>CM066328.1:319793281-325218281 GCA_033807585.1 Hydrophis major | reverse complement strand
AACAGAAGCTAACAACCAACTTCCCTTCCTAGATGTCTTGGTATACAAAAAATCCAATGGCTCCCTAGGACACACCATCTACCAGAAGAAAACACATACAAACCGCTATCTACACGCACTCTCACACCACCACCCAGCACAGATCAATTCCGTAGCCGAGACACTCATCTCCAGAACAAAATGCTTAGCCGACGAACAACACCTAGAGACCGAACTACACACTCTCACCGGCGTGCTGACAGCCAATGGATTCCAAAGAAAGAAGATCACCCACCTAATCCAAAAAGAAACCCCAGCCAAAATCCAAGACAAAGAACAAGAGAATGGCAAAGCCCTCCTCCCATATATAAAAGGCACTACGGACAAAATTAGCAAGATCCTTCAAAAACACAACATTAAGACAGCATTCTGCACAAACAGAAAGATATCCACCATCCTAAGAAACCCTAAGGACAGAATCGAGTTGGAAAATCAAGGAGTATACGAAATCCCTTGCACTGCCTGCCCCACCACATACATTGGACAGACTAACAGAAGAATAGGTGCACGCATTGAAGAACATAAGAACTCAATCAAAAAGGAAGAACCGACCTCTTCCCTGGTCCAACACCTCAAAGCCACAGGACATGAGATTGACTTTAAAAATACCAGAACTATCGCCAAAACCGAACACTTCAGCAGCAGAATCATCAGAGAAGCCATAGAGATAGAAAAACGCCCACACAGCATGAATAAACGAGATGATGCCTCCCGCCTACCAGCCATTTGGAAACCCGCCCTCATGAACAGACGCGTACCTAACATGAAGAATGACACCAGACCCACACCCCTGGGAGCCACACAAGATGCCACCACCACACTTCCACGTAGAAAGCAGACTCACACCCACACAGAAGATGAAACACGACCACGGACCAGAAGCCGCACTGCAGCTGCATCACTACCCACCTCAAACCCCTCTGAGCCATACATGAAGCGAACTGACCCCCACCATGAAGATGCAGCACGACCACGAACTCGAAGCCAAACAGCAAGATCACAGCTCACCAGCTCAAACCCTCCAGCAACTAAGACTAACCTGAGCACAATCAATCCCCCACCTGAACAGAACACGCCTCCAGCCAATCAGAACACAGCCAACCCCCCAACCAATCAGAACACAGCCAAGCCCCCAGCCAATCAAGTCACACCCCCAGGAGCAGTTAAAAGGAAGAAGCAGCTGCAAGCTCACATCACTCTGAGAAGCACAGAGCTGAAGACCAAGCCTGAAGATGATGAATGAGACTTCATCGAAACGTTGCCTAGATACTTCCAATCTTACGCGGGAGAAAACCCGAATAACCAAAGATCCACATACAAATACCCGCGAGAACCTCAGAAAACATATATATATATATATATATACACACATACACACATATATACATATATATATACATATATACATTTATATATATATGGCATTCAGCTTAGTTCGGGTATTTTCCCACGTCATAGCAGTTGTGCTTTGGAAAACACCCGAACTAAGGTGAATGCCATACATGTAAGAAAACTTAAGAAAACAAATATATGTGTGTGTGTGTGTGTGTATGTGTTCTGTCTCGTCTTTCCTCTTTCCCAAAATATGAAAGAGTACAAACTCACACCAACACAGGCAGGCAAGCTGGCTCAGACTTCACAGAGTTAATTCTTTGGAACTGATAACATTCTTGGCATTCCCACATGTCCGAACTGATAAAGTTTTACTCACAGAAAATCACAAGGCCGTCCACAAAAATAGTCATTCACAAAGAAAATCTGAAGTAAGGTTAAACTTTGTCCTGTACAAAGTTTCAGGAGAAAACACACCCACTTTTATCCCCTGTGGGGTGTGGCTCAATGACTCAGCTCACTCTTTGACCCTTATGAGTGCAGGCTTCCAAATAATTGACAGTCTGGTGGAGTTATCTCTTCTATTCATGCTTTCAGGTCTTTTTTCAATCTCTATGGCTTCTCTGATAATTCTGTAGCTGGTTTTCTATAGTGGCTAGGGTTTGGGTGCCATTGAAGTTGATGCTATGACCTGTGGCTTTCATGTGTTGGACTAGTGAGGAAGTGTGTTCCAGCTTTTCTACTGCATTTTTGTGTTCATCCAGGCGGGTACTTATTCTTCTATTAGTCTGTCCAATGTACGTGGCAGGGCATGATGCACAGGGACTTCATATATACCTTGGTTTTCCAGGTCAATTTTATCTTTGGGTTTTTTTAGGATGGCTGCTATTTTTCTGTCTGTTAATAAGGCAGTCTTGATGTGATGCCTGTGTAGTGTGTTACTGATTTTGTCTGTAGTACCTCATATGTGGGGCAGGACAGCTGCTCCATAGGTCTGTTCATCTTCTAGGTCTTCATTATGTCTCAGTGTGATTTTGTGGATCAAGCCGGTGATTTTGCTTTTGTGGAAGCCATTGGCTGTCAGTACTTTATTCAGGGTGCATAGTTCAGTCTTAATGTGTGTCTTGTCTGCCAGGCATTTGGTTCTGGCAATTAGTGTTTTGGCCATGGAGTTTATCTGTGCTGGGTGGTGGTGGGATTGGGCATTGAGGTAGCGGTTGGTGTGTGTTTTCTTCTGGTATATGGTGTGTCCTAGTGTGCCATCTGTTTTTTTGTAGATTAGTACATCAAGGAATGGTAGTTGTTTGTTTCCGTTTCCATGGTAAATTTGATTTTGGGTTGTGTGCTGTTTAGGTGTGTTAGGGAATTGTTTAGGTTTTTTTTTTCCATGGGGCCAAATAACAAATGTGTCATTGATGTATCTTAACCATAGTTTGGGTTTGTGGGAGGCATTGGCTAGGGCTCTGGATTCAAATCCTTCCATGAACAGGTTTGCAATGATGGGTGACGGTGGTGATCCCATAGGGGCTCCTTCAATTTGCTTGTATCTTTGTCCTTTATATATGAAATATGTGTTGGTTAAGCAGTGTTCTGCGAGTTGCATGAGGTGTTTGGGTGGTTGGTATTTATTTTTGATGATTTCTAGGGTTTCTGTTATCAGGACTTGAGTGAATAGTGAAACCATGTCGAAATTTACAAGCAGATCTTTTTGTTCCACGTGCAGATCTTTGATCATTTCCAAGAGGTGGTATGAGTTTTGTACATGTGAAGCTGCTGTTTCAGCATTGGGCTGTAGCTGTTTTACTAAGTGTTTGGGTAGGTTTTGTAGTGGTGTTCCTCTGGAGCTGACTATGGGTGTGAGAGGTATGCCTTCTTTGTGTATTTTTGGGAGGCCATATAGTTTTGGGCATCTGGAAGATTTTTCTCTTGGGATGATTGTCTGTTGGATCTCTTTGCTCATGTTGCTGGTTATGATTTTCTTCTTGGTTATTTTTTCCAGATACGTGGTTGGATCCGTGTTTATGGATTTGTATGTGGAGTCTTGGAGTAGGTCTATCAATTTTGTTTTGTAGTCTTTTCTATCCATTACTACTGTGGCATTACCTTTATCTGTTGGAAGTATGATTATGCTGTTGTCATTCTTGAGGGCTTGCAGGGCTTTTAGTTCCTCTTTGTGTAAGTTGCTTTTGGGTGGTTTGTTTGTGTGTTGGATGTTAGTGACTTGGTGTCTTATTCTATCAGCTTCATCTGTATTTAATTTAACTCCAAGACCAATAAACATAGACCAAGACTACCAACCAATCAGGATGAACAAAAAACGCATTCTGGTACAGCAGTAGGCTAGCACCAAATTTAAAACAGAAACAGCTGTGTAAGTCTGACTTACAGACAAATACAATACAGAAGCCTGATGATAGCAGATAAGATTGTGCTGAAACGTCGCTACAACTTTAAAAGCACAATTATAATGATGTGGGAAAATACCCGAACAAAGCTGAACACCATACATATAAATACCCGCGAAAACTTAAGAAAACAAATATATGTGTGTGTGTGTGTGTGTGTGTGTGTGTGTGTGTGTGCGTGTATAAATATTATTATGCCTGTGTGCATTTGAACTTTTTGATGTGAACAAAAGTGTTTAGCTTCATCTTTTTTTCTACTTTCATCCATTTTCAAATACTCACTGTAATTGTAAACCTTAAGCTGCAGTGTATACACTAAAGATGACAACAAATCTGTCAGCTCAACTTGACTTGTGTTTATGTCTACTTTCAAATACCAGGAATAGCTGAACAAAATAATAATAAATGGCTTTGCATATGATGCTGCATTGGTAAGGATATATCTTACACAGGACAAGCTGACTTTTTCTAGTATTTCTGTAATCCAACTTTCGAGAGCAGATTCTGTGGATCCATCATAACACTTCTGTGGTGAAAAATCTCTCCTTTTTCATCTTCAATATTTTGCTCTAAGTAGTTGCCATGGATAAGAGTAGTCATATATACCAGGGGCAAGCAAATGATTATCAAAAGTCTTATAAAGACATATTAACCCAGTCTTTTAAGGAGAAAGAAGTGATCATATGTAAAGTATTCTAGATGCTAATTTCAATAAAAGATTCTTCATTGATGGACAGCATCATTTCTCTGCTAAACTGACAAATGCTAGACCATATGTTGCTTTTAAAATAATTTATAAGGTTTTAGCGGATATTTAATGAAGAAATATTATAGAAAATGATATTCCAATCCATCTACGTTCTAAGGATTCAGCACAATGTCAATAATATTTGGTTTAATGTTCTATTCTAGAATTTTTTAAAAATATAATGGTTTCCCTGTCCACTCATGTCTGACTCTATGGCATGGTGCTATCTCTGTTTCTTAACCAAGAGAGCCAGTGTTGTCCGAAGACATTTCCCTAGTCACATGGTCACCTTGGCTATATATCAAAGGTATATTGTGATCTTCCCATCGAAATGGTACCTATTCTTCTACTTCCAGTTGCGTGCTTTCTAATTGCTCGGTGGGCAGGAGCTGGGACAAGGAATTGGAGCTCACCTTGTTGTGCAGTGCTTGGGTCTCAAACTTGGACTGTTAGCTTTTCAGCTGACAAGCTCAGCGTCTTTAAACATTAAACTATTGTGCCCCATTCTATTCTAGATGAATAGTTAGTATTTTGTATGGTAACTCAAAATGGGTGTCAATAATGTAGTTAAAATTATAAGAAATCTACTCACAAATTAGTTTATTGCTGTTATTTCATGATTATGTCTTTCTTTCTATGAATCATTGCATACTACGTGTTCAAGCCCTACAAGCTTTTTTTCATAATTCAAAAATTACAAATGTAGTGGGGAGGCGAAGTGAATAGGAGTTACGTTTCATGAACAGTACATTTATTTGTTGGAATCATTGTTCACTGTTTTATAAATAAAAGCTATCCTTCCTTCCAATCTGAAAACTGCACTTAGTTAAAGGCTCAGAAAAACTATCTACAAATGATAGCATACTTCATAGAATGTATTAACCAACATAATCTTCACAATGCATTCTTACAGTATATACAACATATTTCTTTATGAATTTCATACATTTCTTTAGTAATTTTTCTTTAGCTTTATAGAAGAATCAGTTACTACCATGGTGTGTCAGATTATAATGTATAAATATTATGCTATGAAAATGCTCCTTGTAGCCATGAATATATATAACCCAGAATAAAAACAATTGATACATAAAATGAAGAAACCTATTGCTTGCTCTCAGCTTCAGTTCCTCTGCTACTTATATGAATATAACTTCATCAGGTACTTTTTTATTTGTAAAAGAAACCAAGCAAATGCTTCATTAAATAAAAATGACTCCAAGGCAGGAATTATAGACTCCATGGTTGGAAATTGGGCTAATAAAAACTCACATTATTTGGCCTAAAGATTCTAATTTTGTTGTTCAAAAACTGCCCATAACTATTTGTGAGATTATCAGTTTGTCAGGCTAAGCTATCAATATGTATGGCTACTCCTATTGACGCTTTATCAATTTCTGTAAATAAGTCAGATAAACTTATGAAATTACATTTAAAGGAAAGAGCTCACTTTTAGGAATAAAAATTAACTGGAAAAATCTTATATGAAATATTTAAAACTTTTCAAATTATACATGTAGAATATTGGAACTTAGCTGGGAACAATTCTGCAACTTATAATAAGTATTAATTTAGCCAAAAATGAAGAGGGAAAGGAGGAATATAAAACTAGAAAACCAAAAATAATTCTTATATATTTAATGTATTTCTCTTGTCACTTCAGGAGCTAAAATGAAACAAAAAATGTAAAACAGTCTTACTTACCCCAACCAATCACACAAAATTTTAATATGTATTGACGAATGTACGTATTGAACACTTTTACTAGAGCTATATACATATGAACAGCTTCAAGGCCCATCCAGGTGAAAGTTGCCAGAAGAAAGTAGTGCAGTAGAGCAGCAATAGCTATGCAGAGGCCTTCTATGTCAAATGATGCAATCCAACTATCCAGGAGAAAGACCAGATTCAGGCCCAGCAAAGCTGTGCTCAAATTCATTAGGATTTTGGACGGATAATCTCTTCGCAGTTTTCTGGTGATAAATGGATAGCAAATTACAATGTAATCAAGTAAGAATTCCACCCTATTCATTTTCTGACATTTTTTTCTTGAACCTCAGAATTATTTAGGCCATTACGGAACACGTAAGATGTATTTGTGTCAACTGATAAAAGGTACGTCCGTTTATAAACTTGTCCACTGAGAAAGTAATGTATATGCATTTGCTTTTAAGTGATATATTTATTCTAGCAGATTGTTTTGTAATTTGGGCTTGATTCTAATTTTCCATAGAAACCAAGATATTATCAGGAAGACAAAACTCCATGCCTGAATCTTTAAAATAAATTCAGGTATCATATGGACTTAGATGTGTGTGATATATGGGCATTTATGTTAGAGAGAATAAATAAGTAAGAGCTGCATTTTAATATGATATCCCAGATTCTTACCTTAGGAATTAAATAGCTATTTAGCGATTTTATTTATAGGCATCTGGTTTGTTTACAACACCAAAACCACATTCCTACCACCTCTTAAAGGTCCAAGCTCTGGACCTAACTTACAACCAGGATGCTACTTGCTTTGAGTTCCCAGTGGTTTATTAACCCGGATCTCAGCACACAATAATTTCCCAAAAATATAGGACTAAAGTTCGTGCTGGGAGCCTCCACCTCCCAGAACCTTTTGAATGCTGGAGCTGTGTCCTTCCACCTTTGGAGAAACTGGCAGGCTCGATCAGCTGATCGTCGGGCTGCTGGCAGAGTCAATGAACAGCCTGCTTGCTGTGATAACAAGATGAGCAACAAAGCCGGCTTGCAGGCAATTACGATCCAGGCGAATGCAAGCTGGCTGACAATAAAGCTTTTAGTCGGTGTCATGTTGCTTGCCCTTGCCCTTGCCACTTGGAGGCCAGGATGCCGCTTGCAGCTTCGGTCTCCGCACCATCCACCTCCTGTCCTGGGGTCCTTCCCTCAGGTATGGCAAACCCCGGATCAGTGGGGACTGGGGTTTGACACCACAAAGAAAACACATGTCTTGCTTTATCTATCTGCTGGTACAGCAGACTGAGGATCAGGTTTTACTTTTATGGCATTTTCCTGATTTCTCATATTCATAGTCAATAATTTGAATTTTAAATCTGATTTTGTAGCTCTCTCCACAGAATGATTTTGGGCAATACTGGTTAGATTGAAATACGACGGTGTAATTAAAATTATTATTTAACAAATACTTACTCAAAAGCAATATATGTCAGAAGGGTTGCAGCAGAAAATATGGCTGATATTCCACAACCGATATATGTTATGAAAGTGAGGACTCTGGTATTTCCAGAATCTATTTGTGAAGCTGTTCTTGGCAAATCCTATACAGAAAAAGAAACAAAGTATATAAACTGTTAGAAAGACATTTTTGAAAACTGTTTGTTTTCTCCTGGGACAACAACATAGATGAAAGTCAGAGGCAATCTGGCCAAAAGTACTGCCCACGATATATTTAATACTTTGCTGTCACACCTTTTGTTTCCTTCTTGTTGTTCCTGAAGTCATGAGGGTATGTTGTATATCAACTGAAATGAGCAGTAAATACAAAGCACTATAGTTTTATGTCATATCATCCTGCAGATTACAAAACAATCAGTAAGCAATTCTTCCACCTGCAGTTTTTATTTTCTCATCGTTCCTTAGAAATCAGGTTGATAAAAATAAATGGAATATTGGAAAAATGAAAGGAGATAAAACACTTTAAAATTTGGATTTGTTCCTAGGCATTGGGGTGGGTGGGTTAGGAAGCTAGTAATAGTTCATGAGATGCTGCCATTAGTTACGATGTAGTTGTTGATTGGGTTTTTCTCTTGGCTATCATTATAGGCTTCTTACATTGCTGTTTATAGATGCTTCTCTTGTAATGTGCCCAGAATCACATCAAGATGAGTGGCCATATAAATTGATTAAATGAATGAGTAAAATGAGGATTGGTATCCAAATGTTTTTAAGAATATTTTCTTCCAACAGCTCACCCATTTCTCCCAGCCGGGTCTCAAACAGTAAACAGAACACAACTGGAATCTTGTGGAAATAATACAAAGGCTAAAAGGAAGGTGATCTTATATGGAAAAATGGAATCAAACAGATTTCATTGCTATTTCTCAACTATAAAAATTTCCCACCTCTAAGAATTGCTTAAATCTGCTGGCCAGATTTAAAGACATGTTGTTTGTATGGAATGCGATAATGTGATGTCACCTTCAGATTTTCTGCTCACACAGATCTGAATGAAGATTCGCTAAGGTACAGGGGTGGACAATCTGCAGTTTCTGTCTATAGAGTCATTTTCTAAGTGATTGATCTTTCTCAGAACAACAGTGTGAACATGCTTATAAAAGTGAACATACTAGAATGAGATTCTTACAGCACAATTACACTCATACCTATTTATACCGAAGCCCCACTTAGCTCCATAGACGTTCCCCCAAGTAAGTAAGAATAGTCTTTCAGCATTAAAAATTTCAGAAAAAGTACTGAACTATGATATTGACAGCCTCTGAAGTTGGTGCTGTTAACTTTCTTGAAAGAGACAAAAAGTGTTCCGTATTAAAAGCACTCAGGCATTAAAGAGGTATAAACATCATCTGGTAATGGGCACCATTGCCTCATCCTGTTTTAAATACAGCTGTCGATTGAGAAGTCTCATACGTTTCTGCACAGAAATAATCCTGGAAGTATTATTGGGATACGCAAATGAAAGAACTGCCCCCAAAACTAAAATATTCAGGCTGGAATGCTGCCAAGATTCTGTAGACTTTTCCCTATCTTTGTTTCTAAAACCTTTACAAAAATACTCACAGCAAGAGAAAGGACCCACTGAATTTATTTCAAAGAACACTCTCCTTTTTGAAAAATATTATTAAGTAGAACATAATAATATTGAGAAGGAATAGAAAACTAACCCTAACCTTAATCCTCACCCAACATCACCAGGCCTATGGGAGCCATATACAGTATTAACTTTGTGGGTATGGTGTACTATGAATCATAGGAGGGAAGTAGAAAGGAAGAAGTAGAGAAAAACTCAGTATTTGAACCTAGTTTGTTTTTAAAAAAATTAAACCAGGGAAAGTTTTATGTACATACTTAACTTTTAGCATAAAAAGTATACCACCAAATATCTTAGAAGCTGTCAATATCAAGTCAAAAGTTGAAATGGTTACTGAAAAGAGCTCATTGTCAAAAGAATTACAGATAGAATTTTATAGATTTTTAAGAAATTCAGTATTTAACACATATTTTCCTTGCCTGCAGAGGGTTCAACAGGGTCAAAAAAAATTTTAAAAGGAAAATATTCTGAAATAACTTCCAGAAAAGTTATTTTCCGAAAACAGCAACAGAAATATAATTCCTATAGCAGATTCTCACTCGACTAGAATATGTAAGAAAATGTAAAAGAACTATATATACTCTTCTATGTTGCATTATTAACTGTATGCATAGGGATCAAAGCAGAATAAAATCATATGATGTCTATCAACCTTGAACATTGCTGATGAGGATGTGTTTCTCATGTTTTCCTATGTTGATAACATTCAATGACACATTCTCCTCTAATACTGTACCTAAGATCATATTGTGTGGTATCAAGAACACTATGATTCAGATTAAAAGAATAAAAAAAATGTATGGTATGTTCAAAAGTAGCTCATTTAAGTAAAATTGCAAAAGTATCTCAGGGAAGATAGCAATTTGTGAATGTTATGAAAGAATAAGACCAGTACTTACCATCAATATGCCAAAATGTGTAAGATGATTGCAGAGACAGATAGTCTCATTTTCATTTGACTCGGGAAGTGAATAGCAGCCTGTTTTATTCCACCCACCTTGGCCTCCTATAATAATTAATTATTATTGTTACTGATGATCATGATGATGATCATCCTTTTAAAATTGTTCATGTATGTTTCATATGTACAACATATGAAAATAACTTATGAGAATTATTTAAAAAATAGGATTTAAACATGCAGTAAAATTATATATATATGTATGTATGTATATATGTATATCTGTATATATATATATTCTTAAGTTTTATATACATACATACATACATACATACATACACACATACATACATATATATGCAGGTCTTGGCTTGTTCAGGTCTTGCATTGCATCTTGGCAGTATTTTGATGAGGTCCCACTCGCCATCATCAGGCTGGTGCTTTCAGCTTCATGCTTATACATTGGAGCTGCCGTCTCCCTATATATATACTGGTGGGAAGGTCGGCTATGTTGTCATTTCTTGATTGGTTGATGGAGTTGATGTTTGCAGATTGGCTGGCTTTTTCGTAAGAACATGTGGGGCTGAGGTATTGGCTGTGTGTCTATCAGCCTCCTATGTTGTAATTACCTGGGTAATGGGCTATGTGATGACCTTCTGAGTTCTATTGCTTTGACATCCTGGGTCTTGTGCTGTAATCTCCTGGGTCGTGGCTGTGTTGCAACATCCTGAGGTTTAGTGGTGTAACCTCCTGAGTTCTGTGATGTGATATCCTGAGCGGATGGCTGTGATGTGACGTTCCGGGTTTTGGTTTGGCTCTGAGTTTGAGGCCTGGATATGTGTTCATGGCACGTGTCCATTTGCTTGGTTTGGGGGTCAAGGTGTATGGCAGCTGGTGATGCAGCCGTGGTCTGGTTTCTCGATGGTTGTTGTCTTTCGTCTATGGGATGGGTCTCAATCTTACATGGGAAAAGACTTGAACACGCCAAGACCTGCATACCTGTACCCGTGAAAATCTACAAAAATATCCATCCATCTATCTATCTATCTATCTATCTATCTATCTATCTATCTATCTATCTATCTATCTATCTATCTATTACACACACACACACCATGATGAAAGCAAAAATGGACAAAGTGAAAGAGGCAGGCAACACATGAAAAAGATCAAACATTAAACTCCACAGAAATGGAAAGTTTATTAGCAATTACTTTAAGAGTTAAAAAGGTAGCCAGTAAATTTTTGTAAGATGCTGTATTGCTTTAAATGGTACCAAAGAAAAGGCTCAAATCCCAATTTTATCAGTCCTGTTTAAGGGAAGACCATGAACAGAGATGGACATTCTCATTTTGGCAGGGGGAAAAACGATCCGATGTTCAAATTTATGTTGAGGGTAATAAACCCTGCTTTCTCCTATAGTAGTTCCTCCCCTGCTTTTTTACAGTTTGGGCAATTCAAACAAATATGATGGAATGATGAAACATACAGTAGCTTTAACAAACTGATTCTGCAGGGGCATCTACAGTACAGTCAATTATATCAAAATGGCAAGTGTGACAGAGCAACTGAAGGAAGCACTCCAATTTCATACTTGACATGGACATTAAAAATGAGAGTGTTCAATTGCCTGGTTGCACTTCCTGTTATGACATTGTTGATTGTCATTGAAGAGGTTCCTATAACTCTGTGATAACAAGATGAGCAACAAGCTAATTTAAAACATTGGATGACAATATGCTTCTACCTGTTTTAATAGAAGGATTTAAGAACTGTTCACAACTGCTATAAATGATTACTAAATACTTTCAACAAAATCTTACTTTAATATTATCAATCCTTCTAGTTAGGCTACACAAAGGCAGACCAAAAAAGTTATGGATGAAGATTAAGATGAAGTTTAGTTGTAGCCAGATAAAGGTTATGGACAACTATGCCCCATCTCTTTGTCCTTTGTAATGCATTATTTGAAACAGATCCTCCAGCTGATATTTGATAGAGGTTGAAGCCCTAAAAGCCCTTGCCACCATTAGTGACTAATGTAAAATCTAACCTATGCTGACTTGGATGCATCTCAAGACTTCCAACAACTACC
The DNA here is from genome assembly GCA_033807585.1 of Hydrophis major. Classification (NCBI taxonomy): domain Eukaryota; kingdom Metazoa; phylum Chordata; class Lepidosauria; order Squamata; family Elapidae; genus Hydrophis; species Hydrophis major. Next base: position 325,205,945 of record CM066328.1, on the reverse strand, counting down.
CTCCATCAACACATCTTTTCATTACTCTAGAACAGTGGTTCTCAATCTTTCTTTCTTTTTTTTTACCATGGACCTGCTTTAAATACCTTTTATGGCCAAAGACCATAGCCACAGTCCACCAAGATTTAACTCAAGATTTAAATCACAAGATTTCTTTAAGCCTTCATGGAATCCTTGTGATGACATGTGGCCCTCCAGTGGTCCGTGGACCACAGGTTGAGAATCACTGATCTAGAAAATGAAGTATCTGGATAGGCATAAGTTGCTTGGTTATAATCACTTTCCAGTCTGGATAGGAGAAGTTGCTTAGTTGTAAATATTTTCCAGTCCATTTTCTGATTCCTGAGTGTAGTCTGAATTGTAATAAGATTACAGAAGTAGTAAATCCAAAGAAATACATGGAAACTATTCATCTATAATGGATGATTGGATTATATTACATAATTGGATTATATTACCACTATATTACCACTCTAGTTCACCACTAGAGGGAGGCTCAGTGCCACTGATAGACTAAATTTTTAGATTTTACATCTTGTATAAATGATTAGTAGGTTTAAATGTGAATTGTCTTTCTGCTAAGTAAATAAAAAGTTTTTAGAAATGCCCCATATTTTCCATATCAAAGAAAAGGGAAAAAATAAACTTACTGTTCTTGTTCATGTCCCAAAAAACACAAGTAGCATTAGGAGCCTTCTAAAAATTAAACAAAAAGATGTGTTTCCATTAGGTACATGAATTAAAAAGGAATATCTTCTAAAACGTTATTTATTAAGCAAGGAAACATTCTCCATCTCCTTTCCATTTATTGTTCTAAATTTGTAAACACATAAAGAACTAAAGAACAAATTAGAAACAATCTTAAATTACCATTTTCAATTAAAAATCCAAACTTCTAAACATGCAAGCTTAATCAGTTGGATAACTACTGGAGAAAAGCAATCATTGTGGAATTTAACCCTTCAGCTCTGTTATGCTCTCCTGAAGAAAATCCATTTTCTAAGATGTAATTTTGTGGCTGTCTCAAAACTGCGGGATTAGAAATTATTAAACTTAGTCCTCTAACAAAGAGCTAATGTGAATGAAAAAAATAGAAAGTGCTTTCAAGAGTTAACTGGATAATGTGGATTAAGGAATCTAGAATCAGCACTGGTGCTATTTTGTTTTGTAGATTCACAGCAAGTAAAAGCAGTGAAAGCTGCTGTATTTGTTACTCTGCTCTTCCCTCTCTCCAGCTTTTCCCATTAACATTGTGAAAAAGTATAGACATAATGGGTCATGGATTCCTGTACATGAAACTGGAACCTACATGCAACCTCTCTCATTAGTGAAGAAAAAGGAATGCTAACACATTTCTTTAAGGATATAATTGCTGCTTATATTGTTTTCAATTCACAAAGGACAGTAACATTTACCTTCAGTTTTTGTCCGCCAGCTTTCTGATTTCAGGGTTGAATTTGGAGAAAAAACAACTGCGGGCCACAGAAAATAATTCAGAGGTTGCCAATACATGTGTATTATGTAGAGGTATTTCTGTTTCTAAAAACCATTTTGTTTTGCCCTCCTGTTCAGTACAAATGAATATTTTGTTGCGCTAACTTAATCAATTATATTTTAAACAAAAGCTGAAGAACTCTTACCTGGATGTTATCATGTTTGAATGTATGCTTGATTGTAATTTTCACAGACTCCTTGAGATCATGGATAGTAGTATTTCCCACACTGCAGGCTACCACGTAACTTGTTAAATTGGAAGGAGCTTCTGTATCCTTTAAGATATTAATGTAAAGATTTATAGGAGAATGTGATTTTTGTAAACCTCCATTTAGTAACAAGAGTTCATACATTTATTTCTCCACATTACCAGATTAAATATTGCCAGTACATAATTCTTAACATTACTTGATTGTAAAACATCCCGTTCATTAATTTAAAATGTTGCTTTTTCCTCACAGAAAGTCTGCTGTTTCACTTACTACTGCAATGCATAATTTTGCAGTCATTCTGAGAAAATATTTTCCTTTTGATATTTGTTTGGAGTCAATTCACAAACAATCCTGACCGATGTCTGATGATATAATTAGATTAATTCCCAATCTAAGAAGGAATAGCTTTTCTTATCATATGAACAAAACCTGTCTACAGAAAGGAGATCATACTTATTTTCAGCTTTACTATTACTTTATACATTACCCTATTATGAATATCTAAAAGGGACATACAGTTTTCAAGTCCTGTATCCCCCCATCTCAAAAATCCAAGCATGTTTTCATAGGCTGCCTACCTAAATTATGATTATCATCCAATTATTTCAGTACACTGCTTCACCTAAACTATGGTTCAAACCTGATCTGCAATCTAAATTGGGACTGAGCAAGGACTATAGTTGCCTTCCAGTCTTTACTCATTGTACATTATCTTTTGATATAGAGGTGGAAAAGAAAAAGACCTAGTGGTTTGTTAACACCCATACATAAAATAATTAACATTTAATGTATGAGCAGGGAAGCTGTTTCCAGTTTAATACAATACTCCTTTCAAAGACAGTAGGTTGAAGCTCTCTTTTGGTAGCTTATATGCTAAAAACTCTTACACCCAAGGTGGGTAAAGCCATCTGCTTCCTGTCGTATATACACAACAAATACCAGTACATGATACTGTACTTTATAAATCTAATGGGATAGGGAAGCAAACATCTCTGCTCATATCCTGGTATCTACTTTCTAGTTCTCCCCTAGGCCTGGTAGAGAGAAACTTTGAAGACAATTTAAGGTAAAGATAAAGATTCCCCTCGCACATACATGCTAGCCGTTTCCAGCTTTAGGGGGTGGTGTTCATCTCTGTTACAAAGCCGAAGAGCCAGCATTCTCCAAAGATGTATCTGTGGTCATATGGCTAGCATAACTAAACACTGAAGGCACACGGAACGCTGTTACCTTCCCACCAAAGAGGAGGCTATTTTTCTACTTGCTTACATGCTTTCAAACTGCTAGGCTGGCAGAAGCTGGGACAAGAAACGGAAGCTCACTCCATTATGCGGTGCTAGGGATTCAAACTGCTAACCTTTCTGATTGACAAGCTCAGCATCTTAGCCACTGAGCCACTATGAAGATAATTTAGTTCATGTCAAACTAGGACAGTTCAAAAGACCAGAAAATCTTTACCTGCCTTTTTCCCTCTGGAAGCTGAATAACATTCCCTAATTATGTTTCATTAGGATGATGTCATAACAAAGTTCCAATTACTGTATGCCTTTGATTTTCCTGTCCATTCCAAATTTCTTTGTTGTAAAGGCTTTTTTAAAAAAATGTAGATTATGAACTCTACATATTACCAAGTGTGTTTAAAAGACAATAACTATTGGTCATGGTTATTTGCCAAGTTATATAATCTTTAATATATTCTGGTTAAAAAAACCCTGTGATATATTCCAGCACAATGCAGATAATGTGTAGATTGTTATGAATTGTAGGAAACAAACTTTTGACAAACAAAGCTTCCTTCTGGAACTCTGCTTTAGTATAATATAAAAAAATATTTTCCTGATAGTTTTCTAAAACACAGGACCTCTTAGAGTAGCAGACTGAAGATGTTCTATGAAGAATGAAGATCTGGTGTGTAGACAAAGAAAGAAGAGAACATCACCCACCAATGGTTAAGAGAGTTGTTCTCACCAGGAGACCACAGAAAAGTTGTCCCTTGTAGGTTTAGACTAGCAAGCAGCCATCTTGTTCAAACCACAGTCAATGGCTTTCAAAGAACATAAAGTACCCATATTTCATTTCCTAATCACATTTGGAAATTACTTATTAACTACTTTTCAGCTATTAGAAACCTTTGGAGTAACAAATCTGAAAACATCAAGTGAGTCTGCCTTCAATTCTTAATGAAATAAAGTTTAAGAACTTTTTTTTAAAAAAATGAAATAAACAGCAAAAAGCTAATTAAAACTTTGACTTTAGGAAATGCTCAACTGATAAAGAGTCTGAAAAGAACTATAAAGAAACTGATAAATTTGAACTGAGGTTTTGGAATTAATTATAAATTGAACTGTTTTGAATATTTGTAAAACATATTAAGATTTTAAAAATTGGCCACTAAAGTAAACTAAAGATTTATTTTAAAGGAGAACACATAAACTTGATTAACAGTTACAGAATGGTGCAAAATATTCTAACGCTGAAAATATTGAAAGGCACTTTTGAAAAATAGAGTTAACAGTTAATCTTAACAATGTATGTCTCTATACACTGTCTAAAAGTTGTTAGAGAAATTTTACTTGACAAGACAGCTTCTGTTAAAGCTTGATTTACAAATGACAGGCTACAAAAATTATATGAAAGATGATGTTACAGTGGACATATAGTAGAAAAGAAAAATATGTCTCAATAGTTTAAAAGAATATATAAACAATAAACCAAGATAATAACCTGGATTATTTTTTATACATTATCAAGGGGACTTGTTAAAACTTTGAATAACTATGTGAGAAGGGATAAATAAATAAAATAAAATGTATAATAAATAAAAAAAAATATAATTGAAAATATATCTACCACATTATATGAATGGACTAAAATTAAGATTTGTTAGAAGTAAAAGGAAGGAATATAAAGTTGCTCTATTTGATCAAAGTTAACTGAACTGTTGTTATTTCTGGCAATCCTTAATGGCTTTTGCAGATATCAGGATTGTAATGATGAAGTTTTGTTTATGGATAAGAGATGGATATGGGAAGAAGAGATCATTTGTTGTAATTTAAAGGAAGGTGAAAAGTTGCCAAAATTGTTTATACTTCTTGTGATGAAGGTTGGAAGTGACTGTATTTTTCTTTACTATATTCTTACTTACTAAACTTTGTATCTTTTTTCTTTTTCTTTTCACCTTTTACTTTTTTAAACTTTTCTTTTAGTTTGTGTTAGCTTTTGTATTGTAATTGTAATCTTTAATAAAAGTATTTTAAAAAAGAATTTATTTGAACAAGCAAAAAAAACAGAAGAGATGTAATTATTGTACTTATGAACAAATACTCACATTTAAATTGAAATTATTAGCACCAAACTCTATTTTGAACAAAACAGACTATTGTATTCCAATCCCAGGTATCACTCAGGATTTATTTCTATTGGACTTAGAAGCTCTAGTGTATGAATATGCTACTGGTATTGACTTCATATGTTCTTTAGAAAATCTTGAGGCAGATTAATATCACTTATTATTTGAAATTTTTCCCAAATTAAATGTAAATGTTTATTGATGAAGACATTTCTATTTTGTCTTTCAGGGCATATTGCACCATAAAAGAGCATGCAAAAAAAAAAAAAAACACCAATAAAATTAATAAAAGAGAGTAGAATAATAATGTTTTCAAAATTCTTTTAAAAACCAGAAATAAAGAGATCCATATGTATTTCACTGAATAATACATTCCAAAGTTATGCAGCAATTGAGAAGAATTTCTACCCAACAATGCATTGTTCAGCATGACAGCAGGATCTCTTTAGCAGATCACAGAACTGAAGAAAGCTCATAAAGCAATACCTGCATATCAAAGAAATATTTACATTCTCTTTTCAAATCCTATAGTTCTGGTATTCTTTAGCCTCCGCTCCAATAATTATGCATTTTATAAATTTACCAAATAAATTATCAAGATTTGTTTTTTAAATACCAAAATTAAAAATAAGATTTTTTTTTAATGACCAGTGTAATCCCTTGCTTTGGCATGGGGTCAAGGTAACTGATTAGAGCTGAGTGTTTACTGGCCGGATGCCCTTCCTGTCCTTTATGCAGAGTTCACTGCAGACAATCATTCATTGCATACAGAGAGAGAAATATCTGCCGCTACCTAGGATTGAACTCAGAGCATTCTGATTGTGAGGTGACAACTCCACTTTTTGGTCACCATGACTCTCAAGGTTAAAAAGAAGAGTAAATCAACAAAAATTAAAGCAATAAAAAGAAAAAGAGCCACTATTGGTATTTTTAAAAATGTACCCATTAATTTCACCATGCAATTCACTTGATGTCTAAATTGGCCTTTACAATAAAAAGGTCTTCTACTATATTTGCCAATCACAGAAAAATTTTCAAAAGATTTTATCAGATAATGAACACATAGAGGTAAAATGAATGTCATCCTACTATTCCTCTCTCTAAATTTATAGTGTCTGAATAGGGTCATAAAAACAGTACCATCGCACCAAAATTATAAAGATAAATTTCAGTATTCTTACATTCTTTACATAATCATTAAACATATTGATGCCTACCTGGAAGAGTCCATTTTTATTGAAAAAAGTGAATTGAGCCCTGGATATTGTTTCAAGATCTTCTTGATTTAAATTATTTAGCAAACTTGGAGGCAAATGAATAGTAGCAAGAGAATTTTCTTGGTTTTTATCAAAATCAATCTAAAACAGAAAAATTTAAAAAAAATCTCTATCAAAATAAAAATAGAAACAATTTACCATATTGAATGAAGGAATATATTGTTTGATTATCTGATTCCTAATGATTTAGTTAATAACAAGTTTTAGCCCTTCCTCAGCATTATGAAAACCAATATTTATTTTGTTTCAGTTCATAAGATTATGCCCTTATAAAAAAAATTTAAAAAAAAATTCTATTAAACATAAATATCAATTTAATATTGTTTATTTTTACAAATCAACATCAATGTTACTTTATTGAAAATATTTTCATTTAGCAGTCTATATATAAATTCATGTTGCATAAAATCAACTTCTGATTTTTTTCAAAGCTATTGTTTACCTAATTTAAAGGGTGGATAATAGTGCGACGTATATTTTGGTTTGGATTCATTGGGAAGTAAATAATTAAGTGAGTCTTTCTCACCAACCTCCCTCCCAGTGAAGCAACAACTAATAGTTGCAATCAGCCCTTGAGGCCACTTTCAAGAACTGCTCAACTCATAAATCCTAAATTAGGCTACTTTCAGCATGGGCCAGATACAATGTTTATCACAGAATAATACTAGTTTTCAAATTCTAATATCTTGTGTCAGGCTTTTTATTTAACTTGCTGTTGAAAGTTCTTAGAACAGTACACAACACAACAATACAACCCAACCCCTTATCAGGTAGGACACAGGCCCAAAGTCTGAAACCAGAGATGGATCACATTCTTCAACCTAAAAACAGAACACTGCTTATGTGCCTTGCTGGGAACCACAAAGAGTGTGGCCAAAAATGTTATAAGGTCTTCAGAGAGAGTAGGATGCTCAGGCTGATGCCAAAAGAGTAGTAACCTCTCCATATCAGCTAACAAACCTATGAGGTTTCCCTCCCGTAACTACTTAAAAATGCCCTTGTCAGAAAACATTCACAGAAAGCTGAACTGACCCTGAGTGGTGGCAGACAGAAGAATAAATCAGGAACCTGTGGCCCAGTAAACCAAATTGTTTCTATTCATTGACCATATCTCAAAGATAGTGTGGCTAGCATGCTGACCTAGTAAGATAGGATAAATAATAATAAGGTCACATGGGTGGCTTTATCTAAAACATTCCACACTGTGTTTGCCTTTCTCTTTGTCTTGTCTTTGCTATGTAATAGGCCAAAGGCATACAAGCTCTGGTGCTGTTTTTGCTCAAGCTTGTTCAGCAGAGTGTCAATGTTATGTTGGGAGCCCAGTATACACTGTTGCATGTAAATAAAATTATAATGTATCTTCAACATGATTTGATTTCTTTAGGTGAATCATGTTTTGACAATAACAATATTTAAGGGCTTAAAGAACTCATTTGCCCTTAAACCACCCCAATGGGAAAAATCTAACATGTATTTTTGGAGGGTGAGAGATGGCAGCAATTTTTAAGCAGGAAAAAGAATGCTTTACCTCCCAAACTCTCCTTACAAACATCTGGCCTCAATCACTCTAGGGAGTGCTAGAAGCCACAAATGGAGGGTAAACACATATGGGTTACACAGTATGCATTGCTTATCCCTGTCTTGAATTGACAGACTTAGCATAAATCACTGAATAAGTCAATGGAATTCCTGTCAACATGTCTTGCTTGAAAATAATCCTAGATGTTTATACAGTATGTAAATGTTCTTGATATACCTGAAAATCAGAAGCATTGTTCTGGGGACCGACACTGAAGGAAGAGCCATTGAATAAAGATGAATTCAAAGATGAAACTCCAAGCGCTAAGTTTCGGGTTGAAATGCTCATGGAGGGACCTATAAACCGAATCTTCAATGCCAAGGCATCAATTGTCTTTATAGCTCTAAAATCAAACATACACATAAAATTCATGAAAATAATGACTTTAAAAACGCTTTGGAGTCTAAAGAAACTTTGCATGCATTAGTAGGATTTATTTTTGGTATAGATTTACTTAATTATAAAGAAAAAAAACTAAACTCAGAACATTCAGATATTTGTGAGCAAAAAGACTGAACTACAGTCTTTCTTTGCTCTATTCTTGGCCTTGCTTGAGAAGGAAAAAGTTACTTTTTTCTCAAAGCTTCATTTTTCTCTTAGAATGGTGGTATTTTGAATATATGTTTCTTTTTAACATAGATTATGATGCAGCTTTTAGGCCTGTCTATTTTTTATTTTGCTCATAGTGATGGGAAATCTTGTCATAATTGGTAGATAATGGAGAGATATCCAGGATTCTTGATAGTTGTTGACCCTACAATACAATTATAACTACTCACAAAACCAGTTGTATCCCTTCTATTAGCATTGCCAGAATGGGAGAGAATTTGCAAAAGCTTTATTGGGCATTATAATTTCCATTCTATCGCCATGCTGGGAGCCATGATTGCTCCAAACAAATGCGTCTCTTTTCTGGGCATCTGTTCCTTTGGATTACATTTGCAGTTAAGACTTAATTGATGTTACTTGAGCTAACGAGTTACCATAATTAGATGCAATGAAGCACTTCTTTGCTTTCTATCTAATACTAGTGAATGTTATTAGCATCACTAGCATGTCCTGTCACACTTATGTTTTAACTACTTTCCACTTTTACTTATTTCAACTGTTATGATCCTAGAGGAAAACTGATTTAATATTCAAATTGTAGATTTACTATCAAGCCCATGAATTGAGAAGTTAAGATACTTAAAAATAAATTTCATTTCTTTATTGATTTAAATAATTCATTTAATTTTAAAATGCAGATAAAGTTTCACACTGTCTTACCAATATATAAACATTTTTTTTAAAAAAAACTGCATACCACTCAGATCCTCTTCCTGTAACACTTACTCAGAAGATGATGCAGCCAATACATTATCAGAACTAGTTAAAATATTAGAAAATATCGTGATCACAGTAGAACCCAAGGATTCATTGATTTCTTCATCATTCACAATTTTTTTTAATTTCTGGACCACATCATTAACTTTGTCTGAAGTCAACTGCTGCCCTTCTCCCGTAAGATTTAGTAGCTGGTTGGCTATGTCAGCAGCATTTTCTGAAAGCACACGAAGAAAGCAATATATGGCAATTAGTCCCAGAAAAAGTTCCTTTTTTCCAATTATAGCTAGTCTGTCGAGGATCAGGGTGTGTATGTACTTAGTTCACATTTTATGTACTGCTGTATTAGAGCTTCCAGATTGCCATTAAAAATGGTAAGATAGGAGATGGCTTTGGACAGTAGGCTAATGTACTCTCCTTTTTTGCTCACTGTTGTTTGGCTGTTTCAGACTCTGCTGTGTTTGATCATTTCTTTCATTCTCTGGAGTCCCAAAGGTGCTTTTTCAAGAGGCAACTGGGGTTTGAAAGTCCAGTTACCTCTTGAAAAAGTACCTTTGGGACAACCATGACCTGGATGACTGAGAATCTCCATAGACATTTCATTCTCTGGATTCTGGAATTCATTTGTTCTGCCTATCAGCTGTAAAGCTAGTATGATTTTGGCGTTGGTTTTTGTATTGTGTTATACAGTTCTGTCCATTGCTTCTGGAACTGTGCATGATGCAGCCATGTATATGGTAACTCAAATACCTGGGGACAGAGATTAGCTTATTGGCATTAATATGCTGAATGCCTCAAATCTAAAGATGCTCTTAAAAGATGACAGGTAAGAGAGGAAACAGGCTGTTCTGATTTGTTAGCTGCTTCATTTGTATCAATAAACGAGATTCTTTATCTTTAAAGCAATTTTTCTACATGATCTTCTAGTCCTAGTCAACAGGAGTGCTACCCAAGTTACTCATGTGGTGCTAGGGTGAGCAGATTTTGGCCATGTTCCCATAGCAAATGCAAAAAATGTTCTGGTTTTTCTTCAGTAGGAATAAAAGAAAAGCCTCAACCTGATAAAATATTCTGCTAGAATTTAAATATTTATGCTATAAAAAAGGCACCATGCTGCTCTTGCTTTATATATCTAAAATAAACATGGATTGTGCTTTAGAGTCTAACAAAACTGCATCGTTCTTCAGTAGAGAATTAAAGAGTTTTATATCAGAGACTAACAGTTAGAAAACTTTTCTTGGCAAGGCCAAGATGTATTTGAAACTTGGAAAAGAAATATGTCAAATTTATCTAGATGAAGCAAATATACAAATCCTTACCTGTACAGTTTCTAAGATCAGGAGTATCCCAATAAGATGTGTAATTATTCATGCTTAGAAAGCTAAGTAAAGATAGAATAGAAAATACCATTAGCAATCACTATATCTTATGAAATCTCATAGTCCTGTATTGTTGTCAATCCTTTGTATTTTTTACTTTTACTTTTTAAAAACCTATATCCGTCACTTTTTAATTATATCCATAGTATACTTCATCTCAGTCTCACCACTAAGCATCTCATGATCTCTGAGCTGTTACCATGTTCGTGATGCAATCTGGGTAGGGTTGTCGTAGCAGCTAACGGTGGCAGTGTCTCTTGGTCCAGTTTCTTTCCAAAAGTAATTCATAGGCTGTTCCTGAGCCTCACATTTTTCTACAAGAGGAAATGAAAACCAAACAAACAACCATTAACACTGTAGCTTTTTAGTAAAATTTGTTAGACTAGTCTGAACAAATCAGGTTTAATTTTACACCAAGTTATTTTTATTTGCAAATGCCAAATGGAATGAGTATTTATGAAACAAAATGTAAATCACTGAGTACAAATGTACTTTCCAATTAGAGACAGAAATCATCTAGAATCAGGGAGAAATTAGTGTCTGTGCTTTTTTTTAATCTATACATTTTAAACTAATTTGTAATCTGACAATCGTAATAAATCAGGAATGTGTGGATCAGGACTGAAGAAAGACCAAATGTTTCTAAATGTCCCTGGATCTGAATTGTGGCTTGTAATGCAGTATGCAAAGCTCACTATGCTGCTTAGTCTTATTGTCCCTAAGTTAGGGCTCATGTAATGGCCCATTTCTAATCAAACTAACTCTGATCTGGCTTTGCCCGAATTCCATTACAAGTGCAAATGGCTTCAAGAAGCCTCCATTTTGTTTTTAATGTATTATTTGTTTCTACTAGGGCTAAGTTAAAAGTGAACTTGAGGAACGAAATGTTTAACATTGGTCAACTGCATGCTTTGAAAATAATTTGGGAAAAGTGTTTTGGATCTCAGGCCACTACATCAATCTTCTGATATTCATTGAAGCATTAAATGTGCATGTTTTCAGTAAGATTATAAATATAATGGCATTTTTTCTCACAAAGGAACCTGAAAAATGACAACTGTGAATGAATCAATGACAGAGAGGTGCTGTGCTTTAAGTTGTGTATGGTCTGAGCCACTTCTTATAGATTATTTTCAAACTAGGAGCAGAATCTATTAATTTTTATTTTTCATAAATCTATTAATTTTTATTTTGCAACTGACTTCACTACTTTAATGTCTTCTGTTTATTTGGTCAATGTAGAATAGTTAATTTCTTTCTTTTTTCTTTTTAAACAAATTTTATTAATTTTACAAACACAATATACAAGACATAAACTAAAACATCTTTTCTGAAGGCTGCCTGATCCTGGGTTAAAACTCTTCACACAGACACAAATTCAAACATCATATTCATTTTATATATCCTTCCATATCTTGTTATCATTTTCTTTTCTTTTTTTTTTATAAACCAATTTTATTAATTTTATTAAAAACAGTGCACAAACAATCAAAGCATAACAGCTTATAACCATTTTCAATAACATTCTTTGTCTGTTCTATTTCCAACTATCCATTCATCTTTTTTCTTTTACTATACTTCTTCTATTCACTATTTGGAGTGACGCCTTTACCCTAACTTAAAAGTACTTCATATAACACTTAATTTATCTTGGGATTCTGTTTAATAAATTCTAAATTTACACAATAAATTTTATACTCTAAATACACATATAAAAACACAATCTTATATACCTTCCAGAATCCCCCTTTTATCCTTAATTGGATTCACCCATTGTCTCTAAATAAGCTTTTTTTCTTTAGATCTTGCTTCCCACCATTGAGGCTTCTCCTCCCCCCCTTTCTCTCTTGCTTATTCTTCTCCTTGCCCTTTTTACCCCTTTGTCTCTCCTCTTCCCTTTTCTTACTCCCTTTTCTTTGCTTTCTAACCTTGCATCTACCTTTCCTCTCATTTTTCTTTTTTTGGGTTGTTTTTTCAAACCTTAAAATCCCCTTTTTCTTATCCTCTTTCTCCTCCTCCCCGGAAAAAAACCCATTGTTCATCAAAGATGGCTTCTTGTTCCTCTTCTTCTTTGTCCCAGTCATTCTGCTGCGTAATCAACTTTTCATAAGTACATAACGCCATTTCTAAAAATTGAAATGAAGTGCCCAAAGTATCTTTTCCATCTTGTTTTTCCTTTTTATATTTTTGATATTCAATCTTTAGTTCATCCGCAAGCGATGCCATCCTGAAAAGAAAAACTTTCCCCAAAACAACCACCCAAGTATTTTTAGTCAAAAGTAATTCAAAAAGAAAGTTCCAAAAGTTAATACTTTCCTTCCTTCTTCTATTTCTCTTTCTGGGGTTACTGTTTAATCAGAGAGGTCCAATTACCATATTTCTTTTTTTTTATTCTTGGCAATCTCCTCCTTTTTCCACTTCTGCTCTAATATTTTTCTGCTCCCTTCCCACTTGCAACATCAATTTTTAAATGATCAGAAATCCATACCTCTAATAAAGGTTTTCCAATTTCTTAAATTTTTAAGTCCAATGTACAAGCAACTTTCAGAATATTTCACCTTCAGTGCCCAAACAAATTTCAAATCTTCTTCTGCTTTTTTCATGGGGTGGGAGAGTGAAGAAAAAAAAAGTTCCCTTTAACAGCTTCTCCGCCGCTTTCGATCTTCTTAGGGATACAATGTATCCTCCAGCAATTCAGACAGCTCAGTTCCAGCGAATTTAAAGGATGTTGATTGACCCAGCTCAGCCAGCACTTTCACTTTTCTTGCTTCCTCCAGCACGATCTTACCCGGTTGCAGACTTCTTTGTGGCGGCCATTGCTGACTGCCGCTCCACCGCCTTGGGAAAAAGGGGGTTTTCAGGACGAGGAGGGGGTCTGCGACACCCCCAACCCCCTGTCCAGCTCCCCTCTCTCTTCGGCTGTCCCTACAGGGCAGCCATATCCCCCTGACCCGTTTGGATCGGGGGTACCTCGGCGGCTAGCACAGCAGGAATTGCGAGCGGTCGCGAATTCCTGCTGCCCCGAAGCCATGCAAAAACCGGAAAAACTAGAATAGTTAATTTCTTAAAGCATAGTACAATATATAAAACTATAAACTGAAACAGTATTTTAAAAATACAGTTTTTGGTTAAAACGTAATTTGTATGCAATAATGATCACAATAATAATATTTGCAAAGTACAGAAAATGAGAGTACAACAAAAACAAAAAGTCTTCCTTACCAATTGAATGGACATGCACGTTACGGAGTTCCAAGTTTTCTGTGATATTACTGTTTTCGAGTTTCTTTCTAATCATTTGTTCTTCTAAACTTACATTGTTGGTAGAATTGTAAGCTAAAAGAGCACGGACTTCAAAACTGCAAAAGAATTGCTGAATTAGAATATAGTAATAACAGTAAGGCATTTAAATATGATCACTGTCATTTAATATAATACACAAAAATGATAAATCAATCCTATGAATGGACTCAACAATTCATCAATTTACAAATGCCATATTGGAACATCCTGTTTTATTCTTATATTTTTCCTACAGTATCACAACCAATAATAAAAAGTCTTTCTAAAAGAAGTAATCTAATATAGAACAAAAGTTGTGCCTAAAATCATTTCAAGGTAAATTAAGTTATAAAGAGTAACATAAATACATAGTTTAGCCACAACTCAGACAACATTGTGTCTTGATATTATGTATTTCCTTTACCCCTTTTCCCAGGGGTAAAGGGAATACATGGGGATCACAAAAAAGAATTGAAATGTTCACTTCTTTTACTTTGTCCTACTTAATCTAACTAGGATCAATGTAGCAACTAATATTAATTAGGAAGCCAAAACCTAGTTTGCTTGTTTTAGTGTGTTTTAGTGATCAGATAAATCAGTCAGTACCAAAGCACATAAAAGTGGTATTTAATTTTTTTCCATAAAACAAAACTAGTGATTTTATTGCACAGAAATACTAGTTCTTCCTGTTATTCTATTTAGTATTATACTTTTAAAAAATGCAGTTTTAGGAAATAATCCTGTAGAACACTGTTAAATGAAACTTTGATTGGATTTGCTGTTATTTTGTTATAGGAATGGTCATTCCTTGTAGTAAGAGTATGCAGCAAGCGCATATTTATTGAGCTGGTAAATAACATCAACGGCAAAAATGCTATTTGCAAAATAAAATGGGGAGTTCACATACACAAAAAGGGAGCCCTTTTGTAAGACATGCCTTACCCATCTGACCTAGACTTGGTCATATGGCTACACCTAGGATATGAGCGATCTTTCGGGGAAAAACAGCAACAGCAGCAGGAACAGAAATGTTTGGCTTTACTGTGATGTCAAAAATGACATGGCATCAGTTATATAGATGGCAAATATAGAGATTTTTAAAAAAAGAATTCAGTACAAATGATGATGATTTTTAAAAATATTTTCTCTGCTTTCCAATTTAATTGGGAAACAGGACTATTGAGACGGAAAAATTAGATATGCTGTTACAGTAACAACTAAGAAAACATTGCATTTATTCAAAAGCTAATAATATATTAACAATGTGTTGTCACTTCTTTGTTGTCCAGAGATCTTTTCATGCTGCTCCAGGTGCAAAAGCAACATGTGGTTCAGGAACTGGCAAACATGTATCTGTCACCAATGTATGATTAATGCAATCTGAACATTAAGAGCTTTTTATAACTTTGATATAAATTAGTAAGTGATGTAAGATGAACAAACCACTTGTCAAGCCATTCCAGAGTTTAATATTCTATGAGAACTCTTCCATAACTCTAGTTTAAGTAGTTCAGTTGTCAGCTGGATATCTCCAACATGGGTTTTCCCTTTGATGCATGCTTGCTATCAGCTGCCATAGTAATGGGGAGGGGGCACATGGCATTGGGGTTTGTGAAGTGAGCTGGTGTGAAGGCCCATGTGAACTAAAAGGGAGGTTTGCTCTCAAGAATTACTGCGCTGCTGAATGGAGTTGTTTACACCCAGTCAAGGCCAAACTTCCTAGAACTCCAGAGGGACGAAAGCACCTGAAGGTGCTCCACATGACACTATGCAGGACATGGACTGGTCATTCAGCCTGGATCCCTGGGGGGAAGGATTTGGGCAATCTGTCAATATGTAATTTTCACGCCTTTTGGATCAGATCTTGCTATCCTTTCGCCGCTATCATTTCAAACTCAGTAAAAGTACCTCTTCTCTACCTCAATGGAGTCAGGGGTTTTCTTTCTTGGGTTTTGAACGGAGGCAGGCCTTTTCAGTCTTTGAGAAAACAAATAATACTAAAACTCACAAATGAAGGCAAATATAGATGTCCCAGGGTAATGTTGTAAGACTTGATCTTGGAATACTAAAACTTTCCAATGGGATAGAAGTTGGATTTTGCAGCGAAAAATGAAGTTTAGTGGAACATTCATATTATTGTAGTTATTTATTAACATTCCCCTGTGATGCTATATGATGCCAATACCTGCAGGTAGTTCTCATGGCTATTCATTTAGAGACGAATGTTAAAAAAAGTGACTTATGTTTTTCACACTTAGCACTGCAGTATGCCCATGGTCACATGATCAAAATTCAGACGCTTGGCAACTTGTATTTATGATGGTTACAGTGTCCTGGAATCATGTGATCACCTTCTGAGATCCTCTGACAAGCAAAGTCAATGAAGAAGCCAGATTCCCTTACAACCATGTTACAAACATAACAATTACAATGATTCAACTGCGGCAAGAAAGGTCATACAATGGAGCAAAACTCTCTTAACAACTGTCTTGCTTAGTAACAGAAATTTTGGGCACAACTGTGGTCATAAATCAAGGACTACCTCTATGTATAACAGACTTCAGGAAATATATAGTACGTCCCTTATAAAATGCATTCAACTAACATCTTTCTTCAATGGAACTTCTGGATGCTTCCTAAACTTCCTTTTTATCTTTCCTTGCAAATGAGTCTTCAGAGAAGGAATTATGACATTGGCTCTTTAAACTGATAACTAAAGAATAACTTGAAAGTACATCTTGGGAAATATATCTCATGTTATAAAATGATTTTCAAAATTATTTGACAAACATAAATCCAATTAGCATTTGATAAATAGAACAAAGTTACTTGAGTTATTTCAGAGCTTTTCAAGAATTTCTTACAAATTTACCTTTGATCAATGCTTCTCTTTCCTCTTGCTGCATTTTTTGTTAAAATCGGTTCAACACTATAAAAACAAAAGATGTTTTTTTTTTTTTTAGAAAAGTGCCTTCTGCAGAAGATAGTATATTTCCCTTCCATCCTGTTAAGTACCTACCTTACATGAACCACACATACATTATAATTCCAGCTCCCCATGGTCTGGATTAACTAGAAAACAGAAAAAGAATGCAAAGGTTAAAATGCATAAAATTGCTGAAACTGTTAATTTTTGCATTACATTCAGTTTGCATGAATTTATTTTCATATAATCTGAGTTTATTTTCATATAATCATCATCATGATAATTACCAGCACCAGTACAAAAATCATGCTGTGCCCTTTTACAGCAAGCCAAAGAAATTACAGAGGATCTTGGGCAGGGAACATAGCTAAGATCAACAACTTTCACTATATACAGTACTTCTGCCCTTGCTTTTACTACACTGATAAAGCACTTCATACATTCCCTTTTGTTCTTCATCATATTTTCTTGTGAGTTAATTGTAGAAAAAAGTAGGTAAATCACAGAACAACAGGCTACGGAAATCAAATTTAAGAGCAGAAAATCAAGAATTCTGAAGGGCATGGCGATATTTCTTAGTGATAATGTTCTCTTCCTGACCTATACTTTCACTACCTATATAAAGCACTAATAGGAGACTATTAATAATCAATTGATACATGAAGCAGGTTTAGATAAAATGCTTTGCTATTAATCCTTAAAAGTAGTGAGAGAAATCTAAATACAAGAAGAAAATCTGCATGCAGAAGTCTTAGCTGGGGGTCTTACTCAAACAATATCTCAATGGCACTGCTGGCAAATTGATAACCTTATAACCTATATGACATATAACCTCGAGGGGAGATGAGTGAAAAATAAATTTAATAAATAAATAAATGACTTTTGAACATTACCAATCCAGATTCCATTTGTCCTTAAGAACTGGTAACCCTTTAAAAACATTTTTAACAGTGAAATAAATAATAATTCTATCACTGCCATCACCAACAAAAAGGTTGTGATTATACAGTGATAGTAAACCTATATAAACTATGGTGAAAAAGTAAATTAGAAGTGACAAAAGGCAGAACCAGTCTGGTGTAATGGTTAAGGTACCAAGCTAGAAAATTTCTTATTAAAACGGAGATTGATATATACAGTACATTGATTTGAAACCAATGTGAACTTTATAGCTGGATAAAACTAGTTTGTATGAGTTAAAGATTTTTTTTTTTTTTTACTCCAGTGCCTGGGGAAAAAAGCCAGGTCTTGATGGCCTTTTGAAAAGCTAAAAGGATGGGGGCCTACTAAATCTCTATGGATTTTGAAAATTAAGAATAAAAAGCAGTATTTCAGATAAACAGTATATACATCTGAACAAATAGTCTAGAAATTAGTCCAGCTCTAAATCATGCTTTTTAAAAATTAATCTTTAAAATTTTAAAGATCATACTTTTAAATTAATATTTTAAAATGTATTTAAGTAACTTCTTCAAAAGCACACTTAAAATTTATATGCAATGGTTTGAAAAATAGTCTGACTTACCCATTCTCTAATTACATTCTGAATGTTTGGCTCTGCATCTTCTTTGATTTTGTAGACAATAAAGTCAATTCTGTAGTATAATCTACCTAGGCATTACAAAAACAATTTAAATGTCAGAATTATAACTGTTAAATATATAAAATTCTCCCCAAGACATATCACCAAGACATATCACCAAACCAGTGGTAAAGCCATAACACTGATCATGCTTTTAAAACTGCTTTTAATTTTTAGTATGGGATAAAATTTTCAGAAAAACTATGGAGGTATTCAATTTTATAAAAAACAGCACATTTGGGGTTTTCTTTATTAAACAACTTCAAAACTCTTTTTACAAATGTGCTATTTCTTACTGTAATAGATTAGGGCTGTAGAATATTTTTTTCCCAAACATATAGTTTAAGAGTTTATTAATTTATGTAAGAAACCCCTTCTCAGCTGGAGGAGATAATTGTTGGGTATTGAAGCAGAAGGACCAACCCTCCCCCTTTCAATTATCCTATAAAATAAACAATTTGCTAGCTGACTGATACACAATTGCAAGCTCTGTACATATCAAATATAGCACACACAAAGGATGAAATATGTTGTGGTCCGCCGGCAGCCTGTGGAGCTGGTAGCAGAGTCGGACAGTGGGGAGGGACATGGGCCAGTTCTGGCGTCTGGGGAGGGCTCGGATGAGGGATCTGCATCTGACACAGAAATGTGGCCAGGGCCATCTGAGAGTTATGTGCTGATTCTGGAGCCTCCAGAATCTGATGTCAGCGAGGCAGAGGAGCAGGAGGAGCCTGTTCCCAGTGTGCACTTGTGCAGAGCTGTCAGAAGGCAAGAACAGTTAAGACAAAAGGGGTGACTCGGGAGTAAGCCTTGGGGATGATTGGCCCCTTCCATAAGATATAAAAGAAGAGCAAAGGGACATGAGCCTTTGCAGGAAGCAACTTTGTTTGTTCTGGTCGGTTTAAAATCTGAAGTTCTGTGTTGACTTTGTGCTCTGTTTGGCCTTGTACAGCTAATTGGCAATTTAGTTGTTGGCAGCATTTCAAGGGAGATAAAGGTGGGTGCTTATCAGCCTTATCCTGAAAGACTGTGGCAGACTTCTATACAATGCCTTAAATATGATTGAACCAATTTTCTATGAACACAATATCTCTTTTACAATATATCTTTCTAGAAATGAATTATTCCCGTGCTTTGTGAAAAATACCATTTATTTTATATCACACTGAATGGGAAAACTCTACTGTCTCTAAATAGCAGAGCAAATTCAAATCTACCGCTTCTGAATAATGACTTCTGAAACATGTTTCTTGAGGTTAGTATGAAGAACTATAACTTTGCTTTACTCTCAGGAGACTATCAATTGACAATATTAAAAGAATTCCAAACACACTTTCCACTGAAGGTTCCACTCATATTATTTTTTAAGATCACTGTTTCAAAATACTTAAGGTTACAATAATTTAAGTAAAATAAAAATCAAGCAAACTGTTTTTTTATTTAAATATATTTAAACATTATTAGACAGTGATTTTCCTGTTCATTTTATTGGATATTGTTTTTTTAAATCAGTTTAAAAAACAACACTTCTGTAGATTCAATGCATTTTTTCTTTATGCACAGCAAGACATATAATAGAGAAAGATAGAGATTCCATGTTTTAGTTCAGAAGCAAGGATTTAGCATCTCAGTGGAAAGAAGTGGAAGAATGCATATGGAGAAGATAATTTGATATGATTTCTCTCTCATGTTTTCTGATCAAACTAATTATTTGTCTTCATTAGATTTTTACAAAACAATCTCCACTGAATAGGAGAAACAGTTAATTTGATTGTCACAATAGTCTCCTCAAAGATATTGAATTAGTAAACAGAATGGTAGTGATTAGAATCGTATGCTAAAGTTCTACACTTTGATCACTGATCATTTTAATATGGTATAAATGCATTTTTGATAAATTTCTATTGCTGTAATATTTCTATTGCTAAGCATGAAGTCTAATTTAGCACCAGTAATTCTAAATTCTATTTATACATCTAATAGATAAGACATTTTTCATTCTACATCTAGCTTCACATTTTGACCTACTGTGTTTGACCTCAGCTCCACATGGGCAGTCCCGGTCCATGAAGGAATTACATAAAAAATAAGTCAAAAGATATTTGCTGGTAGGAGTCAATGTTGTTTTGAACACAATACTTTGATTGGCGTCTGGTGCTGTATTGGTCAGAGCAGTTTCATGAACTGATATATCCACTGCATTTTGAATGTCTGAGTTGTGATTATGGAATATCATTCCACTGTTTGATACATTTTCATCAAAATACTTAATAGATTCATTCAACAAGGAAGACTGAACCATCACATCAGTGACTACTGAAATTGTGGCTTGTTCCAAAAGGGAAGAATGGTTTACTAGTTTTTCATATTTCAAGTCTTCAAAAGAGGAAGCAATTGTCTGGTCATAAAAATCAGTTAGACTAACATTACTTGGATTCAAAGATGTCAATCCTTTCTTAATGGGATCATCAATAGACTTGCTAGAACTGTGATGCACTTTCCAAACAACTGTTTCTTGTTGTGGAACAATTTTCGTATCAATATTTTTGTGATCCATATCACCAAACTCTTCTGCGTGATCAGGTTGAAGAAATAGTATGTCTTTGCTTTCTAAATTGTTTGGATCATTATGTTCATTTTCAGAAAGGTGTGTTTTATCCAGGGTGCTTGTTTCCTGAATTGGCTTTTCATTCCACAAATATTCTGAATCGAGAAAATGTTGATCAAGGTTATTTAGAGGATTCTGTGAAATTGAAGCATCTGAAATCATTAAAGCTGCTGAATTTTTGTTAAATTGTGCAATTATTCCATGACTATTGGTAGGCAGTATTTCTGAAGGCAATGTCCTTATAAACAAATCAGATATTTGTGCATGTTGTTTTTCAAAAAAAATATTATTCATATGTGAATGAGCTGCATTTTTCATATAATCAGAAGCACTTGTAAGCTGACTAATCTGTAAGTCTGTATATACATTATGTGTCAGTTCCTTAACATGTACTGGACTTAGGGATAAAACTTTGCAGGTATCTTTTACACAGGGAGATTCAAAAAATGGTGTAGCTGATGTTTCAGCAGATTGAACAAAAGATATTAGTTGATCATCTGGGATTTTCTCCGTAGTCTGTTGCAAGGCTAAATTGGTAGTAATTTTTAAATCATTAATAAACCTTCCTTGTAATATATCATAAGTACTAATCTGTAAATGCAAGGAAGGCTGAATCAAAGGTGTTATCTGGGAAGTTAAAGGAACATGAACAGCTGAAATATCATTTATGGATCCATTTTTGCTAAGAAGAGGGACTGATTTTGTTGCTGTTCTTTCAATAACATCTGAAATCCTTGATGAGTCCATTGCAAAAACTGAACTGAAATTATCTTCTGATGTATTAGGAAAAATGTATAGCTTTGAAACATTATGGCCTACTAGTCTATTATAAGGAATTGTTTGCATGGTGATATCATCTATTTGTGTAGGAGACATGAAAAAAGACATTGTCTCTGTTAGGGAAGAATATGATTGATTATATGAGGACAACCATCTTCCAGTAGATTCTAGAGGATCATTAACCATAGTCCAAAAGGAAGTATTTATGTATTGTGTTGGAAGACTTACATCATTAATTGTGAGAAAAGAAATGTCATTATATGGACTGCTAGATGTATTATTTTCTACATACCCTGCTCCAGAAATCACTTTTGACTTTGACTTGAAATCTTCCAATAGAAATGAAAAAGAAGATACACCATTATTGTAAGAAATTAACTTATCTGGAAGCTCAAATTCATCTTCTAGAGATGAACCTTCCTGTTCTTCTAAATTATCTAATTGCTCAGTGAGAGGATTAAGTGCAAAAAAGTCACTTTTGAAAAAAGTTCTATTGTATGTTTCTTGATAGAAAGGCGAAACAGAAACAGTTTGCTGAATTTCAGAATTTCTGCCTCTTGCTTTTGGTAAACTTGATGATAAATGTAATTCTTTACTATATTCCACTGACATGAAGACTTCTGTTGGATGGATTCTGGGCATAACATCTGAAAACCAGGCCTTCATGTTTTGTAATGAACCAGAAGGATTTGCACTGTGTTTAAACAGTTGTTTTTTAAAATGTACTGAATTATAATCTCTTATGTGATTCAATGTTGTAGTCTGTAAGTAATCTACAATATAAAAGCTATTCCTAAGAGAATCCTCTTGTAGAAATCTATTTGTGGGCTGCAAGTAGATACTTTCAAGTAATTTGTTTAATAAGCCAAGCATTGTTTCTTTAACTAATTCTTTAGGGTATATATAGTATTGATGAATAAGAGAAGAAAGGTTTTCTTCTGGAAGTCTGGAAATAAAATACTCATAAGTTGTATTTTCCTTCCATGCATTTAAAGGCTGCAAGAAATTGTTAGCATAATTATACACAGAAGAAAATGTATAACTAATAGAAGATAGCATCCACTGAGGCTCTTCTGTAAGTTCAAAAAAACCATTTTTGTTCACCAGTGAAGGAAACAGTACATTTGATCTAGAATCTTCTATTTCATCACTTCCACTCTGTTGAATATGAAATCCTAAATTCCTGATGTGATTAAATGGGAGAGTTGGTGTTTTCTGTGAAATACTACTCTCACTTAGCACGCTTTCAGAATGTCCTGAGATGTTACTAAAATATGTCACCTCGATGGAAGAATTATAATTTATGTTTACTTGTTCTGTGAAAGGGCCCAAGCTATTAATTTGCATTTCTGTAGAAGCAGATGGTATCACTTCAGGAGTTATTGTGATGAAGTAACTGGGTGCACTTTTTCTCTCAGTTATTGTAAATTTACTGGTGTGTAAAGGCCTCTGTTTTACAGGCCAAACTATTGGGGTTGATATAATTCCTATATTTTTGATGCCTCTTATCTTAGAATCTTCTTGCCACTGTTGAATTGGTTGAGAAGAGTCAGCTGAATTTCTCTTGACTCTGAAGACCATTGTAGCAGGATTTTTCATTTCCTGCAGGACTGTATACAGTAAGTCATTCAATTAATAAATGAGAAACATTACTTAAGGAAATTACTTTGACATCAAATACAGCTCAAAGACTGATTTTGAAGAAATCATTTATTTCAGCAGGAACTGAAACACTATAGCAGCACTATATAGACTGAGTTCTGATATGCAAAGTTTAAACAAGAAATTTAGGCAATTTATTCTTAAACTGTTAATTATACTAGACTACTTCCACTGATTTACATTTTTCAAACTGTATACAGGAGACAGAAATATGTACTTCAGTCTTGTTCTTTGTCTGATCAAACTTTTATTATATTCATTATTACAGATTGTGAAGGAACACAGAATTCTCTTTGAATGAGCTCCTGTTCATAAATTTTATTACATTATCTAGCACCTGTAAAGTATTTTTATTCTTATACACCCCAAGTTATATTCTACCTTGGCTCACCCTTGTACCTATATAGCTGTTTATTGCTCTCTTTATAATTCTGTATCTAAAATTTATTTCATTGGCATTGAAATTGAAAATACTCAACTCCAGAATCTGACACTGTTTTAAAGCAAGAATAGGCAAGCTAAGAGACTAATCTTGGTCCTCTCTTCTCCAATCTGTATATTTCTTAAAATATATTCTTGCTTTACCAGGGTCTCTTGAATATTGCAGGATCCTAAAAGAAATATCAATTTTCATGGTTATTTTTAGGAGAGAGGTAACAATCACTTTCAAATGGATTTGGATTGTTCTTAATGATGTTACTTAAATTATTGACCCTGACAGAAGTATGTGAATAATTTTATATAGCCCCAAGGGTGCTCTGGATAAGTACTCCAGAGAGAACTACAATAAGATTGCTTTTGCAAAATTGTTAGCATTTGAAGATTAATAAAAAGAATCAAAACAGGAACATGAAGTCTTTTAGAAAATCTTCCTTCCGCACAGGAAATCTTGCTTATCCAAAATTGTTATTTGACACAAACCTCTTTAAGCAGTGTTTGCTGAAACAAAATCTGACACTCATGTATAATGTAAGTATGCTCAAAATATAAAAATGATGTAACATAATAAAAGGAAATATAACATTAAATTTCTTACCATCCATTATTTTATCGGTTCTGTTAGTATCAGGCATGTTAGTGGTAACAGTGGGTGATGGAGTGGTTGAACTTACAGTAGCTGGTAACAAAGATGAAAAAGAATTGAACTTATATGGAATATGAATGTTAATAAGGTCAGGCAAAATAGGAATACATGAAAAAACAAACAGAGGAAATGACTTTTAAACGACTGGATCCATGTACAACATAAATCACACATATATACTCATTGGACTCATTTCAAATTCCAATGTGCTATATGTTTTTAAACAAGTCTCATTTGTTCACTTGAATTTGACAAAACAATGCCCCACAAACAATTTAACAACAGTGTATGGGTGAATTCATGCTTAAAACTTCTCACTTTTTAAAATCAGGAACTGATGAATGACATAAATTATTATACACTATTTCTTACTGACCAATGTAGACAAATGTATTATAAAACAAGCTGCTTCTTGCAATGGCTGCAACAAAGATACTAATGCAAATATTGACAAATAATGCTGTTAGCTGTAATCGAGATGAATTGAACGAATATGGATTATAATTTTATGTGAAATTTTGCTAAAACATATGCTGCATTCTTTTTTAAAAAATGAAAGTAACATGAATTTATCCTCAGTTTTGTTACAGTATACTAACAAACAATATCTTTCATTAGTAAATAAAGCAGATATTTCAATCCTAAACATATTGTTTGCAAGTGAGCCATTGACTTGTAAATTTAATATCAAATCTGTCAGCTGAGTAACACTATTTGTTTGAAATGAAGTACAGCATAGTCCACCTGTGAGCATAAAAATTCAAAATAATATTCTCTTAATGAGAAAAAGGAGCCTTTATAAATAGCATAACATTTGCTCTGCATCAGTCTTCCAACTGTGTCAGCTTCTGATTAATACCTACATAATGACCACAACAAGATTACATTTTCAAGTTGCTTCAATTTCAGAAGTCTTTTGTATTGGCAATCAGAGAGTACCACTCATGATTGGGAATATTCAAAAACAGATGCATGCCCATTTTTTAAGAACATCAACCGATTGAGACATTCTATTTAAAAAAATTAAGTTAGTATATATTATAATATTTTGTTAGAAAAAATGCATTGAAAACAGCTCAGTCAAAAACATCTGCTGTAATATTTGTTTAGTAACTATTCCTATTAATAGTGTGAACTATAGAATTACATGAAATCAAACATTTTTTTCCTGCAAGCTCAGAATGAAACATACCTTATTTAAATAGAACAAAACTTCAAATTTTAGAGAAAATGATGGGAATTTCAAATCACTTGTTGCACACTTGCATTCACCCAGGGTCATGATAGTAGATAGGACTATAGTCTATCCTGAATGACATCTATTTTTTTTATTATTGAGACAATTTTTGAGACTTTCTCTGTAGAATGATCAGAATTATTGATGTTGCAATATCTTCAACTACGCAGCATAGTATTAACTATGTAGCATAATATTAAAAGAACTGCAGAGTAAGAGAGAATATTTATAGATTGAACTGAATTTGAAACAAACTTATAACAAGAAACTGTCAAATTTCAATTTCAGATGAAACTATTAAGCA
Source organism: Hydrophis major (assembly GCA_033807585.1). Lineage (NCBI taxonomy): Eukaryota > Metazoa > Chordata > Lepidosauria > Squamata > Elapidae > Hydrophis > Hydrophis major. The sequence continues at coordinate 325,179,864 of CM066328.1, read as the reverse complement.
GATTCAAACTGATATTAACATTTCACAAACTCAGCAACTTGGAAATTCAAATGCCAAAACTAAATAGTTTATTAGGAATTTGGAAATCATAGTCTCTGCCTAATCTATACTGATTGACTCCCAGAATTCTGAACCATTTCTGCTAAAATATATTAGAAAATCCTGTTGAAACAAGTCCAAATCTATTCTACAATAATATTCAACAAATACATCTTTTGGATTTCAGCCTGATAAATGCTGACATAATTCATAGTTTTGCAACTGTTCCTGCTATTCCAGCACTTGTTCAGACAATAACTGAATCAATTTACCTAATCTCTTCTTACACATACCTGATGTATTCTTCAGATGAATCTCGAGAAAGAGTGCAGACAAGCACAACAAAGATGATTAGAAGACTGGAAGTTAAAACATATGAAGAACAGTTGCAGGGATTGGGTATGTCTAACAAAAAGAAAAACTAGAGGTGACATGATAATAGTCATGATAATAGTGTTCTTACTGACCAAGACTAGAGGTGACATGATAATAGACAATATCTAGGGGTTGCTGCAAAGTATTCTCCAAAGCACTTGAAGACAGAACAAAAAGCAATGGATGGAAAATAATCAAGGAGAGAACCAACCTAGAACTAAAGAGTAATGATGTCCTGACAATTAGAACAGTTAATTAGTGAGTGGTTTGCCTTCAGAAGTTGTTGGTGCTCCATCACCTGATGTTTTTAAGAAGAGATTGGACAACCACTTGTCTGAAATGGTATAGGGTGTCTTGATTGAGTAGGGGGGTAGACTAAAAGACCTCCAAAGTCACTTATTCGGTTGCTTTATGAATTGAAAAATTGTTGGGTGTACTTCATCTATCCCATTTCTTTCACAAATCCATGTTCACAATTGCTTTCTACCTCCTAAATCTCACCCTTATATTTTTTCTGGTGCTAGATTAGGACAACAGAAAGTTGTTAATCTTCAAAAGATTTCAGGCTCCCATCGCACAAAGTCAGGACTATACAACACAGCACAAGTACAGTAGGATATAGCTACCCAGTTAATAAAAACTGAACTATAGCCTTGCAACGACTACTTGACTATATTCCATATCTGACACAACTGCACATAATAGTATCCTGTCAGCATTTTCTTCACCCAATTTGCAATGTAGTTAAGCCTTCATGATTAAGTCAAAAACAGAAATGTGAAAGAAATATACATATGCCTGTCCCAGAGGAACCAACTTTCCAAACATTCAGAATAAATTTTTTCACTGGTCATTTCATAGATAATATAGCTCAAACCATCCTCCAACTGAAATAATTTAGTACATTATTTCATCTCTCTCTCTCTGTCTCTCTCTCACATACACACATTAAATTATTAAATCTAATAACTGTTTTCTGAATGCCTACTGTACTAAGGCATTCAACAAGTATTAAACACGGTTTTACAGCTATGTGACTTATCTCACAAATCATGTCATTATGAATCAGAAAATTAATGAAATCTTCATGCCATATTATTTTTTCACTGCAAAATATTAAAGGAGATAAGCAATGATGTAGAACTAATGGTAAAGATAAATGGGCAAACTATAATTTACATCTGGAACTATCTGCCCCACAGATAGATGTTCAACTAACAGTCACGACAATTTATTTCTTTTTTAATATTAAGAACTAAAATTACCCAAAGTATTAAGGACATTCATAAAGAAAAAGAGAGAAAAAGAGAAATAAAGAAAAAACTAAATGTATAAAAAGAAAGTAAGTAGTAGAGAAAAGGAAAAAAAGATATGACTTTGTTATATTTGTAATGTCTAAGTTTGATTTTTATGAGCAGCATAATATAAGAAAGCAAAGGGGAAAAAAATATCAAAATCAAAAAAAGCTTTCCTAACTGCTTGGCCTCTAGAGGAACAATACGAGTTTTCTTTTGCTTCTCAAAAAATAAAATAAAATCCTCCCACAGAAACTCTATGTATAATTTTGATACTAGAGAGTAAAACATGAATCAAGAACATGAATCAAGATAAATTACCACAAGTCGTACTAACTAACTAGTATCTGTATACTAAACTAACACTGCATTAAGTCTTAAGGAGAATGCTGAGATCCATTAGCTTGCTCATACCCTTGTTGTGTCAAAATAACAAGTACACTTCTGAAATATACTATAGCAACAAACTGAATGAAGGAAAAAAATAGGTTAGAGCCTGGAAGTGTTGATTATCTACAAAATTTAAAATATGTAATAGAAAAGATAGAGTTATTTTTCTTTTCCTTCCACATTTGGTTTGTCCATTTCTGTCTCAGCTATCGTATTCCTCCTCTGTATATTTTCCATTTAAATCTTAAAGCCTAATAAAGAAAAGGTGGCAATAAATTCTGACTCATCAGACTAGTGTTAGTTTCTTACCTTGGCAAAGGCTTCCTGTAGTGGTACAGCTAGTTGGTTCAACTGTCGGCAAGGGAACGAGATATGAGCCTTTAAAAAAAAAAGGAGAGACAAACAAGATTTGCCTTTTAATGAGCAACTTACCGAGATAGCTAAATAAACTGCTTTAGTAAATACAAAGTAAAAGCAAAAAGTGTAAACAGATCACTAAATAAATGTGCTGAATATAACAGTAGATACTATAGTGTCTTTTGTTAACTCGGTAAAGGTTGAGGGGCTAGCTTGAAACTTTTTAGTGTTCCATAAAATCTGATACACAAGTGTAAACACAAACGTTTCTAGCTTATCTCCCTAGTTATGATTCAGGCAAATGTAATGGCATGCTGCCTCATTCAAGGAAGACAAAATACATTAATAGTTCATTTTTCACAAAAAGACAAAAGGATAGAAGCTCCTTATGAAATTAGACACATAGCCTATGTTCTATAAGCCAATTGTGACAGAACATTATTCCAATGCCAATGTTAAATAAGATTCAGCTGTTAGACTTGTTCATTTTTGTGCATGAAATGAGGCAGCAGAGAGGGGAACATCTTGTCTTTCACCACAGATGGCACAGTTGATGGAGGTAGGCTTGGATGTTCCTCAGAATAATGGCTCCCTTTTTTGAGGATATAATTAGAAATTGAGGATTTTCAACTTTAAAGAAAACTATACTTGCTTCCTGATGCTATCTGTATGTATAAATGAAATTGCAACAGTTTTCGCCTTCATTATTGTTCATTAAACAATAATGGTTGTGATGATATGCACAAAAGTTCTACATCAAAAAGTAAAACCCTCATTTTATAAATGAAAAACATTAAAGAGAGAGTATTTGTAGTTGGGGTTGAAATGTGGGATCCTTGGTGATCTCTGAACTTGGTTGTTTTCTTGCAGGCATTTCATTACCCAAACTAGAGTAACGTCACTGTTATACAGATGTTTGTGTAGTGTAGCATTGCTAGCAGAAACCTATGTTATCACTTTCGTTCTGCACATTGCTTTCAAAATTATACCATAGACTGAAGGCTCCCTTTCAAATGCACTATATTGCCAAGAGTATATTGTAGGAAGTGGGCCATGTCAGTAGTACCTGTAATGTGCCTCCCAAACAACCACATCTCCATAACCTGATCTCTCCTGCCTTCTGCATTCCCCCTCTGCCTCATCCTAATGCAGAGGTCTCCAAACTTGGTAACTTTAAGACTTTTGGACTTCAACTCCCAGAATTCCTCAGCTAGCCTCCACAAGTCTTAAGGTTGCCAAGTTTGGGGACCCCTGTCCTGATGTATTTAATCTTCCATAAGCCAAGATTATGCGCCTGATGAAATTAACTGCAGCCCCCAAAATGTTACGCCTTAAATAAAATGGTTAGTCTCAAAAGACTGTATCACCTACTATAAACCATGAAGCATGAAATACTTGAAAGCTTTTGTGAGTGAGTTCTGTTACAAAGTAGACATCTAAAGCAATAAAGCTTTAAAGTTATATGTACTCCTTACAATTTCCTTGCCCTTCTGAAAATTTTTGAGTTTCCTGTTTGGGGGCACCTCTACAACATAAAGATACAAATTACTTACTAACAAAAGCTGAAGGAGAAAGCAAGTGCTTTTTTATTTTAACCTAATCATGTGTGAAAGAATTTTACAAAACCCTTTTTTCTAATCCGCAAAAGAAGGATCAACCTTCCGCTCCACTTTTGAAAACTTCTAGATTGAAAAGGTACCCCACTGGACCTAAATGTCTAAAATTTGGCACATGACCCCATATCCTTGGCTCAACGGGATGGCAATGTCTAGCATGACTAATCTTGAAAAACTAAGCTAGACTGGATAGAAATTGGATCACAGGTCACTTCTATTCACTGAGTTCAGGAACAAAGCTCAATTTGAAGAAGACTGTACTTATTCCTCTTAGTAGAGGTTATTCTATCTATCTGAGTCTTTTTTCAAAAAAAATTGCAATATTTTTTGATTGCCTAATACAATCAGAGGAGAGGCACAAACTTAAACGTTTTTGAACTGTGATTTTGATTTATGTCATACCTGAGTTATGTGACTTTTGAAACAGAGTGTGTGATTAACTGGATCTAATCATACCTATTGGTATGTGATCAGCATATACCCTTAATAAAAATCAAGGATGTATTGAAGTTAAATTAGATGGGAACAAGAATGTTTTGATCTAATTAGTTTCCCTTGCAAGAGAATTTCAGGAAAGAAGTAAAATGTTCATTTTGCTATAAAAGTATCATCAGCTTCATCTTCATCCTCAGTTGGTGGATGTGTACACTGCCCTATTGTCAGAATCTCCAATTTTACAATCACAACAATCATACAAGGCAGATTAAGGATCAAATATACAGCACAAAGACGTTTATTTCCTTAAAATTGTTGACTATTATTTTGCTATTTGTCTGTGGCAATCACAGGTTGCTAGAGGCAAAATGGCAGGTGGGTCAGAGCAATTGAACTTTTGTCAGTTTTCCATGTGTGCTGCATGCACATTCAAAAGGAAAGGGCTGTGCTCACACTGATATGCTTGCCATCTTGACCTGTTTGGATATGCCTCTGTAAAATGCCAAGTTCAAAAGCATTCCTCTAATGGTGAGTGCTACTCTGCCCTCCGAAGACTCCAATGTAATAAGCTTCACGCTTAAAATGAATAGAGAAGAATATTTTTGCATGGAGAGGTTTTTAGGATCCCTCAAATATACAGGTCAAGGCTTAGCCTTTTTATCCAGCTTGAAATTGGAGTAGGTATAATCAAGATAGGTGTGGAACAACTTTATTTTCAGTCTGATAATACCACATTTCTGCATTCTGGACTTCACTCCACACAGCTCTATGCCAGTTTCTAGGCCAAAGCTGGAAGAAAACTATTTAAAAAGTACAAAGTACTTTATGAAATGGAGAAAGAGTGATTTTATTCTCTCTTCTGTAGGATTTTTCATAAGATGTATAGTTTGACTGCTAGTAAGACACTGCTTGCTTAGAAAAATGAAGCCTTGTTTACAAACTTTGTTTCTATTTTGATAACTTATTTTTGAATGGGTAGCATACAAATAAATGAATACATTTAGTTTAAGATCATTAATGTAAAGAGAAGTATAATATAACACTTATTGCTATATCGTTTTTGTTACTGATTGTAGCCTGTGTAATACAATTCAATAAACAATAAAATGTAACAATTTGACAATTGTTAAACTTACAACATTGTGCATACAGCTCATTTAAAAAATCTATTTAAAAAGCCTTTGAAATCAGTTGTGCTGTAGTGATTAAGGGGCTGAATTTGTCAGGACAGATTTTAAGGGTCAGCCATGGAAACTCACAGAGTGACTTTTAGTGTTTCTCAGCCCAGCTACTTGATCACATTGTTATTATGGGGAAAAATAGGAGAAAGGGATATTTTGTGTAACACCTTAAGCTCCTGAACAAAACAGTGGGATATAAATTGAATAAATAAATAAACGCATTACTGAGGTCCTGAATTCATAAGTTACCTACAGAATAATACATATACTGGGGCATATGAATCTTATAGCTAAACAAGTTTTAAAAAAATGGGGTATGAGCATTTTAATTCATTTTCACTATAAAAGTTTCTTTCTGACCTTAAATAGCTGTACTGAAGAGAAAAGCCTAAATTTAGAAAAGAAACTCACCACAACTCAAGTTGTTCTCTGCTTTTAGAAATGTTGTTGGAATACTCCAGAAATCATTTTCCCAGTCAATAATGTTACCTTTCTCATCACAGGTGAGGTTGAAAAGTGATTGGGAATTCATTGTAAAATTCCAAAGCCGGAAGTTGTACATATCTCCAGGTAAAGGGCTTGTGTCTTCTCTGTCAGAACTCAGAACCAATTTTCTATTACCAGGAATCACTTTTTCATAAGTATCTAAACAATGGACTGTTTTATACATCCCTTTGACATTTATACCTACTATGCCTGATGAGCTATCCCATACAATGCAAAGCTCTTCAAATGTTTCTGTGAAAATGTCCTCATCTGGACCAATGTTAAGAGCATCATTTAAAAAACACTTTGAGTCTGAGATAAAAATGAAGTGCCCTTGTTTCGTTTTGCCAAAGCTGAAGAATTCCACAGAAGAATCACCATAGGAGAAAGCCTTCCATTCATAGTTATTACTGTTGTTTGCTCTTGCTTCAAAGCACAGGGTGAACTGACTAAGATCTGGGACTTGGACAGAATTTGCCAGAGACACAGAATCAGAATCTAGATATTGCGGAATGATAACCTTTTGATTCTTCAACGATACAGCAACTAGAACATAGAAAGAAAATGTTTTCAGAATCAACTACCATTAAGTTTTATTAAGAGTAATATAATACTTTTTATCAATCTATAATTAAACTCATCAGTCAGAAATATATGCTGAGATATTATTGTGGTCAATTAACATAATATGACCATTTGATTCCTACAAAATGTGAATAAATTAATTGCAGAAAATGTTTTGTATCCATTACCTGTTGTACTAGACAAAGCAGTAAACCAGTAACCTGAAATGGCCCTTTCATTTCTTTATGCATTGCTCTCAATGGGTTATTTTATACAACTACATTAAACTGAAGAAATTAATACCAGACATCTTTTTCAATCTGAGCAGAAAGTGCCCTGCCATGTTATTTCACAAATAAAAGCTCTTTGTTTACAAACTTTTGAATTTCAGTTGAATAAATCTATTCACATTTCATCACAAAACAGCTTACTAAATATACCAGCAGTCACATCTGGCTGCCATATCTTCTGTATCTATACTTGGGAATGAATCTGAGTATTTTAATTGAACTTTACTTTTCAGTAAGCATACATAAGATAGCAGCCATAATGCTGATCAATATTTAACCCTTAAAATACTATTCATTCCTATCTTGCCAAGCATGATTCTGAAGTCATTTGTAATTGATTCCATTTGATATACATTGTGTTAGTTATAAATATTAACAGATTAATTAAAGGTTGCTATAGAAAATATAGCAGCATAAATATCCTTTCTCCACAAATAATATAAATTTAGCCACATCATCAAGCAGAGGAAAGTGCTTTAAAATACTGGGGAGGGGAATTATGAAAGAGCACTTAATAGCAATAGCACTTAGACTTATATATTGCTTCATAGTTTTTTACAGCTCTCTCTAAGCGGTTTACAGAGTCACTATAATTTTCCCAATAATCTGGGTCCTCATTTTACCAACCTCAGAAGGAGGAAAGCTGAGTTGACCTTGAGCTGGTGAGAATCGAATTGTCGGACAGCTAGCAGTCAGCAGAAGTAGACTGCAGTACTGCATTCTAACCACTGTGCCATCATGGCTGTTAATTGTGTATTATTGCGACATTTTTACTGATAAAAGGGAAATATATTCTGATTTAGCTACCATGTAAATCAACTGGTTTGCCTTAGCAACAAGAAACTATTTCCTGCCTGCTAATACTTTTTGGAAGTCTGTTTGTTTCTCAAAACAAGCAAACAAAAGAAGTGAATACTGATCCCCAGAAGAGAGTCTAGAAAAGAAAAACTGAAAAAAAGCCCTTACAAACCCAGTGATGTAACAATGATAACCTGATGCAAATAATTTTAGTAGCAGCTCTAGACAGAAAGGACAAGCATTCTGTCAGTAATTTCACAAGAAACACAGTGTCAAAAATATTAACACATTTCTCTCCTGATATAAAAATGTTTAACTGTTTAAAATATCAATAGCAGGAATTCCTGCTATTGGTATTCTTTTTCAAACAATATCTATAACATTTTATGTGCTATCATGTAATTTTTATACCTAGATATATTTCTAAATGGCAAACATGTATTAAAAAATAACTAATCTCAATGTGCAACTGAACATAGATACCTTTCCCCCTTATGGTGTACAAGTTACATTTTCCTTGAAAAGTTGGAAAGGTCTGTTAAAAAAGCAATTAATCGAGCTTTGGTAATCACATTGTGAGAACAAGACAAAATGGCCACAGGCCCAGCTAATCAAAAGCTAACTTAAATTAGATCAATGGGGCTAATTTGCTGCTATGGGGTAGCTTTTTATTTAATTATAACTATGGTTTTATTTTTTACTTAGTGAAACAGAAATCTTATTTCATTAATGAAATAGTGATATGCAGTAATCTGATTACCTGATGACTAATTTCCTTTATGTATTTAAAGAAAACCTTCTATATAATCTGATTTAGTCTTGAAAGGTTTTGATGTTCAATGAGAAAGCTTAAGGAAATCCACTGCATTCCTATTTGCTTAGTCAGCACATACCATAATCTCATAGTACATTATAGGATATATATGCAAGTAGTTCTTGCCTTAAAACCACAACTGGAATCAGAATTTTCACTGCTTAGCAAGGCAATTAAATGAGTCACACTTGATTTTATGATCCTTTTTTTTGCCACGGTTGTTAAACAACTACAGTTGTTCAATGAATTACATGGTTGTTAAGCAAATTCTACCATATCTATTTATCACTTGTCAGAAGTTGACTGGGAAGGTTGCAAATGGTGATTACATGAACTTGGGACACTGCAACCATTGTGAATTCATAGCAGTTGCCAAGTGCTCAAATTTTGATCATGGGGATGTTATGATGGGCACAAGAAGGATGAATGGTTTCCGGGTTTTGCGTGGCTTCGGGGCAGCAGGAATTCACGACCGCTCGCGATTCCTGCTGTGCTAGCCGCCGAGGTACCCCCGATCCAAACGGGTCAGGGGGATATGGCTGCCCTGAAGGGACAGCCGAAGAGAGAGGGGAGCTGGACAGGGGGTTGGGGGTATCGCAGACCCCCTCCTCATCCTGAAAAACCCCTTTTTCCCAAGGCGGTGGAGCGGCGGTCAGCAATGGCCGCCACAAAGAAGTCTGCAACCGGGTAAGATCGTGCTGGAGGAAGCAAGAAAAGTGAAAGTGCTGGCTGAGCCTGGTCAATCAACATCCTTTAAATGGAACTGAGCTGTCTGAATTGCTGGAGGATACATTGTATCCCTAAGAAGATCAAAAGTGGCGGAGAAGCTGTTAAAGGGAACTTTTTTTTTCTTCACTCTCCCACCCCATGAAAAAAGCAGAAGAAGATTTGAAATTTGTTTGGGCACTGAAGGTGAAATATTCTGAAAGTTGCTTGGACATTGGACTTAAAAATTTAAGAAATTGGAAAACCTTTATTAGAGGTATGGATTTCTGATCATTTAAAAATTGATGTTGCAAGTGGGAAGGGAGCGGAAAAATATTAGAGCAGAAGTGGAAAAAGGAGGAGATTGCCAAGAATAAAAAAAAAGAAATATGGTAATTGGACCTCTTTGATTAAACAGTAACCCCAGAAAGAGAAATAGAAGAAGGAAGGAAAGTATTAACTTTTGGAACTTTCTTTTTGAATTACTTTTGACTAAAAATACTTGGGTGATTGTTTTGGGGAAAGTTTTTCTTTTCAGGATGGCATCGCTTGTGGATGAACTATAGATTGAATATCAAAAATATAAAAAGGAAAAACAAGATGGAAAAGATACTTTGGGCACTTCATTTCAATTTTTAGAAATGGCGTTATGTACTTATGAAAAGTTGATTACGCAGCAGAATGACTGGGACAAAGAAGAAGAGGAACAAGAAGCCATCTTTGATGAACAATGGGTTTTTTCCAGGGAGGAGAAAGAGGATAAGAAAAAGGGGATTTTAAGGTTTGTAAAAACAACCCAAAAAAAGAAAAACGAGAGGAAAGGTGGATGCAAGGTTAGAAAGCAAAGAAAAGGGAGTAAGAAAAGGGAAGAGGAGAGACAAAGGGGTAAAAAGGGCAAGGAGAAGAATAAGCAAGAGAGAAAGGGGGGGAGGAGAAGCCTCAATGGTGGGAAGCAAGATCTAAAGAAAAAAAGCTTATTTAGAGACAATGGGTGAATCTAATTAAGGATAAAAGGGGGATTCTGGAAGGTATATAAGATTGTGTTTTTATATGTGTATTTAGAGTATAAAATTTATTGTGTAAATTTAGAATTTATTAAACAGAATCCCAAGATAAATTAAATGTTATATGAAGTACTTTTAAGTTAGGGTAAAGGCGTCACTCCAAATAGTGTATAGGAGAAGTATAGTAAAAGAAAAAAGATGAATGGATAGTTGGAAATAGAACAGACAAAGAATGTTATTGAAAATGGTTATAAGCTGTTATGCTTTGATTGTTTGTGCACTGTTTTTAGTAAAATTAATAAAATTTGTTTATGAAAAAAAAAGAAAAGAAAATGATAACAAGATATGGAAGGATATATAAAATGAATATGATGTTTGAATTTGTGTCTGTGTGAAGAGTTTTAACCCGGGATCAGGCAGCCTTCAGAAAAGATGTTTTAGTTTATGTCTTGTGTATTGTGTTTGTAAAATTAATAAAATTTGTTTAAAAAAAGAAGGAGAACCAGTTATAAGTCACTTTTTGAATGCCATTGTAACTTCAAATGATAAGTTGAGGACTACCTATACTGTACACAGGATTTAGACAACCACTAGAGGCCAACCAAGAATTAGATGTTTGGTTTGTCTTGCTGCCATCTGCTCTTCATCTAGAGTTTTACAGCCCATATTGGGCCCTATCTTGCAATACAATAACCCAATAAAAGATCTATATTATTTTCTACAATGCAGATGTAGAAGGCCCAAAGTACAGGAAAATACAGAGAGTGGCAAACTTAAGGCCCTCTTATTGACTTCCTGATCGAGAGGAAATCTGAATAAAGAACCATATCTTTTTATTTGCTGGGCAACATGGTTTCTTTAAATAAGAGAATTCCGGTGGATTTAACTCTATGGTTTGGATACCTTACCTAACCTAGATAAATAATAACATCACTTTTACTAATAATAACATCATTACTTTTACTATCAAATAGATATGATCAAATCACAATCTCAGAAATTTATGTATAATCTACAGACTGGAGATCGCAAGAAGTGTATACTTACTTCGGGTATAAGTAGCATTGAAGCCTTTCTTTTGAATGCTAAAGTCACTTGTAAAAGTTACAATCATTTCATTCCTAGATGAGTTAAATGATAAACCTTTGGCAGTCATCCCACAATAGGAATCTTTCTTGTCTCCAGTGTCCAAATTTATGTGATCATATGTGCAACCAGAAGCTTCTTCAATATCAAAATCAACAAATGTTATCTGAATGATGTATCCAGAAGGAGCCCTGATGGTCCACTTGCATGCTTGATTGTTGGGATAATTATTGGGGAAGCAAGGAGAGGTAAAAATTCCCATGGGATTGGACAGCACCATACGACACTCTGAGCAATCTTGAGCTTTAGAACAAAAACAAAAAAAAGTTGAGCGTTGGTTAACATAACAAAATAGAATTTACCACAGTATAGATATTCTTGATCATTTCGTGCACAATTAAAAAATACTTACAATTAACTGAACTTTGTCTCCTTCAGATATAGCCATAACTCTATAAATCTGTTGTTCCATACATGAACAATATGTAATTCATAAACCTGATAAATATATTTCAATATCATTTAATAAATATGTAGGAGACTATCATAAAGCTTTATTTACATCATTTAATGCTGCAGCTTCATCTACCCTCACCTGGCTGTAAATTCCTTTAATCATGGGAATTTTCCTCTGAATAAACATGCAAGGGCCTCACTACATTGTAAATAACATTTCATAATTTGTACTTTATATATTTCCAGCATAATTGTTAACTGGCTGCTGAAATATAGTTTGGTTCCAGGGTTAGATGTTTATTTATTTGTTTTTATTCTGCTTTTAATTTAAAAGAAGCCTTAAAGAGAAGGTTTAATAGAACTATTAAAGTACATAAAAATGTACAAAATAGAACATATTATAATAAACAATTTTAAACATTTTGACATTTAAGCAACAACAATATACAAAATAAAATGCAAATGAAAAATCTTTCTGTAGATTTAGATCAGGACATCCTAAAGGCAAAAATTCAATTTTGATTCCCGTGAGAATTTTGGAAATATATTACATATAGGGACTCTCTCTGCCTATCAGAAGGATATCTTTCCAAAACCAGGATGAAATGAGACTAAATTTGGTGGAGGAGAACAAGCTGAAAATAAACATTGAGTTTAAAAATGGGCCAGATCTGAATAGGAGATACACACACACACATACACACACACACTTCAATACCATCCAAAGATAGAAGCAATTTGGCTGCCAACTACTTTATTTTAAGCAACCCTGGTCACATGAGCTAACACGGACCACCTGCAGCCTACTTAGCTGTACTCCTTTAGTGTATTTACATACCCAAATAAAAAAAACAATGAAACAAGGGGACGGCAGAAAAACACAATAAAAGATCTTTCAAAAAACATGTTTTCAATAGTTTTTTTTTTAAGCTGCTGCATATAGAGGTATGAAGATTTGGGAAACATTTTATTTTCTGGAGATGGGATAGCAACAAAAAACATCGCTTGCAAGTGATCAAAGGATACACTTACAGAAACAGTAGATGGACTCCCCAGTTGACTCTCAGTAGAGGATTTTATATAAAAGAAGGTATTGTTTCAGCTTATGGACTCAAGTTATGCGGAGCTTTCAAGGTAATAATGGAAACCTTGTATCTCATCCATAAAAAATAACCAACATATGTAGTACCAGCTGTGTAATTGGTATAATTTGGACAGGCTGAGCTGCTTCTGTAAATGAATCTGGTTGCTGAATTCTGTATTAATGCACAACAAACTCCATGTAGATCACTATAGATAGAGTAGATAGAGTTGGAATTTACCAATACACACTTTACATTGTTAATCATATTCTTTAAAAAAAAAAAAAAAAGGATGCAGTTTACACTGCATTGCTGAATCAGGGGAAAAAGAGAATGATTTAGATCTACAAAATCTCTCAAACTATATAATTGTGCATACATATCCAACACACACACAAAATTATATTTAAGTAATGATTTAAAAAAAAAATCTAAGGAATGTGATAAACATAGAGAGACATTTGACTAAATCTACCTTATATCAGTCCTATTCCTTATATTTAATATACGGGTAGTCCTCAACTTATTACCACAAATGAGCCCAAAATTTCTGTTGCGAAGCAAGACAGCTGTTGCTTTCTTTTTTTCTTTTTGTCTTTTAATGACCCCATAATCCCTTACATCAAGGTGGAGTCGGGGCAACTGTATGGAGCTGAGTGTTTACTGGCCGGATGCTCTTCCTGTCGCCAATGCAGAGTTCGCAGCAGATATTTACTCACTGTGGCCAGAGAGAGAAATATCTGCAGCTACCTAGGATCGAATTCACAACTTCCTGATTGTGAGGCAAGAGCTCCATCTCTAGGCCACTGCATCACTCAACCATTACTTTCTTAATGTATGTAAGTAATGTAATGTAGTTTTGCCCCATTTTACGATCTTTCTTGCCACAGTTCAGAGGTGGTATTCAGCAGGTTCTAACCAGGTCCCTAGAACCAATAGCAGAAATTTTGAGTAGTTCGGAGAACCAGCAAATACCACCTCTGACTGGCCCCACCCCCACCTATTCTCTGTCTCCTAAGTCCCAGCTGGGTCTTCTTTTGTTGCCCTGCACAGGAGAATGGAGCTGGAAAGCAGGTGCCCTTGCCATGCCCACCTATTCTGACCCAGGCTTCGTCAAACTTAATAAAACACAAACTGAATTTAAAAATAAAACCTTTTTAATGTGACACTGGGTATTACTTGCATTCCCAGCCAAAACTAATAAGTCACAGTTCCTCCAGATAAGAGCACGCTTTTCAGGACTGTAGAATGCTGCCAAGAAACAGAAGTCCAATTAAAGCTAACATAAACCAACCCCAAAACGCAGCAAAAACCGACCAGAGTACAGAGCTTCACGAAGGACTCGGAGATTACTGAACTGCTTTGCTTCCTGCAAAGCTCCTCGTCATTGAGGACTGACTTTTATCTCTTATGGGAGGGCTAATCACCTTCCAGCCTTACTCCCGAGTCATCCCTTCTGCTTCAGCTGGTCTCACCTTCTAGCAGCTTGGTGCACACAAGCATTGGGAACAGGCTGCCCTGCGACCTGTGCTTCGCTGCTGCCAGACTCCGAAGGCTACGAAGGCAGCACCCCACTCTCAGATGGTCTTGGCCCCATTCCTGCATCGGATGCAGGACTCTACCAAGTCCTCGCCAATCTCTGGTTGGTTTCCTTTCATCCTCGCTGCCCGAAACCTCTGCTGTCTGCACCAAGCCATGCCCACCAAGCCATGCCCACGGAATCGGTAGTAATTTTCTTTGAATCCTATCACTGCCACAGTTGTTAAGTTAGTAAGCCGGCTGTGGCTTTTCCATTGACTTTGCTTCTCAGAAAGTTGCAAATGGCGAGCAGTGACTCCAGGTCAGATCAATTGTCATATATATGCACCAGTTGCCAAGCACCTGAATTTAGATCACATGACCACAGGGATACTGCAATGATTGTAAATATGAAACAGTCATAAACCTGGTTTTTTTAGTGCCACTGTAACTTTGAATGGACACTAAATGAGCTATTGTAAGTTGAAGGCTACCTACACTTCTCTTTCTATATAGGGGCCATGCGGAAGACCATTCTATTTTGAGGAGTTTGGTGAGATATTCTGTTTTTTACTTCATTAAGAAAATTCTACAACTGTCTCGCATTGCAGTTTTGTGACCATGGAAGCAGGGCCACGAAGTCTTAATGCCAGGTTTGAATAAAAATATTGAAACTGTCCATGAAATTTGAGACTCAGTGCTGTGCACCCAGAGGATCTCTCTGCTGCTTGAAAAGGAGCTCCCAGCAGCTGAAGGGAGAGAATCTTGTGTGGTATTTTATGGTTTCTTGGGTTTTGGTTTAATATGCCTGCTACAGTTAAATAATAAAGCTTGAAAACTCCTTGTGCTTACTGTTTCTAGATTCAAAAGAACCAATTGCCTAGGTATCTGATCACTATCCTGGCATTTGGCAAAACAATACATTTCTATCAAACTACTCTTGTTTCCATTATGTCCAAATACCAATTTATACATTGCCACTCTGAGTTCTTTCTTTTTAAGGATCTGTTCAACTCATCCACACATGATTTTTTCAGTCTTCCTCTTCCTCTCAGCCCTTGTTCTTTTCTTCATGATTCAATCCTCATTCATTCTCTTTATGACCAAATCACTTCAGCAGAATTTTTTTGGATTGCTCAATCATTCAGTCTGCCTTCATTCAACATCAATTCAGTCTCCAATCCCACTGCATTTCATTTTAGTTTTATGCTTCTGAAATACCTGATTCACTTACAAATAATGAAATGGGTACTCTTATCGGTCAGAATTTTAGCTTTTTCTGTTAAACATTCATTTCTCATAGCAAGCCACAAACTGCCCATATATTTCTACCAGAATTTTCATGTCTTGAAATATTTCCATTATCCATTTTCAATAAATATTCTGTAAAAATGTTCTACATTTTGATCTAATATTTTACCATTTGCAACATTACCACCTTGCAATTGTTTGTTCCAATTTCTCTGTCAAGTTATATTGACTAACAAAAACTCTTTTTTCCCATAACATTCTGGGCAAGATAACAGTGAAAACAGCAAAAAGAACATGAAATCATAACTGGTCTTGAATTTATAATTTGGCAGTATTTTATATATTCTGCTGATACATAATTCCATCTTCAACTTGTGAGCAATTATTTCTGAAAGCCTATGTCTAGCCATAGCAGAAAAATACTTTGTAAAGTTGTTTGCTGAAGACAAGTTAAAATTGTGGAAACTAATTGTAAGCAAGTAATATTTTGCAAGATATCTGGCAAGCAAGAACATGCTGAATGATTGTGACCCAACTAATTAATTAGTCATAATCAAAAACAGTGCTAGCGTAAAAATTTCAGAACCCGACTTTCAAATTCTCATCCCACCCCACCTCATGCCCACATTTTTCCATTCACACTGTTTAGTATTAGGACAGATTTTTCCAGAGTGGAAAAAAACCCCCTTAAATGTTAGACCCAATTCTGCAAATAATTATATCTTGTCATTCAGTGGTGACACTGATGATTTGGTAGAAATATATTCCCATGAACTGGGAATTATTATTGTATACATGTATATCTAATTATTGTATACATGTATATCTTGTTGAGTACCAACAAGAAAAGAAATCCCGTTGCCGTGACTCAACTTCCAGATAAATCTAGAATAGTAAGCTATCTAGATCAGGGTTATCAAATTTGCCGCTCGCAGACCAGATGTGTCATGCACTGGCCACACCCACTACTGGTTTAGTGAAGAGGAAAAAAGTCACGATACATCATGTGATGATGCGAGTTTAACACCCCTGATCTAGATTCTAAAATCTTTTACATTTTCATTACAATTGCCTTGCATAATTATTATGCCACAGTTTCTTAAATGTTCTTATAAATCACAGAAGCAACAAGAATGTCTGTGAGATTTTTCAATCTGAGAGAGCGCGCTTAGAACTGGAAACACTTGTGTTGGGTGTACTAAAATTTGTGGAAAATGAGAGAAAGATTTGGTAAGAGCCTAAATGAGTAACATTTGTTTATATAGCTAGTTTGGAAAGGAAAAATCCTGTTCTGATTCATGGATAAGGCTAGAGACAACACTTAACTTTTCTCTAACTAATATTACTTTTGCAGATAAGATATCATGCCTTTTAAAACTGTGGTAATGTTTTACAGACATTATCTAATTAACAATTATGTAAGGAGAAAAGGATACAATAGCTCTTCCTATTGCCAAGTCGAGCCCAAATCAACTCTAAACTCCAACAACATTGGGAGGAATTGTATTATCAAATGTTTCCAGAATTATAGTTTTCAGCATTGCTTTTAATTCACAGCACTGATGAAAAAAACTGAATTCATTAATTGGAAAGCATCTATTTTACTTAATCTTAATGAAAATTAATTTCAAACAAAATGAAGTAATTAGTGTGATACTTTCTTATTTGTTCACCTTTTTTCTCATTGTAAGCTGTCATTAATAATTTTTTTAAAAACAGTGGCAGTGTCCAGAGGTTAAAAAATATTAGATGAGGGTACAAAGATGGTTATTAGAAATTTCAGAGCACAAATTAGAACTCGAACCAGAAATATTCTTATTAGGAGTAATTAAAGGAAAATTGAGCAAGGTCATCTGATACATCATTATACATATCATAATTGTGGCAAGAATAGCCTTCACACAGGGATGGAAGAAGGAAAAGATACCATCTGAAGAAGACTTGACACAAAAAATAATGGATCGTGCGGAACTGGATAAATTCACAATGGAATTAAGAGGCAAAGATGATTCGGACTATTATGTGGTTTGGGATAGGTGGTACAAATGGGTGGAGGATAGAAATAAGAGCTGATGTTTATGTATAAAAGGTGACGTATGTATTAATAATGACACAAACACTGTTAATGTGAATAGAGATTTTGTTTTTAAAAATTAAAAATATTTAAAAAAATTAAAAATATACTTTTTAAAAAACACAATCATCAGCAATTTTCTACTTTCTAGAAGCAAAACCATACCAAGAGTTTCTTCTATCAAAACTCTTTCACTTACATATTTTTTAAAATAAAAAACATTTGCTTCTATCAGTAACAATTTGAATATCTATTTTGAGATTTTCAAATTCACATGAAAGAATAAAGAAGACGCTTCTCTCCAGAACACTTTATAAAATTTTATTAAACATATAGCTTCTGGCATTAAAGTTAAATGTCAGTCTTTGGTCATTCCAAATCTTAAAATTATACTGCTATATATGGCTATGTATAAATCCAGTGGAACTTTATTCCGTGAAGTTGCAAGCAATAATGTAATCTTCTGGGATAGTATTACTGTTCCAAATATTTAAAAGCACTATTTAACTGATGTTATTTTATGTACTATATGAGGTATCATATCTTGTTATTTTTCATTGTTTTGTTCCTTTCATCTGCCTATTAGGGCTCCCTTAACCCGGAAGAATATAAATCCTTCAGTCTGGACTGGAAATAATGTATAGGCCTCATGAATTTTTTTTTATAACTCAATGAAAGACAGAATTATGCAGTCATGAAATTATTCAACTGCGTTTTGGTCACTGATCATAGGAAACAAAGGCAGCATTATTGCTAGTTCCACCAGCTTGCTTTATATCTTTATGCACTGATATTTTGTGCTTTAGAGAAAACTCAACTGCTTAAAGCATAGTAAAGGATTCAATCCATAGTATAGGATTCAAAAGGATTAAAATGTCCTGAATTTGCTACCCCAAAATAAATGCTTGTGGGTGAAAATCTTTATAATGTGTACAGACTGATGACATTGAAATTATCACTCAAAATTATCACCTGAAGAATTTTCAGCTTAACACTTTTTACCTATCTAACATGTTGCTTTAAAGCACAAATGAGTAACCTTTAATTCACTAATTTCCTTAGATCTCTGGTGCACAAAACTAATGGCAGATGTTTTTTTAGGCGAGAACCACATGAAAACATAAAATAGAATATGCCCTTGATAGTTAAGCAATGAAAGGACCTCACCAAATTTAACACAAAGATATCTGCAACAAGAGGAGGGTTGAAGGTGGGTGCCTGTTATGAACATGCCTGTCCCACCCACTCTCTGTCCATCCAGAAATACATTACACGCTTTGACCACCAAAACATCCTGAACCAAGTATCTGAGAAGAGGACATTTTACACAGAAATAATTTGAAACACAAAAGGGTCAGACCTAGAAAAGGTCATCCGGCTCATAATATGCAGGAATACAGATTAAGCTACTTCAGACAGATGGTTATCTAGCCTTCACTTGAACACATTAAATGAAGTAGTTTCACAACTGAAGTGCTTATTATTATGAGGTATTTTTCAACAGAATTGCAATTTGCTTCCTGTAACTTAAAACCATTCCATCTTGTACTCTGGAATGAGTGAGCAAAATGTGACCATCTTCTTTGTGGCATCCTCTCAAGTTATTTGAAGAATGCTGTCATATTTCCCTTCAGTCACTTTTCTCAAAGCTCCTTCAATCTCCCTTCCCAAGTATTATTTTCCTGATTTTCTTGTTACTCTTCTCTCAATGTATCCCGATTTCTCTGATTCATTCTTAAAAAATGGTACTCAGATGTGGCAATAACCTTTAAGTTAACCTTGAAGAAAATATCTAAGAACTGCTTAACTCTGAGAAAGAATAGACGAGAAAAAAATGCCTCAATTTCCTTTTGTATAACAGATTGCTGGGTTTTTTTTTGTCTACAGACTGCAGAAAGTTAAAACAGGCACCTCAATGTCTGATCCGGTATCTGTTAATAGCGGTTTTCCTCAGAATAGTGTCCTAGGACCTACTGTTTTTTTTTTTTTTTACATAAATGTATGATCAACTTAAAAGTAATTGTGTCCTCTTCACCGATGATGTAAAATTGTTTAATACTACTGAAAATTCACTTGTTTTTCAAAATGACATTGATCTCATTTTTTAATGGTCACCTATTTGGCAACTTCAAATTTTGATTAAAAATGCTTAGTTTCCATATGAGAAAGCAAAACCAGAATCTAAAGTATGAGTTAGGTGGTATTGATCTTTATTTTACTAAGAATCTAGGCGAACTCATCTTGAATGATTTATGTTCTAAAGTTCGTTGCAGCAGCATTATTAAAAAGGCACTAAAAGTTGTAAATTTAATTTTACTAAGTTTTTTTTCTGGAACTACTGTATTGCTCACTAGAGTTGTGAAATTCTTACCACATTAATATAATTGAGTGAGTTCAGAAGTATTTTACAAGAAAAGTTTTGCACTCTTTTGTCCATAATAGCTTATGCTACTAAGCTTGAAATTCTTGGTTCAGAAAGCTTAGTCCTATGTAGAGTTGTAATTGCAGGAATGTTCCAATCTCGGATGGCAAACCTCAGATAAAGAATGTTTCCAAGCAAATACAACTCAGGCAAACAAAGTCACTAATTTATGGATAAAGGAGGATTAGAGAGGGGAAGTAAACATATTGTTATGTTCTGCGCATGTTAGTTCATAACACCCCTTCGCCCTAGGTTCCATTTGAGGGGTGCAGTGACGTAATCCCGTAGATATGCAGGTTGTTTCAACTGTCTATTAGATTTGCGCTGTCCCACCGGTTCCTGTCTGTAGTCCGGTTTCGGTGGAACGTTTTTTGATTTATCTGGTACAGGCGGTTCCGCATCCTCACAGGACAACTTGGCACCGCTGATTCTGTTGTTGTTGTCCTCCGGTCTCTGCGGGCTCGCCTCCGTTGAGGTATTTCTCTATGGCAAGGCAACCCCCATTCCTGATTCTTCTTCAGGTAACACGCCGGGCTGCTGACTTCCTTCAATTTCGCCTTCCACCATCTCGAATTCGGTTTCCTCAACATCCCCTCCCCCCTCAGTTTGAGAGTCACAGGAGTCGCGGGAACTGGGTTGCAATCTAGAGCGAAACTGATCTGTATGGCATTTCCATATCATTCCGTCCAATGTTTGCACGCGGTAGGATCTGGGCCCGGTGGTTTGGGTTACGGTTGCTTTGACCCATAATGGTTCGCCGGAAAGGTTTTTAGCGAAGACTAAGTCGCCTACCTTGAACTCACGGCATTTTCCGCTAGAACCACAGGGTTTCTCTGGTGCGTAGGACGGGTGGAGATGGTCGAGGTGGGAGTGGAGCTTGCGTCCCATCAACAGTTCAGCTGGAGTCTTGTTGGTGACGCTGTGCGGGGTGATGTGTTGGAGTAGGAGTATTCTGTTTAGTTTGTTGTCAATGTCCCCATAGTCCATCTTGTGGAGGGTTTTTTTTAACAAATTGGACCATGCGCTTGGTCCTGCCATTGGCCACAGGGTGCGCTGGCGAGGTTAGCGCATGGCAGATACCCCGGTCTGCTAAGTATTGTTCAAATGCCAGGGCGGTGAACTGGGGTCCGTTGTCGGAGACTAGAACGTCTGGCAAGCCATGTGTTGCGAATAGTTTATTTAATTTGCGGATGACTGAATCGGTTGTAGTAGTCTTCATCTTGTGGATTTCGAGCCAGTTGGAATAGGCATCCACTGTAAGGAGGAACATATGTCCCTTAGAAGGTCCCGCAAAGTCAATGTGGATGCGGGACCACGGCCCCCGGGGGGTTTCCCACTCCGTTGGAGTTGCTCTAGGTGGGGCACTGCTGACTTCTTGGCACTTTAGACAAGTCTTCACCCAGGCTTCGATCTGCTTATCGATGCCCGGCCACCACGCATAGCTTCGTGCGAGCGCTTTCATACGGACGATGCCGGGGTGACCGTCATTCAATGCTTTCAAAACTGCTCGTTGTAACCGCTCTGGGACGACGACTCTGTCTCCCCATAGGATGCAGCCTTTCTGCGAGAAAAGTTCTGTTTGCCGGTTTCTGAAAGGGGTAAAGTCGTCAGGGGTTTGTTCTACTGCCATCCTCGTTCGACCCAGCTGAGAACTCGCGCCAGGACAGGATCTCGTTTCGTTTCGATAGCGATGTCTCTGGCTGTTAGCGGTGGTGAATGCAGTGTTTCAATCTGAAGTGTCATGAGGGTCGGAGCTGGGTCGTCAATGGTTTCCGTAAGTGGGGCACGGCTCAATGCATCAGCGTGGTGAATGGCTTTCCCCGGGCGGTGTTTCAATTTATAATTGTACGCAGTTTAGAACTCCGACCAACGAGTCATTCTAGGTGACAATATATAAGGGGTTGGCTTGTCTCCCACTATAATCCCCAGAAAAGGCTTGTGATCGGTAATAATAGTAAAAGCTCGTCCATACACATATTCATGAAACCATTTCACAGCAGATACAACAGCAAGAGCCTCTTTGTCAATTTGGCTATAGTTGCGTTCAGCCCTCGATAAGGTCCTTGAAAAATAGGCAATAGGGCTTTACCATTTGGTAACACATGACTTAAAATGGCTCCTAGTCCAAATGGTGATGCGTCACATGTAATGGTTAAAGGCAAAGTCTCGTTATACTGCATTAAAACAGCATCGGAGGTTAGTAAGTTTTTCACTTGTCGGAATGCGTGCTCCTCTCGGTGTCCCCAGACCCAGGTGGCTTTTTTGTCGAGCAGTCTATGTAGGGGCTCAGCTACTGGGTCGCCTTCTGGGGCAAGATGTTGTAAAATTTATGAGCCCCAGGAAAGCTTGGAGGTCTGTCCTATTCTTGGGTCTTGGGGCGTTTTTGATCGCTCTTAGTTTGCTATTAGTGGGGTGAATTCCTTGCTTATCGATTAGGTACCCCAGGAACTCTACTTTCTCTGTACACAGTTGACATTTATTTTTTTTAACTTTTAGGCCGGAGTTTTTAAATTTCTGGAGAACCATTCTAAGACACCTCTCTAGTACTTCTCTATTCGGGGCCGCAATTAAAACGTCATCAAAATATGGCATGACCCCCTTGATCCCTTGCAAAAGTCTCTTCATCAGACTTTGAAAAATCCCTGGGGCTACGCTCACTCCGAATTGGAGTCGGTTGCATTTAAAAGTGCCTCAGTGCGTAACGATCGTCTGTGGTTCCGCGGTTTTTTTATCTACAGGCAGTTGTTGGTACGCCTGCGCTAAATCCAATTTAGTGAAGACTTTTCCGCCCCCCAGGGAATGGAGAAGGTGTTGAACCACTGGCACCGGTTACGTGTTCTGTTGAAGGACGTGATTGAGGGTGGCCCGGTAGTCCCCACAAATTCTTAACGATCCATCTGGTTTGATGGGTGTTACGATTGGGGTTTCCCAAAGGGCATGGTCAGTTGGTTCTAAAACACCCTGGGCTATTAATTTATCGAGTTGCTCATTGATCTCTGGTTTTAGAGCAAAAGGCACCTGACGAGGCTTAAGGCGGATGGGGGCTACTTCAGGGTTAAGGTTAAATGATATCGGGGTCCCCTTGTGCTCGCCTAGTTTGTCTGCAAAGACGTCCTGGAATTCCTGGACAAGGGCCTCCTCCCAGTCGTCGCTTCTGGTTTGGTGAATGCTGGCTACCTCGATCCCGAGTGGGGCGAACCATTGAAGGCCTAACAAACTAGGCCGGTTGCGATCGACGACAGTCAGTGGTAACGACGCAGTACGATTTTTGAATGATACTTGGACTTGGCTGGAGCCGATGACCGGAATTCGGTTCCCCTGGTAATCTTTGAGTATAATTCTTTGGGCTCTGAGGTCTTGACGCCGGACAGCAGGGATTAATTGTTTAAGGGTCTTTCAGGAAACCATCGAGAGGAACGACCCTGAGTCGACTTCCATCACGCAAGGTTGGTTCTCGATGGCGACCCTCACTCGGATCTTCTTTGCATCTAACGATGAAGCGTGACCAATGGTAATGGTTTGGTGTGCCTCTTCCCGTCTCGTTGAAGTGGCAAGTGTTTTATTTCTGTAGGAGTGGTTGTTCCATTGGTGGTTCAAATGTTCCCGACTCACAGGACAATTCCCTGTGGTCTGGCGGTAGTTGTTTTCTCTCCGAATTGGGCTGGATCCTCGCTTGCTTCCACAGACCTTTCCTATGTGGCCTCTTTTCCCACAGGAATGGCAGAGCGTGTCGAGGAATTTGCAATCTGATCATGGGTGGTTTGCCCCACAACCCGCGCATTGGTGCGGTAGTCTTCAATTCCGTGGGTTGCGTTGGTCGCGTTCGGACTGGAGCCAGTTGACCTCCTCATCACTTTCTGATGGAGATTCGAGGTCCTCATGGTGGGTCGCTGTTGTGTGCCTCTTTAGGCGAGGTGAGGTGTCGTTGGCGAGTTGACGGAGTGGTGCGTTGGTGCGGCGCATTCGGGCAGTCGACTTCCTGGTTGCTTCTGCTGCAGTAGCGTCTTTGATGACATCGGCAAGATCGATGTCCCCTTTGGCCATGATCTTGCTCTGCGCCGTCTGGTCATCTAATCCCAGAACTATTCGGTCTCTCAGAGCTTCTTCGAGGTCTGCAAACCCACAGAGGCCTCCCAGGTTCCGGAGGTCCGCGATGAAATCTGCGACGCTCTCTCCTTTCCGTTGGTCCCTCTGATAAAACTCATGTCTTCGGACAAGTGTTGGTATGGCGGGTGCATAGTGGGCCCGTAGAAGGGGCGCGAGGACGTCCCAGTCCATGGATTTCACCTCAGCCGGTTTCGCTAGTGCCTTGGCCATTTTAAATACGGCAGGCCCGCAGTGGGTCAGGAACACTGCTTGCTTTTTCCCCATAATGGTGTCTTTCAAGTTGTTGGTCTCCAGAAACATCTGGAACCGGTCCATGTATGAATCCCAGTCTTCTTGTGCCGGGTCAAATAGAGCGGGTGGTATGGTGCCGCTGGACATGTGTCCGTTGTCAATGTGCCTTCAGCCACGTGCTCTGTTTGGTGCTCTGTGAGTGTTCAATCAGCTCAGATGTCTCCGAATCCCATCCTCATCGCCAGTGTTATGTTCTGTGCATGGGTGCAAGGAGCGGAGACGAGGCAGTGAACAGTGAACTTCAACTCTTTATTAAGCATACTGAACAGAGCAATCACCTAGGGCAGCAGCAGCACTTTTATAGGGTTGGCTGCTGTCCTATTAGCCAATGAAAAACATGGAAGTGTTAAACCCTTGAACCAATGAGAGTTGGCCCGTTAACAGCCAATCAGATTTCCCAGAAAGGACCAATCCGATGTCGCTATTATCGGCCAATCAGAAGTGCAGGATTAGAACCCTGCTTTTTACTTAAGGTTGTTAAAACTTTATTAAACACCTTTATTTATAATACATATGTTAAACTTTAACTAGAGATAATTAATTGTATGGATTACTGTACTAAACAGTAACCAAAGTTAAGCAGTAACCAAAGTTAACCAATGATGGAGGATAACTAAAAATGTATATAAATACAAGACTATACTCCAATAAAGATCATCATGATTCAGTTGTTCATGATCAAACAACTCGACTGCCTCGTCATTACAACAGTCCTGCGACACTTGCATTAGATTTAGGTATTGCATACAAAATTGTATATAGTAACATTTTACCTGTAAATGGCTTTTTAAAGTTTTAAATGTAACACATGCAAATAATCACTTTAAATTTAATGCAAACCACTTTAAATTCAATTGAAAAAAAATGATTTCTGCAATAGCATTGTCAAAGTTTGGAATAGTGTACCTGATTCAGTTGTCTCAGCAACTAACATTCCAAATTTTTAATGCCAACCTAACTTCTGTGGACCTCATCCCATATTTAAGAGGTCCTTAAGGAGGCGGGTGTAAATGCATTAATGTGCACATCGTCCCTGTCACATTTTAATTTTTTTCATTTTGCTTATTCAAATTATTAATTTTTGCTTGACAAATAAACATTAAACTGTAGGACTACAGTTGTTGTCTCTTTGGCTTCCCCACTGTCATATACCTAATGACTGCAGACAATTCATTTCACAACTGTAGCCAGAAGTGACAAACTGTCGTAAGTATGCATGGTCATATAATGTTTCGCTTTATGACCATATTGCTTAGTAATGGAGTTGCTGGTCCCAGTTATGGTGAATAAATAAGGACTAATAAGCAATTCTTTCAAAACTTTGCTCCAGGATTAGCATGATTTTTCTTTTATTTTGAAGTTTTATTATGTATTAATTGCTAAGGATTTCACTCTTAATTTATAAAATAGTCAAATGAGTGACATTATATACAGAAGTTGTATCAGCAGGAAGTTATTTTTCCTTTATATTTTCCAGTTGTCCAGCCATCATATTTCCAAAAAATACAATCTTTGTGAGAAAAAAAGTAGGCTTTGAGCCTTTCTAACCAACTTGGATCTTTTTTTTTTTTTTTGGCTTTGTACTTTGATATGAGACTTTTCATTTCTGTCCATTTACTGCCTTTCTTGTCTTCTTTCTCTTGAAGGGAAATCGTCCTGTTACTCACAATCTTCTCAGCACAGCTATTTCTTCCCTTTTGGTTTCTCAGCTTGCAGTTTTCTTTTCCTTGCTGTAATGTACTCTGTTCTTATCAAGTTATCTACCATGAAGGTGCCCTCTGAAATGCCTCTGATATCAAAGACCAATTTACCTTAAAAGCAAAATTGCTTGAAAAAATTACGTATGTTTATAATCAGAGATTACAAATGTTTTCCAGGATGAAACATATATATGTGTTACTTTTCCTGAAAAACAGACTGAACTATGAAAGAACAAGTTGTAATAGCATAACATATTTTCTGAACTAGAGTTGGGGCCCTGCCCTACCTGTTTCCCTTGATACTTTGATTTTCTGCCAGTGAAAATTCAAGAAGAAGCACAATGCATTGACTAACTCAACCCACATCCACAGTTTTTGAAGAGGTCACCCTGAAGGCAGAGTAAGGATTTCCCTCAGAGGAACAGGTAGTGTGAAAATCCTGTGTTACACCCAATGTTATTTGAGAGTATTTTCATTGGCATTCTTGCCATAAGTTTTTACAAATAACAAAACTTAGTTGCTAATACAAATCTTAATTTCATGTTTGTATAAACTAATTACAGTTTTATACAATTATTAAATAAGCTCAGTAGACTGAATATGCTTTAGTAATTTATACCCAACCAAAACTAAACACACAGGAAAATAAGGGCCTATGATCCCATATTTATTTCTGTCTTCTACAAATTAATTTCACTTTAGTGTAATTTATTTTCAAACTTTATTGCAGGGAGAAATATCTATTCTTTCTTCAAGCTGCCCTGTAATATCCTTAGTTAGGCTTAGGTTGCATTTTAACAATGTAGTAGCTCAGTTTCTTATAGACTACATATCAATGTACTCCAATGGATCTACAAGCTTACTATAATACACATGTATGCAAGAAAAATAATGGCAGCAGTTATGACAAACAAAATCCAGTGCTAAACAAATATATTGTTCTCTACAACAAAATCCTTTTTGTGAGATTAAATCTGGTTGTACAACTCTATCCATGTGGAGATGCACAATCGTGAACACTTTTAGGCGCTAAAGAAATATGAGTAATAAGACTTATTATTGAAGGAGGGTTTCCAATAGTGTTAATGTTTTTTTGTTGAACTGAATAAAACATCGACATTTCTTTTATCTTTTTAAAAGAGTTGCAAAATTATATATCTATTTATTGATATGGCTTCTAAAATCAAATTTACTCTAAAACTGAGAAGAAATTAATGGGATAATCTTCACTTTAAAGTTAAACTGACACCATATAGAAAAGAAACAGAAAGCAGGTATGAATAGGGTATTGCTTTAAAAATGGCAATTTTCTATTACATCAATTTCCAAATAAGTAACTGTTCTGTCCTAATTTACATACTCGAAATCCCCGCGTTTTGATTGGCCAAAGCGCGGGGATTTCTAATTGGTCAGGCGAGCCGCGCCGATTGGCTCGTTGAGAGTCTTCCGCGATTGGCTCGCTCCAAGCGCGGGAGACTCAAAACGCTGCCATTGGCCGCGGCCGCCGCGGCGAAAAGAATAAAAGCCGCGGGCTTTTTTCTTTTCGCCGGTTCGGTTCCAATCCTTGAATAAAGAGCTTTGAACGAAGTCACCGACTCCTGGCGTCTTTTTGCGGACACGACACTGGCGACGAGGATGGGATCCAGACCCTGAACCGAACCCCGTGTCCGACAGAAGCCAGACTTAGCACCGAGATGGCGAAAATCGCACCGCCCGCCCCCTTCAACCCCGCCACCGAGGACTGGGAATCGTTCTCCGACCGTTTCCGAATGTACCTCGAGTGCACCGGCATGAAGGACGCCTCGGGCCCGCTAAAACGCGCCGTCTTCCTCACCCATTGCGGAACCGAAGTTTTCCAGATGGCCAAAGCATTGGCCAAGCCGCCGACGCAACCGCCATGGACTGGGACGTCCTCGAACCTATCCTACGGCACCATTACGCTCCCGAAGTCCCCATCCTGATCCGGCGCAACGAATTCTACCGGCGGGACCAGAGACCGGGTGAAAAATTGAGCGACTTCGTCGCCGAGCTGCAGCGCCTAGGGGGGCTCTGCGAATTTGACAGCCTGAACAGCCTCCTGAGAGACCAATTCGTGCTCGGCCTGTGGGACCCCGCCGTCCAGAGCCGGCTGATGGCTAAGGGCGACATCAGTTTAGCAGACGCCCTCACCGCAGCCGCAGCCGCGGAAGCAACCCGTACTTCCGCCAACAGCATGCGAAAACCAGACGCGAAGGACCGTGGCGGAAACAACAACCCGGCAAGGTCGACCGAACAAAAATCCGAAACAACCACACACCACGGCGATTTCCATTCTGCATCCAGCACGTCCGAAGACGAAGAAGACATACATCGATTGCAGACGGGGCGCGACCAACGGAACCGCAGAGGTCGTAGGTCGAGGACCAACTGTGCCGGTTGCGGCGGCGACCACCCCAGGTCAGAATGCCGGTTTTTTGATTCCATCTGCCGGCATTGTGAAAAAAAGGGGCACATCGCCCGGGTTTGCCGCCAGAAGAAACCTCGCAGTCCACCCCGATGGGACCAACACGACCGCAGAAGGGAAAGCACACCGCCCCGGCCCAGAGATCGCCACTCGGACAGCCGATGGGACCGGACCGGACGATCCTCGAGAGGCGGCGACAACCGACGGAGAGAGGAGACCCACCAGACGGTAACCATCGGCCACGCCATCTCCGACGGCGCCCAAAAAGTTCACGTCGAGGTTCACATCGAAGGCCAGCCATACCAAATGGAGGTAGACTCCGGGTCCTACCTCTCCATGATTGCATGGCACGAGATAAAACGGTTGGTGCCTACCCTCCAAAGGAGGAACATAGACGCCCAAAGACTTATTGTAAAAGACTACCAGGGAAACCGCGTCCCGGTAGTGGGCACCAAAAACTTTAACGTGACATATAAGGGGCGCACCGAACAACTCCCCCTCACAATCGTCGATCGCGACCGCCCAAGCCTGCTGGGACTGCAATGGTTCGCCCCGCTCGACATCTCTCTCACAGGGGTCAACCACGTCACCGACGACGGCTGGGAACAGCGACTAACCCAGGAGTTCCGAGAAGTCTTCGACGGAAGCCTGGGCAAGTACCAGGGGCCCCTTATCTCGTTTGACCTAGACCCTAGCGTCTCCCCCAAACGACTAAAACCTAGGCGGGTGCCATTCGCCCTAAAACCTAAGATAGACGAGCAAATTGACAAGCTCGTCAAACAGGGGGTATTGCAGCCCATAGACCATGCCCGGTGGGAGACCCCCATAGTGACCCCGGTCAAGCCAGACGGGTCAGTGAGGATCTGTGGGGACTATAAGGCCACCCTAAATGGCGCGCTGCAACAAAGCGCCTACCCCGTCCCAATCGTGCAACACCTGCTGCACTCACTGGGAGGGGGCAGGGTCTTTGCCAAGCTCGATCTCGCCCAGGCGTACCAGCAGTTGCCGGTAGACGAGCAAACGGCGGAAGCCCAGACCATCGTTACCCACCGGGGGGCTTTCAAGTGCAACCGACTCCAATTCGGAGTCAGCGTGGCACCAGGCATCTTTCAGAGCCTGATGGAATGGTTGTTGCAGGGCATCAAGGGGGTGGTGCCCTATTTCGATGACGTTCTAGTGGCGGCGCCAAACGAAGCCGAATTAGAAAGCCGACTCAGAGAGGTCCTAACTAAATTTAAAGTAACGGGACTTAAAGTAAAAAGAGAGAAATGCCAACTGTGCACGGAACGAGTGGAAATCTTGGGCTACCTCCTAGACCGGCACGGCATTCACCCCACAAGTAAAAAAGTCAGAGCTATCAAAGAGGCCCCCACCCCTAAATCAAAAACTGAGCTACAAGCATTCTTGGGGTTACTGAACTTTTATAATGTTTTCCTACCCCAAAAGGCAACGGCGGCGGAGCCTTTGCATAGGCTTCTGGACAAGGCGGCAACCTGGACTTGGGGGAAACGGGAGCAAGCCGCCTTCCAAAAAACTAAAGACCTCCTCACCTCCGACGCCATCTTGATTCAATTCAACGAAACCCTGCCCCTGGCTGTCACTTGCGACGCATCACCTTTCGGCGTCAGCGCTGTCCTCAGCCATACCCTTCCTGACAGAAAAGAAGCACCCATCGCGTTCTTTTCACGGACCCTAACCAAGCCAGAGCGAAACTATAGCCAACTGGACAAAGAGGCTTTGGCTATAGTTGCCACCATAAAATGGTTCCATGAATACCTATACGGCCGCCCTTTCACCATTGTAACAGACCATAAGCCGTTGCTGGGCATCCTTGCAGGGAATCGGGCCACCCCGAACATTCTGTCTCCCCGGATGACAAGGTGGTCCGAGTTCCTGGCAGCCTACAGCTACGAACTTATACACAGACCGGGTAAGAAGATTTCACACGCGGACGCTTTGAGCCGCTCGCCGTTACCAGACTCCGACCCTGACCCAGCACCTACAATGACCACCCTCAGCATCGAGGCCCTGCCCAACCTACCCATAACCGCGTCAGACATTGCCCGGGAAACTATTAAAGACAGGCGTCTGGGAGAAGGCGGAGCTTCGTTCCGGCGATACAGCTGCGATCTCGGGGCTCTGAGATCGCAGCCGATATTTTCGCCCCTGGTCGGTCCTAACGGACCTAAACCGTCCCGTAGAGACGGTGATCGTGAAGGGCATTGTTCCAGGATCCCAGAGATATCGCAAAATCTCTGGTTTGATCCGGAAGAAGCCCTTTTGCTGGCGGCGGAGAGGCAGCCTCCATAGCTGCTGAAGTCGGGACAGCTCCGGAAAGAAAGTGATTGGAGTGAAGTGTGTCGGCTGGGTGAGAAAAACTCTTTTGTGCTGTAAATTTGCTAAGGTTGGAAAGTTCATCCGATATAAAGAAGAAAGCTGTGAGATTTTTTTTTGACTGAAATTGTTTTGAGCGGCATTTTTTAAAGTGATGTCAAATTGAGGCTTGGCTTTTTTTTTTTTTTTTCTTTATACTTTTTGGGAAAGATTTTACTGTGACTTTGTAGGTAACCGGATTGAATTTTCTCTTATATATATTTTTATGCTTCCTTTGATTTTATGCTTCTTTTGATCTTTTAACTTTCTTTAGGATAGAGGCTCCCTTTGGCTATTTTTTCTTTTTTTTTCTGTATATATTATTCCTTTTTTCTGGCGGGCGGGGAGAAAGAGCATTAAGAAACTTTGTAACACTGCCAACTAGAGGCTTGAAAGTATCTTTATGTGAATTGGAGAGAACTGCAAAAAGACCTCATCTCAAGGACTTTTTAATGTGATAAGATAGAGGGAGAGCACAGTAAAATATTATTGCAGGTGCTTTCCTGGATTGTTATCAACAACACTTGAGGTTTGGCTTTGAAGCTGCTGGAGAAGAGAGTCATAACAAGAGCCTTGGATAAATAACAAAGTGCAGTGTGTTTTCTTATATATACCCCATTCGCTAGCCTTCTTCTAAATTTTAATTTTAGTAATATTTTTATTTTTGCCTTTTATTTTAAAGGGAAAGCCTCAGAGTTTTTTCTTCTTTATTTTTCTTTTCTTTTTTATTGGGACCTTTTTGCTTTTCATATTTATGTTTTTGGACTACTTTGTTGTTGAGGTTGTTTTTTTTTTTGTTTTTTTTGGATTATTGAGACTTTTTAATTGGATTAAGGTGTGAAGAATCTGAAGGAACTTTTTGTTTTTGTTTTTTGTTTTTTCTCTTTTTGCTTTTTCTTTTTTCCTTTTTCTTTTGCTCTTAATCAATATTATTATTTTTGGATTTGTTTGTTTTCTCCTTTCTATTTTTTCCTTTTTTATGGTGGACTATCTCATAATTGGATTAGGGTCTAGAAGAACCTGAAGATCTTTCTTCTTCTTTTTTTCCTGTTTCTTCTGTGGTTTCGTGTTTTTTACTATTGGAGTTCTTCATTTTGGATTATAATTGGCTGCTCTACCAGTTGGATTAAAAGTCAAGAAGAATTTGAAGTTTTGGAAACATTGAAATGAGCAAGAAACCAATACCATCTGGCATTTCTGCTTCTACCTCTGCTTCCCCACCAGTTGGAGGACAACGTTTAATTCAGACAATGTTGAAGCAAGATAAGGAACAAGAAAAAATAACTTTACAGATGATTATGCAAGGAATCCAAGATCTCAAGACAAAATCAGATATCATTGAACAAAGAACAGGAAATATTGAACAAAGAACAGAAAATATTGAACAAAGAATAGAAAAGATTGAACAAAGAGCAGAAAATATTGAACAAAGAGCAGGAAATATTGAACAAAGAGCAGAAAATATTGAACAAAGAATAGAGAAGACTGATGAAAAAGTGGAAAATATTAAACAAATGATGGTTAAGTATGAGGAGAGATTCCAAAAAATTGAGGAAGAAGGAAAACAAAGAGAGAAGAAGATTGGAAATATTGACAGCAGACTAACAGCGGTTGAACAAGAAAAAGGTGGGATGTTGAGGTGGGAGATGGAAAGGTCAGAATTTTACCTCAGATTTCAAAATATAGAAGAGGAAAAAGGAGAAAATTTGGCAGCGGTAATGATAGAAATTTTGGCAGATGTTTTGGAAATTACAGAGGAAAAGATGATGGATGGAATAGATGAGATATATCGAGTCTATACAAGATATGCGATGAGAAATAAATTACCCAGGGAAGTCCATATTAGATTTACCAAAAAATCCATTAAAACGCAAATATTACAAGTAGTAAGAGAGAAAACACTGAAATACAAGGGTAAAGAGGTTGTGGTTTTAAAACAAATACCCAGAAGAGTGAGAGAGATGAGAAGAGAATATCGATTTCTGACCAAAATACTATTGGAAAATGAAGTGAATTATAGATGGCTGATTCCAGAAGGACTAGTGTTTGGGTGGCAAGAGCAAAGATATAGAATTGATTCAATTGAGAAAGCAGAACTTTTTCATGCAGAATTCTTTGGAGGAAGAAGAGAGGGAATAGAGAAAGAGGCTTTATCAATTGAGTTTCAAGATGAACAACTGGAGACTGAAAAAGAGAAAGGAGCAGCAGGGGGACAGATGGATAATAAAGAACAGCGTGAAGTGAGATCCACGAGAGCTGTTAGACCTAAATATAAAGCATAATTATGGAGGAAAAAAAACTGATTACAATGAATATAAATGGACTTAATTCAGCTGTTAAAAAAAGGAAAACTTTTCATAAATTAGAGAAATTAAAATTTGATATAATTTGTTTACAAGAAGTTCACATTAAAAAACAACATGAACAATTGTTATTACAGCCAAAATTAGGGAAAATATTTACCTCTTTGACTCAATGTAAGAAAAGAGGTGTGGTTTTATAAATTAAAGAGGCTATTCCAGCAAAATTGATTTACACGGATGAAGATGGAAGAGTATTAATGGTAGAAATAATGGACAATAATATAAAAATACTCCTGATTGCAATTTATGCTCCGAATGATAAACAAGAAGAGTTTTATAAAAAGCTACATATGAAAATAATTGGACTGGACTATGTTAATATAATTATGATGGGAGATTTTAATGGAATTGTGGACAATAAACTGGACTATATAGCAACAACAACAAAGCAAAATAGAAAGGCTCTCCCAAGGTCCTTCTTTAAAATGACAGATGAATTAACTTTAAAAGATATTTGGAGAGAAAGAAATGTTAAAGCTAAACAATATACTTTTTATTCAAATAGACATTTATCATGGTCCAGATTAGATATGATTTGGATCTCAACAGAACTAATATCTAATATTAAAGAAACAAATATTGAAACAAGTACCTGGGCAGATCATAGCCCAATGACAATTAAATGGAAGGGACAAAAAAAAAGATCGAGATGGACATTAAATAATACTATTTTAAAGGAGAAAAATTTTACACAATGGATGGAGAAGGAATTGGCTTTTTTCTTCAGAGAAAATAAAAAAGAAGATACTTCAACCCAAAATGTGTGGGACACAATGAAGGCATGCGCTAGAGGTTTGATAATAGATTATACAAGAAAAAAGAATATTAGGAAAAGGCAAGCTTCTAAGGCCTTGGAAGATGAGTATAAAATTCTTGAAAAAGAATTACAGAAAATGCCACAGAAAAAGGATATTAAATTGAAGCTGGATGTAATCAAACATAAAATGGAATTAATAGAGAAAGAAGAACTGGCACAGAAAATTAGAAACTCCAAACAGAATTATTTTGAAGATGCAAATAAACCAGGTAGATGGCTAGCATATAAATTGAGAAAAGAGAAGGAATCAAGAAAAATATTGAAGTTAATAGATGAACAAGGCCAAGTTTGTTATGGGAATAAGGAGAAAAAAGAAATTATTCAAGATTTTTATGGACAATTATATAAACAGGAAAATATTGATGAAGAAAAAGTCAAACAGTATTTACAGGAAGCTAATTTACCAAAGATACCTAAAGAGACTGAAGAAATGCTAGAAAGCAATATAACAATGATGGAACAAAATGAAGCATTTAAGAGACAAAATAATGGGAAAGCTCCGGGTCCAGATGGGCTTCCAGTAGAATTTTATAAAACATTTCAAGAATTATTGAGCATCCCATTGTTAGAAGTTATGAATGAACTTATGATAAAAAAGATGATACCCAAAACATGGTCAGAGGCTTATATTACACTTATACCAAAGGAAGAGACTGACCCATTGCAAATTAAGAATTATAGACCTATTTCTTTATTGAATGCAGACTATAAAATCTTTGCTTCAATCTTAGCAGAAAGACTTAAAAAATATTTAAATAATTTTATTCACTCAGATCAAAATGGATTTCTGCCAAAGAGACAAATTAGAGACAATATGAAAGTAATCTTGGACACTTTGGAATACTATGGGGCTCATCCTGAAAAGCAAATGGCTTTGATATTTCTAGATGCTCAAAAAGCATTTGATAACGTGAACTGGAGATTTATGTTATTATTATTGGAGCAGATGGGTTTCGCTAAAAAATTTATTCAAGCAATAGAAGCTATATATAATAAACAGACAGCAAGGGTAATGATGGAGGGAGAACTTACAGATTTTATTAATATAAGGAAAGGCACAAGACAAGGATGCCCCCTATCTCCTTTGCTATTTGTGTTGACCTTGGAAGTGTTGAATAGAAATATTAGGGATGATAAAAGCATAAAAGGAATGAAAATTAAGAAGGAAGAATTTAAGCTACAAGCTTTTGCTGATGACTTAGCTTTTATTTTGGAAGATCCGCTAGAAACAGCTCCAAAGTTACTGGAAAGGATAGAGGCATATGGAGAGGTGGCTGGTTTGAAAATAAATAAAGACAAAACAAAGATTTTGACAAAGAATATGCTATTGAGACAGAGAGAAGAATTGGCAGATCTTTTGAAAATTCAAGTTACAAATAAGGTTAAGTATCTGGGGATATATTTGACAACAAGATGTAGCACATTAAAGGAGAATAATTATATTAAACTTAAACAACAGATAACTACAGATTTGAAGAAGTGGGAAAACTTGCAATTGTCATTAATAGGGAGAATTTCAACAATTAAGATGAATATCTTACCTAGAATTTTATTTTTGTTTCAAACAATACCAATTAGGCTTGGAAAAGACTATTTTGAAGATTTAAATAAAATTATGTTGAAGTTTATATGGCAAGGTAAAAAAGCGAGAATAAAGCTAAAGCTTTTGCAAGATGCTAGAATTAGAGGAGGTTTTGGTCTGCCTAATTGGGAATTGTATTATCAAGCTGCAAGTTTGATGTGGGTCAAAGAATGGATAACATTAAGGAAACATAGGTTGTTGACATTAGAAGGGCATGACTTGCTGTTGGGTTGGCATGCTTTTTTATGGTATAAGGGAACTAAAACACAGGGTTATTTTAGAAGACATTATGTACGGGAGTCTTTGTGGTTAAATTGGGAGAAGATAAAAAGACAATGTTATTTGAAAATTCCAGTTTGGTTATCGACCATTGAAGCATTTTCCTATCCTATAATCTACAAGAAGGAACAAACAGTTAGATATGGGGAACTTTTGGATGAAAAGGGTGAACTTAAATCGATCCAAAACTTAGAGGAACAAGGTATAAGGATGAATTGGTTTTCATATGCACAAATACACTCAAGGTATGATGAAGATTCTAAAACGGAGGGATTTTATGATAAACAGACTGATTTAGATAAGATCTTGATGGGTACTGATGAGAAGGTGATTAAAAAACTATATGGTTATTTACTGAGAATGAAATTAGAGGAAGAACAAGTCAAAGAAACTATGATTGTTTGGGGGAAGAATTTTGGATATGGGATTGATTTAGAGAAATGGCAGAAATTGTAGTCTCAAAATTATAAAATGACAATGTCAACAGCATATAAAGAAAACTTGTATAAGATGTTTTACAGGTGGCATTTTCCTCCGACAAGAATAGCAAGAATGTTTAAGAACAAATCTGAAAAATGCTGGAAATGTCATCAGATACCCGGCTCATATTACCATATGTGGTGGACTTGTGAGGATGCTAGAAAATATTGGACTATAATTCGCATGTGGTTGGAAAAAATGACAAAGAAACATATAGATTTGAAACCAGAGATCTTCTTTTTTTTTTGAAACAAGTTTTTATTAATTTTAAAGATAAAACAACACATCATTAACCATTAAATACATAAACACATAAAACCTCTTAATATTGTAAATCCTTACAAGTCAAACAAAACAATATTTTTATACAACATAATTCCGATTTATCCCATCCCCATATGGACACGCAAATATCTTTCATCAAATTTCTCATTATTTCTCTTTACTCCTATTCAATTTCATTTCTCTTCCATATTTATCCATTTTATAGTCATCATATTCTTTTCTTTCTGGCTTGTTTAAATTATTCTCATCTAACATTCCTCCAAGGTTTTATTGATTCTTTTTTCCTTTTTTTTAATAAAAAACAAATTTTGTTAGTTTTATCATAAGCATAATACACAAACATACAAACACAAAACATAGACAAAACTACAAGATCTTTTCTGAAGGTTGTCTGTTCCCGGGTTAAAACTCTTTACACAGACACAAATTCAAACATCATATTCAACCTAAATCTTCCATATCTTATTATCATTTTCTTTTTTATATATGTATATAAAAACTATTTTTATCAGTTATCTAAAAACAATACACACAAAATCAAGGCATAACAGCTTATAAATTCTTTTCTAAAAAAAATAATAATGATAGACCAATAAAACATAACATTTCCAGATTATAATATCAATATTTCATATAATATTAACTTCATATCTTGTCCCTACTTCTCTTTTCCATCCAAATTATTTATCAATTAAAATTTTATTGCCTTTTATCAATATACAAAATCAAAAAAAAAAAGCATATATATCCTTCCATTATTACCATTTTCAACAACATTCTTTGTCTGTTCTATTTCCAAACATCCATTCATCTTTTTTCTTTTACTATACTTCTCCTGTACACCAATTGGAGTTACATCTATAACTCATTACCAAACTTAAAAATACTACATATAAATCTTTCTTGGGATTCTATTTAAAAAATTCTAAAATTACATAATAAATTTTTTATTCTAAATATACATACATATAAAAACACACTCTTGAATACCCTCCAGAATCCCTCTTTTAATCTAAATTAAATTCACCCATTGTCTCTAAATAAACTTTTTTTCTTTAAATCTTGCTTCCCCCCATTAAGGCTTCTCCTCCCCCCTTTTCTCTCTTGCTTATTCTTCTCCTTGCCCTTTCTACCTCTTTGCTTTTTCTCTTCGCTTTTCATACTCCTTTTCCTTTGCTTTCTAACCTTGCCTCCATCTCTTCGCTCATTTTTCTCTCTTTTGGTTGTTTTTATAATTCTTAA
Organism: Hydrophis major; assembly: GCA_033807585.1. NCBI lineage: Eukaryota > Metazoa > Chordata > Lepidosauria > Squamata > Elapidae > Hydrophis > Hydrophis major. The sequence continues at coordinate 325,141,664 of CM066328.1, read as the reverse complement.
AAACCCCTTTTTCTTATCCTTTTTCTCCTCCTCTCCGGAAGGAACCCATTGTTCATCAAAGATGGCTTCTTCTTCCTCTTCTTCCTTGTCCCAGTCCTTCTGCTGCGTAATCAACTTTTCGAAGGAACATAACGCCATTTCTAAGAATTGGAACAAAGCGCCCAAAGTATCTTCTTTTTTATATTTTTGATATTCAATCTCTAGTTCATCCACAGACAATGCCATTATGAAAAGGGAAACTTTTTCCAAAACAACCACAAGTATTTTTAATCAAAGACAATCAAAAGCAATTAAAAAAAAGAAAAAAAGAAAAAAGTTCCAAAAGTTAATACTTTTCTTCCTTCTTCTCTTTCTCTTTCAAAATTAATTTTTGATCAAAGAGGTCCAATTACCATATATCTTCTTTTGGGATCCACCAAGACGTTCTAGACAGTCTCCTCCTTTTTCAGTTTCTGCTCCAATTTTTCTTTCTCCCTTCCCACTTGCAATAACAATTTTAAATAATCAAAAATCCATAACTCCAGCAGAGATTTTCCAATTTCTTAAATTTTTCAATGTCCAAAAATCCCTTTATCTCTTAGCTTAGCTTTCAAAGCAATCCACTTTCAGTGTCTAATACATCCAAATATTTTTGCTTTTTCCGTGGGATGGGAGAGTAAAAGAAAAGTTCCCTTTGACAGCTTCTCCGCCGCTTTCGATCTTCTTAGGGATACAATGTATCCTCCAGCAACAAGCAGCTCAATTCCAGGAGATTTAAAAGTTGTTACTTGACCCGGCTCAGACAAAACTTTCACTTTTCACACTTCCTCCAGCACAGTTCTTACCCGGTTGCTGGCTTCTTCGTGGCGGCCATTGCTGACCGCCGCTCCACCGCCTTGGGAAAAAGGGGTTTTCCCGGAGAAGGGGGGGGTCTGCGATGCCCCCACCTCCCTAACCGGCTCCCCTCTATCTTCAGCTGTCCCTACAGGGCAGCCATAACCCCCTGACCCATCTGGATCGGGGGTACCTCGGCAGCTAGCCAGCAGGAATCGCGAGCTGTCGCGAATTCCTGCTGCCCCGAAGCCACGCAAACCGGAAGTTTTCGAAACCAGAGATCTTCTTATTGGGAATTTTACCTGATATATATAGTAAAGATTTGAAATACCTGATTGTAAATGTATTAACAGCGGCCAGGATTGTATTTGCTAAAAATTGGAAGAATGAGAAAATACCATTACAGGAAGAAATTATTAAGAAAATATTGGAATGTGCTGAGATGAGTAGATTGACATTTGAAATTAGAGAGCAAGAGGATAAACAATTTTACGAAATTTGGGATCTTTTTTATAAATGGCTAGATGATAAAATACGATAATAGAATATTTAGAATGCTAGATAGTAAGGAATATCTTTATTTTGCTATTATTTTGCTATTTGCTATTATATTTATAAAGGATTTTTTAGGATTGATTTGATATGACTAGATGATTTGTTATAGAGTAAACTGGTTTAAAGTATTGTTAGCTCATTAAGCATGAATGATTAAAAATATAGTCAAAAACTTCTTTTTTTAGTGATATTAGGATATATAAGTTTGGATTGACAATATGAGTTGTTATGTAATGTAATTGTAATTTGAGACTACAGAATGAATGCACAAAAATGATGAACCAACTGACACACTGGATGTACATATAAGAGTTGATGTTTTTATGTTTTGTTTGTCTTGTTTGTTTGTAGAAAATTAATAAAAACTTTTTTCAAAAAAAAAAAAAAATAAAGACAGGCGTCTGGCGCGGATTTTGCATTGGGTAGAAAAAGGGTGGCCGGAAAAGGACAACGACGAGTCCAGCAAGGCATTTAGGAACTGCCAAACCGAACTATCGCTGCTTAAGGGGTGCCTCTTGTGGGGTGACAGGGTGGTCATCCCGGACAGACTACAGGGGAAGGTTTTGGAAATGTTGCATGAGGGGCATCCTGGCATCGTACGAACTAAAGCCCTGGCCAGAAGTTACGCTTGGTGGCCAGGAATGGACAAGCAGATAGAGGCCTGGGTAGCTAGGTGCCAGCGATGCCAGGAGACTAGACCCAGCCCACCCACAGCACCCATCCTGGAGTGGGAAACACCAAGGGGGCCCTGGTCCAGAATACATTTAGACTTTGCAGGTCCCACAAATGGACATACCTTTCTCATAACGGTTGATGCTTACTCCAACTGGTTGGAGGTAAGCGACATGAAGGCAACGATCACGGAGGCCGTGATCAAAGAACTTTGCAAACTCTTTGCAACACACGGCCTCCCAGACGTCGTCGTCTCTGACAACGGGCCCCAGTTTACCTCCCTCGACTTCGAGAAGTTCCTGGCAGAAAAAGGCATCCGCCACGCACTAACAGCACCGGCGCATCCGGCGGCGAACGGTAGGGTGGAACGGATGGTTCAATTTACCAAAAAAACCATCCGGAAAATGGACCACGGGGAGATCCAAGACAAAATTAACAGACTCCTCTTTATACAACACATAACCCCGAACACCACTACCAACAAAAGCCCAGCCGAATTACTAATGGGTAGAAAGCTGAGGTCCCCACTCGACAGGTTACACCCAACATATAACCCGGAGCGGCCCCCAGACTCAAGTACAAAATACCGAACGTTCACACCCGGGGACCTCGTGTATGCCAAAAACCTGACGGGGGACCCCCTATGGATCCCAGCCATCATCACCCAAGTTACAGGCCCACGCTCGTACCGGCTCCAAACCACAGACGGGCGAGCCTGGAAACGACACATTGACCAACTCAGGTCTAGGACGGCAAAAGAACCCACCTCCCAAGACGCAAACCAAGGGGGGAGGGAATACCCGAATAACCAAGCGCAAGAAAAAATAAACCAGCAGTACTTACCAAGACGCAGCCATCGTGACCCCTCGCCGGAAAAGAACTGCCAAGCCAGCTCGACCGACCCGGAAAGACCGAGCGGGAGCGGCGAAATCCGTAGCTCAACCAACCCGGAAGGCCCAGGTGGGAGCCACGGAGAAGGAACCGGCCCGATCAACCAGCCGGTTCGCACAGGACCAGGAACAACCAAAAACCCGACCGAACAGGCCGGGATTCCGCTGATGACTGAGTTGCGCAGGTCAAGTAGGACCTGACGGAGCCCCGCCTACCTACGTGACTACGCAACGTAAGGACTATACCAAGAGGGGAGGGGTGTTCTGTCCTAATTTACATACTCGAAATCCCCGCGTTTTGATTGGCCAAAGCGCGGGGATTTCTAATTGGTCAGGCGAGCCGCGCCGATTGGCTCGTTGAGAGTCTTCCGCGATTGGCTCGCTCCAAGCGCGGGAGACTCAAAACGCTGCCATTGGCCACGGCCGCCGCGGCGAAAAGAATAAAAGCCGCGGGCTTTTTTCTTTTCGCCGGTTCGGTTCCAATCCTTGAATAAAGAGCTTTGAACGAAGTCACCGACTCCTGCCGTCTTTTTGCGGACACGACAGTAACTTACAGAAGAAGCAAAGACAAAAAAATAAAATAAAAAATTATGTTGCAATTTAGCTTGTTTTAAGGTCCGATCTACTGTTGTACTTCATATTTCTCTCTAAAACTGAATAGATTTACAACTTCTGAAACCAAATCTAGGACATCAGCCAAAAGGAAATCTCTGTCACGATTATGTATTTAAATACAGACAGGAAAATGGCATTTAGTTATCTCTGGAGACATACTTTAAAGAGGCTTGGAAAGATTTATTGAAGCTGGATAACAAGTGCACAAAGATTCTTGAAATGAATAAGGAAGTGACGTAAGATATTTTAATGTCTTTTCTGAAATCGACTGAACAAATTGTTTTAAACAGTATGTCTATATAATTTAGCACAAAGTTCCTTATCTTGAACTTTAACACTATGTACAAGCTCAGGATTACTTGTCAATATTTCTCTGGATATGGCAAGAATTTTCTCATATGATGTCCATAGCAAAAATTAATAACAGCATTATTACTGAATGGAATGGAGGAGCAATAGAAAGCTCCATGATCTACCTGTATACAATTAAATACAATGATATATTCAGTATGTAAAGGTAGCTCAGGGTTCCTTACTAAGAAAGGGGAATAACTTCTTCCCAGGCTGGCTAAGTACAGGATACAAGTAGTCCTCAACTTACAACTGCAATTGAGCCCAAAATTTATGTGGTTAAGTGGTGGGATTCAAATTTTTTTACTACCAGTTCTATGGGTGTGGCTTGGTGGGCATGGTAGAGGAAGGATACTGTAAAATCTCTAGTTAGAGATGGTATTTGCTGGTTCTCCTAGCTCTTCAAAATTTCCGCTACCAGTTCTCCAGAACTGGTCAGAACCTGCTGAATACCACCTCTGGGTTAAGCGAGACATTTGTTAAGTGAATTTTGCTCCATTTTATGACCTTTCTTGCCATATGAATCACTGCAGTTGTTAAATTAGTAATATGGTTGCTAAGGGAATCCAGCTTCCCTATTAACTCTGCTTGTCGGAAGGTTGCAAAAAGGGGATCATGTGAACCCGGACACTGATACAGTCATAAATATGAGTCAGTTGCCAAGTATATGAATTTTGATCATATACCCTGGGGATGCCACAAAGATTCTAAGTGTGAAAAATGGTCATAAGTCACTTTTTTCACTGCTGTTGTAACTTTGAATAATCACTATGCGACCTGTTGTAAGTCGAGGTCTACCTGGAGTAATAAAGTGCTGATTGGTTACATTGGTAAAAAGGTCTGCAACCATTCCATCCATCCTTTCTCCTCATGAAAATAATGGAGCTACAAAGTATTTGCATCTTTTCTATCAGCATCTGATGTCTCCGACCCCTCCCCCATAGGCAACAATTACTACAATGAAACTTTTCCAAAAATGGAAAGTGAAATAAAGTGAGAATTTTGTTCTCTTTCTGAATGTCAAAAAGACCAAGCTCATGACCAGTGCAAGGAATAGAAACATCAAAATAGAAACTGACACTGAAGGGATAGAATGTATGGGGGGAAAAAATCACTTTCCTGGAATCACAGACAGCTCAAAACTGTGAATGCAGCACAGAAATAAATGTTGGGTTGCACTGGCACATACAGCAATGATGAACATGAATCGAACATGGGAAAGCAAGGACATCAACCTGGCAACCAAATGTAGGTTCGTCCGTGTAAGCTACCTATGGTTGTGAAAATTGGACCTTAAAAAATTAAGACAGGAAGGGAATTGACAGTTTGAGCTGTGATGCTGGAGAAGGCTGAGCTCCTGCATACTCCTTGGACAGCAAAAGTGAATAACAAGCAAGTACTGGAGTGCATAATACCAGAAGGTATTACTAGAAGGCAAAATCATGAAACTGCATCTCACTTACTTTGGCCAAGTTTTATGGGAGAATTTACTGGAGAAAGCAATTATGTTTGGAAGAGTTAGCGGTAAAAGGAAACCAGGTCATCAAAGAACACAATGGCTGGACATCATCAAAGCTGACAGCAGCCAGAACACAGAACAATTCAAAGAACTGTTGCAAGATCAGAAGATGTGGAGAGACCTGGCCCATAGAACTGCCAAAAGTGGGACATGATTGAATAATGTCATCATTACCATCATCATCAAAATTCTCTGATAACCGTTGATTAATCTAGCACATGAGCTTGGAGAAATTTTAGCCCAATCTTCCTTACAGAATATCTTCAACTTAGAGACTTTATCACATGAACCTAGGACTTTATCACATGAACTCCTCCCACAAGTGTTCTATAGGAATAAAGTCAGGACTTCAACTTGGTCATTCCAAAACATTAACTACCTTTTGTTTTAACCATTCTTTGATCATACAACTTGTGTTTTGGGTCACTTTCTTGGCCCATGACCCACTTTCTCTTGAACTTCCCTTCAAAGTCAGATACCCTATATCCGTGATGGTGAACCTATGGCACTTCTGCCAGCATGTGAGAGGTCACCCGGAGGAACCCCACTGTGCATGCACCCCTGCCGCCTGCCTGATAGCTGATTGTCGGTATCTAGCACACATGTGGGGGGTCTGGGGATGCATGGGAGATGTGCGTGCATGTGCAGAGACACACTGGAACATGGGTGGATCACACGCACATGCACAGATGTGTGGTGCACGGGGGGTCATGTGCGCATGAGCAGGGGGCGTAGGCAGGGGTGGGATTCTACTGGTTATGTCTGGCCCTGTAGAACCGGTAGCTCTGAAGAGCAGCAGACATAGAACCGGTTCGATGTCTGCTGATATTTTGGCCCACTCATGCACCCGGGCTCTTACCTGACCTTTATTTCCTGCTTTTTCAACCTCAGCTGCTGTGCGAGGCACAGGTGCAGTTGCCAAAGCAGGAAAAAAATGCTGTTTCAAACGCTGCTTCTCTGCACTCAGCGCTGTTCAGCTGTCCAGGCAGCAAGCTGATGACAATTTACAGGCACGCATGCAGCATGCAGGGAAACACATTATAAATCACTGAACCTCGTAAATTACCAAACTGGTAGTTAACCCTGTCGGATCCCACCCCTGGGTATAGGGGAGGCCCCCACACGCATTGCCTTTGGCACAGGAGCCCAAAAAAGTTAGTTACCACTGCCCAATATCCTACAGAATTCAGTGGTACAATTCAGAACTCATAGTTAATGATGGCAAGCTATCTTGGTATAGAGACAGCAAAGTAGGGCCAAACCATGACACTGCCACTACCATGCTTCACAAATGGGATAGGATTATAACACTACAATGCAACATATATTTTCAGCAAATATATGCTTTTTAAAAAAACAAAACAAAAAAAGTTTAATTTTGGTTTCATCTATCCACAGAATAGTCTTCCAATAGCCTTCTGGCTTACCCCCAATGTCTTTTGCAAACTGTGGACAGGTAGCAATGTTCTTTTTGGAGAATAGTGGCTTTCTCCTTGCAATTTTGTCATGTATAACAGGGGCCCCAACCACCGGGCCCCGGACCGATACCGGTCCATGGATCATTTTCTACTGGGCCACCGGTTTGCTGGGTGCCGCCATCTTGTTTCGACGAGAAAGTGCCTCCGGGTGAGCTTTTCCAGTTGGAAAGTGGCATTTGGGTCCTGAAGGAATCCTCACGCCTTAGTTTCATCGAAGGGGGGGCAGCTTCAAACGAAGAGCCGTTCCGATGGTGAAGGAGATTAAGAAAGCACAAAAAAGCACAAAAAAGGTACAAAGGAGGAGTTGAAGGTGGCAGGGAGAAGTGGGGGATGGCTGGATGGCCGGTCGCTCGGCTCACCTTGCCTTGTCATGTGTGCTGAGGCCGCAGATCATTTTGTGATGCCGGTACCAGACCGTGGCACAAAAAATGTTGAGGGCCACTGATGTATACTATTGTTGTTGAAAATGATCCCATCAAGTAAAAAGTAAATTAAAATTAAGTTGCAAAATATTTGGGTAAAATATTATAGGCCTAGTCAATGTAGCCAATAAATATTAATGGCTATTAATTGGGGCATATTTAATGTTCTTATTCTTATTTGTAAAGCACCATTACTACACCTGCTACTTTAAAAAACTTCCCTAATTATTTGCCTAAACAGTCTAAAAATGTCAGTACAAGCAGCAAACAAATTCAGCAGGATTTTGGGTTGGCATAAAACCTGTCCTTACAATTCAGGAAAACCATATCTTACAGTAGTATTACTATCTCATATTTTCCACATGCTAGAGAAACATTTCCTGTTTAATCATTCTGTCACATGATAATTGCTTGGAAAGAATTCTTAGATCTAAAGGAAATTATTTTAAAGACGAAGATCTTGGAATTCCAACCCACACATTCTTTAGAAGTGTTGGAATGGAAGGTGATAAGGAAACAGAAAGACTGGGCACTATGCTTTGTGTCTATGTTGTTTCATCCGGTTAAATATTTTTTCACATCAAAAATATCACTTCCAAAATGTAAGTGTGTGTGCGTGTGTGTATTATATATCATATATGTAATTAAAACACAGAAATATCCACCCATAAGCTCCAGACACACTGCCATCCAATTTGTCTGTACAAACAATTCCTGCAGTTTTTTTTTCTTCTATTTCCTAACAAATTGGCCATAAAGTAGTGCATTCAACTTTTCAATTGTACTACGTATTATATGTCCTTATATTTCAATTAGTAAACATAGTATAATTTCCACTGAAAATTCAGATTATAAATTTCTCAGAGAGTCCTATTCCCCCTTCCTGATAAGATGCTTTCCTCCTTTAAATTAAACAAAACAAAACAAAAACCAAGCAATGAAACAAAGGTGTGAGAAACTTGTCCCTTTCACTTTCACCCTGCTGGCCTGAAGCCAACAGGGAACAGGGGTCTTTGGAGTGCTTCACATCAGAGTCCTCTGAGGAAAAGAAAAACAGATTATTTTGCCAATAATTGTATACTGGAGGAAAAAGATAACAGGAATAACTCCACTTTGTTATTGTGTTCCAAAAACCGGAGGAGAATAATAATATTTAATGATGAAAAAGGGGGATCTAATACAAAAATTTTCACAGTATAATGTAAAGCTAACATATTTATAATAATTGAAAATTATTGTTTTATATCATTTGTAATACTGATTCAGAACAAAATTAAAGCTTTATACGGATTAGGATTAGAATTATTTTGGAACTGTAGAGACCTTGGTGCTCTCTTTGGCTTTTTGCTTCAGTGGTGGGATTCAGTTTTTTTTACTACTGGTTCTGTGGGCGTGGCTTGGTGGGTGTGGCAGGGGAAGGATACTGTAAAATCTCCAGTCAGAGGGGGGATTTGCCGGTTCTCTGAACTACTCAAAATTTCTGCTACCGGTTCTCCAGAACTAGTCAGAATCTGCTGAATACCACCTCTGGTTTGCTTGCAAATGTTTCATTGCTTAACTAGGTAATCTCTTTAGTGCATGAGGTTTGCTGTCTGTTTATGTATAGTGCATTACCTTGTCAGTGTTGATGGGGGTGTTGTTTTCTCCTTGGTAGTTCCTTGATTATTTGTCTGAGTTGGCAGTTCCTCACTTACACTATTGTTTACTGTTCATTGTGTTTGATGTTAATCCCTGTTTATCTGGATATTGATTTCTGGCAAGGTGATTTTTCTGGACTTGTGATATTTTTTTCAGCCTTTTCATTATTTATTATCTGTTTCAAATTAAATGTTGCTTATCCCTATGTGTGTGTGTGTGCACAATCTGAGGGTTCTCTTGCACTCAACTATTCCTGTTCAAATATCAGGTGGCAGTCATAGTTAGGAGGGCCTTTGCACAGCTTCGTGTTGTGCATCAGTTGCACTCATTCCTAGATCAGTGGAATCTTCTCAGTCACATATGCCCCAGTCACGGACTCTCCTACCAAGGAAAATAAGTGGGTGCATTGCAAGTACATTGGAAGAATATCTGTAGAATAGTGAAGAAGATGCACCAAAACTAATATACTAGAAAAGCTTACTGAGTACTGGAGAGACCAAATTGTCCTATATGAAGACCAAATGAAGAACAGAGAAGAGGCATGGGAAGACAAAACATTACATGGCCAGTGCATAAAAAATTGCAGGGAAAACAGATAATAACAAGATGGCACGGGCTAAGAACAGGAAAGTTGAAGAAAGAGACAGAGGGGCTAATTCTGAGTGCACAAGACCAAGCCTTATGAACAAATGCATAGCAAGTGTCACCTCTGCAAAGAAGCTGCAAAAACAGTGAATCATCTGGTTAGCTGTTGCAAGAAGATCACACGGACTGCAAGAAGATCACACAGATTGACTAGAAATGACGGCATGACAAAGTAACAATAATGGTGCATTGGAAGAACTGCAAGAAATAATATTTGCCTGCAAAAAAGTAAGAACTGCTGGGACCATAAAATAGAGAAAGTAATAGAAAATGAAGAAGCTAAAGTGCTCTGGGACTTTAAAATTCATATAGACAGGTACCTGCCACAAAACACCCCAAACTTAACAGTTGTGGATAAGAAAGATTTTAAAAAGTCTGAGTAGTAGATGTGTCAGTATTTGGAGATGACCAAGTAGAAGAGAAAGAACTGGAGCAAATAACAAAATGCAAAGAGCTGCAAATAAAAAATAAAAAGACTGTGGCAAAAGAAAGCAAAGGTAGTACCAATAGTAATGGATGCAATCTTGGATGCAATCCCAAAACAACTGGAGCACTACTTGAACATCATCGACATTGACAATTTCTCCATCAGTCAATTGCAAAAGGTGGGTTTGCTCAGAACAGCTTACATCCTGCAACAATACCTTTAAGACTACCAAACATCCACATCTGCCAACCACAGATCCTTTGGAAGAACCCAATAGGTGGACAAAAAAATGCCAAATCTGTGTGACAAACCATAATGTATTAAGCATGTAAAAGCTTTGGGTGCATTTTATGCTCAGTCTCCATTTGCAGTATCACAAATTACTTCCTGCTTGGAAAATTCCTGGACCATCTGGAACAACCGGACCACAATAATTCAAAGGAATAATAGGATGTTTTAACATTCCCCAGAATACTCCTTCTCCAGATAGCAGAATTGTTTGCACATACTACATTCTAATATTTTTATAAATAATGATTTTGTGAAAATATGTAAAATATTATAATCTTTAAAAGTTGACCTGAATAGTTATTTCTTGCAGCTCATATCTGGACATAAATATATTAAAATACACATTAATATAAAATATATTAAGACAAGTATTTTATCTTCATATCGCCATCCTGTAAATGATACTTACCGTATATACTCGAGTATAAGTCGACCCGAATATAAGCCGAGGCACCTAATTTTACCACAAAAACTGGGAAAACTTATTGACTCGAGCATAAGCCGAGGGTGGGAAATGCAGCAGCTACTGGTAAATTTCAAAAATAAAAATAGATACCAATAAAAACTTTCACTAGGACAGTTGAGAATAAGTTTGACATTCACAATTTCCTCTTTGAAAGAGACCAATAAATAGGGAACAATAAGATGAAGAAAAAGAAGTGTTACATGCCGCCGCTTTGCACCTTGCAAAATCCTGGGGTTTCTGCATTTGCAAGGTGCAAAGCGGCGGGGGCAGATCCCGCGTGCTGGAAAGGGCTTGACTGTATTACGGAGAGAGAGAGAGAGAGATCATAAGAACGGCTCTTGCTTTTTTATTGCAAGGGAGAGAGTGACTCCTGCCTCCCACTGTCATCAATATCTTCTTTTGGGTTAGTGAATCAATTAATTTGGGAAATGATCTCACTATCATGAAAGTCAGTGTTCTCTACCAGTGGGGCATTTGGAAGAAAATGCCCCGCGGCATATCCATGCGCGTGTAAGGGGAATCAGAAATCCCCGCGTTCAATGCCTAGCACAGCAGAAGAGAAAACGCAGCTGTGAGCAAATACTGGGAAAACCTGATTGATCAGAAGGAAGGAGGCAAAAGAGGGAGGGGTGGTGGTGGACGGAGGTCCCACTGGTATTTGTGAAACACTTGGTCGGCAGCGCTTAAAGTCAACGTCCTCGCTCCCACCCACCCAAAGCCATGAAGTCCCCCAATTGCGCAGCCCAGAATCGCCCTCCCCTCAGGGGGCAGCGATGACGTCCGGTGTTTCCTGAGACAAGAAGCTCCGTCATGCAATGAAAGTGCCCTGGCTCTAGGCTTGCAGGCTCAGAAAACAACGCGAGGCGAGGTCGCTTCGGCTCCGCTCAGCTTCGTTTCCTCAGCCCTAGCTGCTTTCAGTCCGCTCGGGAGGAGGGGGAGGAAGTGGTGGCGGCAGCTTGCGTTGTTTTCTGAGCTCTAGGCTCGCAGGTTCAAAAAACAACGCAAGCCGCCACCACCACCTCCCCCTCCTCCCGCGTGGACTGAAAGTAGCTGGAGCTGAGGAAAGGAAGCTGAGCGGAGCCGAAGCAACCTCGGCTCGCGTTGTTTTCTGAGCCCGTGAGCCTAGAGCCAGGGCACTTTCATTGCACGGCGGAGCTTCTTGTCTCGGGAAACACCAGGTGTCGTTGCTGCCCCCTGAGGGGAGGGCAATTCTGGGCTGCGCGATTGGGGGACTTCGTCGCTTTGGGTGGGTGGGTGGGTGGGAGCGAGGATGGACGGAGTCTATGAAGTGGGGCTTGCCTGCCCTTGCTGGCTGCCTCTGCTTCCTTAGGGGTGGGGAAGGGGGCTCATCTGGACCAAGAGTGAGTTTCCCCCTCAGTTTCCTCTGAAGGATCTTCTGTCGCTTTTGCCTTCTCCCTACATCTTCCCTCTGTTAAAATCCACACACACACACACACACTTATTTGCAGTCGGATAGGTTTCGTGTCTGAGCATTCTCACATGGCGGTGGGTCTTTTCCCACCCCCTAAAAACAGTTAAAAAAAGAAAAAAACAATATATCCTCATGCAAGAACTTTTCTGCATCCGATTACCCCCATGCTTAAAAGTTGCAAAGGAAACACGGAAGCAGGGAAGCGGCTGCCCAGATCCGGAGTTCCACACCATTTTTTTTCAGACGGGAATCTGACTCGAGTATAAGCCAAGGGCTGAAAAACTCGGCTTATACTCGAGTATATACGGTATATTGCAACTTAACTAACTGCAATGGATACCTAAGTCTCTATATTGATCAAAGTTACACAATGTATATTCTATCCAGCTTCTATAACAGTGGTTCCCAAAGTGGGCGGTACTGCTCCCTGGGGGGCGGTGGGATGCCTTAAGGGGGCGGTAAGAGGCAAGGGGGCTGGCAGGGGGGCGCTAAGACGTGGCAGGGGGGTGTTTGAGGTGCTGGCCCCACAGGCTCACTGACTGCTGGCCACGCAGCCCATTGACTGTTTCATCGCTCTGTAGCCAGCGTCTTGAATGCAGAACCCGCGCGCGGTGAGCCTTGCCAAGCCTGGGGGGGAGAGGTGGGAGGTGGTAGAAAGAGGACGTCTTAGCTTGCAGGCTACCCTCTCCGGTGGAAGTGGCGGAGGCGCGCCAGAAGGCCTGAAAGCAAAACCCTCCCAAGGCATGCAGTGGAAGGGGTGGGTGGTCCGGTGTTAGGGCCCCCTTCGCTGGAGAACAAGGGAGCGCACAGCGCCTCCCCAGCCTCCGCCTCTCCAGCCAGCCTACTTTCTCAAAGTGCCACCACTATCACATTCTTTCTTTCTTTTTTTCTGTCCATCCATCCATCCATCCATCCATCCATCCAAAAGGTCTGCCTGCCTTTCTGTTTACCTACCAACCTACCTACCAACATAGATCTATCTATCTATCTATCTATCTATCTATCTATCTATCTATCTATCTATCTATCATCTATCTATCATCTATCTATCTATATCCATCCATCCAAAATGTCTGTCTGTCTGCCTGCCTTCCTGCCTACCTACCTGCCTGTCTTTCTGCTACCTACCTACCTACCTACAATATAGATCTACCTAGCTCCCTACTTATCTACCAATCTATTTACCTACCTACCTATCCATACATTCATCCAAAAGGTCTGCCTGCCTGCTTGCCTGTCTATCTATCTACCAATCTATTTACCACCTATCTACCTGTCTCTGTCTGTCTGTCTCTCCATCTATCCATGTTCAAAGAGCCAGCCCTTGCAGGCACATTGGGAAAGTAGAACAAAGCCAATCTGGGAGGGAGGAGAGAGAGAGAGAGAGAGACCTGATGCATCTGATTGAAATGAGGCCTAGTTTAGACTGAGGCCCTTTTCCACATTGAAACATCTTTGCCAGCACATTGAAACCTCTTTGGCTTCTATTAAAGTTTTGTGGACGAAACATGGCCAAGACTATCAGGAAGCTCTCACATTTTGTTGAGGCTTTAAACAGGATCCATTGGACCAGATCTCCACTCTAAAAATTACTTTTCCCCAATGTATTACAGTGCCAATTCTGAAGAAGGCAAAACCAAAATGTACTGGTAAATTACAAGGAGAACACACATACACACACACTCCCTTCTAACCCTGCTGGAGCAGGTGATTGGACTAGAATAGATATCTCATTATCTTTCTCCTCTCTCCCTCCCTCCCTCCTTCTTACTTTTTCTTTCTTCCATGCCCCCTTTCTTTGTCCCTTTTTCTTTCTTTCCCTTTTCTCTTTCTTTTCTTCCTTATCTCTCTCTCTCTCTCTCTCTCCTTTCTCTTTCTTTCTCTCTCTCAGGCTCACCCCATTGAGTTGATCTGCTTGGGCAGGTCTTTCCAATGCAGTGGGCTCAATGGGGTGGACCTGTGGGTGCGGCTTTGCTCCGCATTTGGAAGGCTTCTCACTGGGTGGTCGAATGCATCAAGAAAGACACCAGGCTGGTTCTCGGGTGAGCTGCCCCAATCACGAGCTCGCGAAGCTCTTTTATTAAAAACACACAGTAATATGTCACAAGCGGTGAATTCTATCCAATTATTATGTTACATGAGCAGAAATATTAGTGGACACATAGTAGCATCAAATCACAGTGTTTTATGGTCAGTTTTAGTAGGTACAAAGTAGCCAATCAACGCTTGCAGTCCAGTTAATAGTCCATGGTGTTGTATTGCTGATTGATGTTCTTTGTTCCTGGTACACGCTTGCAGCCTACGTGAGGCCTTGAGGCCTTGGGGCCTGGTATGTACTGAAACTATTGAAGCTGATTCATTACTGCATGTGGGGCCGACACCTAGAACGCGGCAGTGTTGGCATGTTTGAAAAGTAGAGCAAAGCCAGAGGTTGGTAATTTTTGCTGCAAAGAATCACAAAAGCTTCTGGGTTGTTCACAAGAAGGAACACACATCAATGCAATTCGGCAACATAAAATAATGAGATACAAATAAAACAAATCAACAAGAATCAGCAAAGCATCTCTAATTAGATTTTATTCACTGCTAGAATCTAATCAGAGATGCTTTGCCGATTCTAATGCAATGACCTACTCCAGCAGGGTTAGAAGGGAGTGTGTGTGTATGTGTGTGCATGGCTGTCAAAACTCCAAAAACGGGTCAAGTATATCTGGAGAGGCTAGTCATAAATTAGAACACTTGCTAAACAACCGGCCATTAAATGTGAACCACTTGTATTTGGTTTGCCAGTCACCCGGCCACGCCCACCCATCACATGACCACCAAATCACACCTACCTCATCATGTGACCAGCAAGCCATGCCCAGCCAGCAAACCACACCAGCCAGTCACGTGACCAGCAAGCCACACCCTCAAATTAGGCCCATAGAAATTCGAATCCCACCCCTGGGTGGGCTGCATCGAGGATGAGTTTGTAGCACCAAGGAGGCGGTGGACTGAAAAAGTTTGGGAACCACTGTTCTATAACAAAAAAATAGTCTTGCTATTTCAAATCTAGATTTATTTAACATTATTACAAGGACCAAACTGGAGTGCCAACTGGTTAAATATTATGTCCTCTACTGCTAATATTAGGAAAGAGAAAGTAACAATAGGAAAGAGAAAGTAACAACTTTTATTCAAAGTTGTGTGTGTATGTACATATAATATCAAAAGCAGAACTTTTAACATTAGCTGAAGTTTAAATGGCTTTTTTTACACCTAAGAACCTCACCAAGTTCTTAGGATATCACAGAAAACAATTTGAAAAATCCTGGTTTATTTCACTGGCCATTTCACTGTAAAAGAAGGCATTCTTTGTAGAATCAGAGAAGTTCTTGTTTGACTCTGAAGACAATCGCACACAAGTATTCCCTGATCACAAGTTCAACGATAATCTCCAAAAGTTGACAATAAACAGTCAAGGATAATCTACTGCCCTGCCTATAAAAGGATCAACAAAATGAGCTACAGCACAATTATCCTTCTCCTTATATTTTTATTATTTGATTTATTTATATCCCACCTTTATTATTTTTATAAAAAAAGTCAAGGTGGTGAATGTCTAGTTGAAAGTATAATGAAATAAGTACTTCATGCAAAATATCTCAATAAAACCATTGTTTCCTTTTTATATCTTCAGCAAAGGCCCACATTTTATATTACTTCTCATGTTCATAAATTTGGTTTGTAATATGATTAGCTTTATATAAAGTTGTTATTCCAGTTACAGAATGTATTTACCTGTCATCTCACTGGAGATGCTACATTACATTTTATTAATTGTGCTGTAATCATATCAGCATTTGTTTAAGATACACCCACTGAATCTCTCATTCCTTTAAACTTAGTAATGTTTTATTCATTTAAGGTTAATTATTATGCTTTTATTTCCTTGTGAGTGGATGGAGTAGAAAAAGATGGAATTAACACCTTGTCATAAATTCAAGGCTTCTTCGTTAGATTTTTTTCCTCTTTCGAAAGCAAGCGGTTTCCCAATTAGAGTGACAAAAATACAGATTAATCAGTTTTAATGAAGGAAATATGCAGCTCTCTAGATGAAACAGGAGATTTTATGTCATAATGTTTTTTCATAGTCAGGAGCAACTCTTTCCACTCCTGCTAACTTACAGGTTATTTCATCCAGAGAGCTAGTTATTTCTAATTAGCCTTTTGTAAAATGGTACCCTGTTTGGAGCACAAGTCAGATTTCTCAGTTGTGGTCCTTTGTGGCTCAGAATTTCTGAAGCGTTGGTTACAGCTCACATACAGGTTACAGAAAACTGCTCCAACTTGATTTACAAAGCACTGGTGATCATTAACTAGCATGAAAGCAAGAAAAATTTAAGTCAGCCCTGAAGATCTTTGAAGTTGCAAAAGAGACCAGATATTGTCTTGCTGAACGTAATAATGCTCAGTATTTTACAGGAAGTACAATTAATTGATGAAGAAAAATACAGTATGTCTAGTATATACACTGCTCAAAAAAATAAAGGGAACACTTAAACAACACAATCTAACTCCAAGTCAATCACACTTCTGTGAAATCAAACTGTCCACCTAGGTAGCAACACTGATTGACAATCAAATTCACATGCTGTTGTGCAAATGGAATAGACAACAGGTGGAAAGCATAGGCAGTTAGCAAGACATCCCCAATAAAGGAGTGGTTCTGCAGGTGGTGACCACAGACCACTTCTCAGTTCCTATGCTTTCTGGTTGATGGTTTGGTCATTTTTGGATGCTGGCAGTGCTTTCACTCTAGTGGTAGCATGAGATGGAGTCTACAACCCACACAAGTGGCTCAGGTAGTACAGCTCATCCAGGATGGCACATCAATGTGAGCTGTGGCAAGAAGGTTTGCTGTGTCTGTCAGCGTAGTGTCCAGAGCATGGAGGCACTACCAGCAGACAGGCCAGTAATCAGGAGACGTGGAGGAGGCTGTAGGAAGGCAACAACCCAGCATCAGGACTGCTACGTCCACCTTTGTGCAAGGAAGGACAGGAGGAGTACTGCCAGAGCCCTGCAAAATGACCTCCAGCAGGCTACAAATGTGCATGTGGCTGCTCAAACGGTCAGAAACAGACTCCATGAGGGTGATATGAGGGCCTGATATCCACAGGTGGGGGTTGTGCTTACAGCCCAACACCGTGCAGGATGTTTGGCATTTGCCAGAGAACACCAAGATTGGCAAATTTGCCACCGGTTTCCTGTGCTCTTCATAGATGAAAGCAGGTTCACACTGAGCACATGGACAGACGTGACAGGGTCACGTCTGTTCCCTTTATTTTTTTGAGCAGTGTATTTTCCTTCTGGGCACATCAAAGTAAGTCACATACACATCTTAAAAATTTAAAATCAGCATACTTTTCACACATTTACATCAAATTGGTTGTTTGTCAATTTCTAAGCATCTGAGGTTTTTCTTCTTCAGATATTTGATTAGTTGTCACTAATATAGATGACTGATCCTTTTATGTAATTTTGTGGACTCTTCAGCATCTGGATTGCTTGAGACCTGGCAAATTCCTAGTTATCTCTTTTCATTTACAATACAGAGTCCTCAGCTTACAACTAGTTGTTTAATGACCATTTAAAATTATGATGGAGCCCCCCCTAAAACATACTTACAATCCAGTTCCAATTCCCCCATAGTCATGTGACAATATTTTGAGCACTTGGCACCAGCCTGCATTTATGGCTGTTTGCAGTGTCCTGCAATCACATGACTGCGATTTACATTGTTTTTTTCCCCGAAAAGTGTTTATTTCTGATCTTCCCTTAGTAACGACCACAAAAATAGGTCATAAAATCAGCTTGTTCACATGATGAATCATCTTATAACCATTAAGGACAGTTTTCATAAGTTCATGATCATAAGTTGAAGGACTACCTGTATTTGAATAAGTACTATTAATTCAAAAGTTAAGCAAGCCGTTAACAAATAGAAAAATGTGCAATTTCCAATCCATGCCCTTGCTACAGGAATAGCTTTCATACCAGACAATATGTGTAGGATTTAGCAAATAAATTCTCATTTGGATTTGTTTTTTTAACTGATGAACCACCGACTGGCCTGGTAGGTGATACTGTCTTATTACTATTTAATAAGTAGGTGTCTTGGTTTTGCAACTACAAAAATAAATGCAACTTATGTAAGTTGAACTAGGAAGTTTTATATTTCCTACCTATTGTGGAAAATATATTGACATATCCAGCTTATGAAACAGTTTGTAGATATTTCAAAAGAACTAATGGAGAAATTGTTAGGATTGTCTAATAGTGCTATGCAAATATTTCAAAAGATGAACTTCAAAATGGATAGAG
The DNA here is from genome assembly GCA_033807585.1 of Hydrophis major. Taxonomy (NCBI): domain Eukaryota; kingdom Metazoa; phylum Chordata; class Lepidosauria; order Squamata; family Elapidae; genus Hydrophis; species Hydrophis major. The sequence continues at coordinate 325,123,084 of CM066328.1, read as the reverse complement.
GTACAGCTGAAATATCTGTTCCTGGAGAGTAATGACAGCCACCTTTTTCCCAGGGTTATGCACCTGCTTCAAAAGGTATTCCCAGCTCTACCTGGATGAATATGCATGCGCAGCTGCTTGTCCTTGTTGGGAAAAAAAATTGAAGAGAAATGTCTGGGCATGCCCACATATCAGACAGATGTTTCTGAAACAACTGGTACAAGAACAAAAAAAGACATAGCTGCTTTAACAGTGGGGAAAGTGCTTTGGGTATAATGCACATGTTCCAAATATCCACTCTTCCATTAGTACCTTTCCTTAAGATTTCCTAAACAGAGCTGAAAAAATTGAAAACCCAATACCTTAATATCAAATCCTATTATAACATTAAATTCCCTTATACTAATATTTTTAAATGTTTCTTTTATTTAAATAACAACCTTTAAAAAAAATCCATGTCCAAGCAATAGAAGTACCCAGTAACCCTTTGTTATGATCATTTCCATACTTACCATTTGGCTTGCATTGAGCTCTGTGTACTATGCTCTGAGGATTTTTCTGATTAGGGAGCAAACTACTTAGAGCTCCATGAGCCATAAGCACAGTAAACAGGTCCTCTGTGCAATAGATCTAGAGGATAATAGATGAATATTTAACTTCACTTCAGTTCCTGGTTCTAATCCACTTGTCTATTATGCCGAATCATAGGGCTGGCTCTGGACAGTGTGGCTGACTCAATTTTTTTTAAAATGCCTTTCATAGCTGGTTCAAAAGTTTACAATATTCATTATGTATGCTGCATTCATTACCCATGTACCAAGTGCATTATTACTTCAATTAGTATTTCCAAACATTATTGCAAAAAAATAGCTTCCTGTTTTTAAGTAGATTTTACTTAATTTATGATCTTGAGTGCACTGCAGCATTTGTACTCATGAAGCAATTTCATGAAAATTCAGGAGCTACTATTTCTGAAATACTAAAGTTCATATCAAATTATAAAATACTATGATTATTCACAGTCTGATATTTCACATAATCTTTTTAACAGAATACCAACCAAACTTGCAAATTCATTACCTGAATATTGAAAAATGTATAGACAGGGAGAGTTAAACATGTACTGAACTCAGATTTTAAACAATAAGCAGTTGATGTTGTTGATTTTCCCTTAGAAAATAAAGTAGTAAGATAATAGCATGATATATTACTCCGAGCTAATTACATGCTTACTAAAAGTGAACTATGCACTACTTTTCCCTTGTATTCCCATGTCCTGTGTATTCTCACTATCTAACTTGAAGATAGAGGCAAGAAGTCATCTGGAGTTTTTTGCTGCATTGCTGTATGTTCCTTAGCACTCAACTTTACAAAAGCCATTAGAGGCCTTGAACATCCCTTAAGTAGATAAGATGATTAAAGAAGCAGAAAAAAATCAAATTAACATCTAGGTAAAAATATGACTTAAGTCTACTTTCCTCTTAAGGCACTATATTCACTTTGGAAGTATTTTTTGATCGTGAGCTATCATCAAGATGTCACATATGGCAGTTGTGGAACTGTTTCACAATTATGCTTGATGTCACAATTGCAATCCTTTGTGGGTGGGTCATACTAACAGTGGCTAACCAAGCTGCTTTGACTATTGCCACAATTTCTATCTACTGAAGTATCCAGAACTATCAAGAGGTGCAGCATCGTTAGCACAAGGAACAGATATCAAATGAGGGCTTCACCAAAATATTGCAACTGCTTGCCAATTGCTTACAGGACGCAGTGTAAGGTGGTAGAGCTGACTTTTTAAAACCATATCACTTTTCGGGCCTAACCATCCAAAGGCATGTTTTTCCTCATTAAAATAATTATCCCAGAGTTAAGGTTTGCAGGAGAAATTTTGTGAAGATGGCCCTGGCTATCAGAGATCTGTGGTTCTAAAAGGAGGAGAGAACCTTAGGTGGCATTCCTTCCAAGTTATGGAACCCATTCTTTCAAGTGTTGCATCTACTCCAGTCTCTCAGCTTTCAAAAAAATCTATAAAAATATAGCTTTTACCATGATTTTAATAACTATTTATTGATCCCAAAAATTGTACAGCATTTTAAAGTTCCTTTCAGCTTTAACAATTGTGACTTGAAGTTTTTTTGTGTCTTGTCACTGGGGTAAAATTACTTGAATTCTCCTCTCTGGACTATTACAGCAGTAGCAGTCATATCCCTCCTTCTAGCAGTTTATTTCTATCCACCAACCACTGAATTTATTCTAGTCTTCCTTGTGCTGCATTTTTTTTTTTGCGCTATTGTTGTCTTCTGAATAGAAAGAATTTATCTGTACCAAAAGCAATTCCTTCCTTCTGCTTCACAGAGCAACTCATGTCCCCTCCCAGTCTTCACTAAATCCAATTTACCATTTAATCAAATGTTTAAAGAAAATTTAAAAATTATTTTCAGAAATAAACTTCATTATTATAGCAATCACGAAGAGACAGACTAGTATGGTTATTTACTTGTCATTGTGCTCTACATAGTTGCAAATCTAATCCAAACTATATACACAAAGTAAAGGAAGCCTAATTATCCTCCATTCTCCTGTTTGCAAAAAAATATAACCACACCTTCAAAGAATTATTGGCACATACAAATATCGTAAGGTGACAAGGAAAAATAACATCAAAGCCACAATTAAAAGCCACTCCTATCAGAACATCAGAGATCTGCCAAGGAGGGAAATTTCCAGCTTGTTTCCTTCCTTTGAGATCTGTTTTCTTCCTTTTATATTTTCAGGTTTCATAATCCAGCTGTATAATTATACAATTACTCTTAACTCTATAGAACAAATGAAGCCATACTTTCTATTCAGAACATACATTTAGTAGATGAGATTAGTAGATTAGTAGTTGAGTTCACAAAACTCAACATCTTAAATGACACTATTGTGGATGCAGTTCATATTGAAAGAAATAATTATTAGATTGATAGATGATATTTGTGTAATGAAGTATGACAATTGTTCAATTCCTATTGCACTGAATGTTCTACACCAACTCCTAATATTAATGAACTTTAGCACTTATATCTGGTACTGTTACAGCTGTTGTAAAATTCTGTTTCTGGCACGCTATGCAATTGCGCACAAGCTTGGAGATACAAAATAATGCACCATTGGCTGCCACCTTGCGTTACTTGGGCATTTTATTGAAAATCATAGCTTAATAAATTGTGAAATTTAATTCTAAGGATTAACAAGGAAAAATTAGGATTACTGATGGAGTAGAAAGCATCCATTCAAAAATATAGATCTGTATATATGACACAAAGATGTATACTTATTTTATTAACAAAATAATATCTTAATAGTATAATAATAATAATAATAATAGTATAATTATCTTCAAATATCTTTTGCAAAACTTCCATAAATCCAAAATAAATATAGTTTTCTGAAACACTTAGTGTTTTTTTATGATTTACTAAAGAAATATTCATAGTATCTTACCTGAAATCTGTATGCACAGAAGACTGATTATGAACAGAAAAAATAAATGTGACTTTCTTTTCCATTGACAGCACCACATCTGAATTTCATATAACATCCTATGGAACAAGGAATGAGAAAAATTTAGATACCTTTTTAACATTCCTGATATTACAAACCTACTTTTTCTTCAAAGAGCGGCTTTCTTCAATCTACTTTTTCTTGCATAATATATTAAATACTTGCAGTCCTTTTCTATTTATTTATTTAGATTTTAAATTGATTTAAATTAATTTTATTTCCACAGACTCTGGACAGTTTAAAATATTTTAGTCATACAACTGATAACCACAGTATAACTGCTATTACTTATTTCTTATCTAAAACAGAGAAAGTTATCTGCTGATCTCCAAATGTTTCAGAATAAAGCTGCTATTCATGAAATGTACTCTCAAAGTACTATTGTCTGAATGGTACTAAAAACAAGGAAATAAGTCACATTCAAATTTACCAAATCCAAGATCTTTTTCCACCGATTTAAAGGGGTAACAACAACGGTGGGTATAAGACTGGAATAGCAATATCAACCTATAGTCCATGGCTGAAATTGTACTTGCGTTCCATCAGCCAGTGGATTAGTGGAAGCCTTGCTAGATCTTACAACATCACCTAGTTTACTGTAATATACAGAGGAAAAACAAATAGCTATTCTGATATTAAAAACATTGTCTTGGTTCTAGCTGCAACATTAAAAATCACACAAGGATGCTAGGCCCTGTATTCTCTTCCGGGCATCCAGTGAAGATTTGGGGTCAATCCATTTGTCATTAAAGAGACATGAAAATGAAAATGCATATATTATTACAAATGGGATCATATGGGTCACCATTCTGTCTCACATCATAGACAGTCTTTGAGTATGGTAAATGCAATATTTGCTTAAGGCTAAATATGTCAATGGAATTGGATTACATTTACAAGAATCAGAATCTGGAAACAAAGCTAGTCATCATTACTCATTAATTGGTATCTCTGTGAAATACGTGTGTCAGCCTTCAAGATTTTCTCCCTTTGCTTTGCATCTTTTGGCTGTCATAAGTAACAGGGGGGAGGAGGGGAAGAATGGTTATGGGAAGTGAGCTGGAGGTGTTATAAACCAGAACTGTATAAACGGGGGGGGGGGGGGAGGGGCTAGATTCTTGCTTAGGTTTCTATCCTATGCTATGCGCAGCTGCAACCCTTTATCAAACTATGTCAAGGTCAACGGACAGAAGCCTCCATCACCACCTGGAGATGCCCACATGATGATATACACAACTTTTAATTGGATGAACCATTTGAACTCTTGGGGGCGGGAACATTGCCATTACTTTGTATATGTGATTTACGTGCCCATTTTCTCGGATTCAGAATTCTTTTGTTGCTACCACTTGATTTCCAGTAAAAGGAGTCTAAGTATTTCTTTCTTGGATTTTGAATGGAGCACCAGCTGACATTATTCTGAATCTCCACATTACCAGCCCACCCGGAGAATTAATAAATTTTCTTCCAAGGGGGTCTGAACACAATGTCAAATCCAGCCAGTGACCAAGAAGACCTGGGAGCAACTGGAGGACAAGATTCTCTACTGCTAGAGGAAGCAGGGGAAGCCGAATTTATGCAGCTCGACTTGAGAGAAGCGTACTACTGGGTTCGAATTAAGGGGATGAATGGAAAACCGCTTTTAACTGTCCAATGGGTTGTTTCCAATTCAACATTCTTTCATTTGGCCTACAGGGGGGCCCTGCAGTATTCATGCAAATGATCAATCAGGTGTTGCATGAGCATCTATACAAAGGGGTGTTGGTTTATCTTGATGATATCCTTATCTACACGGAGACTCGTGATGAACATGTGAAACTAGTGCGGTCAGTTTTGGAAAAACTTCGAGCCACTCAGCTGTATGCAAAGTTGTCCAAGTGTGAATTCCACCAGGAAAAAAATTGACTATTTAGGTTATCGCATCTCACATGAGGGCACAGAAATGGATCCTGGGAAGGTTCGTGCCGTCTTGGAATGGGCCCCTCCCCGCACCAGGAAACAACTTCAAAGTTTCTTGGGATTCGCCAATTTTTACCATCAATTTATCCCTGCTTTTGCAAAGATAGCAATGCTAATCACAAATCTCCTAAAAACCAAAGAGGAGGTGAAACCAAAGCCTAGTAAACCACTGGAGTGGTCCATGGAAAGCTGACAACGTGTGATCGTCATTACCAACAGGGAAGAGGAAGCTGAGATGAATGTATTACCCCTTTTCTTTAACTTCTTTTTGTACATCTGATTCAGAGACATTTGTGCTCTAATTGGTGATTACTGCATGCTCACTAGTATAGGAATCACCCCACTGCATGCAGGCCAGGAGAGAATTGCACTATGATTAACCAAAGAGGCAGGACAACTATTTCCTCCATTGGGATATCAGATCAACTGCTCTGTGCTGACTTTTGCATCACTGCATCTACTAAGGAAATAGCTATATAACAATGATTATGCTACTAACAGAGCCAAGAGACATTTGCCTTTTGCAGTTCACTCTAACCTATGCAGCATCTTCATTAATAATGATGTTTTGTTTTATTATTATTATTAATTCTCCCATCCTTCCTTTCACCCATCTCCTCCCACTTATGACTGTATCTTTGTCGCTTGTATCCTAATGATTTTTATTGACTGTTTTCTAGTATGATTTGATTGCTTATTGTACCCTATGACTATTATTAAGTGCTGTACCTTATGATTCTTGATGAATGTATCTTTTCTTTTATGTACACTGAGAGCATTTGCACCAAGACAAATTCCTTGTATTGTCCAATCACTTGGCCAATAAAGATTTCAATTCTATTTAAAAATTCTAAGCTGTGTTTTCAGCTTGGCATAAGTTAGTATCAGCTGGTGTGCGGAGGGACTTTGGGGTTAGGATGGCAAGGAAAGTTGACTGGTTCAGAGAAAGCAGTTTGGGGTATCTCTGGGGATACAAATAAATGGTACACTGCTACCACAACATAAAAGAGATTTTACATCAGGCTTGTCAAACTCAAGGCCCGCAGGGTGCTTAGATCTGGTCTATGGGGCGCTCTGAAAACAATGAAGGATTGTTGCCAGCGAAAAAGGAATGAGCTCCATTTTTGCTGGCAGAGGGTTGCAGGAAGCTGAGTTCAGGACCCCGTTTTTGCTGGCACAAGTGACATTGAGCCCCCATCCCCAGGTCAAACACAGCCATGATGCAGCCCTCAATGAAACCAAGGTTGACATTCCTAATCTACATTGTGCTCCTCTTTATATTCTATAGCTACAAGTCCACTTAACAAAGGGCATTCTGACTAGATTATAAAAAGTATAGTTCATCAATATCTAAAAGACTCTACATGCTCTACTTCTGCTACATATGATCAAAAGGGGAAATGAATGGGTAGGCACTGGTGACATACACGGTAGAGATGTAGAAAGAAAGGAAATCACTCTCTTGATCCATTTAGATTTTTTTTTCTGGTCGACTCAGTTACATCTTGTACAGCCCTCCTTTTCCAGAATAAAGTTGTATTCTGAAGCTGACTCTTAAATATTTCTTCCCGATGCATAACAGCAGGGTTTTAAAGTTGCCTTCACTGATTTTAGTGGAAAGTTGTTTTAAAACCTTATTGTCATGTAGGAGCTATAGGCCAGTGGCTGACAGTCATTAACTGCATTTCGTAATATATAAAATGAGATTGCTAATTTATTAAATATCATCAGCCTGTATTAATATTAACCCCATACTTGTAGCTATCAATAGTATATTTATGTTCATCAGATTCATGACAATTGTGCCTACGTGAGAAAGGGAATATGAAGCAAATCAAATGCAGCACTTAGGTCTTCTGAGAACATCTGAGTTTCCTCAAAGGCGGCCTAATATTCTCCAGATGCCTTACCTCCAGTTCCATATGTCCTTCCAGAATTATGAAAGATCTAATCTAAAACATCAGTAAAACAAGAAGTCGTTTTGAGATTAATCTCCGTGTGTGGAAAGTATCTCCTTCTTGGTTTTTCTTTTCAGACAAAAGCAGCCATTTTACAGGGAACTTATATTTCTAATACAACTTAGCTCTTCCCTTGATAATGGCATAGAGATTTCTTACACAGGACAGAAAAATGTCTATGTCTGTTAAAGGTAAATGTACAAACAAGATCAGTTTCATTCTAGTTAAAAATTATACAATGGTATTGATTTTTCATAAATAACTAGCCAATTAATCAATCACATTTTTTCTTTATTGAAGAATATTTATTGATAATTGTTTTAAATTATCAACTCAGAAAGTGACTCAGCTTTCTGAAGAACAGTAACATTAAACTTAATGGTAATCCTACACTACATGTTGCTTTCTGAAATATAAAAAGCTCTTTGATGAAGCCAGACATGCTAAAATAACTGGATTAGCACACAACACAATGATTGTCCTGCATGTCAATGCAATTGCAAATAAATCCTTGCTAAAATTTCTGAAAATGAGATACCAGAGATCCATAATGAATGGTTAATAAATGAACACACATATTCTGAATTCTTTACTCGATGAAGAAGTTTGCTTGTATGTTTCTTAGTATCATTTTTCTATACGTGTATAATACTGAAATAGTCTACAGAGAGGCTAAGAATATTAACTAAGAAAAAATGGCTGAAGAATCTTTATATTTTAAGGATAGGCTGTACTAATTTGGAAAAACAAAGTACCTTATCTATCCAGGAAAAAACCCCAAATGGTTAATGTACTATTATTCCACAGCTATAATTTTCAGCTAAGCTAAATAGTGCAGATGCATACTCCATTTTGAATATTAAACGGTTATCATTTTCAATCAATCCTACTTAAAGAGATCTTTTCTCACCTTGAAAGAGAAATCATGGCTATTAAAATTACTCCAAGTTCCTGGAAATCTTAAGTATCCGTAAGGTAGCCCTTAATAATTATATCAGATTTACTATTAAAATCAAATCCACCCCCTCCCTCCCTCCCTCTCACTCACACACACTTAAACTCTATTTTCTTTTTAATACCAAATCCAGCATAGGTTGTAATTAAAACTTTTCAACATACAATACTTTTAAATACAGCACTCCCATTTTGTCTTTCCCTCCATTCTTCTCCACAATCCCTTTTCTTCCAAACTGCTACAATCTCTTTTAGGATTAGTATTGCAATGTCCATACATTGATCCTTCTACCAGCGATCGTCACCAAAATATTTCAGAGGTGTTTTTCTTCCCTCAATTGCTACCACTGCAGCCACCAGTAACCAACTGTGGTTCTTAGACTGTTACATTATGTGAGATATACATAAGCCGTAATAAATTCAGTAATCAGACAGAATACAGTTCACATTATTCTCAGATTCACGTAGATGCTGTTGTTAAGGCAGGGTGCATTTGGTTTAGTAACTTATAAGAAGTTTGTGAGGAAGAAAGGAAAGAGGGAGGCAGAGAGGGAAGAAAGGAAGAAAAAAATTCAATTTTATTAATATTTTTAACAGCTAGAGTACTCTGAGCATTGTGGCTGTGTTTTGAGGTATAGTCCATTAATCTAAAAAATTTATGCTGTAAACCCAACGTGTACATAACATTCCTATCTGTAGACTTAGTAGATTTCCCATGTTTTATTTATGGAGGCCTAGGCCAGAGAGATAGCAGCCAACAGTTGTGATCAAAATAATGATAGGAATAAAGCCTGAAATGGTTCTTGTAAGCATAATGTATTCAGGAATGCCCATTACTATTTACTAGCATTCAGAATTCCTTGGAGGTATTATCTTTTATATGAAACTTGATGATCAGTTTTAAATGCTATCCAATAAAAAGGAAAACAGTCTACAAGAAAATGAATAATAAATATCTCAGTTTGAGAGGAAGACAGATAGATCGACAGATCGATAGACAAACAGACATATTCTATTTAGGCTTACCACTACTTTTATGAAAGTGCCATAATTCACCTTAAAGCCTTGCTTTTGTTGATTACAAATGCTAGTAAAAATGTAGCAGCTGAAATGAATCATTAATCTTAAATCCCATTATTTTAATACACATATATTGCTGATTAAGCAATTTACAAGACAGACATATTACAAAAATCGAAAGGAATTAGAGGGATGTTTAGCACTACTGTGCTATTGACATGATGTACTGTTATAGAGAGCTCTATACAACTCTCTAAAATGGCATGCAACAAAGCCTGACTTTGGAAGATTAATGAATAGAATGAGTTATAAGTTTCCATGGTTTCATTCATATAATTATGACCTTGCATGACTACCCATCAGAATTACTAGAATTCATGCAGCTGCTTACTAAAAATGAAGTTTCAACTAAGAGAGATCATGCAAATAGGGATTTCCCTTTGAATACAATTTTTGCCGATATTATACAAAGAGGGGGGGAAGGAGAAAGAGAGAGAAGGGGGAGAGAGAGGGAGAGAATATGTCACAGTTGTTTCCTTTAAAAAAGGATAGAGTTTGAAACTTCCAAAATACTTTGGGAAAAATCAACAACAAATAAAATAAGATGTAATAGAAGGATGTTACCACGTGATATTAACCATTACTAGTAATGTTGCATAAATGAAAAACTGAATTCACTTCAACTTTTTCACTTCAAGTTTTATAATTAATAATCAGGAACTGAACCAAATTAATTATAAAAGTTAATGACTGCTATGTATTGGTTGCACAGATGTGTTTTTTTTTTTCATTTTAGCCTCAGGGTTCAACAGTTATTATAATGCAATCTTATCTAATTTCACTCTCACAACAATCTTGATTAAAGTATTGTGTCCCATCTTCAAAGCCAACTATTCATTTAATACACTATCAGTCAACAAACTTATCCTGTGCACATTTACTCAGGAACATATATACTTTTCCATTTAGTTTATTCCCCACCAAGTATAACAAGATATCAGGTTTAGACTTTTTCCTTAATCTATCCTAGTACTTGTAATTACGCCTCCCTACATCATAGTAGTAGAACACAAAGAAGGACAAAAACAGAATACAATAAAATTCTCCTAACCCTAACTCTTTCTTACACTGGTGTAAAATCATCTATGCCATTTTATACCTGCCCATATCCCTATAACATTCTCTTCAGATCATTCCAGCCATTTATAATTTGTAATAAAGTTTTTAAAACACTATATATCCCCATTTATAACTTTCCTTGCAAATTATTCAGAATAGTTAATTGTTTTATAATTGCTTTATAGTTATTGGTTTTATTATTGTTGTGAGCTCCCCAATGTGGCTTAAGATGGGCAGCTGTATAAATATTTTAAATAAATAAATAAATTGGATTAATATGATGGACATAGCATAAAAATATTGCTTTTTAAGATTAATTTCAATAACTAGAGGTTTTTTAATCCAAACCAGGCAGACTTTGGGGTAAATTTCTTACAGGAAAACATGTTTATGAAAATGTTGTTTATCTTCAGTAATTTGCTTTATTAAAAGTTCCTAAGTGCTATAGATAAAATGGGACAATTTATTTTCAAAATGATTTTCATTATTACTTCTTGGCTCACAACTACATATTATCATTTGACACTTAGCAAGTATCAACTCAAAGCAAAAGTAATGAGCATCTTAGGTCACTATGCAATATTATAATACTGCACATTCTGTCTAATATGTTAGTCCAGCCACTAGGAAAGTTAAATGCATCATCATTCAAATGTCAATACCATATTTTCTTCCTAAGATAGACAAGAAGATCTGTCACTGGCACCTCATCAACCAAAGAACTTTGAAAGGTGGTGAGTATCTTCTTTTCATGAGTTTCCTTTTCGTTTTTTTGGCAGGGCATCTTTTTTTAGCTGGAAGTATTTCTTTGTAAAAAATATTTGTAAAACAGTTTACTCACCTCTTCTCTCAAATAAAGCTGGGCTTTTAAATCATGCCACCCCAATAATATTTAGTTGAGATCTGAGACTATGCATTGAAGTTCTACACAAAAACTGAAAGTAAATGTCAATTACTTTTATGAACTTTCCATCCGGGCTGCACTACAAACCTGCAAGAAAACCCAAACCGGTCCACCTATGACTTTAAATCCACCAGGTGAACTCATTTGATTTAAAAAAAGAAAATCCACAGAAAGAACTTTCCTGTGATCATCCAGCTGTCAGCTTTCAAAGATTGGGCTAGGTCTGCTCCATCGCTGCTGGGCTCTTTTCTTTTTAACTTTTTCTTCCTTAAAGTTAGCTTTCTGGGCCCTACCTTTTTCTCTGCACAGAACGAGTCACCGGATCTGTCCTGATGACACAGTAAACCATAAACCACCGATCCTCATTCAGCCAAAAGAAAGTCAAGTCACTAGGAATGGGAGGGAGAACAAGAAGAAGAGATAGGGCACCAAATCCTTTGGCTGGAATACACCGTGCAAGGGAAGCGTACAAGGCAAAACGCGTTGGCTTCTCCAGAGAGGCTGACAAGGGAACCGAGACCGATTCGCAAGGCTTGAAGGAAAAGAAGGGACTGGAAAGTGGGGGGGGAAAAGAGAAGGGAAACAGAGCGCGATTCCTTTCAGTAAGAACAAGTGCCGAGTCAGAAACGTACATGCTGGCATTACTTGGTTTCAGTTAGCATCCTCTGGGGCGGGATTCTTCTTTTTCCTCCCTTCTTCTGGTCCTCGTCTAGCGCCGGGCTGGAAAAGTTCACGAGGGAAACCCCATCGCTCTCGTTCCAACCACCTTCGTTTCGACGGGCAATAAATAAATCTGAGACCCAACGAAAGCGATTAAAAAAAAAGAAAGAAAGAAAGAAAGAGAAAACTGGGCGCTGGGTTTCTTTGCTCCTCCCTCTCCGAAACCTCTTCAAAACTTTTCCAGACCAACTCGGTGAGGCGATAAACGGGGGCCACCCCGGAGCGATTTCTCTCGCCTCTGCGCCTTTCTGGCAGGGGAGAAGCCACGCAATCTCGAAAACGGGTTTTTGCGCGACTCAGCCTCTAGTTTCCCTCCCACTCGGGCGCTTCCCGCCAAAGTTCGGGGAAGCCGGGGGAAAAAAAAACCCCAAACCTGCGCTGTTTGGGGCTTCCACGTGGCCTCGCACCCGGGAGGGGGGGGGGGGAGAGAGAGAGAGAGAGTCCCCCACGAGGCTCAGGGCTGGTTTCTGCGGGCGGTCGCCTCTCACCTTCTAGGGGACGGCTTCAATTCCGAGCCCCACCCCGGAGTGACGGCGGGGACGGGAATGCATCCAAAAGTTTTCGGGCGGCGAGGGCTGTCCTACTCACGCGAATGATTCACGCCGTCCGTGCCCGAAAGCAGTCCCTAGTTTCAATTAATCTCTCGTCCCTCATACTCGCGAACACGCCAGTTGCTAAAAGAAGAACGTGGTTCAATAGAACAAAATAGATCAGAATAGCTTTATGGTCACAAGGAATGTACGCTAATCGGCACGCACAAAAATGAAATTTCGTTGCATGCACTTCTGGCCACCTCCAATATACATTACATGACCATGAAAATAAAGAAAGAAAATTATGTATATATATCCACACACAGGAACTGTTCTGTCCTTAATTAGCATTCTTGAGATCCCCGTGCTTTCATTGGCCAAAGCGCGGGGCACTCTGATTGGTCAGGCGAGCCGCGCTGATTGGCTCGCTAAGAATCTCCTGTGATTGGTCCATTCGGATCGTGGGAGATTCAAAGCGGTGCCATTGGCCGTGGCTGCCGCGGCTAAAAGAATAAAAGCCGCGATCCTTTTCCCTTTGCCCAAGTTCGGTTCCAACTTTCAATAAAGAGCTTGAATTGAAGTCACCGACTCCTGGCATCATTTCGCGGACCCAACATTGGCGATGAAGTTGGGATCCAGACCCTGAACCGAACCACGTGTCCGACGGAAGCCAGGCCAACCACCGCGATGGCGAAAATCGCACCCCCCGCACCCTTCAACCCCGCCACAGAGGACTGGGAATCGTACTCCGACCGATTCCGCATTTTCCTCGAGTGCAGCGACCTGAAGGACGCCACCGGCCCCATGAAGCGCGCCATCTTCCTGACCCACTGCGGGACCGAGGTCTTCAAGATGGCCAAGGCGCTTGCCAAACCCACTGATGCGACCGCGATGGACTGGGACGTCCTCGAGCCAATACTTCGGCGGCACTACGCTCCAGAGGTACCCATCCTGATCCGACGCAACGAATTCTACCGTCGGGACCAGAGGTCGGGTGAGAGTTTCAGCGACTTCGTCGCCGAGCTGCGGTGCCTAGGGGGGCTCTGCGAATTCGACAACCTGAACGATGCCCTGCGAGACCGAATCGTGCTCGGTTTGTGGGACCCCTTCCTCCAGAGCCGGCTGATGGCCAAGGGCAACATCAGCCTAGCGGACACCCTCACCGCAGCCGCAGCCGCCGAAGCAACCCGAACTTCTGCCGACCGCATGCGCAGACCGAACACTGGGGACCGCAGCGGAAACAACAACCCGGCGAGGTCGATCGAGGCCCAACCCGAGACGACCACCCACCAGGGTGACTTCCACTCGGCATCGGGCACTTCAGATGACGAGGAGGACGTCCATCGCCTCCAGACAGGCCGCGACCCACGGAACCGGCGGGGTCGTAAGTCGAGGACCAACTGTGCCGGTTGCGGCGGCGACCACCCCAGGTCGGAATGCCGGTTTTTCGAATCGATCTGCCGGCATTGCGACAAGAAGGGACATATCGCCCGTGTCTGCCGCCTAAATTAAAAATCGCAGTCCGGCACGATGGGACCAGAGCAACCGGAGGAGAGAGAGCACACCACCCCGCACCAGAGATCGCCCCTCGGACAACAGATGGGACCGGAACGGACGATCCCTGTGAGGCGGCGATAACCAGTGAAGAGAGGAGACCCATCAGACAGTCACCATCGGCCACACCATCACCAATGACACCCGGAAGGTCCACGTGGAGGTAGGCATCGAGGGCCAGCCATGCAAAATGGAGGTGGACTCCGGGTCCTACCTCTCCATGATTGCATGGCATGAAATAAAGCGCTTGGTGCCTACCCTCCAAAGGAGGAACATAGACAGCCAGAGACTCATTGTAAAGGACTACCAGGGAAACCGCATCCCGGTAGTCGGAACCAAACACTTCAACATCACCTATAAAGGGCACACTGAAAGACTTCCCCTGACAATCGTCGACTGCGACCGCCCAAGCCGACTGGGACTGCAATGGTTCACCCCGCTCGACATCGCACTCACGGGAGTCGACCACGTCACCGACGACAGCTGGGAGCAGCAACTGGCCCGGGAATTCCAAGAGGTCTTCGACGGAAACCTAGGCAAGTACCGAGGGCCCCTTATATCTTTCAACCTAGACCCAAATGTCCCCCCAACACGCCTGAAACCAAGGCGGGTGCCATTCGTACTTAAACCCAAGATAGACGAGCAAATTGACAAGCTCGTCAAACAAGGGGTCCTACAGCCCATAGACCACGCCCGGTGGGAGACCCCCATAGTCACCCCGATCAAGCCCGATGGGTCGGTGAGGATCTGTGGGGACTATAAGGCCACCCTAAATGGCGCGCTACAACAAAGCGCCTACCCCGTCCCAGTAGTGCAACACCTACTGCACTCACTGGGAGGGGGCAAGGTTTTTGCCAAGCTCGACCTCTCCCAGGCATACCAACAGTTGCCAGTCGACGAGCAAACGGCAGAAGCGCAAACCATAGTCACCCACCGGGGGACATTCAAATGCAACCGACTCCAATTCGGAGTCAGCGTGGCACCGGGCATATTCCAAAGCCTAATGGAAAGACTATTGCAAGGCATCAAGGGGGTGGTACCTTACTTCGACGACGTCCTAGTGTCGGCAGCCAACCAAGCCGAACTAGAGGGTCGCCTAAGGAATGTCCTAACCAAATTTAAAGAGACCGGGCTCAAAGTCAAGAGGGAGAAATGCCAGCTATGCACGGAACGAGTAGAATTCCTAGGATACCTCCTAGACTGTCATGGCATTCACCCCACAAACCAAAAAATCAAGGCCATCAAAGAAGCCCCCACATCCAAGTCAAAGATGGAAGTAGCGTTCCTGGGGCTACTGAACTTTTACAATGTTTTCCTGCCCCAAAAGGCGACGGCGGCGGAGCCCTTGCATAGACTCCTGGACAAGGCGGCGACCTGGACTTGGGGGAAACGTGAGCAAGCCGCCTTCCAAAGAACAAAGGACCTCCTCACGTCGGACGCCGTCCTCATACAATATAACGAGACCCTACCTCTGGCCATCACATGCGACGCATCACCCTTCGGCATCGGCGCTGTCCTCAGCCATACCCTCCCCGACGGAAAAGAAGCGCCCATCGCGTTCTTTTCAAGGACCCTCACCAAACCGGAGCGGAACTATAGCCAGCTGGACAAAGAGGCAGCTATCGTTGCCACCGTAAAACGATTCCACGAGTATCTCTACGGCCGGACTTTCACCATCATAACCGACCACAAGCCGCTGCTGGGAATCCTTGCAGGAAACCGGGCCACCCCGAACATTCTGTCTCCCCGAATGACAAAGTGGTCCGAGTTCCTGGCAGCCTACAACTACGGACTCATACACAGACCGGGTAAGACAATCTCCCATGCAGACGCCTTAAGCCGCTCGCCGCTACCGGAACCTGACACCGACCCAGCACCCACGACGACCACCCTCAGCATAGAGACTCTACCCAACCTGCCCATAACCGCGTCAGACATTGCCCGAGAGACTAATAAAGACAAACGTCTGGCGCGGGTGTTGCATTGGGTAGAGAAAGGGTGGCCGGAAAGGGACAACGACGAGTCCGTCAAAACGTTCTGAAACCGCCAAACGGAACTCTCTTTATTAAAAGGGTGCATACTATGGGGGGATAGGGTGGTCATTCCAGAAAAGTTACAAGGGAAGGTTCTGGAACTGCTACACGAGGGGCACCCTGGCATCATTAGGACTAAAGCCCTGGCCAGAAGTTACGCTTGGTGGCCAGGGATGGACAAACAAATTGAGGCCTGGGCAGCAAGGTGCCAACGATGCCAGGAAACTAGGCCAAGCCCACCCACAGCACCCATCCTAGAGTGGGAAACCCCAAGGGGACCTTGGTCTAGGATTCACATAGACTTCGCCGGGCCCACAAAAGGACACACCTTCCTCATAACAGTTGACGCTTACTCCAACTGGCTGGAGGTAAGCAACATGAAGATGACAACCACGGAGGCCGTGATCAAGGAACTCGGCAAACTCTTTGCAACACACTGCCTCCCAGACGTCGTCGTTTCTGACAACGGGCCCCCATTTACCTCGCTGGAATTTGAAAAATTCCTAGCGGAAAGGGGCATCCGCCACGCGCTGACAGCCCCGGCGCACCCGGCGGCGAACGGTAGGGCGGAACGGATGGTCCAATTCACTAAGAAGACCATCCGGAAAATAGACCACGGGGAGATCCAGGAGAAAATTAACAAACTACTCTTCACCCAACACATAACCCCAAATACCACAACGAATAAGAGCCCAGCAGAACTATTAATGGGCAGGAAACTAAGGTCCCCACTCGACAGGTTACACCCCACGTATAACCCGGAGAAGCCCCCAGACTCAAACAGCAAACACCGAACTTTCGCACCCGGCGACCCCGTATACGCAAGAAACCTGATGGGAGACCCACTATGGATACCGGCCGTCATCACACAAACAACAGGCCCACACTCGTACCGGCTACAAACAGCAGACGGACAAGCGTGGAAACGCCACATTGACCAACTAAGGTCGAGGACTACCAACCAACAAACCACCGACGCACAAACAGGCGAAACCAACCCCCACAACACAAACCCAGGGGACCAAAACCAAAGAAGAATAAACCAGCCGTACTTACCGGAAAGCAGCCATCACGACCCCTCGCCAGGAAGAGACAGCCAGGCCGGCTCGACCGACCCGGAAAGACCGAGTGGGAGCGGCGAAACCCGCAGCTCAACCAACCCGGGAGGCCCAGGAGGGAGCTACGGAGAGTGGCCCGGCCCGATCGACCAGCCGGTTCCCACGACAGCAGCAGGAGCATCAGAGATCCCGACCGAACTGGCCGGGATCCAGCCTACGACTGAGCTGCGCAGGTCCAGTAGGCTCAGACGGAGCCCCGCCTACCTACGTGACTATGCGACGTAAGGACTGAACCAAGAGGGGAGGGGTGTTCTGTCCTTAATTAGCATTCTTGAGATCCCCGCGCTTTGATTGGCCAAAGCGCGGGGCACTCTGATTGGTCAGGCGAGCCGCACTGATTGGCTCGCTAAGAATCTCCCGCGATTGGTCCATTCAGCCGCCGCGGCTAAAAGAATAAAAGCCGCGATCCTTTTCCCTTTGCCCCAGTTCGGTTCCAACTTTCAATAAAGAGCTTGAATTGAAGTCACCGACTCCTGGCATCATTTCGCGGACTCAACAGAAACAACACAGTCTAGTCCAGATGTACACATGTGCAGCAGAGTTGGTATTTATTTATTTATTTATTTGGTCAAGCGATTAGAAGATTACAGCTATAAGTATAGAAATAGTTATGAGTACTTGAAATGGATACATATAAGAAAAATAAAAAGAAACAATAGGATAGGGACGGTAGGCACTTATGCAAGCCCCCTACAGACCCCTTAGGAAAGGGGTGAGGTCAGTAGTAGATAGTCTAAGATTAAAGTTTTTGGGGTTTGGGGAAGAAACCACAGAGTCAGGTAGAGTATTCCAGACATTGACCAATCTGTTGCTGAAGTCGTATTTCCTGCAATCAAGTTTGGTATGGTTTACCTTGAGTTTGTATCTATTGTGTGTGTTGTGTATGTACCATAGTTAATAAAGTATGAGCTTGAGATAAAGTGCAAGGTTCTGGCCCTGCACTTCTGATTGGCTGTTAGGCGGCCAGATTGGATTGGTTAGTTCTGAGGAATCCGATTGGCCCTTAACAGAGGATTCATATTGGTTAAAAGAGCTAGCGTTCGTAGCTCGTGATTGGACAATTCTTACAAGGGTTGCCTATATAAGGCAGAGTTCACTGTTGTTGTTTCAAGAAGTCACTATGCTAATAAAGAGCTGAAAGTCACTATTCAGAGGCTGTCTCCATTTATTCTGACCCATGTCCAAGTACTTTACAGTGTGCTCTTATATTGTTATGGTTGAAGCTGAAGTATTCATTGACAGGTAGGATGTTGCATTATATAATTTTATATACTATACTTAAATCAGACTGAAGGCGGCGTAGTTTTAGGTTTTCTAGGTCGAGAATTTCAAGTCTGGTTATTCAGCAGGTTCTGACCAGTTCTGGAAAACAGGTATTGGAAATTTTGAGTAGTTCAGAGAACCAGCAAATACTGTACCTGTCCACATCTATTCTTTGCCTCCCGAGTCCCAGCTGATTGGCTGGGTCTTCTTTTGTTGCCCTGCACAGGAGAACGGAGCTGGAAATCAGGTTAGTGGGGTGGGGAGAGAATGGGGATTTTGCAGTTACCTTCCCTCAGGAGTGGGGAGAGAATAGGGATTTTGCACTATCTTTCCTTGTCATACCCACCAAGCCACGCCCACAGAACCGGTAGTAAATTTTTTTAAATCCCACTACTGATGTGCATGGCGAGAGAAACTAATCTTGCAAGTTTACCAGAGGGATGGCATAGGGAACAATTACAGAATCGGGTAGTATTACTAGAAACACTTCAAAACCTCCTCCCAGACGGAAGCAAAAAAAACAGGCAGTAAAGTGGCTGTGTGGCTTCACTTGGTGACTTTCCCTTGGGGCACTCTAAGTAGGCCCGCTTTGCTCTCCTCCAAATACAGTAGAAAGTGTACTCCAGACACAGTTGTGTCAGATAGCCTTCCATTTCTAGTTACCTGAGTTGAAAAACTGGAGATCTGGAGGGCATCAGGCTAGGTAAAGCAATCATAAGGTTGCAGTCTCCCTTTACACTACCTTGTACTTGTAAACTTGCAAGAAGAAATAAAACGAGTGATCTGTTCTCATTCCCGTAATGCTATGCAAAGGCAGGCACAATCAAAACATTCCTCATGGAATCTTTGTGCACCTAAACTATGATACAAACATGTCCTGGCAATATCGTTTTCATGCTGTGTCAAATGATACTCATCCACCTATGAATAAGACAGGATTAAATCATTCTTAGCTGTACTTGTGTTAAAGTGGCATTCCCTTTCATTCTGTCCTTGTCCCAGGGCAGCTTCAATGTTTTAAAATTTCTCTAGGTTTGATTAATCATTACCTTGGACAGAAATAAGATTGCAGCAAGTTGCATTAAGAGAGGGATACAATCAAGATCAAGTGAGGTACTAATGCCACTCTATAAAGCCATTGTAAGACCACGCCTAGAATACTGCATCCAGTTTTGGTCACCACATTATAAAAAGACATTGAGACTCTATAAAAAGTGTAGAGAAGAGCAATCAAGATGATTAGGGGACTGGAGGCTAAAACATACCATAACGGTTGCAGGAACTGGGCATAGTTAATCTCGTGAAGGACCAGGGCATACATGATAGCATTGTTCCAATATTTGAGGGGCTGCCAAAGAGAGGAGAGGGTCAAGCTATTTTCCAAAGCATTTGAAGGCCAGACAAAGAATATTGGATGGAAACTGATCAAACATGGAAAGTTATTTCTGATTCAACCTAGAAATAAGGAGACATTTTCTGACAGTGAAAACAATCAACCAATGGAACTGCTTGCTTTCAGAAGTTGTGAGAGCTTCATCACTGGAAGTTTTCAAGAAGAGACTAGAGTGCCATCTGTCAGAAATGATGTAGGATTTCCCGCTTGGGGGTGGGAGCTGGACCAGAAGACCTACAAGATCCCTTTCAATTCTGTTAATCTATTTGAGTGGGGATAATAAATATGTCAGTATACATATATTTTTGAAGGGTGGATAGGGAGCACTTCAGCTTATATAATAAATCTGAAGAGATTCCATACAAGGACAAGGGATTAAAATATCAAGACCATGCCCCCAACCTGTGACTGAGGACACAACCCTTTTGTGTGCATGCCATCTTGACTTTTTTGACCCCTAGGAAACCATTGATATTCACTGAATCTCACAGAACAACAGATTTGCCTGTTATGAAAATGAGGCAAATCTGTTGTTCTGTGATACTGTGCTATCAAAATACATCGAAAAGTAAGCACACCCCAAATAAAAGGCTTCCCCCCCTTTATTTAATATGTGGACATACCAATATTTTATCTTCATTCAAAGAGTATTGTTGTGTCCGCATGGAAGGAGGCCAGGAGTCGGTGACTTTGTATCAAGCTCTTTATTGAAGTCAGGAACCAAACTGGCTCTTAGGAAAACTTTGTGGCGTTTTATTTCCAAGCCGCGGCGGCCGCGGCCAATGGCACCACTTTGAATCTCCTGTGATTCGAATCTACCAATCGCGGGAGATTCTCAGCGAGCCAATCGGCGCGGCTCGCCTAACCAATCCGATCGCCCCGCGCTTTGGCCAATCAAAGCGTGGGGATCTCAAGAATTCAAATGAGGGGACAGAACACCCCTCCCCTCTTGGTTCAGTCCTTACGTTGCGTAGTCCCGTAGGTAGACGGGGCTCCGTCTCTGCCTACTGGACCTGCGCAGGTCAGTCGTAGGTTGGATCCCGGCCGGTTCGGTCGGGGTCTCTGTTTCTCTTGACTCCGTCGTGAGAACCGCCTGGTATGTCTGGCCGGGCCGCTCTCCGCAGCTCCCTCCTGGGCTACCCGGGTTGGTTGAGCTGCGGGTTTCGCTGCTCCCGCTTGGTCTTCCCGGGTTGGTTGAGCTGGCCTGGCTGTCTCTTCCTGGCAAGGTTTCATGCTGGCTTCTTGCAGGTGAGTATGGCTGGTTTCTTTCTTCTGGGTTTTGGTTCCCGGGGTATCCCCTCCCCTCTTTGTTTGTGTTGAGGGGGTTGGTTTTGTTTGGTTGCGTGTCGGTGGTGTCTTGTGTGGCAGTCCTCGATCTTAACTGATTGATGTGGCGTTTCCAAGCTCGTCCGTCGGTTGTTTGTAGCCGGTACGAGCGTGGGCCTGTTAGCTGTGTTATGATTGCTGGTACCCATAATGGGTCTCCGTTTAGGTTCTTTGCGTAGACGGCGTCACCTGGTGCGAAGGTTCGGTGTTTGCTGGTGGAGTCTGGGGTTTTCTCTGGGTTGTAAGTGGGGTGTAGTCTACCGAGTGGGGACCTTATTTTCCTCCCCATTAGCAGTTCTGCCGGGCTTTTATTTGTTGTGGTATTCGGGGTTATGTGCTGTATGAAGAGTAATTTATTTATTTTGTCCTGGATCTCCCCGTGGTCTATTTTCTGGATGGTTTTTTTTGTGAATTGAACCATCCGTTCTGCCCTTCCGTTCGCCGCCGGATGCACCGGGGCTGTCAGTGTGTGTCATATGCCCCTTTCCGCTAGGAATTTTTCAAATTCCAGTGAGGTGAATTGGGGCCTGTTGTCGGACACGAGGACGTCCGGGAGGCCGTGTGTCGCGAAGAGTTTGCAGAGTTCTTTGGTCACGGCTTCCATGGTGGTTGTTCTCATGTTGCTTACCTCTAGCCAGTTGGAGTAAGTGTCTACGGTTATAAAGAAAGTGTGTCCTTTTGTGGGCCCGGCGAAATCTATGTGGATTCTAGACCAAGGTCCCCTGGGGGTTTCCCACTCTAGGATGGGTGCTGTGGGTGGGCTTGATCTAGTTTCCTGGCATCGTTGACACCTTGCTACCCAGGCCTCGATCTGTTTGTCCATCCCTGGCCACCAAGCGTAACTTCTGGCCAGGGCTTTTGTTCTAACGATGCCCAGGTGCCCCTCGTGTAACAGTTCCAGAACCTTTCCTTGTAGTTTTTCCGGAATGACCACCCTATCCCCCCATAGTATACACCCTTTTAGTAACGAGAGTTCCGTTTGCCGGTTCCGGAATGTCCTGAAAGTCTCGTCGTTGTCCTTTTCCGGCCACCCTTTCTCTACCCAATGCAAAACCCGCGCCAGACGTTTGTCTTTATTAGTTTCTCGGGCAATGTCTGACGCGGTTATGGGTAGGTTGGGTAGAGTCTCTATGCTGAGGGTGGTCGTCGTGGGTGCTGGGTCAGTGTCTGGTTCGGGTAACGGTGAGCGGCTTAAGGCATCTGCATGGGAGATAGTCTTACCGGGTCAGTGTGTGAGCCCGTAGTTGTAGGCGGCCAGGAATTTGGACCACCTTGTCATTCGGGGAGACAGAATGTTTGGGGTGGCCCTGTTCCCTGCGAGTATTCCCAGCAGTGGTTTGTGGTCGGTGATGATGGTAAACGTCCGGCCGTAGAGGTACTCGTGAAACCTTTTTACTGCGGCAATGATAGCCAAAGCCTCTTTGTCCAGCTGGCTGTAGTTCCGCTCCGGTTTGGTGAGGGTCCTTGAAAAAAACGCGATGGGTGCTTCCTTTCCATCGGGGAGAGTGTGGCTGAGGACAGCGCCGACACCGAAGGGTGATGCGTCGCATGTGATGGCTAGTGGTAGGGTCTTGTACTGGATGAGGACGGCATCCGAAGTGAGCAGGCCCTTGGTTTTCCTGAAGGCGGCTTCCTCGCGTTTCCCCCAAGTCCAGGTAGCCGCCTTGTCCAAAAGCCTATGCAAAGGCTCCGCCGCGGTCGCCTTTTGGGGCAGGAAGACATTATAAAAGTTAAGTAGCCCCAGAAATGCCTGCAGTTCTGTTTTTGACCTGGGTGTGGGGGCTTCTTTGATGGCTTTAATTTTTTTGTCGGTGGGGTGAATGCCGTGTCGGTCTAGGAGGTATCCTAGGAATTTGACCCGCTCTGTGTACAGCTGGCATTTTTCCCTCTTCACTTTAAGCCCGGTTTCTTTGAATCTCGTTAGCACCTCCCTTAGGCAACTCTCTAGTTCGGCCTGGTTGGTTGCCGATACTAGTACATTGTCGAAGTAGGGTACCACCCCCTTGATGCCTTGTAAGAGTCTTTCCATGAGGCTCTGGAAAATTCCAGGCGCCACGCTGACTCTGAATTGGAGTCGGTTACATCTAAAGGCTCCCCGGTGGGTGACTATGGTTTGCGCCTCTGCAGTTTCTTCGTCGACCGGCAGTTGCTGGTATGCTTGGGCCAGGTCGAGTTTTGTGAAAACTTTGCCCCCTCCCAGTGAGTGTAGGAGATGTTGCACTACTGGGACGGGGTAAGCGCTTTGCTGCAAGGCGCCATTTAGGGTGGCCTTATAGTCCCCGCAGATTCTCACTGAGCCATCAGGCTTGATTGGGGTAACTATTGGGGTCTCCCACCGGGCGTGGTCTATGGGTTGTAGGACCCCTTGCTTGACGAGCTTGTCAATTTGCTCGTTGATTTTCGGTTTGAGTGCGAAAGGTACCCGCCTTGGTTTTAGGCGTTTCGGGGGAACGTTTTGGTCTAGGCTGAAGGATATAGGGGGCCCTCGGTACTTGCCTAGGGTGCCGTCGAACACTTCTTGGAAGTCCCGGGCCAGTTGCTGCTCCCAGTCGGCTTCGGCGATGTGGTCGATGCCCGTGACTGTGATGCCGAGCGGTGCGAACCATTGAAGTCCCAGCAGGCTAGGTCGGTCTCGATTGACGATGGTCAAGGGAAGTCTTTCGGTGTGCCCCTTGTAGGTCACTGTGAACTGTCCTGTTCCGACTACAGGGATGCGGTTTCCCTGGTAGTCTTTGAGGATTAGTCTCTGTTTTCTAGTTCCCTTCTCTGGATGGTAGGCACCAAGCGTTTAATTTCTTGCCAGGCTACCATTGAGAGGTAGGACCCAGAGTCCACCTCCATTTTACAGGGTTCGCCTTCGATGCCTACCTCCATGTAGACCTTTCTGGCATCTGTGGTTGTTGCGTGGCCGATGGTGACCGTCTGATGTGTCTCTTCTCTCCGCCGGGTCTCGCCACCTTGTTGGGCTCGTCTGTTCCATTCCCAACGGTTGTCTGCTGGGCGGTCTCTGGTCCTGGGGGGTGTGCTCTCTCATCTCCACTTGCTCGGGTCACATCGTCTGGGGCTGTGGGTTTTCTTGAGGCAGCAGACGTGGGCGATGTGGCCCTTTTTGTCACAGTGCCGGCAAACTGAGTCGAAGAACTGGCATTCTGATCTGGGGTGGTCGCCTCCGCAACCGGCACACACGGTCCTCGACTTACGACTCCGCCGGCTGCGCTGGTCGCGTCCTGCCTGGAGACGGTGGATGTCTTCCTCCTCGTCTGAAGTGCCCGAAATGGAGTTGAGTTCGCCCTGGTGGGTGGTAGTTCCAGGTTGGGCCTTGGTCGACCTTGCAGGGTGGTTGTTTGCGGTGCGGTCCCTGGCGTTCGGTCTCCGTATGCGGTCTGCTGATTGTCGGGTTGCTTCAGCTGCTGTGGCTTCGGAGATGGCATCGGCGAGGGTGATGTTGCCCTTGGCCATCAACCGACTTTGGAGAACAGGGTCCCAAAGGCCGAGCATGATTCGGTCCCGCAGGGCCTCATTCATATTGGAGAACTCGCATAGTCCTCCAAGGCGCCGCAGCTCTGCGACGAAATCACTGAAACTCTCGCCCGACCGCTGGTCCCGCCGATAAAATTCGTGTCGTCGGATGAGGATGGGTACGGCTGGAGCATAGTGTCTCTGGAGCAATGGTTCGAGGTCCTTCCAATCCATCGCGGTAACATCGGCGGGCTTGGCTAGTGCTTTTGCCATCTTAAACACTGCGGGCCCGCAGTGCGTTAGGAAGACGGCTCGTTTCTTCGGTCCGGTGGCATCCTTCAGGTAGTTGCATTCGAGGAACATGCAGAATCTGTCCGTGTAAGATTCCCAGTCCTCGCTAGCGGGGTTGAAGGGGGTTGGTGGCGCAATGCTGGCCATCTCGTCGGTTGGCTGGCTTCCGTCGGACACGTGCTTCAGTTCAGGATCAGAATCCCACCTTCGTCGCCAGTGTTGTGTCCGCGTGGAAGGAGGCCAGGAGTCAGTGACTTTGTATCAAGCTTTTTATTGAAGTCAGGAACCGAAATGGCTCTTAAGAAAACTTTGTGGCTTTTTATTTCCAAGCCGCGGCGGCCACGGCCAATGGCACCACTTTGAATCTCCCGCGATTCGAATCTACCAATCGCAGGAGATTCTCAGCAAGCCAATCGGCGCGGCTTGCCTAACCAATCCGATCGCCCCATGCTTTGGCCAATCAAAGCGTGGGGATCTCAAGAATTCAAATTAAGGTACAGAACAAATATAATAAATATAAGGGTAATATAACTGAACCAGTGATAGGATTCAAATTTTTTTACTACCAGTTCTGTGGGCGTGGCTTGGGTGTGGCAGGGGAAGGATATTGTAAAATCTCCAGTCAGAGGTGGCATTTGCCGGTTGTCTGAACTACTCAAAATTTCCGCGATTGGTTCTCCAGAACTGATCAGAACCCGCTGAATACCACTTCTGAACTGAACACACACAAAAACACAATTTCTATTGGAAATTGACTTTGCAATCATTTATTCAACCAGAAAAAAATAACATGTGTCATTTTTATTCTCTGGAAAAGTAAGAACACCCTTGGTTCTAATATCTGATATTTGGCCCCTTTTGGGCAGGTTTTATAACGGTCAACCAGTCTCTGACATTAATTGGAAGACTTTTTTGTTTTAGTTCTTCATAATTTTTTTTTAGCTATGCAATGTTCGAGAGGTTTCTTGCATGCACAGCCTGTTTCAAATTATCTCACAACATCTTGATGGGATTTACAGCTAGGCTTTGACTTGGCTAGTCTGGAACCCTTTGTTTCTTTTTTTTTTTCCAGTCATTACTTGGTGGGTTCAGTGGAATGTTTAGGGTCATTGTCATTTTGCAAGGTCCACTTTTGGTTGAACTTTAATCTTCTGACAGATGGTCTCCCTTTATCCTCAAGCACCTTTTGGTATTATGAAGAATTCATAGTGGATTCTTTCCCAAACCATAACATTTCCACTACCATGCTTTTGCAGTTGGCATCAGGTTCTTTTGGTAAAATGCTTTTTATTGGATTTTGCCAAACACAAACTGGTGCCCTAGCCAAGTTACCCTGTTTTTGCCTTACCTCTCCAGAAGTTTTAGTCTTTGCCTAAATGATGATGATCATGAACAAAATTTATTCTTGCCCTGATACCCTTTCTATATAAAAAATATATCACTGGCATATGGAGGTTGAATTTAGTGGCTTCTTTCTCACAGTAGACTTGTGTACTTTGATATCAATAGTGGCATAAGCTACCTGTAGGTTGTATTGTTGGAATGTTTTGACGGACTCATCGTTGTCCCTTTCCGGCCACCCTTTCTCTACCCAATGCAACACCCGCGCCAGACGTTTGTCTTTATTAGTCTCTCGGGCAATGTCTGGCGCAGTTATGGGCAGGTTGGGTAGAGTCTCTATGCTGAGGGTGGTCGTCGTGGGTGCTGGGTCGGTGTCAGGTTCTGGTAGTGGCGAGCGGCTTAAGGCGTCTGCATGGGAGATCATCTTACCCGGTCTGTGTATGAGTCCGTAGTTGTAGGCCGCCAGGAACTCGGACCACCTTGTCATTCGGGGAGACAGAATGTTCGGGGTGGCCCGGTTTCCTGCAAGGATTCCCAGCAGCGGATTGTGGTCGGTTATGATGGTGAATGTCCGGCCGTAGAGATACTCGTGGAATCTTTTTACGGCGGCAACAATAGCCAGAGCCTCTTTGTCCAGCTGGCTATAGTTCCGCTCCGGTTTGGTGAGGGTCCTTGAAAAGAACGCGATGGGTGCTTCTTTTCCGTCAGGGAGGGTATGGCTGAGGACAGCACCGACACCGAAAGGTGATACGTCGCATGAGATGGCCAGAGGTAGGGTCTCGTTATACTGTATAAGGACGGCGTCCAAAGTGAGGAGGTTCTTTGTTCTTTGGAAGGCGGCTTGCTCGTGTTTCCCCCAAGTCCAGGTCGCCGCCTTGTCCAGAAGTCTATGCAAGGGCTCCGCCACCGTCGCCTTTTGGGGCAGGAACACATTGTAAAAGTTAAGTAGCCCCAGGAACGCCTGTAGTTCCGTCTTCGACTTGGGTGTGGGGGCTTCTTGATGGCCTTGATTTTTTGGTTTGTGGGGTGAATGCCGTGACGGTCTAGGAGGTATCCTAGGAATTCTACCCGAAATTGGCATTTCTCCCTCTTGACTTTGAGCCCGGTCTCTTTGAATTTGGTTAGGACCTCCCTTAGGCGACCCTCTAGTTCGGCTTGGTTGGTTGCCGACACTAGGACGTCGTCGAAGTAAGGTACCACCCCCTTGATGCCTTGCAATAGTCTTTCCATTAGGCTTTGGAATATGCCCGGTGCCACGCTGACTCCGAATTGGAGTCGGTTGCATTTAAATGCTCCCCGGTGGGTGACTATGGTTTGCACTTCTGCCGTTTGCTCGTCGACTGGCAACTGCTGGTATGCCTGAGCGAGGTCGAGCTTGGCGAAAACCTTGCCCCCTCCCAGTGAGTGCAGTAGGTGTTGCACTACTGGGACGGGGTAGGCGCTTTGTTGTAGCGCACCATTTAGGGTGGCCTTATAGTCCCCACAGATCCTCACCGACCCATCGGGCTTGATCGGGGTCTCCCACCGGGCGTGGTCTATGGGCTGTAGGACCCCTTGCTTGATGAGCTTGTCAATTTGCTCGTCTATCTTGGGTTTAAATGCAAATGGCACCTGCCTTGGTTTCAGGCGTTTTGGGGGGACGTTTGGGTCTAGGCTGAATGATATAAGGGGCCCTCGGTACTTGCCTAGGTTTCCGTCGAAGACCTCTTGGAATTCTCGGGCCAGTTGCTGCTCCCAGCTGTCGTCGGTGACGTGGTCGACTCCCGTGACTGCATTGCCGAGCGGGGCGAACCATTGCAGTCCCAGTAGGCTTGGGCAGTCACGGTCGACGATTGTCAGGGGAAGCCTTTCGGTGTGCCCTTTATATGTGATGTTGAAGTGTTTGGTTCCGACTACCGGAATGCGGTTTCCCTGGTAGTCCTTTACGATGAGTCTCTGGCTGTCTAGGTTCCTCCTTTGGATGGTAGGCACCAAGCGCTTTATTTCATGCCATGCTATCATGGAGAGGTAGGACCCGGAGTCCACCTCCATTTTGCATGGCTGGCCCTCGATGCCTACCTCCACGTGGAGCTTCCGGGCATCATTGGTTATGGCGTGGCCGATGGTGACCGTCTGATGGGTCTCCTCTCTTCGCCGGTTATTGCCGCCTCGCAGGGATCGTCCGTTCCGGTCCCATCTGTTGTCCGAGGGGCGATCTCTGGTCCGGGGTGGTGTGCTCTCTCTCCTCCGGTCACTCTGGTCCCATCGTGCCGGGCTGCGATTCTTCTTTAGGCGGCAGACACGGGCGATGTGTCCCTTCTTGTCCCAATGCCAGCAGATCGATTTGAAAAACCGGCATAGTTGGTCCTCGACTTACGACCCCGCCAGTTCTGTGGGTCGCGGCCTGTCTGGAGGCGATGGATGTCTTCCTCGTCATCGGAAGTGCCCGATGCCGGGTGGAAGTCGCCCTGGTGGGTGGTTGTCTCGGGTTGGGCCTCGGCCGACCTCGCAGGGTTGTTGTTTACGCTGCGGTCCCCAGCGTTCGGTCTGCGCATGCGGTCAGTGGAGGTTCAGGTTGCTTCGGCGGCTGCGGCTGCGGTGAGTTTGTCTGCTAGGCTGATGTTGCCCTTGGCCATCAGCCAGCTCTGGAGGATGGGGTCCCACAAACCGAGCACGATTCTGTCTCGCAGGGCGTCGTTCAGGTTGTCGAATTTGCAGAGCCCCCCTAGGCGCCATAGCTCGGCGACAAAGTCGCTGAATCTCTCACCCGACCGTTGGTCCTGAGGGTAAAATTTGTTGCGTCGGATCAGGATGGGTACCTCTGGAGCGTAGTGCTGCCGAAGTATTGGCTCGAGGACGTCCCAGTCCATCGCGGTCGCATCGGCGGGTTTGGCAAGCGCCTTGGCCATCTTGAATACCTCGGTCCCGCAGTGGGTCAGGAAGATGACGCGCTTCATGGGGCCGGTGGCGTCCTTCAGGTCGCTGCACTCGAGGAACATGCGGAATCGGTTGGAGTATGATTCCCAGTCCTTGGTGACGGGGTTGAAGGGTGCGGGGGGTGCGATTTTCGCCATCGTGGTGGTTCGTCTGGCTTCCGTCGGACACGTGGTTCAGTTCAGGGTCTGGATCCCACCTTCGTCGCCAGTGTTGTGTCCGCGAAATGATGCCAGGAGTCGGTGACTTCAAATCATGCTCTTTTATTGAAGTAGGAACCGAACTGGCTCTTCGCAAAAGGTTTGCGGCTTTTATTCTTTCAGCCGCGGCGGCCGCGGCCAATGGCACCGCTTTGAATCTCTCGCGATTCGAATGGACCAATCGCGGGAGATTCTTAGCCAGCCAATCGGCGCGGCTCGCCTCACCAATCAGAGTGCCCCGCGCTTTGGCCAATCAAAGCGCGGGGATCTCAAGAATGCTAATTAGGGACAGAACAGTATAATAACTTTCTCGGGTTCTTAGATACTTTTTTCAACATATTGGGCTGAATCTATTGGTACAGTTTGGTCAGGACAAGTTGGCAATAGTTTGAAATCTTCTCCACTTGTAGATGATCTTCCAGATTATTTTAGTGAAATGATTGATGTTCAATGTTTGGAAATTTTTAAAAATCCCTTCCCAGAATCATTGGCATCTACTATATATCCTACTATATATCCTAATTTTTGAGAGCCTGGAGAGTTTTTTTCAATCTAGACATGGTATTCTAGACATGTATTCTACACAACAAAGAGCAAATTAAACTCAACATCTGAGATTTAAACAAGACAGGCACCTTCCAGACTCTAACTAGCAATATTCTAATCATTTCCATCTAGTCTTCTGCACCTGATTTTAATTTTAGGTATTTTAGGTAACAATAAATGTAGTGTTGTATTTCTTTTTTGTACATGTGAAATTTGCATTTATGTTAAATTTAAATCACACAATGTACTAAAACATGTAAACGGGGCATAATAATTCTTATACTACATACTGTTATTAATATTGTTGAGATGAGCAAATATGCTGAAAAAGGCAAAATATTCAAAAGTGTGTGCTTACCTTTTCACATGACTATAGTGGCATGCTAAAATCTTAACACCATGATTTTTACCACTGGGACTCTAGGTGTAGTTATGATCTTTTACTTACTGTCATCCTGGTCAGAGGAGGATGTTCTGAATTTGTTGTTGGCAACATTTGTCTTTCTTCCTGCTGTCTTATTATGTTTCCTAGAAAAGGCAGGATTTCTACTATGAAAAAAAAAATGATGGCAATTCCATGCATGCATGGGCAAACATACATTTGTATAATCTTAATATAATTAATTAAAATAGTCACAGGCATAGCTTTAGAACTGTTACATTATGTGATGATTCGATCTGTAAAACTGTGATATATCAAATGTAACGAATTTCCATATCATTTTTGACACTATGCTTTATATGTAAAAAATCTTCAGTAGGAGAATTTTAGAGAGAATTCTCAAACAATGAGAATGAATCTGATTATTCAATTCTACATATTTATTGTAACACAATTATATATAAGTATGCCTTGCATATATTCTGATATTGAATGCCACAAGAAAAGGTCAAGAAAAAGATTATTGATTAAAACTATTTGCCTATAAAATAAGACATTTGATTTATGAAATTTACTGATTTCCAAACTGCAAACCACCCTCTTTCAGACACACAAATTAATTTCTCACACAGAAATATACACAGTATGGCACAGACCATCTCTTGCTAACAAAACCAGTAAAAATAAAAATAATAAAAATAGGATTGAGATGAGAAAAAATACAGCAGATCCAATATGCGTCAGTCACGGAGACCAGAGGTTTAGTCTTCTGAGCTTTTGGACTCATACTGGAACCAATCTTCAGGGAACTTTTCTCTAGTGGAAGGGGAAGGGGAAGTTCTACTTTAAACAAAAGTACCACTTCTCTCACAGTCTGCTAAAAATAAAGATGGGTGCCTCCAGCACGAATCTGAAAATTCAGAAGATTTATCCCTGACTCAGATTGTATCCTGCAATCCTGTCCTGGGCAGTGGTGGGATTCAATTTTTTTTGCTACCGGTTCTGTGGGTGTGGCTTGGTGGGCGTGGCAGGGGAAGGATACTGTAAAATCTCCAGTCAGAGGTGGTATTTGCTGGCTCTATGAACTACTCAAAATTTCCGCTACTGGTTCTCCAGAACTGGTGAGATCGTGCTGAATACCACCCATGATCTATTTTCCATCATTTGTGAAAAAAAATCTTTTCTCTACAGCTTTTATAAATCCTACAATTGTGATGTCTTTGGGGCCCTTTGTACTTGGTTATTTTCTTGAAGACATTTCATTACCCAAACTAGATAACCAACAATACAATAGTTACTAAACTACTGTACTACAATTCTAATTTTATTGATGATTAAGATTACATCTTCTGATTTTTCTGGAGTAGTTTCCACTACAGGATATTTCATCCTCCACCAATCATGAATGCCAGTGGAAGAAGAAAAAAAGAGTTGCACCCAACATTTCATTAGAATAGTTTTTTTAAAAAAAACATTTGGCCTTCCAGTACTGTATAACCACCCCTCTCCAGTTCTATATTCCTGAATCTGTTCTTTATTATTGTGTTTGTATATGATTATGTCTTATTTTCTGCAGATCAATGTTTGTCAGCTTTAGCAATTTTAAGATGTCTGGAATTCAACTCCATGCTGTCTGGGGAATTCTGGGAATTGAAGTCTTAAATGTTGCTAAGACTGAGAAACATTAATTGATTGATTGATTGAGAAACCCTGCAGCAGATCTTCTTAAGTATCATCTCAGAAATAGTTTTCAAGCTATAATTTAAACATTCACCAAATGAAGGTAGCTTGAAAACCTGGTGTCAAGACATTGAGTCTAAGACTACTCAGCATCTTTGTTTGCCATTTAAGGGCAAAATTTTAGTGCAGCATTTGCATTTTAGGATGGGGAAAAATTGCTGATTTTTTTTTAAACCAGTTTGGCTAAAATAGGTTCAACAAAGGGCATATGTCCTGCTGTGACAATTCTGTAACAGCATAAAACTGAAACTACAGAAACTTTTCAGCTTCTTTCTCATGCAAAAGGCTTGCAGTATAAACTCAATGCACAATATGTTTCATCAGATCAGAGGACTCTTTTAAACTTGTTTTCCATGTTGGTGCTCATAGAATAGGCACTGTATATATTGTAAACTATGTTCTCTACTCTTTTTCTTCTAATTTTTCAAAACAAACCAGGTAATCAACCTTTTAAAAATGTTACTTAAAAAAGATCACACAATTAAATGTATAGCTAAAAGTTATTAGAGCCTGGTTTTTTTTTGTATTGACTTTTATATTTTCCATTTTCTGAACAGATGTGGAAGTTTAGAAATATGCAAGGAAGGCTAACCTCAAGCTATTTCCAGCAGGGGCATATTAGCTGGAAACTTCATGAGGAAAAGTTTTCTCAGCTCTCTGCTTGCAGCCCAATTTAGCAGGCTTAAAAAGTTTGGAAAATCTGGAAAAGTTTTAAATAAACATCTTCAAATTTGAATGAAACCAAATCTAAACTCTAAAACCTTTGAAGCTGATTGTTACATTTTCATTGTATTGTATTAAAATGTTAAAAGCTTATAAGTGGTACATAAGAGAATTTAAATTACAGACTGATTTGGAGACATGGCATAAGATAGCTAATAGTTCTGTAAAAAAAAAGATGGAAATAAAATACCATATGATAACAAAGAAAAAGGAAATTATCTGACTCATTTTGTCCTGAAAGATACAGAAGTGGATAGTTGGTTCCTATTCAGTAAATTTATACTGCCAATTTAACATATTGTTAGATTTTTTTTTTATGAAGCAATGATAACTCATTAAAAGTAATAGTTTTTATTTTCCATTGGTATCAGAAAATTATATTTTATTTCCCATTGGTATCAGAAAATTAGTCTGTGGTTATTTTATTACTATATACCTTAACTAGGTATATTTTACTTCTGTGAATCATTATAATTATTTTAATTGGGACAGTCTTGCCTGATGAACTAGACAGATGACCATTTCAAAGCCCCTCCAGACCTTAATTCCAGGCCGTATGGATTCAATAACTGTTCATGTGGCTATCAGCATGCAGCTATATTTTGTACATTTTACTTAGTGTACTGATTAGATGTATGGAAACAAACTCAGCATAGCAAAGAAAATATTTGCTAGCATACTCAAGAAGTGAATCCTGTGAATAATAATATTTGCATTGGCTGAAAAGCAGTTGAATGTGGTGACTGGATAGGAGCCATTTTCCCCTTTAGCAACATAAATATGTTCTGTATTTCCACAGAGAGGCCACAAAATAATAAAATAATAGTAGGAAACCAACAAAGCTGATCTTATCTCAAGTTATAAAACTTTGCTTATTAGAAGGTTGCTAACTGAGTTGGCCACCCATGAAAAAACTCAAGAAAATAGGAAGTTGTGGCATAACATTTTGATTACCATATAAAATTCATGCTATAACATGAGATCAAAGTTCTGAGGGAGGATAAACTCACACATGGAGTTGTTTCTTTGTAATGTTTAATACATCTTGCCATGCACTTGCTCATCTTCAGTTCACATTGCTGGCATTACTGAATAATAAAAGGGAAACCTAAAAAACGTCTAATAAGAAACATACATTGTAATGACATTGAAGATGCAAAATAAATTATAAAACACCATTCAAAAATGAGAATTCAATGCCAAAATTATGTTTTGAATACAGCTTCATCTCTTCTGTTGAAATATCGATTCTGTTAGCAGGATATACTTATCTGAGATCAAAGGACAATTACATAATGGTAGATTAAGTTATAAAGAATAATTTACAAAGATAAAAGTAAACATAAGAGAATAATGTTACTTATTAATTTGGGTACATTCCAGCTATAACTTTATAAATATTTGGTTGATTCAAACAACATCCTGAAACTCACCCTCACAAAACATAACTACTATATTTATATAGCATGCAGTGTCCAAGTAAACATATTACAGATTAATATGTAGTCTTACTTTAGGCAACAAAAATGGCTGGATTTCCGCAATATGCTGAACCATCTAATGCCATTTATATTTGTTTTCGAACATAGGTTAGGTTAGATTCCTGATTTAGTGTAGAATTTTTAATGTTTTTATATTCATGTTTTTATCATGTTGTAAGCTTCCCAGAGTCACTTGATATTGAGATAAGCTGTATATAAATTTAATAAATAAATAAAACTGGTAAAATCTTAATATTAAAATGGTAAAACAAAAGTTATTTCCTGCTGCAGCTCTTTCATATCCCAAAATTATTTTAATCCATTTGAAGATGTGCAATGAAGTTGGAAGAAACAATAAGAGGATGAAAAAGAATCCACCCATAATTGTTCTATGTAAACTAATTCCTGATTCCTTTTCACAGTGTTACTTTACAATATAGTTCAGTCTCGGTAAACTTGAAGGCCTTTCTTCATGTTATGAAAATAATAAAACTCAATTAAAAGACTGGTCCTAGAAAACTATTATGCTCCATGAAGCCCAGAAGATCTCAATAGAAAAGAATATTTGTAGCTCAGGACTGAAGTGTGTGATCCTTAATGTTTCTGAGCTGGGTAGTTTTTTGTGGATGTTCCATTACCAAACTAGGTAACGTCATCAGCACTGATAAGATTACCTAGTTTGATAATGAAACGTCTTCAAGCTCAGACTAAACGTGTTCAAGCTTGGAAACAACCACCAAGCTCAGAAACCATTAAGGACTCCACTGTCCATAATGTCTGTTAAAATAAAGATGGAATATATAGGCTAAGTGGCTTTCTTATTTATCTTATACAAGTTCATGTGAAATCATTCCTACAACCCTGTGAATAGCAAACCATTCTCTCCCATTTTCCATTCTCAATTAAAATAAATTTGGCCTACTCCCAAGCAGCAAAAATCCTAATTCCATAAGCATGTATTCATTTGCATTTGGTGACATTTATTTGTGAATATTTTTTTTAATAATATTAATTATTAAATTAGAAATTAAGTGGAAGAGATACATAAAGCCATAATTTCCCCCAACTGTTACACATATATAAATAATATAAATTAACAAAAAATAAGTACACAACAGCATTATTTATTGTATTTTTGGCTTGTTTTCACAATATGTACAGACTAGAGGTCAGGCAAATATCTGTGGAGCAAGTGTTCAATAAAATTAAGCAACTTGGGGAACTTGACAAGAAGTCACAAGGATACAATATTTACTGTGGAGAAAATGTCACAATGTTGTAAGTGATGATGCAGAATTTTCACTGTATGTCAGATGCTGTTCTTTCTTCTTTCTTTTTCTTTTGAATTCTTCTTTTCTGGATTCTTCCTTTAGTGGAAACATCTTTACCCTTATTCTTCTGCAAGAAAAAAAATGGATTTTGAATAATACAGAAAGGAAGAAAAACTTACATATGGCCCCTAGAATGTCAACAATTAAAGCTATTTTGATTAGAAGAATTTATTATCCTACCTAGTTTTTTCAGAGCTCACTCTACTATGTCCCTGTCAGTTATTTCCACTTATTAGTGATGGTTGAAATTGAAACTTTGGAACATCCTGAATTTTATTTTTATGTTTACTGGGAAGGCACACTTAAAAAATTTAAGAACTGCATCCTGTGAATTTGATCATTTACTATTCTTATACTTACTTATAATTATGTTATAATTTTTGTCTGCAATATGCTAAATAAAGAAATTTTTATTTGTACATATGTCACATTCATAATTAAAAAAAAAAAATCTAGATGGTTTAAATGCCCCTTTGATTTTGAAATTAAATATTTCATGGTGAACTAAAGAGAAGAAATAATGCTACACAGTATCATTTGCCCTATGATGATACAAAATATGTAAGGAATTAAAATCTATTTTGTATACTCTTTGAAATGTCTAAAAATGTGTATTGTTAAAAGTTTGCATATCTTTTTGGAATTCCAAAGTCTGAAAAATGGCAGTTTATGATTAGTAAATTTATACATAGTATCAAAATGCAGGAATAAACAACAATCTATATAAACACACATGAAAGAGACCTTGCTATTCCATAATTAAATTGTATTATAATTCTAATCTTTCGATAGCTTTTTGTCTTGATAAGTCAGAAGAATTTACATCTTGGTTAAGGAAGAATAAGAATAAACAGGCCTCTAGCAAAAAATAGAGAGCTTTTTTAAATCCAAAACATTTTAAAACTGGAACACTCAAAATCCATTTCTTCTGAACATGTTCAAAATTGAGAAGAGTTGCCCCCTTACTTAATTTCATAGTCAGTTTAGGCAATGCATGGCTTGCATATCATTTCCTAACAGGAAGGTCTGTGTGATCTTCCTGTGAGGAAGTGACATGCAAACCCATGCATTTGTGGCTCTTTCTATGAATGAGGCTGTGCATAACTGAAGATGCATTTAGAAGTGCAAGATTTTCTATAAAATACTCACCACATCTGTGCAAAACAGAAAAGATTGGTAACATTCCTTTCACTTCTGTGAATGACAAGCAAATCTGATAAAAGGGTAAAAGAGGAAGACATTTGTGTAGTAAAGATATGCACGCTGCTACCTTAAAAGTCCCTAAGAACATTTACTTACATTTTTTGTTGTAATTGTTTTGTTTTGTTTCTGTGTGCCTTTGAGTCAGTATTTCTCTCCTAGCAACTGTGTGGTGAGGTTTTTCAGTAGTCATTTTGCATGGCCTTCCTAGGATTGAGAGAGTGATTAAAGAGGATCTAGATTCTAGAACTTACTATAGTCTCCTAGTTCCTTTCCTGGTGGCTTTCACTATTACACCAATTTGGCATTCCCCTTGTATCTTACTTGTCTGTAATACTTTTCTCAATTAGCACTACTATTATGACCAAGTAATTTGCATAAAAGAAGGGCTCCCACTGATTCAGAGGTGGTATTCAGCAGGTTCTGACCAGTTCTGGAGAACAGTAGCGGAAATTTTGAGTAGTTCGGAGAATGGCAAATATCACCTCTGACTGGAGATTTTAAGTATCCTTCCCCTTTCACGCCCACTAAGCCACAGCCACAGAACCAGTAGTATAATTTTTTGAATCCCACCACTGCACTGATTGCTAAATTTTCTGGGCAACTAGTTGAGCTATGTGAAACGAGCCCAACAAATTAACAATCATGTTGCATTTCTACATTGATAAATGCAACTTGGTGATCTTATGTTCTTGATGTCTTCAAGGCCAGACACCAGAGAAGCAGAATTGTTTGGAATCGAAGAAATTAAAAAGCTACTATTCTACCCCAAATAATTTGGGTTGGTAGAAACAAGGTGTCTATTTGAGCTGCAAGTAACAAATACTAAATAACTGTGTAGAGTTAAAGTTCCTTCAGGTGAGATGGGCTGACATTTTCCTATGTCAAGACATAGGACTATTTGTAAGGAGTTGGGGCAGGTTGATGAATCTAGTGTTGCAATGCCATGGGCCTTTCTTTTTTTTCTTTTTTTTTTTTTTACACATGTTGAGATATTACATACTCACATGAAAAAGATGAAAGCAACAAGTTCCTACAAATGCTTGTATCAATAGACAAATCTTCAAATGACACATAAATAAAGCATAAAAGAAAAAAAAGGTGACTGCATGGCATTGATTGATTTGTTCCTTTGCATCAGTCTTGATTCCTGAAGAGTGCATGGAAAACTCAACGCAGTGTTTAAAAATATTTTCAGAAGTGGCTTGTGATTGCCACTCCTGGGGCTGAGACAGAATAAATGGTCCAAAAAGCATCCAGCTGGTGATAATTTCACATGTATAAGACCTAAAAATTAACATATTTTAACAGCTTTCACATATTTTCTAAACAAAGTAATTAGAAAAAAAAGCAAGAGATTAAAAATAGCTTATATAAGTAGCATATTTTGTTCATATTTAACATCAGATATTAATGAGTTAAGAGATAATACAGTGAGCTCCGTAGTAGGACTTCTAATGCATAAAATAGGCACACCATTATTATATCCACTGTATTATATCCACTGAAGATTAGAGGAAGCATTTAACATATTTGATCCCAATCCATTAAATGTCGTAAGTAAGTATGACCTATGAGTTGTTGCAGAGGAAACAATTGTATTCTGGCTGTCAAATTTTGCTCCAAAATTAAACTTTTAAATGTTTTTCAATGGGTAATCCCACAGAGAACCTACTACAATCTATTGTAGGCATAGTTACACATATGATTTATTTAATTGTGCAAGGAGTATAGGAAATGAACAAAATGGATTTGTAAAAACCTTGCTACAAATCATCTGTGCTTCCTGGAGCAAGGGTGGGACTATTATAGTTTCCAAAGATCAGTCCTGATTTCTTTTCAAAGAAAAAACTCATCCAAAACTAGTTGGATCTCCACAATTATTCCACTGAACAAAAATGCCACTGTATTTCTTATTCATACCTCAGTTTATTAACCCATACATAATTTTTCATCCAGAGCTCTGAGTTCAATCACTGAACTCACTGAACTCAGAGACCAATTTGAAGTCCGCAAAATTTTCTCAGCCATCAGATCAGTGGTGGGATTCAAATTATTTTACTGCTGGTTCTGTGGGCATGGTTTGATGGGTGGGGCAGGGGAAGGATATTGTAAAATCTCCAGTCAGAGGTGGTATTTGCTGGTTCTACAAACTACTCAAAATTTCTGCTACCGGTTCTCCAGAACTGGTCAGAACCTGCTGAATACCACCTCAGATGAAAGGTGGCAGGAGAATTGGGTGCCACTGATAAACAAAAGACTTTGTAGTCTTACCTCTCCCAGTAATTCAGGTTGATGTTAAGTTACACGGGCACAAAACTGAATTCTTAGGAATTTTAAGAAGTCAAATAATATTGTTTTCCCAGCATGGGGAAACATAAGGAAAATACCATCCCAACGAATAATATTGGAAAAGTCATTCATGACAATAGAGGGGATAAGCTCTTCAAATTTAGTTAGGACTTGGAATAAATAGATATGTCATATTAATTTAATCCTCAAATCCATTGTGGCTGACCTTTGCCTTGGACAAAAAACCTAAAATACAGCATAAAATAGGCTAGGGAACAAAAACATGCATTATGTTACAGATTACATTTATCTGATAATTAGGAATTGATTATGATTCCAAGAATATAAGAGATCACCAAAAGTTACAGTACTTTATCTGAATTCATATGCAAGATAATAACAGCTGAGGAGCTGAGGTTGCTATCTTATTGGAATTGTTTTAAAGTTAGTGTGTGTGTGTTTATCCCTCCTTGATGAATATGGCAGAAACCAATATTCAAAGTGGTTACAGTCACAATAATGGTTTCATTCATTGGGATTCTGAGTACCTTTGAGAACTTTTAACTAAGTCCTTTCTCCATCTTAGGCTATGCTAAAAAGATAAAAAAAACATTTGGTTCAGTAGTGTTACTGAACAATATTACATTTGTTGAATTTTAAAATGCTTCTTATAAGGCTGGTCATTTGCACTAAGGGTTTATGTGATAGTTTTGTGTCTATCAAGACCCATTTAAGCACAGCTCCAGAGATTTTTGTGATTCTCAGGAATTTGAGACAAAGATTCATTGAACTTCAGAAACACTGGGTGCTTATTATCATTTACTTCTCCTCCAGATCATCTGGAAATGGAAACTAAACTAAACCAATATCCAGAGGTCTATTATAACAATAGAGAAATAAAATGTACCTCGTTTTTTGACTGAATTGCAAATGCAGCCACTTTTAAACCAATCTGATGTTAAATAGAAATTTCTGATGGAATAATTTTGGCTTCTCATAAGAGAGGATTTGACAGTTTGCTCTCCTGAACAAGCCAAGAGCAATATTTGCCACATTTTATAGGGGTGTAAAATACATCTCTTGGTGATGGGAGTTGGCACAGTAACCATTAAGTCTTATTTCAAATCTTGAAGTTCACAAGTTTATTGTGAACTTTTCTGTTCCTGTGGATGCCTGATTTTAATTCTCTCCCTCTCCCTCCCTTTTTCCTAAGATAGGACTGGTTGTGGCAACCCAGAGAAACCTCACATTGCATTTCTATTTGTTGTGCAGAAAGGAAGAAAGTACAAAGCAGGTTAGTCAGCTCAAAAGGTCCATGGAAACGTCAACTAATAGGACGCATCCTTGTAGAAAATGTCACCATCCACATCATAAGATCTTGAGTAATCTCCAGCCCTCAACTTTCCATCTGGGCTGGAATGCTGAAAGATTTGAGAAGGTTCACAGAGGTACAGCTCTCCAGGGCTGGGAATGAAATAGGTTGTCATTGTTGTTGAAATATAAAGGTGCTTTTATTTCAATGTTTTTAATAAATTCATCGGAGAATGAATATATGTACTTTATGTGAATAAAAATGTATTCATAAATTTCAAGCACAGGGTTTGTGGAATGTATAAGGGAAAACTGACTCTGGGAAATTTTGAATGCAAATTAGGTGGTCTTTTAGAAGATCCAGGTTTGGGCCCTTGAAAGTTGGTGCTTGATACTGTTCTGTCCCAAACCTTGTTTGAAGGAAACAAACACGAAACAGAGGTAACAGCAAAACCTTTTAATTATTCTATATGAATTCCGTTCCTTCACAGTTAAAAGGCTGTTTCAAACTAATTATCTCTGATAAGAATGAGCCTTGCCAAGGTTGTGCAAGAATACTGGATAAAGGCTGCCAAGTATACTAGATAAAGTTACTAAGAAATATTTCAAACAGAAAGAGTCTCCAAACACCAACCAAGATAGTCCGAACGTCCACAAGGCTTGAATGCAAAAACTTCTTTGCTTCCTGCAAAGAACTCTGGTTTCTCAGCTGGATTTTATTTCTTACAGGAGGGGCCATTATCTTGCAGCCTTACTCCAGAGTCACCCATGCTGCTGCAGCTGCTCTTTCCTTTGAGCTGCTCTTTTCCTTCTGGCTTCCTATTGACTTTGCTTGTCAGAAGGTCGCAAAAAGTGATCACACGACCCCTGCAGCCATCATAAAGTATGAACCAGTTGCCAAGTGTTAGGGATACACCCTAGCAGGATCTGCACGGCAGGCAGGCAGGCAGGCAGGCAAATATGTGAGATAAACGTTTTTGTAGCTCACACTCAGTAAAAACAGATACACTGTGCTAGTTAAATAGTTTATTCCAGTAAGATTTTTAGCATAGTCAAAACAGTCCATAGATCATTCACTAGTTCAGTCCATCCGGGGATTATTCAGTTGCAAAGTCCAGTGTCGAAAAAGAGGTCAGTAAACTTACAAATATCAGTCCAGTAATATATCTCTTCGCAGTAGAGATATGAAGAAGTCAAACCTCCTTTCTTCCTTCAGCAGCAGTGAACACACCGTTATCAAACCATCAATCCATCATCTCCAGCAATCCAGCAATCCAGTAGGTTCTCTTGCTCCCTCTTATGGCGGTTTTACAACCGCACCCAAAATTACATGCTTTGCAGTTTAAAGTGACACACTTAAATTCACTATCATAGTTTATATATATTATTTTACCCAAACTATGTTAGGTAATCTTGTTATTCCTAACACCAACCATCTGAATTTTGATTGCATGACTCCTGCAACATTTGTAAGTATGAAAAATGGTCACGAGTCCCCTTTTTCAGTGCTATTGTAACTTCTAACAATCACTAAATGAACTGTTGTAAGTCAAGGACTACCT
The DNA here is from genome assembly GCA_033807585.1 of Hydrophis major. Taxonomy (NCBI): domain Eukaryota; kingdom Metazoa; phylum Chordata; class Lepidosauria; order Squamata; family Elapidae; genus Hydrophis; species Hydrophis major. The sequence continues at coordinate 325,080,927 of CM066328.1, read as the reverse complement.
GTATCAAGGTGGACAACAAGCAACCTGTATAGTTTGGAGGCAGCTGAAAAGTGAAAGGGTCTGATTTTAGCCTTTTTAAAAAACCAACCAGCCAACCAACATACCAAGCCAGATTTGTGGTCAGGTTTTTTATTTATTTCTGCTTCTTATAGCAAAAGAATTTTGCAGGGCTTAATGACATCACTACCTTGGGGATTGGAACAAGGTGATTGGGGTACCCTCTTCTGTTATAGCTGGCTCTTATGTTCAGGTTGCTTGTGTGTTTTTGCCATATATTTTTGGCTTCTTGGCTAGGTAGAACCAGTAAGTATAACTGATTACCTAAACCAATCTGCATTTGGGATGCATTTTCTTGGCTGCATGATATCTAGAATATGATGACGATGGAAGACCTACCTTGTTTTTTCCAGTCTTTTAAAAACCATTAGCTAGTTTTCCACATTACACTATTCTGGTTTGTTTTTTTACTTTCCCAAATTCTGTTTTGCTGTCTTAATTTGCATATTTAATTATACCACGAATTAGTGTACAAACTACAACTCTGGGTTCACAGACTGCCTTAAACCCAAACCAAATAAGTTGTATTAGAACTTACGGTAGCAACCTCTGCAGATGGCAACAACTATCTGGCCCTAGCTGATCTTGGAAATAGTACTTAACAACAGATTAATAATACTTGGAAGATGGACTGCCTGGGAATTCCAAGGCTATTGGATAAAGTGAGAAATTGAAAGGCAACACAGAAGAAAGTAGTGCCAAACTGTGTAGCTCATCTCAGGGGACTTTTACATTTGCAAAGTGTACAGGTGAAACTCAAAAAATTAGAATATTAGAAAATTAGAATATTCATTTATTTCAGTAATGCAATGGAAAAGGTTAAACTAATATATGAGATAGACTCATTACAAGCAAAGCAAGATAGTTCAAGCCGTGATTTGTCATAATTGTGATGATTTATGGCTTACAGCTCATGAAAACCCCAAATCCACAATCTCAGAAAATTAGAATATTACATGCAATCAATAAAACAAGCATTGTACATAGAACAATATCAGACCTCTGAAAAGTATAAGCATGCATATGTACTTAGTACTTGATTTGGGCCCTTTTTGCAGCAATTACTGCCTCAATGTGGCGTGGCATGGAAGCTATCAGCCTGTGGCACTGCTGAGATGTTATGGAAGACCAGGATGCTTCAATAGCGGCCTTCAGCTCTTCTGCATTGTTCGGTCTCATGTCTCTCATCTTTCTCTTGGCAATGCCCCATATATTCTCCATGGGGTTCAGGTCAGGAGAGTTTGCTGGCCAATCAAGCACAGTAATCCCACCGTCATTGAACCAGGTTTTGGTGCTTTTGGTGGTTTGGGCAGGTGCCAAGTCCTGCTGGAAAATGAAGTCAGCATCCCCATAAAGCTTGTCTGTGGAAGAAAGCATGAAGTGCTCCAAAATCTCCTGGTAGACGGCTGCGTTGACCCTAGACTTAATGTAGCACAGAGGACCAACACCAACAGATGACATGGCTCCCCAAATCAACACAAGACTGTGGAAATTTCACACTGGACTTCAAACATCTTGCAGTGTGTGCCTCTCCATTCTTCCTCCAGACTCTGGGTCCTTGGTTTCCAAATGAGATGCAAAAGTTGCTCTCATCAGAAAAGAGGACTTTGGACCACTGAGCAACAGACCAGGTCTATTTTTCTTTAGTCCAGGTAAGACACTTCTGACATTGTTTTTTGTTCAGGAGTAGCTTGACAAAAGGAATACAACATTTGAAGCCCATGTCCGGGATCCGTCTGTGTGTGGTGGCTCTTGGTGCACTGACTCCAGCCTCAGTCCACTCCTTGTGAAAGTCCCCAACACTTTTGAATGGCCTTTTCCTGACAATCCTCTCCAGTCTGCGGTCATCCCTGCTGCTTGTGCATCTTTTTCTTCCACACTTTTCCCTTCCACATAACTTTCTTTTAATGTGCTTCGATACAGCACTTTGGGAACATCCAACTTCTTTTGCAATTACCTTTTGAGGCTTTCCCTCCTTATGGAGAGTGTCAATGATGGTTTTCTTTACAACTGTCAGGTCAGCAGTATTTTCCATGATTGTGATTCCTACTGAACCTGACTGAGAGGCCATTTAAAGGCTCAGGAACCCTTTGCAGGTCTTATGGCTTAATTAGCTGATTAGAGTGGGACACTTTGAGCCTGGAATATTAACCTTTTCACAATATTCTGAGATTGTGGATTTGGGGTTTTCATGTGCTGTAAGACAAATCATGGCTTGAACTATCTTGCTTTGCATGTAATGAGTCTACCTCATACACTGTATTAGTTTCATCTTTTAAGTTGCATTACTGAAATAAATGAAATTTTGCACGATATTCTAATTTTTCAAGTTTCACCTGTATGAACTCAGCTACAATTAGAAAGCTTGAGGGATCACTTGTCTCCATGAAATAGTTAAACACTGACAAGGATTTGAAATGGATTATTTTTGCTCTTATCATCTTCTACATGATTTGCTTTGAAAATATTTGCTGAGTTGACATGATTTAATGTCTAATGTTTTGATTATATTTCTAAAACTTCAAATCTTCACCCATAAAGTTGGGAGATGTCTTATTTAAGATCACATTTCCATCTACATTCTTTCTTTCTTTTTTTTTAGCAAATAGAAAACACAAAGTTTATGGAATATACTTGGAAGTGCTTTTGTTTTAATGAGAAACTAGAAATGCTTCCTCCAAGCAGATGATTTCTCATATCATCACTCCAAAAACACATTGTGCACATTATTTGAGACAGTTTGGTCTAGTGGTTAAGGCACCAGGCTAGAAACCAGGCAGACCATGAGTTCTAGCCCCACATTAAGTACAAAAATCAGGTTAGGTGACTTTGAGTGACTCTCTCAGTCCAGTTCACAGGTTGTTGTCATGAAGAAAATAGGAGGAGTATTAGGTATATTTGTCACTTTGCATTATCTATAAAAAACAATGAAGACAAGATAATAAACATGTAAATAAATTTAATACTTTTTAATATTTAATAATAATATGTAATGATATATCATTAACAATAAAGAAGTAGTGTAAAACCCAACTCAAAGCTGGAAATCCCAAAGGTGCTTTTTCAGAAGGCAACTGGACTTTCTTGTTTTATCTTTTGAAGATGTTTCGCTTCTCATCCAAGAAGCTTCTTCAGCTCTGACAGGATAGTGGGAAATGGAAGGGTTTATATTCCTTGCGGACAGCTGGTCATTTGCATCCTTTTAGAGGGTGACTGAAGCCCTTGTAGGTTTATCTGTGTCCTCAGGGTCACCTGAGTAGTGATCCTGGTCCTGTAGTCTGCAATTTTTTCCTCTGGAAATCCATTCCTAATCCTACACCATTCAAAGGGTGTTCACCCCAAATTATATAGCTAAAAGTTTGAAGAGATTCTCAGTCATCCAGGCAGAGGTGGTATTCAGCAGGTTCTGATCAGTTCTGGAGAACCGGTAGCGGAAATTTTGAGTAGTTTGGAGAACCGGCAAATACCACTTCTGACTGGAGATTTTACAGGATCCTGCCCCTACCCCGCCCACAGAACCAGTAGTAAAAATATTTGAATACCACCACTGCATCCAAGGGCTTAAACCTCCAAGGGCTTCAACAACCTTCTAAAAGGATACAAATAATCAGCTGTCTGCAAGGAATATAAATCCTTCCATTCCCCACTATCCTGTCAGAGCTGAAGAAGCTTCCTGTCAGAGCTGCGAAGCGAAATGTCTTCAAAAGAAAAAACAAGAAAGTCCAGTTACTTCCTGAAAAAGCACCTTTGGGACACCATGACCTGGGTGACTGAGAATCTCTTCAGACTTGTAGCTGGAAGATTCTTTTCATCATACATATAACATTTACTGAATGAAACATAGCCATTACAATGTAAAAGTGTTGTTTGGAAACACATTGAAAATGAAATCTCACGAAACCTTATTTGATTGAATTCATTGGAAATAAAGGACATACTTCTTTGTAACTGCAAGGGATGAACCACTTCAGTTTCTAGTAATATTGAAGGACTTATGCTTTAACTATCCCAAAAAGAACTAGCTATTAATTTTGGCAAAGAAAAAGGAAACAACAGTAAAATGATTCATGCAGATTTAGAAACATCTCTTCCAAAACTATGAATCAGCTGCATTTGCAAAAAGTCACAACTTCATATACATTTGGCTCCATATTAAACAAAGGGGAAGTGGGTTATTCCTAGTCCTTTATATGCCTGGCACAGATTTGCATTCATACATTATCATTTTAGTTTGTATTTCCCCAGGTTTCCCAGGTCAATATAAGGGAGTTTTCTACATTTTCTAATCACAACAGCTGTCCTGAGAAATAAGCTGGATAATGAATTAGTAGAGAATCAGTGTGGTATAGCAATTAAGATATCAGACTAGAGAGTAGGAAACCACAAATTCTCATTCTGAATTCTCATCCTGTTGCAAAACTAGTTGGATGGCCTTGGGAAGTATCCCTGTCTTAGCCCTAAGAAAGAGGGTTTTTAAAAGCCTTGCCAAGTAAACTTCAGGGACTAGTACAAGCGATCCACCAGGAGTCAGCACTGACTCAAAGGCACAAGTGAAAATGAATTAGTAACTGACCCAGGGTTATCAAATGAGGTTCATGATCCAGAGGAAGTATTAATTCTGGTCTTATATGTGATTCATTTGTACTGCTGACTTCTATAGTTTCTAGTCTTGCTTCATGGTTGCTTCATCCCTAGTGGAATATGCTACTCTTTCCATGACTGTTTATGATGGGGCACACTGCACTCAATGACACTTATCTATGAAGAGGTATGGTAAAACTTGGGTGAAAATGTGCACATTGAGAAAATTGTGTGCAAAAATATATACTCTTTGTTTTTAAAAAAATATACCATGCTTTTTAATACACAAAAGTGATAAAGCAAACAGTTAATATAGCAAAACCTAGAAATAGTTCAATTAGAATGGGCAGACGCCATTGAAAGCAGTAAGTCAGATGAAATGTAGAAGGGGGACCACCTATCCCAGTGGTGGCTAACCTTTTTGGGCTTCCATGCTGAAAATGGCACGTGGGTTTGCACATGCACACTCGCATACCAGCATCCAGAAGGCAATGCATGGGGGAGGGGCGTGCCCCCTGTGCATGCACGTGAGACCCCTCTGCATGCCTCGTGCATCTCTGTGCATGTGGATGTATCTCCCACACACCCCCATCCCTGTGCATGCCCGCCAGATACCCAACAATCAGCTGTCAGGCGGGCGGTGCATGCGCATACGCAGTGGAGCTCTTCCGGGCAGCTTCCATTGTGCTGGCAGAAGTAGCTCTGTGTGCCACTTCTGGCATGCATGCCATAGGTTCGTCATCAGGGGCCTATCATATCATGACAATGAATGCAATAGTTCTCTGAATAAAATTGAAGTCTTCTGTTTCTGTAAGAGGCAGAATTGATTGCCCACTAAATCTAAAAAAACCTGTGGAGATTGTTAAGTAATAAAATATTTTAAAATACCAATGGTTATATAGATCAACAGTGGAGAAACTGTGTGCCTTCCAATCGTTTAAATTATGAGTCCCAGCCCACATGACTGACAAAACCTGATAGGATCCCCTGATATAGATGTCTTTTAAGGAAATTAGGAATCAAAACCTTAACAGAATGATTAACTCAGCATGCCAATTATCAGCATTAGCAGAGATTTTCCACCAACTATGTTGAATGTAAATTATTATACATACTGATAGTGAACTGTCAGTTTCACAGACTAAAGCAAAACATTAAAGCAAAATATCTAAGCAAAATATCTCTTGAATCTGAATGGAATTTTAGGCACAAGTATTTCATATATTCTACATGACACATTTAATGCATGTATGGAACGGAATGGGATTTTATGCATGTGCAAAAGCATGAGGGTGTACAGATTGTTATCCCTTGCATCCAACATCTGCTGAACTAAACGCTGCTAAATTGAGGTTTTTCTTGTGTTACATATTTTTATTTTTATTAATTATATTTCCAGGGCTTAATAAACATCATGTCTGGGTATTCAATTTTCTTAACAATACATATTATGTTCTTAATCTCCACCCCTTTTTTCCAGCCACCAATAAAATGGATTCCATCTTTGATAATATTCTGTATCTTCTTTACTTGCTTAGGCAACATATATACTAAAATTGGAATGATGCAGAGGAGCTTTTCTCTTACTCCTTTGTTCTGAAGAAGAATTTCTGCCTCTAACCTCATGAGGTGATATAGTCATCCCTCTTCTGGGGGAGAAGAAGCAAATGTAACCCTTTGTGAGTTCTATTTAAGTGGAATTAATGTTTGAAAAACATCAAGTAAACTTAAAGACTACCTAAAATGTGTGTGTGTGTGTGTGTGTGTGTGTGTGTTTAAAAGGCAGGATGGAATGATACAATTTGAGACCCTGCACATTTTCTCTGTATCTTATGAATAACAGAAATAAATTTTTTATCTTATTTTATTTATTTTGTCAAGCACTTATAAGATAGCAGGTATAAGTATAAACATAGTTATGAGTACATGAAATGGATACATATAAGAAAAAAAAAACAATAGGACAGGGATGGTAGGCACGTTGGTGCACTTATGCATGCCCCCTACAGACCTCTTAGGAAAGGAGTGAGGTCAATAGTAGACAGTCTAAAGTTAAAGTTTTTGGGGCTTTGTAGACCAGTCCTCCATTCTTTGCCACTTTGGGTAGGAATTATGGGAATAATGGCCTCACAAATCTGAAACTGCTTTAGATAAATTCGGAATCTTTGGTTGTACACTACATCAAAGAATGAAAAGGATGCCGAAGGTTGGCACCATTTTTGAGTTGGCACCATTTTGAGTGATACAAAAGTAGTGCTTGAATATAGGGATGGATGAGATTGACAATAGGTGGATGGACTAACAGGCTACATGAATGTTTCTGGAAGGTTATGATATTTGTTCATGGATACACTCAACTGTACAAAAACATTTTTTCAATATGATTTAGCTGAAAATATAGCAAAAAAGGAATACTTTCTATGAATAGTAAGCAAGACATTCATAGATGGGCAGCAAATATATTTGATAAAAATAAATACATCAATCAATCAATTAATCCATTCTACCAAGAGGCTAGGCCAAAAATTAGTTTAAATAATTAAGAAATTTCATTGGCAATCGAAGTGTCACTCTTCATTTAACTTACACTGCCAAATGTCAAGTATAGTTGTAATTTCATCAGCTAAACATATGAGAAAAGTGACAATGGTTTCCTTTTGTACAAAGTGATTGGGTAGAATAGACTGAACATTTTTCCTTCTCTCTCTTCAAGGGCTTAAGAGTGATTTTATTTTAATTGGAAAATTAAAATTCTGGGGTAAGACTAGAGAACGATGTTGACAAAGTAGTTTGATTTCCTTTTCTGTTCTTTTCTATCTTCGATTCCTTTTGGCTTACTGCTTTGGGTACCTTTTTTGCACTGGGTATACTATGACTTACTCGCTAAAATAATAACATACAGATATGTACACATTTGTACATATGTACACATTTGTGTGGATGTATGCATTCAAGGACTGGGAGGAAGTATATAGAAAGCAATTCCTACCTCCTCTATTACCCCAGTTATTATATATGTGTACCACTGATCATTCTGGCCACATGTTTAATAACAGAAATTTCCTCTGAAAATACTTTGCCTATTATAGGTCACTGCTGCTTCTCTATTCTTAGACCATTTGGTTCACGGTTGCCTCTTGCCAATGCACACAAAGCTAGCCACTCCCCTGTCCCAAGAATAAGAATGCCTGATTGCAATTTATTTTCTTATTAATTTTTTTGTAGGATTTCAAATGTTCCATCCTATTGGCAAGAGTTTTATTATAGAATTTGAATGCTTTAATTATATTCAGAGCAAAATTACATTCCTTTAGTCCTGGCATTGTAACTTAGGAGCAGAAAGCCATTAAAAGTCTCTGGGACAAACTTTTCCATAAACATGGTTAGGGATGGGAAGCAATTTCTATTGTTCTCAATTGCAGAACATGTACAAAATTGACTGTGCCCGAATTCAGTTCAGATTTGGCAGTTCTATCTATGAAGTGACATCCCTTTGTTGATTTTAAGGCCAAATTTGGAACACAACACTTTCAATTTCTTTTTCTTAGTGGGGCTATCTATGCCTGAAAAATAATATTGAGGGTAACCTTCAATCCCCAAATGGTTATCTATCTTTGCCTTATGCATGTACCATACCTAAATTCTTTTACATTACATTACTTCTGAATGAACAACAGTACATAACTGAATGACAGAGTAAAAGGGTTGCCTATAAATATTCTTATTGAACTCATGGCACTTCCAGGAAGATGGAAAATATATCATACTCACACTCAGATAATGTTCTGATATAGTGCTGTAAGATATTATACTTAGCTGGCAAAGAAAGCCAAATAGATCACCCCTAGTGGGTAGGATGTCCCACAGACAAATAGACAAGAACACAGTGTCTAATCCAACAACTGTGTTACTTCATAGAGTTACTCCATTGGCCATAGTATTAAATGATTGCAGAAAAATTTGAGGAACAATCTTCTATCAATGACATAACATTTGATGGTTAAAAATAGCCATCATGTTCGAAGATCATACATCATATATGGGATGTTGGGTTCATACAGCATAGAAGGAGTCTAGCAAACCGTGAATGATAACATGCTAAGCTTAGCAGAAAATGTATTTTTTCCATATATCAGAATACATTTCTTTAAAACTTCCAAATGATTTAATTCAATTATTATCCAAAGATTTAGCACTGGAAACATAGAAAAATCACAGTAAACTTATGCATAAACTGTAAACAAGACCAGTCTGTACAGCATTTACAAGTGTTGAACTCAAATGTCTGAATTTCAGATTTGGAAATTTAAGTAGATTTTTTTATTGTAGGTTATTGTTATTATTCTGGGAACAGCTATTGATGTGGCAATACAGAACAAATGCCAAAAGTTCTTGTCATGCAATCAGATAAAAAGGATTATATAAATAAAAACTTGGTACCCTGATTGAAATATATTTTATACTCTAACTCAAAGGGGCATGCATAGCCTATTTGCCTACAAGATCAACTCCATGGGGGAGGGTGACTGGCCGAAATTCCTCCCAGGATCTTATATGTACTGAGAATAGACTACAACCATATTCACCATCTTGAACTACTTATGAAGTAATAAAGATAGGGTAAAAATAAACAAACTTCAGAATGTAGCAGGATGGACATTGGTAGACATGTCTCATTGTCCGCAGGTGACTCTACTGTTGCTAGCTGCATTAATCATCAGTCAGTTTTTGGGTACAATTGAAGAAACTGGTAATTACCTATAAAGTCCTTCTTGGCCTAGAGCCAGGTTATTTGAAGGACCTCCTGTCTCTGGTTGTTTCTATCCATCTGGTGGCATCATGTAGAGTGGATGTGCTTTCTAATAAGCAGTGTAATTCAGGGGCCCCAGGGTTTCTCTGTCATGAAATAATAGGAGCTGCAGATGGCCTCCACCTTCATGGTGGTTAGATAGGTATTAAAGACTTGGTTGTTTTTCAGGCCTTGCGGTAGGTTGATGGTGAAGTCCCTGTGGGGTGGCTTTTGTGTCTGTCATACTGCTGCTTATACATTTCTGTCTCTTATAAGGAAACTCTTATTCTTGCTTTTCAAAATGTAAACTGTCCATAGATGTTAGGAAGCAAGCAGCCTCTAAATTGTTTAAATAAAATATGTAAACTGGGGCCTTCCTAGTACAAGTCCAATACTTTAACAATTATCTCATACTGATTTCTCTTCACATTGAGGAATATAAAGACAAAATACCACACATGGGGACATTCTCTTCTAGCTGCTGTTTGGATCAGTTCTTGCAAAAATATTATCCATTAGAAAATGGAGATTGTACCCACAAGAGAAACTAAGGAAACCCACACAATTCAGAAATGATGAAACAATTCAGGTGCAGTGTCACCTGTACCTGAACAGATAGCCCTTAATTTAGAACAATTGGAAGCAGAATTAGGCAATGGCAGTTGGGATTTCCATCACTAAACAGTGAAGTTATAAAGCAACAGCAATCCCTCCAGTCCTGGTTGCTATTGTTAACTGAATTCCACAGTCATTAGATGAGGCAATGCCCTGCTAGCTTTCCACAATCAAATCAGTGGGAATGCCAACAGAAAGTTGCAAGTTCCAAGACTGCAAGCAGGTAAATGGTTGTTGTCAGATGGAGGAAAGAGTGAGAGGTACTATGTGGGATGGGTACACCATGGTGTGATGTAATTGGGAGAAGGCACATGGGGCTGCACAGGGGTGGGTGAGCCATGGAGGATGCATAGGGGTGCATGAAGTCACCAGGCATGTTAGACATGTGCATATAGGTCTGGTGTGTAAGAGATATGGTGCAGGTTGTGAAGAGTGTGAAAAATACAAGAGAGGTGCTGCATGAATTTCAGAAAATACATAGAGAGCATGGGTTGGGGAAAGAGTGTGGGGTGCTTGAGTGGTAACCACGACATGAGACCAGAGGGAGAGTGTGCAAGTATGGGACACTTTATTCCAGCAACTTGTGATTTTCCTTGCTTGCCCCCTCACTGATTTCATGGGGAAATTGGCAAGGAAGGTTGCAAATAACAGTCACATGGTTGTGGGGTGCTTGGCAACTAGATGTAAGTGCAAGCAGGTTGCAAGCACCCAGATTGCAATTACATGACCATATTGATTCTGGGATGGATGGAACTTCAAGGACTGGCCATAACCACCATTCATTCAGAGTTATGATAACTTTGAACAGTCTTTGACTGTTGATCATAGGCTGAGATATATTTGCATTTGATATGGGATGTAAATATGAATGACAGAGTATCAGCCTTACAAGGTAGACTAGACAGGAAACATGACCAAATGAGCTAATTTTACTTTATTGTAAGGTTACACTAATAGAAACTTGTAAGTCTCAAAGTACTTCTCTTCTTCATTCCCTTTACAGCTCCCAAACTAGGAAGGATTTCTAAACCACACCCCTGCTACAGGCTGCAGTTCTTTTAACTGACTATTCCCTTGATTGTGTGTTTTTTTTAAAAAAGCTTTTATTTTTTAAGACAAACATATACAAACAAAACATAAAAACATAAAACCATCTTCCATTTTATATACATACAGTGTGTCAGTTGGTTACAAATCTTTTGTGCTATTCTTTCATAGTCATTACTCACGGTTTATATAAATTTTCACATTGTCAAACTAACATATGTTTATATATTTATCAGTTATTAATCATCCATGACTAAACTATTTATTCCATCATTTTATACGAGATATTCCAAATTTTATTTTGAAATTTATATTGTACTTTCATCCAATGGTTATTGATATTTTATATCAATCTATTAAACTTCTATTGCAAAATTACCTAGTCTATTACTGTTAGGGATAACATTGGTTACTTAACTTAGTTTGGGTAAAAATAATATATAAACTATGTTAGTGAGTTTAAGTGTATGTATCACTTTAACTGCAAAACATGTATTATGGGTGTGGTTGTAAAATCACCATAAGAGGGAGCAAGAGAGCTCACTGTTTGCTGGCTTTTACTGGAGTAGCTGACAATGTTGGATTGATGGTGATAACTGCGTGTGTTTCCCTGCTGTTGCTGAAATGAAGAAAAGGGGTTTGATTTTCTTCATATCTCTGACTGCAAAAGAGATATATTGCTGGACTGATTATTTGTAAGTTTACTGACCTCTATTTTCAACACTGGACTTTGCAACTGATTAATCCCTGGATGGACTGAACTAGTGTATGACATATGGACTGTTTTGACTATGCTATAACTCTTGCTGGAATAAAAAACTGTTTAACTGGCACAGTGTATCTGTCTTACTGAGTGTAAACTACAACAACGTTTATCTCACATCATTTGCCTGCCTGCTAGACTGCCATTGCACGTTCTGCTAGGGTGTGTACATTACAATTACATTACCATGTCTTTTTATACAACCATTGGTAAAACAAATCCCATATCATATAAAATTGTTTATCTTCTTGTTTTCTAATTTCAGATGTCAATTTACTCATTTCAGCACAGTCCATAATTTTCTTAATAACTTCCTCCTGCATAGGTATTTTTTCATTTTTCCAATTTTTAGCAAATAAAATTCTATCCGCTGTTAAAACATTTACAATCAAATATTTCAGTTCTTTATTGTATATTTCCAGTATAATTCCCAATAAAGATATCTCTGGTTTTGTTGTTGTTTTATCATTTTTTCCAACCTTGTGTGGATTATAGTCCAATATCTTTTTGCATCTGAGCATGTCCACCACATATGGTAATTTGAACCAGGTATCTGATGACATTTCCAACATTTATCCGATTTGTTCTTAAACATTCTTGCGATTCTCGTCGGGGATAAGTGCCACCTGTAAAACATCTTATACAAATTTTCTTTATATGCAGTTGACCCTGTGATTTTATAATTTTGAGACCACAATTTTTGCCATTTCTCTAAATCAATCCGATATCCAAAATATTTATATACTAAATACTAAGCTGCTGTTGACTATAAAGGTCAGTGATATTAATTCTGTACAATATGTAGAACTCTCAAAAGTTAAGGGACGAGAAGGTACAAATAATCAATGGGATATGCACACTTTACAACAGGCAAACCTCTGTTTGAAGAAAGGCAGAGGGTATTGATATTATCCATCAATCTATTAGCATCTGGAAAGCAGATTGAGCTGGAAGGAACATGTGAACAGGAAGACCTGGAAACACAGGGGGACAAATATGATATCATAAGCATCATTGCATTTGGTGGGATAACACGCAATTGGAATATTGTCTTGGAAGGCTCCAATTGACTTAAATAGGACAGACTCAATAGAAAGGGAAGGGATATTGCACTGTACATAAAGCAAATGCCTGCAAAGATGTTAATGAAATGGAGCATGAAAATCCTGTTGAAAGTGTTTGAGTAAGAATAAAAGAGTCTTTATTAAAGACTGCCTGGATAGATTAAAAAAATAGAAATGCTGCTATATCAGATGAGCAAATTATCAAAGAGGGTTATGACAGTGACAATGCAGGATTTTAGTAGTCTTGGATGAGAATCTGACTCTGACAAGAATCAGAGGTCCAACAAATTCTTGTACCTTTTATTGACAAGTTCATTTATCAGACAATGAAGAAAAAAGAATAAAGCAATTTACTACCCTGGATCAACATGGTGCAATACCTTCCAACATGGTGGAATACCTACCAACATGGTGGAATAGTTTCAAATAGTAATAATGAGAAGAAGTGGTGTGGAATCCACTGGAGAAAAATCTATGCTAACAGAAACATTCTGAAAAATGAGATCCTGAAGGCACAACTGCAAACAATTTCTATTTGAAGGGAAAAACAGAAGTCCATATGTGGAAGAATAAAAATATAAAGATCCCTTCTGATATATGTTAAAGAAAAGATACGGTTGCAGCACAGTGTGGTTAATTTAATGTTGGCTTTGCACCATGGGTGAATCTGGGCACTCTGTGCCTTAGTCTGTCATGCAACCTTAATAAAATAAACCCATTTGTTTTAACTAAAAATAATTGATAAATAGTTGAAACAGGGATGGACGGTTCTGAAATTGCAAAATACAACCTCTACCATTCCATATTTCTGTTTCCTGAACAAAGCTGCTGAGAATTGTAGTTTGACAGCATCTGGATGATTAATGTTCTTTAGACCTGATTTGAACAAGACTCTATTAGAACAATTGCTTTAGGTTAGAACTTTTCTGCTTGCCCGTACAGGATCAAGGCACCTTGTTATGTTCTGTGCATGGGCGCTAAGGAAGAGACGAGCCGGTGAACAGTGAACTTCAAACTCTTTATTTACATGTGTAACAGTTCAGCTCAATGGCCGTAATGGCCCCCTTTATATAGGCAAGCTCTTGAGTATTTAATCAATGAAAACACAGGGAGCGCTAGCTCCATTAACCAATGGGAGAGGCTCGTTAATAGCCAATCAGATTCTCCTAAACGGACCAATCCGATGTCGCTATTATCGGCCAATCAGAAGTGCAGGGCCAGAACCCTGCACTTTACTTCAAGCTCTTAATAATCTTTATTTATGTACTTTTATTAATTCACAACACCCCTTCCCCCCGGGTTCCGTTTAAGGGGTGTGGTCACGTAGTCTTTGAGGTAGGCAGGTTGTTGATTGTCTATTTGATTTACGTTGTTCTCCCGGTATTTGGCTACAGTCTTGTTGGGGTAGGACGTTATCTGGTGAAGAGGGTGCCTCCAGTTCTGTATTCAAATTTTTGTTGTCACTAATGTTCTTGGCATCTCCTTGAGGCGAGCTCACCCCCATCCCCGATCCTTCTTCACGTGTTGCCTCTGAGCGGTCATTACTTCCACTTAAGCTTTCTGCCGTTTCAAATTCAGCTTCCTCGGTATCTCCTCCCCCCTTGGTTTGGAAGTCAAGGGAGTCGGAGATCCCCGACTGTAGACTTGAACGCAGCTGATCAATGTGGCGCTTCCATATTTTATCGTTGCAACATCTCATGCGGTACGATCTGGGGCCGGTTACTTGGACTACAGTTGCCTCGACCCACAACAGATCACCCAAAAAGTTCCTAGAGAAAACCAAGTTGCCTACCTGGAAGTTACAGCATTTCCCGCTGGATCCGTGTGGTTTTTCAGGTTCATATGATGGGTGCAGACGGTCGAGGTGGGAGCAGAGCTTCCGCCCCATCAATAACTCGGTGGGAGTTTTGTTGGTGACGCTCTGCGGAGTGATATGCTGCAAAAGGAGTATCCGGTTAATCTTGTCTTCAATATCGCCATAGTCCATTTTATGCAAGGTTTTCTTGATGAATTGTACCATGCGCTCGGCCCTTCCGTTGGCCGCAGGATGTGCTGGCGAAGTCAGTGCATGGTGAATACCGCGGTCCGCCAGGTACTGTTCAAAGGACAGCGCGGTAAATTGGGGCCCGTTGTCGGATACCAGAACGTCTGGTAATCCGTGTGTTGCAAATAGTCTGTCTAGTTTCCTGATGACTGATTCGGTTGTTGTATTTCTCATCTCATGGATTTCAAGCCAGTTCGAGTAGGCATCCACCGTTAATAAAAATGTGTGTCCTTTGGTAGGTCCTGCAAAGTCCAGATGAATACGGGACCATGGTCTCCTCGGTGTTTCCCATTCAGTCGGGGTTGCTTTCGGAGGGGCATTCCTTACTTCCTGGCATTTGTGACAAGCTTTTACCCATGTCTCGATCTGCTTGTCGATACCCAGCCACCACGCGTAGCTTTCTGCAAGGGCTTTAATGCGCACGATGCCGGGGTGGCCATCGTGCAAGGTTCTTAGTATCGCTCGTCGTAACCGCTCT
The DNA here is from genome assembly GCA_033807585.1 of Hydrophis major. Taxonomy (NCBI): domain Eukaryota; kingdom Metazoa; phylum Chordata; class Lepidosauria; order Squamata; family Elapidae; genus Hydrophis; species Hydrophis major. The sequence goes on along the minus strand of CM066328.1, from coordinate 325,065,489 downwards.
GGGACAACAACTCTATCACCCCAGATAATGCAGCCCTTCTGGGAAAATAGTTCCGTTTGTCGATTTTTGAATGGGACGTAGTTGTCAGGTACCTGGTCCAATGGCCATCCGCGCTCGACCCAACTGAGGACTCGTGCTAAAATGGGGTCGTGTTTTGTTTCCATCACGATATCTCGGGCTTTTAGTGGCGGTGTTCGAAGTGTCTCGATCTGCAGTGTTGTAACTGTTGGAGCAGGGTCATCAATGGTCTCTGGAAGTGATGCACGACTCAGTGCATCGGCGTGGGGAATGGCTTTCCCCGGGCGGTGTTGCAACTTGTAATTATATGCAGCCAAGAATTCTGACCAGTGAGTCATTCTGGGAGATAATATATAAGGTGTTGGCCTATCTCCCGCTATTATTCCCAGCAAAGGTTTGTGGTCAGTCACTATAGTAAAGGCTCGGCCATACACATATTCATGAAATCTCTTAACAGCAGACACAATAGCAAGGGCCTCTTTATCAATTTGACTGTAATTGCATTCTGCTTTTGATAACGTCTTTGAGAAATAGGCAACAGAGGCTTCACTACCATTTGGCAAAACGTGGCTCAAAATGGCGCCCACTCCGAATGGTGATGCATCACATGTGATTGTTAAAGGCAAAGTCTCATTATACTGCATCAAAACAGCATCAGAAGTCAATAAATTTTTTACATGTCGAAACGCCTGCTCCTCTTTGTGTCCCCATATCCAGGTTGCTTTTTTGTCCAACAAACGATGTAGGGGTTCGGCTACGGTTGCTTTGTGAGGCAGGAAAATGTTATAGAAATTGATAAGGCCGAGAAAAGCCTGGAGGTTGGCCTTATTTTGGGGTTTTGGGGCGTTTTTGAGTGCCCTAAGTTTGCTATCGGTGGGGTGAATGCCTTGACTATCAATTAAATATCCTAAAAATTCTACATGATCCATACATAGTTGACACTTGTTTTTTTTAACTTTGAGACTTGAGTCTTTAAATCTCTGGAGAACCGACCTCAGGTGATCTTTTAGTATTTTCCGAGTCGGGGCAGCGATTAACACATCATCAAAATATGGGACAACGCCTTTTATCCCTTGTAGTAGTCTTTCCATCAAACTTTGAAAGATTCCTGGGGCTACGCTTACTCCGAACTGGAGTTGGTTACATTTAAACACACCTCGGTGCGTAACGATCGTTTGGGCCTCTGCCGTTTTTTTGTCTACAGGCAGTTGTTGGTATGCCTGGGCTAAGTATAGTTTAGCGAAGACTTTTCCGCCCCCCAGCGAATGGAGGAGGTGTTGCACCACCGGTACCAGGTAAGCATTTTGTTGAAGGGCGTGGTTCAGGGTGGCTCGGTAGTCCCCACAAATTCTTATCGATCCATCAGGCTTGATGGGTGTCACGATTGGGGTTTCCCAGGGAGAATGATCGGTTGGTTCTCACACACCCTGGGCTATTAATTTATCAAGCTGCTCATCAATCTTTGGTTTAAGGGCAAATGGAACTTGACGAGGCTGAAGGCGGATGGGAGCTATTTTGGGATTGAGGTTAAATGATATTGGGGTCCCCTTGTACTCGCCTAGTTTTTCTGCAAAGACGTCCTGGAATTCTTGGACGAGGTCCTCTTCCCAGTCGCTGCTGCAGGTTCAGTGAATGCCGGCTATTTCAATTCTGAGTGGAGCGAACCATTGGAGGCCTAACAAACTAGGCCGATCCCTGTCAATTACAGTCAGGGGTAGGAATGCTGTACAGTTCTTAAACGATACCCGGACTCGGCTGGATCCAACGACCAGAATTTGATTTCCTTGATAGTCTTTGAGTATGAGTCTTTGGAATCTGAGGTCTTGCCGCCGGACAGTAGGGATGAGTTGCTTGAGGGTCTTCCAGGAAACCATCGAGAGAGACAATCCGGAATCGACTTCCATCAGGCAGGGCTGATTTTCGATGGCCACTTTCACTCGGATCTTCTTGGCATCAAGAGATGAGGTGTGACCGATCGTGATAGTTTGGTGAGCCTCTTCTCGCTTCGTTGAGTGATTTAGGGTTTTGTTTCTGTAGGAGTGGTTGTTCCATTGGTGGTTCTCGCTTTACAGGACGGCTTCCTGTTGGTTGGTGATAGTTAGCCCCCCTCGAGGGTGGGCTGGGTCCTAGCTTGCTTCCACAGACCCGTCTGATATGGCCTCTTTTCCCGCACACATAGCAGAGCACGTCAAGGAATTTGCATTCTGACCGGGGATGGCTTGCTCCACAACCAGCGCATTGGTACTGCGATTTCTGGCGTTGGTCTCGTTCGGACCGAAGTTGGTGGACCTCTTCTTCATCGCTTTCTGATGACGATTCGAGGTCCTCGTTGTCGGCTTTCGTAGGCTGTCCTTCTGACTGAGGTGAAATTTCGCAGGCAAGTTGGCGAAGCGGGGCGTGGGTACGGCGCATTCGGGCAGCTGACTTCCTGGTTGCTTCTGCTGCAGTAGCTTCAGCGATGGCATCTTTAAGGCTAATGTCACCTTTCACCATCAGCTTACTCTGTGTGCCTGGATCATCTAATCCCAGAACTATTCAGTCTCTCAGGGCTTCTAGGTCGGCAAACTTGCATAGGCCTCCCAGATTCCGGAGATCCGCTATGAAATCAGCAACACTTTCACCCTTCGCTGACTTCTCTGGTAAAATTCATGCCTTCTAACAAGCATTGGCACAGTCGGTGCATAGTGGGCCCTCAGCAGGGGTTCGAGGACGTCCCAGTCCATAGACTTTACTTATGCCGGTTTCGCTAGTGCCTTGGCCATCTTGAATACGGTCGGCCCGCAATGAGTTAGGAATACCGCCCGTTTCTTTCTGGTAGTGGCATCCTTCAAATTGTTGGTCTCCAGAAACATCTGGAAATGATCCATATATGAGTCCCAGTCTTCTTGCGCCGGATCGAATGGAGTGGGTGGACATGGTTCCGCCATTAGAGCGTTTCAGCCACGTGCTCTGTTATCGTTCTTCGTCGTTCAGTCAGCTCTGACGTCTCCACATCCCACCTTCGTCGCCAATGTTATGTTCTGTGCATGGGCGCTAAGGAGGAGACGAGCCAGTGAACAGTGAACTTCAAACTCTTTATTTACATGTGTAACAGCTGAGCTTTATGGCCGCAACGGCCCTTTATATAGGCAAGCTCTTGAGTATTTAACCAATGAAAACACAGGGAGCGCTAGCTCCATTAACCAATGGGAGAGGCTCGTTAATAGCCAATCAGATTCTCCTGAACGGACCAATCCGATGTCGCTATTATCGGCCAATCAGAAGTGCAGGGCCAGAACCCTGCACTTTACTTCAAGCTCTTAATAATCTTTATTTAAGTTCTTTTATTAATTCACAACACAGCTAAACTTATTAATTAGTTTCTTTAGAAAGCAGGATTGCAGCTTCATCCAGTGGAAAATGGGATTCCTGTGGGAGAAAAGGCAAAAGGAAGCTTGGGGTAACATTTTCCTGCTGTGTTCTTAAGTCGGTTCAGAAAAATGATTCTCCCTCTCAGTTGTGTAAACACAAAGCTAATTATAGCAACATATGGACACGAGATTAAGTTTTATTTTGAATTCATAAAATATAAATTAGTTCCAGTCATTATCATTACTACATGCAGTGGTTTCTACTCCAGATGAGCTAAGCAATAGAGGAAACAATTTGGTAGAAAGAATATGGATTAACCTTTTGAGTCTTTTCCCTACTTGTCCTCTTCATGAGATTAATGAGCACTGCCTGTGTATTCATATGGAAAAGCTCTCCTACTGCTTGGTATCTCTCATCTTAACTGGTTCTAAAGAAGCCTGCAGCATTTCAGAGTCATGTCTCAAATGAATTTGGCTTTCAATTATCTGTCTATCAAGCCCCCTCCTTCATGTCATTTTTCATGTTGACTTTTCAAAGGGAAGAGAGCCTCTGTTTCCAATTACTTCCAATGAGTCAGTACATTGAAGGGAACTGTAATTTAGTGGACACTTAAACAATGACAGTACATCTTCATCTTATTACAGCATTCACATGGCAGAACATAAATAGAGCATCCCAAGAAACTGGTAAACAAGGAAGAAGCAAAATCCTGGTTTTTAAGAAGAGTCACAACATGTAGTAGGGAGGAGAAGTCTGAATTACAGAGCAGGGATTTCTTATGATTACTCCTCTTTCTTTGGAAAAATTCTGGACATTATTTATGGGACAAAGAACTGTAAATTCATGGGACATATAATTCCCCTGTAAATTATATGCTACAGGTAGTCATAAAACGTAATGTTATTGTATCAACAATGCCACCAGGGCTCACAAGGAAATGTAGTTTGGAGCATTCAAGATTTTAACCAGCCAGTTGCACCCTTTTCCTGGATTTATGATACCATATTTATCTCAAAGGAAGTTAATATTAATTAAAACAGTCATCTGCATGGAAGGTTATAAACAAAAACCAAAACCATCTATTGCGTTGCCTTAGCCTCAATGAAAAAAAAAGAGAGAATGTATTTAAGAAAGGGAAAAAAAACCCTAGTCTTACTTTTAAGTTCCTTCTAATGTCTCTTTTGGCTGCCTATTATTTGTACTTATAGAATTGTATTCTATGTACTGCTGGTGCTTAGGATATTTTTTGAAATGACAGAAATTCATAATTTTCCTGTCCTGAATTGGAAAATCTATAGAGATAATGAAATATGAGGGCTTTAGTTATTCTAGCTCTTCCTGGTTCAGCTCACGAATTGGGGGTTTTAAATTCTGTCAAATACTAGAATTGACATACAGTATCATCACACATGACAACAAAGCTACTTCTCAAAGTTTATACTTGATGATTGTGTATACCAGGGGGTCAAACTCAAGGCCTGTGGGCCAGATCTGGTCTGCAGGGTGATTAGATCTGGCCCACTGAGCTGCCCTGGAAATAGTGAAAGACCAGCCCACAGTGGCTCTGCCAGTGAAAATGGAGCTCGGGAGGGCTTTGCGTGGCCCTCTCAATGTCAACCTTGAAACTCTGTTTTCACTAGTTGAGGGCTACAGGAGGCTGTTGTGGCCCTCCCAAGCTCTGTTTTCATTGGCAGAGGGCTGCATGAAGATCCCACAGCCCATCCCGGGCCACTACAGGTGCCCCTGACACAAGTGATATCAAGCAGGTCACACCCACCCTGGCCATGCCCCTCCCCAAGATCAAACACAACCCTGATATGGCCCTCAATGAAATTGACTTTGACACCCCTGGTGCATACAGGCCAAGAAATACATATCAAAGAATGAATCCAGTTGGATCATCTAAGGAGGTTTCCTTCTCATGCCTTTGTTGATGTGTAACACAGGACAAGAAACTTGTACAGAGAGAATTATTCTCTACTGGGAAATCCTAAACTCTGAAGAGCAAATGATTGAAAATAAAGCATGGATGTAGATCTCTTCTCTGACCATGAGCCAACCACACCTGAGTTGTATCCTAGGGGCTTAATCCAAAAGCAGGTAGGACAAAGAAGTGGGCTGACATGTACACTTAATTTCATTTCATCTATTATTTAAACATATTATTTTTCATATTTTTAATTAGTTTCTTCTTCTGACTACCCCTTTACTATTCACTATTAACTTTTGGAGGGTCTGCTGTCAAAATGTTTCGGGATTAATCAACCTCCAAAGTCTTTTAGAATAAATAAATAAAATTATTCTACTTCTAATAGTTTCCAACTGAAATCAAAGTTTTAGCTAACTGGCTATATGGCTTTAAGACCTGCTGAATCAATTTCCCCATCTTGGCCAGCCCTCAAATGGCAGGGCTCAAGCTGCAAGAACTCTGTCCACATTCTCAGCCTTCTAAATTGAAAACACTGCAAGATCCCACTTATCCCATTGGTTCTACCACGTGATATTTAATTCCAAGCAAACATTTTTTTTGGCTTTCTCAGCAAGATATCTTATTAATAGCAATTAGACTTATATACCACTTTACAATGCTTTACAGCCCTCTCTAAGTGGTTTACATAGTAAGCATATTTCCCCCAACAATTTTGGCTCCTCATTTTACCCACCTTGGACAGATGGAAGGCTGAGTCAGCCTTGAGCTTGGTGAGATTTGAACTGCCAAACGGCAGGCAGCAGAAGTAGCCTGCAGTACTGCACTCTAACCACTGCGCCACCAAGGCTCATTAAACTATTTGTTCAAAAGGAAGTCCCTCAACCTGCCTACCTCAATAGAATGAGGGTCACCTTCCACAACGTTTCTGGATGGCAACCTTGATGCTGCATGGATGGAGAAACACTGGTGTTTCATTGCCCTGATTGCCAAAGACTAGGCCTGTACTTGGTTATATTTAGGTTTTCTTATATTTTGCTTTCCACCAGAAGTAGTTCAAACATCCTTTTGTTTCTTTCTGGGTTACTGAGAATCTTCCAGAATTTGTAGTTAAGAAGGCCCCACAAGGGCACTATGTAGTTTAATATATTTGTAAAAGTAAAGGTAAAGGTTTCTCCTGCCAGTTGTGTCCAACTAGCAGGAGATGCTTATCTGGGAGGGAGAGATGCTAGGGGGAGATGCTCATCTGTTTCTTAGCTGAACGAGCCAGCATTGTCCAAAGACCTTTCTGTGGTTATGTGGCCAGCATGACAATACACCAAGGGGCATGAAATACTGTTAGCTATCCACCAAAGTGGTACCCATTTATTTACTTGCATCTGCATGCTTTTGAACTGCAAGGTGAGCAGGAGCCGGGGCAGGAACAGAAGCTCACCCCATTGTGTGGCACTCAGGGCTGTCAAGCTTCCAGCTAACAAGCTTTAACTGCTGAGTCATTGTGCCTTGAATATACTTGTAGTCTCCCTATTCTAGAGACTAACCAGGTTTGTGAAAGGACCGCTCCTCATTATTACAATGAAATTCTCCAAGCATCTGTTGAAAGTTGAGCAGATCACCATTCATTCATGCACACCCTTGCAGACAATGTAGGAAAGCCCTGAAAGCAGTCATACAAATCTTCCAGAGGCTACTGTGGGCTCAGTGTTTTGAGGAGGGGCTCTTTGTACAAGCCTACTTGCTTAAAGTCACATCCATATTGATGGTAGAAAGTAAATGAACAGACTACAGAGTACTGATTCCATCAAGGAGCTGTTTCATGATCAGCCAATGAATGCTGTGGTTGAATGAAATATTCTCCTAGTTACATGGATAAATGGATTCCATATGGTGGAAGGTCTAAAAGGCAACATTGTGCTCCCATGATACAAAGCCATTACTCTTTGGAAACTCTGAAGGAAGATCTAAACTACTATGCATTGTCAGAACATGTTCGGGCAATTAAAATACCAGAAGTTCAGGTATGTTTTTTTTACAAAGTGTAGAACTCATTAGGAGACAGATCGGAATTTCTATATTGGAAGCTTCAGGGAAATACTGCCTCAGGTATACAATAAATTAGTACTTCATAGTCTGCCAAAGAAAATGTGGGAGTGTTAAAAAGAAACCCTGATATGGCTTAAAAGAGAAATACCTCCTGTAAATGCAACTGTCTGTGAGTAGGGGCTTCTACAAAGGGAGCAAACATTTCAGCCTTCAGTGTTCCCAAACAAGAGCTTCTATTTCTTTCTTGTGAAATAGTTGAATCACTGGAGAAAAAAAAAAACACTCTACTTTCTACCAATGCCAGGAAAATTTGGAATGTAGTAATTTTAATTTTTGGAATTTGCAAATACTCCCAAGATTTCTTTGGATGAAGGATACTATATAGATTTCGCCTGGCTTTGCAAAGCTGAGCAAACTGAAACCTGCATTCATGAATACAGTGGAGAATTCTAAAAGGAGAATTTGGAAAGTAGCAATGAGCAAATCATTTAAATCTGATATATTCTCACCCCAAAAGACTGGTTTTGGTTGTTTGGAAGAGGAAAGAGGATGTATTTTGAGTCTGGAGTGTTTTGCTGTTTGGTTTCAAGCATGAAACAAACATTGGCCGGTATCAGTTGTTCTGAGCACCGTGACTGGGACTGTTGTTTTTTTGGCTTGTGAGTCAGTGCCTTTTTCAAACTTTTTTCCAGGCTATGCAGTGCATGTCTTTATTGCTAATATTTTAACCAAACCAGGGGAATCGCTGAGAGGAATATTAAAAGACACAAAGCAGTTAAGCATGTGCTAAAGCAGAAGAAAACTACTCACATCTTGTACTTACTATTTTTTAAACAAAATTCTTTGTTCTGGAGAAGAATTCAAGTGGTAAGAATTATTGGTAAGTTTGCACCAGTGTTTTGCTTGTGTGGTACCGCAGGCAAGTACAGTAGTGCCAATAAAACATTACTCATATATAAAGTGTGCTAATTATGCTCAAATGTAAATACAAAGATTAGCGGTGCAGAGTTGATGTGCAAATTCTCATCTCCTGTTGAAGTTAAGCTTCAAGAGGCACTCACACATATACACAACCCCACCTGAAAATCCTTTTTGACTGGGCCAGTTTGCAGAGCATAGAATTTTGTGCACTCTCTATTTTCTTGTTGTAGATATGTTATCTAATGAAGCAACATTGGCATTTTTATTTTTTGCAAACTGGCAGCCCCTATCTCTCTCCCCACTGCCTAAATATGACACACTGTAATAAGGATAAGCCCCATGATGGAAAAATCCCTTCTCTGAGGTGACCAGAGCCTAGGGTTGAAGAGTGAATAAAAAATTAGGCCCTTTGCTGCAACTACCATCTCTTCATTATGAACCAGTTTCTTCCTTTTGCCCGAATCCTCTGAGGAACCAGGAAAGGGTTGAAGGGGAAATTCTCTTCCTGCCCCAAGGTTTGGGCTGAACTACAGGAAGTGAAACTAAACAAAACTTTTGGAAGTCTGCAACTCAGCCAAGCTAAGGCGGGTCTTAAAAGGCCACCGGTCAACTCCAAGATTTAAACAAAAATCAACTTTATGAAAGCTGCCAAAAGAAGATAAGGTTCTACACACCCAACATATAGTTGAAGAGGTGAAACATGAAAACCTTAACACAAGACTAGTTACAGCCAAGCAACTCAATTTCTATCCTTGCCTGAGGTCTTTCTTCCTCAAGAATTCAAGACAACTATCTCAAAAACCCCAAATTCCTCCTGCCTCCTAACTTGACCTAACTCCCTTCATTTTGTTTATTCCTGCTGGGGGAATCAGTTGGGTTATAATTTAAAAAGCCAGTTGCTCCCCTCTACGCACCTTTATTGTATAAGTGTCTCTGAAGGAAAATTGGCTCAAAAATCCTATTATTTTAATAAGGAAACATAATCTAATTGAAGTAAGCGATAAAAGGATTATAGGGGGCAGGGAAAGAACAGATAATCTGTTGGCTGACAAACCAGTGTTTATTTGAAAAAACTGATAAAAATGGGTTTCCTCTGTTGAAAAGCAGGTGTGGGATCATTTTAATAGCAGGTTCTAAACCAACCAGTTTTCAACAAAGCCATAGTATCCTATTTAGGTTTTAAAATTTTCATCTTGAACCAGTTCAAAACAAAATTTATTTCATGCATACTTCTTCCTGAAAGCTGCTTATACTGTCCAGGCAAAGCAAATAAGAAAAAGTGTAAGGCAAGCCTTAGAAACATTCATTTTTGCTATAGTCACACTGTAACACAATCAATAACATAGCTTGAAGGGATATATGCTATTTTATGAAATGAATGTCTTAAAAGATTAATTAGGCAACAGATGCTGAAAATCTTGCTGAATGAATAGAAAATTGTCCAGCTTCCATAAGGAGAGTCATTGACTTTCTTTATACATAGCTCTCTGCTTCTAAAGCTGCGTTGAAATGTTTCCTAGTTGTTGTTTTTTTTTTTTTGGGGGGGGGGGGGAGATGAAACTGCACAAATACTGGAGGGCAACTCAGTATTTGCCTATTTCTATTCACATACAATTGTGCATCCTGCTTGTGCATGGTGCTTATGATACAACTAGCCTCAGTAGAACTGGAATGTTTCATTGAAGTACCTGAATACAAGCAGACTAAGGTAGGGGAACCATGCCCCTTTCCAAAGTTCATCATGTTCAGAAGTTTAAAATACACAACTTACACATGGAATCCACTAGGATTTTAAAGTGATATAAAAAGTTATGTTGAAATCATGAAGATCAATGAATGGACATAAATCCTCAAGCCCGCATTCACATTATTTTAAAATGTGTAACTAAATGACCTAAGAGCAGCAGATTTGAAATATCCTGCTACTGATTTCCAATAATTTTGAATTCTATTGCAAATAACAGAAGCATCAATGTTAAAGAATGCTTTTTAAAAAAATCTCTGAAAAGCAAGCATTCATAGAAGCCTAGCAGAGAAACACATATAGTTATTTTAATGTAGCCCCTGAACAATATAATAACATAAAACCAAAAGATATAATTTTATTGCTTATACATGGGCTTTTCTTTTTAATGTCCATGCACATAGTGTACCAAGCAGTTTGGTAACAAAGGAAAAGATCACAGTATTTGCATGTAGTAAGAAAATTCAACAGGAGCACACTGTTTACTGAACAAAAGAGTTCAGTGAAGAATTTTTTTGGGGGTCAAATGTAGCACCTGGAATGCTAGAAATGGCAAAGTTTTAAGCTTAGTATATACCTAACTTTTGGATTTGGACCACATTGCTCAAATATAAGTTTTATTCTGAACTCAAAACATCAGAATGTGTTCCTCATTCCATTAATTTATATAGGAAAAGTTAGGAAAGTCAATGATTCAAACTTTGAAATAAAAATTGAATTTGAGCTGAGTCAAATCAAGAGAGGTTAAGTTCTGCAAAATTCAAAGGGAAATAACTGTTTTTCAATTTTATAAATTTGAGACCTAAAATAAATATTGATATCTGAAAGACTATACTTTTATCTTAACACTGAACAACTTTTGTTAGTTGTTATTAATAGAACAAATCTTTTTAACATTTAAAGTTTCTTCAACCTCCACCCAATTGAGTTGGTGGTGCACATTGTAAGGCAGAACTAAATTATCATTTAAAAAAGAAAAGCTGAGGCAAAAAGGGAGGCATATCATATTTTGTACAAAGTATTAAATTGAACTAAATTTATTAACAAAAACTTATTTAATACTAAAATAGTTTTATTTGTTAAAACATTTATGCAGTTTTATATTAATAATTCAAACACATAGTTAAAGGTTCCACAATATTTTAATAGTCTATAGTACAGCAGGAGTTGAACATTTTCATTTTTTAAAATGATGGCAATAAATGTTAAATTCCAGATATTTCTAATTTTGGTTATTTTCTTAGTGTTAGAATTAATTATGGGTGCTTTCAAAGTTCAAGATATCTAGAGCTAGGCTTTACATTTCAGATGTATATTTCCTTTATCCTTAAAACTGAAATGAGCTACACAATGAAAAAAAACACCACACACACACACACACATACACACAAAAATTATATTGCTTTAATGAGTATTGGAACCAGGAAACATTACAATGGCTTTCCAGCAATATCAGTAAAGCTAACTATATCTTTCTAACTTAATTTGAAAGTTTCTCAAAAAAACATTTCTGCCTTATTTTCTGCATTGGTTTTATTATATAGCATCCCTTCACCCAAATGGTCTGGACATTTCAATTAGAGATATGTTGCATTTCAAACAATCTTCTCTTATAACAAATTCCAAACAAAACTGCATGCCATCAAGAAGTATTTCCCTCCCTACCCAATCTTGTAAAAAGGACAGCACAGCCATGGGGGGTATTTTATAGTTTTGGGCAAGGAGTGCCACAATTGGCGTGCTGAATGTAAACCTCTGTCCCCAGATAGTTCTTATTCCTCTGTCAGAAAGAATGAGACAGACACAGAGGCTGTATTCTTATCACAGAAATCAAAAGCTTTTGTGCAAATGCATTTTCCTGACAAGAGTTAAGAGTAACCGCCTGTTAAGTTTTTTTAGGTACAAGTGATGAAGCCAGCAAACAAAGGCATCATTCTCTGCCTGTCATCAGTAACTTGAGGGCTTTCTGTAGATTCTGCACAGCAGTGTTCACATCTTCATACTGCAAAGCACTGCCAGCAAATTTGCAGTATTTCTGAGCCCTGGAAAAATCTTCGGCAGTCAAACGAATTTCCCCTATGAAAACAGAGACAGATGACTAAGACTCAGCATACACACATATTTATTTAACCACCAGAAATGGTTTGCTAAGATCAATGAACAGAAAAGCTGTTTGAAGCTTAGAGTGTAACCTAATACTTTGAGAGAGATTTGCTCTTTATCGAAAGTCTTTAGAAGCTTCAGTAATCATGTTACAATCTGCACAAAAACAAGGACAATATCCAGTGTGTTAACCTTAGATTCTCCCTTTTCTCCCTCAGGTCTGGGGCGCAATTGAGGCCATTCATTGATTCTGCCTCTGTATAATTTGTTGAGATATGGGATCATCTTGTTATGAAATAACACTCATTCCCTAGTGGAAGAATTGAGCATTGTGACATTTTATTTTTCCTATCAGGTGAAAGAAAGGACCAAACATACACAAGATACCAAGGCACTAGGAATTTAAAAACAGTCTAACTTTTTTCTGACCTGCATTTTGCCTAAAGTATAAGAATGAAAAACATCCTCGTTTCCAATAAAACTACACAGCAGTATTCAGGTGAAACTCGAAAAATTAGAATATCATGCAAAAGTTCATTTATTTCAGTAATGCAACTTAAAAGGTGAAATTAATTTATGAGATAGACTCATTACATGCAAAGCAAGATAGTTCAAGCCGTGATTTGTCATAATTGCGATGATTTATGGCTTACAGCTCATGAAAACCCCAAATCCACAATCTCAGAAAATTAGAATATTACATGCAATCAATAAAACAAGCATTGTACATAGAACAATATCGGACCTCTGAAAAGTATAAGCATGCATATGTACTCAGTACTTGGTTTGGGCCCTTTTTGCAGCAATTACTGCCTCAATGCGGCGTGGCATGGAAGCTATCAGCCTGTGGCACTGCTGAGATGTTATGGAAGACCAGGATGCTTCAATAGCGGCTTTCAGCTCTTCTGCATTGTTCGATCTCATGTCTCTCATCTTTCTCTTGGCAATGCCCCATAGATTCTCTATGGGGTTCAGGTCAGGAGAGTTTGCTGGCCAATCAAGCACAGTAATCCCACGGTCATTGAACCAGGTTTTGGTTCTTTTGGCAGTGTGGGCAGGTGCCAAGTCCTGCTGGAAAATGAAGTCAGCATCCCCATAAAGCTCGTTTGTGGAAGGAAGCATGAAGTGCTCCAAAATCTTCTGGTAGATGGCTGTGTTGATCCTGGACTTAATGAAGCACAGTGGACCAACACCAACAGATGACATGGCTCCCCAAATCAACACAGTCTGTGCAAACTTCACACTGGACTTCAAGCATCTTGCAGTGTGTGCCTCTCCATTCTTCCTCCAGACTCTGGGTCCTTGGTTTCCAAATGAGATGCAAAAGTTGCTCTCATCAGAAAAGAGGACTTTGGACCACTGAGCAACAGACCAGGTCTGTTTCTCTTTAGCCCAGATAAGATGCTTCTGATGTTGTTTATTGTTCAGGAGCGGCTTGACAAGAGGAATATGACATTTGAAGCCCATGTCCAGGATCCATCTGTGTGTGGTGGTTCTTGATGCACTGACTCCAGCCTCAGTCCACTCCTTGTGAAAGTCCCCAACACTTTTGAATGGTCTTTTCCTGACAATCCTCTCCAGACTACAATCATCCCTGCTGCTTGTGCACCTTTTTCTTCCACACTTTTCCCTTCCACATAACTTTCTTTTAATGTGCTTTGATAGAGCACTTTGGGAACATCCAACTTCTTTTGCAATTACCTTTTGAGGCTTTCCCTCCTTATGGAAGGTGTCAATGATGGTTTTCTGCACAACTGTCAGGTCAGCAGTCTTTCCCATGATTGTGATTCCTACTGAATCTGACTGAGAGGGCATTTAAAGGCTCAGGAACCCTTTGCAGGTGTTATGGCTTAATTAGCTGATTAAAGTGGGACACTTTGAGCCTAGAATATTGAACCTTTTCACAATATTCTAATTTTCTGAGATTGTGGATTTGGGGTTTTCATGACTGTAAGCCATAATCATCTCAATTATGATACATCATGGCTTGAACTACCTTGCTTTGCATGTAATGAGTCTATCTCATATTTTAGGTTTACTTTTTAAGTTGCATTACTAAAATAAATGAACTTTTGCACAATATTCTAATTTTTTTAGTTTCACCTGTAATCGTTAAGCCTTATTTCAAATTTAATACATTCTTACACTATAGAAGTCAAAACAGATGATACAAAGTCTGCATTTAGTCTTTTTTACATGGCAATTCAATGGAAAGTCCTATCTGTATAGTATTATTGAATAATGCAGTTTCTGTAACAATCTTATTATCAACAAAAGCAAACAAATACTAGCTACTATACAGCTTAATATTGACTTATTTGTATGATCTGTTTTGATCATTTTGAACATTGTGGCTAAACAGATATATGCTTACCATTTATACTGATCAATCTGCATTTAACAAAGCCTGAGCATACTGAATTTATGCATTGTTTCAAATAAAGTTTTGTTTGTTTTGTTACATTTCAAAGGAATGAGCCATATCATGTAAAAGTACATTATAAACACAGAAATCTAGTGTCCTATGTCAGAAGTTCCAGCTTTTTAAAATCTGAGTTTTCGTAACTCTGTATGAGAAAGAATATGACAGTATTTTCTGTAGATAGACTGACACTGCAAACAGCTCTGAATCAGTATGGCCTTATTTCCATTTTAACAAAACCTTAGGAGCCACAACACAGAGGCAAGAATTTAGTAATATATACAGTAGAATTTTATACATATTTATATATGCATTTATACCTAATCTTTTTCTCACTTTATAATTATCATTGCAATGTTATCACATTTATATGTGAAATTATATCTACTATAACCTAACACTGATAAAAATAAAAAAAATAAATTTGTTTTATCTTTATGTAATTATTGGTTTCTTTCATTCATAACTCAAATTTATAAAATAAAATTATTTTTTCTTTCTTCTTTTAAAGATTAGATGGTTTGCTTTAGCAAATTAAAAAAAGTTTTCACACAGAGGATAGGCTGCTTTTTTTGGTACACATTTGTCTTTTTGAAGTGGAGAAATTTTTAATCTAGTTCAATATATTTTTTTCAAATATTGTTAATCAATAGGCTAAATCTGATTTTAATCAGTGGAGACCTACTTAGAATTAAAAAAAACCCTCTTGCAACAAGCATCTTATTATTTATGAGTTCATTTTGCATGTTTTATAAAACACCTAAACTTCAAATGGATTTATTTCAACAGGAGTCAATGTGTATTTGCATAGATCAGCAATTTCTTCAAAGAACGCCATGTCACAAAATATAGTCACTTAAAATTTCAATTTGTAACCTAACATCCATGATCTGATAAATGTATAAATCCACAATTAACTTTTAAGGTTTGGTCAATGGTGGCCTCCCTCTCTTTGAAAAACACAGCGTGAACACATTACCTCAAAGACTGTCTCAAGGACATGTTGTTTTCTCATATTATGATGCCAAAAGAAACTTGAAAATCATTCTTTTAGAAAACAGCCAAGGCATCAGTCCAGTATTCAACTGATTTTCTGGAACAAAGCCTAAATTAACCACTCTAATCTTATTTTTACAGTATCTACTCTATTACATGCCCTGTTGGCAAAAAACCTTATTTATTATTATTGAGGCCTACTTCAATTATTAATGTGTATCAGGCAAAATTTTAGTTTTAATTTTAGATATTTTTAATCACATCATTGGACAGAACTAAAATTCTGAAGCGCCAAAAAAAATTCACACACAGCCATACTGCCTACCAGAAGTGAGACATTTTGCAAATAGAAAGATAATATTTATATTCATTTTTATCAAGCTTTTATCAAGTATACTTTATAATTAATATTAAATCATTTAACATTAAATAAATTTGTCTTCATAGCCATAAACTTGAAGTATCTTTGAAGTTCTATGTGAAATTTATTTGAAATTTTATGTAAAATTCTGTGTGAAAAGCATCTACTTATGTATCAATTTCCAGTAAATATAATGTGCTTGATTTGAATATGTTGCCTGAGATTGATAAATCTTATGGACTTTTTTTTTTAAAAAAAAGAACCACTGTCCTTGTTAAATGCAAAACTAACAAATGTAAAATCTTTCTCAAAATACAAAAAGTTAACATAATTTACAAAGAAGGAATTACTGCTCCTTGTCCACTCAAATATACTACAGTCAGGTCTTTCTGAACTGTAGTGCTAGTAGGTAATGATGAAAAATTGGTAATCACCCATTTGGAATCCTAGATTATCATTCTTTGGCCTAGATGATGAGCTCCTAGGGTGATTTATAATTATAATAATAAATATATGAAATTTGAGACCACAATACAGTCTGCATTAAATCTACTACACATTTTCATACCAATTATGATTATGAATTCAATCTATATTCCTGACTTTCCATTAGAGGGCACTCAAGATGGCTGACAATATATTGCCTCAACATACTAAAATGGAACTCCTTTTCCAGTAATTGTGGAATCACATGATCAATTAAGATCCTCTACTAAATATACTCAATTTCTATATTTTCCCCTTTACTTTGAAATTATTGCTTCTGCACTTTCATATAATGTTATTCCTTATACACAAATACAGGACAACACTTTTAAATAGTACCAACAGTGTTGTTATTGTTTTTATGGTCAGTATTATGTTCCAAAGGGAATCATTTTGCACCAGAACACTTATGTTCAGACTGAGCTGTTTCAGTTATTTTGGTAGTGTTTTCTGCTTGAAACAGAATGCTGGGAATGTGGAAAAAAAGTTATTTTGCACTCAGAACACCTATAGAATCATTGAAATAGTCCATTTTTTAAAATAAACCTAATATTTCAAATGCAAAATGATGGCTTTGAACCTGATGTATTTCTTATTTGAAATGTTTTGAATCCAAATGTCTTGAGTGTTCTAAAATATTCTTGAATCTATGATTTTAAACATAGGTACTTTTTTCTTGGAGTACCTCCATGGAATTCAGCAAGAATTATTTTGAAACAAATTTATGCTTGTTTTTATAAGTACAGGTGTGCTGTAGGCAATTCTTTTCAATGATGCAAACTGTAGCAGGAAAACAAAGCTTACCTGCAGGTTGGACATTATAAAGTGAAGGATCAACCAGGGGAACATTCTGAGGTGTGGGTTGAATTGTATTACTTGTTTCTCCTATAAATAATAAAAAGAGAAAAACAAATGTGCAAAGTTAGAAATATCATATGTTTACCTTAACTGGAATGAAATCTATGATTTCAGAATAATATTTGAGAACTTTTAAAAAGTAATTAGAAATTGGGAAGAATGTAATACTTATATAGCATTAATGTTTTGTATCCATCAGCAATTTAGTTTCTATAGTACTAAAATGTGCCTAACTTGATGTTTAATAGAATTTTCTGGTAACTGCATGTCAATTCTACTAAGAACAAAATGAGAGAAGAAATGATCTAGTGAGTTGGGCATTTTTATTCCCACAAGAATGCAGAATCCCTTTCCATGTTACTTAACTATGTTGAAAGAGCACTAGAATGAAATAATCAGAATCTTTATTTGATATGGCTTATGTTGATTTTTTTAAACTATATACTTTAGTTTTTTTCCTTTGTAAAGCTAATGCCATAATCTAAAATATAACGGAACTACTTTAAGACGAAGCAGCCGTTTTTTAAATATAGTGTCTTTCACTGCTTACCTGGACAACCTAATTTTACTATGAATAAACGAGTGAAAAATAGTCAGAGTGCTTAATAGGCAAGTCTAAAATTATGATTTAGACAGATATATTTGACATAACTTAATTGAATAGTATTTGAATAGTACACTAAAAGTATCTTTACTGGGTTGGTTATAGAGTTATATACAAGTGGTTGTTTAAGCAACCACTTGTTTAACCTATGTGTTCAAACCTATGATAGCACTGTATGGATAGTAGTTACAGCTGTAATTATTGCTGATACATCATCATCCCTGCAGTCAATTGATAACAATGTGCAACTTTTCCTGCTGGTTTCCCATAAACAAAGTCAATGGAGAAATTGGCAGGACATCAGAAATTGTAGTCAGATGAAGTCCTTGCTTAGCGACTTTCATGGTCTTCATTCAACAACAGAAAATGGGACTAATGGAACTGCCACCACTAAATGATGCATTCACATGTTTTTTTTTTACTCAGGAAGTCACTTAATGATGGGGCTTCCAGTCTGAATAAGCATTATTAAACAAGGACTATCTGTAATAGAAGTAGGTGGTCTCTCAATATGAATTACTGAGGAGCACAAGTAAGGTTACTGTAGGTTACATACCTTGCCATAGATATTTATTTGCTTTTGGTTATTCCGTATGGGAACAGAACAATTATCTCTCTTTGGACCTTTTGGTATAATTGAACATAGCTTTCTACTTGTATTTATACAGTGCAATTTAATAGTTTGCCTTATCTTTTTAAACCAGCATGGATTTATAATAAATCTTATGGCACTATTTGGGGTAGCTTCCTTTCACTGCAAAAGTTCTAAGAAATAGTTTCCAATGTCTTATTACATAGTTAACAAATCTAGGAAATGACAAACATGCAGTGTTAAAAATATACAGATTACTCACCTGTGCTATGGGGTACCTCTGCAGGAGTGTTAGCAGGGGCATGAGCACCTGGTGGGATATGTATGCCACTGTAACTGTTTGTGGGAATATTACTTGACTGAAAGGTAGATGATGGTTCTGATTCTTGGCTGGATGGTGTTGGAGAACTGGCTTGTTCATTTTCATCATCTTGCAAACAAAAAAAAGAGACCTACTGATTTTTTAAAAACCAAAATTCAATGCACAAATAGCCTTTGTTTAGCAACTGCTTTATTTAATGACCATTTGCAGTTACAATAGTGATGAATAAGTAACTTTATACTCAATTTTTGCATTTATCACCTTTATAGGTCTGTAAAACAAGGAAAAGTTGAAATAAGATCATAAGAACAGTTGTGATTTCATGTAATGACTGGTTTGCTTAATAAGTGATCAAAACTGTGGTTGCTAATCAAGGACTACTGATAGCATTAATATATTTGGATTAGTGCTTTTCAGCTTCACAGCTATTTTGGATAAGTGCTGTGAAGGTAACTAAAAACATATTGCAATGTTATTTATTATGCTATAAGAATAAAGCAAATGTTTAGAATAAATTAATACTAGGACATATAGAATCAATATTCAGTAACTAACAGCTAAAATTGACTATGGGAGGGCAACGTTTATAGAGTCATCTTTGATGAAATAGATAGCACACAAATTTAATGAAAAAATAGACATGGATGCAATTACATTCACTGAAAATATAGTTCAAGAGCCTAAGATGTTCTGTTGGCTCAACAATGCTAAGTTTTGAACAGAAAATGTCTATACTCTGATTTCAGCACAAGAAAGTTTCTTTCTCCTTTTACTCCTATGGTATTCACTTCAGAAATTACTTTTCTGCATAGCAGATGCTCCATTATAATTCTCATGGCCGTGTTACCCAATCAACTGGCAATTATGAATATCAGTGGGTTCTAATATTACATGACTTACTGATTTTCAAGAATAATACTGTCAGAAAACACAGTAATGTCTTAATGTCTAAAAGTTAGCTCATTCTAGTTCAGTACTTTTTAGTTTCAAGAGAAGGAAAAAAACTGAGCAAGCTGAAAGGAATGGGGGAAGTCTTCCAGTACATTTAAACAATACTGCTTTTCTTTTTGAAATGCACAAAGCAAGAACTATGAGTTCTTCAGATATTCTGGAATACAAACATTTCCATATGAACTTTGGCACGATAATACCCTAAACTTTGTGGGTCACTTAGCACATAAAATAGAAATTTTACATTACTTAAAGTCAATGTACTCTTTTTAACTCATAAAATTAGTATAATAAATATACCATGAGCTAGATATTCATCCCATCCAATGAATATATTATGTATTGTATTATTTATTTATTATTATGAAATGAACCAAATATTTTAAAGTATTGCTTTTTAAGCTATGATATACACTGCTGTATCTGGTGATTTCTTAAATTACTACCATGCATTTAATGCATAACACACAATACATTTTGTTATTAAAGTTAAATTTTATTTCAAGCCGAATCAAGCAAACAAACAACTCTCCCTCCCACAAGCTCAGTCACATAGCAAAACATAGTTATGGCTAACTGGAGGAAAAACTGATTAGCATAAAAATGAAGGATGCATAAAATGCTATCTCTTCTTCTTCTTCTCCTTCTCCTTCTCCTTCTCCTCCTCTTCTTCCTCTTCCTCCTCTTCTTCCTCTCCTTCTCCTCCTCCTCCTCCTCCTCCACTTAACACATAATCCCCCCCAGCTTCCATGAGAAGTAAAAAATATGCTTTTACCAATATTTCATTTTGTTCCCCAAAAACAGTGTTTATTCACTAATAAAGTTTCAACCAGACGTCAAAAGTGCCCAGAGAAAATAAATTCTGAAGAAATGTTCACATATCTGTTTCAGTGCCCTTAAGATATATGGAAATTTGAACTGTTACATATAAAATACTCATTTATGTATTATGTATTTGTAACTATTACATACTTATTAATGGATTAGCATGGTTTAAGAACTTATTTTAAAATTATTTTGACAAATTATATGTGCTAACCTAAGTTGTAAGCAGAGATATATTAACCCAAGGAGCAATGTTTCTGAATTTTGAAAAGTATGAAAAGAAAGCTGAATTGGTTGATTAATATATGTTAATATAATTGTATGAGGGACAATTACCATTTCAACTTTTTGGAATACCTTGACAAAATGAGTCTGACAGTTTGAGAAATGAAGATAAGAAAAAATTACAAAAGACTGACTTCTATCACATTAAATATATTTCATATGCTATTTTTGTTGTTATTAGTTGCAAAGTCGTGTCTGACCCATCGCAACCCCATGGACAACGTTCCTCCAGGCCTTCCTGTCCTCTACCATCCCCTGGAGTCATTTAAGCTTATGCTGACTGCTTCAGTGACTCCACCCACCTCATTCCCAGTCATCTCCTTTTTCTTTTGCCCTCAATCGTTCCCAGCATTAGGCTCTTCTCCAGTGTGTCCTTTCTTCTCATTAGGTGGCCAAAGTATTTGAGTTTCATCTTTAGGATCTGGCCTTCTAAAGAACAGTCAGGGTTGATCTCCTCTAGGATTGACTGGTGTGATCGCCTTGCAGTCCAAGGGACTTGCAGGAGTCTTCTTCAGCACCACAGTTCAAAGGTCTCAATTCTTTGGCCCTCAGCCTTCCTTCACAGCCATACATTGCAACTGGGAAAACCATAGCCTTGACTATATGCACTTTTGTTGGCAGGGTGATGCCTCTGCTTTTCAGTATGTTGTCTAGATTTGCCATAGCTTTCCTCCCCGGAAGCAAGCATCTTTTAATTTATTGGCTGTAGTTCCCATCTGTAGTGAACTTGGAGCCCAGGAAAATAAAATCTGTCACTACCTCAATTTTTCTCCCATCTATTTGCCAGGAATATGTGCTATTTATATTTGTCAAAAAATTAACAGTAATGTTACCAAGTTCTTCCTCCATTCCAATAGGTCCAGATTGTGGAGTCTCTCCATTTTTTAGACAGTTATGAATATATGTTGCCTTCCACCGGGCATATTTTCTGTGCTGAATATTCTAGAAAGTTAATGGAGAATTTTAAATTTAAATTTGTTCATGTCTTAAATTACATAAGTTCAAAATTGAAAAGTAAAATAAAAGAGTTTCTATACAAATTTAATAGTTTAAATTGCATATATTATTTACTACTTAATTCTGCTATGCTTATTCCCTGTAAAATAAGACCTGCAATATGAACTTTTGCTGGTCTTCTAACTCGCATTTTTACAATTTATAATGTGAAAGGGAAACCTAGCCCAAATGGATAGATACGTTTAGATGAAGTTCTTGTTCCCCATTATATTTATTTCATGATGATCCATGCACTATATATATATCTGCATCCATTGAAACAGTTGTAAAATGGATAAAATGTTCAGGGAACTTCTCCATGTGGGGAATAGGGAATATGGGCAAATTATAGCTGATGCTTTGTCTAGCACATCCTGGAAGTCATCCTAATAAAGAAGGCATACAGTGAAATGCTATTCTGTCCATGATAAGGGAATAATGATTTTTGCCTCTATTCTGCACAGGGATAGAAAGACATAGGAAGCTATTGCTTTCTATCTCCTGCTGCATAGAAAAATGGTAAGAGAGTAGGGCGGCTTTCTTTTTTGCTCAGCATCCACTGTATCATCTGGCCCATTAGGGAAGGTATTTATGAAGTAACTTTAATATCATTAATAAGTAGTCAAAATGTCTAGGCCTACAGATTCAGTCTATGACCCTAAAATTCCAAAACGGGCATTATTACAAACAATTCCAAAATTTATATAATAAAATAGAAACTCTTGAAGGCTCTTAGCCTTCAAGAGTTTCTATTTTATTATATAAACATGGGGGGTTTTTTGCAGAGGGAGAACAAAAAGTTTACTTTAGGGTCATAACTATTTGCACTTCTCTCAGCAGATGCTTTATAAATCAATTTTTCCTTAAATAAAAATGTTTGGGATAGTGTCACTAAAGAGTTAGTTACAGGCTGGATTTTTGTCTTTACTAAATATCTGGGAAGAAGATAAATGATAGAAGTGTTGAGAATTTTATAGGATGAAGCCTTCAGGCAAAACAATTTTCTAGTCAGTCCTTAGCAACGTGCAATTCCTTTTGGCTCAATAATTTCTGTCAGATCATTTCAGGCTTCAACAATAACACTGTTGGGAATCTATTATTTTTCTCTCATTCAGTTTTTTTTAACCAGGTAGCAACCCAACAGCTTTATTGTTTTCTATATTTTTTTACTATTCAGAAAAGTAGTACTTTCCTAAGTAAATTTTCAACAGGAAACAGTCACAATAACAGGAATGCAGCCCAGTTCTTACGGATGCTAGGCTATTTACTCTCTGGAACATTTGTGATTGCTGAGGAGAGAAGGTCATAACTTTGAATCTCAACAGGAATAATCTGTCTTGCCTCAAGAGCGGCATGAAATAAAAAATCTAGCATGCCTATACAATATTTCTAAAACATCAAGTATACAGCAGAGTATACTTTCAAAAAAAGTTAAGATATATTCTAATTAATTCCTTTCTCTACCAGAGAAATATAATGAACTTGAACAAATCATTCAATTTATCTGTTTTTTGTCAAGTATATGATATGTGAACTGAAAATGTACTTATTCAATCTCACAAACTGTGTCTTTATTATAAGTTTCAAGGAATCCACGTGTCTTGCTTTTGGGAGATGAGTTTAATGTGCATTTAGCTATCATTTTAGTATGTTTTCATTCCAGAATTATTTTTGAAATCTGCCTATATTAGCTTCATGAATTTCTGAGATGGCTTTTCATCTTATACAATTCCTTCAATTTTAATCACTAACCGCTCAGTGTAAATATTGGAACTCCTTGTTAAATGTATACTTCAGCGTATCCATTCAAACCTCCTGCATACATAAGCAAAATAAATTGACAGGCAAGCTGGCATGCAGAATTAAAAAAAAAAAATTTATAATAGCTTTCTACCTTCCTAATTCTAATCCAATGAAGCCAAAATCTAATAATGTCTATATAAATTTACATTAAATTATGTAAAAAATTATATTTCTTTTATTTAAAAGGACACATGGTTTCATAGGTAACTATTGCATAGATGTCAATGGAATTTCCCAGCCAAAGTGCTACTTATTTAAAAAAAAGGTTAAAAAGGCATTTGGAATTTGGCTCGATATATTTATAGGTAGTCTTCAACTTATGATTGTTTGTTTAACAATAGTCTGAAATTACAAAGACTATGGAATAGGTGATTTGAGAGATGTAAAGCACTTCTGGCCATCGCAAAATGTCTCACACATCCAAGCTCCACAGAAACATAATCATGATTTAGGTGCTTGGCAACCTATTTGCACTTACAACTGGTTGCCAAGTACCTTGTGATCATATGTAATCCATTTGCATTATTCTCTGCTGATTTCCTAAGAAAGTTTATGGGATTATGCTCATTGAGCAAAACAGTCACATGATGTCTCATTTAATGACTGCTTTGGCTCAACAACTAAGATTCCAGTTTTAATTGTGGCCATAGGTTGAGCACTACCTGTACTAATCATAATAGAAAGTATGTATCTATTATACTGTCCGGTTTTCCTTTTTGATTGTACTATAAAATTATTTGTCAATGCATTCAAAATTAGAAGCAGGAACAGGATCATACACTGCCAATGAGTCATTCTTTTCTTGCAGGGAAATCTCCCCTGTCATGTTTTGTTCTATTCTGTGCTTTCTATTGCCCCTTTTGGAGTATACTAATTCTGGTTAGACATTTAAGAAACTGGCCATATGGTAATATTCCATAGCTTTGTTCTAATCTGTAAACAATGATAATGCATTTCATTGACAATGCCTCTTCATAGAGGATCTGGAAATAGATTTCTCCAAAGCCCAAAGTAACTTGTTGCACTTGCGTTAGAATTCTCCATCTGCAAATAATATAATTAAATGGTTACTAAATATGACTTTTCTTATAATTAATATGTAACACTTGTAACCAGGATAGTTAAGTACAAATTTAAGATGATTAAATTACAATGTTAAAAATTGTTTCTGTTGTCCATGTTTTATGATCTATAACACCTTTTACTTACCTCGTCTGTTAATTCTCCAAATACTGTCAGGACATCTATTAGAAGACTTGCGGTATAAAAGGATTTAATCATATTTCTGGAAAACATAGGTTTTTTTAGAATAGGAATAAAAATAAATAATACACATTTGATAAATAATTAGACAAGTACATTTTTTTACATTAAATTCACAGGCAAGGGCAGAATTGAGAACCTTTCCAACTTACATTATTTCTATGACCATTCATTCTAGCAGTTTTCCAGAGTTTTATGCAACATACCAATTTTTATTTTATTTATTTATTTATTTGTATCCCACCTTTATATTTTCAAATAACTCAAGGTGGCAAACATATCCAATATACTTTCCTCCTCATATTTCTCCCACCACAATAAACCTGTGAGGTACATTGGGCTAAAAGAACGTGACTGGTTCAAAGTCACCCAGTTGGCTTTCTTGGCGAAGGTGGGATTTGTACTCAAGTCTCCTGCTTTCTAGTCTGTTGCTTTAACCACTAGTCAAACTGGTTTTTTATTTAGATCGAATTTAGGCTGCATTGCTTCAATAGCTCATTATTACACACAATGTGTATTTTCCTTTGCTACCTACTTGTGAAACTGACCAGCGCGATCTTCATTATCAGCATAAAGAAACATTTTCAATGCATAATTCTCCACATGGGCACAACCAACTATTTCCTGAGTAATTGCTTCATTATCGCCAAGCTGTTTCTTCATCTAAAAAAAAATTACAAATTCAGCTGGTTATTTATTAGGCCCCATATTGGAACAAATCAGGATTTCTGCTTCTCAAGTTGGATTGCAAACTTTACTTATGTCAACAGGGATAATAAGGTGGCAACATTTATATTTTGTTCTTGTCAGTGCAAGGGTAGATTTTACCCCACCCATGATTTAGAAATAGAAAGTATAAATTATAGTAATTATAATAAAATTCCAAGTCTTTTGTTTTCAAAATTCAATTCATTCATACTGTAGTTATTAAAACAAATTGAAAATCTCAAACTGGTTTGTCTTTTGACTGACATGGTTGAATAACATGCATAGGATGAGCAAGGGAAATAATTGTATAGCTGAAGCAAACCTGTTTGGGCATGCTGAAAATAACCTTTTTAAAGCTACATGTGTGCATGCTGAAAAATAATGTTTTTTCATAAGGTTATTTCCTTCCTCTATCCACTTTTTCAATCTTAAATAGCAATAGCTCTTATATACACCGCTTCATATTGCTTTACAGCATCCTTTAAGTAGTTTACAGAATCAGCATATTGCCCCAACCATCTGGGACCTCACTTTACTGACCTTAGAAGGATGGAAGGCTGATTTAACTTTGAGCCAGTCAGGATCAAACTCCTGGCTGTGGGCAGAGTTAGCCTTCAATACTCCATTCTAACTACTGTGCCACCATGGCTCAGAGGAAATGGAAAAGCAGTTGAGGAAATATGAAGTCCTATAAAGAAGCCTGGAGGGGTATCAGATATATTTTCTAAGTCACATAATGAAAATCCTGGTGTGTCTATTTATTTACTGGACTTATAGGTCACTCCAATAAACTATGAGCGGCATACAACTCCTCAAACCCATAATTTGGGAATAAAAACAGTCAAAATTTAAAGCTAAAAACCATATAAAACTAAGAATTTACATTTAAAATAGACTTCAATGGTATCATTAGGTTACACCCTAAAATGGCATCCGAAAAAGAGATGTGTAGAGCCAACATCATCCTAGTCAATCTTATTTGGATGAGCACAAACCACCAGGAGGTGATCCTGCACATATCAGGCCTTGAATTAAGAAGAACCTTAAAATTAACAACCAGTACATTGAATTGTACTGAGAAGCCACTTTACAGCTTCCAAAGTAGAATTAATACATGGATGTCTTGAAGTGCTCCATCATTATTTGAGCCACCATATATTGGATCAGCTTCAGCTTCTATAAAGGCACTTCAAAAACTGCTCTTTATATGAATTGTAGCAATCCAACTGAGAGATAATCAAAGCCTCCCATTCCAGGAAAGATTGCGACTGGTACACAGGATAAAGCAATGTAAAAGCCTCCTTGGTCACAGCTACCATCCATTCCTGAATCGAAACCATGAGTCCAAGAGGATTCCCAAATTATGAACCAGTTGTATTTGGAGAAGTACAATCCTGTTCCAAACTAAATATGGTATTTCACTGGAATCATCAAGCTTTCAAATGCAGATTGTTTTGCTGCAATTAAATCTTAAACTGTTCCTCTTCAACCAGAGCTAAATAGTCTCCAGGTAAATTTCAACAGCTTAGGGCTAAGTCTTTCCCTCCCAATTGGAATCATCCTTTCATGAAGAAGGACAAACCTTGCAAAATAGTGACCTTGACATCCAATCCTCATATGCATTCTAGAAGTTACCATGATTGATGGTTTGAAATCTACTGACAGATCAAGCAGAACTATGAGGGTTACAATATATCTATCTCCGTCTCCTGAGAGTTGATTCACAAGAACAATTAATGCTAATTCTGTTTCTAAACCTTGTCATGTCTGAAATGGATCCATATAATTCATTTCTTCCAGAGCTTGTTGAAGTTGCAGTCCCACAATTTTCTCAACAATCTTTCTCAGGAAAATGCACTCGTAAACAGTTTGAAAATTGTCTATTCAGGCTCATATGATAGTTTCTTAAGGAGGGCATACAAATGTCTCTTTAGGAGAATAACTATATTAAACTTAAACAGTAGATAGCATCCGACCTGAAAAAGGGAAAACCTACAATTGTCACTGATAGGTAGAATTTCAACAATTAAGATGAACATTTTACCCAGAATTTTATATTTGTTTCAAACAGTACCAATTAGGTTAAGTAAGGATTACTTTGAAGAATTAAATAAAATTGTGTTGAAGTATATATGGCAAGGCAAGAAAGCGAGAATAAAATTTAAACTTTTACAGGATGCTAGAATTAGAGGAGGATTTGGCCTTCCTAATTGGGAGTTGTATTATCAAGCTGCAAACTTAATGTGGGTTAAAGAATGGATAACGTTAAGAAAGACTAGATTGTTGACATTAGAAGGTCATGATTTATTATTGGGTTGGCATGCTTTTCTATGGTATAAGGGAACTAAATCACAGGGTTATTTCAGAAGGCCTCATATACGGGAATCGTTATGGTTGAATTGGGAGAAAATTAAGAAACAATGTTATTTGAAAATTCCAGTATGGTGATCAACTATTGAAGCCTTTTCGTATCCTATAACTTACAAGAAGGAACAAACAGTTAGATATGGGGAAATACTGGATGAAAAGGGTGAACTTAAAACGATGCAAAATTTAGAAGAACAAGATATAAAGATGAATTCGTTTTCATATGCGCAAATATATGCAAGGTATCTTAAAGATTCTAAAATAGAAGGATTTTATGATAAATTGACTGATTTAGATAGAATTTTGACAGGTACTGATGAAAAAGTGATTAAAAAACTATATAGTTATATGTTGGAAATTAAATTAGAGGAAGAACAAGTTAAAGAAACAATGATTGCTTGGGGGAAGAATTTTGGATATGGGATTAATTTAGAGAAATGGCAAAAATTGTGGTCACAAAATTATAAAATGACAATGTCAACAGCATATAAAGAAAATTTGTATAAGATATTTTACAGGTGGCACTTTCCCCCGACAAGAATAGCAAGAATGTTCAAGAATAAATCTGAAAAGTGCTGGAAATGTCATCAGATACCTGGCTCATATTACCATATGTGGTGGACTTGTGAGGAGGCCAGGAAATACTGGACTAGAATTCGCATATGGCTGGAAAAAATGACAAAGAAACACATAAATTTGAAACCAGAGATTTTTTTATTGGGAATCGTACCTGATATATATAATAAAAACTTAAAGTATTTGATTGTAAATATATTAACAGCGGCTAGGATTGTATTTGCTAAACATTAGAAGAGTGAGAAAATACCATTAGAGGAAGAAATTATTAAGAAAATATTGGAATGTGCTGAAATGAGTAGATTGACATTTGAAATTAGAGAACAAGAAGATAAACAATTTTATGAAGTTTGGGATCTTTTTTATCAATGGTTAGATAATACAATATAATAATAGAATATTTAGAAATTTAGGAAATAACGAATATATAATTTTTCTTGGTTTTGATAATTTTTTTAGAATATTTTATTAAGATAGATTTGGTATGATTCTATGATTTGTTATAAAATAATTTAACTCAATTATAGTTATCTCGCTTAAGTATGAATTAGTAAAATTATAGTCAAATGATTGTTCAATAATGATATTGGGATATTTTACTGATGATTGAAAATGTGAGTTATTATGTAATATAATTATTTTGATGACTATGAAATGGATGCACAAAAGGGAGTGGTAAACCAACCGATACACTGTAAATTTATGAAGAATGATATTTTTTTTATGTTATGTTTTATGTCTTATATGTTTTTGTCTGTCGTTAAAATCAATAAAACTTTTATCAAAAAAACCCAAATGTCTCTTTAGAAAGATTTACAACAGTAGATGGATTTACCATTGTGCTGACTCAACTTTCTGTCAACTCCTGGAGGCTTTCACCAACTACAAAGGAAAGGAGTCCAAACTACAAGGAGTTTTGTTAAAATGGCAGAAAACCCTATCCACTTCTTTGGAACTCATAGAATGAAGCTGTGGTCATTTGGGATAATTATGCAAAATGAAACATCAGATGTGTCTTTTAGACTCATCTGGCTAAGGACAAACTCTGAACTGACCAGAGTGATTTATCATCCAGAAGTTAGAAACATTTGTACAACGACCTTAAATGTTCAACCAACCTGTCCTTCCTCCAAAATGGACTAAGTTTAAAAGGAGAAATAGGTAACAAACTGCAGATTCTATAAGAAATGAAATGTTTGCTGTTCTTATTATTATAGTATAGGCTTGAATGTTACATATCATTCAAAATCAGCTCTTCCTTTCATGCCTTTGGCGATCCAGGCATTTCTTGCTTTATTTCATTTTACTGAGCTCCTTGCCCCCAACTCTCTTGATCAGTAAGCCAGGAGAGGATGGACAAGTGCAGTTTCATCTGAGCCTATCACTAGCTCCCTATTCTGACAGTGGCTGAGACCTGTAGCAAGGCAGCATACTGCCAGCAATTCCAGTGACTTCCACGCATGGACACGTGTGCCAGAAAACCAGGAAAGGCTTCCAAGTGCATTCACTAAGACATTCTAATTTTGGAAGGGCACATTATGAACTACCTGCTTTACAAGACATTATCCACAGTATGGAGATGGCATCAAGATGATATTCTGATCCTTGTGGTCGCTGTGAATCAGTGTTACCAAATATTATTCATAAAAACTACATGGTAGGTCTAAAGTCTACAAATGTATCCTGTGAGTGTCTACTGATACTAAGAAACAACCATTACTGTACATTCTGAAGAATCCGTTTAATCAGCAAATCTTTACACTGTTTGTCTATAAGGGACTATAAGCAGCAGAAGTTGTAATACTTGTTTGGACGCCAAATCCTACCAAAATATAATCAACTATCACACAGAAAGTCTTCTGTTTCTAAAAGGGTTGCCATGCGATAGTGACAAATATCTGTAGCTTGGGTATAGTATGAGGGTGGACGTTTGTTCTCCGAGCTTGTGAGTTGGTTTTCGAATGTTTTGTTACTAGGTTAGGTACGAATTTAGGGGATGTCAGTGTTATGTTCTTCTGCTTGTAAGGGCTTTGTGTGGTCAATAGTCTTGCGAAGGGGAAATCACCCTCACCTGATCTCCCCATCACAAGACCTACTTGCCACATGAAACCCTTATAAACAGAAGAACACCTACACTGACATCCCCTAAATTCCACTGAGGACGTTACCGAGCCAGGTAATGAAATGTTTGGAAACCAACCCACAAGTTCGGACAACAAACCTCCATGCTCAATGGTTGTTATATTAAATTTTATTCACATTATAAACTACAAAATTCAATGCCTTTATTGTCATTGTACATCATGTATACCACAAAAGTGGTTAATATTAGAATATTAGAAATATTCAAAGAAAGTGAAAGTTATACATTCAGAAATGTTCAGATAAACTTCCTTCTATGCCACAAAATAGATAACACTCAGACTCAGTTCAATTCTAGCTGTATGACAACTTACCTTCTCACTCTGCCCTAATAAGGCATGTAGAAAGATTCAACAATATTTAGCAATAGCAATAGCACTTAGACTTATATACCGCTTCACAGTGCTTTACAGCCCACTCTAAGTGGTTTACAGAGTCAGCATATTGCCCCCAACAATCTGGGTCCTCATTTTACCCACCTTGGAAGGATGAAAGGCTGAGTCAACCTTGAACCTGGTGGGATTTTATCTGTCAAATTGCAGTAGGAGTAGCTTGCAGTACTGCACTCTTAACCACTGCGCCACCAAGGCTCCCTATTTAATTCATAATCTACAAATTCATACCAGTGAATGCAATAGAACCATATAACCTTTTGCAGAACAGCATGAGACATTCAACACAAATAAAGCTTTAATTAAATGGACAGTTTATAGCTAATTTAATTGTGCCAAAGACCTGAAGAATTACAGGAATGCTTAGTCAAGCATTCTATGCAATTCAAAGAGCTGTTTTCAAAGATGTTACATCTACAGTTACAGCACATAACTGGACGTTGAGCTGCTGAATAGTGTCACTGTTGGGATTTAGGGAAACTCTAGTTTATCCTTATAAAACAACACCATGAACATTATGTCCTCCCTTATATTTCTTATGTTGCCAAAACGATTTAAAAAAAAAAAGAGGAGAGATGACTTAGTACAACTTTTAAAAATGTAGAAATCAAAAAGCCATATAACATTGATGATGCCAGCAGCATATAAAAGTTCAATTTAAATCACATTCTATTGCTCTTCATTAATAGACCAAGAATGTCTTATATAGTCACTCCTCTCTACTCCATCACTGTACTTCAATTTTATAATTCAAACAATTGTTAAAAAAAAGGACATCAAAATCAACTGTTCATTGAATGGACTGTGTAGATAGCAAAACCCACAGGTGGGCAGAATGTTGTGGGGAGCACAGAAATGTAAATGTTAGACTCAAGTCTGCAAAAATGATATTTAAATCCATGTTGTCAATGCCTTGTTAAACTCCATAACCAAAAATTTTACTAATTTGTCTGTCTTATGAGAATAGGCTTTCAGTTTCCTTATTCATCCCATAAATATCAAATTCAGAATTACATAAGGAATTCTAAACACAAAATTGATTGATTCATTTATTATTATGTTTTAGAACTTGCAACTGGTAAAAACTTTACACTTAGTCAAACTCATATATGCACACTTCCAAACTGATCATGAAAATCTTTTATAATGAATACAGCTCTGATTTTATAATTCTTAAGGTACCGTATATACTCGAGTATAAGCTGAGTTTTTCAGCACATTTTTTGTGCTGAAAAAAACCCCCTCGGCTTATACTCGAGTCCGATTCCCCTCTGAAAAAAAAATGGTGTGGAGCTCCGAAGCTGGGCAGCCGCTTCCCTGCTTCCGTGTTTCCTTTGCAACTTTTAAGCATGGGAGGGGGAGGCTTTTCTGAGCTCTAGGCTGAAAAAGCAACACGAGCCGAGGTCGCTCCACTCAGTTTCATTTCCTCAGCTCCAGCTGCTTTCAGTCCACTCGGGAGGAGGGGGAGAGAGAGAGAGAGAGATATCATAAGAACGGCTCTTGGTTTTTTCTTGCAAGGGAGAGAGTGACTCCTGCCTACCACTGTCATCATCATCATCTTTTGGGTTAGTGAATCAATCAAACCTTTCATGATAGTGAGATCGTTTCCCAAATTTCCCTTAAATCAGGGAAGAAATCAGAAACAAACCTTTGGGCTGAGAATAAGCTTGTTCCTATGATACCATTTTTGTTCACTTCAGTGTGAAAAGTGTGAAAAAACACTTCTTTTTCTTCATCTTCTTGTTCCCTATTTACTGGTCTCTTTCAAAGAGGAAATTGTGAATATCAAACTTATTCTCAACTGTCCTAGTGAAAGTTTTTATTGGCATCTATTTTTATTTTTGAAATTTACCAGTAGCTGCTGCATTTCCCACCCTCGACTTATACTCGAGTCAATAAGTTTTCCCAGTTTTTTGTGGTTAAATTAGGTGCCTTGGCTTATATTCGGGTCGACTTATACTCGAGTATATACGGTAATTCCATATAAAAACACTGCTACAATACAATTCCAGATATAATATGGTATACATTCAGCTATCCCTTCAATGCAATGGGATGTCTATGAATATGTTATAATTTCAAATGTTTAGCCAACATCACCACAGTGAGATCAATAGATATTTAAATGTAACAAAAATGAATAAATAATACATATTCATTCAACCAATTTACAAACCATATTTTTCTGGAATGGGAAGTTTTCAAATACTGTAGGAAATTGCTTTCATCGGCAAATCACAAACCCAAGTCAATTTCATCCATATGAAGCAGCAAAAGATGGGAATGGTTCTTTTCAAAATAAATGCTACTTAATTAAGAACAGATATATTGCAACTTAACTCATGTTTTTATTATTACTGGTAACATAACAAGAAACTTACAGCTTCAAGCTGATCCATTAGTTTGCATAAGAATTTACGACATTCTGGATTTTTACTATCAATCTTCATGCCTGTCTGCATAGCGTATAAACGACCTGTAAAAGAAAAAAAGACTCAATGAAGACTTCAGAGGAATTTTCTATTACCTTAAGGTTTGATACTGCTCAAGCTACTGCCAATGATGTCAAGCCCTGTGACATAGGCAAACTCTAAGAACCACTTGAATTTCTGAAAGAGTCATTGTTGCTACCATAAAGCCTGTAAAGAGTATTATAGTAATTCTCCAGGTCAGCTTATACCCAGCATAATCAAAGTGGAGTTACTCTCTTTTGTAATAGTCTATTTCCTATCCCATGTTGCCAAGGCTTGCTAGATATTTCATAACAATTGGTGAAAAACACTGCTAGATACAATTAATCAATGCTTGGATTGTAACATGTGTAGAATTTATGAATATTAGAAGCTTGTTTGCATTTAAGATCTAACATAAAGCCTATAAAATGGAAGAATTTGAAAGTAGAGTTCAGTAACTCTTGAATTATAATTATTAATATAGACCAACAATGAAGGTGAGATATAGTTTCTCAGAGCACACCTAGACAGGTAATTCCACCGGCAATTTGTTTCCACAATTGATTCCCGAACTGTATTATAAAAAAATAATAGCATGTGTTATCCCTGACTCACGTTTTGAAGTTTTCAAATACAAAACAGCTTTCACTACAGCTTCTTTTGCGGAACATCTCAAAACAAGTACTATGAAAGCTGTAATTGATATACAAATCAAGTCTAAACTAATAATTATATTTTTAAGGATATAATAAACTATCATTTTAGTAATATGGACTATTGATAGCACTTAAGTGTGAAAATCTCTTCTGATGTGAATATTGCTGTCTCAGAATGAATCTTAGAAAATCTTCGATAATTTGAATAAATAGTATCTTTCAAAAATTGACTTACGTGCAGACACTTCAATTTTCTTGACAAAAATGGAAACTGAAAACATATTGGAATAACATTGATAAATGAAAGTCTAAACCAGTGGTTCCCAAACTTTTTCAGTCCACCGCTCCCTTGGTGCTACAAACTCATCCTTAGTGTCCCCCACCCAGGGGTGGGATTCAAATTTCTGTGGGCGTGGCCTAATTTGAAGATGTGGCTTGCTGATCATGTGACTGGGTGGGCGTGGCTTGCTGATCACATGACCTGGTAGGCATGGCTTGCTGGTCATGTGACTGGGTGGGCATGGCTTGCTGGTCACATGACTGGGTAGGTGTGTTTTGGTGGTCATGTGACTGGGTAGGTGTGGCCAGGTGACTAGCAAACCAAATACAAGTGGTCCTCACTTAATGGCCGGTTGCTTAGCAAGTGTTCTAATTTAAGACTGGCCTCCCCAGAGCTACGTGACCTGTTTTTGGAGTTTTGACAGCCATACACACACACACACACATTCCCTTCTAACCCTGCTGGAGCAGGTCATTGGACTAGAATCGGCAAAGCATCTCTGATTAGATTCTAGTAGTGAATGGAATCTAATCAGAGATGCTTTGCTGATTCTTGTTGATTTGTTTTATTTGTATTTCTTTATTTTATGTTGCTGAATTGCATTGACATGTGTGTTCCTTCTTGTGCACAACTCAGGTTTTGTGATTCTTTGCAGCAAAAATTACCTTTGCTCTACTTTTCAAACGTGCCACCACTGCCGCGTTCTAGGTGCTGGCCCCGCAAGTCCACCCAATTGATCCTGCTACACCGGAGGGACCTGCCCAAGCAAGTTCAAATGGAGTGGCGGGGAAAAGGTGCAAGGTGTTTTCCCGCCCATCCATGCCCCCTAACCCCAATTCCACCTCCATGCACACGCGTCCTTTGTCAAGCTACGGAAGGCTGCCAGGGGTGGGGGGGTGTCCCAGACACCGGAGTAAGTGAGTGAGTGCAGGAGACTCCTTAATCCGTATTGCAACTGGGGAAAGGATGCAAGCCTGTTCCGTTTCCCTCCCATCCACCCACCCTCTCCCCAATTTTCCCAGCTTGGGAAAAAAAACCAGTGCTGCTTCCCCACCCCCTGCCATCAATCCATTCCTGTGCACGCGCCCGTGCCCACTCACCCACCCACCCATTCACTTTGCACTGACAGGGCATCCTTCCCCCCACTTCCCCCCTTCACTCCTGCCTTCCACGTGCAGGCACACTTCTCCTTTCGCTGCACCTGCTCCCGGCTGGCAGAGGCGCAGTGCACCCAGCCCCACCACGCACCCATCCCATTAATCTCGCGGTGGAGAAAGAGGGACAAAACCATGGCTTGCTCCTCCTGGCATCCAGCGTTGCAAAGATGCTGCTGCATAGGTGGACTAACCGGTTGCTTCCTCCGCTGCCTTTTGCACTGGCCGGAGCTGAGCGAGTGATGTTCCTGGTGTCTCCGCTGACGCTGCCCCCAGTTGGCTGTTCTTCCAGCCCACCGGCTCCTCTGCCGCCTCCTCCAGTGCTGCCTTCTTTGCCATCGGATGCCCTGGCCAGTGAGATGGACCTGGCTGGCTGCAGCAAGGAGGAGCTGGTGTGCCGCTTGTGCCGGGAGGAGGCCAAGAAGCTGGCAGCGCTGATGCTACGCAGACGGCTGATCCAGGGCGTGAAACGGCAGCTGTAGGAGCACATGTGCGAGATCCGCAAGCTGAAAGCCGTCAACGGGTGGCTGCAGATGGAGAACTGCGAGCTATGCGACCTCTGCTGCTTCCTGGACGAGGACCGGCTGAAAGCCAAGCGCCTGGCCTATTACTGGCACCTCTTTGGGCATCACACGGCACAAGTTCTACGTGACAAGGTGGCCGGCTGCCTGCGCAAGCTGGCCAGCTTGGAAGGGCTGCTCACCCCACTGAACCCCTTGCACCGCTCTGGTGCAACAGTCAATGGGGTAAGCCTGAGAGAGGGAAAGAGAGAGAGAGAACTGGTAGAATCCCACCCCTGAACTGCACCCTGCACTCACCTCCAGGGCCCCGCCACCTCTTAGTGCCCCCCTGCCGGCCCCCTTGCCTCTTAGCGCCCCCTTAAGGCATCCCACCGCCCCAAGGGGGTGGTACCACCCACTTTGGGAACCACTGGTATAAACTGGATTCAATACAAAAACCAGAATACAATCTACAGTTTTTCTTGAAATAATTATCGATTTGCCACTATTAGTGCAAAAGCTGGGAGATTTAACTTACAATTAAACTTTAACCAAACCATTTTTATTCTGTAGCATGATAAGAATACAATTCTCAGATACAAACCAATCCCTAAAAATAAGACATTAAAAATTATAAACATATCCAAACAACATATGAAATACTTAGATTTACTTAGCTTCTGTTGGACTGCCAATTCACTTAAAACCAGTCCTATATATTTCTTTTCCCAAACAGTTGTGTGCAGCTTCCTTGCATTTGACTATGCAAAATTTTATTACACATTGGCCTTGGGTTAAATTATAACAAAAAATCAATATGAGAATTCACAACCCCAAGCTTTGATTATATTTTATTGGATGCTCACACAAGGTTTTTCACTTATTTTCATTTATTTAATTTATTCTTCTACCAGTTGTTTCTTATGTGTCGATAAAACAAACAGAAATGTGTGAGTGATTATAACCAGAAAGTAGAAAATAAATTTCCTCACACTCCTACATTTGTTTATTTCCTAGTAAGTACTAAGAATGTTAGAACATTAAAGTGCAAGAAGACATGCATTACTTCAATAAGTGTTTTCTAAACCAGAAGACACTAAAGTGACAATTTAGAAACTAACTGAATTGTTAGCTTTCATGTTAACTGCAAAGATTCTCAGCTATAACTGAATGTCCTCCATTAATATAACAACCTTTTATGAGACTTCCAGTTTCTAAACTAGACTCAATCTTTTTGTTGTTGAAAGATAAAGTGAAGTCAAATGATTTGAAACTGTTTTAAAAAATACACCAGGGCTGTGTATTCTTGTAAAATGATTCAGAAATTATATTTCATATTTTGTACAAATGCAAAATAATGGGAATAATAATAAGTTTTAATGAACAGCAGAGCAGTGTTGCGCTGATGCAAGACATGAAGTACATCTCTCAAATAACTGTTGAAATGTATAGCTCTAAAATAAATACTAGAAATTATAAAGTACAGAAAAACAAGCTGTTCTTCAAAAGCAAAAGATTACTTTATGTACCAGTTCTTTCCGATTTAGACATTTTACAAAATATATGTAATCAAAATTTTGAAAGCTTAAAATACATCAGGAAAAATAGCCAGAACTTAACATTGTAAGAGTTATTGTTTCCATACTGCCTTTATATGTATTATCCCTTCTATTTGATTTGTTCAGAGAATGTACAGTAAAACAGTATATCCAAGAGACAAAAACCAAAAACCTGTTATTCCAAAAATTACACAGGCTCAGTTAGAAAGCTTACCATCTTGAGACATCATTTTTATTTATTTATTCAACTTATATAACCCCATCTCAAAGACTGAGTCTGAGCAGATAACAGAAAATAAAAACAAGACTGAAAATAATAAAAACAACACATAAGAAATATAAGATCCAGATAAAGTCAACCAATATCATCAATGCAGCAAAGATATGGGCTCAACCACACAACCAAATCCCCAATTAACCCAGGTTTTTAAAGCCTTACAGAAAGCCCATAGAACTGGGGCAAAGATAATCTCTGGGGCAATAATATTCCAGAAGGCAGGTGTTGGTACATAAAAGGCTCTCCCACCAGAGCCAGTGTATAATTCTCCTGATGGATTTGACAGAACAGGTAGCTACAGCTGTGGAGAGATGGCCCCACTAGTAATCTAGTCTCATTCTATGAAGCGTTTATAGACTCCTATCAGCACCTTGAATTGAGCACGGAAGCATTTTGGCAACTAATGGAGCTTAGGGAGTACAGCTGTTATATGGACTGAATGAAAGGTGCCCATAACTGCCTGTGCCACTGTATTTTGAACCACTAAAGATGCTTTTAGGTGCTTTTGAAATGTAGCCCCATGTAGAATGCATTGTAATAGTCCAATTGAGAGATTATCAAGGAATGAGTCACAGTGAGCACAATAGCATTTGTTTAAAAATTTCTGTTCTGACCAAGGCTTCCTAAGACTGTAATTAAGCACATGCTTAGTCCAAACAATTCTTGTTTTATTTCAACACTGGGAATTGTGTTCATTCCAGCCCGTAATGAGTCCCAAACAGTCCCTCAAGATAAGCACCCACCTTTATCTCCTTTGAATTGCTGCCAACAACTAAAGTGCCAAATTAACTGTAAAAAAACCAAATGAAATACAAAGTTCACACAGAGTTTCAAGGTTTAATCCAAACAGAGCAAATGACTTTGCTTCCTGCAAAGGTTTCTCTACCTTTGCACTTCCTTAGTTTAAACCTTCAGGGAGGGGCAATCACCTGCAAGCCTTACTCCCGAGTCGCCCCTTTTGTTTTAGCTGCTCTTGCCTCCTAACAGTTCTATGCACACTGGGAACAGGCTCCCCTTGTTCCTCTGCCTCGCTGCTGCCAGACTCGAGGCTTCCGAATCAACACACAATTCCCAGATGGTCCTGGCCCCATCTCTGCATCGGACACAGGATCCTTGTCCAAGTCCTCCCAGACTCCTGGAATGGTCCCCGTTCTTCCCCACTGTCCGATTCCTCTGCTGTCTGCACAGATTGCCGGCGAACCACAACAATTTCCCTGAGATACTAAAATTATTTCTATAAAATTAACAGATTCACCATAATTGCTTAAATAGTATATAAACATTTTACTATTAGAAAAGAAAAAAAAACTGCTTACTGCTTTAGTTAACAAAAATGGAAACAAACTTTCTGCTGACAACTTTCTGTTCAAGAACAATATAAGCAACATGCCACACTCAAGAAGGAAACAATCCTCTGGAGTGGAAAAATGACAGTGAAGAATATTTTTAAAGTGGACCACATGGAAAAAGATGAAAAAGAGACACAAATTTGATTTTTCAGGCTGAATCGTTAACTTCTTTGTCATCACATACATATCATATAGATTTATCTAAATAAATGTTTGGAATTGTATAACCCTCGATTCTGGGTGCCATAAGGATCTATTTACAAGTCAATTCTCTTGTGAACTGAGTTTGACTTCTGATGGCTATACAAACATGCTTTTCAAACAAACAAA
The DNA here is from genome assembly GCA_033807585.1 of Hydrophis major. NCBI lineage: Eukaryota > Metazoa > Chordata > Lepidosauria > Squamata > Elapidae > Hydrophis > Hydrophis major. The sequence goes on along the minus strand of CM066328.1, from coordinate 325,025,875 downwards.
CAAACAAACAAACAAACATGTTTCCAAAAATATGTTCAGCCGTCTAAATATGCATAACATAGCTTTTCAAATACAAGCCTAAATTATATAATTAAATTTGGATATTCAAATGGATTTTAGTATAGGATGACTTTTCCTGTTCACTCTTCTTCCAAGCAATTTTATTCAACAATGGAAGCTCAGGAAAGATTTTGGATAATGTGGGTGAGGGCTACTAACTAGTGACTATCCAGTTTTTTCTAATACTTTTTTTCAGATCAAATCAGTAACTTTTTTTGGTCCTCATCATACATATTATCAAAGTCCAGAAACACATTTTAATTACAAATGCTCAGAATCAATTTGGTTCTGGATACAATATGGAAGTACTTGTTAAGTCTAGTGTCCCGTGAGCTGAGCTGGACTTCTGATGACTACACAAATGTGCCCATATTGCTTTCTTGGTGGAAATATGCAAGTGTTTGTCACTGCGTTCTTCATATTTGTTTTTATTTCTCAATATAGTTTATTGCCCTGGTATTCCTGAGGATCTTCACCCAAATAGTATCCCATTGTAACTTTGCTTAATTCTCAAGTCTAGACTCCTTTCCACTATCTATTTATACTTTTGTGTGGATAATCTATTGAGGCTAGTAGTAGTTTCAAGTTTTAAAATCAGTAATGATTGACTTAGTGTTGGCCACCTGCTTTATTATAAATATAATAATTTATTGTAGTCTACAAAGGGCAAACGAACCCAAATAAGCTCACTTTATTCTTTTACATGTATCTTCTCAGATTTTTGATGACAAAAAACAAGGGAATGTGAGATAAATAAGAATTATATTTGGCAGACTGAGAGTACACTCTTGCAGGGGTGGGATTCAACCGGTGTTACTATTGGTTTGGTGACTAAGCTTTGCGCACACATGCGCACCTGTCACGCGCTGTGCACGTGTGTAAAAAACCTTAAGCTCTGCTGCCTGGATGGCTGAAAAGCGCTGTGTGCAGGTGCACAGCATTTGAAAAGCCACTTTTTTTCTTCCGTTTTCAACCTCAGCTATGCTGCGCAAAGCAGCTGAGATTGAAAAAAGCAGGAAATAAAGGACAGGTAAGAGCCCAGGCGGGCGGTTGGGCCAAACAGCAGCAAACACAGAACTGGTTTGGTGTCTGCTGCTCTTCAGAGCTACTGGTTCTATAGAGCCGGGCAGAACCAGTAATATCCCACCCCTGCACTTTTGGACCAAGTGAACTATAGATATTTAGTCATTGGTAATGTTTATTTAAGCCAATAAATGAATATGATACTTCTAAATATAGTGCAATATTTGCAATAACATGGACTACTTTTAGCATTAATTTTCAAAGTCCAAGCATAAAAAAAATGGAAAGTAGTGCTAAAGAACAGTATTAAGATGACTGAGCATTAAAAAAGAACAGCAATAGGACGGCAGAGCAAAGAAAGTACATAGTATTATATACACAGGAGTACACTCTATTTCTTTTACCCTTCATTTGCATTTGACTATATTTCCAGTCAACTTATTTATTCTGGATTCACCAACTTTTACTAAGAAACATGTTAAATCCATGCCCTGCTTCTGGAAGTTCAAAATGCTCCATTCGCATCTATGTGTGAAACCCTGCCCTTGTCTGCATTCAGACACCAAACAGGACCACACAGACCTAATCAGCTCTGGGGTGAAAAGCCTTCAAGGGAACAACCAAGGCCATTGCCTCAACTTTCCAGAAAAACAAGCCTATGGAAAACCATCCTCTGCACCGTCAACTTTAATATTAAAATATTAATGCAATATCAGAGCTTTTCAATTCAGTGTATAGAATGTGAATGATGTGCGTTTGTGTTTATTTTCATAGTCATAATGTACACTAAAGATGGTATTTAATTTCATTGTATGAGGTGCAATGACGATAAAGTAAACTAAGCTTCATCAGACTCCCCGAAGTTACCAAGAGTCAAAAAAAAAGGGGGAGGTTTTACTCAAAACGTTTTGGTGGGTGTTCACACTTTGGTGCCAATCGCAAAATTCGTTTTTCTCGCCATGCACATGTATACACCCGAACCAGATTGTGTTGTTTCTCTGTGTCATATATGTGGGTGTATGCATAATTTTGTATGTATGTATGTATGTACGGTTTATTTCGTCATGTTCATGTGTAGTGTATATTATATTGGTGGCGGCCCTTTGAGGCCAGTATGCAATGAAATTTCATTTTAATGTATGCCGATTAGGGTACCTTCAAAGTAAAAAAGTTATTCTCTCTCTCTCTGTGTGTGTGTGTGTTATAACGGGACTCACTGCACCGAAGATCTCTCGCCCCCAGATACGGCTCCCTGCCCCCCCCTCCCCAAAATATAATGCCCGCGTAATGACATGGGCAAGAAATCAGGCTTTTTTGGCCGTAAAGATACCCATAGAGAACGGCAGCGGGGGGGGGGGCGGGGGGAGAGAGAGAGACACGGGAGGCTTCGCCGACTGTAAACCCCTCTCCCTTAACTTACAATAGTAAGCTACCACAGGTTCACGCTTGTCGAGCTCCTGCGCGGTTCTCAGGAAGTGTTGAATGGTCTTGAATTGCGCAGGCAGCGGGGGCAGTCCCGAGGCAGCCATGGCACTATGGATTCCCTTCAAGGAAGGCAACTCAGCAAAGGAAAACAGCCGCCAACTGCTACCGTACTATTACCACTCCGTCTATTGACTACCGTTCAAGCACTTCCGCTTCCGGGCCGAGAACCGAAAGAACGGGCTCCGACCGACTCCTTTAAAGCGCGCATGCGAAGTAGGGCGCGAGGAGCGGCATCTGGGTTTGAGCGGGTGGGAGCCGATTTGAACAAAGAAGCTATGGCTTCAGTAGTTTTTCTTTTTCTAACCATTGTCCGGGTTCCTTTCTGTAAATGGGAGCCCTCCGTTTGCAGGTGAAGACAGGTGGAAAGAGGAGAAGCACTTACTTGATATTTCTTACTTCAGTTTTAAAATCCAGCACATCCTCATTCATATTCAGGGTATAAGTTGAATAAACTAAGAGGAGTGTATGCAGTCACACTCCTTTGGCAACCAAGAACCAGTCTGCTTGTACTTTAACTTCTTGACTCATATATGAGTTTTTCACAAGGACAGTGAGATGCTCTTGGATTCCCATTTTTCTGACCACTTTCCACAGCTTTATGTGATAAACACACACACACACACAAATTTCTATAATTGATGAAATTATATTTCTATATAATTAATTTCTATAATTAATTTCTATATTAATGTCTTTTTTATATTCTGGCTTTTTCAATTATCCAGCGTGTATTAGCAATAAGACATTCTTACAACATGCAGTATTTGGCATAAGGGAACTATATAATACTTTTGTAATATCCTTTCCTATTCTAAATTACTCTTTCTCCAAATTCAATTCTTACAATAGCCTATTTTTCAGTGTAAATATTTCTCAAATTATCAAGCAATCTGGTCTACGCCCAGTTTAGTGAAGGGAGGTGAGAAGTCCTAATACGTCAGGTGATGCTGCTGTGATAATGTGAATTTGACAACCCTGCTTTACAACATCCTAAATTCTTTGGAAGAACTTGATGCAAATGAAGGCCAGCACCAGGTAAAAAACTGACAATTGTGATTTTTACATTGTTGTAATAATAGCTTACAGTTGTGTTACACATGTATTCAAAGCTTCTAAGAATGTTTAAAGTGACATTCTTGATCTTGTTTGACAGCTTAAAGTGGCGTATTATACAGTTGTGCTCATAAGTTTACATACCCTGGCAGAATTTATGATTTCTTGGCCATTTTTCAGAGAATATGAATGATAACACAAACATTTTTCTTTAACTCAAAGTTAGTGGTTGGCTGAAGCCATTTATTATCAGTCAACTATGTTTACTCTTTTTAAATCATAATGACAACAGAAACTACCCAAATGACCCTGATCAAAAGTTTACATACCATGGTGATTTTGGCCTGATAACATGCATACAAGTTGGCACAAAGGGGCTTGAATGGCTATTAAAGGTAACCATCCTCACCTGTGATCTATTTACTTGTAATTAGTGTGTGTGTATAAAAGGTCAATGAGTTCCTGGACTCCTGACAGACCCTTGCATCTTTCATCCAGTGTTGAACTGACGTTTCTGGCTTCTGAGTCCTTTGGCTGCATGGTCGAGTCACCAGGAAAAAGACATTACTATGCAAATGCACAAAGTATCCCACTTACAATATACCAAACAGCACAGAGACAAGCCTCAAACTTTTTGGCACAAAGTCATTTGGAGTGATGAGATCAAAATTGAGCTTTTTGGCCACAACCATAAATATTATGTTTGAAGAGGAATCAACAAGGATTATGATGAAAAGTACACCATTCCTACTGTGAAACACGGAGGTGAATCACTAATATTTTGAGATGTGTGAGCTACAAAGGCACAAGAAATTTGGTCAGAATTAATGGCAAGATGAATGCAGTATGTTATCAAAAGATACTGGAGGAAAAATTGTATTCATCAGCTCGGAAGCTGCGCATAGGATGTACTTGGACATTCCAACATGACAATGATCTTAAACACAAGGCCAAGTCGACCTGTCATTGGCTACAGCAGAATAAAGTGAAGTTCTGGAATGGCCATCTCAGTCTCCTGACCTCAATTTCATTGAGCCACTCTGGGGAGATCTCAAACGTGCAGTTCATGCAAGACAGCCCAAGAATTTACAGGAACTGGAGGTTGTTTGCCAAGAAGAATGAGCAGCTTTACCATCTGAGAAGATAAAGAGCCTCATCCATACATATCACAAAAGACTTCAAGCTGTCATTGATGTTAAAGGGGGCAATATACCGTATTAAGAAATGGGGTATGTAAACTTTTGATCAGGGTCATTTGGGTAGTTTCTGTTGTCATTATGATTTAAAAAAAGTAAACACAGTTGATTGATAATAAATGGCTTCAGCCAACCACTGACTATGAGTTAAAGAAAAATGTTTGTGTTATCATTCATATTCTCTGAAAAATGGCCAAGAAATCATAAATTCTGCCAGGGTATGTAAACTTATGAGCACAACTGTAACTGTCTTTCTCTGTCCAGAATTAGAAGTGATACATTCATAGATTAGATTCTATGTCCCTGGCATTCTGGAAACCTGCTCCAGAGAACAAGGCAACTCTAGCATATGAGGAACTTAGAAGTTCTTCTGAGCAGAAGTGTTCTTGCTTCAGGATAATTACAACTATAATATAATACAATTGATATGTACATACATACATAACCCATTGTTTCCTGGTTATGCAATGTTACAGGGGATGAAATCATAATTCAGCATATCCTAGCTACCATTGGAAGTCAGTATAACAAAATCCCACTCCTCCTATCACAGTGCAGTATTGTTTCCTGGTTGTTCAGGGGTGTTGTCATGTCATCATGTGATGTATTGTGACTTTCTCCTACTTTGTTAAACCGGGGGTAGGCATGGCCAGCGCATCCGGCCCCCGGGCCACAAGTTTGACACCCCTGTGGTGGTTGTTTCACTGGGACTCACTTTTCCTGATCTTCTATCCATTCCATTTCAGTTTAGGAATAATAAGGCAACACCCTCATCAAAAACAGACTGAGCATTAAAGGCAAAGTCTCCTTTAAATAGAGCTGTATATCCAATGAAATTCTTACCAACAATGTGAATATCGTTTCTAGCCCCAGGATTTCCTAGTGGTCTCCCAGTGCTCACTGGGGTCAATCCTGTTTATTCTTTGGAAATCAGCCTAGGTTGATTAATATTGTCACTTAGTTGTGTATTGGACCAAAGATGTGGCTGGGATTTAAACCTGTCTGAAAAACCCTTACCCTTCTAGTATAGCTGATATAGGCTATTTCTGCTGCCTGCCGGCTGCCTGCAATTTGGCAGTTTAAATCACACCAGGCCTTCAGGACTCAGCCTTCCATCCTCCTGAGGTGGGTAAAATCAGGACCCAGATTATTGGGGGCAATATGCTGCCTCTGTAGACCACTTAGAGAGTGTTGTAACTATGTATCATTGCAACTACGTATCATTGCAACTATGTATCATTCATGTGTTTGCAACATTGTATCATTCATGTGTAATCATTAACTTCTGTCTCTTCAGTGAACTTTGCAAGGCACGTACAAGGGACAAGGAGCTAGACGGTTGTTAATAAGCTTATCCACACTGTAAATGATCTGTCCGGTATGCAGCTTTGTAAACATACACATCCTGATGAGATTATCATGTTTGACTTGAGCTTTTTGATTAAATCATTTTCTTGTAAAAAAGCACAATAAAAGAGCGTGTGCCAAGACATTCGGGGTGCGCTCATCCAGAGGAAACCTCGCTTCCTGTCGTTTCTCTCCCCTTCGCTCCCTATCATGAGCCGCCCATCTGATGTGGGATAGCAGATACCGCATTCTGGTGACCCCGACGTGATTCCCTAAGGGGGATACGTTGCGACGTGCCCATATCTTATCAGCTCGATGGGAGCTGTGCATCGCCAGGCCTGAAGCGAATTGCACATCATCGGATCTGAAACATGGTCTCGACTTTCGTAAGTATGGGTGGAAACTTTTCTTAACAAAAGACGCAGCATCTGAAGGAATTGAGGGAGTTAGTCGCTTTTTCTTCTAAATATTCTGCTAATTTAAAGGGCTCTCCTGTAAAAATGAAACCTATTGCTACATTATTGGCTTATGTGTGGCAACATTGTCCCAATTATTCAGAGGAAGGGTCCTTAAAAATTTCCACTTGGCAAAAAATTGGTGAACATCTCCATAGTCCTCCTCGTGCACCTATTGGCATTTTGGTCACTTGGAGGAAAATTATGGAGGCTTTAAAAGTCCATTATAAAATAGAAGCAGGGAGTATGTTTGAATCTCCCCCGCCAAGTTATGATAGCTTTTCAATTTTCCCTAACTCAGGCAGAAGCTGCTGCCATTATTCAACAATGCCCCACATGTAGTAAGCAAGGACATTCCATTCCCATAGGAGTAAATCCTAGAGGATTAAAAGCTTGTGAAATTTGGCAAATGGATGTAACTCAGTATCCACCTTTTGCCCCTTGGAAATATTTGCACGTTTCCATTGATACATATTCAGGGTTTATTCTGGCCACCCCTCAAAGGGGAGAAACTGTAAAACATGTCATCAATCATTCAATTCGTACCTTTGCCTCGCTGGGACATCCAAAAGAAATCAAAACTGACAATGGACCTGCCTATACAAGTTCTGCTTTCCAGGACTTCTGTAACAGATGGGATGTAACCCACAAGTTTGGGATTCCCTACAACAGCCAGGGGCAGGCTATTGTGGAACGAGCGAACTTATCTCTGAAACGTGCTCTTGATCGATATTCGTTGTGGGAAAAACCCCCGAACCTCCCAGCATTGCAAAATTCTCTTAACATTTGTCTTTACACTTTAAACTTTCTTAATCTGACTGGCATTCCTCCCACTTCTGCTGCTTCGCGTCATTTTTCCTCCCCCTCACCCCCGCCTAACAGACCTCTGGTATATTATCGCAGATTGCCAGATCCTGCCTGGCAGGGTCCCGCTGAGCTTCTTACTGGGGACGAGGCTACGCTGCGATCTTACTGCCAGACAAAACCACTTGCTGGATCCCTGGTAGGGCGGTTAGACCCTATCATGGGAATTCCTCTGCTACATCTGTATCTTAAAACTCTTCCTGATATTCTTGCCTATACCTTCTTTGCAATTTCTACCTTACTTCAACAAAACCTATGCTTCCTGTCAAAAGACTATTCGTGTTAAAACCATTTCATTAACAGAAGGCTATTATACTTGCTCCATGTGGGTACGTCATGAAAATGCTACCCGTAGTTTTCACTCTGTCACTTCTGTTTTGTTTAAAGAACACTCTACCACTCGCTCTTTTGTTCCTTCTTTACTCTTCCTATGGAAAGGAACCTTAAAATCTTTTCCTCTATTCAATCTAAAACATAGGGGGACCTAGATGTCCTTCTATTGTATTATGGGTTTCCCCACCCCAACTAACATCCTTGATGAATGACCAAATTAATCTTTATTGTCATTATTGTAATTATTATCCTTTTTCTACTAATTGCATTCCCTCCTCATTTTGCAAATGTTCTACAACTAACTTGTCCATAGCCCTCTCTCCTGCTTGTGATGTTTTTATATACCCAAACTCTGATCCTGTCAACAAATGACGCTTCAAAAGAACTGTCCATGACGATCCGCAGAAGCCTCATAGAAGATATAATATTGCTTGGACTATAACTGACTTTCAAGGAGTTCGTTTAAGTTCTACAACCAATTTTTCTTGCATAGAAGACTTCTACCCACCACTTCAATTCGATTTGGCAGACGCACCCACACAACCAGGGGATATCCTGCAATCTACACCACTTCAGGAGGAACTTTAACATCACGCCTGAAAGGAATGTAATTTATCCCTGGCAATAATTTTGTTTGGACTTGTTCCACCGGTTTCATGGCATGTGTCCACGGGGATGAAATTGTTAAATCCAAATCATTTTGCATTCAAGTATGGCTTGTGTGTATAACTCTGATGATTTTATATCCCTACAGGTACCCATGGAATACCCCCTCTTGCAAAATCGTAAAGATTTAGATCTGTTATTTTTTTTTAAAAAAACAAGAGGGATTGTGTGCTATGCTTAAAGAAGAATATTGTCTTTTTGCTGATTGCAGGGGGGGGGGTTCATTTTCTATTTCGCCATGGTTTACAACCTTTTTAACTGCATTGGCAGGATCATTAATAATCATTATATTGATATGTATTATAGGACCTTGTTGTTTTAATAGAATATTGCAATTTTTTAAAAAAAATTAATTATCCTCCATAACTGCTGATGTTAAGGTGCTATTGCAAGCTCATGTTATATCCTCAACACCGGAAGAAAAAATGTCATTGCTGAGTTACCGCTCCTTGGACAACCCTGACGCTGACAGGTCGCACTCTTGCCTAGATGACGGGGACGGCGAACATTTCATAAAAATGGTTCCTGTCTTCTCGGACGAGGAAGAAGACTCGTCATAAATAATAAAAACAGAGGAGATGTTGTAACTATGTATCATTGCAACTACGTATCATTGCAACTATGTATCATTCATGTGTTTGCAACATTGTATCATTCACGTGTAATCATTAACTTCTGTCTCTTCAGTGACCTTTGCAAGGCACGTACAAGGGACAAGGAGCTAGACGGTTGTTAATAAGCTTATCCACACTGTAAATGATCTGTCCGGTATGCAGCTTTGTAAACATACACATCCTGATGAGATTATCATGTCTGACTTGAGCTTTTTGATTAAATCATTTTCTTGTAAAAAAGCACAATAAAAGAGCGTGTGCCAAGACATTCGGGGCGTGCTCATCCAGAGGAAACCTCGCTTCCTGTCGTTTCTCTCCCCTTCGCTCCCTATCATGAGCCGCCCATCTGATGCGGGATAGCAGATACCGCAAGAGAGGGCTGTAAAGCACTGTGAAGCAGTATATAAGTCTAAGTGCTATTGCTAAGTGCTATTGTTATTGAATGCATACTTGGGGGAAAAAAGTGCCATCTGCAATTATTTGTGCTATCTGTAATTATATAGAGTCCTAAACCATACTCATAGAGGAAGAGAGAAAATCCCCCTTTTATGATAGGAAATATTATAATAAAAGTGATTCTGTTACTGCTTCACAAAAAGTTCTAGAACTTGGATATTCATCAGAAAGGACTTGTTTGGAGCTATGCAACACATGCTTAAAAAGGCAGAACTTTGATCAACAAGATTGCACTTATGGTTTTAGTATTTCAAAACACCCTGCAGTTGCCACCGTGGCCTCAGTTATTTGTTAAAGTACAGCATAAAACTAAAAATGTGTCAGGCCCAAGCCTACAGTGAGATCCAGTTGAATCCAACCCAAATGGATGGAGGCTTTCAAAACCAATATTATAACCTTTTAACCTACTAGAGATATATTCTGGGAGATTTTAGGGTGTGAACTACTTCTTAGATTTTAGGGTGTGAACTATGAGGATTTTAGGGTCTGAACTACTTCGTCATTCCCCCATACAATTTGGGACTGTGCAGTCTCTTAATCTGGGCCTCTTTTTGAAGAGATTTACTGACTCTTCCCTGGGAAAGCTCTGTGTTACCAACATCCCCCTCCCTGCCTCATTCCATCACAAAAAGGCTCACAAAAGCCACAGAAGTATTAGAGCAAGATAAATAAATTTCTGCAGTCTAAAACAGCAAGAAGCAGTTTATCATTTTCTGTACCAAATAGTCTCTATGCTGATGATTCCATAATAGTGCTCTCACAGTAATGAACAATAAATTTACAACAATAATCACTGATCCCTACCAGCAATTTACTACATGCAGACCAAGAATCCTATGTCAAGAATTAAAAACAGCTGCTTTGCACTGCAGTTAAAAAGGACAGAGGATCAATTAAAGAGGAAGAAAGAAAATTTATTTTCCCTTACAGAAGATAAAGTACCTGCCTAAGAGGTGTTTTGACTGCTATAATGAATAAGACAGTGGTATTCTGGACATTTTTGCTCCAATGTTCACAAGTTTCTGAAAAAGTATGTTCAATAAAAGGATGTAAGCACTGATTAACTAGTGTGTGAGTGTACAGTTCATTACTGATGAAGAAAGAAGATAATGCCACATCAAAAACGCCTTTTACCCAAGTCATTTATAGAAAGCTGGATACTTCAAAAATATGTGCAGCTGGAAATGTTATCATGGACTTCCACTCTCCTTTTTCTCAAGATGGTCTTTGCTTAGTTGGGTGATATGGTAGAAGAAACAGAAGGTACATCAATCATTTTCTACTAGTGGTAGAAACAAAGTTTGGTTTCTGATTCCAATTTTTTTCCTGTGTATGTTAGTGGGATTCTTCTTGGAATAGAACAGTACAAGTTATGTTTTTTACCACATAGTATCAATATCTAATGTCTACATACATACCTTTGGGGGGATGTCTACATACATACCTTTGGGGTGATAAAACTAGCATTTTGCCATCACAATGTAAATTTCCTGACTTACATGCTTGTTGGACATAAGGTTTGCATCATAGCATTTTTCTGTCATGGTTAGGTATGTCTACATGTTAGGCCATGTCTACATGTCAGAGATCCAGGAAACAGACCTAACAGATTACAGAACATACCTGTGATTAGATTTACATTTTGTACTAAGCTGTGACTTGTCTCCTTGATTTAATTAATAAATCACAAGTATATGTTGTATATATTACATATTAAAAATAATGACTTGAATTCATACAATACGCTATACTCAGACTCACCAAAACATATTATTGCTTAGTATTGGGTAAACCTAGCCTTTGAACAGAACACAAGTTGTGATCTTTCTTTTTCCTACTAAAAAACAATAGTGAGAATCAGTACAGTAACAATGAAACAGTCGCAACACAGGGTTGGTCTTTCTTAGCATTTTTCACTAGATAATTGAATTTCCCCTGTCAACCTTTGCTTGTTGCATAATGATTCTATACAATCTTTATAAATAATGGCGACAGAAGGACACTCAACTTTCTTCACTAGATAAATAAATACATTGATTTTGAATATGCATCTCTGTCATCTATTGCTCATACCAATCCCTTAAATCCATGGACAATTAAAACAAAAAGATGATGCTATGATATCTCATAATAAACCCTATGAATTCAGATCAGCAGTCTGGTCTTTATCAAATTAGAACTCTACAAGAATTTATGAATTACTTCAGCAGATCTGGAGAACAGCACGATGACCAGTAGATGGGAAGAATACAATCTGCACACCAATACTAAAGAAAGGCATATCTAAACCATCATACAATATCTTTAATTTTTCATGCTAATAAAATACCACTTAGCAGTCATCTTGGTCCTTACAAGAGAATATAAAGTCTTCTAGCAGTGTAAACATTTTGTTTTTTTTAAAAAAAACCATAACCTGGACTTCTAAACATGATGCCATATATCTGCACACTCTGGCACTTGACAGGTATTTTTGATTATTTAATTCATATAATTATTTAACCAATTGAAGTGGCTGCAATTCACACATTGCAACTCTGGGTAGCTAACATGAAATTAAATACAAATACAAAACCCAACAAAAATAAAAATAACAAAACCAAACAATTGATTTCAGCCCACAATTGTTCCACAATCACTGGTGTTGTATAAAAGTGACGTTGCCCTAGCTGCTATAAAAATATTGAAAAAAATTAAATGGGAAGTTGGCATACTGAAACAGAAGGTACTGTCTTCTGTCAGACTTTATTGCCAAGGATGTTGGTGAGATTTGCAGATGGTCCATAAAGAAACAAAGTGAGTCCCCAGTGCTTTATTGGTTGTACTTCTATCTGATTAAAAACAGTTGCTAAAATCCATCTTCAAGTTCTAAAAGTGACAGACCAACTCACAAAATTGCCTTTTTATCTATGAGTGCTTTATATCTGACTACAGTTTTTATAGCAGCCATTTTGGGAATAAACAGGTCCCCCTCATCCCCTAGCCTCCAAGCAGGTAATTGGTGAAAGTGTCCATGATCTGTCCTTGGATGCTCTATTATTCTTGTCAGGACAAAAATTCAAGGCTCTTGCATAAGCTTTTGTTGATTTCAGCTTCAGATGCACGAAGTGTTATTTTGAATTAAGAACACATATACACACTTCCATAAGCTAGATTATAAAGACTGAAGTGTGTGTGGGGGGGAATGAAATCAATGATGTAGTGATTCTGGTAATAATCTTATTAACAATAACTGTTATTTATAAAAGTGATGCAAGTCTTCGTTATAAACTGATAAATGTAAAAAACTGACAGGACACATAGAAAACTTGGCTGCTTTAGATCCATGATTTAGGTAAACAGACCAAACTGTTCCTTTATAAACCACTTATAGCCAGGAGAAAACAAAGCAATGAACCAAAGTCACACAGAACAAATGTAGAAATGTCTCAGCTGCTGCTATAAGTCATTCCAGAAAGTCCAGGAATTACTATATAACTTCAAAATTTTTCAGTTTCATTTTCTTCCTCTTATAATATCTTCTGGACAGATAATCATTCAGGAACATTGGCTCTCCAAAAATTTAATCTCAGAAAGTCGGATAGATAAGTATTACAATAAGACTTATGGATTCAGTGCTGAAAAAAAAGGGCTGTTTTTAAATACTCAAGATAGCTAACAAAATTAGAAATGATATGTCAAAAGCTAAAAATCTAAATATGAAATCTTCTCAGGGGTTGCCACAAAGAAGAGGGAGACAAGCTATTCTCCAAAGCACCTGAGGGCAGGACAAGAAGCAACGGATGGTAACTAATCAAGGAGAGAAGCAACCTAGTACTAAGAAGGTATTTCCTAATAGAACAATTAACCAGTGGAAAAACTTGCATCAAGAAGTTGTGAATTTTCCAACACTGGATGTTTTAAAGAAAATATTGGACAACCATTTGTCTGAAATGGTATAGGGTTTTCTGCCTGAGCAAGGGGTTGGACTAGAAGACCTCCAAGGTCCCTTCCACCTCTGTTATTTTATTCTATTCTATATGCAAGCATTAATATATTAAAGATCTGGAGAAGCAAATCTTTACTGATTTTCTAAATGCAAAGGCATGGGGGTGGGGGGGCAACAATGCATCTCCTGAGAGAATGTATTTGTAGCCTCGGAGAGAACATCAAGGCAAGTGGATGCGTATTCGGAAGGCCTGCAATTCTTAAAATATAAGTAGTGTCAGGCACAACTAACCAGGAACAAGTGTTGAGTTCAAAAGACTAAGGATTTATTACATGCTACCTGCATACAAGAATCTGATCTACTAATACAAGCCAAATTGGCACTAGTTAAGGGTTAATGGAATTCACAGGGCAAAGGGTCTTGGGTCTCTTGTGAGAGCGCAATGACTCCAAACTGATGATGTGTTCAATCCCACCCTCAGGCTAAGTCTGCTCACTTCCTACAGGCAGGTTTGTAACAGAAAAGATGTTCCCTTAGAACAGCCAGGCTTTAACTCATTTAGAGCTTATGATTAATACCAACGTCATGAATTTGTGGTTACTGAACACTTGGTTGCGAGTGCAGATCTTCCAATATAGTTTCCTGTAGTTTGCATCACTTAGCAACTTCCTGTAGTATTGCACATAACATGATTTCCCTGCCATATTCTGCTATATTTCCATCTCAACAGAACAACCTTTATTCTGTTTGGATTCTCTCTGGTCTATTTTGTGAACTTCTGGGTCCTGCTGTCATCTCATTGTCCTCAGAAGTGCTGAATGACTCATTTGAGCTTTCTAGGTTAATAGACTGGATCATCTGTCAAGAATGCTTCTCAAGGCAACTTTAATCTATATGTTAACTGTTAAGCCTGGGTTCCCCAACCAGGGTTAAGGAGACAAGCTAAACAGAATGTGCAGCGTTAGTCAGATAGGCATACAGATAAATGTGTGAGACAAGTTTGTATGTTAGTTAACATACAGTAAAAATAACAGATATGCTTGTGTTATCAAAAATATAGTTTATTCCACTTAGAGTTTTATAGCATAGTCAAAATAACAGTCCATTAGTCATGTATCATTTTTAGTCAGTCTATTCAAGGATATTCAATTAGCAAAGTCCGTTTAGAATATCCAATGTCAGTTCACTTACAATAAATCAGTCCTCTCACCGTTGATAAATCAACAGTTCTTTCTCTCTCCCGTTCCAGTAGGGGAAAAACGCAGTCTTCAATCCATGCAGTAATTAGGGATCATCAAGCCAGAGAGAGCAAGTCTTGCTTCTTTTATGGTGCTTTTACAACCACTCCCTTAATTACATTCTTACAGTTAAGGTTACAGACACTTTAACTAACAAACCATGACAACATATTTATTATTTTACCTAAACCAGTTAGGGTAAACAATGTTATCCCTAACATTCTCCCCTTTTAGGTAATAATAATACTATAACTATTTACATCTTTAAATCATATTTGTTACAACTCTCTTTAAACTTAATTACTCCTTGAGCTTTTGTAAATTGGTCTGCAATGTTTTCTTCTGTCATGCAGTATTCCAATTTAATTAGCCCATTCTTTACAGATTCTCTAACATTTAAGTATCTTAAATCAGTATGCTTTGATCTAGTTTTTACAGCAATATTAGTAGCTAACTTTATGGCTGCCTGGTTGTCCTCGTACACAATAATGGAATCTTTAACAGTTATACCCATGTCTAATAATAACTGTTTGTACAAAATTAAGTCAGTGCATAGTAATGACAGACATAAAAATTCCGCTTCCATCGTGGACAAGCTGATATGCTGTTGTCTGATTGACCTCCACCCTATTAGTGTCTTACCAAATAATATAGCCATCCCAGATGTTGATTTTCTAGTGTTTATGTCAGTTGCAAAACTTGCATCTGCATAGGCACTAAGACTCAAATCACCCTTTGGTTCTATATACAATGCATGGTTCATTGTTCCTTTAAGATATCTTCAAATTCTCTTTAATGATTGCCAATGACATTGATGTGGATCTGAATTAAAAGGTGCGAGCTGATTAACACTATAAGCTATATCTGGCCTTGACCAATTGCTTATATTTGATAAGCTACCAATCAAAGGTTGATATATAGACTTATCAAATTTGGGACTTTGATCATCAGTTTGGCAAACTTCCTGACTCATTGGAGTCTTTGCCGGTTTACAAAGTTCCATTTTATATGTTTTAATTAATTGGCAAATTTTATCTTCTTGAGATATCTTAAATCCATTTTTTGTTTTGTTAATTGTCAATCCTAGATACTTTTTAATTTCACCTAAATGCTTTAATTTTATATTTTTAGTTAATAATGATATAATCTCATTAGCTTCATTATTAGTCTTAGTTATCAAAGCAATATCATCTGTAAATAATAACAATAATGACACCATTCCATTATTTTCTCTTTTAAACACACATGGATCTGCTAAACCAGATTTAAATCCTATATTGTTTAATTGTTTCACAATATATTGGTTCCACTCAAAGCCAGATTGTTTCAACCCGTAAAGACTCTTTTTGAGTTTCCAACAATCATTACTATTTACTTTATTGTCTTTTATAATAACTGGCTTTTTCAAATATATAGTGTGCTGCAATGGTGCATGCAAATAAACAGTTTCTACATCTAAATGGTTAATGACATAGTTTTTCTTAGCTGCCCACACTAAAGCTGTTCTCAAAGATGTTGCTTTAAGACTTGATGCGAAAACTTCATCGTAATCAGATGCAGTTTGATTAAATCCTTGAGCTACCAACTTAGCCTTATGGGTAACAGTCCCATTATTTCCTGTTTTTACTTTGAATATCCATTTGTACCCAATGGACTTTTCTCCTGGAGGTAATATGGCATCTTCATATACTTTCATTACCTTTAATGAATTTAGTTCCTTTTCCATTGCCTTTTGCCAATTCTCCTGATCCTTAGCAGGATACATCCTAAGTTCATCTATACTAGTTGGAACTTTAGTTACTTGGCAAACTATACTTGCTTGATACCTATCAGGTGGTCTAGTTACACGTGTAGTACATCTAGGTATTACAGGACTTACAGGTGGACTTTCATTTATTCACTCTTCTTGATTATCTAACTCTTCCTGATCAACTGTTTCCTCTTGTTCTGGTCCTATTTTCTCTTTGTGGTCTTCTTCTTTAATTGGACTCTTCTTATAACTAGTCTGATCTTTTTGCCTTTTGTAGGGTTCAATAATTACTTTGGTATTTAAATCTTGCTCTAATCTATTCCATCCTACATGTTCTAGGAATTTGGCACTAGCACTGGTGTAAACTCTAGATGTACCTGGTTCCCAGAATCTATAAGATCTGTGATTAGATTCATATCCCACAAAAAATAATCTTTTAGCTCTATGCTGTCCTTTGTGTCTGAGTTGTGAAGGGATATGCACCCATGCTGGTGCTCCAAATGTGTGCATGTAACTTAAATCAGGTTTTGTACCATGCCACAGTGTGAATGGTAATTCACCTGTTGTTGAATTAACAACATTATTTAATATATGATTACCACACATTATTGCTTTTCCCCATAAATTGTCAGGTAATCCTGAATCAGACAACATAGTACATGCCATTGATTGTAGTGTTTGGCCTCGTCTCTCTATAAAGGCATTATGTTGTGGCCTATATGGTGCAGACTTTTTATGTTGAATACCTAACATTCTAAGTCTATTCTGGAATTTATTATTTGTAAATTCCGCACCATTATCTGTTATAAGAGTTACTAATTTCTTTTTAGTTTTTCTTTCTGCAAATTTAATCCAATTAAATAGATTTAGATACATTTCAGTTTTGCTCTTCATTAAATAGCAAAACCCATATCTAGAATAATGGTCCATTATACTTAATATGTATCGAGCTCCTCCTACATTTGGTTTTTTCGGACCTATTAAATCGGCAAATACTACCTCTAAAGGCTCTTTGGTAGTAAATCCATCAACTCTATTAGCCGGTATGACCTTGCTTTTGCTTTGATTACAAGCAAAACATTGCAAATACTTATTACAAGGTTTCAAACTTATTCCTTTATATAGTTGAACAGTTCTCTTAAGCATTTTAAAATTTAAATGACCTAGCCGTCGGTGTAACAAGTGAATACATTCATTATGAGGTTTCTTATTATCCTAAACCGTGTTAGCCACCTCTAAACCATTATCATTTAAAACATATAATTCACCTCTTAAAGATGCAGTAATTTTCTTATCTTCTTTTTCAATTATGCAGTTATCTCCCCTAAAGGTAACTACATATCCTAGTTTAACCAAAATTCTAATTGAAAGTAAATTAAACTTAAGTTGTGGTACATATAACTTTTTTACATTCTCTTTTATGAAAGAACAATATGCTATAACTTGACCTTTAGCTTTCAGTTTCCAGCCATTGGCTAACGATATCTGCTGTGTACTCTGGGACATTTTAATAAATTTTTTATCATTTGTTATACAGTGGGATGCTCCACTGTCAACCACCCATAAATTATTTTTTACAGCTCCGTTAATATACATGGCTAACTCTAAATTTTCATTTTTCTTTTGGTTACTTTTAGTATTCTGGCCATCGTTCTGGCGCATTGCTCTTTTACAAAATCTTGCCAAATGTCCTCTTCCTCCACAATTAAAACACTTTTTAATTGCATATGCAGTAGGAGATTCAATATCTTCTTTTTGAGGTTGCTCCCTCCTTAACTGATCTCTTTCAAGTCTTCTTCTTGCCTCTTCAATCAATCTGCCAGTTATATCAGTTAAAGTTAAACTTTCCTTAGGCAAAATTTCAAGGGAAGTGACGTAGTTATCATAACTTTCGTTTAGTGATGATAGAATTATGTAGACTTGGTGTAGTTCAGAGAAAATAAGCTCTTTCTCGTGCAGTTCTTGAAAAATGCTTTTTATAGAATTCAAATGACTCAGCATATCACCATTCGTCTGGAGATGCGTCCTGAAAAGCTTCCGTGTTAGATTTATGTGAGCACCAACGTTATCTCGGACATAAATCCTCTTCAGCTTCTGCCAACACCCAACAGCCGTTTGCTCTCCATGGATATGAACAAATTGCTGGTCAGACAGTGTTAGTCCTATTATGCAAAAAGCTTGTTCATTCTTCAGGTTAAAGTCTTCTATCTTTTGTCTATCTTCCTCAATCTCTGGATCCCATTCCTCTACGTTTGGTGGATTTTCAATTATGTTCCACAGACCTTCTCTTCGTAGAAGTAGACTACATTTCATAGACCATGATATATAGTTTGTTCCATCCAGCTTGGCTATAAGGGACAAACTTTGTAGATTGACTTGTGCCATGTTTTCTTATATGGATATAAAACTATAATTAATAAAACACAGCTGTCTGTTTACTGTAATGTGTAACAACACAAACTCTCACTTTTTACATAAATCTGTTTTATCCTAGTTAAACTGACTTTGCAGCCTCTGGGCCCATAACCAGTGTTAAGCCTGTGTTCCCCAACCAGGGTTAAGGAGACAAGCTAAACAGAATGTGCAGCGTTAGTCAGATAGGCATACAGATAAATGTGTGAGATAAGTTTGTATGTTAGTTAACATACAGTAAAAACAACAGATACGGTTGTGTTATCAAAAATATAGTTTATTCCACTTAGAGTTTTATAGCATAGTCAAAATAACAGTCCATTAGTCATGTATCATTTTTAGTCAGTCCATTCAAGGATATTCAATTAGCAAAGTCCGTGTAGAATATCCAATGTCAGTTCACTTACAATAAATCAGTCCTCTCACCGTTGATAAATCAACAGTTCTTTCTCTCTCCCGTTCCAGTAGGGGAAAAACAGTCTTCAATCCATACAGTAATTAGGGATCATCAAGCCAGAGAGAGCAAGCTGCCATGCCTTGCTTCTTTTATGGTGCTTTTACAACCACTCCCTTAATTACATTCTTACAGTTAAGGTTACAGACACTTTAACTAACAAACCATGATAACATATTTATTATTTTACCTAAACCAGTTAGGGTAAACAATGTTATCCCTAACATTAACTTTAAAAATTGCCACAGCATCTAGGTTTTTAATTTGCTTTCAGGATAGCAGAATATTAACACCTGAAGCTTCATCTGCTGTGCCCATCTGTGCTGATTTTCACTGCCAAGGAACATACTCTCCAGGAAGTGGTTATTGTCATGCCAAAGTGTCTTCTCTCTAAATGTAATCTGTGCTGTATGAAGTATGATATAAATTAATGAATGAATGGAATTGCAGTTCAATACATCTGGAGAGCAACAATTTGGAGAAAGAGAATCCTTACTCAGATCCCGAAGACTCTTAAACCTCCTTTCTTTTACTTAAAGATTTCCAACCTAGTTGCACAGACAATATCATTGCTGGTAAAGTGGTCAATTATTTTAAAGCTCTTCAAAAGAAAACTGCAAATTGATCTGAAAGGACTTTGTCACTGCTTTGCTCTTGAATACAACTTACTGCACCACGAAGGAAAACAATATGAGGGACTTGCTTCCAAAGCAATATTGTACTCAATGTCTGAGGCAGCACAAGAGCATATGTTTGTGGAACAGGAAATGCAATCCATGTCAAACAGTGTTGGGATTCAATTTTTTTTTTTACTACCAGTTCTGTGGGCATGGCAGAGGAAGGATACTGTAAAATCTCTAGTCAGAGGTGGTATTTTCCAGTTCTCCACACTACTCAAAATTTCCACTACCAGTTCTCCAGAACAGGTCAGAACCTGCTGAATACCACCCCTGATGTCAAAGCATTCTGCTTTCCCCCCTTTTCATTATTCCAGGCTAGAGAGTTGGTCCCATCTTTCCTTTTTGCAGCTTGCCTTTCTGATAATAGACATTCTTCCAGGGCTCTTTGGAATAAGATGAAAATGGTCCATCAGTTCATTCTATATTGATGGGCTGTTTTGATCATTTAGGCTGAAGACCAAGGTACAAAAGATTAAAAACTATGAGATAATAGCATTTTCTTCTCACTTGATACAGATTAGGC
Organism: Hydrophis major; assembly: GCA_033807585.1. Taxonomy (NCBI): domain Eukaryota; kingdom Metazoa; phylum Chordata; class Lepidosauria; order Squamata; family Elapidae; genus Hydrophis; species Hydrophis major. The sequence continues at coordinate 325,005,338 of CM066328.1, read as the reverse complement.
TGCAAATATAATTTATTTTAGTAGATACCAGTTCCCAAGAAAACATTATAATTACTGTAAATTCTGCTCCGAAGCTGAACAAATGAGAGATTAGCTTCAACGAGCCTTTCAGCACCAAAGGGTCGGACAGTTCCAATTTATCTCCATTTTCCCCGTTTACACATTGAACCATAAATCATTTGTTTGGCTGGGTTCCCATATTCCCCAATAAAACCCGAATCACGGTTAACCCTACTCAGACATGTTATGTGGATATAGCCATCAGGGTTGCAACTAATATATATGATTATATATTGTGAAGAGTATGCATTGAAAAAAATAAAGACCCTAACTTCAGATCAGCCGCTGTTTGCGTCTAGAGTAACTCTCACACAGAGGTCAGTCCTACAGTTCATAGGGAGGACTTTGAAATGGACTCGTGGCCCCCTCAAAAATGGAGTATATTCAGGCGTTCTCCTGGACCTTGATTCGGGGAAAATCCCCTTTTCTCACCCTATCTCAACTCGGGAGCCCGGATGTGCCTCTCATCCACTGTTCCTCCTTATGGAGGCGGACCTGCTCGCCTTTAAAGGAAAGCGCGCGCCCCCCCTCCCCCCCCCCAAAAAAAGGAGGGCAACGCGAACTCGGCTGGAGAGAGCCGCGCTCCAGACTGAGGAAAAAGAGGAGCTGCGAGCCAGACGACTTCTCCTGACGCTGCACTCAGCAGAAGAAAGAATAGCCCCGCGGACACCCAAAGCTTTCCCAAGAATTTTTCAGACAGCGAACTGGCAATGCCTCGCCTTTCCTCTCTTTCGTCCACCCCATTCCTTCGGAAGTAAAGAGGACGTTTGACTCCGATGAGACTGGTTTCCTTCTTGGAGACTTCGGGGAAAGAAAGATTGGTGGGGGCGGAGGAGAAGGCGCCCCCCCACTCCCAAACTGTCCGGTCCTAGACCGAGGACTTGGAAGAAGGCCCTCGAAGGAGTCCCCGCTGCCAAGGACCGATGCCACCGAAGACGACCGAGTCCATGTGGCTCCACGGGACGGTGGCTGGCAACGAGAGCGAGGTGGCTGCTCCGGGGACCTCGTCCCCGCAGGCTGTGGCGGTATTCGCCATACGCTGCGTGATCCCCTCGCTCTACCTGCTCATCATGGCCGTGGGCTTGCTGGGCAACTTCACTTTGCTGAAGATCTTCGCCACCCGGAGCGCCGCCCGGAGTGTGCCCAACATCTTCATCTCCAGCCTGGCCGCCGGAGACCTGCTGCTGCTGCTCACCTGCGTCCCGGTCGACGCCTCCCGCTTCTTCCTCGAAGACTGGCTCTTTGGCGAGGTGGGCTGCAAGCTGCTGCCGGCCATTCAGCTGACCTCCGTGGGTGTTTCCGTTTTCACCCTCACCGCCCTCAGCGCCGACAGGTGAGTTCTGGAGCGACCAAGGAAAGTTCCCCCGCCAGGGGGGAAAACACTGCAAACTTTTTGACCCACATGGCAGCCCTTGGCTGCCTTAGGGAGATTCCAATTTTTAACAGAGTCCGCTGTAATTGGGACGTCAATAAATTTAAATGAACGAATAACTGACTAAGGGAATGAAAAAATGGTCCAGCAATCAGATTTGCTGCTCAAGCTTCTGCTTCATTAGATGTTTGGAAAGGCATCAGTCCCTCCCCCTCCAACACAGGCAGACTGCCAAGTTGAGAAGGCTGAAAATGAACCCTGTCTGATTAGATTGCCATAGGTCAGTCTGACCCTTCAGGAATCTTTTTCTCATCCTGTGCTAACTTCACCCACAAGTAAATAAGGAGATCCATGCTCCTCTGAGGCTACATCTATTTTCTTTAATGACTTCAGCTGGAAGCAAATTAGTTCTGTAGACACACAAAAGTAGGCTTAGCATTTATTTTTATTTATTTGATTTGTCAATTGCTTACAAGATAATAGGTATAAGAATAAACATGAGTATGGATACAGGAAATAGGTATGAATAAATGGGGACAATAGGACAGGGACAGTAGGCATTACCCTAAGCATTACTCTAAGAAGGGTAACAAGGGAGGTTGGAAGAATTTGTTTAAAAAAAGCCCATCTATCAGCTGTGATAGTAAACTGTATGTTTCTTTTTAGATGCAGTTTTCGCCTAAATGCTAATTCCAGGGAACAAGTAAGAGCATCCTTGGCTTTCCAGAGGCATCTCTTATAGTGGCCACATTTGTAGACATAAATCTGAATAAAACAAATGATCAGTCTAATTCAGGAAAAAAACTTTTGTTCTTCTTAGAAATATTTGTCTCTTGAAATGTATTAAACTGGGAGATAATTTGTCTATTCTGTTCCTAAGTAAACATAATGTAAGCTGAAATTAAGGAGAATAAATTAATTTACACAATATTTATGGAACTGAAATAGCAAGCGGAAGAGAACAAAGAACCAAGTGAAGATTTCCCATTTAGGGATAATTGTTTTACTTTAATACGAAGTTGGAAAAATAGAGGAGAAAAGGGTCATGATTAACATCAAGATTAGAGAATTTTGACCAAAATCATTAGCAAAAATATATATATATATATCTTTTCCCCCTTATGGACAAACTCATATAGTGATGATAAAACGTGCTGACATTACTTGTTTCCTTACTGAAATTTTTCAATTTGAAGTAAAAAAAAAAAAAGGTAGCAATAGTTTTTATTCAGAGAATGTGTGAAGCCATTTGTATGAACTTCCTGAAACAGACAAGTTAATAGTCTATCTTGAAATGTCTATTGATAAATATTAACAGGATGTTGGAATTAAAAAAAAAGTTGTCATCATTGCTGGTTCTCTCTTCCCTCTCAGTTTTTTTCCCCATTGAAAAAGATTTAAACTGAGTTTACAATCTCATTCCATGCTACATTTTCACATGAGACTAGCATAATCTCAAGGATAAATCAATCAACCACATCTTTATTTTGAGGCTACATACTTTGAAAGCTTCCAAGTTGTTAGAAAAGCACTGGAAGTTGTAACCAACTAAGCCCCAGGCTTTGAGACAGATGTAATATTGAGAACACATAGGTGCAGACTTGCACTTATTTCATAAATGTACATGTTTTTGCCAATGTGGAAAATAATGACAAGTTGAATGGCATTCAGTAAGTGGCATAGTAGCATTTACCTTGGGGAGAGTTATTTGCGAAAACCAGGAGTGCTTTTTAATAATGTGATGTTTTGTTCTAGCACTCATTTCTATTTGTGAGAAGTGAAGATTGGTGTCATAATTACATCACAGGGTAAGCCAATGCAAGTATGTTGAGAAATAAGCCCAGTAAATTCATAGTGTACAGATTTTTTTTAATATAAAAGTCATATCTCGTTCTCAGTCTTAGAATGGTCTGATCTTTGCCAAATTTACTATTTGCATGCATGTGCAACTGGATACAGTTGTACCTTTTCTAACAATGATTAATTATCAGCAATTACTATGCACACTGTTATAGCTACGCAATAACAGATACCAGCATGCAAGTGGTTGCAGGCCACTTACCAACTGCTCTTGCAGGAATGTTTATTTTATCAGAAGAAAAGTGATAACATTTTAAGTTTTCCCTGTGATCACACTGCTCAAAATTTTTAAGAATTTTTAAGATGAATTCAAGAAACAAAACGTTCATTTAAGCTTGGTTTCACATGTTTTTCATAAAAAATATTTTAGGTAAGGTAGAAAGCAAACTTCATGTAAAAGAGAGTGAATTGCATTCATCAGGAGTCAAGCCTAACTAGCTATGCAACAGATGGCAACTTCACAGGACCATGTCTGATTCTGCAGTATTTTTTTCAATAGGAGGATCCTATTTGTTCTGTTACATTCTATAGTATCTAAAAAGAGATGGAACATTTTCCACAAAGGTTAGTACCCACTAAAATGAGACAGTAAATGGGATAGGAGAGAGTAGATTACTTCATAAAGTAAACAAAGTATAATGTAATTTTAAATAAATTTTATATAAAAGTTGACCAAACTAAATATAGATTTTGGACCACATTTACTTGAGACATGATATATGAATGCTATATGTCAATGAGGAACTGAAAGACATAAGAGTTCTATAAAAGAAATCAAATGTCTGTTGAATCAAAAATGTTTAGTTACATCATTGGACTTTCTCCAGATTAGTTACAGTTATGCATTCTTTATTCAAAATGATAACATGTTGATACCACTTTCTGCAAAATTCCTTTCATTAAAAATACTCTGGAAAAAAAAAAAAAAGGACTTCCGGTTTCGCGTGGCTTCGGGGCAGCAGGAATTCGCGACAGCTCGCGATTCCTGCTGTGCTAGCCGTCGAGGTACCCCCGATCCAGATGGGTCAGGGGGATATGGCTACCCTGTAGGGACAGCTGAAGAGAGAGGGGAGTCGGATAGGGAGGTGGGGGTGTCGCAGACCCCCCCCTTCTCCGGGAAAACCCCTTTTTCCCAAGGCGGTGGAGCGGCGGTCAGCAATGGCCGCCACGAAGAAGCCAGCAACCGGGTAAGAACTGTGCTGGAGGAAGTGTGAAGAGTGAAAGTTCTGTCTGAGCCGGGTCAAGTAACACCTTTTAAATTGCCTGGAATTGAGCTGCTTGAATTGCTGGAGGATACATTGTATCCCTAAGAAGAGCGAAAAGCGGCGGAGAAGCTGTTAAAGGGAACTTTTTTTTTTTTTTTTTACTCTCCCACCCCACGGAAATAGCAGAAATATTTGGATATATTAGACATTGAAAGTGGATTGCTTTGAAAGTTGAAGCTAAGAGACAAAGGGATTTTTGGACATTAAAAAATTTAAGAAATTGGAAAATCTTTGCTGGAGGTATGGATTTCTGATTATTTAAAATTGTCATTGCAAGTGGGAAGGGAGAAAAAAAATTGGAGCAGAAGCTGAAAAAGGAGGAGATTGTCTAGAACGTCTTTGTGGATCCCAAAGGAAGATATATGGTAATTGGACCTCTTTGAATAAAAATTAATCCAGAAAGAGAAAGAGAAGAAGGAAGAAAAGTATTAACTTTTGGAACTTTTTTTTTTAATTGCTTTTGATTGTCTTTGATTAAAAATACTTGTGGTTGTTTTGGAAAAAGTTTCCCTTTTTATAATGGCATCGTTTGTGGATGAACTAGAGATTGAATATCAAAAATATAAAAAAGAAGATACTTTGGGCGCTTTGTTTCAATTCTTAGAAATGGCGTTATGTTCTGTTGAAAAGTTGATTACGCAGCAGAAGGACTGGGACAAGGAAGAAGAGGAAGAAGAAGCCATCTTTGATGAACAATGGGTCCCTTCCGGAGAGGAGGAGAAAAAGGATAAGAAAAAGGGGATTTTAAGAATTATAAAAACAACCAAAAGAGAGAAAAATGAGCGAAAAGATGGAGGCAAGGTTAGAAAGCAAAGGAAAAGGAGTAAGAAAAGCGAAGGGAAAAAGCAAAGGGGTAGAAAGGGCAAGGAGAAGAATAAACAAGAGAGAAAGGGGGGGAGGAGAAGCCTTAATGGGGGGAAGCAAGACCTAAAGAAAAAAAGTTTATTTAGAGACAATGGGTGAATTTAATTTAGATTAAAAGAGGGATTCTGGAGGGTATATAAGAGTGTGTTTTTTTTTTTTGAAAAAGTTTTTATTAATTTTCTACAAACAAACAAGACAAACAAAACATAAAAACATCAACTCTTATATGTACATCCAGTGTGTCAGTTGGTTCATCATTTTTGTGCATTCATTCTGTAGTCTCAATTACAATTATGTTATATAACAACTCATATTGTCAATCCAAACTTATATATCCTAATATCACTAAAAAAAGAAGTTTTTGACTATATTTTTAATCATTCATGCTTAATGAGCTAACAATACTTTAAACCAGTTTACTCTATAACAAATCATCTAGTCATATCAAATCAATCCTAAAAAATCCTTTTTAAATATAATAGCAAATAGCAAAATAATAGCAAAATAAAGATATTCCTTACTATCTAGCATTCTAAATATTCTATTATCGTATTTTATCATCTAGCCATTTATAAAAAAGATCCCAAATTTCGTAAAATTGTTTATCCTCTTGCTCTCTAATTTCAAATGTCAATCTGCTCATCTCAGCACATTCCAATATTTTCTTAATAATTTCTTCCTGTAATGGTATTTTCTCATTCTTCCAATTTTTAGCAAATACAATCCTGGCCGCTGTTAATACATTTACAATCAGGTATTTCAAATCTTTACTATATATATCAGGTAAAATTCCCAATAAGAAGATCTCTGGTTTCAAATCTATATGTTTCTTTGTCATTTTTTCCAACCACATGCGAATTATAGTCCAATATTTTCTAGCATCCTCACAAGTCCACCACATATGGTAATACGAGCCGGGTATCTGATGACATTTCCAGCATTTTTCAGATTTGTTCTTAAACATTCTTGCTATTCTTGTCGGAGGAAAGTGCCACCTGTAAAACATCTTGTACAAGTTTTCTTTATATGCTATTGACATTGTCATTTTATAATTTTGAGACCACAATTTCTGCCATTTCTCTAAATCAATCCCATATCCAAAATTCTTCCCCCAAACAATCATAGTTTCTTTGACTTGTTCTTCCTCTAATTTCATTCCCAGTAAATAACCATATAATTTTTTAATCACCTTCTCATCAGTACCCATCAAGATCTTATCTAAATCAGTCTGTTTATCATAAAATCCCTCCGTTTTAGAATCTTCATCATACCTTGAGTGTATTTGTGCATATGAAAACCAATTCATCCTTATACCTGAACAAAATTTAAGTGCTTGCCAACTGGCATGTGTTCATGACAGTTGCATGGTGTCCCGGGGTCATGTGATCACCATTTGTAACTTTCCCAGTTGGCTTCCAACAAGCAAAGTTAATGGAGGAAGCCAGATGTGCTTAGCAACTGCATGATTCACTTAACAGCTTCAGTGATTTGCTAAACAATTGTGGCAAAAAAAAGGATACAAAATGGTGCGCAACTCATTTAACAACTGTTTTGCTTAGCAGTTGGAATTTGGGGCTCAATTGTTGTAAAAAGTCAAGGACTACCTGTATTGTTAAGATATTAAAAAAAGTATAAAAAAGCAGGATACTATAGAACAAGATTGCTACACCTGAATTAAAAAAAAACACAGTGAAAAAAATCAAAAAAGTTAATTACATCATCTCCTTCCCTTCTATTTGTATCTCCAATCACAGGCTGTCCTTTGGATATTTGAACTTTGCATCAAACTTCAGTAATTGTTAGTTTCCATTTGAATCCTAAAAATTACATTCCAGATGACTAATCTGTCTTGCTTTGTACATAAGGGAACCATTCTTACTTGAATTTATTTTATGTAATTAATTAAACTTCTATTGTAGAAGTAGTCTTTGACTTACTTCAACCATAAGGACCAGAAAGTTCATCATTAAGTCATATGGTTGTTAAGCGAGACATCATGTTTCTGTGACTGACCACCTCGTCCCAGTTTTCCCACTGATTTTGCTTGTCAGAAGTTGGCTAAGAAGGACACAAATGGTGATCATGTGACTGCACTACATTGCAATGCTATAAATGTGAATTTATCGAGGTTGTGATCATGCGAGCACAGGGAAGCTATGATAGTTGTAAATGCAAGGACGAGTTGTAAGTTATTTTTTTCAGTGCTGTGGTAACTTGGTCACTAAATGAATTGGCATAATTGAGGGTTATCTGTAGATTTATATGCTGTCAATCTGACCATTGGATAATACCTTCTGTCTCACAATGTCTTCCCTCCCCACTCCCCTGAAAGCACAGGAGAAAACAGATACTTTGAATATATGGTGTTACTGGTTGAAATTTTTGTTTTGTTACATTAACGTTTTCATTGTCAAACTAATCAGAGCTTAAATGAGCTTGTTGATTTCTGTTTGTTTGAGATAATAAAAGTCTGATAGTTATTTGCAAGACTCGAGTTGTACTTAAGATCAAACCTAAGGGAAATTTGCTGTATCCTTCTTTCCAATTTTGTTTCATTTCAGCTCCAGATAGCTGAAACTGAAACTGTTATCCTGGAGTTAGTAGCAGAGCATTAACTACTATAAGCTTTCCTGCTCCACCCCTCCAAACCTAAGAAACAAAGAATGCCTTGTTAGCTTAGATCAGACTAAGGCTTGTCCACTCCAATGTTAAGTTGTAGTCAGTCATTTGCCTCTGGGCACTCCTAGTCAGGTTTTGAAAGTGATTGCATCCATTCCTTTCTTGAGGTATAGTTCCTTATTTGTACGCTGACATTTTCATTGCTCTGGTGATAGTAGCGTAATTAAAAGGATGAGCCTTTGGATCTTTCTTTACCATTGTCCAGAATGATAAAGAGTGCTGAAAATTGATCTGATAACTTAAAGCAGAGATGGACTGGAACTAAGAACTATGAATTGAAAACTATGGCATATCAGCTTTTCAAGTTGTACACAGTAATGTCAACACATTTTTGAGCCATATTAAAAAATAGCAGAATACATTATATAACTTCCCCAGGCCAGAGAAAATTGCATTATATATTTCTCTGCACTAATACAAATAAACATTTTATGCTTTCCTTCCTTTCGCCTTTCCTCCCTCCTTCTCTAAATAAATTATTTCTGTGTAGCCACTTGAACAAAAGTCAGAAAACTCCCAGTAGCATATTTTCTGTATTAACATTTCCCTCAGAATTGGGGGGTGCTTATTTTATTTCAACACCCCGCCCCCCCAATCAACTACTATCTGAACAATGATATTCATTTTCCTTTTTATATTTTAGGTACAAGGCCATTGTAAATCCAATGGATATTCAAGCAGCCAATGCAGTCCTCTGGACTTGTATTAAAGCAATTGGCATCTGGATAATTTCCATCTTGCTAGCAGTCCCTGAAGCTGTTTTCTCTGAAGTGGCACACATCAATGATGCAGATAATGTCAGCTTCACAGAATGTATGCGCTATCCCTTGAAGGATGATCTGCACCCAAAGATTCATTCGGTGATGATACTTTTGGTATATCTTCTTATCCCACTCACCATCATTAGTATTTATTACTACCATATTGCAAAGACATTAATTAAGAGTGCACACAATCTGCCAGGAGAATATAGTGAACAATCTAAAAAACAGGTAAGTTTTCCAGATCCATGTAAGGAGATTTATTTTAAGAAAGTCTACGAGTTAAATTAAACTGTATGTTTAGTATACATAGTAGTAGGTAGTTCTCAATTTAGTAATAGAAATTCTGCTTCCAGTTGTGGTAGTTAAGTGTTAAGGGAGTCATGTCTGATTTTAAACCTTTTTAGCCACAATTGTTCAGCAAATCACTGCATTTGTTAAGTGAACCACATGGTCATTAAGTGAATCCAGTTTCTTTCCTCCACTTTGCTTGAAGGAAGTGGCTGGGAAGGTTGTATGGTGATGAAATATGACGTATCCCTGGCACACTGCAACCATCACAGACACATGTCAATTGCCAAGCACTCCAATTTTGAAGTGGGAATAATACAATGGTTGAGGACTGGTTATGTGATAACTTAGAGTGTAACACAAACATAACAAAATCCAAAACATAAATAAATGTCCTTTACTGCCTCCAACTTGACCCTACTGTTCGATAATACTCAGTTGGAGATAAAACGTACTCAAAAATAGTCTTCAAAAGAAAGCAATACAGTCCAAATTTAATGAGTAGATAGCTGTGAAATAAAAAATCAAACAAACTATAATGACAAAATGTCCACAATGGAACAGGAGAAGTATTTACCAAATTCAAGGAGATAAAAAAGCACAGTCTGTTGGAAGGACGCCAATCAAGATAACTTCAGACTAAAATAGAACATGCTTGCTTCTGGCAACCTGTGTTCTAACCATCTTTCTTATATACTCGTCTTTCCAGTGGTAACCAATGAGGGGGATCATGGCCGCTTCCTCTCTCGCAAGCCAAGTTGTTGCCTTTTCCTTTCCTCCCTGTGTGTCCTAGGATGCAGAGGGGATGGGCCTGGTTCTTCCTCTGATTGCCCAGCCAGCCTCAGCCCTTCTCCAGCCTCCTCCACAACTTCCGGAGCCACACCTCCACTCCCTGTTGGCTGTTCCTCCTCTCCCTCAGAGTCTGACTCTACCAAGGGCATGGGAGGCTTTTTCAGTGCCATTGTAATTTTGAATGGTCACTAAAAAAACAGCTATAAGTTGCAGATTATCTATGCATCACATACTTCTGTTTCTCCATTGTTATTTAATTCATGTGATATGGTCTGGATCAAACTCATTCTATGGGCAATAAAGAATCCTTCATCATATAGGAGGGCAAGAGTGGTGTGGTGGCCTAGAGGTAGAACTCTTGCCTCCTAATCAGGAGGCTGTGAGTTTGATCTTAGGTAAAGGCAGATATTTCTTTCTCTGTGGGCACATTGAGACTATATCTGCTGAATATAACTCTGCCTTGGTGACAGGAATGGCATCTGGCCAGTAAACACTCAGCTCCGTTCAGTTGCTCAGGCTCCATCCCACAAGGGAGAACGAAGTCATTAAAAGGAGATGACGATGAAGGGCAAGTGGTGGATTGGAAAATTCCTATTTTTCCTGAAATGGGACATGCTTTTTTTTTTTTTTTTAAACAACAGTAACAACAACACTCCTGATACCAATGGATTTTTGAAAAACAAGTTTTAGGCCTAGTAGAAAAAACTAACTCTATCATAGGCAGAATGGTTCCAAGTGAAATCAGCCCACTGTACATTTCTACTTCAGAAAGAAAAGAAAGGTATGAAGTATAAGCTCAAATCTTTCACAGATCAACAGGCAAGGACAATTAATTAAAAAAAACTAATGCTCAGCCCTGTCTCTTACTTATGGTGAGAAATAGTGTTCCTGACACTGCACTTATTTCATGGTTAATAAACAAAACTCCATCAGACAGAATTCTGATCATATTTTGCAATTTCATTAGCATGTCCACACAGCAGATGTTCTACCAGATCTCTGCAGGCTTTTCTTTTAGTTTTGCATAGCCTTAAGAAATTGCAGTTGTTGCAGGATCGCTTAAGTACTGCTGCTCACCCATTACTTAAATCAGGTTGCATCAACGTAAAATCCTCTGCAAAAACATGATTTTAATCTCTAGACTTTATAACTTATATCTGTATCAGAGTTTTATATGCTTAAACAAAAATTAAATACTTAGCCTGAGCATATATATAAAGTGTCCCAAAAGTTACAGGACAATGATCAAAATAAACGCCCAGTTACTGCAATTTTATTAACATTTAAAATTCACCATCTCCTGCTCATACATAGTTATTGATTTTTTTAAAAAACAATCAATGTTCCGTATTTCTTTTCTGGTTTGTTGCTAAATTTTATCTGCTGTATTAATTCCGGAGTATTGTGTGTATTCCTTTTTTAAATCTTCTTTAATTCCACTTTTATTATTTTTAGAAATAACTGAAGGCAGCAAATGTATCTAATACTCTGTCATCCTCTTATTTGCTCCACAACAACAACCCTGTGAGATGGGTTGGAGTGAGAATGACTGACCCAAAGTTACCCAGTCAGCTTTCATGCCAAAGCAGATCTCCTGGTTCCTAGCCAGAATGAGAGAGCAGTTTAAATAGCCCTTCAAGCATTAGTGGAAATAGATTACAATCCTGTGCCCAGCTGTTAAAAGCTTGAGCCTTGAGCAACAGCTCTTATTTTGAGAAAGATTGCTTCAGAACAATCTATTTTGGCAATTATAATTGACACATGCTTTGTGAAGGCCAGAGTATTAGATGGGGTTTGCACTACTCTAAATTAATTTTCTTCAATTGATCATCCTCTGGAAATGATGGGATTATTGTTCCAGAATTCTCCAATTAAACACTATATTGAGTAGGGGATTCGGGGAGCTGAAGTCGCAATGCATCTTGAGAAAATTGACCTGGTGTATCTTCCTGATAAAATATATTACATGAGTGAAAATGAAGGATAGAATTCACTATAAGAATGCGAATGACAATTCAGTCCTTGATTCAGACAGACTCAGGAAAGAATATTCTTCATTCTTCTGAATTTTAATTCAGTTGTCAATGGTCCTGGTTAAACAGGCCTTGGCAGAACTTGCACTTTGCTTCTCTGGGGAAGCTGATCAAACTTTGTGAACTTTTGTCACTTTTTTTTCAGATGTCATTGGTAAAATTAAAGATGTCATCAGACTTATCTGCGATGGTATTTTAATCTAATCCAGTTTACATGAGGACCTGAGAATATGAACCGAATAATTGTTATTAAAAAGTTTGATTGGGAATTAGAATATAATAGAATACCTTTATTGTCATTGCATTCCACGAATACAAAGAAATTTGAAAGCTACTCCAGCACAGTGCCCCAAATACCACATCACAATCACACTACAGTGTTTAAAAATTAAAATAATTAAAATAATAATAATTAAAAACCTTGTCCAAAACCTATCTATAACATTTAGTAATATAGTATAAAAATAGTTTAAAAATGCCACTATATACATAGGACTAAATCACAAATACACTGTTTGATTCAAGACAATTGCTGCCTTGGAAAAGAAACTGTTTCTCAATCTATTAGTCCTCATTTTAAGACACCTATAACGTCTCCCTGATGGTAACAGTTTGAAATATGAATGACCAGGATGAGAATGGTCTGTGAGGATTTTTAGTGTTCTAGAGAGGAGTCTGGTCTTTGCAATATCTTCCAAAGAAGAAAGAGAACAACCGATGATTTTTTGTGCTGTGTTTATAACTCCCTGGAGCATCTTCTTATCCACTGCAGAGCATCCAGCATACCGCACCATTACACAGTATGTCAAAATACTCTTGATGGTAGAATGGTAAAAAGTAACCAGCAACTTCTCACCCAGACCACTCTTTTTCAGCAACCTCAGAAAGTGCAGGCGCTGTTGGGCCTTCTTTGCAGTGGCCATAGTGTGGGCCGACCAAGTAAGGTTGTCGGAAATATGAGTTCCTAGAAATTTAAAACTATGAACTCTTTCCACACAATCTCCATTGATATATGGTGGGAGAGGCTCTGCTTTGCATCTTCTGAGCTTTGCTTTCTTGCTCATCCTTGAACAATGTATTGTGAACACTGAAAGAAAGCATAGGGTCAGATCAGCTATTTTGTGGGGCAGCTCCACTGACTTCAGATTGTTAATCTCTCTTTATTTGTTCACTCTAGATGGAAACTCGAAAACGGCTGGCCAAGATTGTCCTGGTTTTTGTTGGGCTGTTTGCTGTGTGCTGGCTGCCAAATCATGTGCTATACATGTACCGGTCTTTCAATTATCGTAAGATTGACCCATCCCTCGGTCACATGATTATTACTTTGTTGGCTCGAGTGCTGAGCTTCAGCAATTCATGTGCCAACCCATTTGCCCTGTACTTCCTCAGTGAGAGTTTTCGGAGACACTTCAATAGCCAACTTTGCTGCTGCAGGAGGCATCCTCAACCAAGGCCTACCAGCTACATGACCAATTCTTCAGCCATTCGAATGTCTTCATTGGAGAACCATGCAAGGCACACTGTTGCTATGACAACCCTGCTGAATGGGCACACTCCTAAACAAGAGACGTCATTGTGATTAACCAGTGCAACATCTGACCTCAAAAAGAAATTATTTTAATGATCTTTCTTATGGCTGGCCTCAGTTCCTTTAAAAAACCAATATATCCTAATCTAAGAAATATCATATTCTGATCTAAGGATCAGGATATTTATTAATTATCTTCCTATCACTGTTGTAAGAAATGAAGTATATTATGCTTTACTTACTCTCGCCTGAAGAAATGCTTCCAAGCTCATTGTCTAAAAAAGTTGAACATAAATGAAGTATGAAAAGAGCATACATGCTCAGCTGCCACTTCAATGGAATTAGTCTAGATTTCCAGGTGTGTAGTTCTTCATAACTCTGGAAGTCAGGCATCTCTTTTGTCAAGAGTTTGTTTTTCCAGTCCCACACAAAGGCATCTCTGTTATGTCATCTCTGCTGAGCTTAAGCAATGTGCCTGGTAAAAATAACAATGTTACTTGGCTATTCTCTTTAAAATGATTATATTTAGATTGGATGACACTCCTAAAGAAGAAGAGCTTGCGAAAGCACTGTCCAACTAGGTTGACGAGCTGTTTACAAAGCAGTATGACTGTAGCTGGATCAGGTGCAAATGGCAGACCAAAATATTGTGTAGACTTGGAATTAAGTAACACTGAAATGAACATGAATTTGGGCAAACTCTGGGAGACAGTGGAGGACAGGTGAGCCTGGCATGTTATGGTCCATAAGGTTGTGAACAATTGGACATGATTGAAAAATGCTGACAAACTGGGCAAACACCCTATATATTCATCTTTTCAGCTCTGGGTTATTCAACTTGAATGACCAGCAGCAGTCAAAAAACACAAAAATAATGAACCTGTAGTTGAACAAAACTTTATTGGCATCAAAAGATCTGGCTTTACAGCCAGGAAAGCTAAGCACAACTTCTGTGAGATAGTTCAGTTTGGGAGTAACAGTGGGAAAAGTGCAAAGCTCAAACTCTGATATTATGTTCATCTTTTTTTAAAAAAAGATCCATTTCATATATTCCCATTGTTTGAAGAAGGAAAGCAGTTATAACCTTAGATGCATTAATTCTGCTACCCATGTAAAGTTTTACTGCCTGTCCCATGTCTGGATCTCAGAAAACTGGAAATAGCCCCCCCCCTTTTTTTTAGCTGTATATGGAATCTTTGCAATTTTTGGTTTGATAGGTTGCAGCATGGGGTCAGGGCACCTGATTGCCAGAACCAGTTTTCTCCTTCCAAATGGTCATCTAAATGGGGAAACACAGTTGTGATAAAAGCAGCTTCAGAACTAGGAAACAAAAAGACAAAAAAGAAGATTGTTATTTAACTCATTCATTAGCCTTTACCTGATACTAAAAATGATATCAGGGATGGTGAACTTTTTGAGTTAAGTGCCAAAAATTCAGAAAATGCTTAACTTGACTCTGCCAGTGTGCCACCCCTCAACTCCCAAACAAAAAAGAAACAATTGTTTACTATTTTTTCTAAATGCAGTCTAATCATGTGTGTGATGCCCAAAATCTGCCAAAATACTTTCTTAGGAGCTGTAGTGATGCAGTAGTTATAATGCAGTATTGCAGACTAACTGCCCACTTCCAGGAGTTCAATCCCCACCAGCTCAAGGTTGACTCAGCCTTTCATCCTTCTGAGAATGGTAAAATCAAGACCCAGATTGTTGAGGGCAGTGTGCTGACTCTGTAAACCGCTCAAGGAGGGTTGTACCCAGTGCTGTAAAGCACTGTGAAGGGGTATATATGTCTAAGTGCTATTGCTATTGCTACTTTCAGGCAGTGTTCTCTTTCTACTGATCAGTCCCTGTGAACAGCTTCAGGCAGCTCTGAGTCCCACAAGTCTTTGTTCTTGAAGTGGCTTTGAAGAATGCTCTTCTGTGGCCTCTGCGGCTTCTAAAAACTCTGCAAAAGCATACCCCGATAAACTGATTTACTGCTTACACCTATGTATGACTTAGACCTCTTGTGGGAACATAGATACTTCAGACTAATTCCTCTTTTGACTTTGGCCCTAGTTCCTGGCAATCCTTCTCCTACACTCTATATAGCATAAGAAAGGAAACCTGAGCAATAAAAATAAAAAACAACCAAAGAAAAGAAAAATAGTTCGAAAAAGTATAATACTGGAAAACAACAGAAAAGGGGAATACAGATGAGGGAAGTAGAAGTAGAGAGACAAAAGGTTAAAAAGGGGAGGAAGAAGAAGAGAGGGAAGAAGGGAAGGAAAAGAAGTTACAAAGGTCCGGAGCAAGATATAAAGAAACAGGACCTATTTAGAGATAATGGGTGAAAATTTAACTGAAAAAGGGATTCTGTAAAGGTACATAAGATTGCATTGTTATATTTGTAATAGAAATAACTTTAGAAATTTGGAAACAACATATGATTAGAATGAGGGATAGAATGGTTAGTGTAACTTAGTGAAATGTTTGTGAATAAAGTAAATGAAGTAAAATAAATGAGAAAATTGAATTAGGAAAGAATGGGAACACTTTAATTAGTCAATGTTTTATAAAATAAAAGTGAAGAGTGGGGGGGGGGATTGGTTATGGAAAGCTAATAATTGTTCCCATGGTATGATATTTAATTGAAAAGTAATGTGAAAAATCTTAAGATTTTAATGAATTTTAATATTAATGATAGAATTGAATTGTAATGGAATGTTGTTTTAATTATATACATTTATAATTTTTTTTTTTTAAGAATACTGTGTGTAGTTTAAGAATGTACCAAACAGAATCCGAATGGAAGCTATGTATTATATTGAGTGTTATAACTTTAGGGGAAAGATATAAAGGCAGCGTCATACTCTACAGGAGAGTATGTAGAGTATACAGTAACTACAGGAGAAATTTTGTTTAATGAGAAAAGATAATAGACAATTGAAACAGGACAGACAAAAAATATAAATATAATGATTTGAATTGAGATGAAATACATACAATAAAATTGAGGAAAGTAAAAGAGGGGAGAAGTTATGTAGAAAATGTAAAATTGTAATAAGATATGGAATAGAATATAAAAATGAGCATGAACCTGAAATTGTGTCTGCACGAAGAAATATAACCTGGGATTATGCTGCTTTCCAAAAAGATGTTTTAATTGTGTTTCTTTTCTTTTTGTAAAAACTCAAATAAAATTTACAAAAAAAAAAAAACAGGCAACAAAATTTAATAAACAATTAGAATGATTTAACATTGGGTTACAACATGACAAGAAAGGATGAACTTGTAGAAAGAAATAAAATTTAATTTGTTATCTTTTATTGTTGCTTTCTGTTCAGCATGCAGAAAAGGCTTGTGGCTGCTTATGTGGGTAGGAAAAGAGTATCTTTGATCCTTTGGCTCTGCTGCTTTTCCTTTCAGGGGATCAATTGGCCTAAAAGTCAATGTGCGGTGTAGCTTGGTAATCTGTAACCGGTCGTTGTCTTGAACTCCTGTGAAACCTTCTTCAGTGTTGATTTTAATAAAAAATGGCACCCCATATGGATCAATTCAAATGGATAATCTATAAATGTCAATATGCAATTTGATATTGTTCTATGTAATAATCATTAAACGTGTTTAAAATAAAATATAGCATGCATGGCTTTTTATCTGATTGATCAAAATGGCTAAAAAAAAATCACTTCATCAGTTCTGATCCAGAACATGTTACTTGTACTTAAGCTAAAACCTTTGGACAAACTGATGGTACTTTTCTCAGTAAATACGCATGGGGTTGTGCTGTATGTCCTGTTTAGAAAAACGTGCAATTCTTTGATATATCCACAAGTTTTAGAGGTTTATAATGTTCATCTCAGAAAACAGGCATGAAGATTCAAACGTCTTCAAACTTTGCCTTCCTTAATTTTCCTCTTTGCTTTTCTTTATTGCTGAGAAAACAGAGCTCTTTCAAATCTGGTTTCTCTTTCCCCCTACACCAGGGGTGTCAAGGTCGATTTCATTGAGAGCTGCATTAGGGTTGTGTTTGACCTCAGAGGGCTGAGGGTGGCGGCTGGGGGTGGGTGAAGCCATGGTAGGTGTGGACAGCTTGACATCTCTCATGCTGGAGGCACCTGTGGCCAAGTACTAAAGCAGCACTTCCTTGAGATCCTCCCCCACTCTCATTATAATCTCCGTCCCTCCCTGCCTTCTCTTCTTTTTCCTTCCCCCTTCATTCTCCTTTCTTCTTCCTTCCCCGCTTTCCTTATTTATTCTTCATTGGTCTCTTCCCTTCTTTTCCCTTTCTCCTTCCCTGTCCCTTCTTGCATGCTCAAATGCAAAAGGGGAACCATTTCTCCTTTTGTTTTGTTTTTAGTTTGTTTTGCTAGCACTCTGTTTTCACTGGCAGAGGCACCATGGGCTGGTCCTTTGCTGTTTTGAGGCCAGCCCCATGGGCCTGATCTAAGCACCCTGCAGGCCAGATCCGCCCCCTGGGCCTTGAGTTTGATACCTCTGCTCTGCATCAAATTGAATCAAATCTTCATAGACCAGTATAAGGAGAGTGGAGTAGAGTCAATTAAAAAGTTTCACCAGAGGTTTCTTTAAAAAAAGGAAAGAAAAACTAGATGTTGAAACAGAAATAATATAATACATAAAAGTCTATAAGAATGTAAAAGAAGGGGTAGGAACATCAGAAAATATTAAAAATTACCATCCATATGATTATATCAAATTATTTTGTGAACTAGATGCTCAATAACTCTAATTTATGCCACAGGTCGTTGTCTGGCAGATTTGAAATGTTGTTGGGCTGAATCTGGCAGATCTTAATGTTGTTATAGAGTTGGTATCTGAAAGCAGCAGGAGGGTGCAGAATTGCCTTGTGCACGCTGGGTATTTATGTAGTAATGCTAAGATGAAAATAGTGTGAATGCCTCTGTGCTATAGACACTAGAGAAAAACCATGCTCTGTTGTTTCTGTCTGTCTAGAATTGCAGAGGCATTCTTTCTCCAGGTGAGCAATTGTAATCAGAAGTGGGATGGAAATATTTTTACTATTGATTCTGTGGGCATGGCTAGGCGGGCATGGCCATGTGACTGGGTGGGTGTGGCTTCTTTTTTTTTGCAGCACGCCCCCCCGCTCCATTTTTTTTTTTTGCCTCCTGGACCTCAGGGAGGCCTCCTCGAGGCTGTTTTTGCTCCCAGGTGGCTTCCCTGAAGCCCAGGAGGCAAAAAAAATGGAGCGTGAGAGGCCAGCGCAGTACTGCTGCCCCCACATGCCCCATTTTGCCTCCGGGGCCTCAGGAAATCCTCCTGGACAAAGCAGTAAGACAGGGTGGGGGATCCTGGCATATCTGATTCTTGGAACAGTTGATTGTTGGGAGGGGGGAAAATACCATAAGGAGTAACTGGGCAGAGCGGGCGGGGGAGAATGCAGTCGGCGATGTTGTGCATGCCCAATAAAGGCTGACTGGGTGGGGAGGGGCAGGGCCAGTCAGGGGCACGATTTACTGATTCTCTGAACTGCACAGAATCATAACCGGTTCTATTGAACTAGTCCAAACAAGTAGAATCCCACCCCTGATTGTAATCCTGTATTGTATATAGGAATTCCTATATTAGCATACAAGGGCAATGTGAGATTGTGGCTAAGAAAAACTACCAGGATTCAAAGTTGATCTAAGGAAAAAGGCTTTATTGGAATAAACATCTGCAGATGGGTCCTCCCCTTTTTGCAGTTGAGGAGAGAACGAAAAGCAAAGCTTAAAGGCTCTACTCTTATACCCAAAACTATCCTCTCTCCCCATTATGCAAATGGCTTGGTTTACAATCTACCTTCTAGAACACAGGTTACAATTCATTACCTTATATGTGCATAGCACGCAGCGAACACCTCCCTAACACGAGGGCATATATCGACATATCATGCGCGAAGTACATGATAGTTCAACAGTTCAATTGGTACCCCCCCCACTTCAGAAACGTTCCAAGGGGTTTCAATAGTTCCCAGCACTTCAAAGGCATTCCAAGATTGGTCGACATTTTAATTGGCGCCTTTTAACTGGTGCCTGGTACTTTCCTTACTTCAAAGAAAACCTCCCTTTTTCATCTTGAGTTTTGAGTCACAAAATAGATACACTCCTCACAATCCCCCCTGTTCTTGTTTCATTTTTGACTCAAACTCAGTTAATAACAAATCTGCTGTCTTCCATCCTTCTTCAGGAGATTCCTTTAGGTGTCCCAATGGGTCATATTGTTGTCTTAACATCATCATTTGTACTGTGTCAATTCGATCTTTCACAAACTTCATTAATTTATTTAAGATACATGGACCAAAGGTGAGGATCAATAGTAACAAAATTAAAGGTCCTATTAAGGTGGAGATTAGGGTGGTTATACAAGGTGATGTATTGAAAAGAGATTCAAACCACCCTTGATGGTCATCCCTTTCTCTTTTCCTTTGATTCAACCCTTCCCTCAGTTTTTTCATGGAGTCCTGCACTATCCCAGAATGATCTGTATCAGATCACCTTTGAACAGAGGGTCCCACCAGATGTGTCCCGTAGACACACAACTCCAGTCTGCACAATAATATTGATCAGCCCCTCCACAAGTCTTGTTGTAGCTTCTTTCAGTTTTATGTCCAGAGCAGACGTAAAAATGGTGTTTCTTTATGAACTCGTGATTGGTGGTGGACAAGAGGTCCCTTCCCAAGTCAAATTGCAGTTCTGGAAACCAAGTATTGGGAGGCCTCTTTCCGCTAGTCCAATTGACTATATCTGAATGGGAATCAAGTACAACCCAAGTAACATTCTGGGGTTGGTGTAAATTCTTGCTTCCCCAGGAAGTTCCTAGTTCTAGAATAAAGACAATTAGTTCAGTCCAGAGTTCAGACTTCTTCATCTTTTCAAAGTGAGCTTCAGCGGCTGACCGTCCACTGGAACTGTCCTCCAAGGTTTTTCAGGTTCCGGTGCCCTTTTGACTCTGCTGTAGTGCATCCAGCCTCCTTCTCGAGTGCGAACTGCAGATTCAGTTGTCAACAGCACCTGGTACGGGCCTTCCCAGTTGGGCTGCAGCTTCTCACTTTTCCAAGTCTTTATCAGAACCCAATCTCCAGTCTCAAAGGGATGCTGGCTCTCAGCAAGAGGTGGTCGTTGCACCAATAGTCCCTGATTGTGAAGATAAAGCAAAGACCTGGACAGTGTCTGCAAATATTTCCTCAAGATCAAATCTTTAAATTCAGGAATTGGATTCCCTATTTTTGCCAAGTAGGGTCGCTCCATTAGCATCTCGAATGGAGAGACCCCAGTGTAATCACAAGCAAGTATTTCCACCCCCCCCCCTTTTCTGGTAATTCAGTGAAATCAATTTGTGCTCTCTGGAAAGGGGTCGCCCTCCCATTTCTTTTTTCCTTGTTGCTTTCTTGTTTACTTTCAAACATCCTTCGCCCACTTGTCTGCCCACCTGTTCCCAACTACCTCTGGGGTGTTTCCTTTCTGATGAGCATTCACATGTACTATTGCCACTTGGCCTGACAGTTGCAGGGCCTCCAAGGCCTGTTCCACAAGCTGTAATTGTTCAACTTGTTTCCCATCAGCCACTTCTGCCAGATCTTACCAAAGGTATGGACCGCACCCCAGGCATATTTGGAATCAGTCCAGATTGTCACATCAATTCCTTCAGTCAACTCCAAGACCCTCTTCAAAGCAAACAACTCCCTGACTTCCTTTTCCCTTCATCAACCCTGCTTGATCCATCCACAAACCATTTCTCCCCTTCCTTCAGAGGAGTCTCTTCCAGATCCTCCCTCACCTTTGTCATCAAATCTACTTGCAACAAACAATCATGGTCCTCAGCTTCCCACTCCTGTCTTCTTCCTTCTAGGAATTCTGCTGGATTCAAATTCCTATCTGTCCCAATCACTACATCTGGGCTGGTTCTCAAAATGGTCTTATATTTGAGAATCCGCCCTTCTATCATCCAAGTTGTTGCCAACTGACTTAGCACTGAAGTAACCTGGTGGGGTGAATGCACAACAAGCCCCCCCAAAGGTTAACTTCCTGCTTTCTACCACCAACATAGCTGTAGCAGCCACAGCCTGCACACACACCAGCCATCCTCTCACCACCGGCTCCAGAATTTTGCTCAGAAAAGCGATGGGCTGGTATTGCCCCCCCCCTTCTGCGCCAACACTCCTAGTGCCGTTCCCTGAGCTGCTGACACATGCAAATGAAATGGGAGCTTCAAATTGGGCAAAGCCAAAACCGGTGCGGATGACAGTGCCTTCTTCAAAACTTCCCATCTCTCATCATCTCCCTCTAATCATTCTATACTCTCTCCTTTTCCTATCAGCTTCCTGTGCAAGAATCGAGCTAACACAGTGTATTGATCCACCCAAGCTCTGCAATACCCCAACAATCCAAGCGCTTTCCTGACTTCTGTCTTATTTCTGGGGGGAACCAGGCTCATGATCCCTTTCACCCTTTCAGGATCCAAGGACCTCACTCTCTGTTGGATATAATGCCCTAAATATTTCACCTTCTTTTCCACAAACTAGATCTTTTCCCTTGAAACTGTCAATCCTTGCTCCTTCAGCCAATTTAGCAAAGCCACAGATGCTGCCCTAACCTCTCCTTCTTTTTCTCCCCAGTCAACAACAAGTCATCCACATATTGAATCAACGTGATTTCCTTCCCTTTCTCAAAAGACACTAACTTTTCCTCCAAAGCTTGTCCAAACAACAAAGGACTTTCAGTATAGCCCTGGGGCAGCACTGTCCAACTCAATTGCTGTTTTCTCCCAGGCTCAGGATCATTCCATTCAAATGCAAACAGGTCTCTACTTCCCTCCTCAAGGGAGCATGCCCAGAAAGCATCCTTCAGATCTATCACAGTAAACCATTTGTCTTTGGGAGGGATTCGTCCCAAAATACTGTAGGGATCAGGAACTACTGGGAATCTGGGGACCACTATGCTATTAATTTTCCTCAGATCCACAACCAGATGATGTTTTCCATCTTTCTTTAATACAGCTAATATTGGGGAATTGGTGACATAGTAGGTTCTAACATGCCCTGTTTCAACAATCTGTCAATCACTGGTTTCAGCCCCTCTCTCCCCCTTCTACTCATTGAGTATTGTGGAGTCCAAAGCTTTGTCACCCAGGCTGCACTTCAATCTTAATTGGCTGAATGCTCATACGCCCTGCCTTTTCTCCTCCTGCCCAAACCTCATCTGAAATTGCTTTCTCATCTTCCACAGTCATCTTCCACATCCTTACTCCCTTCCCGGTATCCCACAGCTGGATACCAAACACGGGCAACAAATCTCTTCCCAATAGATTTACTCCAGAATCAGGAATATACAATACTTCCGCTTCTGTCACCACTTCATTCATCTCCAGTCTGATTTGTTCAAACACACTCACGTCCTGTGATTTTCCACTCACCCCAACCACCTTTATCGCTTTCTTGGATCTATGTGCACCTTCTATCGGATCACACACAGAAGTCCGGCTTGCACCAGTATCTATCAGGATCAGCCGCTCCTGATGGTTAGGACTCACTAAAATGTTTACCAATGGCTCTCCGCAGGTCCTCTTAAAGGAGCCGGAACAGCCCTAATCATCATACAGTGCATAACTCCTTTCCTCCCGGTTGGTAGGACACTCGCGTGCAAAGTGACCTTCCTTCCCACACCTGAAGCAACTCCTATCCATTCCAGGTTGTCTCATTCCCATGCCCCCTCCTCTGAAACCTCTTCCTCTATCCCGAGAGCTTCCCTGATTGTATCCCCCAAAATTCTCTCTCCTTTCTCCAGTTGGACCCTTCCCAAAATTCCCATCTTTCTTCACCTCATTCTTCGCTGCAGCTTGTACAGCTTGCAATCATCATTTGTGATTTCTGTCTGGTTTTTACAGTGTCTCTGTTCACAAAAGCTTGTTGGGCTGCTTTCAGGAGATCAACAATTCCCACTGCTCCCCAATTATCCATTTTCTGAATTTTCTTTTGGATATCTGGCCAAGCCCCGGTCATGAACTGCATTTTCAGCATGGATTCAAAAGCAGGCGTGCTGGGATCTACTCCTGAGTACTTGGCCAGACTTTCTCAGAGCCTGGTACAATAATCTCCAGGGGATTCATCTTTGCCTTGGTTTACTTCAAAGGCTTTAGTTAAATTTTTCCCTTGTGGGACTGCCAATTTTATCCCCTCCATGATCAGTTCTCTCATATCCCTCATACTTGCTCTGCCAGCTGCAGTGTTTGGATCCCAATCTGGAACTGCTATGGGGAATTTTTGATCTCCTGCCGCCGCCCATTGTTGCCCATTGTGTCTGGTGTTCCAGGCTCTCCAGGCCGAGGTCTGAATGAGATTCCTCTCCTCAGGAGTGAACAAATGCCCCAGAATGTACATCATCTCCTGATAAGTGTAATCATTCAGACCCATCTGTAGATCTAATTGTTCAGCCACCTCATAAGCATTTTCATGAAGTTTTGGAAGAGTCTTTTTCAATTCTCGCAACTCAGCTGGTTTTATGGGGACAGCCACAGAGACTGTCACCGCATTGCCTGCTGCATTGATCTCATTAGGGACTTCCCTAAGAGGAAATACATCCACTCCAGGTTTTTCTCTGAATGGAAAATCCTGAACACTTCTCTTTAATCCTTCCACTTCTTTTCTCAGCCGCGGATAAGGGGGTGGCTGAGGAGGGGGTTGTGCCACCGGCAATGGCGGTGGTGTCATAGGAACATTGGCGGGCGCGTTATTCAAATTAGGATTTTTGGGCGGTGGACTCTGCAGCCAATTGTCCATCTCACTCTCATTGTCTTTTTGTTGTGACATGTATTGACCCTCAATTGGAGGGACGGGACCTTCAAATTTCACACGAAACCATACATCTATGTATGCAATTTGAGTGGTCATTTTGTGTTGGAGAATATAGTCTCGCATTTTGGTCATCCAATAGGTACTGGTTTTCCCCTCAGGACTCCAGTGATATGGGAATTTAGGATCAATCAAAGAGTATTTTGGCCATTGGTCTCGACAAAGATAAATCATGTTTTTCTTTTCGAGATGTCTGGTGAATTCCTTTAAATTCAGGGAGAACCACTGCTGGAGTAGCTGTCCCAAAGGCGAATCTACCAGAATTGATTTTCTACCATTGTCAGATTTTCCCTGTCCCAGACAGGCTTCTTCCAGGCTCCCAGAGCCTTGCTTTGTCCCTTTCCCATCTTCTACTCTTTCAGACTCCCAGAGCCTTGACTCACCAGTCCAGTCCTCCAGCAGACGCTGGATTCCCCCAGGGAGTTTAAGGACCACTCTCTTTCAGACTCCAAAGCCCAGTCCTCTAGCAGATGCTGGATTCTCCCAGAGAGTTTAAGGATTTCTTTCTTTTGGGCTGCAAATGAAAGGAAACAAAGTTTACCTGATCTGATCACTCCTGGACTCTCCGAAGTCAAAGGATGTGTGGGCATCCCCAACTCACATCATTCTCACACACTCTCAGCCGGCATTTCGTCTCAGTTCTTTTTCCAAGGACCGTCTGGATTTCCCAGTCACCTCGGGAGTCTGACTGAATTCAGGGAAAGGTGCCTCTCAATGGGAGGTTGTGGCCACTCTCTTACCTGGTCCCCGCTTTCCAGTCGACCGCCGTCGAGGATCCCGGACGAGCCCCCAAATTGTGAGATTGTGGCTAAGAAAAACCACCAGGATTCAAAGTTGATCCAAGGAAAAAGGCTTTATTGGAATAAACATCTGCAGATGGGTCCTCCCCTTTTTCAGTTGAGGAGAGAACAAAAAGCAAAGCTTAAAGGCTCTACTCTTATACCCAAAACTATCCCCCCTCCCCATTATGCAAATGGCTTGGTTTACAATCTACCTTCTAGAACACAGGTTACAATTCATTACCTTATATGTGCATAACACGCAGCGAACACCTCCCTAACACGAGGGCATACATCGACATATCATGCGCAAAGTGCATGATAGTTCAACAGTTCAATTGGTACCCCCCCCTACTTCAGAAATGTTCCAAGGGGTTTCAATAGTTCCCAGCACTTCAAAGGCATTCCAAGATTGGTCGACATTTTAATTGGTGCCTTTTAACTGGTGCCTGGCACTTTCCTTACTTCAAAGGAAAACCTCCCTTTTTCATCTTGAGTTTTGAGTCACAAAATAGATACACTCCTCACAGCAATGAGGGAAGAACATGAAATAATGTCAGAGTAATGTTCTTTCAGCTTTTAGAGATTTCACTGTTTAGTGAAGGGAAATTTGGTATGAGAATCAGAATACCTGTTTGATTCATTGGTAATAAAAGCTGGAGTCTTGGCTTGATCCAGTTGGTGTTCTATGTCTTCTACACACTGTTCTGTGTCTGCTGCACATTTTGTGTCAGCTACACACAAAGCATTGTTTAATCAGTGCTTTGGCTCTGGGATCTACTGCTAGAATTCCAGGGAAAAAAAGCAATAGTGGCATCTAGGAAATTTAGTTTTCTCTGATGGTACCATAAAAGAGTGAAATATATAAGCTTCCAGACAATGTTTCATAGATGCAGTTCCATCAACACTATAGTAGTCTGTCTGGAGCAGTGGTGGGATTCAAATTTTTTTACTATCAGTTCTGTGGGCGTGGCTTGATGGGCGTGGCAAGGGAAGGATACTGTAAAATCTCCAGTCAGTGATGGTATTTTCCAGTTCTCTGAATTACTCAAAATTTCTGCTACCACTTCTTCAGAACTGGTCAGAACCTGCTGAATACCCACCTCTGGCCTGGAGCTGCTAGGAGATGCAGTTCAAAAACATCTGGAGAGCCACAGGTTTTTAAAGTCTAATAAAGAGGGATAGATTACCAGCTATCTTATTTTCCAGTACAATGTAATACGAGTTAGCAAAGGGCAACTTAAGATGAAACAAATTTAAATTCATTATTTAAAAACCAGGGTAACCATAGGTTGCAAAAAGTCAGAAAATTAGTGGATGGCAGCCAAGTGATGTAGCAATTAGACAATTTCTGCCATCTGCTGATCATTTAGATTTTGCAGCCCTGGTCTGACAGCCTTGTTTAAAATATAACTTATTTTCTCTGTCCTAGGGCATATATTTCATGTGCTATGTTATTTTTTAAATCATGAAACCTTGATTTTGGTCATGGAGATGTAACTTGTGAATAAAACATAAGTTGTTCCATGCAATATCACAGTTGCTATTGCAACATAGTACACTGCAGTTTCAATACCTTTTCTTATGCGACTTGCACATTTAATCTATATACCAACTTTGGATAACTGCAGAATTATGGAATTGACTCTTACAAGTCAAGCTGCAAAAATAAGTTGTTCCATGCTAGCAAACTTTTTGGGAGTGATTATTTTCTTGAAATGCAGTGCTATTGATTGAGGTGATAATGCACCATCAGCATTAACAAAATCACTATCAGCTATTGGAAAAGGCAGCTTTGCTTGGAACAGCTCACTTCCTGCAATGGTATCTTTAATATTATTAAGCAACAATATCTGCCTATCCCAGGTCTTTGGGAAGGACTCACTAGATCACGGGTGTCAAACTCGCAACATCACGTTGCTGTCATGTGATGTATTGCAATGTTTTCCCCCTCCATGAAGTTGGCGTGGGCATGGCCCGTGTGTGATGCATCCGGCCCGTGGGCCATCAGTTTTAATACCCCTGCACTAGGTGGATAAAAATGCCAAATCCAGTCTAAACATCTAACTAACTGTATAGTCAACCACAGTAAAAATAATACTGGCTCTGTAAGTTTAGAAAATGTGCACTAACTCTGAAAAGTTCCCAGAGCAGTTCTAGAAGAGTTTATGTGAACTGTAAAATATAACCTTTAAAACCTTAACACGCGCCTCATTAAAAGCCCTTGAAGGATATTAAAAAAGCACAATATTTGATGCGGAAATTCTTTTCTAATAACCGCAGATTACAAAAGTGCTATGAAAAGAAATGGCCAATGCCACATTATTTTATTGGAAATGAGTCTGGAGCTCAGTGGTAGGTGGGAAAAAAAAAACAACCATTAGGAAGACAATTTTCATGCCTCTTTAGAGAAGTGCCATAGAAGATTTTATGCAGTTTTTCTCTTTCTGCAATTCTCTATGTAAGATCTTGAAAAACAAAATGGCCCATAAATGTTGAGATGACAGTAGCTATGAAGTGGCTGAAGTAAGGGCAGAAATATGGTCTTGTTTCCCACTGCTGCCAGAATGCCTCTTTTTGTTCTCTTTAGGTCTCTACATAGCTTTTTACACTATCAATCTGGGAACAAAGTTAAGATTCATCCAAGTTTCATGGAAAAGGTGAAAAAGGTCACCTTTACAGTAAGGCAGGGCTGTCAAAGTCACGGCCTGAGGCCTGGATGCATCACATGCTGGCCATGCCCATGCCTGGTTTAGCGAAGGGGAAGGAAGTAATGATACATCACGTGACAAGGCCATCACAATGCGAGTTTGACACCCCTGCTCTTAGGGCTTGAGGCAATTCACAAATGCATGGGTTTACGACCAGTTTGGATGGATTGTAAGTGTTATTATTGCAAGTAATCCTTGACTTACGATCACAATTGAACCCAAAACTTCTGTTAAGTGAGACATTTGTTAAGTGAGTTTTGTCCCATTTTACGATCTTTCTTGCCATAAGCTAATCCCTGTAGTTGATAAGTTAGCAACATGGTTATTAAGAAGTGAATCTGGCTTCCCTTTTAACTTTGCTTGTCAGAAGGTAGCAAAAGGTGACCTTGGGACACAGCAACAGTCATAAGTATGAACCAGTTGCCAAGCATCTGAATTTCAATCACAAGATTACGGGGATGCTGTAAAGATTGTAATTGTGAAAAATGGTCATAAGTCACTTTTTTTCAGTGTCATTGTAACTTTGAACAGTCACTAAATGAACTGTTGTAAGTTGAGGACTATCTGTACTACTTTACCTGTAAAGAGCAGCAAAGAGTCAGAAAAATGGATTCAATCTCACTTCTCCTGACTCTAATATTATCTTGGTCTGAAAGAGAAACCTTTCTCATCCCAAAGCTGCTTTTCGAAAGGCAACTGGATTTTCTTCAGTTACTGAAGAAGCTTGGATGAGAAATGAAACGTCAAGGAAAAAACCAAGAAAGCTCAGTTGCCTCATGAAAAAAGCACCTTTGGGGCAACCATAAACTGCATGATTGAGAATCTCCACAGACACATAGAAACCCTTCTCATTTCTTACAGTTACAGGTCCCAAGAAGCAGAAAAGCCTGCCTGCCTTGCCTTCCCTTCACTCAGGTTGTATATCTAAAGGGAGTAGTAACTCTTGAGCAAAGGACAATGTGGAAGTATAAGTATTTGTCTAATTATGTTCAAAAATTCCAATTAAAAAGAAATGCAGCAGGCTCACAAAGCCTGATCTTGGTTAAGGGAACAGATTCAAATAAAAATGTATCTTCACCTTCTTCTGTATATTTGTATAAAGATAGATAATAAATTCTTGGGTAGAGATTTCAGCATTTTTTGACAAAAAAAGCCCCTAGCAATTCATCCAAATTTTAAAAAAGGACTGTATAACAGTGCAATAGGTACATGAATGAATAAAAAGCAAAACAAGGGCATGAAATAACTATTTTATTAGTACTCAAGTTAAAATCCACTTAAGTTGATTAAGGCCTTCAGTTATCATATCAACAGCCATTTTAACTGTTCTATTTGTCTATCCTACCCTCCCATCTGGTAAGAAGTAAAATATAGGCGATAGCATTAAAATAGATTTGAAGCTCACTTTCAACCTTTCCTAAAGCATCATTAGAATGATTTGCATGATTTTCCCAGAGCTAAGGAAAGGTAGAGAAATGATTTAACCATCACCTAACTTCATTAAAATAACATCAGAATCCACAAATAGAATCTTTCAGGGGAGTCTGATTAACTCTGGTCAATTAAAAAACAAAAACAAACACCTAGGCTGGAATTATGGTATTACAAATTCTGGTGTACTTAAATCCATCAAGCATGGAATTTCAGATTCAACAGACTTTATCTTCAATTTGGGCTTGTGTGAGTGAAGATTTTAATGTTAGTGTTGAACCAGCTAATTGGAACCTGAGCTATCTTAGCACAGGGCAATTATAGTACATAGCCAAATTAATTAATCAGCACATCTACTCAACAGATCATGAAAAATGGGCAAAAATCAGGAATATTTTTTCATATTTCTTACACTGGTGGCAATTTCCCTTCTTTTGGGATACTTATAAGTTTCCTATCATGTCCTCTTCTGCAAAAATTGCTGAAAATCTGCACTTCAAAAATTTCAGCATGTGGTTCTCTGCTAGGCTGCTGAGTGAGTGTGGCCATGATGGCCTATTTGGCCTCCCGCACCATGGAGCGGGTCTGTTTTTACCTTCCATGGACTCTGGAGGCTTTCCTTGAACCTTCAGGAGAGCAAAACAGCTTTCCTTTGGCTCTGGGGGCTTTCCTTGAGTCTCTGGGAGGGTGAAAATGGCCTTCCTGGGGCTCCAGAGGCTGGAAACGGGCCCATTTCCAGATCTCTGGAGCCTCCAGGAGGCCCATTTTTTGCCCTCTCCAGGCCTCCACGTGGGCCCTGTGCTTACCTAGCATCCAAAATGGGCTGTGTGGAGACTCCTGGGAGGGGTGGGGTGAGCTGGGCAAGGCCAGCCAGGGGTGAGATTTACTGGTTTGCCCAACCAGTAATAAAAAATGATAAAATTATCTAGTGGTTCGCCTGAACCGGGGAGAACCAGCAGCAGCTTACTCCTGATTGGTACCTCTTTCGAATATTGGGAGATGTGCAAGATGGGGTAAAACCAGGCAGAAATGGTAACTATTCCACATTCCTATGGCAGCAATACAAGAGAATATTTATAGCTGTGGAATCCTTGCTGACATGGTCTTTGTCTTGGTCTTTCATTACTCAGCAAGGTGACATCTTCAGTGTTAAGGATTGAAGGGACTAAGGATTAGATTAGGGCTAGCACTGATGATGTCACCTAGTTGGGTAATGAAATGTCTGTGAGAAAACAATCAAGCTCAGAAAGATTCCACATTCCTATAATTGCTGAGTTGGTTTCTATTATGGGTTTATTACATATGGGTACAAAAATTAAGACAATCACTAGATTGTCAAAGAGATACAGCAAAATTAATTGCTTTTGACCATGTTCTGATCATCTGGAGTTTTTCAGCTCATACATGGCATTCATAACTGTGTTTAGCAAGTTTTCATGGTGATGGGAACAAGCTCCAGATTGAATTGCATTAACATAAGCTAGTCCTCATACATGCTAGTCACAGACAAATATAATCAAAGACTAGAACAATCTTTATGTTTGCAAGAGACATTAAGCCATGAACTAACCGACCATATTTTACCATGATGTTATATGAATTAGTTTTTATAGTTCAGTGTCTAATGAAAAATAAAAAGGGTTAATTGCATCAACAGTAAATGGTGGATTTTAATTGTCTAAATTACAAATAGCTTCATGTTTTCAGCCAAAATAATAAAAACAGCAAATGGTCACATCATTCCTTTTTAAGTGTTGCCCAATTTTCCTTTAGTTACAAAGCCAAAATATTAAACAAAACGAAAAACATTCCTATCAAAATATACAGCTGCAAATATTGCCTATAGTATAGAAGTCCTTCATTTAGTTTGCCATTGGCTTTTCTTTATCTTTGTCTCAACCTCTGTGTCACTTTTAAGTAAAGTGTTCAATTATATTTGCTAAAAGGTTGGCTTTATGTTTTTTTTCCTGTTGTGTTTGCACGAAAGGCAGTAATTGTTTGCGACGTGAAGACAATAACACAGCAAGAAACTGAAATACTGCAATGACTTGTCTTCTAACAAAGAAAGAATGAGAATTCTAATTGTACAGTTAAAAACTGATTTTTAAAAAATTATTATAATAGAAAGTTTTTCTTTATGAATTCCAATATTTGTAAGATAGCTGAAAATTCTTGGCAATTTCAAAAAACAAAGGTTCTTGGGAGAGAGAAAATTATTGCTAAAAAATAAAGGATTATTCTTTAAGCAAATTTAGTAACTTTCTCTCCTCCTTCATGTAAAAGATACAAGTATGCATATTTTGTAATTGTAATATGGAAGGAACTCTGGGTTTGAATTTTAGAACTTGCTCTGTGAACTACATTCCCTGTGAAAATCCTGAGTTCAGTTATGGGATACCTATTGCTGTGCATAATTAGGGGTTCAAAGATCTGAGTTCAAATCTTCCATTATAACACTCACTCAATGACCTTAATGATCAATCACTGCCTTTCATTCTAATCTACCTGACAGGCTTATCCTGAAGGTAAAGCAAGAAAGAGAATTGCATACAGTGGAAGAGACATAAAATGGAAATATTATTAAAAAGCAGAGCTGGAGTCACCCCAGGACAGAAATGTGTTTGATATGCTAGTATATATTGTCTCAGAATACAGTAATTATGTATTGCTTTTCCTGTTTCTGCCCTTCAGCCACTGCCCATTTTTCCAAAGGAATATATGGTTGCTATTCACTAGATAAACCTATTTAGTTTTTATTTTATTTATTTGGTCAGTGTTCATCTCAATCCCATGTCTGCTCCAGCTGGCATCCAATAACCTGATATAATGTACTGCCAGAAATTGAGCTGACAATTGTATAACAGTGGTTGAGCCCAATCATGAAAAGAGAACTGTCAGAGATACAAACTGGTTTTGGAAGAGAAAGAGGCACTCAAAACCACAATACAAATGTTGGATGGTGTAATATCTTGGAGGATGGGTGTAATAATGGAGATGAGACATTGGATAGTAACTTCAACTCTTTATTAGTGACTTCAGAACAGAGCAATGAGCCCGGCAGCAGCAGCTCCTTTTATAGAGCTGGCTGCTGCCAAAGCATCCAATGACAATGATTCAAGCTTGCTGCGCTTGGAGCATCCAATCGCAGCAGCCCGTTAACTAGCCAATCGGATCAGTCTGGAGTGACCAATCATGACCCGCTGTTGACGGACCAATCAGGATTTCAGGATTACAAGCCTGCTGTTGATGGCCAATTAGGTTTGCAGGATTACGAGCCTGCTAGTTCGTAACACCCCTCCCCTCTAGGTTCCGTCTCAGGGGTGGGGTGATGTATTCATGCAGGTAGGTGGGTCTTTGCACCTGTCTACCTGATTTGTGTTGTTCAAAATGTCTTTGCTCGGTTTCTGGTTCTGACGGGCTGCTTACTGGACTTGGTTGTATTGGTGACCTGGCTTCTATGCTGGGTATCCTTGGAAGTGATTCGGGGATACCTGCAACGCTTCCTTCATTCCTGTCATCTGGATTTTCTAGATTCGCTGACCCTGTACGACTGCTGTTACCTGGAGAGATGACCATCTGCTGTGTGTCTTTCTGTGGGTATTGCTGTGTCGTTGGTGGGTTGGCGGCTGGCCCCATTCGTTCGGCGCATTCGGGCTGCTGATTTGCAAGTAGCTTCCGCTGCAGTGGCATCTGCTATGGCATCTGCGAGGGTGATGTCTCCCTTTGCCATAATCTTGCTTTGGACAGTGGGGTCTCTTAGGCCAAGGACAATCCAATCTCTCATGGCTTCTTCTAGATTTATAAAGCCACACAGTCCACCCAAATTTCTTAGTTAAGCTACAAAATCCCCGATATTCTCACCTTCACGTTGGTCCCTCTGGTAAAATTCATGTCTTTTAATAAAGGTAGGAACTGCTGGAGCATAATGAGCCTGAAGGATGGGAGCAAGGGTATCCCAGTCCATCGTTTTGACTTCAGCCGGTTTTGTAAGTGCCTTTGCCATTCTGAAAACGGTGGGTCTGCAATGTGTTAGGAAAAGCGCACATTTTTTGCTTGATGTGGCATCCTTCAGATTATTTGATTCCAGGAACATTTGAAACCTGTCCATATATGAGTCCCAATCTTCGCATGCTGGATCAAACGGGGCGGGTGGTATAGCGTTGCTGGCCATTCTGCCGATATGTGTGCGCGTTCAGCCACGTGCTCTGTCAATTCTGCGAGTGCTCAGTCAGCTCTATCGTCTCCGCATCCCATCCTTGTTGGCAGTGCAATATCTTGGAGGATGGGCGTAATAACGGAGACGAGACATCAGATAGTAACTTCAACTCTTTATTAGTGACTTCAGAACAGAGCAATGAGCCTGGCAGCAGCAGCTCTTTTTATAGAGCTGGCTGCTGCCAAAGCGTCCAATGACAATGATTCAAGCTTGCCGCGCTTGGAGCGTCCAATCACGGCAGCCCATTAACTAGCCAATCGGATCAGTCTGACGGACCAATCAGGATTGCAGGATTACGAGCCTGCTGTTGATGGCCAATTAGGTTTGCAGGATTACGTAACAGATGGGTTGTGGAGCAAGCACATGGATTTCAAGAGGATGTGTATTTAGCTATTACAAAGCCTTCAATTGGACTAAGAATGAAAAATGATGGATGTATTTGAAAGAAAAGTACATCCCAGAACATTTGATTCAGTTAATAAAATCGATATACACTTCAGTCAAGAAGAACTTAAATAGATACAGATTTAATATTGGAAAAGAATATAGTCTATCTTTACTTCTGTTCATTTTAATGCACAGAGGCAGTATTAAGGAATCTTAACTTACCCAAAATTAACAATCTAAGTCACGGAGAAAATACTACTCAGCTGGCAGAAAAAATAGAGGATGTAAAATAACTTATTCTAAAAACTAAGGCAGAAAGTGAAAAGGTTGGAATGCAGCTAAACATCAAGAAAGTCAAGGCAAAATCAACAGCTGGAAATGATGGCCTCAAGTTAAAAATTGACAACAAAGAAACTGAATCAGGATTTTCCTTATACTGTAGTTCCCAATTCAACTGAACAGGAATCTACCTTTATGGTCACTAATAGTTGAGCTTGACTTAATGACTTATCATCATCATCATTATCATCATCATTCCATCAAACAATGACATCTGTCTTAGGTCCTTAGGAGGGACTTAATAGATGAATAAAAATGCCAAATCCAATCTAAACACCCGGCAGGCTGTGCAACTAACCATGATAATAATAATAAAATTTGAAAGAACAGAAATAAATGAATTTATAAAAATTTGGAAAGTTAAATGTTTCTGAACAGATAAAGAGAGAAGGAGATTTAACATTTTTTTTTTCATTTATCTTCTTTCCTTCTAGATCAGGCTGTTAAACTGCAGGCCACATTCTCCAAAGCTCACAAAGGGGGAAAAGTCGCAATATATCATGTGATAGCAATGTGACATGGTAAGTTTGACACCCGTGTTCTAGATAAAAGAATTAGCAATATCTGAGACTTGATAAGAATGGGATTACACTAGAATTCTGAGGTAAATTCTTCTTCTTTATATTTATGATATAAAAATCAGGATATGTACATGGCAAGAAACACTTCTAATTAATCTCATCTTTCAATTTCTGTGGCATACAGAATTATAAATTATAAATGAAAGATAATTAAGTGATGAACAAGGAACCTAAAATTTTCAACCAATCCTAGTCAAAAAGGCACATATACTTAGCGAAGTGGTGTAATTATTTTCTTTTAGCAATTCATATTAATTGCTGAATGAAAAAAATGGTGTGGCAATAACCGCCTATTTGAAATCAACAGACTGACACTGGATCACCCAATTTGCTTATTTCTAGTACTGTAATACTT
Organism: Hydrophis major; assembly: GCA_033807585.1. Taxonomy (NCBI): domain Eukaryota; kingdom Metazoa; phylum Chordata; class Lepidosauria; order Squamata; family Elapidae; genus Hydrophis; species Hydrophis major. The sequence continues at coordinate 324,970,185 of CM066328.1, read as the reverse complement.
TCAAAATTAATTAATAAGGATATCTGTAGTTTACTTATGTGGGAAACCAAGGAAATTTGCATTGCATGCATCAAGCTCTAAAGTAGTCAGTGTCTGAAAGAAATTTCTAGTCTAGCACATAAATAAACTTGGCACAAACTTTAAGAGGAGTGATTACAGAGGTGGTATTCAGCAGGTTCTGACCAGTTCTGGAGAACTGGTAGTGGAAATTTTGAGTAATTCAGAGAACTGGCAAATATCCCCTCTGACTGGAGATTTTACAGTATCCTTTCCCTGCCATACCCTCCAAGCCACGCCCACAGAACCGGTAGTAAAACTTTTTGAATCCCACCACTAAGTCATTAAGTAGATTGTCATGGCACCAATGGCAGCATTCATTTACCATTCTCCATTCTGATATCTGTGTAACCTTCCATCATCTTCTCAGAAGATAAAATGGACCATGCTGAATGAGGCCAAGGTTTAATTTAGCATTTTATTCCTCCCAGTAGCCAAACAGATGATGCTCACAAAGCAAGAAATGGAGAGACATTACACTTTCATTTTGCCTCCCCTGCAACTTATGTTTGGAGGCATGTTGTGCCCCACTCAGAGTTTTAAAAAGCTAAATTCTTGATCGCCCTGTCTTTTATGGATCGATCCAATCAACTTTTAAAGCAAGACAAATTACTGGCCATTGCTTCCAAGAATATGCAGGTTTTTGTGCTGTCATTTTTTTTTTTGGGGGGGGGGAGATAATTAGAATATTTCCATGACTAATTATGGTATCTAGATTACTATATTATAAAAAATAGGATCTATCTATCTATCTATCTATCTATCTATCTATCTATCTATCTATCTATCATCTTTCTACCCCACCCGTTTCACCTTATTGATACATATTCATTGTCTAGTGAAAAGCCTAAATTAGCATTCTATGTGATGCTAATTTAATGCTTCATAATTCTGTACCTGTCAACAGTGGTGTCCCCCAAGGCAGTGTTCTTGGACCAACTCTCTTCATACTCTACATAAATGATCGCTGTGATCATATTAAGAGGAACTGCGTTCTCTTCGCTGACAATGTAAAGCTATTCAACACCACAGACAATACTGCTACCCTTCAAAAAGACCTTGACTATGTATCAGAATGGCCAAACAAATGGCAACTTCAAATCTCAACAAATAAATGCTCTGTCTTACATATTGGCAAAAAAAATCAGAAAATAAAATACAAGCTGAATAGTCAAGACCTTGTTGATGATCCAAACTCCGTCAAGGACTTTGGAATACTCATCTCTAATGATCTAAGTGCTAGAGCCCACTATATCTACATAGCCAAAAAGGCATTAAGAGTTGCTAGCCTAATCTTATGTAGCTTTTTCTCTGGTAATATCACACTACTAACTAGGCATACAAAACATTTGCTAGACTAATACTCGAATACAGCTCATCAGTCTGGAACTCATATCACATATCTGATATTAACACAGTTGAGAAAGTCCAGAAATATTTCACAAGAAGAGTTCTCCACTCCTCTACTTGTTGCAGAATACCTTATGCCACCAGACTTGAAATTCTAGACTTAGAAAACCTAGAACTACGCTGCCTTCAGTCTGATCTAAGTATAGCATATAAAATCATACATTCCAATGTCCTACCTGTCAATGAATACTTCAGCTTCAACCATAACAATACAAGAGCACAAAATAGATACAAACTCAAGGTTAACTGCACTAAACTTGATTGCAGGAAATATGACTGGTCAATGTCTGGAATACTGAGTGGTCAATGTCTGGAATACTCTATCTGACTCTGTGGTTTCTTCCCCAAACCCCCAAAAATGTAACCTTAGGCTTTCTACTATTGACCTCATCCCTTTCCTAAGAGGTCTGTAGGGGGCGTGCATAAGTGCACCAATGTGCCTATTGTCCCTGTCCTACTGTTTCTTTTATTTTTCTTATATGTATTCATTTCATGTATTCATAACTATGTTTATCCTTATCCTTATTACCTTGTGATTGACAAATAAATAAATAAAGAAAGAAAGAAAGAAAGAAAGAAAAAAAGAAAGAAAGAAAGAAAGAAAGAAAGAAAGAAAGAAAGAAAGAAAGAAAGAAAGAAATCCTTTGCTACTGCCAGGACTCTAAGCTGATACAACTTTGTCTTTTCCAAGAAGTTTAAATCACACCCTAAAATGTTTAAGATGCTACTCTAAGATGTGTTAGATAAAACTGATTTATTTATTTGAAAATATTACATGGCTGCTTATCTTAAGCAAATATCTCTGGGTGACTAACAGACTAACTGTACAACACCAATGCAAAACAATAACAAAAAATACAATTAGAAACAAAGATAATAAATACAAAAGGTGAGGTATCTTACAGACAACTCAGAGTTCCCTATGTACATATATTGCATTCCATTGTTGCTGGGTCCTAAATTCCACAATAAAACTCAATTTCAGGAAGAATCTATAGTACCCTGAAAAAGGAAATAATTAAAAAATGCATTAGTTTTATCCAGAGGTAGTATTCAGCAGGTTCTGACCAGTTTTGGAGAACTGGTAGCAGAAATTTTGAGTGGTTTGGAGAACTAGCAAAAACCACCTCTGACTGGATATTTTACAGTATCCTTCCCCTGCCACACCCACCAAGCCACGCCCACAGAACTGGTAGTAAAAAAATTGGAATCCTACCACTGGTTTTATCTTATTTTACAGTGTAAATGTATAAAAGAAACAAGAACAGAGCATATTAAATGGACCATGCACATCTGAAATGCATAAACAGCATCTATTACCAAAGCTTAGACAATCATTTTTCTATATTTTAGAGGAAGAGCAGAGAGTTGATTTAAAAACATAGCATCAGGCTTTATACAGTTACATGGAATTTAGCCTACACATTTTTCATTCTAAACAAACAAACAAACAATAGTGCATACTCAGAGTTCTTTTCCCTCCACAAAAGAAATGTATAGCAACAGTTCTCTATATCTTAGCTTTTGACTCTTGTCTCAAACCTCAAATTAGTTTGTCTTCTTTAAACTTAAGTGATTAAAGATTTTTTTGGTGGGAAAGCTTTCTTTGTGTGTAGATATCATCAGATTTCCATGAATGGGTTTATATCATTAAAAAGGGACGCAATTTCCATTAAGTTGGAGTACTGCAAAGGTCTAGCTGAAACCAAAGTACACTTTATTTACTGTACAGTTTCCTGGGAAGTACTTTCTTGGTCTGTGACAATAAAAACTAAAGAACCTTGGACTTCCAGTTTGGGTCTCTGCAGCGACAGACCAAAATCCACGCTCATGCACGGTTTCAATCTGTGCTCGCCACTGGAGTGCCCCGATTCTTTGGATTCAGGGCTGAAGCCACCCTGTAGAGGTGGTGAAGCGGGGGGAGATCTACTCTTTGGCTGGTCTAAACTCCCTTCCCTGAAGGCAGTTGCAGTGGTGGTCAGAAATGGCCACCTTAAAGAAGAACCCAACTGGATAAGATTGTGCAGTAGGAAAGCAGGATGGACCGGGCTAAACAACAAAGAGGAAAGCAGGATAGACCGGGCTAAACAACAGAGAACCCTGAATCTAAAAGTACCTCGAGGGATACTTCTGAAAGAAGATCTTTAAGTGGAGAAGGAGAGAGAAAAGGAGGTTAAAAACCTTTTTTAACCTTTATATTGACAATTACAAATGGTATGGAAAGAAATTTATATTAATCTATTTTGACACTAATAGGCAACCTTAAGCTGAAATCTAAGTGTCAAAAGGAGAATAAAGATTTTTTCTTGGTCATTTTAAAGCCCTAAAAAGGAGAAGAGTGGAGGCAAAAGGGTGGGACTTGGAATAATGGAAAAATGGAGTGCCACCTGGACAAATAAAGAGGATTAACAGTGAAACTTTGAAGAGTCCTGAGGATACATTGTAACTGAAATCTTATTAAAAGATACAGTAACCATGGAAAGGAAAAGTAAAGGAAAGAAACAAGAAGGAACAGTCTGGGATCATTTGGTGATTTTAAGAAAAAGTTTTGGGGATTGGTTTTTTCTTTCTTTTTCTGTTTTTACTTAAAGTCAATCAGGTGGTTGTTCAAAAGTGTTTAAAATGCCATCACTCCTGGAGGAATTGAAGATGAGTCTTAAAAAACAGAAAGAAGATGCAGAAAGGGGAGGGAGATCCTTTGGCTTCGTATTTGAATTTTTTGAAATGGAGATCCTGAATTATGAAAAACAAAAGGAAAAGCTTGAAGAGCAAGAAGAAGGGCGGGACAAAGAAGAAGCCATTTTCAATGATCAAATAATGCAATGTGTGGTAATAAGGGGGAAAAGGGGGAAAGGAGTTAAAAGTTTGAGATCAAAGGGAACAGCCAAAAAGAAAAATAGTCTGAAAAAGAAGTATAACAGCAAGGAGAAGCAGAAAAGAAAACTACAGAAGGGAAAATTATAGAGAGAAGGGTATAAAAAAGAGGATGAGAAAAAGAGGGGAAAGGGAAAGAACTTATGAGGGAAAAAACAGGAAACAAAGAAAAAGGGGAAACGTACTAGGATTAAAGGTATTTGCTCAGCTAGAAAACACAGAGATAATGGTTAAATTAAGTTAAAAGTGAGGATTTTGCAAAGGTACAAAAGATAGTGTTGTGACAGTAGAATACTGTAATGAGTTAGAAATGAAATAAGTAAATGATCTATAAGATAAAACTGTATTTTTATGTAACAGTATATTTATTTATAATTAATGCAATAATAAAGAAAAGAGGGAAACATTGCAATTGCTTCTAAAGATTGATAAAATATTGAAAAGAAATGTGAAAGATTTATAAGGAAATTTATACCAGTTATTAGAATGAATTTGAACAATTATTTTGCTTATTAATAGTAAATAATTTATAAGATAAAACTGTATGACTATCCAATGGTATGCTTATTAACAGTTAAGTAATAATGAAGAAAGGAGGGAAAGATTTCAATTGTTCTCAAAGATTGATAGATATTGAAAAGAAATGTGAAAGATTTACAAGGTTCATACCAGTACTAGAATGATTTTGAATAACTATTTTGTTTACTAATGTTTGTATATATATATTGTTTTTGCTATGTTTTTAGATTTTTTTTTACATTTTCAAGGGGAAGTACCAAGCAGAGTCTGAATGATGAGATCTACATTATATAAAATAGATATTAGAAATTTGAGTGTTATAATTTTAGAATGCACAAATTCAATGTTTAATGAAATTTCATATGATAATAACCATAAGATTTAAAGGTGTTGCACTTTGATTGGCAATCATATTGGGAATTTTGCTTCTTAAGAATGTTGGAAGAGAACATATGAAATTGTAAACAAGACAGACAAAAGTATAAGTACAATGAATAAAAAGATATAGAAATTTAGGTAAAAGAAATGCAATTGAATAAGAAGAAAATGAGATAACCATAAAGGAAAATTAAGAGAAGTAAAGGGAGAAATAGTGAGAAGTTGGAAAAATAGTAATTGTTAGCAAGCGTTTGCAAGCGTAGGAATTCTAGCAATAAACTATATTACTCACAGGATTTGTTGTGAATAGGTACATTTATTTTCACTTGTTTTCCCTCAAACAACGGATATACAGGATAAAGTCAGCGTTGAGATCATTCGTCTCTCAGAGCAATTTATCATGCAGCCCCACCCCATGCATCTAACTAACATCCGCCCTCCTCATTAGTCCTACACGCCTCCACCCCGCAATTCTAAATGCAACTAATTACCAAACAGAATGTGGTTTCAATTCTCGAGTCGCGCCGTAACTTCCCCAATGAATTTTTGTGTTTCGTTTCGGGTAATGAGAGGAGTTGGAGTGATAAACCTTCCCCCACCCCCTCCTTTTCACATGTTCGTGCCGATATGAGCTGGGTTGAACCAGGATGGTATCTTCAAAGATAGTAGATGTTTTCCAATCAAGTTAACATATTAGAAATGGCAGGATCCGATGTTCATTCCCCAACCAAGATAATGTGTTGGGCTTCACTCCAGGAGATAAGACGGTAGACTCTTTGAAGCCTGACAGGAATAAGATATGTAGTTGAATACATAAGATGAATATGCATATGAAATTGTGTCTGTATGGAAATGTGATAACCCGGAACCATGCTGTACTCAAATAAGATGTTTTATTTGTTTTGTTAAAACTCAATAAAACTTTATTAAACAAACAAACAAACAAACAAAAAAACCCAAAAGAACCTTGTGGCATTTTAAAGACTGCCAAATGCTTATGCTTCCAAAGATTACACTTCCCATCTTCAAGTCCATGAAACCCTATAGCACAAATGAATTTGTTAGTCTATATGGTCTCCTAAGATTCTTTAATATGGAAAATACACAGCTTAAAGTTGTATTTCTGTGTCCTTTGAAAGGGTATACTTGTTTTCCCCAAGTAGCAGGGACTTCTGCCTTTATGAGGAAATCCATACACTATTTAGTGTGAAATGAAGGGCTGCCCCACCAAGAGATTGAATTCCCATCTCTAATGTCCTTCCATTTTATTTACTGCTTCTACAACTCAAAGGGAAAAATGAAACCTCTGTTTGTTGGGAAATGCAATTAAGCAGGTGCAATAGCATCTGCGGTGCACTCTACTGTGGTAATCATTTGGCAAACAGCAAACCTGGAAGAGTTCATAACTGCATTGGTTGATAGAGAACAAGCTCCCCACTGAGGATTAATTTTAGCCTTTCACGAAGGGAACCGAGAAAGACTTCCACTCAGAAGAAGTTCCTGCAGATGCTGGGAGAATTGTGCAGAAAGATTGTGCAAGCAAGCAATACTTAATTTCCCTGTGAAATATATAATTTAGTGTTTCCCTCAAACATGTTATCTGTTTTTGAGTTCTTTTTTTCTTCTTCAGAGAGATTGGATAAATATATTGCTGTAGTAAAATACAGGCCACCCTCCTTTTTATCCTGTGTGACAGACTTGCAATACCTTTCATTTAATCTTCTCCAAACTGATACTTCCAGATGGGTTAGACTTCAGCTCCCAACATTCTCAACCAGCAAGGAAGTACAATTTAAAAACAAGCATTGGCAATATTGTATTTCCCTCGGGAGGATGAATTCATCCTTGACAGACAGTCTGCTACAGTCTGACATCGAAACTTTTAAGGCTCTTTATACACTGGAAATTGCCTAAAATCTACATCAGCCTGTTGCTGTTTTTACCCCTGAAATGTGATTGATAGATTTAGATGCCATTTTTATGCTACAATATGGGCAAAATAGCTGAAGTGTGTTCTCACACCACTGGTCTTTCCATTTTCAGTATTTTTCTTTGTCAGGATTTCTTGGGAAAAGTCCAAGTCTATTAAATATACAGTATTTTTAGTAGGGCGACTTAGCAGGGAGAACAATATCAAGGTTGATATTGATCAGTTCGTCTATAGCATTTGCTCAAAAAGTTTAAAATACTTAGTGGCAAATGTAGCAGGATTTTTATTTATTTATTTGTCTTGAAGATCTGAATTATTTGCTTTTTACAAGAAGAAAAGAGATTGCTTGGAAATTAGTGAGGAAAGATGTATTGTGATTAGTGACAGCTATATAAATACTAACCATACTTACATCACACACATACAGATGGATAAATTCAGTGCTAAGCGCAATACCCTCTTCAAAATGAACATAATTTCAGTGTAAATTCTTGGCCTTTTTCTATTAAAAACAACTACAGAAAAGAAAATCCTGCAAACATATACAGATGTAGATTAGAGATTTTTTTAAAAATAAAAGTAGGTCTTATCTGTTTAATTTTTTAATATGCACTTTCTCAATAATATGTTCTTCTCATTGACTCTATCTGAGAAGTAGCCCAGTGTCCAAAGTATTCTTTACTGAATCAAAAATACTGTACAACAAAAAACCCACAACATTTGAGTAGTTAATATGTCCTTTTTACTTTATTTTCCACAGAACTGAGTGGAAAAATTATCCCCCAAAGTGCAAAGTTGGTATGTTTGATATTAGAGAAGGAGTCCCCCAATCTTTTGGGCATGAGGGACCAGTTCTGTGGAGAGAATTTTTTCCATTGGAAGGGGCATAGTTTTGCGTGCTGCCTACCTCCCACAGATAGGGCTTTGCTTGTTTGCAAGGCACAGTTTCAAGCATGCTGCAGCCCAGTGCCAGTCCACAGACTGGGGGGGTGGGGGGGTTTGGGGACCCCTGTATTAGAGAATGAGAGAAAACTGTCAATGGGAGGTGATTAAACATGAGTTATAGGGTAGTTTAAGAAGAATCAGGATTCAACTAACATCTACATATAGTTTTGCTTATTGAATCTGAGTCTCTTAATGAGTCATTGAATGTTATGGTTTGATGGAATCATTTAACCAAAGTCATAACTGGGAGGAAAGTCCTGCCAGATTTAATTAGGAGGCCAAATAATTACACTCTTTACACATTATTGCATGTTTTTATTTGGGTGATATATTGCAGCCTCTTCTTCATTCTATAAATATGCAGACAGAATCATCAGATGCTAAATGAGTCACTAGGGCAAGCAGATGGGATAGTACTACTAAATCCATTGTTCAGTTCAACCCACCTTTTTCAATGTCTCAACAATTTCAAGCATCTTGTGAATTATATAATATTGGCAGACAAACACATCGACATGATTCTATTCAAATGCCACAAGACTTTCTGAAGTGCTGGGGATTTATTTATTTTTTTGCACCTTAATTTAGCCTGTGAAGGAAAGCAGCAATCTGAAATTAAGACTTCTATTCTTGTATAGAAGAATTGTGTCATGTTGTGTCGCTCAAAGCAGCTGCGGTTGAAAAAGCAGGAAATAAAGGTAAGAACCTGGGCAGGTGGGTGGCCCAAAAGCGCAGCAGACATAGAACCGGTTCTATGTCTGCTGCTCTTCAGCTACCAGTTCTACAGAGGTGGACAGAACTGGTAGAAACCCACCCCTGCCACCAAGGCAATTTCACAAGTAGCTAACAATGTAAAGGAGTCAATTGCAGTTTATGTTACAATGGGAAAATATATTTTTCCCTGCATCAATGAAGTATTAATAAAATAGAGCCAGATTCCTAGTTAAAGTCACATTGAAAATGTTATTTTCCTCATGCTTTCTTTCTCTTTAAGAGAAAGAATTGCTCTCTAATTGCTCCCTAATGAAAAATAAAGAATTTTATGAGTCCTGGGGAGTAAGCTAAGTTCAGGGTTGTTATTAATGAATGAATTAGCAAAATTGTCAAGCTAGCAGAGTGATACTGAAATAAAGCTATTTTCTGTCCAAATGATTCTTAGCTCTTTGAGCTATTCCAGGTTCTTTGGATTATATCTTTAGAAAAGATAATAAAAGGCTGGCGTTCGCAATTTCCTTGTTATTATTTCTAATGTTACCATAAAGAATAGCTAGTGCTATTGCAAGTTTTAGCTTTGTAGAGAAAACAAGAATCTCTTTTTGGTCCATATAAGAAAGGGTAGCCAGAGAATAAGAATGGTGTTGAGCTGAGCTTTCAGAAAAAAAGAATTGAATTGAATGATGCAACAGAATTAAAGCATGGTTTAAAGACATACTCCGGTAAGGAAGAATAAAATAATTTACAGGGTCAAATAAGAATCTAATGTCATGCACATCCAACCACTTGTGACATTTTTGGAAGGTTCAACCAGCTGAGAACAACATATTTAAAACAAAGGGTCCACTTGGTCCACTTCATCAGCACTTACGAATTCAAACTCGCTCTTAATACCCAAGCAAGAGTAGACTCCATTAACTTTGTAGTACTTGCACAGCTAGAGATCAATTTCAAGCAACAGTAGATAATAGATAAAATAATCCTCACAGTGGCCATACAACCTCCAGTTCTTCCTTAGGCAGAAGGGACCAATTCACCTGAACAGGGCTGCTGGTTGGCTTTTTATATTTGCGGCAAGAGAAGGAAAATAGTTTAAATTTGTGTCTCTTGTCACCATGAGGTAAACATTAAGAACACTTCTTACTTGTGCATGATTGGATTCATTCTCTGTCTTGTTTCAGCAATTTTTTAGACATCTCTTTTGTTGTGAATTAATAAAAGTACTTGAATAAAGATTATTAAGAGCTTGAAGTAAAGTGCAGGGTTCTGGCCCTGCACTTCTGATTGGCCGATAATAGTGACATCGGATTGGTCCGTTCAGGAGAATCTCATTGGCTATTAACGAGCCTCTCCCATTGGTTAATGGAGCTAGCGCTCCCTGTGTTTTCATTGGTTAAATACTCAAGAGCTTGCCTATATAAAGGGGGCCATTGTGGCCATAGAGCTGAGCTGTTTCACATGTAAATAAAGAGTTTGAAGTTCACTGTGCACCGACTCATCTCCTCCTTCACGCCCATGCACAGAACATGGCACTGGTGATGAAGATGGGATGTGGAGACGTCAGAGCTGACTGAACGATGAAGAACGATAACAGAGCACGTGGCTGAAACGCACCAACAGCAGAACCTTGTCCGGCGGTGTCATACCACCCGCTCCATTCGACCCGGCACAAGAAGACTGGGACTCATATATGGATAATTTCCAGATGTTTCTGGAGACCAACAATTTGAAGGATGCCACTACCGGAAAGAAACGGGCGGTATTCCTAACTCATTGCGGGCCGACCGTATTCAAGATGGCCAAGGCACTAGCGAAACCGGGGGAAGTAAAGTCTATGGACTGGGATGTCCTCGAACCCCTGCTGAGGGCCCACTATGCACCGACTGTGCCAACGCTCGTTAGAAGGCATGAATTTTACCAGAGAAGTCAGCGGAAGGGCGAAAGTGTTGCTGATTTCATAGTGGATCTCCGGAATCTGGAAGGCCAATGCGAGTTTGCCAACCTAGAAGAAGCCCTGAGAGACTGAATAATTCTGGGATTAGATGCTCCAGGCACACAGAGTAAGCTGATGGCGAAAGGCGACATTAGCCTTAAAGATGCCATCGCTGAAGCTACTGCAGCAGAAGCAACCAGGAAGTTGGCTGCCCGAATGCGCTGCACCCATGCCCCGCTTTGCCAACTTGCCCGCGAAGTGTCACCTCAGTCAAAAGGACAGCCTACGACAGCCCACCACGAGGACTTCGAATCGTCATCAGAAAGCGATGAAGAAGAGGTCCACCAACTTCGGTCCGAACGAGACCAACGCCAGAGATCACAGTACCAATGTGCTGGTTGTGGAGCAAGCCACCCCCGGTCAGAATGCAAATTCCTTGACACGCTCTGCCATGTGTGCGGGAAAAGAGGCCATATCGGACGGGTCTGTAGAAGCAAGCAAGGACCCAGCCAACCCTCGAGGGGGGCTAACTATCGCCAACCGACAGGAAGCCGTCATGTAAAGTGAGAACCCGTGAACCACCAATGGAACAACCACTCCTACAGAAACAAAACCCTAAACCACTCAACGAAGCGAGAAGAGGCTCACCAAACTATCACAATTGGTCACGCCTCATCTCTTGATGCCAAGAAGATCCGAGTGAAAGTGGCCATCGAAAACCAGCCCTGCCTGATGGAAGTCAATTCAGGATCGTCCCTCTCGATGGTTTCCTGGAAGACCCTCAAGCAGCTCATCCCTACTGTCCGGTGGCAAGGCCTCAGATTCCAAAGACTCATACTCAAAGACTATCAAGGAAATCGAATTCTGGTCGTTGGATCCAGCCGAGTCCGGGTATCGTTTAAGAACCGTACAGCATTCCTACCCCTGACTGTAATTGACAGGGATCGGCCTAGTTTGTTAGGCCTCCAATGGTTCGCTCCACTCGGAATTGAAGTAGCCGGCATTCACCGAACCTGCAGCAGCGACTGGGAAGAGGACCTCGTCCAAGAATTCCAGGACGTCTTTGCAGAAAAACTAGGTGAGTACAAGGGGACCCTGATATCATTTAACCTCAATCCCAAAATAGCTCCCATCTGCCTTAAACCCCGTCGAGTTCCATTTGCCCTTAAACCAAAGATTGACGAGCAGCTTGATAAATTAATAGCCCAGGGTGTGTTAGAACCAACCGATCACTCTCCCTGGGAAACCCCAATCATGACACCCATCAAGCCGGATGGATCGATAAGAATTTGTGGGGACTACCGAGCCACCCTGAACCACGCCCTTCAACAAAACGCTTATCCGGTACCGGTGGTGCAACACCTCCTCCATTCCCTGGGGGGCGGAAAAGTCTTTGCTAAACTAGACTTAGCCCAGGCATACCAACAACTGCCTGTAGACAAAAAAATGGCAGAGGCCCAAATGATCGTTTCGCACCGAGGTGCATTTAAATGTAACCGACTCCAGTTCGGAGTAAGCGTAGCCCCGGGAATCTTTCAAAGTTTGATGGAAAGACTATTACAAGGGATAAAAGGCGTTGTCCCATATTTTGATGATGTGTTAATTGCTGCCCCGACTCGGAAAATACTAAAGGATCGCCTGGGGTTGGTTCTCCAGAGATTTAAAGACTCAGGTCTCAAAGTTAAAAAAAACAAGTGTCAACTATGTACGGATCATGTAGAATTTTTAGGATATTTAATTGATAGTCAAGGCATTCACCCCACTGATAGCAAACTTAGGAAAATCAAAAACGCCCCCAAACCCCGAAATAAGGCCGACCTCCAGGCTTTTCTAGGCCTTATCAATTTTTATAACGTTTTCCTGCCTCAGAAAGCAACCGTAGCTGAACCCCTACATCGTTTGTTGGACAAAAAAGCAACCTGGGTATGGGTACACAGAGAGGAGCAGGCGTTTCGACATGTGAAAAATTTATTGACTTCTGATGCTGTTTTGATGCAGTATAATGAGACTTTGCCTTTAACGATCACATGTGATGTATCACCATTCGGAGTGGGCATCATTTTGAGCCACGTTTTGCCAAACGGTAGTGAAGCCCCTGTTGCCTATTTCTCAAAGACATTATCAAAAGCAGAACGCAATTACAGTCAAATTGATAAAGAAGCCCTTGCTATTGTGTCTGTTGTTAAGAGATTTCATGAATATGTGTATGGCCGAGCCTTTACTGTAGTGACTGACCACAAACCTTTGCTGGGAATAATAGCGGGAGATAGGCCAACACCTTATATATTATCTCCCAGAATGACTCGCTGGTCAGAATTCTTGGCGGCATACAATTACAAGTTGCAACACCATCCAGGGAAGGCCATTCCCCACGCCGACGCATTGAGCCATGCACCACTTCCGAAGACCATTGATGACCCTGCTCCAACAGTTACAACACTGCAGATCGAGACACTTCGAACACCGCCACTAAGAGCCCGAGATATCACGATTGAAACGAAACGCGACCCCATTTTAGCACGAGTCCTCAGTTGGGTCGAGCGCAGATGGCCATTGGACCAGATACCTGATGACTACGTCCCATTCAAGAATCGAGAAACAGAACTATTTTCCCAGAAGGGCTGCATTATCTGGGGTGATAGAGTCATTGTCCCAGAGCGGTTACGATGAGCGATACTAAGAACCTTGCATGATGGCCACCCCGGCATCGTGCGCATGAAAGCCCTCGCACAAAGCTACGCGTGGTGGCCAGGTATCGACAAGCAGATTGAGACATGGGTAAAAGCTTGTCACAAATGCCAGGAAGTAAGCAACGCCCCTCCGAAAGCAACCCCGACTGAATGGGAAACACTGAGGGGACCATGGTCCCGTATTCATCTGGACTTTGCGGGACCTACCAAAGGACACACATTTTTATTAACGGTGGATGACTACTTGAACTGGCTTGAAATCCATGAGATGAGAAATACAACAACCGAATCAGTCATCAGGAAACTAGACAGACTATTTGCAACACACGGATTACCAGATGTTCTGGTATCCGACAATGGGCCCCAATTTACCGCGCTGTCCTTTGAACAGTACCTGGCGGACCGCAGTATTCGCCATGCGCTGACTTCGCTGGCGCATCCTGCGGCCAACGGTAGGGCCGAGTGCATGGTACAATTCGTCAAGAAAACCTTGCATGAAATGGACTATGGCAATATAGAAGACAAGATTAACCGGATACTCCTTTTGCAGCATATCACTCTGCACAGTGTCACCAACAAAACTCCCGCCGAGTTATTGATGGGACGGAAACTCCGCTCCCACCTCGACCATCTGCACCCATCATATGAACCTGAAAAACCACACGGATCCAGTGGGAAATGCCGTAACTTCCAGGTAGGTGACTTGGTTTTCACTAGGAACTTTTCGGGCGATCCGTTGTGGGTCGAGGCAACTGTAGTCCAAGTAACTGGCCCCAGATCGTACCGCGTGAGATGTCGCAACGATAGAATATGGAAGCGCCATTTTATTTTTTTTTGGTAAAAGTTTTATTGATTTTAACAGCAGACAAAAAACATATAAGACATAAAACATGACATAAAAAAAATAAAAAATAAAAAAATTACAACATTCTTCATAAATTTACAGTGTATCGATTGGTTTACCACTCCCTTTTGTGCATCCATTTCATAGTCATCAGAATAATTATATAACATAATAACTCACATTATCAATCATCAATAAAATATCCCAATATCATTATTGAACAATCATTTGACTATAATTTTACTAATTCATACTTAAGCAAGATAACTATAATTAAGTTAAATTATTTTATGACAAATCATGAAATCATACCAAATCTATCTTAATAAAATATTCTTAAAAATTATCAAAACCAAGAAAAATTATATATTCATTATTTCCTAAATTTCTAAATATTCTATTATTATATTGTATTATCTAACCATTGATAAAAAAGATCCCAAACTTCATAAAATTGTTTATCTTCTTGTTCTCTAATTTCAAATGTCAATCTACTCATTTCAGCACATTCTAATATTTTCTTTATAATTTCTTCCTCTAATGGTATTTTCTCACTCTTCCAATGTTTAGCAAATACAATCCTAGCTGCTGTTAATACATTTACAATCAGATACTTTAAATTTTTATTATATATATCAGGTACGATTCCCAATAAAAAAATCTCTGGTTTCAAATCTATGTGTTTCTTTATCATTTTTTCCAGCCATATGCGAATTCTAGTCCAGTGTTTCCTGGCCTCCTCACAAGTCCACTACATATGGTAATATGAGCCAGGTATCTGATGACATTTCCAGCACTTTTCAGATTTATTCTTGAACATTCTTGCTATTCTTGTCAGGGGAAAATGCCACCTGTAAAATATCTTATACAAATTTTCTTTATATGCTGTTGACATTGTCATTTTATAATTTTGTGACCACAATTTTTGCCATTTCTCTAAATCAATCCCATATCCAAAATTCTTCCCCCAAGCAATCATTGTTTCTTTAACTTGTTCTTCCTCTAATTTAATTTCCAACAAATAACTATATAGTTTTTTAATCACTTTTCCATCAGTACCTGTCAAAATCCTATCTAAGTCAGTCAATTTATCATAAAATCCTTCTGTTTTAGAATCTTTAAGATACCTTGCATGTATTTGCGCATATGAAAACCAATTCATCTTTATACCTTGTTCTTCTAAATTTTGCATCGTTTTAAGTTCACCCTTTTCATCCAATATTTCCCCATATCTAACTGTTTGTTCCTTCTTATAAGTTATAGGATCCAAAAAAGCTTCAATAGTTGATAACCAAACTGGAATTTTCAAATAACATTGTTTCTTAGTTTTCTCCCAATTCAACCATAACGATTCCCGTATATAATGCCTTCTAAAATAACCCTGTGATTTAGTTCCCTTATACCATAAAAAAGCATGCCAACCCAATAATAAATCATGAACTTCTAATGTCAACAATCTAGTCTTTCTTAACCTTATCCATTCTTTAACCCACGTTAAGTTTGCAGCTTGATAATACAACTCCCAATTAGGAAGGCCAAATCCTCCTCTAATTCTAGCATCCTGTAAAAATTTTAATTTTATTCTCGCTTTCTTGCCTTGCCATATATACTTCAACACAATTTTATTTAGCTCTTCGAAGAAATCCTTGCTTAACCTAATTGGTATTGTTTGAAACAAATATAAAATTCTGGGTAAAATATTCATCTTGATTGTTGAAATTCTACCTTTCAATGACAATTGTAGGTTTTCCCATTTTTTCAGGTGGGATGCTATTTGCTGTTTAAGCTTAATATAATTATTCTCTTTCAATGTAGTACATCTTGACGTCAAATATATCCCCAAATGTTTAACTTTGTTCATAACTTGAATTTTCAATAAAGCTGCCAGCTCTTCTCTTTATCTTAATAACATGTTCTTTGTCAGAATCTTTGTTTTGTCTTTATTTATTTTTAAACCAGCAATCTCACCATACGTCTCTATCTTTTCTAAGAGTTTTAGAGCTGTCTCTAAAGGGTCTTCCAAAATAAAGACCAAATCATCCGCAAAGGCTTGCAATTTGAATTCCTCCTTTTTGACTTTCATTCCTTTTATGTTTATATTCTCTCTAATATTTCTATTTAAAACTTCCAAGATCAATACAAATAACAAAGGAGATAATGGGTATCCTTGTCTTGTACCTTTTTAAATATTAATAGAGTCTGTGAATTCTCCATCTATCATTACTTTTGCTGTTTGCTTATAATATACGGCTTCTATTGCTTGGATAAATTTTCTAGCAAAGCCCATCTGTTCCAATAGTAATAACATAAATCTCCAGTTCACATTATCATATGCCTTTTGGGCATCTAAGAATATCAAAGTCATTTGTTTTTCCGGGTACGCCTCATAATATTCCAGTGTGTCCAGGATTACCCTCATATTGTCTTTAATCTGTCTCTTTGGTAAAAATCCATTCTGATCAGAGTGAATAAAGTTATTTAGGTATTTTTTAAGCTTTTCTGCCAAGATTGAAGCAAAGATTTTATCGTCTGCATTCAATAAAGAAATAGCTCTATAGTTCTTAATTTGTAATGGGTCAACCCCTTCTTTTGGAATAAGTGTAATATAAGCTATAATATAATATAATATAATATAATATAATATAATATAATATAATATAATATAATATAATATAATATAATACAATACAATACAATACAATACAATACAATACAATACAATACAATACAATACAATACAATATAATATAATATAATACCATGTTTCAGATATTTTCTTATTCATCATAACTTCATTCATGACTTCTAACAGTGGAATGCTCAACGATTCTTGTAATGTTTTATAAAATTCTGCCGGGAAACCATCTGGTCCTGGTGCTTTTCCATTGTTCTGTCTGTTAAGTGCTTCAGTTAATTCCATCATTGTTATAGCACTTTCTAACATTTCCCGAGTTTCATCAGGTATCTTAGGTAGGTTAGCGTTTTGTAAATACTGTTTAATTTTTCCTTCATCAAGATCCTCCTGTTTATATAATTGTCCATAAAAATCTCGAATGATTGCCTTTTTCTCCTTATTACCATAACAAATTTGACCATGATCATCTATTAACTGTAATATTTTCCTTGACTCTTTCTCTTTTCTCAACTTATATGCTAACCATCTACCTGGCCTATTTGCATCTTCGAAATAGTTCTGTTTAGCACTTCTAATTTTTTGTGCCAGTTCTTCTTTCTCTGCTTGATCCATTTTATGTTTAATTATGTCCATTTTAAGTTTGATATCTTTTTTCTGTGGCATCTTCTGTAATTCTTTTTCCAGTTTTTTATGGTCATCTTCTAGAGCTTTAATCATTTGCCTCTTCCTAATGTTCTTTTTCTTTGTATTGTCAATTATTAATTCTCTTGCATATGCCTTCATTGTATCCCAAACATTCTGTATTGAAGTATCTTCTTTTTTATTTTCATTGAAGAAGGCCAATTCTTTTTCCATCCATTGTATAAAATCTTTTCCCTTTAAAATAGAATTGTTTAATGTCCGTCTAGATCTTCTTTTTTGTCCTTTCCATTTAATTGTCATTGGATTATAGTCTGCCCATGTACTTGTTTCAATATTTATTTCTTGAATATTAGATAATAATTCTGTTGATGTCCAAATCATATCTATTCTGGACCACGATAAATGCCTGTTTGAATAAAAAGTATATTGTTGAGTTTTAGCATTTCTTTCTCTCCATATATCTTTTAAATTTAATTCATCTATCATTTTAAAAAAGGATTTAGGGAGAGTTTTCCTATTTTGTCGTGTTGTTTTTACTGTATAGTCCAGTTTATTGTCTACAATTCCATTAAAGTCCCCCATCATAAGTATGTTAGCATAGTCCAGTTCAATTATTTTCATATGTAATTTTTTATAAAATTCTTCTTGTTTATCATTTGGGGCATAAATTGCAACCAAGAGAGTTTTTATATTATTATCCACTATTTCAACTATTAATACTCTTCCGTCTTCATCAGTATGAATCAATTTAGCTGGAGTGGTTTCTTTGACATACAAAACCACTCCTCTTTTTTTACAAGGAGTCAGAGAAGTAAATATTTTCCCTAACTTTGGTCGTATCAATAATTGTTCATGTTGTTTTTTAATGTGTACTTCTTGTAAACAAATTATATCAAATTTTAGCTTCTCTAATTTACAAAAAGTTTTCCTTCTTTTGATAGCTGAGTTCAGTCCATTTATATTCATGGAAATCAATTTTTTCTCCCCCATGGTTATGCTTTATATTTAGGTCTAACAGCTCTCGTGGATCTGATTTCACGTTGTTCTTTGATCTCCATTTGTCCACCTAATGCGCCTTCTTCTTTTTCCATCTCCATTTGATCCTCTTCAAATTCAGTTAAAATCTTTTCTTTTTCTGTCTCCATTTCTTTTCTTTCGAAAAATTCCTTGTAAAACATTTCTGCTTTCGCAATTGAATCAATTCTGTGTCTCTGTTCTTGCAATGTAAACATTAATCCTTCTGGGATCAGCCATCTATAGTTCACCTCTTTTTTCAATAGCATTTTAGTCAAAAATCGATACTCTCTTCTAATCTCTCTCACTTTTCTAGGTACTTGTTTTAAGACCAGAATCTCTTTACCTTTATATTTCAACCCCTTCTCTCTTACCACTTGTAATATTTGGTTTTTAATAGTTTTTTTAGTGAATCTAACATGGACATCTCTTGGTAATTGGTTCCTCATCGCATATCTTGTGAAGACTCGATATATCTCATCTACTCCATCCATCATCTTTTCCTCTGTTATTTCCAAGACTCCAGCCAGAATTTCAATCATTACTGCCACCAAGTTTTGTCCTTTTTCTTCCTCAATATTTTGGAATCTAAGGTAAAATTCTGACCTGTCCATCTCCCACTTCAACATCCCACCTTTTTCTTGTTCAACCATTGTTAATCTGTTATCAATATTCCCAATTGTATCATCTCTTTGTTTGTCTTTCTCTTCTATTTTTTGGATTTTTTCATCATGTTTCACCATCATTTGTTGAAAATTTTCAATTTTCTCATCCATCTTTCCAATTCTTTGGTCAATACTCTCCATTCTTTGTTCCATACTCATTTTAAGATCTTGTATTCCTTGCATAACCATCGTTAAATCCACTTGCACTTTGTCTTGCTTCATCATTGTTGAGAGTCGTCCTCCAGATGACGAGGAAACAGGAGCAGAAGTTGAGATGCCCGAAGGTAAAATTTTCTTACTCATTTCGATAACTCAGGGTCTTCCGGGTCTTTTAATCCAATTAGTGAGGTAGCCAATTATAATCCAATTTAAAAAAAGGAAAACACCATAAAAAACAAAAAACAAAACCAGTAATAAGTAAAAAGCCCAAAATTAAAAAGAAAAAGATTCTTCAGGTTCTTCAAGACCTTAATCCAATTGTAAAATATGCAAATATAATTCAAAAGTAAAAATTAAAAGATGAAGAGAAAAAAAGAAGCAAAATAAAGCCCAATAATATCAAAAAATAATAAGCAAAGAAAAAGGAAAAGAAAAAAAGAAAAGGATATTTCTTCAAATTCTTCCCACCTTAATCCAATTGAAAAACCTCAGAAAATGAAAAAAAGCCATAAAAATAGGTCAAAAATAGAAATCAAAAGGCAGACATCCCTATAAAAAAGAGAAAAAAAGCGAAAAAAAGATATTCTGAGGCTTCCCCTTTGAAAATAAATAAATAAAAAATGAGATATAATAAAAAATAAATATATCAATATCACAAAATAGTGTGGGGTTGGAGGCGGGGAATGAAACAGTTAATAAGGAGTTAAAAAAAAAAAAAAAGACACACACTGCCTTTTATTTATCCAAGGCTTTTATTTGACTTCTCCACAAGTTTCAAAGCCAAACTTCAAATATTCATTTAATAATAGAAGTTCCAAAGAGCACCTGTATAAACATCCTCCAGTACTCTTCCCTCTATCTTATCATTTCCAGTAGCCTTGAGAAAAGTTTTTCAAACAAAAGTTTTTCAACTTTTCAACTTCAAACAGAATATTTTCAAGCCTCTAGTTGGCAGTGTTACAAAGTTTCTTCAATCCACTCCCCCTTCTTCCCCCCAGAAAAAAGCCTAAAAAGAGAAAAAAAAGTATGTATGTATATTTATGTATATTTATGTATATTAAAAAAAGATATTAAAGGGGCCTCGAATTTTAAAAAATAAAAACAATCAGAAAGGCAAAGAGAAAGCAAGTAAATATAAAAATATAAAAGAAAAAAGCCAGTCTGGTTCACTAGATCGCAATAAAAGTTCAGTAAAGGAAAAAAAAAGTAAAAGTAAAAAGCCAAACCTCACTTTGACATTACTAAAAGAATCGCTGCTAAATCAAATTCTGTCAATAATTTTACAGATTTCTTCTAATATTAGAGTGTTCTTGAGTCCCAAGCAAAAAAAAAAAAAAGATCCTCACCAGCCGATACACTTCTTTCTATCCTGTTCTTCCGGAGCTGTCCCAGCTTCAGCAGCCTAATGGCTGCCTCTCCGCCATTGGCAAAAGGGCTTCTTCTGGATTGACCAGGGACTTGCAATGTCCCCGGAATCTACAGAACGCGCCCCTTACTGTCACCGTCACTATGAGATGGTTTAGGTCCGTTGGGACCGACCAGGGGCGAAGATATCAGCTGTGATCTCGGAGCCCCGAGATCGCAGCTGTATCGCGGCAACGAAGCTCCGCCTTCTCCATGGAAGCGCCATATTGATCAGCTGCGTTCAAGGCTACAGTCGGGGATCTCCGAGTCCCCTGACTTCCAAACCGAGGGGGGAGGAGATACTGAGGAAGCTGAATTTGAAACAGCAGAAAGCTTAAGCGGAAGTAATGACTGCTCAGAGGCAACATGTGAAGAAGGATCGGGGATGGGGGTGAGCTCGCCTTGAGGAGATGCCGAGAACATTAGCGGCAATGAAAATTTGAATACAGAACTGGAGGCACCCTCTTCACCAGATAACATCCTACCCCAACAAGACTGTAGCCAAATACCGGGAGAACAACGTAAATCAAATAGACAATCAAAACAACCTGCCTACCTCAAAGACTACGTGACCGCACCCCTTAAACGAAACCTGGGGGGAAGGGGTGTTGTGAATTAATAAAAGTACTTGAATAAAGATTATTAAGAGCTTGAAATAAAGTGCAGGGTTCTGGCCCTGCACTTCTGATTGGCCGATAATTGCAACATCGGATTGGTCCATTCAGGAGAATCTGATTGGCTATTAACGAGCCTCTCCCATTGGTTAACGGAGCTAGCACTCCCTGTGTTTTCATTGGTTAAATACTCAAGAGCTTGCCTATATAAAGGGGGCTGTTGCGGCCATAGAGCTGAGCTGTTTCACATGTAAATAAAGAGTTTGAAGTTCACTGTTCACCAGCTCATCTCCTCCTTAGTGCCCATGGCACAGAACATAACATCTTTTTTTTTAATATCCAGAAGGGGCCCTGGATCTGGACAATCCACACAATTCTTTTTTTTTTTAAATATTTTATTAATTTTCCAAAGTTTAAAAACATAAAATGAAACTATATGCATTGTTATCAACATCAAGACAACTTTTACATTTCCTTACATTTTTCAATATATGATTACTTATTCCATTACCATTACATCTTACTCTTGTTACAAATCAATATATTTCATCTTACACTTCAATCTTTTCTGTAACATATATACATATTTACATACTTCCTCATTCTTTTCCTAACTGCCATTTTATTTATTTTTTTACTTCTAAACCACTCATACCAGACACCCCAGGCTCTATAATCTATTGAATCTTCTTTGTCTTTTAATTTCAACATTAGCCTGTCCATCTCTATACAATCTATTATTTTCTTTATAACTATGCCTTCTGATGGTATTCTTTTCTCCTTCTAAAGTTGTGCATATGAAATCCTTGCAGTTGTTAGTATATGTAATGTAATGTATCTGTCTTTTTTACTACATTTTTGTGTTCTTATACCTAATAAAAAATTGTGGATTAAATTCAGTTTTCTGATTTGTAATTTCCTGTCACCATTGTCTGATTGTATTCCAGTATTTATTCACTTCTATCTAAGGCCATTGTCATTCCAAGCAGCAACTAAGTCTCAGCCCAACCATTTAATAAAGTTTCAGGAACAATCCCAATTTGTTTTTGAAAACTTTGAGGACCCATTTGGTGCCTGGCCCAAGTTGTCTGCATAGGTCCTTCTTTCTGCAGCAGGGCTGCTGTATAGTACAGCTGCAGAGCATTAGAATAGAATAGAATAACAGAGTTGGAAGGGGCCTTGGAGGTCCTCTAGTCCAACCCCCTGCCTAGGCAGGAAACCCTACACCACTTCAGACAAATGGTTATTACAAGGTTAAAAGAGAGTGATCTGACCATGGCAAGAATTGATGAAAATATCTCCCCCACAATTCCAGATCATTTCACTACTGACCCAAATCAAAAACCAGATCTAAAGTGTAACCACTGCTGTGAGTTGAGTGAGTGATAACCTTGGTCAGATCCATGCTTGCCACAGTGGCAATGAACTCCCAAGCCCAATTCAATAGATATATTCAATATGAATATCTCAGTTGGCATAATTTGGTGAAGAATCAATGAATAGATTTTAAAATCTGTGTTTTTTTTTTTTAAAAAAAATATTTCTCCAAACTTCTTTATTGTTTGCCAGAACTGGATGAAATAACATGTGAAGGGAATCCTTATCTTCTGATAGAATTCATTTAAGGCTTTGTACAGGAAGATTTTTACCCATATGAGGGGAAGTGCAGGGAAGAAGAAACTTTTTGTGTTTATTTTCTCTAAAGGTGTGTATATCTAATTGATATGCTGATGACATACGGTATGGATGTGACCTTAGGTATGATGTTTGTATAAATTTAAACTAATCATTAAAGTGGATTTTCCCATTTCTGGGAAAAGGTAAACTGATTTTCTTCCTTGCAGCAACTTTGTAATGTAGTGTGTTATTGCAGAGTGAATTTTCCCTAGAGAGTCTGGGAAGGTTTTGTGACACTGAATAAAATCACAGTCATTGCATCCTCAGATTAATTAATAAAGTGTCTCACTTTTTGCTTAGAATTTTAGGATTTATAAATGTGACTCAGCATGATTTGTAAATCTTAACCATTATGACTTGTTCAGCTATGGCTATGGGTCTAACAAATAATGATTTATTGCAAACCTATGTCATTAAAAGCTGTAATTCACTGGCCCTTGAAAAATGATTCAATCACAGTGTTCTTTTTTTTAAACCAGACATGAAATCTCTTACTTAACAACTGAATAAATCTTGCACATAGCTGATCCGTTTTTGCTACATTTGATACATTGGCTTTATAGATCTGATAAAATGACTTTCATTTAGCATAATCCATTTTCAAATGGATTTTATGGTGCTTTACTTAAAAGCAAAACTTCTTATGCATCTATTTGTTGCTCCTTTGGTGGCAGAGGTGAAATCCAATGAAGAGATCATACAGATTAGCAGAGTAATTAGATTACATTTTTGGGTTTTAACTTGTTTGCTGGTGTTAATCATTTTAAATATCTCTTGTTTATCAATTTTCCCCCAAAATAACATACATAAAATAGCCTGTTTCGTTTCACCCAGATGATTTGAGATTATACACATACTAAAAGACTTCCTGCATCCTTTTCGTGGTAAATCCTACTTGTATACAGTTGATAGAATTTCCTAGGAATGGTTGCCAAGCAGGTATTTTGCTATAGTACTTTGATCACAAGGTTTCCAAAAGACTTCCTGCCATAAGCTTTAGCTTGCTATCAGACAACTGATGTTATATTTTAGATTCTTAATTGCTGAGATGTTATAGACATGCTGTATATAGAAATCTGGGGAAAATGGAGGGTGCATGTCATAATAATTTAAGTTTGATTTTCCTGACTTTTGCAAACTGTCAATAAAAAAGAAATTGATTAGGGGAATGTTTGAAATTGCTAATATCTCCATTCACAAAGAGGCAGCAGGCTGCAGCCATCCTTAAAAAAAATAGAGGTTTATAGTTGGGATATATTTTTGACTCATTTTTTTTACCTTGTAGACTCAGCTATTGAAAGACGTGCTGCATATTCTGAAGATTGCAAATCCAGCAGGAATTTTTAGAGCTGCAAAATTTGATTTATTATAGCTGTATTTGTGATATTGTTTGGTTGTTTGCTTATGTAAGCAATTTATATGGCTGCCCAACTCACAATTGGGAGCCTTGGTAACTAACACAAGGTAAAACAAAGAACAAAACAAAATAGCCAACCAGAATGAATACCCAATACATAGTAGAGCTGAGGCCAAATCACAATCATATTTCACACCCCACGAATTGCACTAAAGGTGCTTTTAAATAATTCTGCATTGTGTTGATTAGGAACAGAAGTGTATGACTAAAAGTGCATAATTGTAATTCTACAGATTTGTGAATTTCTGTGAATTTTGTGAATTTAACTCATGGAAACTTTAGCAGTCTTCTGTGCTTGTGTTGCCAAACCAGAACCCATGATAATGAGATTGTTGCACAATAAAACTAAATAATATATACAGTACTACGATTTAAAATGACAGCAAAGATTTCATGTGGCATGCTATAGAATCTGTATGCAAAAGAGGGTAGAAAGGGTAGACTTTCAAAAATCTGGATTTCAATTTCAGGAAATAAATGAACTCTGAATGCTGATGATCACCAATGGGACTAACCTTCTTTTTATCTAGATCTTGGTCAATTGTTAAGAGGGTTTAATTATTCTTACTTTCTTAAAAAATAGTATAGTTAAAAAAATAATTTAAAATTTTTAACTTTAACATTTTAATTTTTATATACTGTTTTATTATTGATGTTTTGCCACACACTGTCCATAGTCCCTCTTTGAGGGAGATGGGCAATTCAAAAATGTAAAATATGAATGAACGAATGAATGAATGAAGTCAATAGCTACTTGGATGGAATCAGGCTGGACAGCTCCATGAATGCCAGGAAGGAAACCTCTTTGCATTATGGAGGATACTGAAAAGGAGAAGTGGGTCACCTCACACTGTTTTCTGCATGTGTTAAACATGAGCTCTTAAATAATCTACATATCTATAACCCATTATTCTCTCTATGGGCATAGAAGGATCTTCAATTGCACGGGAGTCTCTGTGGTTAAACTGGGAGAAGATTAAAAGACAATGTTATTTGAAAATTCCAGTCTGGTTATTGACTATTGAAGCATTTTCGTATCCTATAATATATAAAAAGGAACAAACAGTTAGATATTGTGAAATATTGAATGAAAAGGGTGAACTTAAATCTATGCAAAAACTAGAGAAACAAGGTATAAAGATGAATTGGTTTTCATATGTGGAAATACATTCAAGGTATGATAAAGATTCTAAAACAGAAGGTTTCTATGATAAACTGACTGACTTAGATAAGATTTTGACAGGTACTGATGAAAAGGTGATTAAAAAATTGTATGGATATTTATTAGAAATTAAACTAGAAGAAGAACAAGTTAAAGAAACTATGATTGCTTGGGGGAAGAATTTTGGATATGGAATTGATTTAGAGAAATGGCAAAAATTGTGGTCTCAAAATTATAAAATGACAATGTCAATAGCATAGAAAGAAAATTTGTATAAGATGTTTTACAGGTGGCATTTTCCCCTGACAAGAATAGCAAGAATGTTCAAGAATAAATCCAAAAAATGTTGGAAATGTCATCAGACACCTGGCTCATATTACCATATGTGGTGGACTTGTGTGGATGCTAAAAAATACTGGACTAAAATCCACATGAGGTTAGAAAAAATGACAAAAAAACATATAGACTTGAAACCAGAGATATTTTTATTGGGAATTTTACCTGAAATATATAGTAAAGACTTGAAATACCTGATTATAAATGTATTAACAGCAGCTAGGATTGTATTTACTAAAAACTGGAAAAATGAGAAAATACCATCACAGGAGGAAATCATTAAGAAAATATTGGAATGTGCTGAAATGAGTAGATTGACATTTGAAATTAGAGAACAAGAGGATAAACAATTTTATAAAATTTGGGATCCTTTCTATCAATGGCACACTGTATGTACACCTATGGAAAACAGCTTGATGTTTTTATGTTTTGTTTATGTTTGTTTTTAAAAACCAATAAAATTTATTTTTTAAAAAAGAAGGATCTTCAATTGCACAGAACATTTGTGTGAATTCAGATGTTCCTTCTCCATCTTTAATCTGTAAAGATTAAAGACAAGTTGGTTTCTCATGGTGACATCTCAAAAGACTTTGCAAACTGCTGCTTCTAGTCTGTAAGTTTAATATGCTGCAAAAGAGAAGATTGACTCCTGGGAGCCCATTTTCACTATATCTCTGTGGGGAACTAATGTGTACCTCAATCTTACAAAGATGGGCATTGATTGCTTGGCAGCTGCAAAAGAGTTAGGATAGCAGATTCTTGTTCATTTTCTGAATCAGAGAATGTCTCCCTGATTGACAACAGTCAATCATATAATTAGATTAGAGGCAACAGTACATCAATCCTCCCTGTGTTCAAGTCTATTGACATTTGTTCAGGCTAAAAAGAAGTCACAATATGGAACTAATAAGTTTATTGGACAGAAAAACTGCCTAGCGCTGAGGAGTTAGATAGGTTTTTATTTTCCTGGCTTATCTGATGACCCTAATCTTCAGCTGCTTTTTCACCAAATACAATGAAAAGTTTGTTTTGCCTTTCTTAGAAAAAAAAAAAAGAGAGAATAACAAAAGAGTCATGATTATTGAGAATCCTTCCTTGCCTCCTTCTCTCTCTCCTCCCTCCCTCCATTCCTTCCTTCCATCCTTCCATCCATCCTTCCATCCATCCTTCCTCCCTTCCTCCCACCCTTCCTTCATTTGACATCATAAAAGGAAACAAAAATAAATAAAAAATATAGGACTTCATCTTTACCAATGTGCCATAAAGCCACATGGAAGAATTGCAAAGTGGAAAACTGAAACAATAATTTTGTTCTGTTACAATGTGAAAAAAAACCCTGTTGTTTAGAAACGGATGAGCAAACAGAGAAAGAGAGGCAGAAATTAATAGCAAATGGTGTACCAGACTAGAGTTCAGTTGGGGGCTCAGTTTTGCCTCCAGTTCCTCTCATCACTGGTTTCAATCTCATTTGTAATTAGCATGCAAAATGGCACTCAAAAAACAATTTCTGCAAAGATATGGTCTTGGATTTTACAAAATAAAATAATCCTTACCCCTGACAGACAACTGATTAGGACATCATGGTAAAGTTAAAGAGCAGAATTAAAACATTTTCATTAAAGATGGCTTCAATAAAGTAATAATATGTTTGTTCGTGAATTAAAATTACACAGTCCGAATAAGTAAAGATATGATGACAGTGTCTGATAATAATCTTGGTTTTCTTAAGGACCTTCATATTACATAATGAGTCACACACATCAAGGGACTTGGGGAAATGCCACCATTTGCAGAAAAAAACATCAGTGGGGAAAAACATAGAGTTTGGGAACTGTTTCCAAAGGGCTCTTGTGTATTGGCTGATTTCTCTGCAGAAAGGGAATGGAAAATTGGGCAAGGACAGTCGCAAGATAGAATCAAAGGGGAGTTTCAGTTCCCATATTAAAGCATTTGGTAGCAGATCCTATTTATTATATTGTCTTTGTAGGCTATGATTATATTCCCAGGATATGTTTTATCAGTCATTTCTACAATATAAGTACTCTCTGACTGTCTTTGTTGTAGTATAAAAATTGGGATGAAAGGCCAAAGTAACCGTTAATCCTGTGATGAAAGCCTAACATGTAGCATATGGTCTATTGCAGTGTTGGCGAATCGTTTTGACACCGAGTGCTGAAATGGGAGCATGCATACATGTGCCGGGGAGCACCAGAAACCGGAAAAGCAGCTCCCAGCAAAGGTTTGCTGTTGTGCAGGAGCACTGGAAACCGGAAGAGCAGTCCCCAATGTACGTGCGCACGTTAGACACTTGGTCTTCCAGTTTCTGGCGTGCATGTGCACGTGAAGACCAGCTGGCTGGCACATGCAACTGGAAGAGCAGCCTCTGGTGTGCACATGTATGCAGGGGAGCTGCTCTTCCAGTTTCCAGCACTCCTGCATGTGCAAAGACCAGTTGGCTGGAAGAGCAATGGCGACGATTGGCGTACCAGGACAGATGGCTCTGCATACCACTCCAGCATGTGTGCCATAAGTTCACCATCATTGGTCTATTGGGTACAGGGATTCTCATCTCCTAATTTGAGTTTTTTTAATGCATGACTATTT
Organism: Hydrophis major; assembly: GCA_033807585.1. Lineage (NCBI taxonomy): Eukaryota > Metazoa > Chordata > Lepidosauria > Squamata > Elapidae > Hydrophis > Hydrophis major. Next base: position 324,941,562 of record CM066328.1, on the reverse strand, counting down.
GGTAACTGCTGTTAATACTGAGCACAATACAGAATGTTGTGAATGAATAATACCAATAAAGTTATCTTGAGCTTGAAGTCAAGTGCAGGGTTCTGGCCCTGCACTTCTGATTGGCTGTTAATGGCAGGATCGGATTGGTCCGTTCAGGAGCATCTGATTGGCCATTAACAGGCCATTCCCATTGGTTAATGGAGCTAGTGCTCCAGGTTTGCTGTTGGTTGAATAGTTAATAAGTTGCCTATATAAGGAAGGCTAAAGCAGCCCTCCAGTTTGAGCTGTCACAATATGTAAATAAAGAGTTTGAAGTTCACTGTTTCTACCGGCTTGTCTCCATCATTTGCACCCATGCTCCAGACTTAACACAGAAGATCTTGGGGAAAACCCCCCCCAATGCTAACTGAATATCAGAGTGTGTGATCACAGTAAATAATCTTTATTCATATTAATAGTGTAGCAGTCCTTTTGTAGATATTTGCAAATAGATATCTGAGACCAAACTGGAACAGTCACTTCTAATGTGGAGTCCAATTCCTGGGCCTTGATACAAAAATTCCTTGATGAAAAATCCTCAAGTTTGCTGCAAATTGACAAGACCTTGAATGCTGCAGGGCTTGCAAGCTCATGGTTTCTGTAGTGCAAACATCCCTTGCTCGCCATTATCAAGAAACATGTCCTCTTGCTCTATGGCTCCATCTCAGTGAGAGGCAGAAGTAGCTTAAACTTGTCTTTAATTCTTCCACTATTGGAAGGCTTCATTGTTTAAGAGGCTTTTGAAACCTGAATGGGCCATATAGTTCTTTAGTGCTGTTTATTTTTCTGGTTTTTTTAGTGTTTAATTTATTAACATACCTTCATCTTTTGCTTTCATTTTCCAGCCATTAGCTAATGATATCTGTTGTGAACTCATGGACATCTTAATAAATCTTTTCTTATCTTTCGTTATGCAGTGTGATGCTCCACTATCTACAACCCATAAATTATTATTCACAGTTTCGTTGCTATACATGACTAACTCTATGCATTTTTCATCCTTTTGATGCCTTTTAACAACCTGGCTGGCATTGTGGCGTTTTCCTTTCTTGCAGAATCTAGCCAAATGTCCTTTTCCTCCACAATTAAAACATTTTCTAATTGTATAGGCTGTCCAAGATTCTTTATCTTCTTGTGGTTGTTCCCTCCTGAGTTGATCCCTTTCAAGCCTTCTCCTGGCTTCTTCAATTAATCTGCCAGTAATGTCACTTAATGTGAGGTTATCTTTTGGCACTACTTCCAGTGAAGTTACATAGTCATCATTGCTCTCATTTAACGAAGACAAAATTATATAAACCTGATGTAGTTCTGTGAAGATAAGTTCTTTTTCATGCAGTTCCTGAAAAATTCTTTTCATAGTGTTTAAATGAGTCAACATGTCTCCATTCTTTTGAAGATGTGTTCTGAACAGTTTCCATGTAAGATTTATATGTGCTCCTACACTGTCTCAAACATAAATCTTTAAATTCTCCCAACATTTCGCAGCTGTTTCTTCTCCATGAATATGGACAAGCTGCTGGTCACAGAGTGTCAGTCCTATTATACAGAGAGCTTGCTCATTCTTCAGTTTATATTCTTGTATTTTCTGGGCATCATCCTCATCTTACGGATCCCAAGCATCTACCTCTGGTGGGTTTTGAATTATACTCCACAAACCTTCTCTGCGTAGAAGTAGGCTGTATTTCATAGACCATGAAACATAGTTTGTTCCATCCAGTTTGGATATTAGAAACAAACTTTGTAAATTGACTTGTGCCATCTTTCTCTGGATATTAAAGTATAATTAATAAAACACAGCTGTCTGTTTACAGTATTGTGTAACTACACTAACTCTCACTTTATATAAGCCTGTTATATCCTGGTTAGTCTGACTGTGCAGCCTGGGCCCATAACCAGTGTTAGGGATACACCCTAGCAGAATCTGCATGGCAGTCTGGCAGGCAGGCAAATATGGGAGATAAACGTTTTTGTAGCTAACACTCAGTAAAACAGATACACTGTGCTAGTTAAATAGTTTATTCCAGTAAGAGTTTTTAGCATAGTCAAAACAGTCCATATATCATTCCCTAGTTCAATCCATCTGGGGATTGTAGAGTTGCAAAGTCCAGTGTCGAAAAAGAGGTCAGTAAACTTACAAATATCAGTCCAGTAATAAATTTCTTCTTGCAGTAGAGATATGAAGAAGTTCAAACCTCCTTTCTCTCTTCAGCAAAAACAGCAGCAGCAGGGAACCATCAATCCATCATTGTCAGCAAGCAATTCAGTAAGCCAGCAATCAATCAAGTTCTCTTGCTCCCTCTTATGGTGGTTTTACAGCCGCACCCAAAATTACATGCTTTGCTGTTTAAAGTGACACACACTATAACTTACAATCATAGTTTATATATATATTATTTTACACAAACTAAGTAAGGTAACCTTGTTATTCCTAACAGTTCTTGCATAAAAGAAAATGTAAAAATGTTATATGTATCACAACTTAAGTTTAATTTGCTTTCGGTTAGAGTTTTGATTAAACTAGGTTATGTAGTTATCTTTAGGGGAGAAAACTGCATAATAGAAAAGGAAGGTAAAAAAGTGACTGTAACTTTAAAAGGTGAATTGTATGTGTTAAATGATAATCAGTTAGAGGTAGCTAACACAGTGTATAATAACGTTAAGCCGTTAAGCCTTATGATGAATGCATATATTTGTTACACAGATGTTTGGGGCATATAAATTTTAAAATGCTTAAGCAAACGGTTGAACTGTCTAAAGGTATAAAACTGAAGCCTTGCAGTATGTATTTGCACTGCAATGCTTGCAGTCAAGAAAAAAGCAAGGTAATGCCGGCAAATAGAATTAATGGATTTAAAACTAAAGAGCCTCTAGAGGTTGTATTTGCTGATATTATAAGTCCTAAAAAACCAAGTATGGGAGGTGCTCGTTATATATTAAGTATAATGGATCATTATTCTAGATATGGTTTCTGTTATTTAATGAAGAGTAAAACAGAAACATATCAGAATTTCTTTAATTGGTTGAAGTTTGCAGAAAGAAAAACTAAAAGGAAGCTAATGACTCTTGTAACTGATAATGGTACGGAATTTATAAATAATAAATTCCAAAATAGACTGAAGATGGCAGGTGTTGAACATAAAAAGTCTGCACCATATAGGCCACAACATAATTCCTTTATAGAAAGACGAGGCCAAACAATATAGGCAATGCTTGTACTATGTTGTCGGATTCAGGATTACCTGAAACTTTGTGGGAAGAAGCAATAATGTGTGGTAATCATATATTGAATAATGTTGTTAACTCAACAACAGGTAAATTACCATTCACACGGTGGCATGGTAGAAAACCTGACCTAAGCTAAATGCACACATTTGGAGCACCAGCATGGGTGCATATTCCTACACAACTGAGACATAAGGGGCAGCATAGGGCTAAAAAGTTATTCTTTGTAGGTTATGAATCTAATCATAAATCATACAGATTCTGGGAAAAAGGTACATCTAGCGTTTACTGTAGTGCTAGTGCACAATTCCTTGAACATGTAGGATGGGAAAAACTGGAACAAGATTCAAGTAAGGATGTAATCATAGAAACCTACAAAAGACCAAAACAACATATCAGTAATAAGAAGAGTACAATTAAAGAAGTACAGAAGAACACATAGGACCAGAACAGGAAGAAATAGATAACCAGGAACAGGTAGTACATGAAATTCCACCTGTAAGCCCTGTAATACCTAGACGTTCAACATGTGAAACCAGACCACCTGACAGGTACCAAGCAAGTGTAGTTTGCCAAGTTAGTAAAGTTCCAACTACTGTTGAAGAACTTAGAATGTATCCAGCAAAGGAACAAGAAAATTGGCATAGAGCGATGGAGAAAGAATTAAATTCATTGAAACAAATGGAAGTTTATGAAAATGTTAAATTACCTCCAGGTGAAAAGTCCATTGGCTGTAAATGGATATTTAAATTAAAAACAGGTAAAAATGGGACTGTTACCCATAAGGCTAGGTTGGTAGCTCAAGGATTTAATCAAACTGCATGGGATTATGATGAAGTATTTGCACCGAGTCTAAAAGCAACAACCTTGAGAGCAGCTTTAGTGTGAGCAGCTAAGAAGAATTATATCATAAATCACTTAGATGTAGAAACTGCTTATCTGCATGCACCATTGCAACACACTATATACCTCAAGAAACCTGTAGGAATCAAGGATGATAAAACAAATAATGACTGTTGGAAACTTAAAAAGAGTCTCTTTGGATTAAAACAATCTGGTTACGCATGGAACCAATATATTGTTAAGGAGTTAAATAATATAGGGTTTAAAGCAGGTTTAGCTGATCCATGTGTATTTAAGAGAGAAACTAATGGAACAGTGTCATTATTATTGTTGTTTACAGATTATATTGCCTTAATTACAAAAACTAATAATGAAGCTACTGAAATAATATCATTATTAGGTAAGAGGATAAAATTAAAGCAATTAGGAGAGATAAAACAGTATCTAGGATTAACAATAAATAAAACCAAAAGTGGCTATAAGATATCTCAAGAGGATAAGATTTATCAGTTACTAAAAACATACAAGATGGAACTTTGTAAACTGGCAAAAACTCCAATGAGTCAGGAATTTGGCTACACTGATGCTCAAAGTCCAAAATTCGATAAGAATATTTATCAATCACTAATTGGTAGTTTATCATACATTAGTAATTGGTCAAGGCCAGATATTGCTTATAGCATTAATCAATTGGCAAGATTCAATGCTGAACCCACTGAACGACACTGGCAAGTGACAAAACGTATCTTAAGATATCTTAAAAGGACAATGTACTATGCATTGTATTTGGAGCCAAAGGATGATCTGATTTTAAGTGCATATGGTGATGTAAGTTTTCCAACAGACATTAACACTAGGAAATCAACTTCAGGTATGGCTATACTGTTAGGAAAAGCACTGATTGGTTGGAGGTCAATTAGACAGCAACACATAAGCATGTCCACAATGGAAGCAGAATTTTCATGTCTATCTTTATTATGTACTGATTTAATTCTGTATAAACAGTTGTTATTGGATATGGGAATAACTGTTAATGATTCCATTGTAGTTTATGAGGACAATCAAGCAGCCATACGGTTGGCTACAAATATTGCTGTGAAAACGAGATTTAAGCATACAGATCTTAGATATCTGAATGTAAGGCAATCTGTAAAAAATGGTTTGATAAGACTGGAATATTGTATGACTGAAGAAAATATTGCTGATCAATTTACAAAGGCCCAAGGTTCAGTCAAACACAAAGAAAGTTGTGATGACTATGGGTTAAGGTTGTAAATAGATATATATATATTATTATATTACCCCAAAGGGGAGTATGTTAGGAATAACAAGGTTACCTAACGTAGTTTGGGTAAAATAATATCTATAAACTATGATGGTAAGTTAATGTGTGTGTCACTTTAAACTGCAAAGCATGTAATTTTGGGTGTGGTTGTAAAACCGCCATAAGAGGGAGCAAGAGAACCTACTCGCTTACTGAATTGCTTGCTGACTATGATGGATTGATAGTTTGTTAACTGCATGTTCCCTGCTGCTGAAGGAAGAAAGGAGGTTTGATTTTCTTCATATATCTCTACTGCAAGGAGATATATTACTGGACTGATATTTGTAAGTTTACTGACCTCTATTTCGACACTGGACTTTGCAACTGTATAATCCCCGGACGGACTGAACTAGTGAATGATATATGGACTGTTTGACTATGCTAAAAACTCTTACTGGAATAAACTATTTGACTAGCACAGTGTATCTGTTTTACTGAGTGTAAGCTACAAAAACGTTTATCTCACATATTTTGCCTGCCTGCCTGCGCTGCCGTGCAGATTCTGCGAGGGTGTATCCCAAACACTGAGACTCAATGTTATCTCTGAGTTGGAGGCACAATTCCCCAAATATAAGTTGCAAGGGAATGATGGTGAGATAGGGGTACACCTTTATCTTATGCTTGTGAGAGTTCCAAAGGCACCCAACTTCCCATTCTGAAATACTAAATGCTTGGCTAAGGTAGACCTCTCGTAATGTAGCAATTCTATTCCTATGTATTAGGGATAACATTGTTTACCCTAACTGGTTTAGGTAAAATAATAAATATGTTATCATGGTTTGTTAGTTAAAGTGTCTGCAACTTTAATTGTAGGAATGTAATTAAGGGAGTGGTTGTAATAGCACCATAAAAGAAGCAAGACAACGGCAGCTTGCTCTCTCTGGCTTGATGATCCCTAATTACTGGATGGTTTGAAGACTGCATTTTTCCCTACTGGAATGGGAGAGAGAAAGGACTAATTTATTTGTAAGTGAACTGACATAGGATATTCTGCACGGACTTTGCTAACTGAATATCCTTGAATGGACTGACTAAATGATACATGACTATTGGACTGTTATTTTGACTATGCTATAAATGGAATAAACTATATTTTTAATAGCACAAGCATATCTGTTATTTTTACTGTATGTTAACAAACATGCAAATATATCTCACTCATTTATCTGTGTGCCTATCTGACTAACGCTGCACATTCAGTTTAGCTTGTCTCCTTAACCCTGGTTGGGGAACTCAGGCTTAACACTGGTTATGGGCCCAGAGGCTGCAAAGTCAGTTTAACTAGGATAAAACAGATTTATGTAAAAAGTGAGAGTTTGTGTTGTTATACGTTACAGTAAACAGACAGCTGTGTTTTATTAATTATAGTTTTATATCCATATAAAGAAAACATGGCACAAGTCAATCTACAAAGTTTGTCCCTTATATCCAAGCTGGATGGAACAAACTATGTATCATGGTCTATGAAATGTAGTCTACTTCTATGAAGAGAAGGTCTGTGGAACATAATTGAAAACCCACCAAACGTAGAGGAATGGGATCCAGAGGATGATGAAGATAGACTAAAAATAGAAGAATTTATGCATAAAAATCAACAAGCTATTTGCATAATAGGTTTAACATTAACTGACCAGCAACTTGTTGGGTGTTGGCAGAAGCTGAAGAGGATTTATGTTCGTTGGTGCTCACATAAATCTAACACGGAAGCTTTTCAGGACGCATCTCCAGGCGAATGGTGATATGCTGAATCATTTGAAAACTATGCAAAGCGTTTTTCAAGAACTGCATGAGAAAGAGCTTATTTTCTCTGAACTACACCAAGTCTACATAATTCTATCTTCATTAGATGAAAGTTATGACAACTACGTCACTTCCCTTGAAATATTGCCAAAGGAAAGCCTAACTTTAACTGATATAACTGGCAGATTGATTGAAGAGGCCAGAAGAAGACTTGAAAGAGATGAGTTAAGGAGGCAGCAACCTCAAAAAGAAGATATTGAACCTCCTACTGCATACGCAATTAAAAAGTGTTTTAATTGTGGAGGAAGAGGACATTTGGCAAGATTTTGTAAAAAAGCAAAGCGCCAGAATGCTGGTCAGAATACTAAAAGTAATCAAAAGATAAATAAAAATTTAGAGTTAGCCATGTATAGTAACGGAGCTGTAAAAAATAATTTATGGGTGGTTGACAGTGGAGCATCCCACTGTATAACAAATGATAACAAAAATTTTATTAAAATGTCCAAGAGTACACAGCAGATATAGTTAGCCAATGGCTGGAAACTGAAAGCTAAAGGTCAAGGTATAGCATATTGTTCTTTTATAAAAGAGAATGTAAAAATGTTATATGTACCACAACTTAAGTTTAATTTAATTTCAGTTAGAATTTTGCTTAAATTAGGATATGTAGTTACCTTTAAAGGAGATAACTGCATAATTGAAAAAGAAGATAAGAAAATTACTGCATCTTTAAGAGGTGAATTATATGTGTTAAAATGATAATGGTTTAGAGGTGGCTAACATAGTTTATGATAATAAGAAATCTCATGATGAATGTATTCACTTGTTACACCGAAGGCTAGGGCATTTAAATTTTAAAATGCTTAAGAAAACTGTTGAATTATCTAAGGGAATAAGTTTAAAACCTTGTAATAAGTATTTGCAATGTAATGCCTGTAATCAAAGTAAGAGCAGGGTCATACCGGCTAATAGGGTTGATGGATTTACTACCAAAGAACCTTTAGAAGTGGTATTTGCTGATTTAATAGGTCCGAAAAAACCAAGTGTAGGAGGAGCTCGATACATATTAAGTATAATGGACCACTATTCTAGATATGGGTTTTGCTATTTAATGAAGAGCAAAACTGAAACGTATCTAAATCTCTTTAATTGGATTAAATTTGCTGAAAGGAAAACTAAAAAGAAATTAGTAACTCTTATAACAGATAATGGTACAGAATTTACAAATAATAAATTCCAGAATAGACTTAGAATGTTAGGTATTCAACATAAAAAGTCTGCACCATATAGGCCACAACATAATGCCTTTATAGAGACACGAGGCCAAACACTACAACCAATAGCAAATACTATGTTGTCTGATTCAGGATTACCTGACAATTTATGGGGAGAAGCAATAATGTGTAGTAATCATATATTAAATAATGTTGTTAATTCAACAACAGGTGAATTACCATTCACACTGTGGCATGGTACAAAACCTGATTTAAGTTACATGCACACATTTGGAGCACCAGCATGGGTGCATATCCCTTCACAACTTAGACACAAAGGACATCATACAGCTAAAAGATTATTTTTTGTAGGATATAAATCTAATCATAGATCTTATAGATTCTGGGAACCAGGTACATCTAGAGTTTACACTAGTGCTAGTGCTAAATTCGTAGAACATGTAGGATGGAATAGATTAGAGCAAGATTTAAATAACGAAGTAATTATTGAACCCTACAAAAGACAGAAAGAACAGAATAGGTATAAGAAGAGTCCAATTAAAGAAGAAGTCCATGAAAAACAAATAGAATCAGAACAAGAGGAAACAGATAATCAGGAAGAGTTAGATAATCAAGAAGAGTTAATAAATGAAAGTCCACCTGTAAGTCCTGTAATACCTAGATGTAATACACGTATAACTAGACCACCTGATAGGTATCAAGCAAGTATAGTTTGCCAAGTAACTAAAGTTCCAACTAGTATAGATGAACTTAGGATGTATCCTGCTAAGGATCAGGAGAATTGGCAAAAGGCAATGGAAAAAGAACTAAATTCATTAAAGGTAATGAAAGTATATGAAGATGCCATATTACCTTCAGGAGAAAAATCCATTGGGTGCAAATGGATATTTAAAGTAAAAACAGGAAATAATGGGACTGTTACCCATAAGGCTAGGTTGGTAGCTCAAGGATTTAATCAAACTGCATCTGATTACGATGAAGTTTTCGCACCAAGTCTTAAAGCAACATCTTTGAGAGCAGCTTTAGTGTGGGCAGCTAAGAAAAACTATGTCATTAACCATTTAGATGTAGAAACTGCTTATTTGCATGCACCATTGCAGCACACTATATATTTGAAAAAGCCAATTGTTATAAAAAATAATTAAGTAAATAGTAATGATTGTTGGAAACTCAAAAAGAGTCTTTACGGGTTGAAACAATCTGGCTTTGAGTGGAACCAATATATTGTGAAAGAGTTAAACAATATAGGATTTAAATCTGGTTTATCAGATCCATGTGTGTTTAAAAGAGAAAATAATGGAACGGTGTCATTATTGTTATTATTTACAGATGATATTGCTTTGATAACTAAGACTAATAATGAAGCTAATGAGATTATATCATTATTAGCCAAAAAGATAAAATTAAAGCATTTAGGTGAAATTAAAAAATATCTAGGATTGACAATTAACAAAACAAAAAATGGATTTTAGATATCTCAAGAAGATAAAATTTGCCAATTAATTAAAACGTTTAAAATGGAACTTTGTAAACCGGCAAAGACTCCAATGAGTCAGGAAGTTTGCCAAACTGATGATCAAAGTCCAAAATTGGATAAGTCTATTTATCAATCTTTGATTGGCAGCTTATCATATATAAGCAATTGGTCTAGGCCAGATAGAGCTTATAGTGTAAATCAGCTGGCACATTTTAATTCAGATCCACATCAATGTCATTGGCAATCATTAAAGAGAATTTTAAGGTATCTTAAAGGAACAATGAACCATGCATTGTATCTAGAACCAAAGGGTGATTTGAGTCTTAGTGCCTATGCAGATGCAAGTTTTGCAACTGATATAAACACTAGAAAATCAACATCAGGAATGGCTATATTATTTGGTAAGACACTAATAGGGTGGAGGTCAATCAGACAACAGCATATCAGCTTGTCCACGATGGAAGCGGAATTTTCATGTCTGTCATTACTATGCACTGACTTAATTTTGTACAAACAGTTATTATTAGACATGGGTATAACTGTTAAAGAATCCATTATTGTGTACGAGGACAACCAAACAGCCATAAAGTTAGCTACTAATATTGCTGTAAAAACTAGATGAAAGCATACTGATTTAAGATACTTAAATGTTAGAGAATCTGTAAAGAATGGGCTAATTAAATTGGAATACTGCATGACAGAAGAAAACATTGCAGACCAATTTACAAAAGCTCAAGGAGTAAGCAAGTTTAAAGAGAGTTGTAACAAATATGATTTAAAGATGTAAATAGTTATATTTATTATTATTTCCTAAAAGGGGAGAATGTTAGGGATAACATTGTTTACCCTAACTGGTTTAGGTAAAATAATAAATATGTTATCATGGTTTATAAGTTAAAGTGTCTGCAACTTTAAATATAGGAATGTAATTAAGGGAGTGGTTGTGAAAGCACTTTAAAAGAAGCAAGACGACAGCTTGCTCGCTTCTTGGCTTTGATGATCCCTAATTACTGCATGGACTCAAGACTGCGTTACTCGAACGGGAGAGAGACAAAAGACTGATTTGTAAGTGAACTGACATAGGATATTCTGCACGGACTTTGCTAACTGAATATCCTTGAATGGACTGACTAAATGATACATGACTATTGGACTGTTATTTTGACTATGCTATAAATGGAATAAACTATATTTTTGATAGCCCAAGCGTATCTGTTATTTTTACTGTATGTTAACAAACATACAAACATATCTCACTCATTTATCTGTGTGCCTATCTGACTAACGCTGCACATTCTGTTTAGCTTGTCTCCTTAACCCTGGTTGGGGAACTCAGGCTTAACAGCTTGTATGTAAATATTATAAATATTTATGTAAATATTTTGTAAAAGAAGAGCAACTTTTACCCAAAATCAGGCAAAACAGGTAACAGATTGAGTTGCTCACAGAAGCACAGATTCACTCAGAGATCTACTTTTCTGCAATCTGCTACCTGAGTCTGGACTTAAAAATAGAAGCTTCAGTCCTAAGGAAGGTTCAGCTCTGCTTTTAGATTAGCTAGAAAGCAAGAAATCCAACTATTTCTTGCTTTCTAGCTAATCTAAATCTCCCGGCACAGCAAAACAGCTCATGGTCAGGGGAGGGGGAAAGGAAAAATAGCAACTTGCCAAACTCAGGCAAGTTTGATAATGTGTAGGCCAGGTAAAGAGTGAGTGGGTGGGGAGGAGAAGGAGCCATCCTGTGGCGCAATTTGCCAGTTCTCTGAACTGCGCAGAATTTTAACAACTGTTCTATAGAACTGGTCTGTACAGGTAGAATACCACCCCTAATATGTGTGTGTGTGTGTGTTTTGCATCTGGCTAGTAAACACTCAGCTCCATTCAGTTGCCCACCCCGCAAGGGATTATGGGGTCATTAAAAGAAGATGATACACACAAATGTGCACAGACACACACAGACACACACACGCACACATGCACACTTACATTTTTCTGCAGAATGTGATATAGCAATGATAATGGTGCCACACCAATTAAAATAAATTTATCTTTTTATTGATACTAATACATTTACTTATTGGTTTTTCATGTAATGTTTTTATGCTTTTTTCATGAAAAACTGATAAACTCTAACATCAGATTAAATGATAAGGTTTTATCTTTATTCGATATCTAAACTGCACTTCTTGACTTTTCTCTTGTGAACTGTGGCAGGATTGTCCTTGGCATTCTAGCAAGCATGGACAGACTCCATTTCCCTTGGTATCTTTTCTCCATGCCTGCGATATCCTGGTGGAATCTTTCGCCATGTTCATCACTCACTGTCCTACAGTTCAAAGGGAAGTAGTCTAAATGCGAATGTAAGAAGTCAATTTTCAGGGACATGTTTGCATCAATGCTTTATAGGACCTAAGCAAATTTTCCACGGGTTTTTCATAGCCTTGCTGTTCTCAAAGTGAAGATAAATTTGTACACTTTAATGTGGTACCATTTTCAATGTTCTTTGTCGAGAAGTTATGAGGCATCATGATAATTAGATATCTCCCTCCCTTGTAAGTAAATATACTTGCCTGTGTATAAATCTTTATTGAGAAATATCTTGAAAACTTTAGCCAACCAGCAGCTTTATCACCTGTTTTCTAATTCATCTAATCAAAATATATACAATTAACACATTTTTATCTGGGATGTCAATACTTTTCCAAAATTTGAAGACTAATGTTATCTGTTTATCTGTATTATTTCCTGAATGAATACCATATAACAAAATTAGTAAAATGCAATCCAGATTAATTTCCTAAAATACGATCTATTCCATAGAATAAAACCAAGATTGGGATAAAACAAAATGAATGGGAGATGAGAATTGAATTCAGTTGTGTCTTTTTCATTTCTTGCCATAACTAGAGCAGCAAAGACATTTTAAAGCAACACAGGTTGAGCTCTCTTTATATACAATTTCAGGAGATATTTTCTATCAGAAGGAACTTTAAGGCAAATACATAGTTTGATGAAAAGACTTGCCTGTTTATTTCGGTCTTAGACGTGAGTCTGATAGTATCCTCATAAACTGTTCCTCTTAAACTCCACTTTCCTTCATTATTTGCCTGCCAATGTATGAGTTTTTTGTATTTTGAATTAATTACGCAGATTCCTGATGTTTGCAGGCATTAACAACAAAGTGTTCTATAATTTTCAAGTAGGCTTCCTACCTTTTTCAAAATGAGGACTTTTTCTTCTCCTCTTCCTTGGCTAGAGGTGCCAAGTGAATCCATCATGTCTCTCTGAGCCAGGAGCACCCACAAGGCTTCGTTGTGACAATCAGGATGACAAAGAGCTTTTCAAAATGAGGACTTTTTCTTCTCCTCTTCCTTGGCTAGAGGTGCCATTCACATCCAAGTGAATCCGTCATATCTCTCTGAGCCAGGCGCACCCACAAGGTGTAGTTGTAACAATCAGGAGGACAGAGCTCCAATTGCACCATCACAGCAGGCATCTTGATTTTTGTGACCAATCCCTATGCTATTCCTGGTCACTGTTTCTCAGGGGAGAAACTGGCTGCCGGAGTCTGATTTCCAGCTATGTTTGGACCAGCCAAATTTGAGAAACTCAGAAATGCTGTTTCATCAGTTATATTTGTGACAAGATGAAGCACATTTCACCAATAAAGCTGATCTAGCACCATAAAGAGAGGAAGATTTTATAGGTCTTCCAGTGAATTTGCAAATTGTTTCAAAAACCAAACTTGCTGTGAAATTTCTTCTTTGTTGTGTTTTGCAAGACATCAATCAAATACATGCATATGTACACAAACAAACTGGTGACATTGGTGTGGGGATGCTATATATTTTATGAGGAAGGAAGTGTACAGTTTATTTTGAAACCCTCTCCCCAAATCAAGAGATATCTTCCCTCCCCAGAAAGCACCTTGCTCTTTATTTTTCTTTAAACCATTTATGATGCTTGCCGCCATCACTTCTTATTGGAGAAAGCTTGTCTTCATTCATAAAACGCAATGTTTCCTTAACCTATTAAGGCAAGAAACTCAGAAAGTAATAAACTTAATCTCTGTTCGCTGGAGGCACTTAGATCTCTGGCAGGCAATGTTAAACTATAGAAAGCGAACTTTTAACCGCTAATTGACATTGTTTCCTTCCGACCTTAGGTAAATCGGGGAAAGTAATAATTTGAAGTGCTAGAAACATGGCAGTACAAAGAGCACTGACAGGCAGCTCCAGCATCTATAGCTGGAGCCAATCCACATGGGAATTTAACACCTGCGCACATCTGATCAGGAAGATCTTTTCTAATAAAAGAGATAGCAAGCAAAATATTTCCTCTAAGTTTTTCTGTTCATAAATCATACATCACAATCTCATTTCCCTCACAAAGGTCTCAAATTCCTATAAAAATCTTATTGATTTGTCAGTCAGTTGCCAGCTTCCCCCAAACCAACTTTATATTGTTTTTTGGAAATAAAGAAAGAGATCTTCTTTCCAGTAGCTCATTTTGTGTCTTTATTGCTTGCAATCTTAACCCTAACCCAGGGAAATTTTCCCAACAGAAGGAAGGAAGGAAGGAAGGGAGGGAGGGAGGAAGGAAGCTTGTGTCTTCACATAATGCTTAAATTTACAGAGGGAATGGGTATGAAATGCAATTTATATTTTGAGCAGAGAGAGTTGATACAAATTCACTCACAATCTGTGTGCATCATGTATGTTAAGTTCTGCGCATGGGCGCAAGGAACGGAGACGAGACGGTGAAAGTGAACTTCAAACTCTTTATTAAACATTCTGAACAGAGCAAAACCCTAGGGCAACAGCAACCCTTTTATAGGCAAGCTGCTGCTCTAGTAACCAATAAGAGACGTGGAGTGTTAACCCCCTTAACCAATGAGAGTGGCTCGTTAACAGCCAATCAGATTCTCCTGAACGGACCAATCCGATATTGCTATTATCGGCCAATCAGAAGTGCAGGGCTAGAACCCTGCTATTTTCTAAAGCTTTTGATAAACTTTATTTAAGTGTTTTATTAGTTCATAACACCCCTTCCCCCCGGGTTCCATTTGGGAGGTGCGGTGATGTAATCTCTGAGGTAGGAAGGTTGCTTTGACTGTCTAATGGATTTACGCTGTCCCACCGGTTCTTGTCCATAAGCCTGTTTTGGTGGGGCGTTTTCGGGCAAGTTGGGTGCCTGTGGTTCCTCGTTGGAAGACTTGGTGCCGCTAATGTTCTCGTCGTTGTCCTCTGGCCCTTCCGGGCTTGCCTCTGTTGGGTTGTTCCTCTATGGCAAGGCCACACCCATCCCTGATCCTTCTTCACTTGTTACGCCTGATGGCTGACTTCTTTCGTTCCTGCTTTCCGCCATCTCGATTTGGTTTCTTCGACATCACCTCCCCCATCAGTTTGGGAGGTGATGTCGAAGAAACCATCAGAGTCGCGGAAACTAGGTTGTAGCCTCGAGCGAAGCTGATCTACATGGTGTTTCCATATTTTTGCATCGCAGGTTTTCACCCGGTACGACCTGGGTCCAGTGGCTTGAATAACAGTGGCTTCGATCCACAACGGTTCGCCAGAAAGGTTTCTGGTGAAAACTAAGTTGCCTATCTTGAACTCGTGGCATTTTCCGCTAGATCCACAGGGTTTCTCTGGCTCGTAAGATGGGTGAAGCCGGTCGAGGTGGGAGTGGAGTTTGCATCCCATCAACAGTTCCGCTGGAGTCTTGTTGGTGACGCTGTGAGGAGTGATGTGTTGGAGAAGGAGTATTCTATTTACCTTATCTTCAATGTCCCCATAGTCCATTTTGTAGAGGGTTTTTTAAACAAACTGTACCATGCGCTCGGCTCTTCTGTTAGCCGCAGGGTGCACTGGTGAAGTTAGCGCATGGCGAATACCGCGGTCCGCTAAGTATTGTTCAAAAGGAAGCACAGTAAACTGGGGTCCATTGTCGGATACCAGAACGTCTGGCAGTCCACACATCGTGAATAATCTGTTCAGCTTCCAGATGACGGACTCGGTTGTGCTACTTTTCATTTCATGGATCTCGAGCCAGTTTGAGTAGGCATCCACTGTTAATAGGAACGTATGTCCCTTAGTAGGTCCCACAAAGTCAATATGAATGCGGGACCACGGTCCCCGAGGTGTTTCCCATTCTGCCAGAGTTGCTTTTGGTGGGGCATTGCTAACTTCCTGGCACTTATAACAAGTCTTTACCTAGGCTTCAATTTGTTGGTCGATGCCTGGCCACCACGCGTAGCTTCGTGCGAGCGCTTTCATACGCACGATGCCAGGGTGTCCCTCATGCAGTGTCTTTAATACCGCTCGTTGTAACCACTCTGGGATGACGACTCTATCCCCCCACAGGATGCAGCCCTTTTGTGAAAAAAGTTCCGTTTGGCAATTCTTGAAGAGAATGAAGTCGTCAGGTGTTTGATCTACTGGCCATCCTCATTTGACCCAGCTAAGAACTCGCTTTAAGATAGGATCGCGTTTTGTTTTGATTGCGATATCTCTAGTTGTTAGCAGCGGTGAATATAGCATTTCAATCTGGAGCGTTGTAAGGGTTGGAGCTGGGTCGTCGACGGTTTCCGGAAGTGATGCACGGCTCAATGCGTCAGCATGGGGAATGGCTTTCCCCAGGCGGTGTTGCAGCTTATAATTGTATGCAGCCAAAAACTCCGAGCAGCGAGTCATTCTAGGTGATAATATATAGGGGGTTGGCTTGTCTTCCGCTATAATCCCCAGCAAAGGTTTGTGGTTGGTAATAATAGTAAAAAGTTGTCCATAAACATATTCATGAAACCGTTTCACAGCAGATACAACAGCAAGAGCCTCTTTATCGATTTGACTATAGTTACGTTCAGCCTTTGATAGGGTCTTTGAAAAATAGGCAATAGGGTCTTCACTACTGTTTGGTAACACATGACTCAAAATGGCTCCTACTCCAAATGGTGATGTGTCACATGTGATTGTTAAAGGCAAAGTCTCGTTATACTGCATTAAAACAGCATCTGAAGTTAATAGGTTTTTCACTTGTCAGAACGCGTGCTCCTCTCGGTGCCCCCAAACCCAGGTTACTTTTTTGTCGAGAAGCCAATGTAGGGGCTCGGCTACGGTCGCTTTGTGGGGCAGGAAGATGTTGTAAAAATTAATAAGCCCCAGGAAAGCTTGGAGATCAGTCTTGTTTCTGGGTCTTGGGGCGTTTTGGATTGCTCTTAACTTGCTACTGGTGGGGTGAATGCCCTGTTTATTGATTAGGTACCCCAGGAACTCTACTTTATCTGTACACAGTTGACATTTATTTTTTTTAACTTTAAGGCCAGAGTCTTTAAATTTCTGGAGAACCAGTCTAAGACACTCCTTTAGTATTTCTCTATTCGGGGCAGCAATTAAAATGTCATCAAAGTATGGTACGACCCCTTTTATACCTGTAATAGTCTCTCCATCAAGCTCTGAAAGATCCCTGTGGCCACGCTAACTCCGAATTGGAGTCAGTTGCACTTAAAGGCACCTCGGTTCGTAACGATCATTTGGGCCTCTGCTGTTTTTTTATCGACAGGCAGTTGTTGTACGCTTGTGCTAAATCCAATTTAGTGAAGACTTTTCCGCCCCCCAGGGAATGGAGGAGGTGTTGTACCACCGGCACCGGGTAAGCGTTCTGTTGAAGGGCGTGATTCAGGGTGGCATGGTAGTCCCCACAAATCCTTAATGATCCATCCGGTTTGATGGGTGTTATGATTGGGGTTTCCCAAGGAGCATGGTCAGTTGGTTCTAAAACACCCCGGGCTATTAATTTATCAAGCTGCTCGTCAATCTTTGGTTTAAGGGCAAAAGGGACTCGACGAGGCTTAAGGCGGATGGGGGCTACTTCAGGGTTAAGGTTAAATGATATCGGGGTCCCCTTGTACTCGCCTAGTTTATCTGCAAAGATGTCCTGGAATTCCTGGACGAGGGCCTCCTCCCAGTTGTCACTGCTGGTTTGGTAAATGCCGGCTACCTCAATCCCAAGTGGAGCGAACCATTGAAGACCTAACAAGCTAGGCCGATCACGGTCAACAACGGTCAATGGTAAAGATGCAGTATGATTTTTGAATGAGACCTGGACTAGGTTGGACCCAATGACCGGAATTCGGTTTCCTTGATAGTCCTTGAGAATGATTCTTTGGGTTCTGAGGTCCTGCCGCTGGACGGCAGGGATTAATTGTTTAAGGGTCTTCCAGGAAACTATTGAGAGGGATGATCCTGAATCGACTTCCATCACGCAGGGCTGGTTTTCGATGGCGACCTTCACTCGGATCTTCTTTGCATCTAATGATGAGGCGTGACCAATTGTGATGGTTTGGTGTGCCTCTTCTCATTTTGTTGAATGGGCTAGTGGTTTATTTCTGTAGAAGTGGTTGTTCCATTGGTGGTTCGAGTGTTCCCAATTCACAGGACGACTTCCTGTGGGTTGGAGGTAGTTGGTCCCCCTCTGAAATGGGCTGGGTCCTAGCTTGCTTCAACAGACCTTTCTGATGTGGCCTCTCTTCCCACAAATATGGCAGAGCGCGTCGAGGAATTTGCAGTCTGATCATGGGTGGTTTGCCCCACAATCTGCGCATTGATACTGCAGTCTCTGGTTATGCTGGTGGCGTTGGTCTCGTTCAGACTGGAGCCAGTTGACTTCTTCCTCATCACTTTCTGATGACGATTCGAGGTCCTCATGGTGGGTTGCTGTTGCATGTCCCTCAAGGTGAGATGAGGTTTCGCCGGTGAGTTGGCGGAGCGGGGTGTTGGTGTGGTGCATTCGGGCAGCCGACTTCCTGGTTGCTTCTGCTGCAGTAGTGTCAGTGATGTCGCCTTTCGCCATCAGCTTACTTTGCATGTGCAGTGCATCTAAACCCAGAACTATTCGGTCTCTTAGAGCTTCTTCGAGGTCAGCGAACCCACAGAAGCCTCCCAGGTTCCAGAGATCTGCGATGAAATCTGCAACGCTTTCTCCTTTCTGCTGGTCTCTCTGGTAAAATTCATGTCTTCGGACAAGCGTTGGTACGGTAGGTGCATAGTGGGCCCTTAGGAGGGGCTCGAGGATGTCCCAGTCCATGGATTTCACCTCAGCCAGTTTCGCCAGTGCCTTAGCCATCTTAAAAATGGCAGGTCCGCAGTGAGTCAGGAATACCACTCTCTTTTTCCCAGTAGTGGCATCCTTCAAGTTGTTGGTCTCCAGAAACATCTGGAACCAGTCCATGTATGAGTCCCAATCTTCTTGTGCCAGGTCTAATGGAGCGGGTGGTATGGTGCCGTTGGTCATGGTTTCCGCCGTTGATGTGCCTTCAGCCACGTGCTCTGTTTGGTGCTCTGTAGTGTTCAGTCAGCTCTGACGTCTCTGTATTCCATCCTCGTTGCCAGTGTTAAGTTCTGCGCATGGGCGCAAGGAACGGAGACGAGACTGTGAAAGTGAACTTCAAACTCTTTATTAAACATTCTGAACAGAGCAAAACCCTAGGGCAACAGTATCCCTTTTTTTGGCAAGCTGCTGCTCTAGTAACCAATAAGAGACGTGGAGTGTTAACCCCCTTAACCAATGAAAGTGGCTCGTTAACAGCCAATCAGATTCTCCTGAACGGACCAATCCGATATCGCTATTATCGGCCAATCAGAAGTGCAGGGCTAGAACCCTGCTATTTTCTAAAGCTTTTGATAAACTTTATATAAGTGTTTTATTAGTTCATAACAATGTAGATTAAGGACAATTAGTACAGGAAAAACATTCTGCAGGTATGACAGGGTATATACTAAGTCTGCAAAATGACAAAAATACAGGTTGCATTTAAAGTGCATTGTTTGGAAATCAAATGGATGATGATGTGGTAGAGGCAATCTCTGATATGAAAACCAACAAGGAAGCCCATGGTCAGTTTGTATAAATTAGTTTTCAGGCATGTTCCCAGAATCATTTGATGAGTTCTCTTCTACTCCACCCATCTCTTCTTTAATATACACAAATGTCATTGAATAGAAAAAGGTAAGAATGAAGTAATATCTTTGCTATAGATGTGATAGATTCATCTCAACACAATATTAGTGTGTATGTGCCTTCATATTAGTCTCAACTTCTGATGACTGCCTGGATAAGTCTCTGCAATTTTCTTGATAAGGTTTTTGAGAAGTGATTTGCCATTGCCTCCTTCCTAGTACTAAGAGTGAGTGACGTCCCCAAGATCATTGAGCTGGCTTTGTGTCAAAGGAGGAACTAAAACTCAAGCCTCTGAATTTTGATCACATGACCATTTGGTAATAAGTGTGAAAAATGGTCATAAGTCATGATTTTCAGTGCTGTTGCAAATTTGAACAGTCACTAAACGAATGGTGGTAAGTTGAGGATTACCTGTATATTATCATGCTATCATCTCCTGATATCATTATTATGTTAAAATTAAAGGTGATCTTAAATTATTGAAGGTGATGTTAAACAGCCCCTGTTATGTTAACACAGTTATTTCTAATATATAATCATAGGCATACATTCAAAACTTTCTTGAAATAATTTCTAGTTCAAAATGGAAGTCTCCTCTGATGACCAGATAGCCTTCCATGAGGATTTTCTCTTTTTCTACAAGAAACCAAAAAAAAACCAAAAAACCAAAAACAAAACCCGTATTTGTGAGAAGGAAGTGGAAGGAAAATTGTTTGTTGAAATAACAGACTTGCCTTTAGTTTCCATTTAAGTGGAAATCCTTAACTGATTGGCTTAAGAATATTACTTCATAGTTTCTCCTGGCATTCTAGTCATCCTGTTTGGCAATCTTAAGAAACAATTTCGATGTTCAGTCACTTCTGGGAAGGAAGATGGCAAACCTGATAAAATGTTTGGCATGAAATGATCATCTGTATTTATCAAGTCTGGTATTGTTTGAGGATCAGCAGAAGTCATAATGGAGTCCTGATTGCTTTGGAAGAAAGTACACTGTATCTGAAAGTGCATTTTGACAGATAATAGATAAAACTGATTCAAAGTCCTAATTTAAACAGGGATATAATAACAAAGTCAATCTGCTAATATGAAACAAAAATGCATCACAAATCCCTACATTCTTAGACAACTTGTTTGAATTTGAGTTGAGTAGAAACTGCACATTGATAGAAGATACCTTTCTACCTAAACCTATCATAATCTGGGATAAGCTTTCTGCACTTATACACTCCATTATGCATGGCACTTGGGGAAAAACAAAATAAGTTTAATGTGGCTATTATTTCTGTGTTATAAAAGAAGCCATGTATTAAATGTTTTGAGTTCAAAGCAATCTTAACTCAAAATAAATGTTATGGGATTTTATTCTAAGCTGTGGAACAACTTCATGTTTACTGCAAACAAACACGAAGTTACTACCTTATTAAGATGTGAAAAGATGTGATATCTCAATACCCCATTCAGATGTATAATAACATATTACAGTACAATCCATCTCTTGTGTATTATACTCAGCAAAGTCAGTGTTGGATGTATATTTTGTGTATACTCATAGATAATATACTCTCAAATTGCAAATGGAGACGTGAGTAGTCTATTTTTCTTATCTTCATTTTTAAGTGCTTTGGTTTTATTGTATTGCAAACAGTTGCTGGGGTTCATCTACAGTTTCGTTGTACTTGTACAATGACAATAAAATTCTTCTAATTCTAACTCTGGGACTGTCCTATCCTTGGAACAAAACTGGCCATTTTGAGTGGTGTGGTTGCAGCTCTTGTGTTTGTGTTGCTCTATGGCTTGTGTCCCTTCTGTTAAGTTCTGTGCATGGGCGCTAAGGAGGAGACGAGCCAGTGAACAGTGAACTTCAAAATCTTTATTTACATGTGTAATAGCTGAGCTTTATGGCCGCAACGGCCCTTTATATAGGCAAGCTCTTGAGTATTTAACCAATGAAAACACAGGGAGCGCTAGCTCCGTTAACCAATGGGAGAGGCTCGTTAATAGCCAATCAGATTCTCCTGAACGGACCAATCCAATGTTGCTATTATTGGCCAATCAGAAGTGCAGGGCCAGAACCCTGCCCTTTACTTCAAGCTCTTAATAATCTTTATTCAAGTACTTTTATTAATTCACAACACCCCTTCCCCCCGGGTTCCATTTAAGGGGTGCGGTCATGTAGTCTTTGAGGTAGGCATGTTGTTTTGATTGTCTATTTGATTTACGTTGTTCTCCCGGTATTTGGCTACAGTCTTGTTGGGGTAGGACGTTATCTGGTGAAGAGGGTCCCTCCAGTTCTGTATTCAAATTTTCGTTGCCGCTAATGTTCTCGGCATCTCCTCGAGGCGAGCTCACCCCCATCCCCAATCCTTCTTCATGTGTTGCCTTTGAGCGGTCATTACTTCCACTTAAGCTTTCTGCCATTTCAAATTCAGCTTCCTCGGTATCTCCTCTCCCCTCGGTTTGGAAGTCAGGGGAGTCGGAGATCCCCGACTGTAGACTTGAACGCAGCTGATCAATATGGCACTTCCATATTCTATCCTCACGACATGTCACGTGGTACGATCTGGGGCCGGTTACTTGGACTACAGTTGCCTCAACCCACAATGGATCGCCCGAAAAGTTCCTAGTGAAAACCAAGTCGCCTACCTGGAAGTTATGGCATTTCCCGCTGGATCCGTGTGGTTTTTCAGGTTCATATGATGGTTGCAGATGGTCGAACCAACCCCATCAATAACTCGGCAGAAGTTTTGTTGGTGACACTGTGCGGAGTGATATGCTGCAAAAGGAGTATCCAGTTAATCTTGTCTTCTATATCGCCATAGTCCATTTTATGCAAGGTTTTCTTGATGAATTGTACCATTCGCTCGGCCCTTCTGTTGGACGCAGGATGCGCCGGTGAAGTCAGCGCATGGCAAATACTGCAGTCCGCTAGGTACTGTTCAAAGGACAGCGCGGTAAATTGGGGCCCGTTGTCAGATACCAGAATGTCTGGTAATCCGTGTGTTGCAAATAGTCTGTCTAGTTTCCTGATGACTGATTTGGTTGTTGTATTCTTCATCTCATGGATTTCAAGCCAGTTCGAGTAGGCATCCACCGTTAATAAAATTGTGTCCTTGGGTAGGTCCCGCAAAGTCCAGATGAATACGGGACCATGGTCCCCTCGGTGTTTCCCATTCAGTCGGGGTTGCTTTCGGAGGGGCATTGCTTACTTCCTGGCATTTGTGACCAGCTTTTACCCATGTCTCGATCTGCTTGTCGATACCCGGCCACCATGCATAGTTTCCTGCGAGGGCTTTCATGTGCACGATGCCGGGGTGGCCATTGTGCAAGGTTCTTAGTCGCTCGTCGAAACCGCTCTGGGACGACTCTATCACCCTAGATAATGTAGCCCTTCTGGGAAAATAGTTCCGTTTGTCGATTCTTGAATGGGACATAGTTGTCAGGTGTCTGGTCCAATGGCCATCCGCCCTCGACCCAACTGAGGAGTCGTGCTAAAATGGGGTCGCGTTTCGTTTCAATTGCAATATCTCGGACTCTTAGTTGTGGTGTTCGAAGTGTCTCGATCTGCAGTGTTGTAACTGTCGGAGCAGGGTCATCAATGGTCTCCGGAAGTGGTGCACGGCTCAATGCGTCGGCGTGGGGAATGGCCTTCCCTGGGCAGTGTTGCAACTTGTAATTATATGCAGCCAAGAATTCTGACCAGCGAGTCATTCTGGGAGATAATATATAAGGTGTTGGCCTATCTATGATTTTACATGGGATTATCTGGAAGCCGTTTCATCAATAATATTTTTTCAAGCTAATATTTATGCTGGGATATTTAAAGGGAGAAGCTTTATTAGAGAATCTTGCTCCTACAGCCTTCTTATAAAGAATTCAATGTATACATTTTGGCTTAATATTCACAAATAGTAATACATTCTGTCCTTGTATTGTCATTCCCTTTTTCCTGCCTTGAATGGTAATAAACCACAACTTCTATATTATAAACTGTGGTTATTGTTAAGCCTGGGTTCCCCAACCAGGGTTAAGGAGACAAGCTAAACAGAATGTGCAGCGTTAGTCAGATAGGCACACAGATAAATGAGTGAGATAAGCTTGTATGTTTGTTAACATACAGTAAAAATAACAGATACGCTTGTGCTATCAAAATATAGTTTATTCCATTTAGAGTTTATAGCATAGTCAAAATAACAGTCCTTTAGTCATGTATCATTTTAGTCAGTCCATTCAAGGATATTCAATTAGCAAAGTCCATGTAGAATATCCAATGTCAGTTCACTTACAAATCAGTCCTTTGTCTCTCCTTTTCAGTAGGGGAAAAACGCAGTCTTCATCCAGTAATTAGGGATCATCAAGCCAGAGAGAGCAAGCTGATGTTCCTTGCTTCTTTTATGGTGCTTTCACAACCACTCCCTTAATTACATTTCTACAGTTAAAGTTACAGACACTTTAACTAACAAACCATGATTACTTATTTATTATTTTACCTAAACCAGTTAGGGTAAACAATGTTATCCCTGACAGTTATCATTATCCAAACAAACTATTTCAGAACCAACCTTGAAATAGGCTTGTTCCGAGTTTGGTAAGCACAGTCCCTTAGTTCAGAAGTTATTTTAAAGGATAATTGTAGTGAAGGAGTGAATTGTAGAAGGTGAAGGAAGATGCTGGGCTGATGGAGAAAGAATAAGATTCATACATATCTTGATTTATATATGGCTCAAGAGACTCAGTACCTTTTCTGCTGAAATAACTCAGCAAATTATATCTCCCCCAGTCTCAATTAAGATACACTGCTCTGGATGAAGGAACAAAAGATCCTATAAATGTCTTTCCTGCTATTAAAAATAAAACAAGAATAAATATGACCTGCTGCATTTCATCAGACTCTTCAGTCAGCTCTAGCAACTAACCCTGTGTATATTATATACACCTTTACCAGTGAATGTCATAAGAGCTTTATATGACTCCTATTGACATACAAACAGAGATTGAACAAATAACCCAATATTTGATGATTTTTTTCATTTATTTGAAAACAGAGTCATCCAACATGCCATGTGCCAGTGTGAAAAGGCAACTATCCTTCTAACTGAATTAAAGGGATTAGTAGAGTTGGTTATGTGGATCCTGTATCATTCAAAGAGGGTTAATTTGTGCCCTCCTTACTCTAGTACTTGATGCAATTAAGTTTCATATTAATTGCCTTCCTGGAAGTCTGGGTTAGAGAAAGAAAGAACACCATCTGCTTATGGTGGCCTGTTTGTTTATTACAGAATCTAATTATTTTCCTTTAATAGGATTAGGTCTCTTATTCTGGAAAGAATGCATCTGGAGATTGATTACTCTTAGTACTGTCTCAAGAAAGTAGATACATCTAAGACATTATTACTGTGGGCTGTCAAGGATTTCCTTGGAATAAAGCAGGTTAGTATTTTGAGCTAACAGTAATCCAGGGATAACAGGCTGAATTGATACCTTGCTGTTCTTTCTCAAGACTTCTGAAAAAACATATGGATGCAAACTTTAAAGCAAATAAAGTTAACTTTGTGTAAATAGTTCTCCCAGATGGGCAAGAATCTGTGAAGCAGTATATAAATTTAAGTATATAAGTCTAAGTATTATTGCTATGGCTAAGAATCTAAATGTATTTAAACTACCTGCTTTTGAAAATTAAATTTAGTATAAACAAGTTAAATTTTAGATGCTAACACTATACATAATTTGATTTTTAAACACTTTTTCTAATAGTTTCAGCTACACAGTATGAGTTTATATGAACTCTGTTAAGTCTGGAGCATGGGTGCGAATAATGGAGACGAGCCAGTAGAAACAGTGAACTTCAAACTCTTTATTTACATGCTGTGACAGCTCAAACTGGAGGGCTGCTATAGCCTTCCTTCTATAGGCAACTTATTAACTATTCAACCAATAGCAATCCTGGAGCGCTAGCTCCATTAACCAATGAGAATGGCCTGTTAATAGCCAATCAGATGCTCCTGAACGGACCAATCCGATCCTGCCACTAGCAGCCAATCAGAAGTGCAGGGCCAGAACCCTGCACTTGACTTCAAGCTCAAGATAACTTTATTTGGCATTATTCATTCACAACACCCCTTTCCCCCGGCTTCTGCCCACGGGGCGCGGTTATATAGTCCTTGAGGTAGGACGGTTGTTTTATCAGTCTTTTTGATTTTCGCAAAGTGCCTGGCGGTTGGCTGCACTTCTGTTGAGGTAGATCGTTGTTTAACGGTAGGGGTGCCTCCGGTTCCGAGTTCGCGTTCCCGTTGTCACCGATATCACTGGCCACTCCCTGAGGTGAACTCACTCTGGTCCCCGGTTCCTGTTCCTGCATTTCAGTTCCGTTTTCAGTCCCTTCAAAAAGGTTTTCCTCTAGTTGCAATTCGTTTTCCTCTGTATCTCCCCCCCCCTCAGTTTGGTCATAAGGGAGTTCGGAATTGCGTGACAGTAGCCATGATCATAGTTGATCTATGTGGCGCTTCCAAAGTCTATCGTCAGGGCACTGAACGACGTATGATCTTGGGCCGGTTACGCGGATTATGGTCACTTCTACCCACAGCGGATCGCTCGATTTTATCGAATACTAAATTGCCTACCTGGAAGGTACGGCATCGGCCACTGGATCCAAGTGGCTTTTCTGGTTTGTAGGCTGGGTGTAACCAATCGAGGTGGGAGCGGAGCTTTCGTCCCATTAGCAGCTCGGCGGGAGTTTTGTTGGTGACACTGTGAGGTGTGATGTGCTGTAGGAAAAGGATTGGATTGAATTTCTCGTCGATGTTGTCATAGTCTATCTTTTGTAGAGTCCTTTTGACGAATTGTACCATGCGCTCAGCCCTACCATTGGCCGCAGGGTGCGCAGGCGAAGTAAGCACATGTCGGATACCGCAGTCAGTCAGGTACTGTTCAAAAGACAGCGCGGTAAATTGTCGGATACCAGAACGTCTGGTAATCTGTGGGTTGCAAACAGTCTTTCCAGTCTTTTGATGACCGCTTCGGTGGTCGTATTCCTCATTCGGTGAATCTCGAGCCAATTTGAGTAGGCGTTGTTAGGGATAACATTGTTTACCCTAACTGGTTTAGGTAAAATAATAAATATGTTATCATAGTTTATAAGTAAAAGTGTCTGCAACTTTAAATATAGGAATGTAATTAAGGGAGTGGTTGTGAAAGCACTTTAAAAGAAGCAAGGAACGTCAGCTTGCTCTCTCTGGCTTTGATGATCCCTAATTACTGCATGGACTCAAGACTGCGTTACTCGAACGGGAGAGAGACAAAGGACTGATTTGTAAGTGAACTGACATAGGATATTCCACACGGACTTTGCTAACTGAATATTCTTGAATGGACAGACTAAATGATACATGAATAATGGACTGTTATTTTGACTATGCTATAAATGGAATAAACTATATTTTTGATAGTACAAGGGTATCTGTTATTTTTACTGTATGTTAATAAACATACAAACATATCTCACTCATTTATCTGTGTGCCTATCTGACTAATGCTGCACATTTTGTTTAGCTTGTCTCCTTAACCCTGGTTGGGGAACCACAGGCTTAACAGGCGTCAATGGTTAGCAAAAACGTGTGGCCTTTGGTAGGCCCAGCAAAGTCCAGATGGATGCGGGACCAGGGTCCCCGTGGCGTCTTCCATTTGGTTGGGGTTGCCTTTGGTGGAGCATTGCTTACTTCTTGGCATCTCTGGCAAGTTTTAACCCATGATTCGATTTGTCTGTCGATGCCTGGCCACCACGCGTAGCTTCGTGCGAGGCCCTTCATGCGCACGATGCCAGGGTGGCCATCGTGCAAGGTTCTTAGCAGTGCCTGTTGGAGTCGTTCTGGGATAATGACTCTATCGCCCCAGATGATACAGCCCTTCTGCGAGAACAACTCTGTTTGATGGCTTTTGAATGGTGCAAAGTCATCTGGTACTTGGTCCAATGGCCATCCATGTTCCACCCATGTGAGGACTCGTGCTAAGATGGGGTCGCGTTTTGCTTCTCTCGCGATGTCACGGGCAGTTAATGGCAGCGTATGGAGTGTTTTGATCTGCAACGTTGTCATCGTTGGTGCAGAATCGTTGATGGTTTAAGGGAGCGGTGCACGGCTCAATGCGGCTGCGTGGGGAATGGCTTTACTGGGACGATATTGTAGCTGATAATTGTAGGCAGCCAAGAATTCTGACCAGCGGGTCATCCTGGGAGAAAGTATGTAGGGAGTTGGCTTGTCCCCAGTGATGATCCCCAGCAATGGTTTGTGGTCATTTACAATGGTAAAAGCCCAGCCATACACGTACTCATGGAATCTTTTAACAGCTGATACAATTGCCAGGGCCTCTTTATCGATCTGACTGTAATTTCGCTCGGTTTTCGAGAGCGTTTTTGAAAAGTAAGCAACAGGGGCTTCGCTACCATTAGGTAATACATGGCTCAAAATGGTGCCCATTCCAAAAGGCGATGCATCACATGTGATATTTAACGGCAAGGTCTCATTGTACTGCATTAGTATGGCGTCAGAAGTCAGTAGTTGTTTTACATTACGGAACGCCTGCTCTTCTCTGTGACCCCATACCCAAATTGCTTTTTTATCTAGTAGGCGATGTTAAGGTTCAGTGACAGTCGCCTTGTGCGGCAAGAATACATTATAAAAATTGATGAGGCCTAAGAACGCCTGGAGGTCGGTCTTGTTCTGGGGTCTGGGAGCGTTTTTTATTGCCCTCAATTTGCTATCGGTAGGATGAATACCCTGACTGTCAATTAAGTACCCTAAGAATTCAACACGATCTGTACACAGTTTGCACTTATTTTTTTTTTACTTTCAGGCCTGCTTCTTGGAATTTTCATAAAACCAGTCTTAAACGATCCCGTAAAATTTTTGGAGTGGGGGGAGCAATGAGCACATCATCAAAATAGGGGACAACGCCCTTGATCCCCTGCAATAGTCTCTCCATTAGGCTCTGAAAGATCCCTGGGGCTACACTGACTCCGAATTGAAGCCACGTACACTTAAAGGCACCTCGGTATGTTACGATAGTCTGTGCCTGTGCCATTTTTTTTGTCAACCGGCAGTTGCTGATAAGCCTGAGCTAAGTTTGGTTTAGCGAAGACTTTTCCGCCCCCCAGGGAATGGAGGAGATGTTGCACCACCGGCACCGGATATGGATTTTGTTGCAGGGAGTGGTTTAGGGTGGCTCGATAGTCCTCACAAATTCTAATGGAGCCATCCGGTTTAATTGGGGTCACGATTGGCGTTTCCCATGGGGAATGGTCGGTTGGCTTTAAAACTCCCTGGGCTATCAACTTATCAAGCTGTTTGTCAATTTTTGGCTTTAGAGCAAACGGGACTCAACGAGGCTTAAGGCGGATGGGAGCTATCTTTGGATTAAGGCTAAAGGATATTATGGTCCCCTTGTACTCGCCTAGCTTTTCCGCGAAGACGTCCCTGAATTCGTGGGCGAAGTCTTCTTCCCAGTCGCTGCCGCCGATTCGGTTAATGCCTGCCACTTCAATGCCGAGTGGTGCGAACCATTGCAGGCCTAACAGGCTAGGCCAGCCCTTGTCGATCACCGTTAGGGGTAAGTACGCCGTGCGATTCTTGAATGCAACCCGGACTCTACTGGATCCTATGACTGGAATCCGGTTCCCCTGGTAGTCCTTTAACACGAGCTGTTGGAATTGAAGGTCTTGGTGCTGGATAGTGGGGATGAGTTGCTTGAGGGTCTTCCAAGAGACCATTGACAGAAACGACCCCGAGTCAACTTCCATTTGGCAAGGTTGATTTTCGATGTCCACTTTGACCCGAATTTTCTTCGCGTCTAGTAAAGAGGCATGGCCGATAGTGAATGTTTGGTGGGCCTCTTCCCATCTCGTTAGGCGATTCATGGGTCGGTTTCTATAGGAGTGGTTTGCTGGTTCTTGCCTTACAGGGCGATTCCCTGTCGATTGGAGGAGATTGGTACCCTTCGTGGTCTGGCTGGGTCCAAGGAGACTTCTGCAGACCCATCTGATGTGGCCTCGTTTCCCGCACTCGTGGCAGTGCGCGTCGTGGAATTTGCAATTGGAGCGGTAATGGTTGGCGCCGCAGCCAGCACACGGTTCCTGGGACTTCGGGTAACGGTCCCGATTGGACCACAGTCGATGGACCTCTTCTTCGTCGCTGTCTGACGATGAAGAGAGGTCCTCATGGTGGGTCGTCTGCAGCTGCCCTTCTGCTTTAGGTGAAACTTCGCTGGCCGATTGGTGTGCTGGAGCGCGATTTCGGTGTAGTTGGGCAGCCGACTTCTTGGTTGCCTCCGCTGCTGTAGCTTCAGCTATAGCGTCTTTAAGGGTGATGTCGCCCTTTGCCATTATTTTTCTCTGTATGTTTAGAGCGTCTAACCCGAGAATTACTCGGTCTCTCAAAGCCTCCTCTAGGTCGGTGAAATCGCAAAGGCCTCCCAAGTTCCGGAGGTCTGCAGAGAAATCGGCAACGCTTTCTCCTTTCCACTGGTTTCTTTGATAGAACTCGTGTCATCTTACGAGCGTTGGAACGGTCGGTGCATAGTGGGCCCTTAGTAGCGGTTCGAGGATGTCCTAGTCCATGGCCTTCACTTCAGCCGGTTTCGCTAATGCCTTAGCCATTTTGAATACTGTCGGGCCGCAGTGCGTTAGGAATACCGCCCGTTTCTTCCCGGTTGTGGCATCCTTCAGATTATTCCTTTCCAAATACATTTGGAAATGGTCCATGTTGGACTCCCAGTCCTCTTGCGCTAGATCGAACAGAGTGGGTGATACTGTGCCGCTGGACATGGTTCCGCCATTGTGCACTTCAGCCACGTGCTTAGTTGTCTTCGTCGTTGGCTCTGATGTCATCCAATCCCACCTTCGTTGCCAGTGTTAAGTCTGGAGCATGGGTGCGAATAATGGAGACGAGCCAGTAGAAACAGTGAACTTCAAACTCTTTATTTACATGCTGTGACAGCTCAAACTGGAGCTGTTATAACCTTCCTTATATAGGCAACTTATTAACTATTCAACCAATAGCAATCCTGGTGTGCTAGCTCCGTTAACCAATGAGAATGGCCTGTTAATGGCCAATCAGATGCTCCTGAACGGACCAATCCGATCCTGCCATTAACAGCCAATTAGAAGTGCAGGGCCACAACCCTGCATTTGACTTCAAGCTCAAGATAACTTTATTTGGCATTATTCATTCACAACAAACTCCTTCACAATTTATTTTCTCATCCAGCCCTGATAGTGTTGCTCAGTATTTATTGAACACTTCTGAATTCGACCAGGATTAGTGGAGATTAAACCCTGAGAAAATTGAGATGGCCACCTTTTGACTCTTTCCACCATGTTCTTCTAGAAAGAAAGTGACTGTATTTTTAAAACTCTGAACTGGAATCGAGACCTCTCTGAACACAGAAATCATTTTCAGGATTTAAAGAAATTGGTGAAAACTGGAGATTTTTCTGTCTATAAGTAGTTTCTGAGAAAAAAAAAATACAGCTTTTCAGAATTTCAGGTTGAACCAAGGCAGGGGAGGTTCACTGATTGGCTCAGCAGCATCTGAGGGCAGGCAAGGGTGGAATCAGAGAGATATGAACAGTATCTTGACACAAGCCCTAATCCATCCCCCACCCCCCTTTTACACATCTCATGCAGGGGTGGCATTCTACTGGTTTGGACTGGTTCTATAGAACTGGTTGTTATGATTCTGTGCAGTTTGGAGAACCGGCAAATTGTGCCCCTGGCTGGCCCTGCCCCTCTCCACCTGCCCCTCCCCTTCCCACCCGGTCAGTCCTTATTGTACATATGCGACATTTTGCACATGCCCAATATCGCTGACTGCGTTCTTCCCTGCCCAGTTACTTCTTAAATCATTCCAGTCACTTCTTCCCCACCTCCAGACAATTTGTTGTTCCCATGAACAGCTGTGCTGGGAATCCCCTCGCTTACTTACTGTTTCACCCAGGAGGCTTCTACGAGCCCCAGGAAGGCAAAAAGGGAGGGGGGGCACAGTACCCCCTTCCACTCTTTGCCTTTTTGGGCCCCAGGGAAGCTTTCTGGGAGCAAAAAAACCTTGAGGCTTAGAAGGCCCCAAAACAGAGTGCAGGGGTTTTTTGCGTGTCCCCCCATGCTCAGTTTTTTCCTTCCTGAGCCCCAGGGAAGACTTCTTGGAGCAAAAATAACCCCCCACCCCCAAGAGGCTCCCCTGAGGCTCAGAAAGCCCCAAAACAGAGCACAGGAGGTTGCTTCATGCCCTCCCATGTTCAGTTTTTTACCTTCCTGGGCCCCAGGGAAGCCTTCTGGGAGCAAAAATACCCCTCCAGGAGGCTCCCAGGAGGCCCAGAAGGCCAAAAAATAATGGGGGGGGGGTTTCTGCAAAAAAGCCACACCCACTCAGTCGCATGGCCATACTCACCTAGCCATCCCACCAAACAGGTTGTTACAAAATTTGAATCCCACCCCTGGTCTCATGATGTTGTATATGCATCCAAAAAGGTAGAAATCATGCTGTTGTATATGCACCATAGTTAATAAAGTATGAGCTTGAGGTAAAGTGCAGGGTTCTGGCCCTGCACTTCTGATTGGCTGTTAGGCGGCCAGATCAGATTGGTTAGTTCTGAGGAATCCGATTGGCCCTTAACAGAGGATTCTTATTGGTTAAAAGAGCTAGCGTTCATAGCTCGTTATTGGACAATTCTCACAAGGGTTGCCTATATAAGGCAGAGATCACTGTTGTTGTTTCGAGAAGTCACTATGCAAATAAAGAGCTGAAAGTTCACTATTCAGAGGCTGTCTCCATTTACTCCGACCCATGTTCAGTACCTAACACTGGTGACGAGGATGGGATGTGGAGACGTCTGAACCGAAGAAGCCAGGAAGCAATACTGAGCACGTGATAGACGACGTCAACAATGGAACCATGTCCGGCGGCATCGTACCACCCGCTCCATTCGATCCGAACCAAGAGGATTGGGAATCCTACATGGATCACTTCCAAATGTTTCTCAAGACGAATTACTTGAAGGACGCCACACCAGCAAAGAAAAGGGTGCTGTTCCTGACGCATTGCGGCCCAGCCGTATTTAAAATGGCTAAAGCACTCGCCAAACCTCGAGAAGTGAAAGCCATGAGCTGGGACGACCTCAAACCCATCCTGAGAGACCATTATGTGCCAACCATGCCTACACTCATGAGACGCCATGAGTTTTATCAGAGAAATCAACGAAAAGGGGAGAGCGTGGCCGATTTTGTGGCGAACCTCCAAAATTTAGGGGACCTCTGCGGGTTCGCCGATTTAGAAGAGGCACTGAGAGATCGAATAGTTCTGGGATTAGATGCACTAGGTGTGCAAAGCAAGAGGATGGCAAAAGGCGACATCAGCCTTGCTGACGCCATCGCCGAAGCCACAGCTGTGGAGGCGACCAAAAAGTCGGCTGCACAACTACGGCGAAGCCGCACTCCGGTACCACCACTGGCCAGCGAAATCTCACCTAGCACAGAAGGGCAGCTATCAACAACGCACCACGAGGACCTCTCTTCGTCGTCAGACAGCGACGAAGAAGGGGTCCATCGACGCTCCGACCGGGACCCTCGCCCGAAGCCCTTACGCCCTTGCACTGGCTGTGGAGCCAACCATGCCAGGGCCGAATGCAAATTCCATGACGCACTCTGCCATGAGTGCGGGAAACGAGGCCACATCGGCCGGGTCTGCCGCAGTTTACCAGGACTCAGCCAGGCCACAAAAGGGGCCAACTATCACCCATCGACAGGAAACTGTCCTGTAAGGCGAGAGCCAGTAAACCACTCCTACAGAAATCGAGCTTTGCAAAGAGAAGAGGCTCACCATACTATCGCTATCGGTCACACCTCAGCTTTGGACACTAAGAAAATCTGGGTCACGGTAGCCATCGACAACCAGCCTTGCCACATGGAGGTCGACTCGGGATCGTCCCTCTCGATGGTGTCTTGGAAGACACTCAAGCAACTCATCCCCACGATTCAACGCCAAGACCTCCAATTTCAACGCCTCATCCTCAAGGACTACCAAGGAAATTGAATCCCCGTTGTCAGGTCCTGTCGAGTCTGAGTCTCCTTCAAGAAACATACAGTGTACTTACCTCTAACGGTCATCGATAGAGATAGGCCTAATCTATTAGGCCTCCAATGGTTCGCGCCACTCGGCATTGAAGTGGCCGGCGTGAACGAGTCGGTGGTTGTGAGTGGGAGGAAGACCTTATCTCTGAGTTCAGCAACGTCTTCGCGGACAGCTTAGGCGAGTATAAGGGGACCCTGATCTCATTCAGTCTAGATCCAAAAGTAGCTCCCATTCGCTTGAAGCCCTGTCGAGATCCGTTCGCTCTTAAAGCAAAAATCGATGAACAGCTTGACAAGTTAATTGCTCAAGGGGTGTTGAAGCCCATCGATCACTCTCCATGGGAAACCCCTATTGTAACACCCATTAAGCCAGACGGGTCAATCTGAGTTTATGGGGACTACCGGGCCACTTTGAACCACGCCCTACAGCAGAATGCGTATCCAGTTCTGGTAGTGCAGCACCTCCTCCATTTCTTGGGGGGCGGTAAAGTTTTCGCTAAATTAGATATAGCTTATCAACAATTATCAGTGGATGAAAAAACGGCTCAAGCCCAAACAATTGTAACGCATAGGGATGCCTTTAGATGTACCCGATTGCAATTCGGAGTTAGTGTAGCCCCGGGGATCTTCCAGAACCTTGTGGAAAGGTTATTACAAGGAATCAAGGGCGTGGTCCCTTATTTTGATGACGTATTAATTGCAGCCCTACCCAAAAAATCTTACAGGACCGTTTGAAATGCGTCCTAAAAAAATTTCAAGAAGCCGGACTTAAGGTAAAAAAAAATAAATGTCAATTGTATGCTGACAATGTTGAGTTTCTAGGCTACCGGATTGATAGCCAGGGCATTCATCCTACCGAGAGTAAATTAAAAGCGATCAAAAACGTTCCCAGGCCACGCAACAAGGCCGATCTCCAGGCATTCTTAGGTCTCATTAATTTCTATAATGTATTTTTACCGCACAAGGCAACTGTCGCTGAACTGTTACACCGATTATTAGATAAGAAAGCATTGTGGGTATGGGGTTACCGGGAAGAGCAAGTGTTCCGAAATGTTAAAAAACTGCTCACATCTGACTCTGTACTTATGCAGTATAACGAGACTTTGCCGTTAGTTATAACCTGCGATGCATCGCCTTTCGGGGTGGATGCCATTTTGAGTCATGTACTGCCTAATGGGAATGAAGCCCCTGTTGCATACTTTTCGAAGACTCTTTCACAAGCAAAGCGGAACTATGGACAAATTGATAAAGAAGCTCTCACAATCGTTTCAGCTGTAAAAAAATTTCATGAATATGTGTATGAAAGGACATTTACCATTATAACTGACCACAAACCGTTGCTAGGGATAATAGCCAGGGACAAGCCAACCCCCTACATATTATCCCCTAGAATGACCCGATGGTCAGAATTCCTAGCAGCTTATAATTATCGCCTGCAATATTGCCCGGGGAAAGCCATTCCCCACACCGACGCATTAAGCCGAGCACTGCTTCCAGAGACTCTCAATGATCCGGCACCAATGGCAACCACGTTGCAGATCGAAACACTCAACTCGCCACCTATGACCGCCTGAGACATCGCGAGAGAAACCAAATGAGACCACACCCTAGCTAGAGTCCTAGGCTGGGTAGAACGTGGATGGCCATTGGACCAAGTGCCAGATGACTTCGCACCATTCAAATCTCGACAGACTGAATTTTTCTCCCAAAAGGGCTGTATCATCTGGAGCGATAGAATCGTTATCCC
Source organism: Hydrophis major (assembly GCA_033807585.1). NCBI lineage: Eukaryota > Metazoa > Chordata > Lepidosauria > Squamata > Elapidae > Hydrophis > Hydrophis major. Next base: position 324,905,881 of record CM066328.1, on the reverse strand, counting down.
AGAGCGACTCCGGAAGACGCTGCTGCGAATTCTGCACAAGGGCCACCCCGGCATCGTGCGAATGAAGGCGCTTGCACGAAGCTATGCATGGTGGCCGGGCATGGACCGGCAAATCGAGCAGTGGGTTAAAGTGTGTTCCAATTGCCAACAAGTCAGCAACGCCCCACCAAAAGCCATGCCGACTGAATGGGAGAAGCCACGTGGACCCTGGTCCAGAATCCACCTGGATTTTACAGGGCCAACCAAGGGCTATACCTTCCTACTGACAGTTGACGCATACTCCAATTGGTTAGAAATTCATCGTATGACGGCTACGACCTCCGAGGCGGTGATCAAGATTCTAAACAGACTCTTTGCAACCCATGGATTGCCAGATGTCCTGGTGTCCGATAACGGGCCACAGTTTACGGCACTAATGTTCGAGCAGTACCTCGCTGACCGCGGCATCCGCCATGCGCTCACCTCGCCTGCGCACCCTGTGACCTATGGCCGAGCTGAACGCATGGTCCAATTTGTTAAAAAGACTTTGCAAAAAGTGGACTATGACAATATCGATGACAAGGTCAACCAAATTCTCTTTTTGTAACACATAACTCCACATAGCGTCACCGGCAGAACTCCCGCCGAACTACTGATGGGACGAAGACTCCGCTCCCACCTCGACCGGTTGCACCCTGCTTATGAACCGGAAAAGCCAATAGGATCCAGCGGCCGCTGTCACACCTTCCAGGTAGGAGACCTCGTTTATGCACGGAACTTATCGGGCGACCCGTTATGGATAGAGGCGACAGTAGTACGAGTGACCGGCCCTAAATCCTACGTAGTGAAATGCTGTGACAATAAAATGTGGAAATGGCATATCAACCAATTACGGTCACGACTCACAACGGCCAGTCAACAACTCCCCCATGACCAAACCGAGGGGGGGGAGGTACGGAAGAAGATGAAGTCCCAGGGAATCTGCTCAAAGGAAGTGACGAACTAAGTGATACTCAGGAAATGGAGCAGGAAGGAGAAACGTTTGCACCGCAAGAAATTGCAGCTGAGCAAGAAGTAGAACCACTGCCAAACAACAATCTACCTCAACAGGATTGCAACCAACCAATCCAATGAAAATCCGAAAGAGTTAAAACCGTCCTATCTAAGGGACTATATAACTACACCGTAATTAAGAAGCCAGGGGGAAGGGATGTTGTGTGTGTACCATAGTTAATAAAGTATGAGCTTGAGGTAAAGTGCAGGGTTCTGGCCCTGCACTTCTGATTGGCTGTTAGGCGGCCAGATCAGATTGGTTAGTTCTGAGTTATCCGATTGGCCCTTAACAGAGAATTCTTATTGGTTAAAAGAGCTAGCGTTCATAGCTCGTTATTGGACAATTCTCACAAGGGTTGCTTATATAAGGCAGAGTTCACTGTTGTTGTTTCGAGAAGTCACTATGCAAATAAAGAGCTGAAAGTTCACTATTCAGAGGCTGTCTCCATTTACTCCGACCCATGTTCAGTACCTAACACATGCCATGGTACTTTTGACAGTGTAAGAACACTATTTAGGTAACTATAAACATGCTGCAGCAACCCTGAACATTAGAAAAAGGAAACTGATTGTCTGTACACCATCTTCCAACATTCACGCAACTTCATCAAAAAATGCCTGACCAAATAACCCAAGATAGTACAACCAACAGAAGTGATGGAAAGGATAAGCCCTGCTAGACATTAAATTTCAGAAACCACTAATACATTATTACAACCACATGGCATCAGTGTAGTACACAAAACTATTAAAGCCCTCCAAAATATCCCAAGTAAACCAAATGACCCAGCAATTCCAGAAGAAAAACAACGACAGAAAGTCTCTTTTGTTCTATTGGATTGTAAGCAGACCTGGTTTTTAACATAACTCTCTCTTTTGTGTAATAAATGTACATGCTTGATATATTTGATGATAATATTTATTTAAAACAGTTTCTCTAGTTTATATTTAAGGAGCACTCATCGCAATTATCTAGCAATTACGAGCTGTGGTGATAGAGTGGTTAGAATGCAGTATTGCAGACTAACTCATTGCTCACTGCCAACAGTTCAATTCTCACCAGCTCAAAGTTGACTCAGTCTTCAATCCTTCTGAGTTGGTAAAACAAAGACCCAGATTGTTAGAGGCAATATGCTGATTGTGTAAACTGCTTAGAGAGAGCTGCAAAGCACTATGAAGCAGTAAATAAGTCTAAGTGTTATTGCTATTGCTATTTTATGGTGTGAATGTCATGAAACATTTCCTTTTATGATAGAAGAGATCAACTGCTCTCTATTTGTTCCAGTCCCAGAGTTGCACAATATGGAATGCCATTTTTAAATTTTTACTTTTCCCCCCTTCTAAGATGGTATGCTGCAAAATAAGACACAGTAAAACTGTAATTATTTTAACTTATATCTAGATAAATAATTGGATAGCCAAATTTCAGTCCTACCCCTTTACAATTTTCTAACTGAAGTACAGAAACAGTCAAGACATTCTAAACTTGGATGCAACTTGTCTATTTTGGCCCTGTTGTGTACAATATTTCTCTTTTGGATGTGAACTTGCATACAATAAAGTAAAAATTGATTTTTGACTCATATTAATTTATAAAAAAATACTTAAAGTGAAATTTGGGAGAGTTGAATGCAATAAAGCTAGAAGAAATGAGTTTAATAGCAAGTTATCCATGGCTTGGGTCCCATAGCTTTCATCAAAATGAATGTAGAGTTGACTATTACTCCACAGGTTCCATCTCCTTCATTTGTGCTTGTGATGCCACACTGAGTGTACACAGAAAAGGAACAGAGTTCGTACTTTATTGCATAATTCCACTTTCCTCATATGCTACTCCTTGCCCTTCCCTGCAGACACCTCTGTCTGAGAACCTGCAGGACTGTAATCAAAACACTGTGCAAGCATCTTCACCCAAGGCTGACAAATGAAGCTGACAAATGAGGCTGACAAATGCCAAAAAAGATTCATTTCTGTGGCCAGGGCAAAGCCCTGGCAAAGTCTTATACCATAAACTATTGTTTAATCTTTAAAATGTTGCAGAACTTATTTGTTGCCATAATTTAAGGTTTGGTTTCATAAATCCTTCAAGACCAACCTAACAGATTAGAGCAGTGCCATAAATATCACACATCTCTTATTTTCCTGCAAAAAGCTATAGATTTGAATATAGATGTTATGAAGGGGAAAAAAAACAGCCTAAACTCCCCATTCAGTTTCTCATATACAGATTAAGAGTATTTTTGCATTTCCATAATGGGGAAATCTTGGAGATGGATACATCGGAGTGTCAGAAATGTTTGCACATAATATCATGGTAGAATAGGTAAATCTCTAATCCAGCGGTCCCCAACCGGTGGGCTGCTGCCCATTGGTGGACTGTGAGAAAATTTTGGTGGGCCACAGAGAAATCTCACCCCCAGAACACCCCCCCAAAGCAATTAATCTAGACTGCACAAAAAACAAGGCTGCGCCACCCACATGACCTACAGGAACCCTCCCTGCCCACTCACTCCTTACCCAGCAAACTTGCCTGCTAAATTGCTATTTTTCCTTTTTCCGACCATCAGCTGTTCTGCTGTGCTGGGAGATTTAGATTAGCTAGGAAGCAGGAAATGGTTGGATTTCTTCCTTTCTAGCTAGTCTTTAGATCTTCAGCTCTGCTTTTAAGCACAGCCGAACCTCCCTTAGAACTGAAGGTTCTATTATTATTATTATTTTTAAACCAGTTTTATTGATTTTCAAAGACAATACACAAACAAACAAAACATAAAAACATAGAACATCTTTTCTGAAAGCTGCTTGATCCCGGATTACAACTCTTCATACAGACACAAATTCAAATTCATATTCATTTTATATACCATTCCATATCTTATTACCATTTTCCATTTTCTATATAGCTTCTCACCTCTTTTAACTTTCTTAGTTTTATTTTATTAGTCTTATTTCCAGCTATCCATTTATCTTTTCTCTTTAAACCAAAGTTTCTCCTGTACACTGATTGGCCTTTAACTCTTTCCCCTAAATTTATAACACTTAATATAGTACATGACTTCCATTGGGATTCTGTTTGGTACATTCTAGAATTACACACTATATTTAAAAAAAAGGAAAAAATTATAAATATATAATATAATTAAAACAACAATCCATACCAATTCAATTCTATCATTAATATTAATATTCATTTAAATCTTAACGTTTTACTCATTACTTTTCAGATAAGTATCATACTTCTATGAGAACACTTATAAACTTTCCATAGTTAATTCCTCCCCACTTCACTTATATTTTATAAAACATTAGGTAATTAAAATGTTCCCATTCTTTCCTAATTCAATTCTCTCATTTATTTCATTTCATTTATTTTATTCACAATTTTATTCTCTAACATTACACAATGTTTTTATAAAGAAAAAAGAAAAAGGGAAATTATAGGTATATGATGTAATTAAAACAGCTATTAATGCAGATACAGATCTAATCATTAATATTAATATTCATTTATATCTTAAACACTTTACACGTTACTTTTCAATTAAATATCATACTTTTATGGGAACACTTATACTTTCCATCATTATTTCCTCCCCACATCACATATTTTAAATCATTATTTCATTAAAATGTTCCCATTTCTCCTACTTCAGTTCTCTCATTTATTTCATTACCTTCTTTTTCCTCACAAAAATTTCACTAAACTACACTAAGTATTTTATCCCGTTTTTAATTACATGTTACTTCCAATTTTCTAACATTATTTCTAAATGCAAATATAAGAATACAATCTAGTGCACCTTTACAGAATCCCTTTTTCAATTAAATTTACCCATTGTCTCTAAAAGAATTTTGTTTTTTTACATCTTGCTCCCCACCATTGAGGCTTCTCATCCCTTCCATTCTTCCTTGCTTATTCTTCTCCTTGCCCTTTTTACCCCCTTGTCTCTCCACCTCCCTTTTCTTCTTCTGCTTTCCCCCTTTCTGTTGTTTTCTAACATTGTATCTGTTATGTCTGGAGCATGGGTGCGAATGATGGCGACGAGCCGGTGGAAACAGTGAACTTTAAACTCTTTATTTACATATTGTGACTGCTCAGCTCAAAGGCTGCTCAAGCCTTACTTATATAGGCAACTCATTAACTATTCAACCAATAGCGAACCTGGAGCGCTAGCTCCATTTAACCAATAGGAATGGTCTGCTAGTGGCCAATCGGATGCCTCCAAACGGGCCAATCCGATCGGGCCATCAACAGCCAATCAGAAGTGCAGGGCCAGAACCCTGCACTCGACTTCAAGCTCAATGATAACTTTATTGGTATTATGCATTCACAACACCCCTTTCCCCCGGCTTCTGCCCACGGGGCACGGTTACATAGTCCTTAAGGTAGGACGGTTGTTTAATTAGTCTTTTCGATTTTCACAAGGTGCCAGTCGGTTGGCTGCACTCTTGCTGAGGTAGATCATTGTTTAGCGGTAAGGTTGCCTCTGGTTCTGAGTTCGCGGTCTCATTGTCATCAATATCACTGGCCATTTCCTGAGGTGCACTCACTCCGGTCCCAGGTTCCTGTTCCTGCATTTCCGTTCCAATATCAGTCTCTTCGAAGGGGTTTCCTTCGAATAATAATTCGCTTTCCTCTGTATCTCCCCCCCTCAGTTTAATCAAAAGGGAGTTCAGAGTTGCGAGGTGGTAGCTGCAATCGTAGCTGATCTATGTGGCGCTTCCAAAGTCTATTGTCAGGGCACTGAATGAGGTATGATCTAGGGCCGGTTACGTGGATTACGGTTGCTTCCACCCACAGTGGATCGCCCGAAAAGTTTTTAGCGAATACGAGATCGCCTACCTGGAAGGTACGGCATCGGCTGCTGGATCTGAGTGGCTTTTCGGGTTCGTAGGCTGGGTGTAAACGGTTGAAGTGGGAATGGAGCTTTCGTCCCATTAGCAGTTCGGCAGGAGTTTTGTTGGTGACGCTGTGAGGTGTAATGTGCTGCAGGAAGAGTCCGGTTGATTTTTTCGTCGATGGTTATTGTAATCGATCTTTTGCAGAGTCTTCTTGATGAATTGAACCATGCGCTCAGCCCTACCGTTTGCAGCAGGGAGCGCAGGCGAAGTGAGCGCATGTTGAATGCCCCGGTCAGCCAAGTACTGCTCAAAAGGTAGCACGGTAAATTGGGGCCCATTGTCGGATACCAGGACGTCTGGTAATCCGTGGGTTGCAAAAAGTCTTTCTAGTCTTTTGATGACTGCGTCAGTGGTTGTGTTGCTCATTCGGTGAATCTCGAGCCAGTTCGAGTCGGCGTCGACGGTTAGCAGAAATGTGTGGCCTTTGGTCGGCCCAGCAAAATCCAGATGGATGCGGGACCAGGGTCCCCACGGCATCTCCATTCGGTTGGGGTTGCCTTTGGTGGAGCGTTGCTTACTTCTTGGCATCTCTTGCAAGTTTTCACCCATGATTCGATTTGTCTATCGATGCCTGGCCACCATGCGTAGCTTTGTGCGAGGCCCTTCATGCGCACGATGCCAGGGTGGCCGTCATGCAAGGTTCTTAGCAGCGCTTGTTGGAGTCGTTCTGGGATAACGACTCTATCACCCCAGATGACACAGCCTTTCTGCGAGAACAACTCTGTTTGACGACTTTTGAATGGTGCAAAGTCGTCTGGTACTTGGTCCAATGGCCATCCACGTTCTACCCATGTGAGGACTTGCGCCAAGATGGGGTCGCGTTTTATTTCTCTTGCGATGTCACGGGCAGTCAATGGCGGCGTGTGGAGTGTCTCGATCTGCAACGCTGTCATCGTTGGTGCAGGATCGTTGATAGTTTCAGGGAGCGGTGTACGGCTCAGTGCATCAGTGTGGGGAATAGCTTTCCCCAGACGATATTGTAGCTGATAATTGTAGGCAGCCAAGAATTCTGACCAGCGGGTCATTTGGGGAGATAGTATGTAGTGAGTTGGTTTGTCCCCAGCAATGATTCCCAGCAATGGTTTGTGGTCAGTTACAATGGTGAAATTTCAGCCATACACGTATTCATGAAACCTCTTAACTGCTGACAAAATTGCCAAGGCTTCCTTATCAATTTGGCTGTAATTTCGCTCGGTTTTCGAGAGCGTTTTTGAAAAGTAAGCAATAGGGGCTTCGTTACCGTTAGGTAACACATGACTCAAAATGGCGCCCACTCCAAAAGGCGATGCATCACAGGTTATGTTTAATGGCAAAGTTTCATTGTATTGTATAAGCACGGCGTCCGAAGTCAGTAGTTTTTTAACATTGCGGAACACCTGCTCTTCTTTGTGACCTCATACCCAGTTTGCTTTTTTGTCTAAAAGACGATGTAGTGGTTCAGCAACAGTAGCTTTGTGTGGCAAGAAAACATTACAGAAGTTGATGAGGCCTAGGAACGCCTGGAGATTGGTCTTGTTCTGGGGTCTGGGAGCGTTCTTTATTGCTCTTAATTTACTATCAGTAGGGTGAATACCCTGACTGTCAATTAGGTACCCTAAGAATTCAACACGATTGGTACACATTTTGCATTTATTTCTTTTTAACTTTCAGGCCTGCTTCCTGAAATTTTTGTAATACTAATCTTAACCGCTTCTGCAAAAAATTTTTCAGTGGGGGCAGCGATAAGTACGTCGTCGAAATAGGGGACAATGCCCTTGATTCCCTGCAACAGTCTCTCCATTAGGCTCTGAAAGATCCCTGGGGCTACACTGACTCTGAATTGAAGCCTTGTACACTTAAATGCACCACGGTGTGTTACGATTGTCTGTGCCTGTGCCGTTGTTTCGTCAACCGGCAATTGCTGGAAAGCCTGAGCTAAGTCTAATTTAGCGAAGACTTTTCCATCCCCCAGGGAATGGAGGAGGTGCTGTACTACTGGCACCAGATACGGGTTCTGTTGCAGGGCGTGGTTTAGGGTGGCCTGGTAATCCCTGCAAATTCTAATGGAGCCGTCTGGTTTAATGGGTGTCACAATCAGCGTTTCCCAAGGGGAATGATCCGTTGGCTTTAAAACTCCCTGGGCAATCAACTTATCTAGCTGCTCATCAATTTTCAGTTTTAGAGTGAACAGAACTCGACGAGGCTTAAGGCGGATGGGTGCTATCTTTGGATTAAGGCTAAAGGATATGGGGGTCCCCTTGTACTCACCTAACTTTTCCTCGAAGACATCCCTGAATTCGCGGGCGAGGTCTTCTTCCCAGTCACGGCCGCCGATTCGATTAATACCTGCCACTTCGATGCTGAGTGGTGCGAACCACTGTAGGCCCAACAGGCTAGGCCGGTCCTTATCGATCACCATCAGGGGTAAGTACGCCGTGCGGTTCTTAAATGTAACTCGGACTCGGCTGGATCCCGCAACTGGAATTTGGTTCCCCTGGTAGTCCTTTAGGATGAGCCGTTGAAATTGAAGGTCTTGGCGCTGGATTGTGGGGATGAGTTGCTTGAGGGTCTTCCATGAGACCATCGAGACAGATGATCCCGAGTCTACTTCCATTGGGCAGGGCCGATTTTCAATGTTTACGTTGACCCGAATCTAGTGAAGAGGCATGGCCAATAGTGAGTGTTTGCTGTGCCTCTTCTTGTCTCGCTAGACGGTTCACGGGTCGGTTTCCATAAAAGTGGTTTACTGGTTCTCGCCTTACAGGGCAATTCCTTGTCGATTGGCAGAGATTGGTTCCTTTTGAGGTCGGGTTGGATCCAAGGAGGCTTCTGCAGACCCGTCCGATGTGGCCTCGTTTCCCGCACTTGTGGCAGAGTGTGTCGCGGAATTTGCAGTCATAGCGAAAATGGTTGGCCCCACAACCTGCTCAGGGTTGTTGGAACTTTGGGCGTTGTTCCCATTGGTCCGTAGGCGATGGACCTCTTCTTCGTCACTGTCTGATGATGAAGAGAGGTCCTCATGATGGGCCGTGGAAAGCTGCCCTTCTGCGCTAGGTGAAATTTCGCCGGCCGGCTGGTGGGCGTGAGTGCGATTTTGGCATAGTTGGGCAGCTGACTTCGTGGTTGCCTCTGCTGCCATGGCTTCAGTTATGGCATCCTTAAGGGTGATGTCGCCCTTTGCCATTATTTTGCTCTGCACGTTTAGAGCGTCGAGCCCTAGGACTATCCTGTCTCTCAAAGCCTCCTCCAGGTCGGTGAATTCACACAGGCCTCCCAAGTTCCGGAGGTTTGCAATGAAATCGGCGATGCTTTCTCCTTTCCGCTGGTTCCGTTGATAGAACTTGTGTCATCTTATGAGCGTTGGAACAGCGGGTGCGTAATGGGCTCTTAGTAGCGGTTCGAGGACATCCCAGTCCATGGTCTTCACTTCAGCTGGTTTTGCCAATGCCTTAGCCATCTTAAAAACTGTTGGGCCGCAGTGCGTTAGAAACACCGCCCGTTTCTTTCCAGCCGTGGCATTCTTTAGATTATTTGTTTCCAGAAACATTTGGAAACGATCCATGTAAGACTCCAAGTCTTCTTGAACCAGGTCGAACAGAGCAGGCGGTATGGTGCCAGCGGACATGGTTTCACCGTTTTGTGCTTTAGTCATGTCCTTAGTTGGCTCTGATGTCATCCAATCCCATCCTCGTCGCCAGTGTTATGTCTGGAGCATGGGTGCGAATGATGGCGACAAGCCGGTGGAAACAGTGAACTTCAAACTCTTTATTTACATATTGTGACTGCTCAGCTCAAAGGCTGCTCAAGCCTTACTTATATAGGCAACTCATTAACTCATTAACCAATAGGAATGGTCTGCTAGTGGCCAATTGGATGCCTCCAAATGGGCCAATCTGATCGGGCCATCAACAGCCAATCAGAAGTGCAGGGCCAGAACCTTGCACTAGACTTCAAGCTCAATGATAACTTTATTGGTATTATGCATTCACAACAGTATCCACTTTTCACCTTATTTTTCTCTTTTTGGGTTGTTTTTTCAAGTCTTAAAGTCCCCTTTTTCTTTTCCTCTTTCTCCTTTCGTTACCCAAATAGAGTAACTTGTTCATCAAAGATGGCTTCTTCTTTATCCCAATCATCCTGTTGCACAGTCAGTTTTTCATAAGTACAAACCGCCATTTCTAAAAATTGAAAAAGGATGCCAAGAGAATCTTTCCCTTCTTGTTCTTCTTTTTTGTTATTCAATTTTTGTTATTCAATTTTCAAATCATCCAGAAGTAATGCCATTGTAAAGAGAATTTTTTTTTCCAAAACAACCACCCAAATGCTTTTGATCAAAGGTAGTTCCTAAAAGTTCCAAAATCACCAAACAATCCAAATAAGCTGTTTCTTTTAATACTTTCTTCTTTCTTCCCTTTCTCTTCCTGCGGTTACTGTTTAGTCACAAAGGTCCAGTTAAAATATATCTTTTAGAAGTCTTGTTAATATTTAATAACTCTTTGAAGTTCTAGGCAATCTCCTCCTTAGTTTCAAATTCTGCTCCAATTTTTTTTCCTCTCCCTTCCCACTTACAACAAAAAAGGTTTTTTTTGAATATTCAGAAATCCTTATCCCTTTAGCATTTAATTACCTCCAATGTGGGTTTTGTGATTTATCTTACAATTCTGTTCACTGACACGTTAGGAAGGAGAGTGAAAAGAAAAGAAAAAAACTTTCCCTTTTAAATTTCCCATTCGCCGCTTGTAAGTCTCTGGGAACGATGTATCTTTGGCAACTTTTAATATCCAGGATATTTTCGCTGTTACTTTTCCTGGTCAGCAAAGAACACTTTCACTTCTTCACAATTCCTCCTGCACTTTCTTTTCCTGCTGAGCACTTCTAAGTGGCGCCCATTTTTGCTGGCTAGGGAAGAGAGGTGTGATATCTCTCGACCCTGCCAGGTCCCCCCTGTCTTCGCCACCTTCTACGGAGGTGGCTAACCCTGAAGCCGGGTGGCTCAGGGCACTCGGGCAGCAAACACTGGCAGAAACCGTGCACAGTTGCAGATTCCTGCCTGCCCCGAAGCGCTGCAGACCAGAATTCCCCAAAGGTTCTATTATTCAGTGTAGACTCATCGCAAGCAAATTTGAGAGACTGAGCTAGCCGATGGTGGATAGATAGAACACTGAATGATTCTGTGAGCAACTCAATCTACCTGCCTGCTTTGCCTGATTTGGGGTAAAATTTGCTCTTTTTTTTAATAAAAAAATCAATATTTATATAAATATTGATAATATTTACATACAAGCCATGCCCAGCCAATCCCATGACCACCAAGCCACACCCACAAATTAGGCCATGCCCGCAGAACCGGTTAGTGGTCCCTGGGATTTAAAATTATGAGTTTGGTGGTCCCTGAGGTCTAAAAGGTTGGCGACCCCTGCTCTAATCTTTTGGATGTGATCATTCACAGTATATATGAGAGATCATTTGCTAGCTAATTAGTCCTAACCTTGACAAGGCTTTTATACTTTTTAATGTACTTATTAACTATTTTTTGCTTTGTTGTACTCTGCTCAGAACTGCTTTTTTGTCAGATGGGCAGCTATATAAAATGGTAATTAACCCTTCTCCTCTTCCTCCTTGGGAAGGATTCAATAGATGATAAAAATGCCAAATCCAGCCCTAACACTCACTACGTGACTAACAATGGAATCTTTAAAAAATGGCAGAGCATCAAGCTGTAAATAGGAACTAAAAACAAACCTGCGGATAAAGATTTATGAGTCTGATCTGTAATAGGGACACTACGAGGTCTTAATTTATAAGGCAAGGACAAAATCAAGGCAAGCAAAGCCCAACATAATTATACTTATCAGAGTGAATTTCATCAGGCCCCCAAGGGTAGGTTTTCTATCACAATGATTAGATATGGAGCCATAATTGGGCAGTGGTTAGAATGCAATATTGTAGGCTAATTCTGGTGATTGCCAACAGTTTGATTCACATCAGCTCAAAGTTGACTCAACCTTCTATCCTTCCAAGATCCCCATAATCATATGATTGAAATTCAGATGCTTGGCAACTGACTCAGATTTATGTGTGTGTGTTTTGTGATCAAGTTTTGTGAACTTCTGACAAATAAAGTCAATGGGGAAGCTGATTCACTTAACAATGGTGTTACTAACTTAACAAATTCCATGTTTCACTTAACAACTGTGGCAAAAAAAGATGTAAAATGGGATAAAACTCATTTAACAACTGTCTTGCTTAGCAAGACAATGGTTATTAATTTTGGGTTCAATTGTGGTTGTAAATTGAGGACAAACTGTGTTTTTCATTTTGAAAGGAAATGTTAACAACATTAATAGGACTGGACAACATAGCCAACTTTACAATCCTGACTTTGCAGCCTTAGTCCTTCTATTTAAGCCACTATCAATGTATTTGCACATGACTCACTCAAAGCAATACATAGCAAAGTATGGCAGGATCAATAAAAGCCCTGCCACCAACATCTTGCTATCTGATGAATCTCACTTTAAAAGGCAATTCAGAACAGCTTGATAAGTAACAGCTATTTAAGAAATTTCAGCATCTGATATGACAATGATGCAATCAGGGGCCTAGAACATTGTCCCAACAAACTTGTATGGTTGCCATTACTATGATTAATTTTGATCTTTACGTATTCCTTTTTAAGTGAATGGCAGAATATAAAATATAGATGGAAAGCAGGTGAAATAGAAGCTATGAAACCATGGCATAATCAAACAAAGTAAAAATAAATTTGCATAGCATGTATAAAATAAATCAGATTATAAAAGTTGAGGACAAGAAACAGTGGGGTCAATCATTATTTGTTAAATTTATTGAGCACCTATATCATCATGAGGCTGCTCTAAGTAGTTTACAACAATAAAAGTGGTGAACTGAAGTGTAAACATAAACATAGTAAAGTAATAGAACAGGGGTGTCAAACTCATGGCCCGCGAGCCAGATCCAGTCCCTGAATATTTAGATCTGGCCCACAAGGCTGTCTTGGAAACAGTGAAGGATCAGCCTGTGGTGTCTCTGCCAGTGAAAATGGAGCTTGGGAGAGCCCTCCCGAGCTCCGTTTTCACTGGCAGAGGGTTACAGGAATCCATTGCAGCCAAAAATGGAGCTCAGGAGCCTCTTTTCACTGGCAGAGCACTCGGGCTGCCCGACGCCCCTGACACAAGTGATGCTGAACTGGCCATGCCCACCCCTCGAGGTCAAACACAACCTTGATATGGCCCTGAATGTAATTGAGTTTGACACCCCTGTAATAGAACAATGAAAAAGAAGCAGAGATACAGCGATATGAGAATAAAAGATGGGTGGCTAGGAAAGCAGGGACAGTGGGGAGAGGTGGTGTGTCTTTCAGTTTAGTAGCTACCTCCAGTACCCCCTCTCATTTATTAGTCAATTCTGAACATCTTTCAGTTACTCCAATTTTCTAATAGAAAAGTCTCTTTTCTTCCCCCTTTTTCTTTCTTCTACTTACTTGCTACTATAGAAGAAGGCAGATAGAAAATATTTAATGATGCTACCAAAGAGAGCAACATGCCTTAAGAAAGGATTCATCAGGGCAGATGCATGCATAAATGTTCTGTAACAAGCAAAGGCAACATAATTTGCTTTAAAGCAAAGCACATTTATTTTGCAGGAGTGAATAGAATGTGCTGTCTCTGAGATTTTTTTGTTATCCATCTTTTTACCATTTTGGTTTTTTTGCTAAATGATGCTATGGCAGTGCCACCCAAAGTCTATTATATACCGATAGTATTAATAACCATGAATGAATAACTACAGTATTAAAGTAAGGCAATACTACGATAATTTAAAATAATGTACTGTTTTATTAGTTATTCTTATTCAACTGGATCCTTATTGCATTCTTTATTTTTTTAATAATAATTGTTTAGATCCTTAACTTGACAATATGAGGTTTTTCACTTTAGTTCACTAGGAAAGAAAGAGTCTTCTTTTAAGGAACCCTTCAAATTGCAAACTCAAGGTTCTGAGAAAGCTTGAGTCTGTTCCATTTTGTACTCTGAGGTTCAAGGACAGACTGATCTAGTTTGTGCTCCTTTGAGATTAGTTTTGAGAGAAAAAAAATATGTAGGCTGTAATGGAAATATACTTGAAACTGCTTCATATTAGGACAGAACGGGATGATCTTGAAGTTCTAGAGGACATTAACCTTGTAGCATTTCAGTCAGAGGTGGTATTCAAATTTCTTAACAACTGGTTCTGTGGATGTGGCCTAATTTGTGGGTGTGGCTTGGTGGTCATGTGACTGGGTGGCATGGCTTGTATGTATATAAATATTTATGTAAATACTGATTTTTTATAAAAAAAAGAGCAACTTTTACCCAAAAGCAGGCAAAGCAAGCAGGCAGATTGAGTTGCTCACAGAATCACAGATTCACTTAGAGATCTATCTATCTGCAATTGGCTATCTGAGTCTGTCACATAAAATTTGCTTGCAAGCAAACTCACAAAATTAACTCACAACACACCATGTGTGTAAATATTGAATTTTTTATATATAAAAAAGCAACTTTTACCCCAAAGCAGGTGAAGCAGGCCGGCAGATTGAAATTGCGCATAGAATCACAGATTAACTTAGAGATCTATTTATCTGCAATCGGCTACATGAGTCTGCACTGAAAAGCTTCAGTCCGAAGGAAGGTTCGGCTCTGCTTTCAGATTAGCTAGAAAACATGAAATCCAAGGATTCCTTGCTTTCTAGCTAATCTAAATCTCCTGGCAGAGCAGAACAGCTGATGGTCAGGGAGGAAAAAAAGGAAAAATAGCAACTTACCAAACCAGGCAAGTTGGATGGCTGGCATGCCAGGTAAGGAGTGAGTGGGCAGGGAAGGGTGGGGCCAACCATTGGAATGATTTGCCGGTTCTCTGAACTGGGGACAATTGTGTGTGCAGTGTGTGCATGAAATCATCAGCTGTGCCACCTGGACAGCTGACAAGCGCTGCGCTTGGGTGTACAGCGTTTGAAAATCCTCTTGTTTCCTGCTTTTTCAACCTTTGTGCTGTGCCATGCAAAGCAGCTGAGGAGGAAAATGCAGGGAATAAAGGCCCAGGCAAGCGGTGGGCCAAACACTGAGCCAGTTCAGTGTCAGCTGTTCTTCGCAGTTACAGGTTCTGTTGTGAATGCATAAGGTTTAATAAAATTATTTTGAGCTTGGAGTCAAGTGCAGGGTTCTGGCCCTGCACTTCTGATTGGCTGTTAAATGGCAGAATCTGATTGGCCATTAACGGAGCCTTCGTATTGGTTAATGGAGCTAGCGCTCCTGGGTTATTATTGGTTAAATAGTTATTGGGTTGCCTATATAAAGAGGGCCTTAGCTGCCCTTGTTTTTTGAGCAGTCACCATGTAAATAAAGAGTTGAAGTTCACTGTTCCAGAGGCTCGTCTCCATTCTTTCTTGCCCATTCTCCAAACTTCACAGGTTCTATAGAACGAGGCCGAACCAGTAGCATCCCACCCCTGGTTTCAGTTGAATAATCTTAAGGGTATCACTGCAATTTGATTCCCCTGCACTTAATTGAAGGAAATGGCATTGCAGAATCTACCAAAATAGCCAAATTGGGATGATTTGACAAAGCAGAAAGTATCGTATTTAAACAATGTTAGAAATGGTATAAGAAGTCCACAACAAGAAGAAACTTTTCTGCAGTGGCCGCCACTCTTTGGAATATTCTCCTGCCAGAGGTGGCTGGCCCATAAACTCCTGGCCTTCCAGAAGAACTTAAAACCTGGCTCTGTTGATTGGCCTGGAACTCTAAGGGGAGCACTCTCTATAGAGGTGACTGAGAGAAGATTCTAACCCCTGTGTCATCTGCCCACTTGGTTTTTAGTCTTTATTTAAACTTTCTCAATTTTTATTATTTTGTATTAAATTTCTGTCATTTTGTAAGCCACCCAGAGTCACCCCAACCTGGAGATAGGCAGCATATAAATGTAATAAATAAACAAATAATAAATTATCAAAGTCTAGGACAGCTATGCTGACTGAGGAATTCTGGGAGTTGAAGTCCACAAGTCTTAAAAGTTGCCAAGATTGGAGACCTTCAGTCTATGATATGCCATGATATTATTATGCTGTGTTTTTGTATATAGATTTTCTGCAGTTGATTGCTAAATTTTGTAAGTTCTCAACACAAGTGGAAAGTTCTCATCCCTGGAAAGAAACACAGTTAGTGGCTCTATAGTCTTCCAGGTTGGGCAAGCCTCAATTTGCAAAGCTTGGCCCTAAAGCATAGGTGCTAAACTTGCCACATCCTTTTACAGTCATGTGGCGTATCATGTTTTTTCCTTCATGGAGCTGGGGTGGGTGTGGCCTGTGTGTGACACATCCCCCAGTTTGTGGGCCACCAGTTTGACACCCCTGCCCTAAAGTCTCAATACTGTACAGCTATATGAACAGGGAATTTTGGCATATATAGTCACTATTCATATCTGAGCCTTCAGATTGGGGACTCTAATATAAGTTGTAGAGAATCCTCTCTTCTTTTATAAAGGACCTCCCCATCAGATGTATATTGCTTAAGTTGACCAAATAATCATACTACCAGAAATTTTAAGAGGAAAAGCAGTGGTGAAAGATGGCCCTTTTAATATTAAAATCTTGGGAATTTGATCTACTAAGTGTATTTTGGAGTGAACTTTTTACACATAGATTGATGTGTATACTTGTCAAAGGGTTGGTACCAATGTGAATCAAGGAATAAAAAGTGTAAGGTGTATTGAGGTATAAACTCAGGCAATTGACTTTCAGATAAATACAGAATTAGATGATATAACCCACCTAATAAGTACCTGAATGTAATCCAAACGTGGTTTTCTAAAAAGAATATTATGAAATAGATTGAAAGCAAAGCAAGGACAGTATAAAAAGATGTGAAATTGTTCTGATGTGGGTTTGGAGCTTTAGAAAAAATAATTCTGTGGGAGGATTGATTTAGTACGAGCATCTATTTATCACAAATCCACTTTAATGTTTAGGAATGTCTATCTTTGAAAGTGAAAATAGTTTTTAGTTTGCTAAATAAATAATCTCTTATTTATTGTGACAGGTAAATGAACTTTGATATTTGCACATGCAATCTTATTGGTTTAAATCTTATTGTGTGAATTTTTCATTTCATCTCAGAAAGAGGAATGATATTCAGTCACTTGGGAAAAGAGTCAGTTTTAGATAAATTATTTGCCTGAGGTACTGTTCTAAAAACTGTTCCATCTCTTTTATAAAAATAAAAAAAAGAAACAATTCTTCTTTGTCCTAGCAATCTAGTCACTCTGAGACAAGTAGGTTGCAGAAAAATGAACCACCTTTTAATCTTTTTCCCCCTTTCCATATTCCCAGAAATCTATTTGAAGAACGAAGCACACACTAAAACAACTCTTGAAAATAACATGGGTTTTTTTACAAATATTAAATTTTACCATTTAAATTAATCAAGAAATTACATGGTATGACATATAAACTGACATTTCTAAACAAGGACGTAAATCATTAAGCTACTTTTCATGGTAACAGTAGGCCTCCTCAACTTAACATGACAATGTCCCTTTCAATTCACTTCTTGAAGCTATGCATCAGCCACAAAGGAAGACTTAGCATGTTTGCTTCAAGGTTATCTTGAGATCTTATGGAGTCCCCAACCTGATGTTCCTGACATGAACAATGACTACATACAGTGTGATATTCAATTTTGTTTTACTACAGGTTCTGTGGGTGTGGTTTGGCGGTGTGGCGTGGTTTGATGGGTGTGGAATGGCTTGGTGGGCATGGCAAGGGAAGGATACTGTAAAATCTTCATTCCCTCCCCACCCCACTAACCTGCTTTCCAGCTCTGTTCTCCTGTGCAGGACAACAAAAGAAGACCCAACTGATCGGCTGGGACTCCAATCAACTGAGACTCAAGAGGCAGCAAATAGGTGGGGCCAACCAGAGGTGATATTTACCAGTTCTCTGAACTACTCAAAATTTCCCCTAATGGTTCTCCAGAACCTGTCAGAACTGGTTGAATACCACCTCTGACTACATATGCCAGAATTCCCTGCTAATATAACTGCATTGTTTTAAGACTTTAGGGCCAAACTTTAGCAAATGAGACTTATCCAACCTAGAAGTCTCCAGAGCCATAATCATACTTTTTATAATTTATAATTTATTTATTTATAAGACAAGGCTGCTGGTAAAGTTGTTGACATAGAGGAATTGGTTCAATGGTTTGCATCTCTAAGTGCTAGCAAGATGGGAACCAAAGGCTCTTAGAATACAGAAGTTAGTTACATAAACAAATCTACCTTTCTTCACTATGAAAAGAATGGTGAAACATCTTTGGAATTTGGGAAGACCCAAAAATAAACTCTCAAGATCACAGTTGTATACTGTGTAGGCTTCGATTGCCAAGCTCAATAATACTCAGATATTCTGCATGAAATAGCTCAATTTTTATGCAATAAAACTACCCATCTAGATATATTTTGTCAGTGAACTTCTGCTATAAGCAAGTTCTTGATTATGGAGCTAAGCATCTGGAAAGTCAAGATTTACTTCCTTCCCTAGCATGAAGTCTGAAATTTCAAGCCTAATTATAAGATGTTTGATAAGCATGTAGCTGGAAGCAACCTTATTCACCTTTTGCATCTTCCTAGGTATAAATCAGGGGAGTCAAACTGGATTTCTTTGAAGGCTAGATACACATTGTAGTTCTCTTCTATGAGCTGGTGGCAACAGGGGGACATTTTTTGGTCTGTTTTCAGCCTATTTGGGGCCCATTTTTCAGCCGTTTGGGCCCTTTTTTGCCCTGTTTTGGGCTCACTTTTTGGCCTGTTTTCAGCCTATTTTGAGCTTTTTTTTTTTTTGGCAGGCAGAGTGCTGCAGGAGGCTATGGAAGGTGAAAATGAAGTGCTGGGGGCAGGGGGGCACATGCAGCCTGTTTTAGCCACCAGAGGTACCACGGGCCAGTCCTTTGATAGTTCCCAGCTGGCCCTTTGGGCTGGATTTAAGCAAGGATTTAAGGGCCTTGAGTTTGACACCCTGCTATAAATCATTAGATATTTCAAATAATGCTCCATGTACTCTGCTTCTGTAGACATAATGGATATGTTTACATTCTTAATGTTGTAGTTTTGTATTATTTTACTCTCCTTTTAATATATACTCACAGGTCTACCAATGTCATCTTGCTTTCTATCTCTGAACCAACAGTGAAATATTACTGTTTCAGTTAAAGCTGGATATCATATAGATCTGAATTTTCAGCTAAGACATATTTCAGAACAAAGAATTATATGACAGAAATTCTGCAGAAGTCAGCATGTTTACTCCTATAGCCTGAAATGAGAAAAAGGGAAGAAAGAGGTTTGTCCAACATTTGTTTCATATATTATGACATTTTTCTCAATCTTAACAAACTTTAGGATATGTGGACCTCAACTGGGAGTTGAAGTCCACATATCTTAAAGTAGCTAAAGTTGAGAAACATTGGGTTAGAAAATTAATGTTTGGTTTCAACAAATGGAATAGAAAGATAATCCTTGACACAAGCTCTTTTGTTATTTCTATTTACTTCTCCACATAAACACTACTTATACCAGTGGTGGGATTCAATTTTTTTTAACTACCAGTTCTGTGGGCGTGGCTTGGTGGGCATGGCAGGGGAAGGATACTTTAAAATCTCCAGTCAGAGGTGGCATTTGCCCATTCTCTGAACTACTCAAAATTTCTGCTACTGGCTCTCCAGAACTGGTCAGCACCTACTGAATACCACCTCTGACTTATACTACATACTTCTGCCAACCTTCTTCAAATGATCACAAGATTCCATCTTCTGCCTTTCAATGAAGTCCGAACTATCATCTCTACCTCTTGAGTCAAACAAAGCTCATGAACATTTTCCTTCAGTTCTGAGAAAAGATGAAAAATTACTGGCTGCCAAGTTGGATTGTATGGCAGAAGAAAGTGAGATCCAACTTCACAATTGCCTCTTATGTGGCTCCTGAGTTGCTAAGTCCAACATTGTCCTGCTGCAGCAATATTTTAAACTTGTGCTTCTGAACTCTACTTAATCATTGTTTCAAAGTTTTGAGTGTTGCAGTGTGGAACTCTGAAGCTGAGAGCAGTGCAAGGTTCAAAAAAATCCATGTGAATAATGCTGTCTATGTGTCCAACACAGTTACCACTAGTTTTCATGCTGAAGCCTGGGTTTTGATTTTTTTTCACCCATGGGTAAAGAATTGTGATGATATTTCATGGATTAGTACTTTCTGTCTGAGTCACAATGTTGAGTCTATGATTCATTGGTAGTCATGAGGTTGTGAAGAAATTCTTCTTCATTCTTTAATTCTTCAAATTTTCATTTCAACCATCAGCATAAGGAACCTTATGTTGCAATCACGTCAATATTGAAGTACATCCATAAAGTGATCCAGTCGCTACTGTGAAATTCTAGATCTGACAGCAATTTGCCTTTGAATTCAAGTCCAGTTATCCTTAATCAAAATTTAATCAAAATTTCTCATGTAAAACTTATTGGTTGCCATCATAGATTGCCCACTTTGTTCTTAATCATAGAAAAAGGCTTTCCCCAATTTATCGTATTTACATTCTTTTGCCTGGCAATATCAAAAAATAAATAACCTGCTTTCAGTGCTGAATTTCAGTTGGAGGGAACTCCTTTGGCAGTCTAAAATTCAATCATAGGGCATTGCTTAAATTGCACTGAGGAGTAGCAATATTACTTAGATTTATATACTGCTTCACAGTGGTTACAGCCTTATCTAAGCAGTTTACAGAGTCAACAATCTGGGTCCACATTTTATCAACTTCGGAAGGATGGAAGGCTGAGTCAACCTTGAGCTGGTGGGAAGTGAACTGCTAAACTGTTGGCAGTTGGCAGTCAGTAGTCAGCAGTCAGCAGAATCAACAGTAACTACTGAGCCACCACCACCATGGCTCTTAATCATTGCAGCCTTCCATTTCAAGAATAATTAAGCAGCACAATCTATCCTCATAGCAACTTCCTAACAATTAAGGAGATTAATTACAAGGTATATTTTGTAACTTAATTTCAACTGCCAGTGGTATATATTTTGGAATATTAAAAAGCAAGAAACAAAAGTTATATAAACACAAACATCACGATAAAAACAATCTTGTCAAAACTATATACTGGCAGTCCTCAACTTATGATCACAATTAAGCCTAAAATTTCGGTTACTACATGAGATAGTTGTTAAGTGACTTTTGCCCCATTTTATAATTTTTCTTGCCACAGTTGTTAAGTAAATCACTGCAATTGATAAGTCAATAACATGGTTCTTAAGTGAATCTGTGTGATGACCCAGGGTGGGATACAAAAACAACACAGGCAGAAAAACAGGTGAAATGCCTTTAATTCCTTCAACTTGGCTTCAAAGCCCCAAATATCCTTGACTGGACACAAAAAACTCCCCCACAAACAGTTGCAAAAAGGAGGAAATGTGTTTAAACTAAAAATACCTATAAATTATAACTAGAAAACTATAACTAGCAATTAAGGGAACCAAGCAAGATAAGGGCTTGAAGATTGCCACAGATATTGGAATACACACTGGGAAGGATGCCAAATCAGGTAAGAATGGACAGACTAGAAATATTTTCATGCTTTGTTTCTAGCACTGCTCGTGTGCAGTCCGTCCTTTGAGATAGTTCTCACAGCTGCAGCCCATGAAAGGGATCAAGGCCCTTTCTTCCCCCATAGACCATGCCATTCGTGTTTCTCCCTTATCTTCTCTTCCCTGCATGCCCTAGGATGGAGAGGGGATGGGCCTGTGTCCTCCTCTGACTGCCCAAGCAGCCTGTGCCCTTTCCCAGCCTCTTCCAGATCCACACTTCCATTCCCTGTCAGCTGTTCTTCCTCTTCCTTGGAATCAGCCTCCAACAGGGACATGACAATCTGGCTTTCCCATTGACTTTGCTTGTCAGAAGATCCAAAAGGTATGGCAGATGAAATAATAATGATAACTTGACCCTGGGACATTGCAATTGTCATAAATATGAGTCAGTTGCTAAGTGTTGGAATTTTGATCATATGACCATGGCAATGTTGCAATGGTTGAAAATGTGAAAAATGGTCATAAGTTACTTTTTTTCAGTGCCATTGTAACTATGAATGGTCACCAAATGAACAGCCATAAATCAAGGATTACCTGTAGTTTAATCTAATTACTATAATATATTACAGTTGCTTTTCCAAGAGATGTTATGGATTTATTCTTATCAAAATCAGTATTTATTTTAGACTTTAAAACATGTTCTTTTTACAAAAATCTGGAAACATGAAGTGCTTGGTTTGTTTACTTTACTCTTATGACAAGATAAATTGCTGCAGTAAGGGAGAACTGCATATTTTTTTTAAAAAAAAACACTTCAGAGAAATCAGACTTCTCGTGTCAAGATTTTTGGGAATACTTGTAAATGTCTAAAACTGCATTTGGGGAATTGTAGTGATATCCATCAGAAAATAACCTTTATAATAATTGTAGAGATTCTGCTATATCAAATATTGGGAAAAATCCTTATACAATCAATAAATATTTTTTAGAGCTTCTCACTCTCTATTCACTCAAAAAAAGAGTGCAATGCTTTTGTTTGGGTTTTATATTGTTTCTTTTGACAACAGAATTTAAAGACTTTTAATCCTATGTTTTTTAATGTCTTTTACTCTGTTATTAATTGTTCAATTATAGCTAACTTTTCCATTATTGTAAATTTGCATTTTAATATGTTTTAAACATTGTCATAGGAATATTTTAAAAATAAATAACATAAAATGTTAAATAGGTGCCTGTACTGTTGGAAGAATTAATATCAAATCATTTTGTTTTCAAACATCACACTGAAGTAATAATGTCAAGTTCAAGAAGCATCAAATTTAGTAATTAAACCTTTGAAATTTGGTGCTGGACTTATTATTAGTTAATGAGCTGGGTGACTGAAGTGGTTAAGGACTGTGTTAGCAATGCACTGAAGGATGGAATGATATAGTTTGTTATATTCTCAGTGAAACTTGTGTTATCATTATCTCCAATGAAAGATTTTACCCTGTTCCTGGAATTGAAGAAATTTTGAATTGCTGGTGTAATCAGTGTTTATACAGAAAATTGTTCTTAGCCTGAGGCATCCAAATATGTTGGACCATCTGGGTTTAAACAGATAAAATTGAGACAAAATAATATTTCTCATCCTCTCTGAAATCTAGATGCAAATCACGTACAACCCCAGCAGAGTTTTTACAGCTGATCCTAATCAGGCACAAATATTAGGGAAGAAATAAGATGAAAAAGCTACCTATGAGAAAAATAGAAACAGCCAATGTTCTTGGGTATTGGAAGTTAGGTAATAGGTTTCCTGCCTCAGCTGGCAATGTTCAGAACTATCAGTAGAAGTATGTAGGCTGTAGTCTTTTGAAGGGACTTCCTAAAGGCCTTCAAAGGCATCTGTTTCCACAGAACTTTTTTTTAAAATAAGAGTAGGCCATGGCTGGCTTTGAGATGTTTGGTGAATTATTTCTTTCAACCTTCCAATGCTTTTGGAAGTATTTTTTCTATTTTTGAAGAAAAGGTCTTCATGGCAGTCCTTAGATATTGGAACACTGTTATCATGTCACCACTAGTCTATTAAACTAGACATATCCAATTCCAGCAACTGTTGTTTAGGGGTCTGGAGGCTAAAACACAGAGTGGTAGCAGGAATTGGTTATGTCTAGTTCAATTGACTAATGGTGACATGATAACAGCAGGGGTGGGATTCTACTGGTTCTGTCCAGTTCTCTAGAACCAGTTGCTATGAAAAGCAGCAAACAGAGAACATACACAGAACCGGTTCTATGTCTGCTGCTGTTTTGGCCCACCCGCTCGCCTGGGCTCTTACCTGACCTTTATTTCCTGCATTTTCAACTGCAGCTGCTTTACGTGACACAGCTGCGGTTGAAAAAGCAGGAAAAAAGGGCTTTTTCAACCACTGCGCACTTGAACGCAGCGCTGCTCAGCTGTCCGGGAAGCTCAGCAGGTCATAAATTGCACTCGTGTGACTCATGTGCACATATATCGGTCGGATCCCATCCCTGGACAACAGTGTTCCAATATCTAAGGACTGCCATAAAGATCTAGTCTCCAAAAATAGAAAAAAAAATACTTCCAAAAGCATTGGAAGGTTGAAAGAAATAATTCACCAAACATCTGAAAACTATCCATGGCCTACTCTTATTTTAAAAGAAAGTTCCATGGAAACAGATGCCTTTGAGTACTAGGGGTCACATGATAACAATGTTCCAATATTTAAGAGCTGCCACCAAAGAAGAGAGAATGAATCTATTCTCCAAAGTACCTGAAAGCAAGACAATAAGTAATAGATGGAAACTAATCAAGGAGAGAAACAACCTAGAATGAAGGAATAACTTCCCAACAGATAGAACGATTAATTAGTGGAACTGCTTGCCTCCAGAAGTTGTTGAATGCTCCAACACTGGAAGTTTTTCAGAAGAGATTGGACAACCATTTGTCTGAAATGATATAGGGTTTCCTGCCTAAGCAAGGGGTTAGACCCTCCAAGGTATATTCCAAGGTATATTCTGTTATTCTGTATTCTGCTGACCTTTGCTATGCTGACTAGACGTGCAGCAATATTTGAAAGATCACTGGTAGCCCAGATTTGGGCCAGTAGGAGGAAAAACTCAGCTTTTAGTTAGCAAAAGCAAAGTCTTATTCGAAACATTTCCTTCACGTCTCCCATGTAATTATATGCTTTTCTATCTTTTTTCATATACTTTTGGCAGTATCTGAAGCTGAGATAAATGGTTTATAGATTTCCCGTTATCATTATAGACTGATAATTTAAACATTTTATCAGTGAAACAAATGTCCAGGTTCAGGAATTCAATGCAATAATAATGAACCTCTCATGGTCTGTTGCTGCTATTTTGTCTTTTAATTGCAATAATGGGCATGGCCAGCTCAACATCTCTCATGTTGGGGGAACCCCTGGTGGCATGTGTGGGGCTGGGGAATCCATTATCTCCAGCTCCGCTTTTGGCTATGATGACCTCCTGCAGCCCTCTGCCAGCGAAAAGAGAGCTCCATTTTCACCGGCAGAGGCACCTTGGGGGCCTGTCCTTCGTTGTTTCCAGGTTGGCCCTGTAGGTCAGATCTAAGCACCCCGTGGGCTGGATCCAACCCCCCCCCCGGGCCTTAAGTTTGACATCAGGGGATCTAGATGTACAAACAAATTAAAATTAAAATATGTTTTCATTAAATATTCAGAGGAGTGATCTTGAACTTACAGCTTTTTCAATTTCTTTCTTTTTTATTTCTCTTTCTAATGAAATAAAGAAGAAAGGGATAGTGTACTTTCAGTCCAAAAGATTTGGATATTAGTTTAATATCCTCTTGTCTTCACAATGTGAATATGATATGCTAGCAGGTTTTCAATAACTTATCAGAAGCTGTCATAATCACACAAACTTATTTAAAGGGACTGGAAAGGAAAAAAATAACAGATATAAAATATCATGGGTTTAGGCTATTTACATAAATCATGTTTAGGTATTAATTTGAATGACATGTACATTCCTGAACAGAATATATAAATGCCTACAAAGACAGGTATACATACATATTGTTGTGAGCTACTTTTGATTAGCATGAACAGGATAGGCAGCCATATGTGTCTTCGAAGAATAAGACATGAAATGAAAACCTGTCAAAAGTATTTTCTCTTTCATAGAAAGTAAGGTTCTGTGAGGTTATAGACAGTTGCCTGCCTGGTCCTGCTGAAATGTCCATGTACAGTTCTCTGTTTGAATGCCTCTTGGTTCCAGATAAAAATAAAACTGTATGTATGAGGTGTTCACTGTGAACTAAGGATGTACAGTTCACAAGTTTCTTTATTATGGCACAGTTTAATTTTTAGATTGGATCTAAAATTTTCTCTTTAATATTGGTCAATAATGGATATGATGGACACATATCACTTGATCTAAGAATTAACATGCATTCAAATTTGGGATAATGGACTCTTCTTTTTGGCGATGCTCCTATGTACAGTACTACTGAGAATTGACAGAAGATGAATTCTTCAGTCTGTCTTTCCAGCCATGGAATGGATGGGTTGGCACACTTTGATCTGTAGTAAAACAACAGAAAGCAAGATATATCTTTTGGAGGTGAAACTTTCAAAGCCAAAATTCAGGAAATTCAGTGTGACAAATGTGTGAATTGTAGAGTTTTTATGATAGCCACAAATTGGAAAAGTTTCATTTTAGAATGGTCATATATGGAATGTTTATTCAAAGTTTAATTTTTACATAAAATGTATTTTAACTAGAGAGAACTGTGTATATATTTATCCATTATTTTGAAATCAATGAAAGTTGGTTTCATGATTCTTATCATTAATTTTATCCGAATAAGGGATTTTACAAAGGACCATTGCCCAATGAAGCTTCTAATCATAATTGAGATCCAATACCATTCATATAGAATTAGAAGGCTGAAATTCATAGAATTGATGGGTGGACAAAGAAAAAAAACTAAAATAAAGAATAGATCATAGAATAATCTTGAAACTGAGCTATACGTTCAAGATTTTTTTTTCCTGCTGAGAATGAATTATCCTTATCAAACGAATGCACCTGCTTTATGCTATGCTGTTAATTTTTATACCACAGGGTAGGGATTTGATTTCCTTTCCAGCTTTCTAGCTTGATAATCCTCATTCTGATATTTTTCTCACATCACTGAAAGAGACTGGCAAACAGTTTTCCTTTTGATAGCTGAAGAGACTCACAAATTCAAAGATCCTGGGTCAAAGTTTTATGTGTTTTCAAGGAAGCTCTAATGCTTAGCCAAATGTGTGCTTTCTATTCAGTGGATTGTTGGCCTGAAACCCTCTTTTTTATCCAGCAGATTTCACCATTATTTCAGCGTGACACAAAATCAATTTAGTTGGTGACCTGAGCATGGAATGAATAGTCATTGTTCAGAACACATTTTTGAAAAGTTCAGAAACATATAACTTCACAAACATAAGACAGGAATGATCTTTTCAAAATAAGACACCCCCCAAGTGTTACAATACCTGTGATTATTTTTGATAAATAACAAAATAAAAAATATTTATTTTTGATAAATAACAAAATGTACGTTCTCATCTATGTTTTCATATACAATACCATCTAACCTAGGAGAGAAACTGCAACACGATCCATAATAAATCTTCCTATAAATCTTGGAATGGGAATTTATTTATTTATTGCATTTCCATATTACTATATAAAAACACTTTTCTTCATTATGTTGATAAAAATGTCAAAAGTGTGAATTTACATCAGAATTATTGTAACAAGTAAAAGTTATCTGAGAAGACATATTGATGAGCAAAAATATTTATTTTCATTACTAGATTAATATACAAGACACAGATATATCTTGCTTGGCCTTGGGTTTATTGCCTTATAAAATTGTAGTGCAGGTAATTCTATTCAGGGATTTGAAATCACTATATGAGAAATGCTAGTGAGCCTTGTTCTTTGCAAAAGGATATGGAAGATGCCTATTTAGCAGACAGTGTCAGGGTTCCAAGTAATTCCATAGAAAGCAGAATTCTGAGACAGACAAAAAACAGGAAAGTTCATCAAAGAACAATTTTATTGGAGATATCACATTGGTACAAGCTAGTGAAAACTAACTCTAAAAGTTCCTGTGGTTTTCACCTAATTAAATGTTTTCTCCCTTTCTCCCACAATTAGTCACATAGTCCAATCAAAGCTCTGTCTGGTTGCCTGGAAACTTCACTCCTCCTCTTCTCAGCCTCTTGTGGGAATGTCTTTGGTTCTCAGGGGAAACTATCTTGTTTTGGCTACAAAACCCACAACTGTCTCTATCCCCCCTCCCATCCCGCAGAACCATTGTGGCAACACTGAAGCCTCCAAGATGGCCCCAGTCTGGCCAGCTTCAGAGTTGACAGACAGATCTGCAAAGATTGTGAGCATGCGGGGGAATTGTCTCAAAGGAGAGGACTTCATATGACCTAACTTTCATACAAACTGGGAGGCTGTGCTATCAAGGTTTAGAAAACCAGGGTAGGTATAATTATGCATATCTCTCTTGGCTGTAAAAATGGTTCTGCTGATTAGATGTTTCTGGTATGTCTTTAGAGTGGATTGGGACTCATCCTTGTTGCTTGCATGGGGGATACTAACCAAATATTCCTAGTGTCAAGTCTGAAGCAAACCTGGCTGAAGCTATCTTTTTGCTAACTCATAGTTGCCACAAACTCTGAAAGGGGGAAGGGAGGGGAAAGCAGGTAGACTGGCTAATAGTCAAAACAAAAAAAATTCTTGTGGAAACCAAGGTCATCCTTACAGGTGGCAATTGAAGAAAGAGAGGAGTGGCCTACCAGCTACTTACATTGGACAATGTGATCAGTAACATTTGAGGAATGTTTAATTAGGCTAAAATCATGGAAACTTTTAGAGTTGGTTTTACACTGGCTGTGCTGATATGATGTATCCAATAAGCACGTTCTTTGAAGAATATACCTGCCTCGGAGTTCTGCTTTTGGTGGATGTGTTACTTCGAACACTGACACCTAGGGTAGCACTGTATCTGGACATATATATCAGGTTATTAAGAAGAATGAGGTGGTTAGATCAACAATAGAAAATTATCCCATGAATATATATAATTTTGGGGGGAAGCTGGCCAATTTTTTGCATTCTATCTAAGAAGAAGCAAACAAGCAAACAAAAGCTCAGTTTCTGAGCTAATACTGAATGAAGATGATAAGCCATCATATGATTTTTTCATTTTGCATTAGTGTAGTGACAACTAGATTAGTGGTCAAATACTGTAATTGGGCCAACATATGTGACATTGGGGTGTGAAAAAAGATATTTAATAAGTTTCATCCTATAAATTTCTGAATTTCCTAATTGCAGGTTTAGGCTGTGCCAGCTGTTCATAATATCAATTTTTCAATGATATTAATTCCTAGAAAACTTATTTTCCCAGGGCTACCAGTGTCCCCCCAATACTTAAACACTACTTGAAAATTCCATGGCATGGACAGCATGGCACAGCATGGCATAGAACAGCTCAGCATAGCACAGCACAGCAAAGCACAGAATATCATGGCACAGTTTAGTATACCATAGGATAGCATAGCATAGCATTATAGTGATAAGGAAAGAAATGAACATATTTTTTCCTTCTGTTCAAGATCGTTAATAACACTTCAGTATTGGAAAAAGAAAAGAGGAATTTGAAAATGTGATGAAATTTTGCCTTTATTCCCAGTGAGGTTATTATGATCGCAATGGGATTTAACCTAGCTATTTGCCATATGTGGTTTTACCTAACCCAGATTAATTAATTGATTCATTAATTGAATTATGATTATCTTCTGAATATAATCTCAAGGGAGCAGTAGAAAGGTAAAATATAGATGATTGCACTGAAAAAAGCAAGGTTAGAATGTTCTGTGGATAAAAATCCAAACTTATTTGGAAATTTTCCCTATATATATGTAATGTGTGTATGTGTTTATTTGTGTGTGTTTATGTATGTATAGATAATTTGATGTATGTGCAAGTCATAGCAATTTCTAACCAATGAGACATCCCAATGAAAACATTCTTTTCAAGTCCCAGCAATCTTTTTGTCTCACTGTATCATTTCTTCTGTGATGGGAGAAGAGTTTTTATTCCTCCCCTATATTTCATAGTACTATTCAAATGCCCCTCATATGACCCATTTATAATTCTCTTAAAATAATGCATCCAAAACAGATATACTTATTTAGTGCCACACAACTAGCATAGGCATGCATATTAAATAAGTGTAGGGTATAAATTCAGTAAATAAAGAAATACATTATTCACAGTGCATTAATGTGTACATAATTCACAGTTCTTGAAAAGTGACAGAAGACTTCGTTCATTGTCTCTGTGTGGTTGGCGAATTCCCAGTATCCAACTTATAGCTCCATTACTGAGATGATTATTGTACAAGATAGATACATCATTGTTCCAGGAAAGCAATAATGACTGCAGACAACTCCACTGAGAACAAAGCCAATGACTGGAGCAATGAGAAACAGACTGACTCCTTGGAATTCTTCTCCAGACAAGGAGAGGA
Organism: Hydrophis major; assembly: GCA_033807585.1. Lineage (NCBI taxonomy): Eukaryota > Metazoa > Chordata > Lepidosauria > Squamata > Elapidae > Hydrophis > Hydrophis major. The sequence continues at coordinate 324,875,761 of CM066328.1, read as the reverse complement.
ACTGCCCACAAGTGCTTCTTACAGTGGCTCCCTGGAAGGAGATTTAACAGAGAGAGCAATCTCCGTTGGGTTTTAGAGTTCTAGGAGCTGGGAGATCATTATCTTGACCCAAGCTGCAATTTGGCACCTTTAAAAGAATACTGGGTTTGCATACTTACTTTTAAAATCATTTCTGGAAATTGCTTGTTAATGGTTTTAGGGATAGTAAGAACCTTCAGAAAGGTAAGTTTCATTATAGTGGTTGAATTCCTTTCAATCCTTGGGGAAATGGGTTTTATGCAACTTTAAGGATTTCAATAATTCTGAATTTGAGATGGTCAGAAATGGCCACTCAAAGAAGAACTCAACTGGAAAAGAATGTGCAGGAGGAAGATAAGAAGTGAAAGTTTTGGCTGACTGGGCTAAGTTGAAAAAGCAACAACTAAGGTACCTTGGAATTTAAATTTTATAAGAAATAACATTGCTCCCAAAGAAGAGTCGGAAGCAGCAAAAGAAAGTGAAAAGAGAAAGGTTTGGCTTTTTTTTTTTCTCTCTCCTTCCTTATATTGACAACTAAGAGACCTAAATAAGAAATCGGAAAAATCTGCTTTGGCATCAATCTGAAAATATAACTAAATGCCAAAGGGACAATAAAGATTTCTGGACATTAAAAACTTTTTCTTCTGTAAGCAGGAAGGGAGAGAAAAAGAATAAGGGCAGGATCCGGAAGAGGGAGGAGACTGCCTGGACTTTAAAAGAATCTAAAGTAAAATTTCAATAAGACTTCTAAAAGATACATTTTAACTGAAACTTTGCAACTAAATAGTAACCCCAGGAAGAGAAAGTGAAAAAAAAGAAAAGAAAAGAAAGAGCAAAGAGAAACAGCTTGCAAGTATTTGGATTACTTGGTGACTTTTGGATTTTTGGTTATTATATTTGAATGACTAAAATCAATCAGGTGGTTGTTTAAAAATTTATACAATGTCATCACTTTTGGATGAATTGAAAATGGAACTTAAAATGTACAAAGAAGATGCACAAGAAGGGAAGGGTTCTTTTGGATTCGTTTTTCAATTCTTAGAAATGGAGATCTGGAACAACAAGAAAAGACTGCAAAACAAGAAGACTGGGACAAAGAAGAAACCATCTTTAATGAACAAGTAACCCTATGTGGGGAAGAAAAAGGAAGGCGGGGGGAAAGAGGATGGAGAATTTAAGACTTAAAAAAACAACCAAAGAAAAGAAAAATAATTCAAAAAATAAGTATAATATTGGAAAGCAACAGAAAAGGGGAATACAGAAGAGGGAAATAGAGGTAGAGAGACAAAGGGGTAAAAAGGGGAGAGAGAAGAAGAGAGGGAAGAAGGAAAGGAAAAGAAGTTACAAAGGTCCAGAGCAAGATATAAAGAAACAGGACTGATTTAGAGATAATGGGTGAAAATTTAACTGAAAAAGGGATTCTGTAAAGGTACATAAGATTGTATTGTTATATTTGTAATAGAAATAACTTTAGAAAATTGGAAACAACATATGATTAGAATGAGGGATAAAATAGTTAGTGTAATTTAGTGAAATGTTTGTAAATAAAGTAAGTGAAATAAAATAAATGAGAAAATTGAATTAGGAAGGAATGGGAACATTTTAATTAGTCAATGTTTTATAAAATATAAGTGAAGGGGGGGATTAACTATGGAAAGTTTATAATTGTTCCCATAGAAGTATGATATTTAATTGAAAAGTAACGTGAAAAATGTTAAAACTTTAATGAATATTAATATTAATGATAGAATTGAATTGGAATGGAATGTTGTTTTAGTTATATACATTTATAATTTTTTTTCAAGAATACTGTGTGTAGTTTAAGAATGTACCAAGCAGAATTCAAATGGAAGTTATGTATTATATTGAGTGTTATAACTTTAGGGGAAAGATATAAAGGCGTCATACTCCAATCAGTAACTACAGGAGAAATTTTGTTCAATGAGAAAAGATAATAGACATTTGAAACAGGACAGACAAAAAATATAAATATAATGATTTGAATTGAGATGAAATAAATAAAATAAAATTGAGAAAATTAAAAGAGGGAGAAGCCATGTAGAAAATGTAAAATAGTAATAAGATATGAAATAAAATATAAAAATGAGCATGAACCTGAATTTGCGTTTGTACGGAGAAATGTAACCCGGGATTATGCTGCTTTCAAAAAAGATGTTTTATTTGTATTTCTTTTCTTTTTGTGAAAACTCAAATAAAATTTACAAAAAAAAAAAAAAAAAAAAGAACCTTCAGAAAGGTAAGTTTCATTATAGTGGTTGAATTCCTTTCAATCCTTGGTGAAATAGGTTTTATGCAACTTTAAGGATTTCAACAATTCTGAATTTGGAATAATAATAAATAAGGACATATTATGGATCATATCTTATAATGCCCTTTCACTTGTAAAATCACAGAATGTAAGGATTGGAAGTGATTTTTGAATTTCCCTAAATCCACCTCCCTCCCAGTGAAAGAAACAATTACTATAAAAGTCCATGCAAAAATCTGAGAATATAGTAACATATTAACTTTGGTTATTGACCAGCATAAAACAGCATTCAAGAATAAAATTTTATACTATAATAAATTACTCACTAATTCTAAAGGTGTAATTTTGATTCCAAAGATAAAATTATAAAGATGAAAGTGAGTAAAAAGAGTTATATGATTTGGGATAAACCTTGGGGTAATAATCAAAGAAGAATAAAAATAACTAATGTGAAATATTAAATCACTTTATCTACAGGTGAACATCTAATATTATGGGTAGAAGTGTAAGAAATATAATAGTGTCGTGTAAAGTAAAAGAGAATATAAAAATGAATGACAATAGCATTAAAATGTCTCTAACTGCTTTGGTTAGGTGAATTATATTGATTTGTCCTCGATTGTAGGCAACATAATAAGAACCTAAATGACATCATTAGCTATCACTGACTATTGTTGGGCAGAGTGCTCTGGATAAAGAGGGATAATTAGCTGAAGATGAATATCACTGTAAAATTTGTAGAAAAGGGTTATGATAGCTATTAAATCCTAAAGGCAAGATGAAAAAATAGAATTGGAAAAGTTGAAGTGAGGGAAGTTCAGGGAACCTCAGGGTGTAGGCTGTTCTGTAATATGAGGAAAATGTCTCCTTTCTTACTTCTCCATTCCCACTTCCTGAGGAGCAGAATATGGGGTATCACTTCGTGATTTGCATTTACAAGATGAGCAGTTTCTGCTCAGCTTCCACTCAACCTCGATCCCCAAACTAATCAGAATGAAGCCATATTGAGTTTTATACAGGGTATAACCAACACTTTGAAAGGGCTGAGTAACATATAGGCAGGCAATGCCTTTAGTACAACAGTAAAATGGACATCTAATGGCTCTTATTCATTAGCAGTTGTATTACCAACTTCTGCATTAGCTGAAATTTTCAAGAGGACTTCAAAGGCAACTCTGCATGTTGCAATAACTCATTCTAGAAGAGGTTACCCAATATCCAGACAAGCTGAAGTTATGAATTCAGGAGAATCCTCAGATGGCAGATTGGCTTTTTCATGGAGTTGAAACACAATCTACGACTCACACTGAAACTGATAATGAACAGATGAGTTTTAAAAAATAATAATTTTTTAGTGCCCTTGATTTTAAAATATTGTGAAATTGTCTGGATCTTGGTTGTGTTTTAGTTCATGCCATCTCCTGGGCATCTGTGATAATGAAATCATGGGTTAAGGACTGGGTTTGGTCAGGTGGGAATTGAACTAGATAAGAACCATTGTATAAACATACCTCAGATTACTTCCAAACTGGCAGCCAATGCATTTAGTGCAACAGAGTGTTACTCTGGTAAAATGGACATCTAATGGTTCTAAAATGGCATCTAATGACCAAGAAATTGGTCAAGTATCCAGTAGGAGGCAGATATTGAATTCAAACTTTGGAGCATAGAGTCAATATTCATAAAGACTCTGATTCCTTCTAGCTTCAGTGGGCAATAACCTGCTGTGTTTAAGATTTGGTGAAATAGGTATTCGTAAGTAACAGTAATTTCACCAAAGCATGACTAAAGAAAACATAACTGGATATTATATGTGAACCACACCAGAATAGTCCTATCCATTTCTATTCAATTCAAATGATAAAAGTCTCATTAAATTTAATGGAATTTTCCCCTGTCAATGAGGACGTGATTACTTTTCTAATCTTCTCTGTCTCATTAATTTATGGTAGCTTTTCCCTCCTTTAAATGAATCTCTAACCAAGAAATTAGTTGGCGTAATATTGTTTATGTAGAAGGCATTCTTCCCATCATTGTTCAAAACATACTGATTCCTGAAGTTTTATTTATCTTTAGCATTTGAAATTCTCTATGGGTAATCTTGTTAACTTGTCTTCGTTAGATCTCAGTATAATTAAAATGCTTATAAAACCTTCACTGGAATAATTACGGAGAAAAAAAATCAAAATAAATATGAATAAAACTTCAACTAAGCATTTTTACAAAGATGTCATTTGGGCAATTATTGTAACCGTAGAGAATGCTACAAAGCTTTTAAAACATTTTGTTTCCTTTAAATTATATTGAAAACAGAGGATAAAAAAGATATAGTTACCCAGATTAAAAACAAGCAAAAACAGACTTTATGTTGAAAAGTGAATGTTGTCTAAACAACCACAACAACCACAACAACAACAACAACAACAACAACAATAATAATAACAATAACAACAACACTACTAACATGGGCAACATCCTGTCCACACACTTTTATCTTTCTTGGCGACTTAAATCTACCTCACATTAACTGGACCCTAAACAAATGTAAAACTGAACCCATACATGCAAGCTTCTACAATGTTGTTACAAACCTGGGACTGGAACAACTAGCAACCAACAATGCTAGACTTAAAAACTGCCTTGATCCCATTTTCTGCAATAGTTTGAATTCAATTTACGGAATACAAATTAAAGAACCCTTTTCCAACAGTGACCACAGCATGATTGACTTTTGTCTCAACATACGTCCACACAAAAATCAACACAATGATGTGATCCCCAATTATAACTTCAAAAAAGGCAACTATGATCTTATAGACAACGATCTCTCATCCCTTGATTGGCAATTTCTATTCACTGGATGCAATACTGTTGAAGACCATTACAACATATTCTTGCTTGAAGTCAAAAGAGTCATCAAACTATATGTACCAATAACAACTCCAAAAACCAGAAAAAACAGATTACCCATAACAATAAGGAAGCTTCAACCCAAAGAGATATCTTTGGAGAAAAAACAAATCTGGTCACATTGCCAACTTCAAAAGTTGATACAAAAATTTATGCCACCAGATAAAGACTGAATGCACCAATTATCACATTAAACAAGAGGAAAACCTTCTACACACCAATTCCAACAGCGTTTTCTACAATTTTGTAAACAACAAACTAAAAGATTCAAGGTCTATCCCACCCTTGAAAGGACCCAATGGTAAAGACTGCAATGATGACACTGTTAAAGCCAACCTGTTTAACACATTCTTTGGCTCAGTATTTATAAACAGCAATGGATCATGCCCGGTGTTCCCTAGTTGAACCACAGACAACTACAATGATCTAATACATATCAATTTTACAGTAGACAATGTTGAAAAAGCACTATGCAATATAAAACCATCTCTATCTATTGGATCGGACGAAATATGCAGGGGTGGGATTCTACCAGTTCGCACCTATTTGCTAGAACTGGTTGTTAACATTCTAAGCAGTTCAGAGAACTGGTTTTTAGAAGAAATTATTGACCTAATCCTGTAAGGAAGGCAGGAAGGAAACATGCCTGCAGAAAACTGCCTCTCTGTTAACCCTTATTACATTCTTGGCAGGACAAGACTTCCTGTCTCAAGAACATCTCTGGAGGTTTTTTCTCTCCTTTGTTGGTACTTTGCTTGTGTGGAGTGACCATTCAAAATTACAATGACACTGAAAAAAGTGACTTATGACCATTTTTCACACTTATGACTGTTGCAGCATCCCCACAGTCATGAGAAGCCAGGTGAGGAGATGAGTGCCTTGATGCGATATTGAGTTGGCCACGCCCAGCCAATAACATGACCACCAAGCCATGTCCACCCAGTCACATGACCACCAAGCCATGCCCATCACCTAAGCCATGCCCATAGAACTGATTGTTAAAAAATTGAATCCCACCCCTGGGAATATATTTCTACTTCTTAAAATAGCTATTCACTGCCACAGCCGAATCTCTAAGCTTAATCTTCAAAAAATCTTTCAGGACCAGCTCCTTGCCAATACTATGGTCACAAGCCACGGTCATCCCCATCTTCATAAAGGGAGACCCCAGCCTGGTTGATAATTACAGACCAATCTCTTTATGCTGCATCACCTGTAAAGTCATGGAATCAATTATTAACCAATCTATTATCCTCCACTTAGAGACAAACAACCTACTCTCTAATAAACAATTTGGTTTCAGAAAAAAACTATCCTGTAATCTGCAACTCTTACACTGCAAAAACATATGGACTACACAACTCGATCAGGGCAAAGCAATAGACACAATCTACATAGACTTCTGGAAAGCTTTTGATTCAGTGGTACATGACAAACAACTCCTAAAACTAAAATTTTACGGTATTTCTGGACACCTGCATAACTGGATAGAAGCATTCCTGTCAAACAGACAACAAATGGTCAAAATTGCGAGTGTCCTATCAATTCTGTACCTGTCAACAGTGGTGTCCCCCAAGGCAGTGTTCTAGGACCAACTCTCTTCATACTCCACATAAATGACCTCTGTGATCATATTAAGAGCAACTGTGTTCTCTTCGCTGATGATGTAAAGCTATTCAACACCACAGACTACCCTTCAAAAAGACCTCAACTATGTATCAGAATAGTCAAACAAATGGCAACTTCAAATCTCAACAAATAAATGCTCTGTCTTACATATTGGCAAAAAAAATATATCAGAAAATAAAATACAGGCTGAATAGTCAAGACCTTATTGATGATCCAAACTCTGTCAAGGATCTTGGAGTACTCATCTCTAATGATCGTGCTAGAGCCCACTGTAACTACATAGCCAAAAAGGCATTAAGAGTTGTTAACCTAATCTTACGTAGCTTTTTCTTTGGTAATATTACACTACTAACTAGAGCATACAAAACATACTCGAATATAGCTCATCAGTCTGGAACCCACATTACATATCTGATATTAACACAGTTGAGAAAGTCCAGAAATATTTCACAAGAAGAGTTCTCCACTCCTCTACTTGTTGCAGAATACCTTATGCCACCAGACTTGAAATTCTAGACCTAGAAAACCTAGAACTATGCCACCTTCAGTCTGATCTAAGTATAGTATATAAAATCATACATTCCAATGTCCTACCTGTCAATGAATACTTCAGCTTCAACCATAACAATACAAGAGCAAACAATAGATATAAACTCAAGGTTAATCACACCAAATTTGATTTCAGGAAATACGACTTCAGCAACAGAGTAGTCAATGTCTGGAATACTCTACCTGACTCTGTGGTTTCTTCCCCAAACTCCAAAAACTTTAACCTTAGACTGTCTACTGTTGACCTCACCCCTTTCCTAAGAGGACTGTAGGGGGCGTGCATAAGCGCACCAACGTGCCTCCTGTCCCAGTCCTATTGTTTCTTTTATTTTTCTTATATGTGTCCATGTTTTCATAACTATGTTTTTACTTATACCTATTATCTTGTAAGCAACTGACAAACCAAATAAAATAAAAAATAAAAATAAATAAAATGCCTAATTGGCCATGATACATCTGGTAATATTGGCTTAGTAAATCTGTTCCTCAATTTTCCAGAATTCTCCCTGCTAAGCCTCTTCCCAGGGAGAGAACTTTGCATGAAGGACTCTGACATCCATTGTATTTTAAGATGTGTACAAACAAATGCTCCCATCCCTAGGAAGAAGGCTATGGCAAACTGCTTGCAAAAATGGTGCGAAGTAAATTGTATGGACTTAGCCATGTAGTTACTAAGATTCAAGATTGACTGGAAGAGATGAAAAACAAATGCAATGCTTCAAAACAAACAAGTACCCCATCAAATATGTGGGGTAGAAAAGAACACAAGTGCTTTATTTAAAAAATAAATAAATCATAGGCCTCCCTACCATGTCAGTCAATTTGGTTAAGGCAACAGGCTACAAACCTGGGAAATTATGAGTTCTAATCTTGCATTAGGCATGAAACCAATGCCCTTGGGCCAGTCACTCTTTCTCAACTCTAGGAGGAAGGCAATGGCAAATTGCTTCTAAAAATGGTACTAAGAAAACTGCAAGAACTGGTTCATATAGTAGCTATGAGTCAAAATTTACTTGAAAGTACATACCTGCACCTTCACACCATGCACAATTCTACTAAATGCAATACAGTTCTCAAGTAAATATATCCGAGTTTGATTTTAAAAACTGAAGACAATACCTATTTCAAGCACCTGAAGAAATGCTATTAAGCATAGTGAGATAGCAGTATGTTCTTGGCAAAGGAAAAGAATTGGGTCAAATTACCTGTTGCAATATTTGGTGTTCATTCCCATAGTAACGTGATTAATGTTATACAAATCTAAGACTGAAGGTGCATGAAAACAAATCCCTTGTCTGATATGTAATCCTTAGAGATTTCTGAGAATAGTTGTGTAGTCCTTAATTGGGTTTTGCTGGCCTGCAAGTTCATTTGTAGTAATAAATTATTCCCAGTTGTTATAGCCAAAGGGTTGCAAAAGATTACAAGCTCCTCATGTCGCCTCAGTTCCTCCTGACCTTAATTTTAAGTCTAGGTCATATAATCACTTAGGTCAATAAAATGTCCTTTTCTTTTTGAGATAGTTAGTGGTATAACTTACGTAAAACAGCTAATGCATCTCTCTTGTGCCCAACCCTATCTAGGAAGAGTAGAAGTGGGACTTACAGAACTATGTGAAGGATATCATAGCCTCCTAGGATTCCAAATCCCTTGCTTTTTCATGCTTCTATCTATTGCCCTACCTTCTATCTCAGGGAAGCCTAAAATACAACTAGGCAGCCTATTCAGCAATCAAACTACAGAGACTTGAAAGGTAATTTCAATTGGAATAAAAACTTTTGAAAGAACAGCAAGTAATCCGCTCATGTTCATAGAATAAAGACAACACATTTCAGGAAGAGATGCCACTTACTGTTCTGCAAAATAAGGATATATTCCAAATCCAAACCATCTTTGAAATAATAATTTGCAGGCACTGAATTTAATAATTATGCAAGCTGCTTGCAGTTTATTTTACAGACATGATTTTGGTTTTCCAGTAAATTCAACTCTCATACTTTCTCTCCTAGAACAAAACATTTATTTATTTGGAAAGATCCACTGTAAGCCTTAATTGTTAGTTCAAATGTCCTGCTGGCAAGGAGAGCATTAATATATTGTATTATACACTGTACTTCTTGCCTAGTTCCCACATCTTTTTTTTAACCAGACAATGGTACAGGAAGAGATGAAGTAAGACCCATTTACCAAGTGCTAGACCTATACATCGTAGCTGCTTAGGTCTTTATTCCAAAAGTCTTGTACCATTTTGATGTCAGTTCTTGCTTATTCAATTGGTGTTTGCAACTGTTTAACAGTTTGGCAAGCTTTTTATAAATCACACATCACAAAATAACTTCACTTCCCCTTGGCATGAACATGTCCCTATGATAACATTTTTGGGACAATACTCTTATCCTAGGTCCAGCCTAGGTGACTTAAAGTCACTCCCAGATGATACAATGTTCAAGTCATATTTTCCCGCTTCTCAAAATACAATTTTCAATGGATACGATTTGGTTTGTTTTACAGACTATTTGAGTGCAGTTATTCTGGCCTCATAGTTGGCAGCCCCTGGAAGTAACTACAGGATGTTTATGGGTAAAATGTGTTGCAAAATATGGACTTTCAGAATCACACAATTCTAACTTTAATAACTATAATCAAATGCTGCCAAACCCAAACAGAAATTGACCAAGGGGACCTGCCCTCCTCCCTTGAGGACATAAGTAACCATGCTGAATTGTAGAAATGACTATCCTTTCTCCAGGATGAATTGTCCCACTCCCACCTGGTCTTCTGTGTCTTTCAGGTGCATTCATTGTTACCGACTCCATTCATCTTGCCATTGGTTATCCTCTTCCTTCTTTCCTTCACCTTCCCCAGCATTTCGGGTTTATCACCGGAGCTGAAGTATTTGCATAATGCATTCAAAGGCATTAATGTACCTTTTTTAAAAATAAAATAAAGATGAGTTAAAGATAAATTGGCAGTCATAACACAATTCATAAGATAACATTTTTGTGAGAAAGCTTGATTAAGAATTGCATTTATGTGGAAGCAAAATAGGGTAAACTGTATTATAAAGTTAATATTTGAAGGTTCTGTAATAGATGTTTATTCTCGTATCATGAAATGAAATAGATGTTATCCAAAATACAGTGTACTATTTATACTAAAACCAATTTAATGGACAAATATTGCAAATATAAGGAAGGAAGATATGATTGTTTTGTCATTGCCATATATACATGATCAAGATTTTCAGCATAATTCTATACATTGCATAGCCATAATCATGAATTACTACCAGGATTTTTGCAGGTACATATTTAGTATAATGTATTATATTAGCATAATTTCTTCTAATAGTGAATTTAGCAATGAAACCAATAGAAGCCAATATGGTTGGATATAAATATTGAATCTCTTTAAAAAAAAAAAAAGTGTCACCCTTAGCTTCATTGTGAAATGCCTTTTACTCCAGAAACAACTATAGAAAAAAATATTTAAATATTTGATGTATCCACATTAAAAAAACAGATTAAAATCTCAGCAGCAACTACTCAATAGAAATTTACCATGCTTGATATATTGATGTATTTACAAATTAATGGAAGAAGTAACCTCATGAAAAGTGGGACTCTGAGAATTTGAAACACTTATACAAAATCAAGATAATCTATTAGGACCTATATATAATTTGTTTCTGCAATATGACATGGAAATGGAACAAATTAAAAATTGCATGATAAAGTGGATGGAAAATTCAAAGAAGCAATTACAGTAGGACAATGGAAAGAATTGTGAAAGAAACTCAGTCAAACTCACTGCAAGCCATAATTTGAGGGAACATTTGTTTTAAATGTTTTACAGATGGTATATAACTCCATCAATAATTACCAAGATAGAACAAATCATAAAAGAACAAATGTTGGGAATGCCACAACAAAGAAGGATGAATATTTTACCATATGCAGTGATTAGGTAAAAAATTAAAACAAATAAAATCAGTAATGTTGCAAGAAAGAAAGAAAGAAAGAAAGAAAGAAAGAAAGAAAGAAAGAAAGAAAGAAAGAAAGAAAGAAAGAAAGAAAGAAAGAAAGAAAGAAAGAAAAAGAGAGAGAGAGAGAGAGAGAAAGAGAGAAAGAAAGAAAGAAAGAAAGAAAGAAAGAAAGAAAGAAAGAAAGAAAGAAAGAGTAGTATACTAATATAAGTACATAAGAGATGAAGTATGGGTCTCGATTATCAGCAAAGGAATTTAAAGATCCAGTATTATCAATTAGAAAATTAACTAGATAAATTATGAATAATTGTAATATCTGAAAGTATATTTGAACTAAACATGCCCTTTGATTATGCACAATTATTAATAATAATGACAATAAATAAAGTAATAAAGCAGTAATAATATAAACAGACTGTTAAGCCTGTGTTCCTCAACCAGGGTTAAGGAGACAAGCTAAACAGAATGTGCAGCGTTAGTCAGATAGGCATACAGATAAATATGTGAGATAAGTTTGTATGTTAACTAACATAAAAATAACAGATACGCTTGTGTTATCAAAAATATAGTTTATTCCACTGTCAGATTTATAGCATAGTCAAAATCACAGTCCATTAGTCATGTATCATTTTAGTCAGACCATTCAAGGATATTCAATTAGCAAAATCCATGTAGAATATCCAATGTCAGTTCACTTACAATAAATCAATCCTCCCACCGTTGATAAATCAACAGTCCTTTCTCTCTCCCGTTCCAGTAGGGGAAAAACGCAGTCTTCAGTCTATCCAGTAATTAGGGATCATCAAGCCAAAGAGAGCAAGCTGCCGTGCCTTGCTTCTTTTATGGTGCTTTTACAACCACTTCCTTAATTACTTTCTTACAGATAAAGTTACAGACACTTTAACTAACAAACCATGATAACATATTTTTTATTTTACCTAAACCAGTTAGGGTAAACAATGTTATCCCTAACATTGACCTCTTTTGTTTCCTTTATATAATAAATCAAGTGAAAAGAGAGAAAATTTACTGAATGTATTTAATTTTTAAAAATATGAATACAAGCAAAGACAGACTTAATTTCTTAATTTGAAAAATTAGACTTAATTTGAGCATTAGACTTAATTTCTTAATTTGAGAAATTAACATAGCCACAAAAGCCAAAAGCAATGTATAATTAATGAAAGTTTAAATACTCAAGCCTATTATTTAAATATAGAGTATATAAAATTAAAATTATATAAAACAGCAGTTAATATCAAGGTTTTACTTATTTTTCATGAAATGGAAATGGAAGTGGGGGCCAGTTAATCTGAAAGATTTCTGTTTTCTCCCTTCTTTAAACTGAATAGGCATATACAGACATTGGTAAGCAGTTTTCTTTAATTGTTTCTCCTCCTTAAATGAAACTGGATTGCAGGTTCTCTAGACATGTACTTGTATTTGTGATTTATCTTTTGACTATTTGTATTTATCCAAGAGTAGAAAGAACTTTGCTGTTTCTAGTTACTGCCATAGTCTCCCAGCAATCTGCCAAATCAAACTTTTATTATAGTAAAGGCTACATTGGCACCTTCTATATATATTGCAATACTGCTGGAGTGAGAGATTCAGGAAGGATGCCCAAGTAGAAAAGAAGATCACGATATTACTTTGTATCTTGGCTTCAATGTTGCATTGTCAAGAGAAGAGAATATTATGCATCGCCTTCAAACTATTTTGAGGGATTGGCCAATATGAGTGGTGACGATGGCAAGTAGAAGAGCTTCTTAGACCATTCAATTCCTCCAGTTTATATTCTTATTTACAATACTCTGATATTTTGATTAAAAAATGCCTGTAAGCTCCTGGCAATGAACAGCAATTTATGTTATAACTTATTCATTCACTGGGAATTATATCTAGCAAAACTCCGAGCATCTGATTCCTTTCCTAATTAAAAACATGTAGTTTGAGGGTTCTGAGATCAAACCCGCAAGTCAAAGTGGAATCATGGCTTTGATAATATTCCAATATTTTTGTTTCTTTAAAATAACTTTTAGTTAACTTGTTTGAAAAAGAAGAATCTGCATAATTTTCCAGTCTAAATTTCAGGCTATGAAAGGCCTGAAATGTGCTCAAATCTCACATGCCATATTTGCATGCTCCATGTTTCTGAATATTCAGTGCTGTGACAGAGAGAAGCAAAATCAGCTAGTATAATTTAATCAAAGTTTAAAATTAAAGCCCAAACTAGAAGCAAATAAAATACACTGAATGCAGCTCAAAAAGGGAATGAGCTGTGGAATGAAATTTCCATACTGAAAGCCTGCATAGGCATTTAGATAATACAGAAAAAAAAATCACATTTACTTTTCAGATGAAAATTGAATTGAGTTCTACCCTCTTTAGATTGGTCAATCCAGCAAATACAATGTGTTCTTTACATCCTTGGTACTGATAATGAGATGATCTAGATCAGGGCTGTCAAACTCCTGGCCCCTAGCCCAGATCTGTCATGTGCTGGCCACGCCCACACCTGAGAGGGGGGGAAGTCCCGATACATCATGTGATGCCACTGTGATAACATGCATTTACACCCCTGAGCTAGGCAAAATATATATTCATGGTGAATCTTCAGAGCAGAGTTTCTTTTATTATGGACATCCAACTATAAATGTTTTGGTTTAAGAGAAAGAGACAGCTATTGCTGAAAGGCATTAAAATTATCATATGAAAAATAGATTTCACTGCAGGCAGTTTTCTATCTTGCTACAGCTCACTGGACATGTTTCCTTTTGCATCTTGAATAATCATAGATTCATACCTCGACAAATAACTGTCAAACTCATGTTTATACTAGTGTAACCCTTTCCCCAAGCTTTTTAATTTTAATCAAAGGTAAAAGCTTATTCTGATTATATTTTTCTTTGGCTCACCCAGACTTTTACTATCTATTTGAGAAGTTATATTGGCAGCACTGAAACAACAGACTCTAATCTCCACAGTTATCATGAGATCAAAAGGTTCTCTGAGGAAAAGAAATGGTGTTAAACTTCCTGAGAGACATCATTTGGAGGTGTTCTCCATACCTTAAATTATTCAGCAGTCGACATTAGTCTCAGGAATGCAACTGGATAGAACTGCTGCTGGGACCTAATTAAAATGATTTTCTTTTCTTTTCTTTTATAAAAATGTTATTGGTTTTTTAAAAAAAGCAAACAAACCAAACATAAAAACATCAAGCTGTCTTCCATAGGTGTACATACAGTATGCCGGTTGGTTTACAAATTGTTTTGTGCTTCCATTTCGTAGTCTTCAATTACAATTACATTACATATAATCTCATATTGTTAATCAAAAACTAAATACCTTAGTATCATTATTAATCAATCATTTGACTATACTTTTATTCATTCATGTTTTACAAGATAACCATAATTTATTTAATTTATTATATAACAGTTCATATTATCATCCCAAATCTATCCTAAAATCATTTTGTAGTTATAATAAAAAAGAAATACATCTTTATATATTTATTATTTTCTAGAAATCTACATATTTCATTACTGCATTTTATTATCTAACCATTGATAAAAAAGATCCCAAATTTTATAAAATTGTTTATCCTCTTGTTCTCTAATTTCAAATGTCAATCTATTCATTTCAGCACATTCCAATATTTTCTTAATGATTTCCTCCTGTGATGGTATCTTCTCATTTTTCCAGTTTTTAGCAAATACAATCCTAGCCGCTGTTAATATATTTACAATCAGGTATTTCAAGTCTTTACTATATATTTCAGGTAACATTCCCAATAAAAATATCTCTGGTTTCAAGTCTATATGTTTTTTTGTCATTTTTTCCAACCACATGTGGATTTTAGTCCAGTATTTTTTAGCATCCGCACAAGTCCACCACATATGGTAATATGAGCCAGGTGTCTGATGACATTTCCAACATTTTTCGGATTTATTCTTAAACATTCTTGCTATTCTTGTCGGGGGGGGGGGAAATGCCACCTGTAAAACATCTTATACAAATTTTCTTTATATGCTGTTGGCATTGTCATTTTATAATTTTGAGATCACAATTTTTGCCACAATTTTCTCTAAATCAATTCCATATCCAAAATTCTTCCCCCAGCAATCATAGTTTCTTTAACTTGTTCTTCTTCTAGTTTAATTTCTAATAAATACCCATAAAATTTTTAAATCACCTTTTCATCAGTACCTGTCAAAATCTTATCTAAATCAGTAAATTTATCAAAGAAACCGATAGAATCTTTATATTTGTTTTAGAATCTTTATCATACCTTGTATGTATTTGCGCATATGAAAACCAATTCATCTTCATACTTTGTTCCTCTAGTTTTTGCATAGATTTAAGTTCACCCTTTTCATTCAGTATTTCACCATATCTAACTGTTTGTTCCTTTTTGTATATTATAGGATACGAAAATGCTTCAATAGTCGATAACCAGACTGGAATTTTCAAATAACATTGTCTTTTAACCTTCTCCCAGTTTAACCACAGAGACTCCTGTATATAATGTCTTCTAAAATACCCCTGTGTTTTAGTTCCTTTGTACCATAAAAAAGCATGTCACCCCAACAACAAATCATGTCCTTCTAATGTCAACAATCTAGCATTTCTTAGTGTTATCTGTTAGGTACTGAACATGGGTCGGAGTAAATGGAGATAGCCTCTGAATAGTGAACATTCAGCTTTTTATTTGCATAGTGACTTCTCAAAAAACAACAACAGTGAACTCTGCCTTATATAGGCAACCCTTGTGAGAATTGTCCAATAATGAGCTATGAACGCTAGCTCTTTTAACCAATAAGAATCCTCTGTTAAGGGCCAATCGGATTCCTCAGAACTAACCAATCTGATCTGGCCGCCTAACAGCCAATCAGAAGTGCAGGGCCAGAACCCTGCACTTTACCTCAAGCTCATACTTTATTAACTATGGTACATACACAACACCCCTTCCCCCTGGCTTCTTAATTACGGTGTAGTTATATAGTCCCTTAGGTAGGACGGTTGTCTTTTAACTCTTTCGGTTTTTCGTTGGATTGGTTGGTTGCAATCCTGTTGAGGTAGATTGTTGTTTGGCAGTGGTTCTGCTTCTTGCTCAGCTGCAATTTCTTGCGGTGCAAACGTTTCTCTTTCCTGCTCCATTTCCTGAGTATCATTTAGTTCGTCGCTCCCTTCGAGCAGATTCCCTGGAACTTCATCTTCTTCTGTACCTCCCCCCACTCGGTTTGGTCATGGGGGAGTTGTTGAATGGCCATTGTGAGTCGTGACTGTAATTGGTCGGTATGTCGTTTCCACAGTTTATTGTCATCGCATTTCACTACGTAGGATTTAGGGCCGGTCACTCGTACTACTGTTGCCTCTATCCATAACGGGTCGCCTGATAAGTTCCGTGCATAAACGAGGTCTCCTACCTGGAAGGTGTGACAGCAGCCGCTGGATCCTATTGGCTTTTGCAGTTCATAAGCAGGGTGCAACCGGTCGAGGTGGGAGCGGAGTCTTCGTCCCATCAGTAGTTCGGCGGGAGTTCTGCCGGTGACGCTATGTGGAGTTATGTGTTGCAAAAAGAGAATTTGGTTGACCTTGTCATCGATATTGTCATAGTCCACTTTTTGCAAAGTCTTTTTAACAAATTGGACCATGCGTTCAGCTCGGCCATTGGTCGCAGGGTGCGCAGGCGAGGTGAGCGCATGGCGGATGCCGCGGTCAGCGAGGTACTGCTCGAACATTAGTGACGTAAACTGTGGCCCGTTATCGGACACCAGGACATCTGGCAATCCGTGGGTTGCAAAGAGTCTGTTTAGAATCTTGATCACCGCCTCGGAGGTCGTAGCCGTCATACGATGAATTTCTAACCAATTGGAGTATGCGTCGACTGTCAGCAGGAAGGTATAGCCCTTGGTTGGCCCCGCAAAATCCAGGTGGATTCTGGACCAGGGTCCATGTGGCGTCTCCAATTCAGTCGGCATGGCTTTTGGTGGGGCGTTGCTGACTTGTTGGCAATTGGAACACACTTTAACCCACTGCTCGATTTGCCGGTCCATGCCTGGCCAGCATGCATAGCTTCGTGCAAGCGCCTTCATTCGCACGATGCTGGGGTGGCCCTCGTGCAGAATTCGTAGCAGCGTCTTCCGGAGTCGTTCTGGGACAACGACTCTATCGGCCCAGATGATACAGGCTTTTTGGGAAAAAAGTTCAGTCTGTTGAGATTTGAATGGTGTGAAGTCATCTGGGACTTGGTCCAATGGCCATCCACGTTCTACCCAGCCTAGGGCTCGAGCTAGGGTGTGGTCTCATTTGGTTTCTCTCACGATGTCTCGGGCGGTCATAGGTGGCGAGTTGAGTGTTTCGATCTGCAACGTGGTTGCTGTTGGTGCCGGATCATCGAGAGTCTCTGGAAGCAGTGCTCGGCTTAATGCGTCGGCGTGGGGAATGGCTTTCCCCGGGCAATATTGCAGGCGATAATTATAAGCAGCTAGGAATTCTGACCATCAGGTCATTCAAGGGGATAATATGTAGGGGGTTGGCTTGTCCCCGGCTATTATCCCTAGCAACGGTTTGTGGTCAGTTATAATGGTCAATGTCCTTCCATACACATATTCATGAAATTTTTTTACAGCTGAAACGATTGCGAGGGCTTCTTTATCAATTTGTCCATAGTTCCGTTCTGCTTGTGAAAGAGTCTTTGAAAAGTATGCAACAGGGACTTCGTTCCCATTAGGCAGTACATGGCTCAAAATGGCATCCACCCCGAAAGGCAATGCATCGCAGGTTATAACTAATGGCAAAGTCTCGTTATACTGCATAAGTACAGAGTCAGATGTGAGCAGTTTTTTAACATTCCGGAACACTTGCTCTTCCCGGTAACCCCATACCCACAATGCTTTCTTATCTAATAATCGGTGTAACGGTTCAGCGACAGTTGCCTTGTGCAGTAAAAATACATTATAGAAATTAATGAGGCCTAAGAACGCCTGGAGAGCGGCCTTGTTGCGTGGCCTGGGAGCGTTTTTGATCGCTTTTAATTTACTCTTGGAAGGATGAATGCCCTGACTATCAATCCAGTACCCGAGAAACTCAGCATTGTCAGTATACAATTGACATTTTTTTTTTTTTACCCTAAGTCCAGCCTCTTGAAATTTTTTAGGACGCATTTCAAACGGCCCTGTAAGATTTTTTGGGTAGGGGCTGCAATTAATACGTCATCAAAATAAGGGACCACGCCCTTGATTCCTTGTAATAACCTTTCCATAAGGCTCTGGAAGATCCCCGGGGCTACACTAACTCCGAATTGCAATCAGGGACATTTAAAGGCACCCCTGTGCATTACAATTGTTTGGGCTTGAGCCGTTTTTTCATCCACTGGTAATTGTTGATAAGCTTGGGCTAAATCTAATTTAGCGAAAACCTTACCGCCCCCCAAGGAATGGAGGAGGTGCTGCACCACCGGAACTGGATACGCATTCTGCTGTAGGGCGTGGTTCAAAGTGGCCCGGTAGTCCCCACAAATTCGGATTGACCCGTCTGGCTTAATGGGTGTTACAATAGGGGTTTCCCATGGAGAGTGATCGATGGACTTCAACACCCCTTGAGCAATTAACTTGTCGAGTTGTTTGTCGATTTTTGCTTTAAGAATGAACGGAACTCGACGGGGCTTCAAGCAAATGGAAGCTACTTTTGGATCTAGACTGAATGAGATCGGGGTCCCCTTATACTCGCCTAAGCTATCCGCGAAGACGTCGCTGAACTCAGAGATAAGGTCTTCCTCCCACTCACAACCACCAACTCGGTTCACACCGGCCACTTCAATGCCGAGTGGC
Source organism: Hydrophis major (assembly GCA_033807585.1). Taxonomy (NCBI): domain Eukaryota; kingdom Metazoa; phylum Chordata; class Lepidosauria; order Squamata; family Elapidae; genus Hydrophis; species Hydrophis major. The sequence continues at coordinate 324,856,560 of CM066328.1, read as the reverse complement.
GTGAACCATTGGAGGCCTTCTAGGCTAGGTCTATCTCTATCGATGACCGTTAGAGGTAAGTACGCTGTATGCTTCTTGAGGGAGACTCAAACTCGGCAGGACCCGACAACGAGGATTCGATTCCCTTGGTAGTCCTTGAGGATGAGGTGTTGAAATTGGAGGTCTTGGCATTGAATTGTGGGGATGAGTTGCTTGAGTGTCTTCCAAGACACCATCGAGAGGATGATCCCGAGTCGACCTCCATGTGGCAAGGCTGGTTCTCGATGGCTACCGTGACCCGGGTTTTCTTAGTGTCCAAAGCTGAGGCGTGACCGATAGTGATAATATGGTGAGCCTCTTCTCTTTGCAAAGCTCGATTTCTGTAGCAGTGGTTTACTGGCTCTCGCCTTACAGGACGGTTTCCTGTCAATTGGCGATAGTTGGCCCCTTTTGAGGCCTGACTGAGTCCTGGTAAACTGCGGCAGACCCGGCCGATGTGGCCTCATTTCCCGCACTCATGGCAGAGTGTGTCGCGGAATTTGCATTCGGCCCTGGCATGGTTGGCTCCACAGCCAGCACAAGGACGTAAGGGCTTCGGATGAGGGTCCCGGTTGGACCGCAGTCGATGCACCCCTTCTTTGTCGCTGTCTGACGACGAAGAGAGGTCCTCGTGGTGCGTCGTCGCTAGCTGTCCTTCAGGCTTGGATAAACTGTCGCTTGTCGGTGGTGGTACCGGAGTGCGGCTTCGCCGTAGTTGTGCAGCCAACTTTTTGGTCGCCTCTGCTGCCGTGGCCTCGGCGATGGCGTCGGCAAGGCTCATGTCACCTTTCGCTATCAGCTTGCTTTGCAGGCCTAGTGCATCTAGTCCCAGAACTATTCGATCTCTTAGTGCCTCTTCTAAATTGGCGAACCCGCAGAGGCCCCCTAAATTTCGGATGTCTGCCATGAAATCGGCCACGCTTTCCCCTTTTCGTTGGTTCCTCTGGTAAAACTCGTGGTGTCTCACGAGCGTAGGCATGGTTGGCGCGTAATGGTATCTCAGGATGGGTTCGAGGTCGTCCCAGCTCATGGCCTTCACTTCTCGAGGTTTGGCGAGTGCTTTAGCCATCTTAAACACGGCTGGGCCGCAATGCGTCAGGAACAGCGCCCTTTTCTTTGCTGGTGTGGCGTCCTTCAAGTTATTCGTTTCGAGAAACATTTGGAAGCGATCCATGTAGGATTCCCAATCCTCTTGGTTCGGATCGAACGGAGCAGGTGGTTCGATGCCGCCGGACATGGTTCCGTTGTTGGCATCGTCTATCACGTGCTCGGTTTTGCTTCCTGGCTTCTTCGGTTCAGACGTCTCCACATCCCATCCTCGTCACCAGTGTTAGGTACTGAACATGGGTCGGAGTAAATGGAGACAGCCTCTGAATAGTGAACATTCAGCTCTTTATTTGCATGGTGACTTCTCAAAAAACAACAACAGTGAACTCTGCCTTATATAGGCAACCCTTGTGAGAATTGTTCAATAACGAGCTATGAATGCTAGCTCTTTTAACCAATAAGAATTCTCTGTTAAGGGCCAATCAGATTCCTCAGAACTAACCAATCCGATCTGGCCGCCTAACAGCCAATCAGAAGTGCAGGGCCAGAACCCTGCACTTTACCTCAAGCTCATACTTTATTAACTATGGTACATACACAATATTATCCATTCCTTAACCCACATCAATTGTACTACCAAATTTGTAGCTTGGTAGTACAATTCCCAATTAGGTAAACCAAATCTTCCTCTAATTCTAGCATCTTGCAAAATACTTGATCTTATTCGTGACTTGAATTTTCAATAGGTCTGCCAGTTCTTCCTTTTGTCTTAATAGCGTATTCTTTGTCAAAATCTTTGTCTTATCTTTATTTCTTTTCAAACTAGCCACCTTTCCACATGTTTCAATCTTTTCTATCAATTTTGATGTTGTTTCTAAAGGTCTTCTAAGATGAAAACCAGATCATCTGCAAATGCTTGCAGCTTAAATTCTTCCTTTTTAATTTTCATTCCTTTTCATCTCTAATATTTCTGTTTAACACTTCCAAAGTTAACACAAACAGCAAAGGTGATAGTGGGCACCCTTGTCTTGTTCCTTTTCTTATATTAATAGAGTCTGTCAGCTCTCTCTCTATCATTACCTTTGCCATTTGCTTATAGTATATAGCTTCTATTGTTTGAATAAATTTTCTAGCAAAACTCATCTGTTCCAACAGTAACAACATGAATTGCCAATTCACATTGTCAAATGCCTTCTGCGCATCTAAGAATATCAGAGCCATTTGTTTTTCAGGATGTGCCTCATAGTATTCCAAGGTGTCCAAGATTCATATTGTCTTTAATTTGTCTTTTTGGCAGAAATCCATTTTGATCAGGATGGATAAAATTATTTAAATATTTTTAAAGTCTTTCCGCCAATATTGAAGCAAAGATTTTGTATGCATTTAGTAAAGAAATGGGTCTATAGTTCTTAATTTGTAATGGGTTGGCATCCTCTTTAGGAATAAGTGTAACATAGGCTTCTGACCATGATTTAGGTATCTTCTTGTTTAACATAACTTCATTCATAACTTCTAACAATGGAAGATTCAACAATTCTTGTAATGTTTTATAAAATTCTGCCGGAAGTCTATCTGGGCCTGGTGGCTTTCCATTATTTTGCTTCTTGAGTGCTTCAGTTAACTCCATCATCGTTATGTTGTTTTCTAACATTTCTTCAGTCTCTTTAGGTATCTGAGGTAAATTAGCATTCTGTAAGTACTGCTTAACTCTCTCTTCATCGATATTCTCTTGCATATATAATTTCCCATAAAAGTCTCGGATGATTTCCTTCTTCTCTTTACTCCCATAGCAAACTTGGCCTTGGTCATCTATTAGTTGCAATGTTTTCCTTGAATCTTTCTCCTTTCTCAGTTTATATGCTAACCATCTACCTGGTTTATTTGCGTCTTCAAAATAGTTCTGTTTAGCACCTCTAATTTTCTGTGCTAATTCTTCTTTTTCTATTTGACCCATTTTGTGTTTAATTATATACATTTTTAGCTTGATGTCCTTTTTCTGTGGCATTTTCTGAAGCTTTTTTTCAAGTCTTTTATGCTCATCCTCTAGGGCCTTAGAGGCTAGCCTTTTCATAGTATTCCTTTTCCTTGTATAGTCTATTATCAAGCCTCTAGCATATGCCTTCATTGTGTCCCATACATTCTGAATTGATGTATCTTTTTTATTTTCTCTAAAGAAAAAGGCCAATTCTTTCTCCATCCACCGTATAAAGTTTTTTCCCTTTAAAATAGTATTATTTAACGTCCATCTAGATCTTCTTTTTTGCCCTTTCCATTTAATTGTCATTGGATTGTGATCTGCCCAAGTATTTGTTTCAATATTTATTTCTTGAATGTTAGGTATTAATTCTGTTGACATCCATATCATATCTATTCTGGACCATGATAAATGTCTATTTGAATAGAGAGTATATTGTTTAGTTTTAGCATTTATTTCTCTCCATGTATCTTTTAAGTTAATTTCATCTGCCATCTTAAAAAAAGATTTAGGGAGAGTCTTTCTGTTTTGCTTTGTTGTTTTCTGTATAATCCAATTTGTTGTCTACAATTCCATTAAAATCCCCCATCATAACTATATTAGCATAGTCCAATTCAATTATTTTCATATGTAGTTTTTTGTAGAATTCTTCTTGTTTATCATTCAGGTGTTGTAATCATTCTTCATGTTGATGGAGTATGAACATTCCAATTTCAATGGAATTTGCTGTTAGGTGAGTCATTGTAAGATTCCAATTTATATCCTCCTCCTCCTATAATATAAAAAAGTGCTGATATCTCAGAAAACCTTTGTTGGTGTTTTTTTTTAAAAATGCAATCAGATTTCAGATCTATCTGCTTATTCACTCTCTCCTTGACTTCTGATCCTGATACTAACACGCCAAGTTTCTTTTGGATAATCTGGTGAATGAACACATTGAGGAGGAGTGTCTCATGAAATTATTTTTTCAATAGTATTTATTCACAAGAATAGCTCAAGAAAAGGAATATTGATTTGGAGGAATTTATTGTTTTCATAAGTAAGGGATCATAAAGGCCTTAATCATAACTTTACTTATACGCCTGGAATACAATTTTATTTACATTTTCATACACTATGAGCTACAATATTGAATACTGTACCACAACTACTTGTCTCTGCCGTGAAGTGAAATGATTGGGTGATATTTTGCAAAATTAAAAATAAATGAAGGAAAAATTAAAAATGAATCAATAAACTTAAACAAATTAAAAAGAAGAACGTATTAATAATCCAGTCAATGTAGTCTGGTGCTTAAAATAATTTAGCCTTTCTGTCTAAAGTTCTATAGACACAATATTGTAAATAAATATAATGGACACCAGTGTAAATAAAAAAACATCTTATGGATAAATATCTTAAAATAAATTTAACAATATAACATTCTTGACTATCAGTAAATTAAATTTCCAGCTTGATTTCTTTTTTTTTAAACAAAGATTTTATTTTTAACAACAAACATACAAACAAAACATAAAAACATAAAATTTCCAGCTTGATTTCTGAGCTTACATATTGCACTCTCCAATCTTTCTTTGAATCATTATTACCAGATGATGCCTAATGCCAAACTTCCTTCATCAGTGAAGGAGGCACTCCATATAAATTCTAAGTGGTCAAATTATATCTGACTTCTTCCTCCATCCCCCCTTCTACTCTAAATATCTAATTAATGGTGTAAACATGCATCAAATATCTTACTGAAAGTTCTTTATAATAGCTGTCTATATTTCTGTTATTTCAACTGGAATTATTCTGAAACTATTTCTTCTTGCTTAAAGATAATTTTTCCAGAACTGTGAACCTCAACAGAATGACATAATTCAATTGTAACAAGCCAGACAGAAGTGGGTGGTATTTGAATAAAGTTAACTTTTGTTGACAAAAGTTCTCTTTTTATGCTTTTAGATTTCTATTGACATATATACCATATTTGCCGGCGTATAACATGACTTTTTTGCCCTGAAAAACATGCCTCCAAGTGGGGGGGTTGTCTTATACGCCGGGTCGTCTTATATGCCGGAAAATAGTAATTGGGAAGCACTGTGGCTGCCTGCAGCCGAGGCACTTTTGCGCACCGTGGAAACGAATCCCGTGAAGCCAAAAGGAGCAGCCAGCCTTCAGGATGATGTAGGCGGGCCTCCTTCTCCCAGCTCCCAAGGACACGAGGTGCTCAGCGGCCTCCGCTCACACCACCCGGGCTCCGCTCAGGTATCCGGCTGGGGCTGTCAGGAGTTGTTACCGCTGGTGCGGCTCTGCGCAGCTCCAGTCCCGCGTTGCCTTGGGAAGGGAAAGGCAAAACCAGGAGCTGCTGCTGCCATTGCAAAGCGCCGCCGCGGCTCTTCCTTTTTGCCTTTCCCTTCCCGAGGCAACGCGGGACTGGAGCTGCGCAGACCCGCGCCAGCAGTAACAACTCCTGACAGCCCAGCCGGATGCCTGAGCAGAGGCCGGGCTATGCGAGCGGAGGCCGCTGAGCGCCTCGTTTCCTTGGGAGCTGTGAGAAGTAGGCCCGCCTACATCGGCCTGAAGGCTGGCTGCTCCTTTCGGCTTCACGGGATTCGTTTCCACGGTGCACAAGAGTGCCTCAAAAAAAAAAGTGCAAAAGTGGAAGGTGTGCAGAAGAGGGGGTAGTCTTATACGGTGAGTATATATCAAACTTTATATTTTGAGTGGAAATGGGGGGTCGTCTTATACGCCGGCAAATACGGTATTCTTCTTAGGCTGATATTAGGTCTATGCAATGAAATATATAGCAATGAAATACTATTTATCATCAGAACTACTATTGTGTTAAAAAAAACCCCCACACAAAATGATTATAGGCTCTTCACTTATAAATCCCAGCAAGTGCTTTTATAATAATATAAGGTAATTACTAACAGTGTGTTCAGTCCATAGAAAATTAAGTGTACTTGAGTACACATTAAATCAATTCCACTTAAGCAGTAAATTATACCCACCAAGCTTATGGCATTTAGTGGGATTTCAAAATCCTGTGCTTTCAGGATTTAACTAGTCAATGTAACTAATCATTCTATTTATAAAGTAATTATAACACAATGTTTTGTTTAAACATTGTTTTCTAATTTTAAAATGTAATAAGAATAAGCATGATGAACTAGACCTTCTACTTCATAAGAAAATGTTCAGATCATTCATCTTTGCAATGGGCTAAAATGGGAAGATGTTGGTAAGACTGGGGACTAAGTCTAGTAAAGAGAATAGGACGGAAAATTCAGTGACAAGCTTAATTCATATAAAACATTTAAATAATGTTTAAATAATGAACTCTTTAAATAATGTTGTATCTGTCAGCAAATATTATCTGCTTTTACTTATTGAACAGAATAATTATAGGGATGTTCACTTGGAAATTATCCTCATTTTATTCTGTTGGATTTATTTCCTATCAAATATTCCAAAAATAGCATTTTATTTTTTGCCTAGTAATGTTTCAACAGCAACTATATTAAAATATTCATAGATTCAGACGATCATAAATGTATATCCTCACAATATCCAACTGAGTTAATATTATAGAGATTTGGAAAAAAAATTCAAATCATTTTCCTAAATTAGATGCATTTTCAGTGTGTTTGTTTTTTTTATAGTCACAGCTAACATTTTCACTAAATAGCCTCTCTCTCTCTCTCTCTCTCTCTCTCTCTGTGTGTGTGTGTATCCTAATAGTAGGAACTGTCATTAGGTGAATATTTAGAGAATGTAACTCTGGGCAGAGATAAACATTTGAGGATCATTAACCTTAAGTCTCAAATGTTGCTTCCCTCTAATATAATTTTGTTGAGTTTGTCATTTCCTGCCCCAAGGTCTGGATGAATGATAATAAAATCAGAAAAATGCCTTCAATGAAATTAGCTAAGATTTACTTTTTGATGCTGACAGGTCTGAATTAAATCCCTGAGTTAATTCTGTCTGAAAGCTAAACAATAAGGAACATTGCCAGAGAATAGCTTAACTCTGTTTCAGGCAATGTGTTAACATTTCAAAAGCTGCTTTATATCCTATGGGCATCTTCAGTTCTTGTAAAAGGTCCTGCTTGTGTCCTCAGTCTTGTCTTTTGATGGACTTTTTTTTTTTTAAAAAAAATTGTCTTTATTCAAAGTTCATGTCATTTCCTTTAGCTTTCGGCTTTGCACCATGTATCCAAAGTATCTCCGTTTTAGTGTCTTTACCACTGCTTCCAATGAATGGTCTCATTTTACTCCATTTTACTTATTTAAAGATTTTTATTGACTCCCATCGTTAGCAACTCTAGGTGGCTCATAACAGCAGTAAAATCAATAACTGTAAAACAGCCATAAAAATAAACCAGGAGAACAATCAACAAAGCCAAAAACCCTGCTCCTTAATCATCCCGTTAGGATGCCCTGCAGGAAGCTCCCATGACTCTCTCATGCCATTCATCCTATCCTGTCCTAGTGCCTCTGTAAAAAGCAGGTTTTGACAGCCTTCCAAAAGGGACTGTCTTCCCTCCCTCCTTTCATTCCAAATCATCACAAGGAGAATAATCCACAAGGTAGATGTCAGGACTCAGGCATCCACTCCCATTTAAATCATGAGTATCTAACCCCATCTCTCAGAGTTAAAAGAAAACAAGATTTATTAGGAGTGATCATGCCGGTGCTGCCTGGGTGCAGCCGACTCTGAGACACATCATTCATTTTTCCCTTGACCCTGGTCTTCCCCCACCCCCTGGATGTATATTCTCCAATGGGACACATCCATAGCCAAGAGTCATCAATCATGCTCTGCAATAATAATCTTACGCGCCAGAAGCTTCAGCCACCTAGCAATTATCTATGAAGCATTTAAGGAATGCACTACTTCTCTCATTCCCTTTCTGTGTCAACTCTAAAAGACCAGAGAAATCTTTTTGAGTTGACAGTAGGTGCAGCCACACTTTCAATGCCCATTAGATAGCAGCACTTCAGGGAAGGGATCTAGAGTATACTTACCCTGTCTGATCTAATGGCATGGACAGATATTCTTAGGGAGATACAGTCCCACAAATAACAAAGTTATCTTTTTGTTGTGGAGGATCTTAAAGATGATAATTAGCTCTTTGAATTGCACCTGGAAGCTGAGACCCAGTGCAGTTTGTGCAATAAAGGAGTAACATGGGCAAACATAAAAATACAACAAATGGCATGCCACAGTATTCTGGGAAGTTGTAACTTCTGAGTGGTCTTCAAGGACAACCCCCTGTAAAACACATTGCAATAGTCCAAACAGGGAGTGACTAAGGTGTGAATGACTATGAACGAGGAAGGCCTCCTGGTCCAAGAAAGTATACATTTGGCATACAACTCGGATCTGTACAACGGTGCTCCAACACATGGCTGCCACTTATTGCTCTAGGAGGATCCTCAAATTGTGTACCAATTCAGTCCGAAGGAATGTCTGTCCAGAATTAGAGACGAAATGTTATCAGGGCGGAAGTGAGGTGGAGGCTAAAATCCCAGAGTCACTCCGTCTTGCTAGAGTTGAGTCAAAACTAGTTCCTTCCCATCCAGATCCTTAAGTTTCCAGGTACTTAGCCAGCATTGACACAGTATCTCCTGACTGGCGTAGAGTAGAGATTATATAATTAATTGTACTACATTCCATGGATTGATGATATCACCCAGCAATTTCATGTAGATCTTGAAAAGAACACATGAAAGCCTTGAGACCTGAACTTTTCCACATATCAGGTAGCTATTGTTCAAGCCCTCCTTTCCCACTAACACTGAATGGAAATAAATGAAGAAAAGAAAAAAAAAAGAAGGGGAATGAGAGTATATCGAGAGTTATGCAGTGATAATTCAGTGCCAGAAAAGATGGCTGATGCTTCATTTAACATCTTTATAAACATAAGTAGATTTTACAAACCAGTTGTAGATTTCTCCAACATGGAGCAAACTCAAACAGAAACATGTTGTAGTTCAGAGCAGAGCTCCTGTTTTCAGCAAACAAGCAAGTTAGTTTCATTTTCAGTGGACAGATTCCGAGCTCAAACATAGCTGAAGAATTGCAGAGCTTAACATAGAACCATGCCTAGGCTACGGTTAGTTTCAGTTTCAAGCCTAGGCTACTTCTAGTTTCAGTTTCCCAAACAGTCCTCATTGGCTGATTTAGTTGCTATGCCTATTCTTTGGCTGACCTTGTTACCAAGCTCAATTCCAGTTCATGAATATACTCTGACAGAATAGTTATGCCATAACTGAATCAAATTACAGTTAGGTTCTTCTAAGGATATATAAACTGAGTCTAATCACGTTACAGAAGTGATCTTAATTTGTTCAAGTAGTGTACTGACCCAAAGTTTCATGAGGAAAAAAAAGAAATAATTGATTTTGTACATTACATATTTCTTTCATTCCTAATGAGAAGTAATATGTAACTTTTTAGAACATAGAGTTGGAAAGGATTTTGGATGTCTTCTAATCCAATCCCTTGCTCAATCAGAAAACCCTGTACTATTTCAGACAAATAGTTGTGCAGTGTCTTTTTGAAAGCCTCCAGTGATGATGCACCCACAATTTCTAAAGACAAGCTATTCCACTGATTGCTCTCACTGTTAGGAAATTTCTCCTTAGATTTAGGTTGCTTCTCTCCCTGGTTAGTTTCCATCCATTGTTTCTTATCTTGCCTTTTGCTGCTTTGGAAAATAGTTTGAACTTCTCATCTTTGTAGGAGTACATATACTCAGGATGCTCAAGCAGGGTGCGCAATACAACAATTTTAAAACAAATAAATTACAATCACTAGCATTCAGGGGTGGGATTCAAATTTTTTAACAACTGATTGTGTGGGCATGGCTAAGTTGGGGGGCATGGCTTGGTGGTCATGTTATTGGCTGGGTGTGGCCAACTCAATATCACTCACATCGAGGCACACATCTCCTCGCCTGACCTCTCATGACTATGGGGATGCTGCAACAGTCATAAGTGTGAAAAATGGTCATAAGTCACCTTTTTCAGTGCCATTGTAGAGACTCAGAGTAACCCTGCATGGTATTGTTGTATATATTACACTAGAAGACCACAGAGAAAACTTTAGAGAAAACATACTATGGAGTGACTTTTAGCAAACCATAAGCTCATCTCAGAAAACAACAAAACATGAGAAATATTCTTAAAATTGCTCCAACTTGACTCTCCTTGGTATAAGAGGAGGTAAGGAAAAACATTGCCAGATGTTCAAGATTGATGTAATCTTTTCAACATAGGCTAGATCAGAAAATAGAACTTGCAAAAAACATTAGAATTCTCTTGTATTAAAATGCAATAAAAAGAAAATGTTTTAGTTTTTTTAAAAAATTTAAGAACAGTCTCCAGGATTGTTTTTATCAATAAAAATGGAGTCCATCTTGCTTCCGTTTGGGCTTTTTCGGTGATGGACTGAAATCCACAATCATGCGCGGTTTCGATCCATGCTCACCGCCGGAGCACCCTGAGCCACCTGGATTTGGGGCTAAGCCATTCCGTAGAGATGGTGAAGGGGGGCGGAGACCACCAGCAGGGTTGAAGAGAGCTGCATCTCACCTCTCCAGTTGGCCATTACTCCCTTTCCCGAAAACAGTTGCAGTGGTAGCCACCTCAAAAAAAGAGCCCAACCGGAAAAGATTGTGCAGGAGGAAGACAAGAAGAGAAAGCTTTGACTGATTGGGTTGAACTGAAAAAGTAACCGCATAAGGTACCCTGGTATTGGAACTATAAAAACATTATTCCCAAAGAAGATTTCTGAAGCAGCAAAGGAGAGAGAGAAGGGAAAAGATTTGGTTTTTTTTTTCTTTCCTTCCCCATACTGACAGCTAAGAGACTTAAGTAAGAAATTGAAAAAATCCACTTTGACATTAACAGGTATTTAAGCTGAAAATAAAATGTCAAAGTAATAATAAAGATTTCTGGATTCTCAAAAACTTTTAAAAGAAGGAAAAAAATAAAAGGGTGGGATCTGGAAAAATGGAGACCACCTGGAAATGAAAGGAATTAACAGTGAAACCTTAACAAGATTCCTAAAAAATACATTCTAACTGAAACTTTGTAACAAGATAATAGAACCCCAGGAAGAGAAAGTGGAAAAAAGAAATGGAAAGTGGAAAAAGAAAAGAAGATACAGCTTTGTACTATTTGGATTACTTGGTGATTTTTGGATTTTTGGTTATTGGATTTAAATGACTAAAATCAATTGGGTGGTTGTTTAAAAGTGTTTAAAATGGCATCACTCTTGGAAAAATGAAAAATGGAACTTAAAAAACTGAAAGAAGATGCACAAGAAGGAAGAGGGGTTTTTTTGGCTTTGTATTTAAATTTTTAGAAATGGAGATCTTGAACTATGAGAAACAACAAGAATACTTGAAGAACAAGAAGAGTGGGACAAAGAAGAAGCCATCTTTAATGATCAAGTGGGGGAAAAAAGGAAAGGGCAGAAAGAGAGTAAAAAATTTAAGATTTGAAAAAACAACCCCCCCAAAAAAGAACAGTTTGAAAAGCAGTTACAATATTAGTTTGAAAAGCAGTTACAATATTAGGAAGAAACAGAAGAGAGGATTAGAGAGACAAGGAGTCAAAAAGGGGAGGGAGAAGAGGGAGAAGAAGAAAAGGAAAAGAAGTTATAAAGAACAGAAACAGGATATAGAGAAACAGAGAAACATATAAGGATTTAAGGTATAAGCCTCTTCAGAAGACATAGAGATAATGGGTGAAAATTTAATTGAAAGAGAGGATTCTGCAAGGTACATAAGATAGCATTGTTATATTAGAAATAGAAATGAATTTAGAAAATATGAAACAAGTGTGGTTAAAGTGATAGATAAAATACTTATTGGAATGGAATGGAATGGAATGTTTGTTAATAAATAAATGAAATAAAGAGAATAAGAGAATGAAATTAGAAAAAGATGGGAACATTTTAATTGTTATTAATGATTTATAAAAATTTAAGTGAAGAGAAATATGAAAGAAATATGAAAAAAATTACAAAATATTACAAGAGTTCCTAAGGATGTATGATATTTAATAGAAAAGAAATGTTAAAGGTGTTAATTAATATTAATGGAAGATTGTAACTAACAAACTAACATTAATGGTTGAGCCGAATTGGAATAGAATGAGTATTTTATGTATTAGTGTTAATTTAGTGTATATATTAAGAATGTACCAAGCAGAATTCGATTGGCAAACGTTATGTGTTATAAAATAGAGATTAGACATTGAATGTTATAATTGTAAAGGCATAAATTAAAGTTTAAATAAGATCTGAATGGACAAAAATTAAAAGATACAAAGGTGTCATACTCCATTCAGTAACTACAGGGGAAAACTTGTTTAATGAGAAAAGAAAATATGAAATTGAAATAGGACAGACAAAAATAAACACAATGATTAGAAAGATATTGAAACTTAGAAAAAGATATGTAATTGAACTTAGAAAGGAATGAGATAAATCAAAAACAAGGTTGAGAAAACTAAGGGAAGGGAAAAATCACTGAAAAAGTGCTAAAATAGTAATAAGATATGGGATAGAATACAAAGATGAATATGAAATTGAGTTTGTGTCTATATGGAAAAGTGACAACCAGGGATCATGCTATTCTCAAAAAAGGATATTTTATTTGTATTATGTTTTATGAAAACCCAAATAAAAATTTTTACAAAGAAAAATGGAGTTCATCTTGTAATATCATATATGTTTCTAGATTTTCAAATGGACAACTATATCTTATTTGTAAAATATAGGCATAAAACCTTTTCTAGAAAATGTTGTCTTTCAACTGCCATTGAATTGACTCCCATTAGAGCACGGTTGTCAAACTCGCCATGTCATGTTGCCATCACGTGACTTTTTGTGATTTTTTTTTTCCCATTTGTGGAACTGGGGTGGGTGTGGCCTGCATGTGATGCATCGGGCCCAGATGCCGCCAGTTTGACATCCCTGCATTAAAGGATGTTGATATGGAACTTGTTTCTTTGGCCTGCTCTATTTGCTCAAGAAATTACACAACGTTAGTCATGAGAAAAACAATAGTCCATCAGAAAGGCTACTTCTGCTGGCTTTTGAAAGGCAGACCAAATCTTGCCCTTGAACAGTAGTTGGTCATTCTAGACCAATACTTGAATAAATGTGATGCCTCTTCATGCTTCTCTTTGATTTCTTTGGGAAAATACTCCTCTTTTTCTATATCATTTTTCTTTGCTTTGAAATGTCATCTCTATCCCCAGAAAAGTACTAATAAACCTTGTGCATATGTATATATTTTTGTTTGTTTGTATATGTGCATTTTTGTGTGTAGAAGTATGGTATCCAATGTTTATAAACAATGAATGTTAGAGATTGGTGTGATGGTTATTTATGATTGTCATATACGTTCTGTAAGCTGCATCTGGCAGAAGGGTCCACCCAACGGTAATATCTGCTGACAAGCTGTACTCAGCCATCTTCCTTATTTTACTGCAGAAGTCCAAATTAAGAGAAAGCCTTATTCAAATATTGGGGTTTACCCTACCCCAACTGTCCATAGAATATCTGTAAAATATAAAGTCATGGGCAATCTAAAAAAAGATGAGGCAAAATCTGTCCATTTTTATAAAGCAATACTTTTTCTTAAAGAAAACGAATTGTTTCTGGAAAAATAAGAAGCAGATAGAGGAGGAAGGTGGGTAGCAAAATTTACACTTTGATGCAGACAGCTGGTTTAATCAATGTTTCAGGACTATGGTTTGCTTAAATTACTGATGACAGAAGTTCGTGAGAGACTTCTGGCTTTATGCCTTAGGCAGGAGGAGAGTTCATAGACTCTCAGTTTCTAGCCTGGCTGGTACCTTAACCACTAAATCAAACTAAACTTAATAGAAAAGAGGAAATGTATAGTAACAAATGTATGATCTGTACTTTGTGTAATATGAAATATTGCCTTGTTAGACCAGTCCAAAGGTCCATTCCACTTACTGTTCTTTTATCAATAATGGGTAGTGAGATATATCTGGGGTCTGTTAAAGACGGTAAAATCCATCAATTGTAAGTACTTTTAATCAATATGTTTCTTAGATTTTAATTCAGAGCTTTACAATAAATGCCTTGGATGCCTGGAACATCTACATATCAAAAATATTTTCCTTCCATTCATCCATGGAAGATATAATCTGGGTAATAATATCATAAATGTATCAGGTTTCCAATCTGAGCAGTACCTTTTAGTTGCAAAATAACAAAACTATTAAAAATACACTCAAACTCTTTGGAAAGGAATCAAGATGTTGATAGACATTGATTTAGGTTAGCAGAACGAATAGTAAGGGATTATGGGATTTTCAATCCAGCAATATTTGGAAGACTATATAGTTACTATCCCTGTATTGTGCAAAAGAGACACATTAAATCTATGTCTCACTACCACAACATAATTAGGCACTTGCCATTCACTCTTCTATCTACCTGCCAAAAAGTCCATGGCAGGATTTCACAGATATGAGCAGAAAATTTACAGCATGGGGAATTCTTGATCAGACACATTATACTGGACAAAAGAAAGAATAACTTTTTTCACTGAAGAGCTCTGTGAATCTTTGGTGTTAATGGTAAAGCCCTTTGTGTATCCGCCTTATATTAAAATGTTGAACAGTTTCCCAAGTGTTTTTTCCTCATGTTGTTTCTTTTCTGACTCTATCTCTTAGTTTTTTATGTATATTACAGTTGGCCATCTGCTCCTATGGAACTAGACAGATAAACATATAAACAAAGTTGTGTTTGATTACCTAAGTGCCTTCCTTTCTGCTTTGGGATATTGTTGATTAAACTGAACATCTCAAAATTTCTGTTTTCATTTAGTTAGAGGATTTAGCAAGTGCTATAAAACCAGCAAGTACTTAGATCAAATTATGTTCTCTAAATAATGCAGAATCTTTACAATGTTGTATTTTGAAATTCTGCTTCCAGGAATCCTAGAAAGCAGTGTAAAGAAATCCTATATGTTTCAGCAATCTTGTTTTTAAGGAAGCAGAGTAGCAGAATTTGGGGTTCTCTTATACAAATCTCTTTTATAAAGATGTTTGAGGTAGTGCTCCATAGTGCTCCTTTCTCTGTTGGTTTAAAGAAACCCATTTAATCAGGATTCATTATTAAACAAATTGTCAAATGCAGATAAGTATGTGGTGGCTAACAGACATATAATTTCCATATCTGTCAGGATAGCTATAATGCAGGGGTGGGATTCAAATTTCTTAACAACTAGTTCTGTGAGTGTGCCCTAATTTGTGGGTGTGATTTGGTGGTCATGTGATTGGCTAGGCATGGCTTGTATTGTAAATGTTTATGTAAATATTGATTTTTTTTTTTAATTAAAAAGAGCAACTTTTACCCAAAATCAGGCAAAGCAGACAGGCAGATTGAATTATTTGCAGAATCACAGATTCACTCACAGATCTACCTTTATGCAATCTGCTGCCTGTGTCTGCACTGAAAAATAGAAGCTTCAGTCCTAAGGAAGGTTCAGCTCTGCTCTCAGGCCAGTGGTGTGATTTGCCAGTTCTCTGAACTTTGCAGAATCATAACAACTGGTTCTATAGAACTGGTCCGACCCAGTAGAATCCCACCCCTGTTATAATGTCACTGGAACATCAGAAGCTGATTTAGGAGAAGGAAGTGAACCATTCATTCATTCAGAACCAGGGCTATCAGACATGGGTGGCATGGTTTGTCTTCTTGGCCATAGCTACTACCTATTCACTGAACAAGAGATGTGAGTTGAAAAAGACCCCCTGATTCCATGCATGTCATATGCACGGTGCTCTCATTTTTTAAACTGGCCTAACTAATGAATAATCAAAATAAACTCTTTTCACCAAATATGAAGTTTTTTTTTTAAAAAAAAAAACTAGCGGAGGTGGAAAAGGCCCCCTTAGCTGCAAATGTAAATTGAAGCTAAGACGTATCACATTTGTGCAAACAAAAGTCTGATTTTTCTATCTTTCCTTGTTGACATCTAGAAGTCATTTGGGTTTTTGTAACAAAGATACAGTTCAGCTTCAAACTTTGCCAGTAGCTGAGTGTATTTACTTTAAGAAGTCCCATCTTTCCATATATATTTATTTGCAGTAACTGAGTACTTTTCATAAATTGCAGGCTACTTTGGCAGATTATCTATCAGATTTATTTATTTTCGTTTGCAGTGAGCCTTCACTTATTACCAGTTGTAAAACTCACTACAATGCACCATTAAAGTATGGATACTTAATATAATTAAGGAGTAAGTTTGCTCACATAAAATTTATGTTCATGCCCCTGACCCCAGCTTTGTGCAGTTGAGTCAATTAAGTTGAAATATTCCTATGGAAGCAGCTCCACATTACCAAGCTTTTATTTAATTATTAGATGTTCAAAAGGTTGGTTAGACATCAATCAGCTCTTAGTTTAAGCTAATTAAGAATCTATGGCTGAATACTCCAAATGAAGCTCCATTAATTCTAACTCTTTACATTGTTTTAATGAGCTCATATGCTTCGATAATGTTGTTAATGTTGTCAAACCAGCATTTTACTATAATCTTGTGGTTGATTATAGAATTAAAATGAACTTAATTAGTAAATTATTGCATTCTTCAAAAGATAATCACAATCAGGATGTCTTGACTTGTTCATGAATTGTTCCACCTAGCTTTTCTTTTTTACATTAAAACAAAGTTTTGCAGATATAAAATATCCAGCAACTATTGATATTTGTCACCTAGTACAATGATAAATTCTATGAAATATTGTAGCCTAGTTATTTGAAAACTGCAAGCAATTTTACAATTCTAAAATTGGGGATCTTGCTCCATGATGTTAAGATGCTTAACCATTGATTTACTAATATGGGGTACTAGCTCTATACCTGTGCTTCACTACAAAACTATGTGACCAGGCTTAGTTTTTGGGGAGGAAAATAAGGGGAAAAAATTGTGCCTCTGCCTACCGGCATCCATCGGTATTGATCTGGCTAGCATCCTGTCAGTGTGTGAGAGAGTTAAGGGCTGTTTGGAAACTGAAACAGTATTTGCTGTGTGAGCAAGAAGGAGACAGCAAGGAGCCTGGGCCTGGTTAGCTCAACTGTTCTGTACTAAAGGTACTTGGCATTGTGAAACTAAAACAGAAACTCCTCTCCTCTGCTTGTATTTTGCATTTGGAACAGATTTCTTTTCAGGTGGGGAGGGGGAGTAGAACTCCTTAGTATCAGAGCATGTTAATAATAATATACAAAATACTAATGCTCTGATGGTCATTTTGAAAAATCCTTTCTTAGTGAGCACCTAGAAGCCAAATACTTGCCAAATTTCAAGTTTGTAGGCTTCACGGTTCTGGAGATTTTGTGATGATGCATGAGTGGTATTTCACTTATATATATATATATATATATATAAGCAGAAAATATCTCTCTCTCTCTCTCTCTCTCTCTCTCTCTCTCTCTCTCTCTCTCTCTCTCTCTCTCTCTCTCTCTCCATGGACAAGAAAACCTAAACAACTTCCTAACACACCTAAACAGCGCACACCCCAAAATCAAGTTCACCATGGAAACAGAAACAAACAAACAACTACCATTCCTAGATGTACTAATCTACAAGAAAACAGATGGCACACTAGGACACACCATATACCAGAAGAAAACACACACCAAACGCTACCTCAATGCCCAATCCCACCACCACCCAGCACAGATAAACTCTGTGGCTAAAACACTAATTACTAGAACCAAACGCCTGGCAGACAAGACACACATTAAGACTGAACTATGCACCCTGACTAAAATATTGACAGCCAACGGCTTCCACAAAAGCAAAATCACCAACTTGATCCACAAAAACACACTGAGACATAATAGAGACCCAGAAGATAAACAGACCCATGGAACAGCTTTCCTGCTCTACATAAGAGGCACTACAGACAAAATTAGTAAGATTCTATACAGACACCACATCAAGACTGCCTTCAAAACAGACAGAAAAATAGCAGCCATCCTCAGGAACCCCAAAGACAAAATTGACCTGGAAAACCAAGGCATATATGAAGTCCCCTGTGCATCATGCCCGGCCACATACATTGGACAGACCAATAGAAGAATAAGCACCCACCTAGATGAACACAAAAATGCAGTCAAAAAGCTGGAACACACTTCCTCACTTGTCCAACACATGGAAGCCACAGGTCATAACATCAACTTCAATGGCACCAAAACCCTAGCCACCATAGAAAATCCCAGCCACAGAATCATCAGAGAAGCCATAGAGATTGAAAAAAGACCAGAAAGCATGAACAGAAGAGATGATTCCACCAGGCTGTCAATCATTTGGAAGCCTGCACTCACAAACAAAAAAATCTCCACACCACAAGCCAGGCAAACACCTGGGCACAAACAGATCCCCCCTGATACCTCCAGCTCAAACACACCCCAACCAGGCACCCAGATGAAACCCAGCTTCCTAACGAATGATAGCCGTCCATTTACCCGAAGCCAAGCTGCACTAAAGGCCTCCAAAAAAGTAACACAATGTTGCCAGCCAATCAAGATACAAAAAGAAGCCAAAAAAAACAGACAGAAAATATTAGAAGCAGAACACAGCAAACTCCAAGACCAATAAACACAGACCAAGACTCTCAACCAATCAGGAGGAAGAAAAAACCATTCTGACACAGCAATAGGCTGCCCCAAATTTAAATCTGAAACCACTGTAAAAGTCTGACTCACAAACACCATACAGAAGCCTGATGATGGCAGATGAGATTCTGCTGAAACGTTGCTACAACTTTAAAAGCACCACGTGGGAAAATACCCGAACAAAGCTGAATGCCAGACATGTAAGTACCCGCGAAAACTTAAGAAAACACACACACACACACACACACACACACACACACACACACACACACATATATATATATATATATATATATATATATATATATATATATATATATATATATATATATATATATTCCAGTTCTTATTCCTAAGTTCAGGGAAATATTCAATATTTACCTTAGTAATACTTTAATTTATATATTAAAAATATTGTATATTCAGAATAATCCCAAAATCCATTTTAACGTTAATAGCAATTCAGTTTTTGAATTAGACCAAGCTGTACAATCATAAGGTTCTCTATATGGATTTACCACCATTATTTAATGATTATTCTTCATTATGTTCTCTATTCTATACTTCTAAATAAAGGACTCAATATTCTGTCAACAATGACAGTTTGATCATGATCCAATGAGGTGTTAATCTCCATTTCTTTTTATGTTTACACAGAATTTATTCATTTATTTAATTCGATTTACACATATAAGTCAACTTTGAACCAGTTTTGGCTGTCATGCGATTGAAAAGCAAGATTGGACCTAATGCAGAGAACGTGGGGGAAGTCAAGAAAGTAACTCTTTTGATGGAATAAATTTGATAAAATAAAATAAATATTGCTTCATCCAGGGTGAGCAAGAAGAACAGAGACTATCTGCAGTACTGGTTCTCCCATATTTCAAAGAGCTCTGTACATGATCAGAATAATAATCAAGGTTCCCTAACCCCTAGTTTGTGGACTGGCACTGATCCACGGCATGCCAGAAAGAGGGCCACGCAAAAAGCGAAGCCCCATCCACGGGGTGCAGACAACACACAAAACCACGCCTTCTCTGTTACACAGAAAAACCACTCTCCATGGAACTGGTCCTTGGTGCTCAAAAGTTTGGGGGTCACTGATATCAAGGACATTCAGAGAAAGGTGCTAGCCCATCAAGACAGCTAGGCCAGGTCACAAGGCAGGCATCCCTTTATAGTAGTAAGATAGAATAAGGTAGAATAGAATTTTGAACTCCTGTACAAGTTTCTATTTGTCCCATTTTATACTAAACTAAATCAAGGTGTTTTGATAGTTGACAGTGGGGTTATTTTGAACTTTTTAAAATCTTATACTTCCCTCTTTCTCAGGACTGTGTAATCTTTGGTCCAAGTACACCTGAACAGTTTCTTCATTGTCAAATTTCCACCAAGGGATTTTTTAAAAGTATAGATAGAAAAAAAAAATCTGCCACTTAATAGTCTACAAAGTTCATCATTTAACATGGGTTGATGTTCACAAGTCATCAGTTTGGACTAGGGGCAAGGGAGAATCTGTCATTCTCTTACCAGCTTTTTTACATGTCAAAGAAAATTGGTCTCTTTTTCTCAATTCCAAATAGTGGAGACTTGAAAGAAAAAGGTATTAACAGAAAAAGCAAAAATTGACCCATGAGGAGAATAGGGCTCCCAGTCACATTTGATCATGGCAATATATATTGTTTTCCTCATCCTCTCTCCCTCCCTCCCTCTCTCTCCCTCCCTCCCCCTTTTCCTCCCTCCCTCCCTCCTTTCTTCCCTCCTTCATATCTTGCACTTTTGGAACCAGCTGGGGGAAAATGTAAAAATCTTGCAAAATACCCATGGAGATTCTTAGTCATCCAGGTCATGGTTGTCCCCAAAGTGCTTTTTCAAGAAGTAACTGGACTTTCTGGTTTTTCTTTGAAGATGTTTCATTTCTCATCCAAAAAGCTTTTCCAGCCAATGTATCTTACCAAGTACATTTGCGAAGGAGCTTCAAGCATTCCCTTAAACCAACAGCTAGTTCTTGAGTTCAAATACCTATGTGAATCAGTCACAAAACAGTCATTCTTTCTCTATTAGTCTATATGGAAGTTGACAGATGGCCTTGCCTATGTTTTCAGAAGCAGATGGGTAAGAAAAAAAATCATGCAAAATACATGAAAGGTTTAGTATGCTCTGAGTGATGGTATCTTTCTTAAATGCTCTAGGCTGTTCTGCCAAATCTTTGATCAGATCAGGCCTCAAGGCAATAGCATATCAACAGATTTTGGATTCTGTCCATTCCCCTTTTTCTTAATTTGTTTGCTTCTGGACCTGTTTTATTAACATGAATTCTCTTAGGGAGTTGACATGCTAAAGGTGCATTTTCTTCATTAAGATTTCTGTGAATTTCCTTTTGCAAAATGGGAAATGAATTTAAGGTGCAACATGCTACTGTTGATACATTTTTCTTCTCTTTATGAGAAAAGCAAACCAAAGCTATCTTGATTCTCTGAAATAATTATTCTGGCATTTCAACAAATTCAAAGATTGCCATGATGTTAACTCTTTTTGTATGTGCAAAAATGCCTCATTTTTGTGTCACTAAATAGTCCTTTCTGACACTCAACTTAACTTTAGGTAAGAAAAAGGCATGTTTTTCCCCCACATTTATTAGCTACAGTAAAATCTTCAGGTTTTTTTGGACTTGATCATTCCACAGCATTATCAGAAAATAAAAATGGTGTGTAGTGCTCTGGGGAGGAAGTCTTAATTTGGCACTCTCTGCCATGGACTTGTCTTATGGCATTGCATGTGGTAGGATTGATTATGCCTTATGTTTGCCAATAAACCCCCTACTGTTAATGCTGCCTTTAACAGTTAGCCCACAAAATTCATAACTAGCTTGTATGTTTTATGACAACAGACATATGCCACCCAAACATGTATGCATACATACAGATATAGCCAGTATTAATTTTGTCACAAACATAAAACCTTTGTCTTATGACAATGGGGCATCTGAATTCCAATGTTGGAACACTTTTCTGGCCAAAGCAGTTAAAAGGAAAATGATTCAAGTCCTTTTCCATTGCTGTTTCACCATTCCTTAGGGGGACTTTGCTAAATTAGTTTCCTGAGCCTAAATTCTACTGGCTAAGTAAACATACCAACACCTATGGAGATTCTCAATCATCCAAGTCATAGTTGTCCCAAAGGTGCTTTTCCAAGAGGCAATCGGACTTTCTTGTTTTTCTTTTAAGATGTTTCACTTTTCATTCAAGAGGCTTCTTCAGCTCTGACTGGATGGTGGGGAATGGAAGGATTTATATTCCTTGTAGACAGCTGGTCATTTGCATTCTTTTAAAGAGTCAGTGAGGCCCCTTGGGAGTTTGTCTGTGTTCTCAGGGTCACCTGAGTATTGCAAATGGAGCCTTCTTAGAACTGCTGAAAGTGAAGCCTTCTTGGAACTGCAGAAAGGACTGTGTTATAGACTGGAGATAGATGATGTCATATCCCACCTCTGTTGAGAGAGAGCTATTCAGTTTTGACATAGATGGCCTCTTTGACCCTTCTTTCAAACTAGTGGTTCTCTCTGTCCAAAATATGGACTTTACTAACACAATATCTGTACCATTTCTGATTAGAAGAAGCCCTTCCAAGAACTTCTACCATGGTGCACCATGCTAAATGGGTTGAATGTTGTTGCCATCATTCGTGGTGTCATTCCTGACTCATGGTGGTTACAAGAAAAAGTCCCTGTGGTTTTCATGGCAATAGTTTTGGAAATGGCTTTGTCATTTCCTTTTCTCTTGAGCTAGAGAGTATGACTGATCCAAGATGATCTAAACAGGACATAAGCTCCAGGTCTCTTGGTTTTAGTGCAATATTTTTAATCATTCTACCAAAGTGGTTCTCAATTAGCTATTTACTGCTGAGATTTTAAATGTTATTTAGAAGAGACAGGGGAAAAACATATTTTTATAAACTTTTTAAAGGAACAATTCAACATATTATTATGAAGAGGTTGTTATAAGAATGGGCAGAGAGTTATAGTAGTATCATAAAAATAACTGTTTATAAATTGAAAAGAGAGAAATCATTTGTTACTCAGTATTCTTTTCATGAAGCTACATTTTCTATCTCGATTGAGCCATCTTGTGGCTAACATTTATAATAGAAATGTTACAAAAATGGTAAGCATGTTTTTCTTCCTTTCTCATTGTTGTTAATCTTCCAGCCTTCAGAAAAGGTCCATTCAACTGAGGAGCAAGATAATTTTTTGAACTATTTCAAGCTGGTGCCAAAGTTCTTCCAGATAACTCTAAAGTGTGTAGCATGCAAATGAAATTTTATTAACAGCAGAATCCCAGGGTGGAAGAGAATGGAATATATAGCACACTAAATATTATCACGGTGTTTTATATGGTAATGTTTGGTAACACTGTAGTACTTCCAATAAATATGACCTATAATGCAGGGAAGATTATTTGAATTAGGGATGCTCATGGATAGCTTGCCTTGGGAGGGGAGAAGATACAGAAATAAGTGATAGCCAATCGTGTGCATTTGCATCAGTGTTGCTCTTATCAATGGCAGAGTTGGGCAATGCCATTGCATAGATCAGTGATGGCGAACCTTTTAGAGACTGAGTGTCCAAACTGCAACCCAAAACCCACTTATTTATTGCAAAATGCCAACACGGCAATTTAACATGAACACTGAGGGTTAAAACATGATAAATGCACTTTTATGCCCCTATATTTTTTCCTGCTTTTGAAATATTATGTTTAGCAACAATAAAAAAGAAAAACTTTTGTAATATCATTTCTCTCTTTCCCTCCTTCCCTCTCTCTTCCCTCCCCCTCTCTTTCTCTCTCTCTCTTTCCCGTCTCTCTCTATTTCCCTCCCTCCCTCTTTCCCTCCCCCCTCTTTCTCTCCCTCCTGCTCCCTCCCTCTCTCTGTCTCTCTCTCCCCTCTGTTTTTCTCCCTCCTTCCCTCCCTCTATCTCCATCTCTCTGTTTCTCTCTTGTTCCCCTCTCTCTTTCTCTCCCTCCTTCCTTCTCTCCCCCTTCCTCTCACTCTTTCCCTCCCCCTCTGCCTCTCTCTTTCTCTCTCTTTCTATCCCTCTCCCTCCCTCCCTCCCTCTTCCTCTCACTCTCTCTTTCCCTCCCTTCCTCTCTCTCCCTCTCCCACCCTCTTTCCCCTCCCATAGGTTCGCCACCATTGGCATAGAACATGAAAGCAGAAAACCATGGGTTTCAGCAAGGTAATTGAGTGTCACAGGTTCTTTTATCTATATCCAAAGTCAGTGGACTCCCAAAACTCCAGAGGGCCAACACAAGCACCCTTAGCGTTTAGCCATTCCACAAATAAGCACACAATGTACTACAATACAACAATGTACAGTACTACAATGGGTAGTAATCACAAAGTACTACAATGGGTAGTAATTACAGTTCTCTTTCTTTCCCAGGCTTCTTACTACTCCTACTACTAGTAGGAGACTATAAGTTATGAGTCCCACTGCTTAAGATCTGTATTTCTGTCTCTTATTAGCCCTAGGCTGCTTCCAGCAGCTGTATTTCCTCTAAGTAACAAAAACCACCTCCCCTCTTACTCCCAGAACAACTCCAGCACACAAATTACTTTTCCGCACAACACCACCACCACCAAATTTTTTAACAACCAGTTCTGTGGGTGAGGCTTAGTTGGTGGGCATGGCTTGGTGGTCATGTTGTTGGCTGGGTGTGGCCAACTCAATATCACTCACATCAAGACATGCATCTACTTGCCTGGCCTCTCATGACTGTGGGGATGCTACAACAGTCGTAAGTGTGAAAAATGGTCATAAGTCACTTTTTTCAGTGCCATTGTAATTTTGAATGGTCACTCCATACAAGCAAAGTACCAGCAAAGGAGGGGAAAAAAACTCCAGAGAGGTTCCTGAGACAGGAAGTCTAGTCCTGCCAAGAATGTAATAAGGGTTAACGGAGAGGCAGTTTCTATAAGCAATACCAGAATGTTTCCTTCCTGCCTTCCTTACAGGATTAGGCCAGTAATTTCTTCTAACAACCGGTTCTCTGAACTGCTTGGAATGTTTACAACCAGTTCTACCAAATACAGAATACAGAATACAGAATACAGAATACCTTTATTGTCACTATCCACGTGTACAATTTGCATCATACGCATACACAGTGAAATTAAGCGACTCGTCCTTCAGTGCAACATACACACCAGAAATATACATAAATCTCTAAAAAATTATGATAAAAAGAGTAAAAAGAATAAAAGAATAAAAGAATAAAAATACCCTACTGTGCCTGTCCCAGTAGGAATTATTGCACATGCCCACCAACACAACAACAATAGTGATCATATTGCACAAGATTTGTTCACAATTATTTACAGTGTATCTGGCAGTATTTAAAATCAGTGCATGTGTAAGTTCAAGGTAGTTATGGCTTTAGGGAAAAAACTGTTTTTAAGGCGGTTTGTCCTTGACCAGATGCTCCTGTAACGCCTCCCTGAGGGCAACAGGTCAAACAGTCCATAACCAGGATGAGAACTGTCTTTTATGATGTTCACAGCTCTACTAAGACAGCGGGAGGAATAAATGTCCGACAGGGAGGGAAGAGGGCAGCCGATGATCTTCTGAGCTGCTTTGACTACCCTCTGTAGGTGCAAACTGGTGCAAACTGGTGCAAACTGGTAGAATCTCACCCCTGAACAACACCCATCACACCCAGTTACTTTTCTGCTTGCCTTTTATAGCTGTTTCTTGATGGGCTGGCTAGGAAGAGCTCTTAAAGGGACAGGGCACCATTAGCCCAGGTGCTAGCCAATTTTCAGGCAGCATTGTCTTCTTACAATAACTTTAATGTTAGTTTGGGGTAAATACAAAAGCTTGAAAACTGTGAAGAGAATTTCCTATCTTCAGTTACAGTGAATTGATTAAGGTAACTTTGCCATTCTCAACAGCTGGAGTTTAAGCTTACAATAAATCTTTACACACATTTGAACTGCCTGGATCTCCTGGTTTCCCTAGTGCTTGACATTAATTTGAGCTACTAACCATTAAGGGAGATTAGTGGGAGTTAAGAATAGAAAGGAATTCAAGGTGGGCAGGACTTACATCTTTTGAAGACATGAAGGGACTCATGACTCAGGGACTGATGATGTATTTGACCCCTCCCTCGGGCTGACCCCAGTCATTTCCTGCACCACTTTTGCTATTGCCCTTTCGCTGATAGGTCACTGATGGGTTCACAGAAAGGAACGGCTAAATTCATTACAATTGCCATCACTTTGTAGTTTAACCATTTTTGGTAATCACAATACTTTCTAATAAAAGTATTTGTGATTATACATTACTTATAATTGCTTTGATTGGAAGATTTGCTTTGGCTCTTTGTCCATAAAATTAGATAAACAGATAGCATAAAAGGACATTTCATAAAGGATGGGAAGGTGGAGGGAAGAATCAAAGAAAGGTGAAAGAAATATGTGTGGATCTTGCTGTATATCCCATAAAGGTTTGTTGCGCTTGAGGCTAGCAGAAGATTAAATATAATTCTTTACAGCCAATGTAAATATTGATGTTTGTCTCTTTCTCTGTTGGTTTTGTCCTAGGAAGTTTGTTTTTAATAAAGGGTATTAGAGAGGGAAAGATAGCAAGGCATAAGAGAACACACAAAATATTTTTTTTGTGTGTATTTAATTATTTTCCAGCACATTTGAAAGGTATTATGGTATCTGAAAATCATTTATGGGAGCAAAAGAACATAGAAGCAGAAATGTATAGAGGACTAAAATAAATTAGTTAAGTAATGTGTTTGGTAATGTGGAGAACTGAAATAATAATGTAACTTAATGAATTGTAGTACTTCATAATTTTTTTTGCCTGTTTAGTATTGGATTTATGTCTGTAGCTACATTTCTCTAACCATTCTTTCCAATATGGAATTTTATATCTATGCCAATATATTGTCAATGACATAAAAATCTACAGAATATATGTCCATAGTAAAAGTTGTTGATTTAATCATGTATAATGCTGTTGCCCTATCCCTCCTCCTGCAGTAGTGGGTCAGCTTGATAGAATAACAATTAGAACTTTGGTTTCTCCCATATATCAAAGCTACTATATTTCATTTCAAAGAATGTGTCTCTAATGGTGGTAGTTTCTGTACGATATTAGCATACTCCAAACCCTCTTAACTGATTGGTCTGGACGGACAGCGACCTGATTGGTCGAAGGCTCAGCAGTGATTGGAGCATTAGGAATCTACCGCAATTGGATGTGCCGATCGCGGGAGATTCAAAGTGCTGCCATTGGCCGCCAAGCCGCGAGCCAGCCTTATATGAAGGGCTGCCGCGGCTTGCGTTCCCCAGACTATTCTTATCTAAAATAAAGAGCTGAACTCACCAGATGGTCTCGTGTCTCCTTCGAACCAATCCACCCTAGATCTAACACTGGCAACGAAGGTGGGATCATGAACAAGGAGACCCCAACACGTGGCGAAGCAACATGCTGAACAGGCAGCATGGCCGGCATCAACTCGCCACCCGCACCCTTCAACCCTGCTACTGAGGACTGGGAATCCTATACCGATAGGTTCCAAATGTTCCTTGAGAGTAGCAACCTCAAGGACGCCAACGGCCACAAGAAATGAGCCATGTTCCTCACACACTGTGGGCCCGCAGTATTTAAGATGGCCAAAACCTTGGCCAAACCGGAAGACATCAAGGTGATGGAGTGGGACGACCTCAAGCCCCTACTGCGAAGCCACTATGCCCCTGTCATCCCCATCCTTATCCAGTGGCACAACTTCTACAGGCAGGATCAATGCAAGGGCGAGGGGCTGGGCGACTTCATGGCGGCGCTACAGGACCTGGGCGGTCTGTGCGAGTTCACTGACCTGGACGAGGCCCTGCGAGACCGCATCGTCCTAGGACTCTGAGACCCCATCCTCCAGAGCTGCATCATGGCAAAAGGGGACATCTCTCTGCAGCTTCAGCTGCAGTGGCCACACCGAGGCCACTGCAGCTGAAGCGGCCAAGAAATCAGCAGCTCGGATGCGACAATCAAGCCTCATGCCATGACCAGAGACAACATCGATCCCCAAGAGGTGACCAGAGACAGACCACACAACCACACACCACGGCGACATCGATTCCTTCTCGGAAACTGAGGATGAGGAGGAGGAGATCCACCGCCTACAATCAGCGTGGGAGCAGCAGGAACCACGAGGTCATAAGTCGAGATTCCAGTGTGCCGGCTGCGGCGGCGATCACCCCCAAGTGGACTGCTGTTTTCTCGATGCCATTTTCAGGCATTGCAAGAAACGGGGGCACATCGCCAAGGTATGCCGGAATAAAAAACACGACAGCCCGCGACGACGAGATGGCAGCCCCTGACAGCAAGAAAGCACCCTCACCAGAAACCGCGATCGCTGGACAGAGAACCGCTGGAGCCGAGAAGGTCGGAACAGGTGACTCCAGGAGACGAGACAAAGGGAGGAAACACACCAGACCGTCGTCATCGGCCACTCCTCCACTAGCAACGCCAGGAAGGTATATGTGACAGTGGGGATAGAAGATCAGCCATGCGACATGGAGGTGGACTCCAGGTCCTTCCTCTCAATGGTCTCCTGGCGCACACTCAAGCACCTGGTTCCCGCCATCCGCCGCCACAAACTGGAGGACCAAACACTAATTCTCAAGGACTATCAGGGGAACCGAATCCCTGTAGTCGGCAGAGGCAACTTGAAGGTCACCTTCAAGGGCCACACAGAAGTGCTACCCCTGATGATCGTCGACCGAGATCGACCAAGCCTATTGGGACTACAATGATTCGCACTCCTGGGCATCGAAGTAACCGGCATACACCACATCGGAGAGGCGGACTGGGAAGCGGCACTCATGAGGGACTTCCGGGAAGTCTTCGATGACAGCCTAGGCAAGTACCGGGGATCCTCTATCTCCTTTAACATAGACCCGAGCATCGTGCCAATCCACCTTAAGCCCATTTGCACTCAAGCCCAAGATCGATGAGCAGTTTGATAAGCTCATCGCGCAAGGGGTGCTGGAACCAATCGATCATGCCCAGTGGGAGACCCCAATTGTCACCCCCATCAAGCCAAATGGGTCTGTGAGAATTTGTGGTGACTACAAGGCCACCCTAAACCATGCGCTCCAACAAAGCGCATACCCTGTCCCAGTAGTCCAGCACCTTCTGCACGCATTAGGGGGGAGGCCAAATTTTTGCAAAGCTCAACCTGGGACAAGCCTACCAGGAGCTGCCGGTCGACGCCACAACAGCAGAAGCCCAAACCATCGTAATGCACCGAGGGGCTTTCTGCTGCAACCGGCTCCAATTTGGAGTCAGCATGGCACCCGGGGTCTTCTAAAGCCTTATGGAAAGATTCCTCCAGGGCATAGAAGGGGTTGTGCCCTACTTTGATGATGTCTTGGTGGCCGCAAAAAATGAAAAACAACTAGAAGCCAGGTTGAGGGAGGTACTGCAGAAATTCAGAGACTCGGGACTTAAAGTCAAGAAAGACAAGTGCCAACTACGGGCCGAGAGGGTCGAATTTCTAGGGTACCTCCTAGACAAACAAGAGATCCACCCCACAGAAAAGAAACTGAGAGCCATAAGGGAAGCACTTCAACCCCAAAACAAAATGGAATTACAGGCTTTCTTGGGACTGTTAAACTTTTACAATGTCTTCCTACCTCAAAAGGCGACCGTGGTGGAACCGCTGCATAGGCTGTTACATAAAACAGCCACCTGGACCTGGGGAGCACGGGAGGAGAGCGCCTTCACCAACACAAAGAACCTGCTAACATCCGACGCGGTACTAATCCAGTACAGCAAGACCCTGCCATTAACGGTAACTTGTGACGCATCGCCATTTGGGATTGGGACCATCCTCAGCCACTAGCTACCAGATGGGAGGGAAGCACCCATCGCTTTCTCGTCAAGGACACTTTCAAAGCCAGAACGGAACTACAGCCAACTCGACAAAGAGGCCTTAGCAGTCATCACCGGCATCAAGAAATTTCACGAATAACTTTACGGAAGGACTTTTACAATCATCACGGATCATAAGCCGCTGCTAGGAATCCTGGTGGGAAACAGGGCCACACCGAACATTCTATTGCCAAGAATGACAAGGTGTTCCAAATTTCTAGCAGCATACAATTACCAGCTGATACACCGACCCGGCAAGGACATCGCCCATGCAGATGCCCTGAGCCGCTCACCCCTACCTTATCAGGAAGACAACCCAGCACCTACAACAGAGGTACTCCAAATAGAGACAATATCCAACCCACTCGTGACCACGCCATACATTGCCAGAGAAACAAATAAAGACAAGAGGCTGGCATGAGTCTTGAGCTGGGTTGGAAAAGGGTGGCTGGAAGGGGACAAGGACGAACTATTCAGACCCTTCCGAAAAAGACAAACTGAACTCTTTACCGAGAAGGGCTGCATACTTTGGGGGGACCGAGTGGTAATTCCAGAAACATTACAGGAAAGGATATTGGGGATGTTGCATGAGGGGCACCCAGGGATGGTCAAAATGAAAAGCCTGGCCAGAAGCTACGCATGGTGGCCAGAAATGGACAAACAGATCGAAACCTGGGTGGCCAAATGCAAGCAATGCCAAGAATCCAGACCTAACCCTCCCACAGCCCCAACCCAAGAATGGGAAACACCCAGAGGCCCATGGTCTAGGATTCACATAGACTTTGCGGGGCCAACCAAGGGACACATGCACCTTATCACAGTGGATGCTTACTCCAACTGGCTGGAGGTAAGCACCATGAAATCCACCACAACAGAGGTGGTAATCAAAAAACTGAGCAAACTGTTTGCCACGCACGGCCTGCCAGATGTAATAGTATCGGACAACGGCCCCCAATTTACCACCCTAGCGTTCGAGCAATTTCTGGCAGGCCAAGGAATAAGCCATGCATTAACCGCACCAGCAAATCCAGCAAGGAACGGACGAGCGGAACGCATGATCCAATACACAAAGAAGGCCATCCAAAAAATAGAAGCAACCAATATACAGGACAAAATTAATAAAATGCTCCTCATTCAACATATCACACCTAGCGCAACCACAAATAGAAGCCCAGCAGAACTTATGATGGGTAGGAAACTGCGGTCAACCCTAGATATAGAATGCATCCAACATACAACCCGGACAAACCCCCGGGTTCCTCAAGCAAACACAGAACATTTAAAATAGGGGACACGGTATACGCGAAAAACCTGTCAGGAGAACCACTCTGGTTACCAGAAACAATCACCCAGATAACCGGCCCCTTATCATACTGATTAGAGACAAGCGACGGAAAAAGCTGGAAACGACACATCAACCAGCTAAGATCAAGGATAGCTGTTACCAACAACCAAACACCAGAGCAGGAAGCTAGAAGGGGGGGGGAATCGGCAAGCGAGAAAGAAAGAACCAAAGGGAACCAACTAACACAAACAGAACAACCCCCACCTAGCATAAATAAGCCACAAATAAACCGATGCTACTCACTTGTAGACGTAGGACACATGGAACACGAAACCCCGGAATCTTCACCTGGAAGGAGCAGCCAAACCAGTTCAACCAGTTCAGAAAGTTCCTGTGGGAACAACAGAAACCGCAGCTCAACCAGCCCAGGTAGACCGGGAGGGAGCTACCAAGAAAGGCCCAGCTTAACTTTCCAGGCGGTTCCATCCCAAGGAACCGGAGCGACAGAGAAGGCATCCGAACTGGTCAACGACCACGCCAGAACTGAACCGCGCAGGTCAAGTAGGCAGTTACGAAGCCCCGCCTACCTCTGTGACTAC
The DNA here is from genome assembly GCA_033807585.1 of Hydrophis major. Classification (NCBI taxonomy): domain Eukaryota; kingdom Metazoa; phylum Chordata; class Lepidosauria; order Squamata; family Elapidae; genus Hydrophis; species Hydrophis major. The sequence continues at coordinate 324,825,025 of CM066328.1, read as the reverse complement.
GTCACGACACACTGACAGACGAAACCAAGAGGGGAGGGGTGTACGATATTAGCATACTCCAAACCCTCTTAACTGATTGGTCTGGATGGACAGCAACCTGATTGGTCAAAGGCTCGGCAGTGATTGGAGCGTTAGGAATCTACCGTGATTGGCTGTGCCGATCGCGGGAGATTCAAAGCACTGCCATTGGCTGCCAAGCCGCGAGCCAGCCCTATATGAAGGGCTGCTGCGGCTCGCGTTCCCCAGACTATTCTTATCTAAAATAAAGAGCTGAACTCACTAGATGGCCTCGTGTCTCCTTCGAACCGATCCACCCCAGATCTAACAGTTTCTTCACACTTTGAGTATTACTGGTGTCTCCCTTTCTGTTATATTGTATCCTTATTATTTGAAAAACAATTTTCTTCATATCTGGGGATGTGGGGGTTTTCTGTTGCCATATATGTATAGAAAATGATGTAAAAGTAGATGCTGTTTAAATGTAGCATTTAATAGGTTTATTAAAATGTTAAAATAGTTTGAAAGGTAATCTAGGATTTTGTACTGAAATATGTCTAGAATAGAGTAGGTATACATGCATGTACTAAAAAGAAAGTTCATCCTTTTCTTCATTGCTATGTTCTAGTACTTTGCATTATTCCTATTATTATCATTATAAATACATCTTGTAACATTATATCTCTAGTGTATGAGCTACACTTGTTGCTGGTCTGTTTCTGGATGATGTTTTTGACCATTAAATGGCATGAGAACAGATTATTTGACAGACTGCCTCTTCCCATCTCATGAGGTCCAGCAGGAGGGGTATGTTGTTAAAGAATTACATCCAATAGAACTCAGATGACATGACTTTTTTGTGGTGACCCCCACTCTCTGGAACATAGTCACTTCCAAGATGAGGTTAGCTCTATTCCATTAGCCTTTCAGAAAACATGTGTTTCCAGGAACTTTGCATATTCCAAAGGGAGCCACATGTAAGCTTAGTCTTATACCTGTACTTTAGATGGATGTCCTTCTCCTGCAATCTTACTTTTATTTATTTTTCTTGAAGTGTTTTAATGGTTGTGGCATTGTTTAAACTGTTGATTGTACATTGTTCTCCTTGTCTACAGACAAAGTATTGAAGAGTCAGTCTGTTCACTGGCTCTTCATCCTTCCACGGTTATCAGATCTGTTTTTCATCATGCCATCTTCTGCCCACCATGTCTTCTCCAGAAGTTGAAAGTATTTAAAAAGAAACTGGCACTAATCCTTAATATTCTAAGTAAAGTATAAGTAAAGTATATAAATTTGCATTAGTAGTTGGGGATATGAAGGGGAAGGAAGGGGAAAATGTATCACTATAAAGTTTCCCATAATGCTTTTCATTCATGAATAGCAATCATTTGTTTTGTTCTATATTTTTTCTATTTTGTATTTCATTGTTTTTTTACACTTAAAAAATAATTTTAGAAACATGTCTATAATGCTAAATAAAATTATTTTTCCCTAAAGAAAGCATAAAAGCAATTTTTTCCCTGCCTTGATCTAAGTAGATAAGGAATTTAAACAGAATATTCCCAAATGCTCATCAAACTAAATTATCTGGATTCTTTGAACTAAAATAAGTTTGTCTGGTAGATCTGCCATAAGCCTTTGTAGATCCTGAAGCTTAGAATGGAATTAACCACTCTCGTTACTGCAATCTATGTTAATATATTTTCTCATTTCCCCCCTCCATTATTAGTGCCAATTGCCTATTAAATTGGATGAAGAAATCTAAAACAATGGAGAAAAAAGAGTATTGGGATTATACTTCATTTAATTAGCTTCACTGCCCTGTAAATATATTCTTATTCCTTCTGTTCATTTTCAACGCTAAAGGATATATTCTGTACTCTTTGAAGGAGACCCAGAGCGATTGCCTCACCCCAAGGGCTCTTTAGAAGTCCTCAGAACGAATTTCCTCATCGCAGAAATGTACAATAAGGCACATTTTTAAGTTTGATCCCTATATCTGTTTTTATTTTTATTGGGGGAGCAGGAGCAATTCAGCTTCGAGAAAAAAAAAAATCATTCCATTGTTGTATTTATTCTGTTGTTTGACCAAGCAGCCTTCACTGCTCCCACAAAAATGGATCTATAGACTGAAATGAGATTTATTCAGGCAAAAGAGAGGGAGAGGCAGAAGATTCCAAATTGATGTGTTTTATAATTAATTCTGTAATAATTTAAAATCTGATTAATGCCTGAAGATTTTGGAATTGTCATGAAGTATCATTATAATAAACTGGTCATATTTGATCTCACACTGTGACTTCAGGAACTCTTAATTGTTCTCCCTGTTATAATATTCATAGCTGATATAAAAGGAAAGCAGTCATTTAACATGGCATACAGTGCTGAAAATGATGCTGTTAGTAAAGTCAGCTTTTAATAGCAATAGTGAAATAATTCAGAATTTTTTAAAAATCAAGCTTTTATGGAATCTAACATGCAAATTGAGAATTTTGTAAATACAAAGAATCTCAGTGATTAGCTGGGATAATGGAATATTGGTAGGGAAGAAAGAAAAATGCTCTAATATTGCACTTCTGCTGACAGGGAACAGAAATATTTTGGAGGAATATCATCAGGTGTCTGTAGAAAAGGCAAAGGAGAACAAGTAGGGATGAGATTGTGATGACATCATCACATAAATGCTGCAACCTATACTTCTAATAGAAAGTGTGTCTCAAGGATATAATTGTAGCATTCTGATGAGATCATCATGGTTTATGCTGATGAGGATGATGCTGGAGACTGGCAATTATTATTAGATGTCAGCTGTGGTGGTCTCCCATGGAAAGAATGAGACACAGAGGCTGGTGTACTCGGGATGGGAGTCTAGAGCAAATTCTAGTGCCCCCTTTTATTGAGAAATTCATACATAGTAAGCATTCACATTGTGGATTACAATAATTAGATATAGCACACAAAACTGTTTACAATTGTCTGAACTGCTTAATTGTTTCTGGTGTTTGTTTTTAATTTCCTTGCTTATCTCAGTGACCCTAAGGCAGACATGTATGTATAAGGTCTTAGACTAATCATTACCCAATACTGAAGTCAAAGTTTATTCCCACATCTCCCCTGTTTTAGTTTTTTGATTATCGCGGATGCCTCGGTAGCTTTTCGCCATCTGCAACAACAGTTCTCCTTCCGTAGGCTTCACCGACACATTCCTAAAAGTCCAGGGAGACATTGGATACAACAGCATACACAAAGAGAAAGTATAAAAAGCAATATCACTCCAACAATTAGGTGACGAATCCATGAACCATCTGGCAACCAGGACCAAAGTGCAGACCACACGTCCAGTCCCTCGTCCTCCGATTGTAATGGATTCTCACTCAGGGTTTGTTCCATATGCTGTATAGTAACTGTAATGTTTGGAGAATAATCAGAGATATACATGCAACAATGTGTATGAATCACAGCGCAAACTCCCCCTTGCACAGCCAAAATAGTGTCCACCGCATATCTGGTTTGCAGGACAAAGTCAAGGATTTTTCCTTGTTCTTCTTCAAGCAGCTTTAGCGTTTTAATGGTGTCTTTAAACATAGTAACTGTCCAATTGTTTAAACGATGCAAATCTCTATAGTTCATCATGACTCCTAAAGGAGGAATAACTCCCCTTGATATCTGTGTCTAGTAGTCATGATTCAAAACAGAGTTTACTTCCGTTGCGGAACGCGCATTGCGGATATGAGCAGTCCCCAAAGATTTTAAAATGACATGAGATGGGATTACTTTCCCAAAGGTGCAGACTCCTTTCCATCGTGCTGGCATGCGATCATAAGCCATCCATCCACACAGCAACCATAGATTTGCTCCCAGGAGATGACCAACCGTATTTGGTTCAGCATAGATTAATCGTACAAAAGATTCCATTAACATAGCCAAATAAGTGGGCGGTGGTGCGTATTTCCCATTTGCACATTTGGGCAGCTGGTTTTCTATCATGATGGGACAACATGTGGCAGGGATAATTGGACACCCATTTTCATTGATCAAAGATATGATATCAAATTTAGAAATATTATGTACAAAGTAAGTGAGATTTTTAGTTTTCATGTCATCCGGATAAACCCAACTTCCATTGCCAATAACAATTGTTTTGTTGCAAAATGGATATGTTCCCAAGTAAGTCATATTCTCTACTGTCTCATTGTGAGTCCAGCAGATTCCCGCCACCTCTTGGATTCGGCTTCCAAGATGCAATGTATTTATGTTACTTTTAGTCCAACTGTTAGACCATATCCCTGAACAACCATAGCATTGTCCCTTATACCAGTCACCTTCAGCCAAAGGTACTGCAACCATTGGAAGCCCTGATGTTTTGTGAGTTGGCATGTGCATACATACCCAACAATCAGTTTTATTATGAAGGTTTGCTAGCTTCCCCATGTCCTGGATCAATGTGTTTCTTTTCCATTCCCCCAAATCCATCCCCTTGCCCCTTTGGCTGATGATAAGGACGCACACAGCGAGCAGGAACCCAAACAACTGTCCCCTCATCTTTAACAGCAGCGTATCAGCAGGACAGGTCCTTTCCACGTTGGATCTGGTAGTCTTTTATACCGAACTTTTGGTCTTGGCGTACCTGCAGAAGGAGAGGAAGCAAAATGCCTACAACCCCCCCCCCCCGGGGCACGGCACTGGGCTTTAAAATGGCCAGGCTTTCCACAATTAAAATAATTCCCTGTAGGTTTCATCCCTTTTTGCAATGCCATAGCCAAAGTCTCCATGTTGTAAGCCTGAGAACCCACCACTGCACATGCTTTTAACAGATCAGCCAGAGTAACCTCACCTCTAGCCACCAAGGGCTGCAAGATAAGCTTGCAGTCAGCATTTGCATTTTCAACTGCCAATTTCAGCAAAAGTTCTTTTGCAGCTTCCTCATTAAAGATTTGCCTGGTAATAGCCAATTGTAGCCTTTCAACAAAATCATTATAAGACTCAGATGCTGTTTGCTTAATTTGAGAAAAAGACCGTGCTGGGGTTCCCACATCCTGGATGCGGGACAACACCCCAAGGACAGCTGCCATAACCACTGGAAATACATGATCAGGCAAATTAGCAGCTTGATCTGCAGTGGATTCAAACAAGCCTGCCCCATAGATTTGGTTTGGTGTATACAGCCCCCCCGAATTCCTTCCCCTAGTGACAGCCTCCCTTTGGTATTCTGAGTCAAAGACCACATACTGAGTAGAGCTCAATATCATTCTCATTATATCTTTCCAGTCACTAGGAATCATGCGTGAGGTAGCCAAACTTGTCAGAAGCCTCTTTGTAAAAGGACTTTGAATACCATAATCTTTTACTGCTTTTTTAATTTCCCTAAGAACTGCTAAAGGAATTGGAACCCATTCAGTCTGCAGATTGCCTTGAGCATCCACTTGCCTATTGACTGGAAACAAATTCATCTGGGTAATCTCATCAGACTCTAATTTCCCCTCATTGAAAGCCTGATGCATCATGGCTTGAACTTTTCCCATTTTTGATTGGATTTTATCATCCACTGGAGTAGGCGTTGTTGGAAATGATAAAGCACACTCCAGTTTTGGAGAAGGCGGGTGCAATACAATTCCTTTATAAGGAAGAGGTTCTATAAAAGTTTTTAAAAGAGGTTGTTGCTGGGTCTCTAAAGCAGTCATAACAATCTTCCAAAATATCAAAATTTCAGCTTTTGCCCGTGGCTCTTCATGAAGGATATTTCCAATTCTCCTCCATGTGTCTAACTTTAAAGAGCCTTTCTCTGGATACCAGGGACATTGCCGCCAGATCTCTTGCAGCAGCTCTCTCACATTATCTTTTGAAAAAACTATTTGCTCCCCCCCAGAGGGTTTAAAGATAAAGTAGTTTGTCCTGGCTAACTTCAGCAGCTCACTAACATGCCGTTCCTGTGGCTGAGAGAGTTTTCCCCCCATGTTCCCTGAATAATCCTATTGTCCAGCAATAGTTAAGTACGTACTTTACCTATTCCAGGCGAGGAAACATGGAGGTCCGGACACGTACCACCTGCAGTGGATCACGTCAGGGTCACCCATGGTGGTCTCCCATGGAAAGAATGAGACACAGAGGCTGGTGTACTCGGGATGGGAGTCTAGAGCAAATTCTAGTGCCCCCTTTTATTGAGAAATTCGTACATAGTAAGCATTCACATTGTGGATTACAATAATTAGATATAGCACACAAAACTGTTTACAATTGTCTGAGCTGCTTAATTGTTTCTGGTGTTTGTTTTTAATTTCCTTGCTTATCTCAGTGACCCTTAGGCAGACATGTATGCATAAGGTCTTAGACTAATCTTTACCCAATACTGAAGTCAAAGTTTATTCCCACAGTCAGCATGGAATGGTCAACAATACTCCTCAGCCTAAACTTATTTCACCGTAGTAATTTGTGAAAATACCACAGTTGTCCCACAATTTCCATAAACTGTGGTATTTGTAGACATACCACTGTTAAGGTCTGGATGAAGAATGGAGGCGAGGCCAGAGTGATTTCTAACAGTTCTTTATTCAATACTGCCTGTGAGGCAACTGAACTCCCTGGCCGACACAGCTCCTTTTATAGGAAATGATCAGCCAACAACCAATCAGGAGAGAGTATTTTCCTGCTTCAACAGAGGACCAGAATGAGAACTTCAATTGACAACTATATCCTATATACAATACATAACAACCACAATAAGATATATCTTGCAAATCAAAATATTCCATTCATTTTGACGAAGTAAAGATCTTTGTGGTTTCATATAATATTATTAATATTACATCATCGGTGGAACATTTCAATTTCCTTTCATTTCCTTCAGTTTTGATTATCTGTTTATTTTTCAGATTTTCTTGCCTATGACTTTCAGAGAGACTATAAATTGTACTTCAGTAACCATCAGGGAGTTTTACCTTGGATCCTACACATGAATTAAATTACAGTAAGTTTACAGAAGGATAGCGAGGGAGAGGGAATCTATACAGAGGCAGTGTGTGCCTTCAATGCTATTGTCAAGGACAGCAAGAGACAATTAGCAGGAACAAAAGTTATTTCGAATAGGTCCAAAGAAGCAACCTGCATCACATTGATAGGAATTTCCAGTTCATCTGAGATATGCTTTTCTATAAATCAAAACTCTTAAGATTAAATTAGTATCACAAATGGATGTAAACATCTAAAGATTAACATCAGAATCATGCTCCTCATCTTCAAGCATGGATCCCATAAGTTCTCGAGTCAAAATTATGTGAAAGCTAACTAGTCATAAAAATTAGTTTTCCTAGATAGGAATAGCAACCATTTATGGGAACAGAATAATTTCCAGGTTCCATTGGAGATGATATTGACTATTACCTTTGATATGGTTTTCCTAGTATATGGCTGTGAAAGCTGGACCATAAGAAAGGCTGAGCACCAAAGAACTGAGGCCTTTGAACTATGGTGCTGAAGAAGTCTCATGCAAGTTCCTTAGACTGCAAGGCGATCAAACCATTCAGTCCAAGAGAAGATCAACCCTGACTGCTCTTTAGAAGGCCAGATCCTGAAGATGAAACTCAAATACTTTGGCTACCTAATGAGAACGGAAGGACTCACTGGAGAAGAGCCTAATGCTGGGAACGATTGAGGGCAAAAGAAGAAGGGGATGACAAAGAATGAGGTGGCTAGATGGAGTCACTGAAGCGGTCAACATGAGCTTAAATGGACTCTGGGGATGGTAGAGGACAGGAAGACCTGGAGGAACATTATCCATGGGGTTGCAATGGGTCGGACATGACTTCATAACTAACAACAAATCGCCTTAGAGTTAGGAAACTGGCAACATTGTCTGTTTGTAGATTACAGTAATATACGACTCACAAGAAGAAAGTTTTTCCCAGTGAACTCGATCTATCAGGGTATGGATAATAGCTGATGAGAGCTGAAATCTATACCCTTTTTACTTCTTTGTCGGTAAAATATAAATTCGACTCACAGGAAGGCAACTGCAGAATGATGTCATTCTGTGTCAGAGTCTATGCATTAACTGGCAGAGACATGGCTAACAAAATGAGCAAGTGAGTAAGCATGGCAACAGACCAGCCAATAGGAGCTGACAGCCTAGATGTGGTTTGGCTCTGGGTGCTTTGCTGAGAACTGAAAGTGAAACTAGTCATGCTTCCTTGCTGAGAAACTGGTATCTACTTTGAGCTGCTCCTGCTTATGTTTTTGCTTATGTTACATTGAAAGAATCTGTTAATGGTATTGTAAACTTTATTTTTAATATGTTATTATGTTTATAAAGAAATTATTGATCCTGCTGAATCAGTCATCTATGTGTTTTTGGGACTTGAATTTATGCTGCAAACTCCAACATTCTGTTCAGTCACTAGAAGAGGAGCTAATATTTTAAATGATAAGGAAGAACCCAGAAAGAACAGGAGTTAATTGGGGAATGAGGCTTTATATTAAAAGAAAAATTGGTCTGCAAACAGTTCAGTTAATTTTTTTAAGTAAACTAAATTTGTTGTAGATTAACTAAGTCTAAGGAACTTTATAAAAACTAACAGCACTTACTGATTTGCATAATTCCTTCTTTGGATCAGGCCAAAAGAGCATGCATATCAAAGCCTTTCATTTTAGTTGAAGAATGGAAAACAAAAAACAAAGCACCAGTTATCCTACCTCCGTGTTGGTGAACTTATGGAATGTGTGCCAGAAATGGCACACAGAGCCATCTTCGCTGGAACGCGAGCTGTCACCTCAGAGCAGTCTACTGTGCATGCACTCCATCAGCTGATTGTTGGGTAGCTGCTGTGCATGTGGGGAGGGCACATGGCAGATGCACGTGCATGCACCTAAAGGCACTGGGTGTGCAGAGGGGTCACACGCAGGATCGTGCGCACATATGCAGGGTGTGTGTGGGGCCCCCGTGTGCATTGTCTTATTGGCACGCGAGGATGGAAAGGTTAGCCATCGCTGTCCTACCTCCACAGCTCCCTTGGGGCCACAAACTTATATTTAAAAGCTTATAAGTACAATTTGTGTGCTGCTGTTAACAATGAACATCGGCTATGTTGAATAGGAAGAAAATTCAATTTATTAAAAGTTAAGTAATTCTATTCCCAAATTGTTTTGGTTTCAATCTGTCCTCTTTACTGAAATTGTTTTGACAATTATTGCAGAGTCTGCTATTGTGCCTCTGCTTCTAATTGTAAGAATCTAATGGAACAAATAAATGTGTATTCTGACATTCTAGGAATGACACGACTTCTTAAAATACTTTTCAGCTGTCTAGACGTATTCCCTGTTGCAATGAGAACGAAGTTATTTGTATGTAGAGTAGAGGTTTTCATGTATTGTCCAAGAACAGTGATACAGGTATTGTGATTTGTATTTAATGGAGAAATCCCCTGATTTGAAGTCAGTCTAAATTAGAACACTCAGAAGAGCACTTAAGTTTAGAAGTCCTGTATGGAGCTCAGTTGGTTGTGTTAGACTTGGGTGCTAAAATTCTGGTTTTATGTGTCTGCAGTGGAAAAAAATTAGAGGCAGAGAAAACAGGATTCTAGTAGATGTTAAGATAAATAAAGAGAGAGATAAGAGATTTATTCTTAACTATCATGGAAATAAGGAGAAATTTACTGACAGTGAGAGCAATCAACCAATGGAACAGCTTGCCTTTAGAAGCTGTGGGAGTTTCATCACTGGAAGCTTTCAAGAAGAGACTGGACTGCCATCTGTCAGGAATGGTGTAAGGCAGGAGTGTCAGGCTCCTGCCATCTCGGTGGCATCACGTGGCGTATCGGGACTTTTTTCCCCTTTACTAAACTGGGTAAAGGTGGAGCCATCACGTGACGCATCCAGCCCACAGTCCACGAGTTTGACAGCCCTGGAATAGGGTCTCCTGCTTGGGTGGTGCATTGGACTGGATAAGATCCCTTCCAATATCTGTAAAAGAGTGAGTAGTAAAATCAGAACTGCATCCCTTTAGAAGAGAAGGGAACTGGACTAAAGAATAGGAAGGCATGAAGTGAAACTTATAGTATGGGAATGGAATAAGAAGCTGTGACCTGTGAATGCAAGACATGTACAAGAAAAAAGGAACAGAAGTTTAGCTAGAATGGATGCAAGACTAGGAAAAAGACTAGGAAAAAACACAGAAAGCATGGTCCCAAAGGTGCTTTTTCAAGAGGCAACTGGACTTTACAGAAAGCCCAGTTGCCTCTTGAAAAGCACCTTAGGGACAACAATGACCTGGATGAATGAGGCTTTTCATAGACACAGAAAGCATATTTGTCATGTCATAAAGCGAGCAATCTCTTTAAAGATGCTAGTTTTGAGCCCACCCTTTGCAGAACACAAGAGTAATTCTACTGATTCCAATAATTCATAAGCTTAGTTGGATTGAACCAAACTAGCTTATGAAGATAATTATTACATCTGTTTCTATGCTAATAACAGTTGTCTCTATGCTGCTTCTTAATGATAATAACAAAAAGTATTCCTGTGTTTCTATGCTTATAATGATAATAAAAGCTGCTAAATGTTCTTCATTTAGGGTCTTTGAGGATCTAATTTCATGGGAGTCCTTCTTTAATATTCATTTATATCTTTTTCATTATTGCTACTGCTGATTTACTTTCTTCATATCTATGAGAAACTCCTCCATTTCTAGAAAGTAGAATTAGTTACATTAGGGGCCTGAATACCAGATAAAGTTGTTGGACTCATTTTGCTTCAGGAAAAAAATGAGGCAATGCTAAAGCTTTCAAGTCTTATTGTGGCAGACTAGCATAGATATAGCCAAAGACAGAATAGCTTTCTTTGTCATTGATTTTAGAATAATGCATTATACTGTAAATTCGCAATGTTAAATAGAAAAAATGTATTGATAATGATAACCAAATGGAAACATTAGTTTATTTATTTGTTCATTTGAGTCATATCCCAACTTCCATTTAGGACCTTAAAGCAGTACACCGTGCTTTCTTCTCTACTTTCTCTCCATTACTGTTCTGACCCAGCCTTAGCAGAAGCAAGAAACAGACTCCTTGCAAAGAAAACCCCCTCTTTATTTACAGGTTTTAGAAAACCCCCTCTTTATGAATTAATGGCATTCACCCACAAAGTGCAGGCAAAAGTCCTGCAAGGAGTTAACTGAAGCGTTAGGCCTTATCAGTTTGTCACAATAATTGCAAGGCTGTGAGCCCCCAGGCTGAACAAACCTCAGTTCTGGCAAGGCAGTCTTTGTCGCATGTCACAATGAGCAAAATCACCAGGCATGCTGTGGTGGTCTCCCATGGAAAGAATGAGACACAGGCTGGTGTACTCGGGATGGGAGCCAAGAATAAAATTCCAGTGCTTCATTTTATTGAGATTTTTGTGCATAGTAAGCAATTACATTGTGGATTAATAATTAGATATAGTACAGGCTTGTTTGCAGTTGTCTAAGCTGTCTCTTTGTTTGTATTTGTTCTTATTGTTCTCTTTTCTTTGCACTATCTTAGTGACCTTTAGACAGGCATGAATGTATAAGGCATTATATTAATCACTGCTCAAGCTCAGGCCAAAGTTTATTCCCACAGCATGCGAATGGTTGCCTGCTATGACCACCACTCCCTTTTCCTCCTATTTATTCCCCAGCTAGGGAAGGGCCATTCAGCGTCCACATTAGTTTTACTTCCTGAGTTGATTCCTTGTCCTCAGTTGTTCACCTTTCTTATCTGGTCTGTGCATGTGTGTATCTGGAACAGGCCCCAGCTGTTCTTCCTCACTCATCTCTGATTCCAAAGGCCGCTGTCTCTCTGGTGGCTGGGAAATGCCAGACGGCCCTGGCTCTATCTCTGTGTATGAAACTGAGCATCCATCAGAGCCTTCCCCAGGCTCCAGAACTGGCCAAAGTTCTTCCCCAACCTCCTCATCATCTGAGTCTGCCACCAGCTCCATTGGCAGCTGGGCGGGCCACAACAATTACAACTGGAAGGAAAGTAAGTTGAGGTGAGAGAAAATGATTGGCTTAAAGTCAGCCAGTGAGTTTCCATGATTGAGGGAGACTGAGAACTTGAAACTCCTTGTTCCCAGTGCCACACTTTAATCCCCACATTGCAATAACTGAACACTAAGGTATGGTTATATCTGAGTTGCAAACTCTATAGATAAAGGAGGCGAAAGCATCTTTGAGCAGAATCATTGTCCATGTCCTAGAAGGTCTTGATTCTGGAAACAATGACTCTTAAAGTATAAAGGAACATCATGGAAATATCTTCTGTCATTAGAAGTAATTGCGACTAAGCTGAGTGTAAAGGAGACACTCTTATTTCCCAGGAACATCTTCTCACCATCCTATTGGAATGGCCATAAGCAATATCTTTGTATGTAATGACTGAACATTGAAGTCATGTTAGTTGGTGAAAATGGCCTAGTCCAGTAATGGTGATCCTTTTAGAGACCGAATGCCGAAACTGCAACCCAAAACCCACTTATTTATCGCAAAGTGCCAACCCAGCAATTTAATATGAATATTGAAGATTTAGTTTAAAACAACAACAACTCATACATTAACACCTTTTGTCTTAAAAGAAAAACACAATAACAGATCTTTCAATGATAAGAACAACTTTTGATATTTACAATTTCGGGGCCACTTCAACCATAATTTTATTTAATTATATTTTTACATTTCTGAACTATCCAGCTCCCTCAAAGAGGGAATCTGGCTGATGGCAGCTCTGTCCCCAAATACATTTGGGCAAGATTAATAGAGGATTTGAACCTCAACATTAAACACAGCCTTCCCATTCATCTTTCCCTGCCCCCTAGGCTGCCCTGTGAGATGCCTGATCCCACTGGGGCTGCCCCAATCAGCGAACTCTGGCAAACTCTGTGCTAGGGTGACAGCATGCATGTCCACAGAGTGGCCATGCAGGTCCTCTGAGTGGCCACTCTGGTACGCATGCCATAGGTGCACCACCACTGGCCTAGTCTATCTGACAGAAACACTTGGAAATATATAGACAAACTGTTCTAATGAAATCCTTCCTTCCTTCCTTCCTTCCTTCCTTCCTTCCTTCCTTCCTTCCTTCCTTCCTTCCTTCCTTCCTTCCTTCCTTCCTTCCTTCCCTCCCTCCCTCCCTCCCTCCCTCCCTCCTTCTACAATTTAGTAAGATTAGATTGAATATCTATTAACTGAGCATCATCCTGTGACGAATGGATTTTTAGGAGAATTTAGTTTCCTAGGACTATATTGATATGTGTGTGTGTGAAATAAACATGCACACACAGAGAGAAACATACTGTACATTGTGAGTAGCCTTAAATTACAAATATTTTGCTGTCAGATTGGATTACTTTACTGTACAATTTTTTTTTTTTTTTGAAAACACTTTTCATGCGAAGTTTGCATTGCAGGAAATGAATTTCTTAAAAGGATGACACAGAAAATAGCAACAGAAGAATGGATAAATTGTTTGTTTGTTCCTGTACCAATCGGGTCTTTCATTGCTAATGTGCAAAGAGAAAGATATGAACTGGAATGACTCTGAAACAGTCTTGATGTGTTGGTGTAGGCACTGTAAAGCATAAAACTGTGCACAAGGGGGCAGCTGTTCTACATGTTGGTTTGAGAGATCCTGCTAGACTAAATATTGGACTCTTCTAAAAGCAGTATAGACAGCCACAGGATTTGATCATCAGTAACGAACAGCTCAGGTAGGAATACGAATTTCAACATCTCTCATGATAGGAATCATGAGATGATATGTGAATAGGTATGACTAGTTTGGTTCTGCAGTCAACATTCCACTGTGGCTATATATTTGTCCAGTTTTTATATATATATGCATTCATTTTGTCCTTTTCACCCATTTTGTCATTATTTTCATTATTCCAAGTGATAGATAATAGACTCAAAGAAGTGCAAACATCCCCTTCAGGGGTGGGATTCAAAATTTTTAACAACCGGTTCTGTGGGCATGGCTTAGGTAGTGGGCAAGGCTTAGGTGGTGGGTGTGTCTTGGTGGTCATGTTATTGGCTGGGTGTGACCAACTCAATATCACTCACATCCAGGCATGCATCTCCTCGCCTGGCCTCTCATGACTGTGGGGATGCTGCAACAGTTATAAGTGTGAAAAATGGTCATAAGTCACTTTTTTCAGTTCCATTGTAACTTTAAATGGTCACTCCACACAAGCAAAATACCAGCAAAGGAGGGGAAAAAAAACTCCAGAGACGTTCCTGTGATAGGAAGTCTAGTCCTGCCAAGACTGTAATCAGGGTTAACGGAAAGGCACTTTCTGTAAGCAACACCAGAATGTTTCCTTCCTGCCTTCCTTACAGGATTAGGCCAGTAATTTCTTCTAACAACCGGTTCTAGCTAATAGGTGAGAACCTGTAGAACCCCACCCCTGATCTACTTCCTCCCTTGGGCATAATTTCTCCAGGCATTTTTTTGAACCAGACATGCTGCCCTGCTGCCAATTCTTTCACTTTTTCAATTAAGTTTGTCAGAAGGGTCTTGAACATGAGTTTGTTAAGCTCATACTCAAAGGCCAGCTGAACAAATTTTTCTCCCATCTCAAACAGTAGAAGTATTGATTTTAAATACGGTTGCAATTTTATGCATACTTGTGGCAAAAATCACACCCACTGAGGCCAATGTGTTTTTTGTTTATCAGTATGCAATTAGACAATAGAAGGTTTATTATTAAAAAACAGATATTACCATTCACAACTACCCCATTTAAATGAATTGATTTCTATGTGTTTAGAGGAAATTTTGGCATACACAAGTAACTTTTTTTTAAAACAAATTTTATTTATTTTTAAAGACATTCAAGACATAAAACATAAGAATATAAAACCTCTTTTCTGAAAGTTATTTGTAATTTTTAACAAAACAAATAAAACATTTTATATACCATTGACACATCTCCTTATAGACACATACATATCCTTTCAAGCTGTTCCTTTTAAGTACTTTCTCCTTCTTCACTTTTTCTTTCTGGGGTTAGTATTTAGTCACCTAGTTCCATTTAAAATATATCTTTTAGAAGTCTTATTAATGTTTAATAACTCTTTAAAATTCTAGGCAATCTTCTCCTTGTTTTCAAATTCTGCTCCAATTTTTTTTCCTCTCCCTTCCCACTCACAACAAAAAAGGTTTTTGTTTTAAAAATGTTCAGAAATCCTTATCCCTTCAGCATTTACTTACCTCCAATGCAGGTTTTCCGATTTCTCTTATAGTTCCATCCACTGTTACGTTAGGAAGGAGAGGGAAAAGAAAAAAAAAACTTTCCCTTTTAGGATTCCATTCGCCACTTGTAACTCTCTCTGGAAACATTCTCCATAGAGCTGCTGCAAGCATCCAGAGTGGGAGGCGCTCCAGTCTTCACTCTTACATGCTGAGCTATAATTGAGGAACGCTCCTCCTCCTCCATGTGACTCCTCTGTAGCATTCCCCAGTTTTAGCTCAGCCTCGCAAGAGACAGGCAGCAATAGCAGTTCTTCCTTGGCCGATTTAGGATTCTTTATCTATAAATCTCAGGTTTGGTCTTTCCTTTATTTCCTCCTTGGTCCCTCCGCATTTGGTTCGTCTTGAATTAGCGAAAGGAGTGATTTTTCGCCCCTCGGGGGAGATACGGTTTTTTTTAGAGCTTTTCAGCCCCCCAACCTCCCACTCTGTTCTCTGCCGCTATTAAGCCATCCTGCCCTTAAGCAGCGGCTTGTATTTGTGCTTTCCATTGCGCTCCGTTGTGCCTTCCCCCCATGAACGCATTTGAGAGAAGGCAAGCTTTCTTCTCTGCAGCCCCTCTTTTTGCCTGCATTCAGGCTAGTTTTTGTTGTTGTTGAGGGGCTTTTTTCATCTCTGAGTCTTCGTGCCAGAGCCGGCGGCCATTTTGGGTGTGCCTTGTGGCCGGCTGCCATTTTGTTTTTTTGTGATCTTGCTGTGACGATTCTGAAGGCCCATAGCAGGACCGGCAAGCCGTTTGGACCCTAGCTATCTAGAGAGTATTGTGGTTCTGTGCCCTATTGCCCCGTTACTAACATTCGTTGGCTAATTTCCGCAGCCCACTCAGAGGTGAAGGCACCAACTTCCCATTTTGTTTGGGATGCTGCCTCAGGAGACCTTTCATTTTTGTTTTTGTTGTTGTTGTTTTCTGGCCTCAGCGTTCATTTGGTCTATTGGCTAATTAGAAATATTCCTTAGTTTTGTAACTTATTTCAAAAAAATAGAATAGAATAAAATAATAATATTTTTTTCTTTCAATTGGCTACCCCCCCACACTTCAGTTCGGTTAGGCCCTTTTTTGGTCTCCTCCCTCTCCAAATAATAATAATAATAATAATATATAAAATAAAATAAAATAATAAATAAATTACAATACAACCAAAAAATTTTTTCCAAAAGGGGGACGCGGCTCAACTATAGGACATCCGGCCTTCATTGTAGGTCGAACTCCCAGGCGTGCCAACCACCTTTTTGTTTAATATCACTCTGTATCCAGTTTTTTTATTATGGCAGAGGACAATCCCAGTGGACCTTCTTTGAAGGCTAAGTCAAAGATGCACCATTTGCGCAAATGGGACAAGGACTCATCCAAAGCTTCTCAGAGGGATGCCTTAAGGTGCCACAAGGCTTTGGAGAAGGAGTTTGACAAACATTCCAGGGACTCTCATTTTGTAACCCCAGCTCTTCCCACCCCCTCTACCTCTACTCAACCTCCCCCTCTGCCAGAACAGCCTTCTCTTTCCAGGTGCAGTTCACCCGCCCGGAGCCTCCAGGCCACTCAAGCACCTGAAGCGACATTCACACCAACCGCTGCAGGCCTACGCCCAGAGGGTCCATCCACAACATCATCCCAGACAGTATTAGAGAATGGATGCAGCTGGCCATCCGCCAAGGGATTGTGGAAGGTATCCAACAGTTGTCCAGACCATGTTCTCAAATTATGGCACCTGAGATCGAATCTGTTTCCGGAAGATCCCTCTCCAGACCGGAATCTCACCATGGTCAGGTACCTTCCCAAATGGATTCCCTCTTCCCAGAGGGGGAGGAAGAGCAAGAGGAAGAGGAAATGGGCTTTGAACCCTTCAGGGAAGAGGAAGGATCAGATAGGGGGTCCCTACAATACTCTGAACCCTTTTTCGAGGTAGAACCAAGGAAGGAGAATGTCAGAGGATGAGGGCATATCTCCTGACCAACCCGCCTTTGTAGGCCTGTTTAAGCCTCATTTGTTTAAGTCCTTGCTATTTAAGGCGAAAATATTTCGGGTCTAATTTCCCAGTCACCTTCTGACCCATCTCCAGCGGCCTCAGGAGGCCCAGAAGATTCTATTTTCAAGCAGCCGGTCGTAGAGACTGAAGTCATTCCTACTCCACCAATTTTCTCTGACTTTGTAGCAAGACAGTTGGCCTCATCGCCCCTCCCCCGCTCCTTCCAGTTAGGACAAGAGATTTTTTAATCTCGATACGGATTTCTCTGCCCCACTGACACTCTGGAAGCGCTGAAGCCAGAGGACAAGCGGGTCGAGATGACGCTATTGCGGGTGCACCAATCTGATGCTTGGGCCATTCGATCTGCCACGGCCGCATACTTTTTCACTCGATCTTCCATCAGACAGTTGAAACAGCATGTCCCCCCATCGAACACCAGGGCCCATCAGGACATTGCCAAGCTCACAGCCGCAGTGGAATTTGCAGCTGACGCTACTTTTCACTCTGTGAAATTTTCTTCTCGGGCTATCTCCTCACATGTTACAGCCTGACAGCTGCTTTGGCTTAAATACTGGCAGGCCAACATTAAGAATAAAGCTAAATTGGCTTTTGCTCCCATCTCGGGAGGCAAATTGCTTGGCCCAGCCCTGGAACCATTGTTGATGGAGAGCCAGAATAAAAAGAAATTCCTCCTGTCTCTTTTTCGCCAGCAAGAGTCCAGAGGGTCCCAACCCTTTCGAAGGGGCTCCTTTCATGCCTCCTTTCAGACAACTTTCACCCCCAGATATCAGAGTTCCCCGCCATTTCGGCTGGCCTATCAGGACTGGGACGACACGGGGGAGAGGAACAGGAGGGGGATCAGCTACAGGAGGCCCTTCTGGGGTGCAGGAAGTAAAGTGTCTCAGCATCCCAGATAGGTCTTCAGCCTCTTATCCCATTGGCAGTTGCCTCAAATATTTTGCCGACCAGTGGGAATAATCCACTTCTGATTGCTGGGTTAGGGACACTGTCAAATTTGGCCTCTCCCTTCAGTTTCGGTTCCTCCCTCCAGAGCACTTCATGGTTTCTCCTCTTTCCAGAGACCGTACTAAGCGTGCTCTCATAGAAGCCGCTATCAAACACCTCTCTGAAATCAAGGCCATACAGCCCGTTCTACCTTCACAGTGAGGAGAGGGGTTCTACTCCCTCCTCTTCCTAGTTCCTAAACACTCTGGGGGGTGGAGGCCCATTTTAGACTTGAAGAGGCTCAATCGCTACATTGTCCATCATAAGTTCAAAATGCATACACTTCAGTCCATTTTGCAGGGCACCAGGAAGGGAGACTGGCTCACCTCCATTGACCTCTCAGAAGCATACCTTCACATTCGCATTCATCCTTCATTTTTCAAATATTTGAGATTTTGCTACAACGGCCAACATTTTCAATACGTGGCCCTTCGCTTTGATTTAGCCTCAGCTTCGAGGACCTTCACCAAGGTATTGGCAGCTCTAGCGGCTCACCTCAGACACTTCCCTATCCGCATTCACTGTTACCTAGACGACATCCTCATACTATCCCCCACCCAGTGTCAAGCTGAGAGGGACACTAAAACCACCCTCTCAGTACTTCAGGCTCATGGTCTCCTCGTAAACTGGGAGAAGAGTCAGCTTAACCCTTCCACCCGAATAGCTCACTTAGGGGCAGTGATTGACTCAGTTGAAGGGAGGGTTTTCCTTTCTCCTGAAAGGTTCAGCAGTATCCAGAAATCAATCAGGGTCATTAGATGGGCAAGAAAAGCCTCATTGCTGAACTTATCCAAATTACTTGGCAAATTGGTCTCATGCATATCTATTGTTCCCTGAGCCCGGCTACATTCCAGATCCCTGCAGTGGTTCCTCCTGCCTTATCAGCATTCCGGAAAGAGCAATTCAAGAGCCGTGGTGAAGGTTCCTCCAAAGGTTCTCGCCTTGCTCCTCTGGTGGACCAGACCCGCTACCAACAAGGGACATCTTTTCAAGGAGCCCCAAAGGGTCACTCTCACAACAGACACCAGCCTATCTGGATGGGGAGCCCACATTCAGTCACTTTCAGCTCAGGGGACTTGGTCAGCAACAGAGCGACGCTGCAGCATCAACTGGCTAGAGCTCCACGCAGTATACCTGGGCTTACGCACCTTCCTCCTTCAAGTGCGAAGGCGCCATGTACTGGTCCTGATGGACAACACTACAACCAAGGCCCACATCAACCGTCAAGGGGGCACTCATTCCATCCACCTCATGAGGGAGGCCGAGTGGCTCTGTTGGTGGGCAGAGGCCACCAGGGCAGAACACATCTCGCGGGTCTCAAATGTTCAAGCAGACTGGCTGAGCAGGGCTACCTTAGACCAGTCGGAATGGCG
Organism: Hydrophis major; assembly: GCA_033807585.1. Lineage (NCBI taxonomy): Eukaryota > Metazoa > Chordata > Lepidosauria > Squamata > Elapidae > Hydrophis > Hydrophis major. Next base: position 324,805,435 of record CM066328.1, on the reverse strand, counting down.
CCTGCACCCCTCCCTGTTCAAGGAGGCCTCAGCGATATACGGTCAACCACTGGTGGACCTGTTCATGTCACCGCCCAATGCCCAGACACTGAGATTCTTCTCACGATACCCCACCAAGGGGGCAGAGAACCACGATGCCCTACGTTGCCTCTGGCCCACAGGGCTTCTATACGCATTTCCCCCCCTCCCATTGATTCCCAAGGTGATCCAAAGGTTGATCCTCGAGAGGGCGGAAGTTCTTCTGGTGGCCCCATATTGGCCCAGGAGACCGTGGTTTGTGGATCTTCACAACCTGTCAGTGGGCCCCCCTTGGAGGATTCCACCAGACAGGGTCTCACTGTCCCAGGGACCTCTTCAGCACCCAAATCCGCAGTGGCTTCAGTTAGCCGTCTGGAGGTTGAGCAGGAGCATCTAAGAAATGAGGGCCTGTCCATTCAGGTCATCAATATCATCCTGGCAGCAAGACAGCCTTCGACCACCCGCATATATAATGCAACCTGAACATTTTTTGTAAATGGTGCCACAAGTCCTTCATCAATCCGCTCTCCCCATCAATTGCACAAATTCTGGCCTTCCTACAAGATGGGCTGGACAGGGGCCTCTCCCCCAATACCTTGAGAAGGCAAGTCACAGCTTTATCAACTGTTGTCTCTGGCAGCCCTTCTGGCTCGCTTTCACACCACCCTCGTATCCGAGCATTCCTTAGAAGTGCCACTAATCTGCACCCTCCAGTAATTCACAGATACCCGGCCTGGGATCTTAATAAGGTTCTTACGGCACTGACTAAACCTCCCTTTGAGCCTCTCAGGGAGGTGCCACTTCAGTTTCTCACGTTCAAAGTGGTGTTTCTCGTAGCAGTCACATCTGCTCGGCGGATATCTGAAATAGCAGTTCTGTCCATTAGAAAGGATCTATGCATTTTCCACGCTGATCGAGTGGTTCTGCGACCGGATCCTTCTTTTCTGCCCAAGATCAACTCGGCCTTTCACAGATCACAGGAACTTATTCTGCCGAATTTTTGCCCCAGACCTTCTCGAGAAAGGGAAAGGCAGTGGCATACTCTCGATGTACGACGGGCACTTCTTATCTATATCAATCGCACTCATCCTATCAGGAAGTCAGAGTCATTGTTCCTGTCATTTCAACCAAAGATGCTGGGTTTCAAAGTATCCCCGTCTACTGTTGGCCGTTGGATCAGAGCTACAATATCCAAGGCCTATGCATCCCAAGTGCTTCCGATCCCTAGTGGAATAACTTCTCACTCTACAAGGAGTGCGGCTACCTCAGCAGCCTGGGCTACTCAGGCATTGATACATGATATCTGTCGAGCGGCTACCTGGGCATCTCCATCTCCCTTTATCCACCATTACAGAATTGATGTCTATGCTTCAGCAGAAGCGTCCTTTGGGAGACAAGTCCTTCAACAAGTGGCGAGAGACCCAGAGGAGATTCCGGACCAGACGGAGTCCCTCCCGTAGGACAGGCCATGCTTTGGTATGTCCAACTCTGGATGCTTGTAGCAGCTCTATGGAGAATGGCTGTTGGTACCTACCTGACACGCCCTTTCTCATTGAGCTGCGTAGAGCATCCAGCCCCACCCTAATTGGTCCATCTGGTGGGGAATCCTGTTTTGGCCAATGATTCTAACAGTTTATAGTTGAGAAATGTATAATAGTTAAGATGAGAGGATAGTTGTTTGTCTTCTCGTCTTCGTAAAACTGGGGAACGCTATGAAGGAGTCACGTGGAGGAGGAGGAGCGTTCCTCAATTATAGCTCAGCCTGTAAGAGTGAAGACTGGAGCATCTCCCACTCTGGATGCTCTATGCAGCTCGATGAGAAAGGGCATGTGAGGTAGATACCAACACTCAATTTATCTTAGCAACTTTCAAATTGCAGGGTACTTTCTCTTACTTTATCCCGGTCAAAAACCACTTTCACAACTCTTGCGACTTTCTTCCTCCTGCACAATCTTGTCCAGCTGCAAGTTTCTTTGTGGCAGCCATTACTGACCGCCGCTCCTCCGCCTTGGGAAAAGGGGGTTTTGCCGGCTGGGGAGGGGGTCTGCGACACCTCCAAACCCCTATCCGGATCCCCCCTGTCTTCAGCTGCCTCTACGGGGCAGCTATATCCCCCAAACCCAAACAGGTTGGGGGCACCTTGGCAGCGAGCGCAGCAGGGATTGCGCGGTATCACGAATCCCTGCCGCTGCCGAAGCCTTGCAAACCAGAAGTCTCTTACACAAGTAACTTTTTGAAAGTAGTTTAGCACAGTCCTTAATTCTCTTGTGCATTACAAACTCCTCTTCTCCTGCACATGCCAGAAATGACTATTGGAATTAGGATTAAAGTCAAATCAATAATCAGTGAAAATCCAAGGGGTAAGGTTCTGTGAGACACAAGGGGAACTCTGATATAAAACAGGAGACATAGGACACAAACAGAGGTTCAGCCATAAAGGACTCGGATGCCTATATAATAATTTATTTATTTATTTGATTTATATTGCTGCCTATTTGCCCATGGTGTTTCAAGGTGGCTTAAACAATGTAAAATCATATTTAAAGCAAAAAATAAAAATGAAAAACAATAAAAACTAACAAAAAGAATCAAATAAATTGGTAAAGTACAACAGAACAAAATTTGGGGGAAAAAAACCCAACTCCCACCCTCCCACCCCGATGAAAGCAGGTCACACTTGCTATTTGATGAAGTCCATTCCTCTCTGGGTTCCCCAGGCCCACTGGCAAAACCAGGTCTTCAGTGCCTTTTGGAATAGTATTAGTGAGGGGAACATTCTAATCTCTGAGGGAATGATGTTTCAGAGAGATGGAGCCATCACAGAGAAGGCCCTTCTTCTAGGTCCCACCAGGTGTATCTCCCTCAGGGGTCGGACCTGCAGCATTCCCTGCTTCCTCACTCTAATGGGTTAGGTAGATGTCACTGGCAACAGATGTTTCCTCAGATAACCCGGATCCAAGCCATGAAGGGCTTTAAAGGTGACAACCAGCACCTTAAATTGCACCCAGAAGCAAATTGGTAGACAATGCAGCTCCTGCAGGAGAGGTGATACATGGACACACTGGGGTCTGCATAAAACCATGAGGGCCTCTGCATTTTGCACCAACTGGAGCTTCCGGATGCTCTTCCAGGGCAGCCCCACGTAGAGCGCGTTGCAATAATCAGGACAGGAAGTGACCAGGGCATGAGTGTCTGTGAGTAGGGACTCAAGGTAATGCTCAAAGTATAAGGAAAAAAACAAGACTAACTTGAAATCTTACCACATGAGGGCAGATATGATATTGTTGCCATTACCAAAATGTACTCAGAGGTGGTATTCAGCAGGGTCTGACCACTTCTGGAGATTTTGAATAGTTTGGAGAACTGGCAAATACCACTTCTGACTGGCCCTGCCCCCATCTATTCTCTGCCTCCTGAGTCCCAGCTGATTGGCTCGGTTTTCTTTTGTTGCCCTGTACAGGAGAACAGAGCTGGAAGGTAGGTTAGTGGGGTGGGGAGGGAATGAAGATTTCACAGTAACCTTCCCCCAGGAGTGAGGTGGGAATGGTGATTTTACAGTATCCTTCGCTTGCCATGCCCATCAAACCACGCCCACCAAGCCACACCCACAGAACCGGTAGTAAAAAGTTTTGAATCCCACCACTGAATGTACTGCTGGAAGGATATAGAACATAAAACACAGAATTATAGAGCTGGAAGGGAGCAGGAAACCCTATCCCACATCAGACAAATGGCTGTCCAGTCTCTTCTTAAAAGCCTTCAGTGATGGACCACCCAGAACATCAAAAGGCAAGCTATTCCACTGGTTAATTATTCTTACTGTTAGGAAATTCCTTCTTAGTTTTAGGTTGCTTCTTTGCTTCTTTGTTTTGCATCCATTTCTTCTCATCTTGCTTTCTGGTGTTGCTTTCTTGTTCAAAAGAAGCAAATCTAACAAAAGATGCATTATCTTTAAGAAATCATTACACATCTATAGAAATGCACAAAAACAAGAATGGAAGCATTTGGGTTAATATAAAAGGACAAAAGAATAGCATTATACACTATAATAGCATTATCCACCTAGCCAAGTAGAGGGAACAGATGAATATTTTGCTTATCATTAACTAGTGTGTGCGGGGAAAACACCAAGGTTCCCTGCTTTCACTATCCTGACATCAAATGGGAGACAAATGCTGAAGTAATTGCAGGGAGATCAAACAAGTTGGTGATGAGCCTATCTGACAATATTGTCTGCAAAAAGGAAGTTCATTACTGAGGTTTTTTAAAGAAGGGATTGAACAGCCATTTGTCCAGAATGGTATAGGGTCCTCTGCTTGAGCAGTGAGAAACCTTCCCTTGCCATGACCACCAAGCCCTGCCCCCCAAGGCAAGCCAGGTTCACCAAGCCACACCCACAGAACCGGTAGTAAAAAAATTTGAATTCCACCACTGGTCTGGAGGCTAAATTGTGTGATAAAATGATTGCGAGAACTAGGTGAATCCAGTCTAAAGAACAGAAGGACTGGAGGTGACATGATAACAGTCTTCCAGTATTTGAGCAGTATTCTTACAGGGAAGAAGAGATGACCTATTCTCCAAAGTAATGTAGGACAAGTAGCAACAGGAGGAAGATCATTAAGGAAAGATCCAACATAGAGCTAAGAAAAAATTTCCTGACAGTGAGAACAATTAATGGAACAGCTTGCCTCCAGAAATTATGGATCTTCCATCACTGAATGTTTTCAAGAAGAGATTGGACAACCATTTGTTCTGAATGTTATATGATCTTCTGTTCAAGCATGGTATTGGACTGTAAGATCTCCTTTCCAATATTATTCTGTATTCTCCATAAGTTACAATGAGAAACGTTGTATTTAATTTCAGGTAATCCTGCAATTATGGAAATAGTGTTAATTCATAAGGATGAAAGAAATAAATGATATAGCTTAATGTAGTTATAGACACTGATTTAGGATTTTTATACATTTTATTGAAATCTCCCATGCCAGCAACACTGAGGAAACCTCAGAATTGTCAGGATTGTGTTAATACCTATGATTATGATAAAAATTCAATAAAGAACTGTCTGCAAGATTGGCAGTATGAAAAATATATATGCACCATGGCTTAACATGTTCAAAGGAAGAAGAAGAAAACCCTTTTGAATGTATCCCTGACATACATGATATTTGGTTTATGCACTAAATGCTTCATATTTTAGATAGTATGAATAAAGCAGAAAAAAAAAATCCTCTGAAGATTTGATTCTTTATTTACGGTTGTTAAAAGAAATGTTGGTAATGATTGGTGTAAGTCAGCTAAAGGTAAACATTTTAAAATTTCAGTCATTTTTTAAAAAGGCAAGTGCTTGCCTATTGTATTCTATTTTAATCAATACTGTAGAACTTAAAAATCTCTCCCTTGCAGCTGAAATATGCCCCATTATCTTTAAGAATGGAAGGGAAATGTATGTTCTTTTTCTACATCTCATGTAGATAATTAATTTGTAGACATCCATCTATATTTGATCTGTTAAAATACCTTGTTCTGTTTTAATATAGCCAATAAGAAAATATACATGTAATATTTCATAGTGACAATTCATTTCATTTAACTTGATGCTGTTAAATATACATTGGCTGATGAGTGTGTGTGTGTGTGCTTCTTCCTTTTATTGCCTACCATCTGGTGGAAAATGTGTGCAACAGCATAGTGATTTATAGAATAGGCAGCAAATATATATGCACTTAAGCCAGGGATGGCCTGAACTCATGACTTGGGATGCAAGGTTATTCATGGCCAGTGAACAGAAGAAATGGATGTGGCTAAATGTGTGTGAGTTAAATGAATCTGTTGGATATATAGGTCACTTCTTACAACATCCTCATGAAAAACAGCTGTGTCCTGCAATTAATCTATATTGATTCTTGGCTATATCTGTCATAACATGCTTATATGTGTGCGATGCTCTAGTTTGGCAAACACATTGAAATACAGGTTGGGCATATATGGGGGGTGGGGGGGAGAAGCAAGAAAAATCACATTGTTTTGGACTTTGCTTAGCAATGGATATTTTAACATAGATCGATTTTAATGCATTAGGCTGTGATTTTAAGTGTTGTTTTTGAACATACTGAGCATCTTTGCAGAGTTTACAGATTAACAGAATTGGTGGGGCCTTGTAGGTCAATTAGTCCAATCCCCTGTCCAAGCTGACCCTACACCATTTTTGACAGATGACAGTCCAGTCTCTTCTTGAAAGCTTCCAGTGATGAAGCTCCCACAAGTTCTGAAGGCAAGCTGTTCTGTTGGTTGATTGTTCTCACTGTCAGAAAATTTCTCCTTATTTCCAGATTGAATCTCTCCTTGTTCAGTTTCCATCCATTATTCCTTGTCTGGCCTTCAAGTGCTTTGGAAAATAGTTTGACCCCTCCTCTTGATTGAAGTGATCATTGTTTATATTTAAGCACCTGTAGGACTGTGTGCCTATGGAGGCGTCCAATGAATAAATGACTCTAGGTATAAACTATGGATTAGACTGAGTTATGTATTAGCCCTGACCTTATTGTCCATATGAATGCATGCAGTACTTAAGATATAAATGGGAACTCCAAGTACCAATGACTGAACATGTTCAAGAATTCCCATTTATTTATTTATAGACCTTTGTCATAATGTAGGATATGTTATACTTTCAAGTGAGTTAATCCAAGCTAGATCACATCTTACTTCTTGCTAAAATAGGGATAAATGTCAGAGTATATTCATGAATTGGAATAGAGCATGGTAACAAGGTCAGCCAATGAATAGGCATAGCAACTAAATCAGCCAATGAGGACAGTTTGGAAACTGAAACTAGAAGTAGCCTAGTAAGCTCTGCAGCTGTGAAGCTATGTTGAGCTCTGTCTGCCTGTTGAAAATGAAACTGCTTCTCTTATCTGCTTGCTTGCTGAACTGAAGTGAAACTGGAAGTTCTCCTATGAGCTGCTTGGAGCATCCAGAGATGGGAGGTGCTTCAGTCTCTGCTTGCTTAGGCTGAGCTCGAATTGAGGAATGCTCCTCCTTCATCACGTGACTCTTCCAGGGCATTCCCCAGTTTTTGCTCAGCCTCGTGCGAGACAGGCTGTGCTCTCTCTTTGCTCCTTGGCCGAAGCAGAAAATTTGGAATTGTCTTTAACTATTCAGATATCAGGTTTGATTCTCTCTCCTTAGTCCCTGTGCATTTGTTTAAATTGGCATACTTGCCATCAAGGGGGAAGCTCAGCTTTTCGCCCCCCAAGGGAGGCGAAGGGAGGGTCAGTAGCGACTTTTCGCACTACCTCCCATAGCCAATCCCTCTCTCTCTTTCTTCTCCTCTCTGCCCCAATCGTTGTTGCTTTGAATTGTTCTCCGTTTCAAAGCGTTTTATGGCAATCTGCTCCGTTAGAGCCGTACCGCATTTCCCCCCCTCCACCCTCGAGTGCCGTTTATTTAATTACTCAGGAGAAGCCTTTGCTTTACTTTTCTTCTAACTGAGCCCTTGGCTTCATCTCCCAGGTGGGGAAAATACTGCTTGGAGGCATGTAGCTTTAGCGGCCGCCATTTTGGAGGTTGCCTCGTGGCGTGCGCCATTTTGTTTTCGCATTTACTGAAGCTGTGAGTGGAAAAACTTTTAAAGCAGTAGGCTCCGCCTGGCCTTTTCTTGCAGTTCTTTATTCCAGATTCCCAATCTTGGCTTGTATTAAATTGGAGGCTTGTTAGCCAACCTCCCAGCTCCTTCCAGCACAGTAGCTGCACCCAGGCCTTGTGCCAGCCTGTGCAGAGAGGCTGCTCCAGGCCCTAACCTTAATTCTTCTGGGCCCAGGCATCTCGAAATTCGGCTTATTGGCCTCTTTCATTATCCCAGGAGCAGGGATAGAAATATAACAACCAAACTTGTTTTTAGCATTGATTCATATTTGACAGTATAATATTTTCAAACTTAAAAATATTATCACTGTGGTACGGCTGAATTCTCTCCTCTTTGGCTGCATATCTCTACATACATACATACATATATACTTACATACGTATGTATGTATATGTATATAGCATTCAGCTTTGTTTGGGTATTTTCCCATGTCATGGTAGTTGTGCTTTTAAAGTTGTACCAACGTTTCGGCAGAATCTCATCTACCATCATCAGGCTTCTGTATAGTGTTCATCTGTGAGTCAGACTTTTATAATGGTTTCAGATTTAAATTTGGGGCAGCCTAATGCTGTGCCAGAATGGTTTTTTCTTCATCCTGATTGGTTGGGAGTCTTGGTCTGTGTTTATTGGTCTTGGAGTTTTCTGTGTGCTGCTTGATTGGTGTTTCTAATATCTTCTGTCTGTTTTTTGGCTCTTTTTGTATCTTGATTGGCTGGCAACATTGTGTTATTTTATTGGAGGCCTTTAGTGCAGCTTGGCACTAAATTTAATCTTTGGGGTTTCTAAGGATTTTCTAAGAGGTTTCTAAAAAAATAAATAAATAGCAGTCATCCTTAGAAACCCCAAAGATAAAATTGACCTGGAAAACCAAGGCATATACGAAGTCCCCTGTGCATCATGCCCGGCCACATACATTGGACAGACCAATAGAAGAATAAATACCTGCCTGGATGAACACAAAAATGCAGTCAAAAAGCTGGAACACACTTCCTCACTAGTCCAACACATGGAAGCCACAGGTCATAGCATCAACTTCAATGGCACCAAAACACTAGCCACTATAGAAAACCCCAGCCACAGAATCATCAGAGAAGCCATAGAGATTGAAAAAAGACCAGAAAGCATGAATAGAAGAGATGATTCCACCATACTGTCAATCATTTGGAAGCCTGCACTCACAACAAAAAAATCTCCACACCACAAGCCAGGCAAACACCTGGGCACAAACAGATCCCCCCTGATACCTCCAGCTCAAACACACTCCAACCAGGCACCCAGATGAAACCTAGCTTCCTAACAAATGATAGCCATCCATTTACCTGGAGCCAAGCTGCACTAAAGGCCTCCAATAAAATAACACAATGTTGCCAGCCAATCAAGATACAAAAAGAGCCAAAAAACAGACAGAAGATATTAGAAACACCAATCAAGCAGAACACAGAAAACTCCAAGACCAATAAACACAGACCAAGACTCCCAACCAATCAGGATGAAGAAAAAACCATTCTGGCACAGCAATAGACTGCCTCAAATTTAAAACTGAAACCACTATAAAAGTCTGACTCACAGATGAACATTATACAGAAGCCTGATGATGGCAAATGAGATTCTGCCGAAACGTTGCTTCAGGCTTGGTCTTCAGGTCTGTGCTTCTCAGAGTGAGTATATATATATATATATACACACACACACACACATATATATATACGTATACGTATACATACATACATACATACATACATACATACATATATATCTATATATATAGATATATATGGATCTTTGGTTATTCTGGTTTTCTCCCAAAGATCCACATACAAATATCTGTGAGAACCTCAGAAAACACACACAGACACACACACACACACACACACACACACACAGATATATTTATATATTTCCTAACACACTTAAACAGCGCACACCCCAAAATCAAGTTCACCATGGAAACAGAAACAAACAAACAACTACCATTCCTAGATGTACTAATCTACAAAAAAACAGATGGCACACTAGGACACACCATATACCAGAAGAAAACACACACCAACCGCAACCTCAACGCCCAATCCCACCACCACCCAGCACAGATAAACTCCGTGGCTAAAACACTAATTACTAGAACCAAACACTTGGCAGACAAGACACACATTAAGACTGAACTATGCACCCTGACTAAAATATTGACAGCCAACGGCTTCCACAAAAGCAAAATCACCAACTTGATCCACAAAAACACACTGAGACATAATAGAGACCCAGATGATGAACAGACCTATGGAACAGCTGTCCTACCCTACATAAGAGGCACTACAGACAAAATTAGTAAGATTCTATACAGACACCACATCAAGACTGCCTTCAAAACAGACAGAAAAATAGCAGCCATCCTCAGGAACCCCAAAGACAAAATTGACCTGGAAAACCAAGGCATATATGAAGTCCCCTGTGCATCATGCCCGGCCACATACATTGGACAGACCAATAGAAGAATAAGCACCCGCCTGGATGAACACAAAAATGCAGTCAAAAAGCTGGAACACACTTCCTCACTCGTCCAACACATGGAAGCCACAGGTCATAACATCAACTTCAATGGCACCAAAACCCTAGCCACCATAGAAAATCCTAGCCACAGAATCATCAGAGAAGCCATAGAGATTGAAAAAAGACCAGAAAGCATGAACAGAAGAGATGATTCCACCAAGCTGTCAATCATTTGGAAGCCTGCACTCACAAACAAAAAAATCTCCACACCACAAGCCAGGCAAACACCTGGGCACAAAGAGATCCCCCCGATACTGCCAGCTCAAACACACCCCAACCAGGCACCCAGATGAAACCCAGCTTCCTAACTAATGATAGCCGTCCATTTACCTGAAGCCAAGCTGCACTAAAGGCCTCCAATAAAGTAACACAATGTTGCCAGCCAATCAAGGTACAAAAAGAGCCCCCCCCAAAAAAAAACCAGACAGAAGATATTAGTAGCAGAACACAGCAAACTCCAAGACCAATAAACACAGACCAAGACTCTCAACCAATCAGGAGGAAGAAAAAACCATTCTGACACAGCAATAGGCTGCCCCAAATTTAAATCTGAAACCACTGTAAAAGTCTGACTCACAGACAAACACTATACAGAAGCCTGATGATGGCAGATGAGATTCTGCTGAAACATTGCTACAACTTTAAAAGCACCACTATTATGACGTGGGAAAATACCCGAACAAAGCATTTTGAAGCTCGCCTCGTGGCCGGGCGCCATTTTGGTTTTCATTTCTTCATCTATACAGCATTCCCATTTAAAACAGCAGGACCGGTAGGCCTGCCGAGGTGTGTTTTTTGTTTTTGTTTTTAAAAAAGAAGATTGCTTTTTTGCAGTGGGTGGTTTTTTCTCCACCTCCCCTTGTTGGCTCTCACCACAACCAGCTGTAGCGGCTGCGGTTATTTCTGCCACTCCTGCCCGGTTGTTGCCTGGGTCGGCAGTTGGTTTAGGCCTGATTTTGCCCTTAAGGCTCTGTAATCTGAGACCTTGCAAGGTCGTTCTTCAACTTTTCATTAGGCCTTGACTTACAAAAAAAAAAAAGAGAGAAAGAACTTAGAGACACAGAAGGGGGGAATAATCATATGGAGCAAAGAATCTTATTGATTCAAGTCAATAATAAACGGGGGACGTTGTGTCAGTGTGTAAAAGAACTCCCAGGGCTCCCGGCCTTCATTGTAGGTCGACCCCTAGGCGTGCCAACTGCCTCAGATTGGACCCCTCACTATCTGGAATGGCAGAGAGCAATCCCTCAAATGGGCCTTCCTTGAAGGCCAAGGCAAAGACCCACCACCTGCGCAGTCAGGCTAAGGAGCCCACCAAAGCCTCTCAAAAGGACGCCTTAAGACGTCACAAGGCGCTAGAAAGAGAGATAGACAAATGTACTAGACAGACAGGCTTAGTGCCTCCAGCACCAGCCACTCCTTCCACCTCCCACCTCCCCCCCTCCTGCAGCCTTTTCCTCCCTATCCAGGCACAGCTCGCCCTCTCAAAGGCATCAAGCCCCGGGCACACCAGCCAGACGAACTCCTGAGGCCACTTTCATGCCCACGGCTGCCGGCCTGCGCCAAGAGGAACCTCCGCGGTTCCGGAGCAGCTCAGAGTCTGGATGGAGATGGCTATTCGACAGGGAATTGCAGAAGGGATGCAGCAGATGACCAGACCGGGGTTGCCTCTGCAGGCCACCGAATCTGTAAGATCATTCCCTCTCATGCCTCCCCAAGGGGAGGTTTGCCCTTCAGTCAGGGAGGACGAGGAGGAAGTGGAAGGGGACCTAGATTTAGACAGGGAGGAGGAGAAACAATATGACCTGGGGTCCTTACCATACGACGAACCTCTTCCGGACTCAGAACCATCAGAGGCAGAAATGTCCGAGGATGAGGGTCTCTCTCCGGACCAACCCGCCTTTGTAGGGCTCTTTAAGCCCCAGCTTTTTAAATACCTCCTCTACAAGGCCAGCAACATCTCAGGCCTAACAGCCCAGACCCCCTCTGATCCCATTCCCGTAGTTCCGGAGGGGCTGGAGGACTCCATGTTCAGACAACCGGTAGTGGAGGCCGAGGTCATCCCTACCTCCCCCATATTCCTGGATCTGGTGTCCAAGCAACTGACCTCTTCAGTTGCTCCCCCGGCCCCCTCGGCCAATGATAAAAGGTTCTTCAACCTCGACCCGGAGCTCTCGATCCTGCTGAGTACCCCGGAGGTTGATGAGTCTGTCGTAGGTCTGACCTCTTCCTCCGCCCTCAGTGACCCTTTAGAGGCCCTCAAACCAGAGGACAAGCGGTCACAGCTCGCATTAAGGTGAGCTCACCAGTTGGACGCATGGGCAATCAGGGCGGCTATGGCCGCTTCCTTTTTTATCAGATCTTCCATTCGTTGGCTTCGCCAGCTTAAGCAACATGTCCCGACCTCCAATATCCGCGCCCATCAACACATCACCAAGATAACGGCCGCTGCTGAGTTTTCAGCTGACGCCACTTTTCATTCCGTAAAATTCTCCTCCCGCGCCATTTCCTCCCACATCTCGGCCCGCCGCCTGCTCTGGCTAAAACACTGGCAGGTGGATCTCAAGCACAAGGTGAAGCTAGCTTTTGCCCCCATAGCTGGAAATAAGCTGTTCGGTACTTCCTTGGACCCTCTCCTAGTCGAGGGAAGGAATAAAAAGAAATTCCTCCCTTCTCTTTCCCACAAGTCAGAACCCAGATCTCTGCAGCCCTTTTGGAGGGCTCCCTTTTGTCCCTTTCACCAATCCTTCCCTCCCAGACACCAAGGGTCCCCCTCCTTTGGTTCGGGACAGTCCCAGGACAGGTCTGACTCCTTGAACAGGCACAGAAGAGGCGGAAACTTCAGGAGGCCCTTTCGTGGCTCTGGCAGCAGGCCCTTCCGCCGCTCCAGATAAGCCTCCTGACATTATCCCCATTGGCGGGTGACTTAAAGCCTTCGCCTGTCAATGGGACTCATCCACTTCAGACGCTTGGGTCAGGGATACAGTCAGGTTTGGCCTTGCCCTCGACTTTCTCCCCCCCCCCGATTTTTATATTACATGTCCCTGCTCCAACAACTTTACCAAACGTAACCTCATGGATGAGGCAATTCGACACCTACTGGACATTCAGGCTATCCAGCCTGTTCCTCCATCCCAAAGGGGACAGGGCTTCTATTCACGTTTATTCGTGGTGCCCAAACACTCGGAGGGCTATTTTGGACCTAAAGCGGTTAAACCGTCACCTAGTGTACCGCAGATTCAAAATGAACACACTGCAATCCATCCTTTTGGGAGTTCGGCAGGGAGACTGGTTGTCTTCTATAGACCTCTCCGAGGCATATTTACACATCCCAATTCGACCCTCCCACTCCAAATTTCTCCGTTTCAGCTATAATAACCTACACTTTCAGTACATGGCCCTTCCATTCGGGTTAGCCTCAGTCCCCAGGACCTTCACCAAGGTACTGGCCATGCTGGCTGCCCACCTCAGATCCATCCCGGTGCGTCTCCACTGTTACCTGGATGATATTCTCATCCTCTCCCCTTCCAGGGAACAAGCTATCAGGGATATCCATACTACCCTCACCTCCCTCCAGGAACACGGGTTCCTCATAAATTGGAAGAAAAGCCAACTGGCCCCCTCCACGAGACTACCCCACCTAGGGACCATAATTGATACAGTCAAGGGAAGAGAGTTCATCTCCCCAGAAAGGATACTCAGCATCCAACAATCAGTCAGGCTCATCAGACGACACAGGAAGGTCTCTCTCCTTGAACTATCCAAGTTGTTAGGTAAAATGATCTCTTGTATTCCCGTTATTCCCTGGGCCCGTTTCCACTGCAGATCCCTCCAGTGGTTCCTGCTTCCGTACCAAAGAGCTGGGTCAAGCAACTCAAGGCGCAAGGTCAAGGTCTCGCCAAGAGTTCTCTCCTCCCTCCTCTGGTGGAGCAAGGCGTTGATCAACAAGGGCTGCCTCCTCAAGGAGCCTCCAAGACTTATCGTCACCACAGACACCAGTCTGTCAGGATGGGGCGCCCACCTTCTCTCCCTTACAGCTCAGGGCAGATGGTCACCGACAGAGAGGCTGCGCAACATAAACTGGTTAGAGGTTCACGCCATCCACCTGGCCCTCCGCAGCTTCCTCCATCATATTCAGGGCCGCCACGTCCTCATTCTCACCGATAACATAACAGCAAAGGCACATGTCAACAGGCAGGGGGGCACTCAGTCCTCAAGTTTAATGAGGAAGACCGAGCGCCTCTGTCGGTGGGCAGAGTCTCACCTCCTTTCACTCAGGGCAGACCACATTTCAGGCATCCTCAACACCCGGGCAGATTGGTTGAGCAGGGCCACCATAGACCAGGCGGAATGGCGCCTCCACCCAGACCTGTTCAGGCAGGCGACAGCAATTTTCGGCCTGCCTGTGGTGGACCTGTTTGCCTCCCCTCACAACACCCAACTTCCATGGTTCATCTCCAGATTTCTGTCCCTTGAGGCGGAGAACCACAACGCCCTCCGATGCCCGTGGCCCTCGGGCCTTCTTTACGCCTTCCCCCCTCTGGCACTGGTGCCAAGAGTACTACAGAAGGTCCTTCACGAAAGGGCGGAATTGCTTCTGGTAGCTCCTTATTGGCCCCGTCGCTCCTAGTTTGCGGACCTCTGCAGCCTATCAGTAGCCCCACCCTGGAGGATCCCAGCAGACAGGATTTCTCTGTTTCAAGGCCCCCTTCTTCACCCAGACCCCCAATGGCTACAGCTAGCCATCTGGAGGTTGAGCGGGAATGTCTAAAAAGGGAGAATTTCTCCACGGAGGTCATCAACACCATCTTAGCAGCTAGGCGTCCTTCCACCAGAAGGATTTACGATGCCACTTGGAACAGTTTCCACAAATGGTGTACCAATCTCCACAGTGACCCAACAAACCCATCGGTAGCACAAGTCCTCGATTTTCTCCAGGAGGGTCTCGGTAAGGGTCTGTCCCCCAATACTCTAAGGTCAGGTAGTAGCCCTATCCACCGTAATTTCCTACAAGGGGGCTAATTCCCTCTCTCACCATCCCTGCATCCGGGCATTTCTAAAAGGGGCCTCAAACTTACGACCTCCGTCCCTTCACCGATACCCAACATGGGATCTCAACAAGGTCTTGACCTCTCTCACCAAGCCTCTCTTTGAACCCCTTAGAGAAGTCTCTCTCCAGTTCCTATCCTACAAAGTAGTGTTCCTGGTGGCGATTACTTCAGCCCGAAGGATTTCAGAGATCGCTGCTCTGTCAGTCAGGAAAGACCTGTGCATCTTCCATTCTGACCGAGTGGTCCTCAGACTTGAACCATCCTTTCTACCAAAAATTAATTCTATTTTCCACAGGGCTCAGGAACTTATCCTCCCCAATTTTTGCCCCAGGCCAACTCATGAAAGGGAACAGCTATGGCACACCTTAGATGTTAGGCGGGTCTTGCGGATTTATATCAAACGTACTCAGACCTTCTGCAAATCCGAGGCCCTGTTCATTTCCTTTCAACCAAAGTCACAGGGGCTCAGGGTACCCTCTACTACAATAGGCCGCTGGATAAGGGCGGCCATTTCTAGGGCATACCAGGCTCAGGCACTCCCAGTGCCCAGGGGTATCACGGCTCACTCTACCAGGAGTGCGGCGACATCGGCTGCCTGGGCTACACAGGCCCTGATATTCGACATTTGCCGGGCAGCAACATGGTCCTCCCTGTCGCCTTTTATTAGGCATTACAGGATTGATAAGTATGCCGTGGCGGAGGCGTCTTTCGGTAGAAGGGTCCTCCAGAGGGTGCTCGGGGATCCCGAGGACTCGACAAACCAGACGGTGTCCCTCCCATAGGACAAGCCCCAGCTTTGGTATGTCCCATCCTCTGGACAATCCGAGCAGCTCCAAGGAGAATGGGCATTGGTTCTTACCTGACACGCCGTTTCTCTTGAGCTGGGAGGATTGTCCAGCCCCTCCCTTTTCCTTTCACCATCTGGGGGGGGGTTCTCATTTCGGCCAAGGCACCTTAAGTCTAGCAAAAGGACAGCACAAATGCCTGTTTCTTCCTTCCCTTCTTCGCATAAACTGGGGAACGAGATGGCAAGCCATGTGATGGAGGGAGGAGCGTTCCTCAGAAATCAAGCTCAGCCTACAATAAACAGAGACTGAAGCTCCACCCATCCTCTGGACAATCCTCCCAGCTCAAGAGAAACGGCGTGTCAGGTAAGAACCAACGCCTATTCTATCGATCAGGCAATGAGGGACACCCAGGCCACCTTAGATTCCCTTCAGGAACACGGGTTCCTCATAAACTGGAAGAAGAGCCAATTAGCTCCTTCTACCCAAATAACCCACCTGGGGGCCATTATCAACACAGTGGAAGGTAAGGTCTACCTGTCTTCAGAAAGACTCCTGAGTATTCAGAAATTGGTTAAGGAAGCTAGACACCACATGAGGGTGCCCTTATTGGATTTGTCAAAATTATTGGGAAAAATGATTTCCTGCATTTCTATTGTTCCCTGGGCCTGTCTTCATACCAGATCCCTACAGTGGTTCCTGCTCCCATACCAGAGATCTGGCAGAAGCAATTCCAAACTCCCAGTCAGGGTTCCTCCCAAGGTCCTCACGTCCCTCCTCTGGTGGACAAGACCACTCATCAACAAGGGCTGTTTCTTCAAGGAACCCCAAAGGCTGACTATCACCACCGATGCCAGCCTATTCGGATGGGGAGCCCACTTCTGGTCTCTCTCATCCCAGGGGAGATGGACAGCAGTAGAACAATCGTGCAGTATAAATTGGCTGGAGCTCCACGCCGTTCTCCTGGCCCTGCGCAGTTTCCTCCCCCAGGTACACGGGCAACACGTCCTCATTTTGACAGACAACGTCACAGCCAAAGCACACATCAACAAACAAGGGGGCACACACTCAATCCAGCTAATGAAGGAAGCCGAGCGCCTCTGTCGCTGGGCAGAGACCAACCTTCTGTCCATCAAGGCAGAGCACATATCAGGATTCTCAAATATCCAAGCAGACTGGTTAAGGAGGGCCACCATAGACCAATGTGGCACCTCCACCCATACCTGTTCAGAGAGGCAACAAGGATATTTGGGAAACCAGTGATAGACCTATTTGCCTCCCCCCTCAATACCCAGCTCCCAAGATTCCTGTCAAGATACCCCTCCCAAGGAGCGGAGAATCACAATGTGTTCCGCTGCCCATAGCCTCTGGGGCTCTTCTATGCATTCCCTCCTCTGCCTCTGGTACCCAGGGTGATCCAGAAGCTGCTCCACGAAAGGGCGGAATTGCTCCTGGTGGCCCCTTACTGGCCCAGACGACTGTGGTTTGCGGATCTCTGCACCATCTCAGTGGTACCTCCCTGGAGGATCCCACCAGACAGAATTTCCCTGTCCCAGGCACCCCTCCTGCACCCAGACCCCCAATGGCTCCAACTGACCATCTGGAGATTGAGCGGAGCACTTTGAGCAAAGGACAGCTCTCAAATAAGATCATTGACACCACCCTAGCCGCCAGACGACCATCAACAATCCGAATTTATAATGCCACATGGGTCATCTTCTTTTGTTGGTGCAACAAACTTCAAATCAACCCAGTTTCTCCCTCCATAGCTCAAATTTTAGAGTTTCTCCAGGAGGGACTTGACAAGGGGCTGTCCCCTAACACGTTAAAGTGTCAGGTAGCTGCCCTGTCATCAATCCTTTCCTTCGAGAGTCTCAGTTCCCTCTCTCACCACGCCCTCATCCGAGCTTTTCTTAGAGGGGCTACCAATTTATGCCCCCCCCAGCCCACTGTTATCCCACCTGGGACCTCAATAAAGTCCTCCTCTCCCTCACCAAAGAGCCTTTCAAGCCCTTGAGGGAGACGGGTCTCCAATTCCTAACATATAAAGTGATTTTCCTGGTGGCCATTACATCAGCCCGACGTATCTCAGAAATAGCAGTTCTGTCTGTCAGGCAAGACCTCTGTGTCTTTCACGCAAATAGGGTGATCCTCCGACCCAACCCCACCTTTCTGCCAAAGGTTAATTTGGCTTTCCACAGAGTCCAGGAGCTCATCCTCCCCAACTTTTGTTCCAATCCGTCACAGGAAAGGGAACAGCAATGGCACAAGCTCGATGTAAGACGCACTCTGCGTATTTACATCAAACGTACACAGCCCTTCAGTAAGTTGGAAGCCCTATTTCTGTCTTTCCAACCCAAAACACTGGGCCACAGGGTGTCATCTTCTACCATAGGACGATGGGTTAGGGCGGCTATAGCTAAATAGTATCAGTCCCAAGCCCTTCAAGTTCCTAAGGGCATAACAGCCCATTCAACCAGGAGCGCAGCCACCTTTGCGGCCTGGGCTACGCAGGCACCAATAATCAAAATATGCCGGGCTGCGACTTGGGCCTCACCTTCCCCCTGCATTCGGCACTATAAAATTGACATGTTTGCCTCTGCGGAGGCTTCATTTGGCAGGCGGGTCCTGCAGTGTGTTCTTGGGGATCCTAGGGAGATTCGGGACCAGGGTATGTCCCATCTCTGGATGCTCTGAGAAAGCTCATAGGAGAAGGGGCGTTGGTACTTACCTGATACGCCCTTTCTATTTGAGCTACGAGGAGCATCCAGCCCCACCCTGATTTCCATCTGGTGGGGGCCTCTCCTCTCAGCCAAGAACAAAAAAACTTTATTTAGGTGCTAGGAATAGGAGCAACCCTTCTTTTCCTCTCACCTTCGCAAAAACTAGGGAACGCCCTGGAAGAGTCACGTGATGAAGGAGAAGCGTTCCTCAATTCGAGCTCAGCCTAAGCGAGCAGAGACTGAAGCACTTCCCATCTCTGGATGCTCCTCGCAGTTCAAATAGAAAGGGCATATCAGGTAAGTACCAATGCCCCTTCTCTCTGTCCTCTTGTGCCACTGAAGTTACTTGCAACATGTTTCTGACTGAGTTTGCTCCATGTTGGAGAAAGCTGCAACTGGTTTGTAAAATCTACTTATTATGTTTATAAAGACGTTAAATGAAGCATCAGCCATCTGTGTTTATTTTTCTGGAGCTGAATTAATGCTGCAAAACTCTGGATAATAAAAATATATATAGGAAGAAATAAGGCAAGCAAAATCATATTGTTTTGGAGTTTGCTTAGCTACAGAGATTTTAAGATAGATAAATTTTAATGCATTAGACCAGGGGTGTCAAACTCGTGTCATCACAGCAGCATTATGTGATGTATTGGGACTTCCCCCCCTTCACTAAACCAGGTGGAGGTGGGGCCAGCATGTGATGCATCCAGCCCGTAGGCCTCAAGTTTGACACCCCTGCATTAGATTGTGATCTAATGCATTAAAATTTTGAGAATCCACTTTTAGACCTTCCTGGTTTAATAGTCCATACATCCATGCTTATGGCTGGGGAAGGACAGACTACCTGAGACAATTATAAGGACCACTGGTCTGTCCTCCCCCTTCTTTCATGATCCCATATCAGGATGACCCAGCTGCTAGTCAAACAGTAGCTGCCAATCAAATAGCATCTTTGAGCAGGAAGAGGAAGGAAAGAAACTAAAAAAGATAAAATACAGATAGAAACCTAACCACTAATAAGAACTGACCTGACTCAGGTCAAAACATCTAAAGCACTATGATGAGCGATGAGTCCATCCAGTCACAGATAACTTTATCAAGACTTATTTTCTTAGGGTAGTGAAGAAGTTCCCCTATGGCTAATTTGCACTATTTTGAAACAAAAATATGTCAGATTTGGTTTTAGGATAGAAATAGGTTTGGGTGCCTTACATAACATAAAGAGCGCTCTGCTGGATTGAAACCATGGGTGATCTAGTCCAGGAGTCTGTTTTCACAGTAGTCAACCAATTACATAAGAACACCCACTAGTGTTTTACAAGATGATTTCCAGAGGCAGTTACACTGCCATTAAGGCTAAGAACCATTGATCTAAAACTTCCATTAACTGGTCCAACCTTTAAAGTCAGTCAAGTTGACATCGCACCTTGCAGTAGTGAATTTTAAAGCCTGATTATATATTGTGTAATGTTATCTATCTATCTATCTATCTATCTATCTATCTATCTATCTATCTATCTATCTATCTATCTATCTATCTATCTATCCATCCATCCAACCATCTCTATATCATCCATCTATTTATCTATATTTATATCCCATTTTGTCTGTCTCAATTCTTCCAGGATTCAATTTCATGCTTCTGGTTCTAGTGTTTTGGGAAAGGGAAAATAGCTTCTCTTTCTCTACATTATCCACACTGAGCATATTTTTGTACACCTTAAGTATGTCTCCTTTCCTTTTCAAAATAAAACGCTTCAAGTGTTGCAACCTTTCCTCATTGATCATCTTGACTGCCCTTTTCTGAAACTTCTCTAGTTTCTTCTATGTAGTTTTTGAGCTGCAGCAGCCATAAACTGCATAAAATTTTCCAGATGAACCATTGCACCATTCATTTATATAAGGACATCATAATAGTGGGATCTCTAATTTCACTACTGTTTCTTATTATTCCTAATATGCTATGGTCCTGCGTTGCCACCTTCATTGAACTGTTTCAGCATTACTCCAGTTCTCTTTCCTCATCAATCATCCCTAGCTCTGATCCCAATAGTTGGTATGGATAGTTGAATTTTGGGCATCAGTGTTGTGTCACTTTACATTTGCTCATGTGGAATGACATCTACTATTTTGATGCCCAATCCTTTAATGTGCCAATATCCTTTGGGAGCTCTTTGTAGTCCCTAATTATTTTCACCACTCAGAACAGTTTAATGCCATCACTTGCCTATTCCACTAATCATGCCTGATTCCAGATAATGCTTTATTTACCTCATGCTGGAGGAAAGAATAGAAAGCATTTATAAAACTGTTTCAGGGGTGTCAAACATAGCAGGCTGTATCAGGATTTTGTTTGCCTGTGGGGGGCTGGGGTGGGTATGGCCTAGTCATTGTGACTGACTGGGTGGATGTGGCTGGGGTTGACCAGGGCGGCATAGTCCGGTCCCTCACCATCTCTGGGACAGCCCTGCGGGACAGCCCTGGGCCTATTGCAGGCTGATCTAGCCCATGGGCCGTGTGTTTAACATGTCTATTTCTTTTCCTGACCTTTCAGTTAATCAACCATGATACTCTGGACTACGGCTTAGAAGCCTGGTCCTATACAGGTACTATTCAACTTAACAACCATTCATTTAGAGACCATTGAAAATTACAACTGTACTAAAAAAAAGTGACATGACCATTTTCACATGACTAGTTGTAGCATCCCCATCATCACGTGATCAAAATTCAGATGCTTGGCCACTGGGTCATATTTATGGTGGTTGCAGTGCCCTGGGTATCATGTGAGCCCCTTTGGTGACCTTCTGTCAAGCAAAGTCAACGGGGAAGGCCGGATTCACTTAACAACTGTGTTACTTAAGAGCTGCAGAGATTCATTTAATAACTGTGGCAAGAAAAATTGCAGAATGGGACAAAAACTCTCTTATTATCAAATGTCTCATTTAGTGACAGAAATTTTGGACTCAACGTGGTCAAAAATCAAGGACTATCTAGTAGTTCTGGACACTCTAGAATGTATCTCTACTCATACATTAGAATGTATAAAGTAATCACAAGGCTCTTCTATTCTGCCTCATAATAAAATACAAGTCTGGAAGGTCTCAACATTCTTTCTGTTCCTTATGCTTTTTATACGTAGCCGGTTTGTTGAAATTGTCCAAAAGTTTGGAAAAAAAAATCCAGGTAATATGTGAAGACATTTGGCTTTGCCTTAAATTAATTTCAGGCATTTTGTGGAAGCCTTGAATAAATGTCTGGAGGTATATAATAGATAGTAGCCTGTCAACGAAGCATACCCACCTTTATAGTCACTGCAATATCCTTCTTCCTCATTTGAAGCATTTTATTCTCCCTTTTATCTATTCATTTATTCTCTGCGAAGGAGGAGGCTTTCTTTAAGAACTGCAAGTTCTGTGATTGATTACGGATTGAGGTCAAGGCAAAGTTTGGTTATATAGACTCAGTGACAGAGATAGTGGTTAAATAACATCAAGTGTTGAATGCTCAGTCATTCAAATGTCATATCACTGCTATTTTTTTTTGAGTGAAGGGAACATTTATGGAATGTTTTTGAAATGCGATGAGCCTGTTTCAATAGGCCAATGCAATATTTAGAATATATCTGATCAACATGATCTCTGATTTTTTTTAAAAAAGAAATAAATGTGGCAATAATTTCTCATGAGAAAAGGCATTCCAATACTAACAAAGCCTCTCCTACTAAAATATTTCCAGGGAATTTTTTATTCTGTGGCAGCCAAATGCATTTTGTTATTAAGAATGCTATGCAAAACAAAGAATAAACTAGCTGTGATGAAAGGACTACATAATAAAAATCCTATAATAATATGAAATTGCTTTATCTTACAGTGTAATTACCCGTATATATTAGAACACGAGACTATATTCGCAATAGTGAAAAGAATACATTTAATGTAATTGAAGCAAATAAGATTTTACTGCATAAATTGCATCTATCTTCTGTATTTCGGTGGCTGGGAGCAACACTTAAATCTTATGAAGGGCCACAGACACAGAGGTCAAGGCAGTTATGAAAAATGGACATATTTTAAGATCTTATTTACAGTTTATATGATAATCATAGTGGCAGGAAACTGCCACTGGTTTTCTGAAATTACAGAAGGAGCAAATTCTGGGGAAAAAAGGTTCAAAATCAGAGATTTTCAATCCTTGGTCCAAAATTATGACCATCTGAGCTTAAAGGATCTTTTTTTCAAGCAACTAGGTAGGACATTAAAGATTAATGGAACAATTTTAAATAGATTATTGGGATATTTGACACTGCTGAAGATCTTTTGGTCTCTACCATAGGAGGAAAGAAAAAATTAGATGTCTCAGTTGCCCCAGACAGGGAAGAAAGTATGAACAGACTATCTATACTTGGAAAATACCATTGTTTTGCCTTAAATCCTACTATGTTGCCTAATGGTATGTGATGTTCCAAAAAAAGTGTACCCCAAGAATATAGACACTCAGCAAAGTCACCCAAGCCACAAAAGTCTTCCTAGCTAAAATTAGCAACCAGATATGATATACAGCATAACACAGGAAGATGTTGGTGGCAAGCGATCACTTTAGTGATCAAGGCAAAGGCATCATTTCATACAGTGCAGGAAAAGGCAATGGCAAACTACTTGTGTATTTCTATCAAGGAAATCACATGAATAGAAAATATAAATTGATGGATGATATAGTACAACATGATTGACTCCTCAGATCAGATGGCATTCAACAAGATACTAAGGAAGAACTGAGGATGTTTTGGAGTAATAATGGTGTTTATGACATGGCTAGATTAAAGCCTTTGGGACACTAGCTGATGAAGTTGCAATGCATGAAAAGAAAATCTGAAGCTGCAAAGAAAAGAATTATAGTGGAAACTTGCAAGATAAGAAGCACAAGCATGGGAAAACTCAACCCAGTGAAATATGAATCAGCTACAAATTGACATCCTAGACATCAGAAAATTGAGACAAACTGGAATCCGACAATTTCAGTGAAAATATAATATTGTTTACCCCTTAAGACATGAAAAACAAAGAAGCAACAGCATTATTTTTATAGGAAAGCTATAGGAAAGACAGTAGTTGGGTTTGTCACTGTCACTGTGACAAATACAGCCAATGACCAAATAATATCAATTGGATTTGACAGATAATTCTTTAATATATTTGTTCTGATTTCAGAATAAACTCTATTGATCTCTTTGGGCATGATGTTGTAGCTGATAATAATAAGGCTAATTTATCTTTGGTAACTGACATGAGAATCTGCACTCACTACTTCATTGTAGCTTCTTATGAACTACATCATAAAGGATTTCTCTAACCCTGGGGTTGGGTGTGTATGTTTTTGAAAGAGTGGAGAACAAGAACAGAATGACATGCCTTTTATGTTTGCTAAATGGCTAGCAAATGACCCCTTGAGCCAAGAAACAATTGGAAAAAGTATTAAAGTCATCAAAGAGGCCCTGCCTTAACACACTGTTTGACATATGATGAGGGGTACACAGAGACTTCTATTTTCCAAGATTCTGTAATTGATTTATTCAGTTATTGATTTAATCCCTTTTCAACATTACCCACTCACTAGCAACTCTGGCAATAAAAAGGCCAAACCTAATCCCTTTTATATGCAATAATTTGAACTAATTAGTCTTTGTAAAGCTCTAGTTTCTTTACTTGTCTTTTGTCTTAAGAGTATGACATAATTCTTTTCTTTAAATAGATTTTTATTATATTTTCCACCAATACAAATCATATTCATGTTGATGACAGCGTTTTGACATTGACAAATATAGTTATCTTATTAATCATATTATGTTTTATATACATCAACCAATAACTGTTATCTCTATCTATAATTACCTCTATCATATATAGTTATATATTTTATGTGTCTACCATTCTCTCAAGGTCTCTTATAGTTGTTACACCATTCTTCTTATTTCTTATTATTAATGGTTATTTTCTAACCATTCGTACTATTTATGCCAAACTGAGTAGTATTTGGAGTTCTCCTTCTCTTTCATTTCTAACATAAGCAACGTGATTTTTATAGTGAAGCATTCTATGTGTTTCTCAGCCATGGCCAATTGATGATGATTGGACTTAAATTCCCAGAATTCTCAGCAATGCCTATGCTGGTTGTGGAATTATGGGAGTTGAAGTCCATTCACCTGGAAATTGCCAAGATTGGAAAACCCTGCCCTAAAGCATGTGAAATAATGTAGTCATTTTGGCTCAATCCTACTTAAAACTATCATTTATCAATGGGACACTTACGCTTGGTTGGATCATGGTGTCCATAGATAAGATGGAAGTCACTTGGTCTTAATTCATAACTTATCAAGGTAAAAATAGAAAATGCAACTACAGTGATGCTTGGTCATCAGCTATAAGTGCCATGTTCTGATTGTAAATATGATAAAACAGAAACAGAAAAAAAAAAGAAAGTTGCCTTTCAGCTCCATAGAACAGAAACATCAGTAGTAGGTTGATTCACTGATTTCTTATTTTAAATGTGTTAATCTCTTATGCATAAAATATAGATTGCAATGAAAGAACTTTCACAATTGTTGGTTCCTATGGCAACCAGCACAGTGGCAGATTATAATGGATAGCTGCCAAGGTTGTGACCTATTTGTTAATTCTAATCATTTTGTTTCAAAAGCTTGGCAACAGGAAAATCCATCTGTATCTTATGAGATTTCTAAAGTTGAGAGTTTCACGTGTCAAAATAATAAATTCTTGTAATTAATTTATAATTTAATAGTTTGACCACAGAATAGGAAGTTGAGGTAAATGAGACTTAGCTTGGTTTAACTACATTTATGTCCATCCTGATGTAGTGAACACTGTGAAGCATAAACAGAGGTGCCATTCGAATTAGAGGTATATGGATTGAATGTGGTTAAATCTTGAATTCTGAACTTAGACAAATCCCTTCAAATAATTTTTGTGATGCCATAAAACAACATCTGATTCCCTTCAGGCCGAAGGGCACATTAGTATAGCTGGAAAGCTGTGTGGTGGTGAAGAAGGCCTAAAGCAGGGGTCTTCAAACTTGACAGCTTTAAGACTTGTGGACTTCAACTCTCAGAATTCCTTCTCCAGTCATGTTAGCTCAGGAATTCTGGGAGTTGAAGTCCACAAGTTTTAAACTGCCAAGTTTGAAGACCCCTAGCCTAAAGTGTACTTGTATGCCTGACATATGGCAGACATATCCAAACCACGGACCCAAACCTCATGAATACATGAAATTCTTTCCTGACAATACTGAGAGCTAGAATGTCTTTTTCCAAACTGCAAGTGTGCAGCTATAGATAACATCTATATTTCTTAGACTGGTAGTGTCATGTGATGTATCGTGACTTTTACTTCTTCACTAAACCAGGTGTGGGCAGGGCCAGTGTGTAACCTGGCCCACGGGCCGCAAGTTTGACAGCCTGGACCATCATAGAACTCTAGACATTATGGAATATTGTTATTAATATAACAAATGTCTTTGCTATATTTTCATTGTCTTCCAAGTTTGTTCATTCATAGCCTGACAGAAAGGATATTAAACGTACTCATTGGGATAAAGATAAAAAAGATAAATTTGTCGATCATAAATTCTGCAAAAACCAAACTTCTTTAATACTTCCAGTTGGGCTTATATTCCACAGCTGTCCCTAATCACTCATTAAATCATTTATTTCCTACAGTACAATAATTATTTATACAATCTATTTGGGTATGTTTTATAGCATTTGTTTATTCCTCCTAACCTTTCCATTCTTGCCAAGAGTTTTATGGTGACATAAACTGTAAGTATGCAATAAAGAAAATCACCTTATGTTATTGAGACTACTTCTACCATATTAATCTGAGCTTAGAAACAAAAAGAACACAAAGATGATAAACAGCATATTGCTTTGGCGTCCCTGCAACAATGGCTACTTGATATAAACAAATAAACAATTTCCTCTTGATGAGAAAAAGGATAATCAGTGTTTGTACATATTCCTAAACTTATGGAATTGTTTATGAATTGACTCAGCTGTTGAACCTTGTCTTGCATGGCATGTACTTCCTGCTCTTGTGATGAAAAGCAGAGCGAGGCAAATTTTGGTCATGGTGGGGCTAAAGGTATTTTAGAGGACCAGGGTTGCAAAGTGCAGGGCAAGGATGCAAAATTACTTCGACTACAATATGTGGGTGGGCCATGAATTGAGGCTTTCTCCTCTTGCATTTGGGATATTTTTTCTTATTGTGGCTGAAACAATGGTTATGTCTAATTTAGAGCTTATACAGGCATTCCTTGGCTTTTGCATGTTGAAATATTCAAAACCATGCAACCAAAATTTGGCAGTTTTTTTTTTATTTTAACTTCTGGGAGGTTAACATACATTTCTGCAGCAGGTTGGTTGAGAAAATAGAGACAGTAATCTGGAATGAAAGTTTCAGAATCTACTCGAGTCAGAAAAAATATGTATGACCACAATTAAGCTCAACATTTCTGCTGCTAAGTGAGGCATTTGTTAAATGGCTTTTCTCCCATTTTATGACCTTTCTTGTCACAGTTGTTAAGTGAATCACTGCAATTGATAAGTTAGTAACACGGTTGTTAAATGAATCTGGCTTCCCTGTTGACTTTGCTTGTCAAAAGGTTGCAAAAAGTGATCACATGACCTTGGGACACAACAATGGTCATAAGTATGAACCAGTTGCCAAGCATCTAAATTTTAATCGCATGATCATGGGGATGCTACAAAGATCGTAAATGTGAAAAATGGCCATCTCACTTTTTCAATATTGTTACTTTGAACAGTCACTAAACAAACTGTTGTAAGTCAAGGACTACCTGTATTATACTGTGTTTTGAGATGCACACATATCAAATAAAAATGCTTAGTGTTCATTAAGATCCATTCAATTATTTGAACTGAATAATTAAAATTGTTGCTTAGGATACATATATCCTCACACAAAAAAAGGATGTTGTTCCTAATGTGTTAGAAAATAGTTATACTGACTGACTTTGGGTATATAATAAAGACTGCAATAGGTCATTCCTTTTCTCTGAAGAAGCAATCCATAAAGTAGCAGTTAGATCAGGGCAGTGGTGGTATTCTATCGGTTCAGCCCAGCTCTGGTGAATTGGTAGTAAAAAATGCTACTGTTTGGCTGAACTGGTTTTCTTTTTTCTTTTTTTCCTCCCAACAATAAGCTCTTCCAATGAGCAGCTGTGCCAGAATCCCTCTCGCTATCTTACTGCTTCGCCCAGGAAGCTTCTCTGAGGCCCAGGAGGCAAAAAAACAAAAAAACAAAAACAGAGTGGGGGGGGGGGCGATGCTGCAAAAAAGAAAAAAGAAGCCATGCCCATCCAGTCACATGACCACTCCCACCTAGCCACACCCACCTAGCCACACCCAAAAAACCTGTAGTAAAAATATTTGCATCCCACCCCTCAATGTGGTCATACGGGCTGTCAAACTCGTGGCCCATGGGCCTGATGTGTCACGTGCTAGCCATGGCCAAGCCAGGTTTAGCAAAGGGGGAAAAAGTCACAATACATCATGTGATGCTGCTGTGATAACGCAAGTTTGACACCCCTAAGTTAGATGGTGCAGAATGGAATCAAAGAGTCCTGAAAATCTACCTGGGGGAAAAAAGCTATATTTTTTGCAAAAATTGATAGAAGGATATCACCAGATTCAGGTTATTCAAGGCAAATGTACTCAATATGTACTTTTGCTGCTTAGAGAGGTGAGGGGAATAGAGACTGCCTAACTAGTACTGTATATAGCTTTATGATGTGCTCTTATTGAAGCCTGTCAAATGTGAAAGCACAATTGCTCTTTGTTCACTTATTATTCACTCCCACTTTGAACTCTGAATTAATGTTACCATCCTGCTTCCAAACTGTCAAATATTCCCTAAAAGAGCCTGATTTTGTAGTAGTAGAAGAATTTGCAACCTTTCTGCTGGCTCTGATGGATTATCAGAATTATACACCAATCTGAGGGATTGATCTACACAAAAATCAACTAGAAGGGTAGGATTAGACTTCTCTGATTTAAATCTCACCTTACCTCTGGCCTTTTCCTGCTTCTGGCTTGATTGACTTTTAGAATCCTTGCAAATTGCTGGACTGAATTGAATTAAGGAAAGCATACAAACAATAAAAACAAGCAAGGCATTTTGAACACCCTCAAGGGATTGATACAGTGATTGTTGGGATGACTTGTCTGCATAATACTCAGTAGTACCTCACTGAAATCTTATTTGTGACTTCATATTTTTCAGCTTTGCTACTTGTGGTCCAGATGTGGCTCATTACAGTTGACTAAGCAGAGTAACCAACATGTATGTAAAAGTTGTCATACAGTCAATGCTCTCTCCACCTTCTCTAAGCAATGGCACCTCCCAGAGTAGCAGAAATAATCTTTCCTCAATTTATCAATGTTGGAGGGAAATAATAGCAATAGCAATAGCACTTAGACTTATATCCTACTCCATAGTGCTTTACAGAACTTTCTAAATGGTTACAGAGTCAGCATATTGCCTCCAACAATCTAGGTCTTCATTTTACCTACTTTGGAAGGATGGAAGGCTGAACCAACCTTGAGCCAGTCGGGATCGAACTCCTGGCAGTGAACAGAGTCAGCCTGCAATACTGCATTCTAACCACAGTGCCACCATGGCTCAATAAATAAATTATTAGTTCTACTGCTGTTCTCATTCCATATTTTCTATATATGTTTTATCTAACTTTGGTTTTTCCACAAAACAAAATATTGTATGATGAGAAGTCATGTTTGTTAAGATTTTTGATATTTCATATGTATAAATTGTGAAAGTTGTAATGAATGCATAACACTGTAGTTTACAGCCAGAGATGTTTACCTCAACTGCTGTATCCATGGTTGTAGGTTATAGTGGAAAGTTTTGATATGTCTTAGAGTACTATCTTACTTGAATGAGGAATGAGGAAATTGGAGGGTAGGATGATACAACAGCTTTGCAACTGATATTTATTTCAGTAAGAAGAATCAAGCCAGGCATTTTTTTCCCCACAGGGAGTGTGAAATGAACAAAACACTGGTGAAAGATTTGATTTTCTGACATAAAGTCGATTTTGCTACACAAAAATGTGGTGAAAATCTGAAAAGAAACAAACACATCAGAAACATATAAGGGAGCTTGAAACAGTAGACGTGGTGTCATAAGAAAACTAGAGCTCAGCTGAAGGCTGAAGGATTCTTGAAACAAAAAAATGGCAAATCATTATAGCAACTGTTCAATAAAGATGAAAAATGACAACAACAAATGGAAGACAAAGCTACTGTATGCCTGCTTTGTCTCTGTCTTCTCCAACAGAAACCTGTGTATTCTCTTATGCAATTATAAAGTGCAAAATGAAAAGACAGAACTGAAGCTTAAAAATACACAGAGCTATGGTCAAGGGATGCCTACTTTGAACCAGTCAGCTCAGAGGTGGTATTCAGCAAGTTCTGACCAGTTCTGGAAAACCAGTAGCAGAAATTTTGAGTGGTTCAGAGAACCAGCAAATACCACCTCTGACTGGCTCTATCTATTCTCTGCCTCCCAAGTCTATAGAGTTGTAATTGCAGGAATTTTCCAATCTCGGATGGCAAACCTCAGATAAAGAATGTTTCCAAGCAAATACAACTCAGTAAACAAAGTCACTAATCTAAAGGAGGATTAGAGAGAGGAAGTAAACATATGTTAGACTTTAACTAGATATAATTAATTGTACAAATTACTGTGGTAAACAGTAATGAAAGTTAAGCAGTAACCAAAGTTAACCAGCGATGGAGGATAACTAAAAATGTGTATAAATGCAAGACTAGACTCCAATAAAGATGATCATGATTCAGTTGTTCATGATCAAACAACTCGACTGCCTCGTCATCATTACAACAAGTGGTGCATGAACAGGGACCCTCTT
The DNA here is from genome assembly GCA_033807585.1 of Hydrophis major. Lineage (NCBI taxonomy): Eukaryota > Metazoa > Chordata > Lepidosauria > Squamata > Elapidae > Hydrophis > Hydrophis major. The sequence goes on along the minus strand of CM066328.1, from coordinate 324,774,678 downwards.
ACTTTGTCCAGCAAGGATTTGGTGCACCTTCAACCCTTTGTGATTTCTTCAACCTTTTGGTTTCTGTAAGTATGGGGTCTTTGCTTTCTGAAGAACAAAGGAAGCATGAAGATGAATTAGGCTATTTGTTGAAGAAAAATAATACGGAGGTACCACAGAGAAATCTCTTAAGGCTGGTCCAGGAGATTGCAGCTCAGTGTCTATGGTACCCAGAAAAGGGGTCTTTAAAATTAACTGATTGGGAACGTATTGGGAAAAGATTGCATACTGATCCTTGAGCAAAAATAGAAGTTTTGCAGGTGTGGCATTTATGTAGGCATGCAATTTAAAAATTTGGTCACAATGAACTTTTTCTTTTAACACCTCTACCTTCATGTTATACTAATGCTGTCATTTGTCCCCCTTCTTCACCTGAATATATGTCTTCCATTCCCTCAGCTCCTGCAGATACAGGGCAAAAGCCTCCTGACTCTATTGTTCAGTCTTCTTTTCAGAAAATGGTTGAGACTTGTAAAAGGGATGCCTCTGTCTCAGGAACAGAACTTGGTTCTGTTCATATCAACATATCAACTGGTGATATGTTGCCCTTATTTCAGTCTTTGAAGGGAGCACAATCACCAGGAGATCTAGTTGTATTAACTAATCTTCAAAGAACATGCCTTCAAGAAATATTGAATAAGTTTAAGCATCTATATGTGGACAGGATAACATCCTTAACAATAGGACTTTGCTTAGCTGTTCTTCCTACTGCACCCTTACCCACAGGTTGTCTTTATTCTAATGCCTCTCCACAAGCAGTCAACATTCATGAATGGATTAATTTGTCAGCTATTCCACCTAGAAACATTTATCCTTATCAATCAGCATTAGAGGATTTGATTATTAAAGGTTGTAAACGAGCCTTACATCTTACAGGACAGAATCTCATTAGCACAGCTTTCACTCGTACAAAAGTTGAACATGAGCATTTGATGATGATTTCAGAATCATATCAGATAGTCTTTTCTCAACATGTGGGAAACTTGTTGTATTCTTTACCCAAGGATCCTAGAATAGTGGTTACTATTACTTTAAATCCGGTCTTTTCTTCCATTTTTGTGCAAAATCCTATTTCTAAAGATCTTACAGTCTTTACTGATGGATCACCTACAAGGGGTGTGGTTGTCTGGCAGATTCAACAACAATGGTATTCTAAATTTACTGCCACGCAGACTTCAGCTCAACGTGCTGAGCTGGCTGCTGTGATTTTGGCTTTACGATTGTTCAATGGCCAACCTATTTACTTGATTGTTGATACTCAATATGTGTATTTAGCTTTGCAATCTCTTCCCTTTTCTTATTGTGCTCTCTCTTTGGATAAGAATTTGTTATCCTTGTTTTTATCTTGAAAGAATAGTTTGGAAACTCGCTTGTATTCTTTGTATGTAGAACACATTCGAAGTCATAGTCCCTTTACTAATGCCTTGACTGAAGGAAATCGGAAGGCAGATGAATCCTTAAAGGATGTTGCATCTTTGTTTGCTGATCCTGTTGCCAGTCATTCTTATTTTCATCAAAATGCCAAATCGCTTGCAAAGTAATTTAAAATGTCATTATCTCAAGCCCAGGATATTGTCCGTGCTTGTCCAGCTTGTCAGCAACTGGAAGTTCCCTTTCCAGTAGGTGTCAACCCATGAGGAACTCAAGCTAATCAAATTTGGCAAATGGATGTAACTCAATTTTCAACCTTTAAGTCATACTGTTATCTTCATACGTCTATTGACACTCATTCACACTTCCTTTGGGTTATTGCTTCAAAACATGAATGTACTTCAGATGTTATTTCTCATTGCCTATCTTCTTTTGCTGTAATGGGTCGGCCTTCTCAGTTTAAAACTGACAATGGCCCCGCTTATATTAGTAAGGAATTTCAAAACTTTTGTCAGAAATGGAATATTACTTTAGTGCACAGAATTCCTTATAACTCTCCGGGTCAAGCTATAGTTGAGCGAGTTCATCGTACTTTTAAGGCATTGCTTCAGAAACAATTACAAACTGAGTCTGGCCTTTACCATCTGCGAAAGATTCCAAATCTCATTGCTGTAGCATTATATACTTGGAATTATTTAACTTTTTAGATTCTCTTGCAGACTCATCTGTTAATTTGCATTTTCAAACTACCGAATCTTTAGCAAGGCCTTTGGTAAAGTATTGCCAAGCTCCAGATCCAAGGCCCTACACCGCTGATCACCTGGGAAGGCCCTACACCGCTGATCACCTGGGGTCATGATTACGCTGCTGTGGAAGATCCTTCTACTCGACAAGCAGTGTGGGTTCCAGCGCTCTGTGTTCGTCCGTATCATGGCGTGGCATCAGGGCCTTCACAACCCGATTCCAGATTTCAGTCTTCATCTGAACACGAAAGTCTGTCTTCCAAGGTCAATGTGCCCACAACCCATCACTTGGGGCCAGGTTAAATCTACTACATATCAAGCTCAACAACAACTGCAACAGGCCTCATTACCTCAGACTCCTGAAAATCTTGTTGCTGCTGTTTTTGCTATTATTACTGCTAACTCTGTTACCATTTTACTTTGTATTTTCTTGTTTATGGTTAATGGTGTTTCTGCTCAAAATGACACTTCTGTGGTTCGTCTTAACTCTAATTTGTGGGTTCGTCATGCCCAATACATGTTTATGACCCATGGCACAAATATTACTTTATACCATGAGCCCCCAATGGCATTTGGTCAAATTTCTTTTACCCCTAACTTGATCATGTCTTCTACATTTATTGTCTCACAACTACAATCTATTTCACACTCCTGGCTATTTTCTACACCCCCTATGCAACTGAATTCTGTCCATTGGCGTTACTTGAAAGTTAGTCAATTTACAAGGGGTCTGTGTTTCTGTTGTCACGCTAAACATACTTGGCTTCATAATTGGTCTAATTATGATGCTGCTCAGCACATATTGAAAAGGCTAGGGAATTATAGTTATTGTTCTGACTACTATTGGTTGTCAGGTACCTTTAATTCTTCTTTGCATTGAATTAATAAAGTTCCTGATATGTATCCTGACAATTTTCCTATTTTTAATGCCTCTGATCAATCTAATCAATTAATCAATCTAATCTCTGATCAATCTAATATGTGGTTCTTTTTTGATAAATATGCTACTAATGTTCATCCTAAGAATTATCAATGTGCAACTATAGGTTATTTTACTCTACCTGTTCAAATAGGTAAGCTCCCATCAACTCGACAGCGGCGTTCCTCTCTGGGGCCTACATGTAATGATGAAGTCATTATTGACACACAATTGTCTTCTGGTTCTACATTTGGTCATGCATTGGCATGGGCCATTACAGGAGTCCTTACTCTAGGCTCTTATCCTGGCATAATTGCTCAAGAAAACAGACGGCCTATTCTTGGTCTCACCTGCTGACTTGAAAAATCCATCAATGCTACCACTGCTATTATTCATGATTTGCAGCATGAAATAGAAGACTTAAATCAAGTTCTCTACAGCAGCGTTTTGCCATAGACTATCTTTTAGCCCATCAGGGAGGGTTCTGTACATTAGTTGGACACTGTGGCTGTGCTGTGCATTTTCATTCTTTGAATAAAACTATTGAGGATGAGCTTGCCAATTTACAGTCATACATTCAAAATAATATCCATGCTCATTACTCACCTTTTGAGTGCTAACCAATTGGCTCCCTGATTGGTTTTGGCTCAGACAGTTTTTCTTTTATGCTATAATTATTATTTTTGTACTAATTGCAACCTGTTGTTTTATTCAATGTATTCCAAATTTATTTGCATTGCTTTGTCCTGCTTCCCCCTCTCTTAATCTTCTACAATTGCGATACATTCATAAATCTTTGAATCCTCCATTTAAAATAAAAAACGAGGATATGTCGAGTTGTAATTGCAGGAATGTTCCAATCTCGGATGGCAAACCTCAGATAAAGAATGTTTCCAAGCAAATACAACTCAGGTAAACAAAGTCACTAATCTAAAGGAGGATTAGAGAGAGGAAGTAAACATATGTTAGACTTTAACTAGAGATAATTAATTTTATGAATTACTGTGCTAAACAGTAACGAAAGTTAAGCAGTAACCAAAGTTAACCAGTGATGGAGGATAACTAAAAATGTGTATAAATGCAAGACTAGACTCCAATAAAGATGATCATGATTCAGTTGTTCATGATCAAACAACTCGACTGCCTCGTCATTACAACACAAATCCCAGCTGGGTCTTCTTTTGTTGCCCTGCATAGGAGAATGGAGCTGAAAAGCAGGTTAGTCAGGTGGGAAGGGAATGGGGATTTTACAATATCCTTCCCCTGGAGTGGGGTGGAAATGGAGATTTTATATTATCCTTTCCCTGCCATGCCACCAAGCCATACCCACAGAACTGGTAGTAATTTTTTTTGAATCCCAAACTGAATCAGCTTTTGTCTCCAGGGCCAGGAAAAACAAGAAAGAAATTGCTGATGCTGATTCTAGATTTTTCATTCTCTTATATTGATTGCCACGTCAGATTTTCTTTTTTAGAAAATAAACATGAAGAATTAATTCATAAGGAAGTGATAAAAGTGCACCCAAATACTGCTGGGTTAGGTTATAAATGAAGGCCATTCACTTAAATGACTGTTTCTTCCTTGGATGGCAGTAATTCTAGACTATCATTCTATCTAATAAAGAGTTTTATAAAAGCAGAATTTTCCCATCCTCTGATACCGAGTTGCTCATTCTTTCAGCATCTTATCCTTGGATTGAACAGTACAGACTAGAAATCTTTTGACAGATCTGCCTATTGTATGACTTTTTTTAAAAAATTTTTTATTGATTTTAACAACAGACAAAAAACATATAAGACATAAAACATGACATAAAAAAAATAAAAAATAAAAAAATTATAACATTCTTCATAAATTTTCAGTGTATCGGTTAGTTTACCACTCCCTTTTGTGCATCCATTTCATAGTCATCAGAATAATTATATTACAGAATAACTCACATTATCAATCATCAATAAAATATCCCAATATCATTATTGAACAATCATTTGACTATAATTTTACTAATTTATACTTAAGCGAGATAACTATAATTAAGTTAAATTATTTTATGACAAATCATGAAATCATATCAAATCTATCTTAATAAAATATTCTTAAAAATTATCAAAACCAAGAAAAATTATATATTCATTATTTCCTAAATTTCTAAATATTCTATTATCATATTGTATTATCTAACCATTGATAAAAAATATCCCAAACTTCATAAAATTTTTTATCTTCTTGTTCTCTAATTTCAAATGTCAATCTACTCATTTCAGCACACTCCAATATTTTCTTAATAATTTCTTCCTCTAATGGTATTTTCTCACTCTTCCAATGTTTAGCAAATACAATCCTAGCTGTTGTTAATACATTAACAATCAGATACTTTAAATTTTTATTATATATATCAGGTAAACTATTGGAAAAGATAGAGACGTATGGTGACATGGCTGGTTTAAAAATAAATAAAGACAAAACACAGATTCTGACAAAGAACATGTTATTAAGACAAAGAGAAGAGCTGGCAGCTTTATTGAAAATTCAAGTTACGAACAAAGTTAAATATTTGGGGATATATTTGACGTCAAGATGTACTACATTGAAAGAGAATAATTATATTAAGCTTAAACAGCAAATAGCATCCCACCTGAAAAAATGGGAAAACCTACAATTGTCATTGATAGGTAGAATTTCAACAATCAAGATGAATATTTTACCCAGAATTTTATATTTGTTTCAAACAATACCAATTAGGTTAAGCAAGGATTTCTTCGAAGAACTAAATAAAATTGTGTTGAAGTATATATGGCAAGGCAAGAAAGCGAGAATAAAATTAAAATTTTTACAGGATGCTAGAATTAGAGGAGGATTTGGCCTTCCTAATTGGGAGTTGTATTATCAAGCTGCAAACTTAATGTGGGTTAAAGAATGGATAACGTTAAGAAAGACTAGATTGTTGACATTAGAAGGTCATGATTTATTATTGGGTTGGCATGCTTTTTTATGGTATAAGGGAACTAAATCACAGAGTTATTTTAGAAGGCATTATATACGGGAATCGTTATGGTTGAATTGGGAGAAAACAAAGAAACAATGTTTCTTTGATATTTCTTTGATATTTCTTTGATATTTGAAAATTCCAGTTTGGTTATCAACTATTGAAGCTTTTTCGTATCCTATAACTTATAAGAAGGAACAAACAGTTAGATATGGGGAAATATTGGATGAAAAGGGTGAACTTAAAACGATGCAAAATTTAGAAGAACAAGGTATAAAGATGAATTGGTTTTCATATGCGCAAATACATGCAAGGTATCTTAAAGATTCTAAAATAGAAGAATTTTATGATAAATTGACTGATTTAGATAGGATTTTGACAGGTACTGATGAAAAAGTGATTAAAAAACTATATAGTTATTTGTTGGAAATTAAATTAGAGGAAGAACAAGTTAAAGAAACAATGATTGCTTGGGGGAAGAATTTTGGATATGGGATTGATTTAGAGAAATGGCAAAAATTGTGGTCACAAAATTATAAAATGACAATGTCAACAGCATATAAAGAAAATTTGTATAAGATGTTTTACAGGTAGCATTTCCCCCCGACAAGAATAGCAAGAATGTTCAAAAATAAATCTGAAAAGTGCTGGAAATGTCATCAGATACCTGGCTCATATTACCATATGTGGTGGACTTGTGAGGAGGCCAGGAAATATTGGACTAGAATTCGCATATGGCTGGAAAAAATGACAAAGAAACACATAGATTTGAAACCAGAGATTTTTTTTATTGGGAATCGTACCTATTGTATTACTTTTATGGATATATCCAAACTATACATATTACATTCCAATTTAAGTGCATTTCTGGCTAGAGAAAAAAACCTACAGGTTTTTAATTCCCATGGACCTGTTATTAAATGTTCCCTACTATCATAAAGATAATGATTAAGCTTTCATAAATTATTTAAACAATCATAGTCTTGTTTGGTTGTTGTGAAAAGGATTACTTGTCTCTTAATTATTCAATGGGTTTTACTTTTGATTAAAAAAAAGAAATATAATCTAATCACAGATTTGTATGTTGGAAGGGATGCAAAAATAACAATAGGAGAGTAGACCATTCATTTATTATCCATGGCCTGCAGATGGAAGAGATATAGTACCTGTTCCATACTAGCAGGCTTGTAGGCCTGCATTCCTATTGGTCCGGAAGAGCCGGGCCGTGATTGGACGATACATAGCAATCCTGATTGGTTCGCATATGGTTTGCTGCGATTGGGTAAAACCAAGTGCGGCAAGCTCAAAAGTCTGTTATAGGCTGCTTAGCAGCAGCCAGCTCTATAAAAAGAGCTGCCGTGGCTAGGGTTCTTGTCTCAGAATCCGCTTCCTTAATAAAGAACTTCTGGTTTTGCGTGGCTTCAGCAGCAGCAGGAATTCACTTGTCTACGATTCCTGCTGTGCTTGCTGCCAAGGTGCCCCTGATCCAAATGGGTCTGGGGGATATGGCTGCCCTGTAGAGGCAGCCAAAGAGAGAGGGGATCCGAACAGGGGTTTGGGGGTGTCACAGACCCCCTCCCCAGCCGGAAAAATCCCTTTTTCTAAAGGTGGTGGAGCGGTGGTCAGTGATGGCCGTCACAAAGAAGCCTGCAGCCGGGTAAGATTTGTGCTGGAGGATGCAGGAGGAAGTGAAAATCTGGCTGAGCCGAGACAATAACAACTCTTAATTACCCTGGAAACTGAACTATTTGAATTGCCTGAGGATACATTGTTTCCCAAAGAAGACTGGAAAGCTGCGGTTAAAGCTGTTAAGGGAAAAAAAATTTTTTTTTCTTAACTCTCCCTCCCCATAGAAATAGCAGACGGAGATCTGGAAAATCTACTTGGGCACAGAAGGTAACTCAATTTGAAATTTAAAGCCAAGGGATAAAGGATTTCTGGACATTGGATTTAAAAAAAAATCAAAACTTAAAATTCTTTTTATTTTTTACAAGGGGAAGGGAAGAGATACTTATTTTAGATTGTACTGAAGGAGATTGTTTGAGCCTATAAGAACAGGATTAAAAAACATTAAGACTTCTAGAAGATCATCTTGGAAGTGTGTATTTGAATTCTACCCCAGGAGGTGAAAATATAGAAAGAAGAAAGTGCTAAATGAAACTGTTTGTTTTGATTTGGTTTGCTTTGTGACTTTGAGATCTCTGTGAAATTTTGTTTTTTTAAAAAAGGGACTAAAGACATTAGGGTTGCGTTAAAAAAGAAAGAAAGAAAAAATGGCATTATCCTTTGGAGGGACTACAAATGGAATTTCAAAAACTGAAAAAAGAAGATAAGGGGTCTTTTGGATCTATCTTTCGCTTTTTGGAAATGGTGATTTCTACCTATCAAGAAATACGACAGGAAGGCTGGGATGAAGGAGAAGAAGCCATCTTTAATGGACAAACACACTTAGTGGAGGAAGAAAAGTGGAAGGGGGGCAAGGAAAAGATGAACTTACAACTTAAAAAAGCAACTAAGAAAAAGAAAAAGGAGATGAAAAAGTGATATGATGTCAGAAAGCAACAGAAAAGAGAAATACAGCAGAGAGGGAAGATTAAGAGAGTGAAATTGGAGAGATGGGGGGGGGTCAAAAAGTTAGAATGGAGAAGAAAGAAAGGGGAAAAGGAAAGAGAAGTCATAAAGTCTTTAAACAAGATGCAAAAAAAACGTGTTTTTTTTCAGAGATAAGGGGTGAGATAATTTTTTTTAAAATGATTCTGCAAAAGTACATAAGAATGCATTGTAGACATTAGTATTTGAAGCTGAGTTAGAAAATTAGAATATTATATGATTTAAAAATGTATTAAAGCGAAGTCATGATTTAATTATAGTTTAATTTCTTATGAAATAGTATTTTTATTGTTTAAGAATTAATAATAGAATTTAATTTCCTATGAAACATCGTTTTTACTATATTATAAATTTAATATTTCTTTTTTACTTGTTTTTAGTTTTATTATTACTTATTAAACTCAATATTATTTGTTTGTTCTACTATTTTGAAATGTAATACTTTGAATGTATGGAGCAGAATCAGCACGGAAAATATGTATTATTTTTAGTGTTATTTAGGGGGAAGATAAAAAGTTGTCACACTTCAGTCTGGGTTTACAGGAGAAATATTGTATTAGATAGAAAGGATAAGTAGGTGATTGAAAGAAAACAGACCAAAGATGCAAATATAATTATTTAATTGAGATGGAATAAATAAAATAGAATTAAAAGAATGAGTAGGAGAGAGAAAATATATGGAAAATAGAGAATGCCAAATAAGATATGAGATAGTATATTAAGTGAGTATAAATTTTGATTGATGTCTGTATAAAAAGAGTTAACTCGGGGTAAGCCGCCTTCCAAAAAGAAGTTTTATGTATTTATGTTTTGTGTAATGTTTGTTTAAGTCTGACAGGATGTGGAAGAATACTAATGAAAATATATTCAATGAGTATATTTTTTTAAGGCAGAAGAAATATGATTAAATAGAAGGAAAGGGAGTAATAAAGAAAAGTTTTGAAAAGATATGAAGTTGATTAGATAAGATAAATATATATATAGAAGTGTGATAATTTAGAATTATCTTCTTTTTAAATAAGATGGGTTATTTGTTTCTTCTAGAAAAGATATTTTATGTTACTACATCCTATGTTTTGTTTGTGTGTGTTAAAAAAAATTAATAAAGTTTGTTAAAAAAAAAAAAGAGCTGTTGTTTCACTACTTGAGCCTCGCCTCTCAATGGGACCCACTGACCATACATAACACTGGTGACGAATGTGGGAGTCTGAGACAACTAGACCGATTAGCATGTGGCAAACAGTGCAGAGGCGACTAGCGAAATGGTCAGCAGCGCCGCGCCACCCGCACCATTCAACCCAGCCAGCGAGGACTGGGAGTTCTACATTGATCTCTTTCAAATGTTCTTGGAATCCAACAACTTAAAAGACACAACTGGCAGCAAGAAGCGAACGGTCTTTCTAAAGCACTGCGGACTCGCCGTTTTTAAAATGGCCAAGGTGCTCGCAAAGCCCGCAGATATCAAGAGAATGGATTGGGATACCCTAGCTCCCATCCTCCGGAACCACTATGCTCCGGCGGTGCCTACTCTCATCTGTAGGCATGATTTTTACCAGAGGGATCAGCGTGAGGGCGAGAGCATCGGAGAGTTTGTAGCTGACCTGAGGGACCTAGGAGGCTTGTGTGGATTCACTAACTCAGATGAGGCCATGCGTGACTGAGTCGTCCTCGGCCTGAAAGACCCAACACTCCAAAGCAGGTTGATGGCTATAGGGGACATCTCCCTCGCCGACGCCATAGCCGAAGCCACTGCAGCCGAAGCCACCCGAAAGTCAGCGGTGAGAATGTGGCGGTCAAACGGAACCGACCATCAATCCACCAGCGAGGCAACAACTGCATTGGAAAAACATGCAGGATCCACCCACCACAGCGACATCGAATCCCCTTCTGATAGTGAAGAGGAAGAAATTCACAGACTTTAATCAGAATGTGAGCGGAGAGACCGGCACGGTTGTAAGTTGGGAAACCAATGTGCCGGCTGTGGAGGGAATCACCTGCATTCCGAATGCAAGTTCTTGGATGCTGTTTGCCGTTTTTGCAAAAAATGAGGGCATATTGCCAAAGTATGCCGCAACAAATGAAATTTCAGCCCCCGATGCAGGGGAAACAGCCCGAGAAGAATAGATGGCACCCCCACCATAAACTGGGACCACCCAAATGACAGCCGATGGAACCGGGACACCTAACCCAAGAAATTCATAGATGCACCAAGAAGAGAAGAAATGCACCAAACAGTCATCTTCGGCCACGCTTCATCGATAGACACACGGAAGATACGTGTGGAGGTCACCATCGAGAATCAACCATGCACCATGGAAGTAGACTCTGGCTCCTCCCTCTCTATGGTCTCCTGGAGGACCATAAAACGACTAATTCCCAGTTTATGCCGCCAAGAGCTAAGCGACCAGAAACTAATACTGAGAGACTATCAAAGTAACCGTATTCCGGTTGCTGGTACTGGGCATTTTAAAGTTTCCTTCAAAAACCACACCACCATCCTACCACTCACAATCGTTGATAAAGACCGACCCTTCGCACCGCTGGGAATCAAAATGGCAGGTATCAACCACTCAGATGATGAAGACTGGGAAGCAGCACTTGTTCGGGACTTTCAAGAGGTCTTTGATGACACCTTAGCCAAGTACAAGGGGTCCCCAATCTCCTTTAATCTTAGCCCTGACATTCCTCCCATCCGCCTCAAACCGCGCCGAGTGCCATTTGCACTCAAGCCTAAGATAGATTTGCAATTAAATAAGCTCATAGCGCAAGGTGTATTAGAACCTATCGACCATGCCCGATGGGAAATGCCAATTGTCACCCCCATCAAGCCAGATGGTTCCCTGAGAATTTGTGGAGACTATAAGGCCACCCTCAACCATGCCCTGCAGCAAAGTGCCTACCCTGTGCCAGTAGTCCAGAACCTCCTACACTCACTGGGGGGTGGCAAAGCTCGACCTGGCACAAGTCTATCAACTACTACCGGTCGATGCTGAAACTGCCGAAGCCCAAACAATCGTAACACATAGAGGGGCATTCAAATGTAACCGACTCCAACTTGGAGTCAGTGTCGCACCGGGGTTTTTCCAAAGCCTAATGGAAAGATTGCTGCAGGGAATTAAAGGAGTTGTGCCCTATTTTGTTTTAGTAGCAGCCCCTACAAGAAAACAATTGGAAAAAAGACTGAGGGCAGTCCTACAGAAATTAAAAGACTCCAGCCTCAAGGTAAAAAAGGAGAAGTGCCAATTATGTACTGAAAGGGTTGAATTTCTTGGATACCTCCTTGACAAACAAGGAATTCACCCTGCTGATAAAAAATTAAAAGCCATCAAAGACGCCCCCAGACCAAAAAACAGAACGGACCTCCAAGCCTTCCTCGGACTCATTAATTTCTATAACATTTTCCTACCCCAGAAAGTGACTGTTACGGAACCCCTGCATAGACTCCTCGATAAAAAGGCTTCCTGGATATGGGGACGGCAAGAAGAGCATGCTTTTCAACAAATAAAAAACTTTTTGACTTCAGACGCAGTCCTCATTCAATATAATGAAATGTTACCACTAACTGTTACTTGCGACGCATCACCCTTCGGTATTGGTGCCATCCTGAGCCACATTTTTCCGAATGGAACAGAAGCTCCCATTGCATTCTTTTCCAGAACCTTGTCCAAGCCAGAGAGGAACTACAGCCAGCTGGACAAGGAAGCCCTCGCCATCGTTTCCGCAGTAAAGAGATTCTACGAATACATTTATGGTAGGACGTTTTTCATTATTACAGACCATAAGTCCCTCATTGGCATATTGGTGGGTAACAAACCCACTCCACACATCCTGTCACTTAGAATGACAAGATGGTCTGAATTTCTTGCCGCTTATAATTACCAATTAATACACCGCCTGGGCAAGACTATTTCACATGCTGATGCATTAAGCTGCTCCCCCTTGCCAGACTTGCAAGATGACCCAGCACCCACATTATCAATTTTGATTGGTTCGCATATGGTTTGCTGCAATTGGGTAAAACCAAGCGTGGCAAGCTCAAAAGTGTCATAGGCTGCTTAGCTGCGGCCAGCTCTATAAAAAGAGCTGCTGCGGCTAGGGTTCTTGTCTCAGAATCTGCTTCCTTAATAAAGAGCTGTTGTTTCACTACTTGAGCCTCGCCTCTCAATGGGACCCACTGACCATACATAACAGTACCTTTATTACTTGATGTTATTATCTAAGTTACATGAAAATCCATAAACTAACATTTTGCTACCTTTGAACCATGTTAACATTTTTAGAAGAGATAGTGAAATATTGTAAAGGTCTAAAAGGTTTACTTATATTCCTCCTTCAAATAAGGTTTTTTAAAAATTTGCATACAGGCTTACAATTTCAATAATTATTTGGATCAGATATGGTTCACAAATATATAAGCTTTCCCTTTGAATGATCAAAACTGAAATACAATATTTTTCCTGGTTACTTCCTCCATGTTCATTCTAGAAAGCTACTGAGTTATCACCTCAAAGGCATTAATCACTCTCAAGTATCAAATTCACAATCTCATTCCAAGAGTCTAAAGACAAGTAGTAAGCTTCAGCATTCCAAGTATTTTTTCCACATCCTCAGACTGCACAATGGAACAATATCTGGGACTCTAATAACGGGACTCTGAACAAGTCCCATATATCTCCAAATCTCCATCTATCAAAGTCATGGAATTCAGGTTAGGAAGGAGTGAGCAATTAAATTAGGAACTGGTGAGCATGAGCAAATGTTTAAAACCCTGACCAGTCCCCAACAGTAATTTGTAGCAATTCTAAAGACAATCTTGTCATCTATATCAGCTATCAGCCTTATCCATTGTCTTCTCCTTTTTCAACTTCTTTCTTCATATCACCATGCCAGAAGGACATGTATTTTTGCTTGCTAATCGTCTCAAATGAAAAGAAAGTCTTTCTTTCTTATAGGATTGATTGCTTCTGTGGTCTTCTCAATAACTATCACTAGAACCATGATTCAAAGGTAGCTTTCTTTTTGTTCTTTCTCAATGTCCACCTTTTACAGTCATACAACATTGCTGGAAAGACTACTCTAACTAGTCTGATCTTTGCTGCCAAAAAATATTCTTCTTCCTGACCTTGTCTAAGTTTGTCATTTCCTTTTATCCATGGATTAATATACTTTTTCTCGAGCCTACTACTGATCTTAATCTATCCTTGAGACAAAGAAAACAGAATTATTACCGTATTCACTTCTTTGCTCTCAACTATATTAATAAAAGTAACTTTTTTATTCTCAATGGTAAATATTAACACATATTTTGAAATTTTTATTTTTACTTTCACAACAGACTCTCTCAAGTCTGATTTTGGCTAACAAATGGTGTCATCTGCAAATCACAAATTGTTTGCATGTCATCCTCCTGTTTTGATTTCTGGTTGTCTTCTCTTTGATGCTTCTATTGTTATAATGCCCCATATTCATTAAATAGATATGGAAAAATATACATATTTATCTCATCCCCTTCCTTATGTTGAACCACTGCTTTTCTAAATTAAATCATTACACTTAAAAAATTCATCAAAAAGAATATGTAGGGTGAAGAGTTACTTATGCAGCCATCTCTTTCCAGTGATATATACTGTCTGTTTAGATGTGGAATGAAAGGCATGCTCCCAGGAAGACATAATTTTTGTTTTATTTATTTATTTTTATTTGTCAATTGCTTACAAGATAATAGGTATCAATAAAAACATAGTTATGAATACATGGATACATATAAGAAAAATAAAGGAAATAAAAGAAACAATAGGACAGGGATGGTAGGCATGTTGGTGCACTTATGCACACCCCTACAGACCTCTTAGGAAAGGGGTGAGGAGGTCAATAGTAGGCAAAGGTTAAAGTTTTTTTGGGTTTGGGGAAAAAAACCACAGAGTCAGGTAGAGTATTCCAGACATTGACCACTGTTGCTGAAGTTGTATTTCCTGCAATCAAGTTTGGTGCGATTAACCTTGAGTTTGTATCTATTGTTTGCTCTTGTATTGTTATGATTGAAACTGAAGTATTCATTGACAGGTAGGACATTGCAATGTATGATTTTATATACTATACTTAGATTGGACCAAAGGCGGCGTAGTTGTTTTCTAGGTCTAGAATTTCGAGTCTGGTGGCATAAGGTATTCTGCAACTAGTAGAGGAGTGGAGAACTCTTCTTGTGAAATATTTCTGGACTTTCTCAACTGTGTTAATATCAGATATGTAATGTGGGTTCCAGACTGATGAGCTGTATTCATGTATTGGTCTAGCAAATGTTTTGTATGCTCTAGTAATTAGTGTAATATTACCAGAGAAAAAGCTATATAAGATTAGGTTAACAACTCTTAATGCCTTTTTGGCTATGTAGTTCCAGTGGGCTCTAGCACTTAGATCATTAGAGATGAGTACCCCAAGATCCTTGACAGAGTTTGGATCATCAACAAGGTCTTGACTATTCAACCTGTATTTTATTTTCTGATTTCTTTTGCCAATATGTAGGACAGAGCATTTATTTGTTGAGATTTGAAGTTGCCATTTGTTTGACCATTCTGATACATAGTCAAGGTCTTTTTGAAGGGTAGTAGTATTGTCTGTGGTGTTGAATAGCTTTACATCATCAGAGAAGAGAACACAGTTGCTCTTGATATGATCACAGAGATCATTTATGTAGAGTATGAAAAGAGTTGGTCCTAGAACACTGTCTTGGAGGACACCACTGTTGACAGGTACAGAATTTGATAGGACGCTCCCAATGTTGACCATTTGTTGTCTGTTTGACAGGAATGCTTCTATCCAGTAATGCAAGTGTCCAAAGATACTGTAAGATTTAGGAGTAGTTTGTCGTGTACCACTGAATCAAAGGCTTTACAGAAGTCTATGTAGATTGCGTCTATTGCTTTGCCCTGATCGAGTTGTGTAGTCCATAAGTTTTTGCACTGTAAGAGTTGCAGATTACATGATAGTTTTTTCCTAAAATGAATTGTTTATTAGAGAATAGGTGGATGGATTGGTTAATAATAGATTCCATGACTTTACAGGTGATGCAGCATAAAAAGATTGGTCTGTAATTTTCAACTAGGCTGGGGTCTTCCTTTTTGAAGATGGGGATGACCATGGCTTGTGACCACAGTTTTCTCAAGGAGCTGGTCCTGAAATATTTTTCAAAGATTATGCTTAGAGGTTTGACTATGGCAGTGGGTAGCTGTTTTAAGAAGTAGGCACATATTCCATCCGGTCCAATAGATGGTTTTAGATTGTTCAGTACTTTTTCAACAATGTCATAGCCCATCCCTCTGGAATATCATTCCCCTGCAGATTAGACTCATCCAACTGGCCCTTGAATAGATCTGGTTTTGCCATTGATCTTGAGGCCCTGATGAGGTGGATGAGCCCATTTCTTGATTATCCAATAGGGATGACTAGTGTCACTAGGGTTAGTCTATTAGCTACTATTTGTGTAGTTCATAATGTTGTTTACTGTTCTTATTCTGCTTTAATTGTTGGCTGACCAGAATCATGTATTTGAAATGACAGCCATATCAATTCAATAAATTAATCTAGGAGTAGATCTCTCTCTTTCTCCCTCTCCCTCTCCCTCCCTCCCTCCCTCTCTTCCCCCTCTCCTTCTCACTTTCTCTCTCTCTCTCAAACCAATGAAACACAAACAACTATGCTTAAAAGTAGGGGGGGGTGGAAATCAAACCTGCACCTATTAGTAATGAAAAGGAGTTACCAACTGATTTCTGCAAACCATTTGTATTACTAAGAACTTGGCTTCAGTGGTTTGGTAGTTGGCATATTCTTTGCATGTTCAGGTTTTGACATTGCTTTAGTAAGAATGTTCTTCCTAAATCAATTCAGAAAAATCAGACTTCCCAAGGAGCTGCTGATACAGTTCTAACAAAGGAATTATTGAGTCTGTCATTTGCATCTCTATAACCGTCTGGTTTGGCACAGCAACCAAATAAAACAGACACAGAGTTCAATGGATAGTTAGGACTGCAGAAAAAATAATCACAATCAGCCTGCCTGCCATTGAAAACCTGTATTCTATGCAAGCCAGAAAGAGGGATATGAAAATAAACTGTTCCAGACATAAACTGTTTCAAATTCTTCCCGCAAGATGACACTAGGGCATTGCATATAAAAAAAAAACTAGACACAAGAACAGTTTTTCTCTCCATGCCATCACTCTGCTGCTAAACAACTATTTCCTACAATATTGTCTTATACTCTGGGACATCAAACCACCTAGTAGGGCTGTATTACTATTAACCTTCTCATCTTTTCTATTATCTATTTCCTTAGCTTCTTCTATAACTTTGTTGTTTGTATCCTATGAGTTATACTGATTGCTTTTATTTAGTCTCCTATTATGATTTATGTTGATTGCTCATTTACTATCCTATGACTACCATTGAGTGTTGTATCTTATGATTTATGATGATTGTGTTTTATGATTACGATCATGATTTGTCACTGATTGCTTGTATGTACATTGAGAGCTTATGCACCAGAGACAAACTGCTTGTGTGACCTATAACAGTTGAGCAGTAAATTATTCTATTCTATTCTATTCTATTCTATTCTATTCTATTCTATTCTATTCTATTCTATTCTATTCTATTCCATTCCATTCCATTCCATTTCATCCCACTCCACTCTACTCCATTCATTTGTTGACATACAGACATTAAATCTTTAACTGCTTCTTCTTTTCCAGCTTTTAAAGATCAGTAGGTATGGTCGTGGAACTTCCCTGTTGAACAGCTGTCAATTACCTTTTGGGAATTATACTAAAATCAGAACCTGAATGTATTTTCTCAGTACAGCTACATTTGGTTTACTGTGCACCACACCTGCAACACACACACTTTTTGATATAGAAGAGGTGTAATGTGATCATCTTTACTGTAATATAACTCAAAGAGGTAGATGTGTTTAGCAATAAAATAATAATATATCACACCAAAAAAGATCTAGATTATTTTGCTGCATGCCTACACATATAGTTAATGTTGAAGCAGAATGGAAAATTACCAGAAAAAGTATTCTTACAATTAGTAGAAGTTCCCAGGCTCTCAAGCTTTGCTTAATACAATATTGTGCAAAACCACGAAGTTACTGAACCAAAGAACTAAACATGTTCCGAGAAACAAGGGTGAGTATGGAAAGTACCAGATGGTGTAAGATAAAAAAAAAAAATGACTAACTAGACATACTTTTCCTTTTCCTGTCATACATAGGTTATGGTATAGCTTGATAAAGAAATGCCCTGGGATAGGCTGAGGCTGTGAGCTGTATAAAATAACACCTCAGGAAGAGCCTGGGGTTCAGAATCTGCCATGCTAATGCTCTGAACCTTTTGCGCAAATAAACCTGTATTCTCCTACCTTTCGTGGTCTTGTGTCCTGATTTGGAAACAGAATCTGCTGCACCAATGTAAAGTTAGGAAAGTTGCAAATTATCTTAAAGTATACATATTCTAATTTTAAAACTAATTATAATTAAGTTTTCTGACGCCGTTTTCAGGAATCCTGAAGAAATATGAATTGATACTGAAACACATTCTCTCCAGCATTGACCCTTTCCATTTTGGCAAGGATAGCCTGCAATGAGATGATAACTATGTCTGAGTGCCTATTTGCATCCTTTTGTGCAATGAGGAGGCAACCCTGTAGAACTTATAGTTGAGAGTAATTATAGCCTCATTGCATCTCTTCCCCATTAAAATAGGTAGTGCTTCTAGGGAGGAAAGCTATGGCAAATCTAGACAGCATTCTAAAAAGCAGAGACATCACCCTGTCAACAAAAGTGCATAGAATCAAGGCTATGATTTTCCCAGTTGCAATGTATGGCTGTGGAGTTGGACCATAAGAAAAGCTGAGTGCCAAAGAATTGAGGCCTTTGAAGTATGATGCTGGAGAAGACTCCTGTGAGTCCCTTGGACTGCAAGGCAATCAAACCGGTCAGTCCTAGAGAAGATCAACCCTGACTGCTCTTTAGAAGGCCAGATCCTGAAGATGAAACTCAAGTACTTTGGCCACCTAATGAGAAGGAAAGACTCACTGGAGATGAGCCCGATGGGAAAGTTTGAGGACAATAGAAGAAGTGGGTAACAGAGAATGAAGTGGCTGGATGGAATCACTGAAGCAGTCAGTGTGAGCTTAAATGGACTCCAGAAGATGGTAGAGGACAGGAAGGTCTGGAGGAATGTTGTCCATGGGGTTGCGATGGGTTGGACATGATTTTGCAACTAACAACAACAATACTGTTCATTTTGGTTTTGGGAGGAGGACATCTGAAAAAGTTATGGAAGAGAGGAAAGTGACATAGAACCGATCTCTGATAAGAAACATATGGAATGAAATAAGTGAACCAAATTTTCATTATATAAGGAGTTGATGCCATCTATTATTTCTAGGGTAGAGAGCCATAGAAAGAAAATTAAAAGGTACTTTCAGCTCTTGAGCTACACATCTATGTTCATCTAATATTAATGTTTAATACTTCTTGTTTCTTGCTTTCACCCAATTTAACAAAACTTGCTGCTGATATTGGCAAAAGACCAAATGAAAATGAGTTTGATTGACTTTTTTCCACAATGGATTTCAGAGCAAAAACATTTACCTTCTGTATGTCAATATTCTGACTGAAGAAAGAGATCCAGGCAAACACTCCATTTTTTTTCGTACTCAAAAATAACCTGCTGGGTATTATCTTTCTTCGACTATTTTTACTGGGCTGTATTATCTGCCAGCTCTTTTCTTTTATTAAAATATTCTTTGTGTCAGAAATTCTTCATATTTTAATATACTCTCAAAGATATGTGTGTAATATTTAGAATAATCAGGAGAAGAAACAATTGCCTGTGATTTGGGACTTAGATGTGCTACCAGAAACAGCCTATTGTCTAAATTCATTTTCAAGGGCCTTCTTTCATCCCTCTGGGCTAAGACAGGTGGTCACCTTTTGGATGTGGTAACACTTTAAAAGAACCAAAACAACAACAACATAGCAGTGGTGTGATTCAATTTTTTTTAGTACCAGTTTTGTGGGTGTGGCTTAATAGGTGTGGTATGGCTTGGTGGGAGTGGCTTGATGGGAGTGGCAGGGGAAGGATACTGCAAAATCTCCATTCCCTCCCCACCCCACTAACCTGCTTTCCAGCTCCGTTCTCCTGTGCAGGGCAACAAAAAAAGACCCAGCCGATCAGCTGGGACTGGGGGGGGGGCAGAGAATAGATGGAGGTGGGGGCAGTCAGAGGTGGTATTGGCCGGTTCTCTGAACTACTCAAAATTTCTGCTACCGGTTCTCCAGAACTGGTCAGAACCTGATGAATGCCCCCTCTGCGATATAGGCTTTTGTCTGAAATAAAGAGCAAAAACAAAACCTCAGTTCATTCCAAACACAGAAGTCAAACAAGTTTCATTGTCTGATGAAAGCATAGAGATCACTCAAATTAAAAAGGTGTAGGCAGCCACACATCCACTGAGGGCAACAATCTCCCTAATGGAAATGCAAAATGACTGGTTCTCCACTGATGGAGAACTGAAGTTGAATTGACAGCTACACAGTTCGGCAAATATTACTTGTGAAAAGGATCTTAGAAAATTTCTGGGCACCAGAATTTAGGAAGAATTCAGGCCAACTGGAAGAGATTCAAAGAAAGAGTTATTCTCCATTTACACCTGAATCTGGCAAAAAAAAAAAAAAAAGTCATAGCACTGCTTTTCTTCTCCCACAATCTCATTAGTCATTTTCATCTCCCTCTATATCTTCAGCAACCTAAATCCATATTCAACTATTTCACTGTTAGAATACTGTTTTGTCCCCAAAGAGGCAATTCCATAGGTGCAATCAGATGTACTATTTGCTTGACCCTTATTTGATGGAAGGAGCTACTATTGGTACCTATTGAATATTCTTGGCTGGTGAGGACAGCCCTTTTTCTATGTACAGTAGGTCCTTAGGGTTTATCTTCTAGGGCCAATTTCTTAGGGCAATAGGAGAATCTTTAGAGTCTTGTGTCCACTAAAACTCTGAATCTAGGCTAAATAACACATTAGTTTAGCAGTGTTGAAAGGTTTTCACACCAAGTAATGAGTTTGAGTCATGGCTTAAATTATCCTTTTTTTCTCTGTGATTCTGTTAATTGTAAACTAATAAAAGGGACAGGGCGTGTTCAGTGTACTCAGCTATAAAAATCAATTAAGTTGAAGGGTAAACAAGTTTTGCATCTGGTGTGAATGCAGGCAGTGACACCATCATTGTCTTCTGCTTTTGAATCTTTTTTTGATATGTTTTTGGCCATTTTTGTCTATTGACAGGAAAGTGAATTGAATGGAGAACTGATACAGCCAGGTAAGGTAAGGTAAGGTAAAGAAACACAAAAACAGTGTTTTGTTATTGGATTCATTTATTAAGGTGATACGGTGACTATTGTTTTAATAGGAATGCCTAATTCAAGTTGCTTTAAGGTGGGAATTTTAACTACTAGCTTTTCATTATGCTTTAAATATTTGCCATTATTTAGGATGTCATATTTCTAATTTAATTTTGAAATTTAAATCTTTTCTTCTGCAATCGTACTATGTGTTCATAATAGTAATAAGATCAAAATAAAGAAAAAGAAGCAATGTTTTATATAATATAGTTGTATCAATATTAATACCTTAGGAAGTATATTGTCTTCAAAATCCTAGCAGAATGGCAGAGAGCAATTTGATTGAACAGTCAGGCAAAATACTGAAAATGTTTGTCTTTACCAATTCTAGTATATTATACAATATTAAGTACTTGTGAACATCTGTGTGATTTGAATTTCAGTATGAATACAGATCAATCTGTTTTTAATGGCCCTGTTAGAATGTGTTTACTTATTTCAATAAAGAATGTATTAACTGTAAGTAATGAGATCCTCACCTGAAGTACTGAATCTAATATTTAATTGCTGTATTTAGAGCTGACCTCTCTAATTATGTTTTGAGAACTTCAGACATCATAGAAAATGAAATCTGCACCAGATAGATCCAAAAATGGATTATGTGTTATAGGAGTTCAATTCAATAATAAAATATGAAGACTGTATAGCATACATATGAGGGAAAGGCTTGGTTCTGTACGAGTGTGCATATTTTCTATATGTAATGTCAATTGGAGAAAACAGCATTATAATGGGGAATGAAATTTCCATTGCATCAAAATGTGGTTCATCCTGCTTTAGCCATTATGTTATATTTTGTCTTAATGTTGTTTTCTTCTATTATATTACTTTATGCATTGATTATGTGCCATCAAATAATTTTCTAGTTTCTAGTGATAACATAGTTAGATCTTTTCCATGACTTTCTAACCTTTGTCTGTTATTTCAAGTGTCCCAACTATGCCCTCATCACCAATGTAACTGAGTCCATCCATTTTGCTGTTGATGGCCCATTTTTCTTTCCTACTCCTGTCCCAGTATCAGAGCTTTTTCCAGAGAGTTGGGTCTTCACATAACAGGCTTGAAGTAGGATAATTTAAGACTGGTCATTTGTGCCTCCAATGAGAAGTGGATTTGTTTATGGATTTTCTCAGTCATTCAGGTCATGGTTGTCCCAAAGGTGCTTTTTCAAGAGGCAGCTGGACTTTCTGGTTTTTCTTTGAAGATGTTTTGCTTCTCATTCAAGATGAGAAGCAAAACATGTTCAAAGGAACACCAGAAAGTCCAGTTGCCTCTTGAAAAAGCACCTTTGGGTCTGGGTGGATTTGTCTGATGATCCATTGGTTTGTTTTCTTGCATATTCCTAGTGTTCTCAGGAGTCTTCTCCAACCTCGCGTTTCAAAGTCATCAATACTTTTCCTATCCTGTTTCTTTAAAGTCCAGTTTGAATAGAGTGTCCCAGGCAATACCATGCATGATCCTGATGTTTGTAGATATAGACACTTCATGGTATTTAGTATTACAATAGAATTTAGGCTTATATACTACACCACAGCACTTGATAGAACTCTTGGAGTGGTTTACAATGCAGAAGCTTTACTGGCATATTGTCCCCAACAATCTCAATCCTCATTTTACCTACCTTGGAAGGATGGAAGGCTGAGTCAACCTTGAGTCTCATCAGGATCAAACTCCAGACTATGGGCAGAGTTTGCATGCAATACTGCACTTTAACCAATGCTCAGTCAAGTCTTTTGAATATCTTTTCCAAGATACCTTTCCTGTTTTGCCATTGGAATGTAGAGTTACTTTATCCAATTGAGTGATTATCATAGCATTCTTTGGATTTGCTGGAATAGCTTGGTTAAAACCTTCTGTTCCTTGCTATATTTCAGTGGGCATTCCATCAGTTACTGTACTTTCTGACTTCATGAAAGAGTGCTCATCTAACTTCATGTTCTAGTACTAGAGATTCTGTAAGTAAGGAATATTGTCTAAGGTATCTTGGATGTTGATATCTTTACTGCATGATGTTGTCAGTTTTGGAAGCCATTTTTCTTTTGAGGCTTCTGGGCTGCCACATTCAGTGCCTAGGAATTTGGGAGGGGGGATTTCAAGGAGCGTGGAAGAGTAGCCATAATAGCATTCCTTTCTTGGAGAGTCAAAGACAGTTTACCGGTCAACCCACCCGCTCCATGTGCCTTTGCTGTGCTTTGGCTGAGCCCGGACACTCACTTGAGGAGGTGAGCACCTGGAAGGGGGTCTCAAGTTGATGTGAAGATCTGATTGGGCCATGTGATGAATTGTTGGGTGCAGGGGCTGGATCTTGGTTTTCTTTGGGTTGGGGGAAACCTGAAACTCTCCAATTCAGGTTTTCTCCAGCTGGGCCAATATGACCTCACCAATAAAATGGATCTTTGAGAATATGATGGTCTCAGAGTCTTTTACTTTGGAGGATGTAACTTGGAACACTGACCGATATTTCAGTATACTCTTTCCATCTTCCTTTGATTTTCTTTTAATCAATTACTATCTGTCCATTGTCATCCAAAAGCATACAATCCAAGGTTGGAACCTCTGTCTGAGTTCAGAGATATTTGGAATAGAAGCCTGTCATTTCTTTTTAAAATATACTTTTGCTGCCCGGAAGATGCTTTTCAATAGCTGCTAGTGGCACCGCTCAGCTGAAGGAGCAAAGAAGCTCAGGGCAGCGGGAAAAGGGGGATGGCCCTGCTGAATCTTGCATGCCCAACCTGGGTTTCAGGCTCAGACAAAGCTGGAGTGTCCTCGCCAAAGATGCTCACCAGTCAACCCACCCGCTCCATGTGCCTTTGCTGTGCTTTGGCTAAGGCCGGACATTCACTTGAGGAGGGTATCTCTGCTTATGCGTACCCTCCCGGCCCTGCAACAGCCAGCCAGCATATTGCATGAAAAGGAAAAGGAGGAGGGTTGTCTTCAGGGAAGCTCACACCGTGGCTTGTACTCACTCCTCAGCTGTGGGCCTGTCCTCCTTTCTGTCGTACCCTCCTCCTGAAACCCATTCCCACCCCACTAGCCCTTGTGTTAGCAAGGTTGGCATTGGCCACAGCCGGGTTGGGCCAGTCTGTATTGGTATTTCCAGAAGCTCTGCTCCATCTGATTTATTTATTCTTTTTCAAATTTTCTCCCATTTACCTAACTGATTGAAAACAGGATTGTTTAATGGATTGTATGCTTCCATCTTGATTCAGTCTCCTAAAACAAATAAATGAATGTATTTGGTAAACTGGAATATGACATGTTTTAAAATAAAATCCATGTATTTTTACACTACATCTGTTGTAGTGAAATGTTTAAGAACAGCACATTGTTTATTATATTTAATTGAGGGTATGCTTCAAAAAGAGGCAAGAATCTGCATTTTAAAATGTTGCTTGTAGCAGCTGTACTTTGCCAATGAAGGTTTTAATTTAATTGATGAGAATTGGTTTTAATACATTGTCACCAGTGCCGGGCATTTTAGTATAACATATTATAAGAAATATAGCACATGATATGTAGTAAGCAAATGTGGTGTTAAATTTTTAGGCGGTTGGGAGTTTGCTGAATGGATCAAACAATTAACAAGATATCTTTAGTGATGGGTGAAAAGCATCCTAAAGAGAAGTCGTTTGAAAGCAACATAATTTGCCCTTCTCCTTTTGTGGATATTCCTAGATTTATGAGATAATGTGTTTGAGTTCAACCTATTTTTGATACTTATTCTACTAAAGTCAATGTGTTGTATGGCACCTGGGTCACCAATACATGTAGCAGTAGGACATTGCACATTCTATGTTTGATGCTAGCTTCCTGCAAATGAGAAAAGCTAACTTGATTTCTTTTTTTAAAAAAAGTGTTTCTGTTTTCTTTCTACTAAAACTTTGCAAAAGCTGTTACAAAATAGAATGTGAAAGGTTGACTAAATTGGTTAAGATGTTTCTTAATAGCACTGAATTACTTCCGTCCTAAATTTAGATCATTGTTACACGCACCCACTTCATTATGCTATCCTTTGAAAACTAGGATTTTTTCTAACTCCATATAAATCTTCATATGTCATAGGGATTTGTAATGAAGAATATGAATATGTCATTCAAAACTATTAAACTGCAAAAATTTAAAGTATCTCTGCTCCAACAAAACCTTCTAGACTTGAGAATGGGGATACGAAGTGCAATATACATAGATACAGTGTCTCTACAACAGATATTTATTATAAATGATTGCTAAGCATTTAGAGTTCAGGATCCAGATAGCATACTGGACAATTTTAGGAAGTACTTGAAAATTCTTGACATTTACCAGTTATCTGGAAATGAGTCGTCAGACATATTTTGTATAAATGATGGTGAGTTTAGATAAATAGCCATCTTTACCTGTAAATGACAGAAATGAAGGAAGAATTGGGTCATTGGGCAAATACACTCAATACTTTTTGAAATGCATCACTAAAGCTCAGTGTGGACTTTTAAAATCACACTACTAAGAACTGCCAACCCTAGCTTAGATTCTAGAATTTGGTGATAAGTACATTTTCAGAATGTTCAAGGTCAATTAAAGGTCTCCTGTGTTTCTTATTCCTATGATCAAGTGGTTCACAAAATCACAGAGCATCTAATATGTAGTAGGGTAGTCAACCAGGGCTCTTAGGAGTAGAGCATTAAGAGCATGATATATTCTTCCTTTGTTATTAGCAAAATAACTCTAACATTGGTGCTTGGGCTTCCCAGTTTGCTTTAATTTTAGTGCAATTCTCACACTAGTTGCAGCAGAGGTACACTTACAGGTTAGATCCAGTGGTGGGATTCAATTTTTTTTACTACCAGTTCTGTGGCCGTGGTGTGGTGGGCATGGAGTGACGTGGTGGGCATGGTGTGGTTTGGTGGGCATGGCAGGGGAAGGATACTGTAAAATCTCCATTTCCACCCTACTCTAGGGGAAGGTTACTGCAAAATCCCATTCCCTCCCCACCCGACTAACCTGCTTTCCAGCTCCATGCTCCTGTGCAGGGCAACAAAAGAAGACCCAGACAATTAGCTGGGACTTGGGAGGCAGAGAATTGGTGAGGGTGGGGCCAGTCAGAGGTGGTATTTGTCTGTTCTCCAAACTACTCAAAATTTCCACTATCAGTTCTCCAGAACTGGTCAGAACTTGTTGAATACCATTTCTGATGACATCCAGGGAGTGTTATTTCATTGCTGAATTTCATCATCTTTGAACAGACATTGCAATGTCACACAAACATATGAAAGGCACAGAGTTTGTACCATGGGTTGTGAAGCGGAATATAAGTCTAAGTGCTATTGCTATCATGATGCTGTTTTTGTCATTTTGATCAAAGCATGATATCCTGAGGATTCTTGCAAATGAAGTGGGGGATCATGCATTTCCCGGGACACTATATTGTTATGACCAATCCTCTTTAGAACAAAGTATTTATGTTGGCTTGTTTTTAATGAACAGTTAATCTCTAGAAAAGACCTAATCTTGATGGAGATCCAAGACCTAATCTTGATGGAGATCCAATCCAAGAAGCCAGCATGGCTACACAAAGATCTCTTTGGCAAATTGAAAGAAAAAAAGGACAAGTACAAAAATGGAAAGAAGGACATATAACTTAGGCATAATATCAGCAGACAGCCAAAATCTGCAAAGACGAAGTCAGGATAGCAAAGACTCAGAACGAACAAAGACTTGCAACAAAAGTCAAAGATAATAAAAAAAGTTTCTTCCAACATATAAATAAAAAGAAAAAAATCAAGGAAACAGTCGGTCCACTAAAGAGAGAAGATGGCAAGGAAGTAACAGGCAACAGAGAAAAAGCAGAACTGCTTAACTCATTCTTTGCCTCTGTCTTCATGCAAAAAGAAACTATAGCTCAACCCACCCAAAACATAACTGTAAAAGACAGACCAGAAATAAAAGTTAAAATAAGCAAAAAAGTAGTAAGAGAACACCTGTCTGATCTTGATGAAAACAAATCACCGGGGCCTGATGGATTACATCCCAGAGTTTTGAAAGAGCTGGCAGAGGTCATCTCAGAACCACTGCACCATATCTTTCAAAAATCCTGGAGCACTGGAGAACTACTAGAGGACTGGAAGAGAGCTGATGTGGTTCCCATCTTCAAAAAAGGAAAAAAAAACAGACCCAGGAAACTATAGACCAATCAGCCTAACATCAATACCCAGGAAGATACTGGAAAAGATAATAAAAAAGAGATCTGCCAACATCTAGAAACAAGTAAAGTAATAACCAGCAGTCAGCACGGGTTTGTTAAAAACAGATCATGCCAAACCAATCTTATTTCATTCTTCAATACAGTGACTAAATTAGTAGACCAGCAAAATACTGTGGACATAATATATTTAGATTTCAGCAAAGCATTCGATAAAGTCGACCACAACCTACTTCTTAGTAAGCTAGAAAAAAGTGGAATAGATAGCACCACCACTAGATGGATTCACAACTGGCTGGCAAACCGTACTCAATGAGTAGTCTTTCATGGGTCTAAGTCTACATGGAGGGAAGTAAGCAGTGGGG
This sequence comes from Hydrophis major, assembly GCA_033807585.1. NCBI lineage: Eukaryota > Metazoa > Chordata > Lepidosauria > Squamata > Elapidae > Hydrophis > Hydrophis major. The sequence continues at coordinate 324,746,998 of CM066328.1, read as the reverse complement.
TGCCACAAGGTTCCGTCTTAAGCCCAGTACTCTTCAATATCTTCATTAACAACTTAGATGAGGGAATAGAATTTGCAAATGATACTAAGGCAGGAATAGCTAACACCCAAGAAGATAGGCTCAAGATCCAGATGAATCTTGACAGACTAGAACACTGGGCTATATCTAATAAAATGAAATTCAATATAGAGAAAAGTAAAGTCCTACACTTAGGCAAGAAAAATCAAAAGTGCACATATAGACTGGGTGAAACCAGGCTCAATAGCAATAACTGTGAGAGGATCTTGGAGTCTTATTGGACAACCAGCTAAATATGAGTTAGCAGTGTGCAGCAGCCGCCCAAAAAGCCAATGCAATCCTAAATTGCATTAACAGAGGGATAGAGTCAAGATCAAGGGAAGTACTAATACCACTACAAAACCTTAGTAAGACCACACCTAGAGTACTGCATCCAATTTTGGTCACCACATTATAAAAAAGATGTTGAGACTCTAGAAAAAGTACAGAGAAGAACAACCAGGATGATTAGGGGACTGGAGGCTAAAACATACAACGAACGGTTACAGGAACTGGGCTTGGCTAGTCTAGTAAAGGGAAGGACCAGGGGAGACATGATAGCAGTCTTCCAATATTTGAGGTGCTGCCACAGGGAGGAAGGGGTCAAGCTATTTTCTAGACAAGGAATAATGGATGGAAACTGAACAAGGAGAGATTTAACCTGGAAACAAGGATAAACTTTCTGACAGTGAGAACAATCAACCAATGGAACAGCTTGCCCTCGGAAATTGTGGGAGGGCCATCAGTTGAGACCTTCAAGAAGAGATTGGACTGCCATTTGTCAGAAATGGTATAGGGTCTCCCGCTTGGGTGGGAGGTTGGACTAAATGACCTACAAGGTCCCTTCCAACTCTAATTATCTGTATTATCTGTATGTCTAAAATTGGACATGCTATATCCCCTCTTTTAACCTTCTTATGAAACCTTTGTCATTCAAGTCAGAAAGAGAAGGGTGTATGTGTGTGTGTACTTGTGTGTTTGTATTAGTCTAAAAGATAATGACTAGCTCAGTTACCCAGGGGTTTCCTTGATCTCATTCCAACACAATAACCTCTCTAACACACTGGCTCACTTATTCACACACACAGGACACACATATCTATATATGATTTGCCTTTTGCTGCTTGACCACAATATTATTCAGGGCACTAACTGTAGATTATTTTGTATGAGACATATTCATTTTAATATAAAGTCTTGTTAAAATCCCTGCAAAGCAATTCTTGAAAATGATAGTGATCATTATAATTTCTCAGGAAGATCAGATACAAAGAATGAGGCAAGGCTATGATATTATTGTTCATTCTGCATTCTAAAGCTTGAATTTGAATTATAAATCTTTGGGTAGGAAGGTAGCCAACACTCTTGGGGTTCTTTCAGAAATATTTGCATCCAGCTTGTGCATTATATGTTTTCTTCAAGCTTGCCTTAATATTATCAAAGAGCATTATTTTTCCCCCCCTTCAACCAGTGTAGATTCTTTAAAATGCATTGGCATTTGGTGAGACCCTTTGTATGCTCACTTATCTCCTGGAGGAATAGATGTCACCTTAGTTTAAAATTTTCAGTCACTTAGGTCTTAGTGCTTATGAAAGGGCGGAGAGTTGTAAAATGCAGATATCCTCAGCCTTCACATCAGCACACCAAGGAAGGTCACCTATACAGTAGTTGTGCGCTAGACATATTAAAACGTCAAGCCTCAAGAATTCAATCTTTGCTTTTTGGCAGCTGATGTCCACTAGGTGGCAGCCACGCTCCTTCCGCTCTTCTGTGCTCTTTTCCCCTAGTGTGAGAAGTAATTAGGTCAATGAAGGTAAAGTAGGACTGAGTGATAAATAAAATAGGCTCTTTCTCCTCAAACATGCATCTGTTTAATTTCCTTTCTTTTTAGGTTTTGTTACAAAAGCAGATTAAACGTTGAGAAGCAGAGGATTTTCGTCCCTCTCCTTGAGCCAAGAACCTTAACCTTGCTAAGGGAAATATATGGAAAGGAAGAGCAGTGAACAAGAAAAGGGCAGCAACATCTCACTTTAATGTCCTCAATATCCAGTTCAAAAGAACCTTGTGGAGAGAAAAGGCCTTGAACTGATGTTTTCTCTGCTAGGTGTGTGTTTTTACCAGGTACTATAACAACAGGCATATGCCTCACACATACATGTACAGTATGCATATATACAGATAACCAGGATCAATTTAGTTATGAACAGAATAATTTTTATCCAAGCAGATTGACAAGGGGACCAGAGGTGGTATTCAGCAGGTTCTGGTCAGTTCTGGAGAACCGGTAGCAGAATTTTTGAGTAATTTGGAGAACTGACAAATACAACCTCTGACTGGCCCCCACCCCCATCTATTCTCTGCCTGCCAAGTCCCAGCTGATCGGCTGAGTCTTCTTTTGTTGCCCTGCACAGGAGAACGGAGCTGGAAAGCAGGTTAGTGGGGTGGGGAGGGAATGAGGATTTTGCAGTAACCTTCCCCTGCCACTCCCACCAAGCCATGCCACACCTACTAAACCACCCCCACAAGAACCAGTAGTACATTTTTTTGAATCCCACCACTGAAGGGAACCAATACACCCGAACTCCACAAAGTTAGAATATTTGATGGACAAACCAGGTGAAACAGGAACAGCTATTAGTTTTTAGCTATTTCTCCACACCTTAGGTGGAGAGGAAAAATGAGTTTACTACGTTAGTCACCTTTTTAAAAGCCTAATTCTATAAGTGTAGGAAGTTAGCACCCACCCCTCTCCTAGAAAAATGAAATATTTTGGGATATATTAAAAAGGCAGAATATTTCCCTAAAAGAGAAGTAGAAACTCAGAGAGGCAGAAACTCACTCCCCTTTGTTAATGGGCCATTAAGGCCTGGGCCAGAGTATTCTACATAACAAAGATCTACCTCCTTCAAGCAGAGCCATAATAGGAATTGCCCAAAGTCCTTTCATTACATCATCACCCAGCAAGAGTCAACCAAGCCTGGGACTCAAAAGACAACCTACCAAGTTACCCCTGTATGGGCCCATCATGGAGTCTGACAACCAATCAGAATACAAACTCAAATACAAATCTCAACAGAGAGCCTAAAAACCAGGGACTCTCAGCATCTCTTTTTCGCTCAGGAGCTCCAATGCATGTGATTCTGTCCACCATTAAACCATCCCCCCTGTATACTGCATGAGTCAAAAAGAGGGCTGTGAAAATATCTATGGACCCCTCACATCCTGGACATAAACTGTTTCAACTTCTGCCCTCAAGATGACACTGTAGGGCAGTGATGGCTGATCTTTTTGGGTTCCTGTGATGAAAATTGTGCGTGCCAGCACCCAGAAGGCAATGTGTACAGCCCCCCCATGCCCCCTGTGCATTCACATGCAATCTCCCTGCCGCCCTTTTACCTGCATTACACACCTCCCAGCTGATTTTCAGCCACTTTGAGGCCTTTTTCGGCCTAATTGAGGCTCGAGGGAAGCCTCTGCAGCCTTTGGAGGCCAAAAAAAAATGTCACTTTTCGTCGCTTCTGGTATTTCTGGAAATACAGGAAGTTATGAAATGGGCCTGTTTTTTTCAGCTTGCAAAGGCTGCAGAGGCTTCCCTTGAGCCTCTGGGAGGCCAAAAAAGGCCTCAAAGTAGCTGAAAATCAGCTGGTTCACCCTCATGGTTATAGGGCATTGCATTCCAAAACAACTAGACCCAAAGTTAGCTTCCCCACCATGCCATCAATCTGCTAAACCCCTAATTCCCATAGTACTGTCTTATGCTAAAGATCTTTACCCATGTAGTAGGACTGTATTGCTATTATCCTCCTCCTCTTCCTCATCTCATCTTTCCCATACCTTTTTTTACTGGTATCTTATGATTTATCATTTGTTGTTTGTATCTTTATGATCTATCACTTATCACTTAGTTGTTTGTATGTACACTGAGAGCTTATGCACAAGAGATAAATTCCTTGTGTGTCCAATCAGATATGGCTAATAAAGAATATTCCAATTCTAATGCTCCAATATTCCAAGGTAATTGTGCAATATATTTATTGCTATTGGCCATAGTGTTAATCCTGACTCTAACGGTCACAGGTGTTCTGTCCCTAATTTACATACTCGAAATCCCCGCGCTTTGATTGGCTAAAGCGCGGGGATTTCTGATTGGCCAGGCGAGCCGCGCTGATTGGCCCGTTTGGAGTCTCCCGCGATTGGCTAACTCCAAGAGAGGGAGACTTGAATTGCTGCCATTGGCCGCGGCCGCCGCAGCGAAAAGGATAAAAGCCGCGGGCTTTTTCCTTTTCGCCGGTTCGGTTCACAACTGTTTAATAAAGAGCTTGAAACGTAGTCACTGACTCCTGGCGTCTTTTGCGGACACGACACTGGCGACGAGGATGGGATACCGACCCTGAACCGAACCCCGTGTCCAACAAGAGCCAGTTCCAGCACCGAAATGGCGAAAATCGCACCGCCCGCCCCCTTCAACCCCGCCACCGAGGACTGGGAATCGTTCTCAGACCGTTTCCGCATGTACCTCGAGTGCACCGGAATGAAGAACGCCCCGAGCCCGCTAAAACGCACCGTTTTCCTCACCCATTGCGGAATCGAGGTATTCCAGATGGCCAAAGCATTGGCCAAGCCGGCCGACGCAACCGCCATGGACTGGGACGTCCTCGAACCTATCCTGCGGTGCCATTACGCCCCCGAGGTCCCCATCCTGATCCGGCGCAACGAATTTTACCGGTGCGACCAGAAACCGGGCGAAAAACTGAGCAATTTCGTCGCCGAGCTAAGGCGCCTAGGTGGACTCTGCGAATTCGAAGGCCTGAACAGCCTCCTAAGAGACAGATTCGTACTTGGCCTATGGGACCCTACACTCCAGAGCCGACTTATGGCCAAGGGCGACATCAGCCTAGCAGACGCCCTCACCGCAGCCGCAGCCGCAGAAGCAACCCGCACTTCCGCTGACAGCATGCGGAAATCAGACGCGAAGGGCGGAAACAACAACCCGGCAAGGTCGACCGACCCAAAAAACGAATCAACCGCACACTACGGAGAATTCCAGTATGCATCCAGCACGTCAGAAGACGAGGAGGACATACATCGCGTGCAGCCGGGTGCGGCGGCGACCACCCCAGATCAGAATGCCGATTTTTTGACTCTATCTGAAGGCATTGTGAAAGAAGGGGACACATCGCCCGGGTTTGCCGCCAAAAGAAGACTCGCAGTCCACCCAGATGGGACCAACACGACCGAAAAAAGGAAAGCCCCCCGCCCAGGACCAGAGATCGCCAATCGGACGGCCGGTGGGACCGAATCCAACGACCTTCAAGAGGCGGTGACAGTCGGCGCAAGGAAGATACCCACCAGACGGTAACCATCGGCCACGCCATCTCCGACGGCGCCAGAAAGGTACACGTAGAAGTCCATATTGAAGGCCAACCATGCAAGATGGAGGTGGACTCCGGATCCTACCTCTCCATGATTGCATGGCACGAGATAAAACGACTAGTGCCCACCCTCCATAAGAGGAACATAAATGCCCAAAAAATCATTATAAAAGACTACCAGGGAAACCGCGTCCCGGTAGTGGGCACCAAGAACTTTAATGTAACTTATAAGGGCCGCACCGAACAACTCCCACTCACAATCGTCGATCGCGACCGCCCAAGCCTGCTGGGACTACAATGGTTCGCCCCACTCAACATCGCGCTGACAGGAGTCAACCACGTCACCGACGACGGCTGGGAACAGCGGCTAGCCCAGGAGTTCCGGGAGGTCTTCGACGGAAGCCTGGGCAAGTACCAGGGGCCCCTTATCTCTTTTGACCTAGACCCTAGGGTTTCCCCCAAGCGGCTAAAACCTAGGAGGGTACCATTTGCCCTAAAACCTAAAATTGACGAGCAGATCGACAAGCTCGTCAAACAGGGGGTGTTGCAACCGATAGACCATGTCCGATGGGAGACCCCTATAGTGACCCCAGTCAAGCCAGACGGGTCCGTGAGAATTTGTGGGGACTATAAGGCCACCCTAAACAGCGCGTTGCAACAGAGTGCCTACCCCGTCCCGATCGTGCAACACCTACTGCACTCACTGGGAGGGGGCAAGGTCTTTGCCAAGCTCGATCTCGCCCAGGCATATCAGCAGTTGCCGGTCGATGAAAAAACAGCGGAAGCCCAGACCATCGTTACCCATCGGGGGGCCTTCAAGTGCAACCGACTCCAGTTCGGAGTCAGCGTGGCACCAGGCATCTTTCAGAGCCTGATGGAACGTTTACTACAAGGCATCAAGGGGGTGGTGCCCTATTTTGATGACGTATTAGTGGCGGCGCCAAACGAAGCCGAATTAGAAAACCGACTCAGGGAGGTCTTAACAAAATTTAAAGTAACGGGACTAAAAGTAAAACGAGAAAAATGCCAACTATGCACAGAGCGAGTGGAATTCTTGGACTACCTTCTAGACCGGCATGGCATTCACCCTACAATTAAAAAAGTGAAAGCCATCAAAGAAGCCCCCACCCCAAGGTCTAAAACGGAACTACAGGCTTTCTTAGGGTTGCTGAATTTTTATAATGTTTTCCTACCCCAAAAGGCTACGGCGGCGGAGCCTTTGCATAGACTCCTGGATAAGGCAGCAACCTGGACTTGGGGGAGACGAGAGCAAGCCGCCTTCCAAAAAACCAAAGACCTTCTCACCTCCGACGCCGTCCTGATTCAATTCAGCGAAACCTTGCCCTTGGTTGTCACTTGCGACGCATCACCTTTCGGCGTCGGCGCTGTCCTCAGCCATACCCTCCCCGACAAAAGAGAAGCACCCATCGCTTTCTTTTCCAGGACTCTAACTAAACCGGAGCGGAACTATAGCCAGCTGGACAAAGAAGCTTTGGCTATAGTTGCCGCCGTTAAGCGATTCCACGAATACCTTTACGGCCGCCCGTTTACCATTGTGACAGATCATAAGCTGTTGCTGGGCATCCTCGCAGGAAACCGAGCCACCCCGAACATTTTATCACCCCGGATGACAAGGTGGTCCGAGTTCCTGGCAGCCTACAGCTACGAACTGTTACACAAGCCAGGTAAGAAAATTTCGCACGCGGACGCTTTAAGCCGCTCGTCCTTACCAGACTCTGATCCTGACCCAGCACCAACGACAAACACCCTTAACATCGAGAACCTGCCCAACCTACCCATTACCGCATCGGACATTGCCAGGGAAACTAGTAAGGACAGGCGCCTGGCGCGAATTTTACATTGGGTGGAAAAAGGTTGGCCTGAAAGGGACAATGACGAATCCGTTAAGACATTCAGAAACCGCCAGACTGAACTCTCGCTGCTTAAAGGGTGTATTTTGTGGGGTGACAGGGTGGTCATCCCGGAAAGGTTGCAAGGAAAGGTCTTAGAGATGCTGCATGAGGGGCATCCTGGCATCGTCAGAACTAAAGCCCTGGCCAGGAGTTACGCTTGGTGGCCAGGGATGGACAAGCAGATAGAGGCATGGGTAGCTAAGTGCCGACGATGCCAGGAGACCAGACCAAGCCCACCCACAGCACCCATCCTGGAGTGGGAAACACCAAGGGGGCCCTGGTCCAGGATCCATTTAGACTTTGCCGGTCCCACGAATGGGCATACCTTTCTAATAACAGTTGACGCTTACTCCAACTGGTTGGAGGTAAGCGACATGAAATCCACTACCACGGAGGCCGTTGTCAAAGAACTTTGCAAACTCTTTTCCACACACGGCCTCCCAGACGTCGTCGTCTCCGACAACGGGCCCCAGTTTACTTCCCTCGACTTCGAGAGATTCCTGGCGGAGAGGGGCATCCGCCACGCATTAACAGCACCGGCGCATCCGGCGGCGAACGGTAGGGCGGAACGGATGGTACAATTTACCAAAAAAACCATCCGGAAAATGGACCACGGGGAGATCAACGACAAAATAAATAAACTCCTCTTTATACAACACATCACCCCGAACACCACTACCAACAAAAGCCCAGCCGAGTTACTAATGGGTAGGAAGCTGAGGTCCCCGCTCGACCGGCTGCACCCAACATACAACCCGGAGCGGCCCCCAGACTCAAGTTCAAAATACCGGACATTTGCCCCCGGCGACTTAGTGTACGCGAAAAACCTGACGGGGGACCCCCTATGGATCCCAGCCGTCATCACCCAAATCACAGGCCCACGATCGTACCGGCTCCAAACCACCGATGGGCAAGCCTGGAAACGGCACATTGACCAGCTCAGGTCACAAACAGCAACAGACCTCAACCCCCAAAACATGAACCAAGGGGGGAGGGAATACCCGAATAAACAAACGCAAGAAAAAATAAACCAGCAGTACTTACCGGAACGCAGCCATCGCGATCCCCCACCGGAGAAGAACCACCTGGCCAACTCAACCGACTCGGAGAAACCAAGCGGGAGCGGCGAAACCCGTAGCTCAACCAACCCGGAAGGCCCAGGTGGGAGCCACGGAGAAAGAACCGGCCCGATCACCCAGCCGGTTCGCACAGAAGAGGGAGCAGCCAAAAACATGACCGCTCCGGCCGACATCCAGCTTGCAACTGAGTTGCGCAGGTCAAGTAGGACTAGACGGAGCCCCGCCTACCTACGTGACTACGCAACGTGATGGACTATACCAAGAGGGGAGGGGTGTTCTGTCCCTAATTTACATACTCGAAATCCCCGCGCTTTGATTGGCTAAAGCGCAGGGATTTCTGATTGGCCAGGCGAGCCGCGCTGATTGGCCCGTTTGGAGTCTCCTGCGATTGGCTAACTCCAAGAGCGGGAGACTTGAATCGCTGCCATTGGCCGCGGCCGCCGCAGCGAAAAGGATAAAAGCCGCGGGCTTTTTCCTTTTCGCCGGTTCGGTTCACAACTGTTTAATAAAGAGCTTGAAACGTAGTCACTGACTCCTGGCGTCTTTTGCGGACACGACAACAGGGATAAATTCGTATAATATAGAATATAAAAAGAGAGTTTTCCAGCTCTCTTTCATGGGCTGAGACAAAGGGACTGGCCCCTTTATGCCTAGGGCAAGATTGGAACTCATTGTCTCCTGGCTTCTAATACATTGCCTTACATCAATCTGGCACTTGTGTCAGTCATTTACTTGAGTGAATTTTAGTGGCATGGGACTTGAACTTTATGGTCCTGTGAGTGGCCATAATATCCTTGTACCAAGATTCTTACCTGTCTCATGGAGAGAGTGACAATGATGTTGACCAAATTTTAAGGCTGAGCATGATATATAATCCAAATAATCTCCACTACATACATACATACATACATACATACATACATACATACACAATACATGAACACACACATTGTATGACCTCGCAGGAAGTCCAGAAACAGTCACATGTACCTCTGAACAAAACAAACCTGTATCTTGTCTCAATATGTGTTTTCAAAATTTGTGCTCTTATTAAATTCTTGATTTAACTACCTATAGAAAACATGAACATTTTAAAGGATTGTTTGAGAGCTGGTAAGCTACAAAATATATTTACTGAGCCTTCAGCTTAGACAGAAAATTTGTAAGTTTATTGGGAAATGTACATTACTTTAAAGATGAAGCTTTATCAAATTACATGCTGGATCAACAACATCAGGAAACAAAAGATAATTAACACTGGATATTGTAAAAACTCTTTGACCAAAACCCTCAGGATGATTTTGAGATGAAATTAGTGAGGCGTGTTAGGCCTGTGTTCCCCAACCAGGGTTAAGGAGACAAGCTAAACAGAATGTGCAGCGTTAGTCAGATAGGCATACAGATAAATGTGTGAGATAAGTTTGTATGTTAGTTAACATACAGTAAAAATAACAGATACGCTTGTGCTATCAAAAATATAGTTTATTCTATTCAGATTTATAGCATAGTCAAAATAACAGTCCATTAGTCATGTATCGTTTTAGTCAGTCCATTCAAGGATATTCAATTAGCAAAGTCCATGTAGAATATCCAATGTCAGTTCATTTACAATAAATCAGTCCTCTCACAGTTGATAAATCAACAGTCCTTTCTCTCTCCTGTTCCAGTAGGGGAAAAACGCAGTCTTCAATCCATGCAGTAATTAGGGATCATCAAGCCAGAGAGAGCAAGCTGCCATGCCTTGCTTCTTTTATGGTGCTTTTACAACCACTCCCTTAATTACATTCTTACAGTTAAAGTTACAGACACTTTAACTAACAAACCATGATAACATATTTATTATTTTACCTAAACCAGTTAGGGTAAACAATGTTATCCCTAACAAGGCATACAAAAACAAAACAATTGTTGGTTTTAAGTGAGATGTTATGGCCAATTAAACAGGTCTGTGAGTGGCTACACAAGCTTAGACACCACGGCAGTAGAACTGCCAGCCAGGAGATAATTTGTCTGGAGGAAGGAGAAATTGGGAGATCACCCAGCAGTGGTCCAGAAAAAGTGGTCCTTGCAAGGAGACAACAGAAATTTAGTTTCTTGTGGATCAAGCAGCTTGCAGGCCTATGGATGTGTCATTTGATTGGCAAAAGCTTCACTTCTTGAACACTTTATGATTTAATTACTTTATAACTCGAGAGAGATTCGAAATCTGTGAATATTAAGTACTTGGACATGGGTCAGAGTAAATGGAGACAGCCTCTGAATGTGAACTTTCAGCTCTTTATTGCATAGTGACTTCTCAAAACAACAACAGTGAACTCTTCCTTATATAGGCAAACCTTGTGAGAATTGTCCAATAGCGAGCTGTGAATGCCAGCTCTTTTAACCAATAATAATCCTATGTTAAGGGCCAATCTGATTCCTAAGAACTAACCAATCCGATCTGGCCACCTAACAGCCAATCAGAAGTGCAGGGCCAGAACCCTGCACTTTACCTCAAGCTCATACTTTTATTAACTATGGTACATACACAACACCTCTTCCCCCTGGCTTCTTAATTACGGTGTAGTTATATAGTCCTTCAAATAGGACGGTTGTCTTTTGAATCTTTCGGATTTTCGTTGGACTGGTTGATTGCAATCCTGTTGAGGTAGATTGTTGTTTGGCAGTGGATCTGCTTCTTGCTCAGGTGCAATTTCTTGTGGTGCAAACAATTCTCCTTCCTGCTCCATTTCCTGAGTCTCACTTAATTCGTCATTCCCTTCGAGCAGGTTCCCTGGAATGTCATCTTCTTCTGTACCTCTCCCCCCCCTCGGTTTGGTCATGGGGGAGTTGTTGACTGGCCGTTGTGAGTCGTGACCATAATTGGTCGATATGCTGTTTCCACAGTCTATTGTCACAGCATTTCACTACATAGGATTTGGGGCCGGTCACTCGTACTACCGTTGCCTCTATCCATAACGGATCGCCTGATAAGTTTCGTGTGTAAACATGGTCTCCTACCTGGAAGGTGCGATAGCGGCCACTGTATCCTATTAGCTTTTCCGGTTCGTAAGCAGGGTGCAACCGGTCAAGGTGGGAGCGGAGTCTTCGTCCCATCAGTAGTTCCGCGGGAGTTCTGCCGGTGATGCTATGTGGAGTTATGTGTTGCAAAAAGAGAATTTGGTTGACCTTGTCATTGATATTGTCATAGTCCATTTTTTGCAAAGTCTTTGAAACAAATTGGACCATACGTTCCGCTCGGCCATTGGTCACAGGGTGCGCAGGTGAGGTGAGCGCATGGCGGATGCCACGGTCAACGAGGTACTGCTCGAACATTAGTGCCGTAAACTGTGGCCTGTTATCGGACACCAGGACATCAGGCAATCCGTGGGTTGCAAAGAGTCTATTTAGGATCTTGGTCACTGCCTCGGAAGTTGTGGCCGTCATACGATGAATTTCTAACCAATTGGAGTATGCGTCGACAGTCAGCAGGAAGGTATATCCTTTGGTTGGCCCCACGAAATCCAGGTGGATTCTGGACCAGGGTCCATGTGGCATCTCCCATTCAGTAGGCATGGCTTTTGGTGGGGCATTGCTGGCTTGTTGGCAATTGGTACATGCTTTGACCCACTGCTCGATTTGCCGGTCCATGCCTGGCCACCATGCGTAGCTTCGTGCAAGCGCTTTCATCCGCACGATGCCAGGGTGGCCCTCGTGCAGAATTTGTAGCAGCATCTTCTGGAGTCGTTCTGGGACAACGACTCTATCGCCCCAGATGACACAGACTTTTTGGGAAAAAAGTTCAGTCTGTCTTGCTTTAAACGGCGCGAAGTCATCTGGGACTTGGTCCAATGGCCATCCGCGTTCTACCCAGCCTAGGACTCGAGCTAGGGTGTGGTCTCGTTTGGTTTCTCTCGCGATGTCTCGGGCGGTCATAGGCGGTGAGTGGAGTGTTTCGATCTGCAACGTGGTTGCCGTTGGTGCCGGATTGTCGAGAGTCTCTGGAAGCGGTGCTCGGCTTAATGCATCAGCGTGGGGAATGGCTTTCCCCGGGCAATATTGCAGGCGATAATTATAAGCAGCAAGCAATTCTGACCATCGGGTCATTCTAGGGGATAATATGTAGGGGGTTGGCTGGTCCCCGGCTATTATCCCTAGCAATGGTTTGTGGTCCGTTATAATGGTAAATGTCCTTCCATACACATATTCATGAAATTTCTTTACAGCTGAAACGATTACGAGAGCTTCTTTATCAATTTGTCCATAGTTCCACTCTGCTTGTGAAAGAGTCTTCGAAAAGTATGCAACAGGAGCTTCGTTCCCATTAGGCAGTACATGACTCAAAATGGCGCCCACCCCGAAGGGCGAGGCATCGCAGGTTATAACTAATGATAAAGTCTCGTTATACTGCATAAGTACAGAGTCAGATGTGAGCAATTTTTTAACATTCTGGAACGCTTGTTCTTCCGGGTAACCCCATACCCACAATGCTTTTTTATCTAATAACCAGTGTAATGGTTCAGCAACAGTCGCCTTGTGCGGTAAAAATACATTATAGAAATTAATGAGGCCTAAGAATGCCTGGAGATCGGCCTTGTTACGTGGTCTGGGAGCGTTTTTTATCGCCTTTAATTTACTTTCGGTAGGATGAATGCCCTGGCTATCAATCCGATACCCTAGAAACTCAACACTGTCAGTATATAAGTGACATTTTTTTTTTCACCTTAAATCCTGCCTCTTGGAATTTTTTAAGAACACATTTCAAATGATCCTGCAAGATTTTTTTGGAAGGGGCTGCAATTAATACGTCATCAAAATACGAAACTACACCCTTGATTCCCTGTAACAACCTTTCCATGAGGCTTTGGAATATCCCTGGGGCTACACTAACCCCAAATTGCAATCGAGTACATTTAAAAGCACCTCTGTGCGTTACAATTTTTTGGGCTTGGGCCGTCTTTTCATCCACTGGTAGTTGTTGATAAGCTTGAGCTAAATCTAATTTAGCGAAAATCTTTCCGCCCTCCAAGGAATGGAGGAGGTGCTGCAACACCGGAACTGGATACGCATTCTGCTGTAGGGCGTGGTTTAAAGTGGCCCGGTAGTCCCCACAAATTCAGATTGACCCGTCTGGCTTAATGGGTGTTACAATAGGGGTTTCCCATGGAGAGTGATCGATGGGCTTCAACACCCCTTGAGCAATTAGCTTGTCGAGTTGTTTGTCGATCTTATCTTTAAGAGCGAATGGAACTCAACGGGGCTTCAAGCGAATAGGGGCTACTTTTGGATCTAGACTAAATGAGATTGGGGTCCCTTTATACTCGCCTAAACGGTCCGCGAAGACGTCGCTGAACTCAGAAATAAGGTCTTCCTCCCACTCACAACCACCGACTCGGTTCACGCCAGCCACTTCGATGCCGAGTGGCGTGAACCATTGGAGGCCTAATAGATTAGGCCTATCTCTATCGATGATCGTTAGAGGTAAGTAAGCTGTATGCTTTTTGAAAGAGACTCGGACTCGGCAGGACCCGACCACGGGGATTCGATTTCCTTGGTAGTCCTTGAGGATGAGGCGTTGAAATTGGAGGTCTTGGCATTGGATTGTGGGGATAAGTTGCTTGAGTGTCTTCCAAGACACCATCGAGAGGGACGATCCCGAGTCGACCTCCATGTGGCAAGGCTGGTTCTCAATGGCTACTGTGACTCGAATTTTCTCAGTGTCCAAAACTGAGGTGTGACCTATAATGATAGTATGGTGAGCCTCTCCTTTTTGCAAAGCTCGATTTCTGTAGGAGTGGTTTACTGGCTCTCGCCTTACAGGACGGTTTCCTGTCGATTGGCGATAGTTGGCCCCTTTTGAGGCCTGGCTGGGTCCTGGTAAGCTGCGGTAGACCTGGCTGATGTGGCCTCATTTCCTGCACTCATGGCAGAGTGCGTCATGGAATTTGCATTCGGCCCTGGCATGGTTTGCTCCACAGCCAGCGCAAGGGCATAAGGGCTTAGGGCGAGGGTCCCGGTCGGACCGCAGTCGATGGACCCCCTCTTCGTCGCTGTCTGACGACGAAGAGAGGTCCTTGTGGTGCGTCGTTAGTAGTTGCCCTTCTGAGTTGGGTGAGATTTCGCCGGTCGGTTGTGTTGCCGGAGTGCGGCTTTGCCATAATTGTGCAGCCGACTTTTTGGTCGCCTCCGCAGCCGTGGCTTCGGCAATGGCGTCAGCAAGGCTGATGTCGCCTTTCGCCATCAGCTTGCTTTGCACGCCTAGTGCATCTAATCCCAGAATTACTCGATCTCTTAGTGCTTCTTCTGAATCGGCGAACCCGCAGAGGCCCCCTAAATTCTGGAGGTTCGCCACGAAATCGGCCACACTCTCTCCTTTTCGCTGGTTTCTCTGATAAAACTCGTGGCGTCTCATGAGTGTAGGCACGGTTGGTGCGTAATGGTCTCTCAGGATGGGTTCGAGGTCATCCCAGCTCATGGCTTTCATTTCTCGAGGTTTGGCAAGTGCTTTAGCCATTTTAAATACAGCTGGGCCACAGTGCATCAGGAACAGTGCCCGCTTCTTTGCTGGTGTGGCGTCCTTCAAATTATTCATCTCGAGAAACATTTGGAAGCGATCCATGTAGGATTCCCAATCCTCTTGGTTCGGATCGAACGGAGCGGGTGGTACGATGCCACCGGACATGGTTCCGTTGTTGGCGTCATCTTATCACGTGTTCGGTATCGCTTCCCAGCTTCTTAGTTTCAGACGTCTCCACATCCCATCCTCGTCACCAGTATTAAGTACTTGGACATGGGTCGGAGTAAATGGAGACAGCCTCTGAATGTGAACTTTCAGCTCTTTATTGCATAGTGACTTCTCAAAACAACAACAGTGAACTCTGCCTTATATAGGCAACCCTTGTGAGAATTGTCCAATAGCGAGCTGTGAACGCCAACTCTTTTAACCAATAATAATCCTCTGTTAAGGGCCAATCGGATTCCTAAGAACTAACCAATCCGATCTGGCCGCCTAACAGCCAATCAGAAGTGCAGGGCCAGAACCCTGCACTTTACCTCAAGCTCATACTTTTATTAACTATGGAACAAACACAACAGTGAAGATCAAGGATTCTTGGTGTGTGTCTTTCTGAAATTAAGAAGAGAAAAAGAGAGGCTATTTTAAAGGGTTTCAACTTAAAAGCAAAAAAAAAAAAAAAAAACCTTAACAAAATTGTGATCTAAGAAAGTTTCAAGCAGACATTTTTTTTATGATGAAAGTATCTTTGAAAATAGTAAAATTAATTATACATTATATATATGCATGTGTGTGTGTGTGAATCTCAAAGACAAAATAATAGTCAAAACTGGTGGTATTAACTACTCTCATATCAGATAAATACGTGCTTAGATTATGACAATAAAATTAGATTTCTGAATAGTTCATATGACGACGCACTGAGGCAGATCATGAAATTAATGGGAATTAATATCACACTGTATTTTACTCTCAGGGGTGCTTTAATCTGAGATGCATGAGCTCTTGGGAATCTTAGAAATTAATTTAATTTACATGTAAGTGTAAGAAATGCAACACAGTCCCCCATTGCTTAAGAACTGGAAATGTTAGAGACATTTGTGTTTTTAGTCATTCATTCAATTTCTATATATTTGTAGAATTTAATATATTTTTACGAAGAAAAGAGTTAACAAGTGTAAAATATTTATTTGGTTTTTTTCCACAGGTTTTTGGAAATGCCCCTTAACACAGGTGTCCAACAAACTTCACAGTCCTGAGTAAATGTTGTTAGTCTTAAAAATCGGTTCCAATTAAAGAAAGGAAACTGGTACTTCTTGCAATGAAGTGATAAAAAAGGAAGTCCTCCAAGAATCTATACTGCAATGGATACTTTTAAATTGCTAATAATGATCTTGAGTAAAGCAGTGAAGGGATTAATTTTCTGCCAACACTAAATTATTTAATGATATCAAATGAAGAACACTCAGTGAACAGCTCTCAAAGGATCTCCAGTTTGGTGAAGAAGAAAAAATGCTTCAAAAAATGCTACTTCAGTCTCATTCAAGCTGATGAAAGATGTAGACCTTCTGCAATTTATTTTAAAGGTGAAGAGAATATTGGAAACATTTTCAAGGACAGAGATTTCAGTGCTCACACTTTATAGACCTGTTCACTTAAGACGACCTCTTTCAGTGAGACCACTTATCATTTATGCATTGGCGGATCATGATTGTAAGATTCAGGTTTTGTGTTGGGACAGCTATTCTTTAATTAGCTATAAAAGAAGCCTGGAGGCCTTCTTCCTGTCCATTTCTTTCTTTCTTTCTTTCTTTCTTTCTTTCTTTCTTTCTTTCTTTCTTTCTTTCTTTCTTTCTTTCTTTCTTTCTTTCTTTCTTTCTTTCTCTCTCTCTCTCTCTCTCTCTCTCTCTCTCTCTCTCTCTCTCTTTCTTTCTTTCTTTCTTTCTTTCTTTCTTTCTTTCTTTCTTTCTTTCTTTCTTTCACTGAAGTGAAGAAATAATGAACATTTTCATAGTGTTCTTCACAAAACTGGGATCCTTGCTAAAGCCACCAGTTCTGGCTAGCAGAAATACAGAGGATAAATAGCTGGCAATAACAAGATCTAGGGTAGTGTTTCTCAACCTTGACATCTTCCAGATTTGTAAATTTCAACTCATAGCAAGTTGGCTGAAGAATTCTGAGAGTTGAAGTCCACCCTTTCTTAAAGCTGCCAAGGTGGAAAAACACTGTTTTAGAGCACCCTTTGGCCTCCTACGTATCAATCCAAGGGAACTTCTCACAAGACAAATGTTTGCATTAGTTTTTCTGATTGGAAAGGGTGAACAAAAACAAAAACTTCAGAATTATGGAAAGAAATATAAAAGAAAAGAAAAGGCTTCTGTTACCTCTGGCAAATTTGGAGAAGCTGTAAGTTAGGAGTCAGTGTCAGTACCAACCATTAGAACAAATGTGCTGTAAAATGTAACTCAATGCAAACAAGGCAAAAGTGCACAATAAGGCAAATCAATCTAAGTTGGTTGATGAAATATCCAACACTGGACTGACACTTTAACAAAAGTACCCACTGATATTTCATCAAAAAACTTAGATTGTTTTGCCTCAATGGGCACTTTTGTTGAACTGTTGGTCCAGTAGTTCTCTTTTTTTGACACAGTCATGAGGAAAATCAGGAAGGAGCAATTTTATCCCCACACAACCTCAGGGTTATTTTGAGTTAAAAGCAGTAGTGAGATGCTGCCGGTTCAGACCAGTTCTAGTGAACCAGTAGTTCCAATGATCAGCTGGTTCTGCCCACCCACTCCCACCCTATCCTGTCCTATATTTCCGTGTTTTTCAGCTCAGCGGCACAGTGGATTGTTAAATTGTTCTGTGAGTCTGTGCTCACAGAACTGGTTGTTAAACTGGTTGCAGCCCACCACTGGTTAATAGTGCTTCTGGTGGTTAGTTGTGTCATATGAAGTACCACATCTTGTCATCACCTACTCAGTCAACCCAGGAAAGTAGTTGAGATTATAGAATAGCTGGAAAATGTTTAATGGAAACTTTCATGATACTTGCTGTGTGCCTCTATGTGTGTGTTTTTAACCACCCGGAGTAATTTGTGTGTGACCACATAAATCATATAAACAAACAAATGGCTTCTAGCATTAGTTAATTTAAACAGTAGGTATTGACTTCGTGTGATCATTTACTGTTGTAACTGTTGATGAAAAGATTTGACAAGTTAAGTGACTGGGAAAGCACATTGTAGAAAGAATGCTGGTGGGGTATTGGGGAACAATAGGTAGGAATAGATTATTCATCAAATGGTTGGTACAGCTCTCCTATACAGGCAGTCCTTGACTTATGACCACAATTCAGGCTGGAATTTCCATTGTAAGTTGTTGTATTTGTAAATTGAGTCGGACTTGATTTTTTGGCACTTTTTACAATGGTCATTAAGCAAATCACCAGGGTTGTTAAATTGATCCATCTTCCCCATTTGGTGGTTTTTTTGGTTTTTTTTTGGCTAGAAATTGGTAAAAAAAGGTTGTACATTTCAATCATATAATTAACAGGATTCCGCAACTGGTTGTAATTGTGAGACAGTTTCCATGTGCCCAATTTGAGATCACGTGATGTGACAGTCACGTGATTTGAGATCACATTGGTGATGTGACAGTCATAAGGACAAATGCAATGTTCTGACCAAGGCTTCCAAGACTGTAATTAAGCACACGCTTAGTTATAACAACTCTTGTTTTATTTCAACGCTGGGAATTATGTTCAATCCCAGCCTGTAGTGAGGCCCAAACAGTCCCTCGAGATAAGCACCCACTTTCTCTCCACTGAATTGCTGCCAACAACAAAAGTGCCAAGTGAACTATAAAGTACAAGGTCCATACAGAGTTTCAAGGATTAATCAGAACAGAATGAACAACTTTGCTTTCTACAAAGGTTTCTTCACCTGTGCCTGTCCTTTATACCTTATGGGAGGATTGTCACCTCAAACTCTCACTCCTGAGTTGTCCCTTTTGTCTCAGCTGCTCTTGCCTTCTAGTAGCTCTGCACACATGTGCACTGGGAACAGGTTCCCCTTGATCCTCTGCCTTGCTGCTGGCAGACTTCAGAGGCTCCAGAGTCAGAACACCATTCCCAGATGGTCCTGGCCCCATCTCTGCATTGGATGCAGGACCCTCGTCCAAGTCCTCTGCAGACTCCCAGACTAGTCCCTGTTCTTCCCGACTGTCTGATTCCACTTCCATCTGCACAGGCTGCCGGCGAATCACAACATGAAGGTTGTAAGTTATTTTTTCCAAGACTGTTGTAACTTTGGGCCATTGTTAAATGAACGATTATATATTAAGGACTCTTGTATTTACAATAGCTTAGCTTAGAAAAAAAAAGTGAAACGTGGGACTTGATAAGCATGCCATCCTGGAGCCAAGATGTTAATGGAGCTCTGAAACTCTGGCATGATAGTTTGTGATATGTGGATACTGAGACTTTTATAGCAGCCTCAACTTGGTTCCCTCCTCTTTCTTTTTAACTGATGTTGAGAACAATATTACTTTTCATCTTTGTTTGCCACTTAAAATTTCTGTTATTGTGTGGGCAGCCATTTAAACCTGTAGAATAAATAAATAGAATAACAGAGTTGGAAGGGACCTTGGAGGTCTTCTAATCCAGCACCCTGCTTAGGCAGGAAAAACTCTACCATGACCTTACCAAGGCATTATCAAATGGTATTAACACTTCATCTTGATTCATCTACATAAACATCTTGATTTTATCCCTCTGTTTATGCAGTCTAGAACTGTGTTGGCTTTTTTGGCAGCTGCAGCACACCGCTGGCTCGTATTTAAGTGATTGTCCACTAGAACTCCAAGACTGTTTTCACAATTAATACTATTGAGCAAGGTATCACATATACTGTATTGTGTACTGTACTGTATACATATTTTGTTTTTCTTGCCTAAATGTAGACCTTACATTTTTCAACATTGAATTTCATTTTGTTAGATATCACCCAGTGTTCAAGTCTGTCAAGATCCTTCGGTATCTTAAGCCTATCTTCTGGAATGTTGGCTATTCCTGATAGTTTGGTGCCATCTGTAAATAAGTATGTATGATATTATCCATGTTGTGAAAAAAACCAAACCAGTAAACAGAATGAAAAAAAAAATGGAGAATGGGAGAAATGCTGAGAGTTGAGACATTTAGGACAGAAAAAAAGAAGTATTTACAAAGGGCATACTCAGGCTTCGAAATCAGGCATTACAATGTGTGATGACTGTTAATTTATGTTGCTTTCAAAGTGGATTAAACATATTTATAGAAAATAAAACAGCAATGACTATACCCTCGATAGCCATTATTTTCTTGCAGCATCAGAAGGGAGAATGCTTCGGAATCTCATTGCTGGGATACACAAATGAGACAAAGCTATTTGAGTCAATGTCCTATTGTGGACACACCTTAAAAGTTGAGTTCTTCTTATGTTCCTATGAATACTCTATTACTGTAGATGTCAAAACTGGCACATATGTTCTAATAATGTTTAGTCTATGATGAATAATGTGAGAGTTTTAAAAATGATCCATACAAATCAGCTATAGCAGAAGGCATTTCAGAATGGCTTATTGTTTTCACAGATGTTTTTGTTATGCTCTATAATGATTTGATGGAAGCATTTCAAGCCTGCATGCCTCAGCATTCTTCCAACTATAGGAATAGCTGATATGACTTCAATCTTTTATTTATTATGAAATTAAGAACAATTAATTTAAATCTGTATGGGAACATAGGTCAAGAATAATATAAGAAATCCCTACCACCACCACCACCATTTATTCTATCTCTTGACCCAAAGATATTTAGATATAGGCAAGAGAAAGCTAAAAGAAAAATGTGCACTTTATTTGATAGAATCTTGATTTCATGAGTTTGAGGGTTCACTACGGGATGTACTCAGTACTCTTTTCTTTCAAAGACATCATGACCAATTCTAAAAAACCATCAGATGTGTGTGTTTGTGTCTATAGTAACATTATTCTGAGTTACAAAATAAGTTCATTATTTTCCCTACCTCACCCCACCAAATCCTTTTGCAAATATTATTCCAGCAATTCTATACAGAACAAGGTGTTTTCATATAATTTCCTGTATTCTTATTTTTCTATATGAAGCCATTAGTTTTAAGCTAGCCATAGCGTTACTTCACACTATATAGTGTAAAGATAAAAAATTTAGCAACTATGCATTAAAATTGTATTCCTGAATATGAGAATCTCCAGTGGTAGACCATAACTTTGATAATACTATTCATATTTTAGAGGGAACATAATGGAGCTCTTTGGGAATCATCCCCTGAATATGTCAAAGAAATGACCTTGCTGTTATAGTCAAAACTGTTTGCTTGCCAGGGCAGTTCTTGAAAACTTTCCTCTTTCCCTTCCCCTTCCCTTCCATTTAAAGATCTTGAAACAAATACATTTGAGAGTGAAATGTTAAAATGGAGAAAGTAATTTATGAAATATTGAATATCGTATTCAAGATCAAATGGGAATTGAGTTCAAAGAGGTCAACTCTGTTCAAAGTGTGAATCTTTTTCATCTTTGCTTTTCTTCTTCTTCAGGGGCTTTAAAGATTGGTAAGGAACTTTATTTTGGAACGTGCTTATGTCAAGAGTGCTAATTTTCAGGAGTGCATATATATATTTCCCCTTTATCCAGCATGACTGAGTAGAGCCACCAACTTTAGTGGCTTTTCCATCACAATGTCTATTCATAGCTCATCTTTCTTTGGTTTTTAAAAATCCTTTTAGCCTTCTAAAATGCTGCTTAAATGCTATTTTTGAAAACATGTCCTTCTTTTTAGAAATACCGAAGGTGTCCCATAGCTAGAACAAGACCATTAGGGCAACCTTTCTCCTATAGAGCTTCTTGCTCTATAGATCACAGTTTTTTGCTCCTATAGATCACAGTTTTACAACATATTTAATCTGATTTCTGAACTATCGCATTTTCTGAGTTTCCATATATATTGAACTATTAACTAACAAAACAGCATTCACGAAAAACTAAATTACACAACGAAAACATAACACATTATATAAGTCCATCAGGAAAATTTTGACCTGATAAAACATCTGGTGTGAACAGAGCCAGTAAACCAGTAGGCAGCCCAATATATTTAGCTACAAAATCAATATACTGTTTCTTGAGAGGAAAATACATTTTAAAAGATTTATTATTAAAAGATGATAATAATAATTACATAGCTTGAGTAAATTTAGATTGTTAATATCACAAAAAGGTATTTTTTGAGGTTTGGGGAAACATTTAGAGGAACTCCTTTACATTTATTGTACAAAGATGTAAACTTAGAGAAAATGTTGGAAGTAGATATATCTATTTAGTAACCAATGCCTTACTAAATGAAATGACCCTATTCTTCACCACAGAACTCCCTTTAAATACCTTTTATAGCCTTGGCCATGAACCCCCATGACTTAAGATTATAAAGCAAAATATTAAATCATAACAAACCTTTGTGACATTGCAGCCCCCCCAAGAGATCTGTGGACTTAGGTTGAGAACCATTTGAAATAACCTAACCCATTGGTGATTGAATTGAATTCTCTAGAAGTCACAGGGACTACTGGTCAAAAATAATGTATAGGAGTCCAAAGTAGAACCGGAAGGCAGTGCATACTCATGCAAATCAAAATGCCTGAACTGAAACTCTGTTAGAATCTTCCTGGTTTGAAACAACCCTAATGTATGTACATAAAAATGTATGTACCAGTTTGGGTGGAATTTATTATTTGGGATTTAGCTCAGAGTTCCATAGAAGTTGTGTGAGAAGCCTCTCCATATTAGCAATAGCTCCTGGCTCTCTCTGCCCAATTCATTTTATTACAACATGATGTTATTGGTGTTAAAGGAGGAAAAACAGGAAGCTCAGGAGCTAAAAGAAAGACATTTTTTTTAAAGAAGTCCAGAGGATTATTGGATCTGCATTTTCAAACCCCACTTCTTTTGGAAGTATGAAACATTTAAATAATGGACAGAGTTTCAGTCACTGTCATTCTGCTCCCCCACCAACCTTGTCAAAAAACGGGGCCATTCATGTATATTCTTAATATTATCATCTTGTCATGCAGCCTTGAAAACTCTTGTTTCATGTTATGTTTATACACCTGTCTGCAAACTAGGATGGACAGTAACATATCCTGAGTCTCTTGTTTTCAATGCTGATGCTACTATTGACAGTCTTAATCCTACAGCCCCTCACCTGATTTAAAATTCAGGCTAATTAAATCATGATATTAACTGATTACCTTCTTATTAAATTGGGTGTAGAAGGGCTGGTCAACTGACAAGCTACCAGAACAATTTAAGGTATTGAGAACTTGCCCCTGTGAGATATCTGTCTATAAAGGTTATCTCTTATAGAGAAATCATTTTGTTATTCCAGAAGTGATTCACCTTACCATTCTAACCACATCACATGAAGCATATCCTAAAATAGTTTGCATGAAAACCTTGGTTAAAAGCTGCTTCTGATGGCCAAGAGCTTTCTTGAATATTAACAGTGTTGTAAATGTATGAAACATATGCCAGTTTACTTGATATAACTTTCCAAAGAAAGTTGACCAAGAAACCATGAAGTGACCAAGAAACTTTGATTAAGATTTCATATTGACCTTGTGGGGGCCATCTTATGGAACTCCAAATAGATTTATTATCCTCACAAACATTTAATTCACTAGAACCCCTGCAATTATTTTCAAATCTAATTGCCTGAAACTGTCATCTTAGATAATAGGATTATATTTATATCAAAGTAGTTTAAGGACAGGCAGCTGATCATAAATATCACAATTGTCCCATCATTCCAAGCTGAACACAGTGCAGAAAACCAACCATTCAGTGAAATAGATTACTGCTGAAGAGCAGTCTCCGTCTCCACATGTTACAAAAAAAGAAGTCAGTCTTCTTGAGTTATTTATAGGACAATGACTAAAAACTTGCTTGACTGCATCCAGATTTAAAGGAGGATTTACAATTCAAACAGAAGCATTTGTGGAAGTTTACTCTGTAAACTTCTATCCTTTTCTTATTATGCTAAGTGAATAGGTCTTGATAGAATTCTTTCCATAGCAATAGGACAATCATTACTCATTGAAAGCCTTTGAAATATAATTAGCATAAGTTTCCTATTGTACATTTGCTATATCTGTTGGTATTTGATGTCATTCTTCATTGGTATTTCATTTATTGCATATCAGATGCTCCAACAAGATTGGAAATGAAGTGAAATTATTTAAGTAGTGAAGGCAAAGAAAGCAGATTAACAAACAGGTTTATTTTCCCCTTTAAAATGAATTAAATAGTTTACTCTGGACAGAACATGGTAAAATAGACTAGTTCCAGGTTGGCAATGAAGTGGGATAAGTTTGTATATTATTCCCTTATTTATTGAATCTATATATATTGACAGAAACTAGGTTGGAAGATGATGATTAAGGTTTTAAAATGAAAGGTAGAAGCTAATAGCTGAAATTACAAAGGGTTTTTTTTTTGTATTTCCAAAAAAGGATATGAAATAAAGATCACATAAAAATAACTATAAACCATTAGTTAGCAAAAAAAAAAAAAGTCCTAACTTAAAACAAAAAATGCATCAAAGTATTTTTTACAGGCCCAATTGAACTGGTTCTATGAAATGAGTAAAAGAAATGTAATTTGGTTCATGTTATGATAGTCATTATAGACCTCTGACTGTGATGAAACTGATAGTTGCTGCCATTATGAAATAAAATAGAGAAGAAATAGAATGTATAGATTCACACTGAAATATAGGTATCATGGTTAAAGTAAAATAAAATAAAATCACACCCCCAATTTACTTGGACACAAATGTGATGTGGATCTGACTTTTGTTCCCCCTATCTAACTTTAAGCAAATTCTTGGCCACCAAAGTTTTCCTAAATCTTCTAATCAAATCCTGAAGACTTCTGTTTTTTCAAAGGCAGTTTTGCACCCCTGACATTGCAATGTGGGAAGGATGGAGGAAATGGAATCCAGCTCAATGCCAAGAGAAGATGGCTTAAAGAATTTAGCCTATCCCTGCCCCTTTTTTCTTCACTGTAATTGCAACTGAAATTGGTGTGTTGGAGATCAATATGGAATCTGCCATACAAGGTACTCAGACTACATTAACTGGTACATAAAGGTGCCTTTAGTAAGCCAGCTGAAAAAATGTTTTGAGCACAACAACCAAATGGGGAAGCCTTATTTTGTGATTCTGCCTGCCAGCTATAATTTCTTAATATTATTTGTTCTGTCCTGGAGAGTGGGTGCAATAACGGAGATGAGACATCGAATAGTGACTTCAACTCTTTATTGTGACTTCAGGAAAACAGAGCAAAGAGCCTGACAGCAGCAGCTCCTTTTATAGGGCTGGCTGCTGTCATAGCGTCCAATGGTTTAAGTTTGCCGCGCTTGGAACATCCAATCGCAGCAGCCCGTTAACTAGCCAATCAGATTATTCCGGAATGACCAATCACGACTCGCTGTTCACGGACCAATCAAATATGCAGGATTACGAGCCTGCTATGTAAAGGGCCAGTCAGGTTTGCAGGCTTACGAGCCTGCTAGTTCGGAACACCCCTCCCCTCTAGGTTCCGTCTCAGGTCTTTGACTTGCTGGAAAGCCTGCTCCTCTTGACATCCCCAAAACCAGGAAGCCTTCTTATCGAGGAGCCTATGCTGGGGTTCAGCAACAGTCATCTTCTGGGGTAGGAAGATGTTATAAAAATTAATGAGACCCAGGAAGGCTTGGAGGTCTGTCTTATTTCTAGGTCTTGGAGCATTTTTAATAGCAGCCAATTTCTTTTCGGTGGGGTGAATTTCTTGTTTGTCAACAAGGTAGCCAAGAAACTCAACCCTCTCAGTGCATAATTGGCACTTTTCCTTCTTGACTTTGAGTCCGGCGTCCTGGAATTTTTGTAGGACAGTTCTTAGGTGCTTTTCTAACTGACTTCTTGTAGGGGCAGCTATCAACACATCATCAAAGTAGGGTACAACTCCCTTTATACCCTGCAACAACCTTTCCATCAAACTTTGAAAGATGCCAGGTGCTACGCTTACTCCGAACTGGAGTCTATTACATTTGAAGAAACCCCTGTGCGTGACTATGGTTTGGGCTTCTGCGGTCTTTGCATCTACTGGCAGCTGCTGATACGCTTGGGCCAGGTCAAGCTTCGCGAATACTTTTCTGCCCCCAAGCGAGTGAAGAAGGTATTGGACCATGGGAACTGGATAGGCACTCTGTTGAAGCGCGTGATTCAGGATGGCCTTGTAATCCCCATAGATTCTCAAAGATCCATCAGGTTTTATGGGGTTACTATTGGGCTCTCCCATTGGGCATGGTCAATGGGTTCTAACATGCCTTGTGCTATTAATTTGTCCAATTGCTCGTCAATTTTTGGTTTGAGGGCAAAGGGAACTCGGCGTGGCTTTAAACGAATGGGTGCGATATCAGGGCAGAGATTAAATAAAATATACTTGTACTTGCCTAGTTGCTCGGTGAAAACTTCTTGAAAGTCCCGGATGAGGGCCACCTCCCAGTCTTCGCTTACGGTCTGGTTGATGCCTGCCAATTCAATTCCTAATGGAGCGAACCACTGCAATCCCAATAAATTGGGTCGGTCTCTGTTGACGACGGTGAGAGGTAGAGTTGTGGTGTGGTCTTTAAACGAGACCTGAACGTGGCTGGAACCAGCAACCAGAATTCGATTGCCTTGGTAGTCCTTTAATATGAGTTTCTGAGTGCTGAGATCCTGGCGGCAGATGTCAGGGATCAGCTGCTTGAGGGTTTTCCAGGAGACCATCGATAGGGAAGACTCGGAGTCGACTTTCATGACGCACGGTTTATTTTCAGTGGTGACCTTTACCCTGATTTTTTTTGCATCCACTGATGAAGCGTGGCCGTTGGTGATGGTCTGGTGTGTCTCCTCTCGTCTGGTAGTGGTAGCAAACATTCTGTTTCTGTTGTACTGGCTCCAGTGGTGGTTTGGGCGGTCTCTGTTTGATGGGTGGTTGCCTGATGTCTGCTGGAAGCTATTTTAATTTCTCTTGGGGATGGATCCTCATTTGCTCCTGCACACATTGGCAATGTGGCCCCTTTTATCACAGGAATGACAGATGGCGTCCAGGAACCTGCAGTCTGCTCGTGAGTGGATTCCCCTGCATCCTGCACATTTAAAATTGGTTTTACGACCTCGCTGGTCTTGCTGATCGCGCTCTGATCTGAGTCTGTTGACTTCTTCCTCTTCACTTTCTGATGAGGACTCGATGTCTTCGTGGTGGGCTGTTGTTGTGTCTCTCTCTGTGGGTATTATAATGTCACTGGCGAGTTGGCGGTTGGCCCCATTCGCTCGGTGCATTCAGGCTGCTGACTTCCTGGTTGCTTCTGCTGCAGTAGCATCCACTATGGCATCTGCGAGAGCGATGTCTCCCTTCGCCATAATCTTACTTTGGGTGGTGAGGTCTCTTAGACCAAGGACAATCCGATCCCTCATGGCTTCTTCCAGATTTGCGAAACCACATAGTCCACCCAAATTCCTTAGGTCAGCTACAAAGTCCCCGACGCTCTCGCTTTCCCGTTGGTTCCTCTGGTAAAACTCGTGTCTTCTGATGAGGGTTGGGACTGCTGGGGCATAATGAGCCCTGAGGATGGGAGCAAGGGTGTCCCAATCCATGGTTTTGACTTCAGCTGGTTTTGCTAGCACTTTAGCCGTTTTGAAAACGGCGGGTCCGCAATACGTTAGGAAAACTGCACGTTTCTTGCCGGGCGTAGCATCCTTCAGATTGTTGGTTTCCAGGAACATTTGAAACCTGTCCATATATGAGTCCCAATCTTCGTTTGCTGGATCAAATGGAACGGGTGGTATAGCGCTGCTGGCCATTCTGCCGATATCTGTGCGATGTCTGCCGTGCTCTGTCAATGCTTTGCAAGTGCTCAGTCAGCTCTATTGTCTCTGCATCCCATCCTCATCGCCAGTGTTCTGTCCTGGAGAGTGGGCACAATAACGGAGACGAGACATCGAATAGTGACTTCAACTCTTTATTGTGACTTCAGGAAAACAGAGCAAAGAGCCTGACAGCAGCAGCTCCTTTTATAGGGCTGGCTGCTATCATAGCGTCCAATGGTTTAAGTTTGCCGCACTTGGAGCATCCAATTGCGGCAGCCCGTTAACTAGCCAATCAGATTATTCTGGAATGACCAATCACGACTCGCTGTTCATGGACCAATCAAATATGCAGGATTACGAGCTTGCTGTATAGAGGGCCAGTCAGGTTTGCAGGCT
This sequence comes from Hydrophis major, assembly GCA_033807585.1. Lineage (NCBI taxonomy): Eukaryota > Metazoa > Chordata > Lepidosauria > Squamata > Elapidae > Hydrophis > Hydrophis major. The sequence goes on along the minus strand of CM066328.1, from coordinate 324,718,724 downwards.
TACAAGCCTGCTAGTTCAGAACATTATTCACAGCAAGCTGCTAGTTAAAAGGCAAAGATGCTGAAATACAGACATGGCATCCTACCATTTTTAATCCACACAAATTAATTTGTTTTTAATTTTCCAACCTTACATTACCAATGTATCTGAAGTTCCTTGGTCTTCACTACAAAATCTTGCGGTAAGCCAAGCTGGTTGAGGGTAACAAGTCCTAGGGTAACAAGTTGAGGGTAACAAGTCCTTTTTTTCTGCAAAAAAGTGAAACAAGCTGGAGTAGAAGTAAATGTCCTTGATTTGTGTCCTGCTTGGCAACATTATGCAAGCTGGCATCTCATCATGGTAGAATCCTTTCACCTAATTCCTCACATTAAAGCCAATTCAAGCAGAGACACCGGCAGATTGCCACACTGTTCGTGCATGCATGGAATAAGAGATGTGCAGACCATTATAAATTTAGTCTGTGTTAGTCTCTTAGAAAGCAACAGCATGAAAGTCTGTTGTGTTTTCTTTTACTTTTCTTTAAATCTGTATTTGTCTATTATCCACATATCTTTTTAACATATGGTGTTTTTGTGCATAACTTTCTCCTGCAAAATGGAGTTTGATATAAAGGCCAAATGAAGGTTTTAAATTAAATGCTTTCCCAAATATATGCCTGAAGTGTGTTTTTCTGTTTCACAATATTTTTATGAGTAGATTTTGAATCAGAGAAAGATGGACTCTAAAAAACTTTATTCAAAGCTGCCAGCCACAATGCAACATATTCCATATAATTCCAAGGCAGATTATTTTTAGATGCTCATCCTGAAACTCTGCCTTCAAGCATAACTGTTGTAATGAGAACATCTTAGATATTGAATCTAATGTGCAAGAAGGTAAGTTTATATCAATTAGTAATATTGGAACACAGATTAAATAAAAATCTGAAGGGGGAGGGGCCAGCAGAAGGGAAATGGATTCTTATTAATGAAAGTGAACTGACTACTTGGCAAAATTTTGTTTTTCCATATTGACACTGTTTACTTGACATACTTAATTTAATCAAAGGCAAGGTTATTATGTCACATAAACAAAAATCGATTTGGGACTGGGACAGGGGAGAACTGACTATAATATAAAAAGCCCTCAGATTCTTCTGGGTTAAACTAATTTCCCACAGTTAGTCCTGTCATTCAAAAATGGAAAAAGGGTTATTTAGGATTCATTATTGTTCTTCCGCTTACAAGCCATAGAGAGAAGAGCCTAGAGTTGCCCTGCTAAAAAAGTGAATTGTATTACTAGACTCTGACTCCTGATTTACGGCTTGTAAATTGTGAGAAATCCTAAGGGGATGAAACCAGTGTGCTTATTTTTAAAAGAAGCAGTCCAGAGGTGGTATTCAGCAGGTTCTGACCAATTCTGGAGAACCAGTAGTGAAAATTTTCAGTAGTTCGGAGAACCTGCAAATATCATCTCTGACTGGAGATTTTACGGTATCCTTCCCCTGCCACGCTCACCAAGCCATGGCCACAGAACTGGTAGTAAAAATAAAATAAAATAAAATCCCACCACTGAAGCAGCCAGCCATATTGTTGTTGGACAAGAGAGCACAAGTGCTAATTTTTATTTTTATTTTTTGCAATTCCTGAGCCAGATACATAAGAATCAGTTTGAAGAAAGCTTTCTGTTTTGACTGAAGCAGGTCTGTTGAAGCCGATATAGAACTTCAGCTAACTTGGCTGGTGTTCTTCTGGAATATCATAGCGAGCAGAATTGGTCTGAAGACTCCATGGCTCCATATGGAAATTAATGTGGAAAATATACGTGTTTGTGTGGATGGGTGGGAGATCATTAAACAATTAAGGGGAAAACTGAAGTAATTTGAACCTAGATGAAAATGAAGATGGTTTTGGCTCAACTCAGCCTCTTAAACCCAACACACAGCTACAAAATCTCTTCAGGGCATTGGGGAATTCTTCTATGCATGGATAATTTGCCTGCTGACCTTCAGGGATAATTATTTGAACTAAGATCTACTGTAATATGATTCAGATGTTACATGCCCAAAAGGGAGTTACAAGGAATTTTTATATAATACAATTTCCAGCTTATTGTAATAAAAACATTAACTTTGCAAAAGAATTGAAACAGATTATCTGATTATCATTATAATATTTAGATGCATTTATCTATTTCAGCAAGAGATGAGGAAACTATTTCTGAAGAATTATAGAAGGGAAATCTATGACTCTGGTATTATGAATGGTCATGATGAGGACAACAGAATCTAATCTATTCACCATCCTATCCTTTGTTTACCAGCTGCAAAATGCTATGAGGCTTGTGTACTATTTTAAAATGAAATGTTTAGACCTTGGTTTAAAAAAAAAAAGAATTAAAAAATTTCATGGGAAGCGCCTGTTTACTGAAAAGCAATCAGTGTTAACTAAAATCAGAAGCAGATGTTTGTGCATATTACAATTAAACAGAAGAGGAAGAGAGGGGCCTTTATTTATTGAACATAATTTTGTCTTCTTGCAAACAGGAGACCCATGTTCAAGTTTGGTGGTAAGACCATCCAAGGTTATTGGTAGGAGAGAAGCCTCTCCACGTCCGGTATTTTGGGGGAAGGAAAATTTGAAACATAATTTTGAAAACTAATAAAAAAGAAAAAGAAAAGAACTTAAGGATGTAGTAAATGAAGAATATTCTATGTGTGCACATGTATGTAAAGAGAGCAGATTGGCATTAAGTTTTCCAAACTAGGATGGTGAAAGTAGGGATTCTCACAAACAAACAAACAAACAAAAAAAAAAAAACAGAGATAGAGGCATGGATAACAGAATAGCAATTGCAACTGTATAGCAATAATTTAAAAACTTACAAAAGATAATGAAAATTAATAGTGCCTGCTTTTATGATAACAAATCCTCCCTATCTGATACTATCCATCCTCAATACAGTGGAAAGAAGAATATATTTCTAAGGGTAAATCTCCACTTTCTGCTTGGCCTATTGCCGGAGTGGGACATTCAACCCTTTCTATTGAAATGTAACCCTTCCATTCTTCTCCAATTTCCATTCAAAACTATTCTTTCCTGGCCCAAGCTGTTTTAGACCCTTCTGAGCAGGTAGTCACTCTCATTTTGTTTTGTTCCAGTAGCAACCCTAGCTCAGATTGCCTGCAGTGTTTAGTAATATGATTTTCCCTCCAACAATTAATTTCTGTCCTAGACTGCCATATTGTTGTTCGGTGGTTGGGTAGTTATATTTTCTACTGGTTGACACCTGCTGTTTTTTTTTTAAATAATGACCCACTAAGTGAGTAAAGTTTTCTCAACATTAGGGAACCAGGGCTCCATGCAGCTCTTAAACATTCCTGTGAGCATCCTTTCTGTCCAGGTAGGGTGAAAAATGCTTGTCCTAGTTTCCTACCCCATATTACTAGTACTACAAAACTTCCCTCTTTCGTTTTTTTAATCTTTAATGTAGGGATGTAGGAATGCTGTTATTTGTTTCTACTTATGCTGATTTATCAGTTCTTCTCTGCTGTAAAATTTCTATGAACTATAAAAGGGAGGAAAGACCAATCTGTTCTCTATTGCTTTGATTACTGTAGTAACAGACCTACGATAGTACCATGGATGTGTCAGTGTGTGTGTGTGTGTGTGAGAGAGAGAAAGAGACAGAGACAGAGAGACAGAGAGAGTGAGTGGAATGGTCTGCATTAGTGTCCAAGGAAAGAAGAGGGAAAGGGTATCTATGTGTGCAAACATCTGGGAAAGCAAAACAAAGGCATGGAGATGACAGAGATGAAGAAATGCCTATACGCAGGCACTGGTAGACAGATCCACAAAAGAACGAATCAGCAAGGCTGACTTTCCCTGTATGGCTGGGAAGAGCAGAAACATGAGAATAAGGAGTTAGGATTTGCAATAGAGAACCAACCCAACTCCATTGTCAACCATGATTACAGCTTGTGAAATTGGTTTAAGAAACAGCCTGGAATAGCATGTAGGCAACATTTCATTGGTGGATTGTACTTACTAGTTTATCTTTCTAATTTTCTAATATTTGTCTACTTTTTAGTAAACTTACTTAAATGCTTAGCATGTAAATATCACATTTTCTTTTTCAGACTTCCCCACCACACATACTACAACTTAAAAAAATAAAAACTAATTGACTTCAGGTCCTCTCTTTCCCTGCTGGAAAGGGACTAAAGGAGGGACTAAAGAGAAAGACACTAGCTATGATGGAATGTAATAATGAGATGGGGTCCTAGGAGAGAGGTATATTCCAGAGGTGTCTATGGAGATTCTCAGTCATCCAAGTTATGATTGTCCCAAAGGTGCTCTTTCAAAAGCCAACTGTTTCACTTCTCATCCAAGAAGCTTTTTCAGTTTTGACTGGGTGGTAGAAAATTGAAGGATTTGGGTTTGAAAGAGGGGTCAAAGAGGCCATCCATGTTAAGATTGAACAGTCCTTTATCAACAGAGGCGGACGGATATAACACCACCTATCTCCTGTTTACAACACAGTCCTTTCAGCAGTTCCAAGAAAGTTCAACACCCATTTTCACTATTAAGGTGACCTGAGGGCAAGTGACCTCAATGACTCTCAGAAAGAATACTTATGACCAAATGACTGGAAAGAATATAAATCCTTCCATTCAGCACCAGAACTGCAGTCAGAAGTGAAGAAGTTTCTTGGATGAGAAGTGAAATGTTTTCAAGGAAAAAACAAAGAAAGTCCAGTTGCCCATTGAAAAAAGCACCTTTGGGTAATCCAGAGGTGTAGGAGACAACTCCGTCCAGATAGTATGTGTGAGTGAAATAGGGAGAAGGCACCTACTCTCTAATAGTTCACAGTGTACCTTTTAGAAACAGATAACAGAGTACTCAGTCTGGCAAGGTTTTGTCTACATATGTGAAAGTATAAAAAAACTCAGCTTGGAAGAATCACAATGTGTCATTCTTAGGTTTGGGCTTGACACTAGCATTCTTTTGAGTACATATATTATTTAAGACTCACTAAATTGAATATGATTTTTGGTGTAGTATACACAATGTGGATTCCATGTGGGCTCTTTCAATGCTGTTTTCAATATTATTTTGATGGTGCGTATGAATGAAATAATTAATGTTAGCCTGTTTCTATTCTGCTTATCATCAAGTTGGTTACCACATGAAGCAGGATGCTGGATTACGGGCATTTTAAATCTAACTTGATAAAGCCTTTATTACTTTTCCCCTCAACCTCTGTAGAGGAATACTGTCTCTGAAGAAGTGCACTAGAACTTTGGGAAGGTGGAGAGGGAGCCAAGCAGACTGGAAAGATGAATGACAGAATAATCTTCAGAAATGCTATGAGGAGAAATAATGAAAGAGGTAACGGTGGCCTCTGAGCTACTGTCATTCAGCCACAGCCCAGTCACTGATGAGAGACTGACAGCCTGGAGCCCCAGAGTGTCATCCATATTAGAATAAAGGGCCTAATTGCTTATTCACTGTCAATTCTAAGATAAGCCATCCAGCAGCTGATTTAATGGATTCCATAACTTCTATACATTAGTTTTAAGTCAAAGTATTAACTCATGCAGTTCATTCCAACAGCTTTCTTTCTTGGTAAAAACCTAAACTTTGGGGGGGGGGGGGTATTTGGTTATTTGGAAATAGAGTCTTTGGTTTGAGAAATAAGTAGTTTAATTTCCAAATGTCCAGTAGAAATATACAATATTTTGGGGATGGATGGTAATGAGATTTCTTAGGCCTTTAAAGACTGTAGGAGTGTAGCTAATAGCAAGAGTGTTGTGTATGCAATAAAGACTAATAAAGTGTGAGCTTTGGAGTAAGTGCAGGGTTCTGGCCCTGCACTTCTGATTGGCTGTTACGTGGCCGGACCGGATTGGCCCGTTCACAATGTAAATAAAGAGCTGAAGTTCACCGTTCAGAGGCTTGTCTCCATTCTTTCTCGCCCATGCTCAAAACATAACACTGGCGACGAAGGTGGGATATGGAGATATCTGAACCAACAAAACTTCGAAGAACACCGAGCACGTGACAGATGACGCCAACAACGGAACCATGTCCGGCGGCACGTGACAGACGACGCCAACAACGGAACCATGTCCGGCGGCATTGTACCACCCGCTCCGTTCGATCCAACACAAGAAGACTGGGAGTCTTACATGGATTGTTTCCAAATGTTCCTAGAGACGAATAACTTAAAGGACGCCACAGCTGGGAAGAAGCGGGCGGTGTTCCTAACGCATTGCGGTCCAACCGTTTTTAAGATGGCTAAAGCACTAGCCAAACCCGGAGAAGTGAAGGCCATGGATTGGGACGACCTCGAACCTCTCCTGCGAGACCACTACGCCCCGACTGTGCCTACGCTCGTGAGACCCCACGAGTTTTATCAGAGAAGCCAACAAAAGGGAGAAAGCATGGCCGACTTCATAGCAGACCTCCGGAATTTGGGAGGCCTCTGCGGATTCACCAATTTAGAAGAAGCACTAAGAGATTGCATAGTTCTGGGACTAGATGCACCAGGCATCCAAAGCAAGCTGATAGCGAAAGGCAACATCAGCCTTGCCGACGCCATTGCCGATGCTATGGCAGCAGAAGCAACCAGGAAGTCGGCTGCACAACTATGCCGAAACCGCGCTCCGGTACCACCGCCGGCCAGCAAAATCTCACCTAGTTCAGAAGGGCAGCTTGCGACAGCGCACCACGAGGACCTCTCTTCGTCGTCAGACAGTGATGAATAAGGGGTCCATCGACTGCGGTCCGACCGGGACCCTCACCCGAAGCCTTTATGCCCTTGCGCTGGCTGTGGAGCCAACCATGCCAGGTCCGAATGCAAATTCCATGACGCACTCTGCCATGAGTGCGGGAAATGAGGCCACATTGGATGAGTCTGCCGCAGCTTGCCAGGACGCAGCCAGGCCTCAAAAGGGGCTAACTATCGCCAATCAACAGGAAACCGTCCTGCATGGCGAGAACCAGTAAACCACTTCTCTTGCAGAGAGAAGAGGCTCACCATACTATCACTATCGGTCACGCCTCAACCTTGGACACTAAAAAAATCCGAGTCACGGTAGCCATCGAGAACCAGCCTTGTCACATGGAGGTTGACTTGGGATCGTCCCTCTCAATGGTGTCTTGGAAGACACTCAAGCAACTCATCCCCACAATTCAACGCCAAGATCTCCGTTTCCAACGCCTCATCCTCAAGAACTACCAAGGGAATCGAATCCCCGTCATTGATTCCTGCTGAGTCCGAGTCTCCTTCAAGAAGTACACAGCATTCTTACCTTTAACGGTCATCGATATAGAAAGACCTAGCCTACTAGGCCTCCAATGGTTCGCACCACTCGGCATTGAAGTGGCCAACGTAAACCGAGTCAGTGGCTGTGACTGGGAGGAAGACCTTATCTATGACTTCAGGAAGTCTTCACGGACAGCTTAGGCGAGTACAAGGGGACCCCGATTTCATTCAGCCTAGATCCAAAAATAGCTCCCATTCGTCTAAAACCCCGTCGAGTTCCGTTTGCCTTAAAATCGAAAATCGACGAACAACTCGACAAACTGATAGCTCAGGGGGTGTTAGAGCCCATCAATCACTCCCCTTGGGAAACCCCTATCGTAACACCCATTAAGCCAGATGGGTCAATCCGAATTTGTGGGGACTACCGGGCCTCTTTGAACCACGCCCTGCAGCAGAACGTGTATCCAGTTCCGGTGGTGTAGCATCTCCTCCATTCCCTGGGGGGCGGGAAAGTTTTCACTAAATTAGATTTAGCTCAGGCATATCAGCAATTACCAGTAGATGAAAAAACGGCACAGGCCCAAACTATTGTGACGCACCAAGGTGCCTTTAAATGTACCCAGCTGCAATTCGGAGTAAGTGTAGCCCCGGGGATTTTTCAAAGCCTTTTGGAAAGGTTATTGCAAGGAATTAAGGGCGTGGTCCCCTATTTTGATGATGTATTAATTGCAGCCCCTACAAAAAAAATCTTACAAGACTGGTTAAAATTAGTCCTAAAAGAGGCCGATCTTAAGGTTAAAAAAAAAATGTAAATTGTGTACTGACAGCGTTGAGTTTTTAGGGTACCTGATTGATAGCCAGGGCATTCACCCTACCGAAAGTAAATTAAAAGCGATCAAAAACGCTCCCAGGCCACGAAACAAGGCCGATCTCCAGGCGTTCCTAGGCCTCATCAATTTTTATAATGTATTTTTACTGCACAAAGCAACTGTCGCTGAACCGTTACACCGGTTGTTAGATAAAAAAGCAAATTGGCTATGGGGTTACCGTGAAGAACAGGCATTCCAAAATGTTAAAAAACTGCTCACTTCTGACTCTGTACTCATGCAGTATAACGAGATTTTGCCGTCAGTTATAACCTGTGATGCATCGCCTTTTGGGGTGGGCGCCATTTTGAGCCACGTACTGCCTAATGGGAACGAAGCCCCTATTGCATAATTTTCAAAGACTCTTTCAAAAATTGAGCGGAACTATGGACAAATTGATAAAGAAGCCCTCGCAATTGTCTCAGCTGTGAAAAGATTCCACGAATACATGTATGGCCGGGCTTTTACTATTGTGACTGACCACAAACCTTTATTAGGGATAATAGCCGGAGATAAGCCGACTCCCTACATATTATCCCCTAGGATGACCTGATGGTCAGAATTCTTAGCTGCTTATAACTATCGGCTGCAATACCGCCCGGGGAAAGCCATTCCCCACGCTGACGCATTGAGCCAAGCACTGCTTCCAGAGACTCTCAACGATCCTGCACCAACGGTAACCACATTGCAAATTGAGGCACTCAACTCGCCGCCACTAACCACCCGAGATATCACGAGAGATACCAAATGCGACCACACCCTAGCACGAGTTCTGGGCTGGGTAGAACGCGGATGGCCATTGGACCAGTTATCAGATGACTTCACACCATTCAAGACTAGACAAACTGAGCTCTTCTCCCAGAAAGGCTGTGTCATCTGGGGCGATAGAGTCATTATCCCAGAACGACTCCAGAAAGTGCTGCTGAGAACCTTGCACAATGGCCACCCCGGCATCGTGCGAATGAAAGCCCTTGCGCAAAGCTACGCATGGTGGCCGGGCATTGACAAGCAAATCGAACAGTGGGTTAAAGCTTGTCCAAAATGCCAAGAAGTCAGCAACACCCCACCAAAAGCCATGCCTACTGAATGGGAGACACCATGTGGACCCTTGTCCCGAATTCACCTGGACTTCGCGGGGCCAACCAAAGGCCACACCTTCCTACTTACCGTCGACGCCTACTTGAATTGACTCGAAATCCATCGCATGACGACTATGACCTCCGAGGCGGTTATCAAAATCTTAAACAGACTCTTTACAACCCACGGATTACCAGACGTCCTGGTATCCGATAACGGCCCTCAATTTACCTCGCTGACGTGGCATCCACCATGCGCTCACTTCGCCTGCACACCCTGTGACCAATGGCAAAGCAGAACGCATGGTCCAATTTGTGAAGAAAACCTTGCAAAAGGTAGACTACGACAACATTGATGATAAGGTCAATCAAACCCTCTTCTTGCAACACATCACCCCACATAGCGTCACCAGCAAAACTCCCGCCGAACTGCTAATGGGACGAAAGCTCCGCTCCCACCTCGACCAGTTGCACTCAGCTTACGAACCGGAGAAACCAGGTAGGTTTATGCTAAAAACCTATCGGGCGACCCGTTGTGGGTGGAAGCGACAGTAGTACGAGTAACCGGCCCCAGATCTTACCTGGTACAATGCCTTGACGATAAACTTTGGAAATGGCATATCGATCAATTACGATCGCGGCTTCCAGTGGCCAGTCCACAACTCCCCTATGACCAAACTGGGGGGGGGAGGTACGGAAGAAGATGAAGTCCTCGGAAACCCGTTCGAAGGAAACTATGGTTTGATAGAAACTCAGGAAGCAGAGCCAGAGGGAGAAACGGTTGCACCTCAAGGAATTGCAGAGAATGTGGGCAACGATGTAGAAGTGAACTCTGAACCAGAAACATCCCCATTGCCAAACAACGATCTACCTCAGCGTGATTGCAGCCAGCCGATACAATGGAAATCAAAGAGACTAATAAGACAACCGTCCTACCTAAGGGACTATGTAACTGCGCCCTGCAAATAAGAAGCCAGGGGGAAGGGGTGTTGTGTATGCAATAAAGATTAATAAAGTGTGAGCTTGGAGTAAGTGCAGGGTTCTGGCCCTGCACTTCTGATTGGCTGTTAAGCAGCCGGACCGGATTGGCCCGTTCCGGGGAATCCGATTGGCCCTTAACAGAGAGTTTCTATTGGTTATAAGAGCTAGTATTCTTAGCTCGTTATTCGTTAAAAGTTACAAGGTTTGCCTATATAAGCCAGGGTTTAACTACTGTTAAAACGAGGAAGTCACAATGTAAATAAAGAGCTGAAGTTCACCGTTCAGAGGCTTGTCTCCATTCTTTCTCGCCCATGCTCAAAACATAACAAAGAGCATGTTACTTTTTTTTTAAAACAAATTTTATTAATTTTAAAGACAAACAACACATCATTAACCATTAAGTACATAAAACCTCTTTCCATTATAAATTTTTACAAGTCGGATAAAACATTATTTTTATACAACATAATTCTAATTTATCCCATTTTCATATGGACACATAAATATCTTTTAGCAAATTTCTCATTATTTCTCTTTACTCTTATTCAATTTCTTTTCTTTTCCATATTTATCCATTTTATAGTCATCATATTCATTTCTCTCTGACTTGTTTACAATTATTCTCATCTAACATTCCTCCAAGGTTTTATTAATTCTTAAACAAACATAAACACACAAAACACAAAAAGATAAAACTTCTTTTTAGAAAGTAGCTTGGCCCCAGATTATCTCTCTTTATACGGACTTCAATTAAATTAATGCTCATCTTATATGCCATTATCTATCTTATTTACCATTCTATATCTTCTATATAGATTCTCCCCGCTTTTCACTCTTCTTAATTCTATTTTATTTATTTCATCTTAATTTAAATCATTATACTTGTATCTTTTGTCCATTCTTTTCCAATTATCCATTCATCTCATTCTCTGTAGTAAAAAAAAAAAGATTTCTCCTGAAATCACTAATCGAAGTATGATGCCTTTCTATCGCCCCCCTAAATTGACATTTAAAATAACACCTAGTTCCCAATCTGATCCTGCTTAGTACATTCTACCTACTAAATTTTAAGAAGAAAAAATAATAAATCTAAAATGATTAAATACATAATTAAATATTAAATCTAGATATTAAATCTTGTAACATTCCAATTATCTATTTCAAAGACAAATGCTACCATAATAAGTTTATAATAACATCAACGCAATAGTCAATTAAACTCTATAATTAAACTCAATATTTTAGACATTCCCTTTAATATTTTATTAAATTTTAAAATCTATCATTACTAAACATTTTAATATTTTAATCTTTTATTAAATCTTATAAAATTCTAGTTTTCTATTTCTAATACAAATACTACAATACCATCTTATGTACCTTGCAGAATCTTTTTGTTTTTCTTAAAAAGTTTATACTTTACCCTTTATCCCTAAATTTTTTTTTGCTTTTTCCCATCTGGTTTCATACCTTTGTGGCTTTTCCCCCCCTTTTCCCTTCCATTCTTATCCCACCTGGCCTTTTTACCCCCCCCCCCCTCTTAACCTCTGCCTTTTTAGCTTCCCCTTTCTTTTGCTTTCTAAGATTATATTGATTTTGCATCTTATTTTTCTTTCTCTTGGGTGTTTTTTTTTTAGGTCTTAAGTCCTTCATTTTCCTTCCTCTCTTTCTCCTTTCTTTCTTAATCAAGCTTTTAGATTCATTAAAGATGGCTTCTTCTTCTTCTTCTGCTTCCTCCATCAATTGTTGTGTTTGCTGATAAATAGCAAGTGCCATTTCTAAGAAGTAAAAGAGTACGTTACTTATATACCGCTTCACAGTGCTTTACAGCCCTCTCTAAGCAATTTACACAGTCAGCATATTGCCCCCAATAATCTGATCCTCGGAAGGATGGAAGGCTGACTCAACCTTGAGCTGCTCAGAATCAAACTCCTGGAATGAGCAGTAAGTTAGCCTGCAGTACTGCACCACTATGGCTCTGGATGTGACCATTTCACTGCATAGTAAAGACATATTTTTGGCTTGTTTTGGGGGCTAGTAAGATTGAGAAGTTTCAAGGGATGAAATGAATGGTTTAAATTTCTTCAAAGTTTAAATCATTCACTTCATCCTTCAAACTTTTCATATCTTTCAAAATATGCCAGCTGTTTATGTTTTATACATTCTGAGGTGCTGTCAGGGCTGCAAAATGGTTCATAGGGAGGATAGGCTTTGAGGGAAATTGAAGTTGCATATGAAAAAGGCTGGATGAAACTGTCTGTGCCATGTTGAGACCTTGAAGTACTATTATATAAAGGCCTTTAACATTTCAGTGAAAGGAAAGGCCAATAAAATTAAAAATGTGGTCCATGTGGACCAGTGAAATAAAAATGATAGGTGAAGTAAAGATAGAAGTAATAGAATAGAAACTCTTCTCTTCCATGATACATTGCATAAATATTATTAAATTTGCTTTGATATCATTATGAATTCCTGAGAGAAATTACCCAATTTTGAAACTAACCCCAATGGCGAATGAGAGGGGGAAAGAGAGATGGTATGATATAGGAAGAAAAAAAAAGACTACATAGACAAGTGTTCAAAATGAGAAATTTGGGTGATTATAATATTTTTATTATTAATTTAATAAGGGAAATTTGTTGCCTGTTCTCATCTTCCCTATGATTTTGAGTTGGTTCTCCATTAAATGATGGGAATATGAGTGCCTCAAGATCACCCCTTGAGTGTACACCAACTAAGCAGATATTTCACACTGCTTCCCTCAAACCTTCTTTAACATGTTCAGTGACATCACTATTGACTCTTAGACAAGAGGCGATTCAAAATAACTTTTTTCAGTCATGGAACAAAAAGTGTGGAAAGAATGTGGGAAGGGAGGAGCTGTTGCACAAGAAACTTGATTGTTGAGGAAGTGTTGTAGGGCTCTGAATCCCCCTAGCTTCTGTTAGATTTGCTGGGAGAGACATTTTCAAGAGCCCAGACTGAGTTCATTAAGACCCTGAGATTCATACAGAAGCCAGCTGTGGGGAATTACATGTATACAAGCCTCGATGAGATTGAGGCATATGCCTTCCTCTTGACGAGTCCATTTCCTTCAAGTCTTTGATCAGATTGCTACAATTATGTTATAGTTTCATACTTCCTTCCTTCAAAGGATGACAGCTCATTAGTTTATGTTTATATACTGACTTGGAAATAAACATATATGTACATAAATACTCAAGTACCTCTATTCACTGGATGTCACCCCACATTTAAACAGTTGCCAAACACGTTTTACCTGCAATCTGTTAGAAGTTTATGTTTGTCGGGATCATTGGAGAAATCATGAAATGTTCACCATACATTCCTAAGGGCATATTTTTTTTGTTATTCTGCTTTCTGTTATCTTACTAGCTAGCTTTCCTCCTGATATAAGTCTCCAGAATGGATTCTGAAGAATTATTTATAGGATACAGTCTTCGTTTACTGCATTGCATTTTTCTCCTCCAATCAGCCCATCAGATATACATAGTTTTTTCACTATTTTAACATCAGATAAATACTGGACAAAGGCTGGGTTCATAGGATAATGTTATCTAATACATCCTTTCACTAAGTAGAGATCTCAGCCCTAAGCAACATACTATGTTCTATATATTCTCTATAACTGGGTTATGAATAGTTTTAGGTCAAATAGGCTGCAAGTTTTTTTTTTTTTTTTTAAGTAGGGTTTCAGATTCTGTTCTCCCAAAATGAGCAAGACCAATTCAAAATGTAGTGAGGTCAAAAATTAAATTAACCAAACGCAGTTAACATATATATACAGCTAATGCACAGTTAATTTTCAGTTAAACACTGCTAACACACAGTTTATATACAAACCAGTGGTAGGATTCAAAAATGTTTTACTATTGGTTCTGTGGCCATGGTGTGGCTTGGTGGGCGTGGCATGAAAGGATACTGTAAGATCTCCATTGCCACCCCACTCCAAGGGTAGGTTACTGCAAAATCCCATTCCCTCTCCACCCCACTCATTTGCTTTCCATCCCCGTTCTCCTATGCAGGGCAACAAAAGAAGCCTGGGACTCGGGAGACAGAGAATAGATGGGGATGTGGCCAGTCAGAGGTGGTGTTTGTCGGTTCTCCAAACTACTCAAAATTTCCACTATCAACTCTCCAGAACTGGTCAGAACCTGCTGAGTATCACCTCTGATACAAACACATTTGATAGTCACTCCCTGTTTGCTATCCATTTAGAATACTATTTGCTATCCATTTAGAATACTACTCTGCCAATTTAAATAATAAGCAATCAGAAAATGTTTTTCACCTCCTCACCTTTTAACTTAGATAGGGAAAGGGTCCCTTTTAAATATCAATTAGTTTTCTCCTCTGAATTATTTTAAAATCTAATGATTTCTCCTTGTATCTTAAATGACTTTCTTCCCCTTATTCACCTTTAAAATAGAAAGTGGGATGGTTAGTTAATTAACAGTCTGCTCAATGGAGTCCACCAATTTCGCAAACCAGTCAGTGCTTTCTTATGTATATCCAGAGTGCAAGAGCAGGAAAGGAAGAGGAGAGGGTAAAGGAAGGAAGTCATTGGATCAAGAAAGGAAAGGAATAGTGCTGCATGAATTTGGTATTTTTAAATTAAATTAAATCAAATGCTTTTATGCTGCTTTGGTTCTCAGAACTAAAAATAAATTGGTGGGCACTGGCTCAAGTGAACATTATGTGAGGTTCAAATGTTCTAGTATTAATATTAGTATTCTATTTTTCTCCCCTTTGGGGAAGCTTTATTTAGCAATCCTGGATTCTACATCTTTCTTTCTTTTTAGAGCCTTATGTGTCAGCTCAGTGAATCAAGTAGCAGAGAAAACTGAATAAAAGTAGAAGAGAGAGAACCTAAATAGATAAATCTCTAGCTCACCAGTGCATTTTCCTACCCACAGCAGAAACGTATCCAGCTAATAGGTTTTTGTTGCCATGTTCTCAGAACATTGCCCTCATCTCTAGCCTACAACCTAAGAAGCTTAAAATCATCTTTAACTCTTCCAGATTGAAAGCAGTGAAATCTGACCATGTCTCAAGGGCCATGTTAGGCTGCTGGAGGCTCACCCTCTCCCTTCCAGCCTCTCAGAACCCTCTTTCATGGTGGCTTAGGCTTAGGTTGGCTGTAGGAGAATTCAGATATCTGACTTCTATTGAGACATCAGCCCATGTAATGGCTGACTAGTGCTTTCCATAGCATTTGTCAGGTTTTTCAGAAGCTCCCTATAAACATAACTTAGTGCTCTTTAGGTTAGCTGGTTTTTTTTGACAGGCTGCTAGTCCTGTGCTACAGAGAATATTCTCTCTCTCTCTCTCTCTCTCTCTCTTTCTCTCTCCATTTCTCTTTTACTGTTTCTGTATCTGTGTGGAGAATGCTGGGAAGGGGAAGAAAGCTTTATCCTTTCTCATAAGGTTTCTGACATCTAATTTTACCTGAGATTTGATCACACCACCTTGGGAGGCAAAAGGTACCTGGCAGAATGTTATCCAATTCTGCTGGACAATGATAGCCATGAAGATTGCATTGGAACTTTCTCCAGTTTCCTCTAACTGAGGGAACTCTAACATGAGTTGACAGCGTGAACGGAAAAGCACAATTTCCCCTTTATGTTTAGAATAGTGTAGAAGGGATCCAAGGTGATCATCAACAGATTTGTTCCACTTTCAACTCCCCAGCACAGACATTGTACTGGTTGCAACTTCTAGAGGTGAGCTACTTGAGGCATCCGTAATCATAGTAGGGACATACTGCTTCACCCACTCCAATTTGAAAGAAATACATGATTCACAAAAACACCACAGTATTCTTCCTAGGAGCAGACATTCACACAGTCTATGTCTCTCTGTGGGTGAGCAAGAGTGTTTTCCCATTTTATTAAAAAAAATCATTTTCCATCTCATCCTTGCTCACTTCCAATACACACAGCCAGTTTCCTCTCTTCTGCTTCTTCTTTGAGCACTGGCTCCATTTTCATATATTCCACTCTCACAATAAACATTCCCCATTCAACTTTTTCTTTCCTATTAATCTTCATTATTAAAATGCAGTAATCTTCTCTCCATATCACACCTATTATCTGTTAATTTCCTGAGCATTCTTTCTTGGCATGACCTTTCAGAAGACTGCTAAACCTTTGCCCATAAATAGCCCGTGTTAGAGGTCACTGGACCAGAGGTGTTAGTGAGGCAATTTGACAGGTGGTCAAATATGGTGTTCCCAGTACCCAGCTACATTCATTCAAACAAGGATATTATCTAAATTAAGTAACAGTTGGATATGTTGATATTTAGGGGAGTAACTTATAGATGATGAAGGCTTTCCCTTTTTTATTTTTAAATGTGGAGAGATTAGCTTGAGATAAGATACTTGGAGAAGGTCAAGAAGGTGGTTGAGATGATGATTGTTAAGTCGCCGGCTTGAAGGAAACTCAGGAGGCAATGACAAGTTCAGCTCTTTTATTAGGTTCCTGGATCGGCTTGGCTTGAACCAGATTGGCCCCGGCTTATATTCTGTTGGCCGCGTGAGCCACGGCCAATGGCACCGCTTTGAATCTCCCGCGATTGATTCTTACCAATCGCAGGGATTCGCAGCAGGCCAATCAGTGCGGCTCACTCAGCCAATCCGGTTGCTGTGTTTACAAGAATGTTAATGAAGCTATACAGAACACCCCTCCCCTCTTGGTAGGGTCCTATGTGATGTAGTCCCATAAGTAGGCGGGACTCCACACTTGCCTACTGCGCAGTTTAGTTGATGCCTGGCTGTTGGCCAGTTCGGTCGGGTTCTGTGTTGCTCCTTGGCTCGTTGATGGAACCGCCTGGAATGAGCCAGGCGTCTTGTGGTGGCTGCCTCCTGGTCTACCCGGGCTGGTCGGGCTGCTGGCTTCACCGCTCCCACCCGGTCTGTCCGGGCTGGTTGAGCTGGCCTGGCTGCTTCTTCCCGGTGAGGATTCGAGCTGGTTGTCTGCTTCTGCTTTGGTTGGTGAGTAGTTTTGGTTTCTTCCTGGTTGGGCTTGGTTCCTGGGAGAGCCCCTCCCCTCTTGGTTTGTGCTTGGGTGGTTTTCTTCCCTTTCTGGGTTTATGTTTGTGTCTGTTTGCGTGTCGGTTGTGTTTCCCATGATCGTTCTCGATCTTATTTGATCGATGTGTCGTTTCCATGCTCGTCCATTGGCTGTTTGTAGCCAGTATGAGTGGGGACCTGTGGCCTGGGTTACCATTGCTGGTACCCAGAGGGGGTCCCCTCTGAGGTTTTTCGCGTATACCGCGTCTCCTGGTGCGAATGTTCAGTGCCTGCTTGATGAGTTGGTGGGTTTCTCGGGGTTGTAAGTGGGGAGAAGCCTGTCTAGTGGGGATCTTAATTTTCTCCCCATTATTAGCTCTGCGGGGCTTTTGTTGGTTGTTGTGTTTGGTGTTATATGTTGGATAAAAAGTAGTTTATTTATTTTTTCTTGCATTTCCCTGGTTTCGATTTTTTGGATTGTGTTTTTTGTAAATTGTACCATCCGTTCCGCCCTACCGTTCACCGCCGGATGTGCCGGTGCTGTTAGGGCGTGTCGTATGCTTCGCTCTGCTAGGAATTTTTCAAAATCCAGTGCTGTAAATTGTGGCCCATTATCGGACACAATTACATCTGGGAGGCCGTGGGTTGAGAACAGTTTGTTTAGTTCTTTGACGACGGCCTTGGTGGTGGTATTTTTCATGTCGCTTACCTCCAGCCAATTGGAGTAAGCGTCTACCGTTATGAGGAATGTGTGTCCATTTGTGGGTCCAGACAAATCTATGTGTATCTTGGACCACGGTCCTCTAGGGGTTTCCCATTCCAGGATTGGGACGGCGGGTGGGATTGGCCTGGACTCTTGGCATTGTCTACAACTTGCCACCCAGGCTTTGATTTGTTTGTCCATCCCTGGCCACCAAGCATAACTTCTGGCCAGGGCTTTTGTCCTAACGATGCCTGGGTGCCCCTCGTGTAACAATCCCAGGACCCTTTTTTGTAATTTCTCCGGGATTACGACCCTGTCCCCCCATAGTACACAACCTTTTTGCATAAAAAGTTCTGTTTGTCTGTTCTGAAAAGTCCTGAATGTATCGTCGTCATCTTTTTCCGGCCACCCTTTCTCTACCAACTGTAAAACCCGCACCAGATGTTTGTCTTTATTAGTTTCGCGGGCAATGTCTGATGCGGTTATGGGTAGATTGGGTAGAGTCTCTATGCTAAGGGTGGACATTGTTGGTGTGGGATCGGAGTCCAGTTCGGATAGGGGTGTGCGGCTCAGGGCATCTGCATGGGTGATTGTCTTACCGGGTAGGTGTGTTAGCCAGCAGCTATAGGCGGCAAGGAATTCGGACCACCTTGTCATTCTTGGGAATAGAATGTTTGGGGTGGCCCTGTTCCCTGCCAGGATTCCCAGCAATGGCTTGTGATCGGTGATGATGGTGAGCGTCCTGCCATAGAGGTACTCGTGGAACCTCTTTACTGCGGCGACGATTGCCAGGGCCTCTTTATCCAGCTGACTGTAATTTCTTTCTGGCTTGGAGAGGGTTCTTGAAAAGAGGACGATGATATTGAGTTAATACAAGATATGCGATGAGAAATAAATTACCAAGGGAAGTCCATATTAGATTTACCAAAAAATCTATTAAAACACAAATACTACAAGTGGTAAGAGAGAAGACATTGAAATACAAAGGCAAAGAGATTGTGGTTTTAAAACAAATACCCAGAAGAGTGAGAGAGATGAGAAGAGAATATTGATTTCTGACCAAAACGCTATTGGAAAACGAAGTGAATTATAGATGGCTGATTCCAGAAGGATTAATGTTTACATGGCAAGAGCAGAGACAAAGAATTGATTCAATTGAGAAAGCAGAACTTTTCCATGTAGAATTTTTTGGAAGGAGAGAAGAGGAGGCAGAGAAAGAGGTCTCATTAATTGAGTTTCAGGAGGAACAATTGGAGACTGAAAAAGAGAAAGGTGCAGTAGGTGGACAGGTGGACAGTAAAGAACAGCGTGAAGTGAGATCCATGAGAGCTGTTAGACCTAAATATAAAGCATAATCATGGAAGAAAGAAAACTGATCACAATGAACATAAATGGACTTAATTCAGCTGTTAAAAGAAGGAAAACTTTTCATAAATTAGAGAAATTAAAATTTGATATAATTTGTCTACAAGAAGTTCATACTAAAAAACAACATGAACAATTGTTAGTACAGCCAAAATTGGGGAAAATATTTACTTCTTTGACTCAATGTAAGAAAAGAGAAGTGGTTCTATACATTAAAGAGGCTATCCCAGCAAAACTGATCTACAATGATGAAGATGGAAGAGTATTAATGGTGGAAATAATGGACAATAATATAAAAATACTCTTGATTGCAATTAATGCTCCGAATGAAAAACAAGAAGAGTTTTATAAAAAGCTACACATGAAAATAATTGGACTGGACTATGTTGATATAATTATGATGGGAGACTTTAATGGAATTGTGGACAATAAATTGGACTATATAGCAACAACAACCAAGCAAAATAGAAAGGCTCTCCCTAAATCTTTTTTTAAAATGACAGACGAACTATCTTTAAAAGATATTTGGAGAGAAAGAAATGTTAAAGCTAAACAATATACTTTTTATTCAAATAGACATTTATCATGGTCCACATTAGATATGATTTGGATATCAACAGAATTAATATCCAATATTCAAGAAACAAATATTGAAACAAATACTTGGGCAGATCATAGCCCAATGACAATTAAATGGAAGGGACAAAAAAAAAGATCGAGATGGACATTAAATAATACTATTTTAAAGGAGAAAGATTTTATACAATGGATGGAGAAGGAATTGACTTTCTTTTTCAGAGAAAATAAAAAAGAAGATACTTCAACGCAGAATGTTTGGGATACAATGAAGGTATATGCTAGAGGTCTGATAATAGATTATACAAGAAAAAAGAATATTAGGAAAAGGCAAGCTTCTAAGGTCTTGAAGGATGAGTATAAAAGAAAAAGAATTACAGAAAATGCCACAGAAAAAAGATATTAAATTGAAGCTGGATGTAATTAAACATAAAATGGAATTAATAGAGAAAAAGGAACTGGCACAGAAAATCAGAAATTCTAAACAGAATTACTTCGAAGATGCGAATAAACCAGGTAGATGGCTAGCATATAAATTGAGAAAGGAGAAGGAATCAAGAAAAATATTGAAGTTAATAGATGATCAAGGCCAAGTTTGTTATGGTAATAAGGAGAAAAAGGAAATTATTCGAGATTTTTATGGGCAACTATATAAACAAGAGAATATTGATGAGGAAAAAGTCAAACAATATTTACAGAATGCTAATTTACTGAAGATACCCAAAGAGACTGAAGAAATGTTAGAAAGCAATATAACAATGATGGAATTAAATGAAGCATTTAAGAGACAAAACAATGGGAAAGCACCAGGTCCAGATGGGCTTCCGGCAGAATTCTATAAAACATTTCAAGAATCATTGAGTATCCCATTGTTAGAAGTCATGAATGAAGTTATGTCAAAGAAGATGATACCCAAAACATGGTCAGAGGCTTATATTACACTTATTCCAAAAGAAAAGGCTGACCCACAAATTAAGAACTATAGACCTATTTCTTTATTGAATGACTATAAAATTTTTGCTTCAATTTTAGCAGAAAGACTTAAAAAATATTTAAATAATTTTATTCACCCAGATCAAAATGGATTTCTGCCAAAGAGACAAATCAGAGACAACATGAGAGTAATCTTGGATACTTTGGAATACTATGAGGCTCATCCTGAAAAGCAAATGGCTTTGATATTCCTAGATGCTCAAAAGGCATTTGATAACGTGAACTGGAGATTTATGTTATTACTATTGGAATAGATGGGTTTTGCCAGAAAATTTATTCAAGCAATAGAAGCCATATACAATAAACAGACAGCAAAGGTAATGATGGAGGGAGAACTTACAGACTTTATTAATATAAGAAAAGGCACAAGACAAGGATGTCCCCTATTTCCTTTGCTATTTGTGTTGACTTTGGAAGTGTTGAATAGAAATATTAGGGATGATAAAAGCATAAAAGGAATGAAAATTAAAAAGGAAGAATTCAAACTACAAGCTTTTGCTGATGACTTAGCTTTTATTCTGGAAGATCCGCTAGAAACAGCTCCAAAGTTATTGGAAAAGAAAGAGACAAATGGTGAGGTGGCTGGTTTGAAAATAAATAAAGATAAAACAAATATTTTGACAAAGAACATGCTACTGAGACAAAGAGAAGAACTGGCAGACCTGTTGAAAATCCAAGTTATGAATAAGGTTAAGTATTTGGGGATATATTTGACAGCAAGATGTAGCACATTAAAAGAGAATAATTATATGAAACTTAAACAACAGATCGCTACAGACTTGAAGAAATGGGAAAACTTGCAATTTTCATTAATAGGGAGAATTTCAACAATTAAGATGAATATTTTACCCAGAATTCTATTTTTGTTTCAAACAATACCAATTAGGCTTGGAAAAGACTATTTTGAAGATTTAAATAAAATTATGTTGAAGTTTATATGGCAAGGTAAGAAAGCGAGAATAAAGTTAAAGCTTTTGCAAGATGCTAGAATTAGAGGAGGTTTTGGCCTGCCCAATTGGGAATTGTACTATCAAACTGCAAGTCTGATGTGGGTCAAGGAATGGATAACATTAAGAAAGACTAGATTGTTGGAAGAAGGAGGAGCTTCGTTTCGACGATACAGCTGCGATCTTGGGGCTCTGAGATTGCAGCCGATATTTTTGCCCCTGGTCGGTCCTAACGGACCTAAACCGTCCTGTAGAGATGGGGATTGTGAAGGGCACTGTCCCAGGATCCCAGAGATATCGCAAAATCTCTGGTTTGAGCCGGGGAAAGCCCTTTTGCTGGCGGCGGAGAGGCAGCCTCCATAGCTGCTGAAGTTGGGACAGCTCCAGAAAGAAAGTGGCTGGAGTGAAAGTGTGTCGGCTGGGTGAGAAACTTCTTTTGTGTTGTAAATTCACTGAGATTTGAAAGGGCACCTTTCAAATAGAGAAGAAACCTGTGAGATTTTTTTTTGAAAAAAACTGTATGAGCGGCGTTTTTTAAAGTGATGTCAAATTGAGGCTTGGATTTTTTTTTTCTATTTCTTATTTTTTTTGGGGGGGACTTTAGTGTGACTTTGTAGGTAACCGGATTGAATTTTCTCTTACATATATCTTTATGCTCCTTTTGATTTTTTAATTTTTTTAGGATAGAGGCTCACTTTGGCTATTTTTCTTTTTGCATAAATTATCCTTTTTTTCAATGGATAACATTAAGAAAGCATAGATTGTTGACATTAGAAGGGCATGATTTGCTGTTGGGCTGGCATGCTTTTTTATGGTATAAGGGAACTAAAACACAGGGTTATTTTAGAAGACATTATATACGGGAGTCTTTGTGGTTAAACTGGGAGAAGATAAAAAGACAATGTTATTTGAAAATTCCAGTTTAGTTATCGACTATTGAAGCATTTTTCTATCCTATAATTTATAAGAAGGAACAAACAGTTAGATATGGGGAACTCTTGGATGAAAAGGGTGAACTTAAATCGATCCAAAACTTAGAGGAACAAGGTATAAGGATGAATTGGTTTTCATATGCGCAAATCCATTCAAGGTATGATGAAGTTTTTAAAATGGAGGGATTGTATGATAAACAGACTGATTTAGACAAGATCTTGATGGGTACTGATGAGAAGATGATTAAAAAATTATATGGTTATTTACTGGGAATGAAATTAGAGGAAGAACAAGTTAAAGAAACTATGATTGTTTGGGGGAAGAATTTTGGATATGGGATTGATTTAGAGAAATGGCAAAAATTGTGGTCTCAAAATTATAAAATGACAATGTCAACAGCATATAAAGAAAACTTGTATAAGATGTTTTACAGGTGGCACTTTCCCCCGACAAGAATAGCAAGAATGTTTAAGAACAAATCTGAAAAATGCTGGAAATGTTATCAGATACCTGGCTCATATTACCATATGTGGTGGACTTGTGAGACGCTAGAAAATATTGGACTAAAATTCGCATGCGGTTGGAAAAAATGATAAAGAAACACATAGACTTGAAACCAGAGATCTTCTTATTGGGAATTTTACCTGATACTTATAGTAAAGATTTGAAATACCTGATTGTAAATGTATTAACAGCGGCTAGGATTGTATTTGCTAAATATTGGAAGAATGAGAAAATACCATTACAGGAAGAAATTATTAAGAAAATATTGGAATGTGCTGAGATGAGTAAATTGACATTTGAAATTAGAGAGCAAGAGGATAAACAATTTTATGAAATTTGGGATCTTTTTTATCAATGGCTAGATGATAAAATACGATAATAGAATATTTAGAATGTTAGATAATAAGGAATATCTTTTTTTTTCTTGCCTTTGTTATTTGACACTATATTTATAAAGTGTTTTTAGGATAGATTTGGTATGATTATATGATTTGTTATAGAATAAACTGTTTAAAGCATTGTTATCTCATAAAGCATGAATGATTAAAAGTATAGTCAAAAATTTCTTTTTTTTAAAGCGATATTAGGATATATAAGTTTGGATTGACAATATGAGTTGTTATGTAACATAATTGTAATTGAGACTACAAAATGAATGCACAAAACTGATGAACCAACCGACACACTGGATGTACATATGAGAGTTGATGTTTTAATGTTTTGTTTGTCTTGTTTGTTTGTAGAAAATAAATAAAATTCTTTTCAAAAAGAAAAAAAGAAAGACTAGATTGTTGACATTAGAAGGGCATGATTTGCTGTTGGGTTGGCATGCTTTTTTATGGTATAAGGGAACTAAAACACAGGGTTACTTTAGAAGACATTGTATACGGGAGTCTTTGTGGTTAAACTGGGAGAAGATAAAAAGACAATGTTATTTGAAAATTCCAGTTTGGTTATCGACTATTGAAGCATTTTCCTTTCCTATAATTTATAAGAAGGAACAAACAGTTAGATGTGGGGAACTATTGGATGAAAAGAGTGAACTTAAATTGATTCAAAATTTAGAGGAACAAGGTATAAAGATAAATTGGTTTTCATATGTGCAAATACGTTCAAGGTTTGATGAAGATTCTAAAACGGAGGAATTCTATGATAAACAGACTGATCTAGATAAGATCTTGATGGGTACTGATGAGAAGGTGATCAAAAATTATATGGTTATTTACTGGGAATTAAATTAGAGGAAGAACAAGTTAAAGAAACTATGATTGTTTGGGGGAAGTATTTTGGATATGGGATTGATTTAGAGAAATGGCAGAAATTGTGGTCTCAAAATTATAAAATGACAATGTCAACAGCATATAAAGAAAATTTGTACAAGATGTTTTACAGGTGGCACTTTCCCCCAATAAGAACAGCAAGAATGTTTAAGAACAAATCTGAAAAATGCTGGAAATGTCATAAGATACCTGGCTCATATTACCATATGTGGTGAACCTGTGAGGACGCTAAAAAATATTGGACTAAAATTCGCATGTGGTTGGAAAAAAATGACAAAGAAACACATAGACTTGAAACCGGAGTTCTTTTTACTGGGAATCTTACCGGATATATACAGTAAAGACTTGAAATATCTGATTGTAAATGTATTAATAGTGGCTAGGATTGTATTTGCTAAAAATTGGAAGAGTGAGAAAATACCATCAGAGGAAGAAATTATTAAGAAAATATTCCAATGTGCTGAGATGAGTAGATTGACATTTGAAATTAGAGAGCAAGAGGATAAATAATTTTATGAAATTTGGGATCTTTTTTATCAATGGCCAGATGAGAAAATACGATAATAGAATATTTAGAATGTTAGACAGCAAGGAATATCTTTATTTTTTCTTTTGCCTTTGTTATTTGACATTATATTTATAAAGTGTTTTTAGGATAGATTTGGTATGATTATATGATTGGTTATAGAATAAACTATTTTAAGTATTGTTATCTCAAAAAGCATGAATGATTAAAAGTATAGTCAAATGATTTTTTAATAGCAATATTAGGATATATAAGTTTGGATTGACAATATGAGTTGTTATGTAACATATCTGTAACTGAGACTACAAAATGAATGCACAAAACTGATGAACCAACCGACACACTGTATGTACATAAGAGAGTTGATGTTTTAATGTTTTGTTTGTCTTGTTTGTTTGTAGAAAATCAATAAAATTCTTAAAAAAAAAAAAGAATACAATGGGTCCTTCTTTTCCATTGGGAAGAGTGTGGCTGAGGACGGCTCCGACGCCGAACGGTGATGCATCGCTTGTGATTGCTAGGGGTAGGGTCTCGTTGTCCTGGATGAGGACGGCATCTGAAGTGAGCAGGTCTTTGGTTTTGTTGAATGCGGCTTCCTCACATTTCCTGCAGTTCCAGGTGGCCGCTTTGTCCAAGAGTCTATGCAACGGTTCTGCCGCGGTCGAAATAGGTACTTGCCTAGGGTGCCGTTGAACACTTCCTGGAAGTCCCTCATGAGTTGCTCTTCCCAGTCGGCCTCTGCAATGTGGTCGATGTCCGTTACTTCGATCCTGAGCGGCGCAAACCACTGGAATCCCAGGAGGCTGGGCCGGTCTCTGTCCACGATCATCAGGGGAAGCCTTGCTGTGTGCCCCTTGAATGTGACCTCAAAGTGTCCTGTTCCGACTATGGGGATGCGGTTCCCTTGGTAGTCCTTTAGGTTTAACTTCTGGCTTTCCAAACATCTCTTGTGGATGGTGGGCACCAGGCACTGGATTTCCCGCCATGCAACCATGGAGAGGTAGGACCTGGAGTCCACCTCCATCTTGCATGGCCTGCCCTCGATACCCACCTCCACGTACACTTTTCGAGCGTCCATGCTCGATGAGTGGCCGATGACAACCGTCTGGTGGGTCTCCTCTCTCTGCCGGTTCTCACTGCTCCATCGGCCTCGTCCGTCCTGGTTCCAGCGGCTCTCGGGTTGATGGTCCCTTGTGCCAGGGGGTTTCCGTTCCATCTCCACTCGCTGTTGTTGCGTCATTGGGGGCTGTATGATTTCTTGAGGCGGCAAACTCGGGCAATGTGGCCTTTCTTCCCACACTGTCGGCAGATCGCGTCGAAAAAACAGCACTCTGAGTGAGGATGGTCGCTCCCACAACCGGCACATTGGAGCCCCGACTTACGACTCCGCCGTTCGCGCTGGTCTCATTCTGTTTGGAGTCAATGGATGTCCCCCTCCTCGGCCGTGGTGTCAGATGTGGAGTCGAGGTCACCATGGTGGGTGGTTGTGGTTGCTCGGTGGCTTGCTTCGGAGTGTGTGTCGGAGGTTGCGTCTCAGTCCCCGGCATTGGGTCTCCGCATTTGGGCTGCTGATTTCCGGGTCGCCTCTGCTGCAGTGGCCTCGGCAAGGGCATCAGTGAGGGAGATGTCGCCCCTTACCATCAGGCGGCTTTGCAGGATTGGGTCCCTGAGCCCGAGGATGACGCGATCTCGTAGCGCCTTGTCCATGTCCGTGAAGCCGCACATGCCCCCCAGGTTCCGCAGGTCTGCTACGAAAT
This sequence comes from Hydrophis major, assembly GCA_033807585.1. Lineage (NCBI taxonomy): Eukaryota > Metazoa > Chordata > Lepidosauria > Squamata > Elapidae > Hydrophis > Hydrophis major. Next base: position 324,691,936 of record CM066328.1, on the reverse strand, counting down.
CGCTGATGCTCTCACCTGGTTTCTGGTCTTGCTGTAGAAGTCGTGCTGCCTGATGAGGGTGAGCACGGTGGGGGCATAGTGGCTTCGTAGTAGCGGTTCGAGGTCAGCCCAGTCCATCGTCTTCAAGTCCTCGGGCTTTGCAAGGGCTTTTGCCATTTTGAACACTGCGGGCCCGCAGTGTGTCAGGAAAACGGCCTTTTTTTTTCTGCCCGTTTGCATCCTTGAGATTGCTACTCTCAAGGAACATCAGGAATCAGTCAATGTATGATTCCCAGTCCTCGATAGCTTGGTTAAAGGGTGCGGGCAGTGTGATGCTGGCCATCTCGAGGATCTCGTTGTTCTCGGTGCCACATGTTCGGTGGGTGCTAGTTCCGTGATCCCACCTTCGTCTCCAGTGTTAAGTCACTGGCTTGAAGGAAACTCAGGAGGCGATGACAAGTTCAGCTCTTTTATTAGGTTCCTGGATTGGCTTGGCTTGAACCAGATCGGCCCCGGCTTATATTCCGTTGTCCGCGTGAGCCGCAGCCAATGGCACTGCTTTGAATCTCCCATGATTGATTCTTATCAATCGCGGGGATTCGCAGCAGGCTAATCAGTGCGGCTCGCTCAGCCAATCTGGTTGCCGTTTGCCCTGACCAATCAGGGCCCAGTGTTTACAAGAATGTTAATGAAGCTATATAGAACAATGATGATGATTACACTGCTGAAATTTAATTATCCAGTGTCCAGAAATGAAGTGGATATGAAGTTTTATACTTGGAAACTTTTGAACATGGTACTTTCTCTTTTAAAAAAAATACAAATACATGATAGAATTTATCCCTTCGACAGGATATTGGAACGCTACTTTCCTGTTTCATTCCTGGTGAAAATAGATAGTAATAAAAGTCTATGTTAAAAGAGCTGCAAAAAATATCAGAATACAGCTGGGAAACTACTTTTAAAATGTTGGGGAAAGCTGTATTTAAATAAGCCAAATAAGTTGGATACAAAAAAAGAATCTTATGTGAAAATAATGTACAAGATTTGGAAAAATAAAGATCAGATTTGTTTCTACCTGGTGTATTGAATTAACAATTCCCTTACCAGGAGCACCAGTTCGAGACCAAAATGTGTTGGCTGTAGTGACCTGTAGCCTGACTCAGGATAAGACAATATATTCCAGATCAAATTAATTGATGTAACTCCAGCTAGTTACGCCTGTAATGGAATAGTTCTAAAAGAGGTAGGTAGTGTGATGGATGGAGGAAGTACACTTAAAGAAGGGTGGGGTGGGAGATACATAGCCCAGAACTGGTTAGAGTGAGATGAAGAGTTTTAGGATAGCAACTCATTAGAATTTCACACTGTATATTTGTTAGGGTTAAAATGATATAGGTTTAGTCTGGCAAGACTCTGTCCACGTGGTATGAGCAAATAAAGCACTACAATTTGGCTGGATTGTTCTATGACATGCTTGGCTGGGCCTGACAACATCTGCAAAATACATTATTGCTTTGAAGTGGCTTATAACTGTTGTGTCCATAATGCATTCCACCAAGGTAATTGTTTAAAAAAATCTATTTTTGCAAAGCTTTCCTACCTTTGTCATTAACGTACCTGCCTTCATTACTGGTGGAATATATGACTTTGCACTGAATTGCTTTGGGTTTCACCAGTGCCGAGGCTGGCTGTTTGACACAGCAGTATCTGATCTAATGGGACATACTGTGACCCATGCATTAAATTGCACCAAAGGATATGTGTTTCCATAACTGATAAGAGGAGGCAATGCCTTTGACAAGAGCTTTTGCAGCTGTCCTTCCTTATTAAAGGTAACTGCCTTTTAAGAGGTCCTTGGCACTGAAATCTCTTTCCATAAAAAAATTAGACTGAGATCATCTGTATTATGTTCTGCATACATTTAACATCCTAAACAAAGCTAGTAACAGTGAGGGGTAAGGTGGGAATGTATTACTATGGTAGATTTTTTTTTTCATAAATAGATATTAGAGATTGAAGATTGTTCTTCATTTCCTAAATTTTGTTTTTGGCTTTTACATGGAAACAGCCATTGAGATTCATTATCTCCACAAACCTGATAATACTCAGCATTAATAGACAATCAGATATAAAAGGGTACTAAAGACACCATGCCATATTTAAAACTTGATGTTTCTTGCTTTGCAGTGTGACATTTAATGGGTGCTAAATGGATGTAACTTACAGTCATTATGATATTCAGTCAAAGGACACTTAGTCCACTGTTAAGATGTTAATATTAGGTCCTACCCAGAGATTATCACAAAAGAAGGGTTCATGATACCTAAATCAGATGCTTATCAGTTTTTCTTCTAGATTACAACCCTCAGTACTGGCTACAATTTTTGGGGAGTTGTATTTCTTGCAGGCAAGAAATTGGGGAAGGCTGATATAGAGGAAATGGAAATATAGTGACCTAGAATTTATAACTGCCCAGTACAGTTATACGTGGTTCAGGCAAGCATACGAGAGAATGGAGCCAAGCAAGAGTATGCTGCACTGCTTTTTCATAGTCCAAATTGAATAAGATTTCTGTCTTGTCTTTCCCTCTCCCCTCCCATTCCTGTTCCTATTCTTTAAATTTAAATTTATTTTAGACTTGTATGTCTGCCCATCTTAGAACAACACTCGCTAGGTGACTTGCAGCAACACACTCAGCAGAAAGAGAAATGTTAGTCACTATAACAAATCTTTGCAAACCAAGCTTTTGCCTCTTAGTTGTCTAATGTAATCATCCCACCAATGTAACTGAATTACTATTTGCTTTCTGGCAAATGGGAGGACCTCCTTATTTAGTATATCCCATTTGCCATATTATAAGGCTAGATTACAGGAATGTTTTTTCCCCCCTTCATGATGGCCACCCAGCATCATCATATGCTTGGCTATACACATACAGATATAGAACCCTGCCAATTTCTGTGTCTGCCAAGACAGCAGCTGATAACAAGAGAAAGACATCTAATGTTCTGAATACCCATTGTTGTCAGCCAGGCCAATAGTTCAAGCAGTGCTTGTAATGTATAGATGTATAATATGAGACGGTAGGGGAAAGCCAGGCCTCTGCAGAGCCTTCATTTATTGCTTCAGTTCTTCCATCTCTGCTGCTTGCATAACCCATCGACTTCAGAAAAGATGAACACACAGTTTTTCTCTGGCTTTAGCAAAACGTCCTGCATAAACCTCCTGTGATCACTTTGCCATTTTGTACATGATCTACTACTAGGAACAATCAAGAAATCTGTTATGTATGTACCATAGTTAATAAAGTATGAGCTTGAGGTTAAGTGCAGGGTTCTGGCCCTGCACTTCTGATTGGCTGTTAGGCGGCCAGATCGGATTGGCTAGTTCTTAGGAATCCGATTGGCCCTTAACAGAGGATTATTACTGGTTTAAAGTACTTGCGTTCATAGCTCGCTATTGGACAATTCTCACAAAGGCTGCCTATATAAGGCAGGGTTCACTGTTGTTGTTTGGAGAAGTCACTATGCAAATAAAGAGCTGAAAGTCACTATTCAGAGGCTGTCTCCATTTACTCCGACCCATGTCCAAGTTCTTAACACTGACGACGAGGATGGGATTTGGAGACGTCTGAACCTAAGAAGTCAGGAAGCAAGACCGAGCACGTGGAAGACGACGCCAACAATGGAACCATGTCCAGCAGCATCGTACCACTCGCTACGTTCGATCCAAACCAAGAGGATTGGGAATCCTACATGGATCGCTTCCAAATGTTTCTTGAGATGAATAATTTGAAGGACGCCATACCAGCAAAAAAGCGGGCACTGTTCCTGACGCACTGCGGCCCGACTGTTTTTAAAATGGCAAAAGCACTCGCCAAACCTCGAGAAGTGAAAGCCATGAGCTGGGACAACCTCGAACCCATCCTGAGAGATCATTATGCGCCAACCATGCTTACACTCGTGAGACGCCACGAGTTTTATCAAAGGAACCAGCGAAAAAGAGAGAGCGTGGCTGATTTCGTGGCAGACATCCGAAATTTAGGAGGCCTCTGCGGGTTCGCCGATTTAGAAGCAGCACTAAGAGACCGAGTAATTCTGGGATTAGATGCGCTAGGCGTGCAGAGCAAGCTGATGGCGAAAGGCGACATCAGCCTTGCTGACGCCATCACCAAAGCCATGGCTGCGGAGGCGACCCAAAAGTCAGCTGCACAATTACGGCGAAGCCGCACTTCGGCAACACAACCGACCAGCGAAATCTTACCCAACTCAGAAGGGCAGCTTGTTACGACGCACCACGAGGACCGATCTTTGTCGTCAGACAGCGACGAAGAAGGGGTCCATCGAATGCAGTCCGACCAGGATCCTCGCCCTAAGCCCTTACGCCCTTGCGCTGGCTGTGGAGCAAACCATGCCAGGGCCGAATGCAAATTCCGTGACGCACTCTGCCATGAGTGTGGGAAACGAGGCCACATCAGCCGGGTCTGCCGCAGCTTACCAGGACCCAGCCAGGCCTCAAAAGGGGCCAACTATCACCAATCGACAGGAAACCGTCCTGTAAGGCGAGAACCAGTAAACCACTCCTACAGAAATCGCACTTGGCAAAAAGAAGAGGCTCACTATCACTATAGGTCATGCCTCAGTCATGGACACTAAGAAAATTCGAGTCACAGTAGCCATCGAGAACCAGCCTTGCCACATGGAGGTTGACTTGGGATCGTCCCTCTTGATGGTGTCTTGGAAGACACTCAAGCAACTTATCCCCACAATCCAATGCCAAGACCTCCAATTTCAACGCCTCATCCTCAAGGACTACCAAGGAAATCGAATTCCTGTGGTCGGGTCCTGCCGAGTCCGAGTCTCCTTCAAGAAACATACAGCGTACTTACCTCTAACGATCATCGACAGAGATAGGCCTAGTCTATTAGGCCTCCAATGGTTCGCGCCACTAGGCATCGAGGTGGCCGGTGTGAACCGATTCGGTGGTTGTGAGTGGGAGGAAGACCTTGTTTCTGAGTTCAGCGACGTCTTCGCAGACCGTTTAGGCGAGTATAAGGGGACCCCAATCTCATTTAGTTTAGATCCAAAAGTAGCCCCAATTCGCTTGAAGCCCCGTCGAGTTCCATTCGCTCTTAAAGCTAAGATCGACGAACAACTCGATAAGTTAATTGCTCAAGGGGTGTTGAAGCCCATCGATCACTCTCCATGGGAAACCCCTATTGTAACGCCCATTAAGCCAGATGGGTCAATCCGAATTTGTGGGGACTATCGGGCCACTTTAAACTACGCCCTACAGCAGAATGCATATCCAGTTCTGGTGGTGCAGCACCTCCTCCATTCCTTGGGGGTCGGAAAGGTTTTCGCTAAATTAGATTTAGCTCAAGCTTATCAACAACTACCAGTGGATGAAAAGACGGCTCAGGCCCAAACAATTGTAACGCACAGAGGTGCTTTTAAATGTACTCGATTGCAATTTGGGGTTAGTGTAGCCCCGGGGATATTCCAAAGCCTCATGGAAAGGTTGTTACAGGGAATCAAGGGCGTGGTTCCGTATTTTGATGACGTATTAATTGCAGCCCCTACCAAAAAAATCTTGCAGGATCGTTTGAAAAGTGTTCTTAAAAAATTCCAAGAGGCAGGACTTAAGGTGAAAAAAAATAAATGTCACTTATATACTGACAGTGTTGAGTTTCTAGGGTATAGGATTGATAGCCAGGGCATCCACCCTACCGAAAGTAAATTAAAGGCGATAAAAAATGCCCCCAGGCCACGTAACAAGGGCGATCTCCAGGCATTCTTAGGCCTCATTAATTTTTATAATGTATTTTTTCCGCATAAGGCGACTGTTGCTGAACCGTTACACCGGTTATTAGATAAAAAAGCATTGTGGGTATGGGGTTACCGGGAAGAACAAGCGTTCCGGAATGTTAAAAAATTGCTCACATCTGACTCTGTACTTATGCAGTATAACGAGACTTTACCACTAGTTATAACCTGCGATGCCTCGCCCTTCGGGTTGGGCGCCATTTTGAGTCATGTACTGCCTAATGGGAATGAAGCCCCTGTTGCATACTTTACGAAGACTCTTTCACATGCAGAGTGGAACTATGGACAAATTGATAAAGAAGCTCTCGCAATCGTTGCCGCTGTAAAGAAATTTCATGAATATGTGTATGGGAGGACATTCACCATTGTAACTGACCACAAACCGTTGCTAGGGATAATAGCTGGGGACAAGCCAACCCCCTACATATTATCCCCTAGAATGACCCGATGGTCAGAATTCCTCGCTGCTTATAATTATCGCCTTCAATATCGACCGGGGAAAGCCATTCCCCACGCCGACGCATTAAGCCGAGCACCGCTTCCAGAGACTCTCGACGATCCGGCACCAATGGCAACCACGTTGCAGATCGAAACACTCAACTCGCCGCCTATGACCGCCCGAGACATCGCAAGAGAAACCAAACGAGACTACACCCTAGCCCGAGTCCTAGGCTGGGTAGAACGCGGATGGCCATTGGACCAAGTACCAGATGACTTCGCGCCATTTAAAGCAAGACAGACTGAACTTTTTTCACAAAAAGGCTGTGTCATCTGGGAAGATAGAGTCGTTGTCCCAGAACGATTCCGGAAGACGCTACTACAAACCCTGCACGAGGGCCACCCTGGCATCATGCAGATGAAAGCACTCGCACGAAGCTACGCATGGTGGCCGGGCATGGACCGGCAAATCGAGCAGTGGGTCAAAGCGTGTACCAGTTGCCAACAAGCCAGCAACACCCCACCAAAAGCCATGCCTACTGAATGGGAAACGCCACGTGGACCCTGGTCCAGAATCCACCTGGATTTCGTGGGGCCAACCAAAGGATATACCTTCCTGCTGACAGTCGACGCATATTCCAATTGGTTAGAAGTTCATCGTATGATGGCCACAACTTCTGAGGCAGTGATTAAGATCCTTAGTAAACTCTTTGCAACCCATGGATTGCCTGACGTCCTGGTGTCCGATAACGGGCCACAGTTCACGGCATTGATGTTCGAGCAGTACCTCGCTGACCACGGCATCCGCCATGCGCTCACCTCACCTGTGCACCCTGCGACCAATGGCCGAGCGGAATGCATGGTCCAATTTGTTAAAAAGACTTTGCAAAAAATGGACTATGACAATATCGATGACAAAGTCAACCAAATTCTCTTTTTACAACACATAACGCCACATAGTGTCACCGGCAGAACTCCCGCAGAACTACTGATGGGACGAAGACTCCGTTCCCACCTCGACCGGTTGCACCCTGCTTACGAACTGGAAAAGCCAATAGGATCCAGTGGCCGCTGTCGCACGTTCCAGGTAGGAGACCGCGTTTACACACAGAACTTATCAGGTGACCCGTTATGGACAGAGGCAACGGTAGTACGAGTGACCAGCCCCAAATCCTATGTAGTGAAATGCTGTGACAATAGACTGTGGAAACGGCATATCGACCAATTACGGTCACGACTCATACGGCCAGTCAACAGCTCCCCCATGACCAAACCGAGGGGGGGGGAGGTACAGAAGAAGAAGATGACGTTCCAGGGAACCTGCTTGAAGAGAGCGATGAATCAAGTGAGACTCAAGAAATGGAGCAGGAAGAAGAATTGTTTGCACCACAAGAAATTGCACCTGAGCAAGAAGCAGAGACACTGCCAAACAACAATCTACCTCAACAGGATTGCAATCAACCAGTCCAACGAAAATCCGAAAGACTTAAAAGACAACCATCCTATTTAAAGGACTATATAACTACACCATAATTAAGAAGCCAGGGGGAAGGGGTGTTATGTATGTACCATAGTTAATAAAGTATGAGCTTGAGGTTAAGTGCAGGGTTCTGGCCCTGCACTTCTGATTGGCTGTTAGGCGGCCAGATCGGATTGGCTAGTTCTTAGGAATCCGATTGGCCCTTTACAGAGGATTATTATTGGTTTAAAGTACTTTTGTTCATAGCTTGCTATTGGACAATTCTCACAAAGGTTGCCTATATAAGGCAGGGTTCACTGTTGTTGTTTGGAGAAGTCACTATGCTAATAAAGAGCTGAAAGTCACTATTCAGAGGCTGTCTCCATTTACTCCGACCCATGTCCAAGTACTTAACAAAATCTTTAAAGCAAGAACATTTTAATCCATTTTATTCATGCCCAAAGTAACTTTGGTGCCTCTGAAACAGAAAACACAACTTCACAATGAGATTACACCAAGAAAATAAAAAGTTTCATCTTCAGAGGCAGTGTGACAGAAATAATTAGTTGCTTTTAAATGGAAAGACTTGTTTTGCTTCACTTTAATAGAAAATGCATTGGAATCTTCTTAGGAAGAAAATAATTGGAAAACAGCCTATTTTTAAATGCATCTCTGTTTATTTTGAATAAGCCAATGAAAAAGATTTTATAAGAAGCATTGTCCAAGGTGTACCTTTTTGTTCTTTGAGACATTTTGTGCTTGTATCTGCAAAATTATTCTAGCTCTCTTTTAAAAGATTTTTTTTCCTCGTTTTCTGTTTTAAAAATAGATATCCCTTTATTTTTTGGTTGAAAAATTGACATAGTCTATCTTGTTTTCTACATGTTATATAAGCTGTTCTGAGAAATCTTTATCTAAAGAGCAAGATAAAAATGTTGTAAAGAAGTAATTAAACTTAAAAGCTTTGTTAATAGTCTTGTGAAATTGTCCCATCTAAATGATTGATTCTGTTAAAATTTTAAATATGACTGGTTTCTGGTTCTGCATGGCTTCAGTGGCAGCAGGAATTTGCGACTGTTCGCAATTCCTACTGAGCTTGCCGCCGAGGTACCCCCGATCCAAATGGGTCAGGGGGATATGGCTGCCCTGTAGGGACAGCCGAAGAGAGAGGGGAGCCAGACAGGGGGTTGGGGGTGTCGCAGACCCCCTCCTTGTCCGGAAAAACCCCTTTTTCCTGAGGTGGTGGAGCGGCGGTCAGTAATGGCCGCCAAGAAGAAGCCTGCAACCGGGTAAGATTGTACTGGAGGAAGCAAGAAAAGTGAAAGTGCTGGCTGAGCCGGGTCAATCAACATCTTTTAAACTCGCTGGAACTGAACTGTCTGAATTGCTGGAGTTTACATTGTATCCCAAAGAAGAGTGGAAAGTGGCGGAGAAGCTTTTAAAGGGAACTTTTTTTTTTCCTTCACTCTCCCACCCCATAGAAACAGCAGATGAAGATTTGAAATTTATTTGGGTACTAAGGTGAACTATTTTGAAAGTTGAAGTCAAGGGATAAAAGACTTCTTGGACATTGGACTTAAAAATTTAAGGAATTGGAAAACCCTTATTAGTGGTATGGATTTCTGATCATTTAAAAATTGATGTTGCAAGTGGGAAGGGAGAGGAAAAAAATTGGAGCAGAAGTGGAAAAAGGAGGAGATTGCCTAGAATCCCAAAGAAAGATACATGGTAATTGGACCTCTTTGATTAAACAGTAACCCCAGAAAGAGAAATAGAAGAAGGAAGAAAAGTATTAATTTTTGGAACTTTTTTTGAACTATTTTTGATTAAAAATACTTGGGTGGTTGTTTTGGGAAAAGTTTCTCTTTTCATGATGGCATCGCTTGTGGATGAACTAAAGACTGAATATCAAAAATATAAAAAGGAAGAACAAGATGGAAAAGATACTTTGGGCACTTTATTTCAATTTTTAGAAATGGCGTTATGTACTTATGAAAAGTTGACTACGCAGCAGAATGACTGGGACAAAGAAGAAGAGGAACAAGAAGCCATCTTTGATGAACAATGGGTTTTTTCCAGGGAGGAGGAGAAAGAGGATAAAAAAAAGGGGATTTTAAGGTTTGAAAAAACAACCAAAAAAGAGAAAAATGAGAGGAAAGGTGGATGCAAGGTTAGAAAGCAATGGAAAGGGAGTAAGAAAAGGGAGGAGGAGAGATAAAGGGGTAAAAAGGGCAAGGAGAAGAATAAACAAAAGAGAAAGGGGGGGGGAGGAGAAACCTCAATGGTGGGAAGCAAGATCTAAAGAAAAAAAGCTTATTTAGAGACAATGGGTGAAGGATAAAAAAAAGGGGGGGATTCTGGAAGGTACATAAGATTGTGTTTTTATATGTGTATTTAGAGTAGAATCTTTCTTATAAAATTTATTGTGTAATTTTAGAATGTACTAAACAGAATCCCAAGATAAATTAAGTGTTATATCAAGTATTTTTAAGTTAGGGCAATGAGTTAAAGGCGCCACTCCAATTAGTGTATAGGAGAAGTATAGTAAAAGAAAAAAGATGAATGGATAGTTGGAAATAGAACAGACAAAGAATGTTATTGAAAATGGTAATAAGATAGGAAAGGATATATAAAGTGAATATGATGTGTAAATTTCGTCTGTGTGAAGAGTTTTAACTCGGGATCAAGCAGCTTTCAGAAAAGATGTTTTAAGTTTTGTTATGTTTTCTGCATTTTGTATGTTGACAAAAGGCAATAAAATTTTAATTAGCAAGAAATAATTTGGATGAAAAGGAGAAGTTGGGATAAGATATGAAGTTAAATAGATAAAGTAAATATTGATATTATAATTGGGAATCATTATGTTCTATTGGTTTTCTTCTTTAATTATTACTATTTTTTTTAGAAAAGAATTTATAAGCTGTTATGCCTTGATTGTTTGTGCACTGTTTTTGTAAAATTAATAAAATTTGTTTTAAAAAAATAATTTTTTTTAAATATGACCCAGCCTTTCAAATAAATTTAGAAAATTGAAACAATTGATTGTTTATTTCAAGTTTCCACTTTGATTTGAACATTTGATGGGATTGAATTTAGAGATGGTTTCTATGGGATAAAATTCAGAATGTTTTTGAGTATTCTGGTTAAAGAATTGGGTTTTTTTTTGTTTTTCACCTCAGGGCAACAAAAGTAGATTATGTTATTTAATGTAATGTGTATAATAAATTTGTAATATTTTAATATAACTCTATTATTTATGAATATTATATTAATGAAGCCTGCTCAGAGTTACCTTGAGGTAAGATGGGCTGTGTATAAAATTTATAAGTAAATATACATTATATTTATATTATATAAATTAATAAATAAAAATAAAAATTGTCCTATTGCCCATATTTCTGCATTCTGTTGGCTGGCAGGTAGCCATCTGCATGGCCTTATGAATTAGCATGTCAAATTTTTATTGTATTTGTCCTTTTTATTTTAAAAAGTTGATATAGGAAGCTAGTCACTAAGGTGGCAAGAGATCTCTGAGAGAAGTAGTAAAAGGAAGCCTTGACTGAAAATAAAATATGATGTGTTTTGCAGTGTGAAAAGTTGCATGGTAGTATAAGTATAGAGACAATTAACTAGAATCATTCCCAATTAAACAAGCACATTCTTTTTGATGGTGATAGAATTTTGGAGAAATATGTAAAAACTTTAACTTTCCCGGGGACCAAAGAAAAGCCAAAGTGGAAAAAATCTCTCAATCTTCTCCTTTTCCCTCAATTTACCATTCCTTACAGTGCTTTAAAACAAAAATGAAATCACATTAAGGGCCTTTCCCCCCACTGAGTTAAAGTCCATACACCATTTTTTAAACTAGTAGAAAACTACACCAGCATGAAATTTGCTGCTCTCATTGCTGATCTCTATTCTTACCTTATTGCATCTGTTCCATGTCATTACTGAACGCTATTATCCTCATTATAATGTTATTTACAATGCACGTGCATATATGCAGCCTCTGATAGGCAAAGCAATTAGTTTGGTCTTCTGGTTTTTCTGCTCTAACTCTTTAATGTATCAGCAGCTTTGTGTGTGTGAGTGTGGAATCTGCAAACATGGCATTACAAGGGCAGTGGAGTCTAACACCAGGACTCTGTCAGGAGTCTCTTGGCAGCATTGTCTGTTTCTCTTTCCAGATCCCATTCTGGCTTGACCCAAATCAAATAAAATAAGAGGGAGAAATCATAAATAGAGAGAAATGGTTGGCAACAATTCTTCAGGGAGAGAAACTTTATTGAAGCTTTCATGCCCTCTTTTTCTATACACTCACCCGTTGCTGACCCATAGATTCCTTTGTGTTATGTTTGGAAGCAAAACTAAGTCATTTCCAATGAACTGGTGGGTCTGACTAGCAGATTGAAACTATGACAATGTTTACAGGTATGAGATTTGTGTGACCCACATTAAAAGGGGACCTGCTTTGATTTCTCATGCTTGTCATTTTGATATTGTTGACCTTATTTGTGGACTCTGTTGGCAGTTTCTTAATGTTTTGTGTTACTGTATCCAATTATTTAGAGAGCATATAACAAAATTTCAGAAAAAACACTTACCAAAGGCCAGAACACAGCAATGAGCCAACCTTATCCCCAAACATCTATTAAGCATTCTGTGTTATTCATCATCACTGGACTTTGTCTCTAACTTTAGGGGTGGAAAAACTGAACATATTACATGCTTTGAAGTTATCCCAGACCAAGTTGGAATAAGGAAGTAAATGCTACTTTAATATCAGTACAGCAAAAGATTGCTTAAGGTTATGTTTACAGTTATAAACAGTGACATAATATATTAACCAACATGATTCACTGGAACCTCTATGAACATTATTGTATGTCAGTAATGAAAAAAATGGTGGGAACGTAGAGATGAAGAAGTAGTAAACAATGAACAGGTTAAAATATTGTAGGATTTCCAAATACAGACTAATAAAGAATTGGCTCATAACACACCAGGTTTAACTGTGGTTGAAAAGGAGAAAATGAAGATAATTGATGTGGCAATACCCAGGGATAGTAGAACAGAAGATGAAGAATTGGAGAAGATCACAAAGTATCAAAATCTGAAAAGTAAAATTGAAAGATAATAACATAAACCATCCTTGATGATCCCCCTGATTATTAGCACAATGTGTACCATACCAAAAATCTTTGGACAACACTTAGAAAATCTGCTCATTGACAAAATTTTTATCTGCCAATTACAAAAGGTTTGGATCTGCACATATATTATGCCAATACATAACAACATCCTAGGTTCTTGGGAAGAATTCAATGCAAATGAAGGCCAACACCATTAAATGATTGGCAGCTGTGATTTCACTGTTGTATATATAATAAAAATAGTTTCCCTTGTCCTTCTCTCCAGGTATATCTGGAGTACCTCTTGAACAGTATTGGCACTGACAGAATTACTATAAGTGAATTGCTAAATGCTTTTCTTGAAGCAGCTTACATTTAATTTTGTTTGAATCAAAATAATAATTCAATCAAGATCACATGAGATACTAATGCCACCCTATAAAGACACATCTAGAATACTGCATGCAGTTTTGCTCACCACACTATAAAAAAAAAGTTGAGACTCTTATAGAGTGCAGAGAAGAGCAACAAAGATGATTAGGGGACTAAAGGCTAAAACATATAAAGAATCATTCCAGTAACTGGGTATGTCCAGTTTAGTAAAGAGAAGGACCATGGGAGATATGATAGTAGTATTCCAATATCTGAGGGGCTGTCACAGAGAGGAGGGGATCAATCTATTTTCAAAAGCACCTGAAGACCAGACAAGGAATAATGGATGGAAACTGATCAAGGAGAGATTCAACATAGAAATAAGGAGAAATTTTCTGACAATCAACCAATGGAAAAGCTTGTCAACCAATGGAACAATCAACCAATAGAACAGCTTGCCTTCAGAAGTGGGAGCTTCATTACTAGAAGCTTTCAAGAAGAGAATGGACTGCCACTTGTCAAAAATAGTGTAGGGTCTCCTGCTTGGACAGGGGGCTGGACTAGATGATCTACAATGTTCCTTCCGACTCTTTTATTCTGTTATGTTATATTGTTATATTACTAAACAACACCATCTTATCCTGTCTCCTTGGGAAGAACTGTATAGATCAGTGGTTCCCAAAGTGGGCATACCACCCCCTGAGGGGCAGTGGGATGCCTTAGGGGGGTGCTAAGAGACAAGGGGCCTGGCAGGGGGCTCTAAGAGGCAGCAGGGGGGCTTTCGAGGTGCTGGCCCTGCAGGTTCACCCCATTGACTGTTTCACCGATCCGTAGGCAGCACCCCAAATGTGGAACCCACACACAGTGAGCCTTGCCAAACCTGGGGGGGGGGAGAGGTGGGAGGTGGCAGAAAGGTAGCACCTTAGCTTGCAGGCTGCCCTATCCGGTGGAAGCGGTGGAGGCACGCCAGAAGGCCCAAAAGCAAAACCTTCCCAAGGCACGCAGTGAAAGGGATGGGTGAGGACACGTTAGGGCCCCCTTCCCTGGAGGAGAACAAGGGAGCACGCAGCCCCCGCCTGGCCTCTGCCTCTCCAGCCAGCCAGGTTTGTGCGCAGGATGCGGGTGGGTGCAGCTGCAGCTCTCCAAGGCATGTGGCTGGTTCAGTTCAGCTCTACGTGGCCGGCCTGGACCTAAAACCTAGCCTCCCTCTGCAGCCTGGTTCTTCTGACCGAGCTCTATGCTTGCTTGCTTGCTTATTTTCCAAGCGATCGTTCCCTCTGCCTCCGCTGGTCTGGGCTGCTCCTGCATGCCCTCCTCCTCCCGGGCGGAGCATAAAGATGGGTGGAGCACTTCTCCAAAGTTGGGAGTCTCTGAGTGTGTGCAGAGTGCCTCCCCTTGCTTGGCCCAATGGAAGTGGACCTTGGGTCGATGCAAAGAGGATCAAGTCGGCTGCATCGCTGCCCTGGGGAGGTTGGCATTGCTAAATTGGATGCCAAAGAAAGAACTGGGGCAGGGATCTGGAGAAAGGGGCAGAGGGGCAGCTGCATTAAGGAGCATGAAGATCTTAGCCATGGTTTATTGACTAAGCTGGATTCAAACAGTATGCTAAACTCTAACCAGAATGGCTGGGTTGATATATTCAGCCGGGTTTCTCAACCTTGGTAACTTGTGTGGACTTCATTTCCCATTCTGGCTTTGCTCTACTTTCCCAAAGTGCTGCCACTGTCGCATTCTGTCTGTCTATCCATCCATCCAAAAGGTATGTGTGCCTGCCTTCCTGCCTTCCTGTCTTTCTTTCTGTCTACCTACCTACCTACCTACCTACCAATCTATCTATTTATCTACCTACCTACCTACCTATCCATACATTCATCCAAAAGGTTTGTCTGCCTGCCTGCCTACCTACCTGTCTCTCTCTGTCTCTCCATCCATCCATGTTCAAAGCGCCAGCTCTGTAGGCACATCGGAAAAGTAGACCAAAGCCAGTCTGAGAGGGAGAGAGGGAGGGGGAGAGGGAGAAAGAGAGAGAGAGAGAGAGACCTGATGCATCAGATTGAAATGAGGCCTAGTTTAGACTCAGGCCCTTTTCTACATTGAAACATCTTTGCCAGCATATTGAAACATCTTTGGCTTCTATTAAAGGTTTTGTGGACGAAACATGGTCAAGATTATCAAGAAGCTCTCATGTTTTGTTGAGGCTTTAAACAGGATCCATTGGACCAGATCTCCACCCTAAAAATTACTTTTCCCCAATGTATTACAGTGCCAATTCTGAAGAAGGCAAAACCAAAATGTACTGGTAAATTACAGGAGAACACACACACACACACACACACACACACACACACACACACAAAAGATGAACTAAAAATCCAGATCCAGTCTAAGCATCTCTCTGGGTGAAACAACCATAATTGTCCCCCCACTTTTTTTTTACTGCTAAGGTGGTATTAACATCACTGAACTGAAAGGAACCAGAATTGCTAGGAGCTTGAAGGAATGAAACAGTTTTGTACTAAATAATCCTTTATGTTGAATGATAAATATATGCAGATCTTGAGCTGTAAATGACCAGTTTTCACAAAAATATTTATTGTATATTTTAGACATAAAGAGGTCTGTCCCTCTGCCCCCAGCATCTATTTCTTCCCCTATTTTAAATTTGATATGTCTTGATATAGACATTTTATATGCTTCTTCTATTTAAACCTCAATGTCTCTATAGATAATAACTAGAATTGTTGACAAAATCCAGAAAAAGGACTTTATGATGATTCTTCCGCCATTTTATCTTATGCTAAATTATCTGATATGAGGGGTTTATGTAGGTTTTATAGAGATGGGGTATTAGATACTCTTCTTAAACTTGATTAGCCTTCAGATCTCTTCCAGTTTTTTTGACAGCATCTGATTGGGCTATGGTTCTGTGACAAATTCATGGATGATGGATGCAAAGATGCACTTTGTTTTCATTGACCTTTAAAGAATAAAATTAGGCTTTTGACCCACTTCATTTAATATTTCAAACATATTGTTTTCTTTATCTCATTTGAAAGCTTTATATATAGAGATATTTTTTTAAAATCTTATAAAGTATAAAAAGAACACATACAGTAGAGTCAAAGTTGACTCCACTTTATCATACAGTACTCCCAACTGGTATTGATACCATTCTTTCATATAGTGTATGTGAGATATAGTCAAAGCCAACCCATATAGGATCATACTATGCAAACAGTGATATTCTTGTTATTATCAAATTGTATTCCACCCTCAAGGCAGTTAATCAGATTTTCACTGTATTTTATTTTTTACTATTAAAACACCTTGTTTCTTTCTTACTGACATGCTACTTTGGGAGCATGAGTTGGGGATGGGTACTATCCCATACAGAATAGGCTAAACTGGAATTGGGAGGGGGATATGATGTTATCCAGTTTCCTACTGATCAAATATTGAGTAAATATTTAGGCAGGGGTGGGATTCTACTGGTTCGGACCAGTTCGGGCGAACATGATGTAAAATTTGTATCTGGTTTGCCGAACTGGTATTTGAACTGAGTGGCTGGCCCTACCCACCCTGCCTCTCCCCTCCCTGGTATCTCCACATGGCCCATTTTTGATGCATGTAAATCCATGTGGAGGCTCTGGGAGGGGGAAAAACTTCTGGAAGTACCAGAAGTGGGCCTGTTTCTTGGCTTCTGGGGGGCCTCCAGAGCCCAGGGAAGGCCTTTCTTGCCTTCCCAGAGGCCCAAGGGAAGCCTCTGGACCCTTGGGAAGGTGAAAAACAGCCCTTCCAGAAGTGTCAGTAGGCCACACCCACCCAGCAACTGAGCAGCGAACTGGTTGATGGGATCTTTGAATCCTACCCCTGGCTTTAGGCTAATTCAAATTCAGCTCCCCAGAAATATTATATGTGTGTGTGTAAATATATGTGTGTGTGTACATGTACACACATGCGTGCGCATGCACCCACCCAAACTCTTTAATGAATTTTTGGCTATAGTAGATGTTTTGGTTTCCAGTTTCTGTAGTATCTCCACCATATGTTGAATACCACATCCTTAGAAGACATTAAGTTAAGGAACAGTGGGGTAGAGGAAAGAAGAACTAAAACATAATGTGATTTCTTCTGTTTTGGCCTTGCAGCATCTCTGAATCTAGCTTACAAAATCTAGTCTGTAGCTTAGCATATAGTGTAAACTTAACAAATTGCTTTTTGTCCAATCAACCATTTTAAAATAAACTATGGCTTGGCATGTGGTGGGAATCCAGATATTATGTTTTGCAGGTGTGCCCTTACTTCAGACTTTGTCTTCCTTTATCTCGTCTCCTTCTGGCAGTCTT
The DNA here is from genome assembly GCA_033807585.1 of Hydrophis major. Classification (NCBI taxonomy): domain Eukaryota; kingdom Metazoa; phylum Chordata; class Lepidosauria; order Squamata; family Elapidae; genus Hydrophis; species Hydrophis major. The sequence continues at coordinate 324,674,382 of CM066328.1, read as the reverse complement.
TCCACATGTTCCCTCTGTTGATGATACAAAGAACACTTCCTCTGAGCTGCATGTGTTTCTGGCAGCAGGGAGTATATTGTTTGCATTCCAAATCTTGTAGTTTTGGCACTTTAATAAATATGAGAATATTAAATGAATTAAAATATTTGTACATTATTGTCTTAATTTATTATGGAATGCTCACTACATTTATGAGATGGCTTCCTTGCTGAGATCGTCAGAACACTGTTATAGTGCCTATTAACTTTTACAGCCGAAATTTGGTTTTCATCAAGAAAAGCAAAAGTTAAAAATAAAGCACAAAAAAGCCAGTTGTCATAATTAATGGGTGCCATAGCAAAGCACACAGAATTAATGAGAAAGATTACCTTTTTTAGTGTTCCTATAAACTGCTAGATTGAAGGGATGTGGAAAATGAATAATGCATTTGCATAAATATCCACCAAATGATTATGCATTTGCTGATTTATGTAAGGCACTCAGATGCTATGGTGATGAGCAAAGTATAAATAAAAAAGAGAGGTGATTGGTAGATAGTTGTCTCAATGAATATCAATTGAAAGGAAACGTTAAATAGAATATCAATTGGAACAGAGAATGCTGCTGGATATTTACTTCTATCAGCATAGTAATCATGTGCTTCTCAACTTTCCAATGTTCTTTTTGACAATCTGTAGAATGGGAAAATTATTTTAGAATATAGCTTCACACTTATCCTGAAGATGTACAACAACTAGATAATATTAGACACACATGGGCTAATAAAAAGAATCTAGTATTTGGCTCAAATCTTTTAGAAACGATGAGGCAAAATACTCATTCTGGAATTAAAGATTTGAAGGGTAATAATAATAACAGATAATAATAATAGATAACCAGAGTTGGAAGGGACCTTGTAGGTCATCTTGTCCAACCCCCTGCCCAAGCAGGAGACCCTACACCATTTAGGACAAATGACAGTCCAATCTCTTCTTGAAAGTCTCAAGACAACTTCTAACTTCCGAGGGCAAGCTGTTCCATTGGTTGATTGTTCTCACTGTCAGAAAGTTTCTCTTTATTTTCAGATAGACATTACAGGAGGACAAGTGTCTATTGTGGCAAAAAAAATCAGGAGCAGAGAGAGAAAAACTTCACCACAATGTAGAAATCAATCAACCTTTATTGTCAGAGTACAACATGTGTACAATGAGATTAGCTGAGCCTCCTTTCGTGCATGCCCCCCAACACAACTCACAGTGAAGACTAACCCAATCTTATTGCACCATGTGACTTTGTTGCACAATGTGCTGTTCCCGCAAGTCTATCATACTACATTGACATTAAGTTATTTTCCATTCAGGAGTCTGACATCTAGATGTAACCTAGATGATCCATTATATTTGGGTAACTTGCATCAATGGTAGTTCAGAACCAACTTAAGAATGGAGCATTGTCCTGAAACAGCCAGACTATGTTCACAACTGCATTTGTAAATAACTTTATAGAACTCAGCCATCTGGTTATTTGTGAGGAAAGGCCTTGAATTTGGTCAAGAAATTGTACCTGACTCTGAAAACTAGTGCTGACTAATAGACTGGTTTATATGCATAAAACATTTCATCTTAGGAAACTGAATTGGTTACTTATTGACTGCAACAGTTCTTCAAAGCTTTGTTGCTAACCCAACAGGCTTTCAGCAACATGGGACAAGGTTCTCTGAAAGATACATGATGCAAGGAAGATTGTACTGGTTGACTTATATTCAGCAGATTATGGTTGTGATCCAGTTGTTAATTGATGTGAGTCAGATCCATACTCAGTGCAGAGCCATGGTGGTGCAGTGGTTAGATAGAATGAAGTACTGCAAGCTATTTCTGCTGACTGCCAGCATGCCAGCAGTTCGGCAGTTCGATTTTGATCATCTCAAGGTTGAGTCAGCCTTCCATCTTTCCAAGATCAGTGAAATGATGACTCAGATTGTTGGGGGAAATATGCTGACTCTGTAAACAGCTTAGAGAGGACCGTAAAAACTATGAAGTGGTATATAAGTCTAAGTGATACTGCTATCAACTTTAAGACACTGCATTTTAGGGATGACATTGTTAAAGTGGAATGTGATCAGAGGAGAGCAATCAAAATGATCAGAGGGCTGAAAGACAAACTTATAAGAATGATTGGAGGCACTGGTTATATTTAGTTCATAGAAGAGAGGACTATAAGGAGACAGGATAGTTGCTTTTCAAGTATATGAAAGGCTATTATGTGTAAGATGTTATTATGTGTCAGTGTTATTCAAGAAAAATAGCAAGAAACATTAGGATTGAATTACAAGAAAGCATATGGGATTTGAGGAAAAATACACTACAAGCAATAATGAAAACTTTTGCCTCTTTCACTGGAGATGTTTAAACAGAGACTGGATGGCTTTCTAGAGAGAATGATATAGTAGTAGATTCCTTACACTGAGTAAATAATTAGATTACATTACATACCCTTCAAAATATTCTCCAATCTTTACATTCTAAACTTGTGTGCCACTATTCTATTGATTCCTTTATATTTTATGTTCTATATAATCACATAGTTTACAGATTAGGAATTATTTTAATATAAGATATGGAAAAAGTTCAAAATAAATGAATATGTAATAAAGTGTTATAATAAAGCGTAGGTATTAGCAATATGTATGCATTTTTCTCTTTTATAATGGAAGGGTATAAATATTTTAAATTAATCTTATGATTCCATTATTAATGTGTATTTTATTATTTTAAACCACCATAAGTGCCATTATTGCTGAAGAATGCAAATTTAATTGGTCTATAAATTAAATAATATGCAGGTATGAATAAGACTGAAATTCAGAACTTTAGATTCTGCCAAAAATCATCTGGAAGAAGTCCGTGGCAAACCATTTTCCTATTGTTGCCAAAACCTTGAAATGAACTTTACCACTTTTACTTCCAGTAGAAACCTGACCTAGCAATATATTTTTCTGTCATATTCCCATTATTGTGCTTTCATTTCCCAACTCATAAGTGAAGCAAAACTACTTATAAGAATTATACTGTTGTTGAATGAGTGTTTTCTCTCTTAAATAGACAGTATCTAATGGTAGCCAAATATTTTTGCCACGCATTTAGTACAGAACAGAACAGAATAACAGAGTTGGAAGGAACCTTGGAGGTTTCCTAGTCCAACCCCCTACCTAGGCAGGAAACCCTATACATTTCAGACAAATGGTTATCCAATATTTTCTTAAAAGCTTCCAGTGTTGGAGCATTCACAACTTCTGGAGGCAAGTTGTTCCATCAATTAATTGTTTTAACTGTCAGGAAGTTTCTTCTTAGTTCTAAGTTGCTTCTCTCCTTGATTAATTTTCCTCCATTGCTTCTGGTCCTGCCCTCAGGTGCTTTGGAAAATAGCTTGTCTCCCTCTTCTTGGGGCAACCCCTGATATCTATACCCTCATCAAAATCATTGAGGAAGATGTTAAAGAGTATTGGGCCTAAAACAGAGCATTGCGGTACCCCACTGTATACTTCCATCTATGTAGATGCAGTTCCATTGAGAATAGGCATTGGTTCTTACCTGACACGCCCCTTCTCGGTGAGCTGCAAGGAGCATCCAGAGTGGGAGGTGCTTCAGACTCCTCTCTCACAGGCTGAGCTTGAATTGAGGAATGCTCCTCCTCCTCCACGTGACTTCACGTAGCATTCCCCAGTTTTGCGAGGACGAGAAGAAAAAGCCGTGTACTCATCCTAACCAACTAGTGGATCATTGGCCGAAACAAGATTCCCTACCAGATGGAGAAATTAGGGTGGGGCTGGATGCTCCTCGTGGCTCGCCGAGAAGGGGCGTGTCAGGTAAGAACCAATGCCCATTCTCCATAGAGCCGCTCGGAGCATCCAGAGTGGGACATACCAAAGCTTGGCAGTCCTACGGGAGGGACTCCGTCTGGGCCAGAAGCCCCTCCGGGTCATCGATGACCCTCTGTAGGACTCGTCTGCCAAACGAGGCCTCTGCTGAGGCAAATACGTCTATCTTGTAATGCCTAATGAAGGGAGATGGGGAAGCCCAGGTGGCGGCCCAGCATACATCAGTGATTGGAGCCTGGGTGGCCCAAACTGCCAAAGTAGCTGCATTCCTGGCGGAATGTGCTATATTCCACTGGGTACAGGTAGGGCTTGTGACAGGTAGGATCTGGAGATAGTTGCTCTGATCCAGTGACCAATAGTTGAAGGGGATACTTTGTGACCCAATTGTTAAGCTTGGGTTCCCCATAACCAGGGTTAAGGAGACAAGCTAAACAGAATGTGCAGCTTTAGTCAGATAGGCATACAGATAAATGTGTGAGATAAGTTTGTATGTTAGTTAACATACAGTAAAAATAACAGATACGCTTGTGTTATCAAAAATATAGTTTATTCCATTTAGAGTTTTATAGCATAGTCAAAATAACAGTCCATTAGTCATGTATCACTTTAGTCAGTCCATTCAAGGATTTTCAATGAGCAAAGTCCGTGTAGAATATCCAATGTCAGTTCACTTATAATAAATCAGTCCTCTCACCGTTGATAAATTAACAGTCCTTTCTCTCTCCCGTTCCAATTGGGGAAAAACGCAGTCTTCAGTCTATCCAGCAATTAGGGACCATCAAACCAGAGAGAGCAAGCTGCCATGCCTTGCTTCTTTTATGGTGCTTTTACAACCACTCCCTTAATTACATTCTTACAGTTAAAGTTACAGACACTTTAATTAACAAACCATGATAACATATTTATTATTTTATCTAAACCAGTTAGGGTAAACAATGTTATCCCTAACACCAATGACTTGGGCTGAAAGGAAAGGAATAGGGATTCCGACCTTCTAAAGGGTTGAGTGCGCTTAATGTAGATGCGCAGGGCCCGTCTCACATCCAGGGTGTGCCAAAGGATTTCCCTGTCCTGTGAGGGTCTGGGGGAAAAGTTTGGGAGAATTAGTTCCTGCGCCCTGTGGAAAGCTGAGTTGACCTTGGACAGGAAGGTAGGGTCAGGTCGAAGGACCACCCAGTCGGCGTGAAAAACGCAGAGGTCCTTTCTGACTGATAAGGCTCCGATTTCCGATATTTGCTGGGCCAATGTAATGGCCACCAGGAACACCACCTTAAATGTTAAAAACTGGAGGGAGGACTCCCTCAGAGGTTCAAAGGGGTGCTTTGTGAGAGAAGTAAGGACCTTGTTGAGGTCCCAGGTAGGGTACCTGTGAACAGCCAGGGGGGCACAAGTTGGTGGCCCCTCTGAGGAAAGCCCTAATGTCACAAGAGATAACAGTTGTCAGGGCTGTGACTTGTCGCCTCAGGGTGTTAGGGGAAAGCCCTTTACATAGGCTCTCTTGGAGGAATTCCAAGACTTGAGCAATAAAGGGGGAGAGAGGATTAACTTGGGATTTATGACACCACTTGCAGAAGCTATTCCAAGTGACATCGTAGATCCGGGTGGTTGAGGGCCGCCTGGCAGCTAGAATGGTGTCAATCACTTGACTAGAGAATTTCTCTTTCCTTAGGTAGTTCCACTCAACCTCCAGATGGCTAACTGGAGCCATTGGGGATCCAGATGCAGAAGGGGCCCCTGGGAGAGGGAGATCCTGTCTGGGGGGATTCTCCAGGGGGGGTATTACAGATAGGTTGCAGAGGTCCGCAAACCACAGGCATCCGGGCCAGTAAGGAGCCACCAGAAGCAGTTCCGCCTTCTTGTGGATTAGCTTCTGGATCACTCTGGGAACTAGGGCTATTGGGGGGAATGCGTATAGGAGCCCTGGTGGCCAGGGGCAATGTAGCGCATTGTGGCTTTCCGACCCCTGGGATGGGTATCTCGAGAAAAATCTTGGAAGCTGTATGTTGATCGGGGATGCAAAAAGGTCCACTATCGGTTGGCCGAAGATTCTGGACACCTCCTTGAACAGGGATGGGTGGAGGCGCCATTCTGACTGGTCCACCATGGCCCTGCTCAGCCAGTCCGCCTGGATGTTGGAAACTCCGGAGATGTGCTCTGCTTTTAGCAAGAGGAGATTGGACTCTGCCCAATGACAGAGGTGTTTGGTCTCTCTCATCAACTGAATGGACTGTGTGCCCCCTTGCCTGTTGATGTGTGCTTTGGCAGTGATGTTGTCTGTGAGAACGAGGACATGATGTCTGTGTACCTGAGGGAGGAAGCTGCGCAGGGCCAGGTGGACGGCGTGAAGTTCCAGCCAGTTTATGCTGCATCTTTGTTCTATCTTCGACCATCTGCCCTGTGCTGTGAGCAAGTTGACATGGGCACCCCATACGGATAGGCTGGTGTCTGTGGTGAGGTTGAGCCTCTGGGGCTCCTTGAAGTAATGACTTTGTTGATGGCTGGGTTGGTCCACCAGAGGAGGGACGTGAGGACTTTAGGAGGTACCTTGAGCTTGGATTTCAAATTGCTTCTGCCGGATCTTTGAAATGGGAGCAGGAACCACTGTAGGGATCTGCTGTGTAAACGGGCCCAGGGAACAATGGAAATGCATGAGACCATCTTACCTAGTAACTTGGAGAGGTCTAACAGAGTTAGGTTTTTTGACTGTCTAATCTGTTTAACAGATTTCTGGATACTGAGGAACCTCTCTGAGGAGAGAAAGATCTTTTCTGTGACTGAATCAATTACCACCCCCAAGTGAGTAATTCGAGTGGAAGAAGCCAGCTGGCCCTTTTGCCAGTTTATAAGGAACCTGTGGGCTTGGAGGGAGGAGAGAGTAGCCCTGGTGTCCTTCTCTGACTGGCGTCTGGAGGGGGATAGGATGACAGTGGAGGTAACAGTGGAGGTGTACGGGAAGGTTCCTGAAGTGAGCCACTAGCGCTGCAAGAACCTTAGTAAAGTCCTTGGGGCCGATGCCAAACCAAAGGGGAGGGCTACATATTGGAAGTGGTGGTGGTTAGAACAAAACCAGAGGAATTTGTGGTGGGAGGGCTGTATTGGGATATGTAAGTATGCTTCCGAAAGGTCAATAGAGGAGAGCCAGTCCCCCTGCCTGGTACCCAGGAGGATAGACTGCAAGGTGTGCATTTTAAACTTGTGATGGATCAGGTGACGATTAAGTCGCTTTAGGTCCAAGATTGCTCTCCATCCACCAGAATGCTTAGAAACCATGAAGAGGTGGGAGTAAAAACCCCATCCTCGTTGAGTGGTTGGGAGGGGTTGGATGGCCTGAATGTCGAGATGTTGAATAGCGGAATCCATCAATTTGCATTTGGTGGGGTCCCTTGAGGGGGGGATGTCATGAAAAAGTCAGAGGGGTCGGACTGGAACTCAAGGGTGAGACCAAACCTGATGGTGTCTCTAACCCAGGCATCGGAGGTAGAGGAATCCCATTGGTCGGCGAAATGTCTGAGATGTCTGCCAATAGGGGGTGAGGAACGGGGTCTATCTGGGATGATGGAAGGGTCTTCCCCCTGATCCCCTAAAGGGTCTCTTGTAGCTGCCGCCCCTTCTACTCCTGTCGCCCGAGCCAGATCAATCTTGGGGTTAGGATGGCCAGAAGGAGGGGGTCTCAGGTACCTGGGCAGAAAGGGAGGCTGATAGAAGGGTCGGAAGGATCCTCTCCGAAAGGGCTGAGGGACTCTTGGCTCTGACCTCCGAAAAAGAGAAGGGAGAAATTTTTTCTTGCTTCGGCCCTTGACTAGCAGGGATTCCAGAGCTGGGCCGAATAATTTGTCTCCCTTAATGGGAGCGGTGGCCAATTTGACTTTATTTTTCACGTCCGCCTGCCAGTGTTTGAGCCAGAGCAAGCGGCGGGCTGTGACGTGTGAAGTTATGGCTCTAGTGGAAAACTTCACCAACTGGTAGGTGGTGTCGGCTGAGAATTCTGCTGCGGCCACCAGCTTAGCTATGTCCTAGTGTGCTCTTATGTTAGAGATGGGGACATGTTGTTTTAATTGACGAAGCCACTGGATTGAGGACCTGGTGAAAAAGGAAGCAGCCCTGGCTGATCTAATGGCCCAAGCATCGGATTGGTGGGCCCAGTGCAATGCCAGTTCCGCCTGCTTGTCTTCAGGTTTCAGAGCCTCCAAAGCCTCACTGGGGGTGGAGGAGGATGCTAGGGCAACAATGGGCTCATCAACCTCAGGGATATTCAGAAGGCTAGCAAAGTCCGAGTCGAGGTTGAAGAATCTCTTATCCTGGCTGGATGGGGTGGGAGGTGCCCCTGTGGAAGCCAGCTGCTTTGCCAACAGATCGGAAAAAATAGGTGGGGCCAGAATGACTTCAGCCTCTATCACGGGCTGCTTAAAGATAGAATCCTCTGGGCCTTCCGATGAGGAGGGGGGGGCAGAGGGAGACTGGGTGTATAGGCCAGAGATGTTTTTTGCCTTAAACAGAAGGGATTTGTACAGGTGTGGCTTAAACAGGCCCACAAATGTGGGTTGTTCGAAGGTGAGACCCTCATCCTCAGACATCTCCCCCTCCATCGGTTCTGCCTCCAATAGGGGCTCACTGTAGTGGGATAATACCAATTCGGATTCCTCCTCCTCCTTGAAATGACCAAAGTCCCCTTCCTCCTCCTCCTGCTCCCCTTCTGGAAGAGGGCTGTCCCTCTGTGAGAGTACCTGACCAAGAGGAGGATCCGATCTTGGAAGGGATCTGACGTGTTTCGGGGTCCTTGGGGAGAAGCCGGGTCTGGACATTTGTTGGAGACCCTCCGCAATTCCCTGGCAGATAGCCAGTTCCATCCATGCTCTCATTTGTGCTGGAACCTCTACTGAAGAAGGTTCCTCTTGGGCAGACCAGCGTAGGAGTAAAGGTGGCTTCAGGTGTCCATCTGGTCATTGATCCCGGGGCCTAATGACCCTGGGGTGAGCTGCGCCTGGATCAGGAAGAGTGGTCTGGAGGGGGGTTGATTAGAGGTGAGGGAGTGGAAGGTGGGAGGGCTGGAGGCACCGAACATGACTCCCTGGATCGCCTATCGAATTCTTTCTCCAATGCCTTATGGCGCCTTAGGCGTCCCTCTGGGAGGCCTTGGAAGGTTCCTTAGCCTGCCTGTGCAAGTGGTGAGACTTCGATTTGGCCTTCAGAGAAGGGCATTTAGAAGAATTGTCATCTGCCATTTTAAGAAGTAATAAGTGTATATATTCTACTAGAGGCGGTTGGCTCGCCTAGGGTTCGGCCTGCAACAAAAGCTGGGTGTCCTTTGAGCTGATCTGTGTCCCCTTTTGGAATTTTTAATACGCACTATGATAACAATTATATGGAGATATATATTGATATGGGTGATTTTATATATATATATATATGTGTATGTATGTATGTATATGTATATGTATATGTATATGTATATGTATATGTATATGTATATGTATATGTATATGTATATGTATATGTATATGTATATGTATATGTATATGTATATGTATATGTATATGTATATATTTACAGAACTAAATAAATTGAACTGGTATAACTGTAGCAAAAAGAGAAACGAAAGCTGATCAAAGATTAATGAGTATCCAAATTAGCCAAATGATTGCCTGAGGCTGAGGGTGGAGAGGCCTCCAGCAGTTGTCCTCCAGGCAAAAACTGGAGGGAGGGGTGCTGCTGAACTTTGCCCCGAGTGGGGCTGCGGGAGGGCCAAGAATATAATTAACCAAGCTAGGTATTAGCACTTACCAAAATTATAGACTGTGCTCTTGATCCTGAGGGTCCAGATGAGGATTAGGTTGACTGCAGCCTAGCTCAACAGGAAGCAAAATGGCACCCGACCACGAGGCGGTGCCCAAAATGGTGGCCGCAAGCTGAGCAGGTGTTGAGGCCTCTCAGGGCGGAATTAAGCTCCTCCGGCTAGCTCAGCGTGCCGAGAGGGGCTGCGCAGAAAGCCTGGGCGATCGGTTCGAGATGGGGGAAAACCAGCGGTGCTTTAGGCGCAAGATAATGAGCCGCTAAGGAGGCGGTGTGGAAAGAGGCAGAGAGGACAAGATGGATCTTGAATGGTGGGGGGGTTAGTGCAAAAGGGCTGCAAGCCCGCCCGCTTTTATGCCCTTAGGGGCGAGAGAAATACTCCCCTGGCTCACTACCAAATGCACAGGGGCTAAGAGAAGAAAATCAAGAGAAGAGAATTTAGGAAAATTTAGGAAAAAATCCTGGATCGGCCAAGGAACCTGCACTAACAACAGCCTGTCTCTCCGAGGCTGAGCAAAAAACTGGGGAACACTACGTGGAGTCACGTGGAGGAGGAGGAGCATTCCTCAATAAAAGCTCAGCCTGTGAGAGAGGAGTCTGAAGCACCTCCCACTCTGGATGCTCCGAGCAGCTCTATGGAGAACTACATGTTGAGTGTGGTTGGTTAGCCAGTTACAAATCCACCTGGTAGATCCATATTTTTCTATCTTAGCAAGTAGTAGGTTGTGATCTACTTTATCAAATGCCTTACTGAAGTCCAAGTAAATTATATACACAGAATTCTTCTGGTCCACTAATTTTGTTACATTGTCAAAGAATGCAATAAGATTTGTCTGGCATGATCTGTTTTTGACAAACCCATGTTGGCTTTTAGTTATTACTTTATTTGCGTCTGGGTGTTCATTGCTTGATTGTCTTTTCCAGAATTTTCCGAGGTATTGAGGTCAGACTGATAGGTATCTAGTTTCCTATCCCCCCCCCCCCACTTTTTTTTTTTTGAAGATGGGAACTACATCAGCTCTTTTCCAGTTCTTTGGTATTTCCCCAGTGCTCCAGGATCTATGAAAGATATAGTTCAGTGGTTCTGAAATTATGTCTGCCACTTCTTTTAGAACCTTGGAGTGTAATCCACCTGGTCTTGGTGATTTGAAAATATGTTGGAGATAAGTTCAGGTGAGAGACCAAGTGTTAGGTCAGAGTAATGTTTGGTGGCCATTTCAAACTGATGGAGGCACTTGTTTCTTGTTAGTTTTGCTGCCTTCATTCTGTTACTTTTGTCCTATAATTTGGATACAACAATATGTGTTTGTAATCCATCCAAATTGCACAATATTGTTTGCTAGGTTGTTCAGCTGGCAATACATCCTTTAACTCTGTGAACCTTACTTATCACAATATTGAAATGGCAAAACATGGAACAGTAGAAGAACCTTGCATTCCTTTAGGAGAAATCCTAAATAACCAAAGTTTTGCTTCTGACTTAACTCCATTCATGGTGCCAATGGGGTTATGGTTTGGATATGACAGAATAGTGATGGAAGTGCACAGACATGATGGGCAGAGTTCTAAAGAGAAGCACACTATAGGGAGTCCTTGACTTCAATTAGACCAGAATTTCCATTGCTAAGCAAGGCATAATTTGCTTGACGTGGTTCGTAAGCAAATCACTTCAGCTGTTAAATGAGTCATGTGGTCATTAAACAAATTTGGCTTCCTATTGACTATAGGACAGAACAATAAGTCAGTCAGGATACTGATATCAAAATGCCACAAATAAAAAAAAATCTAACTAAATATAGCAAATATAGCAAAACCTCAAATAAAACCCAGGATAAGTCAATCAATTGAATCCAAAACCAAATGGAAATAAGAACTTTAATTTGTTTCTATGCCTGTAAGAAGATGGGAGGTGCTTGTACTTCAGGGGAGGAGACAATCCTTCTTAAGATTTACAATCTGCTTTAAAATTTTCCCAAACTGATTGTTTGCAGTTTATAAAAAGAGACATAATAGTTTGCTCTTCAAGCCATGTAGCATTTCACCTGTTCTGAAGGCTTTCTTGTAGAAATTCATACAGGTTCGACCATCAAACCCTCAATTAATTTCTTCAGTTCTCTGGAATTCAATTCATCTGATACTGAAGATTTAAACTCATTTAAAATAAATATAGATCTATTCCTTCTCTTCACACTTTCTTGATAGATCACATATTGTTTTGGGGGTAGAATACTGAGCCAAACTAGATGTTGAGTTTTTCCTTTGTTGTCTGTTAGTATTTTGGCCAGTATTGCTGAGCAACTTATCTTATCTCTTCTCATTGTAAAACATTCCATTTAAACAACAGCAACAATAACCTTAAAGCATTTTAACTTAATTGCGTTGAAGCTATACTTAAGTCTTTATCTTTACAAAAATTATTTATCTTTTAGTCAAAACTCACCTGATTTTTGCTGAGCCAACTTGCCACAAAAGGAAGGAAGACATTCTATCTTGATGAGGTTACTGTCCCTTATCGTGTTGATAAATGTTTGAATAATTTACCAATGGGTAAATTGTATATATACAAATGCCTATGCATACACATTCTCTATGCAGATTTCTTCACCCACAGTACATCTTGGATCAGTTTAGATATATTACAGGATAGCGGCTATGATATTTGTCCCAGAAATTGGAGAGACAGGACATTTAAAATAAATAATACATTTCTTTTATTTTTAAAAAAATCCTTTTATAATGTCCCTGTGGTATACACTTCTCATAATTGTTTTTTTTTTAAAAATCTAGAAAATATTTTTATCACAAAAAATCTATGAATGAGAGAATACTCATTTTGTTGGTGGGTTTAGTTTGTGCTTTAAATAACATTTTAGTGTATAGGCATCTGTTAGTGAGAATGCTCCACTGTGTTTTTTGAGAAAATTATAGAAAATTATTGCATAACAAAATTCCTCATTTAAAAAAAGTTTTCCCTTTTAAATTTCCCAGTAATATCAAGCTTTAAAGCCAGTGATGAATAAAAGTGAACATTATCAGATCCATGCAACCATAAAGTTAATTAGCATGTTTTGTTCCACTGGAGAGCTGCAATTAAGAAAAAGATTGTGTCTTGGTGTATATTTCTGCTAATTCACTTGCTAAATTTAAAGTAAGATAACATATTTTTTTCTGGCAGAAAATTAAACATGAAGAGGAAGATTTTTTCCATAGGACATCAAGTTGTTTACCATCTGTTCATACAATACATGCCAACATTTGTAATTTATGAGTGCTGATCTCTAGTAATTAAGGCAAAATTGTAAAACTTTATCTTGTGGTTATCAAATTTATTAAAACAAAATAGCTAGAACTTCTGACCACTGCTTTCTGAGAAAATGTTCAATCAAATCAAATGAAATATAGAAGAGGAAAAACTTGTATGTAATATTTTCAAAAACTTTCTGACTTTTAATATTCATGTGCCTCTTGGAGACTGAGGAAGATGAATAATTTTCTATAATGATCATTTTTAATTTGTTATCCTACCCAAGACAATGCAATGTATAATTCAGAACATCAAAGAATGACTTAACATATATGAATTGTAATCTGTACTTCATTTGGATTTCCATTCCAGTCGTTGCATGTTAGGACAGAAAAGACTGGTGTGGGGAGTCTTTCTGAGCATGTGGTATGCTGAACACTTTTTTTTAGGCCATCTGTTAGGAATGGATGAATCTGTCAGTTTTTCTCCCACACTCCAATTTTTTTTATTTTTAAGTTCATTTCAGCTTGTATGTGTGTGTGGTATGAATGAATGTATGTACAAATGTATACATATGCAAACATACATGCGCACACATATATACAGATAAACATACAAGCACACATCAAAGGCTTTACTAAAAGATGACCTAAACAAAAGTTTCATTCGCTGGCAATCTCCTGATCAAATACAAGAATTGTTGTTCCATTTAGAATTTCACATTTGAGAAGATCATTTAGCATCTGCCTGCATATAGTTGTTAAAATTGCAGAATGATAAGAAAAAAACCTTTCTTCTCCACTGCAAACATGACTAGATAAACAGGGAATATACAGAGTCAAAACTAGACTTGGTTCAGTTTTATTTTTTTTCTCCATTTAATACAAACTTGGAAGATATGAACTGAATTAATTCCATTGTAATTTATGCTCTGCTTAACTTGTGGATCCTGTTAGGTTAAACATATAGAGGTATAGAAGACTTGTGGTCATTCTGATGCTTGGACCAGATTCCTTATTATCCCTGTCTATTGGTTCTAATTGTAGGAACTAGCGTTTGATAACATCTGGAGAGCCACAGATTCTCCACCTCTATTATATTATATATGTTATATGGCAATGAAAAAAGAATATAGTTTCTGGAGAGAAAGCTGATTGAGTCTTTCTGAAGCAGCCACACAGAAAGCAGAGAGAATCTGTGTCATGCAAAGTGTACCATGAAAGGAGTCTGGAAAATTACCCACAAACAGAATATAATGGTTAACCTTCTGATTCATGCATATAAATGTTCATGGGTTAACATTATGATATCAAATAACTGATACAAAACAAAGTTGAATGTGAATTACTCACCACTCTGATTGCTACACAAATGTTATTTTTTCACATATGGTTCAAAATGGCATAGGATGGCTATTATAAATTATATCATACAAGAGGCACGAAGAAGAGCCTTTAGCAATGTGTGAGAGAATGCTTAGACTCTTGATCTTTTTCATGAAAACAGTGGTTTTACAAACAGCTTTCTTATCCTTGAAAGAATGTATTTATGACACTCGTGTAACTGCAGATATTCTTGGGAAGAAACAGATTTCCTATGATTTCACATAACATGGAACTGATACTTTCATGATCTAATGCATAATAGATTAGCAACTTATGGGTTATATGATTAGATACTTTGATTCACCCTTACATTCCTAGTCCCTCTCCCTATAAATTTGGCCAGTGCTATGGCTCAGTGGTTAAGACACTGGGCTTGTTGGCTGGAAAGCTGACAGCCCAAGTTTGAGACCCAAGCATCGTATGATTGGATAAGCACTCGTTTTCACTTAACTCCTGCCCATTTAGCAGTTCAAAACCATGCAAATGCAAATAGATAAATAGGTATCACTTCAGTGGGGAGGAAACAGTGCTCAACAATGTCATGCTGGCCACAGGATCATAGAAATGTCTTTGGACAGCACTGGCTAAGGTCTTGAAATGGAGATGAGTGTGACCCCGCAATACTCAAGAATGACTACTAGCATAAAATCTGTAGGGACTCTTTTCTTCCTGTCGTGTCCGCAAAAAGACGCCAGGAGTCGGTGACTACGTTTCAAGCTCTTTATTTAACAGTTGTGAACCGAACCGGCGAAAAGGAAAAAGCCCGCGGCTTTTATCCTTTTCGCTGCGGCGGCCGCGGCCAATGGCAGCGATTCAAGTCTCCCGCTCTTGGAGTGAGCCAATCGCGGGAGACTTCAAACGGGCCAATCGGCGCGGCTCGCCTGGCCAATCAGAAATCCCCGCGCTTTAGCCAATCAAAGCGCAGGGATTTCGAGTATGTAAATTAAGGACAGAACACCCCTCCCCTCTTGGTATAGTCCTTACGTTGCGTAGTCACGTAGGTAGGCGGGGCTCCGTCTAGTCCTACTTGACCTGCGCAACTCAGTTGCAAGCTGTATTTCGTCCGGAGCGGTCATGTTTTTGGCTGCTCCCTCTTCTGTGCGAACCGGTTGGATGATCGGGCCGGTTCCTTCTCCGTGGCTCCCACCTGGGCCTTCCGGGTTGGTTGAGCTACGGGTTTCGCCGCTCCCGCTTGGTTTCTCCGAGTTGGTTGAGCTGGCTAGGTGGTTCTTCTCTGGCGGGGGATCGCGATGGCTGCGCTCCGGTAAGTACTGCTGGTTTATTTTTTCTTGCGTTTGCTTATTCGGGTATTCCCTCCCCCCTTGGTTCGTGTTTTGGGGGTTGAGTTCTGTTGCTGTTCGTGACCGGAGCTGGTCAATGTGCCGTTTCCAGGCTCGCCCATCTGTGGTTTGGAGCCGGTATGATCGTGGGCCTGTGATCTGGGTGATGACGGCTGGGATCCATAGGGGGTCCCCCGTCAGGTTTTTCGCGTACACTAAGTCACCGGGTGCGAATGTTCGGTATTTTGTACTTGAGTCTGGGGGCCGCTCCGGGTTATATGTTGGGTGTAACCTGTCGAGTGGGGACCTCAGCTTCCTACCCATTAGTAACTCGGCTGGGCTTTTGTTGGTAGTGGTGTTCGGGGTGATATGTTGTATAAAGAGGAGTTTATTTATTTTGTCGTTGATCTCCCCGTGGTCCATTTTCCAGATGGTTTTTTTGGTAAATTGAACCATCCGTTCCGCCCTACCGTTCGCCGCCGGATGCGCCGGTGCTGTTAATGCGTGGCGGATGCCCCTCTCCGCCAGGAATCTCTCGAAGTCGAGGGAGGTAAATTGGGGCCCGTTGTTGGAGACGACGACGTCTGGGAGGCCGTGTGTTGCAAAGAGTTTGCAAAGTTCTTTGATGACGGCCTCCGTTGTAGTAGATTTCATGTCGCTTACCTCCAACCAGTTGGAGTAAGCGTCAACTGTTATTAGAAAGGTATGCCCATTCGTGGGACCGGCAAAGTCTAAATGGATTCTGGACCAGGGCCCCCTTGGTGTTTCCCACTCCAGGATGGGTGCTGCGGGTGGGCTTGGTCTGGTCTCCTGGCATCGTTGGCACCTAGCTACCCATGCTTCTATCTGCTTGTCCATCCCTGGCCACCAAGCGTAACTCCTAGCCAGGGCTTTAGTTCTGACGATGCCAGGATGCCCCTCATCCAACATCTCTAAGACCTTCCCTTGCAACCTGTCCGGGATGACCACCCTGTCACCCCATAAAATACACCCCTTAAGCAGCGAGAGTTCAGTCTGGCGGTTTCTGAATGTCTTAACGGATTCGTCCTTGTCCCTTTCAGGCCAACCTTTTTCCACCCAATGTAAGATTCGCGCCAGACGCCTGTCCTTAATAGTTTCCCGGGCAATGTCTGACGCGGTAATGGGTAGGTTGGGCAGGTTCTCGATGTTAAGGGTGTTTGTCGTTGGTGCTGGGTCAGGATCAGAGTCTGGTAAAGGCGAGCGGCTTAAAGCGTCCGCGTGCGAAATTTTCTTACCCGGCTTGTGTAGCAGTTCGAAGCTGTAGGCTGCCAGGAACTCGGACCACCTTGTCATCCGGGGTGATAAAATGTTCGGGGTGGCTCGATTTCCTGCAAGGATGCCCAGCAACGGCTTATGGTCTGTCACAATGGTAAAAGGGCGGCCGTAAAGGTATTCGTGGAATCGCTTAACGGCGGCAACTATAGCCAATGCTTCTTTGTCCAGCTGGCTATAGTTCCGCTCCGGTTTAGTTAGAGTCCTGGAAAAGAAAGCGATGGGTGCTTCTCTTTTGTCAGGGAGGGTATGGCTGAGGACAGCGCCGACGCCGAAAGTTGATGCGTCGCAAGTGACGACCAAGGGCAAGGTTTCGCTGAATTGGATCAGGACGGCGTCGGAAGTGAGGAGGTCTTTGGTTTTTTGGAAGGTGTCTTGCTCCCGTCTCCCCCAAGTCCAGGTTGCCGCCTTATCCAGGAGCCTATGCAAAGGCTCCGCCGCCGTAGCCTTTTGGGGTAGGAAAACATTATAAAAATTCAGCAACCCCAAGAAAGCCTGTAGTTCCGTCTTAGACCTAGGGGTGGGGGCCTCTTTGATAGCTTTCACTTTTTTAATTGTAGGGTGAATGCCATGCCGGTCTAGAAGGTAGCCCAAGAATTCCACTCACTCTGTGCATAGTTGGCATTTTTCCCGTTTTACTTTAAGTCCCGTTACTTTAAATTTTGTTAAGACCTCCCTGAGTCGGTTTTCTAATTCGGCTTCGTTTGGCGCCGCCACTAATACGTCATCAAAATAGGGCACCACCCCCTTGATGCCCTGCAGTAAACGTTCCATCAGGCTCTGAAAGATGCCTGGTGCCACGCTGACTCCGAACTGGAGTCGGTTGCACTTGAAGGCCCCCCGATGGGTAACGATGGTCTGGGCTTCCGCTGTTTTTTCGTCGACTGGCAACTGTTGATATGCTTGGGCGAGATCGAGCTTGGCAAAGACCCTGCCCCCTCCCAGTGAGTGCAGTAGGTGTTGCACGATTGGGACAGGGTAGGCGCTTTGTTGCAACGCGCCATTTAGGGTGGCCTTATAGTCCCCACAAATTCTCACGGACCCGTCTGGTTTGACTGGGGTCACTATAGGGGTCTCCCATCGGGCATGGTCTATCGGCTGCAGCACCCCCTGTTTGACGAGCTTGTCAATCTGCTCGTCAATCTTAGGTTTTAGGGCGAATGGCACCTGCCTAGGTTTTAGTCGCTTGGGGGGGGATGCTAGGGTCTAGATCAAAAGAGATAAGGGGCCCCTGGTACTTGCCCAGGCTTCCGTCGAAGACCTCCCGGAACTCCTGGGCTAGCCGCTGTTCCCAGCCGTCGTCGGCGACGTGGTTGACTCCTGTTAGCGCGATGTCGAGCGGGGCGAACCATTGTAAGCCCAGCAGGCTTGGGCGGTCGCGATCGACGATTGTGAGTGGGAGTTGTTCGGTGCGGCCCTTGTAAGTTACATTAAAGTTCTTGGTGCCCACTACCGGGATGCGGTTTCCCTGGTAGTCTTTTATAATAAGTCTTTGGGCGTTTATGTTCCTCTTATGGAGGGTGGGCACTAACCGTTTTATCTCGTGCCATGCAATCATGGAGAGGTAGGACCCGGAGTCCACCTCCATCTTGCATGGTTGGCCTTCAATGTGGACTTCTACGTGTACCTTTCTGGCGCCGTTGGAGATGGCGTGGCCGATGGTTACCGTCTGGTGGGTTTCTTCCTTGCGTCGACTGTCGCCGCCTCTTGAGGGTCGCTGGATTCGGTCCCACCGGCCGTCCGGTTGGCGATCTCTGGTCCTGGGCGGTGGGCTTTCCCTCTTACGATCGTGTTGGTCCCATCTGGGTGGGCTGCGAGTCTTCTTTTGGCGGCAAACCAGAGCGATGTGTCCCCTTTTTTCACAATGCCTACAGATAGAGTCAAAAAATCGGCATTCTGATCTGGGGTGGTCGCCGCCGCATCCGGCACAGTTGGTCCTCGACCTACGACCTCTTCGGTTTCGTTGGTCGCCGCGCCCCGTCTGCACGCGATGTATGTGCTCCTCGTCTTCTGACGTGCTGGATGCAGACTGGAATTCTCCGTAGTGTGCGGTTGATTCATTTTTTGAGTCGGCCGACCTTGCCGGGTTGTTGTTTCCGCCCTTCGCGTCTGATTTTCGCATGCTTTCAGCGGAAGTGCGGGTTGCTTCTGCGGCTGCGGCTGCGGTGAGGGCGTCTGCTAGGCTGATGTCGCCCTTAGCCATAAGCCGGCTCTGGAGTGCAGGGTCCCATAGGCCGAGTACGAATCGGTCTCTTAGGAGGCTGTTCAGACCTTCAAATTCGCAGAGTTCTCCTATGCGCCGCAGCTCGGCGACGAAATCGCTCAGTTTTTCACCCGGTTTCTGGTCGCGCCGGTAAAATTCGTTGCGCCGGATCAGGATGGGGACCTCGGGGGCGTAATGGCGCCGCAGGATAGGTTCGAGGACGTCCCAGTCCATGGCGGTTGCGTCGGCTGGCTTGGCCAATGCTTTGGCCATCTGGAAAACCTCGGTTCCGCAATGGGTGAGGAAAACGGCGCGTTTTAGCGGGCCCGGGGCGTCCTTCATTCCGGTGCACTCGAGGTACATGCGGAAACGGTCTGAGAACGATTCCCAGTCCTCGGTGGCGGGGTTGAAGGGGGCGGGCGGTGCTATTTTCACCATTTCGGTGCTGAAACTGGCTCTTGTTGGACACGGGGTTCGGTTCAAGGTCGAGATCCCATCCTCGTCGCCAGTGTCGTGTCCGTAAAAAGACGCCAGGAGTCGGTGACTACGTTTCAAGCTCTTTATTTAACAGTTGTGAACCGAACCGGCGAAAAGGAAAAAGCCCGCGGCTTTTATCCTTTTCGCTGCGGCGGCCGTGGCCAATGGCAGCGATTCAAGTCTCCCGCTCTTGGAGTGAGCCAATCGCGGGAGACTTCAAACGGGCCAATCGGCGCGACTCGCCTGGCCAATCAGAAATCCCCGCGCTTTAGCCAATCAAAGCGCGGGGATTTCGAGTATGTAAATTAAGGACAGAACACTTCCTTTCCCCATAAATTGGCAATTTGTTGTTGTTAGGAGATATTGTGGTCAGTAAGACCATGATGGTCAGGAAGAAGGGACATCTCCATGGTCCATTCCAAATTCAATATTTCCTTATTTCAATCTTTTATTTTATTTTTAGTGTAGTTGGGGGATTTGGGGAGTTGAAGTTCACATATCTTAAAGTTATTAAGGTTGAGAAATGCTGCAGTACCCTATGATACCCTATGATATTCTATTATGTGTAATTCATCCAGCAGCCAGAGTTTCATTTCAATGGAAGGATGGCGGATAAGAAGGATGCCTCAACTTGCATTCCCATTTGCATTCTCGGTTAACCGATTCCTCCATTTCAACCCTTGTACTTAGTTAGGATTTCCGCATGTCAAAAATTGTGTTTTCTCTGTTTTCTCTTCAAGTGCTGAGATGAAGAAGAAAAGTAATGTGATTTCCTCTATATACAAGTGAACAAAATTATGTGGGTATATTAATTGTTCAAGATGGCCCAAGGGGAAATAATGTGTTGGCATGTGGAAAAGAAATGGGTGGGGGACAGATTTTTTTCTGAAAGCAAAAGGAACATTGATTCTGCTTAGCTTTGCCTATCTCTGAAATTCATTCCCAAATTTGCCGCTTAATATTACATACTGCACTTGTGGACATAAGAAGAGGCTGAGGGATCAAACCAAAGACCAATTTGCTCTACTTTCTGTGGGAGGTGCAGGATAACCAGGTACATCAAGGAATTCTGCAAGGACATGCAGGTGATGGCCCTTTTTACTGCTGGTTTCCAGAAAGTGTACATTTTGCTATATTGATTCAGCAGACAGGAGCTAAACATCTGGATTACAAGACCTTGTGAAATCTATCCTCTGTTTTACATCAATTGATGGTTAGTAAAACCACTGGTAGTCTATAGTCCTTTGACCATGTAAATTTGGCCAAAAAGATTCTCTTTCAACATGCATCAAGCAGCCATGTTGTCTGTTTTGAAGTGAGGAGAGCCTCCAACTAGAGAATGCCCTGTAGAAAGCCCTTCTCAAAGAATTTCTCTGCAGCAACTTCACTAAACTCAAAGCAACAGTCAAACATGTTATTTTTTTAGCTCATGCATTTCATAGTGTTAGTTCAGAGTATCTACAGGTTGCTGGGGGGGGGGGTGAGGGAGAAAAAGGCAAGATGGCTGCAATGTGCAATGGAAGCGCCATAATAAAAGTAGAAGAGCTGTGATGATATAGTGATCAGAATGCGGTATTGCAGGCTAATTAAGCTCATCGCCAGGAGTTTGATCCTGACCAAGTCAAGCTTGTCTTAGCCTTCTATCCTTCCCAGATTGGTAAAATGAGGACCCAGATTGTTGGGGGCAATATGCTAACTCTGTAAACGGCTTAGAGAGTAAAGTCTAGAGTGCAATTTGCAATAGGGCTTCTTGCCCAACAATTAACTTTTTGACCCCTCCCTTTCATCTCTCAATAAGATTAATCTACCAATTTTGTTTTGTTTTTTACTTTTGGTCTGCCTTACTGAATTATTTCACTTATTTCATTTTCTGAATCACTATGTTTGCTTGTATGTCTTCTTTGGGGAGAGGATAGGTTTCTTCTGCAATGTGATGAAGGGCAGACTGTTTAAACATGTTTCAAATCAAGGAATATATTTAAAATGATTGCATTTCTACAGGAATAATCTTCCTAATGAAAAGATATTAATGAAGCTTTTATCAGATCCTATAATCACTCATTCAGCCATTACTCTTCCTTGCACCTTGAGCTAATTTTAATCCATAACCTTTCAACATATTGTTGATAAGGTGTTTCATGTAATTAGCTAATAACAATGTTAGCCAGGAGATGCCCAATTGATTTTGAAAAGTCCAGTAGATTGACAAAACAACATATTTTCTAAAAGTTGTTCTTAAAACATATTAGTACATTTTCCTAGTGCATTACTGAAAGATTCCACCTGTATTTCAATTAGCCTCCTGCTAATTCATCTGTGATATTCCTTAATTTATTCATTTACAGTGATTAAACCTTCAGCAGGTACCTTCTCAAACTTGACATTCACAGCCTCTGGTACGACGTCTGTATTACTTGAAGCACTCTCATTTGCTTAGAATATCATATTCATTGCTGAATAGCAAGTGTAGAGGTATGAATATGAGTTCTAAGTATGCGCTTCAAGTTAGCACAGTGCCTCGGAACTCAATCAGACAGGTGGTGAAAGGTATTTAGCATGCATCTCACTATCAATGTCAAGATGCAAGGACAATAAAATGCTAAGAGCATATTTCCCTACTGGTTGTTTGACAGATTTTAAATGGGTTAACTCATCCAAATGTCAGAAGGCTGCATGGCGACTTAAAGAAAACAGCAAAGTATGAAGGGATTGTTTTCCAATGTTGTATTTGCAGGGTATGTATAAGGGCAGTAATGATTTATTTTTGGAAAAAAATATAGAAATACCAAGAAGGTACGTTTAGAATATTATTCTTCAGACTTGGCAACTTTAAGATGTATGGACTTCAACTTCCAGTATTCCCCAGTCATCCAATTCTGGGAATTGAAGTCCACACATCTTAAAGTTGCCAAGTTTTAGAAACATCCCCTTCAGAAATATGCCCTGAAGTGATTCATACATGATTTAATTCATTCCTTTCACAAAGCAGGGAATGGATTCATACACAAGAAGGTTGACAATGGAAATACATAAATACTATATTCCACAAGCATTTTATATCAGATGCTATTCTATGAAACTAGAGACAACAAACCACTAGAATCTTATTTATTGGCTGATTTTACTGCATGAGAGGAACAGGTCTGAATTCATAACTCATCTGATTCTAGGGAGGTACTACCAGTATTTTTGGCTCTGGAAGGGGTTACACTCCCACACTCATAATTGACTTGTGCCTGGGTCACCTTCTGATTGAATTATTGTAATGAGCTATGTATGGAATTGCTGTTGAAGAGAATTTGGAAACTATGACTGATTCACATTGTAGGAGGTGGCTTGAGTAGTTATAAGTGTACCTTGCCCATAGCCACTTAAAGAACTGTGGTTAAAAAAAAGTTTAACCTAATTTTATGAATAGGAGGAACTCAGAGCTGGTTTTGACTGAAGTGTCTTATAAGAAAAATATTTTTCCCTGAATGATGCCTTTGTCCCTTTAGCAGCTTTGTAGAATGTGTGAGGGAAGCAACTGTAGAAAAGCTGCCATAAAATGAAAACTTCACACTCTTACTGTTAACATTATTACTTATAAATATTTATTTTATTTATATTTCATATTTCTAAACCATCTCTATACCTCATGTACATACATACACACACACACACACACTGAGGAAAATACATATGAATTCATATAAAAATAGAGAAAATAGAATGTGAAGTGGAGAATCCATCAGAGTACTTAATGCAAAGACTCTTATCTCTACGAAAGAGACTCTGTACTTTTCAAAGATCAAAACTTTGCTGAATGACATGCTATTCTAGGGCAAGAAACTGTAGAATGGAACTATGATCACTAGAAGAGGATGATCAAAATAGTCTGAGAAGCACAAGAATTGCCACACACTATAAACTCTGGCTGAGCAACTTGTTTACCATAGCTAGCACCAGATGCTTCAGAGAGGCTCAGAAGAAGGACTGTTGTTCATCTCCAATTTTTTATTGTCAAAATATGGCTAAATTAAGGAAGCTAATAAACATGTCTGATTAATTTTCATGTTTTTGTTCTTTTTTGCTGTGCTTTAATATGTATACAGTAAATAAGCATTCATTAACAAAGGTAAGAAAAAATGACATAATTATCAGTAGAATATACAAGTTTTGAAATAATTTTTAGATAACATTATTCTTAACAGTACTTACCTTACAACTGGAACAGGAAATTACCTTTAGTCCCTATGTTTTAGGGAATCATATAGATCTTATCTGCAGCTGGGAGAGCTGGGTCTTGGACATATTGTACTACCCATTGTTGGGGGTGAGAGACAGGTAGGCTACTCACTATGAGGCTTTCACTGTACTTCAAAGCCCTTCCCTCCTTTACATTGGTATGTGAACATTACTAGGAGAGATTGTGATTTGAATGTCATGCTTTGCAGTCATTCCTCATGATGAAGCTCAAATGATGAAATGTTCCTTGTAATATCATGGAACATCCTTTGCCCATTTTACTTGCATCGTGATATCATACAAAAATAACATAAGGGGTACAGTTTATAATCCCTGTGGTGATACGTGTACTGTGACAGAACAGAGTAATTTAACATGATTAAAACCCAACTCACCCAACTCACCTCATAGGGTTATTGTTGTGAGAAAATTGGAAGAAAATGGTATGTGGGATATGTTTGCCATCCTGATTTATTTGGAAAAATAATGAAGGCAGGATACAAATAAATAAATTGTCACACTGTATTGTTGCATATTTGGATAATGACTTCTAGGAAGAGATGCACAGTTACTGTGAGTATGGTAACTTCCAAGACAATTATTTGCAAAACTGAATGACAGGAAAAAATGAGCTCATCTTCTTGTAGCCATAAAGCTCTTTGGTTGTCGAGAATAAGGAAGATGACTTTGACAGAAATAGGCAGGTTCTATTACCCAAAGTGACAAGGGGAAAAATGTATTTTTAAGTCCAACACAAGTAGAAAGTCTATGGAAGCAGCTCAGACAGATATCTCCCGAATTTATATGGATATAAGTACAAAAGAAAACACAACCCAATCAGACCTGTAAGAGTCCATTGTAGCCACTCTTCACAAAATAGTTTTAGCTTTCCCATGCAGTTGATTTGATCTACCTGGTGGTACTGACATTGGACCAATCTCAGTTTTATTTACTCTAGAAGTTGGTTCTGAAGTGTATTTTTTTTTTAGTATTCATTTAATTTGTCAATCGCTTACAAGATACAGGTATAAGAATAAATATAGTTATGAATACATGAGATAGATACTTAAAAGAAAAAGAAAAAACAATAGGACAGGGACGGTAGGCACGATTGGTGCATTTATGCACGCCCCCTACAGGCCTCTTAGGAAGGGGGTGAGGTCAATAGTAGACAGTCTAAAGTTAAAGTTTTTGGGGTTTGGAGAAGAAACCACAGAGTCAGGTAGAGTATTCCAAACACTGACTACTCCATTTGCTGAAGTTGTATTTCCTGCAATTTGGTGCGATTAACCTTGAGTTTGTATCTATTGTTTGCTCTTGTGTTGTTATGGTCGAAGCTGAAGTATTCATTGACAGGTAGAACATTGCAATGTATGATTTTATATACTATACTTAGATCAGACCGAAGGCGGCATAGTTCTAGGTTTTCTAGGTCTAGAATTTGGAGTCTGGTGGCATGAGGTATTCTGCAATGAGCAGAGGAGTGGAGAACTCTTCTTGTGAAATATTTCTGGACTTTCTCAACTGTGTTAATATCAGATACGTAATATGGGTTCCAGATTGATGAGCTGTATTCAATTATTGGTCTAGCAAATGTTTGGTATGCTCTAGTTATTAGTGTAATATTATCAAAGAAAAAGCTACATAAGATTAGGTTAACAACTCTTAATGCCTTTTTGGCTATGTAGTTACAGTGGGCTCTAGCACTTAGATCATTAGAGATGAGTACTCCAAGATCCTTGACAGAGTTTGGATCATCAACAAGATCTTGACTATTCAGCCTGTATTTTATTTTCTGGTTCTTTTTGCTAATATGTAAGACAGAGTATTTCTTTGTTGAGATTTGAAGTTGCCATTTGTTTGACCATTCTGAAACATAGTCGTGGTCTTTTTGAATAATAGTAGTATTGTCTGTGGTGTTGAATAGCTTTACATCATCAGCGAAGAGAACGCAGTTGCTCTTAATATGATCACAGAGTTCATTTATGTAGAGTATAAAGAGAGTTAGTCCTAGAATACTGCCTTGGGAGACACCACTGTTGACAGGTACAGAATTTAATAGGACGCTCCCAATTTTTACCATTTGTTGTATGTTTGACAGGAATGCTTCTATCTAGTTATGCAGGTATCCAGAGATACCGTAAGATTTTAGTTTTAGTAGTTTGTCGTGTACCACTGAATCAAAGGTTTTACAGAAGTCTATGTAGATTGCGTCTATTGCTTTGCCCTGATCAAGTTGTGTAGTCCATATGTTTTTGCAGTGTAAGAGTTGCAGATTGCAGGATAGTTTTTTTCTGAAACCAAATTGTTTATTAGAAAGTAGGTTGTTTGTCTCTAAGTGGAGGATAATGGATTGGTTAATAATTGATTCCATGACTTTACAGGTGACGCAGCATAAGGAGATTGGACTGTAATTTTCAACTAGGCTGGGGTCTCTCTTTTTGAAGATGGGAATGACTGTGGCTTGTGACCATAGTTTTAGAAAGGAGCTGGTCCTGAAAGATTTTTCAAAGATTATGCTTAGAGGTTCAGCTATGGCAGTGGATAGCTTTTTTAAGAAGTAGGCACATATTCCATCCGGTCCAATAGATAGGAATGGTTTTAGATTGCACAGTGCTTTTTCAACAATGTCATCTGTAAAATCGATATGTATTAGATCATTGTAGTTGTCTGTGGTTCTACTAGGAAGTACTGGGCTTGATCCATTGCTTTTACAAATACTGAGCCAAAGAATGTGTTAAAGAGGTTTGCTTTGATGGTGTTGTCGTTGCAGTCTTTGCCATTAGGTTCTTTCAGGGGTGGGGTGGACCTTGAGTCTTTTAGTTTGTTGTTTACAAAATTGTAGAAAGCATGGATAGAATTGGTACTTAGGAGGTTTTCCTCTTGTTTAATGTTATAATTGGTGCATTCAGTCTTTATCTGGTGGCATAAATTTTTGTATCAGCTTTTGAAGTTGGCATCATGACTAGATTTGTTTTTCCGCCAAAGTATTCTCTTTTTGGATTGAAGCTTCCTTATTGTTATGGGTAATCTGTTTTTTCTGGTTTTTGGAGTTGTTATTGGTACATATAGTTTGATGACACTTTTGACTTCAAGTAAAAATATGTTGTTATGGTCTTCAACAGTATTGCATCCAGTGAATAGAAATTGCCAATCAAGGGATGAGAGATTGTTGTCTATAAGATCATAGTTGCCTTCTTTGAAGTTATAATTGAGGATCATATCATTGTGTTGATTTTTGTTTGGACATATGTTGAGACAAAAATCAATCATGTTGTGGTCATTGTTGGAAAAGGGTTCTTTAATTTGTATTCTGTAAATTGAATTCAAACTATTACAGAAGATGAGATCGAGGCAGTTGTTAAGTGTAGTATTACTAGTCCCAGGTTCCAGTCCCAGGTTTGTTACAGCATTGTAGAAAGTTGCATGAATGGGTTCAGTTTTACATTCGTTTAGGGTCCAATTAATGTGAGGTAGATTGAAGTCACCAAGAAAGATAAAAGTGTGGGCAGGATGTTGTCCATGTTAGCAGTAAATTTAGCTTGTTTACATGTTCGATGTCATAATCAGGAGCTCTGTAACATAGTAAGAATCGAAATGTGATATTTAAGGACAGCTCACAGACGATGGTCTCAGGAAGAGCAAGCTCTTGGGTAACTTGGATGTTTTTTAGATGTAAGGACTTTTTATAGAAGATAGCAACATCACCTCCTCTACGGATTTCATGATCGGATTGGTAAACATGATAGTCTCTTTGTTGGGCTTCAAAGAGTTGACCAGTTTATCTCCTGAAGTGAATCCCAACACTTGAATGGGGAATGAAAGTCCAATCCTGCCGTTTATAGTATGTCAACTTGATTGAAAAACGTCTCTTACTTTTGAAGATCCCATCCCAGTTCGACTTATCTCGTATCAGTACAAACATGCAACAAGGATGGGGTGGGAGAAGGTTTATCACTCAATTCCCAGGTTGTGCCGTAACTTCCCCAATGATTGTTTGTGTTTCGTTTTGGGTAATGAGAGGAGTTGTCCTCTCATTACCCAAAACGAAACACAAACAATCATTGGGGAAGTTATGGCACAACCTGGGAATTGAAACCACATTCTGTTTGGTAATTAGTTGCATTTAGAATTGCGGGGTGGAAGCGTGTAGGACTAATGGGGAGGGTGGATGTTAGTTAGCTGCATAGGGTGGGGCTGCATGATAAATTGCGCTGAGAGATGAATGATCTCAGCGCTGACTTTATCCGGTATGTCCGTTGTTGCCGTGTTTGAAGGAAAATGAGCGAAAATAAACATACCTATTCACAACGAATCCTGTGAGTAATATAGTTTATTGCTAAAATTCCTACATGTACAAACAAAGGCTTACACTCTTACTGTGGTAATGGAGTCAGGGAGAGATGCATTAAGCCATGTTTCACAGACAAATATGATGTCAAATTTAGCCATATTTAGTAAGAGGAGAAATTCAGGTATTTTATTCACAAGGCTTCTTGCATTTAGTAGCTTGCATTTAAGGCCAGTTGTAGTTGGAATTGAGGTAGTTAGGGGCATGCATGCCTAGTTTTGAGTGATGGTGGGTTGGATGAGGTAGGCTTGGATGTGGAGTTGTGTGTTGTGTGACTTACTTTTGATTTTGACCATTTCTTGTCTGTTTGACAGGAATGCTTCTATCCAGTTATGTGGGTGTCCAGAGATACCATAAGATTTTAGCTTTAGGAGTAGTTTGTCGTGTAGCACTGAATCAAAGGTTTTACAGAAGTCAATGTAGATTGCATCTATTGCTTTGCCCTGGTCGAATTGTGTAGTACATATGTTTTTGCAGTGTAAGAGTTGCAGATTACAGGATAGTTTTTTTCTGAAACCAAATTGTTTATTAGAGAGTAGGTTGTTTGTCTCTAAGTGGAGGATAATAGATTGGTTAATAATTGATTCCATGACTTTACAGGTGATGCAGCATAAGGAGATTGGACTGTAATTTTCAATTAGGCTAGGGGAATGACCATGGCTTGTGACCATAGTTTTGGAAAGGAGCTGGTCCTGAAAGATTTTTCAAAGATTATGCTTAGAGGTTCAGCTATGGCAGTGGATAGCTTTTTTAAGAAGTAGGCACATATTCTGTCCGGTCCAATAGATAGGGATGGTTTTAGATTGCACAGTGCTTTTTCAACAATGTCTTCTGTAAAATCGATATATATTAGATCATTGTAGTTGTCTGTGGTTCGACTAGGAAGTACTGGGCTTGATCCATTGCTGTTTACAAATACTGAGCCAAAGAATGTGTTAAAGAGGTTTGCTTTGATTTGTCGTTGCAGTCTTTGCCATTAGGTCCTTTCAGGGGTGGGGTGGACCTTGAGTCTTTCAGTTTGTTGTTTATAAAATTGTAGAAAGCACGGGTGGAATTTTTGCATATTTTCCTTGAAAACAGGGTAGGAAAAAATAATATGTAAGAAAGTGGAGATGAAAATAACAAACGGGTAGAGCTTACCTGGACATACAAGAATCATATTTAAAAGAATATTATATGCAGTTGCTTCAGATGGTTAAAATTCTATACACTTTACTTGAAGGAGGCAAATGAACCTGGAATGAATTTAAGTGAGGATAATCAGAGCAATGAGGGCAGTGGAAACTAACTAGGATAATTAGAAATCTGGTGTGCAGAAAAAACAATTACTACCAATCTGCCTTCAATCAAGGACCTGTTTACTGCACAAGTCAAAAAAGAGGGCTGTGAAAATATCTATAGACCCTTCACATCCTGGACATAAACTGTTTCAACTCCTTCCCTCAAAACAATGCTATAGAGCACTGCACGCCAGAACAACTAGACACAAGGACAGGTTTTTCCTGAATGCTATCACTCTGCTAAACAAATAATTCCTTCAATACTGTCCAACTATTTACAAAGTCTGCATTACTATTAATCTTCCCATTACTCCCTATCACCCCTCCCCCCACTTGTGACTGTATGACTGTAACTTTGTTGCTTGTATCCTTACGATTTATATGGACTGTTTTCTAGTATGATTTGATTGCTTATTGTACCCTATGACTATTATTAAGTGTTGTATCTTATGATTCTTGACAAAAGTATCTTTTCTTTTATGTATACAAAGAACATTTGCACCAAGACAAATTCCTTCTGTCCAATCACACTTGGTCAATAAAAGAATTCTAAATTCTAAAAATTCAAACAAATTTAGTTATGGAACACTTGCTAATGTTAACAATAATTGAACCAATTATTGTGTAAGTGCTAGTTCTCTTTGTGAAATGAGTTCCACGCCCATCTCTTGCTATATTTTAATCTGGATTCCTGCATTAAGCAAGTGGACATGACTAAATGGTACATGATGATGATATGCAATAAATTAGATACGTTATCTAGTTTTTTGTAGCCTGAGCTTCCAATGTATGTATTTAAACTATCAGCCAATCTGCTGCTTATTATTTTAGAATACAGAGCCTCTAACAAAAGAGATGTCTGAAATAATAACCATGGGGATGTATTTTGCATAAAAACAATAGCTGGAGCTCAGATCTAAACAATGTTGTTTTTTTTAAAGCAGGAGAATATCCCTCTTGTTGGCATCTCTTCTTACAGCTTGTACACCAAGTTCCAGACTAATGCAATTTATAACATTTGACTTATAATGTCCCCAAGTGAAGAGGTTTCACAATGCAAAACCCAGCAGAAATTGAGTACATCTAACTACAGTTTGTGAGTTGAGTCCTTCT
This sequence comes from Hydrophis major, assembly GCA_033807585.1. Lineage (NCBI taxonomy): Eukaryota > Metazoa > Chordata > Lepidosauria > Squamata > Elapidae > Hydrophis > Hydrophis major. The sequence continues at coordinate 324,643,883 of CM066328.1, read as the reverse complement.
ATAATAACAGTGGTAATGAATGATGAAAGAATGTTCTGTTGAATAGCTGAGTGGATACATACTACATTTGGATGTAATTACAAAACAGCTGTGAAGAGAGAAAAGAAAAGAAAAAAACCAATTGTTCCTGCTTGTCAATGGCCAATTTTCAACAGTAAGGAGAAAAAAGAAAAGAATGCAGGATGAGATGTTGCAATGAACAAATAATCATTTATCCTCTGTTGATTGTTTCAATACTGCTGGACCCATGTTATATGAATTGTCACTTAAACTAATGTCTCAGTGGGAAAAACTGCAGAAGACAGAGGATACAATCTTCTGTTTATTTTATTCTAGACTGCAGATGTACCACCATTATTTCTAAAGTATAAACAAATGCATTAAACCATAAACGTCCCCTATTTTCTTTTATTGCCTCAAGGCTCTTTTCAGTAGAGCTATGCAAAGATTCAAAGTAATGCTACATTTCAGTAAAGCTTAGAATTTGCATTGTGAAGCAAGGTGGACTCCCACTGCTTAGAAAAACAGCATTGCTTAGGTTCTGCACATGAACAGACATATGGAGTCACCTGTCATTTCCACATGAAAAACACTTTGTTGAAGTGAAAATCAACTTCAACATGTAGATCTGTTTTTCAGCCATGTACAAAATGGGGATGATCTAAGCAGAAGGAATGCTTGTGGTTATGTAATTAAGCCCCATTTAACTACATACAGTACATTTACATATTAGACCCCATTTCCACAAAGCAATTAACTTGGCTAGCCCTTAACCTGGTCAAACTTCCTCACCAAAAATTGTATGAAACATCACCAGGGATATAAAATCCCTGCTATCTTTCATGGGAAAGAGTATTGGCAAATTTCATCTTGTCATTACTCTTTTTCTTGTTAACCAGGTAAGCAATAGGGCTGGCCACTGCAGCCAATCCATGTTTGGAAGGTCCCAAAGATAAAGAACTGAAGCAGTTTCTTAGATAAGAAGTGAAACATTTTCAAGGAAAAAAAAAAAAACAAGAAAGTCCAGTTGCCTTTTGACCAGCACCTTTGGGACAACCATGATTTGGATGATTGGAAATCTCCATAGACATATTTGGGTGGGTTTTTAAAAATATTTTCAAGCATAGATAATTTTGTAATAAATACACTATTTTTTTTCAAATAAACCTTCTCTTCAGCTCTTTTTCTTGGAAGACTAAATAAACAATAGATATTAATTGAAATAGGCATCCCCATATCATTGCTAAGGAAGTTAGCTTACTCCTCTGCATGAATGAGATTTAACCTCTGTATGAACTAGATTTAACCATCTGGTGGTAACCAGGCCCAGGAAGCAGGGTTTGATCTTTGTGACATCTTGTCTATGACAGTTTCTGAACTGGAAGAATATGTTGATATTTAGGTAAAAGCTAGGGATCTTCTGGTGTACTGCCCAACTGCTGCCCACCTGGTTCCCTCCTTGGCTTCTGGCCATGGTTGTTGAGCTAATGGTTGCATCCTCTAGTTCAGGGGTGTCAAATTCATGTTACCATATAATAATCACATGACATATTGGGACTTTTATCTCCTTCACTAAACCAGGTGTGGACGTGGGCATGGCCAGCATGTATGAACTGGCTTGCAGGCTGCAGGTTTGACAGCCTTACTCTAGTTCAGTGGCTCCCAAAGTGGGTGGTACTGCCCCCTGCAGGGTGGTGGGATGCCTGGGGGGGGGCATTAAGAGGCAACAGGGCCAGCAGGGCGGTGCTAAGAGACAGCAGAGGGGTATTCGAGGCGCCGGACCCGCTGGCTCACTGACTGCCGGCCACGCAGCTCATTGACTATTTCATCACTCCGTAGCCGGTGCCTCAAATGTGGAACTCGTGCATGGTGAGCCTTGTCAAGCCTAGGGGGGAGAGGTAGAAGGTGGTGGAAAGGGGGCACCTTAGCTTGCAGGCTGCCATCTCCGGTGGAAGCAGTGGAGGCGCGCCAGAAGGCCCAAAAGCAAAACTCTCCCAAGGCATGTTGTGGAAGGCGTGGATGGTATGGTGTTCTGGCCCCCTTCTGCAGAGGAGAACAAGGGAGTGTGTAGCACCTGCCCAGCCTCTGCCTCTCCAGCCAGCCAGGCTTGCACAGGATGCAAGTGGGTGCAGCTGCGGCTCTCCAAGGCGCGTGGCTCGGTTTGGTTTGGCTTGAAGTGGCCAGCCTGGACCTAGAACCTAGCTTCCCTGTTATGTTCTGTGCATGGGCTCTAAGGAGGAGACGAGCCAGTGAACAGTGAACTTCAAACTCTTATTTACATGTGTAACAGCTCAGCTCTATGGCCGCAACGGCCCCCTTTATATAAGCAAGCTCTTGAGTATTTAACCAATGAAAACACAGGGAGCGCTAGCTCCGTTAACCAATGGGAGAGGCTCGTTAATAGCCAATCAGATTCTCCTGAACGGACCAATCCGATGTTGCTATTATCAGCCAATCAGAAGTGCAGGGCGAGAACCCTGCACTTTACTTCAAGCTCTTAATAATCTTTATTCAAGTACTTTTATTAATTCACAACACCCCTTCCCCCCGGGTTCCATTTAAGGGGTGCGGTCACGTAGTCTTTGAGGTAGGCAGGTTGTTTTGGTTGTCTATTTGATTTATGTTGTTCTCCCGGTATTTGGCTACAGTCTTGTTGGGGTAGGACGTTATCTGGTGAAGAGGGTGCCTCCAGTTCTGTATTCAAATTTTTGTTGCCACTAATGTTCTCAGCATCTCCTTGAGGCGAGCTCACCCCCATCCCCGATCCTTCTTCACGTGTTGCCTCTGAGCGGTCATAACTTCCGCTTAAGCTTTCTGCTGTTTCAAATTCAGCTTCCTCGGTATCTCCTCCCCCCTCAGTTTGGAAGTCAGGGGACTCGGAGATCCCCGACTGTAGCCTTGAACGCAGCTGATCAATATGGCGCTTCTATATTCTATCGTCGCGACATCTCACGCAGAATGATCTGGGGCCGGTTACTTGGACTACAATTGCCACGACCCACAATGGATTGCCCGAAAAGTTCCTAGCGAAAACCAAGTCGCCTACCTGGAAGTTATGGCATTTCCCGCTGGATCCGTGTGGTTTTTCAGGTTCATATGATGGGTGCAGACAGTCGAGGTGGGAGCGCAGCTTCCGCCCCATCAATAACTCGGCGGGAGTTTTATTGGTGACGCTGTGTGGAGTGATATGCTGCAAAAGGAGTATCCGGTTCATCTTGTCTTCTATATCACTATAGTCCATTTTATGCAAGGTTTTCTTGATGAATTGTACCATGCGCTCGGCCCTTCCATTGGCCGCAGGATGCACCGGCAAATTCAGCGCATGGAGAATACTGCGGTCCACCAGGTACTGTTCAAAGGACAGCGCAGTAAATTGGGGCCCATTGTCGGATACCAGAACGTCTGGTAATCTGTGTGTTGCAAATAGTCTGTCTAGTTTCCTGATGACTGATTCGGTTGTTGTATTTTTCATCTCATGGATTTCAAGCCAGTTCGAGTAGGCATCCACCGTTAATAAAATGTGTGTCCTTTGGTAGGTCCCGCAAAGTCCAGATGAATACGGGACCATGGTCCCCTCGGTGTTTCCCATTCAGTTGGGGTTGCTTTCAGAGGGGCGTTGCTTACTTCCTGGCATTTGTGACAAGCTTTTATCCATGTCTCGATCTGCTTGTTGATACCCGGCCACCACGCATAGCTTCGTGCGAGGGCTTTCATGCGCACAATGCCGGGTTGGCCATCGTGCAAGGTTCTTAGTATCGCTCATCATAACCGCTCTGGGACAATGACTCTATCACCCCAGATAATGCAGCCCTTCTGGGAAAATAGTTCCGTTTGATTCTTGAATGGGACATAGTCGTCAAGTATCTGGTCCAATGGCCATCCGCGCTCGACCCAACTGAGGACTCGTGCTAAAATGGGGTCGCATTTCATTTCAATCGCGATATCTCGGGCTGTTAGTGGTGGTGTTCGAAGTGTCTCTATCTGCAGTGTTGTAACTATCGGAGTGGGGTCATCAATGGTCTCCGGAAGTGGTGCATGGCTCAATGCGTCGGCGTGGGGAATGGCCTTCCCTGGGCGGTGTTGCAACTTGTAATTATACGCAGCCAAGAATTCTGACCAGCGAGTCATTCTGGGAGATAATATATAAGGTACTGGCCTATCTCCCGCTATTATTCCCAGTAAAGGTTTGTGGTCAGTCACTATAGTAAAGGCTCGGCCATACACAAATTCATGAAATCTCTTAACAGCAGACACAATAGCAAGGGCCTCTTTATCAATTTGACTGTAATTGCATTCTGCTTTTGATAATGTCTTTGAGAAATAGGCAACAGGGGCTTCCCTACCGTTTGGCAAAACGTGGCTCAAAATGGCGCCCACTCCGAATGGTGATGCATCACATGTGATCGTTAAAGGCAAAGTCTCATTATACTGCATCAAAACAGCATCAGAAGTCAATAAATTTTTCACATGTCGAAACACCTGCTCCTCTCTGTGTCCCCATACCCAGGTTGCTTTTTTATCCAACAAACGATGTAGGGGTTCGGCTACGGTTGCTTTGTGAGGCAGGAAAATGTTATAAAAATTGATAAGGCCTAGAAAAGCCTGGAGGTTGGCCTTATTTCGGGGTTTTGGGGCATTTTTGATCGCCCTAAGTTTGCTATTGGTGGGGTGAATGCCTTGACTATCAATTAAATATCCTAAAAATTCTACACGATCCGTACATAGTTGACACTTGTTTTTTTTAACTTTGAGACCTGCGTCTTTAAATCTCTGGAGAACCAACCCCAGGCAATCCTTTAGTATTTTCCGAGTCGGGGCAGCGATTAACACATCATCAAAATATGGGACAACGCCTTTTATCCCTTGTAATAGTCTTTCCATCAAACTTTGAAAGATTCCCGGGGCTATGCTTACTCCGAACTGGAGTCGGTTACATTTAAACGCACCTCGGTACGTAATGATCGTTTGGGCCTCTGCCGTTTTTTTGTCTACAGGCAGTTGTTGGTATGCCTGGGCTAAGTCTAGTTTAGCGAAGACTTTTCCGCCCCCCAGGAAATGGGGGAGGTGTTGCACCACTGGTACCGGGTAAGTGTTTTGTTGAAGAGCGTGGTTCAGGGTGGCTCGGTAGTCCCCACAAATTCTTATCGATCTATCCGGCTTGATGGGTGTCACGATTGGGGTTTCCCAGGGAGAGTGATTGGTTGGTTCTAACACACCCTGGGCTATTAATTTATCAAGCTGCTCGTCAATCTTTGGTTTAAGGGCAAATGGAACTCGACGAGGCTTAAGGCAGATGGGAGCTATTTCGGGATTGAGGTTAAATGATATCGGGGTCCCCTTGTACTTGCCTAGTTTTTCTGCAAAGACGTCCTGGAATTCTTGGACGAGGTCCTCTTCCCAGTCGCTGCTGCAGGTTCAGTGAATGCAGGCTACTTCAATTCCGAGTGGAGAGAACCATTGGAGGCCTAACAAACTAGGCCGACCCCTGTCGATTACAGTCAGGGGTAGGAATGCTGTACGGTTCTTAAATGATACCCGGACTCGGCTGGATCCAATGACCGGAATTCGATTTCCTTGATAGTCTTTGAGTATGAGTCTTTGGAATCTGAGGTCTTGCCGCTGGACAGTAGGGATGAGCTGCTTGAGGGTCTTCCAGGAAACCATCGAGAGGGACGATCCTGAATCGACTTCCATCAGGCAGGGCTGGTTTTCGATGGCTACTTTCACTCAGATCTTCTTGGAATCAAGAGATGAGGCGTGACCGATCGTGATAGTTTGGTGAGCCTCTTCTCGCTTCGTTGAGTGGTTTAGGGTTTTGTTTCTGTAGGAGTGATTATTCCATTGGTGGTTCACGGGTTCTCGCTTTACAGGACGGCTTCCTGTCAGTTGGTGATAGTTAGCCCCCCTCGAGGGCTGGCTGGGTCCTAGCTTGCTTCTACAGACCCGTCCGATATGGCCTCTTTTCCCACACACATGGCCGAGCACGTCGAGGAATTTGCATTCTGACCAGGGGTGGCTTGCTCCACAATCAGCACATTGGTACTGCGATCTCTGGCGTTGGTTTCGTTCGGACTGAAGTTGGTGGACCTCTTCTTCATCGCTTTTTGATGATGATTCGAGGTCCTCGTGGTGGGCTGTTGTAAGCTGTCCTTCTGACTGGGGTGAAATTTCGCGGGCGAGTTGGGGAAGCGGGGCGTGGGTGCGGTGCATTTGGGCAGCCGATTTCCTGGTTTCTTCTGCTACGGGAGCTTCAGCGATGGCATCTTTAAGGCTAATGTCGCCCTTCGCCATTAAAACTAATACTCTGAGTGCCTGGTGCATCTAATCCCAGAACTATTCGGTCTCTTAGGGCTTCTTCTAGGTCGGCAAAGCTGCATAGGCCTCCCAGATTCCGGAGATCCACTATGAAATCAGCAACACTTTCACCCTTCCGCTGACTTCTCTGGTAAAATTCATGCCTTCTAACGAGCGTTGGCACAGTCGGTGCATAGTGAGCCCTCAGCAGGGGTTCGAGGACGTCCCAGTCCATAGATTTTACTTCTGCCAGTTTCGCTAGTGCCTTGGCCATCTTGAATACGGTCGGCCCACAATGAGTTAGGAATACCACCCATTTCTTTCCGGAAGTGGCATCCTTCAAATTGTTGGTCTCCAGAAACATCTGGAAATGATCCATATATGAGTCCCAGTCTTCTTGTGCCGGGTCGAATGGAGCGTTGTGGTATGACGCCACCGGACATGGTTCTGCTGTTGGTGCGTTTCAGCCACATGCTCTGTTATCGTTCTTCGTCGTTCAGTCAGTTCTGATGTCTCCACATCCCATCCTCATCGCCAGTGTTATGTTCTGTGCATGGGCGCTAAGGAGGAGACGAGCCGGTGAACAGTGAACTTCAAACTCTTTATTTACATGTGAAACAGCTCAGCTCTATGGCCGCAACGGCCCCCTTTATATAGGCAAGCTCTTGAGTATTTATCCAATGAAAACACAGGGAGCGCTAGCTCCGTTAACCAATGGGAGAGGCTCGTTAATAGCCAATCAGATTCTCCTGAACGGACCAATCCGATGTTGCTATTATCAGCCAATCAGAAGTGCAGGGCCAGAACCCTGCACTTTACTTCAAGCTCTTAATAATCTTTATTCAAGTACTTTTATTAATTCACAACACTCCCTCTGCAGCCCGGTTCTTCCAACCAAGCCCTGCCTACCTGCCTACCTACCTACCTGTTTCTCTCTGTCTCTCTATCTCTCTATCCATCCATCCATCCATCCATGTTCGAAGCACCAGCCCTATAGGCACATTGGGAAGGTAGACCAAAGCCAGTCTGAGATAGAGGGAGGGAGGAGAGAGAGAGAGATAGAGAGATGATGCATCGGATTGAAATGAGGCCTAGTTTAGATTGAGGCCCTTTTCCACATTGAAACATCTTTGCCAGCACATTGAAACATCTTTGGCTTCTATTAAAGGTTTTGTGGACAAAACACGGTCAAGACTATCAGAAAGCTCTCACATTTTGTTAAGGCTTTAAAGAGGATCCATTGGACCAGATCTCCACCCTAAAAATTACTTTTCTCCAATGTATTACCGTGCCAATTCTGAAGAAGGCAAAACTAAAATGTACTGGTAAATTACAAGGAGAACACACACACACACACACACACTTCTAACCCTGTTGGAGCAGGTGACTGGACTAGAATAGATATTATCTTTCTCCTTCCTCCTTCTTTATTTCTTTTTCTTTCTGTCCCTTCCTTCCATTCCCCCCTCTTTCTTTGTCCCTTCTTCTTTCTGTCCCTTTTTCTCTTTCTTTTCTTCCTTCCCTCTTTCTCTCTTTTCTCTCTCTCTCTTTCTCAGGCTCACCCCATTGACTTGACTTGCTTGGGCAGGTCCCTGCAGTGCAGTGGGCTCAATGGGGTGGACCTGCGGGGCTGGCACCTAGAACGCGGCAGTGGCGGCATGTTTGAAAAGTAGAGCAAAGCCAGAGGTTGGTAATGTTTGCTGCAAAGAATCACAAAAGCTCCTGGATTGTGCACAAGAAGGGACACACATGTCAATGCAATTCAGCAACATAAAATAAAGATATACAAATAAAACAAGTCAACAAGAATTGGCAAAGCATCTCTGATTAGATTTTATTCACTACTAGAATCTAATCAGAGATGCTTTGGCGATTCTAGTTCAATGACCTGCTCCAGCAGGATTAGAAGAGTTAGAAGGGTTAGAAGGAAGTGTGTGTGTATGTGTGTGCATGGCTGTCAAAACTCCAAAAACAGGTCAAGTATCTCTGGGGAGGCCAGTCATAAATTGGAACACTTGCTAAACAACCGGCCATTAAGTAAGGACCACTTGTTTGCCAGTCACCTGGCCACGCCCACCCAGTCACATGACCACCAAACCACACCTACCCAGTCATGTGACCAGCAAGCCATGCCCAGCCAGCAAGCCATGCCAGCCAGTCACGTGACCAGCAAGCCACGCCCAACCAGTCATGTGACCAGCAAGCCACACTCTCAAATTAGGCCATGCCCAGAGAAATTTGAATCCCACTCCTGGGTGGGGGGCACCGAGGATGAGTTTGTAGCACCAAGGAGGCAGTGGACTGAAAAAGTTTGGGAACTACTGCTCTGGTTGATTAACCTGTATAAGGTAAGGTGGGGCTGATAGACTATAGTCATTCATAGTCCCAGGTAATTTTTCATTTAACACATATGGGTGGTCATATATTAGATCTCATTTATGCCATGGAACAGTTGTATTATTATTAAGCTATGGAGGGTATTACCACCATTCCTTTATTAGGAATGTTAGATCATTTTCTGATCTAACTACAATTGAGAAGCGATCAATATCTTCTGTATGGCTGGACCCATTTTGACGATCTGTCTCAGGTGCCTCATGGATACACAGGGTCTCTGGTGAACACTAGGAAATTTCTCAACCATCTGTCAAGTGAACTTCTCAATGGCTGACAATAGGTGGAATAAGCTTGTGCACTTATTCACACAAGCATCTTCACTGGATCACTTCACTGGTTGTGAAACATGATATTTTGGATTGAACCCTCCCATTCACATTACAATGCCAGACATTCAGGAAGTAGGGATATAGGGAATAATGCAAATTTGATTGATTTAATAGTTTGCTTTAGAAACTGTTTAGATATAAAGGGTGGGATTTACTTTTTTGATTTACTTTTTGCTTGTTTTTTCATGGTAATTCTAGGAGGCACTTCGGAAAAACAGAAGTTTCTGAATAGTGTACCATGCTGCTCTTAGGCTACAGATGTCAATCACCACATTAATCATCAAAATCATCAATTGCAAATTAACACCTGTATGGAAATAAAAATGGACACCACTATATGATGATATTATATAAGATTCTGCTGTAATCCCAGGAAAAGACCCAGTTATTTTATGCAAATGAGTCTTTGTACTCCTACATGTTTGGAGACTGAATCTAACACAACACAACCAGAATATTTGTGCAGTTTTACTTGCAATGTAATTTCATAGTGGCTTATATCAATTATTTCTGAGAATTGTTTTAAATATTTAATGTCCGGTATAACATATGGCCTACCTATCTGAAACTATATGGATTGCAATGCAGGGCCCTCTAAATACACTCATTGCTTTGTCATTTTTAAACTACACACTCCATTTTCTGAAACATTTTCTGGTTTCAGAAACAGCAATGAAAAATACCTTTCTAAAATTAAACCTTGCCTACCAAGATTTTTTTTTAACAGAGAGTGGAGTTCTAGTGTTTCACAGCAGTTGTGTGGCTTTTAAATAGGTGCAAATTATATTTTTCAGAAAGTTGTGTAAAATAATTTAAATAGATTAAAAATACATAGATCTACCCTAAATTCATTCATTTATTGTTTAATTTGATGATGAGGTTGAAATTGGCTCTCCAATATTTGACACTTGAGTTGAATAATAAAGATCAGAAATTTACCAACTTTTGAGAGGTTTTTTTTTTTTTTTAATAAAATGACTTGTAAAAGTGACATTTGTTTAGATTACTGGAGGGAAGTGCTGCTCTCAAAATGATAGTATCACCACTTAAGAGGATGCATCTCTTTGGACTTTAGCCAGTTGGTAAAGTTTATTTACTATATTTTTGTAGTAAAGGTTATAATTTATGTTATCTTGGTTTCATTTGAGAAAAAAAACCCAACTACAATTACTGCTGTTATTTTGATACAGTGCTTTTTTCATTTTGTTTGTTTGTTTTTGAAGGTGTTCTGATGCCCGAAGCACATCAAAACCTATTTTAAACAAATAAAATGTAACATAAATGAACAAAAACATAAATCACAAGTCTATAATGCAAGATGTATGAAATATATTAAATTCTTTCCTGGGGTATCACAAAAAAAGAAAAGAACTTCAGTATATCTTGAAGCATTTTAGAGGTTTCAGATTGAGTGTTAAATCTCTGAAATGTTCTGGCTTCTTAAAACATAAGTTACCATCAACATTCTGACAATTGCTATAGCCTAAATATTCTTCTTTTGGCCCTCTGAATGGTGAAATTCAATTGGCTTAGATAAGTCAGAAAACTTTTATGTACTGTAATGGCATAATAATTCATGAAAATAAACATGCTTTGGATAAACTCATATCCACCAACAAAAAGCAATCCGGCAACAGCCAACATTCACCTGGGATAATCTAATCATTTTAAAAGTCACTTTTACTGTGATATTTCCCTCTCTCTCTCTTTCCCTCCCTCCCTTCCCACTGTGTGTGTGAGAAAGAGGGGGGGGGAGAGAAACTATGAGAGAGAGAAAGTGTATGAGAGAGAGACAGTGTATGAGAAAAAGTGTGTATGAGAGTATGAGAGAGAGTGTGTAAGAGAGATGGAGGGAGGGAGAGAGAGAGAGAGAGAGAGAGAGAGTATGTCTATTCTTGGCAAGGCATTAAGATTCCTGAGCACACAGGAAAAGCATCGTGATTCTCTGCAGGCACCAAAAGACAGTCCATTGATTTATGGGTTATTTCACAGTGCAGTTATGCAAAACAATGTTACACACCAACGAAAGATCATGGAGACCACAAAATGGTTTTATATAATTGGGAAAATATCTAAAGTTAACTACCCTTTTATTATGGGTCAGAGGGGCTTGGTAAGCTAACATTGTGCTGCTTGTGGTTAGGAAAACTAGTTCCCCACTTCCCTTCATTCCCCAGTTTAGCTTGTCAGCCTTCGTGCCAAATGCCACTGATTTGTGTACAGAATTTTAAAGTAAGGGAGAGGCAAGGTCTGATTTTAAATCCTGAAAAATGGTGGAGATGGGACAGGATGAAAAGGGAGGAAAGCAGACACTTGAAATTTTTTTCAAGCATGATTCCTTATGTCTTCCTGAACTCTGATTTCAAGGTTGCATAGCAACCAGTGCAGTAACAGCTGGGACACCCTTGATCTTGTTGTGTAAACTATTAAAAATAGGTGATGGAAGCTGGCACCATGGAAACAATGACAATTCCAATGCAGGTGTCTGCAATGCTTCTTTGCAAGTTAAAGTCAGAAGTGAACATTACAAAAAACTTCTTCCCTTCTTTAATCCAAAGCTTCAAGGATGAAGGATTATTATTGCCTTCTATTTTATTTAATCTGACTGCAATAATATCACCTCTTTTGTGGCACTGGATTTTGATAGATCATTTTACACAAGGACTGCAAAGGCTGAATAGGAAACATTTGGGATATTTGTTCATTTCTGGCTACGCTGGAATATTCTCACCATCAATCTCCATTGGGAGTAGGCTCATAACTTAGATTTCAAAGTTTAACCCTTATTTCCAGTAGATTACTATTATAATAGCAACTTGAGGGTGCTTTCATTTTATGACATAATAACCATATTCTTGGTTGGATAAACAGAGCAAATAAGGAACACATTTCTTTTTTCCCCCAACAGTAAATTGCATGGGCCTTTAGAATATTATTTAAACATTATAGATATTCTAAAAATGTGTATCTTTGTATAAGGGAGAGGGGGGAGGGAGAGAGAGAATATTATATAAGCAGAAAAATCTATACCCTGAAAGTTCTGAAACCAATTACCATAGTTTTGTAAAAACACAAATCTAAATTCAGTTCGTAGAAAAGTCTAAAATAGGCATTGAGAGTATTGTTCCCATTTTATATGAGATTGCCATTTTGGCGGATAGCAAACCAGATATCCTTTTCTTCTTCTTCTTCTTCTTCTTCTTCTTCTTCTTCTTCTTCTTCTTCTTCTTCTTCTTCTTCTTCTTCTTCTTCTTCTTCTTCTTCTTCTTCTTCTTCTTCTTCTTCTTCTTCTTCTTCTTCTTCTTCTTCTTCTTCTTCTTCTTCTTCTTCTTCTTCTTCTTCTGTATATGCCTGTGTGCACACACACACACCTTTCTCTGCTTCTGTTTTTTGTCTGATTTTGCACTACCTTTCTTCCCAAACAATTATACCAGCAAACTTCCATTAAAAGGGGGGCTAACAACACTAACCACACCTAACAAACAACAAAGAAGGAAAAATAAAATCAACACAGCCTACTAATTGCAAAAATAATGCTTTTAGCAACATATGTTACTAAAAAGCTACTAATTGAAAAGCTAATTATGATGAACTTTGCCTCTTTCTTCACGTTGGCATTTTGTACTAAGTTGGAGGTGGTGTTATTTTGCTGAAGCAGTTGTGTTTCTTTTCTTTATTTAGACTCAGATGTTATAAGAGTGGGCAGAGTATCCTTGTCAAGGTCAAATGTTTTAATTCCCAGACTGAAAACAAAACAATGATTAGTTAATGAAGTACTAACCCCATAGAGGCACATATTTTAAATATTATATTCCAGCACAATTTATTCTCATTTAACTGATAGGAGGTAGATAGTAGTTGCTAGTTTTCATTTTCATAAAACAAAGTTTTCATAAGAAAGAAGTTGCCACTATTCTTTCCAACTAGAATTAGTATTAGGTTAAGAATAAAGTAGTATCACCTTCTGCCCATATGTCCTACTGGACTACCTCATAATGGCAGTTAATGTGTGTTTCTGAGAGGGATTGCAATATATGCTCCCAGCAGGGTAACCCAATCTGTGAAGGTCATCCTAGCTGTCCAGCTAGGCTCCTATATTTGCAACAGCCATATAAAATAGTGCTAGAAGCAGATGACCACTTTATTGACAAAATCATTTTATACTGTATGGAAGAAGGCAGCAGTAAACTACCACTTTATTTTAGCAAGAAAACCACACAGTGATATAGTACTGCACAATGGTCCCCTCAGGTCAGATGGCACTTAACTTGCTGGGAAGAGCTGAGAATCTTTTGGAGAATTAATGGAGTTTATGACAAAGCCTTTGGGATATCTAGTTGTTGATGTTGCCATGTAGGAAAAGAAAACCTAAAGCTGCAAAGACAAAGAGAGAGTAAGTAACATGGGATGTAAGAAGCATAAGCATGGGAAATTTCAACACAGTGGAAAACAAATCAATTGTATATTGGAAACTTAAACATCTCATGCATTGATATGGAAAGAAAATGGGAACATTCAGTCAGAAAATCAAACTATTTAGTATTCAGGATATGAAAAACAAAGGAATGGCATTGCTTTCATTGTTAGGAAGGATATAGAAAGAACAGATCTTGGCTACAATGCAGTCAGTTACTGAATATTACCGTGTTTCTCACATAATAAGGCCGGGCCTTATTTTTTTTTGACCCCTGAAAAAATGGCGAGGCCGTCTTTTCGTGGGTGACTTAATTTCCTCCCCCACCTAGAGCAGCCCGTGTGCTACGAGGCCGCTTCTATCTGCCCATCGAAAGCTCCCTTGAGGACATAGTCCCCAGCTGCTTTGGGCGAGGTGTGGCTGCCCCTGTTCTCTCGCCTTTAAGGCAGACTCTTTTCTGCGAGGGGAGCTCCCCAAGCGCGTTCAACAGCCACTTCGATCGGCCGGTAGAAGCGGCTTGGGGCGAGCGCACACACACACTCCCCTCGCTGCCAAGCCGCTTCTATCTGCCCATCGAAAGCTCCCTTGAGGACACAGTCCCCAGCTGCTTTGGGCGAGGTGTGGCTGCCCCTGTTCCCTTGCCTTTAAGGCAGACTCTTTTCCGCGAGGGGAGCTCCCCAAGTGCGTTCAACAGCCACTTCGATCGGCCGGTAGAAGCGGCTTGGGGTGAGCGCACACACACACTCCCCTCGCCGCCAAGCCGCTTCTATCTGCCCATCGAAAGCTCCCTAAAGGACACAGTCCCCAGCTGCTTTGGGCGAGGTGTGGCTGCCCCTATCCCCTCACCTTTAAGGCAGACTCTTTTCTGCGAGGGGAGCTCCCCAAGCGCGTTCAACAGCCACTTCGATCGGCCGGTAGAAGTGGCTGTTGAACGCACTTGGGGAGCTCCCCTCGCGGAAAAGAGTCTGTCTTAAAGGCGAGGGGATGGGGCAGCCACGCCTCGCCCAAAGCAGCTGGGGAGTGTGTCCTTTAGGGAGCTTTCGATGGGCAGATAGAAGCGGCTTGGCGGCGAGGGGAGTGTGTGTGCGCGCTCGCCCCAGGCCACTTCTACCGGCCGATCAAAGTGGCTGTTGAACACGCTTGGGGAGCTCCCCTCACGGAAAAGAGTCTGCCTTAAAGGCGAGGGGATAGGGGCAGCCACACCTCGCCCAAAGCAGTTGGGGACTGTGTCCTCAAGGAAGCTTTCGATGGGCAGATAGAAGCAGCCTAGCGGCGAGGGGAGTGTGTGTGCGCGCTTGCCCCAGGCCGCTTCTACCGGCCGATCGAAGTGGCTGTTGAATGCGCTTGGGGAGCTCCCCTCGCAGAAAAGAGTCTGCCTTAAAGGTGAGGTGATAGGGGCAGCCACGCCTCACCCAAAGCAGCTGGGGACTGTGTCCTTTAGGGAGCTTTCGATGGGCAGATAGAAGCGGCTTGGAGAGGGGAGTGTGTGTACGCGCTCGCCCCAGGCCGCTTCTACCGGCCGATCGAAGTGGCTGGTGATTCTAACTTCAAGGGAGCTTTTATCGGCTCTCAGGGTATTCTAGCCTAGGCTACCTGCAGGGCACTCCTAAAGGCATATTTCCCCCCCCCCCGCCCTTCCCCCCCATTTCTCTTCACCTCGTGTAGTTCTAACGAATGAACGATGTGAGAAATGGCGGGGAAATGCATGCTTTTAATAGGCCTTAATTTAGGGGGCGGGGCTTAATTTCACCTCCTGCCAATAAAACATGGTGGGGCTTCCTATTGGTGGAAGCCTTATTGTTGGGGAAACACGGTATTAATTTCATGTTACAGACAACTCTTTAATATGAAAATTATCCAAGTGCTAATCTGTGGCATTTTTAAAATGCTGGTTCCTTTATTCTTGATGGTTGATCTTAAAAGAGAGATATTTTGATATAATGACTAAGGTGCTGACCTAGAAACCAGGATTTTGTGACTTCTATTCCCACTTCAGATATGAAAACCTAAGTGACTTTGGGCCACACATATTCTCTCATCCAAGCTCACCTCACAGATTGTTGTTGTGAGAAAAATAGGAAAAGGAGGGAATCTTATGTATGTTTGCTGTCTTGAGTTTCTTATAAAGTAATAAAGGCAGGATTAAAAATAATATACGGTATCAAATAATAAAAAATCTACATACATACATATATGCATACATACATACACAGTATATAAGGCAGATGCTTACCCCTTCAGTATATTTTCTGCCAAACCTAAGGTTGGTGGAGGACTACTTGTAATTGTCATTGTTAGGAATAACAAGGTTACCTAACATAGTTTGGGTAAAATAATATATATATATAAACTATGATTGTAAGTAAGTGTGTGTCACTTTAACTGCAAAGCATGTAATTTTGGATGTGGCTGTAAAACCGCCATAAGAGGGAGCAAGAGAGCTTACTGTATTCCTGGCTTACTGAATTGCTTGCTAACTGCTTGTTCCCTGCTGCTGCTGCTGCTGCTGCTGAAGGAAGAAAGGAGGTTTGAATTTCTTCATATATCTACTGCGAAGAGATATATTACTGGACTGATATTTGTAAGTTTACTGACCTCTTTTTCGACACTGGACTTTGCAACTGAATAATCCCTGGATGGACTGAAATAGTGAATGATATATGGACTGTTTGACTATGCTAAAACTCTTACTGGAATAAACTATTTAACTAGCACAGTGTATCTGTTTTACTGAGTGTAAGCTACAAAAACGTTTATTTCAAATATTTTGCCTGACTGCCTGACTGCCGTGCAGATTCTGCTAGGGTGTATCCCTAACACAGGTAGTCCTCAACTTGCAACCAAAATAGAGCCCAAATTTTTGTTGCTAAGTGAGACATTTGTTAAGTGAATTTTGTCCCATTTTATGATCTTTCCTGTTAAGTGAATTACTAAGTTGTTAAATTAGTGGCATACTTGTTAAGAGATCCTGGCTTTCCCATTGACTTTTCTTGTCAGAAGTTGCAAAAGGGGATCACAAGACCCAGGGACACTGCAATCATCCTAAATATGAGTCAACTGACAAGCATCTGAATTTTGATCATGCGACCATGGGGATAGTGCAGTGGTTGTGATGGTGGAAAACAGTCACTTTTTTCAATGCTGTTGAAACTTTAAATGGTCAGTACATGAACTGTTGTAAGTTGAAGATTTGTTGTTTGGTCTTCTTTATATTTAATGTTAGTCCCAAATTTTCACTGTGTTTACTGTGATTGACTTTCATGGTCTTTTTCTTCCTCAAATTCACCCTGCTTGTGCACCATGACTCATATAACTTTTTATATAACGATTGCTGTCTCTTTCTACATCCAGGAACTATACCAATTATGATTGTCAGTGCTGGGTTCAATACTTTAGAGGAAAGAAGACCACTTAAACCACAAATACCATGCAGTGACCATTGCAATGAGCCACAAGAGCATCAGTAATCAGTGGTGCAACCAAGAAGCCCCTCTTTGACACTGTGAAAGAGACGCTAGTATGGTCTAGTGGTATAAGTGGAATGATTTCTTCTATCACTAGCTCAGAAAGTTGCTCTGAACAAAGACCAGTAACATGTGGAACATCACTATTGAAATCCATTGTGAGGAGTGAAAAGAAGGAGGAGCAAATACATTGCATGAACAACCTAACCATTTGGAAAAACACACCTGTCCTTTATGAATGCATACAAATATAAGAAAAATGATTGATCCAAACAACAAATGCACAAAAACCTTTATGAGTATTTTTCAATATGAATACACAAAACCATGAATAACAAGGTTGCAAGTAATCAGAGTAATCTGTATCAGTTTCTTCGGCCATACTGTAAAATGTGAACGAGTTAGAGAAAATGAGGCCTCTTCTTTCAGGAGTTTTTTTTTTTTTTTTACACAAAACTGGAAGGTACATTTTCAACTATACTAATCAAAACTAGTAAAATTAGTTGTTATTAATGAGAAGCCAGTATATATAAATGCTTAACAGGTGAGAACATGCTAACATTTGTTCTTTTCGTTCAATAATTCGAAGGTTTTCTAACACACAGGCACAGAAAAATAGAAAGAATGCTATCAAATCCATTTACTTTCTATTTTCTGATCATCTATTTTGCCTTTTCCTTTCTAAATTCTAAAGTTGAGGGGGAGGGGCAGCCAAAGAGGAGAGGTTGAGGTGAAAGTAAACAACAACTTGGAGAATGATTTCTTATTGCTGTACTTCCCTTAGTTTTCTCTGCCTCTGTCTGGCTCTTATTCTCCCACCAGTGTTGTGGTTCTGACTTGTGATCATGTTTCTATTTAAGGTTGCTTTGCTCCATAATTTAAGGATGCTCCCAAACCTCATGCTTTGTGAGGTTGGTCTATCAATAGTTTATATAGCAAGGACAATATCAATAAAAAAAAAACCATTAAGGGACAAAACTGTGAGTAACTCAATCTCATTTTAGCAAATGGAGCCTGCAGTTTCAGAAATAGGTGTTTTGGAAAAGGTTTTCACAGAAAGGAAAGAACAACATCACTTTATTTGAGAGGTCAAATGTTCACCTTAAGGAAGTGATGATTCCTTCCCGCCTTTCTGGCTTCTAGAAAAGTCTAGCTTTACTCCTACTCTGACAACCTACAGTTCCAACTTTCCTTGCTTTAACCCAGCTGTCCCTCAGCCTCCATCCACTTTACTTGTAAGAGTGGTATGGAAAGACAAAAAGTATATCCTGTTAAAAGTAGATATGGCTGAAGGATTTGGTGACCTTCAGACAGAGGTGGTATTCCACAGGTTCTAACCAGTTCTGGAGAACTGGTAGCAGAAATTTGGAGTAGTTCAGAGAACCGGCACATACCACCTCTGCCTGGAGATTTTACAGTATCCTTCCCCTAACACACTCATCAAGCCACGCCCACAGAACCGGTATGTAAAAAAAATTGAATCCCACCACTGCCTTCAAGTTATATTTTTTCCCTCAACATGATCCAGCACTTGGAAGGATCTTTTCCCCTTTTGCACTGCTTCAGACCCACAAGGGAAATGTAAGAGCCAATTCCTTTTCCTGAATAAAGGACTTTTTTGGGTTGCGTTTATGCAATTGTAATCTGTAAAGATTGTTTTAAAGAAAAGAGGATTGGAAACCTAGGATGGAAATAATTTTAGGGGTTGAAGTGCCAAGATGAAAGAGATGGATGATTTCCAAATTGCAATTGGCTTGGGAAAGATGCCAAGATCATGTTAAAGTTTTGCAGGTAAATAGTTCAGCTTGTTCCTAAGGCAATTTAATGAAAATGAGCACAGCTCATTCGTCTCTGGGAATTATATGTGAAAACTACAAATGTTGTAAATGAATTTCTGTATGTATAATTTACAATTAGATTTTCTTTTCATAACTTGGGTGTTGATGAGATACAAAAAATCATGTGCAGGCCTGCAAGCTGATTTCTAGATTAAAACCTGCATAGAATAGGATTCAGAAGCTTGGAGTAGCATTAGCTAAAATGTGTCCAAACTGACTGGAATTAAGGAAGATATTCAGACAGGGAAAAGTAGTTCAGAATTTGTTGATTCTAAAAGGTGGGGAAAGGAGAGAAAATATACATATTGATTTTACAGAAGTCAATGTTGAAAAAACTGTGCAATCTAAAACAATCTCTATCTAATTGACCGGATGGAATATATGCCTACTTCTTAAAAAAGCTATCCATTGCTCTAAGCATAATCTTTGAAAAATCTTTCAGGACCAGCTCCTTGCCAAAACTATGGTCGCAAGCCACAGTCATCCCCATCTTCAAAAAGGGAGACCCAGCCTAGTTGAAAATTACAGACCAATCTCATTATGCTGCATCATCTGTAAAGTCATGGAATCTATTATTAACCAATCCATCATCCTCCACTTAGAAACAAACAACCTACTCTCCAGTAAACAATTTGGTTTCAGGAAAAAACTACCATGTAATCTGCAACTCTTACACTGCAAAAACATATGGACTACACAACTCGATCGGGGCAAAGCAATAGATGCAATCTACATAGATTTCTGTAAAGCCTTTGATTCAGTGGTACATGACAAACTACTCCTAAAATTAAAATCTTACGGTATCTCTGGACACCTGCATAACTGGATAGAAGCATTCCTGTCAAACATACAACAAATGGTCAAAATTGGGAGCATCCTATCAAATTCTGTACCTGTCAACAGTGGTGTTCCCCAAGGCAGTGTTCTAGGATCAACTCTTTTCATACTCTACATAAATGACCGCTGTGATCATATTAAGAGGAACTGCGTTCTCTTTGCTGATGATGTAAAGCTATTCAACACCACAGACAATACTGCTACCCTTCAAAAAGACCTTGACTATGTATCAGAATGGTCAAACAAATGGCAACTTCAAATCTCAACAAATAAATGCTCTGTGTTAGGGATAACATTGGTTACCTAACTTAGTTTGGGTAAAAATAATATATAAACTATGTTAGTGAGTTTAAGTGTGTGTATCACTTTAACTATTAAAACATATATTTTGGGTGCGGTTGTAAAATCACCATAAGAGGGAGCAAGAGAGCTCACTGTTTGCTGGCTTTTACTGGAGAGCTGACAATGATGGATTGATGGTGATAACTGTGTGTTTTCCCTGCTGTTGCTGAAACGAAGAAAAGGGGTTTGATTTTCTTCATATCTCTGACTGCAAAAGAAATATATTGCTGAACTGATTATTTTTAAGTTTACTGACCTCTTTTTCGACACTGGACTTTGCAACTGATTAATTCCTGGATGGACTGAACTAGTTTATGATATATGGACTGTTTGACTATGCTATAACTCTTGCTGGAATAAAAAACTATTTAACTGGCACAGTGTATCTGTCTTACTGAGTGTAAACTACAACAACGTTTATCTCACATAATTTGCCTGCCTGCTGGACTGCCATTGCACGTTCTGCTAGGGTGTGTATCCCTAACACTCTGTCCTACATATTGGCAAAAAAAATCAGAAAATAAAATACAGGCTGAATAGTCAAGACTTGTTGATAATCCAAACTCTGTCAAGGATCTTGGAGTACTCATCTCTAATGATCTAACTGCTAGAGCCCACTGTATCTACATAGCCAAAAAGGCATTAAGAGTTGTTAACCTAATCTTATGTAGATTTTTTCTCTAGTAATATTACACTGATAACTAGAGCATACCAAACATTTTCTAGACCAATACTTGAATACAGCTCATCAATCTGGAACCCATATTACGTATCTGATACTAACGCAGTTGAGAAAGTCCAGAAATATTTCACAAGAAGAGTTCTCCACTCCTCTACTCATTGCAGAATACCTTATGCCACCAGACTCGAAATTCTAGACCTAGAAAACCTAGAACTATGCTGCCTTCGGTCTGATCTAAGTATAGTATATAAAATCATACATTGCAATGTTCTACCTGTCAACGAATACTTCAGCTTCAACCATAACAACACTAGAGCAAACAATAGATACAAACTCAAGGTTAATCGCACCAAACTTGATTGCAGGAAATATGACTTCAGTAACAGTGGTCAATGTCTGGAATACTCTACCTGACTCTGTGGTTTTTTTCCCCAAACCCCAAAAACTTTAACCTTAGACTGTCTACTATTGACCTCACCCCTTTCCTAAGGGTCTGTAGGGGGCATGCATAAGCGCACCAATGTGCCTCCCATCCCTGTCCTATTGTTTATTGGAGGAAGAATGGAGAGGCACACATTGCAAGATGCTTGAAGTCCTGTGTGAAATTTCCACAGTCTTGTGTTGATTTGGGGAGCCATGTCATCTGCTGGTGTTGGTCCACTGTGCTTCATTAAGTCCAGGGTCAAAGCAGCCATCTACCAGGAGATTTTGGAGTATTTCATGCTTCCTTCCACAGATGAGCTTTATGGGGATGCTGACTTCATTTTCCAGCAGGACTTGGCACCTGCCACACTGCCAAAAGCACCAAAACCTGGTTCAATGACCATGGGATTACTGTGCTTGATTGGCCAGCAAACTTGCCTGACCTGAACCCCATCGAGAAACTATGAGACATTGCCAAGAGAAAGATGAGAGACATGAGACCGAATAATGCAGAAGAGCTGAAGGCCGCTATTGAAGCATCCTGGACTTCCATAACAGCTCAGCAGTGCCACAGTCTGATAGCTTCCATGCCACGCCGCATTGAGGCAGTAATTGCTGCAGGGGCCCAAACCAAATACTGAGTACATATGCATGCTTATACTTTTCAGAGGTCCGATATTGTTCTATGTACAATCCTTGTTTTATTGATTGCATGTAATATTCTAATCATCACAATTATGACAAATCACGGCTTGAACTGTCTTGCTTTGCATGTAATGAGTCTTATCTCATATATTAGTTTTACTTTTTAAGTTGCATTACTGAAATAAATGAACTTTTGTACAATATTCTAATTTTTCAAGTTTCACCTGTATATGTCAAAGTCTGAACAATTGCATGCAAGGAAGAGCTCATATGTTGGTATGTTTCAGTTAGCATTTCAGTGAATGGTGATAATGGGAAAAAAACAAAGATGGGTTTGGGAAAAAATTGTACAATTTTCTGAATAAATGTGAACTAGAAAAAAAACTTTTCCCCCTTAGGAGACATTAAATAGATGATGGGAAATGAGAGGAAATTAAAGAACAAGTAATTGTGACATTTTGGAGAAATGAATGAAATTGTGATTGTTTGGTAAGTATCTGCTTAAAAAGTCTGTTTTTCGTGTAACCTTTATGTATATGCATAAAAAAAATGAATAAAAAACATGTTTAATTGTATTGTTTATGATGAAAGGCAGAGAATTACTGAAGGGCAAAGTTCATGGAGGATTCTAAATAGGAGACAGATTATTTTTGCTAGTGTCAATATTTGGAGGAAGGAAAATAAACATAAAGTAAAAAACCTTGAAAATGGAATAAATACAGAGAGAGAGATATGGAAAAGGCCTACATGACAAAAATATATTAGTAGATACAGTATATCAATCTTCCAAAAGAAAAAATGGAAAATGGACATAAAGAAGTGATGTGGAAGCTGTTTGAAACAGAATGAGAATAATTTTATTTCAAATAATAATATAAAAGTATGTGACATTATGGAAAGTATGAAGGAGGAGGATGAAGTGAAAGAGACTATGAATGAGGAAATCTTTCCGTATAAAAGAATGATTGTTGCAAAAGGCAAGGATGTGAGAAAGCTCACGTAGAGAAAAACATGACACACAAGGAATATAATCAAAGGCAGTATAGAATGATTAAAATTAAAAGAAGAAATTTTGATAGAAACTTTTTTTAAAAAAATGTTTTTGAAGTAGGTGAACATTGCTAAACAAATAGCCTTTAAAAAGTAAAGGGATCTTTAAAAAAAAGCGAGGAAATGATTTGGGATAAAACTAAAGTGAGGAAATGTTGGAAGAAGCATGTTAGAGACCTTTACCAGAATACTGAAAACTGGAATTGAAATGATATAAATATTGAAATGATATAAATACTGAAAAGTGGAATTGAAATGATATAAATATAAGAGAAAAGTGATAGAAAAAAGGATAGCATAAATGCAAAAATGTTGACAATTTGTAAGATCAAAAGTATAGACAATGTAACTGGAGAAAATTTAAACTAGAGAAGCAGTGTATACAAAATAGCTATGCTACTTGTTTAACATAGGCATGTTATATTGGGAAAGATGCTATTGTTGTTCCCCTATCTAAAGGAAAAATAAGAATGGACACAAAAAGAGATTTATTTGTTAAGTTTATGAGTGACGGTACGGAGTATAATTCTTTTGACTGAAAGGCTATGAGAGTGACAAAATGTTGGAACTTTATAGTAGGAGAGGATGTGCAGTTCAGATGGTTGTTCTTCACCAGTTAGAAGTATATGAGTATGAGATTTATTGCTCATTGATTGATCTGAAGAAAGTGTATAATAAAGTGAAGTAGCACAAATTATGGAATATCTTGAATAAATATGAGGACTGGTAGCTAAACTCAATAAAAAGAGTATGTAAGGAAGTAAAGCACACATGAGAATAAATAGAATACTTAGCTAATGGTTATAAACTTTTGGGGGAGTAAAAGGAATTTGTTGTTTGGTTGTTTCATGAATTTAGGGATAAATCTGCAAGGATTGCATAATGCTATAAGTGTAATAATGTGATTTTGCCCACTTTGTTGTAGAGTTAGATGTATCAGAAATAATATAGAAGAAGTTGAATATTCTATTATTTAAGAAATATGTATGGTAAAATAAGAAGAAATAGGATCAAGGATGAATGGTTAATTAATGTAACATAAATTGAATGCAAAAGTGATGGAACATTATGTAAAGAGGATGTTAGGGTAGTTTAATGATGTGGAGAAAATAAATAAAGATCAAATACTGAAAGAAATATAGAAAGGAAGAAGGAAGGGGTCAAAAGAAAGGGAAAAACCAAGAAAATCATGGTTGGATTGGATTGATGAGATTCTCAAAAAGAGAGGGAGGTGAGAAACTGAAGGAACAAAAAGCAATGAACAAATCAGTGTTATGGATATAATGGAAATGAGACTAGTTTACAAATATAGAAATATGAAACGTGAAATGGTTTAGTGAATGGTGTTGGTGTAAACTATGTTTAAATGTATTTTCTTTTTTTCTTAGCTTGTGTCTTTAATTCCCTTGGCTTACTATTGCTGGATCTTTTTCTTGCTTTACATTTTTTAAAAATTTATTTATTTATTTATTTGCTTACTTACTTACTTATTTATTTATTTTCTATAACTGCCCATATCAGCCAGTCACTTTGGGTGGAGTACAGTTCTAAACATCTAAAAATAGTTAAATATTTAAAATATTTAAAATAAACATATTTTTGGATAATTTTGCATATTGTGCATGGGAATAGGATGACTATTTGAAGAACTTATTCATTATCACTAATCAGTTATAATTCTGTTTGGGACTATTGCTATTAAATATACCTATTTTCCCAACTTTGTATTTAATAATTAAAATGAAGCAATTGCTTTCTTGGTCACAAGAAGTCTCGTAGTTTGTTTTCATTGTTATAGTGAATGATCTACATTTGCAAATGTTAGATGATAGCAATCCTATTACTGTAGTCATGTTTGGTCATACACAATATTGCTGATGGGTTTGTAAAAATGATGGTTGGTACTATTGGAGTATAGTTTGTGGGCTATTCATCTTCAAATTCTTTGTCATACTTGAACAGTGATGACCATTGGGTAGCAGACAGGATTGCAAGTCTCTACCATTTCATATGTTTATACTTCCTATCCTAACTTCACAACAACTTGTAAGCCTAAATAACTCTAAAACTAATTCTACATGACGAACAGCCTGTAAAATTCAAGATCACCTAAGAAGCTCCATGGTAGAGTGCTGAGGTAAATTCTGATTAAATCAGAATTTCATTGTGCCACACTTAATAGCAATGGCACTTAGACTTATATACCACTTTACAGTGCTTTACAGCCCTCTCTAAGCGATTTACAGAGTCAGTACATTGCCCCCAACAATTTTAATGACCTTGGAATCTTGAGCCTGGTGAGATTCGAACTTCCAAATTGCAGGCAGCAGAAGTAGTCTGCAGTACTGCATTCTAATCACTGCAACACCGTGGC
This sequence comes from Hydrophis major, assembly GCA_033807585.1. Taxonomy (NCBI): domain Eukaryota; kingdom Metazoa; phylum Chordata; class Lepidosauria; order Squamata; family Elapidae; genus Hydrophis; species Hydrophis major. Next base: position 324,618,794 of record CM066328.1, on the reverse strand, counting down.
TCTTAAGAATATTGTTGCCAAGAGTTACAACTAAAAGACATATGTTCAGTTTTAGTCAAATGCATATCTTCACTGAAGAAATACCCCTCCCCAATTATGCGCTATATATTGTATCACTGTTCTTGAATGATTCATATAATACTCCTTCAGTTAGACAACTCGGGGGAGAAACCCAATATCAGTAAGGGAAACATAGTTTGTCAGAGTGGCATGATAAATTATTCAGGACTTGCCTAGCAACAATATTTTTTACTAATTCACAAAGGGAATCTGTTAAATATAAATTTCATCAGTTAATGGTGTTTATTTAAAGACATTACAGATCAGAAAAAAATATGGAGATCTGGGCATTCAGGACCGAGAATCTTATTTTGTTTGTTTTTAGATCAGTTTTACAAAATATTAAATGAAAAGCTAATCTTCAAATGCTGACTTTAAATTCACCAAGGTTACTTGATGGATAAAAAAAGTGATCACATACATGCAAGAGATTTGCTATTGTACTTGGGAATGAAGAGGTAAGTTGGAATCTTAATTGCATTTCTAATGTGACACCTATTTCATTTCTTCTGTTACATATTCATCAAATCCAAATCAGTAGAATACCCATCCCCAGTAGAAGGTTAAAAGCTAATTAGTTACAAATCAGAATGCAGAAGCAGGGATAAACAAGTTGTATATAAGGCATCTTACTTTAGGCAACATCAGAAAAAAAATGACAATAAGAAAAGAAAAAACAAAGCTTCACCATGCTGTGTAGAAAAACAGAACATGCTATCTTTGGTCATTCCAATGATGGGATGATATTTGTTCTTCTGACTCCACTAAAGTGAAGGCAATGTTTTGAGTTTTATAGAAGCAGGATAGTAAAGGCATTAGTGAACATTAACATCAGAGAAAATTCCTGAGGAACCATGGATAGCCATAAAAACAAACAAATGCATCATGGAACCAATCAGTCCAGTGCTCACATTCGTGGAGCAAATAATCAGAACAGCAGAATAGTACAATGGCAAGGGACCTTAGAGGTCATCTAGTCTAACTACTGCATGAGCAGGAAACCCCCTACCATTCTATGATACCTTCTCTGCACAAAAGAGCACTATCAATTCATGAGAGCTGCAAAAACATCCAGAAACATCAGACTATTTCCACAGCACATTTAACCCAGCTGACCAAGTAAGATTTTTGGCTGTTTACAACTATTCCTGTTGTGTCTAAATAAATAAATTTATTTATTTATTTTTATTTATTTATTTATTTTTGTCAATTGCTTACAAAATAATAGGTATAAGTAAAAACATAGTTATGAATACATAATACATATAAGAAAAATAAAAAATAAAAGAAACAATAGGACAGGGATGGTAGGCACACTGGTGCACTTATGCATGCCCCCTACAGACCTCTTAAGAAAGGGGTGAGGTCAATAGTAGACAGTCTAAGGTTAAAGTTTTTGGGGTTTGGGGAAGAGTATTCCAGACATTGACCACTCTGTTGCTGAAGTCATATTTCCTGCAATCAAGTTTGGTGAGATTAACCTTGAGTTTGTATCTATTGTTTGTGTTAAGCCTGGGTTCCCTAACCAGGATTAAGGAGACAAGCTAAACAGAATGTGCAGCGTTAGTCAGATAGGCACACAGATAATGAGTGAGATAAGTTTGTATGTTTGTTAACATACAGTAAAAATAACAGATACACTTGTGCTATCAAAAATATAGTTTATTCCATTATGAGTTCATAGCATAGTCAAAATAACAGTCCATTAGTCATGTATCATTTATGTTAGGTCCGCGTGGAAGGAAGCCAGGAGTCGGTGACTTTGTATCAAGCTCTTTTATTGCAGTCAGGAACCGAACTGAGACTAAAGGAAAACTTTGCGGCTTTTTATTTCCCAGCCGCGGCGGCCGCGGCCAATGGCACCACTTTGAATCTCCCACAATTCAAATCTACCAATCGCGGGAGATTCTCAGCGAGCCAATCGGCGCGGCTAGCCTAGCCAATCCGATCGCCCTGTGCTTTGGCCAATCAAAGCGCGGGGATCTCAAGAATTCAAATAAGGGGACAGAACACCCCTCCCCTCTTGGTTCAGTCCTACGTAGCGTAGTCCCATAGGGAGGCGGGGCTCCGTCTTTGCCTACTGGACCTGCGCAGGTAAGTCGTAGGTTGGATCCTGGCCGGTTCGGTCAGGGTCTCTGTTTCTCTGGACTCCATCGTGGGAACCGCCTGGTCTGTCTGGCCGGGCCGCTCTCCGCAGCTCCCTCCTGGGCTATCCAGGTTGGTTGAGCTGCGGGTTTCGCCGCTCCCGCTCGGTCTTCCCAGGTTGGTTGAGCTGGCCTGGCTGTCTCTTCCTGGCAAGGTTTCGTGCTGGCTGCTTGCAGGTGAGTATGGCTGGTTTCTTTTTTCTGGGTTTTGGTTCCCGGGGTATCCCCTCCCCTCTTGGTTTGTGTTGAGGAGGTTGGTTTTGCTTGGTTGCATGTCGGTGGTGTCTTGTGTGGTCGTCCTTGATCTTAATTGATCGATGTGGCGTTTCCACACTCGTCCATCGGTTGTTTGTAGCCGGTACGAGTGTGGGCCTGTTAGCTGTGTTATGATTGCTGGTACCCATAATGGGTCTCCGTTTAGGTTCTTTGCGTAGACAGCGTCGCCTGGTGCGAAGGTTCGGTGTTTGCTGGTGGAGTCTGGGGGTTTCTCTGGGTTGTAAGTGGGGTGTAGTCTATCGAGTGGGGACCTTATTTTCCTCCCCATTAGCAGTTCTGCCGGGCTTTTATTTGTTGTGGTGTTCGGGGTTATGTGCTGTATGAAAAGTAATTTATTTATTTTGTCCTGGATCTCCCCGTGGTCTGTTTTCCGGATGGTTTTTTTTGTGAATTGAACCATCCGTTCCGCACTACCATTCGCTGCCGGATGCGCCGGGGCTGTCAGTGCATGTCGTATGCCCCTTTCCACTAGGAATTTTTCAAATTCTAGCAAGGTGAATTGGGGCCCGTTGTCGGAGACGAGGATGTCCGGGAGGCTGTGTGTTGCGAAGAGTTTGCAGAGTTCTTTGGTCACGGCCTCCGTGGTGGTTGTTCTCATGTTGCTTACCTCCAGCCAGTTGGAGTAAGCGTCTATGGTTATAAAGAAAGTGTGTCCTTTTGTGGGCCCGGTGAAATCTATGTGGATCCTAGACCACGGTCACCTGGGGGTTTCCCACTCTAGGATGGGTGCTGTGGGTGGGCTTGGTCTAGTTTCCTGGCATCGTTGACACCTTGCTACCCAGGCCTCGATCTGTTTGTCCATCCCTGGCCACCAAGCGTAACTTCTGGCCAGGGCTTTTGTTCTGACGATGCCTGGGTGCCCCTCGTGTAACAGTTGCAAAACCTTCCCTTGTAGTTTTTCTGGGATGACCACCCTATCCCCCCATAGTATACACTCTTTTAGTAACGAGAGTTCCGTTTGCCGGTTCCGGAATGTCCTGAAGGACTCGTCGTTGTCCTTTTCCGGCCACCCTTTCTCTACCCAATGCAAAACCCGCGCCAGACGTTTGTCTTTATTAGTTTCTCGGGCAATGTCTGATGCGGTTATGGGTAGGTTGGGTAGAGTCTCTATGCTGAGGGTGGTCATCGTGGGTGCTGGGTCAGTGTCTGGTTCAGGTAACGGTGAGCGGCTTAAGGCATCTGCATGGAAGATAGTCTTACCAGGTCGGTGTGTGAGTCTGTAGTTGTAGGCGGCCAGGAATTTGGACCACCTTGTCATTCGGGGAGACAGAATGTTCGGGGTGGCCCTGTTCCTGCAAGGATTCCCAGCAGCGTTTTGTGGTCGGTGATGATGGTAAACGTCCGGCCATAGAGGTACTCCTGAAACCTTTTTACTGCGGCGACGATAGCCAAAGCCTCTTTGTCCAGCTGGCTGTAGTTCCGTTCCAGTTTGGTGAGGGTCTTTGAAAAGAACACGATGGGTGCTTCCTTTCCGTCGAGGAGAGTGTGGCTGAGGACAGCGCTGACGCCGAAGGGTGATGCGTCGCATGCAATGGCTAGTGGTAGGGTCTCGTTGTACTGGATGAGGACGGCATCCGAAGTGAGCAGGTCCTTGGTTTTCCTGAAGGCGGCTTCCTCGCGTTTCCCCCAAGTCCAGGTAGCCGCCTTGTCCAAAAGCCTATGCAGTTTCCTCGTCGACCGGCAGTTGCTGGTATGCTTGGGCCAGGTCGAGTTTCGTGAAAACTTTGCCCCCTCCCAGTGAGTGTAGGAGATGCTGCACTACGGGGATGGGGTAAGCGCTTTGCTGCAAGGTGCCATTTAGGGTGGCCTTATAGTCCCCGCAGATTCTCACTGACCCATCAGGTTTCATTGGGGTGACTATGGGGGTCTTCCACCGGGCATGGTCTATGGGTTGTAAGACCCCTTGCTTGACGAGCTTGTCAATTTGCTCGTCAATTTTCGGTTTGAGTGCGAAAGGTTCCCGCCTTGGTTTTATGCGTTTCAGGGTAACGTTTGGGTCTAGGCTGAAGGATATAGGGGGCCCTTGGTACTTGCCTAGGGTGCCATCAAACACTTCTTGGAAGTCCCGGGCCAGTTGCTGCTCCCAGTCGGCTTCGGCGATGTGGTCGATGCCCGTGACTGTGATGCCTAGCGGTGCGAACCATTGAAGTCCCAGCAGGCTAGGTCGGTCTCGATCGACAATGGTCAGGGGAAGTCTTTCGGTGTGCCCTTTGTATGTCACTGTGAATTTTCCTGTTCCGACTACAGGGATGCGGTTTCCCTGGTAATCTTTGAGGATTAGTCTCTGGTTTTCTAGTTCCCTCCTCTGGATGTAGGCACCAAGTGTTTAATTTCTTGCCATGCTACCATTGAGAGGTAGGACCCGGAGTCCACCTCCATCTTACAGGGTTCGCCTTCGATGCCTCCCTCCACGTAGACCTTTCTGGCATCTGTGGTAGTTGCGTGGCCGATGGTGACCATCTGATGTGTCTCTTCTCTCTGCCGGCTCTCGCCCCCTTGTTGGGCTCGTCCGTTCAATTCCCAATGGTTGTCTGCTAGGCGGTCTCTGGTTCTGGGGGGTGGGCTCTCTCATTTCCATTCACTCAGGTCCCATCGTCAGGGGTGTGGGTTTTCTTGAGGAGGCAGACGCAGGCTATGTGGCCTTTTTTGTCGCAGTGCCTGAAAATGGAGTCGAAGAACCAGCATTCGGATCTGGGGTGGTCGCCTCCGCAACCAGCACACGCGGTCCTCGACTTACGACTCCGCCGGGTGCGCTGGTCGCGGCCTGTCTGGAGATGGTGGATGTCTTCCTCCTCGTCTGACGTGCCCGAGGTGGAGTGGAGTTCGCCCTGGTGGGTGGTAGTTTCAGGTTGGGCCTCGGTCAACCTTGCAAGGTTGTTGTTTGCGGTGCAGTCCCCGGCATTCGGTCTCCGCATGCGGTCTGCTTATTGTCGGGTTGCTTCGGCTGCTGCGGCTTCGGAGATGGCATCGGCGAGAGCAATGTTGCCCTTAGCCATCAACTGACTTTGGAGAACGGGGTCCCAAAGGCCGAGCATGATTCGGTCTCGCAGGGCCTCGTTCATATTGGAGAACTTGCATAGTCCTCCTAGGCGCCGCAGCTCTGCAACGAAATCACTGAAACTCTCGCCTGACCGCTGGTCCCGCCGATAAAATTTGTGTCGTCGGATGAGAATGGGTACGGCTGGAGCGTAGTGTTTCTGGAGTAATGGCTCGAGGTCCGCCCAATCCATTGTAGTAACATCGGCGGGCTTGGCTAGCGCTTTTGCCATCTAAAACACTGCACGCCCACAGTGCGTTAGAAAGATGGTTCTTTTCTTCGGTCCCGTAGCATCCTTCAGATCGTTGCATTCGAGGAACATGTGGAATCTGTCCGTGTAAGATTCCCAGTCCTCGCTGGCGGGGTTGAAGGGGGTTGGTGGCGCGATGCTGGCCATCTCGTTGGTTGGCTGGCTTCTTTCGGACACGTGCTTCGGTTCAGGATAAGGATCCCACCCTTGTCGCCAGTGTTAGGTCCGCGTGGAAGGAATCCAGGAGTCGGTGACTTTGTATCAAGCTCTTTTATTGCAGTCAGGAACCGAACTGAGACTAAAGGAAAACTTTGCGGCTTTTTATATCCCAGCCACAGCGGCCGCGGCCAATGGCACCGCTTTGAATCTCCCGCAATTTGAATCTACCAATCGCGGGAGATTCTCAGCGAGCCAATCGGCGCGGCTCGCCTAGCCAATCCGATCGCCCCGCGCTTTGGCCAATCAAAGCGCGGGGATCTCAAGAATTCAAATGAGGGGACAGAACAATTTAGTCAGTCCATTTAAGGATATTCAGTTAGCAAAGTCTGTGTGGAATATCCTATGTCAGTTCACTTACAAATCAGTCCTTTGTCTCTCTCCCGTTCGAGTAACGCAGTCTTGAGTCCATGCAGTAATTAGGGATCATCAAAGCCAGAGAGAGAGAGCAAGCTGTCATCTTGCTTCTTTTAAAGTGCTTTCACAACCACTCCCTTAATTACATTCCTATATTTAAAGTTGCAGACACTTTAACTAATAAACTATGATAACATATTTATTATTTTACCTAAACCAGTTAGGATAAACAATGTTATCCCTAACATTCTCCCCTTTTAGGTTAAATAATAATAACTATTTACATCTTTAAATCATATTTGTTACAACTCTCTTTAAACTTGCTTACTCCTTGAGCTTTTGTAAATTGGTCTGCAATGTTTTCTTCAGTCATGCAGTATTCCAATTTAATTAGCCCATTCTTTACAGATTCTCTAACATTTAAGTACTTAAGTCTTTGATCTAGTTTTTACAGCAATACTAGTAGCTAACTTTATGGCTGCTTGGTTGTCTTCGTACACAATATGGAATCTTTAACAGTTACACCCATGTCTAATAATAACTGTTTGTACAGAATTAAGTCAGTGCATAGTAATGACAGACATGAAAATTCTGCTTCCATCGTGGACAAGATAATACGCTGTTGTCTGATTGACCTCCATCCTATTAGTGTCTTACCAAATAATATAGCCATCCCAGATGTTGATTTTCTAGTGTTTATGTCAGTTGCAAAACTTGCATCTGCATAGGCACTAAGACTCAAATCACCCTTTGGTTCTATATACAATGCATGGTTCATTGTTCCTTTAAGATATCTTAAAATTCTCTTTTATGATTGCCAATGACATTGATGTGGATCCGAATTAAAACATGCCAGCTGATTAACACTATAAGCTATATCTGGCTTTGACCAATTGCTTATATATGATAAGCTGCCAATCAAAGATTCATATATTGACTTATCAAATTTGGGACTTTGCACATCAGTTTGGCAAACTTCCTGACTCATTGGAGTCTTTGCCGGTTTACAAAGTTCCATTTTATACATTTTAATAAATTGGAAAATTTTATCTTCTTGAGATATCTTAAAACCATTTTTTGTTTTGTTAATTGTCAATCCTAGATACTTTTGAATTTCACCTAAATGCTTTAATTTTATCTTTTTGGCTAATAATGATATAATCTCATTAGCTTCATTATTAGTCTTAGTTATCAAAGCAATATCATCTGTAAATAATAACAATAATGACACCGTTCCATTATTTTCTCTTTTAAACACACATGGATCTGCTAAACCAGATTTAAAACCTATATTGTTTAATTCTTTCACAATATATTGATTCCACTCATAGCCAGATTGTTTCAATCCATAAAGACTTCTTTTTAGTTTCCAACAATCATTACTATTTACTTTATTGTCTTTTATAATAATTGGCTTTTGTAAATATACAGTGTGTTGTAAAGGTGCATGCAAATAAGCAGTTTCTACATCTAAATGGTTAATGACATAGTTTTTCTTAGCTGCCCACACTAATGCTGCTCTCAAAGATGTTGCTTTAAGGCTTGGTGCAAAAACTTCATCGTAATCAGATGCAGTTTGATTAAATCCTTGAGCTACCAACCTAGCTTTATGGGAAACAGTCCCATTGTTTCCTGTTTTTATTTTGAATATCCATTTGCACCCAATGGATTTTTCTCCTGGAGGTAATTTAGCATCTTCATATACTTTCATTACCTTTAATGAATTTAATTCTTTTTCCATTGCCTTTTTCCAATTCTCCTGATCCTTAGCAGGATACATCCTAAGTTCATCTACACTAGTTGGAACTTTAGTTACTTGGCAAACTATACTTGCTTGATACCTATCAGGTTGGCTAGTTACACGTGTAGTACGTCTAGGTATTACAGGACATACAGGTGGACTTTCATTTATTAACTGTTCTTGATTATCTAACTCTTCCTGATCAATTATTTCCCCTTGTTCTGGTCCTATTTGCTCTTCGTGGACTTCTTATTTAATTGGACTCTTCTTATAACTATTCTGTTCTTTCTGCCTTTTGTAGGGTTCAATAATTACTTCGTTATTTAAATCTTGCTCTAATCTATTCCATCCTACATGTTCTAGCACTAGCACTGTTCTAGCACTAGCACTGGTGTAAACTCTAGATGTACCTGGTTCCCAAAATCTATAAGATCTATGATTAGATTTATATCCTACAAAAAATAATATTTTAGCTCTATGCTGTTCTTTTTGTCTAAGTTGTGTAGGGATATGCACCCATGCTGGTGCTCCAAATGTGTGCATGTAACTTAAATCAGGTTTTGTACCATGCCACAGTGTGAATGGTCACCTGTTGTTGAATTAACAACATTATTTAATATATGATTACCACACATTATTGCTTCTCCCCATAAATTGTCAGGTAATCCTGAATCAGACATCATAGTACTTGCCATTGACTGCAGTGTTTGGCCTCGTCTCTCTATAAATGCATTATGTTGTGGCCTATATGGTGCAGACTTTTTATGTTGAATACCTAACATTCTAAGTCTATTCTGGAATTTATTATTTGTAAATTCCGTACCATTATCTGTTATAAGAGTTACTAATTTCTTTTTAGTTTTCCTTTCAGCAAATTTAATCCAATTAAAGAGATTTAGATACGTTTCAGTTTTGCTCTTCATTAAATAGCAAAAACCATATCTAGAATAATGGTCCATTATACTTAGTATGTATCGAGCTCCTCCTACACTTGGTTTTTTCAGACCTATTAAATCAGCAAATACTACTTCTAAAGGCTCTTTGGTAATAAATCCATCAACTCTATTAGCCGGTTTGACCTTGCTCTTGCTTTGATTGCACGCATTACATTGCAAATACTTATTACAAGGTTTCAAACTTATTCCCTTAGATAATTGAACAGTTCTCTTAAGCATTTTAAAATTTAAATGCCCTAGCCTTCGGTGTAACAAGTGAATACATTCATCATGAGGTTTCTTATTATCATAAACTGTGTTAGCCACCTCTAAACCATTATCATTTAACACATATAATTCACCTCTTAAAGATGCAGTAATTTTCTTATCTTCTTTCTCAATTATGCAGTTATCTCCTTTAAAGGTAACTACATATCCTAGTTTAACCAAAATTCTAACTGAAATTAAATTAAACTTAAGTTGTGGTACATATAACATTTTTACATTCTCTTTTATAAAAGAACAATATGCTATACCTTGACCTTTAGCTTTCAGTTTCCAGCCATTGGCTAACGATATCTGCTGTGTACTCTTGGACATTTTAATAAAATTTTTGTTATCATTTGTTATACAGTGGAATGCTCCACTGTCAACCACCCATAAATTATTTTTTACAGCTCCGTTACTATACATGGCTAACTCTAAATTTTCATTTATCTTTTGATGACTTTTTGTATTCTGGCCAGCGATCTGGCGCTTTGCTTTTTTACAAAATCTTGCCAAATGTCCTCTTCCTCCACAATTAAAACACTTTTTAATTGCGTATGCAGTAGGAGATTCATTATCTTCTTTTTGAGGTTGCTCCCTCCTGAACTGGTGTCTTTCAAGTCTTCTTCTGGCCTCTTCAATCCTGCCAGTTATATCAGTTAAAGTTAAACTTTCCTTTGGCAAAATTTCAAGGGAAGTGACGTAGTTGTCATAACTTTCATCTAGTGATGATAGAATTATGTAGACTTGGTGTAGTTCAGAGAAAGTAAGCTCTTTCTCATGCAGTTCTTGAAAAATGCTTTTCATAGTTTCCAAATGACTAAGCATATCACCATTCATCTGGAGATGCATCCTGAAAAGCTTCCGTGTTAGATTTATGTGAGCACCAACATTATCTCGAACATAAATCCTCTTCAGCTTCTGCCAACACCCAACAGCCATTTGCTCTCCACCCATATGAACAAGTTGCTGGTCAGTTAATGTTAATCCTATTATGCAAATAGCTTGTTGATTTTTATGCATAAATTCTTCTATTTTTAGTCTATCTTCATCATCCTCTGGATCCCATTCCTCTACGTTTGGTGGATTTTCAATTATGTTCCACAGACCTTCTCTTCGTAGAAGCAGACTATATTTCATAGACCATGATACATAGTTTGTTCCATCCAGCTTGGATATAAGGGACAAACTTTGTAGATTGACTTGTGCCATGTTTTCTTTATATGGATATAAAACTATAATTAATAAAACACAGCTGTCTGTTTACTGTAACGTATAACAACACAAACTCTCACTTTTACATAAATCTGTTTTATCCTAGTTAAACTGACTTTGCAGCCTCTGGGCCCATAACCAGTGTTAAGCCTGGGTTCCCTAACCAGGGTTAAGGAGACAAGCTAAACAGAATGTGCAGCGTTAGTCAGATAGGCACACAGATAAATGAGTGAGATAAGTTTGTATGTTAGTTAACATACAGTAAAAAAAACAGATACGCTTGTGCTATCAAAAATATAGTTTATTCCATTATGAGTTCATAGCATAGTCAAAATAACAGTCCATTAGTCATGTATCATTTAGTCAGTCCATTTAAGGATATTCAGTTAGCAAAGTCCGTGTGGAATATCCTGTGTCAGTTCACTTACAAATCAGTCCTTTGTCTCTCTCCCATTCGAGTAACGCAGTCTTGAGTCCATGCAGTAATTAGGGATCATCAAAGACAGGGAGAGAGCAAGCTGTCATCTTGCTTCTTTTAAAGTGCTTTCACAACCACTCCCTTAATTACATTCCTATATTTAAAGTTGCAGACACTTTAACTTATAAACTATGATTACACATTTATTATTTTACCTAAACCAGTTAGGGTAAACAATGTTATCCCTAACATTTTGCTCTTGTGCTGTTATGCTTGAAGCTGAAGTATTCATTGACAGGTAGGACATTGCAATGTATGTTTTTATATACTATACTTAGATCAGACCAAAGGTGGCGTAGTTCTAGGTTTTCTAGGTCTAGAATTTCGAGTCTGGTGGCATAAGGTATTCTGCAACGAGTAGAGCAGTGTTAATATCAGATACATAACGTGGGTTCCAGACTGATGAGCTGTATTCAAGTATTGATCTAGCAAATGTTTTGTATGCTCTAGTTATTAGTGTAATATTACCAGAGAAAAAGCTACATAAGATTAGGTTAACAACTCTTAATGCCCTTTTGGCTATGTAGATACAGTGGGCTCTAGCACTTACATCATTAGAGATGAGTACTCCAAGATCCTTGACAGAGTTTGGATCATCAGCAAGGTCTTGATTATTCAGCCTGTATTTTATTTTCTGATTTCTTTGCCAATATGTAGGACAGAGCATTTATTTGTTGAGATTTGAAATTGCCATTTGTTTGACTATTCTGATTCATACTAAAGGTCTTTTTGAAAGGTAACAGTATTGTCTGTGATGTTGAATAGTTTTACATCATCAGTGAATAGAACGCAGTTGCTCTTGATATGATCACAGAGGTCATTTATGTAGAGTATGAAAAGAGTTGATCCTAGAACACTGCCTTGGGGAACACCACTGTTGACAGGTACAGAATTTGATAGGATGCTCCCAATTTTGACCATTTGTTGTATGTTTGACAGGAATGCTTCTATCCAGTTATGCAGGTGTCCAGAGATACCATAAGATTTTAGTTTTAGGAGTAGTTTGTCATGTACCACCGAATCAAAGGCTTTACAGAAATCTATGTAGATTGCGTTTATTGCTTTGCCCTGATCGAGTTGTGTAGTCCATATGTTTTGCAGTGTAAGAGTTGCAGATTACAGATTAGTTTTTTCCTGAAACCAAATTGTTTACTGGAGAGTAGGTTGTTTGTTTCTAAGTGGAGGATGATGGATTGGTTAATAATTGATTCCATGACTTTACAGGTGACGCAGTATCAAGAGATTGGTCTGTAATTTTCAACTAGGCTGGGTCTCCCTTTTTGAAGATGGGGATGATCGTGGCTTGTGACCATAGTTTTTTCAAGGAGCTAGTCCTGAAAGATTTTTCAAAGATTATGCTTAGAGGTTCGACATTAATAAATGAATACATAATCAACTAGGAAACACAAAGCCCTCTACCACTTGTGACTGGAGTTAATTCAAAGTTTCTCATAAATGTAACAGAATAACAGAATTGGAAGAAAGCTTGGAGGTCTTCTGGTCCAATAAGCAGGAGACTATACTATTCTGGACAAATGGCTGTCCAATCTCTTCTTTAAAACCTCCACTGATGGAGCACCTACAACTTCTGAAGACAATCCCACTGATTAATTGTCCTCACAGTTAGGAAATTTCTCCTTAGTTCTCGGTTGGTTCTCTCCTTGATTAGTTTCTATCCATTGCTTGTCTTGCCTTCTGGTGCTTTGGAAAATAGATTGACCCCTTCTTCTTTTGGCAGCCCCTCAACTATTGGAACCCTTATTATGTCACCTGTCCATCACTGAATCCATTGTTGTCTTTTCCCAGCATAAAACTAAATCAGTCTTAGTTAAATTTAATTGACTAGGGTTTTTATTGCTTTTTTGTATTCCCACAAAGCTTTCGTCCTTGTATCATTTTTCTATTGTTAAAGCTAATGTAGGAATACCCGAAGGTTCAACATTTGTTGTGACTGTTCTATTAGGTTTAATGGTATCTTCGATAGAAATTGGAAACATCTCTGCTTAGTAGCCTTCCTGTCACCCTTTAATTAGTTAGTGAAAGCTAACTATTCTGACTTTTTGAATAAAATACTGTGTCTCTTCCTCCTCGTTCCTTTGCTGAGCCAAGTCTCTAGAGCAGAAACTCTATTGCTCATTTCTCAAATCTCATACTGCATCAAAAACCAGTTTTGTCTGTACTGGAAACTCCCTGATTACATGCCCAAACCAGATAAACTTCCCTTCTTATTTTGGTGGGAGGGCATAATATTTTAATTATTTCTTCTCATAAAATTCCAATGATGAATAAATCTTTATGTTCTACTTTAAGGCTAGAATTAGGTTTTACAATTTTAGTTTTCAATTTTCCTTCTTCTGAACTGTAAACCTAAATATGCAATCAAGACAAATCAATGCATCCATTCTCCTTAAACATTTGAAAGACAGCCAAGGTCCTTATTTAAAGATGAGGAAGGGAAACCTCCTTTTTTCTTCTCCTTTCCAGAAATTTCCTTTGCTTGTTTCCTCTCTAGAGATTGAGAACTATATCATAGATTATTTAGACTCACCTGTTTTAAAGCATCTTCTTGATGCTTTTCTAGATCTATTTCCTTCATGCTGGTTTCTGCATTTCTCCTCCCTCAGCTCCCACTGACTATCTTGCATTTGCATCATTCAGCATTTTTCACAAACAGGGTATGTGTTACTGTTTTCTGTATAAACTGGCAAACAAACATATGGATCAACCAAAAATAAAAAAAACCAACCACTATGCTCTTGCTGATTTCTTTGCCTGCTGGGCAACATAATGAATAAACTGCTTGCCTGTAATATTTTAGTTTTAGTTTTATTATTAAGTAGGCAAAATCAAACAGCAAATGGTTATCAAGGAAGGCTTAAAACCTACCCTGTCCTTCTATCCTGTTCTTTTGGGGAAAGGTGCTTTGAAAATGTTCTGAATTATGAAAACAGTAACCATTTCCTTCTTGCTGTTTTTCGACAGCTGTCTTCCCACCAGGACTGGGAATTGCACTCCAGAAATTAATCAAATGTGCTGGATAAATTTAGAAAAATGTTCCCTTTCAAGTGTTTGTGTGACTCTTGCTTGGATTTTTCCAGTGTTTAAGGAAATAATTTTTTCCTTTTACCAAACACAGGAAAGTCAACATAATCTTAATATTTATTTTGAAGGGAAATACACACACACACACACACACACACAGAGAGAGAGAGAGAGAGAGAGAGAGAGAGAGAGAGAGAGAGAGAGAGAGAGAGAGAGAGAGAGAGAGAGAGAGAGAGAGAGAGAGAGAGAGAGAATTCCAGACAGATATTGTAAAGATATTTGTTCAAAATAGCGTTTTAATGTTATTTTTTTTCTGCTTTCTCTCCCTTTCCTTCTCCCTCCCTCTTTTTTATTGGAGACAAATGAGAGGGGGGGGGGGTTAAAGATCTGAGATTAGTCTGCTGAGACCTGATGGAGGTTTGTCATCGAAATTATCTGAAGCCTGACAGCTCCTATTCAGACTAACAAAATTTTTATTAAAAGGCATAATCTTTCTAGAAAACTACAGCTTACAATCAGATGCGCAGAATGGTTAAATCGATATAAGGTGTAAATAGGGACAAGGTGTGGGGAGGTAACAATCAGTGTTGTTCTGTTGCTTTATTTTTTGGGTCTTTTAATTGGTCTTCCCCGAGAATTGATCTGGTTGTATTGATTTATCGATTGATCTCACTGGATGGGTAGTTCAGTTTCCTAAATGCCTGGTTTAATTCCACCAGTTGAGCATTTTTGTCAAAGTCTGAAACAATGTGATTATAAAGAGGAGCCTGGCTGTAGATAATAGATTTGCTGGTGAGTTCTGACAGAAGTTGGAAGCACAGAGCTATGGATGGTGATTTGTAAGTTTTCTGTGTCACATTATAGAAGACAATTGTATATTTTATGATGCTATCAAGGAACTGGGGGTGCGATGGCTCAGCAGTTAAAGACACTGAGCTTGTCAGCTGGAAAGCTAACAGCCTGGGTTTGAGACCTGAGCACCATGCAACAGGGTGAGCTCCTTTTACCTGCCCCACCTCCTGCCTACCCAACAATTCAAAAGCATGCAAATAGATAAATAGGTACCACTTTAGAGGGAAGGCAACAGCATTCCATGCACCTTTGGCATATATTCATGCTGGCCATGACCACAGAAATTTCTTCAAATAATGCTGGCTCCCTCGGCTAAGAAACAGAAATGAGCAGTGCCCCCTACAGTCGGACACAACTGGACAGAAGAACCTTTCTCTTTACCTGTCAAGGAACTGGATTTGTTTTATAGGCGGTTTTAAGCTAAGGTTGGAAATTTTGAGGAATTGATGAAATTTGAGGATAATTTTTTTTTTCAAGTGTCTAGATCAATGTCATCAGGTAGTATCAAGTAAAGGAGGAAGTTTCAGAGTATCAGTTGATAAAGCACTGTTGAACAACCAACTCAAATACTTTATTTACAATATAAACTGTGGTCCTTATTGTGCAATTACACTGCACCTTCTCAAGTATACATGTGGCCAGCATGACTATATGCCAAAGGTGCATGGAATGCTGTTGCGTTCCCACTAAAGTGGTACCTATTTATCTAGGTACCCATATATGCATACTACACAATCTGAAGCAGATTTTCACAAATGCCAGAGCAATTTTACTAACATAACCAAAATCCAAAAACTGCAATGAACCCAGTTGACCACCATGCTCCTACATTTACCCAAAACAACACTATCACAGGTCTCAACAACTTCATATCAAAGATTAGAGATACTTTCATATGTCTTTAATCTAAGTCTGAGGTAATATATGCTATCCATAATTAAGGGAGCTGAGTTGAAACTTTGAGAGCTTGCTTGCCAAATTCAGCACTCTGAAAAATTAATCCATCAGGACAGGAAAGAAGAAAATTAAGGATCTACAAGTTGGCTGGGTTCTGCCCTATATTTTGTTTTGACACTATGAAATTATTTGAAACCATACACCCAAAACTGCCTACAAAATTCATTGTGAGTATTTTATTCCCCAAATAAATGTCTTATTTTGAATCACATTTATATTGTTAAAGAGATGTGTCTATATCAGTTCCATCTACCTAGCATCTTTGGAAATTGGTTCGGACCCAGTTAATCAGTTGATCAATGGAAAACCATCCTTTTCTAGGTACATTTCTCAAGAGCAAGTTCCATGATGTATACTGAATAGCATTTCAGTAATTAAGATTATTGGGAAATACCAGGAAATTAGAGATTTGTATTTACATTTTCCTTATGCTGCAGCACAAATACTGACACTTAGTTTATATTTAATCCACAAATTTTCGATACAAGAAAAATGAAAAGGAGCATTTAAAACAAGACATAATGAAAGCATAGCAAATTCCTGTAGAGAATGATCAGTTCATATATGAGGTGTAGCTTTGGTGTATTTATTCAGACTTCGATTTATGAAATCAATCACTGAGAAACACAGTCAAGCATCATTGACTGATATATCTGTAGCTCTGATTGTTTGAGTCCAGATCTATCACACTCCTTTTAAAACTGAAGGGATACTTCCCACAGACATTTGACATCTGGCACATAGACTCTGATTTCTAGGCAAATCTGGAAGAAGACTTTTCCACATCTATCCTTCAACTGGAGGATTTAGATTGCACTGCCAGCCTGCAGAACTAATCCAGAATATTACATATATTATACTTACAATTTAACAATCTAATTAACAGAGTAGTCAAAGTGGGATGCTTTTGTATTAAGGCATGATATTTATATAACTGTTGTCAGTTGCTTGATATAATCCTGTAAGAATGGAGAGAAAGCAATTCAACGGTGCTTTGGATAAAAATGTTTGCATACTTCTGCCAGAAAGTTGGTTAATAATTACAGGCTTTTATCACCTTGAAAAGGCCTCAGACATAAAGCTGTAATTTAACAGTTATCACTCTCCTATTATTTGCTAAGGAAGGCCTTGACAGACCATGAAGCTGAAAGTGCATCTTTGGGCAAAAGCAGATATATTTAGGAAGGAGTTGGGGGAAGGGGTTGAACAGATTGGTGGGATGTCTAAAGCATGTCTAATTCCATGTCTGATAAAGTATAGCATGATGTGGTTTTAATTGAGCAAAAGTCTTGTAAATTTAATTTCAGACTAATTTCACTGAATCCACTTGAGGCAGAATCATAACAGAGGTAAGCTCTGGTAGACATCCTTCATTCCTTTTAGGGAAAAAAGAAGAAAAGGGATGCCTACTGTCAGCCTGTGAAGCTGTCTAGGAAGAAATAATAGTCTATGGTATTGAGGCCAGCAAGCCCAAGAGGATATATAATATATAAAGCTCTCTACAACTACAGACCCATCACTTTTTCAACGAGCAGTTGGAAATTGATCAATAGTTGTCCAGGATTTCTGGGTTAAGTGATTTCTTGTGGAAAGTCAAACCACCACCTTCTTCATTTCTGACAGTATCACCTCTTTTCTCAAGACCTGTATTTAATGCAATAAATAATTTTGCTGCTCTAAAACAAAAAAGTGAGGCAGGCGGTTCCAAATTCCTGGGAGAGAAGACAAAGACAAAAACCTTTGTATCAGAAATGTAACTTCATAAGAAAGATAGCTAAGGTTCCAATTGTCAGGTAAAAAAATGAAATTAAACAAAAGAATAAGCATCAACTGCTGTGTGGTTGACCTATCCTGTTAAATAAACAATATCATGGCAAGCATAATCAAGTTGTAAAAATCATTCACTGTCAACTGAGTATGCATACCAACTAATCTGGTCAAAACCGCCCCTGCAGAATAATAATTATGTCATGCTTCAGAATAAACCTATTATTATAGAAGATCAGCATGGTTTACAATGATTATACATAATTCTAGTGAACAACAAAAACTTTACAAGTGGTAATAATGAATGCTCCAATATTTCAAATGAACAGCATGGGAAAAAAAGCTGAAATTAATAGTAAACAGATATTAAATGCACTGGGTTTTTGAAAGTAAGGTTATCTGAAGAGTTAAAATAATTCAGTGTCATTCTCTCTAGCTAAGCTTCAAGAACAGTTCAAAATATCCTGAACGAATCTGCTTTTGCTTGGGCCATCCACTGAGAAAATACATGATGATGGATTTTTGCTAGTCTACAGGGTACTTACTTACTTTACCTTGATAATCCTTCGGACAATGGTATGACAGAAAAGTGCCAGAGCTGACATACCTAATATAATCATATTGTAGAAAATACCTGTTCAGAAGTGAAAAGCTTCTGATTGCTATTGTAGAACTAATGTCTTCAGTTGGAGAATCTTGGAAAATGGAGGCTGAAGCCTGGATAACATAGAAAATAGCTTTGATCTCAATACTAGAACTTCTAGAACAAATGATTAAACAGCTACTATGATATTGATTGATGGAATGAGTTCCCTACATTAACAGCCACAATGTTCTATGAAGGGGCTGTTGTTGTCTCCTATCTAGTTGAGAATTGATTGCCATAAATTCACATCCTCAAGCATTGCATTCAGCCCCCAACATGAATGCACGATTAGAAAAAGAGAGGCTAGAGATGTCCTTAAAATGTAGTAATGTAACCATGAGGGAACAGCCAAGATGGAGAACAGGATGTTGGGAACAACGTAGCTCTGTGTGATCATAACCCTTTAAAAACTTCCATTGATATGAGAGGGACATCAGGGAAACAACTACTGTGATATTTTCATGTTATTCTTTTAATATCTAGGTCCCATCAGATATTATGAGGAATGCATGACAAAGATACCCATCAGAAGGACAGAGACACAAAGTAGCAGTTGTGTCTTTTGCATTCTATTCTATTTCTACCCCCACCACTTTGAAGTGTACATTACTCAATTATTGGACACATAATACCCTAAAAATCCTTTTCATACACCAATGGCATTAATAGAATACAATGGCAGAAATAAGCTACAATGATTTCTTTTTCAATTGCATGCAAATGACCACTGGCAATTCTAATTATTCACTATGTTAAACAGCTAATATCTTTTCACATATAGGTGACCAATTGGAGCCAATTACTGCATAACAAAAGATCCTCATTATTTTATATCTTCCGGCACAGGGAATTTAAGAAGAATAAAGTACACACAGACACAACATGGATAAATCTTAATTTATGTAGAGTAAATAGAAAAACATTTCACCTAGAAACAAGAACCAGCATTTCTTTGTATGAAATGGATCCATTTGATCTATAGCATCCATTTATTATGTGGGATATTGAGGATGGATGAAACAAATATACTAAGTGGAAAAATAACAGGAACAATGAAATATTTTGCCAATTAATGCAAAACAGCCCTAGAAAATACAGTGGGGAAAGAATGATCAGTGAATAGTTTGATTGTTTATCAACCAGTTTAAAGTGAATGTAGCAAAGACTAAAATATCAGCTATTTTAATTATTCTCAAGAAAGCTGCACCGAGCTTGATTTCTGCTCTTTCATTTATTTCATTGGCACTTATGCTGGATAGTTTACCAATGGATTTGCCAATATTAGCAAATGGGTTCATTTCACATAATGTTATACCCTACATAGCTGGATTTCTCTCTCTGTGTGTAGAATAACCCCAGTTTTCAAAAACAAGTTGAGACTATCACTCTTTCTTTTAAAAAAGAAAAAAAGAACAGCTACAAAGGATGGCAACTAGAAATAGGTAGTGTTGCTATTAGCTAAAAAGTAAAGCTGGTGCCCAGCATGCTGCTAAACACAATTTCAAGAACTGAAATATTGTAAGGCTCAGAAGGTGTCTATGATTAGCACATAGATATTCATAAATTGGAAGAAGTCAATCTAGAAGTTAGATTGTGCCAGAGAATAGCACAAGGAAGCTATTCAGAAAAAAAGCTGTGATGGGTGTAAGCCATGTAATTTCCCCTCACCCCGCTCCCAAGCACTGCTGCCAGAATGTGAGTTTATAGGATTATCGGGCCAGTATTCAGAAAGCAAAGAGGAAAAAAAAGTGCATCAATACTTCCATATATCAAAAGATATTATACTTATTGGGTGGGATAGATGAAACTGTCAGAACTGATCTCCTTCAGTTACTCATTTTTTCCACTCTTAAGTTTGTTCCATCCTATTTCGACATTTGCCTACATATTTTTTAAAGGAAACACATTCATCCTAATATGTGTTTTTCATTCACTTTTTGAGCTTTTTCTACACATCAGTTCCCTACAAGAAATCTACTTTTGTACATTTTTTGAACTGCAAAACGAAACCCAAAATTTTGCAAAGCATAAATATAGGCATATGACTGTGTTTTAGTTTACACATGGGTATGAAAAGTATAAACTGAGAAAAGTTATAATTTAAATGTGAAACAAACATTTCCAGCTCTTTAGTAATGATAATACTATGAACACTAAAAAGCTCTTGGTTCAGGCCTTCTTGCTTCAAATGCTCTAATATCATCCCAGTGCCAAAGAAGCCTTCCATCAGGAAACTGAATGACTACAGACCAGTTGCTCTAACATCTGTAGTTAGGAAAACCTTTGAATACTGAGCAAATACTGTAGATCAACAGATGATGCTGTTAATATGGCTTTGCACTACATCCTACAACACCTTGAATCTCCAAACCTGAACACACTTATAAATGGTTCATAAGCTTCCTAACAGATAGGAAGCAGCAGGTGAAGCTAGGCAGAATAACATTTGATACCTGTACAATTAGTACAGCCTCCCCAAAGCTGTGTGCTTTCTCCACTTCTCTTCTCCTATATACCAATGACTGTATCTCAAACAATCCATCTGTTAAAATACTGAAGTTTGCAGATGATACAGCAGTGATTGGTCTCATTCGAGACAATGACAAATCTTCAAACAGACAGGAGGTTGTACAACTAGCCTCATGGTGTAACCGGACAATATGGAACTAAACACACTCAAAACCGTAGAAATGGTGGTTGATTTTAGGAGAAACCCTCCCATACTACCACCTCTTACAATGCTAGACAACACAGTATCAGCATAAAGACCTACAAATTTCTAGGTTCTATCATATCACAAGACCTAAAATAGACACCTAACATCAAAAATGTCATCAAAAAAGCACAGCAACGAATGTTCTTTCTGCAACAATTCAGAAAGCTCAAACTGCCCAAGGAGCTGCTGATATAGTTCTACAGAGGAATTATTGAGTCTGTCATCTGAACCTCTATTACTGTCTGGTTTGGTTCTGCAACCCAACAGGACAGACATAGACTTCAGAGGATAATTAGGACTGCAGAAAAAACAATTACTACCAACCTGTCTTCAATCGAGGACCTGTATACTGCACAAGTCAAAAAGAGGGTTGTGAAAATATTTACAGACCCCTCACATCCCGGACATAAAGTGTTTCAACTCCTACCCTCAAAATGACACTATGGAGCACTGTACACCAGAACAACTAGACACAAGGACAGGTTTTTCCTGAATGCTATCACTCTGCTAAACAAATAATTCCTTCAACACTGTCCAACTATTTACAAAGTCTGCATTACTATTAATCTTCCCATTACTCCCTATCGCCCCTCCCCCCACTTGTGACTGTATGACTGTAACTTTGTTGCTTGTATCCTTACGATTTATATTGACTGTTTCCTAGTATGATTTAATTGCTTATTGTACCCTATGACTATCATTAAGTGTTGTACCTTATGATTCTTGATTCTTGATGAATGTATCTTTTCTTTTATGTATATAGAGAGTTTGCAGCAAGACAAATTCCTTGTGTGTCCAAATACACTTGGCCAATAAAGAATTCTATTCTATTCTATTCTATTCTATTCTATTCTATTCTATTCTATTCTATTCTATTCTATTCCATTCCATTCCATACTATTCTGTTCTATTTGGAACCTTGGATTGGATACTCTTATAGTACTCTGAAATTATGTGATATAGTAGAAGGAGAAAAAGGGAGCTTGTAGCATTATAGAGAACAATGAATTGGGAATGAGGATCAGTAGAGAACAGCGTAATTATTTTTATTTATTATTGAATTTATACCCACTTTTCTACTTATTCCAACGTTCAAAGAGATTTCTAACTATAAAAACAGTAATGAACTATAAATGTGAAACAAAACTATATTAATACAATCCACTTTAAATTCAATCCTCAAAAAAATTAAAACTATCAAAAGCTTGACAAAAGGACTACATTTGGATCATTTACTTAAATACAGGAAGAGTGGGGCCTTTCTCACATATCCAACAAATTTTCACCCACTGATCTAAATAACAAAAGGAAGACGTATAATAAGGGGTTAACCATTTGGGGAATGAAATTCAATGAATGTACCTATTAGAAATCAATAGGCAGTGCTGATCTTTTAGTGTGGGCGTCATAAAATACCTGCACCCTGCAAAGAGGCCCACCTAGCAATTTGATCCTGCAATAAAGAAACAAACAAACAAACAAGATACAGTGTTCATTCCCCACAATGGATACTGTAGTCAATAGGCATAGGAGAGCATCATCTCAGAATAGAACAGAATAATAGATTTGGAAGGGACCTAGTTGTGCTCAAGCAAGAGACCCTACACCATTCCAGAGAATTGGCTGTCCAGTCTCTTCTTTAAAATTTCCAGTGATGGAGCTTCTGAAGCCTGAAGCCTTTCCACCAGTTAATTGTTCTCAGGAAGTATGATGATGAAAGGAAACTGCAGGCCACTGACAAGGCTTTTATTTTATTTTATTTTATTTATTTATTATTTTTTTCTAATTGCAAACATATTGATGTTATCACCTGTTTTCCTTCATTATACTGGCTAGCACATCTTGCTTTAATTACCCACAAGGATATTGACATATATACATTATCATTTACAGCTGTCATACCATTTTCTATCTTTTTCAATGAACTAATCCCAAATGATTAACTATTTTGAGTTTGAGAAACTAGTTGCAGGTTTTTTTGCCATTGTACCCCCCTTTAGTGTATTCTTAATGTACACAACTCCGCTAAAAATCCAAACACCAAAATGAATAGAAAGGAAGAATGAAAACAATACAATGAAACTTGGGGAAAAGTGAATTTATTGTAACAATGTACAACTAAAAGAGTATTTACACTGCTTCTAGACCTTGTTTCTACACCCTAAAGCAAGGGTCTTCAAACTTGGCAAGTTTAAGATTTGTGGTCTTCAACTCCCAGCATTCCTTAGCTAATATGACTGAAGGAGATATTCTGGGAGTTGAAGTCCACAAGTCTTAAAGCTGTCAAGTTTGAAGACCCCTGTCCTAAAGAGAGATACATTTTACAATTTGGAGAAAACCTGAGTTACAGAATCAGAAAATTAGGTAGAGGGTGCTCCACCATCTTAGCAGCTTTAAAAATAAATACTAAAAATACCCCACTCAGTTTCAACCAGTTGAAACAGTGTTAAAAAGGAATTGAGGGATGATATTTATATGGTGAATGGACTTACAGAAAAGTTTTACACACAGTCTAGGAATCAATGTTACTCTGTTGAATAATGCTTCCTGGCCATTTTTCTTCTTCTTTCCTTTCAGTGCTTTGTTCCTTAGTTTAGTTTCTCTTTCTAAATTTCCATTTTTGCGATTACATTATAGTCTCATCAGAAATTAATGAATCCTAGTGTAGCATCATTAAGTAGCGTTATATGTCATGCCATCATCATGTAAAGGTGCTTTATGTAATGGGATGACATGCCTCATATGACATCATCATGGCTTCTCCTGAACACATATGTTAACAATGATGAAATTAACAATGATTCTGTTTAAGCTGGGCAAAAGTGCTTTTATCTTCAGCAACTATCTGCCAAAGCACAGTGATGTGTCCAGATGGATTCTTGATTTGTGAACTTGATTATTAAGAGATGGGAGAAATGTCACACCATAGTGAACATTTTGTATCACATTAACTCTTTCCAACTCACAATTCTCAGAAGTCAGATTGGATTTGGATGGCTTCTTTGGAATTGGATAGAAAGGAAATACAGTATCTGCACTCATAAGACAATCAAGCTGTGGTGGTCTCCCATGGAAAGAATGAGACACAGGCTGGTGTACTCGGGATGGGAGTCCAGAGCAAATTCTAGTGCTCCCTTTTATTGAGAATTTTGTACATAGTAAGCATTCACATTGTGGATTAAAATAATTACACAGAATTGTTTACAGTCATCTGAGCTGCTTAAATGTTTCTGGTGTTTGCTTTTAATTTCCTTGCTTTATCTCAGTGACCCTTAGGCAGACATGTATGTATAAGGTCTTAGACTAATCATTACCCAATACTGAAGTCAAAGTTTATTCCCGCATCTCCCCTGTTTTAGTTTTTTGATGATCGCGGATGCCTCGGTAGCTTTTCGCCATCTGCAACAACAGTTCTCCTTCCATAGGCTTCACCCAACACATTCCTAAAAGTCCAGGGAGACATTGGATACAACAGCATACACAAAGAGAAAGTATAAAAAGCAATATCACTCCAACAATGAGGTGATGAATCCATGAACCATCTGGCAACCAGGACCAAAGTTCAGACCACACGTCCAGTCCCTCGTCCTCTGATTGTAATGGATTCTCACTCAGGGTTTGTTCCATATGCTGTATAGTAGCTGTAATGTTTGGAGAATAATCAGAGATATACATGCAACAATGTGTATGAATCACAGCGCAAACTCCCCCTTGCACAGCCAAAATAGTGTCCACCGCATATCTGGTTTGCAGGACAAAGTCAAGAATTTTTCCTTGCTCTTCTTCAAGCAGCTTTAGAGTTTTAATGGTGTCTTTAAACATAGTAACTGTCCAATTGTTTAAACGATGCAAATCTCTATAGTTCATCATGACTCCTAAAGGAGAAATAACTCCCCTTGATATCTGTGTCCAGTAGTCATCATTCAAAACAGAGTTTACTTCCGTTGCGGAACGCGCATTGCGGATATGAGCAGTCCCCAAAGATTTTAAAATGACATGAGATGGGATTACTTTCCCAAAGGTGCAGACTCCTTTCCATCGTGCTGGCATGCGATCATAGGCCATCCATCCACACAGCAACCATAGATTTGCTCCCAGGAGATGACCAACCGTATTTGGTTCAGCATAGATTAATTGTGCAAAGGATTCCATTAACATAGCCAAATAAGTGGGCGGTGGTGCGTATTTCCCATTTGCATATTTGGGCAGCTGGTTTTCTCTCATGGTGGGACAACATGTGGCAGGGATAAATGGACACCCATTTTCATTGATCAAAGATATGATATCAAATTTAGAAATATTATGTACAAAGTAAGTGAGATTTTTAGTTTTCATGTCATCCGGATAAACCTGACTTCCATTGCCAATAATAATTGTTTTGTTACAAAATGGATATGTTCCCAAGTAAGTCATATTCTCTACTGTATCATTGTGGGTCCAGCAGATACCTGCCACCTCTTGGATTCGGCTTCCAAAATGCAATGTATTTATGTTACTTGTAGTCCAACTGTTAGACCACATCCCTGAACAACCATAGCATTGTCCCTTATACCAGTCACCTTCAGCCAGAGGTACTGCAACCATTGAAAGCCCTGATGTTTTGTGAGTTGGCATGTGCATACATATCCAACAATCAGTTTTATTATGTAGGTTTGCTTGCTTCCCCATGTCCTAGATCAACGTGTTTCTTTTCCATTCCCCCAAATCCATCCCCTTGCCCCTTTGGCTGATGATAAGGACACACACAGCGAGCAGGAACCCAAACAACTGTCCCCTCATCTTCAACAGCAGCGTATCCTCGACCCCAAGTTATCAGCGGGACAGGTCCTTTCCACATTGGATCTGGTAGTCTCTTATACCAAACTTTCGGTCTTGGCGTACCTGCAGAAGGGGAGGAAGCAAAATGCCTACTGGCTGCCGTAGAAGTGGGAGATCCTGTCATGTTTAAAAAATTTTAAAGTGTATAAGGTAAAATTAAGAATGTTTTGTATGTAAGGCAAGCCATATTGTAATGCTCCTATTGGTTGAAGAATGGAGTTGACAGCTCTCAAATCATGTATCTTAATTGTAGCTGCTCAGCTACCAATTGATGTAAAGCTGTAAGCTTTTCTTTTGGAAGTGGCCATTGGTCAATCCAGGCTGGCTGAGAGGTTAACAATTGTAATTTTTCCATTATCCAATAACAATTTTTGTGCGAAATTGTGACAGCAAATCTCTACCCCACAAGTTTATATGCAGGGGCAACACAAGAGGTTGAATCCTTGCAGTCTCACCAGTTTCTCTATGCAGTGCCTTCAACCAACGTACACTACTTCTTGCAAACTGCATATCACCCACTCCACGAACAGCCGGAGAGTCCTCAAGCGCCCATTCATTTGGCCATTCCTTTTGGCGTATCACAGAGACATCTGTTCCAGAATCTATAAGGCCAGAAAATGATTTTCCCTGAATTTCAATTGTCATTTTTGGTTGGTCTGTAGTCAAATTTTTTGTCAGCGTTAGCAATTCTGCAGCAACTGGAGAACTGGCCATTTCAGTGGACCCGAAACCACCAGTTTGTGGGATCCCAATTAAAGGATTTATAGGGATGTATGGAAGGAATAATAACTGGGCAATAGAGTCACCGGCCATTAATGATGTAGGAGTATCAGTGTACAATTGTATCTTAATAACCCCTTTATAATCTTGATCAATAACTCCTGGAATAACAAAAAACCCTTTTTCTGATCCAGAAGACATGGGAAGTACTAATCCCACTGTTTTTTCTGGCAGTGGCCCATGCAAACGAGTGTCCTCAATATACACTTGATTAGGAAAAGTCACATTAATTGAGTTCAACATTTTTAAACCCAAACCTGCACTCCCAGTAATTGCAGGCGATGCTTTTGTGACAGCCTTGGGAGCAGGGCTAGCTGCACGCACCAAATTTAGTTTCCCGGATTTTGGTTCTGATCAGAGCAACATTGATTTGCCCAATGAAACCCTTTTTTGCATTATGGACAGACCGATTTTGGACGGACGTCCTTAATTTTGTTTTTGTTAAATGCCATCCCCCCCTCAGGGGCACGGCACTGGCTTTAAAATGGCCAGGCTTTCCACAATTAAAACAATTCCCTGTAGGTTTTGTTGTGAATGCATAAAGATTTAATAAAGTGTGAGCTTGGAGTTAAGTGCAGGGTTCTGGCCCTGCACTTCTCATTGGCTGTTAAGTGGCCGGACCGGATTGGCCCGTTCCGGGGAATCCGATTGGCCCTTAACAAAGAGTTCCTATTGGTTATAAGAGCTAGCGCTCCTAGCTTGTTATTGGTTAAAAGTTACGGGGTTTGCCTATATAAGGCGGGTTTAACTGCTATTGAGGCAGAAGTCACAATGTAAATAAAGAGCTGAAGTTCACCATTCAGAAGCTTGTCTCCATTCTTTCTTGCCCATGCTCAAAACATAACACTGGCGACGAGGGTGGGATTTGGAGATATCTGAACCAACGAAACTTCGAAGAACACCGAGCACTTGACAGATGATGCCAAAAACGGAACCATGTCCAGCGGCATCGTACCACCCGTTCCGTTCGATCCAGTACAGGAGGACTGGGAGTCCTACATGGATCGCTTCCAAATGTTCTTAGAAACCAACAACTTAAAGGACACCACACCAGGAAAGAAACAGGTGGTGTTCCTAATGCATTGTGGTTCAACCGTATTTAAGATGGCTAAAGCACTAGCCAAACCCCGAGAAGTGAAGGCTATGAATTGGGACAACCTCGAACCTCTCCTACGAAATCACTATGCCCCGACCGTGCCTACACTCGTGAGACGCCACGAGTTTTATCAGAGGAGCCAATGAAAGGGAGAAAGCGTGGCCAACTTCATAGCAGACCTCCGAAATTTGGGAGGCCTCTGATTTGCCAATTTAGAAGAAGCACTAAGAGATCGCATAGTTCTGGGACTAGATGCACCAGGCGTCCAAAGCAAGCTGATGGCGAAAGGCGACATCAGCCTTGCCGACGCCATTGCTGATGCTACTGCAGCAGAAGCAACCAGGAAGTTGGCTGCACAACTACGCTGAAACCGTGCTCCGGTACCACCACCGACAAGCGACATTCTATCCAGATCTGAAGGACAGCTTACAATGATGCACCACGAGGACCTCTCTTCGTCGTCAGACAGTGACAAAGAAGGGGTCCATCGACTGCGGTCTGACCAGGATCATCACCCGAAGCCCTTACGCCTTTGCGCTGGTTGTGGAGCCAACCATGCCAGGTCCGAATGCAAATTCCGCGACGCACTCTGCTATGAGTGCGGGAAATGAGGCCACATCAGGCGGGTCTGCCGCAGCTTGCCAGGACCCGGCCAGGCCTCAAAAGGGGCTAACTATCACCAATCGACAGGAAACTGTTCTGTACGGCAAAAGTCAGTAAACCACTCTTACAGAAATCGAGCTTTGCAGAGAGAAGAGGCTCACCATACTGTCACTATCGGTCACGCCTCAGCCTTGGACACTAAGAAAATCCGAGTCACAGTAGCCATCGAGAACCAGGCTTGCCACATGGAGGTCGACTCGGGATCGTCCCTCTCGATGGTGTCCTGGAAGACACTCAAGCAACTCATCCCCACAATTCAACGCCAAGATCTCCGCTCCCAACGCCTCATCCTCAAGGATTACCAAGGAAATCGAATCCCCGTCGTCGGTTCCTGCCAAGTCCGAGTCTCCTTCAAAAAGCACACAGCATACTTACTTTTAACGGTCATCGATAGAGATAGGCCTAGCCTACTAGGCTTCCAATGGTTTGTGCCACTCGGCATTGAAGTGGCCGGCGTGAACTGGGCTGTGTCAGTGGCTGTGACTGGGAGGAAGACCTTATCTATGAGTTCAGGGATGTTTTTGCGGACAGCTTAGGCGAGTACAAGGGGACCCCGATTTCATTCAGTCTAGATCCAAAAATAGCTCCCATTCGCCTAAAGCCCCATCGAGTTCCGTTTGCCTTAAAATCGAAAATCGACGAACAACTCAACAAACTGATAGCTCAGGGGCTGTTAGAGCCCATCGATCACTCCCCTTGGGAAACCCCTATCGTAACACCCTTTAAGCCAGATGGGTCAATCCGAATTTGTGGGGATTACCGGGCCACTTTGAACCACGCCCTGCAGCAGAACGCGTATCCAGTTTCGGTGGTGCAGCATCTCCTCCATTCCCTGGGGGGTGGGAAAGTCTTCGCTAAATTAGATTTAGCTCAGGCATATCAGCAATTACCAGTAGATGAAAAAACAGCACAGGCCCAAACTATTGTGACGCATTGAGGTGCCTTTAAATGTACCCGGCTTCAATTCAAAGTTAGTGTAGCCCCGGGGATTTTTCAGAGCCTTATGGAAAGGTTATTGCAAGGAATTAAGGGCGTGGTCCCCTATTTTGACGATGTATTAATTGCAGCCCCTACAAAAAAAATCTTACAGGACTGGTTAAAATTAGTTCTAAAAAAATTCCAAGAGGCCGGTCTTAAAGTAAAAAAAAAACAAATGTAAATTGTGTACTGACAGTGTTGAGTTTTTAGGGTACCTGATTGATAGCCAGGGCATTCACCCTACCGAAAGTAAACTAAAAGCAATAAAAAACGCTCCAAGGCCACGAAACAAGGCCGATCTCCAGGCGTTCCTAGGCCTCATCTATTTTTATAATGTATTTTTGCCACACAAAGCAATGGTCGCTGCACCACCGGTTGTTAGATAAAAAAGCAAATTGGCTATGGGGTTACTGTGAAGAACAGGCTTTCCGAAATGTTAAAAAACTGCTCACTTCTGACTCTGTACTCATCCAATATAACGAGACTTTGCCATTAGTTATAACCTGTGATGCATCACCTTTCGGGGTAGGCGCCATTTTGAGCCATGTACTGCCTAATGGGAACGAAGCTCCTGTTGCATATTTTTCAAAGACTCTTTCAAAAACTGAGCAGAACTATGGACAAATCGATAAAGAAGCCCTCGCAATTGTCTCGGCTGTGAAACGATTCCACGAATACGTGTATGGCCGGGCTTTTACTATTGTGACTGACCACAAACCATTATTGGGGATAATAGCTGGAGATAAGCTGACTCCCTACATATTATCCCCTAGGATGACCCGATGGTCAGAATTCTTAGCTGCTTATAACTATCGGTTGCAATACCACCCGGGGAAAGCCATTCCCCACGCCGATGCATTGAGTCGAGCACCGCTTCCAGAGATTCTCGACGATCCTGCACCAACGGTAACCACGTTGCAAATCGAGGCACTCAACTCGCCGCCAATAACTGCCCGAGATATCGTGAGAGAAACCAAATGCGACCACACCCTAGCACGAGTCCTAAGCTGGGTAGAATGCAGATGGCCATTGGACCAGTTATCAGATGACTTCACACCATTCAAGACTCGACAAACCGAGCTCTTCTCCCAGAAAGGCTGTGTCATCTGGGGCGATAGAGTCGTTATCCCAGAACGACTCCAGAAAGTGCTGCTGAGAACCTTGCACGATGGCCACCCTGACATCGTGCGAATGAAAGCCCTTGCACGAAGCTACGCATGGTGGCCGGGCATTGACAAGCAAATCGAACAGTGGGTTAAAGCTTGTCCCAAATGCCAAGAAGTCAGCAACGCCCCACCAAAAGCCATGCCTACTGAATGGGAGACACCACGTGGACCCTGGTCTCAAATTCACTTGGACTTTGCGGGGCCAACCAAAGGCCACACCTCCCTGCTTACCGTCGACGCCTACTCGAATTGGCTCAAAATCCATCGCATGACGACTACGACCTCTGAGGCGGTTATCAAAACCTTAGACAGACTCTTTGCAACCCACGGATTACCAGACGTTCTGGTATCCGATAACGGCCCTCAATTTACCGCACTAGCGTTCGAGCAGTACCTCGCTGACCACGGCATTCGCCATGCACTCACCTCGCCTGCGCACCCTGTGACCAATGGCAAAGCAGAACGCATGGTCCAATTTGTGAAGAAAACCTTGCAAAAGGTAGACTATGACAACATTGACGACAAGGTCAATCAAATCCTCTTCTTGCAACACATCACCCCACATAGCGTCACCAACAAAACTCCCGCTGAACTGCTAATGGGACGAAAGCTCCGCTCCCACCTCGACCGGTTGCACCCAGCTTACGAACCGGAGAAACCACTAAAATCCAGCGGCCGCTGTCGCACCTTCCAGGTAGGAGACATGGTTTATGCTAAAAACCTATCGGGTGACCCGTTGTGGGTGGAAGCGACAGTAGTACGAGTAACCGGCCCCAGATCCTACCTGGTACAATGCCTTGATGATAAACTTTGGAAATGGCATATCGATCAATTATGATCGCGGCTTCCAGCGGCCAGTCCGCAACTCCCCTATGACCAAACTGAGGGGGGGGAGGTACGGAAGAAGATGAAGTCCTAGGAAACCCGTTCGAAGGAAACTATGGTTTGATAGAAACTCAGGAAGCGGAGCCGGAGGGAGAAATGGTTGCACCTCAGGGAATTGCAGAAAATCTGGGCAACGACGTAGAAGTGAACTCTGAACCAGAAACAGCCCCACTGCCAAACAACAATCTACTTCAACGTGATTGCAGCCAGCTGATACAACGGAAATCAAAGAGACTAATAAGACAACCGTCCTACCTAAGGGACTATGTAACTGTGCCCTGCAAATAAGAAGCCAGGGGGAATGGGTGTTGTGAATGCATAAAGATTTAATAAAGTGTGAGCTTGGAGTTAAGTGCAGGGTTCTGGCCCTGCACTTCTGATTGGCTGTTAAGTGGCCGGACCGGATTGGCCCATTCCGGGGAATCCGATTGGCCTTTAACAAAGAGTTCCTATTGGTTATAAGAGCTAGCGCTCCTAGCTTGTTATTGGTTAAAAGTTACAGGGTTTGCCTATATAAGGCGGGTTTAACTGCTATTGAGGCAGAAGTCACAGTGTAAATAAAGAGCTGAAGTTCACCGTTCAGAGACTTGTCTCCATTCTTTCTCGCCCATGCTCAAAACATAACAGGTTTCATCCCTTTTTGCAATGCCATATCCAAACTCTCCATGTTGAAAGTCTGAGAACCCACCACTGCACATGCCTTTAACAGATCAGCCAGAGTAACCTCACCTCTAGCCACCAAAGGCTGTAAGATATGCTTGCAGTCAGCATTTGCATTTTCAACTGCCAATTTCAACAAAAGTTCTTTTGCAGCTTCCTCATTAGAGATTTGCCTGGTAATAGCCAATTGTAGCCTTTCCACAAAATCATTATAAGACTCAGATGCTGTTTGCTTAATTTGAGAAAAAGACCGTGCTAGGGTTCCCACATCCTGGATGCGGGACAACACCCCAAGAACAGCTGCCATAACCACTGGAAATATGTGATCAGGCAAATTAGCAGCTTGATCAGCAGTGGATTCAAACAAGCCTGCCCCAAATTAGCAGCTTGATCAGCAGTGGATTCAAACAAGCCTGCCCCATAGGGGTCTGGCATATACAGCCTCCCCGAATTCCTTCCCCTAGTGATAGCTTCCCTTTGGTATTCTGAGTCAAAAACCACATACTGAGTAGAGCTCAATATCATTCTCATTAAATCTTTCCAGTCACTAGGAATCATGCGTGAGGTAGCCAAACTTGTCAGGAGCCCCTTTGTAAAAGGACTTTGAATACCATAATCTTTAATTTCTGCTTTTTTAATTTCCCTAAGTACTGCTAAAGGAATCGGAACCCATTCAGTCTGCAGATTGCCTTGAGCATCCACTTGCCTATTGACTGGAATCAAATTCATCTGGGGAATCTCATCAGGCTCTAATTTCCCCTCATTGAAAGCCTGATGCATCATTGCTTGAACTTTTCCCATTTTTGGTTGGATTTTATGATCCACAGGCATAGGCGCTGTTGGAAATGATAAAGCACACTCCAGTTTTGGGGTAGGAGGGTGCAATACAATTCCTTTATAAGGAGGAGGTTCTACTAAAGTTTTTAAAAGAGGTTGTTGCTGGGTCTCTAAAGCAGTCATAACAACCTTCCAATATATCAAAATTTCAGCTGTTGCCCGTAGCTCTTCATGAAAGATAGTTCCAATTCTCCTCCATGTGTCTAACTTTAAAGAGCCTTTCTCTGGATACCAGGGACATTGCCGCCAGATCTCTTGCAGCAGCTCTCTCACATTATCTTTTGAAATAACTATTTGCTCCCCCCCAGAGGGTTTAAAGATAAAGAAGTTTGTCCTGACTAACTTCAGCAGCTCACTAACATGCTGTTCCTGTGGCTGAGAGAGTTTTCCCCCCATGTTCCCTGAAAAAATCCTATTGTCCAGCAATAGTTAAGTACATACTTTACCTATTCCAGGAGAGGAAACACGGAGGTCCGGACATGTACCACCTGCAGTGGATCACGTCGGGGTTACCACTTGTGGTGGTCTCCCATGGAAAGAATGAGACACAGAGGCTGGTGTACTCGGGATGGGAGTCCAGAGCAAATTCTAGTGCTCCCTTTTATTGAGAATTTTGTACATAGTAAGCATTCACATTGTGAATTAAAATAATTACACAGAATTGTTTACAGTCGTCTGAGCTGTTTAAATGCTTCTGGTGTTTGCTTTTAATTTCCTTGCTTTATTTCAGTGACCCTTAGGCAGACATGTATGTATAAGGTCTTAGACTAATCATTACCCAATACTGAAGTCAAAGTTTATTCCCATATCAAGCGACTGAGACACATATTGAAACATTTTCAAGAGCAATAGAGCAATACTATCTCTATATCTGTCTCACATCTCTAACCAAATTTCCAGCATTTCACAGAAAATAAGGTAAAACCCCAAATTTAATAAGCAGTCATCTATGGAGATTCTCAGTCATCCAGGTCATGGTGGTCCCAAAGGTGCTTTTTCAAAAGGCAACTGGACTTTCTGGTTTTGCTTTGAAGATGTTTTGCTTCTCATCCAAGAAGCTTCTTTAGCTCTGAAGAATGAGCTGAAGAAGCTTCTTGGATAAGAAGCAAAACATTTTCAAAGAAAAACCAGAAAGTCCAGTTACCTCTTGAAAAAGTACCTTTGGGGCAACAGGAAGTCCCTCCTTCTTCAGGCAACCTGAAAAAATTAGGTTGTTGTCTATAAGATTACAGCACTGAAAGGCTCTGTGGGAATACACCAACAGTAGCCCAAAGGGCAAATGGAAGGGATAATGATGCAAGTTTAAGGCTTTTCTAGAGCAAAGTACTAGTCTACCGTGTTTCTCATAAAATAAGGCTGGGCCTTTTTTTTTTTTTTTTGACCCCTGAAAAAACAGCTAGGCCAACTTTTCGGGGGTGACTTAATTTCCTCCCTCACCTAGAGTGACCCATACACACATACCTCGCCACGAGGCCGCTTCTTTTTTTATTAATACAAGTTTTATTAATTTTTTACAACAAACACAAACACATAAAACATAGGACATAACATAAAAACATCATCATTCTTCATAAATTTACAAGCAGTGTATCGGTTGGTTTACCACTCCTTTTTGTGCATCCATTTCATAGTCATCATAACAATTATGTTGCATAGTAACTCATATCATCAATCAACAACCATATATCCCAATATCACTATTGAACAATCATTTGACTGTAATTTAACTAATTCATACTTAAGCGAGATAACTATAGTTTAATTAATTTATTTTATAACAGATGATAAAATCATACCAAATCTATCTTAATAAAATATTCTTAAAATATTATCAAAACCAAAAGGAAAAAAAATGCATATTCGTTATTTCTTAGGTTTCGAAATATTCTATTATTATATTGTATTATCTAACCATTGATAAAAAAGATCCCAAACTTCATAAAATTGTTTATCTTCTTGTTCTCTAATTTCAAATGTCAATCTGCTTATTTCAGCACATTCCAATATTTTCTTAATGATTTCTTCCTCTAATGGTATTCTCTCACTTTTCCAATTTTTAGCAAATACAATCCTAGCTGCTGTTAATACATTTACAATCAAATATTTTAAATTTTTATTATATATATCAGGTAAGATTCCCAACAAAAAAATCTCTGGTTTCAAGTCTATATGTTTCTTTGTCATTTTTTCCAACCATACGCGAATTCTAGTCCAGTGTTTCCTGGCCTCCTCACAAGTCCACCACATATGGTAATATGAACCAGGAATCTGATGACATTTCCAGCATTTTTCAGATTTGTTCTTAAACATTCTTGCAATTCTTGTCGGGGGAAAGTGCCACCTATAAAACATCTTATACAAATTTTCTTTATATGCTGTTGACATTGTCATTTTATTTTGAGACCACAAATTTTGCCATTTCTCTAAATCAATCCCATATCCAAAATTCTTCCCCCAAGCAATCATTGTTTCTTTAACTTGTTCTTCCTCCAATTTAATTTCCAACAGATAATTATATAATTTTTTGATCACTTTTTCATCAGTACCTGTCAATATCCTATCTAAGTCAGTCAATTTATCATAGAATCCTTCCATTTTAGAATCTTTGAGATACCTTGAATGTATTTGCGCATATGAAAACCAATTCATCTTTATACCTTGTTCTTCTAAATTTTGCATTGTTTTAAGTTCACCCTTTTCATCTAGTAATTCCCCATATCTAACTGTTTGTTCCTTCTTATAGGTTATAGGATAAGAAAAAGGTTCAGTAGTTGATAATCAAACTGGGATTTTCAAATAACATTGTTTCTTAATTTTCTCCCAATTCAGCCATAACGATTCCCGTATATAATGCCTTCTAAAATAACCCTGCGATTTAGTTCCCTTATACGATAGAAAAGCACGCCAACCCAATAATAAATCATGTCCTTCTAATGCCAACAATCTGGTCTTTCTTAACATTATCCATTCTTTAGCCCACATTAAATTTGCAGCTTGATAATACAACTCCCAATTAGGAAGGCCAAATCCTCCTCTAATTCTAGCATCCTGTAAGAGTTTTAATTTTATTCTCGCTTTCTTACCTTGCCATATATACTTCAACACAATTTTATTTAGTTCTTCGAAGAAATCCTTGCTTAACCTAATTGGTATTGTTTGAAACAAATATAAAATTCTGGGTAAAATATTCATCTTGATTGTTAAAATTCTACCTATCAATGACAATTGTAGGTTTTCCCATTTTTTCAGGTCGGATGCTATTTGCTGTTTAAGCTTAATATAATTATTCTCTTTCAATGTAGTACATCTTGACGTCAAATATATCCTCAAATATTTAACTTTGTTCGTAACTTGAATTTTCAATAAATCTGCCAGCTCTTCTCTTTGTCTTAATAACATGTTCTTTGTCAGAATCTTTGTTTTGTCTTTATTTATTTTTGAACCAGCCATCTCACCATACGTCTCTATCTTTTCCAAGAGTTTTAGAGCTGTATCTAAGGGTCTTCCAAAATAAAGACCAAATCATCAGCAAAGGCTTGCAATTTGAATTCCTTCTTTTTGACTTTCATTCCTTTTATGTTTATATCCTCTCTAATATTTCTATTTAAAACTTCCAAGGTCAATACAAATAACAAAGGAGATAATGGGCATACTTGTCTTGTACCTTTTAAAATATTAATAGAGTCTGTGAATTCTCCATCTATCATTACTTTTGCCATTTGCTTATAATATACGGCTTCTATTGCTTGGATAAATTTTCTAGCAAAGCCCATCTGTTCCAATAGTAATAACATAAATCTCCAGTTCACATTGTCAAATTCCTTTTGGGCATCTAAGAATATCAAAGCCATTTGTTTTTCCGGGTGCGCCTCATAATATTCCAATGTGTCCAGGATTCCCTCATATTGTCTTTAATCTGTCTCTTTGGTAAAAATCTATTCTGATCAGAGTGAATAAAGTTATTTAGGTATTTTTTAAGCCTTTCTGCCAAGATTGAAGCAAAGATTTTATAGTCTGCATTCAATAAAGAAATAGGTCTATAGTTCTTAATTTGTAATGGGTCAACCCCTTCTTTTGGAATAAGTGTAATATAAGTTTCTGACCATGTTTCAGATATTTTCTTATTTATCATAACTTCATTCATGACTTCTAACAGTGGAATGCTCAACGATTCTTGTAATGTTTTATAAAATTCTGCCGGGAAACCATCTGGTCCTGGTGCTTTTCCATTGTTCTGTCTGTTAAGTGCTTCAGTTAATTCCATCATTGTTATAGCACTTTCTAACATTTCCCGAGTTTCATCAGGTAT
Source organism: Hydrophis major (assembly GCA_033807585.1). Lineage (NCBI taxonomy): Eukaryota > Metazoa > Chordata > Lepidosauria > Squamata > Elapidae > Hydrophis > Hydrophis major. The sequence continues at coordinate 324,581,646 of CM066328.1, read as the reverse complement.
CTTAGGTAGGTTAGCGTTTTGTAAATACTGTTTAATTTTTCCTTCATCAAGATCCTCCTGTTTATATAATTGTCCATAAAAATCTCGAATGATTGCCTTTTTCTCCTTATTACCATGACAAATTTGACCATGATCATCTATTAACTGTGATATTTTCCTTGACTCTTTCTCTTTTCTCAACTTATATGCTAACCATCTACCTGGCCTATTTGCATCTTCAAAATAGTTCTGTTTAGCACTTCTAATTTTTTGTGCCAGTTCTTCTTTCTCTGCTTGATCCATTTTATGTTTAATTATGTCCATTTTAAGTTTGATATCTTTTTTCTGTGGCATCTTCTGTCATTCTTTTTCCAGTTTTTTATGGTCATCTTCTAGAGCTTTAATCATTTGCCTCTTCCTAATGTTCTTTTTCTTTGTATTGTCAATTATTAATTCTCTTGCATATGCCTTCATTGTATCCCAAACATTCTGTATTGAAGTATCTTCTTTTTTATTTTCATTGAAGAAGAAGGCCAATTCTTTTTCCATCCATTGTATAAAAACTTTTCCCTTTAAAATAGTATTGTTTAATGTCCATCTAGATCTTCTTTTTTGTCCTTTCCATTTAATTGTCATTGAATTATGGTCTGCCCATGTACTTTTTTCAATATTTATTTCTTGAATATTAGATAATAATTCTGTTGATGTCCAAATCATATCTATTCTGGACCACAATAAATGCCTGTTTGAATAAAAAGTATATTGTTGAGTTTTAGCATTTCTTTCTCTCCATATATCTTTTAAATTTAATTCATCTATCATTTTAAAAAAGGATTTAGGGAGATTTTTCCTATTTTGTTGTGTTGTTTTTACTGTATAGTCCAGTTTATTGTCTACAATTCCATTAAAGTCCCCCATCATAAGTATATTAGCATAGTCCAGTTCAATTATTTTCATATGTAATTTTTTATAAAATTCTTCTTGTTTATCATTCGAGGCATAAATTGCAACCAAGAGAGTTTTTATATTATTATCCACTATTTCAACTATTAATACTCTTCCGTCTTCATCAGTATGAATCAATTTAGCTGGAGTGGTTTCTTTGACATACAAAACCACTCCTCTTTTCTTACAATGAGTCAGAGAAGTAAATATTTTCCCTAACTTTGGTCGTATCAATAATTGTTCAAGTTGTTTTTTAATGTGTACTTCTTGTAAACAAATTATATCAAATTTTAGCTTCTCTAATTTACAAAAAGTTTTCCTTCTTTCGATAGCTGAGTTCAGTCCATTTATATTCATGGAAATCAATTTTTTCTCCCCCATGGTTATGCTTTATATTTAGGTCTAACAGCTCTCGTGGATCTTATTTCACGTTGTTCTTTGATCTCCATTTGTCCACCTAATGCGCCTTCTTCTTTTTCCATCTCCATTTGATCCTCTTCAAATTCAGTTAAAATCTTTTCTTTTTCTGTCTCCATTTCTTTTCTTTCGAAAAATTCCTTGTAAAACATTTCTGCTTTCACAATTGAATCAATTCTGTGTCTCTGTTCTTGCAATGTAAACATTAATCCTTCTGGGATCAGCCATCTATAGTTCACCTCTTTTTTCAATAGCATTTTAGTCAAAAATCGATACTCTCTTCTAATCTCTCTCACTTTTCTAGGTACTTGTTTTAAGACCAGAATCTCTTTACCTTTATATTTCAACCCCTTCTCTCTTACCACATGTAATATTTGGTTTTTAATAGTTTTTTAGTGAATCTAACATGGACCTCTCTTGGTAATTGGTTCCTCATCACATATTTTGTGAAGACTCGATATATCTCATCTACTCCATCCATCATCTTTTCCTCTGTTATTTCCAAGACTCCAGCCAGAATTTCAATCATTACTGCCGCCAAGTTTTGTCCTTTTTCTTCCTCAATATTTTGGAATCTAAGGTAAAATTCTTACCTGTCCATCTCCCACTTCAACATCCCACCTTTTTCTTGTTCAACCATTGTTAATCTGTTATCAACATTCCCAATTGAATCATCTCTTTGTTTGTCTTTCTCTTCTATTTTTTGGATTCTCTCATCATGTTTCACCATCATTTGTTGAAAATTTTCAATTTTCTCATCCATCTTTCCAATTCTTTGGTCAATACTCTCCATTCTTTGTTCCATACTCATTTTAAGATCTTGTATTCCTTCCATAACGATCATTAAATCCACTTGCACTTTGTCTTGCTTCACCATTGTTGAGAGTCGTCCTCCAGATGACGGGGAAACAGGAGCAGAAGTTGAGATGCCCAAAGGTAAAATTTTCTTACTCATTTCGATAACTCAGGGTCTTCCGGGTCTTTAATCCAATTTGTGAGGTAGCCAATTTCCCCCGACAAGAATAGCAAGAATGTTCAAGAATAAATCTGAAAAGTGCTGGAAATGTCATCAGATACCTGGCTCATATTACCATATGTGGTGGACTTGTGAGGAGGCCAGGAAATATTGGACTAGAATTCGCATATGGCTGGAAAAAATGATAAAGAAACACATAGATTTGAAACCAGAGATTTTTTTCTTGGGAATCGTACCTGATATATATAATAAAAATTTAAAGTATCTGATTGTAAATTTATTAACAGCAGCTCGGATTGTATTTGCTAAACATTGGAAGAGTGAGAAAATACCAATAGAGGAAGAAATTATTAAGAAAATATTGGAATGTGCTGAAATGAGTAGATTGACATTTGAAATTAGAGAACAAGAAGATAAACAATTTTATGAAGTTTGGGATCTTTTTTATCAATGGTTAGATAATACAATATGATAATAGAATATTTAGAAATTTAGGAAATAATGAATATATAATCTTTCTTGGTTTTGATAATTTTTAAGAATATTTTATTAAGATAGATTTGGTATGATTTCATGATTTGTCATAAAATAATTTAACTTAATTATAGTTATCTCGCTTAAGTATGAATTAGTAAAATTATAGTCAAATGATTGTTCAATAATGATATTGGGATATTTTATTGATGATTGATAATGTGAGTTATTTTGTAATATAATTATTCTGATGACTATAAAATGGATGCACAAAAGGGAGTGGTAAACCAACCGATACACTGTAAATTTATGAAGAATGTTATAATTTTTTTATTTTTTATTTTTTTTATGTCATGTTTTATGTCTTATATGTTTTTTGTCTGTTGTTAAAATCAATAAAACTTTTACCAAAAAAAAAAGGGCAAATATCCCAATAAAAAAAAATAAAAAGAAAAGAATAAATATTCTGAGGCTTCCCCTTTAAAAAAATAAAAATGAGATAAAATAAAAAATAAAAAATGAATATACCAATATTACAAAATTCTATGGGGTTGGAGGGGAGGGATAGAACAGTTAATAAGAAATAAAAAGTAAAAAGCACCCACTGCCTTTTATTTATCCAAGGCTCTTATTTGGCTTCTCCACACATTTCAAAGCCCAGCTTCAAATATTCAATTGATAATAGAAGTCCCAAAGGGTACCTGTATAAACATCCTCCAATGCTCTTCCCTCTATCTTATCACTTCCAGTGGCCTTGAGAAAAATTTTTTTCCCAGGTTCCAACTTCAAATATTTTCAAGCCTCTAGTTGGCAGTGTTGCAAAGTTTCCTAAAACCACTCCCCCTTCTTCCCCCTAAAAAACCTAAAAAGAAAGAAAAAGTATATATATATATATATATATATATATATATATATATATATATATATATATATATATATATATATATATATATTTAATTAAAATAAATTACTAAAGGGGGCCTCTATTTTATAAAATATAAACAGTCAAAAAGGAGAAGGGAGAAAAAAAAAGAAAAGATGTAAGTTTAAAAGAAAAAACAAGTCTGATTAACTAGATCACCATAGAAGTTCAATGGAAAGAGAAAAAAAAGTAAATATAAAAAGCCAAGCCTCACTTTGATATTTCTCTTTAAAAATCGCCGCTAAGTCAATTTAGTCAAAAATCTTATAGATTTCTTCTCATTCTTAGGGTGTCCTTTAGACAAATATTAATAATAATAAAAAAATCCTCACCAAACCGATACACTTTCCCTTCCAATCTCTTCCTTTTGGAGCTGTCCCAGCTTCAGTAGCTTAATGGCTGCCTCTCCGCTGATGGTAAAAGGGCTTCTTCTGGATCAACCAGGGACTTGCAATGTCCCTGAGATCTACAGAACGCACCCCTTGCTGTCACCGTCTCTACGGGATGATTTAGGTCCGTTAGGACTGACCAGGGGCGAAGATATCAGCTGCGATCTTGGAGCCCTGAGATCATAGCTGTAACACAGTGACGAAGCTCCGCCTTCCGAATAGCACAAAGCAGACAACAAGAACCACGAGGCCGCTTCTATTGGCTGACGAAAGTTCCCTTGAAGGCAGAGTCCCCAGACACTTCAGGGCATAGCAAGGCTGTCCATGTCCCCATAACCTTTAGGCAGTCTCTTTCAGGTGATGGAAGCACCCCAAGTGCAGTTACCAACCACTTCAATCGGCCGGTAGAAGCAGCCTCGGGCTGAGCACACACACACACACACACTCCCCTTGCTGCAAGGCCGCTTCTACTGGCCGATCGATGTGGCTGATGACTGCACTTGGGAAGCTTCCATCGCCTGAAAGAGACTGCCTAAAGGTGAGGGGACACGGGCAGCCACGCCACACCCCAAAGCGGCTGGGGACTCTGCCTTCAAGGGAGCTTTCGTCGGCCAATAGAAACGGGCTCACAGTGAGGGGAGTGTGAGTGTGTGCTTGCCCCAAGGCTGCTTCTATTGGCCAATCAAAGTGGCTGATGACGGCTCTTGGGGAGCTTCTGTCACCCAAAACACATTGCCTAAAGGCAAGGGGACATGGGCAGCCATGCCACGCCCTGAAGCGGCTGGGGACTCTGCCTTCAGGGAGCTTCTATCCGCTATTGGGTTATTCTAGCCTAGGCTACCTGCAGGGCACTCCTAAAGGCAAGTTTTCTCCCCATCCCCCCCGTCCTTTCCCCTCATTTCTCTTCACCTCGTGTAGTTCTAACGAACGATGTGAGAAATGGTGGGGAAACGCATGGTTTAAATAGGCCTAAATATTGGGGTCAGGGCTTAATTTCACCTCATGCCTAGAAATCATGCTGGGCTTTCCTATTGGTGGAAGCCGTATCATTGGAGAAACACGGTACTAGTAGGGCAAAAAAGCCCACTGCTAATCATACAATGGGTCCTCCCATGGCAGCCATTTTCAAATTATTCTCATGTCGTGACTTTCTATCTTCCTATGAAGAACTTCTGATCCAAACTCTGTATTCCAGTAACAGCAGCAAATTATATTTTAAGAGTCAAATTACTCTTTCTCTGGAGTAGGAGTAGTCAGTAGGCTTCCCTTGCTTCGCAACTATGAGGATCTTATAGCAGTGGTGTGATTAATTGTTTTCAATTCAGAACTGCCATCATGAAATTTAGGAGTTTAGAGCAGTGGTCACCAACCTGTGGGCTGCGGCCCAGTGGTGGCCATGAGGCTGAGCTGCCCACATGGCCCGCCAGAACTCTCCCTGCCCACTCACTCCTTACCCAGCAAACTTGCTTGCTAAATTGCTATTTTTCTGACCATCCTCTGTTCTGCTGTGCTGGGAGATTTAGATTAGCTAGGAAGCAGGAAAGGGTTGGATTTCTTGCTTTCTAGCTAGTCTTTAGATCTTCAACACAGCTTTTAAGCACAGCCGAACCTCCCTTAGGACTGAAGCTTCTATTATTCAGTGCAGACTCACAGCGAGCAAATTTTGTGTGACAGACTGAGATAGCCAATGGCAGATAGATAGATCACTGAATGATTCTGTGATCAACTCAATCTGCCTGCCTGCTTTGTCTGATTTTGGGTAAAAATTGCTCTTTTTTATATATACAAATCAATATTTACATACAAGGTGTGCTGTGAGTTAATTTTGTGAGTTTGCTTGCAAGCAAATTTTATGTGACAGACTGAGCTATCTGATGGCAGATAGATAGATCTGAATGAATCTGTGATTCTGGGAGCAACTCAATCTGCCTGCCTGCTTTGCCATATTTTGGGTAAAACTTGCTCCTTTTTAATAAAAAATTCAATATTTATATAAATATTTATAATATTTACATACAAGCCATGCCCAGTCAGTTACATAACCACCAAGCCACACTCACAAATTAGGCTACACCCATGGAACCAGTTAGTGGTCCCTGGGATTTAAAATTATGAGTTTGGTGGTCCCTGAGGTCCAAAAAGTTGGTGACCCCTGGTTTAGAGGGCAATGGAAAACAGCCACTATGGATAGTATAGAATCACAATATGTTTCATTTCAATTTTATTTTGAGAAGGGTTGTGTGTTCATACACAAAACATAGAGAACAGGATAACTCTTTTCTTACCAACTGACCCGCAAACATTGATTAGGATCTTCAACCTTGGCAATTTTAAGACTTGTGGACTTCAACTCCCAGAATTCCTCAGCCAACTCCCAAACTCTGGGAATTGAAGTCCACAAGTCTTAAAGTTGCCAAGGTTGGAGGCCCCTGGATTAGATTACTCTTCTATGTGGTCCACAATTGGTTAGACAAGGTGAATGCTGGTTGCCAGCAACTTTCTGCAAATGGTATATGATGGCAAAATATAAAAATGCCTATGCTCACTGCATTTCAACTCTGGTCCACTGTAGCTGCTTTAAAAAAATAAAAACAGAAGAATCCTTGACTGTATTTCTGTTGTCACATCAGCCTTCTCCTGTTCAAGACATTCGAACTATTTTGACAGTGAAAAACAGGGAAGAACACTTAAGATGCTTCTTAAGTGTTAATAGTTTTACTTTGTGTATCCTTACTCTTTTACTTTGTGTATCCATATTATAGATTGGGTATCTCTGTTTATTAGCTCTAATGCTTGCCATTTAGATTAGAAAAACACATGAGATGAATCTGATGGAAATAAATAAAAATAAAAATAAAACCACATTGTTCAATACATTTTGTATGTTGGGAAAAGAATGTTGGGAAAGGAATGAAGAAGAGGTCACAAGCATTATTGATATAAAAACTGGGCAAAAGAATTTAAATTTGGGTAAAACTGGCTAAAGTTAAAGAACAAGAGAAATGTTCGTCCAAATCAAACTTTTTGACACTGCAAAAATATTTAGATAACTTTTTGTTCTGGGGTTTTGTAATTTTACTTGTATCTCTGCAAGTAAAATCCAGCCAAGTTTATCTACCAGTGAATGTGAAGCAAAGGTTATAGAGACCAATGTTTGAGACTGAAAAGCATTTAAATCTTCAAGGTTGAATGCTGTACTTTAGAGAGAGGAAGAGGCATTCAATTAATTAAAACCTCAAACTGGCAATAATAAAAAACATTAGCTAATGTAGTAAAAATACCTTAAGAACTCCTGAATTCCCCCCCCCCAATACATTTTAATTTCATTTATAACCATCGAGATTGATCAAAGTCCCAAAGAATGGAGCAGTCTGATTTATCCAGCCACTTGCTTCAAAATACAGGTAAGAAGGTAACATTATTGTTTTTATTTCATCAATTTAGTTTCATCAATAAGTTTATCAATTTCTTATTTTTTTGTCAATAAGGCAGACAGGTTGTGGAATAGCACATAGCTTTAATTAATTTATTTATTTGTTTATTTATATATTGCCATCTATTCGCCCGTGGCAACTCAAGATGGCTTGAGATGACCAGAGCTGAAGGCATTCTCTGAAAGTGTTCACCAAAGTTAGAAGTAAGGGTATGTGTATACCCTGAATTCTTCTGGGAGAAGAAGTTGACATGGGCTCAGCTTTGCTTCTGCATCATCATCATCATCATGTGGTCCAAATCTAAAGTAGACACCAAATCTTTCAAGGCATGGGGGTAAGAATAGCCAATACACACAAAATGTAAGCAGTAAGATTATTGAAGCATATTGCAGTCTTATGAAATTTTAGTCGTTTAAGGTTTTTTTATTTTGATATGGTTGGTGTTTGAAAGTGCTGTGGACATTTGCCTTAATACTGACTTAGATTTCTCCACTTATTTCTTCCCTGGCCTTTATAGCTATTTTTGACCATGAACTCAAATCCTGAAAAAAAAAAAATTGGCTCAGCTATGAGCTAAATTTTTACTGAAAGGAGGTCAGCCTGGAAACTATATAATGGCTCTGTTCTCTCCAGGATTTTCCCTCCTCTCTTTGTGCAACACACTTAACCCAGTCATTGTGGTTCTGTCAGCAAATGAACAAAGTAATTAGTCAAATATTGCCTTTTCTGAAATTCTATCCAGCAAATTCCTGATCTTCCATGAGCCATGTGCAGAAAGATTTCAATGAGGAAGCTTGCAATGGGCAGCGGAGGGAAAGGGAGAAGAAGGTGAAGAAGGTGAAGAAAGTGAAGAAGGTGAAGGTGAAGGTGAAGGTGAAGGTGAAGGAGAAGGAGAAGAAGAAGAAGAAGAAGAAGAAGAAGAAGAAGAAGAAGAAGAAGAAGAAGAAGAAGAAGAAGAAGAAGAAGAAGAAGAAGAAGAAGAAGAAGAAGAAGAAGAAAAAATTTTTAGGGTCCAAATGTCTAATTCACACAGTACTTTACAACTCTCAGACATCCTTATTGCATCTTTTTTCTTCTAATCTTCCAGCAATCTGCTTCCCTTCAATATCACATAGTACAGACTTGGTCAGTCTCTAGTTTACTCTATTTTTCACCCCAGTCTCCAAACTTGGCAACTTTAAGACTTGTGGACTTTGTGCTAGTTAGACAGTATATAGTTAGTTGGGAATTGAGAGCTGTCCCCTTAAGGGAATGCCTCATGGGAGATGTAGTTCATGTCATGTGGTCACATCTGTAATCCTGATTGGTTACTGAATTGACCTCTTGTTGGGTTGGGGGGAGCCTTTGTTCACTCTGAAAAGCCTCCTGTTTTCTCCTGTACCATCATGACTCTCAACCAGTTGAAAATGACTTATGTTGTCTTTGGGGGGGCATTCTTATACCCATTGCAAGGAAACCACATTCTTTTATATCGGAGAAACACAATGGTAAAGGAAGACACTGACCCCAATCATAAACCTTATAACAATCCATCAAAAAGGCCCGGGAGACCCTCGGGAATGTTTGAATATCATATAATTGTAAATCAGTGTTTTTCAAACTTGGTCACTTTGAGATGCATGGATTTCAACTCCCAGAATTACCAAGCCTGCTGGGACTTGAAGTCCACACATCTTTAAGGTGACCAAGTTTGAAAATCACTGCTGTAAATAATTTAGGGCACATTTTGGGTATCTAGAATATCTACCCAAATCAAAGTCTTTGCCCATAAGCAATACCAGACATTTATCATTTATGTATTTGAGTTATATGCAGGGGTGTGCTTCAAAAATTTTAGCAAGGGGTTCTCTACCCGATTGCTGGGTGGGCGTGGTCATGGTGAGTGTGACCTAGTTGGCCACCTGCATCACAGTGGTGGTGGGCGGCATTTTCGCCTTCCCCGGGCTCTGGAGGCTCTCTGGAAGCCAGAAACAGGCTCATTTCCAGCCTGCCTGAACTTCTGGGAGGCCCATTTTTCACCCCCCCCCCCCCGAGCCTCCGCACAGTCCCTGTACTTACCTCGCATCCAAAACAGGCCATGTGGGGACTCCTGGGCAGGGCAGGGTGGGGTGGGTGGGACCAGTCAGGAGTGGGATTTGGGGGTTTTCCAAACTGTATAGAATCTTAGCTAGGGGCTCTCCCAAACCCCAACAGCATACCCCTCCCCCTTCAATCCTATGTCTCACATTCCTGGGGCAATACTCCCTTCACATCATCATTCCTCTTCACTGGACTCCAGTCTCATTCTCTCATTTTCTCTTGTGGGAAAAAATAGCTCTTCAAGGTCTTCTTAAAGGCTGTTCAGGGCTTGCTGGCTCTCAGGAGAAGAAGTTTCCATGGAGTAGGGAACAATACACAGCATACCTCCCAAATGCCTCTTTGGAACATTGGGAAGCATGTAAAAGCTTATGGGTCCACATATCTCTGTTGAGTGTTCTTCCCTTATGTAGAATCACTGCCAGAAAGAGTACTGTCTTGGGCTGGGAAATGGATATGTGGAGCCTGATTGGTGTCTGCAGCCAATCAAAGAGATGTGGTTAGTAACGACCAGGACTTTGACAGTAAGTTTTGCAATGAAAGGCTTGGATTTTGCAGGAAGTTGAGAGCCTCAAGTCTTTTCGAAGGGCCAGGCTGGTTTACTGAATTCATGGGATACATCTGATCACAGAAAAATATTCAAAGCGTAAGCCAACTGGGATTCTTTTGAATTAAAAACATTCTTCCTTAATCCCCTGACTGAAGGATGTGAGTATTTAGCATGCTAACCTCACCCAAGCCTGAATTAAGTGTGCATCTGAAATGCAGTTGTGTATTTTTGTGGCACTTAGTTGATAGCCTGCCAGGCAGGTGACAGATGCATATGGCTTTAGCAATGAAAATGGTAGGTTATTATTATGTGAGGAAAATTATGTTAGATTTATAGTTGGTGCTGACATTTAAAAGGGACAAGCATTTTACAAGGCTTAAGGAGTGAACACTCCGTCACTACTTGTTGCTCTTTAATTATAGACTAATGAACCTTCACAAATGAAGGCACATATACCTGTCCCAGGATAATGTTGCAGGATCCAATCTGGGTCAGTCACTAGGACCAGAAGTTTAGACTAAATGTTTTGTCCCAGTGACCAACCAAGATTGGATCCTGTAATGAACTTTCAGTCTATGAGCAACAAATGTTGATTAGATGGGAATTTTGAATGGACAGAATATATGACCACAAACAGATCTATGGCTGAGATTTGTAAAAAGAAAGAGCACACTTCAGATTTAATGAAGATGAAGTACAGCTGAAAGAAAGAGAGTCAATGGTAGAGGAGAGCCCATTTAAAGTAAGATGGAGAACAAAACATAGCTGGTTAGGAAGGCAGAAGGTTAAAAACAATGTCTTAAGTTACAGCTTATTTTGCTCAAGAAGTAGACTCATCGGGTTTCAGTCTTTTTTATATTAAACCACTTGACCCTGCCTAGAAGAAAAATGTCAAGTCTAAAACCAATGATGTGGCTTGAAATATATGTTGCTGCAGGAAAAAATTTTGTACAGATGGTCCTTGAATTACAACTGGTCACTTAGCAACCATTCAAAGTTATGCTAAATATTATATCCCAAAAGATTCTTATGACCTGATTCAAAAGTTATTATGGCTGCCACTCCACCATGGTGTTGTGACCAAAATTTTCAGTATTTTTTTTTTTTTCTGATTGCTGATATTTACTTCCAATTTCTGGCAAAAAAAAAATGATTTAATTGATTTGCTTAACAACCATTACATTTGCTTAATGACTTCAGTGTTATTAAAAAAAAATTATAAAGTCAGATCTTGTTTTGTGGTAATCTGCTTAATGACCACTGAATAACTGTAAATCCAGGCTTAATTACAGTCATACGGGGGGGAGGGGAAGTATTTGATACCCTGCTGATTTTGTATGTTTGCCCACTGACAAAGAAATGATCAATCTGTAATTTTAATGATAGGCTTATTTTAACAGTGAGAGACAGAATAACAACAAAAAATCCAGAAAAACGCATTTAAAAAATTATAAATTGATTTGCATTTTAATGAATGAAAAAAGTATTTGACCCCTTCACAAAACATGACTTATATAGTACTTGGTAGAAAAACCCTTGTTGGCAATCACAGAGGTAAGAAGTTTCTTGTAGTTGGCCACCAGGTTTGCACACATCTCAGGAGGGATTTTGTCCCACTCCTCTTTGCAGATCCTCTCCAAGTCATTAAGGTTTCACGGCTAACATTTGGCAGCTCGAACCTGCAGCTCCCTCCAGATTTTCTATGGGGTTAAGATCTGGAGACTGGCCAGGCCACTCCAGGACCTTAATGTGCTTTTTCTTGAACCACTCCTCTGTTGCCTTGGCCATGTGTTGTGGATCATTGTCATGCTGGAATACTCATCCATGACCCATTTTCAATGCCCCAGCTGAGGGAAGAGGTTCTCACCCAAGATAAGATGGTACATGGCCCCATCTATCGTCCCTTTGATGTGGTGAAGTTGTCCTATTCCCCGAGCAGAAAAACACCCCCTGTCAGCTGGTGCTCCTTTCAAAATCCAAGAAAGAAATACTTAGACTCTTTTAATTAGAGAAAATATATCTTTTACTGGAAATCAAGTGGTAGCAACAAAAGAATTCTGAATCTGAGGAAATAGGCATGTAAATCACACATACAAAATAATGGCAATGTTCCCACCCCCAATAGTTCAATTGGCTCATCCAATTAAAAGTTGTGTATAGCATCATGTGGGCATCTCCAGGTGGTGATGAGGCTTCTGTCCATTGACCTTGACATAGTTTGATAAAGTGTTGCAGCTGCGCATAGCATAGGATAGAAACCTAAGCAAGATTGTACCCCCCCCCAGTTTATACAGTTCTGCTTTGTAACACCTCCAGCTCACTTTCCACAACCATTTCCCCCTCCTCCCCCTGTTACTTATGACAGCTGAAAGATGCAAAGCAAAGGGAGAAAATCTTGAAGGCTGACATTCAGGCCCTCCTAGAAAAGAGACGTTAGTCCTAAAAAAAGATAAAAATAGAAGGTAATAGAAAATATACATGTAACAGCAACATACTAATCTTTTAGGGTTTATCAGGATATTTAGTACGAAATGCCTTGATAGGAGCTCTAATATCCTTCTCATTCACCCACTCAGCCTGGGAGGAAGGAAAATGTTTCCAAGCAACCAAATACTGGAATCGATCCCTTTGTTTTCAAGAATCCAAAATTTCTTTAACTTCAAATGTTGTTCACCTTCAATTAGCAATGGTACAGGGGGATCAACCTGAGTTGGTCTCAAGTCAGAGGTATGTTCAGGTTTTAATAAACTAACATGGAAAACAGGGTGGATCTGTCGAAGAGTTTTTAGTAATTTCAGTTGGACTGCCACAGGGTTCACAATTGGTTCAATTGAGAAAGGTCCAACATACTTAGGGACAAGCTTTTTTGACATTTGTGTGGTCTGCAAATATCTGGTAGATAAAAAGACCTTCTCAACCACTTGATATGGTTTTTGTGGAGTTCTCTTTTTTTCTGCAAATTTTTTAAGAGCTTGATGAGCATCATCTAATGCTTTACGGGTAACCAGCCAGGTAAGCTGGAGCTGTGTTACCCATTCATCTGACTGAATGTTAGGTTTCTCTTGTGGAAGCTTGGGTATGGGTACAAAGTCTTGTCCTGAAGCCACTTTAAATGAAGTAAACCCAGTACTACTATGTACCAAATTATTATATGCCACCTCAGCGAATGGCAATAGGTCAGCCCAATTATCTTGCTGATAATTTATATAACATTGAAGATATTGGTCCAATACTGAGTTAGTCTCTCACAAGCCCCATTGGTTAGTGGGTGATGGGCAGAGCTTAAGTCCTGGGCAGAGCCCAATGACTTCAGCCACTCCTTCCAAAGGTTTGAGGTAAACTGGATACCCCTGTCTGAGATAATGTGTTCAGGAACCCCATGTAACCTGTAGATATGTAAAATAAACAGTTTAGCCAACATTTTTGCAGATGGGATTTTCGGACAAGGTATGAAATGTACCTGTTTGGAAAACAAATCTGTTACTATCCAAATAACTGTATTCCCCCCATTTTCAAGTAATTCCACTATAAAATCCATAGAGATTTCCTTCCATGGAGCCGTTGGTCTAGCTATATTTTGTAGTAAGCCTGCTGGTTTACCAGGAGGCCATTTGGCTGAGGCATAGATAGGACAACTAGCTACATAAGTCTCAATGTCCTTTTTCAAGTAGGCCACCAAAATTGCCTTTTAACCAAGTTCAAGGTTTTCATGAATCCAAAATGACCAGCGGTTTTAGAGTCATGAGCTTGCTGTAATATTTGGTTTCTCAGCTTCGCTGGCACATATAATTTGCCCCCTATCCATGCCAATCCATCTCTAACCGTACAGTTATTTGAGTAAGCAAGGAGCCAATCATCAAGTTTTAGAGCATCTCTTAACTGTGCAGTCAAATCATTTGACAAATCAACCTCCTTCTTTTTCTGAGCTCTGGTAACCACTGGAGCTGCCAACTGTTTTGTTGGGACAATCAGTTGTACCACTTCTTGGCAAGCACTATTATATTGAGGTAATCTCAATAAAGCATCCACCATGAAGTTCTTCCCTACTGGAATGTACTTCAATGAAAAATTAAAGTGCTTAAAGTACTGCACCCAGCGAACTTGCTTGGGAGAGAGCTTCCGAGGCATTTTCAAAGCTTCCAAATTTTTATGATCTGTCCATACCTCAAATGGATGTTTTGCCCCTTCTAGGAAATGCCTCCAGGTTAACAACGAACTGCAAAAGCTTCTTTTTCCTAGATGGCCCATCTCCTTTCAGTTTCAGTTAGTCTAGGGGAAGTTTATGCACATGGTTGCAGAGTCCCCATCTCATTTGTTTGTAGTAAAGCTGCCCTGATTGCTATGTCACTCATATCAGCTTGGATTACAAATGGAGCATCCATGTCCGGGTGCTTGAGTACTGGTTCAGCAGCAAACAGTCGTTTCAGCTTCTCAAAAGCGGCTTGACATTCCATGGACCACTCCAGGGGTTTACTAGGCTTCGGTTTTACCTCCCCTTTGGTTTTTAGGGGATTTGTAATAGGCATTGCAATCTTCGCAAAATCAGGAATAAATTGATGGTAAAAATTAGTGAATCCCAAGAAACCTTGAAGTTGTTTTCTGGTGCAGGGAGGGGCCCATTCCAAAATGGCACAAACCTTCCCCGGATCCATTTCTATGCCATCATGTGAGATGCGATAACCTAAATAGTCAATTTTTTCCTGGTGGAATTCACACTTGGACAACTTTGCATACAGATCAGCAGCTCGAAGTTTTTCCAGAACTGACCGCACTAGTTTCACATGTTCATCACGAGTCTCCGTGTAGATAAGGATATCATCAAGATAAACCAACACCCCTTTGTATAGAAGTTCATGCAACACCAGATTTATAATTTGCATGAATACTGCAGGGCCCCCTGTAGGCCAAATGGAAGAATGCTGAATTGGAAACAACCCATTGGGCAGTTAAAAGTGGTTTTCCATTCATCCCCTTCCTTAATTCGAACTTAATTCAAAATGCTTCTCTCAAGTCGAGTTTTGTAAAAAATTTCCCTTTGGCCAAGTGGGCTAACATATCCTTCATCAAGGGGAGGGGGTACACGTTCTCCACTGAAATAGCGTTCAGGTTTCTGTAGTCAACACATAAATGAAGGGACCCAACTTTCTTTTCATGGAGCAATACTGGGGCTGCTACCCGGAGTCTAGCAGGTTGGATGAAACCACGTTCCAAATTCTTATCGATAAATGACCACAGCTCTTCTAGCTCCCACGGTGTCATCGAGTACAGTTTCTGTTTTGGGAGTTTCACCCTGGGTAAAATTTCAATACTGCAATCTGTTGAATGATGGGGGGGGGGAGCTCATCCGAGGCCTTTTCACTGGATACCTCCTTTAAGTCCCAATATTCCTCCGGAATTTTCTCCTCCCCCCTCAGATTCTCGATGCTAGTGGAGGACAGCTCTGTGGGATTCTTGGGTTTTGGTTGAGATTGCCCCTCCCCTTCTGGGGGTTGGTCAGTACGTATGCGCAATGATCCCCTTCTCCAGTCGACATGGGCATTCCATTTCCGGAGCCAAGGCAACCCCAGTATTAGGGGCTGCTCCATCCCAGGAGCCATAATAAAACATAAAGTCTCTCTATGCTTCCCCATCGTCATTTCTACTGGTTCCATTATGAAATGTGTAGGGCTGCCCCCAGCTACTGATCCATCCAGTTGGTAAAAGGCTATGGGCGTTTTCAAAGTCTTTAGCCTTAAGCCCATTTTCTCCACTACCTTCGAACTGATTACGTACCTTGTGCACCCAGAGTCTAACAAGGCCAGCATTTTCCCTTTGGCTCCTGACGTGGGTACCCTTAATCTCACTGGAATGCTCATAGGGCCCTTATTTGGACTTACCAGTGAGTTGTCTTCCAATTCGGATTCACTTTCTTCAGAAGAGGTTGGAGTTCCCAGCTCCATTCCTTTTGGAGGGGCAATCTCTACAACCTCCTCTGCTTTAAGCGCCATTTCACGAGGCTTTGCTGGGTTTTTTTCAGGTTTTCTTCCTCCTCCTAGTGCCCCCTTTGTTTTAGCTTAGCATGGCAGTCTGCAGCCTGGTGACCTTCCTTCCCACATCGGAAGCAAGCAGCGGTCTTGGGTTTTGCTGCCATTCTTCCATTTTCAGGATTAAAGGCTTCTTGAGGCTGGTGGAGGAGGACTTGCTCCAACCAAACCCCCCCTGGTGTCTCTTTTGGGTCAGATCAATTTCCACCTCTGCCACCAGCACGTACCACAGTTGCAGCTCACTGGGGTCTCTTCTGGAAATACAGCTTTGATAAACATCTTCATTCAATCCATCTTTAAAAGCTTCTATCAGGGCTCCCTGGGACCAGCCTCGAATATGACATGCCAGCTCTCTAAATTCCTGGATGTAGTCGGCCATTGATCTCCGCCCCTGATTTATGGTCTTCATCCTAATTCTGGCCTTACATTCAGCAAGTGGGTCTTCAAATCTGGCCCGCAGCGCAGTCATGAGCAGGTCATAATTCATCACCTGGGGAGCATTATCATTATGCAAAGTCACCATCCATTTTGCAGCTGTTCCCGCCAGAGCACTGGTAACACATCTAACTTTGGCTGCTTCTGAGGAAAAATCCCCTCCATATTCATCCATATGGCTCCAGACTGGTGCCAGGAAGAATCCTAACTCCTTGGGATCCCCCCCCCCCATATTTTACTTCCAACGGAGGCACCTTTGCAGTTCTACGTCTTCTGGCAATTACTCCTCCCGCTGGGCCCCTGGGCTGCTGCTGTCTGTTGCGCTAGCCCAGGTTGATTTATGGGGGTGGCTGCTCTGATTCTTCTGTCTGGGGTTGCCTCCCCCTCCTCTCCCTCATACCTTTGATCAGTTTGAGGTTCTCCGATAGCTTCATTTAGATGTATGGCTTGAGTTAGTGAAAAATTCTTTCTTTCCTTCTCTTGCCATGGCTCCTCTCTTCCACGCCGACGGGTAGTGGTCACTCCTGGAGGAGGCTTTTCCTCAGGATCCTTCCAGCCAACTCCCAGGGACCATTTCGGTTTTACAGTTGGTTTTTCCCCAAGATTTAGTTCTGCTAACAAGTCGGCTTCCCCTGCTTCCTCTAGCAGCAGAGAATCTTGTCCTCCAGTTGCTCCCAGGTCTTCTTGGTCGCTGGCTGGATTTGACATTGTGTCCAGATCCCCTCGGAAGAAAATTTATTAATTCTCCGGGTGGGCTGGTAATGTGGAGATTCAGAATAATGTCAGTTGGTGCTCCATTCAAAATCCACGAAAGAAATACTTAGACTCCATTAATCAGAGAAAAGATATCTTTTACTGGAAATCAAGTGGTAGCAACAAAAGAATTCTGAATCTGAGAAAATGGGCACGTAAATCACACATACAAAGTAATGGCAATGTTCCCACCCCCAATAGTTCAATTGGCTCATCCAATTAAAAGTTGTGTAGATCATCATGTGGGCATCTCCAGGTGGTGATGAGGCTTCTGTCCATTGACCCTGACATAGTTTGATAAAGGGTTGCAGTTGCGCATAGCATAGGATAGAAACCTAAGCAAGATTGTACCCCCCCCAGTTTATACAGTTCTGCTTCATAACACCTCCAGCTCACTTCCCACAACCATTCCCCACTCCTCCCCCATTACTTATGACAGCCAAAAGATGCAAAGCAAAGGGAAAAAAATCTTGAAGGCTGACATCCACAAAGCATAATGTTTCCATGTTTGATAGTAGGGATGGTGTTCTTCGGATCACAGGCAGCATTCCTCCTCCTCCAAACTTGGCGAGTTGAGTTCATGTCAAAGAGCTTGATTTTGGTCACATCTGACCACAAGATTTTTACCCAGTTCTTCTCTGAATCATTCAGATGTTCATTGGAAAACTTCAGACAGATCTGTACATGTGCTTTTTTAAAAAAATAAGCTTTATTTAAGTTTTCACAAAACATACAAATACAAATAAAATATCTTTTTTTGAGAACAGCGTGGCCCCGGGTTTTCACTTCTCCTTACAGACATAAACTCAATACATATTTATCTTATACATTCTTTTTTTATATATATAAATTTTTATTGGTTTTTAAAACAAACTTAAACAAACAAAACATAAAAACATCAAATCAGCTTCCATATATGTACATACAGTGTGCCAGTTGGTTTACAAATTGTTTTGTGCTTCCATTTTGTAGTCTTCAATTACAATTACATTGTATATAATCACATATTTTCAATCAATATATTAAATACATTAATATCATTATTAATCAATCATTTGACTATACTTTTATTCATTCATGTTTTCCAAAATGATCATATTTTACTTAATTTGTTTTATGACAATTCAGATTATCATCCCAGATCTATCCTAGAATCATTTTGTAGATATAATAAGAAAAGAATACATCTTTATATATTTATTATTTCTAAAAGTCTACATATTTCATTACTATATTTTATTGTCTAAACATTGATAGAATAGATCCCAAATTTTATAAAATTGTTCATCATCTTTGTTAGATCTGGAAGCGTGGGCAAAAGGAACAGAGATGAGGCATCGAATAGTGACTCCAACTCTTTATTAGTGACTTCAGAACAGAGCTAGGGTAGCAACAGCTCCTTTTATAGAGCTGGCTGCTGTCACAACATCCAATGATTTGAGTTTGCCGTGCTGGAAAGCATCCAATCGGCGGCGACCCTCTAACAGCTAATTAGATTAGCCAACAACAACCAATCACGATCCGCTATTAGCGGGCCAATCAGAAGTGCAGGTTTATGAACCTGCTGTGAAAGCAAAACTATTTAGAATCGCAAGCTAACGAGTTCACTTAGTTCGTAACACCCCTCCCCCCTAGGTTCCGTCTCAAGGGTGGGGTGATGTATTCTCACAGGTAGGCAGGTCATTTCACCTGTCTACCTGATCTTCATTGCTCCACCAGTCTTTGCCCGGACTCTGGTTCCGGTGGGCTGTTGGTTGAACTCAGCGGTGATGGTGAGCTGGCTGCTCCGATGGGCGAATCGGTGTTGTCATCTCTACTCCCGTCAAGGCTGTCCTCTGGATTCTCTGGGGTTGCTGATGCCGCCATGCTGCTTCGTGGAGAGATGGCCATCTGCCCCGGCTCTTTTTCGGAAGATGAATAATCCAGGTTTGGTTGCGCTGATTGCTGGTTTTTGAGTACTGGGTCGGATGCTAGCTCGTTTTTGGCCCCCTTGATTCCCCTTCCCCCCTTGGTTTGGAGTTCCAGGCTTGTGAAGGGGGTAGACGCCAGCCGGGAGCGTAGCTGGTCGATGTGGTGCTTCCACAGTCTCCCATCAGCAGTTTGTAAACGGTAGGAACGGGGACCTGTAAGTTGAGTTATGGTAGCAGGGACCAACAATGGGTCATTGGTAAGGTTTTTTGCAAAAACCAGGTCACCTACCTTGAACGTGCAATACTTGCTACTGGAACCCAGAGGCTTTTCTGGCATGTAGGCAGGGTGTAGACGGTCAAGATGTGACCGAAGTTTCTGGCCCATCAGGAGTTTGGCTGGAGTTTTTTGTGTGGTGCTGTTTGGAGTAATATGTTGGAGGAGAAGCATCCTGGTTACCTTGTTGTGGATGTTCCCTTGTTTCATCTTGTGTAAGGTTTTCTTTATGAACTGGACCATTCGTTCAGCCCTACTGTTGGCTGCAGGGTGAGCCAGCGATGTTAAAGCATGGCGTATCCCCCAGTCTGCTAGGTACTGTTCAAATGCCAAGGCGGTGAATTGTGGGCCATTGTCTGAAACTAAGACGTCTGGCAAGCCGTGTGTGGCAAATAGTCTGTTTAGTTTTTTAACGACTGCCTCTGTGGTGGTGTTCTTCATTTTGTGGACCTCCAGCCAGTTGGAATAGGCATCCACTGTTATGAGAAATGTATGTCCTTTTGTGATTCCGCAAAATCAATGTGGATACAGGACCAGGGACCTCGGGGTGCTTCCCATTCGGTTGGTGGGGCTTTTGGTGGGGCTGAGCGTGTTTCCTGGCACTTGTTGCAGGTTTCTATTTGTTTATCTATACCTGGCCACCAAGCGTAGATCCGTGCTGGTGCCTTCATCTGCACGATGCCCGGATGTCCATCATGCAATAGTTTTAGGACTTTATGCTGTAGTCTTTCTGGGATGACGACTCTGTCTCCCCATAACACACATCCCTTTTGGGTGAAAAGTTCTGTCTGTCTGTGTTTGAAGGGCTTGAAGGTGTCCTTGAGTTTGTTGTCAGGCCAACCTCTTTCTACCCAGCTGAAGACTCGTGCCAAACAAGGGTCTTTCCTTGTTTCGGATGCAATGTCTTGTGCAGTCAGCGGTGGTGAAGGGAGTGTCTCGATTTGTAGTACAGCTAGGGTTGGAGCTGGGTCATCTAGGACTTCAGGTAGTGGAGAACGGCTCAGGGCGTCAGCATGGAGAATGGCTTTCCCCGGACGGTGTTGCAGTTGGTTGTCATATGCGGCTAAAAACTCTGACCAGCTTGTCATTCTTGGTGATAGGATATGGGGAGTTGGTTTATCCCCCGCCAAGATGCCCAGTAATGGTTTGTGATTGGTGATTATAGAAAAGGACCTTCCATATACGTACTCATGGAATCGTTTGATCGCAGCCACAATAGCGAGAGCCTCTTTATCTAGTTGGCTATAGTTTCTTTCAGTTTTAGATAAAGTTCTGGAAAAAATGCAATGGGTACTTCAGTGCCATTTGGTAGGACGTGGCTCAGGATGGCTCCTACTCCAAACGGTGAGGCGTCACAGGTGATGTTTAAGGGTAAAGTCTCGTTATATTGTATCAATACAGCATCAGATGTTAAAAGGTCTTTTACTTGCTGAAAAGCTCGCTCTTCTCGATGTCCCCAGACCCAGGAAGCCTTCTTATCGAGGAGCCTATGCAGGCGTTCAGCAACAGTCGCCTTCTGGGGTAGGAAGATGTTATAAAAGTTAATAAGTCCCAGGAAGGCTTGAAGATCTATTTTGTTTCTAGGTCTTGGGACATTCTTTATTGCAGCCAATTTTTTCTCAGTAGGGTGAATTTCCTGTTTGTCAAGAAGGTAACCAAGGAATTCAACTTTCTCCATACACAGTTGGCACTTGTCCTTTCTGACCTTCAGGACAGCGTATTTAAATTTTTGGAGGACCATTCTTAGCTGCTTTTCTAGTAGACTTCTAGTGGGGGCAGCTATCAAGACATAATCGAAATATGGCACGACCCCTTTTATGCCTTGTAGCAATCTCTCCATCAGACTTTGGAAGATGCCTGGTGTGACACTCACTCCGAACTGGAGTCTATTACACTTGAATGCCCCTCTGTGCGTAACTATAGTTTGGGCTTCTGCGGTCTCTGCATCTACAGGCAGCTGCTGGTATGCCTGGGCTAGGTCCAATTTTGCGAATATTTTCCCGCCCCCAAGGGAGTGAAGTAGGTGTTGGACCACAGGCACAGGATAAGCGCTCTGCTGAAGCGCGTGATTTAGGGTGGCCTTGTAGTCCCCACAAATTCTCAGAGATCTGTCAGGCTTTATGGGGGTTACAATTGGGGTCTCCCATCGGGCATGATCGATTGGTTCTAACATGCCTTGGACTATTAATTTGTCCAATTGTTCATCAATCTTTGGTTTAAGTGCAAAAGGCACTCGATGGGGCTTAAGACGAATGGGCGCAATATCTGGGCAGATGTTAAACGATATGGGGGATCCCTTGTACTTGCCTCGCTTCTTGGTGAACACTTCCTGGAATTCTTGGACAAGAGCCGCTTCCCAGTCATCACTTTTGGTTTGGTTGATGCCTGCCAGTTCGATTCCTAGTGGCGCGAACCACTGCAAGCCTAATAAGCTGGGTCGATCTTTATCGATGACTGTAAGTGGTAGAGTTGTGGCGTGGTCTTTGAAGGAGACGTGGATGTGGCTGGAACCAGCGACTGGGATCCTATTTCCTTGGTAGTCCTTCAATATGATTCTTTGAGGGCTGAGATCCTGGAGACGGATGTCAGGGATCAGCTGTTTGAGGATTTTCCAGGAGACCATTGATAGGGATGACCTGGAGTCGACTTCCATAATGCATGGACGCTTCTCAATGGTGACCTTTACTTGGATCTTTCTTGCATCAAGGGATGAAGCGTGGCCGATGGTGATGGTTTGGTGTGCCTCTTCTCATCTGGTAGAAGTGGCTTGTGCTCAATTTCTGTAGTAGTGGTTCCATTGGTTGCTTGGGTGGTCCCGATTTACTGGTGGGGTGCCTGTTGTCTGCCGAAAGTTATTTTCTCTGCAGGTTGGGCTGGACCCTCGCTTGCCTCTACAGACTTTTGCAATGTGGCCCCTCTTTCCACAGGAATGACAGAGGGCGTCTAGGAATTTGCAGTCTGATCGTGGGTGGGTTCCCCCACATCCAGCACACTGATACGAGGGCTTACGAGCCCGTTGATCTTGCTGATCGCAGTCTGACCTGAGTCTGTTGACCTCCTCTTCCTCGCTTTCTGAGGAGGGTTCGAGATCTTCATGATGCATGGTTGTTGCGTGCCTTTCGGAAAGGGACATATGGTCACTGGTGAGTTGGCGGTGTGGTGTGTTCACTCAGTGCATTCGAGCTGCCAATTTCCTGGTTGCTTCTGCTGCAGTAGCATCGGCAATGACATCTGTGAGGGCGATGTCCCCCTTTGCCATGATTTTGCTCTGGGTTGTGGGGTCTTTTAGACCCAGAACAATTCGATATCTCATGGCTTCTTTGAGGTTTGCCAAGCCACAGAGTCCCCCCAGGTTTCTGAGCTCTGCGATGAAATCTCCAACACTTTCACTTTCCTGTTGGTCCCTCTGGTAAAACTCGTGTCTCCTGATGAATGTTGGCACCACTGGGGCATAATGGGCCCGGAGGATTGGGGCGAGGTTGTCCCAGTCCATCATCTTGACTTCAGCTGGTTTTGCAAGTGCCTTTGCTATTTTAAAAACGGTGGGCCCGCAATGGGTCAGGAACACCGCTCGTTTCTTGCCAGGCATTGCATCCTTCAGGTTGTTGGTCTCCAGGAACATCTGAAACCTGTCCATATACGAGTCCCAGTCTTCATTAGCTGGGTCAAATGGAGCGGTTGGTATGGCACCGCTGGTCATTCTGCCACGATTGGTGCGCTCTCAGCCATGTGCTCTGTTAGCGTTCAGTGAGTGTTCATTCAGCTCTCTCATCTCCAAATCCCACCTTTATCGCCAGTGTTAGATCTGGAAGCGTGGACGCAAGGAACAGAGACAAGGCATCGAATAGTGACTCCAACTCTTTATCAGTGACTTCAGAACAGAACGAAAAGCTAGGGCAGCTGCAGCTCCTTTTATAGAGCTGGCTGCTGTCACAACATCCAATGATTTGAGTTTGCCGCGCTGGAAAGCGTCCAATCAGTGGTGACCCTCTAACAGCCAATCAGATCAGCCGACAACAATCAATCATGATCTGCTATTAGCGGGTCAATCAGAAGTGCAGGTTTACGAGCCTGCTGTGAAAGCAAAACTATTTAGAATCGCAAGCTAACGAGTTTGCTTAGTTCGTTACAATCTTGTTCTCTAAAAGCAGGAAATAAAAGTCAGGTTAGAGCCCAGGTGGGTGGGTGGGCCAAAACAGCAGCAGACATAGAACCGGTTCTATGTATGCTCTCTGTCTGCTGATCTTCAGAACTACCAGTTTTACAGAGGTGGACAGAACTGTTAGAATCCCACCCTTAAGTGTAACAACTGGTTTGGTGAGTGTGTATTTTGAGTACTCTTTGCGTGCACGCAGAGCATTTGCTACTGACCTTCTCCAGCAATCTCTGTCTGTTAAACAGCTGGTGTGAGGCAATCTGCTGTGCTGTGTGAATCTGCTGAGCTTGAAAAACAGTATATAAAGCACAGCCGAGAGCCCAGGTGGGCGGGTGGGCCCAACAGCTGATCATCGGAGCAAACCGAACCAGTTTGCTCCCAGCTCATCCTCAGAGCTACCAGTTTACATGAACCGAGCTGATAGAATCCCACCCCTGTCTTTGTCTCTATATTATCATCTAATGGTTAACTGGACATTTGCAACACAAATATAATAAAGTCAGCATAACTAAACTTTTTTTTAAAACAACAGTGGTCTTTTTTAAAACATAATGTTAAGCTTTGATAGAGGGCCTTATCTGTGCATCGCACTAATAACAACAAAGAAACTACAGCTAAACCTAAAACAAAGGAACTGCAGCTAAACCTAGAACTTTTTTCATATAAACAAACAGATATTTGGGGACAGTGCAAGTGTCTCCCACCTGCTTTTTATTCTGCTTGCTAGCAAAGAAATACTTTGGAAGAGCTAATAAATATTTTTCTATACACAATCAGGGATTGCAACAAAATGTTATGCTTTCCCCCCAAATAAATATGTTTTTATGCTTCTAAAATATACAGCTTTTCCTTAAACAGAGTGATATCTTGCTTTTCTTTATGGTAGTGTCGTTGGCACCATATATAATTCTGGCACTTCTAAACATGATGTCTATTTTACCTGCCATCATAATGTTCCATGTTTTAGGGTGTGCAATTTTATTCTCTTAATTGTACTTAGTTTTTGTTTGAATTTTTAATTATTAATGTTTTTAAATGAAAACTGCATCCTGTTACTCCAAATAACTTTAGGACTAGTTTACATTTACTCATTTTAACTTTAACTTTAAGAATGTAAATTGTTTTACTAGAAATAGAATGAGCTCTGCTTGCTTTGGCTTCTTTCATATAGAGTGTGATATTGAAAGAACTGAATTCAGTATTAATGATATATATTATGTGATATAACTCAACAAAAGAGAGTAAATGTTTTAAGCATATGAGGTCAAAGGTCAAAGATTACAAAAACCAGATGACAATCAGAATAAAAAAGATTTTAAACCATGTGTCCCTTGAGACGTATAGCTATCCATTTTTACAATTTAAGAAATTAGTTTTGGAAGAATTAGATAAAGGTAAAATTGCTGTTACAAACTGCTGAAGGAACTGAATATCAATCATATATTTACGCAAAACCAATATTACATATTTCACCTCCAATTGAAAAACAGATATAATAATAATGGTTTATACCCTAGCAGGTTTTCCTCCTTGTACTAACCTCAACAGAAACATGTCAGCCACCTCTTTATTCTGTCACAACTTCTTGATGTTGCTTTCATTCTCAACTCATACCTCAGGCAGCTTAAAGTTTTTAGCTTTTCCTTCTAGCTTTTCCCAATGGTCTCCCAAAAACCATTGTTGATATAATCAAGTCAATTCATTGAAGCTATAATAAAAACTAAATCTGATTTAATTTAATTTCTGTTTCATTGGAATTAAATATGAAATTACCATGTTTCTCCAACAATACGGCCTCCACCAATAGAAAGGCCCAGCATGATTTTTAGGCATGAGGTGAAATTAAGCCCCACCCCCAAAATTTAGGCCTATTTAATCCATGTGTTTCCCCGCCATTTCTCACATCGTTCGTTAGAACTACATGAGGTGAAGAGAAATGGGGGGGAAGAGCGGACATGGGTGGGGAGAAAACTTGTCTTTAGGAGTGCCCTGCAGATAGCCTAGGCTAGAATACTCTGATCTACTGATAGAACATCAGCCGATAGATGTTCCCTGAAGGCAGAGTCCCCAGCCGCTTTGGGGTGAGGCATGGCTGCCCGTGTCCCCTCACCATTAGGCAGTGTCTTTCGGGCGATGGAAACTTCCCAAGGGCAGTCACCAGCCACTTTGATCAGCCAGTAGGGGAGAGGGGAATGTGTGCATGCGCTCGCCCTGAGGCTGCTTTTATCGGCCAATTGAAGTGGCTGGTGACTGCCCTTGGGGAGCTTCCATTGCCTGAAAGACACTGCCTAATGGCGAGGGGACATGGCCAGCCATGCCTCACCCTGAAGCAGCTGGGGACTCTGCCTTCGGGGAGCTTTCATCGGCTGATAGAAACGGCCTTGCAGCGAGGGGAGTGTGTATGTGCACTTGCCCCAAGGCTGCTTCTACCGGCTGATCGAAGTGGCTGGTGACTGCCTTTGGGGAGGTTCCATCACCCGAAACACACTGTCTAATGAACAGGGGACACGGGCAGCCATGCCTCACCTCGAAGCACCTGGGGGACTCTGTCTTCAAGGCTAAGAATCACCTATGACTTTCAGAGTACATATTCACTCCTCATTTAAATACAAGGTATAGGAAAGGAAGACAGTAGGATTACTTTCTGATCTAATACAATCTATCTGCATGAATCCTCCCGGAAGTCTGCATTTTTCAAGGCTATGTGTTATGCAGAAATTACTTGGGCGTAATTTCTGTCATGGAAGTTCTTCTAGCATACCCTCTACATCATCATCATGTACATATCTTCCAGGGTTAGGACTTATGCCATGCAGGATATGGATTGCCAGTCACCTCTTCTCCACTTCTTCACCTTTCCCATCCAAGCCAAAAGTACTTAATGAAGCCCAAGGCCTTGTAATTATTTGAACCTGGATTTCCCTAGCCATAGCACAATGCCCTTATTAGTAATGCCTTACTGAATTTGAATCTGTCATCATCTTTCATCTTTACCTCAAAGTAGTGTTGAGAGGATGGAATTAAGTTTGTTGCAGACTAGTTATGTTGCCATGATCTCCTGGAAGAAAAACAAGGTATAAACATAAATGATCTCATAAATATTTGGTTACATCCAAATGTTTGTTAAGGGGATCCTTTAATTGATATATATAAGTCATTATTTAGAGTGCAGATCTATTTGGAAATAAGTCATCTTAATTAAACACGAGCAAAGTCCAAGCCTACTGGAGACACATCAAGTGTTATTTTATGATATTGAGGGTTCTGAGAAACAGAAAGGGGCAGGGCTGGGAAAGATTAAGCGTTAATGGTGGAGACATTTTATGCTCATTTTAATTGATTTGTGATTGTACCATAATCAAATCTTTATTGATTATTTGTGGAAATTCATTAAACTCAATTTACAATTAGCAAATTTTCTCTGGGATGATATTGCATTTCCTTCTCTCTCAATCTCTCAGCTTTTCTGTCTTTTGAGCACCAATTTAGCCTGATGAATGGGAAGGACATCATAAAATAACACTCTACAATAATAAATAATGTAAGGCTTGTCCCTCACCTCCAAGCCCAGGCTTTAAAAGAGGGGCTCCCTGGCAGGCGAGAACAGCAGGAGTCGGCTAATGAGGCAAGTGATCCATTATCATTGCACTGCTTAGCTTGATTTAGTTATCTGAATCAGAATGACATATTTAAGAGGAAATCTCCTCCTGGGAACGCGGTTGAAAATGTTATGTTGATGTGGCCGTGCATTGATCTGTCAGTAAGTGCCTCTTGGTTACCATGCCAACTATGAAAAAGAACAATTGTATCCAAAATGCACCCAGGGGTTAAAGGGCACACTTTCAGGAAACTCCTGTGGGTGGGTGGGTGGTCATATATTTTATTATCAACAAGTTTAGTTAATCATCATAATAAGCCATAAGATTTATAAACACACAGAGATAGGCTCGGGATTCATTGACATACAAAAGATTTCAAAATATGTTTTTTCGTTGTCTTCTCAGAAAAACTTTTATATTTTCTCTCTAGGGTTATTGAAAGCATTACATTAACACCTGCAGTTCCAATCTGTGCTACAGGTAGCTTATTAATTTTATTCCTACAGGAAAATAAATCAAAATGTAATTGTTTAAAATGGGATTTTATATTCATTTTTTAAAAATAACATCAAGCAAGGAAGGTGATGGAAGGAGTCCAAGGATGTGGACCGATGACTGTATGCCAGACTGTAACTATCCATGAATTCCATCTAGTAATTTCTTTTCAGCCTAAAATCAGAAATCGACTGAATGTAATTCAATTCATGCAAATGATAGTCAGTTATTGTGGGTGAGGATTTTTAACTTTTTGCACTCACTAGATCAAAATCTGCTTTGACAGAAAAATGGGTAGTAGCCCAATTACAATGAAGATTCCATATTGAATTGAATTGAACTTTATTTGACCAAGTGACGTTTGACACACAAGGAATTTGTCTCCAATACAGAAGCACTCAGTGTACCTGCAAAGCAAGATCATCGTCATCATCATCATCAGGGGTGTGCATAAGTGCACCATTGTGCCTCCTGTCCCTGTCCTATTGTCCCTATTTATTTGTACCTATTTCCTGTATTCTTACCCATGTTTATACTTATACCTATTATCTTGTAAGCGATTGACAAATCAAATAAACAATAAATAAATAAAAATAAAACAAATCATCATCATCATCATCATATCAGTAAAGTGGGTATAAAGAAGATAATAAGAAAGATAAACAATAATACTTTAACCACACTGCATGGGTGGTTTATACATAGACATTATATAGCATTGTAAGAATTAGATGTTCAGCAGAGTGATGTCAAGCGTGAAAAAACTATCATTGCATGCAATCTTTACTATCCATTGAAGTCTGTACTTGCCCTGTTTGATTGCTGTACCAGATCAGACAGTTATAGAAATACAAAGGTAGACTCAATAATTCCTCTGTAAAATTATCAACAACTCTTAGGGTATTCTGGACTTCCTGAGTTAATTCAGGAAAAACATACTTTGTTATGCCTTTTTAATGATGATTTTAATATTAAATGTCCATTTCAAGTCCTAGGACATTACAGAATCCCAAAACTTGGAAGACTCTACTGCTGATACTGTGCTCTCAAACATAGTAAGAGGTGATAAAATAGAAGTGCTTCTCCTAAAATCCACGCTTATCTCTATATTTTTAAGCATGTTCAGCTCCAGATTATTATGGCTGCACCACAGGGCCATTGCTCAACCTCCTATCTATACACAGACATATCACCATCTTGAATGAGGCCAATGACTCAATTTTGGCAATTTATTTTCTATTTAATCAGTTAAAATATTCCATCAATTTCTAATGGCTGACAGAAGGCCAACAGACTATAGGAGTTCAAGGGAATGCTTTGCAAGTAAAAAAAAGAGCTGACAATAATCTTTCCCTGACCTAACCATAGTCAACAAGAATGAAATGCATAGAAAAAGACTCCCCAATCCATATCAAAAGGGCTAAAAATAATAATAATCCAGTGACCATTAGATCAACGTCCAGATTTGTAAAGGCTAATGATTTGGAAATATACTATTACAGACACACTTTAAAATGGATTTTCCCCACAACTATAGCTAACTAATATTCACTTGTGCTTAGTTACAGTTTTTAGAATTTTTTCTTAAGCAACTGCTTTTAGGCATAATCCATTCAATGGGGAGTTGGAAAGGAGAAAGATTAATAAATCAAGGATAGCAGATTTTCTTGTGTCTTTTCCCCACTCTCAGAAGGAGAATGTTGCCAGCAAAACATCAGAAATTTCCTCAGTGGACCAGGCTTGGCAGTGTGTGTATTCCAATCAATGAGATTAATTAAACTCCATTATCATGTCTTTCTTACTGCGCTTTGAAAGATTTACATTTTTCATCCCTATTTTCTTTCTTAGTTGAGTAGACAGTAGGAGGTACAGTGCAATCATAGCATACACTTATTTTGGGGGTAGCACAGTGGTTAAAATGCAGTATTGCAGGTTAACTCTGCCCACAGCCTGGAGTTCGATCCTGATGGCTGGAGATTTTCTTAGACTTCCATCCTTCTGAGGTCAGTAAATAGGAATTCAGTTTGTTGAGACAATATGCTGACATTGTAAATTGCCCAGAGAATGCTGTAAAGCATTGTGTGTGTATATAAAGCTAAGTGCTATTGCTATTATTTTGTGCTCTCTACAAATTTCAGTAAACAGGGGTGGCTTCCTTTTACATATACACAACTTGCCCATTCACCCCGCTTTCTGTTACTCCTACTCTCTTCAAATACATCATATCATTTAACTGCTATATTCCAATCTTGCCTTTCACCCTACCACCTCTCAACTATAACTATTCAATTATTTTGCCTTTCTGCATCAACAATTCAAATTATTTATTTTCCATACTCTAGTAATTAGTGTTTAATTAACAAGGCAATGAACTTTCTGAGGCACTATTTTTCTGATTTCTTTCTTACTTTATTTTATTAAAGGTTTACAGAAGATAAACACAAATAGAAAATAAATAAAATGAATAAAAGAGTAAAGCACAAGTTAGATTGATTAGATTAACAGAGTTGGAAGGGACTTTGTAGGTCATCTAGTCCAACCCTTCATCCAAGCAGGTAACCCTACACCATTTCTGACAAATGGTAGTCCAATCTCTTTTTGAAAACTTCTATTGATGAATCTCCCATAACTTCCAAACGCAAACTGTTCCATTGATTGATTGTTCCCACTGTCAGAAAATTTATCCTTATTTCTAGATTGAATCTCTTCTTGATCAGTCTCCATCCATTATTCCTTGTCTGGCCTTCAGGTGCCTTGGAAAATAGCTTGGCCCCTTCCTCTCTGTGGCAACCACTCAAATATTGGAACGCTGCTATCATGTCCCCCCTGGTTCTTCTTTTCACTAGACTAGCCATGCCCAGTTCTTGTAACCATTCTTCATATGCTTTAGTCTCCAATCATCCTGGTTGCTCTTCTCTGCACTTTTTCTAAAGTCTCAACATCTTTTTTATAGTATGGTGACAAGAACTGGATGCAGTATTCTAGGCGTGGTCTTACTAAGGCTTTAAAGAGTGGTATTAGTACCTCATTTGATCTTGATTGTATCCCTCTGTTAATGCAATTTAGGATTGTGTTGGCTTTTTTGGCTGCTGCCGCACAGTGCTGGCTCATATATAACTGGTTGTCCACTAAGCCTCCAAGATCCCTTTCACAGTTATTGCTATTAAGCATGGCTTCACCCAGTCTATATGTGTATTTTTGGTTTTTCTTGCCTAGGTGTAAAGACTTGCTACATTTCTCTACATTCTCTACATTGAATTTCATTTTGTTAGATATGATCGAGTGTTCAAGTCTGTCAAGATTCATCTGGATCTTGAGCTTATCTTCTAGGATATAACCTATTCCTTCCAGCTCAGTATCATTTGAAAATTTGGTAAGTTCCCCTTTCCCTTCTATTCCTTCATCTAAGTCATTTATGATGATATTGAAGAGTACTGGGCCTAAGACAGAATCTTGTGGTGCTCCACAGCTTACTTCCCTCCATGGAGATGTAGACCCATTAAGGACCTCTCAGTGAGTATGGTTTGTCAGCCAGCTATGAATCCATTTGGTGGTGATGCTATTAGTAAACAATTAAAAGGGAATCCAAAGTATCAAGGTTTTGTAGTATATGATTAGTTAATCCTGAACAATTGATGCCACTTTAAAAGACTAAAAATTACATTTAGGCTTTCAGCAAGAATATATATTAAGAATCATGGTCAGGACAGTATGTTGAACATCAGATAAAATGATAAGATACAATTGAATAGATTCAATTGAAACTTAGAATCTGTTTTGTATAAATATTCCTGAAATTGAAATCTAAATTCTATCCATAAGAAAGTCCAAATTATGGAGGAGGAACAAATTCATGAATTAGTCCAAGAATGGTTTCCAATCTGAGACAAATTGTATGTCAAAATTACTTTCAAGATATGAAATTATTTTGTATTATTTTGTATTTTTCATTGAGTGATTTAATAAGACTCCATCTTTTCAGCACTGTCACTTCTTTCTATAGTGTGTATATTTTTATTTCAGAATTTCCATGTTTGATTTCTACCTTCAAAGAGTCCAATTTACAGCCCTTGTAATCATTCTTGCCATCTTTCAGCCAAATATTATATACCAATCTATATGATGTGCAACCCATTTGTGGCCAGTTGTTCCTCATCCAGGGAATCCAGAATATGATCCCAGGAACCACTGACATCACAATTGAAACTAACCATTCATCTGCAACTTTTCTCAACTACTTCCTTTTATACTGGCTAGGGAATTCTGGGAGTTGAAGTTCACATGTCTTAAAGTTTCTGAGGTTGAGAAACACTGGGTTAGAATGATGGAGAGCACATAAACACAGTGCATTGAATACCCTTCCTACATATTTAAAATCAATAGTGATCAGATTGTAAATGCTCTATGCAGCATTGTTTGTTCCCAAATGGAACAAATTAAGTGCATGAAGGGTAATAATCAATCAACTTGTCTCTTTACTGTCCATCCCTAATCCATATAATTGGCAGATAACATACTTCAGACCCAGCAGTGGCTCCAGTTAGCCCACATTTCTTGGTGGTGAATACTAATTACAATTTTTATTTCCTCCTGCCTTTCGGGGGTCAACTAATCTATCCTTAAAAATAGCTTTCCCCCGAAAGCTCAGAGCATAGTTCTTCTGCACCAAAGCTTTCTCCTGAGTTCCAGCCTAGCAAAATATCTTCCTTCTCTTGTGCTCTTTTTCTTTTTCCATTTGGGGAGTTGCTATCAAGATATAGTCTATTGATTTATTTGTTTGGTCTAATAAATGTTTGTACTCTTGTATACCTGAAGGATCACTTTGAAAAAGGAACACAAGCTAGTCACAAATTTGGCAGGTCTTAACTGCCCAGTCATAATCTTTCATAACCTTTTAAGAAACCTTTTGTTTCTTAAAGAAATAACAGTAGAAAGGTTCTTCTTCTTCTTCTTCTTCTTCTTCTTCTTCTTCTTCTTCTTCTTCTTCTTCTTCTTCTTCTTCTTCTTCTTCTTCTTCTTCTTCTTCTTCTTCTTCTTCTTCTTCTTCTTCTTCTTCTTCTTTTTTTTCTTCTTCTTCTTCTTCTTCTTCCTCCTCCTCCTCCTCCTCCTCCTCCTCCTCCTCCTCCTCCTCCTCCTCCTCCTCCTCCTCTTCTTCTTCTCCTCTTCTTCTTCTTCTTCTTCTTCTTCTTCTTCTTCTTCTTCTTCTTCTTCTTCTTCTTCTTCTTCTTCTTCTTCTTCTTCTTTTCTCTTATTTACTGAACACCTACAGTACTATCTACTTAGAAGAAAATATAGTTAGGGACTCCTCTTGACCTCTGTTCCTAAATTTTGTTAGCTCTTTCTGCTCTTTCACTCAGCTAATTCCTTGGAATCTGATACATTTTATTTAACCTTCAATGTTTGCAGTATTATGGGGGTGTTAGTACAGTACACTGTGGGTATCTCTTAAATGGTGGGATACAGGTAACTATATACCAGCTTATAATCCACTCTTTTAAAAGAATAGCATATATAAAATAGTGTATGTAATATATATAAGTTTTATTTATTAAACTTAATATATTAAGTTTTTGCGGGTACTTACATGTATGGTATTCAGCTTGTATTTTCCCACGTCATTGTAGCTGTGCTTTTAAAGTTGTAGCAACGTTTCAGCAGAATCTCATCTGCCATCATCAGGCTTCTGTATTGTGTTCCTCTGTGAAAATTATATATATATATATATATATATATATATATATATATATATATATATATATATATATATATATATATATACATACACACATACATACATACATACATATACATATATAATTTTATTTAGTATAAAATTAAATAAAAGACAGACTAGGAATGCAAATCAAAATAGGCAAGAAAATGTTAAGACAACATCTGTCCACTAGATTAGTTTAAAATACCAGGATCAGATGTGATCTTGAAGTACATCTTTCATAGATCCTGGAGTATTAGGGAACTGTCAGAGTATTGGAAAAAAGCTGATGTGGTTCCCATTTTCAACAAGGGGAAAAATTGGATTCAGGAAACTGCAGACCAATCAGCCTGACATCAATCCCTAGAGAAATCCTGGAAAATAGTAGACCACAAACTGCTCCTTGTGGAAAAAATGTGGGATAGACAGCATCATCACCAGATGGATTCCTAACTGGCCAACAAAGCACACTCAATATGTAGTTCTTAATGAAACTTACATCTACATGGAAGGAAATGTGCTGTGGATTGGGTATCCCAAGGTTCTGTCTTAGACCCAACACTCTTCAACATTTTAATCAACAATTTAGATGAGGAAATAAAAGGCAAACTCATGAAATTTGCCAAGGTGGCAGAAATACTCAACACTGTAAAAGATAGGGTCATGCAAAAGGATCTTAATAAACTTGAATACTGGACCCTACCCAACAAAATGCAATTCAGTGCCAAAAAAATAAAATTTTACATATACGCAAAAAAACAAATGGATAGTTATAGAATAGCTGGTATCTGGCACAATGGTAATCATGAGAGGGATCTAGGAATCCTAGAGAATAACTAGTTTATGAGCCAACAGTGTGCTGCAGCTGCCAAAAAGGCCAAATATTAGTATCACTATAAGGTGAGATTATGCTTAGTACTACTAATGATGAGACCACACTTGGAATATTGCATCCAGTTTTGGTCACCACAATACAAAAAAGATGTGAATGCTCTAGAAAGTGCAACAAAAATTATTAAGGGTCTGGAGGTTAAAACATATGAAAAATGGTCGTGGGAACTGGGTAAGTCTAATCTAATGAAGGGAAGACAGTTTTCTAACATTTAAGAGGCTGTCTCAAAGAAGAGGGGAACCACCTATTCTCCAAAGCACCTGAGGGCAACACAAGAAGTAACATATGAAAATCTATCAAAGGGAGATCCAGCCTGGAACTAAGGAGAAATTTCCTGAAAGTGAGAACAATTAATCAATGGAATGGCTTTGTCTCCAGAAGTTGTGAATGCTCCATAGGTTGTGTAGCAGTTTGTCCAGAATGGTATAGGGTCTCCTGCTTGGGTTGGGTTGGTCTAGAAGAACTCCAAGGTCCATTCCAATTCTTTTATTCTGCATTGTCAGTTGTGATTGTTCCTAAGATATACAGACCAACACATATCAAAACTAACCCGTATTTTGCCCTTCCTATTAAAAGAGAATGCTGATTGTGGCATGAGTGCAACTAAGGCTGGTAACATATTAGTATGTTCTTTCTTATAAAAGCAACATCTGAATACCTTAACTGACCAAATCCAAAATGAATTGAGGCCCATTTGTCGCCATCCACTGTATATGTTGCCCTCCTCTCCTGGTACCTGGAAACTGTGGGGATTGGAATGGGGAAGAACATGTGTCAAATGAATCTTGGCAAGATCAAATGGCTTTGATTACCTGGAGTTTTGAGATGTGCCAGTTTAACATTTCTAGTTCGGGATGTGGTTGCTATACCCCAGAGAAACCCAGTTTGCAACTTGGGGGTTGTCCTGGGCTCACAACTCCTGTTCAAAAAGCTGGTGACAGTCTCAGCTAGAAGAGCCTTTGCACAACCTTGTATTTTGCACCAGTTGTGAGTTCATGTCATGGATATCTCATGCCTGGATTATTGCAATATGGGGCTATCCTTGAAGAGTATTTGAAAGCTACAAGTACAGAATGTGGTGGCACAGGCAGTTCTTGGAGCCTAGGTTGCCCATATTACACCACTGTTCAGTGAGCTGCATTGGCTGCTGGTTTGCTTCTGGGTGCAAGTCAAGGTGTTGGTTATCACTTTTAAAGCTGTTCCTGGCATGAATCCAGCTTATCTGAAGAACCATTTCATCCCAATAGGATTGCCTCTCCTCCATGCTGGCAGAGGCGGCATATTGCAGATCCTGTCAGTCAAGGATTTTTGGTTGACAAGGTTCAGGAGAAGAGCCTTTTCTGCCATGGCTCCTGTCCTTTGGTGATTGAGTATCTTTTTGTATCATATGGATTCTTTGGGGAATGCATGAAAGTAGAAATTCATAGGTTATCTGCATGTTATATTCCAGTGAACGTTACAATGAAAAAAATCTGGAAAATTATATAAATTCCAAATGAATTCAATCCAGAAGAAAAAGTTATTATTTTAGATTATAGGAGTGGATTGGGTAGAAACACAATAACCAAGTACTGAAAAAAAATATTCAGAGATTCAGAAACCCAGGAATAAAGGAGATTGGTGACTGATAAATATCTCCTTAGAAAATGGTAAATTTGCTTTGAATATCTGGTTCAAATGTAAGTCTGTTCATGAATACACATGACATCGGAATGGATGCAAAATCAGGACAGGTTTGACTGTTTATGATAAAAAATTGAGAGAGTTAGTGAAGGACACCAGGGTGATTAAAAGTTGTGAATGTAGGGTAGATCGTTATTTTTCAGTAGCAAGAGTGGAACTTGGTTTTAAAAAGAACAGTCAGGGAAGAAAGGGAAGTGCAAAAAGTGTGAGGGCAGAATGAGAACACTGAAGTCCTGTATAAAAATAGATTAGAGAATAGATTACTCCCTCAACAGAATGATAGGACAATGGATGGGATGAAAGAGACAATTGAAGTCATGTGGAAAATATGGAACAAAATAATGATACAGAGGCCACTGACAGAAACTATGCAAAAGTATTGTGAGTGAAATGAAGACCGTGTGGAAAAATGTGTATAACAGAATGATTGCTCCCCCCAAAATGAAGATGACAGAAATATAATGTACAATATATGTACAGAGAAAAAGATGGTTGCAAACAAGCAATCAAAGAAAACAAGCAATGATTGAGATTAAAACAGGCAGAGCAAATTAAAATAATTAAAAAATGCTTTGAGAATAAGTAAAGGATACTAAATGAGCAGACTCTAAAAGATTGAATGAAATTAGAACATAAGTGATAAAACAATTTTAGATAAAAGTAAAAGGAAGGAATACTGGAAGGCATATTCTAAATATCTGTCCTGGAATGACAATGTTACAGTATTTCAAAGGGAGGGATTGCAATTATGAGATAAATATTTGTGTCTAATCAAGGATGATGAAATATCACTCTCACATATTAAGAAAATGTTGAAAAATGGTTTTATTGGAAATGTAGACAATATTACTAGTGAACTGTTAAAATGGGTATATAGATTTGTGGCTGTGTGATGGCTTTGTGGCTTGTTAATATGTGAATAGAGACTGCATATATACCTGAAAATTGAGACAAAACTATTGTAGATCCCATACACAAAAAGAAGAGTAATAAAAATAAATGCAAAAACAACAGGGGAATTACTTGGTTAAATGTGCTTGGGAAAATGACAGAATTCTGATTGAAAGGCAACAAGGGATGACAATGAATAAAAATTGAGAAAGATCATGCAGATTTGTGCTAGGTAGGGATTTGCAAACCAGTTTCTGTTTTTTAACAGGTTGTTAGAGAATATATGATTGTGCAAAAGCAAGTTTATTGCAACTTACTGATTTAGAAGAAGTGTATGATCGAATGAATATCCTTGAATTACAGAACATTTTACACAACTGTGAAAATTGGTTGCTGAAAAAGGATAAGCAATAAACAAAGTATAAAATAGAAATAAAGTATTAGCTGACAATAAATGCAATGCTTAATAGAATGTTCAGCCAAGAACAATGAATAAGACAAGGCAATATACAGTATTATTTTTAGTTGTCTATTTATGGATAAATGTTTAAGGGATGCTTATAGTGACCTTATACATACACTGGTTGGGATGCAAATATATATGGCAAAGAAATAGCATGATGATGTGCATTTATATCACAGTTCTAGGCTGCATAAATAGAGGGATAGAATCAAGATCATGTGCAGTGTTAATACCACTTTAATACTAATAACCAAGAGTGGTTAATACCACTCTTGGTAAGGCCACCCTTGGAATACTGCATCCAGTTTTGATCACCACAATGTAAAAAAGATGTTGAGACTTCTAGAAAGTGCTCAGAGAAGAGCAACAAAGATGATTAGGGGACTGGAGACTAAAACATGTACAGAACGGTTGCTGGAATTGGGTATGTCTAGTTTAATGAAAAGAAGGATTGGGGCAGGGTTGGAATTCTACTGGTTTGGGCCAGTTCGGGAGAACCGGATGTTAATTGTACATCCAGTTCGGCGAACCGGTAGTTCCGAAGCTCAGCTGGCCCCACCCACCACCCCCTACCCTCCCAGAAGTCGCCATGCGCCCATGTTCTGGCTCCCGGGTAAGTGTAGGGAGGCTTGCAAAGCCAAAAACAGGGTGGGGGTGGATGGGGGGGGCAATGGTGCCCCCCTTTCCCCTGCACTGTTTTGGGTCTTCTCAGGCTCCAGGGAGAGGCAAACTAATCACCTAACTGAGCAGCCCATTTTTAGCATAGCAAGCTTCCCTGGAGCCTCAGGAGACCCAAAATGGCGCCTGGGAGAGGGTGCACCTGGAGGGGGTTCAGGGGGGTGCACCAGGGGAGGGTCGGGGGAGCGCCCCCCATTCCCCCCGTGCCCACCCCTACGTGTCATTTTGGGTCTCCTGAAGCTCCAGGGAGGTTTTCTATGATAAAAATTGCCTTTTTTTTTTTTTGCTTGGGGGTGGGGATTGCAGAAGGTGCTGCCACAACCACCCAGGCAGTGATTAGGGCAGAGAACTCAGTTAGGTGATTAGTTTGCCTGTCTCACCCGAGGGCTGCCTGCTCTCCCTCCCCCCAGCTGGCATGTAAGGGCTTCATTCAGTTTGTTCCTGCCCTCAACCAAGAAAGGTTCTCCAGCAGCTAGGCTTGGAATGGCTTGCAACAACTGAGTTCCAGGTCCTTCCTCCTCCTGCTCCTTTTGCTATGCCTGATTCTGCCTCCTTCTCCTCTTCCTCCTCTGCTTCCTGTTTCTCCTGCTACCTCTTCTTCCTTCCTCTGCTTCTTCCCCACTTTTCTCCTCTCCTTCTCCTATTGCAACTGGGCTTACATTCCCTTCCTGCACCTCTCCAAGTTTGCAAGACAAACACGCAGCAGCCCAACTTGCAACCAAGTGTTTTCCCCAAAGCCTTGTTGGAGGGAAACAAGATATACGTTGGGGAATGTCACCTTAAGTGCTAGGTCTCCAAGGGAATCCCTATCTTGTTTGCACCAAGACTGCTGACCGAATCTCTTTCTCCGTCTCTGGCTCTCCCCTTCCCCCTCCTTCTCTCTTTTCAATGGTTTTGTCAGCACTTCCTCAACATGCTGGATCTTTGGTTTGTTTTGCTGGAAGGGTAAAAGTAAGAATTGTCTCTCTCCCCACCCCTTTCTTGAAAGAAAATCACAGGTCTAATGTTGAAGAGATTCACTGTGCTGAATCATTGAAAAGTGCAGGTGGTGGTCATTTATCCGCTTTCTGCTTTCCTGGGTCTTTGATTGGGGGTTTCCTCTGGAGCAAAAGCAGAGAGCCTCTTCCAGTGAAGATTTCTCTGTGTTTTCTAATTTTTTCCCAGAGCAGAACAAAAAAAAATCTCTTCCTGTGAAGGCTTTTCC
Source organism: Hydrophis major (assembly GCA_033807585.1). Lineage (NCBI taxonomy): Eukaryota > Metazoa > Chordata > Lepidosauria > Squamata > Elapidae > Hydrophis > Hydrophis major. Next base: position 324,542,315 of record CM066328.1, on the reverse strand, counting down.
AGTTGTTTATTCTGATTTTCTCCTGGAGCAAAAGGAAGCCCTTTCTAGTGAAGTCTTCCCTATGTGTTTATTATGATTTTCCCCTGGACAGGAGCAAAATCATCCAATGGCAGGTTTTAAGTAACAATCCCACACTTGCATGGCCCACCCACTATTTAATTTACCAGTTCTGTTTGTGCATCTTTTCCAAACTGTATACTTTTCTCCCTCCCCCTTGTCTCTCTTCCTCTCCCTCTCCCACCCCTCCTCTCTCACACACAAAGGTCCAGGGTAAAATTGTCTTCCATGAAACCAGTCTCTGGTGCCAGAAAGGTTGGGTATAACTCTGAATTAGACCATGCAGGAGAACCCTTTTAAGGATTATGTATTAATAGAAAAGGAACTAACTTAGCTCTGATCCTAAACCAGGGGTCCCAAACTTGGCAACTTTAAGACTTGTGGACTTCAACTCCCAGATTTCTGGAAGTTGAAGTCCACAAGTCTTAAAGTTGCTAAGTTTGAAGACCTCTGTCCTAAATGCTAAAACTGCTACAAAACAGAGGAGCTCTGATCAACTATCACAGCCACATTTTGGATCTGGGAAAGGTGTCAGAATAACACTTAGAGGGGACCTTGGAGGGAACTCTATACCATTTCAGAGAAATGACAGTCAGGTCTTTTCTTAAAAACCTTCAGTATTGGAGACCCAGAACTTCTGGAGACAAGTAGGTCCACTGATTAATTGTTCCCACAGTCAGGAAGTTTCTTCTTAGTTTTAGGTTGCTTCTCTCTTTGTTCAGTTTCTATCCATTGCTTCTTGTTTTGCCTTCTGCTTCTTTGGAAAATATATTGAGCCCCTTCTTTCTAGCAGCCCCTTAAAAGCCTGTTGCCTATCACCCTCTTGGGCAAAGCATGTGAGCCATTTCCTCCTTTCAGTGGTCCATGTAAGTATATCTATAGCATGTAGATAATAAAGTCAAAATAAAGTGAACAACATTTTTATAGAACTATAGATAAGTTGAGGCTGGGTGTGACAAAGAATGGCTGGGAGGGGAGGGGCCAGGCAAGGCACCCCTTGACATGAGTGACATTGAGTTGGTCATGACCAGCCAGTCATGTGACCATCAAGCCACACCCACAAATTAAGCCACGCCCACAGAACCGGTTGTTAAGAAATTTGAATCCCACCCCTGACTGACATAATACCAGTGTTCCAATATCTCAGGGGAAGATATTGGAAAGAAGAAGAAATCAAGCTATTCTCAGAAGCAAACTAATCAAGGAAAGAAGCAATTTAGAACTAAGGAGAACTTTCCTGACAGTTAGAAAAATTAATCAGTGAAACAACTTGCCTCCAGAATGAAAATGCTCCAACACAGGAAGTTTTTAAGAAGAGACTGAATAGTCACTTGTCTGAAATGATATAGGGTTTCCTGCCTAAGTAGGAAGTTGGACTAGAAGACCTCCAAGGTCCCTTCTAACTCTGTTTATTCTATTCTATTCTATTCTATTCTATCCTATCCTATCCTATCCTACCCTACCCTACCCTACCCTACCCTACCCTACCCTACCCTATCCTATCCTATCCTGAATGGGTCTGTTGCGATGTAGTCACAGAATCTTCTGCAATGAATAGAACATGCTCCTTTCAATCTATTATATTCTATTATCTATAACATTATTTTATTTATTTTTATTTTATTTGGTTTGTCAATAGCTTTCAAGATAATAGGTATAAGCGGCTGTTCCAGTTTGAAGGGCTTCAGCGACAGACAGAAATCCACGATCGTGCACGGTTTCTGTCTGGGCTTGCTGCTGGAGCGCCCTGAACTGGCTGGTTTTGGGGCTAAGCCACCCCGTAGAGGTGGTGAAGACGGGGGAGACCACCAGCAGGGTTGAGGCACATCTCTCCTCCTCAGCTGGCCATTACTCCCTTTCCCGAAGGTGTTTGCAGTGGTGATCAGAAATGGCCACCATAAAGAAGAACTCGACCAGAAAAGAATGTGCAGGAGGAAGATAAGAAGTGAAAGTTTTGGCTGACTGGGTTAAATTGTAAAAGCAACAACTAAGGTACCCTGGAATTTAAACTTACAAAAAATAACATTGCTCCCAAAGAAGAGTCGGAAGCAGTGAAGGAAAGTGAAAAGGGAAAGGTTTGGCTTTTTTTTTCTTCTCTCTCCTTCCCTATACTGATAACCAAGAGACTTAAATAAGAAATCAGAAAAATCCACTTTGACATCAATAGGCAATTAAGCTGAAAATAAAACAAAATGCCAAAGGGATAATAAAGATTTCTGGACATTAAAAACTTTCTTTTTCATAAGCAGGAAGGGAGAGAAAAAGAATAAGGGCAGGATCTGGAAGAGGGAGGAGACTGCCTGGAATTAAAAAGAATCTAAAGTAAAACTTCAACAAGACTTCTAAAAGATACATTTTAATTGAAACTTTGCAACTAAATATAAACCCCAGGAAGAGAAAGTGAAAAAAAAAGAGCAAAAAAGAAACAGCTTGCGTGTATTTGGATTATTTGGTGATCTTTGGATTTTTGGTTATTATATTTAAATGACTAAAATCAATTGGGTGGTTGTTTAAAAATTTATACAATGGCACCACTTCTGGATGAATTGAAAATGGAACTTAAAAAGTACAAAGAAGATGCACAAGAAGGGAAGGGTTCTTTTGGCTTCGTCTTTCAATTTTTAGAAATGGAAATTTGGAACTATGAGAAACAACAAGAAAAGATTGCAAAACAAGAAGACTGGGACAAAGAAGAAGCCATCTTTAATGAACAAGTAATTCTATGTGGCGAAGAAAAAGGAAAGGGGGGGAAAGAGAATGGAGAATTTTACACTTAAAAAACAAGCAAAGAAAAGAAAAGTAATTCAAAAAATAAGTATAATACTGGAAAGCAACAGAAAAGAGGAATACAGAAGAGAGAAATAGAAGTAGAGAGACAAGGGGGTAAAAGGGGGAGAGAGAAGAAGAGAGGGAAGAAGGAAAGGAAAAAAAGTTACAAAGGACCGGAGCAAGATATAGAGAAACAGGAGCTATTTAGAGATAATGGGTGAAAACCTAACTGAAAAAGGGATTCTGTAAAGGTACATAAGATTGTATTGTTATATTAGTCATAGAAATAACTAGAAAATTGGAAACAATGTATGATTAAAATGAGGGATAAAATAGTTAGTGTAATTTAGTGAAATGTTTGTGAATAAAATAAGTGAAATAAAATAAATGAGAAAATTGAATTAGGAAGGAATGGGAATATTTTAATTAGTTAATGTTTTATAAAATATAAGTGAAGGGGGGGATTAACTATGGAAAGCTTATAATTGTTTCCACAGAAGTATGATATTTAATTGAAAAGTAATGTTAAAGATGTTAAGTCTTTAATGAATATTAATATTAATAATTGAATTGAATTGGAATGGAATGGAATGTTGTTTTAATTATATACATTTTTTTAAAAGAATACAGTGTATATTTTAAGAATGTACCAAGCAGAATCCGAATGGAAGTTATGTATTATATTGAATGTTACAACTTCAGGGAAAAGATATAAAGGTATCATACTCCAATCAGTAATTACAGGAGAAATTTTGTTTAATGAGAAAAGAATAGATAATTGAAACAGGACAGACAAAAAATATAAATACAATGATTTGAATTGAGATGAGATAATTAAAATAAAATTGAGAAAATTAAAAGAGGGGAGAAGCTATGCAGAAAATGTAAAATAGTAATAAGATATGGAATAGAATATAAAAATGAGCATGAACCTGAATTTGTGTCTGTATGAAGAAATGTAACCTGGGATTATGCTGCTTTCAAAAAAGATGTTTTATTTGAATTTTTTTTTTCTTTGTGAAAACTCAAAATTTATATTAAAAAAAAGATAATAGGTATAAGTAAAAACATAGTTATGAATACATGGATACATATTATCACTATCAAGATTAATTAATATTAATTAATTAACTAAATTAATTAAATTAAATTAATTAATATTATTATTATCAATATTAATATTAATTAATATCGATATCAACATCGACATCGTCATAGATATCGATATCAATATCGATTATATTATCAAGAGATATTTCTTTAGCCCCTTAGATCAAGTTATTCTTTTAGCTCAGCTCAGTTAACCTTAAGGAGAAGGCAACCTAAGAAAGCTCCTCTTAAGTATATGTTCTTTTTTCTTTTTTTCCCTGATCAATAAAAGTGATGAACGTTGAATGCAGAAGGATGATAGTGGCACCGGAAACAAAAAACACAACCCATATCTGCATCCTCTTGCACTTTGCTATTAAAATAAAACAACACCCTGAATAACATCTGTCAGTCTGTGTCTCTCCTTTGATGAAGAAAACAAAACCAAAGTCCATGTTACAATAGAAGGAAGTTTTTGGGAAACTGGAGAACAGATCTTAGTGGAATATACGTTGTGAGATTATTTCAGTATGCTGAATGACATATATATCAAAGTGTTTTATATGTGACTCTGCAATTAATTATATGAAAAGGGAAATTTTAAGAACATAAAGATCCTTTTATATTAACTACTGTCTGCTATGGATTGCTGTTATTATTAATTTAAACATTCCAGAACAAATTGATTGTCAGTCTGTGCTCCCTTCAAATCCCAAGAAAGAAATACTCAGACTCCATGGTTAGAGCAAGTTATCCTTTTACTGGAAAATGAAGTGAAAGCTTCAGATTTAATTCCGAATCTGAGAAATTGGCACGCAGATCACAAATACAAAGGAATGGAAATGCTCCCACCCCCCAAAGTCCAAATGACTCTTCCAATTAAAAGTTCTGAATATGATCATGTGGCCATCTCCAGGTAGTGATGAGGCTTCTGTCAGTTGACCTTGACACATTTTGATAAAAGTTCTCAGTTGCGCAAAAGGGGACAGAATCTAGCCAAGAAATGGAAAGTTAAAGAAAAGAATCCCCCTCCCTTTGCTAACCCAGTAAAGTATTGCAAAACACCTCCAGCTTTCTTCCCCTCCAAGTTTCCCCCTCCCTCCATTGCTAATGACAGCCGAAAGAAATAGATTGGCATAGCAGCAGAGAAGCAATAGTTCGGGTGCAGAATATACATATTATGGAAGATATCTTGAGGCTGACATTCGGACCCCCTAGAAGAAGGACATTAGTCCCTGTAAGAAAAAAAAAGCATAAACATATGTTAACATTTGCATACATCTCTATGGTTTATCAGGGTATTTGGAATAAAAGTTCTTGAGCAATTCAGGAGCCCTAATGTCTTTCTCATTTACCCATTCAGCATAGGACGGAGGAAAATGTTTCCAAGCTACAAGATATTGGATACGACCCCTCCATTTCCTAGAGTCTAAAATTTCTTTAATCTCAAAATGTTGTTCACCCTCAATCAACAATGGTATGGGGGGATCAGTCTGGGTCGGTCTCAAGGTACAGGTATGTTTGGGTTTTAACAAATGGAAAACCGGATGAATACGATGAAGAGTCTTTGATAAAGTCAACTGAACAGTCACAGGATTTACAATCCGCTCAATGGGAAAAGGTCCCACATACTTAGGACCCAACTTCTTCAATTTCTGGGTATTCTGCAAATATTTAGTTGAGAGGAATACTTTGTCGCCCACTTGATATGACCTCTGTGGGGCTCGCTTTCTGTCAGCAAATTTCTTATGAGACTGGTGCACCTCATCCAAAGCTTTATGAGTGACCGGCCAATTAAGTTGAAGTTGAGATATCCAGTTGCCCAACAATTGGACATTGGGTTTTTCACAAGGAAGTTCAGGTATGGGCACAAAATCTTGCCCCGTTGCCACTTTGAAAGGAATAAACCCCGTACTGTTGTGGACAGAGTTATTATATGCCACCTCTGCAAAAGGCAGTAGATCCGCCCAGTTGTCTTGCTGATAGTTCATGTAACATCTGAGGTATTGCTCTAGCACCCCGTTAGTTCTCTCACAAGCCCCATTAGTTTGAGGGTGGTGGGTGGAGCTTAAGCTCTAGGTGGAGCCTATTAATTTCAAAAATTCCCTCCAAAAGTTCGAGGTAAATTGGACCCCTCGATCAGAAACTACATGCTCAGAAACACCGTGCAACCTGTAGACATGTATAGTGAACATTCTGGCCAACGAATTCGCCGAAGGGATCTTGGAGCAAGGGATGAAATGGGCTTGTTTGGAGAACAAATCAGTCACCACCCAGATGACTGTGTGCCCAGCGCTCTCGGGTAGGTCTACTATAAAGTCCATGAAAATTTCCCTCAAAGGAGCAATTGGCCTAGCCACATTTTGCAACAGACCTGGTGGTTTACCAGGAGGTCTTTTTGCTGAAGCGCAAACTGGACAACTCACCACATAAGTCTCAATGTCCTTTTTCAACGAAGGCCACCAGAACTGCGATTTCACCAAATGTAGGGTCTTCATAAACCCAAAATGACCAGCCACTTTGGAGTCATGAGTTTGTTGTAACACTTGGATTCTCAGGGTTTGAGGTACATACAATTTTTCACCTATCCAGGCTAGACCCCCTCGCACAGTGCAGTTATTTGCATTTGCCAGGAACCACTCATCCATTTTCAAAGCCTCCTTAAATCATTCCATCAGGTCAGCGGACAGATCCCTCTCCTGGTTCCTCTTTTGTGCTCTGGTAACTACAGGGGAAGTCAGCTGTGTAGTGGACACAATTGGCCTTATCACTTCTTTACGAATACTGTTGTATTGAGGCATTCTAGACAAAGCATCTGCCATAAAAAATTTTTCCCCCTGGGATATACTTTGAGGAGAAATTGAATCACTTGAAAAACTGAGCCCACCTAACTTGCTTAGGGGATAGCTTCTGAGGAGTTTTTAAAGCTTCCAGATTTTTATGGTCAGTCCATACCTCAAATGGGTGCTTCGCTCCTTCCAGAAAATGCCTCCAAGCTAGTAAGACCCAACGGACTGCAAACGCTTCCTTCTCCCAAACGGCCCATTTCCTTTCAGTGTCAGTCAATTTACGGGAGGTGTAAGCGCACAGTTGTAATGCCCCCTTCTCATTTAATTGAAGTAAGACCCCACCGCCACATCGCTTGCATCAGCTTGGATCACGAAAGGGGCGTCCATGCCTGGATGTTTCAGTACTGGTTCTGCAGCAAAAAGTCTTTTAAGCTTTTCAAATGCAGCTTGGCACTCCAAAGTCAATTCAACAGTTGGCTGGGCTTTGGTTTCAATTCTCCCTTTGTCTTCAGGAGGTTCGTGATGGGCATGGCTATTTTGGCAAAAGACGGGATGAATTGCCAATAAAAGTTAGCAAATCCGAGGAAATTTTGAAGCTGTTTTCGGGTTCTCAGTGGGGCCCAGTCCAATACAGCTCGCAGTTTCTCTGGGTCCATCTCAATGCACTTGGGTGAGATACGATATCCCAAGTAGTCAACTTTTTCTTGATGGAACTCACATTTGGATAGTTTGGCGTACAATTTGGCGGCCCTCAGCACAGAGCGTACCAGTTTCACATGTTCGTCTCTAGTCCCCATGTAGATAAGAATATCATAAAGGTAGACCAGAACCCCCTTGTATAAATGTTCATGAAGCACTTGATTTATCATTTGCATGAAAACAGCAGGTGCCCCCTGTAGGCTGAAAGGGAGAACATTGAACTGGAAACAACCCATCGGGCAGTTGAATGCAGTCTTCCACTCATCTCCCTCTTTAATTCGGATTCGGTAGTACGCCTCCCTCAAGTCCAACTTTGTGAAAATCTTCCCCTTTGCCAGATGGGCTAACATGTCCTTCATCAGAGGAAGGGGGTACACGTTCTCCACAGACACTGCGTTAGGTTTCTATAGTCAACCACCAAGCGTTTGGAGCCATCTTTCTTCTCATGGAACATCACAGGGGCCGCCACTCGAGGTCTGGCAGGTTTGATGAAACCACGTTTCAAGTTCTTGTCAATAAACGCTCTCAGTTTCTCCAGTCCCCCGGTGTCATCGAATACAGCTTCGGTTTCGGGAGCGTCACCCCGGTAGAAACTCAATACTACAATTGGTTGACCGATGAGGAGGAAGCTTGTCTGAGGCCTCTTCGCTAAACACCTCTCTTAAGTCCCAGTACTCCTTTGGGATTTTCTCCTCTCCCTCACGCGTTTGGCACCTGCGGAAGCTGTCTCGGCCGGAACCTGGAGCTTTGGATGGGACTTCTCCTCCCCTTCCGGGCAGGGTTGCTTCTCCCCTTCTAGTGGCCAATTGGTGTGGATACGTATCCACCCCTCTCTCCAGTTCACATGAGGATTCCACTTCCAAAGCCAGGGCAATCCCAATATTAGAGGCTGTTCCATCCCAGGGACCACAATAAAACACAGGGTCTCGCGGTGGGATCCCATTGTCATCTCTAAGGGCTCCATTACAAAACGTGCAGGGCAACCTCCCACCTCAGATCCATCCAGTTGGCAGAAGGATATGGGTGTTCTTAAAGTTCTGTCTGATGCCCATATCCTTGACTACCTTCATGTTAATTATGCACCTCATGCACCCCAAGTCCAATAAGGCCAACATCTCTTCCTCGGTCCCTGAGGTGGGCACCCTTAATTTTATTGGGATGATCAGGGGCCCTTGGTTAGGACTTACCGGGACATCATCTTCCGAGTTGTTTTCGCTCTCGTCGAGTGGGGTCAGAGGTCCCAGCTCCTCTCCCGCCAGAGGGGCAACCTCTACAACCTCTCTTATCTTCAGCCCGGTTTCATGAGGTTTGGTGGGGGGGGGTTTCAGGCTTCCTCCCTGGGCCCCGTGCTCTCTTTGGATCCGGCATGGCCTGGCAATCCACCATCCAGTGGCCCTCCTTCCCACAATGAAAACAGGCCATGGATTTGGCTCTTGCTGTCACCCCTCCCTTTCGGGGGTTGGAGGTCTCTCAGAGATGTGGGGGGAGTGGTTTGCTCCAGGTGGGGCCCCCTCTGCATCTGCTTTGGGTTAGATCTATGTCCACCTCTTCCGCCAGCAAGTACCACGACTGCAAATCATGTGGGTCCCTTCTGGAGATGCACGTGTGGTATATATCTTCATTTAAACCATTTTTGTAGGCTTCTACCAGGGCGCCCTGGGACCAGCCTCAGATGTGGCATGCCAGCTGCCTGAACTCTTGGGTGTAGTCTGCAACCGATCTCCCCCTTTGGATTAGAGTCTTCATTCTGATTCTGGCCCTTCTCTCTGCCAGAGGGTCCTCAAACCTTCTCCTCAATGCAGTCATGAAAACATTGAGGCTCCGCAGTTGGGGGGAGTTATCATTGTACAAAGTCACCACCCAGTCTGCTGCCATCCCTTCCAGGGTTCTGGTAACACATCTCACTTTGGCTGCTTCAGAGGTGAACTCCCTTTCAAATTCTGCCATATAGCTCCCGACTTGTACCAGGAAAAAACCCAGATCTCTGGGATTTCCTCCAAACTTCACATCTAAGGGGGGCAGGTGGCGTCTTTCAGGAACCACACCTATTGCTGGGGTTCTCCAGGCGGTGGCGGGCGGCTGCGCTGGCGTAGGCTGGGTTAGGGGGGTGGGGGTAGCTTGACTTCCCCGGGCTGAACTCGCTCCCCCTTTCCCCTCATACCTTGGAGTCGTGCCGGGCTTCTCAGAAATATCCATAAGGAATTTCCCAGCTTGATCCAGCCTGCATTCCATCTCCTCCCTCTCCTGCCACAGCCGTTCCCTCGCACCTCTTCAACTTACAGTGATTCCAGGAGGAGGGGGGTCTTCAGGGTCTCTCCAACCAACCCCCAATGACTATCTGGGCATCTCAGCTGGGGTTTCTTCCAGAGTCAGGTCGGCCAGCAGGTCAGCAGCCGGCATCTCTGGTAGCAGCATCGACTGCCCCCCCCCCCGCAGCTCCCTGGTCATCTTCATCGCTGGCTGGAGACAACATGAGGTGAAACCCCCTCAGAAGAAAAGTTGACATTTTCTCCAGGTGGGTTGATGTGTGAGATTCAGAATAATGTCAGTCTGTGCTCCCTTCAAATCCCAAGAAAGAAATACTCAGACTCCATGGTTAGAGCAAGTTATCCTTTTACTGGAAAATGAAGTGAAAGCTTCAGATTTAATTCCGAATCTGAGAAATTGGTGCGCAGATCACATATACAAAGGAATGGAAATGCTCCCACCCCCAAAGTCCAAATGACTCTTCCAATTAAAAGTTCTGAATATGATCATGTGGCCATCTCCAGGTGGTGATGAGGCTTCTGTCAGTTGACCTTGACACATTTTGATAAAAGTTTGCAGTTGCGCAAAAGGGGACAGAAGCTAGCCAAGAAATGGAAAGTTAAAGAAAAGAATCAATCCCCCTCCCCTTGCTAACCCAGTAAAGGAATGCAAAACACTTCCAGCTTTCTTCCCCTCCAAGTTTCTCCCCTCCCTCCATTGCTAATGACAGCCGAAAGAAATAGATTGGCATAGCAGCAGAGAAGCAATAGTTCGGGTGCAGAATATACATATTATGGAAGATATCTTGAGGCTGACATTGATTTTTATTTCTTGGATTCCCTAATCAAGAATTTACTATGTTAGTTTTTATACATATATTGCCTTATGGAAGTCAGTTTGCAGCAAAGATCATTTCAAAAAGTAATGCTTTTTGTTTAACAATACTTATAACCCACCCTACTTCCTAAGGATTCAGGATGGTATATATCAACAACAATAAAATAACATAATAAGGCATCTCTAAACCCAAATCTGAATCAAACTCAAAAAAACAACTGTATAAAAAAGGCAAAGATAACACCCGAAATAAAACCCAAGATACATGTTCATAGTCTGTCAGGTGAAAGCACATTAAAATTAAACAGCTTTAAATTGTTAATGGAATTGTTGATTCTTGATAGCTTTTGACTTTGTTCTGGATTTGCTACCCTGTTATGACAATATACTCTTGCTCAACGTGAGTGAAAAATCATATTGCTGGCATGTGCAATCAAATTTGGTCCAAGACATTTTGCTTAGTGAGGCAAGAGGTACAATAAATGGTCCACTGAGATCAAGAGTGCACAAATGATTCCCCCTGCCAAAAATACCTCAAATGTGCCAAATGCAACCCAACTCATCCGAGAAGTTTTGATACTAACAATTAGCTGTCTTTTCACATCAAATCTGCATCCTAGTTGATGGCATTCTAGTTGATGCCTTTTTTTTGACCTTGTAATAGAGCTGGTGGTATGTATATTTTTTCATTAAACACATGATGAATATATATTTTCAGGACATAACTCTAGAGCAGAGATTTCAAACTCACGTCATCCTGGTGTCGTCATGTGATATATCACAACTTTTTCCCCCTTAGCTAAACTGGGTGTGGCCAGCACATAACTCATCTGGTCCATTTGACAGCCCTGCTCTAGAGAATGTATATGATTGCTGCTTTTTTTTCAAAAAATAATGCTGCTTCTATTAGTTAACACAAGTGATTCATGAAGTAACCTTGATATTGCCCAATATTCTTTCAAACTAAAGAAGAACACAAATAAGAATTATGTTAATTATGTTAATATATTATATTATTATGTTAAAAGAAATATCATGATATGTGTCATGAAGATTTATTTACCTTGAATAATTTTAATTATGAAGATAAATTACAATAAAAAATAAATTAATTCACTTTTCTGCACGCTTGAGATCAGACATGATTCTACAATTCATTGAGCTGTGTGAATACTGAATTTAAACTGTCCTTTTTTTAAAAAAAATCTTTATAACTCCTTTGTGATTTTGATGTTCAAATTATATTTTATAATTATTATGTTTTCCTGAAATCACATTCTAATGAAGAGACTCATTGATGCTGATAGAACCATATAAATAAGTGTGTGTTGGCACAGTGGCTAGAATGCAATATTGTAGGCTAATTCTGCTGATGGTTGATTGCCAACAGTTTGGCAATTTAAATCTCTCTGGCTCAAGGTTGATTCAGCTTTCCATCCTTCTGAGGTCAGTAAAATGAGGACACAGATTGTTGGGCAAAATATATAAACTACCTAGAGCAGGGATGTCACTCAATTTCATTGAGGGCTGCATCAGGGGGGCCAGGCAGATGTAGCCGATTGGGTGGGTGTGGCCAACTGGGTAGGCATAGCCAGCTTAATGCCACTCACTGGGCGTAGTCAACTGGGTGGATGTGGTCAGTTTGAGGCTACTCCCCAAACTGCTGACATGTTTCCTCTTTGCACTGGGTAGATCCGGCTGGCCTGATGTTTTGTCTTCACATTGCATAGACCAGGCCGAAGCTATGCTGACTTGAAGTTTCCTTTTTGCATTGGGTAGACTGGGCAGTAGCCATGCCATCTGGCCCTTATATTTTCCAGATTTGTGGGTCAGATCTGGCCTGTGAGCCTAGTATTTGACACCCCTGACTTAAAGATTACTGTAAAGCACTGTGAAATGGTATATAAATCAAAGTGCTATTGCTAAGTGCTATTCAAATCCATAGATTTCTTCCTTTTTTTATCTCAGATGCACACCCTGAAAGATTTCCAGGTCATTCCATTTTTATGTACTATTTGGGGTGGGAAATGGAAGATGAGAAAACCTAAGGCAGATGCAAAGGAAAGAAGATATAGGGGCTGGAGAAACAGAGAAGAGTTGACTATTGATTAGTTGAAGTGGCATATAGATGTTGTTTTGAAATGCAGTCATGTCATATAATTCCTCCATGATGTCAATGGAAGATAAATCTTAGAACCATTTTTCTCTGATACATTCAGCCAGAAAGCTATGAGCACCACAATAAGCAACATTTCGCATAATTTCCATGACTTACAAAATTGGTTATATCTAGGGTCTGGAGAAACAGTGGTTCAATAAAATGTTTTGTGACATGAGCTCAATAGTCCAAGAAGAGCATGCAAATTGCCTATGATCCAATCTGCTAAGTCAATTTGAGTCTTGAAAAGAAAAGCTTCTGCCTTTCTAAATTGGCAAATTAGTTCAAAAGCATCTGATTGAATAATTCATTCTAAACGGTTGATTCAATTTAGAACATTGATTCCATTTGGAGATTCCATCAAATTGTTTCTAAACCAAATGCACAGCTCCATAAAACAACTTTTGATGGTGCAAACCAGTGGTTTCTGACCAGTTCTGACCAGTTTTCGAGAACCGGTAGAAGAAATGTTGAGTAGTTTATAGTACTGGAAAATACCACCTCTGACTAGTCCCGCCCCCATCTATCTGATCAGCTGAGTCTTCTTTTGTTGTCCTACACAGGAGAATGGAGCTGGAAAGCAGGTTAGTGGGGTGGGGAGGGAATGGAGATTTTACAATATCCTTCCCCTGCCACATCCACCAAGGCACACCACATCCACCAATCCATGCCACAGAACTGGTAGTAAAAGATTTTGAATCCCACCACTGGTGCAAACATTTTTTTTTCTCCTCAGATGATTTTGCTGGTTCTTGTATTGCATTGTCACTTTTCAATTCCCTAAAACAACAATAGCAACAACATCGCCACAAATATTCCAGCCTAGGTCAAAATTTTTAGACATACACACACACAAACACACACACACACACACTCCTATATGTTCAGGTTGTAGAATTACATGACATTTTAGTTTCATATTTTAAAAGATGGTATCAAATTAATTACTAAAAAAAATTACTCTGTGTGTTGCTCTATAAATATTTGCGTTCCACTAGTTATAAGGGTGCAGTTTTGAATTTTCCCCAAATGAAGAAGTCTGTTTAGAAAGATAAAATGGTGGTCACTACGGATTCTTTTTCAACCAAAAGAATTTGATTCAGCTTCCCAAATTATTGCTGGAGCAAAGGAATTACAAGATAAACAAAATAGCTGTGAAATCGTTTGTGTTAATTCTATATTGTCCTAGCTGCAGTTTCCCACAATTTGTCTGAGAAAAACAAAGGAAAGATAAAGGCAACAATGGAACAAATTGAGTAAAAGGCATAAATAAAATAAAATTCAATTAACCTAGGCTGAATAAATATTATCTTGGACTGACATACTGAGTATATGTAGATAATTTTTCTTTTTGCAAAATAATATATTTATTTTATATTATGAGAGACTTGAGACTGGCTGGTCTTGAACACAAGGCTGAGCAAACAGGCTGAGCAAAAAAAAGTGAAATTGGTACTTTGTAGAAAATGGGGCAGAGGGAAAAATGCAGACAACTCAAAAATGAGGAGAAAAACTACCAAGAACATATTGAGTGTGCACCAAAAAAGGATCTGAACTCAGCATTCCTCAAGGTCCATATTATTTCTGGATACTTGAATGAAATCTCTCTCTCTCTCTCTTTCTCTCTCTCTCTGTGTAGGTATATTCATAAGAAAATTATGTGGCATTCACTTGTCTTGGGAGTGGCTCTGGGATGAATTTAGGGAAGCCAAGAACAGTGTTATATTTAAAATTAGCATTCTAAATTTAATTATAGTATGACTTCACTACTAATTTTTGAATTGTTGGATAGTATGAACTGGAATGTTTTTTTCTCCTATTTTCTTTTCCCTCAGTAAAACAAAAAAGAAAACCAAACAATGAGATTTTCACTCATATTGTAATTGAGAGATTATTTCATTCTGAGGGTTTCAGGACCAGTTACTCCCTTAGAGAACATTCAGTGCACTAAAAGAGAACGTCATAGGCTTCTTCAGTCAAGCCTGCAAGTTTAAAACTCCTTTGGGATCTATCCATTTTGGAAATAACAATTTTGCTCATTGTGGTCTGTTTTCTAAACATATTGCTAAATAGTTTCTTGAACTGAAATATAGGCTGATACTAATTTTCAGACTACTCAACTTTCAAAATTCTGCCTGTTCCTTAGTTTGTGGTCTGTGGCTAATCACATTCAAGCTAAATTGAAACCAAGAGATTTGAAGTGTATATGAGGTACAATATAATACCTAAGGAAACAGCACAAAAGCACTCTGTTGCTTTTCTCCCAAGTATTCAATGTAATATGGATTAAAGATAAATATTTATAAACAAAGCATGCTAAATTAATGACGGCTGAAGTATCTCAGTGGTGCCACATCTTTCAGAGCAAAAAAGTTATAAAAAGTGAATTCGATATTACTCACTATTCTCAATTTTCTTAACAGATTCAGATTGTAAAATATTGTTCCTCCAATCCTTGATGCTCTCTCATATAGAAAAACTGAAATAAATAGCCTAAATTAGTTTAGCACATAGCATCTTATGAACACCTGCTAATCATTATGATTGAAAGCTTCTAGTATAAACAGTAAGACTAATTGCTTAGGGACATTCCATTATTGAATACACATTTTCAGGATTAGCGAATGCAGAAGTTACCGTACATGCATAACATACACTGGCAAAAACCACAATTCTGAAAATTCTGGAGGAAAAAAAGAGCTTTCTATCACTTTTTGAATAATTCGTTGTCCCAGGTACTAAATCAGTTGAGTAACTGACATTCAAAATGAAACTTTTCAGATCCAATCTAATTGATAACTACCTGGATATCTTTGTTGGTGTATTATAAGAGATTGCTCAGTACAGTTACAGTATATATTAGCTCATTGTTTTAGAATCTCCCCTGGCTTCAATTAGCTTTGCTGACACTAAGAATTCCAACATCATTATACCCTCATTCACTTATACACTCCATAATCCCATTATTAGCAACACTTGATACTGTAATTCAAAGTTTGCAAAAGTAGAAAGGTGAAAAAAAAGCAGAACTTAAGATATCTTCCTTATGAAAGAGTCACAGGCTCTAGGTAATGGAATAGTTCACAAATGAATTCTTTCATTTGGGTACACTTAGCACGGAATTATAAAAAGCAAGTGCAAACGTTAAATCTCCACCTACTTTTTCATATAGTATGCCATGATATATAGGAGGTACATTTGTTGTATTATTTGTTGTGGAAATTTTATTTTCTGACTTGCCTTTATGGACAATTAAGTGTAAAATCAGAGAAACAGTGTTAGAATCAGATATGCAGTGGCAGGATTTTCCAAGATGTTAATTGCCCATCATTCTGCATTTAAAAGCACCATCAATTACCATCTGATTACCTTGTAAAAGCAGCTTTTATTGTTCTATTTGCATTTTTTTCTCCACTGGAGAAGATCAGCAGGGTTTTGATTCCTAGTCAGAGTTAACTCCTTGCACACCCAAATCTCAGAAAACTTGCAATGAATGAGTACGCACTCAGTCTTGCATTTTTATGTTCTGAGGCTGTAGTCATACATCCATTGCTTTCACCCTTGTGAATAAAAAATTAAACCCTGTGGATTTCTCAATTGGAAAAATAAAAAAGGAAGAAGAAAACTCATTTCTGCATGCTAATGAATACTGGAAATATTAAAAGAAGACTCCTAGAGAGAGTGGAAGGCAAATTTACAAATGTAAAGATCTGGTTTAATTGGTGCATTGTTTTTTTTCAAAATGCTTATCAAACTTGACTTAATTGCTTTCTATCTAGCAAATCAAGTCACCATTTTCCCATTGGGTCCTCAGAATCTATTTGTCACCCTGCTGCCTCTTCAGGACCGTTTTCCTTATGCAAATATGTGATTTTCACTGTAGGAGGGAACAAATGATGGCTATTTGTTGCTTTCTTTTTTCTTGTGCTCAAGCAGCAAATAAAAACTTGTCCTCAGTATGTGGACAGATGACAAAGATAATTAACTGAAAATGCAGCTGCCTGTTTGCTGATGGGTAAAAAGTGTTTTACCAGAATAGCATCTGTATTTCAGGCTATGATGGAATTCTCTGTTCCTGAGAATGAAAATAAATGTTTCCAAAATAGCAATAGCACTTAGACTTATATACAACTATTTAATGCTTTACAGCCTTCTCTAAGTACTTTATATTGCCCCAAGAATCTGGGTCCTCATTTTACTGACCTCAGAAGGCTGGAGGGCTGAGCCAGCCTTGAGCCTGTCAGGATAGAACTTCTGGAATGATCAGGGAGTCAGCATGCAGTACTACATTCTAACCACTGTGTCATCACGTGAAGCAAGAGCATAAGAACATTTGTGTGATATCAGATAAACAATTGGCAATCTCATAAAACCACATCTATTAGGAAGAAGATCTAAGACAGTAAAGTAGCCCCATTCTAATGCACTCACTGATTGTAGAGGGCCAAAGTACACATATTTAGTTTCCAAGAAGTTGTAAGCTAATATCTTGCTTTGTGCAAGGAACCTCCCTATTCTGACTCAGTGAGAATCTTGTTTTCTAGATGTTATGAGCATCTGTGAGCATCTTAAGACAGGTACTTTCAGTATCAATAGGTTTCTTTGTATCTGATTCAAAATTTCAGAAGTAGTATATCATTGTTTGCTTCTTAGGGCTGAGACAAGGATTGGTCCATGATCAATCAGCTGGCTTTGTGCCTAAGACAGAATTAGAACTCATGGTCTCTGTTTATTTTAGTCTGATGCTTTAACCACTACATCAAATAGGCTTCTGATACAACGATTGGTGGGATTCATAATTGGCTGAATGACTGCACCTATGCAGGAAATGTCTTCACATTGAATTGGGCAGTATTGAGCAGAGTACTATTAATAAATCAGAACAGAGCTGGAAGGGACATTGGGGGTGTTCTAGTCCATTTTTGATAGGTGCCTGTCTGGTCCCAAAGGTTGCTTCTTTTTCAAGAGACAACTAGACTTTCTGGTTTTTCTTTGAAGACATTTGCTTCTCATCCAAGAAGCTTCTTTAGGACAACCATGACCTGGATGATTGAGAATCAGTCTGGCTGCCCTGCCTTTCCTTAAAAAATTCCAGTGATGAAGCACCAACAACTTCTGAAGGCAAATTGTTCCACTGGTTAATTTGCTATTCATTTTTTTTTATTCATTGTTAGGATAATTATCAGGTTTGCAGATGACACAAACCCAAGGATGCTTTAGAAGGGAAAGAGAAGATTTAAAAAGAACTTGACAGGCTAGAGGAGTGGGTTGAAACATAAAATTCAACAGGGGTACACAAAGTCCTATCTTGGAAAGGAAAAAAACACACCAAGATAGGTTGAGGGAGACTGACACATGAAAAGATCTGGTTGGTAAGTCACAAATTGAACATATGTTTGCCTGTCTGTCTATCATGTTTCCATGCTGACACAATTAAAATTCATCTCAGCTTAGACAGAAACAAAAATGCTGCTTTGGAAGGTATTAACATGAATGTTATGGAGTCAAGTCCACAAGAAAAACTTATTTTACTCTGGAGGAATTATTAAAAGAAGAGAGATATGGTGGCAGCTTTCCTATGTCTA
Organism: Hydrophis major; assembly: GCA_033807585.1. Lineage (NCBI taxonomy): Eukaryota > Metazoa > Chordata > Lepidosauria > Squamata > Elapidae > Hydrophis > Hydrophis major. The sequence continues at coordinate 324,524,085 of CM066328.1, read as the reverse complement.
AAGAAGTATGAATTGTTCTCTACAGAGAAAAAAATGAAGCAGGGAGCCAGAAGGCAATAATTAGAATGAAATAGATATAGATTAGCTATTAAGAAAAATGTTCTGGCAATAAAAGCTGGTACAGCCTGTTGTCTATATGTTTCTAAACATAATAAATATATCTCCTCTCTGGATGTCTTCAAATAGGCTGGGTAGTCATTTCTATGAAAATGTGTTTAGCAAATTGTGCACTGAGAAGTGAATTGGACTAGATCAGTGGTTGCCAACCAGTGGGCCAGGGACCACTGATGGTCCATGAGAAAATTTTAATGCTCCGCAGAGAAATGTCCCCCCCCCCATAGCAATTAATCCAGGCTGCGCAGGAACGCAAGGTTCTTGCATTGTTTGCATTGCAAACAACACAAGGTAGTGAGGGGAGAGGGGAAAGGGCGGAAGGGAGAAACTTGCCCTACTTGCCCCACATGCCTCACCTGGCCACCGGGCTGCTTCTTTCCACTTCTTTCTTCTTCTGCTTTTGGCTGCACGCAAGGAAAGCAGCAGAAGTCTTTCTTTCTCTCTCCCAAACTCTGCTAGAAATGAATCTTTGGGACCCTGCAAGGCCTCCTGCTTCAAGAGGCTGCACTGGCAAAGACTCATTTCTGGTAGAGTTTGAGGGAGAGAAAGAAAGACTTCTGCTGCTTCTGCTGCTTTCCTTGCATGAAGCCAAAAGTATCTCCCCGCACCCCCGAGAATGGAGCTGGAGACGGTATCCTGCGATCCCAAATAAAGAATGATCAATCAGAAGGAAAACAGGGTGGGAATTTTTCCTGCAGACTTTTTGAGGGATTTCCCCAGGGTCTCTGGTTTGCGGGATTTAAAATGATGAGTTTGGTGGTCCCTGAGGTCAAAAAGATTGGCGACCCCTGGACTAGATGACCTCTGATGTATCTTCAGCTTTGTAGTTTTTTGAAATATAACTTAAGACAAATTAGTTTGTCCTCTTTTGTCAAAACTGCAGGAGGCAAAACAGACTGTTGTGAATGCATAATACCAATAAAGTTATCATTGAGCTTGAAGTCTAGTGCAGGGCTCTGGCCCTGCACTTCTGATTGGCTGTTGATGGCCCGATCAGATTGGCCCATTTAGAAGCATCTGATTGACCACTAACAGACCATTCCTATTGGTTAAAAGGAGCTAGCGCTCCAGGTTCGCTATTGGTTAAGTAGTTAATGAGTTGCCTATATAAGTAAGGTTTGAACAGCCTTTGAGCTGAGCAGTCACAATATGTAAATAAAGAGTTTGAAGTTCACTGTTTCCACCGGCTCGTCTCCATCATTCGCACCCATGCTCCAGACTTAACACTGGCGACAAAGGTGGAATTGGATGACATCAGAGCCAACTAAGCACATGATTAAAGCACAAAACGGTGAAACCATGTCCGGCAGCGCCATACCGCCCGCTCCATTCGATCCGGCTCAAGAAGACTGGGAGTCTTACATGGATCATTTCCAAATGTTCTTGGAAACCAATAATCTAATGGATGCCACAGCCGGAAAGAAATGGGCAGTGTTTCTGACGCACTGCGGCCCAACGGTTTTTAAGATGGCTAAGGCGTTGGCAAAACTGGCTGAAGTAAAAACCATGGACTGGGACGTCCTCAAACCACTACTAAGGGCCCACTATGCACCCGCTGTTCCAACGCTCGTAAGACGACACGAGTTCTACCAACGGAACCAGCGGAAAGGAGAAAGCATCGCCGACTTCATTGCAGACCTCCGTAACCTGGGAGGCCTGTGTGAATTCACCAATTTGGAAGAAGCCTTGAGAAACAGGGTAGTCCTAGGGCTCGATGCTTTAAACGTACAGAGCAAAATAATGGCAAAGGGCGACATCACCCTTAAAGATGCCATAACTGAAGCCATGGCAGCAGAAGCAACCAAGAAGTCGGCTGCCCAATTATTCCGAAATCGCACTCACATCCACCAGCCGGCTGGCGAAATTTTACCTAACTCAGAAGGGCAGCTTTCCACGGCCCATCATGAGGACCTCTCTTTGTTGTCAGACAGCGACGAAGAAGAGGTCCATCGCCTATGGACCGATCGGGAACGACGCCCAAAGTTCCAGCTACCCTGCGCAGGCTGCAGGGCCAACCATTTTCGCTCTGACTGCAAATTGCGCGACACACTCTGCCACGAGTGCGGGAAATGAGGCCACATCGGACGGGTCTGCAGAAGCCTCCTGGGACCCAGCCCGACCTCGAAGGGAACCAATCTCCGCCAACCAACAGGGAATTGGCCTGTGAGGCGAGAACCAGTAAACCACTCCTATGGAAACCGGCCCATGAATCGTCTAGCGAGACAAGAAGAGACGCACCAAACACTCACCATTGGCCATGCCTCTTCACTAGACGCTCAGAAAATTTGGGTCAACGTGAACATTGAAAATCGGCCCTGCCCAATGGAAGTAGACTCAGGATCATCCCTCTCGATGGTCTCATGGAAGACCCTCAAGCAACTCATCCCCACAATCCGGTGCCAAGACCTTCAATTCCAATGGCTCATCCTGAAGGACTACCAGGGAAACCGAATTCTGGTTGCAGGATCCAGCCGAGTCCGAGTCACGTTCAAAAACCGCACGGTGTATTTACCCCTGACGGTGATCGATGAGGACTGGCCTAGCCTGTTGGGCCTACAGTGGTTCACACCACTCGGCATCGAAGTGGCTGGCATTAATCGAATCGGCGGCCGTGACTGGGAGGAAGACCTTGCCCGCGAATTCAAGGACGTCTTCGAGGAAAAGTTAGGTAAGTACAAGGGGACCCCAATATCCTTTAGTTTGAATCCAAAGATAGCGCCCATCCGTCTTAAGCCTCGTCGAGTTCCGTTCACTCTAAAACCGAAAATCAACGAGTAGCTAGATAAGTTAATAGCCCAGGGAGTCTTAAAGCCAACGGATCACTCTCCTTGGGAAATGCCTATTGTGACACCCATTAAGCCTGATGGCTCCATTAAAATTTGTGGGGACTTCCGGGCCACCCTGAACCACACACTGCAACAGAACCCATACCCGGTGCCGGTAGTACAACACCTCCTCCATTCCCTGGGGGGCAGAAAAGTCTTCGCTAAATTAGACTTAGCTCAGGCTTACAAGCAATTGCCGGTTGATGAAACAACGGCACAGGCACAGACTATCGTAACACACCGTGGTGCATTTAAGTGTACAAGGCTTCAATTCGGAGTCAGTGTAGCCCCAGGGATCTTTCAGAGCCTAATGGAGAGACTATTGCAGGGGATCAAGGGCGTTGTCCCCTATTTCGACGATGTGCTTATTGCTGCCCCCACTAAAAAATTTTTGCAGGAGCGTTTAAGATTAGTATTACAAAAATTTCAGGAAGCAGGCCTGAAAGTTAAAAAAGATAAATGCAAAATGTGTACCGACCGTGTTGAATTCTTAGGGTACCTAATTGACAGTCAGGGTATTCACCCTACTGATAGTAAATTAAGAGCAATAAAGAACACTCCCAGACCCCAGAACAAGACCAACCTCCAGGCGTTCCGAGGCCTCATCAACTTCTATAATGTGTTCTTACCGCACAAGGCTACGGTTGCTGAACCGCTACATCGTCTTTTAGACAAAAAAGCAAACTGGGTATGGAATCACAAAGAAGAGCAGGCGTTCCGTCATGTAAAGAAACTACTGACTTCGGATGCCGTGCTAATGCAATACAATGAGACTTTGCCATTAAACATAACCTGTGATGCATCGCCTTTTGGAGTGGGTGCCATTTTGAGTCATGTGTTACCTAACGGTAACGAAGCCCCTGTTGCTTACTTTTCAAAGACGCTCTCAAAAACCGAGCGAAATTACAGCCAAATTGATAAGGAAGCCTTAGCAATTGTGTCAGCAGTTAAGAGGTTTCATGAGTACGTGTACGGCCGGAATTTCACCATTGTAACTGACCACAAACCATTGCTGGGGATCATTGCTGGGGATAAACCAACTCCCTACATACTATCCCCCCGAATGACCCGCTGGTCAGAATTCTTGGCTGCCTACAATTATCGGCTACAATATCATCTGGGGAAAGCTATTCCCCACGCTGATGCGCTGAGCCATACACCGCTCCCTGAAACTATCAACAATCCTGCACCAACGATGACAACGTTGCAGATCAAGACACTCCACACGCCGCCATTGACTGCTCGTGACATCGTGAGAGAAACAAAACACGACCCCATCTTGGCACGAGTCCTTACGTGGGTGGAACGCGGATGGCCATTGGACCAAGTACCAGATGACTTTGCACCATTCAAAAGTCGTCAAACAGAGCTGTTCTCACAGAAGGGCTGTGTCATCTGGGGTGATAGAGTCGTTATCCCAGAACAACTCCAACAAATTCTGCTAAGAACCTTGCACGAGGGCATCATGCGCATGAAGGGCCTTGCGTGAAGCTACGCATGGTGGCCAGGCATCGATGGACAAATCAAATCATGGGTTAAAACTTACAAGAGGTGCCAAGAAGTAAGCAACACTCCACCAAAGGCAACCCCAACCGAATGGGAGACGCTGCGGGGACCCTGGTCCCACATCCATCTGGATTTTGCTGGGCCGACCAAAGGCCACACATTCCTGCTAACCGTCGATGCCTACTCGAACTGGCTCGAGATTCACCGAATGAACAGCACAACCACTGACGCAGTCATCAAAAGACTTGAAAGATTTTTTGCAACCCACGGATTACCAGACATCCTGGTATCCGACAACGGGCCCCAATTTACCGCGCTACCTTTTGAGCAGTACTTGGCTGACCGGGGCATTCGACACGTGCTCACTTCGCCTGCGCACCCTGCTGCAAAAGGTAGGGCTGAGCGCATGGTTCAATTCATCAAGAAGACTCTGCAAAAGATCGATTACGATAACATCGATGAAAAGATCAACCGGATACTTTTCCTACAGCACATTACATCTCACAGCGTCACCAACAAAACTCCCGCCGAACTTCTAATGGGACGAAAGCTCCGCTCCCACCTCGACCGGTTACACCCAGCCTACGAACCCAAAAAGCCACTCGGGTCCAGCAGCCGATGCCGTACCTTCCAGGTAGGCGATCTCGTATTCGCTAAAAACTTTTTGGGTGATCCGCTGTGGGTGGAAGCGACCGTAATCCGCGTAACCGGCCCTAGATCATACCTCGTTCAGTGCCCTGATGATAGACTTTGGAAGTGCTACATAGATCAGCTATGATTGCAGCTACCACCTCGCAATTCCGAACTCCCTTTTGCCCAAATTAAGGGGGGGGAGATACAGAAGAAAGTGAATTATTATTCGAAGGAAACCCCTTCGAAGAGACTGATATGGGAACGGAAACGCAGGAACAGGAACCTGGGACCGGAGTGAACGCACCCTAGGAAATGGCCAGTGATATTGATGACAATGAGAACGCGAACTCTGAACCAGAGGCACCCGTACCGCTTAACAACGATCTACCTCAGCAAGAGTGCAGCCAACTGACTGGTACCTTGCAAAAATTGAAAAGACAAATTAAACAACCGTCCTACCTTAAGGACTATGTAGCCGTGGGCAGAAGCCGGGGGAAAGGGGTGGGCAGAAGCCGGGGAAAGGGGTGGGCAGAAGCCGGGGGAAAGGGGTGTTGTGAATGCATAATACCAATAAAGTTATCATTGAGCTTGAAGTCTAGTGCAGGGTTCTGGCCCTGCACTTCTGATTGGCTGTTGATGGCCCGATCGGATTGGCCCGTTTAGAAGCATCTGATTGGCCACTAACAGACCATTCCTATTGGTTAAAAGGAGCTAGCGCTCCAGGTTTGCTATTGGTTAAGTAGTTAATGAGTTGCCTATATAAGTAAGGCTTGAACAGCCTTTGAGCTGAGCAGTCACAATATGTAAATAAAGAGTTTGAAGTTCACTGTTTCCACCAGCTCGTCTCCATCATTTGCACCCATGCTCCAGACTTAACACAGACAATTCAGCTTAATGTTTGGGGATGCATTCTAACAAGACTATCTTGAGAAAAGTATCTGGAAGCTTCAGCTGGTATAGAATAAGGTTAAGAGGGCAATCTTGGAATGTCCCAAGGTTGGTGCATGTAACAACTTTGCTGTGTAAGCTGCATTAAGTGCTGGTTTGCTTCCAGATCCAATTCAAGCTGTTGATTATAACCTTTACAGCCATACATATCATAGGGACAGGCTACCTTTGGAACTGTCTTTATTCTATTACATTGGCCCATCCAACCTGGTCAGCAGGGATAATATATTATTTTCATCAATTAAACAATTTTGATGAATGAGATCTAGAAAGAGAGCCCTCTCTACTGTTACCCAGCCCTTTGGAACATTTTCTCCCCCAGAAGTAAAGTGATCCTTTTAGAAATATCTGAAGAGCTGGCTTTGCTGATTTGCTTGGGACTCATAGAGGAGCAGATAGCTGTGTACTTGGTTAGCACCTTGCAGGCCCTTCTCCACTGTTTTAACTTTGAATTTTTTTCCCCCTAATATAATATGTATACACAGATATATTTTTTTCTGTCTTAACTCTACACCACTTAGAGTTACTCTGTGAGTGAGTGAGATGGATGGCTTCTAAATTTGATAAATTAAAAATAAATCAAATGATGAAAAAGGCACAATTTTCAGTCCATATGACTAATAACTCCCTTAGTCTGCTACTAAATATATCTGGCTATATAAATGGTGGCTGTTGTCATATTGGTCAAGCTGATAATACGTGAGACTCTTCAATCCACTTTATCTTTCTCCATGGAAGAAGGGTGAGTAACACTCACCTCACCTCACCTATCCCGTGACCTCTTTTGAGGTCGTTGGGGCGCCTGCGAAGATTTAACCACCACGCTTCTCCATCCGTCTCTGTCCTCCACTGCTCTCTGGGATGCTGCCAGGTTCAAGCCTGTCCAATCATGGATATCATCCTCCCATCTCCTTCGTTGTCTTCCCCGTTTGCGGCTTCCTCTTACCGTCCCTTGCATGATGGTCTTTGCGAGGCCAGTAGAGCGAGACACGTGTCCGTACCATCTCAATTTCCGTTTCTTGACGACAGTAAGAAGGTTGTCGTGTGGTCCTATTGCCTGTTGTATTTTATTTAAGACCTCTTCATTTGTCACATGGTCTGTGTAGTGGATGCCAAGGATCTTTCGGTAGCATCTCATTTCTGTTGCAAGGATTCTTCTTTGTAAATCCGCATTGAGTGTCCAGGTTTCGCAGGCATATAAAAAGATTGATATTGCGAGGGAGCGCATTAGGTGGATCCTTGAGCGCAGACTGATGTTCTTATCTTTCCAAATAGTTTGGAGCTTCGAGAGCGCAGCTGTTGTTTGTGCTATCCTTGCCATTACTTCTGGTTTTGAGCCTTCATCGGAAATGATGGACCCAAGATATTTGAAATTTTTTACTGTCTCTAGGGGTGTTCCGCTGACTCTGATGTCTGAGGAGATACCTTGGGTACTGTTCGTCATCAGCTTGGTTTTCTCGGCATTGATCTCCATGCCGTACGCTGAAGCCGCTTTATCTAAGTGTTGGACAAGGCTCAATAGTTCATCCTCATTTCCTGCCAGGCCATCGATGTCATCTGCAAATCACAGGTTGGTGATGGTTCTACCACCGATGGAAACTGTGCCTTCGTGATCTTCCAAGGCATCTTCCATGATCCGTTCGAGGAATACATTAAACAGTAACACTGTTCTTGTCAAAACCAGTGAAGTTCAATTTGTGCTTTCAGCAAGTTCCACCAGAAACTAAAGGAGCTGGCATTGGGAATGAATAATCACAGTTACTCTCTGAGTCTTGCTCAAGAAACTGGTAAATAAGACCTAACAAGTTTCACTCAGATGAATTTTTCTTCTGCTCATTAAAAAGCATTAAACAAATTAAAGAACTAATAAAGACAAACATCAGTAATGTTGGATACAGGTAATGTTGTTGAATAAAAACAAGCTGTTGTGTTAGCGATCAGAAAGCTTGACAGGAAATTGCACAGAAATGGGTATCTCAAAATGATGTAGAGCTTACTAAGAGTTCATTTCCTTCCCTTTTGCCTTCCTTTTGTCTGCAGTCAAGACATAAAAAATAATGCCAGCACAGTTGGAAAACATCAGTCTTTGTCACTGGATTTAAGCTTTGCAGAAAGGCCTATTATAAGAGTAGAATATTACTATCCTGCCATGAAAATAGGTTGCCAGAAAATACAGGATCTCCTGCTGTCCCAAATGAGGTAGAGGGACCCTCTTTTTTTTCTTTGTCAGTTGTGTTGTTGGAAGGACTATTTTATGGTCCTGAAATAGCTGTTAGTCAATATATCAGATGTTGATCCTAGATTGTTTCTTTTTTTATTTTTATAAAACCATGTCTTTTATAGCGGAGGAATATTTTTTTCTTTTATCAACAATGCTCCATCTCACAGCGGATTTAACTCCTGGTCTCATGGGCATTAAACATGGAGTCTGTGCTTTCAGTGGGATTGCCCTATCTGTGATCTTCCCAATCTTTGCAAAGAAGGATTTATCTGGTGAGTTTACCTGTGTTTTAAAAGGGCCTAATAGTTTATCTGTGTTTTAAAAGGGCCTAATAGTAGCATCTTAGTATTAGGCCAAACATAACAAATGCAGTTAATCTTTAGTTCCATTTTTCAGTCACTCGACCTTTAGAATCCTGTTATAATTAGATGGTAATAATACCATGTGTATGTGTGTGTGATTAAATAAGTGTAGGTCCTGATACATTGATTTTTTTAAAAAAAAAAATCCAATGAATAAATGCTACCTTTTCACCTCTTCTTATCTCTTCGTTTGAACAACTGGTCCAGCTGCTAACACATAATTTTTTCCACACTTTCAACTGATTCCCCCATGCATAAACTGCTGTAAATAAAAATTAATTAAGAAATCCCTGTCTAAATGTTGATACTTTCTTTCATTTTTAGCCACAGCGATAGATAAGTGTTCCATCCAGAGTTCTGTTAATGTGAATCCTGATTTCTGGATTACCCTGCTTCTTTTCCCTTCCCACCTATACCTGGTGATCAAATACCAGTTGTTTTGTGGCTGGGTCTTTTAAGGACAAATTTAAAAATGGAAATCAGCTTGCTATTCTTCCTGCACTTGGGCTAGAAGGGGAACTTGGCAGAAATCAAGTAAATTTCATCCAATTAAAATGGAGAAGGAGAAGGAGAAAGCATTTCCCTGATGATGTTACCTAAAAAAAAAACAACCAACCTCAGATAGCACCATTTTTGCAGTGGCTGTTAAACAAATCACCACAGTTATTAAGTGAATCACATAATGGTTAAGCAAATCCAGCTTTCCCCCATTGGTTTTTCTTGTCTGAAGCTGGCTGGGAAGATGATAAACTGTAAGCTACATGATCCTGGGTCATGGTAATAATCGTAATTGCCTGTTGGTTGCCAAATGCTCAAATGTTGATCACATGACCATGGGGAAATTATGATAGTCAAAAGTCCAAGGATTTGTCATAAATCACTTCTTTCAGTGCTATTGCAACTTTTAATGGCTGCTAGATAAATGATTGGATACAGGTAATGTTGTTGAATAAAAACAAGCTGTTGTGTTGAGGACTACCTGTAGATGACTTAAACCAATTCACGGGAAGAGCAAGAAAATTCCAGTGGAATATGCTTTCCAAGGATGACAATATCCATTCTCATTCTCCAGAAATGGTAGATGGAAGGTCTTCATACTGGAACAAACAAGAAAATCAACCCTTAGATGTGACAGATTTTGCAAGGCAGTGGTGGGATTCAGTGGTGTGGCAGCGGAAGGATACTGTAAAGTCTCTTTTTCCACCCCACTCCAGGGGGAAGGTTATCACTGGTTCTCTGAACTACTCAAAATTTCTGCTACCGGTTCTGCAGAACTAGTCAGAACCTGCTGAATGCCAACTCTGATACGAGGACATTCATACTCAAAGATTATGTTTAACTATTTAACTAATTACTCCTAGCAAAGCTAAATTATCCACAAGGATTGAATGAAAAATGATTCCTCCAATGTCCTATATCCATAGCAGTATGGACAGCCAAAACATTTGAAGTATCTTTAGCATGCAGGATCCAATCACCCAGGCAGAGTGAGAACTTGTAGGACAGATGGGGAATAGAATAGAATGGAATGGAATTAGATAGAAGAGAATAAAGAGAAGAGAAAAGAAGAGAAGAGAAGAGACTAGAACAATAAATTTATTGTCACTTTGAATGTACACTAATTGGCATACATTAAAATGAAATTTCATTGCATACAGCTCTCAAAGGCTCACTATCTCCAATACACACCTCCAATACAGGAGGAACCTAACCATCAGATTGCAAGAACAGAAATGAATGGTCAGATGAGAAGACCCAAACTCATTAGTAGGCTCACGTTGCAATAAACAAGAACATACATTCAATTTTGCAGCTTCTAAGATTGTTGGAGGAGAAGGCACAAAAACAGCCAGGGAAGTGATTGAAGCCTGGGAAACAGGCCCCTCATTAGTCAACAAAAATGCTGACTTACCACCAGTTTATCAAGTACTTAGGAGGCGAGGGCTTGGCAGCACAACAGCCAAAGACTTAATAGCCAGTCATCAACACCATAGTCAACATTTAAGAAGCCTCACACAATAGGGACCATATAAATAACAGACACAGAATAGCCCAAAGCACACATTCTGCTAGACAGTATGAGATTGGACCCTGGGACAAATATATTTGTCTTCATTCATGATCTTTAGCCTCTATTTTTCCCCCACTTCAATTGCTGGGAAATTGTTGTGAAAAGGATTGAGAGTCTATTGCCATGAATTAGAAGCTTGGAGTGAGTACTCATCAATGTGGGTTAAGCAATGCTTCATGGTTTAATTTTTGACTGCTAAAGGAAACCCTTCAATTGAAATTCACCACCAAACATGAGTTGTTTATCATGATGAGTGTGTTGATACAAGTACTTTGAATTGCTGGGCCAAACAATGTAAAGATGATGAACTGGGAAGAGCTGATTAGTGATATCAAGAGTGAAGAGGATGATATATAACAGATGGGTTGATGAGAAAGGTTGATGTACTGATGAAGGACAAGCAGTGGGTCACTCCAATGAAAATTTTCTGTCAAACCTGCATTTCATAGGAATGTGTAGGTCATGTAGGTCATGTTATTGATGCTCTTTAATATTTTTGTAAGATGAATTCCATGCATACAATCCAGATTTGGCACATGATATTGAAGAATTAAAGGACTACTTTTGCATATATCTCTCTGAGTCAAATGAAGAGGTGTTAAGAAGGGTGAAAATCTGTTTAACGAAATAAAGTGTGAAGGGTACTTTTGTTTTTAATAAATGTATTCATTGATGGCTGAAGTGTTTAGCAAATGGTGGTGATTTTGTGAAAAAGTAAGTACAGAACTCATTTCATAAATTATTTTCCTGTTTTTTTTAATGAAAATATCCCTATAATGTAAATTAAAGCTATAGAAATAGAAGATACTATTTTTCATTCAAGCCTTTTCCTGGTTTGTTAAATGTCCAGAATTCCTGAACAAGATTAGATTGCTTGCTTTGTTCTTTCAAGGCATAGTTTTTCAAGATAGTAAGCTATCTCTCCTCATTTGTATTACAACTATGTTTGTTTACTAATGTTGCTATCAGCATACTCAGAAATATTCCATTTTTTAAACATTTTATGGGTTAAATAATCAATATTGGAACTGATGATGGAATGCATAATATACAAGGAAATGTAAACTAAATTATGCCAATTTCCTTTTTTTTTTTTGCACTTTGTGAATATATCTGAAGTGAGAGTTTCACTACTCAAAGCAAGATATGAAACCTATGCTTACCAACAATTAGATTAATTAACTCACTTCATAATTAATTCACAAATAATTATGTACTGAATAGTACAAAAAGCAGACCCTACTTTTTCCAGGAACACATCACAGTATTTTTTTTCCCCAATCAAGTTCAAGCTCTAATTTGGGGCTGCAAGTGTGAAAAAGGTAGAATAACTGTAAATTATTCTTCCACTATATCACTGGGCTTTTCTCTTAATGTCTATATTTTTAGGGAATGAGATGTATTATGATTATTTTCACATCTGGGGCCATTTGGAAATCAAATGTGCAGACCTTATTTGGGTAGGTGTTAGGCATCTGTTTCCTCTTTTGAAAGCTGCTTAGTGCATTTGGTTATAAATAGATAAGAGGTGATGATTTGATCTCAAATCACAAGAGGAATTGATGTTGCAATATAATTCAAACCCGAAAATAGTAGGGAAGATGTTCTGTTGGAATGCTTAGGCTAAAAAAGAGAATTAATACTTTAAATCATATGGAATTTAATAGTTGTTTGGAGATCTTGAAAGATTGTCTTTTGAGTTTAATTTGCCTTCAACATATGCTTGGGAATATATAAAACTGGAACATGTGTTAATTAAATATTATAGCCTGGCTGTTTTAGCAGCCTCTGAGGTAGGTGCAATTTTAGTTCCTTTAAGAGATGTTGTACTTGAATGGAAAGCAACAATTCAATTTTATAACGTATTAAAAAGTAAAATGAAAGCGTTAGCTATACATGGGATATCTGGACAGAAGAACTGGAATACTCAATTTTGGAAAATCAATTCCAGGTATTTTTTAAAAATTTAAAATATGATTATGTGGTTTAAAAATAAATCTAAGTAATCAGAAAATAGGATTTCTTAGAACTCCTCAAAGAATGTTTAAAAGGACATGGACATTATTATTTTATGTTGGCAATGTAATTAATTTGAAAATTATTTAACTAATAAAATTTGATCTTCGGTTTATAGCTTTTTTTGTTTCAAGTTAACTTGTATGCTATTTTTGAGAAGAAAATTTATATTTAAGGGTATCAGCGTGAAGCTGAATTATATGGTTAAACTATAGAATCTGTCAACTTAAAGAGCTCTGGTTTTATTGAAACTGGGGTACAACAGAAAGGATAATTGTATGTAACTGGAAAGAAAATCTTTACTCTGATTTTAAGGAATGGTTCAGAATATTGTTTCAATAATATCTATGCTATAAAAATAAGATAATACATTATGTTATTACATAGTTCACAAGCTTAATTACTAAATTAATTTCATATAGCTATATATATATTTATATGCATTTTTTCATGTTGTTGTTTATTTTATTTCATAATTATATTTATTTTTTTGAGCATTACCATTATTCAATGTATACATTTTGTTTGTATTTTACCCTTTTAACAATATTTTTTTTAAAAAAACACTACCTCGTCCCCTTTCGTGTTTGGAGAGGATGGGTGATTTCACATTCAATTATTTTATTATTCTCTTGGCTCATATTGTCTTCAATCCACCCCCCACCCCCCACCCCCATTTAAGAATTCCAGGTTAATTAAGTTATTTCTAAATTAACCTGTCAACTGCAGTTTATATAGTTTGCTGAATCATTCTATTCTGTCAGTTAATTATCATTTTCTACCATACAGTCCACTATGTTCTCAATATGTATGATGATGCTATCCATTTAATCATATCTGATTTTCATAATATAATTCTTTATAATATTTTTTAATAAAAAGAATAACACAATTATGTTAAACTACAGTGTATCAGTTCCAGTTTCAAACCAAAATCATGAAATTATGGCAAATACTGGTATAGGATTAGGCTTCATAAATTAAAGAAGATAATTCTTATATTACCTAAATTTATTCTGCAATAGCTTATTATGTAATTTTGTTTACATTGTTTTTGTTGTTCTTGTTGAGGTATTCTCCATTAGGAGAATGAGTGCACTTAGGGAAACGTAATGAGAGTGGTGTTGAATAACATACAACTAGCACACAGATACACTGAATAGTAAAATGCAGGTTTTATTTTCAGTAAATGGGTAAAAAAAGTCCAACAAAGAGTCCAAATCATACATGGTTAAAGCAGCTAGTAACTGTCCAGGGATAATCCAAAAATGAAGTCAAGTATCATAAACAGAGTTCAGTAAATGGAGTTTGCTAACAGTTGCAAGACTCACAGCAATCCAAGCAGAACGATGATCAGGCAACATGGCAAAACAGGAAATGCAAGGAGAAAGAAACCAGGTTTCTGGCTCCATCTTATGGCCATTGGAGGAACCTCAGACAATCACCATTACAACATTCTCTTAAAGATACAGTATTAAATTACTATTCTGGTTTATATATTTCCAACCCAACTATTAGGTGACTATCATTCCTAACATTCTCCCCTATCATTCCTAACATTCTCCCCTTACAGTTTAAGTCCATATTCCTCACAGCAAGTTTTATGTTTTATAGTGTCTTGGTCTTTTGTAAAATGATCTGCAATGTTATTCTCTGACATGCAGAGAATGTGTAATCATTTTACTTTACATTTTACTTTGAAAACATTCTCTCACATTTAGATATCTTAGATCAGTGTGTTTTGATCTTGTCTTTAGAGCAAGATTGGAACCATCTGAATTGCTGATTGGTTGTCTTCATACACAACAGTAGGTTCCTTTACATTAATTCCCATATCAATCAATAGTTGTTTATAACAAACTAAATCCATACATAATAGAGACAAACATGAGAATTCAGCCTCCATTGTTGATAAACTTAGATGTTTTTGTCAAATAGATCGCCATCCAATTAACACCTTTCCTAATAATACTACAGTACTTGATGTTGATTTATGTATAGGTACGTCTGTAGCGAAACTTGCATCGGCATATGCAGTTAAACTTAGTTCATCCTTAGGCTCCAAATATAATACATAATGCATTGTTTGTTTAAGATATCTCAATACACGCTTAGCAGCTTGCCAGTGCCTTTCAGTAGGCTCAGCATTAAACCTGGCTAATTGGTTAACACTATATGCTATATCTGGCCTTGACCAATTACTAAGATAAGATAAACTACCAATTAATGACTGATAAATATCCTTATCAAAAACAGGACTTTGAACATCATTGTGGCTAAACTCCTGCCTCATTGGTGTTTTAGACTGTTTACAAAGTTCCATTTTAAAATTCTTTAGTAACTGGTTAATTTTATCTGCCTGTGAGATTAATGCTGCTTGTAATGTGGTAGCCTTCAGACTAGATGCAAACACCTCATCGTAGTTATTGGCTGACTGGCCAAACCCTTGTGCTACTAACCTGGCTTTATGGGTGACAGTCCCATCTATACCTGTCTTAATTGTATAAATCCACTTTCACCCTATGGCATGCTCACCAGGTGGTAACCTGGCATTTTCATATACCTCCAAACTGTAAAGATTTCAGTTCCTTATCCATTGCTTCCTGCCAAGCAGCCTGATCCTTAGCAGGATACCATTTCAGTTCATTATAGTTAGTAGGAACTGTATTTACTTGGCATACTATACCTGATATCTATCTGGTAGTTGTGTTACATGGGTTGAATGTCTAGGTAACTCAGGGCTTACTGATGGATCCTCTTGTTCCACCTGCTCCTGTTCTTCTACCTCCTCTGTGCCTGTTCTTCCTCTTTAATGGCTATTGATGGTTTAACTATCTCATCATTAGGGACTACTTGGGTGTCGATAACAACATCATTGTTAGATTCCTGTTCTAGTTTATTCCACCTAATGTGTTCAAGAAATTTAGCACTAGCGCTACTGTAAATATTAGCTGTGCCTTGATCCCAAAATCTAAATGATCTATGGTTGGCCTTGTAACCTACGAAAAATAATTTCCTAGCTCTATGTTGATGTTTCAGTAACTTGTGAGGGAATATGTACCCATGCTGGAGTTCCAAATGTGTGTAGATAACTTAAATTTGGTTTTCTGCGATGCCAACGAGTGAATGGTAATTCATCAGTTGTTGTGTTCACCACATTGTTTAACACATGGTTGCTACACATTATGGCCTCACCCCACAGTGTTTCAGGCAAACCTGAGTCAGATAACACAGTGCGAGCCATGGCTTGTAAAGTTTGTCCTCTTCGTTCTATAAACGAATTATGTTGTGGCAGAATGCTTATGCTTGCTACCAGCTAATTTTAACATTGTTTGGAATCTATTATTAATAAACTCAGTCCTGTTATCTGTAACTACAGTAATTACTTTATGTTTCATTTTTCTCTCTGCAAACCTTAGCCAATTAAAGAAATGTTGGAATGTTTCTGTTTTGTTTTTCATTAAATAGCAGAAACTGTATCAATGAGGAAAGAATGATGTAAACCTGATGCAGCTCTGAAAAAATCAGTTCCTTTTCATGTAGTTCTTGAAAAGTTCTTTTCATGAAATTCAACATATCTCCACCTTTCAGAAGATGTGCTCTATACAGTTTACGTGTAAGATGTATGTGTGCACCTACATTGTCACAAACATAAATCCTCTTCAAATTCTCCCAACACCTAGCAGCAGACTCTTCTCCATGATTATGGACTAGTTGCTGGTCACTCAGTCCAATTATACAAAGAGCTCATTCGTTGTTTTGTTTAAAGTCAGCTAACTTTTTGGCATTGTCCTCATTATTTGGATCCCAAGCATTTACATCTGGTGGATCCTGAACTGCAGCCCATAACCCTTCCCTACGCAGAAGTAGACTGCACTTCATAGACCAGGAAACATAGTTTGTTCCATCCAACTGGGTTATCAGTGATAGACGTGTTGACAGGTCTTGTGCAATGTTTACCAGGACATAATTAAACACTAAACAGCTGTCTGTATACAGTACTGTGTATTCACACTAACTCTCAGTTATCTGAGTCTGGTATGGCTTGGGCCCATAACCAATGTTGAGGTATTCCCCATTAGGAGAATGAGTGCACTCAGGGAAACGTAGTGAGAATGGTGTTGAACAACACACAAACAGCACACAGATACACTGAACAGTAAAATGTAGGTTTTACTTCCAGTAAAAGGGTAAACAAAGTCCAACAAAGAGTGCAAATCATACACAGTTAAAGCAGTTAGTATCAGTTCAGGGATAATCCAAAAATGAAGTCAAGTATCATAAACAGAGTTCAGTAAATGAAGTTTGCTAACAGTTGCAAGACTCCCAGCAATCCAAGCAGAATGACGATCAGGAAACACGGCAAAACAGGAAATGCAAGGAGAAAGAAACCAGGTTTCTGGCTCCATCTTATGGCTATTGGAGGAACCTCAGCCAATCACAATTACAGCATTCTCTTAAAGATACAGTATTAAATTACTATTCAGGTGTATATATTTCAACCCAACTGTTCGGTGACTATCATTCCTAACAGTTCTGTTTCACATTTTTTCTGTACTTTCCTTTTGGTGGTTTCCAGACACAAAACATTGTGTCCAGAACATGCATTTTAAGAACAGACCTAAGGGTATCAGTTCCATAGTTTTAATTTAATAATCAACACTGCAATTTGTCCCAACTATTTTGCCTAGCTTTCCTCAACAACCATTTTCCCAGTCACATCCAAAAACTATAGGAATAAATTTTAGTGCTTGAATAAATTCTATGAATGTTGAAAGTTGAAGTTTATTAATAAATTAAAATTTTGATAAATTGATAAATTGAAATTTATTGATTTTTTTTCTATAATCAGATGGAGATGGGTGGTTAAGAAATATGAAATATTTATTTGTCAATAAAATAAACAGTTTTTTCTGTTATTATCCTCATTGTTAAATGTTTTTGCCAAGACACTCATTCTGTCAATGGCAAGAGTGTGAAAGAAGTCCTAGTGAAATTCCAATGAAAATAGAAGTATATATTATTTAATGTGGAAAGTAAAGGCGATCTTGCCTTTTCTTTACACATGATTATGTACTGTAATTAATTAAGATGGAGCTTCATTCTGATAGGGCACAATGTTTGCATTTGTTGTAAAATGAATGAGGCAACCCTAAAATGGTGGGATTCAATTTTTTTTTACTACTGGTTCTGTGGGAGTGACTTGGTGAGTGTGGCAGGGGAAGGATAGTAAAATCTCTAGTCAGAGGTGGTATTTGCTGGTTCTCCATTCACAATTTCTACTACCAGTTCTCCAGAACTGGTCAGAACCTGCTAAATACCACCTCTGAACTGTAAGCTTCCTGATTCTGAATGACAGTGCTATCATGTGTCATAACAGTTCTGAAGTGATATAGCAATAAACTGAATTCAGGCTAAAATAATGGCAAGCCTTTGCCCTTTCATAAAATAAAAAAAACATTCACTTACTAAATGAAGAAATCAGAAGTACTAGTAGGAGCTTTCAAGGAATTTTAGTGGAGGTGTTTAAGGGATAACCAATTGCAAATGTTCTCTCTAAATAAAGATCTGAATTTGAATGATCAGAAAGCTTGAGTGAGGAACAAGATGCATTTAATAAGAAGCAAGTGAAGAGGAATGGACTGGAGTCTGCAGTTGTTGTGTGTATGACTTGTTGTATGACGTGGGAAAATACCCGAACAAAGCTGAATGCCATACATGTAAGTACCCGCAAAAACTTAAGAAAAACTTAAGAAAACATATATCCATATCCATATCCATATCCATATCCATACACACACACACACACACACATATGATTTCTTCCCTATCATTGGTAAAATAACTGTTTAGCAGTATTGAACCCTTGATGTTTTTTGTTGGCCAGATCATAGTGAGGTTGATTAAAAGCATTTGAAGCCAAATCCTGGGAGGGATGGAAATGTAAAGTCAGAACTTGAGGTAAGGCACTGTAGAAGATGAGGCATTGTTTCCTAAAAGTCAGAGTCTTTATACTCTAATCAGAAGCAAAAGTGATGATGAATGGACTGGAGTCCATTGTCTATATAATCATGAACAAAGCATGTGGACGAAACAAGATGAGTTTGGGCTCTTATTACAGAATAGCAAATATGATTTAATACTTATAATTGGGACTTGAAGAGATGACTCCTATCACTGAAAAATAGCAATTAAAGGATACAATGTATTCAAAAGGGACTAAAGCAATAGAAAGGAAGGGAAATTGCACTGTGCTTTTAAAATATTCAGTTTTTATCAGAAATTATCAGAAATAAATGAGCTTGATAAATTGTAAAGTGTTTCTGATGTAAAATAAAGGAGGGAAAAAACGATCCAGGAATCAATTACTCTGAGATCAATAATTGAGAAGATTCTCAAAGAGACTATAAATAGATTAATCTCTAACATATTGAAAATATAGTGATAATTATTAAAATTCTGCATAGATTTGTCAAAAATGAATCCTGCCAGACTATTCTAATTTCATTCATTATCAGGTAACTTCCTCAATATAATGTAGAATGCTATAGACATGATGTGTCTTTGAATTCAGCCAAGGGTTTTATGAACTGCCTTATAACATGCTGATTATGAAGCTAAATAAATATGGGCTGGATAACATGACAAAAAATGGATATAAGAGCGAACTGATATAATCATCAATAGTTCATCATCAAATGGATGTATCAGGTGAGGTAACACCAATATGAGCTCTGGGACCTTCAGTCTCTAGTATATTCATTACTGTAATGTTTTGTGATAAAGATATTGAGGGAATTATCAAATTTGCAAATGATACAAAATTGGATGGGATAGCTAATATCCAGAAGACAAAAGTGAAAATATAAAAGGATCTTATTAGGTTAGAGAAATAGACAGATATTAACAGAATCAAATTTAACACAAATAAATGTGCAAAGCTGGTCTTTTAAGAAACAAAACCAAATGCCCAGATATAAGTTTAGGAATATCTGGATTGATAATGAAACTTGTAAAAAAGATATTGCAACTATTATGCTTTGTAAAATTGGCCAATTGCAATTTTAGGTTGCATCAACAAAAATATAACATTGGTAATGATTGGATGACTAATTGGTAGAGGAAAAATCATGTCATCATGCACTTTTCTATTCCCCTATTCAAAAGACTGTTAATTATATGAATAAGACAGACTTGAGGATTATTAGGCAAAATCTGGCTTTTCATAAAGGGCTATTTGATGCTTTATCTAGGTTTATACTTCATATGCTAAGACAGGAAGCAGCAGATGAAGCTAGGTAGAATCACATCCGATACCTGTACAATCAGCACAGCCACCCCTACACACAAGGCTGTGTGCTATCTCCACTTATCTTCTCCCTATATACCAATGACTGAATCTCAAATGATCCATCTGTTAAAATACTGAAGTTTGCTGATGACACAACAGTGATTGGTCTCATTCGAGACAATAACAATTCCGTATACAGACAGGAGGTTATACAACTTGCCTTGTGATGTAACTGGAACAATCTGGAACCGAACACACTCAAAATTGTAGAAATGGTGGTAAACTTTAGAAGAAACCCTCCCATACTACCACCTCTTACAATACTAGACAAATTTCATTTTAACATATGCCGATTAGTGTACATTAAAGTTATTGTAAGTCTAAGTCTAATTATTTGTTCCATTCAGTTTGTACTTTCTGTGGTGATAAAGCTTTGTGGGACAGCTAATAATTATTCCTCAGGTACTGCAGTCACTTTAAACTGCAAATCAAGTTCTAAAAAAAAAATAGTAAAAAAGAGAATCTATTTGTCACCAGAATCGAGCTTTACATCTGCACAAGAATAAACAATAAGGTACATCTCCAGCATCTTGCTTAAATAGAGCAGCAGATGTGAACTGCGTTAATGAGTAGTAAATCAACAGTTTATAAATGACAGGAATAGAAACCAACTGTCCATTACCTTTCTTCTTAAAAAAAAATGTTTTGCTAGGAGGAAAATGTTCTTCCTTCGTAAAGATCTCATTACTCTTATTGACTATAAATGGCTGCCATTTGAAACATTGTCCATTTGTCTTCCTTTCTGCAGGATAACTTTGTCTATGAAGAAATTCATCACCTTCCTCTGTAGCTGTGAGTCAAAGAATGCTTCAATTGATCCCAAATCCTTTCTTCTTCAGCAACATATCCTAAATGTATGAGTCCACAGGAAACATTTATTTGTCCATGCTGGTATAAGCTTTGTGTAGTGTTTCATTGTTTTTTTGAGTTGGTTCTTATCCTCTTGTGTGTTATCATAAATGTCAGTTGTAACCACAGTTTGAGAGCTAGTTGTCTGTATTTCAAGCTGTGGAGAGCTATCCAAAAATTCAAGGCAATACTGATTGTTTCCCTTGTTCCCTCTTTATGTTGGTGACAGCTGAACCTTTTAGATTTTTGAAAAATCTCATTGGCATCATTCCTGCAATATGTTTCATTGGGCTAATTAGGAAGTGAATGTTTTATGACAACACCAAAAAGGGATCAGTTGACCCAGTCCAGTAACTTGTAGGGAGGTAAATTGAATTAAAGAGACCCTATCATGCACAGGTTTAATGAACTCTCTCAAGTTAGCTGTATTGTGCAAATACATAAACCCAGTCAATTGACCTATTTTGCATACCTTTTCAGGAAAAAAAAACTGGAAAAAAGTAGCTACAAATGGGTTTCTTTTCATGTTTGGCATTCTTTTCACAACTGTCTTCATGGGAGAACACATTGCCAAGACCTGAGAGCATGCAACATGCCTGACACACACAGAGAGATTGGTTAAAGTGGCAAGTCACTCCACTTTAACCAATCTGACCAGTGAGAATAAAGCCTTGCCAAGAATCTCTGCTGTTTTCAAAATATCAGGCAGTTGCTGGAAATAGTAGGAAAGAACTGGTTTCTCCAAAAGGAGATCTTTCCCCAACTCATCCAATTAACATGAGTATGTTCTACCAATAAGACTACTAGGTTACAGTAAGTCTACTGTGGGGCAGGTCCAGTGATTCTGGAAAATAGATTTACCTTCCAATAAGTTATCATTAAGGGACGCAATGACTCAGTGGGTAAGATGCTGATCTTGTCAATCAGAAAGGCCAGCAATTTGGCAGTTCAAATCTCTACCACCATGTGATGGAGTGAGCTCTCCTTACTTGTCCCACCTTCTGCCAACATGGCAGTTCAAAAGCATGTAACAATGCAAGTAGAAAAATAGGGACCACTTTGGTGGGAAGGTAATAGTGTTCTGTGCACCTTTGGCATGTAGTCATGCCAGCCACATGACCACAGAGATGTCTTCAGACAGTAGTGGCTCTTTGGCTTTGTAATGGAGATGAGCACTGCTCCCTAGAGCCGGAAACAACTAGCACGTATGTGTGATGGGAACATTTACCTTTAAGTTATCATTTTGCATATCATTTGAGGTGGAGTACTGTCTTGAATCTTGATATGCCATTAAAATTGCTTATATGTTTGTTTCTGTTACATATTTCCTGATTGCACTGTAAGCCTGTCTGTGCAAGTTTTTAAGAAAATTGGAATCTGAAGAGAAACATTGTAGAGGTTTGTAATTACCAGCTGTAGGGTACAAAAAAGTTCAGATGTGTTGGGAACTGGACTCAGTTTTTTCCATTTTTTTTTTCACACAAGCTATTTTTCTACCAGGGATGGAATGCTACTGGTTCTGCCCGGTTCTAAAGAACCAGTAGCTCTGAAGAGCAGCAGACATCGAACTGGTTCTGTGTTTGCTGCTGTTTGGCCCACCTGCTCACCCAGGATCTCACCTGTCCTTTCTTTCCTACTTTTTCAACCTCCGCTGCTTTGCGCGGCACAGCTAAGGTTGAAAAAGCAGGAGAAAAGAGGTTTTTCAAAAACTGCGCACCTGCGCACAGCGTTTTTCCGCTGTCTGGGTGGCACAGCTTAACATTTTTTTACACACGTGCATAAAATGTAGTCACTGAACTGATAGTAACACCAGTTGAATTCCACTCCTGTTTTCTACTGTATTCATTCAAGGTGACAAGGCAGTCTTACCAAATTTCTATTTTTTGCTTACCAAATTTCTATTCTTTGTAAAATTATACAGATTATAAAATCAGTTGCTTGAAACTGCAGAAGTTAACTCCTTGCTTGATACAAAATGGCTGCACTATTTGAATAAGAAAGTTTTAGATTATCTTCACTTTATATCAATTATTTCATCTGTTTCTTGAGAAAATGTCTACTTTCATCATCCATTCATTTTTCCTTGAATGATGTTGATCTGGTAGGAAATAGCTACTCTGGTTGAATTTCAAAGCAGTTTGCTGCCATAGTGAGAGATGTATGTAAAGCTCTTTCAATTAAACTTTTTAATATAAATAAACCAATTTTAGAACCCATGAGTACTTATGTATTGTAAATTTTTAATTGTATCTGCATATTTCAATGAAAGCTTACCTGTGATCTGATTTTTTTTAAAATCAATTCAATAATGGCTTTTGGTATTCATGTGATGTAAGACTTATTGCCAATCTTCCAAAAGGATGATGTGAATCAAGACAGTGGAATCACAGCTTAATATTAGATTTTTAAAAGATCTGCCATAAGCAATAGTATTCGAAAAGAAACTGGATGGTTAATACATACCAGTACCTGCTAAGGGGAATTACACTCTGACATTAACAGGCAAGTCATTTCTGTCTTAATTCATAACTTATCACTATATTCTTGCCTAAACTACTTCCTAGCTGTCCCTCATATTGGATATTCACTGGCTCATCCAGTCTCATCCCTAAAGCCAAGGAGTACAACAACTTTTTGCTTTCTGGTAGTTGCATTGTGGAGTGGTTGTTAAGATGTTTGACCAACATAAAGTCTATTATTCATATAACTCACTAAGGGCAATTATCCTTTAGCTTAGCTGACTTCATAGGCTTATGTTTGTGGAAAATAAGCTCATCTGGAAAATGGGAGGCATGTGGATGCTATTGTGTATATGCTGCTGTAGACATCAGGGTGATAATGAAATCTATATTGGAAGCTCATAGTATTTTAAGATTAAAAGAACAATAATACATTCCTCTTGCATCTTGAGTTCTAGTGTCCTTTCTTCACAATATTGAACTTAAAACTAAAACCCTAGATTTTTAAGAAATTCCCAACAATTCAGACAGATCAGTTATAGATGCAACACCGTACAATAGTTTCTAGAGCTGTGTAGATTGAATATTGTTAGGGATAACATTGTTTACCCTAACTGGTTTAGGTAAAATAATAAATATATTATCATGGTTTATAAGTTAAAGTGTCTGCAACTTTAAATATAGGAATGTAATTAAGGGAGTGGTTGTGAAAGCACTTTAAAAGAAGCAAGACGACAGCTTGCTCTCTCTCTGGCTTTGATGATCCCTAATTACTGCATGGACTCAAGACTGCATTACTCCAACGGGAGAGAGACAAAGGACTGATTTGTAAGTGAACTGACATAGGATATTCTACACGGACTTTGCTAACTGAATATCCTTGAATGGACTGACTAAATGATACATGACTAATGGACTGTTATTTTGACTATGCTATGAACTCATAATGGAATAAACTATATTTTTGATAGCACAAGCGTATCTGTTATTTTTACTGTATGTTAATAAACATACAAACTTATATCACTCATTTATCTGTTTGCCTATCTGACTAACGCTGCACATTCTGTTTAGCTTGTCTCCTTATCCCTGGTTGGGGAACCCAGGCTTAACAAATATAATCCAATTGAATCACTTATTTGGATTTCTAAATTAGATCAGAGAAGTGAGTTGATCCAATTTAGAAAGCTAACCTGCAAAAAAGTTTTTCTGCACATATAGATCTATTCAGAAAACAATTGTCCAGTTCGACAATTCCACCCAAATCAACAATTTGAATGAGGAGATGTGATTTTGGAAGTTTGGTCGAGTCCTTTTGAATTAAATCCCTGAAACAGATCTTCTTGTATGCCTAATAGTTTAATCTCTTCTAATATTATCCTAATAACTTCCATTTTTCCATCCATGCTTATGATGTATGCCTACATGGAGAAGCAACACTCTATATTATCACAATATCAGCATTCTCCAATATTTTAATAATTTCATACCAACCATCTGCTTTTTTATGAGTGAAATACATAAGGACTACAGCTAATCCTCTATATTTCCATAGCACTTCAACCATTTTGCTGGAAACCATCTTTGTTTTAAAAATTAAACAGAGATTAATAAAGCATAGCAAGTTGCATGTGGTGTTTTAGAAACTGAGAAGCTATGATCCAGGATGATTGCAACCAAGTTTAAAATGTGCCCAGAACTTTTAATGTGCAGTGCTAGAAATAAATAAAAAGTGTTAGAAAATAAAGTACAAACTTAGGCAAGTAGTTTTCATGAATGTTTTGGCACTTTTTTTTTTTTTTTGGTGAATGGAGGGACTTTTTGGGAAACATGGAATTCCATCCATGAACACATTATAATACTCATTTTAAGAAAAAGTTTTGATGAAATATTTTTACCTTTGAATCATGGAAAAGTTTTCTTTATTTAATTTCATGATTTATGTTATTATCAGGCCCAAAAGCAGGACTGACATATGGCAATTCTTCCAAACTGAGTTTTTTCCCCCTTGTTTCACACCTATAGACAAACTCTGAGTTCTCTATATTTGCATCTACAATATACTCTCTGAAATATTCAGGATGGACTGTCTTCACCCTCTTTCTCTCCCACTTAATATATGAGTAACGCTGAATAAGAGGCAAGGAAGAGGAATAGAATGCACTCCTTTCTTCCTGCAGTTCCACCTCCTCACTACATTCCAGCACATTCATGCTAAATTACATTTGCTTTAAGTATATCCAGAAATGAATTTGCTTGAATTAAACAATTTACAAAAGACCACAAGCATTCAATATTCCATCACGCTTCTGTCGCAGAACCCCAAGGCAGTTTACACAATTTTCCAGAGTTGTTTCCTGTTCAAAGACTGGCCAACAGCAGGTCTTTGCCTTAGCAATTGTCTACATCTTACAGCCTCAAATTATGGGATTGCTAAGTAGAAAAAACAAATAATGAACAGCTCCCATAACCATCTTCTGAAAGAACTGAGATATCTATGAATATTTGGGCAAAAGTAACCTTCCTTCAATTTTTTTTTCTTTCTGTTCAGTTTGCATTGAAAAGAAGAAATATTCCTCTTCCGTCATTGTCCCTGCTTGATGAAAACAAATCAACACAGAAGAAAAAACATCCATGATAATCTTAATATAATTCCCTTTAACAGCAAATTCACACAGTTGACTGATAGCAGCAATGAAATCCAAACAGAGCAAACGACAACCCAGAATGTTGGAAAAGAAAAATGTAAAATAGGGTTTGGCATGACCAAATTGTTTTGTTTGAGCTTCCTTTAGGTTATACAGACTTGGAAGATGAAACAACTTGGTTGATTAAAAGTGAATCTGAAGCCTGGGTGTATTTAGGGGCTATTTTAAAAATATTTTTAATATATGTGTTATGTATGTAAATAGTTGAATAAAGGAAAGCTTGGGGTAAAGTGCAGGGTTCTGGCCCTGCACTTCTGATTGGGTGTTAAGCGGCTAGATCGGATTGGTTGGGTCCTGAGAATCTGATTGGCCCTTAACGAAGGACTCTTATTGGTTCTGGAGCTAGCGTTTTACAGCTCCCTATTGGTTATGTCACATTAGAGTTGCCTATATAAGGCAGAGTTGTTGTTATACAAGTTATAAGTCACTATGCAATAAAGAGCTGAAAGTTCACCAACTAAGACTGTCTCCATTCATTATACCCATGCCTGAATCTATAATACTGGCGACGAGGATGGGATTTGGAGACATCTGATCTTAAGGAACTTGGAAGAAAAACAGAGCACATGTAAAAAATGGTGCCACCAATGGAAGCCATGTCCGGCGGCATCGTACCACCCGCTCCGTTCGATCCAAACCAAGAGGATTGGGAATCCTACATGGATCGCTTTCAGATGTTCCTTGAAACGAACAACCTGAAGGACGCCACACCAGCCAAGAAGCGGGCGCTGTTCCTGACGTACTGCGGCCCGGCTGTCTTCAAAATGGCAAAAGCACTCGCAAAGCCTCGAGAAGTGAAAGCAATAAGCTGGGACGACTTCGAACCTCTCCTGAGAGACCATTACGCGCCAACCGTACCCACACTCGTGAGACGCCACGAGTTCTATCAACGAAGCCAACGAAAAGGAGAGAGTGTGGCTGACTTCGTGGCAGACCTCCGACACTTAGGAGGCCTCTGCGGGTTCGCAGACTTAGATGAAGCATTGAGAGACCGCCTAATTCTGGGATTAGATGCACTAAGCGTGCAGAGCAAGCTGATGGTGAAGGGCGACATCGGCCTTGTTGACGCCATCGCCGAAGCCACTGCTGCTGAGGCGACCAAAAAGTCCGCGGCGCAACTATGGCGAAGCCGAAACCCAACAAACCCACCGACAGGCGACATCTCACCCAGCTCAGAAGGGCAGTTGGCGACAACGCACTACGAGGACCTCTTTTCGTCGTCAGACAGCGACGAAGAAGGGGTCCATCGACTGCGGTCTGACCGGGACCCTCGTCCTAAACCCTCACGCCCTTGCGCTGGCTGCGGGGCAAACCATCCCAGGGCAGACTGCAAATTCCGCGACGCACTCTGCCATGAGTGCGGGAAACGAGGCCACATTGGTCGAGTCTGTCGCAGTTTACCGGGACCAAGCCCGGCCTCAAAGGGAACCAACTTTCGCCAATCGGCAGGAAACCGTCCGGTAAGGCGAGACCCAGCAAACCACTCCTACAGATATCGAGCGTTGCAGAAAGAAGAGGCTCACCATACTATCACTATAGGTCACGCCTCGGCCATGGACGCGAAGAAGATTCGAGTTACAGTAGCCATAGAGAACCAACCCTGCCACATGGAGGTCGATTCGGGATCGTCCCTCTCGATGGTGTCGTGGAAGACATTAAAGCAGCTCATTCCTACCATCCAACGCCAAGGCCTTCGAATGCAATGCCTTTTCCTAAAAGATTACCAAGGGAATCGGATCCCTGTGGTCGGGTCTTGTCGAATCCGCGTCTCGTTTAAAAAGCATACGGCATACTTACCTCTAACGATCATAGATAGGGACAGGCCTAGTTTGTTGGGCCTCCAATGGTTTGCGCCACTCGGCATCGAAGTAGCCGGCGTGAACCGAGTCGGTGATTGCGAGTGGGAGGAGGACCTTATGTCTGAATTCAGCGATGTCTTCGCAGATCGTCTGGGTGAGTATAAGGGGACCCCAATTTCGTTCAGCCTCGACCCTAAGGTCGCCTCGATCCGTTTAAAGCCCCGTCGAGTTCCGTTCGCCCTTAAGGCCAAGATAGATGAACAACTTGACAAACTAATTAAACAAGGGGTACTGCAGCCCATTGATCATTCCCCATGGGAAACTCCTATTGTAACCCCCATTAAACCAGATGGGTCAATCTGAATCTGTGGGGACTACTGGGCCACTCTAAACCACGCACTCCAGCAGAACGCGTATCCAGTGCCGGTGGTTCAGCACCTCCTTCATTCTCTGGGAGGTGGAAAGGTTTTTGCTAAGTTAGATTTAGCTCAAGCCTATCAACAATTGCCCGTGGACGATAAAACAGCCCAAGCTCAAATGATAGTAACGCACAGAGGTGCTTTTAAATGTACCCGATTGCAATTCGGGGTAAGTGTAGCCCCAGGAATATTCCAAAGTTTAATGGAACGATTGTTGCAGGGAATCAAGGGCGTGGTTCCATATTTTGATGACGTATTGATTGCAGCCCCTAGTAAAAAAAATCTGCAGAATCATTTAAAATGTGTTCTTAAAAAATTCCAAGAAGCGGGACTGAAAGTAAAAAGGGATAAATGTCATCTGTATACCGACAGTGTTGAATTTCTAGGTTATCGCATTGATAGTCAGGGTATTCACCCAACTGAGAGTAAATTAAGGGCGATTAAAAATGCTCCCAGACCTCGTAACAAAACTGATCTTCAAGCATTTTTAGGCCTCATCAATTTCTACAATGTGTTTTTACCACATAAGGCGACTGTGGCTGAACCGTTACACCGGTTATTAGATAAGAAAGCATTGTGGGTTTGGGGTTACTGAGAAGAAAAAGCATTTTGAAATGTAAAAGATTTACTTACATCTGATTCTGTACTTATGCAATATAATGAAACATTACCATTGGTTATAACTTGTGATACCTCACCGTTTGGGGTGGGCGCTATTTTGAGCCATGTGCTGCCTAATGGAAATGAGGCTCCCGTTGCATACTTTTCGAAGACTCTTTCCCATGCAGAACGTAACTATGGACAAATAGACAAGGAGGCTCTTGCAATTGTGTCAGCCGCAAAAAAATTCCATGAGTATGTATATGGAAAGACATTTACAATTGTAACTGACCACAAACCTTTACTGGGGATAATCGCTGGGGACAAACCAACCCCCTATATATTGTCCCCAAGAATGACTCGATGGTCAGAGTTCCTAGCTGCTTATAATTATCAATTGTTACATCGACTGGGGAAAGCCATTCCCCATGCCAACGCACTCAGCAGAGCACCGCTACGAGAGACCCTCGACAATCCGGCACCAACAGTATCGGCGTTACAAATCGAAATGCTCAACTCACCTCCCATGACCGCTCGAGATATCGCGAGGGAGACCAGACGAGACCACACCCTAGCTCGAGTCCTAGGCTGGGTAGAGCGTGGATGGCCATTGGACCAGATCCCAGATGACTTCGCGCCATTTAAAACAAGACAGACTGAACTTTTTTCACAAAAAGGCTGCGTCATCTGGGGCGATAGAGTCATCGTCCCAGAACGACTCCAAAAGACGCTGTTACAAATCTTGCACGATGGACATCCCGGGATCGTGCGAATGAAGGCACTTGCACAGAGCTACGCTTGGTGGCCAGGCATGGACCGACACATCGAGCAATGGGTCAAGGCCTGCACCAAGTGCCAACAAACCAGCAACGCACCGCCAAAAGCTGCACCGACCGAATGGGAGACGCCACGTGGACCCTGGTCCAGAATTCACCTGGATTTCGCAGGGCCGATCAAAGGACAGACATTGCTGTTGACTGTCGATGCATACTCTAATTGGTTAGAAATTCATCGAATGGCCAATACAAACTCCGAGGCAGTCATTAAAGTCCTCAATAGACTCTTTGCAACTCATGGATTGCCGGACGTCCTGGTGTCCGATAACGGACCACAGTTTACAACACTACTGTTTGACCAGTACCTTGCTGATAACGGCATCCACCATGCGCTCACCTCGCCGGCGCATCCTGCTACCAACGGCCGAGCGGAACGCATGGTACAATTTGTAAAAAAGACTTTACAAAAGGTGGACTATGACAATCTTGACGAAAAAATAAACCGCATTCTACTTCTACAACACATCACTCCGCACAGCGAAACCGGCAGAACTCCCGCAGAACTTCTCATGGGGCGAAAACTCCGTTCCCGCCTCGATTGTCTGCACCCTGCTTACGAGCCAGAGAAGCCTCCAGGATCCAGCGGACGCTACTGTACCTTCAAGGTAGGCGACCCCGTTTATGCAAGAAATTTATCGGGCGACCCAGTTTGGATTGAAGCAACGATAATACGCGAGACTGGGCCCAGATCCTATATTGTAAAATGTATTGATGAGAGACTATGTAAAAGACATATTGACTAATTACGGTCACGACTCATAACGGCCAGCCAACAACTTCCCAACGACCAAACTGAGGGTGGGGAAGGAAGAGAAGAAGACGACATTCCAGGAAACCTGTTCCAAGAAAGCGATGAATCAAGTGAAACCCAGGAAATGGAGCAGGAAGAAGAATTGTACGCTCCAAGGGAAATCACACCAGAACGAGAAGCCGAGCCAATACAAAACAACACCCTACCTCAACGGGACTGCACGCAGCCAGTCCAAAGAAAATCTGACAGACCCAAGAGACAACGGTCCTATTTAAAGGACTACATAGTCACAAATTAATTGTGGAGCCAGGGGGAAGGGGTGTTATGTATGTAAATAGTTGAATAAAGGCAAGCTTGGGGTAAAGTGCAGGGTTCTGGCCCTGCACTTCTGATTGGGTGTTAAGCAGCTAGATCGGATTGGTTGGGTCCTGAGAATCTGATTGGCCCTTAACGAAGGACTCTTATTGGTTCTGGAGCTAGCGTTTTACAGCTCCCTATTGGTTATGTCACATAAGAGTTGCCTATATAAGGCAGAGTTGTTGTTATACAAGTTAGAAGTCACTATGCAATAAAGAGCTGAAAGTTCACCAACTAAGACTGTCTCCATTCATTCTACCCATGCCTGAATCTATAACAATATGTATGCTTGGGGTGTGTCTGTGTTTATTTATCACTCTGAGTCTTTGTGGACTGCCTAAACAAGTTTCTGTAATTTTCTTGGCGAGATATTTAAAACTCCTTTCTATTGCCGTCTTCCTAGAACTGAGAGAGAAAATGATCTCTCAGTTGGCTTTGGTGTGACATTACAGTGTCACATTACAGTGATGAACAGCCTGGAGAGATGTCAGGAAACAGAGAAGGCTATTTCTGGGGAAATTGGCCTTGGTGTTTATTATTGGTATTGCATTCCAGTTCTCTGCACTCAGCCCTGAAACTGGAATTTTTTTGGTCCTGGGTTTTGCTGTTAAATGTCAGCTTTATTTTTAATAAGGTCTTCTTAGAGGCTGTGCAGGTCTGAACGGGAAAGATCAAGCTTCTCTCAACCCTCACAAAATTGAGCAACTATGGGTTTTAGGCCTCCCTGTATCTAGAGATCTTCCACTTTTAATTCTGAATGGAATAATAATTGGGGAATTCCCTGGGTTTTTTGCTCACACTATGGGGACTAAGGAAAACAATGAATCTAGTTTGATTCTCTAGAACAGGGGTGTCAAACTTGATTTCATTGAGGGCTGCAACAGGTTTGTGTTTGACCTGGGGGCATGGCCAAGGTGGGCATGGCCAACTTGACATCACTCATGTTGGGAAAGCCTGTGGTGGCCCTAGTGCTCTGTCAGTGAAAAAGGATTCCCAAGCTCTGTTTTCTCCTGTGATGGCTTCCTTCAACCCTCTGTCAGTGAAAATCGAGCTCAGGAGGGCCGTAAGCAGCCTTCCCAAGTTCCATTTTTTCACTGTTTCCAGGCCAGTGGTGCGGGCCAGATCTAAGCACCCCACGGGCTGGATCTGGCCCCCAGGGCCTTGAGTTTGACAACTCTGCTCTATGCAATATGAGATGAATCTTCCTAAGTATTTCCTTCCCAAATTAAACTCTACAGTTTAAATTAAATCATATCCATTTAGTTTTGGGACATTAATGAGATTTCTTAATCACATTTATATTTTATTTTCCTTGTGGATCTCAGTATGAACCAGAGGGTTCTCTACTCTCTGATTCATACAACAATCCTGTGAGATAGTATAGTGTAAGAAATTAAAACTTGGCCAAAGGCACCTATGTCTGTATCTTCTCAGTTGTAATGAAATATTTTATTTATTTAGCTATTTGACAAACAAGCCTGGAAGCAAAGCTAGGTCTTTAAAAACGCTTGGAAAACTGAAGATGAGAGCTTTCAAGTTCTCCAGGGGGATGCTATTCCAGAGGGCAGGCATTATGACACAAAGGGAGAACTTCCTTTCTTTTCCTATATGTCAGAGTTATTTGCTATCTCTTAGCAGGAAATGTAACCATGTTGATTGTGAGAAGGCAAACTTAGAAACTTGTTAGTATAGAAAGCTGTTTCTATACGAACAAAAGCAGAAAGTTATTTTGGCTGTTGTTCTGAGTAAAAAGATCCAATAGAAGTCAAAATGTTTAGGAATGAATACTGATAGAGTATTCATCCTCAGAAAATGCAGTTGCATCATAATCTGATCACTTAATGCAGGGATGGGATTCAATTTTTTAAACAATTGATTCTGTGGGCATGGTTTAGTTGGTGGGTATGGCTCGGTGGTCATGTGACTGGTTGGGCATGGCTAACTCAACATCACTCACACTGAGGTACATATCTCCTCGCCTGGCCTCTCATGACTGTGGGGATGCTGCAATAGTCATAAATGTGAAAAATGGTTATAAGTCACTTTTTTCAGTGCCATTGTAACTTTGAATGGTCACTCCACACAAGCAAAGTACCAGCAATGGAGGGAAAAAAAACTCTAGAGAAGTTCCTGAGAGAGGAAGTCTAGTCCTGCCAAGAATGTAAAAAGGGTTAACGGAGAGGCAATTTCTGTAAGCAATACCAAAATGTTTCCTTCCTGCCTTCCTTACAGGATTAGGCCAGTAATTTCTTCTTAACAACTGGTTCTCCAAACTGCTTCGAATGTTAACAACAGGTTCTACTAAATAGGTGGGAACCTGTAGAATCCCACCCCTGACTTAATCCATTTTTTTCCCAAACCTCTTTTTGTTTTCCATAGTCGTTTCTCTCTGCATCAGTGTTACAAATAGTTTTGTTTTGCTTGATTCATGAAGGATGGAGGGGGATTGTACAGTATATCCAGATTGTTGAGACGATTTCAGAATTGTAATCTTTGTGATCCTGTCTCCACCCTCTTTTTCTGCCAGACATGCTGTGTAGTCTTTCCAAATTTTAAGTTGTTCTCCACCCTGAAATGACCTTGAACAAAAAGCTAAGGATGCCAAGCCACCAAATTACTTTATGTTACACCCCATGTCCAAAAGAAAGCAGCTGTCTTCTTGATTGTAGAGCACCTGACTATATCCTGGGGAAAAGAAGGGAGGTGAGCAGGACAATGGCTAGCTTATTTTCAGTTATTGCATGGACAGAGCCTGCATTTTCAAAACAGACTGAATCTCTTCAAAGAAGAATGCTGAAAGTGAAGTGGCACATTGCCTCAGCTGATGCTGAGTGACCTTTTAAGATGAAAGGATAATAGTCTACATAGTGAAAGAAGAGAAAACTCTATGCAGTATTATAGGTATAGAGGTCATTTGGACTGCTCAAACAAAAGCATACAATCCTAACAATCTCTACTTACTACATAATTAAAACCCATGAACTGCTAAATGTTGCAGACACCATAATCCTAGAAAAACTTGGCTACATACCCACCTCCTGAAAAATCAGGTTAGAGGCTAAGATGAAAACAACTCAGAGAAGTCAGCTGGTGAAATTGCAGAAGAATGTGAAGATTAAAGATAAGTCTCAGTTGTTTAAAAATATAATTTCCACATATATAATATATATTCTGTTTAGTGAAGACAAGGCCATGACAATATCTGACCACTGCAATTCACTGCTGCTATTCATCATATAAGAAGTCCTCTGTTCTTAAACTCAGGATCTCTCTCTCTCTACCCCTCTCTATATCTGTTATCTATCTATCTGTCTGTCTATCTATCTATCTATCTATCTATCTATCTATCTATCTATCTATCTATCATCTATCTATCTCATGTATTAATTATCTATTTGCACTTTTCAACTCCTCCTTCTTCTCCATACTAGCTTGGCTAATATTAACTTCCATCATCAAATAATATGCTTATGGCAAATGACATGCTTATGGCATTTAGGTTATTGATTTATAATTTAAATTTAAATTATTATTATGGTATGTTGCACAGTTGGCTAGATGTTTAGACATTTGAATTTGTCTTTTTTACTCACCTATCAAATCCTTCCCAAGAACCTGGTATAGACAGGTATTGTCTTAGGGTGTTAAAGATATTGTCGCAGGATGTAAGCTGTTCCAAGTAAACCTGCCCTTTTCAGTTGACAATGATTTTATTATCATCATTATTATTACAATTATTAAATGCACTGCATGTGAAGTCACCATTGCCAGTTCCTTAGCTAGTGTTGGCTTTCATATGCATTGAGTTCTTTCCAAGAACTAGGATGTTGTTTGCATTGGTGTAGTGTTTGTACATATTCAAACTGTGTCAATATGCAGATTTTTCAAAGTGTAGTCCAAGAGTTTTTGGTATGGCACCCAGTGTAACAGTAACAAATGAGACCACCATAGCCAGTTAATCAATAATCTTTGAGCTTCAGTTTTCAGGTTTTGATACAATGTGATCTTCTCCAATTTTTTTTATCTTCTATTCTATTATCCCCTGGTATTGCTCCATCAGTTATCCACACATTATCTCTTTTCAACTGCAATTAAATCTAGCGTGTTATGAACCTAGAGCTTACCAGTTTGCATTTGGAAATCCTACAGTATTTTAACTTGTTCTTTTTCAACTACTTTTAAAAATCTATGTTCTCACCAATGTTTCATTTCTGGGACATTATAAATTTTGCAGATGTTCCAGTGAATCATTTTGGTGACTGTCATGTCGTCGGAAATGATGCCAGGAGTCGGTGACTTAGTATCAAGTTCTTTTATTGAGTTAGGAACCGAACTGGGCTAAGGAAAAACTTTGCGGCTTTTTATTTCTTTAGCTGCGGCAGCCGCGGCCAATGGCACCGCTTTGAATCTCCCGCGATTCGAATCGACCAATCGCGGGAGATTCTCAGCGAGCCAATCGGCGCGGCTCGCCTAGCCAATCAGAGTGCCCCGCGCTTTGGCCAATCAAAGCGCGGGGATCTCAAGAATGCTAATGAGGGGGAACTTCCGGTTTGCGTGGCTTCGGGGCAGCAGGAATTCGCGACAGCTCGCGATTCCTGCTGTGCTAGCCGTCGAGGTACCCCCGATCCAGACGGGTCAGGGGGATATGGCTGCCCTGTAGGGACAGCTGAAGAGAGAGGGGAGTCGGATAGGGAGGTGGGGGTGTCGCAGACCCCCCCTTCTCCGGGAAAACCCCTTTTTCCCAAGGCGGTGGAGCGGCGGTCAGCAATGGCCGCCATGAAGAAGCCAGCAACCGGGTAAGAACTGTGCTGGAGGAAGTGTGAAGAGTGAAAGTTCTGTCTGAGCCGGGTCAAGTAACACCTTTTAAACTGCCTGGAATTGAGCTGCTTGAATTGCTGGAGGATACATTGTATCCCTAAGAAGAGCGAAAAGCGGCGGAGAAGCTGTTAAAGGGAACTCTTTTTTTTTTTACTCTCCCACCCCATGGAAAAAGCAGAAATATTTGGATATATTAGACATTGAAAGTGGATTGCTTTGAAAGCTGAAGCTAAGAGACAAAGGGATTTTTGGACATTGAAAAATTTAAGAAATTGGAAAATCTCTGCTGGAGGTATGGATTTTTGATTATTTAAAATTGTCATTGCAAGTGGGAAGGGAGAAAAAAAAATTGGAGCAGAAGCTGAAAAAGGAGGAGATTGTCTAGAACGTCTTTGTGGATCCCAAAAGAAGATATATGGTAATTGGACCTCTTTGATTAAAAATTAATCCAGAAAGAGAAAGAGAAGAAGGAAGAAAAGTATTAACTTTTGGAATTTTTTTTTTAATTGCTTTTGATTATCTTTGATTAAAAATACTTGTGGTTGTTTTGGAAAAAGTTTCCCTTTTTATAATGGCATTGTTTGTGGATGAACTAGAGATTGAATATCAAAAATATAAAAAAGAAGATACTTTGGGCACTTTGTTTCAATTCTTAGAAATGGCGTTATGTTCTGTTGAAAAGTTGATTACACAGCAGAAGGACTGGGACAAGGAAGAAGAGGAAGAAGAAGCCATCTTTGATGAACAATGGGTCCCTTCCGGAGAGGAGGAGAAAAAGGATAAGAAAAAGGGGATTTTAAGAATTATAAAAACAACCAAAAGAGAGAAAAATGAGCGAAAAGGTGGAAGCAAGGTTAGAAAGCAAAGGAAAAGGAGTAAGAAAAGCGATGGGAAAAAGCAAAGGGGTAGAAAGGGCAAGGAGAAGAATAAGCAAGAGAGAAAGGGGGGGAGGAGAAGCCTTAATGGGGGGAAGCAAGACCTAAAGAAAAAAAGTTTATTTAGAGACAATGGGTGAATTTAATTTAGATTAAAAGAGGGATTCTGGAGGGTATATAAGATTGTGTTTTTATGTAATTTTAGAATCTTTTAAACAGAATCCCAAGAAAGATTGTAATATGTAGTATTTCTAAGTTAGGGTAATGAGTTATAGATGTTACTCCAATTGGTGTACAGGAGAAGTATAGTAAAAGAAAAAAAAAGATGAATGGATAATTGGAAATAAAACAGACAAAGAATGTTGTTGAAAATGGTAATAAGATATGGAAGGATATATATGCTTTTTTTTTTTTTTGGATTTTGTATATTGATAAAAGGCAATAAAATCTTAATTAATAAATAATTTGGATGGAAAAGAGAAGTAGGGACAAGATATGAAGTTAATATTATATGAAATATTGATATTATAATCTGGAAATGTTATGCCTTATTGGTCTTTTATTATTATTTTTTCTTAGAAAAGAATTTATAAGCTGTTATGCCTTGATTCTTTGTGCATTGTTCTTATAAAACTGATAAAAATGGTTTATATATATATATATAAAAAAGAAAATGATAATAAGATATGGAAGGAGATATGGGTTGAATATGATGTTTGAATTTGTGTCTGTGTAAAGAGTTTTAACCCGGGAACAGACAACCTTCAGAAAAGATCTTTTAGTTTTGTTTATGTTTTGTGTTTGTATGTTTGTGTATTGTGTTTATGGTAAAACTAACAAAATTTGTTTTTTATAAAAAAAATAGGAAAAAAGAATCAATAAAACCTTGGAGGAATGTTAGACGAGAATAATTTAAACAAGCCAGAAAGAAAAGAATATGATGACTATAAAATGGATAAATATGGAAGAGAAATGAAATTGAATAGGAGTAAAGAGAAATAATGAGAAATTTGCTGGAAGATATTTGTGTGTCCATATGGAGATGGGATAAATTGGAATTATGCTGTATAAAAATAATGTTTTGTTTGACTTGTAAGGATTTACAATGTTAAGAGGTTTTATGTGTTTATGTATTTAATGGTTAATGATGTGTTGTTTTATCTTTAAAATTAATAAAAATTTGTTTCAAAAAAAAAAGAATGCTAATGAGGGGACAGAACACCCCTCCCCTCTTGGTTCAGTCCTTACTTTGCATAGTCCCGTAGGTAGGCGGGGCTCCGTCTTAGCCTACTGGACCTGCGCAGCTCAGTCGTAGGTTGGATCCCGGCCAGTTCGGTCGGGGTCTCTACTTCTCTGGATGCCGTCATGGGAACCGCCTGGACGGTCAGGCCGGACCGCTCTCCGTAGCTCTGTCCTGGGCTTCCCGGGTTGGTTGAGCTGCGGGTTTCACCGCTCCCGCTTGGTCTCCCCGGGTTGGTTGAGCTGGCCTGGCTGTCTCTTTCTGGCGAGGTTTCGTGCTGGCTGCTTCCAGGTGAGTATGGTTGGTTTATTCTTCCTCAGTTTTGGTCCCCTGGGTATTCCCTCCCCTCTTGGTTTGTGTTGTGGGGGTTAGTTTTGCCTGTTTGCGCGTTGGTGGTCTCTTGGGTGGTCGTCCTCGATCTTAACTGGTCGATGTGGTGTTTCCACGCTCATCCGTTGGTTGTTTGTAGCTGGTACGAGCTATCAGTTGTGTGATGATGGCCGGTACCCATAACAGGTCTCCCGTTAGGTTTTTCGCGTAAACGGCGTCGCCTGGTGCGAAGGTTCGGTGTTTGCTGGTGGAGTCTGAGGGTTTCTCTGGGTTGTACATGGGGTGTAATCTATTGAGTGGGGACTTTATTTTCCTCCCCATTAGCAGTTTGGCTGGGCTTTTATTCGTTGTGGTATTTGGGGTTATGTGTTGGATGAAGAGTAATTTATTTATTTTGTCCTGGATCTCCCCGTGGTCTATTTTCTGGATGGTTTTCTTTGTGAATTGAACCATCCGTTCCGCCCTACCATTCGCCGCCAGATGCACCGGTGCTGTCAGCGCGTGTCGGATGCCCCTTTCCGCTAGGAATTTTTCGAATTCTAGCGAGGTGAATTGGGGCCCGTTGTCGGAAACGACGATGTCTGGGAGGCCGTGTGTTGCAAAAAGTTTGCCGAATTCTTTGGTCACGGCCTCCGTGGTTGTTGTTCTCATGTTGCTTACCTCCAGCCAGTTGGAGTAAGCTATTAGGAAGGTGTGTCCTTTTGTGGGCCCGGTGAAATCTATGTGGATCCTAGACTAAGGTCCTCTTGGGGTTTCCCACTCTAGGACGGGTGCTGTGGGTGGGCTTGGCCTTGTTTGCTGGCATCGTTGGCACCTTGCTACCCAGGCCTCAATCTGTTTGTCCATCCCTGGCCACCAAGCGTAACTTCTGGCCAGGACTTTTGTCCTAACGATGCCCGGGTGCCCCTCGTGTAACAGTTCCAAAACCTTCCCTTGTAGTTTTTCTGGGATGACCACCCTATCCCCCCATAGTATGCACCCTTTTAGTAACGAGAGTTCCGTTTGCCGGTTCCGGAATGTCCTGACGGACTCGTCGTTGTCCCTTTCCGGCCACCCTTTTTCTACCCAATGCAACACCCGTGCCAGACGTTTGTCTTTATTAGTTTCTCGAGCAATGTCTGATGCGGTTATGGGTAGGTTGGGTAGAGTCTCTATACTGAGGGTGGTCGTCGTGGGTGCTGGGTCGGTGTCAGGCTCCGGTAACGGCGAGCGGCTTAAGGCGTCCGCATGGGAGATAGTCTTACCCGGTCTGTGTGTGAGTCCATAATTGAAGGCCGCCAGGAACTCGGACCACCTTGTCATTCGGGGAGACAGAATGTTCGGGGTGGCCCTGTTCCCTGCAAGGATTCCCAGCAGCGGTTTGTGGTCGGTGATGATGGTAAATGTCCGGCCGTAGAGATACTCATGAAATCTTTTTACTGCGGCGACGATAGCCAGAGCCTCTTTGTCCAGCTGGCTGTAGTTCCGCTCCGGTTTGGTGAAGGTCCTTGAAAAGAACGCGATGGGTGGTTCTTTTCCGTCAGGGAGAGTATGGCTGAGGACTGCGCCGACGCTGAAGGGAGATGCGTTGCATGTGACGGCCAGAGGTAGGGTCTCGTTGTACTGGATAAGGACGGCATCCGAAGTAAGGAGGTCCTTTGTTTTCTTGAAAGCGGCTTCCTCGCGTTTCCCCCAAGTCCAGGTCGCCGCCTTGTCCAAAAGCCTATGCAAAGGCTCCGCCGCCGTCGCCTTTTGGGGCAGGAAGACATTATAAAAGTTAAGCAGCCCCAGAAACGCCTGCAGTTCTGTCTTCGACTTGGGTGTGGAGGCTTCTTTGATGGCTTTGATCTTTTGGTTTGTGGGGTGAATGCCGTGACGGTCTAGGAGATATCCTAGGAATTCAACCCGTTCCGTGTATAATTGGCATTTTTCCCTCTTTACCTTGAGCCCGGTATCTTTGAATTTGGTTAGGACCTCCCTTAGGCGACCCTCTAGTTTGGCCTGGTTTGTTGCCGACACTAAGACGTCGTCGAAGTAAGGTACCACCCCCTTGATGCCTTGTAATAGCCTTTCCATTAGGCTTTGGAATATTCCAGGCGCCACACTGACTCCAAATTGGAGCCGGTTGCATTTAAATGCTCCCCGGTGGGTGACTATAGTTTGCGCTTCTGCCGTTTCCTTGTTGACTGGCAATTGTTGGTATGCCTGGGCGAGGTCGAGTTTAGCGAAAACCTTGCCCCCTCCCAGTAAATGTAGTAGGTGTTGCACTACTGGGATGGGGTAAGCGCTTTGTTGCAAGGCGCCATTTAGGGTGGCCTTATAGTCCCCACAGATTCTCACCGACCCATCAGGCTTGATCGCGGTGACTATGGGGGTCTCCCACCGGGTGTGGTCTATGGGTTGTAGGACCCCTTGCTTGACGAGCTTGTCAATTTGCTCGTCTATCTTAGGTTTAAGCGCGAATGGCACCCGCCTTGGTTTTAGGCATTTTGGGGGGATGTTTGGGTCTAGGCTGAATGATATAAGGGGCCCTCGGTACTTTCCTAGGTTTCCGTCGAACACCTCTTGGAATTCCCGGGTCAGTTGTTGCTCCCAGTTGTCGTCGGCAATGTGGTCGATTCCCGTGACTGCGATGCCGAGCGGGGCGAACCATTGCAGTCCCAGTAGGCTTGAGCGGTCGCGATCGACGATGGTCAGGGGAAGCCTTTCGGTGCACCCTTTGTAGGTTACCTTGAACTGTCCGGTTCCGACTACAGGGTTGCGGTTTCCCTGATAATCTTTCACGATTAGTCTCTGGTTGTCTAGGCCTTTTCTTTGGATGGTAGGCACCAAGCGTTTTATTTCTTGCCATGCTATCATGGAGAGGTAGGACCCGGAGTCCACCTCCATTTTACATGGCTCGCCTTCGATGCCTACCTCCACGTAGACCTTCCGGGCGTCGTTGGTTGTGGCGTGGCCGATGGTGACCGTCTGATGGGTCTCCTCTCTTCGCCGGGTCTTGCTGCCTCGTAGGGATCGTCCGTTCCGGTCCCATCTGTTGTCAGTGGGTAGGTCTCTGGTCCGGGGTGGTGTGCTCTCTCACCTCTGTTCGCTCTGGTCCCATCGTGGAGGGCTGCGGTTCTTTTTGAGACGGCAGACGCGGGCGATGTGTCCCTTCTTGTCGCAATGCCGGCAGATTGAATCGAAGAACCGGCATTCAGACCTGGGGTGGTCGCCTCCACAACCAGCACAGGTGGTCCTCGGCTTATGACCCCGCCGGTTCCGTGGGTCGCGGCCTGCCTGGAGACGGTGGATTTCCTCCTCCTCGTCGGAAGTGCCCGATGCTGAGTGGACGTCGCCCTGATGGGTGGTCATCTCGGGTTGGGCCTCAGCCGACCTTGCAGGGTGGTTGTTCCCGCTGCGGTCCCCGGCGTTCGGTCGGCGCATGCGGACGGCAGATGTTCGGGTAGCTTCGGCGGCTGTGGCTTCGGTGAGGGTATCTGCAAGGGTGATGTTGCCCTTGGCCATCAGCTGACTCTGGAGGACGGGGTCCCAAAGGCTGAGCACGATTCGGTCTCGCAAGGCTTCGTTCATGTTGTCGAATTCGCACAGCCCCCCTAGGCACCATAGTTCGGCGACAAAGTGGCTGAAACTCTCACCCAACCGTTGGTCCCGACGGTAGAACTCATGTCGTCAGATGAGGATGGGCACGTCTGGAGCGTAGTGTCACTGGAGTATTGGCTCGAGGACATCCCAGTCTATCGTGGTCACGTTGGCGGGTTTGGCAAGCGCTTTGGCCATCTTAAACACTGCGGTCCCGCAGTGGGTCAGGAAGACGGCTCGCTTCATTGGGCCGGTGGCGTCCTTCAGGTCGCTGCACTCAAGGAACATGCGGAATCTGTCGGAGTACGATTCCCAGTCCTTGCTGGCGGGATTGAAGGGTGCGGGGGGTGCGATGTTCGCCATCGTGGAGTTTCATCTGGCTTCCGTCGGACACGTGCTTCGGTTCAGGATCAGTATCCCACCCTCGTCGCCAGTGTCGTGTCGTCGGAAATGATGCCAGGAGTCGGTGACTTAGTATCAAGCTCTTTTATTGAGTTAGGAACCGAACTGGGCTAAGGAAAAACTTTGAGGCTTTTTATTTCTTTAGCCGCGGCGGCCGCGGCCAATGGCACCACTTTGAATCTCCCGCGATTCGAATCGACCAATCGCGGGAGATTCTCAGCGAGCCAATCGGCGCGGCTCACCTAGCCAATCAGAGTGCCCCGCGCTTTGGCCAATCAAAGCGCGCAGATCTCAAGAATGCTAATGAGGGGACAGAACAGTGACTGCATTATTTGTTGCTTATGCCTGTTTGTCAGTTTTATTAGCATGTTTTGCTGTTTGAAAGTCAAGATTTGTTTTTCTTCAAAGTCACTGAAATTATGCATTGAAGGCTGTGAGAAGCATCGTGCAGGCTACGTGGTCAAAAAATTCTCAGGATTCTAAGTCTGTGATTGGAGGGCACCAGGAGGTGGAGACCTTCTCCAAAAGGCACAAAAGGTCAATTTAGAGCAACTAAATCTTATAGGCCTGCAGTGTCTGCCATAATTGTACCTTATGACTATCATTAAATGTTGTACCTTATGATTCTTGACTCTTGACGAATGTATCTTTTCTTTTATGTATACTGAGGGCATTTGCACCAAGATAAATCCCTTGTGTGTCCAATCACACTTGGCCAATAAAGAATTCTGTTCTATTCTATTCTATTCTATTCTATTCTATTCTATTCTATTCTATTCTATTCTATTCTATTCTATTCTATTCTCACTAAACTGTGGGAAATTGAAAGCCAGTTTCTCCTACAATATTAGAAGTAAAATGAAGGAAAAAAGTATGGGGTGAGCCAGAATCTTGCATAGCTTATTCCTATGAATCTGTGTTGGCCCATTCCTTTTCTGGAGAGAGGAAGCATTTTAGGATAGTAGCATTATTCTTAAATTATATTCTAGATTTATTAACATATCTTCAAAGCCTCAATTTCTGAGATCACTATATTGAATTAATTATTCTAGGACTGATGTTTTGTTTTGAAAGCCTGACAAGCTTGTATATCACCATTTATAACAAGAATGTAGACATCATCAGTAATAGGAGAAATCATCTATTTATAAATAATAGAACAGGCAATAATTTCTTCAAAACTAAAATTGCTTTCTGTCTTAATGCTCCAGGTTAGCCTTTCAGTCTGATATCCTCCATATACCAACTCCAAAGATATGACAACTCATATTAGAAGTAATGCAGAGTTGGGTCCACAGTACTGCTGAGTTATATCACCTTTGAAGAATGTTGGTATTATAAGCATTTATATCAGGAAAGCAGAAGCTTGGGAAGGCTGCCCTAAGCATACATTTTCAATTTGTAAAGAGCAACTTCAAAAGGCAAACTTTAGCATTCCAAGATATCTTTGAATGTTTGTGTAAAAAGTGCTCTTTCCCTTGAGCAATGTTTCTTTTTTCTTTTTTGAAAGAGTTGAAGAAGCAAAGATAAACACTGCGTATAGTCCAAGCCACTGTGATGCATTGGGAATTCCAAGCATTTTTGCAACAGCTTTAGAACTCCCAATACATGTTATTATAGCTTTTTACTTTCTATTGAGACAGTAGATTATTTTAGGAAACTGAAGGTAGGGAGCAAAACTAAGGCAACTTTTTAAAAATGTATTTAATGTGTGTGTGTGTGTGTGTGTGTGTGTGTGTATGTATGTATATCCTAATCTGAAAAGTTGAAACCCAGTGAAAGAATCTGAAAAGATAAGATCCTGTAAAATATAGTGATTAGAGCAGAGGTTCCCAACCTGTGGTCCACAAATACCTGGGGTCGGGGGGAATGATGTCAACACAGGGAGTCCATGGAGGCTTGAAGAAATGTCATGCTTTAAATATTAGGTTAAGTCTTGGGGGTCCATGGCCATGGCCTGTAGCCATAAAAAACACTTAAGGGAGGTCTGTGGTGAAGAAAAGGTTGAGAACAACTGTATTAAAGCATTGGAATTGCAGCAGGAGATCTTGATTCTAGTCCCAATATAGCCATGGAAATTCACTGGGAGACTGTAGCCAAAAGTCTTCTAGTGAGCTTCTATGGGTGGAGTAGAACCCACATCTTCCTGGTTCAGCCTGTTCCACGGGTTTGTTGTGGGGAAAAGCAAGATGAGGAAGTGCTTTGTTTGCCACCTTGAACTCAAAAGTAATGAATCTAATCAAACCATAAAATGGTCCTACTGTACATCATAGTAGATATGAGGTAAATTGATTCATCTTTGACACATGCTGAAAGAAGAGCTTTGTTTTAGAAACTTCAAATGTCACTCGTCTTCTTTTCCTATTGATGTAAGATGTACACATGACTATGGCTTATTTTCCTCATCACAGAAATGAATTGAACCTTCTGATAAATCTCTCCTTCTGTATGGAAAATCCTTGCCAAATTTCATCCTTATTTATATGGATTTCTATGTGTGTGTTTTTTATTAAGAGGATATTTAAAAAAAATTCTTGTCATAATTGAATGAGCTTTGAAGATGCAGTAGCTGCATCTTCTCAGATTAGATTACACTGGAATCTCATACTGAGAAGATACTTTTTAAATAGGCTGCTTTTCTGCTCATTTTTGACATAAACTCAAAGCAATTTGCGAA
Organism: Hydrophis major; assembly: GCA_033807585.1. Taxonomy (NCBI): domain Eukaryota; kingdom Metazoa; phylum Chordata; class Lepidosauria; order Squamata; family Elapidae; genus Hydrophis; species Hydrophis major. The sequence goes on along the minus strand of CM066328.1, from coordinate 324,479,357 downwards.
GCTGATTGGATGTGGCTCAATATTAGTGGGAGAGACAGGAGACTATGAATGCCCAGAATTTGGGGGGCAAGTGTGACTATGTTTAACACACATTATATGCTTCAGAAAATGGCACAAATGCCCTCCCCTACTTTCTCACCTATTTCTGTTTTGCTACATTGGGAAAAGAACCATGCCACTAAATTTCTCCGGGGTTAAAAGCAATTTTCCAATAATTTCCTTCAAGAAGTAGAGAGAGATAACCATTAGCAGACTGAAGAGGCAAGCAGACAGCATGTTGAAAAGTGAGTTTTAGCATAATAGCTTGATGTGTGAGTAATGACACAGGCAACTTCTAGTTAAACTCTTTCATGAGTTTACAGTGACAGATCTATCTCCATCCACTACGCTGGTTGGAATTAGAGATTTATTACACAATTTAACAAGTATGGTTCGCTTATTCAGCAGGCTTATTCCTGACAATTCTGAAATTATTCCCCAAATAAGTACTCTTCAATGTGATGAAAAAAAATTGTAGAATTTTGTTACTCTACTTTAATAAAGACAGTCAGATCAATTATTTTAATAAGTATTAGTATGGTAACAGTATCAGTAAACAATTTGCAGTTTGTTTGTCTAAATGAATAATTGAACCCATGGTTCGTATTAGCTCACATGTTAATGTCTTCCTGGGGACACAAATTGATCATATTTTATGTTGAGTGGTTGGAAATAATTTAGAGTCTACTCTTTATTACTTATACCACATTGTATTAGGCATTTTGGGGCTTTTGGATTTTTTTTTTAGTTAGAATTTTATGCTTTCTTGAAAAAGCTCAATAAAACCACAATCGGGTACAGTTCTGGGATGCAGGTATGAGAAAGAGAGATAAAATGTAAAGCCCTCTCTTAGGTTATTTAAACTCTCACATCTTGTGACCATCTTCAGTAGCATCAGACATCATCACCATTCACCACCTGAGCCCATGGGGTTCCATGGTAATCTCTAAGATAAAGACATCAGATATATATATCATATGAAATGTAGAATCAGCCAAATATATTAATAAACTGCCTGAATACATAAATAAGAAAAATGAAAGTAAATTCCATTCCATCCAGTATTTATGGAATCCATGTAATCACTTTTAAAATAGTGATAAACAATTACTACCAACCTGCCTTCCATTGAGGACCTGTATACTGCACAAGTCAAAAAGAGGGCTGTGAAAATATTTACAGACCCCTCACATCCTGGACATAAACTGTTTCAACTCCTACCCTCAAAATGATGCTATAGAGCACTGCACACCAGAACAACAAGAACAGTTTTTTCCCCAAATTCCATCACTCTGCTAAACAAATCATTCCCTTAACACTGTTCAACTATTTACTAAACTGCATTACTATTACTATCAATGCTCTCATTTTTCTTATCATCCATCCCCTTCCACTTGTGACTGTATGAATGTAACTTTGTTGCTTGTATCCTTACAATTTATATTGACTGTTTCCTAGTATGACTTGATTGCTTATTTGTACCCTATGACTATAATTAAGTGTTGTACTTTATGATTCTTGACGAATATATCTTTTCCTTTAATGTACACTGAGAACATATGCACCAAGACAAATTCCTTGTGTGTCTAATCACACTTGGCCAATAAAGAATTCATTCATCCATTCATCCATTCATCCATTCATCTATTCATCTATTCATCCATTCATCCATTCATCCATCCGTTCATTCATTCATAGGTTTAGATATGGGCTGTGTGGATCTTCAAAAGACAGTAGATAATTTGCAATTTAGATTGATGCATGAAAAGTCAGTCCTGGCTCACTCTCAACATCATGATGGCACTGTAAGAAATATATTAGAAAATTACACAGGGCTGACAATAATTGAATATACAAAACAGGTAGAATTGCATCATTTCTATAGCTCACCTATTTTCCCTAAGTGACAGCTAGGAATCTAAGAGACACCCAGGACCCATTTTTCCATTCCATTTGAATATTAATTCATTTTGCTAGGAATGTCTATATGTAGCAAAAGATTTGAAATCTACACAGAATTAATTTTCGGGAGAATAATATCATGTTCTTAGGCTGAGTTTGAGCAAGGGCTCATGGATGCTACAGTGACTGCAGACACAGCCTGTGTTGTCACCAGGATCCATGCATGGTACCCAATGTCACTGTACTGTGAAGCGGGTGTTTTATACATTGTTTACGGTAAGTAAATGATTTTTAAAAAAGTAGGTTTGTGTTTTGGAATGCAGACTTTCTATCTTTGCCTTGCAGTTGGATATTAGATTTGTAAGTTTAATCTTAGATTCAATGAATTTAATCGAAGTGTTTCATCTACATAAAAAAGAATGCTTTTTTAAAAGAGCCTTTTGTGAGTGGCTGTAGCCGTTACGACAGCCTGTTTGAGAGACAGATCAAAGCATACCTTCAACATGTCAAATGTGCTTATTATTCTCCCAAAATTGATGATCCCTCTTTTATCTTCATTGATAGTCTGACTATTTATGATCTACCATCACCTCATACTCATTTGAATTATTCAATAAATATGTCCAGCATTTTTAATAGATTTACACTGCAGTAGAAGATCAATAATGATGAACAAGGGATACAATGGAGTAAAGGAATTTAGATCAGAAATAGAGCACCTATTTTATATGCAAAAGGTCACAGGTTCAGTCCTTGGCATTTTGAATTTTAAAAAAATATCAGATAGCAAGGAATGTGAAAAAACTGCCTGGCAGACATAACAAAGAATACTGAATTAGAAAGACATGTCTTCTCATATAAGACTATTTCCTTTGAACACTCCATCTTGAGATACTCTTGTCATTCTTTAGCTGCTCTCTGAGGAACCATCTGATAAATGTCATGGAAACCATGAGGATCCCCAGTTAATACATTAAAAGCCAGTGATCTATTTAATGTAAAACATTTAGATTCCTCTTTATGTTTCTGAATATCTATGTGTAGAACCATGGGATAATGGAAGAAATTGCTACAGGCTGGGCTCTTAGTGTATCTATTAATGACTGCCATTTTTACATGACTGCTGAGAAGATAAATGTTAATGAGACCATGGGCTATATTTAGTTTTATATTCCATCTAGCACAAAATAAATAGTTAAGGTAAATGTACAGAAAGATAAACTATCAATAGACTCCTGAAAGCTCTGTGTAGAATCCACGACTAATCCTCCAAATGTACACATTGTCATTTTAGGGAAGATTTCTCCAGAGAACTTATTACCTGGGAATAAGAAGTCCCTTCCAATTAGAAACACACCTGTGGTTTAATTTCTCAGTTCTTTCTATTGTCCCTTGATTCCCCCAAACAATTTTCAAATGGAGCAGCTCTTGAATCTATAGAGAAAAAAGATAACTTTTATATAGAAGATTTCCTAGTTATAGGAAAACTTTTAGGATTACCATTTTTCACTGATGAATTATGAATTATGAAGAAATTTTCATATATAAATTTTCCGCTGATATACAATCCCTAAGATTTTTTAAAAGCAATTTTTATATTTTATATTACTGTATATCGAGTTGATTTTTTAAACTGAAATCCTAGACAAAAAGAAAAATGGCCCAAAATATACAAGTGATTTAGGTAAAGGTAAAGGTTCCCCTCACACATATGTGCTAGTTGTTTCCGGCTCTAGGAGGTGGTGCTCATCTTTGTTACAAAGCCGAAGAGCCAGCGCTGTCTGAAGATGTCTCCATGGTCATGTGGCCGACATGACTAAATGCCGAAGGCGCACAGAACACTGTTACCTTCCCACAAACGTGGTCCTTATTTTTCTACTTGCATTTTTACATGCTTTCGATCTGCTAAGTTGGCAGAAGCTGGGTCAAGTAGCAGGAAGTCACTCTGCCAAACTGCTGATCTTTCTGATCAACAAGCTCAGCCTCTTAGCCATTGAGCCACCGCGTTCCCTTCTCACAAGTGGTTTACTTAGACTTAAATGTAACTGTTACTATAAGTCCATGCAGTACTTGCAGTAACAGAGAGTTGCTTCCCAGGCAACAACTTGATTGAGGTTCACAAGGAGATTGGAATCACTAGGATTCCCCCCCCCCCGATCACTAATAATCCTTTAGAAGCTCCCAAATTGTAAATTCTCAGCTGAAATGCAGGATTCATATTGCCATAATTCATTTGTAGTTTCCCATGTTTTCAGATTTGCCCAATTTATTTTCAAGATTGACAGATACATCCTGTTTAATAATTTAGATCTTCATTTGCTTATATTAATTATTTAACTTCATGTTCAATTTTTACATGTTAGTTTTTCCCTAAATAATATGTATTTGTTGAACACTGGTCATCAAAGATCACTAGCAAAACACTTTCTCAGTGAAAGACATAAAATCAGATGATCTATCAATATTTTTCAGCAAGCCATATCTTTGCAACACCCACTTCTTAAAAAATAATCAATGTGGATAGGGTTGTTTCATGCCTCACAGATAAAAATCTCTGAGGTCTATGATGAAGACAAACTCAGAGAGTCCATGCGCAACTATGGTCTTTGGGGTCTGAGATCAGAAGCTTCTTTAAAGGTAATTATTGAACAATTTGATCTTACAAGTCTCTTCATTCACAAAGGGAATGAATCCTTTGAATCCGATAATTATAAGGTTACTCTTGAAAATTGTTTCTCTGCATATGTGCAATAATATTACATACTTTACATGAAGGTAAAATGCAAGGAAACCCCAAGATGTCTAAATTCTTTAGTCTTCAACTTCCATTATTTCCTCAAAATGTTTCCATTTCTTACATCTTATTTCTAATGCACTTCATATATTTTATTTCCAATGCTCCTAAAACTGAGTTAATAAGTCTGAAGATGGAGTGGGATTTTTTTTTTTTTTTGCCCTGAACATATTTTACTTTGCTTTTCTCTTCAATGTTCATGCTGGTATTGCTTTAGATTGGGTTAATCAGGATTTCATGGCTGACATGACAACTGACATGACAGTTTACTCCGATGACCTGCAGGGGATGTGCTAAATTCATTTTCCTTCTTGAACTTGATAATATCTACACATACTACAAGGGCAGGATGAGTGGCCTTTTGCAGGGGAAAGGTGGAAATACTAGAGGGAAAAAAATATTCACTTCATCAGCTTATTGGGGAAGATAAGGATTTCCTAAATCAGTTTCAGGAAACTTATAACTTTCCTTATCCAAAAAATAAGAGGGAAGAGTGGTTTTATATATAATGAAGGTTTGCCTTTGTATTGAGATCCAGGAATTTTAGCACAGAGTCCAGTTGAGAGTCTTTGTGTAAAAATATATGGGAAGGGGAAAATGACATTATTGTAGAGGCATGCTGAAGACAATAAATTCAGCCAAAAGATTTGGATAATTTGCTCCAGAATACAGAATTTTCAGGGAGGAAAGTCTTTGTATTGATTTACCTCAATGCCAGGTCAAGTCATCTATTAATAATAACAAAGGGAGATTTAAATTACTTGGGAATCTGATAAATCAATTTGGTCAAGACTGTGTTTGTGTTGTGCTTCATTTCTCAGAAGGTTGAAAAAGATGTGTGCGTGTGTGTGTGTATGTAGTTATTGCTCATCTAGATCTGACCTATCAATAGGGAAGAGATGCTTAAAAAAAAGATAAAACAAATGGGGACTTTGGATGTTTTTTAAAAGTGGGATGGAACAGGGTTAGAACAGGGCTGTCAAACTCCCAGCCCATGTCCAGTTTAGTGAAGGGAAAAAAAGTCTGAATACATCAGTGCCACCACCATGGTGTGAGTTTGACTTTAGAAAGTGCAGGAGGGATCTTCTTTGCTGGAGGTAGTTAAACAAAGGCTGGATGCTGTAATAATTGATTCCTGCACTAGACGAGTGATTGATCTCCAAAGACCCTTTAAAAATTTACATTCTATGACTCTGTGAAGTTTCCATTTTATCACTCATCCTGTTCAATATTTACAAAGTGAATATGAATCAGCATCCTGAAGATACTCACATTAATGACACAATTGAATTGATGAATCAGTGCCTGAGTGTGTGATAAAGGACAGGATGAGGGTGAACAAATTGCAGCTCAGACCCCAAGTGAGACAGAGGGACCTTTGGTTGTTGGTTTTAGGTGATAGAGTTTAACCTGTTATAAATGAATTTTGGCCTCTCCAAAGGAGCAAGACCATAACTTTGAAGTACTTTGACAGAGGTACAAAGGATCTCTAAGGTGTAAAGCATCTTTCATCGATTCAGGCTGCTGAACCAGCTCTGCTCCTACTTGGATAGAAAGAGCCTTGTTACAGAAATCCATGCAGTGAGTCTAGAGGGCATCTCAGAAACTTCAAATGTTATGGCTGACTGGAACTGAGAAATAGCAATAGTCCTTAGACTTATATACTGCTTCACAGTGCTTTTACAGCCCTCTCTAAGTGGTTTACAGAGTCAGGATATTGCCCCCAACAATCTGGGTCTGTAGAGTTGTAATTACAGGAATGTTCCAATCTCGGATGGCAAACCTCAGATAAAGAATGTTGCCAAGCAAATACAACTCAGGCAAACAAAGTCACTAATCTATGGATAAAGGAGGATTAGAGAGGGGAAGTAGACATATGTTAGACTTTAACTAGAGATAATTAATTGTATGGATTACTGTACTAAACAGTAACAAATATATATATAAATGCAAGACTATACTCCAATAAAGATCATCATAATTCAGTTGTTCATGATCAAACAACTCGACTGCCTCGTTATTACAACATGGGTCCTCATTTTACACACCTCGGAAGGATGGAAGGTTAAATCAACCTTGAGTCTGGTGAGATTTGAACTGCCAAATTGTAAGCCAGCTGGCAGTCAGCAGAAGTAGCCTGCAGTACTGCACTCTAGCCACTGCACCACCGAGGCTCATGAGCTTATGAGCATATCATACCAATTCTTCATGATTCTTATTGCTTCTGGTACATTTCTGGCCTTAGGTCAAGGTTCTGGTTTTAAGTGGCAATGTTTTATAGCTTAGGACCAAAAAGTTTGAAGAAAGACCACTTCTTCTGTTTTTCTATTTGTACTAAAACATCATATTTGGAAGGCTTGCTCTCTCCCCTGCTGAGATGTGGTGTCTTATTACTCAAGATTCATGTTTTTTCATGATAGCCTCCTGACTTTAGAACAGTTTCCCAGTAAGGTATGTCTGGCACCATCTGTATTGTCTTTTCAATGCAAAGCAAAGATTTATTTTAGTTTTCATTGACCTTTTACCAATGTAGTAATGCTGCTTAAATTTTCAGAAGTTGCCTTTGTTTTTGTTTCTGTTTTAATAATTACCTTTGGATTTATTTTGTTGGTTGTACTGTGTAAAATGTCATGCTACATTTGTAATAATCCCTTTAACTTATTTTTTTTAAATTTTAAACAGTTTAAAGATTTATTTTAATGAGAAGTGACATAGAATTATTTAAAGTAAGTACATGCATTGACAAAACAGTTGTAGCAGAATTATCTAATAAAAAACTCAAGTCATGCATGGAAAACTTGGTTTTTAGTCTTACTTGAGGAAAGCCAATTTAATAAGAGTGCACATCTTAGGAAATTACACAAGAATGGACAAAGGGATACTTTATTTATATGGCAGAAGCTGATAAAGGTTCTCCTATGAAAGCTAATTAATTAACTCAAAATGAATAAATAAATCTCTATCCATTGAGAATTCCAAGATAACAAATGAATTCTAATCAAAATATAAAGAAGTAGGTAATACTGCTATATTGTTAACATCAGCCTACGAATCATTAGGTAATGGATATTATATAAATAATTCCATTTTGCAAAAAAAATCTAGAATCAAATTATCTGCACAGTGGTTTCTTTGCACATGCTATCTATCTCAAGACAATACGAATCAATGGTTTTATTAACATCCCATGCAACTCCTGAGATACAGGGAACACTCTGCAATTCTGTACTGGAACATTGAACTTGAGTATTCAATTGCTTGGAACACAAAAACAATTCTGTGTGATTGCAAAATCTTATTAAAAATCTAATGGCAGAATTCTAGAATAGATGCTTTGGATTCTCTAAGAAAAGGGCATTTTTCTCTGCACCAGAAATCTTAGTTCCTTTCATCTAGTGAGTTTGAATCTCAGTAGAATTTACTGGGGAACTGTTTTGATTTCAGAAGATAAGATAAGAATTTGGTTTCCCATTCTTGGCCAGGTGTAGCTTTTCTTTCATAACATTCCATTTATCCATTCAATCACAATGAAACATAACTCACAACCAAGACATGTAGTCTTGGTTTTCTACAAATGATCATTTGTTAGGCAACTTTTGATACTGCTATCTGAAACGAAGCCACTGTAAAGCAAAGCCCAGATATTTATTTATTTATTTATTTTACTTTTATTTTGTTTAGAAAAATAAATCAAACCATAGATACAGGCAATAGATAATAAAATTGCAATAAAAATAATAAAGAGAATAAAAGACAGTAAATAAAAGTTTAAAATATCACAGCAGAATATAGTATATTAGAAAGATCTAAATTCTCAGTTATTCAGAAACTCTTATAAATGTGAGCAAGCTTAGATGGCATTACATTAATATTACAAGCTTATTCTTAATCACTTAAAACGTGACCTAAATAAGAATAATAGAATTTTAACAGGAAAGCGCAGACACTCTGAAACATGACATTTTAAAATGCTGACTTTGTTAAATGCTTGTTGCAGTAGCTTAATATTGAAGAAACAGTTAGCAGCCTCATCAATAAGACCCAAATGCCTTCTAAAAAGCTAATATTACATTTCTTCCCCTATTTTCTATATTCCCTCATTCTAAATTTTTGTTATTGAGGGTTCATTAAGCCAATGAAAATGGTTTCTGACATGATTACTAGATTACAAATTACAGAACTCTATGTTACTAGCTGAGTTTTATCCAATGTGATAGATGCACCTATTTGTACAGATATCTAATATATATTATATTAAATGCTATCACTTCATGCAGTTTTAATAACCACTGATAACCCTAGGAAGTCTACTATTTTGTTTCCAGAGTACCTGGTTCCATATCATTTTCTTTTGCATCTACAGTTCATTTGTTAGTATTGTACATTTTATGTTTTAACTGAGGTGTAACCGTCAGCCATCCAAGAATTACCCTGTGGTAAGATGGGTGGCCAATAAATTTTATAAATACATAAAATAAATAAATAAGTTACAACAGGAATTGACTAACCAGCTTCTTACCTAGGCCTGATATTACAGGTTGACAGAGAATGACTTGGCTCAAAGTCACCAGCTGGCTTTCATGTTTAAGGCAGAACAAGAACTCACAGTGTCTTGATTTCCCTCCCAGTCTTCCCTTGGAGGCTCAAATGGCACTTTGCCTTTTTTTATTTTGGAATATTTTAAGGCTTTCCTATTTCATCAAACATTCAACTCCTTTAATTGACTATGAGCGCTCATGTATACATATATTGAGCCATGGTGGCTCAGTGGTTAGAGTGCAGTACTGCAGGCTACTTCTGTTGCCTGTTGGCTGCGTGCAATTTGGCAGGTCAAATCTCACCAGGCTCAAGGTTGAGTCACCCTTCCATCCTTCTGAGGTGGGTAAAATGAGGATCCAAAATTGTTGGGGGCAATATGCTGACTCTCTAAACTGCTTAGAGAGAGCTGTAAAACACTGTATATATAAGTATATAAGTCTAAGTGCTATTGCTGTTGCTACTGGGTGTATTCTTACACATATGCATTCATACATACTATTTGTATAACTTTTTTAAAAAATGTGCAGGAGTTTGTTTTTACCCTTTAATTTTACTTTGCTGTACATGGCATAGTGTGGTTTGATTTAACCAACAGAATAAATAAAGGACATCAAAAATATATTTAAAATATTCTTTTTAAAATGGGGGAAATTTGACATTACAACATTAATTTATTATAGTTGAAGTTATTGATCCTCTAATTATCATTGTTGATCCTCTAATTATTCCCTATTGTTTATTACTTCAATTTACCTACAGCTGAGTCCAGTTGGTGAATGGCCTTTTTCTACCAAGTTAAAATTACCCAAATATTACATGGTAATAATTTCTTGTTCTCTCTTGTAAATGCTACCATCTTTAACCTCAGTATTTTTATTCATTTTCCTCAGTGCAGTTTATTACTGCAAATAATGTTTCACTATTGGTCTTCAGAGTTTTAAAACCTGAAGTAAGCAATAGTTTGATGTGGGAAGAGAATAAAATAAATAAATGTTCACCAATATTACTCAGTGTAGTCAAGCAATGAAGCTGATAAGTATTCAGTTTTTCTCTTTACTGAGTCATAATTAAAACAATTGTTCCAGCATGGCTCTTGTTGTGTCCGCGAAATGAGGCCAGGAGTCGGTGACTTAGTGCAAAGCTCTTTATTCGTAAAGTTGGAACCGAACTGGCGAAAGGAAAAAAGCCAGCGGCTTTTATTCCTTTCGCCGCGGCGGCCGCGGCCAATGACACTGCTTTGAATCTCCCGTGGTCTGAATGGACCAATCGCGGGAGATTCTTAGCGAGCCAATCGGCGCGGCTCGCCTGACCAATCGGAGAGCCCCGCGCTTTGGCCAATCAAAGCACGGGGATCTCGAGTATGTTAATGAAGGACAGAACACCCCTCCCCTCTTGGTTCAGTCCTTACGTTGCGTAGTCACGTAAGTAGGCGGGGCTCCGTCTGGTCCTACTTGACCTGCGCAACTCAGTCGTAGGCTGGATCCCGGCCGGTTCGGTCGGGATCTCCGCTGCTCCTGCTGCCGTCGTGGGAACCGGCTGGTCGATCGGGCCGGTCCCTTCTCCGTAGCCCCCTCCTGGGCCTTCCGGGTTGGTTGAGCTACGGGTTTCGCCGCTCCCACTCGGTCTTTCCGGGTCGGTTGAGCTGGCTTGGCTGTTCCTTCCTGGCGAGGGGTCGCGATGGCTGCGTTCCGGTGAGTACTGCTGGTTTATTTTTCTTTGGATTTGGTCCCCTGGGTATTCCCTCCCCCCTTGGCTTGCGTTGTGGGGGTTGGTTTCGGCGGCTTGTTGGTTTGTAGTTCTCGACCTAAGTTGGTCAATGTGGCGTTTCCACGCTCGTCCGTCTGCTGTTTGTAGTCGGTACGAGTGTGGGCCTGTTGCTTGTGTGATGACGGCTGGGATCCATAGAGGGTCTCCCGTCAGGTTCTTTGCGTATACGGGGTCCCCGGGTGCGAAGGTTCGGTGTTTGGTGCTTGAGTCTGGGGGCCTCTCCAGGTTATACGTAGGGTGTAACCTGTCGAGTAGGGACCTTAGCTTTCTGCCCATTAGTAGTTCGGCTGGGCTTTTATTGTTTGTGGTATTTGGGGTTATGTGTTGGGTAAAGAGTAGTCTGTTGATTTTCTCTTGGATCTCCCCGTGGTCTATTTTCCGGATGGTCTTTTTAGTGAATTGGACCATCCGTTCCGCCCTACCATTCGCCGCCAGGGGCGCCGGTGCTGTCAGCCTGTGGCGGATGCCCCTTTCCACTAGGAATTTTTCAAATTCCAGCGAGGTGAACTGGGGTCCGTTGTCGGAGACGACGATGTCTGGGAGGCCGTGTGTTGCAAAGAGTTTGCAGAGTTCCTTGATCACAGCCTCCGTGGTTGTCGTTTTCATGTTGCTTACCTCCAGCCAGTTGGAGTAAGCGTCAACTGTTATGAGGAAAGTGTGTCCTTTTGTGGGCCTGGCGAAGTCTATATGGATTCAAGACCACGGTCCCCTTGGGGTTTCCCACTCCAGGACGGGTGCTGTGGGTGGGCTGGGCCTATTTTCCTGGCATTGTTGGCACCTAGCTACCCAGGCCTCTATTTGTTTCTCCATCCCTGGCCACCAAGCGTAACTTCTGGCCAGGGCTTTAGTCCTCACGATGCCAGGATGCCCCTCGTGTAGTAGTTCCAAAACCTTGCCCTGTAGCTTTTCCGGAATTACCACCCTGTCCCCCCATAGCATGCACCCTTTTAACAAAGAAAGTTCCGTTTGGCGGTTTCGGAACGTTTTGACGGACTCGTCGTTGTCCCTTTCTGGCCACCCTTTCTCCACCCAATGCAACACCCACGCCAGACGTTTGTCTTTATTAGTCTCTCGGGCAATGTCTGACGCGTTTATGGGCAGGTTGGGTAGAGTCTCTATACTGAGGGTGGTCATCGTGGGTGCTGGGTCGGTGTCAGGTTCCGGTAGCGGCGAGCGGCTTAAGGCGTCTGCATGGGAGATCGTCTTACCCGGTCTGTGTATGAGTTCGTAGTTGTAGGCTGCCAGGAACTCGGACCACCTTGTCATTCGGGGAGACAGAATGTTCGGGGTGGCCCGGTTTCCTGCAAGGATTCCCAGCAGCGGCTTGTGATCCGTTACGATAGTGAAAGTCCGGCCGTAGAGGTATTCGTGGAACCGTTTTACGGCGGCGACTATAGCCAGAGCCTCTTTGTCCAGTTGGCTATAGTTCCGCTCTGGTTTGGTGAGGGTCCTTGAAAAGAACGCGATGGGCGCTTCTTTTCTGTCGGGAAGGGTATGGCTGAGGACAGCGCCGACGCCGAAGGGCGATGCGTCGCATGTGACGGCCAGAGGTAGAGTCTCGTTGAATTGTATGAGGACGGCGTCGGAGGTGAGGAGGTCCTTCGTTCTTTGGAAGGCGGCTTGCTCCCGTTTCCCCCAAGTCCAGGTCGCCGCCTTGTCCAGGAGTCTATGCAAGGGCTCCACCGCCGTTGCCTTTTGGGGTAGGAAAGCATTGTAAAAGTTCAGTAACCCCAAGAACGCCTGTAGCTCAGTCTTTGATTTGGGGGTGGGGGCTTCTTTGATGGCCTTGATTTTTTTGCTTGTGGGGTGAATGCTGTGCCGGTCTTGGAGGTAGCCCAGGAATTCCACTCGTTCTGTGCAAAGCTGGCATTTTTCCCTCTTTACTTTTAGTCCGGTTTCTTTAAATTTAGTTAGGACCTCCCTTAGTTGACCTTCTAGTTCGGCTTGATTGGCTGCCGACACTAGGACGTCTTCGAAGCAAGGTACCACCCCCTTGATACCTTGCAATAGTCTTTCCATTAGGCTTTGGAATATGCCCGATGCCATGCTGACTCCGAATTGGAGTGGGTTGCATTTGAATGCCCCCCGGTGGGTGACAATGGTCTGCGTTTCTGCCGTTTGCTTGTCGACCGGCAACTGTTGGTATGCCTGGGCGAGGTCGAGCTTGGCGAAAACCTTGCCCCCTCCTAGTGAGTGCAATAGGTGTTGTACTACTGGGATGGGGTAGGCGCTTTGTTGCAGCGCGCCATTTAGGGTGGCCTTATAGTCCCCACAGATCCTCACCGACCCATCGGGCTTGATCGGGGTGACTATGGGGGTCTCCCACCGGGCGTGGTCTATGGGCTGCAGGACCCCTTGTTTGACGAGCTTGTCAATTTGCTCGTCTATTTTGGGTTTCGGTGTGAATGGCATCCGCCTTGGTTTCAGGCGTTTGGGGGGGACGTTAGGGTCTAGGTCGAACGATATAAGGGGCCCTCGGTACTTGCCTAGGTTTTCGTCGAAGACCTCTTGGAACTCCCGGGCTAGTTGCTGCTCCCAGCCGTCGTTGGTGACGTGATCGACTCCCGTGAGGGCGATGTCGAGCGGGGTGAACCATTGCAGTCCCAGTAGGCTTGGGCGGTCGCGGTCGATGATCGTTGGGGGAGCCTTTCGGTGCGCCCCTTATAAGTGATGTTAAGGCTTTTGGTGCCGACTATCGGGATGCGGTTTCCCTGGTAGTCCTTTACAATGAGTCTCTGGCTGTCTACGTTCCTCCTTTGGAGGGTAGGCACCAACCGCTTTATCTCGTGCCATGCAATCATGGAGAGGTAGGACCCGGAGTCCACCTCCATTTTGCATGGCTGGCCCTCGATGCCTACCTCCACGTGGACCTTCCGGGCGTCGTTGGTGATGGTGGGGCCGATGGTGACCGTCTGGTGGGTCTCCTCTCTCCGCCGGTTGTCGCCGCCTCGCGAGGATCGTCCGTTCCAGTCCCATCTGTTGTCCGAGGGGCGATCTCTGGTCCGGGGTGGTGTGCTTTCCCTCCTCCGGTCGCTCTGGTCCCATCGTGCCGGACTGCGGTTTTTCTTCAGGCGGCAGACACGGGCGATGTGTCCCTTTTTGTCACAATGCCAGCAGATTGATTCGAAAAACCGGCATTCCGACCTGGGGTGGTCGCCGCCGCAGCTGGCACAGTTGGTCCTCGACTTACGACCTCGCCGGTTCCATGGGTCGCGCCCTGTCTGGAGTCGATGGATGTCCTCCTCGTCATCAGACGTGCCTGATGCCGAGTGGAAGTCGCCCTGGTGGGTGGTCGTCTCGGTTTTGAGCTCGGTTGACCTCGCCGGGTTGTTGTTTCTGCTGCGGTCCCCCGTGTTTGGTCTGCGCATGCTGTTGGCGGAAGTTCGGGTTGCTTCGGCGGCTGCGGCTGCGGTGAGGGTGTCTGCTAGACTGATGTCGCCCTTAGCCATCAGCCGGCTCTGGAGGGCGGGGTCCCACAACCCGAGCACGATTCAGTCTCTCAGAGCGTTGTTTAGGTTATCGAATTCACAGAGCCCCCCAGGCGCCGCAGCTCGGCGACGAAGTCGCTGAAACTCTCACCCGACCTCTGGTCCCGCCGGTAGAACTCGTTGCGCCGGATCAGGATAGGTACCTCTGGAGCGTAGTGCCGCCGAAGAAGGGGTTCGAGGACGTCCCAGTCCATCGCGGTCGCATCGGCGGGCTTGGCCAGCGCTTTGGCCATCTGGAAGACCTCGGTCCCGCAGTGGGTCAGGAAGATTGCGTGTTTCATTGGGCCGGAGGCGTCCTTCATGCCAGTGCACTCAAGGTACATGCGGAATCGGTCAGAGATCGATTCCCAGTCCTCGGTGGCGGGGTTGAAGGGGGCGGGCGGTGCGATTTTCGCCATCTCGTTGGTTCGTCTGGCTTCCGTCGGACACGTGGTTCGGTTCAGGGTCTAGATCCCATCCTCGTCGCCAGTGTTGTGTCCGCGAAATGAGGCCAGGAGTCAGTGACTTAGTGCAAAGTTCTTTATTCGTAAAGTTGGAACTGAACTGGCGAAAGGAAAAAAGCCCGCGGCTTTTATTTCTTTCGCCGCCGCGGCCGCGGCCAATGGCACCACTTTGAATCTCCCGCGGTCTGAATGGACCAATCGCGGGAGATTCTTAGCGAGCCAATCGGCGCGGTTCGCCAGACCAATCGGAGAGCCCCGCGCTTTGGCCAATCAAAGCGCGGGGATCTCGAGTATGTTAATGAAGGACAGAACAGCTCTGAAAAAGCAGAATTGCAGGAAGAGTTGGCTTTTAAATGATTCATATGTCCTGATAATCAGTGACTAATCAAATATCCTTTAACAAGAGTAGGTTATTTGCAATATCCTGGTGCTTATGTGAATAGTTTCTACCTGCATGAATCTCTCTGAGATTGAATCATATTACTACTAAAGGGAATAAGCTACTTATTTCCCATTATTTTTATTGCTGGAAAGTAAGACTAACATTTGATTATTTCTCCTAGCATTGCAATTATTTACTTATAGTAAAAACTAAGGCAGTTTTTGTTGAGGATTACATCTGGCAACGGTTTGACAAGACAGTCCTGAATAATCATCTGCACCTTTAGCTCTTACTTAAAGGTTATCTGAGTGGTGCAAATGGGTTTGAATGACACAGATAAATCTCCAGGTGGTCTTAACAACTGGCTAAAAGAATGCAAATGTCCTACTGTCTGCATGGATTATAAATCCTTCCATTTCCCACCATCAGTTAGAGCTGAAGAAGCTTCTTGGATGAGCAGTGAAACATCTTCAAAGAAAAACAAGAAAACCCTGTTGCCTTTTGGGGGGGGGAGCACCTTTGGGACAACTATGACCTGGATGACTGAGAATCTATGTGCCATCAGGATTGTACCAGCTTTTAGAGACTACATAGAGGAAACTTCTTCAGCGACCTTCTCTTGGGAGAGCGTGCTTCAAAAATGCACCTATCACCACTTTAAACCCATTCATGTTGCTGATGATTGACTTCTCTCTTTTTCCAACACTGTAGACTTCCAGAAAACTTCGCATAATGTGTCAAAATATGATAATTTGTGTCTGGTTATTTGTGCCTCAAATGGGAAGTCTGAATTGATTTATTATATGATTCATGTTTGTTTTCTTAACTATCCAAGGTATTCTCAAAAGTATTTTCCATTGCCAAAATTCAAAAGAATTAATATACTTTCTAGCCTACGTTCTCAAAGACAAATTTTTCTTCTATAGAGTATAACAAGGAAATAGAGTGGCACTTAACAATTCAGTGCAAAATAAAATTAACTAAATTTGATCTTGGCTTTTGCATACAGAAAGATTTGTTGAAGACAATAGGTCTTAAATAGTCATTGAATATACAAAGCCTATCCTTTGCATTTATTAGATGACAGAGTTTATAGACCCATCTTATAACTTTCCATATAATTGATACAAAATTGATAAAGAGACTCAGAAGACTGTTTATAGTTTTTATATGGTTGTGCCAAATATTGTGATACAGAAAAGCTATTGTCTGCCATGGAATCAGTTTTAACTAAGGAAAGCATGCATACTTAAATATAATGTAATGTAATACCTATTCTTGGAACAAAGAAGGAAAAAAGCTGTTTTTCATTATAGTAGGCATCTAATTGCTTGAAAATTTAATAGAACATAGTATAGAATAGTATTGTAATCCCCCAAATGCATAATGTAGATTTAATAACATCCTAAGAGTTAGTTCCTGGACTTAAGAATAAATTTAAAGTAACCTCTATTTTAAACAAAAGATTTCTTTTTTAATCTCTTTCTGATATAATAGGTTGGATTCCTTATACAGTATATGCATTCACAATTAATTATAGATTCTCACCATTAAGCTGACAATTTCCCTTTGGAGAAGAGATATCTTTTCCTTAAAAATGGCATTTGTTGAATGAATCACTTACAAAAATCTGATTTGGAGATTTGGAGGCAGGGGTGAAATTACTGCAATGAAAATAAGTTCAGGGAAAATGAATTTGTGATGTGACAAAAATTAAAGGATTGAATTTGAGAATGTGTGGGATAGCAGTTAATGTTTTGAACTAGGAACAGAGAGACCCAGGTTCTAGTTCACTCATGGAAGTTTACTGGGTAATTTTGGGTAAACTTCTGTCATGGCCCAAATTACTTCAAAGTGATGAGGAAAAATAGGAGATGGCAGTGTCATTTTGAGCTCCAGAATGAAAGGGCAGGATTTAATACTATTAAATAAAAATGAAACACCCTAAAATAAATTAATAACAGGTTGGGTAATTTCTACTATAACATCTTCTGAGAATACTGTCAGTATTTAGCTTATGTGACTGTAGCAATAGTGTTTCATTAAACTAGTTTTATGTATCAGCTTGTTGTGTGAACCCAGTTATTACATAAACAAAATGTTTTGAAGGGACACAATTTTTTAAAAAAAATAGAAATAAAATTTTAAAATGAAAATAAATCATGGAGAAGTCCATGAAAGGATTTTCTTTCATATGTTAGCCCTTTAAGCCATTTGCAGGCAACTTGTGGGCTTGATCTGTTCAAGGATTTTCAGGAAACAAAAAAGTCTTAAGTCTTTGAAAGGCAAAGGCTTGATGAACAGAAAAAAGACACCAGCCTCCTATATCCCCAATATCTTTGGCCCCAAATTGAGCAGAGAATTTGGCAGAGATAAGTAACAATTTACTTATGTTTCTCAGATAAGTAAAAGATATGACCAGAGCTGTAGACTTCAATGCTATGAACATGCCATGATTCATAAAAGTGTTCTGTCCCCTCATTAGCATTCTTGAGATCCCCGCGCTTTGATTGGCCAAAGCGCGGGGCACTCTGATTGGCTAGGCGAGCCGCGCCGATTGGCTCGCTAAGAATCTCCCATGATTAGTCTATTGAATTCAAAGCGGTGCCATTGGCCGCGGCTGCCGTGGCTAAAGAAATAAAAAGCCGCAAAGTTTCTCAATAGCCTCAGTTCGATTCCCACATCAATAAAAGAGCTTGATACAAAGTCACCGACTCCTGGCATCATTTCCGAAGACACAAAACTGGCGACGAGGTGGGATTCTGATCCTGAACCGAAGCACGTGTCTGACGGAAGCCAGACGAAAATCCACGATGGCGAGAATCGCAACCCCCGCACCCTTCAACCCCGCCAGCAAGGACTGGGAATCGTACTCCGACAGATTCCGCATGTTCCTCGAGTGCAGCGACCTGAAGGACGCCACCGGCCACATGAAGCGAGCCGTCTTCCTGACCCACTGCGGGACTGAGGTATTTAAGATGGCCAAAGCACTTGCCAAACCCGCCGACGTGATCGCGATGGACTGGGACGTCCTCGAGCCAATACTTCGGCGACACTACGCTCCAGAGGTGCCCATCCTCATCCGATGACATGAGTTCTACCGTCGGGACCAACGGTCGGGTGAGAGTTTCAGTGACTTCGTCGCCGAACTACGGCGCCTAGGGGGGCTGTGTGAATTCAACAACCTGAACGACGCCCTGCGAGACCGAATCGTGCTCGGCCTGTGGGACCCCGTCCTCCAGAGTCGGCTGATGGCCAAGGGCAGCATCACCCTTGCAGATACCCTCACCGAAGCCACAGCCGCCGAAGCGACCCGAACATCCGCCGACCGCATGCGCCGACCGAACGCTGGGGACTGCAGCGGGAACAACCACCCTGCAAGGTCGGCCGAGGCCCAACCCGAGACGACCACCCACCAGGGCGACTTCCACTCGGCATCAGGCACTTCCGACAAGGAGGAGAAAATTCATCGCCTCCAGTCAGGCCGCAACCCACGGAACCGGCGGGGCCATAAGTCGAGGACCAACTGTGCCGGTTGCGGAGGCGACCACCCCAGGTCTGAATGCCAGTTTTTCGAGTCAATCTGCTGGCATTGCGACAAGAAGGGACACATCGCCCGCGTCTGCCATCTCAAAAAGAACCGCAGCCCGCCACGATGGGACCAGAGAGAACGGAGGCGAGAGAGCACACCAACCCGGACCAGAGATCGCCCCTCTGACAACAGATGGGACTGGAATGGACGATCCCTACGAGGCAGCGAGACCCGGCAAAGAGAGGAGACCCATCAGACGGTCACCATCGGCCACGCCACAACCAATGACACCCGGAAGGTCTACGTGGAGGCAGGCATCGAAGGCGAGCCATGTAAAATGGAGGTGGACTCCGGGTCCTACCTCTCCATGATAGCATGGCAAGAAATGAAACGCTTGGTGCCTACCATCCAAAGAAAAGGCCTAGACAACCAGAGACTAATCGTGAAAGACTATCAGGGAAACCGGATCCCTGTAGTCGGAACCGGACAGTTCAACGTAACATACAAAGGGCGCACCGAAAGGCTTCCCCTGACCATCGTCGATCGCGACCGCCCAAGCCTACTGGGAGTGCAATGGTTTGCCCCGCTCGGCATCGCAATCACAGAAATCGACCACATTGCCGACGACAGCTGGGAGCAACAACTAGCCCGGGAATTCCAAGAGGTCTTCGACGGAAACCTAGGCAAGTACCGAGGGCCCCTTATATCATTCAGCCTAGACCCAAATGTCCCCCCAAAATGCCTGAAACCAAGGCGGGTGCCATTCGCACTTAAACCCAAGATAGACGAGCAAATTGACAAGCTCGTCAAGCAAGGGGTCCTACAACCAATAGACCACGCCCGGTGGGAGACCCCCATAGTCACCCCGATCAAGCCCGATGGGTCGGTGAGAATCTGTGGGGACTATAAGGCCACCCTAAATGGTGCCTTGCAACAAAGCACCTACCCCGTCCCAGTAGTGCAACACCTACTGTATTCACTGAGAGGGGGCAAGGTTTTCGCCAAACTCGACCTCGCCCAGGCATACCAACAGTTGCCAGTCGATGAGGAAACGGCAGCAGCGCAAACCATAGTCACCCACCGGGGAGCATTTAAATGCAACCGGCTCCAATTCGGAGTCAGCGTGGCATCGGGCATATTCCAAAGCCTAATGGAAAGGCTATTACAAGGCATCAAGGGGGTGGTACCTTACTTCGACGATGTCTTAGTGTCGGCAACCAACCAAGCCGAACTAGAGGGTCGCCTAAGGGAGGTCCTAACCAAATTCAAAGAGACCGGGCTCAAAGTAAAGAGGGAAAAATGCCAATTATACACGGAACGGGTTGAATTCCTAGGATATCTCCTAGACCGTCACGGCATTCACCCCACAAACCAAAAAATCAAAGCCATCAAAGAAGCCCCCACACCCAAGTCGAAGACGGAGCTGCAGGCATTTCTGCGGCTACTTAACTTTTATAATGTCTTCCTGCCCCAAAAGGCGATGGCGGCGGAGCCTTTGCATAGGCTCTTGGACAAGGTGGCAACCTGGACTTGGGGGAAACGCGAGGAAGCCGCTTTCAAGAAAACAAAGGACCTCCTCACTTCGCATGCCGTCCTTATACAGTACAATGAGACCCTACCTCTGGCCGTCACATGCGACGCATCACCCTTCGGCGTCGGCGCTGTCCTCAGCCATACTGTCCCCGATGGAAAAGAAGCACCCATCGCGTTCTTTTCAAGGACCCTCACCAAACCGGAGCGGAACTACAGCCAGCTGGACAAAGAGGCTCTGGCTATCGTCGCCGCAGTAAAAAGATTCCACGAGTATCTCTACGGCCGGACATTTACCATCATAACCGACCACAAACCGCTGCTGGGAATCCTTGCAGGGAACTGGGCCACCCCGAACATTCTGTCTCCCTGAATGACAAGGTGGTCCGAGTTCCTGGCGGCCTACAATTACGGACTCATACACAGACCGGGTAAGACGATCTCCCATGCGGACGCTTTAAGCCACTCGCCGCTACCGGAACCTGACACTGACCCAGCACCCACGACGACCACTCTCAGTATAGAGACTCTACCCAACCTACCCATAACCACGTCAGACATTGCCCGAGAAACTAATAAAGACAAACGTCTGGTGCGGGTGTTGCATTGGGTAGAAAAAGGGTGGCCGGAAAGGGACAACGACGAGTCCGTCAAGACATTCCGGAACCAGCAAACGGAACTCTCGTTATTAAAAGGGTACATACTATGGGGGGATAGGGTGGTCATTCCAGAAAAACTACAAGGGAAGGTTCTGGAACTGTTACACGAGGGGCACCCGGGCATCATTAGAACTAAAGCCCTGGCCAGAAGTTACGCTTGGTGGCCAGGGATGGAGAAACAGATTGAGACCTGGGTAGCAAGGTGCCAACGATGCCAGGAAACTAGGCCAAGCCCACCCATAGCACCCGTCCTAGAGTGGGAAACCCCAACGGGACCTTGGTCTAGGATCCACATAGATTTCGCCGGGCCCACAAAAGGACACACCTTCCTGATAACAGTAGACGCTTACTCCAACTGGCTGGAGGTAAGCAACATGAGAACAACAACCACGGAGGCCGTGACCAAGGAACTCGGCAAACTTTTTGCAACACACAGCCTCCCAGACGTCGTCGTTTCCGACAACGGGCCCCAATTCACCTCGCTAGAATTCAAAAAATTCCTAGCGGAAAGGGGCATCCGACACGCGCTGACAGCACCGGTGCATCTGGCGGCGAACGGTAGGGTGGAACGGATGGTGCAATTCACAAAGAAAACCATCCGGAAAATAGACCACGGGGAGATCCAGGATAAAATAAATAAATTACTCTTCACCCAACACATAACCCCAAATACCACAATGAATAAGAGCCCAGCCGAACTGTTAATGGGGAGCAAATTAAGGTCCCCACTCGACAGATTACACCCCACGTATAACCCAGAGAAGCCCCCAGACTCAACCAGCAAACACCGAACCTTCGCACCAGGCGACCCCGTGTACACAAAAAACCTAACGGGAGACCCGTTATGGGTACCGGCCATCATCACACAAATAACAGGCCCACACTCGTACCGGCTACAAACAACAGATGGACGAGCGTGGAAACGCCACATCGACCAGTTAAGATCGAGGACGACCACCCAAGAGACCACCGACGCACCAGAAGGCAAAACCAATCCCCACAACATAAACCAAGAGGGGAAGGAATACCCAGGGGACCAAAACCAAAGAAGAATAAACCAACCATACTTACCGGAAAGCAGCCACCACGAAACCTCACCAGAAAGAGACAGCCAGGCCAGCTCGACCGACCCAGGGAGACCGAGCGGGAGCGTTGAAACCCGCAGCTCAACCAACCCGGGAAGCCCAGGAGGGAGCTACGGAGAGCGGCCCGGCCCGACCGACCAGCCGGTTCCCACGACGGCATCCAGAGAAGCAGAGACCCCAACTGAACCAGCCGGGATCCAACCTACGACTGAGCTGCGCAGGTCCAGTAGGCTAAGACGGAGCCCCGCCTACCTACGGGACTACGCAACGTAAGGACTAAACCAAGAGGGGAGGGGTGTTCTGTCCCCTCATTAGCATTCTTGAGATCCCCGCGCTTTGATTGGCCAAAGCGTGGGGCACTCTGATTGGCTAGGCGAGCCGTGCCGATTGGCTCGCTAGGAATCTCCCGCGATTGGTCTATTCGAATCGCGGGAGATTCAAAGCAGTGCCATTGGCCGCGGCCGCCGCGGCTAAAGAAATAAAAAGCCGCAAAGTTTCTCAATAGCCTCAGTTCGGTTCCCACATCAATAAAAGAGCTTGATACAAAGTCACCGACTCCTGGCATCATTTCCGAAGACACAACAAAAAGGACATTACAATGTTGGCAATTTTCTTTCAATCCCTTTCCAAGTGATCCACAGCATAGCACTTTTTTCCACATCTGTTGCTCAGGATTTAACAACTTCATCCAACTATCAAGATTTTTTTCCTGGATAGTTACAGAAGCTAAGACAACATAGGTATTTGTGTGTGTGTGTATTGTAATGTGTACCATTTGACAATTGGATTAAATCATCTCTGGCATTCACTGACCATTCACTCAAGGAATAATCCTTCTGGAACTCTTCCCAGCTTGCCAATCACTTTGGATTTTAATCACCTTAATTACTTTGCTATCACTCATAAACTTGGCTAACTTACCACTTACATCTAAGATAAACTCATCTATGATCAAGTAAAAAAAGCTTCCATTGAGAAAATGGCCTGTTTTACTTTCTGTTTTTTTAATCACTTAGCAATGCATAAAAGAACAGGGTATCTTATCCCATGACCTTTTCGTTTATAAAAACCTTTGATGAGGAACTCTGTCAAAGTCTTTCTAAAAATCCAAATATACAGTGTTGACAGGGTCACTTCAATCCATGTGCTTGTTGACGCTTAAAAAAAACAAACCCAACAACAGCACCCCTTTGACAGTTGGTAAAGCAGGATGAAAATAAAAACTAACAAAGAAAGTCACATAATTTACATTTAACAAATGTTGAGATGGGTTATAGAAGTTTTAGATAAGCATAAGTGTTGCTATGATTGTAACTAGATCCTGAGCAGTGCCTTAGCATTTCTGGATGAAGAAACATCAATAACTGTGGATTCTCATTTTTGAAAATATAAAGTTCAACCATCAGAATAAAAATGAAAATGGTTAAAGCCAAGAAGGTTGGGAACTTTGAAAGTTTAAAACAAGTTAGTGTTAGGTGGAAAAGAAATTGATGACCCACCCTCAATTTGTAGATATAAAACATTCTGAGAATATTTCCTTTATGTTGTAGTTTTGGATTTTTACCTCAAGGTCAAGCAATACATTAATGATAATCCAGTTAAGATTTCATATTACTCCCTAAAAAGACTGTGAGTTTTTTAAAACTGGGTGAGTCTACATTGTTAAATGCTCTGTTTAAATATTTTGCATTATATCCCAAAGGTGCTTTTTAAGAGTCAACTGGACTTTCTGGTTTTTCCTTGAAGACGTTTCACTTTTCATCCAAGAAGCTTCTTGTATTGAAGTGCCTCTTGAAAAAGCACCTTTTGAACAACCACGACCTGGATGACTGAGAATCTCCATAGATATTTTGCATTATGATAACATTTCGGAGTTTTTATGAGTAACTGCCACTTATAAAATTAGCTTATTGGAATCTCTGTTCTATTTGGGACTGTATAGCAAAAGCAACTGAAGGATAATAAATAAATAAATAAAAATCCCCTGCCGTTTTTATAGATTTGGTGTACAAATTACTTCACATAACTTAACGGCCTCAGTATTCTTTACAGCATCCTGAGTGGATTATTAACTATTTGTTTGTTTGTTTATTTATCCAAAGGAATTATAGTTGCCCAACTCCAACAGAATTGTAATAGCCAGCTGGCCTACTGGTTAGGGCAGTCATTGTCTCTGCCCAACTTAACTCACGGGGTTATTGTTGTGGGGAAAATAGGAGGAGAACAGTGTTGCTTTAAATTATTTGTAAAAATAATAAAGGAGGGATATAAATAAATAAATTAATAAAATATTGTAAAATTTGGTACTTTCATATTATAAAGAAGAAATCTCTGATTGGAAAACCATGTTTTCTTAAGGTTATTTCTTAGCACCTAGGCTTATGGCTGGAAAATCATATTTTTGTGGATATATTCATGAAATGCTGAAGGATGAGAGAAGAAATAGACTCAGAAACTGGGTGGGAATATATGTCAATACTTGTGGCAATTTTGCTCTCAGTAGTTTTGGCTTGAGCCTATCATTGGCAATATTTCTGAGCAACAAAGCCTTCCATTTGGCAGTTATTAAGTGAAGCAGCTGCTTATTCTCAGCAGTATGTTTTTTTTCTTCCTGTCAGTCCATGATCCACTGCCTTCTGCCTAAAACACAAATTGTATGTTATCCAATATAAATTTCCTGGCCTGTTTCAGTGTTTCAAGAAATGAAATGACCAGAGAAAAATTAGGATTTGCTATTGTTTTTGCAGGCTGTGCCTATCACTGTGGAAAACAACAACAGATCTCTAGGGGAAGGTGAAAATATTTACATACACACTTGCTTGACATTTAAAATGCTCTCTTTTGGATTTTGTTTAATATTTTACTAAAAAAAAAAAAACAAGAAAAAAGACTGTATATTAAAATAAGCCACAGTGAAGATACCACAGAATATCTTTGTGTAAAGTAAGTAAACAATTATTTCAACTGATTTAATGGGACTGAGTATGTCCCTCTTGTCACATTCATCTATGTTAATTTTCTACAATAAAATCATAATTAAATCAAATTCAAATGAAGATAATTAACAAATGTTTTTTTTAACACCATAATATTTTGAAAATATGGCCTCACCTGCTTTGCAATTTGTTTGTAATTCATTCATATCTATATTTATGCCTAACTGCAGTCACAGAGAATACATGATGTTTACCACCATCTTTGAATTATTGGATATTTAATTTAAAATCTGTGAAATGAAATGATTGCTGAAGCTGATAAATAAAGCCACCCATTTACACTTGTTTTTGTTTGGCTATTAGTGTATATTATTTTAGCACTTGTAAGAAGTCTGAAATCTAAATTGCTATTAGTATTTATATATTTAAAATGCGGGTAGGCCAACAAGAAGAGAAACATTTCTCAATCATTGTGTTAATGCAGTTTACTTGTTTAATTATTCAATACAGAAACGAATTAGCAATATGAACTTCAACATTATATATATTCTATTCATGTGTATGTATGAGTGCGTGAAATAAGAAAGGGGATTATAGCTAAATTTACTTTATAGTAACACCAATACTGCATCCAGTAATTTCATATTTTCTATTGTTACTTCAGTCATATTCCTATACTGTTTCATAAATTGCCTTTTGTTCCTCACCTCTCTCATCAACTCTATGCAGTCATGACTTTTTTGGTTTTCTCCTTCTTTTCAACTCATTCATGTATTTGTTTTGCTATTCAAACCTAATTGCTTCTATATGACCAAATATAAGTACTCCATGTACTTTACCTACTTTTGTATTCAGTTCATTTTCATTCATCACAGATTCATTCTTGATCTTATTTCTTTTTGCTTTACCATACACATCTCTCAGGTATTCCACTTCCACTGCATCTGACTTTTATAGGTGAAACTCGAAAAATTAGAATATCGTGCAAAAGTTCATTTATTTCAGTAATGCAACTTAAAAGGTGAAACTAATGTGTGAGATTACATGCAAAGCAAGATAGTTCAAGCCGTGATTTGTCATAATTGTGATGATTATGGCTTACAGCTCATGAAATCCCAAATCCACAATCTCAGAAAATTAGAATATTACATGCAATCAATAAAACAAGTATTGTACATAGAACAATATCAGACCTCTGAAAAGTATAAGCATGCATATGTACTCAGTATTTGGTTTGGGCCCCTTTTGCGGTAATTATTGCCTCAATGAGGCATGGCATGGAAGCTATCAGCCTGTGGCACTGCTGAGGTGTTATGGAAGACCAGGATGCTTCAATAGTGGCCTTCAGCTCTTCTGCATTGTTCGGTCTCATGTCTCTCATCTTTCTCTTGGCAATGCCCCATAGATTCTCTATGGGGTTCAGGTCAGGCGAGTTTGCTGGCCAATCAGGCACAGTAATCCCATGGTCATTGAAGCAGGTTTTGGTGCTTTTGGCAGTGTGGGCAGGTGCCAATCCTGCTGGAAAATGAAGTCAGCATCCCCATAAAGCTCGTTTGTGGAAGGAAGCATGAAGTGCTCCAAAATCTTCTGGTAGACGGCTGCATTGACCCTAGACTTAATGAAGCACAGTGGACCAACACCAGCAGATGACATGGCTCCCCAAATCAGCACAGGCTGTGGAAACTTCACACTGGACTTCAAACATCCTGCAGTGTGTGCCTCTCCATTCTTCCTCCAGACTTTGGGTCCTTGGTTTCCAAATGAGATGCAAAAATTGCTCTCATCAGAAAAGAGGACTTTGGACCACTGAGCAACAGACCAGGTCTGTTTTTCTTTAGCCCAGGTAAGATGCTTCTGATGTTGTTTGTTGTTCAGGAGTGGCTTGACAAGAAGAATATGACATTTGAAGCCCATGTAAGATGCTTTGACGTTGTTTGTTGTTCAGGAGCGGCTTGACAAGAGGAACACAACATTTGAAGCCCATGTCCAGGATTTGTCTGTGTGTGGTGGCTCTTGATGCACTGACTCCAGCCTCAGTCCACTCCTTGTGAAAGTCCCCAACTCTTTTGAATGGCTTTTTCCTGACACTCCTCTCCAGGCTGCAGTCATCCCTGCTACTTGTGTACTTTTTTCTTCCACACTTTTTCCTTCCACATAACTTTCTTTTAATGTGCTTTGATTCAGCACTTTGGGAACATCCAACTTCTTTTGCAATTACCTTTTGAGGCTTTCCCTCCTTATGGAGGTTGTCAATGATGGTTTTCTGCACAACTGTCAGGTCAGCAGTCTTTCCCATGATTGTGATTCCTACTGAACCAGACTGAGAGGCCATTTAAAGGCTCAGGAACCCTTTGCAGGTGTCATGGCTTAATTAGCTGATTAGAGTGGGACACTTTGAGCCTAGAATATTGAAGCTTTTCACAATATTCTAATTCTCTGAGATTGTGGATTTGGGGTTTTCATGAGTTGTAAGCCATAATCATCTCAATTATAACACATCACAGCTTGAACTATCTTGCTTTGCATGTAATGAGTCTATCTCATGTATTAGTTTCATCTTTTAAGTTGCATTACTGAAATAAACAAACCTTTGCACGATATTCTAATTTTTCGAGTTTCACCTGTATATTTCACCTGACATACATATAATATAATTCTCACTTCAACATAACAAAGTGGGTAGTAGCAAGCTCTTGGTTTCTCAGACAACAACTTGGCATTTTCTGCATATATAAAAACACATCATGTTTCAAAACCATAGGAAGTTTTCATTTAGTGATTGCCTCAAACAGTGACTATTATCTATTACAACAGTGATGAAAAAGTAACTTTGTGGCCAATAACTGTATTTATGACTTCTGTACTTTTTCTTTCTTAATCATGTATTTATCACTACAGTCAGATAGTGTGCACTGTCCTGTGCCTAACCTGTTTTTTTCCATCCTCCTCATAGGTCTGTTACAGAGATTACCTTAATAAGCTCTGTCTTCCTGAACTACTTTTCTCTGCAATAGATCCCTGAAAGTATTGAATATTGAATTATTCAGTAAAGATCTATTTGTCTTCACACATTTTATCTCTGTTATGTATACCGGTAGATATTATTGCATCCAGCAGCCTATCTTTATACTTATGAAAAATACTCTTATTAAAGCCTATTTACTTTTTCATATATTTCCTCATATAAGTTCCCAATAAACAATATTTCTCAGAAGAGCAAAAAATGTTGGCTGTTCAGCTTAAGTCACATTGCAGTTCCCACATTTGTTTATTCACTTTACATATTTTTCTATGAGAATTTAATCAAATCTATTTCCAGGCCATTTATCCCTCTGCATATTTTTTTGTATTCCTTCTTACTACCCTTCTCTTTGTGTAGGGGAATAAAAATGATATTTTCAGCATTCTGTATCAGGCACAGATATTTAGCTATACTAAACAAATTACACAGATAATTTTTACAATTCTTATAATAATTTATGACTTCCTTACTTAGTTTTTTATAAGCGTACTATAAATGTTTCAAGAAAATTAATTTTTTCTTGCATTAAAATGCTGCATTAAGTTTTAGTTTTTGACATAATACTTTCACTTCAGTTGCTTCTAATTCACTTAATTACTCTTATTTTTAATTCCATTCATTGCAGTGGAAGATCCTTCTTTAGCTCACTTCATTCATTGATTTGTTGATTCATTGATTCACTCATTTTTGCATCTATCAGAATCACTTAGATTTTTTTTCTCTTTTTAATTAATAGTTCTTCGTTTTTCTTGACCATATCCTTTACAACTATTTTTATCTTTATAAACTTTATATTCCCCATGCATTGTATAATATCTTTCTTTCTGATTTTGCAATAATCATCCTACTATATACCTATTTCTTTCATTATTGCACTGAAGATCTTTTTCCTTCCATTAACATAATTGCACACAGTACATTTTTTACCGTGTTCCTTCTTCTATTCATATTGTTGGCAGATTAATCTAATTTTTTTCATGCAGGACAGCATTCATAAAAAGAGTTCTGTTCTCTTTCATTGTTGTACTCTTAGTTCAGTTTCTTTCACTTCTTTTTCTTTGATGTCCATTGTTTCCCAAGGTCACTGCTAGCAATACCAAGAAGTGGTCTGTTACACATTTAGAATCCGTCATCACACTTATATCATAATTATCTCAGTCTTTCATCATAACATGTGATGCTTTTGTAGTTATATTCATTATTTATCAAGTGATTCTATGAATAGACTTGTTCTTAAACCATGAATATGAATCAAAGGTACCTTCTTCTAAGTAGGTGCTTAGGTACTTCTAAGTAGATGATCACCAAACCATTAACATTCTAATTCATGCTTGCATTCTCAGATAGTTCAGTCATCTTTTCTCATCTCATCGCTACCCATCCATTCATAGTATTTAACAGAATATTCTCCCACCAACTCTTAACTGCATTCATTCAGAATGTTGTTCTCCCCCGCCCCCAAGCTCAGATATCACCATTCATTAGAATGGAACATGCAATTATCATCAACCTACTGATTAATACATTCTTGTGCATCCACAACAATCTAAATTATTCCAGTTCATACTTTCTGCAATACATTTTAATCCTTTCATTCATAATTAAACCTACTCCCTCCCCTGCAAGAAATAATCAGTTCCACTCCACCTATTATATCCTTACCTTTTTTCTTAGTTTCACAATATTTGTTTTTTTTTTCTTTCTTCAGGTTGTTTTTATTTAGTTGTCTTCTTTACCATTTACTTCTCTGACATTCAAAGTTGCAATATTTTGTATGCTGTGATCATCACCAGGTTATTGACCTCTTCCACACATCATAGCTTAGGTCAATTGAGATTCTCACATACTGCTTTTAAATAAATCAGCATTTAGATTAAGTAATCATAATTAATCAACTTTGACCCTGTTAATTCCCTGTTAACAGAAAAGGACAGTAGTGATTGGTTTTGGCACAATTTGGCCAATGAATTACAAGTCCAGATTCATGCTATTCCGTATGCGTAGGTCCTTTAATCTAGATAGCTTTTGCAAGCAAATATGCTATTGCCTGAAATAATAGACAATTCTACCAGTTGAGAAATAGATATAGTATATTGACACTCATCCTATGAATATATTCTATTATTGCCTAGGAAACGGTGCTTTTTAAAAAAAAAAGTTTTAGACTTCTCCCATGAAATACAATGAAAAGGGAAACTAATGTTAGAGATCAAGAACCAAAAATAATACATTGTAATCATAAAATAAAAAGGCTACTGATGTGTTTTTTTAAAAATTTATATTCTTACAAACTTTTTCAAATGCAGGATTAATGGGGATGGGGAAAGCAAAGATTTCCCCTAGTAAGTAGGTAATAATTCACTAAGAAAATATGTTTAACTATTTTGTAAGCTAGTGATTAATATCTTCTAGCCAAAGGATGAGATGATTGTAAGTTCTTTAAATTTGTGAAAAATATGGGCATGATAAAATCTTTTCACTACACAGAAATGTTCTGGAAATAATCAAGAAAACACTTTCTAATTATATTAATTTCTCATGTTTGCTTGTAATGTTATTATTTTCCATCATACCAGTTGCATTTTTTAAAAAATTGACATAAAGACTCATGTTTTTTTTTACGTATTTGTTTCTTTAAAAGTCATATATTGAGAGGGAGAGAGCCAGATTGTAATTCTCTGTTGAAAAAAAAGGTTGGAAGTAACATATACTGTATATTTCCGAACTATTGTTTCCTTTTTCTTCTTATACATTTCTGCTTTTCTGGTTTTTTTCCCCCCTTTTGTCTTGTATCATATGAAAACTCTAAATAAACATAAGAACCTCATGTGCATAAATACTTTCCTAAATGTATTTTAAATTTAAAATAGTAATTTCCAACCATTTTGGTGTACACTTTTTAAGCCAAGAATTGAATCATGAAACTGTAATATCAGAAGGATAATTATATTCCAATCTTCACATTAGGCTAGAAAATATGAATCAGACCAGTTTAGATCCAAATTCACAATGATCAGATTTTTCAAGCATCTCTAGCAGATGGCTTTCCAAGTGGCAACATGCATATTGTGATATGTTACCATATGGTTCTCTGTAGTCACATGGATTGGTGCTCAAAAAATTCTAAACAATCCCATCCAACCACAATAGTCAAAAATTGCAGTAAATCAAATGATGTGCTGTTGGCTCTCCATTCAAACGTGTTCCTTAGCTCAGCCACTTTACCTGTTTAATGTGGGAAAGATTGCTTAGATTTTTAAAAAGTTGCAGGGTGGAATGGAAACACTGAGTTTAAATATTGTTTCTTTACACCACAGCTTCATTTCTTTTCATTCCTGTTGTCTGTCACCAGTATTGTGAAGCCTTGGGCTGTTATAGCTGTACTGTGGGAATAAACTTTGACTTCAGTATTGGGTAATGATTAGTCTAAGACCTTATACATACATGTCTGCCTAAGGATCACTGAGATAAAGCAAGGAAATTAAAAGCAAACACCAGAAACATTTAAGCAGCTCAGATGACTGTAAACAATTCTGTGTAATTATTTTAATCCACAATGTGAATGCTTATTATGTACAAAATTCTCAATAAAAGGGAGCACTAGAATTTGCTCTGGACTCCCATCCCGAGTACACCAGCCTGTGTCTCATTCTTTCCATGGGAGACCACCACACTGTACGCACACGTATGCAGCCAGAAAATGATTACTTACCCTTAAGAGAATGATTAAAGGTTTATTGAAAAATATGGGTTTGCAGGTTTTCTTAGGTTTTTTTTTTTATCCTTGAAGCAACCAGTAAAGTCAACTTATTACGATGCCTATGCAGTTATTAAATCTAATATGGAGGGCAAAATGACATTTTTCTTTTAATAGAGTCAACTTACATAAATCTTTCCTGAAGTATTGGGGTGCTGGAGTCATTAGGGTGGACAAGGCATAGGGAAAGCTACCTCCAAATAGAATCCAATGAAATGTTGAACCATATTATCACAAACAATGTTGTTAGTCAAAAGTATATGACTTGCAAATATATCCGCTTTCCAGGACAAAACACGGTTGCAATGAAGAAACACATTTTGACACTTGATGGTTAGGGAATAAGTTACAATTGTGACAGCTGGAAAAAAAAAACCCCACCAAGAGCAGAAAGTCCCATTTCAGTAAAAATGCTTCAATTTGCTTTAAAAATGTTGTATGATTCACACAATGGTGGCATTCTGTGACATATTTCAGAATTTATTAAAACACTATATCTGCATGACATAGCCAACTGAACATTATTATACCATAATACCTGTCAATGAAACCTGACACCAACTTGTTAAGAGGACAACTATTATATTTGGACTGTAAAAACTCAAACCACCTTAAGATGGCAACAAATAATTAGATTTTCATGTATTAGTTTGCTGCCATCTAGTAGTCATCCAGATTTTTGCATGCCACCTAAGCGAACCGCAGTTAAAATTTATATTCCATTGTATTCAGGTAGAAAAATTGTATTAAATCTGATCCTAGAATGTAAAATATTTGAAACTTCCAAGCTCATTAATGTGTCCAAATCATGCTGTTGGTTTTGTGGCCATTTTTAAAGCTATCATTATTACCAATTTAATTCCTGCATTATTCCACATTTCTGCATTGTTTCTCCTGCCTGAGTTTGTTTGTTTCCTTCCTTCCTTCCTTCCTTCCTTCCTTCCTTCCTTCCTTCCTTCCTTCCTTCCTTCCTTCCTTCCTTCCTTCCTTCCTTCCTTCCTCTCTTACAAGTTTTAGGCAAATTGAGAACGTCCATCTGCCAGGAGTGATTCACACCATACAAGTGACTACTGCATTTTTTTCTCTTGTGACATAGACTAGTTGATGCAGTTACTGGAGAGATATTTGATTCTCTCTCTCTCTTTCTCTTTCCCTTCCATTTCCTCTTTCTTGATAAAAGGCAAAGTTTAATTGATTTTGTTTATCATATTGATGACTGAAATATTCTGATTCTTCTGTCATTAACCCGGCTTATTGTAATGTGGCATTATTTTTTAAACCACATGCGAGTACCATAAACAACTCTTCCTTATTTTTTATTCAATTAACAATCTGAATTAATTACATTGTTTTGATATATTAAGTGTCTCAATTGGAATCTCTATTTCTTTTTAGCAATAATAACTATTCTTAGATGGCCAAATTACACACAAAGAGGATCTGGAGAGG
Source organism: Hydrophis major (assembly GCA_033807585.1). Lineage (NCBI taxonomy): Eukaryota > Metazoa > Chordata > Lepidosauria > Squamata > Elapidae > Hydrophis > Hydrophis major. Next base: position 324,446,033 of record CM066328.1, on the reverse strand, counting down.
AAAATCCAGGGGGATTTTTGATGTAGAAATAGGCAATGCATAGTTCAAATGTAGCCTCTCTGTCTCCTCCATTGTTAAATTCAGCAGAAGAACCCAAGGTCACATGGCCAACACCTTACCTGATATTAATATGCCGATCTGACCAATTTGGGAAAGAATGAACCTGTTGAAAGTTCACTCCTATTGTGTGAGAAACAACAGCCTCAACAGAAATACATGCAACAGCCTCCAGTCTCACTGAAAATCTATATACAAGTTAAAATTGTTTTATTTCAGCATACTAGAGATTGCAGCAGAGTGGCTATGGGTTTTATCTTTCTTTTTGAAGGTATTTTTTTTTCATATTGCTTTAATTATTTATTATTACTGAGTTGTCTTGGTTTTTTTTGGGGGGGGTCTGTGTTGGGGTGATTTACAAGCAGTGTAAATAAAACATGACAATAAATAAACTCAATCACAAACCATCTAATTGACATCATAATGATTTTCTGCAGTTTCCAGAAAGTCAGTCTGATGGTTGTTACATGGGAAAATGGAAATACACATAACAGTGTCCAACCACTGATATTCTGGAGCAATTGAAGCATATTGCAGTAATTCAGTCAAGGAGACAAACTGAGGAGAAAAAGTCCCACCCACATCCTGTGATATCCAAAGTGATCCACAAGTATGAGAAATACTGTTTCAGTACTATACACCAGACTGAAATTTTGCCGGAAAGGTTACAGATAATTTCCTCTGGTGGGCCTTTGAATCTGTGAGCCAGCCAATCACCCTAAAAGATGGAAGGTTGGAGACTGGATTGAAGTTTTCTCAACTGCTGAATCCAAGGAAAGATGCACCATCACCTCTTTTCAAGCAGAAAGAAAAGCATCTGCCACAGCTTGGAATCCAACCTCACTTCACTGCCTGGGAAGCCTTAACTAGCCAGGAGAAAAAAAAGGGTCTAAAGAATGAATAGTAGAGCTTTTAGCCCCAGGGACTTCTCAGGCTGAAACTGAATAAAGACATAATAGTTTAGAACATTTAAGCCCCAAACAACAAGAGCAGCCACAACAAATAGAGTCCATCAGCAAAAATGTTTCAGTCACAAACATTTTAGCACTTCTGCTCCTGAGACAATCAGCTAATAGAAAATAATGAAAACCCATGGCAAAGATCCACAGCTTCCTTCCCCATAGCACTGTGCGAGCTCTGCAATCATTCTCTGGCTGAGGCTAAAGCTGTCACTTCCAAAGTAATAATCTCTCTCCCCTTATTCTACCTCCCCCGGCTTGGAAATTTCCTTTTAATGAGAGCTTTGGGGAAAATCCATTTAAAACTGCCTCCATCTGCGTTTTTTCAAATCTCTAAGTGGATTTAAAGCTTTAGGAACAGCCCAGTTTGCTCTAGAAAAGGTCCAGCTATCTCTGAAATTGACTTTCCATTCATTTATGTTTCTCAGTGTAGTTCCTTCGTAATGTGTCCTATATGTTACTAGAAGGGTTTTCTTGGAGCTTGAAGATTCTGCTGAAAGTCTTCTGCTGGAAGACCTGGGAACTTCACAGGTGACAAGAGCCCTATTGGGTCTTTTCAATACTCCACATCTATCAAATTATTTCCTAAATATAAAGGGGCAAAGGCAGCCCTCAATTTAGACAGTAAAGCAATACATGAGCTATGTTGCCCATCGGTCAGCATTGAAATCTACTAAGACATGCTTGGCATCATGTCTCTAATTGAAAAATAAGAGGGTATGCCAGCAACCTTACCTATCACGGTGGTCAGATGGAACTTTGCTACTTGCTCAAGCAACATTTCTTTTTCAGCTGTGCCATATTGAACACTAATTCTGCTCTCCAGACCTGATTGCTAATCCACAAAACTGCTCTTCATGTGATTTTCATGTAGAATGCACACTTTGCAAGAACATCCCTTAAAAATTGAACAGACTTGTCCAGCACTGCATGTGAGGGAAAGAATGTGTCTGTTGTTTGGAGACAGTTGCATAGGTGTTGTGTTGAATTTATATTTATAGTTTGTCGCGAAAGTGACTGCCTGAGAAAGCTCCTCTATTGGGGCTGAAAAGTGAAAGCTTTTCCATATTTCCGTATGCTCCATCCCATATTTGGGTAGACCAGGTTGCCCTGATAGACTAGTTTCACTTGAAAAACACTTGCATAAGTATTCCATTTATATTTCTGCAAATGTTATGTTTTGACTAGAGTGCACTCAAACAGCAAAGCACAGAATAGGAAGACACATCAACCAATCAGCAGGTTGGACATGCATCTCCTGCACAGTTGGGATCTGGGAGGTGTTTGTGTTAATCTATCTGCAGTCACCTGCTACCTATGTGTATCTATCAATCCCTTCTCAGAGTAGGTATGGCAGTTACAGATAACTCTAAATCAGCTTTTAGTTGTTTATCTATAATTTAAATTCCAAATGCTCTTAATATTAACAATACTTTTTTTCCCTGAGAAAAGGGACAAATATTAACTAGGTTTTGCTTGTCAGAAAGTATAGACATCTATGCAAGTTAGTTTGGTGCCAGTACTTAAGAAAAAGATGGTATTTCTACAAACCTATTCCTTCAAAAAAGTTAAATGTCATCTTTTCAAGTCATTCTGGGAAAATTGTGTCTGCATTTACAAAGGTAGATAATTCAGTAGGAGAAATTCAACATTTTGCTTCATTTTATTTTAACACCACCTGATGTGCTCTAAAAATTTGAACATCTGCAGGAGGTTTGTGGTATCTCACCCACAATTAAACCAAGCAGAAGAGCTCTAGAGGCAGCTTGCTCACAAATTTGCTACGTGCAGAGATGCCAGCCATGAGGAAAGAACTAATGATGTTGAAATCAAGAGGAAGCTACATGTTTCAGTAGAGTTAACTGGGTCACCAGAATTGTTACTCAACATTAGAATTTTGGTAAGAAAAACATGTAACATGTATATTACAGCTTTTCCTAAATAGAATTTTTTCTTTTAATTTAGTATAATGACTATGCAGATAATCTCAACAGCATTTCAATTCATTAAAATCTGGCAATAATTTATGAAACTTAGAAGAATGGTCAGTTTCTAAATACCGTATATACTCGAGTATAAGCCGAGTTTTTCAGCCCATTTTTTGTGCTGAAAAAACCGCCCTCGGCTTATACTTGAGTCAGATTCCCCTCTGAAAAAAAAATGACCCACTGCCATGTGAGAATGCTCAGACACGAAAGCTATCCGACCGAAAATAAGTGTGTGTGTGTGTGGGGGGGGATTTTCACAGAGGGAAGATGTAGGGAGAAGGCAAAAGCAACGGAAGATCCTTCAGGGGAAACTGAGGGGGAGACTCACTCAGGAGGAGGGGGAGGAGGAGGTGGTGGTGAGGGCTCTCTCCCTTGCAAGAAAAAAGCAAGGCTCTCTCCCTTGCAAGAAAAAAGCAAGAGCCGTTCTTATGATCTCTCCCTCTCTCTTTCTCTCCCTGTAATACAGTCAAGCCTTTTCCAGCACGCGGGATCCGCCCCCGCCGCTTTGCACCTTGCAAATGCAAAAACCCCAGGATTTTGCATTTGCAAGGTGCAAAGTGGCGACGTGTGTGTGTGTGTGTCTGTCTGTCTGTCTCTGTGTGTGTGTGTGTGTGTGTGTGTGTGTGTGTGTCTCTCTCTCTCTCCCCCTTCCTCGCACTAGCGCGCCTTCCTTCCACTGCTATGCATTTGGGCTGCTTTGTGTCCCCCTCCCTCCCCGCCATCTTTTATTTTCTCCTTTCCAATGAACGGGAACGAACAAACCAGGATTAGCTTCAAGAGTCCCGAGGAGCAGCAGCGGCAGCAGCAGCAGCAGCACCCAGCATCCTCAACTTGAAAGTTACTGCTGGGTAAAGGAGCTGCTCTTGGAGCTTAGCGGCGCTTTGCAAGAGCAAGAGAAGGAGGTGAGGCGCGGCCCAGCTCGGCTCTGCAAAAGGCTGCACCTGCAATGCCGCCCCGGGTGCTGAGCGAGGCTGACTAGCGGCGCCCGGGCTGTTCGGGAGTGGGAAGCAGCTGTGCCCCTGGCCGGCCAGGGGAATGGGGACCCTGCCTGAGTGGGAGGCGGCGGTGGCGGTGGGGTCTTTCCAGTTAGAATCCAGGGGCGGCAGCCACCCGGGCGTCCTCCTCTTGGCTTTCGGCCGGCCGTTTGCAGGGCTCAGCGAGTCTGCGCCAGGAGTTGCCCCGCCGCAGCGCACCGGGGAAGTGGTGGCCGCTCGCCTTCGCTGCAGTCAGAGCTCTTCGGGGGCGCCCCTCATCTCTGTCTGACCTTGCACACATAGAGAGAGAGAGCAATTGAGAGCGAGACAGAGGGTTGGCAGGGTTTGTTAGCAAGACAGCAGAGAAGCTGTCTGTGGAGTTTTCGGGGGAGCCCAGGAGGAAAGCGAAGGGCGGACTGGGCTCCAGCAAGGCTTTTCCTTCCCTTCAGACTGCAGTGCGAGCTGGGAAGGGAATTGCCAGCAACTCTTGGTCGCCTTGGCTGCGACGTCCACTTCGGGTTTCTCCCAGCACGTCAAGCAGCCACGAAAGCGCGCGCGGGAGGAGGGGGGGTTACTCGAGCAGGCTGGAAGGAGGAGGTGTGTGCCGGGTGACTTCCCACATGGGGAGTCATCTTAAGTCACCTCCGCCGTCGCAAGAGCGGTCAGTATTCTCATTCACACTCTTTCTTACTCTCTCTCTCTCTCTCTTTTTTTTGCAAAGCCCCCCCCCCGCACCCCTCTGGCAGCAGCAGGTGGAGAAAGCCCCACTTCCCCCTGGCCTGTCTCGGGGAGAGGAAGTGAAGGGCCCCGTCTCGGCTCCCGTCCTTCTCAGATACCTCTGGGTTTTTTTCCCCCTTCCAACTGGACGATGGCAATGTCCTTGAGCAAATCTTAAAATGCTGGTGATGAGGGGCCTCCTGGCTCCCCAAAACACCTTCCTGGATACCATAGCAACCCGCTTTGATGGCACGCATGAGTTGGCTTCCCACTCTTTTTTTTTAACTCTCCTCCTCCTCCTCCTCTCCTCTCCCCTTGTTGTCTGGTCTTCCCTAAGGAAACTCGAGGGCTCACACTTCCAGGTGTTTCTCCCTGTTTTTCTCCCTGTCAATGATCTTTTCTTCCCTTCCCTTCTCTCAGCCCCATCCTCCTTCACCTTTGTCACCACAATCCTGAACAGATGAAGTTTGTACTTCTCAAGAAAGGTTGGATGTTCCTTTTGAGGAGGGAACCTAGTGTGACATCTGTATGTTGACCTACTACTAAGCCATGGCATGTGTGCACATGCAATGGAGGCATGAGGGAGAGCTGTGAAAGAGATGGTGGCTCTCCAAAACAGGATGTACATGCAGCACATACACATGCTTTTTTCTTACAAGGGAGAGAGTGACTCTGTTTGGACATACAGATGAGGAGGAGGAATCCAGTTTTGAAGGATTTTAACTCTTGTGTTTTAGCTTGTTGCTGATTGAGCTAAGGTTTTTGTACTTTTAAAGTTATTGTTGATACCATATTGGTTTTGTTGGCTCTCTTTTCCACTTACAGAGCTAGTTTACTGTTTTTCTTTGAAATAAATATTCAAAAACATTTAACCTACTGATGCCTCAATTAATGTAATTTTATTGTTATCTATTTTTATTTTTGAAATTTACCAGTAGCTGCTGCATTTCCCACCCTCGACTTATACTTGAGTCAATAAGTTTTCCCAGTTTTTTGTGGTAAAATTGGGTGCCTCGGCTTATATTCGGGTCGACTTATATTCGAGTATATAAGGTAGTTTAATCTTAGCGATCGATTACCATGATAAAGTAAAACCATTTTTTTCTTGCAGTGTGTTGGAAACTTACCAAAAATTGTTAAATACACTGTAATAATTATATTGATAATTATCTCATTATAAAATTGTTACCTTTGATAGCCATTCCAACAATATCAGTCAGGAAAAAAAGGCTTACAAAAGAAGAAGATTTTAAGTGGATTTCACCTAGATAAGTAGTTCAATTTAATCTCTGCTCTACTTGCTTCACTGGTGACCATAGTGTTTTGAATTTAATTAAGACACTCTGTAAATCAGACCACTTTTGATTCAAATGTGGACATTTAAATCAAATTTATGAACCAATTTGTAAAATAATAATAATTCAGCACTGAATTGTTGAAACCATACATTGATTTGGAGGAATCTGATTCCATTCCATGGTTCCATTCCACTTTTCCGTGCAATTCAGAAGTTGATTTTGTTTAGTGATTAAATTGATTTTTTTTCTCATCGCCCTATTCATCTTTGCAACTTACAACTCAGTTTTTTATCACAAGAAGTGGAAACTTTTGGACTTTAAATTGCAGTGAATTTTATGCAGATAACTGATAGAAAAATGAGAAAGAAAAATCAGGTAAATGCTGAAATTGATCCAACAGTTCAGAACAATGATTAAATCAGGACTGTTTCAAGAAGACAGGAAATAGGGAAACAAAAATAAATAATGTCTATGGAGATGCTCGTTCATCCAGGTCATAGTTGTCCCAAAGATGATTTTTTTTCAAAAGGCAACTGGACTTTCTGTTTTTCTTTGAAGATGTTTTGCCTTTTATTCAAGAAGCTTCTTCTGCTCTGAGCTGAAGAAGGTTCTTGGATGAAAAGCGAAAGGTCTTCAAAGAAAAACTACAAAGTCCAGTTGCCTTTGAAAAAAGCACCTTTGGGACACAATAAATAATGGAAGTAGAGAGGAATCCTTTGTAACTGTGGTCAGTTCAGTTCCGTACAAATAGCACAGTACTATTTTTTATTCTTTATCTTTTTAATCATTCATCAATATATTATTGCAAATGCAGTGAAGGAAATTTTCAGTTTTATTTGCTAACTTTAGTTTTGCATTCGTCTCCTGGTAAGATATTTTCATACTCATTAAGAACTCCCTTGATATTCTCATGGATTCTTTTCTTGTTATTTGCTAATTTAAACTATTTTTACTGTCTTGTGTCATGCAGATTAAATTTGCTTAGAAATTCCCCTGCTAGTTTATGACCTTGTTCAAGGGGACAATCTGTTAACAAATAATGAATACCTGTCCCATATGAAATATGAAAAGTATCATATTATCATTATATGTCTAACCTGATAATAGTAAAGAAATACAGGGACCAGTTCCATTGCTTGTAATTTACCAGTACATAATAATCACTAATGAACTCTTACATTTATATTTTCAGTTCATGAGATTTTTTTCCCTTCCTTTCAATAGCAGAGGCATTGTTAGTTAACACTTAATTTGTAACAATCACAGAGACAGTACAGAATGGCATGTTATTGCTTTTTATTAAGGTAACATAGGAACACATTGAAACAGAAGTGTTATGCAACCTGTTAATTTGGGGACATGCAAATCTATTGATTTGCTTTATTGATTTTCAGTAGCTCTTCTCTGCAGCTTATGTTTATGCATAATGTTCCATCCCAAGGCAAGGACATTCAGAAAACCTCAACAAGCCAATCCACATAATTTAGATTTCCATGACAAATGAGACAACAAGTGGTACCCTTGAAAAAATGTCTACAAAGCATAACTATGTGCTAATTATGATGATTATCAGAACAAATTCTATCTAATCAGGATTATTTTCCAGCAGTGCTCAGCAGAGGAAGCTAGACTGACTCAAAAACAGTCATCTAAGATAACAGCTGCAGTGAAGAAAAAATATATGTTCAAAACCATGGATAAAATTCATTTTAAAAACCAATAATGATTGTTTTTTGTCATGCTCTTAGGATCAGGCAGTCCAAAGAACCATACGTTTCTTCATTTTAGCATCTTCTGTACCTTTCTGGTACATGAACATAATATTATTACATAAAGACTCAGAAGCTGAAACCCCATCTGATTCTTCCCAATGAGGAAACTTGAGACATCAGCAATTTCTACAACCTCTTGAAGGACTAATGTCAGCATCAAGCAGAAATACTTATGGTCAGAGGTGGTATTCAGCAGGTTCTGACCCGTTCTGGAGAACTGGTAGCGGAAATTTTGAGTAGTTCGGAGAACTGGCAAATACTACCTCTGACTGGAGATTTTACAATACCCTTCCCCTGCCATGCCCACCAAGCCATGCCCACAGAACCAGTAGTAAAAAAATTTGAATCCCACCACTGCCTATGGTACTAACTTCCTTAAGATTTCAGTTGAACACATTCAAGTATGAAAACAATATCTCTTTTACTAAGGATAATCTGAGTTGAATATTACAAGATTCTGACAGTTTTTATCATATTAAGACATAGATTTTGCTTGTTATTCCTGCTCTCTGGTGGGTGTTGAAGCAGAGCTTAGTCAAGAATGTCAGAAAAGACAAAATAATGTTGGCTTTGAATGAAACATTTACATTGCAAACCTTATCTTTATTTTTTTGTTGCTTTATTGATTTTAATTTCTTTGATTGTTGTGAGTTGTCTAGAGTCATTGAGAGTCAAGTTGGACTACGAATATAACAAAATATTTATGTGTTCAAAGCACAGTAAAAGACTAGCATGGATACAACAACTATAAAATATATTTTAAACTTGTGGAAAAAGCCTAAAGCAATTAGCAGCCAACAATTAATAGCATGTGAGAGGAACCAGATAGTTTCTAATAACTGAAGTTATTAATAGGAATTTTGTAGCCTTGTTAAAGGTTTCTGAAGAGTGTCATATGAGATTACTATATTATTTGTTATGATTGGTTGTACAGTTAACCAGATGTTTAGACTAGATTTGGCATTTTATCCACCTATTTAGTCCTTTCAAGAACCTGAGATAAACAGATGTTGTTGTCTAATAGTATTGTAGGCAGGGATGGGATTCAAATTTTTTAACAACTGGTTCTGTGAGTGTGGCTTAGTTGGTGGGTGTGGCTTGGTGGTCATGTGACTGGCTGGGCGTGGCCAACTCAATATCACTCACATCGAGGCACGCATCTCCTCGCCTGGCCTCTCATGACTGTGGGGATGCTGCAACAGTTGAAAGTGTGAAAAATGGTCATAAGTCACTTTTTTCAGTGCCATTGTAACTTTGAATGGTCACTCCACACAAACAAAGTACCAGCAAAGGAAGAGAAAAAAACTCGAGATGTTCCTGAGACAGGAAGTCTAGTCCTGCCAAGAATGTAACAAGAGTTAATGGAGAGGCAGTTTCTGTAAGCAACACCAGAATGTTTCCTTCCTGCCTTTCTTATAGGATTAGGCCAGTAATTTCTTCTAACAACCAGTTCTCCAAACTGCTTAAAATGTTAACAACTGATTCTAGCGAATAGGGGCGAACTGGTAGAATCCCACCCCTGGCTGTAGGTATGCTTGCAGGATATAAGCTCTTTCCAAGTAAATCTGCCTTTCGTAATTGAGTAATGGTGATTTTGTCAATGTAGATGGTATTCAGATAGTGCTCCAGTTGTTTTCATAGGCACCTGTTACAACTGGTATTAGCTGCTATTTGCAAGTCTTTGTATTTTGTGATTTTTTTTCTCTTTAGAGAAATCTAAATCTCTTCCTAAAATCACAATTTGAGTCATTAGACTCGTGGAGACAAAATCACCTACACTTATTCTGTAAGTGAATCCAACCAGGACCATTGCACACAAGCTAATGGGAAAGCCCAATATCACTCATATTGAATGGCATGGTCATCAGATCTGCATTGTGTGAAGGCAATTTTTTTAAAAAAGGTTTTCAGACACAATAGCATCTCTTCTTTGTAAGTTTGACAATATCTGAGCAAGCAGCTCTTTTTAGTAGGATGTGGCAGGACATAGTAGGATGGAGATAGTAGTTAACACTCAACAAAACAACAAAGGGCAGAGGCGGGAATAAGAAGTTTGTTTTGAGAATGTTCTTTGCAGACTTCTCAGTTTTGTCCTTTACATGCACAAACAAGTAGTGAAAATTGAAATTAGAGGTTTTAGAATTTAGAACAATCCTGGCACTTTTTTATTAAAAAAAAACCCTTCCCTAATTTTGTAAACCTGCTATCTTTCTGCAATGGCTGCCTTTACTTCAATGCATGTAAACAAAGTTGCTTCCCCCCACCCTCTGACCACCACAATCTATTTGTTTCCTTGTATTTTTTAAAGTAGCCTAAAGACTTTATCCTGCAATTTTTTTTCCTGTGCATTTTCTACTACCTTTGTTCTGAGAATAATTAACAACACCCACGGGCATAAAGAGACTTGCAGCACCTTAGCTATGATATCTTGCCAATACCAGCTGTGCTTCAGTATTTATTTACTGAGATCACAATATTTACCAAGATGAGCTTGCTGAGATGGTAAAGGATTGTGCTGAGATTTGGCGGCTAATGTTTCAGTTTGATTTCTGAAACAGGAACCAACATGCTCATACTGCATGGCTATTTTTGGAAAAAAAACAATAACAGCACTTCAGCTAAACTCCTTTCAACATTGCAAAGAACAGCATAAAAGGTTCTCAGTATGCATATATGCCCTGGGCTTTTATATTCTATTATATACTAAAAGAAGTCACATTTTTATTGGCAGTTTATTGCCATACTGTGCTACAGATCATCTCTTCCACTTGCTGATACCAAGCAAAAGTTTTAGAGAAGGAAGAACACATAGAATTAAAAAGACCATGGAGGAAAAGGCAGAAGCAGCTGTAGATGCTTTGTCTAGTGATGAACCAGCAAATTTAAAAATTCAGGACAAACCTCTGGGCTGTGACCCAGCTCCCTTTTGTTCTTGATCTTTCATTTAAAAACCAGTAGGGTAGCCATGGAAGCTTGCAGAAACTGAGGAAAGTAAACTCCTGTGTCAGGAAAGAAACAGATTACTACTAAGGCAGTCAAAACCTTCAGTTATTACTGTTAAATAGGTGCCGATCTAAGCAGAAACCTTAAAACTTAATAAACAAATAAACAATGATTTTATCCAATCTTATGGGAGGAGATTCCAGAAACACTGAACTGTTGACAACCTCAGCAATTCAGAAAAGGGATTTCAGTAGTTATAATAGTTTTTCCTCAACCTTGGCCATTTTAAAATGTGTGGACTTCAACTCCCAGAATTCCCCAGTTAACATACTTAAAATGGCTGAGAAAAACTGGCATTGTTTAATTGAAGGAATCCAGGGTACCCAAGCTGTATGAAATCACAGCCAGGTAGATACTATGATCAACAGGCAGTTGGTTTATGTTTCTGCCTGTGGGCTTGTTTTTGGACCCTTTACCTCACCCCATGGAACTGTAATCTTGTGTATGACTAATGGACCTTGCCTTGTGGATTTGCACCTTGTTTTTGGACTTCCTCTCTGCCTTTGCAATTCAGCTCTGGTGATTGATTGGCTTTTGTTTGTGGGTGGCTGCCTTCAGGGAAGTTTGGGGTGGAACTTTGCCAGCTATTCTAGGGCCATTTGTTATGGACTTAACAGAGCAATAAAGGACTCTATCAAAGCCTGTCTGTGCCTAGGGGACCTTGGTCATAACATCACCTCAATTTAAAAGCAAATTTAAACATCTTACAAACTCACTATAGGATGAACTATTCAATATGCATAATATTATGACAACATCAAAATAAAATCCCAGTACTGAATATACTTGTAGATGAGCCAATCTGTGGATAAGATGACCCTCATTTTTTTAAGCAAAACATCATGAAAACTGTGCTACCTGTGGATAAGTCTCAAAACTTTCAACTATTTAAATTGTCACCATTAAATCCAAGGGTAATCCATTTGTCATGGTACTTTGGTTAAAAATTGATGGCCAGTTTATTTGCAGATGGGCTTATCCATGAATATATGTGGGATATATGGCTATTTTAAAAACAACTACCATACATACTCATAAATAAACCCATCTGCAGATAATTTGAACCCAATTTTGGAGGTTGTATTTTGGCACCTAAAATTCTCAGCATATTCATGAGAACATATAATAGCAACATCATTATTAGCAATGCACTCATACTTCATAAGTACTTGCATCTTAAGAGCTGCAGTGGCACAGTGGTTAGAATGCAGTAGGCTACTTCTGTTGACTGGCTGCAATTTGGGAGTTCGAGTCTCACCAGCTCAAGATTGACTCAGCCTTCCATCCTTCCGAGGTTGGTAAAAGAACCCAGATTGTTGGGGGCAATATGCTGACTCTGTAAACTGCTTAGAGGGGGTTGAAAAGCACTGTGAAGTGATATATAAATCTTATTGCTATTGCTATCTTCCAAATCTCAAGTTCCAAATGTCTGCTTAGATAACCAAGTTTTCCTCAAAAGATTAAGCATGAAGGTAGTGATCTTATTTCTGGGAGCAGCTGATCCTACAGGATGGCACTATGACAGAATATTTTCTTCTTTTATCCTATCCCATGAGCTGGGAAGCTCTTTGTTCTGTACCTCAATTTGAATTCTTGAGATCCCCGCGCTTTGATTGGCCAAAGCGCGGGGTGACCGGATTGGTTAGGCGAGCCGCGCCGATTGGCTCGCTGAGAATCTCCTGCGATTGGTGGATTCGAATCGTGGGAGATTCAAGGCGGGGCCATTGGCCGCGGCCGCCGCGGCTTGAGAATAAAAAGCCGCAAAGTTTTCCTAAGAGCCAGTCAGGTTCCTGGACTTCAATAAAGAGCTTGAACACAGTCACCGACTCCTGGCCTCTTTCCTAACGGACACGACACTGGCGACGAGGGTGGGATCCTGATCCTGAACCCCGAAGCACGTGTCCGACGGAAGCCAGCAGACCAATGAGATGGCCAGCATCGCGCCGCCAGCACCCTTCAACCCCGCTAGCGAGGACTGGAATCTTACATGGACAGATTCCGCATGTTCCTCGAATGCAGCGACCTGAAGGACGCCACCAGACCGAAGAAACGAGCCGTCTTCCTAATGCACTGCGGGCCCGCAGTGTTTAAGATGGCAAAAGCGCTAGCAAAACCCGCCGACGTTACCGCGATGGACTGGGATGACCTCGAGCCATTACTCCGGTGACACTACGCTCCAGCCATGCCCATCCTCATCCGACAACACAAATTTTATCGGCGAGACCAGCGGTCGGGTGGTCTTTGTCGCAGAGCTGCAGCACCTTGGAGGACTATGTGAGTTCTCCAATATGAACGAGGCCCTGTGGAACCAAATCGTGCTCGGCCTTTGGGACCCCGTTCTCCAAAGTTGGCTGATGGCCAAGGGCAACATCACCCTCGCCGATGCCATCACCGAAGCCACCGCAGCCGAAGCCATCCGACAATCAGCAGACCACATGTGGAGACTGAACGCCGGGGACCGCGCAGCAAACAACCACCCTGCAAGGTCGGCCGAGGCCCAACCTGAAACTGCCACCCACCATGGCGAACTCCACTCCACCTCAGGCACTTCAGACAAGGAGGAAGAAATCCACCATCTCCAGGCAGGCCGCGACCAGCGCAGCCAGCAGAGTCATAAGTCGAGGACCGCGTGTGCCGGGTGCGGAGGCGACCACCCCAGGTCTGAATGCCGGTTCTTCGACTCAGTCTGCCGGCACTGTGACAAAAAGGGCCACATCGCCCACGTCTGCCGCCTCCAGAAAACCTACAGCCCCAGACGATGGGACCCGAACGAACGGAGATGAGAGAGCACACCACCCAGGACCAGAGACCGCCCAGCCGACAACTGTTGGGACCAGAACGGATGAACCCAACGAGGTGGCGAGACCTGGCGGAGAGAAGAGACATATCAGACGGTCATCATTGGCCACGCAACAACCACCGACGCCTGAAAGGTCTACGTGGAGGTAGGCATCAAAGGCGAACCCTGTAAAATGGAGGTGGACTCCGGGTCCTACCTCTCAATGGTAGCCTGGCAAGAAATTAAACGCTTGGTGCCTACCATCCAGAGAAGGGGACTAGGAAACCAGAGACTAATCCTCAAAGACTACCAGGGAAACCACATCCCTGTAGTCGGAACAGGACAGTTCACAGTAACATATAAAGGGCGCACCGAAAAACTTCCCCTAACCATCGTTGATCGAGACCAACCCAGCCTGCTGGGACTTCAATGGTTCGCACCGCTCGGCATCGCAGTCACAGGCATCGACCATCGCCGAAGCCGACTGGGAGCAGCAACTGGCCCGGGACTTCCAAGAAGTGTTCAATGGCACCCTAGGCAAGTACCGAGGGCCGCCTATATCCTTCAGCCTAGACCCAAACATTCCCCCGAAACGCCTAAAACCAAGGCGGGTACCTTTCGCACTGAAACCAAAAATTGATGAGCAAATTGACAAGCTCGTCAAGCAAGGGGTCCTACAACACATAGACCACGCCTGGTGGGAGACCCCAATAGTCACCCCAATCAAGCCTGATGGGTCAGTGAGAATCTGCGGGGACTATAAGACCACCCTAAATGGCGCCTTGCAACAAAGCGCTTACCCCGTCCCAGTAGTGCAACATCTCCTACACTCACTGGGAGGGGGCAAAGTTTTCGCGAAACTCGACCTGGCCCAAGCATACAGCAACTGCTGGTCGACGAGGAAACTGCAGAGGCGCAAACCATAGTCACCCACCGGGGAGCCTTTAGATGTAACCGACTCCAGTTTGGAGTCAGCGTGGCGCATGGAATTTTCCAGAGCCTCATGGAGAGACTCTTACAAGGCATCAAGGGGGTGGTATCCTACTTCGACGATGTACTAGTATCGGCAACCAACCAGGCCGAACTAGAGAGTCACCTAAGGGAGGTTCTAATGAAATTCAAAGAAACCGGGCTTAAGGTGAAGAGGGAAAAATGCCAGCTTTACACAAAGCGGGTCAAATTCCTAGGATACCTCCTAGACCGACACGGCATTCACCCCACCGACAAAAAAATTAAAGCCATCAAAGAAGCCCCCACACCCAGGTCGAAAACGGAACTACAGGCGTTTCTGGGGCTACTTAACTTTTATAATGTTTTCCTGCCCCAAAAGGCGACCGCGGCGGAGCCTTTGCATAGACTTTTGGACAAGGCGGCCACCTGGACTTGGGGGAAACGAGAGGAAGCCGCTTTCAGGAAAACCAAGGACCTGCTCACTTCGGATGCCGTCCTCATCCAATACAACGAAACCCTACACCTAGCCATCACATGCGACACCTCACCCTTCGGCATTGGCGCTGTCCTCAGCCACACTCTCCCCGATGGAAAAGAAGCACCCATCGCCTTCTTTTCAAGGACCCTCACCAAACCGGAGCGGAACTACAGCCAGCTGGACAAAGAGGCCTTGGCTATCGTCGCCGCAGTGAAAAGGTTTCATGAGTACCTCTACGGCCGGACGTTCACCATCATCACCGACCACAAGCCGCTGCTGGGAATACTCGCAGGGAACAGGGCCACCCCGAACATTCTGTCTCCCCGAATGACAAGGTGGTCCGAATTCCTGGCCGCCTACAACTACGGACTCACGAACCAACCCGGTAAGACTATCTCCTATGCGGATGCCTTAAGCCGCTCACCGTTACCCGAACCAGACACTGACCCAGCACCCACAACGACCACCCTCAGCATAGAGACTCTACCCGACCTACCCATAACGGCGTCAGACATTGCCCGAGAAACTAATAAAGACAAACGTCTGGCGCGGGTTTTGCATTGGGTAGAGAAAGGGTGGCCAGAAAAGGACAACGACGAGACTTTCAGAACATTCTGGAACTGGCAAACGGAACTCTCATTCCTAAAAGGGTGTATACTATGGGGGGATAGGGTGGTCATCCCGGAAAAACTACAAGGGAAGGTACTGGAACTGTTACACGCATGGACTGCATGGACTCAAGACTGCATTACTCGAACGGGAGAGATAAACAAAGGGGCACCCGGGCATCATTAGAACGAAAGCCCTGGCCAGAAGTTACGCTTGGTGGCCAGGGATGGACAAACAGATCGAGGCCTGGGTAGCAAGGTGTCAACGATGCCAGGAAACTAGACCAAGCCCACCCACACCACCCATCCTAGAGTGGGAAACCCCAAGGGGACCTTGGTCTAGGATTCACATAGATTTCGCCGGACCCACAAAAGGACACACTTTCTTAATAACTGTAGACATTTACTCCAATTGGCTGGAGGTAAGCAACATGAGAACAACCACCACGGAGGCCGTGACCAAAGAACTCTGCAAACTCTTCGCGACACACGGCCTCCCAGATGTCCTCGTGTCCGACAACGGGCCCCAATTCACCTCACTAGAATTCTAAAAATTCCTAGCGGAAAGGGGCATACGACACGCACTGACAGCCATGGTGCATCCGGCGGAGAACGGAAGGGTGGAACGGATGGTTCAATTCACAAAAAAAACCATCAAGAAAATAGACCACGGGGAGATCCAAGAAAAAATAAATAAATTACTCTTTATACAGCACATAACCCCGAACACCACAACAAATAAAAGCCCGGCAGAACTGCTAATGGGGAGGAATAGAAGATCCCCACTTGATAGACTACACCCCACTTACAACCCAGAGAAAACTCCAGACTCCAAAAGCAAACCCCGAACCTTAGCACCAGGCGACGCCGTCTACGCGAAGAACCTAACCGGAGACCCACTATGGGTACCAGCAATCATAACACAGCTGTTAGGGATAACATTGTTTACCCTAACTGGTTTAGGTAAAATAATAAATATGTTATCATAGTTTATTAGTAAAAGTGTCTGCAACTTTAACTGTAGAATTGTAATTAAGGGAGTGGTTGTGAAAGCACTTTAAAAGAAGCAAGACGACAGCTTGCTCTCTCTCTGGCTTTGATGATCCCTAATAACTGCATGGACTCAAGACTGCATTACTCGAACGGGAGAGATAAACAAAGGACTGATTTGTAAGTGAACTGACATAGGATATTCTACACGGACTTTGTTAACTGAATATTCTTGAATGGACTGACTAAATGATACATGACTAATGGACTTTTATTTTGACTATGCTATGAACTCATAATGGAATAAACTATATTTTTGATAGCACAAGCGTATCTGTTATTTTTACTGTATGTTAATAAACATACAAACTAATCTCACTCATTTATCTGTGTACCTATCTGACTAACACTGCACATTCTGTTTAGCTTGTCTCCTTAACCCTGGTTGGGAAACCCAGGCTTAACACTGGTTATGGGCCCAGAGGCTGCAAAGTCAGTTTAACTAGGATAAAACAGATTTATGTAAAAAGTGAGAGTTTGTGTTGTTATACATTACAGTAAACAGACAGCTGTGTTTTATTAATTATAGTTTTATATCCATATAAAGAAAACATGGCACAAGTCAATCTACAAAGTTTGTCCCTTATATCCAAGCTGGATGGAACAAACTATGTATCATGGTCTATGAAATGTAGTCTGCTTCTACGAAGAGAAGGTCTGTGGAACGTAATTGAAAATCCACCAAATGTAGAGGAATGGGATCCAGAGGATGATGAAGATAGACTAAAAAT
Organism: Hydrophis major; assembly: GCA_033807585.1. Classification (NCBI taxonomy): domain Eukaryota; kingdom Metazoa; phylum Chordata; class Lepidosauria; order Squamata; family Elapidae; genus Hydrophis; species Hydrophis major. Next base: position 324,428,668 of record CM066328.1, on the reverse strand, counting down.
AGAAGAATTTATGCATAAAAATCAACAAGCTATTTGCATAATAGGTTTAACACTGTCTGACCAGCAACTTGTTCATATCCACAGAGAGCAAACGGCTGTTGCGTATTGGCAGAAGCTGAAGAGGATTTATGTCCGACATAACATTGGTGCTCACATAAATCTAACACGGAAGCTTTTCAGGACGCATCTCCAGACGAATGGTGATATGCTGAGTCATTTGAAAACTATGCAAAGCATTTTTCAAGAACTGCATGAGAAAGAGCTTATTTTCTCTGAACTACACCAAGTTTACATAATTCTATCTTCACTAGATGAAAGTTACGACAACTACATCACTTCCCTTGAAATATTGCCTCAAGAAAGTTTAACTTTAACTGATATAACTGGCAGATTGATTGAAGAGGTCAGAAGAAGACTTGAAAGATACCAGTTAAGGAGGGAACAACCTCAAAAAGAAGATAATGAATCTCCTACTGCATACGCAATTAAAAAATGTTTTAATTGTGGAGGAAGAGGACATTTGGCAAGATTTTGTAAAAAAGCAAAGTGCCAGAACGCTGGCCAGAATACAAAAAGTCATCAAAAGATAAATAAAAATTTAGAGTTAGCCATGTATAGTAACGGAGCTGTAAAAAATAATTTATGGGTGGTTGACAGTGGAGCATCCCACTGTATAACAAATGATAACAAAATTTTTATTAAACTGTCTAAGAGTACACAGCAGATATCGTTAGCCAATGGCTGGAAACTAAAAGCTAAAGATCAAGGTATAGCATATTGTTCTTTTATAAAAGAGAATGTAAAAATGTTATATGTACCACAACTTAAGTTTAATTTAATTTCAGTTAGAATTTTGGTTAAACTAGGATATGTAGTTACCTTTAAAGGAGATAACTGCATAATTGAGAAAGAAGATAAGAAAATTACTGCATCTTTAAGAGGTGAATTATATGTGTTAAATGATGATGGTTTAGAGGTGGCTAACACAGTTTATGATAATAAGAAACCCCATGATGAATGTATTCACTTGTTACACTGAAGGCTAGGGCATTTAAATTTTAAAATGCTTAAGAAAACTGTTGAATTATCTAAGGGAATAAGTTTGAAACCTTGTAATAAGTATTTGCAATGTAATGCTTGCAATCAAAGCAAGAGCAAGTTCAAACCGGCTAATAGAGTTGATGGATTTACTACCAAAGAGCCTTTAGAAGTAGTATTTGCTGATTTAATAGGTCCAAAAAAACCAAGTGTAGGAGGAGCTCGATACATACTAAGCATAATGGACCACTATTCTAGATATGGGTTTTGCTATTTAATGAAGAGCAAAACTGAAACGTATCTAAATCTCTTTAATTGGATAAAATTTGCAGAAAGGAAAACTAAAAAGAAATTAGTAACTCTTATAACAGATAATGGTACGGAATTTACAAATAATAAATTCCAGAATAGACTTAGAATGTTAGGTATTCAACATAAAAAGTCTGCACCATATAGGCCATAACATAATGCCTTTATAGAGAGACGAGGCCAAAAATTACAGTCAATGGCACGTACTATGATGTCTGATTCAGGATTACCTGACAATTTATGGGGAGAAGCAATAATGTGTGGCAATCATATATTAAATAATGTTGTTATTCAACAACAGGTGAATTACCATTCACACTGTGGCATGGTACAAAACCTGATTTAAGTTACATGCACACATTGGAGCACCAGCATGGGTGCATATCCCTACACAACTCAGACAGAAAGGACAGCATACAGCTAAAAGATTATTTTTTGTAAGATATAAATCTAATCATAGATCTTATAGATTCTGGGAACCAGGTACATCTAGAGTTTACACTAGATGAACTCTAGTGTATATCTAGAGGTACATCTAGAGTTTGCTAGTGCTAAATTCTAGAACATGTAGGATGGAATAGATTAGAGCAAGATTTAAATAATGAAGTAATTATTGAACCCTACAAAAGGCAGAAAGAACAGACTAGTTATAAGAAGAGTCCAATTAAAGAAGAAGTTCACAAAGAACAAATAGGACCAGAACAAGAGGAAACAGATGATCAGGAAGAGTTAGATAATCAAGAACAGTTAATAAATGAAAGTCCACCTGTAAGTCCTGTAATACCAATACATACCACACGTGTAACTAGCCAACCTGATAGATATCAAGCAAGTATAGTTTGCCAAGTAACTAAAGTTCCAACTAGTATAGATAAACTTAGGATGTATCCTGCTAAGGATCAGGAGAATTGGCAAAAGGCAATGGAAAAAGAACTAAATTCATTAAAGGTAATGAAAGTATATGAAGATGCTAAATTACCTCCAGGAGAAAAATGGATATTTAAAGTAAAAACTGGAAATGATGGGACTGTTACCCATAAAGCTAGGTTGGTAGCTCAAGGATTTAATCAAACTGCATCTGATTACGATGAAGTTTTTGCACCAAGTCTTAAAGCAACATCTTTGAGAGCAGCTTTAGTGTGGGCAGCTAAGAAAAACTATGTCATTAACCATTTAGATGTAGAAACTGCTTATTTGCATGCACCATTGCTGCACACTATATATTTGAAAAAGCCAATTGTTATAAAAGACAATAAAGTAAATAGTAATGATTGTTGGAAACTCAAAAAGAGTCTTTATGGGTTGAAACAATCTGGTTTTGAGTGGAACCAATATATTGTGAAAGAATTAAACAATATAGGTTTTAAATCTGGTTTAGCAGATCCATGTGTGTTTAAAAGAGAAAATAATGGAACGGTGTCATTATTGTTATTATTTACAGATGATATTGCTTTGATAACTAAGACTAATAATAAATAATAATAATAAATATGTTATCATAGTTTATTAGTTAAAGTCTGCAACTTTAACTGTAGAATTGTAATTAAGGGAGTGGTTGTGAAAGCACTTTAAAAGAAGCAAGACGACAGCTTGCTCTCTCTCTGGCTTTGATGATCCCTAATTACTGCATGGACTCAAGACTGCATTACTCGAATGGGAGAGATAAACAAAGGACTGATTTGTAAGTGAACTGACATAGGATATTCTACACGGACTTTGTTAACTGAATATTCTTGAATGGACTGACTAAATGATACATGACTAATGGACTGTTATTTTGACTATGCTGTAAATGGAATAAACTATATTTTTGATAGCACAAGCGTATCTGTTATTTTTACTGTATGTTAATAAACATACAAACTAATCTCACTCATTTATCTTTTTGCCTATCTGACTAATGCTGCACATTCTGTTTAGCTTGTCTCCTTAACCCTGGTTGGGGAACCCAGGCTTAACAACAGCTAACAGGCCCACGCTCGTACCGACTACAAACAACCAACGGACGAGCATGGAAATGCCACATCGATCAGTTAAGATCGAGGACTTCCACGAAAGACATCACTGACATGCAACCAAACACAACCAACCCCCTCAACACAAACCAAGAGGGGAAGGGATACCCCGGGAACCAAAACCCAGAAGAAAGAAACCAGCCATACTCACCTGCAAGCAGCCAGCACGGAACCTCGCTGGGAAGAGACAGCCAGGCCAGCTCGACCAACCCGGAAAGACTGAACGGGAGCGGCGAAAACCGCAGCTCAACCAACCCGGGTAGCCCAGGATGGAGCTGCGAAGAGCGGCCCGGCAAGACATACCAGGCAGTTCCCACGACAGAGTCAAGAGACACAGAGACCCCGACCAACCGGCTGAGATCCAACCTACAACTGATTTGCGCAGGTCCAGTAGGCAAAGACGGAGCCCCGCCTACCCACGGGACTACACTATGTAGGACCAAACCAAGAAGGGAGGGGTGTTCTGTACCTCAATTTGAATTCTTTGATTGGCCAAAGCGTGGGGCGACCGGATTGGTTAGGTGAGCCGCGCCGATTGGCTCGCTGAGAATCTCCCGCGATTGGTGGATTCGAATCACGGGAGATTCAAAGTGGGGCCATTGGCCGCGGCCGCCGCGGCTTGAAAATAAAAAGCCGCAAAGTTTTCCTAAGAGCCAGTCAGGTTCCTGGACTTCAATAAAGAGCTTGAACACAGTCACCGACTCCTGGCCTCTTTCCTAACGGACACGACACTCTTAGCGTAATTTCCTTCCAAATAGGCTTTGGAGTAAGTGTTTGCAGATAATTAGATCTCCAAACAGTGTAGGACTTTATGAATTCTTACTAGCCCCTTGACTGAACCCAGATCAAATTGCTAGGCACATGAAGCTCCTAAAATACTGTGGTTACATGACAGGAGCAGAATGTTCCTGTTTGTACACTGTCAGCATTTAATGGAGAAATGGAAATAAAATGCCATGTCTATTTTACTGAACAGCTGAAAAAGCCCATTGTCATTAACAAAGTTTCCCAATTTAGTTTCATTCATTCTGCACAGATCTGTAGCTGGTACGTCACTTTATATTTCTAATGTACATTTTTTTTGCAATAATTTGCTAATTAAGAATAGAACAAAGTTAAAGAACACACATTCTTTATCCAAAGAGGCAGATCAAAAGTGATCATTTGTTCTGAGAAAGCAGCATAATAAAATGCTGTGGAAAGTGCTCAAATATTTTACCAAAGTGCAGGTATGCACAAAAAGTCTTAATCTGATTCCCTCTGGAAGCATCCCAGTCTGAATTGAAGCCTGGATTTAGAGTGAGGTGTGGAAAAATAACGTTTTGTTTTCTCACATTTTTAGTATGAAAAAAAATTAACATATTTGTTTTTATTTTTCAGTGCCAGATAAATTTTTCAGGAAAGCTAGAGTTTAGGAGGGGATAAAGATGGCCAAGATGCCAATTGCTGGAGGGGTTTTGAATTGTTTTAACATCAGAAGCTGTTTGTTTTGTATTCAGAAGCCCAATTTTTTATTTAGATAGATAGATAGATAGATAGATAGATAGATAGATAGATAGATAGATAGATAGATAGATAGATAGATAGCTTATTGCATTCCATAATGCAGTGACATTTGCAACCCTAAAAATTTCTTTGGGATTTGAGTCTGAAGTTCTGAGTTGAAGTCTGGAGTCATTGGTTCTCCCTAAGCTTGATTATTTGCTGATATTTCAGTATCCCAACTTGGTAACATGGCTAGGTAAAGTCATCAATGACACCTCAACATCTGCAAGCAAACAACCAAAAGCACCAAGGATTCCAACAAGAATGTTTATAAGGAAGAGAAATGTTAATTTCTCAAAGTAAATAAGAGTTTCCCCTCATAAAACAAATCAGTCACTAGATGATGTCACTAGCTAATATAACTCACAAGAGATTGCCACCCAAATTCTCAGACTGAACCACTCAGCTCAAACATTAATATGGAGCAAAAGGTAAAGAATTCCCTCAATTCTCAAGATTACCCATCAATTATGATACCTGATTGGGGTGGCCCACAGTAACTGCTTTAAGAGTAGTCCTGTTAGACACTGAATGCAATATGCCTATTTCATCTTTTCTTAAGGTTCTAACAAAAGTGTTATCTTCTTTTTTCTGGTGTGGCTGTTGGGCCACACATATTACAACACAATGAAGCTCCTTAAAACATAATGGAAACACCTTTAGGAAGCCCACAATAAGATTAAGCAGCTTCTGTAGCCTAGACGTATGACAATCTTTCCAAAATTGCTCTAGGTTCACATTCAAACCACATCCTAATATGATTATTACTACATTTTCTTTACATGCATGACTCAGCAAAGTTTGCTATACTGTATATAGCATTTACTATGCATATTATACATTTGATAGAATGATTCAGGACCAACTTTCCTTTGGAGTTTTGAAAAAGCAGATACCTTTAACGTACATGTGAAAAATGATGAAATAATGGATTTCCTAATCTTAGATTCAATTAATCTTGAAAAATAGGGGTTAAAGGAGAAATGCTACTGTTAAAAAAAGTTTAGCCTTCAATCAAATATTGTTTTAAAGGAATTATCCAAAATTATCCAAAAGAAAACACAATGATGATATAACTTGAAGTTTGAATTAATGTTGCTTTATCTTCAATTGATTTGTTCAATCAAACTTTGGCTTAATTCAAACATTTCTCTTTTTCAGAGTAGGAAAGACATATAATTTTAACCAGTGTGGAGTAATTAGTATTTTCAAAAATGAACATAAGGAACATCCCAGAGGTGGTATTCAGCAGGTTCTGACCAGTTCTGGAGAACTGGTAGTGGACATTTTGAGTAGTTTGGAGAACCAGCAAATGCCATCTCTGACTGGCCTCACCCCCATCTATTCTCTGCCTCCCAAGTCCCAGCTGATTGGTTGGGTCTTCTTTTGTTGCCCTGCACAGTAAAATAGAACTGGAAAGAAGGTTACTGGGGTGTGGAGGTAATGGGATTTTGCAATAACCTTCCCCCAGGAGTGGAGTGGGAATGGAGATTTTGCAGTATCCTTCCTCTGCCATGCCCACCAAGCCACGCCCACAGAATTGGTAGAAATTTTTTTTGAATCCCATCACTGGAACATCCAAATCATGTATCTTTTGACATGTTGTGCTACATCAAACATAATGGTAGATGTTACCTAGCAGCAAAGAGAGATATAGAGAAAATATATTTTAATCAGAACAAAAGAAATTTAGATGGGAGGACCTAAATCGGCATCATATTTAACATTGGATAAACAGAAATCTCTAAGACACTATCAATATCTATTAAGTATAATTCTCAGAACTGACAGCTACAGAATTGTTTCTTGTGGCAATACAATCTATGAATCAATCAATCAACCATGAAGAATCAAATTCTTTTGGTTTTTTAGAAGTGCCTTCCTGATCCATTTTGTTTATCTCCTCCATTCATGAAATGTATGAGGCCTCTAGATAAGGTGAGAAATATGCTCAGATATTAAAGGAGCTTATCCTTAAAAGGAGACAAAGATAGCATCAACAGTCTAATGGGAAATGGGATTAATGCACTTTTCTCCACAGCATTGCAGGCAAACATGTTTGAATAAAGGGGATATTTACTAGTAGATATTTACTCAAGAAGGTGCTGGAAGCAAAAAAAAAATAAAAAAATTAACGTACCAGATTACTATTTTAGATTGGCTGGAGGGTGAGGATAACTCATTTGATTTATTGACTTATTTATCTGTACCAGAAATAATTCAGAAACCTTCAAGGTTTAGACATCTTGTCATCTTCAGTGAAAAAGGACATCCAGAATACATACACACGTGTGTGTGTGTGTGTGTGTGCATTAGAAATCCAACTGACTTTTTCCATGTTTTCCAAAATGCTCTGTAGTTCTTTTCCAAAAGAGTCCCTTTTCCCTCAGGGAAATGAAATGATACTGAGCCAGAAGGACCATCCAGTCATTCTACCTCATTAGCATTAACTGTTCAATTGTAATTCTCATCACCCATGCCTAGGAATAGCCTCCAAAATATTTGATGCAGTGCTATGCTATAAGACATATCTTAAGCCCCCTTTTTTTCCTAATGAATAGTTTTCAACAGTGAAATGAACACTGCATTTCTTGATGATCTCCTGTAGTAAAATTAATTATTATATTAATTTCCTCTTACTTGCTGTACTATATAGGTTTTAAACTAAATCAATGTAAAACGTGAACCAGTGGTTTTCTTTATTCACTTTAATTGATTAATGCAATAGTCAGCAAGTTTCAGTGTTCAATAGTCATTTAATATTGGCAGATCAGTTATACTGAAGGGGAGTCTGCTAGCATTTAGGGTTTGGACATTTAATCTGAATTATATTCTCTTAAAATGCTTATTACTTCATTGCCCATAAAACTGGAGTTTTAAGTAAATCTTCCAGAATTTCAATCTAATATCCTATGTTACGCATCATGATGGAAGCATTGCTTTATCTCTTGAAAGATTCATATCTGTGATATAGTATTAATTATGGCTATAAATCTGATTTGCAAAAAAATATCAAAAATCAAAACAACCATTTAGATAGCAACAGAGAGATTTTTTGTGCTGTCATCCAGCATTCATCCATTTTTTTCACCTGGACTTGGTAGATCTGGGTTAATAATCCTTTAATTCTTTCTGTCAAAATCAAAGCTCTTTTCAGTGATTATAATGGCACAGAATAAATATTATTTTCCAGTTTCTGGAGGGTGTTTTTATAGTAATTTTTATGCCATTCAAACAGTCCCTGCTTCAGACTACACAGGAGAATAAAACTCCCTTTTACACAGGAGAATGACTTTGGTAAATCAAATGTATCTTCCAGGGTGAGTGAAGGAATAAAAAGAAACTTTAGATGGTGTCTCTGAAATTGAAGACCATAACCTGTATAAAAAGAATGGGGCTTGAGCAGGGGTGGGATTCAAATTTTTTATCAACTGGTTCTGTGGGCATGGCTTAGGTGGTGGGCATGGCTTGGTGGGCATGTGACTGGGTGGACATAGATTGGTAGTTAAGTTATTGGCTGGGCCAACTCAACTTCACTCACATCAAGGCATGCATCTCCTCACCTGGCCTCTCATGACAGTGGGGATGCTGCAACAGTTGTAAGTGTGAAAAATGGTCTTAAGTCACTTTTTTCAGTGCCATTGTAACTTTGAATGGTCATTCCACACAAGCAAAGTACCAGCAAAGGAGGGGAATAAAACTCCAGAGAGGTTCCTGAGACAGGAAGTCTAGTCCTGCCAAGAATGTTATTGTGTCTGTGAAATGATGCCAGGAGTCGGTGACTTCAAATCATGCTCTTTTATTAAAGTAGGAACCGAACTGGCTCTTCGCAAAAGGTTCGCGGCTTTTATTCTTTCAGCCGCGGCGGCCGCGGCCAATGGCACCGCTTTGAATCTCCCGCGATTCGAATGGACCAATCGCGGGAGATTCCTAGCAAGCCAATCGGCGCGGCTTGTCTGACCAATCAGAGTTGCCCCGCGCTTTGACCAATCAAAGCGCGGGGATCTCAAGAATGCTAATTAGGGACAGAACACCCCTCCCCTCTTGGTTCAGTCCTTACATCGCGTAGTCACGTAGGTAGGCGGGGCTCCGTCTGAGCCTACTGGACCTGCACAGCTCAGTCGTAGGTTGGATCCCGGCCGGTTCGGTCGGGAGCTCTGTTGCTCCTGATGCCATCGTGGGAACCGGCTGGTCGGTCGGGCCGGGCCACTCTCCATAGCTCCCTCCTGGGCCTCCCGGGTTGGTTGAGCTGCGGGTTTCGCTGCTCCTTCTCGGTATCCCCGGGTCGGTTGAGCTGGCCTGGCTGTCTCTTCCTGGCGAGGGGTCGTGATGGCTGCTTTCCTGTAAGTATGGCTGGTTTATTCTTCTTTGGTTTTGGTCCCCTGGGTATTCCCTCCCCCTTTGGTTTGTGTTGTGGGGGTTGGTTTCGCCTGTTTGTGCGTCGGTGGTCTCTTGGTTGGCAGTCCTCGACCTTAATTGGTCGATGTGGCGTTTCCACGCTCGTCCGTCTGCTGTTTGTAGCTGGTATGAGTGTGGGCCTGTTATTTGTGTGATGACGGCCGGTATCCATAGTGGGTCTCCCGTCAGGTTTCTTGCATATACGGGGTCGCCTGGTGCGAAAGTTCAGTGTTTGCTGTTTGAGTCTGGGGGCTTCTCCGGGTTATACGTGGGGTGTAACCTGTCGAGTGGGGAACCTTAATTTCCTCCTTTGGATGGTAGGCACCAAGTGCTTTATTTCATGCCATGCTATCATGGAGAGGTAGGACCCAGAGTCCACCTCCATTTTGCATGGCTCGCCCTCGATGCCTACCTCCACGTGGACCTTCCGGGCGTCATTGGTTATGGCGTGGCCGATGGTGACCGTCTGATGGGTCTCCTCTCTTCGCCGGTTATCGCTGCCTCGCAGGGATCGTCCGTTCCGGTCCCATCTGTTGTCCGAGGGGCAATCTCTGGTCCGGGGTGGTGTGCTCTCTTTCCTCCGGTCGCTCTGGTCCCATCGTGCCGGGCTGCGATTCTTTTTTAGGTGGCAGACACGGGCGATGTGTCCCTTCTTGTCGCAATGCCGGCAGATCGATTCGAAAAAACGGCATTCCAACCTGGGGTGGTCGCCACCGCAACCGGCACAGTTGGTCCTCGACTTACGACCCCGCCGGTTCCGTGGGTCGTGGCCTGTCTGGAGGCAATGGATGTCCTCCTCATCATCGGAAGTGCCCGATGCCGAGTGGAAGTCGCCCTGGTGGGTGGTCGTCTCGGGTTGGGCCTCAGCCGACCTCGCAGGGTTGTTGTTTCCGCTGCGGTCCCCAGCGTTCGGTCTGCGCATGCAGTCGGCGGAGGTTCGGGTTGCTTCGGCAGCTGCGGCTGCGGTGAGGGTGTCTGCTAGGCTGATGTTGCCCTTGGCCATCAGCCGGCTCTGGAGGACGGGGTCCCACAACCCGAGCACGATTCTGTCTCACAGGGTGTCGTTCAGGTTGTCGAATTCGCAGAGCCCCCCTAGGCGCCGTAGCTCGGCGACGAAGTCGCTGAAGTTCTCACCCGACCTCTGGTCCCGACGGTAAAATTCGTTGCGTCGGATCAGGATGGGTACCTCTGGAGCGTAGTGCTGCCGAAGTATTGGCTCGAGGACGTCCCAGTCCATCGCGGTCGCATCGGCAGGTTTGGCAAGCTCCTTGGCCATCTTGAATACCTCGGTCCCGCAGTGGGTCAGGAAGACGGCGCGCTTCATGGGGCCGGTGGCGTCCTTCAGGTCACTGCACTCGAGGAACATGCGGAATCGGTCGGTGAGTACGATCCCCAGTCCTCTGTGGCGGGGTTGAAGGGTGCGGGGGGTGCGATTCTCGCCATCGTGGTGGTTCGTCTGGCTTCCGTCGGACACGTGGTTCGGTTCAGGGTCTGGATCCCACCTTCGTCGCCAGTATTGTGTCTGCGAAATGATGCAGGAGTCGGTGACTTCAAATCATGCTCTTTTATTAAAGTAGGAACCGAACTGGCTCTTCGCAAAAGGTTCACGGCTTTTATTCTTTCAGCCGTGGCCAATGGCACCGCTTTGAATCTCCCGCGATTCGAATGGACCAATCGCGGGAGATTCCTAGCGAGCCAATCGGCGCGGCTCACCTGACCAATCAGAGTTGCCCCGTGCTTTGGCCAATCAAATCGCGGGGATCTCAAGAATGCTAATTAGGGACAGAACAAATGTAATAAGGGTTAACGGAGAGACAGTTTCTGTAAGCAACACCAAAATGTTTCTTTCCTGCCTTCCTTACAGGGTTAGGCCAGTAATTTCTTCTAACAAGCAGTTCTCCAAACTGCTTGGAATGTTAACAACTAGTTCTAGCGAATAGGTGTGAACTGGTAGAATCCCATCCCTGGGCTTGAGTCATATTCTCATGTTTACCCCTGCATGGTTTCTTGGCACTAGAAAATGAGTAAGGAATCTCAAATGCTTACCCTACTTATATTTTGTCATCCCTATTCATTATTTTGTGATCTCTAACATCTTTCATGAATATTCTGGGTTTCACTATGGTGTAAAAACTGCAAATAGTGTGCATCAGTAAAACAATGGTGTTACATGATTTATCAAGCTATTGGATGCTACAACTCATCTACTGTTTTAGGCTGATAAAGAAAAACCCAGAACTGAATGGATCATTTTAGTGAGTGGAAACCATGGTGGATATGGTAGGCAGTGAAATTATATGATTACAGTGAATCCAATGGGTGAAAAGTTGTGAACCAAAGGATGGAAGGGAAAATAACAACAGAAAACAAAGAAATGGGTTGCAGAATGAAGGAATCTAAAGACATACATTAAGATGGAGAAGTAGGCAGGTGGCAAAGCCAGGAAGACAGCATAGGAGGTAGTGAAGGTGTATATCAAGTGCCACGGTTTTTGCATGCCTGCAGGGCTTTTTAGAACAAATATAATGAAATATGTAAATGTCATTCCAGCTCCTTTAACTGTAAAAAAAAGAAGAAGAAGAACTGATTCCCATCTTTACTGTTTTACAGCAATGTGTAAAGTTATTACTGTGGATTTTGTGCGTGTGTGTGTGTGTGTGTGTGCATGTGTCTGGGGAGGGCAGAACAAAGATCCTTCCTCTAGATTCCCAATGGAGAGACAATGAAAATGAAAAAACAAACAGAAATCATGGACTAAGGATTGGAACACATAAGATCACTGTGCTTTTAAGCAGGATAGATTTACCAAGGTGCCTTCAGAATTCCCATGGTTGTCCTAATTCTTGTAAGAAGTCACTAGATACCAAACCTTTATGTTTACAAAGAAAGATTTAATTGCTTCGTTTCTCTAAATTTTAGACACTTTTTTGCATAAATATTTGTAAGTGCTACCAAGCGATGGTTGTAATGACATAAAAAACAAACACTATGAATCTGTTGGTCATGATCATCAGACCTACATTTCATTATGTTTCTAGAAATTCACCTTCTGGTCCAGATGGGCCAACCCACAATTTTCTTCCCCTCCCTCTACATGGCCTTTGTATCATCTGAAAAAAAAATGTACAGGGCAGGGAAATTTCTTAAACCAGTCTTCTCCCCGTTCTCCCCAAAGAAGTTTGGACTTTAAAAATCGGCATCTCTGTTTTGGCTTGAAGAAATTTGGACAGTCATCAGTGGTCTGCAAAGAGATACTCTTGGCTGCCAAGTAGTGATGATCTGAAATTTTCTGGCTCAGGTCTGCTAGTCTGGTCTTAAAGTCAATACTGCCAGTGGGAATGTTCAGTGGGTGGTTAGCTTTTCTATGCAATTAGCAAGGCACAGCCATCTCTCCTTTACCAAAATGAAATAAAAACTCTTAGTGCCTTCCTGCAACTTGACTCTATAGTCAATCTGTCCATGTATCTAACATACACCTTTGAAATCAAGCAAACTGGTGCGGACAGGGAGGAGAGGTTTTCAAGGTGGCTTCATGTTTTACATCTGATCTTCCAAATGCAGTTACTGGGAAAGGGGGATAAGATTGAATTAGAGTCCTCCCAGAAAAACAATTTATTGTATCACCAAAAGGCCTGTCTAATGAATTAATTCTGAGGATGGTAGCAACTAGAATTGGCAGGACTAGTAAATCTATAGAGGAAGTTGGAGGAGTGAGGAATGTACTGTCCTGAGAGCCTGAGGAGACAAGTCTACTGAATTCACTTCACAGCCGAAGTTCCTTCCAGATAGGAAGAAATATTTTGAATGTCTATATCTTTCTGTTGTGTATGCCGATCGGAAGAAGGCGCGGGAGTAAGTGACTATTTTTCAGCTCTTTATTAGTCCCGAGATCGACTCGGTTCCTAAGGATCGGTGGCGGCTTATATGGAACTGGCCACACCAGCCATGGCCAATGACATCACTTCAAATCTCCCGTGATCCGTTTCCACCAATCGCAGGGATTCGTAGCGGGCCAATCAGTGCGTCTGGCTCGGCCAATCCGATTGCCGCGCGCCCTGGCCAATCAGGGCGTGGTGTTTACAAGAATGCTAATGTACAATACAGAACACCCCTCCCCTCTTGGTATGGTCCTATGTGACGTAGTCCCGTAAGTAGGCGGGGCTCCGCACTTGCCTACTGGACCTGCGCAGGTTAGTTGATGTCTGGTCTTTGAGCGATTCGGTCGGGTTCTGTGCTCCTATCTGCCTTGTTGATGGAACCGCCTGGAAGGGTGAACTGGGCCTTTCGTCGTAGCTTCCTCCTGGTCTACCCAGGCTGGTCGAACTGCTGGCTTTGCTGCTTCTGCCTGGTCCTTCCGGGCTGGTTGAGCTGGCTTGGCTATTTCTTCCAGGTGAGGCTTTGAGCTGGTTGTATATTTCTGCTTCGGTTGGTGAGTATTCTTGGTTTCTTTCTTGTTGGAGTTGGTTTCCGGGGCTTTCCCTCCCCTCTTGGTTGGTGCTTGGGTGGTCCTTCTCCCTTTCTGGGTTTATGTTTCTGTCTGCTTGCATGTCGGTTGTGTTTCCCGTGGCTGCTCTCGATCTTAATTGATTGATATGTCGTTTCCATGCTCGTCCATCGACTGTTTGTAGCTGGTACGAGCAGAGACTTGTTACCTGGGTTATCGTTGCCGGTATCCAGAGGGGGTTCCCTCTAAGGTTTTCGCGTATACTGCGTCTCCTGGTGTGAATGTTCGGTGCCTGCTTAATGAGTCGGTGGGTTTTTCGGGGTTGTATGTAGGGTGCAGCCTGTCTAGGGGGATCTTAGTTTCCTTGCCATTAACAGCTCTGCGGGGCTTTTGTTGGTCATTGTGTTTGGCATTATGTGTTGGATGAAAAGTAGTTTATTTATTTTTTCTTGCATGTCCCCGGTTTTGATTTTCTGGATTGTTTTTTAGGTGAATTGGACCATTCGTTCCGCCCTACCGTTCACCGCCAGATGTGCCGATGCTGTCAGGGCGTGTCGTATTCCCCGTTCCGCTAGGAATTTTTCGAATTCCAGTGCGGTGAACTATGGACCATTATCTGATACAATTACATCTGGGAGATCATGGGTTGAGAATAGTTTGTTGAGTTCTTTGATGACGGCCTCGGTGGTGGTAGTTCTCATGTCGCTTACCTCCAGCCAATTGGAGTAAGCGTCTACTATTTTGAGGAATGTGTGCCCTTTCGTGGGCCTGGCGAAGTCTATGTGTATCCTGGACCATGGTCCTCTGGGGGTTTCCCATTCCAGGATTGGGGCGGCGGGTGGGCTTGGCCTGGATTCTTGGTATTGCTTACAGCTTGCCACCCAGGCTTTGATTTGTTTGTCCATCCCCGGCCACCAGGCATAGCTTCTGGCCAGGGCTTTTGACCTAACGATGCCCGGGTGCCCCTCGTGTAACAACTCCAGGACTCTTTTTTGTAATTTCTCCGGGATAACAAACCTGTTCCCCCAAAGTACACAAACCTTTTGAATGAAAAGTTCCATTTGTCTGTTCCGAAAAGTCCTGAATGTTTCATCATCGTCTTTTTCTGGCCACCATTTCTCCACCCATTGTAAAACCCATGCCAGGCATTTCTCTTTATTGGTTTCATGGACAATGTCGGATGTGGTTAGGGGGAGGTTGCTCAAGGTCTCTATGCTCAGGGTGGATGCTGTGGGTGACAGGTCAGCATCCAGGTCGGGTAGCGGGGTGCGGCTCAAGGCGTCTGCGTGTGCAATTGTCTTACCAGGCCGATGGGTCAACTGGTAACTGTAGGCGGAGAGGAATTCAGATCACCTTGTCATTCTCAGCGATAAAATGTTCGGGGTGGCCTTGTTTCCTGCCAGGATGCCCAATAGCAGTTTGTCGTCGGTGATGATGGTGAATGTTCTGCCGTAGACGTACTTGTGGAACCTTTTTATGGCGGCGATGATTGCCAGGGCTTCCTTGTCTAGTTGGCTATAGTTCCTTTCTGGCTTTGATAGGGTTCTTGAGTAAAAGGGGATGGATGCTTCATTTCCATTCGGAAGTGTGTGGCTGAGGATAGCCCCGATGCCGAACAGTGATGCGTCACACATTACTGTTAATGGGAGGGTCTCATTGTATTGGATGAGGACGGCATCCGATGTGAGCAGGTCCTTGGTTCGGTTGAATGCGGCTTCCTCTCGCCTCCCCCAGGTCCAGGTGGCTGTTTTGTCCAACAGCCTATGCAAAGGTTGTTGCACAGGCGGCTGTTTTGTCCAACAGCCTATGCAAAGGTTCCGCCACAGTTGCCTTTTGGGGCAGGAAAACATTATAGAAGTTAATCAGCCCTAGAAATGCCTGCAGCTCTGTTTTATTCCTCGGCCTGGGGGCTTCCTTGATGGCTCTGATTTTTTTTTTCTGTTGGGTGAATTCCATGCTGGTCTAGGAGGTACCCTAGGAACTCGACCCTCTCGGTATGCAGATGGCATTTTTCTTTTTTGACTTTTAGCCCCATGTCTTTGAATTTTTGTAGTACCTCCCTCAGGCAGCCTTCCAGTTGTTTTTGGTTGGCTGCTGTTACCAGCACGTCATCAAAGTAGGGCACCACCCCCTTGATTCCTTGCAGGAACCTCTCTATGAGGCTCTGGAAAATTCCTGGCACTACGCTGACACCAAATTGGAGTCTCTTGCAGCGGAAAGCCCCCCAGTGGGTTACTATGGTCTGCGCCTCGGCGGTTTCCGCGTTGACCAGTAATTGTTGGAAGGCTTGCGCCAGGTTGAGTTTCACAAAGACCTTGCCTCCCACCAGTGAGTGCAGAAGGTGCTGTACTACTGGGATGGGGTAAGCGCTTTGTTGTAAGGCGCAGTTGAGGGTGGCCTTATAGTCCCCGCAGATTCTCACCGACCCATTGGGCTTGACTGGGGTGACTATGGGGGTTTCCCACCGGGCGTGATCGGTTGGCTCTAGGACTCCCTGTTTGATGAGCTTGTCTATCTGCTCATCGATCTGGTGTCTGAGTGCGAAAGGTACTCACTGTGGTTTTAGGTGTATCGGGGAAATTCTGGGGTCTAAACTGAAGGAAATAGGGGGGCCTCGGTACTTGCCTAGGGTGCTGTCGAACACTTCCTGGAAGTCCCTTGTGAGTTGCTCCTCCCAGTCTACCTTTGCAACGTGGTTGATGCCCGTTACTTCGATCCCGAGAGGCACGAACCACTGTAGTCCCAAGAGGCTGGGTTGGTCTCTGTCTACGATTGTCAGGGGAAGTCTTGCTGTGCATCCCTTGAATGTGATTTCAAAGTGTCCTGTTCTGACTACGGTGATGCGGTTCCCTTGGTAGTCCTTTAGGATCAACTTCTGGCTTTCCAGCCCCCTCTTGTGGATGGCGGGCACCAGGCACATGATTTCCCACCATGCAACCATGGAGAGGTAGGATCCGGAGTCCACCTCCCTCTTGCATGGCTTGCCCTCAATGCCCACTTCCACGTGTACCTTGCGGGTGTCCAAGCTAGATGAGTGGCTGATGATGACCGTCTGGTGGGTCTCCTCTCTTTGTCGGTTCTCGCCGTTTCATCGGCTCCATCCGTCCCAGTTCCAACGGCTCTCGGTTTGGCGGTCCCTTGTTCTGGGGGGGGGTGCCATCTCATCTCCGGCCGCTGCTGTTTCACCGTCGGGGGCTGTAGGCCTGCTTGAGTCGGTAGACTCGGGCGATGTGGCCTCTCTTGTTGCTTTGCCAGCAGATCGCGTCGAAAAAACGGCACTCTGACCAAGGATGCAGCCCTGATTTATGACTCCGCCGCTCCTGCTGGTCTCGTTCTGTTTGGAATCGGTGGATGTCCTCCTCTTTGTCCGTGGTGTCAGAGGGGGAGTTGAGGTCGCCATGGTGGGGGTGGTGGTCACTCGGCGGCTTGCCTCTGGCTGCGTCTCAGCCGCCGGGGTCATCTCGGTGGTTGTGGTTCGGTCCATTGTGTCTGGCCTCCGCATTCAGGCCGCTGGCTTCCAGGTTGCCTCGGCTGCGGTAGCCTCAGTGAGAGCATCTGTGAGGGAGATGTCACCTCTCACCATCAGCCGGCTTTGTAGGACAGGGTCTCTGAGCCCGAGGATGACGCGATCTCATAGCGCCTCATCCATGTCCGTGAAGCCGCACATGCCTCCCAGATTTCACAGGTCAGCCACAAAATCGCTGATGCTCTCACCCTCTTTTTGGTCGTGCCAGTAGAAATCGTGCCATCTGATGAAGGTGGGCACGGCGGGAGCATAGTGGCTTCGCAACAGAAGCTTGAGGTCGGCCCAATCCATCGCCTTAACATCTTCAGGTTTTGCGAGGGCTTTCACCATCTTAAACACTGCGGGCCCGCAGTGTGTCAGGAATACGGCCCTTTTTTTCTGCCCATTCGCGTCCTTGAGGTTGCTACTCTCCAGGAACATCAGTGTATGATTCCCAGTCCTCAGTAGCCTGGTTAAAGGGTGCGGGCGGCGCGATGCTGGCCATCTTGCTGGTCCCGTCCGTCTCGGTGCCACATGCTCAGTGGGTATCAGTTCCATGAGCCCACCCTCGTCGCCAGGGTTGTGTATGCCAATCAGAAGAAGGCGCAGGAGTCAGTGACTATTTTTCAGCTCTTTATTAGTCTCAAGATCGACTTGGTTCCTAAGGATCGGTGGCAGCTTATATGGAACTGGTCGTGCCGGCCGTGGCCAATGACACCACTTCGAATCTCCCGCAATCAGAGTCCACCAATCGCGGGGATTCGCAGCAGGCCAATCAGTGCGGCTCGCTCAGCCAATCCGATTGCCATGCGCCCTGGCCAATCAGGGCGTGGTGTTTACAAAAATGCTAATGTACAATACATAACACTTTCCACCAGAACACAATCAAGCTTTTCACTGAAAAAAACAGGATGGGTCTTGTCAACAGCAAGAAAATGAAGTGCTAGAGAAGCCTCCATCTTAAGGCTGATTTAGAGTTGCCTGTGAGTACCTCTAGTTATTGCCGGAAACCTACGCTGCGAAGGTTGATGGGTAAAGCGAAGGTTGCAGATGTTGCAGATTGGCCAATGCAAATATCTCCCAAATCCCACCTCTGTGAAGGTGCATGCTGATTGGTTCCAACTTTCTGCTGGGAGATGGGGGAAGGCAAATCACATTCAAACAGGAAAAACTTAAATTTCCTGATTTATAAAAGGAACACCTATGAAACTGTCCCCTCAATAAAAGACAGATGTTTCCTCGTGTGCAGTGCTGGAGAAGTCTGTTTGAGCTTTTAGGTTTAAGTCCTGCTAGTGGCTGCTTCATATGGATGGACCAATAGGGGGTTTGCAAAGCAACGTATTCTTTTCTAAAGGCTATTGTGTTCCTGCCTGCTCCTCTACGTCTTGGCTACCCATGGAAGCAACAATGTGCACACCTCCATTCACATCTCAAGAAGCCAAAATTCACTTATACTGACAGACTTACTCAGAGATCTTCTTACCATCATTTTGGAGAGGATGCCTACGAAAGGATAAGAGGATGATTATAATGGAAGAAAAGGAATCTCAAATGGCCATTGGCTATAGTACCATTTCCCTAACTGGTTTGGAGGAACTGAATACAGAGCAGTAGAGTTGGAAGGGACTTTGGTTGTCTTCTAGTCCAACTCTCTGCTCAAACAGGAGATCTGATACCATTCCAGAAAAATGATCATCCAATTTCTTTTAAAAAACTTCTAGGGATGGAGGACCCACAAGTTCTGGAGACAAGTCATTCCAAGAGATCAAACAATAGCTGGGCTTAAGCAGTATATTTTTCCCAGACATTCTTAATGCTCCATGTAGAAATATCTGACGAGGAGAAAATCTTTGATAGAAAGGTACACTGTAATACAGGGGAAGAAATCAGCCAGATAAATTTGCATAATGGTCCTGATTACCCTCAGCAGGCAGCAGGCAGGTTCCTATGGCTGGTACTATGGTTGAGTAATTCAGATAGACAAATGACAAAGACAAAGCTTGCCTCAGCTTTGTTCACTCAACCTTTGAAAGAGCAAAAAGAATTAAAAGAGTGGGAGAAAAAAAAGAGAAAGTATAAACTGTCCTTGCTCTTAATAGCCTTAAAAAGGACAGCTCCTAAGGGCAAATATATTTCTGGAAAAACAGTGTTGCAAATTGAATCAGGAGGATGATACCAATAATTCTCTTGCTGTACCAGAAGCCTATTGCTCTATTTCATTTTATCAGAGCTTAATTTGCTAACTTAAGCTGCCAATTTTGAGCAATGCAAATATGAGGAAAGTGAGCTGTGGGATTCACATCATCACCATTTTCACTTTTCGAACCCTCAAAAGTAATTGGAAGATTCTTGAGGTTATCTTTATTTCTGCTGACTATAAAGCAAAAAAAACAAGGAACAAAAATAGCTTTGCTGCCTCAAACTGCTATAGTGCATAAAAGGGAAATAAATAAATTATCCATATCCACTTTGTGTTTATTTATCTGGGTGTCTGCTTTAAAAATCTCAGCAATTACAGAGGGAGAAATGAAAAGTCGTCAAGATTCTTTCCTGAAAGATATGTCACTGTTTCCCCTACTTCCAAAAAAGGGAATAAGAGACCTCAGATTACTATAGATCGATCAGCAATACTGGGTAATACTTTGGAACAAATTATGAACTCTTTTGTGAATATTTAAAAAAGAAGGCATTGCTTGGTTAGCCTAGTTTTCTAAGTAAAGTCATATCAAACCAACCTGATCTCCTTTCTTGGAAGAGTAATCAGTTTAATTAACCATGGGAATAATCATACTGTACCTTGATTTTGTTGTGAATGAATAAATGTTAAATAAAGTTATCTTGAGCTTGAAGTCAAGTGCAGAGTTCTGGCCCTGCACTTCTGATTGGCTGTTAATGGCAAGATCAGATTGGTCCGTTCAGGAGAATCTGATTGGCCATTAACAGGCCATTCTCATTGGTTAATGGAGCTAGCGCTCCCGGATTGCTCTTGGTTGAATAGTTAATAAGTTGCCTATATAAGGAAGACTATAGCAGCCATCCAGTTTGAGCTGTCACACCATGTAAATAAAGAGTTTGAAGTTCACTGTTTCTACTGGCTCGTCTCCATTATTCGCACCCATGCTCCAGACTTAACACTGGCAACGAGGATGGGATTGGATGACGTCAGAGCCAACTAAAATAACGACAAAGACAACCAAGCACATGGCCGAAACGCACAATGGTGGAACTATGTCCGGCGGCGTAGTACCACCTGCTCCATTCGACCCAGCGCAAGAGGACTGGGAGTCCTACATGGACCGTTTCCAAATGTTCTTGGAAACAAATAATCTGAAGGATGCCACAACCGGGAAGAAACGGGTGGTATTCCTGACGCACTGTGGGCCGACCGTATTCAAGATGGTCAAGGTGCTAGCAAAACCGGCTGAAGTGAAGGCCATGGACTGGGATGTCCTCAAACCGCTACGAAGGGCCCACTATGCACCGACCGTTCCAACGCTCGTAAGTCGGCATGAGTTCTACCAAAGAAACCAGTGGAAAGGAGAAAGCGTTGCCGATTTCGTTGCGGACCTCCGAAACTTGGGAGGCCTCTGCGATTTCGCCGACCTAGAAGAGGCTTTGAGAGACCGAGTAGTTCTAGGATTAGATGCTCTAAACGTGCAGAGCAAAATAATGGCTAAGGGCGACATTAGCCTTGCTGATGCCATCGCTGAGGCTACAGCAGTGGAAGCGACCAAAAAGTCGGCTGCTCAACTACGCCAAAATCGCACTCCGACACACCAACCAGCCAGCGAACTTTCACCTAAATTGGAAGGACAGCTCTCGACGGCCCACCATGAGGACCTCTCTTCGTCGTCAGACAGCGAAGAAGAGGTCCATTGACTGCGGTCTGATCTGGATCGTTACCCGAAGTCCCAGCAACCGTGCGCTGGCTGCGGGGCCAACCATTACCGCTCTGATTGCAAACTCCGCGACGCGCTCTGCCACGAGTGTAGAAAATGAGGCCATATCGGACGGGTCTGCAGAAGTCTCCTTGGACCCAGCCAGACCTCGAAGGGGGCCAATTTTCACCAATCGACAGCAAACCGTCCTGTAAGGTGAGAACCAGCAAACCACTCCTACAGAAACCAACCCGTGAATCGCCTAACAAGGTGAGAAGAGGCTCACCAAACAATCACTATCGGCCACGCCTCTTCATTAGATGCCAAGAAAATTCGAGTTAAAGTGGACAACGAAAATCAGCCTTGCCAAATGGAAGTTGACTCAGAATCGTCTCTTTCAATGGTCTCCTGGAAGACCCTCAAGCAACTCATCCCTACTATCTGGCGCCAAGACCTTCAATTCCAAAGGCTCGTGTTAAAGGACTACCAGGGGAACTGGATTCCAGTTGTAGGATCCAGTCGAGTTCGGGTTTCGTTCAAGAACCACACAGCGTACTTACCCCTGACGGTGATCAACAAGGACTGGCCTAGCCTGTTAGGCCTGCAATGGTTCGCACCATTCAGCATTGAAGTGGCAGGCATTAACTGAATCAGTGGCAGTGACTGGGAGAAGGACCTCGCCCACGAATTCAAGGACGTCTTCACGGAAAAGCTAGGCAAGTGCAAGGGGACCCCGATATCTTTTAGCCTTAATCCAAAGATAGCTCCCATCCGCCTTAAGCCTCGTTGAGTTCCGTTTGTGCTAAAGCCAAAAATCGACGAACAGCTCGATAAGTTGATAGCCTAGGGAGTGTTAAAGCCAACCGATCACTCTCCCTGGGAAACCCCAATCGTGATATCAATTAAGCCGGATGGCTCAATTAGAATTTGTGGGGACTATCGAGCCACCCTAAACCACACCCTACAACAAAATCCGTATCCAGTGCTGGTGGTGCCACACCTCCTCCATTCCCTGGGGGACGGAAAAGTCTTCGCTAAATTAGACTTAGCTCAGGCTTATCAGCAACTGCCGGTTGATGAAAAACAGCACAGGCATAAACAATTGTAATGCACCGGGGTGCCTTTAAGTGTATACGGCTCCAATTCAGAGTCAGTGTAGCCCCGGGGATCTTTCAGAGCCTAATGGAGAGACTTTTGCAGGGGATCAAAGGCGTTGTCCCCTACTTTGACAACATGTTCATTGCTGCCCCCACTCCAAAAATCTTATGGGATCGTTTAAGACTGGTTTTACAAAAATTCCAAAAAGCAGGCCTTAAGGTGAAGAAAAATAAGTGCAAGCTGTGTACAGATCATGTTGAATTCTTAGGGTACTTAATTGACAGTTAGGGTATTCACCCTACCGATAGCAAATTGAGAGCAATAAAAAACGCTCCCAGACCCCAGAACAAGGCCGACCTCCAGGCGTTTTTAGGCCTCATCAATTTCTATAATGTATTCTTGCCGCACAAGGCGACTGTTGATGAACCTTTACATCGCTTACTAGATAAAAAAGCCAATTGGGTATGGGGTCATAGAGAAGAGCAGACGTTCCGTAATGTAAAAAAACTACTGACTTCTGATGCTGTACTAATGATGTACAATGAAACCTTATAGTTAAATATCACATGTGATGCATCGCCTTTTGAAGTGGGTGCCATTTTGAGCCATGTATTGCCTAACGGTAGCGAAGCCCCTGTTGCTTATTTTTCAAAAACACTCCCGAAAACCGAGCGAAATTATAGCCAGATCGATAAAGAAGCCCTGGCAATTGTATCGGCTGTTAAAAGATTCCATGAGTACGTGTACGGCCGGGCTTTTACTATAGTGACTGACCACAAACCGTTGCTGAGTATAATCGCTGGGGATAAGCCAACTCCCTACATACTTTCTCCCAGGATGACCCGCTGGTCAGAATTCTTGGCTGCCTACAATTATCAGCTACAATACCGCCCCAGTAAAGCCATTCCCCACGCTGACGCGTTGAGCCATGCACCGCTTCCAGAAACCATCAACGATCCCGCACCCACGATGACAACGTTGCAGATCGAGACACTTCATACGCCGCCATTAACTGCCCGTGATATCGCAAGAGAAACAAAATGCGACCCCATCTTAGCAAGAGTCCTCATATGGGTGGAACGCGGATGGCCATTGGACCAAGTACCAGACAACTTCGCACCTTTCAAAAGTCTTCAAACAGAGTTGTTCTTGCAAAAGGGCTGTATCATCTGGGACGATAGAGTCGTTATCCCAGAATGACTCCAACAGGCACTACTAAGAACCTTGCACGATGGCTACCCCGGCATCGTGCGCATGAAGGGCCTTGCTTGTAGCTATGCGTGGTGGCCAGGCATTGACAGACAAATCGAATCGTGGGTCAAAACTTGCCAGAGATGCCAAGAAGTAAGCAACGCTCCACCAAAGGCAACCCCAACCGAATGGGAGACACCGCGGGGACCCTGGTCCTGTATCCATCTAGATTTTGCTGGACCGACCAAAGGCCACACATTCTTGTTAACCGTCGATGCCTACTCAAATTGGCTCGAGATTCACCAAATGAGGAACATGACCACCGAAGCGGTCATCAAAAGACTGGAAAGACTCTTTGCAACTCACGGATTATCAGACGTTCTGGTATCCGACAACGGGCCCCAATTTACTGCGCTGTCTTTTGAACAGTACCTGGCTGACCGCGATATCTGACATGTGCTCACTTCACCTGCACACCCTGCGGCCAATGGTAGGGCTGAGCTCATGGTACAATTTGTCAAGAAAACGCTACAAAAAATAGACTACGACAACATTGACGAGAAAATCAACCGAATCTTTTTCCTACAGCACATCACACCTCACAGCGTCACCAACAAAACCCCCGCCAAGCTGCTAATGGGACGGAAGCTCCGCTCCCACCTCGACCAGTTACACCCAGTCTACGAACCGGAAAAACCACTCGGATCCAGCAGCCAATGCCGTACCTTCCAGGTAGGTGATTTAGTATTCACTAAAAACTTATCAGGCGATCCGCTGTAGGTAGAAGCCACGGTAATCCGTGTAACTGGCCCAAGATCATACCTTGTACAGTGCCCTGACGATAGACTTTGGAAGCACCATATCGATCAACTACAATCACGGCTGCAGTCACGCAATTCTGAACTCCCTTATAACCAAACTGAGGGGGGGAGATACAGAGGAAGACGAATTTCAACTAAAGGAAAATCTTTTTGAAGGGAATGATGGCGGAACTGAAATGCAGGAACAGGAACCAGGGATGGGAGTGAGTTCACCTCAGGGAGTTACTGAAGATATTGGTGACAACGGAAATGTGAACTCTGAACCAGAGGCACCTTTTTCGCCAAACAACGATCTACCTCAACAAGAGTGCAGCCAAATGCCAGGCGCACAGCGAAAATCAAAAAGACTAATTAAACAACCATACTACCTCAAGGACTATGTGACCGCGCCCCGTAAGCAGAAGCTGGGGGAAAGGGGTATTGTGAATGAATAAATGTTAAATAAAGTTATCTTGAGCTTGAACTCAAGTGCAGGGTTCTGGCCCTGCACTTCTGATTGGCTGTTAATGGCAAGATTGGATTGGTCCGTTCAGGAGAATCTGATTGGCCATTAACAGGACATTCTCATTGGTTAACGGAGCTTGCGCTCCCGGATTGCTATTGGTTGAATAGTTAATAAGTTGCCTATATAAGGAAGGCTATAGCAGCCATCCAGTTTGAGCTGTCACACCATGTAAATAAAGAGTTTGAAGTTCACTGTTTCTCCTGGCTTGTCTCCATTATTCGCACCCATGCTCCAGACTTAACAGATTTAGCAAAATATTTGACAGTGAATTGTTAGTAAACATGAATACTACCAGATCAATACAGAGCTGCTTCAAAAATCACTTCTAATAAATTTACATCAGTGACTTGGTATCATACTGGAAGGATTCATTGTGTAGCATAATCAGGGCTCTGTTCTAGACCCTATTCAATATATTAATAAATAACTAAAACGAGGAGTTAAAATATGATTATCAAATGTCCAGATAACACAAAGATATGGAGTATAGCAAACTGTCCTTTAAGGAATTTATCAACCTGAAACAATGTTTAATTCTAATAGGGAGAAATATAAGATCCTAAAAATGAGTATAGGAGTGTGGAGAAATGGACTTCATTGTCTGCAACACATAGCTGTATGTATATGTTTTGTGTGTATGCTATATACATCATATACAATACACAAGCCTGATGATGGCAGATGAGATTCTGCTGAAACGTTGCTACAACTTTAAAAGCACAACTATAATGACATGGGAAAACCCGAACAAAGCTGAATACCATGTGTATGTATGTATGTTTGTATGTATGTATGTATGTATATGTATATGTATATGTGTATGTATGTGTGTGTGTGTGTATATATATATATATATATATATATATATATATATATATATATATATATATATATATATATATATATATATATATATATATATATATATATTACATGAATGTGTATGTATGTACTGGATAGAATAGAATAGAATAGATACTATTATATGTATATGTATGTATATATTGAATAGAATGGAACAGAGGAGTGGAACAGAGTAAAATAGAAGAGATAGAAGGGATTTTGGAGGTCTTCTACTCCAATCTCTTGCTCAGGCAGGAAACCCTATATCATGTCAGGTTGTCCAATCTTTTCTTAAAAACTTCCAGTGTTGATGCATTCACAACTTGTATGTATGTATGTATGTATGTATGTATGTATGTATGTATGTATGTATGAATGCAACTTAAGTTGCATGAACAGGCAGACTCCATCATTACTAAGAGAAGTCATCATACTCTCTATTCTGAACTTGCTCAGAATTCACCTACAATGATAATATTTGAGCACACCATTTTATGAGAGACATTAATTAACTGGAAGAGCATTTGTGTGCTATTCAAAGATCATCTCCCAGGAGATCTTAAGCAGCCAGGAGAGACATAGATCCAGACCACAGGTGGCTGAACTCATAGCTCCAAGTACAGAGATGGCAAAAATTAGATAATGTCAAGGTATCAAAATAATAGAGACCTTACATGAAGTTAAGCAGGCTACATGTATGTCAGAAATCTACTTTTTCAGGATATTTTGAGTAATATCTGGCTCCTGGATGCCATAGTTCTATTACTTTTTGTTCTGTCCCTTAATTAGCATTCTTGAGATCCCCGCGCTTTGATTGGCCAAAGCGCAGGGCACTCTGATTGGTCAGGCGAGCCGCGCCGATTGGCTCGCTAAGAATCTCCCGCGATTGGTCTATTCGAATCGCGGGAGATTCAAAGCGGTGCCATTGGCCGCGGCCGCCGCGGCTAAAAGAATAAAAGCCGCGAACCTTTTGCAAAGCGCCAGTTCGGTTCCTACTTTAATAAAAGAGCATGATTTGAAGTCACCGACTCCTGGCATCATTTCCAAGGACACGACACTTTTCATAGTTTGCAATGTTTCATCAAATGCAAAGAAAAAGTAAGAAATAGTAAGTAAAAGCAGTCAGGCAGGCAGAAGTTAAAAGATAAGGAAAGGAACTCTAAATTTAGTTCATATATTATACCTCTCTGTATCTTTCAGTCTTTCTACCAAATGAACTATTGAAAGAATTTAGAGCAACAAATTTACATATTCTCAGTGACATCAGCCATACTAAACAAAGAAAAATGGTTCCCATTTTTCATTGAGTATAAATGTAGGGAAGCTGAATTGCTGAAGATATGATTCGTATTGCTGCTCAAACATATTAAAATAAAAATGTTCATGTCTAAAGTGAAGATTAAAAAATATTTACATTTATATTTATTTATAGGAAGCAGAACTTTATAATTGGGCAAAGTCAACCGCATCCTTGAAAAATCCATAAATAATAATGTTACTACCTGAGGACAGTTAATTATTGTTCATTTATTTTTGCATTGTTCTTTTGCTTTCTTTTGTTTTATATTAGTTGGTTAACAATTTATTTCTGTCTTCTACCATCAACAAAATGATTTTTAGTATTAATATAGAAGTGGGTGATATTTGAGATAGCTCTGAGCTTAATTACCTAATTGATTTACCATAGCTGCAATTGGGAATGCTAATTAAGCATTGGTGGTGCTTTATACTTGGGGAAAAATCAAATTGTTATAGAAATCTGTTTGGCTTTCATTCTAATAGGCATTAAGGTTTGCATTGTGAACTTGCATTTATTACATTCTGAGACGTTCTACCATCTTAATGATGTTATTAGCCTCTCTGCAGAAAGTAAATGATCTTCAAGGCTTTATAAATTATTCTGTAAGTATCAGATAATGATACTTACAAGTGAACAATGGTCTAAAGGAGAAATGAGAATCAATAATAAAGACTAAAATGTTCTATAACAATATATAAATTGTAGATAGAATAAAAATTGGGTACACCATTTCTTTTGCAGAGAAATCTGTTTCTTCTGCTGTTCACTGACAATAAGGGATAATATGAGGAATAAATAAGATTCATAACACTGTATTAAATCCATTTCATGAAAGGTCTGAAAAACAAAACTTTAACCCAGAAATTTCACATACAGTAGGTAGAATCCAAATAGCACCTGACCAATTATAGATAGGAAAAAAAAAGGGAATTGTTCAGGACATATATTATATAAACATAAGGGGAAGTGAATGTAATCCTGTGAATGTAATCCTCCAGCTCCAGTTTTGAATTTATTTTGAAGTTATTTACTTATTTATTTATACTTAATGCTAGGTATTTAATTACATGTTACGTTCATATAGTCCTTGTGAAAACAGCATTCCGCTTGAGACCCAGACAGCCCTAGTCCTGTTCGCCTTCTGAAAAGTCTTGAAGACTGGCTTTTTTTCAGTCATTGGGACCAGGATACAACAATAGATATTAGGAGGTGTTCAAAGATCTTGTGAAGGATGGCAGGTTCAAGAGTTACACTTCTTGAGCAATAATCTTTCAGAGGCAAGCGCAAGGCTCCCTGCCCATGCAATTAATATTAATTAATTATTTCATGATAATAAAGAAGAATTTTCACTTTGAGAGTTGACATCAAAGCTTTCTAGGCTGCACCAAACTTTGACTTTTCATTTCATTTGGGAAGTGTATGGAAAAATTGCTAACTCTTAGAATACGACCAAATTCAGCCATTGGATTTTAGTAACCTTATTTTGAGGTGGCCATTTGAACTTAGCAATTTCAATTGGCTGGATGAGTAAATAAAATTATTGTGATATTCATTTTCTTTGCTTCCAAGTTCCTACCCATATCAACTGGATAGGAACTTGGTAATGATTTCAGCATGTCAGCAATCAAAATGATCAAACACTGAATGGATTTCAGATCTTGTAAATCTGGGATATAAAATGCAGACTGATTCTGAAGAATATATATCAAATATTTTTCAAACATGCAAAGCAAATATGAAAAAAGAATACAGTACTGATACTTAAAAAAAGAATTTCACTTCTAAAATAGAATAATACTGAATATGTGCTTATATCTTGATATCAACATATCAAGATCTGTTTTCCCTGTTATAATAACAAGCTTGTAAAGGATATTGGACAGAGAGTGGTCCAAAGTCACCCAAAGCAGGATCTTTCTGATGCTAATTCAGCTTGAGCTATTAAACCATGCTTGCTCTCAAACTGATAATCATGTATTAACACACCATCAATTAACTATCATAAGAAGATTTTCTGTTTGTAGTATGGCTAGTTATACAGCTATATAGGATTTCCAGTGCAATAAATCTAATGTTGCATTTATTACCATGTACCTTACATTTTAATATAATCTACTATTTACAACCCCACCAAACAAACAAAGAAAAATCAAAAACCAACTTTGTACTTTTTTATATTTTAAACTGTTTTAAACTATTCTCCCGGGAAAAGCTAGTGATAATTAAAACTACCTCTTTGGAATTCGACTGAGCAAATTGGAAGTAGTTTCAGTTATTTATAACAAAATAATTTGTTTTACTTACACAATTATTAGCACTACTGAAGCATTTTTCCGGGGTCAAGTACAAATGTGTAACACATTTACAATATGATTTCATTTATTGCACATAGTCTCATGAGTCATTAAAGATTCATATTAATTCAGCTATTTCTAACTAAATTTGATTTGCAGTTTCAAGGAAGTCTTGTTTGAGGAACACATTTTAATGTGGCTCAGGGTAATTCAAAATTATCTTCAGAACATTATATTTGTGGACATTTATGATATTGTGGATGGATTGTGGAATGAGATTCAAATACTGCTGAATTTCTTTCTTAGGTGAACTTTTTTCTGGATGCCAATGTTTTGTACAGATGCATTAGATATCATTTCATCAGGAGTATTATTATTAAATGTTTCAGAGTGAACCTGTGGCCCCAAAGACCAATGCAAAAAGTAGTGCAAGTTTGCTGTGACCTGTTCATGTATATTGTCTGAACTGGTCTATGAGAAGTGTATGTTTGTCTGGAAAAGTCAAAGGGTTGATTAGGGTCTTTTATATTGTGTTTTTGTTGGAGCTCCAGATCCTGGTTCACAAATTGTTAGTAGCTGCACTACTAACCATGTGGAGCAATAAGGTATAGATACAAAGATGGGCTTACCTCTGTTTACCCTGCTTTTGTTTTCTAAGAGGCAACTGGACTTTTTTTTTGAAGACATTTCGCTTCTCATCCAAGAAGTTTCTTCAGCTGCCTGGATGGTGGGGAATTCAGTCAGAACTGAAGAAGTTTCTTGGATGAGAAGCGAAATGTCTTCAAAGAAAAACCAGAAAGTCCAGTTGCCTCTTAGGGGGAAAAATAAAAGCACCTTTGGGACAACCATGGCTTGGATGACTGAGAATCTCCATAGACACTCTGTTTACCCTCTTTCTCTAACATTCCACTCACTCTTTGTCTATGAGGGTTTATCCATGCTCTAGCACACTTTTGCTGGGCTGAATTTCTCTCATATACAGCCTTTTCCACACACATATACATATATATTACAAATTTCTTCCCCAACTCCACTTTGCTCCACAGTAATTATATATATGTTACTGTCTATTTAACTTTCCAGTAATCTTATTGCTCATGGTACCCACAACAGCTTTTTAACTTTTTAAAAGTCCAGGTCTTTTACAAGTCTGTCATCAAGTCTTTTGTAACAACTAGATTACATATATATTTGTGTGTGTGTATGTGGTTGGAGACAGATCAGGAGGGGAGAAGAGAAGGAGAGAGAAATAATTAGATATTTCCTCATATTTGGTGGTGGTTTCAAACATTATCACCACTCCTGCCTCCCTCATATATGGGACTTGTTAGATCTGGAGCGTGGGCACAAGGAACAGAGACGAGACATCGAATAGTGACTCCAACTCTTTATTAGTGACTTCAGAACAGAGCAGAGCTGCTGGGCAGCAGCAGCTCCTTTTATAGAGCTGGCTGCTGTCATAATAACCAATGGTTTGAGTTTGCCATGCTGGTAGTGGCCAATCAGCGGTGACCTGCTGTCAGCCAATCAGATTAGCCAGAATCGGCCAATCACAATCTGCTGTTTGTGGGCCAATCAGAAGTGCAGGATTACAAGCCTGCTGTGGAAACAAAACTATTAGGATTTTAACTAAAGCGTTTGCTTAGTTCGTAACAGGACAAGTGATTTAAGGTTAGAACAATGAGAAGATAACTTTCCCCCATCTTGTTGGTTGTCTTCTCTTTCTTTCCATCTTTCCCATCATTACAGCCTTCTCTGGAGAAGTCTTTGTATAATGTATAAAAAATATGATAACTTGAGCCTGGCCATTTCTGACCCAAATGAGTACTTTCAGTTATTTGCTGAATGATCCATGTGTATATTTTTTTTGGCGATATCCATGGTGTTCTCTGGAGTCTTCTCCATCATCAAAGTTCAATAGCATTGATATTTTTTCTATCTTATTTCTTTAAAATCCAGATTTCACTTCCAAACAGTGTTACAAGGAAAACCATTGCCTGCACAGTTCTGGTCTTTATAGGTAAAGAAGATAATACTTCCCTCCAGAAACCATGTTCTACATTTTCTCTGTTGGTAATTTTACAGCAGGTGATACAGTGATGGACAGTATCTTAATCTAAATCTGTCAGATAAATAAACTAACATTTATCTCCTTACCTTTGAATATTTTTTAATATAAGGCAAATTCTTCCTCTGTTAATAAAATAGCTTTGCCATCTCTTTGCTCACACAGAACAGCTATTCTATAATCACCTTTGTCAATCAGTCTCATTATTAAATGGCTTTTTTCATTTCTACTTGATGTCCCTTCTTCCTGCTAGTGGATGAAGGACTTCAGGATGACTGTTATTGAGAGACCTGTCATATCAAGACATATACATTTCTTTTGCATTTTAAACTACAAGTCCTATTTAATACCATAGTTGTCATCCTAGCCCAGTGGGTGGGTAACCAGCTCTCAGACAAAGACTTTGCATTCATTTTTCCTCCATTTATCAGCCCTTTGAAATGAATGCAAACTATAAGAATAACTCTTTTATTATAAGTGGCTTTTCAATTTCTTAATTGCTAATTTATCCTATATGGTTTGACAATATTTATAAAACAATGAAAAATGAATTTTGATGTTTGCATTTTTTTTGCTTGCACTATTATGTTAATATTTTCATTTGCTTCTTTAAAAGTGCAACCAAAAAATAATGAGAAAGAAATTGCAAAATAATATATTATTCTGTTGTATTGTATTAGAAAATTAAAATAGCAAAGCATTAATCATTTCAACATATTCCAAAAGGCCTGTATAATGGCTGCAGAGATGTACAGGAATAAGTTTCCATAAAAAAACAACCACCTTGAATATAAACTACAGCAAGGGATAGGAAATGCCACCTCTGCTAAGAAGCTGGAGGAACAGTGGACCAACTAATTAGCTGCTGTAAGAAAATCACACAGATTGACTACAAATAATGCCATTACAAAATAGCAACAAGGGGGGTATTACAATATTTGCAAGAAATGCCATTTGCCTGCAAGCAAGAACTGGTGGGACTACAAAATAGACAAAGTAATAGAAAATAATGATGTTAAAATGCTTTTAGAATTTGAGATAGACAAGCATCTGCCACATAGTATCCCAAACATAAAGATTGTCAATAAAGAAGACAAAAAAAAGTCAGATATTGGATGTTGCAATATATAGAGGCAGCAGAATTGAAGAGAAAGAACTGGAGAAAATCACAAAATGCAAAGACTTGAAAATAGAAGTAAAACAACTGTGTAAAAGAAACCAAAGATAGTACCAAGAGTAATAAGCACTTTTGATGCAATCTGAAAAAAACTGCTTTGCTTTAACATCATCAGCATTGACAAAATCACCCTTAGTCAATTGCAAAAGGCAGATTTACTTGGAATGTCTTATATCCTGTGACAATACTTTCAATACCATAAAACAATATTTGCTTATTCCAGATCCTTAGAAAGGACTTGATAGGTGGATAAAAATGCCAAATCTAGCCTAAACCTCTTTCTGACTATGTGACCAATCATAATATGAAGTTAAGAAATACACCCCTGCTGCTATTTTTAAGTGGGATTATCTCAACATATAATTTTTAAAAAAATTTGCTATTGTTCGAACATTTTCTAAATTAGCGTGGCAGTATTTAACACTGAATATACTGAGGAATTACAAGTAAAAGAGGAATTAAATCCTTACAATGATATAAAAAAAGTCACATAAAATGTGTCTATAATGATTCTTTGGACTTTTTCATTAGGATTCTGTGGAGATATAGAAGCCACAATGTGTGATGAAACAGAAAGTAAGAGAAATAAAAAATGTCATCATCAAAAAAGAACAGTAATTTACAGTATATATAGAAAACTGAACATTTGCTTTTCCCATAAAGTAGACTCTTAATAATTTAGCAATCCTAATATTTATTTAAAACATTTATATAGCTACCTGTGTTGTGCAAAATTCTGAATGGCTCACAATTACAAGATAAAACCACATCAACATGCAATAACAATGTTAAAAATAAAGTGGCACCATAACTAGTAACTGATAAAGGTATTATGATCAAAATCCCAAAATAGATATAGCCAGGACAAGAGAAACTTTGGAATTTATGCTAAGCTGCAACAATAAAATAAAATAAAATCCTATTAGGCCCAGATAAAAAAATATATAACTAAATTTTATAATATTTATTAGAGATAGAATTAGAAGAGGAAGTAGTCAAAAGCAACATGATAGCTTGGAGTAGAAACATAGGACGTAGCATTAATTATTAGAATGGGAAAAGATCTGGACAAGGAATAATAAAATTACAAAATCAGCAACATATAAAGAAAATGCCTATAAAATGTTTTATAGATGGCATCTCTCACCCTTGAGAATACTGAAAATGTCTCCTAACATGAATCTGAATTGCTGGAAATGTACAAAGAAACACGGAACATTCTTTCACATATGGTGGTCCTGCACTGAAGCCCAAACATACTGGCACAGAATAAAAAAATGGTTAGAGGAAATAACGGCGGAGCAATTTGAATTAAAACCAGAATTCTTCTTACTGGGGATATTTAATAGACAAATTTCTAAAAAAGTCAAATACATAATATTGCACATTTTTACTGCAGCCAGAATAACCTTTGTACAGTATTAAAAAACAAGCAGATATTCCAACAGAGGAAATGGTCATTCAGAAAATAACAGCCTGTGCAGAGATGGATAAGTTAACTTAGCACTTAAGGAAAAAGAAACATCAGAATATTATAGAAGCTGGGAATGCTCGTATGACTGGATAGAACAAAAATAGAAAATATATTAGTAAACAATATAAAATGTAAAAGAGGTAGTAATTATATACTCGCAATAAGATGTATTTGTAAATATGTCACCAATATTGATAACAAACAAGGAACCATAGACTGTCGATAATAGAATTGCTAGTTTTTTTAATCATTTTTTTCTTTTTCTTTTTCTTTCTCTGTGTTGTGTATATGTTTGTTTGATATTTTAGTTGTATAATCAATAAAGTTTCTTTTTTAAAAAAAAGATCCAAATCCCTCTATTATATCAATCCTGAAATCATTCACATTTATAATATATTTATCTTTCCCTCATTGGAATTATTATCTGTTACATCAATATTTATCTCAGATAAACAATTTGCAATGCTTAAATATACAAATATATGGGGCAGGGGAATAATCACTTGAATTCTGTATGGAAGAATCTATCAAGAATGGCAGAGATGACATCAATGGCTTCCAATTCTTTTTAACTCTCAGAAATGGGGGGTTGCTACAGATTCTCCTGAGAACTTTGGAGTGGGCAAGCTGGAACTAAGTGGAGGAGGTAAGATAGGAGATGGTCTTCATACATGCAGGAATGCCAGAAACCAGAAGAACATCCCCCCCAGAGCGCATGAATGTGCCAACCAGCTGGTCTTTATGTGCACATGCTCATTAGAAACCAGAAAACCAAGTGGCTGGCATGCATGCATGCACTGGGAAGCTAAGCTTCCGATTTCCAGCAGTCCCATAGGTGCATGTCGGGGAGCTGCTCTTCTGGTTTTTGGCGAGTATGTACACACTCCCATTTCGGTACTCGGTGCCAAAAAGGTTAGCCATCTGCTATAGATCATAGGGAATCATACAAATATTCATTCTTTGCAGAGGGAAATAATTCATATATTTGACTGCTTGATTTACCATTTTACCTTTAGGGCAGAGACGGCAGGCAGCCTGCATTATTTCTTATTACATCCACCAAACCAGATTTTAAGTTGTCTATGCATCTCATAAACTGATTCTAAACAGATAGAAATAGACACAGAACCAAATTGAAAAAAGCAAGAATCACCACTAAATGGGATAAATGATCAAGATGCTTTAGGTCATTTTTGAATTTCTTCTTTGGGGCAGTCTAACTTTATGGGACAAGTGATCTCACAATCTGTGGTTTGTTTGTTTTTTTTTGTTTTTTTTTTTTTGTCTTGCTAGTTAAAATATCTGGCAAATAACTCTGCATCTAATGTCAGTTAAGAACATCATAAACATCATAAATACATAATACACAATACATAATTCACTAGGGTGAAACCTAAAAACCACCAAATCCTTATCAACATAATGTTTTTATAAGCCCTGACAAACATTCTGAGCCCCACAGTGACATAGACATGTCTTCTTATGAACAATTTCACAACTATATCAAGCCTCTAAATTATGTGAACATAGGGTGTTTTGGGCTAAGTGCCAATGCTCTGAAAATGTTTAGTGCTACATAACTTCTAATCAGAAGAAACATGCATGTTCTGAACACATGCCCAGATGTAATGATGAAAGCCAATACAATAGGGACAATATTTTCCATCTTTCAGTTGCCTAGCATCTATTCTCAACATTTCTCAAAGATAACGGATATTGGTTGAGAGCACATTTCTTCTTAACAACGGGATTCAATTTATCTGGTGCTACAAAATTGAATTCATTTAAGATCAGTAGGTATTCTTCATGTTTCTATCAAGGTTGAACTGAAATCCTGTTTCTTCTACCTGTTCCCAGTGGGCTGATAAAATACACATCCACTTGTCAGAAGACACAGCAAAAATAGGATTGTAATAGTGCTGCTGTTACTTTGTTACTTTTACCTTTTTTGCCATTTTCACTGAGAGCAATTAGTATATTGTTTCTTTACTTCTTTTAATTTAAGGAAGTCTCTTTTGTTGCTCTCTGCATCTTCCACTAAATTCATTTTGAACTTCAGCTTTCATGACACCGTTTCTATGAATCTAGGTTTTCTGTATTCATTTGTCATCTTTTATCCCTCCTTATTTGTCCTTTTTTGATTTTTAGATCTTTATTGAGCTTTTTGAGACTTGGCTTCTTCTGCTGCCTTCCATACACACACATATACACACATATAAAACTGTCTATATGGTGCCTGTAACATTGTTTTTTCTGGAACTTCCACCCATCTTGAGTTCTTTTTCCCATTACTTTCTCTAGCCTTGGAATCACCAATATTTGGAATTTATTAATGCCTTGAAGGGCAGAACATTTGCTTTATTACACTTAGCTTTAGTTTCCCTTAATATTGCAATCACTTTTCCTCAAAGTTCCAGTGACTTTCACTTTGTCTATTAAGTCTTGCCTACTGGCTATGATCAAGTAAAAAAAATAGCAGATCATTTTGTATTTTCAGAGCAGTATCTTTATACAATAAAGGCTTCTTTATGACTATAAAGAGATATGTACATCGTCTGATCATTGCCATAGTTATGCTTTGCTCAGTATTGCATTTATCATCAAAATACATAAAATGAAGAATCCTAATTGGAATTTAATGAATGTTACCTTGATAATTTTTGCATACACTGTGGAATTCAATAAATAATAACCGGTAGGGCTTCTACATGAAATCCTGCTTCTTGTTTCTTTAAATAGATATGAGTGCTGTAAGGGACAAATGAAAGAGGAGATAATGTGAAGCAGGAATGATTATTGTAAAGTTAACATACTGACCCTGCAAGAAATCCACTGCATCAGCAAGAAAATTTTTATTAGAACAGTATCATTAGAACAGAAAAGGAAAATAAAGGAAATAAAATCTTGCATTCTTTTAAATATGAGTTATTGAGGTAGGACAATTCCTTGGACAAAATCCAGCAGAGAACACCTGAAAAGATCATTTTTGTTTGAACATTCTTTTTTAAAAAATAATATTTCTTTTAAAAAAAACAAAGTTTATGTTCAGTGAAAAATTAAAATGTTGCTCTTTCAAATATTGCCATCACAACCACCACTATCTCATTGAGGTTCAACTATCCTGGACACATTACCTGCCAAATTTTTACTTCAGAGGTTCACAGATGAAAATGAACCAAACTAAATGATGATTCCCATCTGTCTGAGGGAAAGCTGGTAAGGTGTGTGTGTGTGGGAACAGGTCTGTATAATTCAGATAGAATAGGTTATCTAAGAATAGCATTACTTTTAGTATTAGGAACATCCTGGGCCAATCTAAATCAGTGGTGATATACTACTGGTTCAGAATGGTTCAGTTGAACTGGAAGTAAAAAAGTATTCTATGATCAGCTGAGGGGAGGAAAAAATCCTAACAATCAGCTGAGAGGAGAAAGAAGAGAAAAGCACAGGATCAGCCCTTCCTCCGACCCATGTTCTTTTCTCTTCTTTATCATCTTGGCTGATTGGCACTGCAGGTCTCAGCTGGTGCGGGGAAAGTTGCGTGCAGGTGTTAGGCAAAGCACACCCACCAAGTGACACCCACCGAGCCAGTGGTAAAACAATTTGAATCTCACCACTGATTAAAATGCTGAACAATCAACACAGCATTCAGGTTGGCACAGGATGCTGAAGAAGGTCATGAACTCATAAGAAAACAGTTCTTAGCAAATAGTCCAACATATTTTTCTTCTATGAAGCTGCTGTGGTGGTTCAGGATCACAAAAGCTCTTTAGTAATTTCTGTTAAAATTTGTCATTTCAAATGTTATCCTACCAGCCCTGATGCCATTTTAATTGCATTTGGTCAACTTGCCTTCTTAGGATCCTACTTATTCCTCCATTTCTGTTCTGTTTATCTTGACAATGATGAGCTCTTCTCCTTCACCTTTACTTCTATTAACTTCCATCAGTCAGTTAAGCAGCCAGTCAACCTATGACAAACATAATTTAAAGGAAACAGTCAAGTAAGCATTAGCATAGGCATTCAGTGAGTTGAACCAATATGATACTACTTTTGGGAATAAGAGACCAGTGAAATAATGATGGTAAAGATCCATGAAATAGATCCATGAAATAGTCTCATTGGCTGTGAATTTCCACAGGCTGTATCTCATTGGTTCAGTTAATAAAAGCAGAAGAAAGGAGGAGGTGGAGGAAGAAGAAAAAGAAGGAGGAGGAGGAGGGGAGAAGAAGAAGAAGAAGAAGAAGAAGAAGAAGAAGAAGAAGAAGAAGAAGAAGAAGAAGAAGAAGAAGAAGAAGAAGAGGAGGAGGAGGAGGAGGAGGAGGAGGAGGAGGAGGAGGAGGAGGAGGAGGAAGAAGAAGAAGAAGAAGAAGAAGAAGAAGAAGAAGAAGAAGAAGAAGAAGAAGAAGAAGAAGAAGAAGAAGAAGAAGAAGAAGAAGAAGAAGAAGAAGAAGAAAGTGCTGGATGTAGCTTCTATACTTTCTTCTATTGTAATGTAATTTTTACTACTGTTATTGTCTGGGAGGTGGCTTGCAGGTTGTATAATCTAGTCCTAGTAATGAAGTTATCTTACAACACTAAGGAAAAATACCTGTATAATTTAACTTATTCAAGTATTTTGACATATGTATGTTATGCATGCAATGTAAGAACAGAGTATAGACAAGCTATTTTGTGGCAGAATTTGCACTACTAAGATAATTATGAAATTACTGAATATGATATGTACTACTGGTGATTACATATTAGTAAAATTGTTAAGTCCAGGGAATAAATTGTGATCCATAAAAGAAGGGCTAGAACATAAACCTTGAAGGGAAAGTCAGTGGAATCAGGCCATCATTATTTCTATACTAATGAAAGCCATTTAATCCAAATCAGTTGAAATTGCATTATGTAGCATTTCTGCATAGTGCAACAGCCTATCAAACATTGAAACAGACCATTAGTACCAGACTATAGATCTGCTGATTACTTCTTCTAGTTTGAGGATGCCAATATCTTACAGTAATTTGCTTGGGTCCCTCCTCCACCTGCTTAAAATAACACAACAGTAGAATAAAATAAGCTTCAACACTGCAGGATTTTAAGAAGAGATTGGGCAACAATTTACCTGAAATGTTCTATGATTTCCTGCTTGAGCAAGGGATTTAAATGGAAGACACCCCCCCCAGATCCCTTCTAACTGTACTATTCTGTTAAACTAATAGCAATATCAATAGCACTTAGACTTATACACTGCTTTACAGTCCTCTAAGTGATTCACAGAGTCAGCATATTGGTTCCAAAATCTGGGTTCTCATTTTACTGACCTCAGAAGGATGGAAGACTGAATCAACTTTGAGCTGGCAAGAATTGAACTCTTTGCAGTGGGCAGAGTTAGTCTGCAATACTGCATTCAAATGACTGCATCACCAGGGCTCTTGAAATGTTAATGCATTTCTTGAAGGAAGATGGGATGGGGGTAGGGAACACACTCTTATCCAGTTCAGCTTGTATGTAGCGTTGGAGCCTTTCTAAATGCTTAACAAAGGAAGTGTGTCAAAGAGGCTGATCTTCCTTTTCTCTGCATAATCTCTAGGATGTTAACATTTTAAAAGAGTGCTCTGGTGAAAAAAACTGAATTCCATTGGGACAATGCTCCTTCAAAGCATCAGGAATAGCAACAAGAGAGGTTTGCAAGATCTTACTCCAGCTTAAGCTGCCCAAGTGACTCACCACAGCACTTATTCATGTATAAAATCAGATAATTTTCAGAATAAGTGTGTTGGTGATAAAGCTCCAATCAGATAGGATGTTATCAGAGGTGTTATTCAGCAGGCTCTGACAAGTTGTGGAGAACTGGTAGTGTAAATTTTGAGTAGTCCGGAGAGCTGGCAAATGCCACCTCTGACTGAAGATTTTACAGTATCCTTCCTCTGCCACGCCCACAGAACCTATAGTAAAAAAACATTTGAATGCCACCATTGGATTTTATGCATATGTTTGTAATATTTCTATTTTGTTATGTCAGACCCAAAAGTTTTGGCTATGTTTGATTTCTCATTAGATCTTGATGTGGTACTTAGAGGTATTCTTACAAATCTCATGGACAGGATTGAAACTGAAGGTCTTATTGTTCTCTCCTTTCCCTCAGACATCTTTTAAATAATGGAAATAAATGACATAACTCCTGTCTATGTGGATTTTGTCTGAAATAGCAAAGAAAAGTCTTTGATTTTTTTTCCTATTTTGATTCTGGCAAAACTGATGGCCAAGTTCTTACTTGTATAAGCATATATTTTACATATGTGACTAACTTTACTGAGAACATATTAATATTTACATCTATGAATGAATATCCTTCTCACTCCACATATTGAATTGAAAACCCCTGCACTACACCAACACTGCACTATACAGTAGAATTCAACAGAGCTACTGGCCTGGGATAGAAGCTGTTTTTCAGCCTATTTGTCTTTGTTTTTATTATTCTGTACCATCCGCCAGGTGGTAATAGTTCAAAAAAAGGGTGCCCAGAATGAGATGGATCTTTAAGAATGTTTTGAACTTTCTTAAGGCAGCAGGCGCTATAAAGCTCTTCCAAAGAGGGGAGAGGGCAACCAATGATCTTCTGGGCAATGACGTTAACCCTCTCGAGTGCTGCCCTATCTGCCACTGTGCAATTGGCAAACCATTCAGAGGTGCAGTAAGTTAAAATGCTCTCTATGGTGCAGCGGTAGAAGGTCACCAGCAGTTTTTCATTCAGTTGTTGTTTTCTGAGAAGTCTCAGGTAGTATAATCAATAGCAATAGCAATAGCACTTAGACTTATATACCACTTCAAAGGGCTTTACAGCCCATTCTAAATGGTGTACAGAGTCAGCCTATTGCTCCAACAAACTGGGTCCTCCTTTAACTGATCTCAGTTAATATTTCCATATGGTGGAACAACACCCAACTTATTACTAAGCCTCTTTGACAAGCTATATTCACTTAGAATTATCTGATTTACAATGCAATCTTTTGTTCATATACTTAAAAAGGAGTCCCATTGATTCCATGTATATAGAGTACTGCAATCTCTTCCATATATTTTTGTAATAGGTTGTCAGCTGACATCACTTTAAGAAACCAACTTGCCAATGTATCTTACAGTCCAAACAAAATTATTCAACATATTGCAAAAAGTATTCCCTCTTTTATTTTTTCCCCATAAACACCCAGAGGAATTTTGTTTCCAAAGTTCATAAATACTAATCAATTTTTCTTCTAAATTTCAGATGAAGCACTAGTTTCCAGATATATCAACTTTATTGTGCATATTTAGCTAATTGCTACTAAAAGGATTGTAGAAATAGTCTTGCTGTCATGGAAATATTTGATTTTTGAATGTTATTAAGCAAAGAGGATGTTCTGTATTATCCATTAACATACTTGTAAATACCGGGCCCTGATTGGTCAGGGCGCACGACAACCAGATTGGCCAAGTGAGCCACACTGATTGGCCCACAGTGAATCCCCGCGATTGGTGGAAACTAATCGTGGGAGATTCAAAGCGGTGCCATTGGCCGTGGCCGGCGCGGCCAGAGAATATAAGCCGCTGCCAATCCTCGAAACCCCGAGTCGATTTCAGGACAAATAAAGAGCTGAAACTCAGTCACTGACTCCTGAGCCTCCTTCCAGCTGGCATACTTAACACTGGTGACGAGGGTAGGATCGCGGAACTGATACCGGCCGAGCACGTGGCACCAAGGTGAACGAGATCAACAGAATGGCCAGAATCGCGTTGCCTGCACCCTTTAACCAAGCTACTGAGGATTGGGAATCGTACATTGATCAGTTTCCTGATGTTCCTAGAGAGTAGTAACCTCAAGGATGCAAACGGGCAGAAAAAAAGGGCCATATTCCTGACACACTATGGGCCCGCAGTGTTTAAAATGGCGAAAGCCCTCGCAAAACCCGAAGATGTGAAAGCGATGGACTGGGCCAACCTCGAACTGCTGTTGCGAAACCACTACACTTCTGCCGTGCCCACCCTCATCAGACTGCACGACTTCTACCAGCGCGACCAGAAGGAGGGTGAGAGCATTAGCGATTTCGTAGCAGACCTGCAGAATCTGGGAGGCATGTGTGGCTTCACAGACATGGATGAGGCGTTACGAAAGCACATCATCCTCGGGCTCAAGGAACCCGTTCTACAAAGCCGGCTGATGGCAAGAGGCGACATCTCCCTCACTGACGCCCTTGCTGAGGCCACTGCAGCCGAGGCAACCCGGAAGTCAGCAGCCTGGATGCGGAGACTGGACACCAGGAACCAAGCCAAAACCTCCGAGATGACCCCGATGACCGAGACACAGCCAGAAGCCAGCCGATGAGCGACCACCACCACCCACCATGACGACCTCGACTCCACCTCCAACAGCACAGGCAAAGAGGCGGACATCCATCGACTCCAAACTGAACGAGACCGGCGCGAGCCACGGAGTTGTAAGTCGGGGCTCCAATGTTCCGGGTGCGGGGGCGACCATCTGTGATCAGAGTGCCAATTTTTCAATGTGATCTGCCGGCAATGCGACAAGAGAGGCCACATTACCCAAGTCTGCCAACTCAAAAGAGCTTACAGCCACCGATGACGAGACAACAGCGGCCGGAAATGAGACAGCACCCCTCCCAGGACAAGGGACTGCCCAACTGAGAGCCGCTGGAGGCGGGATGGATGGGGCTGACGGAACAGCGAGAACCAACAGAGAGAGGAGGTCCACCAGATGGTTGTCATCGGCCACTCATCAAGCCGGGACACCC
This sequence comes from Hydrophis major, assembly GCA_033807585.1. Taxonomy (NCBI): domain Eukaryota; kingdom Metazoa; phylum Chordata; class Lepidosauria; order Squamata; family Elapidae; genus Hydrophis; species Hydrophis major. The sequence goes on along the minus strand of CM066328.1, from coordinate 324,385,982 downwards.
GAAAGGTATACGTGGAAGTGGGCATCGAGGGCAAGCCATGCAAGATGGAGGTGGACTCTGGGTCCAACCTCTTCATGGTTGCATGGTGGGAAATCAAGCGCCTGGTGCCTGCCATCCACAAGAGAGACCTGGAAAGCCAGAAGCTAATTCTAAAAGACTAACAAGGGAACTGCATCCCCATAGTCGGAACAGGACATTTTGAGGTCACATTCAAGGGGCGCACAGCAAAACTTCCCCTGACAATCATGGACAGAGACCAACCCAGCCTTTTAGGACTGCAGTGGTTCGTGCCACTCGGGATCGAAGTAATGGGTATTGACCATGTCGCAGAGGTCAACTGGGAAGAACAACTCGCAAGGGACTTCCAGGAAGTGTTCGACGGCACCCTAGGCAAGTACCAAGGGCCCCCTATTTCCTTCAGCTTAGACCCCAGTGTTCCCCCAATATGTTTAAAACCATGGCGGGTACCTTTCACACTCAGACCCAAGATTGATGAGCAGATAGACAAGCTCCTCAAACAGGGGGTACTAGAGCCAACCGATCACACCCAATGGGAGACCCCAATAGTCACCCCAGTCAAGCCCGATGGGTCAGTGAGAATCTGTGGGGACTATAAGGCCACCCTAAACTGTGCCTTACAACAAAGCGCCTGCCCCGTCCCAGTAGTGCAGCACCTTCTACACTCACTGGGGGGAGGCAAGGTTTTCACAAAATTCAACCTGGCGCAAGCTTACCAACAATTACCGGTCAACGCGGAAACCGCCAAGGCGCAGACTATAGTAACTCACCAGGGGGCTTTTCACTGCAAGAGACTCCAGTTTGGAGTCAGCATAGCCCCAGGGATTTTCCAGAGCCTCATGGAGAGACTCCTGCAAGGATCAAGGGGGTGGTGCCCTATTTTGATGACGTACTGGTGTCAGTGCCCAACAAAAAAGAACTAGAGGGTTGTCTAAGGGAGGTACTACAAAAATTCAAAGACGCGGGGCTTTAGCTCAAAAAAAGAAAAATGCCAGCTACATACAGAGAGGGTCGAGTTCCTAGGAAATATCCTAGACCGGCACGGAATTCACCCAACAGAAAAAAAAATCAGAGCTATCAAAGAAGCCCCCAGGCCGAGAAACAAAACAGAACTGCAGACATTTCTAGGGCTGATTAACTTCTATAATGTCTTCCTACCCCAAAAGGCGACCGCGGCTGAACCGTTGCAAAGGCTGTTGGACAAAACAGCCACCTGGACCTGGGGGAAACATGAGGAAGCTGCATTCAACCGAACCAAGGACCTGCTCACATTGGATGCCATCCTCATCCAGTACAACGAGACTCTCCCGCTGGCAGTCATGTGCAACGCATCACTGTTCGGTATTGGGGCGATCCTCAGCCACATACTCCCAAATGGAAACAAAGTACCCATCGCCTTTTACTCGAGAACCCTATCAAAGCCAGAAAGGAACTATAGCCATCTAGATAAGGAAGCCCTGGCAATCATTGCAGCCGTAAAAAGGTTCCACGAGTACCTCTACGGCAGGACATTCACCATCATCACAGACCACAAACCGCTGCTAGGCATCCTGGCAGGAAACAAGGCCACCCCGAGCATTCTATCTCCAAGAATGACAAGGTGGTCTGAATTCCTCGCTGCCTACAGTTACCGGCTGACCCATCGACCTGGCAAGACAACCACACACGCAGACACCTTGAGCCGCACCCTGCTACCGGATCTGGACACCGACCCGGCACCCACAGCATCCACCCTGAGCATAGAGGCCCTACCCAACCTCCCCCTAACTGGGTCAGACATTGCCCACGAAACCAATTAAGAGATGATCATCAAAGTCTGTTATAGAACAGTTATCCAAGGCTGCATTAGCAAATGAAAATAAATTAGTTAATTTTAGTGGATTCCCCCCCAAAGCTAAGCTTTTGGAAGAGGAAGCTCTCAGATCTTGGAAGAGGAAATTCTATGTTGGAAAATTGAAAAAAATCCCAGAAAACAATCAACAACCAGTATCATATTTTTGCCCAGAAAACTATGTGGATTTGTCCATGCAGTAATCAAGAACTATGAGAGAATATAATTTTTAAGACAAAACTAAAATAAAAATTGTGCACAGACTGATAAATATTTTAGCAAATTCTTAAGAAGTTCATATAATCTGAGACTTAATATTGTGAAACAGTCCTGTTTCATTTGTATGTAGTGAGTCAGATGGCTAATCCTCAAGATTGATGAAATGTATTTATGTGGCTATCCATCTAGCAAGAAATTCGCCACAAAGAAAAAAAAACCAGAAGTATAAAAATAAACATGTCAAACACAGTCACACACACACACACACACACACACACACACTCAAGAGATTGGATCGCAATGGAAGTACAAATAGATAAATAGTCTATTTGTTAGAAATTCAGTACTATCAAATATTTCTCATGATGCAGTGACATTGTAGCTTAGTTACAAAATAAAATAAGACATTTCTTTGACTGTTGATGAGTACTTTTAAGAAAACAGGGGAAAATATGTTGTTTCACCCACAATCCGAAAGTGAGATGCACTTCTACTACATTGTATACCAGTGGAGAAATGTGAAACTTTAATTGATTCCCATTTGCCTCTCTATTCGCACTTGAAGTGTCATTTGACAGTAGATAATTCAAGCTGTAAGGCTACTTACAGTCAGCTGTGCTTGCCAAACATTTTATTCAGCCTTAAGCAGTTGCCAGGGGAAACAGATGTACGTCCTGAGGCTTGCAGCCTATTGTACTCTGAGTACAGGGATGCAGGATGTCACTTGTGAATGAGTTTGGATAGTGGAAATAATATTCATGGAGACACTTCACCGTAGGGAAGAGAGATTCTTTGGAGAAACCAGAACAATACCCCAGTTGCAGAGCATTACTTAACATGGTAGCCTTGTATTTGTTGGCATGTTCTTTGGTGAATAAGAATCTGTGATGTTTGGGGAACTTGAAAAGGATATCAGAAGAACAAACACTGACTCCTTTTTGAACACACACATCTTAAAATGTGGCTTGTGGTTGTCATCAGAAATATCTTTATTTTTATATTTTTTCCCTCGAATCAAATCTAGTAGGCTGAGCAGTTTTGAAATCAGTGCTTTGGAACATCCTGAACTATGGAAGCAACACCTACTGTACCTCTGGCTTGTCAAAACATCTAATTATTCTTTTCAGGTCTACTGTAGTTGCATAATGCTAGAAATAGATGCAGCTGCCTTGATGAGTCATATTATTACGCTACTAAATCAAACTTGCACCAGTCAAGCACTCCTATGTACTCCAAACTATATTCTCTACAGGGAAACAGAAATGTGAGGCATGATTTTAGACACATTTGATTTAGTAGCAAAATAGTGGAATGGGAGGAAGAAGCTGGATTAAATGACACAGAACGTTTACATTTTTCAAAAGTCTTTTCCTAAATATGAGCTCGGTAACTTAAAACATTTTGCTTCTTGAAATGAGTCTAGTTACTTTTCTACCTAGATATCCACTAGGAGCAAGGTTTGAAAAAATATCTTACCATTCAGGCATCTCTCTAGCCTCTCTCTAGGCCCTGTACTAGAATTACAAGGACTGAGTTGAAAAACTCCAGGCAGAAAGGAATTGAGTTACAGAAACCTTTTTGCTGCTATCTAATGGTGATCTGGATACTGAACCCAGATCTTTGATTGGATATATGTTAAAGTAGCTACCTGTGACCCAAATATTAACATCTGAGTACATGACACACAATAAAAAAACTATCTTAGAATGTCCTGAATCTTTTGAATATAAGATTATAGTTCTATCAAAATAATTTCTTCTGAAATGAGTCCATTTAGGAGATGATCAGGCTGAGCCTGAGGGAGGGGTCAAATGCATCATAAGTCATGAGTCCCTGTGTGCCTTCAAGGGATCTAAGTCCAGCCCACCTTAAATGTCTTTCTTATCTCCTGCTCCAGTAGTGGGATTCAAATTGTTTTACTACCGGTACTGTGGGCATAGGTTGGTGGGTATTGTTAAGTCTGGGAAGATGGGCGCAATAACGGAGACGAGACCTCGGATAGTAACTTCAACTTTTTAATAGTGACTTCAGATCGGAGGTGAAAAGCCTAGCAGCAGCAGCTCCTTTTATAGAGCTGGCTGCTGCTAAAGCATCCAATGACAGAGATTTGAGCTTGCCACTTTTGGGGCGACCAATCGCGGCAGCTCATTTACCAGCCAATTGGATCAGCTCTAAACGACCAATCACGACCCGCTGTTCACGGACCAATCAGAAGTTCAGGATTACGAGCCTGCTAGTTTGGAATATCCCTTCCCTCTAGGTTCCATCTAAGGGGTGGGGTGATGTGTTCTCACAGGTAGGTGGGTCTTCGTACCTGTCTACCTGATTTGCGTTGTTCAAAATGTCTTTGCTCAGTTTCTGGTTCTGACGGACTGTTTACTGGAACTGTCTGGCGTGGCGACCCGGCTTCTATGCTGGGTTTCCTAGGAGGTGATTCAGGGATACCTGCAACACTACCATTGTTGCTGTCATCGGGGTTCTCTGGAATCGCGGATCCTGTTTGGCTGCTAGCTCCTGGAGATACAACCATCTGCCAAGGTTCCTCCTCCGTCTGTGCATATAGTGGGCTTTGCTGTGCTGGTTGTGGGGTTATGCTTCCTGCACCAGATGTTGGTTCAATTTCAAAAACCCCTGATTCCCTTCCCCCTCTGGTTTAGAGGTCGGGGTTAGTGATGGGAGTTGTGGGCAGCCTAGAACGTAGGTGGTCTATGTGGCGTTTCCACAATCTCCCATCTGTGGTTTCTAGTTGGTAGGAATGGGGGCCTGTGATTTGCGTTATTTTGGCAGGGATCCACCAGGGGTCTCCTGAAAAGTTCTTTGCAAATACAGGGTCTCCTACCTTAAAGGAGCAGTGTTTACTGCTGGAACCCAGGGGTTTTTCCGGGGTGTATGCTGGGGGTAGGTGGTCTAGATGCGATCTGAGTTTCCTGCCCATCAGGAGTTCAGCTGGGCTTTTGTTTGTGGTATTGTTTGGTGTAATATGCTGGAGAAGGAGCATCCTGGTGACTTTGTCGTGGATGTTTCCTTGTTCCATTTTCTGTAATGTTTTTTTAGTGAACTGAACCATTTGTTCATCCCTGCCATTGGCTGCCAGGTGGACAGGTGAAGTCAGGGCATGGCGTATACCCCGGTCTGCAAGATACTGTTCAAAGGCCAAGGAGGTAAATTGGGGCCCGTTGTCAGAAACCAAGACATCTGGTAATCCGTGCATTGCAAAAAGTCTGTTAAGCTTCTTGATGACCGCATCTGTAGTGGTGGTCTTCATTTTGTTGACCTCGAGCCAGTAACAGTAGGCGTCCACTGTTATCAGGAAAGTATGTCCTTTTGTAGGTCCTGCAAAATCAATGTGGATGTGGAACCAAGGACCCCTGGGCGTTTCCCATTCAGCTGGTGGTGCTTTTAGTGGGGACGAGCATGTTTCTTGGCATTTGCTACAAGAGGCAACCCAGGCTTCAATTTGTTTGTCCATACCTGGCCACCAGGCATGTCCATAGCTCCTTGCCAACGCTTTCATTCGAACGATGATCGGGTGTCCATCGTGTAACAAGTGTAGAACTTTCTTTTGAAGCTTCTCTGGTATGACCACTCGGTCTCCGCATAACACGCACACTTTTTGAGAGAAAAGTTCTGTTTGTCTGTTCTTGAAGGGTTTAAAGGTGTCATTTGGTTTGATTTCTGGCCATCCCCATTCCACCCAGCTGAGAACCCATGCCAAACAAGAGTCCTTTTTTGTTTCCCAGGCTATGTCTAGTGCTGTTAGTGGAGGTGATGGAAGCATCTCAATTTGTAGTGCGGAGAACGTGGGAGCTGGGTCATTGAGAATTTCTGGCAGTGGAGAATGGCTCAAAGTGTCTGCATGGGGAATGGCTTTCCCTTGTCGGTGTCTCAATTGGTAGTCATAGGCGGCTAAGAACTCCGACCATTGTGTCATCCTAGGGGATAGGATGTGTGGGGTTGTTTGTCACCTGCCAAGATGCCAAGTAATGGTTTATGATCTGTGATGATGGAAAAGGATCTTCCATACACGTACTTGTGGAACCTTTTAATTGCAGATACAATAGCGAGGGCTTCTTTATCAAGATGACTATAATTTCTCTGTTTTAGACAAAGTTCTTGAAAAGAATGCAATAGGCACCTCTGTACCATTGGGTAGGATGTGGCTCAGGATGGTACCTACTCCCAAGGGTGAGGCATCACAAGTTACAGTTAATGAAAGTGTCTCATTATATTGAATGAGTACTGCATCTGAAGTTAAAAGGTCTTTTACTTGTTGGAAAGCCTACTCCTCCCGACGTCCCCAAAACCAGGAAGCCTTCTTGTCGAGGAGCCTATGTAGGGGTTCAGCAACAGTCGCCTTCTGGGGTAGGAAGATGTTATAAAAGTTAATGAGTCCCAGGAAGGCTTGGAGGTCTGTTTTGTTCTTTGGTCTTGGGGCATTTTTAATGGCAGCCAATTTCTTTTCAATAGGGTGAATTCCTTGTTTGTCAAGAAGGTAACCCAGAAATTCAACCCTCTCAGTGCATAACTGGCATTTTTCCTTCTTAACCTTGAGGCCTGCGTCTTTGAACCTTTGGAGGACAGTTCTCAGGCATTCTTCTTACTGACTTCTTGTAGGGGCGGCTATCAATACGTCATCAAAATAGGGCACGACCCCTTCGATGCCCTGTAACAACCTTTCCATTAGGCTTTGAAAAATGCCAAGTGCTACGCTTACCCCAAACTGGAGTCTGTTACATTTGAAGGCACCTCTGTGTATAGTTTGGGCTTCTGCAGTATCTGCGTCTACTGGCAACTTTTGATAAGCTTGGGCCAGGTCAAGCTTTGCAAATACTTTTCCGACCCCAAATGAGTGAAGGAGATGTTGGACCACGGGTACTGGGTAGGCGCTCTGCTGTAACACGTGGTTGAAGGTGGCCTTGTAATCCCCACAGATTCTTAAGGATCCATCAGGTTTTATGGGGATTACAATTGGGGTCTCCCAGCGGGTGTGGTCGATGGGTTCTAACATGCCCTGCGCTATTAATTTGTCCAATTGCTCATCAATTTTAGGTTTGAGAGCAAAAGGAATGTGGCAAGGCTTTAGCCGAATGGGTGCGGTATCAGGGCATAGATTGAACGAGATGGGGGACCCCTTGTACTTGCCTAATTCCTCAGTGAAGATTTCCTGAAAGTCCTGGACGAGGGCTGCCTCCCAGTGTACGTCTACAGTCTGGTTGATGCCTGCATTCCTATTCCTAATGGCGCGAACCACTGCAGACCCAATAAGCTGGGCTGGTCTCTGTCAATGATGGTGAGCTGTAGTATAGTGGTGTGGTCCTTAAAGGAGACCTGGACGTGACTGGACCCAGCAACCGGGATTTGATTGCCCTGGTAGTCTTTTAATATGAGCCTCTGGGTGCTGAGGTCTTGGCGGCAGATGTCAGGAATCAGCTGCTTGAGGGTTTTCCAGGAGACCATGGATAAGGAAGACCCGGAATCCACTTCCATGATGCATGGACGATTTTCAATGGTGACCTTTACCCGGATTTTTTTTGCATCTAATGATGAAGCGTGGCCGATAGTGATGGTCTGTCTTCCTGTCTGGTTGCACCAGTGAACATCCGGTTCCTGTTGTACTGGCTCCACTGTTTTTTTGGGTGGTCCCGATTTGTTGGTGGAGTGCCTGCTGCTTGTCGGAAGTTAGTCTCTTTTCTCTTGGGGCTGGATCCTCTTTTATTCTGGCACATTTTAGCAATGTGTCCCCTTTTCTCACAGAAATGACAGATGGCGTCTAGGAACCTGCATTCTGGTTGTGGGTGGTTTCCCCCGCATCCTGCGCATTGGAAATTGGTTTTACAACCCCACTGGTCTCGCTGTTCATACTCTGACCTGAATCTGTTGACTTCTTCCTCCTCACTATCTGATGTAGAATCGATGTCCTCGTGGTGGGTGGATGATGTGTATTTCTCTGAGGTGGTGGCTGGGTCGCTGAGTGGTTGACGGCTGGCCCCATTTGCTCGGCGCATTCATGCTGCTGATTTGCGAGTGGCTTCTGCTGCAGTGGCATCAGCTATGGCATCTGCGAGGGTGATGTCTCCCTTTGCCATAATTTTGCTTTGAACAGTGGGGTCCCTTAGACCAAGGACAATTCGATCTCTCATGGCTTCTTCTAGGTTTACAAAGCCACATAATCTGCTCAAATTCTGTAGGTCAGCTACTTCTGTACTTCTAATACTTCTAATTCTGTAGGTCAGTCCCTGATGTTCTCACCTTCAAGTTGGTCCCTCTGGTAGAATTTGTGTTTTCTGGTGAGGGTTGGAACTGCTGGGGCGTAATGGGTGCGCAGGATGGGAGCCAGGGTATCCCAGTCCATTGTTTTGACTTCAGCTGGTTTGGCAAGCCCCTTTGCCATTCTAAAAATGGCGGGTCCGCAATGCGTTAGGAAAACCACCCTTTTTTTGCTCAATGTGGCATCCTTCAAATTGTTAGATTCCAGGAACATTTAGAACCTGTCCATATATGAGTCCCAGTCTTTGCTATCTGGGTCAAATGGAGCGGGTGGTATAGCACTGCTGGCCATTCTGCCGTTCTCTGCGCATCTTGAGCCATGTGCTCTGAATAATCTGCGAGTGCTCAGTCAGCTCTATCGTCTGCGTATCCCATCCTCGTCGCCAGTGTTAAGTCTGGGAAGATGGGCGCAATAACGGAGACAAGACCTCGGATAGTAACTTCAACTCTTTAATAGTGACTTCAGATCGGAGGTGAAAAGCCAAGCAGCAGCAGCTCCTTTTATAGAGCTGGCTGCTGCTAAAACGTCCAATGACAGAGATTTGAGCTTGCCGCACTTGGGGCGACCAATCGCGGCAGCCCGTTTACCAGCCAATCAGATCAGCTCTAAATGACCAATCATGACCCGCTGTTCACGGACCAATCAAGTGCAGGATTACGAGCCTGCTAGTTCGGAACAGGTATGGCATGGCTTGGCTTGGTGGGTGTGGCTTGGTGGGCATGGCAGGGGAAGGATACTGAAAAATCCCATTGCCTCCCCACCTGCTAACCTGCTTTCCAGCTCTGTTCTCCTGTACTCGGCAACAAAAGAAAACCCAGCTGATCAGCTAGTACTCAAGAGGAAGAGAATAGAGGGGATATTTGCCATCTATTATACATCAGAGGTGGTATTTGCTGGTTCTCTGAACTACTGAAAATTTCTGCTATCAGTTCTCCAGAACTGGTCAGAACCTGCTGAATACCACCTCTGTCCTATTCCTTTCCCTTGTTAGTTGGTCTGATTCTTATAAAGAGATTAAGCTTGCAATAAATTGTTATATTCATTTGAACTACCTGAATCTATTTATTTTCCTGGTGCTTGACAGTCCATAGTTTTGTTCCTTAGTAATTTATATAGGATTCATCTGGCCATAGTGAAAATGATTCCTATTTATTTCAGGAAGATGCTTTAATTCCCTGACTTGGATATCTTTATAACTGTTTTCATAAAGAAACAGATCATAAATTTCAAATGGCAATTCATCTGCTCTAAGGGAATTTAGTTAATGAAATGCGAGTGTTCTCTTGGTTAAATACATCATAACATGAATTTCTCATCTAAGAAACTGGTATTAAAGAAGATCCTACTTCATTTCTCACAGAGGGTTTGATAATCAAGGAAATATTGTGTGTGTGTGTGTGTGTGTGAGAGAGAGAGAGAGAGAGAAGGGGCAAATAATCTAGAATTAATCTAGATTCATTTTCTAGAACAGAACAAGTAACAGGAAACAATTTCTTCATTAGGTTTTAGTATGGATTAAATCTTGCACCAAATACTAATAAAAGAGTACCATAGTTTATAATATTAAAAGCTGTTACAATGTTAGGATGAGGAATAAAATGAAAAAGGCAAGAAAAGGAGAAAATTTTCATATTTTTTATAGGATGTGCTGCACTTACTCCCAATTAGACTATTTTAACGTATATCCCAGGCATGGAATCTCAAATTCAAAAAAACTTATTACTTTTATTTTCGCATTTTTGAGGCTTTGGCAGATACATGAAATGAACTTTGTCCTGTTGTGTTCATGGCACATTCTTTGTTACCACTGCAATGAGATTTTAAAGAAACTCCCACACTTTACATAAAGGAAAAGAACATACTTTTTATGTTTGAGAAATGGAAAAAAATGTGCACAATTTTCTGAACAGCAAGAGGATTTTGCAAGAACTGCACTTTTCAGTACTGGAAGTCACCTTCCAGTTAGTACTACTTATAAGGTTAAAAGAAAAAAGAAAACCAGAGGTTTGCTTACAGGATGAATAGATGTTATCCAGCTGTTCAGATGAATACATTATTTGCTTTCAAAAAGAAAAAAAAACACAAATTAATCTAAAAGTGTATGTGAAATATTCCTTTGACTTTATTTTAAATCCAGTTAACCATTTGAAAAACAAATCAGTGATTAAATCCCTTACTGATTTCAGATGGCTTAATTTTTATCTTCAAAGACCTACTATTATAATAAAATCACCATCAGTTGCAAAGGCAGCTTTATTTGGGAAGCTTTCATCCTGATATACCTTTAACACTGTCAGACAACATCTCCCTAGGGAATGGGACTACTTGCCACAGCCAACTCACTACAGCCAACTAATTGATCACTGTCAACTCACTGCAAGACAACTCATTGTGAAACAATTTAACAATCCTATGTTATTATTTAAAATAAATAAAATTATTTTAATTTTTGCCATTCAAATTTCACTCTCTCTCGTTTTGCATCCTTTCTTGAATGATTCTATTCCACCATTTATTTGATATTAGTGTAACTCTTGTCTCGCAGTGAGTTGGCCATGGCAGGTTGGTCATGGTGAGTTGACTGCGGAGACTTTTTTTTTTAAATAAAGTTTTTTATTTTTAAACACAAACATACACATACAAAAACATAAAAACAAAATCATCTTCCATTTTATATACATAGTGTGTCAGTTGGTTACGTATCTTTTGTGCTATACTTTTGTAGTCATTTACTCACAATTTATATCAGTCTTCACATTGTCAAACTAACATATGTTTATATAGTTATCAGTTATTAATCATTCATGACTAAACTATTTATTCCATCATTTTATACGCGATGTTCCAAGTTCTATCTTAAAATGTATGTGATACTTTCAAGCAGTGGTTATATATATCTATATTATGTTTTATATCAATCTATTAGATTTCTATCACAAAATTATCTAGTCTATTATATTACCATGCCTTTTTATCCAACCACTGATAAAACAAATCCCATATCATATAAAATTGCTTATCTTCTTGTTCTCTAATTTCAAATGTCAGTTTACTCATTTCAGCATAGTCCATATTTTTTTTGATAACTTCCTTCTGCATAGGTATTTTGTCATTTTTCCAGCTCTTTGCAAATACAATTCTAGCTGCTTTTAAAACATTTACAATGAAATATTTCAGTTTTTTATTGTATATGTCTGGCATGACTCCCAATAAAAAGATCTCTGGTTTAAAGTCTATATGTAGTTTTATCATTTTTTCCAACCATGTGTGGGTCTTAGTCCAATATTTCTTTGCGTCTGAACATATCCACCACATATGGTAATATGAACCAGGTATCTGATGACATTTCCAGCATTTATTTGATTTATTCTTAAACATTCTCACAAGTCTCATCAGGGGTAGGTGCCACCTGTAAAACATCTTATACAAATTTTCTTTATATGCAGTTGACATTGTCATTTTATAATTCTGAGACCACAATTTTTGCCATTTTTCCAAATCAATCTCATATCCAAAATTTTTGCCCCAAGCAATCATCGTTTCTTTAACTTGCTCCTCCTCCAATTTAAATTCTAATAGATGTTCATAAAGATTTTTAAATTACCTTTTCATCAGTACCCATCAAAATTTTATCTAAGTCAGTCAACTTATCATAAATACCTTCTGCCTTGGAGTCTTTATCAAACCTAGATTGTATTTGCAAATAAGAAAACCAATTCATTTTTACACCTTGTTCTTGCAACATTTGCATAGATTTTAAGTTCACCCTTTTCATTCAATAACTCCCTATATCTGTTTGTTCCTTTTTATATATTATTGGATAAGAAAAAGCTTCAATAGTTAATATCCATGTTGGAATTTTTAAATAATATTGTCTTTTAATCTTCTTCCAACTCAAAAATAGTGCCTCACGAATATAATGTCTTCTTTGTTTTAGTTCCCTTATACCAGAGAAAAGCATGCCATCCCAGCAGCAAGTCATGACTTTCTAAAATCAATAATCTACTGTTCCTTAGTATTATCCATTCCTTTACCCACATCAAACTTGTCTCCTGGTAATACAGCTCCCAACTGGGCAAGGCAAATCCTCCTCATATTCTTGCATCTTGGAACAGCTTTAATTTTATTCTTGCTTTTTTACCCTGCCAAATATATTTCAACACAATTTTATTTAAATCTTCAAAAAATTCTTTCCCTAATCGAATAGGAATTGTCTGGAATAAATAGAAAACTCTAGACAATATATTCATCTTAATTGTGGATATTCTCCCAATCAATAATAGTTGCAATTTTTCCCATTTCATCAAGTCTGTCACAATCTGCTGTTGAGTTTAAGTGCATCAGGGTACTGCATCTTGGTGTGATATAAATCTTTAAGTATTTAACCTTGTTTGTGACCTGTATTTTTAAAGTTTCTTCCAACTCTTTCTTTTGTCTTGGTAACATATTCTTTGTTAATATCTTTGTTTTGTCTCTATTTATTCTCAAACCTGCTACTTTTCCATATTCTTCTATTTTTTCTATTAATTTGGGTGTTGTTTCCATTGGATCTTCTACTATAAATACCAGGTCATCTGCAAAAGCTTGCAATTTATACTCGTCCTTTTTAATTTTCATTCCTTTTATTTCTTTTTCTTCACTGATATTCCTGTTCAACACTTCCATTGTTAACATAAACAGCAGAGGTGAAAATGGATAGCCTTGCATTGTCCCTTTTCTTATATCTATGGATTCTGTTAATTCTCCATTCACCATGACCTTTGCAGTTTGTTCATGATATATTTTTTCAATGGCTTGGATAAATTTCTTACCAAAGCCCATTTGTATCAGTTGCAGTAAAATAAATCGCCAACTCACATTGTCAAAGGCTTTTTGAGCATCTAGAAACATCAAGGCCATTTGCTTCTCAGGGTGTACTTCATAATATTCCAGAGTATCCAAAATGATTCTCACATTGTCTTTGATTTGTCTCTTTGGCAGAAATCCATTTTGATCAGTGTTGAGGTAATTCCCCATTAGGAGAATGAGCGCATACAGGGAGATGTATTTGAGAATAGTGTTTGAATAATACACATACAGCACACAGATACACTGTACAGTAAATGTAGGTTTTTACTTCCAGAAATGTTAAGCAAAGTCCAAACAAGCAATCCAAAATCATTCACAAGTAAATCAGTCAGTTTTTCAATCCAGGGATAATCCAATATCAAAGTCCAATGTCAAAAACAGTTCAGTAACAGACTTACATTAAATCCAGTAATATCAGTCAATTAGAAGAAATGGAGGAACAGCAACACTTTCCAACAGAAGGAAACAGAGATACTCACTCAGACACACTCTCTTCTGATACTAAGACCAAGACAATCCAGGTTTCTGGTTCCATCTTATGGCTGTTTGAAAAACCACACCCAATTGCAGTTTTTGCAATCTCTTAAAGACATAATACTAAAATGTTTATCCTGGTTTATATATTTCTAACCCAAATACCTGTTAGGTGACTCATATTCCTAACAATCAGTATGAGTAAAATTATTTAAGTATCTTTTTAGTCTTTCTTCCAAAACTGAAGCAAAGATTTTATAGTCTGAGTTCAATAAAGATATAGGTCTATAATTTTTAACTTGCTGCAGGTCTGTACCTTCCTTCAGTATAAGTGTAATGAATGCTTTTGACCATGTTTTTGGTATTCTTTTCTTTAACATAACTTCTAGAAGATGAAAATTCAATATTTCCTGAAAAGTTTGATAGAATTCCGCTGGCAACCCATCTGGACCTGGAGCTTTGTCAGCATTCTGTTTTTTTAAGGCTTCTGTTAGTTCCATCATTGTTATACTTCCTTCTAACATTGTTTCCATGTTTTTAGGTATCTGAGGTAATTTCGCTTTCTGAAGATATTGCTTGATTTTCTCTTCTTGAATATTCTCTTGAAAGTACAGTTTTCCATAGTAATCTTGTATAATTTTTTTCTTCTCATTTCCATGACAAACCTGTCCTTCTTTATTTATCAATTGGCTAATTCTTCTTGCTTCTCTTTCCTTTCTCAATTTATAAGCTAGCCATCTGCCTGCTTTATTTGCATCTTCAAAGTAATTCTGTTTAGCATTTTTAATTGTTTGTGCTAATTCCTCTTTTTCCATCAGTCCCATTTTATGTTTAATTATATCCATTTTATTTTTAATGTCTTTTTTTGTGGGGACTTCTGTAAGTCGTTTACCAGTCTTTTATAGTCATCCTCTAATGTCTTAAATGTCTTTTTCTGTTTTATGTTTCTTCTCCTGGTATAATCTATTATCAAGCCTCTTGTGTAGGCCTTCATCGTGTCCCAGAGATTCTGTAAAGATGTATCCTCTTTTCTTTTTCTTTGAAGAAGAAAACACGTTCTTTCTCTATTTTCTGTTTAAAGTCTTTTTCTTTCAGAATCATATTATTTAGAATCCATCTAGATCTCCTCTTGTATGCTTTCTAAATAACTGATACTGGATTATGATCTGCTCCCGTGCTTGTTTCTATTTCAATCTGTCGTATATTAGTCAATAATTCTGCTGACACCCATATCGTATCTATTCTGGACCAGGATGTGTGTCTATTTGAATAGAAAGTATATTGCTTACTTTCTGCATTTTTCTCTCTCCATACATCTTTTAAATTAAATTCTTCTGTTATTCGAAGGAAGGATTTTGGTAGTATCTTTCTAACTTTCTTTGTTGTTTTCTGTGTTTTATAGTCCAATCAGTCATTAATTATTCCATTAAAATCACCTATCATAAAGATATTAAAATAGCCCAAATCAATCATTTTTTTATGTAATTTCCTTTATAATTCTTCTTGTTTATCATTCAGGGAATAAATTGCAATTAAAAGTGTTTTAACGCTGTTATCCATTATCTCCACCATCAAAATCCTTCCATAATCCTCTGTATAAATTAGTTCTGCCAAAATTGTTTCTTTAATATATAATGCCACACATCTTTTTTTTTTATTGTGCCAGCGATATAAATAATTTCCCTAATTTTCCTTGTTTTAGTATATATTCATGTTGCTTTTTAATATGTACCTCTTGTAAGCATATCAAATTTTAATTTATCTAATTTGTGAAATACTTACCTACTTTTAATAGCCAAATTAAGTCCATTTATGTTAATCATAATCAGTTTTCTTTCATCCATATTAAGCTTTATAAGTGGGTTTTATTGCTCTAGTAGATCTCAATTCTCATTATTCTCTGGGTTCACCACCTACTGCACCTTCTTCTTTTTCTCTTTCAATTACTGCTATGCACTCCTCTTGGACTTCAATTAGTGACTCTTCCTTCCTTTCTTCTTCCTTCTTTTCTCTAAAGTATTCTAAGTAAAATAGCTCAGCTTTTCCAACTGTGTCAATTCTGTGTCTTTGTTCCTGCCAAGTGAACAAAAGGCCTTCTGGCATCAACCACCTGTAGTTTACTCCTCTTTTAAGTAGCTGTTTAGTCAAGAATAAATATTCTCTTCTCATCTCTCTTATTCTTCTTGGTATCTGTTTCAGCACCACAATTTCTTTATTTTTATATTTTAGTGTTTTCTCTGTTGCCACCTGGAGTATCTGTGTCTTAATAATCTTCTTAGTAAATCTGATGTAAACTTCTCTTGGTAGTCTATTCCTCATTGCATATCTTGTGTAGACATGAAACACTTCATCTATCCCATCCATCATCCTTTCTTTAGTTATTTCCAGTGCTTCTGCCATTATTTCAGCAAGGTTTTCATGTTTCCCTTCTTCTATATTTTGAAATCTTAAGTAAAATTCTGATTTGTTTATTTCCCATCCTAATGGTTCACCCCTGCTCTTTTCGATATAGCTCAAACGAGTATCAATATCTCCAATTTTCTTATTTCTTTGTATATCTTCTTCTTCAATTTTTTTGAATCTGTCTTCATATTTCATCATCATCTGTTGAATATTTTCCACTTTTTCATCTGTCTTTTCAATTTTTTGCTCAATTTTTTGAGTTCCTTGCATGATCATCTGTAATGTCACTTCCTTCTCTTTCTCTTTCTCTTTTTTCCTGTTGTAATATTGTCTGTATAGGTCGTTGTCCTCCAGATGGTGAAGGAGTTGGTATTGAAGAAACTGGGGCTGTTGTCTTTCTACTCATCTTGTAATGCTTATCTATAAAGAAAGAGAGAGAAAAAAAAAAAGGAAAAAAAAAAGAAGGCAAACAGTTGCCACTCCAAAGGAAAAAAGGAAAAAGAAACTCTTCATCCAATTATTTGCAATAGTAGATGTAAAAAATAAAAAAGGAAAAGGAAAAAAGGAAAAAGAAAAGTATTCTATATGTTCCTCTTAATAAACAAAAAGAAAACCAAAATATGTAGTTCCTGATTTAAAAGTTAAAATCCAATTAAAAAGAAAAAAAAGAGCCCCACTAGTGAGGGGGGGGGGAGGCAAAAGGTAAAAAGCAATTCTAATATAAAGCAAACCTCTGTCGCCAAATATCCAAGGCTCTTTGATAAGTCAGCGCAGAGTTTTTCAAGGTCACTTCAATCTTCTTTCTTTCAACTTCAACTCCAAACTCCAGCTCTCTGTTCAGAAATGAGCACCTGAATAAACAAATTGTCATGCTCATCTCTATCTTTTCCAATACTGTGGAGAATTGTTACAGACCCATCTCCTTGTCCCAGATCCTTGGGAAAGAGTGGTTGGGTGGATAAAAAAAGTAATGGATTTTTTTAAAGAAATGTCTGATATGTGATAAACTTAGCAAATAAATATGGCAACTCTACACTTTGATAAACCATGCAAACTGGAGATCTGATAATGATAAAGATGCCCAGCTGGAAAGCTCAGTGGTTTTAGGAAATTCTTTTTTTAAAAACAAATTTTATTGATTTTAAAGACAAACAAAACATAAGACATCAAAGTATAAAACTTCCTTTCTCAAAAATTACTTATAAGTTTTAACAAAGCAAATAAGGCATTATTTTTTAAAGCATAGTTCCACATTCACATTTCCATTTAAACACATATATATCTTTTCCAATTTTCTCATTGTTTCTCCCTTCACTTTTATCCAATTATATTTCATTCTATCAAGGTTTTATTAATTCTCCATCAAGCATTAACACACAAAATATAGAACATAAAACAAAACATAAAAAGATAAAACCTTCTTAATTATTATTTATACATGTCTTTTCCAAAATTTTCTCCCTTTTTTTTTAATTCCTCCAAGGTTTTATTAATTCACAATCAAAACATAGCTAACCAAAACACAAAACATAAAACATAAAACTTCTTTTGAAAAGTGGCTTAGCCCCGGGTTACATCTTTTTGACAGACCTAAATCAAGTTCGTGCTCACCTTACATACCATTCATATCTTATTAACCATTCTATATTTTCTATATAACTTCTCCCTTCTTTTCACTCTCTTAGTTATATTTTGTTTATTTCATCTTATTTCAGAATCATTATATTTGTATCTTTTATCTGTTCTTTTCCAATCTTCTATTTATCTCTTCTCTTTAGCAAAAGAATTTCCCCTGTAATCACTTTTAAAGTGACGCCTTTCCCTAAAATAACACTTAAAATAATACATAATTTCTATCCCGATTCTGCTTAGTACATTCTACATATTGCATTTTGAAAAGAAAAAGAATAATAAACATAATATAATTAAATATAAATTCCATTCTAATTCTATTAATAGTATAACTAAACATTAATCATTTTACACATTCTCTTTGATATTTTGTTAAATATTGGAATCTATCATTATAAAACTTTTTAATATTTTAATATTTTGTTAAATCTTATAATATTCCAATAGACTATTTCAAATGCAAATACTACAATACTATCTGATGTACTCTTGCAGAATCTTTCTTAAATTATCCTTTATCCTTTATCTCTAAAAAAAAATCTTGTTCCAGACCGTGGCTTTTTTTCCCTTTTTCTCTCCCTTTCTTCTCCAGTCTGATCTTTTTGCCCCCCCTTCTCCTAATCTCCCCCTTTTTAGCTTCCCTTCTCTGTTGTAATTCTCTTTTCAATTGCTTTCTAACATTGTACCTTTTTTTCACCTTATTTTTCTTTTTCTTGGTTATTTTATTAAATCTTAAATTCTCATTTTTCCTTCCCCTCGTCTTATTTTCTTTCTTAATCAAAAATTTTTGTCCATTAAAAATGGCTTCCTTTTCTTCTCCTTCTCCTTCTTCATCAAGTATTTGCTGGTACGTAGAAACTGCCATTTCTAAAAAGTGAAAGACAGCTCCCAATGAATTCTTGCCATTTGATTCTCTTTCTTTTAATTTTTCATATTCCATTTTTAGTTGATCCAGAGATGGTGCCATTGTAAATTTTTTAAAAACAACCCAGATATTTTTAGTCTTAAGGTAATTTGCAAATGTCAAAGTTATCAAACAGTCCAAACAGCCAGAAATTATTTCCTCTTCTTCTCTTTGCAATTTTTCCTCCTGGGGCAAAATCCCAAATATATTTTAAAGCCGTATTACAATTAGTTGTTGGTCTTATAATCTTCAAAGAGTCTCCTCCAACCAGTTTTAAAAGATTTTTTTTTTTAGTCCTCTCCTTCCCACTTATAACAATGAGCTTATTTTTACTTTAAAGCAGCAGGTTTTTCAGTGCTCATTTGCTTTCTCCGTAAAGAAGGGGAGTGAACTTTCCTTTCAGCACTTTCGCCATTTTAACAACTTTTTTTTGGAAACAAATGTATCAATCCAAAAGTCAGGTTTCCAGGGTGTTTAAAAGTATCTTAATGACCCGGTTCAGCCAAGAAAACTTCTCCTTCTGATTCTTCCTCCTGCACAACTCTTATCCGGTTGAAGATTCCTTTGAGGCTGCCATTTCTGACAGCCGCTCCACCACCTCAGGAAAAAGGAGTCTAGCCGGCTGGGGAAAGGGGGTGCGATATCCCCAGACCCCTGCCCGGATCTCCTCTGTCTTCCGCTGCCTCTTCGGGGCAGCGACAACCCCCAAATCCAATTGGATTGGGGGTACCTCAACGGCGAGCGCAGCAGGGACCCGCAGAGAAGCGGATTCCTGCCGCCGCCGAAGCCTTGCAACCGGAACTAGGTTTTAGGAAATTCTTAATCCACTACTATTTTTTTATTTATTTGGACATTCTAATTCAAGTATCAGTGAGAGTTGTAATCCTATTGTTATTACTCCAAGAGAGACAGTACATTTCTGATTTATCAATGCCATAAAGGTTTTTGTCTTATTCTGGATCAGTTGCCCAGTGCTGACATTTAATATGCTAATAAGATGGACAATTTCATCCTTTGTTACTACACTGATTCATTAAAAAGGATGGATATTGAAGTCTGCATTTAAGTGAAGGCAACATAGTTATACTTTTTTGGGTTAGGGTTAGGTTTAGGATGAGATTAGGGTTAGGTTAAAGAGATGCTTGAGATTTCCTTTAAGAATATGTGCACTCAGAAAAGAAACAACATACTTGTCATATAGCTTGCAATGAAAAATCACTTTAAATATTTTATTCTTGCACTCATGGTAAAATGGTTCCACTTTCAAAGCTCATGAGAGTGAGCTTTGCTAGTATGTTTAGTTTTCAACCCACACTATAACATTAATAAGATCATTCTTCAATGTCTTTTATTCACAGTGTTGTGATATTTAGAGGTTTAGAACATTCAATTATGATGAATATTTTCCACTTTATCTTGTATCAAAGAACTACATTCAAGTGTAATGACTTAATAATGTTTATTTTCTTCCATTTCTTTAAGCATATAGGTTCAATTCATGAATGAGGCATGGTGAGAAGTAGTCACAACATCTTATTCTTTAATTCTCTCACGTGTTGGCAGTCTCTCATTCTATAACAATTCTTTATATTGGGTTCCTCCTCATATCCTGCTTATCAAGGCAAAAAGATGCGACATTATTTTTAAGGGACATGTCCTCATGATCTTCCTTCTAATCCCCAAACCACTGGGGAGGAAGCCTGAATTCTTCCTTAGCTGTTTTGTTCCACTTTAGTGAAGTTTTCCCTGTTCTCTTGACACAAATCTTGCCCTACAAACAATCAAGAATCCTTAGTGATGATTCTGATAAACATTTAAGTCTGCTATGAGAGTACAGTTGGTTATATAGTAGTGGGTTAGACTGCAAGGAGAAAGGGATATGTGGTTAGGGCAGATACATTTGTCCATATAGGTCAGTCTACCCAGTAGATCAGACCTGAGGCATCTGCCCATGTAGGTCAGCCATACCTAGGTAGACCAGAGCAGAAAACCAATGGTACATTCAGTCTAGAATGGTAGTTTATTGATATAGGCCCGTGTTGGCAAACTTATCGCACGTGTGCTAGAAGTGGCACACAGAGCCATCTCTGCCAGCATGTGAGCCGTTGCCCCAGCTCAGTTCCACTGCACATGTGCGCGTGCCTCCCACCAGCCAGCTAATTGTTGGGTATCTGCTGTGCATGCGTGGGGGTGAGGTGCATGCAGGAGACACATGTGCATGCGCAGGGAGGTGGGAAAGTGCAGGGGGCAGGGGAAGTGCATGCATGCATTGCATTATGTACTTTTGATACATGACAACAAAAAGGTTAATCGTCACTGATATAGGCTGATGTAGATATCTTACAATCTAGATAGAGTCTTGCAAATCTTACTATCTGTCCCTCCTTCTTACCACCCAGTGCATCAGATGTTTACTGAAATCTCTTCTGTATATTATTATGATTCCCAGAACTTAAAAAATGTTTCAGCTCTCTTTCCACAGGTGGCAAATTCTTGTATATTTCTGTCAAGCTCATCTCCCTTATCGTTTGCAATGTAATACTATATGGCACAAAATGCTATTTAGGCATTTCACATTACACATAGATTTACTGGTCTTGCAGAAAACAGCTAGAGCTGCTGTGAAACACATATCTTTCAAAATATTACTAGACCTGTCTCTATGGGGAGAAAATAATTTCCGGTCAATATTAAAAAGGAAAGTGATGTGTTGTGGATTATTACCCAAATAACTGTGTTACAGGTTTTTCACTGAACTGACCAAAGTTGATCTCACTTGGCTTTGCACTATCTGTGCTTTGATACCACCATTGGGACAACTCCATCATGAATGTTCATACACTATGGGATCCTTCTGGATATTATTGGCTATGCCCACTTGTTCTCAGAATAGAAATTCTCTTGATTTAGATTGTTCAAAAGAGAAAGAAGCAATAAATGTAAACCTATGTATCCTAGCTAGTTGTTCAATGGAGTATTGGAAGTATGGAGTGGACTGGGAGAAAACTCCCAGGCAGATCCCTTCTCACCTGCACCCTTCCTGTATCCCACAGGACTAACTATACTTAGGAAAACCAGCATTATAATGTCAAAATAATTCCATAGGGTATAGGAGAATGTAAAATGAAGTGGAAGAAAGTTCTGTTGATGTGCTTATAAGGCCCATCTGGCACATTCCTTCATCACATTGACTTGTCAGCTAGAATGCAGGAACAAGTGGAGATCTTTCTATCTCTTCTGAAAGATTAATAGAGCTGGATTCACTTGGGCAAGTTGGAACGGATAAACCTTCAGCTTCTGGCAAAGACCCTGAATCCCCCAAAGTTGTCTCACATATTATAGAATGTGGCTGTTGGTTGTTTTTTCCACTGAGAGATAATGCTGGGTGGGAGGGTAAAGGAAGCTAAGAAATCCATCAATTGATTCCCTTAAACAGACTTACATTAGATCTGTAAAGACAGAATCATTTGCTGGCCTTATTACTAAGCATCATAAAACTTCAAGGAAAGGACAGTACAGTTTATGTTGACATACTTTTCTGCTGATTTAAGAAAGAAAGAAATGCATTATAATGAAGCCACGACATACTGTATGATAGCAAATCTCGGTTTTCTGCTAATGATGCAATAATCTGGTTCCTTTAATTAGTCTTGTTCATGTGGCCAAGCAGAAATCACCTAGTTATTTCATATCATCTAGAATTAACACGGATAATCAGAAATGTACAGCCAAGGGAAAATAAAATAATAGAGTCATTAAGTTGGAAAGTACCTTTGAAGTCACTTAGAAGATCTTTGATAGATGGTCAACCAGCTTTTGTTTTAAACACTCCAATTGACTTGTTTGGTTATAGAGGGAACAACAATTGCTTTTCTAAGATATTGGAAATTTGAACTCTGCTGAAAATGAATAAAAATGAACTGGTGATTTCTGGATTTATTCATTAAAAAGATTTGTTTATGGGGAAAAGGGGAATCACAATATGTAAAGTAATTTGGGAAGGTTGAGATAGTAATTACTGCAAAAAGCTGCAAAAAAAGACTGAAAGTTTTTTTAGGTATCTTTCTCTTTCTCTCTCGTTTGATCTCTTTTTCTTTTATTCTGCCACATTTCCTTCTTCTTTCTATTTTTCCTTTTACACTTCTGTAATTTTTTTTGACCTTGTGTAAAATTTTCTTTTAATAAAGGAAAAAATTTATTAAAGAAAAAGAAAAGAAATCCTCCCAGTGAATTATTACTGATCACTTCATCTGTCTTGCTGTTCCACTGGGTGGCAATTTATTGTCAGGAAGTTCCTTCTGACATGTAGCTTAAATATGCTTCTTTGTAATGTCAATCCATTAGTCCAATTTGTCTAATCCATTTTCTGTGTGATAATCTTTCAGACATTTGAAGATTGCTGTAATATCACTCTTCAGTCATCTCTCTGTTATTTAGATATTTAGATCGTTTAACTGTTTATCATAAAGCATGATGCAGATCATAATTAAGCAGGGCAAAGTAAAAATAACATACAAAATTAGGTATATACACTATTTATTTATGAATACCATTTACACTAGTCTTTTCATACATCATTTTAAACTGTGAATTAAACATGCAATATCATTCAGAAAATAAAATAAAGAAGATTATAGAAAAAAAAGTCACTGGGTAAATGGTAACAAACTATTGTACCAGTTTTACTAAGTGGTCACATTAGACAAGATATTGAAAAACTGATTGAAATTTCCATCTGTTTTACACACACACACACACACACACACACACACACACACACACACACTCATACTTCAGATGGTTTGCAGTCACTATAAGTTTTCATCCCAGGACAATAGCAGCTATGATAGTGAACAGTTTTTTATTAAAGATGTATTGTGAGGACACTATTTCTTTTCTGTATGGAGGCTGCTATTGAAATGATTAAAATTAAACTTAAGAATCACAGGGTCTTTATTCATGCCTCATCTAATTTGACCCTGACTGCCCCTTGTTATCTGGCTGGAAAATTAATTCTAATTCTAAGCTCTCTTAAACGGGTGTTATTTTAAGCCAGGAACCAATTTAGTGAAGTATACTGCACCCAGGGGATTATTCTGACAAATGGGAGATCAATTGCATAGATGAAACTGGAGTGATTGCCAGAGAGTAGTGTTAGATTTTCCCAATTACATATTCTTGAACAATCTAATCTCCTTCTTGGCTTAGTGGATAAAGGGAATTTAGCATATGTAAGTATATTTACTTTAGCAAAGGATTTTATACAGTTGCCTATGAAAACTTCACAAATGAAAAAAAAAACTAGCCTTAACATTTTTGACACATTCGGTTATGCAGACATGAGGTATATGAGGCACAAAAGTTATTGGTATGTAGTGAACATGCAATGCAAACTTAATTAATTTCAATCACTCTGTTTGCCTGCATTCAAGTAGCACACAACTTTAAAAGACTTGGCACGTACAGCCCAACTACATCCATGCAAATAAGACATGTGGGGAGCATGTATATATATTATAGCATTTCGAAGGATACTTCAACAGCATAATTTTAATTAGTTTCCACATTGCTTGCATAACATCTAAAACATGCCCAATTAGAGGCTGGCTCATGTTTTCTCAACCTGAGCCTTAAACACTTATTCATCTTGGGCTAATTTCATGTTGTTGTTAAATTGTTTGTGCACTAACAAAGGAAAAAGCAGAAATGTAAGAAAACCATATGAGATGTGAATTAAAGTACAGATCTGTTAAAGCCAATAGAAACATCACTATTGAATTAAATGTGGCCAGAATCACATGTTTAGTCCTGATCATTACAAAAAAATAGGATGATTGGACACACAATTTGTTTTAGTGCATATGATCTCAAGATACATACATCAAGAATCATAGGTATAACACTTAGAAGTAATCATAAATCATTCTAGAAAACATATATATAGGAAACATATAAAACATATAAATCATAATAGGAAACATAATAATAAGCTAGGTCCTATCAAATCATACTAATAAATAGTCAATAAAATAATAATATAAATTGTAAGGATACAAGCAACAACGTTACATTTATATAGTCATAAGTGGGAGGAGATGGGTGAAAGGAAGGATAAGAAGATTAATAGTAATTGTAATTCAGATGTATAATAGACATATTATATTACAATAACAATAACAATAACAATAACAATAACAATAACAATAACAATAACAATAACAATAACAATAACAATAACAATAACAATAACCATAACCATAACCATAACCATAACCATAACCATAACCATAACCATAACCATAACCATAACCATAACCATAACCATAACCATAACAATAACAATAACAATAACAATAACAATAACAATAATATAACATTACATTATAATATATACCTATCGGGAATTAAGTTTATCCAAAGAGAAGAAAGCTGGACATGCTTGCTTGTCTTAGCTTTATGCTTCATGTCGTGTCCGCAAAAAGACGATTAGAGTCGGTGACTTTCATTCAAAGCTCTTTATTAACTAGGGAGAACCGAACCGGCGAAAGGCAAAAAGCCCGCGGCTTTTATACCTTTCGCAAGGCGGCCGCGGCCAATGGCAGCGATTCAAGTCTCCCGCTCTTGGTTTGCACCAATCGCGGGAGACCTCAATCGGGCCAATCAGCGCGGCTCGCCTGGCCAATCAGAAATCCCCGTGCCTTGGCCAATCAAGGCTCGGGGATTTCGAGTATACCATTTGAATACATAACACCCCTCCCCCCTTGGTATGGTCCGTCAGGTGGTGTAGTCACGCAGGTAGGCTCCGTCGAGTCCTAGTTGACCTGCGCAACTCACTTTCCTGTTATAACTCGGCCGGAGCGGTCGTTCCTTTGGCTGCTCCTGCCTCTTTGCGAACCGGCTGGATGATCGGGCCGGTTCTTTCACCGTGGCTCCTGCCTGGGCCTACCGGGTCGGTTGAGCTGCGGATTTCGCCGCTCCCGCTTGGCTTCTCCGAGTCGGTAGAGCTGGCCAGACGGTTCTTCTCCGGAGGGGACTCGCGATGGCTGTTTTCTGGTGAGTATTTTTGGTTTATTTTATTTTGCGATTGTCTCTCCGGGTATTCCCTCCCCCCTTGGTTCGCTTCTTGGGGGTTGAGGTCAGTCGCCGTTCGGGACCTTAACTGGTCGATATGCCGTTTCCAGGCTCGCCCATCCGCGGTTTGGAGCCGGTACGACTTTGGACCAGTGACTTGCGTTATGACGGCTGGGATCCATAGGGGGTCCCCCGTCATGTTTTTTGCGTATACCAGGTCACCTGGGTTAAATGTCCGGAACCTGGAGCTGCAGTCTGGGGGCTGCTCCGGGCTGTAAGTCGGGTGCAGTCTGTCAAGTGGAGACCTCAGCTTTCTGCCCATCAACAGCTCTGCCGGACTCTTGTTGGTTGTAGTGTTGGGAGTGATGTGTTGTATGAAGAGTAGGCGGTTGATTTTGTCGTTGATCTCCCCGTGGTCCATTTTCCTGAGGGTCTTTTTTGTAAACTGGACCATCCGTTCCGCCCTACCGTTCGCCGCCGGATGCGCCGGTGCTGTTAATGCGTGGCGGATACCTCTTTCCGCCAGGAACCGTTCAAACTCGATGGACGTGAACTGGGGTCCGTTGTCTGAGACGACGACGTCTGGGAGGCCGTGTGTGGAAAACAGTTTACACAGTTCTTTAATGACGGCCTCTGTGGTAGTGGACTTCATGTCACTGACTTCCAACCAATTGGAATATGCGTTGACTGTGATTAAAAATGTATGTCCATTTGTGGGGCCCGCAAAGTCAAGATGGATTCTGGACCAGGGCCCTCGTGGTGTTTCCCAATCCCGGATGGGTGCTGCGGATGGGCTGGATCTGGTCTCCTGGCATCGGTGGCATTTGGCGACCCATGCCTCAATTTGCTTGTCCATCCCTGGCCACCAAGCGTAGCTTCTGGCCAGGGCTTTAGTCCTGACGATGCCAGGATGACCCTCATGTAGCATCCTCAAGACTTTTTCTTGCAATCTATCTGGAATTACCACCCGGTCACCCCATAGAATGCATCCTCTCAGTAGTGACAGTTCGATCTGGCGCTGGCGGAATGTTTTAAAAGTCTCGTCACTGTCCTTTTCCGGCCAGCCTTTTTCTAACCAGTGCAAGATTCGTGCCAGACGCCTGTCCTTAATGGTTTCTCTGGCAATGTCGGATGCGGTAATAGGTAAACTTTCTATGCTCAGGGTATTTGTTGTTGGTGCTGGGTCAGGTTCTGAGTCAGGTAAGGGCGAGCGGCTTAAAGCGTCCGTGTGCGAGATTTTCTTACCTGGCTTGTGTAGCAGTTCGTAATTGTAGGCTGCCAGGAATTCCGACCATCTTGTCATTCGGGGTGACAAGATGTTGGGCATGGCTCGGTTTCCCGCGAGGATGCCCAGCAGAGGCTTGTGATCCGTCACGATGGTGAACGGGCGGCCGTACAAATATTCATGAAAACGTTTAACGGCGGCAACTATAGCCAAAGCTTCCTTGTCCAGCTGGCTATAGTTGCGCTCTGGTTTGGTCAGAGTCCTGGAGAAAAAGGCGATGGGTGCTTCTCTCTGGTCTGGGAGGGTGTGGCTGAGGACAGCGCCGACGCCGAAGGGTGATGCGTCGCAAGTGACAGCTAGGGGTAAAGTCTCACTAAATTGCATCAGGACAGCATCGGAGGTGAGGAGGTCCTTGGTTCTTTGAAAAGCGGCTTGTTCTCGCCTCCCCCAAGTCCAGGCTGCCTTCTTGTCTAGGAGTCTATGTAAAGGCTCCGCCGCCGTTGCCTTTTGAGGTAGGAAAACATTATAGAAATTTAGTAATCCTAGGAACGCTTGTAATTCCGTTTTGGATTTTGGGGTGGGGGCTTCCTTGATGGCTTTTACTTTTTTAGTTGTAGGGTGAATGCCCTTCTGGTCTAGGAGGTAGCCCAAAAACTCTACTTGCTTTGTACATAGATTGCATTTTTCTCGCTTAACCTTAAGTCCTGTTTCTTTAAATTTTGTTAAGACTTGTCTGAGTCGGTTCTCTAATTCGGCTTCATTTGGCGCCGCTATTAATACGTCATCAAAATAGGGCACCACCCCTTTTATGCCCTGTAACAAACGTTCCATCAGGCTTTGAAAAATGCCTGGTGCCACGCTGACTCCGAATTGGAGCCGGTTACACTTGAAAGCCCCTCGATGGGTCACTATTGTTTGGGCTTCTGCCGTTTTCTCGTCTACAGGTAGCTGCTGATATGCCTGGGCAAGTCGAGCTTTGCAAAGACTTTGCCCCCTCCTAGCGAGTGTAGTAAATGTTGTACTATAGGGACTGGGTAGGCGCTTTGTTGTAATGCGCCATTTAGGGTGGCCTTATAGTCCCCGCAAATTCTCACGGACCCGTCTGGTTTTACTGGGGTCACTCTAGGGGTTTCCCATCTGGCATGGTCTATCGGTTGCAATACCCCTTGTTTGACGAGCTTGTCGAGCTGCTCGTCAATTTTTGGTTTTAATGCAAACGGTACCCTTCTAGGTTTAAGTCTCTTAGGGGGAACCCTTGGGTCTAAGTCAAACGAGATAAGGGGCCCCTGGTACTTGCCCAAGCCTCCATCGAACACCTCCTGGAACTCCTGGGTTAGCCGCTGTTCCCAAGCTTCGATGGTGACTTGGTTGACACCTGTCAGCGCGATGTTAAGCGGGGCGAACCATTGTAGACCCAGTAGGCTTGGGCGGTCGCGATCGACGATCGTGAGTGGTAGTTGTTCAGTGTGGCCTTTGTAAGTTATGTTGAAATTCTTGGTGCCCACTACCGGGACACGGTTCCCTTGGTAGTCTTTAATGATGATCTTTTGTGTATGCACGTTTCTCTTTTGTAGAGTAGGCACCAGTCTTTTGATTTCGCGCCATGCAATCATGGAAAGGTAGGACCCAGAGTCCACTTCCATCTTGCATGGCTGGCCTTCTATATGTACTTCTACATGTACCTTTCTGGCGCCATCGGAGATGGCGTGGCCGATGGTCACCGTCTGGTGGGTTTCTTCTTTCCGTCGACCGTCGCCGCTTCTTTGAGATCGTTGAGCGCGGTCCCACCGACCGTCTGGCTGGCGTTCTCTGGTTCTGGGCGGGGAGTTTTCTCTCCGTCTGTCATGCTGTTCCCATTTGGGCGGGCTGCGAGTCTTCTTTTGGCGGCAAACTCGGGCGATGTGACCCCTTCGTTCACAATGCCTACAGATAGAGTCAAAAAATCGGCATTCTGACCTGGGGTGGTCGCCGCCACACCCGGCGCAGCTGGTCCTCGACTTGCAACCTTTTCGACTTCGTTGATCGCCGCGTCCCGTCTGTACTCGGTGAATGTCCTCCTCGTCTTCTGACGTGCTGGAGTTTGGCTGGTATTCACCGTAGTGTGCGGTTGCTTCACTTCTGGCGTCGGCCGACCTTGCCGGGTTGTTGTTTCCGCCCTTCGCGTCAGATCTTCGCATGCTGTCTGCCGACGTGCGCGTTGCTTCAGCGGCTGCGGCTGCTGTAAGGGCATCGGCTAGGCTGATGTCGCCCTTGGCCATAAGTCGGCTCTGAAGTGTAGGATCCCATAACCCGAGTACGAAGCGGTCTCTTATGAGACTGTTTAGACCCTCGAACTCACAGAGTCCTCCCAGGCGCCGAAGTTCTGCGACGAAATCGCTCAATTTTTCGTCTGGTTTCTGGTTTCGGCGGTAGAACTCGTTGCGCCGTATCAGGATGGGGACTTCGGGAGCGTAATGGCGCTGTAGTATGGGTTCCAGGACGTCCCAGTCCATGGCTGTGGCGTCTGCTGGCTTGGCCAAGGCTTTGGCCATTTGGAAGACCTCTGGTCCGCAGTGTGTGAGAAAGACGGCGCGTTTTAGCGGGGCCGGGGCGTCCTTCATCCCGGCGCATTCCAGGTACATCCAGAACCGATCTGAGTATGATTCCCAGTCCTCGGCGGCGGGGTTGAACGGGGCGGGCGGTGCTATTTTCGCCATCTTCGCGCTGGAACTGGTTCTTGGACACGGGGTTCGGTTCAGGGGCGAGATCCCACCTTCGTCGCCAGTGTCGTGTCCGCAAAAAGACGATTAGAGTCGGTGACTTTCATTCAAAGCTCTTTATTAACTAGGGAGAACCGAACCGGCGAAAGGCAAAAAGCCCGCGGCTTTTATACCTTTCGCAAGGCGGCCGCGGCCAATGGCAGCGATTCAAGTCTCCCGCTCTTGGTTTGCACCAATCGCGGGAGACCTCAATCGGGCCAATCAGCGCGGCTCGCCTGGCCAATCAGAAATCCCCGTGCCTTGGCCAATCAAGGCTCGGGGATTTCGAGTATACCATTTGAATACATAACACTTCATACTTGTCTTATGTTTTTTCTCCATACTTTTCACCCACTATTATCATAGGCAGAGGCAAAAATTAAGTCCCACTACTTCTCCACTCCTGCCACTACTCCAATCAACCTTAACCCCATCAGAATCTCTCAGAAAGACTTTCTTAGACTTTTAGATAGGAGTTGCATGAACTCAGAGAACTGATGATGATGATGATGATGGCAAAGAAAACTTCTGAGATCTTTTTGCTGCCATCTGATGATCAAGTGATGACCATATTTTTGCAGTATAGAAATGTCAACCCTACATTCTCTTCATTTGTTTCTTTGTAAGCCCAAAGGAGGAGTCTGAAAAGAGAAAGGGAAGAACCTTTAACAATTGTCAGGGAATCTACCAGGTTTTGCAAGGACTATTACTTTCCATGCATGGTGCTGCTCTTAAGATGTTAGCAGATCCAGGAATCAACAGTGGCTGCATTGGCTCTTGCCTCACTAATTCAGTCCTTTTTCTCTCTTGCCCATCATCTGGAGTTCTATTACATATCTGAGCTGCACAATAATCCCAGAAACCACTACATAGAGCAACGAAGAGATACAGGAAGCTCTACTTCTTTTTACCATCTAGTGACTGGAGATTTTTTGCACATGCATATAGCAGCCTTTCTATGAACAATTAGAGCAAAAAATTAATAGTAGGGGAGAACATGATGGACCTTCTGGATCTCTGGCCCTCCATGACACCTCCCCACCTTCATTACATTTATGTCACTGCCAGAGTAGCTAAAACAAGGGGTCTTCAAACTTGGCAAGTTTAAGATTTGTGGACTTCATCTCCCAGAATTCCTGTGCTAACATAACAGGAGGAGGAATTCTGGGAGCTGAAATCCACAAGTCTTAAAGCTGTCAAGTTTGAAGATACCTAGGCTAAAATGTGGTCCTTTGGCTTCCTGTGTTCTCCAATCTGATCTTTGCAAACATTCCCCTTCAGTTCAGCATGTGAAATCAAATATGAAAATGTGATCAAGGCAGCCTCAAGCAAGCTCTCTTCTACTAGAATTATGGGAAAATAAGAAAAACAAGTATCCGAGGACTGTTTGTACAGTCTAAAATGAGTGACTTCACAATGTTTAAGTACCCACCTTGGGTTGAATAACTCGGAATAATGATTAAGGGCACCCAATTACTTCTTTTTAATCTAAATATATGTATTGCCATATTTATACATATGTGCAGTTATTCTATAGTCTATTTTAAAAAGCCTCTAAATTCATCTCTCAGCACTGCCTCATTCCTTTTCATGAGCTGAAACTTTTTTTTTAAAGGACATGAAATATATATTGTATGACCTGCTTTATGAAAATGTCTACCAAACTAAACTCCTGTTCCTTTTTTATTCCCCCTGGATCAGTTATGGAAAGCTAAGCAGTGGAGTTGGCACCTTGAAGCAAAATTTATGTCCGGTTTATGTCATTGCTTTTCCTTCAGCCTATATACATACATATATACATATACATATACATATACATATACATATACATATACATATACATATACATATACATATACATATACATATACATATACATATACATATACATATACATATACATATACATATACATATACATATACATATACATATATATATATATATATATATATATATATATATATATATATGTGTGTGTTTTCTTAAGTTTTCACGGGTACTTACATGTCTGGCATTCAGCTTTGTTCAGGTATTTTCCCACGTGGTGCTTTTAAAGTTGTAGCAACGTTTCAGCAGAATCTCATCTGCCATCATCAGGCTTCTGTATGGTGTTTGTGAGTCAGACTTTTACAGTGGTTTCAGATTTAAATTTGGGGCAGCCTATTGCTGTGTCAGAATGGTTTTTTCTTCCTCCTGATTAGTTGAGAGTCTTGGTCTGTGTTTATTGGTCTTGGAGTTTGCTGTGTTCTGCTACTAGTATCTTCTGTCTGTTTTTTTTTTGGGGGGGGCTCTTTTTGTATCTTGATTGGCTGGCAACATTGTGTTACTTTATTGGAGGCCTTTAGTGCAGCTTGGCTTCGGGTAAATGGACGGCTATCATTCGTTAGGAAGCTGGGTTTCATCTAGGTGCCTGGTTGGGGTATGTTTGAGCTGGAGGTATCAGGGGGGATCTGTTTGTGCCCAGGTGTTTGCCTGGCTTGTGGTGTGGAGATTTTTTTGTTTGTGAGTGCAGGCTTCCAAATGATTGACAGCCTGGTGGAATCATCTCTTCTGTTCATGCTTTCTGGTCTTTTTTCAATCTCTATGGCTTCTCTGATGATTCTGTGGCTGGGATTTTCTATGGTGGCTAGGGTTTTGGTGCCATTGAAGTTGATGTTATGACCTGTGGCTTCCATGTGTTGGACAAGTGAGGAAGTGTGTTCCAGCTTTTTGACTGCATTTTTGTGTTCATCTAGGCGGGTGCTTATTCTTCTATTGGTCTGTCCAATGTATGTGGCCGGGCATGATGTACAGGGGACTTCATATATGCCTTAGTTTTCCAGGTCAATTTTGTCTTTGGGGTTCCTGAGGATGGCTGCTATTTTTCTGTCTGTTTTGAAGGCAGTCTTGATGTGGTGTCTGTATAGAATCTTACTAATTTTGTCTGTAGTGCCTCTTATGTAGGGCAGGACAGCTGTTCCATGGGTCTGTTCATCTTCTGGGTCTCTATTATGTCTCAGTGTGTTTTTGTGGATCAAGTTGGTGATTTTGCTTTTGTGGAAGCCGTTGGCTGTCAATATTTTAGTCAGGGTGCATAGTTCAGTCTTAATGTGTGTCTTGTCTGCCAGGCGTTTGGTTCTAGTAATTAGTGTTTTAGCCACAGAGTTTATCTGTGCTGGGTGGTGGTGGGATTGGGCATTGAGGTAGCGGTTGGTGTGTGTTTTCTTCTGGTATATGGTGTGTTCTAGTGTGCCATCTGTTTTCTTGTAGATTAGTACATCTAGGAATGGTAGTTGTTTGTTTGTTTCTGTTTCCATGGTGAACTTGATTTTGGGGTGTGCGCTGTTTAGGTGTGTTAGGAAGTTGTTTAGGTTTTCTTGTCCATGGGGCCAAATCACAAATGTGTCATCTATATATCTTAACCATAGTTTGGGTTTGAGTATGGCATTAGCCAGAGTTCTGGATTCGAATTCTTCCATGAACAGGTTTGCAATGACAGGTGACAGTGGTGATCCCATGGGGGCTCCTTCAATTTCTTTGTATCTTTGTCCTTTGTATATGAAATATGTGTTGGTTAAGCAGTGTTCTGTTAGTTCCATGAGGTGTTTAGCTGGTTGGTATTTATTTTTGATGATTTCGAGGGTCTCTTTTATCGGGACTTGAGTGAATAGTGAAACCACGTCAAAACTTACAAGCAGATCTTCTTGCTCCACGTGTAGATCTTTGATCATTTCCAAGAAGTGGTATGCGTTTTGTACATGAGAAGTTGCTGTTTCAGCATGGGGCTGTAGCTCTTTTGCTAGGTGTTTAGCCAGGTTTTGTAGTGGTGCTCCTCTGGAGCTGACTATGGGTCTGAGAGGTATGCCTTCTTTGTGTATTTTTGGGAGGCCGTATAGTTTGGGGCATCTGGAAGATTTCTCTCTGGGTATGATCGTGTGTTGGATCTCTTTGCTTATGTGGCTGGTTATAATTTTCTTCTTGGTTAATTTTTCCAGATATGTGGTTGGGTCTGTGTTTATGGGTTTGTATGTGGAGTCTTGGAGTAGGTCTGTCAACTTAGTTTCATAGTCTTTTCTGTCCATTACTACAGTGGCATTCCTTTTATCTGCTGGGAGGATGATTATGCTGCTGTCTCTTTTCAGAGTTTGTAGCGCTTTAATTTCATTTTGTTGTAAGTTGCTTTTGGGTGGTTTGCTTGTGCATAGAATGTTGGTAACTTGGTGTCTTATTTTATCAGCTTCATCTGTATTTAATTTAGTTAGGCTGGATTCTACTGCACATATGATGGATTCTGTGGGGATTTTTTGGGGTGCTATAGCATAATTGAATCCTTTGGTTAGTACTTCTGTTTCTGTTTTGGTGAGTTCTCTGTTGGAAACATTGTACACTAATCGTTTCAGGTGTTGTTGTGAGTTGTTGGGGGTTTTCTTGTCATGTTCTAATTTCTTTAATTTTTTCAAGAGCTTTTCCTGTTTGAAAATGTTTGCAGATTCAGCTCTCCAAGTTGTAAGTTGTTTTATCTTGTCCCAAAGTAGAGGGTGGATTTTGCTGCTCAATTCCAGGTGTAGTGCTAGCAAATCTTTGTTTAACTGATCTAATTGGAATCTCTTACTGTGGAGCTCGTTCCTTAGTAGAGCCATTTCAGTTCTTTTCAGGATACGTTTAGTGGCTGCTGTGCTTTGATGAAATGTTAATTTGAAGCAGGTTGGTGTAGTATTGTTGTCTCTGCAGCTGCGTAGGAATTGGAGGTCACATAGTATTACTGCTCTTTTAATTTCCAGTTTCTCGTAGGTTTTGATCTGGTTGTTTATTCCCTCCCCGTAGAGGTTTGATATTTGTTTTCTTAAGTTTTGGCGGGTACTTACATGTCTGGCATTCAGCTTTGTTCGGGTATTTTCCCACGTGGTGCTTTTAAAGTTGTAGCAACGTTTCAGCAGAATCTCATCTGCCATCATCAGGCTTCTGTATGGTGTTTGTGAGTCAGACTTTTACAGTGGTTTCAGATTTAAATTTGGGGCAGCCTATTGCTGTGTCAGAATGGTTTTTTCTTCCTCCTGATTGGTTGAGAGTCTTACAACTTACAACTTGGAGAGCTGAATCTGCAAACATTTACAAACAGGAAAAGCTCTTGAAAAAATTAAAGAAATTAGAACATGACAAGAAAACCCCCAACAACTCACAACAACACCTGAAACGATTAGTGTACAATGTTTCCAACAGAGAACTCACCAAAACAGAAACAGAAGTCCTAACCAAAGGATTCAATTATGCTATAGCACCCCAAAAAATCCCCACAGAATCCATCATATGTGCAGTAGAATCCAGCCTAACTAAATTAAATACAGATGAAGCTGATAAAATAAGACACCAAGTTACCAACATTATATGCACAAGCAAACCACCCAAAAGCAACTTTCAGCAAAATGAAATTAAAGCGCTACAAACCCTGAAAAGAGACAGCAGCATAATCATCCTCCCAGCAGATAAAGGGAATGCCACTGTAGTAATGGACAGAAAAGACTATGAAACTAAGTTGACAGACCTACTCCAAGACTCCACATACAAACCCATAAACACAGACCCAACCATATATCTGGAAAAATTAACCAAGAAGAAAATTATAACCAGCCACATAAGCAAAGAGATCCAACACACGATCATACCCAGAGAGAAATCTTCCAGATGCCCCAAACTATACGGCCTCCCAAAAATACACAAAGAAGGCATACCTCTCAGACCCATAGTCAGCTCCAGAGGAGCACCACTACAAAACCTGGCTAAACACCTAGCAAAAGAGCTACAGCCCCATGCTGAAACAGCAGCTTCTCATGTACAAAACGCATACCACTTCTTGGAAATGATCAAAGATCTACACGTGGAGCAAGAAGATCTGCTTGTAAGTTTTGACGTGGTTTCACTATTCACTCAAGTCCCGATAAAAGAGACCCTCGAAATCATCAAAAATAAATACCAACCAGCTAAACACCTCATGGAACTAACAGAACACTGCTTAACCAACACATATTTCATATACAAAGGACAAAGATACAAACAAATTGAAGGAGCCCCCATGGGATCACCACTGTCACCTGTCATTGCAAACCTGTTCATGGAAGAATTCGAATCCAGAACTCTGGCTAATGCCATACTCAAACCCAAACTATGGTTAAGATATATAGATGACACATTTGTGATTTGGCCCCATGGACAAGAAAACCTAAACAACTTCCTAACACACCTAAACAGCGCACACCCCAAAATCAAGTTCACCATGGAAACAGAAACAAACAAACAACTACCATTCCTAGATGTACTAATCTACAAGAAAACAGATGGCACACTAGGACACACCGTATACCAGAAGAAAACACACACCAACCGCTACCTCAATGCCCAATCCCACCACCACCCAGCACAGATAAACTCTGTGGCTAAAACACTAATTACTAGAACCAAACGCCTGGCAGACAAGACACACATTAAGACTGAACTATGCACCCTGACTAAAATATTGACAGCCAACGGCTTCCACAAAAGCAATATCACCAACTTGATCCACAAAAACACACTGAGACATAATAGAGACCCAGAAGATGAACAGACCCATGGAACAGCTGTCCTGCCCTACATAAGAGGCACTACAGACAAAATTAGTAAGATTCTATACAGACACCACATCAAGACTGCCTTCAAAACAGACAGAAAAATAGCAGCCATCCTCAGGAACCCCAAAGACAAAACTGACCTGGAGAACCAAGGCATATATGAAGTCCCCTGTGCATCATGCCCGGCCACATACATTGGACAGACCAATAGAAGAATAAGCACCCGCCTAGATGAACACAAAAATGCAGTCAAAAAGCTGGAACACACTTCCTCACTCGTCCAACACATGGAAGCCACAGGTCATAACATCAACTTCAATGGCACCAAAACCCTAGCCACCATAGAAAATCCCAGCCACAGAATCATCAGAGAAGCCATAGAGATTGAAAAAAGACCAGAAAGCATGAACAGAAGAGATGATTCCACCAGGCTGTCAATCATTTGGAAGCCTGCACTCACAAACAAAAAAATCTCCACACCACAAGCCAGGCAAACACCTGGGCACAAACAGATCCCCCCTGATACCTCCAGCTCAAACACACCCCAACCAGGCACCTAGATGAAACCCAGCTTCCTAACGAATGATAGCCGTCCATTTACCCGAAGCCAAGCTGCACTAAAGGCCTCCAATAAAGTAACACAATGTTGCCAGCCAATCAAGATACAAAAAGATCCCCCCCCCAAAAAAAAAACAGACAGAAGATACTAGTAGCAGAACACAGCAAACTCCAAGACCAATAAACACAGACCAAGATTCTCAACCAATCAGGAGGAAGAAAAAACCATTCTGACACAGCAATAGGCTGCCCCAAATTTAAATCTGAAACCACTGTAAAAGTCTGACTCACAAACACCATACAGAAGCCTGATGATGGCAGATGAGATTCTGCTGAAACGTTGCTACAACTTTAAAAGCACCACGTGGGAAAATACCCGAACAAAGCTGAATGCCAGATATATATATATATATATATATATATATATATATATATATATATATATATATATATATATATATATATATATAAATATATATATATATATGTGTGTGTGTGTGTGTGTGTGTGTGTGTATGTGTATGTGTATGTGTATGTGTATGTGTATGTGTATGTGTATGTGTATGTGTATATGTATATGTATATGTATATGTATATGTATATGTATATGTATATGTATATATATATATGGCATTCAGCTTTGTTCGGGTATTTTCCCACGTCATAGTAGTGGTGCTTTTAAAGTTGTAGCAACGTTTCAGCAGAATCTCATCTGCCATCATCAGGCTTCTGTATAGTGTTGTCTGTGAGTTAGACTTTTACATTGGTTTCAGATTTAAATTTGGGGCAGCCTATTGCTGTGCCAGAATGGTTTTTTCTTCCTCCTGATTGGTTGGGAGTCTTGATCTGTGTTTATTGGTCTTGGAGTTTGCTGTGTTCTGCTTTATTGGTGTTTCTAATATCTTCTGTCTGTTTTTTGGCTCTTTTTGTATCTTGATTGGCTGGCAGCATTATGTTTCCTGTATTGGAGGCCTTTAGTGCAGCTTGGCTTGGCCATAGAAAACCCTAGCCACAGAATCATCCGAGAAGCCATAGAGAAGACCAGAAAAAAGACCAGAAAAAAGACCAGAAAGCATGAACAGAAGAGATGATTCCACCAGGTTGTCAATCATTTGGAAGCCTGCACTCACAAACAAAAAAATCTCCACACCACAAGCCAGGCAAACACCTGGGCACAAACAGATCCCCACTGATATCTCCAGCTTAAACACACCCCAACCAGGCACCCAGATGAAACCCAGTTCCGAACTAATGATAGCCGTCCATTTACCTGAAGCCAAGCTGCACTAAATGCCTCCTATAAAGTAACACAATGCTGCCAGCCAACCGAGATACAAAAAGAGCCAAAAAACAGACAGAAGATATCAGAAACACCAATCAAGCAGAACACAGCAAACTCCAAGACCAATAAACACAGACCAAGACTCCCAACCAATCAGGAGGAAAAAAAAACCATTCTGGCACAGCAATAGGCTGCCCCAAATTTAAATCTGAAACCACCATAAAAGTCTGACTCACAGATGAACACTACACAGAAGCCTAATGATGGCAGATGAGATTCTGCTGAAACGTTGCTACAACTTCAAAAGCACAACTACTATGGCGTGGGAAAATACCCGAATTAAGCTGAATTCCATACATGTAAGTACCCGCAAAAACTTAAGAAAACAAATATCAAACCTCTATGAGGAGGAAATAAACAGCCAGATCAAAACCTACGAGAAACTGGAAATTAAAAGAGCAGGAATACTATGTGACCTCCAATTCCTACGCAGCTGCAGAGACAACAATACTACACCAACCTGCTTCAAATTAACATTTCATCAAAGCACAGCAGCCACTAAATGTATCCTGAAAAGAACTGAAATGGCTCTACTAAGGAACGAGCTCCACAGTAAGAGATTCCAATTAGATCAGTTAAACAAAGATTTGCTAGCACTACACCTGGAATTGAGCAGCAAAATCCACCCTCTACTTTGGGACAAGATAAAACAACTTACAACTTGGAGAGCTGAATCTCAAAACACTTACAAAAAGGAAAACTCTTGAAAAAATTAAAGAAATTAGAACATGACAAGAAAACCCCCAACAACTCACAACAACACCTAAAAAAAGTTAGTGTACAACATTTCCAACAGAGAACTCACCAAAACAGAAACAGATGTCCTAACCAAAGGATTCAATTATGCTATAGCACCCCCCAAAAATCCCCACAGAATCCATCATATGTGCAGTAGAATCCAGCCTAACTAAATTAAATACAGATGAAGCTGATAAAATAAGACACCAAGTTACCAACATCCTACGCACAAGCAAACCACCCAAAAGCAACTTGCAGAAAGAAGAAATTAAAGCGCTACAAACCCTGAAAAGAGACAGCAGCATAATCATCCTCCCAGCAGACAAAGGGAATGCCACTGTAGTAATGGACAGAAAAGACTATGAAACAAAATTGACAGACCAACTCCAAGACTCCACATACAAACCCATCAACACAGACCCAACCACATATCTGGAAAAATTAACCAAGAAGAAAATTATAATCAGCCACATAAGCAAAGAGATCCAACAGATGATCATCCCAAGAGAAAAATCTCCCAGATGCCCCAAACTTTACGGCCTCCCAAAAATACACAAAGAAGGCATACTCTCAGACTCATAGTCAGCTCCAGAGGAGCACCACTACAAAACCTAGCTAAACACTTAGCAAAACAGCTACAGCCCCATGCTGAAACAGCAGCTTCACATGTACAAAACTCATACCACTTCTTGGAAATGATCAAAGATCTACATGTGGTGCAAGAGGATCTGCTTGTAAGTTTCTACGTAGTTTCACTATTCACTCAAGTCCCAATAAAAGAGACCCTTGAAATCATCAAAAATAAATACCAACCAGCTAAACACCTC
Source organism: Hydrophis major (assembly GCA_033807585.1). NCBI lineage: Eukaryota > Metazoa > Chordata > Lepidosauria > Squamata > Elapidae > Hydrophis > Hydrophis major. The sequence continues at coordinate 324,346,299 of CM066328.1, read as the reverse complement.
ATGGAACTAACAGAACACTGCTTAACCAACACATATTTCATATACAAAGGACAAAGATACAAATAAATTGAAGGAGCCCCTATGGGATCACCACTGTCACCCGTCATTGCAAACCTGTTCATGGAAGAATTTGAATCCAGAGCCCTGGCCAATGCCATCCACAAACCCAAACTATGGTTAAGATACATCGATGACACATTTGTGATTTGGCCCCATTTGACCACATTTGTGATTTTGGAAAAGAAAACCTAAACAATTTCCTAACACACCTAAACAGCGCACACCCCAAAATCAAGTTCACCATGGAAACGGAAACAAACAAACAACTACCATTCCTAGATGTACTAATCTACAAAAAAACAGATGGCACCCTAGGACACACCGTATACCAGAGGAAAACACACACTAACCACAACTTCAACACCCAATTCCATCACCACCCAGCACAGATAAACTCCATGGCTAAAACACTAATTACTAGAACCAAACGCCTGGCAGACAAGACACACATTAAGACTGAACTATGCACCCTGACTAAAGCACTGACAGCCAACGGCTTCCACAGAAGCAAAATCACCAACTTGATCCACAAAAATGCACTGAAACATAATAGAGACCCAGAAGATGAACAGACCTATGGAACAGCTGTCCTGCCCTACATAAGAGGTACTACAGACAAAATTAGTAAGGTACTACAAAGACATCACATCAAGACTGCCTTCAAAACAGACAGAAAAATAGCAGCCATCCTTAGAAACCCCAAAGATAAAATTGACCTGGAAAACCAAGGCATATACGAAGTCTCCTGTGCATCATGCCCGGCCACATACATTGGACAGACCAATAGAAGAATAAGTACCTGCCTGGGTGAACACAAAAATGCAGTCAAAAAGCTGGAACACACTTCCTCACTAGTCCAACACATGGAAGCCACAGGTCATAGCATCAACTTCAATGGCACCAAAACCCTAGCCACTATAGAAAACCCTAGCCACAGAATCATCAGAGAAGCCATAGAGATTGAAAAAAGACCAGAAAGCATGAACAGAAGAGATGATTCTACCAAGCTTTCAATCATTTGGAAGCCTGCACTCACAAACAAAAAAAATCTCCACACCACAAGCCAGGCAAACACCTGGGCACAAACAGATCCCCCAATACCTCCAGCTCAAACACACCCCAACCAGGCACCCAGATGAAACCCAGCTTCTTAACTAATGATAGCCGTCCATTTACCTGAAGCCAAGCTGCACTAAAGGCCTCCAATAAAGTAACACAATGTTGCCAGCCAATCAAGATACAAAAAGAGCCAAAAAACAGACAGAAGATATCAGAAACACCAATCAAGCAGAACACAGCAAACTCCAAGACCAATAAACATAGACCAAGACTCCCAACCAATCAGGAGGAAGAAAAAACCATTCTGGCACAGCAATAGGCTGCTCCAAATTTAAATCTGAAACCACCATAAAAGTCTGACTCACAGATGAACACTATACAGAAGCCTAATGATGGCAGATGAGATTCTGCTGAAACGTTGCTACAACTTTAAAAGTACAACTACTATGATGTGGGAAAATATCCGAACTAAGCTGAATGACACACACACACACACACACACACACACACACACATATATATATATTTGTTTTCTTAAGTTTTTGCGGTTACTTACATGTATGGCATTCAGCTTTGTTTGGGTATTTTCCCACATCATTGTAGTTGTGTTTTTAAAGTTGTAGCAACGTTTTGGCAGAATCTTATCTGCCATCATCAGGCTTCTGTATAGTGTTCATCTGTGAGTCAGAGTTTTACAGTGGTTTCAGATTTATATTTGGGGCAGCATATTGCTGTGCCAGAATGGTTTTTTCTTCATCCCGATTGGTTTGGAGTCTTGGTCTGTGTTTATTAGTCTTGGAGTTTGCTGTGTTCTGCTTAATTGGTATTTCTAATATCTTCTGTTGTTTTTTTTTTTTTGGCTCTTTTTGTATCTTGATTGGCTGGCAACATTGTGTTACTTTATTGGAGGCCTTTAGTGAAGCTTGGCTCCGGGTAAATGGACAGCTATCCTTTGTTAGGAAGCTAGGTTTCATCTGGGTATATATGCTTGCCTGGATTGTGGTATAGAGAGAAATATGCCCAACCTGGACACAAACAGTCCTCCCCTAATACCTCCACCCCAAACATACCCCAGCCAGCTACCCAAATAAAACCTAGCTTCCTTATAAATAATTATCAGCCATTCACAAGAAATCAAGCTGCGCTAAGAAACCTCAATGCACAAAACACAATGTTGCCAACCAATCAAGAACACAGCAACTCAAAGACCAATAAAAACAGACCTAGACTCCCAGCCAATCAGGATGAGGAAAAAACCATTCAAATAAAGCAGACATCCAGCACCAAATTCAAACAAAAAACGGCTGCCAAGCCTGACACACAATATTAAAAAGAACGCAACACACAAGCCTGAGGATGGCAGAGGAGATTCTGCCAAAATGTCACTATAATAAAAGCACAAATATTAAGACATGGGAAAAAACCTGAAGAAATCTAAATACCATACATATAAATATCCACGAAAACATAAGAAAACATATACAGGTGAAACTTGAAAAATTAGAATATCATGTAAAAGTTCATTTATTTCAGTAATGCAACTTAAAAGGTGAAACTAATAGATGAGATAGACTCATTACATGCAAAGTCAGATAGCTCAAACTGATTTGTCATAATTGTGATGATTGTGGCTTTTAGCTCATGAAACCCCAAATCCACAATCTCAGAAAATTAGAATATCACATGCAATCAATGAAACCAGGATTGTACATAGAACTATATCAGACCTCTGAAAAGTATAAGCATGCATATGTACTCACTACTTGGTTTGGGCCCATTTTGCAGCAATTACTGCCTCAATGTGGCATGGCATGGAAGCTTATGGCACTGCTGAGCTATTATGGAAAACCAGGATGCTTCAATAGTGGCCTTCAGCTCTTCTGCATTGTTCAATCTCATGTCTCTCATCTTTCTCTTGGTAATGCCCCAGGGATTCTCTGTGGGGTTCAGCTCAGGCGAGTTTGCTGGCCAATCAAGCACAGTCATCCCACGGTCATTGAACCAGGTTTTGGTGTTTTTGGCAGTGTGGTGCCAAGTCCTGCTCTAAAATGAAATCAGCATTCCCATAAAGCTCATCTGCGGAAGGAAGCATGAAGTGTTCCAAAATCTCCTGGTAGACTGTGTTGACTCTGGTCTTAATGAAGCACAGTGGACCAACACCAGCAGATGACATGGCTCCCCAAATCAACACAGACCATGGAAACTTCACACTGGACTTCAAGCATCTTGCAGAGTGTGCCTCTCCATTCTTCCTCCAGACTCTGGGTCCTTGGTTGCCAAATGAGATGCAAAAGTTGCTCTCATTAGAAAAGAGGACTTTGGACCACTGAGCAACAGACCAGATCTGTTTTTCTTTAGCCCAGGTAAGACGCTTCTGATGTTGTTTGTTGTTCAGGAGCGGCTTGACAAGAGGAATATGACATTTGAAGCCCATGTCCAGGATCCATCTGTGTGTGGTGGCTCTTGATGCACTGACTCCAGCCTCAGTCCACTCCTTGGGAAAGTCCCCAACAATGTTGAATGTCCTTTTCCTGACAATCCTCTCCAGGCTGTGGTTATCCCTGCTGCTTGTGCACCTTTTTCTTCCACACTTTTCCCTTCCACATAACTTCCTATTAATGTGCTTTGATAGAACACTTTGGGAACATCCAACGTCTTTTGCAATTACCTTTTGAAGCTTTCCCTCCTTATGGAGGGTGTCAGTGATGGTTTTCTGCACAATTGTCAGGTCAGCAGTCTTTCCCATGATTGTGATTCCTACTGAACCAGACTGAGAGACCATTTAAAGGCTCAGGAACCCTTTGCAGGTGTTATGGCTTAATTAGCTGATTAGAGTGGGACACTTTGAGTCTAGAATATTGAACCTTTTCACAATATTCTAATTTTCTGAGATTGTGGATTTGGGGTTTTCATGAGCTATAAGCCATAATCATCTCAATTATGATACATCATGGCTTGAACTATCTTGCTTTGCATGTAATGAGTCTATCTCATATATTAGTTTCACCTTTTAAGTTGTATTACTGAAATAAATGAACTTTTGCATGATATTCTAATTTTTTGAGTTTCACCTGTATGTACGTACAGACACACACAGAGACACAGACATACACACACAGACACACAGACACAAGAGACACATAGACACAGATACACACAAATATATGTGTGTGTGTGTGTGTGTGTGTGTGTGTGTGTGTGTGTGTGTGTGTATGGCATTCAGCTTTGTTCGGGTATTTTCCCATGTCATTGTAATTGTGCTTTTAAAGTTGTAGTAACATTTTGGCAGAATCTTATCTGCCATCATCAGGCTACTGTATTGTGTCTGTCTGTGAAAGTCCGTCTGGTCTGTTTTCTGGTGGTTGTCCTTCGTTTATAGGATGGGCTTGGGCCTGGATCTGATGAGGAGGATTGGCGGTGGTGTCCTGTGTTGTTTTGGGTTTGGTGCTGGTTTTTGTGGCTGGGACTCATGTATTGGTGAGGGCTAGTTTCCAGATGTCTGGTAGGTGGGAGGTATCAACCCATCTATTCATATTATGGGAGTGTTTCTCGATCTCAATAGCTTCCCTGATTATTTTCTTGCTGGAGTGTTCAGTGTTGGATATTAATTTGGTTCCTTCGAAATTAATTTCATGTTCTGTGGCCTTAAGGTGCTGGAAGAGGGAGGAAGTATTTTATTCTCTTCTGACTGCGTTTTTGTGTTCTGCAATGTGTGCATTTATTCTGCTGTTGGTTTGTCCAATGTATGTGACTGGGCAATTGTTTCATGGTATTTCATAAACTCCTTGGTTTTCGAGCTGGATCCTGTCTTTGGGGTTTCTTAGGATGTTGGCTAGTTTTTGGTCAGTGCCGAAGGCTGTCCTGATATTATGTTTGTGGATAATTTTGCTGATTTTGTCTGTGATGCCTTTGATGTAGGGGAGGAGTGTGGTACCATTGTCTTGTTCTGTGTCTTGGTTTTTTGGGGGTATGCCTTTTCGGATTAGATTGGTGATAGTGTTTCTTTGGAATCCATTGGAAATTAATACGTTAGTGAGTGTGTGTAGTTCTGTTCTCAGGTGGTCTTTGTCAGCTAGGCGTTTGGTTCTGGAGATGAGGGTCTTGGCTACAGAGTTGATCTGTGCAGGGTGGTGATGGGATTGTGCATTTAGATCGCGGTCGGTGTGTGGTTTTTTTTCCAGTGGATAGTGTGTCCTAGGGAGCCATTGGGTTTTTTGTAAATTAGGACATCCAGGAAGGGAAGTTGGTTGTTGGTTTCTGTTTCCATGGTGAATTGTATTTTGGGGTGTAGGATGTTAAGATGTGTGAGGAAGTTGTCCAGTTTTTCTTTCCCATGTGGCCAAATTACGAAAGTGTCATCTACATATCTGAGCCAGAGTTTGGGTTTGTGTTCGGATTTGTCTAGCGCGTTGGTTTCAAAGTGTTCCATGTATAGGTTAGCGATGACGGGTGAGAGGGGTGATCCCATGACTGCTCCTTCTATCTGTTTGTATCATTGTCTATTGTGGATGAAGTATATATTGGTTAGGCAGTGGTTGGTCAGATCTAGGATGTTTTTGGGTGGGGGGGGGCTGTATTGTGTTCATCGAATATAATACAGAAGCCTGATGATGGCAGATGAGATTCTGCCAAAACATTGCTACAACTTTAAAAGCACAACTATAATGACATGGGAAAATACCCGAACAATTTCAGAGCTCTATTTCACAGTGTGTAGGCTGGGGAATTTGAGAAGTTGAAAGTCCACACATTTTAACGTTGGTAAGATTGAGAAACTGCTCTAGTGGTGATAATCTCTCTGCTGAACACTTGACGGCAGAAACTAAGATTGATAAAAATCTGTAATCTTTCTCCACCACAGAACTGAAGGGTGCTCCAGCTGTTCTTGGCATTTGCATCCGGTCCAAGTGCAAATCATTTCCTGGGTCTGTTGACTTCATTTCCAGCCACTGCTACTGCCCTGACTTCCATCTGAGGAAAAGGGTGACAGCATAATAGATTCAGCATCCCTTAAGGCTGCCCCAGGGTAGAGTCAGGATAGAGGAATATAAAGTTTTCATGCTAATAAATTAAGCCTGATTTAAACCTGTGTCACTTAGGGTCTGAGGACAAGATGAAGTGAGTGGAATATGTTCATGTGATCTGGAAGCTGAATCATGGCAACTGAATTTTTTTGCTTGCTGGTTCAAAATCTTTCGCAGCTTATCCAAAGCTGCATGGGTAGTTCTTAAGACCCTTAGAATGTCCCATGTTACACCACTGCTCCATTGCTTGCCAATTTGCTTCTGGGCACAATTCAGGGTGTTGATCATCTCCTTTAAAGCCCTGCATGGCATGGGTCCAGGCTACATGAGGAACCATCTTACTCCAAGGGGACTGGCCTGCCCCACCTGCCCCAGCAAAGGGGGCATACTGTGGATCTAGTAAGCCAAGAAATTTTGCCTGGTGGGATCCAGTAGAATAGTCTTCTCTGCTGTGATTCCTGCCTTTTGGAACATATGAATCCCTGAGGTGAGATTGGCTCCCAACTTTCTGACTTTTCCTAAGAGCCTTAAGATCTGGCTCTGCCAAATGGCTTGGAGACCCAATGAGGCAGCTTCACACTGGAGATGGTTGACTAATTAAAACCTAATCCTACTATTCTTGCCTTTGGTGTATCTAGCTCCCTCCTTTGACATCTTATGTTAATGTTTTTTATCTGCTGTGTTTTTTTTAATTGATGGTTTTAATGTTTTTCATGTTTTATGTTATAAGCTGCCTAGAGTCGTTGGATATGAGAAAGGCAGCAAATGAATGAATGAATGAGTAAGTAAATAAGTAAATATCATTCCTGAATGACTGAGAATCTGCACTGACATTCATGTGAAGTGGCCTAATTCTAGTCTGAGTCAATACTGACTTGTTTCCTCCATAAAAACTGGTGATAGTTCTCTATTTCCATGAGATGCATACAGTGGAGGCTTTTCGGTTCTACCTTGCATTGGCAACAGCTATCCTTTAGACCAGGGGTATCAAACTCAAGGCCCGAAGCTCAGATCATGCCCATAATGTGGTCAGATCTGGCCCACGGGGCCATCCTGGTCTATTGAAGAGGAAAGATTAGGCCATTCTGGCTTTGGCCCAGTCTATCCAATGTGAGGAGGAAAGATCAGGCCAGCCTGCTTCGGCCCAGTTTACCCAATGTGAACAGAAAACATGCCAGGAGTTTGGGGTGTGGCGTCAAACTAGCCTTGCCCACTCAATTGGTCACACCCACCCAGTTGGTCACACCCACCTAGTTGCCCATGCCTAACCATCCTCAAGCTCAACCAGAGCCCTCAACGAAATTGAGTTTGACACCCCTGCTTTAGACAATCTTCTCACTTGAAGGGGGTTGGCCCTTCATTTGTGGTCTTCCAGCATCTAATAAAAATAAAGCACTGCAGAATTTACAGTGATGCATGATCACTAGGAACAATGAATACATCATGGCTGGGGATTTTATGACTTTGTACTTGTGTAATATAATTTTTTGTTACCATGAATGTTTATTTCCTATGTTTTATTACTGTAAACAGCCAAGGATTGTGGTGGGTTATAAATAAAGTAAATGAATACCTTTCACACATATTCAGACAATTGTATTCCATAATATTTCCTGTAATTTAAAAGAGAGAGAGAGAGAGAGAGAGAGACACCTTTGTTTGCGAACACATTCATTTTTTTCCCTGATGCTATTTTTAATTCCACTTCCTCTGACATTCTTTTTTTCACAGCTTTCAAAATATACACTTGTGTACATGAGGACATTGTGGGAGAACTGCTATTGTCAGTCTATGATGACAAAAATTTAGGAGTCTGTCTCTCTGCATCAGATGAAGTGGGCTGCAGCTCACCAAAATGTATATCTCCATGAGATTACCATGGACAGCCAAGGATATAAACAAATGGATTATCAAACAAACAAATCAGTCCAGAGTTCTCACTCAAGACATAAATAATGAGGCTCAAATCAATCCACTTTGAACACTTTATGTGAAGTCCTAGCTCTCAGGAGAAGCACTAATGCTGGGAAAGGTGGAAAGAAACAAAAGACCAGACTTATCCATACTGCAAAGAATCCGCTCCCGTGAACTCCACGCAGAGCTCAAAAACCATCTAGACAATGGAGAAAAGGATCTAGACATTGACTACAGAGCTGATTACATCAAAAGAAAGTCACACAACCCGCAACTCCGCAGCCAACCCCATCCCATCCAATCCAACATCACTAAAAACTAGGTACGCATGCCCTAACTACCTCTATTCCAGCCACAAATGGCCTTAAATGCAAGCTACTCAATGCTAGAAGCCTTGTAAATAAAATACCTGAATATCTCCTCTTACTAAATACTGCTAAATTCGACATTATATTTGTCTGTGAAACATGGCTCAATGCATCTCTTCCTGACTCTATTACCACAGTAAGAGACTATCATGTTTACCAATCAGATCCTGAAATCCATAGAGAAGGTGGTGTTGCTATCTTCTATAAAAAGTCCCTACATCTAAAAAAACATCCAAGTTACCCAGGAGCTTGCTATTCCTGAGACAATCATCTGTGAACTGTCCTTAAATATCACATTTCGGTTCTTACTATGTTACAGAGCCCCTGATTATGACATTGAACATGCAAACAAGCTAAATACACTACTAACATGGGCAGCATCCTGCCGACACTCTTTTATCTTTCTTGGTGACTTCAATCTATCTCATATTAACTGGACCCTTAATGAATGTACAACTGAACCCACACATGCAACTTTCTACAATGGGACTAGAACTACCAGTAACCAATAGTAACAAATCTGGGACAAGAACAACTAGTAACCAACAACACTAGACTTAATAACTGCCTCAATCTCATCTTCTGCAATAGTTTGAATTCAATTTATAAAATACAAATTAAAGAACCTTTTTCCAACAGTGACCACAACATGATTGACTTTTTTCTCAACATACGTCCACACAAAAATAATCACAATGACGGAATCCCCAATTATAACTTCAAAAAAGGCAATTATGATCTTATAAACAACGATCTCTCATCCCTTGATTGGCAATTTCTATTCACTGGATGTAATACTGTAGAAGACCATTACAACATATTTTTACTTGAAGTCAAAAGAGTCATCAAGCTACATGTACCATAAACAACTCCCCAAACCAGAAAAAACATTACCCATAAGAATAAGGAAGCTTCAATCCAAAAAGAGATCACTTTGGTGGAAAAACAAATCTGGTAACATTGCCAACTTCAAAAGCCAACACAAAACTTTATGCCACCAGATAAAAACTGAATGCACCAATTATCACATTAAGCAAGAAGAAAACCTTCTACGCCGCAATTCTATCCATGCTTTCTACAATTTTTTAAACAACAAACTAAAAGACTAAAGGTCCATCCCACCCCTGAAAGGACCTAATGGTAAAGACTGCAATGATGACAATTTTTATGCCAACCTATTTAACACATTCTTTGACTTAGTATTTGTAAACAGTAATGGATCATGCCCAGTATTTCCTAGTCGAACCACAGACAACTACAATGATCTAATACATATCAATTTTACAGAAGACAATGTTGAAAAAGCACTACGCAATCTAAAACCATCTCTATCTATTGGACCGGATGGAATATGTGCCTACTTCTTAAAAAAGCTATCCACTGCCATAGCAGAACCTCTAAGCATAATCTTTGAAAAATCTTTCATAACCAAAACTATGCCAAAACTTCCTTGCCAAAACTATGGTCACAAGCCATGGTCATCCCCATCTTCAAAAAGGGAGACCCCAGCCTAGTTGAAAATTACAGACCAATTCTTTATGCTGCGTCACCTGTAAAGTCATGGAATCAATTATTAACCAATCCATCATCCTCCACTTAGAAACAAAGAACCTACTCTCTAATAAACAATTTGATTTTGGGGAAAAACTATCATATATGCTGCAACTCTTACACTGCAAAAACATGGACTATACAACTCAATCAGGGCAAAGCAATAGATGCTATCTACATAGATTTCTGTAAAGCCTTTGTTTCAGTGGTACACGACAAACTACTCCTAAAACTAAAATCTTACGGTATCTCTGGACCCCTGCATTACTGGATAGAAGCATTCCTGTCAAACAGACAACAAATGGTCAAAATTGGGAGCATCCTATCAAATTTTGCACCTGTCAACAGTGGTATTCCCCAAGGCAGTGTTCTAGGAGCAACTCTTTTCATACTCTAATAAATGATCTGTGATCATATCAAGAGCAATTGCGTTCTCTTCGCAGATGATGTAAAGCTATTCATCATCACAGACAATACTGCTACCCTTCAAAAAGAACTTGACTATGTATCAGAATGGTCAAACAAGTGGCAACTTCAAATCTTAACAAATAAATGCTCTGTCCTACTTCTTAGCAAAAAAAAAAAATCAGAAAATAAAATACAGGCTGAATAGTCAAGACCTTGTTGATGATCCAAACTCTGTCAAGGATCTTAGAACATTTATCTCTAATGGTCTAAGTGCTAGAGCCCACTGTAACTACATAGCCAAAAAGGTATTAAGAGTTGTTAACCTAATCTTACATAGCTTTTTCTCTAGTAATATTGCACTAATAACTAGAGAATACAAAACATTTGCTAGACCAATACTCAAATACAGCTCATCAGTCTGGAGCCACATTACGTATCTGATATTAACACAGTTGAGAAAGTCCAGAAATATTTCACAAGAAGAGTTCTCCACTCCTCTACTCATTGCAGAATACCTTATGCCACCAGACTCAAAATTCAAGACCCAGAAAACCTAGAACTATGCCGCCTTCGGTCCGATCTAAGTATAGTATATAAAATCATACATTGCAATATTCTACCTGTCAATGAATACTTCAGCTTCAACCATAACAACACAAGAGCAAACAATAGATACAAACTCAAGGTTAATTGCACCAAACTTGATTCCAGGAAATACGACTTCAGCAACAGAGTGGTCAATATCCGGAATACTCTAGCTGACTCTGTGGTTTCTTCCCCAAACCCCAAAAACTTTAACCTTAGACTGTCTACTATTGACCTCACCCCTTTCCTAAGAGGTCTGTAGGGGGCATGCATAAGTGCACCAATGCACTTACCATCCCTGTCCTATTGTTTCTTTTATTTTTTATTTTTCTTATATGTATCCATGCATTTATAACTTTTCAATTAATTCAGCTATTATCACCTGCATTTTTATAAACCTGAAACACAAGCTATAAAACACCTGCAGCTTTACTTCAAATATCTATTGAATCCCTCTTGGATCTAAAGTGTGCTGGTAACTCTGTCGCTTCCTCCTTTCCCCCCTCCTCTGATACAATAACTTCTGGTCTTAGAGATTTGATGTTTTTTATTTATGAATATGAATTGATATGCTTTTAATTGCTTGAATTCATTAATATATCTATTAACAGGTGTATTCAAATAATTCATACGTGAACTGGAATTGGTTTTGCTAGCAATAAATACCTTTTGAAAATGATTGATATAAACTTTTTCAAAATGTATTTCTTAAAACTTCTTATAAATAGCAATAGCACTTAGACTTATTTACTACTGCATAGTGCTTTACAGCTTTCTCTAAGAAGTTTACAGAGTCAGTCCCCCCAACAATTTGGGTTCTCATTTTAAAAATATAGAAGGAAGGCTAAGTCAACCTTGAGTCAGTGAGAATTGAACTGCCCAATTGCTAGCAGCCAGCACTCAACAGAAGTTGCCTGCAGTAGTTCATTCTACTGTCCTAACCTGGAATCCAAGATTGTTTCCCTAATATATGCAAGATATAGTTGTTGATTCAATGTATGGGGCTGTGACATTGATTAAATTTATGGGGCTATGGAGATCCACTTTTACATCTTATTGCTTTTTGTTTGAGTATTTTTGTTGTCAGTGCTCTCAACCTCACCTTTACTCATTGACAACCATACACACAAACTCCTTTAGGTGATAGAAAGACACATGAAACAAATAAACAAACCAACACTCCAACAGTTTTGTTATTTCATTGATTGATTTTTAATATAATTTTCATTACATAGTTCTAAATTATTCATTATAATATAATAATATGTTTTCATTTACCAAACCAATTTTGATTACAATATTTGTACACTGCCTATTTCTAGGAATGCCACACAACTTTAACCCAAATGGTTATAGAAAAACTAAATAAATTCTACCAGAGACAAAATAAGTGACTTCTTATATTTGCTAGAGGTTTTGAAAATAAAGTGGACTTTCATCAGCTTGTTTGAAGATAAAGCCATGTGCTTTTTTATCAAAAGAAGAAAAAACAAAAAACAAAACAGCCTTTGGGAATGAAGTTTTATTAATTATTTTTAAAATAATATAATTGGAGTTGTTTCCATTAAGAACATTTGTTGCAAATATTTAAAATATCCTATCTATTTCTCACAATCTCTAAGAAAAGAAAATGCCTCTATTAACCTTGGATCTATTTTCACGTTCTTCTTAATCTCAGGGATTTAACTATGACTTTAACTGTGTTGTGACTTTATGAGATTTTTTTTTTGGCAGGGGGAATATTATAGTACAAATATTCACAGAAAAAAACAGTCTGGGATAAGTAACTGTCAGCAAGTGGATTTTGAAATTGTAATTTGATATTTATATGGGGAAATACCAAGAGTTAGGCTGTTTCCACTGTTTTAAGTGAACATATAATTTCCTTTTTCTAAGATGGAAATTTACTGTTTTACAGCTTCAGCACTACTATTTCCCAAATAAACCATAACTTTTGAGCTTTTCTTCTATTTATCTTATTTTGGTTCTGCTGTATGATGAAAAACTACTAATCAAGAGCTCAATGAAACTTTGCTTAAACAATCAATAGCAATAGCACCTAGACTTATATACTGCTTTACAGTGCTTTACTGCCCTCTTTAAATGGTTTACAGAGTCAGCATATTGCCTCCAACAATTTGAGTTCCCATTTTATCCACCTCGGAAGGATGGAAGACTGAGTCAACCTTAAGCCTGGTGAGATTTGAATTGCCAAATTTCAGGCAGCCAGCAGGCAGCAGAAGTAGCCTGCAATACTGCACTTTAACCATTATGCCACCTCAGCTCAATAGTGACCATTTGTAAATATTTGGAGAAAACATGCATTGATTCTGAATATGTTTTCATTCTAGCTTCAGTAAAGCTAAATCAGGGAAGATATATGTATGTATGTATGTACACTTGTATTTTCTTATTTGATTTCTATAGCTGCTCATCTCACATAAATGACTCTAGGTAGCTTATTAAACAAACAAACCAACTTATGAAACAAATTTTATAGCTGTTCAATTACCAAAAGGAACTTTTGGCAACAAACAGAATAAAATCAGTAATACATGTTCAGTTAATTAAAACAGTGTCCTTTCATATTGGATTCTACTAGCCTTTATTCAATTCTTTGTTAGACTTTTTGAGTCACATAATTCACAGTATATGAGTACACGTACATATACTTATTGAGGATGTACATTGAAAAGATTAAAAAAAACTTTTGTTAGATTAGATTAAAGTCTACCATATTCTTTCCATAGTGGTCAACCAGAAGCCCACAACCAAGGCACATTTACATTCCCAACAATGAGAAAACAATGTCTTCATTCCTGGAACACTATATATCAAAAAAGATTTTCTAGTATATTTATTTAAATGGTGAAATGGTGAAGAATTGAAATGTACTAATGGTCTGTATATTACTTCATCTATCTCCTGGCACCATTTCCTGCTTCCATGGACATCTAACAAGCAGGTAATTGAAGATCAGTGATTCCCAACTATAGAGTTCTCTGGTGCTCAAGGACAAGATAACTGTCAGCTTTATATCAAAGTGGCAGTATAGATGTAAAAAAAAAATTCTTTGACTCAAACTCTTCTCCTATCTTGCATCACAGCTCCTGTTCCCAATTCCTTGCCTTTTTTCTATCACTGCGTGACATTTTCTGAGAGCTTTCTGGATTTTTGCTATTTCCCATTGTGTTATGTTTATATATTATGAAATCATATTATTCAAGTCATTTCAGATGATTTAAAATCAGTTTTTTTTTACTATGTAACACACAAAATACTTATATTTGAAGCCTTACAGATGAACATATTTCCTCTGTCATTTTGAGAATACATTTGTTTAAGTCTGTTGATTCTTGCAGAATTTTGAGTGACTTAGATGTAAATATCCATCTCTGGTCTGAGGTTATCACTGGATTTATCTTGGATTACATGGAAAATGTCCTATGCTTTTCAATAAACGCTTCTGAACTGGACATGAGAATCCCCTGGGGCTTGATAGGAAAATTAATTGAAGATTCACTGTCCTTGGAATTTGCTCTACTAGAATGTAATAGCTCAAATTAATTTCTCTCACTTGTTAATATATTACAATGACACTTAAGCATTTTGGACTTGGCATTTCTTCAATTATTATTCTGCTATCATCACTGTTTGCCACTGCAAAGCTTTAGTCATATAATGTTCAATCCAATCATTCAATTTCTATTCTGTTGTTTGCCTGGTGAGATCTCATAGATTATATTATTTTCTAATATGTTTGTCTATATAGCATAAATCTGTCTTCTACTCTCACTTGTGAGAGAATTCAAGGCAGAACTCCTGAGAATATTTATACAGTTACATATAGTCATGCAAAATGATACCTGTCTAAGCTCTCTCCAGAGACATTTTTAAATTAAAAAAGATCATATATTTTAAGAGAGAAAAATGCCAAAAGACACCCAACCATTTTAAGATTATTGATTCTTAACTTGTAACATTGTTTTCTTTTTACTAATGTTGAATCTGTATTTATTTATCTAAACTAGAGGTGTCAAACTCAAGGTCCCGGGGCTGGATGTGGCCTGTGGGATGCTTAGATCTGGCCCGCAGGGCCACCCTGGAAACAGCAAAGGACTGGCCTGCAAGCTTCTGCCAGTGAAAATGAAGCTTGGGGAGGCTGTGCAAGGCCCACAAGGGCTTTATTTTTGGCTGCAATGGCCTCCTGCAGCCCTCTGCCAGAGAAAACATAGGCCCCGGGAGGTTGCATGCTCCTTTTTCACCAGCAGAGAGCTGCAGGAGGCCGTCATAGTCAAAAACGGAGCCTTGATGAGTGACATCCCACCTGGTCATGCCCCCTGGCCATGCGGGGTGCACAGCCTATTAGATCAAACACAACCCTGATGTGACCCCCACTGAAATCAAGGTTGACACCCCTGATCTAAACTTACTGTAAGCACCTCTAAAATCTGTTGAAATCCCAAGACTTCATATGCTTATTACCTTTTTTTTATGATTTCATTTTTTTCCTTTGCTTCTTTGCTCCTTTGTTTTGTTTTTCTTCCTGATACGGCATTTGTGAATTCTATATATATTCTATATATATCCCTTTGGGGATGCTTCCATGGAGATTTTTTGATCAAAAGGCATGACTGAACTATTCCCTAATAGAAAGATATGGTGAGAAAAATGATGAAAGCCAAAGGAACATTACAAACAAAACAAAAATAACTTCTGAACCTTCATGAAATCAATGAATGAGCTAGAGTAAATTGCTGATCAAAACACTCAGCAAAATGAGTGATGTCATTATTGTTTACAACATCTTCAATAAAACATTACACAATTCTTCATAAGTATTTTTATATATTGATACTGTGATGTCTCTCACCAGGAAGCACCAAGTAATAATTTGACATGTAAAGATAGCTCTTAAGGGTACATGAGGATCTCTGTTTTGCTGAAGCTAACCTTAATTGAGTTAATTGGTTTGGTTGGTTTATGAATGGGATCACTGTTCCACATAGGAAGGAAGACAGCATAATGATCTCATTATTGACATTAGCACAAATAATGGGCATTTGATTAACAATATTCCCCCCCCCACATTATAGAATGGATTATGAAAATGCTTTGAAAGCATTTTCAAATGGTTATCATCATATATTCCCACCCACCCATCCTGAAAAAATATGAGCGTTATTCTTTAGTTCTTCTTTTTAATTACCACATAGCACCAAGCCTTAGGGTTTTTAAAGCCATAATTTATTATCACTTTCCAGGCAACAGTGAAGTTCAATTTTCCACAATTTCCATAAACCATAAAGTCACTATGGACACGAGAGATAATGGTGCTATTGCATCACCCATTATATCAACTAGAATCAACCCCATGAAGCTTTTTCCATAGTAAATAGTTTATCTTTTAAAATGCCACAATGTTTTTTTGTCCCGTGAATACATGTGCTATAACCAGATCTGCCCTAGGACAGTTATTAATAGCCATGAGACATAATCTACATAATCTACACATTCCCAATAGGAAGATATTCAAAATAAATTGCATTAAATATGCTATTGAAAGTGGTTCCAACTGATTTTCTACCATCATCATTTCCATGTGATGTCCTTCTCTTGCCTACTATTTTTTCTTCTTCATTTTTTAAAAGTCTGAATTAATTCCATTGGAACAACTCATGTTGTAATTAAGATGTAAATCTGGAATTGTGTGACTTGGGGCAGGGCAGTTAAAATAAGCTTTACAGCAATGCACTTAAAGTATTAAATAGATTCTGCAAAAGATTAACTACCAATTTCCCTTTTGTCAAAATGAAACACGAAGCATTTCTGTTATGATAACAAGCAAGGGAGAATTTCACAGAGGGAGAGGTGCTGACATTCAAATTTACAGTACTTATACTTGTAAAATTTTGTCAGCCTGCCTAAAACATTTCTCATTACCAACAACACTTCCATGCCCTTTTGCCTTCACAGGAATACCAACTTATATTTAGTGCTTTATTTTACAAATCCTCTCTTTGCTTCCCCCTGCGCAGTTAATTGTGGTCATATGAAGAAGAGAAAATGAAAGTTTTTAAAAAATATAGACACTTTCTGGGGACTTGTGCACCCTAACTTGAATGTACATGAATGTAGATGCTCTATAACAGAACCAGATCTGCCCTCTTCGACTGAAGACAGTTGGTAGTAATTGTTTTTTCTGCAGTCCTAATTATCCTCTGAAGTCTGTGTCTGTCCTATTGGGTTGCAGAACCAAACCAGACAGTTATAGAGGTGCAGATGACAGATTCAATAATTCCTCTGTAAAACTGTATCAGCAGCTCCTTTGAGCTTTCTGAGTTGGCACAGAAAGCGTTAAGTTCTGCGCATGGGCGCAAGGAACGGAGACGAGATGGTGAACAGTGAACTTCAACTCTTTATTAAACATTCTGAACAGAGCAAAACCCTAGAGCAACAGCATCCCTTTTATAGGCAAGCTGCTGCTCTAGTAACCAATAAGAGAGGAGGAGTGTTAACCCCCTTAACCAATGAGAGTGGCTCGTTAACAGCCAATCAGATTCTCCTGAATGGACCAATCCGATATCGCGATTCTCGGCCAATCAGAAGTGCAGGGCTAGAACCCTGCTATTTTCTAAAGCTTTTGTAAACTTTATTTAAGTGTTTTATTAGTTCATAACACCACTTCCCCCCGGGTTCCGTTTGGGAGGTGCGGTGACATAATCTCTGAGGTAGGAAGGTTGCTTTGACTGTCTATTGGATTTACGCTGTCCCATCGGTTCTTGTCCATAAGCCTGTTTTGGTGGGGCGTTTTCGGCAAGTCGGGTACTGGTGGTTCCTCGTTGGAAGACTTGGTGCCACTAATGTTCTTGTTGTTGTCTTCTGGACCTTGCGGGCTTGCCTCTGTTGGATTGTTCCTCTGTGGTGAGGCCATACCCATCCCTGATCCTTCTTCACTTGTTACGCCCCATGGCTGACTTCTTTCGTTCCTGCTTTCCGCCATCTCAAATTCAATTTCTTCGACATCCCCTCCCCCCTCAGTTTGGGAGTTACTGGAGTCACGGAAACTAAGTTGTAGCCTCGAGCGAAGCTGATCTATATGGCGTTTCCATATTTTTGCATCGCAGGTTTGCACCCGGTACGACCTGGGTCCAATGGCTTGAATAACAGTGGCCTTGATCCACAACGGTTCGCTAGAAAGGTTTCTGGCGAAAACTAAGTTGCCTATCTTGAACTTGTGGCATTTTCCGCTAGATCCACAGGGTTTCTCTGGCTCGTAAGACGGGTGAAGCCGGTCAAGGTGGGAGTGGAGTTTGCGTCCCATCAATAGTTCCGCTGGAGTCTTGTTGGTGATGCTGTGCGGAGTGATGTGTTAGAAAAGGAGTATTCTATTTATCTTATCTTCAATGTCCCCATAGTCCATCTTGTAGAGGGTTTTTTTAACAAACTGTACCATGCGCTCGGCTCTTCCGTTAGCTGCAGGGTGCACTGGTGAAGTTAGCGCATGGTGAATACTGCGGTCCACTAAGTATTGTTCAAAAGGAAGCGTGGTAAACTGGGGTCCGTTGTCGGATACCAGAACATCTGGCAGTCCATGCATCGCGAATAATCTGTTCAACTTCCGGATGACAGACTCGGTTGTGGTACTTTTCATTTCATGGATCTCGAGCCAGTTTGAGTAGGCATCCACTGTTAATAGGTACGTATGTCCCTTAGTAGGTCGCGCAAAGTCAATATGAATGCGGGACCAGGGTCCCCGAGGTGTTTCCCATTCTGTGGGAGTTGCTTTTGGTGGGGCATTGCTAACTTCCTGGCACTTATAACAAGTCTTTACCCAGGCTTCGATTTGTTTGTAGATGCCCAGCCACCACACGTAGCTTCGTGCGAGCGCTTTCATTCGCACGATGCCGGGGTGGCCCTCATGCAGTGTCTTTAGTACCGCTCATTGTAACTGCTCTGGGACAACGACTCTATCCCCCCACAGGATGCAGCCCTTTTGCGAAAAAAGTTCTGTTTGCCGATTCTTGAAGGGAATGAAGTTGTCAGGGGTTTGATCTACTGGCCATCCTCATTCGATCCAGCTAAGAACTTGCGTTAAGATAGGATCATGTTTTGTTTCGATCGCGATATCTCTAGCTGTTAACGGTGGTGAATGTAGCATTTCAATCTGGAGCGTTGTAAGGGTTGGAGCTGGGTCATCGACGGTTTCCAGAAGTGGTGCACGGCTCAATGCATCAGCGTGGGGAATGGCTTTCCCCGGGTGGTGCTGCAGTTTATAATTGTACGCAGCCAAAAACTCTGACCAGCGAGTCATTCTAGGTGATAATATATAGGGGGTTGGCTTGTCTCCCGCTATAATCACCAGCAAAGGTTTGTGGTTGGTAACAATAGTAAAAACTCATCCATAAACATATTCATGAAACCGTTTAACAGCAGATACAACAGCAAGAGCCTCTTTATCGATTTGACTATAGTTACGTTCAGCCTTTGATAAAGTTCTTGAAAAATAGGCAATAGGGGCTTCACTACCGTTTGGTAACACATGGCTCAAAATGGCTCCTACTCCAAATGGTGACGTGTCACATGTGATTGTTAAAGGCACAGTCTCGTTATACTGCATTAAAACAGTATCTGAAGTTAATAGGTTTTTCACTTGTCGGAACACGTGCTCTTCTCGGTGCCCCCAAACCCAGGTTGCTTTTTTGTCGAGAAGCCAATGTAGGGGCTCGGCTATGGTCGCTTTGTGGGGCAGGAAGATGTTGTAAAAATTAATAAGCCCCAGGAAAGCTTGGAGATCAGTCTTGTTTCTGGGTCTTGGGGCGTTCTTGATTGCTCTTAACTTGCTACTGGTGGGGTTAATGCCTTGTTTATCGATTAGGTACCCCAGGAACTCTACTTTATCTGTACACAGTTGACATTTATTTTTTTTAACTTTAAGGCCAGAGTCTTTAAATTTCTGGAGAACCAGCCTAAGACGCTCCTTTAGTATTTCTCTATTTGGTGCAGCAATTAAAACGTCATCAAAGTATGGTACGACCCCTTTTATACCCTGTAATAGTCTCTCCATCAAGCTCTGAAAGATCCCTGGGGCCACGCTAACTCTGAACTGGAGTTGGTTGCACTGAAAGGCGCCTCAGTGTGTAACGATCGTTTGCGCCTGTGCTGTTTTTTTATCTACAGGCAGTTGTTGGTACGCCTGTGCTAAATCCAATTTAGCGAAGACCTTTCCGCCCCCCAGGGAATGGAGGAGGTGTAAGCGTTCTGTTGAAGGGCATGATTCAGGGTGGCACGGTAGTCCCCACAAATCCTTAATGATCCATCCGGTTTGATG
Source organism: Hydrophis major (assembly GCA_033807585.1). NCBI lineage: Eukaryota > Metazoa > Chordata > Lepidosauria > Squamata > Elapidae > Hydrophis > Hydrophis major. Next base: position 324,325,999 of record CM066328.1, on the reverse strand, counting down.
GGTGTTACGATTGGGGTTTCCCAAGGAGAATGGTCGGTTGGTTCTAAAACACCCTGGGCTATTAATTTATCAAGCTGCTTGTCAATCTTTGGTTTAAGGGCAAAAGGGACTTGACGAGGCTTAAGGCGGATGGGGGCTACTTCAGGGTTAAGGTTAAATGATATCGGGGGTCCCCTTGTACTTGCCTAGTTTATCTGCAAAGATGTCCTGGAATTCCTGGACAAGGGCCTCCTCCCAATTATCGCTGCTGGTTTGGTAAATGCCAACTACCTCAATCCCAAGTGGAGCAAACCATTGAAGGACTAACAAGCTAGGCCAATCACGGTCGACGATAGTCAATGGTAAAGATGCAGTACAATTTTTGAATGAGACCTGGACTAGGCTGGATCCAACGACCGGAATTTGGTTTCCTTGATAGTCCTTGAGAATGATTATTTGGGTTCTGAGGTCTTGCCGCTGGACGGCAGGGATCAATTGTTTAAGGGTTTTCCAGGAAACCATTGAGAGGGATGATCCTGAGTCTACTTCCATCACGCAAGGCTAGTTTTCGATGGCAACCTTAACTCGGATCTTCTTTGCATCTAATGATGAGGCGTGACCAATTGTGATGGTTTGGTGTGCCTCTTCTTGTTTTGTTGAATGGGCTAGTGGTTTATTTCTGTAGGAGTGGTTGTTCCATTGGTGGTACGAATGTTCCCGATTCACAGGACAACTTCCTGTGGGTTGGCGGTAGTTGGTCCCCCTCTGAAGTGGGCTGGATTCTAGCTTGCTTCGACAGACCTTTCCGATGTGGCCTCTCTTCCCACAAATATGGCAGAGCGTATTGAGGAATTTGCAGTCTGATCATGGGTGGTTTGCCCCACAGCCTGCGCATTGATACTGTAGTCTCTGGTAACGGTGGTGGCGTTGGTCTTGTTCAGACCGGAGCTGGTTTACTTCTTCCTCATCACTTTCTGATGACGATTCGAAGTTTTCATGGTGGGTTGCCATTGCGTGTCCCTCAAGGCGAGGTGAGGTTTTGCTGGCAAGTTGGCGGAGCGGGGCATTGGTGCGGCGCATTCGGACAGCCGACTTCCTGGTTGCCTCTGCTGCAGTAGCATCAGCGATGGTATCTGCAAGGCTGATGTCGCCTTTCTCCATCAGCTTACTTTGCACATGCGGTGCATCTAATTCCAGAACTATTCGGTCTCTTAGAGCTTCTTCGAGGTCGGCAAACCCACAGAGGCCTCCCAGGTTCCGTTGATCTGTGATGAAATCTGCAATGCTTTTTCCTTTCCGCTGGTCTTTCTGGTAAAATTCATGTCTTTGGACAAGCTTTGGTACGGTAGGTGCATAGTGGGCCCGTAGGAGGGGCTCGAGGACGTCCCAGTCCATGGATTTTACCTCAGCCGATTTTGCCAGTGCCTTAGCCATCTTAAAAACGGCAGGTCTGCAGTTAGTCAGGAATACCGCTCTCTTTTTCCCAGTAGTGGCATCCTTCAAGTTGTTGGTCTCCAGAAACATCTGGAACCGGTCCATGTATGATTCCCAGTCTTCTTGTGCCGGGTCGAATGGAACGGGTGGTATAGTGCTGCTGGTCATGGTTTCCACCGTTGATACATCTTCAGCCATGTGCTCTGTTTAGTGCTCTGTAGTGTTCAGTCAGCTCTGACGTCTCCGCATCCCACCTTCGTCGCCAGTGTTAAGTTCTGCGCATGGGCGCAAGGAACGGAGACGAGACAGTGAACAGTGAACTTCAACTCTTTATTAAACATTCTGAACAGAGCAAAACCCTAGAGCAACAGCATCCCTTTTATAGGCAAGCTGCTGCTCTAGTAACCAATAAGAGAGGAGGAGTGTTAACCCCCTTAACCAATGAGAGTGGCTCATTAACAGCCAATCAGATTCTCCTGAATGGACCAATCTGATATCGCGATTCTCGGCCAATCAGAAGTGCAGGGCTAGAACCCTGCTATTTTCTAAAGCTTTTGATAAACTTTATTTAAGTGTTTTATTAGTTCATAACAGAAAGAACATTCTTTGTTGTGCTTTTTTGATGACGTTTTTGATGTTGGGTGTCCATTTTAGGTCATGTGATATAGTAGAACTAGAAATTTGAAGGTCTCTACTGTTGATACTGTGTTGCCTAGTATTGTAAGAGGTGGTAGTATGGGAGGGTTTCTTCTAAAGTCTACCACCATAATACAAACATGCCCTTTTAGCATAATTTCTATGTCATGTTCGCTTGATATTGCCTTCATCTCATTCCCAGCCCATTCATGAAACAAACTTAATTTTTCCTTAGATGTATCCTGGCAAAAATCCATTTATTCCAAAAATATCCAAGGAAGGTTCCAAGATATAGAAAAAGATCTGCAAGACTTTTTGGCCATTGCCTCAAAAGAAAGTTAGGATAGATTGACAACGAGGACAGCAAATTTCATCTTGTTTTCTTCTGATGATTTAAGGGCAGGTGGATAGAATTTCAAGTCCCCTATGGATGGGGAAATGTTCTCTTTATGGTTGAAAAAGATGGTCAAAATAATTAGAGAACCAGAAAAGATTACAAAAATGGGGGCTTTTGATCATAGAGTAAGATAGATAGGGGAATTCAAAACAGATAATTACAAAATCATGTTCAAAAGGGAACAGATAGATGTATCCTAGTGTAGGATGCTGGGATCATCCATTAATTCTAAATGGAAAAAATTGAGGACTGATAAAATAAAGTGCTTCTTCTCACAATACACTGCTTAATCAGTGCTCAATCAGAATACAGCTTGAAAGGATACATCTGATTGATTATGTGACAAACAATACTAATACTAATACTGGGAAGTACTGACAATGGTGCTGAAGTGGCTGGGTAAGTCAGCAGATTCAGCTTAAAGCACTTTGCTACATTTCATATATATCTATATCTATATCTATATCTATATCTATATCTATATCTATATCTATATCTATATCTATATCTATATCTATATCTATATCTATATCTATATCTATATCTATATCTATATCTATCTATCTATCTATTTATCTATCTATCTATCTATCTATCTATCTATCTATCTATCTATCTATCTATCCTGTTTCTCCAACAATACGCCCTCCCCCAATAGGAAGTCCCAGTATGTTTTATAGGCATGAAATGAAATTAAGCCCCTCCCCCTAAATTAAGGCCTATATTAAAATATGCAAAATGGCGGGGGGGGGGGCTTGTCATTAGGAAGTACTTTTGTTGCACACCTGGATATGGTGCTGCCTGCATTGACCCTGATACGAAGTGCCCCACCAATGCCGAGGTCAACATCCAAGCCGTTGCCACCCGCCCACCCAAAGATGCAAAGGGGGAATTAAGTCAGCCCCGAAAAGACGCCCTAGCCATTTTTTTGAGGGCTCAAAAAAAAAAAAAAAAGGACCCAGCCTTATTATATGAGAAACATGGTATATATATATATATATATATATATTGACCCAAGGCATCACTCCCTATTTTATATTTCTTCATATTCAGCCATATATCCTTGGAAAGTAAACAATTTCAAGCTTTCTAATTCCTTGCTGTGGTGGAGAAATTGAATTTCTAACTTTTCATAAAGTGAAGGCTTCTGCTTCATTCATCACAAGGAAACTGTCACTCACTTCAGATGCTTCAGCTGGGCACACTGTAATGCCTGCCCTGAAAACATAAATCACATCTATTCATATTTAACAGACATATTTTTACTCTTAGATGGTTATTTTTTCTCCCTTTGTCTAGAAAATTTCCTGTGTATGCTGTGGAATAAGAGATTGATTGCTTATATGCCTGATTTTGGACAATTCAGTTAGCTAATTAAACCAATTTTTCAAATTGATCAATTTAGTTGAAATCACCTTTGTCTAGTTGATTGCCTCTGAATTGATGCAGTGTTTTAATAGCATTTTGTAAATGAACAGAAAATATTTTTTCCAAGCTGCTTTTCCAAATTGGATTGACTTACTCTGACCAAATGGATTAGCTATCTTTCTCTATGTCTTTATTGTAAGGGTATAGTTATGAAACTATTCTAAGGTTTGAATCCCCTATAATGTTATAATACTGATCTAAATTCAGAATGAATCAGATTTTCATTTAATTTTGAAATTCAAGTAGTCAACTTAATTTTCAGAGAAATGCTCTCTGTTCTTGTGCAAAAAGCCATTGAATTACTAAATGGGTTTAGAGGCAACTGATTTGATTCAGTAATTCATTTGATCCAGTGACTCAATTCTAGTTTGACAGTCTCATTCACAAAGTTGATTGCATCCAAAATTGGATTAAACCACCTTCTAATTGAATTTCCAAATCATACCTACATACAGGTCTATTGGATATACTCAATTAAATTTAAAAATTTTTCCTTTAGAAATTGTTATGACAGTATAAACCTATTATTCATGCAGAACTGTGTGTTAGCCTTTTGTCTCAAGACAATAAAAATATCCATGGGCTACTAGAAGAAGTAGGGATGTAATTGTATCATTTTCCAGTATTTTGCTCTTTCTTTTATTACATGCAGTTCCTTTGAAAGAATGAAGATAATTGATGATAGACATAGATAAATATGTAGATAGATAAAAGGTAGATAAGTAGATAGATGATAGATAGATGATGATAGATAGATAGATAGATGCAAAAAGATCCATGTTATATTAATGTGGCAGTAGCACAGTCCATTAACATATTACATTTAAGGCATAGAGAAACATGGCTGCTCCCATTTCTATTTTTACAATATTAAAACATTTCAAAAATCGATAAGAGAATATGTTGCTTGAATCCATTCTTGAAAGTCAGTAATGCTGGTTTCTTTCCACCTTTTTAAGGTAATTCTCTTTTCCATACCTGTAACCTAGGGCAATCTACAAAAGAGTAAAACTGCCAAGGTTTTTCCTGGAGGAAAAGATCCAAAAATTCACATTGGATCAAGAGTTTTAATAGGCCAATAATGCCATCAATGTCATATTTCAAGTGTTAAGTTCAAGAATTCTCAATTAGAACAAAAACAATGGGGATGAAAATATAGTGGGCAGATGCTTGGATATAGGATATACATTAACTTACAGTTATAGATATAATATTGGAATAGGCTATAGGAATATAGATTCATCCTACCAAATGGACAAATTATACCTAGGACTCCCCAATTGCTGTTAATTTTTTAAAAAAATCAAGAAAGAAAATCGATGAACTCACATTTTAAAATTTCTAGCTGTGCAAACTCAGCTAAACAAAGAATAAACATTTAATTGTTGATGTTGTTATAGCGTATTATTAATACACAGGAGAATATAAAAAGAAATATTTAAAATATACTGCTGAATCAAGAAAGGAGAGAAAATTCTGAATTATGTACTGTAACTGAGCAAGAAAATAAAGAAGTTGTAATTCATTATATTGCATTGAGCACAATAAATCTTAAACAAGTCTATTTATCTTAATATGACGAGCTTTTTAAAACTTGGCTGTTTTATAGTGTTGTAGTTTAGACAACAAATCTGAAAAATAGCAAGCAAATTGGAAGAGTTCAGAGAATAAGAATGATTAAACGTTTAGAAAACAAGGCACAGGAGAAATAATATAGGAAAAAAATAATGCCACAGGGAGAGAGAATTCATAACTAAATATGCCATGGGGTGTTAAAAAAGGACAGGGACCAATTATTCTTGCTCTGTTCCAACTGAAGAAAATTAATAGGCTTATGGTAAGTTACAGCCCAGTATATTATTATATTTATATGAAAAGAAAAAGAAAAAGAAAAACTTTAAAAGAATGACAATCCTTAATTGCACAGACTGCCAGAATGATGTGAAATTGTCTTAAATAGAGACTTGTCAAGGTTAAATTATTATTGCCAATCAGTGAAACAGCCTCAGTTTTGAAGGGAAGGGCAGTTTACATGCAAAGCATTATTCAATTTGCACCCTTTGTCAGTTGCCATAACATAGCCTTTCTTAATGTGATATCTGGTAACTATTTTGGACAATGTGTTCTATGTCTCCAGCCATCTATGGTGGAATTTTTTTTCCAAAAGAAAAAGAAAAGAATAAAAGGATTATTCAGGGAAAAATAACTGAGTAGATTTTTGACAGATATTCTTCCTGATCCATCAGTATTTCACTTCTGCTTGTAATGGAAGAGAAAGGAAACTAAAAATTCAGTAACAAGCTAGAATGGCTTGGATAATTAAGCCATTGAATGTTTAATGTTTATGTGATGTAACTATATTTCATACATAAGGTAACCCTTTCCATACTGGGTAAATCTGGTGAATTCAGCTAGTAGTTTTAGAATTTGGTTTGGTTCATTTTTATCAGCCACTGGTAAATTTAGTTCTCTTTTCAGGGATCACCTGCAGTAAGGACTCCACATTTTGCCGCTTATAGCTGATATTATTATTTCAGAGTTTACACCTGGCACAGCAATAGATCTCAAGAGGCAGAGTTACTTAGCACATTGATAAAAAGAATTAAGAATATTCAGGCAGCTCTAGATTCATAATCGACAAGCTTCCTGCCAGAAAAAAATGGTAAGAAATTGATATAAAATAGATACTTTCTTTGGAAGTAAATTATTTACCTTCTTAATAGCATTTATTAAAGAACCATTTTGGTGCAGTGGTTAAGACACCAGGATCGAAACTAGTATGAATTCTAGTCCTACTTTAACAACAAAGCCATCTGGGTGACTTTGGGCCAGTCACTCTCTCTCAATTCTGTGCTGCAGGCAAGGGCAAAATCTTGAACAACAACAACTGTGGGGACTCAACCAGAAAGCCACCAAAAGTCAAGACTGATTTGAAGGCACACAAACACACCCACATATAAGCAAAAGTTATATTCATTTATTATTACCGTATATACTCGAGTATAAGCCGAGTTTTTCAGCACATTTTTTGTGCTGAAAAAAAACCCCTCGGCTTATACTCGAGTCAGATTCCCCTCTGAAAAAAAAATGGTGTGGAGCTCCGAAGCTGGGCAGCCGCTTCCCTGCTTCCGTGTTTCCTTTGCAACTTTTAAGCATGGGGGTAATCGGAAGCAGAAAAGTTTTTGCTTGAGGATATATTGTTTTTTCTTTTTAAACTGTTTTTAGGGGGGGGAAGACCCACCGCCATGTGAGAATGCTCAGACACGAAATCTATCCGACTGAAAATAAGTGTGTGAGTCAGATTCCCCTCTGAAAAAAAAATGGTGTGGAGCTCTGAAGCTGGGCAGCCACTTCCCTGCTTCCGTGTTTCCTTTGCAACTTTTAAGCATGGGGGTAATCGGAAGCACCAGGATCGAAACTAGGAGAGTATGTTTGGGGGGGATTTTAACAGAGGGAAGATATAGGGAGAAGGCAAAAGCGACAGAAGATCCTTCAGGGGAAACTGACGGGGAGACTCACCCTTGGTCCAGATGAGCCCCCTTCCCCTTTCTCTAGGCTGAGAAAACAACGCGAGCCGAGGTTGCTTCGGCTCCACTCAGCTTCATTTCCTCAGCTCCAGCTGCTTTCAGTCCACTTGGGAGGAGGGGGAGGAGGAGGTGGTGGTGGCGGCTCGTGTTGTTTTCTGATAGTGAGATCATTTCCCAAATTAATTGATTCACTAACCCAAAAGAAGAAGATGTTGATGACAGTGGGAGGCAGGAGTCACTCTCTCCCTTGCAAGAAAAAAGCAAGAGCCGTTCTTATGATCTCTCCCTCTCTCTCTCTCTCCCCGTAATACAGTCAAGCCCTTTCCAGCACGCGGGATCTGCCCCCACCGCTTTGCACCTTGCAAATGCAAAAACCCCAGGATTTTGCATTTGCAAGGTGCAAAGTGGCGAAGGCAGATCGCGCGTGCTGGAAAGGGCTTGACTGTATTACGGGGAGAGAGAGAGAGAGGGAGAGATTATAAGAACAGCTCTTGCTTTTTTCTTGCAAGGGAGAGAGTGACTCCTGCCTCCCACTGTCATCATCATCATCTTTTGGGTTAGTGAATCAATTAAACCTTTCATGATAGTGAGATTGTTTCCCAAATTTCCCTTAAATCAGGGAAGAAATCAGAAACAAACCTTTGGACTGAGAATAAGCCTGTTCCTATGATGCCATTTTTGTTCACTGCAGTGTGAAAAGTGTGAAAAAACACACTTCTTTTTCTTCATCTTCTTGTTCCCTATTTACTGGTCTCTTTCAAAGAGGAAATTGTGAACATCAAACTTATTCTCAACTGTCCTAATGAAAGTTTTTATTGGTATCTATTTTTATTTTTGAAATTTACCAGTAGCTGCTGCATTTCCCACCCTCGGCTTATACTCGAGTCAATAAGTTTTCCCAGTTTTTTGTGGTTAAATTAGGTGCCTCGGCTTATATTCGGGTCGATTTATACTCGAGTATATACGGTATTTACTAAAAGGTTATAATCAGAATTATTTAATAAATACTATTAATCAGAATTCTTAGATTCTTATTTGTTTATTTATCTATTTAGAATATTTATATGGCCACCCAATTAAGCAACCTGCTTCTGGGCAGTGTACAAAATGAAATAAAAATGCATACCATTTCAAACAATTAAATGGCCATTAAGAATAAAATGCATCTCATCAGTTGTAAAATCTATTTTGCTATTTATCCAAAGGACTGCAGGGTTGGAGCTAACCGTATATTGGGAGATGGATGGAGATTGTCCAAATGGCATGAGTGGCCACCAAGAATGTAAGCCTTCTAGATTTTGTAACATTTTAGAGAAGAAACCTGGAGTGTGCCTTCCCTGCAAGAGCATATGGGGTGGCTAGAAACTTATCCACTTCCATAACCTAGCCCTGTGACATGAGAGGCTTCATAGATAATGGCCAGCATCTTGAATTGCACCTAGAATTGGTATGTTACCTGAGCATATTAAGAAACACCTGTGTAACTGATGGTTTCCGGTTCCGCGTGGCTTCGGTGGCAGCAGGAATTCGCGACCGTTCGCAATTCCTGCTGAGCTTGCCGCCGAGGTACCCCCAATCCAAATGGGTCAGGGGGATATGGATGCCCTGTAGGGACAGCCGAAGAGAGAGGGGAGCTGGACAGGGGGTTGGGGGTGTCGCAGACCCCCTCCTCATCCGGAAAAACCCCTTTTTCCCAAGGCAGTGGAGCGGCGGTCAGCAATGACCGCCACGAAGAAGCCTGCAACCGGGTAAGATTGTGCTGGAGGAAGCAAGAAAAGTGAAAGTGCTGTCTGAGCCGGGTCAATCAACATCTTTTAAATTCGCTGGAACTGAGCTGTCTGAATTGCTGGAGGATACATTGTATCCCTAAGAAGATCAAAAGCGGCAGAGAAGCTGTTAAAGGGATTTTTTTTTTCTTCACTCTCCCACCCCATGGAAACAGCAGATAAAGATTTGAAATTTGTTTGGGCACTGAAGGTGAACTATTCTGAAAGTTGAAGTTAAGGAACAAAAGAGTTCTTGGACATTGGACTTAAAAATTTAAGAAATTGGAAAACCCTTATTAGAGGTATGGATTTCTGATCATTTAAAAATTGATGTTGCAAGTGGGAAGGGAGAGGAAAAAAATTGGAGCCGAAGTGGAAAAAGGAGGAGATTGCCTAGAATCTCAAAGAAAGATATATGGTAATTGGACCTCTTTGATTAAACAGTAACCCCAGAAAGAGAAATAGAAGAAGAAAGAAAAGTATTAACTTTTGGAACTTTTTTTGAATTATTTTTGATTAAAAATACTTGGGTGGTTGTTTTGGGGAAAGTTTCTCTTTTCAGGATGGCATCGCTTGTGGATGAACTAAAGACTGAATATCAAAAATATAAAAAGGAAGAACAAGATGGAAAAGATACTTTGGGCACTTTCTTTCAATTTTTAGAAATGACGTTATGTACTTATGAAAAGTTGATTATGCAGCAGAATGACTGGGACAAAGAAGAAGAGGAACAAGAAGCCATCTTTGATGAACAATGGGTTTTTTCCGGGGAGGAGGAGAAAGAGGATAAGAAAAAGGGGATTTTAAGGTTTGAAAAAACAACCAAAAAAGAGAAAAATGAGAGGAAAGGTGGATGCAAGGTAAGAAAGCAAAGGAAAGGGAGTAAGAAAAGGGAGGAGGAGAGACAAAGGGGTAAAAAGGGCAAGGAGAAGAATAAGCAAGAGAGAAAGGGGGGGAGGAGAAGCCTCAATGGTGGGAAGCAAGATCTAAAGAAAAAAAGTTTATTTAGAGACAATGGGTGAATCTAATTAAGGATAAAAGGGGGATTCTGGAAGGTACATAAGATTGTGTTTTTATATGTCTATTTAGAGTATAAAATTTATTGTGTAATTTTAGAATCTACTAAACAGAATCCCAAGATAAATTAAGTGTTATATGAAGTACTTTTAAGTTAGGGTAATGAGTTAAAGGTGTCACTCCAATTAGTGTATAGGAGAAGTATAGTAAAAGAAAAAAGATGAATGGATAGTTGGAAATAGAACAGACAAAGAATGTTATTGAAAATGGTAATAAGATATGGAAGGATATATCAAGGTTTTGTTATGTTTTTTTGGGTTTTGTATGTTGATAAAAGGCAATAAAATTTTAATTAACAAGAAATAATTTGGATGAAAAGAAGAAGTTGGGATAAGATATGAAGTTAAATAGATAAAGTAAATATTGATATTATAATTGGGAATCATTATGTTCTATTGGTTTTCTTCTTTAATTATTACTATTTTTTTTTAGAAAAGAATCTATAAGCTGTTATGCCTTGATTGTTTGTGCACTGTTTTTGTAAAATTAATAAAATTGGTTTATAAAAAAAAGAAAATGATAATAAGATATGGAAGGATATATGAAGTGAATATGATGTTTGAATTTGTGTCTGTGAGAAGAGTTTCAACCCAGGATTAGGCAGCCTTCAGAAAAGATGTTTTAGTTTTGTTTTTTGTTTTTTCTATGTTCTGTGTTTTGTATGTTTATGAAAGGCAATAAAATTTTAATAAGCAAGAAATATAATTTGGATAAAAGGAGAAGTCTGGATAAGATATGAAGTTAAATAGATAATGTAAATATTGATATTACAATTTGGAATTATTTTGTATGTTCTATTGGCTCTCTTCTTTAATTTTTTTTTTTTTTAGAAAAGATTTTTCAAGTTGTTATGCCTGGATTGTGTATTGTTTTTGTAAATTAATAAAATTTGTTATTAAAAAAAAAAAGAAACACCTGTGTAACTGTTGTGAATGAATAAATGTTTAATAAAGTTATCTAGAGGTTGAAGTCAAGTGCAGGGTTCTGGCCCTGCACTTCTGATTGGCAGTCAAATGGCGAGATCAGATTGGTCCGTTCAGGAGAATCTGATTGGCCATTAGCAAGCCGTTTTCATTGGTTAACGGAGCTAGCGCTCCCAGGTTACCATTGGTTGAATAGTTAATAAGTTGCCTATATAAGGAAGGCTATAGCAGCCATCCAGTTTGAGCTGTCACACCATGTAAATAAAGAGTTGAAGTTCACTGTTTTCACCAGCTCGTCTCAATTCTTTGTACCCATGCTCCACACTTAACACTGGCGATGAAGGTGGGATGTGGAGATGTCAGAGCTGACTAAAACAATGAAGAAGACAACCGAGCACATGGCTGAAATGCACAATGGCGGAACCATGTCCGATGGCGTAGTACCACCCGCTCCGTTCGACCCAGCGCAAGAAGACTGGGAGTCCGACATGGATTGTTTCCAAATGTTCTTGGAAACCAATAATCTGAAGGATGCCACAACTGGGAAGAAACGGGCGGTATTCCTAACGCATTGCGGGCCAACCATATTCAAGATGGCCAAGGCACTAGCAAAACCGGCTGAAGTGAACGCTATGGACTGGGACGTCCTCGAACCTCTACTAAGGGCCCACTATGCACCAACCGTACCAACGCTCATAAGACGGCAAGAGTTCTACCAAAGAAACCAGCGGAAAGGAGAGAGCGTTGCCGATTTTGTTGCGGACCTCCGAAACTTGGGAGGCCTCTGCGATTTCGCCGACCTGGAAGAGGCTTTGAGAGACCGAGTAGTTCTGGGATTAGATGCGCTAAACATGCAGAGTAAAATAATGGTAAAAGGCGACATTAGCCTTGCCGATGCCATCGCTGATGCTACGGCAGCAGAAGCAACCAAGAAGTCGGCTGCCCAACTGCGCCAAAACCGCACTCCGACACACCAACCAGCCTGCGACATTTCACCTGTCAGAAGGACAGCTTTCGACGGCCCACAATGAGGACCTTTCTTCGTCATCAGACAGTGACGAAGAAGAGGTCCATCGACTGCGGTCCGATCGGGACCATTACCCAAAGTCCCAGCAACCATGCGCTGGCTGCGGGGCCAACCATTACCAGCCCAAATGCAAATTCCGTGACGCGCTCTGCCATGAGTGCGGGAAATGAGGCCATATCGGACGGGTCTGTAGAAGTCTCCTAGGACCCACCCAGACCTCGAAGGGGGCCAACTATCGCCAATCAACAGGAAACCGTCCTGTAAGGCGAGAACCAGCAAACTACTCCTACAGAAACCGACCCGTGAATTGCCTAACGAGGCGAGAAGAGGCTCACCAAACTATCACTATCGGTCACACCTCTTCCTTGGATGCCAAGAAAATCTGAATTAAAGTGGCCATCGAAAATCAGCCCTGCCAAATGGAAGTCGACTCGGGATCATCTCTCTTGATGGTTTCCTGGAAGACCCTCAAGCAACTTATCCCTACTATCTGGCGCCAAGACCTTCATTTCCAAAGACTCATACTTAAAGACTATCAGGGGAACCAGATTCCAGTCATGGGATCCAGTCAAGTCCGGGTTTCATTCAAAAACCACACAGCGTACTTACCCCTGACTGTGATTGGCAAGGACCGGCCTAGCCTGTTAGGCCTCCAATGGTTCGCACCACTCGGCATTGAAGTTGCAGGCATTAACTGAATTGATGGCAGTGACTGGGAGGAGGACCTTATCCATGAATTCAAGGACGTCTTCGTGGAAAAGCTAGGCGAGTACAAGGGGACCCCGATATCCTTTAGCCTTAATCCAAAAATAGCTCCCATCCGCCTTAAGCCTCATCAATTTCCGTTCACACTAAAGCCGAAAATCGATGAACAGCTTCATAAGTTAATAGCCCAGGGAGTGTTAGAGCCAACCGATCACTCTCCCTGGGAGACCCCAATCGTGACACCTATTAAGCCGGATGGTTCGATTAGAATTTGTGGGGACTACCGAGCCACCCTGAACCATGCCCTGCAGCAAAACCCATATCCGGTGCCCGTGGTGCAACACCTCCTCCATTCCCTGGGGGGCGGAAAAGTCTTCGCTAAACTAGACTTAGCTCAGGCTTATCAGCAGCTGCCAGTTGATGAAAAAACGGCACAGGCACAGACAATCGTAATGCACCGAGGTACCTTTAAATGTTCGCGGCTTCAATTCGGAGTGAGTGTAGCCCCGGGGATCTTTCAGAGCCTAATGGAAAGACTCTTACAAGGGATTAAAGGCGTTGTCCCCTACTTTGATGATGTGTTAATTGCTGCCCCTACTTCAAAAATTTTACGGGATCGTTTAACACTGGTTCTCCAAAAATTCCAAGACGCAGGCCTTAAGGTCAAGAAAAATAAGTGTAAGCTGTGCACAGATCGTGTCGAATTTTTAGGGTACTTAATTGACAGTCAGGGTATTCACCCTACAGATAGCAAATTGAGAGCAATAAACAACGCTCCCAGACCTCGGAATAAGGCCGACCTCCAGGCGTTTCTAGGCCTCATCAATTTTTATAACGTATTCTTGCCGCACAAGGCGACTGTCACTGAACCTTTACATCATCTACTGGACAAAAAAGCAATTTGGGTATGGGGTCATAGAGAAGAGCAGGCGTTCTGTAATGTAAAAAAACTACTGACTTCTGACGCTGTACTAATGCAGTACAATGAAACCTTAACATTAAATATCACGTGTGATGCATCGCCTTTTGGAGTGGGCGCCATTTTGAGCCACGTATTGCCTAATGGTAGCGAAGCCCCTGTTGCCTATTTTTCAAAGACGCTCTCGAAAACTGAGCGAAATTATAGCCAGATTGATAAAGAAGCCCTGGCAATTGTGTCGGCTGTCAAAAGTTTTCATGAGTACATGTACGGCCGGGCTTTTACTATAGTGACTGACTGCAAACCTTTGCTGGGAATAATAGCTGGGGATAAGCCCTATATATTATCTCCCAGGATGACTCGCTGGTCAGAATTCTTGGCTGCTTATAATTATCAGCTGCAATACTGCCCTGGGAAAGCTATTCCCCACACCAACATGTTGAGCCGTGCACCACTTCCAGAGACTATCGATGACCCCGCACCAACAATGACAACATTGCAGATCGAGACACTCCAGACACCACCATTAACTGCCCGTGAAATCGCGAGATTTCATCGGCCACTGGATCCGAGTGGTTTCTCTGGTGAGTATGCTGGGGGTAACCGGTTGAGGTGGGAACAGAGCTTTCGTCCCATTAGCAGCTCGGTGGGAGTTTTGTTGGTAACGCTGTGAGGAGTGATATGCTGTAAAAAGAGGATTCGGTTTATTTTCTCTTCAATGTTGTCATAGTCCACTTTCTGTAGCGTTTTCTTGATGAATTGTACCATGCGCTCGGCCCTCCCGTTGGCCGCAGGATGTGCAGGCGAAGTGAGCGCATATCAAATACCGCGATCCACCAGGTACTGCTCAAAGGACAGCATGGTAAATTGGGGTCCGTTGTCGGATATCAGAACGTCTGGTAATCCGTGGGTTGCAAACAGTCTTTCTAGTTTTTTGATGACCGCTTCGGTTGTCATGTAAATAAAGAGTTGAAGTTCACTGTTTTCACCAGCTCGTCTCCATTCTTCGCACCCATGCTCCACACTTAACAGTAACTGCATTCTGGATGAATTTAAACTTCTGGATGGTCTTCAAAGGCAGACTGAAAAAGGAAAGATTGCAGTAATTCAGTTGGAAAGTTATAAGTGATCATTATTCCTTTGTGTTCTAACTGCTTTCCAGTCTAAGAGAAGACTGACAGAAGAAGAAGAAAGAAGATTTTCTCCAGATTCTCAGTCCCATATCTAGGAATTTGATTATGGTAGAAAATCACAAACATGATATAGCTAAATATGTTTCTTTATTGCATATGAAAATGGAGTAACGAATACATCTGTCTATCTATTGCAAAACAAGTCTGATATATTTGACTATTCTGGGTTTTAAATTGTAGGTCTTTCTTTTTTCACTCAATAGACATTTTTTCTTTCTGGCCTTGAAAATTAGAGACCTTTAGTTAATGTTTATATCATGGTAACATCTGAATGATCATCAGTGCTTCTCATATGACCTTAAAAGTGGAGGAATGTATAGCCTATCCAGTGTTTATCCTTTCCATTATATATTAGTGATATACTTATACATAACTCCATTTAGGATTAGCTATTGTATAATCACAGTATCACACATAAGAATTTAAAAATGATTCCTCAGCTTCCAAATACCTAGTGCAAGTATACGTACGTATTCATGAGTGGTACTAATGCTAAGTTTAGTCTGAAATATCAAATTTGAGATTCCAGCACACTGGGTTGGCTCATGCTGCTAATATGCCATCCTATTTGTAAAATAAGCTCTGCTGAATTTATGAGTTTTACTCCCAAGAAGGAAAGGATATGTCCTAGACCAGGGGTGTCAAATTCAAGGCCCGCAGGCTGGATCCAGCCCATAGGGTGCTTAGATCCGGCCTACAGGGCCAATCTGGAAACAATGAAGGACTGGCCCTCCCGTGGTCCGTTTGCAGAGGGTTGCAGGAGCCCATTGCAGCCAAAAATGAAGCTCAGATGTCTGTTTCATGGCAGAGCACTTGAACCACCACAGGCAGTCCAACATGAGTGACCCACCCTGGCCATGCCCACCCTGGCACACTGAGGTCAAACACAACCCTGATGTGGCCCTCAATGAAAACGATTTTGACATCCCTGTCCTAGACCAGGGGTGTCAAACTCATGTTTTTACGTAGCGTCATGTGAGGTAGTGGGACATTTTTGCCATTCCCTAAACCAGGTGTGGGTGTGGCCAATGTGTGATGCATCCAGCCCATGGGCCAAGAGTTTGACAGCCCTGTCCTAGACAATAAATTGCAGTGCTAAATTGTTTAAAGGATGAAGGAATTTATAGACAATATTTGTATGTGAGTTACTTATGGACCATTTCTATGAAGAAAAGGTGCATAGAACTGCAGCTTTAAAGTTGTCTATATCTTTTACAAAACAGTACAAGGAAACTGATATTTGATACAGCTATAAATGTTATTGCTTAAAAGTCAAAACCCTTGTTCTGCATTACACAAAGTAGGCTACTTTTTTTTCTTGTTCTGTTCTGCATTTCTGAATTTATTTTACTTGCTGCGACAGGGAATTATCGTATTCAATGATGTAAATACCCGGATGTTGACAAACTGCTAATGTACTTTGAAATGATATCTGGAGCAATATAAATAGGTAGAGAGACAAATCATCTGATCCCACATGTAGATCACCAGAAGCACATACCTTTGGAATTTTATAGATTCCATTCACCATATTTTTTTTTTTTGAAACAAATTTTTATTAATTTTAAAGATAAAACAACACATCATTAACCATTAAATACATAAACACATAAAACCTCTTAACATTGTAAATCCTTACAAGTCAAACAAAACATTATTTTTATACAGCATAATTCCAATTTATCCCATCTCCATATGGACACACAAATATCTTTCAGCAAATTTCTCATTATTTCTCTTTACTTCTATTCAATTTCATTTCTCTTCCATATTTATCCATTTTATAGTCATCATATTCTTTTCTTTCTGGCTTGTTTAAATTATTCTCGTCTAACATTCCTCCAAGGTTTTATTGATTCTTTTTTCCTTTTTTTTTTTAATAAAAAACAAATTTTGTTAGTTTTACCATAACCACAATACACAAACATACAAACACAAAGCATAAACAAAACTAAAAGATCTTTTCTGAAGGTTGTCTGTTCCCGGGTTAAAACTCTTTACACAGACACAAATTCAAACATCATATTCAACCCATATCTCCTTCCATATCTTATTACCATTTTCTTTTTTATATATATATATAAAAACCATTTTTATCAGTTTTATAAAAACAATGCACAAAGAATCAAGGCATAGCAGCTTATAAATTCTTTTCTAAGAAAAAATAATAAAAAAAGACCAATAAGGCATAACATTTCCAGATTATAATATCAATATTTCATATAATATTAACTTCATATCTTGTCCCTACTTCTCTTTTCCATCCAAATTATTTATTAATTAAAATTTTATTGCCTTTTATCAATATACAAAATCCAAAAAAAAAAAAAAAGCATATATATCCTTCCATATCTTATTACCATTTTCAACAACATTCTTTGTCTGTTCTATTTCCAATTATCCATTCATCTTTTTTTTTCTTTTACTATACTTCTCCTGTACACCAATTGGAGTAACATCTATAATTCATTACCCTAACTTAGAAATACTACATATAGCAATCTTTCTTGGGATTCTGTTTAAAAGATTCTAAAATTACATAATAAATTTTATATTCTAAATATACATATAAAAACACACTCTTATATACCCTCCAGAATCCCTCTTTTAATCTAAATTAAATTCACCCATTGTCTCTAAATAAACTTTTTTTCTTTAAGTCTTGCTTCCCCCCATTAAGGCTTCTCCTCCCCCCCCTTTCTCTCTTGCTTATTCTTCTCCTTACCCTTTCTACCCCTTTGCTTTTTCTCTTCGCTTTTCTTGCTCCTTTTCCTTTGCTTTCTAACCTTGCCTCCATCTTTTCGCTCATTTTTCTCTCTTTTGGTTGTTTTTATAATTCTTAAAATCCCCTTTTTCTTATCCTTTTTCTCCTCCTCTCCGGAAGGGACCCATTGTTCATCAAAGATGGCTTCTTCTTCCTCTTCTTCCTTGTCCCAGTCCTTCTGCTGCGTAATCAACTTTTCAAAAGAACATAACGCCATTTCTAAGAATTGAAACAAAGCGCCCAAAGTATCTTCTTTTTTATATTTTTGATATTCAATCTCTAGTTCATCCACAGACGATGCCATTATAAAAAGGGAAACTTTTTCCAAAACAACCACAAGTATTTTTAATCAAAGACAATCAAAAGCAATTAAAAAAAAAGTTCCAAAAGTTAATACTTTTCTTCCTTCTTCTCTTTCTCTTTCTGAATTAATTTTTAATCAAAGAGGTCCTATTACGATATATCTTCTTTTGGGATCCACAAAGACGTTCTAGACAATCTCCTCCTTTTTCAGCTTCTGCTCCAATTTTTTTTCTCCCTTCCCACTTGCAATGACAATTTTAAATAATCAAAAAACCATACCTCCAGCAGAGATTTTCCAATTTCTTAAATTTTTCAATGTCCAAAAATCCCTTTGTCTCTTAGCTTCAGCTTTCAAAGCAATCCACTTTCAATGTCTAATATATCCAAATATTTCTGCTTTTTCCGTGGGGTGGGAGAGTAAAAAAAAAAAAAAATCCCTTTAACAGCTTCTCCGCCGCTTTTCGCTCTTCTTAGGGATACAATGTATCCTCCAGCAATTCAAGCAGCTCAATTCCAGGCAATTTAAAAGGTGTTACTTGACCCGGCTCAGACAGAACTTTCACTCTTCACACTTCCTGCAGCACAGTTCTTACCCGGTTGCTGGCTTCTTCGTGGAGGCCATTGCTGACCGCCGCTCCACCGCCTTGGGAAAAAGGGGTTTTCCCGGAGAAGGGGAGGGTCTGCGATACCCCCACCTCCCTATCCGACTCCCCTCTCTCTTCAGCTGTCCCTACAGGGCAGCCATATCCCCCTGACCCATCTGGATCGGGGGTACCTCGACGGCTAGCACAGCAGGAATCGCGAGCTGTCGCGAATTCCTGCTGCCCCGAAGCCACGCAAACCGGAAGTTCCAGATTCCATTCACCATATTTGTGGACTCCAGATAAAATGAATACAGTCTGAACTTGGATTTTACTCCTAAATAACTTATCTTGTTACTCTGTTGTTTTACAAATCAGTCATCAAAAAATTATGTGAATTATATCTATAATCTACATAATTTTAAAAATATGCATGTGACTTATATTATGTAACTTTCGCACATAGTATATATTATTTAAATTAAATAATCTATATAATGCAAATTATATCCTTCGCATTTACAAATGGACATTTGTCCTTTAATGGACACTTTCCTCAAACTGGTCCATTAAATCAAAGTTTCTCATGCATATTTGCACATATGCACAATATAAAAACATACATATGAGATACAATATGAATACAGGAAGCAAAACCTAGTCTTGATTTCCACCCTCCCCCCAACTTTGGCAATTATTTTAAACAGTGAACAGTCAGAAAATAAATAAAATACTTCCATTTGCTCTCCAAAAAAAATGATGTCAGTTACAACAGCATTCAGTTAAATCTAGAGAGTAGAGGTCTATGTAAAGAACCTGTGGCCAATGGAAGTGAGATAATGTGAATTCCTCCTTCCTGGTCACCCTACATTTTTAGATCAGAATTAAAAAGCTGGGGCCTTCCAGCTGCAACTGTCAGGAGCAAATAACTAGGAGCATTTGTTGAATTCAAAGCACAGAAGAATTTATTATTGCTACTTATAAAAAAGAATTTAGTCAACTAACAGTCAAAGCTAAATTGGTGCTAGATAAGGGTCAATGGAATTCATGTGGGCTGGACTTGGATTTCTTGTGACAATGCAATGATTCCAAACTAATGACACATTTCACTCCACCTTCCAGCTCAGCCTGCTCTTCTTCTATAGAAACTGTACTTGAACTCTCCATATCCTTCACCTTCAATTATATAGGCTAAGCTTCCTTTTTCTGGTTTCTATAGCATTATTTGTAAATGCTCAAAGTAGTTTAAGATTTCATTTTAAGAAAGTGAATCAGGTCTGATCTTTTTCAGTGTAACTTCAAAATCCAATATTTCTCCCCTACAGATTAACATGGGGAGATTAAGTTGGCTAATTGCATGATGCTTGCAAGTTGCAGAGGTTCTTCCCAGGCAAATGAATCTTAAATCTTGGGAACTTTAATGAAAAAGACAGACAAAGTTCATCCTTTTCAAGGAGAAACCCTACTAAATTTCAGCTTGGTGGAAAGAGATTTGTGCAAGAGGAATATTTTGAAAGGGCCTTTTTTATTATAGAAATGGATTCCTTATTTTTAATAGCTCTGGAAGAATTTGCAAAGGTGCCTCTGGGTAAGTAATCCAAACATTTTCAGAAGATTAGATGTAGAGTATCTTGTACAAGGGAGTCTTTAAAATTTAAGCAAAAAAACCCTGACCTTTCCCCTCACATTTGGGGGGAATTTACTTAAAACCAGTATAAAAAGTAAGATGGTCTCTGGGTAACTCTAGTTCTGAAAAGCTGGTATAGAGCTAGTTTGTTAGTAAGGAAAGGAAAGGAAAAACAGTTTGAGGCTTCTTTTTTTACTGCTCAGTTGAAAACTTTTATAAATTGCTTTTGTGCATCCCACTAGAGTTTTTTTTTTTTAGAGCTGTAAAAAGCAATAGTTTCCTCTCCTTTTCTGCTTCCTTCTTCACGACTACTTGCCATTTTCTTAGAGTGGAAATATACTGATTTTAAATCAATATTGTCTGACCCTGAAATCTCTCAGTCACCTTGGCTGTCCCAAGGTAGCATAACTTAGACAGTGTTAGATTGGGAATAACAGTGTAAGATTGTTACTGAGCAACACACCTTTAAAAAAGTAGGGCTTCCATCTTGAAGTCACCATCTTGATTTTTTTAAAAATCTGTCTTGCAGATGCCTTTGATTGTGACCCCCTTCTCTGTTGAGAACTTATCAAGAATGCCTGGCTGGCCATTGATTGACACAGACGTCTGGACCAGGTAGTCCTTGGACTGATCCATAAGGAGTCTTCTGCTATTATGGATTTTCAATCAACCTTGAAAGTGAATGTCTAATTCTTATTTTCACAGAAACTCCAAGCTTTGCAAGCTAGCTGACTTTGGTTTGGATTTTGTCCTAAATTTGTGCTAAATGTTGTAGAATTGCAGCTTTCAATGCAACCAGATCCAATAATAATTCGGAATAAACTGGCCACTTAATGGAAATCGTCTTTTCACATTTTCGTGTAACAGTGTTTTCAGAATCCTAATAGCAAATGGCCTGTATCTGTCCAATAGAATACTGAAACATTAAATAAGTTGTATCCATTGCATGTGGTCATTAGAGAATGCCTGCCTTAAAGGATGCCCTGAGGATGTGCAGTCTTTGGATGCGAAGCAAAAATGTCCTTGAAAGATGTACAGCCATACACTCTGCATCTATTAGTGGTGCTTTCAAGAATCTTTTCTAAGGTTCACATGGTAACTGTGCAATCCCAAGAAAATATGCATTGAGGGTAAGATGTCAGAAGTTCAGCCACACCTGCCCTGAATTTCTTCTTCATCCTATACATCCTGTCGTGTCCTCGGAAATGATGTCAGGAGTTGGTGACTTCAAATCATGCTCTTTTATTAGTGTAGGAACCGAACTGGCGCTATGCAAAAGGTTCGCGGCTTTTATTCCTTTAGCCGCGGCGGCCACGGCCAATGGCACCACTTTGAATCTCCCGCGATTCGAATAGACCAATCGCGGGAGATTCTTAGCGAGCCAAT
This sequence comes from Hydrophis major, assembly GCA_033807585.1. Classification (NCBI taxonomy): domain Eukaryota; kingdom Metazoa; phylum Chordata; class Lepidosauria; order Squamata; family Elapidae; genus Hydrophis; species Hydrophis major. The sequence goes on along the minus strand of CM066328.1, from coordinate 324,304,327 downwards.
CGGCACGGCTCGCCTGACCAATCAGAGTGCCCCGCGCTTTGGCCAATCAAAGCACGGGGATCTCAAGAATGCTAATGAGGGGACAGAACACATCCATATTATGTTGGCCTCAGATAACACAGCCCCACAGCATAGAGAGACTATGACCCATAACTATATCGTGCATAAGCAATAGAAGAAACAGCAGTACCTGAATGACAGGTGGTTTGCCATGTTCTTTTTAGAAAACTTCACACAAGCTCCTCAACTCAAGTCTCCCCTTGTCTTCTTATCATTCAATTTTATCACACATATTTAGCCTGCAACTCTGGTCTCTTCCATTTGTGCTAGAGCTGAGCTTAGCAGTATGCTCTGAGAAGAGTCTTAGTCCCTAGATATCAAGGGCAAGCCTTTGCCAAAGTTCTCACTTGCCAGAAATATCTTCCTTCCTATCCCTGTCATCAACCACCCTCCTGTTGTCTTACTTCCAACTTGGTTGTCCCTCTATAAAGGTCACCAGTCCTGTCAGCTGAATGATAGGACCTTTTGTTCAAAAAGGCAGTCAGCTTCCTCCCTCTCTTCTTCACTTGGATTTAAAATGTTACACCTTTTATGGCTTATGTGGGCCCATTTTCAGCACTTCTCGCCCCCCCCCCCAATGTGTTGCCAGAAATCACTTTCTCACAGGAGATGAAAGAATGCGTGCCATCAGTAGTTGCCAAAGTGATCTTTTTTTTTGAGTGATTGAGGAAGTTAACCACTATTTAAAATAGGAAACAATTTATAAAGTTTAAAGTTAAGGCATGTTAGCTGGAGTGAATACACTTAAAATAAAAAGATGGAGTGCTGAGAGAAAAGAAATAGCAATTCTGCAAAAAAGGTCATTTGGAGAAACTTAATCCTTATCACAATTCTCTAAGGATGCTGAAGGATTTTCCTCACTTGCCTCTCAAATTTCTTTCCAGATTAGAATTCTGGGAGTATAATGAAATATTAGAAATACATCAAATGGGTCTCATTCCCCATGAATAGAAAATATGATTCCAACCAGTTTTTCTAATCTGTATTTAACATGGATTCATTGCATTAGGAATAATGCATCATTGTTTAATTTGCAATCACAGTATTAGACTGTTCAGTTCCCAGTACAATTTGATATTTTTTTAAATATTTGAAATCATTTAATGTGATGACAAAACGGTTCCTTTTATGCAGTGTATTAGTGACATACTTTGGGTACTGATAACTATCCTTGTATGACTGTACAGTCAAATATGTTTTTACCTATTTGTTCATTTACAATTGTTTTGGTCTGAGGGATTTTTAATCAAACTTCACTTCTTTTGTTCATATATTCATTTACTAAGGCTCAGAAAATGAGATTAAGTGCCATTAATTTGATGCCAACTTTTAATGGCCATATATATAGATGTTCAAACAATAATAGCAATATAATTTAGACTTTTATACCACTTCACAGTGTTTTACAGCACTCTCTAAGCAGTTTACAGAGTCAGCATATTGCCCCCAATAATCTGGATCTTCATTTTACTGATCTCAGAAAGATGAAAGGCTGTGTCAACTTTGAGCTGGTGAGATTCGAACTGCAAAACTATAGGCAGCTGGCAATTAGGAGAAGTAGTCTGCAGTACTGCATTCTATAGTTCTACTCTGAGTTTGGCATCCTTCCCAGTGTGTGTTATCTGTGGACATCCTCCAGCCCTTATCTTGCCTGGTTTGTGTTGCTTTTTTCCTTCTTCGTGTAACTGTGTGGGAGTTTTTTGTCTTCCATCAAAGATATTCGGAACTTGGAAGAAAACTGAAGGAATAAAAGGGGCTTCACCTATTTTCTGTGACTGTGTTTGTTTTGTATCCCACCCTGGGTCATCACAACAACCATTTGTTTGAAATGGTATAGGGTTTCCTGCCTGAGCAGGGGATTGGATGAGAAGACCTTCAAGGTCCATTCCAACTCTGTTATTCTGTTAAGGAATGGAATTCTGATTTCTATGTTTCTTCACTAGCCAACTGGAAAAAGGAGGGAGTGCTAGTCAACTTGAGAAGATTCTCCACAGCAGAAAGCTGTGGACACAGTTGGACGTCAAAGAATTGCAGTGTCAAATAATTGCAGTGGAAAAACAGTGGCTCTCAAGAGCCCATATAGAAATGATCAAAAAAGTTTTCACAAATTTATTCATCTCTTCTGCAGTACAATATTTCAGAGATGTCTGTATTTTTGTTTCCTTGCAATTTGATTTTATTATACTGTAAACTGAGAACTTTACTCATAAATATGTTTTTGAAATGAAACATAATTAAGCACAGTTCTGTGAGGTCTCACTGAATCTTAGAGGCCAAAGTTTCTCTCATGGCAGAATTATAAAGTAGAACATAAAACAGATAAAGGAATTGTGATACATATAGAAAAAAAATATTTTCCCAAATAGTTTCTGAATGTATTTCTCTGTGTGCTTAAGGAAGCTCTTGGGGACTAATTAGTTTTTTTTCTTACCATAAACCTAAAAATGACCAGTTTGGAAGAAATTTCATCTCTCCATTTGCAGAAGAGTGGTGATTATAACTGCTACCTTTACCAAAAAGCTGTAAAGCTCTAAGAAAAACATTGAAACGGAATATCTGGTGGTGGTTATAACCACAGTAGTCAATAGAAAAATTGCTATTATATACTCCCAGGATCATTTTCCAAGCAGTAAGCACTGCAAGGGTAAGAAGCATTTTATCAAGAATTTAATTTTCCCTGAATTAGGTCACATATGTGAGATATAATTTATTATTTACATATATGCATAGGTTAAGATAAGTGGAGGCATACAGCATAAATGTTGCCACTAATTTCTGGTTTTTTTTTTCCTACTCTCAATATAATCAGAGTCAGGGGACTCTTGTAGATAGCAATTCAGCTCTCAGTTTTTCTCTTAGTTTCTCCCCAAGCATACTTCAATAATTCTTACTTTATTTTCTAATATACCTTTATGTCTTTTTTGGTCATACAGGTAGTCCTCGACTATAATGGAGCCCAAAATTTCGGTTGCTTAGACATTTGTTAAGTGAGTCTTGCTCCATTTTATGACCTTTCTTGCCACAGTTGCTAGGTGAATCACTGAAGTTGTTAAGCTAGTAACATGGTTGTTAAGTGAATCTGGCTTTCCCACTGACTTTGCTTCTCAGAAAGTTGTAAAAGGAATCACATGATCATGGAACACTGCAAGCATCATAAATATGAGTTAGTCACCAAGCATCTGAATTTTGATCAACTGACCTTTGAGATGCTGTAAAGGTTGTAAGTGTGAAAAATGGTCTAAGTGACTTTTTTCAGTGCCATTGTCACTGTGAATGAACTGTTGTAAGCCAAGGACCACTTGTATTAGCACCAGCAGTGTATGGGAAGTGGTAGGATGTTACCCATTACGAGTAACACTGCTTACAAGTGAAAAGAGGTGGGATTTCCAGGACATTGCCAAAAACACCATCTTGATTTTTTTGACCTCCTATCCAATAGGAGCTAGTCTTTAGTTGCCACTGAAGCTCATGCTAGTAGATATCAACAATTGTTTATCAAATCTTCATCAATCTTATCACAGTATAAGCTACACTAAGAGTCTATTTTAAAAAGAATGAAAGGATCATAAAAAATCATGACTCTAGAAAGAGTGCAGAGAAAAGCAACAAAGATGATTAGGGGATTGGAGGCTAAAGCATATGAAGAACGGTTACAGGAACTGGGTATGGCTAGTTTAATGAAGAGAGGGACCAGGGGAGACATGATAGTAGTCTTCCAATATTTGAGGGGCTGTCACAGAAAGGAGGGAATCAACCTGTTTTCCAAAGCACCTGAAGGCCAGACAAGGAATAATGGATGGAAAATGATCAAGGAGAGATTCAACCTAGAAATAAGGAGAAACTTTCTGACATTGAGAACAATCAACCAATGGAACTGCTTGCCTTCAGAAGTTGTGGGACTTCATCACTGGATGCTTCCAAGAAGAGGCTGGGCTGCTATCTGTCAGAAATGGTGTAGGGCTGTGATGGTGAACCTATGGCACACGTGCCAGAGGTGGCACGCTGAGTCCTCTTTCTGTGCACGCAAGCCGTTGCCCCAGTTCAGCTCTGCCGCGCATGCTTGTGCGCGCTTCCTGCTGGCCAGTGGTCTCCAGGTCTCTGTTGCACATATTTGGGGTGCAGAGCACATGTGCGGGGGTCACACACATGCATGGGGTGTGGGGGCACATGTGCTTGCATGGGGTGCGTGTGTGTTGCGTTGTGGGAATGCACCTGTGTGCTTTGGGCACTTGGTGTAGGGTCTCCTGTTTGGGTGGGTGGGTATGGACTAAATAACCTACAAGGTCCCTTCCAACTCTGTTGGAACACTTATAACATATTTTCAATGCTAGCCACTAGGCAATTGTTACTAGGGAGCAGAACATTCACAGTTATGCTTTGTTTGTCAGCTTCTAGGATACATGTCATTACTCGTTGCGAGATAGAAAATGTTTGACGAATGACCATATTCAGAATTGTTCTAATGGTAGTAATTGGGTGGTGGGAAGAGGAAGAGGAAGAAGAGTGTAAGCTTGGTTTACTTGACCTTAATAAAGTGATCTACAAGTTTCTGAGCATGAGTAAGTTCTATTTATACCAAGGTCACATTTTTCCTTTTTTTAAAATTCCAGATAGACTTTGCTCAGAGCAAAATGGCCTTTTGAATGAGTCATCATGAACACAGGCAATAATTCATGATAATGTCAACTGCCATTCATATTTGGATAGTCTAAGAGAGACTATATAGATCAGTATCCTGACATAAGGCATGGCTTGACACTTTTACATAAGTAGGCTTAAAACAAATAATAACAATGGGCTAAAGTTATCAGCAAATCAACTAATTAACCAAATTTCAATTGCATGTACATAAACAGTTAAGAATGATATTAGAGCTTTTGGTACATTGATGTTGGAAATGTATAATGACAGCTATAGATGAAAAGCCAATTATGATTGAATTCATTTTAATCTCCCATGTTGCATTTCATGAAGAAATGTAAGTAAGTTCAACCATAAATCATGATTAATTGAGCTTTTCTATAAAACTGGCACTATCTGACAGTAGAACAAAATATATTGTGTCTGTCCTATTTTTTCCTGTAATAATAAAAATATCTAAATTCTATTTTATTAGTATTTAAATGGCCATTGTTTACAAACATATGGCAAAATTATTACTGCAAAGGGGAGAAAAATCATTCACAGTTTTGTTGCACATTATTTTATGATATTAATATTGTTTCTCTGCAAACAAAAGACTCATTTCCATATCAGAGGAAGAGGAATAAATATTAGTTGACAATCTGTACCTTGGAATTAATGGAAATAAAATAAAGAGATGAAATACCCTTTGTGTACAATAACTATCATCGGCTTCATAACATAATAAATTACCAATGGAAGCTACATAAAATATGTTGCCACAGCTATCAGATAAATCATTACAATAATAAACTACAAGTCAAGCAAATAAGAGCAACCAAAAAGACATGTTGCCATGGAGTATTTTTGTTCCAGGTTCCAGATCTGAATGCCATTTTTCAAATATATTCCATTTCATTCCATCTCTCTCCTCTCAATAGGGAGCCTTTTGTCTGGCTGCTGAACAAAGCCCACAGAATATTTTCCCATTTCTACTGTTAGCAATGCTGGATTTCCAATACGACTTGCAGCTTCTCCTGAACTATGAACAGGTTGAAGACATTTGATTAATATATCAAGTATTTGTACTTAAGGTCACATAAAACTCAGCATCCTTTTGTACCAATTATACAGAGGAAAATAGGACATAGGGTGAAAGAAAAAAGTCAGGGTTTTTAATATGAACTTTCAAAAACCAGAGAAAAGTGGGGGTTTCCCCACCCTCTGAGCAACTTGAAATGACTTGAGATTGGTGACAGCTGGTAGGCCTGGTTAAGTGAAAGACAGCACAGGAATAGGATTAATAGAAAGAGGTGCTAAGAGGGGATAGTATGTGGAGCCAATTAAATCTAATCACTGATCTTTCTTCCTGGAAACAAAAAAAAGAAATGCTTAAGCACAACCCAACTGCATCATATTTAATTAAGCAGATGGATAATTTCTTCCTAGCAGAGGTTCAAAAGAACTAGATTCTGTTACTTCATTTTCTGCACTGGAGCTGGAATGTATGTAGGTTTCACCCCCTTCTCCAAACCTGAGATCAGGGTAGTGCTATTGTTTTTGCAAGCTGTATCAGGCACTTTCTGAAAGTAAAAAAGAAAAGAGCAAAATTAAAAAAAAAAACTAAACATAAATAAAGTAAATAAAGCTTAAGCTTGGAAAGGTATTTGGAATACATTTGGCATAAGCCAATCTGTTGAACTGTTTTTTTTATCCAGCAACTGAGCAAGGTAATTGCCAGAAAAATAAACTCTAAGCATTTATAAGTTCAGAGATGGGCTGCTACCAGTTCACCTGGGTTCAGGCAAACCCATAGCTAGTTTTATGGTCAGTTCGGTGAACCGGCAAATTCCACCCCTGCCTGACCCTTCCCATACTGTCCTTCCCCTCCCAGGAGTCCCCGTGTGGCCCATTTGGATGCCAGGTAAGTGCAGAGGCTCTGGAAGGGTGAAAAATGCATCTCCTGTGTTCCGAAATAGCAGGCTCATAAACCTGCAAACTTGACTGGCCTTTTCACAAGCAGGCTCGAAATCCTGCATATTTGATTGGTCCATGAACAGCGGGTCGTGATTGGTCCTTCCGGACTGATCTGATTGGCTAGTTAACGGGCTGCCACGATTGCACGCTCCAAGCACGGCAAACTTAAACCATTGGATGCTTTGACAGCAGTCAGCTCTATAAAAGGAGCTGCTGCTGCCATACTCTTTGCTCTGTTTTCCCGAAATAACTAATAAAGAGTTGGAGTCACTATTCAATGTCTCGTCTGCATTATTGCGCCCATTCTCCAAGATAGAACACCCTGGAAGTTCCAGAAGATTGGAAACTGGCTCGTTTCCCGCCTCCAGAAGGTCTCCAGACGCTCCTAGAGGCTCAAGGAAACCCTCTGGAGCCCAGGGAGGGCAAAAACACCCACCCCTTCCACCATGGTGCAGGAAGCTGACGAGGCCATGCCTACCCAGCAGCCAGGCAGAGAACCGGTTGCTGATATTTTTGAAGCCCACCGCTGTATAAGTGCATGTAATAAAATAAGGCTGTGCCTTGACTGCTTCAATCCCTGACCAAAAGAGAGAATTAAGGCAATTTGGGGTAATTTTTAATTCAGTCAAGGCAAAAAGGATTGCTTTACTTTGTCCTGGTTTTAATGGAAAACCATGTTATGATCTTTCTTTGCTACATAATTTAAGAATTTTCCCTGTGGTTACTTTTGCAAAACGATTTGGTGAATAAAAAGAATCAATGGAAACGTTAGAGTTTCTGACTTGTCAAAATCTATCCTCGGATCAGAACAATCCTTGTGACTATGCTACCATCATTTTCCAATATCCTGGACATAGAACAATTAAGAGAGAACCATTTATTTGATCATATACTCTCATCATACTTTCAATTTCTCATTCAAGGAAGAAAGACATGGATGAATGGATGGATGAATAGAATGAATGTCAGGCATATCATTTAAGGTGCCTTCGTTTAACTTTGATTTTTTTTTTAATAGTGATTAGCAAACAGAAGATTAGTTACAGATTAGGCAGCAATACAGGAAAACCAGCTGCTTAGCTGTAAGCCTCCAATCAGCAGTACCAATCCTTTTAAATGAAAAGAGAGTAAGCAATTGAACTACGGGAAAATGGAGGGGGGGGGGTGATGACTAGATTGTAAATGCACATTATAAAATCAAATCATTTTGAATCTTCTTCAAGTCTTGGTGACTTATTCAGATACATCTGTTCAGTTTTCTTGGCTTTCTATAGAAACATTGCATCAAATTTGCCTAAGTAAATGTAAAAGTTCAAGTAAATGATAGAATTCTGACTACAGTTGAATATTTTTCAGTAAGGTTCTTCCACTTTTTAAAAACTAAATAGTCACCACCATTGAAAATAGCAAGGTAGCTCGCTGGCAAAGAAGCCTGTTGTCAGCTTTGGAAGTCCTTTTAATAGTCGATGCTCCCACACTGCCACAAGCCTGAGAAAGTGGGAGAAGGGGGGGTTTCAACTGAGTAGCTCTAAGTAGACAAAATAAAATTCTTTTGTTAGTTCAAGGTCATTGAGTATGGCGCAGGATGAAATAATAATCTGACTTTAGGGCGGATTGTGATTGGGCCATGTGATGTGATGAGGGCCAAGGTGGGATGGATTTGTAGTTTGAATATTGAAGGAAGCCTGAAAACGTTCAGATTCAGAATTTCACAGATGTGCCAGTTTACTACATAGATGTGCCAGTTGACAAATAAAGGTACCTTTGAGATATGTCTATCTCTGAGTTATTGATTGTAATGGATTGCTGGAACACTGATGTTATGTATGTAAACAGTTGAAATAAAAGCGAGCTTGGGGTAAAGTGCAGGGTTCTGACCCTGTACTTCTGATTGGTTGTTAAGCGGCTCGATCAGATTGGTTGGGTTCAGAGAATCCGATTGGCCCTTAATGAAGGACTCTTATTGGTTTTGGAGCTAGCGTTTTACAGCTCCCTATTGGTTATGTCACATTAGAGTTGCCTATATAAGGCAGAGTTGTTGTTATACAAGTTAGAAGTCACTATGCAATAAAGAGCTGAAAGTTCACCAACTAAGACTGTCTCCATTCATTTAGCCCATGCCTAAAACCATATCACTGGCGACGAGGATGGGATTTGGAGACATCTGATCTTAAGGAACTTAGAAGAAAAACAGAGCACGTGTTAAGACGACGCCACCAACGGAAACCATGTCCAGTGGCATCGTACCACCCGTTCCGTTAGATCCAAACCAAGAGGATTGGGAATCCTACATGGATCGCTTCCAAATGTTCCTTGAAACAAACAACCTGAAGGACGCCACACCAGCCAAGAAGAGGGCGCTGTTCCTGATGTACTGCGGCCTTTAAAATGGCGAAAGCACTCGCGAAACCTCGAGAAGTGAAAGCAATGAGCTGGGACGACCTCAAACCTCTCCTGAGAGATCATTACGCACCAACCGTACCTACACTCGTGAGATGCCACGAGTTCTATCAAAGAAGCCAGCGAAAAGGAGAGAGTGTGGCTGACTTCGTGGCAGACTTCCGACACTTGGGAGGCCTCTGCGGGTTCGCAGACTTAGATGAAGCACTGAGAGACCACTTAATTCTGGGATTAGATGCACTGGGCGTGCAAAGCAAGCTGATGGCAAAGGGCGACATCAACCTTGCTGATGCCATCGCCGAAGCCACTGCTGCTGAGGCGAGCAAAAAGTCCACGGCGCAACTACGGCGAAGCCGAAACCCAACGACCCCATCTACTGGCGACATTTTATCCAAGTCAGAAGAGCGGCTTGTTACGACGCACCACAAGGACCTCTCTTCGTCGTCAGACAGCGACGAAGAAGGGGTCCATCGACTGCGGTCCGACCGGGACCCTCGCACTAAACCCTCACGCCCTTGCGCTGGTTGTGGGGCAACCCACCCCAGGGCAGACTGCAAATTCCGTGACGCACTCTGCCATGAGTGTGGGAAACGAGGCCACATCAGTCAAGTCTGTTGCAGTTTACCGGGACCAAGTCAGGCCTCAAGGGAACCAACTTTCGCCAATCGGCAGGAAACCGTCCTGTAAGGCGAGATCCAGCAAACCACTCCTACAGATATCGAGCATTGCAGAAAGAAGAGGCTCACCATGCTATCACTATAGGTCACGCCTCAGCCATGGACGCTAAGAAGATTCGAGTTACAGTAGCCATAGAGAACCAACCTTGCCACATGGAGGTCGATTCGGGATTGTACCTCTCGATGGTGTCATGGAAGACATTAAAGCAACTCATTCCTACCATCCAATGCCAAGACCTTCGAATGCAGCGTCTCATCCTCAAAGACTACTAAGGGAATCGGATCCCCGTGGTCGGGTCTTGTCGAGTCCGCGTCTCGTTTAAAAAGCATACGGCATATTTACCTCTAATGATCATCGATAGGGACAGGCCTAGTTTGTTGGGCCTCCAATGGTTTGCGCCACTCGGCATCGAAGTAGCCGGCATGAACTGAGTCGGTGATTGCGAGTGGGAGGAGGACCTTATTTCTGAATTCAGCGATGTCTTCGCAGATCATCTGGGCGAGTATAAGGGGACCCCAATTTCATTTAGCCTCGACCCTAAGGTCGCCCCGATCCGTTTAAAGCCCCGTCGAGTTCCGTTTGCCCTTAAGGCCAAGATAGATGAATAACTTGACAAACTAATTAAACAAGGGGTATTGCACCCCATTGATCATTCTCCATGGGAAACTCCTATTGTAACCCCCATTAAGCCAGATGGGTAAATCCGAATCTGTGGGGACTACCGGGCCACTCTAAACCATGCCCTCCAGCAGAACGCGTATCCAGTGCCGGTGGTGCAGCACCTCCTTCATTCCCTGGGAGGCGGAAAGGTTTTTGCTAAATTAGATTTAGCTCAAGCCTATCAACAATTGCCCGTGGATGATAAAACAGCCCAAGCTCAAACGATAGTAATGCACAGAGATGCTTTTAAATGTACCCGATTGCAATTCGGGGTAAGTGTAGCCCCGGGAATATTCCAAAGCTTAATGGAACGATTATTGCAGGGAATCAAGGGCATGGTTCCGTATTTTGATGACGTGTTAATTGCAGCTCCTAGTAAAAAAATTCTGCAGAATCGTTTAAAATGTGTCCTTAAAAAATTCCAAGAAGCGGGATTGAAAGTAAAAAGGGATAAATGTCATCTGTATACTGACAGTGTTGAATTTCTAGGTTATCGCATTGATAGTCAGGATATTCACCCTACTGAGAGTAAATTAAGGGCGATAAAAAATAGTCCCAGACCCCGTAACAAAACAGATCTCCAGGCATTTTTAGGCCTTATCAATTTCTATAATGTGTTTTTACCACATAAGGCGACTGTGGCTGAACCGTTACACCAGTTATTAGATAAGAAAGCATTGTGGGTTTGGGGTTACCGGGAGGAAAAACGTTTCGAAATGTAAAAGATTTACTTACATCTGATTCTGTACTTATGCAATATAATGAAACATTACCATTGGTTATAACTTGTGATGCCTCACCGTTTGGGGTGGGCGCCATTTTGAGCCATGTGCTGCCTAATGGAAACAAGGCCCCCATTGCAAGACTCTTTCCCATGCAGAAACGAGGCCCCCTTTTCGAAGACTCTTTCCCATGCAGAACGTAACTATGGACAAATAGATAAGGAAGCTCTTGCAATTGTGTCAGCCGTAAAAAAATTCCATGAGTATGTATATGGAAGGACATTTACCATTGTAACTGACCACAAACCTTTACTGGGGATAATCGCTGGGGACAAACCAACCCCCTATATATTGTACCCAAGAATGACTCGTTGGTCAGAGTTCCTAGCTGCTTATAATTATCAATTGTTACATCGCCCGGGGAAAGCCATTCCCCACGCCGATGCACTCAGCAGAGCACCGCTACCAGAGACTCTTGACGATCCGGCACCAACAATATCAGCATTACAAATCGAGACGCTCAACTTGCCCCCTATGACCGCTCGAGATATCGCGAGAGAGACCAGACGAGACCACACCCTAGCTAGAGTCCTAGGCTGGGTAGAACGTGGATGGCCATTGGACCAGGTCCCAGATGACTTTGCGCCATTTAAAACAAGGCAGACTGAACTTTTTTCACAAAAAGGCTGTGTCATCTGGGGCGATAGAGTCGTCGTTCCAGAACGACTCCAAAAGACGCTGTTACAAATTTTGCACGAAGGACATCCCGGGTTTGTGCGGATGAAAGCACTCGCACGGAGCTACGCTTGGTGGCCAGGCATGGACCGACACATCGAGCAATGGGTCAAGGCCTGCACTAAGTGCCAACAAACCAGCAACGCACCGCCAAAAGCTGCACCGACTGAATGGGAGACGCCACGCGGACCCTGGTCCAGAATCCACCTGGATTTCGCAGGGCCTATTAAAGTACATACATTGCTGTTGACTGTCGATGCATACTCTAATTGGTTAGAAATTCATCGAATGACCAATACAACCTCCGAAGCAGTCATTAAAGTCCTTAATAGACTCTTTGCAACTCATGGATTGCCGGACGTCCTGGTGTCTGATAACGGACCACAGTTTACAGCGCTAATGTTTGAACAGTACCTTGCTGATAATGGCATCCGCCATGCGCTCACCTCGCTGGCGCATCCTGCTACCAATGGCCGAGCGGAATGCATGGTCCAATTTGTAAAAAAGACTTTGCAAAAAGTGGACTATGATAATATTGACAAAAAAATAAACCACATTCTACTTCTACAACACATCACTCCGCACAGCGTAACCGGCAGAACTCCCGCAGAACTTCTCATGGGGCGAAAACTCCGTTCCCGCCTCGACCGACTGCACCCTGTTTACGAGCCAGAAAAGCCTGCAGGATCCAGTGGACGCTACCGTACCTTCAAGGTAGGCGACCCCGTTTATGCAAGAAATTTATCGGGCGACCTGGTTTGGATTGAAGCAACGATAATACGTGAGACTGGGCCCAAATCCTATATTGTAAGATGTGTTGATGAAAGACTGTGGAAACGACATATTGACCAATTACGGTCACGACTCATATCGGCCAGTCAACAACTCCCCCATGACCAAACTGAGGGGGGGAAAGGAATGGAAGAAGACGACATTCCAGGGAACCTGTTCCAAGAAAGCAATGAATCAAGTGAAACCCAGGAAATGGAGCAGGAGGAAGAATCGTACGCTCCAAGGGAAATCACACCAGAACGAGAAGCTGAGCCACTGCCAGACAACATCCTACCTCAACAGGACAACACGCAGCCAGTCCAAAGAAAATCTGATAGACCCAAAAGACAACCATCCTATTTGAAGGACTATATAGTCACACAGTAATTGAGGAGCCAGGGGGAAGGGGTGTTATGTATGTAAATAGTTGAAATAAAAGCGAGCTTGCGGTAAAGTGCAGGGTTCTGGCCCTGCACTTCTGATTGGTTGTTAAGCAGCTCAATCGGATTGGTTGGGTTCAGAGAATCCGATTGGCCCTTAACGAAGGACTCTTATTGGTTTTGGAGATAGCGTTTTACAGCTCCCTATTGGTTATTTCACATTAAGGTTGCCTATATAAGGCAGAGTTGTTGTTATTAAAGACTCAAGTCACTGTGTAATAAAGAGCTGAAAGTTCACCAACTAAGATTGTCTCCATTCATTTAACCCATGCCTCAAACTATATCAACTGACATCTGTACTGTGGCTTGGGTGAAGAAGCCTGTAATGATGAACTATGGATGAACTATGAGCCTGACTGAGGTCTAAATTTCTCCACAGATTTATCATTTCAGCCTTACACATGAGAGTGGGGAATAAATGTCAAAAGATGCATAGTAATGCCCCCTTCTGTTCTGGACTAGCAGGCTAGTAAACCTGCAAACCTGATTGGTCCACTAACAGCAGGTCATCATTGGTCGCTCCGGGCTAATACGATTGGCTGGTTAACGGGCTGCTGCGATTTGACAACCCAAGCGCAGCAAGCTTAAATCATTGTCATTGGACGTTTAGCTGCAGACAGCTCTATAAAAGGAGCTGCTGCGGCCAGGCTTTTTCGCTCTGATCAGAAGTCACTAATAAAGAGTTGAAGTTACTATCTGAGGTCTCGTCTCCGTTATTGCACCCATCCTTCCAGACACAACACCTTCTTTTGCACTTCTGTTAAGGTAATGCACACAAATAGGTCACTATTTTTGTTTTATCATTTTGATGAAATTTTGGCTTTGCTGCAGATGCCTTTGGCCTTGCAGCCAGATCAGTTTTCCTCAATATGGTGCATTCAGATGAGTTAGAATAAAACTCTCAGTGTCAGTAACCAGCATATCCAATGATCATGGTGTTTAGGAATTAAGGCAACACCTTTAAAGGATATCAATTTTAGAGGACTGCTGTATTCTAATAGAAAATAGTTTTCATAAGTAAAATAGCCTTACAAAAAGTGGGGGGGAGGTATAAGTTGACTGATGGACCCCATCCCACCAACAGTAACTAAAGAGGTAAGACAATTCAACAAGGATTCAATTTGTTTAGTTGTCATATGGAATACTGAATATTTGCCACGGACAATATTCCCTACTAAAACATTTTGATCTGCCTTGCTTGTAAAAATGCTCTCAAATTGGAGATTTAAATGTCTCTCATGTCAAGACTTTTGCCTTTATTTTCCTCTAGTAGAGGAAAAGCAATTATCTGTTTCTCAAATTGATCTTTCACCCTTAAAGTTTTCTTTACATAATAGGACTGTAAACTGTGTTTTACACATATTCCCTAAAAATCAATACACAGAGATCCTTTTTCACGAAAGATTATTTTACTCATATAAACTTAAATTGGCAGCTTCTCCTTAGCCAGTCCATAATCTGGATTTAGGAGGGAGTTCAAGGGATTTGATGGAACTACCTAACAGCAGGTTTTTCAGTAGCCTTCTATCATCTTATTAAATTTATTCACTTTTGCTCTGGACAAAAAATTCCTAATGTAGGTTGAATTTTTACTGATCTAGGCATAATTGGAAATTCATTGAATTATCCTCTACTTCCAATAATTGTTTTAAATAAGCTAGTGTGTATATAATTGGCAGCCATATATCCTTTCAACACACATACACTCACATGTACAGACATTTCTATTATTTCTTTGAAATAATAGTACATGGTACACAGTACATGGAAATACATGGTGACTATGTGTAACTTTATGCATTGAAGAATATAAACTTTCTGAAGTGGACTTGAAAACAATGAGTTTTATGTGCATAATCATAGGACAGATTAACCTGATAGATTTGGAGATACTTGAGTACTTTTCATTTTTTATTAGTTCCTCTCTCTGAAATGTTAATTGATCTCCATACTCATCACCACTATGTATTTGATCAAGAAGCTTTTTAGTTTAGTACCTTCTTTTGATGTGGGTGAATACTCTCAGTTATGTCTTACCAATCCTTAATATGGTTGCTGTTATCTTTGTTCATTAAGAAGCTAGACTACTTGCAGGGCCATCTTAACAGCATTATGGGTCCCAAGCAAAGCAGTGTATTTGGGCCCCTCCAACAACTACTCACAGGAATAAAAATGTGAATGGTCGACAAAATATATCTGCATGTTAGTTTTAATAAAAATGCAGTAAAATGTAATAAATATGTAGCTGCATTTATATGATACAAGGTACATTGAAGCGTTAACCTACACAGAACAGTATGGGGCCACTATGCTCGTGGGACTCACAGGCAATTGCCCATCAGGCCTATGCATTAAGACAGCCCTGACTGCTTTCAGCTTTCAGCAATCACTAATGTTGGGTCTTACCTAATAGGCCACTGCAAATCAGGCACAATCTAATTTAAATCATCAATCTGACCAGAAAACCTGATTTGAACTGGAAAAATCTATCCAGTTTGATTTGAACATTCAGACAGAATTGTCAGGTTGAATTGCTTTCCTTTGGATTTCTAAATCAATATTTTTAAAAAGCCATTTCTGTGCAGGTAAGCATCTAATTTGTCCAAATTGATTTGGAGGTATCCCATTCATTTTGACTTTCAAGTTTGATTAGTTGATTTGATTTGGAAGTTTGATTGAATTGTCTTTGTAGTAGAAGCTCCAGCTTTTTTTTTTTTTCTTTTACAACACGAGCAACACATTTTACCAAAAAATAAGAATTTGACTGCTCGGTTGAATCTAACTTTTTGACTTCATTAATATTCCCACCCAATGCTCCTATTCTAATTAGTTCTGGAACATGCATTTACAATAAGGTGTGTTATACGACAACACCTGAATATATACCAGTCATGTTCACACAGCCATTAAGGGACAAAGTTATGTGTAATCACACAGCCATTTCATATGGTTATTGAATTTACACAGAAGACTGTTTGAAGACTGTTTACCCATGTCCAGTGAGATCGTGTAACATTTTGCAACCTAATTAATTTTGAAATATTTGAGAAATTGCATACCTAATCTGGATCAATTAATTTTACATTTTTTTTCAAATTTAAATGTTTCAATGACCAGCAGTGAAACTGTGAGATTCTTCTTTCCTTCTCATATATGCTTTTAACCAGGAGTGGGATCTGACCAGTGTAACTACCAGTTCGGTGATTTACAATTTGCGTGAATCATCGACAGCTTGCTGGCTGCACAGCTGAGCAGCGCTGTGTGTGTGTGTGCAGCGGTTGTAAAAGCACTTTTTTCTGCTTTTTCAACCACAGCTGTGCCGCACAGAGCAGCTGAGGTTGAAAAATCAGGAAATAAAGGACAGGTAAGTGCCCAGGTGGGTGGGTGGGCCAAACAGCAGCAGACATAGAACCGGTCCCATGTCTGCTGCTCTTCAGAGCTACTGGTTCTACAGAACCAGACAGAACCAGTAGAATCCCACCCCTGCTTTTAACTCAAGGGAACATATAGCATAGATGAAGTATTTGTTTGTTCTTTTATATCCTGCCTTTATTATATTTTTATAAATAACTCAAGGCATTGAACATACCTAAAACTCTTTCCTGCCCTACTTTTAACAGAAAAATCCTGAGGGGTGAATTGGGCTGAAAAATATCTGACTGGCCCAAAATCATCCAGCCAGGTTTCATGCCTAAGCAGAACTGAAATCAGAGGTGGTATTCAGCAGGTTCTGACCAGTTTTGGAGAACCAGTAGCGGAAATTTTGAGTAGTTTGGAGAACTGGTGGTAATATTCTTCCCCTGCCATGCCCACCAAGCCACATCCACCAATCCATGCCATGCCCACCAAGCTACATCCACAGAATTGGTAGTAAAATTTTTTGAATTCCACCACTGACTGAAACTCATTATTTCTTTGTTTCTAGCCTAGTGCTTTAATCACTAGACTGAACTGGCTCTCTTTACTCTGCTAAAGTTTATGCCTTAATAATTATCTATATCTTTAAAAGGCCACGTCAAGTTATGCTTTATTCCCTTGTTATTATTCCATCAGTGTTCTTTTACCTTACTCAGAGAGCTACATTTGGATCACTTCTTTATATTTTGACAAGATAGAAACAATCCGAATTGGAGGAAGGGATTTACTGTATATTCTTGTATCTTTAGGGAAACAATTAGATTTGCATATCTTTTCTTTTTTAAAAAAAACAACAACAAATTTTATTGATTTTACAGACAAACAAACCATCATTAACCATGAAATACATAAAACCTCTTTCCATTATTAATTTTACAAGTCAAGTAAAATATTATTTTATGCAACATAATTCTGTTTTACACCATTTCAATATAAACATATAGATATCTCTTAACAAATTTCTCATTATTTCTCTTTTCCTATTCAATTTCATTGTTATTATTATTATTTTCTATATTTATCCAATTTATAATCATCATCTTCATTCCTCTCTGACTTGATTACCATTATTCTCATCCAACATTCCTCCAAGATTTTATTAATTCTCAAGCAAAACATAGACACACAAAACACAAAAATATAAAACTTCTTTTAAGAAAGTAGTTTGGCCCCAGATTACCTCTCTTTGTATGGACTTCAATTAAATTCATGCTCATCTTGTATACCATTACCTATCTTATTTACCATTCTATATCTTCTATATAACTTCTCCCCGCTTTTCATTCTTCTTATTTCTATTTTATTTAATTCATTTTAATTTAAATCATTATATTTGTATTTTTTGTCCATTCTTTCCAGATTATCCATTTATCTCATTCCCTATAGTAAAAAAAAAAAAAAAAATTTCTCCTGAAATCACTGGTCAGAGTATGATGCCTTTCTATCCTCCCCCTAAATTAATATTTAAAATAATACCTGATACCCAATCTGATTCTGCTTAGTACATTCTACCTACTAACCTTTAAAGAGAAAAAATAATAAATTCATAATAATTAATATAATTAGATAATAAATGTAAATATTAAATCTTATGACATTCCGATTGTCTATTTCAAAAAACAAGTGCTACAATTTTATTAAATTTTAAAATCTATCATTACTAAACATTTCAATATTTTAATCTTTTATTAATTCTTATAACATTCTAGTTTTCTATTTCTAATACATAATACCATCTTATGTACCTTGCAGAATCTTCTTTTTTAAAGAAATTATACCTTACCCTTTATCCCTAAAAAAAAATCCT
Source organism: Hydrophis major (assembly GCA_033807585.1). Lineage (NCBI taxonomy): Eukaryota > Metazoa > Chordata > Lepidosauria > Squamata > Elapidae > Hydrophis > Hydrophis major. Next base: position 324,286,037 of record CM066328.1, on the reverse strand, counting down.
TTTTTCCCATCTTGTTTCATACCTTTGTGACTTTTCCCTCCCTTTTCCCTTCCTTTCTTAACCCCCCTGGCCTTTTTACCCCCCCCACTAACCTCCACCTTTTTAGCTTTCCCTCTCTGTTGTAATCCTTTCTCCTTTTGCTCAGTAACATTGAGTTGGTTTTGCATCTTATTTTTTCCTTTCTTAAGTGTTTTTTTAAGTCTTAAGTCCTTCATTTTCCTTCCTTTCTTTCTCCTTTCTCTCTTAGTTAATTTTTTAGATTCACTGAAGATGGCGTCTTCTTCTTCTTCTTCTTCTCCTTCTATTTCTTCCATCTGTTGTTATGTTTGCTGATAAATAGCAAGCACCATTTCTAAAGAAAGGAAAGCTTCTTTCACAGCGTCTTTACTTTCTTGATATTCCTTTCTAAGTTCATCATCAGATAAAGCCATTCTTTGTTCTTCTTAGAGCAACCAAAATGTTTCAAAAGTTAAAACAATTCCTCAAAGTCCCAAAGACATCAATCAGTCCAAACAACGCACAAAGTTCTCACTTTCTCTTCCTGGGGTGGTATCAGTAAAAGGAAAAAGAAAAAAAGCCCAATCTGTATTTTACAGCCTTGTTGCAATCAATTTCTAGTCTCAAGATCTTCAAGGCATCTCCTCCAGCAAAAACTTTATATTATATATATATATATATATATATATATATATATATATATATATATATATATATATGTATGTATATATATATATATATATATATATATATATGTATATTGTCCTCTCCCTTCCCACTTATAACAAGAAGTCAAGTTTTTACCTTTTATAAAAAACAACAGGTTTCTCAATGGCCATTTGTTGATTCCATAGGGAAGGAGGGTCAACTTTCCTTTCAGCACCTCAATTTTGCCACTTGAAATCCTCCTCTGGAAACCAAGTATTTTTCAAAAAGCCATAGTTCTCAGGATTAAATGCCTCTTAAAGTCCTGGATCAGCCAAAAAACTTTCTCTTGTAAACTTTCTCCCCTCTTCCTCCTGCTCAGTCTCATCCCAGCTGCCAGCTTCTTTGTGGCGGCCATTACAGACCGCCGCTTGACTGCCTTGAGAAAAGTGGGTTTTGCCAGCTGGGGAGGGGGTCTGCAACACCCCCAAACCCCTCACCAGCTCCCCCTATCTTCGGCAGCCTCTGTGAGCAGCCTTAGCCTCCAAACCCATCCAGATCGGAGGCACCAAAACGGCTAGTGCGGCAGGGATCGCACAGGATCGTGGAACCCTGCCGCTGGCGAAACCGACAAACCGGAAGTTCCCCGGATTTGCATATCTTTTCATAAGCCAAATTTCCAAATGAAATGACTGCATTTCAGAAGTAATCATGGATCCAGTCCTATATTTTTATACTTATATATGGTGTAGAAATTGGACCTGCTTTAGTTGGAAGATGCACGAAGCATTATTATCTTGCCTCTGACCACTTCATGTTTAATCAAATCTGGTAAATTTTATGCAAACACAAACATGCATACTGTTTGGCTAAGATAGGCCACTCCCTGAAGACAGAGTCAAATAAATATGCTTATTATTTCAGCCAAGTCAGTGGAGAAAACCACGGTTATAATAATTGAAAGTAAAAGTAATTGAGTTATTCTTCAAATGCTATTGTTAGAAACAATACATGGAAACACATGGTGACTATGTGCAACTTGGTAGACTTAGTTTACTTAGGCAGACACAAGGAATGTTTATTCATGACCTAAACCAAAGAAACATTCCATGACTTACAGAATTTTGAATTACTCTTCAAAATACTTTCGAAATTTGAGAAAGTCATGCTGAAAATCTTCTGACCAGGGCTATTTCAATCTATAGCAGGAGTCTTCAAACTTGACAGCTTTAAGACTTGTGGGCTTCAACTCCCAGAATTCTTCCTCCAGTCATGTTAGCTCAGGAATTCTGGGAGTTGAAGTCCACAAGTCTTAAACTTGCCAAGTTTGAAGACCCTTGATCTATAGGTAATCTTCAACTTACAATCACAATTGGGATCAGAATTTCCACTGCAAAGCAAGGTGATTATTAAAGTGAGTCATCAAATTTTATAATGATTTTGCTAAGGGTGTTAAGTGAATCACTGCAATTGTTAAATGAATCACACAGTCATTAAGTGAATCTGGCTTCCCAGATTGACGTTGCTTGCCAAAAGCCAGCTGGGAAGATCCCAAAAATGGTAATTGTATCATCCTGGGATGCTGCCATTCTCATAGATAAATGTGGTTGGCCAAGGGCCAAAAATTTGATCATGTGACTGTGGGGATGCTGCAATAGTCATAAGTGCAAGTACTGGTCTTAAGTCACTGTGTTGAGTGCTGTCGTAACTTCAAAAGGTTGTAAGTCAAGGACTATTGTATTTGCAGTTCACGTATGTCTATTTGTCTATATATTTTATACAGGCCTACAATGGAGAAAGTCATTAATTTTGGAGGTCAAACTTTCTGATAAGTGAGAAACAGAGGAAAATTAGTTGGGAGAACATGGAGAGCACTTAATTGCCAAGAATGTGTCCTCTTATCAAAATAAATAAGGATGGGGAAACAAAATATTGCTGAAGATCTTGGATTAGAAGCTTGTTCCCTTATAATCCTGAATAGAAAACAAAGCAAGAAAACCTGAGATAAGGAATTATAGTTTGACCACTGAAAGGCATTAGGGTAATAATAGACATTTATGCTATTCATACTCAGGAAAATAAGAGTTTCAATAGTTTATCGGGCTTTATCAAAGAATAATGCAACAATACTCAAGCAATATCAGAGAGGGAGGGAAAGACATGGTTCCAGAACCTGGGAAAAACATTTCTGCTTCTTTAAAATTATTGACATTTCTACAGTCTTCTGGTTATGAATTCACAATGGATAGTGACCTGCATGTATTATGTGAATAAATGCATTTATTTGTATATATTTTCTTATTTTTGCATTCATACTTTAGGAGTTCTAGTCACAAGGAAGTGAATTCCCTTCCTCTTGAGTTTTAGAAATCTTGTTTAGCAATATTTTATTTTATTTATTTGTCAATAGCTTACAAGTTAATAAACATAAACATAAATACAGGAAATGGGTATGAATAATTGGGGATAATAGGACAGGGACGGTAGGCATGATTGTGCACTTATACACACCCCTTACATACCTAAGGAGGTGAGCTCAATAGCGGTTAGTTTGAGGGAAAAGGAGTGTGGGTTTGGGGATGTGACAAGAGTGAGTTCCAGGCATTGACCACTTTGTTGCTGAAGTCATACTTTCTGCAATCAAGTTTGGAGTGGTGTACATGAAGTTTATATAAGTATGTGTTGCAATAAGATATCGCAATATCTCTCAAATACCGAGATTTCAGCAAACATTGTCCATTTTCTTCACATTATCTTTAGGAACTTGTTGTTTTGGAAAAAAAGAAGGGTAGCAAATTGTAATTCTCAGGAAGCTTAGTTCAGCTTCAGGGACTTTTCTGCATTTCTTTTTAACCTGCAGCCTAGAAAATGCTTCTTTGAAGAGGCAAGCATTGTCCTAAATGAAGAAAAATAAAGACCTTAAATGATGAATAGAGGTAGAAAAAAAATTATGCCTTTTTCATAGAAATTGAATTGTCTTCTCAATAGCTTTTTGTGTTTTGAGCAGAAATGGTTAACTCTACTCCTGCTGTTGTGAATCAATAAAAGTACTTGAATAAAGAGTATTAAGAGCTTGAAGCAAAGTGCAGGGTTCTGGCCCTGCACTTCTGATTGCCGATAATAGCGACATCGGATTGGTCCATTCAGGAGAATCTGATTGGCTATTAACTAGCCTCTCCCATTGGTTAATGGGAGCTAGCGCTCCCCGTCTTTCATTGGTTAAATAGTTAAGAGTTTGCCTATATAAAGGGGCCCATTGCGGTCATTGAGCTGAGCTGTTTTCACATGTAAATAAAGAGTTTGAAGTTCACTGTTCTCCGGCTCGTCTCCTCCTTTGCGCCCATGCACAGAACATAACACTGGCGATGAAGGTGGGATGTGGAGACGTCAGAGCTTACTGAACAACGAAGAACTATAACTGAGCACATGGCTGAAATGCACCAACAGCGGAACCATGTCCGGCGGCATCATACCACCCGCTCCATTCGACCCGGCACAAAAAGACTGGGACTCATATATGGATCGCTTCCAGATGTTTCTGGAGACCAACAATTTGAAGGATGCCACTACCAGAAAGAAATGAGCGGTATTCCTAACTCATTGCAGGCCGACCGTATTCAAGATGGCCAAGGCACTAGCAAAACCAGCAGAAGTAAAGTCTATAGACTGGGACGTCCTCGAACCCCTACTGAGAGCTCACTATGCACCGACTATGCCAACACTCGTTAGAAGGCATGAATTTTATCAGAGAAGTCAGCGGAAGGGCAAAAGTGTTGCTGATTTCATAGTGGATCTCCAGAATCTGGGAGGCCTATGCGAGTTTGCCGACCTAGAAGAAGCCCTAAGAGACCGAATAGTTCTGGGATTAGATGCACCAGGCATTCAGAGTAAACTAATGGCGAAGGGCGACATTAGCCTTAAAGATGCCATAGCTGAAACTACTGCAGCAGAAGCAGCCAGGAAGTTGGCTGCCCAAATGCGCTGCACCCACGCCCCACTTTGCCAACATGCCCGCGAAATTTCACCTCAGTCAGAAGGTCAGCTAGAAACAGCTCACCACGAGGACCTCGAATCGTCATCAGAAAGCGATGAAGAAGAGGTCCATCGACTTCGGTCCGAACGAGACCAATGCCAGAAATCTTAGTACCAATGTGCCAGGTGTGGAGCAAGCCACCCCCGGTCAGAATGCAAATTCCTCGACACGCTCTGCCATATGTGCGGGAAAAGAGGCCATATCGGACTGGTCTGTAGAAGCAAGCTAGGACCCAGCCAGCCCTCGAGGGGGGCTAACTATCGCAAACTGATGGGAAGTCGTCCCGTGAAGTGAGAACCCATGAACCACCAATGGAACAACCACTCCTACAGAAACAAAACCCTAAACCACCCAACGAAGTGAGAAGAGGCTCACCAAACAATCACGATCGGTCACGCCTCATCTCTTGACGCCAAAAAGATCCAAGTGAAAGTGGCCATCGAAAACCAGCCCTGCCTGATGGAAGTCGATTCAGGATCGTCCCTCTCGATGGTTTCCTGGAAGACCCTCAAGCAGATCATCCCTACTATCCGGCAGCAAGACCTCAGATTCCAAAGACTCATACTCAAGGACTATCGAGGAAATCAAATCCCGGTCGTTGGATCCAGCCGAGTCCGGGTATTGTTTAAGAACTGCACAGCATTCCTACCCCTGACTGTAATTGACAGGGATCGGCCTAGTTTGTTAGGCCTCCAATGGTTCGCTCCACTCGGAATTGAAGTAGCTGGCATTCACCGAACCTGCAGCAGCAACTGGGAAGAAGACCTCGTCCACGAATACCAGGACGTCTTTGCAGAAAAATTAGGCGAGTACAAGGGGACCCGATATCATTTAACCTCAATCCCGAAATAGCTCCCATCCGCCATTTGCCCTTAAACCAAAGATTGATGAGCAGCTTGATAAATTAATAGCACAGGGTGTTTTAGAACCAACCGATTACTCTCCCTGAGAAACCCCAATCGTAACAGCCATCAAGCCAGATGGATCGATAAGAATTTGTGGGGATTACCGAGCCACCCTGAACCACGCCCTTCAACAAAATGCTTACCCAGTACCGGTGGTGCAACACCTCCTCCATTCCCTGGGGGGCGGAAAAGTCTTCACTAAACTAGACTTAACCCAGGCATACCAACAACTTCCTGTTGACAAAAAAATGGCAGAGGCCCAAACGATCGTTATGTACCGAGGTGCATTTAAATGTAACCGACTCCAGTTCGGAGTGAGCGTTGCCCCGGGAATCTTTCAAAGTTTGATGTAAACGCTATCACAAGGGATAAAAGGTGTTGTCCCATATTTTGGTGATGTGTTAATCGCTGCCCCGACTCGGAAAATACTAAAGGAGTGCCTGAGGTTGGTTCTCCAGAGATTTAAAGACTCAGGTCTCAAAGTTAAAAAAAACAAGTGTCAATTATGTACGGATCATGTTGAATTTTTAGGATATTTAATTGATAATCATGGCATTCACCCCACCAATAACAAACTTAGGGCAATCAAGAATGCCCCAAAACCCCAGAATAAGGCCGACCTCCAGGCTTTTCTAGGCCTTATCAATTTTTATAACGTTTTCCTGCCTCACAAAGCAACCGTAGCCGAACCCCTACATCGTTTATTGGACAAAAAAGCAACCTGGATATGGAGACACAGAGAAGAACAGGCGTTTCAACATGTGAAAAATTTATTGACTTCTGATGCTGTTTTGATGCAGTATAACGAGACTTTGCCTTTAACGATTACATGTGATGCATCACCATTCGGAGTGGGCGCCATTTTGAGCCACGTTTTGCCAAACGGTAGTGAAGCCCCTGTTGCCTATTTCTCAAAGACGTTATCAAAAGCAGAATGCAATTACAGTCAAATTGATAAAGAGGCCCTTGCTATTGTGTCTGCGGTTAAGAGATTTCATGAATATGTGTATGGCCGAGCCTTTACTACAGTGACTGACCACAAACCTTTGCTGGGTATAATAGCGTGAGATAGGCCAACACCGTATATATTATCTCCCAGAATGACTCGCTGGTCAGAATTCTTGGCGGCATATAATTACAAGTTGCAACATCACCCAGGGAAAGCCATTCCCCACGCCGACACATTGAGCCACGCACCACTTCTGGAGACCATTAATGACCCCGCTCCGATAGTTACAACACTGCAGATCGAGACACTTCGAACGACGCCATTAACAGCCCGAGATATCGCGATGAAAATGAAACGCGACCCCATTTTAGCACGAGTCCTCAGTTGGGTCGAGCGGGGATGGCCATTGGACCAGATACCTGACGACTACGCCCCATTCAAGAATCGAAAAACGGAACTATTTTCCCAGAAGGGCTGCATTATCTGGGGTGATAGAGTTGTTGTCCCAGAGCGGTTACGACGAGCGATACTAAGAACCTTGCACGATGGCCACCCCGGCATCGTGCATATGAAAGCCCTCACACGAAGCTACGCGTGGTGGCCGGATATTGACAAACAGATTGAGACATGGGTAAAAGCTTGTCACAAATGCCAGGAAGTAAGCAATGCCCCTCCGAAAGCAACCCCGACTGAATGGAAAACACCGAGGGGACCATGGTCCCGCATTCATCTGGACTTTGCAGGACCTACCAAGGGACACACATTTTTATTAACGGTGGATGACTACTCAAACTGTCTTGAAATCCATGAGATGAAAAATACAACAACCAAATCAGTCATCAGGAAACTAGACAGACTCTTTGCGACACACGGATTACCAGATGTTCTAGTATCCGACAACGGGCCCCAATTTACCGCGCTATCCTTCGAACAGTACTTGGTGGACTGCGGTATTCGCCATGCGCTAACTTCGCCTGCGCATCCTGCGGCCAACGGAAGGGCCGAGCACATGGTAAAATTCATCAAGAAAACCTTGCATAAAATGGACTATGGCGATATAGAAGACAAGATTAACCGGATACTCCTTTTGCAGCATATCACTGCGCACAGTATCACCAATAAAACTCCCGCCGAGTTATTGATAGGTCAGAAACTCCACTCCCACCTCGACCGTCTGCACCCATCATATGAACCTGAAAAACCACATGGTTCCAGTGGGAAATGCCGTAACTTCCAGGTAGGCGACTTGGTTTTCGCTAGGAACTTTTCGGGCAATCCGTTGTGGATCGAGGCAACTGTAGTCCAAGTAAGCGGCCCTAGATCGTACCGCGTGAAATGCCGCGACGATAGAATATGGAAGTGCCATATTGATCAGCTGCGTTCAAGGCTACAGTCGGGGATCTCCGAGCCCCCTGACTTCCAAACCGAGGGGGGAGGAGATACCGAGGAAGCTGAATTTGAAGTGGCAGAAAGTTTCAGCAGAAGTAATGACCGCTCAGAGGCAACACGTGAAGGATCGGGAATGGGGGTGATCTCGCCTCAAGGAGATGCCGAGAGCATTAGTGGCAACGAAAATTTGAATACAGAACAGGAGGCACCCTCTTCACCAGATAATGTCCTACTCCAACAAGACTGTAGCCAAATACTGGGAGAACAATGCAAATCAAATAGACAATCAAAACAACCGGCATACCTCAAAGACAACGTGACCGCACCCCTTAAACGGAACCCAGGGGGAAGGGGTGTTGTGAATCAATAAAAGTACTTGAATAAAGAGTATTAAGAGCTTGAAGCAAAGTGCAGGGTTCTGGCCCTGCACTTCTGATTGGCTAATAATAGCGACATCAGATTGGTCCATTCAGGAGAATCTGATTGGCTATTAATGAGCCTCTCCCATTGGTTAATGGAGCTAGCGCTCCCCGTGTTTCATTGGTTAAATAGTTAACCTATATAATAGTTTGCCTATATAAAGGGGCCCATTGCGGCCATTGAGCTGAGCTGTTTTCACATGTAAATAAAGAATTTGAAGTTCACTGTTCACTGGCTCGTCTCCTCCTTTGCGCCCATGCACAGAACATAACACCTGCAAACTTAATTTAAAAAGAAGAAGAGAAAAAGAAAAAAAAAAGTTTGCATCTATTAACAAGCAGACTCAGGGTGGAAAAATAAATAAATATAATCAAAACAATGATTAGGAATCTGAAACAGGGAAAAACAATGCCTTGCACTCCTCACCAATACAGAAGAATCATTAGCCATGGACTCCTGCCATTTGCCTATCAGTGCCTAATTGTATTCACTGCAGGAACAAAGTGAAGGAAGTGACATCACACAATGCTGGGAAAGATGAGCCTGAAAAATCATATGCTTGGGATCAGCAGCCTGGCTGCACGTTTTAAAAATACTAATTGAAATGCTCTGGGCTCGTCCAAGGGAGATTATGCCACCAGTTTGACCAGGTTGACTAGAAGGGTTTTGCCTGCCCAAATTCTATGAGGTGGAAAAGGAGGGGCAGCAACCTGGGAGCATGCTGAAACAAGGGTGCATTTGAGAGAATTATATTTCAGCCGATTGGAAACATACCTCGTCATTTGCGTGTCCCACGCATCGGGTGCTTAGCAGCTGCAGTAATATCAATGGGCAATTGAAACCGACCTTCATTAGATTAGTGCTGAGCTTATTGCTTGTGCCAGTCTCATTATTATGGGTAAGTAAACTGGCAGATTGTCAGGATGCCTCATGGCAAGATGAGCTTTTGCAGCTTTTTGTTTGTGCTTATAATAAACAACGAAGTTAATGCAATCCCTTGGGCCCAGCCACGTCTCAGATGTTTTTTGCGAGCAGCAATCAGCTTGCTGGAGTAAACAACTTCTTATTTTAAGAAGCAATATTAATTAATTAAAGCAGGAGGCATGAGGCTGGGAAAGAGAGAGTAAGCGAGCACGAGCACCTGTTAATTATTTCCTGTCACCTGCCCCAGTGAAGCCCGCCTGTCGGAGAATGTGTTGGTGGGTGCCTTCAGCGAGCTCTGCTTGTCAGCTTGAGCCGATTGTCAATTGGAGATTGCAAGAGCTGACAACTTTTGACAGGGCACAACTAGATGTCACATCTCATTCCAATGTGGGTGGGTGGGTTGGTGGGTGTGCTTGTGTCTATTGCTTTGATTGTCAGGAGAACACTTGGTGATGACCCAAATTGTTTTTGCTTCTCAACTTCATGTCCAGTTCACATTGAGTTAAAGATGAAACCATGGGCTCTATTAAGCGACTAGCTGTTCTGCCACCCAAGTCTTCTGTTTTCACAGCCGAAAGGAAACAGAGGCTGAACAGACTGTTCTGGTTATTTCAAGTGGCCGGGATGATATAGGAATGTATGCAGGGGTGGGCTTCAAAAATTTTAGCAAGGGGTTCTCTGCCTGGTTGCTGGTGGCTGTGGTTATGATGGCTGTGGCCTAGTCAGCCTCCTGCACCATGGTGTGTGTGTGTGTGTGTGTGTGTGTGTGTGTGTGTGTGTTTGCCTTCCCCAGGCTCTGGAGCCTTTTCTCAAGCCTCTGGGAGGGCGAAAAGCTGGGCGTGATATTTGGGGGTTCTCTGAACTGCACAGAATCTTAGCTAGAGGATCTCCCAAGCCCCTGAATTTATGTTTTCACTACTTTTGGGATTTGCACCCTTGCACAGATATAGTAGGATTTGGTCTTCTTAGCCATCAGTCTACTTTCAGATATGGACTAATAACTGTGTATGTATTTCTACTCACTTCTACTTGTACTTGTACTACTACCAAACATCAAATGACTTAACATCAAATTAAGACCCATGGTGGCACAGTGGTTAGAACGCAGTATGGCAGACTAACTCTGCCAAGTGCCAGCAGTTCGATCCCGGCTGCTTGAGGTTGTTTCAGCCTTCCATCCTTCTGAGATCGGTAAAATGAGGGCTCATATTGTAGGGGGCAATATGCTGTAAACTGCTTAGAAAGTGCTGAAAAGCGTTATAAAGCAGCATATAAGCCTAAGTGGTATTGCACTACTTCTACTTGAAAATAGAGCTGCAGTAGGTGTAAATAAATTGTAGGCATTTTGTTGGCCTAGTGTATATGGAATATTTCTTGGAATAATAGTTCTGTATCTGGGGTCTTTTAACCAGACTGTGGTCTAACTACAATGCTGGGAAGTCAGGAAAAGAGAGAGAGAGAGAGAGAGAGAGAGAGAGAGAGAATCAAGTATCCCTCCAGTAACTGCATCAACTAGTCTATGTCACAAGAGAAAAAAATGCAGTATTCACTTCTATGGTGTGAATCACTCCTGGCAGATGGACATTCTCAATTTGCCTAAAACTTGTAACTGCAGCAGCATAATAATAAGCTCCCAGAGAGGGCAGAGATGATCTGTGGATGGTCTCAGTTCACTTTGCAAGCAAGTCTGAAATTTATTAAAGAGCAATTTAGTACTGAGCCAAATGGGAGTTGCCTTTGTGGGAATTTTCTGCTGAAAATTCAGATAAAAAACCCTGAAGTATTCTCACTCAATAACAGATCTGTTATGGATCATGGCAAAATGAGTCTAAAGTACAGGTAATCCTTGACTTACAACAGTTCATTTAATGACCATTCAAAGTTACAACAGCACCAAAAAAGTCACTTATGACCGTTTTTCATACTTACAACGTTTGCAGCATCCCCATGGTCAACTGATCAAAAATCTGATGCTTGGGAATTGACTCATATTTATGATGGTTGTCCCAGGAAATGGTGGGATTCAATTTTTTTTTACTACCAGTTCTGTGGGCATGGCTTGGTGGGTGTGGTGTGGCTTGGTGGGCATGGCTTGGAGGGTGTGGCAGAGGAAGGATGCTGTAAAATCTCTGTTCCTGTTAAGTTTGGAGCATGGGCGAGAAAGAATGGAGACGAGCCTGTGGAACGGTGAACTTCAACTCTTTATTTACATGGTGTGACAGCTCGAACTGGATGGCCGCTATAGCCTTCCTTATATAGGCAACCCAATAACTATTTAACCAATAACAACCCAGGAGCGCTAGCTCCGTTAACCAATACGAATGCCCTGTTAATGGCCAATCAGATTCCCCTGAACGGGCCAATCCGATCCTGCCATTAACAGCCAATCAGAAGTGCAGGGCCAGAACCCTGCACTTGACTCCAAGCTCAAGATAACTTTATTAAACCTTTATGCATTCACAACAGTTCCCTCCCCACTCCTGGGGGAAGGTTACTGTAAATCCTATTCCCTCCCCACCCCACTAACCTGATTTCCAGCTCCGTTCTCCTGTGCAGGGCAACAAAAAAAGACCCAGCCGATCAGTTGGGACTTGGAGGCAGAGAATAGATGGGCCTGTTGGAGGTGGTGTTTGCTGGTTCTCTGAACTACTCAAAACTTCCACTACCGGTTCTCCAGAACCGGTCAGAACCTGCTGAATACCACCTCTGGTCCCAAGGTCACATGATCACCTTTTGCAACCTTCTGAAAAATTAAATCAATGGGGAGATTGCTAGATTAACTTAACTTAACTACTGTGTTATTAACATAACAAGTGCGGCGATTCACTTAATAATTTTACTGAGAAAGGTAATAAAATGAGGCAAAATCCACTTAACAAAAGTTTTTCTTAGCAACAGAAATGCTGGGCTCAGTTGTAGTTGTAAGTCAAGAACTACTTGTATTTATCCACTGAGGACATGTATGAGTAAAACAAACTGGCAATCAGATAATTCATGATCCTCCATATGAACCTCACCAGACATAATTTTCTTTGAGACTTTTCTTGAGTAATTGGTGTTATCTGGTCTTAGTGGTTATTAGGCAGTGATATTTCTATCCTTCATTTTCCTCTCTCTGCTACACCTGAGCCAAGGGTAGATGATGGAACTGTGCACTACCAAGGGCCTTAAACAGTTTCTGCCAAATTTCTATACGTGGTTTTCAAGAACTCTCTCTGCAGATAGTCAAAACAACCTTCACTGGTGAAGGCTTTAGTCCTCTACAAAGGGTTTCTAGGGATTACAAGAGGCTTTTGATGGATCAGAAAAAAGGGTCAGTGGAACTAGTGTTGTTAAAGAAACCCATGACTCTCCCTTGGTTTGTATTTAAAGAAAAATCTCAAGGGTTCTCAAAACAGATTCACACACTATTCTATGCAGAGATCAGATAAGTGGGAGAAAGTCTTTGACTGCCAATTAAGTTTTTTTTTTCTTTACTCAAATTCTCATATACAAGTTAACTATTTTATCCCCATAAAGTTTTCATGTGGCCCCACATATTTATTGCAGAATTACAATAGAAAGGAAGGAACGCATATTTAAAGTAACAAGCTATTTTAACCTCATTTTTCCAATTCTAAATCCTTCCTTCCCATTTATATGTTTGTACACTTTTAAAAAATATAGCAGGGCTGGCTTAAAGTATATCAAGTGAACGACAGAAAGCAAGAAGATAAATATAGCTAGGTCCTGCTTCAAACCCTGTTTTTGGTATTAATATGAAGATCGATCGATCGATCGATCGATAGATAGATAGATAGATAGATAGATGATAGATAGGTGCAATATGTGTTTATATAGGAGTCTGATTTTGCTCTGGAGGGATGTAAAATTTTCTGATGTGGGCTGTGTGCTGTGTATGTGTTATCTGTCTTTAATAATGAGAAATTTCATCATAAACATTAAACTGAAATTGGTTAGTTTTGAATTTTGTTTTAACTTTGTCCTAAGTTGTTATAATGGCTCCTTTTGATTGAATATGTGACATCAAGCTGGTGTCAATTCTTAGAGACAATATGTATAGATTGTCTCCAAGATGTAGCCCTTAACTTTCAAAAGCACTACAAGTTTATTTCATGCTACCTGTACACTTGTCCATATATTAATTTACTAAAGCTCAGAAAATGTGAATAAATGCCATCAAGTTGATGTCAACTCTTAGTGGCCATATATATGGCATTTGTCCAGGAAAGCCTGCCTCACCCTGGTCCTTCAGTTTTTCCAACATTGAACCTGTTGCCATTAGAACTGAGTCCGTCTAACTTGCTGCTGATCTGCCTCTTTCTTTCCACATTTCCCAGCCTTGTCCAGAGAGCTGTACCCAAAATAGGACAATTTGAATCTGGTTATTTGTGCCCCGAGTCGGAAGTCTGGGTTTGATTATCTGTTTGCTTGCTTTGGTTCACTGGTTCACCTACAGAAGAGTTCAATTATGTAGTTTTCTTTTCTGGGAATTATTCTCTAGATTTGCCTATCTTGTATCAATCCTACATCATTAAGCCATAGTAGAGATATCTGAAAAATCAACTTTTTCTTTCTATCGCTCCCCATTTAACATACTTCAAAAGGATGGAATAAAAAGAACTGGTCTTAGCAGAGAAGATAGATATGATCTGAAATCAAGTATGAATGTTCTCGTTGAAGTTTCAATCTAGTCATCTCCCTTTCCAAGGCACACTATCCTGTTCTATCCTTCCTCTGATAGTTTGATCTTCTGCCCTTAATAGTCAGCACTGTGATTACCCTATATTTATTACTCTTGGGGTTTTGCAATACTTTTGCTTCTTAATCTTTTTCAGAAAAATATTATTTCAAAAAGAACCATGGAATTAGCTGATGAGGACTAATACTGTCTGTGATAAGTACTCTTTTATTATTAAAAATGTTTGTGACACAATATTTACCAAAGAAAGATTGTGAGTTCAGCATGATGGCCATTCAGCTCATAGCAATCAATAAAATACCTGATCCACTAGATGTCAGGTGCAAGAAGTCAGGAACAGGATACAGTTCCAAAGCAATACAAGTTTATTTCCTGCTGCTTATACACAAGAATATAAACAACTAATGGTCAGGGTGAATTGGCACCAGATAAGAGTCAACATATTTCAAGGGGAGCTGAACTTAGGTGTCTTATGGAGAAATAGAAACTCCAGACTGATGATGTGTTTGACCTCACCTGGTCATTTCCTGTACTAAACAGGCCCTGAACCTTGGATATTTTTCCAAGAAGAACATGCATATACCCCCCACACCTTCTACCCCACAAACTATATGCATGCTCACACAACACGCACACAGACACACACAGACACACACACATACACACAGAGAGACTGTTGTACATCAGAGGATTATATACATATAGTATATAATTTTCAAGATATATTCTCAATAGTCAGAATGGGATAGATTATTCTGATAGATATCTGGAAAATGATGACTATGTCTTATAAGGAAGGATTGGATAGGATAGTCAAAATTTTATTTATTTCATAGATTTGTATGGTCACTCACCTCAAATAAATTACTCTGAGCAGTTTGTAATGTTAAAATACTAAAAACATTTGGAAACATAAACATTCATAGCAGCCAAGGATCATAAACAAGCAACAATCAACACAACATAAAATATTATGAACTCAATCTACTGAAACATTCTCTTGTGCAAATCTTGATCAAATGAATGGAAGATGGAAAAGAACATTTCTCAGGATATAGTGCATTTTGAATCAAAGCAAGGCAAGAAATAATACCTTAAACCTAAACATAAAAATTCAAGGTCAGTTGATAACAAATAACAGATAATCAGAGTTGGAAGGGACCTTGTAGGTCATCTAATCCAACCCCCCACCCAAGCGAGAGACCCTACACCATTTCTGACAAATGGCATCCAATCTCTTCTTGAAAGTCTCAAGTGATGGCGCTTCCACAACTTCTGAGGACAAGCTGTTCCATTGGTTGATTGTTCTCACTGTCAGAAAGTTTCTCCTTTTGAGAATGGGTTGGTAGTCCTTCCAGTCATGGATAATTTTTAAAAACCATCTTTCTCCTTTTTCTTATTTTATGCATTATAAATATTGTTACGTATTTGCCTAAATATAGTTCTGATGATCTCTTTGCTCTACTTAAAATCAATCTCTTTCTTGGTGTATACAGAACATTTCAACAGCCGCTAAGGAATAAGCAAACCATGGTGTGCGCTAATAACATTATTCCTAATCAACTTGTTGCTTCCTTGTACAGCATTCATCTACTTGTCCTGCCAGAGTCTCATTTCCAGATTATTAAGTGGACAGCCAGGAAACCACAAGTGTAATTAGAATAGGGTGATTTATTAAATGAGCTGACAGGAGGGTTTTTTTTTTACATTCATTTCTTCAGTGTCCCGAGTCTTGCAATTGTTACTTATACAAATATCAAATCTTTAGTTATTCTTCAGCCACATCAGAAGTACTTAGGGGAAAAATATAAAGAGACATGGATAAAAATACTTCCTTTAAAATGTCTCGGAAGCTGCTTGAAATATTTTGGCCCAAAGTGAAGATTTGTATGTACTGTAATCTCAACAGTTCATAGATTCAGTCATCTGATAGGTTTTCTTACAGCATAATATTGATGTCAGCCCTGAAGCCATTTTGGGAGCATCTTCAGGGCTGCCACAGCAAGGCCAGTTGGAACTGTGGGAACGTGAGTGGGGAAAAAGGGGTATCTAGGGGGGATGTGTAGCCAAAATAACCTTCTTTCCCATGGGAGCCAAGGACACTTTACCAGGTGTTGGAAACGGGTGGGCTTCAAAAAATTTAGCAAGGGGTTCTCTGCCTGGTTGCTGGATGGGCTTGATCATGGTGGGTGTGGCCTAGTTGGCCTCCTGCACCAAGGGCCCCGGACTCTGGAGGGTTTTCTTAAGACTCCAGGAGGGTATAAATGGCCTCACCGGGCTTCGGAGGTCCTCTGGAAGCCAGAAACAGGCCCATTTTCAGCCTTCCCGAACTTCTGTGTTTTTCACTCTGCCTGAGCCTCCATGCACACCCTGCACAAAACAGGCCCTATGGGGACTCTTGGGAGGGGCGGGGAAGGGCCAGCCAAGAGTGGGATTTGGGAGTTCTCTGAACTGTGCAGAATTTTAGCTAAAAACAAACCCTGAACCCCCAGCAACCGATCCCTGGTTGGAAAGGGGTGGATTGAAGCCAGCCAGAGTTGGGACCTGATTGAACCATGTGATGGACATGTGACCTAGGGGCAAGAACTTTGGGTTTTGGGTAGGGAAAACCTCAAATCCTTCAGAGTTGGGTTTTCCCCAGCTGTGCCAATATGACATTACTAATATAAATTCATACTTCGGGGAAAGTCCAGGCCTCAGAGTTTTGATTGCCTTGGATCTGTTACTTGGAACCCTGACAATTGAATCCACTGAAAGTATCAAAAATATTACTACTGTTTTTTCCTAAACCTAGTTTCTGAAACAATATATACAATAAAAGAGTCAATAGCAAATAAGCCTTTCTATTCTAGTCCACAATTAAGAAATCAATTAAAAATTATGTTCTTTCAGCAAAGTAAATATAGTCACTGATTTTTGTGCGTATGCACCTTCCAGTTGTCTTAATTCCTGGGAACTACCTGGACTAGTTCCCACAGATTTCTTGGCAACAGTTTTCAAAGTGTTTTGCCATTGCCTCATTCTTAGGGCTGAGAGTGATTGGGCAAATTTCACCTAGCTGACTTCACACCTAAAGTAGAAACAGAGGTCAGAATCCCCCAGAGTCCAACCTGGTGTTTTAACTACTACATCAAACTGGGTGTCATGATCACTGATACTACACTTACCAAATAATGGTTTCTGGAAACTGTTATATCCTTCAGTTAAAATGTAGTAAACTGCCTTACATCTGATGAAGAAGCATTATTGCACAAATCTCTAGGTACTCTTAAAGTACTATGGCACAAGACTCTGGGGATAATAGCAATAGCACTTAGACTTATATACCACTTTATAGTGCTTTACAGCCCTCTCAAAGCAGTTTACAGAGTCAGCATATTACCCCCAACAATTTGGATCCTTATTTTACCCTCCTCAGAAGGATGGAAGGCTGAGTCAACCTTGAGCCTGGTGGGATTTTGTTAAGTACTTGGACATGGGTTGGAGTAAATGGAGACAGTCTTTGAATGTGAACTTTCAGCTCTTTATTGCATAGTGACTTCTCAAAACAACAACAGTGAACTCTGCCTTAAATAGGCAACCCTTGTGAGAATTGTCCAATAGCGAGCTATGAATGCTAGCTCTTTAAACCAATGATAATCCTCTGTTAAGGGCCAATCGGATTCCTAAGAACTAACCAATCTGATCTGGCCGCCTAACAGCCAATCAGAAGTGCAGGGCCAGAACCCTGCACTTTACCTCAAGCTCATACTTTATAAACTATGGTACATACACAACACCCCTTCCCCCTGGCTTCTTAATTACGGTGTAGTTATATAGTCCTTTAAATAGGACGGTTGTCTTTTAAGTCTTTCGGATTTTCGTTGGACTGGTTGATTGCAATCCTGTTGAGGTAGATTGTTGTTTGGCAGTGGATCTGCTTCTTGCTCAGGTGCAATTCCTTGCGGTGCAAACAATTCTCCTTCCTGCTCAGGAAAATCCATTTCCTGAGTTTCACATGATTCGTCGCTCCCTTCGAGCAGGTTCCCTGGAACGTCATCTTCTTCTGTACCTCCCCCCCCTCGGTTTGATCCTGGGGGAGTTGTTGACTGGCTGTTGTGAGTCGTGACCGTAATTGGTTGATATGCCGTTTCCATAGTCTATTGTCACAGCATTTCACTACGTAGGATTTGGAGCCGGTCACTCGCACTACCGTTGCCTCTATCCATAACAGATCGCCCGATAAGTTTTGTGCGTAAACGTGGTCTCCTACCTGGAAAGTGCGATAGCGGCCACTGGATCCTATTGGCTTTTCCGGTTCGTAAGCAGGGTGCAACCGGTCGAGGTGGGAACGGAGTCTTCGTCCCATCAGTAGTTCCGCGGGAGTTTTGCCGGTGACGCTATGTGGAGTTATGTGTTGCAAAAAGAGAATTTGGTTGACTTTGTCATCGATATTGTCATAGTCCATGTTTTGCAAAGTCTTTTTAACAAATTGGACCATGCGTTCCGCTCAGCCATTGGTCGCAGGGTGCGCAGGTAAGGTGAGCGCATGGCTGATGCCGCGGTCAGCGAGGTACTGCTCGAACATTTACGCCGTAAACTGTGGCCCGTTATCGGACACCAGGACGTCAGGCAATCCGTGGGTTGCAAAGAGTCTATTTAGGATCTTGATCACTGCCTCGGAAGTTGTGGCCGTCATACGATGAATTTCTAACCAGTTGGAGTATGCGTCGACTGTCAGCAGGAAGGTATATCCTTTGGTTGGCCCCGCGAAATCCAGGTGGATTCTGGACCAGGGTCCACGTGGCGTCTCCCATTCAGTAGGCATGGCTTTTGGTGGGCCGTTGCTGGCTTGTTGGCAATTGGTACACGCTTTGACCCACTGCTTGATTTGCTGGTCCATGCCCGGCTACCATGCGTAGCTTCGTGCAAGCGCTTTCATCCGCACGATGCCGGGGTGGCACTCGTGCAGAATTTGTAGCAGCGTCTTCCGGAGTTGTTCTGGGACAATGACTCTATCGCCCCAGATGATACAGCCTTTTTGGGAAAAAAGTTCAGTCTGTCTTGCTTTAAATGGCGCGAAGTCATCTGGGACTTGGTCCAATGGCCATCCGCGTTCTACCCAGCCTAGGACTCAAGCTAGGGTGTGGTCTCGTTTGGTTTCTCTCGCGATGTCTCGGGCGCTCATAGGTGGCGAGTTGAGTGTTTCGATCTGCAACGTGGTTGCCATTGGTGCCGGATCGTCGAGAGTCTCTGGAAGCGGTGCTCGGCTTAATGCGTCGGCGTGGGGAATGGCTTTCCCCGGGCGATATTGCAGGCGATAATTATAAGCAGCTAGGAATTCTGACCATCGGGTCATTCTAGGGGATAATATGTAGGGGGGTGGATTGTCCCTGGCTATTATCCCTAGCAATGGTTTGTGGTCAGTTATAAAGGTAAATGTCCTTCCATACACATATTCATGAAATTTCTTTACAGCTGAAACGATTGTAAGAGCTTCTTTATCAATTTGTCCATAGTTCCGCTCTGCTTGTGAAAGAGTCTTCGAAAAGTATGGAACAGGGGCTTCATTCCCATTAGGCAGAACATGACTCAAAATGGCGCCCACCCCGAAGGGCGAGGCATCACAGGTTATAACTAATGGTAAAGTCTCGTTATACTGCATAAGTACAGAGTCAGATGTGAGCAATTTTTTAACATTCCGGAACGCTTGTTCTTCCCGGTAACCCCATACCCACAATGCTTTTTCATCTAATAACCAGTGTAACAGTTCAGCAACAGTCGCCTTGTGTGGTAAAAATACATTATAGAAATTAATGAGGCCTAAGAATGCCTGGAGATCGGCCTGGAAGCAGTTTTTATCGCCTTTAATTTCCTTTTGGTAGGGTGAATGCCCTGGCTATCAATCCGATACTCTAGAAACTCAACACTCTCAGTATATAAGTGACATTTATTTTTTTTCATCTTAAGTCCTGCCTCTTGGAATTTTTTAAGAACACATTTCAAACGATCCTGCAAGATTTTTTTTGGTAGGGGCTGCAATTAATACGTCATCCAAATACAGAACCACACCCTTGATTCCCTGGAACAACCTTTCCATGAGGCTTTGGAATATCCCCAGGGCTACACTAACCCCAAATTGCAATCGAGTACATTTAAAAGCACCTCTGTGCGTTACAATTGTTTGGGCTTGGGCCGTCTTTTCATCCACTGGTAGTTGTTGATAAGCTTGAGCTAAATCTAATTAAGCGAAAACCTTTCCGCCCCCCAAGAAATGGAAGAGGTGCTGCACCACCAGAACTGGATACGCATTCTGCTGTAGGGCGTGGTTTAAAGTGGCCCGGTAGTCCCCACAAATTCGGATTGACCCGTCTGGCTTAATGGGTGTTACAATAGGGGTTTCCCATGGAGAGTGATCGATGGGCTTCAACACCCCTTGAGCAATTAGCTTGTCGAGTTGTTCATCAATCTTAGCTTTAAGAGCAAATGGAACTCGACGGGGCTTCAAGCGAATTGGGGCTACCTTTGGATCTTGACTAAATGAGATTGGGGTCCCTTTATACTCGCCTAAACGGTCCGCCAAGACGTCGCTGAACTCAGAAACAAGGTCTCCCTCCCACTCACAACCACCGACTCAGTTCACGCCAGCCACTTCGATGCCAAGTGGCACGAACCATTGTAGGCCTAATAGACTAGGCCTATCTCTATCGATGATCGTTAGAGGTAAGTACGCTGTATGCTTTTTGAAGGAGATTTGGACTCGGCAGGACCCGACCATGGGGATTCGATTTCCTTCGTAGTCCTTGAGGATGAGGCGTTGAAATTGGAGGTCTTGGCATTGGATTGTGGGGATAAGTTGCTTGAGTGTCTTCCAAGACACCATCGAGAGGGACGATCCCGAGTCGACCTCCATGTGGCAAGGCTGGTTCTCGATGGCTACCATGACTCAAATTTTCTTAGTGTCCAAAACTGAGGCGTGACCTATAGTGATAATATGGTGAGCCTCTTCCTTTTGCAAAGCTCGATTTCTGTAGGAGTGGTTTACTGGTTCTCGCCTCACAGGACGGTTTCCTGTCGATTGGTGATAGTTGGCCCCTTTTGAGGCCTGGCTGGGTCCTGGTAAGCTGCGGCAGACCTGGCTGATGTGGCCTCGTTTCCCGCACTCATGGCAGAGTGCATCACGGAATTTGCATTCGGCCCTGGCATGGTTTGCTCCACAGCCAGCGCAAGGGCGTAAGGGCTTAGTGTGAGGGTCCCGGTCGGACCGCAGTCGATGGACCCCTTCTTCATTGCTGTCTGACGATGAAGAGAGGTCCTCGTGGTGCGTTGTTGCAAGTGGCCCTTCTGAGTTGGGTGAGATTTCGACGGTCGGTTGTGTTGCCGGAGTGCGGCTTCACCGTAATTGTGCAGCTGACTTCTTGGTCGCCTCCACAGCCGTGGCTTCGGTGATGGCGTCAGCAAGGCTGATGTCGCCTTTCGCCATCAGCTTGCTTTGCACACCTAGTGCATCTAATCCCAGAATCACTCGATCTCTTAGTGCTTCTTCTAAATCGGCGAACCCGCAGAGGCCCCCTAAATTCTGGAGGTCCGCCACGAAATCGGCCACACTCTCTCCTTTTCGCTGGTTTCTCTGATAAAACTCGTGGCGTCTCATGAGTGTAGGCACGGTTGGTGCGTAATGGTCTCTCAGGATGGGTTCGAGGTCATCCCAGCTCATGGCTTTCACTTCTCGAGGTTTGGCGAGTGCTTTAGCCATTTTAAATACAGCTGGGCCACAGTGCATCAGGAACAGTGCCCGCTTCTTTGCTGGTGTGGCGTCCTTCAAATTATTCGTCTCAAGAAACATTTGGAAGCGATCCATGTAGGATTCCCAATCCTCTTGGTTTGGATCGAACGGAGCAGGTGGTACGATGCCGCCGGACATGGTTCCGTTGTTGGCGTCGTCTTATCACGTGCTCGGTATTGCTTCCTGGCTTCTTAGGTTCAGACGTCTCCAAATCCCACCTTCGTCGCCAGTGTTAAGTACTTGGACATGGGTTGGAGTAAATGGAGATAGTCTTTGAATGTGAACTTTCAGCTCTTTATTGCATAGTGACTTCTCAAAACAACAACAGTGAACTCTGCCTTAAATAGGCAACCCTTGTGAGAATTGTCCAATAGCAAGCTATGAACACTAGCTCTTTAAACCAATGATAATCCTCTGTTAAGGGCCAATCGGATTCCTAAGAACTAACCAATCCGATCTGGCCGCCTAACAGCCAATCAGAAGTGCAGGGCCAGAACCCTGCACTTTACCTCAAGCTCATAGTTTATTAACTATGGTACATACACAACAGATTTGATCTTCCAAATTGCAGTAGGAGTAGCTTGCAGTACTGCACTCTAACCACTGCACCACCGAGGCTCCTTAATGATGAATATTCCATCTATGGAATAGGAAAATTAGTAAAAATGGCACACCAGCTGATTTGTTTGAAAACTAAAATATGCTGGGTTATATTTCTCAACCACATGGTTTAATTACTGCCTAGAATTTCGGGGAAGTGAAGTACTAACAAATCCAGAATGTGAAATGCTGTTACACACCATTTTGTCTCTCCTTTCTGTTACATCAAATATTCAGGCCACCACTAGCTTTGCTAGTGTCAGTAGGAAATTGAATATCATTTTAGCAACCCATCTTTTTCTTTAAACGATCTAAATTAGACCACATTGAAACCTTGAAAAATGTGGTTAACTGGTTCTGTAATTGTAAAGTTTTTTTTTAAATTGAGCTTCACTTCTGGCAACCACATGGATACATCTATGTAATTCTCTTGTCAAGCAGTACAAAATGACAACCAATATGGAAATGGAGCCCTAGTATTTCCTGTTAACCTCTCAACCAAACACAACCCTGCCTGGTTTTGAGCCCAAAAAAGGCTAGTCAGGTCTTCTATCTCCTGTGACTCTACTGACTTGAAATTCTACTACACAATGAGATTCATTAATTTGTGAAAGAAATACAAAGATGACTTGAAAGGTTAATAAATTAGCTGATGAATGTTTTAGCTGTGTTCCCCAACCAGGGTTAAGGAGACAAGCTAAATTGAATGTGCAGCGTTAGTCAGATAGGCACATAGATAAATGAGTGAGATAAGTTTGTATGTTTATTAACATACAATAAAAATAACAGATACGCTTGTGCTATCAAAAATATAGTTTATTCCATTTCGAATTATAGCATAGTCAAAATAACAGTCCATTAGTCATATATCATTTTAGTCAGTCCATTCAAGGATATTCATTTAGCAAAGTCCGTGTAGAATATCCTATGTCAGTTCACTTACAAATCAGTCATTTCTCTCTCCCGTTCGAGTAAGGAAAAAGCGCAGTGTTCATCCAGTAATTAGGGATCATAAAGCCAGAGAGAGCAAGCTGACGTTCCTTGCTTCTTTTATGGTGCTTTCACAACCACTCCCTTAATTACAATCTGACAGTTAAAGTTGCAGACACTTCAACTAACAAACTATGATTACATATTTATTATTTTACCTAAACCAGTTAGGGTAAACAATGTTATCCCTAACATTCTCCCCTTTTAGGTAAATATAATAATATAACTATTTACATCTTTAAATCATATTTGTTACAACTCTCTTTAAACTTAATTACTCCTTGAGCTTTTGTAAATTGGTCTGCAATGTTTTCTTCCATCATGCAGTATTCCAATTTTATTAGCCCATTCTTTACAGATTCTCTAACATTTAAGTATCTTAAATCAGTATGCTTTGATCTAGTTATTACAGCAATATTAGTAGATAACTTCATGGATGCCTGGTTGTCCTCATACACAATAATGGAATCTTTAACAGTTATACCCATGTCTAATAATAACTGTTTGTACAAAATTAAGTCAGTGCATAGTAATGACAGACAGCGGAAAATTCCGCTTCCATCGTGGACAAGCTAATATGCTGCTGTCTGATTGACCTCCACCCTATTAGTGTCTTACCAAATAATATAGCCATCCTAGATGTTGATTTTCTAGTGTTTATGTCAGTTGCAAAACTTGCATCTGCATAGGCACTAAGACTCAAATCACCCTTTGGTTCTATATACAATGCATGGTTCATTGTTCCTTTAAGATATCTTCAAGTTCTCTTTAATGATTGCCAATGACATTGATGTGGATCCGAATTAAAACGTGCCAGCTGATTAACACTATAAGCTATATCAGGCCTTGACCAATTGCTGATATATGATAAGCTACCAATCAAAGATTGATATATGGACTTATCAAATTTGGGACTTTGATCATCAGTTTGGCAAACTTCCTGACTCATTGGAGTCTTTGCCGGTTTACAAAGTTCCATTTTATACGTTTTAATTAATTGGCAAATTTTATCTTCTTGAGATATCTTAAATCCATTTTTTGTTTTGTTAATTGTCAATCCTAGATACTTTTTAATTTCACCTAAATGCTTTAATTTTATCTTTTTGGCTAATAATGATATAATCTCATTAGCTTCATTATTAGTCTTAGTTATCAAAGCAATATCATCTGTAAATAATAACAATAATGACACCGTTCCATTATTTTCTCTTTTAAACACACATGGATCTGCTAAACCAGATTTAAAACCTATATTGTTTAATTCTTTCACAATATATTGATTCCACTCATAGCCAGATTGTTTCAATCCATAAAGACTTCTTTTTAGTTTCCAACAATCATTACTATTTACTTTATTGTCTTTTATAATAATTGGCTTTTGTAAATATATAGTGTGTTGCAAAGGTGCATGCAAATAAGCAGTTTCTACATCTAAATGGTTAATGACATAGTTTTTCTTAGCTGCCCACACTAATGCTGCTCTCAAAGATGTTGCTTTAAGGCTTGGTGCAAAAACTTCATCGTAATCAGATGCAGTTTGATTAAATCCTTGAGCTACCAACCTAGCTTTATGGGTAACAGTCCCATCATTTCCAGTTTTTACTTTAAATATCCATTTGCACCCAATGGGTTTTTCTCCTGGAGGTAATTTGGCATCTTCATATACTTTCATTACCTTTAATGAATTAAGTTCTTTTTCCATTGCCTTTTGCCAATTCTCTTGATCCTTAGCAGGATACATCTTAAGTTCATCTACACTAGTTGGAACTTTAGTTACTTGACAAACTATACTAGCTTGATACCTATCAGGTGGTCTAGTTATACGTGTAGTATGTCTAGGTATTACAGGACTTACAGGTGGACTTTCATTTACCAACTCTTCTTGATTATGTAACTCTTCCTGATCAACTGTTTCTTCTTGTTCTGATCCTATTTGTTCTTCGTGAACTTCTTCTTTTATTGGACTCTTCTTACAACAATTCTGATCTTTCTGCCTTTTGTAGGGTTCAATAATTACTTCATTATTTAAATCTTGCTCTAATCTATTCCATCCTACATGTTCTAGGAATTTTGCACTAGCACTGGTGTAAATTCTAGATGTACCTGTTTCCCAGAATCTATAAGATCTATGATTAGATTTATATCCTACAAAAAATAATCTTTTAGCTGTATGTTGTCATTTGTGTTTGAGTTGTGTAGGGATATGCACCCATGCTGGTGCTCCAAATGTGTGCATGTAATTTAAATCAGGTTTTGTACCATGCCACAGTGTGAATGGTAATTCACCTGTTGTTGAATTAACAACATTATTCAATATATGATTACCACACATTATTGCTTCTCCCCATAAATTTTCAGGTAATCCTGAATCAGACATCATAGTACGTGCCATTGACTGTAGTGTTTGGCCTCGTCTCTCTATAAATGCATTATGTTGTGGCCTATATGGTGCAGACTTTTTATGTTGAATACCTAACATTCTAAGTCTATTCTGGAATTTATTATTTGTAAATTCCGTACCATTATCTGTTATAAGAGTTACTAATTTCTTTTTAGTTTTCCTTTCTGCAAATTTTATCCAATTAAAGAAATTTAGATACATTTCAGTTTTGCTCTTCATTAAATAGCAAAACCCATGTCTAGAATATTGGTCCATTATACTTAGTATGTATCGAGCTCTTCCTACACTTGGTTTTTTCGGACCTATTAAATCAGCAAATACTACTTCTAAAGGCTCTTTGGTAGTAAATCCATCAACTCTATTAGCCGGTTTGACCTTGCCTTTGCTTTGATTACAAATAGAACATTGCAAATACTTATTACAAGGTTTCAAACTTATTCCTTCAGATAATTGATCAGTTCTCTTAAGCATTTTAAAATTTAAATGCCCTAGCCGTCGGTGTAACAAGTGAATACATTCATCATGAGGTTTCTTATTATCATAAACCGTGTTAGCCACCTCTAAACCATTATCATTTAACACATATAATTCATCTCTTAAAGATGCAGTAATTTTCTTATCTTCTTTTTCAATTATGCAGTTATCTCCTTTAAAGGTAACTACATATCCTAGTTTAACCAAAATTCTAACTGAAATTAAATTAAACTTAAGGGTTGGTACATATAACATTTTTACATTCTCCTTTATGAAAGAACAATATGCTATACCTTGACCTTTAGCTTTCAGTTTCCAGCCATTGGCTAACAATATCTGCTGTGTTCTCTGGGACATTTTAATAAAATTTTTGTTATCATTTGTTATACAGTGGGATGCTCCACTGTCAACCACCCATAAATTATTTTTTACAGCTCCGTTAATATACATGGCTAACTCTAATTTTTTATTTATCTTTTGATGACTTTTAGTATTCGGGCCAGCATTCTGGCGTTTTGCTTTTTTACAAAATCTTGCCAAATGTCCTCTTCCTCCACAATTAAAACACTTTTTAATTGCATATGCAGTAGGAGATTCATTATTTTCTTTTTGAGGTTGCTCCCTCCTTAACTGATCTCTTTCAAGTCTTCTTCTTGCCTCTTCAATCAATCTGCCATTTATATCAGTTAAAGTTAGACTTTCTTTAGGCAAAATTTCAAGGGAAGTTACGTAGTTGTCATAACTTACATTTAGTGATGATAGAATTATGTAGACTTGGTGTAGTTCAGAGAAAATAAGCTCTTTCTCGTGCAGTTCTTGAAAAATGCTTTGCATAGTTTTCAAATGACTCAGCATATCACCATTCATCTGGAGATGCGTCTTGAAAAGCTTCCGTGTTAGATTTATGTGAGCACCAACGTTATCTCGGACATAAATCCTCTTCAGCTTCTGCCAACACCCAACAGCCTTTTGCTCTCCACGGATATGAACAAGTTGCTGGTCAGACAGTGTTAGTCCTATTATGCAAATAGCTTGTTCATTCTTTTGTTTAAATTCTTCTATCTTTAGTCTATCTTCCTCAATCTCTGGATCCCATTCCTCTACGTTTGGTGGGTTTTCAATTATGTTCCACAGACCTTCTCTTCGTAGAAGTAGACTACATTTCATAGACCATGATACATAGTTTGTTCCATCCAGCTTGGATATAAGGGACAAACTTTGTAGATTGACTTGTGCCATGTTTTCTTTTATGGATATAAAACTATAATTAATAAAACACAGCTGTCTGTTTACTGTAACGTGTAACAACACAAACTCTCACTTTTTACATAAATCTGTTTTATCCTAGTTAAACTGACTTTGCAGCCTCTGGGCCCATAACCAGTGTTATGTCTGGGCCCATAACCAGTGTTAAGGAGACAAGCTATACAGAATGTGCAGCGTTAGTCAGATAGGCACACAGATAAATGAGTGAGATAAGTTTGTATGTTTATTAACATACAATAAAAATAACAGATACGCTTGTGCTATCAAAAATATAGTTCATTCCATTTAGAATTATAGCATAGTCAAAATAACAGTCCATGAGTCATGTATCATTTTAGTCAGTCCATTCAAGGATATTCATTTAGCAAAGTCCGTGTAGAATATCCTATGTCAGTTCACTTACAAATTAGTCCTTTCTCTCTCCCATTCGAGTAAGGAAAAAACGCAATCTTCATCCAGTAATTAGGGATCATAAAGCCAGAGAGAGCAAGCTAACGTTCCTTGCTTCTTTTATGGTGCTTTCACAACCACTCCCTTAATTATAATCCTACAGTTAAAGTTGCAGACATTTTAACTAACAAACTATGATTACATATTTATTATTTTACCAAAACCAGTTAGGGTAAACAATGTTATCCCTAACAATGAGTATAGATAGAAAAACAGAAGATCATTATTCCAAGCCTATCTGTACCTGAAGTTTGACAGAACTTATCAGGAAAGATGTTACTCTCAAGCACACATTTAGACTAAGGAGGACAAGCACCCAACTTTATTATAGGAACTGGCAGCTTGCCAGTGACAGGAATATATATTTAACATGAAACATCAAGGAATTCAAGTGTAATATTTCTTTCTATTCATGCAAGTATAATTAGGTTTTGTTTTCAAAGGTGCTCTTTGAAGAACGTTATTTTTGTCAGGACAAAGGGCTGCTGTGTTTTTCACACTGTGCCACTGTTATCCCAAAGAGCTTTTGGCAAAAGATCCTACTGCCATGGAAGATGAAGCTCATTGATTCCAGATATCACAAATGTGACCATGGTCTTTAGTTGTATGGCTTCAACCTTAGAAAACTCAATGGATCCTAACCAGATGTGTATGCTTTGTGATCTATGCTAACAAGGCAGCAGAATGCTTAAACACAAACTAATTTAACCCCCTTAACTGCTGTCATCTACAATAAACTAAACAAATAATAAAAGGGGTTATGGGATGTTGTGGTTCAGATTTTCAGTATTTGGGAAGATTTGTTATGCATAGAAGCAACCTTAATTTTTTAAAAAGAACACATCATGGATGGCAATGTGAGTATTAGTAAGTATAGGAGATAACAAGATTGGTTCATTTGACAGTGCTTTTAGCTCTTATTTAGAACATATTCAGTAAAAAAAAGTAATGTAAAATTGCACAAATATACTATCTTTGTATATAATTGATATTAGTGGAAATCAGTCAATACTTGTTCAATATCCTTAAAAATATTGAATAAGTAGAAAATTTGTTTAGTTTCAACTTTAAAAGATGCTGCTTTTACTTATGCTCACATTCTATCGAATTTAGTTATTTATGCAAAAAGAAATCTGCTCGTTGAGACCAATTCATTATTCTAACAACTTCAACTTCTTCAGCTAAAACAAGCAGATTGACAAAAAAAAAAAAAAAGATTTTTCAGCCAATAATAAAGATCAGCTGTACTATCAACAATGAATATTGGTGATCAACATGGAGCTACAGATAAGTGCAGTGGTGTCCTATCTCACAATTGTCTATATTCTATCCTCAGCTAACTAAAACATCAAACTGAAGTGATTTATAATTTACTATACTTTTATACTACCCTACTATGAAAAGCTGACTTCTTTCAGAAATAAATTTACACTGGATGGAATGAAGTTGAAAGGAAGAGAGTGCTACTTACTCCAATGCTTTGAACAGAAAACTTTTAAAGGCAGAAATGTATAATTCCTTTTTAAGCATAGCTTAGAAAAATGAGTCAGATGGGCAGTGTTTCTACTTTTACATAGCTTACTCTTTGTGTACCACCTCATCTTTTGTATTTTACTTTCACTTCCATTCAAGCAAAGATGAAGATGTGATTCCCAAATGGAAAAGGTGTTTAAATTACAAGAATGGATCTAAAATATCTGGAAAACATGATGATGGTGAAGGCTATATGTAATTAGACAGAAAGCAGTATGTAATCTTCAGATTCTCAATTGTAATATTATAAGACAGATATGTAGACACAATATGGATACTGTTATTCTTCCTATGGAAAACAGTTACCATTTTCCTTTAACATAATGGAATTGTGTGCAGATTGATGAAGACATAGACTTTATTCTTACTGAGAAGGTGGCTCAACATACCTAATGCAGTAAATGATTTTGATGACCTCAGCAATTTGAATTGAATTATGCTTGGCAATTAGCTTCCCTGTACACTCACAGCTCTTTTTTCTAATTCAGCAGCAACTTCTGTACTAACTAACATTTAGACATATTTTTCAATGCTTGGATCACTACTTATACCAAAAGCTAATCTTCTAGTTGAGTGATTCTGCAGTACATAACTAATTGTTTCTTTTAGAATTGTTTGCATTTTTGTTACCTTGTCCACTTGTCCACATCTAGAGTATTATTAGATTGCAAACTCAACTAAAATTATTGTCAGAAATTAATGATGCAAAAACACATATTCGCTCTCCATTAAAGAGAGAAGCTGGAAAAATTCAGAAAACAAGTGCCAGGAGAGGAAGGAATAAATACAAAAAAGGTTGACATGCACAATAGGGAGAGACCTGTTCCAACCAAAACTCAAACCAGTGGCCTGAAATTAATGAAACATGATTTATATTGAATATTAGGAGGAATTTCCTAACAGATGTGAAGCAGTGAAGACTCTGCCTAGAACAGTAGTGGACTCTCCCACTCTAGAGGTTTCCAAATATGGGTTGCATAGCCACCTGTTGGGAATAATTTAGGGAACATCTGAACCGAGCTGCAGTTTGGACTGGATATTTAGAGGTCCCTTCCAACTCAGATAATCTATAGCAGAGGGGTCAAACTTAACTCATTGAGGGCTGCATCAGGGTTGTGTTTGACCTTGGGGGGAGTGGGCTTGGCTGGGTGGGAGTGGCTGGGGTGGATGTGGCCAGCTCGACATCACTTGTGATAGGGGCATCTGTGGTAGCTGTGACAGCCTTCTGCAGCTCCCTGCCACTGAAAATTGACCTCAAGAGGGCTGCATGTGGTCCTTCTGAGCTCTGCTTTCACTGGCAGAGGCACTGTGGGCCAGTCCTTCACTGTTTCCAGGGAGACCTTGCAGACCAGATCTAAGCACCTTGCAGGCCAGATCTGGCCCACAGTCCTTGAGTTTGATGCCCCTGATCTATAGTATGAGTCCGTAGTCTTATGCTCGCCATCATTACATGATTAAGTGAACATTTAACACAGGCAGTTAGCCTGTTTCATGTTTGTAAGTAGATTTTGTTCAGTGTTATTATAAATATGACTCTTACTATTCAAGAGTTCATTTCAGACATGCATTATTGTATTTTTTTGGATTCTGAATGAACAGAATAACAGATTGCAACTAATGTTTATATATGAGCTTCTCAGACAAAAAGACCACAAGACTAAAGTAAGAATGTTTTAATCATAGCCTTCCTCCGTTTATGATGCAGATGAGGGGAAGACGCCCTTAGTTACAAACAAAGCATTTTTCTTGAAACGGTTTTTGAGGAAAATAATATTTTGACCAGCTCTGGTAGTTACTCTTCAGTCTTGAAACTTCAAATTAACTTCAAGAAATAGCAGCTTGCTATATCATTATAGAGAGAGTACACCACTATATTGCATGTGTCACTTTTCTTAAGAGAATACAAAAGATGGGGAAAAAGAGCACATCAGTGTGAATTTGGAGAAATTCCACGTGTTTGTTGGATCACCAGATGCATTCTTACTTCCTGCTTTGTTATATGCTAGCTAAACCTTAAATTATTGCATGATCTCTCAGAAAGTCAGAAAGTTTTAATCTTCACAAATGAACAATTATTATAGGAAGTATTTAAAGCCATTGATTTTTTAAAAAAGGGGAGGGGGAATAAATAGCAAGTGTTTGATTGCAAGCAGCACATTTTCACAGGGTCTTTGCATTATTCTATAGTTAAGAAGATGTAGGCAGCATTTACTTTAGTAAGAAAAACGACCTTGATATTCTTCATGAAAACATCTTGGCAACCAATATACCCATTAGTCTGCACCTATGACAGGCCTGCAAATGAAGCAAAACTGGAAGAAATGTGCAACCACAGAGATCACATTTTCACTTGGTAATGCTGATGCTTTCAAATCTCCATGATCTTTTCTCCTTCCGAATGCAATCTGTTTCATTTGCAATAAATAAAGTTGGATTAATATTATAATTAGCAAAAAAAAAAAAAAGGTAACCTGAGATTTAGACAGCCTATCCTTCTTTAAGAATACCATTTAGAATACTATTTAGTAAAAAAAAAACCCCATCTTTGGTATGACTGGGGATCCCATCTGCTCCACTGGTATAGAAAGTCTTGATTTGTTTGTGACTCTGTAGGTATGGAATTTCTCCAACAGACAGTTGCTTGAATTTTTTTTTTTTATTTGATTTCTCAATTGCTCACAAGATAATCAGTATAAGAATAAACATGAGTATGAATACAGGAAATAGGTACGAATAAATGGGGACAATAGGACAGGGATGGCAGTACGATTGTGCACTTATGCATGCCTCTTACAGATCTTTAGGAATGGGATGAGGTCAATAGTAGATTGTTTAAGTTCAAAGGAGTGGGGGTTTGAGGATGTAACAACAGAGTCAGGTAGTGCATTCCATGCATTGACCACTCTGTTGCTGAAGTTGTACTTTCTACAATCAAGTTTGGAGCAGTTAACATTGAGTTTGTATCTGTTGTGTGCTCTTGTATTGTTGTGGTTGAAACTGAAGTAGTCGTAGACTAGTAGGACATTGCAGCAGATAATATTGTGTACTATGCTTAAGTCCAACCTTAGCTGGCGTAGTTCTAGGTTGTCCAAGACCAAAATTTCAAGCCTGGTGGTGTTGGGTATTCTGTTGTGAGCAGAGGAGTGTAGGACTCTCCTGTGGGCAACTAAGAGTAATTTTGACATTTCACACTTACAAGGAATGTTTAGGGTAAAATTTCTGATTGTAAAATTAAATCTCTCTCTGATGTTAATTTTTGTTCCACATAAGGTATCACAGGTGGACCTAAAGTAACAAAGATGGTGGGGAAGATTGGGAACAAAGAGGAAGAAAATGTTTTTCAGGGTATGTGAGAATTATATGCAGTTACTGCTGATGGGAATATGAAAATTGGTGTTTTGTGGAGGGTTGCAATGAAAATGAATAAAAAAATTTGCATACAAAGCAATGATAGGTGCAAAACATGATGAGAAAAGGATATTGAATTGGTTCTTACTGTTATTCTGGTTGGTTGCATAGTCAGCCAGACATTAGACTGGGTTTAGCATTATTATCCATCAATTGAACAGATGTCTATTATATTGATGCTAGCTTTGCTTTCTTTTGCCATGGCCATTCTACTTCTATTTTCAGGTCTCTCTGTTTTGTGATTTCCTCCAGTTCTTTCTCTTATTCTGCTGTCTTCACGTACTGTAACATCCACGATTCTGTATCCATATTCCACTATCCTGCAACATCCACTATCCTGTATCTATCCTATCTATTGAAAGTTATTAAGTCCGGGGTATTATGTGGCTGGTGTTTGTCTACTTGAATTCTAAAGGTTCGGAAAACTTTAGCTTCTTCATTTTCTGGTACTCTGTCGAGTCTGTCAGTGTTGATGTTTGGATAAAGGGCATAATTCATTGTCATTATTTTCTTTTTTTGATTTTCCTATCCATGCTTTTAGTTCTCTTGAGTCCCACTGAGTATTTCAGCTGTATATCTAATAACTGAAATTGTCTAGATGTTAATTGGATTGATGGTGTGCCTTCAATGAGTTTTGACTTTGACATCTTCACTTCAATGTGCTTAAAATATTGTCAGCTTAAAGAATGCCCATATATTTGTAGTGATCACAATTGTATCACAATAGATAAAAACTAATGGTAAACCTCACCAGACTTGACTGCAGAAAGTACGACTTCAGCAACAGAGTGGTCAATGTCTGGAATACTCTACCTGACTTTCTGGTTTCTTCCCCTAACCCCCAAAATTTTAACCTTAGACTGTCTACTATTGACCTCCCCCCTTTCCTAAGAGGTCTGTAGGGGTTGTGCATTAGTGCACCAACATGCCTACCATTCCTGTCCTACTGTATTTTTCCTTGTATGTATCCATTTCATGTATCCATAACTATGTTATACTTATACCTGTTATCTTATAATCGCTTGACAAAATAAAATAAATAAATAAAAAATAAAAATCTTCACCCAGACTCTTGATTTCCATAAGATGTCTTAATTCAGTCAGTTTTCACTAATTTTTTTTTTCTGTTGATGATGAGGGTGGTACATGTGTCCAGTCAAAATTCTGTTATAATATCCTACATACATGGAAAATGTTGATCAAATGATTCTATTTCATATGGTATTTTTTTAAATACAGCTTCAGAGGTGGGATAGTCTGCCAGATGTTTTTGATGTTTGGTAACCCAGTCAAATTTGTTCAGTATTGTTGACAGAGGAATCACTGCAATGCTAAACAGTAGTGATGCTAGTTAGCCTGCTTGAAAGATTCCACTCTTAAAGTTAACCTCTCCCAGTCTATCAACACTGACCAGCAACAGTGCCTTTTATTGTGCCATTGATTTTTGCACAAAGCTTTTGAAGTTTCTACTGACTGCTGTTATTTCTAGGCATCTCCATTCTTTTCCAATCTCTTCTTCTTTTTCTATTTTATGGTATTTTTAGAAACAGATCATTACTTCTTTTTTTCAATTTTTTTTTTGAAAAAGATTTTATTAATTTTCTACAAACAAACAAGACAAACAAAACATAAAAACATCAACTCTTATATGTACATCCAGTGTGTCAGTTGGTTCATCATTTTTGTGCATTCATTCTGTAGTCTCAATTACAATTATGTTACATAACAACTCATATTGTCAATCCAAACTTATATATCCTGATATCACTAAAAAAAAAAAGTTTTTGACTATATTTTTAATCATTCATGCTTTATGAGCTAACAATAATTTAAATCAGTTTACTCTATAACAAATCGTATAATCATATCAAATCAATCCTAAAAAACCCTTTATAAATATAATGTCGAATAACAAATAATAGCAAAATAGCAAAATAAAGATATTCCTTACTGTCCAGCATTCTAAATATTCTATTATCGTATTTTATCATCTAACCATTGATAAAAAAGATCCCAAATTTCATAAAATTGTTTATCCTCTTGCTCTCTAATTTCAAATATCAATCTACTCATCTCAGCACATTCCAATATTTTCTTAATAATTTCTTCCTGTAATTGTATTTTCTCATTCTTCCAATTTTTAGCAAACACAATCCTAGCCGCTGTTAATACATTTACAATCAGGTACTTCAAATCTTTACCATATATATTAGGTAAAATTCCCAATAAGAAGATCTCTGGTTTCAAGTCTATGTGTTTCTTTGTCATTTTTTCCAACCACATGCGAATTTTAGTCCAATATTTTCTAGCGTCCTCACAAGTCCACCACATATGGTAATACGAGCCGGGTATCTGATGACATTTCCAGCATTTTTCAGATTTGTTCTTAAACATTCTTGCTATTCTTGTCGGGGGAAAGTGCCACCTGTAAAACATCTTATACAAGTTTTCTTTATATGCTGTTGACATTGTCATTTTATAATTTTGAGACTACAATTTTTGCCATTTCTCTAGATCAATACCATATCCAAAATTCTTCCCCCAAACAATCATAGTTTCTTTGACTTGTTCTTCCTCTAATTTCATTCCCAGTAAATAACCATATAATTTTTTAATCACTTTCTCATCAGTACCCATCAAGATCTTATCTAAATCAGTCTGCTTATCATAGAATCCCTCTGTTTTAGAATCTTCATCATACCTTGAATGTATTTGCGCATATGAAAACCAATTAATCCTTATACCTCGTTCCTCTAAGTTTTGTATCGATTTAAGTTCACCCTTTTCATCCAAAAGTTCCCCATATCTAACTGTTTGTTCCTTCTTATAAATTATAGGATAGGAAAATGCTTCAATAGTCGATAACCAAACTGGAATTTTCAAATAACATTGTCTTTTTATCTTCTCCCGGTTTAACCACAAAGACTCCCACATATAATGTCTTCTAAAATAACCCTGTGTTTAGTTTCCTTATACCATAAAAAAGCATGCCAGCCCAACAGCAAATCATGCCCTTCTAATGTCAACAACCTATGCTTTCTTAATGTTATCCATTCTTTGACTCACATCAAATTTGCAGCTTGATAATACAATTCCCAATTAGGCAGGCCAAAACCTCCTCTAATTCTAGTGTCTTGCAAAAGCTTTAGCTTTATTCTCACTTTTTTACCTTGCCATATAAACTTCAACATGATTTTATTAAAATCTTCAAAATAGTCTTTTCCAAGCCTAATTGGTATTGTTTGGAACAAAAATAAAATTCTAGGTAAAATATTCATCTTGATTGTTGAAATTCTCCCTATTAATGACAATTGCAAGTTTTCCCACTTCTTCAAATCTGTAGCTATCTGTTGTTTGAGTTTAATATAATTATTCTTTTTTAATGTGCTACATCTTGCTGTCAAATATATCCCCAGATACTTAACCTTATTTGTAATTTGAATTTTCAAAAGATCTGCCAGTTCTTCTCTTTGTCTCAATAGCATGTTCTTTGTCAAAATCTTTGTTTTATCTTTATTTATTTTCAAACCAGCCATCTCACCATATGTCTCTATCTTTTCCAATAACCTTGGAGCTGTTTCTAATGGATCTTCCAGAATAAAAGCTAAATCATCAGCAAAAGCTTGTAGTTTAAATTCTTCCTTCTTAATTTTCATTCCTTTTATGCTTTTATCATCCCTTATATTTCTATTCAATACTTCCAAGGTCAACACAAATAGCAAAGGGGATAGGGGACACCCTTGTCTTGTGCCTTTTCTAATATTAATAAAATCTGTAAGTTCCCCCCCCCATCATTACCTTTGCTGTCTGTTTATTGTATATGGCTTCGATTGCTTGAATAAATTTTTTAGCAAAACCCATCTGTTCCAATAGTAATAACATAAATCTCCAATTCACGTTGTCAAATGCCTTTTGAGCATCTAAAAATATCAAAACCATTTGCTTTTCAGGATGAGCCTCATAGTATTCCAAAGTATCCAAGATTACTCTCATATTGTCACTGATTTGTCTCTTTGGCAGAAATCCAATTTGATCTGGGTGAATAAAATTATTTAAATATTTTTTAAGTCTTTCTGCTAAAATTGAAGCAAATATTTTATAGTCTGCATTTAATAAGGAGATGGGTCTGTAGTTCTTAATTTGCAGTGGGTCAGCCTCTTCTTTTGGAATAAGTGTGATATAAGCCTCTGACCATGTTTTGGGTATCATCTTCTTTAACATGACTTAATTCATGACTTCTAACAATGGGATACTCAATGATTCTTGAAATGTTTTATAGAATTCTGCCAGAAGCCCATCTGGACCCGGTGCTTTCCCATTGTTTTGTCTCTTAAATGCTTCATTTAATCCCATCATTGTTATATTGCTTTCTAACATTTCTTCAGTCTCTTTCGGTATCTTTGGTAAATTAGCATTCTGTAAATATTGTTTGACTTTTTCCTCATCAATATTCTCTTGTTTATATAGTTGCCCATAAAAATCTCGAATAATTTCCTTTTTCTCCTTATTACCATAACAAACTTGGCCTTGATCATCTATTAACTTCAATATTTTTCTTGATTCCTTCTCCTTTCTCAATTTATATGCTTGCCATCTACCTGGTTTATTCGCATCTTCGAAGTAATTCTGTTTAGAATTTCTGATTTTCTGTGCCAATTCTTCTTTCTCTATTAATTCCATTTTATGTTTAATTACATCCAGCTTCAATTTAATATATTTTTTCTGTGGCATTTTCTGTGATTCTTTTTCAAGTCTTTTATACTCATCTTCCAAGGCCTTAGAAGCTTGCCTTTTCCTAATATTCTTTTTTCTTATATAATCTATTATCAGACCTCTAGCATATGCCTTCATTGTATCCCAAACATTCTGCGTTGAAGTATCTTCTTTTTTATTTTCTCTAAAAAAGAAAGTCAATTCCTTCTCCATCCATTAATATAATATCTTTCTCCTTTAAAATAGTATTATTTAATGTCCATCTTGATCTCTTTTTTTGTCCCTTCCATTTAATTGTCATTGGGCTATGATCTGCCCAAGTACTTGTTTCAATATTTGTTTCTTGAATATTGGATATTAATTCTGTTGATATCGAAATCATATCTAATCTGGACCATGATAAATGTCTATTTGAATAAAAAGTATATTGTTTAGCTTTAACATTTCTTTCTCTCCAAATATCTTTTAAAGATAGTTCGTCTGTCATTTTAAAAAAAGATTTAGGGAGAGCCTTTCTATTTTGCTTGGTTGTTGTTGCTATATAGTCCAATTTATTGTCCACAATTCCATTAAAGTCTCCCATCATAATTATATTAACATAGTCCAGTCCAGTTATTTTCATGTGTAGCTTTTTATAAAACTCTTCTTGTTTTTCATTCGGAGCATAAATTTCAATCAAGAGTATTTTTATATTATTGTCCATTATTTCCACCATTAATACTCTTCCATCTTCATCATTGTAGATCAGTTTTGCTGGGATAGCCTCTTTAATGTATAGAACCACTCCTCTTTTCTTACATTGAGTCAAAGAAGTAAATATTTCCCCCAATTTTGGCTGTACTAACAATTGTTCATGTTGTTTTTTAATATGAACTTCTTGTAGACAAATTATATCAAATTTTAATTTCTCTAATTTATGAAAAGTTTTCCTTCTTTTAACAGCTGAATTAATGTTCATTGTAACATTGTAATGTTCATTTATGTTCATTGTAATCAGTTTTCTTTCTTCCATGATTATGCTTTATATTTAGGTCTAACAGCTCTCGTGGATCTCACTTCACGCTGTTCTTTACTGTCCACCTGTCCACCTACAGCTCCTTTCTCTTTTTCAGTCTCCAGTTGTTCCTCTTGAAACTCAATTAATGAGACCTCTTTCTCTGCCTCCTCTCTTCTTCTTCCAAAAAATTCTGCATGGAAAAGTTCTGTTTTCTCAATTGAATCAATTCTATGTCTCTGCTCTTGCCACGTAAACATTAATTCTTCTGGAATCAGCCATCTATAATTCACTCCGTTTTCCAGTAGCATTTTGGTCAGAAATCGATATTCTCTTCTCATCTCTCTCACTCTTCTGGGTATTTGTTTTAAAACCACAATCTCTTTGCCTTTGTATTTCAATGTTTTCTCTCTTACCACTTGTAATATTTGTGTTTTGATGGATTTTTTGGTAAATCTAATATGGACTTCCTTTGGTAATTTATTTCTCATCGCATATCTTGTATAAACTTGATATACCTCATCTACTCCATCCATCATCTTTTCCTCTGTAATTTCCAAAGCATCTGCCAAAATTTCTATCATTATCGCAGCCAAATTTTCTCCTTTTTCCTCTTCTATATTTTGAAATCTGAGATAAAATTCTGACCTTTCCATCTCCCACCTCAACATCCCATTTTTTTCTTGTTCAACCACTGTTAATCTACTGTCAATATTTCCAATCTTCTCCTCTCTTTGTTTCCCTTCTTCCTCAATTTTTTGGAATCTCTCCTCATACTTCCCCATCATTTGT
The DNA here is from genome assembly GCA_033807585.1 of Hydrophis major. NCBI lineage: Eukaryota > Metazoa > Chordata > Lepidosauria > Squamata > Elapidae > Hydrophis > Hydrophis major. Next base: position 324,246,687 of record CM066328.1, on the reverse strand, counting down.
TTGATATTTTCCACTTTTTCATCAGTCTTCTCTTTTCTTTGTTCAATGATGTCTGACTTTATCTTGAGATCTTGGATTCCTTGCATAATCATCTGTAAAGTTACTATTTCTTGTTCTTTATTTTGCTTCAACATTGTCTGAATTAAACGTTGTCCTCCAGCTGGTGGGGAAGCAGATGTAGAAGTAGAAATGCCAACTGGTATTGGTTTCCTGCTCATTTTAATGCCTCCAAAGCTTCAAATTCTTTTTGACTTTTAATCCAACTGGTAGAATAGTCAATTATAATCCAAAATGGAAAAATCCAATAGTAAAAGACCCAAAATCAAAGAAGAAAAGGGAAAAAAGAAAGAAGAAAAATCTTCAGGTTCTTCTTGACCCTAATCCAATTACAAAGTAGTCCACCATAAAAAAGGAAAAATAGAAAGGAAAAAAACAAACAAACCCAAAAATGATATTATTGATTAAGAGCAAATAAAAAACAAAAGAAAAAAAGAAATTCCTTCAGGTTCTTCACACCTTAATCTCAATAATCAAAAAAGAAAAACAAAGTGGTCCAAAAACATGGATAGAAAAAGCAAAGAAGTCCCAATAAAAATAAAGAGAAAAAAAGAAAAATAAAGAAAAAACTCTGAGACTTTCCCTTTAAAATAAAAGGCAAAAATAAGAATATTACTAGAATTGAGATTTACAAAAAGGCTGGCGAATGGGGTATATGTATATATATATATATATATATATATATATATATATATATATATATATATATATATATATATATATATATATATACACACACACACAAGAGAGCACACTGCACTTTATTTATTTATCCAAGGCTCTTATTATGACTCTCTTCTCCAGCAGCTTCAAAGCTAAGCCTCAAATGTTGAAATATTGATAAGAGTCCAGGAAAACACCTGCAATAATATTTTGCTATGCTCTCCCTCGATCTTATCACGTTGAAATGTCCTTGAGAAGGAGTCTTAAAGTATTTTCAAGCCTCTAGTTGGCAGTGTTGCAATGTTTCTTAATGCTCTTCCCCCCCCCAGCCAGAAAAAATGAGTAATGTATACAAAAAAAAGGAAAAAGAAAATAGCTAAAGGGAGCCTCTGTCCTAGAAAAAATTAAAAAATCAAAAGGAGCATAAAAATATATATAAGAGAGGTTTCCGGTTTCGCGTGGCTTCGGGGCAGCAGGAATTCGCGACTGCTCACGATTCCTGCTGTGCTAGCCGCCGAGGTACCCCCGATCCAGATGGGTCAGGGGGATATGGCTGCCCTGTAGGGAGCCGGACAGGGGGTTGGGGGTGTTACAGACCCCCTCCTTGTCCTGGAAAACCCCTTTTTCCCAAGGCGGTGGAGCGGCGGTCAGCAATGGCCGCCACGAAGAAGCCAGCAACCGGGTAAGATTGCGCTGGAGGAAGTAAGAAGAGTGAAAGTGCTGTCTGAGCCGGGTCAAGTAACATCTTTCAAATTTGTTGGAACTGAGCTGTTTGAATTGCTGGAGGATACATTGTATCCCTAAGAAGATCGAAAGTGGCAGAGAAGCTGTTGAAGGGAACTTTTTTTTTTCTTCACTCTCCCACCCCATGGAAACAGCAGATATGTTTGGACATATTGGACATTGAAAGTGAATTATTCTGAAAGTTGAAGCTAAGGGACAAAAGGGTTCCTGGACATTGAAAAACTTAAGAAATTGGAAAACCCTTATTAGAGGTATGGATTTCTGATGATTTAAAATTGATGCTGCAAGTGGGAAGGGAGAGGAAAAAAAATTGGAGCAGAAGCTGAAAAAGGAGAAGATTGACTAGAATCCCAAAGAAAGGTATATGGTAATTGGACCTCTTTGATTAAACATTAACCCCAGAAAGAGAAAGAGAAGAAGGAAGAAAAGTATTAATTTTTGGAATTTTTTTTTGGAATTATTTTTGATTAAAAATATTTGTGGTTGTTTTGGGAAAAGTTTCTCTTTTCATGATGGCATTGCTTGTGGATGAACTAAAGACTGGATATCAAAAATATAAAAAGGAAGATACTTTGGGCACTTTGTTTCAATTTTTAGAAATGGCGTTATGTACTTATGAAAAGTTGACGACGCAGCAGAAGGACTGGGACAAAGAAGAAGAGGAAGAAGAAGCCATCTTTGATGAACAATGGTTTTTTTCCGGGCAGGAGGAGAAAAAGGATAAGAAAAAGGGGATTTTAAGAATTATAAAAACAACCAAAAAAGAGAAAAATGAGCGGAAAGGTGGAGGCAAGGTTAGAAAGCAAAGGAAAGGGAGTAAGAAAAGGGAGGAGGAGAGACAAAGGGGTAAAAAGGGCAAGGAGAAGAATAAGCAAGAGAGAAAGGGGGGAGGAGAAGCCTCAATGGGGGGAAGCAAGATCTAAAGAAAAAAAGTTTATTCAGAGACAATGGGTGAATTTAATTTAGGATAAAAGAGGGATTCTGGAGGGTACATAAGATTGTGTTTTCTATATGTGTATTTAGAGTATAAAATTCATTGTGTAATTTTAGAATCTATTAAACAGAATTCCAAGAAAAATTGTTATATGAAGTACTTTTAAGTTAGGGTAATGAGTTATAGACGTTACTCCAATTAGTGTTTAGGAGAAGTATAGTAAAAGAAAAAAGATGAATGGTTAGTTGGCAATAGAACAGACAAAGAATGTTATTGAAAATGGTAATAAGATATGAAAGGATATATAAAGGTTTTGTTATGGGTTTTTTTTTTGGATTTTGTATATTGATAAAAGGCAATAAAATTTTAATTAACAAGAAATAATTTGGATGAAAAGGAGAAGCTGGGATAAGATATGAAGTTAAATAGATAAAGTATTGATACTATAATTTGGAATTGTTATGTTCTATTGGTTTTCTTCTTTTATTATTTTTTCTTAGAAAAGAATTTATAAGCTATTATGCCTTGATTCTTTGTGCATTGTTTTTATAAAATTGATAAAAATGGTTTATATATATATATATAAAAGAAAATGATAATAAGATATGGAAGGATTTATAAAGTGAATATGATGTTTGAATTTGTGTCTGTGTGAAGAGTTTCAACCCGGGATCAGACAACCTTCAGAAAAGATCTTTTAGTTTTGTTTATGTTTTGTGTTTTGTGCATTGTGTTTTCCGTAAAATTAATAAAATTTGTTTTAAAATATATGTATGTATGTATGTCTGTATGTATGTATGTATATATATATGAGAAACCAGAGATTTTGCGATATCTCTGGGATCCTGGGACAGTACCCTTCTCAATCCCCGTCCCTACGGTTTAGGTCTGTTGGGACCAACCAGGGGCGGAAATATTGGCTGTGATCTCAGAGCCCCAAGATCGCAGCTATATCACCGAAACGAAGCTCCGCCTTCTCCATTACTTCTTTTTTTTCAATTTTTGTATATTTGTGATGGATAAACAACTTTTCTTCCAGTAGCCCTGTAGCTGGCCATAGTTGCACAGACAACAGTCCTAGGTCCTTTAGCCCAGCAGTCATCAACCTGTGGGCCATGGCCCACTGGTGGGCCATGAGAAAATTTTGGTGGGCCACAGAGAAATCTCACCCTGAGAGCACCCCAAAAAGCAATTAATCCAGGCTGCACAGAAACACAAGGCTATGCTGCCCACATGGCCCACGGGAACGCTTCCTACCAACTCACTCCTTTCCTGATAAACTTGCCTACTAAATTACTATTTTTCCTTTTTCTGACCATCATTTGTTCTGCTGTGCTGGGAGATTTAGATTAGCTAGGAAGCAAGAAATGGTTGGATTTCTTGCTTTCTAGCTAGTATTTAGAACTTCAGCTCAGCACAGCCAAACCTCCCTTAGGACTGACGGTTTGCTTGCAAGCAAATTCAGTGCAGACTCACGGCAAGCAAATTTGAGAGACTGAGCTAGCCAGTGGCAGATAGATAGACAGATCACTGAATGATTCTGTGAGCAACTCAATCTGCCTGCTTTGCCTGATTTTGGGTTGCTCTTTTTTTAAATAAAAAAAATCAATATTTATATAAATATTTATAATATTTATAATATTTAGCCTGCCCAGCCAGTCACCTGACCACAAATTAGCCACACCCACAAATTAGGCCATGCCCACAGAACTGGTTAGTGGTTCCTGGGATCTAAAATTATGAGTTTGGTGGTCCCTGAGGTCCTAAAGGTTGGCGACTCCTGCTTTAGCCCATTTGTCACCAGATGTCTAGGAATGCCAACATCCAGCATGATCTGGCTGATGACTGATCTGATATATGTTTTTGTAAATTATGTCTACCATATTGTTTATGGGACATGTTCCATATTAGCGGGCTTGAAATCCTGCATTCCTATTGGTCAGTGTTATCCGCTACCTGATTGGTCAGCCTGGGTGTTTATGATTGGCTCGCTAAGAGTTTGCCGCGATTGGTTAAAACCAAGCACAGGAGACTCAAAGCGAAGTCATTGACTGCCAAGCCTCGGCAAAGCTCTATAAAAGAGCTGCCGCGGCTGCTACCTTGTTGAGTCTGATCTAGCCTATTAATAAAGAGCTGTTGTTACTGAACCTGAGTCTCTCATCTCATAAATCCATCCTTCTGAACTTAACACTGGCGACGAGGATGGGATTGTGAGACAATGAGACATCTAGCACATGGCAAACGGAGAGAAAACAACCAGCAAGATGGCCAGCAATACCACATTACCTGCATCCTTTAATCGAGCCACTGAAGATTCGGAGTCCTACATTGACCGGTTTCAGAAGTTTTTGGAATGCAGCAACCTGAAAGATGCAAACGGCAATCGGAAGCAGTCCGTATTCCTAACGCACTGCGGACCTGCCGTATTTAGAATGGCCAAGGCTTTGGCGAAACTGGCGGATGTTAAGGCAATGGACTGGGATGACCTTGCACCCATCCTCCATAGCCACTATGCTCCAGCTGTGCCTACCCTCATTCACCGGCATGATTTTTACCAATGAGACCAGCATGAGGGTGAGAGCATCAGCGACTTCGTGGCCGACTTGAGGGACCTGGGAGGTCTGGGCAGATGAGGTCATGGACCTAGATGAGGTCATGCGAGACCAGTTCATCCTCGGCCTAAAAGACCCCGTGCTACAATGTAAGCTGATGGCCAAAGGAAATATCTCCCTCGCCGATGCCATAGCAGAAGCAACTGCAGCCAAAGCCACCTGCAAATCAGCGGCCCTAATGCACCGATCAAACAGAACCGACCACCATCCCATCAGCGAGGCAGCTCCAACATCAGAGAAACACACCACAACCCACCACGGCAGTGTTGAATCCCCCTCCGACAGCGACTACGAGGAGAAAGAAATCCACCGACTCCAATCAGAACGTGATTGACGAGACCGGTGGGGTCGTAAGTTAAGTTTCCAGTGTGCCGGATGCGGAGGCGACCACCCTCGCTCTGGGGGCACATCGCAAAAGTATGCCAAAATAAATGCAACCAGAGTCCACAGCGCCAATCAAGCAGCACCAGACGGCGAGAGGGCACCCCCCCAAGCATCAGGAACGCCAGACTGACAGCTGTTGGAACTGAGATGGCCGAAGCAAATGATTCAGTGAGCCAGCACAAAGAGAAGAGACCCATCAAACCGTCGTCATTGGCCATTCCTCAACTATCGACGCCCGAAAGGTACGCATAGTAGTGAACATCGAAGACCAACCCTGCACCATGGAAGTAGACTCTGGCTCCTTCCTTTTCATGGTTTCCTGGCACACCATCAAGCGTCTAATACCCAGCATACGCCGACATGAACTAAGTGACCAAAAGCTGATCCTCAGAGATTACCAGGGAAATTGCATTCCCGTAGCTGGCATCGGGCATTTCAAAATTACGTTCAAAGGCCGTACCAACATATTGCCACTCACCATTGTGGAGAAAGACCGCCCCAGCTTGCTTGGGCTACAATGGTTCGAGCCGCTAGGGATAGAAATGGCTGGCATCCACCACACGAACGAGGAAGATTGGGAAGCAACACTTGCATGGGATTTCCAAGAGGTCTTCAACAACACCTTAGGCAAGTACAAGGGGTCCCCAATCTCATTCAATATTAGTCCAGATGTTGCCCACATCCGCCTCAAACCCTGGTGAGTGCCATTTGCACTCAATCCTAAAATAGACGAGCAACTAAATAAGCTCATCGCCCAAGGGGTATTGGAGCCTATTGACCATGCCCGCTGGGAAACACCTATAGTCACCCCCATCAAACCGGATGGCTCCATAAGAATCTGTGGTGACTATAAGGCCACCCTCAACCATGCCCTTCAGCAAAGTGCCTACCCCGTACCAGTAGTCCAGCACCTCCTGCATTCACTGGGGGGAGGCTGGGTCTTTGCAAAACTTGACCTGGCACAAGCCTATCAACAGCTGCTGGTCGATGCAGAAACCGCCAAGGCACAAACGATTGTAACGCACCAGGGGGCTTTTAAATGCAACTGCCTCCAATTCAGCATCAGCATGGCACCTGGGGTCTTTCAAAGCCTCATGGAAAGGCTATTGCAAGGAATTAAAAGAGTAGTGCCGTACTTCGATGACGTATTAGTGGCAGCGGCTAACAAAAAATAATTAGAAAAACACCTAAGGGCAGTACTCCAGAAATTTAAAGACTCTTGCCTGAAGGTTAAAAAAGAAAAATGCCAACTATGCACTGAGAGGGTTGAATTCTTGGGGTACCTCCTAGACAAACACAGAGTTCACCCCATTGACAAAAAACTCAAAGCCATCAAGGAAGCCCCCAGACCGAAAAACAAAGCGGAACTTCAGGTGTTTTTAGGACTCATTAACTTTTATAATGTTTTCCTATCTCAAAAGGCGACCGTGGTGGAACCATTGCATAGACTCTTGTACAAAACCGCCTCCTGAATTTGGGGAAAATGAGAAGAAAACGCCTTTCAACAAATAAAAAAACCTCTTAACCTCTGATGCAGTCCTCATCCAGTATAGTGAAACCTTACCATTAACAATTACATGCGACACATCCCCTTTTGGAGTGGGGGCAATTCTCAGTCATACCTTACCAGATGGAAAAGAGGCACCCATTGCCTTCTTTTCATGAACCCTGTCCAAGCCGAAAAGAAACTATAGCCATCTGGACAAAGAAGCCCTAGCGATCATCTCCGGAGTGAAAAGGTTCCATGAATATATCTACGGTAGGACCTTTTCAATCATTACTGATCATAAACCCCTGCTAGGCATATTGGTGGGCAACAAGGCCACCCAAAATATCCTGTCACCTCGCATGACTCAATGGTCTGAGTTCTTGGCGGCCTATAATTACCGGCTCACACAATGCCCTGGTAAGGACATTTTGCACGCCGATGCCTTAAGCCATTCACCCCTTCCGGACGTGCAAGACAACCCAGCACCCACCACACATGTCCTTCAAATCGAGGCCTTACCCAGCCCACTCCTCACAACACCAGACATTGCCTGCAAAACAAAAAAGGATAAACAACTGGTATGAGTATTGAGCTGGGTAGAACGGGGTTGGCCGGAAAATGACAAGGACAACGGTTTTAAAGCCTTCAGAAACTGACAAACTGAACTTTTTTCTCAAAAAGGGTGCATACTTTGGGGAGATCAGGTGGTGATACCAGAAACTTTGCAAAAAACTGTGCTAGACATGCTGCATGAAGGGCACCCGGGCATCATCCAAATGCAAGCCCTGGCAATAAGTTACGCTTGGTGGCCAGGTATGAACAAGCAGATTGAAACATGGGTAGCCGCATGCAACAGTTGTCAACAAACTCGATCCACCCCCCCACTGCACCCCCCCCCAGAATGGGAAACGCCCAGAGGCCCCTGGTCATGAATCCATGTTGATTTCACTGGCCCCACTCAGGGACACACATTTCTGATTACGTCAACGCATATTCAAATTGGCTGGAAGTTTGCACCATGAAAAAAACAACTACCAAAGCTGTCATAACAAAACTTAACAAACTCTTTGCCACACATGGGTTGCCAGATGTGATACTGTCCGACAATGGGTCACAGTTCATGGCATTGGCATTCGAAAAATACCTGGCTGCCCATGGCATCAGACATGCTTTAACCTCACCCGCTCACCTGGCGGTGAATGGATGGGTGGAACGAATGATTCAGTTTACCAAAAATACCATTCAGAAAATAGAAGACGGCAACATCCAAGAGAAAATTAATAAAATGCTGCTGATACAACATATCACGCCTAACACAACCACTAACAAATGTCCAGTGGAACTACTTATGGGCAGAAGGCTCCGTTCACCACTAGACCGCTTATATCCCACATATAACCCAGAGAAACCCGCAGGCTCCACCAGCCGACATCGCTCCTTCAACATCAGTGACACTGTCTTTGCCAAAACCTTCATTGGGGACCCTCTTTGGGTACCTGCACAGATAACCCAAATAACTGGACCCCGGTCATACCACCTAGAAACAACTGATGGGTGAAGCTGGAAGCGCCACCTCAACCAGCTATTGTCAAGGCTAGCCAGCACTGACTCTAACAAAGGAATCAGTGGGGGGGGGACCACAAACATCGAAAAAGACAAAAACCCATCTCAAGCAGAACACCCCCCAATCAGAAGCCAAATAATTAACCAACCATACTCACCTGAAAACATGGAACCGTGGCAGATGGGTGCTTCACCTGGAAGGAGCAGCTGGACAAGCTCGACCAGCCCAGAGAGTCCAGGCGGGAGAAGCGGAGCGAACGACTCGACCAACTCGAGTGAACCAGGCGGGAGTCGCAGCTATAGGCCCGGCTCACCCTTCCAGGTGGTTCCATCGGGAAACTTGAGAGCGACGCGAAGCCTGTCTGAACTGGCCAATGACCAGAGATTGAATGAAGCATGCAGGTCAAGTAGGCAGGTGCGAAGACCCGCCTACTTACGTGACTACGTCACCCCACCCTTTGGACGATACCAAGAGGGGAGGGGTGTTCCATATTAACAGGTTTGAAACTCTGCATTCCTATTGGTCAGTGTTACCCACTACCTGATTGGTCAGCCTGGGTGTTTATGATTGGCTCGCTAAGAGTCTGCCACGATTGGTTAAAACCAAGCGCGGGAGACTCAAAATGATGTCATTGGCCGCCAAGCCTTGGCAAAGCTCTATAAAAGAGCCACCGCGGCTGCTACCTTGCTGAGTCTGATCTAGCCTATTAATAAAGAGCTGTTGTTACTGAACCTGAGTCTCTTGTCTCTGAACTCCGTCCTTCCGAACTTAACAGGACAGGCACATCTAGCTTCTCTGATGAGACGTGTCCATTGTAGTTGAACCTTTGATATATCACTCCTCCTCAGAGCATGCAAATCACACAATGATGTTAAGATAAGGCTTCACTGGATGATGATGTTGATGAAGATGATATTTTAAAATGTATTGGCCACTCCACTGGACTCTAGATAACTGTAAAGTGAGCCAATGTCTGCTAATTGATGACACAGCACTGCAATCAAACCAGCATCCCTTTTGTATGTGCATAAACATCAAACACACACAGAAAAGGAGCAAGGTTTTGGATGTAATGCATTTCTATCTACTTGAAAATTCTTGTGCAGCTCCCCTTCTCCAATATACTTCCATGTTTTGTACAATGCATAGAGAGAAAAACATAGTTGCAAAGTAAGTAAATAATGGTTAAGATTAAAAAATATACTCAATTTAATGGAAATAAAATATTATTTTGGAAAGATGTTGAAAGGGATAAAGGAGAAGTCCTAGAAGAGTAAATTCAATTAAGAACAAAAGTAATAAAATTATTTGGAAAGAAACTCAAATGAAAAAAAGCTGGAAGGAACATTTTAGATGTTGATAATGGAATTTGATTTCACATCAAAGCAATGTTAGTGTTCAAGAAAATACATGATGAAAATATAGAAATAGATGCTGCATGAATGGTGGAAAATGCATCAAGTATTGTTAATATAGAGGGAGGTGGTGGCTCAGTGGCTAAGATGCTGAGCTTGTCGATCAGAAAGGCCAACAGTTCGGTCGTTCGAATCCCTAGCACTGCATTACAGAGTGAGCTCCTGTTACTTGTCCCAGCTTCTGCCAACCTAGCAGTTCAAAAGCATATAAAAATACAAGTAGAAAAATAGGGACCACTTTGGTGGGAAGGTAACAGCATTCTGTGTGCTTTCAGCATTTAGTCATGCCAGTCACATGACCATGGAGACGTCTTCAGACAGTGTTGGCTCTTCAGCTTTGTAACGGAGATGAGCACCACTCCCTAGAGCCAGAAATGACTAGGACATATGTGTGAGGTGAACCTTTATCTTTACCTATTGTTAATATAATTAAAGAAATTTTAAAATTTGGACGCAGTTTGCTTATGGAATAATACATGAATTGGTTAACATGTATGTGGAACTTGTACATGAAACCTGAACCTATGCTTGAAAGAATAGCTTTATGGATCTCATACACTAAAGAAAAGAAGAATAAAAGCTACAGACTATTAATTGTGCCTAGGAAAATGTTTGGCAACATTTTGATTGAAATAATATCAAAGCAAATAATGTATAAAAAGTGCAATGTGGTTTTATGCATGACAGGAGATACGCAGATCAAATTTCTGTTCTTCAGCACAGCATTGAGAACTATATGAATATGAACTGAGGGTTGGTGGCTGAATGTGATAACAGCAGGATGTGATGTAGATTAAAAAAATGCTTAAGACTAAATTGAATGTTTAATGAATGATTCAACGCTAAGCAGGAAATAAGATAATGTTGTGTGATGTTTTCTGCATTGTTTAATTTATTTTTGGCTAAGCAGGGATGTTTATGTTGCTGCTATATGTGTACAGGTCAAGAAACTGTATGCGTTTTTATATGCAGATGATATCCAGTTTCTGGATGAAAAATGATTAATATCACATATTTCAAAGACTGGCTGATGCGACAATAATATGGGTCAATATATTGCTGTGTCGAAGACCAAGATAGTTTTGCCTGATAAGGACAATGAAGGGAACTATTGATACAGTTCCTGTTCTGTCTCACTTTTCTTCTTTCCCAAAAGATGAACGAATACAAACTCAAACAAACACAGGCAGGCAAGCTGGCTCGGACTTCACAGAGTTCATTCTTTGGAACTGATAATATCCTTGGCATTCCAACACCCTCTGCCTGCCAAGTCCGAACTGATAAAAAATAAAAATCTACTCACAGAAAATTACAAGGCAGGCCACAAAAATCATTCTCAAAGAAAATCTGAAGTAAGATTAAACTTTGTCCCGTACAAAGTTCCAGACGAAAACACACCCACTTTTATCCCCCGTGGGGTGTGTCTCAATGACTCAGCTCACTCTCTGACCCTCCCGTGCCTCCTACATTGCTGCTCACATTTCTCCCTACAACGCTGCTTAGGATCAAGCCAACACTCTTCCTCTTTACTCCCTGTCCGGGGCTGCTCCGATATGCCTTCCTCCTGATTAATCTCAGGCTGTTCCTCTCGGTTGTCTGATGAAACCTGAGGCATTATCAGGGAGGAAGGCATTGCCAGAGAGGAAGGTCCTGGGGAGGAAGGCATTCTCAGTTCCTCCTCCTCATCTTCCAGGTCTTCTTCCTCTGACAGCATAGGCTCAGGAATCGGGGCCACAACAGTTCCACACAACTGGTGAAAATTTAGTGAAGGTAGATAAATACCTTAGTAGAAGATTTACTAACATAGAAACATTTATTTGTTTTTTTTTATTTGACTTACTTATTACATTTCTATACCACCCATCTCACCTAAATGAATCCAATGAATGGAAAAATATGAAGGTGTACAAATATTGATAGAAGTTGAAGGGTAATACTGTATGTGGTCCATGGTGAAGAATGAATGTTTGTTGGAAGAAATGAAAATGATTGTGTACCTGAATAATAGCATGTTTTTGCCCAATTTGTTATATTGAGGTGAAAGTAGGATATGTGAGGAGAAATATTAAAGTAAATTAAATGCACTAGGAATGACTTAAAATGTGTGTCTGGTAAAACAGGAAAATATAGGGTCAAGAATGAAAGAGTGATGAATACATGTGAACTGAATATAAAAGCAAGTGATTGGTACCAAACAAAGTAGACTGAGAATACAGAGAGAATACAATAAGGAAGGAACTACAATAGAAATGTAGCAGGTAAGAATGAGAACACTGCAAGGAAAGGAAACAAAATCTAGAAAGCCATGGCTGGGTGAAGTTAATTAGATCCTCAAAAAGGCAAAGTAGAAAGATACATTTGGCAAGGGGGAAAACAGGCAGATTTGCTAGGGTAGAAAAATATATGTTGTGAATGGATTGGGGGTGGAACTGGCGTCACGGCGATATGGCATGCAATCTTGGAGGTCTGAGATTGCTGACGATATCTTTGCTCCTGGACGGTCCAATCGGATCTAAACCGTCCCAAAGAGATGGTGAAAGTAAAGAGTGCATCCTGTTGATCCCAGGGATACTGTAAAGTCCCTGGTAGATCCAGGAGAAGCTCTTTTTGCCAGCGGCAAAGAGGCAGCCATTAAAGCTGCTGAAGTTGGTACAGCTCCGAAATGAAAGAGAACGGAAAGGGAGAGTGTGCCGGTTTGGTGAGAACTTTTTCTTTATTTTGAGATTTGAAAGGACACCCTAAGGAAAAGAAAGAATCTGTAAAAGTTTTGACAGAAGTGATTAAGCAGTGATTTTAAACAGGAATGTCAAAGTAATATTTTTATTTTTTTTCTCATTGCTGGATTTTCTACACATGATCTTACATTTTGAAACTGTACTGGTTTTTTCTCTTTTTTCATCTACTCTTTCTCTTCTTTTTGACTTTATATTATTCTAGGCTAGAGACTCCCTTTTAGTTTTTTTTATTATCTTTTTCTTTTTTTAATTAATTCTTATTATGTTTTGCTTGCAAAAGGAGGGGGAAAGTGAAAGCAAAAGAAACTTTGTAACACTGCCAACCAGAGGCTTGGAAATATTCTATTTCTTTTTCTTGACCAGACAAAGCTGAGAAAGAACTGAGACTTCTTTTCAAGGACATTGCTATTTGATAAGACAGAGGGAAGAGCATGGGAGAATATTATTACAGGTGCTCTTCTGGAATTTTATCAACATCTGGAGTCTGGTGTTGAAGGTTATAGGAAAAGAAAAGGTGATAAGTCTCTAGAGAAGAGAGTTATAACAAGAGCCTTGGATAACTAAACAAAGTGCAGTGTGCTCTTTTAACTTTTTCTAAGCTGCACTACCCCTCCTCATCAGTTTACTTTTTGTAATAGCTATTTGGATTTTTGGCCCTTTGGAACTTGTCTTTGGGGTTTTTTTTCTTGTCTTTTGAAGTTAAATTTCTACGTTTGCTTTTTATTTTAAAGGAAAAGCTTTAGTATTCATGATTTCCTTCCTTTTCTTTTTAAGGGAGTCTTTTTTCTTTTTTCTCTCTCCCTCCCTGGTATTTTTTTCTTTCCATTTACCTTCCATATTGGGGGTTGTTGTGTTTTTTTGCCTTCTTTTTTTTCTTATGTATCCTTTCATATCTGAGACTTCTTAATTGGATTAAGGTGTTGAAGAACCTGAAGAATTTTTCTTTTCTCTTTTTTAGTTTTTTATTTTTCACTTTTCCGCCTTTTTTAGGATTTAACAACTTTCTCTTTTTTGTGTGTGTTTATGGTCTTTTCCTTCATTTTTGAGTTTTTATTGTTATTCAACCAATTGATTGGATTAAGGTATACAAGAACCTGAAGAAATTTCTTTTTTTCTTTTTTTCTTTTTTCTTTTATTATTATTATTATTATTGTTGTTGTTGTTGTTGTTATTGTTACTATTTGGCTTTTTCTTGCAATTGGTTACTTCACAATGGATTAACTTGGATTAAGATCTAGAAGAACCTGAAGATTTTGAATTGCTGGAAATGAGTAGGAAACTAACAGCCCCTGGTTCCTCAACCTCTACTTCTTCCTCTCTACCATCTGAAGAGCAATGTTCAATACAGACAATTTTACGGCAAGAAAAAGAACAAGAAAAAGTGACCCTGCAGATGATTATGCAAGGAATTCAAAATATTCAAACAAGAACAGAGAATATTGAAAAGAGAACAGAGAACATTGAACAAAGAACAGGGAAAACTGATGAAAAGGTGGAGAACATTCAAGAAATTATGATGAAGTATGATGAGAGATTCCAAAAAATTGAAGAAGACAAACAAAGGGGCAAGAAGATTGGAGATATTGATAACAGATTCACTGTGGTTGATCAAGATAAAAGTGGTATGCTGAGATGGGAGATGGACAGACCAGAATTTTATCTTAGATTCCAAAACATAGAGGAAGAAAAGGGACAAAACCTAACTGAGCTAATGAGAGAAATATTGGCTGAAGCTCTGGAAATAACTGAAGAGAAAATGATATACAGATGACGTCAGGGGATAACCCTATCAGACTGCTATCTGATAAATGAAGGTTTTATGTGCTTATCCCAGAAGCTATTTTATAAATAGGCAAGTTCTCATGAAAGCTGTGGTAGACTTTCTCAATATTCCTACAGGTCCAAAAATTGCATTTCAAATTTCCAGAGGAGCTGCTGGCTGCCTGTGAAGGAAGCAGACGATGAGTAGAAAAAAGAGACGCAGTTTGAATTGCTTCCATTGCATTTCAAATTCCCAGAGGTTGTGGGAGAAGCTGCTGGCTGCTTGTGAAGGAAGCAGTGGGTGAATAGAAAGGAGAAAGATAGCAGCCCGCGTGCCTAACGGTGCACGAATCATATAACTATAAACCAAGAATACCAATAAGACATTTAGAGTAAGTGCGCTTGAGATTGTGATTTTATTTTATTTCAAAATGACCGGCTTAGTTCAGCGTAATACTTGTTTTACCGCTGTCTTTGGCAGTACTCTTTTCAAACTTGGATACTGTCCTCTTTGTAAAAAACTTATAAGTCTACATGGATAGATTTCCTATCTAGAATCTCTAATCTGTGCTCTCCAAGCAGAAATTAGGTGCCCAATCCAGTCATCTATTGAGCTGCCATTTTACCAGCCCCCACTACCACAAAGATCCTACAGGAAAAGGGCAGTATGGACAACCGTGGGATCTGGCAGGGTGAGAGCTGTGGACCATAAACACAAAACTTTTGCTGTGTCCCAGCATAACAGATACAATGCCCTTGCTGACCTTAATAGGGACACTAAAGTGACAGGTCAAGGTAGTTATGATAATGATAACTTAAGTAAGCCAGGGATCGTGGTCCTAGAAGAAGAACTTACTTTGGAAAGGAGAAAGTGTGAATCAGATATTATGCACCAGTCAAACAAGAAGATCAAGGCATCCAAAAAGAGAAGCCAGCTTCTGGTTGGGGACTCAATTGTAAGGGATGTAAATTTAGGAAAGAATACTGAGGTTTTGAAAGAGGTCAAGTGTCTACCAGGTGCTACTGCCAGCAGAGACAAGAAGTGTATTCTTAAGATAGTCAAGAATGCCAGCAAGGCCTGTGATATTGATGCTATTATACATCTTGGTGCAAATGATCTGTCCCAGAAGGATGTACTTTCTGTTCAGAAAGACTTCCAGAGCTTGGGGTATGAACTTAGAAATGTGCACTGTAGGCTTATCTTTTCAGAGGTTCTACCAGTATACAAGGAACAAAAAGGGAAAGGGCAGCGTGTAGCAGAGTTTAATGTGTGGCTAAAGGAGTGGTATAAAAGGGAAGGCTTTGGTTTTGTTAGTCATGATATCTGCAGTTGGTCCAATGAAAAACTGTACAAAAAGAGATGGTTTGCATCCATCAAAGAAAGGGACTGAGTTACTTGGCATTAAATTCACAGATTTCCTGGATAACATTTAAACTGAACAGCGGGGACAGAGAATTAATGGATTCAGAACATCTCTGTCCCCAGCAACCTAAAACTAATAAGGATACCAGTGCATGCAAAATAGATGTTTGTGCAGGTAAGATTATCAACCTCGATGCCAACCAAAACCAAGCAGTTAATAGTGAGTGCCATACCATGTGCACTAATCAAACAGGTGGCAAGAAAGTAGGGGCAGGCAGGCACAACGCAGGTTATGTAGACAGTAAACACAGTGTCAGATATAAAGATATCAAGTACCTATATACAAATGCACAAAGTCTGGGGAACAAGCAGGGTGAACTCGAACTATGAATACATGAAGGTAAATATGATATAGTTGGAATAACAGAAACTTGGTTGGACGAAACCCATGGCTGGAATATACTGGTAGAAGGATACAAACTATTCAAAAAAACAACAAAAAACAACCCCAGACCTTATAAAAGAGGAGGTGGAGTTGCACTGTATGTAAAGGACCACTATATTGCTACAGAAATGCATGAAACCAAAGATGAAAGCCTCCTAGAATGCATATGGGTCAATATAAAAGAAAAAACAATGACATGGCCATAGGTGTATATTATAGGCCACCCAATCAAGCAGAAAAAATAGATGTCCTTTTTGCCAGCCAACTAGCAAACATATGCAGGAAACACACAACAATACTAATGGGAGACTTCAATTATCCTGATATCAATTGGAAAACTAATTCTGCACCAAGTGAGAAATCAAATAAGTTCCTAACCAACCTAGCTGACAACTTTGTTGTCCAAAAGGTAGAGAGTGAAACTAGTGGGACAGAGAAGAAGTGATAGAGGGAGTTGAAACTGCAGGAATCTTGGGTGAGAGTGACAATGTCATACTAGAATTCAACATAACACAAACACAAGCAACGAACATAATGACACCAGAGTCTTGGATTTTAAAAGAGCTGATTTCAATAAACTCAGAGAGAACTTTGGAAAGATTCCATGGATGAAAATCCAAAAGGGGAAAACAACTCAAGAATCTTGGAAAACTCTAAAAAGTATGATCATAGAAGCCCAGACCAGCACAATACCACTGAGAAAGAAAAACAAGAAATCCAAAAAGAAACCAGCATGGCTGCACAAAGATCTCTCTGGCAAATTGAAAAAAAAAAAATAGGACAAGTACAAAAAATGGAAAGGACATACAGCTAAGGCAGAATATCAGCAGATAGCCAGAATCTGCAAAGACGAAGTCAGATAGCAAAGGCTCAGAATGAACAAAGACTTGCAACAAAAGTCAAAGATGATAAAAAAAAGTTTCTTCCAACATATAAATAACAAGAAAAAAATCAAGGAAACAGTGGGTCCACTAAAGAGAGAAGACAGCAAGGAAGTAACAGGTAACAAAGAGAAAGCAGAACTGTTTAACTCATACTTTGCCTCTGTCTTCACGCAAAAAGAAACTATAGCTCAACTCACCAAAAACAACTGTAAAAGACAGACTAGAAATAAAAGTTAAAATAAGCAAAAAAAAAAAAAAAATAGTAAGGTCTGATCTGTCTGATCTTGATGAAAACAAATCACTTGGGCCTGATGGATTACATCCCAGAGTTTTAAAGGAGCTGGCAGAGGTCATCTCAGAACCACTGCACCATATCTTTCAAAAATCCTGGAGCACGGGGGAACTACCAGAGGACTGGAAAACAGCTGATGTGGTTCCCATCTTCAAAAAAGGAAAAAAAAAACAGACCCAGGAAACTATAGACCAATCAGCCTAACATCAATACCCAGGAAGATACTGGAAAAGATAACAAAAAAACAGATCTGCCAACATCTAGAAACAAGTAAAGTAATAACCAGCAGTCAGCACGGGTTTGTTAAAAACAGATCATGCCAAACCAACCTTATTTCATTCTTCAACACAGTGACTAACAGACCAGCAAAATACTGTGGACATAATATGTTTAGATTTCAGCAAGGCATTTGATAAAGTAGACCACAACCTACTTCTTAGTAAGCTAGAAAAAAAGTGGAATAGATAGCACCACCACTAGATGGATTTGCAACTGGCTGGCAAACCATATTCAATGAGTAGTCTTTAATGGGTCTAAGTCTACATGGAGGGAAGTAAGCAGTGGGATGCCACAAGGTTCCGTCTTAGGCCCAGTACTCTTCAATATCTTCATTAACGACTTAGATGAGGGAATAGAAGGGGAACTTACCAAATTTGCAGATGATACTAAGCTGTCAGGAACAGCTATCACCAAGAAGATAGGCTCAAGATCGAGATGGATCTTGAAAGACTAGAACACTGGGCCATATCTAACAAAATGAAATTCAATGTAGAGAAAAGTAAAGTCCTACACTTAGGCAAGAAAAATCAAAAGTACATGTATAGACTCGTGAAACCAGGCTCAATAGCAGTAACTGTGAGAGGGATGTTGGAGTCTTAGTGGACAACCAGCTAAATATGAGCCAGCAGTATGCAGCCGCTGCCAAAAAAGCTAATGCAACCCTACATTGCATTAACAGAGGGATAGAGTCAAGATCAAGGGAAGTACTAATACCACTCTATAAAGCCTTAGTAAGACCACACCTAAAATACTGCATCCAATTTTGGTCACCACATTATAAAAAAGATGTTCAGACTCTAGAAAAAGTACAGAGAAGAGCAACCAGGATGATTGGGGGACTGGAGGCTAAAACATACAACAAACGGTTGTAGGAACTGGGCTTGGCTAGTCTAGTAAAGAGAAGGGCCAGGGGAGATATGATAGAGGTCTTCCAATATTTGAGGGGCTGCCACAGGGAGGAAGGGGTCAAGCTATTTTCTAAAGCACCTGAAGGCCAGACAAGGAATAATGGATAGAAACTGAACAAGGAGAGATTCAACCTGGAAATAAGGAGAAGCTTTCTGACAGTGAGAACAATCAACCAGTGGAATAGTTTGCCCTTGGAAGTTGTGGGAGCGCCATCAGTTGAGACTTTCAAGAAGAGATTGGACTGCCATTTGTCAGAAATGGTGTAGGGTCTCTTGCTTGGGTGGGGGGTTGGACTAGATGACCTACAAGGTCCCTTCCAACTCTGATTATCTGTATCTGTATCTGTATCTGTATCTGTATCTGTATCTGTATCTGTATATTTCTGTCCCAGGCAACTGGCCACAATCTTATGAATTCATATTGCTTTGGGAGCTTATAGTAGGAGTCTGAGTTTCTTTAGCAGACAACTGGAATGTTCATGTGAAGTTCCCACTCATAAGCAGAGTTTTATTCAAGAATTGTCCCAAAAGAGACTTTGTTGGACCTGTTACACGGATAAGTCACGGAGCAAAGCCTACAATTTTTTCCATGGTTTTTTTAACTGGAGAGTGGCTTTGATTTCTTTTGGGTTGAAAAAGAAGTTTTCTGCATCCTAGAGACCCATCCAAATATATATCTTCTTGAGAATTAGAAGCTTTCTGATCCAAATTCAATCATTTCTAACAGCAACTCCTTTCTTGCAATTTGATTCTTCTTTTGAGTAGTAATATTTCAGGATAGAAGGGCACGATAGAAAGGACTCCAGAAAGCATTGTCCAATCCCTACATAAATATCCTGAACATAACTATAAGAACTTGTAGCAGCCAACAGTAACAATTATATGGCCATGATCAATTTTGGAGAATCTGTTTTTACTACATGCTACATTCATGTACGTTCAATCATGTGCATTTTAAAAATGCATTCATTTTTAATTTGTTCCCCACAAAAACTCTTTAACAAAATTATTTACTTCTTGTCTATGAATTTCTAGGTGCTACCACAAAGCATTTTATGGGTGAACTGTGCTGAAAAAAATTAAAGAAATGCAAACTCTGACATTTAATTAGTTCCAAACCACACATGTGGTAGCATAGTGAATATGCATAATCAGTGGTGATATATAAGGTCACAATAAATGTAATATATAACTGATAAGCAAAAACTGCAAAGATGCTATTAATAACTGAGATTTGGTATTATGCAATTACATATTCATTCTTGTGATTAGTTGTACCCAAAAAGTTTGTTACCTATTATCACTTGAAACATCAAAGAAATGCTACCTGGTTTTAATCTAATGATTAGATGTTTCCAGTTCATATGATCCATTCAAGGTGGATGACCATATTTGGTCATTCTGCCAAGCATTGCTAAGTGAGGGCAATTGTGCAGATGACATGGAAGTTATTTGCACCTGAATAATTTCATACTACTGAAAAAGGTTCCAGATGGCAATCATCATGGACAGAAATGGATAATAACATACTTTTATGGATAAGTGACCTGGCTATGTATTATTGATACAGCAGAAAATGAAAGAATGATTAAATACTAGAAGTTTGCACATGCCTGAATGAGAATAAATAATAGGCATAATATAAAGAAACATGATGCTTTGGATCTCTGTATTCATGCTCAATTGCAGTTCATACTGAAGAGGTAGTTAAAAACTTATGACCACAATTGAGCCCAACATTTTCACTGCTAATCAAAACAGTTGTTACATGAATTTTGTCCCATTTTACAACCTTTCTTCATACCGTTGTTAAGGAAATCGCTACAGTTGTTAAGTTAATAGTATAGTTGTTAGGTGAATCTGGCTTCCCCATTGACTTTGCTTGTCAGAAGGTTGAGAAAAGCGATCACGTGACCTAGGCCATTGCAATTGTCATAAATATGAACCAGTTGCCAAGCATCTGAATTTTGATTATGTGACAATTGGGATGCTGCAATGGTCATAAGTGTAAAAAATAGTCATAAGTCACTTTTTTTCAGTGTTGTTGTAAAAGTCTGTAGAGATTCTCAGTCATCCAGGTCATGGTTGTTCCAAAAGTGCTTTTTCAGGAGGCATCTGGTAATAACCATTGGGACAACCAGGACCTGGATAACTGAGAATCTCGATAGACTTTTAGCTATACAATTTGGGAAGAACCCCCTTTGAATAGTGTGGGAATAGGAATGGATTTCCAGAGAAAAATTGCAGATAACAGGAACCAGGAGCACTACTCAGGTAACCCTGAGTACACAGATAAACCTCCAAGAGCTTCAACAACCCTCTAAAAGGATGCAAATGACCAGCTGTCTACAAGGAATATAAACCCTTCCATTCCACATTGTCCTGTCAGAGCTGAAGAAGCTTCTTGGATGAGAAGTGAAATGTCTTCAAAAGAATAAACAAGGAAGTCCAGTTGCCTCCTAAAAAAGCACTTTTGGGATAATACTGTTGTAACTTTGAACAATCACTGAATGAATGGCTGTAAATCAAGAATTACCTGCATCCCTGAGAGGATGTAAACATAAAAGGAATGAAAGTCAAAAAGGAGGAATTCAAATTGCAAGCCTTTGCGGATGATTTGGTCTTTATTTTGGAAGACCCTTTAGAGACAGTTTTAAAACTATTGGAAAAGATAGAGACGTATGGTGAGATGGCTGGTTTAAAAATAAATAAAGACAAAACAAAGATTCTGACAAAGAAGATGTTATTAAGACAAAGAGAAGAGCTGGCAGATTTATTGAAAATTCAAGTTACGAACAAAGTTAAATATTTGGGGATATATTTGACGTCAAGATATACTACATTGAAAGAGAATAATTATATTAAGCTTAAACAGCAAATAGCATCCGACCTGAAAAAATGGGAAAACCTACAATTGTTATTGATAGGTAGAATTTCAACAATCAAGATGAATATTTTACCCAGAATTTTATGTTTGTTTCAAACAATACCAATTAGGTTAAGCAAAGATTTCTTCGAAGAACTAAATAAAATTGTGTTATGTTGTAACTATGTATCATTCATGTGTTTGCAACTATGTATCATTGCAACTATGTATCATTCATGTGTTTGCAACTTTGTATCATTCACGTGTAATCATTAACTTCTATCTCTTCAGTGACCTTTGCAAGGCACGTACAAGGGACAAGGAGCTAGACGGTTGTTAATAAGCTTATCCACACTGTAAATGATCTGTCCGGTATGCAGCTTTGTAAACATGCACATCCTGATGAGATTATCATGTTTGACTTGAGCTTTGATTAAATCATTTTCTTGTAAATAAGCACAATAAAAGAGCGTGTGCCAAGACATTCGGGGCGCACTCATCCCGAGGAAACCTTGCCTCCTGTCGTTTCTCTCTCCTTCGCTCCCTATCATGAGCCGCCCATCTGATGCGGGATAGCAGATACCGCAGTGTTGAAGTATATATGGCAAGGCAAGAAAGCGAGAATAAAATTAAAACTTTTACAGGATGCTAGAATTAGAGGAGGATTTGGCCTTCCTAATTGGGAGTTGTATTATCAAGCTGCAAACTTAATGTGGGTTAAAGAATGGATAATGTTAAGAAAGACTAGATTGTTGACATTAGAAGGTCATGATTTATTATTGGGTTGGCATGATTTTCTATGGTATCAGGGAACTAAATCACAGGGTTATTTCAGAAGGCATTATATATAGGAATCGTTATGGTTGAATTGGGAGAAAACTAAGAAACAATGTTATTTGAAAATTCCAGTTTGGTTATCAACTATTGGAGTTTTTTCATATCCTATAACTTATAAGAAGGAACAAACAGTTAGATATGGGGAAATATTGGATGAAAAGGGTGAACTTAAAACGATGCAAAATTTAGAAGAACAAGGTATAAAGATGAATTGGTTTTCATATGCGCAAATACATGCAAGGTATCTTAAAGATTCTAAAACAGAAGGATTTTATGATAAATTGACTGATTTAGATAGGATTTTGACAGGTACTGATGAAAAAGTGATTAAAAAACTATATAGTTATTTGTTGGAAATTAAATTAGAGGAAGAACAAGTTAAAGAAACAATGATTGCTTGGGGGAAGAATTTTGGATATGGGATTGATTTAGAGAAATGGCAAAAATTGTGGTCACAAAATTATAAAATGACAATGTCAACAGCATATAAAGAAAATTTGTATAAGATGTTTTACAGGTGGCATTTTCCCCCGACAAGAATAGCAAGAATGTTCAAGAATAAATCTGAAAAGTGCTGGAAATGTCATCAGATACCTGGCTCATATTACCATATGTGGTGGACTTGTGAGGAGGCCAGGAAATATTGGACTAGAATTCGCATATGGCTGGAAAAAATGATAAAGAAACACATAGATTTGAAACCAGAGATTTTTTTATTGGGAATCGTACCTGATATATATAACAAAAATTTAAAGTATCTGATTGTAAATGTATTAACAGCAGCTAGGATTGTATTTGCTAAACATTGGAAGAGTGAGAAAATACCATTAGAGGAAGAAATTATTAAGAAAATATTGGAATGTGCTGAAATGAGTAGATTGACATTTGAAATTAGAGAGCAAGAAGATAAACAATTTTATGAAGTTTGGGATCTTTTTTATCAATGGTTAGATAATACAATATGATAATAGAATATTTAGAAATTTAGGAAATAATGAATATATAATCTTTCTTGGTTTTGATAATTTTTAAGAATATTTTATTAAGATAGATTTGGTATGATTTCATGATTTGTCATAAAATAATTTAACTTAATTATAGTTATCTCGCTTAAGTATGAATTAGTAAAATTACAGTCAAATGATTGTTCAGTAATGATATTGGGATATTTTATTGATGATTGATAATGTGAGTTATTATGTAATATAATTATTCTGATGACTATAAAATGGATGCACAAAAGGGAGTGGTAAACCAACCGATACACTGTAAATTTATGAAGAATGTTATAATTTTTTTATTTTTATTTTTATTATTTTTTATGTCATGTTTTATGTCTTATATGTTTTTTGTCTGTTGTTAAAATCAATAAAACTTTGCATTAAAAAAAAAAAAAGAATTACCTGCATCCCCCAAATCATCAGAAAAGTTTGTTAGTTAATCACCCATACTTGTTACATTGACCTCAACAGGTCCAGAATCTGGATCCAATTTCAAATATCCATTGATCATAGTATTTGACCTTTTGTTTCCTTTTTACCACTAATGGATTAGATATGGATTTCTTATATCCTTTAATCTCACTGAAATCAAGGAAAACATTTTTATTGTAAAATTGTACTCAAGTGCTGGTCGTTGACATTTTAACTGGAAACAAATGAAAAACTGCAAAATTTCTTGTTAAGCACTCAGCTAGTAAAAACTGCGAATGGAAAGGAAACGTCAGCATAACAGCAGGGTGTTGGATAATGAGGCAGAGCTCTATCTCCCCAGACAGATCCATTTAGGGGATATATAATTCTGTAAATAACAAATATTTGTAACTGTGGAGATATAACCAATAACATTATTGAAAGCTTCTAAGGGTATTTTAAGTTTTTTTAAAATAACTCAAGCTATAGTTTGGGATGCTTGAGGAATTTCATGTTTGTGAATTCACATGCCAACTGTTAAGGTTGGCACTGATTGCATTGATTTTTGCTTTTGAGTCACTATTGTCTTCTGGCAAAGGACCCAGACTGAAATTGCTAAAGTTTTTAGCTATATGGTAATAGCTTAATAGATTTCTTTTAACTGAAATCAGGGATTTTAAAAATAAAAATCCTGATTTGAATTCTGTGAAAACAATGCTTTTTAACATTACTATGTGGTTAATAGATATTAATAGCAATATCATAGACTTCTATGCCACTTCATAGTGCTTTACAGCACTCTCTAAGAGGTTTACAGTCAACATATTGCCCCCAACAATCTAGATCCTCATTTTATTGACCACAGAAGGATGGAAGGCTGACTCAACTTTAAGCTGGTCTAGATCAAATTCCTGACTGTGGGCAGAGTCAGTCTGCAATACTGCATTCTAATCACTGCTTCAATATTAACTATATTATATATTTTATATGCAGCTCAAGATAATTTGTCTTTACTCAGTGGGGCCCAGGCAAGCCATAAGATTGAACATCCATGTTCTAGATTATTTTTATGTTGGTTGGCTGAGTTGGGAGTTGTAGTTTGGAAAAAGGATAGCAAGTTTCCCCAGTTCATATTCAAGCATCTGCTTCCTTAGGATCAGTATTTTATGCACTGGTAGTTCAAGCATATCTATTTCTCTCCATTGCACAATATACTTTATCGGAGACAGACTGTTCCCACTTATTCATCAGAACCTTGATTTGAGAAATATTTCCTCCTTTGTTGAAGATGGAGAAATGAATAAATTGATCTCCAAACGTATCTGCTTATACATGAAGCTTCCACCATGCATGATGCATTTTCCATGGACTTCTTCTGGATGAATTTGTTGTGTCTCCTTTCAAAAGCTGGCAAGTTAATATAAAAAGATGAAACATAATAATTTTTCCTGGAGAAATAAATACTTTTCTTCTTGGAATAACAATTCCAAGTCATAGTTTGTCTATCAATGTGAAATAGATGACATTAGAGTTTCAAAGGCACTACTTTTCTGTGTTCCCACATGCCTACTTGACAGAATCAAGCAGAGATGGGGAAAAAGATGGGAGAAGAGTGAATTTATTTCAACAAGAAAATAGAGTAGCCATCAATCAAAGGATATCTGCAGTTCCCTCCTTAGGGTAAACTTGGTGTGGTTCTATTATATCTCATTTCAATAAGGGCCTAGCACAAAGCAGGGCTAAAAGGAGCCCTAGAGAAATGTGAGAAAGAGAGAGAGATTTAATCAGATTTACTGACAAAGTTAATCTATATTCTCTATGAAAGAGACGTCTTCAGGGTTATGGTTTTCAGTGTTGAACAAGAACTCTAGAAAGTTTAGAGAGCTGGACTAAGTCAAAATTGATTTTTCTCTGTTTACTGCATTCCCTGGGTGAAAAGTTAATGAAGCAAAGCTAAAGTATAAAAAAGGCAAGTTACTTAGAGAGCTATGATAAAAATATCATACAGGTAGATCTCACTCAATACTTTCATCTATCACAATATGTGCTTTGGTAAATTTATACAGGTAGGGAAGATGAAAGGATGGGGAAAATCATATGGTTGCTTTTATAGTCTGTTTCTAAGAATAGGTAAAATCCAAAGGAAGTCTGCCATTGGCAGTTTTATTCCCCTACACATAATTTGTAGACATCTATAGAACAATTCCATTGTTGATTAGTAATTTCCTCAGCTACATGCAAACTCCTATCTTTCATTTATTTAAGCTTAAGGCTGCTGTGGCAATCATTTTTTTGTTCGGGGTTGTACTACATTAAAGACCAAAATTCTTATATATTCTGTTTTTCAGTTTCAAATTAAAACTGAATGAGGAAGAAAATATGATATGCTAAGCATGCCTTCCAACACTCTACATGGAGGCTATGCCATTTGATCATTATTCTATGGCAAGGAAATTGGGACAGGAGGACATAGTCTTCTACAGGCCAAATAAAGAATTGTACATAGTTGATCTTGATGGAAAAGGCAAAGCAGAGAAGGATACAGCACTCGGAACTGTAGATTCCCAAACTATCTCCAGGCTGGAATAAGGCAATGGCAAACTACTTCCATATTGCTGCCATGGACATTACCTGAAAGAACAAGGGTATCAACAAGTCAAAAGGCAGTCACCATGGTGTGGTTGAAGCTTTACTCATTTTTTATGTATGTTCCACATCAAAAACAGGTAGAGCTTTCATCACACCAGTATAACCTCCATCTAGGTAGTGGCTGATATTGTTGTTTACCATACCCTGCAGGCACAACTGTGAATGAATTTATTTTTATTATTTATTTGAATGTATTAGCAGCCCAATTCCAAAGGACTCCAGATAACATACAAACTTAGAAAAAACATAAATCAGTTTAGATAAGTAGCTGAGACTAAATTTTATAAACAGCAAAATCAAACAAACCACAAACAACAATTTCAGGCCTGGGACCAAAACCAAGTTTTCAAAGCCTTCTAGAATGCCCCCCCCCCCCCCCGACAAATGCACCCTTTTCTATGGGGGAACAGGGGCGGTGTTGATGTTGTTTCATTGGATGGGGATTGCTGCAGAGGAGATGACATGATATTTAATAGAGGGGATCCAGAAGCATCCACTCTGCCAGAATGTACAAGTTGGGTAGAAACAATTGGAGGCAAGCAGTCTTTCAGATATCCAGGCTTTCTGCCATATGGAGCTTTATAGGAATAACCAGCATCTTGAATTGCACTCAGAAGCCAACTGTCAGTCAAAGAAGCTCACATAGCAATGATGGCATATGGGCATATTGAAAAGCACCATTAGTGTTTACACCATCGCATTTTGAACCAGCTGCAGCTTCAGGGTAGTCTTCAAGGGCAGCCCTTTGTAGATCTGTTCTTAATAATTCAAGTGTAAGGTGACCGAAGCATAACTGTCTGAAAGGCTTTCCAATTGAGAAAAGGGTACAATTTGCATATAAGTTGTACCTGTGTAAAGGCTCTCTTGATCATGGCTGCCACCTGCTCTTCAAGCAATAACTGAAAATCCGGAAGGATCTCCAAGTTGCATATCAGTCTCAGACTGGATAATATCCAAGATCAAGGATAGTGTCCCAAGGGATCCAAATAGCCAGAGCCACTCATTCTGGTTAACACTGAAATTAAAACTGTTCTTCACAAAGAGATCCAAGCAGCCTCCAGACTTTGGGCCAATATACTGGCAACAACATGTGGGCTGCTCAGATTTGAGATGTAGAGCTGGGTATCATCACCATGCTGATGATACCAAACCTAGACCTGGAGCATGACTTCACCAGTGGTTTTATGTAGATCTTGAACAGGAAAGGAAACAGTACCAAGCCCTGAAGAAACCCACATGCGAGGGAACACAGCCACAATCTCTCTCCTTATCCCTGTCAACACTGACTGGAACCAACTACTAAGGAAAGAGGTGAACCACTGCAGCGCAGAGCCTCCCATTCCTAAACTTCTGATCTAGACAGTACCTTTATTAAACCAAACTGACTTTCTATACAGGCTTATTCATGAGAAAGTGATATTTAATGGAACTCTTTGTTGATAAATGGGCAAAGAAGTATAAACTTAATTTGAAATGAAGTACTTGATACATTCAAATGTCTTGGACTTCAATATTCATCATTCCTAAAGGAACCTGGCCTAGAGTGTTCTGTCCCCTCATTAGCATTCTTGAGATCCCTGCGCCTTGATTGGCCAAGGCGCGGGGCACTCTGATTGGTTAGGTGAGCCGCGCCGATTGGCTTGCTAGGAATCTCCCGCGATTGGTCGGTTCGAATCGCGGGAGATTCAAAGCGGTGCCATTGGCCGCGGCCGCGGCGGCTAAAGGAATAAAAGCCACGAACTTTTCCCATAACGCCAGTTCGGTTCCTACATCAATAAAAGAGCTTGATAAGAAGTCACCGACTCCTGGCATAATTTCCGAAGACACAATACTGGTGACGAAGGTGGGATTCAGATCCTGAACTGAACCACGTGTCCGACGGAAGCCAGACGAATCTCCACGATGGCGAAAATCGCACCCCCCGCACCCTTCAACCTCGCCAGCGAGGACTGGGAATCGTACTCCAACAGATTCCGCATGTTCCTCGAGTGCAGCGACCTGAAGGATGCCACTGGCCCCATGAAGCGAGCCGTCTTCCTGACCCACTGCGGGACCGAGGTATTTAAGATGGCCAAGGCACTTGCCAAACCCGCCGACGCGACCACGATGGACTGGGACGTCCTCGAGCCAATACTTCGGCGGCACTACGCTCCAGAGGTGCCCATCCTAATCCGACGCAACGAGTTCTAACGTCGGGACCAACAGTCGGGTGAGAGTTTCAGCGACTTCGTGTGCAAATTCGACAACCTGAACGACGCCCTGCGAGACCGAATCGTGCTCGGCCTGTGGGACCCCATCCTCCAGAGTCGGCTGATGGCCAAGGGCAACATCAGCCTTGCAGATACCCTCACCGCAGCCGCAGCCGCCGAAGTGACCTGAACATCCGCCGACCGCATGCGCCGACCGAACGCTGGAGACCGCAGCGGGAACAACCACCCTGCAAGGTCGGCCGAGGCCCAACCCGAGATGACCACCCACCAGGGCGATTTCCACTCGGCATCGGGCACATCCGACAAGGAGGAGGAAATTCATCACCTCCAGGCAGTCCGCGACCCACGGAACCGGCGGGGTCGTAAGTCGAGGACCAAATGTGCCGGTTGCGGAGGCGACCACCCCAGGTCCGAATGCCAGTTTTTCGAGTCGATCTGCCAGCATTGTGACAAGAAGGGACACATCGCCCGCGTCTGCCGCCTCAAGAAGAACCGCAGCCCGCCCAGATGGGATCAGAGCGAACGGAGGAGAGAGAGCACACCACCCCGGACCAGAGATCGCCCCTCTGACAACAGATGGGACCGGAACGGACGATCCCTATGAGGCGGCGAGACCCAGCGAAGAGAGGAGACCCATCAGACGGTCACCATCGGCCACGCCACAACCAATGATGCCCGGAAGGTCTACGTGGAGGTAGGCATCGAAGGCGAGCCATACAAAATGGAGGTGGACTCCGGGTCATACCTCTCCATGATAGCATGGCAAGAAATTAAGCACTTGGTGCCTACCATCCAAAGGAAAGGCCTAGACAGCCAGGGACTAATCGTAAAAGACTACCAGGGAAACCGCATCCCGGTAGTCGGAACCGGACAGTTCAACGTAACATACAAAGGGCGCACCGAAAGGCTTCCCCTGACAATTGTCGATCGCGACCGCCCAAGCCTACTGGGACTGCAATGGTTCGCCCCGCTCGGCATCGCAGTCACGGGAATCGACCACATCACCGACGACAGCTGGTAGC
This sequence comes from Hydrophis major, assembly GCA_033807585.1. Lineage (NCBI taxonomy): Eukaryota > Metazoa > Chordata > Lepidosauria > Squamata > Elapidae > Hydrophis > Hydrophis major. The sequence goes on along the minus strand of CM066328.1, from coordinate 324,217,162 downwards.
AACAACTAGCCCAGGAATTCCAAGAGGTCTTCAACAGAAACCTAGGCAAGTACCAAGGGCCCCTTATATCATTCAGCCTAGACCCAAACGTCCCCCCAAAATGCCTGAAACCAAGGCGGGTGCCATTCGCACTTAAACCCAAGATAGACGAGCAAATTGACAAGCTCATCAAGCAAGGGGTCCTACAACCAATAGACCACGCCCGGTGGGAGACCCCCATAGTCACCCCGATCAAGCCCAATGGGTCGGTGAGGATCTGTGGGGACTATAAGGCCACCCTAAATGGCGCGTTGCAACAAAGCGCCTACCCCGTCCCAGTAGTGCAACACCTACTGCATTCACTGAGAGGGGGCAAGGTTTTCGCCAAACTCGACCTCACCCAGGCATACCAACAGTTGCCAGTCGACGAGGAAACGGCAGAAGCGCAAACCATAGTCACCCACTGGGGAGCATTTAAATGCAACCAGCTCCAATTCGGAGTCAGCATGGCACCGGGAATATTCCAAAGCCTAATGGAAAGACTATTACAAGGCATCAAGGGGGTGGTACCTTACTTCGACGACGTCTTAGTGTCGGCAACCAACCAAGCCGAACTAGAGGGTCGCCTAAGGGAGGTCCTAACCAAATTCAAAGAGACCGGGCTCAAGGTAAAGAGGGAGAAATGCCATTTATACATGGAACGGGTTGAATTCCTAGGATATCTCCTAGACCGGCACGGCATTCACCCCACAAACCAAAAAATCAAGGCCATCAAAGAAGCCCCCACACCCAAGTCGAAGAAGGAGCTACAGGCATTCCTCGGGCTACTAAACTTTTACAATGTTTTCCTGCCCCAAAAGGCGACGGTGGCGGAGCCTTTGCATAGGCTCCTGGACAAGGCGGCGACCTGGACTTAGGGGAAACGCGAGCAAGCCGCCTTCCAGAAAACAAAGGACCTCCTCACTTCGGACGCCGTCCTTATACAGTACAACGAGACCCTACCTCTGGCCATCACATGCGACGCATCACCCTTCGGCGTTGGCGCTGTCCTCAGCCATACCCTCCCCGACGGAAAAGAAGCACCCATCGCGTTCTTTTCAAGGACCCTCACCAAACCGGAGCGGAACTATAGCCAGCTGGACAAAGAGGCTCTGGCTATCATTGCCGCAGTAAAAAGATTCCACGAGTACCTCTACGGCCGGACATTCACCATCATAACCGACCACAAGCCACTGCTGGGAATCCTTGCAGGGAACCGGGCCACCCCGAACATTCTGTCTTCCTGAATGACAAGGTGGTCCGAGTTCCTGGCGGCCTACAACTACGGACTCATACACAGACCGGGTAAGACGATCTCCCATGCAGACGCCTTAAGCCGATCGCCACTACCGGAACCTGACACCGACCCAGCACCCACAATGACCACCCTCAGTATAGAGACTCTACCCAACCTACCCATAACCGCATCAGACATTGCCCGAGAGACTAATAAAGACAAATGTCTGGCGCGAGTGTTGCATTGGGTAGAGAAAGGGTGGCCGGAAAGGGACAACGACGAGTCCGTCAAGACATTCCGGAACCGGCAAATGGAACTCTCATTATTAAAAGGGTGCATACTATGGGGGGATAGGGTGGTCATTCCAGAAAAACTACAAGGGAAGGTTCTGGAACTATTACACGAGGGGCACCCTGGCATCGTTAGGAATAAAGCCCCGGCCAGAAGTTACGCTTGGTGGCCAGGGATGGACAAACAGATTGAGACATGGGTAGCAAGGTGCCAACGATGCCAGGAAACTAGGCCAAGCCCACCCACAGCACCCGTCCTAGAGTGGGAAATCCCAAGGGGACCTTGGTCTAGGATCCACATAGACTTCGCCGGGCCCACAAAAGGACACACCTTCCTAATAACAGTAGACGCTTACTCCAACTGGCTGGAGGTAAGCAACATGAGAACAACAACCATGGAGGTCGTGATCAAGGAACTCGGCAAACTTTTTGCAACGCATGGCCTCCCAGACGTCGTCGTTTCTGACAACGGGCCCCAATTCACCTTGCTAGAATTCGAAAAATTCCAAGCGGAAAGGGGCATCCAACACGCACTGACAGCCCCGGCGCATCCGGCGGCGAACGGTAGAGCGGAACGGATGGTGCAATTCACTAAGAAAACCATCCGGAAAATAGACCACGGGGAGATCCAGGATAAAATAAATAAATTACTCTTCACCCAACACATAACCCCAAATACCACAACGAATAAGAGCCCAGCCGAACTGTTAATGGGGAGGAAATTAAGGTCCCCACTCGACAGATTACACCCCACGTATAACCCAGAAAAGCCCCCAGACTCAACCAGCAAACACCGAACCTTCGCACCAGGCAACCCCGTGTACGCAAAGAACCTGACGGGAGACCCGTTATGGGTACCGGCCGTCATCACACAAATAACAGGCCCACACTCGTACCGGCTACAAACAACAGACGGACGAGCATGGAAACGCCACATCGACCAATTAAGATCGAGGGTGACCACCCAAGAGACCACCGACGCACAAGCAGGCAAAACCAACCCCCACAACACAAACCAAGGGGGGAGGGAATACCCAGGGGACCAAAACCAAAGAAGAATAAACCAACCATACTTACCAGAAAGCAGCCAGCACGACCCCTCGCCAGGAAGAGACAGCCAGGCCAGCTCAACCGACCCGGGGAGACCGAGCGGGAGTGGCAAAACCCGCAGCTCAACCAACCCGGGAAGCCCAGGAGGGAGCTACGGAGAGCGGCCCGGCCCGACCAACCAGCCGGTTCCCACGACGACATCCGGAGAAGCAGAAACCCCGACCGAACCGGCCGGGATCCAACCTATGACTGAGCTGCGCAGGTCCAGTAGGCTAAGACGGAGCCCCGCCTTCCTACGGGACTACACGACGTAAGGACTAAACCAAGAGGGGAGGGGTGTTCTGTCCCCTCATTAGCATTCTTGAGATCCCCGCGCCTTGATTGGCCAAGGCACGGGGCACTCTGATTGGTTAGGCAAGCCGCGCCGATTGGCTCGCTAGGAATCTTCCGCGATTGGTCGGTTCGAATCGCGGGAGATTCAAAGCGGTGCCATTGGCCGCAGCCACCGCGGCTAAAGGAATAAAAGCCGTGAACTTTTCCCATAGCGCCAGTTCGGTTCCTACATCAATAAAAGAGCTTGATACGAAGTCACCGACTCCTGGCATCATTTCCGAAGACACAACATAGAGCAAGAGATCCCAGACTCTGTCAACTAAAGTATCTGGAGATCATGATTTGATCATCACCACAGCTAAATATATGATCTCAGTACACAAAAATGTACTTTCTAGGAAGTAAACTACTATTGCATTTACTTCTGAGTAAAAAAAAAATTGCAGTTTTGAAACTTCAGGTGCCTATATCTGCTGTTTTTTTCACATTTGAACAATGAGATTTTGTTTGGTTTCAATGGGTTTTATTTTCCAAAGCCATTTTCCAGTAAAGGCATATGTTTCAACCAACCGGCACCCAAAAGCTTTCTAATGCTGTTTCCTATAATAGTGGTGTTATTGGAATGTAGGAATTCTTTTATCACCTCAAACTGAATGACTGCCAACTTTATTGACTGTTAAACAGCTTCTGTTTAGATGAAATGCTACACACATCAATATTTTCAAAAGAGGGTTTATAGGTACTGGTTCTTCCTGCAGCACACATTGTGCAGCCCAAATGATTAGTCAAATAAAAATTCTATAAATTGTCTAAATACTGTTTACGGAAATAATGGACTTGACATAACAGCCATGAAATCAACTAGAAAATTCCCACTGATGTAGGAGAAGATAAATCAGAAGAAATGCTACAGACATATGTCTGCTACCATGTTGAAATAGCAGAGTATACCTTCAATACACTTTTTAGCAAATAGATTAGGGCCATGCCATGCAATTTCTTAAAATAACATCCTAGTTCCTGTAAATAACAGATTTGCTTTTTAGTGTTATTTTCATAGACTGATGAAATAACTAAGATTCAATATCAAAGCTATTGTATAACAGGTCCAGGGATAATGTCCCCAACTTGGGGAAAAAATTGACAAATCGCACGTTGCACCATAGTAAGTGTTAGGGATAACATTTTTTACCCTAACTGGTTTAGGTAAATAATAATATGTAATCATAGTTTGTAAGTTAAAGTGTCTGCAACTTTAACTGTGGAACAGTAATTAAGGGAGTGGTTGTGAAAACACTTTAAAAGAAGCAAGACGACAGCTTGCTCTCTCTCTGGCTTTGATGGTTCCTGATTACTGCAAGGAAACAAGTCTGCATTGCTCGAACGGGAGAAAAAAAAACAAAGGACAGACTTGTAAGTGAATTGACATAGGGTATTCAACACGGACTTTGCTGACTGAATATCCCTGAATGGACTGATTTTATGATACATGACTATTGGACTGTTATTTTGACTATGCTATGAACTCATAATGGAATAAACTATATATTTGATAGCACAAGCGTATCTGTCATTTTTACTGTATGTTAATAAACATACAAGCTTAGCTCACTCATTTATCTGTGTGCCTATCTGACTAAGCTGCACATTCTGTTTAGCTTGTCTCCCTAACCCTGGTTGGGGAAAACAGGCTTAACACTGGTTATGGGCCCAGAGGCTGCAAAGTCAGTTTAACTAGGATAAAACAGATTTATGTAAAAGTGAGAGTTTGTATTGTTATACATTACAGTAAACAGTCAGCTGTGTTTTATTAATTATAGTTTTATATCCATATAAGAAAACATGGCACAAGTCAATCTACAAAGTTTGTCCCTTATATCCAAGCTGGATGGAACAAACTATGTATCATGGTCTATGAAATGTAGTCTGCTTCTACGAAGTGAAGGTTTGTGGAACATAATTGAAAATCCACCAAACGTAGAAGAATGGGATCCAGAGGATGAGGAAGATAAATTAAAGATAGAAGAATTTATGCATAAAAATGAACAAGCAATTTGCATTATTGCTTTAACCTTAACTGATATGCAGCTTGTTTATATCCATGGAGAAAAGACAGCTGTTGGGTGTTGGCAGAAGCTGAAGAGGATTTATGTTCGAGATAACGTTGGTGCTCACATAAATCTAACACGGAAACTTTTCAGTACACATCTCCATAAGAATGGTGATATGCTGAGTCATTTGAAAACTATGCAAAGCATTTTTCAAGAACTGCACGAGAAAGAGCTTATTTTCTCTGAACTACACCAAGTTTACATAATACTATCTTCCCTTAACGAAACCTATGACAATTACGTAACTTCACTTGAAATATTGCCAAAGGAAAGCCTAACTTTAACTGATATAACTGGCAGATTGATTGAAGAGGCCAGAAGAAGGCTTGAAAGAGACGAATTAAGGAGGCAGCAACCTCAAAAAGAAGATAATGAAACTCCTACTGCATACGCAATTAAAAAGTGTTTTAATTGTGGAGGAAGAGGACATTTGGCAAGATTTTGTAAAAAGGCAAAGAGCCAGAACGCTGGCCAGAATACAAAAAGTCATCAAAAGATAAAGAAAAATTTAGAGTTAGCCATGTATACTAACGGAGCTGTAAAAAATAATTTATGGGTGGTTGACAGTGGAGCATCTCATTGTATAACTAATGATAAGAAAAATTTTATTAAAATGTCCCAGAGTACACAGCAGATATCGTTAGCCAATGGCTGGAAACTGAAAGCTAAAGGTCAAGGTATAGCATATTGTTCTTTTATAAAAGAGAATGTAAAAATGTTATATGTACCACAACTTAAGTTTAATTTAATTTCAGTTAGAATTTTGGTTAAACTAGGATATGTAGTTACATTTAGGGGAGATAACTGCATAATTGAGAAAGAAGATAAGAAAATTACTCCATCTTTAAGAGGTGAATTATATGTGTTAAATGATGATGGTTTAAAAGTGGCTAACACAGTTTATGAAAATAAGAAACCTCATGATGAATGTATTCACTTGTTACACCGAAGGTTAGAGCATTTAAATTTTAAAATGCTTAAGAAAACTGTTGAATTATCTAAGGGAATAAGTTTGAAACCTTGTAATAAGTATTTGCAATGTAATATCTGCAATCAAAGCAAAGCCAGGGTTACACCGGCTAATAGAGTTGATGGATTTACTACCAAAGAGCCTTTAGAGGTAGTATTTGCAGATTTAATAGGTCCTAAAAAACCAAGTGTAGGAGGAGCTCGTTACATACTAAGTATAATGGACCACTATTCTAGATATGGGTTTTGCTATTTAATGAAGAGCAAAACTGAAACATATAAAAATCTCTTTAATTGGATAAAATTTGCTGAAAGAAAAACTAAAAAGAAATTAGTAACTCTTATAACAGATAATGGTACAGAATTTACAAATAATAAATTCCAGAACAGACTAAGAATGTTAGGTATTCAACATAAAAAGTCTGCACCATATAGGCCACAACATAATGCCTTTATAGAGAGAAGAGGCCAAACATTACAATCAATGGCACAATCTATGATGTCTGATTCAGGATTACCTGACAATTTATGGGGAGAAGCAATAATGTGTGGTAATCATATATTAAATAATGTTGTTAATTCAACAACAGGTGAATTACCATTCACATTGTGGCATGGTACAAAACCTGATTTAAGTTACATGCACACATTTGGAGCACCAGCATGGGTGCATATCCCTACACAACTTAGACACAAAGGACAACATAGAGCTAAAAGATTATTTTTTGTAGGATATACATCTAATCATAGATCTTATAGATTCTGGGAACCAGGTACGTCTAGAGTTTACACCAGTGCTAGTGCAAAATTCCTAGAACATGTAGGATGGAATAGATTAGAGCAAGATTTAAATAATGAAGTAATTATTGAACCCTACAAAAGGCAGAAAGATCAGATTAGTTATAAGAAGAGTCCAATTAAAGAAGAAGTCCATGAAGAGCAAATAGGACCAGAACAAGAGGAAACAGTTGATCAGGAAGAGTTAGATAATCAAGAAGAGTTTATAAATGAAAGTCCACCTGTAAGTCCTGTAATACCTAGACGTACTACACGTGTAACTAGACCACCTGATAGGTATCAAGCAAGTATAGTTTGCCAAGTAACTAAAGTTCCAACTAGTGTAGATGAACTTAAGATGTATCCTGCTAAGGATCAGGAGAATTGGCAAAAGGCAATGAAAAAGGAACTAAATTCATTAAAGGTAATGAAAGTTTATGAAGATGCTAAATTACCTCCAGGAGAAAAATCCATTGGGTGCAAATGGATATTTAAAGTAAAAACTGGAAATGATGGGACTGTTACCCATAAAGCTAGGTTAGTAACTCAAGGATTTAATCAAACTGCATCTGATTATGATGAAGTTTTTGCACCAAGTCTTAAAGCAACATCTTTAAGAGCAGCATTAGTGTGGGCAGCTAAGAAAAACTATGTAATTAACCATTTAGATGTAGAAACTGCTTATCTACATGCACCATTGCAGCACACTATATATTTAAGAAAACCAGTAGGTATAAAAGACAATAAAGTAAATAGTAATGATTGTTGGAAACTCAAAAAGAGTCTTTATGGGTTGAAACAATCTGGGTTTGAGTGGAACCAATATATTGTGAAAGAGTTAAACAATATAGGTTTTAAATCTGGTTTAGCAGATCCATGTGTGTTTAAAAGAGAAAATAATGGAACGGTGTCATTATTGTTATTATTTACAGATGATATTGCTTTGATAACTAAGACTAATAATGAAGCTAATGAAATTATATCATTATTAGCCAAAAAGATAAAATTAAAGCATTTAGGTGAAATTAAAAGGTATCTAGGATTGACAATTAACAAAACAAAAAATGGTTTTAAGATATCTCAAGAAGATAAAATTTGCCAATTAATTAAAACGTTTAAAATGGAACTTCGTAAACCGGCAAAGAATCCAATGAGTCAGGAAGTTTGCCAAACTGATGATCAAAGTCCCAAATTTGATAAGTCAATATATCAATCTTTGATTGGCAGCTTATCATATATAAGCAATTGGTCTAGGCCAGATATAGCTTATAGTGTAAATCAGCTGGCACGTTTTAATTCAGATCCACATCAATGTCATTGGCAATCATTAAAGAGAATTTTAAGATATCTTAAAGGAACAATGAACCATGCATTGTATATAGAACCAAAGGGTGATTTGATTCTTAGTGCCTATGCAGATGCAAGTTTTGCAACTGATATAAACACTAAAAAATCAACATCTGGGATGGCTATATTATTTGGTAAAACACTAATAGGGTGGAGGTCAATCAGACAGCAGCATATCAGCTTGTCCACGATGAAAGCGGAATTTTCATGTCTGTCATTATTATGCACTGATTTGATTTTGTACAAACAGTTATTATTAGACATGGGTATAACTGTAAAAGATTCCATTATTATGTACGAGGATAATCAAGCAGCTATAAAATTAGCTACTAGTATTGCTGTAAAAACTAGATCAAAGCATACTGATTTAAGATACTTAAATGTTAGAGAATCTGTAAAGAATGGGCTAATTAAATTGGAATACTGCATGACGGAAGAAAACATTGCAGACCAATTTACAAAAGCTCAAGGAGTAACTAAATTTAAAGAGAGTTGTAACAAATATGATTTAAAGATGTAAATAGTTATATTTATTATTATTTCCTAAAAGGGGAGAATGTTAGGGATAACATTTTTTACCCTAACTGGTTTAGGTAAATAATAATATGTAATCATAGTTGGTAAGTTAAAGTGTCTGCAACTTTAACTGTGGAACAGTAATTAAGGGAGTGGTTGTGAAAACACTTTAAAAGAAGCAAGACGACAGCTTGCTCTCTCTCTGGCTTTGATGGTTCCTGATTACTGCAAGGAAACAAGTCTGCATTGCTCGAACGGGAGAAAAAAAAACAAAGGACAGACTTGTAAGTGAATTGACATAGGGTATTCAACACGGACTTTGCTGACTGAATATCCCTGAATGGACTGATTTTATGATACATGACTATTGGACTGTTATTTTGACTATGCTATGAACTCATAATGGAATAAACTATATATTTGATAGCACAAGCGTATCTGTCATTTTTACTGTATGTTAATAAACATACAAGCTTAGCTCACTCATTTATCTGTGTGCCTATCTGACTAAGCTGCACATTTTGTTTAGCTTGTCTCCCTAACCCTGGTTGGGGAAAACAGGCTTAACAGTAAGCCCTTCCTATTTCCTTCAGATCATGTCACTCAAGAGTAAACACAGTCTCCCATGCACAAAACCACAACAATACATAAATACAACACAAGAGACAAGCACACATGCAAATGCACACATATACATATAGACTTATAAATAGAAGTGTTTTTTCATTACTCGGAACTAAAATAGAGGACTCCTCTGGGACACTTCTGGAAAAGGAAGTGCAACAACCACAAGCAGCTGATGCTTTCTCTACCGTAGCCATCTGTTTGGAAGACAAATCACTCCATCTCTTTAGGGAAGGAGCCAAAATTCCAGCATTCTTCTTTTCTGCATCTAGCAACTGCCTGATAGATGTGTTGTGGGATGAACAATTTTCTTTCTTTTCCTTTTGTGAGGAGTGGAGAAAATGTTTGTTGCTCTTCTCCCAGAGGCAGCAATCTATTTATACTTTCATTCTGTAGTTTGAAATTTATCTATACTATACCTACTACAGCAGCCATGTGCAGCCATGGCAGAGCCCTTGGTTCTAAAATTGCTGGCATGCTCTCCTTTCACCATCTCAGCTTACAAGAGACTTAAGTATAAGACGAATGGTTCAAATCTCCTTTTCTCTTTCTATCTCCTTCCTTTGCAAAGTATCAGATAATTACAATATGTTATGGAGATAGAGAGAGGGATAAAGTTGCTTGCTACTGATAGCAATCTATCTTATTTCATTTTTGCATGTAATGATCAACAGAGGGATATTTTTTGTTGTTTGTGGAATTGCAGTTGTTTGGGGCTGAATTTTTCCCCTTCCATCTTTTTTATTGATCAGTTGTGGAAAATTTTAAGGGTTCCCTGAATTTTGATGTCAACTGAAATGACAAAGACTGCAAACTGTAGAGCTGAGAAGTGGAAATGATGATGTAATTTTCTTCCTAAAACTGGAGATAAAATTAAATTGTGCTGTGAGCATTTATGCTTTGAGCCGGAGGTGACTTGCTCTCTTGGCGAACTGAGAAAAATGGGCTTGGGGGTCGCCAATGTTCAATGGAGATTTTGCATCTTTGTAGTATCTTTAGGTGCTTTTCAGAAGATGGTCTCTGAAAAAAAAATCAATGTCTAGCGGGTTCATATAAAGAAAGGGTTGACTTTTGATAATTGAACCCCAAGCTGGGATGGATGTTAATAATAAATACAAGAAAAAAATGACCAAATAGTTGAATTACAGATAGATGTAGCACATATATGTCCTCTCACACACACTCCCATATACATTATTTGCTGCTGGATTTTATATTGAATATAATTCAAAAAATAAACTCACCCAATTTGCATCATTCAGTCATCTTTTAATTCTGCTGTTTTCACCCTCATATGCTATATATATCCTAGATAATTCATAACAGATGCTAATTGCTCCATGGCTGAAATCTGGGTATGCTTTTTTAGAAAAAGCTTTAACTGACATCAGTGAAATATTTGAATGCAAAAATATTAATCTTACTGTTCTTGTTTGACTGACTTATAACACTTATTACTTTATAGTCCTCTTCAACACATACTTTTCTAGTACTTTCTAGATATAGTCCACTGACTTTAATGGAGCTGGGACTGAGAACAGATCCACAAAACACGGGAGGTTATATTGCTGTGGGTTAAGGGTATAGCTTCAATACAAGGCTTATGAATTTAATTATTTTTAATAAGCAAAATCTCATTGTAGAAAATGAGACCTTTGTTCAACTCCACCCCAAGCAATTCTGTATTATAAAATTAATTCCCCCAAGAACACATTGTAGAAAATAAAAAAAAAAGTTGATACATTTTTCTGTATGATAAATGAGTGCAGCCTAAGAAGCTTCTACTTCTTTACAACCCTTGAATTAAAAAAGCAGCTCAGTATTACTTCTTCATAAAGAAGGCTGGTATTATGTTCTCTCTGCTAAACATTCAGACTTGAAACTAAGAAAACAATGGCTTTCAAAGACTTCCTTATTTAAGACACTAGAATTTGTGGCAGGGACTTCATTAGAGAAAGCTACATTCCCTTAATTCCTGCTCTGCTTTAACTTCAAGGGCCATCTAGGAATAAAAGGAAGTTTTCCTGGGCCTGTAGAAAAGATATGTTTATGAGTTTAGTTTGCAATAAAGTATAATTTACATGGGATATAATATTTCAGAAGTGTTCCAAACTTCAAAATAATTTTCCCTGGCCTGAAATTCCTTGGGAAATGAACACATATTATGATTTGTTGGTCTCTAGAAAAATGTTATAGTCCTGAAAATGAGACTAAAGATTTCCTCCAGTAATAATCAATTAGGGAAAGAATGTTTGTATAGCTTTTTTTAAAAGTCTGTGTGACATTGGACAGAAAGTTGTGATTTATAAAGGTGCAGCTATCATTTAAAGACTCCAAAGTGAAAACTCATGTATAAATGAGTTTCAGAGTTACGTGTAAAAAAAAAAAAATCAATTGAAAGAAGGGGAAATATTTGTGATGAGGGATTATGTAGAAAGGATGATTTATTCATTAGGTGCAATTTGGGTGAAAATCAGTGGTAGGATTCACATTTTTTTTTACTACTGGTTCTGCAGGTGTGGCTTGGTGGGCGTGGCAGGGGAAGGATATTGTAAAATCTCCAGTCAGAGGTGGTATTTGCTGGTTCTCTGAACTACCCAAAATTTTCACTACCGGTTCTCCAGAACTGATCAGAACCTGCTAAATATCACCTCTGGTTAAAATGTCAGCCTAGTCTCTAGTGCAATATTTCAGTTGCAAAAGTGTTCTGTGAACATGTGATATGAGCTAGAGAATTTCATATCATACACACGAGAGATCTACAATGACATTTTCTAATCTTAGTACAAGGCACATGACAATAGGATACTCTTCTAAAAATATTCTGTGGACATTGTTCAAAGGAATATTATTTGCCAAGCTCCATTCAAATTTCATATTCCTAATCAGAATAGTTTCTGGACATGTGTTGGTTCTGTTATCTGTCCTACAGCCTGTTATGATCCATTCAAATATGTATTTTATCATTCAATATTCCCATCATAAGGCAATCAATATACTTGGCAGATAAATTGTGAGATCAGATTTGTGTTTTAGTTTTTGGTATCACTGTTTTAAAACATGTTCAAAGGAAAGGAAAATGTGATGCTGCTTTTTGTTTAGTTTCCTCATTAATTCATGACAATTCTTTCACATTTTAGATACACAGTACCTAAAATTGTGAATGTACATTTTGCAGTCTTATTCAACAGTAAGCCTTACTGAGCCTGTCGGCTTTTATTTTCTAGAATAGAAGAATGGACAAATATTTTCTTCTCATTTTATAGTATTTATCTGTACACCTTGTCAGTAAACTAAAATTTTCAACAGAAACATTTCCTTCTATCTATTTTGGTGTCTGTAGTCAACAGAAAACAGTTCTTGGTGTTGGGATTAAAGGTTCCAGGCTATAAATCAGAAGACTATGAGTTCTAGCTCTAAAACGAATACATGGAGCTAGTAAAGTGGCTTTGCACCAATTACACTCTCAGCAAATTATTTCCATAAACCTTGCCAAGAAAATCTCCCTTAGATCCATATTGCATCATTCCAAAAACAATTGAGAAAAATGACTGGTTTTAATGCAGGATTGTTGTTTTTTAATGACAAAATTATGATAAAATAACCATTCCCTCCAAATTCTTTTTTTGGGGGGGTTGGGGGTTGGGCAGGCAGTTCATCTACCCAAACTTTTAAACACAAGGAAAAACTCAGGCTTTAGGGGGGGAAAGCTAATATTATTCCAATCCAGAAGGAGAGGCATACCATTGGCTAAGGGGTGTCAGCTGGTGGGATCCAGAAAAGCAGCTTTTTCTGCCATGTCTTTTGGAACATCATCACTTTGGAGATCCTATTGACCCAAAACCTGCTAGCTTTCTGTAAGGCCTTGAAAACCTTGTTTTGTACTTGAGCATGGGGTTCAGGATGTATGATAGAACCTGCCTCCTCTTTGGGTTAAGAGTTGTTGTTATGGCTTTTCCAACTTCTGTACGCATTATTTTGTTTTATTTTTGGTGTATGTGTAAGGTTGTTTAGCATTTATTTTAATGTTGTGAGCTACTTCCAGTACTTGGGATAGGTGGCCATCTCAATCAATTAAATAAAGAAATAAATCAATAACAAACATGTCAGCATCATGCCTACAGAGATACATGCACACTCATACCCATACAACCACGCAGCTTAAAGTTATTCGTTGAAATGAAAGAAGTTTCTGGCCTCACTGGGAAATGCACGTCTTCCACATCTCCAACTGAGCTCCCAATGCACCCCCGAAGTAATGCCAGAGATCTTGTTCTCTAGACGTAAAGAAATATCCTTTAACTTGAACATCTGGCATGCTACAGATCGGGAGCCAAAACATGGCAGAGATCTCCTGATACACGTCTTGACATTAATTCTGGATACTAGTGAGACCTCTAATTCCCACAACCATGTCAAATTATTTACTAAGACTGTATTATCTTCTTCTCATCCTTCCTATTACCTATTTCCTTTTCTATTTATGACTATAACTTTGTTGCGTGTATCTTTACAATTTATATTGTTCTATTTGTTTCCTAGTATGATTTGTGTTGATTGCTTATTTAGTATCCTAAGACTATCACTAAGTGTTGTATCTTATGATTCATGATGAATGTATTTATAATGACTATGATCATGATTTATCATTTATATCTTTTATGTACACTGAAAGCTTATACACTGAAGACAAATTACTTGTGTGTTCAATCACACTTGGCCAATAAAGAATTCTATTCTGTTCTGTGCTATGCTATCTATTCTATTCTATTCTATTCTATTCTATTCTATTCTATTCTATTCTATTCTATTCTATTCTATTCTATATATATACTCTATACTCCTGTGGAAAAGGCAGTCATAAGAGTCAGTCTGAGACAGACCCAATTACACTAATAGTTGCTCCTCTTTCAGAATATAACTTTTTTTCATTTCTTTGTCAGTACAAAATTGCCAATAAGTTTGTACAAAAAGCAAAGAGTTTATGAGGCAGGCGTATTCTAGCTTTGCTGTTCACTATAAATGGCTACTCAGAAAACTTTATAGCTGTTATAGCACTGTATTATAACAAGTCCCTTTTCTAGTTAAAGTGGCTGGTGGGTAATACACCAGAAATGTCTTCAAATGCATGGCCCTCCGTTTGCCAAGGCAGTTAATAGAAACCCTAATTTCAGTAAATTTCTATTCATGAAAAATGAAAAAAAAGCTGAATACACAGACAGAACTGAAATTATTTATAAAGGCCCCGAATGTGCGCTTCTTTGCTAAAACCTCTAATAAAAACCTTAATTTTCACAAATTTTCATTACCCATGTGAATAAATTCCTAATACTCTGGTTTCCCTCCATGCTCCTTACTGTGAAAATAACAATTTCTCAGTTGTAAAATATAAGTAAGGAGAGCTCAGAAACATTTTGGCAATAATCATGTTTCGATGCATATTATTTTTTACAAAGGTAAACTGAAAAAGGTTGGGTTAAAAGGAACATTAAAAAAAGATGAAAATATTAAAAGAACAACCCTGTGTTTCAGAAGCAATAATAGTTACAGAGTTGCATATGGGAAATGGCATAATGCAAATCAAATTACGAATTCAGCTTTCCTAGGCAGAATTATATCACATGAAAGAGCGACATTTAATACTGTGAAATGTACATTCCAGCAAGATTTCTAATGAATCTATAGAGGAATATATTGACAGCATAGTCTAGTTATTTCTCACCTGGTGATCTCATTTATTCCCAACAATTTAAGTGATTTTGGGTTTTTTTAGTCATGTGGACTGATGATTCTAAGAATCAAAGTACTTAAAGCTGGAGGTTTGTGCAAGTTGCAAGTTTGGGCAAGTTTGTATTTCTCTTAAATTAAATCTCAAATTGTCACAAGACAGGATTACTTGTAATGGCAAATTAGAAGAATAATCCCTTTTAATGGCAAGTTTTGCTACTTAGAAGCAAGGGCAAAAATCTGAGGAAAGATTATATAGCATATGTCAACTCAAAAACACTAACAATATGAAGAAGGGTACAGATCGTCCTCAATGTTTGACCACAATTGAGCCCAAAATTTTAGTCGTTAAGTGAGACTGTTAAGTGAGTTTTCCCTTTACAACCTTTCTTGCCACAGTGGTTAACTGAATTAAATTAAAATTCAGTTAATTGAATTAAACCTCATAACTATGAGTCAGTTGTTAAGCATCTGAATTTTGTTAATGTGACCATGGGAAGCTGCAATGATTGTAAGTCATTTTTTTCAGTGTGGTTAAAATTTTGAACAGTCACTAAACAAACAGTTGTAAGTCAAAGATTACCTGTATTAGCAGAGGCATTCTGCTTAGGAAAGGGCAGTTTCTATATCTTTGGTCTGGTCATATAAATCTGATGACCTGTGTGGGAATAATAAACTTTGGTTTGGGCTTGAGTAATGATTAATATAATGCTTTATACATACATGCCTGTTTAAAGGTCACTAAGATAGTGCAAGGAAAAGAGAACAATAAGGACAAATACAAACAAGGAGGCAGCTTAGACAAACAAGCCTGTACTATATCTAATTATTAATCCACAATGTAATTTTGCTTACTATGTACTAAAATCTCAACAAAAGGAAGCACTGGAATTTATTCTGGGCTCCCATCCCGAGTACACACGCTTGTGTCTCATTCTTTCCATGGGAGACCACCACAAGTGGTGACCCCAACTCGATCCACTGCAGGTGGTACGTGTCCGGACCTCCGTGTTTCCTTGCCTGGAATAGGTAAAGCACGTATTTAACTATTGCTGGACAATAGGATTTTTTTCAGGGAACATGGGGGGGAAAACTCTCTCAGCCACAGGAACATCCTGTTTGTGAGCTGCTGAAGTTAGTCAGGACAAATTTCTTCATCTTTAAACCTTCTGGGGGGGAGCAAATAGTTCTTTCAAAAGGCAATGTGAAAGAGCTGCTGCAAGAGATCCGGCGGCAATGCCCCTGGTACTCAGAGAAGGGTTCTTTAAAGTTAGACACGTGGAGGAAAATTGGAACTATCCTTCATGAAGAGGCATGGGCAACAGCTGAAATTTTGATATATTGGAAGGTTGTTATGACTGCTTTAGAGACCCAGCAACAACCTCTTTTAAAACCTTTAGCAGAACCTCCTCCTTATAAAGGAGTTGTGTTGCACCCCCCAACTTCAAAACTGGAGTATGCCTTCTCAACCCCAACAGCGCCTACGCCTGTAAAGGAGAAAATCCAACCACAAACGGGGAAAGTTCAAGCAATGATGCATCAGGCTTTCAATGAAGGGAAATTAGAGCCTGATGAGATTCTCCAGATGAATTTGTTTCCAGTTAATAGGCAAGTGAATGCTCAAGGCAATCTGCAGGCTGAATGGGTTCCGATTCCTTTGGCAGTACTTAGGGAAATTAAGAAAGCAGTTAAAGATTATGGTATTCAAAGTCCTTTTACAAAGGGGCTCCTGACAAGTTTGGCTACCTCATGCATGATTCTTAATGACTGGAAAGATTTAATGAGAATGATATTGAGTTCTACTCAGTATGTGGTTTTTGATTCAGAATATCAAAGGGAAGCTATCACTAGGGGACGGAATTTGGGGGGGCTGTATACGCCAGACCAAATCTATGGGGCAGGCTTGTTTGAATCCACTGCTGATCAAGCTACTAATTTGCCTGATCACGCACTTCCCGTGGTTATGGCAGCTGTCCTTTGGGCGTTGTCCTGCATCCAGGATGTGGAAACCCCGGCACGGTCTTTTTCTCAAATTAAGCAAACAGCATCTGAGTCTTATAACGATTTTGTGGAAAGGCTACAATTGGCTATTACCCGGCAAATTTCAAATGAGGAAGCAGAAAAGGAACTTTTGCTGAGATTAGCAATTGAAAATGCAAACACTGACTGCAAGCGTATCTTACAGCCTTTGGTGGCTAGAGGTGAGGTTACTCTGGCTGATCTGTTAAAGGCATGTGCAGTGGTGGGTTCTCAGGCTTACAACATGGAGACTTTGGCTATGGCATTGCAAAAAGGGATGAAACCTAGGGGGAATTGTTTTAATTGTGGGAAGCCTGGCCATTTTAAAGCCCAGTACCATGCCCCTGGGGGGGAATGGCATTTAACAAAAATAAAAATAGTTGGTCTGTCCGAAATGCAAAAAAGGGTTTCATTGGGCAAATCAATGTCGCTCTGATCAGAACCAAAATTAGAGAAACTAAATTTGGGGCATGCAGCTAGCCCCGCTCCCAAGGCTGTCACAAAAGCATTACCTGCAATTACTAGGAGTGCAGGTTTGGGTTTAAAAATGTTGAATTCAATTGATGTGACTTTTCCTATTAAAGTGTACATTGAGGATACTCATTTGCATGGGCCACTACCAGAAAAAACAGTAGGATTGGTACTTCCCAGAAGTACCAATCAGAAAAAGGGTTTTTTGTTATTCCAGGGGTTATTGATCAAGATTATAGAGGGGTTATTAAGATACAATTGTACACTGATACTCCTACATCATTAATGGCCGGTGACTCTATTGCCCAGTTATAATTGCTTCCATACATTCCTATGAATCCTTTAATTGGGATCCCACGAACTGGCGGTTTTGGGTCCACTGAAATGGCCAGTTCTCCAGTTGCTGCAGAATTGCTAGTGCTGAAAAAAATTTGACTACAGACCAACCAAAAATGACAATTGAAATTCAAGGAAAATCATTTTCTGGCCTTATAGATTCCGAAGCAGATGTCTCTGTGATACGCCAAAAGGAGTGGCCAAATGAATGGGTGCTTGAGGATTCTCCGGCTGTTCATGGGGTAGGTGGTATGCAGTTTACAAGAAGTAGTGTACATTGGTTGAAAGCATTGCATAGAGAAACTGGCGAGACTGCAAGGATTCAACCTCTTGTGTTGTCCCTGCACATAAACTTGTGGGGTAGAGATTTGCTGTCACAATTTCACACAAAAAATGTTATTGAATAATGGAAAAATTACAATTGTTAACCTTTCAGCCAGTTTGGATTGACCAATGGCCATTTCCACAGGAAAAGCGCTCCTTCAAATAAAAACAAAAATGGGGGAAATGGATGGATATGGCTTGCCTTACATACAAAACATTCTTAATATTACTTTATATTCTTTAAATTTTTTAAACATGACAGGATCTCCCACTTCTACGGCAGCCAGTAGGCATTTTGCTTCCCCCCCTTCTGCAGGTATGCCAAGACCGAAAGTTTGGTATAAGAGACTACCAGATCCAACGTGGAAAGGACCTGTCCCGCTGATAACTTGGGGCCGAGGATACGCTGCCGCTGAAGATGAGGGGACAGTTGTTTGGGTTCCTGCTCGCTGTGTGCATCCTTATCATAAGCCAAAGGGTGGATTTGGGGGAATGGAAAAGAAACACATTGATCCAGGACATGGAGAAGCTAGCAAACCTTCATAATAAAACTGATTGTTGGTTATGTATGCACATGCCAACTCACAAAACATCAGGGCTTCCAATGGTTGCAGTACCTCTGGCCGAAGGTGACTGGTATAAGGGACAATTCTATGGTTGTTCAGGGATGTGGTCTAACAGTTGGACTACAAGTAACATAAATACCTTATACCTTGGAAGTTGGATCCAAGAGGTGACGGGTATCTGCTGGACCCACAATGAGACGGTAGAGAATATGACTTACTTGGGAACATATCCATTTTGCAACAAAACAATTGTTATTAGCAATGGAAGTCGGGTTTATCCAGATGACATGAAAACTAAAAATCTCACTTACTTTGTACATAACATTTCTAGATTTGATATCACATCTTTGATCAATGAAAATGGGTGTCCATATATTCCTGCCACATATTGTCCCATCATGGAGGACAGCAACCGGTTGCCCAAATGTGTGAATGGGAAATACGCACCATTGTCCACTTATTTGGCTATGTTAATGGAATCCTTTGCACAATTAATCTATGCTGAACCAAATATGGTTGGTCATCTCCTGGGAGCAAATCTATGGTTGCTGTGTGAACGGATGGCCTATGATCGCATGCCAGCATGATGGAAAGGAGTCTGCACCTTTGCGAAAGTAATCCCATCTCATTTCATTCAAAAATCATTGGGGACTGCTCATATCCGCAATGCGCGTTCCGCAATGTAAGTAAACTCTGTTTTGACTCATGACTACTGGACACAGATATCAAGGGGAGTTATTCCTCCTTTAGGAGTCATGATGAACCATAGAGATTTACATCGTTTAAACAATTGGACAGTTACTATGTTTAAAGACACCATTAAAATGCTAAAGCTGCTTGAAGAAGAGCAAGGAAAAATCCTTGACTTTGTCCTGCAAACCAGATATGCGGTGGACACTATTTTGGCTGCGCAGGGGGGAGTTTGCGCTGTGATTCATACGCATTGTTGCATGTATATCTCTGATTATTCTCCAAACATTACAGCTACTATACAGCATATGGAACAAACCCTGAAGGAGAATCCATTACAATCGGAGGGTGAGGGACTGGACATGTGGTCTGCACTTTGGTCCTGGTTGCTAGATTGTTCATGGATTCATCACCTAATTGTTGGAGCGATATTGCTTATTATATTTTCTCTCTTATATGCTGTTGTATCCAATGTCTCCCTGGACTTTTAGGAATGTGTCAGGTGAAGCCTACAGAAGGAGAATTGCTGTTGCAGATGGCGAAAAGCTACCGAGGCATCCGCGATCATCAAAAAACTAAAACAGGGGAGATGTGGGAATAATAAACTTTGGTTTGGGCTTGAGTAATGATTAATATAATGCTTTATACATACATGCCTGTTTAAAGGTCACTAAGATAGTGCAAGGAAAAGAGAACAATAAGGACAAATACAAACAAGGAGGCAGCTTAGACAAACAAGCCTGTACTATATCTAATTATTAATCCACAATGTAATTTTGCTTACTATGTACTAAAATCTCAATAAAAGGAAGCACTGGAATTTATTCTGGGCTCCCATCCCGAGTACACACGCTTGTGTCTCATTCTTTCCATGGGAGACCACCACAGACCTGGGGCATGGTATAAAGGCAACACAGTCGGATAATCAGCAGGAGTCCCTTTATTAGCTTCAATTTTGTCCCCATTGTCCTGGTTACCTTCTGGGCTGGAGAAAAACTCTCCCAGGAACAGCCTTTGGCTGCAGAGAATCAAGTCTAAAATGTGGTCAACAAAAATTGTAACTATAAGTCCAATCAAGGCAAGATGAGGTAATTAGTCTGGCAGGGCAAGAGAAGGAATTCCAGATGTGAAGGAATGGCAGTAATTCAGTCTGGTTGGGAGGATGCCAGGAACACAGATAACCAAAGTCAACACAAGATAAACTCATTTATTCCCAGCAGACTCTGCACTCAGCTTACATCTCTTTTAAACTCTCTTCCCATGTGTGGCTAATGAATGGAATCAGGGCCCTTCCCTCCCCCTTAAGCCATGCAACTCACATTGCTCTCTTCTCTATTCCTCCTGTGTGCTCTAGGATGAAGAGGGGGTGGACCTGGGTCTCCCTCTGAGCTCCCTCTCCCTTATTCCACCTCTTCCCTGCTCTGGCCAGCTGGACTTTGCCCTTCCCCGGTTTCCTCCACAGTCAACGGAGCCACACTCCCACTCCCTGTCAGCTGTTCATCTTCCTCCTTGGATTCAGATTCTGACAGGGGCATGAGATAAACTCATATGATTGGGTGGTGCTGTTGCCTAGAGGTGGAACTCTTGCCTCACAATCAGCAGACTTTGAGTTCAATCTTAGGTAGAGGCAGATATTTCTCTCTCTCTGGGCACACTGAGAATGTACCTGCTGAATAAAACCCCACATTGGCAATAGGAAGGGCATCTGGCCAATAAACACTCAGCTCCATTCAGTTGCCCACCTCACAAGCAATTTTTAAGGTTGTTAAAGAGGATGATGATATAAAGTCATATGACTGGTAAGTCATGTAAAGCTCTGGTCATTGGACCTTGGCATAGGGGAAGGTTCTGTAGGAGATAACCAGGCAAACCCAAAGGAAGTGTCAAACACATTATGAGTGTTTTTGCACTCACCAGAGATCTAAGTTCAGCCCACCTTGAATTCCTCCTATTCTTATCTTCTGCTAATTTCCCTTGGCTGTTAAAAGTTCTGATTCTTGTAGAGAGCTTAAGCTTACAATAAATATTTATTCCTATTTGAACTGTCTGGATCTCCTGATTTTACTGGAACTTGACAGATGGGCTGCAAACATCATTCTGAGAGCTTCATTAGCTTATAATGGAGTCAAAGAAAGAAGCCAGGCATGGTCCACTTGCTTGTAAGGCCAGCAGTGTCCTGTATGAGAGTCGGTCTTCCAATAACATGTGAAATACATGTGATCATCATCTTCTTTTAGAAAAGCCTAAAAAGGAACAGTTATATGAATTTCAGTCTGGATGAATGTTTTACACTATGAATTTTCAAAACAACGTTGAACCACACATCTACTCTTGGGAGAGAGTTTTCCTTGGAGTGAATATGTGATCTGACCATAGGATGATTAAAATCAACAAAGGCCACCATTGTTTGTTAGTTTTCACTGTGGAAATATGATTATAGTTGTTTCGTGGTACACTATTCTACTCTGCTGAGTCACCTCCAAGCCAAGGGTTTCGAGGAAAACTTTTAATCAGCTTATTTGATAGAAACAAAATATTTATGGTGACAGAAAAAAACGGAAATAATTTTAAGCCTTCACATTGCACATCCCGAAACATATATTGTGGACTATTTCTTCATCGTGAGATACTGTATGAAAGTGTCAAAAACATGTATTGAGGAACTGAGATTTTCATTAAAAAGCTGTCAGTTCCATATGTGCTTAAAATTAGAATACAAAATAAAATTGTCACCATTCAGCAGACCTGTAACACAATCTGATTGCCCTGGAGTTTGTCCCATTTCTTTTTTCATGAGTTATAGTAAAAAGCTACCTCAAAAAGAGCATTTTATAAAAGGCCCACCTTTTGATTATGTAATACCCATTTATGTATTTTGTTTTTTAAAAAGGGATTGAAGTTGCAGACTTCCAAAAGTGAAACCAGTATTTACAATCACAAAATATATGGTACATATAAACACATAATACAATTATGTGTTTATACATAAATCTTTGTCAGCTGGTGCCCTTTCGATAAATCCCACAATTCCTGAGCTTCAATGGCCATTGCTGAAAATTCTGGGAAGTGAAGTCCCTATATAGTGGAAGTTAAATACCACTATTTTTCATGGCACATCCTTATCTTGGGACTGTCAGTTAGTTAAAAGACCATTCTAGAGATCACTTATAGAAAAGTGTCATATTTATGGAGATTGCAGGTTTATGACAAATAGTAGTCACTTTGGTATCAGTGAAACAGGAAGAACCATATTCTCCCATTAAAAAGGAAACAAACTAGCACAAAAGCAATTATATTTTACTAATAACAGATATAATTTATTGATCTGAGATCTAAACCAACATGAGATTCCCTAAATGAGTATAAATGGTAACTGCCTGTCTACATCCCCACTGTTCTTCAGAAAGCTCTTACTATTGATCTATTGTGCAAGAGAGGGAGGAAACATATATAAAGTTGTTTTTATATTTTAATATAAATTGACCCTTTTACACTTTAAAACCAATTGCATGTAATAATGTAAGCCACTAAGGGTCTCTGGAAGTGGAGCAGCATATAAACAGTAATAGAAATCAATCAAAACAAACAAACAAACAAATAAATAAATAAACAAGCAAGCAATTATTCTTGGCTGTTTTCACTTTTCCAAAATGCATGCTACAATTAAAAGATGCACACTTAATTTATATAATGGGGGAATGTGCACATAAAGATATCCATAATGTACAAATATACATGGTGGATAAAGTTATGGGCATGTATAACAAAATATAAACTTTTTTCATAAACATTCTGAAAAAAAGTAAAAATGAATGACTGTTTCTAAAAATGGAAAGTTTATTTCTGAATATTTCTCAATATATATATTAAATTTATGAAGCAAAGAACAAGGTTAATTCCTCTAATTTGCTGAACAGGTTGATTCCTCTAAAGCAGAAGTCTTCAAACTTGGCAAGTTTAAGATTTGTGGATTTCAACTCCCAGAATTCCTCCTCCAGTCATGTTAGTTCAAGAATTCTGGGAGTTAAAGTCCACAAGAATTCTGGGAGTTAAAGTCCACAAGTCTTAAACTTGCTAAGTTTGAAGACCCTTGCTCTAATGTGTACTTTGGGACAGATTTAACAGAATAACAGAACAGGAGAGGTGGAAGGGATTTTAAAGGTCTTCTAGTCCCTGCTCAGGCAAGAAACCCTATAACATTTCAGACAAATGGTTGTCCAATCTCTTCTTAAAAACTTGCAATGTTGCAGCATTTAAATAGAAGTGGCATAAATTTTGTTTTAAAGTATTAACATTTTTGTAGTTTTGAGTCAATGTTGGCTCCTTGTGACTGCCAAGGCAAGTCCCTGCAGTTTTTGTCAGAGATTGATTGCCCAAAGGTAATATTTATTTATTTATTTATTTATTTATTTATTTATTTATTTATTTATTTATTTATTATTTATTTTGTTAAGCATGTATTAGATAGCATGTATATGTATAAACATGATCATGAATATATGAAATAGATACAAATAAAAAAGGAACATTAGGACAGGGACAGTAGGCACATTGATGCACGTATGGACATCCCTTACAGACCTCTTAGGAATGAGGTGAGGTCAACAGTAGGCAGGCTAAGGTTAAAGTTTTTGGGGGTTGGGGAAGAAACTACCTAGTCAGGTAATGTATTCCAGACATTGACCACTCTGTTGCTGAAGTTGTATTTCCTGCCATCGAGTTTGGTGCGGTTTACCTTGAGTTTGTATCTATTGTATTGTTGTGATTGAAGGTGAAGTAGCCATTGACAGGTAGGACATTGCAATAGATGATTTTATGTACTATGCTTAGGTTGGACCGAAGGTGGCTAGCTTGGTATCAGAAGTGGGACTAGAACTGTTGATCTTCTGGTTTCTAGCCCTAACTGCCTCAAACTATCTCCCTTTTTGAATTATAGTACATATTTCTACCATTTTACACCTGATGTAAATTACACCACTGTGTTGTAATGTAACGTTATTTTGTCCTCACCATGGTTCATGTCAATACCTAGAAGTGGTATGCTGAGTTTTTCAGAATCCAGGACCTTTAACAAGCCATCTCAGTCAGCTCTCAGGACTGAAGTCAACACGCTTCCTCTAACATGCAGCTTGCAATCCTTCAGACAGGTTGAAATTAATTTATTTGACCTTGAAACAGATGTTCAAAATGAAGACTGGCTGTTTCACTCTCTCTGAACAGAATGAAAACTCTGTCTCAGATGAATGCGGGTTAGAATGCATGACCTCTGAGGTCTCTTCCAACTTTATGGTTCTATTACTTTTTTTTCCATGTTATTTATTTCAGCAATAGAAGTGCTTAAATAACTATTGGATTTTCCATCACTAGGAAAAGAGTTCTTTGTCTCCCCTTGTGCTGGATCAAAATTTATTATATGCTACCACAGCAGGCAATTGGGGCTTGTGAAATGTAACTCCAACATTTATTAGGTGAGGCTGTAAGATGTGTGAATTTATTCAGGAGTGTGAATCAGTGTAGTCTAAGCTACAATCATCCAAATTATCAAACAAACTACTTTGAATGTTCTGTTTTCATAATTTCTTCAAAAATGCACATATTTCCATTTCACATTTTCCCCACAAAATTTCTGGCCTTCACACTGGTGTTATCTGTATGTGTAGCAAATTGTAATTGGATAATAAATGCAAATTAAAATCCCCCAGCAGTCTTTGCTGCTGTTAACATATCTCTTATTTTCATCTTTTTTTTTTTCCAACGGTGTGGTATCTATTATCTTGTATGCTTTGAAATCCAAGTGTACTAAAAATAATGTGATGCTTTTATGGTAATTGAGCCACAATACTCAACAGATACATTTTGGGTCACACATACGGCAACTCCTTTCCTAAGAGAGTGAAAAGAGAATACAAATATAAGCACAGCATTCTTCCTTGTGTTCTTGCTTGCTGCAGCTTTCTTTTTTTTTTAGATTTCGCTGCAGTTCCTGGAAGAATCTGTGTGATTTTCCCACTTTGCATCCATGTCAATGAATTGACAAAGACTGGTAATGTTCAAAAAGCAAGGTCAATTGATAGTGGAAAAAGCATCAATTAAATATCACAGTTGTTAACCCAAAACCAAGAAATGAGATCTATCTATCTATCTATCTATCTATCTATCTATCTATCTATCTATCTATCATCTATTATCTATCATCTAATTATTATTGTTATTTTGAATGAACAATAGAGATTTTTCTCTTTTGGAATATTCAGAACTTTTATTAACTGCTGGGAGGTTAGGAAATCACCAGATAAATCAGGGATGAGCAACCTAGTCCAGAGTTTTGGAATTTTGGAAGGGCACAATTCTTCCCAAGCTTGGGTTGATGAGTGCCCAATTACCTTACGCTGATCCAAATGGATTTAGCTATGATAAACAAACTCAAAAGAGTGATTACATGTACCTGTTAAGTGCCTGAAACCTGCTTAAATAACTATTGGAGATAAAATGGTTGACTGAGTTGAACAAGGAAGCTAAATTCCTGATCTGAAAAAAGACACATGTTCTGTTTCTTTAAAAGAGGCTTGTTGTGGGTATGTTGAGCAGAACAGGTTTGAAATGAATAGGAAGATGTCACTCAGTGATGGGATTCGATTTTTTTTACTTCCAGTTCTGTGGACGTGGCTTGGTGGGCATGGCATAGCCTGGTGGACATGACTTGGTGAGCCTGGCAGGGGAAGGATACTGTAAAATTTCCATTCCCTCCCCACTCCTGGGGGAAGGTTACTGCAAAACACCCATTCCCTCCCCACCCCACTAACCTGCTTTCCAGCTCCATTCTTCTGTGCAGGGCAACAAAAGAAGACCCAGCCAATCAGCCGGGATTTGGAAATAGATGGGAGCGGGGCTAGTCAGAGGTAATATTTGCCGGTTCTCCAAACTACTCAAAATTTCTACTTCTGGTTTTCCAGAACTGGTCAGAACCTGCTGAATACATCTCTGATGTCAATACAATGCAATTCAGAGTATGCCTTTCTAAAAACATCTGAAACATTTCCCTGTTGCCTGTGCTGACTAGAGAATAATGAGAGTTTCATATCCAGGCATCTCAATACACCAACCTGAGAAATGCTGAACATTAAGAACCAAAGCTAAACTCTGTAAATTCAGCCTGATAATCCATCATAAACTTCAGTATTTCTTTTATTGGAAAACTGTGTGGACATATCTTACAGAAATAGGTGTAACTGGGTTTATAATATAGTAGCTATCTGGAAAGTCCACAGCCAGACTCTCCTGATACGATCATTTTCCTGCATACATCTTGTTAGGAATAACATTGTTTACCCTAACTGGTTTAGGTAAAATAATAAATATGTTATCATGGTTTGTGAGTTAAAGTGTCTGTAACTTTAACTGCAGGAATGTAATTAAGGGAATGGTTGTAAAAGCACCATAAAAGAAGCAAGACAACGGCAGCTCTCTCTCTGGCTTGATGATCCCTGATTACTGGATAGACTGAAGACTGCGTTTTTCCCTTACTGGAACGGGAGAGAGAAAGGACTGTTGATTTATTAATGGTGAGAGGATTGATTTATTGTAAGTGAACTGACATTGGACATTCTACACGGACTTTGCTAATTGAATATCCTTGAATGGACTGACTAAAACGATACATGACTAATGGACTGTTATTTTGACTATGCTATAAAACTCTAAATGGAATAAACTATATTTTTGATAACACAAGCATATCTGTTATTTTTACTGTATGTTAATTAACATACAAACTTATCTCACACATTTATCTGTATGCCTATCTGACTAACGCTGCACATTCTGCAACCTCATGATGAATGTATTCACTTGTTACACCAACGGCTAGGGCATTTAAATTTTAAAATGATTAAGAGAACTGTTCAACTGTCTAAAGGAATAAGTTTGAAATCTTGTAATAAGTATTTGCAATGTAATATCTGCAATCAAAGCAAGGTCATACCGGCAAATAGAGTTGATGGATTTACTACCAAAGAGCCTTTAGAGGTAGTATTTGCCGATTTAATAGGTCCGAAAAAACCAAGTGTAGGAGGAGCTCGATACATATTAAGTACACTACTATTCTAGATATGGGTTTTGCTATTTAATGAAGAGCAAAACTGAAACGTATCTAAATCTATTTAATTGGATTAAATTTGCAGAAAGAAAAACTAAAAAGAAATTATAACTCTTATAACAGATAATGGTGCAGAATTTACAAATAATAAATTCCAGAATAGACTTAGAATGTTAGGTATTCAACATAAAAAGTCTGCACCATATAGGCCACAACATAATGCCTTTATAGAGAGACGAGGCCAAACACTACAGTCAATGGCACGTACTATGTTGTCTGATTCAGGATTACCTGACAATTTGTGGGGAGAAGCAATAATGTGTGGTAATCATATATTAAATAATGTTGTTAATTCAACAACAGGTGAATTACCATTCACATTGTGGCATGGTACAAAACCTGATTTAAGTTACATGCACACATTTGGAGCACCAGCATGGGTGCATATCCCAACACAACTCAGACACAAAGGACAGCATAGAGCTAAAAGATTATTTTTTGTAGGATATAAATCTAATCACAGATCTTATAGATTCTGGGAACCAGGTACATCTAGAGTTTACACCAGTGCTAGTGCAAAATTCCTAGAACATGTAGGATGGAATAGATTAGAGCAAGATTTAAATAATGAAGTAATTATTGAATCCTACAAAAGGCAAAAAGATCAGACTAGTTATAAGAAGAGTCCAATAAAAGAAAAAGTCCATAAAGAGCAAATAAGACCAGAACAAGAGGAAACAGTTGATCAGGAAGAGTTAGATAATCAAGAACAGTTAATAAATGAAAGTACACCTGTAAGTCCTGTTATACCTAGATGTACTACACGTATTTGCCAAGTAACTAAAGTTCCAATGAGTATAGGTGAACTTAAGATGTATCCTGCTAAGGATCAGGAGAATTGGCAAAAGGCAATGGAAAAAGAACTAAATTCATTAAAGGTAATGAAAGTATATGAAGATGCCAAATTACCTCCAGGAGAAAAACCCATTGGGTGCAAATGGATATTTAAAGTAAAAACTGGAAATGATGGGACTGTTACCCATAAGGCTAGGTTGGTAGCTCAAGGATTTAATCA
Source organism: Hydrophis major (assembly GCA_033807585.1). Taxonomy (NCBI): domain Eukaryota; kingdom Metazoa; phylum Chordata; class Lepidosauria; order Squamata; family Elapidae; genus Hydrophis; species Hydrophis major. Next base: position 324,188,587 of record CM066328.1, on the reverse strand, counting down.
AACTGCATCTGATTACGATGAAGTTTTTGCACCAAGTCTTAAAGCAACATCTTTGAGAGCAGCTTTAGTGTGGGCAGCTAAGAAAAACTATATCATTAACCATTTAGATGTAGAAACTGCTTATCTGCATGCACATTTGCAACACACTATATATTTAAAAAAACCAGTTATTATAAAAGACAATAAAGTAAATAGTAATAATTGTTGGAAACTAAAAAGAAGTCTTTATGGGTTGAAACAATCTGGTTTTGAGTGGAACCAATATATTGTGAAAGAATTAAACAATATAGGTTTTAAATCTGGTTTAGCAGATCCATGTGTGTTTAAAAGAGAAAATAATGGAACAGTGTCATTTTTGTTATTATTTACAGATGATATTGCTAAACTATATTTTTGATAATACAAGCGTATCTGTATGTTAACTGTTCTGTACCTTCATCTGCATTCTTGAAACCCCGCGTTTTGATTGGTCAAAGCGCGGGATGATCTGATTGGTTTAGCGAGCCATGCTGATTGGCCCGCTGAGAATCTCCTGCGATTGGCAGATACGAATCGCGGGAGATTCAAAGTGGTACCATTGGCTGCGGCCGACGCGGCTTGAAAATAAAAAGCCGCAAGTTTTCCCTTGGAGCTAGTTCGGTTCCGGGGGCCTAATAAAGAGCCGAAACCACAGTCACTGCCTCCTGGTCTCCTTGCCGAACGGACACGACACTTGCAACGAAGGTGGGATCCCAAGGCTGAACCCCATCGAGCACGTGTCCGCCGGAAGCAAGACCGACGAGATGGCCAGCATCGCTCTGCCCGCGCCCTTCAATCCCGCTAGCGAGGACTGGGAATCCTACACGGACAGATTCCTCATGTTCCTCGAATGCAGCAACATGAAGGATGCCACCAGGCCAAAAAACCGAGCTGTTTTCCTGACGCACTGCGGGCCCTCAGTGTTCAAGATGGCGAAAGCCCTTACGAAACCCGCCGATGTCAAAGCGATGGACTGGGACGACCTCGAGCCCTTGCTCTGCAACCACTACGCCCCCACCGTGCCCACCCTCATCAGGTGGCACGACTTCTACTGGCAGGACCAGAGAACAGGCGAAAGCATCAGCGACTTTGTTGCCGAGTTGCGGAACCTAGGAGGCATGTGCGGATTCTCCGACATGGACGAGGCCCTACAGGACCGAGTCATGCTCGGACTTCAGGATCCAGTCCTCCAGAGCCGACTGATGGCCAAAGGTGACATCGCCCTCGCTGACACCATCGCTGAAGCCACCGCAGCTGAGACTACCTGGAAGTCGGCGAACCGCATGCGGAGATCGGACGCCGGGGACCGCACCATGACCACCGACTCGGGACGGGCGACCGAGGCCCAACCAGAAGCAAGTCACTACGAGACCACCACCCACCATGGCGAATTCCACTCTGCCTCCGACACCTCGGATGAGGAGGAGGAAATCCACCAGCTCCAGGCAGGACGCGACCAGCGCAATTGGCGGGGTCGTAAGTCAGGGACCGCATGTGCCGGTTGTGGAGGTGACCACCCGAGATCGGAGTGCCATTTCTTCGATGCAGTCTGCCGGCATTGTGACAAAAAGGGCCACATCGCCCCCGTCTGCCGACAAAAGAAAGCCTACAGCCCCAGACGGCTGGACCAAAGCGAGCGGAGACGGGACAGCACACCCCCCAGAGCCAGAGATCGCCAAGCCGACAGCTGATGGGACCGGAGCGGGCAAACCCAATGAGGCGGAGAGACCCAGCGGAAGGAGGAAACCCACCAGATGGTCATCATTGGCCATGCATCAACCACCGACACCCGAAAAGTCTACGTGGAGGTAGGCATCGAAGGCAAGCCATGCAGGATGGAGGTGGATTCCGTTTCCTACCTCTCCATGGTCGCCTGGCAAGAAATCAAATGCTTGGTGCCTACCATCCACAAGAAGGGACTGGAGAACCAGAGACTAATCATCAAAGACTACCAGGGAAACCGCATCCCGGGAGTCGGAACCGGACAATTCGAAGTAACATTTGGGCCACATGGAAAAGCTTCCCCTAAAAATCGTGGCCCAGCCTTTTGGGACTGCAATGGTTTACACCGCTTGGCATCGAAGTGACGGGCATCAACCACATCGCCGAGACCGATTGGGAGCAGCAACTGGCACGGGACTTCCAGGAAGTGTTTGATGGCACCCTAGGCAAGTACCAAGGACCCCCCATCTCCTTCAGCCTAGATCCTAACATTCCCCTGAGAAGCCTAAAACCACGGCGGGTACCTTTTGCACTCTGGCCAAAAATTGACGAGCAAATTGACAAGCTCGTCAAGCAAGGGGTCCTACAACCAATTGATCATGCCCGGTGGGAGACCCCAATAGTCACTCCAGTCAAGCCCAATGGGTCGGTGAGAATCTGCGGGGAGTATAAGGCCACCCTAAATTGCGCCTTACAACAAAGTGCCTACCCCGTCCCAGTAGTGCAGCACCTTCTACACTCACTGGGGGGAGGCAAGGTTTTTGCGAAGCTCGACCTGGCCCAAGCATACCAACAGCTCTTGGTTGACGCAGCAACTGCGGAGGCGCAAACCATAGTCACCCACCGGGGAGCTTTCCGATGTAACCGACTCCACTTTGGAGTCAGCGTGGCGCCTGGAATTTTCCAGAGCCTCATGGAGAGACTCTTACAGGGCATCAAAGGGGTGGTGCCCTACTTCGACGATGTGCTGGTATTGGCAACCAACCAGTGAGAACTAGAGGGTCGGCTAAGGGAGGTGTTAACCAAATTCAAGGAAACCGGGCTAAAAGTGAAGAGGGAAAAGTGCCAACTTTACACAGAGCGGGTTGAGTTCCTGGGATACCTCCTAGACCGGCACGGCATCCACCCCACCGAAACTAAAATCAGAGCCATTAAGGAGGCTCCCACACCCCGGACTAAAACAGAACTGCAGGCATTTCTGGGACTGCTTAATTTTTACAATGTTTTCCTGCCCCAGAAGGTGACCGCGGTGGAGCCTTTGCATAGGCTCCTGGACAAGGCGGCTACCTGGACTTGGGGAAAACGCGAGGAAGCCACCTTCAGGAGAATCAAGGACCTGCTCACCTCGGATGCCGTCCTCATCCAATACAATAAGACCCTACCACTCGCCGTCACATGCGACGCCTCACCCTTCGGTGTCGCGCCGTCCTCAGCCACACAATCCCAGATGGAAGAGAAGTGCCCATCGCCTTCTTCTCCAGGACACTCACCAAACCAGAGTGGAACTATAGCCAGCTGGACAAGGAGGCCCTAGCCATCATCGCAGCAGTGAAGAGGTTCCATGAGTACCTCTACGGCCGTACCTTCACAATCATCACGGACCACAAGCCGTTGCCAGGCATCCTGGCAGGAAACCGGGCCACCCTGAACATTTTATCTCCCAGGATGACAAGGTGGTCCAAATTCCTTGCCGCCTACAGCTACTGGCTCACACACCGACCTGGTAAGACTATTACACATGCAGACGCTTTGAGCCGCTCACCACTACCCAACCTAGACACTGACCCAGCACCCACAACGAGCACCCTCAGCATAGAGACTCTGCCCAATCTACCCATTACCATGTCAGACATTGCCCGAGAAACCAATAAAGACAAATATCTGGCGCGGGTGTTACATTGGGTAGAGAAAGGGTGGCCGGAAAAGGACAATGACGAAGCATTCAAAACATTCTGGAACCGGCAAATGGAACTTTCACTGCAAAAAGTGTGTGTACTGTGGGGGGATAGGGTGGTTATCCTGGAAAAACTGCAAGGGAAGGTATTGGGGTTGTTACACGAGGGGCACCCGGGCATAGTTAGAACAAAAGCCCTGGCCAGAAGTTACGCTTGGTGGCCAGGGATGGATAAGCAAATCGAGGCCTGGGTGGCAAGGTGTCAACGTTGCCAAGAAACCAGACCAAGCCCTCCCGCGGCACTGATCCTGGAATGGGAAACCCCCAGGGGACCCTGGTCTAGGGTCCACATAGACTTTGCCGGGCCCACGAAGGGACATATATTCCTAGTAACCGTAGATGCTTACTCCAACTGGCTGGAGGTAAGCAACATGAAATCCACCACCACAGAGGCCGTAACCAAGGAACTTTGCAAACTATTCGCAAACCACGGCCTCCCGGATGTCATCGTGTCGGACAATGGGCCCCAATTCACCTCGCTGGAATTTGAAAAATTCCTAGTGGAACGGGGCATACGACACGCACTGACAGCTCCGGTACATCCGGCAGCGAACGGAAGGGTGGAACGGATGGTTCAATTCATGAAAAAAACCATCGAGAAAATCGAACACGGAGAAATCCAAGACAAAATAAATAAAATGCTTTTTATCCAACATATAACCCCGAACACAACAACGAACGAAAGCCCGGCAAAGCTACTGATGGGGAGGAAATTAAGGTCCCCACTCGACAAACTGCACCCCACATACAACCTGGAAAAACCCCCAAACTCCTCCATCAAGCACCAGTCTTTTGTGCCAGGCGACGCCGTCTACGCAAAAAACCTAATCGGAGACCCACTATGGGTACCAGCAACTATAACCCAACTGACAGGTCCCTTCTCGTACTGGCTGCAAACAACCGAGGGACGAGCGTGGAAACGCCACATCGATCAAATAAAATCGAGAACGGCCACAAGAAACACAACTGATACGCAACCAGACATAGAAAATCCCCTTAACACAAGCCAAGAGGGGAGGGAATACCCTGGGAACCAAAACCCAGAAGAAAACCAACCATACTCACCAGCAAGCAGCCAGCTCGAAGCCTCACCAGGGAGAAGCAGCCAGGCCAGCTTGACCAGTCCAGAAAGAGCGGGCGGGAGCGGCAAGAACCGCAGCTCAACCAGCCCGGGTAGACCGGGAGGGAGCTGCGACAAGCGGCCCGGAAAGGCCTACCAGGCGGTTCCATCGATGAGGCTGAGAGACACAGAGAACCTGACCGAACCGGCCGAGAGCCAACCAATGACTGACCTGAGCAGGTCCAGTAGGCAAGTGCGGAGCCCCGCCTACTTACAGAACTATGTTACGTAGGACCAAACCAAGAGGGGAGGGGTGTTCTGTACCTTCATCTGCATTCTTGAAACCCCGCATTTTGATTGGTCAAAGCGCAGGGTGATCTGATTGGTTTAGCGAGCCGCGCTGATTGGCCCGCTGAGAATCTCCCACGATTGGCAGATACGAATCACGGGAGATTCAAAGCGGTACCATTGGCCGCAGCCGCGGCGGCTTGAGAATAAAAAGCCACAAGTTTTCCCTTGGAGCCAGTTTGGTTCCGGGGGCCTAATAAAGAGCCGAAACCACAGTCACTGCCTCCTGGTCTCCTTGCCGAACGGACACGACATTAACTAACATACAAACTTATCTCACACATTTATCTGTATGCCTATCTGACTAACGCTGCACATTCTGTTTAGTTTGTCTCCTTAACCCTGGTTGGGGAACCCAGGCTTAACACATCTTTTACATCATATGTCACAGCTATGTTCATCACAGAGTGGTATCATCCCTTCCATATGGATTATCCATGACTGGCATCTCTCCAGTTTTGCCAAGCAATAAACCTGCCTTTACGAAATAGAATGGAGAACTTTAATTCGTGGAAGGTTATCTCCAACTAAATGTCTCCAAACTTATTCAGGATTACAGAGTTCTTTATTTTTAATATCAGCCATGAGCTTTTCTTATTTGTTAAGATAATGTTTCTGCTGAATTTCCCCCTGCAAATAGTGTCTGAAATTCAGCTTATTTTTTCTCTGATAAATCTGTTTTGTTTTGTTTTAAGTTGAAGCATAGGTCAAATGCAAATGTGAATATAAATTTATCCAGCATGCATAATTTGTAGTCAGTGTGGAACTAACTCATCTGTCTTCTGTATCTGTGCCCACGTGATGAGCTCTCCTGCTAAGAATGACCTATTCATCCTTCAAATAAACAGCCAAAAGAAGAAGCAAAATGTAAGTCTATTACAAAGAAAGAGCAACATATTGTTCCCAATGTGATGTATTTAGCTCTTTTCTGTCAACAGTCTTAAGAAACATCTATTACAAAGCAAACAAACATGTATGATAATATTTTCAGATGCTATGGAAATTTTCCTGCATTTGATCCCAAACATCTCAGATGTCTGAATTCAGAACTGGCTGGCTGTGTGTAAATCAAGGATATTCAAAGGAGATATACATCCAAAACTGTGTTATAAGTCACATACCAAAAGAAGAAATTCAACCTAGAGTTTATTGAAGACCTCCCTATAACAAGAACAAAAAAAAATGTGCTGCAAAGGAAAAACCAACCTTCAGCTCTTTCTCATTTTCATTTCTCCGCTACTGGGTTAAAAAGCACTTTAAGTCACCCAGGAAAATGTAAGTGGACAAGAATTACTTGATCAGGAACTAATTGTGATAAGATATTTGAGGTCAACAAACCCAGTGAGACTCTCGCTCCAAAAATTTCCATCAGTGAAAAAAAACTGCTTTTCACATAAAATGATATGGGACATGGTATGTGTGATTCCATTAGATGTAGCACTGATTGAATCAGATCTTTTGAAATAGATTTTCTGAATAAAACTCAGAAACTTCTTTTGAATCAAGAAGTTTAATTAGATGGTTCCCAAGTGCTTTAGAAACACAGTTTTCTGGTATTTCTGGAATTCTTTGTAAGCAATATCCCTTGTTGCAACCTCAGAAGTTCTCTAAGATTGCCATGAGCAGTTGACCAATCAGCTGTCTAACCTCATTAGCTTCTTTGCCTATCAGATGATGCCTATCAAGATGCAACGCTAGGGTTCTTATGAACTCGGTTCATTTTCTCAGCAATTAATTTCAGAAATGTGACCAATCACAAGTCCTACTGTATCTCCATATATGTTTGTGTGTATACAAGTACGTATAGAGATACGTATATTTACATTTCTTATAAGTGAAATGGTGTGGAGGAGCCAATTGTTTTCCAGTGTCTTGAATCATAACATCTGGAGACTATGTTGGTTTGAAAGTGGAGGGAGTTTTTTGCAGAAAAGAATGGCTTTTAGAAGCAAGTCTTGTTGAACAGAATAGAATAGAATAGAATAGAATAGAATAGAATAGAATAGAATAGAATAGAATAGAATAGAATAGAATAGAATTTTTCATTGGCCAAATGTGATTGGACACACAAGGAATTTGTCTTTGGTGCGTATTCTCTCAGTGTACATAAAAAGAAAAAAACACACTCATTAAGAATCATAAGATACAACACTTAATGATAGACATAGGTTACTAAATAAGCAATCAAATCATACTAGGAAACAAATAAAACAATATAAATCATAGAGATACAAGCAACAAGGTTATAGTCATAAGTGGGAGGAGATAGGTAATAGGAACGATGAGAAGAAGAATAGTAATACAATCTTAGTAAATAGTTGAACAGTGTTGTGAGAACTAGTTGTTTGGCAGAGTTATGGCATTCAGGGAAAAACTGTCCTTGTGTCTAGTTGTTCTGGTGTGCAGTGCCTATAGCGTCATTTTGAGGGTAGAAGTTGAAACAATTTATGTCCAGGATGTGAGGGGTCTGTAGATATTTTTACAGTCCTCTTTTTGACTCATGCAGCATATAGGTCCTCAATAGAAGAATTGATTTGAGAGATATTAGAAATGGAACATGATACTTTTCGTTTCCTTCTATATTTCTGACCAGCCGATATTGATTGCAAGTTGAGAACAAATAGTCATTTTGTGAGAACAAATAATCATTTTGTCTTTTTATAGATCACTGTATAGTATTCAGCATTATAGTCCCTACTAAGCACATTATTTCATTATAGATATATTCATCAGTAATAATCTGGCTCTTGAAATGAATTAATCTTAATTAGGGATGTAATTAGAGAAATAAAATAAATCAGTTACCAAAACAGATTGTTCTATAATGCAGGCTAACCATACTGAATGGAGTCTGTTGGCATCAGTGTTTCTCTGTTCAAAATTCCATTAAAATATTTAGGAAAAGCATGTCTAAAAAGCAGTGGCTATTTTTTCTTTGTAAAAAAAAATTATATTGGGGACATTTACAGAACAAAACACCTCATCAAAGTAGAAAAATTCCTTCAATACATTCTTTTAAAACTCTATTTATACAATCCTTCATACAAGGAAAAATTGGAAATGAAAATGAATGCTGCTTTATTGGATAGACTTTTTTTAAAGGAATGTGAAGAAAAAAGACAAAATAAAAATAAAACCATACATACACACAACCAAACAAAGTCCATGATGGACCATAACATGTAATTCAGATCATAAAATATATTGGAATTATATCTCTAATCATAATTAGGCACATTGATAAACAAAGGGAGAATTAAAGGGAAATGCTTGGCTTTCCTATCCTCATAAACCATTTTAGATAACTTTACTTAAAACAAACCAGGGCTCAAAACTGTTTGATTCATTAGAATTTAAAATATTCAACCATGTTGGGATTGCAGATTATATTTAAGATCATATATGTGGGTATTTGTGCACCAGTTTCCCAAAACTAATTTTTCCTTTTTTTAAAAAAAAGCCACAAGAAAGGCTGAGCCTATCACCAGTTGCATGCCATCAAGAGCTGGAGAAAGTTTAGATTTGGATAAATCCTGCCCATTCAATAGAGATTTGGATCTGCTAAAGAAGTATTAATTAACATCTTGAAAGGGGTGACAGATTTCTCAAATTAATTTCGGGAATAATTTTAACTCAACAACTATTCTATTACTATAGTGTCTACTTCTGTAGACTTTGTCCTCATGTATGCTTTAATTGATCATTGGTATTTAAAAATAGATGTAGGGTTGGTACTTTTTCTTTCTTGGGTGCATTTTTCCCCCCAAAATGCTTCCCTGCCTAGTTCACTTCCAACTTTATTCCCTAACACATGCATGCATACACACTGATTACTTTATTTAGGGTTTCTTGATTAAGGCAAGTGTTACCTCCTAGGCATGGAAGTTCACAGCATTTGAAGTACAATATTCAAGAGAAAGATGTTGAGATAAGAAAATTTCAGGTGAAAATAATGTTCTGTTTATTCATAAATGTGTGCTAGAGAATCAGGTTACTTTGTAATATGTGTTAAATGGAAAGAGAAAGTTTATTCACAAGTTTTGGGAATAAAAATCAGGCATTCTCCTTGTTTTGAGAAAAGATGTAAGTAACAAATTCAAATAGAAGCATTACCGTTCAAGGTTCATCATGTGCTTTATAACTAAGATGTCATGTTCAATAGTTGGGAGACTCCTATGTTTAAAGACAGCCTAGAGATATTAGGAAGACAAACAACATTTAATCAGTTATGACTTCTTTTATACATGTGCTAATTAAGACTTATTAAACCATTTTCCCCATTTACAATATCTGCCCTGCATCTCATGAAATTCTCTTCAGCTGTCCCTTCATGTTTCCAATCAATCTAGAAAAATTTGCATATATGTATTATGCCCAAAGGATTATTTTAAAGATGCATTGCAATTTTCGTGCAAAAGAAAAAAGAATATAAATGGTTGTGTAGGAAAATGTACCCAACCAAATATATAGGGTTATCTCATGCAAAAAAGAAAAGAAAAGAAAAGAAAAGAAAAAGAAAAAGAAAAAGAAAAAGAAAAAGAAAAAGAAAAAGAAAAAGAAAAAGAAAAAGAAAAAGAAAAAGAAAAAAGCATGCCAGACAGCTGGGGGTGGAAAGAGCAACAAGGTTTTTTTAGAAAATAAGCAGTATCTCTTCAAAAAACTTTAAGGCAGGATTCCGCCATTTTTACTATTTCCATTACTTGTGAAAGTTGGACCATGCTTGTGATTACATCAGGGGCATATTGAAAAGAGACGGAATTAGGACCCATTTGAAAGGCAGATTTACTGGGGAGAATGTGTATTTAGCCCCTGCAAAGATTAAGAAATGATTTTATAATCAAATCCCCCAAATGCTGAAAATGTTGTAGCTACTTGCCCATTCTTTTGGGTCCCCAAAAGAATGCTGGTGGCAATGCAGCTGTCAGACTACACCACCTAATATTTCTCTTTTTATTTGGAGCAAAGACAGACAAGAGAAGATGTGTATATTGTATACAATCATAGATCATATTTAAAAAATTGGTTAGAACTAAGGGTTTCTTTTTTTTTTCTCTTATATTGCTGAAATGTGGGCATCTATAAAGTGAAATGTGAAGAGGTTCAGACCAATAAAAAGAAATATATCTTCATATTAGGCAGAAATATGCTATGCTACCTACATGTTGCCATTGGATGTCATTCTGGAGAACTTTAGCTAATCACGCCATAGATAACGCCCGGCTAGCTTGAAAAATCCTTGAGACATGTCAGTGATATATAGTCATGATATATGAGCTATGCATTCCCTTGTTCTGTAGATATTCTTATATGGCATAAACTGCTTATTTCTTTGTTCTTTGTACTCCTAACCCCTCCCTACCTAAAGAACACAATAAAGGAGGTTGTAGCAGAGCAATCGGGGCCGGGACCACTCCATCTGCCCCAGGCGCGATGTGCTTCCTCACTTCAAGCATCTAAATGTCCGGTGTCTTTTCTTGGTGCCTAAATTCTGGTCCACCCTCGCGAGGGTCCCGCCAAAACTTAACGGACTAAAAGAAGAAGGTCTGCTGGGCCAGTCGCTCAACGCGACAGCTGGGGGCTCGTTCGGGATCCTTCGTCCTTCGGTCTTCTGGTCTCACGGTGTTGCCTCTGTCTAGAGGAACACTGCCTTCACTCCTATTACTATGCACCTGGCAAAGGCTTTGTACAATCGTAAGTAATGGGCTCCCCACTTTCCAAAGTTTCGTCAGTAAATAGGGATGAACTTTACGCACTTGTGAAGAAGGCTAATTCTTGTCAAAAATCTAATGGCACTACAATTTTCTCTATCTCTAAAAAATCCCTGACTAATCTTTTACTTTACATAGAAAAATATTGTCCTGTCTATCCCTCTGGAGGAACGCTCAAATCCTCCACTTGGGAGAAGATAGGAAAATATCTTCATGATACCCCACGGGCTCCCGTGGATATTCTGACTTCCTGGAAGGCTGTTATGGCAGCCATCAACACCCTCTATCCTCCCTCTTCGTCTCTAGAACCATCCTCTTCTTCCACTTCCGATCCCAAAACTACCGCCCCTCTCGCTGCCCATCTTGACTCCACTTCTCTACCTCTTCCTCCCTACCCTGACACCTCCCCCTCCCCTTCAGTCCCTGTGTCCGATTTCTCTCCACATCAACCTCTCGGAGGCACTATTACTGAACTCCTTTCCTCTCCTCTTTCTCTGGAAGTTGAAAGCCCTTCGGCTTTTCCTATGACCATTGTCCCAGGGGCGGCGGGAGGAAACGTGTATAACAACATCGAATTTAAAGTTTTGAAACAGATTAAGGACGCTGTAACCACCTACGGTCTACATTCTCCTTTCACGAGGGGGATACTTGATTCCTTAGTTACTACTAACACTGTTATGTTACTATATGACTGGAAAATGCTTTTTTCAATGCTCATGACTCCAGCTCAATATGTTGTTTGGCAATCTGAATATGAAAAAGGGGTAGAAGCAGAAATTCGAAGAGGCTTACCCACAGGAGTCACTGCAGATCAACTATTGGGGAAAGGGCAATCCGCGACGCTAGTCCAACAACAAAATTCCCCCCGTCGCAGTTTTGCCATAATTCACATGTGTGCCATGAATGCTCTTAAGCGGGTGGATGATTCAGATTCTCAGTCTACCCAAACTTTCTTAAAAATCATGCAGGAGCCAAATGAGCCATATGCTTCTTTCATCAGCCACCTGCAAACAGCCTTGGATAGGCAAATAGATAATTCCACAGCCAAACAAGAATTGCTCATGAAACTTGCCTTTTCCAATGCTAATCATGATTGCCAAAAAATCCTTCAACCCGTGGCCAACAAACCAGGAGCAACCCTGGCTGAATTTTTGCAACTTTGTAGAATTGTGGGCACAACTTCTCATAAAATGAATGCTCTTGCCGCTGCTATGACTACCTCTTTACCTTCCTCTGTTACTGCTTCCCCCTCTGGTAATTGTGCTCCTGATGCTTTTCCCGTAGCGCGCAATGGCAATTGCTTTAATTGTGGAAAACCTGGACACTTTAAAAACCAGTGTCGAATGCCAGGGGGGGAGGTGCGCCTCATGGCCAAGCAAAAGGGCCGCCTCCTCTGTCCAAACCTAAAACTATCTGCCCCCGATGCCGTAAAGGGTATCATTGGGCTTCGCAATGCCGCAGCAATCCTCCTCCTCTTCCCCAATCTCCGGGAAACTAATTGAGGGGTTTTCAGCTAACCCCGCCACAAAGGCTGAGTTTTCCGCCACCATCTTCCCGGTAGAATTGGCCGAAGATCTTGTGTATGATGACCCTGGCGCTGTGTTTTCTCTTCCCCTTGTCGTCACATTTCTTAAACCCCTTCCTCCCTCTAACCCTGTTTTGCTCATTCCTAACTCCTCGCTCACAATTGAGGGCGTGGTCGCTGCTCCCTATCTGTATGATTCATCAGACTTAAAACAACTTTCTTTGGCCAGAATAGGGGATAGATGCTTTTCTCTAAAAAAGGGGACGATCATCGCTACTCTTATACTTCTGCCCCCTTCTGACGCTCCGTCCTTGTTTGCTTTGCAGCAACCAGTGCAGGCTTCAAAACCTACTCTTACTGTCACGCTTAATGGTCGTCTTTTCAAGGGTCTGATAGATACCGGCGCTGACGTTTCCGTCATCCGCTCCGCCGAATGGCCCTCCTCTTGGTCCCTTGCGGAAGCATCCTCGGTGCAGGGTGTGGGCGGAGCACAGGCCGCTAAGGTCAGCTCTCACTGGCTTTCTGCTGTCACTAAGCATTCTAACATCACTGCTTATTTGAAACCCTACATTTTACCCTTGCATTGTAATTTGTGGGGTCGTGACTTGCTTTCTCAATTTCATGCTTCTATCCAACTGCCATAATCACACTCATGGCTACGCAAACATACATTGCTCCTCTTGATCTTTCCCTAAAAACACCCATTCCGGTATGGGTTGATCAATGGCCACTCACTAAAGAGAAATTGCAGGCCTTACACCTTCTTGTTCAGCAGCAGTTGGATGAGGGTCATATTGAAACATCTACTAGTCCCTACAACACCCCAGTGTTTGTTATCAAGAAAAAATCCGGTAAGTGGCATCTCCTGCAGGATCTCAGGGCTATCAATTCCATACTTCAACCCATGGGGCCGTTACAATGTGGCCTGCCCAATCCTAATCTTATTCCTGAAGGATTTGACCTGGTCATCATAGACTTAAAAGATTGCTTCTTTTCCATACCATTGGCACAAAAGGATAGAATGCTTTTTGCTTTCACTATTCCTGAACTTAATAATTCCAAACCTACCTCGCGATACCAATGGAAAGTCTTGCCTCAAGGTATGTTAAACTCACCCACAATGTGTCAATTTTTTGTAGACAGGGCTTTATGCCCCTATCGATCTCAATTTCCTGATTTTCTTGTGTATCATTACATGGATGATATTTTAATTGCAGCAAATGGCCCAAAAGGAACAATTCAAAAAATCTTTTCTTTGCTACTAAACATATTAGCACAAGCAGGACTGCATGTAGCCCCTGAAAAAATTCAAACCCAATACCCAATGCAATATCTAGGCCACAAAGTTCTGATGTCCACAGCATCTCCCCATATCCCCGCACTCATACTCCCTCAACCCACCACCTTGGTCCAACTACAACAGTGTTTGGGGGTCATTAACTGGGCTCGACCATATCTTGCCCTAACAACACACATGTTATCGCCTCTGTTCCAAGCACTTGTAGGCTTGAAGAACCCAGCAGACAAAGTCATCCTATCCGAGGAACATTTGCAAGCCTTGCAACAAGTAAACAAAGCCCTGGCCACCCAGTGGGTGGACCGCGCTCTTGCAAATACACCACCCTCCCTTGCCATCCTTTCCACACACCACCTTTTAACCGCAATTGTAGTTCAACTCTACCATACCAAATGCCTGCACATTTTAGAATGGTTACATCTCCCACACACTCCTAGAACTTCAATATTCACAAGAGCAATGCAAATGGCTTCTCTTATTGAAAAAGGAAGGAAAAGGGCTAAGGCCATGATGGGGTTGGATATATTTACATTGTATGTTCCCTTTAAGATTACCCAATAGGAACCCCTCCTACAAGCATCGACCGTTTTACAGGATGCTCTGGAAGAGTGGTGCGGTCAAGTATCATGCCACCTCCCTCCAGATCCCCGTTTACAGGTACTCAGGACCGTTCCATTTGTGCTAACCTCTCCTCTTGTTCAGAAGCCATTAAAGGAAACACTTACTGTGTTTACAGATGGATCCAAGACCATTGGAGCATGCGCATGGTACAGGGATGGCCAGTGGCATAAACGCTTGACCACTCCCCAGCCATCCGCACAGCAGTCTGAATTGGCTGCCTTTATCTTGGCTCTCTCCCTCTTTTCTAATGAATCTTTAAATGTTATCTCTGATAGTTTGTATGTGACTCAAATGGTTGTACATATGTTTGATGCATATATTTCCCCTATGACCCCTTCTTCTCTAATGACACTCTTTTTACAGCTTCAGGCCTTGCTCAAAGAAAGAAAGACACCTTTATTTGTTGCCCATATTAGAAGTCACCAACAACTGCCCGGATTCCTTTCTGAAGGAAACCAAATGGCCGATGAGGCCTGCAAAGTTATGACTGCTTCCCCATGCTCTCAACCAATTTTGGCTGGGGAAAGTCATGAGTATTTCCACCAAAATAGAAAGGCCTTGGTTCGACAATTTGGCATCACGAACCAAGAGGCCACTGCAATAATCCAACAATGCCCAACCTGCAGTTTACAAGCCAAGGGCATTCCCGAAGGTGTTAACCCTAGGGGTACTAAAGCTTGTGACACGTGGCAAATGGATGTCACCCACCATTCTTCCTTTGCGCTCTGGAAGTACATTCATGTGTCTGTAGACACTTACTCTGGGTTTATCATGGCAACTTTGCAAAGGGGAGAAGCAACAAAAAATGTAATCAATCATTGTCTTCGGACTTTCATAATGCTGGGATGTCCACAAAATCTCAAAACAGACAATGGACCTGCTTATACCAGTTCTCCCTTTGCAGAGTTCTGTCGTAAGTGGACCATCACGCACACATTTGGTATACCCTTTAATAGTCAAGGACAGGCTATTGTAGAAAGGGCTAATCAGACCTTGAAACAAGCCCTTGACCGGCAGATGGGGAAAAAGGCATTAGGCCCCCCGAACCTCCCGATGTTACAAAATCTCTTAAATATCACTCTATATACTCTTAACTTTCTTTACTGGGACCCCTCCCTGCACTGCAGCATCCCGTCACTTTTCTAAGCCAACAGCCCCCTCTTCCCGTCCCCTTGTCTATTTCAGACAACTTCCAGATCCACAGTGGAAAGGACCTGCACAACTTATCACCTGGGGAAGAGGTTATGCTGCCGTACAACTTCCTGACCGGGTGCTCTGGGTTCCTGGTCGCTGTGTCAGGCCCTATCATGGCAAGCCTCCCAAAGATGCTCCCTGTGATCTTTTTGCTTCCCTGGACCTCTCCTGTCTCTTCACAATTTAATGCTTCTCCTAACATCATTCTGATTTTCCTGCTTCTCTTGTCCTTTCCTGTCTTTCCGAACTTTAACCTCTCCTCCAAAGAAATGGTCACAGGATATGCCTCCACCTCCAGACCAATGCTTACCTGGTACTGACGCCTAATACGTCCCAGGGGACTTCGCCTCCGCCGATCCGTTCCAGCATCCTCCAACCAGCACCAACCGTAGACTTACACCTGGACTATCCTTGATTTTCAAGGACAAGTGCTGAACTCCACCACCAATTACACCAGGTGGCCCTGGTTCCCGCCATTGTACATGGATTTTGCCGAAATGGGTACAGGAGTCATCAAATTCAGTGACAAGAAACTACAAGCTGATGTATGGGACAAACAAGGCTCCTGCTCTCCTGCCCCTGCAGACAACTACGGATTGTATTTTTGTCCATCTCATTCTACTGGATCTTCACGTGCGGTATGCGGAGGGGTTGTGGATAGATACTGTAAAAAATGGGACTGTGTTTCTACGGGTCACATCTGGTGGACCCCACCTACCAAAAATGACTATTTACACATTACTAGAACTAGAGAACAAATACCATGCAATCCATGGCCGTGTTGTGGCCAAAGGTTAAACCCTCTTATCCTTACCTTTACTGAGGTCGGAAAGGCACTACCACTGGCCAAATGGATGTCTGGATTCACATGGGGGGTCGCCAGTGGGATGGGGAAAAGGATGAGGGCAACATCTTCACGGTACGCCTTTCTACTCAACTGAAAAAATACGATATGGGTCCCAATCTTAATCTTAAATCAACTTTTCTACAGAAACAGGATTCTGCCCAAAACCCATT
The DNA here is from genome assembly GCA_033807585.1 of Hydrophis major. Lineage (NCBI taxonomy): Eukaryota > Metazoa > Chordata > Lepidosauria > Squamata > Elapidae > Hydrophis > Hydrophis major. The sequence continues at coordinate 324,172,123 of CM066328.1, read as the reverse complement.
TTTTCAATTAGTGAACTCTTCCCTTTCTTTACTCAAGTCAACCCTTAATGATTCGGCTAAAACCAATGAATGTTGGCTTTGTATTTCTGATTCACCTCCCTTTTATGAAGCAGTGGCATCGGGGGAAGCAATCTCCAATTCCACAAACGATACACTCTGCCGATGGAATACCTCTTCCATCACTATCACAGATATAATAGGCACAGGTTGTTGCATTGGTAATATACCTACCAATTATTCTCAATATTGTTACAATGCTTCTTCCAGGTATCACTGTGATGTATATCTCCCAAAAAACAGAAATTCAGCCTTACAAAAATCACCAGACACACACGGAGCCATGGGCGCTCTATATACTACATCAGGAGGTAACCTCACAGACCGTCTAACTGGCTATTTTTTTATTCCTGGTAATAATTCTATTTGGGCTTGCTCCACGGGCGCCACTGCCTGTGTACATGGGGATGTTCTATTGTCAGAAAATGCTTTTTGCATACAAGTCCAATTACTTCCAAAGTTTTCTTATTACCCAGGCCCTGAACTGATTACAATGTTAGAACCTCCTCAATTCCCTCTCCACCAAAAAAGAGAAATAGCCACTGCATTAACATTATCAGTACTCCTCGGGTTAGGCGCAGCAGGAGCTGCCACAGGAGTGACTGCTCTAGCTGTAGGGCATCAACAGTTAGCCACTCTCAGCTTGCAAATAGATGAAGATTTAAAACGCATTGAAACTTCCATTTCCGCCTTACAGGCTTCACTATCTTCTCTTGCAGAAGTAGCTTTACAAAACAGAAGAGGTCTGGATTTGCTCTTTCTAAACAAAGGGGGGTTGTGTGTAGCCTTAAAAGAAGAATGTTGCTTTTATGCAGACCATTCAGGTATTGTAAAAGACTCTATGGCAGAGTTAAGAAAACGCCTCAAAGACCATGAAAACGAGAGACAACAACACAATTTCTGGTTTCAAGGCATGTTTAATTTTTCCCCATGGTTGACTACCTTACTTTCTGCATTAATAGGGCCACTTATTTTGTTTGTATTAATTTGTACCATTGGCCCTTGTATATTTGGCCGAGTGCTTCGCTTCTTAAAAAATCGCTTGAACGTGCTAGATACTGAAGTTAGTAATACCCAAAAATCTATAAATTTGTTAGCCTCTGCCCTTGCATCAACAGATCCTGCTAAGCAACCGCTACTTGGATGGTCCTCAGACACCGAGTCAGATGAAGAAACTCCTCCAAAAGGGTACTTATGTGATGGTGGTTCGGTGTGTGACATTCCCACCTTGGATGAGACCGGACCGTGGGAGCACTTTGAGCTGAAGAGCTCGTTGTCCTCCTGCGGCGCCACTCTAGAGGAACAGGACTCTCTCCTGGACCACTTTGTGCCAAAATTTAAAGAAAAGGAGGAATTGTGAATGTATTATAAAATGTTGCCATTAGTGTTCTTTTAAAAGACACGTACACGGAAATCAGAACCATAAAAATGCCCTGACATACAGGAAAACTTATCTTGCAAGGACACGACAACTTTAGCTAATCACGCCATAGATAACGCCCGGCTAGCTTGAAAAATCCTTGAGACATGTCAGTGATATATAGTCATGATATATGAGCTATGCATTCCCTTGTTCTGTAGATATTCTTATATGGCATAAACTGCTTATTTCTTTGTTCTTTGTACTCCTAACCCCTCCCTACCTAAAGAACACAATAAAGGAGGTTGTAGCAGAGCAATCGGGGCTGGGACCACTCCATCTGCCCCAGGTGCGATGTGCTTCCTCACTTCAAGCATCTAAATGTCCGGTGTCTTTTCTTGGTGCCTAAATTCTGGTCCATCCTCGCGAGGGTCCCGCCAAAACTTAACGGACTAGAAGAAGAAGGTCTGCCGGGCCGGTCGCTCAACGCGACATCTCTCCACAGTCCTGGAAGAATCTTTATGCAGCACACCTGAAATTCTTGCAGCTGGATCCTGCTCTGCACTCTATTCCAGTAGAAATATATCCTGTTGGTGCATTTAGATCTCAGTGCTCGCAGAATTTGACAACACAGCAAATCAGAGGACCTAGGTTTCAAATTCACCCACAGAAGACATGGGGAAGAACGTCTTGGGTATTAGTGAATATATATATAAAGATGAATATTGTATTTTAAGAATGTTAAATAAATAGTATTGTTGCCTTCGTATTAGAGTGCTGCTAAAAATGAGTCAAATTGCTAGCCACAAACCCATTGAATCCAGTTAAATATTACTTACTAGAGAGTAACAGTACTAGAAGAACATTATCCTTTTGTTTGTGTTTCTGAGCTTTCTAAATCCATCTTGGACTAACACACAAGACAAGATGGGCTGCTGATTGGAACTCTCCTTAGATTTGTCTCATTATATACTTTATTTTTCTTCTGAGGTCTTTGGATTCCATTTATGTTGGTTTCAGGTGCTAACAGCGCGCTCACCTTGTTCAAGTCTCAAAATATAAAATAAATATCCTGATAAGGTCATTTAGAGAAAGATCAAGTCAAAGTTAGATCTTCTGTTCTTTTAGACTGCTTCTTTTGAGGTATGATCCTCAACCATGCCATAACAAGAAACTTGTTTCTCAAACTTGGCAATGTTTAAAATGTCTGAAGTTCAACTCCAAAAATTCTGGAAGTGCCCACATTTGAAACACTGAGTCCAAAACTGAAAACATTGTTCTGATTATGTGACCTTTAAATCTTTATTTCAATATATTCTCACTCATTTCTTGAGTTACAGTTTCAAGTATTTGTTGTCCTCTTTTCTGATAAATACATTTCTTCCCCTCTCTCTCCATGTCCTTCCATTATCACTTTGCCTTTCCTAGTTCACAAACTCTCATTTTAAATATACACCAGACTTTCTTATTTAATTTTCTTTCAGACACAGAGAGGAATTATTTGAAAAATCCTGATTAGACACGATCAGAATCAATTGAGACAGCATAGAGTACACATGACACTAATAATGTTTAGCATGCAGGCAGCCCTTTCTGTCAGGAAAGCATTTTGCATACATTAAATCATTGGTACCTAGAAACTTTAAACATCCATAGGTGCTTTGGCCTTTGATTGCACATACCTAAGCCATATTTAGGTCCCAGGCTGCTCTAATAAGGAATAAGGGGAATAAGGGGAACTATCAGAGGACTGGAAAAGAGCTGATGTGGTTCCCATCTTCAAAAAAGGAAAAAAAAAAAAAACAGACCCAGGAAACTATAGACCAATCAGCCTAACATCAATACCCGGGAAGATACTGGAAAAGATAATAAAAAAACAGATCTGCCAACATCTAGAAACAAGTAAAGTAACACCTAGCAGTCAGCATGGGTTTGTTAAAAACAGATCATGACAAACCAATCTTTTTTCATTCTTCAACATAGTGACTAAATTAGTAGACCAGCGAAATACTGTGGACATAATATATTTAGATTTCAGCAAGGCATTCGACAAAGTAGACCACAACCTACTTCTTGGTAAGCTAGAAAAAAAAGGAATAGATAGCATCACCACTATATGGATTCGCAACTGGCTGACAAACCGTACTCAACAAGTAGTCCTTAATGGGTTTAAGTCTACATGGAGGGAAGTAAGCAGTGGGGTGCCACAAGGTTCTGTCTTAGGCCCAGTACTCTTCAATATTTTCATTAACGACTTAGATGAGGAAATAAAAGAGAATTTACCAAATTTGCAGATGATACTAAGCTGGCAGGAATAGCTAACACCATATTTAGTTGGTTGTCCACTAAGACTCCAAGATCCCTCTCACAGTTACTGCTTATTGAGCCTGGTTTCACCCACTCTATATATGTACTTTTGATTTTTCTTGCCTAAATGTAGGACTTTACTTTTTTCTACATTGAATTTCATTTTGTTAGATATGGCCCAGTGTTCTAGTCTGTCAAGATCCATCTGGATCTTGAGCCTATCTTCTTGGGTGTTAGCTATTCCTGCCAATTTAGTATCATCTGCAAATTTGGTAAGTTCCCCTTCTATTCCCTCATCTAAGTCATTAATGAAGATATTGAAGAGGGCCCAAGACGGAACCTTGTGGCACCCCACTGCTTACTTCCCTCCATGTAGACTTGGACCCATGAAAGACTACTCATTGAGTACGGTTTGCCAACCAGTTGTGAATCCATCTAGTGGTGGTGCTATCTATTCCACTTTTTCTAGCTTACCAAGAAATAGGTTGTGGTCTACTTTATCGAATGCCTTGCTGAAATCTAAATATATTATGTCCACAGTATTAAAGTAATTGGGATTTGAGCAAGATACAGAAAACTGGGTATCTTCAAAGATTCTTTTACAGATTTATATATGTATTTACAACTAAGTTGAATCAATCAGTTGAATCTACTCTCGTAAGAGATAAACTAGATGACATTAAGCTGAAATATGGAAATCTGTGATAAATACATGAATTCCACTAAATATAGAACACTCTGGGTGAAGGAAAGAATTGGTGATTGATCCTCCCTCTTCCACCTTCATCTCCCTAGCTCTGGAAATGCTAACCATAGACAGTAATTTTAAACAATTACATAAATTTTTTCATCTGACCATACTTTTGCCTTTTGACAATGTATCTTGGATCAATGCGAAGGAGATGCTGATTGGTCTAAGGCCGTGATGATGAACTTATGGCATGAGTGCTGAAAGTGCATGCAGAGCCATTTCTGCCAGCATGCGAGAGGTCACCCGGAACAGACCCACTGCACAAGCATGCATGCCCCCCACCAGCCAGCGGTGCATGCATGAGGGACATGTGCGTGCACGCGCAGGGGAGTGGGACATGTGCATGGGGTCATGCATGCATGCACAGAAGCATGCAGCATGCGGGGTTCACGCATGCAAGCACAGAGGTGCATGGTGCACATGCAGGGAGTTGTGCATGCATGCACAGGGACTGGGACGCATGTAGGAGGACATGCACGCATGCATAGGGGGTTGTGGTGCCTGTGGGGGGTCATGTATGTATGCACAGATGTGTGCAGCATGGGGGGTCATGCATGCATGTGCAGAGGTGCACGGTGCAAACACAGGGGTTCATGTACACAGGCACAGGGGGCCGGGGGGGCACATGCACATTCCATTTGGGGTGCAGGCATGTGTGCACGAACACTTTCAGCATGCGATGAGGAAAAGGTTAGCCATCACTGGTCTCAGGCTACTTTTTTCCATTAGAATAGAATAGAATAAAAGAGTTAGAAGGGACATTGGAGGTTTTCTAGTCCAGGGGTCACCAACTTTTTGGACTTTGGGGACCACCAAACTCATAATTTTAAATCCCGCAGACCAAAGACCCTGGGAAAATCCCCCCAAAAGTCTGTAGGGAAATTCCCCACCCCGTTTTCCTACCGATTGATCATTCTTTATTTGGGATTGCAGGATACCGTCTCCAGCTCCGTTCTCAAGGGGAGAGGGAGACTGAGACTGAGACTGAGACTGAGACTGAGACTGAGACTGAGACTGAGACTGAGACTGAGACTGACTGACTTTTGGCTTCATGCAAGGAAGCAGCAAAAGTCTTTCTTTCTTTCTCTGGCCCAAATTCCGCCACAAATGAGTCTTTGCTGATGCAGCCTCTTGGAGCAGGATGCCTTGCAGGGTCCCAAAGACTCATTTCTGGCAGAGTTTGGGGGAGAGAAAGAAACTTTTGCTGCTTTCTTTGTGTGCAACCAAAAGCAGAAGAAGAAAGAAGCAGCCCGGTGCCAGGCGAGGCGCATGGGGAAAGTGGGGAAAGTTCCCCCCCTCCACCCTTTCCCCCCTCCCCTCACTACCTTGTGTTGTTCACAATGCAAGCGACGCAAGCCTTATGTTCCCATGCGGGCAGTGTAGCTTTGTGTTCCCCTGCAGCCTGGATTAATTGCTTTGAGGGGTGTTTGGGGGTGACATTTCTCTGTGGACCACCAAAATGTCCTCATAGACTACCAGTGGTCCCCAGCCCACTGGTTGGGAACCATTGTTCTAGTCCAACCCCCTGCTTAGGCAGGAAACCCTATATTATTCCAGACAAATGGTTGTCCAATCTCTTCTTAAATACTTCTAGCATTGGAGCATTCTTCTTTCTGAATGGCAGAAGTTTGAATGCCACTTTCTTTAAAGTACAAGGTTAATGATGTTTTTGGATCCATCCTTTCTGGGTTTACCTTTAGACACAAGTACATTTTGGTTTGTTATTAAATTTTATTTAGTTTTCAAAATTTAAAAACATAAAATAAAACTTTATACATCATTATATCAATGTCATGACATCTTTTACATTTCCTTATCATCTTTCTATATCCAGTTTTTTGACTATTTGAGTGGTTTCCTGAAACAAAAAAAATAAATAAAACCCTAGCACCAAAATTTTTTGAGAATACCAAATCCTGAGTTTCACGAAATGGATAATTAGTCTAAAAGAAGACCATCCGGCCAATTTATACAGCAGTTCACAAAGATTAAATACTAGCTGAGAATTTTAGTCCCTACCATCTGGAAGGCACCAGCTTTGGGAAAATTTGTAGTAAGTAATTAGCACTGTGGAACAGACATTCAGACAGATATAAAGGATCATGATAAACTTAACAGTCATTATGTGAAGTACTTTTTAAAAAATATCATAAGCAGTAGAAAAGAGAACAGATCTAAAAGTACATAGGTTTAAGGAACACACAATTTACTTGGTTTTATGAATAGCTACCATTAGTTATAATTTTGATTTGATGTTTTTTCCCTATAGATGTCCATTTGTGGATCAGATGCAAGAATTATGTTGGTATGGTTGAATCAAATGAATGCAAGGGAAAAATGAAAAGAAATAAACATGTATCAGTTGATATAAGAAAAGTATGCAGAGCATATAAGTGTCTATGGAGATTCTCAATCATGCAGGTCATGGTTGTCCCAAAGATACATTTTCCAATAGGTAACTGGACTTGTTTCACTTCTCATCCAAGAACTGGAAAGCTTCTTGAATATGAAGTGAAACATTTTCAAAGAAAAAAAAAACACAAGAAAGTCAAGTTGCCTTTTGGAAAATGCACTTTTGGGAAAAGAACATAAGTGTAAGGGACAATTAAAGCATTAGCTAAGAACAGTAATCTATATAACTGGGAAATCATTTGTCAGATAGAATTGTGATACCAAAAATCTCCTCCTATTGCAGGAGATTTTTTTGTAGAATATTTATTGTAGAGACATCCTTCCTTTCACTTATAGTCATAAGTGTGACTGTAACCTTGTTGCTTGTATCCTAACAATTTTTATTGACTGTTTTATAGTATGATTTGATTGCTTGTTGTATCCTATGACTATATTCTACATACTGTATACCCTATGACTATATAACCCTATGACTATTATTAAGTGTTGTACCTTATGATTCTTGACTCTTGATGAATATATCTTTTTTTATGTACACTGAGAGCATTTGCACCAAGACAAATTCCTTGTGTGTCCAATCACACCTAGCCAATAAAGAATTCTATTCTATTCTATTCTATTCTATTCTATTCTATTCTATTCTATTCTATTCTATTCTATTCTATTCTATTTGTTGGGACATGCAGGAGAGAGTTATAAAGTCAACAAAGTAAATACAGATCTATTCTGAGCTACTTTCAACAAGCTCTCATCTTATGAAAAACATCCCACATATTTAAAATAGAATGCTTCTCTCATATGGAATATATTTATCCTATGTGTATGTTTGTGTGTCTGTGTGTCCATACATAAGGTGGACAGTGGCTCACATGGTTAGGATACATGGCTGATGAGTGGCAAGCTCATGTTCAAGACCTGGATACTGTTGTCCCAGCAGTTTGAAAGTGATTTGAAAGTGAATCACCTCAAGTACAGGTGAAACTTGAAAAATTAGAATATCATGCAAAAGTTCATTTATTTCAGTAATGCAACTTAAAAGGTGAAACTAATATATGAGATAGACTCATTACATGCAAAGCAAGATAGTTCAAGCCGTGATGTGTCATAATTGCGATGATTATGGCTTACAGCTCATGAAAACCCCAAATCCACAATCTCAGAAAATTAGAATATTGTGAAAAGGTTCAATATTATAGACTCAAAGTGTCCCACTCTAATCAGCTAATTTAGCCATAACACCTGCAAAGGGTTCCTGAGCCTTTAAATGGTCTCTCAGTCTGGTTCAGTAGGAATCACAATCATGGGAAAGACTGCTGACCTGACAGTTGTTCAGAAACCATCATTGACACCTTCCATAATTGCAAACGAAGTTGGATGTTCCCAAAGTGCTGTATCAAAGCACATTAATGGAAAGTTATGTGGAAGAGAAAAGTGTGGAAGAAAAAGGTGCACAAGCAGCAGGGATGACTGCAGCCTGGAGAGGATTGTCAGGAAAAGGCCATTCAAAAATGTTGGGGACTTTCACAAGGAGTGGACTAAGGCTGGAGTCAGTGCATCAAGAGCCACTACACACAGATAGATCCTGGACATGGACTTCAAATGTTGTATTCGTCTTGTCAAGCTGCTCCTGGGCAACAAACAACATCAGAAGCGTCTTACTTGGGCTAAAGAAAAACAGAACTGGTCTGTTGCTCAGTGGTCCAAAGTCCTCCTTTCTGATGAGATAAACTTTTGCATCTCATTTGGAAACCAAGGACCAGAGTCTGGAGGAAGAATGGAGAGGCACACACTGCAAGATGCTTGAAGTCCAGTGAAGTTTCCACAGTCTGTATTGAGTCATGTCATCTGCTGGTGTTGGTCCACTGTGCTTCATTAAGTCCAGAGTCAATGCAGCCATCTACCAGGAGATTTTGGACCACTTCATGCTTCCTTCCACAGATGAGCTTTATGGGGATGCTGACTTCATTTTCCAACAGGACTTGGCACCTGCCCACACTGCCAAAAGCACCAAAACCTGGTTCAATGACTGTGGGATGACTGTGTTTGATTGGCCAGCAAACTCGCTTGACCTGAACCCCATAGAGAATCTATGGGGCATTGCCAAGAGAAAGATGAGAGACATCAGACCAAGCAATGCAGAAGAACTGAAGGCCGCTATTGAAGCATCCTGGTCTTCCATAATACCTCAGCAGTGCCACAGGCTGATAATTTCCATGCCACGCCACATTGAGGCACTAATTGCTGCAGAAGGGTCCCAAACCAAGTACTGAGTACATATGCATGCTTATACTTTACAGAGGTCCGATATTGTTCTATGTACAATCCTTCTTTTATTGATTGCATGTAATATTCTAATTTTCTGAGATTGTGGATTCGGGGTTTTCATGAGCTGTAAGCCATAATCATCGCAATTATGACACATCACGGCTTGAACTATCTTGCTTTGCATGTAATGAGTCTATCTCATATATTAGTTTCACCTTTTAAGTTGCATTATTGGAATAAATGAACTTTTGCACGATATTCTAATTTTTTTGAGTTTCACCTGTAGATAGATGAGTACCACTTTGATGAGGACATGAAAGGAGTCCCCAACTGGGCATTGCTGGGGCAACTGTGATGTCAATGGTTAATCATTTCAACCTAGATGTGCTTTGGTACTCCCAACCCAAATGTAATAATATCCATATGATATACATATAAACAGTGGTGGGATACAAACATTTTGTACTACTGGTTCTGTGAGCATGGCTTGGTGGCCGTGGCAGGGGAAGGATACTGCAAAATCCCCATTCCCTCCCCACTCCTGGGGGAAGGATACTGCAAAATCCCCATTCCCTCCCCACCCCACTAGCTCCATTCTCCTGTGCAGGGCAACAAAAGAAGACCTAGCTGATCAGCTGGGATTTGGGAGGCAGAGAATAGATGGGGGCAGGGCCACTCAGAAGTGGCATTTGCCGGTTCTCCAAACTACTCAAAATTTGCTCTACCGGTTCTCCAGAACTGATCAGAACCTGCTGAATACAACCTCTGCGTATACATATATACACACCACATATAAACACACACAGACACACACAGTCCATACATTGTATATAACTTCATACGTTAATGTCTCTTCTCCAGGTTGTGAAATATATGGACAGTGAGTTTTGTATTTGTGTAATAGAAGATGAATTACAAGAAGGATAGAATTAATCTTCCCTTTTTAACATTTCATCTTTTAATATGGAAGTCACTTCTTTTGATAGCTAAGAAAACAGACTTCTATTTTAAAGCAACATCCCACTCATGATCAAACACTGAGGACCACCAATCTAATGAAAATTCTGATTATATTATTTTATTCCTTTCAATTAGCTGTGCCTGATTCCTGCTAGGCTGCACACAAAAAGAACACTCTGTTCTGTTAAACTATCATACCTTACAGTGTGTTCTAACAGCAATACGGCAAGTGCTCCAGCTCTAAAACCAATAGTCGGGCAAAAGATGAAAGAAAGATTGTATGATGAAAGAAAATCAATATTGCAATTTGCTGACTAACTAGCATGGTAAAAATAAAAGAGATGATCAGGTATGGTGACGGCATTATTTCTCTGAAATGACTTCATGATATTGATATTTGCAACTTTGGATGGAATTGTTTTATTATCATATAAATGACTAATGTTTATTCAGAGATTTACTATTGTCCACGCTATTTCTTGCTACAGATTTGAAAGACTCTGCCTAGAGCTATTTATTTAACACACCATATTCTTTAGTGTTTTCAGCAAAACATCAATTGTCTTTTTCCCAAGAACAACTGATGTTTTCAGTCATGTTGTCTGATATAATCATTCTCTTAAAAAAACAAATAAACCATTAGCTTTAGCATATCACAGTTCTCCCCTTCTGCAAATCTCTTTAAATCTCTGACTGCCCCAATTCACAAGCAGCTTGCTCGAACCTTAACTGCTCTCAGCTTTGCCTTGGGCCATTAGCTAACAAACCAAGCATTACTGCAAGTAATGGCCATTTTTGCCAAATGATTATTACTTAATTGAAGTGCATTTTCTGTGTTTCTTTGTGTCATGTTGCAATGACTGTGCAAGATTGAATTTCATCCCTATGAAAGTAACATCCTGAAATAAAAATTGAGTTTAGTGGATTAAACTAGAAGCTCTACTTAAAATTTAGTGCATAAATGAATAGTGTTTGATGATAGATTCATGGTGCTCTTTTTTTTCTTTTCAATTTTTCTTTTCTTTAGAACAAATCTACCAAGTAAATTAGAGATGGAATTAATGAGAATGATTTTTCAGTAATACATAAAATCAAGATACTGTATTAGCAAGCTGTGTTATAGATTCATTTGGATCAGATGCATTTGATTAATAGCATTCTGTTCTTCAGCAATAAGCTACATGTACTGTCTGTTGCCATGACAATAAATTGGGAAGGATTACCTGCCTACTTATCAATTTTTATTAGCACAATCAACCTACCTGCTTAACAGTAGCCTATTTAAATACCATTGATAAAATATAACATGACATTAGGCATGCAAATTAATGGTACAGAGAAAGGGGCAATAAAATAAAAATACCAAGTTTCATACATACAAAGTGTGTTGATGGAGCTCATTAGTATGACAGGAGAAAAAAGTCTAAATGCAAATTTAAAACATAGGTGAAAAGTTTTCAGCATAATATGAATATAAAAATAGAATTTGGGGTATTTTTAACCCCCTTCCCCTTAACATAGAAAATACTAAGCTAGAATTCTCTTCATTGGCACCTGGCTATATTGCATATTCTGTTGAATGCAGCATTGTAGAAGTGTTGAGCCCTTTTAAAATGATTTAGGAATTCTGCTAAATATTTCATATTCTTATACTTTGGAATGCATGTAGATTTACACCAGTTCTGGATGCAAACCATTCAGATTGGTAATACAATGCCAATGTCAGTGAGAATGGAGAAACTCATAACTGTTTAACTCTGATCAAAGGAGGATTGCCAATAATAATTTGTAACATTTTTAAATCTCCCAACCCTTCTTATGCCAATAATAACCATGTTCACATTAGCTGAATGATGACTACTTAATGTAAGAAGATATTTTTAAGTCACCAGTGGGGGAGGAGGGAATAGCCTAATATCAGGGCATATATGAATATCTGCCAGTGGGAAATGCCAGTATCCATTGGAAAGATATAATATATAGATTGGCTGTCATCACGGTCTTAAGGAGACAGCTTGAACAAATAGTAGAATCCTTGTTATTTTAAAGGATGATGTATAATTCCAAAAGCCTCAACTTAGCAAGGATTTCTTTAAGGTGTTGGAGAGATAATAATAAACAAGGCATGAGAGTGTGTAGTATAATATAAAATTAATCCAATTTAGCCTACTATTCAAGAAAAGATGAAACAAGACAACCAACCAAACTGCACCCAGAGCTTACTTTAAATTAAATTACTTTTGACCTATGTACAAGAGATGGAATTAAAATATGATTTAGGAACATGGAAGGAATTGTAATATGATATTTTGCAGGACAAAAATGTCAACTAGCAGTTTACCTGCCAACCTATCAGTTCATAAATATTATTCCATCTTCGCATTAAACCAATTCTACATAACTGTAGAAGTCTCTCTTTGAAATATATCCAATGCACAGTATACTGAAGGGTGTGTGTATGTGGAACTCTACAATGTCCTGCTTGTATGCCTGCATCTGTCAGCCTCAAGATATCTTCTACATCTTTTCTGCATCTTCTCTGCTGCTATGCTCACTGCTTTCTTTCGGCTGTCATTACCAACGGGAGCGGGGGGGGGGGACTTGGAAGGAAGAGAGCTGGAGGTGTTACATTCTTGTGCTGTGGGTAAGAAAGAGGAGGGGGTATATAAATTCTTGTCTTTAACTTTCTATTTCCTTGCTAGCTTTCTTTCCTTTTGCACAGCTGCAAAGTTTTATCAAAATATGTCAAGGTCAATGGACAGAGGCTCATCACCACCTGAAGATGCCCACATGATCATATTCAGAACTTTTAATTGGAAGAGTCATTTGGACTTTGGGGGGTGGGAACAATTCCATTCCTTTGTATATGTGATCTGCGCGCCAAATTATTTAGATTCAGAATCTTCCCTGTAGCTTCCACTTTGAAATTTAGCAAAATAAAAAACTTTGCTCTAACCACTGGAGTCTGAGTATTTCTTTCTTGGATTTTGAATGGAGCACAGACTGACAGCATCCAGATTTACCAATTTTTAAAGTTTATTTCATTCTGTTGTTTTGTTGACATCTCGATTAGCAGTTATAGATAAGTTAATTCAGTGCCTGGTTCTACTCAAGAAGAACTGTGTGATCCCATGGCCTCTTGTAAGCTGGTGTCAAGATAATTAGCAAGCATGTTATGATTGTGAGCCATCAAGAAGATAAGATAATGTTTTCTTACCCTATATTCCATAAAAATGTCTAAAAACAATTTTTAATAAAAAGTGACTGTTTTGATAAACCATATTTTATTTATTTTGTAATTGAAATGTGTAGTGAACTTTTATAAGATATAGACAACTGTATTGTGTTTTAGTATGTAGACACATTTTCTAGACAGCGTATTTACTTTCAAAAGATGTTAGTACACACTTACATTAGAAGGTTGGCTCAAAAAAAGGGGAATGTTACAAATAAAATGAATTTTATTTAATTGGATTTCTTGGCTTTTTCTCTCTTCAAGATTCAAATCTCTTTTCTCCAGAAAACACAGAAGGCTTTAAAAGGGGGCACTGTGAAATTTGTCTTGGGATAGGATTGATGAATTTCTGAATCAACCTGCCTAATTTTTTGCACAACCCTGATCATTTAAAAATCAATTATTTGGATAAAATAAATACATTTGAAAAATAAATAAAATATTATTAATTTTGTGTTGTTAAACATTTATCTAACTTTTCATTCAAGGTGCTGTGCATAACCTTATCTTCTTTGCTTTTCCACAACAGCTGTTTCCTTTGACTAAGAAAGACCAACTAGCCTAAAGCCATCCAAAAAACTTTTATGGCTGAGAATGGTCTAGAAGCAGTGTCTTCTTGATCATAATTTAACTCCTTTGACAGTTACATCACACTGGCTTCTGTGCACATTACTTCTTTTTTTTCCCAAGAATTTTATTAATTTTTTAAAAACAAACATATACAAACAAAACACAAAACATGAATGTTATGTTCTGAGCATGGGCGCGAAGAATGGAGACGAGCCGGTGAAACGGTCAACTTCAAAACTCTTTATTAACATGGTATAACAGCTCAGCTATATGGCTGAAACAGCCCCCTTTATATAGGCAAGTTCTTAAGTATTTAACCAATGAAAACACAGGGAGCGCTAGCTCCATTAACCAATAGGAGAGGCTCGTTAATAGCCAATCAGATTCTCCTGAACGGACCAATCCGATGTTGCTATTATCGGCCAATCAGAAGTGCAGGGCCAGAACCCTGCACTTTACTTCAAGCTCTCAATAATCTTTATTAAACACATTTATTCATTCACAACACCCCTTCCCCCCAGGTTCCATTTAAGGGGTGCAGTTATGTAGTCTTTGAGGTAGGCAGGTTGTTTTGTTTGTCTATTTGATTTTCGTTGTATTCCCGGTATTTGGCTACAGTCTTTTTGGGTTAGGACGTTCTCTGGTGAAAAGGGTGCCTCTAGTTCTGCATTCAAACTTTCATTGTCGCTAATGTTCTTGGCATTTACCTGAAGCGAGCTCACCCCCATCTCCGATCCTTCTTCCCGTGTTGCCTCTGCGCGGTCATAACTTCTGCTTAAGCTATCTCCTCCCCCCTCAGTTTGGAAGTCAGGGGGCTCAGAGATCCCTGACTGTAGCCTTGAACGCAGCTGATCAATATGGCGCTTCCATATTCTATCGTTGCGACATTTCACACGGTACGATTTGGGGCCGGTTACTTGGACCACAGTTGCCTCGACCCACAACAGATGGCCTGAAAAGTTCCTAGCAAAAACCAAGTCGTCTACCTGGAAGTTACGGCATCTCCTGCTGGATCCGTGTGGTTTCTCAGGTTCATACGCTGGGTGCAGACGGTCGAGGTGGGAGCGGAGCTTCCGCCCCATCAATAACTCGGCGGGAGTTTTGTTGGTGACACTGTGCAGAGTGATATGCTGTAAAAGGAGTATCCGGTTAATCTTGTCTTCGATATAGCCATAGTCCATTTTAGGTTTTCTTGATGAATTGTACCATGCACTCGGCCCTTCCATTGGCCGCAGGATGTGCAGCCGAAGTCAGCGCATGGTGAATACCGCGGTCCACCAGGTACTGTTCAAAAGACAGCGTGGTAAATTGGGGCCCATTGTCAGATACCAGAATGTCTGGTAATCCGTGTGTTGTAAATAGTCTGTCCAGTTTCCTGATGACCGCTTCAGTTGTTGTATTTCTCATTTCATGGATTTCAAGTCAGTTCGAGTAGGCATCCACCATAAATAAGAATGTGTGGCCTTTGGTAGGTCCCGCAAAGTCCAGATGAATACGGGACCATGGTCCCCTTGGTGTTTCCCATTCGGTCGGGGTTGCTTTCGGTGGGGCGTTGCTTAATTTCTGGCATTTGTGACAAGCTTTTACCCATGTCTCGATCTGCTTGTCGATGCCCAGCCACCACGCATAGCTACGTGCGAGGGCTTTCATGCACACGATGCCGGGGTGGCCATCGTGCAAGGTTCTTAGTATCGCTTGTCGTAACCGCTCTGGGACTACGACTCTATCACCCCAGATTATGCAGCCCTTCTGGGAAAACAGTTCCATTTGTCAATTCTTGAATGGGGCGTAGTCGTCAGGTATCTGGTCCAATGGCCATCCGCGCTCGACCCAACTGAGGACTCGTGTTAAAATGGGTCACGTTTTGTTTCCATCGCGATATCTCGAGCTGTTAGTGGTGGTGTTTGAAGTGTCTTGATCTGTAGTGTTGTAACTGTTGGAGCGGGGTCATCAATGGTCTCCAGAAGTGGTGCACGGCTTAATGCGTCGGCGTGGGGAATGGCCTTCCCTGGGCGGTGTTGCAACTTATAATTATATGCAGCCAAGAGTTCTGACCAGCGAGTCATTCTGGGAGATAATATATAAGGGGTTGGCTTATCTCCCACTATTATTCCCAGCAACGGTTTGTGGTAAGTCACTATCGTAAAAGCTCAGCCATACACATATTCATGAAATCTCTTAACAGCTGACACAATAGCAAGGGCTTCTTTATCAATTTGACTGTCATTGCGTTCTGCTTTTGATAGCGTCTTTGAAAAATAGGCAACAGGGGCTTCATTACTGTTTGGCAAAACATGGCTCAAAATGGTGCCCACTCCGAATGGCGATGCATCACACGTGATCATTAAAGGCAAAGTCTCGTTTACTGTATCAGAACAACATCAGAAGTCAATAATTGTTTCACATTTCGAAAAGCCTGCTCCTCTCTGTGTCCCCATACCCAGGTTGCTTTTTTGTCCAACAAACGAAGTAGGGGTTCAACTACGGTTGCTTTGTGAGGCAGGAAAACATTATAAAAAATGATAAGGCCTAGAAACGCCTGGAGGTTGGCCTTATTTTGGGGTTTTGGGGCGTTTTTGATTGCCCTAAGTTTGCTATCAGTGGGGTGAATGCCATGGCTATCAATTAAATATCCTAAAAATTCTACACGATCCGTACAAAGTTGACACTTGTTTTTTTTTAACTTTGAGACCTGCGTCTTTGAATCTTTGGAGAACCAACCTCAGGTGATCCCTTAGTACTTTTCGAGTCGGGCAGCGATTAACACATCATCAAAATATGGGACAATGCCTTTTATCCCTTGTAATAGTCTTTCCATCAAACTTCGAAAGATTCCCGGGGCTACGCTTACTCCGAACTGGAGTCGGTTACATTTAAACGCACCTCGGTGCGTAATGATCGTTTGGGCCTCTGCCATTTTTTTTGTCTACAGGCAGTTGTTGGTAAGCCTGGGCTAAGTCTAGTTTAGCAAAGACTTTTCCGCCCCCCAGGGAATGTAGGAGATGTTGCACCACCAGTACCGGGTAAGCGTTTTGTTGAAGGGTGTGGTTCAGGGTGGCTCGGTAGTCCCCACAAATTCTTATCGATCCATCCGGCTTGATGGGCGTCATGATTGGGGTTTCCCAGGCAGAGTGATCGGTTGGTTCTAACACAACCTGGGCTATTAATTTATCAAGCTGCTCGTCAATCTTTGGTTTATGGGCAAATGGAACTCGACGAGGCTTAAGGAGGATGGGAGCTACTTCGGGATTGAGGTTAAATGATATCGAGTTCCCCTTGTACTCGCCTAGTTTGTCTGCAAAGACGTCCTGGAATTCTTGGACGAGGTCCTCTTCCCAGTTGCTGCTGCAGACTCGGTGAATGCCGGCCACTTCAATTCCGAGTGGAGCAAACCATTGGAGGTCTAACAGACTAGGCTGATCCTTGTCGATTACAGTCAGGGGTAGGAATGCTCAAACGATACCCGGACTCGGCTGGATCCAACGACTGGAATTCGATTTCCCTGATAGTCTTTGAGAATGAGTCTCTGAAATTTGAGGTCTTGCTGCTGGACAGTAGGGATGAGCTGCTTGAGGGTCTTCCAGGAAACCATTGAGAGGGACGATCCTGAATCGACCTCCATCAGGCAGGGCTGATTCTCGATGGCCACTTTCACTCGGATCTTCTTGGCATCAAGGGATGAGGCGTGACTGATTGTGATAGTTTGGTGAGCCTCTTCTCGCTTCATTGAGTGGTTTAGGGGTTTGTTTCTGTAGGAGTGGTTGTTCCATTGGTGGTTCACGGGTTCTCGTTTTACAGGATGGCTTCCTGTCGGTTGGTGATAGTTAGCCCCTCTCGAGGGCTGGCTGGGTCCTAGCTTGCTTCTACAGACCCATCCGATATGGCCTCTTTTCCCGCACACATGGCAGAGCGCGTCGAGGAATTTGCATTCTGATCGGGGGTGGCTTGCCCCATGACCAGTGCATTGGTGATGAGATCTCTGGTGTTGTTTACCCTAACTGGTTTAGGTAAATAATAAATATGTTATCATAGTTAAAGTGTCTGCAACTTTAAGTGTAGGAATGTAATTAAGGGAGTGGTTGTGAAAGCAACATAAAAGAAGCAAGGAACGTCAGCTTGCTCTCTCTGGCTTTATGATCCCTAATTACTGGATGAAGACTGCATTTTTTTCCTTACTCGAACGGGAGAGAGAAAGAACTGCTGATTTATTGTAAGTGAACTGACATTGGATATTCTACACGGACTTTGCTAACTGAATATCCTTGAATGGACTGACTAAAATGACACATGACTAATGGACTGTTATTTTGACTATGCTATAATTCTAAATGGAATAAACTATATTTTTGATAGCACAAGCGTATCTGTTATTTTTACTGTATGTTTACTTACATACAAACTTATCTCACACATTTATCTGTGTGCCTATCTGACTAACGCTGCACATTCTGTTTAGCTTGTCTCCTTAACCCTGGTTGGGGAACCCAGGCTTAACACTGGTTATGGACCCAGAGGCTGCAAAGTCAGTTTAACTAGGATAAAACAGATTTATGTAAAAAGTGAGAGTTTGTTTTGTTATACATTACAGTAAACAGACAGCTGTGTTTTATTAATTATAGTTTTATATCCATATAAGAAAACATGGCAAAAGTCAATCTACAAAGTTTGTCCCTTATATCCAAGCTGGATGGAACAAACTATGTATCATGGTCTATGAAATGTAGTCTATTTCTACGAAGAGGTCTGTGGAACATAATTGAAAACCCACCAAATGTAGAGGAATGGGATCCAGAGGTTGAGGAAGATAGACAAAAAATAGAAGACTTTATGCAGAAGTATGAAAAAGCTTTTTGCATAATAGGACTAACACTGTCTGACCAGCAACTTGTTCATATCCGTGGAGAGCAAATGACTGTTGGGTGTTGGCAGAAACTGAAGAGGATTTATGTCCGAGATAACATTGGTGCTCACATAAATCTAACACGGAAGCTTTTCAGGACGCATCTCCAGAAGAATGGTGATATGCTTAGTCATTTGAATTCTATAAAAAGCATTTTTCAAGAACTGCACGAGAAAGAGCTTATTTTCTCTGAACTACACCAAGTTTTCATAATTCTATCTTCACTAAACGAAAGTTATGATAACTACGTCACTTCCCTTGAAATATTGCCTAAAGAAAGTTTAACTTTAACTGATATCATTGGCAGATTGATTGAAGAGGCAAGAAGAAGACTTGAAAGAGGTCAGTTAAGGAGGGAGCAACCTCAAAAAGAAAATATTGAATCTCCTACTGCATACGCAATTAAAAAGTGTTTTAATTGTGGAGGAAGAGGACATTTGGCAAGATTTTGTAAAAAAGCAAAGTGCCAGAACGCTGGCCAGAATACTAAAAGTCATCAAAAGAAAAAGAAAAATTTAGAGTTAGCCATGTATATTAACGGATCTGTAAAAAATAATTTATGGGTGGTTGACAGTGGAGCATCCCACTGTATAACAAATGAAAACAAAAATTTTATTAAAATGTCCCAGAGTACACAGCAGATATCGTTAGCCAATGGCTGGAAACTGAAAGCTAAAGGTCAAGGTATAGCATATTGTTCTTTCATAAAAGAGAATGTAAAAATGTTATATGTACCAACCCTTAAGTTTAATTTAATTTCAGTTAGAATTTTGGTTAAACTAGGATATGTAGTTACCTTTAAAGGAGATAACTGCATAATTGAAAAAGAAGATAAGAAAATTACTGCATCTTTAAGAGGTGAATTATATGTGTTAAATGATAATGGTTTAGAGGTGGCTAACATGATTTATGATAATAAGAAACCTCATGATGAATGTATTCACTTGTTACACCGACGGCTAGGGCATTTAAATTTTAAAATGCTTAAGAAAACTGTTGAATTATCTAAGGGAATAAGTTTGAAACCTTGTAATAAGTATTTGCAATGTTTTGTTTGTAATCAAAGCAAAGCCAGGGTCATACCGGCTAATAGAGTTGATGGATTTACTACCAAAGAGCCTTTAGAAGTAGTATTTGCTGATTTAATAGGTCCGAAAAAACCAAGTGTAGGAGGAGCTCGATACATACCAAGTATAATGGACCACTATTCTAGATATGGGTTTTGCTATTTAATGAAGAGCAAAACTGAAACGTATCTAAATCTCTTTAATTGGATAAAATTTGCTGAAAGGAAAACTAAAAAGAAATTAGTAACTCTTATAACACATAATGGTGCAGAATTTATAAATAATAAATTCCAGAATAGACCTAGAATGTTAGGTATTCAACATAAAAAGTCTGCACCATATAGGCCACAACATAATGCCTTTATAGAGAGACGAGGCCAAACACTGCAGTCAATGGCACGTACTATGTTGTCTGATTCAGGATTATCTGACAATTTATGGGGAGAAGCAATAATATGTGGTAATCATATATTAAATAATGTTGTTAATTCAACAACAGGTAAATTACCATTCACATTGTGGCATGGTACAAAACCTGATTTAAGTTACATGCACACATTTGGAGCACCAGCATGGGTGCATATCCCTTCAGAACTCAGACAAAAAGAACAGCATAGAGCTAAAAGATTATTTTTTGTAGGATATGAATCTAATCATATATCTTATAGATTCTGGGAACCAGGTACATCTAGAATTTACACCAGTGCTAGTGCAAAATTCCTAGAACATGTAGGATGGAATAGATTAGAGCAAGATTTAAATAACGAAGTAATTATTGAACCCTACAAAAGGCAAAAAGAACAGACTAGTTATAAGAAAAGTCCAATTAAAGAAGAAGTCCACGAAGAACAAATAGGACCAGAACAAGAGGAAACAGTTGATCAGGAAGAGTTAGACAATCAAGAACAGCTAATTAATGAAAGTCCACCTGTAAGTCCTGTAATACCTAGATGTACTACACGTATAACTAGACCACCTGATAGGTATCAAGCTAGTATAGTTTGCCAAGTAACTAAAGTTCCAACTAGTGTAGATGAACTTAAGATGTATCCTGCTAAGGATCAGGAGAATTGGCAAAAGGCAATGGAAAAAGAACTAAATTCATTAAAGGTAATGAAAGTATATGAAGATGCTAAATTACCTCCAGGAGAAAAATCCATTGGGTGCAAATGGATATTTAAAGTAAAAACTGGAAATGATGGGACTGTTACCCATAAAGCTAGGTTGGTAGCTCAAGGATTTAATCAAACTGCATCTGATTACGATGAAGTTTTTGCACCAAGTCTTAAAGCAACATCTTTGAGAGCAGCTTTAGTGTGGGCAGCTAAGAAAAACTATGTCTTTTACCATTTAGATGTAGAAACTGCTTATTTGCATGCACCATTGCAGCACACTATATATTTGAAAAAGCCAGTTATTATAAAAGACAATAAAGTAAATAGTAATGATTGTTGGAAACTAAAAAGAAGTCTTTATGGATTGAAACAATCTGGCTATGAGTGGAACCAATATATTGTGAAAGATTTAAACAATATTGGTTTTAAATCTGGTTTAGCAGATCCATGTGTGTTTAAAAGAGAAATTCCTTGTGTGTTCAAATACACTTGGCCAATAAAGAATTATATTCTACTCTACTCTATTCTATTCTATTCTATTCTGTATTTCTGGAGCTCAGTTTGGAAAAACACCATGGTTACTCTATCTTGAATTTTGTCCTTCAAATGAAGTAATTAATCTCCCAGTATTAGATGTGAGCTATGAGCATGTAAACCATCAGCATAAGACTAACTATATCTGGATTGCAAAAATCTAGATTGTGAGATGGCAGCAAACGGTTAAAATTTGATTTTATTTTAGGATCTTTTTACTGTCACCCAGCACAGAGTATTATACCCTCTGAAATGTATTTATTCTGTCCCTGTTAGGATTCCTAAATCTTTGAAGATCTGGATATTCCTCCAAGTATGTGACCTTTAGGTTGGATTACCCCATCATGGTGTTTTCCCTCTTTCATATCTATGGTTGTGTGCTTTGAATTTGATTGTCCTCAGGCACCAAAGTACTATTATTGTGTAACTATCCTTTATTCTTTTTGTCAATTGCTTCCAATACATCAAACTTCATCCCAATTGTGACTGAATACATTGATAACATGAGCAAATGCATAAATAGGGTCAACTGGAATTTCAACAGCCAGATACAGCAATCCTATCCCACTGTTTCTTTTACTGCTCACCCAGAAAAAACAAAGCTGACTCTTTTTTATTCCAAGGCATTGGGCTTTTTTTTAGTCCTGAAAGGCCAGCAGTATTATTTAATAACTTTGGCATTTCATACTACTAATTCCACATATAATCAGTGAAGACCAACATGGAGAAATGGTTACTTCTATAGGAATGGAGCAATGACTTTCAGCAGGAATAATGAGAGATTTCTTGTTTTGTATCCTTCTTCACTTGATGATGAAATGATGAAATAAATGATGAAAATGCATTTATTTTTATTTACTACTCCCTACATGTCTACCAAAATTCAAAAGAAACTTTTTCCCTTTCTCCTACTTCAGTTTTTAGCAACTCTGTACTTCGATAGCACATATTTTTCAATCATAACTAAATTACATAATATTCTTCCAGAAAAAGCCTAACTAATATCTTTTATTTTCTCTTTGGTCTTTTTAGCCATCTTGTATTTTCACCACCATCAATGTGTTTAAGTAATGTTTTCTCTGACGTATTTGTAATGTTTATTTCAGCCTCAATTGCATTGAACTGATTATCATTTTTAATTATTTTAATCAATTAGTTTATTCTAGTGTGCTTGATTTCCTTTAAATGGATTTTTGTGTCTTTATGGTGCAACACTGGAAGACAACTAATTAATCTCAGAAGTAAAATAGATGCTTCTAGCATTATTATTGTTTGACTAATAAAGACATAGATTCAGTAAAGTCTCTATCAGGTCAAGCTTGACTTCTGGTGACTTCTGAGATTATATATATAATATATATAGCCCTGACTGGCCGTGTGTGGCTGTGCCTATATATATATATATTACACCTAGACCTATATATATATACCATGTTTCTCCAACAATACGGCCTCCCCCAATAGGAAGTCCCAGCATGTTTTATCAGCATAAAATCAAATTAAGCCCCTCCCCCCAAATTAAGGCCTATATTAAACATGTGAAACAGGGGGGAATGACGGGGGAGTTTGCCATTAGGAAGTACTTTTGTTGCATACCCGGATATGGTGCTGCCTGCATTGACTTTGGCGTTGGTGGGGCACTTCTTATCAGGAGACCTTCCGCTACCATTGCTTTCCCATCTCCCCATGCTGCTGCGGTGTTTAGAGCAATGCCATGGTGTTTAGCACAGCCACACATGGCCAACCAGGGCTCCTCCCTGAAACCAGAGCCCAGCGAAGACACTCACCTTCAGGTGCTCCTTTTGCCGCCTTCCCTTCGCCTTCGAAGACAAAGCCAATTCTTTTAAAAATGACACCCTACTTCCAGTATGACAAAGCCTCCCCTGCCTGAGAGGGCAGCCCAACCTCATGTGGGAAGACGAATCTCCCGGTGCCGCAGCACAGGATCGGCCCACCCCAGGAGAAGTGCCCCACCGCCATCCCTGCCTGGCGCTGGGCAGAGCACGAAGTGCTTCACCTGGGGCGCCCAGCGAATCTGCCAGGTGGGCCCTCATGCCCAGCAGCAGAGCTTTTGCCAAGGCAGCGAGCACCTCCCTGCTGGCCATTCTGCTCATCCTGCCAGGTCCATGCTAGAGCCATGTGGACAGAGCCGGGAAAATGAGCCACGGGTCCGTGCCTGCCTGCCAAGTGAAAGAGCTGGGCTGAGTTTGGCTTCCTTCCCAAGTTCCTCCAGCCCAAACCCAAAGGGGCTACTGGGAGAAGCTGCCCAAGGCAGTGATAGTGCCCACCTATCCATGGACAGGGAGGCAAGGTGACGGCCTGCGCCATATCCTCCTCCGAGCCGAGCCCCGCGGAGTCAGTGCCTCTGTCCGATGCCTGTGCTGCTGCAGTGTTTGGAGCTGCTGGCACATTTGGAGATGCATGATGATGGGGACGGGATGGGCGAGGGGTGGAAAGGATGGGTGGCTTTGGGCTCTCTCCACTGGACCCGCCAGCCAGGGAAGCAGCACTGCCATAGCTTTGTCTCCCTGTCCGCAGATGGGTGGGCGCTATCACTGCCTCGGGCAGCCTCTCCCAGTGGCCCCTTCGGGTTCGGGCTGGAGGAACTTGGGAAGGAAGCCAAGCTTGGGTCGGCCCAGCTCTTTTGCTTGGCAGGTGGGTGCACACCCGCGGTTCACTTTCCCGGCTCTGCCCAGCCCGCACAGCTCAGGCGCAGCCCTGGCGGGAAGAGCAGAGGGCCCGGCAGGGAGGCGTTGACTGCCTTGGCGAGAGCCCCACTGCCAGGCCAGAGGGCCTGCCTGGCAGCTGCGCTGGGCACTCCAGGCAAAGCTCTTTTTGCTCTGCCTGGCGCCAAGCAGGGATGGCGGCTGGGTGCTTCTCCTGGAGTGGGCCAATCCTATGCTGTGGACCCGGGAGATTCACCTCCCCATGTTGGGCTGTCCTCTTGGGCAGGGGAGTCTTTGTTGTACCAGTAGTAGGACATGATTTTTAAAAGAATTGGCTTTGCCTTCGAAGACGAAGGGAAGGCGGTGACAGGAGTGTGTGAAGCCGAGTATCTCCGCCGGACTCCAGTTGCAGGGAGGAGCCCTGGCTGGCTGTGGGTGGCTGTGCCAAATGCCACAGTGTTGCTCTAAATGCCATGGCAGCACGGGAGAAGCAACAGTGGTGGTAGGTCTCCCGATACGAAGTACCCCACCAATGCCGAGGTCAACATCCAAGCCATTGCCACCCGCCCACACAAGGATGCAAGGGGGGTGGGAATTAAGTCACCCCCCCCAAAAGACGGCCTAGCCATTTTTTCAGGGGTCAAAAAAAAAACAAGGCCTCGCCTTATTTTGTGAGAAACACGGCATATAGTAAGAAAATGGATTTATTCTGTCTTCTTCTAGGATTCTTTTTTCTTCATGCTTTAATCTGCCATCCTGGAATTTTATTTTGGTTGCTCTTCCACATATCAATCTCTCCTGGGTTTCTGAGCTCACCTGCAATAGAACACACACTTAGTACAGTACATTTAAGCAATAAATATACCCACTTCTGTACCTTCCTTTGGAATCCATATATAATTTGGCCTCTTGGATATTACCAATAATAAATCAGCAAAAATGGTGATTATGTGTGTTTCCTTTGTTTTATATTTTTCTACTTCTTTTGTTCCTTCAACTTTAAAACAATTAAGAATGCTCTGTGAGAATATTAATACCTAAATCCTGTTAACAATGATGAGATTTACTCATACAATTCCCTGCACACCTCTTTAGAAATTTAGCCCTTAAGCTTAGAAAGTATTTTGGGGATAATTACATTTTTTCTATTCATTGCCTGTTTACAGATTAAACATACCATGCTGTAACTATACAAAGAGATTTCTTCAGGTAATGTCCATCCCCCTCACTTCATTGAATACAATTATTAGAGCTAGAGCAATCTTATGATAAGGATGTCTTTTTTCCTTCAGGAATAGAAGGAACTGAACCAAACATGATGAAACAGATATACTTACATACATAAAAATGAATAAAACAATCCGGTTAGAAAATACTTTATTCAGTGCCTTAATTTTCAGTCTTGCTAAGAATCAATGCAATTTGTATGACAAATCACAACTAAACCTATCTGTACTCTATTTTGCTAGGGTTGTATTTTTGTACAAATAACACATTCTACTATCTCTCTGTCTTTTGTTAGACTACTTTATAGAGCTATCAGAAGATCAGTCATTATGAGAGGATCCATGTTGCCTTTCTTTGTTCTGTTAATGGATTAGGGCAAAACACAACAGTATTATTAAGGGGGGGGGGGGTTTACAGTGGGTTTTTTTTTTTTTTTTTTGCTATTTGCCTTCCAATAATAATTTTTAGATTTTAATCTATATGTTTTTTTATCTTTTTACTTAAATTTTCTTTTGAATGAAAAATAGTAAAAAAAAAACCAAGCAAAGCAAAAATCAAAAGCTTGAAGCACCTTTCTTAAAAAAAGAAAAGAAAAGAAAAGAATACTTTATTGACACTTTAAATGTACACAAATCTATATATATGAATCCTGTGAGTTTACAAGATGGGTGGCATAAGAAACAAAGCTGTTATAGAATCTAGTAGTCCTATTGTAGGACTACTTGGAAACCTCCTCCCAGAGGGGAGCATCAGAAACATACCGTGAAGTGGGTGTTTGGGGGGTCTCTAACAATGCTTGGAGCCCCTAAGCACATAGTGCTTTTAAGCAGTATTCTGAATAATGGGAAGCAAGCTTCCTATCATTTTCTCAGATGCCCTTACCACTCTCTGTATGGCCCTTCTATCTGAGGCACCAAATAAATAAATGCATAATTTGCTTTATATGCTTTGAAAATGGTTTAGGAGATAAGTTTCAGAAAGTGTGAGAACATATATGCCAATCTCTTCCATAAAAGCCTGAAAGCTTTTATGTAGATCTGGCTACTTTAAAAAGTTGACTCTTTAAAGTAGCCATACCTTTAACATAGATGTCCTGGTTTTCAGTAAATAAACACTATGGTTCATTTTAAAGAGAGTCTGGAATTGTACTCTTGTGCATCCCAAAATGTGCATTCTAAAATTTCCATATCATTTTTGAAGTACGTGCACCTACATATGAACCTTGAAACTTCCATATTAAATCCTTTCATCCAAAAACATTGTACAGACTGACTCTTGGTTTATAAAATGGAAATAATAATTCTTAATTATTCTTCTGAAAAATTTATTTGAGCTGCAAATGCCAACTACACTCCCTTTATGAGCTACCTAATTATAGTGAGTTTAATTTACAAAACTTCAATTTCTAGAAACGATTTGTGTTCAAGGCAGTTCATACAATAAGCATTTTGAACATAGTTAACAAAACAATATTAAAATAATCCAATTTTAGTCCATTTCATCAATTCAAGCCCAAAATTAAGCATATAACAACCTAGTTCATCAACTAAAAACAAACTATTTATATCACTTCATTGGTCCAGCACTTGAAGAAACATTGACCTCAGGGCCACCCGGTATTATCTCTGACTGCCAAGTGGACAAGTAGTTATCAGGTGAGGCTGGTTTGGAAAAGGAAAATAGCAGATTCTCAGTATATTTGCCAAATCCTCTGATCTGATGCCCAGAAGCATTTGTCAGCTCTGTTTATAAAAACAACCACCACCCAAATAGTGGTCAACCAGTGCTATCAACCAAGATGGAGGTCATACCAGTGTTATATGCTAAAAATGAGGTTGGTTGCAATCATGTGACAGTGCCCATCATCTTGTTTTTTTTTTAGTTTCACCAAGAATGTCTCTACTGATGACGTTCATTAACTGCTCAACAATCACTGCCTTTGGTTCTATTTATTATGTGTAAAACACAATTCAAAGGTCTGAAATAACATTCAAAGGATGTCTTAGATCTGATATTATCAAAACACATATAATAGGGAAACATTATTGTGATTTGAGTCTTTCAAATAGTGCAACTGTCAGCTCAGTACTCTGAGCAGGTTATCACTGAAATGAATTCTTATGATTTATTCACATTTTTCATATTTTAGGAATTATGAATACAGTGTCTCTGAATATGTTATAAAGGTAGCCTATCTTAACTGAAAATATTTCAATCCTATATGTTCACCTTGTCAAACAATAGTGCAATATTGCTCATAAATAAATATATTGTTTAAGGGAGATAAAAATACCATTTGATTTATTAGAAATAATTGAACTTTTATGAATGTAAGCTTCTGTGAATATCACTTCTCATCCACAATATAAAAAAAATCTCATGAGCTTAAACAGCTGTGAGAACTCCATCTTTTGTGTAAAATAGATAGACAGTGTTGTGCAGTAATGTATCACAGGAGTTCACCAGTGTCATTCTAAGCTGGAATTCTTCTATGAAACCTGTGTGACAGCAAGACAGAGTTGTTCTGAAAGTAGTCCTCAGGGAGTCCCCTCAAGAAAGGAAAACAGTGAGTATGAGGTTCATTTCAGCATCATGTAACAAGTGTCTTTAAGAGTTACTTTGCCAATATTGTGTCTCACAGCTGTTTCCTGTTTCCTGCTGCAAACAAATGTTTCATTCCTCTCAAAGTACTGTATATACTCGAGTATAAGTCGACCCGAATATAAGTTGAGGCACCCAATTTTACCACAAAAAACTGGGAAAACTTATTGACTCGAGTATAAGTCGAGGGTGGGAAATGCAGCAGCTACTGGTAAATTTCAAAAATAAAAATAGATACCAATAAAATTACATTAATTGAGGCATCAGTAGGTTAAATGTTTTTGAATATTTATTTCAAAGAAAAACAGTAAACTAGCTCTGTAAGTGGAAAAGAGAGCCAACAAAACCAATATGGTATCAACAATAACTTTAAAAGTACAAAAACCTTAGCTCAATCAGCAACCAAGCTAAAACACAAAAATTAAAATCCTTCAAAACTGGATTCCTCCTCATCATCTGTATGTCCAAACAGAGTCACCCTCTCCCTTGCAAGAAAAAAGCATGTGTATGTGCTGCATGTATATCCTGTTTTGGAGAGCCACCATCTCTTTCATAGCTCTCCCTAATGCCTCCATTGCATGTGCACACATGCCATGGCTCAGTAGTAGGTCAACATACAGATGTCACACTAGGTTCCCTCCTCAAAAGGAACATCCAACCTTTCTTGAGAAGTACAAACTTCATCTGTTCAGGATTGTGGTGACAAAGGTGAAGGAGGATGGGGCTGAGAGAAGGGAAGGGAAGAAAAGATCATTGACAGGGAGAAAGACAGGGAGAAACACCTGGAAGTGTGAGCCCTCGAGTTTCCTTAGGGAAGACCAGACAACAAGGGGAGAGGAGAGGAGGAGGAGGAGGAGGAGGAGGAGGAGGAGGAGGAGGAGGAGGAGGAGGAGGAGGAGGAGGAGGAGGAGGAGAGTTAAAAAAAAAGAGTGGGAAGCCAACTCACGTGTGCCATCAAAGCCAGGGGGAAGCGGGGCTTTCTCTGCCTGCTGCCGCCAGAGGAGTGCGGGGGGGGAGTGCGGGGAAAGGGGGTTCGTGCCGAGGCTCCGCAAGCGATTACCAGATTTGCAGCTCCGTTTGTTGGTGAAGCTGGAAGCGCGCAATGCAGGAGCTCGCGGGGGCCCCGGGCGCCCGTTAATGGGGAAGGAGAGGCCGCTTGGGGTCACCAGGCCCAGGCAGCCTCCCCCGCCCCCTCCCCTAGCAGCGAAGAGCTGCTCCGGGGGGCTCCCGCCACGGTGCAGCCAGGCACTTTGTCTCGCTGCCCCTGGAGCAGCTCTTCGCTGCTAGGCTAGGGGGTGGGGGAGGCTGCCTGAGCCTGGCGGTTTCTTGGCGAAGCTGGAAGCGTGCAACGCAGGAGCTCGTGGGCGCCCCGGGTGCCCGTTAATGGGGAAGGAGAGGCCGCTTGGGGTCACCAGGCTCAGGCAGCCTCCCCCGCCCCCTCCCCTAGCAGCGAAGAGCTGCTCCGGGGGGTTCCCGCCATGGCGCAGCCAGGCACTTTGTCTCGCTGCCCCCGGAGCAGCTCTTCACTGCTAGGCTAGGGGGCGGGGAAGGCTACCTGAGCCTGGCGGTTTCTTGGCGAAGCTGGAAGCGCGCAACGCAGGAGCTCGCGGGGGCCCCGGGCGCCCGTTAATGGGGAAGGAGAGGCCGCTTGGTGTCGCCTGTGTGGCCCTCAGCGGGTAGACAGCCGCGGCGGCAATGCTGCCCTGGAGGCGCGATCGGTTGCAGCCATGCCAGCGCAGGCCAGGCATGGTGCCGTAGCGGCTGACTCAAGTATAAGCCGAGGGCGGTTTTTTCAGCACAAAAAATGGGCTGAAAAACTCGGCTTATACTCGAGTATATACGGTATGTATTTGTCTATAGGAGTGAGGTCTGAATTGAATGCTTCTTCTGTATGGAAAACCAGAGTTAAATCCCCTTTTTATCCAAACATCATGGGTTCAGGAAAACATCGATAAGTGTATGTCAACCTGCAAAATAATTTCGGCTGAAGCCATGCTTACTACTGCTTTATTTCTTGGTTGCCATTCAAGGGGAAGGTGGGAGAACATGGTGAGGGGAGAGGAACACAGGAATGTGGTGCCTCAGCTGGCTAGCCATAACATCTACAGCCAGTGTGAGAATTAAGATCATGTCAATGGATGCCTGTTGAAGTTGAGTCGGAACCTATGTCTGGACTAATTGGCCCATGTGACCTGACAGACAAAGGGGGCTTGGTGTGTGTGTGTCTCATTCTTTTATGAGCACAGGAATAGTTTAGACCTAACCTTACCTTCCTAAGGGCCAATATGATGTACTCTATAAAGGATCTCTTGAACCTGGACAAAATATCAGAATTCTGACTTCCCAGGGTTCATTACTCAGAATGATGGCAGTGTAAGCTCCTACCTCCTGCATCTCCTACATCACCTTGGACTTCAGAATTATTATGTATTTTTTGTAGAAGTACATAAAGATGTTTGAAATTTCACATTCAAGGAAAGGGAAGGGCTACACAATAAATAGCAATAACTGGAGCAATTCTCCATCTAGAAATTATTTTTCTCAGTTTGGTATACAATATGTATCACTATAACAGTCCGTAGCAAAGAGAGGGGAAGGACAAAATTTTATTCATTTTAATAAGAACTTTTTAAAGCAATGATTTTTTTTTCTAGGCATGGGAAATAATTTTTTAGGAGGCTATAGTAATCGAATTAAAACTTCAGTTGTAAGCTTGAACTAAATCATGCCATTTTCTAAACTCTAATTCAGATTGAACCAGGTCTAGTTAACATATTTTATCCGAGCCTATCCTATTCTTTTTTCCCTATCATCTCTGGAAGTACCAACAGTACTTATGAGCTTATGGACTTTCTTAGAGGCCATCATTTATTCATATAGAATGTCCCAGATATTGTTGGCACTCTGCATTATTGGAATGCATAGAAAACTTTCAGGGGTTCTGAAAAAAAAAAGAGAGAAGAAGATGGCCATGAGAAACAGCCCTCAAAATCACTTTTGCTGCTGCTGTCAAAAAAGCCTCTTCAATCCTTGAATAGCATACATAAATAATAAAAGAAAAATAATGAATAACAAATGAGACTCCAAATGTAGCAGAATAAGACAGCTTCACAAATGCACAAATGCTCTTAGAGAAGAAAGTACATCCCCACTAAAGGTAACCAATGCTTTATAACATTTCTTTCTTACAGATTGTGAAAAATCTATCAGTCTAATGCTCCATATTTGAAAAGGGTCCGTATATCTAAAAAATCTATTCTCTGGTGCATTTCACCAATAGGACAAGAGGGCAGTGCTTTTAGAAAAAAACAGAAAAGGAATAAAAGCGAAGCCTCCTTTCCATATATTTATCTATTCATCACAGGAACCACACAAGAGGGAAAAAAGAACTGTGCCACTATTTGAGCAGTCAGTCCTTATTTAAAATTAATTGTTATTAAACCATTCTCTTTCCACAAATTTCAAGTACTAGCATTGAAAAGTGTACCATTCAACTGCATATTTTTGTTTGCTTGTTTTAACAGAAAAATAATTTTCATTTATTTGTGAATAGAGCATGGCCCCATCAGCCCCACTCTTCTAACAGGAAAGGAGGTCATCAAAATATTTTTGTAAAGCCAGCAAAATCTAATTCAATTCCCTGATTAGGTTCATAAAATAAAGCCCAATTTATTCAACAGTGCAAAGCTATTCAGACAAACAATGTGATACAGTTCAGACCTCCAAATCAAATGATCTAATTTGGTCAAACCAGTTCAGGTTTCCAGATTACTGATTTGTAGGGTTGCTTTAGTAGTTGCCTTCGTTCTGGATCTTATGGGCAAAACTGCTTATGCAGACAATTGAATGGTAAGTGATTAATGCCCAGATTTGTATGTTTTATTTTAATAATTAATATTATTTTAGTATGCTGCCTCTTAAAATGAAGAAGGGGATTGCAAATATGCAAATTTCTAAATATCTTCAACATAATAAGTCTATCTTTGAGTGATAGTAATCTAGACCAAGACTGAATTGAGTTATTTCTCTTCTTTCATTTAAAAGTGTTGGAAACAGCTTGGAAAAGGGATTTATCACTGGTGGGGGGGGGGGGTCTTGCTTATTTGTTATTGTTACTTAGATCCATATTCTTTATTTTAAATGTTTTATCTTTATTTATTCATTAATTATTACTATATGAGATGTCTGTAATACAGGGAAATTAACCTTAAGAATTGCTTTTCCACCTGAAGGCATGAAACTTAAAGTAATCAGCTGTAATATAAACTGAATGAAGATTTTTGTTATTTCCTTTTTAGAAAGGGTAAATGAATAACAAACTGGAAAAATTACAACCAGGTATAATTTAGTTGCAAGAGCCACATATTCTCCTCAATGATCAGCTTTTCCTAAGATACAGTAGATGCTAAATTGGACAAATCTATATTAGTAGGTATTCAAATGTGGGATAGCTATTAAAGTTATTGATAATTCTATGTTTGAAATGGAATGTGAAAATTGTGACACTGAGAGGTACTTTATTTTCTTGGGGATAAAAATAGTTGACAACACTATTAATATAAGGCTGAGCCTGAGGAAGGAGTATAGAATCCTTCATGCCCAGAAGAAATCTAAGTCCAACCCACTTTGACTATCATTGACCCATATCTACCGCCAACTCGCTTTGACTGTTAGTGGTTCAGATTCTTATAGACAATGTTAATCATGTTATAAACCTGTATTCATTTGAACCACCTTGACTCCTGATTTCTTGCACCTGACAATTGCTTTGCTTTTTACAGAAGACAATGTTGAAAAAGCACTATGCAATCTAAAACCATCTCTACCTATTGGATCAGACGGAATATGTGCCTACTTCTTTAAAAAGCTATCCACTAAGCATAATCTTTGAAAAATCTTTCAGGACCAGCTCCTTGCCAAACCTATGGTCACTAGACATGGTCATCCACATCTTCAAAAAGGGAGACCCCAGCATAGTTGAAAATTACAGACCAATCTCCTTATGCTGCATCACCTGTAAAGTCATGGAATCAATTATTAACCAATCCATTATCTTCCACTTAGAGACAAACAACCTACTCTCTAATAAACAATTTGGTTTCAGGAAAAAAACTATCCTGTAATCTGCAACTCTTAGACTGCAAAAACATATGGACTACACAACTCGATCAGGGCAAAGCAATAGATGCAATCTACATAGACTTCTGTAAAGCCTTTGATTCAGTGATACATGACAAACTACTCCTAAAACTAAAATCTTATGGTATCTCTGGTCACTTTCATAAATGGATAGAAGCATTCCTGTCAAACAGACAACAAATGATCAAAATTGGGATCATCGTATCAAATTCTGTACCTGTCAACAATGGTGTCCTCCAAGGCAGAATTCTAGGACCAACTCTCTTCATATTCTACATAAATGACCTCTGTGATTATATTAAGAGCAACTGTGTTCTCTTCGCTGATGATATAAAGCTATTCAACACCACCGACAATACTGCTACCATTCAAAAAGACCTAGTATCTGAATGGTCAAGCAAATGGCAACTTCAAATCTCAACAAATAAATGCTCTGTCTTACATATTGGCAAAAAAAGTCAGAAAATAAAATACGAGCTGAATAGTCAAGACCTTGTTGATAATTCAAACTCTGTCAAGGAAGATCCTTGTACTCATCTCTAATGACCTAAGTGCTAGAACCACTGTAACTACGTAGCCAAAAAGGCATTAAGAGTTGTTAATCTAATCCTACGTAGCTTTTTCTCTGGTAATATCACACTACTAACTAGAGCATACAAAACATTTACTAAACCAATACTTGAATACAGCTCATCAATCTGGAACCCGCATTATGTATTTGATATTAATACAGTTGAGAAAATCCAGAAATATTTCACAAGAAGAGTTCTCCACTCCTCTACTCACTGCAGAATACCTTATGTCACCAGACTTGAAATTCTAGACCTAGAAAACCTAGAACTATGCCGCTTTCGGTCCGATCTAAGTATGGTATATAAAATTATATATTGCAATATCCTACCTGTCAATGAATACTTCAGCTTCAACCATAACAATACAAGAGCATACAGTAGATACAAACTCAAGGTAAACCACACCAAACTTGATTGCAGGAAATACAACTTCAGCAATAGAGTGGTCAATGTCTGAAACACTCTACATGACTCTGTGGTTTCTTCCCCAAACCCCAAAAACTTTAATCTTAGAATGTCTACTATTGACCTCACCCCTTTCCTAAGAGGTCTGTAGGGGGCGTGCATAAGCACACCAATGTGCCTACCGTCCCTGTCCTATTGTTTCTTTTTATTTTTCTTATATGTATCCATTTCATGTATTTATAACTATGTTTATACTTATGCCTGTTATCTTATAATTGTTTGACAAAATAAATAAAAAAATACCACTGATCTTTTTTCAAAACTACATTTTGCAAACCTTTGTTCAGTAATTGTTGATAATGATTTCAAACGATGCCAAGATTCTTAGCTGGAAAATATCTTCTCCATATTGGAAAATATTGCAAGAGTATACTGTATATCGGGTATATTTTCAACACTTAGAGAATATGTTTTCTTTTCTCATTTTAAGCTAGATTATGTTTTTTACTTTTCCTGTTTTTATGGATCAAGTTGTGGATAGCTCAGGTAGTACAGTGACAATCTCAGACCATACTTTCTGTTAAGTTTGAGAATGGGTGAGGAGGAATAGAGACAAGCCTCTGAACGGTGAACTTCAGCTCTTTATTTACATTGTGACTTCTCAATCAAACAACAGTAACCCTCACCTTATATAGGCAACCCTTGTAACGTTTTAACCAATAACAGGCTAGGAACGCTAGCTTTTATGACCAATAGGAACTCTCTGTTAAGGGCCAATCGGATTCCCCGGAATGGACCAATCCGGTACGGCCGCTTAACAGCCAATCAGAAGTGCAGGGCCAGAACCCTGCACTTACTCCAAGCTCACACTTTAATACTTAAAAACATACACAACACCCCTTCCCCCTGGTTCCCTAGTCCAAGTCATAGTCCCTTAAATAGGACGGTTGTTTTTTCAGTCTTTTGGATTTCCTTTGTATTGGCTGGTTGCAATCCAGCTGAGGTAGGTCGTCGCTCGGTGGTGGGGCTGCCTCTGGTTCAGAGTTCACTTCCAAGTCATTGCCCACATTTTCCGCAATTCCCTGAGGCACAAACGTTTCTCCCTCCAGCTCCTCTTCTTGAGTTACATTTAAATCGTCGTTTCCTTCGAGCGGGTTCTCTAGGATTTCCATATCTTCTGTACCTCCCACCCCCTCAGTTTGGTCGTAGGGGAGTTGCGGACTGGCTGCTGCAAGTCGTGACCGTAGTTGGTTGATATGCCGTTTCCAAAATTTATTGTCAAGGCATTGCACAAGGTAGGATCTGGGGCCAGTTACACGTACTACTGTCCTTCCACCCACAACAGGTCGCCCGATAAGTTCTTTGCATACACGAGGTCTCCTACCTGGAAGGTGCGACAGCGGCCGCTGGATCCTAGTGGTTTCTCCGGTTCATAAGCAGGGTGCAACCAGTTGAGGTGGGAGCGGAGCCTTAGTCCCATAAGCAGTTCGGCGGGAGTTCTGCCAGTGACGCTATGTGGGGTGATGTGTTGCAAGAAGAGGATTTGATTGACCTTGTCGTCAATGTTGTCGTAGTCTACTTTTTGCAAGGTTCTCTTCACAAATTGGACCATGCGTTCTGCTCGGCCATTGGTTGCAGGATGCACAGGTGAGATGAGCGCATGGTGGATGCCGCGATCAGCGAGATACTGCTTGAACACTAGTGCAGTAAACTGTGGCCTGTTATCGGACACCAGGACGTCTGGTAGTCCGTGGGTTTCAAAGAGTCTGTTGAGAACCTTGATGACTGCCTCGGAGATTGTAGTCGTCATACGATGAATTTCGAGCCAATTTGAGTAGGCATCGACTGTAAGCAGAAAGGTGTGGCCCTTGGTTGGTCCCGCGAAATCCAGGTGAATTCGGGACCAGGGTCCGCGAGGTGTCTCCCATTCAGTAGGCATGGCTTTTGGTGGGGCATTGCTGACTTCTTGGCACCGGGGGCAAGCTTTAACCCACTGTTCGATTTGCTTGTCAATGCCCGGCCACCATGTGTAGCTTCGTGCAAGTGCTTTCATTCGCACGATGCCGGGGTGGCCCTTGTGCAACATTCTCAGCAACGTTTTACGGACCCACTCTGGGATAACGACTCTATTGCCCTAGATGATACAGCCCTTCTGGGAGAAGAGTTCAGTCTGCCTAGACTTAAATGGTGTGAAGTCATCTGATACTTGGTCCAATGGCCATCCACGTTCTACCCAACTCAGGACTCATGCTAGGGTGTGGTCTCGCTTGGTTTCTCTCACAATGTCTCAAGCAGTCAGTGGCGGCGAGTTGAGTGCCTCAATTTGAAACGTGGTTACCATTGGTGCTGGATCATCGAGAGTCTCTGGAAGCGGTGCTCAGCTCAATGCGTCGGCGTAGGGAATGGCCTTCCCCGGCCGATATTGCAACCGATAATTATAAGCAGCTAAGAATTCTGACCATCGGGTCATCCTAGGGGATAATATGTAGGGAGTCGGCTTATCCCCAGCTATTATCCCTAGCAACGGTTTGTGGTTAGTCACAATGGTAAAAACACTCCCATACACGTATTCGTGAAATCTTTTCACAGCTGAGACGATTGCGAGGGCTTCTTTATCAATTTGTCCATAGTTCTGCTCTGTTTTCAAAAGAGTCTGAAAAATATGCAACAGGGGCTTCGTTCCCATTAGGCAGCATGTGGCTCAAAATGGCCCACCCCAAAAGGCGATGCATCGCAGGTTATAACTAACGGCAAGGTCTCGTTATATTGCATGAGTACAGAGTCAGAAGTGAGCAGTTTTTTAACATTTCAGAACGCCTGTTCTTCTCGGTGATCCCCTAACCACATTGCTTTTTTATCTAACAATCGGTGTAATGGTTCAGCGATGGTTGCTTTGTGCGGTAAAAATACATTATAGAAATTGATGAGGCCTAGGAACGCCTGGAGATCGGCCTTGTTTCGTGGCCTGGGAACGTTTTTGATCGCCTTTAGCTTACTCTCGGTAGGGCGAATGCCCTGGCTATCAATCAGGTACCCCAGAAACTCAACACTGTCAGTACACAATATTTGTTTTTTTTAACCCTAAGACCCGCTTCTTGGAATTTTTTTAGGACTAATTTTAAGCGGTCTTGTAAAACCTTTTTTGTAGGGGCTGCTATTAAAACATCGTCAAAATAAGGGACCACGCCCTTAATTCCTTGCAATAACCTTTCCATAAGACTCTGGAAGATCCCTGGGGCTACACTAACTCCGAATTGCAGCCGAGTACATTTAAAGGCACCGCGGTGCATCACAATAGTTTGGGCCTGTGCCGTTTTTTCATCCACTGGTAATAGTTGATATGCTTGAGCTAAATCCAATTTAGCAAAAACTTTCCCGCCCCCCAGGGAATGGAGGAGGTGCTGCACCACCGGAACTGGATATGCGTTCTGCTGCAGGGCGTGGTTCAAGGTGGCCCGGTAGTCCCCACAATTTTGTATTGACCCGTCTGGCTTGATGGGTGTTACAATAGGGGTTTCCCAAGGGGAGTGATCGATGGGCTTCCAGACCCCCTGAGCTATCAGTTTGTCAAGTTGTTCGTCAATTTTCGGTTTTAAAGTGAACGGAACTCGACGGGGTTTCAAACGAATGGGAGCTATTTTTGGATCTAAGCTGAATGAGATTGGGGTCCCTTTGTACTCGCCTAAGCTGTCCGCGAAGACGTCCCCGAACTCAGATATAAGGTGTTCCTCCCAGTCACAGCCACCGACTTGGTTTACGCCGGCCACTTCAATGCCGAGTGGCGCGAACCATTGGAGGCCCAGTAGGCTAGGCCTATCTCTATCAATGACCGTTAAAGGTAAGTATGCTGTGTGCTTCTTGAAGGAGACTCGGATTCAGCAGGACCCGATGATGGGGATTCGATTCCCCTGGTAGTCCTTGAGGATGAGGCATTGGAACCGTAGATCTTGGCATTGAATTGTGGGGATGAGTTGCTTGAGTGTCTTCCATAACACCATCGATACGGACGATCCCGAGTTGACCTCCATGTGGCAAGGCTGGTTCTCGATGGCTACCGTGACTCGGATTTTCTTAGTGTCTAAGGCTGGGGCATGACCGATAGTGATAGTATGGTGAGCCTCTTCTCTCTGCAAAGCTCGCTTTCTGTAGGAGTGGTTTACTGGCTCTCGCCGTACAGGACGGTTTCCTGTCAATTGGTGATAGTTAGCCCCTTTTGAGGCCTGGCTGGGTCCTGGCAAGCTGCAGCAGACCCGTCTGATGTGACCTCGTTTCCCGCACTCGTGGCAGAGTGCGTCGCGGAATTTACATTCGAATTTGGCATGGTTGGCTCCACAACCAGCACAAGGGCATAAGGGCTTTGGCTGAGGGTCCCGGTCGGACCGCAGTCGATGGACCCCTTCTTCGTCGCTGTCTGATGATGAAGATAAGTCCTCGTGGTACGTTGTTGCCAGCTGCCCTTCTGAACTAGGTGAGATTTCGCTGGCCAGCGGTGGTACCTGAGTGTGGTTCCGCCGTAGTTGTGCAGCCGACTTCTTGGTCGCCTCTGCTGCTGTGGCTTCGGCGATGGCGTCGGCAAGGCTGGTGTCTCCTTTTGCCATCAGCTTGCTTTGCACGCCTAGTGCATCTAATCCCAGGACTAAGCGATCTCGTAGTGCCTCTTCTAAATCGGCGAATTCGCAGAGGCCTCCCAAATTTCGGAGGTCTGCTATGAAGTCGGCCACGCTTTCTACCTTTCGCTGGTTCCTCTGGAAAACTTGTGCCGTCTCACCAGCATAGGCACAGTTGGGGCGTAGTGACCTCGCAGGAGAGGTTCGAGGTCGTTCCAATCCATCACCTTTGCTTCTCGGGGTTTGGCTAGTGCTTTAGCCATCTTAAATACAGTTGGACCGCAATGCGTTAGGAACACCACCCGTTTCTTTCCTGGTGTGGCATCCTTCAAATTGTTCGTCTCTAGGAACATTTGGAAGCGATCCATGTAGGACTCCCAGTCCTCTTGGGTTGGATCGAATGGAGCAGGTGGTACGAGGCCACCGGACATGGTTCCGTTGTTGGCGTCGTCTGTCACGTGCTCAGTGTTCTTCGAAGTTTCGTTGGTTCAGATGTCTCCACATCCCATCCTCGTCACCAGTGTTATGTTTGAGAATGGGTGAGGAGGAATGGAGACAAGCCTCTGAACGGTGAACTTCAGCTCTTTATTTACATAGTGACTTCTCAATCAAACAACAGTAACCCTCGCCTTATATAGGCAACCCTTGTAACGTTTTAAACAATAACAGGCTAGGAACGCTAGCTTTTATGACCAATAGGAACTCTCTGTTAAGGGCCAATCGGATTCCCCGGAATGGGCCAATCCGGTACGGCCGCTTAACAGCCAATCAGAAGTGCAGGGCCAGAACCCTGCACTTACTCCAAGCTCACACTTTATTACTTATATACATACACAACACTTTCGTGATGCTCATTTTGAACTTTAAAGCACTACGAATTAGTTAATTTCAGATGATATCCAAATGCTTCTCTTTAAAGAATGCTTTTGCAGACTATATTAAAAAGAATTAAACAAAAATATTCAACAGTAGTTCTATTAATATGTTAACCTTTTGGGATGGATTTCAGGCATTTATCATGGATATACTATTCTTATCGCTTCAGCAAAAAATGGTTTAGAGATCTTTTATCTTGTACAATTGCAAATGATAGCTCAAGGGTCACTTTTATCTTAATACTAGAAACCACAAAGATTAATTACATCCAGAATTTTTAGTAGCCCAGGTTAAATTGCAGCTGCTACATTGAAAAATGATTTGAATATTCTTTGAATTGCATTTATCAGAGCAAACAGGGATCAGAAAGCTGGAAAGTTATTGGCTCAATCGTTAAAACAAAATAAATGTATGCCTGGAATTCAGCCTAATGATAGCCAGTTATACACTGAAGCAGTATATATTTTGTTTCTTTTAAATTCAGTTATATAGATTGGAGACATCTGTAACTAAAAGCAAGTTTTTAATAGGAGGGACATTAAAATGGAACATAAAAACTCAAGATTTTTTAAAAATGATATACCCACTATCATTAGAAGAAATCACAATTAAATGCATGAAATAATGGAAAGTCTTTGGACATGTACTAGAATTTTCTTACGGGGATTGTGTGGGGATTCCTCCTTCCTTCCTCTCTTTCTTCCTTCCTTCTTCTCTTTATAAATTCATGCTAGTTTTTTATGTTTTATAAAACTTGAATTAAACAAATTATTTTAAAAAAAGAAATAAGGGAATCTGTTGGATTTCCAATTTAAAGTTCTAAATTTATTAGCATCTATATTATCATATAAATATAATGAATCATTTAATCTTTGTACTTCACTTTCATAGTTCTAAAAGGGAGAAAGTTCTTAGTAGATTTTCAAGGTATAGACCAATATCTTTGTTTAATAAGGATGTTAAATTGTTAACTGCAACAGGAGATTACAGAATATAATGATACCTCAAAATCATCCATCACAGTCTGAATTCATTAAAAAAGCATGGTTTCTTTGTATATAAATACAAATCAATTGTTTTAGTTTCATTAATGCTGTGAAGGCTTTAATTCAGATTCAATTAATGAAATGCCCTCTTAGTATTTCCACCATATTTGTCCATTGGATTAAAAGTTGATGAGTGGCCAGACTCATTACAATTCCTTTATTTCTTGATCAATTAAGTTATACCATGATACCCATAAGAATGCCTGTTATCTCCTTTGATTTCTAACCTTAGAAAGAATCCTTAACTTTTCTCATTAAGACAGTATCAAGATATTAAGTTGACATGACATAATAGCTAGTATGGTAGCACTTCATAATGAATACAAATTACGTTTATATGATGACAATATGATGGCTATTTTGGATAATAATTTAGTGTTATTAGTGTAGCTGCTTGAAACTGTAAAGTCATATAGTTTTTTATCTGGTTATATTCCCATCTGGGGGAAAATTATCTGTCTTTGGGATTTATAATATCTATAGACTGCTTCAAAAAGAAAAGTTGGATTTACAATTTGTATAGACTGCATAAAATATAGAGGTTAATATTTATCTTGAAATATATTATAACATATTGAATTAAATATATCTAAATATTGTTGTCAGCTGGTGCTCCATTTAAAATCCAAGAAAAAAAAAACTTAGACCCCGTTAATCAGAGAAAAGATATCTTTTACTGGAAATCAAGTGGTAGCAACAAAGGAATTCTGAATCTGAGAAAAATGGGCGCGTAAATCACATCTACAAAGTAATGGCAATGTTCCCACCCCCAATAGTTCAAATGGTTCTTCAATTAAAAGTTGTGAATATCATCATGTGGGCATCTCCAGGTGGTGATGAGGCTTCTGTCCATTGACCTTGGCATAGTTTGATAAAGGTTTGCAGCTGAGCATAGCATAGAAGAAAAAGCTAAGCAAGGAATAGAAACCTAAGCAAGAATATACTCCCCCCCCCCCCAGTTTATACAGTTCTGGTTTGTAACACCTCTAGCTCACTTCTCATAATTTTCCCCCCTCCTCCCCCGTTACTTATGACAGCTGAAAGATGCAAAGCAAAGGGAGAAAATCTTGAAGGCTGACATTTGTACATAGGAATTTGTATATGAATGTACAATAAGGAGCATGTTTAGTGTATGTAGTTAAGACAATAGACTAGAAAACAAGATTTGAGTTCTAGTCTCAGCTAGCTGGAAAACCTTTGGCTAGTCACTTTTTATATAGTCTAGAAAACAGGCAAAGGCAAACTACTTCTGAAAAACCTTGCCAGTAAAACTGCAGAGGCTAGTCCAGGATGTTGCCAGGAGTCAACATGATTTGAAGACACAAATAA
Source organism: Hydrophis major (assembly GCA_033807585.1). Lineage (NCBI taxonomy): Eukaryota > Metazoa > Chordata > Lepidosauria > Squamata > Elapidae > Hydrophis > Hydrophis major. Next base: position 324,130,122 of record CM066328.1, on the reverse strand, counting down.
AGGAGAAAAAAGTAAAGACATGATTTCAGTAGACATAACCCAATTGGAAAAACTTCAATTGATTATCTAGTCTAAGATCAATGCACTTAAATGAATATCAAGACTCACAAGTATTTTAAAAGGGATTTCACTGTTTCATCTGTATAATGTACTTTATACAGATTAATAAATTAACAGGAAAATTAATTATGGCAGACCCATAAATCTTGGCTTTTTGTGAAGCTGGTTTTAACTGAACAGGTTTTCAGGTTTACTACTAGGGTTTAGTTAGCATCTACATACTTGTGAAATGAAACTTTTCTGAACTTGGACAGCACTGACCACATTTCCATCCTGTTAGTTGTAAAAAACCACACTGCTTGGATCTGCACAAATACTATACTGATACATTACCTAAGTTCTTGGGAAGAATTTGATGGAAATGAAAGTTAACACCATGAAATTACAGGCACTGTGATTTTACATTGTTGTATAAATAATAATAATAATAATAATAATAATAATAATAATAACAACAACAACAACAACAACAACAATAATATTTTTAGAATTCAAACTGACAGACACGTGCCACATAATATCCCATAGTTAACAACTGTTGATAAGCAAGATAAGATAAGCAAGAAAGAAAAGTGGACAGTGGACATGGCAGAAGAGAATAGTGAAGACAGCAGAACAGAAGAAAAAGAACTGGAGATGATAACAAAATATAAATAACTAGAAATAGAGTGACTGTAGCAAAAAAAGAGCAAAGGTTGCAATAGTAATAGATGCCAAGTGGCCTTCTGGAGGCCACTTGAATAGTGACAAAATCACCATCAGTTGACTGCAAAAAGCATCCTTACTTGGAACAGCTTACTCCCTTCAACAATATCTTTAACATCATCAAAGAAGAACCTCTGCTATGTCAGGTCCTTGGGAAGGAATCAGTAGGTGGACAAAGATGGCAAATTAATTGCAAATATCTGTTTGACTGTGCAATGAACCATAATAATAGTGTTGGTCTGATTTCCAGATCAATTAACAAAAGCACTTCTATTTTCCCAAAGATACATCTGCAACACTCTAGTTGATTGGAGGCATTTCATTCCCTTCAACTCGACCTTCCAATTCAGTTTTTAAAAGTTGAGTAAGAGATTTGACTGAAACAACTCTGAATCAAGTTTTTACAGCACTCTAGATAATTATAAACAAATACACTAGATAATCACTTAAGAAAGAAGGTTGCCATTGATTAAAAAAAAGGGAGGGGGATTGGAGAAGTGTCCTCCTGGAGACATTTCTCTTTAGAAGTATAGAGTTCTGTAAAAAAAAAAAAATATCTTGCAGCAGATGGTGCTTTGATGTAAGATGCCAAGGCTAGTGATATGTAGATGACACCATATGATAAGGGTTTCTATCCAAGGATTTACAGACTTTGGTTATCATGACCTCTTATGTCCATATGGAATTTATGATCATTACAATGTGTACAAGTTAAACATCTCTAGATATTATCATCTCCTTGACATGCCAAGCTATTCAATTGACTTTTTACAAACTAAAATTTGCAAGAAGAAAATCATTTAAATTCTGCATTTTTTTTTTAAAAAAAGATATTTCTGTTATATTCTTAGATTATATAAATGGAAGAAATTCATATTAAAATAAGAAGTAAAAATAAACATCATCTGAAATCTTGAAATTAGTGGAATAGCTGATTAACAGTAACTATCAATTAAGACTACCCTAGTTAATACAAATAATAATTAACAAAATTAAACTGCTTATCCCTTTTGATTTTTTCTCTATAAATATCTTATTCTTTCTTTCTCATTGTTATTAGTCATTTATTTCATTTCTTACCAAACATAAATGCAATCCCTGAGTAAAACTGATTTATACTTGATTGTTTCTTAGCTCAACTTTGTTGAGTTCCTGCTCAGGAGATCAAGCCATCACACTATAGCCAATTTGTGCAAGAATCTTTGGCTTGATGTAAATAGTTTGTTACGGGGGCTACTGATTTGTTCTACCAGAATAGTCTTTATGCTTTTAAGTGGTAGGGAACAAGAATGAACCTTCTTTTCCGTCATTCTTTTTCCTTTTTTAAAACCCCCAGCTTATCTTGAACACCTTTCATGATATATAGAGTAATTTATGATCCAACCTAAAGAAAGTCTATATGTATAGATTTTTTTTTAATGCTTATTGTTTAATAAGCATATCGGGATGAGGTATTACAGCTATCCCATTGGTGCAAAAATAATAATCTTCTATTTAATATCAAGAAGACCAAGGAGGTTATAGTGGACTATAGGAAAAAAAGAGCAGACATTCAGCCACTGTATATAGAGGGAGTTCGTGTGGAACAGGTGGTTGAATGTAAGTTTCTCGGGACCATCATTACAAATAACCTGACCTGGAGTGCGAACACCGCTGCTTTAATTAAGAAGGCACAACAACGGTTGTATTTACTAAGGATTCTTAGGAAACAACAACTGGCTGAGAGTCTATTGACTACTTTCTATCGGAGTTCAATTGAGAGTATATTATCCTACTGTCTCTGTGTATGGTTCTTGAGCTGCACAGTGGCAGAGAAAAAGGCAATTCAGAGGGTGATTAAGATGGCCCAAAACATCATTGGCTGCTCACTTCCCTCTTTGGAAGAACTGTATAGGAATAGATGTAGGAGGAAGATACTTAATATATTGAATGACTCCTCTCATCCGGGACATCAGCTCTTTGAACTATTACCATCGAGAAGGAGATTTAGGATATTAAGAACAAGGACGACCAGATTTAAGAACAGTTTTTATCCAAGTGCAGTTCTGAGTTTGAATGCAGGATCATTAGATTTATGTGGAAGTGAATGAGAGTAATGGGGTTTTACATTTTTAAATTGCATAGAGATCATTGTATGGTCGGCTGTGTTTAGTTTTAATTTAATTTAATTTTTTTTTCTTTTAGTGGTGTTTGTTCAGTTTTTACTTGTGGAAGAGCACCTCATTTCGTTGCACCCGCTTGCGAGTGTAATGACAAATAAACTCTATCTATCTATCTAATGTTCATTTTCATGCTTATTCACCAATCATGATGAGCATGGAGAGAAGTTATTGTACACCCAAGGTGTCCCTTCTAATATCCCTATGTTGAAGGTCAGAAGAGAAAATGTAGCAACTTTCACTGAAGATGATAAGCTAACTTATTAAGAGTCCTGACAATGACCATGTCTGGAATGTGAATGAATGACAGAATAACAGAATTGGAAAGGACTTTGGAGGTCTTCTAGTCCAATCCCCTGCTAAAACAGGAGACCCTATACCAAAGGTGTCAAACTGGTGCCCATGGGCCAGATGTGTCACATGCAGGCCACACCCACCCCATGGCTTGACATCCATGCCCTATACCCTTCCAGACAAGTGGTTGTCCAGTCTCTTCTTAAAAGCCTCCAGTGATGAAACACCACAAAGGCAAGCCATTCCACTGGTTTATTGTTCTCACTGTTAGGAAATATTTTCTTAGTTCTAGGTTGCATCTCTCCTTAATTTCCATCCATTGTGATCCGTTTTGATCAATTGAATCCCATAGATATAGACATCATTATAGATATAGCCCAGTGATATAGACATCATTCCAGCTAGTATTTTAGAACACATTGTATTTTTATTATCATTTTCATTAATTTCCTCTGTTAATCTTAGAAAACCAGAGAAACTTGTCTGCCTGCCTGCCTGCCTGCATCTACCTACCTACCTACCTACCTACCTACCTATCCATCCATCCATTATCTATCTATCTATCTATCTATCTATCTATCTATCTATCTATCTATCTATCTATCTATCTATCTATCTATCTATCTATTATCATCTATGTAAAGTTTGCATATCCAAGCATCAACTTAGGGGAATGATTTGCATAGGACAGGTATAAAGGCATACTCATCCTAATGAATGACAACGGCAATTGTTTGCTAAGGGCTACATTTTATAAGGCTGCACCCATAGTGCTGTCTATCTGCCATAAAGAAATGATTATAAAGAGCTCATCATAAGAAAATGAGTCCAAGACTTGCAATCACTTTCTTCTTTTCTTGCCTCCAAAAGCCATATTGCATTTGTTATTCTATTGTACTTTCAGCAAAGTTAAACATGGGAGACTTCCAAATGTGTCATGAATCTATATTGGAATGAATGTGATGAGAAGAGGTGGCGAGATGGCAGTTTTTCTGTGGACTTGTCATTGCATTTCTTCCAACAGCATCTTAAGCGTTCTCATGAGCTGAATAAATCTTATAAATCCTATAAATAGAAAATGAGCGAAATCTGAGCTTTTCTTATTAATGTTAAATAGCTGAAAATTCATTAGGGCTGAAGCAAAACTGAGACAGAATTTCATGCAGCTGTTGATGATGTTAGATGGGCAATTTAATTATTTGTTTTATCTTGCCTTTGTTATTTTTATAAATAACTCAAGGAGACAAACATACCTAATACTCCTTTCTTCTTCTATTTTTCCTCACAACAATCCTGTGAAGTGAGTTGGGCTGAGAGAAAGTGACTGGCCTAAAGTAACCCAGCTGACTTTCATGCCTAAGGCGGAACTATTGTGGGTCTAGTTATAGGCTAGAGCAGGGGTAGTCAACCTTTTTATACCTACTGCCCACTTTTGTATCTCTGTTAGTAGTAAAATTTTCTCTAACTGCCCACCGGTTCCACAGTAATGGTGATTTATAAAGTAGAGGACAAAACCCCTATCACCCACCATGAAAGCTGGAATGCCCACTAGTGGGCGGTAGGGACCAGGTTGACTACCACTGGGCTAGAGGATTCTTTCTATTCTACCTTTTGAAATAAAGAAGAGAGCTCTGGATTCAAAATGGGAAATACAGTATCAGAATCAGTACCACTCTCCAGTTTTCCTCATCAGGTGTAAAGTTCAACTGGCTCTCCCTTCCCTGATATTAGTAATAGCCATCAGAAATGGATTGTGGAGGAATTAGACCAGGGAGTCAAATTGGATTTCTTGGGGGCGAGATCAGTATTGTAGTTCTCCTCCATTGACCAGCCAGGGCAGGGAGACAGAATGGAGGTCTCTTGCAGTACCCTGCCAGCCAAAATGAGGTGCATGCCCCTTCCCCTTGTTCCCCCTCCACAACCCATATTGGCCAGAAGGGTGCTGTGGGAGGCTGTTCAGGATGAAAAAAGGGTGTGGGGGCCACATGAAATCCCTCCATGCCCCATTTAGAATGCCAGAGGCACTGTGAGCTGGTCCTTTGCTATTTCCAGGCTGGCCCCATGGGCCAGATTTAAGCATCCCACAGCCCTTGAGTTTGACACCCCAGGATTAGACTAAAGACATGTCAGTAACGCCTATGGACCTGAAGGTCTTTAAGCCCTGATGATACTTAGCCATCCTTCCAGATTACCAGCCAATTTATATAAGCCATTGTGCTGGACCACATTACTAATTGTTTCAAACAATTGGAGCTTTTTAATAAGAAACTAGTAAGCAATGAATGCTTCTTATCCTTTACTTCAGATCTCATAGTCTGCTTGCAGCAGAATATTGAATTCAATGGCACATACCATTGTCAAAAAGCTGTAATAACATGGAATGAAATGGCAAAAGAGCCATCTGATTTTGTTAATTCCATGTCCATTTTTATTATTATTATTTTTTATTTTAATTATAAAAAAATATAACATGGTGTAGCCAATCTGGCATTACAATAGTTATACATATGCACATTTTACATCATCATTTACAATGTCCTTGTTTGATATATTGTTTACTAATTATTCTAACATATCTACTTATGTTCCGACCTTGCCTTCTTCTATACAACCATTTATAGAATTTATTCCATGTTTCATAGTATTTAGCTTCTCACTTGCTTTTTAATTCTAGAATTAACCTATCTGATTCTGCACATGCCATAATTTTCCTTATTTTTATTGAAGACATAATAAACCAATCTCACTGAGTTCTGGTTTTATCCAGGCTAGAGGAGTTGCATGGTGACACAGCGTTTTCATCGTCCCATGTGAGTTCTCTGATTAGACCCAATCTATCAAAAAGAAACCTTTAATGTGCATCTGTGCTCTTGATATGGGTCAGGAAAAGGGCCCACGGTAAACGAGATTGCAATTATTATGTAAAAAAGTTAATCATAGCTCCCAATCAGACCCTAGGGAGCAGGGGAGGGGTATGAGTGTGTTAGTCTCTTTCAAATATTTTATGCTTGAACTCTCTTTCAACATAGCATTTTTTATTTTTAGGCAACAGTATAACATACAGTAGCTCCATATTGCCTTGGATTTTGATCTTTCACAAACCCTGTTGAGGGTCCTTAGTGTTCCCCAAGCTTGGTTGGTTTCTTTTAGTCATTTCATTATGCATACTGGACAACGTTGTTGGTGCTGGTAAGGAAGCTTGCTAGCATTGATAATGCTACCCAGTGGTGAGATTCAAAATTGTTTACTACTGTTCCAGTTCCGCGTGGCTTCGGTGGCAGCAGGAATTCGTGACCATTCGTGATTCCTGCTGCGCTTGCCGCCGAAGTACCCCCGATCCAAATGGGTCAGGGGGATATGGCTGCCCTGTAGGGACAGCCGAAGAGAGAGGGGAGCCGGACAGGGGGTTGGGGGTGTCGCAGACCCCCCCCTCGTCCGGAAAAACCCCTTTTTCCCAAGGTGGTGGAGCGGCGGTCAGCAATGGCCGCCACGAAGAAGCCTGCAACCGGGTAAGATTGTGCTGGAGGAAGCAAGAAAAGTGAAAGTGCTGGCTGAGGCGGGTCAATCAACATCTTTTAAACTCGCTGGAACTGAGCTGTCTGAATTGCTGGAGGATACATTGTATCCCTCAGAAGTTCAAAAGCGGCGGAGAAGCTGTTAAAGGGAACTTTTTTTTCTTCACTCTCCCACCCCATGGAAACAGCAGATGAAGATTTGAAATTTGTTTGGGCACTGAAGGTGAACTATTCTGAAAGTTGAAGTTAAGGGACAAAAGAGTTCTTGGACATTGGACTTAAAAATTTAAGAAATTGGAAAACGCTTATTAGAGGTATGGATTTCTGATCATTTAAAAATTGATGTTGCAAGTGGGAAGGGAGAGGAAAAAAATTGGAGCAGAAGTGGAAAAAGGAGGAGATTGCCTAGAATCTCAAAGAAAGATATATGGTAATTGGACCTCTTTGATTAAACAGTAACCCCAGAAAGAGAAATAGAAGAAGAAAGAAAAGTATTAACTTTTGGAACTTTTTTTGAATTATTTTTGATTAAAAATACTTGGGTGGTTGTTTTGGGGAAAGTTTCTCTTTTCAGGATGGCATCGCTTGTGGATGAACTAAAGACTGAATATCAAAAATATAAAAAGGAAGAACAAGATGGAAAAGATACTTTGGGCACTTTTTTTCAATTTTTAGAAATGGCGTTATGTACTTATGAAAAGTTGATTACGCAGCAGAATGACTGGGACAAAGAAGAAGAGGAACAAGAAGCCATCTTTGATGAACAATGGGTTTTTTCCGGGGAGGAGGAGAAAGAGGATAAGAAAAAGGGGATTTTAAGGTTTGAAAAAACAACCAAAAAAGAGAAAAATGAGAGGAAAAGTAGATGCAAGGTTAGAAAGCAAAGGAAAGGGAGTAAGAAAAGGGAGGAGGAGAGACAAAGGGGTAAAAAGGGCAAGGAGAAGAATAAGCAAGAGAGAAAGGGGGGGGAAGGAGAAACCTCAATGATGGGAAGCAAGTTCTAAAGAAAAAAAGTTTATTTAGAGACAATGGGTGAATCTAATTAAGGATAAAAGGGGGATTCTGGAAGGTACATAAGATTGTGTTTTTATATGTGTATTTAGAGTATAAAATTTATTGTGTAATTTTAGAATCTATTAAACAGAATCCCAAGATAAATTAAGGGTTATAGGAAGTACTTTTAAGTTAGGGTAATGAGTTAAAGGCATCACTCCAATTAGTGTATAGGAGTAGTATAGTAAAAGAAAAAAGATGAATGGATAGTTGGAAATAGAACAGACAAAGAATGTTATTGAAAATGGTAATAAGATATGGAAGGATATATAAAGGTTTTGTTATGTTTTTTTGGGTTTTGTATGTTGATAAAAGGCAATAAAATTTTAATTAACAAGAAATAATCTGGATGAAAAGGAGAAGTTGGGATAAGATATGAAGTTAAATAGATAAAGTAAATATTGATATTATAATTGGGAATCATTATGTTCTATTGGTTTTCTTCTTTAATTATTACTATTTTTTTTTAGAAAAGAATTTATAAGCTGTTATGCCTTGATTGTTTGTGCACTGTTTTTGTAAAATTAATAAAATTGGTTTATATAAAAAAAAGAAAATGATAATAAGATATGGAAGGATATATAAAGTGAATATGATGTTTGAATTTGTGTCTGTGAGAAGAGTTTCAACCCGGGATCAGGCAGCCTTCAAAAAAGATGTTTTAGTTTTGTTTTTGTTTTTTTCTATGTTCTGTGTTTTGTATGTTTATGAAAGGCAATAAAATTTGAATAAGCAAGAAATATAATTTGGATAAAAGGAGAAGTCTGGATAAGATATGAAGTTAAATAGATAATGTAAATATTGATATTACAATTTGGAATTATTTTGTATGTTCTATTGGCTCTCTTCTTTAATTATTATTATTATTATTTTTAGAAAAGATTTTTCAAGTTGTTATGCCTGGATTGTGTATTGTTTTTGTAAAATTAATAAAATTTGTTATAAAAAAAAATTGTTTACTACTGGTTCTGTGGGCGTGGCTTGGTGGCCGTGGCATGGGAAGGATACTGTAAAACCTCCAGTCAGAGGTAGTATTTGCTGGTTCTCTGAACTACTCAAAATTTCTCCTACCGGTTCTCCAGAATGGGTCAGAACCTGCTGAATACCACTTCTGATGCTACCTAGTTTGGGTAATATAGAATCTGCAAGAAACTACCAAGCTCAGAAAGAACCAAGGATCCCTCATTTCAACCCCGAGCTACAAATATTCTCCTTTATCAGAAACCCTATTCTGACTTGATTTTAGATAACAGGAAAATATGTGACAAGTTCCCAGTTCCCATTCTGCACATATACCACCCTAACTTTTTATTCATGGAAGTCCTTTTCAAAATACATGTGCTAAAAGAACAATGCATATTGACAACTCACAAAATCAATTTGCTTATTTTAATAATCCTAAATAACATCTCACCATTTAACCTGAACGGAAATGAGATCCATTCCAGATGTTGACAATTTTAGTTTTTCAATTTTCGTGACTGAGAGGTTGTTGGGGGGGTTGTTTTTAATCAGAAAATAATTCTGGAAGTAAAAAACATGGATCTTATTTCAAAGTCATATGAAACCTATTCATGTCATAATAAATGTTTATACGACAGCCATTATTGCTAAAAGTATTCCATACCATTTATCTTTTGTACAGCACAGCCAAATTACAATGACCACATGATTACAGTCACTTATGATTAATGATGGTTTAACATAGTATCTGACAGTAAAGCGTGAAGGAGAAAATTACATAACATAACCTTTTCAGATATATATCACTTAAAAAAAGTTTAAGCATTCTTTTTATTAATTTTCTTCAAAATAGAAATATTATAATGTAATACACAGGGGCATCAGGAATTAAAAGTATTTTGTACTCATAAACATAACTTTATATGTCCAAATGCTTCACAATGAATTCAAGAATAGCATTTTGAATAAAATATTGTTAAAATATTAAAAGGGCTTCCCACTCATCCAGAAAGCTGAAATTTATAATAGCCACAGCAATCTGTGTTGTAGAAAAACCTGGAAATCTGACATCCTATATCTGTATGTCAACATTTGATGTGTTTTCTTGCAAAACAACAACAACAACAACCTGATTTTATAGGACTTGAAATCATTAATATAATTCAAAGAAAGTTTTTGAGTAATAGAAAAAAGATATGTGTTGCTGAAAAGTAACACATGTAATATTTTGAAATAAGTTAATCTTATTTTAGTACTGAAAACACTTGTTCTGCTCTTCTGTCACTCGAAGTCAAACCACAAACCTTTAAAATTATTATTTCTTTTTGTGTGCATCTTTTAAAAATGATTTACAGCAATCATTAATTGGGGCATTCAAGTTTAGGATGAGTGAGAGTATATCTTCTCAAATTGTAGTCCCAAATGAAACTATTTTCCTGCAAGCTGTTTCACTTTCATGCTAAAGAAGTGATTTTGTTGTGTCAGTATGAAATTTTATTGAGAATGGGAAAAAGAAGAAAATTATAATTGCTCTTAAAAGACCATTCAACGGGTGATATTTATTTACAGCTTTAAAAGGGCTCGTTTAATGATCAATGTTGATCAATGAGGCATATTTTTGATCTTGACTCAAAGACTGTACATCCTATGCAAATAATAATGGATGCTTAATTCTCAGGTATCAAAGGCTTTAATCCCATACATATTTATTTGAGTTAGGGATAAATTACATTCAATAGAGATATAAATTAGGGCTGCTTGACTTAATAATTACCTGAGTAAGTTTTTAAACTGTTCTGTTAAAATATGAGCTATCTTAAATGTGGCTCATGGAAAAGAACTATTTAAATATAACTAAATGATATTCAAGACAAATATAACCATGATAATGAATTTTTTTCTGACCTCCCATCATTTCTGAATTTTTCTATACAGGGTGGTAAGATTATGGTTTTCTTCTCAGAAAAATTCTAGGAATGAGGGTGAAGGAATGAAAAAAAAATTAGCTTATTCCACAACTGAATTTCAGCCTCCTTTCATACATCTGATTGATTAAGTGCCATCATGCTGTTATTAATTCTCAGTGACAACATAGAATTTCTCCATGAATATTTGTCTTTAACAAGATCATTCAGATCTTCCAGTGGTGCTCCATTACTTAGTCTATCCATTTTGCTGCTTATTGTCATCTTCTCTTTCCTTCCACCATTTACAGTTCTATGAGTTCTAGAGCTAGGCCTTTACGTAATATGTCTGAATTAGGATAATTTGAACCTGGTCATTTGTGCCTTGAGTGACAACTCTGGGTCCAGTTGTTTTCTTGGCTGTCCCCGGTATTCTCTTTTTAATTTTTTTTTATTCTTTAAAAACAAAAATACAAAAATCTCATTTCCATTAACAGTGATTGTATCACTGTATATACATGTTTCTTATTTTGTGACTATACATTATTTTTATCTTTATCTTTCATCCATTCGTACCACCTCTCCCATGTAGCATAGTATTCTTGATCCTCTTTGCCTTTCAGTTCCATAGTGAATTTTCAGCACAGTACATTATTTTTTTAATCAAAACTTCATCTGGTGGTATTTTATCACTCTTCCAATTTTGTGCTAAGGTGATTCTTGCTGCAGTTAAGATGTGTACAATAAGGTATCTTCTATCTTTACTCAAATTCCCTTTAATCATACCTAATAAAAATGTTTCAGGTTCCAATTTCAATTTATATTTTGCAATCTCAAAAAGCCATCTCTGTATTTTCTTCCAGTATTTTTTGACCTCTATACATTGCCACTCCCAGTATTCTCAAAAGTCTTCTTCAACACCAGGGTTAAAACCATCAACATTCTTCCTAATCTGCTTCTTCAAAGTCCAACTTCATTTCCACAAAGTGTCACATATCAAGAAGATGTATTTCAGTTCAAGTGTCCATCAACATTTCTACATCCAATTTGCAGAAAATAAGCCTCATAATAATTTAAACTTAGTTTAATTCTCTGATGACTTTATAGCAACTTTCAGTTTAATGAGGCAAGCAGAAGTGTTTAGATTAAATATCTATGGATCAATTGTCTATACCACGACAGGCACAGCTGTTGATGTACTGAATTTCAAACAATGTTAATTACCTGGTTCTTTCCCACAATTGCTCTCTCCCTTTGTGAAATTTAGTTCTCCAAGAAAAGCTAAAATCTATAACTCCTAAAAGCAAAAATTACATAAATTGCAATCCAATTCTTCTGTACCTCTTGGCAGTATTAAGCTTAAATTCATATTTAGAGCCATCTTCCACAATCTTATAAACCTTCAGATATTTTAGTACTGCAGCTTCTAAGTGTCCTAAACATGATGGGAAATTTTGGAAGTTGAAGTCCCAATATTTTTGGAATATATCAGATGATACTGATCAAGTAGATCTGTCATATAGAGGACTGGGTATCAAAAGATAAGACATCTGTTCCCAAGAGTGCCAGAATGGCACAGAAGGAAATTATTCAGCTTCAGTTTACAGAGCAATTACTCAGCTGATTGCATTTTGTGGCTTTGCCTCATCAATTCCACCTTTTTCTATACATTTCTTGATAATTAAGGTGAATCTAGCTTGTCTCTAACATCTATTGATATGGGGAAAAACACAACCCAGGATTCTTTACTCCATATTAAGTGTTAACTTCCAATTGCTCATATGCTGCTACAATATGATGCTTTAGCTTTATTAATTGGTGATTTGGAGATGCAAGTTTTTTAAGAATCTACTATCTAATGTTTTTTTTCAACCTTCTCCTCTCTCCTAAAAAAAAAAAAAACTAGAGACAAGAAGCTTATGGTAACAAGTACTACTATCTTACTCACTTTTCTTCATCTGGAAGTATCAGTATTATTAGTGAAAGAACAACATGAATAGGTTTCTGTATGTTGAGGAAATTCTATAATAAATGTACACTTTTTGTTAAAAAAAACTGTGCAATGCTATATTGATGTTTTAAGAAACCAAATTCTCCTTTTATCCTTTCCAAATTAAAGAAAAAAATCTCTGATTTATTTTTTTCATGTAGTTGTTCCTCTTGTGGGAAAAGTTGTTTAAGCTAGCCAATGGAAAATCAATTAAAATGCAGTAATGATCAAAGGCAACTTGTGACACTTCAGCTATCATTGAATTTTGCCCAGAAGACAATCAATACTTGGTTATACAATGAAGCACACCTGGTAGATGATAGAAATTACCACATTGCACAGTGAACAAACAAAGAAAAAGCAGAGTCTTCACTCTTTTCTACTCTTGTACTAGTTTTAAGACATAAGATGAGATTTCAGAATAATTTCTTGTCCCTTGATGACCTTAGGTTATATCAGATCATCTTTTATGTCACATGGCTGTGCTTTTATTTTGCTTTTCTAACTAAAAATACTTCATTTTCAAACAATAGTCTGGCTGATAGATCAGGTTTTTGTTTGCATTGCACATGTCCAACTGCACACTCTAAATGGTCTGAGATTACTTCCAAGCCACAAAGTACTGGTCTTGGAAGAAAAAAACTGCAGGAACAAAAAAATACATTTTTCATTTGCTCTCAAACTTTCAGCAAACTTACTGCTTACATGTAGCACAAAAAGAGTGTGATGACCTGGGGCAAGGCATGGAGGCAACACAGCCAGCTGATAGTTCAAACTCCCTTTTATTGCTCCAACTTTTCCCCAAACACTCCCATATTTATGGCAAGTCCTGGAACAAAGCATTCACGCACACCTTCAGCAACCTCTGGCTGAGAGTAGCCCAGCAAAACAGTATTAGCACAGTGGCTTCAAGGCAAGAAGTCCAGCGAGACAAAGAAATAAAGCAGCAATAAGGTAAGAAGTCCAGCAAACTCCAGATGTTGGCAATGGGACACAAAACTCCATGAATTCAGTGCTTCTCCCCTCCCCACAGTGTCTCCTTGAGTCTCAGTCTCCAGATGTGCCTTGTGAAGAGGGATGGGGCGATCTCCTCCTGAGTTGTCAGGTTGGCCTGCACTGATCCTGCCTCCTCTCAACTCTCCTTGCTGAGGGATCAGGAGGGGCAGTCCTTATTAATCTCCTGAGCTCCGTCACTTCTTATCGCCTGCTCTCTTTTCTCCCCTCTCTCATTTGTCCTGCCCTCATTCTTCCCTGCTGGCAAACTGTCCCACGCCTGAGGGACCTGGGACAGCTTTGTCCTGCTCCTCCTTACATTCCTCCAGAGCCAACAAGGCCACCTCCTCAACCTTCATTGGCCCCAGCTCCAGCTCATCTTCCTCCATGGACTCAAGCTCTGACAGAGCCATGATGAAGAGCTTCATACAAACTCCCATGCTGAAACAAGCCATAAGCAGTATTTGAACTACAAGCAAAGATAGAAGATCAGATACACATTCAAACATCAAATACCCATTGACTGTGAGGAGTTATTATACAGGCCCTTAACAGTTGTGCCAAAATATGGATAGCTATCACAATTGCATGTGAGAAGTAATGGGGAAAGGGGGATAAAGAAGCCAAGATGACAGAAAGACAGATAGAAATCTATAAGTTTTAGAATTGTCTAGCTAGCCCTTGTTTTTGAACCCCTGCCTACTGCAGGACATATGAAAAATAAACATTGAGATCTGGAAAAATCAACATTTTTTATTTATGTGTGGGAACTATCAGCAATCTTAGCTGTGATGCACTCCCTTCTGATCAGGTTGGTCCTGGATCCAGCAATTTTGGATAACTCTTGTACATGTTCCATCCTCACTTTTTTTTAGAGAAAGTTATCAAGGCAATGGTGGTAGACCAACTTCTCAGCACCCTAAAGGAAGCAGTGTTTTTGGACTTTTTTTTAGGCAGGACTCAGACCTGAGCATGAGATGCAGTAGACGGATGACATGTATTGGGACCTGGATGAAGGTAGTGTACCTCTCCTAGTCTTGTTAGATTTCTTGGCAGCCTTTGATACTATTGACCATGATATCTCATTGCATTACCTATAAAGATGGAAGGTACTGTTTTGCAGTTTCTCTCTGTGATTAGTGGAAAAGGATCACTTGATGATTGCTTTCTTGTAAGGTTTTTCTGAGATCATTTCACTCTCCCTGGCTCTCTGATTTTTTTTTAATGAATCCTCTGGGAAATATCATCTGACAGTTTGTGTATACAGTAGCATTGTCAGTATGGTAGTAAAAACCTAACTTTAAATTGCCATCCCAGGTTGCAGAGGAGTTGCTGTCAAAGTCCAATCCTATGCCTGAAGGTTGTAAGATTCTGGATGGAAAACAATAGGAAATTCACAGCAGTTGCTGTTTGTACACTGGAGTTTTCTATCAAGACCAGTGTTATCTCTAGAAAGACAACTATTACTTAGGAAGTCTGTGATTTGGGGATTTTTGTGGGTTCAGGGCTCCTGCCCAAACAACAAATGGAAGCCATAATTAGAGGTAGCTTTTCCCAACTTTAGCTGGTGTGCCAATTTCTGCCTTACCTAGTATCCAAGGATCTCACTATAAAATTCATACTCATTCCCTCATCATGAATATTTGACTGTTGCAGGCACTTTACATTGAGCTGCTGTTAAACTTCAGCTGGACCAGGATGCAGCAACCCACATAGTCACTGACTCTTCAAACTCAAAGCAGAAAACAAATTTTGCACATCCTGCTCTGAATAGAAGAGAATAGAATACTTTATTGGCCAAGTGTGATTGGACACACAAGGAATTTGTCTTGGTGTAAATACTCTCAGTATACATAAAAGAAAAGATACATTAGTTAAAAATCAAGAATCACAACATACAACACTTAATGATAGTCATAGGGTACAATCAACAATCAAATCATACTAGGAAGCAGTCAATATAAATCGTAAGGATATAAGCAACAAAGTTACAGTCCTACAATCACAAGTGGGAGGGGATGGGTGATAAGGAATGATGAGAAGATTAACAGTAATAGTAGTGCAGACTGTGTAATAGTTGAACAGTGTTGAGGAAATTATTTGTTTAGCAGAGTGATGGCTTTTGGAAAAAAACTGTTCTGGTGTCTAGTTGTTCTAGTGTGCAGTGCTCTATAGCGTTGTTTTGAGGGAAGGAGTTGAAACAGTTTATGTCTAGGATGTGAGGGGTTTGTAAATATTTTCACAGCCCTCTTTTAGATTCGTGCAGTATACAGGTCCTCAACTGAAGGCAGGTGGGTAGTAATTGTTTTTTTCTGCAATCCTAATTATCCTCTGAAGTCTGTGCCTGTCCTGTTGGGTTGCAGAACCAAACCAGACAGTTATAGAGGTGCAGATGATAGACTCAATAATTCCTCTGTAGAACTGGATTAGCAGCTCCTTGGGCAGTTTGAGCTTTCTGAGTTGGCGCAGAAAGAACATTCTTTGTTGTGCTTTTTTGATGATGTTTTTGATGTTAGGTGTCCATTTTAGGTCACGTGATCTAGTAGGACCTAGAAATTTGAAAGTCTCTACTGTTGCTACTGTGTTGTCCGGTATTGTAAGAGGTGGTAGTATGGGAGGGTTTCTTCTAAAGTCTACCACCATTTCTATGGTTTTGAGTGTGTTCAGTTCCAGATTGTTCTGGTTACACCATGAGGCAAGTTGTATAACCTCTTGTCTGTATGCAGATTCATTGTTGTCTCGAATGAGACCAATCACTGTTGTGTCATCAACAAACTTCGGTATTTTAACAGATGGATCGTTTGAGATGCAATCATTAGTATATAGGGATAAGAGAAGTGAAGATAGCACACAGCCTTGGGGGGGCCCTGTGCTGATTGTACAGGTATTGGATGTGATTCCACCTAGCTTCACCTGCTGCTTCCTATCTCTTAGGAAGCTTATGATCCACTTACAAGTGTGTTCAGGTACCACTAGTTGGTTCAATTTACTTAGAAGAGTGTCTGGAATGATGGTATTGAATGCTGAACTGAAGTCTACAAAGAGGACCCTTGCGTGGGTATTTGGAGATTCAAGTTGTTGTAGGATGTAATGCAGAACCGTGTTAACAGCATCATCTGTCAATCTTTTTGCTCGGTATGCAAACTGCATGGGATCTAACAGTGGATCCGTGATGGTTTTCAGGTGGGACAGCACAAGCCTTTCAAAGATTTTCATAACTACAGATGTTAGAGCAACTGGTCTGTAGTCATTCAGTTTCTTGATGGAGGGCTTCTTTGGCACTGGGATGATGGTAGAATGTTTGAAGCAGGAAGGAACATAGCACATCTCTAGTGATCTATTGAAGATTCGGGTGAAGATGGGGGCCAATTGGTCAGCACAGACTTTTAAGCAAGAAGGAGTTATCTTGTCTGGCCTTGGTGCTTTTCCTGGCTTTTGTCTGTGTAATAGATCTTGCACTTCTTTTTCTGTGATCACCAGAGGTTGTGAGCCCAATGGATTAGGGCCAGTTGTAGGAGGCTTGGCTGTTGTTGGTGTGTTTGAGATGTGGGTTGTAGAAATAGGTGGCTGTAATTTCTTTTCAAACCTGCAGTAAAACACATTCAGGTCATGTGCTAGTTATTGATTTCCTTCTGCCTGGGAAGGAGGTTTGCTGAAGCTAGTGATGTTCTGGTTGTCAATTGGATTATGACTACAATTTAAGGTGCTGGTGTTGACCTATACAGCCCCTTTATGGCTTGGTACTTGGATGCCAGTAAGACTGTTCTAAATTGGAAGGACACAATGGCTAGATCTTCTAGAACAAGGGTGTTAAAATCATGGCATTACCTTGTTATTACACGACATATCATGCCTTTCCCCCCTTTGCTAAATTGGGGGTGGGGTGGCCAGTGCATTATGCATCTGGATTGTGGCACATGAGTTTGACACTGCTTTTTCTGGAGAAAAAAAATAGTTATAATTCCACATTTCTATGAACTGAGGCAGGCTGAAGCTAAAAGACACTGATTGCTTTTTGGTGAGGCCAATGCTTTGGAATATCTTCCCAATGGAAATCAAACAATCTTGTGAGTTTTCAGGAAAATATTAAAAATTGAGCTATTTTAGATAATATTCTCCTAAACTTAAGCACTGTGCCATCTTTTACTTCCTTAATTATGTTTTTACCTGCTGTTAATGTTCTTTTAGATTTAAATGTGTAAAGAATCTTAGAACATAATTAATTAATTAATCCAGTAGTCTTTTGGATTATGATCTATTTTATGAAGCACACTCAGTGTCAAGGAAAAATATGATTTGAGGAAAGAGAGGAGATAGCAAGGTCAGGGGGCAAATGAAAACAAGTAGTGAAAACACTGATGATTACTACTGTTATTAGCTAATTATACCAACCCTTCTCTTGCATGTAATTTCCCTCTGAATGCACTGTTTGCAATTACTCCAAAAATAACATGTCCCTTGCTCAGCATAATACTCCGTCTATTATGTTGAACTACAGTCCATGAAACCATATGGTACAGTTAAGCATGTGAGTCTGTAAGCCATCCCAGCTCCTTGGTTATATTTTATGTATTTATCACATATGAGAATATCCATAGATATTTATTACACATACCTCCCTCTTTGTCCAAGGAGCTTTCAGTAAAACACAACTGAATTCAGAATTCTCCTAATATTTTCAAAACTATCTTTTCTTTTTCTTCTTTATTCCCAGAATTACCATCAAATCTTCTACCAAGAGTTGATAAACTCTGTAGACTATTATGGCCAGGATCATGGGATACAACTTTTACCAACTTCAGCTGACACAATCAATAATTAGAGATGATGGAAGCTAGATTTGAACAGCATCCTAGCATTATGAATGCTCTGAATATTAGGTTTCAACAATGAGCATTATATATTTCATGGCTTCTTAAAGTCATAAAGTGAAGGGTCTTTCCAGAAGAAATAAAAAAGCCTTTTCAGCTGTTATTAATCAAGGAACATTAACTTCAATGGCAGCTAGATCATGTCACGTTCAGATTAGAGAGCAAATGAATTAATTGACCTTGACTGAAGTGAGAAGTGACACCTAATATCTCAGTGTTATAAAGAAGTTACTGAGTTTAATATCACCATCTGTGAAGTGCCTTCTAAAGCTATTTGGGCATTTGCTTAATTGCAGGAGTATAAATAATCTCATTGATTCAATAACTATAAATGTTGTCAGAGTCATAATTAAAGTTTTACATTTTCTTATTTTCTCAACTTCAAGTTTCCAAGAAAATGTGATTGGTATATATTCAGCCACTTCATACAAAAATATTCAGAGGTAAAAAATAATGTGAATGTGTTTATACATTGATTAGAATTGAGTACCTATTTATTCCTGAGGTACATAGAAATAGCAGCACTGATAATGTACTAATAATTTACCTGATTCCAAATTTCCACAAACTACTCTTAAATGAATTGTTATTTTTTAAAAAATAGGGCAAAGTACTTTTTCTGTATTTATTATGTTTGTAGAATGTCTGATATATTTATCATTATAAGGTGGTGCATAGTATCAAATGCTACATCATTAAAATAGAAGAAATACAACATAAAACCAATTCAGATAAACCAATCTTACCAAGATTGTACTATGTCACCAACTGTAACACAATACAATAACACCAACATATGTATATTCTCAAATGTTGAGGCAACTAAACAATATGTGATCCATGCCTAAATCATAGCAAACATATTGTTTTGTGGGATAATGACTTCCAAGAAAGTAATCCCCACTGAAGAGAAGAACACTTCTTACTGATGCTAGGAGAAAGTCTCCTGGAGACAACACAACTGGATGGTAGTCTGATGATGATTATAGTAGTCAAACTGATCTTTAGGGGGAAATGATTGTTTTCCCTAAGAAAGCAAGAAGCAAAAGAAAGTTAAAACAGTAATGCAACAAGGCAGAAGGATCAAATTAAAATACCTAGCAAGGCAATAATTAAGAGTTCTTGTCCAAACAATTTCATTTTAAATAACATATTCTGGGTGAGTTAGGGTTATAGAAAAGATGATTCCTACAAAGCCATCTGTTGAACCTCCAGGTAGTGGACTAGGTAGAAGGAACTCTAAAGAGAAGGGTAGACAAACCAGTTTAACAAATTACAGGTCCTGCAACTGTGTCCTTCAATGCAATTAATGTCACTTTGCCCAGCATAGTAAGGAAAGCTATGAAGGGATTGGTGAACCTACTGGAAGGAGAGACAAAGAAAGTACATCATCTCTCTAGACAAGCAGAAGTGGGAAGGAGAAATCCAAAGTAATCAGCTCCATTTTTTTAAACAGAGGACCTGTGTCTAGATCATCTCCATTAAATCCATCTATATCTTCCAGAACTTTTGCTAATGCTTGCTGTTGTGAACGTATAAAGTTTTAATAAAGCGTGAGCTTGGAGTAAAGTGCAGGGTTCCGGCCCTGCACTTCTGATTGGTTGTTAAACGGCCGGATCGGATTGGCCCGCTCCGGGGAATCAGATTGGCCCTTAACAGAGAGTTCCTATTGGTTATGAGAGCTAGCGCTCCTCGTTGGTTATTGGTTAATAGTTACTGGGGTTTGCCTATATAAGGCGGGTTAAAACTACTATAGAGGCCAGAAGTCACTATGTAAATAAAGAGCTGAAGTTCACCATTCAGAGGCTTGTCTCCATTCTTTCTCGCCCATGCTCCAAACATAACACTGGCGACGAGGATGGGATGTGGAGACATCTGAACCAACGAAACTTCGAAGAACACCGAGCACGTGACAGACGACGCTACACAATGGAACCATGTCCAGCGTCATCGTACCACCCGCTCTGTTCGATCCAGTACAGGAGGACTGGGAGTCCTACATGGATCGCTTCCAAATGTTCTTAGAAACCAACAATTTAAAGGACACCACACCAGGAAAGAAACGGGCAGTGTTCCTAACGCATTGCGGTCCAACCGTATTTAAGATGGCTAAAGCACTAGCAAAACCCCGAGAAGTAAAGGCGATGGATTGGGATGACCTCGAACCTCTCCTACGAGATCAATACGCACCGACCGTGCCTATGCTTGTGAGACGGCATGAATTTTATCAGAGGAGCCAGCGAAAGGGAGAAAGCGTGGCCGACTTCAAAGTAGACCTCCGAAATTTGGGAGGCCTCTGCGGGTTCACCGATTTAGAAGAAGCACTAAGAGATCGCATAGTTCTGGGACTAGATGCACCAGGCGTTCAAAGCAAGCTGATGGCGAAAGGTGACATCAGCCTTGCCGACGCCATCACCGATGCTACTGCAGCAGAAGCAACCAGGAAGTTGGCTGCACAACTACACCGAAACCGCGCTCCGGTACCAACACCGATAAGTGACATTTTATCCAGGTCAGAAGGGCAGCTTGCAACGACGCACCATGAGGACCTCTCTTCGTTGTCAGACAGCGACAAAGAAGGGGTCCATCGACTGCGGTCCGACCGGGACCACCACCCGAAGACTTTACGCCCTTGCGCTGGCTGTGGGGCCAACCATGCCAGGTCCGAATGCAAATTCCGCAACGCGCTCTGCCATGAGTGCGGGAAGCGAGTCCACATCAGATGGGTCTGCCGAAGCTTACCAGGACCCGGCCAGGCCTCAAAAGGGACTTTCGCCAATCGACAGGAAACCATCCTGTACGGCGAGAGCCAGTAAAACACTCCTACAGAAATCGAGTTTTGCAGAGAGAAGAGGCTCACCATACTATCACTATCGGTCACGCCTCAGCTTAAGACACCAAGAAAATACGAGTCACAGTAGCCACCGAGAACCAGCCTTGCCACATGGAAGTCGACTCCAGATCATCCCTCTCGATGGTGTCCTGGAAGACCCTTCAACAACTCATCCCCATGATTCAACGCCAAGATCTCCGCTTCCAAAGACTCATCCTCAAGCACTACCAAGGGAATCAAATCCCCGTCATTGGTTCCTGCCGAGTTCGAGTCTCCTTCAAGAAACACACAGCGTACTTACCACTAACTGTCATCGATAGAGACAGGCCTAGCCTACTAGGTCTCCAATGGTTCGCGCCACTCGGCATTGAAGTGGCCGGCAAAAACCAAGCCAGCAGAAGTGACTGGGAGGGAGACCTCATCCATGAGTTCAGGGACGTCTTCGCAGACAGCTTAGGTGAGTACAAGGGGACCCCGATTTCGTTCAATCTAGACCCAAAGATAGCTCCCATCCGACTTAAGCCCTGTCGAGTTCCGTTTGCCTTAAAGTCGAAAATCGATGAACAACTCGACAAACTGATAGCTCAGGGGGCGTTAGAGCCCATCGATCACTCCCCCTGGGAAACCCCAATCGTAACACCCATTAAGCCAGACGGGTTGATCTGGATTTGTGGGGACTACCAGGCCACTTTGAACCACGCCCTACAGCAGAACGCATATCCAGTGCCGGTGGTGCAGCATCTCCTTCACTCCCTGGGGGGCGGAAAAGTCTTCACTAAATTAGACTTAGCTTAAGCATATCAGCAACTACCTGTTGATGAAAAGACGGCACTGGCACAAATGATTGTGACGCACCGAGGTGCCTTCAAATGTACCCGGCTTCAATTCGGAGTTAGTGTAACCCCGGGGATTTTTCAGAGCCTTATGGAGAGGTTATGACAAAGGATTAAGGGCGTGGTCCCCTATTTTGACGATGTATTATTTGCGGCCCCTACAAAAAAAATCTTACAGGACCGGTTAAAATTAGTCCTAAAAAAATTCCAAGAGGCCGGTCTTAAAGTAAAGAAAAACAAATGTAAATTGTGTACTGACAGTGTTGAATTTTTAGGGTACCTAATTGATAGTCAGGGTATTCACCCTACTGAAAGTAAACTGAGGGCGATAAAAAATGCTCCCAGGCCACAAAACAAGGCCGATCTCCATGCGTTCCTAGGCCTCATCAATTTTTATAATGTATTTTTACCGCATAAAGCAATGGTCGCTGAACCGTAACACCGGTTGTTAGATAAGAAAGCAAATTGGTTATGGGGTCACCGAGAAGAACAGGCAACATGAAAATACTGCTCACTTCTGACTCTGTACTCATGCAGTATAACGAGACTTTACCATTAAATATAACATGTGATGCTTCACCTTTCGGAGTGGGCGCCATCTTGAGCCATGTACTGCCGAATGGGAACGAAGCTCCTGTTGCATATTTTTCAAAGACACTTTCAAAAACTGAGCGAAATTATGGACAAATCGATAAAGAAGCCCTCGCAATTGTGTCAGCCGTTAAAAGATTCCACGAGTACGTGTATGGCCGGGCTTTTACTATCGTGACTGACCACAAACCATTATTGGGAATAATAGCCGGAGATAAACTGACTCCCTACATATTATCCCCTAGGATGACTCGCTGGTCAGAATTCTTAGCTGCTTATAACTATTGGCTGCAATACCGCGCGGGGAAAGCTATTCCCCATGCCGACGCATTGAGCCGAGCACCGCTTCCAGAGACTCTCGATGATCCGACACCAATGGTAACCACGTTGCAAATTGAGGCACTCAACTCGCCGCCATTAACCACCCGAGATATCGCGAGAGAAACCAAACGCAACCCCACCTTAGCGCGAGTCCTAAGCTGGGTACAACGCGGATGGCCATTGGACCAATTATCAGATGACTTCACACCATTCAAGACTCGACAAATCGAGTTGTTCTCCCAAAAAGGCTGTGTCATCTGGGGCGATAGAGTCGTTATCCCAGAACGACTCCAGAAAGCACTTCTGAGAACCTTGCACGATGGCCACCCCGGCATCGTGCGAATGAAAGTCCTTGCGCAAAGCTCCGCATGGTGGCCGGGCATTGACAAGCAAATTGAACATTGGGTTAAAGCTTGTCCAAAATGCCAGGAAGTGAGCAACGTCCCACCTAAAGCTATTCCTACTGAATGGGAGACACCATGAGGACCCTGGTTCCGAATTCACTTGAACTTCGCGGGGCCGACCAAAGGCCACACCTTTCTACTTACCGTCGACACCTATTCAAATTGGCTCGAGATTCATCGCATGACGACTACAACCTCCGAGGCAGTTATCAAAACCTTGGAAAGTCTATTTGCAACCCACAGATTACCAGACGTCCTGGTATCCGATAACAGGCCCCAATTTACAGCACTGTCGTTCGAGCAGTACCTCACTGACCACTGCATTCGACATGCGCTCACCTCGCCTGCGCACCCTGCGACCAATGGCAAAGCAGAACGCATGGTACAATTTGTGAAGAAAACCTTACAGAAGGTAGACTACGACAACATTGACAAGATTAATCGAATCCTTTTTTTACAACACATCACACCACATAGCATCACCAACAAAACTCCCGCTGAACTGCTAATGGGACGAAAACTCCACTCCCACCTCAACCGGTTACACCCAGCTTACAAACTGGAAAAACCCACTAGGATCCAGTGGCCGCTGTCATGCCTTCCAGGTAGGAGATTTGGTATACGCTAAAAACCTATCGGGCGACCCATTGTGGGTTGAGGCGACAGTAATTTGTGTAACCGGCCCAAGATCCTACCTTGTACAATGCCTTGACGATAGACTATGGAAACGCCATATCGATCAATTATAATCGCGGCTTCCGGCAGGCAGTCCTGAACTCCCCTATGACCAGACTGAGGGGGGGGGAGGTACGGAAGAAGATGAATGCCAAGAAGAAGAAAACCCGTTCAAAGGGAACGACGGTATAATAGAGACTCAGGAAGTGGAACCAGAGAGGGAAACAGTTGAACCTCAGGGAATTACAGAGAACATGGGCAACGACGGGGAAATGAACTCTGAACCAGAAACAGCCCCACTGCCAAACAACGATCTACCTCAGCGTGATTACAGCCAAATGACACAGCGAAAATCAAAGAGACTAATGAAACAACCGTCCTACCTAAAGGACTATGTAACTGCGCTCTGCAAACAGAAGCCAGGGGGAAGGGGTGTTGTGAATGTATAAAGTTTTAATAAAGCGTGAGTTTGGAGTAAAGTGCAGGGTTCTGGCCCTGCACTTCTGATTGGCTGTTAAATGACCGGATCGGATTGGCCCACTCCGGGGAATCAGATTGGCCCTTAACAGAGAGTTCCTATTGGTTATGAGAGCTAGCTCTCCTCGTTGATTATTGGTTAATAGTTACTGGGGTTTGCCTATATAAGGCGGGTTAAAACTACTATAGAGGCCAGAAGTCACTATGTAAATAAAGAGCTGAAGTTCACCATTCAGAGGCTTGTCTCCATTCTTTCTCGCCCATGCTCCAAACATAACACTTGCAGTTTTACATAATTCCCTTTTAAATCATTGGGCTAGATCCATGGTAATGGTTATAAGTTTGCTGATTACTTGGAGTACTCTAGATGAGGGAACTCTTGAAGCCCACAGTTTGGGAACTGAAGGATTATTTTTCTCTCCTCACCTAATTATGGAAGGGAAGAACAGGCTGACACTACCTCATGCTGAGGTGGATAGATTTCTTGTCATCCCCAGAGATATTCCAGATACATGGCTGGAAAAGGCTAAACTACAAACTTTTCAAATACTTCCTTTATACAATTTCCTTATTTTATAATCAAGTTCATCTTTATTAATTTGTTTTCATATACAAAAAAATGTTCACAAGATAAACCTTTGCATGTTTATTCAGAAGTAAATCCTGGTGTTCAGTAATATTTTCCCCAGATAATTGAGTTAAGACTAAATACTTAAACACAACTAAAATACTAAATAATGCTGGCAGCATAAAACTATAACATTATTAATAAATGAAAACTGTTAAAATAATTCTGTATAACTATTACTTATGAAGGATTAAATGAAGGAAGATTTATAGGATGTTAAAATTAAAACAAAAATAAAGATCAATGGGAGATAAATTAATCATTTCTACAAAATAATCAGTGCTTTATCATCTGGAAGGTAAATCAGGGAACGTTTACTGCATTTCAAAAGAACAAAAGGAATGGCATAATTTTGAAATTAATGTTGCTTCAAACTATTCAAATGTTTGTTCTAGTTGTGAGGGCTCCTTTAAGTGTCCAAAATAGCATACTTCCGTTTTCTCAGTAATAAGCAACTGTACTTGATCTAATTTGTGGGATTAACCATTTTCTACTTCCTATTGATATCATTAATTTTTCCATTTTTACCTTTGTCCAATAAGGCTAGATTTTCTTTTTCTTTTTTCTTTTTGTTTCTATGTTATTTCCAGAGAAAACATTCCAGATGAACTCAAAGATTCATACAAATGTGCAATATTTGAATAGCAAAACACACACCACACACACACACACACATATATACACACACACATACACACACACATACGTATAGTATAGTATTCAGCTTTGTTCGGGTAATTTCCCACTTCATTATAATTGTGCTTTTAAAGTTATAGCAATGTTTCTGCAGAATCTCATCTGCCATCATCAGTCTTCTGTATAGTGTTCATCTGTGAGTCAGACTTTAGCAGCCGTTTCTGTTTTAAATTTGGTGCTAGCCTACTGCTGTGCCAGAATGGTTTTCCAGGTCAATTTTATCTTTGGGGTTTCTGAGGATGGCTGCTAACCCAAAAGATAAAATTGACCTGGAAAACCAAGGCATATATGAAGTCCCCTGTGCATCATGTCCTGGCACATACATTGGATAGACCAATAAAAGAATAAGTACCCATCTGGATGAACACAAAAATGCAGAAGAAAAATTGGAACACACTTCCTCACTAGTCCAACACATGAAAGCCTCAGGTCATAGCATGAACTTCAATGGCACCAAACCCTAGCCACTATAGAAAATCCCAGCTACAGAATTATCAGAGAAGCCATAGAAATTGAAAAAAGACCTGAAAGCATGAATAGAAGTGATGACTCCATCAGACTGTCAATTATCTGGAAGCCTGCTCTCTCAAACAAAAAAATCTCCACACCAAAAGCCAGGCAAACACCTGGGCACAAAGAGACCCCCCCCCCCATACCTCCAGCTTAAACACACCCCAACCAGGGACCCAGATGAAACCTAGCTTCCTAATAAATGATAGCCATCTGTTTACTCAGAACCAAGCCACACTAAAAGCCTCCAATACAGGAAACACAATGTTGCCAGCCAATCAAGACAAAAAAAGCTACAAAACATAGAGAAGATCTTAGAAACACCAATCAAGCAGAACACAGAAAACTCCAACACCAATAAACACAGACCAAGACTCCCAACCAATCAGGATGAAGAAAAAACCATTCTAGCACAGCAATAGGCTGCCCCAAATTTAAATCTGAAACCACTGTAAAAGTCTGACTCACAGACAAATACCATACAGAAGCCTGATGATGGCAGATGAGATTCTGCTGAAATGTTGCTACAACTTTAAAAGCACAACTACTATGACGTGGGAAAATACCCGAACTAAGCTGAATGTCATACATGTAAGTCCCCGCGAAAACTTAAGAAAACAAATACGGGGAGGAAATAAACAGCCAGATCAAAACCTACGAGAAACTGGAAATTAAAAGAGTAGGAATATTATGTGACCTCCAATTCCTACGCAGCTGCAGAGACAACAATATTACACCAACCTGCTTCAAATTAACATTTCATCAAAGCACAGCAGCCACTAAACGTATCCTGAAAAGAACTGAAATGGCTCTACTAAGGAACGAGCTCCACAGTAAGAGATTCAATTAAATCAGTTTAACAAAGATTTGCTAGCACTACACCTGGAATTGAGCAGCAAAATTCACCTTCTACTTTGGGACAAGATGAAACAACTTACAACTTGGAGAGCTGAATCTGAAACCACTTACAAACAGGAAAAACTCTTGAAAAAATTAAAGAAATTAGAACATGACAAGAAAACCCCCAACAACTCACAACAACACCTGAAACAATTAGTGTACAACATTTCCAACAGAGAACTCATCAAAACAGAAACAGATGTCCTAACCAAAGGATTCAATTATGCTATAGCACCCCAAAAAATCTCCACAGAATCCATCATATGTGCAGTAGAATCCAGCCTAACTAAATTAAATACAGATGAAGCTGATAAAATAAGACACCAGGTTACCAACATCCTATGCACAAGCAAACCACCCAAAAACAACTTGCAGAAAGAAGAAATTAAAGCGCTACAAGCCCTGAAAAGAGATAGCAGCATAATCATCCTCCAAGCAGACAAAGGGAATGCCACAGTAGTAATGGACAGAAAAGACTATGAAACAAAATTAACAGACCTACTCCAAGACCCCGCATACAAACCTATAAACACAGACCCAACCACATATCTGGAAAAATTAACCAAGAAGAAAATTATAACCAGCCACATGAGCAAAGAGATCCAACAGACGATCATCTCAAGAGAAAAATCTTCCAGATGCCCCAAACTATACGGCCTCCCAAAAATACACAAAGAAGGCATACCTCTCAGACCCATAGTCAGCTCCAGAGGAGCACCACTACAAAACCTAGCTAAATGTAGCAAAACAGCTACAGCCCCATGCTGAAACAGCAGCTTCACATGTACAAAACTCATACCACTTCTTGGAAATGATCAAAGATCTACACGTGGAGCAAGAAGATCTGCTTGTAAGTTTTGACGTGGTTTCACTACTCACTCAAATCCCGATAAAAGAGACCCTTGAAATCATCAAAAATAAATACCAACCAGCTAAACACCTCTTGGAACTAACAGAACACTGCTTAACCAACACATATTTTATATACAAAGGACAAAGATACAAACACATTGAAGGAGCCCCTATGGGATCACCACTGTCACCCGTCATTGCAAACCTATTCATGGAAGAATTCGAATCCAGAGCCCTGGCCAATGCCATCCACTAACCCAAATTATGGTTAAGATACATTGATGACACATTTGTGATTTGGCCCCATGGAAAAGAAAACCTAAACAATTTCCTAACACACCTAAACAGCACACACCCCAAAATCAAGTTCATCATGGAAACGGAAAAAAACAAACAACTACCATTCCTAGATGTACTAATCTACAAAAAAACAGATGACACACTAGGACACACCGTATACCAGAAGAAAACACACACTAACCACTACCTCAACGCCCAATCCCACCCCTACCCAGCACAGATAAACTCCGTGGCTAAAACACTAATTACTAGAACCAAACACCTGGCAGACAAGACACACATCAAGACTGAACTATGCACCATGACTAAAGTATTGACAGCCAACGGCTTCCACAAAAGCAAAATCACCGGCTTGATCCACCAAAACACACTGAGACATAATAGAGACCCAGAAGATGAACAGACCTATGGAACAGCTGTCCTGTCCTACATAAGAGGTACTACAGACAAAATTAGTAAGATACTACACAGACATCACATCAAGACTGCCTTCAAAACAGACAGAAAAATAGCAGCCATCCTTAGAAACCCCAAAGATAAAATTGACCTGGAAAACCAAGGCATATATGAAGTCCCCTGTGCATCATGCCTGGCCACATACATTGGACAGACCAATAGAAGAATAAGCACCCGCCTGGATGAATACAAAAATGCAGTCAAAAAGTTGGAACACACTTCCTCTCTAGTCCAACACATGGAAGCCACAGGTCATAGCATCAACTTCAATTGCACCAAAACCCTAGCCACTATAGAAAACCCCAGCCACAGAATCATCAGGGAAGCCATAGAGATTGAAAAAAGACCAGAAAGCATGAATAGAAGAGATGATTCCACCAGACTGTCAATCATTTGGAAGCCTGCACTCACAAACAAAAAAATCACACCACAAGCCAGGCAAACACCTGGGCACAAACAGATCCCCCCTGATACCTCCAGCTCAAATGCACCCCAACCAGGCACCCAGATGAAACCCAGTTTCCTAATTAATGATAGCCATCCATTTACCCGGAGCCAAGCTGCACTAAAGGCCTCCAATAAATAACACAATGTTGCCAGCCAATCAAGATACAAAAAGAGCCAAAAAACAGACAGAAGCACCAGTCAAGCAGAACACAGCAAACTCCAAGGCCAATAAACACAGACCAAGACTCCCAACCAATCAGGATGAAGAAAAAACCATTCTGGCACAGCAATAGGCTGCCCCAAATTTAAATCTGAAACCACTGTAAAAGTCTGACTCACAGATGAACACTATACTGAAGTCTGATGATGGCAGATGAGATTCTGCTGAAACGTTGCTACAACTTTAAAAGCACCACTACTATGACGTGGGAAAATACCCGAACAATCAATCAATCAATATATATATATATATATAAAAGACATATATATATATATTTGTTTTCTGAGGTTCTCGCGGGTATTTGTATGTGGATCTTTGGTTATTCGGGTTTTCTCCCGCGTAAGATTGGAAGTATCTAGGCAACGTTTCGATGAAGTCTCATTCATCATCTTCAGGCTTGGTCTTCAGCTCTGTGCTTCTCAGAGTGATGGCATTCAGCTTTGTTCGGGTATTTTCCCACGTCATAATAGTGGTGCTTTTAAAGTTGTAGCAACGTTTCAGCAGAATCTCATCTGCCATCATCAGACTTCGGTATAGTGTTCATCTGTGAGTCAGACTTTTGTAGCCGTCCACTTACCTGAAGCCAAGCTGCACTAAAGGCCTCCAATAAAGTAACACAATGTTGCCAGCCAATCAAGATACAAAAAGAGCCCCCCCCCAAAAAAACAGACAGAAGATATTAGAAGCAGAACACAGCAAACTCCAAGACCAATAAACACAGACCAAGACTCTCAACCAATCAGGAGGAAGAAAAAACCATTCTGACACAGCAATAGGCTGCCCCAAATTTAAATCTGAAACCACTGTAAAAGTCTGACTCACAGACAAACACTATACAGAAGCCTGATGATGGCAGATGAGATTCTGCTGAAAAGTTGCTACAACTTTAAAAGCACCACTATTATGATGTGGGAAAATACCCGAACAAAGCTGAATGCCAGACATATAAGTACCCGCGAAAACTTAAGAAAAAATATATATATATATATATATATATGTATATATGTGTATATATATATATATATATATATGTATATATGTGTGTATATATATATATATATATATATATATATATATATATATATATATATATATATATATATATATATATATATAAAGTTTTCACGGGTACTTACATGTATGGTTTTCAGCTTTGTTCGGGTATTTTCCCACATCATTATAGTTGTGCTTTTAAAGTTGTAGCAATGTTTCAGCAGAATCTCATCTGTCATCATCAGGCTTCTGTATAGTGTTCGTCTGTGAGTCAGACTTTCACAGCCATTTCTGTTTTAAATTTGGTACTAGCCTACTGCTGTGCCAGAATGGTTTTTTCTTCCTCCTCATTGGTTGGGAGTCTTGGCCTGTGTTTATTGGTGTTGGAGTTTGCTGTTTTCTGCTTGATTGGTGTTTCTAATATCTTCTATATGTTTTGTAGCTTTTTTTGTCTTGATTGGCTGGCAACATTGTGTTTCCTGTATTGGAGGCTTTTAGTGTGGCTTGGTTCTGAGTAAACAGATGGCTATCATTTATTAGGAAGCTAGGTTTCATCTGGGTGCCTGGTTGGGGTGTGTTTGAGTGGAGGTATGGGGGGGGGGTCTCTTTGTGCCCAGGTGTTTGCCTGGCTTTTGGTGTGGAGATTTTTTTGTTAGCCTGAGCAGGCTTCCAGATAATTGACAGTCTGATGGAGTCATCACTTCTATTCATGCTTTCAGGTCTTTTTTCAATTTCTATGGCTTCTCTGATAATTCTGTAGCTGGGATTTTCTATAGTGGCTAGGGTTTTGGTGCCATTGAAGTTCATGCTATGACCTGAGGCTTTCATGTGTTGGACTAGTGAGGAAGTGTGTTCCAATTTTTCTTCTGCATTTTTGTGTTCATCCAGGCAGGTACTTATTCTTTTATTGGTCTATCCAATGTATGTGCCAGGACATGATGCACAGGGGACTTCATATATGCCTTGGTTTTCCAGGTCAATTTTATCTTTGGGGTTAGCAGCCATTCTCAGAAACCCCAAAAATAAAATTGACCTGGAAAACCATTCTGGCACAGCAGTAGGCTAGCACCAAATTTAAAACAGAAACGGCTGCTAAAGTCTGACTCACAGATGAACACTATACAGAAGCCTGATGATGGCAGATGAGATTCTGCAGAAACATTGCTACAACTTTAAAAGCACAATTATAATGAAGTGGGAAATACCCGAACAAAGCTGAATACTATACATACATACATACATACATACATACATACATACATACATACATGTATATGCGTGTGTGTATGTGTGTGTGTGTGTGTGTATGTGTGTTTTGCCATCCAAATATTGCACATTTGTATGAATCTTTGAGTTCATCTGGAATGTTTTCTCTGGAAATAACATAGAAACAAAAAGAAAATGAAAAGCTAGCCTTATTGGGTAAAGGTAAAAATGGAAAAATTAATGATATCAATAGGAAGTAGAAAATGGTTAATCCCACCAATTAGATCAAGTACAGTTTCTTATTACTGAGAAAATGGAAGTATGCTATTTTGGACACTTAAAGGAGCCCTCACAACTAGAACAAACATTTGAATAGTTTGAAGCAACATTAATTTCAAAATTATGCCATTCCTTTTGTTCTTTTGAAATGCAGTAAACGTTCCCTGATTTACCTTCCAGATGATAAAGCACTGATTATTTTGTAGAAATGATTAATTTATCTCCCAGTGATCTTTATTTTTGTTTTAATTTTAACATCCTATAAATCTTTCTTCATTTAATCCTTCATAAGTAATAGTTATACAGAATTATTTTAACAGTTTTCATTTATTAATAATGTTATAGTTTTATGCTGCCAGCATTATTTAGTATTTTGGTTGTGTTTAAGTATTTAGTCTTAACTCAATTATCTGGGGAAAATATTACTGAACACCAGGATTTACTTCTGAATAAACATGCAAAGGTTTATCTTGTGAACATTTTTTTGTATATGAAAACAAATTAATAAAGATGAACTTGATTATAAAATAAGGAAATTGTATAAAGGAAGTATTTGAAAAGTTTGTAGTTTAGCCTTTTCCAGGCATGTATCTGGAAGATCTCTGGAGATGACTAGAAATCTATCCACCTCAGCATGAGGTACATCCTGTTCTTCCCTTCCATAATTAGGTGAGGAGAGAAAAATAATCCTTCAGTTCCCAAACTGTGGGCTTCAAGAGTTCCCTCATCTAGAGTACTCCAAGTAATCTGCAAACTTATAACCATTTGTCAAGTCCGTCAGGTATTACAACGTCTTCGGGAGTATAAACTCTATGCGAAACTGGAGAAATGCCTTTTTTTCCAGACTTCCATAGAGTTCTTGGGGCATATCATCTCTCCCAAAGGCATTGCCATGGACCCGAGAAAAATAGAGGCGTTGTGTAGTTGGGAACCCCTTCGTCGAGTAAAGGACGTGCAACGTCTCCTGGGGTTCGCTAATTATTACAGGACCTTCATCCCGGACTTTGCCAAGCTGACAGATTCCATCCCCCAGCTCCTTCGCAAGAAGGTCCTGTTCCAGTGGGGCCCCCCGCAGCAACAGGCTTTTTTTTTTTTAAACAAATTTTATTAATTTTAAAGACAAACAACACATCATTAACCATTAAGTACATAAAACCTCTTAACATTATAAATTTTTACAAGTTGGATAAAACATTATTTTTATACAACATAATTCTAATTTATCCCATTTCCATATGGACACATAAATATCTTTCAACAAATTTCTCATTATTTCTCTTTACTCTTATTCAATTTCATTTCTTTTCTATATTTATCCATTTTATAGTCATCATATTCATTTTTTTCTGACTTGTTTACAATTATTCTCATCTAACATTCCTCCAAGGTTTTATTAATTCTTTTTTTTTTTTAAACACAATACACAAACATAAACAAAACTAAAAGATCTTTTCTGAAGGTTGTCTGATCCCGGGTTAAAACTCTTCACACAGACACAAATTCAAACATCATATTCACCCCATATATCCTTCCATATCTTATTATCATTTTCTTTATATATATATATATATAAAAACCATTTTTATCAATTTTATAAAAACAATGCACAAGGAATCAAGGCATAACAGCTTATAAATTCTTTTCTAGGAAAAAATAATAATAAAAAATCAATAGAGCATAACAATTCCAAATTATAGTATCAATACTTTATCTATTTAACTTCATATCTTATCCCTACTTCTCCTTTTCATCCAAATTATTTCTTGTTAATTAAAATTTTATTGCCTTTTATCAATATACAAAATCCAAAAAAAAAACCCATAACAAAACCTTTATATATCCTTCCATATCTTATTACCATTTTCAATAACATTCTTTGTCTGTTCTATTTCCAACTATCCATTCATCTTTTTTCTTTTACTATACTTCTCCTATACACCAATTGGAGTAACGTCTATAACTCATTACCCTAACTTAAAAGTACTTCGTATAACAAATTTTTCTTGGGATTCTGTTTAAAAGACTCTAAAATTCCATAATAAATTTTATACTCTAAATACACATATAAAAACACAAACTTATATACCCTCCAGAATCCCTCTTTTATCCTAAATTAAATTCACCCATTGTCTCTAAATAAACTTTTTTTCTTTAGATCTTGCTTCCCCCCATTAAGGCTTCTCCTCCCCCCCTTTCTCTCTTGCTTATTCTTCTCCTTGCCCTTTTTACCCCTTTGTTTTTTCTCCTCGCTTTTCTTACTCCTTTTCCTTTGCTTTCTAACCTTGCCTCCACCTTTTCGCTCATTTTTCTCTTTTTTGGTTGTTTTTATAATTCTTAAAATCCCCTTTTTTCTTATCCTTTTTCTCCTCCTCTCCGGAAGGGACCCATTGTTCATCAAAGATGGCTTCTTCTTCCTCTTCTTCCTTGTCCCAGTCCTTCTGCTGCGTAATCAACTTTTCATAAGTACATAACGCCATTTCTAAGAATTGAAACAAAGCGCCCAAAGTATCTTCCTTTTTATATTTTTGATATTCAGTCTTTAGTTCATCCACAAACGATGCCATTATGAAAAGAAAAACTTTTCCCAAAACAACCACAAGTATTTTTAATCAAAAACAATTCAAAAAAAGTTCCAAAAGTTAATACTTTTCTTCCTTCTTCTCTTTCTCTTTCTGGGGTTAATGTTTAATCAAAGAGGTCCAATTACCATATATCTTTCTTTGGGATTCTAGGCAATCTCCTCCTATTTCAGCTTCTGCTCCAATTTTTTTTCCTCTCCCTTCCCACTTGCAATGTCAATTTTAAATAATCAGAAATCCATACCTCCAACAAGGGTTTTCCAATTTCTCAAATTTTTCAATGTCCAAGAATCCTTTTGTCCCTTAGCTTCAACTCTCAAAACAATTCACTTTCAATGTCCAATATATCCAAACATTTCTGCTGTTTCCATGGGGTGGGAGAGTGAAGAAAAAACAAAAGTTCCCTTTAACAGCTTCTCCGCCACTTTCGCTCTTCTTAGGGATACAATGTATCCTCCAGCAATTCAAACAGCTCAGTTCCAGGCAATTTAAAGGCTGTTACTTGACCCGGCTCAGACAGCACTTTCACTCTTCACGTTTCCTCCAGCGCAATCTTACCCGGTTGCTGGCTTCTTCGTGGCGGCCATTGCTGACCGCCGCTCCACCGCCTTGGGAAAAAGGGGTTTTTCCGGAGAAGGGGGGGGTCTGCGACACCCCCACCTCCCTGCCCGACTCCCCTCTCTCTTCAGCTGTCCCTACAGGGCAGCCATATCCCCCTGACCCATCTGGATCAGGGGTACCTCGACGGCTAGCACAGAAGGAATCACGAGCTGTCGCGAATTCCTGCTGCCCCGAAGCCACGCAAAACCGGAAACCAGCAACAGGCTTTTGAGGCTCTAAAGAAAGCCTTTGTTGCTGACCCTATATTAAGGCATCCTGATCCGCATCGTTCATTTGTGGTCGAGACAAATGCCTCTAATGTAGCTATTGGGGTGGTCTTGTTACAAACCCCAATGGATGGTGCACCTCTTTTCCCATGCACATATTATTCAAGGAAGCTCACAACTTCTGAGCGCAACTATACCATTTGGGAGAAGGAGTTGCTGGCCATCAAGGCTGCATTTGGGACATGGCGACATCATCTCGAGGGGGCTCAGCACAAAGTGGAGGTTCGGACGGATCACCGTAACCTGGAACATTTGTCCATTGCCAAGAAGTTGAACCAACAGATCCAGTGGTCATTGTTTTTCACTAGGTTCAACTTTTCAGTCACATATGTTCCCAGTGGACAAAATCGGAGAGTGGACGCCCTGTCTCATAAACCCGAGTACATTCTTCCTCCACATACAGTGGCCCCGAGGACACTCTTCCTCCACATACGGTGCTGTCACTGGAATCTTTGGCCATTATTCAGGATCCAGTGGATTTAAGGGCTCGAGTAAGAGAGGCACAACATTTAGATGCTTAGTCACAGCAAACAATAAGGGAAATTGAACCTGACTCCCCATGGACTCTAGAGGAGGGTTTGTTACATCATCGAGGACTATTATACATACCCACCAGGACACTTAAAGCCCTCATCATGACTCAATGTCATGACAATCCTGCTGCTGGCACTTTGGCTTCTTTAAAACTCTTCACTTGGTTACACGGACTTTTTGGTGGCCTCGAGTCTGACATGATGTCTTTTCTTACGTTGCCTCTTGTATTACGTATAGACAAGCGAAGGCTGTGTAAGGTGCACCTCCTGGACTTTTGAAACCACTTCCAACTCCGAACCAACCCTGGGGGGCGATCTCTATGGACTTTTTAACGCGCTTGCCCTTGTCATTGGGTTATACAACGCTACTTGTGGTGGTTGACATGCTCACTAACAGGGCCCATTTCATCCCGTGTAGAAGATTACCATCGGCTTGTGTTACCGCCCGGCTTTTCATACAACACGTATTCCGTTTACATGGCTTACCGGACAGAGTTGTTTCAGATCGCAGTGTTCAGTTCACCACTCAATTCTGGAAAAGCCTTGTACTACAAGTACAAGTGTGTTTAGCGTCGGCTCACCATCCGGAAACTGATGGTGGGACTGAGAAAGTAATTGGCATCCTCACCCAATACCTCAGATGTTTTGTTAATCTATGGCAAAACGACTGGGTGACCTATCTTCCATTGGCAGAGTTTGCCTTTAATAATTCTTGGCACACCTCCACTCACATAACACCTTTTTATGCAAATGTGGGTTACCATCCGAGGTTTTTCCCCTTGGCGATTGCAGATTCTCCAGTTCCAGAAGCACGAGACTTTTTGTTGGAGTTATATGCCGTGCATCTCAATTAATTTCCAGACAATTGGAACAAGCGAAAGCAGACTATAAGCATTTCGCAGATCGTTCACGTCGAGTGAAGCCTCCATTGGCTGTGGGTGACAAGGTGTGGTTGTTGTTAAGCCTGGTTTTCCCAACCAGGGTTAGGGAGACAAGCTAAACAGAATGTGCAGCGTTAGTCAGATAGGCACACAGATAAATGAGTGAGCTAAGCTTGTATGTTTATTAACATACAGTAAAAATAACAGATACGCTTGTGCTATCAAAAATATAGTTTATTCCATTATGAGTTCATAGCATAGTCAAAATAACAGTCCAATAGTCATGTATCATTTAGTCAGTCCATTCAGGGATATTCAGTTAGCAAAGTCCGTGTAGAAATATCCTATGTCAATTCACTTACAAGTCAGTCCTTTGTTTTCTCTCCCGTTCGAGCAATGCAGTCTTGTGTCCTTGCAGTAATTAGGGATCATCAAAGCCAGAGAGAGAGCAAGCTGTCGTCTTGCTTCTTTTAAAGTGCTTTCACAACCACTCCCTTAATTACTATCCCACAGTTAAAGTTGCAGACACTTTAACATACAAACTATGATTACTTATTATTATTTACCTAAACCAGTTAGGGTAAAACAATGTTATCCCTAACATTCTCCCCTTTTAGGAAATAATAATAAATATAATATAACTATTTACATCTTTAAATCATATTTGTTACAACTCTCTTTAAACTTAGTTACTCCTTGAGCTTTTGTAAATTGGTCTGCAATGTTTTCTTCCGTCATGCAGTAATCCAATTTAATTAGCCCATTCTTTACAGATTCTCTAACATTTAAGTATCTTAAATCAGTATGCTTTGATCTAGTTTTTACAGCAATACTAGTAGCTAACTTTATAGCTGCCTGGTTGTCCTCGTACACAATAATGGAATCTTTTACAGTTATACCCATGTCTAATAATAACTGTTTGTACAGAATTAAGTCAGTGCATAGTAATGACAGACATGAAAATTCCGCTTCCATCGTGGACAAGCTGATATGCTGTTGTCTGATTGACCTCCACCCTATTAGTGTCTTACCAAATAATATAGCCATCCCAGATGTTGATTTTCTAGTGTTTATGTCAGTTGCAAAACTTGCATCTGCATAGGCACTAAGACTCAAATCACCCTTTGGTTCTATATACAATGCATGGTTCATTGTTCCTTTAAGATATCTTAAAATTCTCTTTAATGATTGCCAATGACATTGATGTGGATCTGAATTAAAACGTGCCAGCTGATTTATACTATAAGCTATATCTGGCCTAGACCAATTGCTTATATATGATAAGCTGCCAATCAAAGATTGATATATGGACTTATCAAATTTGGGATTTTGATCATCAGTTTGGCAAACTTCCTGACTCATTGGAGTCTTTGCCGGTTTACAAAGTTCCATTTTAAACGTTTTAATTAATTGGCAAATTTTATCTTCTTGAGATATCTTAAAACCATTTTTTGTTTTGTTAATTGTCAATCCTAGATACTTTTTAATTTCACCTAAATGCTTTAATTTTATCTTTTTGGCTAATAATGATATAATCTCATTAGCTTCATTATTAGTCTTAGTTATCAAAGCAATATCATCTGTAAATAATAATAATAATGACACCGTTCCATTATTTTCTCTTTTAAACACACATGGATCTGCTAAACCAGATTTAAAATCTATATTGTTTAACTCTTTCACAATATATTGGTTCCACTCAAAACCAGATTGTTTCAACCCGTAAAGACTCTTTTTGAGTTTCCAACAATCATTACTATTTACTTTATTGTCTTTTATACCTACTGGTTTTCTTAAATATATAGTGTGCTGCAATGGTGCATGTAGATAAGCAGTTTCTACATCTAAATGATTAATGACATAGTTTTTCTTAGCTGCCCACACTAATGCTGCTCTTAAAGATGTTGCTTTAAGACTTGGTGCAAAAACTTCATCGTAATCAGATGCAGTTTGATTAAATCCTTGAGCTACTAACCTAGCTTTATGGGTAACAGTCCCATCATTTCCAGTTTTTACTTTAAATATCCATTTGCACCCAATGGATTTTTCTCCTGGAGGTAATTTAGCATCTTCATAAACTTTCATTACCTTTAATGAATTTAATTCCTTTTCCATTGCCTTTTGCCAATTCTCCTGATCTTTAGTAGGATACATCCTAAGTTCATCTACACTAGTTGGAACTTTAGTTACTTGGCAAACTATACTTGCTTGATACCTATCAGGTGGTCTAGTTACACGTGTAGTATGTCTAGGTATTACAGGACTTACAGGTGGACTTTCATTTATTAACTCTTCTTGATTATCTAACTCTTCCTGATCAACTGTTTCCTCTTGTTCTGGTCCTATTTGCTCTTCATGGACTTCTTCTTTAATTTGACTCTTCTTATAACTATTCTGTTCTTTCTGCCTTTTGTAGGGTTCAATAATTACTTCATTATTTAAATCTTGCTCTAATCTATTCCATCCTACATGTTCTAGGAATTTTGCACTAGCACTGGTGTAAACTTTAGATGTACCTGGTTCCCAGAATCTATAAGATCTATGATTAGATGTATATCCTACAAAATATAATCTTTTAGCTCTATGCTGTCCTTTGTATCTAAGTTGTGTAGGGATATGCACCCATGCTGGTGCTCCAAATGTGTGCATGTAACTTAAATCAGGTTTTGTACCATGCCACAATGTGAATGGTAATTCATCTGTTGTTGAATTAACAACATTATTTAATATATGATTACCACACATTATTGCTTCTCCCCACAAATTGTCAGGTAATCCTGAATCAGACATCATAGTTCGTGTCATTGATTGTAATGTTTGGCCTCTTCTCTCTATAAAGGCATTATGTTGTGGCCTATATGGTGCAGACATTTTATGTTGAATTCCTAACATTCTTAGTCTGTTCTGGAATTTATTATTTGTAAATTCTGTACCATTATCTGTTATAAGAGTTACTAATTTCTTTTTAGTTTTCCTTTCTGCAAATTTAATCCAATTAAAGAGATTTTGATACGTTTCAGTTTTGCTCTTCATTAAATAGCAAAACCCATATCTAGAATAATGGTCCATTATACTTAGTATGTAACGAGCTCCTCCTACACTTGGTTTTTTAGGACCTATTAAATCTGCAAATACTACCTCTAAAGGCTCTTTGGTAGTAAATCCATCAACTCTATTAGCCGGTGTAACCCTTGCTTTGCTTTGATTACAGGCATTACATTGCAAATACTTATTACAAGGTTTCAAACTTATTCCCTTAGATAATTCAACAGTTTTCTTAAGTATTTTAAAATTTAAATGCCCTAGCCTTCGATGTAACAAGTGAATACATTCATCATGAGGTTTCTTATTTTCATAAACTGTGTTAGCCACCTTTAAACCATTATCATTTAACACATATAATTCACCTCTTAAAGATGCAGTAATTTTCTTATTTTCTTTCTCAATTATGCAGTTATCTCCCCTAAATGTAACTACATATCCTAGTTTAACCAAAATTCTTACTGAAATTAAATTAAACTTAAGTTGTGGTACATATAACATTTTTACATTCTCTTTTATAAAAGAACAATATTCTATACCTTGACCTTTAGCTTTCAGTTTCCAGCCATTGGCTAACGATATCTGCTGTGTACTCTTGGACATTTTAATAAAATGTTTGTTATCATTTGTTATACAATGTGATGCTCCACTATCAACCACCCATAAATTATTTTTTACAGCTCCGTTAGTATACATGGCTAACTCTGGATTTTTATTTATCTTTTGATGACTTTTTGTATTCTGGCCAGCGTTCCGGTACTTTGCTTTTTTACAAAATCTTGCCAAATGTCCTCTTCCTCTACAATTAAAAAACTTTTTAATTGCGTATGCAGTAGGAGTTTCATTATCTTCTTTTTGAAGTTGCTGCCTCCTTAATTCGTCTTTTTCAAGCCTTCTTCTGGCCTCTTCAATCAATCTGCCAGTTATATCAGTTAAAGTTAGGCTTTCCTTTGGCAATATTTCAAGGGAAGTTACGTAGTTATCATAACTTTCGTTAAGGGAAGATAGAATTATGTAGACTTGGTATAGTTCAGAGAAAATAAGCTCTTTCTCATGCAGTTCTTGAAAAATGCTTTGCATAGTTTTCAAATGACTCAGCATATCTCCATTCTTATGGAGATGTGTACTGAAAAGTTTCCGTGTTAGATTTATGTGAGCACCAACATTATCTCGAACATAAATCCTCTTCAGCTTCTGCCAACACCCAACAGCTGTTTTCTCTCCGTGGATATAAACAAGTTGCTGATCAGTTAAGGTGAAAGCAATAATGCAAATAGCTTGTTGATTTTTATGCATAAATTCTTCTATCTTTAGTCTATCTTCCTCATCCTCTGGATCCCATTCTTCTACGTTTGGTGGATTTTCAATTATGTTCCACAAACCTTCTCTTCGTAGAAGCAGACTACATTTCATAGACCATGATACATAGTTTGTTCCATCCAGCTTGGATATAAGGGACAAACTTTGTTGATTGACTTGTGCCATGTTTTCTTATATGGATATAAAAATATAATTAATAAAACACAGCTGTCTGTTTACTGTAATGTGTAACAACACAAACTCTCACTTTTACATAAATCTGTTTTATCCTAGTTAAACTGACTTTGCAGCCTCTGGGCCCATAACCAGTGTTAAGCCTGGTTTTCCCAACCAGGGTTAAGGAGACAAGCTAAACAGAATGTGCAGCGTTAGTCAGATAGGCACACAGATAAATGAGTGAGCTAAGCTTGTATGTTTATTAACATACAGTAAAAATAACAGATACGCTTGTGCTATCAAAAATATAGTTTATTCCATTATGAGTTCATAGCATAGTCAAAATAACAGTCCAATAGTCATGTATCATTTAGTCAGTCCATTCAGGGATATTCAGTTATCAAAGTCCGTGTAGAATATCCTATGTCAATTCACTTACAAGTCAGTCCTTTGTTTTCTCTCCCGTTCGAGCAATGCAGTCTTGTGTCCTTGCAGTAATTAGGGATCATCAAAGCCAGAGAGAGAGCAAGCTGTCGTCTTGCTTCTTTTAAAGTGCTTTCACAACCACTCCCTTAATTACTATCCCACAGTTAAAGTTGCAGACACTTTAACATACAAACTATGATTACTTATTATTATTTACCTAAACCACTTAGGGTAAAACAATGTTATCCCTTACAGTTGTCAACAAAACGTCTTCGGGTCGATCGTCTGATTAGGAAGTTGGATGATCGCTTTATTGGTCCCTTCCCTATAGAATAAACCCATGTGATTTTGCTTTTGTGGAAGCCGTTGGCTGTCAATATTTTAGTCAGGGTGCATAGTTTAGTCTTAATGTGTGTCTTGTCTGCCAGCCATTTGGTTCTAGTAATTAGTGTTTTAGCCACGGAGTTTATCTGTGCTGGGTGGTGGTGGGATTGGGCGTTGAGGTAGCGGTTGGTGTGTGTTTTCTTCTGGAATATGGTGTGTCCTAGTGTGCCATCTGTTTTCTTGTAGATTAGTACATCTAGGAACGGCTTCCACAAAAGCAAAATCTCCA
The DNA here is from genome assembly GCA_033807585.1 of Hydrophis major. Lineage (NCBI taxonomy): Eukaryota > Metazoa > Chordata > Lepidosauria > Squamata > Elapidae > Hydrophis > Hydrophis major. Next base: position 324,087,557 of record CM066328.1, on the reverse strand, counting down.
ACTTGATCCACAAAAACACACTGAGACATAATAGAGACCCAGAAGATGAACAGACCCATGGAACAGCTGTCCTGCCCTACATAAGAGGCACTACAGACAAAATTAGTAAGATTCTATACAGACACCACATCAAGACTGCCTTCAAAACAGACAGAAATATAGCAGCCATCCTCAGGAACCCCAAATTCAAAATTGACCTGGAAAACCAAGGCATATATGAAGTCCCCTGTGCATCAAGCCCGACCACATACATTGGACAGACCAATAGAAGAATAAGTACCCGCCTGGATGAACACAAAAATGCAGTCAAAAAGCTGGAACACACTTCTTCACTTGTCCAACACATGGAAGCCACAGGTCATAACATCAACTTCAATGGCACCAAAACCCTAGCCACCATAGAAAATCCCAGCCACAGAATCATCAGAGAAGCCATAGAGATTGAAAAAAGACCAGAAAGCATGAACAGAAGAGATGATTCCACCAGGCTGTCAATCATTTGGAAGCCTGCACTCACAAACAAAAAAATCTCCACACCACAAGCCAGGCAAACACCTGGGCACAAACAGATCCCCCCTGATACCTCCAGCTCAAACACACCCCAACCAGGCACCCAGATGAAACCCAGCTTCCTAACGAATGATAGCCGTCCATTTACCCGAAGCCAAGCTGCACTAAAGGCCTCCAATAAAATAACACAATGTTGCCAGCCAATCAAGATACAAAAAGAGCCCCCCCCCCAAAATAAAACAGACAGAAGATATTAGTAGCAGAACACAGCAAACTCCAAGACCAATAAACACAGACCAAGACTCATCAGGAGGAAGAAAAAATCATTCTGACACAGCAATAGGCTGCCCCAAATTTAAATCTGAAACCACTGTAAAAGTCTGACTCAGAGACAAACACCATACAGAAGCCTGATGATGGCAGATGAGATTCTGCTGAAACGTTGCTACAACTTTAAAAGCACCACGTGGGAAAATACCCGAATAAAGCTGAATGCCAGACATGTAAGTACCCGCGAAAACTTAAGAAAATATATATATATATATATATATATATATATATATATATATATATATATGTATGTATGTATGTATGTATGTATGTATGTATGTATATATATATATATATATATATATATATATATATATATATATATATATATATATATATATATATATATATATATATATATATATAATAGATTATTATAGGCATCAGAATTATAGGAATTTTCAGATTTATGGTGGTTTATAAGATCCATTCCTTCCCATTATACAGGCACAAATGGCATATCTATCATTTATTATTTATTAATTATATTTATATGGTCACCCATCTCATCAAGGTGATATTTGGCAGCATGCAATAATCCAATTAAACACACACATAAATATAAACAATCATATAAATATATTTTAAATTCAGTGTTAAAATTAAATATTATTAAAATTAATAGTAGTAGTATAGGACTTCGACTTATATACTGCTTCACAGTGCTTTACAATTTTCTCAAAGTGGTTTACAGAGTTAGTATGTTGCCCCCAACAGGTCCTCATTTTATCAATCTCAGAAGGATGGAAGGCTGAGTCAACCTTGAGCCTGATGAGATTTGAACTGCCAAATTGCACGCAGCTAGCAGGCAGCAGAAGTAGCCTGCAGTACTGCATTCTAACCATTGTGACACTGTGGCTCAAATACATAAAATACATAAATCCCAGACATGGAGAAAATAGTATATCATTTCAGTAACAGAGCCATCTGAAGACATCTCTGGTTCTCTGGTAACTCCAGGCCAGGTTACATAACCAGGTTTTGAGGGATTTATGGAACATCACAAGGGTGAAACATGGAGACAGAAGAGAGAAGTTTTGAGGCTCTTGGGCATGGAATGCCTGGTAACTTTTTTTCAGAAAGTTTTGGGGAAGTAAATGCAATGTTTTCTTCATTAAAATCTCTCAGTATAATGATAGTTCTATCTGCACTATCATAGTGATATGATACTCAGTCACCCTCAAGAAAATATATGCTTGAGAGGAGACATCTAAACTAAGAGCTGTTAAAAAAAATGACTGTCTTTCTATCCTTCATTACAAGGGTTTAAACGGAGGTTTAGTAGTAGACCTTATCGGGGACACTGCAATAATGGATTTCCACACTGGCCAGAGATTGAACTACAGTAATCCTGAGTTTGGCAACTATTTGAAGTTGCAACATAACTCCCCCCAAGTACTTATGACACAGTCTGGAGGTTACAAATGTCACAGCACCATAGCAGCCATTTCACTCTTACAAATGACTGCAAAGGCACTGCAACATTCATCCTGCCTATTCCTCCCCCGCCCCCCCCCCCCCCGCTGTGTCTCCACAAGTAGACCAGCGGACACTCACTTATCTTTTGAAGATCTAGCAAAATGTCTCCTCTCTGTTTCTTTGCCTCTTTGTTTCTTTGCCTATTCCCAGTGAGCGGTGAGAACAGAGGAGAACAACCATCTTTGATCTAATTTGGGGAATTAACTATTTTCTACTTTCATCACGAGGTCTGCACGTTATCTGATTTTTTAAAAATTTATCTTGGTGAGGAAATGTTGGAGTCCTCCCAAAATTCTTAACAACTAGGCATGTAAACTAGATATAGGGGTAAATGCCAATTTTCCTTACCTTTTTCATACTGAAGCATTAGAAGTGAATCAGTTGAATTCTAGAGAATCTAAAGAAAAGAAGAACTACAGGTGACATGATAGCAGCCTTCCAGTATTTAATGGGCTGCAACAATGAACCTGAAGGCAGGACATAAAGCAATAGATGGAAACTGATCAAGAAGATAAGCAATCTGGATTAAGGAAAAACTTCCCAACAGGGAGGACAATTAACCAGTGGAACATCTTCCTTTCTGAAGTTGTGGGTTCTTCATCACTGGAGGTTTTAAATAAGAGACTACACAGTCACTTGTCTGAAATGGTCTAGGGTCTCCTGCTTGAGCAGTGGGCTGGACTAGAAGACCGCTAAGGTCCCTTCCAGCTCTATTTTGATTCTGATTCTGACCTCCAAGGTCCCTGTCAGCTCTAATCTGATTGACTGATTAAATTGCCTAACTCAAATTATTAATTTAATTGAAATTATCTGATCAGTTTTCTTCAAATCAGCAATTTAGTATGGATTATTGATTTCATTTTAAAAATAATTCAAATCAGATGAGGTGTATGTTTTGATATTTTGGTCTGAATTACTGCCCTGTTTCAAAAAACTTTGACTTGTTCAAGTATTCATACAAATGGTATAGGACTGCCTTTCTTTCAAGGTTCCTTCCAACTCTATTATTCTGTTAAATAATTTTTGAATTAAAGCTAAATTAATTTTCACACAGACCCCAAATAATAGTGATGAAATAATTTAAATGAATCAAAAAATGTTTGTAAATCAGGGTTTAACTGAAGGGCCTTTGATGCTCTTTGAACTTGAATATGATTCCATGATTCTGGGTATTTCAATCTTGGTGTATTTGATCTTATCAGGTGTGTTGTTTAGCAATGCTGTCATGGATTCTTTTGCTATTTCTAGGTCTATGGACATCAGATGATACAGTGATTTCATCTTTACCTATGGTCAGATCTTTCATTCTTTGGAGGTACTGTACTTGGGAGTTGTTGGAGTATTTTCTTCCCCTTATGTGGTGTCCAAGCTTTTTTTGTGACAATTGGACAAAGAGATATATCTGGCTTCTGTGTTTTTGGGGCATTCAGAGAAGCATGGGAGAACAGATCCACTGCTTTTTATCCCACACTGTTTTTCTTTAGTGATTTGGCTTTTTGGGGGGGGGAGGTCTTAGTTTCTGTATTGGATTGTAAGTTTCATTGTCCTCCAGTACTTCTTTGGCTTTTTGTATATATTGTGATCTGTCCACAATAACCATAGTTTGGCCTTTGTTTGCTGGTAGGATGATGATAGATTGTGTTCTGACCAAGGCTTCCTGAGACTGTAATTAAGCACATGCTTAGTCCAAACAACTCTCTTTTTACTTCAACGCTGGGAATTGTGTTCATTCCCAGCCTGTAATCCCAAACAGTCTCTTGAGATAAGCACCCACCTTTATCTCCTTTGAATTGCTGCCAACAACTAAAGTGCCAAATTAACTGTAAAAAGCCAAACAAAGTACAAAGTCCACATAGAGCCTCAAAGTTTCATCTGAACAGAGTGAGCAACGTTGCTTCCTGCAAAGGTTCCTGTCCCTTTGCATTTCCTTTATATCTTATGGGAGGGGCAATCGCCTCTTAGCCTTACTCCTGAGTCACCCCTTTTGTCTTGGCTGCTCTTGCCTTCTGGCAGCTCTGTGCACACGTGCACTGGGAACAGGTTCCCCTTGTTCCTCTGCCTCACTGCTATCAGATTCTGGAGGTTCCAGAGTCAGCACATAACTCCCAGATGGTCCTGGCCCTGGCCCCATCTCTATATCAGATGCAGGATCATTGTCTGAGTCCTCCCCAGACTCCCAGATTGGCCCATGTTCTTCCCCACTGTCAGATTCTGCTGCCGCCTCTGCAGATTGCTGGCGGAGATTGGGTTTTCTTTAGGTTTTTGAAGGCTTTGTCCTCTGCTTTGAGCTGATTCTGTTCTTGTCTCTTTCTGGTCTGTGGTATGATTGCTTGTCTTATGGTTTGTCTGTGTTGAAGTTGAGACGTTTTGGTAGTATATTGCAGTAGATAATGGGTGGTTGGACATGTTGATCACTCATTCAAGCGCCAGTACTTCTTTGATTCTGAGGTTAAGTTTGAGTAGTTTGGTTTGTAGTTTGGTTTAGAGATCATTTAGAAATTAGAAATCATTCATCCAATATAATTAGATGTAATTAAGCCTCTACATGAACATTTTGAAGGAACAATGATGTCCTCAAAGTTAGATATGTCCTCAACATTCTCTTAATGCAACTGAAGTCATCTTTTCCATGATACACTGGCAAAGACAATTATAAGTTAATTATAATTATAAAATTCCAGAATTTAGTAAATTTTAACAGATGGATTGGGATAGCTTTGTATCTTACACTCCTTCACAATCTGCAGTGGAATCCTTCCTACTAATGAAGTATGCTTTCTCCATAGGCTACCTATTCATTCTATTATTATTACTCTTACTTGTCTTTTCCTTTCGTTTTTAGCTTTTCTCACCCAACAGCTATATAACCTTGTTCTAAGGTCAAAATCTGCTGTGAATACTGGAGAGTGCTCAGTAAGCATTATTATAGTCATCAATTAGGTACCACATTTTAATGGAGAACAAGGGTGATGAGATGAAAAAAAATGCAATGTCTTACTAGGACAATCTAAAATAATTTACAAATGTTTGCATTATAATCAGCCGTAGCAAAATAAGGGAAACCTATCTAAAACAAAGGCAAAGATCTATGTCAATCAAAGAAACTGCATATCCTACCTTTAAAAATAGTGCAGGACATCAAATATGAAGCAATTCACAAAAATCTGACTTTCCATGTAAAATATGATATATCCAGCCTCAGAAACCTAACTGTAATTATAGAAATAACTAATTTATTTTTCCCACGGCTATTCCATTATTATGTTATATGCTGGAGAGGTTTTTAATGACTCCTATAATTCACACAACATATATTACTGTTGATTAAAATGTGCAGAACTTTCAAAAATGTTAAAAAGTTAAGAGGAGAGGTTCTTTTTCCTCATTATTATTTCAAATAGAGCCCATCAAAAGCTATTTTGGTGGAATAGCACACCACATGAGGCTAGCACAGTCAAAAGCATCATATAACATGACCTGCATCTGGGCTGAATGAAGGTCTAGAAGTTATGAGAATGTCCATTCCCCAACCCTATCCCCCCAAAAAATGTCAGGGAGAGAAAGGTAGAACAAAAGAGTTAGCAATCAATGAGTGGTCTAAAACGTATGGCTATCTATAGAGACAAACATTGAAATACAACGAATTATTAGGAGACAACAGTTGGAAGAATATCAACTATTTTGTACAGAAGTTATTTCATTAAGTGCATGTCCATGTTGGTTTACACCAGGACCATTTTTCAGTTTTCTATTTCTAATTTTGCCTCTATCTCTACTTCTATTTATGGTCAGCTAGATATTTAGATTAAACTTGGCATTTTGACTCATCGAGTCCTTCCCCAAGGATCTGGGATAGGCAAATGTTGTTGATGAATAGTGTTAAAGGTATTGTTGCAGGCGGTAAGCTGTTCCAAGTAAAGCTGTCCTTTGCAATTGAATGATAGTTATTTTGTCAATGCTGATTGCGTGTCAATGCTGATTGCGTTCAAGTGATGCTTCACTTGTTTGGGGATTGTGCCCAAGGACCAGAGGTGGTATTCAGCAGGTTCTGATCAGTTCTGGAGAACTGGTATAGGAAATTTTGAGTAGTCTGGAGAACCGGCAAATACCACCTCTGACTGGAGATTTTACAGTATCCTTCCCCTGCCACACCCACCAAACCACATCCACAGAACCGGTAGTAAAAAAAAATTGAATCCCACCACTGCCAAGGACCTATTATTATTGGTAATGTCTGCTTTCTTTTCCCACATTTGTTCTACTTTTATTTGCATGTCTTTGTATTTTTTTTAACTTACTCATTTTGATGTTTCCACCAAATTTCCATTACTGGCACATTTTTACAGATATTCCAGTGAAACAATTGTGTAATATGTTATTGTTTTTAAATGATTTGTGCAATCTTCTTGTATGAACTGAGTATATGATCTACTGTTTCTTCTGGCCCTCAGTTGTATTAGTTTGAATAGCTTGCTCTTGAGCAGAAGAAATTAAACCTTCAGTTGTTTTTTTTTAATATTCCAATTTTAAGTCATTGTCAGGTTTTATCTTTATCTACCCTCCATCTTTTGTAGCAATTGACCTCGTAATCCTTCTTCCTGTCAACATTCTGCTTGTTTTTGTTACATTATTTCAACATTCATGTTTGTTTCCTATACATTCAGTATGTTCTGCTTTTTAACTTGCATCAATGCTTGTTCTTGGTTGTCTTTTATATAATCAGCCAATACATGTTTTTCTACTTTGACAGAATTTTTGATTTGAAGTAAACTTCTGCCTTTATTTCTGCAAAGTATTCTATCATTATCATTACAAGGAACTAATGCATAGTAAATAGTCATGAATTTTCTTTGCCTCCCTCCCTTTCCTTCCTCCCTTCCTTCCTGCCTGCCTACCTGCCTTTTTTCTTTCTCTTTCTCCAAACTCTCTCATCACATTTTCTATTTGGGGGGATTGTGTTGACTTTTAGCACTACTGGAAATGCAGCAAAGCAAATATGGAATTCATTTTCCTTTTGAATTATTGGGGACTCTCACATGCCTCTCTTCTCCCATTAGTAAAAATACTTGCTTTAATATATGTTGTGAAGAAATGCACAGTAACTTCCAGCTGTTTAAATCAAACCAATTACTATTTTTCCCCATTACATAGAAATCCAACATCTGGTTTTTGAACCTTTCAACTATTTGTGGTGCATTATTTAGAAGTTATCTTCCTTCATTTCCTCATTTGCCAAATCAACAGCTACAACAGAAAACAGCTATAATCACAATTAGTGGGGAAAGGCCTGGAGGCAAAAAATGGTAATAGTTATTCTTCACAAAAAATGGTAATAGTTATCCTTCACAAAAAAATGGTAATAGTTATCCTTCACAAATTCTTAGTTTTCTGTAGAAATCAAACAATTTATTTCCAGGTCACTAGAGAATTTCTTTCCAAGTCTCTTTAAGATAAATGGGTATGTTTGTCCAATGCTATTTTTTACCATTGCCTTCCTATTTACATACATACATACATACATACATACATGTGTGTGTGTGTATGTATGTGTGTGTATGTGTGGTATTCAGCTTTGTTTGGGTATTTTCCCACATCATTATAGTTGTGCTTTTAAAGTTGTAGCGACATTTCAGCAGAATTTCATCTGCCATCACCAGGCTTGTGTATTGGGTTCGTCTGTGTGTCAGGCTTTCACAGCCATTTCTGCTGTTCAATGAAATTGAAAAAAAAACCTGACAGCATGAATAGAAGAGATGACTCCATCAGACTGTCAATTATCTGGAAGCCTTCACTCACAAACAATAACCACACCACAAGCCAAGCAAACACCTGGGCACAAACAGATCCCGCCAATACCTCTAGCCCAAACATACCCCAATCAGCCACCCAGATGAAACCTAGCTTCCTAATAAATGATAGCCATCCATTCACTCGAAGCCAAGCTGCACTACAAGTCCCCAATACATGAAACACAATGTTGCCAGCCAATCAAGACAAAAAAAATGCTACAAACAGACAGAAGATATTAGAAACACCAATCAAGCAGAACACAGCAAACTCCAAGACCAATAAACACAGACCAAGACTCCCAACCAATCAGGATGAAGAAAAAACCATTCTGGCACAGCAGTAGGCTAGGACCAAATTTAAAATAGAAATGGTTGTGAAAGTCTGACTCACAGACGAACACTATACAGAAGCCTGATGATGGCAGATGAGATTCTGCAGAAACGTCACTACAACTTTAAAAGCACAACTATAATGATGTGGGAAAATACCGAACAAAGCTGAATACCATACATGTGTAAGTGTGTGTGTGTGTGTGTGATGACCCGTAGTCTCTCAAAATATATTAAAGCCCGGTAAAGCCTTCAACTTACCGTATATACTCGAGTATAAGTCGACCCGAATATAAGCCGAGGCACCTAATTTAACCACAAAAAACTGGGAAAACTTATTGACTCGAGTATAAGTCGAGGGTGGGAAATGCAGCAGCTACTGGTAAATTTCAAAAATAAAAATAGATGTCAATAAAAACTTTCACTAGGACAGTTGAGAATAAGTTTGATGTTCACAATTTCCTCTTTGAAAGAGACCAGTAAATAGGGAACAAGAAGATGAAGAAAAAGAAGTGTGTTTTTTCACACTTTTCACACTGAAGTGAACAAAAATGGCATCATAGGAACAAGCTTATTCTCAGCCCAAAGGTTTGTTTCTGATTTCTTCCCTGATTTAAGGGAAATTTGGGAAACGATCTCACTATCATGAAAGGTTTGATTGATTCACTAACCCAAAAGATGATGATGATGACAGTGGTAGGCAGGAGTCACTCTCTCCCTTGCAAGAAAAAACCAAGAGCCGTTCTTATGATCTCTCTCTCTCTCTCTCTCTCTCTCTCTCCCCCTCCTCCCCCTCCTCCCGAGTGGACTGAAAGCAGCTGGAGCTGAGGAAATGAAACTGAGTGGAGCAACCTCAGCTCGCATTGCTTTCTCAGCCTAGAGCTCAGAAAAGCCTCCCCCTCCTCCTCCCCCTCCTCCCGAGTGGACTGAAAGCAGCGGGAGCTGAGGAAATGAAACTGAGTGGAGCAACCTCGGCTCACGTTGCTTTTTCAGCCTAGAGCTCAGAAAAGCCTCCCCCTCCCATGCTTAAAAGTTGCAAAGGAAACACGGAAGCAGGGAAGCGGCTGCCCAGCTTCGGAGCTCCACACCATTTTTTTTCAGAGGGGAATCTGACTCAAGTATAAGCCGAGGGGGGTTTTTTCAGCACAAAAAATGTGCTGAAAAACTCGGCTTATACTCGAGTATATACGGTAACTTCACTGTTTTATTCGGCACAGTTTAAAGTCACAAAAGTAAATAAGGAAGCAAACAGAAAACCAAAACAAACCGCATTGATGACAGTTCTGAAGCAAGCCGAGATAACTAATTAAAAACTCCAGGAAAATAGCTGAGAAAAGTCCATGGGAAGAACGCCAGCAAAGATAAGCCTCCTTCAAGGTGAACACTAATTGACTTCAGCAATTGTAACTGCGCAATTGCAAACTTATATACATAGCTACCAGCTGCAAGCCATGAGGAAGATCATGGTAATCTGCTCTTGAGTAGACCTCACTTTTCCCTGATTCTCTCCTCCCTGCATGATCTGGGATGGATAGGGGATAGGCCTGGATCCTCCTCTGACTGTTCAGCTAGCCTCTGCCCTTCCCCAGCTTCCTCCACCACCTTTGGAGCCATATACTCTCTGTTAGCTGTTTCTCCTCTTCCTCAGAGTCAGACTCCACCAGGGGCATGACAAGATGACAGATAGATAGATAGATAGATAGATAGATAGATAGATAGATAGATAGATAGATAGATAGATAGATATAGATATAGATATAGATATAGATATAGATATAGATATAGATATAGATATAGATATAGATATAGATATAGATATAGATATAGATATAGATATAGATATAGATATAGATATAGATATAGATATTTTGACGTGTTCGGCTTGCTCACACAAGCACGAAGCTGAAAGCACCACTCTGAAGATGGCGAGTGGGACCTCATTGAAACGTCGCCAAGATACTCTCAATCTTACATGGGAAAAGACCCGAAGACACCAAAACCTGCATTCCTGTACCCGTGAAAATCTATGAATATATATATATATATATATATATATATATATATATATATATATATATATATATTGTATTGTATTGTATTGTATTGTATTGTATTGTATTGTATTGTATTGTATTGTATTGTATTGTATTGTATTGTATTGTATTGTATTGTATTGTATTGTATTGTGATGTGATGTGATGTGATGTGATGTGATGTGATGTGATGTGATGTGATGTGATGTGATATGATATGATATGATATGATATATAGCCAGTTTAATTGCTGCCCATGTTGGGTATTAACATGCAACAAATCCAAACAATGCAACCAAACAATGGTTACAAATCAAGCAGATTATAAAAGAGCTTCTTCCAGGCTTGATGATGAGTAATTTTGTTCCCTTTGCTTCACTGAGTGCAGCATAGCACCATGGTTACATGAATGAATGTTTCTTCACTCATGGTCCAATGAAGCATAGACCAAGTTTAGGCAGTGTAAGTTGATTTTTAGTCAAATAAATTAACTTCCTTCAATGTCAGAAAATGCTGTAGCAACCAGGCAACATTGGTTTTCTGTTTGTTTCCTTATTTACTTTTGTGACTTTAAGCTGTGCCTAATAAAACAGTGATGATCTGAAGACCCTCTTTGCGCCTGTTGACCAAGTGAAGTTTGTAAAAAATATACTTGCTGCAACATAAATATTCTGCTTTTTTATGGACTATGGATCAAGGTTGTTCTGTCATAAACTTCTGGTAACAGTTAAATTAGAAAGGTTAATTCTAAAGAATCACAATAGATTCTTGGTGAATTGAGATTTGATTACCTTCTGAACTTTGCCCTTTGTGTGGAGCAGCTGCCACATTGCTCAGCGGTAACAGCAACAGTCATGGGATTCACAACTTCTAACAACAAGGCAGCAATTAGTTTGTTGAGAATTTGGACTGGTATAGAAAAAATACCTCTTTGTCATAGATATAAGGAGCCCTACAATAAGCGAGTGAATAGATGGCATAACTGTTTGACAATGGTTCTTTTTAAATATTGAATGATGACTATATTCTACTCACAAGAAAATACAAGGAGCTTTTTGTTTTAGGAAAGCCAAGACATAAAATACCAACTCATCAATGACTTCTTCCTCAGTTCTAATCTTTCTTTGTTCTTCGGGAAAAAGAGACCTTATATAATTGCAATTTGTGTTCTGTTCAATCTTGTTGAATCTGACTGCTTAAAATCATCTAATGGATATTTCCCCCTTATTTTTCCTTAGAGAAGACCCCCCCTAACCACAAAACATTTATTTGAATGCATTTATTTTTAAGAAACCAAGCTGCATTTAAGTGCTCCTGAAAATGTGCAACTTCTCAAATACTCAAATTCATCATGTAGTCAAAAATACTGCTAGGCATGCGTTTTGATTTCTAAATCTTGAAAGGCTCAGGTTTGTCTTCTTTGCAATATCTGAACACTATGAAGAAGTTGGATATCTATGCCCTCTATTAAGACATTACTCCAAGAAAAACCATACACAGGGATGGGATCCGACCGGTATAACTACCGGTTCTGTTGCTCTGCATCACGCGCACATGCACGAGTCACATGAGTTGTGCGAATGCAATTTACGACCTGCTGAGCTGCCCAGACAGCTGAGCAGTGCTGCGTGCAAGTGCACAGTGGTTGGAAAAGCCCCTTTTTCCTGCTTTTTCAACCACAGTTGTGTCACGCAAAGCAGCTCCAGTTGAAAAAGCAGGAAATAAAGTTTGAGTAAGAGCCCGGGCGGGTGGGTGGGCCAAAACAGCAGCAGACATAGAACCGGTTCTATGTATAATCTCTATTTGCTGCATTTCAGAGCAACTGGTTCTACAAAAGTGGACAGAACTGGTAGAATCCCACCGCTGCATACCTATAGTTTTACCTTTCTTCATTCTTCTACTAATAATATGTTCAATTCACAAACTGAAGAAAAACTGAGATGGTGTTTGCTTTCCATTCTTCGTTTTACATATTATTTATGTGCAAAGTTGCTAATTCGTGGGCTGTTAAATAGATTTGTAAGAATCAACCTTGATTCATTTCTATTCAGAAATTCAAAATCTGAAGGGAACATGATTAGATTAGCATTTGTGATTCAAGGGTAAACCAGTTCAAGCTGCTTCAAGATTCAGCTAAAAAAGAAAGATGTCCATCCGCCACATGGGAAAGCATTAAACACCTGCACCTGCTTCTCTTATGTGGCAGAATGGGATGAAAAGAGCAGGGTTGATAGACTCTTTAGAATACTCCTGCCAAGTTTCAGTTGGATATCTTCAAGGATTTCACTCTAATGAATGTTTGAAACAATTCCCATGTGCTTCTTTTATGGCTAATGGAATGAACAAAAGACAGGATCATACTTTTCATGTTTTTTGGGGTGGGGGAGATTGAATTGTTAAGTCTCCTGAGTCAGGGTAGAAAGTTTTCTACCCTCAAAATATAATTTTTCAAAAACTGTGTTACAGTAAATTATTATTTTCCCCTTGCTTTTCCAGGCTTGGTTAACACTAACAAATGCCTTTTGTGTGTGTATGTGTGAACCATGAATGAAATGGATAAACTGTGAATGGCATTTAGAGACCAAATTAGCAAGGATGTCAGAGTAAGCATCCCCAGTCATTTTTATTGATATATATACATTGAATCAATCAATGAAATCAGGTTAAATCTATCTGATTCAGAGATCCATTTTTATACATTTGTGCAAATCCAATGTATTGGAGAAATATTAGCTGTCAATACTAAGAAACTAAGTCTGGAAAGATTGACTCTTCTTGATGCCCCAATGTGCCAGGCTATTCAATCAAAGGAAATATGCAAAATAAAGTTCCTTCTCCTTTCTGTTCAATTTTATTTATTTTATACCATTAAATTGTTAATAAGGACATATTCAAGCAAAAAAGCCTGCTCAGCCCTGAAGCAGATTGTGAAATCAAACTTTTATTGGACATCTACTATTCAGTCCTATAACCTGTCCCTAACATCTCTTGTTATTTGCACTAGAATTATCTATAAATTTGAAAAAAACAAAACATAAAATAATTATGGAATTTGTTTCCTAACCTAGTGAGAAAATTAATATGTATTCGGGGGTGAAGATAACAAACATGTTAAGTCCTGAGCATGAGCGCAAGGAACGGAGACGAGACATCGAACGGTGACTTCAACTCTTTATTGTGAAATAAGAACAGAGCAAATACTTGGGCAGCAGCAGCTCTTTTATAGAGCTGGCTGCTGTCAAAACAACTAATGATTTGAGTTTATCGCTCTCACAAGCGTCCAATCAGAGAGGCCCATTAACAGCCAATCAGACTGGCCAGAAACTATCAATCATGACTCGCTATTCGCGGGCCAATGAGAAGTGCAGGATTACGAACCTGCTGCAAAGTAAAGCTATTTAGGATTGTTACTGCTGCATTGGCTTAGTCCACAACAAAGCATATCAAAGAAAATTGTCTTAGGACATTCAAAATGTGATATATATATATATGTTTTGTGAATGGAAGGATTGACCCTGCTGGGAGTTTTGACTCTGATGCCTCTGAAGATGGAAGGTTTGAGCCTGCTGTGAATGTGGAGTCTTATCAGAGGACACAGATATGAGCCAGGAGGATGAGAGAGTGTCAGAGATATGGTCATCTCCAGAACATTCGACTTCGTTCATGCCAGCAGCTGATACAGAAAATAAGCCAGAGGCTTTGAGCGAGGAAGAGACTGATGGATGTTGGCTTGATGCTAGGACTAGGAGAAGATTGAAACATCAATCACAATCTGAAAGGAGACATCAAGCCAGGCATTGATTAGAGAGGATGACACGCCCATCCAGGGGATTTAAGGAGGCGTGCTGATTCTCAATCTTTGCTTGGAGCAAAGTGCTTTGTGGATTCGAAAGAATATGTTTGAAACGGCCATTGTGATTTATGGACAATTCTGAATTGCCAGACAGATCCCTGGAAGACTGCCAAAGACTGGGAAAACAGTGCAGTTAACTCTTTTGGGTCTGGTTTTGTTTTGCTTGAATATTTGAACTCTGGAACTTTGTATTCTCACCTGTGGATACAGGTGAGACATAACATACATACATACATACATACATACATATATATATGTGTGTGTGTGTGTGTGTGTGTGTTTTCTTAAGTTAATTAAGTACTTAAGACTTTTCTTAAGTCTTAAGTAGAATCCAGCCAAACTAAATTAAATACAGATGAAGCTGATAAAATAAGACACCAAGTTACCAACATCCTATGCACAAGCAAACCACCCAAAAGCAACTTGCAGCAAAATGAAATTAAAGCGCTACAAACCCTGAAAAGAGACAGCAGCATAATCATCCTCCCAGCAGATAAAGGGAATGCCATTGTAGTAATGGACAGAAAAGACTATGAAACTAAATTGACAGACCTACTCCAAGACTCCACATAAAAACCCATAAACACAGACCCAACCACATATCTGGAAAAATTAACCAAGAAGAAAATTATAACCAGCCACATAAGCAAAGAGATCCAACACACGATCATACCCAGAGAGAAATCTTCCAGATGTCCCAAACTATACGGCCTCCCAAAAATACACAAAGAAGGCATACCTCTCAGACCCATAGTCAGCTCCAGAGGAGCACCACTACAAAACCTGGCTAAACACCTAGCAGAAGAGCTACAGCCCCATGCTGAAACAGCAGCTTCTCATGTACAAAACTCATACCACTTCTTGGAAATGATCAAAGATCTCCATGTGGAGCAAGAAGATCTGCTTGTAAGTTTTGATGTGGTTTCACTATTCACTCAAGTCCCGATAAGAAGAGACCCTTGAAATCATCAAAAATAAATACCAACCAGCTAAACACCTCATGGAACTAACAGAATACTGCTTAACAAACACATATTTCATATACAAAGGACAAAGATACAAGCAAATTGAAGGAGCCCCCATGGGATCACCACTATCACCTGTCATTGCAAACCTGTTCATGGAAGAATTCGAATCCAGAGCCCTGGCCAATGCCATCCTCAAACCCAAACCATGGTTAAGATATATCGATGACACATTCGTGATTTGGCCCCATGGACAAGAAAACCTAAACAATTTCCTAACACACCTAAACAGCGCACCCCCCAAAATCAAGTTCACCATGTAAACAGAAACAAACAAACAACTACCATTCCTAGATGTACTAATCTACAAAAAAAAATGATGGCACACTAGGACACACCATATACCAGAAGAAAACGCACACCAACCACTACCTCAACGCCCAATCCCACCCCCACCCAGCACAGATAAACTCCGTGGCTAAAACACTAATTACTAGAACCAAACACCTGGCAGATAAGACACACATTAAGACTGAACTATGCATCCTGAGTAAAATATTGACAGCCAACGGCTTCCACAAAAGCAAAATCACCAACTTGATCCACAAAAACACACTGAGACATAATAGAGACCCAGAAGATGAACAGACCCATGGAACAGCTGTCCTGCCCTACATAAGAAGCACTACAGACAAAATTAGTAAGATTCTATACAGACACCACATCAAGACTGCCTTCAAAACAGACAGAAAAATAGCAGCCATCCTCAGGAACCCCAAAGACAAAATTGACCTGGAAAACCAAGGCATATATGAAGTCCCCTGTGCATCATGCCCAGCCACATACATTGGACAGACCAATTGAAGAATAAGCACTTGCCTGGATGAACACAAAAATGCAGTCAAAAAGCTGGAACACACTTCCTCACTAGTCCCACACATGGAAGCCACAGGTCATAGCATCAACTTCAATGGCACGAAAACCCTAGCCACTATAGAAAATCCCAGCCACAGAATCATCAGAGAAGCCATAGAGATTGAAAAAAGACCAGAAAGCATGAACAGAAGAGATGATTCCACCAGGCTGTCAATCATTTGGAAGCCTGCACTCACAAACAAAAAAATCTCCACACCACAAGCCAGACAAACACCTGGGCACAACCAGATCCCCCCTGATACCTCCAGCTCAAACACACCTCAACCAGGCACCCAGATGAAACCCAGCTTCCTAACTAATGATAGCCGTCCACTTACCCGAAGCCAAGCTGCACTAAAGGCCTCCAATAAAGTAACACAATGTTGCCAGCCAATCAAGATACAAAAAGAGCCCCCCCCCCAAAAAAAAAAAACCAGACAGAAGATATTAGAAGCAGAACACAGCAAACTCCAAGACCAATAAACACAGACCAAGACTCTCAACCAATCAGGAGGAAGAAAAAACCATTCTGACACAACAATAGGCTGCCCCAAATTTAAATCTGAAACCACTGTAAAAGTCTGACTCACAGACAAACACTATACAGAAGCCTGATGATGGCAGATGAGATTCTGCTGAAATGTTGCTACAACTTTAAAAGCACCCCTATTATGACGTGGGAAAACACCCGAACAAAGCTGAATGCCAGACATGTAAGTACCCGCGAACACTTAAGAAAACATATATATATATATATATATATATATATATATATATATATATATATATATATATATATATATATATATACATACATATACATATACATATACATATACATATACATATACATATACACATACACATACACATACACATACACATACACATACACATACACATATACATATACATATACATATACATATACATATATATATATATGTTTTCTGAGGTTCTCGTGGGTATTTGTATGTGGATGTTTGGTTATTTGGGTTTTCTCCACGTAAGATTGCAAGTATCTAGGCAACATTTCAATGAAGTCTCATTCATCATCTTTAGGCTTGGTCTTCAGCTCTGTGCTTCTCAGAGTGATGTGAGTTTGCAGCTGCTTCTTCCTTTTAACTGCTAGTAGGGGTGTGACTTGATTGGGTGGGGGCTTGGCTGTGTTCTGATTGGGTGGGGATGTGTTCTCATTAGTTGGGGGTTTGGCTGTGTTCTGATTGGTTGGGGGGTTGGCTGTGTTCTGATTGGCTGGAGGCGTGTTCTGTTCAGGTGGGGGCTTGGTTGTGCTCAGGTTAGTCAAACCGTTATCTACACGCACTCTCACACCACCACCCAGCACAGATCAATTCCGTAGCCGAAACACTCATCTCCAGAACAAAATGCTTAGCCGACGAACAACACCTAGGGACCGAACTACACACACTCACTGGCGTGCTGACAGCCAATGGATTCCAAAGAAAGAAGATCACCCACCTTATCAAAAAAGAAACCCCAACCAAAATCCAAAACAGAGAACAAGAGAATGGCAAAGCCCTCCTCCCATATATAAAAGGCACTACAGACAAAATCAGCAAGATCCTCCAAAAACACAACATTAAGACAGCATTCTGCACAAACAGAAAGATATGCACCATCCTAAGAAACCCTAAGGACAAAATCAAGTTAGAAAATCAAGGAGTATACAAAATCCCTTGCACTGCTTGCCCCACCACATACATTGGACAAATTAACAGAAGAATAAGTGCACGCATTGAAGAACATAAGAACTCAATCAAAAAAGAAGAACCGACCTGTTCCCTGGTCCAACACCTCAAAGCCACAGGATATGAGATTGACTTTAAAAATACCAGAACTATCACCAAAACCGAACACTTCAGCAGCAGAATAATCAGAGAAGCCATAGAGATAGAAAAACGCCCACACAGCATGAATAAACGAGATGATATCTCCCGCCTACCAGCCATTTGGAAACCCGCCCTCATGAACAGATGAGTAACTAACATGAAGAATGACACCAGACCCACACTCCTGAGAGCCACACAAGATGCCACCACCACACTTCCATGTAGAAAGCAGACTCACACCCACACAGAAGATGAGACACGACCACGGACCAGAAGCCGCACTGCAGCTGCATCACTACCCACTTCAAACCCCTTTGAGCCATACATGAAGCGAACTGACCCCCACCATGAAGATGCAGCACGACCACGAACTTGAAACCAAACAGCAAGATCACAGCTCACCAGCTCAAATCCCCCAGCAACTAAGACTAACCTGAGCACAACCAAGCCCCCACCTGAACAGAACACGCCTCCAGCCAATCAGAACACAGCCAAACCCCCAACCACACCCCCACCCAATGAGAACACAGCCAAGCCCCCATCCAATCAAGTCACACCCCCACTAGCAGTTAAAAGGAAGAAGCAGCTGCAAGCTCACATCACTCTGAGAAGCACAGAGCTGAAGACCAAGCCTGAAGATGATGAATGAGACTTCATTGAAACGTTGCCTAGATACTTCCAATCTTACGCGGGAGAAAACCCGAATAACCAAAGATCCATATATATATATATATATTGAAGTTGAAGCTGTAGCAACCTAGTATTTCATTCATTCATCAATTTATTCATTGAATCTTTCACTCCACTGCATCATATAAAGATTGTAGCATTATGGGATATACTATGATATCATTGTCCTTGTTTCTTCTGAGCATATTGTTAATTTTAATTTGTGTATTCATTTTTCATGTTCTTTTTTTTTATTTATAAGTAGAATCAAAATATTGGGGTAATAAATGAACCTGCCCCTAGCTTAAAAACTATAGTTTTTATAAATTTTAATTATTACTAATGATGTTTGTTATGTTTCTGGTTATTGTGCTCTATTGTTTTGTGCTTTTAAATTTAAATGCTACTCAGAATCACATATGTCAAATGGGCAGTTATGTAAATTTAGCAAATAAATAAATAAATGCTTCTAGTGGAGCACTGTGGTATACATAAGCAGTTTCAAGAAATCTGCAAATGATTTGAAAAGAAAATCAATGGAACCAACAGGAAGAATTCTTATATCCTTAGTATTAACCAGCAATTTTTCACTCAGCAGCTACATTACATATTATATAGCACTCTACCCCTGTTAAGTTCTGCGCACGGGTGCAAGAAGTGGAGACGAGACGATGAACAGTGAACTTCAACTCTTTATTTAACATTGTGGAACAGAGCAAAAACTACGGCAGCAATAACCCTTTTTATAGGCAAGCTGTTGATCAATTAACTAATAAGAAATGGGAAGTGTTAGTTCCCTTAACCAATGAAAGAGGCCTGTGAATAGCCAATCAGATTCTCCTGAACGGACCAATCAGATGTCATATTATCGGCCAATCAGAAGTGCAGGGCCAGAACCCAGCACTTTTCTAAAGGTTTTAATAATCTTTATTTAAGCACTTTTATAAATTCACAACACCCCTTCCCCCCGGGTTCCGTTTAAGGGGTGCGGTGACATAATCTTTGAGGTAGGCAGGTTGTTTAGATTGTCTATTAGATTTTCGCTGTCCCCCCGGTACTTGTTTATAATCTTGTTTGTGTGGGACGTTTTCTGGCGAGTAAGGTGCCTCCGGTCCTTCATTTAAAAACTCGGTGCCTCTAAATAAACTTTTTTTCTTTAGATCTTGCTTCCCCCCATTGAGGCTTCTCCTCCCCCCCTTTCTCTCTTGCTTATTCTTCTCCTTGCCCTTTTTACCCCTTTGTTTTTCCTCCTCCCTTTTCTTACTCCTTTTCCTTTGCTTTCTAACCTTGCCTCCACCTTTTCGCTCATTTTTCTCTTCTTTGGTTGTTTTTATAATTCTTAAAATCCCCTTTTTCTTATCCTTTTTCTCCTCCTCTCCGGAAAGGACCCATTGTTCATCAAAGATGGCTTCTTCTTCCTCTTCTTCCTTGTCCCAGTCCTTCTGCTGCGTAATCAACTTTTCATAAGTACATAACGCCATTTATAAGAATTGAAACAAAGCGCCCAAAGTATCTTCCTTTTTATATTTTTGATATTCAGTCTTTAGTTCATCCACAAGCGATGCCATTATAAAAAGAAACTTTTCCCAAAACAACCACAAGTATTTTTAATCAAAAACAATTCAAAAAAAGTTCCAAAAGTTAATACTTTTCTTCCTTCTTCTCTTTCTCTTTCTGGGGTTAATGTTTAATCAAAGAGGTCCAATTACCATATATCTTTCTTTGGGATTCTAGGCAATCTCCTCCTTTTTCAGCTTCTGCTCCAATTTTTTTTCCTCTCCCTTCCCACTTGCAATATCAATTTTAAATAATCAGAAATCCATACCTCCAACAAGGGTTTTCCAATTTCTCAAATTTTTCAATGTCCAAGAATCCTTTTGTCCCTTAGCTTCAACTCTCAAAACAATTCACTTTCAATGTCCAATATATCCAAACATTTCTGCTGTTTCCATGGGGTGGGAGAGTGAAGAAAAAAAAAAGTTCCCTTTAACAGCTTCTCCGCCGCTTTCGCTCTTCTTAGGGATACAATGTATCCTCCAGCAATTCAAACAGCTCAGTTCCAAGCAATTTAAAAGATGTTACTTGACCCGGCTCAGACAACACTTTCACTCTTCTCATTTCCTCCAGCGCAATCTTACCCGGTTGCTGGCTTCTTCGTGGCGGCCATTGCTGACCGCCGCTCCACCGCCTTGGGAAAAAGGGGGTTTTCCGGAGAAGGGGGGGGGTCTGCGACACCCCCACCCCCCTATCCGACTCCCCTCTCTCTTCAGCTGTCCCTACAGGGCAGCCATATCCCCCTGACCCATCTGGATCGGGGGTACCTCGACGGCTAGCACAGCAGGAATCGCAAGCTGTCACGAATTCCTGCTGCCCCGAAGCCACGCGAAACCGGAGAGACAATGGGTGAATTTAATTTAGGATAAAAGAGGGATTCTGGAGGGTACATAAGATTGTGTTTTTATATGTGTATTTAGAGTATAAAATTCATTATGTAATTTTAGAATCTTTTAAACAGAATCCCAAGAAAAATTGTTATACGAAGTACTTTTAAGTTAGGTTAATGAGTTATAGACGTTACTCCAATTGGTGTATAGGAGAAGTACAGTAAAAAAAAAAAAAATGGATAGTTGGAAATAGAACAGACAAAGAATGTTATTGAAAATGGTAATAAGATATGAAAGGATATATAAAGGTTTTGTTATGGTTTTTTTTTTGGATTTTGTATACTGATAAAAGGCAATAAAATTTTAATTAACAAGAAATAATTTGGATGAAAAGGAGAAGTAGGGATAAGATATGAAGTTAAATAGATAAAGTATTGATACTATAATTTGGAATTGTTATGTTCTATTGGTTTTTTTTTTTTTTTCCTAGAAAAGAATTTATAAGCTGTTATGCCTCGATTCTTTGTGCATTGTTTTTATAAAATTGACAAAAATGGTTTATATATATATATATAAAAAGAAAATGATAATTAGATATGGAAGGATATTCAAAGTGAATATGATGTTTGAATTTGTGTCTGTGTGAAGAGTTTTAACCCGGGATCAGACAACCTTCAGAAAAGATCTTTTAGTTTTGTTTATGTTTTGTGTTTTGTATGTTTGTGGATTGTGTTTTCTGTAAAATTAATAAAATTTGTTTAAAAAAAAAACCTCGGTGCCGCTAATGTCCTCATTGTTCTCTAGCCTTTTTGGGGTTGCCTCTGACGAGGTGTCTCTTTGAGGCAAGTCCACCACCCTCTCTGATCCTTCTTTATGCGTTAAGTCTGAATGCTCACTTCTTCCACTCGTGCTTTCTGTCGTTTCGAACTCGATCTCCTCAGCATCTCCTCCCCCCTCAGTTTGGAAGTTACTGGAGTCACAGAAACCAGGTTGCAGCCTTGAACGCAGCTGATCAATATGGCGCTTCCAAATTCTTCTGTTGCGACTTTTTTACTCGGTACTACCTGGGTCCTGTGACTTGGATTACAGTTGCCTCGACCCACAAAGGATCACCAGAAAAGTTTCTAGCGAAGACTAAGTCGCCTATCTGGAATTTGCGGCATTTCCCACTGTATCCGTGTGGTTTTTCTGGTTCATACGATGGGTGTAGTCGGTCAAGGTGGGAGCGGAGTTTTCGTCCCATTAACATTTCAGCCGGAGTCTTGTTGTTGATGCTGTGTGGAGTGATGTGTTGAAGAAAGAGTATCCGGTTAATCTTATCTTCGATATCACCATAGTCCATTTTATGTAAGGTCTTTTTGACGAATTGTACCATGCACTCGGCTCTTCCATTTGCTGCAGGATGCAACGGCGAAGTTAGCGCATGGCGAATACCACGGTCCGCCAAATACTGTTTAAAAAAAAGCGTGGTAAACTGGGGGCCGTTGTCGGATAACAGAACGTCTGGCAGTCCATGGGTTGCGAATAATCTGTCCAATTTCCTGATGACGGATTCGGTTGTGGTATTTTTCATTTCATGGATTTTGAGCCAGTTCGAGTAGGCATCTACTGTTAATAAAAATGTGTGTCCATTCGTAGGTCCCGCAAAGTCAATATGAATATGGGACCATGGTCCCCTGGGTGTTTCCCACTCTGTTGGGGTTGCTTTCAGTGGGGCATTGCTAACTTCCTGGCATTTGCAACAAGTCTTTACCCAGGCCTCGATTTGCTTGTCAATACCCGGCCACCACACATAGCTTCATGCAAGCGCCTTCATGCACATGATGCTGGGGTGGCCTTCATGCAAGGTTTTCAATACTGCTCGTTGCAGCCTCTCTGGGACGACGACTCTATCAACCCAAATGATGCAGCCTTTCTGGGAAAACAGTTCTGTCTGTCGATTCTTGAAAGGACTGAAGTTGTCAGGGATTTGATCCAATGGCCATCCTCGCTCAACCCAGCTAAGAACTCGCGCCAAAATGCGTTTGGTTTTGATCGCGATATCTCGAGCTGTCAGTGGTGGTGATTGAAGTGTCTCAATCTGGAGCGTTGTGATGGTTGGAGCTGGGTCATCAACGGTTTCCGGAAGTGGTGCATGGCTTAGTGCATCAGCGTGGGGGATGGCTTTCCCCGGGCGGTGTTGCAGCTTATAATTATATGCAGCCAAGAATTCCAACCAGTGAGTCATTCTGGGAGATAATATATAAGGGGTTGGCTTGTCCTCCACTATAATCCCCAGCAAAGGTTTGTGGTCGGTAATTATAGTAAAAACTCACCCATAAATGTATTCATGAAATCGTTTAACAGCAGAAACGACAGCAAGAGCCTCTTTATCGATTTGACTATAGTTACGTTCAGCTTTTGATAGTGTTTTTGAAAAGTAGGCAATAGGGGCTTCACTACCGTTTGGTAACACATGGCTCAAAATGGCACCCACTCCGAATGGTGATGCATCACATGTAATTATTAAAGGCAAAGTCTCATTATACTGCATCAAAACAGCGTCTGAAGTCAATAAGTTTTTTACTTGTCGGAACGCGTGTTCCTCTCAGTGTCCCCAGACCCAGGTTGCCTTTTTGTCCAACAGACGATGTAGGGGCTCAGCTATGGTCACTTTGTGGGGCAGGAACACATTGTAAAAATTGATAAGGCCCAGGAAAGCTTGGAGATCAGTCTTATTTCTGGGCCTTGGGGCATTTTTGATTGCCCTTAGCTTGCTATCGGTGGGGTGAATGCCTTGTTTATCGATTAAGTACCCCAAAAATTCTACTTTATCCGTACACAGTTGATACTTATTTTTTGTTACTTTAAGGCCAGAGTCTTTAAATTTCTGGAGAACTAACCTCAGGTGCTCCCTTAGTATTTCTCTAGTCAGAGCAGCAATTAAAACGTCATCAAAATAAGGTACAACCCCTTTTATACCCTGTAGTATTCTCTCCATCAAGCTCTGAAAGATTCCTGGGGCCACGCTAACTCCAAATTGGAGTCGGTTGCACTTAAATGCACCTTGGTGCGTAACGATCGTTTGTGCCTCTGCTGTTTTTTTTTATCTACAGGCAGTTGTTGGTATGCCTGTGCTAAATCCAATTTAGCGAAGACTTTTCCACCCCCCCCAGGGAATGGAGAAGGTGTTGTACCACCGGTACCGGGTAAGCATTCTGCTGAAGGGCGTGATTTAGGGTGGCTCGGTAGTCCCCACAAATTCTTAATGATCCATCCGGCTTGATGGGTGTTATGATTGGGGTTTCCCAGGGAGCGTGGTCGGTTGGTTCTAACACACCCTGGGCTATTAATTTATCAAGCTGCTCATCAATCTTTGGTTTAAGGGCAAATGGAACTTGACGAGGTTTAAGGCGGATGGGAGCTACTTTGGGTTAAGGTTAAATGATATCGGGGTCCCCTTGTACTTGCCTAATTTATCTGTAAAGACGTCCTGGAACTCCCGGACAATGGCCTCTTCCCAGTTGTCACTGTTGGTTCGGTGAATGCCGGCTACTTCAATTCCAAGTGGGGTGAACCATTGGAGACCTAACAAACTAGGCCGATCCCTATCGACTTTGGTTAGTGGTAGGGATGCAGTATGATTTTTAATGAGACACGGACTTTGCTGGATCCAACGACTGGAATTCGATTTCCCTGATAGTCCTTGAGTATGATACTTTGGAATCTGAGGTCTTACCGCCGGACGGTGGGGATTAATTTTTTAAGGGTCTTCCAGGAGACCATCGAGAGGGATGATCCTGAATCAACTTCCATCATGCAGGGCTGTTTTCGATGGCGACCTTCATCCGGATCTTCTTGGCGTCTAATGATGAGGTGTGACCAATTGTAATGGTTTGGTGTGCCTCTTCTCATTTCGTTGACTGGGCTGGTGGTTTGTTTCTGTAGAAGTGGTTGTTCCATTGGTGGGTTAAGTATTCCCGATTCACAGGATGACTTCCTGTGGGCTGGCGGTTGTTGGTCCCCCTCTGAGGTGGGCCGGATCCTTGTTTGCTTCTACAGACTTTTCCTATGTGACCTCTTTTCCCGCACACATGGCAGAGTGTGTCGAGGAATTTGCAGTCTGATCATGGGTGGTTTGCCCCACAACCAACACATTGGTACTGCACTCTCTGGTTACGTTGATGGCATTGGTCTCGTTCAGACCGGAGCCAGTTGACCTGTTCTTCATCACTTTCTGATGATGATTGGAGGTCCTCGTGGTGGGCTGTCGTTGCCTGTCCTTCCAGGTGAGGTGAGATTTTGCTGGCGAGTTGGCGGAGTGGGGCGTGGGTGTGGCGCATTCATGCAGCCAACTTCCTGGTTGCTTCTGCTGCAGTAGTGTCAGCGATGGCATCTGCAAGGCTAATGTCACCTTTCGCCATCAGTTTAATTTGTGTAGCTAGCGCATCTAATCACAGAACTATTTGGTCTCTCAGGGCCTCTTCGTGGTCGGCGAACCCGCAGAGGCCTCCCAAATTCTGGAGATCCTCAATGAAATCTGCAACGCTTTCTCCCTTCCGCTGGTCTCTCTGATAAAATTGATGTCTCGAACAAGCGTTGGTACGGTTGGTGCATAGTGGGCCCGTAGAAAGGGCTCGAGGACGTCCCAGTCCATGGACTTCACCTCAGCCGGTTTGGCTAGTGCCTTGGCCATCTTAAATACAGTCAGCCTGCAGTGAGTTAGGAATACCACTCGCTTCTTTCTGGTAGTGGCATCCTTCAAGTTGTTGGACTCCAGAAATATCTGGAATCGGTCCATATATGAGTCCCAGTCTTCTTGTGCCGGGTCGAATGGAGCGGGTGGTATGACGCTGCTAGACTTGGTTCAGCCATTGGTGCGTCTTCAGCCACGTGCTCTGTTTAGCACTCTGTAGTGCTCAGTCAGCTCTGACATCTCCAAATCCCATCCTCGTTGCCATTGTTAAGTTCTGCGCATGGGCGCAAGAAGTGGAGACGAGACGATGAACAGTGAACTTCAACTCTTTATTTAACATTATGGAACAGAGCAAAAACTACGGCAGCAACAGCCCTTTTTATAGGCAAGCTGTTGATCAATTAACCAATAAGAAACGGGAAGCATTAGTTCCCTTAACCAATGAAAGAGGCCCGCTAATAGCCAATCAGATTCTCCTGAATGGACCAATCAGATGTCGCTATTATCGGCCAATCAGAAGTGCAGGGCCGGAACCCTGCACTTTTCTAAATGTTTTAATAATCTTTATTTAAGCACTTTTATTAATTCACAACAACCCCAACATAACAGCATTAGTAATAGCAGTTATATGCCTCTTTGTAATGCTTTTCAAATCTCTCTAAGCAATTTAGAGTTGGCATATTGCTCCCCTCCCCCCCAAAAGCTGGGTCCTTATTTTACCTACCTTGGAAGGATGGAAGACTG
Source organism: Hydrophis major (assembly GCA_033807585.1). Taxonomy (NCBI): domain Eukaryota; kingdom Metazoa; phylum Chordata; class Lepidosauria; order Squamata; family Elapidae; genus Hydrophis; species Hydrophis major. The sequence continues at coordinate 324,061,031 of CM066328.1, read as the reverse complement.
AGTCAACCTTGAGCTGATCAGGATCGAATTGCTGGCAGTGGGCAGAATTAGCCTGCAATACTGCATTCTAACCACTGTGCCACCATGCTCTAATCGAATGCTGTCCAGTATGACCTTGAAGGAGTTGAAGCCCAATATTTTGAAGATATCACATTGGAGAAGATTACTGTATACATAAGGAATGTGTTGCTACTAAACTTGGAATACCCTTGCTGTCTTTCATTTATTTATTTTTTAAATCTGGTCAGTCAGACTTTTTTGCAATTTTCATCTATTAGAGACTTGATCTGTAAACTAATATGCAACCTCAACTTCAATGTTAAAAATACTTAAATAATCCTGGGCCTAGTTTTTATACAAGTCATGGTAACTTACTGAAATCAATATGTGGTTTACAGCATTTTAATAAATAACAAGTATAAATGGTTACTATAAATAATAACCCTGATTATCATATGCAATCAAACCTTTCACCTGCTGAGAGGCATACCACATTTATGCAGATCAGCTTTAGGCCTTTCATCCATGAAATTATAGAATGTATAATGTGATGGGCCATGATATTTTTAGTTTACTGTAATTGCTTATTTATAAAAGAGCTATCAACAGCCCACTTTAAATAAATTCCAAAATCACTGTAGGGCATTTCAAAATGAACATTTTATATGACATTTTAAAAGATTATGAGCTTCTCTTTGAGTAGTCAAATTAATGGCTATTTGGCTGTTTAAAGTCATTCTGTGCAGATTTAAGGTAATCGTATATAAATCATAATTACTACATCCGGGTTTTAATAAGGAGTGGATCCCACCTAACTGATAATGCTATAGCATCAGTATGTTTATGTGTGGATGTTGATTTTGGAAGGAAAGAAAAACTGGTCAAAATATTCTATTGTTTTTTAATGGAAGAGAGAAAAAAAAATAGTCAATGGGATTATTATTTAGAAAGGGCTACCTGGTTTTCATCCTTTTTCACTTGCACAAAGGATGCTATAGTCCAGCAATTTATGATGCTAGCTCTGGATACTCTAGATCAGTGTTTCTAAACCTTGGCAACTTGAAGATACATAACTTCAACTTCCAGAATTCCCCAGCCAGCATTTTGTGGAGTGTAATATTTTAACAAGCCTTCAATTCCTCTGATGTTCCCTTTGGGGTATTCTGGAAATTATGCTTTAATTGTCTGTATTGGAGCCTTCTAATAATGCCAGAAGATCAAGGTCTTAAGTTTTGAAAAAGAGTTAATACTGTTCCCCATTCATAAACTGTTCTAGTATTGCTTTTCCTCACAAACAGAAAAAAAAGAAAGCAAAATATTTTATGAATTTCTTTCTTCAGGTCCTCAATTGTGTTACTTTTTGCCTGTGTTATAAAAAGCCTGCAACTTAAGATATTTTAAAGGTTATGTAACTGCAACTTTGAATCTTGGGGAAAATAGTTTGCATTTGGATTTTCCAAATGTCATACTATTGTAATTTATTCTAGAAGAATTTCTATATCATCCTCAAAATTCCATATCTGGAGTACACAGAGATGTTAGCTTCTCAAATACACAAGTTCACTATAACTATTGAAATGGGCAATATAATTATATACTCCTACCAAATACAGGGTTGTGAGACTGGATGTTAGAAAATTAACAGATTTGCTGGATATAAAAAAAATATGTGGTTGATGGGTGTAAGCAAATTTTTGGTACGCATAATACAACATTTGACCATTTCAAAAACATACATTATAATTGAAAACCAGCTCAAATAATTCCTCATGGAGTTTCTGTAACTGTAATACTATGGGGAAATGTATTTCATAGAATTTATTAATTTGTCTTTCTGGCCCAGCACAAATACTTTGGCCTATGCTATTGAACAAGTTAAAAAGAAACAGTAAAAGTGTTTCAATGGAAGAATATAAAATGAACACAAAAGTATCATTTTATATTCTTCCATTGTCTAAATAATTTTGTTTGATTCTGGATAATAATGTTTCATGTTCATTAGAGGAAAGAGAGGGAACTGTTTATCAAATAGTTAGGTTGAGAGGAGGGGTAATCCCATAGTTACCCAAAGAAATTTAGATGGTTTCTGAACATTGCTGGTTGTGTTAATCTCATCACTCAATATACTTTAAAAAAAAAGAACAAATAAGAAGCCTTATTTTTAAGGCTTCTTCTGGTGTACAAATAGTCTTCACTTATTGACCACTTGTTCAATAGTTATTTAAAGTTATAATGGCATTGAAACAGGAGATTTATGACTAGCCCTCAGATTGCAACTATTACAGCATCTCTACAATTCAGGAACCTGGCAATCTGCATTCAGTTCTGATGGTTGCTGGGTCTTGCAGTTGCATGACTGTCAACTGCATTCTTCATAACTGTGGTAGCGCAGTGGTTAGAATGCAGTACTGCAGGCTACTTCTGCTGATTGCCAGCTGCCTGCAATTTGGTAGTTTGAATCTCACCAGGCTCAAAGTTGGCTCGGCCTTCTATCCTTTTTAGGTCAGTTATATGAGGGCCCAGGTTGCTGGGGAAAATATGGTGAGTCTGTAAATCACTTACAGAGAGCTATAAAGTACTGTGAAGCAGTATATAAGTCTAAATGCTAATGCTATAGCAGGCTTCCAACAAGCAAAGTCAATGGGAAAGTTGGAAGGAAGTCACAAGTTGTTACATGCCATCACACTTAAGACCTGTGATGATTTGCTTAATGATCTCAGCCAGAACTGATCAATTGATCTTTTAAGTTGGGCACACTCACATGGCCTTTCATTTTTCAAGCACTTCATGTAGCAATAGAGCTTCTGGTTCCAATTGTGGTCAGTAATTGAAGACTACCTGAATGATCAGAGCTGGCAAGTGGCCCTAATGAGGAAAAGTTGATAACACTCTATCTTTTCACCCCTGATACAAGCACAAAAATGAACGTTTGCTGGTGACACACATTTTATCATTTACTTATTCTTTCCGCAAGTGTTTCAAAGAGTATCAAAAAGAATGAGAAGAGGCTCAGGTTAACTTCAGAAACAATTTGAACTGTACTTCCTCACAAGTAAATCTACAGAAGAAATTTACTTTAAGAATATTGCTAGGTTATAATGAATATTCCTTGCAACAGTTCAATTGTTCAGGCCAGTAGTTTTGTTAAAAAATAAAGCCAGAATGATCTACTTTTCAGTGACTGGCAAGATAAAGAAAATAGTATTTTATCATGCAGCTTTTCAAAAAGTGACAGCACTCTAACAAACTAAGTTGCCCTCGTGGACATTTTACCCTTTACAAAGCCCTTAAAGATTCAGAAGCCTAATGCTGAAAGGTTGGCCATTTCTTCAGTAATAAAATATCTCATTAAATCATTGTAAAATTCTTTAAAATATTTTTCAGACTGGTAATCAATGAGTCTCCAACTGAAATACTGACATACAATTTTACCAAGGAGAGATATAAATCAATCAAGAATGTGCTTCTAAGACATGTACTAAAAAAGAGTGAGTTTTACTTGAATCAATAGCACCATATTTTCTTTAAAATGTTTTTCTCCTTAATTGAGTTAGGAATAATTGAACTGATCATATAATGAAAGGGGTGGAAGTCCACAGTTGGAAGTGATGAGTTAAATTTCTCTCATCCATTTCTGATATTTTCTTTGGAAATACACTTCTGGACAAAAAATCCTTAATATGGATGTTAATCCTTAATATCTTTTCATATCTTTTTGTTTAGAAATGCTTGCTTTAATTAATGTTAAATTAATTGTTAAATTATTAAACAATTATTCTCTCTTTTTCTAGAAAGAAAAAATAAACATATTCATCCTTTTTTCCCATATGCATATTTTCCTTAGAATAAAATGAAATAGTGTAATAGCTACTGCATAAGACACACAAGCAGAAGAGTAGCAGAGTGCACCCATGAACATCAACTAGCAGTCAGAAGACACAAGGAAAACATCTTAGTCTGACAATACATGCATAAACTCAACCATAATTTCAACTAGGGAACTGTGGGCATCCTAGACTAAGCTACATCCAAAATTATGACATTTCTGGAAGCTTGGCATTCAAACAAATCAGCCAACAATAGATAGATAAAGAAACATAGATAAAGAAACCATATTTTACACCATGCAAATGAAATAGTAAAAAAAGCTAAGAAGCAAACCAAAAAATCAGAACACATTCTTTCCAGAAAGGAGATAAATAGGGATTAACACTAGACCAACAAAGAACAGAAAACAATACGCTAATTAATGGACCACTAGGAACAAAACTGCACCCTCATCAACACTTATATGAACAGAGACAAAACCTGCACTTATCAGTACTGATGATGTTACCTAATTGGGTAACGAAACTGCAAGAAGCAACCAAGCTCAAAGAGCAAAAGGTTAGAATAATTAGAACACTCTAAAACTTATTTGGAAATTTATTTTCTAAAATTTATATGTAGGGAAGAAGTAGAACATGCATGCTATTAAATTTTTTTCCAAAAAGTGACATTCACTCAAAACTCATTTGTATCTTCCATACTTTAAAGATATTCATGTAAGATTACGACCTCGATAGGAGGAAGTCACAAATCTTTGCTTCCTCACAAGGATATTTCAGAATTAAGCACAAAAAAAATGGAAGGATGACAACAAATGGTAGAAATGCATACATAGCAAGAAGCCATTAAATTAATCCCATAAAAATTCTTGTTCATCATATCTCTGTACATTTTCTAGATACTTAGAAGATACCAGCAGAAGTTTATTAATGGTTTGCCATGCTGTCTACAATTCTCATATGCAAATACTGCCCTTTCTTAGTTCATATTTTGCATGCACCAAATTATATTTTTCAATAACTATATTTTAGAGTAATTGAAATATTACTAAGGTAGACAGAAACTAGGCTATCTGTGATTCCTCTTGCAGGTACAAACAAATCTGGAAAAAAATATGGTATAATATTCAAGATTTATTATTATTATTATTATTATTATTATTATTATTATTATTATTATTATTATTATTATTATTATTATTATTATTATTGGCATTCTAGCAAAGTATACACCAAATGAAGAACCTTTGACTATTGTCCAGGATTTTTCTTTTAATTACCCTATGGTATTTTTATTTTCCCTTAGAAACATTTTCTTTATAACATTACCATCCTTTCTTTTAAGTCATATTTCCATGATTTTTCATTTGAGAGTGAGAGAGAAGGCCTCCTTTTCTCTGCAGCTTTTGGCATTAACTCTCTTTCTCCAACGGTGCTCCAATTCCTGCTACAGTTATGTAGAATGATGCAAAGTGAAAGAAGGGGCAGAATCAATCTATTCTAAACATCTGAATTCAGTTCCATTCCCAGAAAGAAACATGACATTCAGAACTGTAAAATTATATAGATGATAGTTAGATAGATAGATGATAGATAGATAGATAGATAGATAGATAGATAGATAGATAGATAGATAGATAGATAGATATGTTTTGTTATGTTCTGTGCATGGGTGCAAGGATGGAGACGAGCCAGTGAAACAGTGAACTTCAAACTCTTTATTTACATGTGAAACAGCTCAGCTCAATGGCCATGATGGGCCCCTTTATATAGGCAACTCTCAACTTATTTAACCAATAAAAACACAGGGAGCGTTAGCTCCATTAACCAATGGGAGAGGCTCGTTAACAGCCAATCAGATTCTCCTGAACGGACCAATCCGATGTCACTATTATCGGCCAATCAGAAGTGCAGGGCCAGAACCCTGCACTTTGCTTCAAGCTCTTAATAATCTTTATTAAGTATTTATTGATTCACAACACCCCTTCCCCCCCAGGTTCCGTTTAAGGGGTGTGGTCACATAGTCTTTGAGGTAGGCAGGTTGTTTCGATTGTCTATTAGATTTTCGTTGTCCTTCCGGTATTTGGCTACAGTCTTGTTGGGGTAGGATGTTATCTGGTGAAGAGGGTACCTCCTGTTCCGCATTCGAATTTTCGTCGTCGCTACTGCTCTTGGCATCTCTTTGAGGCGAGGCCACCCCTATTCTGGATCCATCACGTGCTGCCTCTGAGCTGTCATTACTACCGCTTAAACTTTCTGCCGCTTCGAATTCAGCTTCCTCACTATCTCCTCCCCCCTCGGTTTGGAAATCAGGGGGCTCGGAGATCCCTGACTGTAGCCTTGAACGCAGCTGATCAATATGGCTCTTCCATATTCTATTGTCGCGACATTTCATGCGGTACGATCTAGGGCCGGTTACTAGTACTATAGTTGCCTCGACCCACAACGGATCGCCCGAAAAGTTCCTAGCAAAAACCAAATCGCCTACCTGGAAATTGCGACATTTCCCACTGGAACCGTATGGTTTTTCAGGTTCATATGATGGATGTAGACGGTTGAGGTGGGAATGGAGCTTCCATCCCATTAATAACATGGCGGGAGTTTTATTGGTGGCACTGTGCGGAGTGATATGCTGCAAAAGGAGTATCTGGTTAATCTTGTCTTCTATATAACCATAGTCCATTTTATGCAAGGTTTTCTTGACGAATTGTACCATGCGCTCGGCCCTTCCATTGGCTGCAGGATGCACTGGCGAAGTTAGCGCATGTCAAATACCGCGGTCCGCCAGGTACTGTTCGAAGGACAGCATACTAAATTGAGGCCCGTTATCAGATACTAGAACATCTGGTAATCCGTGTGTCGCAAAGAGTCTGTCTAGTTTCCTGATGACTGCTTCGGTCGTTGTATTCCTCATTTCATGAATTTCAAGCCAGTTCAAGTAGGCATCCACCATTAATAAGAATGTGTGTCCCTTGGTAGGACCCGCAAAGTCCAGATAAATATGGGACCATGGTCCCCTCGGTGTTTCCCGTTCAGTTGGGGTTGCTTTCGGCAGGGCGTTGCTTACTTCCTGGCATTTATGACAGGCTTTTACCCATGTCTCTATCTGCTTGTCAATACCCGGCCACCATGCGTAGCTTCACGTGAGGGCTTTCAAACGCACGATGCCGGGGTGACCATCGTGCAAGGTCCTTAGTATCGCTGGTCGCAACCACTCTGGGACAACAACTCTATCACCCCAGATAATGCAGTCCTTCTGGGAAAATAGTTCCATTTGCCAATTTTTGAATGGGGCTTAGTCGTCAGGTATTTGGTCCAACGGCCATCCCCGCTTGACCCAACTGAGGACTTGTGCTAAAATGGGGTCGTGTTTCGTTTCCATCGCGATATCTCGGGCTGTAAATGGTGGCATTCGAAGTGTCTCGATCTGCAGTGTTGTAACTGTCGGAGTGGGGTCATCAATGGTCTTTGGAAGAGGTGCACGGCTCAATGTGTCAGCGTGGGGAATGGCCTTCCCCAGGCAATGTTGCAACTTGTAATTATATGCCGCCAAGAATTCTGACCAGCAGGTCATTCTGGGAGATAATATATACGGTGTTGGCCTATCTCCCGCTATTATTCCCAGCAAAGGTTTGTGGTCAGTCACTATGGTAAAGGCTTGGCCATACACATATTCATGAAATCTCTTAACCGTGGATACTATAGCAAGGGCCTCCTTATCAATTTGACTGTAGTTGCGTTCTGTTTTTGATAACGTCTTTGAGAAATAGGCAACAGGGACTTCATTACCGTTTGGCAAAACGTGGCTTAAAATGGCGCCCATTCCAAATGGGGATGCATCACATGTGATCGTTAAAGGCAAAGTCTCGTTATACTGCATCAGAACAGCATCAGAAGTCAATAAATTTTTTACATGTCGAAACACCTGTTCTTCTCTGTGTCCCCATACCCAGGTTGCTTTTTTGTCCAATAAACGATGTAGGGGTTCGGCTACGGTTGCTTTGTGAGGCAGGAAAACATTATAAAAATTGATAAGGCCCAGAAAAGCCTGGAGGTCGGCCTTGTTCTGGGGTTTTGGAGCATTCTTGATTGCCCTGAGTTTGTTATCGGTGGGGTGAATGCCTTGACTATCAATTAAATATCCCAAAAATTCTACACAATCCGTACATAAATAACACTTGTTTTTTTTTAACTTTGAGACCTGAGTCTTCAAATCTCTGGAGAACCAACCTCAGGCATTCCTTTAGTATTTTCTGAGTTGGGGCTGTGATTAACACATCATCAAAATATGGGACAACACCTTTTATCCCTTGTAATAGCCTTTCCATCAAGCTTTGAAAGATTCCCGGGGCTACGCTCACTCTGAATTGGAGCCGGGTACATTTAAAGGCACCTCGGTGCGTAACGATTGTCTGTGCCTCTGCTGTTTTTTTGTCCACAGGAAGTTGTTGGTATGCCTGGGCTAAGTCTGGTTTAGTGAAGACTTTTCCGCCCCCCCAGGGAATGGAGGAGGTGCTGCACCACCGGTACCGGATATGTGTTTTGTTGAAGGGCATGGTTCAGGGTGGCTTGGTAGTCCCCACAAATTCTTATCGATCCATCCAGCTTGATGGGTGTTACGATTGGGGTTTCCCAGGGAGAGTGATCGGTTGGTTCTAACACACCCTGGGCTATTAATTTATCAAGCTGCTCGTCAATCTTTGGTTTAAGGGCAAATGGAACTCGACGAGGCTTAAGGCGGATGGGAGCTATTTTGGGATTGAGGTTAAACGATATCGGGTCCCCTTGTACTCACCTAATTTTTCTGCGAAGACGTCCTGGAATTTGTGGACGAGGTCTTTTTCCAAATTGCTGCTGCAGGTTCAGTGAATGCCGGCTACTTCAATTCCAAGTGGAGTGAACCATTGGAGGCCTAACAAACTAGGCCGATCCTTGTCGATTACAGTCAGGGGTAGAAATGCTGTACAGTTCTTAAACGATACCCATACTCGGCTGGATCCAATGACCGGAATTCGATTTCCTTGATAGTCCTTGATTATGAGCCTTTGGAATCTGAGGTCTTGCTTCCGATGGTCGGGATGAGCTGCTTGAGGGTCTTCCAGGAAACCATCAAGAGGGACGATCCTGAATCCACTTCCAACAGGCAGGGCTGGTTTTCGAAGGCTACTTTCACTCGGATCTTTTTGGCGTCAAGAGATGATGCGTGACCAATCGTGATCATTTGATGAGCCTCTTCTCGCTTTGTTGGGTGGTTTAGGGTTTTGTTTCTGTAGGAGTGGTTGTTCCATTGGTGGTTCACGGGTTCTCGCTTCACGGGATGACTTCCCGTCGGTTGGCGATAGTTAGCCCCCCTTGAGGGCTGGCTGGGTACTGGCTTGCTTCTACAGACCCGTCCTGTATGGCCTCTTTTCCCACACACATGGCAGAGAGTGTCGAGGAATTTGCATTCTGACCGGGGGTGGCTTGCTCCACACCTGGTGCATTGGTACTGCGATTTCTGGCGTTGGTCTTGTTCAGACCGAAGTCGATGGACCTCTTCCTCATCGCTTTCTGATGACGATTCAAGGTCCTCATGGTGGGCTGTATCTAGCTGTCCCTCTGACTGAGGTGAAATTTCGCAGGCTTGTTGGCGAACCGGTGCGTGGGTGCGGCGCATTTGGGCAGCCGACTTCCTGGTTGCTTCTGTTGCAGTAGCTTCAGCTATGGCATCTTTTAGGCTAATATCGCCCTTCGGCATTAGTTTACTCTGAGTGCCTGGTGCATCTAATCCCATAACAATTCGGTCTCTTAGGGCTTCTTCTAAGTCGGTAAACTCACATAGGCCTCCCAGATTCCGGAGATCCGCAATGAAATCAGAAACACTTTCGCCCTTCCGCTGACTTCTCTGATAAAATTCATGCCTTCTCACGAGCGTTGGCACGGTTGGTGCGTAGTGAGCCCTCAGCACTGGTTCAAGGACGTCCCAGTCCATAGACTTTACTTCTGCCGGTTTTGCTAGTGCCTTGGCCATCTTGAATACGGTTGGCCCGCAATGAGTTAGGAATACCGCTCGTTTCTTTCCGGTAGTGGCATCCTTCAAATTGTTGGTTTCCAGAAACATCTGGAAGCGATCCATATATTAGTCCCAGTCTTCTTGTGCCGGGTCGAATGGAGCGGGTGGTATGATGCTGCCAGACAAGGTTCCATCATTGGTGCATTCAGCCACATGCTCGGTTATGGTTCTTCGTTGTTCAGTAAGCTCTGACGTCTCCACATCCCATCCTCATCGCCAGTGTTATGTTCTGTGCATGGGTGCAAGGATGGAGACGAGCCAGTGAAACAGTGAACTTCAAACTCTTTATTTACATGTGAAACAGCTCAGCTCAATGGCCACGATGGGCCCCTTTTTATAGGCAACTCTTAACTTATTTAACCAATGAAAACACAGGGAGCGCTAGCTCCATTAACCAATGGGAGAGGCTCGTTAATAGCCAATCAGATTCTCCTGAACGGACCAAACCGATGTCACTATTATTGGCCAATCAGAAGTGCAGGGCCAGAACCCTGCACTTTGCTTCAAGCTCTTAATAATCTTTATTAAGTATTTATTGATTCACAACAAGATAGATGATAGATAGATAGATAGATAGATAGATAGATAGATAGATAGATAGATAGATAGAAAGATAGATAGATCATTAAAACTGGTAATTTATTCAGGTATGCATTACAGGGGACAAGAGAGGACTTCTTCAAATTCTCCTTTATTTTATTCAACCCGCTTTTTTCCTTGTAAAATATTTAAATAGACTATTGTTTATTAATGACATTTATACAAGTATACAGCAAGTATACAGTATTTGGTTTATTAAAGTATATCTTCTATATTTTTGTTCACTGTAACTGGCATTTTGTTATTTTTCTTCTTCTAGAGGAGTGGTTCTCAACTTTTTCTTCACCATGGACACCCTTTAAATATCTTTTGTGACCACAGACACCAAAAACTTAAGATTTAAATTGTAACATTTCTTCAAGCCTTTGTGGACCCCTTTGTGATGATATCACAACTCCCCAGGCATCTGCAGATCCTGGTTTGAGAACCACTGTTTTACAGTATTCCTGTTAATATGTAAAATCAATACGTCTTAAAATTCCTAATTTCTGCTAAAAGGATTTCTATGTCCTTAATTTTAAATGACAATTAGAAAGAAAACAGAGAAAGATGCTTACCTATGGTTCTCTCTGTCTTGAAAGTTAGCATTAAGTTCAAGACACTAATCTAAATTTTTAAAAATATAAACCTATTACTAACTTATATATCAAAAATGTGCAGGTGAATATTATTTCAAATGATTTCACTCATCTGAAGAATAGGTGATAAAAAAAGGAAGAACTAGTATGCATGTGTGTGTTGTGTGTGTGTGTGTGTATGTATGTGTGTGTATGTATGTGTGTATATATATATATATATATATATATATATATATATATATATATATATATATATATATATATATATATATATATATATATCCTGACCTTTTCAAAGGTGAGTGGGTAAATAGTTCATAACATAATAAAGCTTTTATATTATGTTGAAGCCTCTCTAAGTGCTCTACCATGCTTACATTAAGCAGATCAGTATACCAAAGAAATAAGTAGGCATTTCCTGGTTAAATATTTGTAAAGATGCTTTCATGCCCAAGATTCCTCATAAGAGATTTTACATTCTGCTCACAGAAGCCATGTGAGAGATAAGATAATGTTCATTACTTGTACTTAATGCCTCCCACCAACAGAAAAACATCATGATTTAATGCACAGGAAGAAATAGGAAACAGACAAGTAAATCTCATGTGTATCATTTAGCAGTATGCTATTCAATGTCTATAATTCACAAGAAATTATTTCACCATTTATGTATGTTTGGGGTGATTTGTTTAGAAATAGAGCAATAACGGTCTTGAAGGAAATATTGTATTGGGCCATGATTCATATAAGCCATTTTTTTCTACAGTCCTACTAAGTTAGAATAAAAGTCTTCAGTCTGTTTCTTTGACATTCAAAACTCAGTTGAACATTTTAGTTTCTTGTTATAAAAGTGATAGGGCATTTAGAAATGACCCTATCAATGAATGAAAACTTCAGTTTAGAACTTTAGACAAATGAAAACAGATCTACATCCTCCAAAGTTTTTCTTCAAATTTCATTTCTCATATATCCTAAATACATGTCATATCATATATTTCATCATCTATATCTCTACTTGTGCATGATCAGTCTTGTACTCGATCATTCTTTTCCTCCTTCTTCTCTGGGCTGAAGAGCAGAAAAGTAGAGGGATGGAAAGAGTGAGAGAGTATCGTCAAGCAGAAAATGACTGATGGAGTCTGTGCTCTGTATTTGATATATAGATTGCAACTTATTCAAAATCAATTTCTTTTCTAAATAGAAATACGTCATCAGATGTCCAGGAAGTAGAACATCTAGCAAGACCTGGATGATAATCCATCCAGTAAGGGTTTCTATAAATTAAAAAAGGTAAAGTTTTCCCTGTCCAGTAATGTCCAAGACTAGGAAATAGTGCTAATCTCCATTCTTCAGTTGAGAGAGCCTATTTATTTATTTGTTTGTTTGTTTATTTAGTCAAGCAATTTTAAGATAACAGGTATAAGTGTAAACATAGTTATGAAATGGATACATATAAGAAAGAAAAAATGAAACAATAGGACAGGGACGGTAGGCACATTGGTGCACTTATGCACGCCCCCTACAGACCTCTTAGGAAAGGGGTGGGCTCAATAGTAGACAGTCTAAGGTTAAAGTTTTTGGAGTTTGGGGAAGAAACCACAGAGTCAAGTAGAGTATTCCAGACATTGATCACTCTGTTGCTGAAGTTGTATTTCCTGCAATCAATTGGTGCGGTTTACCTTGAGTTTGTATCTATTGTGTGCTCTTGTATTGTTATGGTTGAAGCTGAAGTATTAATTGACAGGTAGGAAATTGCAATATATAATTTTATGTCCTATACTTAGATCGGACCGAAGGCAGCATAGTTCTAGGTTTACTAGGTCTAGAATTTCAAGTCTGGTGGCATAAGGTATTCTGCAACGAGTAGAGGAGTGGAGAACTCTTCTTGTGAAATATTTCTGGACTTTCTCAACTGTATTAATATCAGATACATAATGCGGGTTCCAGATTGATGAGCTATATTCAAGTATTGGTCTAGCAAATGTTTTTTATGCTCTAGTTAGTAGTGTGATATTACCAGAGAAAAAGCTATGCAGGATTAGGTTAACAACTCTTAATGCCTTTTTGGCTATGTAATTACATGGGCTCTAGCACTTAGATCATTGGAGATCAGTAGTCCAAGGTCCTTGACAGAGTTTGGATCATCAACAAGATCTTGATTATTCAGCTTGTATTTTATTTTCTGATTTTTTTTTTGCCAATATGTAAGACAGAGCATTTATTTGTTGAGATTTGAAGTTGCCATTTGTTTGATCATTCTGATACATAGAATGGTCAAACAAAAGGGTAGCAGTATTGTCTGTGGTTTTGAACAGCTTTACATTATCAGCGAAGAGAACACAGTTGCTCTTAATATGATCACAGAGGTTATTTATGTAGAATATAAGTTGGTCCTAGAACACTGCCTTGGGGGATATTACTGTTGACAGGTACAGAATTTGATAGGACGCTCCCAATTTTGACCATTTGTTGTCTGTTTGACAGGAATGCTTCTATCCACTTATGCAGGTGTCCAGAGATACCCTAAGATTTTAGTTTTAGGAGTAGTTTTTTGTATATCACTGAATCAAAGGCTTTACAGAAGTCTATGTAGATTGCGTCTATTGCTTTGCTCTGATTGAGTTGTGTAGTCCATATGTTTTTGCAGTGTAGGAGTTGCAGATTAGAGGATAGTTTTTTTCTGAAACCAAAGTGTTTATTAGAGAGTAGATTGTTTGTCTCTAAGTGGAGGATAATGGATTGGTTAATAATTGATTCCATGATTTTACAGGCGACGCAGCATAAAGAAATTGGTCTGTAATTTGCAACTACACTGAGGTCTCACTTTTTGAAGATGGGGATGACTGTGGCTAGTGGCCATAGGTTTGGCAAGGAGCTGGTCCTGAAAGATTTTTCAAAGATTATGCTTAAAGGTTCGGCTATGGCAGTAAATAGCATTTTTTAAGAAGTAGGCACATATTCCATCCGGTCCAATAGATAGAGATGGTTTTAGATTGCGTAGTGCTTTTTCAACATTGTCTTCTGTAAAATTGATATGTAGTAGATCATTGTAGTTGTCTGTGGTTTGACTAGGAAATACTGGGCATGATCCATTGCTCAGTACAAATACTGGGCCAAAGAATATGCTAAAGAGGTTGGCTTTAATGGTATCGTTGTTGCAGTCTTTACCATTTGGTCCTTTCAGGGGTGGGATGGACTTTGAGTCTTTTAGTTTGTTGTTTACAAAATTATAGAAAGTGCAAGTGGAATTGGTGCATAAAAGGTTTTCTTCTTGTTTAATGTGATAATTGGTGCATTTGGTCTTTATCTGGTGGCATAAATCTTGGTATCAGCTTTTGAAGTTGGAAACGTGACCAGATTTGTTTTTCTGCCAAAATGATTTCTTTTTGGATTGAAGCTTCCTTATTGTTATGAGTAATTTGTTGTTTGTTTGTTTGTTTTTTTGTTTTTTTGGGGGGGAGTTGTTTTGTCTGATGATGCTTCTGTAGCCATGTGGCTGACATGACTATATGTTGAGGGACATGGCATGCTGTTATACCTTTGGTATAACCATTTTGGTACCCACCAAAATGGTACCTAATATCTACTCGCATTTGCATGCTTTTGAACTGCTAGATTGGGAGGAGCTAGGGCAGGAATGGGAGTTCAACCCATAATGTGATATTTAGGGCTTGAAGTGCCAACCTTTTGGTCAATAAACTCAGTGACTTAACCGTTAGGCTACTGCACCCCTTTTCTATAAGCTTTGTCTCTGCATATAGTTTATAGGAATGACTATCTTCATTTGGTTCCTCTGATGAGGAGGTCAAAACACTAACATAGCTTTCATCTTCCTCAAAGCATGCCAGCCTCACAATCACATCAAGCTAGAGGTTCATTGGGGAATTATTATTACTATTAGTCCAGCACAGTAATACTTATTTTCTTATGAGTGAGCATTGGGGCATTTACTTGGATTCCCAGCATATTTGTCAACCACAAAAATATACAATTTGTGTTAGAGAACTTCAATGGCAACAACTGCAGCTCATCTGGCAGTTACAGTATTGGCTTGGGTTCCCAAGGGAAGAGAGCCCAGCTGTTATAGAGGTTGATGATTCTATCCAATCTGCTGGGCATAGTTCATAGTCTGAGCAGGTTGGTTCATTTACACAGCCACCTGATTTTTATATTCAAATAAATTGATGGTTGCTTAATCAATAGAGGATGGGGGTTCTGTAGCCGCCATTGTGTTGTTCAAAGTGTAGAGAAAGAGCCATCAAACTGTCAGCCATGAAACTGCCATCAAACTTCTCATTGGGAAGACTCAGCAGAATTTCTAAAACATCTGACAATTCATGAAAAGACTAAGTTCTTGTCTCAGACTTGGCTAGTCTCTGACACATTATACTTGCCAGATGAATAGCAATCTTTATTGTATGTTAGGAAGGAGACATTGAAACAATTTATTGTCCTATTGCAACGTGAACATTATTTTTCTTTTTATATTCACTCTATTCCAATTTTCTTAATCCCCTTCCCCTCCGATAATTTAATGAACTTTTTGCCTTGAGCTTCTAATAGCAATAGCATTTAGACTTATATGCCACCTCATAGTGGCATTCCCTTGGCAGTTTACAATGTAGAAGCATTATTCACATATTGCTACCAACAATTCTACCATTTTTGGAATGATAGATAGCTACCAAGCTCCATTCCTCTTTTGATCAAGCAGCCATCACTTTGAATTAAAAAAAAAATCAGGTGAATGTGAGGATGAACCAGCTACTCCTCAAGTCCTGTCAGGATCGAAAACCAGGATGTGGGCAGGTTTGCCTGCTATACTGCACTTTAATTACTGTACCACTAGGGCTAAAAAATAGCTTAAAGCTGAGCTATTCTATATTGTTTATATAACTAACAGCTCTATCTTGAGAAACTTTGACTTAAAATAGTGGGAAAATTGCAAAACTGTTTTCACCTTGTCTATTGTCTTCCTGGGTGTCTTTCTTTGTAGTATTATTATTCATGCTTAAAAGCAGCACTTTGTTAAATCGTTTCCACCCAGTCTCTTCTAAATAAAAATAGTGAGCTTCAGAAGGTACTTTGGGTAGCAGTTTTCTGCCCAATGTGTGACTCATCTAGAGATGGGATATCCATCTTTTGTTTAAATACTTCTCCCAAAGAGTCCATCATGTCCTGAGATAGTCTGTTATTTTAATATACTCCTTCTAATATTGGATTGGAATTCATTTTCTTGTAATTTATGTGCATTGTTTCTTGTCCTGTATCCTGGAACAATTTTCTATAGGACAGCTCTTCAGATACTTGAAGACTAACTGTCTTCAAATATCTGAAGAGCTGTGGCTCTACATCATCTTTTGACAGGGTAAACCTATCAAATGCTTTCAACATTTCTCATTTTTTTCCTTTCTAGACATCTTTTATAATTGAGCAATGTTGCATACCTACATTTTTCTTAACCTGTCCATGATCTTAAAACAAGTCCTACCTATTTGCACAGTACCAGAAAAATTATTAAATGCCACTATCAATTTGAATAAGTTGTACAGATAAACTGTTCTGCCAATTTTGCTTTTGTCCACATATTTTTTTAATTAAATTCTTTCCATTCTAAACCTGATGACATTTGTGGAATCTTGATGAATTCTTCTTCATTTAATGAATGCAACAAAATTTTCATTTGCATCTATTTATTATGTAAAGCCCTTTCTAGTATTAAGAGTAATACATCATTTTTAGTAGTTGAATAAAACTTAAAGAGAAGGAGTTACTCAAGATAAAGATGGTGAGTCGGCTTTACCATCATAAAGTGTATTTGTAGAAGTTGTGGGATGAATTTATTATTTTTTTCCAGCTTTATGCCTTTAACAAAGGTCTTTTTTATCTTACTCTTTCTGAAGAAATTTTTAAATTTTAGATAATTGCTATAAAAATATTAAAATTTGCATCCTTCATTGATGAAATAATTGTTATATTAAGATTTATACTGATGATTGGTAAAAAATAAAATAAAAACTGGAACAAAACAAATCCACAAACCCGAGCCCTTGCTTTGAGCATGTAACACAGATGAAAACATATGTAAGCCTCTTTCCAAAAGGTATTAAACTAATTGCCAGTCAGTCTATGATAGCTGGAGGCTACCAAGTTGGAAAACTCTAATGTAGAATCTTAAGGCTAAGAGTAGAACCTCAGGCTAAGTGTAAAAGGGAGCATTAAACCTCAAAAGTTGTAATAGAAA
Organism: Hydrophis major; assembly: GCA_033807585.1. Lineage (NCBI taxonomy): Eukaryota > Metazoa > Chordata > Lepidosauria > Squamata > Elapidae > Hydrophis > Hydrophis major. Next base: position 324,043,730 of record CM066328.1, on the reverse strand, counting down.
AAGGCATAGCATTAGTTGAAGACAACTATTACATACAAGCAATCTTCTGGAATATTGGGAACAAGCCTTGGATATTTTCAGGGGCTTGTACCAGTTATGGAGATTAAACTTCTTTTTGCCTATGCTCACAGGCAATAACAGAAAGGTTAGTTTTACTGCAGAAAATTAGGAAGTCATTGATAATGTTATTGTCGTTGTCTAGTCCATATTGGTTCCTGGTGACTGCCTGGATGAGAGTTTTTTAGGCAACAGTTTCAAAAGTGGTTTTCTTTTACCTTCTTTCTGGGGCTGAAGACTCACCAATGTCACAGAGATGACTTTGTACATAAGGTGGAACTAGAACTAATAATCTCCCAGTTTTAGCCGGGTACTTTAACTGTTCTGTCCTTAATTAGCATTCTTGAGATCCCCACGCTTTGGAGGCCCAGGAGGGAGCTACGGAGAGCGGCCCGGCCCGATCGACCAGCCGGTTCCCACGATGGCAGGTTGGAGCCGGGATCCAACCTACGACTGAGCTGCGCAGGTCCAGTAGGCTCAGACGGAGCCCCGCCTACCTACGTGACTACGCAATGTAAGGACTGAACCAAGAGAGGAGGGGTGTTCTGTCCTTAATTAGCATTCTTGAGATCCCCGCGCTTTGATTGGCCAAAGCGCGGGGCACTCTGATTGGTCAGGCGAGCCGCGCCGATTGGCTCGCTAAGAATCTCCCGCGATTGGTCCATTCGGATCATGGGAGATTCAAAGCGGTGCCATTGGCCGCGGCTGCCACGGCTAAAAGAACAAAAGCCGCGATCTTTTCCCCTTTGCCCCAGTTCGATTTCAACCTCAAATAAAGAGCATGATTTGAAGTCACTGACTCCTGGCATCATTTCGCGGATACAACACTGGCGACGAAGGTGGGATCCAGATCCTGAACCGAACCACGTGTCCGACGGAAGCCAGACGAACCACCGCGATGGCGAAAATCGCACCCCCCGCACCCTTCAACCCCGCCACCGAGGACTGGGAATCGTACTCCGACCGATTCCGCATGTTCCTCGAGTGCAGCGACCTGAGGGATGCCACCGGCCCCATGAAGCGCGCCGTCTTCCTGACCCACTGCGGGACCGAGGTCTTCAAGATGGCCAAGGCGCTTGCCAAACCCGCCGATGCGACCGCGATGGACTGGGACGTCCTCGAGCCAATACTTCGGTGGCACTACGCTCCAGAGGTACCCATCCTGATCCGATGCAACGAATTCTACCGTCGGGACCAGAGGTCGGGTGAGAGCTTCAGCGACTTCGTCGCCGAGCTGCGGCACCTAGGGGGGATCTGCGAATTCGACAACCTGAATGACGCCCTGCGAGACAGAATCGTGCTCGGTTTGTGGGACCCTGTCCTCCAGAGCCGGCTGATGGCCAAGGGCAACATCAGCCTAGCAGACACCCTCACCGCAGCTGCAGCCGCCGAAGCAACCCGAACTTCCGCCGACCGCATGCGCAGACCAAACACTGGGGACCGCAGTGGAAACAACAACCCGGCGAGGTCGACCGAGGCCCAACCCGAGACGACCACCCACCAGGGTGACTTCCACTCGGCATCGGGCACTTCAGATGACGAGGAGGACATCCATCGCCTCCAGACAGGCCGCGACCCACGGAACCGGTGGGGTCGTAAGTCGAGGACCAACTGTGCCGGTTGCGGCAGCGACCACCCCAGGTCGGAATGCCGGTTTTTCGAATCGATCTGCCGGCATTGCGACAAGAAGGGACACATCGCCCATGTCTGCCGCCTAAAGAAGAATCGCAGCCCGGCACAATGGGACCAGAGCGACCGGAGGAGAGAAAGCACACCACCCCGGACCAGAGATCGCCCCTCGGACAAGAGATGGGACCAGAATGGATGATCCCTGCGAGGCGGCGATAACCGGCGAAGAGAGGAGACCCATCAGACGGTCACCATCGGCCACGCCATAACCAATGACGCCCGGAAAGTCCACGTGGAGGTAGGCATCGAGGGCCAGCCATGCAAAATGGAGGTGGACTCCGGGTCCTACCTCTCCATGATTGCATGGCATGAAATAAAGCGCTTGGTGCCTACCCTCCAAAGGAGGAACCTAGACAGCCAGAGACTCATTGTAAGGGACTACCAGGGAAACCGCATCCCGGTAGTCAGAACCAAACACTTCAACATCACATATAAAGGGCACACCGAAAGACTTCCCCTGACAATCGTCGACCGCGACCGCCCAAGCCTACTGGGACTGCAATGGTTCGCCCCGCTCGGCATTGCAGTCACGGGAGTCGACCACGTCACCGACGACAGCTGGGAGCAGCAACTGGCCCGGGAATTCCAAGAGGTCTTCGACGGAAACCTAGGCAAGTACCGAGGGCCCCTTATATCTTTCAACCTAGACCCAAACGTCCCCCCAAAACGCCTGAAACCAAGGCGGGTGCCATTCGCACTTAAACCCAAGATAGACGAGCAAATTGACAAGCTCGTCAAGCAAGGGGTTCTACAGCCCATAGACCACGCCCGGTGGGAGACCCCCATAGTCACCCCGATCAAGTCCGATGGGTCGGTGAGGATCTGTGGGGACTATAAGGCCACCCTAAATGGCGCGCTACAACAAAGCGCCTACCCCGTCCCAGTAGTGCAACACCTACTGCACTCACTGGGAGGGGGCAAGGTTTTCGCCAAGCTCGACCTCGCCCAAGCATACCAACAGTTGCCAGTCGACGAGCAAATGGCAGAAGCTCAAACCATAGTCACCAGGGAGCATTTAAATGCAACCCACCGGGGAGCATTTAAATGCAACTGACTCCAATTCGGAGTCAGCGTGGCACCGGGAATATTCCAAAGCCTAATGAAAAGACTACTGCAAGGCATCAAGGGGGTGGTACCTTACTTCGACGACGTCCTAGTGTCGGCAACCAACCAAGCCGAACTAGAGGGTCGCCTAAGGGAGGTCCTAACCAAATTTAAAGAGACCGGGCTAAAAGTCAAGAGGGAGAAATGCCAGCTATGCACGGAACGGGTCGAATTCCTAGGATACCTCCTAGACCGTCACAGCATTCACCCCACAAACAAAAAAATCAAGCCATCAAAGAAGCCCCCACACCCAAGTCCAAGACGGAACTACAGGCATTCCTGGGGCTACTGAACTTTTACAATGTTTTCCTGCCCCAAAAGGCGACGGCGGCGGAGCCCTTGCATAGGCTCCTGGACAAGGCGGCGACCTGGACTTGGGGGAAACGCGAGCAAGCCGCATTCCAAAGAACAAAGGACCTCCTCACTTCAGACGCCATCCTCATACAATATAACGAGACCCTATCTCTGGCCGTCACATGCGACGCATCACCCTTCGACGTCGGTGCTGTCCTCAGCCATACCCTCCCCGACGGAAAAGAAGCGCCCATCGCGTTCTTTTCAAGGACCCTCACCAAACCGGAGCGGAACTATAGCCAGCTGGATAAAGAGGCTCTGGCTATCGTTGCCGCCGTAAAACGATTCCACGAGTATCTCTACGGCCGGACTTTCACCATCATAACTGACCACAAGCCGCTGCTGGGAATCCTTGCAGGAAACCGGGCCACCCCGAACATTCTGTCTCCCCGAATGACAAGGTGGTCCGAGTTCCTGGCAGCCTACAACTACGGACTCATACACAAACCGGGTAAGACGATCTCCCATGCAGACGCCTTAAGCCGCTCGCCGCTACCGGAACCCGACACCGACCCAGCACCCACGACGACCACCCTCAGCATAGAGACTCTACCCAACCTGCCCATAACCGCGTCAGACATTGCCCAAGAGACTAATAAAGACAAACGTCTGGCGCGGGTGTTGCATTGGGTAGAGAAAGGATGGCCAGAAAGGGACAACGACGAGTCCGTCAAAACATTCCGAAACCGCCAAACGGAACTCTCGTTATTAAAAGGGTGCATACTATGGGGGGATAGGGTGGTCATTCCAGAAAAGCTACAAGGGAAGGTTCTGGAACTGCTACACGACGGGCACCCTGGCATCGTTAGGACTAAAGCCCTGGCCAGAAGTTATGCTTGGTGGCCAGGGATGGACAAACAAATTGAGGCCTGGGTAGCAAGGTGCCAACGATGCCAGGAAACTAGGCCAAGTCCACCCACAGCACCCGTCCTAGAGTGGGAAACCCCAAGGGGACCTTGGTCTAGGATTCACATAGACTTCGCCGGGCCCACAAAAGGACACACCTTCCTCATAACAGTTGACGCTTACTCCAACTGGCTGGAGGTAAGCAACATGAAGACGACAACCACGGAGGCCGTGATCAAGGAACTCTGCAAACTCTTTGCAACACACGGCCTCCCAGACATCGTCGTTTCCGACAACGAGCCCCAATTCACCTCGCTGGAATTCGAAAAATTCCTAGCGGAAAGGGGCATCCGCCACGCGCTGACAGCACCGGCGCACTCGGCGGCGAACGGTAGGGCGGAACGGATGGTGCAATTCACTAAGCAGACCATCCGGAAAATAGACCATGGGGAGATCCAGGAGAAAATAAACAAACTACTCTTCACCCAACACATAACCCCAAATACCACAACGAATAAGAGACCAGCCGAACTATTAATGGGCAGGAAACTAAGGTCCCCACTCGACAGGTTACACCCCACGTATAACCCGGAGAAGCCCCCAGACTCAAACAGCAAACACTGAACTTTCGCACCAGGCGACCCCGTATACGCAAGAAACCTGACGGGAGACCCACTATGGATACCGGCCGTCATCACACAAATAACAGGCCCACACTCGTACCGGCTACAAACAGCAGACGGACGAGCGTGGAAATGCCACATCGACCAACTAAGGTCGAGGACTACCAACCAAGAGACCACCGATGCACAAACAGGCGAAACCAACCCCCACAACACAAACCAAGGGGGGAGGGAATACCCAGGGGACCAAAACCAAAGAAGAACAAACCAGCCTTACTTACGAGAAAGCAGCCATCACGACCCCTCGCCAGGAAGAGACAGGCAGGCCAGCTCGGCCGACCTGGAAAGACCGAGCGGGAGCGGCGAAACCCGCAGCTCAACCAACCCGGGAGGCCCAGGAGGGAGCTACGGAGAGCGGCCCGGCCCGATCGACCAGCCGGTTCCCACGATGGCAGCAGGAGCAGCAGAGATCCCGACCGAACCGGCCGGGATCCAACCTACGACTGAGCTGCGCAGGTCCAGTAGGCTCAGACGGAGCCCCGCCTACCTACGTGACTACACGACGTAAGGACTGAACCAAGAGAGGAGGGGTGTTCTGTCCTTAATTAGCATTCTTGAGATCCCCGCGCTTTGATTGGCCAAAGCGTGGGGCACTCTGATTGGTCAGGCGAGCCGCGCCGATTGGCTCGCTAAGAATCTCCCGCGATTGGTCCATTCGGATCGCGGGAGATTCAAAGTGGTGCCATTGGCTGCGGCCGCCGCGGCTAAAAGAATAAAAGCCGCGATCTTTTTCCCTTTGCCCCAGTTCGGTTCCAACCTCAAATAAAGAGCATGATTTGAAGTCACCGACTCCTGGCATCATTTCGCGGACAAAACATTAACCACTATAATAAATTGGCTTTTCCTCTCTATCTAACAGCACTATGGAATCTTAAATATTATATCTATCCTCAGGGTTAAATCCTGATTTCCTTCCTCCCACATTTTGAGACAATGGTCTCATAGTTTCTACCACCTGACATGTTTAAAAAATAAACAGAATGTTTAATGTGAAATCAAATATTCCCACCTCATCAGTTTCAACCTCATAAATACTGGCTGGCATAGGGTATTCACCTGTTCTAAAAACAGAAGGTCATTAGCCAGATAAGTTGCTCCTTTCAACTGATACTGTCTCCCATATCTTTGTCCTTTGGCGAAATATTTTCAAACAAATTACAGAGCTGTAGCGCTTTATTTTCTTCTGAGCATGTCTATGGACCTATATTGAATCTAGAGATTTCCCTATAAATACAGAAGATGTTACAATCTGGCATTTTTATTTGTAGAATCATTGTTGTCAGCTATTCAATGTGTCCAAGTCTGACCCTCAGCCACTCTATGGATCAGTTCTCTCCATGCCCTTCTGTCTTGCACTGCCTCTTTCAGATCTGCTATGGTCATTCCCATGAGTTCCTTTACAATGTCCATCCAACAGGTACTAGAGTGGCCCCCTTTTCCTTTTTGTGCTGATCACTTCCAGCATGATTGACTTTTTGAGTGAATCAACTCATACAACATGACCAAAGTGATTTTGTCTTTAAGTGATATTTTTGGTGAGATTCGGTCTAGGATTTCTGTGTTATTTTTGCAGTCCATTGAATGTGTAATAGTCACCTCCAGCTGGTGGTATTCTTTTTTTTTTTTTTTACTGTCGGTTCTGTGGGCGTGCCTTGGTGTGGCTTGGTTGGTGTAGCATTGCTTGGTTGACATGGCTTGGTGGGTGTGGCAGTGGAAGGATACTATAAAATCTCTATTTCCATTCCACTCCAGGGAAAGGATACTGTAAAATCCCCATTCCCTCCCCACCCCACTAACCTGCTTCCCAGCTCCATTCTCCTGTGCAGGACAACAAAAGAAGATCAGCTGGGACTTGGGAGGCAGTGAATAGATGGGGGTGGGGCCAACCAGAGGTAGCAGTTACCAATTCTCTGAACTACTCAAAATTTCCTCTACTGGTTCTCCAGAACCTGTCAGAACTGGCTGAATACCACCTCTGTTTTAGCACCACAATTCAAAGGTGTCCATCCTTCTCTTATCTGCCTTTTTCAGAGTCTACAATTCTCACCCATAAGTAGCAATTAGAACAATTATTGTGTGAACTAATCTCCATTTGGTTGGAGGCCAATGTCTTTACTCTTCCAGGTGTTATTCATACCAGACATTGCAGTTCTTCCAAGTGCTACAAGCCTTCTAATCTCAGGGCTGCAGTCATTCTATATATTTGTAGAACACCATATTCCAATTTATTATTTCTAAATAGAAACTTTTAAAAAAATAAAGTTAAGGATAGTGAAGATTTCTGAGTGCCATGAAGTATTTTGTAAGGATGCTATTGCTGTAAGCATCAAATTTTCTTCTCATAAATTAATGCTGGAGTAGGGCTGCAAACTTAGTACTAATTTCTAATTTCAAAATGATACCTGTGCATTGGCTACTCCTTTTTTATACAGTACTTTTAATACACACAATACATAGACTTAAGTGGGAATTTTAGACCCACTTGAATTTTAAATAAAATATCTCACTTTGAGAAAATTGCCATAAGCAAAGAAATCAGTGAATAATCTCCCCCATACCATTAGCTTCCACTTCCTATAGAGAGAAAACATAGTTTTAAAAAACCCTGAAACTTGACAGTGACAACTGGTGAAATGAGTAGTTCAACAAAATGATGAGGTTTGTCAGCAAAGTCCTACAGTCAGACAGAAAAGAAGATACATTAGATGTGACATTGTGCTAATTAAGAAAACAATAAAAGAATCCTAGAAAGCATTTGTTCATGCAAAGCAGGAGTGCCAGAGATTGACCTAATGTCAAAGTATATGTGTTTAGTATTAATATTTAACCCCCTGTGTTACAAAAGTAGTTATTCTGGAGTCCTTTAATATGAGCACCATGCTCATTAAACATGTAAATGTAGTCATAAAAAAGAAAGTATGAAGAAGAATTCATCATGGGCCATCAACATGACCCATCAGAAAAGGTTCTAGTGTTCATGTCTATGGAAATTCTCAGTCATCCAGGTCATGGTTGTCCCAAAGGTCTTAGAGCTGAAGAAGCTTCTTTGATGAGAACTGAAACATCTTCAAAGAAAAACCAGAAAGTCCAGCTGCCTCTTGAAAAAGCACCTTCGGGTTCCACTGTTCAGTTCAAATCAAGGGCTGACAACCTTTTCAACCTGAAGTGGGGCTTAAGTTGTTAAATTGGGGATCACCCAAGCATAGATATCAGCCAAATACACAGCACATATATTCAGTTCCTATCCTTGGTGGCATAGTGGTTATGGAATTAGCGGTATTGCAGGCTAACTTTCCCCATCTGCAAGGAGTTCGATCCTGACTGGCTTAAAGTTGATTCAGCCTTCCATCCTTCTGAGGCTGATAAAAAGAAATTGTTGGGGCAATATGCTGACTCTGTCAAGCATGAACTGCTTAGAAAGCACTATGGAATGATATATAAGTCTATTACTATTTCTATTATAGTACTATACTATTATAGTACTATTCTATAGCAGTACTATTGTTATTTTAACAATCTGAAGTTCTTCAGGAAGAGGAAAGACCTAGACCATGGGTGTCAAATTTGTGGTGTAACATTGCCATCAAGTGATGTATTGTGACATTTTTTCCATTCATGGAACTGAGGTGGGTATGGCCTGTGCATGACACATCCGGCCCATGGGCTGTCAGTTTGACTTAGACCATCTGCTTGCAAAGGGCAAGTGCATTTTTTTCTCCAAAGGAAAGTCTTTTCTTTTTCCTTTTATCATTCTCACCTAAGACCATTAGCTCTCAACGGCAACAGGGAGCAAGGATTTTAAGTTATTTCTTCTCTTTGCCAATATTTTCACATTCCAATTCCACTATGGAAAAGCAACTTTGAGTTGAATCACTGTTTTCCTTCTTGGTAGACAGGTGAAGGAAGCAGGTTAGGCTCTGCCCACTTCTGAAGCTACACCGTTTGTCTTAGATATTTGGCATTGCTCTGAAGCACAATATTTGATGAAGAATAAGAACCAATCCAAATAAACAAGGAAGAAAGAAGGCATAGGTCTTCCTACCTGTTACTATATCAAGATACATAAAAGATTGGGGCTTCCGGTTTCGCGTGGCTTCGGTAGCAGCAGGAATTCGCGACCGTTCGCGATTCCTGCTGCACTTGCCACTGAGGTACCCCCGATCCAAATGGGTCAGGGGGATAGGGCTGCCCTGTAGGGACAGCCGAAGAGAGAGGGGAGTCGGACAGGAGGTTGGGGGTGTCGCAGACCCCCTCCTTGTCCGGAAAAACCCCTTTTTCCCAAGGTGGTGGAGCGGCGGTTAGCAATGGCCGCCACGAAGAAGCCTGCAACCGGGTAAGATTGTGCTGGAGGAAGCAAGAAAAGTGAAAGTGCTGGCTGAGCCGGTCAATCAACATCTTTTAAACTCACTGGAACTGAGTTGTCTGAATTGCTGGAGGATACATTGTATCCCTAAGAAGATCAAAAGCGGCAGAGAAGCTGTTAAAGGGAACTTTTTTTTCTTCACTCTCCCACCCCATGGAAACAGCAGATGAAGATTTGAAATTTGTTTGGGCACTGAAGGTGAACTATTCTGAAAGTTGAAGTTAAGGGACAAAAGAGTCCTTGGACATTGGATTCAAAAATTTAAGAAATTGGAAAACCCTTATTAGAGGTATGGATTTCTGATCATTTAAAAATTGATGTTGCAAGCGAGAAGGGAGAGGAAAAAAATTGGAGCAGAAGAGGAAAAAGGAGGAGATTGCCTCGAATCTCAAAGAAAGATATATGGTAATTGGACCTCTTTGATTAAACAGTAACCCCAGAAAGAGAAATAGAAGAAGGAAGAAAAGTATTAACTTTTGGAACTTTTTTTGAATTATTTTTGATTAAAAATACTTGGTTGGTTGTTTTGGGGAAAGTTTCTCTTTTCAGGATGGCATCGCTTGTGGATGAACTAAAGACTGAATATCAAAAATATAAAAAGGAATAACAAGATGGAAAAGATACTTTGGGCACCTTATTTCAATTTTTAGAAATGGCGTTATGTACTTATGAAAAGTTGATTATGCAGCAGAATGACTGGGACAAAGAAGAAGAGGAACAAGAAGCCATCTTTGATGAACAATGGGTTTTTTCCGGAGAGGAGGAGAAAGAGGATAAGAAAAAGGGGATTTTAAGGTTTGAAAAAACAACCAAAAAAAGAGGAAAATGAGAGGAAAGGTGGATGCAAGGTTAGAAAGCAAAGGAAAGGGAGTAAGAAAAGGGAGGAGGAGAGACAAAGGGGTAAAAAGGGCAAGGATAAGAATAAGCAAGAGAGAAAGGGGGGAGGAGAAGCCTCAATGGTGGGAAGCAAGATCTAAAGAAAAAAAGTTTATTTAGAGACAATGGGTGAATCTAATTAAGGATAAAGGGGGATTCTGGAAGATACATAAGATTGTGTTATTATATGTATATTTAGAGTATAAAATTTATTGTGTAATTTTAGAATCTACTAAACAGAATCCCAAGATAAATTAAGTGTTATATGAAGTACTTTTAAGTTAGGGTAATGAGTTAAAGGCGTCACTTCAATTAGTGTATAGGAGAAGTATAGTAAAAGAAAAAAGATGAATGGATAGTTGGAAATAGAACAGACAAAGAATGTTATTGAAAATGGTAATAAGATATGGAAAGATATATAAAGGTTTTGTTATGTTTTTTTGGGTTTTGTATGTGGATAAAAGGCAATAAAATTTTAATTAACAAGAAATAATCTGGATGAAAAGGAGAAGTTGGGATAAGATATGAAGTTAAATAGATAAAGTAAATATTGATATTATAATTGGGAATCATTATGTTCTATTGGTTTTCTTCTTTAATTATTACTATTTTTTTTAGAAAAGAATTTATAAGCTGTTATGCCTTGATTGTTTGTGCACTGTTTTTGTAAAATTAATAAAATTGGTTTATAAAAAAAAAAAGAAAATGATAATAAGATATGGAAGGATATATAAAGTGAATATGATGTTTGAATTTGTGTCTGTGAGAAGAGTTTCAACCCGGGATCAGACAGCCTTCAGAAAAGATGTTTTAGTTTTGTTTTTGTTTTTTTCTATGTTCTGTGTTTTGTATGTTTATGAAAGGCAATAAAATTTGAATAAGCAAGAAATATAATTTGGATAAAAGGAGAAGTCTGGATAAGATATGAAGTTAAATAGATAATGTAAATATTGATATTACAATTTGGAATTATTTTGTATGTTCTATTGGCTCTCTTCTTTAATTATTATTATTATTTTTTTAGAAAAGATTTTTCAAGTTGTTATGCCTGGATTGTGTATTGTTTTTGTAAAATTAATAAAATTTGTTATTAAAAAAAAGATACATAAAAGATTAAATCACATGTTTGTTTGCTTTCCACTGTAAAAATAAAAAAGTAGGAATCCTGAATATGAAAATCCCAATTTAAGTGTTTTAATTATTGCTTATCATTGAGAATATATTAAGGAAAATTACAGTTATTATGCTTTATATCAGTTTCAGAGTGAAATGCATTTATTTCACACCACAGTACACTGTATGAATTGGGAAAAATTCTGCAATTTTATTTATTGATGTATTTATTCATTACTTTATCAAATTCACTCTGGATCATTAAAATAGTTACAAACACCATAAAACGTATAGCAGTAAAACAAACTGAACAATTTTAAATCATCAGTCAAGATAAAAACAAAATCACCAACTAATCAACTTAGGCACTGAACAGATTCTGTCAAAAATCTAGAACTGCAAGCCCAATGACTAAATCACATCTTCAAGTCTTTGCAAAAGGATGGGGACAATGATAGAAAAGTCTCTTTTTCTGCCAAGTCTTATTAAAATACCTTTTTTTTAAAAATGTTGACTTCCTTTATAGATTGTGGGAATGCAGATATGGTGTTCAACAGATTCTGACCAGTTCTGGAGAACCGGTATCAGAAATTTTGAGTAGTTTGGAGAACCAGCAAATACCACATCTGACTGGCCCCACCCTCATCTCTTCTCTGCCTCCCAAGTCCCAGCTAATTGTCTGTGTCTTCTTTTGTTGCCCTGCACAGGAGAACCTGGAAAGCAGGTTTGTGGGCTGGGGAAGGAATGGAGATTTTGCAGTATCCTTCCCCTAGAGTGGGGTGGGAATGGAGATTTTACAGTATCCTTCCTTTGCCATGCCCACCAAGCCACCCCACCAAGCCACACCATGCCTACAGAACCAGAGGTAAAAATTTTTGAATCCCACCACTGCTGAAGAATATGAGTCAAAGTTGCTGAACTATAACATTCCATCATTTGTTAATTAGATAAGAATATATTATATTGGGGGTTTTTTCAATACAACATTCTCTGAACAACTACACTGGGAACAACTACACTGGGAAATCCAGAAAGTCAGAATTAAATTGAGACATTCATATTTAGTTAGAATAGTGATTGGCAGCCTTCTCTCTATTAAAAAGTTACCATAGAAATGATGTATTCGAGAGAAGGACTGAAGCAAATGGTGGAAGGAGTCACTCATTCTAACAATAATTCTTTCAATATTTTCTAACCATAATTTTCATTTTAAATCTGATTCCTTCTTTTCACTGTGTTTTCCTCACAGTTTCCTCAACTGTGTTCCAGGAAGTGATAGGATCCCTCTTTTTAAAAATCTGAACTGATATTTTCAAAAATGGTGTTGAAAAGAGGCAAGGAGAATGCATGTAGCTATTTGCCATCCCAAAAGTAGGTATCCTGCACTTCTTACAGTTGTACATGGAAGCTTAAAGCTATGTTTCCTGTCCAATGTGCATCTGAGTCAATACTTCAAAAAATAACAAAAAAATACTTGTTTCTCACATCATATGTTAATATCCTTTTGATGCATACTCAAAATGTAACTTAAGAAGCCATTAAGTATGAGAATGTGTGCTGTCCTTACACTAAACAATATGGACTATATCTTTGCTATGGCTGTAGCTACCAAAATAGCACTCATAAAAGACATGATATCTACTTGTTTGGGCAATGTGCAAGGAACCTCACAGATTCTACCATGTAGATGAACGTTAATGAAATTTTGTGCTCTTTTTTCCTCTTTGTGGAGGAAAAGCACTATGTAACTTTAACTACTACCAATTGCAAACAGTTCTTGCCTTGCTGCTAAACAAGATTAATAATATATACCCACTACATGAATTATTCATTTTTATTATATTTAACCAGAAAGGAAAGCTGGAGTTCTTTTGCCCCTGTATACTCAAAGATTTCCTAGAATAAATGGAAATTAAAAGGATGAAAATGCCAAGTGGAACATATTCAGAATCCTCTGTTGCCTTTTATTTTAAGACTTGTATTCTTAGAAGGAGCATTTGATTTCTGGAGAACCAGTAGCAGAAATTTTGAGTAGTTTGGAGAACTGGCAAATACCACCTCTGATTTTACAGTATCTTTCCCCTGCCACACCCAGAACCGGTAGTAAAACAATTTGAATCCCACCACTGGTCCATATGTCATAAAGGGGCCAAGGTTTCTCACTTCTGATCTATATCTATTTAGTATCCTTCTTGGTTTCTTGTTATCTGATGCGCAGTTCCATTTTTAAATTAAATTGCATTTTTTAGAAACAGTCTCAAAATATGTATGCACATAACATTTAAACTCATGCTTCAGCAGCAATTTTATCACAAAATGTAAATTTGCATTTATGTTTAACTATCAAAAAGTGTGACAATATTCAGAGAAGTATATAATTTATCATCTAAAATTATGGGAAGCTGATTCCTTGCATTTTGTGTAGGTTGACATCTCTAGATAAAGAGACTGCATCCCCACAGCTACTGAAATTTAGCTTATATTTCTCACAAGCTGGTTGCCTGAAACACAATGGCATTCTTTTTCAGCTCATGTCATCCTCCTGCCCTATAAATAGTTTTCACAGCCACAGAGAATTAAAAAAAAAAAGCAAACATACCAGCATCTTGTTGGATATCTGTTATTCAGAATACAGACTAACTAATGCTTTTCTTCAACAATGTAATGTTATTTTAATGGTTGCTTCCTTCTGCCATCTATTTATGGAAGGGATATTTAATTATAAGACTGTTTTAGTACTGCCTATATTAATCACATCTAGAGGGTCAGGTACTACCATATTTAATATTTGATGTTTTGAAAAGAAATTAAAATATAGTAATTTAAGACTAACAAATTATCTAGCATTACAAAGGAATTTCAAAGCTAATTATGTAGCCTGATTGCTGAAAGGACTATTAAATGGAGTCAGAGACTTTCTCCTCTTTGTTAACAAATGAGATCAAGGACCATTTGCTGGGAGATCAAACATGGAGTATAGCTGCTTTTGTTTGTGATTTCAATATCTGGGACATATTGCTATATATAGTGGCTGAAAGGGCCTACTCCACTCTGTTCATATTTAGGTTGTTCACTATTTTAACTTGCCTGTTGAAAATTCATTGGTTTTGGGACTCACCATATGAAGACATTAGCTCTATATGCTTAAGTTTCTTTTGTACCAGGTTGGCAGCATACACACTCACACTTTTGAGGTGATTCAGTCAGGACAAATCTTGTAGAGCCTACATTGAGAAAGATTCATCTTCTTGATTTGTTTTCAGTAATACCCTATGTATATCTTCTGAGGACAGTCTTGTAATTTCTTTGATGCTTTCCATTATCCTCCTCTGTTCCTCAACTATGTGTCAAGTAGTTTTTCTCTTTCTTTTTATTAATCCATCATCCTTTCATAGTCCATGTCCAATATTTGTTTCTTCTGCTTTAAAGGAGTACTGGATTTAGTTGGTCCAGCTGTTTATTTGCAATCAATATATTTTAGTTAATGTCCCCACATCTGTACATTGAAAGTATCTATTTGTTTTTTTGTTTTTAATGTCCAACTTCCATAGCCAAGCATGATCATTGGATTGTGTTTATATGTAAGTTTGTATATGTGTGTACCAATGGTGGGATTCATTTTTTTTTTTACTATTGGTTCTGTGGGCATGGCTTGGTAGGCGTGGCAGGGAAGGATACTGTGAAATCTCAGTCAGAGGTGTGGTATTTGCCGGTTCTCCAAACTCAAAATTTCCACTACTGGTTCTCCAGAACTGGTCAGAACCTGCTGAATACCACCTCTGTACACACACAGATTTATAAATATATTCAGAGAGAGAAAGGTATATATCTAAATGTTCATACCCCAACATACACACAGATGTATAAACATACCCATACAGAAAATATTAGAAGGATTCTTAGCCCACAATCTCCAATTATGTCAACCAAATTTGAAAATTCTTCCCTTTTCAAAAAACAAAAATAGAACATCTTAAACCATAGCCTTGTGCATGCCTAAAGCAGCTTTTACACAGACTTTCCATTTTAAAATCCCTTAGGCTATAATACCCTTCTAATGTAAAAAGAGAATTGTCATAGATATAACAAACTTACTTTACCCTGAGTAACACTCAAGCTATTGTTAAAAGCATAGCAGCAGGACGCTTTTAAAAAGTTGGCAATTCCAAAAAAAAGGGACACCTGGCAATATTTTTTTAATGTAACAAAGGACATTACAAATTATAATGACAGAAGGATGTTTACATTTTAGGCAAAAAACAGTGAACTGTCTGTAACAATGAATTACTCAGAAAATGACAATATTATGAGGATAAAGCAATGAAGCAAGAAAATTGTGACTCTAGATAAATTTGATCCTGTCTTTTGCTCAATCAAGCAGTGATTGTCACTAGACAAATCTTATCTCTCTAAAGGTGTTGTAATCATAATATATAACAGGTGTTAGATGTGACAGTTCTAGATTTCATAAATAAAAACATAGTATGGGAAGGTTGGAAAAGCTATTGGAGGTCATCTAGTCCAACACTTGTAAGCAAAGAGTTCCTAAAGAACTTACTAAAAACTTACAAATAATATAGTGAAAGAACTTTCAAAAAGCTTGGGCATCTCACAGAGATGAACAAATCTTCTACCAATTCCTCACTACAGTGCCTCCAGAAAATCAGAGACCTAAACATAGAAGAAGGTGAGATTATGGTTTTATTCAATGTCAATTGCAGGGTTTCAAGTAATAAATCCATACCAAGCAAAATTCCAAGGCAGATAGATTCCTCAAAGAATAGCTTTATTGGAAATATCATCCTGGCACAGATCTGATAAAAACCAACTCTGAAGACTTCCATGGTTTTTACCACATTAAAAGTAAAACTTTTTTTCCCTTTCCCAAAACAATCAGTCACATGGTCCAATCACAGTGTAGGCTGGCAGCCAGGTGACATCAATCAGCCTTCCTCTGACCAGGTGTGAGAATGTCCTTGGTACTCAAGAGAAAATATTTTGTTTTGACTACAGAATCTCAACTATTTCAAATCTCCCCTCCCTATCCCTCAACTCCAGTGTGGCAATGCTGAAGCGGTCAAAAATCAGTCAGGTCAGCATCAGGATTGACAGTCATATCACTCTTTACGTCTATAGAGCCAGGGCTAGTGAAGGAATCCACGGCTACATTTATAAGACATTCAATATAAGACATTCAACTTAGCCAAATACATTAAAATAGATATACTCAGAATCGTGAACCTCATTAATCTCTGCTTCACTATCATGTTTATAATTGTGGAAATGCTGGTTATTATTGAAATAGCCAGCATTTGAGCAGCTGCCACAAAGAAAGGGAGGGTCAACGTATTTTCCAAAACACCAGAAGCAAGACAAAAAGCAATGGATGGAGAGAAGCAGCCTGGCATTAAGAAGAAACTTCCTAATAGTGAGAATAATTAACCAAAGGAATAGCTTGCCTTCAGAAATTGTGGGTGCTTTATCACTAGAGGTTTTTAAAAAGAGATTGGACAATCATTTGTCTGAAATGGTATTGGGTTTCCTGCGAGAGGAGGGGGTGGATTAGATGACCTCCGAGGTCCCTTCTAGCTCTGCTCTGATTGATTGGGTGAAATGTAAATCAAAAGGTTCATGTATTTTATATTTCTAACTGCAATAGTTGGCAGTTATTCTTTCTTTATGCCTTTATATTTTCCCTTCCCCTATTTTTTCCTTCTTAATCATTTTGTTTGTTTTTGATATTTTATCTTTTGTAGAAATTTAATAAAGTATATTTTTTTAAAAAGCCTTTCTGTTCACTACCTACTTTCAGTTTGATGTATGAATAAACACACAAATCAGGGGAACACCTATGGGATCGCCAATCTCAAGACTCATAGTAGAGATCATAATACAGCAACTAGAAACTACTTTTTTATATACAACCAAAATGGATCCTGTTAAGTTCTGCGCATGGGCGCAAGGAACGGAGACGAGATGGTGAACAGTGAACTTCAACTCTTTATTATACATTCTGAACAGAGCAAAAACCATAGAGCAAAAGCAGCCTTTTTATAGGCAAGCTGCTGCTCTAGTAACCAATAGGAAATGTGGAGTGTTAACCCCCTTAACCAATGAGAGTGGCTCATTAACAGCCAATCAGATTCTCCTTAACGGACCAATCCGATATCGCTATTATCGACCAATCAGAAGTGCAGGGCTAGAACCCTGCTATTTTCTAAAGCTTTTGATAAACTTTATTGGGGTATTTTATTAGTTCACACCTCTTCCCCCCGGGCTCCGTTTGGGGGGTGCGGTGACATAATCTCTGAGGTAGGAAGGTTGCTTCGACTGTCTATTGGATTTACGCTGTCCCACCGGTTCTTGTCCGTAAGCCTGTTTTGGTGGGGTGTTTTAGGGCAAGTCGGGTGCTGGTGGTTCTTTGTAAGATGACTCGGTGCCACTAGTGTTCTCGTCATTGTCCTCTGGCCCTTGTGGGTTTGCCTCTGTTGGGTTGTTCCTCTGTGGAGAGGCCACCCCCATCCTTAATCCTTCTTCACTTGTCACGCCCAATGGCTGACTTCTTTCATTCCTGCTTTCCACCATCTCGAATTTGGTTTCTTCGACATCCTCTCCCCCCTCAGTTTGGGAGTCACCGGAGTCACGGAAACTAGGTTGTAGCCTCCAGCAAAGCTGATCAATATGGCGTTTCCATATTTTTCCATCGCAGGTTTCACCCGGTACGACCTGGGTCCAGTGGCTTGAATAACAGTGGCCTCGATCCACAGCGGTTCACCAGAGAGGTTTCTGGCGAAAACTAAGTCGCCTATCTGGAACTCGCGGCATTTTCCTCTAGATCCACAGGGTTTCTCTGGCTTGTAAGATGGGTGAAGTCAGTCGAGGTGGGAACGGAGTTTGTGTCCCATCAAGAGTTCCGCTGGAGTCTTGTTGGTGACGCTGTGAGGAGTGATGTGTTGGAGAAGAAGTATTCTATTTATCTTATCTTCAATGTCCTCATAGTCCATTTTGTAGATTTTTTTTTTAACAGACTGTACCATGCGCTCGGCTCTTCCGTTAGCTGCAGGGTGCACTGGTGAAGTTAGCGCATGGAGAATACTGCGGTCCGCTAAGTATTGTTCAAAAGAAAGCGCGGTAAACTGGGGTCCATTGTCGGATACCAGAACATCTGGCAGTCCATGTGTCGTGAATAATCTGTTCAACTTCTGGATGACAGACTCGGTTGTAGTACTTTTCATTTTGTGGATCTCGAGCCAGTTTGAACAGGCATTCACTGTTAATAGGAATGTATGTCCCTTAGTAGGTCCTGCAAAGTCAATATGAATGCGGTCCCCGAGGTGTTTCCCATTCTGTCGCAGTTGCTTTTGGTGGGTAATTGCTAACCTCCTGGCACTTATAACAAGTCTTTACCCAGGCTTCAATCTGTTTGTCGATGCCCGGCCACCATGCATAGCTTCGTGCAAGCGCTTTCATGTGCACGATGCCGGGGTGGCCCTCATGCAGTGTCTTTAGTACCGCTCGTTGTAACTGCTCTGGGACGATGACTCTATCCCCCCACAGGATGCAGCCCTTTTGTGAAAAAAGTTCTGTTTGTCGATTCTTGAAGGGAATGAAGTCATCAGGGGTTTGATCTACTGGCCATCCCCGTTCGACCCAGCTAAGAGCCCGCTTTAAGATAGGATCGCATTTTGTTTCAATCGCGATATCTCTAGCGGTCAGTGGTGGTGAATGCAGCGTTTCAATCTGGAGCGTTGTAAGGGTTGGAGCTGGGTCATCGACGGTTTCCAGAAGTGGTGCACAGCTCAATGCGTCAGTGTGGAGAATGGCTTTCCCCGGGCGGTGCTGCAGCTTATAATTGTACACAGCCAAAAACTCCGACCAGAGAGTCATTCTAGGTGATAATATATAGGGGGTTGGCTTGTCTCCCGCTATAATCCCCAGCAAAGGTTTGTGGTTGGTAACAATAGTAAAAACTCGTCCATAAACATATTCATGAAACCATTTAACAGCAGATACAACAGCAAGAGCCTCTTTATCAATTTGACTATAGTTACGTTCAGCCTTTGATAGAGTTCTTGGAAAATAGGCAATGGGGCTTCACTACCATTTGGTAACACATGGCTCAAAATGGCTCCTACTCCAAACGGTGACGCGTCACATGTGATTGTTAAAGGCAAAGTCTCGCTATACTGCATTAAAACAGAATCTGAAGTTAATAGGTTTTTCACTTGTCAGAATGCGTGCTCCTCTCGGTGCCCCCAAACCCAGGTTGCTTTTTTATTGAGAAGCCGATGTAGGGGCTTGGCTACAGTCGCTTTGTGGGGCAGGAAGATGTTGTAAAAATTAATAAGCCCCAGGAAAGCTTGGAGATCAGTCTTGTTTCTGGGTCTTGGGGCACTCTTGATTGCCCTTAACTTGCTACTGGTGGGGTGAATGCCTTTTTTATCGATTGGGTACCCCAAGAACTCTACTTTATCTGTACACAGTTGACATTTATTTTTTTTAACTTTAAGGCCAGAGTCTTTAAATTTCTGGAGAACAAGTCTAAGACGCTCCTTTAGTATTTCTCGATTAGGGGCAGCAATTAAAACGTCATTAAAGTATGGTATGACCCCTTTTATTCCCTGTAACAGTCTTTCCATCAAGCTCTGAAAAATCCCTGGGGCCATGCTAACTCCGAATTGGAGTCGGTTGCACTTAAAAGCGCCTCGGTGCGTAACGATCGTTTGTGCCTCTGCTGTTTTTTTATCGACAGGCAGTTGTTGGTACGCCTGTGCTAAATCCAATTTAGTGAAGACCTTTCCGCCCCCCAGGGAATGGAGGAGGTGTTGTACCAGCGGTACCGGGTAAGCACTCTGTTGAAGGGCGTGATTCAGGGTGGCTCAGTAGTCCCCACAAATCCTTAACGATCCATCCGGTTTGATGGGTGTTACGATTGGGGTTTCCCAAGGAGCATGGTTGGTTGGTTCTAAAACACCCTGGGCTATTCATTTATCAAGCTGCTCATCAATCTTTGGTTTAAGGGCAAAAGGGACTCGATGAGGCTTAAGGCGGATGGGGACCACTTCAGGGTTAAGGTTAAATGATATCGGGGTCCCCTTGTACTCGCCTAGTTTGTCTGCAAAAACGTCCTGGAATTCCTGGACAAGGGCCTCCTCCCAGTCGTCACTGCTGGTCTGGTGAATGCCGGCTACCTCAATCCCAAGTGGAGTGAACCATTGAAGGCTTAACAAACTAGGCCAATCACGGTCGATGATGGTCAATGGTAAGGATGCAGTAGGATTTTTGAATGAGACCCGGCAACGGCTGGATCCAATGATTGGAATTCGGTTTCCTTGATAGTCCTTGAGAATGATTCTTTGGGTTCTGAGGTCTTGCTGCCGGACAGCAGGGATCAACTGTTTCAGGGTCTTCCAGGAAACCATCGAGAGGGACGATCCTGAATCGACTTCTATCACGCAGGGCTGGTTCTCGATGGCAACCTTCACTCGGATTTTCTTTGCATCTAATGATGATGTGTGACCAATCGTGATGGTTTGGTGTGCCTCTTCTCGTTTCGTTGAATGGGCTAGTGGTTTATTTCTGTAGGAGTGGTTGTTCCATTGGTGGTTCGAATGTTCCCGATTGACAGGACGACTTCCTGTGGGTTGGCGATAGTTGGTCCCCCTCTGAAATGGGCTGGCTCCTATCTTGCTTTGACAGACCTTTCCGATGTGGCCTCTCTTCCCACAAATATGGCAGAGTGCATTGAGGAATTTGCAGTCTGATCGTGGGTGGTTTGCCCCACAGCTTGCGCATTGATATTGCAGTCTCTGGTTACGCTGGTGGCATTGGTCTCATTCAGACCGGAGCCAGTTGACTTCTTCCTCATCACTTTCTGATGACGATTCAAGGTCCTCGTGGTGGGTTGCCATTGCATGTCCCTCAAGGCGAGGTGAGGTTTCGCCGGCGAGTTGGCGGAGCGGGGCGTTGGTGCGGCGCATTTGGGCAGCCGACTTCCTGGTTGCTTCTGCTGCAGTAGCGTCAGCGATGGTATGTGCAAGGCTAATGTCTCCTTTCGCCATCAGCTTGCTTTGCACATGTGGTGCATCTAATCCCAGAACTATTCGGTCTCTGAGAGCTTCTTCGAGGTCGGCGAACCCACATAGGCCTCCCAGGTTCCGGAGATCCACAATGAAATCTGCAATGCTTTCTCCTTTCCGCTGGTCTCTCTGGAAAAATTCATGCCTTCGTACAAGCGTTGGTACGGTTGGTGCATAGTGGGCCCGTAGGAGGGGCTCGAGGACATCCCAGTCCATGGATTTCACCTCAGCCGGTTTCGCTAGTGCCTTGGCCATCTTGAAACCGGCAGGTCCTCAGTGAGTCAGGAATACCGCTCTTGTTTTCCCAGTAGTGGCATCCTTCAAGTTGTTGGTCTCTAGAAACATCTGGAACCAGTCCATGTATGAGTCCCAGTCTTCTTGTGCCGGGTTGAATGGAGCGGGTGGTATGGTGCTGCCAGTCATGGTTTCCGCCGTTGATGCGCCTTCAGCCACATGCTCTGTTTAGTGCTCTGTAGTGTTCAGTCAGCTCTGACGTCTCCGTATCCCACCCTCATCGCCAGTGTTAAGTTCTGCGCATGGGCGCAAGGAACGGAGATGAGACGGTGAACAGTGAACTTCAACTCTTTATTATACATTCTGAACAGAGCAAAAACCCTAGAGCAAAAGCAGCCCTTTTATAGGCAAGCTGCTGCTCTAGTAACCAATAGAAAATGTGGAGTGTTAACCCCCTTAACTAATGAGAGTGGCTCGTTAACAGCCAATCAGATTTTCCTTAACGGACCAATCCGATATCGCTATTATCGGCCAATCAGAAGTGCAGGGCTAGAACCCTGCTATTTTCTAAAGCTTTTGATAAACTTTATTTGGGTATTTTATTAGTTCACAACAGATCCAGTAAATAGATGATATCTTTGTAATAATAAAAAAGAAACAACTAGAAAATAACAGATGAAACTAGCAACAACATATTCAGAGAAATGACATTCACAAGGGAAAAAAGAAAACAACAAACTACCCTTTCTAGATATCATTAGCGGAGGTAACAAATACTGTTTAGAAATGCAACTCTATTGAAAAATAGCCCACTAACCAAATGCTTCATTACCAAAATAACAAGCTAACTTCCCTCAAGAGCAATTATGTACAAACATTATTCAGAAGAGTACAAAATGCATTGCAGTAATCCAGAACACTAGAAAAAGAAGCAAAGACCACCTATACATCTTCCAGCAAAACGGATATCAAAATGTGCCTTACTAAACAAAAAATGCTGGGGAATCCTGAAAGCTTGGCATTTAGACAAATCAGCCTTCAAAAGAAACATGGTAATAAACCATATGTACACACCATTCAAAACAGATAAAAACATTAAGACAACAACAACAACAATAACAACAACAACGACAACCAAACACATTCTTCTTAGAAGCCAACACCCAGATAAACAGGAATTAACACCATGCAAACAATACCCTAAAGCAGGGCTATCAAACTGGTGACTTGCAGGCCACACAATCAGCTCAGCTCCACAAGAGCAAAAAAAAATAAATGTCACAATACATCATTTGATGTCACATAATGTGAGCGAGTTTGACACCCGTGCCCTAAAGGAACAAGCAAGGAGAAAATCATACCGCCCACCAAAATGGTAAGGCAAGCTATTGTATATAAAATGGGAACAAGCCCCATTCTTACTCACCCTGATGATATTACCTAGTTAGGCAATGAAATGTCTGCCAGCAATCTACTAAGGTGTTCAGATCCTCTTCATATGTGCTGCTACCCAGTATGGGCTCTCCCATCATATAGTCATGCTTTTTAAAATTTATTTATTTTTCTTTATCTTCAAATGAAGGACTTCCCATTTGTCACCATTTGTAACTGCAGAAAATGATTGTGTTAGTTTATGCTCATTGTTCGAGCTTGTCAAGGTCTTCCTGAACCTTGATACTATCTTGTAAAGTGTTTCCAGTCAATAATAATAGCATGATCCAGCCAACATTTTGCTTCATATTCTTCTAGCATTCGTGGAAGACATTATTGATTGCTTGTTTAAATCAAGACAAACACTACATCCAGCACATTATGGTGGCTAGATAAACTTGTCATTCAGTCAAAAATGGGATTAGTTTGCCATGACTTATTCTTGATTAAAAACAAGCTAACTTCTGGCAAGCAAAATGCTCTTTTCTAAATGCCTAGTTCTGACTGCTTAATGATCTGTTCTGGAGGTTTGCCCAGTATCAACTTCATAATTTTCCCATTTTGAAGATAGGGATAACAACTACTCTCATCAAGTTGTCTGATATCTGTACTCTATGACTACTTAAAGTTCTCAGATGACATCATCAAGCTCTTTAAGAGTCCCAGACATAATTGGAATGACTCTAGAAAATTAAACACTTTTATAGCAGTCAGATGTTTCATAATCATCTTACTTACTCCTTCCATCAATAGAACTGTTTAAGGTCTTGCGTTATTACTATGATTTTCTTCCTTGGAACTTATGTAACCTGGTCATTAGATAGATCTTATACCAGGCTCAATGATCCATAGTATACCCTTTCAGTCAAGAATGTAGTTGTTTTCCCTTTCTTGTAGTCTTATCTAAATACTATTGCCTGGATTTTTATCTTAAATTCCTAGATTGTAATATAAATCTGTACAATATATACTTCACATAGCCCCACAGTGCCTCTCCTTTAGTTTGGCTGTTCTTTCTGAACAAGCTATCTTTCAATCTTTGAATTTAATTGGTGAACTGTATTCCAGGTAATATTACATTGTTCTGACCCAAACCTGGTTCCAAAAGAGCAAACACAAGACAAAAGCAGCAGTATAACCTTTTTATGTTTTAGCTAAGAATCCTGTTTCTTCACAGATAAAAGGATGCTTCCAACTAATTAGGTCCAACAAGAAAGAGCTTTGCCAAGTTTTTTCAACTCTGCCAAAAAACAACAGATTGAAAAATAGTTTACAAGAGTCTTCAAATACCAACTGTAATGTCCACGAGGCTGAATTCAAAACATCTTTGCCTTCTGCAAAGTATATTCGTTCACAACTGGCTTTTATCTTCTTGAAGGAGGGGCCATTTACCTTGCAGCTTTACTTCCGAGTTGCCCGTGCTGTTGTACCTTGTCTTTCCTACGAGCAATCCTGTGCACATGCATACTTAGCACAGGCTCCTCAAGAACCTCCTCATCACTCCTGCCAGCCCGCACAATCTCTGAAGGCAGCAGTGCACTCCCTAATTGTCCTGGCCCCTCATCGAAGTCCTCGCCCTCCTCAGCCATCTGCACCTGCTGCTGCTAACCACAACATGCATATTTTAGAAGAGAATAATACTTTACTAAAACTACGCCATGAATGTACCACTGCTTTCTATAATATTTTAAATTACGGCATTTCCAGAAGATAGGTTTCTTTGTTAATTTATTTAGTTAGTTAGTTCTCTCTTGCATCTCTGTTTATTCCTACACTTCAGCGGCTTACAACAATAAAAAAATATACAGTATGTAAACATAGCAATTAAAATCCAAAGCCAAATTATAGTTTAACATAAAAATAGAGCATATGTGGATATATAGCTTAAATGATTTCCATAAAAAACAGGAAAAAAATCAGCCAATCCAATGATGTATAATTTGCAGCCCTCCAGTAATTGATATTTGGGTTAAGATAATAAGGAAAGTTGTTTGACATGTAGAGATATAGCCAGAGGGAAATACAGTTGACAGCTGGCCTTTGGTGCCTGAATTCTTTGAATGCACCATTGTGCTAAATTCCTATCTCATTAAATCAGCTGTTTAGCTACACTGCTAGTTACTACTGCAGCTCAGGAGGACAGCTCTGATGTTGCTTGCAAAACCTTGTAAGGCAAACAAGATGACTGAACCATGATGTGTAAAATAATATAAAAGTCAAGCCAGTCACATTCTTGACTGTGTCAGTAAATTTCTGGATTCCTTCATAGATCAAAGTGTTCTGTGGCTAGATTTTTCTTCCAGTTTTTTTTTAAACCTAGTGTTGGCATTGCAGAAGTCAAAGCATTTTCCCAAAAAAGTCCAAAGAGCAGTTAAATATACTTTGGACGAGTTCCTTATATAAAGAAAGTTCACATTCCAGCCCTGCATGCTGCTTAGGAGAGTCGAACCAGAAAATGGGATTTTAAGCATTCTTTTCAAAAGACAGAGACTGTTATTAAACTGCTGTTCCTGGAATCATCCATTTGTACGCAGGATAAATACCACCAGCCAAGAGAAAGAATGAGAAAAGGTCATGCAGTGCTCCTTTCCTGCGTATCACTTCAGTCATACTGAAAGCAATAAGAGCTGCAGCACTCTAGACACTAATGGTCTTATAGTCCTATCAGCCTCTGTAGACAATAGCCTAATTCATCTGGTTCACATGGTGTCCACAGCTGTAGATGAAAGAGATAGAGCTTTAAGAAGATGGATGTAGGCCTGGCTCGTACAGTCATATACATCACATGCTTAAGCACTTAAAGTCTTGCATCTAGGAGTTTAGTCCTTTAGGAAACATTGAGATAATGAGTACGTAGTAAAAATGATTGATTCACACATGTCTATCAGCATTTGATACTGCAGCTAGAAACACACACACACACACACACACACAGAAGGATATTTTGCTATAGATACTATCCTGATTAATCTATTTGCATATTATCAGAATTATGAGACATGAAGAAAACAGAGATCCTCTACAGAGAGAGGATATTTCTGTCTCAATCCAGAGTGATATGTTACCAGTATAGTATTTTTCTCTCACATAACCCTTCACTAATGAACATTGTGGGATACAGCTTGGGGAAAGGGAAGACCCAACAACAATGTTTATTGTAAATTGACCCTTTTATTTTAGATAATAGTTGGAGAATGATTTGTCCATTTCATTCCATCACTAGCCTGAGACAACTCAAATGGCCTGGCTGCATTCACATACATTTATTCATGAAGTTCGTCCATCATTTTCAAAGAGGACCTTGACATCTAATGAGTTGTGGACTGTCCATGGTGTGTCTGCAGGTGGCTGGTAAAGCCTGTATGAGCATGGAATGTTCTGCCACATGTCGGGCAGACATGTGTGGGCACTGTTGTGAATGAATAAATGTGTTAATAAAGTTATCAAGAGCTTGAAGTCAAGTGCAGGGTTCTGGCCCTGCACTTCTGATTGGCCGTTAATGGCGACATCAGATTGGTCCGTTCAGGTGAATCTGATTGGCCATTAACGAGCCTCTCCCATTGGTTAACGGAGCTAGCGCTCCCAAGTTTTCATTGGTTGAATAGTTAATAAATTGCCTATATAAGGAGGCCCATTGCAGCCATTGAGCTGTGCTGTCACACCATGTTAATAAAGAGTTTTGAAGTTCACTATTTTACCGGCTCATCTCCATTCTTCGTGCCCACGCTCAGTACTTAATAGGCACCAATATTGCAGCATTTGCAGCTCTGGCTTTGTGGAGTGCTCCCTTCTCTTGTGCTATGGTTGTTCTTCTGACTTTAAATGTCTGGCAGCCTTGGTGCCATGTGTGCCATGTCAATTGATCTTGTGCCAGGGTTTCCCAGGAAGTTTTGTTGACATCCAGGGACTTGAGAGAGGCTTTCAGTGTGATTTATGATGTGCTTTCCTGCACGCTGCCGGCGCGTGCCTGTAAATCATCATCAGCACACTGTGTGCAGAGAAGCAGCCTTTGAAAAAGTCCTTTTTTATTGCTTTTTTTAACTGCAGCTGTGCCTTGCACGGCAGCTGAAGTTGAAAAAAATCAGGAAATAAAGATCAGGTAAGAAGAGCTTAGGTGGGCGGATGGGAAAAAACATCAGCAGACATAGAACCGGTTCTATGTGTGCTGCTCTTCAGAGAGCAGACATGCTCCTTGTACAGAGGTGGACAGAACCGGTAGAAACCCACCCCTGTTTGTACTGCTTCCTTTGCCCTCTATGCAATCTCTGTCCTTGAGACAGCTCACCATAGTGGAGATGTTTGGGGATGTGGTGGTCTGGCATTCTTACAACATGTCCTGCCCAGTGTGTCTGCACTTTCATCAGCTGGGTGTGAACTGATGCTCTGGAGAGGACTTCTGTGTCTAGCACCTTGTCATGCCCCAAGATCCTCAGAAATCTGCAGAGGCACAAAAGAAACTAAAGTTAGCTTTTCATACTCCCCACCAATTTTTAGAACAAATTTAAATCTTGTCTTAGGAAAGAACATAGTACCCTCACTTTCACTTTGAAATTATGCTACAGATAGTCCTCAACTTACAACAGTTTGTTTAATTATCATTTGAAGTTACAACAATATATTTTTCACACTTATGACCAAAGGTGGGATTCGATCGGTTCTGTCCACTTCTGTAGAACTGGTTGCTCTGAAAAGCAGCAAACAGAGAGCATACATAGAACCGGTTCTATGTTTGCTGCTATTTTGGTCCACCTGTCTGCCCAGGCTCTTAGCTGACCTTTATTTCCTGCGTTTTCAACTGCAGCTGCTTTGTGCAAGAGAGCTGCGGTTGAAAAAGTAGGAAAAGGGGGCTTTTTCAACCACTGCACAACCGCATGCACGCGCAAAATGTAAAATCACAAAACCAGTAGTTACACTGGTCGGATCCCACTCCTGCTTATGATTGTTGTAGTATCCCCATGGTCACAGGAACAAAGTTCAGAGGCTTGGCAACTGAATCATAGTTATATGGTTGCCACCTCCGGGGGTCATGCGATCATATGATTTTTGCCATCTTCTGACAAGCAAAGTCAATGGGAAAGCCAGATTCATTTAACAACAGGGTTAATAACTTAATAACAGTGATTTACTTAGCATCTGTGCTTACAGTGGTTAGAATGTAGTATTGCAGACTAACTCTGCCCACTGCCAGGAGTTCAATTCTGACCAGTTCAAGGGTGACTCAGCCTTCCATCCTTCCAAGATTGATAAAATGAGGACCCAGGTTGTTGGGGGCAATAAGTGATTCTGTAAACCACTTAGAGAGGGGTTGTAAAGTGCTATGAAGTAGAATATAAGTCTAAATGTTATTTTTATCTGTGGCAAGAAAGGTAATAAAATAGGACAAAATTCACGTCACAACTGCCTCACTTAGCAACAAGTTTTGGGTTCAATTATGGTTCTAAATCGAGGACTATATGTATTTTCTGGATCAACAGAATCTTAGATGAATGCACACAAAAGATTCCTTTATTGTTATTATGTCTTCTATAATGCCATTGCATGCTATTATAGCTATTCATAAAATCAAGCATGTAGTCCATAGACAATAGATAGGATAGATAGATCCTATCTCACCAATCTTAAAACAAGCATGTGGATGGACTTTACCCACTGATGTTGTACACTTTTGAAATCAACACTTTAGTTTATCATAGTTGATTTGCAATGGATTTACTTGTCAAAACTTAACTAGTGGCTCTAGTAGGGGCTTCAACTACACCCCCCCCAAAATAATAATAATAATAATAATAATAATAATAATAATAATAATAATAATAATAATAATAATAATAATGGCAAATTCAAGATCATGTAATAAACGAGTAGAGAATGTTTGTTATTTGAGCCTTTTTAAAACCATGTTCTATCCTGGCAACATCATTGCAAGGTAATACTTCTAGAAACAAAATCTACTATGATGGCCCATTCTTCAATATTTTTATTCAAAAGGAGAGGTTTTTGTTGCTACAGCGATACAGGTATTTAATGCAAAAATTCCATCTAGAATTTTATATGGAGCATTTGCCAATAATAACATAGCTCAATTACAGGTGAAATATTCAAAATCTGTTTTAGATGTTTCAAATTATCCTCTAAATTCTGTTATTCTTCTGAAAACTGAGCAATACCCCTTGAAAACAAAGGCTTGGCTATGAACTATTAAATTTTAGTTGCATATATACATTTTTTAAAACAAGGAAGGGTTGCTTCAAGAAACCCAAACAAATCTTTTGTAGATATGTGATTTAAACAGGTGACCCAAAAGATTAGTTGGATTGTCATTGATCCTGTTATTTTCCAAGGATATGACATCAGCATTTCATGGTATTAAACAAAGATTATGGGATAATTCAGTAAAGGAAATAATGGCTAAAGCCAAAGTTTTGTGTTTACCTGTAACTTGTGGAATTAATTACAGCTTTCCAAATATCCGAATGATTTCTATTTAAGTAAATACCAAATAGCCTATTAAAAAACCAGATTAAATGTATTGCCATCAAGTATACCACATGGTTGGTTTTTTTAAAAAATCCAGTTTTTTAAAGATTTTGAGCCTGTAATGGTATGGATCTTGAAAGAGATCATATTTTCTTTTAGTGTATTGTGAATTTTATAAGAGTTTTCAGCAGGACATTATCAGGCTGGCCTGTTTTAAAATCAAAATCAGTAAGTGTTGTGAATGCATAAAGGTTTAATAAAGTTATCTTGAGCTTGGAGTCAAGTGCAGGGTTCTGGCCCTGCACTTCTGATTGGCTGTTAATGGCAGGATCGGATTGGCCCGTTCCGAGGGATCTGATTGGCCATTAACGGAGCGTTCATATTGGTTAAGGGAGCTAGCGCTCCTAGATTGTTATTGGTTAAATAGTTATTGGGTTGCCTATATAAGGAGGCCTATAACTGCCATTGAGTTTGAGCTGTCACCATGTAAATAAAGAATTGAAGTTCACCGTTCCAGAGGCTCGTCTCCATTCTTTCTTGCCCATGCTCCAAACATAACACTGGCGACGAGGATGGGATGTGGAGACGTCAGAGCTGACTGAACTAAGAAGAAACACCGAGCACATGGCTGACAGCACTACATGACGGAACCATGTCCGGTGGCGTCGTATCACCCGCTCCGTTCGATCCAGTGCAGGAGGATTGGGAGTCCTACATGGATCATTTCCAAATGTTTTTGAAAACTAACAATTTAAAGGATGCCACAACCGGGAAGAAACAGGCGGTCTTCCTAATGCATTGTGGGCCAACCGCATTTAACATGGCTAAAGCACTAGCCAAACCTGCAGAAGTGAAGGCGATGGACTGGGACGTCCTCGAACCCCTACTAAGAGCTCATTACGCACCGACCGTGCCCACGCTCGTGAGACGGCACGAGTTCTATCAAAGAAACCAGCAAAAAGGAGAAAGCATTGCCAATTTCATAGCAGACCTCCGAAATCTGGGAGGCCTCTGCGGATTCGCTGATTTGGAGGAGGCACTGAGAGATCGAATAGTTCTGGGACTAGATGCGCCAGGCATGCAGAGCAAGCTGATGGTGAAAGGCGACATCAGCCTTGCCGATGCCATCACCAATGCTACTGCAGCAGAAGCAACCAGGAAGTCGGCTGCACAATTACGCCACAAGCGCGCTCCGGTACACCAACCAACAGGCGACATTTTACCCAAGTCAGAAGGAAAGCTTACAACGGCCCACCACGAGGACCTCTCTTTGTCATCAGACAGCAACGAAGAAGAAGTCCATCGACTGCGGTCCAACCGGGACCCCTACCTGAAGTCCCTACACCCTTGCACTGGCTGTGGAGCCAACCATGCCAGGTCCGAATGCAAATTCCGCGACGCGCTCTGCCATGAGTGTGGGAAGAGAGGCCACATCGGATGGGTCTGCCAAAGTTTACAAGGACCTGGCCAGGCCTCAAAAGGGGCTAACTATCACCAATTGACAGGAAACCGTCCTATAAGGCGAGAACCAGTAAACAACTCCTACAGAAACCGAGTTTTGAATCGCCCCACGAAGCGAGAAGAGGCTCACCATACTATCACTATCGGTCACGCCTCTGCCTTGGATGCCAAGAAAATCCGAATTACAGTGGCCATCGAGAACCAGCCTTGCCAAATGGAAGTCGACTTGGGATCGTCCCTCTCGATGGTGTCCTGGAGGACTCTCAAGCAACTCATCCCCACGATCCAGCGCCAAGACCTCCATTCCCAAAGACTTATTCTTAAGGACTATCAAGGGAATCTAATCCCTGTCATTGGTTCCAGCCGAGTCCGTGTCTCATTCAAGAAGCACACAGCGTACTTACCGCTAACTGTGATCGACAAAGATCGGCCTAGTCTGCTAGGTCTCCAATGGTTCGCGCCACTTGGCATTGAAGTGGCAGGCATAAACCAAGTCAGCGGAAGTGACTGGGAGGAGGACCTCACTCATGAATTCAGGGACGTCTTCACGGAAAAATTAGGCGAGTACAAGGGGACCCCAATATCGTTCAGCCTTAATCCAAAAATAGCTCCCATCCGCCTTAAGCCCCGTCGAGTTCTGTTTGGCTTAAAGCTGAAAATCGACGAACAACTCGATAAATTAATAGCTCAGGGGGTGCTAGAACCTACCGATCACTCCCCCTGGGAGACCCCAATCATAACACTAATTAAGCCGGATGGTTCAATTCAAATTTGTGGGGACTACCGGGCCACCCTGAACCATGCCCCACAGCAAAATGCCGGTGCCGGTGGTGTAGCATCTCCTCCATTCCCTGGGAGGTGGAAAAGTCTTTGCTAAATTAGACTTAGCTCAGGCATATCAGCAATTACCTGTTGATGAAAAGATGGCACAGGCACAAATGATTGTGATGCACCAAGGTGCCTTTAAATGTACCCGGCTCCAATTCAGAGTCAGTGTAGCCCCGGGAATTTTTCAGAGCCTTATGGAGAGGCTAGTACAAGGGATTAAAGGCATGGTCCCCTACTTTGACGATGTATTAATTGCTGCACCTACAAAAAAAATCTTACGGGATTGTTTAAAATTAGTTCTACAAAAATTCCAAGACACCGGTCTTAAAGTGAAAAAGAATAAGTGTAATTTGTGTACAGATCGTGTCGAGCTTTTAGGGTACCTAATTGACAGTCAGGGTATTCACCCTACCGACAGTAAATTGGGAGCAATAAAAAACGCTCCCAGGCCTCAGAACAAGGCCGATCTCCAGGCGTTCCTAGGCCTCATCAACTTTTATAATGTATTTCTACCACATAAAGCAACTGTCGCTGAGCCATTACATCGTTTGCTAGACAAAAAAGCAATTTGGTTATGGGGTCATAAAGAAGAACAGGCATTCCGTAATGTAAAAAAACTACTGACTTCTGACGCTGTACTCATGCAGTACAATGAGACTTTGCTGTTAAATATCACATGTGATGCTTCACCTTTCAGAGTGGGCGCCATTTTGAGCCATGTACTGCCTAATGGTAACGAAGCCCCTGTTGCATATTTTTCAAAGACACTTTCAAAAACTGAGAGAAATTATAGCCAAATCGATAAAGAAGCCCTCGCAATTGTATCTGCCATTAAAAGATTTCACGAGTACATGTATGGCCGGGCTTTTACTATCGTGACTGACCACAAACCGTTATTGGGGATAATAGCTGGAGATAAGGCAACTCCCTACATATTATCCCCCAGGATGACTCGCTGGTCAGTATTCTTGACTGCTTATAATTATCGGCTGCAATACCACCCGGGCAAAGCCATTCCCCATGCCGACGCATTGAGCCGAGCACCGCTTCCAGAAACTCTCAATGATCCCGCACCAACGGTAACCACGTTACAGATTGAAACACTCCACACGCTGCCATTAACCGCCCGAGATATCGCAAGAGAAACCAGATGTGACCCCCACCTTAGTGCGAGTCCTAGGCTGGGTAGAATGCAGATGGCCATTGGACCAATTATCAGATGACTTCACACCATTCAAGACTCGACAAACGGAGTTGTTTTCTCAAAAAGGCTGTGTCATGTGGGGTGATAGAGTCATTATCCCAGAACGACTCCAAAAATCAGTACTGAGAACCTTGCACGATGGCCACCCTGGTATTGTGTGAATAACAGCCCTCACACAAAGCTACGCATGGTGGCCGGGCATCGACAAGCAAATCAAGAACTGGCTTAAAGCTTGTCATAGATGCCAGGAAGTGAGCAACGCCCCACCAAAAGCCATCCCTACTGAATGGGAGACACCATGGAGACTCTGGTCCCATATTCACCTGGACTTTGCGGGGCCGACCAAAGGCCACACCTTTCTTCTAACCGTCGATGCCTACTCGAATTGGCTCAAGATTCACCTCATGACGAACATGACCACCAAAGTGGTTTTCAAAAAATTGGAAGGACTGTTTGCAACCCACGGATTACCAGACGTTCTGGTATCCAACAATGGGCCCCAATTTACCATGCTGTCCTTTGAGCAGTATCTGGCTGACCGCGGCATCCGACATGCGCTCACCTCGCCTGTGCACCCTGCGACCAATGGCAGGGCTGAGCGCATGGTCCAATTTGTTAAGAAAACTTTGCAGAAATTAGACTACGATAACATCGACGACAAAATCAACTGAATCCTTTTTCTACAACATAGCGTCACCAACAAAACTCCCACCGAACTGCTAATGGGACGAAAGCTCCGCTCCCACCTCGACCGGTTACACCCAGCTTATGAACCGGAAAACCACTAGGATCCAGCGGCTGATGTCGTACCTTCCAGGTAGGTGATTTGGTATACGCAAAAAACCTATCGGGCAATCCACTGTGGGTAGAGGCGACAGTAGTTCGTGTAACCGGCCCGAGATCCTATCTTGTACAATGCCTTGACGATAGACTATGGAAACGCCATATCGATCAATTACGATCACGGCTCCGGTCGGGCATTTCTGAACTCCCTTATGATGAAATTGAGGGGGGGGGGAGATACAGAAGAAGACGAATTTCAATTAGAAGAAAAACCGTTCGAAGGGAACGATAGCAGAATAGAGACACAGGAATTGGAACCAGTAGTTCGTGTAACCGGCCCGAGATCCTACTTTGTACAATGCCTTGACGATAGACTATGGAAACTCCATGTCAGGATGCGCTCCTTTTAGATCCCAAGAAAGAAATACTCAGACTCCATGGGATAGAGCAAAGTTATCCTTTTACTGGGAAATAAAGTGGTAGCTACAAAGCAATTCCGAAACTGAGAAATTGGCGGGTAGAATGCATATACAAAGAAATAGGTTTGCCCCCACCCCCCAAAGTTCAAATGATTCTTCCAATTAAAACTTTTGAAACAGCTCATGTGGTCATCTTCAGATGGTGATGAGACGTCTTGTCAAATGACCTTGACATATTTTGATAAAAGTTTGCAGTTGCGCAAAAGAGGAAAAGATAGCCAGGAAACGGAAAGTTAAAGACAAGAATCCCCCCTCCCCTTGCTAGCCCAGCAAGGAATGCAAACACCTCCAGCTTTCTTCCCATATAAAATCCCCCCTCCCACCGTTGCCATGACAGCCGAGAGAAATAATGAAATAATAGCAGAAAGGCAGGAAGGGGAAGGTATCTTAGCAGAAAGGTAGAAGGGGAAGGTATCTTGAGGCTGACACTCCATATTGATCAATTATGATCACGTCTCCAGTCGGGCATTTCTGAACTCCCTTATGATGAAACTGAGGGGGGGGGATACGGAAGAAGATGAATTTCAATTAGAAGAAAAACCGTTCGAAGGGAACGATAGCGGACTAGAGACACAGGAATTGGAACCAGAGATGGGAATAGATTCACCTCAGGGAGTTGCCAAAGATATTGGTGACGACGGAAACGTGAACTCTGAACCAGAGGCAACCCCTTCGCCAAACAACGATCTACCTCAGCGAGATTGCAGCCAAATGCAAAACACACAGCGAAAATCAAAAAGACTAATAAAGCAACCGTCCTACCTTAAGGACTATGTAACTGCGCCCTGTAAACAGAAGCCGGGGGAAGGGGTGTTGAGAATGCATAAAGGTTTAATAAAGTTATCTTGAGCTTGGAGTCAAGTGCAGGGTTCTGGCCCTGCACTTCTGATTGGCTGTTAAAGGCAGGATCGGATTGGCCCGTTCTGGGGGATCTGATTGGCCATATTGGTTAAGGGAGCTAGCGCTCTTATTGGTTAAATAGTTATTGGGTTGCCTATATAAGGAGGCCTATAACTGCCATTGAGTTTGAGCTGTCACCATGTAAATAAAGAGTTGAAGTTCACCGTTCCAGAGGCTTGTCTCCATTCTTTCTCGCCCATGCTCCAAACATAACAGTAAGTATGTTAAAATTTTATTTGCAGATAAAAGTCTTACAGAGGCCACAGCCAGTTTTTTTGACCATGGCTATAATAACAAGGTTTATTTAATAATGCATGCATGAGGTTGGGGTTTTAAATGTATTGCAATATTTATTAAATATTTTCCTTGCTAAACCATCTTATCTAGTGCCAAATTTTAGATTATATTTGTAACTTGGTATTTGGGCCCTTTGACTATAAGAAAATTGATTGAGATATCATATACTTGGACTTTCAAAATTTCCTGACAAATATCTTTATCAAATGCACTTGAGTAAACTTTGCAGCCATGAGATAAGAAAACCTGGTCTTGTATGAATTGTTAATAGATTTTACAAATAGGAAGGCAAAATGTATAATTGTATCAATCCATGAAAATAAGAAGCATCATTCCTGGGACCAGTGCTTGTTCATAAATTATATTTACTTAATTAAGCATTGAGCTGCCCAAGTTTGTGGAAAATTGTAAATTATTCTGAATGGCAAAAATACAAGTATTATGATAAGTACTCCAAAGTCTAATTCCATTTGTCATCCAAATGACAAATGCAATTTAATGTAACTAAATGTAAAATAATGTACTGGGGCAGGTATCTTCTCCCTAGTGTATACCAATGGGTCTGTACTATTGTAATTAACCAAACAAAAGACCTTGGGGTCATAATGTCATAGATTCATTGGTCACAGTGTCATAGCTCAATGAAGATGTCAACTTAGTGTAAGACAGCTGGGGAAAAAAAATCAAATTTCACCATGAAGATCTTTAGGAATGGGATTTAGAATGAAAATGCCAACAAAGTAATGCTGTTATACAAATCTGTGGCATGTCCACTTCTGAATAATTTGTATGGTTTTGGTTACAACATTGAAAAAGGACATAATGCAGCTGCAAAAAATGTAGAAAAGGGCAACCAAAAGTCATGAGGTAGTTCAAATATTTTCCCTATGAGAAAATCCTAAAAGACTAGAGAGAGAAAAAAGACAACTAAAATGAGACATGATCAAAGCACATAAAATACACAGTGTGGGAAAATTGTACTGGGAGAAACTTTCTTTCTTCTTCCAAAACACTAAGCAATCCAATAAAGTGAATTGGAAAGGGATTTAGAAATGACAAAACAAACATATCCTTCTTCACACTGTACAAAATTAACCTGTGGGATTTGTTTCATGTATTGTTTATTAAATTTTTTTGCTGCCTATTTGACTTTAGAAAGCAACAAGATGTAATAAAGCTCACACCCTTGGATGGCTTTAAAAGAGGATTGCCTAAATTCAGAAAAGACATGTGTACCCTAGGTTATTACACTTGTACAAACTCTTGAGTTGGGGCCTGCCTGATGCCAAATGCAATTATAGTGGAATACCTGTAGGTGAGGAGTATGTAGAATATTATTATGATGGCACTGTCAACCAGATGTTCCAGCCAGATTTGGCATTTTTGTCCACTCATTGGGTTTTGCCAACTGTCTGGGATAGGCAGATGTGGATGTGTTGAAGGTATTGTTGCAGTATGTAAGCTGTTCTGAATAGAGCTGCCATTTGCAATTGACCAATGGTGATTTTGTCAATGCTGATGAGGTTCAGTTATATGGGATTGCATCCAATATTATTATCAATGTGTTTGCTACCCATTTCACAGTTTGAAGTAAGTCTTACTTGCAAGTTGTGTACAGCTTTTTGTTGACCACTGAAAAAACAAAATATTGGACTGAGAAGGACCACTCCCAGATCCAGCAGGGTTGTTGTTATTTTCTAATCATATGCAATCTCATATTCAGATTCAAATCAACCCAAGTAGCAGATGTATGCAGAATTCATTGCTTAACTTAGGGATAATGAACAGAGAGTAGAGAATGAGATGTATGGCCATATTACACTTCTAAATGAAATGGGTTCTTGATAGAAGGGAAGGAGGGGGAAGAGGCAAAAGGATTTTGCTGATGGTGTTAAATAAGGTATTTTTAGAGTAAACTAGTGCAGTTAAAATCAGAATAATTAAAATCAATTTAACAATTAAAAGCTTGGCAATAGGGAACAGCTTTTTGGAATTTTTCTGAATATTGAAAATTCTAAATACCAAAAATTCCTCCTAGTATATTTTAGAGCAGGGGTATCAAACTCATGGTCCACTGGCCAGATGCATCACATCCTGGCCACGCCCTCCCCCAGTTTAGCAAAGGGGAGGGAAGTTGTGATACATCACATGACAACAATGTGTCATTGTGAATTTGACATGCCTGTTTTAGAGCCTGTTTTTAATTCACAAAGGTGACAGCTCCTATCTCTTTCACATATCAGATAACCAAACATCTGGCTACTGTGGCCTCATCCAAAGGGCTTCTTCTGCACATCTAAATAGCCAGGTAACTTCAGATTGGAAGAATCAGTCCCACAAATGTCCTACCCATTTAATATATTTCTGTAAGGCTAAAGTGAAAAAAGGGGATCTGTAGCTTAGGTGGGAAGATGGATTGTCCATTTCACCATTTTAAGCTCTATGATTCTGGACTTCTAAAATTATGCATGCTTGTTGTCTCTGAACAGGTGGCCTGGATGTTACACTAAGGTTTGTACTAAGATTCTTTTCTGTATGAAATGGGTGATTGTATTTTGTTAGACAGGAAACCTGATGAGTCACTGCTGTTTTCTTTCCACAGGTAAGTTACCTGTTCTACAAAAGCTGAGATATACATACAAGATCAGGGCTAGCACATTCCTTGTGTACAGCAGAACACAAATCACTAATAAACATAGCTTGTGCTCTGTTTAGGAATTCAAATGCGTCATTTGTCTGTTTAGCTACAATGAACTGGCTGGATACAGAACTACTACATCTCAGTAACATAAATAGCACATTGGACTACTTACATTGTTACAAAATTTTTAAAATGTATAGACTGACAATTATGGGGATGATATAAGATATTGTTGTGAATGAATGTTAAATAAAGTTATCTTGAGTTTGAAGTCAAGTGCAGGGTTCTGGCCCTGCACTTCTGATTGGCTGTTAATGGCAAGATCTGATTGGTCCGTTCAGGAGCATCTGATTGGCCATTAACAGGCCATTCTCATTGGTTAATGGAGCTAGAGCTCCCGGATTGCTATTGGTTGAATAGTTAATAAGTTGCCTATATAAGGAAGGCTATAGCAGCCATTGAGCTGAGCTGTCACACCATGTAAATAAAGAGTTTGAAGTTCACTGTTTCTACCGGCTCGTCTCCATTATTCTCACCCATGCTCCAGACTTAACACTGGCAACGAGGATGGGATGTAGAGACGTCAGAACTGACTAAACAACTAAGAAGACAACCAAGCACGTGGCTGAAATGCACAACAGCGGAACCATGTCTGGCGGCGTAGTATCACCCTCTCCGTTCGATCCAGCTCAAGAGGACTGGGAGTCCTACATGGACCATTTCCAAATGTTTTTGGAAATGAATAATCTGAAGAATGCCACAACCAGGAAGAAATGGGCGGTATTCCTGACGCACTGTGGGCCGACCGTATTCAAAATGGCCAAGGCGCTAGCAAAACTGGCTGAAGTAACGGCCATGGACTGGGATGTCCTCAAACCGCTACTAAGGGCCCACTATGCACCGACCGTTCCAACGCTCATAAGACGGCACGAGTTCTACCAAAGGAACCAGCGTAAAGGAGAAAGCGTTGCCGATTTCGTTGCGGACCTCCAAAACTTGGGAGGCCTCTGCGATTTCGCCGACCTAGAGGAGGCCTTAAGAGACCGAGTAGTTCTAGGATTAGATGCTCTAAATGTGCAGAGCAAAATAATAGCTAAGGGAGACATTAGCCTTGTCGATGCCATCGCTGAGGCTATGGCAGCGGAGGTAACCAAGAGATCGGCTGCCCAACTATGCCGAAATCGAATCGTGGGTCAAAACTTGCCAGAGATGCCAAGAAGTAAGCAACGCTCCACCAAAGGCAACCCCAACCGAATGGGAGATGCCGCGGGGACCCTGGTCCTGTATCCATCTAGATTTTGCTGGGCCGACCAAAGGCTACACATTCTTGTTTACCGTCGACGCCTACTCAAATTGGCTCAAGATTCACCGAATGAGGAACACGACCACCGAAGCGGTCATCAAAAGACTGGAAAGATTGTTTGCAACCCACGGATTACCAGATGTTCTGCTATCCGACAATGGGCCCCAATTTACCGCGCTGTCTTTTGAACAGTACCTGGCTGACCACGGTATCCGACATTCGCTCACTTCGCCTGCGCACCCTGCGGCCAACAGTAGGGCTGAGCGCATGGTACAATTTGTCAAGAGAACACTACAGAAAATAGACTACGACAACATCGATGAGAAAATCAACCGAATTCTTTTCCTACATCACATCACACCTCACAGCGTCATCAACAAAACTCCTGCCGAGCTGCTAATGGGATGAAAGCTCTGCTCCCACCTCGACTGCTTACACCCAGCCTACAAACTGGAAAAACCCCTCAGATCCAGCATCTGATGCCGTATCTTCCAGGTAGGCGATTTAGTATTCGCTAAAAACTTATCGGGCGATCCGCTGTGAGTAGAAGCGACCGTAATCCGCATAACTGGCCCAAGATCATACCTTGTACAGTGCCCTGATGATAGACTTTGGAAGCGCCACATAGATCAACTACGATCACGGCTGCAGTCACGCAATTCCAAACTCCCTTGTAACCAAACTGAGGGGGGGGGAGATACAGAGGAAGACAAATTTCAACTAGAGGAAAATCTTTTCGAAGGGAATGATAGTGGAACTGAAATGCAGGAACAGGAACCAGGGATGGGAGTGAGTTCACCTCAGGGAGTTACCAAAGATATTGGTGACAACAGAAACACGAACTCTGAACCAGAGGCACCCCTTTCGCTAAACAATGATCTACCTCAACAAGAGTGCAGCCAAATGCCAGGCACACAGCGAAAATCAAAAAGACTAATAAAACAACCATCCTACCTCAAGGACTATGTGACTGCGCCCTGTAAGCAGAAGCTGGGGGAAAGGGGTGTTGTGAATGAATGTTAAATAAAGTTATCTTGAGCTTGAAGTCAAGTGCAGGGTTCTGACCCTGCACTTCTGATTGGCTGTTAATGGCAAAATCAGATTGGTCCGTTCAGGAGCATCTGATTTGCCATTAACAGGCCATTCTCATTGGTTAACGGAGCTAGCACTCCCGGATTGCTATTGGTTGAATAGTTAATAAGTTGCCTATATAAGGAAGGCTATAGCAGCCATTGAGCTGAGCTGTCACACCATGTAAATAAAGAGTTTGAAGTTCACTGTTTCTACCGGCTCGTGTCCATTATTCGCACCCAGACTTAACAGATATAATTAAAAGGAAAGTAAATTTGCTCAAACTGTTTATATCACACTATTTTTCTGCAAGTATGTTCAGCAAGGAAAGATTGCTGCAGAAATAAATACTAGCAGGTATTTTCGTATCTGAAATTTCTCAGCCATTTCCAGGTAAAACAGAGTTCATCCATTTTGATAGAATCATGCATGGAATGCAAATATTTTAGTCGTTTGAGAAATGTTTCTGGATCCATTTAAAGATATTTGCGATCCGCAGAAAGATAGAAAAATCTGTCCTTTACAAAAGTGATACAAGATGAAGTATCAGCATGAAATAATTTTGTAATAGTCTGGCTTCTGCCCAAATTGAATGAAGATCAGCTGAAGCAATAGTGCTGCTGCTGGTATATATTTCAAATATATTCAAAAAGAAAGCCAATATTTGAACTTTTAGGCATGATGCCCAGAAAAGATAAAGTCAACTGCAGTAAAGGAAAATCTTGTCAGGAAGATATTTTACTCCCATATGTACCATTAACAGAACATTTTTCTTCCTTTTTTTTTGTTATATATCCCAAACTGCAAATGTGATTATGGAAATCACCAGGATGTTTTAAGTGAGTGGATCACTCAGACTATAGCAGAAGCATCATTCAGAGACTGCAAAACATTGGTTAAAAAGGAGAACTTTGTATGCTTAATCATTAAATTTTTTTTAGCCATCTGTTAATAGGGACAGACCATAATTTCAGAGGTTCCAGTGCCCTTTTGCAGATTTTCATTGACACTCCTCTTCCATGATAACAGGCGTATCAAAGCAATCAGTATGCCATGAATGTTATATATTCAAAAAATGTTACATCACGCTCTTATTTTAACAGCACATTTGCATTTCCATAGTATGGATATTGAATCGTTGGATGCTTAGTTTCTCTTATTTTTTTAAGTAGCTTGCAGGAAACCAAGGAAGTGGCATTTGAAATTTAGTCAAACTGCATTTAAACTGAGCATTCTGGCTTCTTATAAAACAAAATGGTTCCAATAGAGAAAGATATAGCAGAAAAACAAAAGGGAAGTATCAAGGTAGAGGTGGTATTCAGCCAGTTCTGACAGGTTCTGGAGAGCAGAAATTTTGAGTAGTTTGGAGAACCAGTAAATACCACCTCTGGTTGGCCCCACCCCCATGTAGTCTCTGCCTCCTGAGTCCCAGCTGATTGGCTGGGTCTTCTTTTGTTGCCCTGCACAGGAGAATGGAGCTGGAAAGCAAGTTAGTGGGGTGGGGAGGGAATGGGGATTTTACAGTATCCTTTCCCTGCCACGTCCACCAAGCCACGTCCACCAAGCCACGTCCACCAAACCAAGCCACACTCACCAAACCACACCACACCCACCAAGCCATGCCCACAGAACCAGTAGTAAAAAAAATTGAATATCACCACTGTATCAAGGTAATCAAAGAACCAGGTTCAGAATAGGCTATGGACAAACAGATATTTCTATATTTTTTTATGATTCTATACATGGTAATCCTTTGGATTCAAAGAAGTTACATGTTGTGCTGTTCATCTGTAGACATGGATATGGCTCCAAAGTCCTAGTCTGGAGGGATGGAATCTAGAATTGAGTGGGGGAGGGTTGGCACTGAAAGTCCATTGTGATAATAACTGTAGGTGTTAGTCTGTGATGCCATGCATGGTTTTCTATCACTTTTTGATGATACTTCATTGTTGGTGGAGGCTTCTTAGCTCATCAGTGAGTTCTGTCAACAGTTGCAGCTTCTAGTTCCCTTGGCTGAATGTGTCAGTATTGTAGGGTTTGTTCCATAGCATCTTTGTAGTGCTTGCATGGTGAACCCTAAGGTTTCTTCCCAGACTTTCCAGACATTGCAGAGAAAATCATGAAGGATATGGCAGTCATCCATTCTGATGATGTGTCCCACCAACCTAATCTGGGTTCTGATAATCAGGGACTGAATATTGATAGACACCCACACTATCCAGATAGGAGGCATGTTCTTGATACAAAGGCCGAAGGTTGAGTGGAAAGTGCAGATGTGAAATTTTTTCAGTTGTCTGATGTGCCTGGACCAAGTTTTTCAAACTGTGCTCCATGAGAATCCACCTTGATTAAAATCATTGACATTCTTCCTATTTTATAAAGAATTTCATTCATGGAAAACCCATCACCAATAGGCCTCCAATAGGCCTCTGCAGTTGTAGGCTTCCTGTCAATTTTCAATTCTCAAAGTAAATGTTACTTTTTTCATTAGCAACATTTTAAAACAAAAATATAAATT
The DNA here is from genome assembly GCA_033807585.1 of Hydrophis major. Classification (NCBI taxonomy): domain Eukaryota; kingdom Metazoa; phylum Chordata; class Lepidosauria; order Squamata; family Elapidae; genus Hydrophis; species Hydrophis major. The sequence goes on along the minus strand of CM066328.1, from coordinate 324,000,939 downwards.
ACCAACATGATTTTAATCACAGGCAAGCCCAGAAAGATAGCTAAATTTAAGCAAGTTAATTATTAACCAACAAGTAATTAGCTTGCTCCATTTTTAGAACATCTTATTAAATAAGTCTATGAAATCGATAGGGTTATTAAAATCTATGCAAAATCATGATGGATAGAGTACAAAGGAAATGGAAGCTAATTGCATAAGATTTTTTGGGGGGAAGAAATATGTCATGAAAATATGCTGAATTCTTGATATATAAAAATGTTCCTAATTAAAATAGAAGTTGTAGGAAGTATGAATGGATACAAATAATCCTAAACAGTTAATTTAATATATCTATTTAGTCTTCAAATGCTGCAAATATTCCAGTGTAAGAGTGAAAACATTGCCAAAGGCACATTGGCTAGATCATGTTTTCATTCCTCATTCATTATTCTGAAATGATTATCATCCCTGGAAGCTATACTTGCACTGATTCACCCTATTTAGATATCCCTTCCCTAATATTTCTACAGTGATATAAGAGGATAATAATGCTGGGCTAATTAAATCTACATACTAATAGTATAAATGGCTACCACATCACTGCCTATGTCCTGAGGGACATAACTATAGTATTTCATTATCAATAGCAAAGCTGCTTTGTTGGATATAGAAACAGTCTAGTGTCCTATTCTTATTTGACATATGTGGAGCAGAAGCTAGGAATGAGTTGTCCAAAGTCATCCAGTTAACCTGCTCTTTTAAAATAAATGACAACACAGAAGAGACCTTGCTAGATCCTATTTGGTGTTTTTTGTTAAGCTTGTGTGTGCATCTGGGAAGTGCAATCACACATGCTAGACAAAAACCATCATTATTTATGTTTCTAATATGGAAATCTCACAATGAGATTAATTTTCTTCCAACCCTATAAAATGCAGCAGATGCAAAAATGTTTTTGTTTGCTCAAAAACTGTTTAACTTTGAAGTTTAATCTAACTTCATAATTTAGATCTGGAATTAATGAATGACATCTCAGAACTTTTCTCTGTTTTGTCATAGTTTGCAGCAAAATTCTTTAGACAATCTCACCTTTCTGTGATAGGGGAAAAAGTCTTAAACACAGATGACACATATTAAATGACTCTAATGGTGAACACGTGATATATATATATATATATATATATATATATATATATATATATATATATATGTGTGTGTGTGTGTGTGTGTGTGTGTGTGTGTGTGTGTGTGTGTGTGTGTGTGTATCTTTGGTTATTCGGGTTTTCTCCTGCGTAAGATTGGAAGTATCTGTGCAACATTTCGATGAAGTCTCATTCATCATCTTCAGGGTTGGTCTTCAGCTCTGTGCTTCTCAGAGTGATCTGAGCTTGCAGCTGCTTCTTCCTTTTAACTGCTAGTGGGGGTGTGACTTGATTGGGTGGGGGTGTGTTCTCATTGGTTGGGGGTTTGTCTGTGTTCTGATTGGTTGGGGCATTGGCTGTGTTCTGATTGGCTGGAGGCGTGTTCTGTTCAGGTGGGAGCTTGGTTGTGCTCAGGTTAGTCTTAGTTGCTGGGGGATTTGAGCTGGTAAGCTGTGATCTTGCTGTTTGGCTTCGAGTTCGTGGTCCTGCTGCATCTTCATGGTGGGGGTCAGTTCGCTTCATGTATGGCTCAGAGGGGTTTGAAGTGGGTAGTGATGCAGCTGCAGTGCGGCTTCTGGTCCATGGTCGTGTCTCATTTTCTGTGTGGGTGTAAGTCTGCTTTCTACGTGGAAGTTGGGTGGTGGCATCTTGTGTGGCTCTCAGGGGTGTGGGTCTGGTGTCATTCTTCATGTTAGGTACTCATCTGTTCATGAGGGCGGGTTTCCAAATGGCTGGTAGGCGGGAGGTATCATCTCGTTTATTCATGCTGTGTGGGAGTTTTTCTATCTCTATGGCTTCTCTGATTATTCTGCTGCTGAAGTGTTCGGTTTTGGCGATAGTTCTGGTATTTTTAAAGTCAATCTCATGTCCTGTGGCTTTGAGGTGTTGGACCAGGGAAGAAGTCGGTTCTTCCTTTTTGATTGAGTTCTTATGTTCTTCAATGCGTGCACTTATTCTTCTGTTAGTTTGTCCAATGTATGTGGTGGGGCAGGCAGTGCAAAAGATTTCATATACCCCTTGATTTTCTAACTCGATTTTGTCCTTAGGGTTTCTTAGGATGGTGGATATCTTTCTGTTTGTGCAGAATGCTGTCTTAATGTTGTGTTTTTGGAGGATCTTTCTGATTTTGTCCGTAATGCCTTTTATATATGGGAGGAGGGCTTTGCCATTCTCTTGTTCTCTGTCTTGGATTTTGGTTGGGGTTTCTTTTTGGATTAGATGGGTGATCTTCTTTCTTTGGAATCCATTGGCTGTCAGCACGCCCATCTGCCATCATCAGGCTTCTGTATGGTGTTTGTCTTGAGTCAGACTTTTACAGTGGTTTCAGATTTAAATTTGGGGCAGCCTATTGCTGTGTCAGAATGGTTTTTTCTTCCTCCTGATTGGTTGAGAGTCTTGGTCTGTGTTTATTGGTCTTGGAGTGTGCTGTGTTCTGCTACTAATATCTTCTGTCTGTTTTTTTTGGGGGGGGGCTCTTTTTGTATCTTGATTGGCTGGCAACATTGTGTTACTTTATTGGAGGCCTTTAGTGCAGCTTGGCTCCGGGTAAATGGACGGCTATCATTAGTTAGGAAGCTGGGTTTCATCTGGGTGCCTGGTTGGGTTGTGTTTGAGCTGGAGGTATCAGGGGGGATCTGTTTGTGCCCAGGTGTTTGCCTGGCTTGTGGTGTGGAGATTTTTTTGTTTGTTTGTTTGTTTGTGAGTGCAGGCTTCCAAATGATTGACAGCCTGGTGGAATCATCTCTTCTGTTCATGCTTTCTGGTCTTTTTTCAATCTCTATGGCTTCTCTGATGATTCTGTGGCTGGGATTTTCTATGATGGCTAGGGTTTTGGTGCCATTGAAGTTGATGTTATGACCTGTGGCTTCTATGTGTTGGACAAGTGAGGAAGTGTATTCCAGCTTTTTGACTGCATTTTTGTGTTCATCCAGGCGGGTGCTTATTCTTCTATTGGTCTGTCCAATGTATGTGGCTGGGCATGATGCACAGGGGACTTCATATATGCCTTGGTTTTCCAGGTCAATTTTGTCTTTGGGGTTCCTGAGGATGGCTGCTAGTAGCAGAACACAGCACACTCCAAGACCAATAAACACAGACCAAGACTCTCAAGCAATCAGGAGGAAGAAAAAACCATTCTGACACAGCAATAGGCTGCCCCAAATTTAAATCTGAAACCACTGTAAAAGTCTGACTCAAGACAAACACCATACAGAAGCCTGATGATGGCAGATGAGATTCTGCTGAAACGTTGCTACAACTTTAAAAGCACCACGTGGGAAAATACCCGAACAAAGCTGAATGCCAGATATATATGTTTTCTTAAGTTTTCGCGGGTACTTACATGTCTGGCATTCAGCTTTGTTCGGGTATTTTCCCACGTGGTGCTTTTAAAGTTGTAGCAACTTTTCAGCAGAATCTCATCTGCCATCATCAGGCTTCTGTATGGTGTTTGTCTTGAGTCAGACTTTTACAGTGGTTTCAGATTTAAATTTGGGGCAGCCTATTGCTGTGTCAGAATGGTTTTTTCTTCCTCCTGATTGGTTGAGAGTCTTGGTCTGTGTTTATTGGTCTTGGAGTGTGCTGTGTTCTGCTACTAATATCTTCTGTCTGTTTTTTTTGGGGGGGGGGGCTCTTTTTGTATCTTGATTGGCTGGCAACATTGTGTTACTTTATTGGAGGCCTTTAGTGCAGCTTGGCTCCAGGTAAATGGACGGCTATCATTATTTAGGAAGCTGGGTTTCATCTGGGTGCCTGGTTGGGTTGTGTTTGAGCTGGAGATATCAGGGGGGATCTGTTTGTGCCCAGGTGTTTGCCTGGCTTGTGGTGTGGAGATTTTTTTTTTTTGTTTGTTTGTTTGTGAGTGCAGGCTTCCAAATGATTGACAGCCTGGTGGAATCATCTCTTCTGTTCATGCTTTCTGGTCTTTTTTCAATCTCTATGGCTTCTCTGATGATTCTGTGGCTGGGATTTTCTATGATGGCTAGGGTTTTGGTGCCATTGAAGTTGATGTTATGACCTGTGGCTTCTATGTGTTGGACAAGTGAGGAAGTGTATTCCAGCTTTTTGACTGCATTTTTGTGTTCATCCAGGCGGGTGCTTATTCTTCTATTGGTCTGTCCAATGTATGTGGCCGGGCATGATGCACAGGGGACTTCATATATGCCTTGGTTTTCCAGGTCAATTTTGTCTTTGGGGTTCCTGAGGATGGCTGCTAGTAGCAGAACACAGCACACTCCAAGACCAATAAACACAGACCAAGACTCTCAAGCAATCAGGAGGAAGAAAAAACCATTCTGACACAGCAATAGGCTGCCCCAAATTTAAATCTGAAACCACTGTAAAAGTCTGACTCAAGACAAACACCATACAGAAGCCTGATGATGGCAGATGAGATTCTGCTGAAACGTTGCTACAACTTTAAAAGCACCACGTGGGAAAATACCCGAACAAAGCTGAATGCCAGATATATATGTTTTCTTAAGTTTTCGCGGGTACTTACATGTCTGGCATTCAGCTTTGTTCGGGTATTTTCCCACGTGGTGCTTTTAAAGTTGTAGCAACGTTTCAGCAGAATCTCATCTGCCATCATCAGGCTTCTGTATGGTGTTTGTCTTGAGTCAGACTTTTACAGTGGTTTCAGATTTAAATTTGGGGCAGCCTATTGCTGTGTCAGAATGGTTTTTTCTTCCTCCTGATTGGTTGAGAGTCTTGGTCTGTGTTTATTGGTCTTGGAGTGTGCTGTGTTCTGCTACTAATATCTTCTGTCTGTTTTTTTTTTGGGGGGGGGGCTCTTTTTGTATCTTGATTGGCTGGCAACATTGTGTTACTTTATTGGAGGCCTTTAGTGCAGCTTGGCTCCGGGTAAATGGACGGCTATCATTAGTTAGGAAGCTGGGTTTCATCTGGGTGCCTGGTTGGGTTGTGTTTGAGCTGGAGGTATCAGGGGGGATCTGTTTGTGCCCAGGTGTTTGCCTGGCTTGTGGTGTGGAGATTTTTTTGTTTGTTTGTTTGTTTGTGAGTGCAGGCTTCCAAATGATTGACAGCCTGGTGGAATCATCTCTTCTGTTCATGCTTTCTGGTCTTTTTTCAATCTCTATGGCTTCTCTGATGATTCTGTGGCTGGGATTTTCTATGATGGCTAGGGTTTTGGTGCCATTGAAGTTGATGTTATGACCTGTGGCTTCTATGTGTTGGACAAGTGAGGAAGTGTATTCCAGCTTTTTGACTGCATTTTTGTGTTCATCCAGGCGGGTGCTTATTCTTCTATTGGTCTGTCCAATGTATGTGGCCGGGCATGATGCACAGGGGACTTCATATATGCCTTGGTTTTCCAGGTCAATTTTGTCTTTGGGGTTCCTGAGGATGGCTGCTAGTAGCAGAACACAGCACACTCCAAGACCAATAAACACAGACCAAGACTCTCAAGCAATCAGGAGGAAGAAAAAACCATTCTGACACAGCAATAGGCTGCCCCAAATTTAAATCTGAAACCACTGTAAAAGTCTGACTCAAGACAAACACCATACAGAAGCCTGATGATGGCAGATGAGATTCTGCTGAAACGTTGCTACAACTTTAAAAGCACCACATGGGAAAATACCCGAACAAAGCTGAATGCCAGATATATATGTTTTCTTAAGTTTTCGCGGGTACTTACATGTCTGGCATTCAGCTTTGTTCGGGTATTTTCCCACGTGGTGCTTTTAAAGTTGTAGCAACGTTTCAGCAGAATCTCATCTGCCATCATCAGGCTTCTGTATGGTGTTTGTCTTGAGTCAGACTTTTACAGTGGTTTCAGATTTAAATTTGGGGCAGCCTATTGCTGTGTCAGAATGGTTTTTTCTTCCTCCTGATTGGTTGAGAGTCTTGGTCTGTGTTTATTGGTCTTGGAGTGTGCTGTGTTCTGCTACTAATATCTTCTGTCTGTTTTTTTTTGGGGGGGGGCTCTTTTTGTATCTTGATTGGCTGGCAACATTGTGTTACTTTATTGGAGGCCTTTTGTGCAGCTTGGCTCCGGGTAAATGGACGGCTATCATTAGTTAGGAAGCTGGGTTTCATCTGGGTGCCTGGTTGGGTTGTGTTTGAGCTGGAGGTATCAGGGGGGATCTGTTTGTGCCCAGGTGTTTGCCTGGCTTGTGGTGTGGAGATTTTTTTTGTTTGTTTGTTTGTTTGTGAGTGCAGGCTTCCAAATGATTGACAGCCTGGTGGAATCATCTCTTCTGTTCATGCTTTCTGGTCTTTTTTCAATCTCTATGGCTTCTCTGATGATTCTGTGGCTGGGATTTTCTATGATGGCTAGGGTTTTGGTGCCATTGAAGTTGATGTTATGACCTGTGGCTTCTATGTGTTGGACAAGTGAGGAAGTGTATTCCAGCTTTTTGACTGCATTTTTGTGTTCATCCAGGCGGGTGCTTATTCTTCTATTGGTCTGTCCAATGTATGTGGCCGGGCATGATGCACAGGGGACTTCATATATGCCTTGGTTTTCCAGGTCAATTTTGTCTTTGGGGTTCCTGAGGATGGCTGCTAGTAGCAGAACACAGCACACTCCAAGACCAATAAACACAGACCAAGACTCTCAAGCAATCAGGAGGAAGAAAAAACCATTCTGACACAGCAATAGGCTGCCCCAAATTTAAATCTGAAACCACTGTAAAAGTCTGACTCAAGACAAACACCATACAGAAGCCTGATGATGGCAGATGAGATTCTGCTGAAACGTTGCTACAACTTTAAAAGCACCACGTGGGAAAATACCCGAACAAAGCTGAATGCCAGATATATATGTTTTCTTAAGTTTTCGCGGGTACTTACATGTCTGGCATTCAGCTTTGTTCGGGTATTTTCCCACGTGGTGCTTTTAAAGTTGTAGCAACGTTTCAGCAGAATCTCATCTGCCATCATCAGGCTTCTGTATGGTGTTTGTCTTGAGTCAGACTTTTACAGTGGTTTCAGATTTAAATTTGGGGCAGCCTATTGCTGTGTCAGAATGGTTTTTTCTTCCTCCTGATTGGTTGAGAGTCTTGGTCTGTGTTTATTGGTCTTGGAGTGTGCTGTGTTCTGCTACTAATATCTTCTGTCTGTTTTTTTGGGGGGGGGGCTCTTTTTGTATCTTGATTGGCTGGCAACATTGTGTTACTTTATTGGAGGCCTTTAGTGCAGCTTGGCTTCGGGTAAATGGACGGCTATCATTAGTTAGGAAGCTGGGTTTCATCTGGGTGCCTGGTTGGGGTGTGTTTGAGCTGGAGGTATCAGGGGGGATCTGTTTGTGCCCAGGTGTTTGCCTGGCTTGTGGTGTGGAGATTTTTTTGTTTGTGAGTGCAGGCTTCCAAATGATTGACAGCCTGGTGGAATCATCTCTTCTATTCATGCTTTCTGGTCTTTTTTCAATCTCTATGGCTTCTCTGATGATTCTGTGGCTGGGATTTTCTATGATGGCTAGGGTTTTGGTGCCATTGAAGTTGATGTTATGACCTGTGGCTTCCATGTGTTGGACTAGTGAGGAGGTGTGTTCCAGCTTTTTGACTGCATTTTTGTGTTCATCCAGGCGGGTGCTTATTCTTCTATTGGTCTGTCCAATGTATGTGGCCGGGCATGATGCACAGGGGACTTCATATATGCCTTGGTTTTCCAGGTCAATTTTGTCTTTGGGGTTCCTGAGGATGGCTGCTATTTTTCTGTCTGTTTTGAAGGCAGTCTTGATGTGGTGTCTGTATAGAATCTTACTAATTTTGTCTGTAGTGCCTCTTATGTAGGGCAGGACAGCTGTTCCATGGGTCTGTTCATCTTCTGGGTCTCTATTATGTCTCAGTGTGCTTTTGTGGATCAAGTTGGTGATTTTGCTTTTGTGGAAGCCGTTGGCTGTCAATATTTTAGTCAGGGTGCATAGTTCAGTCTTAATGTGTGTCTAGTCTGCCAGGCGTTTGGTTCTAGTAATTAGTGTTTTAGCCACGGAGTTTATCTGTGCTGGGTGGTGGTGGGATTGGGCGTTGAGGTAGCGGTTAGTGTGTGTTTTCTTCTGGTATATGGTGTGTCCTAGTGTGCCATCTGTTTTCTTGTAGATTAGTACATCTAGGAATGGTAGTTGTTTGTTTGTTTCTGTTTCCATGGTGAACTTGATTTTGGGGTGTGCGCTGTTTAGGTGTGTTAGGAAGTTGTTTAGGTTTTCTTGTCCATGGGGCCAAATCACAAATGTGTCATCTATATATCTTAACCATAGTTTGGGTTTGAGTATGGCATTAGCCAGGGCTCTGGATTCGAATTCTTCCATGAACAGGTTTGCAATGACAGGTGACAGTGGTGATCCCATGGGGGCTCCTTCAATTTGTTTGTATCTTTGTCCTTTGTATATGAAATATGTGTTGGTTAAGCAGTGTTCTGTTAGTTCCATGAGGTGTTTAGCTGGTTGGTATTTATTTTTGATGATTTCGAGGGTCTCTTTTATCGGGACTTGAGTGAATAGTGAAACCACGTCAAAACTTACAAGCAGATCTTCTTGCTCCACGTGTAGATCTTTGATCATTTCCAAGAAGTGGTATGAGTTTTGTACATGAGAAGCTGCTGTTTCAGCATGGGGCTGTAGCTCTTTTGCTAGGTGTTTAGCCAGGTTTTGTAGTGGTGCTCCTCTGGAGCTGACTATGGGTCTGAGAGGTATGCCTTCTTTGTGTATTTTTGGGAGGCCGTATAGTTTGGGACATCTGGAAGATTTCTCTCTGGGTATGATCGTGTGTTGGATCTCTTTGCTTATGTGGCTGGTTATAATTTTCTTCTTGGTTATTTTTTCCAGATATGTGGTTGGGTCTGTGTTGATGGGTTTGTATGTGGGATCTTGGAGTAGGTCTGTCAATTTAGTTTCATAGTCTTTTCTGTCCATTACTACTGTGGCATTCCCTTTGTCTGCTGGAAGTATGATTATGCTGCTATCTCTTTTCAGGGTTTGTAGCGCTTTAATTTCTTCTTTCTGCACGTTGCTTTTGGGTAGTTTGCTTGTGCATAGGATGTTGGTAACTTGGTGTCTTATTCTGTCAGCTTCATCTGTATTTAATTTGGTTAGGCTGGATTCTACTGCACATATGATGGATTCTGTGGGGATTTTTTTGGGTGCTATGGCATAATTGAATCCTTTGGTTAGGACATCTGTTTCTGTTTTGGTGAGTTCTCTGTTGGAATTGTTGTATACTAATTGTTTCAGGTGTTGTTGTGAGTTGTTGGGGGTTTTGTTGTCATGTTCTAATTTCTTTAATTTTTTTTATATTTGTAAGTGGTTTCAGATTCAGCTCTCCAAGTTGTAAGTTGTTTTATCTTGTCCCAAAGTAGAGGGTGGATTTTGCTGCTCAATTCCAGGTGTAGTGCTAGCAAATCTTTGTTTAACTGATCTGGACTGCTGCCAAAATTCAGACAACCTCTAGCAAACTGTTCAATTTTCTGTACCTGTTTGCTGTCATTTAGTGATCATGAAGCCTAGATGTGGTTGGAAGAGTGGGAGCAGATGGGTGCCTCCAGTAGAGATTGCCAGGAGATTGCCAGGCAAAACCTTTGGGACCGTTTTCGTTTCTTCTCCCCTGCTTCTTCTGACTAAGGAATACCAATGGGAAAATGTTAACAGCTACTCTATGTTACTTTTCCTTCATTCATTTGCTCCTCCCTCCTTTTACATCCTCTTCTATTGCACTTCCTCCTGGGTGACCATATTTGAGCTGCCAAATTCCAAGCAGACAATGGGCATGAAACAGTATCAGGAAACTCAACAGCCCTTCAAGTTGGTTTATTGAGAAAGTATGGGGCAAAGAGTAGGTAGCTACTGGATCAATGAAGCCCCATTATCTGTGGTTTCCAGGAATTAATTGTATTTACACCCTCATAAGGTTTGCACCTGAACACCTCCCTGATTCATGTACATAATCATAATCCAGGATTACAGCTGTAAAATTCTGGATGACCACTCAGTGGCAGCAAAGAAAAACAGAAGTTTGCAGATTGGTTGCCCTACATTGCATGATCTGATCAGCATCTCTAGCAGAAAATAATTTCATTACCTTTTCATGAGAGAATCCAATGACTTGGAGACCCTCCATCTGCAAATCATTCCTCTGTCGCTGAGTTATGGCTGATACCTTACAGCACTTAATTTATATGTTTATTCAGATAAAAACTAGCAATAAAATAAAATGAATGTGTGACAGAATAATCAGGGAATGTTTAATGCCTTTGAAATACCTGAAATATTTAAGCTAGCTAAATGGCAAAAGATCTTTCACTGACCATCCAATCTTCTTCACTCATTGTCTCACCCTCTAGCTATCTATTATCTAATAAATGTAAAAGTTCTTCACTGCCAAAACAGCCTGGTGGGGATTTACCACGCTGACAGAGATTACTGCAACATTTAATACACCAAGCATGATCATATTATGTAATTACATACTCTGACTTCTCATTTTGGAGACTGGATTGTGAATAAATATAGTACTGTGAGAAGTAGTGCGTATGGAGGGGAAGCTAGAGTGATGTATTATAGATGATCTTTGACATACAATTTAGGACTAGAATTTCCATTACTAAGAAAGGCAGTTGTGTGTCATTCCAACTTTCATTATCCTTTTTGCTAAGCAAATTACTGCAACTGTTAAGTGAATCACACAGTCATTAAGCAAACCCAACTTCCCCTATTGACTATAGCAATAGCACTTAGACCTATATACCTTATTTACAATGCTTTATTGGCCTCTCTAAGCAGTTTAGAGAGTCAGCATATTGCGCCCAACAATTTGGCTCCTCATTTTAACCACCCCGAAAGGATGAAAGGCTGAGTCAACCTTGAGCTTGGTGAGATTTAAACTGCCAAACTGCAGTCAGCTGGCAGTCAGCAGAAGAGCCTGCAGTACTGCCCCACTGTGGCTCAAGTTTGCCTATGCTTGTCAGAAACCAGCTGGAAAGCTTGCAAATGATGCTTAGATGATCTCAGGACACTACAATCATTGTAAATACCTTCAATTGCCAAGCTCCCAAATTTTGATCCTGTGGTCATGAGAATGATGCTACGATTAGAAATTTGAGGATCATTTCCTAGGAAGGAGACAGATTCCAGAAAAAGGGGTGAGACCAGAGGCAGCAGAACTCAGAGCTGGGGAGGGGATAGAAATGGGGAGTTAGGATAGCCACTCCCTAGAATTTCTCAGGGTATATCCATTAGGCCAGGGCTCTCAAACTCGCAGCCTGCGGGACAGATGCGTCACACACTGGCCATGCCCATGCCCAGTTAAGCATACGGGGGGAAGTCACAATAAGTCACATAATGCTGCTGTGACGACACGAGTTTGACATCCCTATTTTAGGCTGAACATAATAAGAGTTAGTCTGGCAAGATTCTGCTTATTATGTGGAAGCAAATAAAGATCTGAACTTTGGCTGAATTATTCTACATAATTTTTGGGCTTTTGCCTGACAAATATTCTCATCATTAAAAGCACTCAAACTAGCCCAGTTTATACAAATTGGATGAGAAAGTTTCATGAAAGTTTCCAATTCAGATAATTTTCTACTGCCCAACAGATATCTATTCTAGGATTGTCAGTCTTAAACCTTTCCCCCAAATAAGCAGCAGCTACCTTTCATTGTCCAAGCTCTTCCTGTGTTTGCTCACTCCACCACCATCCTCTCTCACTGAAGAGAATGGAAAAGTTCCTGCTGATTGTGATGGAGGGAATTACATCCCACTGGGCTCAGCTATCAGATACAAATAAGGTAAACATAAATAAGGGGTAAAGCGATGAATCACCTTGTACCTCAGCAGAAAGAGAAAAAGCATTTAATAATCGTTTCTCATTAGCCATTGTGTTAGGGACTGGGAATGCTCCATCTCCTATGGGACGTTGAAGAAAACACACACCTTGCAAATTTCAAAAACACGGTAGGTGGCTGTGTTTATTACAGCCAAAGACACAAAAGCGGTCAGTGTAGAGACATCAACTACACAATAAGACTGTATAACTGCTTCTAGGTGTAACAACAGCAGCCCAAGTTCTGCTTTTTCATTATAGTGGTATTGAGGTGTAGCAGCTATTGCTGGGGAAAGTCTCATTTTTGGGGAGAGTTTTACTCATGAGGAGGCATCTATTTGAGCAGACCATCTCACTGTCTTCTTAAACTTGCTTTGTTTTTCCATCTTTCCATCAGGAAGCTGTTTCCCAGTATCAGTCTTTTTTTTTTTTTCACCTTCCTCTTATAAAAGCCTTGTAGCCAAGGTAAAAGTATTGACTGGTTCAATAGATTAAGAGAATGAAAACTTTTAGGTTCCCTACTGAACCAGACTCCAAGAGCTATATTAGCCAGGTTACCTTTCTCCCTTTGTCCCAGCATTCCAATATCTCAGGGGCTGCCACAAAAATAGAGAGAGTCAAGCTATTCTCCAAAGCACCTGAGGGCGGGACAAGAAGCAATGGGTGGAAACTAATCAAGGAGAGAAGCAACTTAGAACTAAGGAGAAATTTCCACAGTTAAAAACATTGCCTAATCAACTTGCCCCCAGAAGTTGTGAATGCTCCAAAACTGAAACTTTTTAAGTTTTTAAAAGTGAAAATAAACAGATGGGCTATTTAATCCCAAGAAAACTTTCTCATACATACAATATTTTCTTGTTAACCCCTTTTTCTTAAACTAATGTCCTTCAATAAAACTTATCCAGGGATTGCATCCTTGTCAACCATAGCCAAGAAATAGACCCACTCTATTTCTGGAATATGGTAGCTAACCTTGAAGTAGTCATAGTTATAAGGAAATATTATAGTTTATTGCATAGTCAGCCAGATGTTTAGACTGAATTTGGCATTTTTATCTACCTATTGAGTCTTTTCCAAGGACTTGAAATAAGCAGTTGTGATTGTCCGAAGGTGTTAAAGGTATCATTGCAAGGCATGAGCTGTTCCAAGTAAATAATTTTTCTCCCAGCAATCCTGCAGCTATTGGCTCTGATTGCTCAGTCAACATACCTGAATCCTGCAGTCCATTTCACACCAGATGTCGAGGAACTCCAACACCTAGTGCAGTTTTTCTTGATCTGGGCTACAACCAATATGTGTAAGTTACATCTCACCATATTATTTATAGGAGAGGCATTCTTCATCTGAGTCCTCTGGCAGAACCTATCCGGTATGGTTGAACTTCTGGCACAGTTCTTATTCTCCTTGGAGCATGCAAGCCTACAACCATATCAAGGAAGTGCATTATTATTGTTGTTCCCATCACTCAGTGGATATAAGGAAAAGAAAAAAGAACATGTAAGTGATTATGTAACCAGTCTTCTGCATGTCAAATGGAAGAGATTTTTCACCTGTTAGATGTTGGGAAAGATTGCAGTTTCAATCAGAGCATGGTCCTTGGAATGTGAAACATGAAATCTACATGGACAGAAAGGCAGCGTGGACCTATTTTACATATATGATAAAGTCTTTTTGAGGAGACAGCAGAATTCAGGGAAGTATGATTTCCAGTGGGCTCCAAGATTGTTTGAGAAGCACTGTTAAATAGCTGAGTGAATGTGCTGCTCTAGTCTTTACCTTATTATATTTAATAATAAGAGGCTAAAGGCATTTTATGTATTTGTAGAAGGTGTGAACCTTTTCTCAGAAAACTGCAAGTTTCAAATGAAATAGAACAATGAATTTGTCTTTAGGCTCCTGCAGCTGACTGATTGTTGGGGGAAAATGTAGAGAGACAGAGAAACGAACAAGAGATTGACGAATTTAACTGGCTACTCAAGGGAGCAAAATGACTGCTGTGTAGTGTCACACAACTACTAATCCTTCAGAATCAAGTGGAACAATGTTGAGGGCGGGAGAGAGATGAGAAGGAAACAGAAGCCTTTTATATCTGACTTCATAGGTCATCCACCCCATGCAATGTGCTTTTTCTGTGAATCTCTCAGCAAAGTACTTCCATCAATAGCAGTTCAAGAACACTGAACAAGAAAAACCAACAAAGAACAAGACACAATGAGCCATCAAGAAATACCACTTAGCTGGCATATTGCAGAAGCCAGAGAAGATTATCCATCTTTGCCATAAATAATTTGATGGAGTGTTCCTTTTAAGCAAAATGTGGAATATTTAAAATCCATTGCCATTGATAGGCATGCACAGTAAGGCTAGTGTTCAGTCTTACAAGGGAGAATTAGACATTGTTCATATACAAATTATTGGAAGGGGGCACAATATCTCTCACAATGATGCTTCATAGCCAGGACCGTAAAATTTATTTCAATATATCCCCCAACCCATTTTAGCCTTTTACTCACCTAAAAGGCAGCACAGGTTTGTATGAGCCCTCTCTCACACAACAGGATTAAGGCAACAGATGAAATGTCCCATGGAAGATAAGGACAGCAGGAGCTACCAAGATAACATTACAATGGATAATATAGGGCTAGATATGAAAGAGGATTTGCCAGAGTAGAAATTCAAAAAGATCAGAAATGCATCCTACTCATTTGATTTATTTAAATAAATAAGAATAGATCTGGAAGGGACTTTAGAAGTCTTCTAGTCCATACCTCTGTTCAGGCAGAGACCTTATACCTGTGAGGGCGAACCTATAGCACACATGCCAGAAGTGGCACGCAGAGCCACTTCTACTGGCACATGAGAGGTCACCCAGAAGAGCCCTACTGCACATGCATGTGTGTGCTACCACCCGATAGCTGATTGTCAGGTATCTGGTGCGCACACACAGGGGCGGGGACATGCGGGAGCTGTGCAGTGTGCGTGGGGGTTCTTGCATACATGCGTAGAGATTCACAGCATGAGGGGATTGTGTTCGCATGCACAGAGATGCATAGTGCATGGGGGTTGCGTGTACTATGCGCAGAGCGGGAGGTCACACATGCACAGAGGGCATGGGGGCCCCCCAGAATGCATTGCCTTCTGGGTGCTGGCATGCGAGCACTCATGCCATTTTCGGCATGGGAGCCAAAAAAGGTTAGCCACCACTGCCTTATACCATTTCAGACAATGTTTTCTTTAAAAAAAAAAAAAAAACAGTGATGATGCACCCATGACTTCTGAAGGAAAACTATTCTGCTGGCTAATTGTCCTCCCTGTTAGGGAGTTTCTCCTTAATTCCAGGAGAAAAATGCTAATGGTTTAGAGAGCTACCCATCTCACAGGAACGATTCTGGGTGGCATAAAAGATTAAAACCACTGCAAAAACATATGCCCTATGATGTCCTGGTTAAAACAACCATCCTCAGAACAAAAAAGCAAATCATCACCAAAGATCAACTAGCCCTCCTGGCCAAATGCTTAAGGGAACAAGCCAGTCTTCAGAACCTTTACCAGAGGTTAACAGTTTCAAGCTTCTGATGGAATTTTTATCATGTAGAAAGAAGATGAGACTGCAAACCACTGGAAACATTAGAGTGGAAAATGAAACACTTGCATATATCTCTATATATCTCACGCTGAGCTGAGTTTGACTTTCAATGGTCATATTAAATGTCCATACAGTATTGTTTTCTTGGTCAGAATGCAGGAATGGTTTACCATTATTGTTTCTGGGAATGTTTTTATTTATTTATTTTCCAATTTAATCTATAACCCTAGAATTTCCTGCTGGTATTATTTCAAACCTTAACCAAGTTGGATCCATTTAGTGGTTATCCAATCTCTTCTTTAAAATCTCCAGTAATGGAGCACCCACAACTTCACTGATTAATTGTTCTAAACATGCTTATAATACTTCGGAGATATTATGTGAAGACATAGTTCTCCAAAAAAAAAAGCATTAATAAATTTAATGAATGAATAAAACGCTGAGAAAAGTGGAAGGAAAGAGAAGAAAACAGCCAGCTAGAGGGGAACAAACTCAATTAACTGGTAATGGAAAACATGAATGATCAGGCTGGGCATAGACTGTCACGTAGAAAATCTATCTAGGCAGTTGCTAAGAGTCAACATCAATTTGATGGCACATAATCAATAAATCAATATGTTTATTTAGTAATATAAGTAATAATGTTGATTTAAATATAAAAGTTGTATCAGTGACCTCCTATCAGCAGAACAGGATTTTTTCTCCCTGAACTGCAATCTCTCTTCTGTAGATAGGGAGAAGACTCTTTTCATCAAGATTAGAGATTTATGAGAGAAATTGCAAAGAACATAAACTTTCAATATGTAACTGGAAGCCTACATGCATTACGGATATAGCCAATTAAATATTAACTTTCCTTGTTAAACAGCTAAGTGAAATACATGAATCAATTATAATGAAAGTTGGCTCTAAATAAGGTTATTGCTAGTTCAAATTATTCAACATGAAATACTTTTTTTCTGCATTGTATATTGCATCATGAATGCCACATGAAAGTGCATGTTCTCCTAATAGAATACATAAACATGAAATAAGCCAAATAACGAGAATTTTGAATGCCACAGCTATACTGATTTTTTGGTTAACTATATTTGTTGACAAATAGAGGAAATGGTTATTAGATGTTTTATAATTAACTTATATACATCTTTTGGATTTGATTAAATGAGAATACATGCCACATTTTGTGGAGGCCCCGGACTTGTTGCTCTACACAAACAATATATTGCATCACATTTGGCCCTCTGAAGGAAAATGTTTTGCCTGAAGCTTATAGCAATCAAACTTTCATGGCATGTGCAGGCTGTATTGCTCATGGAAACCAGGTGGTACACTAGTTAAACTGTACACTTAGACAATCAAAATGATGTCAGTTCAGGCCTTTCCTGGAAGAGACTGATCTGGCTTCTGTTATGCATGTCTGATAATATCCAAATTGGGTTACTGTTTATACATGACACTTCCAAGAATATCAATTGGAGCAAAATGTAGCTGAGAAAGAAACCTTCTGCTTCCTGGACATACAGTAGAAGACTAATATATCAAGCTTCATTCATTATCTTTCCATATAATTCCAGATTCAAAGCTTAGGTTTTGACTTTTAAAGCTCAGAATGTTTTGGTCTCTGAGAAGGACCTTTATGGAGCTACCTGGAAGCATTAAAGTTCTTACAGCTGGAACACAATCTGGGGTCCCATAATCCAGGACTTTCCAAATTTCTTCAGGAGTTTGTTTTTCTCTTGTTCTTCTCTTCTGTAAAATAAAAAAGGTTGGCCCCACAATTGTGTAGAATGTCAAGTTAGACACATTCTGGCTCCAATTAAGCAGTGAAATGGGAATAAACAGGTTAACACAGAGAGGAGACATCTACAATATACATATTATATCCAAGCAGAATGGGAACAGATGGCTACCTCTTTTTGGTGGTGTTGGGGGTGTAGCAGGATGAGGGGCTCAAATGACTCCATCCCTTTTTATCTATTTACAAAAGATGGAGCTTGTGTCATAATGGACCAATGCTCATTCCATCATGTGTATGAAAATAATGAATTCTCTCTTTCTCTCTCTCTCTCTTTCTCTGTGTGTGTGTGTGTGTGTGTGTGTTTGTGTGTCTCTCTATGTCTGTGTCTGTGTCTGTAAAGGGGAAAAAATGGAATGGAGGAATATCCTTGCATTAAGAGGGTACAATTTTAAGAAAAGTAGTGGTGGTTTTGGTTGCCCCAGTAGGCAATTTGCCTTTTGCTCCATCAACCAAATTCAAGATTTGGTCATCACCTTTGTGCAAGGCAGAGGTGGTATTCAGCAGATTCTGATCAGTTCTGGAGAACTGGTAGCGGAAATTTTGAGTAATTTGGAGAACTGGAAAATATCACCTCTGACTGGATATTTTACAGTATCCTTCCCCTATCATGCCCACCAAGCCATGCCCACAGTACTGGTAGTAAAAATTTTTGAATCCCACCACTGATGCAAAGGGTATCTGAGGAACCATCTTGCTCTAATGGGATTGGCCTGCCTGATTTGTTCTGGCAGAAGGGCCTACTATGGACCCCATCAGCCAAGATAATTTCTCTAATGGGATCCAGGAGAAGATCCTTTTCTGCCATGGCATCCATCCTTTGGAAAATCTTGCCATTGGAGCTAAATTCTGCCCCTACCCTTCTTAAAACTGCCAGTTAGGGTGGAGCCCTGAAGAAGAATATAGGCTGGACGTGGTTGTTGTAGTGACAGAGAAGGCACCACTGTTGTGCCACTAAGACTCATCATCTTTTAGTTTATATTTAACCTTTTGTAAGCTTATATTTAACCTTTTGGTTTTTTTTTCAATTGTTTTTATATCTCTATATTTTACTATATTGTAAACTGCACAGAGTTGTCTCAACCACAAGGCATATAAATTTAATCAATCATCCCTGCTAGGACCACTGTTTGGGTGTGCTGATTTTGAGGTGAAATTCTGTTTCATGGTCCATCTACAGGGGATAATTATCAATGCATGGACAATCATTTCCCAGAACTAAAACTCATTTTATGGAAAGTTGCAAAGAATCCGGCTGGACTCCTTCATTCCCTATTTTTAGCTGACAAGTGAAATCAGAATTGTCCAAGCCTCTGTATCTTCAGGAATATATTCTGTTCCTTAATTTGGCTTATTTCATTTTTAACAAAAAAAGAGGTTGTAAGGTTGATGTGTTTTTGTTTTTGTTGGTATAATTTTCCTATACAGTTTATATGGGTCTGTAACAAATCAAGTACAACTCAACATCACTTTTTAATTTCACATAATTATAGAGGGACTCACAGTTACAGATAGATTTCTCCTTAGCTGATTCAGTTGGAATCAGTTAAGCTTTTCGTTTTAGGCAACAAAAGTTGATACAACTTATTGAGGTAAGCATTCACAGCATATGCTTCACAGGTTTTTATGGTTTATTTGAAAATAGCAGATGAAACATGAGAGGTAGTTACAGTATGGGTCTCTGTTACTTTAACTTAAAAGTTAACTACAATTATTAAGCAAGCAGGGCTAATATGAGTTTCAAACATTTTGCAGTTCATCAGAAGTAGCAAAATGCAACAAGATTACAATGTGTGGCTTCCGGTTTCGCGTGGCTTCGGGGCAGCAGGAATTCGCGACAGTTCGCGATTCCTGCTGTGCTAGCCGTCGAGGTACCCCCGATCCAGATGGGTCAGGGGGATATGGCTGCCCTGTAGGGACAGCTGAAGAGAGAGGGGAGTCGGACAGGGAGGTGGGAGTGTCGCAGACCCCCCCCTTCTCCGGAAAACCCCCTTTTTCCCAAGGCGGTGGAGCAATGGCCGCCACGAAGAAGCCAGCAACCGGGTAAGATTGCGCTGGAGGAAATGTGAAGAGTGAAAGTTTTGTCTGAGCCGGGTCAAGTAACATCCTTTAAATTGCCTGGAACTGAGCTGTTTGAATTGCTGGAGGATACATTGTATCCCTAAGAAGAGCGAAAGCGGCGGAGAAGCTGTTAAAGGGAACTTTTGTTTTTTCTTCATTCTCCCACCCCATGGAAACAGCAGAAATGTTTGGATTTATTGGACATTGAAAGTGAATTGTTTTGAGAGTTGAAGCTAAGGGACAAAAGGATTCTTGGACATTGAAAAATTTAAGAGATTGGAAAACCCTTGTTGGAGGTATGGATTTCTGATTATTTAAAATTGACATTGCAAGTGGGAAGGGAGAGGGAAAAAAAAAATTGGAGCAGAAGCTGAAAAAGGAGGAGATTGCCTAGAATCCCAAAGAAAGATATATGGTAATTGGACTTCTTTGTTTAAACATTAACCCCAGAAAGAGAAAGAGAAGAAGGAAGAAAAGTATTAACTTTTGGAACTTTTTTTTAATTGTTTTTGATTAAAAATACTTGTAGTTGTTTTGGGAAAAGTTTCTCTTTTCATAATGGCATCGTTTGTGGATGAACTAAAGACTGAATATCAAAAATATAAAAAGGAAGATACTTTGGGCGCTTTGTTTCAATTCTTAGAAATGGCGTTATGTACTTATGAAAAGTTGATTACGCACCAGAAGGACTGGGACAAGGAAGAAGAGGAAGAAGAAGCCATCTTTGATGAACAATGGGTCCCTTCCGGAGAGGAGGAGAAAAAGGATAAGAAAAAGGGGATTTTAAGAATTATAAAAACAACCAAAAAAGAGAAAAATGAGCGAAAAGGTGGATGCAAGGTTAGAAAGCAAAGGAAAGGGAGTAAGAAAAGGGAGGAGGAAAAACAAAGGGCAAGGAGAAGAATAAGCAAGAGAGAAAGGGGGGGAGGAGAAGCCTTAATGGGGGGAAGCAAGATCTAAAGAAAAAAAGTTTATTTAGAGACAATGGGTGAATTTAATTTAGGATAAAAGAGGGATTCTGGAGGGTACATAAGTTTGTGTTTTTATATGTGTATTTAGAGTATAAAATTCATTATGTAATTTTAGAATCTTTTAAACAGAATCCCAAGAAAAATTGTTATACGAAGTACTTTTAAGTTAGGGTAATGAGTTATAGACGTTACTCCAATTGGTGTATAGGAGAAGTATAGTAAAAGAAAAAAGATGAATGGATAGTTGGAAATAGAACAGACAAAGAATGTTATTGAAAATGGTAATAAGATATGGAAGGATATATAAAGGTTTTGTTATGGTTTTTTTTTTTGGATTTTGTATCTTGAAAAAAGGCAATAAAATTTTAATTAATAAGAAGAAATAATTTGGATGAAAAGGAGAAGTAGGGATAAGATATGAAGTTAAATAGATAAAGTATTGATACTAAAATTTGGAATTGTTATGCTGTATTGGTTTTTTATTATTATTTTTTCCTAGAAAAGAATTTATAAGCTGTTATGCCTTGCATTGTTTTTATAAAATTGATAAAAATGGTTTTTATATATATATATAAAAAAAGAAAATGATAATAAGATATGGAAGGATATATGGGATGAATATGATGTTTGAATTTGTGTCTGTGTGAAGAGTTTTAACCCGGGATCAGACAACCTTCAGAAAAGATCTTTTAGTTTTGTTTATGTTTTGTGTTTTGTATGTTTGTGTATTGTGTCTTCTGTAAAATTAATAAAATTTGTTTAAAAAAAAAAAAGAATCAATAAAACCTTGGAGGAATGTTAGATGAGAATAATTGTAAACAAGTCAGAAAGAAATGAATATGATGACTATAAAATGGATAAATATAGAAAAGAAATGAAATTGAATAAGAGTAAAGAGAAATAATGAGAAATTTGCTGAAAGATATTTATGTGTCCATATGGAAATGGGATAAATTAGAATTATGTTGTATAAAAATAATGTTTTATCCGACTTGTAAAAATTTATAATGTTAAGAGGTTTTATGTACTTAATGGTTAATGATGTGTTGTTTGTCTTTAAAATTAATAAAATTTGTTTCAAAAAAAAAAAAAAAGATTACAATGTGTGTCTCTGTGTGTGAAACAAACACTGGTAATTTTGTTTTAATCAAATTCATTTAGCCACCCATCTCACTGGAATGATTCTTGGCTGTATACAATAAATGTACAATTGATTGTACAATGTACAATCAATCAATCAATCAACAATCAATCAATCAATGATAGTGCAGTGGTTAGAATGCGATATTGCAGGCTAATTCTGCTCCCTGCCAGCAGTTCAATCCTGACCAGCTCAAGGTTGACTCAACTTTCCATCCTTCCAAGGTTGGTAAAATGAAAACTTTCTCTCTCTCCCTCCCTTCCTCCCTCTCTCTCCCTCCCTCCCTCCCTCCCTCCCTCTCTCCATATATATATATGAGATTTGGTAGAATCTCTTCTGCCATCATCAGACTTGTGTGGTGTGTTCATCTGTGAGTCAGGCTTTCACAGCCATTTCTGTTTTATATTTGGTGCTAGCCTACTGCTGTACCAGAATGTTTTTTTCTTCATCCTGATTGGTTGGTCTGTGTTTATTGGTCTTGGAATTTGCTGTGTTCTGTTTGATTGGTATTTCTAATATCTTCTGTCTGTTTTGTAGCTTTTTTTGTCTTGGTTGGCTGACAACCTTCTGTTTCCTGTATTTGAGGCTATTAGTGCGGCTTGGCTTCGGGTAAACAGACAGCTATCATTTATTAGGAAGCTAGGTTTCATCTGGGTGCCTGGTTGGGGTGTGTTTGAGCTGGAGGTATCAGGGGGAGGGGGTTCTGCTTGTGCCCAGGTGTTTGCTTGGCTGGTGGTATGGAGATTTTTTTGTTTGTGAGTGCAGGCTTTCAAATAATTGACAGTGGTGGAGTCATCTCTTCTATTCATGCTTTCAGATCTCTTTTCAATCTCCATGACTTCTCTGGTAATTCTGTAGCTGGGGTTTTCTATAGTGGCTAGGGCTTTGATGCCATTGAAGTTGATGCTATGACCTGTGGCTTTCATGTGTTGGACTAGTGAAGAAATGTGTTCCAGCTTTTTTACTGCATTTTTGTGTTCATCTAGGCGGGTACTTATTCTTCTATTGGTCTGTCTGATGTATGTGGCAAGGCATGATGCGTAGGGGACTTCATATATGCCTTGGTTTTCCAGGTCAGTCTTGTCTTTGGGGTTTCTTAGGGTGGCTGCTATTTTTCTGTCTGTTTTGAAGACAATCTTGATGTGATGCCTGTGTAGTATCTTACTGATTTTGTCTGTAGTACCTCTTATGTAGGGCAGGACAGCTGTTCCTATATACAGCTCTCATGCCTAAAGCATTCCCTGAGAATTAGTACACATTTGGAGAGTATTCTGACATTCAAGTAGCAGCCATAGCCACTGGCCAGCATAGCCTTCATCCATATCTAGTGAACCAATTGCATCCTACCTAGTCACTCATGCCTTGTTTGCCTTCTGGATCAGTGGTGGTATTCTACCAGTTCGGCCCATTCTGCCGAGCCAGTAGCAGCAATGAGCAGTGGAGACCAAACCAGTTCCCTCCACTACCCTGCTGTTGGGCCCACCTGCCCACCCGGGCTCCCATATTCACTTTTATCCTCTGCTTTTGAAGTGCAGCTGCTTTGCGTGGCACAGCAGAATGCCACACAGCAGCTGCTGAAGTGACCAGGAGAGTGTAGTCTTGCAGGAGTTGAGTTGAAACACCTTTGCACCTATGCAGAGTGTGCACTTGGCATGCACACGCACACAGAGTCCACACACATAAAGCACGCCCACCAAGCCATGCCCACTGAACCAGCGATAAAACCTTTTAAATCCACCACTTTCCTGGATGTGCTATACATGGAGCTGCCTTTGAAGAATGTGCAATTGGTCCAGAATGTAATGGTATATAGAACTTGGGATGCCCTACTTCATAGGCTGCAGTGATCTCCAATAAGTTTCCAGGTGCAATTCAAGAAGTTGGTGATCCCCTATAAAGCACTTCATGTTAATAAGACTAAATTATTGTAGTATTGCCTGGCTCTGATCCCAACAGATCTAGCAAGGTAAGGTAGGTGTCAGCCCCCATCCATCTTGAATCGGATTTGGGGCTGCTGCAAGGGAGTATGGGTAACCATGGGAATGAAAGTAAAGGGAGGATAACCACAACAACATTATTTTACCAGAGCTCAAGGCCAAGTCATTGAAGTTTGGAGAGGAGTGATTGGATTTGGTGCGAGTTCAGAATGAAGGTGGATTGGAGAGTGTGACTTAAGGGTAATCAGTAAGGGGTTTGGATGTGAGTTTAATTTAGCAGGGGGAAATGCGGGATTTCAGATTCGGGTTTTCCCAGATGTGCCAATATGACTTCTCTAATAAATTCTTACTTGTATGGACTTTGTCTCTGAGTGCTGATTAAAGATGGGGAGTTTGGTTGGAATGCTGACAGCAGGCTCTGAACACCTAGGAAACAATGTCATGTAGTAGGGCCCAAGGCATGTGCCATTTCAGTTGGGATCCTTGTTCAGTGGAACAGCATTCTCTATCCAGATGGCCCTGAACCTTTTAGTTTTGCAAAGAGTCTGAAGACTGGCTTTCAGGCATCAGGCCAGGATGTTAGTTGAGCTCAGAATTTATGGATGTTTGTCTTTTCCTTTTTTTTTTCAGATGGACTATTAGATACTTAGATTTCATTGTATTATTCATATGTATTTAATTATTATTACAAAGGGTATTGATTGTAAATAAATACTGCTTTTGTGTGTTGTTAGCATATTTTTATGGGTGGTCATGTAATTCATTTGAACAAGCAAACAAACTGGGTTGAGAAGGTTTGGGGGACAAAAAGTCTGCTTATTTAGAGGAAATCTATCATTGTGAGTAAACTAGGGTTAATTAGTTTTTAAAAATGGAATACAGAAGAAATTTAAAGCAATCTGGAAAATACATCTCCCAAAAAGTTCCTGGATGAACTTTTTTTTTGGTTGTTTCTGATGAAGCACTTACAGATATTTAAGAGTGAAAGTAAGGGAAAGAATGGACAAAATAAATTTAGTTTTGCTGTGCAAATAATCTATTACCCAATTTCCTCAGGCTGCAGCACAGCAATATGGGGTGGTTTAAAAAAAATGAGGCAAAAGAAATCTACTCAGCAGCCAGATAAAAATATCCATTTTTTTCCTCTCCCAATTAGCTTCTAATTGCTGAGCTAGACCTACAGTGCCGAATCAGCTATAAATGTTTCTCTTAATTGTCTTGACTGGAAGGAAAATATAAAAAAAATCAGGAATAAAACTAGAAGGGAGAGTTAAGGGATAACTTAACATCTTTATTTTCTGTACTGTATACGTGATATATTAGACAACAGATAACTATTTCTCTCCTGTTGTCTAGTCTTCTTTACTTCTTCATCCATATGTATGGGATGGACAGATGGAATTCAGCTTATGATAAAGGGGTAAAAATCCCCACACAGAAATGTAATAGTTCTAGCTTATAAGAAAAGCTGGCTGGTGATTATTTCCTGTGCTTCTGTCTTTCCTGGACTGGAAAATATGTTGCTATCCTCTTATACTGCAAACTTCATTCCTGGCTTTTTACTGGCAAATTATGGCTGTTTATTAACCAACCACTATATGCCAAACAAAACTGGTTTCTATTCAACAATGCTAACTGGGAAATGTAGTACCCTGGATCACTTTTTTTCTCCCCAGCTTGTCAAGAGAATTTGGATGGTTGAGGTCAAAGAGGAAAATGAGGCCTGCAAGGTAATTCATCATATCTGAATGTGCATAACGTATACTGAAATTTTACTCTCATTTGTTCAGTTAACAAAAGGGCAGATAAAAGGAAAATCTGTACGCTATCTTTCATATATGATATATTTCAGGGCAAATGTTCTTTTAGACCAGAGGTGGAGAACTATGGCCCCTTTATGACTTGTGGACTTCAACTCCCAGAATTCCCAGAATTGCTGGCTCAAGAATTCTGGAAATTGAAGTCCACAAGTCATATATCTACTCTAGACCATGATAAACACT
The DNA here is from genome assembly GCA_033807585.1 of Hydrophis major. Lineage (NCBI taxonomy): Eukaryota > Metazoa > Chordata > Lepidosauria > Squamata > Elapidae > Hydrophis > Hydrophis major. The sequence continues at coordinate 323,975,543 of CM066328.1, read as the reverse complement.
GGAAACAAAAAGCATACTCTGCACAGGTGGTATTCAGCAGGTTCTGACCAGTTCTGGAGAACCGGTAGTGGAAATTTTGAGTAGTTTGCAGAACTGGCAAATAGCACTTCTGACTGGCCCCATCCCCATCTATTCTTTGCCTCCCGAGTCCCAGCTGATTGGATGAGTCTTCTTTTGTTGCCCTGCACAGGAGAACGGAGCTGGAAAGCAGGTTAGTGGGGTGGGGAGGGAATGGGGATTTTGCAATAACCTTCCCCTGCCACGTCCACCAAGCCACACCCACAGAACCCGGTAGTAAAAATTTTTGAATCCCACCACTGATACTCTGGAATCTCTTTTTTTAATTGCTTCACTTTCGGTTCATATTTTCATGGTTATTGTTAACTAAAAATACACATAGGGCTTTGCTGATCTTACTCATGGTGTGACTCACCATGACCCATTCATTCCAACATATCTGCAGGAACCACAACTTCAGCAAAAATGACCACAGCAGTATTGCGATGCAAAATTCACCTCTTTCACACATGCAAAACTATACCGCAACACATGTACAGAAAAGATAGTGTTTGCATTGCATTGGTGCAAATAACTTTGGCCCCATCCCCTCTTGTAGACCTACTGCCCTTACGTCTAAGATGAAAAAGAAAGTCAAATCACTTTGCTTTGATCTTTTACACAGCACCTTGCAGCATTTGTATTAGCTCAAGAGATTTCTTCACAAGCTCTTCATTTGTACAGAAGTGGATTCTGGCTTTTGTGAGTGTCAGGAGAAGCTAAAACAAAGCTGCAAGCCTATGCAATTGCTTCACTGAGGACTTCACACAGTCACTCTGCCTCTATTAAGTGAATGGTGCTTTGCCTTAGAGCAGTATTTCTTGGCAACTTTAAAATTTGTGGACTTCAACTCCCAAAATTCCCTAACCAGCTAGTTTTGGGAATTCAGGACCACATATCTTGGTTGAGAAACAATGCCTTAGAGGCACAAAGTACCTCACTGAGGTGACTAATCTTACAGAAGCTTAATTGGATACATAAAAAAATATTGTTATAGCTAGACTTACTTCCAATCCAAAAACTAACTTTAAACTATGACTTTTTGTTCTGGTTTAGAGGACAATTCTAACCATTAGAATTGAGTCAGGTGTCATGTCCAGCTAGGATCAGTGGTAAACTTCAAACTGAACATGAAAATTGCATGCATGAGGGAAGAAACATGATTAAATTGTGGGAATAAGTCTTCCCTTTTCTAATGTCCTGAAAGGGTAAACGGAAGGAAGGGAAAAAGAAAAATATCATTTTTCATTATAATCCTTCAAAACTGTCTTCAATTATATCTAATCATTTATAGATGTTTTTTGAAGTAATTTATCTTAGAACTATCAAATACTTAACTTTCACCAGAATGTACTTTTAGGCTGAGGTTTTTGTTTTCTAGTTTTGATTTTGTCATGATTATTACTCTCATAAATTAATGAATGTCATATTAGCTCTATAATGTTTTATTTGTATTCACCTTATTTAACATTTGCTTTTGGTCTGCACTGAATCCAGTAATGATTTTGGCCACAAACAAAATGATAATAGGCTGTTAGCAGATTTAAATGCTAATAAGCCGTGCCTGATCCAATCAATATGACTAAGAAAGGAAAGGGAGTGGTGGAAAGGGCCTGCCAATATAATACAAAGAAACAGCATAATGCTAGTAAATGTATTAAACGTTTAGGGACCTAATTAATGAATATAATACCAGAACTGTAGATGAATAATGATATGTTTATCTTGAAGGAATAGGTCATTAATAAAGTTTGATACAATTTCTGATGAACTGAAATTTCGAATGGGAATAAAAAGTATCAAGGGACAAACTAAGATGTTAAATTATTTTTGCTTTTATTGTTAGCCTCAGTTATGAATTTAATATCTATGCATGAACTAATTTGTGTTTTAGAGTTATATTCTGGCTTTATTCCAGCAGCTCAACAAGGTATACTTGTCAACTTTTCCATGTTGTCCCCATAAGAATAAATCTATAAAATAAGTTAGCATGTGAGAGAGCGTGACTAAGCCAAAGCCTTCTAGTGATCTTCCACTTGAGAGGATGAAATTAAACCTGGTTCTCCTTGATTCTAGTCCAGCACATTATAAATGATCATTGGATACTGCATAGTTTAAGTGCATGATACAAAAGATCTGAATCACTGCCTGAACATGTGATTCTTATAGATATATCACAAAAACCAATAGAATTCAGACAAAAAAGAAAGTTTTGGATCTGTAAACCACTATCAGCTGTTATTGGTCAAACAAGAAGACAGTGTATCTTCTCCAAAAACATGTCCATGACTTGTACCTTCCTTCACTATTTAACAGCTAGTCTGATTATGAACAATTTAAGTTCATTTTCCTTTATGTTTCCTTAAGTAATATCTATCCCTGGTTATAATTTCCTTATGGGGCTTCCTTTCCAGTGCTATAGCTGAAAGAAGACCATAAACTCATGAACACATTAGAGGGCTTCAGGAATTTAAATATCTTTGAAGCAAGAATGAAGGGATATGAGCCATATAATAATAATCGGAATCAAGTGTACTGTGCTTACCAAATTATATATTTCTATTACTAATCCAACAGAGAAAACAAAACTTATAACTGTTCCTATCAAATGATTCAATGTTTGTATTTTTATTTATCAGATAGTTGAATAAGCCATAGTTGAACAAACCATAATAGATGAGTTTGGATAACACTAAGATACTATGTGTGAAACAGTCCATAGGGATATAAGAAATACTGATTGCCATCAGTCTGGGTGCACTTTAACTCTTATAAGCTAGATTCCATCAGTCTGGGTACACTTTAACTCTTATAAGCTAGATTCCATCAGTCTGGGTACACTTTAACTCTTATAAGCTAGATTCTATGTAAAATTGGTCATTGTTTTTTTTTTTTAATATAGTGCCTCTGAACACTTAGTGGTGTCAACCTGGAACATTTCAGTCTACCTGTAGCCTTCAGTGAACCAATGATTTTCAAGGTTCCATAAAACCTCCCTATGTTGTATCTCTTGTCATCTTTAATGATAAGTTCCTCTTCCCATTAAACTATTACATACTCTCCAATGAAAGCATCTGCCAACAAGTTGTCAACTCACCAGAACTGCTATTGCTCTCTTCCTGGTGCTGCCTTACTAGGTGACTGAGAAATCACTTTCCCGCTTCTCTATATTCGAGTTCTCTTCATGATCCTATTGTGATACTGTGTAGCAAAGTTGCATGGGGAAAAAGAAATAGTTTTTCCCCATTTGCTGCTCTTGCATTAAAAGTGCTACCCTTGCAATAAAAACCTCTCATGTTGCCAATCTTTGCCTGAAGGTAAGGCCTGCCCTATTAGCATCTTCTGGAATTACTACAGAACACAATTAAGAAAAATTGTAATAACAAGGAATAAACACAAATGAGAATGGAGCAGAATGTGCAACTCTAATTATCTTAATTTGTCCTGGTTTCTTCCCACTGGCTTTGGGAAATACACTCTACTTCCTAGTAGGAGCAGCAGCAGTAATAGGAAATGCTAGCTCACTCATTAACTTAGATATTTGTTCGAAGACCTTGCGGGATGCTGCATCAGTGTGTTCTTTATTACAGTCTTGGCTTGTTGTCAGACAGCATGGTCCACTTGCTGAAAAATGTACAATAAGAAAGAAAATGGAACAAAGCTTTTGTATTTTAAGTACACAATGCTTTCAGTAACTTGTTTGAGATGGGTATCTGTAGAACTCAAATAAATAAATAATATTATTTTTACTTAGTTTGGCTGTACTTCATTTCTTACAGTTACTTTTATTCATACGTATCTGGGCTTTAAAATTATACTGATTCGTTCCATAATATTCCACCCCAGAGTTTCACTGTAAGGAAATATTATTTACTGCTGTTTTATTATATGCAAAAGAAATAAGTTTGGTTATGGCTATGTAAAAGTATCCCTACCCTACTTCAGAGATGTTTCGGATGATGGGTCCAATCTCCTTGACCATTAACTATGGTGTCTGAGAAGTGAAAGTCTATAAAAAGATTTTATATTGGTTTTTTGGATTTTTGATGTTGCAATAAATGTTTGATATGTCATAATTTACAATCAAATGACAGGTTTTGTTTGTGTCCAGCAAACATGAATAAAGCACCTTTCAGATTGTCTTGCTTGATGAAGATAGTAATAGCACTTAGACTTGTATATCACTCCATAGTGTTTTACAGCGCTGTCTGAATGGTTTAAAACAGGGATGTCAAACTGATGTGGCCCACAGGATTCTTAGATCTAGCCTGCAGAGCCACCCTGGAAACAGTGAAGGACCGGCCCACAGTGCCTATGCCAGCAAAAACTGAGTTCAGGAGGATCGGAGTGGGCATGGCCAGCTAGATGTCACTCATTTCAGGGGCACTTGTGATGGCCTGAGGGCTTTGCCAGCGAAAATGGAGCTTGGGAGAACCATATGAGGCCCTACCCATGCAGCTCTATTTTTGGCTGTGACTGTCTCTTGCAACCCTCTGCCAGTGAAAACAGAGCTCAGGAAGGGGTGTCTTACTTTCTCCTCACCTAATATGAATTTTGGATTTTTTTTTTTGTCTCACATACACTTTGCCACAACATATGATAGCCTTCCTTTTGATCATCCTATAAAACTTATAACTTTGAATATGGGATGCAACCCAGGATATGATCTGTCGAATTTCTGTGGATTTTTAATTTAAAAATATGGGCATTTGCTACATTATAAAATAGAGTGAGCTATTTGAGAAGTTACAACTATGCCTTCTCTTCATATGTATAAATAAGACTTTCAAGGAAACATTCAAAAACCCCACATAAGAATTTTTTAAAAATCACATAGGATATTTCCACATTTACAAATCTGTACATTCACTTTGTATTCAAGTTTATATAAATCTTGATCCCATATTCAAATTGTGACAATCTGGGACCTCTTGGGTTGACTTGAAACAATAGCTATACTGTAGAACTTGTGTCCCAATCACTAAGGAAAATGACCTATCCTTATTTGTTTGCTTAACACATTGACATGCTTTCCATTTTCAAATGCTTCTCACAAAATCGTTACAAGTCATCAACATTAATTCCAATAATAGCTTGTTATGCAATAAAGGGCCTGCTACAGAGATAACAGAGTTCATTACTGCAGTAAAAGTCAGAAAGAATTGTACAACGTATCTGTTGAAGACAAGGAGAACCTGTTGGACTATACAGGAGGAGGTGATCTCAAAGGCAACTGGGATGTAAACTCTGTTAGGCTTTGAACACCAAACTATCCAAAGGGGGCAACAGACAAGCAGAACTAGAGTTGAATACAGCTTGGAGAAGTGCCATATCCTGCTTGTTTTGTCACATTCTGGGTCAGCTGCCATTCCCAGATGATCTTCATGGGGCATTTAAGGAAAAGTATATAATGATCCCAACTTGAGGTTAATAGTCTATGCCTCATTAATGCCAAGTCTCTCTCCTTCAGGTAGGAACACAGCTTTAAAGATAATAGAATGCCTTATGACTATTTAGTATCAATGCTGAATCCAAGAGGACTCTGAGCCTCTGACCCTATAACTTAAGAAGAAATATAAGGCTCTCCTGAAGAAGCTGACTCTCAAATTATGAAATTCTGAATAAGCATCTCAGATTGTTGTTGTTACTAAATTTAACTTCAGAGTGGTTTCTCTTGTTCAATCCTTTTCAATATGGAAATACAGAGAGACATTCACCCTTCAGCTTTCAGGAAAACATTGGAAGTCTGATTATGTTGATGTCAGCAAAGATTATTTATAAATTAATGTTTTTGAGCAAGGTTTTGATTTTGTTAAGTGAGTGTTATTTCCAATCAATTTGCTTAAAAAGAATGTTAAGTTGTTGTGGGGATAGAATTATTCATTATAGTTATAATTTATAATATAATTCAAATCTTTATATTGAATCTGCTCTAGAGAGTTGAGATATCTTTTTATTTTAACACAGTCACACAGACTCATGCAACTCAACTGTTATTGAGTATTTGTGGACTCTATTGTGCTGGGCAATCTATTTACAGCATAATGGAAAAGGAGAAGAGTGATTGGAGGTGAGTGCTTGGCCATAGCAGATAGAATCACACAATCAATATTCTAGTCATAAACAATCTGGAAAATGCAGTAAAAACCAGGATGCATAGTCTTGTACTATGTTGTTATTGTACTAGAGCTTTCCAACCCAGCCTAAGGGAGAAGAAAGAGCAACTCCCCATGAATTCTAATGAGATCAGTGTGTTTAATATCCTTAATTTTTTTGAAATTCAGCAAAGTATTCAATATATACTTCTGCATCTGAATGTCAATATATTATATAATGATTTCCTGTGTAAAGTTTATCCAGAGCAGCATACTGAATATGGATGGACATGCCCAAGATACTTTGAAACCTGAGGCGGAGGACAAGAAGGCAGCTTCACTTGCCATAATAAGCATAGAATTAGCAGTTAAATCTCTATTCCTTTTATAGAAGGGAATTTCCTATTAAACTTAGGTGAAGATAGTAATCCATTGGGTGGTACACAGAGCTCTGTCATCTAGCATCTCATTAAAACTTCCAACCTGTTCAGCATTTTTACGTTCCTTAAATGGTAGGACTGGCCCTGTGTGGTGTAATTCAGATTCAAGCTTTTCAGTATGCTCCTTCATTATGATAACTTTCCTTTGGGGGGCTATGAATCTATTCCGATTGTTTGCTCCAATGGTTTAGTGGTCAGAGCTCATAGCTCCAATCTTCTGCAAGTTTTTGTTTTACTGAATAAAAGAAGGTGGATTCCAGACAAGTTTGTAAATGATTGCAAGCTTAAACTCAATTTTCTGATCTGTAAAATGAGACCACTGACCTTGGCTTGGCAGGATTGATATAGGAAGAATAGAAAGAAGAGTGTTAAAGGTTTTTTTGTTTTTGTTTTTTGTAAACTAGCAGGCAATGAATAAAAGTCATTAACAAGCATATTAATTAGACAAACAAGTTAATTTCAGATTTTTTGTTTATTTTATTTCATGTAGGGTCTGAAAATATCAAAGCCAATGTTTCTGTTTCACATCATATTATAGCTTGACTCAAGTCTTGTATGCTTATTCTGGCTATGCAAATGACATTGGGAAGAGCCCTGGAATAATAGTGCTTTGATATTTAAATCATTATTAACAATAATGACAAAGACTGCTACCTCCCTGGAATGCTTCAAATCAATGGAGAAAACTTAAAGAAGGTAGACAATTTTGGTATCTGGGATCCCATCTCCAAGGCAATGACAACACCAATGGCAAGGTGCGAACAAGGGTGAACGTAGCCTGGATGAGTTAGCGAGAAGTCACTGGTGTGTTATGTGACAGACGAATGCTAACCCATCTTAAAACCAAGATTTACAAGATAACTATTCACCCTGTTGCATCGTTCAGCACTGAATGCTGGGCAGCAGCAAGAGGAAACAAAAGCTTTCTCCATGCCATGGAAATGCGAATGCTCATTGGATATCAGGTATCTTCCTTCTTGACCACATCACAAATGACACCATTCAACAGAAATTTGGTGTGGCACCAATTACAGAGAAGATGAGAGAAAACTGGCTGTGCTGGTATGGACATGTTCAGAGAGCAGCACTTTCCCCATTGCCAAAACAGCCTATCAACTAGAAGTCAATGACCGGTGACCTCACAGGTGTACCAAAACAGAGATGGTGACACACTAGCAACAAAGGCATGCAAGCTATGGGCCTGTGCCCTGGAGATGCAGTTGACTGTGCAGGAAGAAGAATGACAAAAAACATCATGTGTTTCAATGAAAACTTCATAAATGATAAGGAACTAAGGAGAGTGATAGTAAAAATAAAAGTTAATACTGTAAATTTATGCATTTAACATTGTTTTATTTTGTACTTTAAGATATATCCTCCAGATCCAAGTGAAAAATAATGGCTCAAGAGTATGTGATGCAATATTTTTACCCAAAGGATAAGGTGCTCTTGGAACTATGCACTGTAGATTTTATCTTTTTAAACCAATTCCTACAAATTCATTAATGTCTTCAAAGATTTTCTTCTTCGGTTTCTTCTCCTCTTCTTACTCTTTCAAATCATCCTTGAGTCCTAGCAACTCCATCAACAAATCCAACAATTTTCTGGGCTATATTTTTCAGAAGTGGTTTTCCTTTGCTTTCTTCCTAGAATTGAGAGAGTATGACTGGCCCAAAGTAATCCAGTTGGCTTTGTGAACTAAAGTAGGCTAGTACATATAATCTCCCTGTTTCTAGTGTGGTGCTTTTAGCCACCCAGAAACTACTGAAGTTAGTGGACATAAAAATGCAATTAGTTAATTAAATAACAACAGCAATAACCACTACACCAAATCAGCACTCTTTTTTTCATCTTAGCAGCCTAAATTAGATGAAAGAAGCATTATTATGTATTGTTGAAATGCTCTGGTATTCTTTTCATGCTCATTAGCAGAATATGATTCACAGGGATTGGTATTTCTGAGAGATAATTCTCAGGTTTCAGAATGTCTTCTTTAGAGACATATGTTTGTCATATACTGTAATACTTCTTGGGTGCCAGGAAGATATTTTTATTCTTTCAAGAAGAACATATTATAATATCATATGTGAATTTTAAGAAGTAAGCAGTGCTTGAAAACATTGTGTTCCTTTTGATTGTTTTTTTGGAATTGAAAATTTCTATTTTTTGTATCTCAGAATTTTTAACTGATTTTGAAGTTTGGTACATAAACTACAAAAACAAATACTGATGGAAATTCTTGATAAGAATTACAGGAATATATCAATGGTTGGATCTCAACAAACCTTGTGCCCACTCTTGCTTGAAGCCATGTAAAATTTATATTCAAGTTAAAATCTGATATAAGATGGTTCCTAAAAGAAATCAGGGAATAAACAGAACAGATCATTACCACAAAACTGTATCTCTAGCATCATCTCACTTGAATTAAAACTTATGAACATTTTCTTTCCACTTGTTTTCCAAATGGCTAATTTTCTCCTGCACATTCCTTATGTCACATGTTGCTTGAGTGAAATATTCAAGAATATCTGCAAGCATTAAAAAGCACCAACATTATCTCATGCCCCATTTGATTCCTTGACCACACATTCATTCAAGCTATCAAAACCACAATTAGGGTATTGGTTTAGAACCAACTGTTGGTATCTTTATGAGATGACCTTTGATGACTTCCATCATCACAGTTGGTTCTAATATAGATTTTTTAAAAAAACCATTAAGAGCTTTGTTCAGTCATTAATAGCTATATTAAATCAACAACCCAGCAGGGATAAGGCAATTTTCTTTCTTCAGAAAATCTTTGCTTTCACTGTTCTCTGAAAGCAGGACAAGGTCTATTAAAATAATGTTAAGAGAAGAGCTGCCAACTCAAATTAGGAAAGTTTCAAACATCTTGAAACAGAAGGGGGGATATGATTAACAGGCTGATCTGATAACTAAGGAGGAGGAACAACTATCATGAACAACCTTCAGACTGAATTATATCTTCTTTCCTCTGTTCCCCTTTAGCTTTTTTAATTACATGTCTTTCAGAATATAAACATATGTTCCTTGAGCAGCTTCATTCACACTCTCTACTATAATGGCCATTTTCACACATAAATAATAATTTTAAAAAAGAACAACCTAGTTTTGTTTTATTGCCTTTCCCATGTAAAAATATGTGTGTCAGAGAAACAAGCATTTTTATTACAAAGGATATTAGACCCAGCTTTAAATCCATTGCTGAACAGTATGATATAGATATGATATAGATTGAGCACACTGCATTTTCTTCATTGGCAAATATTTCTGGTGAATAAACAAACACTTTTGCAATCTGTTAATCCCCAACTGACTGTCAAAGTAATCTTGGGTTGCTTTTTCTGTTCTACTTCCGAACTATACTTTCCATACTATGTTGTCTCAAGTGTCTTTTCTATTTGAAATAGTGTATTACAATTTATTTTAGGCTAATTTTATTAGTTTATTAGCTATATTACAGAAGCAAGAATGCCCATTTAAACCCTGGTAAACATAAACTGAATTTATTATTTACCAGTTTTTAAAATGTCTTTCAGAGATGTTTTTGCTATGATACTTTTACTATTATTACTGTAATATAACAACATCAATAGCTTTTTTGTGGTAAAAAGAAGGCTTGATATCTGGAAGAACCACCTTTTTTATTATTACTTTTCTTTCCTTGGGTTGGGTTTCCTACTTTTCCCTGTGCTTTTTTTAAAGAGTCCACCAGTATAGTATTTCATGATTTTACAATGACTTTAAAAATAAGGGTTTTCACCCCTCAGTTTCCAAATAGCCCACAGTTTATTTGGAAGCTGACTGAAGCCCTTCAACTTTGAATGACTATTTTAAAAAAAGTAAAATGGATGACAGGTAGAGTTATTTTTAAGGAAAGCATGGGGGAAAGTTGAAAGAGAAAAATAGAAGTGAATATATTTAAGGTAAGAGACTAGTTTAAAAGCTCAGGTTTCTCAAAACATGGTGTTGATTAACTTAATACAATATCACTTCATTTAAAGAGCATTCTTACAGCATTTCATCATAAGAATCCTGTATCTTACCCAATCTGACTGGTAAGATTCATCTCTAAGCAGGGATATGAATTCATCTTTCCCAATTGAAAATCAATATTTTGTTCATTACATTCCAGTGCACAGCACCTAGTTGACATTGAAATGAAGAGAAGGTTTGGTCCTGGTTAGTACTTGGGACTACCAGCAGGGTTGAAAACAATAATCCAGAAAACAACAATACCAAGTCAGTTCTGTAGTGTACTTAAATCACTAGGAGTTGGACATTACCACTAGTTTCTGTTGTGAAAAATCATGTTATCATGTTAAAGCAACATGGTTTTGCACTTATTCTTGTCTCCCACCTTTCTCCCATCTTCCCCAAAAAAACAGCATTTGTTGTTGGAAATGAATTTTTTTTCAAAGCATACATTTTCATTAAGAATCATTACCTGCAAATGTGAACAATAAAGCCAGACATTATTCTAGAGAATTTAGTTGGTGAAGACTTTATTAGAATGTTGATTTTTTTTTAGCCCCCTGCAGTCTGAAGACCTAAACAAAGTTAAGCAAACATTGCTATTTGTCTGAGTCTTAAAAACTTGGGACTCCATCTAAAAGGAAAGAAACACACATTTGCAATCTGATAAAAATAACTTGTGTGGAAAAACTCATTCAGTGGCTTCCATACAAAATCCAATCAGTGTAATGGTTTTGGAAAATGAGGAACTATATTCACCCTTCATTCATGTAAAGAGTAAGATAATATAAGGCTTTCATGGTGTTTGAGCAACCTGCAGGTAGAACAGTTTGCTGCAGCATATATGAGTCTGACTGGGTCCATTACATAAGCAAAATCTCTCTTAATTTGTTCTTGTCCCTCAGGTGTCAAATACATTTTCTTCCAAAATGATTGGACTGAAGCAAAGATAGACGGCATTTGTACATCAACAAGATTCCCACTGAATGACAGTTCTGTCGCTTTGGGAAAACCAGCTGTGATTCTAGTGTTTCATTAATGTGATAAAATTGATGTAACCTGCCAATACTTGGATCCTTGTCATGAAACTTTGGTATTTCCTATTGTCCATTATAGTGGCTATTTTAAAATAAAAATAAAAACAAAAAATTATAATTTCAGATACAACACAGAAAAGAGAATATAACTTCAATTTCTATCAATGTTTCATAAAATAAATCCTTAGTTGGTTCTATCTTACTTTTATATCTGCCTGTGATTTCATTCAGTCTCAACATTTTTATTCCATACAGTACCTGTTTGATACAGATATTTTCTAATTTTCCTTTAGAAATCCATTACTGTGTATTATGTTTGTGTGTGAATAAATTTTGCTTTACTATGCACATGTCATGTGCACCTGTTTTTGAGAACTATATCACAAAATTCTGAAGAATGCCAATATCAAAAGTAACAACTCCAGCTTGTGCATTGAATGGAATATTGTGTGAGTTTCTATCAAAATATGAAGTGAATCCATTTTTCTGCATCACCACAATGAAGGCCTGGAAATCTAAAATGCTCGGTTCCAGGCTTCCAGCTAGTGTATTCCTGAACTGGGTGACTTTAATTTAAACTGTAATTTTGAACTGAATGCTTTTTATATCCTGTGGCATATTCTTTACTGATAGCAGCTTATCCCAGAAATTTATTTTCCTCAATATAAGCAGCTTTGAATGAATTAAGTATATTACAGAAACAGCTATGTGTGTTAATTGGCTATTATTAATTTTAGAGCAGAGACAAAAAAAACAACAACACAACATCCTGGGATCTGTCAGAACCCAAGTTTTACAAACCAACCTGAACCAAGATGCACAAGATGGCTCAATGAGTGGAATCAATTATCTGTTGTCATTCACAACACACAAGTCGCATACAAATGATGACTTATTGCTAAAGGAGCTTTGCAATCTCTAATGCTAAATGAACTGCACAAAGACCTGATCAAAACAATTACTTATGTATTATTCATATATAATCTTATAATTAATCTTACATAATTGAACAACATCAGTCTAGAAAATGAGCAATAGCAGATAAATCTGTAAGTAAAATGTTTATTTTTCTTGTCATGGCAGGTGCTAACATATTAGATCTCAGATCTTAGTATAACTACTCTTGTTTCCGATTTTAGATTTAAGGCAAGTGTTCACAACCTTTTCTAGTCCAGAATAAAGTAAAAGTAAAGGATCCTTCAATATATATTTTTGATGACATCCTGGACAGATCCAGGTAATTTCCTTAGGAGCAATATTGAACTGTTTTGGAATTGCCTTTTTCCAGAACATCTAGCTTGCAGTTCTTGGTCTCCATCTGATGACTAAAGGGGCTGATTCTGCCCAGACAACTTTGCTACTTGCTAAAAATTAATCAAAGGTATCATCACACAGTTATCTTACAGGCACCACTTTTTTCCAAATTAAATTATTTAAAATACAGACCTTCACAAGATAAAGTAATTAAATCTTAAGAATAGCTGTTAAGTGAATTCCCATCTTAAAGAAACTTCCATTAACACTTCACTCTACTCCAGATTCTGCCATAATGCAATCCGTTTCTGTTTTTTAACAATGCTAACAAAAAATGTTTGCTTCAAAAGAGCAAGCTAAAAATAACATGAATATTTTTGTGGTTTTCAGATTTCTGATGAAATCAAATAATGATGAGGTATAAAACACATGAATATTGCACTATATGAATTATGCCATATATTTAGCTTCATTTCAGGGGACGTGTAGACAAGAATTTTGCTCAACTCCAGACTTTTTCTAAATTTTCATCTAAACAATTTTTTACCGATCTACAGTTCACTTAGCTTCCCTGTTTCTATTACATCCCAATGAAAGATAATGTGGGAAATCCTTTTGATAAGTTTTTTTTTAAAAAATAAATTAATTTAATTTAGAAAGACTCTTGGTTTCCAAATGATTCTGGACAGTTTATATAATTAAAAAGAAAAAGAAGAAAAACATATGCAACTGAAGCAATCATTAATTCCCTTTAAAAAAATAATCAGGCTCTACAAATAACTAGTTAATAAACTTGTTTTTGAAACCAACTGAATCTCTGAGAAAGATCTCTGTTTGAGAAGGAAGCTGCTGTTCTGTCCTTATTAGCATTCTTGAGATCCCCGCGCTTTGATTGGCCAAAGCGCGGGGCACTCCAATTGGCCAGGCGAGCCGCGCCGATTGGCTCGCTAAGAATCTCCCGCGATTGGTCCATTCGGATCGTGGGAGATTCAAAGCGGTGCCATTGGCCGCGGCTGCAGAGGCTAAAAGAATAAAAGCCGTGATCTTTTTCCCTTTTCCCCAGTTCGGTTCCAACCTCAAATAAAGAGCATGATTTGAAGTCACTGACTCCTGGCATCATTTCGCGGACACAACAGCTGCCATGATTGAGAAGACATGTAGTAGGTGATAATATTTCATAGAAACAACCTATAGTTTCGCTACTCTTCCTGACTTCACTGGGTGGGAGATCCTTCAGATAACCAGGCTGTATGCCATGCAGGGCTGTATAAATGACAATTGCCACTTATGAAGTGCTTTATAAACACTTTGAATTGCACCTGAAAGCATTAATGACAGAAGAATGCATCATATTACTGTTTATGCCACTGCATTTTAGATCAGCTGCAGTTTCTGAATGAGCTTCAAAGCTGGATTCGTATAGAGTTTATTATATAAACCATTGAATGAACATTTGATATGCTAAGGTGACTAACTTTTTTACAATGAAAAGAAGGACACAAATAAATTGAAGAAAAAAAACAAAGCCACTTGCGCACCGTGCACTCTTGAGTGTGGCACACACTCTCTCAAAACAATTCTCCTGTGTGGAGCGCATGCGTCTCATAATTGCGTCTCACCACACTGTGCCAAGCCTTGACGAATCGCCATGTCAAATAGAAATACGTCACATCACACACAACGGAGCGGATCAGCATCGATCAAATACGAAGATTTACAGATTAGTCTTCAAATGTCAAAAAGGAGGACATGTAGGAGGACACTTTTCAAGAGAGGACAAAACTTACAAAAAGAGGACTGTCCTCCCTAAAGGAGGATGGTTGGTCACCTTAGATATGCCTCCTGCTCAAAGAATGAGTGTGCAAGATGAACTTATGCAAAGATCCTCTTGTCCAGAGCTGCCATCTGCTCTTTGAACAGTAGCTGTCTGCTCTGGATGGCCACTAAGTTAGGCATTAGTCTCTAAATAAAACATTTTTTTATTTGCTTGTTTTGGTAACAGTGCTCTTATCTCTGCAAATGAACAATTCTGTCTTTTGGAAAGTGTTGGAGAATTTCTTTTCCTCCAAAGAAATTTAGGGAAATCATCCACCCAATTTGTTTGACCAACTCTGCCCATTTGTACTTCCACTATTTACCGGTACTTATCTAAACATTTAACACTAGTACTAAAGGAACTAAAGGAACTTTAATTGAGGATAAGACTACAATTTACATATACAGCATGTACCATTATATCATGTCCATTTCTTTTTCAAGTATTTGTGCTTTGTTGCACATTCTTATATTCCATGACAGAAAAAAATGTACAGCATCTTAATGATGCACTAGAAATATTATTTTGGCAGCATCATCTTTTGCAAAATAATTTCATATGAACAGTTAGAAAAAGGTTTGATAAGTCCTAGGTACTCTTTCTGAGCTTAGTTGTTTTCTTGCAGATGTTTCATTACCCAAACTAGATAACATCATCAGTATTAGTAAAGAAGTGGGTTTGTCATTCCATGTTGCCATGCATATAACATGGAAAAAGCTTCTATGTTATACAGTGTGGCAATCTACATTAGAAAAAATAAGAATGTGGTTCAACTATCTTAACACAGCATTTTCTATATTGTCAGCAGCAGTTCAAAAATGTAGATTGGAGTCTTTCCCAGTTTTGCCTAAAGAGGCTCATCTCTACTTAGAAGGGATGAAAGCTATCTTTCAGCACCTTTGTCTTCTAAATCAGAATGAATTTCATGAATTTTGGCCAGTAAAGAAAAAAAAAGTCAAGAGGACACTAAAGGGAATCACAGAAGGTTTATCATTGAAAGACCAATCCTATGAAATTCCATCAAAGAGATTCATGGATAAAAGAAGCCTCACTATGGGAAAAATAGTTTCTAGTGTGCATGAGAAGCTCATGAGAAGTCATTTCCAATCCAAAGCATTACTCTTGCTTTGGAAACTTGTTGACCCCCTCATATCCAATTCATCCAGTTGGATGAATTCCCTCATCAGATCTATTTCTTTTATAAGTAGAGATCAACTGACAAGATATGCAGAATTATAACAGGAACTGTTTCATTGAGACTGGAAACTTTTAATTGTATACTAGTCAAATATCAAAATATATAAATCATAAAATTTATGACTAATTAATCTTTTTGATCTTAAATATAACTTCTGTATTAAAAGATGGCATGAAACCCTGAGCTCTATAGTTCAGCCTTCTTGAATGTAAGCAAAATGCAATAGTACTATTTTATCCCAACACTCTAAGCAAACTGATATATGGAATTAAATTCCAGTTTTCAATGCCTCAAGAATAAGGCCAGAACGACTTCCAGTTTGAAGGGCTTCAGCGACAGACAGGAATCCGTGATCATGCATGGTTTCTGCCTGGGCTTGCCGCTAGAGCACCCGAGCTGGCTGGCTTCGGGGCTAAGCCACCCCGTAGAGGTGGTGAAGAAGGGGGAGACTGCCAGCAGGGTTGGGGAGAGCCACATCTCTCCTCCTCAGCTGGCCATTATTCCCTTTCCCGAAGGCGGTAGAAGCAGTGGTCAGAAATGGCCACCTCATAGAAGGTCTCAACCGGACAAGAATGTGCAGGAGGAAGATAAGAAGTGAAAGTTTTGGCTGACCAGGTTAAGTTGAAAAACAATAACTAAGGTACCCTGGAATTTAAATTTTACAAGAAATAACATCGCTCTCAAAGAAGAGTTGGAAGCAGCGAAAGAAAGTGAAAAGGGAAAGGTTTGACTTTTTTTTTTTCTCTCTCCTTCCTTATATTGACAATTAAGAATAAAAAATTGGAAAAATCTGCTTTGGCATCAATAGGCAATTAAGCTGAAAATATAACTAAATGCCAAAGGGACAATAAAGATTTCTGGACATTAAAAGCTTTTTCAGGAAGGTAGAGAAAAAGAATAAGGGCAGGATCTGGAAGAGGGAGGAGATTGCTTGGACTTTAAAAGAATCTAAAGTAAAATTTCAAAAAGACTTCTAAAAAATACATTTTAACTGAAACTTTGCAACTAAATAGTAACCCCAGGAAGAGAAAGTGGGGGGGAAAAAGAAAGAGCAAAAAGAAACAGCTTGTGTATATTTGGATTACTTGGTGACTTTTGGATTTTTGGCTATTATATTTGAATGACTAAAATCAATCGGGTGGTTGTGAGCATGAACCTGAATTTGTGTCTGTACGAAGAAATGTAACCCGGGATTATGCTGCTTTCAAAAAAGATGTTTTAATTGTATTTCTTTTCTTTTTGTGAAAACTCAAATAAAATTTAAAATTTTTTACAATGGCATTACTTTTGGATGAATTGAAAATGGAACTTAGAAAACTTTAGGAAAAAACTTTAGAACTTTAGAAAATTGAAAACAACATATGATTAGAATGAGGGATAAAATGGTTAGTGTAACTTAGTGAAATGTTTGTGAATAAAGTAAATGAAATAAAATAAATGAGAAAATTGAATTAGGAAGGAATGGGAACACTTTAGTCAATGTTTTATAAAATATAAGTGAAGAGGGGGGGAATTGATTATGGAAAGTTTATAACTGCTCCCATAGAAGTATGATATTTAATTGAAAAGTAACATGAAAAATGTTACTGCAATGGATATTAATATTGAATTGGAATGGAATGTTCTTTTAACTATCTACATTTATAATTTTTTTCTTTTCTTTTTTTTAAAGAATACTGTGTGTAGTTTAAGAATGTACCAAGCAGAATCCGAATGGAAGTTATGTATTATATTGAGTGTTATAACTTTAGGAGAAAGATATAAAGCCATCATACTCCAATCAGTAACTACAGGAAAAAAACTGTTTAATGAGAAAAGATAATAGACAATTGAAACAGGACAGATAAAAAATATAAATATAATGATTTGAATTGAGATGAAATAAATACAATAAAATTGAAGAAATTAAAAGAGGGGAGAAGCCACGTTGAGAATATAAAATTGTAATAAGATATGGAATAGAATATAAAAATGAGCATGAACCTGAATTTGTGTCTGTATGAAGAAATGCAACCCGGGATTATGCTGCTTTCAAAAAAGATGTTTTAATTGTATTTCTTTTCTTTTTGTGAAAACTCAAATAAAATTTACAAAAAGAAAGAAAGAAAGAAGAAGGCCAGAAAACAACATGCCCAGAAATCTAGCTCCCATGTGCTGCAAACTATTTCATTCAAAGGCCAATCCATTGCTGATCTCATTATATTCATCTTAGAAAAAAGATTTTTTTCCAATATAATTGAGCAAGGGATTGCTGAACTCACTCACACACATTAAAAGTTTTCAGGCTATCTCTGAAGGTTTCAATGAACACAATGGATTTTTCACATATAACAATTATTAATTGGTACTTGTGACTTGTCTCTCAACTATAACTTGCATCTGCACAGCTACTCCTATCTTCTATCCTCCACTACCCCCTCACAATTGAAACCCTATACCAATCTAGTTACATCAAAGGGATTGTTTGAATTGTCTGTAATAGTCATCCAGCAAGGATAGATTTTGCAAAAACACAAGTTGTAACCTATACAATAATATACACTTTTTTACTCCTTGCTGCCGACTTTCACCAACTACCATTAAATTATAAGCAGTTGTATCTTCAGATCTCCTCTCTGGAGCAAAACATAACAGCAGTGACAAAGTGGAAGAGAGTTCTTAGAAGGCCAGAAGCAAACAGCCTGAAATCAAACCTGTCCTTTTCAAAATAAGAGTCAAGAAAATGCCTCTAGCCCTATTAAACAGCAAATAAACTTCTTGGAAATGATCAAAGATCTACACGTGGAACAAGAAGATCTGCTTGTAAGTTTCGACGTGGTTTCACTATTCACTCAAGTCCCGATAAAAGAAATTCTTCAAATCATCAAAAATAAATACCAACCAGCTAAATACCTCATGGAACTAACAGAATACTGCTTAACAAACACATATTTCATATACAAAGGACAAAGATACAAGCAAATTGAAGGAGCCCCTATGGGATCACCACTGTCACCCGTCATTGCAAACCTGTTCATGGAAGAATTTGAATCCAGAGCCCTGGCTAATGCCACCCACAAACCCAAACTATGGTTAAGATACATCGATGACGCATTTGTGATTTGGCCCCATGGAAAAGAAAACCTAAACAATTTCCTAACACACCTAAACAGCACACACCCCAAAATCAAGTTCACCATGGAAACAGAAACAAACAAACAACTACCATTCCTAGATGTACTAATCTACAAAAAAGCAGATGGCACACTAGGACACACCATATACCAGAAGAAAATACACACCAACCATGACCTCAATGCCCAATCCCACCACCACCCAGCACAGATAAACTCTGTGGCCAAAACACTAATCACCAGAACCAAACGCCTGGCAGACAAGACACACATCAAGACTGAACTATGCACCCTGACTAAAGTACTGACAGCCAACAGCTTCCACAAAAGCAAAATCACCGGCTTGATCCACAAAAACACACTGAGACATAATGGAGACCTAGAAGATGAACAGACCAATGGAACAGCTGTCCTGCCTACATAAGAGGTACTATAGACAAAATTAGTAAGGTACTACACAGACATCACATCAGGACTGCCTTCAAAACACACAGAAAAATAGCAGTCATCCTTAGAAACCCCAAAGATAAAATTGATCTGGAAAACCAAGGCATATACGAAGTGCATCATGCCTGGCCACATACATTGGGCAGACCAAAAGAAGAATTAGTACCCACTTGGATGAACACAAAAATGCAGTAAAAAGCTGGAACACACTTCCTCACTAGTCCAACACATGAAAGCCACATGTCATAGCATCAACTTCAATGGCACCAAAACACTAGCCACTATAGAAAACCCCAGCCACAGAATCATCAGAGAAGCCATAGAGATTGAAAAAAGACCAGAAAGCATGAATAGAAGAGATGTTTCCACCAGACTGTCAATCATTTGGAAGCCTGCACTCACAAACAAAAAAATCTCCACACCACAAGCCAGGCAAACACCTGGGCACAAACAGATCCCCCCTGATACCGCCAGCTCAAACACACCCCAACCAGGCACCCAGATGAAACCTAGCTTCCTAACTAATGATAGCTGTCCATTTACCCAGAGCCAAGCTGGACTAAAGGCCTCCAATAAAGTAACACAATGTTGCCAGCCAATCAAGATACAAAAAGAGCCAAAAAAACAGACAGAAGATATTAGAAACACCAATCAAGCAGAACACAGCAAACTCCAAGACCAATAAACACAGACCAAGACTCCCAACCAATCAGGATGAAGAAAAAACCATTCTGGCACAGCAATAGGCTGCCCCAAATTTAAATCTGAAACCACTGTAAAAGTCTGATTCACAGATGAACACTATACAGAAGCCTGATGATGGCAGATGAGATTCTGCTGAAACGTTGCTACAACTTTAAAAGCACCACTACAATGACGTGGGAAAATACCCGAACAAAGCTGAATAACCATACATGTAAGTACCCGCGAAAACTTAAGAAAATATACATATATACATTTCTTCTTCACTCTGAGAAGCACAGAGCTGAAGACCAAGCCTCAAGATGATGAATGAGACTTCATCAAAACATTGCCTAGATACTTCCAATCTTACGCGGGAGAATACCCGAATAACCAAAGATCCACATACAAATACCTGTGAGAACCTCAGAAAACAAATATATACATATTACATACATACATGTATGGCATTCAGCTTTTTTCGGGTATTTTCCCACGTCATTATAGTTGTGCTTTTACAGTTGTAGCAACATTTCGGCAGAATCTCAGCTGCCATACAAAAGCCTGATGATGGCAGATGAGATTCTGCTGAAACGTTGCTACAACTTTAAAAGCACAACTATAATGACGTGGAAAAATACCCGAACAAAACTGAATACCAGATAGATAGATAGATAGATAGATAGATAGATAGATAGATAGATAGATAGATAGATAGATAGATAGATAGATAGATAGATACATACATACATACATACATACATACATACATACATACATACCAAGACTCCCAACCAATCAGGATGAAGAAAAAAACATTCTGGCACAGCGTAGGCTAGCACCAAATTTAGAACAGAAATGGCTGTGAAAGTCTGACTCACAGACGAACATAATACAGAAGCCTGATGATAGCAGATGAGATTCTGCTGAAACATTGCTACAACTTTAAAAGCACAACTATAATGATGTGGGGAAAATACCCGAACCAAGCTGAATACCATACATATAAATACCCACGAAAACTTAAGAAAATATATATTCTTATAATTCAAAGATACATTATTTGAAGCTGTTCTATATACCTTCTTTACTCTCTTCAAAGGAAGCATTTTAATTTTAAGCTTTTCTTGCCCAAGATAAGCGTAACATCCCAAAATCGCTTACAATGATAATATGGATCACCAACATATATTGGTGTGGAATAACAATTCTGTGCCCTTGAGCAGATGATATCAACAGGTAAAGAAAAATTTATTCAGTGTGATTACTGGATCTATGCTGCAAGATCTGACACTGATATTGGCATGGTTACACTATTTATAAATATGCATAATGTGTCCATTTCTCATTGCCTTATATGATTAAGCTTTATTTTTATTTTTTGCACAAGGGTGGCTTATTCTATATATGCCATTTAAATGTTAATGGCCACATCCTCATCCTAGAATATCTTGACGTGTGCTGATTTATTACCTTGATTTCTTGGTTCATGACTTCTCTGATTAGAGATAGTGGAGAAGGGCTTCATTTGTCTTGATAATGTAAGGGAAGACTATTCTAGTAAGTAAGTAAGTATTAAAGAAATGAGAAAGGTTTCTACCAATGAAGAGAACTATCTGATCATGAAGATTTAAAGAGAAGAAAGAAATCAGTTTTAGAATAAGTGGCTCAAATCAGACAATACAAACATGAAGATGTGCACCTAATTCAGAACGAATTGGAACTTGGCCAATAGAGCCCAGGAGAACTGTTTTGCACCAGCAAGGAGGTTGCCCATCTGAGACAGCTGGAGATGAATCAAGGATTACAGAGCCAAGTGGAGAATAACAAGAAAGTAACAGATTGGAGATTTCATCCAAAAAGAGGAAGCCCAGAAAAGTGAGAGGATAACTAACTGCTACATGGGACTATGCATCAAGATAATTACAGTGACCTTATTCATTATTTATGCATATATATTTATTAAATTTATATGGCAGCCATCTCACTGTCAAGCAACATTTGTCAAGGAAGGGAGAAAGTTGGATAGTTTAAATAGCAGAATGATGAAATTCATCCTCACTGAAACAGTTTAGCCTTGTTTAATATCATCACCCTACCTGTGTTACACTGTTGGTTTATCTGCATGCTGTTTCCTGAGAATATAAGTAAAAGACGTCTGATGTTCACAAAGAAAGGGGAGGGGGTAGGTTTACCAGAGGCTTAGAAAAGAAAGGAAATACCTTTTTGGAACCTCCTTGCAAGTTGATGGTATGGTAGCAGAAATGGGTAAAATGAATTCTATAGGACTTACAAGAGAGTATACTTGAGAAATCCCTAGGGGAGTTAACTTTCAAACTCAATCTGCCTTTTAGATTATAGTAAGGTCACACACAAAAATTACAATAATGTTAATTGTAATAATAACAGTTCTGTAGAGTTCACTGATACATAAATCTATTACTATTTTTTTAAGTTCTCTGTGATTTTTAAAAAATAACTACTTCATCTATAACAAACTCAATTTCACTGAAGGCCGCAGGGTTGTGTTTGACCTGGGGTGGTGGGGAGGCACGGGCAGTTTGATGTCACTTGTGTTGTTTTCAGCCACAATGGCCTCCTGCAGTGAAAACTGTTATGTCCTGAGCATGGGCGCAAGGAACGGAGACGAGACATCGAATGGTGACTCTTTATTGAGAAATAAGAACAGAGCAAATACTTGGGCAGCAGCAGCTCTTTTATAGAGCTGACTGCTGTCAAAACAACCAATGATTTGAGTTTACTGCTCTCACAAGTGTCCAATCAGAGAGGCCAGTTAACAGCCAATCAGACTGGCCAGAAATGACCAATCACGACTCGCTATTCGCGGGCCAATGAGAAGTGCAGGATTACGAGCCTGCTGCAAAGTAAAGCTATTTAGGGTTGTTACTGATGCATTGGCTTAGTCCATAAAACCCCTCCCCTCTAGGTTCCATCTGAGGGGTGGGGTGATGTATTCTTGTAAATAGGCAGGTCGCTTCACCTGTGTGCTTGACCTGCGCTGTTCCACCGGTTTCTGTCCTGGCTCTGGTTCCGGTGGGCTGCTAGATGAGCTGGATGGTGAAAATGGTCCCGCTGTTCTGTCAAATGGCTCTGGGCTGTTCTCTCTGCTTCCACCAGTGCTGTCTTCTGGGTTCCCTGGATCTGTTCCCATTGCAGTGCTGTCACACGGCAAGGCTCGGTTCTCCTTCTGGCAGTGAGTATCCCCTGGTTGGTTGTGTAGACTGCTGAGTTTCGATTGTTAAGTCATCTGTTATTTCTTTTTCGGCCTCCTCGATGTTCCTCCCCCCCCCCCCAGTTAGAGATTCAGGGGCTGAGATAGGACTAGGTGCTAGTCTGGAACGGAGTTGGTCTATGTGGCACTTCCACATCTTACCATCTGCAGTTTGTAGGCAATAGGATCGGGGTCCCGTAAGTTGCGTTATGGTAGCGGGGACCCACAATGGGTCACCCGAGAAGTTTTTCACAAACACGGGGTCACCTTCCTGGAATGCCTGACACTTGCTGCTGGATCCTGGGGATTGTTCAGGCGTGTAATTAGGGTGGAGGCGATCGAGATGCGAGCGAAGTTTCCGGTCCATCTGGGGTTCTGTTCATGGTGCTGCTTGGGGTAATGTGTTGGAGGAGAAGCATCCGGGTTACTTTGTCGTCAATGTCGCCATGGTCCATTTTGTGTAAAGTCTTTTTTACAAATTGAACGATTCTCTAAGCCCTACCATTGGCTGCAGGGTGAGCTGGAGATGTTAAGGCGTGGTGGATGCCCCAGTCTGCCAGGTACTGTTTCAATGCCAGGGCAGTGAATTGGGGGCCATTATCGAAGACCAGGACATCCGGCAATCTGTGGGTAGTGAATAGCTTATTCAGTTTTTTAGTGACTGCCTCTGTGGTGGTGCTTTTCATCTTGTGGACCTCGAGCCAGTTAGAATAGGCATCCACTGTTAGGAGGAAAGTGTGTCCTCTTGTGGGTCCTGCAAAATCAATGTGGATACGGGACCAAGGACCTCGAGGCGTTTCCCACTGAGTTGGAGGAGTCTTTGGAGGAGTAAAGCGAGTCTCCTGGCATTTGCTGCACTTTGCTACCCAAAGTATCTAATCCAGGCCACCATGCGTAACTCCTGGCCAATGCCTTCATCTGCACTATGCCTGGATGTCCATCATGCAACATTTTTAATACCTTATGTTGCAATTTCTCCGGGATTACAACTCTGTCTCCCCACAAGATGCAGCCCTTTTGGGAGAATAGTTCTGTCTGTTGATTTCTGAATGGCTTGAAAGTGTCGTTGGGTGTGCTGATCGGCCAACCCCATTCCACCCAGCTGAGGACTCATGCCAAAACAGGGTCCTTTTTTGTTTCTGAGGCGATGTCTCGAGCGGTCAGCGGTGGCGATTTAAGGGTTTCGATTTGCAATACGGCTAAGGTTGGAGCTGGGTTCTCTATGACATCTGGTAGTGGAGAGTGGCTCAAAGCGTCAGCGTGGGGAATGGCTTTCCCCGGGCAGTGTTGCAATAGATAATCGTAGGCGGCTAAAAATTCCGACCAACGTGTCATTCTTGGTGATAAGATATGGGGAGTTGGTTTGTTTCCCGCCAAAATACCAAGTAGCGGCTTGTGGTCTGTAATTATGGAAAAGGGTCTCCCATACACATATTCATGGAAATGTTTAATTGTGGATACAATAGCGAGAGCCTCTTTATCAAGTTGACTATAGTTCCTTTCAGTCTTAGACAAGGTTCTCGAAAAGAACGCAGTAGGTGCCTCATTCCCATTTGGTAGGACATGGCTTAAAATGGCTCCCACTCCGAATGGTGAGGCGTCACAGGTAACCATTAAGGGTAGAGTCTCGTTGTATTGTATCAATACAGCATCAGAGGTTAAGAGGTCTTTTACTTGTTGGAATGCTCATTCTTCACGCCGTCCCCAGACCCAGGAAGCCTTTTTGTCGAGAAGTCTTTGTAGGGGCTCGGCTACGGTTGCCTTCTGGGGCAAGAAGATGTTATAAAAGTTAATGAGTCCCAGGAAGGCTTAGAGGTCTGTCTTATTCCTAGGTCTCGGGGTGTTTTTGATTGCGGTTAGTTTTTTTTCGGTGGAGTGGATTCCCTATCTGTCGAGAAGGTAACCCAGGAACTCCACTCTCTCCGTACAAAGTTGACACTTGTCCCTTTTTACTTTCAGGCCAGCGTCTTTAAATTTCTGAAGAACCTTTCTGAGTAGTTATACTAGTTATACTATTAGTAGTTGTACTAATAACTCTTTAGTGGGGGAAGCTATTAAGACATCGTCAAAATAAGGCATGATGCCTTTTATGCCTTGTAATAGTCTCTCCATCAAATTTTGGAAAATGCCAGGTGCCACGCTTACTCCGAATTGGAGTCTATTGCACTTGAAGGTGCCTCTATGTGTAACTATTGTCTGGGCTTCTGCAGTAGTCGCGTCTACAGGTAGTTGCTGGTACGCCTGAGCTAAGTCCAATTTTGCAAATATTTTTCCGCCACCCAGGGAGTGAAAAAGTTGTTGGACCACTGGTACTGGTAAGCACTCTGTTGAAGAACATGATTTAGGGTGGCCCGGTAATCCCCACAAATTCTTAATGAGCCATCTGGCTTCATGGCCATTACTATTGGAGTTTCCCAGCGGGCATGGTCAATCGGTTCCAACACGCCCTGGGCTATCAGTTTATCTAGCTGCTCGTCGATCTTTGGCTTGAGGGCAAAAGGCACCTGACGAGGCTTAAGCCAAATGGGAGCTACATCGGGGCTGAGATTAAACAATATAGGGGTCCCCTTGTACTTGCCTAATGTTCCTGTGAACACGTCCTGGAATTCCTGGATGAGGGCCTCTTCCCAGTCATCGCTTCTGGTTTGGTGTATGCCGGATAGTTCAATCCCGAGTGGAGCGAACCACTGTAACCCTAACAAACTGGGCCGGTCATGATCAACGACAGTCAGGGGAAGCATCGTGGTGTGGTCCTTAAAGGATACTTGGATGTGGCTGGAACCGACAACTAGAATTCTGTTTCCCTGGTAATCTTTTAGGATGATTCCTTGAGTGCTGAGGTCCTGGCGGCAGATGGCAGGGATCAGCTGTTTGAGGGTTTTCCAGGATACCATCGATAGGGATAACCCCGAATCGACTTCCATCATGCACGGTCGATTCTTAATAGTAACCCTTACGCGGATCTTTCTTGCGTCTAACAATGAAGCATGGCCGATAATAATGGTTTGGTGCGCCTCTTCTCATCTCGTTGAAGAGGCAGGTGCTCGATTTCTGTAGTGGTAGTGGTTGTTCCATTGGTGGTTCAGGCGGTCCCGATTCCCAGGTGGTTTGCCTGTCTCCCGATGGAGGTTGTTCTCCCTTCGGCTGGGACTGGACTCTCGCTTGCTTCTGCAGACCTTCGCGATGTGGCCTCTTTTCCCGCAGGAACGGCAGAGTGCGTCGAGGAATTTGCAGTCCGATCATGGGTGGTTTGCCCTGCAACCAGCACATTGGCGTGGGAATCTCTGGTTCCTTTGCTCTCGTTCCGAGCGGAGCCAGTTGACCTCCTCTTCCTCACTGTCTGAGGATGACTCGAGGGTCTTTGTGGTGGGCGGTAATAGCGTGCTTCTCAGTGGCGAGCGGGCTAACATTAGCGAGTTGGCAATGCGGTGCGTTCGCTCGGCGCATTCGAGCAGCTGACTTCCTGGTTGCTTCTGCAGCAGTAGTGTCGGCGATGACATCTGCAAGGCTGATGTCTCCTTTCGCCATGAGTTTACTCTGTACTGTGGGGTCATCTAATCCCAGAACTATACAGTCTCTCAGGGCTTCCTTGAGGTTTGCAAAACCACAAAGGCCTCCTAGGTTCTGGAGGTCAGCTACGAAGTCCCCAACGTTCTCGTTCTTCCATTGGTCCCTCTGGTAAAACTTGTGTCTTCGTATCAGTGTAGGTACTGCAGGTGCGTAATGGGCCTGGAGGATTGGCGTGAGGTTATCCCAATCCATGGTCTTCACTTCCACCGGTTTGGCAAGTGCTTTAGCCATTTTGAAAACGGCGGGGCGGCAGTGAGTCAGGAACACCGCTCGTTTCTTGCCAGGCATAGCATCTTTTTAATTGTTGGTCTCTAGGAACATCTGGAAATGATTTATATACAAGTCCCAGTCTTTGTTTGCTGGGTCAAATGGAGCGGGTGGTATGGCGCCGCTAGTCATTTTGCCATTTGTTGCGTGCGCTCTTCAGCCACGTGCTCTGTCTTGTTCGATGAGTACTTAGTCAGCTCTATCGTCTCCGTATCCCATCCTCGTTGCCAGTGTTATGTCCTGAGCATGGGCGCAAGGAACAGAGATGAGAAATCGAACGGTGACTTTAACTCTTTATTGAGAAATAAGAACAGAGCAAATACTTGGGCAGCAGCAGCTCTTTTATAGAGCTGACTGCTGTCAAAACAACCAATGATTTGAGTTTAGCGCTCTCACAAATGTCCAATCAGAGAGGCCTGTTAACAGCCAATCAGACTGGCCAGAAACGACCAATCACGACTCGCTATTCGTGGGCCAATGAGAAGTGCAGGATTATGAGCCTGCTGCAAAGTAAAGCTATTTAGGGTTGTTACTGATGTGTTGGCTTAGTCCATAACAAAAACAGAGCTCAGGAAAGGTGTGGCTCCCTGAGCTCTCTTTTCACTGGCACAGGCACTGCAGGCCAGTCATTTGCTGTTTCCAGGGCGGCCTTGTGGGCCAGATCTAAGCACCTTGCAGGCCGGATCTGACCTGTGGGCCTTGCATTGGACACCCCTGAGCTATAAGCTCATTTTTCCTTACTAATACATTTCTACCTGATGTAGAGAGGGATCTTTAAGTTAGAGGCAGCACAGGGTCTTTTATCCTTGAGGAGTTTTTTTTTTATCATTATATCCACTTGTAGAAATGGTAGTAGAATTTAGAAGAAACCCTCCCATAATACCACCTCTTACAATCCTAGACAACGCTGTATCAACAGTAGTGACCTTCAAATTTCTAGGTTCTACAATATTACATGACCTAAAATGGACACCTAATATCAAAAACATCATCAAAAAAGCACAACAAAGAATGTTCTTTCTGCGCCAACTCAGAAAGCTCAAACTGCCCAAGGAGCTGCTGATCCAGTTCTACAGAGGAATCATTGAGTCGATCATCTGCACCTCTATAACTGTCTGGTTTGGTTCTGCAACCCAGGGGTTAATTAGGACTGCAGAAAAAACAATTACTACCAATGTCCCTCCATCGAGGACCTGAATATCACATGAGTCAAAAAGAGGGATGTGAAAATATTTACAGACTTCTCACATCCCAGACATAAACTGTTTCAATTTCTTCCCTCAAAACAACGCTCTAGAGCACTGCACACTAGAACAACTAGACACAAAAACAGTTTTTTTCCTGAAAGCTATCACTCTGCTAAACAAATAATTTCCACAACACTGTTTAACAATTACAAAGTTTGCACTACTATAACTGTTAATCTTCTCACCACTCCTTATCACCCATCCCCTCCCACTTGTGACTGTATGGCTGTAACTTTGTTGCTTGTACCTTTACGATTTTTATTGACTGTTTCCTAGTATGATTTGATTGCTTATTGTACCCTATGACTATCATTAAGTGTTGTACCTTATGATTCTTGATGAATGTATCTTTTGTTTTATATATACTGAGAGTATTTGCACCAAGACAAATTCTTTGTGTATCCAACCACACTTGGCCAATATTCTATTCTATTCCTATTGTTTGTTCATTATTATGAAATAAGAGTTCTTACAGTTGTTAAGAACTCAATATTTGTAAATCAACTAGCAAGAGCTTAAGTTAATTCATATAGAAACAATCAAATGAAATATGCCTTGATTTTTAATGTTATGTTTATTTCAAGGTTAGCTCATAACAGCTTTGGAAGGAAAATGATTTGCTGTGACCCAAGAGACAGTTTACAATTCTTTGAGATAAGAAACTGAAAGTCACTGACATATCAGAACTAGGAAGAAAATATGACACCATACATCAAAATAATACAATCTGTATGAAGCCTTTACTAGTTTCTGTAGCCACCTTGTTAGAACAAGCAGTGGGTAAACAATGTCCTGTCGGCTATTAAAATGCCATTCTGTGTTTACTTGCAGAGCCGGGTGGATGGAGCTGAGAAGGGAGAGAGAGAGGGGAAAAAAAAAAAGAAACAGCTTTGTGCTCTGTGTTTTTGATGTCATTTTGAAAGCATGTTCTGTAGAAATAATGCTTCCAGAATACATTTAAAAGTTCACTTTTCCCAAAGAAACCCGATTTACAATCTTTCTCCCTTGCATCATTAGAGAAGTGATGCATTCATTCATTTGAGCTTAAACCACAAGCTCTGTACTCTGACAATATTTGTCTTAGCTGATGCATTTTCCATGCTCTGAACAAGCAGCCACTTTGAAGTCCACCTCTTCCCAGAAGCCCATGTCAGCAAACATATCTTTCACCAACCGGCACTAAGGCATATTTTTTTAATTATCTGCCTGAAACTACCAGCAAAACATATAACCTTCAAGGAATTGATTGATCTCATGGATCACTGTTTTCCCCACTGAGTATATCACATATAGACAAAACAGCACAATCCCCACAGATATCAGGTTTTCAAATGCAATTGAAACAGGCAGAAATGCAAAAAACCTCCACACTGATTCTTGCAGATATGATTAGCAAATGTATTTCCTGGATATTATATCTGCTTGTCATGCACTTTTAATGCCTTCAGTTGGACTATTATTCTTTGCCCTCTCATCTCTTCAGATCTAACATTAGGCATTTTGGGAAGACTTAGCAAGGAATAGGAACTACATGCACATCTTATTTAAATACTTACATCTTAATTAATTCTTAATTAGGGGGAACTCCATGGAATTGTTTATATGTTGTAAGCAGCTGTTGCAAGCTGTACTATAATAAGAGATCATTAAACTATGATTCCAAAAAAGATCTAATAAGCAAGATACAACCACTGAGGGGAACAGCTAATGCTCTCATCAGAACATAGATGCCAATAGCTTCAGTTTGAAGAAAGGTTTTAGATTCATCACATTCTCTATTAAGGGAAGAGAAGAAAGTATATTTCATCTATATCTCTGTGCACATGACAGATAGAGCTGTATCTGGAACTAACTACCCAAGCAAAGTAAAGTAGTAGTTGATAGAACAAATGATATATGTTAAAAAAAAAAAAAAAAGGTTAGCGCTTGTAGAAAGCCAGCATCCATCCACCCTCCTAGAGAATGAAATATTTTGGGGAATATTAAAAAAGGCAGGATACAATATTTTCCCTAAAGGAGAAAGGGGGGGGGGGATCTCAAGGGAGATAGAAACCAGCCCCAAGCAGAAACTGAGGAGGCCAACTTTTAGAAATCTAGATTTAATAATCCATTCAGAAAGACTGGGTCAGACATAAACTTCAGATAAGCAACAAACCAAGGTTGACAAAATTAGCTCAGACAAACACCTTGGATTTGCATTTCCCCTTCTGCCTATAGAGCCAGCCATGACCCCTGCCTGACCCCATAGAAATCCAGAAAGTATAAAACCCATTCACTCTCAGCTCCAATTTGTCAGCTGTCCCATAACTGTACACTCTGTGTGTGTTGGTTCTGTTCACCAAAAACCAAAATCTTTATTTCCAATCAGCCTCCATTTTATTCCCAGTTTGGAATTGGAACTTGATTTTTCTTCCAACACAGTTTAATTACAGCCCCCAGTTTTGGAAGGTACTATGTGGATGCTTCTGTATAAGATCTTGGCCAATCACAAATTTATGCATGTTGATTTTCCAAATATCACTAACAAAAATATTTTATTAGAAAAATTGGGAGTAAAAGCTGATCAATTATATACAGATTCCTTATACAACCACCACTCTTCAGTGGTGCTTTTGTAATTCTACAATGTGGACTGAGTTCTACTCTTTAAAACTGAATCACATATGCTGAACCATTGGCTCCAGATTTTTCCACACCCACCTTCTATAATCAAAGGCCAACTACAAAAAATGCAAAGTTTTTGCATTTCACAAGTTTGGCTTGTGAAAGTTGAAGATTGGCTTGTGAAAGTTGTTTTTGAATCTTCATGAAAATGAGTAGGCAATTTTGGTTACATTTCTCTAAAAGTATGCATGTTTCTTTTCACATTTGCTTTATGCAGACATTTCTTTTGTATTTTTCTAAAGAATAATGGATTTTTGCATTTTATTATTTTGAATATATCCATTTCTATTGAACATTGACTATAATATGTTTTTTAATAAAAGTGACTCACGTTGCAACTTTTGAAAACAGCAAAATTGGAACAATAAGTAAGTTTTGATTTGTGCCATTTCCAAAAATGCAAATGATACAGATGATATTTGCATTTCCATGCAAAGTAAAACATTTTATTCTTCTTTTATTCTTTCCAAATGTCTTTGACTTCAGCAAGCTTCCTACCATAGGTTCCGAAACAGCCTAACCAATCCCTACATTTTTGTATGTATTCAATTGAAGAGGCCAGCATCTCATTCAAATAAGGAGAGAGGGGAAACAGAAGCAAATAGTACATAATTAAATGTGTGGTATTATTTTCCTAAGGTCCTTGGAATTTAAAATTGTGCAATGTTTCCAAGTTATTCAGATGATAGGCCTTGAGCTGGATAGGATTCAGTAGTATTGCTGAAACTATTCCAATGGCAGCTAGAGACCTCATATGATAACAGAATCAGTTGGTGATCAAAAGCAAGAAAGTTTGGTAGAAATGAAAATAAGAGAGAAAGGGCAAGACTTTACAGGAAGCCGATTAATTTCTGGACACATCACAGAAGGAATTTTTTTAAAATACCTAAAATGACTTATACACCAAAGGTCAATTATTAGTCAAATGAGTTATGATTAATCAAATAATAATTATTAGCCAAATGAGCCAACTGTAGGGACATTTACATGATATAAAAATATTGCACTTGTGTTTTAAAACTCCTGTATATAAACAATGTCTAATAATTCTCACTTTGAAATAATCCCAAATTGAAAATGGCAGACAGGAAGTAATAGGGGAATTAATATTTTAGACCAAGTTATTTCAGATCTATCAAGTTCTTAATCCATTTGAGTTGGTGCCAGAAGAATTGCCTTTTCTAAAATTGTAGAATTGCAGTTGATTCAATTAAAGCAGCTTTTATTTCACAGTTTGGGCCAGATGTGTTAACAATATCTGATTCACCTGCATTTTAAATCAACAAGTCTCCCTTACAAGCAATTAAATAGTATGGTTAGAATGGGTATTACTTATTTGCAAGAATTTTGGAACAAAAAATTAGATACATAGAATAAATATATTATTTGGTTTAGTAATGATAGCAGTCTTTCAATATTTGAGGGGCTGCCACAGAGAGGAAGGGGTCAAACTGGACGGAATATGTGCCTACTTCTTAAAAAAGCTATCCACTGCCCCAGCTGTACCTCTAAGCATAATCTTTGAAAAATCTTTCAGGACCAAAACTATGCCGAAACTTCCTTGCCAAAACTATGGTCACAAGCCACGGTCATCCCCATCTTCAAAAAGGGAGACCCCAGCCTAGTTGCAAAGTACAGACCAATCTCCTTATGCTGCATCACCTGTAAAGTCATGGAATCAATTATTAACCAATCCATTATCCTCCACTTAGAGACAAACAGCCTATTCTCTAATAAACAATTTGGTTTCAGAAAAAAACTATCCTGTAATCTGCAACTCTTGCACTGCAAAAACATATGGACTACACAACTCGATCAGGGCAAAGCAATAGACAATCTACATAAACTTCTGTAAAGCCTTTGATTCAGTAGCACACGACAAACTACTTCTAAAACTAAAATCTTATGATATCTCTAGACACCTGCATAACTGGATAGAAGCATTCCTGTCAAACAGACAATAAATGGTCAAAATTGGGAGCGTCCTATCAAATTCTGTATCTGTCAACAGTGGTGTCCCCCCAAGGCAGTGTTCTCTCCTCATACTCTACATAAATGACCTCTGTGATCATATTAAGAGCAACTGCGTTCTCTTTGCTAACAATGTAAAGCTATTCAACACCACCGACAATACTGCTACCCTTCAAAAAGACCTCGACTATGTATCAGAATGGTCAAACAAATGGCAACTTCAAATCTCAACGAATAAATGCTCTGTCTTACATATTGGCAAAAAAAATCAGAAAATAAAATACAGTCTGAATAGTCAAGACCTTGTTGATGATCCAAACTCTGTCAAGGATCTTGGAGTACTCATCTCTAATGATCTAAGTGCTAGAGCCCACTGTAACTACATAGCCAAAAAAGCATTAAGAGTTGTTAACTTAATCTTATGTAGCTTTTTCTCTGATAATATTACACTAATAACTAGAGCATACAAAACATTTGCTAGACCAATTCTCGAATACAGCTCATCAGTCTGGAACCCACATTACGTATCTGATATTAACACAGTTGAGAAAGTCCAGAAATATTTCACAAAAAGAGTTCTCCACTTCTCTACTCATTGCAGAATACCTCATGCCAGCAGACTTGAAATTCTAGACCTAGAAGACCTAGAACTATGCCACCTTCCGTCCGATCTAAGTATAGCATATAAAATCATACATTGCAATGTCCTACCTGTCAACGAATACTTCAACTTCAACCATAACAACACAAGAGCACACAATAGATACAAACTCAAGGTTAACCGCACCAAATTTGATTGCAGGAAATACAACTTCAGCAAATGGAGTGGTCAGTGTCTGGAATACTCTACCTGACTCTGTGGTTTCTTCCCCAAACCCCAAAAACTTTAACCTTAGACTTTCTACTATTGACCTCACCCCTTTCCTAAGAGGTCTGTAGGGGGTGTGCATAAGCACACCAATATGCCTACTGTCCCTGTCCTATTGTTTTTTTTATTTTTCTCATATGTATCAATGTATTCATAACTATGTTTTTACTTCAACCTATTATCTTGTAAGCAATTGACAAACCAAATAAAATAAGAGAGATTATGAGGAAAAAGTGCCTGTAGGCCAGACAAGGAATAATGGATGGTAAACTGAACAAGAAGAGATTTAACCTGGAAATAAGGAGAAACTGTTTGACAGTGAGAACAATCAACCAATGGAACACCTTGCCCTCGGAAGTTGTGGGAGTGCCATCACTTGAGACTTTCAAGGAAAGATTGGACTGCCATTTGTCAGAAATGGTGTAAGGTTCCCCACTTAGGCTAGATGACCTACAAGTCCCTTCCAACTGTGATTATCTGTTATTTGTAATTTGGGAAAGGGAAATATGGTTTAAAGCAAAGGTGGTATTCAGCAGGTTCTGACCAGTTCTGGAGAACCGGTAGCAGAAATTTTGAGTAGTTTGGAGAACCGGCAAATACCACCTCTGACTGGCACCATCTATTCTCTGCCTCCTGAGTCCCAGCTGATAAGCTGGGTCTTCTTTTGTTGCCCTGCACAGGAGAACAGAGCTGGAAAGCAGGTTAGTGGGTAGGGAGGGAATGGGGTTTTGCTGTAACCTTCCCCCAGGAGTGGGGAAGAAATGGAGATTTTGCAGTATCCTTCCCTTGCCACCCTCACTAAGCCATGCCCACAGAACCAGTAGTAAAAAAATTTGAATCCCACCACTGGTTTAAAAATGTGAAATAATTTGAAATTTTATTCCCAAAATTTGTATTTTAAAAATATATGAAGAATTATGGATTTTTTGTAGAGAAAAGAGATGGAAAAAAAAGGATTACTTGCATACAATGGAAATATATAGTCACTTCAGCTTTACACCTTTATGTTGAAGATGTGGGGTTAGGGTTAGGCAGTTAGGGTCTGATGCATGCTCGTGGAATATTATTAACATAATAGACAGATATATTAATAGACAGATTAATATAAGATGCATTAACCTAATAGATAGAATGAGCAGTATAATTTGTTAAAGTGTGGTTGAATTTTAATGCTGTGCTTAAAATTGGATAGATTTTAGTTTATAAATTATGTTTATTAATAGGAGAAAGATTTGGTTCTGTTTTTTGTTTTTATTTCTAATTTTCCTTTCTTTCTGCACAGTAGAGAAATACAAAATTTCAAAATAAGATTGTTTAGAGAAAAAATAATAATATGGACATTTTTCATGAACCACCAATACCAGAAGCCTAGATTAGCATAGTTTTATTTGTGGATAGTCAAAAGAGTGTTATATTTATTGTAAGCTGAGTGCTGAATATTTTTTTTTTGAAAGTTTGCTTTCCCTTAGGATCCAGTGTTAATATTTATCTAGAGAAAATTGACTGCTTCTTTCCTTCCTTCTCTTCCTCCTTGCTCTTCCCTTTGAATGTACACAGACATGCATATACATACACAAACCCAATGTACATCATACATAGCCTGAGTCCCACAGTTAACTCTTAAACACTTAACAGGAATGACAATCCCTTTTAACTAGATCAAATGTTTACCAATGATACCTGCATCAATAAAGCAAACAATTCGCTGCCAAGTGCAACCAAACAAGATGAAGAAACCTGAATGAATAAACAAGACAAGACAAAATTTTCCATTCATGGATAGCTGAAAAGAGGAGCTTCTTTGATGGATTATTCTGAAGCTTCTTTGAGCAACAGGTTATACTAAGCTTTTCTTGCAACCATGAAAGTAAGCTTAAAGGGGAAGGCAGGTGGTTTTCCTCTTCTGTTCCTGACACACGCAAATTTACCACTAATGAGAAGCTTAACTGAGTTAGCAAATTTGCTCTCTAAACCCCTCATGCATTTCAACAATATGCAAAATCATGCTCTTGTTCTCTCCCTCTGGGGCAAAATACTTTTTCTGTTCATGTATCCAGTTGTAGCATAAATACTGTGTAAAGATCCTGACCCTACCTATTTTTGCTCTGTAGCAAAGTCCATCTCTGGATAACTGTTAATAGTTTCAGGAACTTTGGGGAGGACAGCTAATATTGACTTCTAGCTCTCCCAGGTTGGCCCACAGAGGGAGAGTGTTTCTCCTCGACTGCATTTAAAATAACGATTTGTGTTTGACCTTCTGAGTATTTTTGAAAGTCATGCCACAGCCAGATCATTGCTTTTGCATAAATATTAATAGTGTAATATAATGTATTGTTATGATATGATATAATATAATATAATAATAATATATATAATAATATAATAATGTAATGTAATATCATATAAAATAACAATATATAATAATATAATAATGTAATATAATAACAAATATAATATAATACAATATAACATAATATATATAGTATAGTATATATTATACTATAGAATAAGTGCTTTAGATATTTGCTGTTTTCTACATGGAACACAAGAAATGACATGACAGAGAGGAAGGCAGTTCTGCAATATTAGAAAATGACATGGCTACTTTAAAAAGAATCAGATAGTGGATTTTGCCCCATTTCCTCTGAGGCAATTTTTGTCTTTGAATCCAAAGTGCAGAATGGACCTAATTCTTATTATTGTATTGTTGTTGCTCACAATAAACTGCCTTGAAGTATAGGATATAAATATCTCCAAAAATTACATGTTCAGGGATGTCATTGTCTACCCTGATGGCGTTGTCTAACCAGATGACGCCAACAACAGAACCATGTCTGGCGGCATCGTACCACCTGCTCCGTTCGATCCAACACAAGAATCAATGTATTATAGCTGCAGTGGTCAAATGACAAATAATATATATTAACAAGTCTTTCCCTGTCATGACTGGCAACAAGTTTATTAGTTTTAATAAAAACAGAATCTAAATTCTATATATCCAGATTTCCCCATAATGGATTGTATGTACTTATTCTCTATTTCTTGCCAAAGATTCTCCATTAGTTAAGAAAAGCAGTCTGATGACTAAGAGTGGTTTTGACAGTGGTCTCTGGTCTGTACCATAGGCAAATTTTGTCTAGTTATTTTTCAATTGCTTCTGGTTTAATATACATTCTCCAGGTGATTGAAAATGACACTGATGTTGACAATGAAAAGAATGCTAGAATAAGAACCTAACATAAAAGATCTGCATCTTTTATGATCTGATAATTTGTGTAATACTCTTTGCTGAAGGAATTAGAATGAATCAATGCCTAAATACCTTTTTGTGTTCAACTTCATTTTTATCCCAGCTTTTTTTTAATCCTCAGGCTGCTAAAGATCTAAACTATAATGAACCAAAAAAACTGAGCAAAATGAAATAAAATCTCAGACAATAAAAAAAAGCAAACCATACATTTAAATATTGTTATTCTCTCTCTTTCTCTCTCTCTCTTCCCCTCCTCTCTCTCTCTCTCTCTCTCTCTCACACACACACACACACACACACACCATCATTCATCTTTTTTAATTAAAAAAACATTCTATAGTCTGGATTATGTGTATGTCAAGAGAATAAAAGAAGTATTGTTAAAGCCTATGGAGATCCTCAATCATCCAAGTCTTGGTTGTCCCAAAGGTGCTTTTTTTCAAAAGGCAACTGGGCTTTCTTGTTTTTTTTTTTTCCTTTGAAAATATTTCAGTTCTCATCCAAGAAACGTCTTCAGTTCTGAAGAAGAAGCTTCTTGGAAGAGAAGCTAAAGTTTTTCAACGGAAAAACGAAAAAGTCCAGTTTCCTTTGAAAAAGAGCACTTTTGAGAAAAGTATTGCCAACACACAAATTTGAAGGTTTTGTAAGTTTCACCAAGTCTCCTTTCTTTCTTAATTTTTCTCTTTCTTAATTTCAGATGGTCTTCCCCAAAGCAGTATCAGGAAATATGGCTTGATGAGAATAGCCAAGTTAATTGCTTAGAAACATTGCAGGTTCTATGCTGTTTAGCTGATGCTGCATAATACCTCTATATAGTGTCATACAGTTGTCCTGAGGATGAAAAAATTGTGACATATTATGGTTGATGACTATATATTACGCAATATCAGATGCTGAGATAATGTGAAACCTCTTACAGTCCCTCATATGGCTCATTAAAGCCATACATAAGGCAAATCAGCAATGGTTACTCTTTTTTATTTGCCAAATGAATTGTGCAGGAAAGATCTCAGTTTTGTCAGCACTTTAGGACACAGAAAACTTAAGACTAAGAAACTTTCCAATTATGTGAGACAAATGAGACAATGTCTGGCTAATCATTTGATAAGCTTTACCCGCTTTTGTCAAAGCTGAGCTCAATATAGTGTAGTATTTCTGAAATAAGCAGAGTAAGTTATCTTCAGACCTAGATTGTTTTCTTCCGTTCTTACTTTTGCAGTCTTTACAATGTGATCCACAGGAGAAAAAAGTATCCTGAAGCCGCATTATTCTTTCCCCTTTCACAGAGAGAGGCTCTGTGATTTTTAATTAGAAGAAACAAAATATATTCTAGATAAGCTTTTTCCATGGGCAGAAAAAGAAAGAAAGAGATGAGCTGTAGAATATAAAAGTTATAGCCATGACAACTAAAGACGAAGCAATTAAGATAAATGTTACAGGGTGATTTCCAGTGGCCGTTAGAAGAGGATAAATCTGTATTGAGCTAGATCCTGGACAAATTTGTCTACAGTAGTTTTCCTGGCAGCAACATGAAAATAATTTTCCATTACCATATTCTGAAAACATTATTTCTAACTTCCCACTCTAGACGTCCAGAAATTTCCTGATAAACTCACATCCAGATTAGCAGCGTTCATAATCATGTACTGTTTTTTTTTCAATTTTCCCAAAACTTTAATATTCAGGCTTTTGCTACTTCTTATTCTTATTCTGTTGAGGCCTGTAGAAGCTAAAAGAAACAAAAAATTATATCATTACCAATTCATTTTAATTTGTGCCAAATGAATGGAAACCATTGGTTAATAATAACAGTTGTAGTCCTGGATACCTCTAGTCATAGGACCACATTCCTACGTCGAATTCAAAGCATTTCTTAAATATTTTGGTGGAATAGTTTGGTAGAAAAGAATTTTCTATTCATCTACATCACTGTTACAGAACAAACTTTTGCCTGTTAATTAGAATAACTCTTCCTTCATTTGCTTTCATTATTTCAAGGTTCATAGCTCAGATCAGAGGCAAAAAGCTACTGGACACCACAGTATAAGATGATAAGTGTTGTGTATGCAATAAGATTAATAAAGTGTGAGCTTGGAGTAAGTGCAGGGTTCTGGCCCTGCACTTCTGATTGGCTGTTAAGTGGCCAGACCGGATTGGCCCGTTCCGGGGAATCCGATTGGCCCTTAACAGAGAGTTCTTATTGGTGATAAGAGCTAGCGTTCCTAGCTTGCTATTGGTTAAACGTTACAGGGTTTGCCTATAT
The DNA here is from genome assembly GCA_033807585.1 of Hydrophis major. Classification (NCBI taxonomy): domain Eukaryota; kingdom Metazoa; phylum Chordata; class Lepidosauria; order Squamata; family Elapidae; genus Hydrophis; species Hydrophis major. The sequence goes on along the minus strand of CM066328.1, from coordinate 323,936,074 downwards.
AAGGCGGGTTTTACTGCTGTTGAATTGAAGAAGTCACAATGTAAATAAAGAGCTGAAGTTCACCGTTCAGAGGCTTGTCTCCATTCTTTCTCGCCCATGCTCAAAACGTAAAACTGGCGAAGAGGATAGGATTTGGAAATATCTGAACCAACGAAACTTCGAAGAACACTGAGCACGTGACAGACGACGCCAACAACAGAACCATGTCTGGCGGCATCGTACCACCTGCTCCGTTCGATCCAACACAAGAAGACTGGGAGTCTTACATGGATCGTTTCCAAATGTTCCTAGAGACGAACAACTTAAAGGACGCCACAGCCAGGAAAAAACGGGCGGTGTTCCTAACGCATTGCGGTCCAACCGTATTTAAGATGGCTAAAGCACTAGTCAAACCCCAAAAAGTGAAGGCCATGGATTGGGACGACCTCGAACCTATCCTGCGAGACCACTATGCCCTGACCGTGCCTACGCTCGTGAGACGCCACAAGTTTTATCAAAGAAGCCAGCGAAAGGGAGAAAGCGTGGCCGACTTCATAGCAGACCTCCGAAATTTGGGAGGCCTCTGCGGATTCACCGATCTAGAAGAAGCACTAAGAGATCACATAGTTCTGGGATTAGATGCACCAGGCATCCAAAGCAAGCTGATGGCGAAAGGCGACATGAGCCTTGCCGATGCCATTGCCGATGCTACTGCAGCAGAAGCAACCAGGAAGTCGGCTGCACAACTACGCCGAAACCGCACTCTGGTACCACCACTGGCCAGCAAAATCTCACCCAGGTCAGAAGGGCAGCTCGCGACAATGCACCACGAGGACCTCTCTTCGTCATCAGACAGCAACGAAGAAGGAGTCCATTGACTGGAATCCGACCGGGACCCTCGCCCGAAGCCCTTACGCCCTTGCGCTGGCTGTGGAGCCAACCATGCCAGGTCCGAATGCAAATTCCACGACGCACTCTGCCATGAATGCGGGAAACGAGGCCACTTCGGACGGGTCTGCTGCAGCTTGCCAGGACCCAGCCAGGCCTCAAAAGGAGCTAACTATCGCCAATTGATAGGAAACTGTCCTGTAAGGTGAGAGCCAGTAAACCACTCCTACAGAAATCGAGCTTTGCAGAGAGAAGAGGCTCACCATATTATCACTATAGGTCACGCCTCAGCCTTCGACACTAAGAAAATCCAAGTCACGGTAGCCATCGAGAACCAGCCTTGCCACATGGAGGTCGACTCGGGATCGTCCCTCTCGATGGTGTCTTGGAAGACACTCAAGCAACTCATCCACACAATTCAATGCCAAGATCTCCGTTTCCAATGCCTCATCCTCAAGGACTACCAGGGGAATCGAATTCCCATCATCGGGTCCTGCAGAGTCCGAGTCTCCTTCAAGAAGCACACAGCGTACTTAACTTTAACGGTCATCAATAGAGATAGGCCTAGCCTAATGGTTCGCGCCACTCGGCATTGAAGTGGACAGCATAAACGGAGTCGGTGGCTGTGACTGGGAGGAAGACCTTATCTATGAGTTCAGGGACGTCTTCACGGACAGCTTAGGCGAGTACAAGGGGACCCCGATCTCATTCAGCTTAGATCCAAAAATAGCTCCCATTCGCCTAAAGCCCCATCGAGTTCCATTTGCCTTAAAATCGAAAATCAACAAACAACTCGACAAACTGATAGCTCAGGGGGTGTTGGAGCCCATCGATCACTCCCCGTGGGAAACCCATATTGTAACACCCATTAAGCCAGACGGGTCAATCCGAATTTGTGGGGACTACCGGGCCACTTTGAACCACGCCCTGCAGCAGAACGCATATCCAGTTCCGGTGGTGCAGCACCTCCTCCATTCCCTGGGGGGCGGGAAAGTTTTCGCTAAATTGGATTTAGCTCAGGCATATCAGCAATTACCAGTAGATGAAAAAACGGCACAGGCCCAAACTATTGTGACACATCGAGGTGCCTTTAAATGTACCTGGCTGCAATTCAGAGTGAGTGTAGCCCCGGGGATTTTTCAGAGCCTTATGGAAAGGTTATTGCAAGGAATTAAGGGCGTGGTCCCCTATTTTGACGATGTATTAATTGTAGCCCCTACAAAAAAAATCTTACAGGACCGGTTAAAATTAGTCCTAAAAAAATTTCAAGAGGCCGGTCTTAAGGTTAAAAAAAACAAATGTAAATTGTGTACTGACAGTGTTGAGTTTTTAGGGTACTTGATTGATAGCCAGGGCATTCACCCTACCGACAGTAAATTAAAAGCGATCAAAAACACTCCCAGGCCACGAAACAAGGCCGATCTCCAGGCGTTCCTAGGCCTCATCAATTTTTATAATGTATTTTTACCGCACAAAGCAACTGTCGCTGAACCGTTACACCGATTGTTAGATAAAAAAGCAAATTGGTTATGGGGTTACCGTGAAGAACAAGCGTTCCGAAATGTTAAAAAACTGCTCACTTCTGACTCTGTACTCATGCAGTTTAACGAGACTTTGCCGTTAGTTATAACCTGTGATGCATCGCCTTTTGGGGTGGGCGCCATTTTGAGCCACGTACTGCCTAATGGGAACGAAGCCCCTGTTGCATATTTTTCAAAGATTCTTTCAAAAACGGAGCGGAACTATGGACAGATTGATAAAGAAGCCCTTGCAATTGTCTCAGCTGTGAAAAGATTTCACGAATACATGTATGGTAGGGTTTTTACTATTGTGACTGACCACAATCCTTTGTTAGGGATAATAGCCGGAGATAAGCCGACTCCCTACATATTATCCCCTAGGATGACCCGATGGTCAGAATTCTTAGCTGCTTATAACTATCGGCTGCAATACCGCCCGGGGAAAGCCATTCCCCATGCCGACGCATTGAGCCGAGCACCACTTCCAGAGACTCTCGATGATGCAGCACCAACGGTAACCACGTTGCAAATCGAGGCACTCAACTCGCCGCCACTGACCGCCTGAGATATCATGAGAGAAACCAAACGCAACCACACCCTAGCACGAGTCCTAGGCTGGGTAGAATGGGGATGGCCATTGGACCAATTATCAGATGACTTCACACTATTCAAGTCTCGACAGACTGAGCTCTTCTCCCAGAAAGGCTGTGTCATCTGGGGCGATAAAGTCATTATCCCTGAATGGCTCCAAACAGCGCTACTGAGAACTTTGCACAATGGCCACCCCGGCATCGTGCAAATGAAAGCCCTTGCGCGAAACTATGCATGGTGGCCGGGCATTGACAAGCAAATCGAACAGTGGGTTAAAGCTTGTCCCAAATGCCAAGAAGTCAGCAACGCCCCACCAAAAGCCATGCATACTGAATGGGAGACACCACGTGGACCCTGGTCCCGAATTCACCTGGATTTCATGGGGCCAACCAAAGGCCACACTTTCCGGCTTACTGTCAACGCCTACTCGAATTGGCTCGAAATTCATCGCATGACGACTACGACCTCCGAGGCAGTTATCAAAATTTTAAACAGACTCTTTGCAACCCATGGATTACCAGATGTCCTGGTATCCGATAACGGCCCACAATTTACTGCACTAGTGTTCGAGCAGTACCTCGCTGACCGTGGCATCCGCCATGCGCTCACCTCGCCTGCGCACCCTGCGAGCAATGGCCGAGCAGAACGCATGGTCCAATTTGTGAAGAAACCTTGCAAAAGGTAGACTACGACAACATTGATGACAAAGTCAATCAAATCCTCTTCTTGCAACACATCACCCCACATAGCGTCACTTACAAAATTCCCGCTGAACTGCTAATGGGACGAAAGCTCCGCTCCCACCTTGACCAGTTGCACCCTGCTTACGAACTGGAGAAACCACTAGGATCCAGAGGCCGCTGTCGCACCTTCCAGGTAGGAGACCTGGTTTATGCAAAAAACCTATCGGGCGACCCGTTGTGGATGGAAGCGACAGTAGTACGTGTAACCGGCCCCAGATCCTACCTTGTGCAATGCCTTGATGATAAACTTTGGAAACGGCATATCGACCAATTACGATCGTGGCTTTCAGCGGCCAGTCCACAAATCCCCTTTGACCAAACTGAGGGGGGGGAAGTATGGAAGAAGATGAATTCCTAGGAAACCAGTTCGAAGGAAACGACGGTTTAATAGAAACTCAGGAAGTGGAGCCGGAGGGAGAAACGGTTGCACCTCAGGGAATTGCAGAAAATGTAGGCAACGACGTAGAAGTGAACTCTGAACTAGAAACAGCCCCACTGCCAAACAACGATCTACCTCATCATGATTGCAACCAGCCGATACAACGAAAATCAAAGAGACTAAAAAGACAACTGTCCCACCTAAGGGACGATGTAACTGTGCCCTGATATAAGAAGCCAGGGGGAAGGGATGTTGTGTATGCAATAAGATTAATAAAGTGTGAGCTTGGAGTAAGTGCAGGGTTCTGGCCCTGCACTTCTGATTGGCTGTTAAGTGGCCGGACCGGATTGGCCCGTTCCGGGGAATCCAATTGGCCCTTAACAGAGAGTTCTTATTGGTTATAAGAGCTAGCGTTCCTAGCTCGCTATTGGTTAAACGTTACAGGGTTTGCCTATATAAGGCGGGTTTTACTGCTGTTGAATTGAAGAAGTCACAATGTAAATAAAGAGCTGAAGTTCACCGTTCAGAGGCTTGTCTCCATTCTTTCTCGCCCATGCTCAAAACGTAACAATAAGGATACCTCTATATCACACAAAGTGGGCAGGAGGATGCACAATAGAATAAACCAGAGAGAAAGAGAAAAACAGAGAAAGAGACAGAGAGAGAGACAGAGACAGACAGAGAGAAACACAGAGAGACAGAGAGAGACAGAGAGACAGAGAGAGATGAACTGTGATGAGTTTAACTATTGTATGAAATCATGTTGATTGCAGACAAAGGGATTTCCAGCATATATTTGTTTGCCATTCTCTCTGCTCAAGGAATAGGTGGTTGCTGATAGTACAAAGAGGCATCTAAAATGCCAACAGTTACAATGATTACAGATTTCAAGGTATTTATTATAGCCTCACCTGGGCAGCTTCACATGACCCATGAGTCTGTTAGCCTTTTTTATTTTAAAGTATGCCCCATTTACAAACATGGCACAATTAAGATATAAAAATGGCTTGAGACTGAAATTTAGTTCAGAGAGATCCCAGCTGGGAAAGTGTTTTCATAATAATTTATTGGCTTAATTTAGAACCATGGTTTGCTGAATTAAAAAAAAAAGTTTTCTTAAGGTTTTTCTTTGTTTTGTTTTTACTCCTCCAGAACTATTTATTTGATAGAAATTATTAAGAACCATATTTGACACTTTTTCAAGCCTTGTGATACTAAGAATAAATATCACAACCTCCCTTGTAAAAAGAGCGGAGCTTTAGTCAAGAATGATCAAATATAGTATTCCTAATTATCATATTGTAGATTGTGAATCACAAGTGACCCTGATGAGTAATAAACAAAACAGATCCAATTCGATATGCATATTAACAATATCATAGAAATGTTTTGCTAGTATTATTTTTATATTTATATATAAATATATTTATATATAAATATATTTATATATTTATTTATAGAATATTAAATATACTAAACAGTGTGGAGATGGTGGCTATTATAATAATGTGATTAAAAGCAAAATATAAAGTAGCACAAACAGAAATAAGAACATGCCAAGAAGTTTCCATTTATCCACTATTACTTGTTCTATAAATGGACAATCTATGTTACCATCTAAAACAGCTTAACCAGATTAAATGCTAATCTCCAGCTTCATCAGTTCACTCTGCTGACAGAAGAGAATAGAGCTATTAGATCCAGGCTGCAAATATCCAGGCAAGCATAAGATGGCCACAAAGGAATACAGACAATTCTAACTCTTTGCTTACATGGTTATACATACTTTTCTATGTCATTTCTGATAGCCCTATTCATGCTGACCTCAAATAACTGAGTTCCAGTAGATATGCTCCTCTACTTATCCATATCAACCCCTTGATCCATAGGCTTTCTTTGGAGGGCTCCATAAGAGGACCAGTGTGAAGTGCTTGTTCCCATGATGCCATGGAGTTTCTGCAGCTGAACAGATTAACTTCCAGGTCAACCTCAGCTCAGCAAAAATTGCTGCAATATAAATTCTGACAAACAAATAGTAGAGCTATAAGACAAGCAATGACCACTGCTGAGAATTCTTATCTCATCCTGTCTTGACTTTTTCCTATCTTGGCCCCGTACAATTTCACTTCTCTTTGTGAAAGGGTGAAATGGTGTGAATGAATGAATATCGATAACTGAAGGGCTCACCTCTCCCTTGTGAAAGTCAAGGTGCCATAGTTCCTGGACAGTCTTTCATCTTGCTTTTGACTGTGTTTCTTCCTTCCCTGCAAAATAAGTGTAGCAAAGCAACAAGGATGAGAGTAGGTTGCTAGCTGGAAATAGATTCGGGGGGGGGGGGGAGAACTGTTTAGCTATAGGAATACTAAGTGTTGCAATGATCATACCTATAGAATTACATGAAAATGATTCTGAGATTTACAGATGGATCTGGTAGCTATCTGGATATTTCCTGGATGGAACATGTATAGGTTGCAGTTGAATTACAATTCTGATCATGCTTATTCAATGAAATTAAATGAAACATACTACTGAGTAAACAAACACAAATCCATATTCTATAATAAAGAAGGGATTCTTCAAAAGTTAGACAGATTTTCTTGTTAAACAGTTGGAGAAACACCCTCTGCTGCAAAAGAAGGTGCAATCAGGAATAATAACAACAGTAATAACATAGTATTTTCTATAAATATACCACATATTCCAAAATACCGATATTTGAAGATTCTATCTTGCCTGGAAAATAAAATCAATATTTTTAACACATGATATTGTGTTAAAAATATGACCAGCCAGAGATTCAGAGCTATTCCTGGAATCTAATGTAACATGGATTGAACTGAACAAAGAATATATTCAACACCACACAAAGGCCAGTCAGAAAACAGCTCTGGAGAGAATAAAGTTATCCTATCCTTTCTTTGTGTTTCAGAAGTTAGCGGTTTAACTCCTGGAGCAAGACAAAAGTGGAGCAAAAAAGCATTTTGAGATAAGAGGACAGAACCTAATGGATATTTTCAGTAAGCTTAAAAGCTATGTTTCTACTATAGTGCCAAGATAATGGTTTCTACCTCTACAATTCCTTGCAATGATTGTTTTGCCAATATATAGTATAAAAGAAACAAAGGCTAATAATTGCTTGTCAGCATTGACGAAGCATGACAGACCTCAGAAATGGGAAGAGGGAATGCCATTTCACAGCTCTATTCAATAGTAACAAGCTGAAAAGTGCATATTGTATACCAATGAAATCAGTTTAGGATTGAGCAAGAAAGGACATTTGAAGGTCAAATTAAACAAGCTGTTTACATCTCTTTACTTTAAAATATATTCAAAAATTTGAATCATGGAGATAATTTATAGTTGTATAGAAAGAGATGTTATAAATCAGACAATAGATAGAGTTATTTATTGTGTGACAGGAGCAATTAGGTCTAAAAATATACCAGAGTTGGATGTTTAATTCAGGAGGGGGGAAATGTACTTGAGGATACTTCTGCTCTATAAAGGGAGAGTATGTTAATTATTGCCAATGGAAGTTAGATAGTTACACATAGGATCATGTAAACCAACTTATATATAAGTACTTGATTAAGAACTGGAAAAAGCATCTTTTGAATAATGAAACATAACTGATGTAGCATCATATCTCAGCAGAGCTGTCCTGAGAATGTTCTTTTCCTATTTTGTGAATATTTTCCTTCATGGAAACAAACATCATGTCATAGAGTAAGGGCAGAACCTAAATTGGGTTAGAACACCTCTCTAGATTTGCCCAGTATAAACCATATTTAAACATCTGCATAATTTAAAAGGTGGCAGTCATGCACTTATAAAAAAGTGATATTTATTTGAATGTGTTTGGTTTTTTTTAAAGCATTATAGAACCATGATAGGACTTTTTCTTACAATTACATTAATAATGTGTTCTCTTCTGTCCTTGAGACTTGGGGAGAGGGAATTATGTCAATATTAACAATGTTGCTCCATGCTTGGCTTTTCATTATACCTCAGCACAGAGCTACTAGTGTCACTGCCCTCATGGAGACTTTCTTTCTGGGCAATGTTTAATGGATACCCAACTACCCTTTTCCATCCTACTCATGATCATATATTATTGGGAAAGCCAATCATTAACTACTGTCCTGAATGCATGCTAGAGTGGAGTTTGGAGCTAATTTTTATAGGTATTTTGCCTTACCTGCCAGAACATCTGATGCTCCTTCTTTCATTCACTTTAGACTATCCACATGAAAGGTCTTGTGCCATGTTATCATGGAAAACACTACTGAAATGCTGCAAACTTAAAAGACCTCAACTTCTTTAGTAGCAGATTGGCACAAAATTGGTTGTATTAGAAGGACATGTTCTTAATAATGGTTCCTAAAGTAGAATATATGGATGAGCACATATCAGAGAGCAAGGAACTATTTTCTCCTTAACAAACTTAGAAACAGGTCAGTTCTATAAAATGGAGGGAATGTGGTGGTAAGTTTTGATAAAAATATATCAGTGTGTCTCTATGTATACATGAAAGTTATCAAATGCTGAAATCCTATATTCATTTGTGGGGGAATACATCCCATTGCACTCATTAAGATTTCCTTTGGAAAAGACATGCATTTCTGCAGGAAGGGGGCTTACATTTGGTACCAGGTAACTTTTTCTTCCATAACTAGATCAAACTTTAAACTGCCAGAATGACAACATCTTATTGGCTTTGTTGTTGGTCAAAAATAGGTCATTATTGGTACATGTTTCTGGTGGTAGCTGACATACCATCAGATGGGCCTGGCTCTAGGTCTCTCCATATTCATATAGCATCTTATTATCCATTAAGAGCCTCTATTTGAGCATATTGGTTTTATATTTAGGCACTCCAACTTTTCATCTATCCAGGATCCTCCAAGTAGTATAAGGGAAGTCAGATCCTGCAGCCATGTTATTCTTTGATTGATGGTCTCCTTCCTCCATCTTTTAATTTGATTTTATTCTTGTGTACCCTCAAGAATGTTTGTTTTTGCTATAAAGCCCGGGGCATATGACCATTCAGAGGATGTCAAGGGTCTTGCTTAGTTCTCTTAGCTTCTGCTGCTACTTCTTTCCTGATCTTAGTTGAGGTAATTTATTTTATTTATTTATTTGATTTGTCAATCGCTTACAAGACAATAGGTATAAGTATAAACATAGTTATGAATACATGAAATGGATACATATGAGAAAAATAAAAATAAACAATAGGACTGGGATGGTAGGCACATTGATGCACTTATGCACGACTCCTACAGACCTCTTAGGAAAGGGGTGAAGTCAATAGTAGATAGTCTAAGGTTAAAGTTTTTGGGGTTTAAGGAAGAAACTACAGAGTCAGATAGAGTATTCCAGACATTGACCACTCTGTTGCTGAAGTCAAATTTGGCGTGGTTTACCTTGAGTTTGTATCTATTGTGTGCTCTTGTATTGTTTTGGTTGAAGCTGAAGTATTCATTGACAGGTAGGACATTGCAATGTATGATTTTATATGCTATACTTAGATCGGACCAAAGGAGGCATAGTTCTAGTTTTCTAGGTCTAGAATTTCAAGTCTGGTGGCATAAGGTATTCTACAATGAGTAGAGGAGTGGAGAACTCTTCTTGTGAAATATTTCTGGACTTTCTCAACTGTGCTAATATCAGATACGTAATGTGGGTTCCAGACTGATGAGCTGTATTCGAGAATTGGTCTAGCAAATGTTTTGTATGCTCTAGTTAGTCTTGTGATATTACCAGAGAAAAAGCTATGTAGGATTAGGTTAACAACTCTTAATGCCTTTTTGGCTATGTGGTTACAGTGGGCTCTAGCACTTAGATCATTAGAGATGAGTACTCCAAGATCCTTGACAGAGTTTGCATCATCAACAAGGTCTTGACTATTCAGCTTGTATTTTATTTATAAATATATAGAGTATATATATATATATATTTCAATTGGTGTAGGTTTGAGGCAACCTGTCACTAAGTGTACTGCTTCAAATTTCAGGTATCTGGAAATTTATATTACCTTCTGGGTTCCTTTTGGCCCCATACAATTTTACATGGGATACATTTTGAACATGTATTTCTGGCTTATGCATTGACATTAGCTGGTTCTGAAGACCTAACCAAGGTTGTTATGCAATGTAGTAATTCATGTTTTTATTGCAACCTTATAGATTTTTCAATCTGAATTTCATTGCATAACATTTCATCTTATTCATTATTATTTTATTGGCAATACTGGTGAACTGTATTTCATGTCTTTGTCCACTTTTCAATAAGCTCTCCAATATGGTACCAGTATCCTCTTTCAACACTGAGTGTTCTTTCATTCACCACCATAGCTGTTCCAGTCCGATGGGCTGGGACATCAAGAAAAGAAATCTTGATTATTCTTTGGTCCACAGATATTAAGAGAAGGAGTAGATCACTTAGGAGATATGATATTTGAATGGTACATTTGAAGTCATTTCTGGGAGTAGGACTAAAACAAGTTTCCAGAATGCAACTCTGGAATTCTGTTACAGAAAACGTATATCTAAAGCTATACTACTGCTAAACCTCCAGAAATCTATTTCATATTACTTAATTGTTCAGTGCCTCCCTGGATCTTGAGTCATCATTTTTTCCTGACAGGATCAAAAAAAAAAAAAAAAAAGGAAAGGAAAGGAAAGGAAAGGAAAGGAAAGGAAAGAGCAAAAATTTATAGAAAGATAAGAAACTGTCATTTTCCTAACTGTTCTTTTCTATTTTTGCTTTCATAATGTAATGTTGAAAACTGATAGACATATTTTAGAAGTAAATCTTTCAGAATGATACTGAAAAGTTATTCACTGCTACTAATCAAGCTCCAACAGCACTTTTCCCCCTTTTTTGTTGGGTTGATTTTTTAAAATATCTTATACTCAATAATGAAATCATTTTTCAAAAAAATTAACACCATTATATTCATTATTATCTCAAGGTTATTGGGAATGAAAAAAGAAAACATGAAATCAATAAGACAATCAAAGTGCTTTGCATAAAATGATAAGGGAAGAAACTGCCTAGATTAATTCCAGCATTTAAATGTTTGCACGGTACAAAAATAATTTAGCTGAGAGAAGGAAAAGGAAAGACCTTAGAATGTTTTTATTGAAAAGATGACTGGCTTAGTTTAGCAATAAACCTAAGAAATAGAGCTAAACGGGGCCTTCTTGAGTATGCAAGAAACTTTGATGCCTAACTCAGGTTTCAGTTAACAAACTTCATTTGTTTTATAAGTATTCTTCAGCATGGAACTGCTCAGAAATCCAGAAATTGAATGATTCATGATAATAGTAATATGTGCAGAACATTATATCTGTAGGTCACTGCCCTGAAAGCAACTCAATCCCTTTTTTTAAGACAACATTTTGCAAGTGTTCTTGAATTAAATTCATAATTAATTTGGAAAGCAAAGCTAATGCACATTTTTCTCTGTCTTAACTTCTTGATCCTTTGTGAATATGATTTCTATGTTATGTTCTATTCCGTTGCATCTCATCCCATAGCTGGAGCATGGGTTTCCAGCTCAGATTCAACCCTTCAATATTAATCTAAATGTATCCAACTGAAAATATTGCTGTCTCAGAACATCTGCACAGATTACGATTTATGGTGCTACATTTATCTGGCAATTGATGTGCCTCCTTAGATGTAATACAGTTTATAAGTTTCACAGAGACAAATAGACATTGGTCACTTGCATTCTATAAGACTATTGATAGATCAGCAAAGAAATTCACCCCCCTCCAAATTAGGTGGATATTATTTTGGGCACAGATGCAAAACATGGATAGACTTAGTCACCGCTTGGCTGGTGCAGGGAATTCTGGGCTCTAAGTTAGATATTGGAGGGATGGGAGGGGGGGTTATCTCAGAAAGAAGAATGGGAAATCACTGTTATCCCACCAGCAAGAAAGCTACATGAACATGATAATCAAGAGTAAATTTTGGCTTGAAGGAGAGTTTTCAATCTTAGACAGGAAACCAGAAGTATTGTCACAGCAAATCCAAGCAACTCCTGGGCTAGTGTGAAGGAGCAATGATGATGTGGAGGAAGAGAGATTAGAACAGGATCTGATATTAGAGGGAAAAGAGATGGATGAAGGAAAGAAAGGACAGAGAGGAAAAAAAATAAAGAAAACGAAGGAAGGGAGACTTTTTCTACTCCACACCAACCTTTTGACCAAATGAAATTTCAATAGTTATCTATTTATCCAATTATTCCTTTTTCTATCCCAATTCACTTGTCCACCTAAGACAGGTAAAAGTAATTTAAAAAGTTATATGCTTCGGAAACACAATCAGAAATAATATTAAATGTAATATTAAAATAACAGGATAGATAGATGTATATTTAACCATCAGGATGGATAGGTGGATATTTGATAGATGGGGGGAGGGAGAAGGAGGCAGGGAGGGAGAGGAGGACAGACAGACAGAAGGATAGACAGACATTGTTTCCCACCAGCTGAAGAGTTGACAGAGAGTAGGCTAGCCTGACAGTATTTAGCAGAGTAAAAACAAAAAAACAGCTACCAAGGAAAATTTACCTAGTTTTACCAACATTAGTGTCTGATGGTTGCAGGACTGGTCCTGAAAAAACCCTAAAGGCAAGCCTATAATAGAGAACACAGTCTTATTTGCAAAGTCTTATCCTGGCTTTAAACTGCTCACAGAAGAATGAATATAACCTTGATGAATGAATGAAGGATCTGTTAAGGGAAGTGAAAAAAACAACATAGAATAATCCTTTGAAAGTAGATAGCCCACTTTGAATATCTTTGATATAAGAGGAGGCAGAGCTCCAAGATTTGGCTGTGATGCTTTCGATACAGTAGCACTTGTGTCATTGTTGTGCTGTTTCCTAACCTAAGCCACACTGAAAGGGGAGTATCCTTGGCTAAACTATAAAAATGTCTCTACCTCTCCACTCAGTCTCACAACATAGATTCAGGACTGGCTTTAAGTCAAAGCTGAGTAGACCTTGGCCTAGAGAACCAAAGCTTGGAGGTCCCTCCTTCTAAATCATTCCAAAAACATTCATCTTTGCTTCACTCCACCATCAATCAATATGCTGTTGAGCTAATATTAAGGTGAAGTAACCCCTAACTGACCTGTTTGTTCTTAGTAAAGTTGGACTTAATAAATAACTGGATGGGACACAATCAAGAAAGCTCCAAGCTATTGAATACACTGGGAACTTGAAAAACTTTCCTGTAGGCAAAGGTAAACCATTTCTATATTGTTACTCAGAAATGAACTGAAGGTATATCCATGTAGACACAAAGAACAAGTTAATTGAAAGGAGATTTTAACCTGAATTTACTCCCCAATGTTATATTAGCTAAACATAAAAAAAATTGAAAGAACTTGTAATATACTGGCCACATCTTATGTAACCCAAGGTGTGTGTGAATTGGGTTTAAATACTGTATATCTGGAGGACAGAAAACTCCCTGCCCCATTTCTACCTGCTACTCAGCAGACTCCGCTACCCCTCACTTTCTGCTCAATTCTAGGCATATACGGAGTAAAACCGAATATGGCACAGGGTTTTCTAGACAAAGAGTATCCTATGGAAAATCAAGGGAGAACCCCTAAACCCCAGCTGATTTTACTCTTTTCACATTCAGAAATTGGCCAGTATATTCAACAGAGCTTCCCCACTTACAGGGTATTTTCTGTGAGAACCAGGAAGCTAGTTGGCCACACCCCTGGATAATAAAAAAATAACACCTCACAGAATCTGTCGTGTCCTCGAAAATGATGCCAGGAGTCGGTGACTTCAAATCATGCTCTTTTATTAAAGTAGGAACCGAACTGGCGCTTTGCAAAAGGTTCGCGGCTTTTATTCTTTTAGCCGCGGCGGCCGCGGCGGCCGCGGCCAATGGCACCGCTTTGAATCTCCCACGATTCAAATAGACCAATCGCAGGAGATTCTTAGCGAGCCAATCGGCGCGGCTCGCCTGACCAATCAGAGTGCCCTGCGCTTTGGCCAATCAAAGCGCGGGGATCTCAAGAATGCTAATTAAGGGACAGAACAAAATCCCCAAATGTAAAATTTAAGCGTTTTCATGTGGAATTACGTGGAATTTTCAGGCAAGATTTCAGGAATTTTATGGGATCTTAGCGTCCTTGCTAAAAGGAAGAAAGTGGATGATTATTTTTATATACCCTTGTAGAAGATCTGCAAGGTGAGATGCTGACATTTCTTGAAATTTGGCAGATCTGTACACTTTTGAATTATTATCTATAAGATTATACAATAGTGATTGTTGACTGAAAAAAAATGGTTTAAAAAAAGAGAAGTAAAGTCAGTTCTTTCCATGGGTAGGAAACTGAACTACATCAGTATGATAACCATACTGAATTAACTAACACATATTACTCAGATGTATATTTAAAAATGGCATCAACACTCATTTCTTACTTGCAACTTACAAGTGCAATGGGTTTTAAAACATATAAAATCCTTATTTCTTTTGTTATAATCCACAGTGCAAATGTTTTATGTACATCATTCCAATGTAAAGCATTAATTATGTAATTTACCAGTGGAACAAAATGAAACTTGAGCTCTGGTTAACAATTTACTTGGAGGGTTTTTTTAATGGATAATAGAATCTGATCTTTGTCTATTTAGTAGTAAACTCTACTAATTTCAATAATGCTTGTATCCCAGATGATTGGTTTGGGATTTCAAACTTAATCTGGTCATTGATGGATTTGAAGGGGAGGGTCTCCAGTGCAAAACTGACATTGATGTATCTTTTAATCTAACAGCACAACAACAAATCTTGAGGCAATCAATTTTAATGGTGTTAATAGTCCAATACAAATTATCTAACTTTTCCTTTAATTTAGGAGGTTGGCTTCATATTTCTCTGGCAAATTTATACAATAATTATTACTGCTTCCAGCATGAATTTCTATTGTCTTGTTCGTGCATTATTATTATTTAAATAAGTGACTGATTACCTTTGATGATATTTTTTCTGAAATTGCCACTAGAAGACACAGCTCTTTTCTTTCTCTGTAAATTGTTTCTATTTTGACAATTCTTTGCTCCTGGCAGTCAGTGCTTCTCCAGCCTCATCACGTCTTAATCCAACTGGAGCGCTGATAAATTTAGAATGTGAAGCACTGTATTTCTTTCCCGAGTTAAAAATGAGAAAGCTGAAATCTCTCTATTTCAACCGCAAAACACATCCTCATGCATATCAGCTAACTTACATGGGGCATGGTTCCTAATGGAGACCATTCCTACTGATGGAATTTTTCCCCTATTAATTTTAATGACAATTGGAACCGAGTCCCAATCACCTTCCAGTATATTCAACTGAGTGTGAAAGGAAAAAAAGGAACTGATGCTTCACTGAAATTCCTATCAGGCAGAATGTAATAACTTTTGGAGCAAGCTCAGAGAGGTTTTTGTGCCTTGTAAGCAGAAAGGCATATTCCAGACCTTCATAGTGCTGAGGTTACTCTGGGCAAAAAAAAAAAAAAAGGTAGACAAAATAGAGCAGGGCTGTCAAACTTGTGGCCTGAGGGCCAGATATGTCATGTGCTGGCCATGCCCACACCCTGTTTAACGAAGGGGGAAAAAGTTGTGATATGTCACATGACGCCACTGTGACGATGCGAATTTGACACCTCTGAAATAGAATAAATGAACAGAATTGAAGACAATTGCTAGAAATCAAGGGGAAAAAAAAACTCCTTTCAAAATTATGTGCCCAGCTGTACGTTAGTCTCAGGATTCATTCTGGTGTGAATACTTGAAAACCTGGCTTTTGTTACATCTTTCCCCATGGGACATTTTGGGATTTGTATGGGAGGTATTTATTTTTAAATGAAAAAAAAAATGCTACTCTAGTTCTTATTTTAAAAATCCCAAAAACAGTTTATTGCAGGAATAAAAGTATATGGGAAAAGAAGGTAAACAGAGAATAAATGGATATAATAAAAACAGGACAGAATGGATGTAATAAAAATATTTTTGCCCACAGATATTTCACCGAGGAAGGCCATGATGAGATAATGAACACTAATAATGACCTTCTGAAATACATCTGTACTGGGACCTGTGATAAGAATTTGAAAAAGCTATTTCCACATAATTTTCACTATCATGTGGCGTCCAGATGGATGGGAAGGAAAGGGATGTAAAGGAGACCTATAATTCAATCCCAATGCATTTTGATGGAAAATCTGTTTGTCAGAGGAACAGTATAATATGTTTGAGGGGACAATGAATGGCACCTTCATGACCTGTGGAATTCAATTTCCAGAATTCCTGAGCTAGCATGGAATTCTGACAGTTGAAGTTCACAGGTTATACAGGTGCCATAGATGCCAACTCCTGATATAATACAAACAGCTTACAAAGGATGGATTACTCTCTGGATGAAGAACCATCTCCTTGTAATTCATTGGGAGCGTCAGTTACAAAAGGTTTCCTTTACACCTTCTTTTCTACCTACTCAGTTGATGTCTTTTTTTATATGTACTCTAACCAATATGAAAGACCAGACCATTTCTGAGTACTGCAAATGACTAGAAAGATGATCATGCCTAAAAATATTTGGCATTGGTATTGTTATTTTGCATTTTTTGTTTCTGCTGGTTTGAGAATAGAAGCTGGTTTTTAAATGCCTTACATTTTACAAAATAGTTGTACGGTCATTGATTATTACTTTTGTGGAATTTGATTTTATTCAATATATATTTCTTTGTGGCTAGTGGTTGGAAATTTGATTTTTGTATAAATATATATTGTTTCAATGCCTATATATGTCAGTGCTCCAAATCTGACATTTTTATTAAACGGTATTATTTGCATAATGTGTTTAGTTAAAATGATTCAGTTTATATAACCATAATTGACTTTGCTAGCTATCATGATGACATTTAAATCAGCATTAAGGATGCAACCCTATTAAAAATATTACCGAGGGAATATAATGTGATAAAAAGTTGCTTTTACTGGTTAAAAGTATGGTTTTCTGCTTTCACATATACAGGAGTCATTAACAATGACAGAACAAGTTCAAAGGAATTTACAATACATTGAATTCTATAGAAACCCAAAAGATTTGTCTAACTAAAGTAGTTTCAGTGTATGTTCATCTTATTGGGGCCTAATTCATGTGAGTTATTTAATATTTGGTTGTGTATGAATCCTACATATAATCAATTTATATTATTTCTATAGTTTAATAACCACTGATTTGCACATGGCAGAAGCATTGAAATTAATAATTAGGAAGCTTGCTTGCAACAAGGAACTGAACTTTGCTCTTCAATCTGCTGCCAATTTCACAGTTGGCTTAATGTGGCAGTAATGTCTCAGACACAAGCCGATACTCCCTTCTACCCCATTCTTTCTTAAAATCTGCTCTGGCAAAAGAAGGAACCTGACTCTGATAAGGACTTCTAGTAGCAATGAAAGTCTTTAAAACCTACTGAAGGGGTGCTCAAATTATGGAATGGGACAACTCGCCACAGCTAACTTGCCATGGCCAGCTCACCACGATCAACCCACTACAGCCAACTTACTGCAGCTAAATCTCCAACTCACCACAGACAACTTGCTATGAAACAATTCAAAAATACAATTTGATTATTTATTTTTTACAATTTAATACAATTTTACAATTTACAATTTAATTTTTGTCATTCACACTTTATTTTATCCCTCCTTTGGCACCCTTTCTTTCTGTTGTGAATGAATAAATGTTAAATAAAGTTATCTTGAGCTTGAAGTCAAGTGCAGGGTTCTGGCCCTGCACTTCTGATTGGCTGTTAATGGCAAGATCGGATTGGTCCATTCAGGAGAATCTGATTGGCCATTAACAGGCCATTCTCATTGGTTAATGGAGCTAGCGCTCCCGGATTGCTATTGGTCGAATAGTTAATAAGTTGCCTTTATAAGGAAGGCTATAGCAGCCATCCAGTTCGAGCTGTCACACCATGTAAATAAAGAATTTGAAGTTCACTGTTTCTACCGGCTCGTCTCCATTATTCTCACCCATGCTCCAGACTTAACACTGGCAACGAGGATGGGATGTGGAGACGTCAGAACTGACTAAACAACGAAGAAGACAACCGAGCATGTGGCTGAAACGCACAACGGCGGAACCATGTCCGGCGGCGTAGTACCACCCGCTCCGTTCGACCCAGCGCAAGAGGACTGGAGTCCTACATGGACTGTTTCCAAATGTTCTTGGAAACGAATAATCTGAAGGATGCCACAACCGGGAAGAAACGGGCGGTATTCCTGATGCATTGCGGGCCGACCATATTCAAGATGGCCAAGGCGCTAGCAAAACCAGCTGAAGTGAAGGCCATGGACTGGGACATCCTCGAACCACTACTAAGGGCCCACTATGCACCGACCGTTCCAATGCTCGTAAGACAGCACGAGTTCTACCAAAGAAACCAGCGGAAAGGAGAAAGCATTGCCGATTTCGTTGCGGACCTCGGAAACTTGGGAGGCCTCTGCGATTTCGCCGACCTAGAAGAGGCTTTGAGAGACCGAGTAGTTCTAGGATTAGATGCGCTAAATGTGCAGAGCAAAATAATGGCTAAGGGCGACATTGGCCTTGCCGATGCCATCACTGAGGCTATGGCAGCGGAAGCGACCAAGAAGTCGGCTGCCGAACTACGCCGAAATCGCACTCTGACACACCAACCAGCCTGCAAACTTTCACCCAAGTCTGAAGGACAGCTGCCGACAGCCTACTATGAGGACCTCTCTTCATTGTCAGACAGTGATGAAGAAGAGGTCCATTGACTGCGGTCTGATCGGGACCGTTACCCGAAGTCCCAACAACCGTGCCCTGGCTGCGGGACCAACCATTACCACTCCGATTGCAAAATTCCGTGACGCGCTCTGCCACGAGTGCGGCAAATGAGGCCATATCGGACGGGTCTGCAGAAGTTTCCTAGGACCCAGCCAGACCTCGAATGGGGCCAATTTTCGCCAATCGACAGGAAACCGTCCTGTAAGGTGAGAACCAGCAAACCACTCCTACAGAAACTGACCCATGAATCACCTAACAAGGTGAGAAGAGGCTCACTAAACAATCACTATCGGTCATGCCTCTTCATTGGATGCCAAGAAAATTCGAGTTAAAGTGGCCATTGAAAATCAGCCTTGCCAAATGGAAGTCGACTCGGGATCGTCCCTTTCAATGGTCTCCTGGAAGACCCTCAAGCAACTCATTCCTACTATCCGGTGCCAAGACCTTCAATTCCAAAGGCTTGTGCTAAAAGATTACCAGGGGAACCGGATTCCAGTCGTAGGATCCAGTCGAGTCCGGGTTTCATTCAAGAACCACACAGCGTACTTACCCCTGACGTTGATCGACAAGGACCGGCCTAGCCTGTTAGGCCTGCAATGGTTCGCACCACTTGGCATTGAAGTGGCAGGCATTAACCGAATTGGCGGCAGTTACTGGAAGGAGGACCTCGCCCACGAATTCAAGGATGTCTTCGCGGAAAAGCTAGGCGAGTACAAGAGGACCCCGATATCCTTTAGCCTTAATCCAAAAATAGCTCCCATCCGCCTTAAGCCTCGTCGAGTTCCGTTCGCACTAAAGCCGAAAATCGATGAACAGCTTGATAAGTTGATTGCCCAGGGAGTGTTAAAGCCAACCGATCACTCTCCCTGGGAAACCCCAATCGTGACACCAATTAAGCCGGATGGCTCAATTAGAATTTGCAGGGACTACTGAGCCACCCTGAACCACGCCCTGCAACAAAATCCATATCCAGTGCCGGTGGTGCAACACCTCCTCCATTCCCTGGGGGGCGGAAAAGTCTTTGCTAAACTAGACTTAGCTCAGGCTTATCAGCAACTACCAGTTGATGAAAAAACGGCACAGGCACAGACAATTGTAACGCACCGAGGTGCCTTTAAATGTACGCGGCTCCAATTCAGAGTGAGTGTAGCCCCGGGGATCTTTCAGAGCCTAATGGAGAGACTCTGCAGGGGATCAAAGGCGTTGTCCCCTACTTTGACGATGTTTTAATTGCTGCCCCCACTCCAAAAATTTTACGGGATCATTTAAGACTGGTCCTCCAAAAATTCCAGGAAGCAGGCCTTAAGGTGAAGAAAAATAAGTGCAAGCTGTGTACAGATCGTGTTGAATTTTTAGGGTACTTAATTGACAGTCAGGGTATTCACCCTACAGATAGCAAATTGAGAGCAATAAAAAACGCTCCCAGACCCCGGAATAAGGCCGACCTCCAGGCATTTCTAGGCCTCATCAATTTCTATAATGTATTCTTGCCACACAAGGCGACTGTTGCTGAACCTTTACATCGTCTACTGGACAAAAAAGCAAATTGGGTATGGGGTCATAGAGAAGAGCTGGCGTTCCGTAATGTAAAAAAACTACTGACTTCTGATGCTGTACTAATGCAGTACAATGAAACCTTACCGTTAAATATCACATGTGATGCATCGCCCTTCAGAGTGGGCGCCATTTTGAGCCACGTATTGTCTTATGGTAGCGAAGCCCCTGTTGCTTATTTTTCAAAAACACTCTCAAAAACCGAGCGAAATTATAGCCAGATTGATAAAGAAGCCCTGGCAATTGTATCGGCTGTTTAAAGATTTCATGAGTACGTGTACGGCCGAGCTTTTGCTATAGTGACTGACCACAAACCTTTGCTGGGGATAATCACTGGGGATAAGCCGACCCCCTATATGTTATCTCCCAGGATGACCTGTTGGTCAGAATTCTTGGCTGCTTATAATTATCAGCTACAATATTGCCCCGGTTAAGCTATTCCCCACGGCGACGCATTGAGCCGTGCACCGCTGCCAGAGACCATCAACGATCCCAAGCCAACGATGACAACGTTGCAGATCGAGACACTTCGTATACCATCATTAACTGCCCGTGATATCGCGAGAGAAACAAAACGTGACCCCACCTTAGCACGAGTCCTCACGTGGGTAGAACGCAGATGGCCATTGGACCAAGTACCAGATGACTTCGCACCATTCAAAAGTCGTCAAACAGAGTTGTTTTCTCAAAAGGGCTGTATCATCTGCGGCGATAGAGTCGTTATCCCAGAACGACTCCAACAGGCACTACTAAGAACCTTGCACGCTGGCCACCTGGCATTGTGCACATGAAGGCCCTCGCACGAAGCTACGCGTGGTGGCCAGGCATTGACAGACAAATCGAATTGTGGGTCAAAACGTGCCAAAGATGCCAAGAAGTAAGCAACACTCCACCAAAGGCAATCCCAACCGAATGGGAGACACCACGGGGACCCTGGTCCCGTATCCATCTAGATTTTGCTGGGCCGACCAAAGGCCACACCTTCTTGTTAACTGTAGACGCCTACTCGAATTGGCTCGAAATCCACCGAATGAGGAACACGACCACCAAAGTGGTCATCAAAAGACTAGAAAGACTGTTTGATACCCACAGATTACCAGAAGTTCTGGTATCCGACAACGGGCCCCAATTTACCGCGCTGTTCTTTGAGCAGTACCTGGCTGATCGCGGTATCCGACATGCGCTCACTTCACCTGTGCAACCTGCGGCCAACGGTAAGGCTGAGCGCATGGTACAATTTGTCAAGAAAATGCTACAAAAAGTAGACTACAACAACATCGATGAGAAAATCAACCGAATCCTCTTTCTACAGCACATCACACCTCACAGCGTCACCAACAAAACTCCCGCCGAGCTGCTAATGGGACAGAAGCTCTGCTCCCACCTCGACCAGTTACACCCAGCCTACGAACCGGAAAAACCACTCGGATCCAGCGGCCGATGCCGTACCTTCCAGGTAGGCGATTTAGTATTCGCTAAAAACTTATCGGGCGATCCGCTCTGGGTAGAAGTGACGGTAGTCCGGGTAACCGGCCCAAGATCATACCTTGTACAGTGCCCTGATGATAGACTTTGGAAGCGCCATATCAATCAACTACGATCAAGGCTGCAGTCAGGCAATTCCAAACTCCCTTATGACCAAACTGAGGGGGGGGGTAGATCCAGAGGAAGACGAATTTCAACTAGAACAAAACTTTTTTGAAGGGAACGATAGTGGAACAGAAATGCGGGAACAGGAATCAGGGATGGGAGTGAGATCAACTCAGGGAGTTGCCGAGGATATTGGTGACAACGGAAACATGAACTCTGAACCAGAAGCACCCCTTTCGCTAAACAACGATCTACCTCAACAAGAGTGCAGCCAAATGCCGGGCACACAGCGAAAATCAAAAAGACTAATAAAACAGCCATCCTACCTCAAGGACTACATGACCGCGCCCGTAAGCAGAAGCCAGGGGGAAGGGGTGTTGTGAATGAATAAATGTTTAGTAAAGTTATCTTGAGCTTGAAGTCAAGTGCAGGGTTCTGGCCCTGCACTTCTGATTGGCTGTTAATGGCAAGATCGGATTGGTCCGTTCAGAAGAATCTGATTGGCCATTAACAGGACATTCTCATTGGTTAATGGAGCTAGCGCTCCCGGATTGCTATTGGTTGAATAGTCAATAAGTTGCCTATATAAGGAAGGCTATAGCCAGTTCGAGCTGTCACACCATGTAAATAAAGAGTTTGAAGTTCACTGTTTCTACCGGCTCGTCTCCATTATTCTCACCCATGCTCCAGACTTAACACTTTCATAATTCTATTAGACTATTTCTTCAATATTAGTATAATCCTGGTCCCATAGCAAGTTGTGCCATGGCAAATTAGCCACGGTGAGTCTCATGGAGAGTTGGCCACAATAAGTTGGCTATGGAGAATTGGCTGCAGTGAGTTGTCACAGACTCTTCAAACTGAGACACTCCTTCCCAAATCGCAAGAATTCATAAGCAACTTACGGAGGTGGGGGGTCACAATAATCTTGATCAGAAGCAGACTGTGGAGCATTGTTTCAACTTTGCCTCTCAATTTAGCAGTGGAAACATCAGTGAGCAGCTGAGCCATTGCAAAGTGTGAGAAACCCTATGAACATAAGAACCCCTATGAACATAAGAACCCCTATACTAAGAACATAAATGGTATATATATTTATTTCTTATAAACCTTAAGCCAACTAAATTTACTCTTATTCATTGAGGGAATCATAGAAATCCATTGATTTCAAGCTCAAGGTATAGGAGTCACGGTATTACAAATTTCAAGAATTCCAAACATAGGCAACTTATGTAACAGACCTTGTAATGACCTCAGAAGAGCTGGAAAAATTATATTTTTGCCAGCTGCATTAGAGTTACATGATCCATTCACACATATTTCTGTTCCGGTCAATTTCCTCATTGAGGAAATTTCAAATACACATTTCTAAAACAACAACAACAAAAAGTCTTAGGAAATACATTTCCTAAAGATACTTGTCAACACTATATTTTTAGATGAGCTATGCTTGAACATTTGGAAAGCAAGCATGCACAGGAGAGCTGGATAAATGAAACAGGATTTAACCTGCATCAGCAATGGCAAAGACTGAAGCCTTATTCAGGCATTAAGTGAATTGGGAGTACTCACCATATGACCTTTACCAATAAGCCTGTTTCTATCAGGACCTTGCTTGCACACAGCCAGATCTTTGAAGTGGGATGCTACCAGTTCTGCCCAGTTCTATAGAGCCGCTAGCTCTTAACAGTAGTAGACACCAAACCGGTTTTGTGTTTGCTGCTGTTTGGCCTACCTGGGCTCTTACTTGTCCTTTATTTCCTGCTTTTTCAACTTCAACTGTTTTTCAACTGTCCCTGCTTTTTCAACTGTTTTGCGCAGCACAGCTATGGTTGAAAAAGCAGGGGAAAAATATGCTTTTCAAATCCTGCACACCTGCGCACAGCACTTTTCAGCTGTCCAGGCGGCACAGCCTAAGGTTATTTTACATTTGCACGCAAAACATAGTCACTGAACTGGTAGTAACATAGGTTGAATCCCACCCCTGGTTTGAAGGCTTTTCTCCTGTAGACATCAATACATTCTATGCATCCACAGGAAATCGACATTATTTGAAGAACATATAAGAGAATGTTGATTGTGAACATTTACAAGGTTTGAGTTTTTCAAATATCTATAAGAAACAGCACATCAAGTAGGTATTAATTTCTAGGGCTGGGAACATTTGTTCCTTAAATATCAACTTACCTAACCAGAGAGAACCTACAAGTTTGGGGACACTTTGAGCAGGAATTTTACACTTTGGTGTCTCTGCTACCAAAAACCAAGGGAGTCAGATGTCTCCTTAACAGCGACATTTAGTGTGAAAGTATAGTAATAAATGTTTATGGAATTCTGAGATCAAGTTAATTTGAGCCTAATAGATATCTTCAGAAATCTAAACATGGTGGAAAATTGACATTGATTTGGAAAACAAAGCAAAAACTGCAAAAAAATGCTGTGAAATTATTTGTGGGAGTCTTGGAGCATTTGATAATACAGTGCATGAAATTTACAGTAGCCTCTTCTAGCATCACTGTGATGACATGAATGAAGATTTGAATAAATCAGAGCTGGAGCAAAACAAAATTCCAAGCCCTTTTGACAGGCAACTTGTTTTCTCTCACTATCTGGCTTGCTGCTGCTCTAAGTACCATTACAATTTCTTCATGAGAAAAAAAAAATTGGGAAAAAGCTGCAAACAGGTCAAACTTAAAATTTCTTACAGGTATATTAATATACACATGTTGACACCTTAGAGAAAGTTTATCATTGTGGTTAACTTTTTAAAGATCCTTTTTCATGTGAAACTTGGGTGGGAAAAGGGGTTAGTGCAAAGCAAGCCATGAAGAGCTGAGAAATGAGCTCTTATATAAGAAAATATCTTATATAAACTCTACGAATTAAGGCCTGGTCACACTGCAAGAACTTTGCTATAGCGGTCCTTGAACGGTAGGAAGAGGGGGACAAATTTCGACACTGCTTGTCACCGCGCACAAAATTGGAAAAAAAATTCAAAAACACGGGCGTTGCCTTAGCGGTGCACCGCTGAAGCCGGCGTTGTTTTAGCGTTGGTTTAACGGTAGGGAACGTTGGTTTAGCGGTGACACGAGCGTTGATAAAGTGGTGTTCTGCGCATGCGTGCGTTGGCTCGGCGGGGGTTTGAAGTAATTGCGACATGCCGCTTTGGACTACTGTAACGGAGCTGTACGGAAGTTCTCAAAGAGTTTTGATAGAAGTTCATCATGGGACATGGACAAAAGAAGAGGAAGGCTGGAGGAGGAAAGGCAGCAGCCTCCAAGAAGATGCAGGCAGCAGTGGAGTCAGGTAAATATATGTGGCCCACTGGTTGCGTCAATAAATATTTAACTTTGAAAAAAATACTGTAGTGTTATGTATTTTACTTCAACATTTTGAAATAGAATGAGGAGTACTTGCAGAAGAACCAATTATTTTGACCAAAATTAGTTAAAAACCAGTCTTCATTGTTTAAAATATTTAAGGAAAAAAATATGATATAAGATCTTTCTAATTTTGTAGTGAACTTTGTTTGTAGAAAACAAAATAACCTTATAAAGCAGCATGCTGACAGAGAGCTTACACAAAAATGTATATATATGTGGGACTATGCTATTATCACATGCTGACCACGTGGTATCTCATACATACAATGTTAATTTATAGAAATATGAGCTTAATTTGAGGCGTATCATTTTCAGTACACACTCGAAATATAATGTCCTTTCAACATGAACAAGTACAAAAACGAATAAAGAAAGAAAAATTTGAAACCTCAACCATTCTCTTTAATTTATTATTCCATTGTTATATTTTGCAGAGACCAGTCAGGCCACACCAGAAGCCACTGCTAGCACAGCCACTGCTAACACAGCCACAACCACTGCTACCATCGCCCAGGCAGGGGCAGCTGCTGATGAAGGTAATCACCAATAAAAATGTATGAAATTTAATATAATTATGATGATAATAATAATAATAACCATAATCTTTCTTTCACGTTAATTGTCATTGCTCATTTATTATTCATGTTGTATATTTTGCAGACTCTGATGATGAGCCCCAGGAGGCCCTGACACAGGACCAGCCTGATGGTGAGGAGCTACCCCCTGGTGATGACCAACCTGAGGAGGGCCGTGCTGCTGCTGAAGGTAATTATAATGTGATGAATGCAATGAAAAACTAGACTTTCAATAGAGGAGTTTTGTAATGTAGTCAAATTTATTCATGTTTCCCCCAAGACAAAATATGTATTCACCTGTCAAAAGACAACCACATCACAATAGTTAGAAGGCGAATTGCATACATTAGTGTTGCCAAGTCGGACAAACATTGTAGCTTGTCCGACCTAGCAACAAGGACTGCGGGTGACGATCATTCCATCCATTACAATGTTTGAATGTTATTGTTTGTTATCAGTAGAACAACTATTTTCTCATTGAAAATTTAACAAAGCTTTAGCAAAGCTTCCAAAACAGCGGTGGTCCAGCATTGAAGATTTCTGCGTTGGCCTAGCGGACCCAAGCGTCCACGAACTTGCATCTAGCGGCACCAAACTTTGACCGGGCGTTGTTGGAGCGGTGGTGAACTTTGCCGGAGCGGAAAATTGTGCGCTCCTCACCGCTCACAATATTTTGTGCAGCTCAAAACTTTCGGAGCGGTAGGAGGGACCATCAGCGGAGACCGAGCGTATATGGCGTTGCCTTAACGGAGGCCAACTTCTGTTAAACGGTGGTGAACGGTTACGAGCGGTGATTTTTTTTTTTCACCGCTCCAGGACCGCTATAGCAAAGTTCTTGCAGTGTGACCAGGCTTTTACTAAGATTACATACAGCAACATTAACCACATAGCAATAGCACTGGCCTTATATGCTGCTTCACAGCCCTCTCTAAGCAGTTTTTTACAGAGCCAGCATATTGTCCCCAATAATCTTATTTTACCGACCTCAGAAGGATGGAAGGCTGAATCAACCCTGAGCCAGTGAGACTTGAACTGATGGCATCCAGCAGTCAGCAGAAGTAGCAGTACTGCATTCTAACAACTGTACCACCATGGCTCTGTAATATATCACTACATGATGATATATTACAGCCTGCTGTTACAGTTAATCAAAAGTACACTCAATCTTTATACCTAAGAAAGTTGTTACATCTCCTGTTATCATCCTAATAATAAATTTGTTGCTCAATCATTATGCATTTGATCAAAATTTGTTTATCACAGGCACAGTAGAAGTTAATGTGAAAAGCTGTTTTGCTGCAATACTAACTTCAGCCACTGAGAAAGCTTTGTTTTGTTTTGTTTTTCATTTTGCTGCACAGGGAAGAAATTAACCATATCCCAAGACTGTGGTAAATCTTGTCAATACACAAAACAAGACACAAAATCACTTTTCTGCTGGCCTCATTGAACATGTAACCAGAAAAGTCTGTGATTTAATCTAGATATTTGGAGGGGTAAGTGTGCGCTGAGGAAAAAGGAATCAAAATCTTTGAATTTATTAGTTATGGATAAACAAAGCCTTGTTCTCAAATAAGGAAAGTCTGATTCTGATTTTTCAATTTATTAAAAAATCTCTATTATATATCAAGGATAAAGAGAGGTTAAACTCATGCCCTAGCTGGATCAAAAATTAGGCTGGCGCCATTCTGCCTGCCTGCTTCAGTGTCTTAAACTGGCCATGCATCATAAGAAAATTGTCCAGTTTAATCTAATTCTATCTGAATCTATGGGAATAAGACTTGCAAGTAGTGGGCAGTATGCTGAAAAAAATAGAAATATGTGAAAGTCTAATCAAATCACTTTAAAAGGAAAAGTGGTGATCACTAAAGCCAAATAAAATTAGATTGCTGTAAATAGGAGAAGATTATTAGATAAGGTCATAGTGATTCAAGGCAAAAAAAAAAATATTAGTGCATTGGAAATGTCAGGGAAATTCTTTGTATCTGTCTAACCTTGGAAGATGTGATATGTCTGTAAAAGAGACAGATTTATGTTTTTGGCCTATCTGTGAAATGTAGGTGGAAAATTAACATGATATATGGAGTGTATTCCCCCGGCATTATTCTACTTTTTCATTGATTTTCGTAACCTTATATTCATCTACAGCTGTAAAATGGAGGTCAGAATTATTAAAGCTGGCAGTGGTTAGTCTATGATTTGGCCATGCGTGGGGAGACAAGAACACTAATGCTCTTCTATACATGAATTATAATTCCTGAATTACTACTGCTCTATAGGAGAAAAGAAAATATTAAATCTCCATGGATCCAGAGAAATGGAGCAACATTTGCAGCTCTTATTCAAGCTGTTTTGTGCAAAACTAGCTTGCTCCTTTCAGTGTTTGTATGCAGCTTTTCTATCTAAGAAATGATTATTGTCTCACCTAATATACCATTCCGAATTTAAGGATATTTGTATTTCTGAGATGAGATAGTAATGACCCTTTCCAGAAATAAAAATTGCAGTCAAGACAGAGTTGGGTATATTCCTCTTTTACATATTTTTTTTAATGTTTCTTAATTGATACACATTGGAAACTGGCTTTGTTAATGCATGTTTTCAACATTAAAGATAATGAAACTATTGCAATTCATTTTAAAAAAAATTCTGAAAATCAATTTTAAAACCTAAACAATCCTTCTAGAATGGTCAATATTGGTGGTAACTAACCCACTAGCGAAAAGGGGTAGGATATGGATCTTTGTTAGTTTTGCTTTTCTCCTCATATTATTGAATCACTCTATAGAAGCAACATTTCCTGCAGGGGGTTAAAAAAATCCCTTTAAGGTGCAAAAACATTGTCAACCTTTTTTTTTTAACTGAAGAAGCATTCAGTTTTGTTATAGAAATATAGAATATGAATAATACTTCAACTACCGGTAGGTAGACAGAACTAACAATACATAGCTGAACAGAATAATGGAATTTTTAGTAGTGTATAAAATGGTATTGTCACACGCGTCAATAGCAAAGAGCCTCTTTCTTTCTTTCTTTCTTTCTTTCTTTCTTTCTTTCTTTCTTTCTTTCTTTCTTTCTTTCTTTCTTTTTCTGTCTTTCTCTCTTTCACACACACAGAGACAAATTAGAAAAAAGGAAAAAAAAATACCTATACAATAATTATAGTGAGCATGTTGTTTAACTGTGAGATATAAAAAAAACTAGAATATATGAGTTGTAAGAAGATGCAGATAAGAAATTTTGTTCTTTTTTCTTGAAAAGAAGAAAGGGAATTTTCTTTGAAAAGAAATTTTCTGGCAGGGTTCCAGAAAAACCCAACTCCAGTTAAAAACTCTGAGAAAGGCATTTTGTCAAAGTTTCCTTTTATTAGAGTAGTTATACTGGCACACCTGGGAAAACCTGAATCTGAAAGATCTGGATTTTCCTCCAATAAGTAAAAATTACAGATCAATCCCCTTCACCCATCATTCAGTCACATGCCCCAATCACCTTCCGTTCCAGCTTGAGACTTCCCTTGAACCGCTCCTCAACCAGGTACAGGAATAACATGACCTTGACTTTAAAGAAGAATGCTATTATGTCTAACCATATGCGCTCCATGAAACCTCACCTCCCAACTTCCCAAGCTCAAGAATGTGGCAATGTGGAAGCTTCTGGTGCTAATATGGCTTCCAAAGCTGACATTTTCTTTATTTTTCATGATCCATGCCTCCTAATTCCATAGAAGAATTAAGAAAACCATATGTCAGCCCTGGATCTATCTGTGGACATAGTTACAGGGCTGCCATAGTGGGAGATGTGCAAGCTATGGGAACCAGAAGTGAAGGGAATATAGTCATAAAAACATTATTTCACATGAAATCAAGGATGCGCTGCTGGCACCTGCAGGGGAGTGACCGAAGTTTGGTGGCAACTGAGAAGTAGATTGATTAGGCCATGTGATGTGAATGTCACTGGAAAAGGTAGGGTGTGAGTTTTAGTGTGTGTATGGGGAAAACATGGGATTTCAGATTTGAGTTTTCCCCAGATGTACCAATATGACTTCTCTAATAAAATCTTACTTTAATGGATTTGGTCTCAAAGTTCTGAATTGCAATAAGGAATTACTTGAAATGCTGACACCATATTTATTTATTTAATTTAGATGCCACCCATTTCAGTGATAAGGTGACTGGGCAGTTTACAAACGGTAAAAAGATAAATATTAAAATTAAGGAAAGTTACATAAAAACTAAGACCAAGAAGATGGATGGTATGGGTTTTCAGGGCTGCCAACCTTGAGTGATAGTTCGGAGTGAGACACTGCGAGGGAGCGGAGCGACCGAGGGGGGGATGGTGTGGAAGGGGGGTGTCCCCCCTTCCACGGTAGGGAGCTTTGACAATTTTACATTTTAAATGGTGCAATCTGATGCATACTTTAGTCATGATTTGGACATATACATACATACATACATACATGCAAGCAGCACCAATGTACTTGAACCAGATTTGTAAGATATTAATAATGCAGTTCACTGACCATGAATAATTGAAGTTCCTGACTTGTAACTGCAGTATTCTACCTCAACTGACTTTATTAGCTTAGTGATGTACTATAGACCACTATAGGATGAATTCAATGTGCAACAAAAAGACAAAAAACCCGAAACAACTACAGAGATAATGCAAATACATCAATGGGTATTCTTCTTTCTGTATCAAATACCATACTACATGCCAATATCAAATGCTATAGTCTCAGTCTTTAATTATATACTAACTTGTTGACTGAAATAGGGGTTCATAATTTCAGACATGTATAAACTAAACATTTAATCGAATAATGAGTGCTTCATATAAATATACATATTGTTAACTGTAAAACTCATCTACTGTATTCTGAAGCTTGGCCCTAGCTTTCATCATAGAAGCTATAGAACCAAAACAAAGCCCTGGTAGAGACTAAAAAATACAGCAAGTGCTGTATCTTACACAGTGCTGTATCTTACACTGTGTAAGATACCTTGTATCTTACACTGTGTAAGATACCTTGTATCTTACACAGTGTAAACCCCAGGGTGGTGCTCGTAAAATTACTTTTTTTAAAGAGCCATTATAGCAACTTTATTTGGCTGAAGAATTAAGCAGATGTTTAATTAATTACCATTTGGAGGAGACTGCTTCCAATATTAGAAAAAGGGAAACCCTAACCTTGTTTTTAAAGTATTTTCAAAAATGCCGTCTTGAAAACTCACCTGCTACCAAGGCCCAGAGTAAACCGGAGGGGGAGAGGGGGAAGGTTACTAAACCAAATCCAAGTTATTAAAGGAACCCAACTGCACTCTCAATGCTGGAGTGTCATGCGATCGCTTGGAAATACATAACCTTTCATCCTGGTTGATCCCATTGTCCTAACAGAACATTGTCCTGATGCTTTTAGCATGTGGGTGTATGAGCAAACTTCCACCACCACCACCACCCCTTTACACGCCTTATGCTCTCTTTTAGCTGATCCAAAAGAGTCTTCCCAAACCAGCAAGGCGAGAAGCGCGCCAGGCTGATCTATAAAGGGGCTGGGCAGCTTTGTGCAAAATAGAAAGTTGGAGGACTGACAGGATGTGATCCTCTGGAACAAATGTCTTTCAGAGAGAGAGAGACGCCCCAGCTTCTAGTTACATCTCTGGCAGCAGACAATTCTCAGCTTTGCTTACCAGGGTTATTCCGAGGCTGTTGCCTGCAAAAGAGGCTTTGCCAGCCCCCTCGTGTCCTTCTTTGAAAAGGGCAGCTGGCTTGTCCCGGAGGACATTGCAGAGAGGGAGAGCGCGGGGCAAAGTGGCTGTGAGCGCCCCGGGCGGGAAGAAGCCTCTTGCTCTTCGAGCGAATTTGCTAATCGGCATCATGCACAGTTACAGGACGCTGAGGCAGAACGAGGATTAAGGCGGGAAAAGAGGCGCGGTGGGGTGGCTGGGCAGGGCGGGGCGGCGCTGGGAGCTCATCCTTCTCCTAAGGGGAATATTCAGAATATCAATTCTCAGCTTTGCTTACCAGGGTTATTCCGAGGCTGTTGCCTGCAAAAGAGGCTTTGCCAGCCCCCTCGTGTCCTTCTTTGAAAAGGGCAGCTGGCTTGTCCCGGAGGACATTGCAGAGAGGGAGAGCGCGGGGCAAAGTGGCTGCGAGCGCCCCGGGCGGGAAGAAGCCTCTTGCTCTTCGAGCGAATTTGCTAATCGGCAAATTCAGTTACAGGACGCTGAGGCAGAACGAGGATTAAGGCGGGAAAAGAGGCACGGTGGGGTGGCTGGGCAGGGCGGGGTGGCGCTGGGAGCTCATCCTTCTCCTAAGGGGAATATTCGGAATATCAGAGAATGTACTAGAGATATATTTATTTTTGTACATTCCATTTTGGGGGTTTAGCATGAGATTTCGTTTATCAGAGTGAGACAGTCAAAATTGGTTGAATTGCATGAGTCTCACGCTGATTGCGTGAGAGTTGGCAGCCATGGGTTTTGAAGTCTTCTTATCCCATCAACCACCACCAGCAAAAAGCAGCCCCATCAGGGCCCCAAGCCAATGAACAAAACCAGGTTTTAAATTTCTTCCAGAAGGCCAGAAAGAAGGACTCAGATCTCGCCTCCATAGACAGGGGCCACAGTGGAAAAAGCTCTGTTACCTTCCCACCAAAATGGCACCTATTTTTTCTACTCATATTTGCATGCTTTCAAGCTGCTAGATGGGCAGGAATTGGGGCAAGGAATGGTAGCTCACTTGAACTCAAATCTGGACTGTCAGCAATCCAGTTGACAAGCTCGGTGTCTTTAATTGTGAGCCATCGTGGCCCCTTAACCCTACATATATAATTTTGCACTGTTTAGTGTATAATGACATTTATCACTCAAAAAACATATTAGAATTTTCCCTATAAAGAAAGCTGCACATAAAAAAGCATTATATGAGCCAGAGGAAGGAACTGAAAAGAGAAAAAATATGTGGAGAAATGTATCAGTTGTGAGAAATTGTGGTCATTTTTACCAAAATCTTCCATAAAAGGTCCCAAAACACTTAATAAATCAATAAATTATATTAAATTGTCCCTCAAAAATTATGGATGGAAAGAAGAGAAACTGAGCCAGATCCTTTCCCCCACATCAATTTAAGGTGATAGCACCAGTTTGAGCTTCTTTGGTGACAGATCGAAATCTGTGATCGTGTGCAGTTTCGATCTGTGCTTGCCACTGGAGCGCCCCGAGCCAACTGATTTCGGGGCTAAGCCACCCCGTAGAGGTGGTGAAGAGGGGGGAGACTGCCAGCAGGGTTGAGGAGAGTCACAATTTTCCTCCCCAGCTGGTCATTACTCCCTTTCCCAAAGGCAGTTGCAGCAATGGTCAGAAATGGCCACCTCAAAGAAGAACTTGAAATGAAAAAACAACAATATAAGGTACCTTGGAATTTGAATTGTAAAGAACAACATTGTTCCCAAATCAGACTTTGAAGCAGTGAATGAGAGAGGAAAGGGAAAGGATTTGGTGTTTTTTTTTTCTTCCTTATATTGACAACTAAGAGATTTAAGCAAGAAACTGGCAAAAATACACTTTGAAATTAACAGGTATTTCAGCTGAAAATAAAATGTCAAAGGGATAACAAAGATGTCTGCATTCTCAAAAACTTTTAAAAGAAGGAAAAAAAACAAAAGGGTAGGATCTGGAAAAATGGAGGAGACCACCTGGAAGTGAAAGGAATTAACAGTGAAACTTTAACAAGATTCCTAAAATATACATTTTAACTGAAACTCTGCAACAAGATAAGAGAACCCCAGGAAGAGAAAGTGGGAAAAAAAAGCAAGAAGAAACAGTTTTGGATTATTTGGATTACTTGGTGATTTTTGGATTTTTGGCTATTGGATCTAAAGGACTAAAATTAATTGAGTGGTTGTTTAAAAGTTTTTAAAATGGTATCACTCTTGAAAGAATTGAGAATGGAACTTACAAAACAGAAAGAAGATACACAAGAAGGAAGAGGTTCTTTTGGCTTCATATTTAAATTTTTAGAAATGGGGATCCTGAACTATGAGAAACAACAAGAAATGCCTGAAGAGCGGGACAAAGAAGAAGCCATCTTCAATGACCAAGTATTTCTATGTGGGGAAAAGAAAGGAAAGGGGGGAAAGAGAGTAAAAAATTTAAGATCTGAAAAAACAACCCAAAAAAAGAATAGTTTGAAAAGTAATTACAACATTAGGAAGAAACAGAAGAGAGGATTACAGAAGAGAGAATCAGAATTAGAGAGAGAAGGGGTCAAAAAGGGAAGGGAGAAGAAGAGAGAGAAGAGGGAAAGGAAAAGAAATTATAAAGGACAGAAACAGAACATAAAGAAACAGGGAAAACGTACAAGGATTAAGGGTATAAGCCTATTTAGAAGACACAGAGATAATGGGTGAAACTTAATTGAAAGGGGGATTCTGCAAGGGTACATAAGATAGTGTTGTTATATTAGAAATAGAAATGAACTTTGAAAATATGAAACAAGTGTGATTAAAATGATAGATAAAATACTCATTGTAATGGAATGGAATGTTTAATCAATAAATGAAATAAAGAGAATGAGAGAATGAAATTAGGAAAGGAGGGGAACGTTTTAATTATTATAAATGTGTTATAAAAATTTAAGTGAAGAGAAATACAAAAGAAACATGAAAAAAATATGGAAATATTATAAGTGTTCCTAGATGTATGATACCCTATTGAAAAGAAATGTTAAAGATGTCAAAGATTATATCTAATATTAGTGATAGAGCTGAATTGGAATAGAATAAGTATTTTATTATATATATATATATATATATATATATATATATATATATATATATATATATATATATATATATATATATATATATATATATATATATATATAACTCACAGACAAACACCATACAGAAGCCTGATGATGGCAGATGAGATTCTGTCTGTGCCCAGGTGTTTGCCTGGCTTGTGGTGTGGAGATTTTTTTGTTTGTGAGTGCAGGCTTCCAAATGATTGAGATCCTGGTGGAATCATCTCTTCTGTTCATGCTTTCTGGTCTTTTTTCAATCTCTATGGCTTCTCTGATGATTCTGTGGCTGGGATTTTCTATGGTGGCTAGGGTTTTGGTGCCATTGAAGTTGATGTTATGACCTGTGGCTTCCATGTGTTGGACGAGTGAGGAAGTGTGTTCCAGCTTTTTGACTGCATTTTTGTGTTCATCCAGGCGGGTGCTTATTCTTCTATTGGTCTGTCCAATGTATGTAGCCGGGCATGATGCACAGGGGACTTCATATATGCCTTGGTTTTCCAGGTCAATTTTGTCTTTGGGGTTCCTGAGGATGGCTGCTATTTTTCTGTGTGTTTTGAAGGCAGTCCTGATGTGATGTCTGTGTAGTACCTTACTAATTTTGTCTGTAGTGCCTCTTATGTAGGGCAGGACAGCTGTTCCACAGGTCTGTTCATCTTCTGGGTCTCTATTATGTCTCAGTGTGTTTTTGTGGATCAAGTTGGTGATATTGCTTTTGTGGAAGCCGTTGGCTGTCAATATTTTAGTCAGGGTGCATAGTTCAGTCTTAATGTGTGTCTTGTCTGCCAGGCGTTTGGTTCTGGTAATTAGTGTTTTATCCACGGAGTTTATCTGTGCTGGGTGGTGGTGGGATTGGGCGTTGAGGTAGCGGTTGGTGTGTGTTTTCTTCTGGTATATAGTGTGTCCTAGTGTGCCATCTGTTTTCTTGTAGATTAGTACATGTAGGAATGGTAGTTGTTTGTTTGTTTCTGTTTCCATGGTGAACTTGATTTTGGGGTGTGCACTGTTTAGGTGTGTTAAGAAGTTGTTTAGGTTTTCTTGTCCATGGGGCCAAATCACGAATGTGTCATCGATATATCTTAACCATAGTTTGGGTTTGAGTATGGCATTAGCCAGGGCTCTGGATTCGACTTCTTCCATGAACAGGTTTGCAATGACAGGTTACAGTGGTGATCCCATGGGGGCTCCTTCAATTTGTTTGTATCTTTGTCCTTTGTATATGAAATATGTGTTGGTTAAGCAGTGTTCTGTTAGTTCCATGAGGTGTTTAGCTGGTTGGTATTCATTTTTGATGATTTCGAGGGTCTCTTTTATCGGGACTTGAGTGAATAGTGAAACCACGTCAAAACTTACAAGCAGATCTTCTTGCTCCACGTGTAGATCTTTGATCATTTCCAAGAAGTGGTATGAGTTTTGTACATGAGAAGCTGCTGTTTCAGCATGGGGCTGTAGCTCTTCTGCTAGGTGTTTAGCCAGGTTTTGTAGTGGTGCTCCTCTGGAGCTGACTATGGGTCTGAGAGGTATGCCTTCTTTGTGTATTTTTGGGAGGCCGTATAATTTGGGGCATTTGGAAGATTTCTCTCTGGGTATGATCGTGTGTTGGATCTCTTTGCTTATGTGGCTGGTTATAATTTTCTTCTTGGTTAATTTTTCCAGATATGTGGTTGGGTCTGTGTTTATGGGTTTGTATGTGGGGTCTTGGAGTAGGTCTGTCAATTTAGTTTCATAGACCAATAGAAGAATAAGCACCCGCCTGGATGAACACAAAAATGCAGTCAAAAAGCTGGAACACACTTCCTCACTCGTCCAACACATGGAAGCCACAGGTCATAACATCAACTTCAATGGCACCAAAACCCTAGCCACCATAGAAAATCTCAGCCACAGAATCATCAGAGAAGCCATAGAGATTGAAAAAAGACCAGAAAGCATGAACAGAAGAGATGATTCCACCAGGCTCTCAATCATTTGGAAGCCTGCACTCACAAACAAAAAAATCTCCACACCACAAGCCAGGCAAACACCTGGGCACAAACAGATCCCCCCTGATACCTCCAGCTCAAACACACCCCAACTAGGCACCCAGATGAAACCCAGCTTCCTAACTAATGATAGCCGTCCATTTACCCGAAGCCAAGCTGCACTAAAGGCCTCCAATAGAGTAACACAATGTTGCCAGCCAATCAAGATACAAAAAGAGCCCCCCCCCCAAAAAAAAACAGTCAGAAGATATTAGTAGCAGAACATAGCAAACTCCAAGACCAATAAACATAGACCAAGACTCTCAACCAATCCGGAGGAAGAAAAAACCATTCTGACACTGCAATAGGCTGCCCCAAATTTAAATCTGAAACCACTGTAAAAGTCTGACTCACAGACAAACACTATACAGAAGCCTGATGATGGCAGATGAGATTCTGCTGAAACGTTGCTACAACTTTAAAACACCACTACTATGACGTGGGAAAATACCCAAACAAAGCTGAATGCCAGACATGTAAGTACCCACGAAAACTTAAGAAAACAAATATATATATATATATATATATGTGTGTGTGTGTGTGTGTGTGTGTGTGTGTGTGTGTATTCTCTTTAAGAACTTAGTGCATATTTTTAGAATATACCAAGCAGAATTCAACTGGAAGTTATGTGTTATATTGAATGTTATAATTGTAAAGGCATAAATTGAAATTTAAATAAGAGTTGAATAGATAAAAATTAAAAGATACAAAAGTGTCATACTCCAATTAGTAACTACAGGGACAATTTTGTTTAATGAGAAAAGAAAATATGAAATTGAAACAGGACAGACAAAAGTATAAATATAATGACTAGAAAGATATTGAAACTTTAAAAAAGATATATATAATTGAATTTAGAAAGGAATGAGATAATTCAAAGTAAGATTGAGAAAACCAAGGGAAGGGAAAAATTATTGAGAAAATGTTAAAATGGTAATAAGATATGGAATAGAACACAAAGATGAATATGAAATTGAATTTGTGTTTGTATGGAGAAGTAATAACCCGGAACCATGCTATTCTCAAAAAAAGAAATTTTACTTGTATTATGTTTTGTGAAAATCCAAATAAAATTTTTATTAAAAATTTTTTAAGGTGATAGCAATGAATAGAAGAGCTTGTTGCTTTAATTGGACTGTTACTTCATGTTTGAAAACTTTTGAGGAACTCTGTATGAGTTGACAATGCAGTTACTGCTGGCAATATGGCACACATTTTTCCCTTAGATGGTAGTTGGCAGAACTTTCTATGTTAAATAAAAAGCAATAATAATAATGTGCCAAAATCTCATGACGGTCTTTAAACTCATTACATTTTGGTGTTCCCAGCCTACATTTTGAGAGATTTTAAATGTGATTGTATGAGTCTGGACAATCTCTAAAAATGTTGGCTATTTCATTCATGTGGGAGTGTACACAAACATACATTCATACACACACATACATGCAATAATACACCAATGATGAGGACAAGATCACAGGTAGGAATGAGCAGGGGGGAGAGAAAAAGACAATAATCAAATATATGATTTGAATACACCCAGAGACAATTAAATCTCACCTTACCAATGAAGGATTTTTCACACCTGAGGAAGAAAATCCTAAAAAGTATATCACATTTTGCCTCATAGTAAAGATACAATAATAAATATATTGTATCATTATACAATTAACTCCTTACAGAAACATCCCAAGGATATGGCATAGGTCTTACACACACCCACACACACTTCCCCCTTTTTAGGACCAAGATTCCCTGATTTCCACATTATTGATTTGATTTCCTCAATGATCCCCGAAAACATTTTTTTTCTGAGTCTGAGAATCCTCTCAGTCCTAAATTCTTTTGGCATTCTACTGCATCCTCAAATGCTTGATAAATTTAAAGTAGCTCAATACCTCATCTAAATTCTTTCGGTGCTGTGGATGACAACTGGAGAGAATGGCAAGCATTGCCTCTTTCTCCTTCTGTCCTTGGATATCTGGGTGTGCTCTATATCTAATTTACCCATACTGTAAAGGCAACTTTTAATATGCATATAAGTTGTACTGGAAAATGCACACGATATAAGCTTAGTACATTCATTATGAGCTTAGACACCTTCATTTCCCTACATTGGAATTATGCAGATCTATTCTAGATTATAATTTATTTGTTGAATTTAAAGGTTACCTAAAATACTGGGTGGCTTATAACATTAAAGGCATAGATAACAATCAAGCAGTATATGAAGTTGCCAATTAAGATTTTTTTTAACAGCACAAAGAAAATTTTGTAATAGTATAACAATGTCAATTTTTTTAAAAAAAAAACCCTGAATGTTATCTAAAATCCTGTCTAAACATGTCTGTGGTAAGCAAAACACGGATCAATTAAAGAGAACATTAGTGACCCTTCAGTTTGTTGGCAGCTCAGATTTGATACAGAGAAAATCAATAAAACTGGACAAATCAATGCAGACTTCTTGAAGAGGCTGTAGGCTCATCATGCATTTGGTCAAAGCCTGGGGCAGGGAAACCCTTCATTTTAGAGCTACAATTTAAATGTAGTTCTAAAAGATAAATGTATAAAATCAGTTAGATAATCATGATTAAGACCAACTGTAGGAATCATTATTGTCCCACACAGTCAACCAGATGTTCAGATTGGCTCTCAGAATTTTTTGTCCACCTATTGAATCCTTCTCAATAACCTAAGATAGACAAATGTGGATGTTTGATGGTATTACAGATAACATCGCAGGATAAAGCTGCCCTTTGCAAGTGAGGAATTATTATTATTATCATTAGTAGTAACATTTGATAATAACAATGTGATAAACTTAGCTAAGCTGTATTGACAAAGTGAAAATAGATTGCTTTATTGCAGGGCAGATTGTTTCTTATGCTGAAAATAATTAGAAAGTAATGTCTTCCTATTAAATCAGTTTTTCCTATAACAAACACTTGTTCCATCTATATGACACTATATGCTGTCCTTCAGTTAAAAATAACGAAAAACAATATTCTTTTGCATTTCCTCAAACTACCAAGACAGAGAAATGGAATATAGGTGGGGTTTCTTTTTCTTTTTTTAACCAGATGGGGACTGATAGTAATAGGGACAAGAAATATAGAACTGGCAAGCAGATATAAAGGGAATATCCCACTTCCTGGCCAAAAAAAATAATTGGCTTTTATCTTTTTATATTTTAGCTGGGAACATTCCTGAGCTAGTTCAAAGAAAAACGTAGACCTCATACCTAATATTATAATTTTCTTTACTGTATTCCCTATTATCTTCCAATTTATACATGAACTCAGTGGAAAAGCTTCTGTCTCTTGGTTGGATTCAGAGGTGCTATTTGACCGGTTCGCACCTATTCGGGCGAACCGGTAGCAGTTATTTGGCATGAGTCGCTGAACCAGTGACAATCCCTGGCTGGCCACGCCCCCAACCTGGTCGCCCGATCGTTCACTTGCGATCGCTCTCCTAGCTTTCTGTTTCCCATATCCTCTTTCTCCCTGGGGAAAAGGAAGAAAGGCATGGACGCTGCAAGTAACGCTTTCCCCTGTGTGAGTTAAAGTGTCAGGAGTGAGAAAGAGTGTGGTCTGACAGAGGGGGTGGGGGTGAATCGAGCCTTGGAGCACTTTTGCAATGTAAAAGAAATGCATTTTGGAAGCAGGTATTTTAAAAACTTCTCCAAGGATTCCCCATGAACGCTGCAAGTATTGCTTTTCCCTTGTGAATTAAAGTGCTGGAGTAAGAAGGAGTGCGGTCTGACAGGGTGGAGTGGGGGAATCCACTCCAGCCTTGGAGAAATTTAAAGGAGCTGCTTCCCAAATACTTGTCTGTTAAGTGCTCTGTGTATGTGAGAGAGAGAGAGGGGGGGAGAGAGAGAGAGAGAGAGAGAGAGAGAGAGAGAGAGAGAGAGAGAGAGAGAGAGAGAGAGAGAGAGAGAAAGAAAGAAAGAAAGAAAGAAAGAAAGAAAGAAAGAAAGAAAGAAAGAAAGAAAGAAAGAAAATAGGAAGAGAGAGATAAAACTCTGTGCTATTAT
The DNA here is from genome assembly GCA_033807585.1 of Hydrophis major. NCBI lineage: Eukaryota > Metazoa > Chordata > Lepidosauria > Squamata > Elapidae > Hydrophis > Hydrophis major. The sequence continues at coordinate 323,895,170 of CM066328.1, read as the reverse complement.
TTTTAATTGTTCCATTATTTATCATGTGTTAATATTTTATACTATCCCTACACCTAGAGTGATTTTTCTGCCTTTCTTTTGCCCAGGGTTACCACATATTTTTCAGGGTTTACATGCATTCAATGTCAATAGTCCAGAGCATAAAATACACATGTGTTTAACAAGAGTTGAAAGGGACCTTGGAGGTCTTCTAGTCCAACCCCCAGCTCAGGCAAGAAAACTGAGGATGCCAAACTATGAGTAGAAATCCTGGGAAAGGTGTCAGAATAATACTTAGAAGGGACCTTGGGGTGAACCCTATACCATTTCAGAGAAATGGCTGTCCAGTCTTTTCTTAAAAACTTCCAGTGATTGAACACCCAGAACTTCTGGAGACAGGCAGTTCCACTGGTTAATTGTTCTCACTGTCAGGAAGTTTCTTCTTAGTTTTAGGTTGCTTCTCTCTGTTCATTTCCATCCATTGCTTCTGGTTTGTATTCTGCTTCTTTGGAAAATACATTGTCCCCCTTTCTTTGTGGCAGCCCCTTAAAAGCCTGTTGCCTGTATCACACTCTTGAGTAAAGCATGTGAGCCATTTCCTCCTTTCAGTGGTCCATGAAAGTACATCTATAGTATGCAGATAATAAAGTCAAAAAAGGTGAACAACATTTTTACAGAATTATAGATAAGTTGAGGCTGGGTGACAAGGAATAGCTGGGAGGGGAGGGGCCAGGTGAGGCACCCCTTGATGTGAGTGACATTGAGTTGGTCACGCCCACCCAATCACATGACCACCAAGCACACCCACCAGTCACATGACCACTAAGACACACCCACCCAATCACATGACCACAAGCCACGCCCACCAAATAAGCCATGCCCACAGAACCAGTAGTAAAAAAATTTGAATTCCACCACTGGTTGGTTAGGTCATCTTCTATTGCTTGCCAAAACAGTATTTGAAACAGAAAAAGAAACCTGAAGAATTTCAGGAAATATGAGTTAAATTACTTAAAAAGTGACACAATCTTTAATTACAAATAAAAATATTTTATATTATTGAGATAAAAGTGTGGGTGGCTGGAGGGGGGGATTGTGCTTTCTCATTGTATTGGTGACTTCTCTCCAAGCCTTTCATCTTTTTTTCATTTTTATTTAATGCTATGGAGCAACGGGGGGAATCAGTGCTGGTAGAAAAGATGGAAAGGAAAAATAGCGTAAATCATGACCGAATAGAAATTCAGCAAAACTAGTCCTTGACTTACAACCATTTGTTTAATGACCATTCAAAATTACAATGCCACTAAAAAAAAGTAATTTATGACCATTGCAGCATCCCCATGTTCACGTGATGAAAATTCAGACACTTAGCAACTGGCTCATATTTATGATGGTTGTGGTCATGTCGCAAGACCTTGAGACCTCCTGATAAGGAAGGTTGATTCACTTAATAACCATATTATTAACCTAAGAATTGCAATGGTTCACTTAACCACTGTGGCAAGAAAGGTCATAAAAAGGAGCAAAACTCATTTTACAGCTGTCTTGCTTAACAGCAGAAATTTCAGGCTCAGTTGAGGTCATAAGGAGCTTCTGTGGTGCAGTGGTTAGAGTGCAGTACTGCAAGCTACTTCTGCAGCCAGCTGCCTACAATTTGGCAGTTCAAATCTCACCAGGCTCAAGGTTGACTCAATCTTCCATCCTTCCAAAGTGGGTAAAATGAGGACCCAGATTGTTGGGGACAATGTGCTAATTCTGTAAACAGCTTAGAGAGGACAAAGCACTATAAAGTGGTATATAAGTCTAAGTGCTATTGCTGTAAGTCAAAGACTCTGTAAAGCTAATTTTTATTTTTGTAGAAATGCAGTTGCTGAAGTAAAAAAGAGTCATGACAATATAAGAGTCTGCAAAATCTCAAAAGCCATTAATCCCAGCCCTTTGGGAGACTTTAAAGTAACCTTATCTCTCCATGGATTTAAACCCACCCATCTCTCAGTAGGGATGTTGCATTACATACAATTTTTATTGAACTATTTGGAGCAAAGAAGCGTGACTTACCAACTGTGCCTGAATTTACTTCTGTAACATACGACAAAAGATAATATGAAAAATAGAATGTGTAATATTTGGGGTATGCGATCGGGGGAGGATGAATTAAGCCACATAACTAGTAAAACCTTCACATGTAGTGCATAACAAGGACTAATCTGTTTGTGTCCCAAAGTGTTATAGAAAATTATCTTCTTTATTCAGCCTTGATGTGCTCCTGCACTGACTTTGTGTTATACTATTTTTCACTTTTATTCCAGCATGTTCATTCAGGAAACATCCTTTAGAGAAGGGAGAAAGGCCAACTTCAAATTAATGTATCTTTTTCTTAATCAGTAGTCCACCTTAGCTTATGGCCTCACTTTCATCATTGTCCCCAGTTAGCAGCTGTAGTCATACATATGTTGAGTGAAAGAAGACTAAGAAATTGCAGAGATTTGCTGGAAGTCAATCCTCATACTTTATTTTTAATGTATAGTTCTCTACTATTTCTATAAACATTAATTATGTAACTTGTATGACTTCACTAATGAATAACACAGTGTTTTCTATTGTATAAGGGTAGCTGGAGAATTCTGGGAGTCAAACACCACACATCTAAGAGGTGTCAAGGTTGAGAAACATTGGAATCATAACTCACAAACTGTTAAACCTTGAACTTTTAAAGTTCTTCTTTCTCTGCAGTGAAAAATAAATGAATTTTCACTTGAATAATGATTACATTTCATGGATGTCAAACCCATGGAATCTTCTACTGATCTGAACAAACACCTAATTTCCATAAGTGGTTAGTAGGTTATCTTTTCTTTTCTCATGTTCCCAGTTTTTCCACATTGTTTTCTCCAGAAATTGAAAATGAAAGATAGGGCTTCCAGTTTGAGCTTCTTCAGTGACAGACTGAAACCTCATCTCTGCGAGGCTTCAATCTGTGCTCGCCACTGGAGCACCCTGAGCTGGCTGGCTTCGGGGCTAAGCCACCCCGTAGAGGTGGTGAAGAGGGGGGAGACTGCCTGCAGGGTTGAGGAGAGCCACATCTCTCCTCCCCAGCTGGCCATTACTCCCTTTCCCGAAGGCGGTTGCAGCGGTGGTCAGAAATGGCCACCACAGAGAAGGACTTGTCTGGAAAAGAATGTGCAGGAGGAAGATAAGAGGAGAAAGTTTTGGTTGACCGGGTCAAACAGCAAAAGCAACAAATAAGGTACCCTGGAATTGAAACTATTAAAAAACAATAACATTGTTCCCTAAGAAGATTTTTAAGCTGCGAAGGAGAGAGAAAAGGGAAAGGATTTGGGGTTTTTTTCTCCTTTTCCTATACTGACAGCTAAGAGACTTAAGTAAGAAATTGAAAAAAAATCCACATTGACATCAATAGGCATTTAATGCTGAAAATAAAAAGTCAAAGGGATAATAAAATTTCTGGATAATTAAAAGCTTTTGAAAACAGGAAAGGAGAGAGGAAGAATAAAAGGGCAGGATCTGGAAGGGAAGAGACTGCCTGGAATTAAAAAAGAATTTATAGCAAAATCTCAAAAAGACTTCCAAAAGATACATTCTAACTGAAATATCGCAACAAAAACCCCAGGAAGAGAAAGTCAAAAAAGAAATAAGAAGATATAACTCGGGACTATCTGAATTACTTGATGATTTCTGGTTTCTTGGTTATTGTTTTGAATGACTAAAATCAATCAGGTGGTTGTTTAAAACTGTTTAAAATGGTTCTACTTTTAGAAGAGCTGATAATGGAACTTAAAAAGTACAAAGAAGATGCACAAGAAGGGAGAAGTTCTTTTGGCTTCGTATTTCAGTTTTTAGAAATGGAGATTTGGAATTATGAGAAACAACAAGAAATGCCTGCAGAACAAGAAGATTGCGACAAAGAAGAAGCCATCTTTAATGAACAAGTAATCTTAGATGGGGAGGGGAAGGAAAGTTGAGAAAGAGAATGGAAAGTTTAAGATTGGGAAAAACAACTCCCCCCCCAAAAAATAAAATAGAGTGAAAAATAAGTATATAATTAGAAAGCAACAGAAGAGGGAAATGCAGAAAAGATAATTAGAAATAGAGGGGGTAAAAAGGGGAGGGAGAAGATGAGAGGGAAGAAAGAAAGGAAAAGAAGTCATAAAGGATAGAAACAAAATAAAGAGAAACATGGCCTATTTAGAGATAATGGGTGAAAATTTAATGGAAAAAGGGATTCTGCAAAGGTACATAAGATAATATGGTTATATTAAAAACAGAAATAATTTTAGAAAATACGAAACAATGTATGATTAAAATACCTGATAAAATAGCTATCATAATTCAGTGGAATGCTTGTCAGTAGATAAATGTAATAAAAGGTATATTTAATGATTTATAAAACATATGTGAAGAGAAATAAGGGAAAAATTAATTATGGAGATCATATGTGTTTTTAAGGAAGTATGATATTTAATTGAAAAGTGTTAAAGATGTTAAGATTTTAATGATTATTGATAGAACTGAACTGGAACAGAATGAGGGTTTATAATTACATATATTTACAATCTTTTTTTTTTTTTAAAGAATATAGTGTGTATTATAAGAATGTACCAAGCAGAATTCGATTGGAAGTTATGTATTATGTGTTATATTGAATGTTATAATTGTAAAGGCATAAATTGAAGTTTAAATAAGAGTTGAATTGACGTAATTAAAAAATATAAAGGTGTCATACTCCAATTAGTAACTACAGGAGTTAACTTGTTTAATGAGAAAAGATAATATGAAATTGAAATAGAACAGACAAAAGTATAAATATAATGATTTGAATTGAGATGAGATAATCAAATTAAAACCAATAAAATCAAAAGAGGGAAAAACTATATATAAAATGTAAAATAGTATAAGATATGGAATAGAATACAAAAAGGAGCATGAAATTGAGTTTTGTGTCTGTATAAAGAAGTTCAACCCGGGACCATGCTATTTTCAAAAAAGATGTTTTACTTGTATTTTGTATGTGTGAAAACCCAAATAAAACTTTATTTAAAAAGAAAGAAAATGAAAGATAAAATAAGGAGGGGGAAGAAAAAGAATATTTGACCACTGCTACGCTATGTCTCGTGACAAAGTTTCCCCTCCTACACAAAAACATTTATAGCATAAATTGCCCTGAATTAAAAGATTAACAGAGTTGGAAGGGACTCTTGTAGGCCATTTAGTCTACACCCACCCAAGCAGGAGGCCCTGCACCATTTCTGACAGATGGCAGTCCAGTCTCTTCCTGAAAGCTTCCAGCGATGAAGCTCCCACAACTTCTGAAGGCATGCTGTTCCATTGGTTGATTGCTATCACTGTCAGAAAGTTTCTCCTTATTTCTAGGTTGAATCTCTCCTTGTTCTGTTTCCATCCATTATTCCTTGTCTGGCCTTCAGGTGCTTTGGAAAATAGCTTGACCTCCTCCTCCCTGTGTTTGGAGTGCCTTGAATGTACAGCTTCACTCACAATAACTAACATTGCTTGAGTTTGTTATCTAATAAGGTGGTTTTGGCAAGGGGAGAGCACTAATCTTCATTTGAAATAAAATACTTTGGCTTGATTCAGCTGATGTGAGGATTGGCAGTGAGGGAGTCATATATAACTCTGTACCCATAGACATTTTCAAAGCTGAAAAATTATGTACTAATTAATATGATTTATTCTATTTTCTATTTTCAAATTTCAAATTGTTTTCCTGGGCATCTCAAACAGAGAACTTGATCCAGGAAAAGAGAAAGAGGTAGATTAGTGCATTAAGTACCAAGAAAGGAAAGAACAAAGCAAATAAGTGCTAGGAATGGGATTATAGAGCAAGAGCAAGCCCTGATTGAGTAGGGAATATTAAGAAAAGTTACAGAGAGATATTAAGAAAACAGAATATAAAAGAGAGCTTTTCAAAAGCCATATCAGCTATGGCACCTGAATCATAATAATATTGCTGCTAGAAACTGAATCAACAGTGGAATTGCAGAAATAGTGATGCTTCAAGAAATAAATTCTAAATTCTTACATCTAAATTATTTTGCTTCCATTCTCCAGTACAGCAACAAAAGCCTTTGTGATTGGCAAAAAACAGATTTAGACTTTGGGAACAAAATCAGCTTCTGACACATTAAAAATTTCAATTGCAAAATGACAGTTGAGAACCCTATTATGAATTGAATTATAATAGCCTAATTTTGCTGCCTTTTTATGACCCTGTAACTCTTAATTCAAGATAGTGTCAGAGTAACTGCATGGAACTGAGCATTTCCTGGACGGATGCCCTTCCTGATGCCTATGTGGAGTTCACAGCAGATATTTTTTCTTTGCACCCTGAGAGAAAAATATCTGCTGCTATCTTGGATTGAACTCTCAACCTTCCCTATGGGTGGTGAGTGTCTTCACCACTAGGCCACCACACAGCTCTGAATGATAATAGTCTAACAATAATCATATAAAATAAATAAATAATAATCATATAAAATACTAAAAATAAAATAAAATAAAAGCCATAATAATAATAGTCTCTACTAAAACACTACATTAAAAAACAACTAGATCTGTATTTCCAAACTAAAATATCTCATCACAACATTTTCACATTTGTGAAAGAAAATCAAGATGTATTTTTTTTTGAAAACAATTTTATTGATTTTTTAAAAACAAACAAAACATAAAAACATCAGCTCTCTTCCATATATATGTACAAACAGTGTGTCGGTTGGTTCACCAGTTTTGTGCATTCATTTCGTAGTCTCTGTTCTGTACCTTCATTTGCATTCTTGAAACCCCGCGTTTTGATTGGTCAAAGTGTGGGGTGATCTGATTTGTTTAGTGAGCCGTGCTGATTGGCCCGCTGAGAATCTCCCACGATTGGCGGATACGAATCGCGGGAGATTCAAAGCGGTGGCATTGGCCGCGGCCGCCGCGGCTTAAGAATAAAAAGCCGCAAGTTTTCCCTTGGAGCCAGATCGGTTCCGGGGTCCTAATAAAGAGCTGAAACCACAGTCACTGCCTCCTGGTCTCCTTGCCGAACAGACACGACAGTCTCAATTACAGTTACATAATAACTCATATTGTCAATCCAAACTTATATATCCTAGTATCGCTATTAGAAAATCATTTGACTATAATTTTATTCATTCATACTTTATGAGATAACTATAATTTAAATGGTTTATTCCATAACAAATCATATAATCATACCAAATCTATCCTAAAAACACTTTATAGATATGATGTCAAATAACAAAAGAAAAAGAAAAAACAAAGATATTCCTTGTTATCTAACATTCTAAATATTCTAGATGCATGTATTTTTGTTGTACAGATAGTCCTCGACTTACAACAGTTCATTTAATAGCCATTCAAAGTCACAACAGCACTGAAAAATGCGTTATAACTTTTCTAGCATCCACAGTTATAACTTTTCTAGCATCCCCCTAGTCACATGATCAAAATTCAGATGCTTGGCAACTGATTCATATTTATGACCGTTGCTGTGTCACCGTTTGCAACCTTCTGATTAGCAAAGTCAATGGGGAAGCCAGATTCATTAAAAACTGAGTTACTAAGTTATCAACTGCAGTAATTCACTTAATAACTGTGGCAAGAAAGATCACAAAATGTGGCAAAAATTACTTATCACATGTCTCACTTAGCAACATGAATTTTGGGCTCAATTGTGGCTGTAAGTTGAGAACCACCTGTACTGTATTAATATTTATGCTGCTTAGGCTGTATCTAAATATAGTCATGCATAAAATAGACTCATTGAAATCTAAGGGATTTAAGTTAATAACTGGTAACTTAAATTCTGTTTATTTCAGTGGGTATACCTTACGTACAGTAAGTCTAAGCTTCACATTATTAAAATGAGATAGTATTATATCTCATTACTAACAGTAACCTAATGGATTTGGTGAGGACCAGTAATGATCTAAATTTAATATACTTTAAGTAATGAAGGGAGTTACTCAGAAGCTTTATCTCTCAGATTAGCAAAATTGCTTTACAAAGGGAATTAACAGAATAACTAGGGAGCATGCTCAGGTTGCATTTAACTCTGGAAATGATTCAATTCAATGTGATGTAAATAAACATGAAAAGAAAAGATATATATGATTAAATGATTTATTACTTTGTATCCTTGTAAAATCCAGAATCAGTGAAAATATTTTACTGGTGTATATTTTTCCATTGGCTCTGATCTCTATTCTCTTGAGTAAATTATTATTCAAGGCCCAGTCTCAGAATCATTACCTTACTGCTTCTTTCAGAAAGAATCCAGTAGAAGATATGGCATACTCCCTAATTGGTCAGGAGGAAAAACCTTTAGGACATTGTCCTCAGTAAGATATTACTGCTATGATTACCATCATGGTACATCCATCCCAATATCTTCATGGTACAGCTATATACTATCATGGTATATCCATCTAAATTGAACTGTATAAATAAATCTGTGTGGGACTCATATGGTTTTGTAGACAGGTGGACTCAGCCAGTGATTACACCACTTCATTTAACATCGTATTAATTGTTTAAAAAATTTTAAGGTTTGTTTTTGTTTCATTTAAGGTTTGTTTTTATCCTCTGTTTCAGGGATGATTCCTGCCTCAATAAGTCCCTACAGTTTTCTTGGCAAGATTTTGGATTTGCCATTGCCCCCTTTCAAGGGCTGAGGGCGAGTGACTGGCTTTGTGCCTAAAGTGGGACTAGAACTCATGGTCTCTTAGTGTCTAGCCTAGTGCCTTTTTAAGTTAAAACCCCTATTTAAAGAATTACAACTTGTTTTAACAATTGTCATTAAACATTCTTGAGAAAATGCAATTGGCTTCTGAAACTATGCTGACTCAGGATTTGCCTTATTTTAGGATGCACCTTTCAGAATTATAATCCCATTATAATAATGGACTTCCCTAACATGCCCTCTCCCTAGGCTTGGAAAAGTTTCTTTAAAAAGCTCTTATATCTGATTAGTGGCTGATCAGACAGATTAATATGTCCATGACCCCATATGGATTTGAAATAGTCCCCACTGATATAATATAAGCTGTTTTGGTCATAACATCTTGTGTTGTTTTCTCAATGACTACTGGGAAGGAATTACTAGTCCTTTTCTCTCCAACACTGTTGTATAATTAAACATATTGTGAGGGGGATGAGATAGAGAAGGCAATTGAGATAGATATATTAATCTATTTATTTTATTTATTTAGTTTGTCAAGCATGTATGAGAAAACAAGTATAAATATGAACATAACATATAAACATATTAGTATAAACAAGTATAAGTATATACACAATAAATGAGTACAAATAAATGGGAACAATAGGACAGGGATAGAAGGGATGTGCTTATGCACGCCCCCTTACAGACCTCTTAGGAATGAAGTGAGGTCCATGGTAGACAGTTTAAGGTTAAAGTTTGAGGATGTAATAACAGAATCAGGTAGTGAGTTCCAGGCATTGATAATTCTGTTGCTGAAGTCATATTTTCTGCAATTGATTTGGGGTGGTTTACTTTGAGTTTGTATCTATTGTTTGCCCATGTGTTATTGTGACTGAAGCTGAAGTAGTTATTAATAGGTAGGACGCTGTCACAGACAATTTTGTGTACTAAGCAGAGATGGTATTTAGCAGGTTCTGACCAGTTCTGGAGAACCAGTAGCGGAAATTTTGAATAGTTCGGAGAACTGGCAAATACCACCTCTGACTGGAAATTTTACACTATCCTCCCCTGCCATGCCCACCAAGCCACGCCCACAGAACTGGTAGTAAAAACATTTGAATTCCACCACTGGTACTAAGCTTAGGTCAGATCGTAGGTGGTGTAGATATAAAAGATAGAATAATATAATGGTATGTTGGAATGACTTTGGGAGATGGAGATAAATGATACCCCCTAGGAAATGGCAAGATAAGAGAAAGCATGGCTCACAGCTGCATTATGGACAGAAAAAGAAGCTTAGAAGGAATCCCTTCTCAGTTTATAAAGGCGACAGCAGGATTGTTGTATTTTCGGACTGGCAAGATTCTATGGAGCATTACAATGATGCAGAATTAGCTCACATGGCCATGTTTCCTGTTTGGGGAGGAAGGGAAGGAGGGAGAAGAGAGTGATACCTTATCCTATATATGGATTTTAAAGTAATTTAGTCAGAGTGGTGTACTTAAAAGTGTTAACCTTCTCTCCCTGTCTCAAGGCTTCACACACCATAACTCCAATGAATAACTTTTTAAATGATCTAATTTCACATTAAAGAAGGCTCTTTACTTTATAGTAGGATAAAGTAAAGTTGCTATTTTGAAGGAAAAAGATGCAACCTGCTCTTCTTACAGTCTTCCCACCCACACAGATTTTAAAACTGCTGTGTTGATATCAAAATAATTAACCTGGATGAAAGCATTTGAGAAAGCACTGATTATATGAATTTAAATGGTGTGTGACCATTCTATTTTGAAAGAAGAAGGAATAAGAATGGAAGGCCCAAGATGGATCATGATCATGACGCTGCAAACATCAGACCCTTTTACCTTCCTGAAAAAATAGGCATAGTAATAAGTCTTTTGAGGAATTATACATTAGACCTTATTTTCACAAGTTTCTGTTTTTGTGGTTTGATTGGATTTTGGTTTTTATTTTCAGTTGTACTATGTAAGACAGAAGCAAAGAAACACATCCCAATGCCTTTAATAAGGAAATCTGAGCAGCCACAAGCAGAGCATGGTTGCCTGCTTAAAGAATGATAAATGAAGTAACTTTAAAATAAAATGGCGGGGGAGGGGATCCTAAATTGCTTATTATTTTTTAAGGCACTGTTTGTAATCAAAATCTTCCTTCCTTCCTTCCTTCCTTCCTTCCTTCCTTCCTTCCTTCCTTCCTTCCTTCCTTCCTTCCTTTCTGCTTGCCTGCCTGCTTTCTTTCTTTCTTTCTTTCTTTCTTTCTTTCTTTCTTTCTTTCTTTCTTTCTTTCCTTTCTTTCTTTCTTTCTTTCTTTCTTTCTTTCTTTCTTTCTTTCTTTCTTTCTTTCTTTCTTTCTTTCTTTCTTCTTTCTTTTAGCACTTCTGTTGTGTATGCAATATAATTAATAAAGTGTGAGCTTGGAGTAAGTGCAGGGTTCTGGCCCTGCACTTCTGATTGGCTGTTAAGCGGCCGGACCGGATTGGCCCGTTCCGGGGAATCCAATTGGCCCTTAACAGAGAGTTCTTATTGGTTATAAAAGCTAGCGTTCCTAGCTTGTTATTGGTTAAACGTTACAAGGTTTGCCTATATAAGGCGGGTTTTACTGACATTAAATGAGCAAGTCACGAACAATTTAAAGGACACCACACCAGGAAAGAAACGGGCGGTGTTCCTAACGCATTGCGGTCCAACCGTATTTAACATGGCTAAAGCACTAGCCAAACCCCGAGAAGTGAAGGCCATGGATTGGGACGACCTCGAACCTATCCTGCGAGACCACTACGCTCCAACCGTGCCTACGCTCGTGAGACACCACGAGTTTTATCAAAGAAGCCAGCAAAAAGGAGAAAGCGTGGCCAACTTCATAGCAGACCTCCAAAATTTGGGAGGCCTCTGCGGATTCACCGATCTAGAAGAAGCACTAAGAGACCGCATAGTTCTGGGATTGGATGCACCAGGCGTCCAAAGCAAGCTGATGGCGAAAGGCGACATCAGCCTTCCCGATGCCATTGCCGATGCTACCGCGGCAGAAGTAACCAAGAAGTTGGCTGCACAACTACGCCGAAACTGCACTCCGGTACCAACACCGGCCAGCGAAATCTCACCTCGTTCAGAAGGGCAGCTTGCGACAACGCACCACGAGGACCTTTCTTCGTCATCAGACAGCGACGAAGAAGGGGTCCATCAATTCGGCCCAACCGGAACCCTCACCCGAAGCCCTTACGCCCTTGCGCTGGCTGTGGAGCCAACCATGCCAGGTCCAAATGCCGACGACTTTGGCCCGTTCCGGGGAATCCAATTGGCCCTTAACAGAGAGTTCTTATGGTTATAAAAGCTAGCGTTCCTAGCTTGTTATTGGCTAAACGTTACAAGGTTTGCCTATATAAGGCGGGTTTTACTGTTATTAAATGAGCAAGTCACGATGTAAATCAAGAGCTGAATTTCACCATTCAGAAACTTGTCTCCATTCTTTCTCGCCCATGCTCAAACTTAACAACTTCATAAAAGAACTGTGCATTCCTTGGATTTGAAGGTAAAAAGGTGCTTCAGAGCACACAGAAAATGTGTGGCTGCTTAAGAATTCCAAAAAGTTGCTACCATGTGGCCTGAAGCATCATTTTGCCTTGAAGTCTGAAAAGCTACACGGCTTTGCTTAATAATGGTAAAGAATTAAATCAGAGCCTGAAAGAATGGAAAAACTGGAGGTATGTGCTATGTTTTTCTGTTTTCTATTGAAGGTGTGCCTTGTGGCAAGGCTTTCTCTTGGTTCCTACAGTAGCTACAAAAATCTACTCACAACTTGTAAAATTGCAAATGCTTTGGCAGAAGTTTCCAGTTGTTATATGTTTTGTTTATGGAGTAGTGTCATTTAATTTATGTGATTGCCCGTCTCAATTAGAAAAGGAGAAAGATCAGGAGAATTAATCTATAGAATTAAAATTGGTTTTTTTTTTAAAGAATTTTATTAATTTTCTGCAAACAAACAAGACAAACAAAACATTAAAACATCAACTCTCATATGTACATCCAGTGTGTCAGTTGGTTCATCAGTTTTGTGCATTCATTTTGTAGTCTCAATTACAATTATGTTACATAACAACTCATATTGTCAATCCAAACTTATATATCCTAATATCACTTAAAAAAAAGAAATTTTTGACTATACTTTTAATCATTCATGCTTTTTGAGATAACAATACTTTAACCGGTTTATTCTGTAACAAATCATATAATCATACCAAATCAATCCTAAAAAACCCTTTATAAATATAGTGTCAAATAACAAAGGCAAATAAAACAAAATAAAGATATTCCTTATTGTCTATCATTCTAAATATTCTATTATCGTATTTTATCATCTAGCCATTGATAAAAAAGATCCCAAATTTCATAAAATTGTTTCTCTTGCTCTCTAATTTCAAATGTCAATCTACTCATCTCAGCACATTCCAATATTTTCTTAATAATTTCTTCCTGTAATGGTATTTTCTCATTCTTCCAATTTTTAGCAAATACAATCCTAGCCGCTGTTTTTTTTTTTTTAAAGAAAATTTTATTAATTTTCTGCAAGCAAACAAGACAAACAAAACATTAAAACATTCAACTCTCGTATGTACATCCAGTGTGTCAGTTGGTTCATCATTTTTGTGCATTCATTCTGTAGTCCCAGTTACAATTATGTTACATAACAACTCATATTATCAATCCAAACTTATATATCCTATAATCACTAAAAATAAAAAAATAAAAAAAATTTTTGACTATACTTTTAATCATTCATGCTTTATGAGCTAACAATACTTTAAGCAGATTATTCAACAAATCATATAATCATACCAAATCAATCCTAAAAAAACCCTTTATAAATATAATATCAAATAACAAAATAATAGCAAAATAGCAAGATAAAGATATTTCTTACTATCTAAAATATTCTATTATCATATTTTATCATCTAGCCATTTATAAAAAAGATCCCAAATTTCATAAAATTGTTTATCCTCTTGCTCTCTAATTTCAAATGTCAATCTGCTCATCTCAGCACATTCCAGTATTTTCTTAATAATTTCTTCCTGTAATGGTATTTTCTCATTCTTCCAATTTTTAGCAAATACAATCCTGACCGCTGTTAATACATTTACAATCAGGTATTTCAAATCTTTACTATATATATCAGGTAAAATTCGCAATAAGAAGATCTCTGGTTTCAAGTCTATATGTTTCTTTGTCATTTTTTCCAGCCACATGCGAATTATAGTCCAATATTTTCTAGCGTCCTCACAAGTCCACCACATATGGTAATATGAGCCGGGTATCTGATGACATTTCCAGCATTTTTCAGATTTGTTCTTAAACATTCTTGCTATTCTTGTCGGAGGAAAGTGCCACCTGTAAAACATCTTATACAAGTTTTCTTTATATGCTGTTGACATTGTCATTTTATAATTTTGAGACCACAATTTCTGCCATTTCTCTAAATCAATCCCATATCCAAAATTCTTCCCCCAAACAATCATAGTTTCTTTGACTTGTTCTTCCTCTAATTTCATTCCCAGTAAATAACCATATAATTTTTTAATCACCTTCTCATCAGTACCCATCAAGATCTTATCTAAATCAGTCTGCTTATCATAAAATCCCTCCGTTTTGGAATCTTCATCATACCTTGAATGTATTTGTGCATATGAAAACCAATTCATCCTTATACCTTGTTCCTCTAAGTTTTGGATAGATTTAAGTTCACCCTTTTCATCCAAAAGTTCCCCATATCTAACTGTTTGTTCCTTCTTGTAGATTATATGATAGGAAAATGCTTCAATGGTCGATAACCAAACTGGAATTTTCAAATAACATTGTCTTTTTATCTTCTCCCAGTTTAACCACAAAGACTCCCGTACATAATGTCTTCTAAAATAACCCTGTGTTTTAGTTCCCTTATACCATAAAAAAGCATGCCAGCCCAACAGCAAGTCATGCCCTTCTAATGTCAACAACCTATGTTTCCTTAATGTTATCCATTCTTTCACCCACATCAAACTTGCAGCTTCCCAATTAGGCAGGCCAAAACCTCCTCTAATTCTAGCATCTTGCAAAAGCTTTAGCTTTATTCTCGCTTTTTTCCCTTGCCATATAAACTTCAACATAATTTTATTTAAATCTTCAAAATAGTCTTTTCCAAGCCTAATTGGTATTGTTTGAAACAAAAATAAAATTCTAGGTGAAATATTCATCTTAATTGTTGAAATTCTCCCTATTAATGACAATTGCAAGTTTTCCCACTTTTTCAAATCTGTAGTTATCTGTTGTTTAAGTTTAATATAATTATTCTCTTTTAATGTGCTACATCTTGTTGTCAAATATATCCCCAGATACTTAACCTTATTTGTAACTTGAATTTTCAGAAGATCTGCCAGTTCTTCTCTCTGTCTCAATAGCATATTCTTTGTCAAAATCTTTGTTTTATCTTTATTTATTTTCAAACCAGCCACCTCTCCATATGTCTCTATCCTTTCCAATAACTTTGGAGCTGTTTCTAGCCGGTCTTCCAAAATAAAAGCTAAATCATCAGCAAAAGCTTGTAGTTTAAATTCTTCCTTCTTAATTTTCATTGCTTTTATGCTTTTATCATCCCTAATATTTCTATTCAACACTTCCAAGGTCAACACAAATAGCAAAGGAGATAGGGGGCATCCTTGTCTTGTGCCTTTCCTTATATTAATAAAATCTGTAAGTTCCCCCTCCATCATTACCCTTGCTGTCTGTTTATTATATATGGCTTCTATTGCTTGAATAAATTTTTTAGCAAAACCCATCTGCTCCAATAATAATAACATAAATCTCCAGTTCACGTTGTCAAATGCTTTTTGAGCATCTAGGAATATCAAAGCCATTTGCTTTTCAGGATGAGCCTCATAGTATTCCAAAGTGTCCAAAATTACTCTCATATTGTCTCTAATTTGTCTCTTTGGCAGAAATCCATTTTGATCTGGGTGAATAAAATTATTTAAATATTTTTTAAGTCTTTCTGCTAAGATTGAAGCAAAGATTTTATAGTCTGCATTCAATAAAGAAATAGGTCTATAATTCTTAATTTGCAGTGGGTCAGTCTCTTCCTTCGGTATAAGTGTAATATAAGCCTCTGACCATGTTTTGGGTATCATCTTTTTTAACATAACTTCATTCATAACTTCTAACAATGAGGTGCTCAAAGATTCTTGAAATATTTTATAGAATTCTGCTGGAAGCCCATCTGGACCCGGTGCTTTCCCATTATTTTGTCCCTTAAATGCTTCATTTAGTTCCATCATTGTTATATTGCTTTCTAGCATTTCTTCAGTCTCTTTAGGTATTTTCGGTAAATTAGCTTCCTGTAAATACTGTTTGACTTTTTCCTCATCAATATTCTCTTGTTTATATAGTTGCCCATAAAAATCTCGAATAATTTCTTTTTTCTCCTTATTCCCATAACAAACTTGGCCTTGTTCATCTATTAACTTAAATATTTTTCTTGATTCCTTCTCTTTTCTCAATTTATATGCTAGCCATCTACCTGGTTTATTTGCATCTTCAAAATAATTCTGTTTAGAGTTTCTGATTTTCTGTGCCAGTTCTTCTTTCTCTATTAATTCCATTTTATGTTTAATTACATCCAGCTTCAATTTAATATCCTTTTTCTGTGGCATTTTCTGTAATTCTTTTTCAAGAATTTTATACTCATCTTCCAAGGCCTTAGAAGCTTGCCTTTTCCTAATATTCTTTTTTCTTGTATAATCTATTATCAAACCTCTAACGTATGCCTTCATTGTATCCCACACATTCTGCGTTGAAGTATCTTCTTTTTTATTTTCTCTGAAGAAGAAAGCCAATTCCTTCTCCATCCATTGTATAAAATCTTTCTCCTTTAAAATAGTATTATTTAATGTCCATCTCGATCTTTTTTTTTTGTCCCTTCCATTTTATTGTCATTGGGCTATGATCTGCCCAAGTACTTGTTTCAATATTTGTTTCTTGAATATTGGATATTAATTCTGTTGAGATCCAAATCATATCTAATCTGGACCATGATAAATGTCTATTTGAACAAAAAGTATATTGTTTAGCTTTAACATTTCTTTCTCTCCAAATATCTTTTAAAGTTAGTTCGTCTGTCATTTTAAAAAAGGACCTTGGGAGAGCCTTTCTATTTTGCTTTGTTGTTGTTGCTATATAGTCCAATTTATTGTCACAATGGCCGAATGGAACGCATGGTCCAATTTGTTAAAAAGACTTTGCAAAAAATGGACTATGACAATATTGATGACAAGGTCAACCAAATTCTTTTTTTGCAACACATAGCGTCACCGGCAGAACTCCCGCGGAACTACTAAAGATGACGTTCCAGGGAACCTGCTCGAAGGGAGCGACGAATTAAGTGAGACTCAGGAAATGGAGCAGGAAGGAGAATTGTTTGCACTGCAAGAAATTGCACCTGAGCAAGAAGCAGATCCACAACCAAACAACAATCTACCTCAACAGGATTGCAATCAACCAGTCCAATGAAAATCCGAAAGACTCAAAAGACAACCGTCCTATTTGAAGGACTATATAACTACACTGTAATTAAGAAGCCAGGGGGAAGGGGTGTTGTGTATGTACCATAGTTAATACAAGTATGAGCTTAAGGTAAAGTGCAGGGTTCTGGCCCTGCACTTCTGATTGGCTGTTAGGCGGCCAGATCGGATTGGTTAGTTCTTAGGAATCCGATTGGCCCTTAACAGAGGATTATTATTGGTTAAAAGAGCTGGCGTTCACAGCTCGCTATTGGACAATTCTCACAAGGGTTGCCTATATAAGGCAGAGTTCACTGTTGTTGTTTTGAGAAGTCACTATGCAATAAAGAGCTGAAAGTTCACATTCAGAGGCTGTCTCCATTTACTCCGACCCATGTCCAAGTACTTAATGAACTTCTTGTAGACAAATTATGTAGAATTTTAATTTCTCTAATTTATGAAAAGTTTTCCTTCTTTTAACAGCTGAATTGAGTCCATTTATATTCATTGTAATCAGTTTTTTTTCTTCCATGATTATGCTTTATATTTAGGTCTAACAGCTCTCATGGATATCACTTCATGCCGTTCTTTACTATCCACCTGTCCACCTCAGCTCCTTTCTCTTTTTCAGTCTCCAGTTGTTCCTCTTGAAACACAATGAGACCTCTTTCTCTGCCTCCTCTTCTCTTCTTCCAAAAAATTCTGCATGGAAAAGTTCTGCTTTCTCAATTGAATCGATTCTATGTCTCTGCTCTTGCCACGTAAACATTAATCCTTCTGGAATCAGCCATCTATAATTCACTTCATTTTCCAGTAGCATTTTGGTCAGAAATCGATATTCTCTTCTCATCTCTCTCACTCTTCTGGGTATTTGTTTTAAAACCACAATCTCTTTGCCTTTGTATTTCAATGTCTTCTCTCTTACCACTTGTAGTATTTGTGTTTTAATGGATTTTTTGGTAAATCTAATATGGGCTTCCTTTGGTAATTTATTTCTCATCGCATATCTTGTATAAACTCGATATACCTCGTCGACTCCATCCATCATCTTTTCCTCTGTAGTTTCCAAAGCATCTGCCAAAATTTCTATCTAGAATTATTTAATTATTATTTAATTTAATTATTTAATTTAATTAAATAATTATTTAATTTAATTCTAGAATTAAAATTGTTTATGTCCATAGTTTCTTTCTGTCTTTCCATAAAGTTTAGAAGCTGGATTTTAATCAGCTTTTTTTCATGTTGCTTTTGTATGTACTACCAACTTATATTCATAGCTTCAACCAGCTCTTGTTGAAGTAATAATTTCATTTTAAGTACAAATAATGACTGTTTGCTCTAAAAATGTTATAAATCATCAATGGGAAATGACCAGAATTTGTTATATTATATATGTGGAAGAACATATATACATTATATATGTGGGAGAAAAGAAAGTTAACCAATAGAGAAATCCCAAAGAAAACTCATATTTAAAAATAGGTCAGACCCATCTAATATGAGGCTTTGGCTAATAAGCTGGTTTTCATCAATATTTCATTGCATATGCTGGCTGGTTAGGGAATTCTGGGATTTGAAGTCTTAAAATTGCTCAGTTTCTTAACTGAATAACTTAAGAAACTGAATAACTTAAGAAACTGAACATCTGATAGTTAAGAAACTCTGATCTAGATAGTTGCAGAATTTCTTTGCTCCCAATTTCTTCTTCCTATGAAGAGTTTCTTGTTAAAAGTTAACATGTAGTTAACATGTAGTGTTTATTTTTCAGTCTAAGAAAGAATGCATATTATTCACTTTTTTGAGTATACTATGCATATTATTCACTTTTTTGAGTATACTCAAGTAGCTTGGGAGTGATGATGGAAAAAAGCAACTTTAATTTACCCTGATATTTTCTCGTCAATTGTTTGAGATTTTATTGCCCAGAATAGCTAAACTGTTTTTTTTTAATGCTGTGTTTTAAAATTGTTACTGATTTATGGGTATAATTCAGACTAAGTTACATATGAGAAGTGGTACTGAAACAATGAGATAATTCATCATCACAGTTAGCTTAACTCCTATAGATTTCAGTTCCACTGAATCTGAATTCTGTATTGCTGAAACTATATATTAATTAAACAAATATATTAGCCTATGATGTGATATAATATGACACTATTTACATTCCAAACTCTTGTTATATGTTACATCATTAAAGTTCTTTCTGGAGCTCTTTAAATGGCAGGCTCATTTACTTCTTTTGAATCTTCCCTGTCTTGTCTAAAACAAATAGTGAATTGGTTTGTTTTAATACCAAAAGAGTCCTGTGATAAAATTTCTATAGCTTTTTACTAAACTCTTTTCCTTGTTTTTGCTATGTTAGTTGAGCATATAGGTGGTTATCATGTCACTCCATTCCAAAAAAAAAAAAGCAATTTGGAGAGGCAGATCTAGATAACAGAGCCTGGTAAAGAAGGATACAGTAATCCAGCCATTCTCCCTATGTTGGCTCTATTTATTTAGAGATATAGTAGATAGACAGATAGAAATATATAGCAAGTCAACTAAAAATATAATTACAAGCCACCAATCTTTGGTATTTTCTCAATTTTCCAGTCTATTAAATATCTCAGAGTTTCTGTTTTGGTCGCACTAGCTATGCCAAGGAAAAAAAGTATAGTAAAATGTTTTTATTGTGCAGGGTGGAATGAATGCAAATTTGAAGAACTTTAAAGCTGTCAGTCAAGATTGGCCTGAATGCTAGAGATATGGAACACCTGCAGATTCCACAGACTTGAGTGGATATTTATGGGGTTTTTGCACGTCAGCCATTTGGGCATCGTATTATCAGGTTATTTTCTCTTGCTTGGCAATCGCAACACCTTCAAACTCTCTTATTATTCAAACCTCAGGAATTGTTTGCTTCCTTCGATAATGAGACACCATTCCCAATTCATAACGGCATGAGATATTCTTGTTTCAGAAATGTGACAGAACATAAGAGATGCTGTCATTCCAAGCAATCTTTTTCACCCTTAGTGACCTCCTGCAAAGAGGCAAAACAAAGGAATGAAATGGATTGTTTTATGATTCGTTAGCAAGGTGAAACGAGCCTGTGCCTCAATCGGAGGGTTTTTAAAACTCCACACTCAGTGACATTTGCAATATTGGCTGCAGTTGCAAAAGCTATTATTTCAGAAGCAGTGGGATAGTTCCAGAATTTGCAATTTCACATTTTTTTTCATCCTATTGGGACTCAGATTTATATCTCAGTCCTTTTCATATTAGGATTCAGACATCTCTCATTTGAAATCCATGGATGTGTGTTGACAGGGTGCTATGGAGGTCCCATCCAACAGTGGGACCAGTGATATCTTGCTCACCAAGTGGATTCCAATTTTAAAAAAACATACAATGGCAATATAATTCAAGGAAATAATGCATGTAGTTTCAGCCACAATCACCATCATAGAATCTATATGATCACAGATTCTCTGGGACAATTACCATTATTTTAAATAGTGTATACCATATCACTAAATCACATTAAAACAGGATAAAATGTGAATCAAATCATGCATTGCATCCTTTAATATAATATTACCCTTCTGACCCAATTTACTCTTTAGTTATAATGTTCATAATGTTCATTTAGTTATAATCTAGCATTCTGTGTAGAAAATATGAGGAAGGAGTATTATATATACTCATTGCCTTGAGTTACTTATAAAGATTTTATTATGAAATCAAATAAACAAATAGGAAACCACATATTGTAGGAGCCTGCCCCTACTACTTTGAAGAATATGCCCCTGAAATTTGTAGTTGGCCATTTTTTAGCAACATTTTCCCCCTCCTGAAATGTAAGAATAGAAATAGTAGCATGAGGCCTGCTGGAAACAAATGATTTCAATGTCCATGCTTAATTACCTAACTAAAATCTTCAAAAGGACTTTAAAACCATGCTCCTGAATTTCAGCCACATATGTTTGGGCTGTTGGGGGTTGGGGAGAGCAGAGTTGGTATTCAGCAGGTTCTGACCAGTCCTGGAGAACTGGTAACAGAATTTTTTAGTAATTCAGGAAACCAGCAAATTCCATCTCTGATTGGAAATTTTACAGTATCCTTCTCCTGCCACACCCACCAAGCCATGCCCACAGAACCGGTAGTTAAAAAAAAATTGAATCCCACCACTGGGGGGGGAGGCTTGTGGGCTTTTTAAAGATAGGAATGGAAAGTTTTTCTATCCTATTCCTACCCTTATTCCAACCTGAGAACTCTGGGAAAACCTGCACACAATCACTCATGTCATTTCCTATCATGGTACACCTTTTCCAGTAGCATCACCTGTAGCCTGAGTTACAAACTGAATTACAATTGATCTGACTCTGAAAAACTTTTCTATTCATTACCTGGTGGATATTTGGCACCTTTTCTTCCTTCCTAGTATGACTATATAGAAACTTCCCTCTCTCTATAAATTATTTTTCATCTAGATTTTTTTCCCCTATAACCTTACTTCTTGCCATTTAAAGTTTATGTGGATTGCAGAGTTGTCATAATTATTTCAGGTCATACTCAGAGAAGCTTACATATGTACTCGATAACAGTGTAAACAACATTTTAAAATTGTTCCTGAATATGTGTATATTGAATGATAAAGATTTAAATGCAATGGAACAGGAAATAGTATATGAGTTTAATATTGTAATGAAAAAGACTCTGCAAAATTGGCATCCATGGTAGTAGGATTGCTAATAATGTCAAAATGGTGGTTGATCAAACTCACAATCCTTGTTAAGGCATGCTACCTCTGCTTCAAATAACTTACAGACTAGATCCTGTGATTTGGTAGAAATTAGTCAATAGTAAAAGAGAAAGAAGACAGCAATAATAACAAGTGAGGCAAGAATACAGAAATGAAGAAAGTACTGTCAGAAGCATGAATGAATTCTAGAATGCATTTCATGTTGACCATTGGCAATTTCAGGCTAGTTTTTTTTCTCTCTCCATTCATCTGAACCAAGAATGTCAAACTTAATCATTGAAGGCTCTGCAGTGGATATCTGCAAAGGGACACTGGCTGTCCTCAAATGAGTTCATTACATCAAAAGAGGCTAGCAGAAGAATAATTTATGTTACGGGCCAAGCTGAGATCCAAACATCCTTACTTGTCCATCTGCCAGCTCTTCCCATCCCATCCCCAGCTTTGTAAACATGTGCCCTATTTACACTACTGATGTGGCCTTGCAGGTTTCAGTTGGGACAGCTGCAAACAAGAATAGCACCTTTTTCATGAACACTGGGATATTTATTTATCTCGCTCATCTCCAGGTTTCTCGGTGTCATGGTTTTGTTATTTGCACGCAGAGTGCCCTCTGAGATGATAAATAAGATTTTATTCCCCTCCTGTGTAAACAGTATACAGGATTTGGATCTTCGCAGATAAACTTCAGATAAACAGCTTTCTAGCCGCTAATGAATATGTTTTGTCAAGTTTGACAGTCATAAATCTAGAGCTCCTCAGCCCAACCTTCTCTCCCACCCCGTGAAATAAAGGTCAAAATGTGCCTTGCTGGCTTACAAAACAGCTTGTAATCTTCACTGCAACATGGAAGACAGATAGCTAACTAAGTGCAGGCATAAGCAAATTACTTACTAAAATGAATTTATGATCAAATTGGAAGCTTATGTGTTTTGACAGATCCAGAAATAAAAAGCAAGATTGTACAGAAGTGGAATTAATTTTAAAGATTAAAGAAATGCATAACAATTGGTATGCAGAGTGTATTTAATTTTCATGAAAAGTTATTTAAGAACTAGATAAAAATAGCAACCCTTACCTTGCAATCCTTACAATAGCTCTGAGGGGTCAGCTGTATTGTGCAGTCTAACACTTCTCCTTTCAATGGTTATATGCCTATGCATATAATACATCCGGTTTCAGAGATGAAAAATAATTAAGGAACATAACTGGATGCAGAAACTACTAAAATGTTACAGATTAATATTAGTTTTGAAGTCTTATTTTGTCATACTCTGACTAATGTATAATATTTATTTTAAACAAAATTGTGCCTCTCTTATTTCAGTTTTTTAGTCAGATCTTTTGCCCTTTCAAACTAGATGCTTATATTTCTATTGCTGTATAATACATTGCACCTATGGAAGCTATTCTTATTTAAATTTATTTAGAGTTCTCTTGCAAATGTATACTGTCAATTTTGCCCTTAATGTATGTCAGGGGTGGTTTCAAACTCACAGCCTGCCGGATGCCTCACACACTGGCCATGCCCACCCCCATTTTAGCAAAGGGGAAAAAAGTCACAATATGTCACATGACAAAAACTTGACAGTGAGTTTGACACCCCTGTTGTATATTCTCCAAATTCCCAGTCTGTTATCTTTGGTAACATATTTCTTTTGTAATGTTGTGCTACATTTATTCTTGCTGCTGTGAGCATGTACAATATATTAGTAAAAGATTGCAATTTTTTTGTTAAATATATTTCATACTATGCCTACTAATAGTTGTCAACTTAAAACTGTTTGTTTAATGACCAGCAACGTTGCGATGGCACTGAAAAACAGTTATTTATGACTAGTCCTCTCACTTATGATTATCAAAGGGTCCCTGCAATCATATGATCAAAATTCTAACAGTTGTCAACCAGTATGTATTTACAGAATACTAAAGCCATGATATCATCATTTGCAACTTTCCCAGGCTGTTTCTGACAAGCAAAGTTCATGGAGGAAGCCAGATTTGCTTAACAACAGCATGATTCATTTAATGATTATAAAAAGGTCCTAAAATGACTCATTTAATGACTACATCACTTAGTGACAGAGGTTCCTTGGTTTCACTTTAGGTTTGATTCCCAAAATTCTCTGAATATTGCCCTTGGGGATATTGTGCAAACACAAAACACACCCATTATACAAAACACAAAACACACCCTATATGACTGAATCAAAAAGGCCAAAGTGGATCTTCATCTATCACACACAATTAAAAAAAATAGTATCTGGGCTCTGCTATTACAAATAAAAGATTTGAATCAGAGGTGGTATTCAGCAGGTTCTGACCAGTTCTGGAGAACTGGTAGCGGAAATTTTGATTAGTTCATAGAACCAGCAAATACCACCTCTGACTGGAGATTTTACAGTATCCTTTCCCTGCCATGCCCACCAAGCCATGCCCACCAAGCCATGCCCACAGAACTGGTAGTAATAAAAAATTAAATCCCACCACTGATTTTAATGGCTTTTTATGAAGGTGTCGGTTCTTAAAGGAGAATTCTACATTTGAAAGCACTGCTTTGAAAAGCACCATAGAATAACTCAAATAAATCTTCAGTATAAAGCATTTTCTTTAGTGAGAGTTTTGATGTTCCGTATCTCCTAGCTTGTCTGGTTTTTTATTATGTGTGTGCTTAATGACACAACATCTGGGCTTCCACTTCCAATTTTTCATAGGGATGTGAGATATTTGACAGGATGAATAGGAGCCTAACAATATTCCTGCAATCTTGTTGCAGCTATCAACTCTTTGTATGTTCATGTCAGTTTGGGCACTGATACCAGACTTATATCTGATTACTCATCACCAATTTTCAGAAGTTCTGGAGCCTCAGATTTCACCTTCTAAATTCAGTTCTACCTTCACAGTATAGGTCATAAATTAAGAAATTTACCAAAGAGGAATTTGTTCATTTTCTAGTCAGCCTGAAGTCTGTATAGCAGTTTATATATGCCTTTCCTTCCATTCTCCATTATATGTATGGACAGAAGATCATATCAAAAACATAAAACAGAAGATGTGAGCAATCCCACAGACATTTACATGCCTTACTTTGGGTACCCTGATATTGGATGGGGGCTTCGGAACCAAATCTTCCAAATACATTGGAATTAAAAATCACAGAAATGCACATTTAGTGTGAGTTGTAGATTCGTTAGAAATGTAGTCCCAGTCTATCTGAAAAGTAACTGATTGAGGTTAATTGCCTTAAGGGAATGAGATAATACCTGCACTGAACTATTTATTTTGATCAATTAAAAAAAATCATGAAAACCATTTTTCCCCCCTGAAAATCTACAAATAGCACATACAATTTGTTTTACTAAAACAAAGTTTAATTCAATAGAATACAAAAGGACTTTACTGAATTTTATTTGTCGTTCCCAACGTTTTTCTGGTTTCTGCTTTAGGCTTTCAAAATGGCATTTTTCCACTGAGTTTAAAGGTACTAAATTGTATCCTCTGTTATTGTTAGAACTGTTTGGAAAATCTCAGAGAGAAGAACATTCATCCTGTGTAACCAGAGCAGTGTCCCTCCCGTAATGTCAGCTCAGCATTTGTTTCTATTTAAGGGAGGGAGGAAAGAAGCCTTACTAACTAAATATGTTGAGAAGATTGTACTGCTTAGCCCCGGAGTGTTAAAAATAGTTTTGTGAATGGAGCTTGAATTGGATGGAATCATGGTCACAGCAAGCAAGAGAGAGAAAGGAAGAAAGTTATTGAAACTGTTATTTCCCTTTTATCTATGAGAAAACAGGAAGGAAGAGGGACAGAGAAAAGGCTGAATGCTGCCCAGTGCAATAGTCTGTTAGTTTAGCTGCTTATGTCTTTTCTTTTAAGTATAGAAGCATTTTCCTCCTGTCAAGAATGTAAAGTACAGCTAACAAACAACCTGCCGTTCTTTCCAATCCTTTCTGACTCTGAGTCATGGAGCTGGTTTTCACTTGAACATTTAATCATTAAAAATGCCTTCAGCATTTCCAAGAAGTATATCAGATGCAGGAAGAAAGATAAAAGGTCATAAACTTTTATCATCCCTTCTACTAAAGTCCTTCAAAACTATAGAACATCAATGGTCCCGCAGAAAACTTGTGTGAACTATTTTTTCAGTTATCTGAATAGCATTGTTCAGCCAACTGCATCTTTTTTTAATTTTAGGACCTTTGTAAAATACAATCTCCAGACTTGTTCGGACATTATATGTTAACATTTCCAGAAAGAGCAGCAGTAATCAGTGTGCCCTTCCAAAGTCACTTTGCAAAATTAGCAGTGGGCTAATAGGATATCTGCACTAAAGAAGCTTTAGAGGTAAAGGCTAGTGCAGGTGATGAAATATTGGGAAAACCCTTGCAAAGATAACTGTATGCCAATGCTTTCTTGGTCCAGACCATCTACAAAGTGAATGTACAGATGACTAGAAAGGCTTGACATAATCCCTGCAGTCTTAGAAAAGCACTATTCATTCCCATTGCTTGAGCAATGAGTTTTAATTCTTTGCTTGAACAACTTCCATGATAAAACATCCCTGAAATGTGTGTGTGGGGATAACTGAAAAGAAATGCACACCTGTGAATGCTAGAACCTGGAAAAACACCATACTATGAATATGAGCCCATTGGGCCTAATGCCCCATATTTTACAAGTATACTTTTATCCAAGGATTATTTCCAGTTAGAAAATTGAAATAAGAATCATTTTAACTGTTAAGTCTGGAGCATGGGTGCGAATGATGGAGACGAGCCGGTAGAAACAGTGAACTTCAAACTCTTTATTTACATATTGTGACAGCTCAAACTGGAGGGCTGCTATAGCCTTCCTTATATAGGCAACTTATTAACTATTCAACCAATAGCAAACCTGGAGTGCTAGCTCCATTAACCAATGAGAATGGCCTGTTAATGGCCAATCAGATGCTCCTGAACGGACCAATCTGATCCTGCCATTAACAGCCAATCAGAAGTGCAGGGCCAGAACCCTGGACTTGACTTCAAGCTCAAGATAACTTTATTGGTATTATTCATTCACAGCACCCCTTTCCCCCGGCTTCTGCCCACGGGGCGCGGTTACATAG
Source organism: Hydrophis major (assembly GCA_033807585.1). NCBI lineage: Eukaryota > Metazoa > Chordata > Lepidosauria > Squamata > Elapidae > Hydrophis > Hydrophis major. The sequence goes on along the minus strand of CM066328.1, from coordinate 323,868,088 downwards.
TCCTTAAGGTAGGATGGCTGTTTTATTAGTCTTTTCGATTTTCGCAAAGTGCCTGGCGGTTGGCTGCAGTTCTGCTGAGGTAGATCATTGTTTAATGGTAGGGGTGCCTCTGGTTCCGAGTTCACGTTCCCGTCGTCACCAATATCACTGGCCACTCCCTGAGGTGAACTCACTCCGGTCCCTGGTTCCTGTTCCTGCGTTTCAGTTCCATTATCAGTCTCTTCAAAAAGATTTCCCTCTAATTGCAATTCGCTTTCCTCTGTGTCTCCCCCCCCCCGCTCAGTTTGGTCATAAGGGAGTTCGGAAGTGCGAGACGGTAGCCGCAATTGTAGTTGATCTATGTGGCGCTTCCAAAGTCTGTCATCAGGGCACTGAACGAGGTATAATCTTGGGCCGGTTACGCGGATTACAGTCGCCTCTACCCACAGCGGATCGCCCGAAAAGTTTTTAGTGAATACTAAATCGCCTACCTAGAAGGTACGGCATCAGCCGCTGGATCCGAGTGGCTTTTACGGTTCGTAGGCTGGGTATAACCAATCGAGGTGGGAGCGGAGCTTTCGTCCCATTAGCAGCTCGGCAGGAGTTTTGTTGGTGATGCTGTGAGGTGTGATGTGCTGTAGGAAAAGGATCCGGTTGATTTTCTTGTCGATGTTGTCGTAGTCTATCTTTTGGAGAGTCTTTTTGACGAATTGTACCATGCGCTCAGCCCTACCATTGGCAGCAGGGTGCGCAGGCGAAGTGAGCGCATGTCAAATACAGCGGTCAGCCAGGTACTGCTCAAAAGACAGCACGGTAAATTGGGGCCTGTTGTCAGATACCAGAACGTCTGGTAATCCATGGGTTGCAAACAGTCTTTCCAGTCTTTTGATGACTGCGTCAGTGGTCGTGTTCCTCATTCGGTGAATCTTGAGCCAATTCGAGTAGGTGTCGACGGTTAGCAAAAATGTGTGGCCTTTGGTCGGCCCGACAAAGTCCAGATGGATGCGGGACCAAGGTCCCCGTGGTGTCTCCCATTCGGTTGGGGTTGCCTTTGGTGGAGCGTTGCTTACTTCTTGGCATCTCTTGCAAGTTTTAACCCACGATTCGATTTGTCTGTCGATGCCTGGCCACCTCGTGTCGCTTCGTGCGAGGCCCTTCATGCGCACGATGCCAGGGTGGCCATCGTGCAAGGTTCTTAGCAGTGTCTGTTGGAGTCGTTCTGGAATAACGACTCTATCGCCCCAGATGACACAGCCCTTCTGCGAGAACAACTCTGTTTGATGACTTTTGAATGGTGCAAAGTCATCTGGTACTTGGTCCAATGGCCATCCACGTTCTACCCATGTGAGCACTTGTGCTAAGATGGGGTCATGATTTGTTTCTCTCACGATGTCACGGGAAGTTAATGGCGGCATGTGGAGTGTCTCGATCTGCAATGTTGTCATCGTTGGTGCAGGATCGTTGATAGTTTCAGGGAGTGGTGTACGGCTCAGCGTGTCAGCGTGGAGAATGGCTTTACCGGGATGATATTGTAGCCGATAATTGTAGGCAGCCAAGAATTCTGACCAGTGTGTCATTCTGGGAGAAAGTATTTAGGGAGTTGGCTTGTCCCCAGCGATGATCCCCAGCAATAGTTTATGGTCAGTTACAATGGTGAAAACCCGGCCGTACACGTACTCATGAAATCTTTTAACAGCTGATACAATCGCCAGGGCTTCTTTATCGATCTGGCTGTAATTTCACTCAGTTTTCGAGAGCGTCTTTGAGAAGTAAGCAACAGGGGCTTCGTTACCATTAGGTAACACATGGCTCAAAATGGCGCCCACTCCAAAAGGCGATGCATCATATGTAATGTTTATTGGCAAAGTCTCATTGTACTGCATTAGTACAGTGTCCAAAGTCAGTAGTTTTTTCACATTACGGAACGCCTGCTCTTCTTTGTGACCCCATACCCAAATTGCTTTTTTATCTAATAGACAATGTAAAGGTTCAGCGACAGTCGCCTTGTGTGGCAAGAATACATTATAGAAATTGATGAGGCCTAAGAACGCCTGGAGGTCGGTCTTGTTCTGGGGTCTGGGAGCGTTTTTTATTGCTCTCAATTTGCTATCGGTAGGGTGAATACCCTGACTGTCAATTAAGTACCCTAAGAATTCAACATGATCTGTACACAGTTTGCACTTATTTTTTTTGACTTTCAGGCCTGCTTCCTGGAATTTTCATAATACCAGTCTTAAACGCTCCCGTAAGATTTTTGGAGTGGGGGCAGCAATGAGTATATCGTCAAAATAGGGGACAATGCCCTTGATCCCCTGCAATAGTCTCTCCATTAGGCTCTGAAAGATCCCTGGGGCTACACTGACTCTGAATTGAAGCCGCGTACACTTAAAGGCACCTCGGTGTGTTACGATAGTCTGTGCCTGTGCTGTTTTTTCGTCAACAGGCAGTTGCTGATAAGCCTGAGCTAAGTCTAGTTTAGCGAAGACTTTTCCGTCCCCCAGGGAATGGAGGAGGTGTTGTACCACCGGCACTGGATATGGGTTCTGTTGCAGGGCGTGGTTTAATGTGGCTCGGTAGTCCCCACAAATTCTAATGGAGCCGTCCGGCTTAATTGGTGTCACAATCAGCGTTTCCCATGGGGTGTGGTCAGTTGGCTTTAGAACTCCCTGGGCAATCAACTTATCAAGCTGCTCGTCAATTTTCGGCTTTAGAGCGAACGAAACTCGACGAGCCTTAAGGGGGATGGGAGCTATTTTTGGATTAAGGCTAAAGGATATCAGGGTCCCCTTGTACTCGCCTAGCTTTTCCTCGAAGATGTCCCTGAATTCGTGGGTGAGGTCTTCCTCCCAGTCACTGCCGCCGATTCGGTGAATGCCTGCCACTTCAATGCTGAGTGGTGCGAACCATTGCAGGCCAGCAGACTAGACCGGTCCTTATCGATCACCATCAGGGGTAAGTACGCCGTGCGGTTCTTAAATGCAACCCGGACGCGACTGGATCCTGCGATTGGAATTCGGTTCCCCTGGTAGTCCTTTAACATGAGCTGTTGGAATTGAAGGTCTTGGCACCAGATAGTGGGGATGAGTTGCTTGAGGGTCTTTCATGAGACCATTGAAAGAGACAATCCCGAGTCAACTTCCATCTGGCAAGGCCGATTTTCAATGTTCACGTTGATCCGAATTTTCTTAGCGTCTAGAGGCATGGCCAATAGAGGCATGGCCAATAGTGAGTGTTTGGTGGGCCTCTTCACATCTCGCTAGACGACTCACGGATCGGTTTCTGTAGGAGTGGTTTACTGGTTCTCGTCTTACAGGGCGATTCCCTGTCGATTGGAGGAGATTGGTTCCTTTCGAGGTCTGGCTGGGTCCGAGGAGGCTTCTGCAGACCCGTCCGATGTGGCCTCGTTTCCCGCACTCGTGGCAGAGCGCGTCGCAGAATTTGCAATTGGAGTGGTAATGGTTGGCCCCGCAGCCAGCGCACAGTTGCTGGGACTTTGGGTATCGGTCCTGATCAGACCACAGGCAATGGACCTCTTCTTCGTCGCTGTCTGATGACGAAGAGAGGTCCTCATGTGGGCCGTCGGTAGCCGCCCTTCTGCATTAGGTGAAACTTCGCCAGCTGGTTGGTGTGTTGGAGCGCGATTTTGGCGTAGTTGGGCAGCTGACTTCTTGGTCGCCTCCGCTGCTGTCGCTTCAGCTATGGCATCTTTAAGGGTGATGTCGCCTTTTGCCATTATTTTGCTCTGTACGTTTAGAGCGTCTAGCCCGAGGACTACTCTGTCTCTCAAGGCCTCTTCTAGGTCGGTGAAATCACAAAGGCCTCCCAAGTTCCGCAGGTCTGCAATGAAATCAGCGACGCTTTCTCCTTTCCGCTGGTTCCTTTGATAGAACTCGTGTCGTCTTACGAGCATTGGAACGGTTGGTGCATAGTGGGCCCTTAGTAGCAGTTCAAGGATGTCCCAGTCCATGGCCTTCACTTCAGCCGGTTTCGCTAATGCCTTAGCCATTTTGAATATCGTCGGGCCGCAGTGCGTTAGAAATACCGCCTGTTTCTTCCCGGTTGTGGCATCCTTCAGATTATTCGTTTCCAAAAACATTTGGAAATGATCCATGTAGGACTCCCAGTCCTCTTGCGCTGGATTGAACGGAGCGGGTGGTACTACGCCGCCGGACATGGTTCCGCCGTTGTGCGCTTCAGCCACGTGCTTAGTTGTCTTAGTTGGCTCTGATGTCAGCCTATCCCATCCTCGTCGCCAGTGTTAAGTCTGGAGCATGGGTGCGTATGATGGAGAAGAGCCGTTAGAAACAGTGAACTTCAAACTCTTTATTTACATATTGTGACAGCTCAAACTGGAGGGCTGCAATAGCCTTCCTTATATAGGCAACTTATTAACTATTCAACCAATAGCAAACCTGGAGCGCTAGCTCCGTTAACCAATGGGAATGGCCTGTTAATGGCCAATCAGATGTTCCTGAACGGACCAATCCGATCCTGCCATTAACAGCCAATCAGAAGTGCAGGGCCAGAACCCTGCACTTGACTTCAAGCTCAAGATAACTTTATTGGTATTATTCATTCATAACATTAACTGTTAAGTTCTGCGCATGGGTGCAAGGAGCGGAGACGAGGCAGTGAACAGTGAACTTCAACTCTTTATTAAGCAAACTGAACAGAGCAATCACCTAGGGCAGCAGCAGCCCTTTTATAGGGTTGGCTGCTGTCCTATTAGCCAATGAAAACATGGAAGTGTTAAACCCTTGAACCAATGAGAGTTGGCCCATTAACAGCCAATCAGATGTCCCGGAAAGGACAAATCCGATGTCGCTATTATCGGCCAATCAGAAATGCAGGATTAGAACCCTGCTTTTTACTTAAGGTTGTTAAAACTTTATTAAATGCCTTTATTAGTTCATAACACCCCTCCCCCCTAGGTTCCATTTGAGGGGTGCGGTAACATAATCGCGTAGATATGCAGGTCGTTTCAATTGCCTATTAGATTTGTGCTGTTCCACCAGTTCCTGTCTGTAGTCTGGTTCCGGTGGAACGTTTTTTGATTTATCTGGTACAGGCGGTTCCGCATTCCCACAGGACGATTCGGCGTCGCTAATTCTGTCATCGTTGTCCTCTGGTTCCTGCGGGCTCATCTCCGTTGAGGTATTTCTCTCTGGCGAGACACCACCCCTTCCTGATTCTTCTTCATTAAATGCGCCTGGCTGCTGACTTTCTTCGATTTCGTCATCCAGCATCTCGAATTCGGTTCCCTCGACATCCCCTCCCCCCTCAGTTTGAGAGTCACAGGAGTTGCGGGAACTGGGTTGCAATCTAGAGTGAAGCTGATCAATATGGCATTTCCATATCTTTCCGTCCAATGTTTGCACGCGGTACAATCTGGGCCCGGTGGTTTGGGTTATGGTTGCTTCGACACATAATGGTTCGCCGGAAAGGTTTTTAGCGAAGACTAAGTCGCCTACCTTGAACTCACAGATTTTCTGCTAGGGCTTCTCTGGTGCGTAGGATGGGTGGAGACGGTCGAGGTGGGAGCGGAGCTTGCGTCCCATCAACATACCCCCATCAAGGGGGTTTCCCACTCCGTTGGAGTTGCTCTAGGTGGGACACTGCTGACTTCTTGGCACTTTAGACAAGTCTTCACCCAGGCTTCGATTTGCTTATCGATGCCCGGCCACCACGCGTAGCTTTGTGCGAGCACTTTCATACGCACGATGCCGGGGTGACCATCATGCAATGCTCTCAAAACTACTCGTTGTAACCGCTCTGGGACAATGACTCTGTCTCCCCATAGGATGCAGCCTTTCTGCGAGAAAAGTTCTGTTTGCCGGTTCCTGAAAGGGGTGAAGTCGTCAGGGGTTTGTTCTACTGGCCATCCTCGTTCGACCCAGCTGAGAACTCGTGCCAGGATAGGATCTCGTTTCGTTTCGATAGTGATGTCTCTGGCTGTTAGTGGCGGTGAATGTAGTGTTTCAATCTGGAGTGTCGTGAGGGTTGGAGCTGGGTCGTCGACGGTTTCCGGAAGTGGGGCATGGCTCAATGCATCAGCGTGGGGAATGGCTTTCAATGGGCGGTGTTGCAATTTATAATTGTATGCAGCTAAGAACTCCGACCAATGAGTCATTCTAGGTGACAATATATAGGGGGTTGACTTGTCTCCCACTATAATCCCCAGTAAAGGCTTGTGATCGGTAATAATAGTAAAAGCTCATCCATACACATATTCATGAAACCGTTTCACAGCAGATACAACAGCAAGAGCCTCTTTGTCAATTTGGCTATAGTTGCGTTCAGCTCTCGATAAGCTCCTTGAAAAATAGGCAATAGGGGCTTCTCTACCATTTGGTAACACATGACTTAAAATGGCTCCTACTCCAAACGGTGAGGCGTCACATGTAATGGTTAAAGGCAAAGTCTCGTTATACTGCATTAAAACAGCATCGGAAGTTAATAAGTTTTTCACTTGTCAGAATGCGTGCTCCTCTCGGTGTCCCCAGACCCAGGTGGGTTTTTTATCGAGAAGTCTATGTAGGGGCTCTGCTACGATCGCCTTCTGGGGCAGGAAGATGTTGTAAAAGTTAATGAACCCCAGGAAAGCTTGGAGATCTGTCCTATTCTTGGGCCTTGGGGCATTTTGATTGCTCTTAGTTTGCTATTAGTGGGGTGAATGCCTTGCTTATCAATTAGGTACCCCAGGAACTCTACTTTCTCTGTACACAATTGACATTTATTTTTTTTAACCTTTAGGCCGGAGTCTTTAAATTTCTGGAGAACCATTTTAAGAAGCCTCTCCAGTACTTCTCTATTCAGGGCCGCAATTAAAATGTCATCAAAATATGGCACAACCCCCTTGATCCCTTGCAAAAGTCTCTCCATCAGACTTTGAAAAATCCCTGGGGCCACGCTCACTCCGAATTGGAGTCGGTTGCATTTAAAAGTGCCATGGTGCGTAACGATCATCTGTGCTTCCACGGTTTTTTTATCTACAGGCAGCTGTTGGTACGCCTGCACAAAATCCAATTTAGCGAAGACTTTTCCGCCCCCCAGGGAATGGAGAAGTTGTTGAACCATTGGCACCGGGTAAGCGTTCTGTTGAAGTGTGTGATTGAGGGTGGCCCGGTAGTCCCCACAAATCCTTAACAATCCATCCGGTTTGATGGGTGTTACGATTGGTGTTTCCCAACGGGCGTGGTCAGTTGGTTCTAAAACACCCTGGGCTATTAATTTATCGAGCTGCTCGTTGATCTTTGGTTTTAGGGCAAAAGGTACCTGACGAGACTTAAGGTGGATGGGGGCTACTTCAGGGTTCAGGTTAAATGATATCGGGGTCCCCTTGTACTCACCTAGTTTGTCTGCAAAGACATCCTGGGATTCCTGGATGAGGGCCTCCTCCCAGTTGTCACTTCTGGTTTGGTGAATGCCGGCTACCTCGATCCCGAGTGGGGTGAACCATTGAAGGCCTAACAAACTAGGCCAGTCGTGGTCGACGATGGTCAGCGGTAATGACGCAGTACGATTTTTGAATGATACTTGGACTTGGCTGGAGCCGACAACCGGAATTCGGTTCCCCTGGTAATTTTTGAGTATAATTCTTTGGGCTCTGAGGTCTTGATGCCGGATGGCAGGGATTAATTGTTTAATGGTCTTCCAGGAAACCATTAAGAGGGATGACCTTGAGTCGACTTCCATCACGCAAGGTTGATTCTCGATGGCGACCCTCACTCGGATCTTCTTTGCATCTAACAATGAAGCATGACCGATGGTAATGGTTTGGTGTGCCTCTTCCTGTCTCGTTGAAGTGGCAACTGTTTTATTTCTGTAGGAGTGGTTGTTCCATTGGTGGTTCAAGTGTTCCCGACTCACAGGACGATTACCTGTGGTCTGGCGGTAGTTGTTTTCTCTCCGAATTGGGCTGGATCCTCGCTTGCTTCTACAGACCTTCCCAATGTGGCCTCTTTTCCCACAGGAATGGCAGAGCGCATCGAGGAATTTGCAATCTGATCGCGGGTGGTTTGCCCCACAACCCGTGAATTGGTGCAGTAATCTTTGATTCCGTGGGTTGCGTTGGTCATGTTCGGACTGGAGCCGGTTGACCTCCTCTTCATCACTTTCTGATGGAGATTCGAGGTCCTCGTGGAGGGCCGCTGTTGTGTGCCTTTCTAGGCGAGGTGAGATATCGTTGGCGAGTTGACAGAGCGGTGAGTTGGTGCGGCGCATTCGGGCGGCCGACTTCCTGGTTGCTTCTGCTGCAGTAGCATCTTTGATGACATCTGCAAGATCGATGTCCCCTTTGGCCATGATTTTGTTCTGTGCCATATGGTCATCTAATCCCAGAACTATTCAGTCTCTCAGAGCTTCTTCGAGGTCTGCAAACCCACAGAGGCCTCCCAGGTTCCGGAGGTCCACGATGAAATCTGTGATGCTCTCTCCTTTCCGTTGGACCCTCTGATAAAACTCATGTTTTCGGAAAAGCGTTCGTACAGCAGGTGCATAGTGGGCCCATAGAAGGGGCACGAGGACGTCCCAGTCCATGGATTTCACCTCAGCTGGTTTCGCTAGTGCCTTGGCCATCTTAAAGACGGCAGGCCCGCAATGGGTCAGGAACACTGCTCACTTTTTTCCCGTAGTTGCATCTTTCAAGTTTTTGGTCTCCAGAAACATCTGGAACCGGTCTATGTATGAGTCCCAGTCTTCTTGTGCCGGGTCAAATGGAGTGGGTGGTATGGCGCCGCCGGACATGTTTTCTGTTGTCGATGTGCCTTCAGCCACATGCTCTGTTTGGTGCTCTGTGAGTGTTCAATCAGCTCAGATGTCTCCGCATCCCATCCTCGTCGCCAGTGTTAAGTTCTGCGCATGGGTGCAAGGAGCTGAGACGAGGCAGTGAACAGTGAACTTCAACTCTTTATTAAGCATACTGAACAGAGCAATCACCTAGGGCAGCAGCAGCCCTTTTATAGGGTTGGCTGCTGTCCTATTAGCCAATGAAAACATGGAAGTGTTAAAACCTTGAACCAATGAGAGTTGGCCCGTTAACAGCCAATCAGATGTCCCGGCAAAGACCAATCCGATGTCGCTATTATCGGCCAATCAGAAGTGCAGGATTAGAACCCTGCTTTTTACTTGAGATTGTTAAAACTTTATTAAACGCCTTTATTAGTTCATAACATTAACCAATATAGGAATATCAAAATAATTAGAATGATTCCTATTGGAATGTGTCCTGCCCCACGGTATCCATCACACATTACATTAACTGTGGTTCTAGCAAAGCAGAAAGTGAGTGAAAAGCTAATATTAATTTAATATTTTATTATACACATATTGCTTATATTTTATATTACTGTATTATTATTAACAAGATCAAATTTGGTGTAAGAGTTAAGACATCAGGCTAGAAATTGGGAGATGAGCTTTAGTTCAGCCTTAGGCACAAAGCCAGTTGGATGATTGTGGGCCAGTCACTTTCTCTCAGCCCTAGGAAGGAGACAACGACAAGCTATTTAAAAAAACCTCTTGACCATTATTAAAAATTAAAAATAATTTTGTGGAAATAAATCTCTGTCTCTCTGTCTCTATCTATTTCTTTTTTTTAAACAAATTTTACTGATTATACAACTAAAATGTCAAACACATACACAACACAGGAAAAAAAGGAAAAAGGAAAAAAATATATAAAAAACTAACAATTCTATTATCGACAATCTATGGTTCCTTGTTAGTTATGTGATATATTTACAAATACATCTTATTGCGAATATATAATTACTACCTCTTTTACATTTTACGTTGTTTATTAATATATTTTCTATTTTTATTCTATCCAGTCATACTAGCATTCCCAGCTTCTATAATATTCTGATGTTTCTTTTTCCTTAAGTGCTAAGGTTAACTTATCCATCTCTGCACAGGCTGTTATCTTCTGAATGACCATTTCTTCTGTTGGAATATCTACTTGTTTCCAACACTGTGCAAAGGTTATTCTGGCTGCAGTAAAAATGTGCAGTATTATATATTTGACTTTTTTAGAAATTTGTCTATTAAATATCCCCAATAAGAATAATTCTGGTTTTAATTCAATTTGCTCCGCCGTTATTTCCTTTAACCATTTTTTAATTCTATGCCAGTATCTTTGGGCTTCAGTGCAGGACCACCGTCTCTATCTATTTCTATCTACACATCTCTCTGTGTGTGTTGACTACTCTATCTTATACATATAGAATCCAGATGGACTGATCATGTACATTTTATACATAAATAATCTGTACTCCCAATTATAATGTTGAATAATAAGTGGCATATTGGTAAGGAGTATTTAGCATTATAATTTCTCATGGCTTTATCCACTGTCTGTTCATACTTAATTTGCTTCAGTGCTTGTGTTTAGCATTCCTAACTTTAAAAGAGTCCTCAAATAATGCAGTTACAAATGCAAATGTAGCCTAAAATGAAAATTTGCATAAATACAATAAAAATTTACTGAACAGAAAAATGACAAGTATGACAAGACTCTAGTAACTATGTAGAAGGAATATTTTTAAAGGTTTATAAACTATTCTTATCTTTTGAATGTCTGCCTCAAAACCACTCAGTCTCCTTTGCATATTGAACTGAATTTTACAGTTAGGGCCACAAATTGCAACCTAACACTTTTTAACATTCTGATTTGAATTGGATTTGAGTATGTTCCATACTGATCAGTCAACTAGCATTAACTTATATTGATAGTAAGTGTTCACCAGGCTCAGGATTGTTGACATGCAGTTTATTAACTGACAGAGTAAGTCTGTTTCATAAAACCAGAGTATCAAGCTCAAACTGCTGTAAAGTCTGGAACCTACCTATGGAAATTCTATGTCAGAACAAAGCATGGAATCATGTTTGTATTATTGATAGAAAAGAGATATTATAATGACCCTGGATCCTAACTTTACTGTGCCTGCTTTAAAGCAAGTTCCAATGTTGTCATGCAGCTGGCCACCATTATTTTACAGGAATAATCTTTCCAATAAGAATTTTTAGAAACATCATCAGTTAGATTCTACCACATCAAATTATAGTTTGGTACATTTTAAAACTGGTATCATGAAGATCTTGATTCTGTATCAGGCATCAATCAATTATTTTTGTTGTCATCTGATACCTGATTCTGTCTTCATAAAACCCTAAAGGCACAATTCTGTAGAGCATGTATAAATTTCCATTAAGGGGATAGCAGGTACACTTGGGAGGAACAATAGTGTTAATGCTTTGAGAACAGAGAAAATTCAGTTCCTCAAAAAGACAGTGATGATGATTTAAGAGCTGACCAGCTGATACAATGATGTAATGATGGGAATGAGTCAGCAAGGGTTTTTTGGCTGTTATCCCTTTAAGAGCCTGTATAATAATAAGAGGACCTGTTAGGGCCTCTCTCTCGCTCGCTGTGTGTTCTTCCCTGCTCTAATTTGTTGCTTGTTTGACCTCTGCCTATAGTACTTGTATGTATAGTATATATTCTTTTGTAGATAAAACCACTATTTATTACAAACCTCTGCTTGCTATTATTGCTCCTGGGTTGTCTCATGTACTAAAGCTGTGTACACTCTTGACAGTATTTATTTATATGACTTACTTACATAAATCATATGTATTTGATTTTTATGGTCCTCCATTTTAAGCACAACTCCAGACAGCTCACAGCAGCATAAAAATCCTCAAACAATAAAACCAAATTAGAAAAAAACAAAAAACAAACCCTAATGTTTCCATCATTCTTCATTCATATATACAAAAACATACATACAAAAACAAACTACAGGGTTCAAGCTCATCCTATTCCAGAACTTAATAGAAGAGACAACTCTTACAACCTTCCAAAAAGCTGAAAGTGTGGCAAAGTAGAAGAATAGAAGAGTATTCCATAGGGTAAGGGTTGCTTTGGAAAGGCATATGTTCTAAGTTCCATGGTCTCAAGTATCATAGATGGCACACCCACCTCTCTGACCTTGTGGAATGGGAAAATACTCTCAGGGAGAGAGAGCCCTACAAATATGATATCTAGGCCTTTAAAAGTGATAACCAGTTCCTTGAATTGGACCCACAAGAAACGGAGCATTTGCCCAAGAACTATATCATATGAATAAATTGTGGGACACCAAAACTGAGTATAGCACTGCATTCTGGACAAACTCTAATTTTTTATTGTATTGTCCTCCTACTTGGAACACTGTTGAGTTTGGCTTATTTAAGAATATGGCAGCCAAAGCACCTTAAACTAGTATTTTCTTTTATTATTCCTGCTTGAAGTACTAGCAGAGCAAAAATTAAAAAAAAAAAAACAGTAAAGTATCTACCACAATCACCATTTGGAGGGCTCCTGAATATTTTCCATGTTGCTGTATGTCCTCCTAACAACTGGAGAAAAGTTCTTCGATATGGATTCAAGTAAAGAAGAAAGTGAAAATTGTGGCTTTTCTTTTGAACCAGTCTGGTTTCTGCATGCTGATGGTTTATGTTTTACAACAATTGGTGTTAACTTAAAGAAAAACAAATGGCATATTCTACCAACTATAATTCTAAGTAATTTCTAAATTCTCAATACAAAATGATAAATAGGAATGAAAATTTCCCTTAAAATTTCCAGCTTCACAAAGAAGTTGCCTGGAGTGAAGAATAATGATATTTTGTTGTACCTAAGTTCTAGGAACAAAATAAACATTTATCAGCTTTTATAAACATTTATCAGCTCAATTCTGTTGTCTTTGTAGGATTTTTACCATTATCTATGAATCATTATCTGTAAATAAAAGGCAACATTAGTAGCCATTATTGTCTGGCAACATTCAAGCATAGAATGTGAAATCACTTTAACAGTCCTTTTTAATTTGCCAGAGATTACTTCCTCCCATTATCATGTCCATCATAGATTTGGCTTTGGTTGTAGAGCTAAAGAGAATTTTCAGCAAATAACAGGAATCTGGCATTCTTCTATATTTTTAGCATTCCCATTCTAACTAATGAATAAATCTATGTTTAGGAACATAAGACAATTTCCCTTTCACCCTTCCCACATTAATTCCACATTTATATACTTTCAATACATATTTAAATATATATTGTGTGAATGAACCTAGTGCAGCCTAGATTATTAGAACTGCTTAGAAGGCTTCCAAAAATTAATTTATTTATTGGATTTTCCATGTCACAGTCAAAGACTCTTTGGGCTTTATAACATTCATCATTACAAAAAAGAAATAGATAAATAAATGAAATTACCAAATCCTTTCTCAAGTGAAAATGCACTGAACTATATTTTCAATCAATGTTTCTTTTCAAAATACTGAAAATGTATTTATACAGATAATTAAACAATACAAATAATAATTAGCTATAGGATATTGTTAGACTGTAAGGGGTGATTTAATTCAAAGAAGTTTCAAATTAGTCTTTTGAATTAAATCTTCAGATCAATTCAAGACAATGAGCAGCATCTCTTCAAAATGATATGAAATTGATTCAGAGGTTCAGTGGATTTCCTGGCTTATAACCTCTCAAATATTTTTGTAGATTTGCTTTCATGCATAGATAAATCATCCCATGAGGCATTGGATGGCATGATAAAATTTCCAACATTGATATGAATGGCTGGTCAATTATCATATCACCTTGCAAATCCTGTTTATCAAAATACTTGAGGGGATATTTTATTTTAATTTATTTAAGCACTTGGAAACAGTGAAAGTGTTCTCAGGTGAAGTCAAGATGGGGGTACAGCTCTGGAATCAAAACCCCATTCATTTTAGGTGTCAAATGGGCAACATATATGAAAATATCAGTACTTTGATTGAGATATTGTGGCCCCCATGTTTATTTTTATATATCTTCCTACAGACAGTCTTTCTGGAGAACAATGAGATTTTTTAAAAAGCATCTCATTTTTTAAAATTTGTTTCTTTGATCTTATTGATTCTATGTTGTTTACAAGTTAAAGTAAACAACCCAACCAAAAAAAACACCAGGAGTCCAGGACCTCTCCCATCAATATAGACAGGGCAAGCCACCAGAATATAAAACGAGAGCAAAACCCATTCCCTACTAGCATTGGTGAAGTTACCTAGTTGGAGTAATGAAACATCTGCAAAAAAACAATCAAGATCTAAGAGTACCAAGTACCTGACATTTATTATTTGCATTTCCTCTTTAAGTTTCAAGGTTTCAACCAAATTCCTTTATACATCACCTTGTAATTTTTTATCCAGGTCATTCTCTTGGCTTGTCACTTTACTTATCTGTCTTATAATCTGTACTTTTTTTTTATTTCCCAGCATTTCTGGTTCTAATATTTCTGTATCAGAAAAAAAAGTTACCTCTTTATTCTTTATGCTCTTTATGCTAATAATGCTAATTGCCTTAATGTAATTAAATAGGTAATTTCTAAAAGTGATTAAAAAGTGAAATTAGCAAACTCAATTCCTTTAAAAGGCTCCAGTTCTTTGGTCTGCTGCTGTCATGATCTTCCTCCGGAAGTCTTCCAGATAATTCAGTATGAAAGGTATTCCACGTATGAAAGGTTCAATGTATGAAAGATGTACATCAGTGCACAGAAAAAATGTACAATGATGCACAATCTGTATGAAAGATGGACCTATACAAAGCAATCCATAGATTAGGAGGTTATTTTGAAAGCCTTCTGCTTTTATAAACATGTAGGGGAATAACCAGAATTGAAAACTCTAAAAATATTTAACAACATATGGTTCAAACTTGACAGCTTTAAGACTTGTGGACTTCAGCTCCCAGAATTCCTCCTCCAGTCATGTTAGCTCAGGAAATCTGGGAGTTGAAATCCACAAGTCTTAAACTTGTCAAGTTTGAAGATCCTTATTCTAAAGATACAAAGTTTTTCTCAAACAAGAGATTAGCCTGATGAAGTGATGGCATCCAAGAACATCAAGCTGGGTTTGGCCAAACCTGGTCAGCAATTATAAAAATAAATGAACAGTAGATTTTTGGAGTCATCACTAAGGTTGATGTACCATTTACTTTGATTCTTGGAACTTAAGCTTATTTTGACCCCCTAGGCTTTGTTTTGGATAGTTACGTATAGGGGTTGTGCTGAATATAAAGATAGAACAGGCAAACTCATATAGGCTTTGTTTTGGATAGTTACGTATAGGGGTTGTGCTGAATATAAAGATTGAACAGGCAAAAGTTTCTTCATTGGCTCACAAGGCATTCTCAAGGTATAACTGACAGTTATGTTGAGATTCATCTAATGTCCAACTCTTTGCACAGATGACTTCATAGTGTAAAAGCATAGTGATCTTTCATCCCATAACGATGGAGCAAAGGGGTGAGACACCAGTGTCGTGTCCGGAAATAAGCGCAGAGTCGGTGACTTCAATTAAAGCTCTTTATTTGTAACAAGTGAACCGAACCGGCGAAAGGCAAAAAGCCCGCGGCTTTTATACCTTTCGCAAGGCTGCCGCGGCCAACGGCAGCGATTCAAGTCTCCCGCTCTTGGTTTGCGCCAATCGCGGGAGACCTAAATCGGCCAATCAGAAATCCCCGTGCCTTGGCCAATCAAGGCTCGGGGATTTCGAGTATACCATTTTCAATACATAACACCCCTCCCCCCTTGGTTCGGTCTGTCAGGTGGTGTAGTCACGCAGGTAGGCGGGGCTCCGTCGAGTCCTAGTTGACCTGCGCAACTCACTTTCCTGTTGTATCTCGGCCGGAGCGGTCGTCCCTTTGGCTGCTCCTGCCTCTTCGCGAACCGGCTGGATGGTCGGGCCGGTTCTTTCGCCGTGGCTCCCGCCTGGGCCTACCGGGTTGGTTGAGCTGCGGATTTCGCCGCTCCCGCTTGGCTTCTCCGAGTCGGTAGAGCTGGCCAGACGGTTCTTCTCCGGAGGGGACTCGCGATGGCTGTTTTCTGGTGAGTATTTTTGGTTTATTTTATTTTGCGATTGCCTTTCCGGGTATTCCCTCCCCCCTTGGTTCGCTTCCTGGGGGTTGAGGTCAGTTGCCGTTCTGGACCTTAACTGGTCAATATGCCGTTTCCAGGCTCGCCCGTCCGTGGTTTGGAGCCGGTACGACTTTGGACCAGTGATTTGTGTTATGACGGCTGGGATCCATAGGGGGTCCCCCGTCATATTTTTTGCGTAAACCAGGTCGCCTGGGTTAAATGTCCGGAACCTGGAGCTGGAGTCTGGGGGCTGCTCCGGGTTGTAGGTCGGGTGCAGTCTGTCGAGTGGAGACCTCAGCTTCCGGCCCATTAAAAGCTCTGCCGGACTCTTGTTGGTTGTAGTGTTGGGAGTGATGTGTTGTATGAAGAGTAGGCGGTTGATTTTGTCGTTGATCTCTGCGTGGTCCATTTTCCTGAGTGTTTTTTTTGTAAATTGGACCATCCGTTCCGCCCTACCGTTCGCCGCCGGATGCGCCGGTGCTGTCAACGCGTGGCGGATGCCCTTCTCTGCCAGGAACCGTTCGAATTCGATGGAGGTGAATTGGGGCCCGTTGTCTGAGACGATGACGTCTGGGAGGCCGTGTGTGGAGAACAGTTTGCTCAGTTCTTTTATGACAGCCTCTGTGGTGGTGGATTTCATGTCGGCCACCTCTAGCCAATTTGAGTATGCGTCGACTGTGATTAAGAACGTATGTCCGTTTGTGGGGCCCGCAAAGTCGAGATGGATTCTGGACCAGGGCCCTCGTGGTGTTTCCCAATCCCGGATGGGTGCTGTGGGTGGACTGGATCTGGTCTCCTGGCATCGGTGGCATTTGGCGACCCATGCCTCAATTTGCTTGTCCATCCCTGGCCACCAAGCGTAGCTTCTGGCCAGGGCTTTAGTCCTGACGATGCCAGGATGACCCTCATGCAGCATCCTCAATACTTTTTCTTGCAATCTATCTGGAATTACCACCCGGTCACCCCATAGAATGCATCCCTTCAATAGTGACAGTTCGGTCTGGCGCTGGCGGAATGTTTTAAAAGTCTCGTCACAGTCTTTTTCTGGCCAGCCCTTTTCTAACCAGTGTAAGATTCGCGCCAGACGCCTGTCCTTAATGGTTTCCCTGGCAATGTCGGATGCAGTAATAGGTAAACTTTCTATGCTCAGGGTATTTATGGTAGGTGCTGGGTCAGGTTCAGAGTTAGGTAAGGGCGAGCGGCTTAAAGCGTCTGCGTGCGAGATTTTCTTACCTGGCTTGTGTAACAGTTCGTAATTGTAGGCTGCCAGGAATTCCGACCATCTTGTCATTCGGGGCGACAAGATGTTGGGCGTGGCTCGGTCTCCCGGGAGGATGCCCAACAGAGGCTTGTGATCCGTCACGATGGTGAACGGGCGGCCGTACAAGTATTCATGAAAACGTTTAACGGCGGCAACTATAGCCAAAGCTTCCTTGTCCAGCTGGCTATAGTTGCGCTCTGGTTTGGTCAGAGTCCTGGAGAAAAAGGCGATGGGTGCTTCTCTCTGGTCTGGGAGGGTGTGGCTGAGGACAGCGCCGACGCCGAAGGGTGATGCGTCGCAAGTGACAGCTAGTGGTAAAGTCTCACTGAATTGCATCAGGACAGCATCGGAGGTGAGGAGGTCTTTGGTCTTTTGAAAAGCGGTTTGTTCTCGCCTCCCCCAAGTCCAGGCTGCCTTCTTGTCTAGGAGTCTATGTAAGGGCTCCGCCGCCGTTGCCTTTTGAGGTAGGAAAACATTATAGAAATTTAGTAATCCTAGGAATGCTTGTAATTCCGTTTTGGATCTTGGGGTGGGGGCTTCCTTGATGGCTTTTATTTTTTTAGTTGTAGGGTGAATGCCCTTTTGGTCTAGGAGATAGCCCAAAAACTCTACTTGCTTTGTACATAGATTGCATTTCTCTCGCTTAACCTTAAGTCCTGTTTCTTTAAATTTTGTTAAGACTTGTCTGAGTCGCGTCTCTAACTCGGCTTCATTTGGCGCCGCTATTAGTACGTCGTCAAAATAGGGCACCACCCCTTTAATGCCCTGCAACAAACGTTCCATCAGGCTTTGAAAAATGCCTGGTGCCACGCTGACTCCGAATTGGAGTCGGTTACACCTGAAGGCCCCCCGATGGGTCACTATTGTTTGGGCTTCCGCCGTTTTCTCGTCTACCGGCAGCTGCTGATATGCCTGAGCAAGGTCGAGTTTTGCAAAGACTTTGCCCCCTCCTAGCGAGTGTAGTAAATGTTGTACTATAGGGACTGGGTAGGCGCTTTGTTGTAATGCGCCATTTAGGGTGGCCTTATAGTCCCCGCAAATTCTCACTGACCCGTCCGGTTTTACTGGGGTCACTATAGGGGTTTCCCACCTGGCGTGGTCTATCGGTTGTAATACCCCCTGTTTGACGAGTTTGTCAAGCTGCTCGTCAATTTTTGGTTTTAATGCAAACGGTACCCTTCTAGGCTTAAGTCTCTTAGGGGGAACCCTTGGGTCTAAGTCAAATGAGATAAGGGGCCCCTGGTACTTGCCCAAGCCTCCATCGAACACCTCCTGGAACTCCTGGGTTAGCCGCTGTTCCCAAGCTTCGATGGTGACTTGGTTGACACCTGTCAGTGCGATGTTAAGCGGGGCGAACCATTGTAGACCCAGTAGGCTTGGGCGGTCGCGATCGACGATTGTGAGTGGTAGTTGTTCGGTGTGGCCTTTGTAGGTTATGTTGAAACTCTTGGTGCCTACTACCGGGACACGGTTCCCTTGGTAGTCTTTAATGATGATCTTTTGTGTCTGCACGTTTCTCTTTTGTAGAGTGGGCACCAGTCTTTTGATTTCACGCCATGCAATCATGGAAAGGTAGGACCCAGAGTCCACTTCCATCTTGCATGGCTGGCCTTCTATATATACCTCTACATGTATTTTTCTGGCGCCGTCGGAGGTGGCGTGGCCGATGGTCACCGTCTGATGGGTTTCTTCTTTCCGTCGACCGTCGCCGCTTCTTTGAGATCGTTGCGCGCGGTCCCATCGACCGTCTGGCTGTCGTTCTCTGGTTCTGGGCGGGGAGTTTTCTCTCCGTCTGTCGTGCTGCTCCCATTTGGGCGGGCTGCGAGTCTTCTTTTGGCGGCAAACTCGGGCGATGTGACCCCTTCGGTCACAATGCCTACAGATAGAGTCAAAAAATCGGCATTCTGACCTGGGGTGGTCGCCGCCGCACCCGGCGCAACTCGTCCTCGACTTACGGCCTTTTCGACTTCGTTGATCGCCGCGTCCTGTCTGTACTCGGTGAATGTCCTCCTCGTCTTCTGACGTGCTGGAGTTCGACTGGTATTCACCGTAGTGTGCGGTCGCTTCACTTCTTGCGTCGGCCGACCTTGCCGGGTTGTTGTTCCCGCCCTTCGCGTCAGATCTTCGCATGCTGTCTGCCGACGTGCGTGTTGCTTCAGCGGCTGCGGCGGCTGTAAGGGCATCGGCTAGGCTGATGTCGCCCTTGGCCATAAGTCGGCTCTGCAGTGTAGGATCCCATAACCCGAGTATGAAGCGGTCTCTTATGAGACTGTTGAGACCCTCGAACTCACAGAGTCCTCCCAGGCGCCGCAGTTCTGCGACGAAATCGCTCAATTTTTCGTCGGGCTTCTGGTTTCGGCGGTAGAACTCGTTGCGCCGTATTAGGATGGGGACCTTGGGGGCATAATGGCGCCGCAGTATTGGTTCTAGGACGTCCCAGTCCATGGCGGTTGCGTCTGCCGGCTTGGCTAATGCCTTAGCCATCTGGAAGACTTCTGGTCCGCAGTGTGTAAGGAAGACAGCGCGTTTCAGCGGGCCCGGGGCGTCCTTCATGCCGGCACATTCTAGGTACATTCGGAACCGATCCGAATACGATTCCCAATCTTCGGCGGCAGGGTTGAAAGGGGCGGGCGGTGCTATCTTCGCCATTTTAGTGCTGTCGCTGGTTCTTAGGTGGACACGGGGTTCGGTTCAGGGGCGAGATCCCACCTTCGTCGCCAGTGTCGTGTCCGGAAATAAGCGCAGAGTCGGTGACTTCAATTAAAGCTCTTTATTTGTAACAAGTGAATCGAACCGGCGAAAGGCAAAAAGCCCGCGGCTTTTATACCTTTCGCAAGGCTGCCGCGGCCAACGGCAGCGATTCAAGTCTCCCGCTCTTGGTTTGCGCCAATCGCGGGAGACCTAAATCGGCCAATCAGAAATCCCCGTGCCTTGGCCAATCAAGGCTCGGGGATTTCGAGTATACCATTTTCAATACATAACACCAGCACAATTCTTTTTCTTTTTTTTTTTGATAAAAGTTTTATTGATTTTAACGACAAACAAAAACATATAAAACATAAAACATAACATAAAAAAATATCATTCTTCATAAATTTACAGTGTATCGGTTGGTTTACCACTCCCTTTTGTGCATCCATTTCATAGTCATCGAAATAATTATATTACATAATAACTCACATTATCAATCATCAGTTAAATATCCTAATATCATTATTGAACAATCATTTGACTATAATTTTACTAATTCATACTTAAGCGAGATAACTATAATTGAGTTAAATTATTTTATAACAAATCATAGAATCATACCAAATCTATCTTAATAAAGTATTCTAAAAAATTATCAAAACCAAGAAAAATTATATATTTATTATTTCCTAAATTTCTAAATATTCTACTATTATATTGTATTATCTAACCATTGATAAAAGAGATCCCAAACTTCATAAAATTGTTTATCTTCTTGTTCTCTAATTTCAAATGTCAATCTACTCATTTCAGCACATTCCAATATTTTCTTAATAATTTCTTCCTCTAATGGTATTTTCTCACTCTTCCAATGTTTAGCAAATACAATCCTAGCCGCTGTTAATACATTTACAATCAAATACTTTAAGTTTTTATTATATATTTCAGGTAAGATTTCCAATAAAAAAATCTCTGGTTTCAAATCTGTGTTTTTCTGTCATTTTTTCCAGCCATATGCGAATTCTAGTCCAGTATTTCCTGGCCTCCTCACAAGTCCACCATATATGGTAATATGAGCCAGGTATCTGATGACATTTCCAGCACTTTTCAGATTTATTCTTGAACATTCTTGCTATTCTTGTCAGGGGAAAGTGCCACCTGTAAAACATCTTATACAAATTTTCTTTATATGCTGTTGACATTGTCATTTTATAATTTTGTGACCACAATTTTTGCCATTTCTCTAAATCAATCCCATATCCAAAATTCTTCCCCCAAGCAATCATTGTTTCTTTAACTTGTTCTTCCTCTAATTTAATGTCCAACAAATAACTATATAGTTTTTAATCACTTTTTCATCAGTACCTGTCAAAATTCTATCTAAATCAGTCAATTTATCATAAAATCCTTCTATTTTAGAATCTTTAAGATACCTTGCATGTATTTGTGCATATGAAAACCAATTCATCTTTATACCTTGTTCTTCTAAATTTTGCATCGTTTTAAGTTCACCCTTTTCATCCAATATTTCCTCATATCTAACTGTTTGTTCCTTCTTATAAGTTATAGGGTACGAAAAAACTTCAATAGTTGATAACCAAACTGGAATTTTCAAATAACATTGTTTCTTAATTTTCTCCCAATTCAACCATAATGATTCCCGTATATAATGCCTTCTAAAATAACCCTGTGATTTAGTTTCCTTATACCATAAAAAAGCATGCCAACCCAATAATAAATCATGACCTTCTAATGCCAACAATCTAGTCTTTCTTAACGTTATCCATTCTTTAATCCACATTAAGTTTGCAGCTTGATAATACAACTCCCAATTAGGAAGGCCAAATCCTCCTCTAATTCTAGCATCCTGTAAAAGTTTTAATTTTATTCTCGCTTTCTTGCCTTACCACATATACTTCAACACAATTTTATTTAATTCTTCAAAGTAATCCTTACCTATTCTGGGTAATTTATTCATCTTAATTGTTGAAATTCTACTTATCAATGTAGGTTTTCCCATTTTTTCAGATCGGATGTTTAAACTGTTTAAGTTTAATATAGTTATTCTCTTTCAGTGTAGTACATCTTGACGTCAGATATATCCCCAAATATTTAACTTTGTTTGTAACTTGAATTTTCAATAAATCTGCCAGCTCTTCTCTTTGTCTTAATAACATGTTCTTTGTCAGAATCTTTGTTTTGTCTTTATTTATTTTCAAGCCAGCCATCTCACCATACATCTCTATCTTTTCCAATAGTTTTAAAGCTGTCTCTAAAGGGTCTTCCAAAATAAAGACCAAGTCATCCGCAAAGGCTTGCAATTTAAATTCCTCCTTTTTGACTTTCATTCCTTTTATGTTTATATCCTCTCTAATATTTCTATTTAAAACTTCCAAGGTCAATACAAATAACAAAGGAGATAATGGGCATCCTTGTCTTGTAAGACACCAGCACAATTTTGTAGAGCATGTATAAATTTCCCCCAACCCAACCAAGGGTCAATTCAGTGACCAATCAGAATTACAGATATGACCACATGACCTGAACTACATTTCCCATGATGCTTTAACTACATTTGCCATTTAATGGGACAGCTCCCAATTCTAACTTAACTATCCCAATTAACTATATACTGTCTGGAGAGCATAGGGGTACAATATGCGACTGTGTGGGTATGTACTGTATTTCTATTTGCTTCTAATTGTCCCAAGACTCTAGATAAATAAGAAAAGCAAATACCAAATGTTAGGGATAACATTGTTTTACCCTAACTGGTTTAGGTAAATAATAATATGTAATCATAGTTTGTATGTTAAAGTGTCTGCAACTTTAACTGTGGGACAGTAATTAAGGGAGTGGTTATGAAAGCACTTTAAAAGAAGCAAGGCTGCAGCTTGCTATCTCTCTCTGGCTTTGATGGTTCCTGATTACTGCAAGGACACAAGACTGCATTCCTCGAACGGGAGAGAAAACATAGGACAGACTTGTAAGTGAATTGACATAGGGTATTCAACACGGACTTTTGCTAACTGAATATCCCTGAATGGACTGACTAAATGATACATGACTATTGGACTGTTATTTTGACTATGCTATGAACTCATAATGGAATAAACTATATATTTGATAGCACAAGCGTATCTGTCATTTTTACTGTATGTTAATAAACATACAAGCTTAGCTCACTCATTTATCTGTGTGCCTATCTGACTAAGCTGCACATTCTGTTTAGCTTGTCTCCCTAACCCTGTTTGGGGAAACCAGGCTTAACACCAAAGAACCATTTTATGACCCTTCATGTGCAAGTATCCTTAACTCTTTGGAAGACATAATGAGAATCTCCTAAATAAATTGAGGTAAAGGTATAATGAATGTCTCCTAAATAAATTGTTTTGGATTTAATCCCCTTTCCCCCATTTCTTTTTTTAAAAATCTCAGGTTATATTTGATTGAAGCTTAGAGAAACATTTACTCTCTCTTCCTGATTTGTCAAATGAGAACTGGAGCTCATCAAGAGAGCCAGCAGCCTTCTGGTGACCTCATTCTTCTCTGGATCTTTTCCAACCAGCACAACTTTCACTGGCAACATTAGGAATTTTACATTTGTAAAAGCAGCAAGATAAATACATAAAATCTGAAGGAACTATCAGGGGAACAGATTCCTGGAACTTTTAAAAAAATGAAATGTTAATGTAATAAAGTTTGAAAAAAAATCAGCCCAATTCCAAAGCTCAGACAGAGGAAGCTGAAGGCAAGCTAGGGGAATCAGCTGCGGTATGCACACAATCTAAGTGCATATTTTAGAGGGAGGGGTGAGAGTATTGATCATGATCTCAAAGTCTTGAGAGAGTAATAGCAGAGCCATACTGAGATCCGTCTGCTTGTGAAAAAATATGGGATTTTCATACTTCTAAAAAACAAAAACCATATGTTTTTAATCTTTTACATGTGGTATATGCATGGGCTATAATTAAAGAGAACAACTCCATCAATATATGATCTCACATCAATTTGAGCTATAAACCATATGCTACTTATACATGAATGCTGTATACATTTCTTCAAGCCGAGCAAGCAAATGAAAAAGGGGAGGGAGGTGAGGAAGAAATGTCAGAGGTAGGAAAAAATAATTTGAAAGGAAAAGAAGATAAATGCTTGGGAAATTCTGAAAGGTGGTGATAAGCTATGAGCAGATGAGTTGATGGGAAAAGAGGAAGCACAGAAGTGAACAAGGAAGAGTTAGACAAATAACCATTTCTGCAGGATTAGAGAGAGATGGAACGGAATGGGAAAAACAGTGGAGAAAATTACTCCCTCCTTCATATGTGTTTATTTATGGCATGTATTTTTCTATAGTCTTTTTTTTTTTAATTTACGGCATTTATAAATTGGTTTCCCACCCACCAGAGCTATCAGAGTGATGTACAATTTAAGCAAGAACAAACAAAAGCAATAATATCTAAAATAGAAGTAAAACCAAAACAGTACTCAAAACAGATTTCTCTAATTCTGTTTTCTGGACAATTTGGACTATGACTTCTAATATGAAAATGTTGGAGATGTCACTTTTTAAGAAGATAAATTGCAGTAATCCACAAAGTTAGAATCTAGGAGTAAAGTCAATATTCCACCTTAAGAAAATGTTGTGTCAATTCCTCTTATTAGACAAACCAGGAATTCAAACTATTTGTCACCCCCTTTTTACAAATATTGCAGAGTCATTTTTCTAGCCTCCCTTCTAGGTTTTTCTGGCACCTTGGCTTATGAAAGGATCTTCAGTTTATGATCCCTGGACTGGATGACATTACTCTAGATTCCAGGACTGCAACAGGACCTGTTCCTCTGAGTTCTATTTAAGCTTCAGCTATGAGTTACATGCAAGAGACTTTCCTCTGCAGATGCTCCTGTGACATAGTTACATTATGCACTAATTGTTTTATAACCAAGATAATACCAGTAATAAGTTGAAAAGTTTTAATCTCCTACTTGTTTGCTATCCAGACTAATACAGAACATCTGTCAGTGTCTTACATAGTATATATTCTAGTGGTTCTATTTCTGGTTGACCCAATGTCTGTCTATGCTTCTGTTCCTCTTTCTGAACAATCTGAAGGCCAGAGGCCAGGCAGCAATGGAGCAGAAGGCAGATTGCTGCAATGTTCATCTAGGGCTGAGTATACAGCAGGAGGGAATTTTCCTAGTTCCTACATTTCTTAAATTGGCCATAAAACTAGAGAGTATTTAGAATAAAAATAGTTTGTCATATTAATTGCAAGAAAGTTTATCTTTGACACGAAAAACTAACTTCAAATCAGAACAAGAAAAATATTAATTATTGATACTCAGTAGAGTTATTCCAGATCAATAATTCAAGAAAAATTATACCTTGTATGTAATGTCTTAAATATTTTTTTTTTACTTTGCAGGATTAAATGAAAAATAACCATCTACTTCAGTATCTCAAACCTAAAGCACACTATCAGTTCAATAAATGTCAAGGAAACAAAAAATATGATCAGGGGAACAAATAATCAATAAATTACATTTCTACCTCCAGTTTAAATATATACAGTAAAATATTAAGTATGTGATAAGAGAATATTAAGTTGGAAAGTAAATTGATAATTTGATGAGAAAACATATAATGTGGGAAAGTGAATAAAGAAGAAAAAATACTGAATTGGTCATTCCAATGTCACATTATAATGCAAGCTTATAAAATTAAAGTCTCTGTTGAGTTTAGAAGAGTAGTGTTTCAGATAAATGGAATATAGGATTACTATCTTGGAATACAAGTCCATTAATGTTTCTATAAAAAAACTTCATTGCATTTAATGATCTACAATCTACTGTTTATAAGGTTAAAAAGAGAAAATAAAAATAAAGAAGCAAATCTGCACTTCAGTTCTTAGATTTCTGAATGGTTTCTCATCCAAGTACTAACCAGATAATGCTAAGAATTGTAGGATCATCCAATTTCATCTAGGTTTTGCTTGCTGCTGTGGCATAACAAAGTATGCAATAAATATATGTGTCTGTGTGTGTGTGTGTGTGAGTGTGTGTGTTGCAGTATTTTAATAATCTATCTAGAGCAAAAGATGTAATGAACAATAAGCAAAATTATTTATAATTTTAAAATAAGCAGATCTATTATTAGCCCTGAAAATATTTTGGCAATGTTATCCGCTCAAACAAACTCACGATAGGATATGTATGCTGTATTATAGCTACACAACTTAAAGTGAGTTAATAAACATTCATTATTTACCTAAATGTTTACACTACTACAATCTGTCTGTATTCTCTTGGGATATTCTCCGATGTCAACCCATTAAAATCACATGACATTAATTACATGCAACTAGAGTAGCAGCATTTTCTTGGTTCATTTTATGTATCCTCAACTGAATAATTCCCTTTTGATGTGCCCTCTTCTTTTTTCCTCCAGAAATGCAATTCATAAAGGCTTTTCTTCCCATGAGTAGGTCTTATTGAAAATATATACTCCACCCTTCTCCTGTTGTATGCCTGCATTTCAAGATAGAGAATAATCAGTTCAAGATGTTTGTGTGTGAGATGGAAGGGCAATCTAACTTCATCAAGATCCAAATAGTAGATAGACCTCAGCAAGAGTTAGGGTTAGGAAAAGGACTCAGCTTGGAAAAGTGTTGCTGTGGACATATCTGCTATTAGTGCAAAGTGGTACTGAATACTTGCCAGGTACTGGTGAATGAATTACCTGCCAGGCAATTGGAAAAGGCTGCCCTCTGGATACTATTTGACTTCTAATTCAGGTAGGGTTTAGAGCATGGGTGTCAAACTCAGTGTTACGTTGCTGTTACATGATGTTTTGTGATTTTTTTTTCCCCTTTCACAGAGCTGGTGTAGATGTGGCTTGCTTATGACACATCTGGCCCACAAGCTGCCCATTTCACACCCCTGGTTTAGAGATTGATTGATTGATGGCATGGGAAGTTAAGATAGGTATTTGGTGGATTGCTATAAGTGAGAGATTGGCATCAACAGTTTTGAATAATTGGCTGACATTCTACTCTTAAGTTAATTTTATGGATTGGTTCAATTGTGAGGAAGCATAACTCATTGATAGTACCTTATTAACTGACCCAGGAGCTTTATCACCTCCATAAATGTGCTTCTCAGAGTATCTAGGAGACTAGCTCTGTCTCTCTCACTCTTTTGTAAAATACTTTTAGGAAGATTCATCTGAAAAGAGAAAGAGAAAAATTAGAAAGGCTTATTTATCAGTGACTAGATAATGAGTTTGCTGTTAAGTTATTTTATATAATACAATATGATTTATTTACACCACATTATAGCTTATGTACATATACAATTATGCATATTCTCCATTGGAATAATATATACTTCTCATAATATATGGTTAACGATAATTGTACAGGAAGTTTAGCTTCCCAAAAGGGCTAAACTTACCAGTGAGCTATATCAACAAACCTGCCAGCCGATAAAAGTGACTACTTCAATAAATTTATTTTATTTATTTATTTGATTTGTCAATCGCTTACAATAGTTATAGGGATAAACATAGTTATGAATACAAGAAATGAATACCTATAAGAAAAGTAAAAGAAACAATAGGACAGGGATGGTAGGCACGTTGGTGCGCTTATGCACATGCCCTACAGACCTCTTAGGAAAGGGGTGAGGTCAATAGTAGACAGTCTAAGGTTAAAGTTTTGAGGGTTTGGGGGAAGAAACCACAGAGTCAGATAGAGTATTCCAGACATTGACCACTCTGTTGCTGAAGTCGTATTTCCTGCAATCAAGTTTGGTGTGGTTTACTTTGAGTTTGTATCTATTGTGTGCTCTTGTGTTGTTATGGTTGAAGCTGAAGTATTCATTGACAGGTAAGTCATTGCAATGTATGATTTTATATACTATACTTAGATCGGCATAGTTCTAGATTTTCTAGGTTTAGAATTTCGAGTCTGGTGGCATAAGGTATTCTGCAATGAGTAGAGGAGTGGAGAACTCTTCTTGTGAAATATTTCTGGACTTTCTCAACTGTGTTAATATCAGATATGTAATGTGGGTTCCAGACTGATGAGCTGTATTCGAGTATTGGTCTAGCAAATGTTTTGTATGCCCTAGTTAGTAGTGTGATATTACCAGAGAAAAAGCTACATAGGATTAGGTGAACAATTCTTAATGCCTTTTTGGCTATGTAGTTACAGTGGGATCTAGCACTTACATCATTAGAGATGAGTACTCCAAGGTCCTTGATAGAGTTTGGATCATCAACAAGGTCTTGATTATTCAGCTTGTATTTTATTTTCTGATTTTTTTGCCAATATGTAAGACAGAGCATTTATTTGTTGAGATTTGAAGTTGCCATTTGTTTGACCATTCTGATACATAGTAGAGATCTTTTTGAAGGGTAGCAGTGTTGTCTGTGGTGTTGAACAGCTGTACATCATCAGCGAAGAGAATGCAGTTGTTCTTAATAAGATCTCAGAGGTCATTTATGTAGAGTATGAAGAGAGTTGGCCCTAGAACACTGCCTTGGGGGACTCCACTGTTGACAGGAGTTGGCAGAGGTCATCTCAGAACCACTGCACCATATCTTTCAAAAATCCTGGAGCACCGGGGAACTACCAGAGGACTGGAAAACAGCTGATGTGGTTCCCATCTTCAAAAAAGGAGAAAAAAAAAACAGACCCAGGAAACCATAGACCAATCAGCTTAACATCAATACCCAGGAAGATACTGGAAAAGATAATAAAAAAACAGATCTGCCAACATCTAGAAACAAGTAACGTAATAACAAGCAGTCAGCACAGGTTTGTTAAAAACAGATCATACCAAACCAATCTTATTTCATTCCTCAACATAGTGACTAAATTAGTAGACCAGCAAAATACTGTGGACATAATATATTTAGATTTCAGCAAGGCATTTGACAAAGTAGACCACAACCTACTTCTTAGTAAGCTAGAAAAAAGTGGAATAGATAGCACCACCACTAGATGGACTCGCAACTGGCTGGCAAACCATACTCAACGAGTAGTCCTTAATGGGTTTAAATCTTCATGGAGGGAAGTAAGCAGTGGGATGCCAGAAGGTTCCGTCTTAATATCTTCATTAATTATTTAGATGAGGGAATAGAAGGGGAACTTACCAAATTTGCAGATGACACTAAGCAGGCAGGAAAAGCTAACACCAAAGAAGATAGGCTCAAGATCCAGATAGATCTTGACAGACTAGAACACTGGACCATATTTAACAAAATGAAATTCAATGTAGAGAAAAGTAAAGTCCCACACTGAGGCAGGAAAAACCAAAAGTACACGTATAGACTAGGTGAAACCAGGCTCAATAGCAGTAACTGTGAGAGGGATCTTGGAGTCTTAGTGGACAACCAGCTAAATATGAGCCAGCAGTGTGCAGCAGCAGCCAAAAAAGCTAATGCAATCCTAAATTGTATTAACAGAGAGATACAATCAAGATCAAGGGAGGTACTAATATCACTCTATAAAGCCTTAGTAAGACCACACCTAGAGTATTGCATCCAGTTTTGTTCACCACATTATAAAACAGATGTTGAGACTAAAAAAAGTACAGAGAAGAGCAACCAGGATGATTAGGGGACTGGGGGCTAAAACATATAATGAACGGTTGCAGGAACTGGGCATGGCTAGTCTAATAAAGAGAAGGACAAGGGGAGACATGATAGTGGTCTTCCAATATTTGAGGGGCTGCCACAGGGAGGAAGGGGTCAATCTATTTTCTTAAGCGCCTGTAGGCCAGACAAAGAATAATGGATGGAAACTGAACAAGGAGAGATTTAACCTGGAAATAAAGAGAAACTTTCCGACAGTGAGAACAATCAACCAATAGAACAGCTTGCTCTCAGAAGTTGTGGGAGCACCATCACTTGAGACTTTTAAGAAGAGATTAGACTGCCATTTGTCAGAAATGGTGTAGGGTCTCCAGCTTGGGTGTGGGGTTGGACTAGATGACCTACAAGGTCCCTTCCAACTCTGATTATCTGTTAATCTGTCTGTTAGGTACAGAATTTGATAAGACATTCCCAATTTTGACCATTTGTTGTCTGTTTGATTGTAATGCTTCTGATCAGTTATGCAGTTATCCAGAGATACCATAAAATTTTAGTTGTAGGAGTAGTTTGTCATGTACCACTGAATCAAAGGCTTTACAGAAGTCTATGTGAATTGCATCTATTGCTTTGCCCTGATTGAGTTATATAGTCCATATATTTTTGCAGTGTAAGAGTTATATATTATAGGATAGTTTTTTTTCCTGAAACCAAAATGTTTATTAGAGAGTAGATTGTTTGTCTCTTAGTGGAGGATAATGGATTGGTTAATAATTCCATGACTTTACAGGTGACGCAGCATAAAGAGATTGGTCTGTAATTTTCAACTAGACTGGGGTCTCACTCTTTGAAGATGGGGATGGCCATGGCTTGTGACCATAGTTTTGGCAAGGAGCTGGTCCTGAAAGATTTTCCAAAGATTACGCTTAGATTTTGCTTTGGCTATGGCAGTGGATAGCTTTTTTAAGAAGTAGGCACATATTCCATCCGGTCCAGTAGATAGAGATGATTTTAGACTGCGTAGTGCTTTTTCTGTAAAATTGATATGTATTAGATCATTGTAGTGATCACTGTAATAAATAATACTATAAATAATATAACATTATAAATAATAGCATATAATTTTATATAATATAATATCATATATATATCATATCATATCATATCATATCATAAAATAAAATAAAATAAAACAAATTACATAATATAATAAAATAATATAATACGATAAATAAATAATAGATCATTGTAATAAAGATAGATGTTGATGTATTTAGTAACAAGGTAAATTTTCTACATTTCAGCAGAAGTTCTCTATAGACTTTCTGCTGGACAATTAAAGCCTGCTAGCTCTGCCTTAAAGAGGAGGGATTAATGGTTGGGGGGTTAATGAGGAGGGATTAATGGTTGGAGGTCCAAATACTCATCAACTCATGACCTACTGACCACAAGGGGGCAGTAGAGTGTAGATAGATGGTTAAGGCTTAATTCTGTGATCCTTTGTTGCCTATCACCCAGCCCATTCTTTGATGACAATTTTACTAATTGTAGATCCTTTTTTCTGCCTTTTCTCCCTATTCACAGCATATGTGACTCACCTGCTGATAGGATATAGATAGCTATGCGCTTGGCTTTGTCTCCCTAGGCTTTATATTTCATTTAAATATATCTTCTTTCTTTGATAGTTATAGAAAGTGTTTCTGTAATCAATGCTCAAATTCCCACTCTGAGAAAAACTCACACTCGTATACAGAATTTTTGAAACTGCAATATACATTAAAGCCTTTGAAAGTATCCAGCTGAAATGTTGCAGTGTTTAATAGCTCTATAAAAGACTATCATCCCTGCTATTTTTATTCCATTTGGCCCCCCAAATGAAACAGCTGCAGGTATTTTGATGCTTTTTCCCATCATTGCCTATGGTAGCATCTTTTATCAAAACTGAATATCAAATCAGTTTTAATTGAACCTTGAATTTGAATTAGATCTTGGCTGACTCACACAATCCTAGAAAAAAAGGGGGGGATTAATTTCTTCCTTTTCTCCCTCATTACCATTTTTCATGCCATTCCCATAAGTTCTTCCAAGTCCACATACCATTTTTAGCAGGTGCAGCTAGGTTGCCTAAGAAAATAGGAATGTGCCGCTTTGCAAACTTCATAAGACACTTGAAATCCTAAATTATATTCTTTTCCAATCCACTAATCAATATGCAACATAGACCATTCCTGGAAAGCTTCTTGTGATTATACTGAGTAATATTACTGCCACTGCTTCAGTGTTATATAAAATTAATATTTCTGAAATCATTAGTGGGAAAAGTGAGTCTTTGTAGGGCACACCAGTCTTCATTCAAATAAATGATTCATCATTTTTCTACCTTTCACTCTCAAATAAAATGGATGTCTTTGCCATTAGGAAAAAGGATCATGGCATTTGAAATTAATCCTGCCATATCTCGGCTGCCCTTTCCACTTTTTCACTCTCTGTTCTCCTTGTGAATATATAATTGCAAACAGGTTCCAATATCTACTGGGTGTAATTCCCTACTGCTGTTCTTCTCAATTGCAATCTGTCTTAATGTTGCTTGAGATTCAGAGAGCTTGTAAGCAAAAGTCCACTGATCAATGGCCATCATGAAATATCTTCAGAAAGCAAAATCGCAGGGATATCTCAGGTGAGTAGATCTAAACTGATCAGTTCAATTTGAGGGATTAAATATATAGCTGTAATTGCTAAGTGCCAATAAAAGTGGGGTGTTTTTTTTTAAAACATAGAAGACTAATAATTTTTGGGCTTTATAGGTTTGAGAGAGCACATAACATACAGACACATTAACACATACATACCAGAGGTGGTATTCAGCAGGTTCTGACCAGTTCTGGAGAACCAGTAGCGGAAATTTTGAGTAGTTTGGAATACTACCTCTGACTGGCCCCGCCCCCACTTATTCTCTGCCTCCTAAGTCCCAGCTGATCAGCTGGGTCTTCTTTTATTGCCTTACACAGGAGAATGGAGCTGGAAAGCAGGCTAGTGGGGGGGGGAGAGAATGTGGATTTTACAGTATCCTTCCCCTGGAGTGGGATGGGAATGGAGATTTTACAATATCCTTCCCCTGCTATTCCCACCAAGCCACACTCACCAAGCCATGCTCACAGAACCAGTAGTATTTTTTTTTGATCCCACCACTGATACATATACTAGAATCTAATGTGCCTATGAATTCTGTTGAACCTGGAATCTTCATTTCACTTCAGCTCATTTAATTTTAAACATTAAGTTATCTTCTTCTCCCTTTAATTAACATAATTTTATATCATATGGACTTTTGGTACTCACAAAGTTACTGAGCAAATGAGAATTTTAATAATAGCTGAGGAGAACAACTAGGGCTGAGTAACAGTGTAACAGGGTGCAGTGCCCTAGTGGTTAGGATGCTGGGCTTGTCAACCAGAAGGTTGGCAGTTGGAGACCCAAACACCACATGACAGGGTGAGCTTCTTTTCTTGCCCCAGCTCCTGCCAACCGCCAAGCAGTTCAAAAGTGTGCAAATGCAAATAGATGAATAGGTACCACTTCAGTGGAAAGGTAACAGCATTCTGGAGGCCTCAGCGTACAGTCATGCTGGTCACATGACAATGCAAATAATGCTAGCTCCCTCAGCTATGAAACAGAGATGAGCACTACCCTCTTGAATTGGACATGACTGGGCATATCTTCAACAGTGTAATACATTAAGAGGGGGAAATGACACCTGTAAATATATGAGCCTTTTCTGCCATTGTACCTTCTCTTTGGAAGAACATTCCCTCTGAGGTGAGGTTGGTCTCTACTCTTGTGACCTTCAGAAAGTCTGCTTTTTTTCAACAGGCCTGGGAAATCCATGGCAATTGGAAATCTGCATGCTGACTACAACACATATAATATCCTGATGTGGTCTTGTTCTTGTTTTAATTATGTTGACTATGTTGGTTTTGTAAAATGCTTTAATTGTTAGTTTTGTGTTATAAGTTATACTTAGTTAGTCATGTGAGATGAGCAGTCATATAAATTTGATAAATAAATAAAGTCTGCCTCCGAATTAGCTTCTCTTTGTCTTTCAACAGGGGAATTGTGCATCACAAATACATTTCTTCGGAACTTTCTACATAGTTAAGTACATCAGTTGAAAGAGATGTTTCCATTACAACTCAGTAGAGGCTCTTCATTGTTGAAACATAGGCCAGATGCGTGGATGGATGGATGAAATTTTTTGCAAGAACCTTTGATGGATTATTTTATGATTTCCAGTCTGCCTTTAACATAAATTTATGTTGTAGATATTGTCAAAAAAGCAACAGCCAGAGAAGTAAATGTAGTAATATCTAGGATAACATTCTTGTGTGTGTGGAAATGCTATATTCTTTTGATGTTGAATTAGAATAGGGGGAGAAAAGACTAATGTGGAATCATTGATTTCAGGGTTCAAGCTTATCATGTCCTGTTGACATGGCTTTGTCACCTTAGTAAAAACCTTTTGTTTAGAATAATAGTTGAGGATCATATTTCTCACTGCTGAAACTGAATGGCTTGTATTATATTTCTGTGCTACAGGACCTCCTTATTCTTTCTGCTCCTTCAGCCCAGGAAAGAAAAGATTATCTTTGAGTGAAGTAACAGCAATATTTTTCTTCCAAATAAGGAGACCAAAAGTAGAAGAGGAGAAAATACTTAATAAATCTTCCACTTGAGAGATGAGAAAGTTAACTAAAGTTACCATGAAGAAATTTTCAGTTGATATTGAAACAGAGTATTTTAGTGAATGACATTTATATAGGATCTTTGCTTCAGTACTGAATAATTGATAAATTGAAGTCTTGAACAGGCAACTTTCATTTTAATTCATGGTCAATTTTAAAAGAGCATAAATTATTACAATGTCTCAACAGTGTTCAAAAGCTGTTGTGGAAGCTACACATAGTTCTGAAAAAAGAGGCAGAAAGAATAAGAATAGAATAGAATAGAATAGAATAGAATAGAATAGAATAGAATAGAATAGAATAGAATTATTTATTGGCCAAGTGTGATTGGACATACAAGGAATTTGTCTTGGTGCAAATGCTCAAGATATACATAAAAGAAAAGATACATTTGTCAAGAATCATAAGGTACAACACTTAATGATAGTCATAGGTACAATGAGATAATGGTGACTTATATTTAGTTGGTAATTCCATATCCTTTATTGGGTATTTATCACAAACCAGTCAAGAGGGGAGGAGTGGAAGGAGATTACCAGTCAAACTCTAATGAAATCACTTTTGTGCTGTCCAGAAATTAACATTCAACATTTTTGAAATTTCTTCAGAACCAGTCTCAGTACTGATGAGCCATTGTGGATAAAACACAGATGTGTTTTATGTACATTCAGGAATGCATGCAAGAAAGGGAAACTGAGGTGTGCCTGCGTCTGTGTGTGCCTACACTATTTCTAATATTTTCTTTCTAAAGGTTTTTATTATTCTCATCTCACTTTTTAAAGCATGTGGTAACAAGCATTACAAAATCTATTTTTACCAGAGGTAAGTAACAATAGGGAAAAAAAGAATGCCAGCCATTGCAAGCAAGCATAGCAAGCATTTTTAATGTGTGGTTCTGAGTCAGATCATAAGGAGAAAAGATATATACAGTTCAGAGTCAGAAGAGGAAGACAACGAAGACAATGAAAGAATGATGAATGCAAGCCAGGCTAAATTTTCCAGAGTGACAAATGAGAGATTGTTTTCCTTAATATCTGAAAAACAAAAGCCAAAATAATGGTTAAAAAGATTTCTCCAACAAGACTATCACTTAAGAGAAATAAAACTTGAACAAATAGAATCATCCAAGTTCTGAAGCCTCTATGTAATAAGGTATTGTATATGTTTATCTTTGGATGATTATTGCATTGTGATACAATATACATAACTGGGAATATAGTCAAATGTAGCCATACGTTTAAATCCAGAATTTATAAAGAATAGACAGAAGGGTTGAAAATATAAAGTACCTGATCCAGCAAAAGATTTCAACTGACAAAAATAGGGGTGTTCTCGCTGCAAAAACTTTACCTGAAAGGATGAAGGATCCATCAGAAAAGTGAAGGACAATGAAGAAAAAGAAGGGGAAGCAGTAATGATTAATGAAAAAAAATGTGTTTATTTTTCTGAAAGTGCTGCTATTGGAGGAAGAAAACTTTGCTAGGTTGTTGGATTCTAGAGAAGTGTTTGATGATAAGGATAGCAAGCAATAGTTATGCAGAAAACAGAATGAAAAAGATATATCCGTTTTCAATTCTTTTCTCCCTCTGGAACTCACAAAGCTATGCACTTGTCAAATAAACATCTACTTGTTTATTGCACACTCATATCATAGACCCAGCAAACTGAGTTACTGGTGGTTGTTTTTTTAAACCCACTTCATGTTGAATACCAGTGGAACCAGATGTCTCCTGTCACTTTTAGAGGATTAACCAAAACTGTGAATAGCAGACTTGTTAGTTAAATGACCATCTGTGTTCAAAGGCAATATATCACACCTTCACCAGATAAATGGTGGAGAATCACTGACTTCAAGACTTGCTGTTGAGTTTTACCTCAGAAGCATCCAGCTGACTACCAATGGAAACTGGACATTGAATTAGCTGGGCTTAAATGTGTTTCAGCCTAGATTTTCTCATGTTCTTATAGACACACGGGTCTTAAATCTGGCACCATTCCCATCGTGGGGTCCCTGACATTCCTGATATTTGAAGCCATCAAATCCCTGCAAACAACATTTAAAGCCACATGTGGAAAGCAGCTGGAAGCAGCTGACACTCACTTTGCCGCAGTACTTTTCATGCCTCATTAAGTGCCCATCAGCATATAAACATTTATTTCCCACATAACCCCCACTGCCACCATTGTCAAAGGGTTTATTCTACAATCAAAAGGATGTGCTCTAGGCAACATCCTGGCATTTAGGGTTCAAATCCAAGATCACATTGTTAGGCAGTTCACAAACAACATTGATGTGTCATCCTTATTTGTGTGTTTTCAGAAAATGCTCTTTAGTCAGGAAACCACTTTTGTGCAGAAAACGAAATTTAGTAAGCAATTCATTCATAATATGGGCCATTTACTTTGGATGTTTCATTATTAAATATCATTATGAAGCCAAAGATATCACAGCTTAATATCCAGTTTCGAGTACACATGTGCAGTAAACAATATTGGCAAGTTGCCAGAAGAATTTTGTTAGCAAGTCTATCACACTTTTCCTGCATGTATAATTGCATGATAAATCAGAACCATCTCCAGTCTAATATTTAAATAATACACACACATACACGTTCAGAGTGGAAGAGAGAGAGACAGAGATTTGGCCAATAAACTGGAAACATTCCAAGTTTATTCAGCCTGCTTGATGATGTATACATTTTTTCAAACCAGCCCTTTGCAGAGAAGCTATAAATTGAGAGGCAACTGACATAAACCTGAGATTGAAATTCTCAACCCATTGAATGCTTTTTCATAGCATGAGCTTGTTGGAAGGTCCCCAATAAATCATCTTATTTTAGGAGTCAGGGTTCAAACAACTGTGTAATATGTTGAATGGCTGTACAAAGGGATGAGAAATCCTGTGGGCTATTCTCACTTCTGTTGCTGATATAGATCAGTAGTTGCCAACCAGTGGGCTGGGGACCACTGGTGGTCTGTGAGAAAATTTTGGTGGTCTGCAGAGAAATGTCACCCCCCCAAAGCACCCCCAAAGCAATTAATCCAGGCTGCAGGAACACAAAGCTGCACTACCCACATGGCCCGTGGGAAAACAAGGTTTGCATTGCTTGCATTGTGAACAACACGAGTTAGTGAGAGGTGGGGGGAAAGAGTAGAGGGGGGAACTTGCCCCATTCACCCCACACGCTTCGCCTGGCCACCAGGCTGCTTCTTTCTGCTTCCTTCTTCTGCTTTTGGCTGCATGTAAGGAAAGCAGCAAAAGTATTTTTTTCTCTTCCCCAAACTCTGCCAGAAATTAGTTTTTGGGACCCTGAAAGGTATCCTGCTCCAAGAGGCTGCACCGGCATGACAAGTCTCACAAAGACTCATTTCTGGCAGAGTTTGGGGGAGAGAAAGAAATACTTCTGTGACTTCTGCTGCTTTCCTTGCATGAAGCCAAAAGTCTCTCTCTCTCTCTCTCTCCCCCCTCCCCCGAGAAAGGAGCTGGAGATGGTATCCTGCCTTCCCAAATAAAAAATGATCAATCAGTAGGAAAACGGGATGGGGGATTTTCCTGCAGACTTTTTTGGGGATTTCCCAGGGTCTCTGGTCCTTGGGATTTAAAATTATGTGTTTGGTGGTCCCTGAGGTTCAAAAGGTTGGCGACCCATGATATAGATGACCACCCACTCTGAAGCCTGCAGGATTAGGCGCATTAAGTTGGGTTTTTTTCCCTTCCCTCTATGTGTGAGGTCTACATAGGTACATGAGTGAATGTACTATTCTTTAGCCATTTGAATTCTAAACAAAGGTGAAGGTGTGACTCCCACATATATCAGCAGAACCAGGGAGAGCAAAACTTGTAGGTACATCTCATTTATTCTTTCAGCATCTAGTGGGGATCTTTAAACCTCCCTACCTCTGTACATAAAGACTGCTTTCCACTACCCTGATTAACAACTCTTGATATTTCTATTTTTCTTCAATGTTTCAAATGTAGGTTGATAACTATAATATTCTATTTTAGGATATCAACATTTGCATGTTTCTTTTATTTTTCATTTTACTTCCACAGCTGTTTCTTTGAACAAATCCAGGAGTATCCACTCATCAGAGAGATGATAAATACATTGACTGAAAACATATTCTCATGCTATGCAGGATCAGGAGAAAATATTCCTATTGGGCTTCTTAACAATTGACAAATATTTCTAAACCTCTATGATAGTCGACCCTTTAACTGTCTATTTACCAGAACCAAAAGTTACCCCATCTTCATATTTTTCATGTTAGTGAGTGTATTCCTTCCGATTGTTCAGCCAAATGATCTCTTTGAAGTTCAATCAGAGCATTACCCAGTACTATGTAACTGGTGCATTTTCTGCTGCTGAACCTTTTACAATAGACATTTAATCGTCTCTTGAATGTTTTCAGTAAAGAAGAATCCATAATGGCTCAGAATGTTTGTGCTATTCAACTGATCTGAACTTTACTACTCCTCTGACTCTACATTTGTGCAATTGCTCGTCTTGTCCTTGGTGGAATTGAATTATTCTATATCTTCATTCTAGAGAAGGAGAAGGAGGAAGAAGAGGAGGAGGAGCAGGGAAAGACAAGCAAGGAGGAGGAGGAGGAGGAGGAGGAGGAGGAGGAGGAGGAGGAGGAGGAGGAGGAGGAGGACAGGCAAGGAGGAGGAGGAAAAGGAGAAGAAAGGCAAGGAAAAGAAGAAGGAAAAGGTGAAAACAGACAAGAAGGGGAAGGAGAAGGAGAAGGAGAAGACTAGACAGCAAGAGACTGCGAATTCTAGTTCTGTCTTGGCCATGAAAGCCAGAGGGTAACTTTTGAGCCAATCATTCTCTCTCTCTTAGCTCATTTCACAGGGTTGTAGTTGTGCGGAAAATAGGGGGAGGAAGGACCATTAGATATGTTCACCATCTTGAGTTATTTGTAAAAATAATAAAGGTGGGATACAAATAAAAATAAATAAATCCTTCATTTGAATATGAAACAGTGACTATAAATATGCTCTATATGCTGGCATGATGGGTTCCACCTTGTTTGACGGCCATCTTTCTTTTCTGGATTTCTGATTCATATCCACCTTTGGTCATTGACTTACAGTATATTTTTACTGACTTTCTTCACTGATACCAACTTACTTATCTGCATTCAGAATATATGGTTGGTTTCATATATTTTGCTGAAAGAGTTTCATATGATAACAGAGTTGGAAGGGACCTTGAAGGTCATCTAGTCCAACCCCCTGCTCAAGCAGGAGAGTCTATTCCAAATATTAGCCGATACCTAGGATCGAACTCACAGCCTCCTGATTGTGAGATGAAAATTCCACCTCTAGGCCACCAGAGCTGTTAAACAAGTCCCCCTTTTATAGACAAGATGTGTTGTTTGAAGAACATCCAAACTGTGAATAGGCTGTTTTTGCTAAACTACTGGTTTCACAAAGGTGCTTATACCCATCAGCAAAATGAGTGGCTACAAGCTTACCACATTCAATTTATCTTCCTCCTTTTTCCCTTTCTGCCTTCCATTTTTCACCCGAACTTCCACACTGTTAAATCCTGTTATTTTCAATGGGACAGCACTTCAACATACACTCACTTATAAGTTTATGTACAGAATTGTGTTTTTGGTCTACGTTCGATACATATACTACATCTTTTCTCCTTTTCTGCTCAAATTTATTTCCTATTGCAGGCGTATTCAGGCTGCTTTTATTGTTCTTTTGTTACTTTCATTCAGCAGCTTATCTCGGTTTATTGAAATGCTCATTTAGAAATGAAATTAACTGTATTCACCATGGTGCCATTGAAATACAGATTGGACCATCATCCTGTGCTCTACGGGAAGGGGAAAAAAGCAAGATAAATCACACTCATTGTTCAAAAAGATAGAGAAAGTGAAGGAATAAAAGTACATCTTTTATAGATTTGGCACTGCATGTGCACTCGCTTTGTTCATTGATCTCAACATGACGTTTATCACTGGAAGATCTTGGCAGTCTGGCAAAATTACTTCTGGATATCTTAAAACCATATTAAAAATAGTGATGGGCAAGGACTTTTCAGCTTAGTTCAAAGCTGGCCTGAAATCATAAACATAAATGGAAAAGCTAGGGATTTTTTAAAAAGAAATTCTTAAAGAATTCTATTTCTTTGAGAAGGCAGTTATATGATTCAGGATAGCCTTTCTAATGAAATGTGTGGGTGACCTTGGGGGACAAAGAGAAGAGATGCTGCTTAGGAAACAAACAATAGAGGCAGGAGCCCCCATTGGTTTCACTGTCAGAGAAAGAATCTCAGAGAGACTACACTAATTGATCAGACAGTTAATAGTAACAGTGGAAAGTTTACCTTTAGACGTGCAAGATTATGTTAACTAACCTTACAATGAAGTAGAAGGAGCTCATCTACTTGTGTTTCCTATCTGGTTTACTAGGAAGGAATGAAAGACTTAACATTTTGGACCCTTACAATGTGTGGAGTGGTGGTGGCCTTACGATAAACCATGATTTCTTGGCTTCCATCTTCCTGCCTGTTGACAAGCACATCTAAAAATGGTAATTGTCTAGCAGTTTCCTTCGGCTTGGCAGCACAAGGAAACAACAGCCAATCACCAGCCATCAATATACCAATCAACCAATAGGAAAGCACCAAATAAATACAACTCATAGAAGCACCCAAAGCACATATTCCAGTAGAGAGAAGTTTCCTGAAGATGGGCTCCAGCATGAGTCCAAAAGCTCTGAAAAATAAATTTCTGGTCCCAGTAACTGACCCAAATTGGATCTTGCAACATTATCCCGAGACACATATTTTTGTCTTCATTAGTGGCAAATCCCTTTCAAAATTTTGCCAATAAAAGCGCAGGAGCTTGTCTAGGCAGTTGTTGGGAGTCAAGACTGACTCAAAGCCTCCTCCAAATGTATATGTGTACATATGTATCAGATTGATAGTGTCGTGGTTAGAATGCTACCTTTTGACATGAGAGACTAGAGTTAAAATCCTGAGTGGTACCTACAATACCACTCCCTAACATCCATTTGGATTAGCAAGGTCCATGCCAGTTGCTGGGGAACTAAGACAATAAGTGGACTAAAGGAACAAACTATACATGGAGAAGACAAGAGAATCTGGAATTATTGGAATGTTACTACAAGAATAAATCTATTGAGAGGGGATATATAAAACATACGAGGAAGCTAGGGATTAGCAGAAGACCTACATACACACATTGACTACAGGACACTTGTTTTCACAAATTAACATAGATCAGCTACACATTACATCCCAGACTTAAAAAAGCAAGAAAAATAACTGAATGTGCACCAATCCCTGAAGCTGGAATGTCACTCCCCTGCCCATCCCCCCACCAGAGCAGTATGAGACATAAAATCATGGATAAAGCTACCATCAACCCTTGAGACCAGTTAGTGAAGCTCACTGGTGAAGTACAGTGGAGAAGAGATAGTTAAACACACAATGGCAAGGTGTAAGATGTAAGCAGAAGCAGCATACACTGAATGACAAAACCAAGTAGTTGGCACTGTGTACAAGAGTATCCGCACTGTGTATGGGCTATATCTTCTGATGGGAGATTCCAGATGGGAGATTCTAAAGAATGTGGAAGAATAACAAGTTCCTATGGACTTCCAGATAGACAGGTAGGTATTGGCCAACTAATCAGACATTGTGGTCTAGTAGACAAGAACCTCCAATTACCATAGAAGTAATAATACCAAGTAGCAGTAACATCAGAAAGAAGGAGTATGAGAACCTGGAGAAGTAATAGGACCTGAAGGAGAAATGGCAGAGGATGTGGAAAATAAAAGCCAAAGTGGTCCCAGTGGTAATAGGAACACTTGGGGCTGTGACCCTTTAATCTGTGGAGAATGGCTCCCAATCTTGGGAGAGTGGCTCCAATAGATCCCAAGAATCCCACATCAAAGCTATCTGTCTGGAAAAATACAGTGCTAGGAATAGCTGAAACACTGCAGAAAACCATCAAACACCCAAATATCTGGTAGAGGAGTCAAGATTGAGGAATACAATACTACCCACAGATATCCAGTAACAATAGAAATAGCACTTAGACTTAAATACTGCTTTAAAGTGCTTTATAGCCCTCTCTAAGCGGTTTACAGAGTCAGCATATTGCTCCCAATAATTTGGGTCCTCCTTTTACCCACCTCAGAAGGATGGAAGGCTGAGTCTGGTGAGATTTGAACTGCCAAATTGCAGGCAGCTGTACTACTGCACTCTAACCACTGCACTACAGTGGCTCTTAAAGTAATTATCATTATCATTTTTTTAGTTATTTCCTATTTATTTACCATATTTATGACCTTACCACCACAAATGATTCTGGGTTACCATTGGTATAATATTTCTCCAAAAATTAGATTGAAAAGAGGTTCAAGGTCTAATAAGGCTATAGAACATATATCTAATGTATTTTATTTTCTGACATAGCCTATAGGTAAGCACACTACCAATAGATAGATAGATAGATAGATAGATAGATAGATAGATAGATAGATAGATAGATAGATAGATAGATAGATAGATAGATAGATAGATAGATAGATGTCTGGCATTCAGCTTTGTTCGGGTATTTTCCCACATCATAATAGTGGTGCTTTTAAAGTTGTAGCAACGTTTCAGCAGAATCTCATCTGCCATCATCAGGCTTCTGTACAGTGTTTGTCTGTCTGTCTGTCTGTCTGTCTGTGTATATATATATATATATATATATATATATATATATATATATATATATATATATATATATATATATATATATATAATGCTCTGAGCTAATTAAAAGAGTATCTCAATATCTCAATTAAGTGGAATTATTTCTTACTATTTAATGATTACTGGTCTAAATACATTAGCATTTCAAGATGCAACTGCTTTGGCTAGATCTGTCATTTGTTCCTCATAAACAAGAAATTCTCTTGGAAAATGAAGGAGTGCTAGATATCAACTTTGGACAACACCCATGAATTTTTCGTACTGGAAGTATGTGATAAATTTCTTTTAATTAATCCCCCGGTCCAACTCTAACAATTTGAGTCATAAAAGAATAGGTCAGCAAAACAAACCACAGAATAACTTGTGTAATTTGTAACCTTGAAACACTGCATTTGACCCACTTCGGTAAAAGTAAAAACATTTTACACAACTGACATCTTATCTATTCAGGTAGTAAGTGTGTAAGTAATAAAAATAAGTTGTTTTCTATGAAGTCAATTTCTAGTTTTAATATATTACAACCATTTGTCAGTAGAAATTCCTAAATTTGAACTAAATCCTTTATCTGGGATCCTCTTAAACTAATGTTCAGCCCTGTATATAATGTTCAGCTAATGTCAGAGGACATGCTATATGAAATATTTGCTACAAACTGCTAGTTTAAAATCAGGAATGTAATAAAAATATCAGCCAGTTCAACTCTCAGGAGTGTAGATTTATCAAGAATGTTACTCTAGCTTTTTGGCAAAATAAAACCTAAATTAGAGGACTGGGCAAAACTAGAAATGCAAAATTTCATCTACATAATCTTAAAGGATGGAATATCAAGTTACCTACATCAGGTAAAAGGAAGAACAAAATATGAAATGAATTA
Organism: Hydrophis major; assembly: GCA_033807585.1. NCBI lineage: Eukaryota > Metazoa > Chordata > Lepidosauria > Squamata > Elapidae > Hydrophis > Hydrophis major. The sequence goes on along the minus strand of CM066328.1, from coordinate 323,824,247 downwards.
TCAGATAACTGTACTGTGGTCAAAAATAAAACAACACAATTGCTTGCATCAGTATTATTTTGAATCACCAATCATCATGATCTCAATGTTTCTAACATAGATTGCAAGCTTTTCATCAGCAAATGTATCTCTTTTCTGTTTTAATAAAATAATTTTTGCCGATAGGATTATTCTTTGGAACCCACCAAAAATAAATGTATTGCCAGCTGGTTATTGGATGTAAAACTAATATTTCCCAGTTACATTTCCACAAAGTGACTATGTGAAAAGGTAAGAGCCAACAGATGTTCTGAAAAGATGACTGGTAGACCTCAACTGTCTCATTTAATTGCCCCAGTGTTACTGCAAGCTGTAAAATAAACACATCTATGTAAAGTATGTCTACTATATTACATTTATTTGTCTTTAGGTAAGTGGCAGATCATTGATACAAAATAATAGCATGTGGATGATTGTAATTGGAAAGCACGAGAAGACACATAAGATCTTCCTGCTGGCTTCCTCATTCATTAGCCTTGTAGAACTAGCAAAGAGCATTTAAAATTAGTTTATCAAATTTCAAATTCATGGGAATAATGGATCTTGGCCAAGATATACAGTGCTGTTATCACCTCAGAAGAGTTCATACTTCCTGGAGGGTGGAGCTGGCATCGTGACGATACGGCATGCAATCTTAAAGGTCTGAGATGCTGCTGATATCTTTGCTCCTGGATGGTCCAAATGGATCTAAACCATCCCGAAGAGACAGTGAATGTAAAGAGTGCATCCTGTCGATCCCAGGGATACCTCAAAGTCCCTAGTAGATCCAGGAGAAGCTCTTTTTGCCAGCGGCAAAGGGGCAGCTATTAAAGCTGCTGAAGTTGGGACAGCTCAGAAATGAAAGAGAATTGAAAGAGACAGTGTGCCGGTTTGGTGAGAATTTTTTCTTTACTTTAAGATTTAAAAGGACACCCTAAGGAAAAGAAAGAATCTGTAAAATCTCAGACAGAAGTGATTAAGTGGCAATTTTAAACAGGAAGTCAAATTATTATTATTATTTTTTTGCTGGACTCTTCATATATGATATTTTTATTTTGTAACTATATTAAACTTAAGCAGCAGATAGCACTAGATTTGGTAAAATGGGAAAACTCACAACTGTCACTAATAGGGAGAATATCAACAATCAAGATGAATATATTACCCAGAATTTTATATTTGTTCCAAACAATTCCAATCAGGCTTGGAAAAGATTATTTTGAAGATTTAAATAAAATTGTGTTGAAATATATATGGCAAGGTAAGAAAGTGAGAATAAAATTAAAACTTTTGCAAGATGCTATAATAAGAGGATAATTTGGTTTGCTTAATTGGGAGTTGTACTACCAAGCTACAAATTTGATGTGGGTTAAGGAATGGATATCAATAAGAAATGCTAGATTATTGACATTATGCTAGATTATTGACATGATCTGTTGTTGGGGTGTCATGCTTTTTTATGGTATAAAGAAACTAAAACACAGGGGTATTTCAGAAGACATTATGGAAGTCTCTGTGGTTAAATTGGGAGAAGACTAAAAGGCAATGTTATTTGAAAATTCCAGTCTGACTATCAACTATTGAAGCATTTTCTTATCCTGTAATATACAAAAAGGAACAAACAGTTAGATATGGGAAATATTGAATGAAAAGGGTGAACTTAAATCTATGCAAAAACTAGAGGAACAAGGTATAAAGATGAATTGGTTTTCATATGTGCAAATACATTCAAGGTATGATAAAGATTCTAAAATAGAAGGTTTCTATGATAAATTCACTGATTTAGATAAGATTTTGACAGGTATTGATGAAAAGGTGATAAATATTGTATGGATATTTATTAGAAATTAAACTAGAAGAAGAACAAGTCAAAGAAACAATGATTGCTTGGGGGAAGAATTTTGGATATGGGATTGATCTAGAGAAATGGCAAAAATTGTGGTCTCAAAATTATAAAATGACAATGTCAACAGCATAGAAAGAAAATTTGTATAAGATGTTTTACAGGTAGCATTTCCCCCCAACAAGAATAGCAAGAATGTTCAAGAACAAATCTGGAAAATGTTGGAAATGTCATCAGGTACCTGGCTCGTATTGCCATATGTGGTGGACTTGTGCGGATGTCAAAAAAATATTGGACTAAAATCTACACATGGTTGGAAAAAAATGACAAAAAAGCATATAGACTTGAAACCAGAGATATTTTTATTGGGAATTTTACTGAACTATATAGTAAAGAATTGAAATATTTGATTGTAAATGTATTAACAACGTCTAGGATTGTATTTGCTAAAAACTGAAAAAATGAGAAAATACCAACACAGGAGGAAGCTATTAAGAAAATATTGGAATGTGCTGAAATGAGTAGATTGACATTTGAAATCAGAGAACAAGTAGATAAACAATTTTATAAAATTTGGATCTATTCTATCAATGGTTAGACAATAAAATATGGTAATGAAATATGCAGATTTTTAGAACATAATGAATATATAAAGATGTATTTTTATTATATCTACAAAATGATTATAGGATAGATTTGAGATGATAATATGAACTGTCATAAAACAAATTTAGTAAAATATGGATTATCTTGTAAAACATGAATGAATAATAGTATAGCCAAATGACTGATTAATGGAATATTTGATTGACAATATGAGAAGATACACAATGTAATTGTAATTGAAGACTATGAAGTGGAAGCACAAAACAATTTGTAAACCAACCGACACACTGTATGTACATATATGGAAGATGGTTTGATGTTTTTATGTTGTGTTTGTTTATGTTTGTCTTAAAAACAATAAAACTTTTAAAAAAAGAAGAGTTCATACTTCCTGCTGCTTTCCCAATGACTTATGGGAATTTGGCAAGGACTATTCTTTCTACATATAATATAGGCTGATGCCATTTTCCCTTTACTCATGACCCTTAGCAAAGCCCCAGTGAGGGCTTTCTCCTTAGCTGACCTGAAGAACTGTCTGTCATTTTGCAGGGGAGGCAAGGAAACCAAGAGACCCATAGAACATGAAGATAACTGCATCCCTGTGCCCCATTCTGGCATATCCCTGAGGGCCATCTCCCTCCAAGGAGCTAGCAAGTTCACCTGTCCATGTCACCAGTGCCCCCACCAGCCAACCCTACAAGAATGCCTTCAAATTGCATCCTCATCCTTCCCTCATAGCCAACACCATTAAGAGATTTCAAATGTGGGGCTCAATTCCAAAGCAACCAATCACTGTTTATATGGTGGCCCTTTCTGCCAGATGATTAGGTTCAGGGAAAAGATGGGAATGAGAAAGATGTTGAGGATATGTTGATGATGGTCATATTAGCTTGACTTATTGCAGCAGTGTGGTGGCATTGAGGCAGTCACAAATTTGTCATATTTCAGTTCCTCAAGAATAATGGGTCCTGGATCTTAGATACTTTTTTTACATTAGCACATTTTGGAGTACCTGGGTTCAAAAATTATTGCCATTTGATGCCCTGTTCCACCCAACTGAAGATTACAAACAGACACAAGAGTTTTAGTAATATATAGATGGAAATTATCTAAAAAAAAAAAAAAACTAAACTGAGATTTGGAGCTTTGTCAATTTCAGACACAAATTTTGTAAACTTCCCTTTCCAGAAACATTCACTCACATAAGCCTCATTCATTCAAATATTAATGGAAAATGAGACATGAAATGACAGTGATCATTAAAGTAGAGGAAAATATTGAACAGTATTTTGCCTTCTCCCAACAATTAAACTACTGACATAAATTGTTTGTCTCATCAAAGTCAGACTCTATTTATTTTGCAATTGAAATTGCCTAATTCATGTCAATAGAAAATGTTGCTAGTTTATCTGCATTATCCAGCATTATTTTATTAAGCATAAATTTAAAGTAATTAATAAAGTTTTTTTTAAAAAAAAAAACCGTGTTATCCTTTCTTTCAACCTCACATAATAAATGAATTAATATTTGTTTAAGTTCTACAACAGTTTATGATTAATAATATATTTGTCAAATGATTTATTGATGACAATCCCTCTAGGTAGACCAGATAAGTTTATTAACTCCACAGAAAGATTGAAACTATACTTTATTAACATAGGGTATGATAACAGAGTTTTGCAAGTCTGAATCTCCTCTCTTTTTTATAGACTGATAAATTGGGTTGAAGGTGTTGGCTTGAGTTGCTTCCAAATATTATTTTATTTCCCTATGCCTAAAGAATATTTCCACCCCCTTTATATAGAATTATCTTTACAATGTGACCACTGCTTAAAACCACTGATGCTGATGTGGTACACAGGAACTCAAGGCAGGGAGCATCACACATACTGAAGTTATCTGCAGTGGTGGCGCAGAGATTAGAATGCAATATTCCAGGCTAATTCTGCTGACATACGATATATATCATCATCATCATCTTTATCATTTAATGACCCCATAATCCCTTGCGGGGTGGAGTCTGGGCAACTGAATAGAGCTGGAAGAGTGGTTAATGGCCGGATGCCTTTCCTGTTGCCAATGTGGAGTTTTGTTCAGCAGATATATTTGCATTGTGCCTAGAGATTAATATCTGTCTCTACCTAGGCTCAAACTCACAGCCTTCAGATTGTGAGGTGAGAGCTCCACCTCTAGACCAGTGCACCACTCCTGGCATACAATGCAGAGGTCGGTTCTTCCTTTTTGATTGAATAAACGAGATGATACCTCCCACCTACCAGCCATTTGGAAACCTGCCCTCATGAACAGACGAGTACCTAACATGAAGAATGACACCAGACCCACACCCCTGAGAGCCACACAAGATACTACCACCACACTTCCACATAGAAAGCAGACTCACACCCACACAGAAAATGAGACACGACCACGGACCAGAAGCCGCACTGCAGCTGCATCACTACCCACTTCAAACCCCTCTGAGCCATACATGAAGTGAACTGACACCCACCATGAAGATGCAGCACGACCACGAACTCGAAGCCAAACAGCAAGATCACAGCTCACCAGCTCAAATCCCCCAGCAACTAAGACTAACCTGAGCACAACCAAGCCCCCACCTGAACAGAACACGCCTCCAGCCAATCAGAACACATCCAACCCCCCACCCAATCAGAACACAGCCAAACCCCGAACCAATGAGAACACACCCCCACCCAATCAGAACACAGCCAAACCCCCAACCAATGAGAACACACCCTCACCCAGTCAGAACACAGCTAAGCCCCCACCCAATCAAGCCACACCCCCACTAGCGGTTAAAAGGAAGAAGCAGCTGCAAGCTCACATCACTCTGAGAAGCACAGAGCTGAAGACCAAGCCTGAAGATGATGAATGAGACTTCATCGAAACGTTGCCTAGATACTTCCAATCTTACGTGGGAGAAAACCTGAATAACCAAAGATCCACATACAATACCTGTGAGAACCTCAGAAAACACACACACACACACACACACAGTATATATATATTATATGCCAGCAGTCAGCAGAATTAGCTTTCTAACCTCTGTGCCACCACAGTGCATAACTTAGGTGTGATGCCCCCTGCCTTAAGTTCCTATGCACCACATCAGCCTTATTTGGTTTCTCATCAATGGTTTTAAGCACTGGTCATATTGTACAGGTAGTCCTTGACTTATGACCATAGTAGAGCTTTTGCCAGAGTTGATCTTAAATCTGTTCTCCCCCATCCAGATCCCCACAATTTATAGGTACCAGGAAAGGATCCTAGCATCATCATTTGCTCAGCTGAGGACAGAGGTGTACTGTACAGTTGAATATCTTCATCATATTGATGACAACTAATGACCTCTCCCAGTAATAGAAGATCACTACATTACTCAGTCTTTGCTTTAGAATTGAGGCTATAATCATATTTCAAAGTGGCACTGATAGCTACTGTATTGTTGGCAAAAGTTTAATTAGTCCTCTCTTCAGCATGGTGATTAGGACGGCATGATCAATTTCCACTAAAAACTTTTAAAATTTCACTATAATTTTGTTGACTGGGAGTAAATATACATGATGCATATGCAATAGGTAGGCATGATCCATTACGTTCATGGAAAAAAAAAATGTAATTATACTTTTCATAGTTGTGACATTTCTGGCCATATGCTATAGCAGGGGTCGCCAACCTTTTGAACCTCAGGGACCACCAAACTTATAATTTTAAATCCTGGGGACCACCAACTGGTTCTGTGGGTGTGGCCTAATTTGTGGGTATGGCTTGGTGGTCATGTGACTGGCTGGGCATGGCTTGTATGTAAATATTATAAATATTTATATAAATATTGAATTTTTTATAAAAAAGAGCAACTTTTACCCAAAATCAGGCAAAGTAGGCAGGCAGATTGAGCTGCTCACAGAATCACAGATTCACTTAGAGATCTGTGTTTCTGCCATCAACTACCTGAGTCTCCACTGCTTCAATCCTAAGGAAGGTTCAGCTGTGCTTAAAAGCAGAGCCGAAAATGTAAAGATTAGCTAGAAAGCAAGAAATCAAACAATTTCCTGCTTCCTAGCTAATCTAATTCTCCCGGCACAGAACAGCTGATGGTCGGAAAAAGGTAAAAAAGCAACTTAGCAGGCAAGTTTGCCGGGTAAGGAGTGAGTATGCAGGGAGGGTTCCTGTGGACCATGTGGGCGGCACAGCCTTAATCTAGGGTTTAATCTAAACCCTAGATTAATTGCTTTGGGGGTGCTCTGGGGTGACATTTCTCTGCAGACCACCAAAATTTTCTCACAGCCCACCAGTGAGCCACGGCCCACCGGTTGGCGACTGCTGTGCTACAGAATGTTTGTAGCTATGCTTGATAACATATTAGCTGTATGATTTCCCCATCTGCAAGCCTTCTTGCCTGCTGGTTCCTTTGTTAGAACCAAAAGCGTGGTTCTAACTCCTTCCTTTCTCTAGGCTATCACGGGTGATGCCATTTCTAGTCTATTATCACTGCTGAGTCCTACAAATTTCAGTTGTGATTGAGTGATTTCTGTTACTTTGCAGGTATCAGTTGTGATTGAGTGATTTCTGTTACTTTGCAGGTATCTTTTTCTAAGCATCAGTTCAACCTTTCTAAGCAAGCATTCTCCATTTTCTTTGATCAAAGATTCAGCTGATGAAGCAAAGTTGCAAGATATTATATCTTAGTTTCAGATCTGCTATAAATTCTTCAGTCCTCTCAAGCTTCTTGTGGGCATGATTTGAAACAAATCTTTCATAGTGCATGTTATGAACTGATAAAGGTGTTTAATAAAGTTTTAACAACCTTAAGAAAAAGCAGGGTTCTAATCCTGCACTTCTGATTGGCCGATAATAGCGATATCAGATTGGTCCTTTCTTGGAACTCTGATTGGCTGTTAATGGGCCAACTCTCATTGGTTCAAGAGTTTAACACTTCCATGTATCTCATTGGCTAATAGGTCAGCAGCCAACCCTATAAAGGGCTGCTGCTGCCCTAGGGTTTTGCTCTGTTCAGTATGCTTAATAAAGAGTTGAAGTTCACTGTCACTGCCACATCTCCGCTCCTTGTACCCATGCGCAGAACTTAACACTGGAGATGAGGATGGGATGCAGAGACATCAGAGCTGACTGAACACTACAGAGCACATGGCTGAAGGTGCATCGACAACGGAAACCATGTCCAGCGGCACCATACCACCCGCTCCATTTGACCGGGCACAAGAAGACTGGGACTCGTACATAGACCAGTTGCAGATGTTTCTGGAGACCAACAACTTGAAGGACGCAACTATGGGGAAAAAGCAAGCAGTGTTCCTGACCCATTGCGGGCCTGCTGTCTTTAAGATGGCCAAGGAACTAGCAAAACCGGCTGAGGTGAAATCCATGGACTGGGACGTCCTCACGCCCCTTCTACGGGCCCATTATGCACCCGCCGTACCAACGCTTGTCTGAAGACATGAGTTTTACCAGAGGGACCAACGGAAAGGAGAGAGCGTCACGGATTTCATCGCAGACCTCCGGAACCTGGGAGGCCTCTGTGGGTTTGCAGACCTCGAAGAAGCTCTGAGAGACCGAATAGTTCTGGGATTAGATGACCCAACGGCGCAGAGCAAGATCATGGCCAAAGGGGACATCGATCTTGCCGATGTCATCAAAGATGCTACTGCAGCAGAAGCAACCAGTAAGTCAGCTGCCTGAATGCGCCACACTAATGCACCACTTCGTCAACTCGCCAACGATACCTCACCTCGCCTAGAGAGACACACAACAGCAGCCCACCACGAGGACCTCGAATCTCCATCAGAAAGTGATGAAGAGGAGGTCAACCGGCTCCGGTCCGAACACGACCAACGCAACCCGCGGAATCGAAGATTACTGCACCAATGCGTGGGTTGTGGGGCAAACCACCCACGATCAGATTGCAAATTCCTCGATGCGCTCTTCCATTCCTGTGGGAAAAGAGGTCACATAGGGAAGGTCTGTAGAAGCAAGCGAAGATCCAGCCCAATTCGAAGAGAAAACAACTACCGCCAGACCACAGGGAATCGTCCTGTGAGTCGGGAACACTTGAACCACCAATGGAACAACCACTCCTACAGAAATAAAACACTTGCCACTTCAACGAGATGGGAAGAGGCACACCAAACCATTACCATCGGTCACGCTTCATCATTAGATGCAAAGAAGATCCGAGTGAGGGTCGCCATCGAGAACCAACCTTGTGTGATGGAAGTCGATTCAGGATCATCCCTCTCAATGGTTTCCTGGAAGACCCTTAAACCGTTAATCCCTGCCGTCCAGCGTCAAGACCTCAAAGCCCAAAGAATTATACTCAAAGATTACCAGGGGAACCAAATTCCGGTCGTCGGCTCCAGCCAAGTCAAAGTATCATTCAAAAATCGTACTGCGTTGTTACCGCTGACCGTCGTCGACCATGACCGGCCGAGTTTGTTAGGCCTTCAATGGTTCGCCCCACTCAGGATCGAGGTAACCGACATTCACCAAACCAGAAGCGATGACTGGGAGGAGGCCCTCGTCCAGGAATTCCAGGACGTCTTTGCAGACAAACTAGGCGAGTACAAGGGGACCCTGATATCTTTTAATCTTAACCTTGAAGTAGCCCCCATCCGCCTTCAGCCTCATCGGGTACCTTTTGCCCTAAAACCAAAGATCAACGAGCAGCTCGATAAATTAACAGCCCAGGGTGTTTTAGAACCAACTGACCACGCCCGTTGGGAAACCCCAATCATAACACCAATCAAACCGGATGTATCGTTAAGGATTTGTGGGGACTACCGGGCCACCCTCAATCATACCCTTCAACAGAACGCTTACCCGGTGCTGGTGGTGCAACACCTTCTCCATTCCCTGGGGAGCGGAAAAGTCTCGCTAAATTGGATTTAGCGCAGGCGTACCAACAACTGCCTGTAGATAAAAAAACCATGGAAGCACAGACGATCGTTATGCATTGAGGCGCCTTTAAATGCAACCGACTCCAATTTGGAGTGAGTATTCTAATCCTGCACTTCTGATTGGCCGATAATAGCAAGAACAGATTGGTCCTTTCTGGGAAATCTGATTGGCTGTTAATGGGCCAACTCTCATTGGTTCAAGGGTTTAACACTTCCATGTTTCTCATTGGCTAATAGGTCAGCAGCCAACCCTATAAAAGGGTTGCTGCCGCCCTAGGGTTTTGCTCTGTTCAGTATGCTTAATAAAGAGTTGAAGTTCACTGTCACTGCCTCGTCTCCGCTCCTTGCACCCATGTGCAGAACTTAACAGTGCACAAATGGAATCATATTTCTGCCATAGGAGTTTAAACTTATTTCTATCTTTATCCATAAATGGAAAGGTTTTACACACTTCAGAAAAAGCTGCTCCAGCCACTCTCAACCATCCTCTTATTTATGACAGCCAATTGATCTTTCTTGCTTGAAGCCAGTCGATCTTGCTTGTTTGCTTTCTTGCTCTGCACCACACAATCTTGGATCGTATTGTAAATTTAATAAATAAATAACATAAATCTTTGTTGAAAGTGACAACTGTTGGTCTTCTACAAGCCTCATTTCTGATGATGGCCCCTGTCATGCCCTTGTTGGAGTCTGATTCTGAGGGGGAGAGTGAGGAGCTGACAGGTAGTGGGATTGTGGCTCTGGTGGCTGTGGAAGAAACGGGAAAAGGGCACAGTCCGGCTGGGCATTCAGTGGAAGATCCAGGGCCACCCCTTCTTCATCCTAGGGCATGCAGGGAGGAATGGAGAAGGATGCAACGTGACTTATGGGAGAGAAAAAGGCCCTTATCCCTTTCATTAGTTGCAGCTGGGAGAACAGGATATAAGAAGGACGTTTGCAAACAGCACCTTGCTGGAAGCAAAGTGTGCATTATCTTGGTCAAGGCTTATCTGGGTGTTGGTATCTTCCCAACTGTGTGTGCTTCATTATCATTTGGAAGTCTGCAATTTATTATCCTGGTCTGTCGTGTTAATTACTTTACTGTGTTTTGTGTTGGGTTTTTTATTTCTATTTATCTGTACCAGGGGATTGAAATTTCTTAACAACTGGTTCTGTGGGTGTGGCCTAATTTGTGGGTGTGGCTTAGTGGTGGTGTGGCTTACTGACTGGACATGGCTTGATGGTCATGTGACTGGGTGGGCATGGCGTGTATGCAAATATTATTGTCCCATAGTTTCCTTAAGTATCTATGTGTATACTACTCTCTAGTTTATTTTTTTTCAATAAGTTTTATTGTTTTATCAATGTGTAAAATACAAAGAAAAATAAAAATAGGAAATTAAGGGAATAAAAAAAGAAATAGACTAAAACTCTCATATCTGTATATTTATAACCTTCAATTGGGCAAAACTGAAAGGTTGAGAGTACCAATTATTTTACCAAAATAATTCAAATGGGTTAACTTTTAGAATATGAGGTCTCACAATTCCTGTGAGAATGAAATTTGATAAATCTATCACCACTTTAGTACCACCAGGACTTTCGAATATACTTCCCAGAACCTGTAAGATGTGTGGCTCAAGGGAAAATGGGACAACCCACCCTCTTTTCCACTTCCCTTGAGTCACTACACATAATTGGCTGGCATCAAGGTCCAATAGGAGAGTAGCAATTGACTGCTTTGAAGTGAAGGCTGAAATTTGAAATCTCTTAGTAGTAGGTGGGTAATGAGGGAAGAACTCTTTCCTCACTTCTGACTGCCATCCCTGCTGTTATGATAGGGATAACTGGAGGCATTAAAGGTTGATGCGTGGAGGGAGGGGGCTCTTAGGGACATGCAAAGCTGGCCAGTTTTAAGTTTTCCTCATGATCTATGGCTCCCTTTGTTCTCTCTCCCAAAGAGGCAGGCAATTCAATGGTCAGTTACAGAGGATATGAAGTAGTAATTTCTGATGCTCCCTGCCTGTTTCCCACAAGCAAAGTCAATGGGGAAGCCAGCAGGAAGTTGAGAGTCACTCCAGTGGTTTTTTTTCTTTCTTCTTTTTTGGTTGTCTGTGGTAATTCTGTTTCTCTGATTAGGTAAGTTAGCCCAATAGGTCATTGGTGATCAAGTAATTTCTAAGGGATATTGTTGTGAATGCATAAGGTTTAATAAAGAGAACTTGAGCTTGGAGTAAAGTGCAGGGTTCTCACCCTGCACTTCTGATTGGCTGTTAACGGCAGGATCGGATTGGCCCATTCTGGGGAATCCGATTGGCCATTAACAGAGAGTTCCTATTGGTTAAGGGAGCTAGCGCTCCTCGATTGTTATTGGTTAATAGTTATTGGGGATTGCCTATATAAGGAGGGTTATAGCTGCCATTGAGTTGAGAAGTCACTATGTAAATAAAGAGTTGAAGTTCACCGTTCCAGAGGCTTGTCTCCATTCTTTCTCGCCCATGCTCCAAACATAACACTGGCGATGAGGATGGGATGTGGAGACGTCTGAACCGACGGAACTAAGAAGAACCGAGCACGTGGCTGACGACGCTACACAATGGAACCATGTCTGGCATCGTCGTACCACCCGCTCCGTTCGATCCAGTGCAGGAAGACTGGGAGTCCTACATGGATCGCTTCGAAATGTTCTTAGAAACTAACAACTTAAAGGACACCACAGCCGGGAAGAAACGGGCAGTGTTCCTAACGCATTGCGGTCCAACCGTATTTAAGTTGGCTAAAGCACTAGCAAAACCTAGAGAAGTGAAAGCGATGGATTGGGACAATCTCAAACCTCTACTAAGAGATCACTACGCGCCGACCGTGCCTTCGCTCGTGAGATGGCACAAGTTCTATCAGAGAAACCAGCGAAAAGGAGAAAATGTCGCCGACTTCATTGCAGACCTCCGAAACCTGGGAGGCCTCTGCGGATTCGCCGATTTGGAAGAGGCATTGAGAGATCGAATAGTTCTGGGATTAGATGCACCAGGCGTGCAGAGCAAGCTGATGGCAAAAGGCGACATCAGCCTTGCTGATGCCATCGCCAATGCTACTGCAGCAGAAGCAACCAGGAAGTCGGATGCACAATTACGCCGCAACCGCGCTCCGGTACACCAACTGACAAGCAAAATTTTACCCAAGTCAGAAGGGCAGCTTTCAATGACACACCACGAGGACCTCTCTTCGTCGTCAGACAGTGACGAAGAAGAGGTCCATCGACTGCGGTCCGACTGGGACCACCACCCGAAGTCCCTATGCCCTTGCGCTGGCTGTGGAGCCAACCATGCCAGGTCTGAATGCAAATTCCGCGATGCGCTCTGCCATGAGTGCGGGAAGAGAGGCCACATCAGACGGGTCTGCCGAAGTTTACAAGGACCCAGCCAGGCCTCAAAAGGGGCTAACTATCGCCAATCGACAGGAAACCGTCCTGTAAGGCGAGAACCAGTAAGCCACTCCTACAGAAACTGAGCTTTACAGCGAGAAGAGGCTCACCATACTATCACTATCGGTCACGCCTCTGCCTTGGATGCCAAGAAAATCCAAATCACAGTAGCCATCGAGAACCAGCCTTGTCACATGGAAGTCAACTCGGGATCGTCCCTCTCGATGGTGTCCTGGAAGACCCTCAAGCAACTCATCCCCACGATTCAGCGCCAAGACCTCTGTTTCTAAAAACTCATTCTTAAGGACTATCAAGGGAATTGAATCCCTGTCGTTGGTTCCTACCGAGTCCGGGTCTCCTTCAAGAAGCACACAACGTACTTACTGCTAACTGTGATCAACAAAGATCGGCCTAGTCTGCTAGGTCTCCAATGGTTCGCGCCACTTGGCATTGAAGTGGCAGGCATAAACCGAATCAGCGGAAGTGACTGGGAGGAGAACCTCATCCATGAGTTCAAGGACGTCTTCGCAGAAAGTTTAGGCGAGTACAAGGGGACCCCAATTTCATTCAGCCTTGATCCAAAGATAGCTCCCATCCGCCTTAAGTCCCGTCGAGTTCCGTTTGCCTTAAAGCCGAAAATCGACGAACAACTCAACAAACTAATCGCTCAGGGGGTGCTAGAACCTACCGATCACGCCCCCTGGGAAACCCCAATCGTAACATCCATAAAGCCAGACGGGTCGATCCGAATTTGTGGGGACTACCGGGCCACCCTGAACCATGCCCTACAGCAGAATGCATATCCGGTGCTGGTGGTATAGCATCTCCTCCACTCCCTGGGGGGCGGAAAAGTCTTCGCTAAATTAGACTTAGCTCAGGCATATCAGGAACTACCTGTTGATGTAAAGACGGCACAGGCACAAACGATTGTGACGCACCGAAGTGCCTTCAAATGTACCTGGCTCCAATTTGGAGTCAGTGTAGCCCCGGGGATTTTTCAGAGCCTGATGGAGTGGCTACTACAAGGGATTAAAGGCGTGGTCCCCTATTTTGACGATGTATTTGCTGTACCTACAAAAAAATCTTACGGGATCGTTTAAAATAAGTCCTACAAAAATTTCAAGACACCAGTCTTAAGGTAAAAAAGAATAAGTATAAATTGTGTACAGATACTGTTGAGTTTTTAGGGTACCTAATTGATAGTCAGGGTATTCACTCTATCGACAGTAAACTAAGAGCAATAAAAAACGCTCCCAGGCCTCGGAACAAGGCCGATCTCCAGGCATTCCTAGGCCTCATCAACTTTTATAATGTATTTCTACCGCATAAAGCAACGGTCGCTGAACCGTTACACCGGTTGTTAGACAAGAAAGCAAACTGGGTATGGGGTCATAGAGAAGAACAGGCGTTCTGTAACGTAAAAAAACTACTGACTTCTGACTCTGTACTAATGCAGTACAATGAGACTTTGCCGTTAAATATCACATGTGATGCTTCGCCTTTCGGAATGGGCACCATTCTGAGCCATGTACTGCCTAATGGTAACAAAGCCCCTGTTGCATATTTTTCAAAGACACTTTCAAAAACTGAGCGAAATTATGGCCAAATCAATAAAGAAGCCCTTGCAATTGTATCGGCTGTTAAAAGATTTCACAAGTACATGTATGGCCAGGCTTTTACTATCGTGACTGACCACAAACCGTTATTGGGGATAATAGCTGGAGATAAGCCGACTCCCTACATATTATCCCCCAGGATGATTCACTGGTCAGAATTCTTGGCTGCTTATAATTATCGGCTGCAATACCGCCCGGGGAAAGCCATTCCCCACACCGACGCATTAAGTCGAGCATTGCTTCCAGAGACTCTCGACGATCCTGCACCAACAGTAACCACGTTGCAAATTGAAACACTCAACTCGCCACCATTAACTGCCGGAGATATCGCGAGAGAAACCAAACGTGACCCCACCTTAGCGCGAGTTCTGGGCTTGGTAGAACGTGGATGGCCATTGGACCAATTATCAGATGACTTCACACCATTCAAGACTCGACAAATGGAGTTGTTCTCCCCAAAGGGCTGTGTCATCTTGGGCAATAGAGTCGTTATCCCAGAACGACTCCAAAAAGTGCTGCTGAGAACCTTGCATGATGGTCACCCCGGTATCATGCGAATGAAAGCCCTCACACGAAGCTACGCATGGTGGCCAGGCATCGACAAGCAAATCGAAAATTGGGTTAAAGCTTGTCATAAATGCCAGGAAGTGAGCAACGCCCCACCAAAAGCCATCCCTACCAAATGGGAGACACCACGGGGACCCTGGTCCCGTATTCACCTGGATTTTGCAGGGCCGACCAAAGGCCACACCTTTCTTCAAATCGTCGACTCCTACTCGAATTGGCTCGAGATTCACCGCATGATGAACACAACCACTGAAGCGGTTATCAAAAACTTGGAAAGACTGTTTGCAACCCACGGATTACCAGACGTTCTGGTATCCGACAACGGGCCCCAATTTACCGCGCTGTCCTTCGAGCAGTACCTGGCTGACCGCGGCATCCGACATGCGCTCACCTCGCCTGTGCACTCTGCGACCAATGGCAGGGCTGAGTGCATGGTCCAATTTGTTAAGAAAACCTTGCAGAAATTAGACTACGATAACATCGACGACAAAATCAACCAAATCCTTTTTCTACAACACATCACACCTCATAGCGTCACCAACAAAACTCCCGCCGAACTGCTAATGGGACGAAAACTCCGCTCCCACCTCGACCGGTTACACCCAGCTTATGAACCGGAAAATCCACTAGGATCCAGCGGCCGCTGTCGTGCCTTCCAGGTAGGCGATTTGGTATGCACAAAAAACCTATCTGGCAATCCGTTGTGGGTGGAGGCGACAGTAGTTCGTGTAACCGGCCAGAGATCCTACCTTGTACAATGCCTTGACGACAGACTATGGAAACGCCATATCGATCAATTATGATCACGGCTCCAGTCGGGCATTCCTGAACTCCCTTATGACCAAACTGAGGGGGGGGGGAGATACAGAAGAAGATGAATCCCAAGTAGAAGAAAACCCATTCAAAAGGAACAACGGCGTAATAGAGACACAGGAAGTGGAAAAAGAGAGGGAAACAGATGTACCTCAGGGAATTACCGAGAATAATGGCAACGACGAAGAAATGAACTCTGAACCAGAGGCGACCCCGTTGCCAAACAACGATCTACCTCAGCGTGATTGCAGTCAAATGACACAGCGAAAATCAAAAAGACTAATAAAGCAACCGTCCTACCTAAATGACTATGTAACTGTGCCCTGCAAACAGAAGCCAGGGGGAAGGGGTGTTGTGAATGCATAAGGTTTAATAAAGAGAACTTGAGCTTGGAGTAAAGTGCAGGGTTCTCACCCTGCACTTCTGATTGGCTGTTAACGGCAGGATCGGATTGGCCCATTCCGGGGAATCCGATTGGCCATTAACAGAGAGTTCCTATTGATTAAGGGAGCTAGCGCTCCTCAATTATTATTGGTTAATAGTTATTGGAGGTTGCCTATATAAGGAGGGTTATAACTGCCATTGAGTTGAGAAGTCACTATGTAAATAAAGAGTTGAAGTTCACCGTTCCAGAGGCTTGTCTCCATTCTTTCTCGCCCATGCTCCAAACATAACAGATATGTATTATTCTTCATCTCAAACCATTATGAGCATAATCCCCTCTCAATCTTAGATAAAAGGAAAATATGCCATATGTGAACTCTGTTCGAACCAGTCCTCATCACCCTTTTCTTCATGCTGTCCTCTCAAATTTGTTTTGAAACAGAGTCTTTCCCCTTCCTTTCCCTCATTCTTCCAAAACCAACTTATGAACAGAAATAAGCCTTTCTTTCTTCAACTGGTATCTGATCAAATTCTGAAGGTGCTTTCCCATTTTACCATTTCCAAGTCAATGACTAGTAACAATAAGAATCTTTAAAACAGATTTAGTAAATAGTAAATATTCTCATTTTCTATTATCCTCATCTGATATACTTCCATTTCATTTCAATTCAAATATACCCTTATCACAAGAGATTAGGCTTGCTTAAGAATACCAAAGCAAAGCCAAATTGAGTTTGGATGAAAGTTCAGCTTCAGTTTTTTGACTCACAATGGATGCAGCTGTTTTTATATGGAGGCACATTTAACAAATATCCTCTCATATGACATTAAAAAGGAAAACATTTCTTTGCTTTTCATGCAGGACTGAAAAAGGACACTCAGAATTGCATCTAAGAAATGAAAGGGGGAAGAGTTTTGCTATAATGTTTAATAATGGAGAATATGTAATTAAAGCTACTGATCTACCCATACCTCCTAAGAAAGCGAAATAGAATTCTACATTTAAAAAAAAAAAAAAAGTGTGGTGAATATCAGTTCACAATGAACAAGAAATCTCTTTTTTTCAAAGTTCCAATTTTATATTTCCCCCTTTTTAAAAAAGGGTGATCCAATTATTTTTTCTTAAGTCCTTTTGAAAATTTAGCAGGCTAAGATTAAATTTTTGAGGCATATGGAATCCTTAAAGTTCTTTCTACTCTGAGCTCCAGTCAACAAAGATATCACTGCATGGGAAACATTCAAAGAGAGCTTGTCAGCATAAAAGATAGGAGCCATTTTAAGGTCTGAATATTTTGGTGTGGTTGACCTAACTGCAGAAAAGTAACTACTTAAAATCCTCACAAATATATATTATCAGAACTGTTTTGATTTTAAAACATATATTTAAAAAGAAACAAAATTTATCAAGAATGACAGAGGAACAGAAATAATGAACAGACCTATAACAATAAGGGAAAATTTTTGAAGCTATAAGAAAGATGGATGAGCAGGTTATTATTATAAATGTTTTGAGGATGATATTTTACAACCTTTATAAAATATGATGAACTCTATCCTATAGGAAGGAAAAATACCAGAGAGTTTTTTTTTAAAAAAGGTCAATGTATCATTAATAACTAAAGAGGGACAGGATTTGACTTTAGCATGAAACCATAGGCCAATATTATCAAGTAATGACTATAAATTGTTCACAAAGATTCTAGTTGATAGACTGGCTAGTATGGAGAGTCTTGTATAGTGAGAGGAATTGTTACACTATAGAACTAAGGAAAACCAGTGATTTACTAGTCCATAACAACTTCATTAAAAGGGTGTTGCTTTAATGCTAGTTTAATGCTTTAATGCTAGTTTCTGGGCAAAAATAATTACAATAATACTTCAAAGAAACTATCTTTGGAAATAGATGAAGAGAAGAGTTTTGTCATTATCAAGAAAGACTAGACAAATTGGGCAATTCTTCAGTAGCTGGAACCATTAAGTCTGTATTCTCAGAATTTTAATTCTGTTGCAAGTGTCTAGAGAACAAGCTGTGTGAAGTTAATGATTGCAAATCACTTTTGCAAATTCATTTATTTCAATCTCTGGAATCCATATTGGTACAATAACATTTCCCCAATAATTTGCAAGTGTGATATAGCAAGACTACCCCTGGAAATGAATGATCAGAAACAATTGCTCTGGTCTCAGCCTAACCAATTTTATGCAAACCAAATAACACACATAAGGGGAAGATTCCAGGGTCTTCTGGCACTTGTGTAATGCATGTTAATTGCTGTAATTCAGTGTTCATTCTACTTTCTTACAAACATACACACATGAAAATTACACCATAGAAAAGAAAGAGACGCCAATATAAAGATACTCCCCCAAAAGTTTGTTTACTAAGTTGGATTAAACCAATGAGATACCACATAAAAAAGTTCTAAACCAAAGAAATTCTTGAGAAGAAGAAACAATTCCATTTGGTTATTTCAGCTTCTGTTGCTGAATGACATCTTGCACTCTGGGTCTAAGCTGGCCACAAAACTGCAGATTTATGTTTGTATTGCAGATATTAAACAATAAAGATCAAGATCAAGATCAAGTTAACTTTACAGGGGAAAATTCCAGTAGCCTAGCACTCTTTCTACATAACAAGGCTAATTTTAACCAAATCAGTTAAATATTTCCTGAGAAGACAAACAGTACCAAAAAAAAAAAAACCCAATAACCCCTAAACACCAGGATAGAAGGATTAAAATAACAATGCAAAACAAGTACATGAATAGCATGTTTTGGATGAAAAGTTCAAGGTTATGACTCTGAAAAAAGAACAGCATTCAAGATAAATGATGTAAATAGTACCATTTTTCCTCACAGAATGCATTTAAGAGAGTGTGATACCTAGAAATGTGAAAAATGCAGCTTAAATGACACTTAGAAGAATAGCCCAGCATGTTAAATGTATCTCACTTTTCCCTGATCAATGGTAGTAGGTCAAATTCACAAGTGAAAAAGGTTGCAGAGAGGCAGAATCTACTCTTACTAACCTCCAGCTGCCAGAAGGTCTTGGAATCTTCCACTTATGTGTATTGTGTACTCAATCTTACTGTATTGTGAAATCTTTGAATTACAGTTCCCATAGAAAGCAGAAAGGGCTTGGTCACTAAGCATGTACAAAAATAGATTCAAAGACAAGACTGACTGTACATTTCGTTCTGTGGAGCAACTAGAGAGAGCATTCCTTTCCATTTAAACTGTTGCTCTGGTATACAGGAATTTCAGTCATGTTCACCCCATTGAACACCCCTCCTATCATGGCTTGTTCTGGCATGTATAGCAAAATCCAGAAAACCTCTGTGTGTGTGCATGCACGTACATCCATGTGTGTGTATGCATTCACATGTGCATCTCTTTGTGTCATTGTTCTCGGTAAGGTTGTTTGGAGGTTGTTTGCCATTGCCTACTTCCTAGAACTGAGAGAGTACCTGGCCCAAGGTTTTGTGCCTAAGGTAGGACTAGAATTCATGTGCTCCCAGTTTCTTTAGCCAATATACTAGACTGACTCCCGCACAAGACCTAATTACAGTTCAAAAATTGCTTTCCAGGTAAGCCCTATAATAGAAAAACTTTAGGTATCTAGTAAAGGAATATTACTTCCAAAGTCCTAAAACAATAGGCAAAAATTTAAGCAAGCTTGTTTTCAATATTCTAAATCTAGATGTGTTGTATATAGTCTAGATGTGGTGTACATAGTCCACTTCTAAGAAAAGCTCTTGTGAAATTGATGCAGCAATTGTTTTAAAGGTCCTACAATTGCAGTGGATGAATCGATGGAATTGAGCTTTATAATGCTTGAGGATTACCAGAAAGTCCAGTAAAGGTGGGACCAAATCATATAAGAGCATTGGACTATGGTTTATGACAAGAAGTAATGTGATGTTTAAGTGTTTGTTCTTCAAAATTGTAAAAAAAAGTGATCAGGAGGATCTTTACAAATCTTCGGTTATGTGCCAGATGTACCCATACTTGCACCAGGAGGCTCAGCTCACAGTATCTCACTTTGACCTCCCATATGGATTGTTGCACTCTACATGGAGCATGGAGCTGCCCTTGAAGAACATTCAGAAGCTTCAACAATGTTGGATATTTGACAGATGTAACATCACGAATGCATGAATTACATTGTTTGCCAGTGTGTTTTGGGTGCAATTCAAGGTGTTGGTTGTAATTTTTAAAGCCCTTCATTGCCTGGGACAGAGTTACCTAAGGGATCATCTTCTGCCAGTTGTTTCTATCTATCTATCCAATTCAGTCTGGCAGGTTGGGCCTGCTCCAGGTCACATCAGCCAATGAATGTCAACTGGTAAGGATTAGGAAGCAAGCCTAACAGAGCACATAGTAATATAAATATTAAAAATTATAATGAAAAGTTCAGTGCTTTGGGAGAGTGAAAATATTTTAGATTGATGGCAAAAAGTCAATGAAATAGATACCTAAAAGAGAAAGAATAGGAATATACCACTATTAGTGTTATGAATTCTGGTATCTGTTCCACTATTCTGGCCACTATAAGTCAATGTTTCTCAAAATTTGATTATTTAAAGGTACATAAACTTCAAAGTTCAAATAATCAAAGTTTGATTATTTAAAGGTGGATGAACTTCAGTTCTTATAATTCCCCAGAATACTGAATGAATAGACAACCAGTCTTCAGTAAGTAAGCTGACAATATCCAGGTCTGGCAAAACAACTTAGAGAAAAACAAGTAACTATTTTTCCTCAAACTTTTTCAAAAGGATTTGTTTCCCATCATCTTTAGCAATAGCACTTAGACTTATATACTGCTTTACAGTGCTTTACCACACTCTCCCATCATCTTTAGCAATAGCACTTAGACTTATATACTACTTTACAGTGCTTTACCACACTCTCCAAGAGGTTTACAGAGTCAGCATATTGCCCCCCAACAAATTGGGTCTTCATTTTACTGACCTTGGAAGGTTGAGTCAACCTTGAGCCTGGTGAGATTTGAACTGCCAAATTGCAGGCAGTCAGCAGTCAGCAGGAAGTAGCCTGCAGTATTGCACTCTAACCACTGCACTATTGTGGCTCATTTGGCTTTATCCAGTCCTGTGGCATGCCAAATGCTATCAAGAATGTTATCATGTAAACTTTCCCAGAGCCAATTAATTTTTCCAAACTGTGGCATTCTGTGGGATTCAAAATTTTTTACCACCAGTATTTTTTACTGTGGGCATGGCTTGGTGGACATGGTGTTGCTTGGTAGGCATAACAGGAGAAGGATACAACAAAATCTCCATTCCCACCCCACTCCAGGGGAAGGTTACTGCAAATCCCCATTCCCTCCCCCCACCACTAACCTGCTTTCCAGATCTGTTCTCCTGTGCAGGGCAACAAAAGAAGACCCAGCCGATCAGCTGGGACTCGGGTGGCAGAGAATAGATGGGAGTGGGGCCAGTCAGAGGTGGTATTTGCTGATTATCTGAACTACTAAAAAATTCCACTACCAGTTCTCAGAACTGATCAGAACCTGCTGAATACCACCTTTGACCCCCAGGATGGGATTGAGTTATCCATCATTAGGGTGATTGAAAAGCAATAGATTTATTTCCCTACTATGCCCACGTGAGTTCTTTTTTAACTGGACTACAGTTGTGTTTTAATCTTGTTAGCTGCCCATAGTCTTATACAAGTGGACATTTATTTTTTTTAAAATGACATTATAAATAAATGAGTTATAAATATCAATTTTCCTCCTCTGCCTCTGTCTTTTAGCAAACAGCATATTTAAACAAATGTTTGCTGTAACAACATTACACTGTTTCCTTTACTAATTCTTATCAACACTACTCAGAAAGCAAGTCAACCTTGATAATTGAGAAAAGAAAAAGAATAAAACTGATTCCAGGGCAGAAATAAGCATAATCTGTAAATTCAATATACTGTATCAAAAAGGGAAATCCTTGGATATCTGTTTGGCAATAATGATTATGAGTAATGATCCATGATGATGGAACCTCATAGCAATAATATTTTTGATATGTGGGGAGATATTAGGAGATGGGATGAAGGAAGGGATTTGAAAAGTTTCATGCCATAGACACACTACACAAGTGAAAACAAGTGGGAGGTACATGTAGTGCATAGCATTATTGTACCTATTCAAGTGGGAAAGAGTTTTCTCATACATTGGCAGCTATTCTGATCACAAAAATGTGACAGTAATCATGTGAGTACTTAAAATAGTATGAGTAAATTATATGCTCAAAAGGCATCCATGAGCAATAGCATCATTAGATAGATTTACATTTTCCTAAAATACTGTTGCAAACTGGGCAGCATGACAATCCACAGCTGGCTCAGAAACTGCACTTAGAGACTGCTCCTCAATGATTCTCCATCAATTCAGAGATAAATATTGAGAGGGATCCTTTATTCCTCTATATTTTTGTTTATGATTTAGATGAAGAAGTGGAAGAATACTTAATAAAAATTTCAAAGATAGACGTTGAAGGTGCCACAATAAGTATGATACAATCCAGCGGTGTTTCACAACCTGGACAACCTTCAGATATGTGGACTTTAACTCCCAGAATTCCCCAGCCAGCAATCCTGGAATTTGAAATTCATGCATTTTAAAGTTGCAAGGTTGAGTAACATTGGGTTAGACTAGAGAAATGGATTGCAGGAATAGAATAGAATAGAATAGAATAGAATAGAATAGAATAGAATAGAATAGAATAGAATAGAATAGAATAGAATAGAATATAGACAAATGAAAATCAATTTCCTATTTAAGGGGGAAGGGAGAGAGACTTGGCTTCATAATTGTACTTGTACAGAAGATTTTGGAATAATATTTGATTGCAAAGTGAATATGAGTAAATTATTGGCTATGAAAGAAGGCAAAAGCAATTTTAAGCAGTGTCAACCTAAGCATGAATTCCAAATTATAGGAAGCAATAAAGCCAACCTATGTTGCTTTACAGAATAACAGAGCTGGAAGGGATCTTGTAGGTCATCTAGTCCAACCTCTTATACCATTTCTGATAAGTGGCTGTCCAGTCTCTTCTAAAAAGCTTCCAGTGATGAAACACTGACAACTTTTGAAAGCAAGCTGTTCCATTCCATCAAATGTTAGAATATTGATGTTATATCACCTCTGGCCCTTCTCTTCACTAGAATAGCCATGCCCAGTTATTGTAACTGCTCTTCATATGTTTTAGCCTCCAGTCCAGGGGTGGGATATGACAGGGTTAACTACTGGTTCAGGATTTACGAGCTTCCCTACATGCTGTGAGCAGCACACCTTTAAATTGTCATCAGCATGCTGTGTGCAGAGCCTTTGAAACATCCCTTTTTTTCTGCTTTTTTAACTGCAGCTGTACCTCATTCGGCAGCTGAAGTTGAAAAGTCAGGAAATAAAGATCAGGTAACAGCCTGGGTGGGTGGGTGGTCAAAAACATCAGCAGACATAGAACCGGTTCTATGTCTGTTGCTCTTCAGAGCTACCAGTTCTACAGAGGTGGACAGAACCGGTAGAAACCCACCCCTGCTCCAGTCCCGTAATCTTCTTTGTTGTTCTTCTCTTCATTCATTCTAGAGAGTGTCAACATCTTTTTTTCTAGTGTGGTGACCCAGACTGGATGCAGTATTCTAGGGGTGTCCTTACTAAGGCTTTAAGAATGGTACTAGAGTACCTCATGTGATACTAAATTTGTTGTTAATGCAACTTAGGATTGCATTGCTTTTTGGGTTGCTGCCGCACACTGCTGGCTCGTATTTAACTGATTGTCCACTAGGATTCCAAGATCCCTCTTACAAATCTCTCAGCGTTGTTAAAAGCTGCACTGAACACAGTACCATGTCAAGTTCTGGGCTCCACACATGAAGAAGGATTCAGAGAAATTAGACCATCTTCACAGAAAAGCAGTTATGATGATCACAGGACTAGAATCATCCTACCAGCAAAGAAAGTTTGACAGGGCAACCAATTACTGAAGGAGGTGGTAGGCTCTTCTTCACTGAATGTGTTCAAGCAAAGGCTAGACACTCATCTTAGTTTAATTTGGATTTAAGTGCTTTGATCTAGATTTCTGATCTGTATTCTGGACTCAATAGCCACAATTTCCCTTCCAATTCTATAAAGCTACATACTAGCAGAGCTCAACACTTCTCTGATTTGAAATATAAAACTCTTAGTTCACATGATAAACATTTATTATAAATTAGGCTTAGAATAACTTTATTGTCACTTTGCATGTAATCAGCATGCATTAAAATGAAATTTCATTGCATACAGCTCTCCGATATATACTAAATAAACATGATAAAATAAATAAATACAAAATTATGCATATACCCATATATATTATATGACACAGAGAAACAACCAGGGGTGGGGTTCAAATTTTTTAACAGCCAGTTCTGTGGGTGTGGCTTAGTTGGTGGGCATGGCTTGGTGGTCATGTTATTGGCTGGATGTGGCCAACTCAATATCACTCACATTGAGGCATGCATCTCCCCACATGGCCTCTTGTGACTGTGGAGATGCTGCAACAGTTGTAAGTGTGAAAAATGGTCATAAGTCACTTTTTAAAGTAACTTTGAATGGTCACTCCACACAAGCAAAGTACCAGGAAAGGAGGGAAAAATAACTCCAGAGAAGTTCCAGAGACAGGAAGTCTAGTCCTGCCATGAATGTAATAAAAGTTAATGGAGAGGCAGTGTCATGCCCCTGGTGGAGACTGACTCTGAGGGAGAGAAGGAACTGCCAACAGGTAGTGGGAGTGTGGCTCCAAAGGTGGTGGAGGAGGCTGGGGAAGGGCAGAGGCCGGCTGAGCAATCAGAGGAGGATCCAGGCCCATCCCCTATCCATCCTAGGGTACGCAGGTAGGAGACGATCAGGGAAAAGAGTGGTCTACTCGGGAGGAGAGAGCCATGATCCTCCTCATGGATTGCAGCTGTGAGCTTGGTATAGGAGTTTGAAACTGCATGTTCACAGACACTGAAGTCAAATTAGTGTTTTCTTTGGATGAGCTTTAACTTTGGCGTTCTTCCCATGGACTCTCCCTGGTTATCTTCCTGGAATGTGTGATTAATTATCTTGGTTTGCCTTGGAACTCTCAATACAGTTTGTTTCTGGTTTCCTTTTGCTTCATTATCTACTTTTTGAATTTAAACTGTGATTAATAAAACAGTGAAGCTAAGTTGAAGGCATTGCAAGACCTTGATTCATGTTTTAGTTTTTGTGTTAATTTTGAGACACTGCGGGTCATCATAGGCAGTTTCTGCAAGCAACACCAGAATGTTTCCTTCCTGCCTTCCTTACAGGATTAGTCCAGTAATTTCTTCTAACAACTGGTTCTCTGAACTGCTTAGTATGTTAACAACCGGTTCTAGCATAGAATAGGTATGAACCTGTAGAATCCCACCCCTGAAAACAGCACAGTCTATTTTGTATGTATACATGTACATGGTGAGAAAAACGAACCTTGGAAGTTTATCAGACAGATGGCATAGGAAATAAAGCTGTTACTGAATCTGGTAGTTCTGCTAGAAATACTTCAAAACCTCCTCCCAGAGGGGAGCAAAAGAAATAGACCACAAAGTGGGTGTGTGGAGTCTCAAACAATGCTTTGAGCTCTAAGCACATATTGCTTACAAGGAGCAGTATCCTAAATATTGGGAAGCAAGCTTCCTATAATCTTCTCAGGTGTCCTTACCACTTTCTGTATGGACTTTCTGAGTTAAATGTAAAATCATTTTGATGATCTTGGTGCTATGGTAGAACTAGAAAAACATTCCTAAGGATTTTTCAACCTATTCTCATAATGCTAAACCAAAATTTAATATTATTTCTTAATGAAATCAAGGGGGGGAAAGTACATTGGGTCAGCAGGACAAAGTCCCAATCTTTGTGACCAAAAAGGAATGTACAGATAATTCTGATGAAGGAATGGTTGAGCCATTGGGGAGGTGAAATGGCAATAATCCTTGGAAAGTGAAAAGCATGAAAAAAGAAACTCCACCTTAATTCTCTTTGGTATAAGAGAGAGCAAAGAGAAACTCTGACTGGCCTTCAGGTTTGATGTCAGCCCTTTCAGGAGGCTAGGTAAGGAATCAGATATCACAAGGACTGCTGAAACACTATGTTATTATTGTAAAATATAATGACAAAATCTTAACAGCCTGTTAGATTTTGTTTTATATCTGCTTCCTCTAATGCCAAAATCGGCTTAAAGTTTGGGGAGTTCCTTTCTCGTATTTTCTACTGAGTCGTTGATTAAGGGGTTGTCTTTCTTTAATGGCTCCTCCAATCCTTCATCAAGAGCATGTCTACATTCAATTAGACTAACTAACATTCTGCATTTAGTATAGGATTGGAAGGGTGGGCTGTTATTTAGTTTGATGTTTGTTGTCTTGTGATTCTGCCTACATCCTTCATTCATAATGCAACAGTGGGAATGCAGAAAACTGATCTAGTTATTTGATGTTACTACAAGAATTATGTAACTATTGGCATGAAATAATATTTATTCAAACTAAGTGGCTCTCCCACTTTTTATCATTTGCTTTTCAGTTTTATTCAAAGGTATTTAAAATTCTCTGGATGGGGGAGAGCAGGTTTGTTTAAAAGGAAGCAACAGCAAACATGCATCCTAGGATTCTCTTACATTTCTCCCCTTATCAAAAGTTTATGTTGGATATCTTCAGACAGGGTTGTGCCATGCAGTGTAGTAGGTCCTGCCATAGAGGATAATTTGAACAGTTTATTTTGAAGCCAAATTTGCAATTAAAGCCAAAGAGGCATTTTAAAGCCTCAGGAAAGACATTTTGTAGAACAATTAAAAATATACTTTAACAAGAATTTTAGAAAAACACAGACACTAAAAGCCAGCTCTGAAATTGCCAAGATCAACAAAATGATCTGAAGTGCATTTCACCCTCTAATTAAAATCATTCAAAAACCATTATAATCAGTGTTTGTTGAAGTACTTTATCCTTTACTAAGAATTCTGTTCTTTTCCCTGCCCCCTCCCCTCCAATACACACACTCCTTTTTGGAAGAGAGTCACCAAAATAATTTTCAAAATAGTTAATTATTTACATAAATAATTTTAATGACTAGATATCCAAAAATGAAGGCATTATACATAATTCTCCATCATTAATTTTAAATATAGAAAGCCAATGGAAACTTGGCTTTAACCTAAAATCCACAACTTGTTACTATTAAAATAAGATGTATAAGTGAATGAGAATGCACTAGAATTATTTGGCATGGCTATTTTGTAATGCTTGTCCAGTAGCACTGATAGCATTAGTCACACCAATGCCATCAGAGTTGTAGAGAGGAACTGCAGAGAACAGCAGATTTGATATAAGTCCAAAACATTATAGAACTGAATCAATTATTAGGTCTCTATGAAAATCAGATTTGTAGAGGTGATTTAATTTCCAAGCTGAATCCACTTTACAAATCAAAGTGGAGAGATAAATCACAAAGCCATACTTTAAAGCTTAAAATAAATGTGAAGTTTGGATAATTTAAGAATGTGCAGACAAAAAAATTGGAAAGGTGAATTGGGCCATTTCAGTTCTGTTATGAACTAATAAAATGCTTAAATAAAGTTTTATCAAACCTTTAGAAATAGCAGGGTTCTAATCCTGCACTTCTGATTGGCCGATAATAGCGATATCGGATTGGTCCTTTCAGGAGAATGTGATTGGCTGTTAACAAGCCACTCTCATTGGTTAAAGGGGTTAACACTCCACGTTTCTCATTGGTTACTAGATCAGCAGCTTGCCCTATAAAAGGGCTGCTGCTGCCCTAGGGTTTTGCTCTGTTCAGAATGATTAATAAAGAGTTGAAGTTCACTGTTCACTGTCTCGTCTCCGTTCCTTGCGCCCATGCTCAGAACTTAACACTGGTGACGAAGGTGGGATGCGGAGATGTCAGAGCTGACTGAACACTACAGAGCACCAAACAGAGCACGTGGCTGAAGGCACATCGACAGCGGAAACCATGTTCAGCGGCGCCATATCACCCGCTCCATTTGACCTGGCACAAGATGACTGGGACTCGTACATGGACTGGTTCCAGATGTTTCCGGAGACCAACAACTTGAAGGATGCCACTACAGGGAAAAAGCGAGCGGTATTCCTGACCCACTGCGGACCTGCTGTTTTTAAGATCTGCTGTTTTTAAGGCACTGGCGAAACTGGCTGAGGTGAAATCCATGGACTGGGACGTCCTCAAGCCCCTCCTAAGGGCCCACTATGCACCTACCATACCAACACTTGTCCGAAGACATGAATTTTACCAAAGAGACCAGCGGAAGGGAGAGAGTTTTGCAGATTTCATCGCGGATCTCCGGAATCTGGGAGGCCTCTGTGGGTTTGCCGACCTCGAAGAAGCTCTGAGAGACTGAATAGTTCTGGGACTAGATGCACCACACGTGCAAAGTAAGCTGATGGCGAAAGGCGACATCAGCCTTGCAGATACCATCGCTGACTCTACTGCAGCAGAAGCAACCAGGAAGTCAGCTGCCCGAAAGCGCCGCACCAACGCACCGCTCCACCAACTCGCCAGCGAAACCTCACCTCGCCTTGAGGGACACACAATGGCAACCCACCACGAGGACCTCGAATCGTCATCAGAAAGTGATGAGGAAGAGGTCAACCAGCTCCAGTCTGCACAAGACCAATGCCACCAGCATAATTAGAGACGCCACCAGCATAATCAATGCGCAGGTTGTGGGGCAAACCACCTGCGATCAGACTGCAAATTCCTCGATGTGCTCTGCCATGTTTGTGGGAAAAGAGGCCACATCAGAAAGGTCTGTAGAAGCAAGCAAGGATCCAGCCCATTTCAGAGAGGGACCAACTACTGCCAAACCACAGGAAATCGTCCCATGAGTCGGGAACATTTGAACCACCAATGGAACAACCACTCCTACAGAAATAAACCACTGGCCAATTCAACAAAACGAGAAGAGGCACACCAAACCATTACAATTGGTCACGCCTCATCATTAGATGCAAAGAAGATCCGAGTGAATGGAAGTCGATTCAGGATCGTCCCTCTCGATGGTTTCCTGGAAGACTCTTAAACAACTAATCCCTGCCGTCCGGCGGCAAGACCTCAGAACCCAAAGAATTATACTTAAGGATTATCAGGGAAACCGAATTCCGGTCATTGGATACAGCCTAGTCCAGGTCTCATTCAAAAATCGTACTGCTTCAAACTGCATTGACCGTCGTCAACCGTGATCGGTCTAGTTTGTTAGGCCTTTAATGGTTCACCCCACTCGGGATTGAGGTAGCCAGCATTCACCAAACCAGAAGCGACAACTGGGAGGAGGCCCTCGTCCAGGAATTCCAGGACGTCTTTGCAGACAAACTAGGCGAGTACAAGGGGACCCCGATATCATTTAACCTTAACCTTGAAGTAACCCCCATCCGCCTTAAGCCTCATCGGGTACCATTTGCCCTTAAACTAAAGATTGACAAGCAGCTTGATAAATTAATAGCCCAGGGTGTTTTAGAACCAACAGACCACGCTCGTTGGGAAACCCCAATCGTAACACCCATCAAACCAGATGGATCGTTAAGGATTTGTGGGGACTACCGAGCTACCCTGAATCACGCCCTTCAACAAAACGCTTACCTGATACCGGTGGTACAACACCTTCTCCATTCCCTGGGGGGGTGGAAAAGTCTTCGCTAAATTGGATTTAGCACAGGTGTACCAACAACTGCCTGTAGATAAAAAAACAGCAGAGGCACAAACAATTGTTATGCACCGAGGCACCTTTAAGTGCAACCGACTCCAATTCGGAGTTACCGTAGCCCCAGGGATTTTTCAGAGTTTGATGGAGAGACTCTTGCAGGGGATCAAAGGGGTCATACCATACTTTGATGATGTTTTAATTGTTGCCCCGAATAGAGAAATACTAGAAGAGCGTCTTAAACTGGTTCTCCAGAAATTTAAAGACTCCGGCCTTAAGGTTAAAAAAAAATAAATGTCAACTGTGTACAGATAAAGTAGAGTTCCTGGGGTACCTAATCGATAAACAAGGCATTCACCCCACCAATAGCAAACTAAAAGCAATCAAGAACGCCCCAAGACCCAGAAATAAGACTGATCTCCAAGCTTTTCTGGGGCTCATTAATTTTTACAACATCTTCCTGCCCTACAAAGCGACCGTAACTGAACCCCTACATAGACTTCTTGACAAAAAAGCAACCTGGGTCTGGGGGCACTGAGAGGAGCACACATTCCGACAAGTGAAAAACTTATTAACCTCAGATGCTGTTTTAATGCAGTATAACAAGACTTTGCCTTTAACAATTACATGTGACGCGTCACCATTTGGAGTAGGAGCCATTTTGAGCCATGTGTTACCAAACGGTAGTGAGGCCCCTATTGCCTATTTTTCAAGAACCCTATCAAAGGCTGAACGTAACTATAGTCAAATTGATAAAGAGGCTCTTGCTGTTGTATCTGCTGTGAAACGGTTTCATGAATATGTATATGGATGAGTTTTTACTATTGTTACCGATCACAAACCTTTGCTGGGGATTATAGCGGGAGACAAGCCAACCCCCTATATATTATCACCTAGAATGACTCGCTGGTCGGAGTTTTTGGCTGTGTACAATTATAGACTGCAACACCGCCCGGGGAAAGCCATTCCCCACGCTGACACGCTGGGCGGTGCACCACTTCCAGAAACCGTCGACGACCCAGCTCCAACCCTTACAACACTCCGGATTGAAATGCTACATTCACCGCTAACAGCTAGAGATATTGCGATCGAAACAAAACACTATCCTATCTTATTGCGAGTTCTTAGCTGGGTCGAATGGGGATGGCCAGTAGGTCAAACCCCTGACGACTTCACCCCTTTCAAGAACCGGCAAACAGAACTTTTTTCGCCAAAAGGGTGCATCCTATGGGGGGGTAGAGTCGTCGTCCCATAGCGGTTACAATGAGCAGTATTAAAAACACTGCATGAGAGTCACCCCGGCATCGTGCGTATGAAAGCGCTCGCACGAAGCTACGCATGGTGGCTGGGCATCGACAAACAGATCGAAGCCTGGGTAAAGACTTGTTTAAAGTGCCAGGAAGTTAGCAGTGCCCCACCTAAAGCAACTCCAACAGAATGGGAAACACCCTGGGGACCATGGTCCCACATCCACATTGACTTTGCGGGACCTACTAAGGGACATACGTTCCTCCTAACAGTGGATGCCTATTCCAACTGGCTCAAGATCCACGAAATGAAGAGTACTACAACCGAGTCCGTCATCCGGAAGTTGAACAGGCTATTCGCGATGCATGGATTGCCAGACGTTCTGGTATCTGACAATGGACCCCAGTTTACCGCTCTACCCTTTGAGCAATACTTAGCGGACCGGGGTATTCACCATGTGCTAACTTCGCCAGCGCACCCTGCGGCTAACGGAAGAGCCGAGCACTTGGTACAATTTGTTAAAAAAAAACCTCTACAAAATGGACTATGGGGACATCGAAGATAAAATAAATAGAATACTCCTTCTCCAACACATCACTCCGCACAGTGTCACCAACAAGACGCCAGCTGAACTATTGATGGGACGCAAACTCCGTTCTCACCTTGACCGGCTTCACCCATCTTACGAGCCAGAGAAACCCTGTGGATCTAGCAGAAAATTCCGCGAGTTCAAAATAGACGACTTAGTTTTCGCCAGAAACCTTTCCGGGGAACCGTTGTGGGTCGAGGCAATCGTAATTCAAGCCACTGGACCCAGGTCGTACTGTGTGAAAACCTGCAATGGAAAAATATGGAAACGCCATATACATCAGCTTCGCTCAAGGCTACAACCTAGTTTCCGCAACTCCGGTAACTCCCAAACTGCGGGGGGAGGGGATGTCGAAGAAACCAAATTCGAGATGGTGGAAAGCAGGAGCGAAAGAAGTCAGCAATCGGGTGTAACGATTGAAGAAGAATCAGGGAGGGGAGTGTCCTCGCCACAGAGGAACACCTCAACAGAAGCAAGCCCGCAAACATTGGAGGACAACAACGAGAACATTAGCGGCACCGAGTCATCCAATGAAGATACGAAACCACCGGTACCTGACTTGCCCAAAAACGTCCCGCTGAAACCAGGTTACAGACAGGAACCGGTGAGACAGCGTAAATCCAATAGACAGTCAAAACAACCTTCATATCTCCGGGATTACATCACCGCCCCCCTTAAACGGAACCCGGGGGGAAGGGGTGTTATGAACTAATAAAACACTTAACTAAAGTTTTATCAAACCTTTAGAAATAGCAGGGTTCTAATCCTGCACTTCTGATTGGCCGATAATAGCGATATTGGATTGGTCCGTTCAGGAGAATCTAATTGGCTGTTAACGAGCCACTCTCATTGGTTAAAGGGGTTAACACTCCACGTTTCTCATTGGTTACTAGATCAGCAGCTTGCCCTATAAAAGGGCTGCTGTCGCCCTAGGGTTTTGCTCTGTTCAGAATGATTAATAAAGAGTTGAAGTTCACTGTTCACTGTCTCGTCTCCGTTCCTTGCGCCCATGCGCAAAACTTAACAAGTTCCAACATCCAAATCAAATTAGATTGATTTTATAAATTAGATTGATTTTATTCAAATCATCCAATCAGATTAATTTGGCAAATCAAATTATTTAAAATCCAAATTAAACTTAGATGAGTGTCTAGCCTTTGCTTAAACACATTCAGTGAAGAAGAGCCTACCACCTTCTTCAGTAAAAATCATGTCATCTGTAGGATGACATAATTAACATTGTGATAATTTAACATGGAGACGAAGGAAAATATGTTTTTCTTTTACTTTGACAGTGTTCCTACTTTCTAGTAGTAGTTTAATGCTTGTCTAATTAAAACCAAACATTTAAATTAAATCTAAAACTGTCTTTTAAGTTCTTTTGTCAATGTTTCAAGTTTTGCACGATACATATGGAATATACTGCCATGGTATCATGAGAAAACAAGGACATTCCTTGTAATATTTCAGCTGTTGTTATTTCGTACTGAATGCTTAGGAATGTATTTGGGTGCAGATTTTTTAAAATGCGTTATTTGCTTATAAATAATAAAATAAAATGATTTATTTTCATTTTGGAGAGTATTTTGAGCTATGAATTCTTGAAATTCATTGATAACATTATTTACTTTGCAGATAAAGTCACATATGTGTGTTCCCTTGTGACTCATACTTAAGAGAGATCCAGATGATTTAAGATTGCTTGTGCAGAATAGATATTTTTCACTTTGATGAGGTGAATGTGCTAGACCCTTGTTCCTCTAAGCTTATAAAATAATGGAGGTTAGCTAAGTGGACATACACAGTGATAAATTTCATTTTTAAAAATGGATACAATTCAGTCCGCTCTAAAACAGAGGACCATGAGTAACTCATGCAAACACAATGCTTCCATATTGAGTAACTTCTAGTCTCAAATTTTCCTTTCTAGAAAAAAATATTAGAAGTAGGACCTTACATTTCCTGAATAAGATGAGCCACTAAAGTTTGTCTTAAATTATGATCATGGATCAGCAGGAAGTCAGCTTGGCTGGACTGAACTTAAAACAACTCTTTTAAACAGGAATCTGGAATTGATTTTGAAACTACAGGGATTATTTAGGAGGTCCCATTTTATTTGGCATATACATGAAATTACTAGTACAGTTATTTAAAATTCGGGATCTGTGACTTTGTATGTTGATAATATCTTTCTTTAGTTATTTCCCCTAATCCAGACCACATAGAATCAATTATAAATATAGTAATATAAAATCTGATTTTTAAAAAATGTCCTTGTTCCTGCTTTTTCTATTTAGCCATATAATCAAAAATAAAGTCAAAAATAAAGAAATTTTGCTTAACAGGGACTCTCTGTCCTACATAGAGAACAAGAATAATATTGTTTCATCTATTTTGCCTTTTATTAAATCTTGGCATGTTGGGAGATATCAGGAGTTAAGAGACTGTTAACTGTTATTAAGTGTTCATTGCTACCCCACACTATCTGTCTTGAAATGATGGCCATGATCTAAGCCATTTCTCTTTCCCCTGAATTGGGTTAAAAGAAGTTGACATGCTACCTACCTCTGTGTAGCCCTATGAAAGAGCTTGGAACTTTAGATGATGATTATGATGATGCAGCCAAGGTATTGAAGACATCTAATGGATATAGTAGAATCTGCCGCTGAGTTGAGGAGAGTGGAACCATTGACTAGCCTTGAGTTGCTTATGGGGAGGAAGTGGCTGCAGGGAGATCCTCCTTAAAACTGTGTTTATCCAGTAGTTATGCAGTGAGTGTCTTCGTTTGGTGAGATTCCTGCTTATAAGTGAAGCAACAACAAACATACCACTCTGGTCAGGTCTTCGTACTTTTTTCTGGTTCCTTGTACCTGACAATTAGAGAGGACATACAATTGTCATGTTATAACAGCTTCACTGGCCACCAGTCATAAACTCAAAATACTTGCAATGTTTCGAACCATATACTTCCACTCTATTAAAAGAGCTCATTTCTCGTCAGCTTTAAATTCTTTAGTAGGCATCTCTGTCCTTTCTGCATCCAAGGTACATATGAAATAACCACAATTGGCAGCCATCCTGGACATGATTTTTTATTTAAAAAGCAGGATAGGAATTTAATTAATAAGCATAGTTTTATCTACATGGTTTGTTTGAAATTTTAATATTTTGTCCTAATAATAATAAAGCAATATAACTTCTGTACAAAATCCAGAACTTCAAAGGGATGTAGAAGTAATCATTTCTCCACACAAAAAAGAAAAAACCTCTTTATTTATATTTGCTGATAATACAAGAAAACCTTAATTTCAATGTGCTTTTAAATTTTTTTTTGGGGGGGAGCATAATTTTTTTTCATCCACCTCTTCCTTTTTCTTCACTTGGATGGGTGTTCTAGAATTTGACAATAAAAAATACTCGAAGATAGACAGAGCAATCAAGATTGTGTCAGGAACCTGATGGAACGCTGCCAGAAAGAATAGCTGTGTTTAACCCTCCTCCCCCACATCCACCCAATTTTCTGGCTGTTTGAAGCAAGATAACAAGCTGATCAATTCTTTTATGGCAATTCCCCTTAATATTTCCAGAAGTCTTAAGAATCCTGTGTAAAATATTCCACAAAATATAATCCCACTTTTCCTATCAAATCGCCATGCATTGTATTCATACATGAAAATGCCCGTCTTTATAACCATTACTTCTCACATTTTGCAAAATAAAAAATAAAAATAATACTTAAAACCTGCTAGTTATGAACAAGGGCAAAAATTTGGCACTTTCATTTCCTTTTAGTTCCCATGAAAGATTTTATCTCTGCCTTAAACCTTAGATTGTGTAATCATCCTAGCCAGTTTAATTTACTTCTGTCATTATACGTCTTCATTTAAATGTTGTATCTGGATCACTAAATCAAATAAAATATATGATCCACATAACACACAACAATATACCTCTTTTTGACTCCAAAGCAGCATAAGAACACTTATTTTCATACTTTTGAAAATAAAGCAACCAATGTAACTGGATAGTAGCACTGATAAAAGCAAAATTAAACATGCATCAGTGGTAATCACTTCCACAAGAGTTTCACTGGTTGAATCATAATAGAAAATTATTCTAATTAATACATCAGAGCAGTTCATGCAATTCCTTAATGCAGTATCATTCTATTCATTCCACATTCCATGGAATAGGAGATCAGATTGACTTTTTTATCTTTCTTTTTTTAATAAAATTTTATTGAGTTTTAACAAAACATCTTATTTGAGTACAGCATGGTTCCGGGTTATCACATTTCCATACAGACATAATTTCATATACATATTCATCTTATGTATTCAACTTCATATCTTATTACTCTTTTTCCAACTTCTCACTATTTCTCCCTTTACTATTCTTAATTTTCTTTTATGGTTATCTCATTTTCTTCTTATTTAATTGTATTTCTTTTACCTAAATTTCTATATCTTTTTATTCATTGTACTTATACTTTTGTCTGTCTTGTTTACAATTTCATATGTTCTCTTCCGACATTCTTAAGAAGCAAAATTCCCCCTATGATTGACAATAGAAGTGCAACATCTTTAAATTTTATTGTTATTATCATATGAAACCTCAATAAACATTGAATTTGTGCATTCTAAAATTATAACATTCAAATTTCTAATATCTATTTTATATCATGTAAATCTCATCATTCAGACTCTGCTTGGTACTTCCCCTTGAAAATGTAAAAAGAAAAATTCTAAAAACATAGCAAAAACAGTATATATATATAAACACTAACTACTAGAACCAAACGCCTGGCAGACAAGACACACATTAAGACTGAACTATGCACCCTGACTAAAGTACTGACAGCCAACAGCTTCCACAAAAACAAAATCACCGGCTTGATCCACAAAAACACACTGAGACATAATAGAGACCCAGAAGATGAACAGACCTATGGAACAGCTGTCCTACCCTACATAAGAGGTACTACAGACAAAATAAGTAAGATACTACACAGACATCACATCAAGACTGCCTTCAAAACAGACAGAAAAATAGCAGCCATCCTTAGAAACCCCAAAGATAAAATTGACCTGGAAAACCAAGGCATATACGAAGTCCCCTGTGCATCATGCCCGGCCATATACCTTGGACAGACCAATAGAAGAATAAGTACCCGCCTGCATGAACACAAAAATGCAGTCAAAAAGCTGGAATACGCTTCCTCACTAGTCCAACACATGGAAGCCACAGGTCATAGCATCAACTTCAATGGCACCAAAACCCTAGCCACTATAGAAAACCCCAGCCACAGAATCATCAGAGAAGCTATAGAGATTGAAAAAAGACCAGAAAGCATGAACAGAAGAGATGATTCCACCAGACTGTCAATCATTTGGAAGCCTGCACTCACAAACAAAAAAATCTCCACACCACAAGCCAGGCAAACACCTGGGCACAAACAGATCTCCCCTAATACCTCCAGCTCAAAGACACCCCAACCAGGCACCCAGATGAAACCTAGCTTCCTAACTAATGATAGCCGTCCATTTACCCAGAGTTATATGTTTTCTTAAGTTTTCGCAGGTACTTATATGTATGGCATTCAGCTTAGTTCGGATATTTTCCCACGTCATTGTAGTTGTGCTTTTAAAGTTGTAGCAACGTTTCAGCAGAATCTCATCTGCCATCATCAGGCTTCTGTATAGTGTTCATCTGTGAGTCAGACTTTTATAGTGGTTTCAGATTTAAATTTGGGGCAGCCTATTGTTGTGCCAGAATGGTTTTTTCTTCCTCCTGATTGGTTGGGAGTCTTGGTCTGTGTTTATTGGTCTTGGAGTTTGCTGTGTTCTGCTTGATTGGTGTTTCTAATACCTTCTGTCTGTTTTTTGGCTCTTTTTGTATCTTGATTGGCTGGCAACATTGTGTTACTTTATTGGAGGCCTTTAGTGCAGCTTGGCGCTGGGTAAATGGACAGCTATCATTAGTTAGGAAGCTAGGTTTCATCTGGGTGCCTGCTTGGGATATGTTTGAGCTGGAGGTATCAGGGGGGATCTGTTTGTGCCCAGATGTTTGCCTGGCTTGTGGTGTGGAGATTTTTTTGTTTGTGAATGCAGGCTTCCAAATGATTGATAGTCTGGTGGAATCATCTCTTCTATTCATGCTTTTTGGTCTTTTTTCAATCTCTATGGCTTCTCTGATGATTCTGTGGCTGGGGTTTTCTATAATGGCTAGGGTTTTGGTGCCATTAAAGTTGATGCTATGACCTGTGTCTTCCATGTGTTGGACTAGTGAGAAAGTGTGTTCCAGCTGTTTGACTGCATTTTTGTGTTCATCCAGGTGGGTACTTATTCTTCTATTGGTCTGTCCAATGTATGTGGCCGGGCATGATGCACAGGGGACTTCGTATATATATTTGTTTTCTGAGGTTTTTGTGGATATTTGTATGTGGATCTTTGGTTATTTGGGTTTTCTCCCACATAAAATTGGAAGTATCTAGGCGACGTTTCGATGAAGTCTCATTCATCATCTTCAGGCTTGTGTCTTCGGCTTTGTGCTTCTCGGAGTAATGTGAGCTTGCAGCTGCTTCTTCCTTTTAACTGCTAGTGGGGGTGTGACTTGATTGGGTGGGGGCTTGGCTGTGTTCTGATTGGCTGGGGTGTGTTCTGTTCAGGTTGGGGCTTGGTTGTGCTCAGGTTAGTCTTAGTAGCTGGGGGATTTGAGCTGGTGAGCTGTGATCCTGCTGTTTGGCTTTGCGTTCGTGGTCATGCCACATCTTCATGGTGGGCATCAGTTCGCTTCATGTATGGGTTGGAGGAGTTTGAAGTGGGTACTGATGCAGCTGCAGTATGGCTTCTGGTCCGTGGTCATGTCTCCTCTTCTGTGTGGGTGTGAGTCTGCTTTCTACATGGAAGTGTGGTGGTAGCATCTTGTGTGGCCCTTATGGGTGTGGGTCTGGTGTCATTCTTCATGTTAGGTACTCATTTGTTCATGAGGGTGGGTTTCCAAATGGCTGGTAGGCGGGAGGTATTATCTAATTTATTTATGATTGTGTGGGTGTTTTTCTATCTCTATGGCTTCTCTGATTATTCTGTTGTTGAAGTGTTCGGTTTTGGCGATAGTTCTGATATTTTTAAAGTCAATCTCATGTCCTGTGGCTTTGAGGTGTTGGACCAGGGAAGAGGTCGGTTCTTTTTTTGATTGAGTTCTTTTGTTCTTCAACGCATGCACTTATTCTTCTGTTACTTTGTCTGATGTATGTGGTGGGACAGATGGTGCAAGGGATTTCGTATACTCCTTGGTTTTCTAACTAGATTTTGTCTTTAGAGTTTCTTAGGATGGTGCATATTTTTCTGATTTTGACAAAATTAGCAAGATCCTCCAAAAACACAACATTAAAATAGCATTCTGCACAAATGACCAAGAAAAAATCTTTCTTCTCCTTTTGACACTTAGATTTCAGCTTAAGGTTGCCTCTTAGTGTCAAAATAGATTAATATAGATTAATATAAATTTCTTTCCATACCATTTGTAATTGTCAATATAAAGGTTAAAAAAAGGTTTTTAACCTCTTTTTCTCTCTCCTTAGCCACTTAAAGATCTTCTTTTAAAAGTACCTCTAGGTATTTTTAGATTCAGGGTACCTTGCTAAGATGTTCTCTGTTGTTTAGCCTGGTCTGTCCTGCTTTCCTCTTTGTCTTCCTCCTGCACAATCTTATCCAGTTGGGTTCTTCTTTGAGGTGGCCATTTCTGACCATCGCTGCAACCCCCTTCAGGGAAGGGAGTTTAGACCATCCAAGTAGGAGAGAAGCGGCTCCCCTTGGCTAACAATCTCCCCCCTCTTCACCACCTCTACAGGTGGCTTCAGCCCTGAATCCAAAGGATCGGGGCACTTCAGTGGCAAGCACAGATCGAAACCACTCAAAAGAAGCCATGAGAAACTTTAGGACAGGACCAGGATGTTTTTGTCCATATAGTTACTATAACCAGCAATAACAATAATTTGTTTTATATTTCTTTTCCTTTCAATGAAGCCAAGAACAATGGACAAAAACAACTATAAAATCTTCTGCAGTGAAAGCAGTTTAATAATTCCAATAATACAAAACTGTAGCCTCATCAATGTTGCAAACATTATTAATGTTGTGAGGTTATCAAAAAGGCAATGTTATCCTGGAAGCAGCACTGCAGATGCCTCTATGAACAGGCACATCTTCAGTTGTGATTTCAAACAAAGCAATGCAAGGACAGGTTAAACAAAAAGATCACAGTCAAGAGCCTGTGATTGAAACCCCATTTCTAAGAACAAGATAATATAAAACAATAAGATTAAATATCAATGTGCGCAAGTGAATGTTGAGCTTATTTTTCCTCCCATTTGTTTCTTCTCTATCTACATTAGAGATGACATTTGCTAAGGGATAAAGAATATTCAGATTAGCCTTCTGTGGAATATTCCTTACATCTAACCCAGCACAGGCATGACACTAAAAGAGAATGTATAAAATCGTGTGATCTTTACCAAACAAAAAGTGTGAAGACCCTACAAAACTATTGAATAGCTTCCAATTTTATTAGCCATCCAAGTCCATTGTAACAGCATCTAATGCCATTGAATGTAATTGTCTTGCTTTTCATTGACCATCTAGGTTATAGGCTCACCTCCCTTTGATATCTAATTAGGAGAACGGGAGTTTCTGATGAGATTCTGTTTGCTAATGTGAAGGTTCCAGGAGTCAGAAGCAGAGGCTGTTAAGATGAGAACAAATTAAAGGGAACAATGAGTTGAGTAGTGTGGCAAAGCCTACCTTTCAGTCATACATTTTGGAGAGTCAAATTATTTCCTGTAACTGTTCAGTGGTTTCTCTTACACCTGACGGGATGCAAAGAGCACATATGCAAATTGATCTCCCAGCTGCAAGGTAATTAACATGGCTGGCTGCAGGAGGCAGTTCCTTCACCCAGTCTGCCTCATTATTATTGTAGTAATTTAACAATCTTCTCAATCGACAGGCTTTGAGTGAGGTTGAAATACAATTAACTTCCTGTTTTATGCAAACTCTCTTAAAATAAACTGTCATTTGTGAGTTCAAATTAAAGCAATGTTTGATTTTTTTTCTTTCTTTCTCTCAATCTGAAAAATAAAAACCCTTGCTTTCAGCATGGCAATTTTCTTTCTTTTTAGCTTCTGGGTCTGTTCTCCTATAACACTAATAGTTAATTAATCTCCCTAATAAAGAGAATTGATCTTTATAAAAGAGGATCCTGAAATGAGCCTCCAGTCTTGGAACACCAATCAAATCACAAGGCCACTCAAAAGATCCAATAATTTTGTGGTGGGTTGAATATTAATACAAGGAGCTGCCGTTTCCTATGGTCAAAGGGCCTGAGGTGGCCCTGGAACACAAAGCTTTGTCCAAATGACCATGGGGATAG
Organism: Hydrophis major; assembly: GCA_033807585.1. Lineage (NCBI taxonomy): Eukaryota > Metazoa > Chordata > Lepidosauria > Squamata > Elapidae > Hydrophis > Hydrophis major. The sequence goes on along the minus strand of CM066328.1, from coordinate 323,783,063 downwards.
CAATGGAGCATTAAGCACTATCCCTTTTGTATCTCTGTTGTAATGTCATAATGCATGTACAAAAAGAGTAGACCTTGAATCATGATTTTTCTGAGCAGTCTCATTTTCTTCTCATTATTGATGAAGTAAATGAATATTGCAAAAGAACAGAATGAGAAAAATATTTTGTCCATGGGTTTATAGTGGAAAAGATAGTGCAAAGAACTTAGAGAGCAAAAAAAAATGGTTAAAACTAAAAGAAAGGGGAAAGTGGTTTTGGGAGGGGGGGGAAATAGTGGCTGAAAAAAGGATGAGAATGCACCTCCAGCAAGTAAATGAAATTTAAAACAAAAAGAATGAAATGAGTCCTGATGAAACAGAAGGGAAGAAAAACTGGAAAGGATATTTGTATGGGAATGACTATAATATGTGAAAGAGTTCAACAAATAAGATTGCAATAAAAAACCAAGGAAAACAGATAGAAAATAAGTCTTGAATATAAGAATCCTGAAAAATAGTAAGGCATCAGCTCTAGGGAGTAAGAGAAATGTTTAAGGATGGATGTGGTTGATTTAAAGAGTGGCTACATGGCTTGCTGTATGCGTGATTGTGTGTGAAGGCTGTATTAATCTCTGGTGAATTGAAAGAATACCATTAATGTTACTCTACACAAAAAGAATGGTAAAAAGGTGAATAAAAAAACTATTGGGCAGAGGTGTCAAACTTGCATCGTCACAATGTCGTCACATGACATATCACAACTTTTTCCCCCTTTGCTAAATCGGGCGATGATGTGGCCAGTGCGTAATGCATCTGGCTGCAGGCCACAATTTTGACAGCCCTGCTATGGGGTATTCATTTGGAAGATGTTGGTTAAGATATAAGTACATGTTTATTTATGCATGGTATATGATGAGGGCATGATGGCTGAGCAATTAAGACTCCGGGCTTGTCAACCTTAAGATTGGCAGTTTGACAGAGTGAGCTTCCATTACTTGCCCCAGCTTCTGCTACCCTAGCAGTTCGAAAGCATGTAAATGCAAATAGATAAATAGTTACCACTTCAGTAGGTAGGTAACTGGGTCCCGTGTGCTTTCAGTGTATAGTCATACCGGCCATATGACCACAGAAGTATCTTGCTGACTCTTCAGCTGTGCATTAGAGATGAGCACCACCCCTTAGAATTAAACATGACAGGCAGAGGAAATATTTATCTTTACCTAAGTACTGTATATGATAAGATCAATAAGCTTTAATTAAGGGGTCAATATGCATTAATATGAAATTGAAGGTTGGCTTTTGAATACAGTAAGATTTGTTATATGATAGAACCAGAGCACATATGAGAAAGAATATAAAGAATACTTATTGAATAGTTCAGTCAGGAGCAGATGTGAGATGTGTCATCACTAAAAGTCTAATGAATGCTTAGGATGACACTAGATCTGGCTTGGCTATAAGTGTGTCATGTTCTTGCTGAGAGCCCAAGATTGGCAGTTAATATTATATTGAAAAATCAATGCATCAAAAACAAAAAACAAAACTTAGCTGAGATAATGATAGAAATACTGGCTGAAGCTTTGGAAATAACTCAAGAGAAGATGATGGATGGAATAGATGAGGTTTATCAAGTTTTCACAAGATATGCGATAGAAATAGCTTACCAAGAGAAGATCACATTAGATTTACAAAGAAAGCCATTAAAACGCAAATATTGCAAGTGGCAAAAGAGAAAACATTGAAATATAAAGACAAGGAGATTGTGGTCTTGAAACAAATACCCAGAAGAGTGAGAGAGATGAGAAGAGAATACCGATTCCTGACTAAAATGCTACTTTAAAAAGAGGTGAATTATAGATGGCTGATTCCAGAAGGTTTAATATTCACATGGCAAGAACAGAGACATAGAATTGACTCAATTGAGAAAGCGGAATTATTTTATACAGAATTTTTTGGAGGGAAAGAGGAAGAGGCAGAAAAATAAATCTCACTGATTGAATTCCAAGAGGACTACCAAATGGCGATTGAAAAAGAAGAAGGTGCAGTAGGTGGAAAGGTGGAAGCCAAAAAACAACGTGAACTAAGATCTATGAGAACTGCTAAACCTAACTACAAAATATAACCATGGAAGAGAAAAACTGATTACAATTAATATAAATGGACTTAACTCAGCCGTTAAAAGAAGGAAAACCTTTTATAAATTAGAGAAACTAAAATTTGATATAATTTGTCTACAAGAAGTACATATTAAAAAACAATATGAACAATTGTTGATACAGCCAAAACTAGGGAAATATTTACTTCCTTGATACAATGTAAGAAAAGAGGAGTGGTTTTATATATTAAAGAGACCATTCCAGCAAAATTGATTTATACCGATGATGATGGAAGAATACTAATGGTGGAAATAATGGACAATAATACGAAAACACTCCTGATTGCAATCTATGCTCCAAATGACAAACAAGAAGAATTCTACAAAAAATTACATATGAAAATAATTGAACTGGACTATGCTAATATAGTTATGATGGGAGATTTTAATGGAATTGTAGGCAATAAATTGGTCAAGTTGAATGCAGTGGGGTTGGGAAACTTATTTGGTATAATGAAGAGGCAGAATCAAGAATGAACAAGAGCTAAATGAAAACCAGTTGAAAATAACCAGGATGAAAGAGAGGCATTGAGGAGGCTTGGTGATATGGAAGATCAAACTGCAAATAAAAAATGTGATGGAAGATTTTAGGAATGAGAAAACAGGGAAGACAGAAAACCCAGATTAGACTGAGTTCAACTGAAAAAAGAGAAAAGTGAGGCATTTAAGACAAAACAAACACAATTAATTAGTACAAGAATGAAAAATGATGTAATAATGGCTTGCAAAAGTGTAGGGAAATATACCATAGTTAATGTTGTTGATATAACTTACACTTAGCTGTATTTCCTCATCTCTTTCTTTTCTCATGCCATTCATTTCTTTTATTTACACTTTCCTACTCAATTTCTTTTCCTTCATATTGTCTACCATGAAAGGGAGTTTGTTGGATATGTAGGTTTAATTTCTTTTTTGATAAATTACTTTTTATCCAGCAGAAGATAGGTTTCTATTCCCATGCAGAATAATTCCAGAAAGCAATATTCTTTGCTTCTAAAAATATAAAAGCAACACTGTAAAATGTAATTTGCAAAGAGCTAAATGAGAATTTAGTTCATTCCCTATTTTTAAAAGCATCATTTCCATATTGTTCTTCTTCCTGTTTTCTTAGCATGAAGAAATATAAACATGAGATACTATCATATTTTATACCACCCTATTCTACTGATGGATAAATTCATTTTGTTGTTTATTGTCACCGCTGTGTTACTAACTGGTCTGGGGCTGGAGTGCATGACTGTCATTGTTATAAATAGAACTCTCTATTCTAGTTATTCTATTCTTCAAAGGACAAATGATTCATACCCACTTTTTATATAAAAGAATTACTAAAGAATATGTTTTCCACTGACTATTTTTTATTTCATTAAATTTTAAAAACATTGCAATTAAAATGTTATTTATAGTGTAAGTTATTGGTTCATAATATTTTATAAATAATAATACAACTCTTTCTTCCTCTCTCTCCCTCTCTCCCTTACACACACAAATATATAGTTATTAAATCCTTTTCTTCAATTTTGACATTATGATTCAATGTTTAAATAATGAATTAAACCTACACCATATGGAATCATGCTGTTTGGTCTTGCCTCTTCTTTGGCAAAAAGCAAATCTGACAGCTAAGAGTTAGCAAATTTTGTTAAGCCAACTTTTGGAATCTGGACCACAAGCGTTTGCTCCACGAATACATAAATCTATTTTGGAACAATTGAATACATCTAACGTTCTTTAAGGACTGGAACATTCCAGATTTTGGGAGATACAGTAATTAAATTTTAAAATCTTCAACACTTAACTACCTTTGAGAAACCATTATCATTTTTAAAAGAAACAATGAATGTTGATGATTGAAGCAATCTCGAATAGAGAATTGGAATATCCATGTTGTCTAATCAATGACTTCAGATTTTAATAAACATTAGATATGTTTTTTAGAATTGAAAGTCTTATTTAGTTTACCTTTCTGGGAACAAATATTGCTTTTAAAATGTTAACTTGCATCTTTTCTCTGCTCAAGATGCAATAATTTTGAAGGTACTTTGGTACACATGTTATCGTGAAGTTCATTTGTAATTCATCATTGTTTAGATATGTAAGATAATAAAATTAGAAAACAAGAATCACTGACCATTATACAGGTAAGCTGAGAAGGACTTTTAAGAGTATAGCAGCTATTCTAAGTTTTCATTCCTCAATTTTTTATATAGATTTGTGTTATATAATTCTGATGGGTTCTATATAATTCTGATGTCATGGGTTCAGGCATGGGTAGAATGAATAGAGACAGTCTTAGTTGGTGAACTTTCAACTCTTTATTGCATAGTGACTTCTAACTTGTATAACAACAACTCTGCTTTATATAGGCAATGCTAATGTGAAATAACCAATAGGAGCTGTGAAACGCTAGCTCCAGTACCAATAAGAGTCCTTCGTTAAGGGCCAATCAGATTCTCAGAACCCAACCAATCCGATCTAGCCGCTTAACACCCAATCAGAAGTGCAGGGCCTGAACCCTGCACTTTACCCCAAGCTTGCCTTTATTCAACTATTTACATACATAACATGACCAATGCCTCGTCTCAAATGCTAGCTTTTATTATCACACTTGTTTATCCAATCAAATAGATGTTTAGGCTGGATTTGGCATCAAGTTGTTCCTAAAGACATGGGATAGGAAGATTTGAATATTTGATAATGAGTGAGGTATTTTTCAGGATGTAAGCTGTTCTGAAGAAAGCTACCTTTTGCAATTGACTGATGGTGGATTTGCCAGTACTGGGGGTGTTCAAGTGGTCCTCCCATTGTTTGGAATTTGCACCTCGGGCACCTATTACTATTGATATTACCTTTGTTTCCTTTTGCCACCGCCGATCTATTTCTATTTGCAGATCTTTGTATTTTGTTACCTTCTGCAGTTCTTTCCCGTTTACAGTTCTTTCTCTTATTATAGTTCATTTCACATCAGCCAGATGTTTAGGCTGAATTTCATATTTTTGTTCACCTATTGAGTACTTCCTTAATAGCAGTGAATATCTCAAATATTATCCTTACTTTATAGAACTATTAGTGACTGTGTTTTATTCAGGATATTGGATAGGGCAAGTGGAAATCATCCATTTGCCTGGTTTTTGATGCACCATTTCAATATTTAAGTCAATGCCCTTCCTCACTGTTAACTTGCAGAGCTATCTAGTCATCTTTAAGATAGCCAAAAACTATATCTATCTTGCACATGCTCTCATTATTTCACCATAGTCTGTCTCCCTTGCCTCTGTTCACAATAACTACAGTTACCTGAATTCTCTCTGAGGTAATTTTATTATGTACTTTGAGGTTGCTCCTGGAGAAACACAACTTTAACCCCAGTACAGCTAAGTATGACTGCAGATTTATTAAATGTTGATTTTTAAAAAGGGTTATTTTTATTTAAAGAGAATGGAAAACTCCAAGTAGTCTGCTTGACAATGACAACTTGGGAATAGGAAAGAAATTAAGCACTGCCAGGGCATATTTCTACCATGCTTGAATGCAAGTGACGAAAGGCTCTCAGTCTTTGCTCCAAAAATATTTTCTTGAAAACTCAATGAATGGGTTTCTCAATGGGCATATACTGGAAAGCACTGTTGATTTTATAGAATAACCATCTTATACACTCTGTGCACAATTATTAGGCAAGTTGTTATTTTGGAGAATTAATTTCATTATTGAACAACTACAGTGCTCTCAATCAATCCAAAATGTTAATAAATCATAAACCTGAACATTTAAGAAAGTAAAAGTAAGGTTTTGGCTTTCTGAGGAGAATATCTACGATACGATATGGACAAAATACTCACTTGCCTAATAATTGTGCACATAGTGTAGTATACATTTTGGGGTTCATATTTGTCCCAGAACAGTTCCCATGGACTTTCCTTTACTTCCCTTATTGGATAGTACTTAGAATAACTTTATTCTCACTTTGAATGAACACTAATCAACATACATTTAAATGAAATTTTGTTGCATACAGCTCTCAGAGGATCACCATTTCCAATATACACTACATAAATATGACTAAATAAATAAGTAAATACAAAATTATGCATATACCCACATATATTATATGACACAGAGAAACAACACTGTCTGATTCGGATGTATACATGTACATGGCAAGAAAAATGAATCTTTCAAGTATACCAGATGGATGGCATAGGGAACAAAGCTGTTACAGAATCTGGTAGTCCTGTATTTGCAATGAAATACATCTCATGCTTTTCACACTATAAATTCCAATGTAACAGAAACATTGACACCCTATGTAAAAATTTCATTCCCAAAGATTTTTTTTCTTTAGCATTTTTATAAACAAAACATCTTCTCAGTTATTATACTGTTTTTATATAGTACTAAAAGATTTTGAGCAGGTCCCTTCCTCTTTTGATCATCAGTATATGGTATTTATAACTTCCTTGAAAGGAACATATACCTGTAGAAATTTGGAGAACCCACTAAATCTTTTGGTGGCATCTTATTTATTAGGAAGTAAGGATGCACAACTATTTAGAGCTGAGATTCTTGCCCACTTGTACCAAGTCAAAGGATAAGAAAGAGTGAAAGCAGAGCAAGAGCTATTTTTTATTTAATCTAATCATAATTTATTTTAATTTAAATTAAGTATACATATAAATCAGGGATGGGATTCTACCAGTTTGGACTGGTTCTATAGAACCGGTTGTTATGATTCTGCATAGTTCGGAGAACCGGCAAATCGTACCACTGGCTAGTCCCACCCCTCTCCACCCATCCCTCCCCTCCCCTCCCTGCCCAGTCAGTCCTTATCGCGCATGCGTGACATGGCTGCCTGCAGCCTCCTTTTCCCCATCCACCACACCAGCCATTGCTGCCTGCCTTCATGATCGGTGAGTGAGGCTCTGCAAGCAAACCCCGGTTGCCTACCTGTCACCACTAGTCACTTTTCCCCCACACTTGCCTTCATGGGAGAACACATGAAGCAGCTCCGTGTCAGCTCTTGCTGGATCAGCAGCTGCTTCCTGGTGTGGTGAAATTTAGCTTTGGGTCCTGCAAGTCCCCATTAGGAAACAACTCCAGGTGTCAAAGAAGCAGCCAGGTTGAATTCTGTTCCTCTCTGCCCCCCAGAGCCCTTTCCCGAAGAGAAGAGGACTTGCAGAGCCCAAAGCAGCAATTCCCAGTTGCTAAAGTACATTTTGCTGTACTACACAAGACAGTTTCCCAGGGCCCTGAGGGCCGTCCTCCCAAAATGCTGCCCGCCACAACTCTGAAGCTCCCTTTCAGGATGGATCAATAAGTTTTTGCTTTGTTCCCCAGGAAGTACTCTGTCATGGAGGGCTGTGTCTTTGTGCCAGGTGCTTTCTGTCGGGCTTCCTGCCTCGCATGGGCCAGCGGAAAGAAGAAGTATGTGGTGGGGAAGGCTGTCTGCAGTTCTTGCAGCCAAAGCCAGGAATCCTGGGTATCTGCAAACTTGCATTTGTATGAGGTCAGAGCCCCATGGCTGCACTTGCTAGAAGGACACTTGCCCCATACTCACCTGCCTGGCCAGTGTGTCAGAAGAGAGGAAGGAAGAAAAACTTGGTAAGTCTTCTCCTTCTCGGGCATTCACACAGAGCATGGACACATGAGGCTGGGACTTTCTGTGCATGGGCGAGTCCCTCCAGCACCATGCACACACAATGTGTGCACAGCACACTCTGTGTGTATGCCTGAGAAGGAGGAGAAGAGTTGCCAAACTTTTCTTTTTCCCTTCGCAGCACGAAGGCAGCCACTTCGATGCAGATGTGTGTGTGTGTGTGTGTGTGTGTGTGAGGGGGACCATCAAGGAACAGCCAGGCACAGGACCTGCCTTCTGAGCAGCTCCTGCAAAGGGAAGGAAGGAAGAAGTTTGGCAACTCTTTTCCTTTTCAGGTAGAACGTGCACACATGACGCTGGGAGAATTTTCCACAAGGAGTCAGTGCGTGGGTGAGTCCCTCCAGCACTGTGACATGTGTGAGTGTTTGCTCTGTATGTATGAGGCTGAGAAGGAGGAGAGAAGCAGCCAGGTTGAATGCTGTTAGCACAGCTGCAGAGAAGCAGGAAGCAGCTGCCAGCGATACCCTCATGTGAAGATATTGGGAGCTTGGAGGTTCCACCTCCTCAGGAGCCATGAAGGGTTCACCACCCCTCTGACACCCGCCAAGTCTCCTCCCAATGCACTTCTCTTCCTCCTCACCAGAAGCGTTATTTTTGAGGAGACTGCGGGATTGCCCCACCTTCTTGCCAGCCATCTGGTCTTCAGTACTGGCTCGTCAGATTTCCACCACCCAACACTAGTTTAGATGTTCCTCCCCACTCCCGGGACAGGAAGAGAGGGATGGAGGGAAAGAGAGAGACAAGAGACAGAGAGAGAGAGAGATGAGAGAGAGAAAGAGATGAGAAACAGAGAGATGAGAAAGAGAGAAAGAAAAAGAGAGTGATGAGAGAGAAATGAGATAGAGAGGTGAGAAAGAAAGAGAGGGAGAAAGAAAAAGAGAGATGAAAGAGAAAGATGACAGAGGGGGAGAAAGAAAGAGACACACACAGAGAGAGAGAGAGAGAGAGAGAGAGATCTGTTAAAAAAAAATTGGAGTTTGCATAAATGATGTATTGATTACATTTAACTAAGGAGTCTCAGGCTACAATATAATCCCTCTTTTAAATCAGCATGCACTGAGATTTTTGTATATATTTCTTGGGCATTCTATCTGTGTTAATTAAATGTTGATAGAAAAAAAGAAATGCAATCTTGCATGGTGTCTCTAGAGAAATTAATGTGGTCAGCAGTGAACAGTAGATTTATCAACACAAAATAATCAAATGTATCATTATGCCATCTATTACTATTGTAAAGCAAGAGGAAAGAGAAGATGACTGAAGTCATTTTGAGTCTTATTTGACACAAATACTCCTTGCAAAAAACAAAAAAGAAGAAATGAGAATTATACTTTCCCTAGGCGCACTTTCTCCAATTATTCCATGAATTACATTGTCTGTCATTTGAACAGGGGTCTCTTCTTCTCATCTTAGGACAGGCAGAAATTATAATGCCACAAAATTTTTAAAAATTAAAAGTTTGTTAAAAATTAGTTTTGAATGAAAATAATACAGAAAGTGTCATTCCAAGTTTACAGTGTAGATAACAAATAAACTGTTCCAGGGGGATACATTTTAATGAATCATGAAGTGGAAAAATATTATTAGTACAAATGTGAATCTACCCCAGGATTTGATTCAGGCATAGTTCAGCAGTTCAGAAAAAAAAATTACCCAGATTCAACTAAATCAAAAGCTACCTGATTGAGTTCAGAGCCAGAACTCATCAAATCAGATAGCTCTCAGACAATCAGAGTAGGGTGAATATTTGGACACAATCTTTGGACAGAATTAATAATGCTTTCTGGGAAAGTGTTTAATTCTGCAATGGAAAGATTTTGATTTTGGAACACAAGCAATATCCTTTGTGTGGAATGATGATTAGTGCATAGCTTTGTCAACTTTTAATATGAGTTTAAGATTGATCTGTTCATGAACTTTTTTGGTTGCTGATGTTGTTAATCGTTTATTCTGGAGAGAAAGATTATAAACAAATATATTAATAGATAATAGTCCATAAGCATTCTTCAGTATGGTTCTATTGCTCGCCCAAGTTCAACTCTTCTCATTACCTTCCTGCTTCTGATCCTGACATTCATGCAGAAATAAAACTTAATGGGGGCTTTTTACACCCAACTTAGTTGCAGTATCCACTAGGCAAAGCTATTCTGAGCCAGTAAACAAGTTTCAAACAGCCTCATTTGACTCAGGGATAGATGAAGCCATTGTAGGTACATAATGATTGACAGTTACCGATTACTGTAACAGTACTGGGTTTCACAACTATATATAAGGAAAACTAAAGTGTGACCACCTGCAGATTTACAAGCCAGTGTTATAATACTCCCAGATAAAAAGTATGGAATTGTATGTCCTCAATTTTGGGCAGCTTTCTTTTTCTCTGTACTGTAGAACATTGTCTATGCCATTTTTTCCCTAGCAGTATATAGCCAATGAGAAAATTATGTTCTGTCTCAGCACTATTCTGAAAGCTTATTATTTCTCATCCAGTTTATGTTTCTCATGCTATTTATCCCCTTATCTCCTTTGCTAGGCTGCAAGGATAAAGTTCAAATTAAACAATGAAAAAGAACACAGCAGAAACAACTGAGAAATTATGCTTCAGTTGCTCTGGGATCATCTGAAGGCAAGCAGAACATTATGTCCAATTGATTTTAATTGATCACTCAGAACTTTAAACATCAATGATAAAATGCTGCAAGTTACCAAAAAACAATGTGAAGCATGGAACATTTTGCCACGATTATGACAGATGGGTTTGTTTGATATTCATACACCTGGTGATCAATTTGTCTTAGTTCCAAATTCTCTTGCTACATACCCAGTTTGGAGCTGAGCTGCCTTATCTATTAAATCTCCATTGCTTCCCCAAATTGCTTCTCCAGAACATCATGTATGTTGACATTAAAGACTATAACAGCAAAGGAAGAGAAGCCTGGTGAAAACTAGGTGTCCATTCTTATAAGAACAGAGGAACATTTGCCATCATTGTGTATAAATCCATATATCTAATATCAGAAGTGATACAAAAATATACTTATATTGATAAACACAGCTACTAAGCAGTCGTTCCCATTAAATTCAACCATGAATTTTGGATAAGCAGTACTTTTTAAGCTCCAGCTTGAGGATCAATAACATAATGCTGAGGAAGTGGTTTGATTGTGTGACTTCTATTTATTTTAGTTATTGTTTCTGTTGTGAATGCATAGGGCTTAATAAAGATATCTTAAGCTTGGAGTCAAGTACAGGGTTCTGGCCCTGCACTTCTGATTGGCTGTTAACGGCAGGATCGGATTGGCCCGTTCTGGGGAATTGTCTCTTAGTGGTTAAGGGAGCTAGCGCTCCTAGATTGTTATTGGTTAATAGTTATTGGGTTGCCTATATAAGGAGGGCTATAACTGCCATTGAGTTTGAGCAGTCACTATGTAAATAAAGAGTTGAAATTCACCGTTCCAGAGGCTCGTCTCCATTCTTTCTCGCCCATGCTCCATACTTAACACTGGCGATGAAGGTGGGATATGGAGACATCTGAGCTGACTGAACTAAGAAGAAACACCGAGCACGTGGCTGACAGCGCTACATGACGGAACCATGTCCGGCGGCGTCATACCACCCGCTCCGTTCGATCCAGTGCAAGAGGACTGGGAGTCCTACATGGATCGTTTCCAAATGTTTTTGGAAACTAACAATTTAAAGGATGCCACAGCCAGGAAGAAACGGGCGGTATTCCTAACGCATTGCGGTCCAACCGTATTTAAGATGGCTAAAGCACTAGCAAAACCTACCGAAGTGAAGACGATGGACTGGGACGACCTCGAACCCCTACTAAGAGCTCATTACACACCGACTGTGCCCACGCTTGTGAGACGGCACGAGTTCTATCAGAGAAACCAGCAAAAAGGAGAAAGCGTGGCCGACTTCATAGCAGACCTCCAAAACTTGGGAGGCCTCTGCGGATTTGCCGATTTGGAAGAGGCACTGAGAGATCAAATAGTTCTGGGATTAGATGCACCAAGCGTGCAGAGCAAGCTGATGGCGAAAGGTGACATCAGCTTTGCTGATGCCATCGCCGATGCTACTGCAGCAGAAGCAACCAGGAAGTCGGCTGCACAATTACGCCGCAACCGCGCTCCGGTACACCAACCGACAAGTGAAATTTTACCCAAGTCAGAAGGTCAGCTTTCAACGACATGCTACGAGGACCTCTCTTCGTCGTCAGACAGCGATGAAGAAGAGGTCCATCGACTGCGGTCCGACCGGGACCACCACCCAAAGTCCCTATGCCCTTGCACTGGCTGTGGAGCCAACCATGCCAGGTCCAAATGCAAATTCTGCGACACACTCTGCCATGAGTGCGGGAAGAGAGGCCACATCGGATGGGTCTGCCAAAGTTTACAAGGACCCAGCCAGGCCTCAAAAGGGGCTAACTATTGCCAATCGACAGGAAACCATCCTGTAAGGCGAGAGCCAGTAAACCACTCCTACAGAAACCGAGTTTTGCAGAGAGAAGAGGCTCACCATACTATCACTATCGGTCACGTCTCTGCCTTGGATGCCAAGAAAATCCGAATTACATTGGCCATCGAGAACCAGCCTTGCCACATGGAAGTCGACTCGGGATCATCCCTCTCAATGGTGTCCTGGAAGACCCTCAAGCAACTCATCCCCACGATCCAGTGCCAAGACCTCCGCTTCCAAAAACTTATTCTTAAGGACTATCAAGGGAATCGAATCCCTGTTGTTGGTTCCTGCCAAGTCCGGGTCTCATTCAAGAAGCACACAGCATACTTACCGCTAACTGTGAGCGACAAAGATCGGCCTAGTCTGCTGGGTCTCCAATGGTTCGCACCACTTGGCATTGAAGTGGCAGGCATAAACCGAGTCAGCGGAAGTGACTGGGAAGAGGACCTCATCCATGAATTCAAGGACGTCTTCACGGAAAAATTAGGCGAGTACAAGGGGACCCCAATATTATTCAGCCTTCATCCAAAGATACCTCCCATCCGCCTTAAGCCTCGTCGAGTTCCATTTGCCTTAAAGCCGAAAATCGACAAACAACTCGATAAACTAATAGCTCAGGGGGGCTAGAACCTACCGATCACTCTCCCTGGGAAACCCCAATCGTAACACCCATTAAGCCGGATGGTTCAATCCGAATTTGTGGGGGCTACCGAGCCACCCTGAACCACGCCCTACAGCAAAATGCATATCCGGTGCCAGTGGTGCAGCATCTCCTCCATTCCCTGGGGGGCGGAAAAGTCTTCGCCAAATTAGACATAGCTCAGGCATATCAGCAATTACCTGTTCATGAAAAGACAGCACAGGCACAAACGATTGTGATGCACGGAGGTGCCTTTAAATGTACCCGGCTCCAATTTGGTGTCAGTGTAGCCCCGGGGATATTTCAGAGCCTTATGGAGAGGCTACTACAAGGGATTAAAGGTGTGGTCCCCTACTTTGACGATGTATTAATTGCTGCACCTACAAAAAAAATCTTACGGGATCATTTAAAGTTGGTCCTAAAAAAATTCCAAGATGCCGGTCTTAAGGTAAAAAAGAATAAGTGTAAATTGTGTACAGATAGTGTTGAGTTTTTAGGGTACCTAATTGACAGTCAGGGTATTCACCCTACCGACAGTAAATTAAGAGCAATAAAAAACGCTCCCAGGCCTTGAAACAAGGCCGATCTCCAGGCATTCCTAGGCCTCATCAACTTTTATAATGTATTTCTACCACATAAAGCAATGGTCGCTGAACCGTTACACCGGTTGTTAGACAAGAAAGCAAATTGGTTATGGGATCATAAAGAAGAACAGGCGTTCTATAATGTAAAAAAACTACTGACTTCTGATTCTGTACTAATGCAGTACAATGAGACTTTGCCGTTAAATATCACATATGATGCTTCGCCTTTCGGATTGGGTGCCATTCTGAGCCATGTACTGCCTAATGGTAACGAAGCCCCTGTTGCATATTTTTCAAAGACACTTTCAAAAACTGAGCAAAATTATGGCCAAATCGATAAAGAAGCCCTCGCAATTGTATCGGCTGTTAAAAGATTTCACTAGTACGTGTATGGCCAGGCTTTTACTATCGTGACTGACCATAAACCATTCTTGGGGATAATAGCTGGAGATAAGCTGACTCCCTACATATTATCCCTCAGGATGACTCGCTGATCAGAATTCTTGGCTGCTTATAATTATCGGCTGCAATACCGCCCGGGGAAAGCCATTCCCCACGCTGAAGCATTGAGCTGAGCAGCGCTTCCAAAGACTCTCGACGATCCCGCACCAACGGTAACCACGTTACAAATTGAAACACTCCACTCGCCGCTATTAACCGCTCGAGATATCGCGAGAGAAACCAGACGTGACCCCACCTTGGTGCGAGTCCTAGGCTGGGTAGAACGCAGATGGCCATTGGACCAATTATCAGATGACTTCACACCATTCAAGACTCAACAAACGGAGTTGTTCCCTCAAAAAGGCTGTGTCATCTGGGGCGATAGAGTCATTATCCCAGAACGACTCCAAAAAGCAGTACTGAGAACCTTGTACGATGGCCACCCCGGTATCATGCGGATGAAAGCCCTCGCACGAAGCTACGCATGGTGGCCAGGCATCGACAAACAAATCAAAAATTGGGTTAAAGCTTGTCATAGATGCCAGGAAGTGAGCAATGCCCCACCAAAAGCCATCCCTACCAAATGGGAGACACCACGGGGACCCTGGTCCCGTATTCACCTGGATTTTGCAGGGCCGACCAAAGGCCACACCTTTCTTCTAACCGTCGACGCCTACTCGAATTGGCTCGAGATTCACCGCATGATGAACACAACCACTGAAGCGGTTATCAAAAACTTGGAAAGACTGTTTGCAACCCACGGATTACCAGACGTTCTGGTATCCGACAACGGGCCCCAATTTACCGCGCTGTCCTTCGAGCAGTACCTGGCTGACCGTGGCATCCGACATGCACTCACCTCGCCTGTGCACCCTGCGACCAATGGCAGGGCTGAGCGCATGGTCCAATTTGTAAAGAAAACCTTGCAGAAATTAGACTACGATAACATCGACGACAAAATCAACCGAATCCTTTTTCTACAACACATCACACCTCATAGCGTCACCAACAAAACTCCCGCCGAACTGCTAATGGGACGAAAACTCCGCTCCCACCTCGACTGGTTACACCCAGCTTATGAACCAGAAAATCCACTAGGATCCAGTGGCCGATGTCATGCCTTCCAGGTAGGCGATTTGGTATGCACAAAAAACCTATCAGGCGATCCGTTGTGGGTGGAGGCGACAGTAGTTCGTGTAACCGGCCAGAGATCCTACCTTGTACAATGCCTTGACGACAGACTATGGAAACGCCACATCGATCAATTATGATCACGGCTCCGGTCGGGCAATTCTGAACTCCCTTATGACCAAACTGAGGGGGGGGGAGATACGGAAGAAGACGAATTTCAATTAGAAGAAAACCCGTTCGAAGGGAACGATGGCGGAATAGAGACACAGGAATTGGAACTGGAGAAGGGAGTAGATTCACCTCAGGGAGTTGCCGAAGATATTGCTGATGACGGAAACGTGAACTCTGAACCAGAGGCAACCCCGTCAACAAACAACGATCTACCTCAGCGAGATTGCAGCCAAATGCAAAACATACAGCGAAAATCAAAAAGACTAATAAAGCAACTGTCCTACCTAAAGGACTATGTAACTGCGCCCTGTAAACAGAAGCCAGGGGGAAGGGGTGTTGTGAATGCATAGGCCTTAATAAAGATATCTTAAGCTTGGAGTCAAGTGCAGGGTACTGGCTCTGCACTTCTGATTGGCTGTTAACGGCAGGATCGGATTGGCCCGTTCCAGGGAATCTGATTGGCCATTAATGGAGCGTTCTTAGTGGTTAAGGGAGCTAGCGCTCCTTGATTGTTATTGGTTAATAGTTATTGGGTTGCCTATATAAGGAGGGCTATAACTGCCATTGAGTTTGAGCAGTCACTATGTAAATAAAGAGTTGAAGTTCACTGTTCCAGAGGCTCGTCTCCATTCTTTCTCGCCCATGCTCCATACTTAACAGTTTCTTTATTATCTTGTTATATACTGCTTTTCCAGAATTGCCCAGAGCAGTTTAAAAGGTCTCCTCTGAAAGGACAAAATTGTTTCTCAGGTTGTGCTGTGTAAACTTTTTTAAACACTTTTCAGTAGAGCCATAAAAAATTAACAATCTTAAAGAAATCAAAAAGTAAATGTTAAAACAAGGATCATTGTGAAGAGGAGGAGTAAGAAGAGGAGGAGGCAAGGGCAAGAACAGAAATCTGAACAATAGCAATAGCACTTAGACTTTTATACCACTTCACAGTGCTCTACAGCACAGGTATCAAACTCATGTCATCATGGCGGCAGCATGTGATGAATCGGGACTTTTTTTCCCCTTTGCTAAACTGGGTGTGGGCATGGCCAGCTTGTGAAGCATCCAGCCTGTGGGTTGGGAGTTTGATATCCCTGCTTTACAGCCCTCTCTAAGCAGTTTACAGAGTCAGCCTATTGCCCCCAACAATCTGGGTCCTCAGAAGGATGGAAGGCTGTCAACCTTGAGCCTGGTGAGGTTCGAACTGCCAAATTGCAAGCAGCCAGCAGAAAGCAGAAGTAGCCTGCAGTACTGCACTCTAACCACTGAGCCATCAAGGCAATCAAAAAGACAATCGAGGACTGGTGATCCTACATATGCCAGAGAGTATGTTTTGGAAAAAATAAAAAGGCAGTGAGGGAATCAGTTATTTCCATGAGGAAATAAAACACAATAAATCAAATTACCACATAGTAATGTGAACCAATCAGAATGACATCCAGCAGAATTCCCCCACTGACCTTGTGCAGATTGGATAGGACTGCCAAATTTAAATGTTTAAACCCTGAAAATTCAGGTCTTTATAGGCTAATGTTAACATTTTAAATTTTAATTAGTGAGTTCTGTACTAGTTGCAGTTTATGGACCGTATTTGAGGTTTCCAAATAAATACTTCACATTCACCCGATTATTAGGTTATTAGGGCATAGATTACTGAGGGTATGTTACCTGAGAGGCCAATTTACCAACAAAAGTTGTGCACCATCTCTCCTTGGGACTGAGGATACTTGGGCCCAAGTGACAAAGTGGAATGAATGAAAGTCCACAGAGTATCCAATTCCCTCGGAATAAATATTATGTTGTCCAGGACAGGCTTTCTTAATAATTCCTGGAGCTAAGAAACCATTTGTCACAATTCTTTTATTTTCTTTCTTTTCTCTCTCTCTTCCTTTCTCTCTTCTTTTTTACCTCCCTCCTCCCTCCTTCCCTCCCCTCCTTCTTAATTTCACAGTACTCATTTCTCTCAAATGAACTTGAATTTGTTGGTGCTCATCCAGACATAATCCATTTGCCTCCAAGCAATTCAAAACACTTGCACAGCAACTGAATTCACTCAGGTGATGTTAGAGTTGGTGCCATTAACATATTGCTGATACATGTTCCAATTTGTGGCTGACTACCTTCTATTTTCTGGTAAGATATTAACAGCAGAGGTAAAATAATGAAATCCTATGAATTGCAATGATGCAAGTACAATGGGATCAGGTAGGAATTTGCTATTGACCTTCTGGTGGTCCAGTAGGCAACCCAGTGTCTCCATTTTTCAATTTTTATCAAGTTTCTGACATGAAGTCCTCTGATCAATTTTTTGTCAACATTCTATGTTCCAAATGGCAGATCAAGAAGTCAATACTCTGGTTAAAATATCATCAATCATGGCAGCAGAGACTTGTTTCAGGGCTATGTTCAGACTTGAATTCAGACTGTATTGGAACTATTTATATAAAGAAATCTAAACCTACCCTCTTGATCAGGGGTGGGATTCTACCAGTTCGCACCTATTCGCTAGAACCAGTTGTTAACATTCTAATCAGTTTGGAGAACCGGTTGGTAGAAGAAATTACTGGGCTAATCCTGTAAGGAAGGCAGGAAAGAAACATTCTGGTGTTGTTTACAGAAACGGCCTCTCCGTTAACCCTTATTACATTCTTGGCAGGACTGGACTTCCTGTCTCAGGAACTTCTCTGGAGTTTTTTCCCCTCCTTTTCTGGTACTTTGCTTGTGTGGAGTGACCATTCAAAGTACAATGGCACTGAAAAAAGTGACATGACCATTTTTCACACTTACAACTGTTGCAGCACCCCCAGAGTCATGAGAGGCCAGGCGAGGAGATGCATGCCTCAATGTGAGTGATATTGAGTTGGCCACACCCAGCCAATAATATGTCCACCAAGCCACTTCCACCCAGTCACATGACCATCAAGCCACACCCACCACCTGAGCCATGCCCACAGAACTGGTTGTTAAAAATTTTGAATCCCACCCCTGCTGTTGATATATGTGCAAAGGAGCAAGCTTCAGATTTAAGATCCAAATGCAGTAAATAGGGAAAATTAAACACAGAAGTTAAGCCTGTTTACCATAAAGTAACAGTAAAAAATTAGTTTCCTTGTGGGATTTAAAAAGAAACATGTAGTGAGTTAGCCATCTGAAAGGGCAAAATTGCTCCTAAAGCTGTGCTGTCTGAACAACATACTTGGACCAAGATGGATAAAATTAAAGTAAACTCATCCAAGTCTCTACGTATTATTGCAAATTTAGCAATTCATATCAAAGAAGTATCATGTAGACAAAGGCCAGAAAACTCTAGTGACACATTTGTCTGGGGGGGTTTTCCTATCCTCAGTAATGATATAAAAACATAACTATCATTATTATCATAAGTAGAGCAAGGGTTCACTGATTTCAATACTAGTCATTCTAGTATCTGGGTTAGGGGATTTGGTAATGAGAATTAAGTCAATGTAGGAACCTTAAGAGACAATCAGTCAGTGTCCATGGATCATGTAGCAAATGGTTAAAAGAGAAGAAAAAAGTGGGGCATTACAAGGTTATAACCTCTCCAAACAGTTACAGCACTTTCATAAAGAGTAGAAATACAATTTTGGGCACAAAAATTTAGAACCGCATCTTTGGGAATCCAAATAACATGAGCTGCTCATGATGCAATGACTTAGGTTTTTATAAAGTGCAGGAGTAATATCCTTGATTGAGAGAAATGGAATAAGGGACTTGAAGGACATAATTCTCCTATGGTTAGGGAGGAACTCAAAATAGGGTATATACATTCATAAATAGGATGTGATTACCAACGTTTATTCCTTGCATTTATCCATCAACATTCCTTTGTGAATAGAATTAATTAATCCTCTTGCATGAGTTTAAACTTTTACAGATGTTGATTCAGAAGAAACAAGAGTCTTGGCAAAAAGAAAACAGCAGCAGTGTGATTTTAGATTCTACTAAAGTGTTGTACTTTGTGAATGTTCAGAAGGTTCTCTATGTAAAAATATGTGGTTCATTTCTGACATTCAAATGTGGAAAATTAAAAATTACCTCACAAACAGGCAATCACTTTCCTGGGTGAAAAATGAAGAGGATAAGTTCCTAAAATAGACAATTTTTGAAAACATATTTTTGAAATATACTGCATAGAGGAATACCATGTAAGATATAGACTACCTGCAGCAAATTCATTTTAAAATTATTAGGTCTAGGCCAAATATTCAACTTGAGTACAGTCCATTTACTCAAATCTATAGCTATTTCAGATAGTGAGATATATTTAAATTTAAGCGGACCATTTGAAGTGTCTGTCTTAAGTTTTGCAATCCAAGCCAAGTTATTGTCTGTAGATTTAAGTTTATGCCTTAAATTTTATTTTCTGCCTCCAGTCAATAAATGACAATAAAAGCTTTCCCTCATAAGTTCTCTTAGAATTGGTACATTCCATATCTTCTATAAGCTGGACAGCCTTAGGTCCAATTATGGAAAATATTTCGATTCCTGCATCTTTACTTTCATGCAAGTCACTTGAGCATTCTACCTTCATTTCCTTTCTTTGCTACACTAATCATAATTCCTCACTCAAATTGGCTCTTTGGAAAATAAAATATAAAATTCTATCTATTGCTCACTCCGATACTTATTTATTGTTTAATGGCTTTAATGATGTTGTGTGCTGCTTGTCCTAATAGCTCTCTCTAAAATAAAATAACCAGCAGTATAAAAACCTTGAAGTCTATGCTCTAATAAAAAGATAAGGTCCTGCATCAGCTTTAACTCCAGAGGACAAGTCTTACTTCCAATGACAAATCATTCCATAATATAGATCCAACTATAGAAAAGGCAAAATTAATTGTTAATATTAAATTTAATTACAATGGGAACTGGGAAAACTACCCCACTGTAAAGGCGATACAGTAATCTGAATCAGATTTATTATTTAAGGGAAAATCTTTCCTGTACTTTGAGTTTCAGAACACAAACAATATATTATTCATTTCTCAGCATATTCATAAGAGCGATTTGGTTTATTGAATGTCAATTCACTAGCTCTCCCACACAATTTATATTATTTCCAGAATAGTAGCATCAGCAGGAAATGTTAGATAGAATATTAGATAACACTCAAATACCTTAATATGTAATTTACAGAGGAAAAAAACAGCATGATATTGTAAGCAGATTATACTGGAAGGGATTTTCCTATTTGCATTAAACAACATGCTTTGCCAACATCTTTTTCTTTTCATGTTTCTGTGAGTTTTGTCTTCTAAAATAATATCTCCTGTGACATCATCTCCGGGCATCTTCAAAGAATATAATCATAAGACTGTATAGCCCATTACAAAGGAGTTTAAAACTGACCTTGGGGAAAGGTGAGCGAGCACTTAAGAAGGGTACAGACAAGAGATTACATAAACCAGAGATTGAAGAAAGCATGAGAGAAAGTACAAAATAGCTCTGCCTTGATTTTGTTTAGTGTAACAGTGAGAAACTTGGACAGGCTTTCAAAATTCTGTTATCATACCCTTCTATTGTAAAGTAACTATTCTAGAAATTACACAAAGGGTGAAATCCATTACCTTGGAGAAAAATCAGATGACTGGCAGGAGAAAATAGGTACTAGAGGCAGGACAAAGTTCAACAACTTTAAAGTTTAACACATTTCAATAGTGTTTAGTTGACTCAAAATTGGTCTTCAGCTCAACGGTGGATAAAAGCCTTTTGACTACTAACAAACAAAACAAATTTGGAGTAGATAAGAGTCAATAGAATTCAAAGTAAGATGGACTTAGATTTCTTATGGGCATGTAGGGACTCAAGACTGATGACATGTTTCACCCCACCCTCAGGCTCAGATGTCATCTCCTACATCTAATCAATGAGAGAACATGCTTGTTTATTTAATGGCTATGTATGTATGGCAACTATATCCTGCTACAATCAGTTTGATTTTCAGTGGCTTAAATTGTTACATGATAACAATTTAAAGCATTCATGTTCAGTATGATCTTAGTAACAGTGACAATAAAAATTGGTTTCAATCAATAGCCATATTCAACTGTCCTTGCCTCCTGTCACACATAGGAGTGTTGGTTTTTCTCTATCACTGTGTGTATGTAGAAATGACAAACAAAATATTGATTGTTAACTGCAAAGCATTTCCAAAATGTGGTGTGAATACATAAGGGCATTATGCCAACTAGCTCCTGTGGAGAAATGGAAATGCCCAGAGCCAATATCTGATTCCAGACAAAATGAACCATGCTAGTCCACAAATATGATGAAACTATAGCATCACAACTTCCATTTTGTGATTTGAGCTTCACTGTGACCAAGATAGAACAATATTAGTTCAATTGCCAATGAAGATATGAAATAACAGGGTTATGCTTTTAATTTAAAAGTGTTGTCATGGTCACATATACAAGTGCTGTCAGCTAACATTATTACATAGATATAAGGCAGTCCAAAAACAATCAGGATATTCTACCAGAACTTAAACCTAAATGGTCTCCTTAGGATAAAAATGGGAAATCCCTATGCTACTCTAAAAAAAAGACAAAAGATTAGTTCAGCTTTTTTTCTCTAAAACTATTATTGTAAATAATTTTTTTTGTGTCAATTCATTTGTTGCTTTCATTTTTAAAGTGCTGGTCATTTTGAAATGATTAAACAATACAGTTTAGTCATCTTGATTAATAGTATAGCTTATATAATATCTACCATTCACTTACCATACTTATGGTTGAAAGGCCTTGCTATTTATTTTCTCTTAATTTTTAACAATGAAGAACAATCTAGAACACAGAGTGAGGAGAAGGGGAAGACAGAGAGAGGAAAATAAACCAGAATGTTTTGTAAAAATTACTCAGATAATGGCAACTAGCACCCAAAGTTATATGTATCACTAGAGCATGAGCTGTTCAATTGGCATCTTATTTACACTTTGCAAACATATTTGTGTGAGTGAATCAATTTAAACTTACCCAGGAGATGTCAGCTGAAGGGCAAACATAAAGAAGAGAGAGGGGCAAGCAACAAAGAACAGAAAACACTCCAGCTAAGATTTCTTACCAGCATTAGTAAAACCTTTGATTAAAACTGGCCTGTTTGGAATTCTTAAATACAAATATCAGGAAGCATATAATCATATGCACTCCCTACAAATCTTTGCTTCAAGAATAGGAAGATTGTTGCCCTGTTTCCAAAAGAGAAAAATATGCAGAATATAAACAATGAAGAATGGAAATAACCAACTCCTAGTTTGTCTAAACAGGCTAAACCACAGTTTCATATACATGTCAAGAAGCACAAGAGGACTTTTGTCTAGGATTACCTTTGAGGACAAGCTCCACCCTTGAAGGCATAACTTAGTTTTCACAATAACTTTCCTTGACCCCAGGGAACCATTACCCTTTTCTACCTCAAGTAGGGTTTCAGTCTCACGACTGTTATTTTTAAAAGCTGAGCATTGCTCATTCCAGATTAGGCTCCCACTGTAGGATCAGTCAAAAGAGTAAATAATGCTGCATTTCTATCAGACATCTGGGGGGCTCTGTATTTATTCATCATTTGAGAGCAAAAGTTTGGACTTTTCTTTCACCATGCAGAAAATATGCCCACAAAAAAGGCTTCCACGTAAAAGAATCATATTAATAGACATTGATTGTTTTACAAACTGTTTCATATGCCTCATCCTGACTCTGAAATATTTCCTGGTAATGAATAAAAAAGAACCCATATGTCTACTCTCAGTGTAAGTCACATCATCATTTATCATAGGTTATCTCTGTCATATTGGAATTCAGAAAGAAAAGAGTTATGTGGTTGCTCATATTCCCATTTTTATTGTTAGAAATCTTATTTTTTTTAAAAGAAATCAAAAGGTTATGCAAAGAAAGTATTGCAAGTAGAAGCAAAATACCGTATATACTCGAGTATAAGTCGACCCGAATATAAGCCGAGGCACCTAATTTAACCACAAAAAACTGGGAAAACTTATTGACTCGAGTATAAGTCGAGGGTGAGAAATGCAGCAGCTACTGGTAAATTTCAAAAATAAAAATAGATGTCAATAAAAACTTTCACTAGGACAGTTGAGAATAAGTTTGATGTTCACAATTTCCTCTTTGAAAGAGACCAGTAAATAGGGAACAAGAAGATGAAGAAAAAGAAGTGTGTTTTTTCACACTTTTCACACTGAAGTGAACAAAAATGGCATCATAGGAACAAGCTTATTCTCAGCCCAAAGGTTTGTTTCTGATTTCTTCCCTGATTTAAGGGAAATTTGGGAAACGATCTCACTATCATGAAAGGTTTGATTGATTCACTAACCCAAAAGATGATGATGATGACAGTGGTAGGCAGGAGTCACTCTCTCCCTTGCAAGAAAAAACCAAGAGCCGTTCTTATGATATCTCTCTCCCCCTCCTCCCCCTCCTCCCGAGTGGACTGAAAGCAGCTGGAGCTGAGGAAATGAAACTGAGTGGAGCGACCTCGGCTCGCATTGCTTTCTCAGCCTAGAGCTCAGAAAAGCCTCCCCCTCCCATGCTTAAAAGTTGCAAAGGAAACACGGAAGCAGGGAAGCGGCTGCCCAGCTTCGGAGCTCCACACCATTTTTTTTTCAGAGGGGAATCTGACTCGAGTATAAGCCGAGGGGTTTTTTTTCAGCACAAAAAATGTGCTGAAAAACTTGGCTTATACTCGAGTATATACGGTAATTTAAATCATCCCAGAAAACCCTGATTTAAAATAAAAATTTAGAAATACATGATTTAAATATATTGATTTCCAACTAAATAAAGCAATTAGATAAATGTAGTATGAATACATATAAGCCAGGATGATGGTGGTAAAAATGATGATGATCATCATCATCATGATTTGTACACTACCAGGCTCCCAACTCTGGATTTTCAATAGTAGGTCTCTGGCATTTTTATTTATTTCATACAAATGTATATATATTCACACAAAACACACACACAATCTTACAAGATTCTTTGAAATATCTTTAAAAGAGTGGCATTAACAGTGGAAAGAGGTATAGTGTCAAAAATAGCTGTTTAATACAGAATTAAATTCAACTTCAAGAAAGGTTGTTGCTAATTATAATTTTACATGTGGACTTGTGCCATATCCAAAATTTGGGTTTCTCTTAACATAAGGCTTTAATATGCCAGCTCTTTCCTGATTAATTAAATATTAAAATAGAAGTTTTTAATTGAGATAGAAACTCTTTTTACTTTTTACAAATTGTTATAACTTTATTATTATAAGGCTGTTTTGGTTAATTAATAAATATTGACTTCACTTTTATATGCAGCACTAATCTAGTGCTATCTTAGTTTTTTTACTACTTGCAAATCTCTTTTCTAGTAATTTTTTTCTGATTTATTTTATGTTTTTGAGATGCACTTTAAACATCTATTATATCAAACAACAAGAAGATATTGGGAGCTGTAATTATTTACTTAGGGCTATATGAAATCCTATTTAGCACAAATGGCATCTAGATTCTTTTTTTTTTTTTTTTTTTTGAGAAAACCTCTCAAAATAGAATAGCATGGTTTTGTGAAGAAATTATAAAAGTTCACACTTTGAAAGTTGAACCTCTGGCAGATCACATGTAACAGAAGAAGCTAAACCTGAAACATAACATCATCTCATTAAGCTTTAATCTGAGCGTGTATGCAATAGCATCTTGGTGACCTTAAGTCTGATTTGCTAGAAGCTCCAATCAATGATTGTCTGCAATAATACATACACAAAGTTGTTTAATAATAGTACATAGGCACAAAATCACTGGAATACATTAAAAGATTCTGTTAATGTAAATTTACAATGAAGTAGAATTAATTTATCTGGGTATGTTTTCTGTATGGCATCTCCCCCTCTCCCTGCAAAATAACTAAGAAGGTTCATTTCCAAGACATTTCTACATCAACATTCCTTCTGCAAGATCAGCTACCTCTTATCTGATCATTGTATGGTCTTCCTCCTGCTTCCCAAGATCATTCCTGCATGAATAGATGCACTTCCATACATGAATAGATGCACTTCTTTACATCCAAGTTATGCTTTTTCTCTATGACTTGCACTGGCTTTCCCAGTGTTTCTGGATACAGTTCAAGGTGCTGGATGTCACCTGTAAAGTCCTTCATGGCATGGGACCAAATAATTTGCAGGATTGGTTGTTTCCTATTGTTTCTATCTGCCCCACTACCTCCAACAGAATAGCCATGCTCTGGCTGTTTTCCCAGTTGTTAAGGCCAGGAGGTTAAGGGGGCACGTGGGATGGCTTCTGGAGTTTTGATTGTTGCTGTCCTTAGCTGCTACAATTGGTATATTACTGGGATTGTTTAATTGATTCTTTTTAAAAAATAAAAAAAAAAAGCTAGATACTGAGTGCCTTGTGAGATGGTTGGTCTCATAAATTGATTGAAACATATAGTAAATAATATAACAGATTACATATAATCAGAGTTGGAAGGGACCTTATAGGTCATCTAGTCCAACCCCCCACCCAAGCGGGAGACCCTACACTATTTCTGACAAATGGCAGTCCAATCTCTTCTTGAAAGTCTCAACTGATGGCACTCCCACAACTTCTGAGGGCAAGCTGTTCCATTGGTTGATTGTTCTCATTGTCAGAAAGTTTCTCCTTGTTTCCAGGTTAAATCTCTCCTTGTTCATTTTCCACCCATTATTCCTTGTCTGGCCTATAGGAGCTTTAGAAAATAGCTTGACCCCCTCCTCCTGTGGCAGCCCCTCAAATATTGGAAGACCGCTATCATGTCTCCCCTGGTCCTTCTCTTTACTAGACTAGCCAAGCCCAGTTCCTGCAACCGTTCATTGTATGTTTTAGCCTCCAGTCCCCTAATCTTCCTGGTTGCTCTTCTCTGTACTATTTCTAGAGTCTCAACATCTTTTTTATAATGTGGTGACCAAAACTGGATGCAGTACTCTAGGTGTGGTCTTACTAAGACTTTATAGAGTGGTATTAGTACTTCCCTTGATCTTGACTGTATCCCTCTGTTAATATAACTTAGGATAACATGGCACACTTTGTCATTTTTAATGTTTGCAGTAATTTACTCATGGTTTCTATTAAGGATACTTAGATTCCTACCATTCAGAATCATTATTAGGGGAGTAAATTTACAAACACAAATGGTCTAGTGCTTATTTTCTCTGAGAGCAAATTGTTTGGAAAGCACAATTTTCATTAATCACAACAACTAACTTCTGTTTCTGTTATTTACATTCAAAATTATTCTTTTCATGAACATCCAGAAGGAAGAAAGTTGTCTGTTACATAGGTGCTTTTGTTCTTTCTCCTGCTTATATAATGACAATGCTGCATTAAAGCCAGAAGTAGAAATGAAGTGCAAATGTAATTACATTGTTAGATTGAAGCGATGGGTTTCATTGATATAGAGCAGGGATGTCAAACTCACGTCATCACAGCAGCATCACATGATGTTTCAGGACTTTTTTCCCCTTCGCTAAAATGGCGTGGCTAGGGCATGACACATCCAGCCTGCAGGCCGGGAATTTGACAGCCCTGATATAGAGTATCTCAGCAGTTAAAGACCCTGAGTTTGTCATCTGACAGCTTGGGTCAAAACCTGAGTGCTGCATAATAGGAGTGAGCTCCGGTTATTTGCCCCAGCTCCTGTCAACCTAGCAGTTTGAAAGCCTACAAATGCAAGTAGATAAAGAAGTACCATTTCAGTGGGAAGGTAACAGCACTCTGTGAGCCTTTTGGTGTATAGCCATATGGGCACTTAACCATGGAAATGTCTTCTGACAACACTGGCTCCCTTAGCTAAAAAATGGAAATGAGCCCTGTCATGTCCGAAAGGAAGGCTCTGAGGCAGTGACTATCAGTAACAGCTCTTTTTATTGAAGACGTGAACCGAACCGCAAAAGAGAAAAAGCCTCCGGCTTTTATACTCTTTTGCCGCGGCGGCCGTGGCCAATGGCAGCGATTCAAGTCTCCCGCTCATGGTTTCAGCCAATCGCGGGAGACTTCAATCGGGCCAATCGGCGCGGCTCGCCTGGCCAATTAGAAATCCCTGCGCCTTAGCCAATCAAGGCGCAGGGATTTCGAGCAGTCCATTTTTAGTACACAACACCCCTCCCCTCTTGGTAGGGTCTTTCACGTGGTGTAATCACGCAGGTAGGCGGGGCTACGTCGGGTCCTAGTTGACCTGCGCAGCTCATTCTTCTGTTGTAGCTCGGCCGGAGCGGTCATCTTTTTGGCTGCTTCTGGCTCTGTGGGTACCGGCTGGATGGTCGGGCCGGTGCTCTCGCCGTGGCTCCCGCCTGGGCCTACCGGGTCGGTTGAGTCACGGATTGTGCCGCTCCCGCTTGGTTTTACCGAGTCGGTAGAGTTGGCTGGACGGCTCCTCTCCTGATGGGATTCGCGGAGGCAGCGATCTGGTGAGTCTTTACTTTTTTTCTGCGTTTCTTTTGTCGGGTCTTCCCTCCCCCCTTGGTTCGTGTCTTGGGGGTTGAGGTTAGTTATTGCCCGTGACCGGAGTTGGTCGATGTGTCGCTTCCAGGCTCGCCCATCGACGGTTTGGAGCCGGTACGACCGTGGCCCTGTGGTTTGTGTTATGACGGCTGGGATCCATAGGGGTTCCCCTGTCATATTTTTAGCGTAAACCCAGTCGCCTGGTTGAAAAGTCCGGTACCTGGAGCTTGAGTCCGGGGGTCGCTCCGGGTTATATGTGGGGTGTAGGCGATCGAGTGGTGACCGCAGCTTCCTGCCCATCAGGAGCTCTGCAGGGCTTTTGTTTGTTGTGGTGTTAGGTGTGATGTGTTGTATGAAAAGCAGTTTATTAATTTTTTCGTTGATCTCCCCGTGGTCCATTTTCCGGAGAGTCTTTTTTGTAAATTGGACCATCCGTTCCGCCCTACCGTTCGCCGCCGGATGCGCCGGTGCTGTCAATGCGTGGCGGATACCTTTCTCAGCCAGGAAGCGTTCAAATTCGAGTGAGGTGAATTGGGGCCCGTTGTCTGAGACAACTACGTCTGGGAGGCCATGTGTCGAGAATAGTTTACAAAGTTCTTTAATGACAGCCTCCGTGGTGGTGGATTTCATGTCAGCCACCTCTAACCAGTTCGAGTATGCATCTACTGTGATCAAAAAAGTGTGTCCATTTGTGGGGCCAGCAAAATCTAAATGGATTCTGGACCAGGGTCCCCGTGGTATTTCCCAGTCCCGGGTGGGTGCTGCGGGTGGGCTGGACCTGGTTTCTTGGCACCGGTGGCACCTTGCAACCCATGTTTCAATTTGCTTATCCATCCCTGGCCACCAAGCGTAACTCCTGGCCAGGGCTTTTGTCCTGACGATGCCAGGATGCCCCTCATGTAACATTTCCAAAACTCTGCTTTGTAATTTGGACGGAATTACCACCCGATCTCCCCACAGGATGCAACCCCTTAACAGAGACAGTTCAGTCTGGCGCTGCCGGAATTTCTTAAAAGTCTCGTCAATGTCCGTTTCCGGCCAACCTTTCTCTAACCAATGCAAGACTTTCGCCAATTGTCTGTCCCTACTGGTTTCCCTGGCAATATCGGATGCGGTTATGGGCAGGCTTTCTATGCTCAGGGTGTTAGTTGTAGGAGCGGGGTCAGGTTCCGAGTCCGGCAAGGGCGAGCGGCTCAAAGCGTCCGCGTGTGAAATTTTCTTTCCTGGCTTGTGGAACAGTTCGTAGTTGTAGGCTGCCAGGAATTCAGACCACCTAGTCATGCGCGGTGACAAGATGTTTGGTGTGGCCCGATCCCCAGCGAGGATGCCCAGCAGTGGCTTATGGTCGGTGACTATCTTGAATGGGCGGCCGTACAAGTACTCATGGAAACGCTTGACGGCGGCAACTATAGCCAAAGCTTCTTTGTCCAGCTGGCTATAGTTCCGTTCCGGTTTTGTTAGCGTTCTGGAAAAAAATGCAATAGGCGCTTCTCTCTGGTCTGGGAGGGTATGGCTGAGGACAGCGCCGACGCCGTAGGGCGATGCGTCGCAAGTGACAGCTAGGGGTAAAGTCTCACTGAACTGTATTAGAACGGCGTCGGAGGTGAGGAGGTCTTTGGTTCCCTGAAAGGCGGCCTGTTCTCGTTTCCCCCAAGTCCATGCTGCCCTCTTGTCTAGGAGTCTATGCAAAGGCTCCGCCACCGTTGCCTTCTGAGGTAGGAAGACATTATAAAAATTTAGTAACCCTAGGAATGCCTGTAGCTCTGTTTTGGACCTCGGGGTGGGGGCTTCCTTGATGGCTTTAACCTTTTTAGCTGTAGGGTGGATGCCCTGTCTGTCTAGGAGGTAACCCAGAAATTCTATTTGTTGCGTACACAGTTGGCATTTTTCGCGTTTGACCTTAAGTCCTGTCTCTTTAAATTTTGTCAAGACTTGTCTTAAACGGTTCTCTAATTCGGCTTCGTTTGGCGCCGCGATTAACACGTCATCGAAATAGGGCACCACCCCCTTGATGCCCTGTAGTAAACGTTCCATTAGACTTTGAAAAATGCCTGGTGCCACGCTGACTCCGAATTGGAGTCTGTTGCACTTGAAGGCCCCCCGGTGTGTCACGATTGTTTGGGCTTCTGCCGTTTCTTCGTCCACAGGCAGTTGCTGGTATGCCTGGGCGAGGTCAAGCTTGGCAAAAAATTTTCCCCCTCCCAATGAGTGCAGTAAGTGTTGCACTATGGGCACTGGGTAGGCGCTTTGCTGTAGCGCGCTATTTAGGGTGGCCTTATAGTCCCCGCAAATCCTCACGGACCCGTCTGGCTTTACTGGGGTCACTATAGGGGTCTCCCATCTGGCGTGATCTATAGGTGTTAATACCCCTTGCTTGACGAGTTTGTTGATTTGTTCGTCAATTTTAGGTTTTAACGCAAAGGGTACCCTCCTAGATTTAAGTCGCTTGGGGGAAACCCATGGGTCTAAGTCAAAGGAAATAGGGGGCCCCTTATACTTGCCCAATCCTCCATCGAAGACCTCCTGGAACTCCTGGACTAACCGCTGTTCCCAGGCTTCCATGGAGACTTGGTTGACACCTGTCAATGCGATGTTCAGTGGGGCGAACCATTGCAGGCCAAGCAAACTCGGGCGGTCACGATCGACTATCGTGAGTGGAAGCTGTTCGGTTCGGCCTTTGTAGGTTACGCTAAAGTTTTTGGTGCCCACCACTGGCACGCGATTTCCCTGATAGTCCCTTATGATGATTTTCTGGGCGGGTACATTTTCCTTCTGCAGGGTGGGCACTAGTTTTTTTATTTCGCGCCATGCAATCATGGAAAGGTAGGACCCGGAGTCCACTTCCATCTTGCAAGGCCGACCTTCGATGTAGACTTCAACGTATATCTTTCTGGCGCCGTCGGAGATGGCATGGCCGATTGTCACCGTCTGGTGGGTTTCTTCTTTCCTCCGACCGTCGCCGCTTCTCTGGGATCTTTGCTTCTGGTCCCATCTGCCTGCTGGCTGGCGCTCTCTGGTTCTTGGCGGGCTCTCTCTTCTTCTATCCTGCTGCTCCCATTTTGGCGGGCTGCGTGTCTTCTTTTGGCGGCAAACTCGGGCGATGTGGCCCCTTCGGTCACAATGCCTGCAGACCGCGTCAAAGAAACGGCATTCGGACCTGGGGTGGTCGCCGCCGCACCCTGCGCAGTTGGTCCTCGACCTACGACTGTTTTGGCTTCGCTGGTTTCCGCGACCCGCCTGCATGCGATGTGTGTCCTCCTCATCGTCTGAAATGCTGGAGGCTGACTGGTAGCCGCCGTAGTGTGCGGCCGCTTCGATTCTTGCATCGGCCGACCTTGCGGGGTTGTTGTTGTTTGCGCCTTTTGCCTCGGCTCTCCGCATGGTGTCTGCTGACGTGCGGGTTGCTTCTGCGGCCGCGGCTGCGGTGATGGCATCGGCGAGGCTGATGTCGCCTTTGGCCATAAGTCGGCTCTGGAGTGTCGGATCCCAAAGTCCTAGCACGAAACGGTCTCTTATGAGACTGTTCAATCCCTCAAACTCACAGAGCCCGCCTAGGCGCCTTAATTCAGCGACAAAGTCGCTCAGTTTCTCGTCCGGTTTTTGACATCTCCGGTAGAATTCGTTCCGCCGAATTAGGATGGGGACCTCGGGAGCATAATGGCGCTTTAGTATGGGTTCGAGGACGTCCCAATCCATGGCAGTCGCGTCTGCCGGTTTGGCCAATGCCTTGGCCATCTGGAAAACCTCTGGTCCACAATGCGTCAGGAACACGGCGCGTTTTAGCGGGCCCGGGGCGTCCTTCATGCCGGCACACTCTAAATACATCCGGAATCTGTCTGAGTAGGACTCCCAGTCCTCGGCGGCGGGGTTGAAGGGGGCGGGCGGTGCTATTTTCGCCATTTCGTTGTCGCAAGTTCGTCTGTGGACACGGGGTTCGGTTCAGAGGCGAGATCCCATCCTCGTCGCCAGTGTCGTGTCCGAAAGGAAGGCTCTGAGGCAGTGACTATCAGTAACAGCTCTTTTTATTGAAGACGTGAACCGAACCGCAAAAGAGAAAAAGCCTCCGGCTTTTATACTCTTTTGCCGCGGCGGCCGTGGCCAATGGCAGCGATTCAAGTCTCCCGCTCATGGTTTCAGCCAATCGCGGGAGACTTCAATCGGGCCAATCGGCGCGGCTCGCCTGGCCAATTAGAAATCCCTGCGCCTTAGCCAATCAAGGCGCAGGGATTTCGAGCAGTCCATTTTTAGTACACAACAAGCCCCACCCCCTAGAACCAGATTTGACTGGACTTTATCTCCCTAAAAAGCTTAATAAAAGAGAATGGAAATAGGTGTGACTTTCTTTTATTATTTGACTGTTGCACAATTGGGCAAACCAGAGTGGGCTTTCACGGGTAGCCAAACCCAGAGGTGGTATTCAGCAGATTCTGACCAGTTCTGGAGAACCGGTAGTGGAAATTTTGAGTAGTTCAGAAAACCAACAAATACCACCTCTGACTGCCCCATCTAGTCTCTGCCTCCTGAGTCCCAGCTGATTGGCTGAGAAAACGGAGCTGGAAAGCAGGTTAGTGAGGTGAGTGGGAAAGGAGATTTTGCAGTATCCTTCCCTTGCCATGCCCACCAAGCCACACCACACCCACCAAGCCATGTCCACAGAACCGGTAGTAAAAAAATGAATCCCACCACTGGCCAAAACTGATGGTTTAGTCAAATCTTGCCTCCTCCCCTCCTTCTGATATGGGAAGTTTACCTGCTAATTAATTATGTTTGGTGAGAGTGGAGGGAAACCAAAGGCGGTGGGGATGGGACAGATCTATTCATCGCTGCCAATTGGACATTGTATTTGTGGCAGGATAGGGATTGCCAAAGGAGTAGTAAATATCATTCAATCTAGCTTGCTGCTTAGTCAAGAACTGGTGAGTAGCACTTTAACTCAGCCATGAGGGAGGGCTCTCTACATAATATTTTATTTTTATTTTATTTATTTATTTTGTCAAGCATGTATGAGAAAACAAGTATAATATAAACATAACATATAAACATATAAATAGGTATAAGTATATACATAATAAATGAGTATGAATAAATGGATAAAATGATATCCTTATTATTCTAATTTAACTGGATAATTTCTATGCTAGCATCCTCCTAAAGATGACTTAGGAGCAGTTATGGATAGTATTCTTTTTTAGTAGCATACAAGAGTTTAGTAAACCAGTGGGAGGGAAAATGAAATGAAACTATCAAAGAAGCAAAGCAGAGCTGTCCCGAGCACTCAAACTATCCTCTTGGAAGCTATTCATTTGGAATTGATATGAGACCATATGAGAAGCTGGTGTTTGGCACGCTCTCTTTTTGGAACAGTGACCTATCCTTTAAAGCACTCTTGGCTCATGAATGGAAGAGAGTTGTTTGTCTTTTCTGTTGCTGGAACTAAACAAACCCTGAAGAAAATATGCTGTAAAATGTTGAGGCTCTGCATCACATTTCAGGCATGCATCCACATAGACGCACACATGGGTAGAATCCAAACTAAAGCAATGTAATTATTATGTGTGGATAATTTACAATTAGATTCATTATTCATAATAATTCATAAGTTCTAACCAAGAATTATTAAGGCAGTGTCTAAGAATGTAGGCCGTTCCAAGAAGGATGTGGGTTGTTGTTTTTTTGTTTTTTTTAGAACTAGTGTTCAGATCAGATAAATTTAGTATTTCCAGATATTGGGGAAGTCCTTCAGATATTTCTCCAAGGTCTCCACTCACAATTAGTACAACAACAGATTTCTTTTTCAATAGGGTTCAGCTTTGATTTGCAAGTCCCAGTATTTTGTAAATTTTCCAGTTGTTTTTCCTCAGTCCTAGCAACATCAATGAACTGATTTTTGTCTTTTCAATAACTGTTATATCAGATACGCTATGAACAAGGTGCCTGTCCGTTTGTATTTTGAAGTTCCATTTAAATCTTAACCCATTGATTTTTCAAAATCTTCTCCAGTTGTTTTGACTATATCTGAAATTAATTGTAATAATTATTAGTTATTAAATTTATATAGTATGATCCCCAACTCCTGGGTGATTATCTTTTTACCTTCTTCTGCAACAAAGTTCATCTTCTGAGAGAATCAATGAAGGGACTAATGACCTCAGTTTTGCCTGGTAGAACAGAGCAATGTCTTGAAACCAGCTAAAAAAATGACAGTGCTGTACGTTACCTTCCCAGAAATGACATTTATTGGAGGGCAGAAAGATTTATCTGAAAGAGCAAGATTGACGTCTTCCCCTTCCTTTTTTGAAAATCAAGTTCATTGGAGAGGAGGCATGAGGAACAGCATTTTCACACAGTGTCCTAAGACAACAAAAGAAACAAATGTTACTAAAAAAGACTTCTTCAGCAAAATGCCCATCATATTCCTTCCCATTACATATCCATATTTGTATTCTGGCACAAGAATGAAAACAAATAAACACTTGATACTCACCAGTCCTCCTCTGGTTGCAAAAAATAATGGATAAAAAGTCTTCCTAGCATTATATAGAACCAGCTCTGCCCTCTTCAGAGTACCCACTACAGCTGACGTGGGAAACTGGAAAGTCTTTCAGTTTCTCCTTTCCTCTGTTTATCTTACCTATTTACTTTAAAAAGTATAATCCACCCCCTATGCATAGACCCCTGCAAGTACATAATGAGGAGCAACAAAATAAAACATAATACAAAACTCTGAAAAGGATCGAAAGGCCTAGTGCCATAAAGTAAAGGTAAAGTTTATCCTTGCACATACATGCTAGCCATTTCCAGCTCTAGGGGTGGTGCTCATCTCTGTTACAAAGCCGAAGAGCCAGCACTGTCCAAAGACATCTCCATGGACATGTGGCCGGCATCTCCATGGTCATGTGGCCCGCAAGATCAAGGAGGATTAAGACAAGAGTTGTTTTATAATAATCTGGTGGAGATAAGAGTATATAGCATATTGTGTTAATCCAGTAATTTAGTTGACTCTGGAAAATCCCATCAGTATGGGAGTTTATTACACACATAAACATAAAACTGTTTTACTCTCCTTGTTCTCTGCAATCAAGGATAGCAATGGCAACAGCACTTAGAGTTATATACCACTTCACAGCACAAAGTGGTTTACAAAGTCAGCCTATTGCCTGCAACAATCTGGGTCCTCATTTTATCGAAAACTGAATCAACCTGAGCTGGCCAGGATTGAATTGCTGGCAGTTGGCAGACTTAGCTTGCAATACTGCATTCTAATCACCATACCACTAGCTCAGGATGGCCTGTCAAGCATTATAAAAAACTAATATTGTATTCTTATAGAACCTATGATCACATAATCCTCTAACTTGATCTTAATTTACTGAATAAGCCCCCATTGGTTGTCTTTGCCTAACACAGTAAACCAAAATCAAACAAACCATATTCTGGTTTAGGAGGCTATCCTGTATCGAACCAAAGGCAGGTGGTGGATTAAGGCTTGATGAATCACTTAATCCATTATATTTGCTCTATGCCCCATCCCTCTGGCTGAATTAAGCAAATCACCCAAAACTAACTTCCTAAATTGAAAGCTAGCTCTTCTCTGTTTTGTGTCCTTCGGTTGGATAAGTGCAGGCTGCTGAAGTGAATTTGACACAGCAAAAGCATGTCTTCAGATTCTCACACTTCTGGCACTATCTGAAAATAGCTTAGTTCCTGACTACAGCAGATTCAACCCAGCCATCTAATCCTTAATTTGAATACAGTTATTAATCCAGGTTTTTTTTGGGGGGGATTCATATATTCCACTCATATGAACTAGTTTTAGACATTTTCATAACATGTCACGCTGCGATGTGGTTGACTAATCTGTATTTCAGTGTGCTGCACAAATTCAATGAGACCATGTGCAGAAATAACATCTTTATTTTAAAGGAATAACATCTTTATTTTAAATAAAGCACAGCCTGTCACATTCTGGTGGAGTCCAGTCAAGACAGTTTAGTCAAATTAAAGAAAATCAAGACAGCTAAATCAGGCAAAGACAAATCAAAATGGTAAAATTCTATTGTAGACTAATGTATCAGTAAAACGTAACAGTAAAAATGGAGATGGGTTTTTTTCCTTGCATATACAACGGCTTGAACCGGGAATATAAAATCTCAAATGCCCATTTTTGAAGAAAGGTCCCCTCTGAAGACTTTAGGAGTCTTCTGTTGCATTATCATGGTTCAGATTTTTTTTAAATGAATACCTCATAGAGAGATTCAGGAAGGATATGAAGTGTCTTCTCAAAGATAGAGTTCGCATTCATTTGGGAACTTCTACTGAGCAATCTTTTACCTTTTCCATTAACAAATCTTTAATTTGACTTATAGAGTTGTCATGGTGGCCAGCATTATGGAGTAGAGGGAGCTTGAAATGCATTTCTTTCAATTATTTCTATAAGGGATACACAGTTCCAGGACCTTCTCCTTTTTAGGTTTCTGTACACTCTACATAAAAACTTAAGCTTACATTTTTAAACCCCCAACCCCCTTAGTAACATTTAAAGCGGTCACAATGGCACATTGAGTATTGTGTTGCAAAAGCAACTTCTAATTCAAATAATGAGGCTTCCAACTTAGCAGGATAATGTATTAATCACTAGCTTCTCATCCAATACTTTGACTGGGAACATAGATCCTATGGATTAATTAGTAAATTGATTTGATCTAAAAGGAAAGGAATAGAAAGGAAATAAATCCACCCTACATTGTTATTCATCCTGTTAAGTATTCTCTGTGCTTGCTTTTGCTGTCTGCTACTAATTCTTTGCATTGTTTATTGGCATTCTCATTCACTCACACCAATCTTTGGTTGTTGTTCCAGCTGGTTACATTATCTTTAGTTGATATGCAGTTTTTCAATAATAGTCTTGAGTCACTTATCTGTCCAGTTTGTTCAAAAACACCCCACTGAGCCTTCATCCCACTCAGTCTCTCATTGGCTGAGGTCCAACTTCTCCACTTTCTTTCCATATTTGTTGTCTTTCACTAAGGAAATTAAACCAAACACATTTGAGCTTCACTGCAGGTGAGATCTCTAATGTTTTTATTCTTTAAATCTGATTTCTAAAGCAGAAGGACCTGGGATATAGGACCACCCTACCTGGACTGTAACACCATGGACAGCCACTAGACAGCAGTACAAAGATAAAGAAAACTTTTAAGTCTTAGCTGCCACTTATTAGTTTCCTGGATTTTTATGTCCACAAATGTAGCACTTTCAGTTCTCAGACTAATAGGTAAAGCTTTCCTTTTTGATTACCCTATAATATTTAGAGACCAGTTTGGTGTAGTGGTTAAAGTATCAGGCTAAAAACTGGGTAACCATGAGTTCTAATCCCACTTTAGACAAAGCCAACTGGGTGATCTTGGCCCAGTTATTCTCTCAACATCCTGAGGAAGTAGACATGGGCAAAACCACTTCTGAAATATTGCCAAGAAAATTGCAGGGATTTGTCCAGGCAGTCACCAGGAACTTCAGTTCTGACTTCAAGATCTCAAGTATCATATTAAATTTTCCCTTCATGCTGCAAGTCCCTTTATTTGCACTCCATGTTTCCATAATAGATGAGATTAGAGCAGGGTCGCCAACCTTTTGGACCTAAGGGACAACCAAACTCATAATTTTAAATCATGTGGACCAAAGACCATGGGAAAATCCCCAAAAAAGTCTGCAGGAAAATTCCCCACCCTGTTTTCCTACCGAACGATCATTCTTTATTTGGAATCACAGGATGCCCTCTCCAGCTCCATTCTCAGGGGGAGAGAGTAAGAGAGACTTTTGGCTTCATGCAAGGAAAGTAGCAAAAGCAGCAGAAATCTTTCTTTTTCTCCCACAAACTCTGCTAGAAATGAGTCTTTGTCAGACTTGTTGTGCCAGCGCAGCCTCTTGGAGCAGAATGCATTGCAGGGTCCCAAAGATTAATTTCTGGTGGAGTTTGGGGGAGAGGAAGAAAGATTTTTGCTGCTTTCCTTGTGTGCAGCCAAAAGCAGAAGAAAAAAGAAGCAGAAAGAAGCAGCCCAGTGGCCAGGCCAGGGATGTGGGGTACATGGGGCAAGTTCCCTCCTCCACTCTTTCCCCCTCCCCTCACTACCTCATATTGTTTGCAATGCAAGTGAAGTAAGCATTGTGTTCCCACGGGCCATGTGGGCAGCGCAGCCTTATATCCCCGCACAGCCTGGATTAATTGCTTTGGGGGTAACATTTCTCTGCAGACCACCAACATTTTCTCGTGGACCACCAGTGGTCCCCTGGCCCACTGGTTGGCAATCACTGGATTAAAGGACACTTTTGAAAACAAAGCTTCTTTTTAACAAATGTTATTTGAATGGTAGTGATAGACTTATTAAATCAAACAAAGCAAAAGTACCACCACACAATTATAATCAAAAGGAGTAACTTCTCAAAACATGGCAAAAGATTTTTCTTGACTGTAAAGCATCACAGAGAGAAGGAAGAACTAAGTGGCTGAAGACATGGTTTAAAATTCTTCAGTCACTATGTCTTGTGTAAAGACTATACCTCGCATGATAGAATTAGGTATGAACTAAGATGTCAATATGTGTTTCTCTTACATTTGATCTTTTAAAACCTCAAGGCAGGTTTTTTTTCCATTAGGGGAGAAGTGCTAACAGAACTTAGTTTACATTCTAAGAAAGATTCATCAAGTCAGCTGAATTATCCCTAACACTGGAAACATTAAAGATTTTGCCTCTCCTCCCCCCACCTTTCCTTCCTTTTTTGAATCAATGCTTCATGTCTAGAAGAATCTTTGTAAATCCAATAATTACCTACCAGCATTCACTTTACACTACAGGTATTGATTGCTTTTTCTGTTAATTTATAAAGTAGGTAGAATCCATAGAAATGTCTGCAGACATTCCTTGATTTTTTAAAAAAAATTATATTAAGATCTAATTGTACAATACAACTAGCAATTCATGCAAAAATACATTTGCTCCCATCCCTGTTATTGTTACTGGATTTGGCTCTATTGTACTCCAGCCTTTTGGCCATCGATTGGCTGATCAAATGCATCCAGAAAGCTTACAAATAACCCATAAGAGAAATGATCATCCTTTCTTTGCCCTATATAATATATAAGGCTTGCTGCCTTCAAGTCCTGAGATAGTGAGAAGTAAGAGTCAATGACTCACACCCAGGGGTGGGCTTGCGGGGGTTCGCAGGGGTTTGGGAGAGCCCCTAACTAAGATTCTGTGCCATTTGGAGAACCTCCAAATCCCAACTCCTGGCTCGCCCTGCCCCATCTACCCTGCTCCACCCCTCCCAGGAGTCCCCACATGGCCTGTTTTGGATGCAGATAAGTGCAGGGTATGCACAGAGGCTTGGGGAGGGCAAAAAGTGAGACTCCTGGAAGTTTGGGAAGGCCAGAAATAGACCCGTATTCAGCTTCCAGAGAGCCTCTGGAGCCCAAGGAGGCCGTTTTCACCCTTCTGGAGGCTTGAGGAAAGCCTCTTGAGCCCCATGCAGGAGGGCAAAAAAAATGCCCCCCTGCCAAGATGCAGGAGGCTGATTAAGCTGTTCTGGACTAGCAGACTTGACAGCCTCCAAAGCGGATTGGTCCGCTAATAGCGGGTCATGATTGGTCACTCCAGACTGATCCGATTGGCTGCTCAACGGGCTGCCACGATTGGGCGAACCAAGCGCGGCAAGCTCAAACCACTGTCATTGGCCGCTTAGCTCTATAAAAGGGGCTGATGCAGCTAGGAGCATTCGCTCAGATCGGAAGTCACTAATAAAGAGCTGTAGTCACTTTCTGAGTCTCGTCTCCGTTCTTGGACCCATCCTTCCAGACATAACAGTGGCGATGAAGGTGGGATACGGAGACAGCAGAGCTGACTGAGCACTCACCAACAACCAACAGAGCATGTGGCTGACAGCGCACAGACATCGGCAGAATGGCCAGCAGCGCTATACCACCCACCCTGTTCGATCCAGCCAGCGAAGACTGGGACTCATACACATACTGGGACAGGTTTCAAATGTTCCTAGAGTCCAACAATCTGAAGGATGCCACTCCTAGCAAAAAACGAGCAGTTTTCCTGACGCATTGTGGACCCGCCATTTTTAAAATGGCCAAAGCGCTCACAAAGCCAGCTGAATTCAAGACGATGGACTGGGATACCCTTGCTCCCATTCTCCACAACCACTACTCCCTGGCAGTACCGACTCTCATCCGCAGACACGAATTTTACCAAAGGGATCAATGCGAAGGTGAGAGCATCGGGGATTTTGTAGCTGACATAAGGAATTTAGGTGGCCTGTGTGGCTTCGCAAATCTAGAAGAAGCCATGAGGGATCGAGTTGTCCTTGGCCTAAGAGACGCCATGGTCCAAAGCAAAATTATGGCCAAGGGAGACATCTCCCTCGCAGATGCCATAGCTGAAGCCACCCGCAAATCAGCAGCACGGATGCACTGGACAAAGGGGGCCAGCCGCCAAATCACCAACGATATAGCAATGCCATCAGAGAAATACACGTCAGCCACCCATCATGAAGATATCGAATCCTCATCAGATAGTGAAGAGGAAGAAGTCCACAGACTCAAGTCAGAGAGTGAACAACAAGACCAGTGGGGTCGTAAATTGAATTTCCAATGCACCGGATGTGGTGGAAACCACCCATGATCCGAATGCAGATTCCTAGACGTCATCTGTCGTTTTTGTGAGAGAAGAGGGCATATTGCTAAAGTATGCCGAAACAAAAGAGGATTCAGTCCCAAATGGAAAGAAAACAGCCTCCAACGAACAGAGGGCAACCCCACCACTAATCGGGACCGCCCAAACAACCAGTGGAGCCAGTACAACAGAAACCGGAAATTTACTGGTGCACCCAGACGGGAAGAAGCACATCAGACCATCACCATCGGCCACGCTTCATCTTTAGACACCAGAAAAATCCGTGTAGAGGTCAACATTGAAAATCGACCATGCATCATGGAAGTGGATTCCGGGTCTTCCCTATCCATGGTCTCTTGGAAAACCCTGAAGCAGCTGATTCCCAACCTCCGCCACCAGGACCTCAGCACTCAGAGACTTATATTAAAGGACTACCAAGGCAACCGGATTCCGGTTGATGGTTCCAGTCATTTCCAGGTCTCCTTCAAGAACCACACCACAATACTACTTCTCACCATCGTTGACAGAGACCGACCCAGCCTACTGGGTCTACAGTGGTTCGTGCCATAAGAAATCGAAATGGCAGGCATCAATCAGACTGTAGACAAAGACTGGAAAGCGGCCCTTGTCCGGGATTTTCATGAAGTCTTCAGTGAACATCTAGGCAAGTACAAGGGGTCCCCTATCTCTTTTAATCTCTGCCCTGATATCGCACCCATTCGCCTAAAACCACGCTGTGTCCCTTTTGCTCTCAAACCAAAAATTGACGAGCAACTGGACAAACTAATTGCACAAGGCATGTTAGAACCCATTGATCATGCCCGATGGGAGACCTCAATTGTAACCCCCATAAAACCTGACGGATCTTTGAGAATTTGTGGGGACTACAAGGCCACCCTCAACTACGCTTTACAGCAGAGTGCCTATCCGGTACCCATGGTCCAGCACCTCCTTCACTCACTTGGGGGTGGCAGAATATTCGCAAAGCTTGACCTGGCCCAAGCTTATCAACAGCTACCAGTAGATGCTGAAACTGCCGAAGCCCAAACCATAGTTACGCACAGAGGCGCATTCAAATGTAACAGACTCCAGTTTGGAGTAAGTGTTGTCCCAGGCATTTTCCAAAGTCTGATGGAAAGGTTGTTCAGGGCATAAAAGGGGTCGCGCCCTACTTCCACGACTTGTTAATAGCCGCCCCAACAAGGAATCAGTTAGAACAAGGACTGAGAACAGTCCTACAAAAGTTCCAAGATGCTGGCCTCAAGGTAAAGAAGGAAAAGTGCCAGTTATGCACTGAAAGGGTTGAATTTCTTGGTTACCTCCTTGACAAACAAGGAATTCACCCTACAGAAAAGAAATTGGCTGCCATCAAAAATGCCCCGAGACCACAAAACAAAACAGACCTTCAAGCCTTCCTGCGACTCATTAACTTTTATAACATTTTCCTACCCCAGTAGGTGACCGTTGCTGAACCCCTTCATAGACTCCTCGATAAAAAGGCTTCCTTGATTTGGGGACAACGGGAGGAGTATGCCTTTCAACAAGTAAAGGACCTTTTAACTTTGGATGCAGTGCTCATCCATTATAATGAAACACTTCCTTTAACGGTGACTTGCGATGCCTCACCATTTGGAGTAGGAGCCTTCCTGAGCCACGTCCTACCAAACGGCACAGAGGCACCTATTGATTTTTTTTCAAGAACTGTCAAAAACAGAAAGGAACTATAGTCACCTAGACAAGGAAGCCTTCGCCATCGTATCTGCAATCAAAAGGTTCCACAAGTATGTCTATGGAAGATCATTTTCCATCATCACAGATCATAAACCATTACTTGGCATCTTGGCTGGCGACAAACCTACTCCACATATTCTATCCCCTAGAATGACACGATGGTTGGAGTTCCGAGCTGCCTACGACTACCAATTGAGGCATCGCCCGGGGAAAACCATTCCCCAAGCAGACGCTTTGAGCCGCTCTCCATTGCCAGAACTCCAAGATGACTCGGCTCCCACACTATCAACACTACAAATTGAGACACTTCCCTCACCTCCACTGACAGCTCAAGACATCGCATTGGAAACCAGAAAAGACTCATGCTTGGCATGAGTTCTTAGCTGGGTGGAGAGGGGATGGCCACAAATCGAACCCAATGAAAGCTTTAAACCCTTCAAGAACAGACAGACAGAACTCTTCTCACAAAAGGGGTGTGTATTGTGGGGAGACTGAGTGGTTATACCACCAAAACTACAAAAAAAAGTTCTACAATTACTACACAATGGGCACCCGGGCATCGTACGCATGAAAGCGCTGGCGAGGAGCTACGCCTGGTGGCCAGGTATGGACAAACATATTGAAACCTGGGACGGTACCTATAGCAAATGCCAAGAGACACACTCAGCCCCACCAAAAGCCTCACCAGCTGAATGGGAAACGGCCAGGGGTCCCTGGTCGCGTATCCATATCGATTTTCCGGGATCTACAAAAAGGCATACCTTCCTAATAACAGTAGATGCATACTCGAATTGGCTCGAGGTTAACAAAATGAAGACTACCACCACAGATGTAGTCATCAAAAAATTGAACAGACTTTTTGCAATGCACGGCTTACCTGATGTCCTGGTATCCGACAATGGCCTTCAATTTACCGCCTTGGCTTTTGAACAATACTTAGCAGACTGTGGCATACAACACGCACTGACATCGCCGGCTCACCCGGTGGCGAATGGTAGAGCTGAACGAATGGTTCAGTTCACAAAAAGAAGTCTACAAAAAATGGAACAAGGCAACATCCACGATAAAGTCACCAGGATGCTCCTTCTCCAGCATATTACACCAAACACCACGACAAACAAAAGCCCAGCAGAGCTTCTGATGGCCAGAAAACTCAGATCGCCTCTAGACCTCCTACAACCTGCATACACCCCAGAAAAACCCCTGGACTCCAGCAGTAAACACCATGCCTTCAAGGTAGGAGACCTTGTATTTGCTAAGAACTTTTCAGGTGACCCTCTGTGGATCCCTGCCAAAATAACTCAAATTACAGGCCTCCACCCTTACCGGCTGGAAACCACAGATGGGAGAGTGTGGAAACGCCACATCGACCAGCTGCGATCCAGGCTAACCACATCTCCCATCAGTGACCCTAACCACGAAACCAGAGGGGGAAGGGAAACCGGGGGTTCTGAAATTGAATCAACATCTGGCAGAGAAGAAAGAACCCCACGATCACCACGTCAAAGCCTACAGTACTCACCAGCTGATGAAGAGCCTTGGCAATTGATCATCTCACCTAGTAGCAGCAACCGAATGGGTCCAGCGAATCCTGAGAGCACAAGCAGTAGCAACGAAGGAGACGTATCAATCAGCCTGAGGTCACCTGAAGGGAGTCACAGCTACGGAACCGGCTCACCGTTCCAGGCGAGCAGCCCATCGGAACCCGAGACTGAGCAAAGACAATTCAAACAGCACAAGTCAGGTAGACAGGTGCGAAGACCCACCTACCTGCAAGACTGTATAACCCCACCCCTTAGATGGAACCTAGAGCGGAGGGGTGTTCCAGACTAGCAGGCTTGAAAGCCTCCAAAGCGGATTGGTCCGCTAACAGCAGGTCGTGATTGGCAACTCCAGACTGATCCAATTGGCTGCTAAACGGGCTGCCACGATTGGGCGAACCAAGCACGGCAAGCTCAAACCACTGTCATTGGCCAGTGGTTTAGCTGCAGCCAGCTCTATAAAAGGGGCTGCTGCGGCTAGGAGCATTCACTCAGATCGGAAGTCACTAATAAAGAGTCACTTTCTGAGTCTCGTCTCCGTTCTTGGACCCATCCTTCCAGACATAACACAAGCTACGCCCACCATGGCTACGCCTACACAGCAACAGGGCAGAGAACCCTTTGCTAAAATTTTTGAAACCCACCTTTCTATACCTGACCCATTGCAAGACTCTCACGTGATATACCCACACCTGAAGCTGTTATAAACAGAAGAATAATGACACTGACATCCCTTAAACTCTAGCCTGGTAACAAAACATTCAGAAACCAACCCATATGCTTGGAGAAAATATTTTCACCCTCATTTGTATTATTTCTAGATCAATCTCAAAGAACTATCATGATCAGCTTACCCCCCCCCCAAAAAAAATATCAAATCATACTGTACTATTTCAGTAAAATAACTATGAATGTTTTAAAATTGCAGATCATTTCACACAATTGACTCAATCACTTGTTTAAAAAGAGTTCTTGAGATTTTAATCAATTCTTGAACATGCTAGATAACTGTGAGATAACATAAGTATCTTTTAATTTCTAAAATGCAACTTGTAATTGTAAAACAAGCTTTCCCAGCCTGGTTGCTCTCCAGATATAGTGGGACTTTCAATCTGGCTATGAATTCTGGAACATCTGGA
Organism: Hydrophis major; assembly: GCA_033807585.1. NCBI lineage: Eukaryota > Metazoa > Chordata > Lepidosauria > Squamata > Elapidae > Hydrophis > Hydrophis major. Next base: position 323,738,279 of record CM066328.1, on the reverse strand, counting down.
GGGAGTCAGTTTGCAGGAAACTGGTGGGAAATTAAAGCTTGCAGACAAAATAGACACTCTATTACTGATTAATAATTTCTCCATTAATACAGGAAACAAGATTGCAATCTGATATATTATCAAAAAATTACCCTGAGATTGCTAAATAAACAATTACAATGATTTCATAACAAAACTAATCAACGTCAAACTTGCCAATAAAATAATTTAGGATATAAAGCATACACAGACAGTGCAATACCAGACCACACCTACCTACAATTGCTTTGTTTCCAAAATTCTGAACCAGGAAACACAAAATGTGTAGTATAACCCATGAATCAAACTTAATATACTTGATAAAAAAAAGAAAACACTTAAAATTTTGGTTAAGCTCCTCTCTCTGAAAATTCTGACCTCATCCACATGTGCAATACAACTTTACCTGCTTGGCAAAGTAATTCTGTTTTTTATTCTTCTCTGATGATCAGGTGCATCCTTCACCACTCATAATCTTCTCCATCTGGATGGAAGAAACCCTAAATATAACATTTTCAATTTAGAAGGCAAGAAATGGAAGGAAAAAAGCCTGGTGTGAGATAAATGTAGAAGTAAAACCAAACATATTTTGTTGTTCTGTTTGGAATTGAATAGCCCAATAGCCCTTTTGTGTGATAAGTTCCCCTCTCCATTCTTTCTTTGCTTAAACCTTCAAAGCACACTGCAAACATTATTCTGTGTAAATGTCTATGGAGATTCTCAATCATCCAGGTCATAGTTGCCCCAAAGACACTTTTTCAAAAGGCAACTGGACTGTTTGGGGCTTTTTTTTTTCCTTCAAAATGCTTTGCTTCTCATCCAAGAAGCTTCTTCAGTTCTGCAGAAGTGAATCTCCTTCTGAATGAAAAGAGAAATGTTTTCAAGGAAACATGTGCCTTTTGAAAAATGCCTTTGGGGCATTTTATCCTGTGTAGAAAGTTATCCTGTGTAGAAAGTTTGCAACTTACTTCAGGTCAAACTAGTAGTCCTACTCATGTGAGATCTATTGCAGAAGATCTCCTTGTTATGAAAAGCTTTGGGGCTATGAAGAGAGAAGGGATAAACCTTTATATCTGTATATTTTGTCTTCACCAGTTGAGAGAACTAAATGAATTCTATGTGTATATTAACCTCTATGAGAAGATAAGGCTTGCCAAAATTCAAATTAATGGGTGCAGAATTTAAATTATCTTCAAATATGAGCTTTATACAAACATGGCAGGAGAGGTTACAGTTATTTGTAATATTTAGTGTAATTGAACCAACTTGCAGAAAATACAACAGGTGATTGGTTCAGATGAGGAGGAAATAAGGCAAAGGCATGATTTACCCAAAGATCCTGTTATGGACTAAGCCAACGCGGCGATTCAACCCGCAACAACTTTACTTTACAGCAGGCTTGTAATCCTGCACTTCTTATTGGCCCGTAGATAGCGAGTTGTGATTGGTCGTTTTTGGCCAGTCTGATTGGCTGTTAATGGGCCCCCCGGATTGGACGCTTGTGAAAGTGGTTAACTCAATTCATTGGCTGTTTTGACAGCACCAAGTATTTTGCTCTGTTCTTTCCTGTTAATAAAGAGTTGAAGTCACCATTCGATGTCTCGTCTCCGTTCCTTGCACCCATGCCCAGGACTTAACACTGGCGACGAGGATGGGATGCAGAGATGATAGAGCTGACTAAGAATGCATCAAACAAGACAGAGCATGTGGCGAAAGAGCGCATGCAACAAACGGCAAGATGACCAGCGGCACCATACCACACGCTCCATTTGACCCAGCAACCGAAGACTCGTATATAGATCGCTTCCAGATGTTCCTGGAAACCAACAACTTAAAAGATGCTACGACTGGCAAGAAACGAGTGATGTTCCTGACTCATTGCGGCCCCGCCATTTTCAAAATGGCTAAAGCACTAGCAAAACCGGCGGAAGTGAAGACCATGGATTGGGACACCCTCGCTCCAATCCTCCGTGCCCATTATGCACCCGCAGTACCTACACTGATATGAAGACACAAATTTTACCAGAGGGACCAATGGAAGGACGAGAGCATTGGTAATTTCGTAGCCGACCTCTGGAACCTAGGAGGCCTTTGTAGTTTTGCAAACTTAGAGGAAGCCCTAAGAGACCGCATAGTTCTGGGTTTAAATGCACCACACGTGCAGAGTAAACTGATGGTGAAAGGCGACATCAGCCTTACAGATGTCATCACCGACGCTACTGCCGCAGAAGCAACCAGGAAGTCAGCCGCTCGAATGCGCCAAGCGAATGCACCACTTCGCCAACTCGCGAGAGCCCACTCACCACTGAGAAGCACGCTACCGCTACCCACCATGAAGATCTCGAGTCATCCTCAGACGGTGATGAAGAGGAGGTCAACCGGCTCCACTCGGAATGAGAGCAAAGGAACCAGAGACATCCACGTCAATGTGCTGGCTGCGGGCAAACCACCCGCGATTGGATTGCAAATTCCTCGACGCACTCTGCCATAACTGCAGAAAAAAGGGCCACATCGCAAAGGTCTGCAGAAGCAGATGAGAGTCCAGTCCCAACCAAAGGGAGAACAACCTCCGTCGGGAGATAGGCAAACCTCCTGAGAACTGGGACCATCTGAACCACCAATGGAACAACCACTACTACTACAGAAACCAAGAACTTGCCTCTTCAATGAGACAAGAAGAGGCGCACCAAACCATTGTCATCGGCCACGCTTCATCGTTCGATGCAAGAAAGATCTGCGTAAAGGTTACTATTGAGAATCGACCGTGCGTGATGCAAGTCTATTCGGGATCATCCCTATCGATGGTATCCTGGAAAACCCTCAAACAGCTGATCCCTGCCATCTGCCGCCAGGACCTCAGCACGCAACGAATCATCCTGAAAGACTACCAGGGAAACAGGATTCCAGTTGTCGGTTCCAGCTGTCATAGATTCAGGCATGGGTAGAATGAATGGAGACAGTCTTAGTTGGTGAACTTTCAACTCTTTATTGCATAGTGACTTCTAACTTGTATAACAACAACTCTGCTTTATATAGGCAATGCTAATGTGAAATAACCAACAGGAGCTTGTGAAACGCTAGCTCCAGTACCAATAAGAGTCCTTCGTTAAGGGCCAATCAGATTCTCAGAACCCGACCAATCCGATCTAGCCACTTAACACCCAATCCAAAGTGCAGGGCCAGAACCCTGCACTTTACCCCAAGCTTGCCTTTATTCAACTATTTACATACATAACACCCCTTCCCCCTGGCTTCACAATTAGTTTGTGACTATGTAGTCCTTTAAATAGGACGGTTGTCTCTTGGGTCTGTCAGATTTTCTTTGGACTGGCTACATGCAGTCCCGTTGAGGTAGGATGTTATTTTATAGTGGCTCAGCTTCTCGTTCTGGTGTGATTTCCCTTGGAGCGTACGATTCTTCTTCCTGCTCCATTTCCTGGGTTTCACTTGATTCATCGCTTTCCTGGAACAGGTTTCCTGGCATATCGTCATCTTCTCTTCCTTCCCCCCACCCTCAGTTTGGTCGTTGGGAAGTTGTTGGCTAGCAGTTATAAGTCGTGACCGTAATTGGTCAATATGTCTTTTCCATAGTCTCTCATCAATACATTTTACAATATAGGATCTGGGCCCAGTCTCGCGTATTACCTTTGCTTCAATCCAAACTGGGTCACCCGATAAATTTCTTGCATAAATGGGGTCACCTACCTTGAAGGTACGGTAGCGTCCGCTGGTTCCTGGAGGTTTTTCTGGCTCGTAAGCAGGGTGCAGTCGGTTGAGGCGGGAATAGAGTTTTCGCCCCATGAGAAGTTCAGAGGGAGTTCTGCCGGTTTCGCTGTGCGGAGTGATGTGTTGTAGAAGTAGAATGCGGTTTATTTTTTCGTCAAGATTATCATAGTCCAGCTTTTGTAAAGTCTTTTTTGCAAATTGTACCATGCGTTCCGCTCGGCTGTTAGTAGCAGGATGCGCCGGTGAGGTGGCGTTGTCAGCAAGGTACTGTTCAAACATTAGCGCTGTAAACTGTGGTCCGTTATCGGACACCAGGATGTCCGGCAATCCATGAGTTGCAAAGAGTCTATTGAGGACTTTAATGACTGCCTCGGAGGTTGTATTGGCCATTCGATGAATTTCTAACCAATTAGAGTATGCATCGACAGTCAACAGCAATGTCTGTCCTTTGATCGGCCCTGCGAAATCCAGGTGGATTCTGGACTAGGGTCCACGTGGCGTCTCTCATTCGGTCGGTGCAGCTTTTGGTGGTGCGTTGCTGGTTTCTTGGCACTTGGTGCAGGCCTTGACCCATTGCTCGATGTGTTGGTCCATGCCTGGCCACCAAGCGTAGCTCCGTGCGAGTGCCTTCATTCGCACGATCCCGGGATGTCCATTGTACAAGATTTGTAACAGCGTCTTTTGGAGTCGTTCTGGGACGACGACTCTATCGACCCAGATAATGCAGCCTTTTTGAGAAAAAAGTTCAGTCTGTCTTGTTTTAAATGGTGCGAAGTCATCTGGGATCTGATCCAATGGCAATCTACGCTCTATCCAGCCTAGGACTTGTGCTAGGGTGTGGTCTCGTCTGGTCTCCCTCGCGATATCTTGAGCGGTCATAGGAGGCGAGTTGAGCGTTTCGATTTGTAACGCCGATACTGTTGGTGCCGGATCGTCGAGGGTCTCTGGTAGCGGTGCTCTGCTGAGTGCATCGGCATGGGGAATGGCTTTCCCCGGTCGATGTAACAATCGATAATTATAAGCAGCTAGAAACTCTGACCATCAAGTCATTCTTGGGGACAATATATAGGGAGTTGGTTTGTCCCCAGCGATTATCCCCAATAAAGGTTTGTGGTCAGTTACAATGGTAAATGTCCTTCCATATACATACTCATGGAATTTTTTTTACGGCTGACACAATTGCAAGAGCCTCCTTGTCTATTTGTCCATAGTTACGTTCTGCCTGGGATAGAGTCTTCGAAAAGTATGCAACGGGAGCCTCATTTCCATTAGGTAGCACATGGCTCAAAATAGCACCCACCCCAAACGGTGAGGCATCACAAGTTATAACCAAGGGTAATGTTTCATTATATTGCATAAGTACAGAATCAGATGTAAGTAAATTTTTTACATTTCTAAACGCTTTTTCTTCTCGGTAACTCCAAACCCACAATGCTTTCTTATCTAATAACCGGTGTAATGGTTCAGCCACAGTCGCCTTATGCGGTAAAAACACATTGTAGAAATTGATAAGGCCTAAAAATGCTTGAAGATCAGTTTTGTTACGAGGTCTGGGAGCATTTCTAATCGCCCTTAATTTACTCTCAGTTGGGTGAATACCCTGCCTATCAATGCGATAACCTAGAAATTCAACACTGTCGGTATACAGATGACATTTATCCCTTTTTACTTTCAATCCCGCTTCTTGGAATTTTTTAAGCACACATTTTAAACGATTCTGCAGAATTTTTTTACTAGGAGCTGCAATCAATACGTCATCAAAATACGGAACCACGCCCTTGATTCCCTGTAACAATCGTTCCATTAAACTTTGGAATATTCCCGGGGCCACACTCACCCCGAACTGCAATCGGGTACATTTAAAAGCACCTCTGTGCGTTACTATCGTTTGGGCTTGGGCTGTTTTATCGTCCAAGGGGAATTGTTGATAGGCTTGAGCTAAATCTAGCTTAGCGAAAACCTTTCCACCTCCCAGGGAATGAAGGAGGTGCTGCACCACCGGCACTGGATACGCGTTATGTTGGAGGGCGTGGTTTAGAGTGGCCCGGTAGTCCCCACAGATTCGGATTGACCCATCTGGTTTAATGGGGGTTACAATAGGAGTTTCCCATGGGGAATGATCAATGGGTTGCAGTACCCCTTGTTTAATTAGTTTGTCAAGTTGTTCATCTATCTTGGCCTTAAGGGCGAACGGAACTCGACGGGGCTTTAAACGGATCGGGGCGACCTTAGGGTAGAGGCTGAACGAGATTGGGGTCCCCTTATACTCGCCCAGACGATCTGCGAAGACATCGCTGAATTCAGACATAAGATCCTCCTCCCACTCGCAATGACCGACTCGGTTCACGCCGGCTAGTTCGATGCCGAGTGGCGCAAACCATTGGAGGCCCAACAAACTAGGCCTGTCCCTATCAATGATCGTTAGAGGTAAGTATGCCGTATGCTTTTTAAACGAGATGCGGACTCGACAAGACCCGACCACAGGGATCCGATTCCCTTGGTAATCTTAAAGGATAAGGCGTTGCATTCGAAGGTCTTGGCGTTGGATGGTAGGAATGAGCTGCTTTAATGTCTTCCACGACACCATCGAGAGGGACGATCCCGAATCGACCTCCATGTGGCAGGGTTGGTTCTCTATGGCTACTGTAACTCGAATCTTCTTAGCGTCCAGGCTGAGGCCTGACCTATAGTGATAGTATGGTGAGCCTCTTCTTTCTGCAACGCTTGATATCTGTAGGAGTGGTTTGCTGGGTCTCGCCTTACAGGACGGTTTCCTGCTGATTGGCGAAAGTTGGTTCCCTTTGAGGCCGGGCTTGGTCCCGGTAAACTCGACTGATGTGGCCTCATTTCCCGCACTCGTGGCAGAGTGCGTCGCGGAATTTGCAGTCTGCCCTGGGATGGTTTGCCCCTCAGCCAGCGCAAGGGCATGAGGTTTTAGGACGAGGGTCCCGGTCGGAACGCAATTGATGGACCCCTTCTTCGTCGCTGTCTGACGATGAAGAGAGGTCCTCGTAGTGCGTTGTTGCCAACTGCCCTTCTGAGCTGAGTGAGATGTTGCCTGTCGGTGGGTTTGTGGGGTTTCGGCTTCGCTGTAGCTGCGCCGCTGACTTTTTTGTTGCCTCAGCGGTGGTGGCTTCGGCGATGGCATCAACAAGGCCGATGTCGCCCTTCGCCATCAGCTTGCTCTGCACGTTTAGTGCATCTAATCCCAGAATTAGGCGGTCTCTCAATGCTTCATCTAAGTCTGCGAACCCGCAGAGGCCTCCCAAGTGCCGGAAGTCTGCCACGAAGTTAGCCACACTCTCTCCTTTTCGTTGGCTTCGTTGATAGAACTCGTGGCGTCTCACGAGTGTGGGTACGGTTGGCGCGTAATGGTCTCTCAGGAGAGGTTCGAGGTCGTCCCAGCTTATTGCTTTCACTTCTTGAGGCTTCGCGAGGGCTTTAGCCATTTTAAAGACAGCCGGGCCGCAGTACGTCAGGAACAGCGCCCGCTTCTTGGCTGGTGTGGCGTCCTTCAGGTTGTTCGTTTCGAGGAACATCTGAAAGCGATCCATGTAGGATTCCCAATCCTCTTGGGATGGATCGTACGGAGCGGGTGGTACGATGCCGGCGGACATGGCTTCCATTGGTGGCGCCGTTTTTTACATGTGCTCTGTTTTTCTTCCAAGTTCCTTAAGATCAGATGTCTCCAAATCCCACCCTCGTCGCCACTGTCATAGATTCAGGCATGGGTAGAATGAATGGAGACAGTCTTAGTTGGTGAACTTTCAACTCTTTATTGCATAGTGACTTCTAACTTGTATAACAACAACTCTGCTTTATATAGGCAATGCTAATGTGAAATAACCAATAGGAGCTTGTGAAACGCTAGCTCCAGTACCAATAAGAGTCCTTCGTTAAGGGCCAATCAGATTCTCAGAACCCGACCAATCCGTTCTAGCCGCTTAACACCCAATCAGAAGTGCAGGGCCAGAACCCTGCACTTTACCCCAAGCTTGCCTTTATTCAACTATTTACATACATAACACCAGCCATGTCCAAGTATCTTTTAAGGACCGCACAGTGACGCTTCCCCTGACTGTCGTCGATCGTGACCGACCCAGCTCGTTAGGGTTACAGTGATTCGCGCCACTCCAGATTGAACTAGCTGGCATACACAAAACCAGAAACGACGACTGGGAAGAGGCTCTCATCCAGGAATTCCAGGACGTGTTCACAGGAACGTTAGGCAAGTACAAGGCGATCCCTATATCATTTAATCTCAGCCCCGAGGTAGCTCCCATTCGGCTTAAACCTCATCGGGTACCTTTTGCCCTAAAACTGAAGATCAACGAACGGCTAGATAAACTGACAGCCCAGGGTGTATTGGAACCAATTGACCACGCCCGCTGGGAAACCCTGATAGTAATGCCCATGAAGCCAGATGGTTCGTTAAGAATTTGCAGGGATTACTGGGCCACCCTAAATCATGCTCTTCAACAGAGTGCTTATCCAGTACTGGTGGTTCAACACCTTCTTCATTCCCTGGGTGGTGGGAAAATATTTGCGAAATTGGACGTAGCTCAGGCGTACCAGCAACTACCTGTAGATGCAACAACTGAAGAAGCCCAGACAATCGTTACACATAGAGGCATTTTTAAGTGCAATAGACTCCAATTCGGAGTAAGTGTGGCGCCGGGCATTTTACAAAGTTTAATGGAGAGACTATTACAAGGCATAAAAGGCATCATGCCTTATTTTGATAACATTCTAATATCTGCCCCCACTAAGGAGTTATTTGTACAATGACTCAGAAAAGTCCTGCAGAAATTCAAAGACGCTGGTCTGAAGGTAAAAAGGGACAAGTGTCAACTTTGTACGGAGAGAGTGGAGTTCCTGGGATACCTTCTTGACAGACAGGGAATCCACCCCACCGAAAAAAAACGAACCACAATCAAAAAAGCCCCGAGACCTAGGAATAAGACAGACCTCCAAGCCTTCTTGGGACTCATTAACTTTTATAACATTTTCTTGCCCAAGAAGGCAACCGTAGCTGAGCCCCTCCACAGACTTCTCAATAAAAAGGCTTCCTGGGTCTGGGGACAGCATGAAGAGAAAGCGTTTAAAGAGATAAAAGACCTTTTAACCTCCGATGCTGTATTAATGAAATACAACGAGACTCTGCCTTTGACGGTTACCTGTGATACCTCACCATTTGGAGTAGCAGCCATTTTAAGCCATGTCCTACCAAATGGAAATGAAGCACCTATTGCATTCTTTTCCAGAACTTTGTCTAAAACCGAAAGGAACTATAGTCAACTTGATAAAGAGGCCCTCGCTATTGTATCCGCAATTAAACATTTCCATGAATATATATATGGGAGACCCTTTACCATAATTACAGATCACAAGCCGCTACTTGGTATTTTGGCGGGAAACAAACCAACTCCCCATATCTTATCACCAAGAATGACACATTGGTCAGAATTTTTAGCCGCCTACAATTACCAATTGCAATATCGCCCGGGGAAAACCATTCCTCATGCTGACGCTTTGAGCCACTCTCCACTACCAGACATTATAGAGCACCCTGCTCCAACTGTAGCCATATTGCAAATCGAAACCCTCAAATCGCCGCCACTAACCGCTTGAGACATAGCCTTAGAGACAAAAAAGGACCCTGTTTCGGCACGAGTCCTCAGCTGGGTAGAACGGAGTTGGCCGGTCAGTGCAACCAATGACACGTTCAAGCCATTTAGGAATCGTCAAACAGAACTATTCTCTCAGAAAGGCTGCATAGTATGAGGAGACAGAGTCATAGTTCCGGAGAAATTGCAATACAGGGTATCGAAGATGCTGCACGATGGACATCCAGACATCGTGTGGATGAAAGCATTAGCCAGGAGTTACGCATGGTGGCCTGGTTTACATAAACAGATAGAGACCTGGTAGAAAAATGCAGTAAATGCCGGGAGATTTGCCCCGCTCCTCCAAAGACTTTCCCAACTCAGTGGGAAATGCCTCAAGGTCCTTGGTCCCGTATCCACGTCAATTTTGTGGGACCCACAAGAGGACACACTTTCCTCCTAAGAGTGGATGCCAATTCAAACTGGCTCGAAGTCCACAAGATGAAAAGTATCACCACAGACGCAGTCACTAAAAAACTGAATAAACTATTCGCTACCCACAGACTTCCAGATGTCCTGGTCTCCGATAATGGCCCCCAATTCACTGCCCTGCCATGCGAACAATACTTGGCAGATCGGGGCATCCGCCATGCTTTAACATTGCCAGCTCACCCTGTGGCCAATGGTAGGGCTGAGCGAATGGTTCAATTTGTAAAACAAACCTTGCACAAAATGGACCACGGTGACATTGACGACAAAATAAACCGGATGCTTCTTCTCTAGCACATAACCCCAAACAGCACCACGAACAAAACCCCAGCTGAACTCCTGATGGGTCGCAAATTTTGCTCGCATCTCGATCGCCTCCACCCAAACTACACGCCGGAACAACCCCCGGGATCCAGTAGCAAGTGTCGGGCTTTCCAGGAAGGTGACCTCATATTTGTGAAAAACCTCTCGGGCGACCCATTGTGGGTCCCTGCAACAATAACGCAACTTATGGGACCCCGATCCTATCGCCTACAAACCGCATATGGTAAGATGTGGAAACGCCACATAAACCAACTCCGTTCCAGATTAGCACCAGAACCTCTAGCTGGGGGGGGCGAAGGAATATTGAGGAGGCCGAAGAAGAAATGATAATCGAAACCCAACAGCCTACACAACCAACCAGGGGATACTCACCATCCGAAGGAGAACCGAGCCAGGGAGTGGCCTCACCGTGTGACAGCACTGCGTTGGAGGTGAATCCAGGAAACCTGGAAGACAGCACTGAAAGCAGCCCAGGGCCACAATCTTTGCCATCCAGCCCAGTGAGCAGCCCACTGGAACCAGAACCAAGACAGAAACTGCAGGTCAAGCAGACAGGTGAAGCGACCTGCCTATTTTCTTTTTTTTTTTTAAACAAATTTTTATTAATTTTAAAGATAAAACAACACATCATTAACCATTAAATACATAAACACATAAAACCTCTTAACATTGTAAATCCTTACAAGTCAAACAAAACATTATTTTTATACAGCATAATTCCAATTTATCCCATCTCCATATGGACACACAAATATCTTTCAGCAAATTTCTCATTATTTCTCTTTACTCCTATTCAATTTCATTTCTCTTCCATATTTATCCATTTTATAGTCATCATATTCTTTTCTTTCTGGCTTGTTTAAATTATTCTCGTCTAACATTCCTCCAAGGTTTTATTGATTCTTTTTTCCTTTTTTTTTTTATAAAAAACAAATTTTGTTAGTTTTACCATAACCACAATACACAAACATACAAACACAAAACATAAACAAAACTAAAAGATCTTTTCTGAAGGTTGTCTGTTCCCGGGTTAAAACTCTTTACACAGACACAAATTCAAACATCATATTCAACCCATATCTCCTTCCATATCTTATTACCATTTTCTTTTTTATATATATATATAAAAACCATTTTTATCAGTTTTATAAAAACAATGCACAAAGAATCAAGGCATAGCAGCTTATAAATTCTTTTCTAAGAAAAAATAATAAAAAAAGACCAATAAGGCATAACATTTCCAGATTATAATATCAATATTTCATATAATATTAACTTCATATCTTGTCCCTACTTCTCTTTTCCATCCAAATTATTTATTAATTAAAATTTTATTGCCTTTTATCAATATACAAAATCCAAAAAAAAAAAAAGCATATATATCCTTCCATATCTTATTACCATTTTCAACAACATTCTTTGTCTGTTCTATTTCCAATTATCCATTCATCTTTTTTTTCTTTTACTATACTTCTCCTGTACACCAATTGGAGTAACATCTATAATTCATTACCCTAACTTAGAAATACTACATATAGCAATCTTTCTTGGGATTCTGTTTAAAAGATTCTAAAATTACATAATAAATTTTATATTCTAAATATACATATAAAAACACACTCTTATATACCCTCCAGAATCCCTCTTTTAATCTAAATTAAATTCACCCATTGTCTCTAAATAAACTTTTTTTCTTTAAGTCTTGCTTCCCCCCATTAAGGCTTCTCCTCCTCCCCCTTTCTCTCTTGCTTATTCTTCTCCTTGCCCTTTCTACCTCTTTGCTTTTTCTCTTCGCTTTTCTTGCTCCTTTTCCTTTGCTTTCTAACCTTGCCTCCATCTTTTCGCTCATTTTTCTCTCTTTTGGTTGTTTTTATAATTCTTAAAATCCCCTTTTTCTTATCCTTTTTCTCCTCCTCTCCGGAAGGGACCCATTGTTCATCAAAGATGGCTTCTTCTTCCTCTTCTTCCTTGTCCCAGTCCTTCTGCTGCGTAATCAACTTTTCAAAAGAGCATAACGCCATTTCTAAGAATTGAAACAAAGCGCCCAAAGTATCTTCTTTTTTATATTTTTGATATTCAATCTCTAGTTCATCCACAGACGATGCCATTATAAAAAGGGAAACTTTTTCCAAAACAACCACAAGTATTTTTAATCAAAGACAATCAAAAGCAATTAAAAAAAAAGTTCCAAAAGTTAATACTTTTCTTCCTTCTTCTCTTTCTCTTTCTGAATTAATTTTTAATCAAAGAGGTCCTATTACGATATATCTTCTTTTGGGATCCACAAAGACGTTCTAGACAATCTCCTCCTTTTTCAGCTTCTGCTCCAATTTTTTTTCTCCCTTCCCACTTGCAATGACAATTTTAAATAATCAAAAAACCATACCTCCAGCAGAGATTTTCCAATTTCTTAAATTTTTCAATGTCCAAAAATCCCTTTGTCTCTTAGCTTCAGCTTTCAAAGCAATCCACTTTCAATGTCTAATATATCCAAATATTTCTGCTTTTTCCGTGGGGTGGGAGAGTAAAAAAAAAAAAAAAAAAATTCCCTTTAACAGCTTCTCCGCCGCTTTTCGCTCTTCTTAGGGATACAATGTATCCTCCAGCAATTCAAGCAGCTCAATTCCAGGCAATTTAAAAGGTGTTACTTGACCCGGCTCAGACAGAACTTTCACTCTTCACACTTCCTCCAGCACAGTTCTTACCCAGTTGCTGGCTTCTTCGTGGCGGCCGTTGCTGACCGCCGCTCCACCGCCTTGGGAAAAAGGGGTTTTCCCGGAGAAGGGGGGGGTCTGCGATGCCCCCACCTCCCTATCCGACTCCCCTCTCTCTTCAGCTGTCCCTACAGGGCAGCCATATCCCCCTGACCCATCTGGATCGGGGGTACCTCGACGGCTAGCACAGCAGGAATCGCGAGCTGTCGCGAATTCCTGCTGCCCCAAAGCCACGCAAACCGGAAGTTCGCGACCTGCCTATTTTCAAGAATACGTCACCCCACCCCTCAGACGGAACCTAGAGGGGAGGGGTATTATGGACTAAGCCAACGCGACAATTCAACCTGCAACAACTTTACTTTACAGCAGGCTTGTAATCCTGCACTTCTCATTGGCCCATAGATAGCAAGTCATGATTGGCCAGTCTGATTGGCTGTTAACGGGGCCCCCGGATTGGATGCTTGTGAAAGCGGTTAACTCAATTCATTGGCTGTTTTGACATCAGCCAGCTCTATAAAAGAGCTGCTGCTGCCCAAGAATTTTGCTCTGTTCTTTCCTGTTAATAAAGAGTTGAAGTCACCTGTCGTGTCCTTGAAAATGATGCCAGGAGTCGGTGACTTCAAATCATGCTCTTTTATTAAAGTAGGAACGGAACTGGCGCTTTGCAAAAGGTTCGCGGCTTTTATTCTTTTAGCCGCGGCGGCCGCAGCCAATAGCACTACTTTGAATCTCCCGCGATTCGAATAGACCAATCGCGGGAGATTCTTAGCAAGCCAATCAGCGCGGCTCGCCTGACCAATCAGATCAGTGCCCCGCGCTTTGGCCAATCAAAGCGCGGGGATCTCAAGAATGCTAATTGAGAGACAGAACACCCCTCCCCTCTTGGTTTAGTCCTTACGTCGCGTAGTCACATAGGTAGGCGGGGCTCTGTCTGAGCCTACTGGACCTGCACAGCTCAGTCGTAGGTTGGATCCCGGCCGGTTCGGTCGGGATCTCTGTTGTTCCTGATGCCGTAGTGGGAACCGGCTGGTCGGTCGGGCCGGGCCGCTCTCCGTAGCTCCCTCCTGGGCCTCCCGGGTTGGTTGAGCTGCGGGTTTCGCCGCTCCCGCTCAGTCTCCCTGGGTCGGTCGAGCTGGCCTGGCTGTCTCTTCCTGGTGAGGGGTCATGCTGGCTTCTTTCCGGTAAGTATGGTTGGTTTATTCTTCTTTGGTTTTGGTCCCCTGGGTATTCCCTCCCCCTTGGTTTGTGTTGTGGGGGTTGGTTTCGCCTGTTTGTGTGTCGGTGGTCTCTTGGTTGGTAGTCCTCGACCTTAATTGGTCGATGTGGCGTTTCCAGGCTCGTCCGTCTGCTGTTTGTAGCCGGTACGAGTGTGGGCCTGTTATTTGTGTGATGACGGCCGGTACCCATAGTGGGTCTCCCATCAGGTTTCTTGCGTATACGGGGTCGCCTGGTGCGAAAGTTCGGTGTTTGCTGTTTGAGTCTGGGGGCTTCTCCGGGTTATACATGGGGTGTAACCTGTCGAGTGGGGACCTTAATTTCCTCCCCATTAATAGTTTGGCTGGGCTCTTATTCGTTGTGGTATTTGGGGTTATGTGTTGGGTGAAGAGTAGTTTGTTTATTTTCTCCTGGATCTCCCCGTGGTCTATTTTCCGGATGGTTTTCTTAGTGAATTGCACCATCCGTTCCGCCCTACTGTTCGCCGCCGGGTGCACCGGTGCTGTAAGCGCGTGGCGGATGCCCCTTTCCGCTAGGAATTTTTCGAATTCCAGCGAGGTGAATTGGGGCCCGTTGTCGGAAACGATGACGTCTGGGAGGCCGTGCGTTGCAAAAGAGTTTGCAGAGTTCCTTGATCACGGCCTCCGTGGTTGTTGTTTTCATGTTGCTTACCTCCATCCAGCTGGAGTAAGCGTCTACTGTTATAAGGAAGGTGTGTCCTTTTGTGGGCCCGGCGAAGTCTATATGGATCCTAGACCAAGGTCCCCTTGGGGTTTCCCACTCTAGGACGGGTGCTGTGGGTGGGCTTAGCCTAGTTTCCTGGCATCGTTGGCACCTTGCTACCCAGGTCTCAATTTGTTTGTCCATCCCTGGCCACCAAGCGTAACTTCTGGCCAGGGCTTTAGTCCTAACGATGCCAGGGTGCCCCTCGTATAGTAGTTCCAGAATCTTCCCTTGTAGTTTTTCTGGAATGACCACCCTATCCCCCCATAGTATGCACCCTTTTAATAACGAGAGTTCCGTTTGCTGGTTTCGGAATGTTTTGACGGACTCGTCGTTGTCCCTTTCCGGCCACCCTTTCTCTACCCAATGCAACACCTATGCCAGACATTTGTCTTTATTAGTCTCTCGGGCAATGTCTGACGTGGTTATGGGCAGGTTGGGTAGAGTCTCTATGCTGAGGGTGGTCGTCGTGGGTGCTGGGTCAGTGTCAGGTTCCGGTAGCGGCGATCGGCTTAAGGCGTCTGCATGGGAGATCGTCTTACCCGGTCTGTGTATGAGTCCGTAGTTGTAGGCCGCCAGGAACTCGGACCACCTTGTCATTCAGGGAGACAGAATGTTCGGGGTGGCCCGGTTCCCTGCAAGGATTCCCAGCAGTGGCTTGTGGTCGGTTATGATGATTCCACGTAGAGGTACTCGTGGAATCTTTTTACTGCGGCAACGATAGCCAGAGCCTCTTTGTCCAGCTGGCTATAGTTCTGCTCCGGTTTGGTGAGGGTCCTTGAAAAGAACGCGATGGGCACTTCTTTTCCGTCAGGGAGGGTATGGCTGAGGACAGCGCCGATGCCGAAGGGTGATGCGTCGCATGTGACGGCCAGAGGTAGGGTCTCGTTATACTGTATAAGGACGGCGTCCGAAGTGAGGAGGTCCTTTGTTCTTTGGAAGGCGGCTTGCTAGCGTTTCCCCCAAGTCCAAGTCGCCGCCTTGTCCAGGAGCCTATGCAAGGGCTCCGCCACCATCGCCTTTTGGGGCAGGAACACATTGTAAAAGTTAAGTAGCCCCAGGAATGCCTGTAGTTCCATCTTCGACTTGGGTGTGGGGGCTTCTTTGATGGCCTTGATTTTTTGGTTTGTGGGGTGAATGCTGTGACGGTCTAGGAGGTATCCTAGGAATTCAACCTGTTCCGTGTATAATTGGCATTTCTCCCTCTTTACTTTGAGCCCGGTCCCTTTGAATTTGGTTAGGACCTCCCTTAGGCGACCCTCTAGTTCGGCTTGGTTGGTTGCCGACACTAGGACGTCGTCGAAGTAAGGTACCATCCCCTTGATGCCTTGCAATAGTCTTTCCATTAGGCTTTGGAATATTCCCGGTGCCATGCTGACTCCGAATTGGAGTCGGTTGCATTTAAATGCTCCCCGGTGGATGACTATGGTTTGCGCTTCTGCCGTTTGCTCGTCGACTGGCAACTGTTGGTATGCCTGGGCGAGGTCGAGCTTGGCAAAAACCTTGCCCCCTCCCAGTGAGTGCAGTAGGTGTTGCACTACTGGGACGGGGTAGGTGCTTTGTTGCAGCGCGCCATTTAGGGTGGCCTTATAGTCCCCACAGATCCTCACCAACCCATCGGGCTTGATCGGGGTGACTATGGGGGTCTCCCACTGGGCA
This sequence comes from Hydrophis major, assembly GCA_033807585.1. Taxonomy (NCBI): domain Eukaryota; kingdom Metazoa; phylum Chordata; class Lepidosauria; order Squamata; family Elapidae; genus Hydrophis; species Hydrophis major. Next base: position 323,721,805 of record CM066328.1, on the reverse strand, counting down.
TGGTCTATTGGTTGTAGGACCCCTTGCTTGACGAGCTTGTCAATTTGCTCGTCTATCTTGGGTTTAAGTGCGAATGGCACCCGCCTTGGTTTCAGGCGTTTTTGGGGGATGTTTGGGTCTAGGCTGAATGATATAAGGGGCCCTCGGTACTTGCCTAGGTTTCCGTCGAAGACCTCTTGGAATTCCCGGGCCAGTTGTTGCTCCCAGCTGTTGTCGGTGACGTGGTCGACTCCCGTGACTGCGATGCCAAGCGGGGCAAACCATTGCAGTCCCAGTAGGCTTGGGCGGTCGCGGTCGACGATTGTCAGGGGAAGCCTTTCGGTGTGCCCTTTATATGTGATGTTGAAGTGTTTGGTTCCGACTACCGGGATGCGGTTTCCCTGGTAGTCCTTTATAATGAGTCTCTGGCTGTCTAGGTTCCTCCTTTGGATGGTAGGCACCAAGCGCTTTATTTCATGCCATGCTATCATGGAGAGGTAGGACCCGGAGTCCACCTCCATTTTGCATGGCTGGCCCTCGATGCCTACCTCCACGTGGACCTTCCAGGCGTCATTGGTTATGGCGTGGCCGATGGTGACCGTCTGATGGGTCTCCTCTCTTCGCCGGTTATCGCCGCCTCATAGGGATCATCCGTTCCGGTCCCATCTGTTGTCCGAGGGGTGATCTCTGGTCCGGGGTGGTGTGCTCTCTCTCCTCCGGTCGCTCTGGTCCCATCGGGCCAGGCTGCGGTTCTTTTTAAGGCGGCAGACATGGGCGATGTGTCCCTTCTTGTCACAATGCCGGCAGATCGATTTGAAAAACCGGCATTCGGACCTGGGGTGGTCACCTCCACAACCGGCACAGTTGGTCCTCGACTTACGACCCTGCCGGTTCCATGGGTCGCGGCCTGTCTGGAGGTGATGAATGTCCTCCTCGTCATCGGAAGTGCCCGATGCCGAGTGGAAATCGCCCTGGTGGGTGGTCGTCTCGGGTTGGGCCTCGGCCGACCTTGCAGGGTTATTGTTCCCGCTGCGGTCCCTAGCGTTCAATCGGCGCTTGCGGTCGGCGGACATTCGGGTCGCTTCGGCGGCTGCGGCTGCTGTGAGGGTGTCTGCTAGGCTGATGTTGCCCTTGGCCATCAGCCGGCTCTGGAGGATGGGGTCCCACAACCCGAGCACGATTCTGTCTCGCAGGGCATCGTTCAGGTTGTCGAATTTGCACAGCCCCCGTAGGCGCCGTAGTTCGGCGACGAAGACGCTGAAACTCTCACCCGACCATTGGTCCCGACGGTAGAATTCGTTGCGTCAGATTAGGATGGGTACCTCTGGAGCGTAGTGCCGCCGAAGTATTGGCTCAAGGACATCCCAATCCATCGGACACGTGGTTTGGTTCAGGGTCGGGATCCCACCTTCGTCGCCAGTGTCGTGCCCTCGAAAATGATGCCAGGAGTTGGTGACTTCAAATCATGCTCTTTTATTAAAGTAGGAACCGAACTGGCGCTTTGCAAAAGGTTCGCGGCTTTTATTCTTTTAGCCGCCGCGGCCGCGGCCAATGGCACCGCTTTGAATCTCCCGCAATTCGAATAGACCAATCGCGGGAGATTCTTAGCGAGCCAATCGGCGCGGCTCGCCTGACCAATCAGAGTGCCCCGCGCTTTGGCCAATCAAAGCGTGGGGATCTCAAGAATGCTAATTGAGGGACAGAACATCACTGTTCGATATCTCGTCTCCGTTCCTTGTGCCCATGCCCAGGACTTAACAGATCCTATATGGCAAGCTTTAGTATTTAGAATGCAGTATTGCAAGCTAATTCTGCTGACTGTCAGCAGTTCAATTTTCACTGGCTTCACTGGTTGACTCAGCCTTCCATCCTTCCGAGGTCAGTAAAATGAGGGCCCAGATTGTTGGGGGCAATATGCTGACTCTGTAAACTGCTTAGAGAGGGCTATAGAGTGAAGCTGTATATGAGTCTAAGCGCTGTTGCTATTTGCCTAAGCAGGCAGAGAAAGGTCTACTTGTGAACTGTGTCCAAACTAGCCTTTTAAATTATCTCATGGGAGGCAATACATGAAGGACAAATTGGAAGATGACCTCTGAAGATACCAGGACTATTGCAAAACCTCAGTGCTCCAACCACTTTCTTCCTTTTTCAGGGGAAAAAAAAAGACATCAATTCATAGAAACATTTTCAGCAAAGCAGCATTTCTAGGTTTGTCATTCAGCTTTCACATGTAGATTCACACTGCTTGCTGGACTCTACCCCAACCCGTATGTTTCTTTGTAAAACAAGTGAGATCATGTCTTACCAAGGTAAAACAAATGCATAGAAAGGAAAATATTGCTTTAATTGGTACAGACTAGCAAGGATTAGGGTGAAAAACCTGCTGCACATGTTTCTCATTGGGGATGATATGCACTATTTCAATCAGGCATAAACAGGCTAGCAAAATATTTCATTTTCCCAGACACAAAATATCATTCTGTGAGTCTCAGGAAAATATGATTCCTCTGCATCAGACACAAAATTTGAGGGGGGACGGAGCTGGATTCCTCTGTAGCAGCTGAACAGCTGTGCATCTATAATAACAGTAAAATTATTGTCTGGAAAAGCCCCCACAAACCACAATCATGTGTTTGGCTGAAGAAAGTAGGAAACTGGTCATTTTAAGTATGATATAAAGAACCCTCCTTAAAAGTCTTCTGGGAATACAGAGGTATACTAGATGCATCTTTTCCTACCTTGATTTCTTATCCTAATGGAACAGAAGAACATTTATGATTGCATTTGTTTTGGATTTGAGGATCACATTGTACAATGTATTGTGATAACAAATAACAGGAAGATTATTCCCTGCCCCCAAATTTCCTGAAATCCAGTTATAAAACAAGAGACAACAAGTGAAAACAGATGGATGCAAAGAAATAAATATGCAATAAAGCACAGCATATTAAGCAATGGTTTCTACACAGCAGCTGCTTTATTCAGAACTCCTGCATATTTTCCTTTGCTCTCTCACTTTCTCTCTCTCCTCTCTCTCATTCTCTTGAAATGCATGCCAAATGATATGAAATATTTCCATGTGTTTTCCATCAAAAAACACTATAAGGAAAAGTGATTGAATATTAACAAAATATTGCTCTTACAAAGCTGTTTTTCCCTTTTTGAGCAGTCTTAATAGATGCATTGCACATTAACAGTATTAGTTAATCTTTTGTGTGCCAACAGTCATCTCTGTAATATTTAAGAGCAATAAATGCTGTGAGGATTTCAGCCCAACTGTGATTCACAAAATACAGGCTTAGTTCAGCTGTTAACATTAAGCCATATTTCAGTATTAAGTAAATAAGCTTGCTAAAGTCTTACCAGTAGATTTGAGTACCTTTATTTCTCTTCTCTTCCTCCTGCCTTCCTCTTCCTTCCTTCCATGGTAAAGAGAAAAAAGCAAGTAGCCATGTCACCATTTAAAATTTAAACTAATCAGAATTACTATAGCTTCATTAAACCACCTTTAGCCATGTTGGCTGGGAATTCTGAGAACATCCAACAATAATTGTAATAAGACATAATAGTGTCAAATTAATGGCAAGCATGTCATGATGTCATCACACAAATTATGTAATTAGAACCATATATCACACAAGGACATAAGTTGTGGAAACCTTGGTGTTCTCTGAGGTTGTTTGTTTGCTTGCAGACATTTAGTTATACAACTAAATAAACCAATGTTGGTGAGTGTGAGATTTGCCCCCTGTTTATACACAGGAACTTTCCCTGCCAGTTTTAGCAATAGCAATAAGACTTATATACTGCTTCACAGTGTTTAACAGCCCTCTCAGTTTACAGAATCATCATATTGCCTCCAACAATCTGGGTCCTCATTTTATTGACCTTGGAAGGATGAGTCAACCTTGAGCTGGTGAGATTCAAACTGCCAAACTGCAGGCAGCCAGCAGTCAGCAGAAATAGTCTACAGTACTGCATTCTAACCACTACACCACCTCGGCTCTTTCGTTACAACTAAGAAGGAAACAAAAAAACCAGAACACTATCACCGTCCCAGAGGAGCAGGGATTGACACCAGGCAAACAATCAAGCAGAAAACAATATCCTAATCAAGGATCTATAAAAAGAAAACCACATCCCCACAAGGAACTGGATATGGGAGATTTGTCACCATAAAATAAAACTATAGTATACCATCCAAAGACAATCACAGTTACTGGAAATATAAGTTGTATAATTATGAAGACAAAATGGGTGAAAATAATCATCTCAGGTGCAGATAATCAACAGCTTCTCACAACCAAGTCCCATTGAATAATCTTGGTGCATCTTTGGTGTGCAAAGATGAGGTGGAGGTTTACCTGGCAATTGTGCCACAAGCACAGAGCTACTGGGCTGCAAATACCCAAATGGCCAGTAGATAGCAGCAAAAAGGCATAGATAACCATCCAGATTGTTACTGCTCTGCTTACTGCTTTAATTTCATCAAAGGAAGAAGTCCTGGTTTTGGAAATATTGCCAAATGTAATTAAATCTCTAATCACTTAGTTTTACAATGGTGCTTTTAACAAACAGATCTTCTCCTCCTTCTTCAGTGTTTTTTAAAATTTACTTAGGATCACCAGGCATCCTCTTTTCCACTGTTTCATGGTCATCTAGTTTTTCTGGTAGCCTGAATTTTAGAATTGCCTTCTTCTAAGTTACCTTGTTAAAATGGCAATTAAATCAGGTAGCCAATTGAGACCTATTAGTGATAAAATCCACAGCGGAATAATAATAATAATAATAATAATAATAATAATAATAATAATAATAATAATAATAATAATAATAATAATAATAATAATAACAACAACATTATTATTATTATTATTATTATTATTATTATTATTATTATTATTATTATTATTATTATTATTATTATTATTATTATTATTATTATTTTCTGTAGCCTGACCTGAAATACTGTCTCACTCTGGATGAAACAGACAAGACTGAATCAACACCTGCCTGCTTTATTTTATTTTTTTTAATCTCTCTGGGCCTTTCTTTTCCTTGACCTTACTCCCTTGTTCTTTAAGATGATGCCTGGTAATGCTTAAAAGTCAAGTTTGTTAAGTAAATAACAGTTCTGCGGGTGATTCAAGCAAGGAAAACTCCCACTGTGCTGCCACATGGAAACAGCCGGACTCTCGCTTTTTCTAGCTGATCTAAATCCAGGCTCTCTGACAAACTATAAGCTCGTTTGAAAACACTGTTTGGGTCTCTTACTGTGGCAACTGCCATGCTAAGGCTTGCATTTTCATGACAGTCAAGCATGCATAAACTATTCATATTCCCAGTGGTGGGATTCAAATTTTTTTACTACTGGTTCTGTGAGTGTTGTTAAGCCTGGGTTCCCCAACCAGTGTTAAGGAGACAAGCTAAACAGAATGTGCAGCGTTAGTCAGATAGGCATACAGATAAATGTGTGAGATAAGTTTGTATGTTAGTTAACATACAGTAAAAATAACAGATACGCTTGTGTTATCAAAAATATAGTTTATTCCATTTAGAGTTTTGTAGCATAGTCAAAATAACAGTCCATTAGTCATGTATCGTTTTAGTCAGTCCATTCAAGGATATTCAATTAGCAAAATCCGTGTAGAATATCCAATGTCAGTTCACTTACAATAAATCAGTCCTCTCACAGTTGATAATTCAACAGTCCTTTCTCTCTCCCGTTCCAGTAGGGGAAAAACACAGTCTTCAATCCATGCAGTAATTAGGGATCATCAAGCCAGAGAGAGCAAGCTGCCGTGCCTTGCTTCTTTTTTGATGCTTTTACAACCACTCCCTTAGTTAATTCTTACAGTTAAAGTTACAGACACTTTAACTAACAAACCATGATAACATATTTATTATTTTACCTAAACCAGTTAGGGTAAACAATGTTATCCCTAACATTCTCCCCTTTTAGGTAATAAGAATACTATTACTATTTACATCTTTAAATCATATTTGTTACAATTCTCTTTAAACTTAATTACTCCTTGAGCTTTTGTAAATTGGTCTGCATTGTTTTCTTCCGTCATGCAGTATTCCAATTTAATTAGCCCATTTTTTACAGATTCTCTAACATTTAAGTATCTTAAATCAGTATGCTTTGATCTAGTTTTTACAGCAATATTAGTAGCTAACTTTATGGCTGCTTTGTTCTCCTCGTACACAATAATGGAATCTTTAACGGTTATACCCATGTCTAATAATAACTGTTTGTACAGAATTAAGTCAGTGTATAGTAATGACAGACATGAAAATTCCGCTTCCATTGTGGACAAGCTGATATGCTGTTGTCTGATTGACCTCCACCCTCTTAGTGTCTTACCAAATAATATAGCCATCTCAGATATTGATTTTCTAGTGTTTATGTCAGTTGCAAAACTTGCATCTGCATAGGCACTAAGACTCAAATCACCCTTTGGTTCTATATACAATGCATGGTTCATTGTTCCTTTAAGATATCTTAAAACTCTTTTTAATGATTGCCAATGACTTTGATGTGGATCTGAATTAAAACATGCCAGCTGATTAACACTATAAGCTATATCTGGCCTTGACCAATTGCTTAAATATGATAAGCTACCAATCAAAGATTGATATATAGACTTGTCAAATTTGGGACTTTGATCATCAGTTTGGCAAACTTCCTGACTCATTGGAGTCTTTGCCGGTTTACAAAGTTCCATTTTATATGTTTTAATTAATTGGCAAATTTTATCTTCTTGAGATATCTTAAATCCATTTTTTGTTTTGTTAATTGTCAATCCTAGATACTTTTTAATTTCACCTAAATGCTTTAATTTTATCTTTTTAGCTAATAATGATATAATCTCATTAGCTTCATTATTAATCTTAGTTATCAAAGCAATATCATCTGTAAATAATAACAATAATGACACCGTTCCATTATTTTCTCTTTTAAACACACATGGATCTGCTAAACCAGATTTAAATCCTATATTGTTTAATTCTTTTATAATATATTGGTTCCACTCAAACCCAGATTGTTTCAACCCGTAAAGACTCTTTTTGAGTTTCCAACAATCATTACTATTTACTTTATTGTCTTTTATAATAACTGGCTTTTTCAAATATATAGTGTGCTGCAATGGTGCATGCAAATAAGCAGTTTCTACATCTAAATGGTTAATGACATAGTTTTTCTTAGCTGCCCACACTAAAGCTGCTCTCAAAGATGTTGCTTTAAGACTTGGTGCGAAAACTTCATCGTAATCAGATGCAGTTTGTGTTAAGTACTGAACATGGGTCGGAGTAAATGGAGACAGCCTCTGAATAGTGAACTTTCAGCTCTTTATTTGCATAGTTACTTCTCAAAACAACAACAGTGAACTCTCCCTTATATAGGAAACTTTATGAGAATTGTCCAATACAAGCTATGAACGCTAGCTCTTTTAACCAATAAGAATTCTCTGTTAAGGGCCAATCGGATTCCTCAGAACTAACCAATCCGATCTGGCCGCCTAACAGCCAATCAGAAGTGCAGGGCCAGAACCCTGCACTTTACCTCAAGCTCATACTTTTATTAACTGTAGTACATACACAACACCCCTTCCCCCTGGCTTCTGAATTACGGTGTAGTTATATAGTCCCTTAGATAGGACGGTTGTCTTTTAACTCTTTCGGATTTTCGTTGGATTGGTTGGTTGCAATCCTATTGAGGTAGATTGTTGTTCAACAGTGGTTCTGCTTCTTGCTCAGCTGCAATTTCTTGCGGTGCAAACGTTTCTCCCTCCTGCTCCATTTCCTAAGTATCACTTAGTTCGTCGCTCCCTTTGAGCAGATTCCCTGGACCTTCATCTTCTTCCGTACCTATCCCCCCCTCGGTTTGGTCATGGGGGAGTTGTTGACTGGCCGTTGTGAGTCGTGACCGTAATTGGTCGATATGCCGTTTCCACAGTTTATTGTCACAGCATTTCACTACTTAGGATTTAGGGCCGGTCACTCGTACTACTGTCGCCTCTATCCACAACGGGTCATCCAATAAGTTCTGTGCGTAAACGAGGTCTCCTACCTGGAAGGTGCGACAGCGGCCGCTGGATCCAATTGGCTTTTCTGGTTCGTAAGCAGGGTGCAACCGGTCGAGGTGGGAGCGGAGTCTTTGTCCCATCAGGAATTCGGCGGGAGTTCTGCCGGTGACGCTATGTGGCGTTATGTGTTGCAAAAAGAGAATTTGGTTGACCTTGTCATCGATATTGTCATAGTCCACTTTTTGCAAAGTCTTTTTAACAAATTGGACCATGCGTTCAGCTCGGCCATTGGTCGCAGGGTGCGCAAGCGAGGTGAGCGCATGGCGGATGCCGCGGTCAGCGAGGTACTGCTTGAACATTAGTGCCATAAACTGTGGCCTGTTATCGGACTCCAGGACATCTGGCAATCCATGGGTTGCAAAGAGTCTGTTTAGAATCTTGATGACTGCCTTGGAAGTCGTAGCTGTCATATGATGAATTTCTAACCAATTGGAGTATGCGTCGACTGTCAGCAGGAAGGTATAGCCCTTGATTGGCCCCGCGAAATCCAGGTGGATTCTGGACCAGGATTCACGTGGCGTTTCCCATTCAGTAGGCATGGCTTTTGGTGGGGCGTTGCTGACTTGTTGGCAATTGGCACACGCTTTGACCCACTGCTCGATTTGCCGGTCCATGCCTGGCCACCATGCGTAGCTTCGTGCAAGCGCCTTCATTTGCACGATGCCGGGGTGGCCCTCATGCAGAATTTGCAGCAGCATCTTCCGGAGTCGCTCTGGGACAACGACTCTATCGCCCCAGATGATACAGCCTTTTTGGGAAAAAAGTTCAGTCTGTCGAGATTTGAATGGTGCGAAGTCATCTGGTACTTGGTCCAATGGCCATCCACGTTCTACCCAGCCTAGGACTCGAGCTAGGGTGTGATCTCGTTTGGTTTCTCTTGCGATGTCTCGGGCGGTCATAGGCGGCAAGTTGAGTGTTTCGATCTACAACGTGGTTGCTGTTGGTGCCAGATCGTCGAGAGTCTCTGGAAGCGGTGCTCGGCTTAATGCGTCGGCGTGGGGAATGGCTTTCCCTGGGCGATATTTCAGGCGATAATTATAAGCAGCTAGGAATTCTGACCATCGGGTCATTCTAGGGGATAATATGTAGGGGGTTGGCTTGTCCCTGGCTATTATCCCTAGCAACGGTTTGTGGTCAGTTATAATGGTAAATGTCCTTCCATACACATATTCATGAAATTTTTTTACAGCTGAAATGATTGCGAGGGCTTCTTTATCAATTTGTCCATAGTTCCGCTCTGCTTGTGAAAGAGTCTTCGAAAAGTATGCAACAGGGGCTTCGTTCCCATTAGGCAGTACATGGCTCAAAATGGCGCCCACCCCGAAAGGCGATGCATCGCAGGTTATAACTAATGGCAAAGTCTCGTTATACTGCATAAGTACAGAGTCAGATGTGAGCAGTTTTTTAACATTCTGGAACGCTTGCTCTTCCCGGTAACCCCATACCCACAATGCTTTCTTATCTAATAATCGGTGTAACGGTTCAGCGACAGTTGCCTTGTGTGGTAAAAATACATTATAGAAATTAATGAGGCCTAAGAACGCCTGGAGATCGGCCTTGTTGCGTGGCCTGGGAGCGTTTTTGATCGCTTTTAATTTATTCTCGGTAGGATGAATGCCCTGGCTATCAATCTGGTACCCTAGAAACTCTACATTGTCAGTATACAATTGACATTTATTTTTTTTCACCCTAAGTCCTGCCTCTTGGAATTTTTTTAGAACACATTTCAAACGGTCCTGTAAGGTTTTTTGGGTAGGGGCTGCAATTAATACATCATCAAAATAAGGGACCACGCCCTTGATTCCTTGTAATAACCTTTCCATAAGGCTCTGGAAGATCCCCGGGGCTACACTAACTCCGAATTGCAATTGGGTACATTTAAAGGCACCCCTGTGCATTACAGTTGTTTGAGCTTGAGCCGTTTTTTCATCCACTGGTAATTGTTGATAAGCTTGGGCTAAATCTAATTTAGCTAAAACCTTACCGCCCCCCAAGGAATGGAGGAGGTGCTGCACCACCGGAACTGGATACGCATTCTGCTGTAGGGCGTGGTTCAAAGTGGCCCGGTAGTCCCCACAAATTCGGATTGACCCATCTGGCTTAATTGGTGTTACAATAGGGGTTTCCCAAGGAGAGTGATCGATGGGCTTCAACACCCCTTGAGCAATTAACTTGTCGAGTTGTTCGTCGATTTTTGCTTTAAGAGCGAACGGAACTTGACGGGGCTTCAAGCGAATGGGAGCTACTTTTGGATCTAGACTGAATGAGATCGGGGTCCCCTTATACTCGCCTAAGCTGTCCGCAAAGACGTCGCTGAACTCAGAGATAAGGTCTTCCTCCCACTCACAACCACCGACTCGGTTCACGCCGGCCACTTCAATGCCGAGTGGCGTGAACCATTGGAGGCCTAGTAGGCTAGGCCTATCTTTATCGATGACCGTTGTATGCTTCTTGAAGGAGACTCAGACTCGGCAGGACCCGACAACGGGGATTCAATTTCCTTGGTAGTCCTTGAGGATGAGGCGTTGAAATTAGGGGTCTTGGCATTGAATTGTGGGGATGAGTTGCTTGAGTGTCTTCCAGGACACCATCGAGAGGGACGATCCCGAGTCGACCTCCATGTGGCAAGGCTGGTTCTCGATGGCTACCGTGACCCGGATTTTCTTAGTGTCCAAAGCTGAGGCGTGACCGATAGTGATAGTATGGTGAGCCTCTTCTCTTTTCAAAGCTCAATTTCTGTAGGAGTGGTTTACTGGCTCTCGCCTTACAGGACGGTTTCCTGTCAATTGGCGATAGTTGGCCCCTTTTGAGGCCTGGCTGAGTCCTGGTAAACTGCGGCAGACCTGGCCGATGTGGCCTCATTTCCCACACTCATGGCAGAGTGCATCGTGGAATTTGCATTCGGCCCTTGCATGGTTGGCTTCACAGCCAGCGCAAGGGCGTAAGGGCTTCGGGTGAGGGTCCCGGTCAGACCGCAGTTGATGGACCCCTTCTTTGTCGCTGTCTGATGACGAAGAGAGGTACTCGTGGTTCGTTGTTGATAGCTGCCCTTCTGTGCTAGGTGAGATTTCGCTGGCTGGTGGTGGTACTGGAGTGCGGCTTCGCCGTAGTTGTGCAGCCAACTTTTTGGTCGCCTCCACAGCCGTGGCTTCGGCGATGGCGTCAGCAAGGCTGATGTCACCTTTCGCCATCAGCTTGCTTTGCACGCCTAGTGCATCTAATCCCAGAACTGTTCGATCTCTCAGTGCCTCTTCTAAATGGGCGAACCCGCAGAGGCCCCCTAAATTTCGGAGGTCCGCCACAAAATCAGCCACACTCTCCCCTTTTCGTTGATTTCTCTGATAAAACTCGTGGCGTCTCACGAGTGTAGGCCCGGTTGGCGTGTAATGGTCTCTCAGGATGGGTTCGAGGTCGTCCCAGCTCATGGCTTTCACTTCTCGAGGTTTGGCGAGTGCTTTAGCTATCTTAAATACGGCTGGGCCGCAATGCGTCAGGAATAGCGCCCTTTCCTTTGCTGGTGTGGCGTCCTTCAAGTTATTCGTCTCAAGAAACATTTGGAAGCGATCCATGTAGGATTCCCAATCCTCTTGGTTCGAATTGAACGGAGCGGGTGGTACGATGCCGCCGGACATGGTTCCCTTGTTGGCATCATCTATCACGTGCTCGGTATTGCTTCCTGGCTTCTTCGATTCAGATGTCTCCACATCCCACCTTCGTCGCCAGTGTTAAGTACTGAACATGGGTCGGAGTAAATGGAGACAGCCTCTGAATAGTGAACTTTCAGCTCTTTATTTGCATAGTGACTTCTCAAAACAACAACAGTGAACTCTCCCTTATATAGGCAACCTTTGTGAGAATTGTCCAATACGAGATATGAACGCTAGCTCTTTTAACCAATAAGAATTCTCTGTTAAGGGCCAATCAGATTCCTTAGAACTAACCAATCCTATCTGGCCGCCTAACAGCCAATCAGAAGTGCAGGGCCAGAACCCTGCACTTTACCTCAAGCTCATACTTTATTAACTATGGTACATACACAACAGTTTAATTAAATCCTTGAGCTACCAACCTAGCTTTATGGGAAACAGTCCCATCATTGCCAGTTTTTACTTTAAATATCCATTTGCACCCAATGGATTTTTCTCCTGGAGGTAATTTAGCATCTTCATATACTTTCATTACCTTTAATGAATTTAGTTCTTTTTCCATTGCCTTTTGCCAATTCTCCTAATCCTTAGCAGGATATATCCTAAGTTCATCTATACTAGTTGGAACTTTAGTTACTTGGCAAACTATACTTGCTTGATACCTATCAGGTGGTCTAGTTACACGTGTAGTACATTTCGGTATCACAGGACTTACAGGTGGACTTTCATTTATTAACTGTTCTTGATTATCTAACTCTTCCTGATCAACTGTTTCCTCTTGTTCTGGTCCTATTTGCTCTTCGTGGACTTCTTCTTTTATTGGACTCTTCTTATAACTATTCTGATCTTTTTGCCTTTTGTAGGATTCAATAATTACTTCATTATTTAAATCTTGCTCTAATCTATTCCATCCTACATGTTCTAGGAATTTAGCACTAGCACTGGTGTAAATTCTAGATGTACCTGGTTCCCAGAATCTATAAGATCTGTGATTAGATTCATATCCTACAAAAAATAATCTTTTAGCTGTATGTTGTCCTTTTTGTCTGAGTTGTGTAGGGATATGCATCCATGCTGGTGCTCCAAATGTGTGCATGTAACTTAAATCAGGTTTTGTACCATGCCACAGTGTGAATGGTAACTCACCTGTTGTTGAATTAACAACATTATTCAATATATGATTACCACACATTATTTCTTCTCCCAATAAATTGTCAGGTAAACCTGAATCAGACAACATAGTACGTGCCGTTGACTGCAGTGTTTGGCCTCGTCTCTCTATAAAGGCATTATGTTGTGGCCTATATGGTGCAGGTATTATGTTGAAAACCTAACATTCTAAGTCTATTCTGGAATTTATTATTTGTAAATTCCACACCATTATCTGTTATAAGAGTTACTAATTTCTTTTTAGTTTTTCTTTCTGCAAATTTAATCCAATTAAATAGATTTAGATACATTTCAGTTTTGCTCTTCATTAAATAGCAAAACCCATTTCTAGAATAGTGGTCCATTATACTTAATATGTATCGAGCTCTTCCTACACTTGGTTTTTTTCGGACCTATTAAATCGGCAAATACTACCTCTAAAGGCTCTTTGGTAGTAAATCCATCAACTCTATTAGCCGGTATGACCTTGCTTTTGCTTTGATTACAAGCAAAACATTGCAAATACTTATTACAAGGTTTCAAACTTATTCCTTTAGATAGTTGAACAGTTCTCTTAAGCATTTTAAAATTTAAATGCCCTAGCCTTCGATGTAACAAGTGAATACATTCATCATGAGGTTTCTTATTATCATAAACCATGTTAGCCACCTCTAAACCATTATCATTTAACACATATAATTCACCTCATAAAGATGCAGTAATTTTCTTATCTTCTTTCTCAATTATGCAGTTATCTCCCCTAAAGGTAACTACATATCCTAGTTTAACCAAAATTCTAACTGAAATTAAATTAAACTTAAGTTGTGGTACATATAACATTTTTACATTCTCTTTTATGAAAGAACAATATGCTATACCTTGACCTTTAGCTTTCAGTTTCCAGCCATTGGCTAACGATATCTGCTGTGTACTCTGGGACATTTTCATAAAATTTCTGTTATCATTTGTTATGCAGTGGGATGCTCCACTGTCAACCACCCATAAATTATTTTTTACAGCTCCGTTAATATACATGGCTAACTCTAAATTTTTATTTATCTTTTGATGACTTTTAGTATTCTGGCCAGCGTTCTGGCGCTTTGCTTTTTTACAAAATCTTGCCAAATGTCCTCTTCCTCCACAATTGAAACACTTTTTAATTGCGTATGCAGTAGGAGATTCAATATCTTCTTTTTGAGGTTGCTCCCTCCTTAACTGATCTCTTTCAAGTCTCCTTCTTGCCTCTTCAATCAATCTGCCAGTTATATCAGTTAAAGTTAAACTTTCCTTAGGCAAAATGTAAAGGGAAGTGATGTAGTTATCATAACTTTCTTCTAGTGAAGATAGAATTATGTAGACTTGGTGTAGTTCAGAAAAAATAAGTTCTTTCTCGTGCAGTTCTTGAAAAATGCTTTTTATAGTTTTCAAATGACTAAGCATTACCATTCGTTTGGAGATGCGTCCTGAAAAGCTTCCGTGTTAGATTTATGTGAGCACCAACATTATCTCGAACATAAATCCTCTTCAGCTTCTGCCAACACCCAACAGCCATTTGTTCTCCGTGGATATGAACAAGTTGCTGGTCAGATAGTGTTAGTCCTATTATGCAAAGAGCTTGTTCATTCTTCTGTTTAAAGTCTTCTATCTTTTGTCTTTCTTCCTCAATCTCTGGATCCCATTCCTCTACGTTTGGTGGATTTTCAATTATGTTCCACAGACCTTCTCTTCATAGAAGTAGACTACATTTCATAGACCATGATACATAGTTTGTTCCATCCAGCTTGGATATAAGGGACAAACTTTGTAGATTGACTTGTGCCATGTTTTCTTATATGGATATAAAACTATAATTAATAAAACACACTGTCTGTTTACTGTAACGTGTAACAACACAAACTCTCACTTTTTACATAAATCTGTTTTATCCTAGTTAAACTGACTTTGCAGCCTCTGGGCCCATAACCAGTGTTAAGCCTGGGTTCCCCAACCAGTGTTAAGGAGACAAGCTAAACAGAATGTGCAGCGTTAGTCAGATAGGCATACAGATAAATGTGTGAGATAAGTTTGTATGTTAGTTAACATACAGTAAAAATAATAGATATGCTTGTGTTATCAAAAATATAGTTTATTCCATTTAGAGTTTTATAGCATAGTCAAAATAACAGTCCATTAGTCATGTATCGTTTTAATCAGTCCATTCAAGGATATTCAATTAGCAAAATCCGTGTAGACTATCCAATGTCAGTTCACTTACAATAAATCAGTCCTCTCACAGTTGATAATTCAGCAGTCCTTTCTCTTTCCCGTTCCAGTAGGGGAAAAACGCAGTCTTCAATCCATGCAGTAATTAGGGATCATCAAGCCAGAGAGAGCAAGCTGCCGTGCCTTGCTTCTTTTATGGTGCTTTTACAACCACTCCCTTAATTACAGTTAATTCTTACAGTTAAAGTTACAGACACTTTAACTAACAAACTATGATAACATATTTATTATTTTACCTAAACCAGTTCGGGTAAACAATGTTATCCCTAACAGGTGTGGCTTGGTGGGCGTGGCAGGGGAAGAATACTGTAAAATCTCCAATCAGAGGTGTTGTTTGCCTGTTCTCTGAACTACAAAAAATCTCTACTACCGGTTTCCAGAACTGGTCAGAACCTGCTGAATACCACCTCTGCATATTCCCAATAGATTTGTTTGTTTGTTTGTTATTTGTGGAATTTATATTGCTGCCTATTCACAGATGGCGACTCAAGACAGCTTACAGAAAATAAACCCCCATATAAAAAACAATAACTTTAGTAACAGAGTGGTCAACACCTGGAACTCACTACCTGACTCTGTTGTTACATCCTCAAACCCAGGGGTGGTATTCAGTAGGTTCTGACCTGTTCTGGAGAACTGGTAGTGGAAATTTTGAGTGTTTCAGAGAACTGGAAAATATCATCTCTGACTGGAGATTTTACAGTATCCTTCCCCTGCCATGCCCACCAAGCCACGTCCACAGAACTGGGAGTAAAAAAAATTTGATTCCCACAATGGCTCAAACCCCCAAAACTTTAACCTTAAACTGTCTACCATGGACCTCACTTCATTCCTAAGAGGCCTGTAAGGGGACATGAATAAGCGCACCAGTGTGCCTTCCATCCTTGTCCTACTGTTCCCATTTATTCATATCAGAGGTGGTATTCAGCAGGTTCTAACCAGTTCTGGAGAACCAGTAGCGGAAATTTTGAGTAGTTTGGAGAACTGACAAATACCACCTCTGACTGGAGATTTTGCAGTATCCTTCCCCTACCACGCCCATCAAGCCATGCCCGCAGACCAGTAGTAAAAATATTTGAATCCCACCACTGATTCATACTCATTTATTATGTATATGCTTATACCTGTTTATACTTATATAGGCAGAGATGGGGCTTTGCCCTGTTTCTGTTTGTATTAGTTTCAGCCATACCTGATACAAGCAACAGCATGTCAATTGCATCCTTAGGCTAGACTTCTGCAATGCATTTTGCATGTGGCTGCCTTGGAGACTATTTGAAAGTAGCAGTTGAAACAGGATATAGTAATCTGGCTGCTGGTGGTACAAGCCACCAGAAACACATAACACTGGAGTTGCAAGTACTGCATTGGATGTCAAGAGACTTCTCAATGCAATTCAAAATGGTAGCCCTTACCTATAAATCCCTGCATGGCATGGAACCCAGATATCTTTGGGACCACTTACTTTGCAAAGAGTCAACCAGTCAATGTGTACTTCCTAACTAGGAATGTAACAGGTACCCCTGATATTAAATCTGGGGAAGGAGTTAGAAAAACCAGTTTTATCATTCTCAAAAGATAATTCATCATTATTTAATCTACTGTGGGAACCATTTTGGGCAGGGGTCCTCAAACTTGGCAACTTTAAGACTTGTGGACTTCAACTTCCAGAATTCTATGCTGGCTGAAGAATTCTGGGAGTTAAAGTCCACAAGTCTTAAAGTTGCCAAGTTTGGAGACCTCTGATTTTGGGAGTGAATGAAAAGGACTAAACAAAAAAAATCTCTCTTCTAGCAGAGTGAACGGAATCAAAAACGAAAGGGATGAATTGATTTTGGATGAAATGGCCAGAAAGCAATGCTGAGAAAACATTTGAGAGATTTGTACAAGCATGATAGCAGAATGTCAAACAATGATTTAAGTGAAAAAATAAATGCTTAAAATAATAATGCTACTTTCCAAGAACAAATGTTGGAAAATAAATCATAAATACTATTTGAGGGTGTTTGACAATGGTATGGCTACATATATAGATGGAATAAGTGAAAACAAAAGTTAAAAGACGAATGTAATTTGCCTTCAGAATGGTGGTGCAATTTGTTTAATGTGTATGTGAAGACTTCATTTATGTCATGTATTGGAGGAATGCCATTATTCAAATATACAAAAGAAAAATAAGGGGGGGGGGGGGTTAGTTTGTGTTCCCAGCAAAGTTATTATAACAGAATATTGAGAAATAGCTAATAAGCAAAATTATCCAAAGTCATTTTAGTTAAGATGACTTGCTATATAAGTTTGATTAATAAATGAAAACAAATAAAATGGAATTTTGTCTTACATCAGCTAAAGGATGCATAGACTAGATTTTTGCCCTTAAATGGGTTATTGCTAAATTATGAAACTGTACTTGTGTATTTGTTGTTGTAGAGTAAGTTTATAGTAAAAGCGAATAGGCTTGACTTATGGAACATTGTATATGAATATGGCATTGAAAAGATTTGGAATGCAACAAAAGCAGTATATTATAGTGAGAATAAATACAATTCTTAGCAAATGAATCATTACTAAACAGAAAGGAAGATAATATTTTTCTTTAGTTGTTTATGTATTTGTTCAAAAATGTGAAAGGAATTCTTGTGAGAGCTGATCATTGGGAACATGAATGAGTTTCTGTATGCAAATGATGCCTTTTTTGTCTGAGAACCCAAATTATGTGGAACAAATTATGAATAAATTTGATGATGCAATGAGGAGTATTAATTTGAAACTCAAGGACAAAATGATTATTTTTGACAGGGAAAATTGAGTGAATAGATACAAATTACATGCAAGTAATAAAGAAATACTGTACAAGCAGATGAACTTGTCTGTAGAAAATTGACTGAAGATGGAAAATGGATAGAGAATTCTTATTCCTTTGAATCAATTGTTTAATCCAGGTAGCTGCCTTGACAAATTCCTGCAGTTGTATTGGCAACACTTCAGAAGTGGGTTGCCACTGCCTGCTTTCTAAGTTGGAAAGAGAGTGACTGACCCAAGGTCACAGCTTGCTTTGTGCCTCAATCAGGACTAAAACAGCAATAGCAATAGCACTTAGATTTATATACCGCTTTATAGTGCTTTACAGCCCTCTCCAAGCTGTTTACAGAGTTAGGCATATTGCCTCCAACAATCTGGGTCCTCATTTTACCCACCTCAGAAGACTGAGTCAATTTGAGCCTGGTGAGATTCAAACTGCCAAATTGCAGGCAGCTGGCTGTCAGTAGAAGTAGCCTGCAGTACTGCACTCTAACCACTGGACCGCCGTGGCTCATGAATAGTCTCCTAGTTTCTAGCTTCATTCTTTAACTATGCTGGCTCTTAAACAACATTTAGATATGCAAATGCTGCTAAAAAGATAAAATAGATGGTCTGTTGCATGAACTATGTGGGGTTTTTTTAATGATTGTACATAGGAATGTGCTTCTGTCCACTTGGTTGTATAGAAAGAAGAGTTTTAGTAGAAACAATTGAATGCAGAGAAAGTAGGATACTTTAAGTACATACAATGAAACAAGGAGAGATGGAAGGAAGAATAAATAGGTAATGATTGAATGTAAAAAAATACAAAATTTACAGAAGAGATACTGTACGTTGTTGAGATTGGATCATATAGATAAAATAAATTGTAAAATAAATAAAGGAAGAAGGATGGGTTAAGAAGAAAGGAAAGACCAAGAAAGACACAGGTGGAGGGAGTTAATGAAATCCTGAAAAAGACAAGAAGTTAATGAATTAATGTACAGGCGTGAAATTAGAATGGTTTTCAAGAATAGAAAGGTATAAAGTACAGTGTGCGGTGTTTCTTTAAAGTAAGGGTTTTTTTTCACACTTGGCAACTTTTTAAGATGGGTGGATTTAAACTGAATGGCAAACTGGCTGTGGAATTCTGGGAGTTGAAGTCCACACATTTTAAAGTTGCCAAGTTTTTTAAAAAAACATTGTTTTAAATGATTTTTTCTTTTCTCTCATCTCCTGCCTTTACTGTTTTTTTTTTTTTTTGCTTACTATTTCATAAGCTTTAAGCATTTAAGCATTTTGGGTGACATTGCTTAGTCTGAAAGGAAAATAATCTGACCTGTCCAATTGTAACTCTAATGCAAATACTCTCATCATCTTCTAGGAAAATATTGTGTTTTTCAAAGACACTTCAGAATTTATTGCCTAAAGCTCAGAAACACTAGGGAAAATAATCTTGTAGAAATCCTGAAGAAACAGAGAGGTAATTTTGCAATCATACAATTTCCTACATGATAAATGCTTTACTGAAAAGTTCCTGTTTTAAAAGCAATACAGACAAATGTCCAGACAGAACATTTTTTTAAGAAATAGAGTGACAGAAAAGTTTTGTGAGGACACAGGAATTCAAATTAAATCAATGAAGTCAATCTAGCTCAACCTTCCCAAACTTGGGCAGTATTAAGTCAGAGGGTTTATATCTTAACATCTGGAAGGAATATCTGACTTGTTAGGTGAGCTCTGTTTAACAGAACTAGTCAATTGCTGTCTTCTTGAATAGAAACTTAAGTCTCAAATGCAGTGCAAGTTTCTCTCTGAGAGGATTTTTGAAAGAAATTGTCATTGGTCTTGAATACAGCTCATCAGTCCGGAACCCGCATTATGTATCTGATATTATCACAGTTGAGAAAGTTCAGAAATATTTCACAAGAAAAGTTCTCCTCTACTCATTGCAGAATACCTTATGCCACCAGACTCGAAATTCTAGATCTAGAAAACCTGGAACTACGCCGCCTTCGGTCCCATCTAAGTATATAAAATCATACATTGCAATGTCACCCAAAATGCTTAAAAGCTTAAGAAATAGTAAGCAAAAAAAATAATAATGTAAAGGCAGAAGATAAAAGGAAAAAAAATAGTTTAAAACAGTGTTTTTTTTAAAAAAAATTGGCAACTTTAAAATGTGTGGATTTCAACTCTCAGAATTCCCCAGCCAGTTTGCCATTCAGTTTAAATCCACCCAACTTAAAAAGTTGCCAAGTGTGAAAAAAAAACACCTTACTTTACTTTACTTACTCCTCTACTCATTGCAGAATACCTTATGCCACCAGACTCGAAATTCAAGACCTAGAAAACCTGGAACTACACCGCCTTCGGTCCGATCTAAGTATAGTATATAAAATCATACATTGCAATGTCCTACCAGTTCCTGTTTTAAAAGCAATACAGTAATGAATACTTCAGCTTCAACCATAACAATACAAGAGCAAACAATAGATACAAACTCAAGGTTAATCGCACCAAACTTGATTGCAGGAAATACGACTTCAATGTCTGGAATACTCTACCTGACTCTGTGGTTTTTTTTCCCCAAACCCCAAAAACTTTAACCTTAGACGGTCTACTATTGACCTCACCCCTTTCCTAAGAGGTCTGTAGGAAGTGTGCATAAGCGCAACAACATGCCTACCATCCCTGTCCTATTGTTTCTTTTATTTTTCTCATATGTATCCATGTATTCATAACTATGTTTTTACTTAAACCTATTATCTTGTAAGCAATTGACAAACCAAATAAAATAAATAAAATAAGAGAGATTATGAGGAAAAAAACCATATTTTCTAAAGCGTTACTCATTTATTTTTTATTTTTTTTATATGTACCCATGTGTTCATAACTATGTTTTTACTTATACCTATTATTTTGTAAGCAATTGGCATAAATAAATAAATAAATAAATAAATAAACAAACAAACAAACAAACAAACAAACAAACATTCTTACCATTAGGAAATAGAAGCAATTCAAACTGTGGAAAGTGGGATTCTCTAACAGAGAGTGTTTTCTCTTATAATAGCGATAGCACTTAGACTTATATACTGCTTCACAGTGCTTTACAGCCCTGTCTAAGTGGTTTATAGTCAGCATATTGCCCCCAACAATCTGGGTCCTCATTTTACTGACCTCAAAAGGATGGAAGGCTGAGACAACTTAAACTGGTGAGACCTGAACTGTCAAACTGCTGCCAGCCGGTGATCAGCAGATGTAGCCTGCAGTACTGCACTCTAACCACTGTGCCATCGCAGCTTTTTAATAATTATAAAATATCTTCCATTTTGATACCAGATATCCAAGTCAGGTGACAAAAATTCTCTTCTCTCTTTCATAGTTCAACTACTTTTTCTTTGGATAGGTTGCTATTAATATATCAACTCTGTCAGTGGCTGATGGGTAGGTACTTGAACATAGAAGAGCCATCTGTTGATCTAATGATGAGGCGAGGAAAAGATGTCCAGCTAGGTTAATAGTTCCTTTAAAAAAAATGAGGGAATATCCTTTGTGTTCTATAATATAAGCTCCTAACTCTCCTTTTTTTCTTTCCTCAATTCCCCCCCCCTACACACACACACACAACTTTCTACACTTGTTGGCCCCTTTTCGATTCTGCCTTCAAATTATCTTCCTTCAAACTGCTCCCTCCTCCCTCTGGTTTCTCCGAGGGGTTTCTGCTACAACTGCTCATCCATGTTTCTCTTTGTTTGCTTGTTGCCCCTGGCTATACAGATCTCCCTCCTTCTCTACTTTCACTAGTATCCTATTCTTTTTGTCTGCTGAATAGACTACTCCAGAATTAATATTTAGCTTTCTAATGACCTAAATGGAAATAAATGCATAATTTAAATCTCAAATGATTCATGTGAAATAATATAATTTCAACAGTAGAAT
The DNA here is from genome assembly GCA_033807585.1 of Hydrophis major. Lineage (NCBI taxonomy): Eukaryota > Metazoa > Chordata > Lepidosauria > Squamata > Elapidae > Hydrophis > Hydrophis major. Next base: position 323,699,952 of record CM066328.1, on the reverse strand, counting down.
AATTATTTTTAAAAAAGAAACAGTCTTTGCTTGCTTGCCAATATTTTTTTCTTATCCCTATTTTAGTATCATTAGAACTAATAATAATGGCAGCATCAGTAATCTATTCTGTGTTTATGTCTGCATAGAATAGTTCCTTTCTAATGATTTAACATTTTTCCTTACAATTAAAATGGAATCTAGCTTCAACATTATCTATTCAGACTCCACATTAGTCCTATCAAATCAGTTTGTTTATAAAAACCAGTTGTTAACTCTCCTAATCTCTGGCATATTCTCCAATTTAAATTTGATTTAAAACTCAAGGAGAGGAAGATGAAACTATAACTACAAAGATCCTCCCAGGACTGAAGTCACTGATAAGATGATAAAGTCAAGTGTGTTACTCATTTAATTTGTACTCTTCTTGGGATACTAAATTTAGTAAATGACTAAATCACTATGCAGAATTACAGCTATTTCTAGACTGTAAGTGATGTAGCACAGCCATACTGTTGCAAAAACATACCCCAATTATTTTCTGAAAGAGGTCTTTCAAAAATGTACTATCTCCCAGGAATCCTGCATTTAATTACATAGTCCAGTTCCCCCCTTTGCACACATAAATTCAACTTTGCACATGTACAAACACATACCTCAGAATACAGCTACATTGTACATGTGCATCAGTCTGCAAGGGATGTTACTGGGTGCTTTTTTATTCATAAATTTAAAAAAATGCCTGTGTTGATAATGCTGTTTAATAGCAACTGACAAAATTTTACTTGGCCTTATCACTGAAAGAATCACAAATAGTATAGCAGTATCAGTTCCAGAGGACTTAAAAGACAAATAGAGGACTGCATTGTATTCAATATTCATTGAAATTTACTTTTCAGTAGGCCAACCTAGGACTGAATCCCTACATTCTGAAATGTAGACCTATTGTACTCAGTATCCCCATATAAGATTTGGGTCTTAAAACATCTGGAAGAAACCTGATTAGGGGAAGATAAGTGGGTATATTGTGTTAGCTTGATTGGCTATGACAAAGACAATTATATATGATGTTGGTTTATTGGAATGCAATTAAGATGCAAACTTTTAATTATGAAAATGGTAGCAGAGATTATAAAAAAAAATGTGGAGATACTTTTAATCCTCACCTATACTGCCTGGACCTTGATACAAATTTCCTTCTGTTTTAGGCAGCTGAATCTGGACTGCAAAAATACAGGTAACTCCTACAATGGGAAAATATTTGTACCAGAGCTTTAGTAGTAGTGCAGATATAGGAGTTTCACAGTCTTCTTCCTTCTTTTAATTGCACTTGCATAATCAACATGACATGTAGTGTAACACTGAATCCCAGCAGTGAGTGTAGGTATCAGGGCCTCAGCTTGCACTATGAAGATGCAATCTCTGGGAAATGTTATCCTACTCACCAGGAAGGCTTTAAAAAATGTTGGGGAAATAAACCAAATATTCAAATAATTGTAAGCCAAGAAGTTTAATTTTTCCCCCTATATTTTGGCATCTCATTTGCTGTTGACAGGGTAAGGCACTGAAATTTGAGATAAACTACAAAGGCATAAATGGTACATCAAACAATAACATCTTTGCCTGCTGTTGTTTTCCTTTTAACAGGGGATGCTAATGATCTTTCATCTTTGTTTTATTTCTACCTCAAAGAATTAATGTTGAACTGAATACATTAGGAAAAATGTATCATGATGGAAAATGTTAATTTGATGCTTAATATTAATGTAAGTATTAAAGGACCCACTTGCTGTCCACATAAATACAAGACCTAGATTCCTCTTTAATGTGACGTTCTTTAAGATTTGTTTCCTGGATACAAAAGAAGAATTAAAGCTTAGATATTCAGCCTGCATACATGGAAAACAGTGGTTTCAAAAAGCCAGATCTGAACATTTCTAACATATTTTAATTTGGAAACAGAATATATGCCACTGAGATATCAAACTAACAATGCTACTGACTGAGCCAATGACACCCATAGCCTTTTTTTTTAGTATGCACACATGAAACTCTGTTCACTGCATGAATAGGTCCATGTTGTTAATAGTCTTTTATGTGGCTTAATAAAGGCATGAGTCAATGTTGGATATGTCATAAGGCAAGTTTGAAGTGGCTTGCTTTGGAGAACAAATATGAGGTGAGCAGCTTGGCAGGAAGGGTCTGGACAACAAATCCATGTGTCCAAAGCTTAGCCTTTACTTCCTTAAAATTGTATGCTGCCTTTATATGTCCTGGAGCACACTGTTCTGTTACCAGTAGAGGCAGTCCTCAATTTATGGCCACAATTTAGCCCAAAAGTTTCTATTGCTAAGTAAAACATTTGTTAAGTGAATTTTGCCCCATTTTACATCCTTGCTTGCCACAGCTGGTAAGTGAATGACTGCAGTTGTTAAGTTACCATAGTAACCCAGTTGTACAGTGAACAGTATATGGTCATAAGTGTGAAAAAAGAGTCATAAAGTAATTTTTTCAATGTAACTTTGAATGGTGACTAAATGAACTGTTGTAAATTGAGGACTACCTGTACTGAATTTATATTCTACCATCAATCCATTCACCTTTTATGGAAGGAATGGGAAAGTGTCATCTCCTTGTTTTTTACTTCAAGATATCATGGCCAGAACTATCTTGAGAAATACACTCCACAGTGAGACAAACCGGACTAATGTAGTGGTGGTGGTGGTGTTTGAAGCATTCTTATTATTTTTCCATAGGCTTTACCTTGTGACTATTTATTGTTGGTCTAAAGTTGCCCCTGTTTGTCTTTCCACAGAGACTACAGCAGCAGCTGAAGAAAAAGCATCTCTATGTTTTCTGAGCCCATTTGATGCTTAATGTGTTTTAGCTGGAAAGGCACTTTATGAAAAATGATCACAATGCTTTGGACGAATAAAAGGTTATATAAGTATCAACAGGGAAGAATAAACCTGTGGAAACTGTGTATTGATGCACAACTGCACAAAGACTACATTGATAATTGAAAAATACTTGAAGCACACAGAAAAGTTATTTAAAGCATATCAGAAATGTACAATAGTTTCTCACTATGTTTATGAGCTAGGAAATGCATTGACATAAAACTGCAGTATCATTGATATTCCAAGATACTTTTTCTGGGATGATATTTTCCCCCTCTTCATCCTCTCATTTTGGTTTTTAGACTTCAGATTTAACAGGGTCTAAAAGGTGCTTAGTAAGAGCAACTTTAATTGGGGAGATGAAATTAATATCACGAAGGGTACAATTAATCCACTACAAAGTAAATTTCTGTCCTGCCAGAAAAAGAAAAGAAAGTGTAGGATCATTCGATCTTACATTGAACAAAAGGGTAGGAGAAAATCTAACTTATCAGCACATCTTCTAATGTCTCTATCCTCATTGTCATAAAGAACTTTATGTCAACATTCCGACTGATGAACCCACCCAAAGCAAGCATGGCTAAGATGATCCAATCTCTTTATGCAAAACTCTATTGAGTACATCATATTGGGAAAGATGATGGCAAAACCAAATCTAACTATTTCCCATGCACACCCATATAGTTAAAGTTCAGGTCTCTCCCCCCCCCCCCCCATTAGACCAGGTCACATTGTCTAATGGAGACTTCTGGTGTTGTTCTGAGAAAGTCTTTTGGCTCTGGTAAACACCTGCTGAAATGTCCTTGGTTCTCATGGCTGGCATCTGGATGTCTAGAACCTAAGTTCTATCTCCCCTCTTCCCTCCCCCCATAGTTCATTGGCAAGCTGAGAAGCAATAATAGGTGCAACAGCAAAGGCGCCTTTTGAAGATTGACTCTTTCCTACTACAAACTCAGCAGCAACCACAGTTAATGTCTCTTTTCCCCCCTCACTTGATAAAAAGACCTTGTCTTGAATTCACAAGTAGGAAAGCATTTCTGCTTGCATACATTAGCTCTGCCAAATCCTTCTGTCAGAGATTTAAATTCAGCAGAAGCCCTTGTTAGATAATATGCCAAAGACAAGCCAAGTGCTGAAAAAATATTAACTAAGGAGCAGAACATCCCCTTACAAAAATATAAAATGCTCATAATATAGTTATCTTGGTACAAAATATGGGCTTAACACAACTGCCAGTTAATGTTAAGAGATATTCATTATATTTGAAGCAGAGGATAGATTTATCATAAATACATGAGCTTGAAAAGCCTCCTTTCTACCTAAACTACATTTTAAAGAGAGGGGAGCAAAATCAAGACATTTGCTTTTTCTGTTAAACCCAGAGAGTTATTTAATAGATCACCTGATGAAAAGCCTGCAAAGACCTTAAACCATTTCTCATATTTGTCCTAGTAGTCAAAATGGCTCATTGGTGCAAAGAGATCATCTCTAAAATCTTCCAGTTTTCCAATCTCATTCCAGCCCTGTGCTCAACCTAAAGTTATTCCAAAGTACTTTGACCTCAGAAGCATTGGAGGAGGGCTAGAAGCTCAGAAAAAACTAGTGTCTCCATAGATTTCTATTTATTCTTTTTTTATGTGTATATTTGCTGGTCCCCAATTGCAGGGTGTTTTGCTTTTTCTGTATAGTAGTGATTGGCAATCAACCTCTGCTAGATAGGAGACAGTAAAAGCATACTTGTAGGGATGACATAATTGCTCAACTCAGTAAGTTAGTCCCAGTCATTGTAATAACATAGCTCAGTTTACGCTAAGCATGGCTTGCTGTAATGAATTGTTTAGAAGATGCAAAAGTGGGGTTTATATATTTTAAATACAATAACTAAATTCAAATAAGACAAAGGGTAACTCCAATCCCAAGTTTTATTCTACTATTGCTTCTATCTCTGCAATTCTGCCCCCCCCCCATAAACATTATAGTCATAAAATAAATTATAGAGATTCCATCATTCCAATCACATTTACTCATCTACCAGAAACAGTAAAATAGAATAGAATATAATGGAATGGAATGGAATTCTTTAATGGCCAAGTATAATTGGACACACAAGGAATTTGTCTTGGTGCAAATGCACTCAATGTAGATTAAAAAAAAGATACATTCATCAAGAGTCAAGAATCATCAGGTACAACACTTAATAATAGTCAGAGAGTACAATAAGCAATCAAATCATACTAGGAAACAGTCAATATAAATTGTAAGGATACAAGCGACAGTCATACAGTCACAAATGGGGGGGGTGATAAGGAGTGGTGAGAAGATTTACAGTAGTGTACACTTTGTAAATAGTTGAACAGCATTGAGGGAATTATTTGTTTAGCAGAATTATTTGTTTAGGCTTTCGGGAAAAAACTGTTCTTGTGTCTAGTTGCTGACAGCAGTAGAGTACTGCTGTGCAGTACTCTATAGCATTGTTTTGAGGGAAGGAGTTGAAACAGTTTATGTCCCGGATGTGAGGGGTCTGTAAATATTTTCACAGACCTCTTTTAGACTTGTGCAATATACAGGTTCTCAACTGAAGGCAGGTGGGGTAGTAATTGTTTTTTCTGCAGTCCTAATTATCCTCTGAAGTCTGTGTCTGTCCAGTTGGGTTGCAACCAAACCAGACAGTTATAGAGGAGCAGGTGATAGACTCAATAATTCCTCTGTAGAGAAGGCAGATCCCAATGGTTAGCAAGCTCTATTTGCAATAGGCATTCTCTGGTGTGGTCCTTGCTTTATGGCTCATCCTTCCCCTTAAAGTGAGGCTGGCCTCATCTCTTTTAACTTTTCAGTGACCTTTCAAGACCTGGTTATATCAGCAGATCTGGGGACTCCAGGGGACTGGGGAAATATTGATATAACTCCCATGTAATTACAACCTGATCTTTGCCCAATCTCTTTTTTATTCTGTTTTTGTTTTGTGCTTCTTTTATAATTTTAATTTTTGTGTGTATCAACAGTTTGTTTTTAACTTTATTGTGTACCACTCAGAGTCACTTAATTATGAAATTATAAATTGGATGGATGGATTGCTAAAATTTGAGTGTCATTTTCTACATGCTTTCTACAATCATTTTTCCCTTTGTCTTTTTCTATAATAGTCCTACACTGATCCTGAAAATTAGAAGTAGGGTTGTATTTCATTAAGTTTGGAAATAAACACATTGCTTTTACTGAATCTGACCATTGCTCTGGCTATTCAATACTTGAATGGATAATATCTTCCTCTAAGTATACCTTTGATAAGCTTCACTTTGATAATGCAGTTCAGGACATATAGTAAGTTTCAGTTAAACATTAAATTGAAGCTTTGCATAGTTCTAGTCACTATAATAAGCTGTACTTGGAGATATTGAGCATTAAAACTTTAAGCATGCAAAGAACCTTTTTGATCAGCCATCTACCTTTGAATTATCTGATTTATACTTATAACCATTCATAGCAATAAGGAACATTTCAATGAAAGTTAATTCTACATACTGTAAATGTATTGGCAAAGCCCTTAAGACAATTATATGTCATTAAAATCAAATGTATTTTCTTGAGTTTTGTTGTGCATTTTGGAAACCAAATGTCTTATTTACACCCATCTGTGTATGTAAAGTAGGTAAAATTCATCAATAACATTAGCTTCAATTGCCTTCTCAAACTTTATAACAAGCAGCAAACTTGTTTTATCCTATGGAAGGGAAGATCAGCTGAGTACTAGAAGAAAAAACCCAAATGTAAGAAACAAACAGCCTTATTAGGACTTCTTTGCCAACAGATGTCCTTGAGTCAGGATATATCCTCTCTTAAAAATAGGAAAAGGAGGAAAAATTATCTCTGAAGAAAAACTTAAGGAGCAATTTGGGATATCAAGTATGATAGATCACATTGCTAAATTATGATTGCATGGAATAGAGTTCCTTCCCCTTGGCAACTCTCCAATGTCTAGACTTCAGTTTTCTGCAGTGTCTATGCCACTGTGGGAATTCTGGGAATTGAGTATAGCACCTGAAAATTGTCCACATTGAAGAATACTGACATAGAAATGTTAATGAAGGAAAATTTGTCCTTTGAACATGCATATAGGCTGCAAACCTACATAGAATGAAACTGCTGAAATCCTGTTGACTTCAACTGTATTTAAATAGTTTATAGCCCATAAGAACAATGTTTGTACAATCACAAACTAAGCATCTGTTCTCAGGATATGATATTACTGCCAATAAATGCAGAATTATTCAGAGGTGTTCTTGAGACTTGATACAAAAAAGAAAAAAAGGGATCTCTGCACAAAATGTTCCCATGCACCCTGTGACAAATTGTATAAACCACAGTTCCATAGTCTCTGAGTGATTATATAACCACTCATTCCTTTCATTTTTCAAAGAGAACCTTTATTATTATCTCAGATTGTCAAGCACTTGACATAGTAGAAAGATATGTTTGTTTTGGAGAAATGCATTGATCATATTGATGTAGAAACTCTGTAATTTGCTTTTACGATGAACTTCTGCTTTGACAGAAATCATATACTTAAGCAGGTGAGAGAAAGATTGAGATGTTTTCAATCAGTTGGCTAGCCTAATGGGATTAGTTTGTTTGGTTTTGTCCTTTGATCTTAAGAAACAGTAATAACCCAAGCAAGAAATATTTTACCCTTTTATGTCTGGGAAAAGAGCTACCATCTACTTGTTATCCAAATTTAATCAGATGTTAAATGGATGTACTCCATACTCTGGAATACCACCTACTGTCCTCTTCTCTTATCCTTATCTATGTTGTCCATAGAAGTAATCCTTTAATTAAACCAACCAAAAATGGACAAATTTGTTTTAAGCCCCCTTCATCAAACAGGCAATTTCCCCAAATGTAGAATACTTGAAATTCAAAATGCTACATTGATATATAAAAATATAATCTGCTTCATAAAGAGTCTTGTTTCTAGGGATTTGGGCACCTTTTTTTTCCTGATAGCCAATACAACTATTACAGTGTTGTTTTTATTTTTGAAGTGTCCTGTTACTTAACAGAATCAGAGAGACTCATTCAGCCATTAATTATATAGGTTGCCAAATAGACTTAGGTAAGTTTAGTGCAATATTTTGATGAGTCTATTATACATGCTTTGTTATATATGCATTAAACTGTGAAAGGCTTGATACATCTCTTTTTAGTTAACTGGCCTATCATAATGTGCTGTAAATATTTGCCTGCCTTTCTTAGCACTTAACTTGATTTTAGAAAAAATACTTTCTTTGTTCATTTTTACAACAATATCAGCACCATAAAGTTGATAATCATACTATTTGAGAGAAGTGACGGTGAGGGAAATCTCTACAAATCACATAAGCATGTCATCTTCTTTCACTTAATGGCATGGTTTCAGAGCCCCTAATAAATCATTTTTGGTTCATAAAATGTTGAATCAACCTTCTTCAAGGTATATCAACCCCTTTGTGAATGAAGCTGAAGGACATAGCTACACACTTTTTTATGAATTTGATATTCCTTTTTCTCAAGAACTTACTTATAAACAAAGTGTCCTTACAAAGTATAAATTATAATATATCACAACTAAAGTTAGGATGAGATCTTTGTGAGAATTAGTAAGGGAAAGAATGGATCTTCCCTTAAGCCTAAATCTGGAACCAACAAGGTAGCCAACACAAACAACCCTCTGTACCTTTATTAAAAAAACATTTTAATCAAACCTATGAAGTAATTTAGTATGTGACAAATCATGCACAACTTCCAGAATCATTATTATTTTTATGACTACTCTTGGATATCCAGATAAGCCCCATACCCATTCTTAGAAATTAAAAAAATGGTGACTGCAGCTCTCTCCTGTGCTTGTAAATGTGCCTCTATCTATCCCAAATACAGAGATTGATGAGATGAATGTACTTATGAGGGCTAAAGAATGTGGCAGAGAAAAGCATCATTACTTTTTCTTTTGATAAATTCCCTTTGTCACTGACCACACTTAGCATAGCAGCCAATTTTTATTTGATTTTTTTATCCCACTTTTATTACTTTATAAGTGACTTCAGTAAACATACCTAATATTCCTTCCTCCTCTTTTTTCCCCAGCACAATAACCCTGTGAGATGTGTTGGGCTGAGTTCTCTGAGGAAGCTGTTTTCTTTCATTCCATATGGAACATCAAAAAAAATAAAAATAATAGGTGCCTATTGAACCAAGGAGGATTGTCAAGGTGCTAGTGCTCCACCCCTCACAGTTATGTTGATGTAGTGCTCAATCAGCCCGATGTGAATTGCCAATCCCAGATCTTCAAACCACCAGGAAAGTGAGGATGTGTCTCACCTCTGGAGGGAGTATATTCCAGATAGTGGGGACAAGAGGGCCCTTTTCCTGGACATTTTTTTTAACTGACAGGTCTGTAACATTGACATGCTAATTTGATCCTCTCTCCCTTTTCCTTTCTCATTATTTCTTTCTTTCTTCCTTGTGCATGTGCACTTTTGCGTCCATTTTGAATCATGGCAACTTCCAAATTACATTGAGAAAGTGTCATATTCTGCAGGATGGCCTAACAGTATTTTAAATGCACATATATCTCCAGGATCAAAGGATTTCTGCCTTAAATGGGGAGTGAAGCTCTTGTTCTCATGTGCCCCTTGTTAGGTTTTAATAAGCCACTAGTGGCCAACAGAATGCGGTTACAATCTTTGATCTGGGATTACTCAAATAGTTCTGTGTAGGGGAGAACCAGTCTGGTGAAGTTTAACCCTCTGGATCCTAAGATATCATTTCCAGTCTCTCACCATAACATTTAACTGTAGCATTTCAACATTTTGAGATTATCTGACAATTAAAAAGTACTCTGGCTCTGTTTGACACATTTAAGCTACTATTATAGATACAATAAGCAACTCCTTTCCTATAATATCCCAAAAATAGATTACCTCAGTCATATTTTCATGAATTAGATTCAGTGAGAATCTAGCTAGCTAATTTCAGCATTTTATTGTTTTAAAAACTGGTGAATTTTTTAAGCAGATTAAATGTGCTTGGTGTGAAAGCAACTGTGCGTGCTTGATTTCTTCTTATTGAATATTTATTTCTCCCTCATTCTACAACCATTTTGTTTGCCCTCAGTTATGGTGCTAAAAAAGAGCAACTCCTTCAGTTGTTTTCAAGGAAATCTTTGTGAATAAAAGACAGTTAACAGGGAAAAAAGCTGACAGCTGAAGTATTAGTAAAATTTCCTTTTGTTTCCAATAAATTGTTTAAAATAGTTTTACTTAACATAAATGTGATTCTTTTTAAAAAAAAAATTCAGAAAAAAAAATATTCTGCAAAGAGTTGAATGGTTTTTTATGGTTTTTTTCCCTGTTCACAGATCACTATTCTTTGGAACAGGGCAAACAAAGCTATTATTAAAGGAGAACACTATGGCTGGGAGTTTCACTCTGATTCTGCCTTAAGGCAATTCCTGGCCAGAAGCTGTGAATTGGCAGAGAGATGCTAATGGCTTGGAATGAGTACCTAATCTTTCTGAAGTTGGATATCTCTCCCACTCACCCACCCACCCAAAGAGGAAGAAGTAAATTTAGATCTGTGTGTGAAAAAAAAAAAAACATCAATTCAGGCTCATCTTAGAACAGGGATACCAGGAAACAGCATTTTAAAACTAAGGGGCTTTGAAAAAGTAGAAAAAGGAAAGGGGACAGAAAGGAAGGCAAAAGGGATTTTGTGACACTGGGCTGCGTGTTTGATTATATGCATGGGCTTCTCAGAGACCTGCTATGCTGTCTACCTCCATTATAGTTAACTTGTATATTTGTAAATTATACAAGTTAAAAACCCACCCAGGTTTCTCTTCTCCTTTTTCCTTCATATCTGTAAAAAAATCCTTTGCATTGTTTCCTGTGATGGAAATCAAACATTGATGATTGTCCTTAAATTTCTCACCCACTAGGAAAATGGGAAGTCCAGAATACCATATATACCACACAGAGAATATGATGCATGCAATGTATTCACCCCCTTGAGTTAGCCCAAAACAATCTGTTTTGTAACTGTTATAGTCCATCCTGAAAGAGTTATTCTGCATTGTTCTTTGCTAGGACCCTGGGCCACTTGAAGAACTAAAAAAAACAGCAATTTGGAAGACTGGAAATAAACAGGCAGACAGGGCTAAACTCAATGCAAAAACCTTTATAGTTTTCAAGATGAGACAAAATCAATGGGTAGCCAGGATAGAATCATTTGTATATTGAAATGAGATGCAATATTTGTGCACAAACACCCAAATAGTAACAAAATAATCACTAAATTTATTTGTGGGATGAGAGGACCTTTGCTCATGAACAGTGCACAAACATGGTATACAAAGATGTTAATAAGAAGGCTATTTCTCAAAGTTCCCCTATTTTCAAATTTCCTTGGTTGGCCAAGATGGGGGGCCAGGCCTGAAGGCATGTTCCACACATAGTAACTTGAACTTGTCCTCCTCACAAACTTTGTGCCTGCTTTAACTTGATTCCTAAGGGCTGAGGCATATAGTTAATTATTAGTTGCATTTGCATCCAATCTTTGCTCCCAAGAATATAAGATACCATGCTGAGTGTTCCCTATCCAATTTTAACCTCACAGCAATCCTCTGACATTGGTTAACCTAGAAAATAATGACTGGTTCAAGGTCAAATCTCAATGGTGATGTAAAACTGGACCTCCTCAGACTTTACCACTCTTTTGACTTTTATTTACATTCAACTGAATGTAAATAAAAGCTCTCTTCAAATCTACTCAACAAGGAAGGTTCTAGTAACTCAGATGGCAGACTAATGCATATCTCCATGATCCTGTTCAGAGCCGATGTCTCAAACTGATAGAGTGAAATGATAAGTGAAATGTGAACCTTCTCAAAGTCTTCTTATTCTTTATAGCCAGACAATTTACTCACAATAAAGATTTTAATGCCTTACAAGGAGATATACTTAACATGAATATGAGATACTTTATTGCCTTATCTTGGTTTCTTCTTTATTCTAACTTTTAAAAGCCCTGATTGATTAAGATGTTAATATTTATTCCCTTTGGTATTGAATTTAGTTAAAGAATTTAAAACCATGTTTCATTGCATATTTAAGGCTAAACAGAAACTCCACTAAATATATGAAAAGAATATCTTCCATGAAAAATAATGTTGTACAGTTTTTTTTCTTCCATTCAGTCATGTCTCAGTAACTGCCTGGATAAGTCCCTACTATTTCCTTGGCAATGTTTTTCAGACATTGCTAACCATTGCCTCCTTCCTAGGGCTGAGACAAAGTGAATGCTCCAAGGTCACCTAGAATACAGAATACGAAAGTTAGAAGAGAGTTTGTAGATCTTCTAGCCCAACCCCTTGTTTGACCTTATACTATTCTGGAAAAATGGCTGTCCAATGTCTTCTGAAAAAACTCCAGTGAACTTTTGGAGGCAAGCTGATACACTGATTAATTGTTCTCATTGACAGGAATTTTCTCCTTAATTCTAGGTTGGATCTGTTTTGATAAGCTTTGAAAAACTTATCCTGCTGCTATAGCTACTTTGGAGAATAGGTCAGCCCCCTCTTCTTTGTGACAACCCCTCAAATATTGGAAGATGGCTATCTTGTCATCCCTAGTCCTTTTCTTTGTTAGACTGCATATACCCAGTTCCTGCAATCATTCATCATATGCTTTAGCTTCCAGTCCTAATCAACTGTGTTGCTCTTTTCTGTGCTATTTCTAGAATCTGAACACCCTTTTTGTAAAGTGGTGATCAAAACTGGATGCAGTATTCCAAATATGGTCTTACCAATGCAAAACTGTTGTCTTACCCAGTTGACCTCATGCCCAAGGCAGAACTAGAACTCAATCTGCAGGTGTTTAGTTTGATGTCTTATTCACTACATGAAATTATTCCTCTCAAGTATATTTAATAAATGCTGGAAATAAGCATTATTAAGATTTATCAAACAAAACAAAGGAAATGTCAAAACAGAGAGAGGGAGAATTGTACATATTCACTGAATAATATACAAAATCATATTTTCTGCACAAAGGACTTTGCAGTATGAACAGAGATACAGAAGGTCTTTCTCATTGGTAGATTGATGCTATGCAACCAACTCTGTGTTGACAGAAAACTACACAGATGTGAAATTTAATGTCTCTCTTGCCACTCTTATACCAACTGTATTTCCTCCATTTCTAATCACAGCATTTGCCCAACTTCCTTCCATGATAAGGAGGTCCTCCTTGAGGATGGTGTAGAACTACAAAGCATAAAATAAAGAAATATACACCATTAGCCCACCCTTGTATATTGTCAAAATAAAGAAAATACCACTTTACTACTTGTACACTTAGGATGTCTTAAGACTGTCTTACACAAGTTAGGGATGGGACGAAGACAATGTCAGGGGACATGACAGGAAAAAAAGATGTTGCCACACAGCATCTGTTTGCAAAAATTGCATATATTATATTCAATCTGTATATATATATATATTCACAGTGTATGTATATAATATTATATTATATATTATATATTATATATATTTTATTTATTTGTCAAGCAATTATTAGATAACAGGTATAAGCATGGTTATGAATATATGAAATGGATACATATAAGAAAAAAAGAAACAATAGGACAGGGACAGGAGGCACGTTGGTGCGCTTATGCATGCCTCCTATTATACTGTATATATATTATATATAAAATCATATATTATATATAATAATAGTGAATATATAATATTCATTATGTACCGTATATACTCGAGTATAAGTCGACCCGAATATAAGTCGAGGCACCCAATTTTACCACAAAAAACTGGGAAAACTTATTGACTCGAGTATAAGTTGAGGGTGGGAAATGCAGCAGCTACTGGTAAATTTCAAAAATAAAAATAGATGCCAATAAAAACTTTCACTAGGACAGTTGAGAATAAGTTTGATGTTCACAATTTCCTCTTTGAAAGAGACCAGTAAATAGGGAACAAGAAGATGAAGAAAAAGAAGTGTGTTTTTTCACACTTTTCACACTGAAGTGAACAAAAATGGCATCATAGGAACAAGCTTATTCTCAGCCCAAAGGTTTGTTTCTGATTTCTTCCCTGATTTAAGGGAAGTTTAGGAAACGATCTCACTATCATGAAAGGTTTGATTGATTCACTAACCCAAAAGATGATGATGATGACAGTGGTAGGCAGGAGTCACTCTCTCCCTTGCAAGAAAAAACCAAGAGCCATTCTTATGATATCTCTCTCTCTCTCTCCCCCCCCTCCTCCCCCTCCTCCCGAGTGGACTGAAAGCAGCTGGAGCTGAGGAAATGAAACTGAGTGGAGCGACCTCCACTTGCGTTGCTTTCTCAGCCTAAAGCTCAGAAAAGCCCCCCCCTCCTCCTCCCCCTCCCCCTCCTCCCGATTGGACTGAAAGCAGCTGGAGCTGAGGAAATGAAACTGAGTGGAGCGACCTCCACTTGCGTTGCTTTCTCAGCCTAAAGCTCAGAAAAGCTCCCCCTCCTCCTCCCCCTCCCCCTCCTCCCGAGTGGACTGAAAGCAGCTGGAGCTGAGGAAATGAAACTGAGTGGAGCGACCTCCACTTGCGTTGCTTTCTCAGCCTAGAGCTCAGAAAAGCCTCCCCCTCCCATGCTTAAAAGTTGCAAAGGAAACACGGAAGCAGGGAAGCGGCTGCCCAGCTTCGGAGCTCCACACCATTTTTTTTTCAGAGGGGAATCTGACTCGAGTATAAGTCGAGAGCGGTTTTTTCAGCACAAAAAATGGGCTGAAAAACTCGACTTATACTCGAGTATATACGGTATATATACATACATAGTGAAGTGCTGAGATACACATATCTGCAGGCTTTCATGTAAAATTGCTTTCTTATATTCCTGCTAGTGTATAAAGTCTTCTAGAGGGTTTTTTTTAAAAAAAAATAAAACTGGAATACTACAATACACAATAATAACAATCCTTGTTTTATAAATAGTGATTGTTGGTTTGAAACAAACAAACAAACAAAACAAAATCTGAAAATCAATTACCTCTCCACCCCCCACCCCCACTATCTACATCAAATTATAAAAAAATAAGGGAGGAGGAAAAAATAAAAATAAGTAGAGGGCACATATTCACAATTAAATCTGCATATACCCTGTTTCTCCAACAATACGGCCTCCCCCAATAGGAAGTCCCAGCATGTTTTATAGGCATGAAATGAAATTAAGCCCCTCCCCCCAAATTAAGGCCTATATTAAAACATGCAAAATGGGGGGAATGGGGGGGGGCTTGCCGTTAGGAAGTACTTTTGTTGCACACCTGGATATGGTGCTGCCTGCATTGACCCCAATACGAAGTGCCCCACCAACGCTGAGGTCAACATTCAAGCTGTCGCTGCCCGCCCGCCCGAAGATACAAGGGGGGGAATTAAGTCACCCCCCAAAAGGCAGCCTAGCCATTTTTTCGGTGCTCAAAAACAAATAAATCCCGGCCTTATTATATGAGAAACACGCTATTACAAATCCTACATAAGCATTTCAGTGAGTGATAAAAATACTTCATTATAATGTTCCATAACTAATCTATATCAATTAGTGATTCAATCATATATTGTTCATAAAAATTCTGCAGACCATGAGGCTAGTGCTGAAGAAAAAAATCTTTTAAGTAGGACATAGAGAATTCCCTTTTTTGTGCAGATGCCAACTTTCATGCAAGGAGAATATAGCCTATATTTGAAAATATTAAATCTTGTTTCAAAGTTAATTTAATATATGTAATAACTTTCTCCCAAATGGAACAATAGCATGACATATGCACAAACATATGTTTCAGTGAAGCATTAATCTCATTACATCTCCATCAACAGGATGATTTACTCAGATGCTTTTTATATAAACACAACGTTGTCCTGTAAGTCCAAAATATTTGTTTTCTTTGTTGAATAAAATGTAATCTAGGATTGTGCAAAGAAAGAAGTCATCTTTTCTGTGAGGCTTTGGGGTGGGAAGGTCAGAAGAATGTCTTTGGATAAGCTCAGCAATAATTGAGTTTAACTTCAGTTCATAAAAACTAGCTTTGTTGGTTGACTTTTCAAGGACCATTCATTGCAGACAAAATAATGAGAAACCATTTCTATACATTGTTCTTTCCCAAGCCACACTACACTAATGGGCATGCAATAAGCAGTATTTCAATTTAAATGTGATGCCCTCTTATCTGGAACTGAAGTACAATATAAATTAAGCTTTGAGCTCTGTTTTGTGATTCATCCAGAGTGTTTGAGCTATTGAGAAGGATAAATATAGCAAACAAAGGAAGCACATATTATATAACTAAGATCAACTATGTGGAAGTCAGGCCACCGTCTAATTTGGGAAGTTCAGTCTTTTCCATGTCTTGCCCTTTATTTTGTTGTTTGTTGTTGCAGACATTCAATCCAAAAGGGCTTTTCACTGCAAGAGGTTACTAAATAATAGATTGTCATTTAAAAGCAAATTTGAATGCCAGCTTACCAGAAAAGCTATATTGGGGGCAAAAATATGAAAAAAAAAGGTTTTAAGAGAATATAGAAGAAACATTCCAATATCTTAATGATATGTTCCTCATCATTTCTGGCAATTCATATAGAAGCTTCTTCTATATTTTTAAAGATGGTCTATTTTTAAAGATGGTCAATGAAAGCCTTGACATGAAACCAGAAATATAATTTGTTAGTTCAAAAGTTGTATATATTTAATTTATAACAATCCTGAATTTAATCCAATAGACTTTATTGTTTGCATCAGATTCACAGAACAATTCACAGCTTATTTTAAAGAGCTAAGCATCAAATTCTACCATTTGGAGCTGATGGGATGTACTTTGGTCCTTTAATTTCTGAATGAAATGTAAATACCCCATTTGCAATGCACATACGCAGGGCAGGATTTAATTTTAATTCTTTCCTTAACTCTTGCCCACATTAATTCGTTTAAATGTTTCGTTCTGAAACCAAACAATGTCCAAACCTCTTTGACAAGATAGTCACAATGATCAGTATCTGTTTTACTATGATGTGGTTCCATTTGCTAAACTATAATTCATAAATTCAGCCAATGTAAAACCATTCAGAAATCAGAGATACTAATGCTAAGATGGATATATTTGGAAAAGATGTGGAAAATAATATATTCTCAAAATGCATTTTAGTGAGAATTTATCAAGTTGTTTCATTTATAGAGAATTTTTATTCAAGGGTTCAAGGGTATAGATTGGGGAAGAATTAGCCCCCACTGATTTATTTGATACTTTCATCTTACTTAAGACTACACTAAGTAACTGGCTCCACTAACCGGGTATATGATTAGAAAATCTATAAAAAGTTCTTCAGTGACATAGGCCAGTGCTAGAAATAGTCTGGCAATCTTGACTTGTATTTTTATGCTCAAGACTCTGACTCAGCTCATTCAGTCAAACTACAGGACCTTTTGTATATTTATTTGTTTAATTTATATTCCACCTTTCATTCATGATTTCAAAACATTGCATGTATTGCTGCCTTATTTCATCACAGCAACAACTTTATGAGGTGGGGGGGAAAAGTTAACGGAAAGATCTTTGATTATACACGAAGCTTAATGCTGTTGATTTAATGGTACTGCCACTAATGCTTTAGACTCTAGAATTTCTTAAGGTTTTCCTCTTGCTATAAATATGTCATCATGTTTCCCAGAGCTGGACTGTTTGATTAGGCTCCTTTTGTTGGGCATGAAGGGTAAAAGAGAAAAGGTCAAAACTGTCCATTGTTGAACAAAAGCACCTTTGTTTTGTTTGGCATCACTTTGAGAAGAAATGGGAGGAAAATGGTCTAGTTCTACAATAGTTAGTTTTACATTTTTCAAAATCATAGTTTTATTTTTCCAAATATCTTCCTAATATTTACAGTATTATTGCAAACAATTTTTTCGTAATAAAATATGCTGTTGGTGTACAGGTCCCTTACCCTGAAAAAAGGCTGTCACTATGTTTCGTTGAGCATGAGTATTGCTCTCCTCTAGATCTTCACTCTCTACTTGATCATTCATTGAGCATATAGAACATGCTACTTATCCACTGCCCACTTGTCTAGTGGCTACTACAGATAGTCTTTGTGTCAACACTGAACTGAATCTGGCAGGCATTTTCCTGGTTCATCATTGCCACACTATATGTGAAGAGGGAGGAGGTTGGAATGCATTACTAGACACAACATTGAATGTTCTCCTGAGAACCAAGGACATCTCCCTAGTGATGGACGGAAAAGGAGAAGAGAAGCCCGCCAATTAATCTAATTGTCCAACATGACCAGTGATATTGGGGGAAAGGGGGTTTACTGATTTTAATTATACAAAAACTACGGGAAAGATTCAGAGTTGGTATTGAATCAAGTGTGCCAATATTTACCCAATAGAGAAGTTCTTTGAGGAAGTATCTGACCTCAGGGTTCTGATTCACTTTGGTTCATTAGTCAGAACCTTGACACCTTGATTTACAACCATAGCTGAGCTCAGTTTACAGTCATAAGTCATGACAATTGTTACGTGTGTCACCACAGGATCACACCCAATATTTCAATCTCTTTTGCAGAGATCATTAAGCGAACACAGCAGTTGTTAATTGAGGAAATGGTTGTTAAGAGAACAGAGCATTTCTTCAAAGAATCCGTACTCCACAATGGACAGTTCTTGCTAAAAATCAGAAGTAAATACTGGAAACCAACAAAAATCATAAATACATGACTACACTGCAAACAGTTGGAAATGTGGTCAGTTGCTCCAATCACATGACCAGAAAAAATGTGTATTTATGGGGGAGGAGAGGGAAGTTGGAACTTCAAAAAGGGTTCAAATAGCTATGTGGAACTGTTAGCAAAGCAATAGATGCAATCTACATAGACTTCTATAAAGCCTTCGATTCAGTGGTACATGACAAACTATTCCTAAAACTAAAATCCTATGGTATCTCTGGACACCTGCATTACTGGATAGAAGCATTCCTGTCAAACAGACAACAAATGGTCAAAATTGGGGGCATCCTATCAAATTCTGTACCTGTCAACAATGGTGTCCCCCAAGGCAGTGTTCTAGGACCAATTCTTTTCATACTCTACATAAATGACCTCTGTGATCATATCGAGAGCAACTGTATTCTCTTCGCTGATGATGTAAAGCTATTCAACACTACAGACAATACTGCTACCCTTCAAAAAGACCTTGGCTATGTATAAGAATGGTCAAACAAATGGCAACTTCAAATCTCAACAAATAAATGCTCTGTCTTACATATTGACAAAAAAAAATCAGAAAATAAAAGATAGGCTGAATAGTCAAGACCTTGTTGATGATCCAAACTCTGTCAAGTACTCATCTCAAATGACCTAAGTGCTAGAGCCCACTGTAACTACATAGCCAAAAAGGCATTAAGAGTTGTTAACCCAATCTTATGTAGCTTTTTCTCTGGTAATATTACACTAATAACTAGAGCATACAAATCATTTGCTAGACCAATACTCGAATACAGCTCATCAGTCTGGAACCCACATTACGTATCTGATATTAACACAGTTGAGAAAGTCCAGAAATATTTCACAAGAAGAGTTCTCCACTCCTCTACTCATTGCAGAATACCTTATGCCACCAGACTTGAAATTCTAAACCTAGAAAATCTAGAACTATGTCATCTTTGGTCCGATCTAAGTATAGTGTATAAAATCATACATTGTCCTACCTGTCAATGAACACTTCAGCTTCAACCATAACAACACTAGAGCAAACAATAGATACAAACTCATGGTTAATCGCACCAAACTTGATTGCAGGAAATACGACTTCAGCAACAGAGTGGTCAATGTCTGCAATACTCTACCTGACTGCATTTTTTTCCCCAAACCCCAAAAACTTTAACCTTAAACTGTCTACTATTGACCTCACCCCTTTCCTAAGAGGTCTGTAGGGGGCATGCATAAGCGCACCAACGTGCCTTCCGTCCCTGCCCTATTGTTTCTTTTATATATTTTTTAATTTTTCTTATATGTATCCATGTATTCATAACTATGTTTTTACTTATACCTATTATCTTGTAAGCAATTGACAAATAAAAATAAATAAATAAAATAAACCCATCACAACATCAAACCAGTTAAGTGAGGATGACCTGTACAAATATCAATCCATTTGTAGGAATGGAAAATCTCACAGAATTGCTTGATAAAATGGAATCTGCCTAGAAATATAGTATCTCCATCAATTAAGTAGAACTGGTTTTGCCTCCTACTGTATGTGCAGCCAGGAGCAAATATGAGTCTGCAGCAAAAGGAACTAGGAAACAGCCCTGCATGTTATAAAGATGAAAGCTGTAAACAGGAGAAGGTAAGCTAGGACTGTTATATCTTACTGCATGTGCCATTTGTTGCCATTGGGAACAAGAGCAAAGAAAGGAGAGGAAAAGTAAGACAAAGAAAGAAAGAAACACACCAACTCCCAGCCTTCCTTTAAAAAAGTAAAAAAAAAAAGGTAAAGGAATCCCTGCAGATTTTACTGACTATAGAGGATGGTGCTCATCTTTGTTTCAAGGCCATTGAACCAGATCTTTCTGAAGACATTTCTGCAGTCATGTGGCCAGCGTGACATCACGGAACACTGTTAACTTCCCACCAAAGTGGTACCAATTTATCTACTCATATTAGCACACTTTCAAACTGCTAGATTGGCAGGAGCTGGGACAAGGACGGGAGGTCACCCCATTGTGTGGCAGTTGGGTCTCGAACCTAGGCTGCTTCCAGCTGATAAGAACAGTATCTTAACTACTGAACCAGCATACCACCCTTCCTTTAAAAACAGAGGCACTGAAACTAAATCCTTCAATAGGGTATATTAAGAAGGCCATCCAAAAACCTATCTCACATGCTGAATGATGCTCCAACTTCCATTTTTTATACCAAGCATAGCTGTTCATAGAAACCAGTGATTAACTGTTGCATACCCTGTTTATCTAATGGCCTGTAATATAATGCAACTGGAGAAGAGTATGGCTGAGCTAGTCTGTCTCTTGCTTTTCTTTCCTTTTTACCCTATATAGAAAAAAGTGAAAGGGGCCATTGCATAATGCAGATCACCTAACTGTCCAACCACTATTGAACCACAGAATAAGGCCTTCTTTAGACAATTTCTGAATCCTCTAGTAATAGCACTTAGACTTATATACAGCTTCATAGAACTTTACTGCACTCTTTAAGCAGTTTACAGAGTCAGCATATTGCTCCAAACAGTCCGGGTCCTCATATTACCATCTGTCGAGCCTGACTTATGGTCATGGACTCGCCACAATACGGTCCGGATTTTGGCTTTGTTTTCTGCTGGGGGAGTGCTGCAAAGAGAGTGGTTGAAGTGGCAGGACCGATCCTGTAAACATCCACAAGTCCAGATGTTGGCTTTGTTTTCTGATGGGGATTGGAACCTGCAACCTGCATAGGGGGAGGGCTCCTGAGTGTGTGGACTGCTGGATGGGTGGTGTTTGGGGAAAAGACATAAAAGCAGCACTGGTAGGCAAAGCTCCCAGTGGTAGCTTTCTTTTTTTTTTTTTGAAAGAGATTTTATTAATTTTCTACAAACAAACAAGACAAAAAAAACATAAAAATATCAACTCTCATATGTACATCCAGTGTGTCAGTTGGTTCATCAGTTTTGTGCATTCCTTTTGTAGTCTCAATGACAATTATGTTACATAACAACTCATATAGTCATTCCAAACTTATATATCCTTTTTTTTTTTGAAAAAACATTTTATTAATTGTCTAAAAAAAAAAAAGACAAACAAAACATTAAAACATTCAACTCTCATATGTACATCCAATGTGTCAGTTGGTTCATCATTTTTGTGCATTCATTCTTTAGTCCCAGTTACAATTATGTTACATAACAACTCATATTATCAATCCAAACTTATATATCCTAATATCACTAAAAAAAAAGAAAATTTTGACTATACTTTTAATCATTCATGTTTTATGAGCTAACAATACTTTAACCAGATTATTCAACAAATCATATAATCATACCAAATCAATCCTAAAAAACCCTTTATAAATATAATATCAAATAAAATAATATCAAAATATCAAAATAAGGATATTTCTTACTATCTAGCATTCTAAATATTCTATTATCGTATTTTATCATCTAGCCATTTATAAAAAAGATCCCAAATTTCATAAAATTGTTTATCCTCTTGCTCTCTAATTTCAAATGTCAATCTGCTCATCTCAGCACATTCCAATATTTTCTTAATAATTTCTTCCTGTAATGGTATTTTCTCATTCTTCCAATTTTTAGCAAATACAATCCTGGCCGCTGTTAATACATTTACAATCAAGTATTTCAAATCTTTACTATATATATATCAGGTAAAATTCCCAATAAGAAGATCTCTGGTTTCAAGTCTATATGTTTCTTTGTCATTTTTTCCAACCACATGCGAATTTAAGTCCAATATTTTCCAGCAGCCTCACAAGGCCACCACATATGGTAATACGAGCCGGGTATCTGATGACATTTCCAGCATTTTTCAGATTTGTTCTTAAACATTCTTGCTATTCTTGACGGAGGAAAGTGCCACCTGTAAAACATCTTATACAAGTTTTCTTTATATGCTGTTGACATTGTCATTTTATAATTTTGAGACTACAATTTTTGCCATTTCTCTAGATCAATCCCATATCCAAAATTCTTCCCCCAAACAATCATAGTTTCTTTGACTTGTTCTTCCTCTAATTTCATTCCCAGTAAATAACCATATAATTTTTTAATCACCTTCTCATCAGTACCCATCAAGATCTTATCTAAATCAGTCTGCTTATCATAGAATCCCTCCGTTTTAAAATCTTCATCATACCTTGAATGTATTTGTGCATATGAAAACCAATTCATCCTTATACCTTGTTCCTCTAAGGTTTGGATCGATTTAAGTTCACCCTTTTCATCCAAAAGTTCCCCATATCTAACTGTTTGTTCCTTCTTGTAAATTATAGGATAGGAAAATACTTCAATAGTCGATAACCAAACTGGAATTTTCAAAGAACATTTTTTTTTATCTTCCCCCAATTTAACCACAAAGACTCCCGTACATAATGTCTTCTAAAATAATCCTGTGTTTTAGTTCCCTTATACCATAAAAAAGCATGCCAGCCCTACAGCAAATCATGCCCTTCTAATGTCAACAACCTATGTTTTCTTAATGTTATCCATTCTTTGACCCACATCAAACTTGCAGCTTCCCAATTAGGCAGGCCAAAACCTCCTCTAATTCTAGCATCTTGCAAAAGCTTTAGCTTTATTCTCGCTTTTTTACCTTGCCATATAAACTTCAACATAATTTTATTTAAATCTTCAAAATAGTCTTTTCCAAGCCTAATTGGTATTGTTTGAAACAAAAATAAAATTCTAGGTAAAATATTCATCTTAATTGTTGAAATTTTCCCTATTAATGACAATTGCAAGTTTTCCCACTTCTTCAAATCTGTAGTTATCTGTTGTTTAAGTTTAATATAATTATTCTCCTTTAATGTGCTACATCTTGTTGTCAAATATATCCCCAGATACTGAACCTTATTTGTAACTTGAATTTTCAAAAGATCTGCCAGTTCTTCTCTCTGTCTCAATAGCATGTTCTTTGTCAAAATCTTTGTTTCTTTATTTATTTTCAAACCAGCCACCTCTCCATATGTCTCTATCCTTTCCAATAACTTTGGAGGTGTTTCTAGCGGGTCTTCCAGAATAAAAGCTAAATCATCAACAAAAGCTTGTAGTTTAAATTCTTCCTTCTTAATTTTCATTCCTTTTATGCTTTTATCATCCCTAATATTTCTATTCAACACTTCCAAGGTCAACACAAATAGCAAAGGAGATAGGGGACATCCTTGTCTTGTGCCTTTCCTTATATTAATAAAATCTGTAAGTTCCCCTCCATCATTACCCTTGCTGTCTGTTTATTATATATGGCTTCTATTGCTTGAATAAATTTTTTAGCAAAACCCATCTGTTCCAATAGTAATAACATAAATCTCCAGTTCACGTTGTCAAATGCCTTTTGAGCATCTAGGAATATCATAGCCATTTGCTTTTCAGGATGAGCCTCATAGTATTCCAAAGTGTCCAAAATTACTCTCATATTGTCTCTAATTTGTCTCTTTGGCAGAAATCCAATTTGATCTGGGTGAATAAAATTATTTAAATATTTTTTAAGTCTTTCTGTTAAGATTGAAGCAAAGATTTTATAGTCTGCATTCAATAAAGAAATAGGTCTATAATTCTTAATTTGCAGTGGGTCAGTCTCTTCTTTCGGTATAAGTGTAATATAAGCCTCTGACCATGTTTTGGGTATCATCTTTTTTAACATAACTTCATTTATAACTTCTAACACTGGGATGCTCAATGTTTCTTGAAATGTTTTATAGAATTCTGCTGGAAGCCCATCTGGACCCGGTGCTTTCCCATTATTTTGTCTCTTAAATACTTCATTTAGTTCCATCATTGTTATATTGCTTTCTAGCATTTCTTCAGTCTCTTTAGGTATCTTCGGTAAATTAGCTTCCTGTAAATACTGTTTAACTTTTTCCTCATCAATATTCTCTTGTTTATATAGTTGCCCATAAAAATCTCGAATAATTTCTTTTTTCTCCTTATTCCCATAACAAACTTGGCTTTGTTCATCTATTAACTTCAATATTTTTCTTGATTCCTTCTCTTTTCTCAATTTATATGCTAGCCATCTACCTGGTTTATTTGCATCTTCAAAATAATTCTGTTTAGAGTTTCTGATTTTCTGTGCCAGTTCTTCTTTCTCTATTAATTCCATTTTATGTTTGATTACATCCAGCTTCAATTTAATATCCTTTTTCTGTGGCATTTTCTGAAATTCTTTTTCAAGACTTTTATACCCGTCTTCCAAGGCCTTAGAAGCTTGCCTTTTCCTAATATTCTTTTTTCTTGTATAATCTATTATCAAACCTCTAGCGTATGCCTTCATTATATCCCACACATTCTGCGTTGAAGTATCTTCTTTTTTATTTTCTCTGAAGAAAAAAGCCAATTCCTTCTCCATCCATTGTATAAAATCTTTCTCCTTTAAAATAGTATTATTTAATGTCCATTTCGATCTTTTTTTTTTGTCCCTTCCATTTAATTGTCATTGGGCTATGATCTGCCCAAGTACTTGTTTCAAGATTTGTTTCTTGAATATTGGATATTAATTCTGTTGAGATCCAAATCATATCTAATCTGGACCATGATAAATGTCTATTTGAATAAAAAGTATATTGTTTAGCTTTAACATTTCTTTCTCTCCAAATATCTTTTAAAGTTTATTCATCTGTCATTTTAAAAAAAGACTTAGGGAGAGTCTTTCTATTTTGCTTTGTTGTTGTTGCTATATAGTCCAATTTATTGTCCACAATTACATTAAAATCTCCCATCATAATTATGTTAACATAGTCCAGTCCAATTATTTTCATGTGTAGCTTTTTATAAAACTCTTCTTGTTTATCATTCGGAGCATAAATTGCAATCAAGAGTATTTTTATATTATTGTCCATTATTTTCACCATTAATACTCTTCCATCTTCATCCGTGTAAATCAATTTTGCTGGGATAGCCTCTTTAATGTATAGAACCACTCCTCTTTTCTTACATTGAGTCAAAGAAGTAAATGTTTTCCCCAATTTTGGCTGTACTAACAATTGTTCATGTTGTTTTTTAATATGAACTTCTTGTAGACAAATTATATCAAATTTTAATTTCTTTAATTTATGAAAAGTTTTCCTTCTTTTAACAGCTGAATTAAGTCCATTTATATTCATTGTAATCAGTTTTTTTTCTTCCATGATTATGCTTTATATTTAGATCTAACCGCTCTCGTGGATCTCACTTCACGCTGTTCTTTGCTATCCACCTGTCCCCCAACTGTTCCTTTCTCTTTTTCAGTCTCCAGCTGTTCCTCTTGAAACTCAATTAATGAGACCTCTTTCTCTGCCTCCTCTCTTCTTCCTCCAAAAAATTCTGCATGGAAAAGTTCTGCTTTCTCAATTGAATCAATTCTATGTCTCTGCTCTTGCCACCTAAACATTAGTCCTTCTGGAATCAGCCATCTGTAATTCACTTCGTTTTCCAGTAGCATTTTGGTCAGAAATCGATATTCTCTTCTCATCTCTCTCACTCTTCTGGGTATTTGTTTTAAAACCACAACCTCTTTACCTTTGTATTTCAATGTTTTCTCTCCTACTACTTGTAATATTTGCGTTTTAATGGATTTTTTGGTAAATCTAATATGGACTTCCTTGGGTAATTTATTTCTCATTGCATACCTTGTATAGACTCGATATACCTCATCTATTCCATCCATCATCTTTTCCTCTGTAATTTCCAAAGCATCTGCCAAAATTTCTATCATTATCGCTGCCAAATTTTCTGCTTTTTCCTCTTCTACATTTTGAAATTTGAGGTAAAATTCTGACCTTTCCATCTCCCACCTCAACATCCCACTTTTTTCTTGTTCAACCGCTGTTAATCTACTGTCAATATTTCCAATCTTCTTCTCTCTTTGTTTTCCTTCTTCCTCAATTTTTTGGAATCTCTCCTCATACTTCCCCATCATTTGTTTAATATTTTCCACTTTTTCATCAGTCTTCTCTATTCTTTGTTCAATAATGTCTGATTTTATCTTGAGATCTTGGATTCCTTGCATAATCATCTGTAAAGTTATTTTTTCTTGTTCTTTATCTTGTTTCCACATTGTCTGGATTAAACGTTGTCCTCCAGCTGGAGGGGAAGCAGAGGTAGAAGTAGAAATGCCAGATGGTATTGGTTTCCTGCTCATTTTAATGCTTCCAAAGCTTCAAATTCTTTTTGACTTTTAATCCAACTGGTAGAGCAGCCAATTATAATCCAAAATGGAAAACTCCAATAGTAAAAGCACAAAACCAAAAAAGAAACAGGAAAAAAGGAAGAAGAAAGATCTTCAGGTTCTTCTAGACCCTAATCCAATTACGAAGTAGTCCACCATAAAAAAGAAAAAATAGAAAGGAGAAAAACAAACAAACCCAAAAATAATAATATTGATTGTTAGGGATAACATTGTTTACCCTAACTGGTTTAGGTAAATAATAATATGTTATCATGGTTTATATGTTAAAGTGTCTGCAACTTTAAATATGGGAATGTAATTAGGGGAGTGGTTGTGAAAGCACTTTAAAAGAAGCAAGACGACAGCTTGCTCTCTCTCTGGCTTTGATGATCCCTAATTACTGCTTGGAATCAAGACTGCATTGCTCGAACGGGAGAGAAAACAAAGGACTGATTTGTAAGTGAACTGACATAGGATATTCTACACGGACTTTGCTAACTGAATATCCCTGAATGGACTGACTAAATGATCCATGACTATTGGACTGTTATTTTGACTATGCTATGAACTCATAATGGAATAAACTATATTTTTGATAGCACAAGCGTATCTGTTATTTTTACTGTATGTTAATAAACATACAAGCTTAGCTCACTCATTTATCTGTGTGCCTATCTGACTAACGCTGCACATTCTGTTTAGCTTGTCTCCCTAACCCTGGTTGGGGAACCCAGGCTTAACACTGGTTATGGGCCCAGAGGCTGCAAAGTCAGTTTAACTAGGTTAAAACAGATTTATGTAAAAGTGAGAGTTTGTGTTGTTATACATTACAGTAAACAGACAGCTGTGTTTTATTAATTATAGTTTTATATCCATATAAAGAAAAACATGGCACAAGTCAATCTCCAAAGTTTGTCCCTTATATCCAAGTTGGATCGAACAAACTATGTATCATGGTCTGCAAAATGTAGTCTACTTCTACGAAGAGAAGGTTTGTGGAACATAATTGAAAATCCACCAAATGTAGAGGAATGGGACCCAGAGGATGATGAAGATAGACTAAAGATAGAAGAATTTATGCATAAAAATGAACACGCTATTTGCATAATTGCTTTAACCTTAACTGACCAACAGCTTGTTTATATCCACGGAGAGAAAACAGCTGTTGGGTGTTGGCAGAAGCTGAAGAGGATTTATGTTCGAGATAATGTTGGTGCTCATATTAATCTAACACGGAAGCTTTTCAGGACGCATCTCCAGACGAATGGTGATATGCTGAGTCATTTGAAAACTATGCAAAGCATTTTTCAAGAACTGCACGAGAAAGAGCTTATTTTCTCTGAACAACACCAAGTCTACATAATTCTATCTTCCCTTGATGAAAGTTATGACAACTACGTAACTTCCCTTGAAATATTGCCAAAGGAAAGTCTAACTTTAACTGATATAACTGGCAGATTGATTGAAGAGGCCAGAAGAAGGCTTGAAAGAGATGAATTAAGGAGGCAGCAACCTCAAAAAGAAGATAATGAATCTCCTACTGCATACGCAATTAAAAAGTGTTTTAATTGTGGAGGAAGAGGACATTTGGCAAGATTTTGTAAAAAAGCAAAATGCCAGAACGCTGGCCAGAATACTAAAAGTCATCAAAAGATAAATAAAAATTTAGAGTTAGCCATGTATACTAACGGAGCTGTAAAAAATAATTTTGGTGGTTGACAGTGGACATCCCACTGTATAACAAATGATAACAAAAATTTTATTAAAATGTCCAAGAGTACACAGCAGATATTGTTAGCCAATGGCTGGAAACTGAAAGCTAAAGGTCAAGGTATAGCATATTGTTCTTTTATAAAAGAGAGTGTAAAAATGTTATATGTACCACAACTTAAGTTTAATTTAATTTCAGTTAGAATTTTGGTTAAACTAGGATATGTAGTTACTTTTAAAGGAGATAACTGCATAATTGAAAAAGAAGATAAGAAAATTACTCCATCTTTAAGAGGTGAATTATATGTGTTAAATGATGATGGTTCAAAGGTGGCTAACATGGTTTATGAAAATAAGAAACCCCATGATGAATGTATTCACTTGTTACACCGACGGCTAGGGCATTTAAATTTTAAAATGCTTAAGAGAACTGTTGAATTATCTAAGGGAATAAGTTTGAAACCTTGTAATAAGTATTTGCAATGTAATGCCTGTAATCAAAGCAAAACCAGGATCACACCGGCTAATAGAGTTGATGGATTTACTACCAAAGAGCCTTTAGAAATAGTATTTGCAGATTTAATAGGTCCGAAAAAACCAAGTGTAGGAGGAGCTCGTTACATACTAAGTATAATGGACCACTATTCTAGATATGGGTTTTGCTATTTAATGAAAAGCAAAACTGAAACGTATCAAAATCTCTTTAATTGGATAAAATTTGCTGAAAGGAAAACTAAAAAAAAATTAGTAACTCTTATAACAGATAATGGTACGGAATTTACAAATAATAAATTCCAGAACAGACTAAGAATGTTAGGTATACAACATAAAAAGTCTGCACCATATAGGCCACAACATAATGCCTTTATAGAGAGAAGAGGCCAAACATTACAATCAATGACACGTACTATGATGTCTGATTCAGGATTACCTGACAATTTGTGGGGAGAAGCAATAATGTGTGGTAATCATATATTAAATAATGTTGTTAATTCAACAACAGGTAAATTACCATTTACACTGTGGCATGGTACAAAACCTGATTTAAGTTACATGCACACATTTGGAGCACCAGCATGGGTGCATATCCCTTCACAACTTAGACACAAAGGACAGCATAGAGCTAAAAGATTATATTTTGTAGGATATACATCTAATCATAGATCTTATAGATTCTGGGAACCAGGAGGTCAATCAGACAACAGCATATCAGCTTGTCCACGATGGAAGCGGAATTTTCATGTCTGTCATTATTATGCACTGACTTGATTTTTGTACAAACAGTTATTATTAGACATGGGTATAACTGTTAAAGATTCCATTATTGTGTTCGAGGACAACCAGGCAGCCATAAAATTAGCTGCTAGTATTGCTGTAAAAACTAGATCAAAGCATACTGACTTAAGATACTTAAATGTTAGAGAATCTGTAAAGAATGGGCTAATTAAATTGGAATACTGCATGACGGAAGAAAACATTGCAGACCAATTTACAAAAGCTCAAGGAGTAATTAAGTTTAAAGAGAGTTGTGACAAATATGTTTTAAAGATGTAAATAGTTACATATTATTATATTTATTATTATTTCCTAAAAGGGGAGAATGTTAGGGATAACATTGTTTACCCTAACTGGTTTAGGTAAATAATAATATGTTATCATGGTTTATAAGTTAAAGTGTCTGCAACTTTAAATATGGGAATGTAATTAGGGGAGTGGTTGTGAAAGCACTTTAAAAAAAGCAAGACGACAGCTTGCTCTCTCTCTGGCTTTGATGATCCCTAATTACTGCTTGGAATCAAGACTGCATTGCTCGAACGGGAGAGAAAAAAAAGGACTGATTTGTAAGTGAACTGACATAGGATATTCTACACGGACTTTGCAAATTGAATATCCCTGAATGGACTGACTAAATGATCCATGACTATTGGACTGTTATTTTGACTATGCTATGAACTCATAATGGAATAAACTATATTTTTGATAGCACAAGCGTATCTGTTATTTTTACTGTATGTTAATAAACATACAAGCTTAGTTCACTCATTTATCTGTGTGCCTATCTGACTAACGCTGCACATTCTGTTTAGCTTGTCTCCCTAACCCTGGTTGGGGAACCCAGGCTTAACACTGATTAAGAGCAAAAAAAAAAGCAAAAAGAGAAAAAACAAAAAGTTCCTTCAGGTTCTTCACATCTTAATCCAGTTGAAAAGTCTCAATAATCAAAAAAGAAAAACAAAGTGGTCCAAACACATGGATAGAAAAAGCAATATATATATACACTGCACTTTATTTATTTATCCAAGGCTCTTGTTATGACTCTCTTCTCCAGCAGCTTCAAAGCCAAACCTCAAGTGTTGAAATATTGATAACAGTCCAGGAAAGCACCTGCAATAATATTTTGCTGTGCTCTCCCTCTATCTTATCATGTTAAGATGTCCTTGAGAAGAGGTCCTTTTGCAATTCTCTCCAATTCAAATAAAATACTTTCAAGCCTCTAGTTGGCAGTGTTGCAAAGTTTCTTAATGCTCTTCCTCCCCCCCAGCCAGAAAAAAGGAGTAATATATACAGAAAAAAAGAAGAAAAAAAAATAGGCAAAGGGAGCCTCTATCCTAAAGAAAGTTAAAAAATCAAAGGGAGCATAAAAATATACATAAGAGAAAATTCAATCCGGTTACCTACAAAGTCACACTAAAGTCCCCCCCAAAAAATATAGGAAAAAGAAAAAAAAAACCCAAGCCTCAATTTGACATCACTTTAAAAAACGCTGCTCAGACAGTTTCAGTCAAAAAAAAAAAGTCTCACTGATTTCTTCTTTGTTCAGGATGCCCTTTCCAACCTCAGCGAATTTATAACACAAAAGAGTTTTTCTCACCCAATTGTCACACTTCTTTCCAACCACTTTCTTTCCGGAGCTGTCCTGACTTCAGCAGCTATGGAGGCTGCCTCTCCGCCGCCAGCAAAAGGGCTTCTCCCAGATCAAACCAGAGATTTTGCGATATCTCTGGGATCCTGGGACAGTACCCTTCTCTATCCCCGTCTCTACGGGACGGTTTAGGTGCGTTGGGACCGACCAGGGGCGAAAATATTGGCTGCGATCTCAGAGCCCTGAGATCGCAGCTGTATCACCGAAACGAAGCTCCGCCTTCCAAACAAACTTATATATCCTAATATCACTGAGAAAAAAGAAATTTTTGACTATACTTTTAATCATTCATGATTTATGAGATAACAATACTTTAACCAGTTTATTCTGTAACAAATCATATAATCATACCAAATCAATCCTAAAAAACCCTTTATAAATATAATGTAAAATAACAAAGTATTAACAAAATAACAAAATAAAGATATTCCTTACTGTCTAGCATTCTAAATATTCTGTTATCGTATTTTATCATCTAGCCATTGATAAAAAAGATCCCAAATTTCATAAAATTGTTTATCCTCTTGCTCTCTAATTTCAAATGTCAATCTACTCATCTCAGCACATTCCAATATTTTCTTAATAATTTCCTCCTGTAATGGTATTTTCTCATTCTTCCAATTTTTAGCAAATATAATCCTAGCTGCTGTCAATACATTCACAATCAGGTATCTCAAATCTTTACTATATATATCAGGTAAAATTCTCAATAAGAAGATCTCTGGTTTCAAGTGTGTTTCTTTGTCATTTTTTCCAACCACATGCGAATTTTAGTCCAATATTTTCTAGCGTCCTCACAAGTCCACCACATATGGTAACATGAGCCGGGTATCTGATGACATTTCCAGCATTTTTCAGATTTATTCTTAAACATTCTTGCTATTCTTGTCGGGGTAAAGTGCCACCTGTAAAACATCTTATACAAGTTTTCTTTCTATGCTGTTGACATTGTCATTTTATAATTTTGAGACCACAATTTTTGCCATTTCTCTAGATCAATCCCATATCCAAAATTCTTCCCCCAAGCAATCATAGTTTCTTTGACTTGTTCTTCCTCTAATTTAATTCCCAGTATATAACCATATAATTTTTTAATCACCTTCTCATCAGTACCCATCAAGATCTTATCTAAATCAGTCTGCTTATCATAGAATCCCTCCGTTTTAGAATCTTCATCATACCTTGAATGTATTTGCGCATATGAAAACCAATTCATCCTTATACCTTGTTCCTCTAAGTTTTGGATCAATTTAACTTCACCCTTTTCATCCAATAGTTCCCCATATCTAACTGTTTGTTCCTTCTTATAAATTATAAGATAGGAAAATGCTTCAATAGTTGATAACCAAACTGGAATTTTCAAATAACATTGTCTTTTTATCTTCTCCCAGTTTAATCACAAAGACTCCCATATATAATGTCTTCTAAAATAACCCTGTGTTTTAGTTCCCTTATACCATAAAAAAGCATGCCAGCCCTACAGCAAATCATGCCCTTCTAATGTCAACAATCAATGCTTTCTTAATGTTATCCATTCTTTAACCCACATCAAACTTGCAGCTTGATAATACAATTCCCAATTAGGCAGGCCAAAACCTCCTCTAATTCTAGCATCTTGCAAAAGCTTTAGCTTTATTCTCGCTTTTTTACCTTGCCATATAAACTTCAGCATGATTTTATTTAAATCTTCAAAATAGTCTTTTCCAAGCCTAATTGGTATTGTTTGGAACAAAAATAAAATTCTGGGTAAAATATTCGTCTTGATTGTTGAAATTCTCCCTATTAATGACAATTGCAAGTTTTCCCACTTCTTCAAATCTGTAGCTATCTGTTGTTTGAGTTTAATATAATTATTCTCTTTTAATGTGCTACATCTTGCTGTCAAATATATCCCCAGATACTTAATCTTATTTGTAACTTGGATTTTCAAAAGATCTACCAGTTCTTCTTTCTGTCTCAATAGCATGTTCTTTGTCAAAATCTTTGTTTTATCTTTATTTATTTTCAAACCAGCCATCTGACCATATGTCTCTATCTTTTCCAATAACCTTGGAGCTGTTTCTAATGGGACTTCCAGAATAAAAGCAAAATCATCAGCAAAAGCTTGTAGTTTAAATTCTTCCTTCTTAATTTTCATTCCTTTTATGCTTTTATCATCCCTAATATTTCTATTCAACACTTCCAAGGTGCTCCCAGTGGTAGCTTTGTATGTGACTCTCTGTCTGTTGTTGCTGCTTTATTTGCAAACCAAGGTGGATTAAAATAAACCTTGCATCTATGTGAGTGTTCTGAGTTCTTTCTTGTGTCTGCAGGAATCAGCCAATGGCAGTTAGAAACCATCCTTGGAAGGACGGAAGCTCGAGTGAACCTCCTGGCAACGAGTAAATTTAGCCTGCACTGCTACATTCTAACCACTGTGCCACTATGGCTCTATTTTTAATTTAGTCTTAGTAGAATAAAATATTAAAAATCAAAATGGACTGTGCAAGCAACATATCAAAAAGGTTCAAGAGGTTCTCATTGAATACAATTTTCAGTTCTAGATATTGCACTGCTGCAGTTGGGAGGAAGTGCGAAAATTAAATTTTTACCACAAAGTATAGCTGGGTTGTAGCATGAATTGCAGAAACACATTATTTCTGTAGGCCTAAATTATCCCACCTCTGATAAATTGGGATTTCAAGCATATTCCCTAAAGCACATTTGCTATGCCAAGTTGTTATTCCCTGGGAAACCAATAGTTAAAGGGGGAAATTAAAAGCTGTTGTAATTTGTTTATATTTATTGAAACATACTTTATTTTTTGAGTGGGTTAGCTATGGAACTGATGGTGAAATGCACTTTTACAATCACCAACTCTTTTGTAAAAATTAGACATTGATTCCAAATGAAAGCAATAAGCAAATAAAATTACCATTCTTTGAAACAAAATGTCTTCAAGTCTATGCGATATGGGTAAATGATTAAACGAACATGTTGAAATATAAGCTACTCTTTTTCTTATAAGTAGAAAAGGCTACAAAATGTTTTTTTTTAACTGGAGTTTATTCAAGTTTAAGTAAACACTATGGAGAGTAAACAATAAGTATGATTAAACTCCAGTTTAAATATATACACATACAACACACACACACACACACACACACACACACGTTTGTGGGTGGTTGGGTCTTTATTTTTAAATACCAGTTATATACTAATCTTTATTTAAAAAAAAAAAACTCGGTATATTCCTCATAGCTAAAATAGGCAGCAACAATAACAGCAGCAACAACGATCTATAATGGCTCAAATCCAGAGATGGTTGTGCTTAGGATAAACCCATTCAAAACAGTGGGATGATTAAATAATGATTTCAATGCATCTCCTCTAAGGACTCTTCCAATTTGCTATTTTGTACCACTTTGGGATCAGTCTAAAACCACATTATTAATTTTATTTCATTTGATTAATGCAATCTCACTTACCTAACTCTGGGAAGCTTACAGTTCAAACCAACAAAGCCAAACTTATATTAATAAATTACAACAATTATAATATTGACTGTACTTGGACACTGAGTTGATTTTTTTTCTCACCCTGTTCTGTTTTACAGGAAAATGCAGCAAATAGTATTGATATACTAAGCCACAAATTTCTGGCCTGGGGCATCTGTAAGTATTATGGGATATGTTGTTCATATCTGCATCTGTATGCAAGATATAATTGTGTCTTGAAACTAAGAAACACACAATGACATTGTTGAATAAGTTTTGCTTAGACACTTTATTATTTTTATAGATTTTATTCTGTTTTCCTACAAATAAAAATCTCATTCATATTTAAAATAGTGCATCGGCATCAAGAAATATATATGTGGGAGAAGGCGGAGCTTCGTTTTGGCGATACAGCTGCGATCTCGGGGCTCTGAGATCGCAGCCGATATTTTTGCCCCTGGTCGGTCCCAATGGACCTAAACTGTCCCGTAGAGACGGGGATTGAGAAGGGTACTGTCGTAGGATCCCAGAGATATCGCAAAGTCTCTGGTTTGATCCAGGAGAAGCCCTTTTGCTGGCGGCGGAGAGGCAGCCCCCATAGCTGCTGAAGTCGGGACAGCTCCGGAAAGAAAGTGGCTGGAAAGAAGTGTGCTGGCTGGGTGAGAAACTTCTTTTGTGTTGTAAATTCGCTGAGGTTTGAAAGGGCATCCTGAACAAGGAAGAAACCTGTGAGACTTTTTTTTTTTTGACCAAAACTATTTGAGCGGCGTTTTTTAAAGTGATGTCAAATTGAGGCTTGGATTTTTTTTTCTTTTTCTTACTTTTTTTCTGGGGACTTAAGTGTGACTTTGTAGATAACTGGATTGAATTTTCTCTTATGTATATTTTTATGCTCCTTTTGATTTTTTAATTTTCTCTAGGATAGAGGCTCCCTTTAGCTATTTTCTTTTTCTTTCTTTCTTTTTTTTTGTGTACAATATTCATTTTTTCTGGCTGGGAGGGGAAGAGCATTAAGAAACATTGCACACTGCCACCTAGAGGCTTGAAAATACTTGATTTGAATTGGAAAGAATTGTAAGAAGACTCCTTCTCAAGGACATTTCAACGTGATAAGATAGAGGGAGAGCACAGCAAAATATTATTACAGGTGTTTTCCTGGACTCTTATCAATATTTCAACACTTGAGGCTTAGCTTTGAAGCTGCTGGAGAAGAGAGTCATAATAAGAGCCTTGGATAAATAAATAAAGTGCAGTGTGCTCTCTTATATATATATATATACCCCATTCGCCAGCCTTTTTGTAAATTTCAATTCTATTAATATTCTTATATTTGCCTTTTATTTTAAAGGGAAAGTCTCAGAGTTTTTTCTTTATTTTTCTTTTTTTCTCCTTATTTTTATTGGTACTTCTTTGCTTTTTCTATCCACGTTTTTGGACCACTTTGTTTTTCTTTTTTGATTATTGAGATTAAGGTGTGAAGAACCTGAAGGAATTTTATTTTTTCTTTCTTTCTTTTTTTTTTTTTTGCTCTTAATCAATAATATCATTTTTGGGTTTGTTTGTTTTTCTCCTTTCTATTTTTCCTTTTTTATGGTGGACTATTTTGTAATTGGATTAGGGTCAAGAAGAACCTGAAGATTTTTCTTCTTTCTTTTTTCCTTTTTCTTCTTTGGTTTTGGGTCTTTTACAATTGGATTTTTCCATTTTGGATTATAATTGACTATTCTACCAGTTGGATTAAAAGTCAAAAAGAATTTGAAGCTTTGGAAGCATTAAAATGAGCAGGAAACCAATACCATCTGGCATTTCTACTTCTACCTCTGCTTCCCCACCAGTTGGAGGACAACGTTTAATTCAGACAATGTTGAAGCAAAATAAAGAACAAGAAATAGTAACTTTACAGATGATTATGCAAGGAATCCAAGATCTCAAGATAAAATCAGACATCATTGAACAAAGAATAGAGAAGACTGATGAAAAAGTGGAAAATATTAAACAAATGATGGGGAAGTATGAGGAGAGATTCCAAAAAATTGAGGAAGAAGGAAAACAAAGAGAGGAGAAGATTGGAAATATTGACAGTAGATTAACAGTGGTTGAACAAGAAAAAAATGGGATGTTGAGGTGGGAGATGGAAAGGTCAGAATTTTATCTCAGATTTCAAACTATAGAAGAGGAAAAAGGAGAAAATTTGGCTGCGATAATGATAGAACTTTTGGCAGATGCTTTGGAAATTACAGAGGAAAAGATGATGGATGGAGTAGATGAGGTACATCGAGTTTATACAAGATATGCGATGAGAAATAAATTACCCAAGGAAGTCCATATTAGATTTACCAAAAAATCCATCAAAACACAAATATTACAAGTGGTAAGAGAGAAAACATTGAAATACAAAGGTAAAGAGGTTGTGGTTTTAAAACAAATACCCAGAAGAGTGAGAGAGATGAGAAGAGAATATCAATTTCTGACCAAAATGCTACTGGAAAATGAAGTGAATTATAGATGGCTGATTCCAGAAGGATTAATGTTTAGGTGGCAAGAGCAGAGACATAGAATTGGTTCAATTGAGAAAGCAGAACTTTTCCATGCAGATTTTTTTGGAAAAAGAAGAGAGGAGGCAGAGAAAGAGGTCTCATTAATTGAGTTTCAAGAGGAACAACTGGAGACTGAAAAAGAGAAAAGAGCTGTAGGTGGACAGGTGGACAGTAAAGAACAGCGTGAAGTGAGATCCACAAGAGCTGTTAGACCTAAATATAAAGCATAATCATGGAAGAAAGAAAACTGATTACAATGAATATAAATGGACTTAATTCAGGTGTTAAAAGAAGGAAAACTTTTCATAAATTAGAGAAATTAAAATTTGATATAATTTGTCTACAAGAAGTTCATATTAAAAAACAACATGAACAATTGTTAGTACAGCCAAAATTGGGGAAAATATTTATTTCTTTGACTCAATGTAAGAAAAGAGGAGTGGTTCTATACATTAAAGAGGCTATCCCAGCAAAACTGATCTACACTAATGAAGATGGAAGAATATTAATGGTGGAAATAATGGACAATAATATAAAAATACTCTTGATTGCAATTTATGCTCCGAACGAAAAACAAGAAGAGTTTTATAAAAAGCTACACATGAAAATAACTGGACTGGACTATGTTAACATAATTATGATGGGAGACTTTAATGGAATTGTGGACAATAAATTGGACTATATAGCAACAACAACCAAGCAAAATAGAAAGGCTCTCCCTAAGTCTTTTTTTAAAATGACAGATGAATAAACTTTAAAAGATATTTGGAGAGAAAGAAATGTTAAAGCTAAACAATATACTTTTTATTCAAATAGACATTTATCATGGTCCAGATTAGATATGATTTGGATCTCAACAGAATTAATATCCAATATTCAAGAAACAAATCTTGAAACAAGTACTTGGGTAGATCATAGCCGAATGACAATTAAATGGAAGGGACAAAAAAAAAAAGATCGAGATGGACATTAAATAAGAAAATTAATAAAATCTTTTTCAAAAAAAAAAAAAGAAATATATATGTCATGTAAATCCTATTATATACATTTTCTTTACATACATCAACACATATCTATTATATAAATATATTTGTTTCTATCACATTACTCTCGTAAGGCCTCTTAATTTGGTTATATTACTCTAATCATATTCCTTTTTTTTTGAAGATTTTATTAATTTTCTACAAACAAAACATTAAAATATCAAAACATTAAAATATCAACATTAAAATATCAACTCTCATATGTACCTCCAGTGTGTCAGTTGGTTCATCAGTTTTGTGCATTCATTTTGTAGTCTCAATTACAATTATGTTACATAACAACTCATATTGTCAATCCAAACTTATATATCCTAATATCACTAAATAAAAAGAAATTTTTGACTATACTTTTAATCATTCATGCTTTATGAGATAACAATACTTTAAACAGTATATTCTATAACAAATCATATAATCATACCAAATCTATCCTAAAAAACCCTTTATAAATATAATGTCACATAACAAAGTAACAACAAAATAGCAAAATAAAGATATTCCTTACTGTCTAACATTCTAAATATTCTATTATCGTATTTTATCATCTAGCCATTGATAAAAAAGATCCCAAATTTCATAAAATTGTTTCTCCTCTTGCTCTCTAATTTCAAATGTCAATCTACTCATCTCAGCACATTCCAATATTTTCTTAATAATTTCTCCCTGTAATGGTATTTTCTCATTCTTCCAATTTTTAACAAATACAATCCTAGCCGCTGTTAATACATTTACGATCAGGTATTTCAAATCAGGTAAAATTCCCAATAAGAAGATCTCTGGTTTCAAGTCTATGTGTTTCTTTGTCATTTTTTCCAACCACATGCGAATTTTAGTCCAATATTTTCTTGCGTCCTCACAAGTCCACCACATATGGTAATACGAGCCGGGTATCTGATGACATTTCCAGCATTTTTCAGATTTGTTCTTAAACATTCTTGCTATTCTTGTCGGGGGAAAGTGCCACCTGTAAAACATCTTATACAAGTTTTCTTTATATGCTGTTGACATTGTCATTTTATAATTTTGAGACTACAATTTTTGCCATTTCTCTAGATCAATACCATATCCAAAATTCTTCCCCCAAACAATCATAGATTCTTTAACTTGTTCTTCCTCTAATTTCATTCCCAGTAAATAACCATATAATTTTTTAATCACCTTCTCATCAGTACCCATCAAGATCTTATTTAAATCAGTCTGCTTATCATAGAATCCCTCCGCTTCAGAATCTTCCTCATACCTTGAATGTATTTGTGCATAGGAAAACCAATTCATCCTTATACGTTGTTCCTCTAAGTTTTGGATCGATTTAAGTTCACCCTTTTCATCCAAAAGTTCCCCATATCTAACTGTTTGTTCCTTCTTATAAATTATAGGATAGGAAAATGCTGCAATAGTCGATAACCAAACTGGAATTTTCAAATAACATTGTCTTTTTATCTTCTCCCAGTTTAACCACAAAGACTCCCGCATATAATGTCTTCTAAAATAACCCTGTGTTTTAGTTCCCTTATACCAGAAAAAGCATGCCAGCCCAACAACAAATCATGCCCTTCTAATGTCAACAACCTATGCTTTCTTAATGTTATCCATTCTTTAACCCACATCAAACTTGCAGCTTAATAATACAATTCCCAATTAGGCAGGCCAAAACCTCCTCTAATTCTAGCATCTTGCAAAAGCTTTAGCTTTATTCTCGCTTTTTTACCTTGCCATATAAACTTCAGCATGATTTTATTTAAATCTTCAAAATAGTCTTTTCCAAGCCTAATTGGTATTGTTTGGAACAAAAATAAAATTCTGGGTAAAATATTCATCTTGATTGTTGAAATTCTCCCTATTAATGACAATTGCAAGTTTTCCCACTTCTTCAAATCTATAGCTATCTGTTGTTTGAGTTTAATATAATTATTCTCTTTTAATGTGCTACATCTTGCTGTCAAATATATCCCCAGATACTTAACCTTATTTGTAACTTGGATTTTCAAAAGAACTACCAGTTCTTCTTTCTGTCTCAATAGCATGTTCTTTGTCAAAATCTTTGTTTTATCTTTATTTATTTTCAAACCAGCCATCTGACCATATGTCTCTATCTTTTCCAAAAACCTCGGAGCTGTTTCTAATGGGTCTTCCAGAATAAAAGCTAAATCATCAGCAAAAGCTTGTAGTTTAAATTCTTCCTTCTTAATTTTCATTCCTCTTATGCTTTTATCATCCCTAATATTTCTATTCAACACTTCCAAGGTCAACACAAATAGCAAAGGAGAAAGGGGACACCCTTGTCTTGTGCCTTTCCTTATATTAATAAAATCTGTAAGTTCCCCCTCCATCATTACCTTTGCTGTCTGTTTATTATATATGGCTTCGATTGCTTGAATAAATTTTTTAGCAAAACCCATCTGTTCCAATAGTAATAACATAAATCTCCAGTTCACGTTGTCAAATGCCTTTTGAGCATCTAGGAATATCAAAGCCATTTGCTTTTCAGGATGAACCTCATAGTATTCTAAAGTATCCAAGATTACTCTCATATTGTCTCTGATTTGTCTCTTTGGCAGAAATCCACTTTGATCTGGGTGAATAAAATTATTTAAATATTTTTTAAGTCTTTCTGCTAAAATTGAAGCAAAGATTTTATAGTCTACATTCAATAAGGAAATAGGTCTATAGTTCTTAATTTGCAGTGGGTCAGCCTCTTCTTTTGGAATAAGTGTGAAATAAGCCTCTGATCATGTTTTGGGTATCATCTTTTTTAACATTCATTCATGACTTCTAACAATGGGATGCTCAATGATTCTTGAAATGTTTTATAGAATTCTGCCAGAAACCCATCTGGACCCGGTGCTTTCCCATTGTTTTGTCTCTTAAATGCTTCATTTAATTCCATCATTGTTATATTGCTTTCTAGCATTTCTTCAGTCTCTTTAGGTATCTTAGGTAAATTAGCATTCTGTAAATACTGTTTGACTTTTTCCTCATCAATATTCTCTTGTTTATATAGTTGCCCATAAAAATCTCGAATAATCTTTTTTTTTATTTTCTCTGAAGAAAAAAGCCAATTCCTTCTCCATCCATTGTATAAAATCTTTAAAATAGTATTATTTAATGTCCATCTCGATCTTTTTTTTTTGTCCCTTCCATTTTATTGTCATTGGACTATGATCTGCCCAAGTACTTGTTTCAATATTTGTTTCTTGAATATTGGATATTAATTCTGTTGAGATCCAAATCATATCTAATCTGGACCATGATAAATGTCTATTTGAATAAAAAGTATATTGTTTAGCTTTAACATTTCTTTCTCTCCAAATATCTTTTAAAGTTAGTTCATCTGTCATTTTAAAAAAAGATTTAGGGAGAGCCTTTCTATTTTGCTTGGTTGTTGTTGCTATGTAGTCCAATTTATTGTCCATGATTCCATTAAAGTCTCCCATCATAATTATATTAACATAGTCCAGTCCAATTATTTTCATGTGTAGCTTTTTATAAAACTCTTCTTGTTTATCATTCGGAGCATAAATTGCAATCAAGAGTATTTTTATATTATTGTCCATTATTTCCACCATTAATACTCTTCCGTCTTCATCCGTTAGATCAGTTTTGCTGGGATAGCCTCTTTAATATATAGAACCACTCCTCTTTTCTTACATTGAGTCAAAGAAGTAAATATTTTCCCCAATTTTGGCTGTACTAACAATTGTTCATGTTGTTTTTTAATATGAACTTCTTGTAGACAAATTATATCAAATTTTAATTTCTCTTTTTACTATCCACCTGTCCACATACAGCTCCTTTCTCTTTTTCAGTCTCCAGTTGTTCCTCTTGAAACTCAATTAATGAGACCTCTTTCTCTACCTCCTCTCTTCTTCTTCCAAAAAATTCTACATGGAAAAGTTCTGCTTTCTCAATTGAATCAATTATATGTCTCTGCTCTTGCCATGTAAACATTAATCCTTCTGAAATCAGCCATCTATAATTCTCTCCGTTTTCCAGTAGCATTTTGGTCAGAAATCGATATTCTCTTCTCATCTCTCTCACTCTTCTGGGTATTTGTTTTAAAACCACAATCTCTTTACCTTTGTATTTCAATGTTTTCTCTCTTACCACTTGTAATATTTGTGTTTTGATGGATTTTTTGGTAAATCTAATATGGACTTCCTTGGGTAATTTATTTCTCATCGCATATCTTGTATAAACTCAATATACCTCATCTACTCCATCCATCATCTTTTCCTCTGTAATTTCCAAAGCATCTGCCAAAATTTCTATCATTATTGCAGCCAAATTTTCTCCTTTTTCCTCTTCTATATTTTGAAATCTGAGATAAAATTCTGACCTTTCCATCTCCCACCTCAACATCCCAC
Source organism: Hydrophis major (assembly GCA_033807585.1). Classification (NCBI taxonomy): domain Eukaryota; kingdom Metazoa; phylum Chordata; class Lepidosauria; order Squamata; family Elapidae; genus Hydrophis; species Hydrophis major. Next base: position 323,657,073 of record CM066328.1, on the reverse strand, counting down.
TTTTCTCTTGTTCAACCACTGTTAATCTACTGTCAATATTTCCAATCTTCTCCTCTCTTTGTTTTCCTTCTTCCTCAATTTTTTGGAATCTCTCCTCATACTTCCCCATCATTTGTTTAATATTTTCCACTTTTTCATCAGTCTTCTCTATTCTTTGTTCAATGATGTCTGATTTTATCTTGAGATCTTGGATTCCTTGCATAATCATCTGTAAAGTTATTTTTTCTTGTTCTTTATCTTGTTTCCACATTGTCTGGATTAAACGTTGTCCTCCAGCTGGAGGGGAAGCAGAGGTAGAAGTAGAAATGCCAGATGGTATTGGTTTCCTGCTCATTTTAATGCTTCCAAAGCTTCAAATTCTTTTTGACTTTTAATCCAACTGGTAGAATAACCAATTATAATCCAAAATGGAAAAATCCAATTGTAAAAAACACGAAACCAAAGAAGAAAAAGGGAAAAAGGAAGAAGAAAGATCTTCAGGTTCTTCTAGACCCTAATCCAATTACAAAGTAGTCCACTATAAAAAAAGGAAAAATAGAAAGGAAAAAAACAAACAAACCCAAAAATAATAATATTGATTAAGAGCAAAAAAAAAGCAAAAAGAAAAGAAGAAAATCCTTCAGATTCTTCACACCTTAATCCAGTTGAGAAGTCTCAATAATCAAAAAAGAAAAACAAAGTGGTCCAAAAACATGAATAGAAAGAGCAAAGAAGTCCCAATAAAAATAAGGAGAAAAGAAGAAAAATAAAGAAAAAACTCTGAGGCTTTCCCTTTAAAATAAAAAGCAAAAATAAGAATATTACTAGAATTGAAATTTACAAAAAGGCTGGTGAGTGGGGATATCACAAGTAAATATGTGTATATATATATATATGCACACTGCACTTTATTTATTTATCCAAGGCTCTTATTATGACTCTCTTCTCTAGCAGCTTCAAAGCCAAGCCTCAAGTGTTGAAATATTGATAAGAGTCCAGGAAAACACCTGTAATAATATTTTGCTGTGCTCTCCCTCTATCTTATCACATTGAAATGTCCTTGAGAAGGAGTCTTCTTACAGTTCTCTCCAATTCAAATCAAGTATTTTCAAGCCTCTACTTGGCAGTGTGCAAAGTTTCTTAATGTTCTCCCCCCACCCCAGCCAGAAAAAATGAATAATGTATACAAAAACAAGAAAAAATAATAGCCAAAGGGAGCCTCTATCCTAAAGAAAATTAAAAAAATCAAAAGGAGCATAAAAATATATTTAAGAGAAAATTCAATCCGGTTACCTACAAAGTCACACTAAAGTCCCCAGAAAAAAAGTAAGAAAAAGAAGAAAAATCCAAGCCTCAATTTGACATCACTTTAAAAAACGCCTCTCAAACAGTTTTGGTCAAAAAAAGAATCTCACAGGTTTCTTTTTTTGTTCAGGATGCCCTTTCAAACCTCAGCGAATTTACAACACAAAAGAAGTTTCTCACCCAGCCGACACACTTTCTTTCCAGCCACTTTCTTTCCGGAGCTGTCCCGACTTCAGCAGCTATGGAGGCTGCCTCTCCGCCGCCAGCAAAATGGCTTCTCCCGGATCAAACCAGAGATTTTGCGATATCTCTGGGATCCTGGGACATTGCCCTTCACAATCCCCATCTCTACAGGACGGTTTAGGTCCGTTGGGACCGACCAGGGGCAAAAATATCGGCTGCGATCTCAGGGCCCCGAGATCGCAGCTGTATCGCCGAAATGAAGCTCCGCCTTCTCCCTCTAATCATCTTCCTTTTTATATCTGTTCTTTAACCATTCATACCATTTATGCCATATTGCATAATATTCAGAGTTTTCCTTCTCTTTCATTTTTAACATTTTTCTTCTCTTTCATTTTTCCAATGAGCATTGGAATATTCTGCAATATTTTACATATAATTAATTTGTCTGGGGGGGGGGGGATGCTGGGTTCTTTCCACATTTGTGCAAATGCTATTCTGGCTGCTGTCAGAAAATGGAGAATAATGTATTTTATCTTTTTTGGATATTGATCTGTAATTATTCCTAATAGGAAAAATTCCAGTTTAAGTTGATATTTGTTAATTTCATGTAGCCAATCTTTTATTCTAATCCTGTATTTCTTGGTCTTGGGGCATAGTCAACACATATAATAGAAGGTAGCGTCGTTTTGTTCACATTTCCAGCATTTTGGACTTGTAATAAGGTATACCTTAGCCAGTCTCGTTGGGGCCAGATGCCACCAGTAAAACATTTTGTATAAGTTTTCCTTGTATACCATAGATGTTGTTAATTTATAATTTATAGTCCATAATTTCTCCCATTCATCTAAATCAATATTGTACCCAAAATTCCAGGCCCATACTATGATGGTATTTTTCACAACTTCTTCCATTTTAAATCCCAGTAAATATAAATATAAATCTCAGTAAATATAAATTTTCCTCTGTTCTGACTAGGATTTTATCTAATTGATTTTGCCCTTTGTCGAATCCAAATTCATCTAAGTCTTTTTTGAATCTATTTTAAATTTGTAAGTATGGCCACCAATCAATTATAATTCCTTGTTTTCTTAGTTCTTGATTCAATTTAAGTTTCCCTTGATTATCTAAAAATTCATTATAATTTACCATTTTTCTTAGATCTAATCTATTTGGATGGATCATAGCCTCCATGGTTGACAGCCAGCGAGATATCTTCATGTAATGTTTCTTTTTAATCTTCCTCCAGGTCTGTATAAGTGAGTCTTTTATTAGATGTTGATTAAAGTAGGCCTTTTTCCCCACAAAAATACATGCCAACCTAACTGGAGATCATGACTGTCTAGCATTAAAATTCTCATATCTTTTAGCTTAACCCAATCTTTTATCCGATTTAATATTACTGCCTGATAATAGAGTTCCCATTCTGGTAGTCCAAAACAAACCTCTGTTCCTACTATCCTGTAATAATTTTAATTTGATATGTGGTTCCAACCAGACAAATTTGAGTAGACACTTTAGGCAGGTAAGATTTCTTTTGTCCAATAGAAAAAAAACAATGTCTCTTGGGAGGAAGTTTTGCTTTCCTAGCTATTTCACATTGAATGAATGAGAGTTTAGCTGGGTAAACATAACTTTTTTTTCACAAGCTTTGAGTTGCAGTAGTAACTGTAAACAGAATTGTTATTTTGATTTTGGCAGCAGCAAAGTGAACTCCTCTTGCACAAAGGACACTAAGGTCAATGACCCATTGTTTCTTCAAAGAAGCCTAAAGCAGGAGTAAGCGACCTCTCCCAAACTACCAAAGATAAAGATATGGCTATGTTGGCCACAAGTGAAAATTAAAACAAAAGAGCTAAAGCTTCCTTTGGCTTTCTATTCTTGAGTGCCCATTAAAATCTTACAATCAACCAAGTTTCCAGTTCCTTTCAGAAATAACCATTCTGTCCTTTCCCTGCTGTGTTTATAACACCTCTCTCTAGAGACCCAGCTGCCTGCTAGCAATTAGAAGGCCTTCGTGGCATTTCCTGAGGGGAGAATTGTTGGCTGGGGCCTCCATATATCTTGAATCAGGCTTTGTGATTTCTAGTACAGGTCTTTGCATACCATTGGTTAGTATTTGGTTTCTAATGGGAGTGAACAATGTATTTGAAGCTGGATCAATGCAGTTGGGTGATAGCCTTGCATCTGCATATGACAGAATGCTTCCTTTCTCTTTCATCAAATTAACAATAAATTAAATGTTTCTCAGAAGAGAAGCTTTCAACCTTTGTTAGCAGATTGTCTTGACACCACAAGAAGGAAATGTCAAAGTTTAAAGCTGTTTTACTTTACTAAGAACCAAATTGTATGACAAAGGAAGGATATTCTTTTATCTTTCCCAGATAAAGCTGACTTCCTTATATTTATATGAATCTAGTTCTGTTGAGTGGTTATGTGAACATTGAATTATTATTCTGGATGAGGCCTTTAATGGGATTTGAATTTCATGCTGATAGGTTTAAACAAATATTTCAATCAGCAGTTGATTCTGTGATTATATTGTGCCAGTTTTGTTCATCAGACATCTCAGATGTGTTTAGCATGAAATTATTCAAGGAATCCCCAGCCCTGCATTCAAAACATATATTTCAACAATATTATTGCCATCTTAATGTGATAATTACATGTGCATAGGGTCATGGATTTGAAATAATGCATCAAAGAGTTTGAAAACTAATAACTAGGAGAGGTAATCTGATATTCATATAAAATCTAAGGGTACTTCTCACACATGTTATTCTTAGAAGAACTATGGATATAAAAATGAGTGCTATGGTACAATAGTTGAAGGCACACGTTTGCACACATTGGAAAGGGGTACAACTACTATATTACTAGCAAGCAGATAGTGATGCATGCTGTTGTCTGATATATGCAATTATCACCAGTTGCAGCTTTAAACTTTTTAGTGTTATACCATGACATTTACAATTTCAAAGTGAAAACTGCTCATGTTAACAATATATCAGTCACATGCATGCATTGTTTACATACAGTTAGAAACATTTGTTGATGCAAAAGGGGAAATCATAATTTCGACCATGCACACATTCTGCTCAATAGTGCTAAACAGAGAGAGATGCTACAAAGCAAATATACTGTATCTTATGATCCTGAGTGGCATTTCTCAGCCCAAAGAGTGAGATCTAAACAGAAAATCATTCTTGTGTGCAATTGTTCATCTGATGTGGCTCCAACATGAGCTGGGCATCTAAGATCATAGAAATCTAGGTTGCAAAAAGTTCTCTTACTGTGACTTTCATATTTGTGCATTGAACCTGATCCAAATTGAACTGAAGCTTGAACAAAACCAGTTTTTTCATTTACACAATAACTCAATTTACAGGTTGTGGCCAGGGTTGGGATTCGACAGGGTTAACTACCAGTTCGGTCATTTACGAGGTTTGGTGATTTACAATGTGCTTCCCTGCTGCAGGCGTGTGCCTGTAAATCGTCACCAGCATGCTGCGTGCAGAGAAGCAGCCTTTGAAAAAGCCCTTTTTTCCTACTTTTTTAACTGCAGCTGTGCCTCGCACGACAGCTGAAGTTGAAAAAATCAGGAAATAAAGGTCAGGTAAGAGCCCAGGTGGGCAGGTGAGCAAAAACATCAGCAGACATAGAACCAGTTCTATGCTCTTCAGAGCTACCAGTTCTACAGAGGTGGACAGAACCAGTAGAAACCCACCCCTGGTTGTGGCTACTTTATGTTTCAGTGTGCTTTAGACCCCTAGAAATTTGAATGAATCAAATATATCATGATGATATATTTGACTCCCACTGTGGGCTATCCTTAACCAAAAGGGATTGTTTATCAAAAGGGAAATACAATGAATTTGACCGGTCCAATATATTATATTAATATTTGAAAGGTGAGTGAGTGGGGCAGGGCCCAGAAACAAAGGGTACTGGGGAAAGAAAAGGATGCAATTTTAAATGGTCTTCCCCATTTTCCAAAAGTTAAATTATGGATTAAATGGATTAAAATTGAATTTTCTAAAAAAAACCGAATAAATAATAATGGGGTGGCCCTTTCTATTGTTATGATAAGTTGGCATATTGCTTTATTGTTATGTTTTAATAAGATTGTTGTTTATTTAATTAGGTATTTTTATCATTTTATTATATTACCTATTATATTACCATTATATTATATTACCTATTAACTTTGTTGATTATGGCAGAATACAAAATAGGTACATACTGTACATGAAAGCATGAGTCCATTCAAAGAAATAAAAAAATGTTCCCACTTTTTCCCAATTCACACCAATTTGCAAATATAGTTACATTTTTAATAAATGTAGTTATTCCCATATGGTGAAATATGAGAGCATACTAACTTAGATTGGCATTTGGAGAAAACAAAAAAATATATATAACCTTTATATAAATTTAATACTCTGGACTTAGGATAGAGACTTATTTGATATATTAGTGAGTCAAAGATATCATCTATTACATAAATTATAATGACTTTCATGGGAAATAGAATTTTCTTGGGGATTTCTTTGTGTATAAGATTTACCAACCTTAAGTGATTCATTTTATACATAAGAATATGGGATATTTAGCTCACTCCAAGCCTTTGTTACAAAATTGGAGCCTAACAACTTGTTCCATATGAACCTAGCAATTAGTCTGAATTAGAGTTGAAAACTGTCTCTGTATGGAAAGAACGTAGACACTTTTTTCAAATAGAAAAACAGCGATTCGTGTGTATTTTCATTCATTTCCTCTCTTGATGAAAGACCCTTATTAGGAGGGCTTGATTGACCACTGTCACTCTATTTTAGGTTGGGAATGGCTCCCCCCCAAAAAAGCAAACACAGTTTAAATCAGGGGTACCCAACCTTGGCAACTTTAAGACTTGTGGACTTCAACTCCCAGAATTCCTCAGCCAGCTTTGCTGGCTGGGAGTTGAAGTCCACAAGTCTTAAAGTTGCCACGGTTGGACACCCCTGGTTTAAATATTCAAAATTATGGAAGAGAACTGTTATTGTTATTTGCCATGCAAGTTGAAAACCAGGAGCAAATTTCTCCATCGCAATGGGCATACACACTCAAAGTTGGAGTCACAGCAAGAAAGAAAGGCAGCCCATGGTTGCAGTCCAGGCAGCTGCATGAGTAGCCTGGAAAACACTGCAGTTTGGCCTGCAAGTCACCATGCATGACCAATTGCTTTTGAAATTGAAGGGTTTCCAAGGCATTTCACAATAGAGCTTGGTGGACTTTCTCCATGCTCAGTTTATATTGGCTCAAACTTAGGCAGGCTTAACTCCATTCCCAAGCTCATTCTAACAAAATTGGATCCCTGTTTCTTTCCAACCCACTAAACCATGGCTGAATTGCCCCCATTTCTTTCCCCTCTTCTTCTGCCAAGAAGAGAAAGGAATTTGGAGAGTTGTTACGTAGAAGAGAGATGGCTGAATGGGACTCAAATTTTTGAATACTTTTTTTTTCTCAGCTTAGCTTAAAATCCAAGTTGGATGGGAAATAGAGTTTCTAGGTCCTAGCTTGTATTTGGGAAGAATAAGAATCCTCAATCAGCCTTAGCAAATCAGGAAATGTCTATTCCAATGAAACCCTAGGTTCTGTATGAAGATCAGATCTGTTGTCAAGTCTGTAAGTAATAACATTAAAAATATCCTAGTTGCCATATTGTTTCTGAGGACACCCAGACAAAATTCCTAGGTTGCTACAATCTAAATGCAAATGCAACCCCTGCATGTGCAGTGAAAATAGGAGTGTCTTCTTTCTAAAACTAATGCCCTTCCATAACACTAAAGCAGTCCATCTCCTTCATATAGCAGTGGTGGGATTCAAAATTTTTTTACTACCTGTGGGCGTGGCTTGGTGGACGTGGCATGGGGAGGATAGTGTAAAATCTCCAGTCAGAGGTGATATTTGCCGGTTCTCCAAACTATCAAAATTTCCACTACTGGTTCTCCAGAACTGGTCAGAACCTGCTGAATACCACCTCTGTCATTTAGACATTGCATCTGAGTCAAAGTATAAATTTAGCAGCCTCACACACAGGTTCTATTGCTGGACTGTATCATTTTGAATTTCAGGCATGTGGAAAATTTTGCACAATAAAAATTACTGTGCAAATTACTGTCAGGTAGAAAGCTGGATTATTGCAGTAATCCTAACTCCTCATTCCTGTCTTCATTCCTGAAATGGTCACAGAATGTGCCCTCTGGTTTTCTTGATAAACTGAGAACTCAGTACCATGTCCTAACTGGGGCATAAAGATGCCATGCTAACCAGAGAAGGAGCACCAGATGAACAAGAGTGGACTCTTCCATTGCATGGGACAACTCCCTTCAATTTCTCCTAGCATCCCTTCTTTACTCTGAAAACCTGCTAGTTGGGACTGTTTTTGAACATTGGCTTAGAACAACACTAGGCAGGTATTCAAACGTAGTCCAAGTGGTAGATCATTGACCTATAGCAGCCTCACAGCAGGAATTGTGACTTGGAAACTTGAAAGCTACCAAAATCCTCCATCTCAAACACCCGTGCACATTTGTTCAACCCTGACTTGCTACACATTAAGAAGATCACTGAGTCATGTTTTTTCCTCGCTGGCTGGTGATACTGCAGGATGGAGAGTAATGGACTCAGAGAAATTTACCAACTGCTGCCCTTCATTTGTCCCACATTAAGGCTGTAAGGACCAGATCACTCAAATGCCTTGTTACTGAGGGTTCAACCTTCAGGACAGGCCAAATTATGCCAACATACTTTTCTGCCAGCTCCAGGACACATGTTAAGGCAACTATAAGAAAAAGTAATAGCCTTCTTACAGGAGTAGTTCCTACCACTAGCACTTGCAAGATGATAGGCATAGCATTGTAGACAGCAATATCACATCTGATATTTTTCTAATTTATTATCCCGTGGATGTCATTGGTTTTCAAAGAAAGATATAATGGTAATTAGACTAAACCAGTGAAGATAACTGGACTGTTGTTGTTGAATTTATATAAAGAGTATGTGGATAATAATTTTCATACCCTAGGCCCAAAAACTGCAGGAGCAGTAGGTTTTATCCAACAAAGTTTTGCTCCTTCAGACAGATTATATATATTTAAAAAATCAGGAACAGACCATCACTTTTTTCTTTACATGATATTCCACCATCTAATTTTCCAAATGAATGTTAGATCGAAGCAACATAATATGACCAATCAAAAATACTATTCTGTCATCATTTCCCCTCTATTCTGTTTCTTGTCTGTTAGCATCAAACATTGATTTTAACATTAAACATTGAGTAACTGAAAGTTCTACAATCCTACAATTTACTATTTGACAGTTCACTGTCCATTCCCTTTTGAGTCCCTACTTTTATTTCAGAAGACAGTTTTTAAAGGTCATGAATGTGGAAACAGGAGCCTTTTTTGTAAGCATATAGAGTTACTTAGTTGGGGAGATCACAGTGACCATTTCATTTCAGCTATATAACAAAATCTCTTTCAAGGACCTTTTGTCTTATAAATGAAGGCTCTTTGTTGAATAAATTTAATTTTTTAAGTACCAATTGTCTCCTGGTCCATTTCTCCTGTGCGTTTCTACTTTCTTTTTCATTTTTTTCTCCCTTTGTAACATATTTTGTATTATTCTTTTTAGTCATTTTCTCTTTCTCCTTTTTTTCCCCTTTATGGTATATCTTGCTATCTGAAAGCTACCAATCCATAAAGCATGGTTATAAACCCTGGCAGTGTAACATCAATTTGGTTGGAAGCCAAAAATCTGGATGGATAAATTCAGGCAGACTGTTATTTTCCCTGATCAGCTCTATACAAGTGAGTGCCCAGTGCTACAACAACTGCCAAACAATCTCAGAGACGTTATCAATTCAGCCCAAAACCTCTTTGCGATGTTGAGTCTGAATCAAGCTTTTATTATTCCCATTACTTTCCAGTTTTTATAGAGCAATGATATAATTGATATGCCTTTTATGTGCATTATATGAATTGCTACTAATGCATTTTTTACATACAGAGCAGCAGAGTGTTATGCATGTATTATACATTATGCATGTATAATATTATAGAACAAATATAGTGTTATTCCATTTCTTCTTCTTCTTTTTAGATGTTTTGGTGAAAGTTGTTTATGAATACCATCATACCTATCTCAAAATGAATTCTATTGTCATTTTTCTTGTTGCTGTTATTGAGTGGCAAATGTGAATGTGTGAACTTATCCTTTTTTTAAAAAGCTATACATCACTATAAGCCACCACAAAACTTCTATTTCTGTAATGCACCATTCCAAAGCTTTAAGGACTTCTAAACTCTTTAAAACCATAAGGGAAAAACAAAAGAGACCTTTGCTCACATATCAAATAAATCTAGTTAAAGAACAAAGGTTGCATTCACAAAGTGCTTTTGAGGGATTTAGAGAGGAAGGTAAAATTTGTACAGAGGAAGAAAATATTTCACAGTTCAAATCCTTCATCTTGATTTTGCACCTTATGCCAGCTAATTAAGACGTTATGGTTGTATTGGTCTGTGTGTGCATGTTTGCTAGATAATGCAGATTGCTGCAGTTTTAGAAGTTTGATTCAAACAGTTTCTAGGGAGCTTGTGTAAATAAACAGGTAGCCTTTAAAAATCAATATTCCTTTCAGCTCATGAAATCAAGCTGCTTTGGAGACAAAGAGCAGGCTCTTACCCCTTTGAGACATCAGTGCCATCAGCTAAAGTAACAAAAGGGAATTCAAGTTTTTAAAATTAGCCAAAGCAGCATACAGGCTTAGTGATTATGTATTGAAAAGGTTTACACAGCATGGTTTGAAGGTTGTGCAGATACACTTAGATGTATCTATTGCTGATTGCTTTTAGTCTTAGGGAAGTAGTAAGATTGCTCATTTATTGCCAGTCCCCTCCTTGGCTGTTAATTGGTTTCTTTTATGATTCAGATTTAGAAGTGCTATTGGCTCCCAGTGAAAGACTTTGACTGCTGAAAGAATTAGCAAAATAAATCCTTTTTCATCAATGTGTCTTTCAAGAATGTGTGAAATTCCACACCTCCATCTTTCTTCCCAGTAAAGTGTAGGGTGGAAGGGAATGAGCTGCTACCAATTAATCAATTATTGTGAAACCACTTGGCTATCAGACTAGATAGTTATATATTGGATCACTGTGTTTTTCTTCTTATCATGACATTTACATTATTTGATGTTTCAAGAGTATGGGGATTCTGCATATTTTTAGTAGGTTAAGGAATTTGCTAATACTCTCATGGTATTTTTTTCTATTCGCATCCTGGAAAAATCTCTCTTCTTTTCAGTTTAAGGAGACATTGATGAACTGTTCTTCCCTAAACAAAGAAACAGAATAACAGAATAACAAAAGATACAGTATTTGCACCATATAAAAACCATTCTACCATGTGTCTTTGAAAAAGTTAGTATTTCTATTTTAGAAAGCTTTGACAAATGGGAAGAATAAAAAAAGAGATGGGGGAAAGAGAGAGAAAAAGAAAACTTCTTTGTTACAACTATGTTTCTCAGTATTCAAGTAACTATTGCCATGATGGAATTGTCAACTATGAATTGAAATTAATTCTTTTGTACAAAAGATAATAGAAAATCCCAATATGAGAAGTCATGAATGCAAAACATTTTGAGAAAGTATGACATTAATTGAATAGTGTTTATTTAGGTCAAATTGTGTTAGAGTCTTTTGGTACATCAATAATTTGCTCTTAACTATGCTTTTCCTTAAGGGTAACAAATGGAGGAAGCCATCTTGTTTTCCACATCACTAGTTTTAATGTGCTATAGTATATTACCATGGTAACATAAGCTAGTGAGCCTGGTGTGAAGACAACTGTATAGGCCTCATTTCTGCTAAAGCTGAATCACCAATTAAAATATTCTTCCTGTTGTCTGGGACATCTGAGATTGCAGTAGAGTTGTAAAGGCTGCCAGATGAGCTGATGTACTTAGTAACCTTTATTAATTCTCCATAATGTCTCAACTCCTTTTGCAAAAGAAGACCTTTTTTTTTCAATCTAGAATTGCCCCCGATTCTAGATGAATACTAAAAAGAGGAAAGTTTCTCTTGAGATAAAATATGGAAGATGTATAGAGTGATCTTCATTTGAATGAATCTGTTAATAGGAGATGATTTATGTCTTTTATATCTAGAACAAATTGTTTGCCATTTTCTGACAGTGTGAGTGAGTCACTCACACTCTGGTGTGTAAGCAAAGATTAATTATAGCAGTGTTTAAAATAAAACTCTGATACTAGTATGTGGGCTGACTCTTCCAACATTGCTTTCAGGCATCATTCATCCTTTCATGAATGCGTTCCTATGACACATTTCTTTCTTTTTTTTTTCTGTTTTAAAATTAGTACACATACATATAAATTGCAAGCATCTCATTTTATCAAATTAGTACATTACTATTTTAATTTCTAAAAAACAATGTTTTTAAGTACATAGAAAGAGGCGGATGAAGAAGAAGAAGAAGAAGAAGAAGAAGAAGAAGAAGAAGAAGAAGAAGAAGAAGAAGAAGAAGAAGAAGAAGAAGAAGAAGAAGAAGAATTCAGCAAAGGCAAGATTTTTTTAGTTGCTAATGATAAAGCATCTTGACTCCCATTTTGCACTCAAGATATTTAAATCAGAGTGAAGTCAGTATAGGCAAAGCAGTTACCTGTGGATTACAGTCCTTGATTTAGTCTCCTTATTTTCTATTTACTTAAGAAAAGTAGCATAAATAAGACTTTGTATAATATGAACTTAAAGAGTCCCTTACAAGAGCCATAAGGCATGAGCTATTGCCTCAGATGATTAGGCATTGCCAAAAACTATTAAATACAGGTAGTTCTGAACTTATGATCACAATTAAGACCAAAAGTATCTTGCTAAGTTTTGCCCCATTTATGACTTTTCTTACCACATTTGTTAAGTGAATCACTGCAGTTGTTAAATTAGTAAGATGGTTGTTAAGTGAATCTGGTTTCCCCATTGACAGCTTGTCAGAAGGTTGCAAAAGGGGATTTTATAACCCGGGATACTGCAACCATCATAAATGTGAGTCAGTTGTCAAGCATCCAAATGTCAATCACATAACCATGGGGATGCTGCAATGGTCATAAGTGTAAAAAAATGGTCATAAGTCACTTTTTCAGTGCTGTTGTAACTTCAAAGAGTCACTAAGTGAAGTGTTGTAAGTTGAGGACTACCTGCATACTCTGGCTTATCACTATTTAATATGTGGTTTAAAGCAGTGGCCCTCAACCTTTTTTGAACCAGGGACCAGTTTCATGATTATTTATTCTTCCACGGACCGGTACCTAAGTAACGCGAGACTCCACCACCATCAGGATGGCTCTTCGTTCGAAGCTGCCGCCCCCCGTCTTCAACAAAACTAAGGCGCGAGCACCCAAACGCCACTTTCCAACTGAAAACCCAGAAGCACTTTCCATCCGAAAACCCGGAAGCCACTGAAAACCCGGAAGCACCGTCGAAACAAGATGGCAGTGCCCAAGCTTTGCAGCCTGGTAAAAAATGATCCACGGACTGGTACCAGTCCAGAGACCTGTGGTTGGGGACCCCTGGTTTAAAGAAAGGTATGAATAGAATGCAGTCATCTGATTGTATAATCCACTTCTTTATTATTATTTAAAATCTTCTGTTACTCCAAAGTGACTCTTCAAAGCTTTGCTCCTACAAAACAACATATACAAAGAATATCAGTTACCAAATCATACAGGGCAAATCTGAAGCTATATTTCTAATTCTGATGAATTTTGATAAAAAAGTAAAAGAGGATGAGTAATGCCTGATTCAACATGAGCAGGTTAGACCACAGGGAATATCCCTGTTTTCAGCTCCAGAGAGTCTAAATTATAAGTTTTCTACAATTCTTAAGGGCCTTGCAGGGGGGGAAAAAGGAATCTCCATGACAGGAAAGAAAAAAAGGAGCAGGGTGGAGCACATACATAGGGGATGTGTGTGCGTTGCAATTGGGGGTATGCACACACACACTTTGGGTACTCAGTGCCCAAATAGTTAGCCATCTCTGTCCTATATGTAATAGAGTGTTTCCAGTTCTGACAAGCATTTCATTGGAGTTCTTTTTTTGAGAGAGAGGGGGGGAGGGGAGATTCTGGAGAATAGGAAAAGAATATTGAATTATTATTTCAGTCATTTTAAAGACACATTTTGGACACACTGTCCTCACCATCTGGTTTGAGGTGGTAAACCCTTTTTTCACAAGAAAAAATGTACGTGTTGTATGGGAAAAGACTCTTTAAATCTAAGATAAATTATCCTCCTCTAGGGATAATCAAGACCTCTATTTTATTTTTTTTCCCACTCCTTTCTTGACATCTTCACATTTTATGGTGACCTTGTATGAATGATTGTGCCCCACCATGTTAAGCTAAGCAGATGATTGATCAACTTATCACTGAAAAGAAAGAAGATTGCCCCTTTTGTATAAAGAAAACACCTATGGAAAATCTTTTTGTGCCACAGCATTTATAAAAGAAATGGGATGTTTTATATATGTTTACATCTCTGTGCACATATGTGGAGCTGTACATGTGCTTATTTGCACATAAAGACTAGGAGGTATGATTCTAAAGGTTTAACCCAGAATTTAACCCAAGAGGTTTGAACAGTACATCTCAGATGTAATATGTCACTAAACTTCTTTGTAGCTTTTACAAGTACAAACTCAACATCACTCACATCGAGGCACCATCTCCTCGCCTGGCCTCTCATGACTGTGGGGATGCTGCAATAGTAATAAGTGTGAAAAATGGTCATAAGTCACTTTTTTCAGTGCCATTGTAACTTTGAATGGTCAATCCACACAAGCAAAGTACCAGCAAAGGAGGGGAAAAAAACTCCAGAGAAGTTCCTGAGACAGGAAGTCTAGTCCTGCCAAGAATGTAATAAGAGCTAATGGAGAGGCAGGTTACCAGAATGTTTCCTTCCTGCTTCCTTACAGGATTAGGCCAGTAATTTCTTCTAATGACCAGTTCTCTGAACTGCTTAGAATGTTAACAACAGGTTCTAGCGAACAGGTATGAACTGGTAGAATCCCACCCCTGCTATGCAGTTTTAATATAGATCAGGAGAGAGGGCCATTTCACTCTTGAATTTTACTGTGTATCAATTCAGTAGGGTAAATTTGAGGGACAAAATAGCTAATTCAACAAAATAGCTAGATTAAACCTTTGCTCTGAACAATAATAGCAGCTTATCCAATTTGGGATGATGCATGCTTACTTTTGAGTAAAAAAGGGGAAAGTGTAACTGATGCCTAGGCTAGTTGACTCTAAACAGATATTGACACCAGCTTTGTCAAAAGCTAAACTACACTGCACTGACAAGGACTTACATGCTGGAATTTTACTATGGAATTTGGCTTTCTAACATTAAGTGACATGGAAGGACATAAATATGGAGGGTTTTCATTCATACTATATGAGCATTCTCAATGGGATCATAGGTACTCAGACACATTTTCTTCCCTTCAACATTTCTTTCCAAGCTAGCAATGACATTAAAAACATCCTTTCAAATGACACAAGGAGTATATATTTCAGCCAGGGATAGCGCTATCCTCCTCCATCACAGTCACAGTCAATATAAGAGGACAATAGTTGTTTTTCAGTGTATGAAAAAAGCTCCCATAGCTCAATGGAATTTCTCTTTCCCTAGGATGCATTTTTAGAGGAACAGATTTTACTTCAGCCACCACAGTGTCAGGAGATGGTTTCTTCTCCTTCCAATTCACCATCATCTAGGGTAAAGGGGGAAAAATATTAAGGGAACTACAGTGGTTGATGATAGGGTAAGAGACGTGATCTATAAATCAGAACATTTACCAAAATGCTTATTTGGCTCTCCTCCCTCTGCTCTTTTTTGGGGGGTGGGGGCGGGGGTGGAGGGTTAGTTGGGTGTTCAAAGTAGAATTGGAAACACCACCTTAAAAATAGAGAAGAAAAGTGACAAACATTTCAACAGAACTGCAAACTGAAAAGGATGTAGAAACCTTTGCATAATTTAGAATGGTATACAACACACACACACACATTTATTTTCCTTCAATAAATAACCAGACCCACTCAGCAATGCTATGTGCTTTGAGTTATTTAGGAACATGTTAGAAAAGCATTAGAGTCAGGCACTAAGTAGCAATAAACAACACTGCACTCCAAATTGTTTATTATAGCAGGAAGAATATGATTGCTGAAAAAGCATACCCTTTAAATGTTGCACTGACCTATGTCATTCTAATTAACATGCCTCCCATAAGAGTATGGTTATCAGAGTTTGTCAACACTAAATTGTATTATTAAATTATAAGCACTTTATTATTTGAAAATACTAATTTGTTCCTCACTAAGACTTCCCTATCATTAATTTGATCACAAAAATTTTATCCAGGGAAAGAAAACAATGATTAGGAATTGCTTTTCATCTTGCCTATTGCATGAATATTCTGGATTGAAAAGACTGATCCAGTGGACTAGTCCATTGCAAACAGAGGTGGTATTCAACAGGTTCTGACCAATTCTGGAGAACCGGAAGTGGAAATTTTGAGTAGTCCAGAGAACCAGCAAATACCACCTCTGACTGGATATCTTACAGTATCCTACCCCTGCCACGCCCACCAAGCCACACCCACAGAATCGAGAGTAAAAAAATATGAATCCCACCACTGATTGCAAACATCTGCAAAGTTATGTGAAGGAACCCTTTTTTAAAGCATTCTAATTTTGGAAGGGCAGGCTATGCTATAGAGTTGCCCTACATTTAATTTTGGCATCACATTCCCAATTAACATGAAGCAGGTGCAGCCACCACTTTCTTTGATTCTCACTGCAAAATTCCAATTAATTAAAATAATTCAGTTTATCACCTTCAGACAGAGTACTGTAGCAATCTTTGTAGGTCTAGCTACTGCAAGTATTGCCACAGCCTACAGAGTTTAATGTTCATATAAGATTTCAATACAATTAAGTTGCACTTAAAGAAGGGGAGATTTATGTGCTTATGTTCCTTTAGCTACCCAGGATACACACTGATAGCCAGTAGCCTAACACCACAGTGGGAAGTCAAAACTATTTGGGACAATTCTTTCCCTTCCTGCCAGTAAGTGCATAGGTTGGAGACCCCTTTGAGATGTGGCATGGAGATCTTCCAATAGAATCAGGAAACACATGAAAAACCCTCTTGTGCTGCATTCTCAGGAATGCCTTAGAATCTAGCCATATTCTTTCTTATTGCAGTTATTTAGTTCTATGTTAATCAAATGTTTAATTTCATAACATAATCCACATCCAAATTACTTTGAAAAGACTATAAAAAGTTCACTAAGCATCTAGTCATTTACCTAAACTGCTCAGCAAATATGATGCAAATGTGGTACAGAGCAATATATATTTTTAGTTTTATTTTGCTAAGAATATTGCTTATTTTTTGCACCCCCCCTTTAATCTGTAGCATAGTTCTTTTCACTGTATAAATTAATTGGTTATGCTACATGCATATATTTTAGGAATTTAATAGAATAAATCAATTCTCAAGAAGCTGATAAAAAATTTAGTGCTGTACTTTTCAATTGACAAGTCACTTTAAAAAAAAAAAAAGATACAATAAAACATTAAAAATGTCCAGAGAAGAATTGGCTAGAAAAGGTCATGAGATAGCTAGAGTCATCTTGGGTGATTCAGCCATAACTCTTAGGGATCGTTATTGAAAGAGGTAAATTGTTATAGATACAGCAAGCTTTGGCTTTTATTAATAGCTATTTGAAAAGCACTTTCCATTTCCCTGAATAGAAAAAAGTTCCGGATTAGTGCACAAGTCACATTTGGTTTCTTTTGGATGAAAAAGTATCAATAGACTTACTGAATTTTGATATTTGCCTTGGCCATACAGCTCATAGGAGAGAGAGAATTTTTTTTAATAATCAAAAGAGTTTTCTCCATAGCTCTTGCACCTTAAGGGAAAATTACCTACCCTTCCTTTCACCATATTTTCTGCCTTTATTATTTCTAAAATGTTTGAACGAGTATTATGGTTCCATGTAAAACCCAATTAATAGGTTGAATTAAGTGTTTGGTTATTAATGAGACTATTTACAGTTCCATTGAAAAGCTAGAAATATCAGCCTTTAGGTTTAACAAGCCTGCTGACCTTCCTTCAGAGAATTCTTCACTATTTAAGGAAATATGTAATTGATGTGTTAGAAATCTTTTGTCAATTTCACCTCCATAATTCAAATGCCTCTCTAACAAGTGTCATATTGTGTCAAAGAAATGCAGGCAAATCCTAACTTATTTTATACACTTCATGGTTGGCATTGTAAATTGTAACAAGGGGGAAATTCTAGTAAGACACTTTTCATCATTTTCAGTCATGGGCAATGGTGAGCCAATAAAATTCTCTAGGCACAGGTAGGCAATCTTTTGTTGCAAGCAACTGCATTGAGAGTTGATGATAAGAGCTTTAGTGCCTGGAAGATGGTGAAAATGTATTTGCCGGTCTCTCACACACAAGGAGAATTATTTCTTTTACTGTAATTTCCAGACTTTTCTTGGGCAATGGGAAGTAAATGGGATTGTTCTTTTTTTTTTTTAATCAAATATGTTCAGCCTTTTGTAAAGCTTCGAAGGGTGCAATGACTCAGGGAGTTAAAGAAAGTGAGCTTGCCAGTTGGAAAATTGACAGGCCTGGTTTGAGACACCAGAGCTGCCAAAAAGGTGAGCTCCTGTTACTTGCCCCAGCTTCTGGCCACCTAGCATTCCAAAAGCATGCAAATGCAAATAGATAAATAGGTACCACTTTGGTGGGAAGATAATAACATTTCATATGACTCGGCATGCTGGTCACTTATCCATGGAAGTGTCTTTGGACAACACTGGCTCCCTCAGCTAAGAAACAGAGATGACTTCCTTCCTCTAGAGTCAGAGATAAGACTTGACAGGGGAAACCTTTACTTTTTTTTTTTTAACTTACCCAACAGGTGTGTGATTCCTACTGTGACATAATTTTTCAATTATAATTCAAATATACTCATAATTTTGGAAAGGATGCAATGGTCACAAAAGAGGAATTGAGGAGTTATATGCAGTGCTGGACTGCTGGGTTAATTCCATCTGACATAAGACGTAAGTTTTAATAAGTACATTGTCAGTGAATTGTAGAATGTAAGGATTGGAACAGAGATCATTGGAGATAATTTAACTCAATCCACTCCAGTAGAAGAATTCTTTATAGGAAATCACAGAAGATCAATTTTTGGATGGAGAGTTCCTGGAAAGATTGAAAGTTTATTCAGATAGGAACATTTGATATACTGCAGTGGAAGAGATTTAGGAAATTTTTAAGGACATGGATAAGTCTGGAGAATCCCTTTCTTTCCACAATCAAAGATTATCTCACTAATCTTGAAATATAGAAAACTAATGGATCAGATGACGGGTTTTTCCACCATTGCTAAGTGCCAAATTTTGCTGAAGTGTTAAAGATCAAGAAAGAAATGCTGTGCAAAAAGCTAAACTGCATTATGGACAATTGCTTTTGATTTGTTTTAATCCATTCTTATTTTGAAAATGTGTGCTCTGCACTTCCAAGGATCATGCAAACAGAACAAAATCTTATTCAATGAAAATGAAAGCATTTAGGTTCAGCAATATATTTATCTTATTCATTTAGCATATGTAAGATTATGTGTTGAAAACAACCTGGTAAATAACATGATGATTTCTTAAATTGTTTAACAAACATGCGGATACATTTTAGCGTATTGTGTATTTATTGAAATACACAACACACTAAAATGTATCCGCATGTTTGTTAAATAATTTGAGAGGTTAATACACACATATGTGCCCTTATTTTAGGCTTATAGTCATAACTTAGTAGATCTGAAACATGTCCTAAGCTGTAAATTGCTAGAAGTCCATTCTGCTATTTCTTATGAAATGTATTTAGCTCAAAAATAAAAAAGATGCATGTGTTAAATTCCAACTCTATAAACAACCTGGTATTGGATAGTTAAACTATTTCATTGGGTCTTGAACTTTCCAAACATGAGATTATGTATTGTACAATCTTTTCTTGCATCTCAAATTCTAAATCAAAAGCATCAGTAAAAGTCATAAAAACATTAAAAAAAACTAAGAAGTCAGCAGTCTTGTTCCAAAGCCTATATGTAGATAATACTGATTCTTCCATTTGCCCTTGAATTCTCTACCTGAAACTTTTCCCTGTCCATGAATATTAGTCATGCCTTGGGGTAAGCAATGCTATGCAAAGTGCATAAAATAAGTAAAAATAGTAAGGAAAATAAGCTAAGCATGACCCAAGGGAGAAGAAAAAATAATCTAACCTAAATATAGTTTGAGTTGACCCCATTCACTGCATGCATCTCCATACTTTTTTATTCTTGGAAATTAATGGTCTTTCTTTCCACCAGAACTATACACCATGCCTTTCTTCAACTTCCTCTTCCTCTCAGCCTCCAGTTTACTCTTCCCTCATAAATCTGCATTGTGATTTTATTCCAAGGTATCCATAGTGGAAGTCACTGGT
Organism: Hydrophis major; assembly: GCA_033807585.1. Classification (NCBI taxonomy): domain Eukaryota; kingdom Metazoa; phylum Chordata; class Lepidosauria; order Squamata; family Elapidae; genus Hydrophis; species Hydrophis major. The sequence continues at coordinate 323,636,983 of CM066328.1, read as the reverse complement.
TTCAAAATGTGGGCACACACATTAAAAAAAGGCAGGGCTGCATCTGCCCAAATATTCCCACTGTTTTGGAGTCAGTGTCAGTTGCAGACAAAACCTGTATTTGATCATCATAGATTCTTACTTTCTTCCCATTCTTCAGGATACATTGAAGCCAGTTTCTGGATCTGAGGATTCAAGAATTTCATGGAGTAACCTTGACCAATAGTTGGAAACATTTTAAAAAGACAAAGAACTTTGCAACTCATTTGTTTGTTCATTCATCCATTCAATTTATATGCTGCCCATCTAGCCTCCAGGCAGTTTATAGTCATTAAAACCAATAAAAAAACCTGACTTCCTGTCCGGGCTTCTTCGGTGACGTGTGCGGTTTTGATCCATGCTCACCGCTGGAGTGTCCCAAGCTGCCTGGATTCAGGGCTGAAGCCATCCTGTAGAGGTGGTGAAGAAGGGGGGGCTGTCAGCGGGGTTGATGAGAGCCGCATCTCTCCTCCTCAGCTGGCCATTACTCCCTTTCCCAAAGGTGGTTGCAGCAGTGATCAGAAATGGCCACCACAAAAACCCGACCGGACAAGAGGAGGAAGTTTAAAGGATAAAGTTTGACTGACCAGATTGAATGGAGAACATCTATTTAAGGTACCTGGAACCTGAATTTTAAAGACTAATACTATTCCCAAAAAGGTTTTAAGCAGCGAAAGAGAAAGAGAAAGGAATGGAATTGGCTTTTTTTCCTCTCATATTGACAGTTTTAATTGACTTGGAATGTTAAGAAGAAGAGATTTGAATAAGAAATTGATACTAATCCTCTTTGACATTAATGGGCTATTTCTAGCTGAAAATAAAGTGTCAAAGGAATAAAGACTCTTGGATAATTTAAAAAATTTCTTTAAAAAAAGAAAGAAAGAAGAGGAGGAAAAAAGGAAAAAAAGAGGGTGGAATCTGGAAAATGGAGGAACTTTAAAAAAAATTGATAGTGGAATTTTAACAAGGCTTGCAAAAGATACACTGCAGCTGAAATTTTGTTACAAGATAACAAAGCCCCTGGAAAAAGAAAGTGAGAAAAAAAAGCAAAAAACAGTTTTGGATTATTGGATGATTCTTGGAAATTTGGATGGTGGATCCTAATGAAACAAAATAAAATCAACAACAAAATCAAAATCTTGTTGTTTAATTTTTTTTAGATGGCATCACTCCTTGAAGAGTTAAAAATGAGGCTTAAAGAACAAAAAGAAGAAGCACAAGATGGAAGAGGATCTTTTGGCTTCGTGTTTCAATTTTTAGAAATGGGGATCTTGAACTATGAAAAACAACAAGAAACGCTGGCAGAACAAGAAGGGCGGGACAATGAAGAAGCCATCTTTACCAAGCAATTTTAAGTGGGGTAAAAAAGGGAAAGGGGGGAAAGGGAGTTAAAATCTTAAGCATTGAAGCAATAACCAAAAAAAGGGTAATTTGACAAGTAATCATAATATCAGGAAGAAGAAGAAGAAGAAGAAGGGAGGATCACAGAAGGGAGAATCAAATAGAAAAGGGGAGGGAGAAGAAGAGAGGGAAGAGGGAAAGGAAAAGAAGCTACAAAGGACAGAAACAAGATGTAGAGGTACAGGAAAAGCGTACAAGAATTAAAGGTATAAACCTATTTAAAAAACACAGAGACAATGGTTAAAATTTAACTTGAGAAGATTCTGCAAGGGTACATGGGATAGCATTGTTATATTAGAAATAGAAAAGGGTTAGAAAATATGTTAGATGATTAAAGTGATAGAAAAAGTTTGTATTGATGTGTAGTGGAATATTTGTTTGTAGAGAGAATAAGGCTCTCAATGATTTAAAAAGAAAGTTAAAAAAACTGAAAAGAAACTGAAAAGCTACACAGTCTCGTAATTACAGGGGAAATTTTGTTTTATAAGAAAAGATAATATGAAATTGTAAACATGACAGATGAAAGTGTAAAAACATTGATTCGAAAGATTTTAAAAATTAGAAAAAGATATGTAATTGAATTAAGAAAGGAATGAGATAATTTAAAATAAGGCTATAGGAAGCAAAGAAAGGGAAAAGCTATTGAAAAAATTGCAAAAATAGTTATAAGATATGGATTAGAATGTATAAGATAATTACGTATTGAATTTATGTCTGTATGGAGAAGTGATAACCTGGGGCACGCTGTTCTCAAAAAAAGATATTTTATTTGTATTTGTATGTTTTGTGAAAACTAAAATAAAACTTTTATTAAAAAGAAAACAATAAAAAAATCTTAAAACATCAAAACAATAAATAGTAACCTTAAATTAACTTAAAACTGACAAAGATGGGGGGGGCAGATGGGCCAAGATACACATGGGGGAGTGGATGGGTTTTATCTTAGAAAATAGACTACAATGCTTATATGTGTTGAATAAGCAAGAATCCTTTGCATGTGCTTAAGAAGCAGTACAAATATCATGGCAAATAAGTGTACCTTACATAGAATAACACCAGAGCATTTTCCCCCTAAACAACCCATTATGGTGCCTCTTTATTACTATCTTGAAGAGTCCTCTTGAATCTAAGCACATTCTTCCTTATGTGATGTATTTGCTTTAGAATTCATGCTTCAAGCCATAAAATCCCACACACCCTTATTTCAGACTAGCTTCTCTTCCAGACAAGATGTGACTGCTACAAAATGACTGTGACAAATCCGTGTATGTCCTCCGAAGTCTCTAATGTCGACCCCAGGCTGGGAAGCTGGAATCAAACATAGTTCATCTTTTCATCTCCAAAATAGTTTTTAAGATGTAAGTCTATTCACATAATTGCTTGTTTGAAGAAAATTAGCTAGTCTCAGGCAAAATCTCTTAATTCTTAGCTGGTTCTCTGATTCTGATTTGCTGGTAGACCTTTTCCTTAATTAGGCAAAATTAGAATTTATCCCCTAAAGATTTTTTTTTAATTATCTCTTATTTATATAAAACCATGAGACTGTTGCTTTAAGAAAGAAGAGAGATGGAAGGAGGAAGGGTCTAATAACATCTAAACAGGAAGGTAAAATAATCTGGACTATAATCTTCATATGTTCTGAAAGACGAAAAAATCCAACTCAATCTACATAGAACAAGATTAGAGAAAATGACTATAGAGTTGGTTTCTGTGTGGATATTTTCCATACCATTTTTAATGACACTAAATTAAGTATCAAAAGAAAAATACAAATGCACACATATAGAATACCATTCAAAAACAAATACAATTTAAATAAAATAACCTCCCAGGGTCACCTTATAGAGGAGATGGGTAACATAAAAATTTAATGAATAAATAAATAATCTCTAAAGTAATACACATGGGAACTAAAGGGGTGGCGGGAAACAAAGGAGAAAGACCTGGAAATTATAATATAAAGAAAACAAATCTAAAAACTGCTCATATCACTTGAAAGATTCCTTCCTTGTACCTTTGTCAAAAAATGATTTTTGCATTTCTTTATTGTTGTTTTTTCTTTCCAAATGATCTTTGCACATTTTGTGCATTGCTTCAAAGTATATCCCCTTAAAGTCAACTGACAATTAAAGGATTCAATTATTTGCTGAAGATCGTGTTGATGGAAACAGAAAGATTATCCAAGCTGGGTTTCGAAGAGTAGGTGCACAATTTGCCTCCTTGTGCTTGGACTGCTCAACTTTTAAGTGCCTTGTCACCAAATGAAGTCTTCATCTAATTCCAAGTCCAATCAGATATGAAAGCCAAGAAAAGCTTCAAGCAAAGAGTCTAATATGTGGTTGTCCAAGATGATATTACACATCCCTTAAATGTATCAAGTCCTTGAAGTGTGGCTGGCTCAACACAAATCAGCCCTCCAGTTAGAAAAGTATTTAACAACATATATGTCTTAACATCTTAGAACAGCTTTTTTGAACAACTAGTTTATATAGCAAACGATGGGAGGTTGCATTGAAAAACTATGTATGTGGTTGAAGATAATGCACACATCCTATTTGATTGGTAATTACAGGTAGTCATCAAGTTACAAATGTTGTTTTAGTGACTGTTCAAAGTTACAATGCCAATTAAATAAATATTTATGACTATTTTTCACACTAATGACTGTTACGGCATCCCAATGATCACATGATCAAAATTCAGGCACTTGGCAACTGACTCATATTTATCACTGTAGTGTCCCAGGGTCATGTGATCACTTTTTGTAACTTTCTGACAAGCACAATCAATGGGGAAAACAGATTCATTTTACAACTGTTTTACTAACTCGATAACTAGAGTGATTCACTTAACAAATACGGCAAGAAAAGTTGTAAAATGGGGCAAAATTAAACTTAACAAAAATTTGGGGCTCAATTAGGGTCGTATATCAAGGACTACCTGTATATTCTGAAGAAAGGATTGTTTACTTTGATTCTTATTTAAAAATTAAAAATGCTAGGATACAGTCTTATTTTTTTGTTTGAAATGAACCTGAATATATCATTAGCAAGAGTGCAATTTTTATATTAAATGCCATGTCGGACAGGGCAGATGATCTAAAACAGATTGGGGTTAATTGTAGGGGTGACAACATATTATGGATGTATTCTATTGTCTTTTCTGTATCGATTTATAGTTTTATATTATGGTCAGATAATTAAATCAATAAAGTTTCTAACTTGACTTTTAATTCTTGGCACTATTTTAAAGGAGAATCATCAAAATGTTTCTTATGCAAGATTGTACGGTTGCATGTTTATATATGTGCTTGGAATTTTTCATGCTTTAAAAAAATTGTATTTCTGAGTTTTCTTGGACCAAGAAAAGTCAAAGCACCTTTATTTTTATTTGTTTTCTATGGCTCGGTTGAATGGTGGAGTCTGGAGCAGACATCCATCAATTGATGGCTAGCAGACCTCTTTCTAAGTTCATAAAAGATAGCAATTTTTCACCTGATATAAAAGGGACCTGAATGTAAGTGCACATGAAATACATATGTTCAAAAATGAGTGGTGGTATAAGCACATATTATTAAACACAGTGCCAGAACCTTCCCCTCACCTGCCCACTTTGATTTATTGCTAAACAGAGTTACAAATAATTCAGGATTTCCAAAGAATGTTTCTTTCTTCTGCTGGACCAGCTCCTGATGCAATAGTGAATGGAGAATAAAAATACCTCAGTTCCCATGAATTTTTCAGATTCTGTATATTACTCCTCCTCTCCAGATCTGATAAGTGATGAGCCAAGCTATGTTCACAAATTATTGCCCAAGCAGCCAAAATAGCTGACCAAATAATGCCACTGCAGGGAGCCCAGAAAAGGGACTTTAGCAATAACCAATGCACTGCTCTCGGAAAAAGCCAGTGGGAGCAGTTTTTCATGATAGATTCCCATGGGATTTAATCAAAGCTGTAGACTACTGAGAAATGATAGTACAATAAAAAAAAAAAAACCAAGAGATTCACTCAAATCCTTGGCTTCCTGACAAACTGTAGCAATGCAACCTCCATCTGTGAGGATATCACTGACATTATTTCTCCCAAAAAACATCCAAAAAAACCCCACTTGCATAAAATTAAATGAGGAGTTATAGCAAACTTGCAGCAAAAGTAAAAACAAAAATATTACTTGTGAATATGTAGCATTCAGAAAAAAATGACCAAAAGATTTCCTCAGTAAACATTGCCCCTCCCCCCACAATTTATATACAGTATATGGTCATTTGCTCAGAGAGAGAGAAGGAGGGAGAGGGAGAGAAAGAGAATCACTTTTTGTTTTTATAATTTTATAAGTGCTGTTTTGCAGGATTTCATATTTTTAGTTTGAAGAGGAAGAACGGTGAACAGAAAGTTAATGAAAAGTGCAAACAAATACAGAAATAAATGCTGACTACACTTCATACAGTATGTAAGAGAAGAAGTAATGACAAATGTCATCAATGAAAGGATATCTAAAGTAATATATAGGATTGTTAAGCAGGCCATTTAGCATATCTTCATTTTCTCTGTTTTAGTCAATCCGATTTATTCCCTACCACCTGCTTTTTGTTGTTTTATTTCTGACCCAGGCAATACGAAAAAAAAAAAAAAAATCATAGTGGGCAATCAGTCCTTTTCTGCTGATAGTTATGGTTTTGCAGAAGGGCACTTTAAATTGAATGATAAGCAAAATATTTTTCAGCAGGTTGGCTGCGGAAGGCAATCACTGTTGCTCTGTGCCCATCCAACCATGAAAGCCAACCTGACACAGGTTGATTTGACTGTGCAAAGCCAAAACCAGTTGGGGAGAGGATAGAGGGAAGGGAAAAAAAAGACAATACTTTCTTTTACAAGGGAAACAAAAGGAGACAATAGATATGCCACCTTTTTTCAAGTACAGTAGACTGTTTTTTCAAAACTTGGGTCTCAGAACTTGGCTTCAATAATAAGTTAACACCATCACACACAGGAGAATTCAAGAATAACCCATTTTGATTCAGCAGGAAGAAGCCAGGCTTTTAATTCTTAGATAATCTAAATAAATATTTTCTTTTTCATTTTAATCTGTGTTTTTAAACTTTCTATTCTATACAGATTCTGTTAGTTGCCTCTGTGTCACCACCAGAGTAAAAAGACAGGGTTAAGGTTATCAATCAAGCCAAATGCAAAAAATTCACTGGCTTTCTTTTAAGGAAACAATGCTACTTTTTTAGTAATACAAATCAAGATAGTTTTGGCATCAATAAGTCAATCAAACTTAGTAAAACAAGCCCTTATAATTCTAGTTAGACAGATTGATTAATTTGTGAACACTTGGTATTGCTATATACAATTGCCTTAAACTGCACTCAGTAATAAAATATGAAGAAAGCATAAAAAGAATAACTTCCAAACAAGTATCTGTAAAATTGCATGCAGAATTTCAAGGGACTTGCTAAACCTTGGGATTAATGTAGCATTCTGAGGCCATACTCTGGTGGTCCAGTCACTCTACCCTAGTAAGAAACAGAAAAGAGTAAAATTCTCTTACTTCTTATCTCCTTCTTACTTTAAAAGAGCTCCAAAGTGTTTTCTCTTTGTCTTTCTCTTTCACTCAACTTTCTTATCTAATGATTGCTTTCTCCACATACTTTGAAATCCATTTTTTTCCATCTGCTTTTCTCCCACAACTGCTGGCTCACTGATCCCCAGAATTGTGACAATGACCATCTTCAATTCACTGATTCCTATCACCTGTAGACCTTTGTGATTAGAATTCTGGGAATTCATATCCAATGTATCTGCAGGGCATTAGGTTTTGGAATAGCTGAGACAGAGAGAAAGAAGGGCTTGAATGATGCTTTATCTCAGGGCAGCCAATTGAATTGACAGGACAAATGATAAGCATAGAAGAGGATGAGATTATAAGCACAGGTCAAGTCATAAAGTAGGGCAAGCTGGGAGGTAGCTTTGAAGCAAGAAAGCCTACTGAAAAGAGAGAACAGGAATTACAAATGAGAAGAAATAGTCTCAGCAGTGAGAAAGAAATGAACAGCAAGCTTTTTTTTTTTTTTGTAGGCCAATTTTAAAAAAAGAAGATCAAGTCCTGATATGAATTTTCATGCAATTAGATTTATATTTAAAAGTCCAGGCTCCTCCTTCTTCTTTGAGACATTGAGATTTTCAAAAAGATTGAACAGTAAAAAAAAAACCTTTAAAGGCATTTACTAGAAAGCAAATTAATAAGATTTCTCTTCATTTCTTCTCAACTTCCTACATTGCCCAATATCACCTAAACTAGGGGTGTTGTTGTTTTCTGGATTAATAATGTCTTCTACTACTTCCTGCTTATTGAATGTCACAACTCACCTTCCTAAGTACTGGGAATCTTAAGAGGAACTAAGAAAGATGAGTTTGGTAACATAGGAATAAGAATCCTAGGAAGGACTTACTATGATATATCATTTTTTTAAATTATCCCGGCTAGGTGGTAGCACCCAGGTGACTTAGATCTTTTGAAGCTAAATGGGATCATATCAAGTGAGAATGGAAATAATTAAGAAAATCCAAGACTGTATGCTAGGTGAAATTTAAACTATATCCTAGGAAAAGTCAATGGTCAACCTCTTTTAACCATGATGAAAATTGCACAGATTTTTTTTTTTGAAAAAGATTTTATTAATTTTCTACAAACAAACAAGACAAACAAAACATAAAAACATCAACTCTTATATGTACATCCAGTGTGTCAGTTGGTTCATCATTTTTGTGCGTTCATTCTGTAGTCTCAATTACAATTACGTTACATAACAACTCATATTGTCAATCCAAACTTATATATCCTAATATCACTAAAAAAAAAAGTTTTTGACTATATTTTTAATCATTCATGCTTTATGAGCTAACAATACTTTAAACCAGTTTACTCTATAACAAATCGTATAATCATATCAAATCAATCCTAAAAAACCCTTTATAAATATAATGTCGAATAACAAAATAATAGCAAAATAAAGATATTCCTTACTGTCTAGCATTCTAAATATTCTATTATCGTATTTTATCATCTAACCATTGATAAAAAAGATCCCAAATTTCATAAAATTGTTTATCCTCTTGCTCTCTAATTTCAAATGTCAATCTACTCATCTCAGCACATTCTAATATTTTCTTAATAATTTCTTCCTGTAATGGTATTTTCTCATTCTTCCAATTTTTAGCAAATACAATCCGAGCCACTGTTAATACATTTACAATCAGGTATTTCAAATCAGGTAAAATTCCCAATAAGAAGATCTCTGGTTTCAAGTCTATGTGTTTCTTTGTCATTTTTTCCAACCACATGCGAATTTTAGTCCAATATTTTCTAGCGTCCTCACAAGTCCACTACATATGGTAATACGAGCCGGGTATCTGATGACATTTCCAGCATTTTTCAGATTTGTTCTTAAACATTCTTGCTATTCTTGTCGGAGGAAAGTGCCACCTGTAAAACTTATACAAGTTTTCTTTATATGCTGTTGACATTGTCATTTCATAATTTTGAGACCACAATTTCTGCCATTTCTCTAGATCAATCCCATATCCAAAATTCTTCCCCCAAACAATCATAGTTTCTTTGACTTGTTCTTCCTCTAATTTCATTCCCAGTAAATAACCATATAATTTTTTAATCACCTTCTCATCAGTACCCATCAAAGTCTTATCTAAATCAGTCTGCTTATCATAGAATCCCTCCGTTTTAGAATCTTCATCATACCTTGAATGTATTTGTGCATATGAAAACCAATTCATCCTTATACTTTGTTCCTCTAAGTTTTGTATCGATTTAAGTTCACCCTTTTCATCCAAAAGTTCCCCATATCTAACTGTTTGTTCCTTCTTATAAATTATAGGATAGGAAAATGCTTCAATAGTCGATAACCAAACTGGAATTTTCAAATAACATTGTCTTTTTATCTTCTCCCAGTTTAACCACAAAGACTCCCGCATTAATGTCTTCTAAAATAACCCTGTGTTTTCGTTCCCTTATACCATAAAAAAGCATGCCATCCCAACAGGAAATCATGCCCTTCTAATGTCAACAACCTATGCTTTCTTAATGTTATCCATTCTTTGACCCACATCAAATTTGCAGCTTGATAATACAATTCCCAATTAGGCAGGCCAAAACCTCCTCTAATTCTAGCATCTTGCAAAAGCTTTAGCTTTATTTTCGCTTTTTTACCTTGCCATATAAACTTCAACATGATTTTATTTAAGTCTTCAAAATAGTCTTTTCCAAGCCTAATTGGTATTGTTTGGAACAAAAATAAAATTCTAGGTAAAATATTCATCTTGATTGTTGAAATTCTCCCTATTAATGACAATTGCAAGTTTTCCCACTTCTTTAAATCTGTAGCTATCTGTTGTTTGAGTTTAATATAATTATTCTCTTTTAATGTGCTACTGCGGTATCTGCCATCCCGCATCTGATGGGCGGCTCATGAAAGGGAGCAAAGGGAAGAGAAACGACAGGAAGCGAAGTTTCCTCTTGATGAGCGCGCCCCGAATGTCTTGGCACACGCTCTTTTATTGTGCTTTTTTACAAGAAAATGATTTAATTAAAAAGCTCAAGTCAAACATGGTAATCTCATCAGGATGTGCATGTTTACAAAGCTGCATACCGAACAGATTATTTACAAAGTGGATAAGCTTATTAAACGTCTATCTCCTTGTCTCTTGTACGTGCCTTGCAAAGGTCACTGAAGAGACAGAAGTTAATGATTACACGTGAATGATACAATGTTGCAAATGCTTGAATGATACATAGTTGCAATGATACATAGTTGCAAACACATGAATGATACATAGTTACAACATCTCCTCTGTTTTTATTATTTATGACGAGTCTTCTTCCTCGTCCAAGAAGACAGGAACCATTTTTCTGAAATGTTCGCCGTCCCCGTCATCTAGGCAAGAGTGCGACCCGTCAGCGTCAGGGTTGTCCAAGGAGCGGTAACTCAGCAATGACATTTTTTCATCCGGTGTTGAGGATATAACATGAGCTTGCAATAGCACATTAACATCAGCAGAGGATAATTAATTTTTTAAAATTTGCAATATTTTATAAAAACAACAAGGTCCTATAATACATATCAATATAGTGATTATTAACGATCCTGCCAATGCAGTTAAAAAGGTTGTAAGCCATGGCGAATTACAAAACAAACCCCCCCCCCCTGCCATCAGCATAAAGACAACATTCTTCTTTAAGCATAGCACACAATCCCCCTTGTTTTAAAAAATAACAGATCTAAGCCTCTACGATTTTGCAAGAGGGGGTATTCCATGGGTACCTGTAGGGATATAAAATCATCAGAGTTATACACACAAGCCATACTTGAATGCAAAAAGATTTGGATTTAACAATTTCATCCCCGTGGATACATGCCATGAAACCGGTGGAACAAGTTCAAACAAAATTATTGCCAGGGATAAAATACATTCCTTTCAGGCGTGATGTAAAAGTTCCTCCTGCAGTGGTGTAGATTGCAGAATATCCCCTGGTTGTGTGGGTGCGTCTGCCAAATCGAATTGAAGTGGTGGGTAGAAGTCTTCTATGCAAGAAAAATTGGTTGTAGAACTTAAACGAACGCCTTGAAAGTCAATTATAGTCCAAGCAATATTATCTCTTCTATGAGGCTTCTGCGGATCGTCATGGACAGTTCTTTTGAAGTGTCGTTTGTTGACAGGATCAGAGTTCGGGTATATAAAAACATGACAAGTAGGAGAGAGGGCTATGGACAAGTTAGTTGTAGAACATTTACGAGATGAGGAGGGAATGCAATTAGTAGAAAAAGGATAATAATTACAATAATGACAATAAAGATTAATTTGGTAATTCATCAAGGATGTTAGTTGGGGTGGGGAAACCCATGATACAAAAGAAAGACATTTAGGTCCCCCTATGTTTTAGATTGAATAGAGGAAAAAATTTTAAGGTTCCTTTCCATAGGAAGAGTAAAGAAGGAACAAAAGAGCGAGTGGTAGAGTGTTCTTTAAATAGGATACGAATAAGGTAGAAATTGCAAAGAAGATATAGGCAAGAATATCAGGAAGAGTTTTAAGATACAGATGTAGCAGAGGAATTCCCATGATAGGGTCTTACTGCCCGACCAGGGATCCAGCAAGTGGTTTTGTTTGGCAGTAAGATCGCAGCGTAGCCTCGTCCCCAAGTGAGAAGCTCAGCGGGACCCTGCCAGGCAGGATTTGGCAATCTGAGATAATATACCAGAGGTCTGTTAGGCGGGGGTGAGGGGGAGGAAAAATGATGTGAAGCAGCAGAAGTGGGAGGAATGCCAGTCAGATTGAGAAAGTTTAAAGTGTAAAGACAAATGTTAAGAGAATTTTGCAATGCTGGGAGGTTCGGGGTTTTTTTCCACAACGAATATCGATCAAGAGCACATTTCAGAGATAAGTTCGCTCATTCCACAATAGCCTAATAGCCTGCCCCTGGGTGTTGTAGGGAATCCCAAACTTGTGGGTTTCATCCCATTTGTTACAGAAGTCCTGGAAAGCAGAACTTGTATAGGCAGGTCCATTGTCTGTTTTGATTTCTTTTGGGCGTCCCAGCGAGGCAAAGGTACGAATTGAATGATTGATGACATGTTTTACAGTTTCTCCCCTTTGAGGAGTAGCCAGAATAAACCCTGAATATGTATCTATTGAAACGTGCAAATATTTCCAAGGGGCAAAATGTAACTGAGTTACATCCATTTGCCAAATTTCACAAGCTTTTAATCCTCTAGGATTTACTCCTATGGGAATGGAATGTCCTTGCTTACTACATGTGGGGCATTGTTGAATAATGGCAGCAGCTTCTGCCTGAGTTAGAGAAAATTGAAAAGTTATCATAACTTGGCAGGGGAGATTCAAACACACTCCCTGCTTCTATTTTATAATGGACTTTTAAAGCCTCCATAATTTTCCTCCAAGTGACCAAAATGCCAATAGGTGCACAAGGAGGACTATGGAGATGTTCACCAATTTTTTGCCAATTGGAAAATTTTTAAGGACCCTTCCTCTGAATAATTGGGACAATGTTGCCACACATAAGCCAATAATGTAGCAATAGGTTTCTTTTTTACAGGCGAGCCCTTTAAATTAGCAGAGTATTTAGAAGAAGCGACTAACTCCCTCAATTCCTTCAGATGCTGCGTCTGCTGTTGAGCAAAGTTTCCACCCATACTAATGAAAGTCGAGACCGTGTTTCAGATCCGATGATGTGCAATTCGCTTCAGGCCTGGCGATGCACAGCTCCCATCGAGCTGATAAGATATGGGCACGTCGCTGCGTATCCCCCTTAGGGAATCACGTCGGGGTCACCAGAATGCGGTATCTGCCATCCTGCATCTGATGGGTGGCTCATGAAAGGGAGCGAAGGGAAGAGAAACGACAGGAAGCGAAGTTTCCTCTTGATGAGCGTGCCCCGAATGTCTTGGCAAACGCTCTTTTATTGTGCTTTTTTACAAGAAAATGATTTAATTAAAAAGCTCAAGTCAAACATGGTAATCTCATCAGGATGTGCATGTTTACAAAGCTGCATACCGGACAGATTATTTACAAAGTGGATAAGCTTATTAACAAACGTCCATCTCCTTGTCTCTTGTACGTGCCTTGCAAAGGTCACTGAAGAGACAGAAGTTAATGATTACACATGAATGATACAATGTTGCAAACGCTTGAATGATACATAGTTGCAATGATACATAGTTGCAAACACATGAATGATACATAGTTACAACATGCTACATCTTGCTGTCAAATATATCTCCAGATACTTAACCTTATTTGTAATTTGAATTTTCAAAAGATCTGCCAGTTCTTCTCTTTGTCTCAATAGCATGTTCTTTGTCAAAATCTTTGTTTTATCTTTATTTATTTTCAAACCAGCCATCTCACCATATGTCTCTATCTTTTCCAATAACCTTGGAGCTGTTTCTAACGGATCTTCCAGAATAAAAGTTAAATCATCAGCAAAAGCTTGTAGTTTAAATTCTTCCTTTTTAATTTTCATTCCTTTTATGCTTTTATCATCCCTAATATTTCTATTCAACACTTCCAAGGTCAACACAAATAACAAAGGGGATAGGGGACACCCTTGTCTTGTGCCTTTTCTTTTATTAATAAAATCTGTAAGTTCCCCCTCCATCATTACCTTTGCTGTCTGTTTATTATATATGGCTTCGATCGCTGGAATAAATTTTTTAGCAAAACCCATCTGTTCCAATAGTAATAACATAAATCTCCAATTCACATTGTCAAATGCCTTTTGAGCATCTAAAAATATCAAAGCCATTTGCTTTTCAGGATGAGCCTCATAGTATTCCAAAGTATCCAAGATTACTCTCATATTGTCTCTGATTTGTTTCTTTGGCAGAAATCCATTTTGATCTGGGTGAATAAAATTATTGAAATATTTTTTAAGTCTTTCTGCTAAGATTGAAGCAAAGATTTTATAGTCTGCATTCAAAAAAGAAATAGGTCAATAATTCTTAATTTGCAGTGGGTCAGTCTCTTCCTTCGGTATAAGTTTAATATAAGCCTCTGACCATGTTTTGGGTATCATCTTCTTTAACATAACTTCATTCATGACTTCTAACAATGGGATACTCAATGATTCTTGAAATGTTTTACAGAATTCTGCCGGAAGCCCATCTGGACCCGGTGCTTTCCCATTGTTTTGTCTCTTAAATGCTTAATTTAATTCCATCATTGTTATATTGCTTTCTAACATTTCTTCAGTCTCTTTAGGTATCTTCGGTAAATTAGCATTCTGTAAATACTGTTTGACTTTTTCCTCATCAATATTCTCTTGTTTATATAGTTGCCCATAAAAATCTCGAATAATTTCCTTTTTCTCCTTATTACCAGAACAAACTTGGCCTTGATCATCTATTAACTTCAATATTTTTCTTGATTCCTTCTCCTTTCTCAATTTATATGCTAGCCTTCTACCTGGTTTATTCGCATCTTCGAAGTAATTCTGTTTAGAATTTCTGATTTTCTGTGCCAGTTCTTCTTTCTCTATTAATTCTATTTTATGTTTAATTACATCCAGCTTCAATTTAATATATTTTTTCTGTGGCATTTTCTGTGATTCTTTTTCAAGTCTTTTATACTCATCTTCCAAGACCTTAGAAGCTTGCCTTTTCCTAATATTCTTTTTTCTTGTATAATCTATTATCAGACCTCTAGCATATGCCTTCATTGTATCCCAAACATTCTGCATTGAAGTATCTTCTTTTTAATTTTCTCTGAAAAAGAAAGTCAATTCCTTCTCCATCCATTGTATAAAATCTTTCTCCTTTAAAATAGTATTATTTAATGTCCATCTCGATCTTTTTTTTTTTGTCCCTTCCATTTAATTGTCATTGGGCTATGATCTGCCCAAGTACTTGTTTCAATATTTGTTTCTTGAATATTGGATATTAATTCTGTTGAGATCCAAATCATATCTAATCTGGACCATGATAAATGTCTATTTGAATAAAAAGTATATTGTTTAGCTTTAACATTTCTTTCTCTCCAAATATCTTTTAAAAATAGTTCGTCTGTCATTTTAAAAAAAGATTTAGGGAGAGCCTTTCTATTTTGCTTTGTTGTTGTTGCTATATAGTCCAATTTATTGTCCACAATTCCATTAAAGTCTCCCATCATAATTATATTAACATAGTCCAGTCCAGTTAATTTCATGTGTAGCTTTTTATAAAACTCTTCTTGTTTTTCATTCGGAGCATAAATTGCAATCAAGAGAATTTTTATATTATTGTCCATTATTTCCACCATTAATACTCTTCCATCTTCATCATTGTAGATCAGTTTTGCTGGGATAGCCTCTTTAATGTATAGAACCACTCCTCTTTTCTTACATTGAGTCAAAGAAGTAAATATTTTCCCCAATTTTGGCTGTACTAACAATTGTTCATGTTGTTTTTTAATATGAACTTCTTGTAGACAAATTATATCAAATTTTAATTTCTCTAATTTATGAAAAGTTTTCCTTCTTTTAACAGCTGAATTAAGTCCATTTATGTTCATTGTAATCAGTTTTCTTTCTTTCATGATTATACTTTATATTTAGGTCTGACAGCTCTCGTGGATCTCACTTCACGCTGTTCTTTCCTGTCCACCTGTCCCCCTACAGCTCCTTTCTCTTTTTCAGTCTCCAGTTGTTCCTCTTGAAACTCAATTAATGAGACCTCAATTAATGAGACCTCTTTCTCTGCCTCCTCTCTTCTTCTTCCAAAAAATTCTGCATGGAAAAGTTCTGTTTTCTCAATTGAATCAATTCTATGTCTCTGCTCTTGCCACGTAAACATTAATTCTTCTGGAATCAGCCATCTATAATTCACTCTGTTTTCCAGTAGCATTTTGGTCAGAAATCGATATTCTCTTCTCATCTCTCTCACTCTTCTGGGTATTTGTTTTAAAACCACAATCTATTTACCTTTGTATTTCAATGTTTTCTCTCTTACCACTTGTAATATTTGTGTTTTGATGGATTTTTTGGTAAATCTAATATGGACTTCCTTGGGTAAGATTTCTCATCGCATATCTTGCATAAACTCGATATACCTCATCTACTCCATCCATCATCTTTTCCTCTGTAATTTCCAAAGCATCTGCCAAAATTTCTATCATTATCACAGCCAAATTTTCTCCTTTTTCCTCTTCTATAGTTTGAAATCTGAGATAAAATTCTCACCTTTCCATCTCCCACCTCAACATCCCATTTTTTTCTTGTTCAACCACTGTTAATCTACTGTCAATATTTCCAATCTTCTCCTCTCTTTGTTTCCCTTCTTCCTCAATTTTTTGGAATCTCTCCTCATACTTCCCCATCATTTGTTTGATATTTTTCACTTTTTCATCAGTCTTCTCTATTCTTTGTTCAATGATGTCTGACTTTATCTTGAGATCTTGGATTCCTTGCATAATCATCTGTAAAGTTACTATTTCTTGTTCTTTATTTTGCTTCAACATTGTCTGAATTAAACGTTGTCCTCCAGCTGGTGGGGAAGCAGAGGTAGAAGTAGAAATGCCAACTGGTATTGGTTTCCTGCTCATTTTAATGCCTCCAAAGCTTCAAATTCTTTTTGACTTTTAATCCAACTGGTAGAATAGTCAATTATAATCCAAAATGGAAAAATCCAATAGTAAAAGACCCAAAACCAAAGAAGAAAAAGGAAAAAAGAAAGAAGAAAAATCTTCAGGTTCTTCTTGACCCTAATCCAATTATAAAGTAGTCCACCATAAAAAAGGAAAAATAGAAAGGAAAAAAACAAACAAACCCAAAAATGATATTATTGATTAAGAGCAAATAAAAAACAAAAGAAAAAAAAATTCCATCAGGTTCTTTACACCTTAATCTCAATAATCAAAAAAGAAAAACAAAGTGGTCCAAAAATATGGATAGAAAAAGCAAAGAAGTCCCAATAAAAATAAAGAGAAAAAAAGAAAAATTAAGAAAAAACTCTGAGACTTTCATTTAAAATATAAGGCAAAAATAAGAATATTACTAGCATTGAGATTTACAAAAAGGCTGGCGAATGGGATATATGTATGTATGTATATATATATACATATACATATATATATATATACATATACATATATATATATATACATATATATATATATATATATATATGAGCACACTGTACTTTATTTATTTATCCAAGGCTCTTATTATGACTCTCTTCTCCAGCAGCTTCAAAGCTAAGCCTCAAATGTTGAAATATTGATAAGAGTCCAGGAAAACACCTGTAATAATATTTTGCTATGCTCTCCCTCTATCTTATCACGTTGAAATGTCCTTGAGAAGGAGTCTTAAAGTATTTTCAAGCCTCTAGTTGGCAGTGTTGCAATGTTTCTTAATGCTCTTCCCCCCCATCCAGCCAGATAAAATAAGTAATGTATACAAAAAAAAAGGAAAAAGAAAATAGCTAAAGGGAGCCTCTATCCTAGAAAAAATTAAAAAATCAAAAGGAGCATAAAAATATATATAAGAGAAAATTCAATCCGGTTACCTACAAAGTCACACTTAAGTCCCCAGGAAAAAAATAAGAAAAAGAAAAAAGAATCCAAGCCTCAATTTGACATCACTTTAAAAAACGCCGCTCAAACAGTTTGGTCAAAAAAAAAAAAGCCTCACAGATTTCTTCTTTGTTCAGGATGCCCTTCAAGCCTCAGCGAATTTACAATACAAAAGGAATTTCTCACCCAGCTGACACACTTCTTTCCAGCCACTTTCTTTCCGGAGCTGTCCCGACTTCAGCAGCTATGGGGGCTGCCTCTCCGCTGCCAGCAAATGGGCTTCTCCCGGATCAAACCAGAGATTTTGCGATATCTCTGGGATCCTGGGACAGTACCCTTCTCAATCCCCATCTCTACGGGACGGTTTAGGTCCATTGGGACCGACCAGGGGCGAAAATATCGGCTGCGATCTCAGAGCCCCAAGATTGCAGCTGTATCGCCGAAACGAAGCTCCGCCTTCTCCAAAATTGCACAGATTTTTCAATGTAAATGATCATGTTAAGCTTAAGGTATTTTTTATCTGTTTATCTTAGGCAACATTTGTCTTTACAGAATGCAATTAACAATCTAAGAAGTAGAATTGTAACTTGATTTTCCCTACCAAAAAGGAATAGTTTTGTCTTTGGGTCTTTCAAGTCTTAACTTTCATTTGAGATCAAAGCATATAAGGTATGCCACATATAAGATGCATTCTACATGCAAAGTAATGTTCACTTTCTTTTTGCTTTTTCTATCATCTTTCCTGTTTCATAAATAAGAAAGGGGTAATTAACATTAGATTAGAACCTGTGACACAGTGGGTTTTGTAAAAGATATAAAGTCAGATGGACTTTACACAGAGGTGATATTCTGCAGGTTCAGACCAGTTCTGGAGAACCAGTAGCAGAAATTTGAAGTAGTTTGGAGAACCAGTAAATACCACCTCTGACTGGCCCCACCCCCATCTATTCTCTGCTTCCCAAGTCCCAGCTGATTGGCTGAGTCTCCTTTTGTTGCCCTGCATAGAAGACTGGAGCTGGAAAGCAGGTTAGTGGGGTGGGAAGGGAATGGGGATTTTATGGTATCCTTCCCCTGCCACACCCACCAAGCCAAGCCTGCAAAGCCACACCTACAAAACTGGTAGTAAACAAATTTGAATCCCACCACTGACTTTATATCAAAATCCTGTTCCTCTCTTCCTTTTCTTCTTAACATGAGAAGTGGTTTGTCTTATTCCTGAGCCATACCAACATAAGTTGGTGGATGGATTATTCATCACTATCAGTGAAAACCTCCCCACCAATCAAAATTTGCATAGGCTTCTACAGATCAACCTTCTTCCCAAAAAAACAACAGTACTTTCACCTTCCTTGCTTTAAGCTTTATTTAATAAGCCAAAAGCCAAACCTTCAGCAATCTAAAACACCGAATTAATACTCTGATATAAAATTAATATTACATCTCTGGAATCAGATGGGAAAAAGGAGACAACATGATGTATCTCAGATCCTCTGGTGATCTTTCTTTGGCATTTTAATGTTAATTAATGAAAAAGATGGAAGACAAGATGCTACATTGAGTAATCTCATAAACCAGATTCTATATGTACAGGCAAAATGTTCTCAGCATCATTTTGTAAGAGCTATTCTCAGGAGCAACAAAATTTGCTGTAAAACAGATTATCTCATAGCTTTTAATCGAATGATAAAGCCATTTCCATGTACCCAAACCTTTTATTATTAGATGTTTTCCAGGTCAGTCAGATAATTGATGCTATTCTAGATATGCTCTCAACCAACTGGTAGGTTTTCATAATCAATTATATTAATTTAAATCTCCATTGGTCTTTTCATTCTGTCATGTAATTTCTTGCAGTTTTCCAAATATTGCTATTCCTCTTTGTCAGCTGCAGAAATAACAAAAATCAATACCAAATGCTGTTTTTTTTTTTAAAAAAAAAAAGTTAATTACCTTCTTATTCAGGACAAGATGGATAGAGTTTTTTCCTATCATTCAATCAAGCAAAAAACTAGGAAAACAAAATATTTTAATTAAGTTTAGACTACAGTAAGCATTTATTATATATAAAAATAGATTATCCAAAGCAACATAAACTAAATGTAAGATGGGAGGAGAGTGCCAGCTATATGAGAGTTAGCTTGGTGTGTTGCTTTTGTGAACTAGATGCTGAACTGTCTAAATTAGCAACTCAAGAGTGAAAATATTCATAGTTCATCCTTAGCAGCCATCTGTTTTCTGCTGCAAAGCATGAGTTGTCAGCCTTATTATATTTGCTGGGAGTAGTGGCACCTACCTTTTCAGACCTACCTTTTGAGAATTGTAGACCTGTGCCAGGCACATCTTCAGTAAATGGCCATTAACCTACCAACTCCAATGTCCAAATAGCTCTTTAACTTGGTTGATTAATAGGCAGCTAACAGCTAATGATTATGCAAATTCATAACAGTGAACCCACTTTTTAAAAAAATGCCCTATTCTGAAGCTATTTGGAACTTTAAAGATCAATGACAAATTCTACAAGTGATTTGGGAAAGGTGATTATGTAGCCCAGTGTGAACTTATGAACACGCTTTAAAGACAAGTTAAGGAATGATATTGCAATACATTTGGAAGTGATTACAGATAGACCTTGACTTATGACCACAATTGAGGCCAAAATTTATGCTGCTAAGTAAGACATTGGTTAAGTAATGCTTGCTCCATTTTACGACTTTTCTTGCCACCATTGTTACATGAATCACTGCAGTTGTTCAGTTAATAGCATGTTGTTAAGTGACTCTGACTTCCCCATTGACTTTGCTTGTCAGGCCACAAAAGGTGATCACATGACCTGGGACACTGCCGCTGTCATAAATATGAATCAATTGCAAACATCCAAATTTTGATCTCATGACCATGAGGATGCTTCAATGGTCATAAGCAGGGGTGGAATTCTACAGGTTTGCACCTATTCGCTAGAACCGGTTGTTAACATTCTAAGCAGTTCGGAGAACCGGTTGTTAGAAGAAATTACTGGCCTAAACCTATAAGGAAGGCAGGAAGGAAACATTCTGGTGTTGCTTACAGAAACTGCGTCCCTGTTACCCTTATTACATTCTTGGCAGGACTAAACTTCCTGTCTCAGGAACTTCTCTGGAGATTTTTTCCCCTCCTTTGCTGGTACTTTGTGTGGAGTGACCATTCTAAGTTACAATGGCACTGAAAAAAGTGACTTATGACTGTTTTTCACACTTATGGCTGTTGTAGCATCCCCACAGTTATGAGAGGCCAGGTGAGGAGATGCATGCCTCGGTGTGAGTGAAGTTGAGTTGGCCATGCCCAGCCAGTCACATGACTACTAAGCCATTCCCAACAACTAAGCCAGGCCCACAGAACCAGTTGTTAAAAAAATTGAATCCCACCCCTGGTCACAAATGTGAACAATATCACTTTTTCAGTACTGTTGTAAGTTCAAACGATCACCAGACAAATGCTTGTAAATTGAGTACTGCCTGTATAATAGGAATGGTGGAAAGCCAAGCCTGGCTTCTAAAAAGAAGATGTGCTGAGCAAAGTTGAGAAAATAATAGTTTTGGTTACAGCCTTGGCTTAGTCACCAATGCAATTTGTTTCACACTCTTGCTGCACCCCAAACTTTATAGTAACAGTTCAGAAGTGCAGAAGTGCAGAAGTGCAGAATTGCAAATGTTAAATGAAGACAAAGCAGATTAAGTTATCAACTCAATTTCAGGAACGTGCTGACCTGCCTGAAAAAAGCTCTGTATACTTCAGGATTGGAATCCATGTTGGTCTGGAATAGAGGTCTCCAAACTTGGCAACTTTAAGACTTGTGGACTTCAACTCCCAGAATTCTTCAGCCAGCATAGAATTCTGGGAGTTGAAGTCTACAAGTCTTAAAGTTGCCAAGTTTGGGGACCCCAGATCTAGGACAACTTTAACCATCTTGCAGATCAACTGAATATAGCCAACTCACCAAAAGGGTTCTCCTCATACTTTCATTCTCACACTGTGACTTTTCTGGTTCCTGAGGAAGAAATGTTTATCTTAAACCAGAATAGGATAAATTATAATCTTCTCACCAAATAGAAAAGACCCTTCTTTTTAGTATTCAAGGCAAAAGATGTCAGGTCAGAACCTTAAGCAAGTTAGGTCAATAGAGATGAACTACAATTCACACTCTTCTTTCTAGAAACTGCCAATATAATTCAGCCATACAGTCCAAGCCAGAAGGAGGCAATATTAAGTGTCAGAAAGGAAAGCACTAGTAATTTCATGCTGCATGCAAGAGAAAGAGACTAACCCCCAAGTGAACATTTGCTCTTCACATCACTAAAGCAACTACTCTTTGCTTGAGCACTGGGCCTGGTTGGTAGGTATTGAGGGAAACATTAGACCTGGGAATGGGGGTGGAGAGGATTTGCCTCCTGCAAATAACAACATAAATTAATATTTGATAGTCTTTGTTCCTGATTCATTTTCAGGATGAGAGTCTGCTCTTCATTCTTCCCTAATTGTGGACATCAAGGTAGGCGATCTTACTTGTTATGTCTGGCGCGGCAAGGAAACCAGGACTCAGTGACTTGGTTCAGCTCATTTATTGGTCCCGAGAACGGCTCGGGTTCCGGGGGAAAAACTGCGGCTTTTTATTCCCAAGCTGCGGCAGCCGCAGCCAATGGCACCACTTTGAATCTCCCGCGATCAGTTTCCACCAATCACGGAAGATCCTCAGCGGGCCAATCAGAGTGGCTCACTCGACCAATTGGATCCCTGCGCGCTTTGACCAATCACAGCGCGGCATTCACAAGAATGTAAATGACCGTACAGAACACCCCTCCCCTCTTGGTTCAGTCCTACGTGACGTAGTCCCGTAAGTAGGCGGGGCTCCATACTTGCCTACTGGACCTGCGCAGGTCAGTTGTTGTTTGGCTCCCGGCCGGTTCGGTTGGGTTCTCTGTTGCTCTCGGCCTCGTCGATGGAACCGCCTGGAAGGTGTCACCGGGCTTCTTGTCACAGCTCCCTCCCGGTCTACCTGGGCTGGTTGAGCTGCGGTTTCCGCCACTCCCACTTAGTCTTTCTGGGCTGGTTGAGCTGGCCTGGCTGCTTCTTCCTCGTGAGGCTTCGAGCTGGTTGTCAGTCGGTAAATGTTGCTGGTTTCTTTCTATTGGGTTCTGGTTCCCGGGGTATTCCCTCCCCTCTTGGCTTGTATTAGGGGGGTTGTCTGTGTTTCCTGTGATTGTTCTCGATCTTAGTTGATTGATGTGGCGTTTCCAGGCTCGTCCGTCGGTTGTTTGCAGCCGGTATGAGCGAGGGCCTGTAAGTTGGGTTATGGTTGCTGGTACCCACAGTGGGTCTCCGGTTAGGTTCTTTGCATTGATGGTGTCGCCTGGTGCAAAGGATTGGTGCTTGCTAGAGGAGTTGGGGGGTCTCTCCGGGTTGTATGTGGGGTGCAGCCTGTCTAGTGGGGACCTTATTTTCCTCCCCATTAGTAGCTCTGCCGGGCTTTTGTTCGTTATTGTGTTCGGGGTTATATGTTGTATGAAGAGCATTTTATTTATTTTTTCTTGGATTTCCCCGTGTTCGATTTTTGGATGGTTTTTTTTTGTAAATTGAACCATCCGTTCCACCCTTCCGTTTGCCGCCGGATGTGCCGGAGCTGTCAATGCGTGTCATATGCCCCATTCCACTAGGAATTTTTCAAATTCTAGTGAGGTGAATTGGGGCCCGTTGTCTGACACGATGACATCTGGGAGGCCATGGCTTGCGAATAGCTTGCTAAGTTCCTTGGTCACAGTCTCTGTGGTGGTGGTTTTCATGTTGCTTACCTCCAACCAGTTGGAGTAAGCGTCTACTGTTATGAGGAATGTATGTCCCTTAGTGGGCCCGGCAAAATCTATGTGGATCCTGAACCATGGTCCCCTGGGGGTTTCCCATTCCAGGATCGGTGCTGCGGGAGGGCTCGGTCTGGTTTCTTGGCAGTGTTCACATCTTGCCACCCAGGCCTCAATTTGCTTGTCCATCCCTGGCCACCAAGCGTAACTTCTGGCCAGGGCTTTCGTTCTAACTATGCCCGGGTGCCCCTCGTGTAACAACCCCAATACCTTCCCTTGTAGTTTTTCCGGAATAACAACCTTATCCCCCCACAGTACACACCCTTTTTGTAGTGAGAGTTCTGTTTGCCGGTTCTGGAATGTCTTGAATGCTTCGTTGTTGTCTTTTTCTGGCCACCCTTTTTCTACCCAATGTAACACCCGTGCCAGACGTTTGTCTTTATTAGTTTCTCGGGCAATGTCTGACGCGGTTATGGGTAGATCAGGCAGAGTCTCTATGCTGAGGGTGCTCGTCGTGGGTGCTGGGTCGGTGTCTAGGTCGGGTAACGGCGAGCGGCTAAAAGCGTCTGCGTGCGTCTTACCAGGTTGGTATGTGAGCCGGTAGCTGTAGCCGGCAAGGAATTTGGACCACCTTGTCATTCTGGGAGATAGGATGTTCGGGGTGGCCCGGTTCCCTGCCAGGATGCTCAGCAGCAGCTTGTGGTCTGTGATAATGGTGAACGTGTGGCCGTAGAGGTACTCGTGGAACCTCTTCACTGCTGCGACGATGGCCAGGGCCTCCTTGTCCAGCTGGCTATAGTTCCTCTCTGGTTTGGTGAGTGTCCTCGAGAAGAACGCGATGGGTGCTTCTCTTCCATCCGGGAGTGTGTGATTGAGGAAGGCGCCAACGCAGAAGGGTGAGGCGTCGCATGTGACGGCAAGTGGTATAGTCTCATTGTATTGGATGAGGACGGCATCCGAGGTGAGCAGGTCCTTGGTTTTCCTGAAGGCAGCTTCCTCACGTTTCCCCCAAGTCCAGGTGGCCGCCTTGTCCAAAAGTCTATGTAAAGGCTCCGCCATGGTCACCTTTTGGGGCAGGAAAACATTGTAAAAATTAAGCAGTCCCAGAAATGCCTTCAGTTCAGTTTTATTCCTGGGCATGGGGGCCTCCTTAATGGCTCCGATTTTGTTTGCAGTTGGGTGGATGCCATGCCAGTGTAGGAGGTATCCTAGGAACTCGACCTGCTCTGTGTAAAGCTGGCATTTTTCTCTCTTCACTTTTAGCCTGGTTTCCTTGAATTTCGTTAGCACGACCCTCTAATTCTAGCTGGTTGGTTGCCAACACCAGCACATCGTCGAAGTAGGGCACAACCCCTTAATTCCTTGCAAAAGCCTCTCCATGAGGCTCTGGAAAATCCCAGGCGCCACGCTGACTCCAAACTGGAGTCGGTTACAGCGAAACACTCCCTGGTGGGTGACTATGGTTTGCGCCTCAGCGGTTTCTGCGTCAACCAGCAGCTGTTGGTATGCTTGTGCCAGGTCGAGCTTTGCAAAAACCTTGCCTCCCCCCAGTGAGTGTAGAAGGTGCTGCACTACTGGGACGGGGTAGGCGCTTTGTTGTAAGGGGCTTATAGTCCCCGCAGATTCTTACCGACCCATAGGGCTTGACTGGGGTGACTATTGGGGTCTCCCACCAGGCATGGTCGATTGGTTGTAGGACCCCTTGCTTGACGAGCTTGTCAATTTGCTCGTCTATTTTTGGCCTGAGTGCAAAGGGTACCTGCCTTGGTTTTAGGCGTATCGGGGGAATGTTGGGGTCTAGGCTGAAGGAGATGGGGGTCCCTCGGTACTTGCCTAGGGTGCCGTCGAACACTTCCTGGAAGTCCCGTGCCAGTTGCTGTTCCCAATCGGTCTCGGCGGTGTGGTTGATGCCCGTGACTTCGATGCCGAGCGGTGTGAACCATTGCAGTCCCAAAAGGCTGGGTCAGTCTCGGTCCATGATCATCAGGGGAAGCTTTGCAGTGCGGCCCTTGAATGTTACCTTGAATTGTCTGGTTCGGAGTACCAGGATGCGGTTTCCCTGGTAGTCCTTGATTATTAGTCTCTGGTTCTCCAGTCCCTTCTTGTGGATGGTAGGCACCAAGCGTTTGATTTCTTGCCAGGCGACCATGGAGAGGTAGGACCCGGAGTCCACCTCCATTTTGCATGGCTCGCCTTTGATGCCTACCTCCACGTAGACCTTTCGGGCATTGATGGTTGATGCGTGGCCGATGCTGACTGTCTGGTGGGTTTCCTCCTTCCGCTGGGTTTCGCCACCTCGTCGGTTCCATCCGTTCCAGTCCCATCGGCTGTCGGCTTGGTGATCTCAGGCTCTGGGGGGTGTGCTGTCCCGTCTCTGCTCACTGTGGTCCCGCCGTCTGGGGCTGTCGGCCTTCCTCAATCGGCAGACTCGGGCGATGTGACCCTTTTTGTTACAGTGCCGGCAGACTGCATTGAAGAAATGGTACTCTGCTCGAGGGTGGTCACCTCCGCACCTGGCACATGCGGCCCCTGACTTACGACCCCGCCGATTGCGCTGGTCACATCCCATCTGGAGCTGGTGGATCTCCTCCTCCTCATCTGTGGTGTCGGAGGCGGAGTGGAATTCGCCATGATGGGTGGTGGTCTCGCAGTGACTTGCTTCCGGTTGGGCCTCGGTCGCCCGTCCTGGGTCGGTGGTCACGGTGCGGTCTCCAGTGTCTGGTCTCCGCATGCGGTTCACCGATTTCCAGGTTGCCTCGGCTGCGGTGGCTTCAGCGATGGCGTCAGTGAGGGCGATGTTTCCTTTGGCCATCAGTCGGCTCTGTAGGACTGGGTCTCGGAGTCTGAGTATGATGCGGTCTCGTAAGGCGTCATCCATGTCCGAGAACCCGCACATGCCCCCTGGTCTTCGTAGCTCAGCCACAAAATCGCTGATGCTCTCGCCCGCTTTCTGGTCCCACCGGTAAAATTGTGCTGCCTGATGAGGGTGGGCATGGCGGGGGCATAGTGGTTCCGGAGCAATGGTTTGAGGTCGGCCCAGTCCATCTCCTTGATGTCCGCAGGTTTCGCTAGAGCTTTTGCCATCTTGAACACTGCGGGCCCACAGTGTGTCAGGAAGATGGCTCTTTTCTTCGGCCCGGCAGCGTCCTTCATGATGCTACATTTGAGGAACATGAGGAATCTGTCAGTGTATGATTCCAAGTCCTCGGTAGCGGGATTGAAGGGTGCGGGTGGTGCAATGCTGGCCATCTCGTCGGTCTCGCTTTCTCCGGACACGTGTTGGTGGAGGATTAGCCTTGGAATCCCATCCTCGTCGCCAGTGTTATGTCCGGTGCGGCAAGAAGACCAGGACTCAGTGACTTGGTTCAGCTCATTTATTGGTCCCGAGAACGGCTCGGGTTCTGGGGGGAAAACTGCGGCTTTTTATTCCCAAGCCGCGGCGGCCGTGGCCAATGTCACCTCTTTGAATCTCCCGCGATTAGTTTCCACCAATCGTGGGAGATCCTCAGCAGGCCAATCAGAGTGGCTCGCTCGACCAATCGGTTCCCTGCGCGCTTTGACCAATCACAGCGTGGCGTTTACAAGAATGTAAATGACCGTACAAAACATTACATATGACAGTTACAAAGAAGTAGTAAAAGACAAGGATGGATTGTGAGACATTGAAGTCTAATGTAGAGTTCTTTAATACCCAGGTAAAAATGTAATGATTCTAAATTTATATTATTCTGATCTGAGAAACAATATGAAAAGAGCCACTCTTTATAAATGGAGAGAACTAAAGACTTTAGAAAGTCTTTGCAATATATGTAATGAAATTGCAATATATGTAATGAAATAAATATAACATAAGTTTTGGCAACTATGAAGGCCTTGAGATCATGGAAAGCAGAAGGGTTAAAGTGTACATGTATTCTTTATGTCGGTGATGCCATATTGTTTACCAAGAATCCCCAAAATTTGCAGTGAATATTATATAAATGTATGACACAACAAAGAATCTAGAACTAAAAATTACAGGTAGTTGTCAACTTACAACAGTTTGTTTAATAATTGTTCAAAGTTGCAACGGCACTGAAAAAAGTGACTTATGACTCTTTTCACACTTATAACTGTTGCAGCATCTCCATGGCCATATGATCAAAATTCATATGTTTGGCTGATATTATGATGGTTGAAGTGTCCTGGGGTCATGTGATCACCTTTTGCAACCTTCTGTCAAGCTAAGACAATAGGAAAGTCATTCACTTAAAAACTATGTTACTAAACTTAACAACAGTGACAAGAAAGGGGCAAAACTCACTTAACAAATGTTTCACTAAGCCACAGAATTTTTGGGTTCAGTCATGATTGTAAGTCAAGCATTGTTTGTATTGTATCAAACACCAGGCTAATTCTAATTAATAGCAAAAAATAAATGAATTGTTTTAAGTTAAACTGTATATAAACAGCAAAACAACTAAAATAAATGATTTGTATAATGTTTACCGAAGATGCAGAAATGAATGGAGAAATTTTGTCAGGCAAATACTAGTACAATGATGGCTAACCTTTTCAGCTTGGTGTGTCGAAAATCGGGAAAAAGTGTAGCCTTCCTCGGATCATGTGTCACTTCAAGAAATATCAATAATTTGGTTTATGATGGACTGGGCTGCGGTGATCACAGGGCTGGGAAACTCGTCTCCCTGGTCTTGGGGCTGCAGGTGCAGGATGTGGGGATCGGAAGGCCACCTTACAGTGCTGTGAACCTCATGGATCTCCTTTCCTCCTGTAGCGTTCCTGAGGTAATGAAACTGACAAACCTCAGTTTATGGCGGTTAAAACTGGTTCTCTGCTGCAAAGATCTTGTGGCAGTGGTGACACCATGCCTCCACGCAACAAGCAGGGAGCAGAGATTGGAGCAAAGCACAGGCAGCCTCTAAATGTGCAGGTTTTCCCCACACCAACAGGCATGTCAGTCAAAGTGCCTTGGCATGTCACAAGTGACAGGCGTGTCATAGGTTAGCCATCATTGTACTAGTATAAATTATTTGGTTTATCATAAGGGTACTTTTATCCTTTATTCTGAATAGATTGGCATTATTAAACTTGGAATATTTAATAGTTGTTGATATGAAACTGAACTTTAACACTTAACCAAGACTTTTTTCTTTTGTGGGGAATGCATCCCCAAAATCCATGGAAAGAGAATATTCCAATATAATTCTGAAGATATTTAGTGGATAATTGTTAATACCCCTGCAATTTCTCTGCCCCCTGATGACTTTTCACTTTAAATATGTCCCATAGGTCAATCCATCCATTCTTCATCCAATGGGGAAGAATTTACAAGGTACAACCTGTTAGGGGTAACATTGTTTACCCTAACTGGTTCAGGTAAAATAATAAATATGTTATCATGGTTTATAAGTTAAAGTGTCTGCAACTTTAAATATAGGAATGTAATTAAGGGAGTGGTTGTGAAAGCACCATAAAAGAAGCAAGGAATGTCAGCTTGCTCTCTCTGGCTTTGATGATCCCTAATTACTGGATAAGACTGCGTTTTTCCTTACTCGAACAGGAGAAAGGACTGATTTGTAAGTGAACTGACATAGGATATTCGACACGGACTTTGCTAATTGAATATCCTTGAATGGACTGACTAAAATGATACATGACTAAAGGACTGTTATTTTGACTATGCTATTAACTCTAAATGGAATAAACTATATTTTGATAGCACAAGCGTATCTGTTATTTTTACTGTATGTTAACAAACATACAAGCTTATCTCACTCATTTATCTGTGTGCCTATCTGACTAATGCTGCACATTCTGTTTAGCTTGTCTCCTTAACACTGGTTATGGGCAACCCAGGCTTAACACTGGTTATGGGCCCAGAGGCTGCAAAGTCAGTTTAACTAGGATAAAACAGATTTATGTAAAAGTGAGAGTTTGTGTTGTTATACATTACAGTAAACAGACAGTTGTGATTTATTAATTATAGTTTTATATCCATATAAAGAAAACATGGCACAAGTCAATCTAGAAAGTTTGTCCCTTGTATCCAAGCTGGATGGAACAAACTATGTATCATGGTCTATGAAATGTAGTCAACTTCTACGAAGAGGTCTGTGGAACATAATTGAAAACCCACCAAACGTAGAGGAATGGGATCCAGAGATTGAGGAAGATAGACTAAAGATAAAAGATTTTAAGCAAAAGAATGAACAAACTATTTGCATAATAGGACTAACACTAACTGACCAGCAACTTGTTCATATCCATGGAGAGCAAACAGCTGTTAGGTGTTGGCAGAAGCTGAAGAGGATGTATGTCCGAGATAACATTGGTGCTCACATAAATCTTACACGAAAGCTTTTCAGGACGCATCTCCAAACGAATGGTGATATGCTGAGTCATTTGAATGCTATAAAAAGCATTTTTCAAGAACTGCACGAGAAAGAGCTTATTTTCTCTGAACTACACCAAGTCTATATAATTCTATCTTCACTAGAAGAAAGTTATGACACTTCCCTTGAAATTTTGCCTAAGGAAAGTTTAACTTTAACTGATATAACTGGCAGATTGATTGAAGAGGCAAGAAGAAGACTTGAAAGAGATCAGTTAAGGAGGGAGCAACCTCAAAAAGAAGATAATGAATCTCCTACTGCATACGCAATTAAAAAGTGTTTTAATTGTGGAAGAAGAGGACATTTGGCAAGATTTTGTAAAAAAGAAAAGCGCCAGAACGCTGGCCAGAATACTAAAAGTCATCAAAATAAAAATAAAAATTTAGAGTTAGCCATGTATATTAACGGAGCTGTAAAAAATAATTTATGGGTGGTTGACAGTGGAGCACCCCACTGTATAACAAATGATAACAGAAATTGTATTAAAATGTCCCAGAGTACACAGCAGATATCGTTAGCCAATGGCTGGAAACTGAAAACTAAAGGTCAAGGTATAGCATATTGTTCTTTCATAAAAGAGAATGTAAAAATGTTACATGTACCACAACTTAAGTTTAATTTAATTTCAGTTAGAATTTTGGTTAAACTAGGATATGTAGTTACCTTTAAAGGAAATAACTGCATAATTGAGAAAGAAAATAAGAAAATGACTGCATCTTTAAGAGGTGAATTATATGTGTTAAATGATAATGGTTTAGAGGTGGCTAACACAGTTTATGATAATAAGAAACCTCATGATGAATGTATTCACTTGTTACACCGATGGTAGGGCATTTAAATTTTAAAATGCTTAAGAAAACTGTTGAATTATCTAAGGGAATAAGTTTGAAACCTTGTAATAAGTATTTGCAATGTTCTATTTGCAATCAAAGCAAAGGCAAGGTCATACCGGCTAATAGAGTTGATGGATTTATTACCAAAGAGCCTTTAGAAGTAGTATTTAATAGATCCGAAAAAACCAAGTGTAGGAGGAGCTCGATACATATTAAGTATAATGGACCACTATTCTAGATATGGGTTTTGCTATTTAATGAAGAGCAAAACTGAAACGTATCTAAATCTCTTTAACTGGATAAAATTTGCAGAAAGAAAAACTAAAAAGAAATTAGTAACTCTTATAACAGATAATGGTGCAGAATTTACAAATAATAAATTCCAGAATAGACTTAGAATGTTAGGTATTCAACATAAAAAGTCTGCACCATATAGGCTACAACATAATGCCTTTATAGAGAGACTAGGCCAAACACTACAATCAATGGCATGTACTATGTTGTCTGATTCAGGATTACCTGACAATTTATGGGGAGAAGCAATAATGTGTGGTAATCATATATTGAATAATGTTGTTAATTCAACAACAGGTGAATTACCATTCACATTGTGGCATGGTACAAAACCTGATTTAAGTTACATGCACACATTTGGAGCACCAGCATGGGTGCATATCCCTTCACAACTCAGACACAAAGGACAACATACAGCTAAAAGATTATTTTTTGTAGGATATAAATCTAATCATAGATCTTATAGATTCTGGGAACCAGGTACATCTAGAGTTTATACCAGTGCTAGTGCAAAATTCCTAGAACATGTAGGATGGAAAAGATTAGAGCAAGATTTAAATAACGAAGTAATTATTGAACACTACAAAAGGCAAAAAGATCAGACTAGTTATAAGAAGAGTCCAATTAAAGAAGAAGTCCACGAAGAGCAAATAGGACGAGAACAAGAGGAAACAGTTGATCAGGAAGAGTTAGATAATCAAGAACAGTCAATAAATGAAAGTCCACCTGTAAGTCCTGTAATACCTAGACGTACTACACGTGTAACTAGACCACCTGATAGGTATCAAGCAAGTATAGTTTGCCAAGTAACTGAAGTTCCAACTAGTGTAGATGAACTTAAGATGTATCCTGCTAAGGATCAGGAGAATTGGCAAAAGGCAATGGAAAAAGAACTAAATTCATTAAAGGTAATGAAAGTATATGAAGATGCTAAATTACCTCCAGGAGAAAAATCCATTGGGTGCAAATGGATATTTAAAGTAAAAACTGGAAATGATGGGACTGTTACCCATAAAGCTAGGTTGGTAGCTCAAGGATTTAATCAAACTGCATCTGATTACGGTGAAGTTTTTGCACCAAGTCTTAAAGCAACATCTTTGAGAGCAACTTTAGTGTGGGCAGCTAAGAAAAACTATGTCATTAACCATTTAGATGTAGAAACTGCTTATTTGCATGCACCATTGCA
The DNA here is from genome assembly GCA_033807585.1 of Hydrophis major. Lineage (NCBI taxonomy): Eukaryota > Metazoa > Chordata > Lepidosauria > Squamata > Elapidae > Hydrophis > Hydrophis major. Next base: position 323,604,949 of record CM066328.1, on the reverse strand, counting down.
GCACACTATATATTTGAAAAAGCCAATTATTATAAAAGACAATAAAGTAAATAGTAATGATTGTTGGAAACTCAAAAAGAGTCTTTACGGGTTGAAACAATCTGGCTTTGAGTGGAACCAATATATTGTGAAAGAATTAAACAATATAGGTTTTAAATCTGGTTTAGCAGATCCATGTGTGTTTAAAAGAGAAAATAATGGAACGGTGTCATTATTGTTATTATTTACAGATGATATTGCTTTGATAACTAAGACTAATAATGAAGCTAATGAGATTATATCATTATTAGCTAAAAAGATAAAATTAAAGCATTTAGGTGAAATTAAAAAGTATCTAGGATTGACAATTAACAAAACAAAAAATGGATTTAAGATATCTCAAGAAGATAAAATTTGCCAATTAATTAAAACGTATAAAATGGAACTTTGTAAAACGGCAAAGACTCCAATGAGTCAGGAAGTTTGCCAAACTAATGATCAAAGTCCCAAATTTGATAAGTCTATATATCAATCTTTGATTGGTAGCTTATCATATATAAGCAATTGGTCAAGGCCAGATATAGCTTATAGTGTTAATCAGCTGGCACATTTTAATTCGGATCCACATCAATGTCATTGGCAATCATTAAAGAGAATTTTAAGATATCTTAAAGGAACAATGAACCATGCATTGTATATAGAACCAAAGGGTGATTGAGTCTTAGTGCCCATGCAGATGCAAGTTTTGCAACTGACATAAACACTAGAAAATCAACATCTGGGATGGCTATATTATTTGGTAAGACATTAATAGGGTGGAGGTCAATCAGACAACAGCATATTAGCTTGTCCACGATGGAAGCGGAATTTTCATGTCTGTCATTACTATGCACTGACTTAATTTTGTACAAACAGTTATTATTAGACATGGGTGTAACTGTTAAAGATTCCATTATTGTGTACGAGGACAACCAAGCAGCCATAAAGTTAGCTACTAATATTGCTGTAAAAACTAGATCAAAGCATACTGATTTAAGATACTTAAATGTTAGAGAATCTGTAAAGAATGGGCTAATTAAATTGGAATACTGCATGACAGAAGAAAACATTGCAGACCAATTTACAAAAGCTCAAGGAGTAATTAAGTTTAAAGAGATTTGTAACAAATATGATTTAAAGATGTAAATAGTTATATTATTATATTTACCTAAAAGGGGAGAATGTTAGGGATAACATTGTTTACCCTAACTGGTTTAGGTAAAATAATAAATATGTTATCATGGTTTATAAGTTAAAGTGTCTGCAACTTTAAATATAGGAATGTAATTAAGGGAGTGGCTGTGAAAGCACCATAAAAGAAGCAAGGAACGTCAGCTTGCTCTCTCTGGCTTTGATGATCCCTAATTACTGGATGAAGACTGCGTTTTTCCTTACTTGAACAGGAGAGAGAAAGGACTGATTTGTAAGTGAACTGACATAGGATATTCTACATGGACTTTGCTAATTGAATATCCTTGAATGGACTGACTAAAATGATACATGACTAAAGGACTGTTATTTTGACTATGCTATTAACTCTAAATGGAATAAACTATATTTTGATAGCACAAGCGTATCTGTTATTTTTACTGTATGTTAACAAACATACAAGCTTATCTCACACATTTATCTGTGTGCCTATCTGACTAACGCTGCACATTCTGTTTAGCTTGTCTCCTTAACACTGGTTATGGGCAACCCAGGCTTAACACAACCTTATGAACTGTGAAGAGCTCATAAGAAAAACATCAGCTTAACTTATCTTGCATTCTGAGGTAGAAAAAAAATCAGGGAATCCCCTGGGTCTTTGAGATTATTGACATTTATGTGTAGAGGATCAATGTCACAGCTTTTACCTGGGTGAATTATAAATAACTACCTTGAAACACTAAAATATTGTATGTTCTCTGAGAAATAATTAAGACAGCGAGCAGCAACATTCTGATGTTAAACATTTTTAACTGAGATTAGTTAAAATGACAGTTAGTGACTGAAACAAAGTTATAATCTGCTCTGGTTGACTACGATACTTGGCTCATAAATTCTTTACTGCTAATCTAATTACTCTTGATACTTAACTCTGTTTTGATATTTTGGCTCTTACATTGGTAAAGTTCTTTGACCCTAGTTTGATTTGATTTCATCTTCAGCTCCAGACCTTATTTCTTTTCAAGACTTCCTGAATTTGATTCTCTATTGATTTATAAGAGTGTTGTAATTTGACTCTGATCCCTGACTTTGTGAATTGCAGAAGGATATTTTAGCTGTTCACAGAATAATATAATCCTGTATGAACATCGCCTAAAACAGAGAATCTCTTCAAACAGAAGACTATATCCTCTTTGACACATGGTCTCCATAACATATCACAGAAAATTTGGAAAGGGAAATTCTACTTATGCCAGCAGTCTGCATCTAGAGATATCAGTATTCTATTAAATGAGGCATAGTCCAAAACATGTCAAGTCTTTGCGCACATGGAATAATATTAATTCTTTAAAATTAAATGTCAGATAATCTGGACAAAACTAAATGTACCGTCTCCCCTCCTAAGTATTTATCTGGTTCCATTAAATGTTTTTTTGAAATTTAATTTAACTTCTTAAGGAGTGTTTACATTGTTGAATAATATTATTTTAAAAGGAGAATATTCTGGTGGTATAGGCAGTTTTACCTTCTGTTAAATCTGAAAATTCCATTATTTAATCCCAGATTCCTTTCTTTAGGATTATTGTGATTCCAGATGTTATTTTTTTTTATAACAAATTTTATTAATTTTACAAAAACAATACACAATCCAGGCATAACAACTTGAAAAATCTTTTCTAAAAAAATAATAATAATTAAAGAAGAGAGCCAATAGAACATACAAAATAATTCCAAATTGTAATATCAATATTTATATTATCTATTTAACTTCATATCTTATCCAGACTTCTCCTTTTATCCAAATTATATTTCTTGCTTATTAAAATTTTATTGCCTTTCATAAACACACAAAACACAGAACATAGAAAAAAAACAAAAAACTATAATATCTTTTCTGAAGGCTGCCTGATCCCGGGTTAAAACTCTTCTCACAGACACAAATTCAAACATCATATTCACTTTATATATCCTTCCATATCTTATTATCATTTTCTTTTTTTATATAAACCAATTTTATTAATTTTACAAAAATAGTGCACAAACAATCAAGGCATAACAGCTTATAAATTCTTTTCTAAAAAACATAGTAATAATTAAAGAAGAAGACAAATAGAACATAATGATTCCCAATTATAATATCAATATTTACTTTATCTATTTAACTTCATATCTTATCCCAACTTCTCCTTTTCATCCAAATTATTTCTTGTTAATTAAAATTTTATTGCCTTTTATCAACATACAAAACCCAAAAAAACATAACAAAACCTTTATATATCCTTCCATATCTTATTACCATTTTCAATATCATTCTTTGTCTGTTCTATTTCCAACTATCCATTCATCTTTTTTCTTTTACTATACTTCTCCTATACACTAATTGGAGTGACGCTTTTAACTCATTACCCTAACTTAAAAGTACTTCATATAACACTTAATTTATCTTGGGATTCTGTTTAGTAGATTCTAAAATTACATAATAAATTTTATACTCTAAATACACATATAAAAACACAATCTTATCTATCTTCCAGGATCCCCCTTTTATTCTTAATTAGATTCACCCATTGTCTCTAAATAAACTTTTTTTCTTTAGATCTTGCTTCCCACCATTGAGGCTTCTCCTCCTCCCCTTTCTCTCTTGCTTATTCTTCTCCTTGCCCTTTTTACCCCTTTGTCTCTCCTCCTCCCTTTTCTTACTCCCTTTCCATTGCTTTCTAACCTTGCATCCACCTTTCCTCTCATTTTCCTCTTTTTTGGTTGTTTTTTCAAACCTTAAAATCCCCTTTTTCTTATCCTCTTTCTCCTCCTCCCCGGAAAAAACCCATTGTTCATCAAAGATGGCTTCTTGTTCCTCTTCTTCTTTGTCCCAGTCATTCTGCTGCGTAATCAACTTTTCATAAGTACATAACGCCATTTCTAAAAATTGAAATAAGGTGCCCAAAGTATCTTTTCCATCTTGTTCTTCCTTTTTATATTTTTGATATTCAGTCTTTAGTTCATCCACAAGCGATGCCATCCTGAAAAGAGAAACTTTCCCCAAAACAACCACCCAAGTATTTTTAATCAAAAATAATTCAAAAATAGTTCCAAAAGTTAATACTTTTCTTCCTTCTTCTATTTCTCTTTCTGGGGTTACTGTTTAATCAAGGAGGTCCAATTACCATATATCTTTCTTTGAGATTCTAGGCAATCTCCTCCTTTTTCCACTTCTGCTCCAATTTTTTTCCTCTCCCTTCCCACTTGCAACATCAATTTTTAAATAATCAGAAATCCATACCTCTAATAAGGGTTTTCCAATTTCTTAAATTTTTAAGTCCAATGTCCAAGAACTCTTTTGTCCCTTAACTTCAACTTTCAGAATAGTTCACCTTCAGTGCCCAAAGAAATTTCAAATCTTCATCTGTTGTTTCCATGGGGTGGGAGAGTGAAGAAAAAAAAAGTTCGCTTTAACAGCTTCTCCACCGCTTTCGATCTTCTTAGGGATACAATGTATCTTCCAGCAATTCAGACAGCTCAGTTCCAGCAAAATTAAAAGATGTTGATTGACCCGGCTCAGCCAGCACTTTCACTTTTCTTGCTTCCTCCAGCACAATCTTACCCGGTTGCAGGCTTCTTCGTGGCGGCCATTGCTGACCGCCGCTCCACCACCTTGGCAAAAAGGGTTTTTCCCGGACGAGGAGGGGCTCTGCGATACCCCCAACCCCCTGTCCGGCTCCCCTCTCTCTTCGGCTGTCCCTACAGGGCAGCCCTATCCCCCTGACCCATTTGGATCGGGGGTACCTCGGTGGCAAGCGCAGCAGGAATTGTGAACGGTCACGAATTCCTGCTGCCACCGAAGCCACACGGAACCGGGTGATTCCAGATGTTATTCAGCAACCTTCCTGAAAGATTTCTGTCTCTTTTAGCTGCATTTCAAATTTCATTAATTTCTTGCTATCTCACAAACATTTAGAGAGATGTTTCCTTTTTGAAGGCAAATAAACAAATAATCCTTGCCAGAACAATTTTATCCAACTACAAGACCACCAATCAAAAATATTTTTGAAAATACTTGCAATTCTGTTGCAATCAGTGTGGTATTATTTTTTGCATTTCCTTTTCTTCTTCTTCTATGTTTTACATAATGCATATATATCCCCAATTCAGTGTAATGTATTGCAGCGAAGCACTGTATTATGCAGGAATATTTTTCACTGTCAACACAATTCTCTCAAGTTCCAGAGGAGTAATAAAAAAGTCTGAAGCAAACCAAACATCAAAAATGGAAATAGAAGTAAAAATAGTTCTAGTTTTGTTGCAGATTTTGAGAGGCTCTATTCACACATCAGGAGATAAAGCTCACTTTCAACTGGATTTCATATAATGTGATGATATATTTATCATGGCAGGGTAGTCACCAGATAACCTTCTAAAATGATTTTTAAGATCATATATTTATTTGTTTATTGTGGGTTATTTTATCAATACAAATTCTATTACTTCTAGGACTTCTATGAAGTTCTAGATTTAAGGATTTAAATAGGATTGAAAGCAATGACATGATCAGACAGAAGCTGCCATAATCCAATAAACTGATTAAGTAAAAAAGAGCAAGAGTAAAATGTATTAAAATTAAAAAAAAATGTGTTAACACCACTGTTGCTATATATTTCAGGAACTTAAAACAAAGCTAGTAAATTGCTTGAAAGATGTGCTAGCTTTTTCTGGGAAGACACTAGGCTTCCCACATGGGTGGGAAGTAATTAATTGAAGTAATCTCAGTCATTTGAAGTCGGCCAAGTCATAAAATAGACTACTCAAGGGCTACTTTATGGTTATAGCTTGTAACAGCAGAATCTTGAAAGCCTGACAGAAACTCTCCCTCTTATATTATGCAGAATCAACATGGGATCCTTGTGAATCTATTCCTAACCTTTACTTTTTCCCTCAGGGCTGAAATTTCATTTATTACCTTTTAAAATATATTATAGGTGTTCATATTGCTCCATAATTCCATTTGACAGAGACCCTTTCCCAGACAATTATATAAGTTATACATATGTACTTGGAAACAAAATATCTGAAGGGAAGTGCGGTATCTGCCATCCCGCATCTGATGGGCGGCTCATGATAGGGAGCGAAGGGAAGAGAAACGACAGGAAGCGAGGTTTCCTCTTGATGAGCACGCCCCGAATGTCTTGGCACACGCTCTTTTATTGTGCTTTTTTACAAGAAAATGATTTAATTAAAAAGCTCAAGTCAAACATGGTAATCTCATCAGGATGTGCATGTTTACAAAGCTGCATACCGGACAGATTATTTACAGTGTGGATAAGCTTATTAACAAAACGTCTAGCTCCTTGTCTCTTGTACGTGCCTTGCAAAGGTCACTGAAGAGACAGAAGTTAATGATTACACGTGAATGATACAATGTTGCAAATGCATGAATGATACATAGTTGCAATGATACATAGTTGCAAACACATGAATGATACATAGTTACAACATCTCTTCTGTTTTTATTATTTATGACGAGTCTTCTTCCTCGTCTGAGAAGACAGGAACCATTTTTCTGAAATGTTCGCCATCCCCGTCATCTAGGCAAGAGTGCGACCCGTCAGCGTCAGGGTTGTCCAAGGAGCGGTAACTCAGCAATGACATTTTTTCATCCAGTGTTGAGGATATAACATGAGCTTGCAATAGCACATTAACATCAGCAGTTATGGAGCATAATTGATTTTTAAAAATTGCAATATTCTATAAAAACAACAAGGTCCTATAATACATATCAATATAATGATTATTAATGATCCTGCCAATGCAGTTAAAAAGGTTGTAAATCATGGCGAAATAGAAAACGAACCCCCCCCTGCTATCAGCATAAAGACAACATTCTTCTTTAAGCGCAGCACACAATCCCCCTTGTTTTAAAAAATAACAGATCTAAGCCTCTACGATTTTGCAAGAGGGGGTATTCCATGGGTACCTGTAGGGATATAAAATCATCAGAGTTATACACACAAGCCATACTTGAATGCAAAATGATTTGGATTTAACAATTTCATCCCCGTGGACACATGCCATGAAACCGGTGGAACAAGTCCAAACAAAATTATTGCCAGGGATAAAATACATTCCTTTCAGGCGTGATGTTAAAGTTCCTCCTGAAGTGGTGTAGATTGCAGGATATCCCCTGGTTGTGTGGGTGCGTCTGCCAAATCGAATTGAAGTGGTGGGTAGAAGTCTTCTATGCAAGAAAAATTGGTTGTAGAACTTAAACGAACGCCTTGAAAGTCAATTATAGTCCAAGCAATATTATCTCTTCTATGAGGCTTCTGCGGATCGTCATGGACAGTTCTTTTGAAGCGTCGTTTGTTGACAGGATCAGAGTTCGGGTATATAAAAACATCACAAGCAGGAGAGAGGCTTATGGACAAGTTAGTTGTAGAATATTTGCGAAATGAGGAGGGAATTCAATTAGTAGAAAAAGGATAATAATTACAATAATGACAATAAAGATTAATTTGATAATTCATCAAGGATGTTAGTTGGGGTGGGGAAACCCATAATACAATAGAAGGACATTTAGGTCCCCCTATGTTTTAGATTGAATAGAGGAAAAGATTTTAAGGTTCCTTTCCATAGGAAGAGTAAAGAAGGAACAAAAGAGTGAGTGGTAGAGTGTTCTTTAAAATAAAACAGAAGTGACAGAGTGAAAACTACGGGTAGCATTTTCATGACGTACCCACATGGAACAAGTATAATAGCCTTCTGTTAATGAAATGATTTTAACACGAATAGTCTTTTGACAGGAAGCATAGGTTTTGTTGAAGTAAGGTAGAAATTGCAAAGAAGATATAGGTAAGAATATCAGAAAGAGTTTTAAGATACAGATGTAGCAGAGGAATTCCCATGATAGGGTCTAACCGCCCTACCAGGGATCCAGCAAGTGGTTTTGTCTGGCAGTAAGATCGCAGCACAGCCTCGTCCCCAAGTGAGAAGCTCAGCGGGACCCTGCCAGGCAGGATTTGGCAATCTGCGATAATATACCAGAGGTCTGTTAGGCGGGGGTGAGGGGCAGGAAAAATGACGCGAAGCAGCAGAAGTGGGAGGAATGCCAGTCAGATTAAGAAAGTTTAAAGTGTAAAGGCAAATGTTAAGAGAATTTTGCAATGCTGGGAGGTTCGGGGGTTTTTCCCGCAACAAATATCGATCAAGAGCACGTTTCAGAGATAAGTTCGCTCGTTCCACAATAGCCTGCCCCTGGCTGTTGTAGGGAATCCCAAACTTGTGGGTTACATCCCATCTGTTACAGAAGTCCTGGAAAGCAGAACTTGTATAGGCAGGTCCATTGTCAGTTTTGATTTCTTTTGGACGTCCCAGCGAGGCAAAGGTACGAATTGAATGATTGATGACATGTTTTACAGTTTCTCCCCTTTGAGGAGTAGCCAGAATAAACCCTGAATATGTATCTATTGAAACGTGCAAATATTTCCAAGGGGCAAAAGGTGGATACTGAGTTACATCCATTTGCCAAATTTCACAAGCTTTTAATCCTCTAGGATTTACTCCTATGGGAATGGAATGTTCTTGCTTACTACACATGGGGCATTGTCGAATAATGGCAGCAGCTTCTGCCTGAGTTAGAGAAAATTGAAAAGTTATCATAACTTGGCGGGGGAGCTTCAAACATACTCCCTGCTTCTATTTTATAATGGACTTTTAAAGCCTCCATCATTTTCCTCCAAGTGACCAAAATGCCAATAGGTGCACGAGGAGGACTATTGAGATGTTCACCAATTTTTTGCCAAGTGGAAATTTTTAAGGACCCTTCCTCTGAATAATTGGGACAATGTTGCCACACATAAGCCAATAATGTAGCAATAGGTTTCATTTTTACAGGCGAGCCCTTTAAATTAGCAGAATATTTAGAAGAAGCGACTAACTCCCTCAATTCCTTCAGATGCTGCGTCTGTTGTTGAGAAAAGTTTCCACCCATACTTATGAAAGTCGAGACCGTGTTTCAGATCCGATGATGTGCAATTCGCTTCAGGCCTGGTGATGCACAGCTCCCATCGAGCTGATAAGATATGGGCGCGTCGCTATGTATCCCCCTTAGGGAATCACGTCGGGGTCACCAGAATGCGGTATCTGCCATCCCGCATCTGATGGGCGGCTCATGATAGGGAGCGAAAGGAAGAGAAACGACAGGAAGCGAGGTTTCCTCTTGATGAGCGCGCCCCGAATGTCTTGGCACACGCTCTTTTATTGTGCTTTTTTACAAGAAAATGATTTAATTAAAAAGCTCAAGTCAAACATGGTAATCTCATCAGGATGTGCATGTTTACAAAGCTGCATACCGGACAGATTAGTTACAGTATGGATAAGCTTATTAACAAAACGTCTAGCTCCTTGTCTCTTGTACGTGCCTTGCAAAGGTCACTGAAGAGACAGAAGTTAATGATTACACGTGAATGATACAATGTTGCAAACGCATGAATGATACATAGTTGCAATGATACATAGTTGCAAACACATGAATGATACATAGTTACAACAGGGAAGTAATACACCACACCTCTCTTTTAACTGATAGGTGTCAGTGTTCCAATGAAACTCCCCACTCTCATTCAGCACTCAGAAATAAAGTTCATCCAAATAAGAATTTATTGAAGAAGTCATATTGGCACATCTGGAAAAACCTGAATCCGAGAGTTCCGGCTTTTCCCTTCCCAATAGAAAATCAAAAACCATGCCCTGCACCCACAAGTCCATCACATGGTTCAATCAACCATCATCCCAACTGGAGACATTCTTCCAGACACTCCTCTCCAGGTGCAGAGTAACATGTCCTTGACTTAGAAGAAGAACGTTGTTGAGTCTAATCTTCCCACTCTCTATGTAACCCCCCTCCCAAATTCCCAGGAATTAAATGTGGCAGCTCAAAGCTTCCAAGTAAAATATGACTTCCAAGGCTGACAATAGGATATGGGCAACGATATATTGAGCTGCAAGATAATCTCTAAATTAAATGTTCTAACCTGCATAGAATGTTTTAGCATGCTTGGTATAAAACTGGGTTTTGATTTCAGTTATAGCACACTGTCCAAAATAAGATTAAAGGGTCTGTTATTCTCTTGTTAGGAGGAAATCCTTCATATGACACCAGTTTAATTAAGGTTGGTAACCTAGGCTACCAGTTAGCTATATTATTAGAAAGTGTTATGTGAAGACTTTGATGAATCAAAACTATGGTTAGCCGATCTATTAGTTTGCCTAGTGATGACCATGGCTTAGGAAAGATTGTGATGTGGAATGTAAGAGGAGTAATGCTAAAACAAACAGGTAAAACATAATAAAGAAAAATATGTTGCATGTCCCTGTGGTTAAGAGAAAGTTGAAAGAATGAATAAATTTGAGTGAAGATGGTCTGATGTCATCAGTTAGATGTGATGAATATTTTCAGGGAAATGAAGAAGTAGGTTTAATTTGTGAATGAAATAGCAAAAATGTATGTCAGCCTAATATGAATTGCTTTTATTTAGACTAATATGCTTTTGAATGAAAGTAGAAATTCATATCTTAATGATAGTTGCATACTAAGTTCCTGTGAATGATGATAGCAGAAGAACCAGAAATACATTTTGGGAAATTGTGCTATCTGGAGGGGAATGTTTTGCTGATCAACATGAAACAGTGAGAGGGTGAGTGTATGGAAAAAATTACTGAGCCATTCATAATGATTGAGGATTGCGATTTCTTTGTACTTGAATATAAATATAAAACCATGATTGTTTGGATTATTTATGATGAAAGATTGAGAATTAGTGAAAGGTACAAGGCTGCTGAAAAGTTCAAATGTGAGATAGAGGGATTACTTAGTAATGACCAGATTAGATATTGGGAGAAAATTGAAGAAAAAAAGAAGTAGTAAAAGAGCTCACAGAAAGAGAAAATATGAATTTTGTATGAAAAGTATTAGAAAATAGATTAATCTTCTAACAGGATTAATGGCAAATGAACATAAAGAAGACAATATATAAAATTCTTAGAACAAAAGAATTATGTTATTAAGTGCCACAAAAGAGTGAGAAATCTATTATGAAAAAAATGCTTGATGAAAGCATGAAGTAAAAAAGATGAGGGACAGGGAGAAAATAAAAAATAGGGATGAGAGAAAGCTATTGTATAAAGCAGCAGTCCCCAACCTTTGTGGCTTGGTGGCCTGGCTGGTGGGGAGGGGAAGTGGCATGCACACAGCTCAACTTGCCTGAGCGATGGGCTGGCACACATACGAGTCCCCACTGGCCCGCAGAATAGAATAGAATAAAATAGAATAGAATGCAATGCAACGCAACGCAACGCAATACCTTGGAGATCTTCTAGTCCGGCCCCCTGCTCAAGCAGGAGAACCTATACCATTTCAGGCAAGTGACTGTCCAGTCTCTTCTTAAAAACCTCCATTGAAGAAGTGCCCACAATTTCTGAAGGCAAGCTTGTTCTACTAGTTAATTCTCTTCACTGTTAGGAAGTTTCTCCTTATTTTGTTGTTTCTCTCTTTCATTAGTTTGTAACCATTGTTTCAACCACTTGTGCAAGTTGAACCACGTGCTCATGCATGTCTGCTCCAGCCAACCTCTCACACAGCCCAATTCCAAATAGACCATGGTCTGGTAGTGGGCCACAGCCTAAGGCAGTGGTTAACCTTCCTGTGCCAAAAACTGTGTGTGCGCTAGTGCACACATGCTCACATGCCAGTACCCAGAAGGCAGTGCATGTCCCCCCACACCTGCTGCAGATTTGCACACAATTACATCCCACCCCCACCCCTGCCACCCCCTTACCTGCTCTGCACCTCACAGCTGATTTTTAGTCAATTTTAGATCTTTTTCGGCCTCCCATAGGCTTGAAAAAAGTCTCTGCAGGCTTTGCAGGCCGAATAATAGACCTGTTTCATGCTTTCTGGCATTACAGGAAGTGACGAAACGGGCCTATTATTCATCCCGCAAATCCTGTGGAGGCTTTTTTTCAAGCCTCTGGGAGGCTGAAAAAGGCCTCAAACCAGCTGAAAATCAGCTGTGAGGCATGCATATGCACAGTGAGGTAAGTTTGCCTGCGGCTTGCATGCCTGCACAAATGGCTTGGTGTGCTACCTGTGGCATGAGTGCCATACGTTCACCATCATGGGCCTAGGGTTAGGGACCCCTAATATAAAATGCATATAAAGAAAATGAAAGTTACAAAGAATTAGTTCAAAGAAGCAAGGAACAATGAAAACAATTGTTGTATAAATTATATGTAGCATAAGTTATGTTTCCTTTTTGTAGTTAATATTTTTCACTCTTTTCCCATACTCTGCATAAAACTATTTAACAGAAAATGAAGTAATATGATATGTATGAATGCATGTATACATAGTATGCCATTCTTGGAATCAAGAAGCACTTACTTCCAAATAAGAACATATAAGCTTGCATAAAAATACCCTATTTGGTTATAATTTCTCAAATGTAGCAATAACAGCAATAAAAATGGATTGGGAAAATGATCCACAAAGTAGCAGATGATTCAGCTCTCAGCAATTTCAATTTCAGTCTTATTAACCTCGTTGTGATTGTCAGTTTAGAATCATGTGTATTCCTCAATCCTGAATGCAAGCAGTGTATTTAAGCAAACTTTCAAATTATGTCAAATGGATGTGTTAAATCAAAAGTCTCGGTTTAGAATAACAGAGTTTGAATGGACCTTGGTGGTCTTCTAGTCCAACCTCCTGCTTAGGCAGGAATCCCTATACCATTTCAGACAAATAGTTGTTCAATCTTTTCTTTAAAACTTCCAGTGTTGGAACATTCAACAACTTCTGGGGTAAGTGATTCCACTGATTAATTGTTCTAACTGTCAGAAAATTTATCCTTAATTCTAGGTTGGTTCTCTCATTTTAACAATTGCTTCTTTTACTCACTTATCAAGTTCTATCTGAAGTTGTCCATTTTTCAGATTGTTGGTGGAATAGCTTTTCAGTTCTCCTTTTAATCTCCCTTTCTCCTACTCCAATGCTTGATATACCTGCTCAGGACAACTATACTATCCTCTGAAGCACTTATGGAACCTATGCAGGAGAAAATGGAGCAAAGCTTATTGTGCAAACCCATTGTATAATATTTTATGTAGTTCATCATTTAAATAGATTATTTATTTATTAGTTCTTTTTATAATAAAGCAAATATTAATGATAAGGTGCTTTTTCTTAGGTGGGAAAGAAAAGTATAAAATAGTCTATAATGAGATACTTAAAACATTTAATACATATTAACTTTTTCAACTTTATAAAAACAAAATATATTGCATATTATTTTATGTCTCTTGAAATCAGTGGAGAGAAAATAATGAATTAAATCAAAGCAACTGAATGCATGATCCAGAGAAATTTATTCTTTTGTAATTGATTCATTTTAATAGGTGCATTAATTAGCTCTATACCTTGAATAGGTGAATGCTATTCAAGCTACCTTGGATGCTTTGTTGAAATCAACAAGCTGTCCAAATGCTGATCAGATTTGATCATGACATAGAAAAAGAGGGAAACATTTTGCATTTGCAAAAAATAATCCGCTTTCAAATATATGAAAATGAATAAAAATATAAAGATGACTGGGATAGCATATGTTGTTGAAGAATAACTCCACAGACATGATTGACATCGTTGAAGTCAATATTAAAATGTATTGAGCTGACAAATATTGATCAAAGTAAACTCCAAGTTCATATTTAACCAGGAAAAAAACATAATTCTCCATAGCATCAATAAAAAGTCGGTATTCACTGGCTTATGCAGATGCTTATAGAGAATGCTGAGCTGTTTTACAAAGACATTTAGCTTTCAAAGCTAAACACGAGTAATCTGATTTTATTAATCAAGAATAAAATATAGACATTGGTTCATTTTATCTCTTTTTCATCAAATGTGCATCCTGCCACAATCACAAGACTCTCAGATGCTCATAAAAATAAGCAAACATAATAAAATGTGAGTGTATTTATAAGTTATTCTTAAGTACTGTATATTGTATTTGTTTCCCCTCACAAAGAATACATGGAGTCAAGAGGCAAAACCCTTAGGAAAGCTCTATTTTCAACTTTTTCCAGAAGGCAAATTATGATGGATACAGACAAACCTGCAATGGGGAGCAATTCCAGAGGAGAGGCTCCATCATGGAAAAGCAACATTTTTGCACATCAGCCTTCAAGCTACCAGAAATGGGAACAGTTGCTTCTCCCAGCATGATCAAAATGGCTAGGCTAACTCAAGTAGGAAATTCAGGAAACCTGGTACAAGCTATAAGGAGTTTTATGGATTAAAACCAGTACTTTCAATTGTATCTGTCAGCTATAGATACAATTTACATCCATCCACAATCATCAAGCCACCTCATTTTTCATCCTGAAGATTCTAAGGTGATCTTTAAAGATAGTCCCATGGAGAGCTCATTGTGGTAATCTAAATCAGGGTTTGGTGAACTTTTTTTTCTAAAAAGCCAGATCCCATCCCTCCTTTTCTACCACAGTCATGGCTGCCTGGTCTGCAGGCCAAAAAGAACAACTATGCCTTTTTGTCAACAAGGAAGCTATTAATGGGTTACCTCAGTCACCCAGGATACCCACCCTCAATCCCTGCTCCTGTCCTTGAAATTTAACTGAGATGAAGGTCTGACTATCTGCCACTCATCTACTTATAGGCCATATAATCAGGCGGGCTAGTTTTGGTTTTTAGGTTGTGGTTTTCCAACCCTGGCTTAAATGCATGGTGAAAAGGCTGTAGTAAATATAATTAGTTTCCCCTACCCCAAATAGCCCACCACTGCCACACCAATCAAAACTGGGGAAAATCCTCTACCTGTTGATCCACTAGGAGCTGTGAATTCAGGTGAACCTCAAATCATGGTCCTTCAGGAATAGGGCAAAGTTTTGTCCCTGTCCAGAGGGGGTCAAATTATTCTACAAAGCTCCAGAGGGCAGGACAAGAAATAATGGTTGGAAACTTATCAAAGAGAGAAGCAATCTGGAATTTGGAAAAAAAAATCCTAACTGTAAAGACAATTAACCAGTGGAACAACTTGCCTTCAGAAATCATGGGTGCTCCATCACTGGGTTTTTTTTAAAGAAGACATTGGACAGTCACTTGTCTGAGATAGTATAGGTTCTCCTGCTTAAGCAGGGGGCTGGATTGGAAGACCTCCCAGGTCCTTTCCAGCTCTATTCTATTCTATTTTAGAGACAAAACACAGGGTATAGATAAACAGCACATATACCACGATTGTTCATCTTAAGCCTGTTCTCCCTCACCCAGACTCACATAGCCCCCAGGCACTGGAACAAGACTGCAGCAGCATTTCCAATCTGGTTTACAGATATTGAATATTGTCAGCACGTTGATAGTTCCAGCTCTGAACCACCAGATTCTTCTCCTAACAGCTTTATGTAGATGTTGAATAACAAGCTAAAGTTAATGCTTGGTTAATGCTAAGCACTTTTCCATCAAGCTACTTCAATGGGGAAATTAACCCAATAAACCCAATAAATAAATCCTTCTTTTCACATAGAGAGATCAAGACCAAACTGTTCAAACTAACTTCATCTGAAGCTTCACAACTATATCTATAGCAAGGCCAATGTAATATTAGCAAAATACACATCTTCCCATCCTGACAAGTTATTCTGATGTAAATATGCTTATATGCTAATGTGCACCAGTTTCTTCTTCTGTTATTAAAAGATTTATCTGTTCTGCAGTTAGTAGATGTGAGCTGTTTCATAACCAGCTACTAATTATTACAGTGTTAAAAAAGAAAAAGATCTACATTTCACTCCCACTTTCCACTTCTTCACAGCTACTAATGAGATGGAGCTGATTGTCACAACAAAGATAAATGCAAATTAATATATATTCCGAAGGCTCAAAACTAGCAATACTTTAAAACTTTCTTCAATGCTGGGAAGATACCTCATAAAAAAATTAGCCTATTAAAACCAAATAGAGTATTTCAATGCCATGTCATATGAGGATGGCAAATGTTCAACTAATTTTTACTAGGATATTACAGTCACAGAATCTGTAGTTCAGTTGATATTCTGGGTGGGGTTTTTTGCTCTATTTTCAGGAGCAATTCAAAAGGAGCAAATCTTGTTCTCATTTTCTCAGACTGCTTATTGTATACAAACACATATGCTAAGTAAATATTTGTAATGGAGCCCCAGCTGAAGGCTTTGTTTTAAAAGATGTGAGTAATGATGAATTAATTCTATCTGGGAACTGAGTTAGATAAATTCCAGAAATATATTGATAGCCTTATGACTTGGATTTCAAAGCTGTACTGTTTTTTATGTTCAAATAATCAGTAAAAAAGCGGGAGGGGGCAAATCATCAATAACTTTAAAGCCATGTTTTGAAAGAACAAAAAGTCCAGTATATTCTAAAATTCAGAACAGAGTCGACAATACTTTGCAGATAATGTTCATGTTTAATAGAAAAGCTACAGCATGGTATATTATGTATTGCTCTCAGTTTCCTTCAGCCATTTTCCAATTTCTTTCCTTCACAGTGGGAAAAGTAGACATTGCAGCATTAATCACTTGTAAGCTTTGTGGCACCAGTAACTGTCTAAATTTATTAGGGGACAATTGCATTTATTGAATGAGCTGATTCTATAAATATTCTGTAAATATATTGATCGATTCATTCATTTTTATCTCACTTTTCTGCCAATAGTGCTCCTCACTGATTTGAAAAACAACAGACTTTAGGCATACAATTTTTAAAAAATCATCTAAAATGGAAACAGGATACAGGGGAACAAAATGAAAAGCAACACAAGAACAACTTCAACTTAGAGTAGTTTTTATGTTGAGTTGCTGCTAACAATTCAAGACAACTAAACCCTAGCAATTTGATCTTCTGTTGCTGCTGCTACTTAAAGAATGGTTGTAGTATAGTGAAATTTGTAGATGAAGGAACTAAAAAGACCCTGGCAGAAAAATATATTTTGGTTAATGGCATTTCTGTGCATGGTAGAAAACTTCAAGCAGTTCAGGAGAACTTCTTTCCCTCAGCTTGAGCAAAGCCTCTTTCTCCCAACTGTAATGAAATTAGGAATTTTTAATCATGCAAATTATTAAATACCAAATGTTAAGTAGCTACTGATGCATCAGATAAATGCCTTAGGGCAATTTGACAAAGAGTTCTCAACAGTGCACTCAATTGAGTACTGTCATCATATTATAAGCTGTTTTATCTTAATACTCTGTAATTTAAATCTAGGCATAACTATGGTTACAATAAAACTAGTTATAATAAAACTAATATTCTTAGCTTGCCTCTCACAAGTATAGATAGCTTTCTGGCTTCACTGAAAACAATTTCATCCCTCTCCTCTCTTCATCACTTGCCCCAATTTGAGTTAGTACTGTACGTATCTTAACAAACCCACCAATGAGTTTGTATTATTGTATTTTAATAAATATTGCTAACATTCTCTAAAATTTAAGTCTCACTGGTATTATTTTTTTCTCCTGATCCTACTGCAACCAAATATGCATGATATAAGAGCATGGATATGCTCTTGATTTTGGTATCCAATATGAAGATTGTACTATGAATTAATTTGAATTGGATGAGATTAATATTACAGATGTTAGGCATTGAGGGTGAACATAAGCGTCTTCTAACTTTTCAGACAGATTTTCTGCGTCTGTAGAACCCATTTATTTATTATATTTATCTTGGCTTTCCTCCGAGAGTTCAAGGTAGCATAAATACTGCTGCCTCTACTTTTCTCTCAACAATTTCAATCCTGTCAGATAGGTTGGGATAAGAAAGGCTTGCTCAAAATCATCACATGATTTCATGGATGTGAAGCAGAATCTCTGCCCCCAACTCCCACACTTGCTGCCCATCACCTTAAACCAGGGGTGGTTTAACTACGGCCCGTGGGCCACATCCAGCCCGTTGGTCTTTTTAATCCGGCCCGCTGAAGATTGGTACAGAATTAGGGTTTGATATGAATGATTGAATGATTGCATTCATTTGATTTTGACTTGAAGTGACAAGCATTTCGACACCAGGTGATGGCCCATCTGTCAAATTTTAAAAGTCAATGAGGCCCCCGAGCCAAAAAGTTTGCCCACCCCTGCCTTAAACACTCCACCACACTTGAGCAATCAGAGTAAAATGAAGCTTTCTAGTAGCTTTAAAAGAGGGAACACTTCAAAATGGTATTTTGCTTAAAGCATCATCAAACAAAGCACAGTCCTTACCTCTGGTAGCCACAGTACTTTCCAGTCCTGCTGGGCATTGTTGCCTCCTTTGGATTTCAGAAGCCAATGTATTACCAAATTTCCTCCTCATGACAAAAGCAAAGAGGGAAGGAGAAAATCGCCAATTCTCATTTGGGTTAGTTTGCATAAAGAAGAGATGATGATACAGATTTTGTTCTTAGAAAACTACTAGCAGAGCTACCTTTAAATCACAAAGTTGTAATGCTTAAAAGTAGAAACTGCTTTAATTAAGAAGAAAGCAGAATAGATATCAGATAGATGAAAGGGAGGGAGGGAGGGAGAGAGAGAGAGAGAGGGAGGGAGCGAGGGAGAGGGAGAGATGAAAATAAATGTGCAAATTGATTCTTGTTTCCATGAGCAGGGCCTGCTTTTTCCACCAGATACTTTTTAATACTGAGTGAAAGCACTATCATTCTAGAATTCCCTATCATGTTGTAATTCTCTTCTATAACAGTTTCCTTAATCCAGTATCTATGATAGGGGCTTACTTGGTAAATATTTTTTTTTTGTAAATTTTATTTGAGTTTTCACAAAAAAAATACAAATAAAACATCTTTTTTGAAAGTAGCCTAATCCCGGGTTACATTTCTTCGTACAGACACAAATTCAATTTCATGCTCATTTTAATATTTTATTCCATATCTTATTACTGTTTTACATTTTCTATATAGCTTCTCCCCTCTTTTAATTTTCTCAATTTTATTTTAATTATCTCGTCTCAATTCAAATCATTATATTTGTACTTTTTGTCTGTCCTGTTTCAATTTCATATTATCTTTTCTCATTAAACAACATTTCTCCTGTAGTTGCTGTTTGGAGTATGACACCTTTATATCTTTTAAGTTTATCCATTTGACTCTTATTTAGGCTTCAATATATACCTTAAAGTTATAACATTCAATATAATACATAACTTCCATTCGGATTCTGCTTGGTACATTCTTAAAATACACACTATATTCTTTAAAAATATATATATAAATATATGCAATTAAAACAACACATTCCATTCCAATTCAATTCTACCATTAATGTTAATATTCATTAAAATCTTAATTTCTTTAACATTATTTTTCAATTAAATATCATACTTCTATGGGAACAGTTATAAGCTTTCCATAATTAATTCCTCCCCCTTCACTTATATTTTATAAAACATTAACTAATTAAATGTTCCCGCTCCTTCCTAATTCAATTTTCTCATTTATTTTATTTCATTTATTTTATTCACAAACATTTCACTAAATTACACTAACTATTTTATCCCTCATTTTAATCATACATTATTTCCAATTTTCTAAAGTTATTTCTATTACTAATATAACAATACAATCTTATGCACCCTTACAGAATCCCTTTTTCAGTTAAATTTTCACCCCTTATCTCTAAATAGGCCCTGTTTCTCTATAATTTGTTTTGGTCCTTTGTAACTTCTTTTCCTTTCCTTCTTCCCTCTCTTCTTCTCTCTCCCCTTTTTACACCCTTCTCTCTCTACCACCATTTCTCTCTTCTGCATTCCCCTCTTCTGTTGCTTTCCAGTATTATACTTATTCTTTGAATTATTTTTTCTTTTCTTTAGTTGTTTTTTTAAGTCTTAAATTCTCCATTCTCTTTCCCCCCAGCCCTTTCCTTTTTCTTCCCCACATAGAATTACTTGTTCATTAAAGATGGCTTCTTCTTTGTCCCAGTCTTCTTGTTTTGCAGATGTTTCTTGTTGTTTCTCATAGATCCAAATCTCCATTTCTAAGAATTGAAAAATGAAGCCAAAAGAACTCCTCCCTTCTTATGCATCTTCTTTGTACTTTTTAAGTTCCATTTTCAATTCATCCAGAAGTAGTACCATTGTATAATTTTTTAAACAATCACCCGATTAATTTTAGTCATTCAAATGCAATAACCAAGAATCCAAAGATCACCAAGTAATCCAAATACACGCAAGCTGTTTCTTTTTGCTCTTTTTTTTCACTTTCTCTTCCTGGGGTTCTACTGTTTAGTTACAAAGTTTCAGTTAAAATGTATCTTTTAGAAGTCTTATTGAAGTTTTACTGTAGATTCATTTTAATTCCAGGCAGTCTCCTCCCTCTTTCCAGATCCTGCCCTTTTATTCTTTTTCTCTCCTTTCCTGCTTATGAAAAAAAATTTAGTGTCCAGAAATCTTTATTATCCCTTTGACATTTTGTTTTATTTTCAGCTTAATTGCCTGTTGATGTCAAAGCGGATTTTTCCAATTTCTTATTTAAGTCTCTTAGTTGTCAGTATAGGGAAGGAGAGAGAAGGAAAAAAAACCAAACCTTTCCCTTTTCACTTTCCTTCGCTGCTTCAGACTCTTCTTTGGGAACGATATTATTTTTTGTAAGTTTAAATTCCAGGGTACCTTAGTTGTTGCTTTTGCAATTTAACCCAGTCATCCAAAACTTTCACTTCTTATCTTCCTCCTGCACATTCTTTTCTGGTCGAGTTCTTCTTTGAGGTGGCCATTTCTGACCACTGCTGCAACCGCCTTCGGGAAGGGGAGTAATGGCCAGCTGAGGAGGAGAGATGTGGCTCTCCTCAACCCTGCTGGCAGTCTCCCCACTCTTCACCACCTCTACGGGGTGGCTTAGCCCTGAAACCAGCCGGCTCAGGGCGCTCCAGGGCAAGCCCAGACCAAAACTGCGCATGATCGCAGATTTCTGTCTGTCGCCGAAGGAACTCAAACTATAAGCCCTTACCTCTTACTTGATAAATATTGTGTGGTAGCTATGAAATTTCTGAACAGATCTTGGGAGGGAAATTCACTAGGATGGTAAAAACAAGTTAAGGTCCCCTCATAGATCACCAAGGACACTCATTTCAACCCTCAGCTACTAATATTCTCTTTTATCATTATAATCTTATCAGAGTAAACATGCATTGAAATAATATTCCATTATTAGTCTTAAAAGAAAACATTTTTACTTCAGTTGAACATTGAATTTAAAATTCTCTGTATTTGAATCTATTTTTTTTAGCTTTGTTATATGCCCATCATGCATAGTAAAATGTCTCTTCATATTGTTCACATTTCCAAAATATATTTGAAATGCTTTGATACATTCTGGATAATTTCTCTGGCAATCATATACAACAAAAGTTTAGTATAGTGGCCAAGGAAATAGGCTGGAAAGAGGGAGATGTGAGTTTTCATCCTACCTTAGCCATGAAAGTCAGCTGGGTGACGTTGGGCCAGTCAATCTATTCCCAACCCAACTAAACTCACAGGGTTGTTCTGAGGAAAATAGGAGGAAGAAGGAGCATTGATTATGTTCACCACCTTGAATTGTTTGTAAAAATAATAAAATGGGATAAAAAATAAATAAGTAAAAATAAATTTTATAAAAAATCTTATTGAGATCATAAGACAATGTAAACTTAAATCCCTTTAATCACATTTTTGTCCATTAACCAAAATTCTTCAGATTTTCTTTAACCTGTTTTTCTTCTGTTTCAAATTTTAGCAAATACACGTTCATCATAAGTACTATCAGAGTATATTCATGAACTGGAATAGAGCTTGGTAACAAGGTCAGCAATGAATAGGCATAGCAACTAAATCAGCCATTGAGGACTGTTTTGGAAACTGAAACTAGAAGTAGCCTAGGCGTGTCCCTATATTAAGTTCTGCAACTCTGCAGGTATGTTGTTCTCTGAGTCTATCTATTGCAGATTAAACTTGCTTGCTTGCTGAAGACTGGAGCTCTGTCCTGAACTTGCAACATGTTCCTGTTTGAGTTTGCTCCATGTTGGAGAAATCTACAACTGGTTTGTAAAATCTACTTATGTTTATAAAGAAGTTAAATGAAGCATCAGCCATCTGTGTTTATTTTTCTGGTGCTGAATTAATGCTGCAAAACTCTCAATAAGTACTCAACTATATTTCAAATTCTGCCTTACTTTGCTCCATAAGTCTTTTTAGCCATTTAAAATATTTCAGATAGTTATAATGGAAAAACCATTGACAGCTATATCCTTCTGCTATTAATTATTCTCTTGATTTAATTTTACATTTCCCTTAATAATTTTCCAATAAGTCCCAATATGTCAACCATTTATTTTTGCCAGTTCTCTTCTATGTTTTACTTCTTAAGTTGATCATAAAGGTATTTCAAACACAACTTGAGTTTATATCTATTCCATATTCTCTATATGGCACATCTGGTATTTTTAATAAAGGGATTGATTGCTTTAATATAGGATTTATTTTTTTTACAAACCTTCGAATAGGGTGGTATACAAATGGATAAAATAAACACATTAAAAAACTAAAGAAAATCCCTTTTTAAAAAGGGGGAAATTCTGTATTACTACTGTACTATTTCAATTTAGAATATAACCTTTGATGCCAGAAGTTATGCAAGTTATGCAAGACAATGTGCTAAAGACAAAATTGTTATCCTTAATGTATACTCTCATTTTCATTCTTCAATACAAAAAGTTAAGTTCTATTAGAATTATAATATGGAATAATATTTTTATGATAATTATACTTTCTAAAATTTTCCTTCAAAAACAGCATCCAAAAAAGCCTATTATTGCAGCATCCTAGGGAGTCAAGAATTTAAGGCATCTGCTGTCAAAAGCAACTGTGATGATAAAAGCAAATTAAACTACTCCAGATTCAGACAGGGCATTATGAATCAGGAAATAAATTTTCAAGAGTGAATTATTAGCAGAGTTTTGCATGCCTAAAATCTGTCTTGATGAAATCCAGATTCTGTGCCAAGGAAAAGAGTTGGGTCTTTGAGTTAAATTCAAACCTGGTTGTACTTCAAGGAGGCTCTCTGAAATTAATGAATTTAAATTAGTTATGAATAAATTAAATGTAATTGATTTCATTTGGGACAATCTATACTCAACCTGTCTGGATTCAACCCTATGCAGTTAACACTTTTTCTTTATTTTATCTAATGTATTCTAATTTCCTGATTGTGGGTGAAGGAGACATATCATTCAATCAAGTTACATCATTACAACTTGATTGCTGAAACTCACAAGCTATTTGTTTTGCAAAACCTACAATTCTACCCAATCATAATTGCATAACAACATATCCTGGCATACCAAGAATTTTTTTTAAAGAAAAGAACTATTGTATAGGCCTACAATATAATTTACAGAGCAATCCATTTTGTCTACAGTGTTCTTCACCCACCCCCACCACACGATATCTATTTTTATGGAACATGTCATATGTACTTTGCATAAGAAGCTAAAACATGTGCTTTTAAACAACTTTTTCATACAAACAGAAAGGGACCTGGTTGAGCAATATAACGAACCAATACAAATGTCACAATCAGAGTCTATGTTTTGCCACTGAGATTCATGGCTGCTTTACTAATCAGCAATTCTAAACATGTTGACAGAATACCCCAATGAATAAGGAATGTGGTTTAAAATAGAAGGCAGATTGGCTCAGATAGTTAACCTTATCCTCAAAACTCACTGGGTGGACCTGTTTTGAAATATGAGACCTCCTGGCTTTCCCCATATTATTTTTGCAGTGTTTGCAATGAAACATCTAGGGGTTTTTTTTTCCTTTCAAAGGAATATGAGGACTTTGATCAGCAAAGAAAATCCATCTGTTTTGTCTGTCTTTCTAAAGGCACAGATAGATAGTGTTAAGTGAGGGGGGGGAAGCAGCCAATCCCATTTAGTGAGCTCCTTGCCTCTAGCTTCCACCCTCCTTTTCTTTTTAAGTCTTCAATCTCTATTGTCTGGAGGTTTCTTCAGTTAATCTCCTGTCAATACATGATGAACAATCTGCCTATTGACTATCTCAGCAGTTTCTAGATGCTCTCCCACCATCTATGCAAAGATTCCTCACATTTCTGCTGATTGTTCTTTGTTGTTATTCTTCCCATCCCCTACATAAATTATCACCAGCTCCTGAGGTCTCCCCCCCCCCAATTTTGATCTGGTTCTTCACATCAGTCCATAATTTTTGGAATCTAAAACATAGTCCCCACACTATTGCTTGCCCTTGAAAGTTTTTTAAATGACTTCCAGCTGAGCGCAGACAGGATTGTGTCCTATCCTTCCCTGTTTGCTCCAAGGAAAACAAATATTGGTGGAATCAGAATGATCATTTTTAAGGGATCATCCATACATTAGCTGAGTTCCTTCCCTAATAGTGATATTAGTAACATTGCAATGCTCGTAAAGAGGACTTGAGAAGAAGGTTCTTGCCAGAAATAAACAAGAACCATACAGGAAAAGCCAGCCACAGATTCGGAACAAACAGGAAGCTGGCTGTTGTGTCTGGAAGGATGGGCGCAATAACAGAGACGAGACCTCGAATAGTAACTTCAACTCTTTATTAGTGACTTCTGATCAGAGCGAAAGAGCCTGGCCGCAGCAGCTCCTTTTATAGAGCTGGCTGCGGCTAAATGTCCAATGACAATGATTTAAGCTTGCTGCGCTTGGGTTGTCCAATCGCGGCAGCCCATTAACCAGCCAATCAGATTAGCCCGGAGCGACCAATCATGACCCGCTGTTAGCGGACCAATCAGGTTTGCAGGTTTACGAGCCTGCTAGTCCGGAACACTGGCCATGTTCAAGGAACAGTGATGATCATTTTAATCCAACTTGTTTCATTATTGAATCCCTTAGGCACATATAATGTTGAGTTTACACTATTTCCATTCAATCCCGTTTCAAAGCTGCAAATAGTGTTTCTTCAACTGCTTTGAGCAATTTAGCTTAGCAAAGATTCCCTATTTAAATTTTGCTGAATTTTGTTTTACCAGGTTAGCATTTGCATTGTTGTTCACTGAACCCTTGTGTCTTGTTTTTAGTTACTTATTTTATATACCTTGTCTCCCATTTCCTATATGGAGGCATCTGGCTAGGGTCAGAAAATTCAATGAATATATGAAGTTTGGCCTCTTTGTGTTGCAAATAGGTTGCACCTGCAATACAGTCAAAAAAAGAGCTAGGCAACAATGACATAGTCATGGCAACTTTGTTGACATCTATTTACAGACATGCCCCTTACAATCATGTTTCAAAACCATGATTTAAATAGTGTTAAAGAGCAGGAATTTAAACAATGTAAAACACAAGTGTCAATCTCGCAATCTCACATTGCCATCACAAGATGTTTCGTGATGTTTTTCCAATTTGCGGAGCTAGGGTGGATGTGGCTTACTCATCCAGCCTGAGGACCACCAGTTTGACACCTCTGAATTGTAAAATATATATTCATTAAGGGGAGAAAAAGGAAAAACAAAACAGAATTGGTTATGCAACACTCATGTACACAAGGCCTGGATGCAGATAGACGTCTTCAACAGGACACCTATAAGATAGGATAGCAAATGTTTTATGAATTTCAGGATATGTTTTCCACGGAAATTCCACTTTTCCTTTCAACTTCAAACCATGTTTGCTTCCTATCAGAATCATTGTGACACTGGAAAAACTGAAGGATGATCCCATTCCCAGTCAAGTCTTTTTTCTTTTAAAGTATCAATACTGTTGAGAGAGAAAAATAAATAAAAATATGAAAAGTATCTTGAGAGTGTTAGTTTTCTTTATATGCGCTGTCAATTTTAGAGTTTTAAAACACCTTCAGCTTTCTAGGCATTTTCTACTGATTTGCCTCAGTTTTGATTTGTTTTGGAGAGAGATTAGCTGCTGATTAATCTCAAACAGATACTCTTTTAAGAAATTGGACTGATGTTGGCTTCAAAATGTGACAGATTTTTTTCTCCTGAGTTATCTCCAGTCAGCTGGCTAAAAGCAAGCATGTTTTTCTACATTTGAGTACTCATGCTTTATTCAATGCCACATTCCCAAGAGATATAAATCCTTGTGGGATTGGTATGGCAGAAATGTGTTCATGTTTCCCTTGGCAAGAGCAAATTATGTTATTTTGCTGAAAAGATTTAGCTGTGCATAAACTGACAATTTCCTTTTGTGCAGTGGTTTATGTTTTGAAGTCCTTTAGAACCTTGAACTTCTATTATCAGCAGTTAAATTTTGAATAAAATGTCTGATATCAACCACTTGAATAAAATGTACTCACTTCACCTCTACTCATTTTCTTCAGTGAATCTCTTCCAAAAGTTTCCACCAAAGGAAAATTTACTAAACTAAATTAAAATGCTCTGTATAATTAACTAAAGAATTGCTAATGAAATGGAGAGGCACCAAGGCTGTGTGTGCCTCATCGGTCTCTGTTACACTTCAGAATCTCATTCACACATTCTTAAGATGATGATTAATCAAATGCAAGGTGTTAAATAAGATGCTTTTAATTAACTTGATTTCAAAAGTTTATCTAAGCCAAAAAAAAAAAAAAAGGCAAAAGTTGCATTTCTTTTTGTGTGCATTTTGTTTCCTCCCTTCCCTTGGCACATCAGCACCCATTGTCCTTTGCAATGGTGCTAAGTAAAATTTACTAGGATGCTTTAGATTGCATGAGGCCAAAGTAACCTCTATGGCTCCCAATGTGTGCACACACTCGTCCCTTAAGGGAGGGAGGAAAAGAAAAAGATTATTTTAACTTTTTAAAAAAGTATACTGGAGGCTGAAATGCTTCAGAGCAAAATGCCAGGCTCAAGCACAATCATTATTTCAGAGAATGCTGAGGGACACATATTGGCCCCAGAGGCATTCTTAAGACAATTTTTAAAAAATGAGAGGAGACAGCAACCTAGCATTCAATTTGAAAAATGCCACTTCCTAAAAAAACAAAAGCAAGCTGAAGTAACCAAGAGCATCCTGAGAACCCCATAAGACAGGGTTCCCCAAACTTGGCAACTTTAAGACTTGTGGACTTCAACTCCCAGAATTCTCCAGCCAGCACAGGTGGGAGTTGAAATCTACAAGTCTTAAGGTTGCCAAGTTTGGAGACCTCCGCCATTAGAGGTGATAGAAAGCTGGCCATTGTGCCTTGTGCCTTTGTCAGATTAAGAAAATATCAAGGATACATTCCAAATGTGCCCAAGAGCCCGCAAATGCTGCAAACCCCTGATGCAGAGCTTTGGCAACATCATAATAAATTCAACTCTGCTGCTTGCTACTTTCTACTTATCCTTTTAAATACCTTGCTATCTACTCCAGTTTCCTATAAATGTCTGTGTGCCTTCCGGTCAGTCTTGATACCTGGCAATTGCCTAAATGGGTCTCTGCTGTTTTCTTGGCAAGAATTCAGAAGCTGTTTGCAATTGCTTTGTTACTAGGGCTGAGAGAGAGTGACTGGCCAAATGTCACCTGCTGTCTCTGTGCCTAAGTGAGAGTAGAACTCATGGTCTCCTGGTTTCTAGCCTGTGTCTTAACTATCACAGCAATAGCACTTAGACTTACATGTTTTGCAACCCTCTCTAAGCAGTTTACAGAATCAGCATATTGCTCCCAACAATCTGGGTCCTCATTTTACCCACCTAAGAAGGTTGAGTCAACCATGAGCCTGGTGGGATTCAATCTGCCAAATTGCAGTCAGCTGGCAGTCAGCAGAAGTAGTTTGCAGGACTGCATTCTAACCACTGCACCACCGAGGCTCTTATCAAAGTGACTCTTTATACAAAATCAAAAAAAAAAAAAACTTTCTTGCTTATTACAGAGCAAATCAAATCAGGTTCACACCAGTACAAACACTTTGCTTCTTTACACTTGATTATTATATCATCAGTGACTGGCAGTTGTAAATGATCTAGCTGAAAACTTCTGAATTTGTACTGAGGTGAGAGGAAATGCAACTCAGTCTGTGGTACTAACCATACACATTCCATTTGCACATAAATGCCATCAGCTGACACTGAAACCAAAAAGAAATGAACATTCAAGGAGAGACATGCATGTGTGAATGAGCTAACCTTAATATAGTTTAGGTCTACTTAATACATTCAAAAGCATAGTAAATGCTCAGACAGCTCACCAACAAAAATGAGTTTCTGGACCCTCAAGGAAATAGCCAACTGCATCAGAAACTACCTGCATGGGGCTTCTGCCCACCACTATAACTTTTCCTAGGGGTTTCCCGTAAATGGGAAAAAAGCAATGTTCTATTTATTTATCAAATTGTATGATATCGCTTAACTTCTTCCTTCTTTTCCTGACTTTGGAAATAACCATTTTGAGGAAGTATTTAAGCTTTTGATATTCCACTGCTTTCCTTTTAGCAGTACAGTTTACAAAGGGGTGCGCTAAGCTGTGATTGAGTTTGCACTGAGAACTGTAATGCTATAAGCTGCCTAGAATAACTTCAAAGCAAAGATGAGCAACAAATACATTCATTCAATCAATCAATCTGGTGTCAGTGAAAAGTTAACTGAACAGTATTATGCTATGGTTCCACCTCTCACTAAAGTCCAGCCTTAACCCATAACTGCCCACCTAAAAGAGTGACCAAGCAGTTTTTCACCTCTGAAAACCCATCAGTCTTTAAGCCAGTATTTCTCAACTATAATGACTTTAAGCTGTGTGGACTTCAACTCCCATTTGCATTTGACCACAGAACAAACATTCTCTAACAACACCTTTTGCCTCCCTGTTCCAAGATTCCTTTGTCTGATTTATTAGTTCGTGTCACCTTTACCTTGTTTCCCAATGAGGCAGCCTTTTTTTTTTTGGTAAAAATTTTTAACGACAGACAAAAAACATATAAGACATAAAACATAACAAAAAAAAAAATATATCATTCTTCATAAATTTACAGTGTATCGGTTAGTTTACCACTCCCTTTTGTGCATCCATTTCATAGTCATCAAAATAATTATATTACATAATAACTCACATTATCCATCATCAATAAAATATCCCAATATCATTATTGAACAATTATTTGACTATAATTTTATTAATTAATACTTAAGCGAGATAACTATAATTAAATTAAATTATTTTATAACAAATCATAGAATCATACCAAATCTATCTTAATAAAATATTCTTAAAAATTATCAAAACCAAGAAAAATTATATATTCATTATTTCCTAAATTTCTAAATATTCTATTATTATATTGTATTATCTAACCATTGATAAAAAAGATCCCAAACTTCATAAAATTGTTTATCTTCTTGTTCTCTAATTTCAAATGTCAATCTACTCATTTCAGCACATTCCAATATTTTCTTAATAATTTCTTCCTCTAATGGTATTTTCTCACTCTTCCAATGTTTAGCAAATACAATCCTAGCTGCTGTTAATACATTTACAATCAAATACTTTAAATTTTTATGATATATATCAGGTACAATTCCCAATAAAAAAATCTCTGGTTTCAAATCTATGTGTTTCTCTGTCATTTTTTCCAGCCATATGCGAATTCTAGTCCAGTATTTCCTGGCCTCCTCACAAGTCCACCACATATGGTAATATGAGCCAGGTATCTGATGACATTTCCAGCACTTTTCAGATTTATTCTTGAACATTCTTGCTATTCTTGTCGGGGGAAAGTGCCACCTGTAAAACATCTTATACAAATTTTCTCTATATGCTGTTGACATTGTCATTTTATAATTTTGTGACCACAATTTTTGCCATTTCTCTAAATCAATCCCATATCCAAAATTCTTCCCCCAAGCAATCATTGTTTCTTTAACTGGTTCTTCCTCTAATTTTATTTCCAACAAATAGTTTTTTAATCACTTTTTCATCAGTACCTGTCAAAATCCTGTCTAAATCAGTCAATTTATCATAAAATCCTTCTATTTTAGAGTCTTTAAGATACCTTGCATGTATTTGCGCATATGAAAACCAATTCATCTTTATATCTTGTTCTTCTAAATTTTGCATCGTTTTAAGTTCACCCTTTTCATCCAATATTTCCCCATATCTAACTGTTTGTTCCTTCTTATAAGTTATAGGATACGAAAAAGCTTCAATAGTTGATAACCAAACTGGAATTTTCAAATAACATTGTTTCTTAATTTTCTCCCAATTCAACCATAACGATTCCCGTATATAATGCCTTCTAAAATAACCCTGTGATTTAGTTTCCTTATACCATAAAAAAGCATGCCAACCCAATAATAAATCATGACCTTCTAATGTCAACAATCTAGTCTTTCTTAACGTTATCCATTCTTTAACCCACATTAAGTTTGCAGCTTGATAATACAACTCCCAATTAGGAAGGCCAAATCCTCCTCTAATTCTAGCATCCTGTAAAAGTTTTAATTTTATTCTCGCTTTCTTGCCAATGAGGCAGCCTTAAATTGCTCTTGTTATATGGGAAGCTTCTCCACTTATTCTAACACAAGGGACAATCTTAATGTTAGTACAGTCTGTTGAAATTAATCACCTCTAGAGGAAAATTGATTGGACATCCTAAAATTAATTGATAGGAGTGCAGGGATTCGAAAAGGACAACATGGGCACAACACCTGCTAATTTGAGGATGAGTGGGAAGTAGTTCAACTCAGCAATGGGGAACACCCATTTTTGCCATAACATGACAAGGAAGGCTAGATTTGCACTGTTTTTTTAAATCCTGGCAGATAACAAGCATCCTGTGCTACCTACAGATTAACACAGTTCAGAGGACTGAATCAAGTCCATGGGAGCCAAAGGTACAGCCTTGGATGCAACTGATTTGGTTGGTTGGTTGATTCATTTCATTCATTCATTGATTTTATTCAAAGATTTATAAGACTGCCCAATGTAAACAACATGACTTTATAATAGGTGTTATACAACTATAAATAAATAATAAATTAAAAGAGGGAAAACACATTAAAACAAACACAGCACATAAATATTAAATATAAATGGGTGACCAAACACATAAAAGTCTTCTCATGTTCACATTTTTAGATTTTTAGCCAGTTATCAACAGCAATAATCTTCTACTCAATTAGTTCCTCACAGGTATAGTATGAATATCAATGCCAATGAATTTCTTCCTCTAATTGACCTGCAAAAACTGACAGGGAAGAATTAGTACTGCATTATAAATAGGGAAAAAGCACGCATGCCCCTTTGTCCATGCTTAGAAGCAGTGGTGGGATGATAGGACAAACTATACAAATGTTTATGCTGTAATCTTCTGTATATTTATTAAATGTTTTAAATTCATGGTACCTCATTCCAAATAGACATTTGTATAAGATTAGTCTCTGAGTGATTTTATACCTACCTTTTCAATGTTCATCAACATCATTCATGTGTGATTAAAATAAGTATCCTAAATAATAAAAGTCTGCATATGGGATTGTACCTACACTTGTATTATACTTTTAATTTGCCATTGCTTTCATAAATAATATGAAGTTTAGCATTTTTTTTTCTTACTTTCATTGGGTTATAGATCTCCCTCCACAGAAACAGATTTCTACTTGTGCAATGGAAGCTTCTGTTGCTTTTCATTCCCTTGGGTCTGTTCTTCCATGGCTATGTTGTTTTGCCAAACCTACTAGGCATTTTGGATAGTCCCCCTCTGGGCCTCCGGGAACAGGAAGCTGATTTGCTGTAATAACCATTCAACTGCTGTACAGATGCAACCAGATTTCAACCATGTTCATGATGCAACATAGAACATGTGCCATGCAAATTCTGTAAAGTAGGATCTCTCCCTTTCCCTATACCAATGAGCAGAGCTGACTCTAGACTGTCCTTGAATGAAACAAACCTTGTTAAATTGTGCTAGTCTCAGAAGCAGTAGCCCAGCTTCCCAAGTGAAGTCACAAACAATTTTCTAAACCTTTGCACCAAGTTAATTGTTAATGAGAAGCATATATCAAGCCTTTGTAATAATCTGTCTCTCTGTAATAGCAGTATACAAAGCAAAACTCAGAGTATTATTAATTTGGAATGTGGCGAGTTTCCTTTAATCTCTTTATAAGACAGAGAGCTTTTAACAACGCCAGAGAAATTAATCTGTAAAACCAAGTGCTTAAACACATCTGACTTATGGCTTACAGGTCATATTGATGCCTTAGATCAGGAAAAGTTCAATAAAGTAATTACACTACTGTGCTCTATTTGACAAAGTAAACATGTGAATAAAATGAATACATTGCTATGAGGTTTTTCAAGACTTATGATTTAGGCAGTACCACAGTCAGTTTGACCCAATTTATAAATGGGTGCATAAAGCATAGAGGTTCCCTTACTGTTACAGGACCAGACAATCATTCACATGCAATCTGGGGAATATACATGGTTCAGGAGAAAGAAGGAATCCATTTAATCAACAGCATCCAATCCACCATCCAGCCAAGCAGTACTGGGCACAACTCAATATTTTAATTTACCAGAAGAAAAAAAAATCTGTCTAAAATTTCCAATAAATCACAATAAACAGAGAGTTCAGGAGTGGGGCTAGATTTACAGACAAGAGATACTGATGCTGAGATTTAACATACCCATAATTTCTTCTCTTTCTTTCACATACAATAAAAGAGAAGTCATATTGGGAATAGGATCAAAATATGGAGTGCTCATGATTGAGGGATCCTTGGTGCTCTCTGAGCTTGGTTGTTTTCTTGCTTCATTACCCAAACTAGGTAACATTGATGATGTTACCTAGTTTTAGTAATGAAACATCTGCAAGAAAACAACCAAGCTGAGACAGCACCAAGGACCCCTCATTTCAACCCTGAGCTATAAATATTCTCTTCTACTGGCTCTATGACTGAATAACACAACGTTTTTCAATTTTTTTTATTCAAAATAAGAAGACCCAGAATATTTCAGAAGATATATTTTGAATGTTTATCACAATCTACACAATCTAAGTGGGCATTTTCCTGCTACTACCACCACCACCATAACAAAAAATATTCAACCTCAGGAATTGTATGTTTTCTTAGAAGTGTTGAAAAAGTCTTTGGATCATGATTGGCTCTTAATTGCAAAGGAGACAATTACATTTTACAAACTTTATCTCAAGCACATTTTGAGAAATACCTTTATATTTTCACTGAAATGTGGTGATTTTGCTAGGTTTTCTCATGGAATTTTACTGCTAATTTGCATCCTTCATGAGTCATAAGATTTCATACCATTAATGGTTACCCTTAGCTTAAAGGAGCTAAAAATACAGTGTCCTTGACTAGTTAGACAATGACGTTTTCAGTGTTCCATCTATAGCACTCAGCACTACCATAGAAACCCTATCGAGGAAGCTCATTAGTGTCTGTCAGATTTTCCCACTATGCACTTCCATGCACGTATGCTGTTAGTCAAAGTGTACACACACACACACACACACACACACATCCTTAAGAACAGGAGGAAAAGTTTCTCTTATGAGCTCAGGCTTTGAATAATTCAAATGTACATCACAGATGCAAGCAAAATAAGCAATCTCTGAAGTGCAATAACATTCAAAAGACAAATAAGTTACCCACGATGTTTCTTTACTTATCAAAGTACAGTTTACTAAATGATAACGCTTCTCTATTTTCCCTCTGGAATGATTGCCCAACTTACTAAGATAGTAAAGGAACAGCCAATTCAGACAGCGGCAGCACCAAATAGGACACCAGGAATCCAAATGAGTGTATTGTACTATTTATGGCAAGACAGATCTAGTCAATCATTACATGAGCACCAAAAGCTATTCTCTCTAGAAGTATTTATAGAATATTGATCTCTGCTGTTCTGCTCCAAGGCCTAAAAAAAATGGGATTGCTATATCTGGGCTGCAAAAAAATCCAGATCAGCAGTAGATGGCAGCAAAAAGATAAAGACAACTAACTGATTTCCTGGATTTCTTCAGTCCACCTATGGTAGTTCTAAGCAAAATTAACACACAATGAAGGGAGCAAAACTTAACAAATAGATAATTAAAGCACAAAAGTCCATTCTCCACTTGGGGAAAAATTAAATTAGAAACATGTCAACTCCTCATGTTCTCAGACATATTGTTCAAACCCTAGTATTGTGAAGAAACTACTACCCTTCCCATTCATGAAGCAAAATAAAGATGCGGAATTGGATATAATGATTTAACAATATTATACTCCAAGGGGCCAAACTCAGTTAAAACCGATTTTTTTCTACCCAATTAAATGACTATACTATATAAAACTCATTTTAGGAAAGATAGAAAAAGGAAGGAAGGAAGGAAAGAAAAGAAAGAAAGAAAGAAAGAAAGAAAGAAAGAAAGAAAGAAAGAAAGAAAGAAAGAAAGAAAGAAGCATTTTTATTTTGTCTCACAAACCAGCTTTGCCACTAAACAAAGTGTAATAAATGCTACACTCTCAGCAAGAAGCAAGAAAAACTAGCAAAGCAGTGGAGAAGAGAAATTCTTTTCATCTCCATTCTCCAGCCTATAACTTTTTCTGGGTCAAGGACCATCCTTGGCCTCTCACTGACATGCCAGAAGCCACACTCCAAAACTTAGTAGATAATGCAAAGACATGTCATGTATATATAAATGTAATCATAATAAAATGTGATTAATAAGTTTGGTGCCCAATCATGTATTTAATAATCTTCTCTTTTTGTCTCATTAAACATGATTATTCAATAACAATTGTAAGGTTTCCAGTTGTCCTAGGCTGTCAGTCTGTTGGAATATTATCTAAATATTAGCTGAAGATGTAGTTGCCAGTGCAGTTGGCTTTGAAGCTGTTAGAAAATAAAAACATTCAATAGAAGAGAACAGAGACATCCTTGCCTCTGGCAGCAAAATGTTTGGGCTAGCTCTGTTTATTTACTGTATTCTTTCTTGTGCATCTTTTTATAAGATCTGGTAATATGAGAGGAGATAAGTGAAATATTTCCATATTCTTTAATCATCATTCTTTGCCAAGTGATTCCCTGGTGGTTGTTTTGTTCCAACTCATTGTTTTCACAAATTTTAGAAATGCTCCTTCCTGGAGCATTGAACTCTACAGTACAAAACCCCTCCCACAAATATCTTAAATTAACTTAAAAGACATGCACAGATTCTACTGATGACAGTTGAAAGCAAAAAAAAAAATCTTTATAAAAATTATTTTATAGAGAAGAATATCTTCTGAAGCAAGGCAAGGTGGTGTCTTTTCAATCATTATATATCAAAAATAAGCAAAATTTTCCTACTCTGAATCTAAAGCTTTACATTTTTTTTCATTTATGCCATTCTTTTGATGTGTTAATTCTCAGCTGATTGAATTTTCCACTGTCAGAGAAGCTTTTCCCAGCTTCAGCCATTAAAGTTACTTGGAGGTATTGTTCAGTTCCAACAAATACCCCAAGAGCAATTATTTTATTCCATGAAAATGTCATTGCTTATAGAGTATATGCCCCTGGAACCCTCTTCCTATAGTCACAGTCTATGACAACTTAGATATCATTTTTAGGCTTTTTCAAACAGAGAAATAGTTGACATCTTGATCTATTAACAATGATTTTGTTTGGGTGAATTTTGGCAATTTCAGTCCAAACTTAGTAGATGTACCAATTTTAAAATGAGAAAGGCAAGTCCACAGTTTGGTATATTTTTACCACTCTCAGATCAAGGAAGCAAACACTTCAATTTGTCCTGCTAGGCTTTGTTATTTAGGATACAAAAACAAACCATCCATAAGGCAAAACAAGATTTAGGCAGCACAGGAGTAAAAGAGATAAGTGAAATTTTAACATTTAAATTTTAGATGATATTATCAGAAAGCCTGGAGGATTTTTCTTCCTTTTTTTTCTTCCTTGGGAGGGTTGTTTCTTCAATTGTTTGTTTTGTTAAACATATGCTGCTTGTGTTGAAAAATCTGGTGCTTGTTTTTCCTTTTTGTCCTTTTGGACATGATTAGTCATGGTCATATGGGGAGACAGTTGAGTTAAATCATTCCTCTTCGATAAGATTTCAGGGCACTAAAAATGCTGCTGGTATGCTGAAACTTAACTGGCACCCTTAAAACTGTATTGTGAGGATGTGGTTCCTCAGAATGTTAGCATTCTGACATTTTACTTAATTATTTGTTCCCAATATTTCTACACTGCTCAATTTCAGACTGGCATACTCATGGTAGCCATCCAGAATGACTTTTCCTTCAGTGGGAGTTGATCTATTCCTCCAAGTTAGCTTATTTTCCCTTTTCCAGTCCCAACATTCTTTTTCTTATACAAATTCAACTCAGTGTATTTACAACAAATAGTGCTCTCATATTTTTAGATATTCACCGATTACTAGATATATTATATGTGTACAGGTAGTCCTTGACCTACCATCACAATTGAGCCCAACATTTATGTTGCTAAGTGAGATGTTTTTAAGTGAGTTTTATCCCATTTTACAATATTTTTGCCACAGTTGTTAAGTGAATCATTGTGGTTGTTAAACAAATCTGGCTTCCCTATTGACTTTGCTTGTCAGAAGGTCACAAAAGGGAATCACATGACCCTGGAGCACTGCAACCGCCATAAATATTAGTCCGTTACCAAACATCCAAATTTTGATCAGATGACTACAGGGATGCTGCAATGGTCATAAGTGTGGGGAAATGGTCATAAGTCATTTTTTTCAGTGTTGTAACTTTGAATGGTCACTAAATGAGCTGTTGTAAGTTGAGCACTACCTGTACAGATATATATTTTAATATATTCTCCATCTGGAACCAACTCATTCAATATACTCATCCTGGTAGGGAATGTTGAACATCGCCTTATCATTTGTGTGATAAGGTGGATGGGAGCCCTTTGTGCTGACCCTTACTTTGTGGAATAGCCTTTGGCTGGAGAGTAGATTGGCACTGACTTTGGCATCTTTTTGCAAAGCAATTAAAAAAGACCCTTTTCCAGGGCCTTTAAATGTTAATGCTCTTTGGAAGGAGTACATGTGATTATTCCACTGCTTTCCTAATGTTTTCATTTTAATTACTGAGTAGGTTATCTGTATTAACTTTGCTCTCCCGCACATACATGCATAACCATGCTTTTATTTGCATAAACTACCATCAGGTGTACAATTTGGTAATCTCTAAATTCAACAAACAGGCACATGAATAAAATATTCACATAGTCTTCTGAATATTTTTACTAACTGTGAAAAAAATGAGAAGGAATTCATGAACCTCAGGGTAAAAAAAAAAAATCTGAATTGAAAAACGTGAGAGCCATTATTATATTTTAAGCCAAGGTCCCAAGAGTCATGCTAGATAGGTTAAAATGATTGAGA
Organism: Hydrophis major; assembly: GCA_033807585.1. Taxonomy (NCBI): domain Eukaryota; kingdom Metazoa; phylum Chordata; class Lepidosauria; order Squamata; family Elapidae; genus Hydrophis; species Hydrophis major. The sequence goes on along the minus strand of CM066328.1, from coordinate 323,567,397 downwards.
TAAATGATACCTAATTTTATCATAACTTAATGTCCCACTGGTTTCAATAGATTTTCCCTAAGTATTAACAAGCCTACGTATCTTCCATCCTATAGGGTCTTTCTGAAAAAAGTATGCATGTGGAAAATAATACATAAGAACTGAAGTGCTGAAGATTTACAGAACCATTCAATGAGGCATTAAAATCTAGTCTTGCTAAAGCTTAGAGCTAAAATAACTAGACAGAAAACATTGTTCTCATGTTGTAATTACAGAAAACTATTCCTATGTCTACATTATCATTTACTGATCTTTCTCAACTGAATACGTATGCTTGATATGGATGTGCACTATGCAGGCAGAAAGAGAAAAGACCGACTGTTAAACAAGATATATTGAATTATCACAGTTTATTTGAAGCCCAGTGAAACAAATCTATCATATATTCTTCTTAGAATAACCTTCCAGACATCTGTAGAACTGTAGCCAGTAAAAAGAAGAGAAAATATCCACTGAAAAATGCTAGACATCTTCAGTTTAATGGCATGGCAAAGCAGAGATAGTGAAGAAGCAAAAGCTTTCTTATGACCGTGAATGCATTAAATATGAAATCTACTCCAGCTAAAAAGGAAGTATGACAGACAGGGCTTAGAAAAATTTGCAGGCAGTTATACAGCCATTAATATGAAGGAACAATTCCCTACTGGAACAGGGGATAAATGGGATATTGGAATGGTTCTAAGATCTTTTCTTCATTGGTAATTTACACTGTCACCAAGCCATCAATTAGATGATATAAAACCAGTCTTCACTAATGTTTGGATGCTGCACTAAACAATTAGCAAGGATAGGAAGTTATGAAGATTGGTGGGAGATAGAGATTCATTTTTTTTTCTCTGTAGAAACATAACAAATAGCATTTCCTGAGCACAAGAAAAATTGAATTTTGCTTCCAATTGACATACACACTTGCTTGGCAAAATACACTGGAATTCCTAGAAACAACTGAGTTCCTATTAAGCCTCTATTGCAAAATAGAGGAAATGCCTAGGAAAGCTTCTAATTCTTGCCAGATCTACCTAATGAATTCTTCCTGATATATCCATGAAGATTTTGAGTGGCAGTGTTGTTCTGACATAACATTTTTCTTGGGCTAGCCTACATGGCAGTGGTGGTTAACCTTTTGGGGTTCCTATGCTGATGTACACCAATAACAGCACCGATCTGAAATCATTTTGCAAAGCTCTTGCTGTTTTCTCCAATTCCTCAATGTTATGCATTTTATTATGTAAATAAAAGAAGTCTCCTTTGAACAGAGATTGAAGGATTTTTTTTTCCTAATAGTCAGGTAAATACTTAATTCATTTCCAAAGGAACACAGTGATAACCAGCGTGCTTTTTCCTTCAGCAATCATTGTCTAAAAAAAGAAATTCTCCAGGAGCACTTAACTTCTGTCCCTTCCCCTGGCTGAATGCCCATTTTAAACCTCCCCCCACAAGCTACAAGGTTTCTTTTACGTTGTTATCCTATATGCAATGCGCAGGGAAGCAAAACAAGATGATATGATAGCATGCAGACAGTGATCCACCAAAGCATTTTGGATGAATATGAAATGTTCAGTGCTGGACGCACGGCTGTGTACATGGAAAAGGTCACAGTATATTGATTACATCATGCATATGTAATAGCAAACAAAAGGCTTATCAAGTTATCTCAGTGTATTTTTCAGTCTGATTTATTTCACAGATAAGAGAAAATCTCTTTTGGTTGCCTGGTTGAAATCCAGCAATCATTTCAGTAAGTGAGGAGCAACAAGCTAATAGACATAATTCAAAACCAAATAACCATTCTCAGTCTGATCTGCATACATTTCATAATGATCCCATAATTGTGAGAAATAAAGGTGAAGAAGAATTAAACTTGTTGCATACTGCACACATCATGACCCTCAATTAGATACTATACAACTATGTTCATTCAGGATCTTGACTAAGTTCTCTCTCTCTCTCTCTCTTTCTCTCTCTCTCTCTCTCTCTCATCTAAAAAAACATCTGACTACTGTGCTGCACACTTCAGCATGAAGTTGTCCTGCCCATGCCCAGTTCAAAGGAAGAACAAATGTACATGCTTCAGCCATGGATCACAACCAACATCCTGTGTGATGTCCTTAATAAGACCATCACTACCATTAAGGAGATTTCTTTTTTTTTTTAAACAAATTTTATTAATTTTACAAGAACAATACACAAACAATCAAGACATAAAAGCTTACAAATTCTTTTCTAAAAAGAAAAATAATTAAAAAAGAAAACCAACAGAACATACAAATGATTCCAGATCATAATCAATATTTACGTTCTCTATTTAACTTCATATCTTATCCCAACTTCTCCTTTTCCTTCTAATTATCCAAGTTATTTCTTGCTAGTTGAGATTTTATTGCCTTTTATAAACATACAAAACACAGAACATAAAAAACAAAACAAAACCTAAAACATCTTTTCTGAAGGCTGCTTGATCCCGAGTTAAAACTCTTCACACAGACGAAATTCACACATCATATTCACTTTATATATTCTTCCATATCTTATTACCATTTTCAATATCATTCTTTGTCGGTTCTATTTCCAGTTATCCATTCATCTTTTTTCTTTTACTATACTTCTCCTATACACTAATTGGAGCCTTTAACTCATTGCCCTAACTTAAAAGTACTTCATATAACACTTAATTTATCTTGGGATTCTGTTTAGTACATTCTAAAATTACACAATAAATTTTATAAGAGAAGTTAATAACTAAAAGAAAAAACCTATATAACCACTCATTTAAAAAGAAGAGAAAAAAATTAATCATATATATTAATACTCATTTATATCTTAAACATTCTACTCTAAATACACATATAAAAACACAATCTTATCTACCTTCCAGAATCCCCCCCCCTTTTTTTTCCCAATTAGATTCACCCATTGTCTCTAAATAAGTTTTTTTTCTTTAAATCTTGCTTCCCACCATTGAGGCTTCTCCTTCCCCCCTTTCTCTCTTGCTTATTCTTCTCCTTGCCCTTTTTACCCCTTTGTCTCTCCTCCTCCCTTTTCTTACTCCCTTTCCATTGCTTTCTAACCTTGCATCCACCTTTCCTCTCATTTTTCTCTTTTTTGGTTGTTTTTTCAAACCTTAAAATCCCCTTTTTCTTATCCTCTTTCTCCTCCTCCCCGGAAAAAACCCATTGTTCATCAAAGATGGCTTCTTGTTCCTCTTCTTCTTTGTCCCGGTCATTCTGCTGCATAGTCAACTTTTCATAAGTACATAACGCCATTTCTAAAAATTGAAATAGAGTGCCCAAAGCATCTTTTCCATCTTGTTCTTCCTTTTTATATTTTTGATATTCAAGTCTTCAGTTCATCCACAAGCAATGCCATCATGAAAAGAGAAACTTTTTCCAAAACAACCACCCAAGTATTTTTAATCAAAAGTAATTCAAAAAAAGTTCCAAAAATTAATACTTTTCTTCCTTCTTCGATTTCTTTTTCTGGGGTTACTGTTTAGTCAAAGAGGTCCAATTACCATATACTTTTCTTTGGGATTCTGGGCAATCTCCTCCTTTTTCAGCTTCTGCTCCAATTTTTTTTTCCTCTCCCTTTCCCCCTTACAACAACAATTTTTTTAAAAAAAGATCAGAAATCCATACCTCCAATAAGGGTTTTCCGATTTCTTAAATTATTAAGTCCAATGTCCAAAGAGTCTTTTATCCCTTGGCTTCAACTTTCAAAATAATTCACCTTCAGTGCTCAAATAAATTTCAAATCTTCATCTGCTGTTTCTATGGGGTGGGAGAGTGAAGAAAAAAAAAGTTCCCTTTAACAGCTTTCTCCGCCGCTTTCTGTCTTCTTAGGGATACAATGTATCCTCCAGCAATTCAGACAGTTCAGTTCCAGAGATTTTAAAAGATATTGATTGACCCAGCTCAGCCAGCACTTTCACTTTTCTTGCTTCCTCCAGCACAATCTTACCTGGTTGCAGGCTTCTTCTTGGCGGCCATTGCTGACCGCCACTTCACCACCTCGGGAAAAAGGGGTTTTTCTGGACGAGGAAGGGGTCTGCGACACCCCCAACCCCCTGTCCAGCTCCCCTCTCTCTTCGGCTGCCTCTACGGGGCAGCCATATCCCCCTGACCCATTTGGATCGGGGGGCACCTTGGCGGGAAGCGCAGTAGGAATCGCGAACAGTCGCGAATTCCTGCTGCCACTTAAGCCACGCGGAACCGGAAACCATGGAGATTTCTTCAATTAATCAATGCTAATGTTAATCCTGAAGCTGGCCTGGGCGAAGCCATCTTGGAGCTTCAGTACTGTCAAACTGGAGCTGAGGGATAGGAAATGGGAATTAGAGATAGCTGGGCTTGTGTAGTCAAAATAAAATACTTTCTTTTGAGAATCAAGGACGTTCTCATACCTGGCAACCCTCAGCCCACCCAACTTACTGGCTTGTTTTTGTGAGGAGGATACTCAATGTTTTGTTTTGAGCTGAGATTAGGTTAGGTTAATATAGTATTAAGTTAACAAATAATTATTTTGTCATTATCACAAAATTCATGCCTATTCTATACAAGGTGAGGAAAATAACCAAATATCTTTTCAACAAACATTGGTTCCCAATTTTATAAGAAATACTCCCAAACAATGGGGAACATTCTTTTTAATAGAATTTGAGAATTACTGAATGAAAGATCCTAGGGATATGATTTGTTGGCAATTTTTGGGAAGCTAAGCTAAGATCTTTGTTTATTTTTATTTTTTTGATACCTTTGAGTCAGTTTTTAACTTCAGTCCTTGCAACTTTCTTGGAAAGGTTTGCCATTGTTGCCTTCTTAGCCTGAAGTCACTATCTGCCTTAATCACTACACCAAACTGGCTTCTTGTTCATATACCCAGGGATGGGATCCAACTGGTATAACTACCAGTTCTGTCGCTCTGTATCATGTGTAGATGCGTGAGTCGCGTGAGTCACATGAATGCAATTTACGACCTGCTGAGCTGCTCAGATAGCTGAGCAGTGGAAGTGCGCAGCAGTTGGAAAAGCCCTTTTTTCCTGCTTTTTCAACCGCAGCTGTGTCGCACAAAGCAGCTACAGTTGAAAAAGCAGAAAATAAAGGTCAGGTAAGAACCTGAGCGGGTGGGTGGGCCAAAACAGCAGCAGACAGAACCGGTTCTATGTCTGCTGCTCTTCAGAGCAACCGGTTCTACAGAAGTGGACAGAACCGGGAGAATCCCAACCCTGCATACACCTGAACTTATTTCTATTGTTAGCAAAATTATCCTTTCAAAAGTAGCAGCAGAGCTGGAGACATCCATTATTAAGGAGATGGAACATAGAGATAAGCAAGCAAGTGTCCTTACTGAGAATGGAGCATTGAGGATTTTTACCATATTGCTATGTTGCTGTTTGTGGTTTGCTTTTTAAATTTATGTGTCACCCATCTTGACCTGAGATGGCTCTTGTTGGGTCTGCCATTGGGCTGTACTTAGAACAAGACTTCTATTCTTTAGACTGGATTACAGGGGGTAATGTAATTGTAATTTGTCCAGTGTAGGAATGGACAATTTGAGTTTGAAATAGATAGATGATAGATAGATAGAGTGTGTGATTCAACACACAAGGAATTTGTCTTGGTGCAAATACTCTCAGAGACGATGATTAGGATTAGGAACTGAGTTTGACCCTGGTCACATCCAAAAGAGGAAGGAGGCACATTTTGTTTCTTACATCTATGTTCTCTACCATAACAAGTCTAATAGATTTTATATACTTTGGAGATTCCTTAGGAGAGTGTTAAAATAAGCAGCCAAACATCAGCACCAGTATAGCCAGGGCAATTTAAGCCTATATGCATTGAAGAAAAGATGAAGGCAATCTTTTGAGAACATGACTGGAAACAGGTATTATCAGAGCATGTGATATAGTGACATACAAGAGGTATGTGACATAGTGACATACAAGAGGGAACATATTATTTGATCTTCCTCACTTCATTTGGATTACAATTAGAAATGATACAAGTTGTAGATTTACGCATCTGGAAGCTACAAGGTTGCCTGGAAAATGGTGCCCGTGTTGCAACAGACAATAACAACTATTTCAAGTTATTTACAGATCCTAAGACATCACTTAAGCTTCATCACCATAACAGAAGCAGATTGCCACATTAGGGCTATAGATTTGCAAACGTCTCATCGGATTCAGCAAGCAAAATCTTGCCAGAAGGGAGCCAAAAACAATTGTTTCTTTGGCATGATACATACTGTGTCTTTAAGCATCACGGTCATATTTGCCTTATTGTTAGCCTCAAGCAAAGGTATCATTTACTGTGCCATGCTTGTGACTTCATCAGTATTGAATAATTTAAGGCTCTACCATCCATAACCTGAGAAATACGTGCAACTGAACAGCCATGGAATATTACACACATTTTAGCATCCAAAATATCCTCTCCTATCATTCTCTTCTTTCCAGCTTTCTGCTGTAAGAGGGTTTCTGAGAAGCATGCCAAAAAGGCAGTGAGAAAGCAAGTAGAACAACTATTACATGTCTGCTTTTGCACTCCTTGTGCTTGTTTTTCCTCCTCCCCATCTCTAGAGAGCTTCTGCCTTAAATTTTCTCCATGATTCCATTAGATTTATTGCTCCAGTAAATCTCAAATATATATATATATATATATATATGTTTTCTTAAGTTTTCGCGGGTACTTACATGTCTGGCATTTAGCTTTGTTCGGGTATTTTCCCACGTCATAGTAGTGGTGCTTTTAAAGTTGTAGCAATGTTTCAGCAGAATCTCATCTGCCATCATCATAAGCCTGATGATGAATATATATATATATATATATATATATTCTTAAGTTTTCGCGGGTACTTACATGTCTGGCATTCAGCTTTGTTCGGGTATTTTCCCACGTCATAATAGTGATGCTTTTAAAGTTGTAGCAATGTTTCAGCAGAATCTCATCTGCCATCATCAGGCTTCTGTATGGTGTTTGTTTGATATATATATATATATATATATATATATATATATATATATATATATATATATATATATATATATATATATATATATATATATTTGATATATATATATATATATATATATATATATATATATATATATATATATATATATATATATATATTTGTTTTCTTAAGTTTCTTAAATACAGAAGCCTGATGATGGCAGATGAGATTCTGCTGAAACGTTGCTACAACTTTAAAAGCATCACTACTATGACGTGGAAAAATACCTGAACAAAGCTGAATGCCAGACATATATATATATATATATATATATATATATATATATACATACATATATATATATATATATATATATATATATACACACACACACACACACACACACACACACACACACACACACACACTCAAGGGCCCTTTGGGAATCACCCCCTGAGATCACTTGACTGTTTTCCGTTCACATCACAACAAAAACATTTCAAAAGTTTCTATTGTTTGCCAGAACTAACAAGAACAGGAGAGGAGAAAAGGCAGGAAGCAAAATGTCTATGTTTAGAAAAATAGTCAGAGACGAAGTGCATAAGCTCACCTTAAGGATGAAAATAAACTCAGGTAGCTAACTAAGAAGGGAAAGGAAATTGGCAGAGGCAGGTGGCTTATTTGTAATAATGTAGTCCAGATGCAATTAGTTTTTGGAAGCTGCCGCTGTAATTGACACTAACTATCCGTTTTTAATAGTACTTATCCAAATAGTAGGTGTCCTTTTGTGTTTTGTACAACTTCCATAATCTCCAACAATGATCTTGATGACCATCTTGATCATCCTTCCATTATGTTTATATATGCTGTCAGCCAAATATTATACTTGCTGGGTTTTTTTTTAATAAAAAGGATCTTATTTCTCCAAGTTATGAGACAACATCATCAACTTTGGGGGCGTCCAGGGAAGTCCTTTGCAATGATAAATTTAATTCTGCATCACAGGTTGTTGCAACATTGTAAGAAAATGGGGTGTTTGTACAAGAGAATGCAATTTAATGGGGATTTAGTCATTCCCAGTATCGATTTCCCTCTTTGACAAAATAGTAGAAATAAGAATTCTTATCTATCAAATTATTATAGATACCCATCTCACAAAACACAACTCTGAAAGGTGTAGAATAAACACACATTATAAAAACTAATAATTAAAAACATTCTACGCTTAAAAATCATCAATCAAAGTTACCAATGATAGAGTAGTCAAAGGAGCTATCTTGATAGGCACTACAGCCACCTCACTAATTTTTGAAATCTCCAAGCCTGGTGACACAATTTTGAGGGACCTCCAAAGAGATGTCAGGGATGGGGCTGATGTCACCTTGGGATGAATGATATTCCACAGGGCAGGAGTCACAGCAAAAAAAGGTCCAGCTCCAAGGCCCCACAAATTTCTTTGCAGCTAGGATCTGTAGCATGCTTCTGCTGAACCTAATGGTACTGGCAGATGTAACTTAGTGAAGGTAATCCCTCAGCACCATACCGTGAAGGATTTCAAAGGTCAAAATCAAAAATCTAAATTGGACCTGGAAGGAAACTGGCAAGTAACACAGCTTACAGATCACAGGTATAACATGTACTTCTTCTGGGGACATTTTGTAATCCTATACCACAGGTATAACGTGTACTTCTTCTGGGGATATTTCAAAATCCTTTTCAATGGCAGCCTCATGCATTGCAGTAGTCTATCTGGAAGGTGACCAATGTGCAAGTAATTATGAGAAGACCCTCCCAATAACAGGCACAACTAGTATACTGAATTCTGCAGAACCCAACAAAGAAGGAGCCAGGGCAGAACCTCACCTCCCTAACCACTAACAACTGACATTAACCCCAGAGAAAGGAACCAGTACAATACACTGCTGCTCACCACAAATCCCATAAGCTGATCCAGAGGGTACCATGGGCAATGGTTTTGAAGGCTACTAAGAGGCAAAGAAGAGCAAGGAGGGATGCACAGCCTTCATTCCATCCCTGCCAGAGATCATATTAAAACCCTCTAAGAGTGGAATCTAATCTTGAAGTCACCCATTAACACAAGCTAAACAGTGGAGTAAATAGAGCAATAAATAACATGTGAGAATTCAAATGTCTGAACAACCACCACCCTTTTCACCTCAAAGTAGTTGAATCCCAACATATTCAAGACTGGTCCAAACTCCTTTCTTTTTGAAACTTTTCAGGTATCAGGTTACTGTGAACACTGGCATATTTACATGCATATAAACCTAGAGCAAACAGGGAAGAATCAACCAATAAGAGCCTTCTCTTTCTTGCCCACAGCTAAGCAATAGAAAACTCTCAGGAATAAATACTTGCAGACAATCAGACAATTACCTATTGCTTTGTTACACCCTTTAGTATCACATCTGGAAGCAAATCCCATTACTCCTTCATACAAATAAAATAAATAAATTACTAGTGTTCCCCCACGTTTCTCTGCTTACTAATCTTCTGTCTTCTAATCTCCTAATTCTGGGATGTTGACAATTCTGCATGTGGGCTCTTTTATCTAATCAAGCCAGTATAGTGCTACAACAGAAACCTGGCAAGTGGGAGGCAGAGTCAAGAATCCCTTCCAGTGATGGTACAGATCACTTTTTCAAGCAAAATCATCCATTTGCTGCTGTTTCTGACACAGAGATCATTCCTATGTAACTGCATTTCCCTGTACATGGATAACCATGCCATTGGTATAGGGTCATGCTTACCCTCCTTACCATTATGACATCATGCTCATTCCATTTGAAAAACCTTTAAGCTTGCTTAAGTTTTGTTCTTTGGTAACATGCTTCCTTTTTGTTGATAATACATAAACAGTACAGAAAGTGTATTGTGTTTTTCTCCTCTTTTCTTTGCATTAGTAATTGGGATCATCAAGTGCAAATGACTCCAGGAAGGTTCTAATTCAGATATTGATTTAGCTTTGACTTCATTGTAGAATGGGATTAGGCATGTCATTATATAAAATTCTCCAACTATTAATAACAAGGGATATTTTACTTGTTTTAGATCAGGGGTATCAAACTCACATCATCACAGTGGCATCACGTGACATATCAGGACTTTTTCCTCCTTCACTAAACTGGGCAGGGGTGGGGCCAGCATGTGATGCATCCAGCCAGTGGGCCATGAGTTCGACATCCCTGTTTTGGATCGTGGGCATCAAAACTTGATTGCATCACAAGCCAGATTGTGACGTATCACAACATTTTTTGCTTTTGCAAAGCCGGGGTAGGCATGGCCTGTGCATGACATATCCAGTCCGCAGGCTGCCAGTTTAACAGGCCTGTTTTAGATTGAAGTTTATCCATTCTTTTTTAGAGACAGGCATGAAACAGAACAAATGAACACAAATGCCTAAAAAGAGTTTCATGGATCCAGTATTAATCCCTGTTCATGCCTCCTTCCACTTCCATCAAAAGCCCCAGCTACCAATTAACTCACAACTTCCACATTCCTCCTTGTCAGGCAAAAAATATTTAACAAGCCTAATATAAAGATCATCGAGTAAGCTCTGATAGTTAGCTGATCACCAGAAAGATATTAGAGATTCTGCAATTATATATAATTGATGAAAAAAGGGTATTTCAGAAATTTTAGGTATGTATCCTGCAATGTCTTCCAGATAAATTCCAACTTTAAATCTGGATAAAGTCATTTCTTCCACCACCCACCTCATATCAAACTGGCTTATAATTTGGGAGTTCTCTTGGATTCACAGTTGCTGCTCAGGAAGAAGATGGTAGGAGTCACATCATCCAGATTTATCAGGTGTGCTAGTTACTGTGCCTCTTGGAACATGAATTAACTCTCAATTGAACAACTGCAGTGAGCCTGGCCTCACAGACTTCAGAAATTGCAGCAGTGGTGAGATTCAATTTTTTTTAAACTACCTGTTCTGTGGGCGTGGCTTGGTGGGTGTGGCGGGAAGAATACTGTAAAATCTCCAGTCAGAAATAGTATTTGCTAGTTTTCCAAACTACTCAACATTTCTGCTACTGGTTCCCCACAACTGGTCAGAACTTGTTGAATATCACCTCTGAATTGCAGGTACTATAGAAAGCAGCAGTCTTAAGTATCTATGGGTGCTATTTTCACATCTATTACATTGCTGTTTGGGGAACTGAATGGTTATCAAATGGCTTCCATATGCAATTCAAGGTTTGCTTATTATTTTTAAAGTCCTTCATGATTCAGGGCTGAATATCTGTAGATTGCCTTCTTTAAAAGGTTGCCAAGAGAAGCCAGCCTTTTTGATTGAACAGACAGCAACTTCAGCCTTCTCTAGCAGTGTTTCCTTGCTGTGGAATAGAATTCTCTCAGACAAATATCTCCTTCCCTTTTCTATTAAAACAGATTCTCAAGTTTAAATGATCTTTTTCCCTTCAGCTATCGGAAATTGTTAAGTGTACTTGCTGACTAGGCTTATTCCTGAATGTTATATATATGATTTTATTGATTAGACTATATGGTGTTGTTTGTCATTTGTTATGTTTTTATCTCAGAGGACAACTTTATGCTGCTCAGTGTTTATTCTGACTGAAACAGCCTATAAGCAAGCAAGCAAACACCAGTTATCCCTGTATACAATATGCTCCTGAGCTAGTGTACAGAGGATCTAATAAAAAAAATCCCAAAACATTTTACTTATTAAAATGGATGTATCAGTTAATAATCAACTGTTGATGAAAACAATTAAGAGTAGAGAAATAATGCTATCAACCAAGCAAAAATAATATTCTATTATTCCATTATTTGTAATTTGCTTGTTTTTAAATCAGCTAATCCCATCCCCATATTGTAAATGATTTAAATGTTGCGCTGCTGAAAAAAAAGTCAAAGAGAGGAATATGAGGGAGGAAATCCACTAAGATGTATTAACTGGCAAGTCATAAAGCATTAGTCCTCACTGGCAAATTATAAATCTTACATTGAAGACATATAACCCTATCAACCGTGAACACAATTACCGTGCTAAATGCAGGAATTTATTCCCAGAAAGATGGTAATGTGAAACTCCTACATTGATTGCTGAAGTTATCTAATCAAAATAAAGAGACACCTTTCTTCTTAATCCACAGCACATCTCTTACAACCAAAATATTCTATTTTACCTTGTTAAAGTTCAACTTGCATGACTGTGGTCATTTATTAAAGTATGAAATAAAGTTGACCCATTTTGGAAGCTAATCATCATTTTCAATAATTGGCTAGGCTTGAGGTGATTTTTTTTTTTAATGCCCCATATGGGATGAATAAGAGCCAAACCAGATGTAGAATTGACTAAATTTATTTTGTTGGTTCCATTTACACTCCGATTTGCATAAGGAAAAAAACCAAGGATGGATAAGAGTTATAGTGAAATAACCAAAAGTTAAAAACCATAATAAAATAATAAAACCAGCAAAATTCTTGAGAGAAAATAAACCATTAATAAGAGGTCTGGCCCCATTCAATATAACCTGTAACCATTCATAAATGCTGGTGCTAAAAAAAAAGTAAAGAAAGTATGTGATATATTTTCTGTAAAAAAAATTGTGTTATGATCCCCAACACCACTCAGATGTAGCAACTTATATTGAGAGACCAGAATCAAGTCCACCCTCAGCCATAGAAGCCCCCAAATGAGTTTGAGGCAGTTATTCTCCAGTGGTGGGATTCAAATTTTTTTTACTACCTGTTCTGTGGGCGTGGCTTTGTGGGTGTGGCAGGGGAAGGATACTGTAAAAACTCCAGTCAGAGGTGGTATTTGCCAGTTCTCCAAATTACTCAAAATTTCCGCTACCGGATCTCCAGAACTGGTCAGAACCTGCTGAGTACCACCTCTAATTTACCTAATCTACCGTGCAATATTGTTGTGGGGGGAAACTGGAAATGGAGTGTTAGATGTGTTACCTTGATTTCTAGATCAAATGTGAGAGGTCAGGAAAAAATCAGCTATATCAATCTCAGATCTAAATAGGCAACTGCTCAGCAAACAAAGAATGGTATACAGTCACTGATTTTAGATATATATATATATATAAATTTCCTTTCTCATCCTTGTGGGTTGTGTTTCCTCCTCAGTCTCAGATCATCTATCAAAGGGAGTTTGAGAAGTATCTTTCCTGTTCCTAATATTGCAAAAGGCTGAACAAAGCTCTGATGGGCAGAGAGCTCTGATATTGTTCCTGGTTCTGTTGGAGCCATTCTCCCACTTAGGAGTCACCGCCCTGAATTCTCCTACCACTACTAAAAACACTTTAGTCTTTACTTTCCATGTTCTCTCTAGTTCCTCCTTTAGCCCCTGATACTTTTCCAGCTTCTCCAACTCCTTTCTCTTACTATCACTTGGTACGGTTATCTCTATCAACATTGTTGTTTTTCAGCCTTTGTCTACTAATATGATGCCTGATTAATTAACCAGTACTGTCTGAATCTGGAAGTCACATTGAATCTTAAATCTCTTGTATTTCATGAGCTCCTGTACAATCTCCCATCCAGAGGTGGCATTCAGCAGATTCTGACCAGTTCTGGAGAACCAGTAGTGGAAATTTTGAGTAGTTTGGAGAACTGGCAAATACCACCTCTGACTGGCCCCATCCCCATCTATTCTCTGCCTCCCTAGTCCCAGCTGATCAGCTGGGTTTCTTTTGTTGCCCTGTACAGGAAAACAGAACTGGAAAGCAGGTTAGTGGGGTGGGGTGATAATGGGGATTTTGCGGTAATCTTCCCCTGGACCAGGGTGGGAATGGAGATTTTATAGTATCCTTCCCCTGCCATACTCACCAAGCCACACTCACCAAGCCATGTCATGCCCACCGAGCCATGCCCACAGCACTGGTAGTAAACAATTTTGAATCCCACCACTGCTCCCATCCCTGCATAGTCTGCACTTTGAGTCCTACCTAATGTGATAGACCCCTGCTTCTATAGATCTGGTACTTAGAGTCAGCTCTTGTGTTGCTATGATCAGTGTCTCAAGGTAGTCTTTCAGTTCATCCCTGTACAGCCCAATGTCTGCCACCTCAGCTATCTTGTTGATGGTACATCCTGTGTGGGGGCTTCTCTTGCAATGGCACTTCCTATGCTTGATCTTCCATGTCTAGCGCTGCCTCAGGCATTCTCTCAGCAGCCCATCTTTGAGTGCCACCTTACTGAGGTACTTCTGAATGCTTTGGGTTTCATCCTGTGGTTTTGACACTCACTAGATTCTGTCCACCAGCTGGTGTACAATGTCTGGGTATTGGATTTGGAATGGAAACCTCTGAGAACATTGTAAGGAGCTTCTGGATCTTCACATCAGCAGCTATCATGTCTTTCTTTGGCAAGCTCTCTATATCAGCAGGGTATCTGATGATAGCAAGGGCATGTTGATGGCATGTGTGGTGTCCCTGACTAACTGCAGTCTTCAATCTGGTCCGCATTCCTGGCGGGAGCACCAACTGTTCCCATTGGTTGATGCCATTTGACAGCCGGCTATAAAAGGAGCTGTCAAATGGCATCAGCTGCTGTCGCCAGCCGGCTGCCAGCCCAGCCGGGCAGCCGCGGTAACCTGTTATGCTTCAAATAAAGCAGTATTAGCCTTTAGATCCGTGTCTGCCTCGTGTGTCCGCCTGCAACACAACACTGGCGACGAGGATGGGATTCACAACGAGAGGCAACCGGATTAAAGCAACCTGAGCAAGTCACTGATTAAAAGAGCCGAAGCCGCTAAGAGCTGAATGTCAGGAGCTGCAGACAATCTCTGCGTGCGCCAAGTTAAAAAAGCCTCCCTGACTGAGGAGAAAGGCACCCCCCGCTGGTGCTACTAAGGGCGCAAAAGTCTAAAGCCTCCAAAGCTGAGGAAACAGACGTCGCCCGAAAGGCACCCCCCGCTGGCGCTACCGAGAGCGCAAAAGTCTAAAGCCTCCAAAGCTGAGGAAACAGATGTCGCCCGAAAGGCACCCCCGCTGGCGCTACCGAGAGCGCAAAAGTCTAAAGCCTCCCAAGCTGAGGAAACAGACGTCGCCCGAAAGGCATCCCCGCCGGCGCTCCCGAGAGCGCAAAAGTCTAAAGCCTCCCTAGCCGAGGATCAGTCATCGCCCGAAAGGCACCCCCGCCGGTGCTACCGAGAGTGCAGAGGTCCAAAAGCCTCCCTAGCTGAGGAGCAAATGTCTCTGACAGGCGTTTCCGAAAGCCGGGACACAGCCGGTCTACCGCGGCTGGTCTACCTGCAGCCGGTCTACCAGCAGCCGATCTACCCACAGCCGGTCTACCCACAGCTGATCTACCTGCAGCCGGTCTACTTGCAGCCGGTCTACTGCAACTGATCTACTCGCAGCCGGTCTACCAGTGAGCCGACCTGTTCGCACCAGGTCTACTCAGCCACACCAAAGGTTTCCTGCTCTACCAGGTCTACTCAGCCACGGCAAAGGTTCCCTGCTCTACCCGGTCTACTCAGCTGCACTGAGGTTTCCCCGCCGTACCCGGTCTACCATTCCAGACAAGTGACTCTGGGGGAAAGGGTCTCTCTGCCCCCCTTTTTTTCCAAGTGACTCTGGGGGGAGGGGTCTCTCTGCCGCCCCCTTCCAAGTGACTCTGGGGGAAGGGGCCTCTCTGCCCCCCCTTCCAAGTGACTCTGGGGGAAGGGGTCTCTCTGCCCCCCCTTCCAAGTGACTCTGGGGGAAGGGGTCCTGTATGTAGGGGTTGGTGGGTGTCAGGTGCTGAATAAGGAGGTGTGCACCCACCATTAGGGTCCTTCCACGCACCCACCTTCAGGGTCCTTCCCACCTGGGCTTGCATTCCTTGGCAGCGGCGGTACTCTCCCAGGGGGGTGAAAAGCTGGGTAGGTGGGAGGTTGGATTTTCCTGTCCTAAGGGGGCCGAGGGAGCACAATGTGCCTGCTCCTCTTTTGGCCCTTAGGCATTGGCCTTCCCGTCCTAAGGGGGCCGAGGGAGCACGACGTGCCTGCTCCTCTTTTGGCCCTTAGGACTTGACCTTCATAGTCAACTCCCTAGCTCAGCAGTCCCCCGCCTTCTGCCTTATGGGAGGGGGAGGAAGAGGAGACGGGTTCCATATGGCCGAGTGCTGTATGCATCTCCCTTCATGCAAGCCACAGCTGAACTTGCACCCTGCTTGCCCAAACGAGGTGTGCCTGCCATTTCTGCAGCTCAGTTCCAAACAAGCAACTGCCCAGTACTGGCCCACAGCCCTTGGGGTTCTGGGACCCCTACTCCACCACATGCTGAAGGTCACCAAGGCATGGTTACTCACCAAGATTATCAGGGTCTCCCTCTCAGGCCAGGTGTGCAAAAGAGCAGCTAATTCAACTTCCTTTTCTGTACCATGAATCCCCAGAAGGCAGGGCCGCACATGCTCTTAGTTAGGGGAAAGGGGTGTGGTGTCCCTGACTAACTGCAGTCTTCAATCTGGTCCGCATTCCTGGCGGGAGCACCAACTGTTCCCATTGGTTGATGCCGTTTGACAGCCGGCTATAAAAGGAGCTGTCAAACGGCATCAGCTGCTACCACCAGCTGGCTGCCAGCCCAGCCGGGCAGCCGCGGTAACCTGTTATGCTTCAAATAAAACAGTGTTAGCCTTTAGATCCGTGTCTGCCTATTGTGTCCGCCTGCAACACAACAGCATGAATCTTGTTCTTCCTATTCAGTGGGTTCTTTAGGACTTGGCTTATCTTTTGGTGGTATTTATATGTTACTGTTACTGTCTTCATTGCCTCCTTATTGTAGTTTTCATGTGAGTCGAAGCAGCTCCAATGGATTTGTAGCTGGTCTGTGTGTGTGCTTTGTGGCCCACTGGTAGTTCCATCCCATAAGGCTAAATTACTTTCCTTCCCTTGACTATCATCTGACCATGCTTTTCCAATGTCCACACTATAGATCATATCAGGTGGATGAACAAATTAGTGTCTCTTTCATTCTTAGCATTCAACTTCATATTGTTCATGTAGAGGAAGTGGCTGATGGTAGTTCCACTCTTGAGCATGAGTCCATATCCAGTTCTTATGATTATCTGGCTCAGGGGGTTCAAGCTTGATGGTCACTTGCATGAACTGTCTTGAGTTGACTTCCCCAGTGGTCATCTATGGTCCCATCAGTTTTTGAGGAGAGTCCTTATTATCCTGTTGACTTTGCATATCATCAGATATTTACATACCCATGTATGTAGCACTGAATGTTAGGCTTTCCTGTATTAATTTTTGCTCAAATTGGTCTATGTAGACTTGGGTGACTGCTCTGTCTATCTGCAACATCCAGCTCAGGAGGAATATTCCCTAGGAATAGGCATATCAGGAACAATGGGTAGTGATTGGCGCTTTAAAGTAGAACTACATAACATATGGCCCACCAAGCAACTTTATGTGGCAATCCAGCTTTCTTTAAAAAAAAACAACAACAACACAGCTGCCAAATGCTACTGCCACCAAGAATTATCTACTGTGGCCACCTAGGTTTTCACAGCCACTTCTTCCTCAAAAGTCATGTCCGCAATGCTTCCAGACTTCATGGATGCTGGCAGGTCCATCATCTGTGCTGTTAACCACCAAGCTGTTTATTGACACATTAGCTCTTCCTTTGCGGCCCATAATTATTTTTAATTATCAGTCTGCCCCTTGCTTCCCTACCAGTTGTGCAATGATGTTCTAAAGGGAAAGTGTTCCAAATAATAGCATCTCTTCTTGAAACCTTGTCATAGTAAAGTCACCAAAATATATTTTAAAAAATTTGAAAGCATCTTGAGAATGAACTACAAAAACAGAAGCCCCCTTTTTAATGAAAGAAATATTTCAGGATTTCAAAAGAGCTTGGCCAAATATTAACCAACATGTTTGAGGAGAAAGGTTACCTGATTAGCTTTTTACAAAATATTATATCCTCAGCCCTGCAGTTTCCCATTTATAAACTTCAAAAATTATGTGGCAACAATCAGGCTGGAAATCTCAAGCTGTTTTCAAGAGCCTGTCTCAGAGGATGTTGGGTGCTGAGCACAGTTTAAAAGTCTGAGTAGATGTAAATAAAATTTGCAATAACAAAATGAAATAACAAAATCAGGTGCTCAAAAATGATCTGAGAATCAGTTACTGAGCTGATAAACATGCTCTACCCAGAAATTAGTAAAAAATATCCTTGTCTCAGTTTTCATTTCATCAAATGCTTATTTTAAACTCCACTACAATATCTTAGTCATTTCATAACATATGAACTGTTTGTTTTAGTACCTCATTTATGGGAAAGAAAAGAGGATTTAAGACTATAAACTGTCAATCTGAAGCTTCATGCTGGTAATACATAGCAGATCCTAACTATCTCATCAGAGTTGCTCAACATTAAGTTTAAACAAAGTACAGTATTTTAGAAAGCTGCTATGTTATGTAACTGCTTCTTTCTTTCTTTCTTTCTTAACAAAGAATTAACTTCTGCTTTTTGATTAGTGTGATCCCACTGTTTGAACAATAATCTCAAAAATCTGGCTTCTACTATCTTTGTTATTGGATTAAAGGATTAAAATAAAGGACACTTGATTTTATTAATTTAATGAGCAAGAAAAAGTCTACTAAAAGTTTCCCTGATTGTTATGTTGCCCAGCCCATATTTAACTAACTAGCTAATCAGCTGATCATGTGCTTCTTGTTTGGCTGAAATCAAGATATGTTATGTCAATGACATTCCTGCAATCTATTAAGGATGTTACCCAATTAAAAACGAGATAAGTTTGTTCTAGAGAATTTTTTCTTGAGAAAGCTGTGATGACTTCTGGTAATTACTGCATTATTTTCCAGGTACTTATAAACTGATATATTTATGAACTGTTCAAGTATGTTTCCAGAAATGGATGTTAGAAGAGTCTGTAATTTCCTCAATTTTCCTCATCATACATAACCCCCTTCCCACACTTTTTGGAAGATAGTGACAAAATCTGCTCCCTGCCAAGAATCTAATATCTCATTTATTATCTAAGGGTTTTCAAAAATAATAATAATAAAGGTTTGGTCAGACCATCAGCTTGTTTCTTCAGTACCTTAAGAAAAAATCCATCTGGCCTAACTATTTAAACTAGTTCAGAATAACATAATATTCATGTATCATGTTTTTTATTTAATTCCTGCCCCTTCTTTCTCTCTTTACAGTTATTTTTCAAAACTGTTATTAATATGGTGTTTCCTGTTCACCCACATTGGACAAGAAGTTATAAAAAAGTTATAAGCAAGAAGTTATAAAGTTACTATTATTTCTGGGACTTATCTGTAAGCACTTAATTAATTGGCTCTTTGGATAATTTTTGCCTGTGGAGCTGTTCTTTCTCTCTTTCATGTACTTACGTGATAAGACATACATTTTCACCAATAATATTTGAAATCATATTATTAAAGATTAAGTAAATGACAATCTTACATTCACTCTACAGCTTTTAAACCTAAAAAACCTAGTAAAACCTAGGATTTTACTAAGACATAATAATTCTCTATTTAAAAAAGAAAAAAAACTGAAGCACATGAACACACGAAGAAGCATTATCTGATCTATACTCACCACAACCCTTTTTTCTATGCAATATTTAAAAAGTCATCAGACTCAACTATCTCATAGTATATCATGCTGCATCTGTTTAGCTTTTGACAGGGCAAACCCAGATCAGTTTAGTTGACTCTGTAACCCTAGATTGATATATTATTATTTATAATCACCATCTTCATCCTGTTAAATATTATGTTAAATAATCCAGATATCCGGTGATATTTTTGTACTATGGTAGTTTACAACATGATGGAGAAGATTATTTCCAAAATACAGTGGTTTATTTTATTAAATTGCTCTGCTTACTTTTCCCCACAATTTATTTTAACTTTAGAAAGGCAAATATTGCTGAATCTAGGGCACAAAATGATTATTTCCCCTTTATCTGAAGGTAAACTCTCTCTGAATAATCTTAAAATATGTGGGCTTGATGACTAGACAATTATGCCACATAGATGGATGAGGTCCACAAACAGAGAGCAGAGATGTATTTCAAATTAACTGTTTTTATTAAAGCTATATAATCACCAGGATGACTAATCACATCAATGGTAGATAGCTAATTATACCCATTATAGTACCATTTCCATAGAAAGGAGGTCAAACAAAGTAGCCCACCATTTCACTCTGTTATGCAATAAACGATCTCTGTGTGTGTACACACACACACACACACACACCACTTAAACAAAGACTTTCTGAAGGCAGAGTATGCCTGTACAAACTTCTATCAGGTTTTCACAATCTCATAATTTATTCAACTGTTTTTCAAATTGAAGAAATAACTGGCAGAAAATATTTTCCCAACCAATGGGAGGGGGGTTATTTCTAAAATAAAAATCTGCTGTCTGAAAATTATAAATAATGACAACTCAGTAACTAATATTCTTAGCAAAATAACTGCAAAACAGTTGTTTGGAGAATTATAAAGAACTTTTCCCAGCTGATAAGTTGCAGTACGATATCTATATAGGTTGAGAGAAGTAAATGAACTAAATCTTATGACTAAAATAAACTATATATGTTGCTTGAACCAACAAAGGTGGATTTTTTTTTAGTCTTTCTTTCCGGTGCTACTTCTGTAATACTTAGGAACAAATGGTTGAGTTTTCATCAACTCATTCAAAGGGGCAAGTCACATTCCAACCATACACTGTTAAAAAAATAACAAATGCCCTTGGAGAAATTACTAGCAAGACAATATCAAAAGATGTAGATTTATTTATTTATTTATTTGTTTGTTTATTTATTTAGAAAATTTATATTGCCTCCTACTCACACATGGCAACTCAAGGTGGCTTACAAGGATATAAAAATACTATATAAAAGAAATAAAAAGAATAAAAAGAAAAATATTAACCTCCCATCCTCCATCCCAGCAACAACACACATTCATACTAGCCATTTAATGGGCTCCATCCTGCTCTGGGTTCCCCAGGCCCGCTGACAGAACCATGTTTTCAGGACTTTCCAAAAGAGTGTTTGAGGGCCAGATGATGTTCCAGAGAGAGGGAGCCACCACGAAGAAGGTCCTTCTTCTGGGTCTTGCCAGATGTATCTTGTTAAGGGACAGAACCCACAACATTCCTTGCCTCCCCACTCTAATGGGTTGGGTAGACAAGAGATGGTCCCTCAGATAACTTGGTCCTAAGCCATGAAGAGCTTTAAAGGTGACAACTAGCACCTTGAATTGCACCCAGAAGTAAATTGGCAACCAAAAGAACAAGATAGTTCTAAAGCCCTTGGCATGATATACAACTTTTTAAGATACTTTATTATGTACTTCCTCTTCAGTTAGGAACTTGCCTTGATTTCTCTGACACTGTTGTTGACTGGATAATTGGGTGGCTTGCATAACCATAGCAGAAAGTCCTAATTGTAATAGCTGTTCTCTCCTAAAATAATAAACTAAGAAAAAATTCTAGTTGAAGCCCATGATAATTTCTGTGAGTCAATATAGATGCAGATGACTATCTGTATGACCTGGTTTAGTTAAAAGCCATTGTTCTTTTGTTTGAAACTAATAATGAGTGAGGAATTCATTAGGAAAATATAAATTGTTGATTGAATCAGTTTTCTCCTGTATCAGCCTCCTGTACCATTGTACATCTCATACCTGTTCCAAAGCAGATTGGGAGGATGCAAATGCATAGGAGAAACATAATCCATAAACTCCTAGCAGCTTTTCCCAACCTAGGAATTTTTACCTGTGTTGTACTAAAGTTTGATTCATAATTCTATTATCACAAATGGTGGACAAAGAGGAATATGTCCAATCTAATCTCTTTCATGTTCGCACTGAGGAAGTCTATACCAGGACAAGACTCGAATGGTCAGAAACATCTGAAGTCCAGAAATTTACCATTTTTTTTTACTTCTGCTAAAAAGAGCTGAACCTTTTTGTATAAACCTTTTCTAAAAAGGGCCTGGAATTGCTGTCTGTGGTGTAAAGTACTGATATGAGGAATTTTATCATTACCAAGACTCTTTTTTTCCAACTCTGATGCTGGAGAAGGGATAGGCAAAAGTCAGCAGATTACTGGGAATGTGTTTTTATTCTCCCATCTAAATAGTGCAACGAGTCATTGTAAACTCAGACTCTGTTTCCCAGCAGCTTTGAGTGATTTCTTCTGTAGTGGAACAGTTTATTCTATTAAGCACACAGCATTCTAGAAAGTTAAGTACATGGGAGAAATTCCAATTTTATTCTCTTTGGTTTGGAACAGTTGTTTTGGCAAGCAGGTCCAAAATGTTATGAAGAGAAAAAAACAAGAGCCATTTTTTTTAAAGAGTTCTTCTGAACAGTGGCTGGAATATATATCATCCTTGAAAACTTCTAATTAAGAGAATTTTTTAAAAAATGCCTACAACAGAGCAGAAAAACAGAGACAGTGCACAAATACAAACACAAATACAAAATTTGGAATTTTAGGTTTAAATATTGTGAGTTTTCTATCACACAGAAAGATAAGAATTACATAAGATTCCTAATTTCTGATATTTTCCAGATACTCTGGAATTTCAGTTCCATTCATTTGATTGATAGATTTTTGCACTTTATTTATACCATTATAATGTCATGAAATGGTTTGCAATGTTCTTTAAATAATCTCATCGCCAAGATAACAAACTGCTTAAGAAGTTCCACAGAAAAGAAGGCCATTCATATCAGTTTCAGGGTTTATATTAATTGCATTTTTTAAAAAGTTGAAGTTAAATGCCTTTCCATCAATTTGATAATTAGACTGTCTTCTAACAATAAAAGAAAACACCAAATGTAAACAAAATAGTGTTAATGCAATTGGAATCCAGATAAAAATTAAACATTAGAATAAATATATTAATGATTAACCATCTTGGCAGAAGAAGTGAGTTATTTATCAGATGAGTTGGGGGCACACACATCTTGTATATTCTACGTGCCAAACAAAAACAAAGGTAAATGGTGCTAAATCTGGCTGATTGTGTGATTATGATAATTGTGCAAAGATGTGCCTCACTATAACAATTGCTTGCAAAGCCAGTCAAACTAGAGATCAGTGAACACTCCCAAACTGTAAACCTGCTCTTTCCCATGATGTATAACTTCATCCATAGCTAATCTCAGAGTCCAATTTTTCCTTATCAGTAGTACCCCTATCTTGTTAGGTTTAATTTCAACTTGATTTCCCTCAATCAGTCTACTTAGAAACTTTTAAGATTGGAGTGGCTTTCTGTTTTAGAACTAAGTAAATCCACAAGAGACAATATTAAAGGTTACAAATGCCTTCCTTGGTGGGAAGAGGAGAAGCAGTAAAGATGGATATCATCAATATATTTATCTCACTTATCTCCAAATCTCCAGCATAGGAAACAAAATAGAACCCTGACAGACTTAAATATCAAACTGTAGTTCTTTAACATTATCTTCCTGGAATTTCTTGACATGGAGGTTTGAAACCACCATAGAACATTAGCACTAAACCTCAATCTGACCAGGCAACTCAGAAAGATATTATAATCAACTTTGGGCAAGGATGGAATGCAAGAGTATCCTCAAATTGTGTACCAGTTCTATCTGAAGCCCCATCTATGGCAAATCCCTGATACAGCCCCATCCTACATCCCCATCCTATGGCAAATGCCAGATACAGGATTATGGTTAGGGTTGAGTTTAAGCTTTTCCTTCCCATCCAGTTCTTTACTGCTTCCAGGCACTGGGTCATCATACTAACAACATTGTTGATCAGCCCAGGATCAAGATGTTCAACTGAGTATTGTCTGCTTACTCATATTCGGTCTCATGTTGATGAATTACCTGATACAGTAGTTTCATGAAGATGTTAAATAGAACAGATAAAAATGTTGAGCCCCATGGTAACCCACAAATAAGGAGCCAAAACTCAACTTTTTCCTCCCTACAGGTTGTTTGTCATAGTAGATGGATCCCATTTTCATCTCATGAGCATCACTGACTTACTAAAAAATAACTTATCACATATTTATCATTTTGACTGTCCTTCTGTCTTCCTAGAGGTGAAACTTTTGACATCAAATAAACATTCACCTAGAGGTGAAACTTTTGACATCAAATAAAAACTTGGCTATTCACCCCGAAGTTTGACTCTTAAGAAATGTTGATGGTGAATGTTCCCAAGTTCTTCCATTATTTTTACTTATTGTTATTTATTATGAGATCTGCTGGTACACATGACTCCATATAACTCTTTTAATAAATAAAAAAATAGGGATTGACATCAAAGTGAGTGCAACAACAAGACAAACTGCTCCAGTATAACATCTTAGCAGGATTACAATGCATTCTCCAAAAGGGGAAGCTGGATAACATACTTTTTTCACCTGTCCATGCAGGCTACTTAACTGAACATGAAAGATGTTGAGTTCATTAAGTGGCTAGGTGCTATCCTTTGATAAATGTGGTCTATATTTAATTAGAGTTATTGCCTGGTAAGAATCACAATTCTGATCACAATATACATACACTTACTATATTTTTTGGAAGACTTTAATCTGGTCTGGGAATGATGTGTTTTCAGTGCTTTAGGTGAAAAATAAGGTAAGTCTGGCTGTGTGTGATCATCTCTGCATGCTTTAAAGTTGCCTCTCATGTGAAGTGCTCCTCTGATTGCTCTATCACAGGACCACATGATGGGGGATTAGGAAAAGTTACTTATCCCATAATGTGCTGAAAATGGTTTCATAACCACCCAGGGCAATCAACTTTCATTTTACTATACACTTGCAATGTTTATTGTGTTTATTGTTGCAGATGGAAATAAATGTTATTCATAATAAATACCTCTCACACAAAATACAATTTCTGTACACAGATGAATTAGGCAATCCCTAAGATCATTTGGTGCATCTCTGTCTTGATATAAATGACATACTCCAGCCATTATATTTGGTTTAGGTCTCAGCTTGAGAGATTTTGAAATCACTCATTTTGATGTGAGAATTGATCAGAAACTGACTTTGGACATGTGAAGCTTCATGCTTCAACAAATAATATATATTTCTTTTTTTAAAAAAAATAGAATTTGATAAAATATACAGTAATCAATATTTGCTATTCTGAGAGACAGCATGTCAAAAACTACAGGATTTATAGATATGCTAACCATCCTTAAATTAAGTTTTATTTTTAAAAAATATTTCTTGGCAAGAATGGATGATTATGTTTCAGTTTTAGATATCCAAAATGGTATTTGTGCATTTGAATCCTGGTTTCTTTATATTTATTACTAACTAGACAAAATTGAATATCCTTTTTTTTTTGCTAACCAGCATTCAGCTTTGTTCAGGTATTTTCCCACGTCATGGTAGTTGTGCTTTCTATCTATCTATATATATTTGTTTTCTTCTTTTTCATGGGTATTTACATGTATGGTATTCAGCTTTGTTCGGGTATTTTCCCACGTCATTATAGTTGTGCTTTTAAAGTTGTAGAAATGTTTCAGCAGAATCTCATCTGCCATCATCAGGCTTCTGTATTGTGTTCATCGGTGAGTCAGACTTTCATATCCATTTCAGTTTTAAATTCGGGGCTAGCCTACTGCTGTACCACAATGGCTTTTTCTTCATCCTGATTGGTTGGGAGTCTTGGTCTGTGTTTATTGGTCTTGGAATTTGCTGTGTTCTGCTTGATTGGTGTTTCTAATATCTTCTGTCTGTTTTGTGGCTTTTTTGTCTTGATTGGCTGGCAACATTGTGTTCCTGTATTGCAGGCTTTCAATGCAGCTTGGCTCTGAGTAAATGGATGGCTATCATTTATTAGGAAGCTAGGTTTCATCTGGGTGCCTGGTTTGAGGTGTGTTTGAATTGGAGGTATCAGGGGGGGGGGGAATCTGTTTGTGCCCAGGTGTTTGCCTGGCTTGTGGTGTGGAGATTTGTTTGTTTGTGAGTGCAAAAATATTGTAGTGTAAAATGTACCTATCTGAACAAGAAAGCAGCATGACCACAGGCAGGCAAAATAATGGAAACATGATTGACTTCTGGCTACCTGCCAGCTTCCCCATTGACTTTATTTGTGGGAACCTGGCACAGTGTGTCAGAAATTTTCATCATATGGCTGTGGGAATGTGGCAACAGCCTCAACTTTGCAAATAAAACTGGTCTGAATGTCACAGACATTTCAATTTTACAGGAGTATTGAGTCCCAGATTTTTATGCATTGTTTAAATTAGCAGATTTTAGGCCCCTTGTTTGAAGAACTGTTGAGATATAATGCATCTTTTGGCCTAACTTGAAGGTACAAACAGATAAGCACAGTGAGAATTTTAGTATATATGTATAGGTAGCAACCAGAGACAAGCCCAAAATTTCCATTGTTAAACAAGACAGTTTAAGTAAGATTTGGCATGGCTATTAACTGAATCATTAAAATTGTTCATGGAATTATGTGGTTGTTAAATGAATCTGGCTAGTCCTCAATTTACAACTGGTTACTTAGCAACTGGTTGACATTCCAATGAACCTGCCTGGGAGGTACTTATGACCTGGATTTGAAGTTCCAATGTCGCATTCCCTACTAGAGTCACATAACTGTTATTCAGGTTTTCGGCAACTAGATCACATTTATGGTCATTTCCAGTGTCCCTCAATCACATGACTGCATTTTATGATAGTTTTGCTGAAAACCAGCATGCATCATTGCTTAATGATTGCAGCGTTCATTTTATAACCACATTTGCTTTACAACGGTCACAGAAAAGGTCATAAAATTGGGTCAGTCATATGACCGACCCATTTTAGAACCTTCACGACTTACAGCCATTCCAATTGTGACTTGAAGATTGTCTGTATGCTATTGTAGATACAATGTTGATGGAAAGATTTGTTTCTACCCCACTCTCTTATTTCTGAAGGCAATTTGGATGAATATCCTGTAACAATACCATGTACAATTTCTAACATTTCAGAAAGAAAGAGCTACATTTTTTCCTCCATTGATATCATGGATTCTTAGAAGCAAAGTGGATTATTCTTGATAGAAGAAATAAGAGTATTATGACACTGTGGCACATAGGTATACTTTAAACCATATTCTTTTAAAAGGAATTTTCTTCCTAAGTTCTTTTTGGGTCACTGTTTTACATATATATATATATATATATATATATATATATATATATATATATATATATATATATATATATATATATTTGTTTTCTTAAGTTTTCGTGGGTACTTACATGTCTGGCATTCAGCTTTGTTCGGGTATTTTCCCACGTGGTGCTTTTAAAGTTGTAGCAAGGTTTCAGCAGAATCTCATCTGCCATCATCAGGCTTCTGTATGGTGTTTCTCTGTGAGTCAGACTTTTACAGTGGTTTCAGATTTAAATTTGGGGCAGCCTATTGCTGTGTCAGAATGGTTTTTTCTTCCTCCTGATTGGTTGAGAGTCTTGGTCTGTGTTTATTGGTCTTGGAGTTTGCTGTGTTCTGCTACTAGTATCTTCTGTCTGTTTTTTTTGGGGGGGGGCTCTTTTTGTATCTTGATTGGCTGGCAACATTGTGTTACTTTATTGGAGGCCTTTAGTGCAGCTTGGCTTCGGGTAAATATATATTCGGGTAAATATATATACACACACCTGCATATGAGGAAGCACAAGGTTATCAGTTATAATAACAGGTCATGATGAAATGTTTATAAGGTTAAAATTCAGCGCAAATCTATTCATTCTACTTGAAAATGGAACATGATCTTTAATGGATGAGCATCTTCGATAAGTTATGGGATATTTTATACTTACTGGTATGTCATATAAAAATGTAAAAAAACAACACATATCCGAAGCTTTGAGTTATACATATCAAGTGGATTGATTGATAGATTTAAATTTTTTATCATAATTTACCCATTTTATAGACAAGACAGAGAACCAGTTTAGTGTGACAGTTAAGGCTCGGGCTAGAAAGTGGAAGACCATAAGGATTATTTCCACCTTAGGCACAAAACAGCTGAGTGATCTTGGGAAGAATCCCTGGAAGACTGGGGATCAGCTCTCTGGATCAGGGATCTAGCCATCAATCAAAACTCACCTCTTCATCCCAACCCAATCCTGCATTGTGTGGGAGAGTGATTGTTTATTTTCCTATTGGGTGTTCAAGTTTGAGAGCTCATGTTAAACAAAATCACAGAAATCCATTAATCTCCATCCTTCCCTTGCTCTGCACATTGAAAGTAAGGGCATCAAGGGCATTTGATGACATTGTTATTGAGACAGGATAATGATCAGCAATGGGGACATCAGATGCTAGTATAGTTTTCTTCCTGTTCAGAGATGTGTGATGCAACTCATCTGTGGGGAAGAGTCAAAAGATACTCCATTTGAAATGAAGATTCCTTCACTACTGCTTGCTGTCTTCTGCATGAGGACAGCAACAAATGCATTGATAGAAAAGACAGAATCATTATGGATTTGCAATTGAATGTGCCCAATGAATATGAATTTGGGCAAATTCCAGGAGACAGCAGAGGACAGAAGATCTGATGTGCTATGGTCAGGGGTATGATTCAACTGGTGTAACAACCAGTTCAGCAAGTGTGAGCTTTGCATGTATACAGAGTATTTGCAACTGACCTTCTCCAGCAATCTCTGTGTGTTAAACAGCTGACACATGACAACCTACTTTGCTCTGCGTAAATCAGCTGAGCTTGAAAACCAGGATATAAAGCACAGACTAGAGCTGGGGTGGGTGAGTGGGCCCAACAGCTGACCATCAGAGCAAACTGATCCTTGGAGATACTAGTTCACCCGAACCGGGCCAAAACTGGTAGAATCCTACCCCTGACTATGGTCAATGACAGGGACCACCAACCTTTTGGACCCTAGGGATGACCAAACTCATAATTTTAAATCCTGCAGACAACTAATGTGAATTTTTTAAAAAATATAAATACATTTGTAAAATAATGATCAGAGAACGTCCATTTTATTAATATGAAATGTACTTATTTAATATAACAAAATGCTTCAATATATTTAATATAAAATAATTTTATTTATTATCTTAAATATAAATGTAATATTAAAATTATTTTAATGTAATATATATATAATATATATATAAATATATTTTTAATATAAAAATGCTTATTTAATTATAACAAAATCGTAAATGCTTAATAGCTTGAAGAAATACTGCCATCTCTAACTCAATTGAATGAATGCTAGGAACTTTACAAGACCTTAGAAGCATTTTGTCCCCTGGAATCTAGGTTTGGCATTTTTGTAATCTTTTAAAAATCAAGGATGAGTTTGGATGGATGAATTTCAATGTCTGAATATCAAAGATCAATTTTCTTGTTTTATTTAAAAAATATTATTGAATAAAGCCCATGTTATAATATGCATGAAATTTCTCCTATAAGGGTGTCAATGTGAAAGCTTTTAGCTGACCATGTGCATGTGACATAACAAAGGCAAGATTTGTAATAGTTTGTAATATTGTTTTACAAGGTATCAAGTGTTAGCAAATGGACTATGTCAGAATGCTAGTACCGGGTACTAGCCCGGTCTTCATTAAGCCTCTCTGATTGCAGTGTTTGAATGCCTCTGATTTCCAGGCATATTGATGCACAACCTGGGAACTGAGTTCAAAAGATCTCTGTCCCACTCCTGAGGACATGCAGATTCCCCAGACCATGTTTGAAATAACAGAAGTGGGAGGGAGGTGAGGGAGAGTGCCCGTTACCTTTAGAGGTGGGGTTTTAGCTCCGATCTTCTGATGGAGAGACAACTTTGAGGGAGAAGGCTTCCAAGTGAAGCACTATGGTTTTGATTATAAGCCTCCCCCTCCTCCACTCCCTCATTTTACTGCTGCCCCAGGCCAGCTGGGAACTAATTTGGAGGCCAGTGATCCTCAACCCCTTCTTGCCTTGGAGAAGTCCTCTTCCAGCATTCAAAATTGGCTCCAATGGCAGCAAGAAAGCTGCAGGATGCAGGTGTCTGCTGCCAGCTCCATTTGAAAAATGAGGAATGTTGTTCCTCTAACCTGGAGAACAAATGCTACTCACATTTGTGCGGCATCAGCATTCTGCCTTTGCTGTGGTATATTTGTGGCAGTTTGCACCTTCCAGCCACTGCCACTTCAGCCCACTTGCACCACCACCACCACCCCGCCACAACAGCACCATTACCTCATTCCAGCTGGTAAGAGCTGTGCATGTGCCACCCACTATGGTGGAGATTTCCAGCCCCACCATGGGCTGGTCCCATATTCCAGAGCTCTAGTAGTCACAGGACTGGCTCTTTGTTCATCCCGAAGCAGCTCCTCCATGGCAGGCCAGTGTACCCAGGTGGAGGAGCTGCTCCAGGATGACCAAAGGCCAGCCCTGTGACTACTGCAGCTCTGGAATATGGGACCGACTTTCCCACCAACGTCAGCAAGCCACACCAGAGCAGATTTCCTTTCCCTGCTGTTGGGCTTACCTTCCAGTTCCAGCTCCCATGGCTCTACTGAAGGTAAGGTTTGCGCTCAGCCAAAGGGTGGGGGGCCAGTGAGTGGGCAGGCCATGTGAGCAGCACAGTCTGGTGTTCCCACGGGCCATGTGGGTGGCACAGCCTTGTGTTCCTGTGGGCCATGTGGTTAGTGCAGCCTTGTGTTCCCACACAGCCTGGATTAATTGCTTGGGGGGGGTACTTGGGGGATATTTTTCTGTGGACCACAAAAATTTTCTCGTGGCCCATCAATTGGCGACCACTTGTCCATTATGTTTTGAACAGTTGGACATGACTTAGCGACTCAACAACAACAATTTAATGTGGTACAGTGAAAGATGATCATAGAATAGAACAGAATACTTTATTGGCCAAGTGTGATTGGACACACAAGGAATTTGTCTTTGTGTAAATACTCCCAGTATACATAAAGAAAAGGTACATTCGGTTAAGAATCAAGAATCATAATGTACAACACTTAATGATAGTCATAGGGGACAATCAACAATCAAATCATACTAGGAAACAGTCAAGTGGGAGGGGATGGGTGATAAGGAGTGGTGAGAAGATTAACAGTAGTGTACATTTTGTAAATAGTTGAACAGTGTTGAGGGAATTATTTCTTTAGCAGAGTGATGGCTTTCGGGGGAAAAATTGTTCTTGTGTCTAGTTGTTCTGATGTGCAGTGCTCTATAGCATCGTTTTGAGGGAAGGAGTTGAAACAGTTTATGTCTGGGATGTGAGGGGTCTGTAAATATTTTCACAGCCCTCTTTTTGACTCATGCACTATATAGGTCCTCAATTGAAGGCAGGTTTGCACTAATTGTTTTTTCTGCAGTCCTAATTATCCTCTGAAGTCTGTATCTGTCCTGTTGGGTTGCAGAACCAAACTAGACAGTTATAGAGGTACAGATGACAGACTCAATAATTCCTCTATAGAACTGTATCAGCAGCTCCTTGGGCAGTTTGAGCTTTCTGAGTTGGTGCAGAAAGAATATTCTTTGTTGTGCTTTTTTGATGATGTTTTTGATGTTAGGTGTCCATTTTAGGTCATGTGATATAGTAGAACCTAGAAATTTGAAGGTCTCTACTGTTGATACTGTGTTGTGTAGTATTGTAAGAGGTGGTAGTATAAGGGGGTTTCTTCTAAAGTCTACCACCATTTCTATGGTTTTGAGTGTGTTCAGTTTCAGATTTTTCTGGTTACACCATGAGGCAAGTTGTATAACCTCCTGTCTGTATGCAGATTAATTGTTGCCTCAAATGAGACCAATCATTGTTGTGTCATCAGCAAATTTCAGTATTTTAACAGATGGATCATTTGAGATGCAGTCATTGGTATGTAGGGAGAAGAGAAGTGGAGATAGCATACAGCCTTGGGGGGGCCCTGTGCTGATTGTACAAGTATCGGATGTGATTTCGCCTAGCTTCACCTGCTGCTTCCTGTCTGTTAGGAAGCTTATGATCCAGTTACAAGTGTGTTCAGGTACCTCTAGTTGGTTTAATTTACTTAGAAGAGTGTCCGGAATGATGGTATTGAATGTTGAACTGAAGTCTACAAAGAGGACCCTTGCGTAGGTATTTGGAGATTCAAGGTGTTGTAGGATGTAATTTAGAGCCATGTTAGGAGCATCATCTGTCGATCTATTTGGTCGGTATGCAAACTGCATAGGATCTAACAGCAGATCTGTAATGGTTTTCAGGTGGGACAGCACAAGCCTTTCAAAGATTTTCATAACTACAGATGTTAGAGCAACTGGTCTGTAGTTATTCAGTTCC
Organism: Hydrophis major; assembly: GCA_033807585.1. Classification (NCBI taxonomy): domain Eukaryota; kingdom Metazoa; phylum Chordata; class Lepidosauria; order Squamata; family Elapidae; genus Hydrophis; species Hydrophis major. The sequence continues at coordinate 323,535,125 of CM066328.1, read as the reverse complement.
TTGATGGAGGGCTTCTTTGGCACTGGGATGATGGTAGAACGTTTGAAGCAGGAAGGAACATAGCACATCTCTATTGATCTATTGAAGATTCAGGATCAGTGAAAGGTTTACATTTTATTCAGGCTGGAGGCCAGGTTTAGGATATTTTAATTTATTCCTTCATTTGAGATCATAAGTGTTTTTACTACATAGCATTTTTATTTGGCTTGTGTTTGTTCTTGTTAAAACCTCCAAGCATTTAGAACAAAATTATTTTCCCTAATCTATCAAGCTGCTAGCTACTTCTTAGTTTCCCCAAATGATGTGTTTTGTTTATGTTCAAGGACTGCAGCATCTCAGTAATGCAATCAAAGGCACAAGACAGACAGGTTTCAAAAAGCTCCCTGGCTTGAGCTCTGCACTGTTTGTTGTTGTCAATATCTAATCCATCCATCTCTGTGGCTGACTTGTGTGATCACACATTTCTGAACTGACAGGAGTGGTAAGCACATTCCATGGATAAAATGTCTCCAAGCATCAGTTTGAAGGATGCCAGTTTTTGTGCATTCACAGCACTGAGTCTTCCTCAGAAAGTGATATCAACATATGCATCAGGATCTTAAATAGAGCTGGAATCAAAAGTAGGATTTATTTCAAAACATTATTTGGTAGAATTGTTGTTGTCACTACTACAATTCACTGTTTTACCATATGACAGTAGCTCTATAATAAAGGATAATTCTCTACTAATAGCGAGGTCATGATCTTCAGCTTGGACAAATCTAAACTCTCCCCATCCCTGTTAATGTTTTAGAAGGGAGAACATTCAGCTTCAGATGGAGATGACATGCTGTGCCATAATATATATGAATCAGAGATTTCTTTTTCAGGTGTTCATAACTTAGAGGAAATGAGGGCCACCTTTGGATTTTGGGTGGCATGCTAGAGGCTGCATTTCAAATAACAAATAGTTAAGTCAGATAGTCAAATAACAAAGAGTTAGTTAAGAAAAAACAAAACTGTGAGTTCACCAATATCTATATTGAATTTCAATTGAAATTCAGCTCATTCAATGCAATTATGATTACACTCCATATCCTTATTTTACAACTTTCTTTGTTGTTCCTGCAAAAGAAAATTCATATTATACTAATTTTATAAATAGGTAATGGTTGCATCTGTCAAAAAGAAAAAGCAGCACCAACTGTTGTGAATTAATAAAAGTACTTGAATAAAGATTGTTGAAACCTTAAAGTAAAGTGCAGGGTTCTGGCCCTGCACTTCTGATTGGCCGATAATAGCAATATCGGATTGGTCCGTTCAGGAGAATCTGATTGGCTATTAACGAGCCTTTCTCATTGGTTAAAAGAGTTAACATTCCTGTGTTTTCATTGGCTAAATACCCAAGAGCTTGCCTATATAAAGGGGGCTGTTGTGGCCGTTTTCTGAACTGTTGCACCATGTTAAATAAAGAGTTCAAGTTCACTGTTCATCGACTCATCTCCACTTCTTGCACCATGCACAGAACATAACACTGGCAACGAAGGTGGGATGTGGAGATGTCAGAGCTGACTGAACACTACAGAATGATAACTGAGCACATGGCTGAAACGCACCAATGACAGAACCATGTCCGGCAGCGTCATACCACCCACTCCATTCGACCCAGCACAAGAAGACTGGGACTCATATATGGATCACTTCCAGATGTTTCTGGAAACCAACAATTTGAAGGATGCAATGACCGGAAAGAAACAGGCGGTATTCCTAACTCATTGCAGACCGACCGTATTCAAGATGGCCAAGGCACTAGCAAAACCGGCAGAAGTAAAGTCCATGGACTGGGATGTCCTCAAACCCCTGCTAAGGGCCCACTATGCACCAACATACCAACGCTCGTTAGAAGGCATGAATTTTACCAGAGAGATCAGAGGAAGGGCAAAAGTGTTGCTGATTTCATAGCTGATCTCCAGAATCTGGGAGGCCTATGCGAGTTTGCTGACCTCGAAGAAGCCCTGAGAGACCGAATAGTTCTGGGATTAGATGCACCAGGCATGCAGAGTAAGCTGATGGCGAAAGGCGACATTAGCCTTACAGATGCCATTGCTGACGCTACTGCAACAGAAGCAACTAGGGAGTCGGCTGCCCGAATGCACCGCACCCATGCCCCACTAAGTTTCACCTCACTTAGAAGAACAGGCAATGACAGCCCACCACGAGGACCTCAAATCGTCATTGAAAAGCGATGAAGAAGAGGTCAACCAGCTCCGGTCTGAACAAGACCAATGCCAGAGATTGCAGTACCAATGCGCTGGTTGTGGGGCAAACCATCCCTGATCAGACTGCAAATTCCTCGACGCGCTCTGCCATGTGTGTGGGAAAATAGGCCACATCAGACAGGTCTGTAGAAGCAAACAAGGACCCAGCCAGCCCCCGAGGGGGGCTAACTATCACCAATCCATAGGAAGCCATCCTGTAAAGCGAGAACCCTTGAACCACCAATGGAACAACCACTTCTACAGAAACAAACCCCTAAACCACTCAACAAAGCGAGAAGAGGCGCACCAAACTATTACGATTGGTCACGCCTCATCACTGGATGCCAAGAAGATCCGGGTGAAGGTGGCCATTGAAAACCAGCCTTGTATGATGGAAGTCGATTCAGGATCGTCCCTCTCAATGGTTTCCTGGGAGACCCTCAAGCAACTCATCCCTACCGTCCGGCGACAAGACCTCTGATTCCAAAGAATCATACTCAAAGATTATCAGGGAAATCGAATTCCAGTCGTTGGATCCAGCCAAGTCCGTGTCTCATTTAAAAATCGTACTGCATCTCTACCCCTGACTGTAGTCGACAGGGATCGGCCTCGCTTGTTAGGCCTCCAATGGTTCGCTCCACTTGGAATTGAAGTAGCCGGTATTCACCGAACCAGCAGCAACAACTGGGAAGAGGCTCTCATCCAAGAATTCCAGGACGTCTTTGCAGATAAACTAGGCGAGTACAAGGGGACCCCAATATCATTTAACCTCAACCCCGAAATAGCTCCCATCCGCCTTAAGCCTCGTCAAGTTCCATTTGCCCTTAAACCAAAGATTGACGAGCAGCTTGATAAATTAATAGCCCACGGGGTGTTAGAACCAACTGACCATTCTCCCTGGGAAACCCCGATCATGACACCCATCAAGCCAGATGGATCGTTAAGAATTTGTGGGGACTACCGAGCCACCCTGAATCACGCCCTGCAGCAAAATGCTTACCCGGTACCGGTGGTGCAACACCTTCTCCATTCCCTGGGGGGCGGAAAAGTCTTTGCTAAACTAGATCTAGCCCAGGCATACCAACAACTGCCTGTAGACAAAACAACAGCAGAGGCCCAAACGATCATTACGCACTGAGGTGCATTTAAATGTAACCGACTCTAATTCAGAGTGAGCGTGGCCCCGGGAATCTTTCAAAGTTTGATGGAAAGTCTATTACAAGGGATAAAAGGTGTTGTCCCCTATTTTTGTGACGTTTTAATTGCTGCTCCGACTCAAGAAATACTAAGGGAGAGCCTGGGGTTGGTTCTTCAGAGATTTAAAGACTCGGGTCTCAAAGTTAAAAAAAACAAGTGTCAACTATGTACAGATCGAGTAGAATTTTTAGGATATTTAATAGATAAACAAGGCATTCACCCCACCGATAGCAAACTTAGAGCAATCAAAAATGCCCCAAAACCCCGCAATAAGGCTGATCTCCAAGTTTTCCTAGGCCTTATTAATTTTTATAACGTCTTTCTGCCTCACAAAGCAACCGTAGCCAAACCCCTACATCATTTATTGGACAAAAAAGCACCCTGGGTTTGGGGGCACCGAGAGGAACATGCGTTTCGACAAGTAAAAAACCTATTGACCTCCGACGCTGTTTTGATGCAGTATAATGAGACTTTACTTTTTACGGTTACATGTGATGCATCACCATTCGGAGTGGACGCCATTTTGAGCCATGTTTTACCAAACGGAAGTGAAGCCCCTGTTGCCTATTTCTCAAAAACGCTATCAAAAGCAGAACGCAATTATAGTCAAATCGATAAGGAAGCTCTTGCTATTGTATCTGCAGTTAAACAATTTCATGAATATATTTATGGGCGAGCTTTCACTATAATAACTGACCACAAACCTTTACTGGGAATAATAGCGGGAGATAAACCAACCCCTTATATATTATCTCCCAGAATGACTCGCTGGTCAGAATTCTTGGCTGCCTATAATTATAAGTTGCAACACCGCCCAGGGAAAGCCATTCCCCACGCTGACGCATTGAGCCGTGCACCACTTCCAGAAACTGTTGACGACCCTGCTCTGACCATCACAACACTGCAGATCGAGACACTCCAAAAACCGCCGTTGACAGCTCGCGATATCATGATTGAAACTAAACGCGATCCCATTTTTGCACATGTCCTCAGATGGGTAGAGCGTGGATGGCCATTGGACCAAATCCCTGACAACTACGTTCCCTTCAAAAATCGACAGATGGAACTGTTTTCCCAGAAAGGCTGCATCATTTGGGCGATAGAGTCGTTGTCCCAGAGCGGTTACAGCGAGCAGTACTGAGAATCTTGCACGATGGCCACCCCGGCATCGTGCACATGAAAGCACTCACACGAAGCTATTCCTGGTGGCCAGGCATAGACAAGCAGATCGAAGCCTGGGTAAAGACTTGTCACAAATGCCAGGAAGTCAGCAACGCCCCACCGAAAGCAACCCCAACAGAATGGGAAACACCCAGGGGACCATGGTCCCGTATTCATATGGACTTTGTGGGACCTACGAATGGACACACATTTTTATTAACAGTGCATGCCTACTCGAATGGACTCGAAATCCATGAGATGAAAAATACAACAACCGAATCAGTCATCAGGAAATTGAACAGATTATTTGCAACACACGGACTACCGGTCGTTCTGGTATCTGACAACGGGCCCCAGTTTACCGCGCTTTCTTTTGAGCAGTATCTGGCAGACCGCGGTATTCGCCATGCACTAACTTCACCGCCACATCCTGTGGCCAATGGAAGGGCCGAGCGCATGGTACAATTCATCAAAAGAACTCTATATAAAATGGACTATGGCGATATCGAAGACAAGATTAACCGGATACTCCTTTTGCAGCACATCACTCCACACAGCGTCACCAACAAAACTCCCGCTGAGTTATTGATGGGACGAAAACTCCTCTCCCACCTCGACAGACTACACCCATCGTACGAACCTGAAAAACCACACGGATCCAGCGGGAAATGCCATAATTTCCAGGTAGGCAACTTGGTTTTTGCGAGAAACTTTTATGGTGACCCATTGTGGGTCGAGGCAACTGTAATCCAAGTAACCGGACCCAGATCGTACCAAGTGAAATGTTGCGACGATAGAATATGGAAGCGCCATATTGATCAGCTGTGTTCAAGGCTGCAGTCTGGGGTCTGTGATTCCGGTGATTTCCAAACTGAGGGGAGAGGAGACGCCGAGGAGGCTGAGTTTGAAACAGCGGAAAGCACAAGCGGAAGATATGACCGCTCAGACACAACATGTGAAGAAGGATCGGGGACAGGGGTAAACTCGCCTCAAAGGGATACCGATGACATTAGTGGTAACGGAAGTTTAGATACAGAATCAGAGGCACCCTGTTCACCAGATATCATCCTACCCCAACAAGACTCTAGACAAATACCGGGAGGACAACGTAAAACAAATAGACAATCAAAACATCCTGCCTATCTCAAAGACTACATTACCGCACCCCTTAAATGGAACCCGGGGGGAAGGGGTGTTGTGAATTAATAAAAGTGCTTGAATAAAGATTGTTGAAACCTTAAAGTAAAGTGTAGGGTTCTGGCCCTGCACTTCTGATTGGCAGATAATAGCGATATCGGATTGGTTTGTTCAGGAGAATCTGATTGGCTATTAACGAGCCTTTCTCATTGGTTAAAAGAGTTAACGTTCCTGTGTTTTCATTGGCTAAATACTCAAGAGCTTGCCTATATAAAGCGGGCTGTTGTGGCCATTTTCTGAACTGTTGCACCATGTTAAATAAAGAGTTCAAGTTCACTGTTCATCAACTCGTCTCCACTTCTTGCACCACGCACAGAACATAACACCAACGTTCTCTATTTTTTATTTCATGCTTTGCTTATTAATGTTTGCACTTTCCTTGAATGTATTAACATTTCACAAGTACACAAGGATTTTAAGTATTTAGAAGAATGCAGCATTGAGGGATATGAGAAGAAAGGGAGGAGAGTAGGCTTTTAAAAACATATTCAGTGGATCCCAGAAGAGGAGGGGAAGCATAAAAGCAGACATTTGAAAGTTTCTTCAGCAGGTCTGGATGAAGCTTGCTTGCTTGATTATGTGTCATCAAATCAGTGTTGATTCTTAGGTACCACATACATTTTCTCCATGATGATCTATCCCTAATTTGGTCCTGCAGATCTTTCACAGTGTACCCATTGCCCCTATATCTGAATCCCTACACCTTATTGCTGGTTTCCTCTTCTTTTTCTTTCCACTTTTCCAAGCTTTACAGAGCCTTTCCCAAAGAATTAAGTCTTCACATGATGTAGTTCATGTAGAGTAGGATAATCAGAGCCTGATTATTTGTGTCCTGATTGCATTGATTTGCTTGATGATCCATTTGTTTCTTTTCTTGGCTGTCCATGATAATCTCAGGAGTCTTCTCTAACACCAAAGTTCAAAAGCATCAATATTCTTTCTATTCTGGAAGGAAGATTACCCAGGATAGAGAGTTACATTCATTGACTTTCTAAATACAATTCCCTGCAACCAGAGCTAACAAACAATAATTGTAGGAATTATCTTTGTGGGTTGGACTGAAATAAAATGTGTTGCTATACATATCATACATGAGATTGGCAGCTATATAAATGTGATGAATGAATAAATAAATAGATAAAACATAAAACTGATTTATTAAATATGCTCAGGATTGGTAATGAAGTCTTTTTTAATCATTTAGTTCACTAAAAATAAAATGTAAGAAGCAAATGCATTTTAAAGAGCTGCTGAAGTCTTACTTTTATTAACGCTGTGCCTAGCAAATTCCCATTCTATATAAGCAGGGCCTAACAAATTCCCATCCTATATAAGCAGGGGTGGGAATCAATTTTTTTAACAACAGGTTCTATGGGCATGGCTTAGGTGGTGGGTGTGGCTTGGTGGTCATGTGACTATGTGGACATGGCTTGGTGGTCATGTTATTGGCTGGACGTGGCCAACTCAATATCACTCACATCCAGGCATGCATCTCCTTGCCTGGCCTCTCATGACTGTGGGGATGCTGCAATAGTCGTAAGTATGAAAAATGGTCATAAGTCACTTTTTTCAGTGCCATTGTAACTTTGAATGGTCACTCCACACAAGCAAAGTACCAGCAAAGGAGGGGGAAAAAAACTCCAGAGAAGTTCCTGAGACAGGAAGTCTAGTCCTGCCAAGAATGTAATAAGGGTTAACGGAGAGGCAGTTTCTGTAAGCAATACCAGAATGTTTCCTTCCTGCCTTCCTTACAGGATTAGGCCAGTAATTTCTTCTAACAACTGCTTCTCTGAACTGCTTAGAATGTTAACAGCCAGTTCTAGCAAATAGGTGCGAACTGGTAGAATCCCTCCCCTGTAGCAGGCTTTTTTGCCTTCTCACATCTGCATCCAGTGAGCAAAGTTTCTTCAATTACCTGATTCTATGATTCTATTCCAGAATAGAATAGCAGAGTTGGAAGGGACCTTGGAGCTCTTCTAGTCTAACCCTCAGCTCAAGCAGGAAACTGTACCATTTCAGAAAAATGATTACCATTATATAAATAATTTTCAGTGTAATGTTTCCAAACGAATTCCAAGAATGATGGAACCAAAAACAAGCCAAACTCTCTAACACTCGCCCATGTAAAGTGTATGTTTATCCACAACTGTATCTGCCTTATCTTTGCCTTTAAAAAAAAATATCAGTAAAATACATGCATAGAGAAATGTTAGTGTAATGCAGGGGTCCCCAACCTTGGCAACTTTAAGACTGGTGGACTTCAGCTCCCAGAATTCCCCAGGCAGCTTTGCTAGACTTCAATTCTATGCCTGCTTACTCTCTTGTAATCCTTTCCTTGCAATCTCTCCACTCTAGGGAGTAGGAGGGGGAAAAAAACCAACAGGCATAGTTGAATGGGGAATTCTGGGAGTTGAAATCCACAAGTCTTAAAGTTGCCAAGGTTGAAGACCCCTGGTATAATGTGAACCTTTACAAAATCTGGTAAAATTATCAAAAACATAAAGGAGCTGAAAGACAGCCACTTCCATTTTATCCATACATGAAATTCTTACCAGTAGGTTTCAACTGTTATGCAAATGAGGAAGAAACAATCAAGCAATGTAATCATGATAGTTAACAATGCTGAAAAAAAGCAGAGAGAGACTAAAACCAGGTCAAGTATTTTGCTGCCTTCCCATAATAGAATTTGGAAGTTCTTGCTGAGAAGATCAAAATGTTTGCCTATGACAGGGGTGTCAAACTCGATTTCATTGAGGGCTGCATCAGGATTGTGTTTGATCTCGGGGGGGGGTAAGCATGAGTGTGGCCAGGGTGGGCGTGGCCAGTGCAACATTACTTGTGTCATCAAATGCCACTTTTTCTCGTAGTTTGTTTCTCTAGCACTCTGCCAGCGAAAATGGAGCTCGGGAGGATTGCACATGGCCCTCCTGGGCTCCGTTTTCGCTGGCAGAGGCACCACAGGCTGGTTCTTCCCTGTTTCCAGGGTGGCCCCATGGGCTACATCTACGCACTCCATTGGCTGGATTCAGCCCCCGGGCCTTGAGTTTGATACCCCTGGTCTATGAAAAGAAGTGGTAAGTAGCCAGATCCTTGCCTTTCACCATGCTAATTGGATTGATGGGAAATGAAATCCAAAACACTTTAAGGATACCAAGATTCCTACCCCTGAGCAAAACACAGAAGAATGGGAGGAAAACAATACTTTCTGTGTGGCCTAAAACATCTCAGAGGAGGCTTAATCTTCAGGGCATCCTATCTATATGACACAAACTCAAGTATTTGTAGGTTTTCAAACTCCATTTTGCTACCAGCTACAAAGTCTCATATCAAAGACAAAAGGGTGAATGCTGCCTCTGCTTTCTCGGATTCCTTATAAGTAGCCTTTCTCAAGGTTTGAGATATAAATATACACCAGGCAATTCTACAGCCTTACTTAAGGATAAATGACAAACCATTTCACAGCTAAAAATATTCTAGAAACAAGTAGTACATTCTTCAAAGTGTGACCCTGACCGAATTCATCTTTCATCCTGAATTGCGTACCTTTTTTTTTTTTACTGCTGGGCTTTTCCTATTTACTTGGCAACGAGTCCTGTTTACAGGTTTACTGTTTGTATTGTAATGGATGCAAGCTTCTCCTTGCATAGAGCCATTGCCAGCCGAGACTCATAAACAATCTGTATTGCAAATAATTCCAGTAGTTGCATGGGAGAAGGTTAGTATCTCGGAAACATTCAATATCATCTTTTGTGATTGTGGCTATTGTTGTTGTCTCTATACTCTAAGAACTGTTTAGGTGACATAGGTGGTAGAAAAATTTGATAAAGAAAGAAAGAGTACAATAAATACTATTTTTTAGATCTCTTAAAATTTCACAGGAAATAATCATATAATAATATATTATTAAATATATTATTAAAATAATATATATAATAATATATTATTATTAAATATATTATTAAGATCATAATATATTTTATGCCACTAAACCCATTTCTAAAACTGTTCATCTTTGGGCACCCCACTCTACAAAAGATGTATACAAACTGGAAGAGTGTTAACTCATAAAATATTTCTCTGGTCTTTTAGAGCTGCCAACAGAAAGGGAGGGGGGAGTAGTGAAGCAGCTGCAACACCAAAACTGCATTCCAGGGATGTTTTCAAAGATAATTTCTAGACCACCGAAGTTTCTGCCAGCAAAATTCTAACTGGAGGTTATGATTGATGATTCTTGGCTATGAATGTGTCCCATTGGAGAATTATGAATTATGATACACCCAGGGGATGGGGGAAAACCAGGGTCAAGGGTGACAATGAATAATGTGTCTCAAAGTCGGCTACCTCCAGGCAGCACCAGCATGTCTTCTCCTTTGAAAATCAGGCTGGACACTCATGATTTAAATGGGGGTGACTACCAGAGCCCTGACAGAGGCTTAAAGAACCATGATAAACATAAACAGGAAAATGGAAGCTCAGTCCCACAAGGAGCTAATTAAGTGGACTAGATATGCTTCCATTTGAAAGACCAAGCACTTTTCAAATCTCTGATGGACTGTCATATAGAGAAAAGCTATCTATTGATTATGTCTCATCCTCCAAATCAAGGCAAGAATTTTGACAATGAAACCAATTAGTAAGGGAGATGAATGCCCTTTTGATGGATATGTTCAAGCAGAAGCTATCCAATTATCTACTAGGGATTTATTAATCTGGATTCCTACACTGAGTGGAGAATTAAGGCTTGGTGGCTTTCTGCTTTATTGTTCATGAATTCTGAAATAATCATCCTAACTCATTTCCCTTTCACCAAATCAAATCCTCAATCCAAACCATCTTATCAAACTTTTAAATGAAATCTCAATACTAGTAGGATTCCTTCCCCTTCCCCTTCTTCTTATCCACAACTTAAGACCAGCCAGGCCTCACTGTCAACTCTTCACATAGGCCAAGTCAAGAAACAGACTTCTTAAGAATTACTGGAAATTAACTATACAGGATAAAATTTATTGAAATAGGCTACAGCAATAGAATCTTAAAAGCCTGACTATGTCTCCCCTTCCCTTGTGTGTATGTGCCAGGGAGTTAAGACAGAATCAGTTTGAGTTCCCAATGTTTTCTTCATTTCATTAGCTTTAAACATGTTTTTATGGCTGGTGCCACATAGTTTCTCTGAGACCATCTCTGTGCTCTCTGCTCTGTGAATAATAGTTTGTGATTCAATCAATAAGCCAGAAAAATCAGAAGATAGAGAAGTCCATGATAATTTTATCGTTTATTATTTAAATTTTTATGCCATGCTTCTCCTTTATAAGTTGATTCTTCTATCTAAGCTACCTTCCAAATGTTCTCAACCAAGGATCCAGGTTATCTGCACCAAAGCTAACACATAGTAAGATGGGTGGCAAACAAATTTAATAAATAATAGCACACTTCCTATTGTCTTAATTCCTTCATATTGCAGCACAGCACTTTTTCTGACTCAACAGATCATGCTGTTTTATCTCCTTGTCTCTGAGTTTGAAAGTCTCTACAACCAACATTATTCTGATATTGATGGCCCAGGTATAAGATGCTAGAAACCAATCACTACTAACCTCTCAGCCTCTTTTCTCCAAGGCTCTAAAAATCTTGGCTAATGAGTCTCGGGGGTTAGAAACCTGTGTTCAGAAAACAAGACACAATATCTACCTCATCATTTGTCCCAGGAAGACAACCTCCTTGCTTGCTTCACACCTCCTACAAATTTGCTAGCACAATGTTGTTATGGAACTTAGCCAACTTGAATGAACTTTTCTTGAGTTTTCTAAGAAAGTATTCTTAGTGTCAAAATCTTTTCCCTTGTCTGTGGACCTTAACATGAACCTTTTCCTAGCAATGATGTACCAAATAAAAACCCCAAAACAAAATAAAAATGTTTTATTCGTTCTTTATTAAAAGATGGATATGCTTTAATATTATTTTGCCCACAATTATCATCTGATTGTCTTCCTCATATAATCAAATAACTTGTGATGCACCTTAACAATTTAACAATTCCCTTTACAACAGTGGATCTCAAATTTATGGCATCACATTATCACCAAATGATAAACAAATTCATGTTAGGGTTAAATATATCATTTGAAATAATTACATTTTAATCTGTGTATTATGGGAGTCCTCAAATGTTGTGGTGGAGCAGCTGGTCAATGCAAGCGTATGTGAACAAAATAGGAGCAAAGCCCACAGTGATTTGTCACAGTATTCTGACTTTGCCTAGCCAGCCTGATCAGGTTTGAAAAATAATGTTGCTTCCTTTCTAAGATGCTGGCTCACAATTGAAAAGAGTCCTTGCTCTGTATCACTCAGCTCAATGCCAAGAAACTGCTCTGAACAACTACAACTTTCCAAGTTATTCTATCCCCATTTTTAAAAGAGATACATTCTAATAAAACAACCATAAGTTCAACATGCAGCAAACAAACAAAAAAGTTGGGAAAGCAAAACTGATGCACCCACTTAATGACATTAATTTAATCATTACCTTTATTTTCAAGTGCACCCACAAATTAAACATTAACTTTACAATTCCATATCAGCTCCCAATTTTAGCCAAATTGATTTTTTTAAAACCTATGACATTTCAGAGTGGGGTGGGGGTGGAGAAGCTATCCATCATATACGGAGGACCCAAGGCTGAGGGCAATGATATATCAGCCACGGTTGGATTTATTCCTGAAAGTGATTTCCCTATGACCCTTCTTACATCTTTAACAACATAAAAGAGCCAAGGTCAACCATAATATAGAAAAGCAACTGGGAAAAGAAATACAGCGCAACAGATAGCCCCAATAGTGTTCCCCGCTATCCAATTAAAATGTAACCTGACTCAGCATATCCACTTATGGGGGGCAAAGGCTAATATAAATTATACCAACTAAGAGTTTCATGTCAGATATTGCCTTAGGCAAAATGAGCTGTAGAAGATGAAGGATTTTTAGTAATAGTATTCAGGATTGCAGTCTTGGTAAATATAATACAAAGATTAGCTATTCTTCTTAAATGAGGGAGTTATCAAGGCTACTCCTTGATAACTTTTGTGTAGATTGCTGTATCCAGAAGATACTGTATGTCCAGAACTTCAAGAAGATACTGTACTGAATGTTTTAGAACCTACAGAGCAATCTCCCAAGCAGGTGGGAATCATTTCTTTTATAACATGCATAGATTTGGACTGTACACAAACACATATTGGGCTGATGTGAGTATTAACTAAGTATTACCTATGAAGAGATTTTTGTTTTGTTGTGGAAGTTGTGGATCAGAGGTGGTATTCAGCAGGTTCTGACCAGTTCTGGAGAACCAGTAGCAGAAATTTTGAGTAGTTCGGACAACTGGCAAATACCACCTCTGACTGGAGATTTTACAGTATCCTTCTCCTGCCACGGGCACCAAGCCACGCCCACAGAACCAATAATAAAAAAAAATTGAATCCCACCACTGTTGTAGATGCTCCATTACTGGAGATGGAGAAGAAAGATTGGGCAGCCATTTGTCCAGAATGGTATCGGGTCTCTTGGTTGAACAGGGCATTTGCATTAGAAGACCTCCAAGACCCCTTCCAACACTGTTATTCTGTATTGTGTTATTAAAATGAGTGGGATCATTACAATTTCTTCTGGCTGTTTTTTTTTAAATATCATTCACTTTGCTTCCTGTTGATTTTAGGGGAGACAAAACCTTTGGAGAAATTCTACCTATTTTTATTATAAGTAGAAGGATAACGTGAATGATTATTCTGTCACTGCACTGTACCACACTGTTTCTGTTTCAACATTTTATTTTGCAAAATGTTATTTTTTTATAATTTTAATTTCATTATGACAAGTTGCAAAAAGCTTACAGTGCAGTGGACTTTACTTTCTACATCCTCTCTACTTCTTCCTTCAGGCTCTGGGACTTCTACTGCTTCTCATACTCCTTCTTTCTGATATTGCTCTCATTTGACACTCTTACATCTATCACCACCACTATTTTCTGTTCCTTATCTACTACCACAATGTCTGGTTGATTGGCTAGTAGCTAGCAATAGCAATAGCACTTAAATTTATATACCACTTCACAGTGCTTTACAGCAGTTTACTCGAAGAAGTTTACAGAGTCAGCCTATTGCCCCTAACAATCTGGGTCCTCGTTTTACCCACCTCAGAAGGATGAAAGATTGAGTCAACTGGGAGCCAGTGAGATTTGAACTGCCAAACTGCTGGCAAATGGGAGTCCGCAGGATTAGCCTGCAATACTGCATTCTAACCACTTTGCCACCACAGTTCCTACGTGTGTGTGTGTGTGTGTGTGTGTGTGTGTGTGTGTGTGTGTAAACATATTCACACACACAAATATTGAAAACAGTATAATTAGATAAACATCAGCCACAGTATAAGTAATAAGTACAGCATTAAAATCACAAAACTGAATAGTAATTACAAAGGTAGTGATGTATGATCATCTACAGTATACTACCTATGTCATGTGAAATTGCCTGGTATTGTGACAGAAATGTATTCTGATGGCCTCGGCAATTCAATAGACAAATACATAGCTAATTGTAATGTAGGTGTAAGAATTTCAACAAGAGCTTTTAAAGTGCTTCTGGAAGGCAGGAAAAGAGATTTGCACTCAGGGGTAAAATACAGTACCAAAGATACTGTTCACAAGTAGCAACTGGTGAAGTGTTTCTTCAAGGCCATGCAGCAGACACATACTGAGGTGAACAATAAACATTCAGTAAATAAACATTCAGCTGAGTAATATTTATGTTATTTATTTAACTTTTACCATTTTATGCATTCTAGAGATGAAAAGTTTCCCAACCAGGTTTATGTAACACTAATGAAAAATAAAACATAACTAGATCTGATCTCTTGATCAGGCTGATAAAATGCCCATGATCCTCATTACTTACCTGAAGGCAAACAGAATAGAAGATGTAAGTATAACCCATAAAAGATATTCCTGCATCAGTAAATTAAATTTAACAATAAATACATCATGATCGTGATGATTTCTAAATTTAGAATAGAACAGAGTTGGAAGGGACCTTGGAGGTCTTCTAGTCCAACCCCCATTATGAAGGCATTGTAAAGTGGTATTAACACTTCATGTGATCTTCATTCTATCCCTCTGTTTATGCAGCCTAAAACTGTGTTGGCTTTTTTGGAAGTTGCAGCACACTGCTGTCTCATATTTAAATGGTTGTCCACTAGGACTCCAAGATCCCTCCCACAGTCACCACTATTGAGCAAGGTACCACATATACTGTACCTGTGCATTTTGTTTTTCTTGCCTAAATGCAGAACCTTACTTTTCTCACCATTTAATTACATTTTGTTAGATAGCACCCAATGTTCAAGTCTGTCAAGGTCCTTCTGTATCTTAAACCTATTTTCCAGAGTGTTGGCTATTCCTGCTAGATTGGTGTCATCTGCAAATTTGATGAGTTCCCCATCTATCCCCTTGTCCAAGTCATTGATGAAGATGTTCAAGAGTAGTGGGCTTAAAACAGGGTCCTGGGTACCCCACAGCATATCTCCCTCCATGTAGACATGGTTCCATTGAGGACAACACGTTGAGTGTGGTTGGTCAGCCAGTTACAAATCCATCTGGTGGTGATGCGGTCTACTCCATATTTTTCTATTTTATCAAGTAGTCATAGGTTATGGTCTACTTTACCAAATGCCTTACTGAAGTCCAAGTAAATTATATTGACAGCATTCCTTTTGTCCACTAATTTTGTCATTTTGTCAAAGAATGCAACAAGATTAGACTGGCATGATCTGTTTTTGACAAACCCATGTTGGCTTTTGGTTATTACTTCGTTTGCTTCTAGGTGTTTGCTGATTTGTTGCTTGGTTATCTTTTCCAGAATCTTCCCTGGTATTGAGGTCAAGTGATGGGTCTGTAATTTCCTGGATTATACTTTTTCCTTTTTTGAATATGGGATAAATTGTTCCACTTAATTCCATAACACACGGTTGAAAATGAAAGAGAGAATGAAGATCTTATTATGTGCATACTTGTTTACTTGTGTTCAATAGCCAAAACACAGGGAATGAAGGCACCAGCACTTGAGAGTTAAGACTGAAATCTATCCTATAAAATGTAAGTGCAGGGCCCTCTTCTACTTATAACTTATAGCCAGGTGTGTGTCTACTGCAAACTCCCACACAGAGTATCTAATTCAGCCACATAGCACACAGACAGTGTTAGCAAAAAGAAAGAAAGCATTACAAAATGTCAGTCGTGCTATAGGCCAACAGAACAGTATGATGTCCATGTAAGATGCATCCACAGATGCCCATTTTAAGCAATAATCAATACCACTTAGAGAGTTCATAAAACAAGTTCTAAGCTTGACATCCAGCATGCAAACCATCAACTGTTGTGTGACTCTTGAAACAAGCAAACATTTGGAGGAAGACACTAAAACACCAATTCATTTCCCTTCATGCCAGCAGCTTCCTACATAATGACTTTGCAAAAGGAAAGAAAAGCACATTGAAAAAGCAAACAGTATTTATTTTTACTGTGGTTTTCCCCCTGCCAATCACATTTCCTTAACCTTACCCGTCTTTTCTCAATATCTAGACTAAAACAAAAACACATGATAATTACCAGACTTACTCTACTTTAAGGACATAAAAAAAAGCCTCTGAGAAGTGCCATGTTTTGGTGTACATGTCTTACAGGTTAACCCTTAAAATACTGGCATTTTCCAGAATCCCAGCATATATCTAGAGTGGCAAACTGCTGCTTCAAGGACAAAGTGTCTAATCATTAGATGATGTTACAAGAAGCCTCTTGTGTCTTGAAGACATCTAATGCATCTATTTTTTCTTCATTTCAGAATGAAGCTTTCTTGATAAAATCCAAACATGGACATTATGTTTTCCTTAGGGGAATTCCTCCTCCAAACTCTTTATTTGATAATAGATTATTAGAACTTGTAATCTTATTGAAAACACTATCTTTTCGTTTTTTATATATTGACTCAGGGATATGCTGATTCAAAGTAATTCTCCTTAATAATATTCCAGACTAGATTTCTGCTTCTTAATGCACAAAACAAGAAGTACAACTGCAAATTTTACAATAAACGAATCTTTGTCTAGGTTCCTTTTTCATTGCAGGATTATATATCCAAAGTAGTCTTCCCAAGTGCACCTTGGATTCTGTAAGTGGCAAGAAGTTGCAAGTCCAAGAGAAACCACAATATATCCAACCGGGGTGGGATTCTATCAGTTCACACCTATTCGCTAGAACCGGTTGTTAACATTCTAAGCAGTTCAGAGAAGCAGTTGTTAGAAGAAATTACTGGCCTAATCCTGTAAGGAAGACAGGAAGGAAACATTCTGGTGTTGCTTACAGAAACTGCCTCTCCATTAACTCTTATTACATTCTTGGCAGGACTAGACTTCCTGTCTCAGGAACTTCTCTGGAGTTTTTTTCCCCTTCTTTGCTGGTACTTTGCTTGTGCGGAGTAACAATTCAAAGTTACAATGGCACTGAAAAAAGTGACTTATGACCATTTTTCACACTTACGACTGTTGGAGCATCCCCACAGTCATGAGAGGCCAGGCAAGGAGATGCATGCCTCGATGTGAGGGATATTGAGTTGACCACGCCCAGCCAATAACATGACCACAAAGCCATGTCCACCTAGTCACATGACCACCACTTAAGCCACACCCACAGAACCAGTTGAAAAATTTGAATCCCACCCCTGTATCCAACCCAAATGACATTTGGAGTGAATTTATATTATTCTTTCTTTCTTCATTACACCAACTAATGAATCATCTTAGACAAAAATACCAAGTTGTAAGAAAAAGGATGCATTTCCTCATATACGTTTTTGAATAATAATGTTATTCAAAAACATTACTTTATTTGTCACATTTAATCAACAGGTTCTGCCTTCAATCCCTTGAAAGAAAATAAACATGGAATAGCCATAATTTTCTTTCTGGCATTTAAAACTTTAGCTTCATTTTTCCTGTGTCACATTTTTTTGTGAGACAAACTAATATCTTCAATTCAGTAAAGAAACCAATAAGTTTGTCTATTTAAAAAGTAAAACACGGTGAAGCATGCTGTGCTGATAAATTTAATATTGGTAGCAAAGTTACTCAATTCCTTAGACTGAGATGGGCAGTATTTTAATTTAATTGATAAATAAGTACATATTTTTAAAAATATTTGCAAATTCCAGAGAAATACCTTACCTGTTTCTGAATACAGTTGCACTACCACACTCAAAAGATAGTCTGCAATTTGGGAGTTACTCTAGACTCGGAGCTCCTGCTTCGAAAACAGTTGGTTGCTATGCTAGGTTATTTTGATAGAGTTACATCTAGTATATCAATAGTAACTATTGTTAGAGCAGAAGGTCTTGTTCATGGTCACTCACACTTAATCAATTCTCAATTGGATCACTATAATACATTCTATGTGGTTTTGCTCTTGAAGAACATCCAGAAACTATAGCTGGTATGGAATTGGGATATACTCTGATATATGTTCTTGAGTAATCTCTTTCTTTCAGAAACTCCATTGGCTTGCAGAGGAATTTGGAATGCAATTTAAGGCATACATATATGGTGTGTTGTGAGTTAATTTTGTGAGTTTGCTACCTAGCAAATTTTATGAGTTTGTTTGCAATCAAATTTTATGTGAAAGACTGAGCTAGCTGATGGCAGATAGATAGATCTCTGAATGAATCTATGATTCTGTGAGCAACTCAATCTGCCTGCCTGCTTTGCCTGATTTTGGGTAAAAGTTGCTCTTATTTTATAAAAAAAATTCAATATTTATATAAATATTTATAATATTTACATACAAGCCATGTCCAGCCAGTCACATGACCATCAAGCCACACCCACAAATTAGGCCATGCCACAGAATCGGATAGTGGTCCCTGGGATTTAAAATTATGAGTTTGGTGGTCCCTGAGGTCCAAAAGGACCTTGCTTTGGAGGGTTGTGTACAATTGGCTTCAAGCCTTGACTCCATATAGGAGGGTTGGATCTAACTAAGGAAGCCTACTTAGAAGTAACAGCAACTTCCCAATAAAACATTACTTTCACTGAGTCTTTCCATTTCTCACTTTTATGCCTTTCAGTCCTTTAAATGAATGTACATAGATGAGAGGGGGAGGGGGGAAGGGAGGAATGTGTTATTGTATAGATTGGTGTCCTGAGCTTGAAATTGGGAACACAGATTTTAAGCAGTTGTCTCTCAGCCTTTTCCCATAATTTGCAAAATGGGTATAGTAGAAACCATAGTCATATTAATCATGATCCATTTTCCAAATTGCCGATAAGTTGCCTGTGTGTATGGAGCACCTATTTTAAAATATCTTTATATATACATTTACATATACATATACATATACATATACATATACATATACATATACATATACATATATATATATATATATATATATATATATATATATATAGAGAGAGAGAGAGAGAGAGAGAGAGAGAGAGCACATATCTTAAAATATGTTACTATTCCTATCAATAGTTTATTTGGATTTGTCATTATCTGGAACAAGACAAATAAGCAACACTAAAAATGAAGAGGGAAGTATAATAAAATGTGAGGTACTATTCATATCTGAATTCACTGTTATGGGCAATATATTACTCTTGTTTCCAGGAAAGCACAAATAACAATTTGCATTTTGCACTAAGTAATATTAGAGGCAGTACAGTCATATGCTAGCAATAAACATTTTTTGTTTTGTTGTCTTGCATAAAATAGCTTTTTGTCACCTTATATGTGTATGCATGTACATATATTTACACAAATATCACAGAGGAGGCAGTCATCCTATTATAGCCCAAGGCATATCATGGCCTTGATGCATGATCCTGGAATATTTTTCTAACAGCAGACCTTGAATTCTATTTTGCTTACTTTATTGAAGATTTTACAGGCTTTGCATTTTAACTCCTGCTGTTATTATGTTGTTTTCCATTTCAACTTCTTGATTTTAAATTATTTTTAATATTGTTTTTGTTTGTTGTAAACTGCCTTGAGAGGATTCTCCTGAAATGCCACATTTAAATGTATTAAAGCAGGAGTGTCAAACTCAAGGCCCACGGACCAGATCTAGGCCTTCGGGGCCAGCCTGGAAATAGTAAAGGACCAACCCACAGTGCCGCTGCTAGTAAAAATGGGCCATGTATGGGCTGCGAGAGGGTGCAGTAAACAGTAAATATTAAGAAAGGGAGGGAGGGAGGAAGGAAGGAAGGTTGGATGCAAGGATGGATCAATGAATGGATCTTCTTGGCACCTTCCTAATTACTAAACATCAGCTTTCAATATTTTATTTTGTTTCTTGGAATGAATACATTTGTAGAAAGCTTTATTACATAAAACATATTTCCATCCTAAAATTGTTACATTATAAAGAAATTTTGTTTTACAGTTATATTTGTTGAAAACCAAAATGACTTGAAAACCACACTTCTTCAGATTCACTACTTGATTCCAGTGCAGTTTTTAAAATATATCCAAAACCATTAAGATGGAATACTCTTATTCAAATATTTTGGTTTCTTGTTTAGCTGCCAGAGTCAATTGAAGCAATTAGATAAAAAATAAGAACAATAATTGGTTGTTTTGAAGAGTATTGTTCTTCAGGTAATATCTTTTACATTTACACAAGCCATTTTTGTAATCTGTATTGTTCACATTAGATCATGTAGAATTGTATTTTTACATGTAGTTTATTTGAAAAACAGGATGACATAAACTGTTTATGGCAACATACACCTCCAATTTATATCTCATCATTATCTAGTTCATTGCTAAGATTGACTGTGACTATCTATGCTTATACATAGCTGCATTATGAGTCTTAACAGAGATATCAGAACTAAAAACACAGTCTTCTCTCTCTATCAGTGTGTTATGGTTCTGGTGTTCCTGCAATTAATCCAATGATGTCCTGAATTGTACAGGGCTGAGAGAATGGCCTCAAAGAACAGGAGGAAGAGCCGTTCCCAAGGCAACAGTCAGATAAGTGGGGCTTGAGCCCAGGCCAAGAAATTAATTTGAGAAAACATCTCAGACCAGCCCCTCCCTAGTTCAAAGGAAAGTAAAGTGAGGCAAGAAGCACATTCAGATTTGCAAGATTCTGTTACTATAGCTATATTGTATTCTTTGCCTACATGGCACTGATTTCTAAGTTTAGTCTATTTTGTAGGAGTGACATGGATATTTTCTTTTCATTTATAATCACTTTGATTTCTTATATTAAGGCCAAATTCTTATTGCCTCACAATTTTCCTGGTATCCGTTGGGGGAGGGGAGGTGTCAAAGAAGGCAAGATGGCAGTTGCAGTTGTGGAACTGAAGGTGCTTGGAATTTTGCACGTGCCTTTCTTTAAAAATGATCCATATGACAAAATAGCAAAGTGAATGCTGTGTGAGTGTTCACTGCTTGCGCATGATTTACATTGTTTTATTGACTGATTAATTGGTTGTTCTCACAAATGAGGCTCATTACTCTTTGCCCAAGCAAAACACAGAGGATATAGGACTGAGACTGGAAATTCTGTGGGCTGAGAGTCAAAGCAAACTAAGAAGAGAAGCAATTATTATATAGCCTTTTTCCAATATCAGAAAAGAACATGGATATGCAACAGGGACTACTCTAATTAGAAGGTGGATTGTCCTAGTTCACATATAAGAAAATTGTTTTTTCTATCCTGACCTGATCAACTGACAGAGCAGTACCTCATGCCTGTTTATTATAACTTCAGCCTGAAGGGCCCCTGAATGATTGCAGAGAAGATCACATGCCATCTCAAACTGCAAATGTGGTATTTTACTAGTTAGGACAAATATAGTGTATTTGACAGTGTAAAAGACAGTTCAGTGTTTCCAAATATGTTTGCAAATGTGTATACACACACACACACACACACATCACATTGACTTTTCTCTTTGGACAACAAACACAATAATATACACTGGCCAAGGAATGCAGCAATTTTAATAATATAGTATCTTGAATCGATATAATTTGCTTCCATTAACTTTGACTCAAAATCAAACAAGGAGGCTTAGATCTTTCTCTTTTGGACAGATGGGGCTTTGCCATAATTACCTGAATGTCTTCATTCAGTCATTAATATGGACTGGTTTTCAACTGCACTGTAAACATGCACTTTAGGTGATAAGCCATCAGTCAATTAGTTCCTGGCCACTTGGTAAAATTTTATCTTAATGAAGTCTGTTATTGTAACATGCTTCACAAGTGTTTTGGACTCTGTACAAAGGTGACCACTGCACAGCCCAGGTTTTTTTTTTTTTTTCCTGTGCAAGCCTTTAACGAAAGGTTCCCATTTTGGTGAGCCTGAAAAAAAACAGCTACAGCTACTTTAAGTTAATAGAACTTAAAGTAGACATAACATTTTTTCTTCAGCTCCCCAAAAGCAGAGGAGATAACACAGGTGGGCCTGAAGCATTTCTGAACCATTTCCAAAGCATACATATGACTTAAAAAAATGTATTTCTTCTTGATAACTTCCTTTTTGAACACTTCCTTTACACATCAGAGTGAACAAGAATGATACAGAGGGCCAAAAATAAATACTGTAAAATATGATGCAAAAAAGTAGAATAGAATAGAAAATGGGGGAGGGGGGAATAGGAGCATGGCTAGAACTAATGGCTTTCAACTCCTTTAGACTTTAACAACATGTATTCAACATGTTCTGTACCTTCATTTGAATTCTTGAGATCCCCGCGTTTTGATTGGCCAAAGCGCGGGGCGATCGGATTGGCTAGGTGAGCTGCGCCGATTGGCTCGCTGAGAATCTCCCGCGATTGGTAGATTTGAATCGTGGGAGATTCAAAGTGGTGCCATTGGCTGTGGCTGCCGTGGCTTGGAAATAAAAAGCCGCAAAGTTTTTCTAAGAGCCAGTTCGGTTCCTGACTACAATAAAGAGCTTGACACAAAGTCACTGACTCCTGGCTTCCTTCCATACAGACATAACACTGGCGACGAGGATGGGATTCTTATCCTGAACTGAAGCACGTGTCCGACGGAAGCCAGCCAACCGACGAGATGGCCAGCATCGCGCCATCAACCCCCTTCAACCTGCCAGAGAGGACTGGGAATCTTACACGGACAGTTTCCACATGTTCCTCGAATGCAACGATCTGAAGGATGCCACGGGACTGAAGAAACGAGCCATCTTCCTAACGCACTGCCGGCCCGCAGTGTTTAAGATGGCAAAAGCGCTAGCCAAGCCTGCCGATGTTACCGTGATGGATTGGGCGGACCTCGAGCCATTACTCTGGAAACACTACACTCCAGCCATACCCATTTTCATCCGACGACACAAATTTTATCAGCGGGACCAGTGGTCGGGCGAGAGTTTCAGTGATTTCGTTGCAGAGCTGCGGCGACTTGGAGGACTATGCGAATTCTCCAATATGAATGAGGCCTTGCGGGACCGAATCGTGCTCGGCCTTTGGGACCCCATTCTCCAAAGTCGGTTGATGGCTAAGGGCAACATCGCTCTCATCGATGCCATCTCCGAAGCCACTGCAGCCGAAGCAACCCGACAATCAGCAGGCCGCATGCGGAGACCGAACGCCAGGGACTGCACCGCAAACAACAACCCTGCAAGGTCAACCGAAGCCCAACCTGAAACTACCACCCACCAGGGCGAACTCCACTCCACCTTGGGCACGTCAGACGAGGAGGAAGACATCCACCATCTCCAGGCAGGTCGCGACCAGCACAGCCGGCAGAGTCATAAGTCGAGGACCGCATGTGCCGGTTGAGGAGGCGACCACCCCAGATCTGAATGCCAGTTCTTCGACTCCGTTTGCTGGCACTGCGACAAAAACGGCCATATAGCCCGCGTCTGCCGCCTCAAGAAAACCCACAGCCCCAGACGATGGGACCCGAGCGAGCAGAAATGAGAGAGCCCACCCCCCAGGACCAGAGCCTACCCAGCAGACAACCGTTGGGAACGGAACGGACGAGCCCAACGAGGGGGCGAGAGCCGGCGGAGAGAAGAGACACATCAAACGGTCACCATCAGCCACGCAACTACCACAGACGCCAGAAAGGTCTACGTGGAGTTAGGCATCGAAGGTGAACCCTGTAAAATGGAGGTGGACTCCGGGTCCTACCTCTCAATGGTAGCATGGCAAGAAATTAAACGCTTGGTGCCTACCATCCAGAGGAGGGAACAAGAAAACCAGAGACTAATCCTCAAAGACTACCAGGGAAACCGCATCCCTGTAGTCAGAACAGGAAAATTCACAGTGACATACAAGGGGCACACCGAAAGACTTCCCCTGACCATCGTCGATTGAGACTGACCTAGCCTGCTGGGACTTCAATGGTTCGCACCGCTAGGCATCACAGTCACGGGCATCGACCACATCGCCGAAGCCAACTGGGAGCAGCAACTGGCCCGGGACTTCCAAGAAGTGTTCAACGGCACCCTAGGCAAGTACCGAGGGCCCCCTATATCCTTCAGCCTAGACCCAAACGTTCCCCCGAAACGCCTAAAACCAAGGCGGGTACCTTTCGCACTCAAACCGAAAATCGACGAGCAAATTGACAAGCTCGTCAAGCAAGGAGTCTTACAACCCATAGACCATGCCCGGTGGGAGACCCCCATAGTCACCCCAATCAAGCCTGATGGGTCAGTGAGAATCTGCGGGGACTATAAGGCCACCCTAAAGGGCACCTTGCAGCAAAGTGCCTACCCAGTCCCCGTAGTGCAGCATCTCCTACACTCACTGGGAGGGGGCAAAGTTTTCGCGAAACTCGACCTGGCCCAAGCATACCAGCAACTGCCGGTCGATGAGGAAACTGCAGAGGCGCAAACCATAGTCACCCACCGGGGAGCCTTTAGATGCAACCGCCTCCAATTTGGAGTCAGCGTGGCGCCTGGAATTTTCCAGAGCCTCATGGAAAGACTCTTACAAGGCATCAAGGGAATGGTACCATACTTCGACGATGTACTAGTATCGGCAACCAACCAGGCCAAACTAGAGAGTTGCCTAAGGGAGGTGCTAACGAGATTCAAAGAAACCGGGCTTAAAGTGAAGAGGGAAAAATGCCAGCTGTACACAGAGCGGGTCGAATTCCTAGGATACCTCCTTGACCGACACGGCATTCACTCCACCGACAAAAAAATTAAAGCCATCAAGGAAGCTCCCACACCCAGGTCAAAAACAGAACTGCAGGCGTTTCTGGGGCTACTTAACTTTTATAACGTCTTCCTGTCCCAAAAGGTGACCGCAGCGGAGCCTTTGCATAGGCTTTTGGACAAGGCGGCTACCTGGACTTGGGGGAAACGCGAGGAAGCCGCCTTCAGGAAAACCAAGGACCTGCTCACTTCGGATGCCGTCCTCATCCAGTACAACAAGACCCTACCACTTGCCATCACGTGCGACGCATCACCCTTCGGCGTCAGCGCTGTCCTCAGCCACACTCTCCCCGATGGAAAGGAAGCACCCATCGCGTTCTTTTTAAGGACCCTCACCAAACCAGAGCGGAACTACAGCCAGCTGGACAAAGAGGCTTTGGCTATCGTCACCGCAGTAAAAAGGTTTCATAAGTACCTCTACGGCCGGACGTTTACCATCATCACCAACCACAAGCCGCTGCTGGGAATACTCGCAGGGAACAGGGCCACCCCGAACATTCTGTCTCCCTGAATGACAAGGTGGTCCGAATTCCTGGCTGCCTACAACTACGGGCTCACACACCGACCCGGTAAGACTATCTCCCATGTGGATGCCTTAAGCCGCTCACCGTTACCCGAACCAGACACTGACCCAGCACCCATAACGACCACCCTCAGCATAGAGACTCTACCCAACCTACCCATAACCGCATCAGACATTGCCCGAGAAACTAATAAAGACAAACGTCTGGCGCGGGTTTTGCATTGGGTAGAGAAAGGGTGGCCGGAAAAGGACAACAACGAGACCTTCAGGACATTCAGGAACCGGCAAACGGAACTCTCGTTACTAAAAGGGTGTATACTATGGGGGGATAGGGTGGTCATCCCGGAAAAACTACAAGGGAAGGTTTTGGAACTGTTACATGAGGGGCACCCGGGCATCGTTAGAACAAAAGCCCTGGCCAGAAGTTACGCTTGGTGGCCAGGGATGGACAAACAGATCGAGGCCTGGGTAGCAAGGTGTCAACGATGCCAGGAAACTAGACCAAGCCCACCCACAGCACCCATCCTAGAGTGGGAAACCCCCAGGGGACCTTGGTCTAGGATCCACATAGATTTCGCCGGGCCCACACTTTCTTAATAACCGTAGATGCTTACTCCAACTGGCTGGAGGTAAGCAACATGAGAACAAACACCACGGAAGCCGTGACCAAAGAACTCTGCAAACTCTTTGCAACACACGGCCTCCCGGACGTCCTCATGTCCGACAACGGGCCCCAATTCACCTCACTAGAATTCGAAAAATTCCTAGCGGAAAGGGGCATACGACACGCACTGACAGCCCCAGCACATCCAGCGGCGAATGTTAGGGCGGAACGGATGGTTCAATTCACAAAAAAAAAAACATCTAGAAAATAGACCACGGGGAGATCCAGGACAAAATAAATAAATTACTTTTCATACAGCACATAACCCCGAACACCACAACAAATAAAAGCCCGGCAGAACTGCTAATGGGGAGGAAAATAAGGTCCCCACTCGATAGACTACACCCCACTTACAACCCAGAGAAACCTTCAGACTCCACCAGCAAACACCGAACCTTCGCACCAGGCGACGCCGTCTACGCGAAGAACCTAAACGGAGACCCATTATGGGTACCAGCAATCATAACACAGCTAACAGGCCCACACTCGTACCGGCTACAAGCAACTGACGGACAAGCGTGGAAATGCCACATCGATCAGTTAAGATCGAGGACGACCACACAAGACACCACCGACAGGCAACCAAACAAAACCAACCCCCTCAACACAAACCAAGAGGGGAGGGGATACCCCGGGAACCAAAACCCAGAAAAAAGAAACCAGCCATACTCACCTGCAAGCAGCCAGCACAAAACCTCGCCAGGAAGAGACAGCCAGGCCAGCTCAACCAACCCGGGAAGACCGAGCGGGAGCGGCGAAACCCGCAGCTCAACCAACCCAGGTAGCCCAGGAGGGAGCTGCGGAGAGCGGTCCGGCCAGACAGACCAGGCAGTTCCCACTACGGAGTCCGGAGAAACAGAGATCCTGACCGAACCGGCTGGGATCCAACCTACGACTGACCTGCGCAGGTCCAATAGGCAAAGATAGAGCCCCACCTACCTATGGGACTACGCTACGTACGACTGAACCAAGAGGGGAGGGGTGTTCTGTACCTTCATTTGAATTCTTGAGATCCCCGCGTTTTGATTGGCCAAAGCGCGGGGCGATCGGATTGGCTAGGCGAGCCGCGCCGATTGGCTCGCTGAGAATCTCCCGCGATTGGTAGATTCGAATCGCGGGAGATCCAAAGTGGTGCCATTGGCCGCGGCCGCCACGGCTTGGAAATAAAAAGCCGCAAAGTTTTTCTAAGAGCCAGTTCTGTTCCTGACTACAATAAAGAGCTTGATACAAAGTCACCGACTCCTGGCTTCCTTCCACGCGGACATAACACAACAGATGAGACAAAATTCATCATAGCAAAACTAAAGTAATTAAAAATCTAAAGTTTTCAAAACACTTTTGAATTGTCAGGGTTCAAGGAAGAAGCAACAAGACAACAACACACTCTCTTTGAATTCGATAGAGCTGAATACGAAGGGAATGGGAAATTATATACATCTCCCTGTTGTTACAGCATGCTTAATTTTCAGATCACTAAATTTGTTAAATTGCCAAAACACCCCATCCATAGATATGCTTAGTACCTCTACTGCCCTACTGCTAATAGACTTCCTGATTTTGACAACCCCTTCTTCATTAGCCAGTCATTCCAGCCATTCAGTATTTGGGAAATACTTTGTGTGCCACCTGGTTTGACCATGAATTTTGGTCCCTCTTTCCCTCAAATATGTTTTTAGAAGAGGAAAAAACAAAATGAGTTTTCTTGTTGCAAAGCACAACTGACTAATGCAAGTTAATTAACCCTATGCCTGACTAAGTCTACTTTGGGTTTAATTTATTTCTATGTGTCTACTAATTGCCCTACATTCCCAACTAACCTGATGTGAGAACAGGGCCAATGTATGATAAATGACAATGAGCAAGATCTTTCCATGGTCACTATTGGGTCTGATTTAGTAAAACATGATTACCTAAGTACTTCTTATTTCCTGTTGGTGGGACCCATAGCTAGAGTGTGGAAGATGACCATGGGTAAAGTAACCATTTCGTGACTTCTTATGTCACAGATTAGAGGGCAGGTTTATACAGAATCACATCTGATATCTGTACAATTAGCACAGCCCCCCCCCCCCAACAAGGCTATGTGCTTTCTCCACTTCTCTTCTCCCTATATACCAATGACTGCATCTCAGACGATCCATCTATTAAAATACTGAAGTTTGCTGATGACACAACAGGGATTGGTCTCATTTGAGACAACGAGGAATCCACATACAGATGGGAGGTTATACAATTTGCCTTGTGGTGTAACCAGAACAATCTGGAACTGAACACACTCAAAACCGTAGAAATGGTGGTAGACTTTAGGAGAAACCCTCCCATACTACCACCTCTTAAAATACTAGAAAACACAGTATCAAGAGTAGAGACTTTCAAATTTCTAGGTTCTATCATATCACAAGACATAAAATGGATACCTAACGTCAAAAACATCATAAAAAAGTACAACAAAGAATGTTCTTTCTGTGCCAACTCAGAAAGCTAAAACTGTCCAAGGAGCTACTGATACAGTACTACAGAGGAATTATTGAATCTGTCATCTGCACCTCTATAACTGTCTGGTTTGGTTCGGCAGCCCAACAAGACAGGCACAGACTTCAGAGAGTAATTAGGACTGCAGAAAAAACAATTACTACCACTCTGCCTTCCATTGAGGACCTGTATCCAAGTCAAAAAGAGGGCTGTGAAAATATTTACAGACCCCTCACATCCCGGACATAAACTGTTTCAACTCCTACCCTCAAAATGACGTAATAGAACACTGCACACCAGAACAACTAGACACAAGGACAGTTTTTTCCCAAACACCATCACACTGCTAAACAAATAATTCTCTCAACACTGTCCAAGTATTTACAAAGTCTGCACTACTATTACTGTCAATCTTCTCATCACTCCTTATCACCCATCCCCTACCACTTGTGACTGTATGACTGTAACTTTGTCGCTTGTATTGTTACAATATATATAGTGACTGTTTTCTGGTATGATTTCATTGGTTATTGTACCCTATGACTATTACTAAGTGTTGTACCTTATGATTCTTGATGAATGTATCTTTTCTTTTATGTACACTAAGAGCATTTGCACCAAGACAAATTCCTTGTATGTCCAATCACACTTGGCCAATAAAGAATTCTATTCTATTCTATTCTATATACTATTCAGCATACTCTTGCATTGAATTGATCCTTACACCAAAATAATTTTCATAGACTCAATTGCTCTGTGAGAATTTACCAGCACCAAAATGTTGTGTGCTTTGTGGGACTATTGTAACATTAGAAATGAAGCCACTGGTCCAGGGCAACTTGTTAGAATGGAAGCATTTCAGCACTGGTCTCATTCAAAGGCTGGCTTCAGGATTTCAGATATTCCTTAAATTGCCTAAAATTAAGATATTCCTAAAACAATAAAACAGCAAGGGACCATTTGGAATTTTGAGACGTGATGCAATTTTTAGTTCACTTCATCCTGGGCTTAAGTGGGGATGGCCAGTGATCTTGGGAGCTGAGAAAAAAAGTGGGGTGAGGCTTGTTTGTTTAGGCTGAATCTCCAGGGTGCATCTCTCTGCTGTTCTAATGTAAATGTTTATGAGGGGCATAATAAAATATTAAATGGCATGAATAATTAATATTTACTTTATAGCAATTCACACTCTTGCTTATTTGAATAAAATCCATTATTTACAATATTCTACTTAACTAGAAGTCATTTCTGTCTTTGTTCCTACTATTTGCTAATTACTTGTTCCTTACTACATGCTTTACTTTGCTGGAGTTGAGCTGATCATTTTATGTCAATGTTTAACAATGTAGTATCAATATTTCAAAGACAGAATGAGACTTCAAAGTGCACAAAGGCTGTTCAAATCTATTTGTTTGCTAGAAAAGGTTTTTATTCTTCCTCTCCCTCCCACACCATTTGGTCTCTCAGATGAACCTAAACATATTCTGTGTTTCTTATGTGAGAAAGCATTGATTGAGGTGAAGTATTCACAGATGATTCACTAAATACTTTTCTATTTTTGCATTTATCTGGTATGCCGTTCATAAACACACAGAGGGCAAAGAGAGAAAATCTTTAAAATTCTCATCAAATACAGAAAAGAAGCCAGAAATGTAATATATAATTTAACATGTAATCAGCCAGATATTGCCAATCATTTTATTGCATTGGCGCCATGCTTATGTGAGAAAGGATTGAGGTGAAGTATTCACAGGTGATTCGTTAAATAATTTTCTATTTTTGAATTTATCTGGTATGCCATTCATAAATACATAGAGGCAAAGTCCATCAGAACTGCTTCTATAGATGGAGAGAGCTTTATTCCATCCATCTCTTTTTACAATTAAAAGAAATGATTTCATACTTTTGAATGCAAGTTTCCCTCACATGTGTAATTCTGGATATGTATATGATATGATAGATATACTAACCATTCTAGTGATACAAATCAATAGGGAAGCTCCCAACCATAAAGAGAATATTTGTAGTTCAGGACTGAAATGAAGGGTCCTTTATGTGCTCTGAGATTGGTTGATTTTTTGCATTCCCAAACTAGGTTACACAGTTTACCATCACTGCATCATTAGATATGGTTAGCATTGATGATGTTACCTAGTTTGGGTAATGAAATGTCTGCAAAAAAACAACCAAGCTCAACCATCTTCTTCTTGCAATGTTGTTAATAAAAAAAATTGGTTCTTCAACAAAGACAGCATAATTACCCAAAGTAAAGGAGTCTTGACATATAGAACTCTATCTATCTATCTATCTATCTATCTATCTATCTATCTATCTATCTATCTATCTATCCATATCTATTAGAAAATAGAATAGAATACTTTATTGGCTAAGTGTGATTGGACACACAAGGAATTTGTCTTGGTGTAAATACTCTCAGTATACATAAAGAAAAGGTACATTCATTAGGAATCAGGAATCATAACAAACAACTCTTAATGATAGTCATAGGCTACAATCAACAATCAAATCATACTAAGAAACAGTCAATATAAATCGTAAGGATATAAGCAACAAAGTTACAGTCCTACAATCACAAGTAGGAGGGGATGGGTGATAAGGAGTGATGAGAAGATTAACAGTAATAGTAGTGTACACTTTGTAAATAGTTGAACAGTGTTGAGGGAATTATTTGTTTAGCAGAGTGATGACTGTCGGGGAAAAACTGTTCTTGTGTCTAGCTGTTCTGGTGTGCAATGCTCTATAGCATCGTTTTGAGGGAAGGAGTTGAAACAGTTTATGTCCGGGATGTGAGCTTGGTGCTTTTCTTGCAGACATTACATGACCCAACTAGGGAACATCTTCAGTGATAGAATAGAATAGAATAGAATAGAATAGAATAGAATAGAATAGAATAGAATAGAATAGAATAGAATAGAATAGAATAGAATAGAATACTGGACAAGTGTGATTGGACACACAAAGAATTTATCTTGGTGTAAATACTTCAGTATACATAAAGAAAAGGTACATTCGTTAAGAATCATAACATACAACGCTTAATGATAGTCACAGGGTACAATCAACAATCAAATCATACTAGGAAATAGTCAAGTAGGAGGGGATGGGTGATAAGGAGTGGTGAGAAGATTAACAGTAATAATAGTGTACACTTTGTAAATAGTTGAACAGTGTTGAGGGAATTATCTATCAATCTGCACCATGGTGGTGTAATGTTGTGTGGGATTCAAATTTTTTACTACCAGTTCTCTGGGTGTGGCTTGATGGGTGTGGCCATGTGACTGGGTCAGTGTGGCTTTTTTTTTTTTTTGCTTTTTTGCAGCCCCCACCCATTTTGGGGGCCTTCTGGGCCTCAGAGGAGCCTCTGGGGGGGGGTGTTGCTCCCCTAAGCCTCCTCTGACGCTCAGAAAGAAAAAAAATAGAGCGTGGGAGGGGCATGCAGCACCCCTCCAAGCTCTGTTTTGGAATCTTCCTGGCCTCAGAAGAGCCTCTGGGGGTGTTTTTGATCCCCTAAAGCTCCTCTGAGGCTCAGGAAGAAAAAGAACAGCATGGGAGGGACATGCAGCACCCCTCCGAGCTCTGTTTTGGGACCTTCCTGGCCTCAGTGATGAAGTTATAGCTGTTATCTTGAATTTTTTTCATCCCTCCCTCCTACAAACACAGCTAAATTGAGTTCAAACCCCAATAACTGATTTTTCACTGGAGATACCATTTGACTTAGGGAGAGGAGAGATCACTTACCACTGTTCTTTAGATGAACTGGGTTTCCTGAATTTGGCTTGGATTGACCACTAGTAAATTTTCTTCTTTAGATGGGTAAGGGTGAGTAAGCTGCCTGGAGGAAGAGGGTGTTTAACAATTTAAATATTTTCTTAAGCATTCACTTTATGCATTGTTTGTTGGAAATGGCTTAAATATTCTATGAAGGAGGGAGAAAAGCATGCAGTTAACATCCTAGGAGTCAGGCACTCAGTGTTTCCATAGACAGCATCTGCAAGAACAGGAAAAAGCAGTTTTCTCTGAGATTGACCCTGAACAAATGGCTGAACATATTTACAAATGTAGCAAGTACACTTTTCCAGCTAACTCACAGCTCAGGCTGTATCCATCCAGATTGGTTATTGCATTGGTTATCAATTTAAGAAAGCTACATGGCTTTGTATAATACACTATAGCCCTTGAATGCTTCTCTAGTTTCCCACTTGAATTTTCCATCCTTATTGCCAGTTCAACCGCTGGGAGCACAGAACCAACCAGACCCTGAAACTAATTCCCTGCAAAAGTGTATTGTACTTTTAAACTATTTTTACAATCCAATATAACTCTTGGCTGATTTTCACAGTCCAGATACTGATACTTTTGTTGCTAGCTAAGAATGATTGGCTTGTAATATTTTCAAATCTAGCAAAAATCACGTAATAATAAATATTACCTTTCTCAACTTGGATTCCCTCCAACTGTTTATATGTCAGCTTCTAGAACTCTGAGCAATAACCATGCAGGCTGCAAGATTCTGGAAATTAAAATTTACACATCTCTTTTGGCAAACAACATTGATCTCTCCCCTCAAAGTGAAATCATCCAAACACTAATGGAAAATAACACTCACAGCACCACCACAAGTCTGCAGGAGAAACACAACAGCAATATGGTAAAGAACATTTGCTCCTGTTTCCAGGGTTAATTGCTTGACTCAGTTGAGGTCTAAACTAGGCTTGACAATAGCCAATAGAACTGGTGGAACTGGAGTCTTCCAGTTATCAGGGGCAGGAAGAGCAAAAGGCAACATGAGTGGGAGATAAGTGGGAGATACAAAGAAAATACAGCTATTTCCTTTGATCTTCTACCCACTTGTCATTTTTCTTCAAAATCAGGTTTATTTCCAGTATTGGAAGACTGAAGAAAAAGTAATATGAGGCAACAAGGGACAAAAGACAACTATTTTGTAACTGGGTGTCAGATACCACCAGCTTATTTTTTAAAAGATTCCTCGTAGGTATGTAATGTTTTTTTACAGACAGTAAACCCTTCCCTGAATTCTATTGTATGAAAATTCTGTCCAGGACAGGGAAGCAAAGCAGGGAAAACATCCCACTGATTTTCCAAGAGTCCAAAACCAAAAGTTTTCCTAAACATATAACATTCCACTGCTGCTTCTTTCCTTTCTCTTGTAGTGAATTAAAGATTTTGATTGAACATTCCAAGTATTTCAATCTAATTTTCCTTTTCTGTGACCATCCTGGACAAGAGATGTATTCCAGACCAATAATGTAATGACAATGTAATGATTGTTTAATCCCTTACTCATTTCCTCCTCTCCAACATTCTCCCATGGATGCTCTTGAGACAGGATAGAAAAAGATATCATGTCAAAACAGAACTTGCTTAGAT
Source organism: Hydrophis major (assembly GCA_033807585.1). Classification (NCBI taxonomy): domain Eukaryota; kingdom Metazoa; phylum Chordata; class Lepidosauria; order Squamata; family Elapidae; genus Hydrophis; species Hydrophis major. Next base: position 323,501,034 of record CM066328.1, on the reverse strand, counting down.
TCAAGTGGAGAAAAGCCCATTGAATGGATACTTTGACTAGATTTGCAGCAATGACCTTGTTATGTTGTACCGTTTTGTTATCATAACTGATTCCCTCATGTGGAATGATTATATTCAATAGAAGCAAGCCTATATTTAAAGCAATAGGTCTAGCATCAACATTTGAAACATGAGACTCAATAATATCTCAAAGGTTAAAAAATGGTACAGAAATCCACCAATCAGCATAGAACTAAATAGATACAGAGATCTGGTATTCATAATCTTAATTTTCAAATACTCATGTCAGGGCTACTAAATATAATGAAGGAAAGAAAAGGGAAAAATGGAAAGAAATGGAATCTGTGGATTCTGCCTAATGACCAACAATTCACTTGCTTTCTTAGTTTGTTTAGTTGTTATAATCCTAATCTGTATTTTTTTTTTTTGAAAAAGTTTTTATTAATTTTCTACAAACAAACAAGACAAACAAAACATAAAAACATCAACTCTCATATGTACATCCAGTGTGTCAGTTGGTTCATCATTTTTGTGCATTCATTCTGTAGTCTCAATTACAATTATGTTACATAACAACTCATATTGTCAATCCAAACTTATATATCCTAATATCACTAAAAAAAGAAGTTTTTGACTATATTTTTAATCATTCATGCTTAATGAGCTAACAATACTTTAAACCAGTTTACTCTATAACAAATCATCTAGTCATATCAAATCAATCCTAAAAAATCCTTTATAAATATAATATCAAATAGCAAAATAATAGCAAAATAAAGATATTCCTTACTATCTAGCATTCTAAATATTCTATTATCGTATTTTATCATCTAGCCATTTATAAAAAAGATCCCAAATTTCGTAAAATTGTTTATCCTCTTGCTCTCTAATTTCAAATGTCAATCTGCTCATCTCAGCACATTCCAATATTTTCTTAATAATTTCTTCCTGTAATGGTATTTTCTCATTCTTCCAGTTTTTAGCAAATACAATCCTGGCCGCTGTTAATACATTTACAATCAGGTATTTCAAAACTTTACTATATATATCAGGTAAAATTCCCAATAAGAAGATCTCTGGTTTCAAATCTATATGTTTCTTTGTCATTTTTTCCAACCACATGCGAATTATAGTCCAATATTTTCTAGCATCCTCACAAGTCCACCACATATGGTAATACGAGCCGGGTATCTGATGACATTTCCAGCATTTTTCAGATTTGTTCTTAAACATTCTTGCTATTCTTGTCGGAGGAAAGTGCCACCTGTAAAACATCTTATACAAGTTTTCTTTATATGCTGTTGACATTGTCATTTTATAATTTTGAGACCACAATTTCTGCCATTTCTCTAAATCAATCCCATATCCAAAATTCTTCCCCCAAACAATCATAGTTTCTTTGACTTGTTCTTCCTCTAATTTCATTCCCAGTAAATAACCATATAGTTTTTTAATCACCTTCTCATCAGTACCCATCAAGATCTTATCTAAATCAGTCTGTTTATCATAAAATCCCTCCGTTTTAGAATCTTCATCATACCTTGAATGTATTTGTGCATATGAAAACCAATTCATCCTTATACCTTGTTCCTCTAAGTTTTGGATTGATTTAAGTTCACCCTTTTCATCCAAAAGTTCCCCATATCTAACTGTTTGTTCCTTCTTGTAGATTATAGGATAGGAAAATGCTTCAATGGTCGATAACCAAACTGGAATTTTCAAATAACATTGTCTTTTTATCTTCTCCCAATTTAACCACAAAGACTCCCGTACATAATGTCTTCTAAAATAACCCTGTATTTTAGTTCCCTTATACCATAAAAAAGCATGCCAACCCAACAGCAAGTCATGCCCTTCTAATGTCAACAACCTATGTTTCCTTAATGTTATCCATTCTTTGACCCACATCAAACTTGCAGCTTGATAATACAATTCCCAATTAGGCAGACCAAAACCTCCTCTAATTCTAGCATCTTGCAAAAGCTTTAGCTTTATTCTCGCTTTTTTACCTTGCCATATAAACTTCAACATAATTTTATTTAAATCTTCAAAATAGTCTTTTCCAAGCCTAATTGGTATTGTTTGAAACAAAAATAAAATTCTAGGTAAGATATTCATCTTAATTGTTGAAATTCTCCCTATTAATGACAATTGCAAGTTTTCCCACTTCTTCAAATCTGTAGTTATCTGTTGTTTAAGTTTAATATAATTATTATCCTTTGATGTGCTACATCTTGTTGTCAAATATATCCCCAGATACTGAACCTTATTTGTAACTTGAATTTTCAAAAGATCTGCCAATTCTTCTCTCTGTCTCAATAGCATATTCTTTGTCAAAATCTTTGTTTTGTCTTTATTTATTTTCAAACCAGCCACCTCTCCATATGCCTCTATCCTTTCCAATAACTTTGGAGCTGTTTCTAGCGGATCTTCCAAAATAAAAGCTAAGTCATCAGCAAAAGCTTGTAGCTTAAATTCTTCCTTCTTAATTTTCATTCCTTTTATGCTTTTATCATCCCTAATATTTCTATTCAACACTTCCAAGGTCAACACAAATAGCAAAGGAGATAGGGGGCATCCTTGTCTTGTGCCTTTCCTTATATTAATAAAATCTGTAAGTTCCCCCTCCATCATTACCCTTGCTGTCTGTTTATTATATATAGCTTCTATTGCTTGAATAAATTTTTTAGCGAAACCCATCTGCTCCAATAATAATAACATAAATCTCCAGTTCACGTTGTCAAATGCTTTTTGAGCATCTAGGAATATCAAAGCCATTTGCTTTTCAGGATGAGCCTCATAGTATTCCAAAGTGTCCAAGATTACTCTCATATTGTCTCTAATTTGTCTCTTTGGCAGAAATCCATTTTGATCTGAGTGAATAAAATTATTTAAATATTTTTTAAGTCTTTCTGCTAAGATTGAAGCAAAGATTTTATAGTCTGCATTCAATAAAGAAATAGGTCTATAATTCTTAATTTGCAATGGGTCAGTCTCTTCCTTTGGTATGAGTGTAATATAAGCCTCTGACCATGTTTTAGGTATCATCTTTTTTAACATAACTTCATTCATAACTTCTAACAATGGGATGCTCAATAATTCTTGAAATGTTTTATAAAATTCTACTGGAAGCCCATCTGGACCCGGAGCTTTCCCATTATTTTGTCTCTTAAATGCTTCATTTTGTTCCATCATTGTTATATTGCTTTCTAGCATTTCTTCAGTCTCTTTAGGTATCTTTGGTAAATTAGCTTCCTGTAAATACTGTTTGACTTTTTCTTCATCAATATTCTCTTGTTTATATAATTGCCCATAAAAATCTCGAATAATTTCTTTTTTCTCCTTATTCCCATAACAAACTTGGCCTTGTTCATCTATTAACTTCAATATTTTTCTTGATTCCTTCTCTTTTCTCAATTTATATGCTAGCCATCTACCTGGTTTATTTGCATCTTCAAAATAATTCTGTTTAGAGTTTCTAATTTTCTGTGCCAGTTCTTCTTTCTCTATTAATTCCATTTTATGTTTGATTACATCCAGCTTCAATTTAATATCCTTTTTCTGTGGCATTTTCTGTAATTCTTTTTCAAGAATTTTATACTCATCTTCCAAGGCCTTAGAAGCTTGCCTTTTCCTAATATTCTTTTTTCTTGTATAATCTATTATCAAACCTCTAGCGTATGCCTTCATTGTATCCCACACAATTTGCGTTGAAGTATCTTCTTTTTTATTTTCTCTGAAGAAAAAAGCCAATTCCTTCTCCATCCATTGTGTAAAATCTTTCTCCTTTAAAATAGTATTATTTAATGTCCATCTCGATCTTTTTTTTTGTCCCTTCCATTTAATTGTCATTGGGCTATGATCTGCCCAAGTACTTGTTTCAATATTTGTTTCTTTAATATTAGATATTAGTTCTGTTGAGATCCAAACCATATCTAATCTGGACCATGATAAATGTCTATTTGAATAAAAAGTATATTGTTTAGCTTTAACATTTCTTTCTCTCCAAATATCTTTTAAAGTTAATTCATCTGTCATTTTAAAAAAAGACCTTGGGAGAGCCTTTCTATTTTGCTTTGTTGTTGTTGCTATATAGTCCAGTTTATTGTCCACAATTCCATTAAAATCTCCCATCATAATTATATTAACATAGTCCAGTCCAATTATTTTCATATGTAGCTTTTTATAAAACTCTTCTTGTTTATCATTCGGAGCATAAATTGCAATCAAGAGTATTTTTATATTATTGTCCATTATTTCTACCATTAATATTCTTCCATCTTCATCCGTGTAAATCAATTTTGCTGGAATAGCCTCTTTAATGTATAAAACCACACCTCTTTTCTTACATTGAGTCAAAGAGGTAAATATTTTCCCCAATTTTGGCTGTAATAACAGTTGTTCATGTTGTTTTTTAATGTGAACTTCTTGTAAACAAATTATATCAAATTTTAATTTCTCTAATTTATGAAAAGTTTTCCTTCTTTTAACAGCTGAATTAAGTCCATTTATATTCATTGTAATCAGTTTTTTTTCCTCCATGATTATGCTTTATATTTAGGTCTAACAGCTCTCGTGGATCTCACTTCACGCTGTTCTTTATTATCCATCTGTCCCCCTGCTGCTCCTTTCTCTTTTTCAGTCTCCAGTTGTTCATCTTGAAACTCAATTGATAAAGCCTCTTTCTCTGCTTCCTCTCTTCTTCCTCCAAAGAATTCTGCATGGAAAAGTTCTGCTTTCTCAATTGAATCAATTCTATATCTCTGCTCTTGCCACCCAAACACTAGTCCTTCTGGAATCAGCCATCTATAATTCACTTCGTTTTCCAATAGTATTTTGGTTAGAAATCGATATTCTCTTCTCATCTCTCTCACTCTTCTGGGTATTTGTTTTAAAACCACAACCTCTTTACCCTTGTATTTCAGTGTTTTCTCTCTTACTACTTGTAATATTTGCGTTTTAATGGATTTTTTGGTAAATCTAATATGGACTTCCTTGGGTAATTTATTTCTCATCGCATATCTTGTATAGACTCGATATATCTCATCTATTCCATCCATCATCTTTTCCTCTGTAATTTCCAAAGCATCTGCCAAAATTTCTATCATTACCGCTGCCAAATTTTCTCCTTTTTCCTCTTCTATATTTTGAAATCTGAGGTAAAATTCTGACCTTTCCATCTCCCACCTCAACATCCCACCTTTTTCTTGTTCAACCGCTGTTAGTCTGCTGTCAATATTTCCAATCTTCTTCTCTCTTTGTTTTCCTTCTTCCTCAATTTTTTGGAATCTCTCCTCATACTTAACCATCATTTGTTTAATATTTTCCACTTTTTCATCAGTCTTCTCTATTCTTTGTTCAATATTTTCTGCTCTTTGTTCAATATTTTCTATTCTTTGTTCAATATTTTCTGTTCTTTGTTCAATATTTCCTGTTCTTTGTTCAATGATATCTGATTTTGTCTTGAGATCTTGGATTCCTTGCATAATCATCTGTAAAGTTACTTTTTCTTGTTCCTTATCTTGCTTCAACATTGTCTGAATTAAACGTTGTCCTCCAGCTGGTGAGGAAGCAGAGGTAGAAGCAGAAATGCCAGATGGTATTGGTTTCCTGCTCATTTCATTGTTTCCAAAACTTCAAATTCTTCTTGACTTTTAATCCAACTGGTAGAGCAGCCAATTATAATCCAAAATGGAGAACTCCAATAATAAAAAACACGAAACCAAAGAAGAAACAGGAAAAAAGGAAGAAGAAAGATCTTCAGGTTCTTCTAGACCCTAATCCAATTACGAGATAGTCCACCATAAAAAAGGAAAAAATAGAAAGGAAAAAACAAACAAATCCAAAAATAATAATATTGATTAAGAGCAAAAGAAAAAAGAAAAAAGAAAAAGCAAAAAGAGAAAAAAAAAAAAGTTCCTTCAAATTCTTCACACCTTAATCCAATTAAAAAGTCTCAATAATCCAAAAAAAAACAACAACAACAACAACCACAACAACAAAGTAGTCCAAAAACATAAATATGAAAAGCAAAAAAGTCCCAATAAAAAAGAAAAGAAAAATAAAGAAGAAAAAAGAAAAAACTCTGAGGCTTTCCCTTTAAAATAAAAGGCAAAAATAAAAATATTACTAAAATTAAAATTTAGGAAAAGGCTAGCGAATGGGGTATATATAAGAAAACACACTGCACTTTGTTATTTATCCAAGGCTCTTGTTATGACTCTCTTCTCCAGCAGCTTCAAAGCCAAACCTCAAGTGTTGTTGATAACAGTCCAGGAAAGCACCTGCAATAATATTTTGCTGTGTTCTCCCTCTATCTTATCATGTTAAAAAGTCCTTGAGATGAGGTCTTTTTGCAATTCTCTCCAATTCACATAAAGATACTTTCAAGCCTCTAGTTGGCAGTGTTACAAAGTTTCTTAATGCTCTTTCTCCCCCCCCCCCGCCAGAAAAAAGGAATAATATATACAGAAAAAAAAAGAAAAAATAGCCAAAGGGAGCCTCTATCCTAAAGAAAGTTAAAAAATCAAAGGGAGCATAAAATCAAAGGGAGCATAAAAATATATATAAGAGAAAATTCAATCCGGTTACCTACAAAGTCACAATAAAATCTTTCCCAAAAAGTATAAAGAAAAGAAAAAAAAAACCCAAGCCTCAATTTGACATCACTTTAAAAAACGCCGCTCAAAACAATTTCAGTCAAAAAAAAATCTCACAGCTTTCTTCTTTATATCGGATGAACTTTCCAACCTCAGCCAATTTACAGCACAAAAGAGTTTTTCTCACCCAGCCGACACACTTCACTCCAATCACTTTCTTTCCGGAGCTGTCCCGACTTCAGCAGCTATGGAGGCTGCCTCTCCGCCGCCAGCAAAAGGGCTTCTTCCGGATCAAACCAGAGATTTTGCGATATCTCTGGGATCCTGGAACAATGCCCTTCACGATCACCGTCTCTACGGGACGGTTTAGGTCCGTTAGGACCGACCAGGGGCGAAAATATCGGCTACGATCTCAGAGCCCCGAGATCGCAGCTGTATCGCCGGAACGAAGCTCCGCCTTCAGATGATCCTAATCTGTATTTTTTAAAGATCAAGAATGAAACATTAAAATGATATAATACAATGAATAATTATTAAGACTGTGGCATAAAGCAGCTTCTTTAGCACACTTGTTTTATTTTAATAATATAATTTGTATCCCTCCATTCAATCTCATATAGAGCTCCTAAAACAACTTGTGATCCTGTTGGAAATAAATTGCAGTCAGATATAATGATGTTGTATGATTTTAGATACTTTCAGAAGTAGGGCATCTTCTCAATCTTCTTTTGGAAAATAGGACTATCATAGCTTTAATGCCTCACAAAGATTCATTTCCTCCTATACACACACATTTATGTTCCTCAAATAAATCCAGATACATCCAGTCATAGACTTTGAACTAAACGTGCAAAGATATCTTGGAGATATCTAACTACTATAGTGACTTATTACCATTCCAAGCAACATTAATTGTTTCCAAATTGATTATAGATGATCACATACGTGAGCATATATTAAAAATTCTACTGTTTGATTGGTGGGATACGAGAAAAACAGAAAAAGTAAAAGTAAGGGCAAGGCCACAGAATTAAAGTCCTTACTGTTTTGCTGGCAGTGCTATTGAGCAATTTTGATGAGCCTACAAGTGCATGGTGTTGCCTATTCCAGTTCTTTACTTAGACAACAGAAAACCAGGATCAGATCAGCACCTAGAAGGGAGGAAAAGGAGTAAAAATTTCCAACCACTCTGACCCACTTTTGGTCACTTGATCTTACCTCCAGAGAAACTAGTGACAAAGCAAAACAGCTGTATGCATCTTGTGATTCCATTGCCTGCTGGCAGCTTAAGGGGAAAACATTATCTTGACACCCGTAGAGGTAAGAATTATTTATGGCTAGTTCATTCAAGGGGCGGAATGAGGCAAAGCTTATGTCATTAAAACATGTTGCCATTATTTGCTTGTACCATGGTTACAAGAGCCTCTTGCTAGAATTAAGACTAGACAGCGGATTGAGAGACAGACAGAATGAACAGATTGAAGAAGAAATGGCTCCAGAAGGAAAGGATTTGAAGACAGTGAATTAGAATAGTATACTGCTTAGAATAGTAACAAGAATAGTAGAGAAAGTTCCATTACATGCGGGGTGGGGAAGAAACATACAAAAGAGATGTGAAATAAAAGGAATCAGGTCATAACCCTGCTTTCTACAATCCTAAAAATTAGTAGAAATAATGTGCTGAATAACAAAGATTACAACATAGAATCCAGAGTAATTGATGGAACCATGTATGATTTGATAGTTGGACAAGCTTACTGAAATTGAATGAGGCTAGCAGTATGACCTGGGGGTGTTGGGTCCACCCAAGGTGCATGTAATAAGTTGCATGTTCTAGGACCAACTCTTTTCATACTGTACATAAATGACCTCTGTGATCATATCAAGAGCAACTGCATTCTCTTCGCTGATGATGTAAAGTTATTCAACACCACAGACAATACTGCTATTGTTCAAAAAGACTTCAACTATGTTTCAGAATGGTCAAACAAATGGCAATTTCAAATCTCAACAAATAAATGCTCTGTCCTACATATTGGCAAAAAAAAATCAGAAAATAAAATACAGGCTGAATCGTCAAGATCTTGTTGAGGATCCAAACTTTGTCAAGGACCTTGAAGTACTCATCTCAAATGATCTAAGTGCTAGAGTCCACTATAACTACATAGCCAAAAAGGCATTAAAAGTTGTCAACCTAATCTTACATAGGTTTTTCTCTGGTAATATTACACTAATAACTGAGCACGCAAAACATTTGCTAGACCAGTACTCAAATACTGCTCATCAGTCAGGAACCCACATTACACATCTGATATTAATACAGCTGAGAAAGTCCAGAAATATTTCACAAGAAGAGTTCTCCACTCCTCTATTCGTTGCAAAATACCTTATGTCACTAGACTCGAAATTCTAGACCGAGAAAACCTAGAACTACGCCACCTTCAGTCTGATCTAAGTATAGTATATAAAATCATACATTGCAATGTCCTGCCTGTCAACGAATACTTCAATTTCAACCATAACAACACAAGAGCAAAAAATAGATACAAACTCAAGGTTAATTGCACCAAACTTGATTGCAGGAAATACGACTTCAGCAACAGAGTGGTCAATGTCTGAAATACTCTACCTGACTTTGTGGATTCTTCCCCAAACCCCAAAAACTTTAACCTTAGACTGTCTACTATTGACTTCACCCCTTCCTAAGAGGTCTGTAGGGGGTGTGCATAAGCGCACCAATGTTCCTACTGTCCCTGTCCTATTGTTTCTTTTTTTTTTCTTATATGTATCCATGTATTCATAACTATGTTTTTACTTATACCTATTATCTTGTAAGCAATTGACACAAACAAACAAACAAACAAACAAATAAATAAATAAAGGAGGAGGAGGAGGAGGATAGTAGTAGAAGTGGAACTGGTCACTGCTGCCAGTGCATCTATCAACTATTTGGTGGTCAGCAGTGCTATGCAGCATTACAGAGGACAACAATGTTCCTTAAAATTAGTTAGTCTTGACCCAAAGCAATTGTTCACTGCAGTTTCATGGCAAGATGAACTTTTAAAAATGGTTTGTCCTTGCCTTCTTCCTAGGGTTGAGAGGGAATGACTGGCTTGGGTTACCCAGCTGGGTGATGCCTAAGGAGGGACTAAAGCTCATGGAGCCCCCTTTTTAACCACTGCACCAAACTGACTATTGGTGAGAAACAAGCAGGGGTGAGATTCTACAGATTCGCACCTACTTGCTAGAACTGGTTGTTAACATTCTAAGCATTTCAACATTCTAAGCAGTTCAGAGAACCAGTTGTTAGAAGAAATTACTGGCCTAATCCTTTAAGGAAGGCAGGAAGGAAACATTCTGGCATTGCTTACAGAAACTGCCTCTCTGTTAACCCTTATTACATTCTTGGCAGAACTAGACTTCCTGTCTCTGGAACTTCTCTGGAGTTTTTTTCCCCTCCTTTGCTGGTACTTTGCTTATGTGCAGTGATCATTCAAAGTTACAGTGGCACTGAAAAAAGTGATTTATAACCATTTTTCACATTTACAACTATTGCAGCATCCCCACAGTCATGAGAGGCCAGGCGAGGAGATATGTGAGTGATCTTGAGTTGGCCATGCCCAGCCAGTCACATTATCACCAACCCATGCCCATTAACTAAGCCACATAGATTTAACAGTTTCAGCAGATTTAACAGATTTAACAGATAATCAGAGTTGCAAGGGACCTTGTAGGTCATCTAGTCCAATCCCCTGCCCAAGCGGGAGACCCTACACCATTTCTGACAAATGGCAATCCAATCTCTTCTTGAAAGTCTCAAGTGATGGCACTCCTACAACTTCCGAGGGCAAGCTGTTCCATTGGTTGATTGTTCTCACTGTCAGAAAGTTTCTCCTTATTTCCAGGTTAAATCTCTCCTTGTTCAGTTTCCATCCATTATTCCTTGTCTGGCCTACAGGAGCTTTAGAAAATAACTTAACCCCTTCCTCCCTGTGGCAGCCCCTCAAATATTGGAAGACCTCTATCATGTCTCCCCTTGTCCTTCTCTTTACTACACTAGCCAAACTCAGTTCCTGCAACTGTTCGTTGTATGTTTTAGCTTCCAGTCCCCTAATCATCCTGGTTGCTCTTCTCTGCACTTTTTATACAGTCTCAACTTCTTTTTTATAATGTGGTGAGCAAAACTGGATGCAGTACTCTAGGTGTGGTCTTACTAAGGATTTATAGAGTGGTATTAGTACTTCCCTTGATCTTGACTGTATCCCTCTGTTAATACAATTTAGGATTGCATTAGCTTTTTTGGCGGCGGCTGCACACTGCTGGCTCATATTTAGTTGGTTGTCGACTAAGACTCCAAGATCCCTGTCACAATTACTGCTATTGAGCCTTGTTTCACCCAGTCTATATGTGTACTTTTGGTTTTTCCTGCCTCAGTGTAGGACTTTACTTTTCTCTATATTGAATTTCATTTTATTAAATATGGCCCAGTGTTCTAGTCTGTCAAGATCCATCTGGATCTTAAGCCTATCTTCTTGGGTGTTAGCTATTCCTGCCAGCTTAGTATCATCTGCAAATTTGGTAAGTTCCCCTTCTATTCCCTCATCTAAGTCATTAATGAAGATATTGAAGAGAACTGGGCCTAAGATGGAGCCTTCTGGCATCCCTCTGCTTACTTCCCTCCATGAAGACTTAGACCCATTAAGGACTACTCATTGAGTACAGTTTGCCAGCCAGTTGCGAGTCCATCTAGTGGTGGTGCTATCTGTTAAGTTCTGCGCATGGGCACAAGGAACGGAGATGAGACAGTGAACAGTGAACTTCAACTCTTTATTAATCATTCTGAACAGAGCAAAAACCTAGGGCAGCAGCAGCCCTTTTATAGGGCAGCCTGCTGATCTAGTAACCAATGAGAAACGTGGAGTGTTAACCCCTTTAACCAATGAGAGAGGCTCGTTAACAGCCAATCAGATTCTCCTGAATGAACCAATCCGATATAACTATTATCGGCCAATCAGAAGTGCAGGATTAGAACCCTGCTTTTACTAAAGGTTTGATAAAAGTTTATTTTAGCATTTTATTAGTTCATAATACCCCTTCCCCCGGGTTCCATTTAAGGGGTGCGGTGACGTAATCCTTGAGGTATGAAGGTTGTTTTGACTGTCTATTGGATTTACACTGTCCCACCGGTTCCTGTCTGTAACGCGGTTTCGGCGGGACGTTTTTGGGCAAGTCAGGTACTGGTGGTTCCATATCCTCATTGGATGACTCGGTGCTGCTAATGTTCTCGTTGTTGTCCTCCGATCTTTGCGGGCTTGCTTTTGTTAAGGTGTTCCTCTGTGGCGAAGACACTTCCCTCCCTGATTCTTCTTCATTCATCATGCCCGATTGCTGACTTCTTTCGCTCCTGCTTTCCATCATCTCGAATTCGGTTTCTTCGACATCCCCTCCTCCCTCAGTTTGGGAGTTACTGGAGTCACGGAAACTAGGTTGTAGCCTTGAGCGAAGCTGATCTATATGGCGTTTTCATATTTTTCCATCGCAGGTTTTCACACGGTACGACCTGGGTCCAGTGGCTTGAATTATGGTTGCCTCGACCCACAACGGTTTGCCGGAAAGGTTTCTGGTGAAAACTAAGTCATCTATCTTGAACTCGCAGCATTTTCCGCTAGATCCACAGGGTTTCTCTGGCTCATAAGATGGGTGAAGCCGGTTGAGGTGGGAACGGAGTTTGCGTCCCATCAATAGTTCAGCTGGAGTCTTGTTGGTGACACTGTGCGGAGTGATGTGTTGGAGAAGGAGTATTCTGTTTATTTTATCTTCAATGTCCCCATAGTCCATTTTGTAGAGGGGTTTTTTAACAAATTGTACCATATGCTTGGCTAATCTGTTAGCCGCGGGGTGCGCTGGCGAAGTTAGCGCATGGCGAATACCCTGGTCCGCTAAGTATTGCTCAAAGGGTAGAGCGGTAAACTGGGGTCCGTTTTCAGATACCAGAACATCTGGCAGGCCATGCATCGCGAATAGCCTGTTCAACTTCCGAATGACGGACTCGGTTGTAGCACTCTTCATTTCGTGAATCTTGAGCCAGTTGGAATAGGCATCCACTGTTAGGAGAAATGTATGTCCCTTAGTAGGTCCCGCAAAGTCAATGTGGATGCAGGACCACGGTCCCCGGGGTGTTTCCCATTCTGTTGGAGTTGCTTTAGGTGGGGCACTGCTAACTTCTTGGCACTTTAAACAAGTCTTTACACAGGCCTCGATCTGTTTGTCGATGCCCGGCCACCATGTGTAGCTTCGTGCGAGCGCTTTCATGCACACGATGCCGGGGTGACCCTCATGCAGTGTTTTTAATCCTGCTCATTGTAACTGCTCTGGGACGACGACTCTATCCCCCCCTAGGATGCAGCCTTTTTGTGAAAAAAGTTCTGTTTGCCGGTTCTTGAAGGGGGTGAAGTCATCAGGGGTTTGTTCTACTGGCCATCCCCGTTCGACCCAGCTAAGTACTCGCGCTAAGATAGGATCGCATTTTGTTTCGATCGCAATATCTCTAGCTGTTAGCAGCAGTGAATGTAGCGTTTTAATCTGGAGTGTCGTAAGGGTTGGAGCTGGGTCGTCAATGGTTTCTGGAAGTGGTGCACGGCTTAGTGCATCAGCGTGGGGAATGGCTTTCCCTGGGCGGTGTTGCAGTCTATAATTGTACGCAGCCAAAAACTCCGACCAGCGAGTCATTCTAGGTGATAATATATAAGGGGTTGGCTTGTCTCCCGCTATAATCCCCAGCAAAGGTTTGTGGTCGGTAACAATAGTAAAAACTGACCCATATACATATTCATGAAACCGTTTCACAGCAGATACAACAGCAAGAGCCTCTTTATCGATTTGACTATAGTTACGTTCAGCCTTTGATAAAGTCCTTGAAAAATAGGCAATAGGGGCTTCACTACCGTTTGGTAACACATGGCTCAAAATGGCTCCGACTCCAAATGGTGACGTGTCACATGTGATTGTTAAAGGCAAAGTCTCGTTATACTGCATTAAAACAGCATCTGAAGTTAATAAGTTTTTCACTTGTCGGAACGTGTGCTCCTCTCGGTGTCCCCAGACCCAGGTTGCCTTTTTGTCGAGAAGTCTATGTAGGGGCTCAGCTGCAGTCGCTTTGTGGGGCAGGAAGATGTTGTAAAAATTAATGAGCCCCAGAAAAGCTTGGAGATCAGTCTTATTTCTGGGTCTTGGGGCATTCTTGATTGCCTTTAGTTTGCTATTGGTGGGGTGAATGCCTTGTTTATCGATTAGGTACCCCAGGAACTCTACTTTATCTGTACACAGTTGACATTTATTTTTTTTAACCTTAATGCCGGAGTCTTTAAATTTCTGGAGAACCAATTTAAGACCCTCTTTTAGTATTTCTCTATTCGGGGCAGCAATTAAAACATCATCAAAGTATGGTACGACTCCTTTGATCCCCTGCAAGAGTCTCTCCATCAAACAAATCCCTGGGGCTACGCTAACTCCGAATTGGAGTCGGTTGCACTTAAAGGCGCCTCGGTGCGTAACGATCGTTTGTGCCTCTGCTGTTTTTTTATCGACAGGCAGTTGTTGGTACGCCTGTGCTAAATCCAATTTAGCGAAGACTTTTCCGCCCCCCAGGGAATGGAGAAGGTGTTGTACCACCGGCACTGGGTAAGCGTTCTGTTGAAGGGCATGATTCAGGGTGGCTCGGTAGTCCCCACAAATCCTTAACGATCCATCCGGTTTGATGGGTGTTACGATTGGGGTTTCCCAACGAGCGTGGTCTGTTAGTTCTAAAACACCTGGACTATTAATTTATCAAGCTGCTCGTCAATCTTTGGTTTAAGGGCAAATGGTACCCGACGAGGCTTAAGAAGGATGGGGGCTACTTCAGGGTTAAAGTTAAATGATATTGGGGTCCCCCTGTACTCACCTAATTTGTTTGCAAAGACATCCTGGAATTCCTGGATGAGGGCCTCCTCCCAGTTGTTGCTTCTGGTTTGGTGAATGCTGGTTACCTCGATCCTGAGTGGGGCGAACCATTGAAGGCCAACAAGCTCGGCCAATCACGGTCGACGATGGTCAATGGTAAAGATGCAGTACGATTTTTGAATGAGACCTAGACTAGGCTGGATCCAATGACCAGAATTCGGTTTCCTTGATAACCCTTGAGTATGATTCTTTGGTCTGAGGTCTTGCCGCCGGACGGCAGGGATTAATTGTTTAAGAGTCTTCTAGGAAACCATTGAGAGGGACGATCCTGAATCGATTTCCATCACGCAGGGCTGGTTTTCGATGGCGACCTTCACTCGGATCTTCTTTGCATCTAATGATGAGGTGTAACCAATTGTAATGGTTTGGTGTGCCTCTTCTCATTTCGTTAAATTGGCCAGTGGTTTATTTCTGTAGGAGTGGTTGTTCCATTGGTGGTTCAAATGTTCCTGACTCACAGGATGATTTCCTGTGGTTTGGCAGTAGTTGGTCCCCCTCTGAAATGGGCTGGATCCTTGCTTGCTTCTACAGACCTTTCCGATGTGGCCTCTTTTCCCACAAACATGGCAGAGCGCGTCAAGGAATTTGCAGTCTGATCGCGGGTGGTTTGCCCCACAACCTGCACATTGATGCTGCAGTCTCTGATTACGCTGGTGGTGTTGGTCTCATTCAGACTGGAGCCGGTTGACCTCTTCCTTTTTCTGATGATGATTCGAGGTCCTCATGGTGGGTTGCCATTGTGTGTCCCTCTTGGCGAGGTGAGGTCTCGCTGGCGAGTTGGTAGAGCGGTGCGTTGGTGCGGCGCATTCGGGCAACCGACTTCCTGGTTGCTTCTGCTGCAGTAGCGTCAGCGATGGTATCTGCAAGGCTGATGTCGCCTTTCACCATCAGCTTACTTTGCACGTGTGGTGCACCTAGTCCCAGAACTATTTGGTCTCTCAGAGCTTCTTTGAGGTCGGAGAACCCACAGAGGCCTCCCAGGTTCCGGAGATCCACGATGAAATCTGCAACGCTCTCTCCTTTCCGCTGGTCTCTCTGGTAAAATTCATGTCTTCAGACAAGCGTTGGTACGGTAGGTGCATAGTGGGCCCGTAGGAGGAGCTCGAGGACGTCCCAGTCCATGGATTTCACCTCAGCCGGTTTCGCCAGTGCCTTAGCCATCTTAAAAACGGCAGGTCCGCAGTGGGTAAGGAATACTGCTCGCTTTTTCCCCGTAGTGGCATCCTTCAAGTTGTTGGTCTCCAGAAACATCTGGAACCTGTCCATGTACGAGTCCCAGTCTTCTTGTGCCGGGTCAAATGGAGCGGGTGGTATGGTGCTGCTGGACATGGTTTCCACTGTTGATGTGCCTTCAGCCACGTGCTCTGTTTGGTGCTCTGTAGTGTTCAGTCAGCTCTGACATCTCCGCATCCCACCCTCGTCGCCAGTGTTAAGTTCTGTGCATGGGCGCAAGGAACGGAGACGAGACAGTGAACAGTGAACTTCAACTCTTTATTAATCATTCTGAACAGAGCAAAAACCTAGGGCAGCAGCATCCCTTTTATATGGCAGCCTGCTGATCTAGTAACCAATGAGAAACGTGGAGTATTAACCCCTTTAACCAATGAGAGAGGCTCGTTAACAGCCAATCAGATTCTCCTGAATGGACCAATCCGATATTGCTATTATCGGCCAATCAGAAATGCAGGATTAGAACCCTGCTTTTACTAAAGGTTTGATAAAACTTTATTTAAGCATTTTATCAGTTCATAACACTATCTATTCCACTTTTTTCTAGCTTGCTAAGAAGTAGGTTGTGGTCTACTTTGTCGAATGCTTTGCTGAAATCTAAATATATTATGCCCACAGAACCAGTTGTTAAAAAATTGAAGCCCACCCCTGGAAACAAGGATCTGTTCCAGGTGTCAACTCTGCTAGCTATGCCCCTGGTTAAGACAATTCCAATGAGTATTAATCATTCAGAGTAAGAAAACGCAGGCAATGGACATCCCTGAAGTTATATGGGGCTGGCAATCACCTATAACTAAAAGTTTTATTTTACATCCCACCCCTTCCCTATTCCTGCCACAGTTTAAAAAAAAGAAGCTATTACAAACCAGACTCTATTCTATAGCCCACTCATCTTTGTGTGCGGTAATGGGAAAGTTATGATGAACGGCAAGCTCAGGCTAATCAAGTGATGAAGTGCATGAATACAGTTCTTACACTGGATTGTTGCATGTTGAGAGCATGATCCATCAGCCGCTTGTTAAACTCTCATATGGTGTTCCCCCACCTCTCCTTTGAAGTACCATATGATGATTTTGCAAGACAATTAAAGATTCCACAACAATATTATCTGGTGTACACTAACAACTGCATAAAGAGATGAATACCAGGTTTGTATAAAGAGTAAAGTAATTTTCCTTCATATTAGGATACTTTGTCATGCTGCGGCTGCCTTCCCAAGCGGTATTTCATCAGAATTATCACTTGATTTATCTTCAACTGAATTGGATTTCTGTGTTTTCAGCCTATTTTCTTTTCATTGGCTTCCTTAAGTACCAGAGCAATTTTCAACAGAAGAATCGGAAGGAGAAATCTCATACTGTCTGGCTCCAATAACTATATCTCTATTACCACTCATGCATCTATCAAAATTATCTCATTTTAAAATACATAAAATCCATTTGCACAACAGGAGAATTAAATAAAGTCCTTACTTTATTTTAAATAAAAAAAACTTTATTATCCAGGACTTTCTATGGTCATGTGATTTCTAAGACTACTTCATATGAATATAATATATCCAGTTCCTCTTACAATAAGCAAGTCTTTTCACTTTTTTTTTTATTTCATTTTCAACATTAAAAAATGAAAATAAGCCAATAAAAAAGCAGCTCTTCTCTCTTTACATTATAAAATATTACAAAATTATAAAATATGAAGATGAATCAATCCTCCTGGATCAAATGAAAGATTAGCATAGATATATGCAAAATATCTACAGAAAGGAAGTATGACAGCAATGGTAATTTGTTATTCTTTGTCCCTCAAAAGCTGATATTGCTTTCATTACAGAGAATGAAAAGATAAAGGATAGACATAGATACTGGGCAATATTCATTTATATTTTAAAGAATTTTTAAAACAGATTTTGTAAGTTTAGCTAATACTCTGAAACAACCAATATCTGTCCAGAATTTCAGAGTTGGAAGAAAAAGTCCAGTGTTTTAAATGTTTAAACTACCTAAGTGCTAGGTATATAAAGCAGAGCTTATGTCAAGAGAAAATGAAAAATCTCACATTATCATTGGATCAGGTTAAATAAGCCTTGTTAGGGGCTAGGGATGAGCTAAAGGCCGCATCAGGAAGACATGTGCTTAAAGCATGATTTTCAAAGCATCTTTTGAAAAATTAGGTGTTCATAAATAGTCACAGCATTTTCAGCTTATGAACCACTCTATAGTGTTTTACAGCACTTTCTGGGAAGTTTGCAATGTAAGCATTATTTGCATATTGCCCCCAACGATTTGGGTCCTCACTTTACCAACCTCAGAAGGATGGAAAGCTGAGTCAACCTTGAACCTTGTCAGGCTGGAATTCCAGGCTGTGGGCAGAGTTTTCCCACAATACTGTACTTTTTGAAGTTTAAATGAGAACAACTCTCCCTAACTTTTAACCTAGTCGATGTCCATTAGACTCTGCAAGATCATTGGCAAGATCAGCAGGTAGTAGCTGCCTGATCTGGCATATAGTACAATATAAATTGAAAGTTGCCATTAAGTACATGTTGGCCATTAATTTTTGCACTTGTACACAAGCTGGTCTCCAGCATCCATGCACACAAAATGTCAGTTGATTGTTTCTTCATACAACAATATGCCATGTGTGCAAATTGCATGTGGTAAATTATGGCCATGTTGTATTCTTCATTTGCACAGGCAAATCTCCCATCATATCTTTGGGTACCACTATGAATGGTGTGCAATGTAGTCCAAGATCATAACATACATTTTTGACCATGGCCATACCTTATTCATATCCTATTCCATTCCTACTTGCCAGCTGTCCTTCTTGCAATGAAGACCTTTAGGGTCTTGAGACAACATGACATATCATGAAAGTACAATCTTTTCTTCTCCTAGAGCTTTTCTGCACGTCAGCCTTCAACTACTTATCCCCTGTGTATAAACTGGTTGGAAAAGATGACAGCTGAAAATATTCTTTTTTCAGATTTCGTTCTTTTCTTCCTCCAAGGCCACAATGATGCAGGGTAGCCTTGACATCACCATCCATGGGCAGATCATGTTAGGACTAGAGGAGGAGAGTAACAGATTTGTAGTTCTTCTTGTCACTAGAGCTAAAAGGGAATTTGGTGAAATCTTTATACATTCTATGCAGTTAAAAATAAATAAATAAATGATTGCTTATTTAGTATCCTATGACTATCACTAAGTGTTGTATCTTATGATTTATGATGAATGTATTTTTATGGTGATTATGATCATGATTTATCACTTGTTGTATGTACACTGAGAGCTTATGCACTGGAGACAAATTTCTTCTGTGACCAATCACACGGCCAATATAGAATTCTATTCTATTCTATTCTATTCTATTCTATTCTATTCTATTCTATTTATTCTACTCTACTCTACTCTATTCTATATGCAACATTGTACCTTAGTTTGTTTAACCTATTCAAAAGAAAAGCAAAAAAAAAAAAAACAGGCAACATTTCAAGGTCCTACTGGGGAGATGGAGAAGGAGATCCAGCTTTTCATGGCTGGTAGGCCAGCTCTGTGTAAAATGTTTATTAAAGGCAAAGAGTATGAGATATAAGCTCAACAGAACACTCACCAACTGGTTGAAATGGGACATCTGAGACAGAGTTACTGTAAGTACAGCTGGTGAAGTAGACTTGCTCTACTTGCACCAGTAGAATTACTGCAACATTACCAGTAACATTACTTTGCATTATAGCTGAGGTGGAAGTTTCCATCATTGTAGCAGGAGGACAGACTGAACATGACATCATTTATTCTTGCTTTCCTGGGAGTTTAGATAGCCTGTCTTCATACTGAGTTAGGCAGAAAGTATAGATTAATCTTAGTCTTCAAGGCCTAATTAAATGGACAATGACTTAATTTCTTGTTCTAGGAAAAACTAGCAACTCATTAAATGTTGTTTCCAGTTTAATCTGGACAATAGCAGAGTAAGTTTCCATAAATATTCCCCTAACTTAAAAAAAAATTAAAAACTAGAACTAAGGAGAAATTTCCTGACAGCTAGAATAATTAATCAGTGAAATGACTTGCTTCCAGAAGTTGCGGATGCTCTAGCACTGGAAGTTTTTAAGAAGAGATTGGAGAGGGTTTCCTGCCTGAGCTCTTCCAACTCTGTTATTCTGTTATCCATTGGTGCTCCAGTAAATTGATGTGAGGTGATTCATTCTTCCACCCTCCCAAAGAGAAAGTGGTGTGTGTGTGTGTGTGTGTGAGAGAGAGAGAGAGAGAGAGAGAGAGAGAGAGACAGAGAGATGGATGCAGTTCAACCCCTACAATACAAACCGAAATAAATGAGAAGAAAATGGTAGAATTGCAAAGGCATTCTTTGCTGATTGCAGGGAGTGAAGGGAGAAAGTTTAAAAGACTTACTGTTAAGTCTGGAGCATGGGTGCGAATGATGGAGACGAGCTGGTAGAAACAGTGAACTTCAAACTCTTTATTTACATCTTGTGACAGGTCAAACTGGAGGGCTACTATAGCTTTCCTTATATAGGCAACTTATTAACTATTCAACCAATAACAATCCTGGAGCGCTAGCTCCGTTAACCAATGGGAATGGCTTGTTAATGGCCAATCAGATCCTCCTGAATGGACCAATCCGATCCTGCCATTAACAGCCAATCAGAAGTGCAGGGCCAGAACCCTGCACTTGACTTCAAGCTCAAGATAACTTTATTGGTATTATTCATTCACAACACCCCTTTCCACCGGCTTCTGCCCACGAGCCGCGGTTACATAGTCCTTAAGGTAGGACGGCTGTTTTGTTAGTCTTTTCGATTTTCGCAAAGTGCCTGGCGCTTGGCTGCACTTCTGCTGAGGTAGATCGTTGTTTAATGGTAGAGGTGCCTCTGGTTCCAAGTCTGCGTTCCCGTTGTCACCAATATCACTGGCCACTCCCTGAGGTGAACTCATTCCAGTCCCTGGTTCCTGTTCCCACGATTCAGTTCCATTATCAGTCTCTTCAAAAAGACTTCCCTCTAATTGCAATTAGTTTTCCTCTGTATCTTCCCCCCCCTCAGTTTGGTCATAAGGGAGTTCGGAAGTGCGAGACGGTAACCACGATCGTAATTGATCAAGGTGGCATTTCCAAAGTCTATCATCAGGGCACTGAACGAGGTATGATCTTGGGCCGGTTACGTGGATTACGGTCGCTTCTACCCACAGCGGATCGCCCGATAAGTTTTTAGCGAATACTAAATCACCTACCTGGAAGGTACGGCATCGGCCGCTGGATCCGAGTGGTTTTTCCAGTTCGTAGGTTGGGTATAACCGATCGAGGTGGGAGCGGAGCTTTCGTCCCATTAGCAGCTCGGCGGGAGTTTTGTTGGTGATGTTGTGAGGTGTGAGGTGTAGTAGGAAAAGGATCCAATTGATTTTCTCATTGATGTTGTCGTAGTCTATCTTTTGGAGAGTCTTTTTGACGAATTGTACCATGCGCTCAGCTCTACCGTTGGTCGCAGGGTGCGCAGGCGAAGTGAGCGCATGTCGGATACCGTGGTCAGCCAGGTACTGCTCAAAAGACAGCACAGTAAATTGGGGCCCATTGTCGGATACCAGAATGTCTGGTAATCCGTGGGTTGCAAACAGTCTTTCCAGTCTTTTGATGACCGCTTCAGTGGTTGTGTTGCTGATTCGGTGAATCTCGAGCCAATTCAAGTTGGCGTCAACAGTTAGCAAAAATGTGTGGCCTTTGGTCAGCCCAGCAAAGTCCAGATGGATGCGGGACCAGGGTCCCCATGGCGTCTCCCAATCGGTTGGGGTTGCCTTTGGTGGAGTGTTGCTTACTTCTTGGCATCTCTTGCAAGTTTTAACCCACAATTCAATTTGTCTGTCGATGCCTGGCCACCACGCGTAGCTTCATGCGAGGCCCTTCATGCGCACGATGCCAGGGTGGCCATCGTGCAAGGTTCTTAGCAATGTCTGCTGGAGTCATTCTGGGATAACGACTCTATCGCCCCAGATGATACAGCCCTTCTGCGAGAACAACTCTGTTTGATGACTTTTGAATGGTGCAGTCGTCTGGTACTTGGTCCAATGGCCATCCGCGTTCCACCCATGTGAGGACTCGTGCTAAGATGGGGTCATGTTTTGTTTCTCTCACAATGTCACGGGCAGTTAATGGTGGCATGTGGAGTGTCTCGATCTGCAATGCTGTCATCGTTGGTGCAGGATCGTTGATAGTTTCAGGGAGTGGTGTACGGCTCAGCGCGTTGGCGTGGGGAATGGCTTTACCGGGACGATATTGTAGCTGATAATTGTAGGCAGCCAAGAATTCTGACCAGCGGGTCATTCTGGGAGAAAGTATGTAGGGAGTTGGCTTGTCCCCAGCGATGATCCCCAGCAATGGTTTGTGGTCAGTTACAATGGTGAAAACCTGGCCGTACACGTACTCATGGAATCTTTTAACAGCTGATACAATTGCCAGGGCTTCTTTATCGATCTGGCTGTAATTTCGCTTGGTTTTCAAGAGCGTTTTTGAGAAGTAAGCAACAGGGGCTTCGTTACCATTAGGTAATACATGGCTCAAAATGGCACCCACTCCAAAAGGCGATGCATCACATGTAATGTTTATCGGCAGAGTCTCATTGTACTGCATTAGTACGGCATCCAAAGTCAGTAGTTTTTTCACATTACGGAATGCCTGCTCTTCTTTGTGACCCCATACCCAAATTGCTTTTTTATCTAATAGGCGATGTAAAGGTTCAGCGACAGTCGCTTTGTGCGGCAAGAATACCTTGTAGAAATTGATGAGGCCTAAGAACGCCTGGAGGTCGGTCTTGTTCTGGGGTCTGGGAGCGTTTTTTATTGCTCTCAATTTGCTATTGGTAGGGTGAATACCCTGACTGTCAATTAAGTATCCTAAGAATTCAACGCGATCTGTACACAGTTTGCACTTGTTTTTTTTAACTTTCAGGCCTGCTTCCTGGAATTTTCGTAAAACCAGTCTTAAATGCTCCCGTAAGATTTTTGGAGTGGGGGCAGCAATGAGCACATCATCAAAATAGGGGACAACGCCCTTAATCCCCTGCAAAAGTCTCTCCATTAGGCTCTGAAAGATCCTTGGGGCTACACTGACTCCGAATTGAAGCCGCGTACACTTAAAGGCACCTCGGTGTGTTACGATAGTCTGTGCCTGTGCCGTTTTTTCATCAACCGGCAGTTGCTGATAAGCCTGAGCTAAGTCTAGTTTAGCGAAGACTTTTCCGCCCCCCAGGGAATGGAGGAGGTGTTGCACCACCGGCACCGGATATGGGTTTTGTTGCAGGGCGTGGTTTAGGGTGGCTCGGTAGTCCCCGCAAATTCTAATGGAGCCATCCGGCTTAATTGGTGTCACAATCGGCGTTTCCCATGGGGAGTGGTCGGTTGGCTTTAAAACTCCCTGGGCTATCAACTTATCAAGCTGCTCGTCGATTTTCGGCTTTAGAGCGAACGGAACTCGATGAGGCTTAAGGTAGATGGGAGCTATCTTTGCATTAAGGCTAAAGGATATTGGGGTCCCCTTGTACTTGCCTAGCTTTTCCTCGAAGACATCCCTGAATTCATGGGCGAGGTCTTCCTTCCAGTCACTGCCACCGATTCGGTTAATGCCTGCCACTTTGATGCCGAGTGGTGCGAACCATTGCAGGCCTAACAGACTAGGCCAGTCCTTATCGATCACCGTCAGGGGTAAGTACGCCATGCGGTTCTTGAATGCCACCCAGACTTGACTGGATCCTACAACTGGAATCCGGTTCCCTTGGTAGTCCTTTAACACGAGCCATTGAAATTGAAGGTCTTGGCGCTGGATAGTGGGGATGAGTTGCTTGAGGGTCTTCCATGAGACCATTGAAAGAGACGATCCCAAGTCAACTTCCATTTGGCAAGGCTGATTTTCAATGTTCACGTTGACCTGAATTTTCTTAGCGTCTAGTGAAGAGGCATGGCCGATAGTGAGCGTTTGGTGGGCCTCTTCCCATCTCGCTGGGCGATTCACGGGTCGGTTTCTGTAGGAGGGCGATTCCCTGTCAATTGACGGGGATTGGTACCCTTCGAGGTCTGGCTGGGTCCGAGGAGACTTCTGCAGACCCGTCTGATGTGGCCTCATTTCCCGCACTCGTGGCAGAGCGCATCGCGGAATTTGCAATCGGAGCGGTAATGGTTGGCCCCGCAGCCAGTGCACAGTTGCTGGGACTTTGGGTAATGATCCCGGTCAGACCGCAGGCGATGGACCTCTTCTTCGTCGCTGTCTGACGATGAAAAGAGGTCCTCATGGTGGTCCGTCTGCAGCTGCCCTTCTGTGTTAGGTGAAACTTCGCCGGCCGGTTGGTGTGCTGGAGCGCGATTTCGGCGCAGTTGTGCAGCCAACTTCTTGGTCGCCTCCCCTGCTGTAGCTTCAGCTATGGCTTCTTTAAGGGTGATGTCACCCTTTGCCATAATTTTGCTCTGTACATTTAGAGCGTCTAAACCAAGGACTACTCGGTCTCTCAAGGCCTCCTCTAGGTCAGTGAAATCGCAAAGGCTCCCAAGTTCCGGAGGTCTGCAATGAAATCGGTGACGCTTTCTCCTTTCTGCTGGTTCCTTTGATAGAACTCGTGTCGTCTTACGAGCATTGGAACGGTCGGTGCATAGTGGGCCCTTAGTAGTGGTTCGAGGACGTCCCAGTCCATGGCCTTCACTTCAGCTGGTTTCGCTAATGCCTTAGCCATTTTGAATACCATCGGGTCGCAGTGCGTTAGGAATACCACCCGTTTCTTCCCGTTTGTGGCATCCTTCAGATTATTCGTTTCCAAAAACATTTGAAAACGGTCCATTTAGGACTCCCAGTCCTCTTGAGCTGGATTGAACGGAGCGGGTGTTACTACGCCGCCGGACATGGTTCCTCCGTTGTGCGCTTCAGCCACGTGCTTAGTTGTCTTAGTTGGCTCTGATGTCATCCAATCCCACCTTCGTCACCAGTGTTAAGTCTGGAGCATGGGTGCGAATGATGGAGATGAGCCGGTAGAAACAGTGAACTTCAAACTCTTTATTTACATCTTGTAACAGCTCAAACTGGAGGTATGCTATAGCCTTCCTTATATAGGCAACTTATTAACTATTCAACCAATAACAATCCTGGAGCACTAGCTCCATTAACCAATGGGAATGGCCTGTTAATGGCCAATCAGATGCTCCTGAACGGACCAATCCGATCCTGCCATTAACAGCCAATCAGAAGTGCAGGGCCAGAACCCTGCACTTGACTTCAAGCTCAAGATAACTTTATTGGTATTATTCATTCACAACACTTACACTGGATCTCAGATTAACTGTGCTAAATCATCGGACCCAAACAAGTTCTTAGTCCTTTAAATAGTAAGCTCTTTTGCAAATGTGATGCTGACATGGGCTCTCTTCACAGTTGAATATCAGAACTGAAAATGAGGCCTGGTGCTGAAGTTTAATCCCAACTCCAATTAATCCTTTTGCTGTCTCCCTCTTCATGACTTCTGGCATTCAGTTTGTCACTGAGTGTTATGTTTGCAACTATTGCTGAAGGACATTATTCTGATGCATTAGAAAAGAGGCTGGTATTTAAAAAAAAAAAAAAACAACAACTGCTATTTGACTGATGTAGTTTACCCAAAGTTTCATCCTCCCTCTTGTTCACATGCAAAGTGGGATATAATCTCTGGTGAGATGAGCACTAGGCAGAACTGATAAGATATGATGAAATGTTTAATGCCCTTGTTTGTGCTGTCCAGCCTGATAAGGGAAAAGAAGCTTTGTATGATAACAACTTAAATCTATGAAAATAATCGCTTCTGACATCTCCAGCTATGCAGCAGGCTGCCCCAAACACTGCTGTTCAGATACAAATTGTACAGCTAATGAAGTGAGGAGAACACAATATAGACACAAATTAAAACCTACATACAATGAACAGCCCAAGTTGCATATTGTTGTTTTTAACTCCCTTGTTTGGTGCAATGAGGAGCTAAAATCTGTTAGTAATAATCACCCTTTTATATTTTTAGCAAACGCTGCTGCATTGTGATTAACAGCAAGAAATGGCCACAGGCTAACTCATCTCTAGTAATGAAACCCTGTGTTCTCATTCCACTTCCTTGTGGAAGCTTTATATAGATTTTTACATTGTTGAGGAAATGAACTATGAAAAATGAACCACCTCAAAACTGACAAATCATTTACCAATTCCTTAGTGTCTTGTATGCATAAGTGTGAAAGGAAGTATCTGCTACTGCTTATTCCAATATATTGGATGCTTCACTGTCATGTCATCATATAGTTATGCAGCTGGGAAGGTTTGTCATTCAAAGAAAATAGCAAGCTGTACACTTTTTCTTCATATAGAAAGAATTTGAATATGTTGTATTATAATCAAGACAATAATTAAAAAAAAAACCGTTCTGTCTATTCCATTCTGGACTGGTCTACATTGTCACCAGTGTGCATACATGCATGCAGTCACTGGTGAACACTCAAGCTAGCAGGCAAGACATAAAGATGATACTTTGTGAACCAACAGCTCCATATTGGGACTATGTACTTGGCTGCTGTGATTAACACCATTAAAAATGCCTTTTCTTGAACTACAAGGAGCCAATGGAAAGCACTTGTAGATACAGCTAGGCCTTCTACGAGGTTCCTGCTGAAAAATGACATTGATTAACTTGCAGGCCATTTTTCCCTATCTTGTGATTAGATTATTTATATTATTATTTATAGAATTCTCTATAAATTAAAACCATACCACATCTAGAAGGTATCAATTAAGGCAAGAGCATTTCAGGTGATCAAATAATAGCAAAAGCACTTAGACTCATATACCGGTTCACAGTGCTTTACATGCCTCTTTAAGTGGTTTACAGAGTCAGCATATTGCGCCCAGCAATCTGAGTTCTCATTACCAGCTTTGGAATGACGGAAGGTTGAGTCAACCTTGAGCCTCTCAAAATCAAACTCCTGGAATGAGTTAAACTTGCAGTACCGCATTCTAACCACTGTGCCACATGGCTCTTAAAATCTATTACATGTGTGTGTGTTCAACAGAAGTGAGAATCTGTTAGTCTTTTGATCTACTCTAGAAAAACTGTATAAGTTCAAACATTGCTAAATCCATTCTCTTTGAAAGAATCAACTTTTGTCTGATTCAAACATTTCCACCATGGATTCTGAAACCATTCATTTCTAATTTCAGTAAAACTTTGGGGAGTAACAGGATATATGGTAGTAGACAGTTGTTTACATGATTTTGGAAAATTATTATTTGATATGGCACAATTTGAATTATGGTGTTGTATTTTCTTTTTGCATTGTTTAATTGGTTTTCTAATGTACCTATAATCAGTGGCAACTGAAGCAACATATAAAAAATATCAAAAATGCAGGCAAGGAGGTTTTTATTTCAGCAAATCTGTGATGGCCATTATATGTCCAACAAGGGGGACACAATGTTCTTTCTTCTCTTTTCCTTTTACTTGGATTATTAATGCATAAATCACTGCCAATATTTGAAGAAATTCATCTAGCAAAGACACGAAGTTGCAAGAGGAAATAATAATCTTATGCACATGTACCCGGAAATAATCCTCACAAACCTACATGAGCCATAATTCTCAATAAATATATTTATCCAAAACACATTGCTGTAGTTGAATTCCACTTATTCCATATTTGGAGACATTATGCAAGCTTTGGCAAAAAGGTAAGTGTTATGGATTAAACCATCGCAGCGCTACAAACCTAAACAGCTTCGTCTTACAACAGGCTTGTAATCCTGCAATTCTCATTGGCCCATGAATAGCGAGTCGTGATTGGTCAGGTTTGGCCAGTCAGATTGGCTGTTAACAGAAACCCCTGATTGGACACTTGTGAAAGCGATAGACTCAGTTCATTGGTTGTTTAACGGCAGCAAGCTCTATAAAAGAGCTACTGCTGCTCAGTTCTTGTGCTCCATTCTTTCTTGTTAAATAAAGAGTTGAAGTCACAGTCCGATGTCTCATCTCCGTTCTTGCGCCCATGCCCAGGACTTAACAGTAAGCATCATTTTCTATGTCTGAACCAGCCTTTTCCAAATTGGCTGCTTCAAAGACCATGCTGGTTAGGAATTCTGGCAGACATCAGAATAGGAAAAGCCAGTTTAAACAATACTAAGTTTTCCAGAGGGAAAAGAAAAGTTAAAAGAGCACATGAAAGATAAACAGGTGCTTAATGGTATATAACAATAACATCTGCATGCTGTTATTCCACAGGCAACTTTTCTGATATTAATAAGTGATAAGTAAGGGAAGACTATTCATCTTATTAGGAACTCTTTGTTCTAGCAGAGCCAAAAATCGTGTGGTAGGATCTTCAATATAACGTACATGGGAAAATGTATTTAACATATACTGTATATTTAACTGTTTTGATTATAAATAAGTCTATTATCCATGCTATCTTCTTGGTTAACATATAACAAAGGTCACTTTTTAGTTATGTGGCTGCAAACACTACATGTATTTATTCTAATATCAATGCATAAATCTGACTGTGTTGATTTGGATGATTTTATTTATCAAAGTTAGGAAGCACTGTGTTGTACTCACTATGCAGTGATATCTAATTTGCTTGGTCACATCCAATTTGATACACAGACAGATAATCTGATTTGTAGAAATTATTTCACTCATAATATTGTCAAGGCTGAGCTATAGATAGTGATTTGAAAAGTGCCATGAGACTGGAGATGACAGCTGAAGTCAAAAACAAAAGGCAAACCAAAAAATAGTCCAAAATGCAGAGCAAGCCAAAAAATCTGAACCAAATACAGATCTTTGTGAGAACACCCTAAACTGGGCATAACCATTGTTCTATTCATGTGTTGACAAATTTAGAAGCTGGACATATGGTAGAAAACTCAGATAATTGCTTACCACAATTATAAAAACTGCTGCATATAAAATATGGCCAGCAGTTCCAAGTAACGTCTATTTCAGCCTTCTGAGTTTAACTGTGAGTATGGCAAATTTATTGTCCTCTGAGCATGGCCAGTTGGGTAGTACAGATTCATGTGGATCTGTTAGGAAACAATGTGTTAGTAAAAAACATATTGTTTACTAACAGCCTCAGAGATGTTTCCAGTTTTCATTTGCATCACTCCAATGGTGGAAAGAACACTGCTTTTCACACAGAGTATTCACATAGTACTTCAGAAGTGGAATGCTAATGTTTTATTAATAGATGCAGAACTTCTAAAAGCAAAAGTATTGAATAACATAATTGAGCAGAAAGCCATTGAACATGATCCCCATATGACTGTTCCACAATGAGAACTACTGCTGAGATCATGTGATCTTCATTTTCATTTTCCATGAAAGTTTCCCAGCGGTCTCTCAACATCTCACTTCCTTCTCCACCCAGTAGCAGCCCTTTTGCAACCTCCTGAGAAGCGAATGGAAAAGGGAAGGAAGAAAACAGAAGTGAGGATGAAGAGAAGGTAATGGGAGGAGAGGAGAAAGGAACAGGGAACTGCCATGCATCCTTCCTGACCCATGCCATGCATTCCACTGGCCTGTGTCACCCCCTTCCATGCCCCATTCCCAAGCTACGTTGCCTCCTTGTTACCCATTACAAACTCATATGATACCTCTTGTGCGCTCCCAAGCACCCATATGTACCTAACAAAACTCCCCCCATGTGTTATCCCTAGTCAGTATGACTTCTTCACATATCCCTGCAACAGTTTTACTGACCCCCCACTGCTTCCCTGCATGCCCTACTCAACCTATATAGCATCTTTTACCCATCCCAGGCACCTCCTTGTCCACCCACATGCGCTCCCTGACCCATGCTGCATCCCTGATACATATCCACATGTCTTTCTCAACCCATGAGGCACCTCTCTACCAGCTGGTTTTGGATCTGTAATTTCCTTCTGGTTTCCCCATTAACTTTCTCCCTGTAAGGTTCCCATAAGCAATATAAATAGGGAAACTGGCAGGGATAGGAAAGAGGAAGAAGAGGAGGGAGGGAAGGAAGATTGGTTTCTGGTACATCTGCCAGCTTCCTGAAAGGAAACTCAATGGGGAAAGTGTTGGGAAGTTGGAGGTCAATCCCATTGGATTTTTTTTGCCCACCCATGGTCTTCTGTTTCTCTGCTTAGATAAGGAAATAGCTCTGGAATGATGAGCCAGTGGAGCACAGCTTTAGTAAATACATAAAAGTTCATTCACAGCCAATTTTCTCTCATTAGATTCTTCCCTCTTGATAAGGGGTTCTGGGATTAAAAAAAAAAACTAGCAGGTTCTACAGCTTGAAAATATTTGAAAACTCCTGCATTAGAGTATTCTGTTTAATTTAGAACTTTGTTGAAAGCCTGTACTTTTCTGAGCAAGTCCAGGCTTTCTGAACTAAACCTGCAACCACATTTGAACATCTTAAAACATTATACACATTAACCTTGAGAGTTATAATGGAAAAAAAGTCACTGATGCACAGATAACTAGAAGGTAGACGAGGGAGGGTGGAAGAGCAGCAGAACAAAAGTTCATGGCCATGTTTCATCCAAGAATGCACAGCTAGTTTGCTAATCAAGATACAGAGATTTCCCAACATCTCAAGGACAATTTTTCAATCAGCTCAATCCCACTGTGGGCAGTATCACTGATTTCAAAAGAAAAGATAGCTGCAGTGTGGAATGCATGCTATCTACTAAACTTCATATCTCTATGGTTTAAATGTATTCTCAAAGGACATTTCCAATTAATTTTCATGGCTCCTATTTAACACAGGGTTGTAATTTTAGGTAATTTTATTCATATTTATTCACATGTTTAATGTGGAAAATGTAGGACACGGGTTTCAAACGTGTGGCATCACATTGCCATTTCACAACATTTTTTCCATTCAGGGAGCTGGGGTGGGCGTGGCCTGTGCATGACGCATCTGTCCCATGGGCCACCAGTTTGAGACTCCTGATTGTCAACTCTGAATCGAAGCCATCTTGTGCTGTTTCAAAGTTGCCACGTGCTTTGGGGAAAGGATGAAGGGAAAATAGCTAGACCGTCTTGCTCTCCTGTGGGAACCAAGGTCATCCCAACAGGGGACAGTTGGAGGAGGAGCAGAAGTGATTGAGGGAGCCCACCACCTGCTTTGATTGGACAATGTGACCTGTGACAACTGGGGAGGGAAACTTTTGCTCTTTTAGTTATATGGTAACCGCGGTAAACCTTAGAGTTGGTTTTCACTAGCTGTACCAATATGATGTGTCCAATAAACATGTTCTCTTGAGGAACATTCCTGTCTGGAGTTCTGATTTCTTTGGAATACTGACACTGATGGAGGAGGCTATAAGTAGCAAGATAC
Source organism: Hydrophis major (assembly GCA_033807585.1). Lineage (NCBI taxonomy): Eukaryota > Metazoa > Chordata > Lepidosauria > Squamata > Elapidae > Hydrophis > Hydrophis major. The sequence goes on along the minus strand of CM066328.1, from coordinate 323,469,839 downwards.
ATCACCAATCATGTATTCATTTAATTAGTACATGATCTCTCCTCTTCTATTCATTTACTTATATGATCATATAAGCTACCCGAAGCTTTATTTCCTATTGAAGCTTAGGGTTCTACAAAACTTTGAAGGGTGATTCATCAAACCATTCCATCAAATCAGATCTGCAAACAAAATGGGCACTTCCAGTTCAGGTGGCTTCAAGGGACTTTTTAGTATTTCAACAATCTGATGGTTTTTTTAGCTGCATCCAGGATGGTATGTAATGTTGCAATTTGATTTCTATATGGAGAACAGGTGAATGAATGGCCAGGGAGTTTTATCATCTTATTCACTTCTGTGCAGAGGTCAAAGGTCCTGGAATGGCAAAGCTCTCCTAAGTCCCCCAAAACTCAGTTTTCAGAGGCACAAATTTTTCCACACCTCACAATGATAAGGGAAAGATTATTCTTTAATATCAAGCCAGGTCTGGCACTCCAGAAATGCACCTAGAAAAGTATGAGTTTAAAAATATTTTGCAACGTTCTGTTATTTTTCTTTTAATTAACTTTCCATACAGATTAGTCACTTTACTGGACAGCTTGGAGGGTGTCTTTACTGTCATTTTCTCGTCTCTGATATAATCTCTAAAAGTGCTACAAGGGAACTATTTCAATGATTTGACATGGTGGGCTCCTTTAAAGTATACAGCTGAAATTGTCTTCTAAAAGGTCAAACATCCCCGCCATCCACATCCCATTCTACCAAAAAATGAAGCAGCTGCATCCATTTTAACGCATTGTCATTAAAGCCTCGGGACAAATCTTTCTTCAAATCAAATCCTGAAATTGCTTGAATTGAATCTGTTTGCCCTTGAATCACAAACTCGGATCAAATCATGCCCCCTTTGAATCTCTAATTTGAAGCAGATCAGGACTGATTTGTGCAGGCATAACAAGGATATATTTTCTACTTAAGTTCAGTGCTTCCTCTGTGAGTCGCAAAATGAAAAATAACAAGATAATTAGCTGAAGCATCACACAGTGCAATCCCTCTATGTCACAGACCTAAATAAAACTCACACATGAATATTTTTTTAAAAAAGAAAAGACTTCTTGGTTGAACTGTGACTCCATCATTTGAAACTGCAGTCCAAATATTCTACTCAATATTCTGGAATTTGACAGTTTTATAATCCTACATATAGGTAATTATTAAATAGACCAACTGCATGCATAAAAGATTCATGATTTGCAGAAACAATTTATAGTACTGAGGGAGGTGGGAAGGGCATAAATGGAAACATCTAAAATACAGTTATTTTTTAGAGGAATCAGCTGACCTAAATTCAAAATATAATTGTTATGTCTGCCTAATTCTTATTTCTGATTTCAAAATCAATTAAAAAAATATATCTATTTTTTAATAAATCAATAATAAATTATAGAGTGAGATTTTTTTACCTACAGTGTTCCCAATATTCAGAACATGTTAATCTCACCTGTGAGCAACATAGCATATATAATATTGATATAAAGTGTCACACATTTTTCTTACTTCCTCAGTCCTTATATTCAATGTAGCACCTAAATGCCAACAACAAATTCAAATTTATTTTATGAGCATCGCTATGAGCTATGCAGACTAATTGAGAAGTGATATCAAAACAGGCAAGGCTAGATATTTAAGCACGTGTGATACTTCTTGATTAGTAGTAGTTAGTTCCTAAACAGATTGCCCTAGGATAATTGACTTGGTTTGAAATTATTCCTGTCCTTTTTTTTCCCACTGCTTTATCGTGTAATGAGTGATTTCTATCTTAATTTTCTTTATGAAATCATTTCAAACAAAGAAGATGTTTTTTTCCCTGGCAACTGGTACTTTCAGTCATTCCCTACCTACATATTCTGATAGAATAGAATAGAATAGAATAGAATAGAATAGAATAGAATAGAATAGAATAGAATAGAATAGAATAGAATACTTCATTGGCCAAGTGTGATTGGAACACACAAGGAATTTGTCTTGGTGTAAATACTCTCAGTATACATAAAGAAAAGATACATTTGTTAAGAATCAAGAATCATAACATAAAATACTTAATGATAGTTGTTATGGATTAAACCATCGCAGCGATACAACCAAAACAGCTTCATCTTAAAACAGGCTTGTAATCCTGCAATTCTTATTAGCCCGTGAATAGCGAGTCGCGATTGGTCAGGCTTGGCCAGTCTGATTGGCTGTTAACGGAAGCCCCTGATTGGATGCTTGTGAAAGTGATAGACTCAGTTCATTGGTTGTTTAATGGCAGCAAGCTCTATAAAAGAGCTACTGCTGCCCAGGTTTTCTGCTCCAGTCTTTCTTGTTAAATAAAGAGTTGAAGTCACAGTCCGATGTCTCGTCTCCGTTCTTACACTCATGCCCAGGACTTAACACTGACGACGAAGGTGGGATGCGGAGACGATAGAGCTGACTAGAACATATCGGACAAAAAAAGAGCACATGGTGAAAGAGTGCACAAAACAGATGGCAAGATGACTAGCGGCGCCATACCACCCGCTCCATTCGACCCAGCAACTGAAGACTGGGACTCGTATATAGACTGCTTCCAGATGTTCCTGGAGACCAACAATTTAAAAGATACCACGTCTGGCAAGAAACGAGCGGTATTCCTGACTCATTGTGGCCCCGCCGTTTTCAAAATGGCTAAATCACTAGCAAAACCAGCAGAAGTGAAGACCATGGATTGGGACACCCTCGCTCCAATCCTCGGGGCCCATTATGCACCCGCAGTACCTACATTGATATGAAGACATGAATTTTACCAGAGGGACCAAAGGAAGGACAAGAGCGTTGGTAATTTCGTAGCTGATCTCTGGAACCTAGGAGGCCTTTGTGGTTTTGCAAACTTAGAGGAAGCCCTAAGAGACCGAATAATTCTGGGATTAAATGCACCACATGTGCAGAGTAAGCTGATGGCGAAAGGTGACATCAGCCTTACAGATGTCATCACTGATGCTACTGCAGCAGAAGCAACCAGCAAGTCAGCCACTTGAATGCGCCGAGCGAACGCACCGCTTCGCCGACGAGGCACCACTCGCCACTGAGAAGCACGCTACAGCTACCCACCACAAAGACCTCGAGTCATCCTCAGACAGTGATGAAGAGGAGGTCAACCGCTCCACTCGGAACGAGAGCAAAGGAACCAGCGATGTCCGCGCCAATGTGCGGGTTGCGGAGCAAACCACCCGCAATCGGACTGCAAATTCCTCGACACACTCTGCCGTAACTGCGGAAAGAAAGGCTACATCGCGAAGGTCTGCAGAAGCAGATGAGAATCCAGTCCCAGCCGAAAGGAGAACAACCTCCATCAGGAGATAAGCAAACCTCCTGAAAACCGGGACTGTCTGAACCACCAATGGAACAACCACTACTACTACAGAAACCAAGCACCTGCCTTTTCAACGAGACGAGAAGAGGCCCACCAAACCATTATCATCGGCCACGCTTCATCGCTCGATGCAAGGAAAATGAGTGAAGGTTACTATTGAGAATTGACCATGTGTGATGGAAGTCGATTCGGGATCGTCCCTGTCGATGGTATCCTGGAAAACCCTCAAGCAACTGATACCTGCCATCTCCCGCCAGGACCTCAGCACGCAGCGAATCATCCTGAAAGACTATCAGGGAAACAGAATCCCAGTTGTCGGTTCCAGCAACGTCCAAGTATCATTCAAGGACTGCACAGCAACGCTTCCCCTAACTGTTGTCGATCGTGACCAACCCAGCTTGTTAGGGCTACAGTGGTTCGCCCCACTGAGAATTGAACTAGCCGGCATACACCATACCAGAAATGACGACTGGGAAGAGGCCCTCATCCAGGAATTCCAGGACGTGTTCACAGGAACATTAGGCAAGTACAAGGGGACCCGTATATCATTTAATCTCAGTCCTGATGTAGCTCCCATTCGGCTTAAACCCCGTTGAGTACCTTTTGCCTTAAAACCTAAAATCAATGAGCAGCTAGATAAACTGATAGCCCAGGGCATGTTGGAACCGATTGACCACGCCCATTGGGAAACCCCGATAGTAACGTCCATGAAGCCAGATGGTTCGTTAAGAATTTGTGGGGACTATCGGGCCACCCTAAATCATGCTCTTCAACAGAGTGCCTATCCAGTACCGGTGGTTCAACACTTTCTTCATTCCCTGGGTGGCGGAAAAATATTTGCGAAATTGGACGTAGCTCAGGCGTACCAGCAACTCCCTGTGGATGCAGCAACTGCAGAAGCCCAGACAATAATTACACATAGAGGCGCTTTTAAGTGCAATAGACTCCAATTCAAAGTAAGTGTGGTGCCGGGCATTTTCCAAAGTTTAATGGAGAGACTATTACAAGGCATAAAAGGCATTTTGACGACGTCCTAATAGCTGCCCCCACGAAAGAAGTATTAGTACAATGGCTCAGAAAAGTCCTGCAGAAATTCAAAGACGTGAGTCTTAAGGTAAAACGAGACAAATGCCAACTTTGAACGGAGAGAGTGGAGTTCCTGGGATACCTTCTCGACAGACAGGGAATCCACCCCACCAAAAAAAAACTAACTGCAATAAAAAAAGCCCCAAGACCTAGGAATAAGACAGACCTTCAAGCCTTCCTGGGACTCATTAACTTTTATAACATTTTCTTGCTCCAGAAGGCAACCGTAGCCGAACCCTACATAGACTCCTCGATAAAAAGACTCCTTGGGTTTGGGAATGGCGTGAAGAGATAGCGTTCAAAGGGATAAAAGACCTTTTAACCTCCGATGCCATATACATGCAGTACAACGAAACTCTCCCTTTGATGGTCACCTGTGATGCCTCACCATTTGGAGTAGGAGCCATCCTAAGCCACATCCTCCCAAATGGAAATGAGGCACCCATTATGTTCTTTTTGAGAACTTTGTCTAAAACGGAAAGGAACTATAGTCAACTTGATCAGGAGGCCCTCGCTATTGTATCCACAATTAAACGTTTCCATGAATATGTATATGGGAGACCCTTTACCATAATTACAGACCACAAGCCGTTACTTGGGATCTTGGCGGGAAACAAACAAACTCCCCATATATTATCACCAAGAATGACACGTTGGTCAGAATTTTTAGCCGCCTACAATTACCGTTTGCAACATCCCCCAGGGAAAACCATTCCCCATGTTGATGCTTTGAGCCGCTCACCACTACCAGACATTATAGAGGACCCTGCTCCAACCGTAACCATACTACAAATAGAAACCCTCAAATCGCCACCATTAACCGCTCGAGATATAGCTTTAGAGACAAAAAAGGACCCTATTTTGGCACGAGTCCTCAGCTGGGTAGAACGCGGTTGGCCAATCAGTGAAACTGATGACACGTTTAAACCATTTAAAAATCATCAAACGGAACTGTTCTCCCAGAAGGGTTGCATAGTATGGGGAGACAGAGTCATAGTCCCGGAAAAGCTACAATATAGGGTATTGAAAATGCTGCACGAGGGACATCCAGGCATCGTGCGGATGAAGGCATTGGCCAGGAGTTACGCATGGTGGCCTGGTTTAGATAGACAAATAGAAATTTGGGTAGCAAAATGCAGTAAATGCCAGGAGACTCGCCCCACTCCTCCAAAGACTCCCCCAACTCAGTGGGAAACGCCTCGAGGTCCGTGGTCCTGTATCCACATCGATTTTGCAGGACCCACAAGAGGACACACTTTCCTCTTAATGGTGGATGTCTATTCAAACTGGCTTGAAGTCCAAAAAATGGAAAGCACCACCACAGATGCAGTTACTAAAAAACTGAATAAACTATTTGCTACCCACGGACTTCCTGATGTCCTAGTCTCAGATAATGGCCCCCAATTCACTGCTCTGCCATTCGAACAATACTTGGCTGATTGGGGCATCCACCATGCTTTAACATCGCCAGCTCACCCTGCGGCCAATGGTAGGGCTGAGCAAATGGTTCAATTTGTAAAACAGACCCTGCAAAAAATGGACCACGGTGACATTGACGACAAAATAAACCGAATGCTTTTTATTCAACACATAACCCCAAACAGCACCACGAACAAAACCCCAGCAGAACTCCTGATGGGCTGGAAACTTCGCTCACATCTTGATCGCCTCCACCCAAACTACACGCCAGAACTGCCCCCGGGATCCAGCAGTAAGTGTCGGACATTCCAGGAAGATGACCTCGTGTTTGCGAAAAACTTCTCGGGCGACCCATTGTGGGTCCCCGCTACCATAACGCAACTTACGGGACCCCGATCATATCGTCTACAAATGACAGATGGTAAGATGTGGAAATGCCACAACGTCCACATATGTGGAAATGCCACAACGTTCCTGATTAGCGCTAGAACCTCCAGCTGGGGAGGGGAAGGAACATGGAGGAGGACGAAGAAGAAATCGAAACCCAACAGCCCAGGGGATACTCACCATCTGAGGGAGAACCGGACCAGGGAGCGGCCTTGCCACGTGACAACACCGCAACGGAGGTGGATCCAGGGAACCCAGAAGACAGTGCCGACGAGGGCAACTACAGTCTTCACTATCCAGCCCAGCGAACAGCCCACCGGAGCCAGAACCAGAACCAGAATGAAACCCGGTGGAACAGCGCAGGTCGAGCAGAGAGGTGAAGTGGCCTGTCTATCTGCGTGAATATGTCACCCCACCCCTCAGACGGAACCAAGGGGGGAGGGGTGTTATGGATTAAACCATTGCAGCGATACAACCGAAACAGCTTCATCTTAAAACAGGCTTGTAATCCTGCAATTCTTATTAGCCCATGAATAGCGAGTCGTGATTGGTCAGGCTTGGCCAGTCTGATTGGCTGTTAATGGAAGCCCCTGATTGGACGCTTGTGAAAGCGATAGACTCAGTTCATTGGTTGTTTAATGGCAGCAAGCTCTATAAAAGAGCTACTGCTGCCCAGGTTTTCTGCTCCAGTCTTTCTTGTTAAATAAAGAGTTGAAGTCACAGTCCGATGTCTCGTCTCCATTCTTACACCCATGCCCAGGACTTAACAATAGTCATAGGGTACAATCAACAATCAAATCATACTAGGAAACAGTCAATATAAATCGTAAGGATATAAGCAACAAAGTTACAGTCCTACAATCACAAGTGGGAGGGGATGGGTGATAAGGAGTGATGAGAAGATTAACAGCAATAGTAGTGCACGCTTTGTAAATAATTGAACAGTGTTGTGGAAATTATTTGTTTAGCAGAATGATGGCTTTGCGGGGAAAAATTGTCCTTGTGTCTAGTTGTTCTGATGTGCAGTGCTCTATTATGTCATTTTGAGGGAAGGAGTTGAAACAGTTTATGTCCGGGATGTGAGGGGTCTGAAAATATTTTCACAGCCTTCTTTTTGACTTCGTGCAGTATACATGTCCTCGATTGAAGGCAGGTGGGTAGTAATTGTTTTTTCTGCAGTCCTAATTATCCTCTGAAGTCTGTGTCTGTCCAGTTGGGTTGCAGAACCAAACCAAACAATTATAGAGGTGCAGATGATAGACTCAATAATTCCTCTGTAGAGCTGTATCAGCAGCTCCTTGGGCAGTTTGAGCTTTCTGAGTTGGCGCAGAAAGAACATTCTTTGTTGTGCTTTTTTGATGACATTTTTGATGTTAGGTGTCCATTTTAGGTCATGTGATATAGTAGAACCTAGAAATTTGATCATTAATCTGACTTCTTATCAGGGCAGTCCTATCCTTTCTTGATATTAAACCATTCCTAGTCTGCTGCCAGCTTTGTCCTCTAAACTATTAGCCATATTTTTGTTCAGCTGAATAGTGTTCCACCTTCCCTGACCCCTTGAGTTGCCCAGCACTTCCTCCAGATGGCCTATGGGAACCACTAAAGACATCAGCTAGCTAGCACACCACCTCCTGACCTTTTCTTCCTGTGCTGCATTTGTTTTTAGCAATGATGAAAAAAAGAGCAAACTAAATGCCCAGTCACTCTGCGTTCAGAGTACTTAGAAAACAATAGGAAAAAGCTGCAAGTTGGTATGGCACCTTCACATCTGATTTTTTTTTTTTTTTTGTAAATTTTATTTGAGTTTTCACAAAGAGAAAAAATATATATAAATAAAACATCTTAAGCAGCATAATCCCAGGTTACATTTCTTTGTACAGACACAAATTCAGGTTCATGCTCATTTTTATATTCTATTCCATATCTTATTACTATTTTACACATTCTGCATAGCTTCTCCCCTCTTTTAATTTTCTCAATTTTATTTTAATTATCTCATCTCAATTCAAATAATTGTATTTATATTTTTTGTCTGTCCTGTTTCAATTATCTATTATCTTTTCTCATTAAACAAAATTTATCCTGTAGTTACTGATTGGAGTATGATGCCTTTATTCTTTTCTCTAAAGTTGTAACATTCAATATAATACATAACTTCCACTTGGATTCTGCTTGGTACATTCTTAAAATACACACTGTATTCTTAAAAAAAGAAAAAATTATAAATGTATATAATTAAAACAACATTCCATTCCAATTCAATTCTATCATCAATATCAATATTTATTAAAGTCTTAACATCTTTAACATTACTTTTCAATTAAATATCATACTTCTATGGGAACAATTATAAGCTTTCCATAGTTAATTCCCCCCTTCACTTATATTTTATAAAACATTAACTAATTAAAATGTTCCCGTTCCTTCCTAATTTAATTTTCTCATTTATTTTATTTCACTTATTTTATTCACAAACATTTCACTATTTTATCCCTCATTTTAATCAAATATTGTTTCCAATTTTCTGAAGTTATTTCTATTACTAATATAACAATACAATCTTGTGTACCTTTACAGAATCCCTTTTTCAGTGAGATTTTCATCCATTATCTCTAAATAGGTCCTGTTTCTCTATATCTTGCTTCGGTCCTTTGTAACTTCTTTTCCTTTCCTTCTTCCCTCTCTTTTTCTCTCTCCCCCTTTTACCCCTTTGTCTCTCTACCTCTATTTCTCTCTTCTGTATTCCCCTTTTCTGTTGCTTTCCAGTATTATACTTATTTTTTTGAATTATTTTTCTTTTCTTTGGTTGTTTTTTTAAGTCTTAAATTCTCCATTCTCTTTCCCCCCCTTTCCTTTTTCTTCCTCACATAGAATTACTTGTTCATTAAAGATGCTTCTTCTTTGTCCCAGTCTTCTTGTTTTGCAGTCTTTTCTTGTTGTTTCTCATAGTTCCAAATCTCCATTTCTAAGAATTGAAAAATGAAACCAAAAGAACCCTTCTCTTCTTGTGCATCTTCTTTGTACTTTTTAAGTTCCATTTTCAATTCATTCAGAAGTGGTGCCATTGTATAAATTTTTAAACAACCACCCGATTGATTTTAGTCATTCAAATATAATAACCAAAAATTCAAAAATCACCAAATAATTCAAATACACGCAAGCTGTTTCTTTTTTGCTCTTTTTTTTTCCACTTTCTCTTCCTGGGGTTTATATTTAGTTGCAAAGTTTCAGTTAAAATGTTTCTTTTAGAAGTCTTGTTGAAGTTTTACTGCAGATTCTTTTTAATTCCAGGCAGTCTCATATTCTTTTTCTCTCCCTTCCTGCTTACAAAAAAGAAAGTTTTTAATGTCCAGAAATCTTTATTATCCCTTTGATGTTTTATTTTCAGCTTAATTGCCTATTGATGTCAAAGCGGATTTTTCCAATTTCTTATTTAAGTGCTTAGTTGTCAGTATAGGGAAGGAGAAAGAAGAGGGGAAAAAAGCCAAACCTTTCCCTTTTCACTTTCCTTCGCTGCTTCCGACTCTTTTTTGGGAGCAATGTTATTTTTTGTAAGTTTAAATTCCAGGGTACCTTGGTTGTTGCTTTTACAATTTATCCCAGTCAGCCAAAGCTTTCACTTCTTATCTTCCTTCTGCACATTCTTTTCTGGTCAAGTTCTTCTTTGTGGTGGCATTTCTGACCACCGCTGCAACCACCTTCAGGAAAGGGAGTAATGGCCAGCTGAGGAGGAGAGATGCGGCTCTCCTCAACCCTGTTGATGGTCTTCCCCCTCTTCACCACCTCTACGGGGTGGCTTAGCCCCGAAACCAGCTGGCTTGGGGCGCTCCAGCGGTGAGCCCAGACAGAAACCACGCACAATCGTGGATTTCTGTCTGTCACTGAAGCCCTTCAAATTGGAAGACCACCTTCACATCTGATTTTGAAATCCCAGTAGCCAAGTAGTAGGATATACACCACAGGTTCCCACCACAAGGAACTATCTACCCAATGGTCTTTGACACAATAGGACATTCTAATATCATCATTAAGAACCATAGTAATGCAGTGGTTAGAATGCAGTATTGCAGGCTACTTCTGCTAACTGTTAGCTGCCAGCAGTTTGGCAATTTGAGTCATACTGGCTCAGGATTGACTCAGCCTTTCATCATTCCAAGGTCGGTAAAATGAGGATCCAGATTATTGGGGGCAATATGCTGACTCTGTCAACCACTTAAAGAGGGCTGTAAATTATACCCGTTATCTTATAATTGCTTGGCAAAATAAAATTAATTAAATAAATAAATAAAGCACTGGGAAGCAGTATATAAATCTAAGTGCTATTGGTTTTGCTATCATTGCTACCTTACCAAGTGCTGCCTTGATGTATTTTATCTTGGCTGCTATTCCTTCATTGTTGATAGTCCTAAAAAACTGAAACCATCCGCCACTTCAATATCTTCATTGTCAGTTCTAAAGGATCTTATACATCATTACAATTTACTGTTTAAATTGTAATCTTTCTAGATTACAAAGAGTTGCAGATTAATTGCTACATGTCATCTTTGATGGCAATACCCAATTAGGTCAATACCCAATCATTTTGGTCATAATCTTAGAAGAGATTGAAAAAAAAAATCACCCAACAATTTTTAATTATGAATTCTGCTGTCGGTTTATTGCCCATGTTTCCTAAGGCTCATAAAATGATGCAACATAAGAAATCGATTTAATTTCTCTTGTTAGCTGCTAGGCCTGTTACTGCAAAACACTGGAACAATAAAATACATCTTTCATTATATCAGCGATATTTAAAAATGAAGAAAATCACTTTGGCTAAAAAATTAATGGATCGACAAAGAGCTTTGGGGAAAAACTTTCAATAAATAAATTTGGCCATTATTTATTAGCTACATTAAGGATGGATTTTGATGTAGATTACTTCCATCAATTCAAGTGTTCTGAGGAGAAATATTGAAAATCAATGTTTGTGTGTATGCACACATAAATGCATACAAGCTTCACTCCCAGCTTTCTAGTCTCTTTTTCTCCTCTTTCTTTCTTCTTTTTTTTTGCATTGTTATTTTTCTTAATTGTTTTTGCCTTTAGATTTTCTTGCTGCATTGTTTCTTCAATAAATAGCAGGAAAAAATTACAGCATTCTATATTCCCTGCGCTTCATCTCTTTTATAACAAACAAGACTTGGAGCCAAATAAAATGTTATCTTATGGTTAATCTTGACTTAGAGGATTTTAAAAATATAACTAACCAATATTGGGGGAGGGGGGAATTGGACTGCATTTGTGGCACGAGTGGTTCTGATGACTGGCTGGCCCTGCCCCATCCCACGTAGGAGTCCCCATGTGGCCCATTTTGAATCCCAGGTAAGTGCAGGGGGTGTATGGAGCCTGGGGAGGTGGAAAACAGACCTCCCAGAGGCCCGTGGAGGGCAAAAACAGGCCTATTTCCAGCCTCCAGAGAGCCTTCAGAGCCTGGGGAGGTTGAAAATGGGCTCTCCACAGCAGGATGGTGCAGGAGGCCGACTAGGACATGCCCACCATGGCCATGCCCACCCAGCAACCAGGAAGATAACCGGTTGTTAAATTATTTGAAGCCCACCACTGCTTAGGAAGGCATCCCGTGTCATGGAAGCCTTCCTAATTTAGCTTCTGGCAGGATTCTAAAACATGTAGGAAGCAACTCAAACAGAAAAGTCTTCCTCTTACTGTGTTCAACTTCAACATATGGAAATTTTCAAGAAAGGCTAGAAAGAAGTGAAATGGGACAGGGCCAGCAGATAATTGAATGTGTGGCAGTAGAGAGAATACTTGATTAAGACTCTTAGATAAAACTAAAATGAGATACAAGAAAACATAAGTTATAGAAAGTCACTATGTTGTGTTGGATTTGGCCCCAACATCATGATGATGATGAGGATGAGGATGATGACGATGATGGGGGATCCTGAAATGCAGACAAATGGAGTACCGTACAAATGCTATAGAAAGAATAGCCCTTTTGGCATTCAACTCTTTCCTGTATCATGTTGTATAAACAGGAGCAGTCAAGATAGAAGATGAGGCAGGTGGTGGGGAGTGCTTGATCAGAATCCCTTAAAATTTTAGGGCTGAGAGCTTAAATTAAATTAGCCCTAAGAGGAAGCTAATGTAAGGTTCAGCAATGAGAAGAAACATGGGGAAAATGAGAGAAGTCCAAAACAAAATATGATGAAAGTTCTAGACTAAGGTCAGTGTTTAGAAGAAGGATAAAGGAAGACCAGCTCGTAGACTGGTATTACAGTGTAGGTGAGCAACAGCAGAGCCTAAATTAATAAGTATGCCATGAAATAGATAGAAATTTCCACAGGCAACAATACATTACATAGGTGCAACCAAGAAAGAAGGCCAAGAGACTAGGGTAGCTAGCCCAGCCCTATTAAGAAATGGAGCTGCTATACTTCAGAGGAATCTCCTTGCAATAATGAACCTCTGCTTTCTTGTTCCAGCTCTGACTTCTTCCTTTGCTCATTCTGAGGGAAATGAGACAAACAACTGGGCATAATTAGGCAAACTCCCAAATGGCCTAGTTAGCATTCTGTAATGACCAATATCAGACAGGAGTAAAGTTATCTAGTGAGGAACAACTTCACAGCTTAAATAGGGCTCTAGCCCCAGTAGGGAGTCAGGGTAAGGTTCTATCCTGGGAGAAAATAATACAATCAAACTCCTAATTAGGACCAATTACTTATTTAAATAAGTTTTGGGATTTCATCACATATTCAGAGATCACTGAACCAAGGATGGTGATTAGATTCTTTTAGACAGTCCTTCCTTCCATCTATACTTCCCCCCATTCCCCTACCTTGTTCTAGCTTGGATGTCATGGGTTTAAAACAGCAAATCAGAAAATTACCTAGTTCTAGTACACCCTGTAATTGAATGATAAAGGGGCCAACTAGTTTTCACCAGCTGTGGCATTTTGTGGAAAAAGGAGTGGTGCTTTTTTTTTTTTTCAACAAAAGAGCTATTTCTTTTTTCTACTGAGGCTTCTCAGTATAAGATCTACTCATCAAATGCTTTAGCATATTAAAATAGGGCTAAAATACCACTGAAAAAAAATGTACCTAAACTCTGTGGTGATTAATATAGATTTGAAGCAGATATATTCTACCTGAGAAAATCCAGAAAACTGAAGTCTTTTTTCTAAAATCTTTTTTCTCACATTTTCATATTAAATACACCCGATGCTAACTTTCCACTGTTTTGAAGGAAAAAATCCATATGAAATATAACACTAAAGAATACGGCTAGTTTACATATTGTCCTAAATCAGAATCAGAGTTATTTTAGATTTTAGGATGATGTATTGTCATTATAATTTAATCAACAAATTCTGTAGAGCAGGGATTCCCAACTTCCTGGGCCATGGAGGGGCTGCAGGTATACTGTCTCTGTAACCAAAACGGTTGGGGACCCCTGATATATAGGGTAAATAAAAGAGGAAAGTGTGAACCCAGTTTATAAGGGGAGGGAATATAGATTTCTTGAGCAAGAAATTTGTTCAAGTACTGAAACACTAGGGATTTATATCCCTCTCACTTTACCAGTCAAGGTTTACATGTGTTCAGTGCAATTTAAAGAAATTCATAAGAAGGAGCTGTTTTAACCTACTTTTGCCATTTTTGGTTCTTATGTGATATAAAGGTCAAATTAGAAGAAGTTTAAAGAAATTCTATTAACTTTTTATAATTTTTAAATGAAACAGTCACTGAGCTTACAAGTATATATGGCCATATCAATCTCAGCCACTCATGTATAAATGTTCAAACTACTCCAATACCAATCTATCCTAAAAATATACCAGGATTTTGGATTCAAGTCCCAAAATATACTGTGCAATTAAGCAGTATTTCACATCACCACTCTAAAGGTAGTGAAAATATGATGTCATAGAAGAACCTTGGGCAAGTTATCTCACTGGGGAATTGCTAATTAGAAAGCTTCTTTTCATTGGTACAGTTCTCTTTATCCTAACTGTCATTAGTCATAATTGCTTGGGTTGCTTTCAGCAGAGGACTTGATTCACATATAACAGTAAACCCATGGGTTGTAATAAAGCCCATGTTTATAGCAAGAGTTTTACAGTCATGAAACCAGTGGTGGAATTCAAAAATTTTTACTACCGGTTCTGTGGGCGTGGCTTGGTGGGCGTGGCAGGAGAAAGATACTGTAAAATCTCCAGTCAGAGATGGTATTTGCTAGTTTTCTGAACTACTAAAAATTTCTGCTACAGGTTCTCCAGAACTGGTCAGAACCTGTTGAATACCACCTCTGCGTGAAACTATATTGTTTATTAAAATGTATGCATACATGCAACATAATAGCCTAGGCCAAAGGTAAAAAACAACAACACTCATATTGCATAATCAGTTTCCACGCCTTGCCATAGAACTTCTGCCTACTATTGGCGTACTGGTTCTAGAAAGGTAGGTCTGTTCATGCAGAACATGGATCCTTCATCTACATGAGAATGAAAATGTAGACCAAAGGTAGAGAAAGTATATGCAGGAATTGAAAGGTTAGAAAAGGCTGGAAGGAAAAAATTGCAATTATCTTTAGCTACAAAATGGTGGACACAACCAGGATACTTAAAACCTTCCCCTTATATCAAATATGTGATTAAAACTGACATACTTAAAAGAGGATAAAGCTTTGATTGCTCATCCCTGCCTGCCATTTTGAGGTTGTTGGCACCCCCTCATCGCAACATGGACAACCCTGAGCTATACTACATTAGTTTTCCTTGACCGGCTTACTTTTATGACTAATTCCAACAGGAAAGTGATGTTGTCTATATTCATTAGATTACAGCTCCCATTATTTGAAATTATTTATCTTTAAAAATCAGCCACCTTTTGTGCACAATAATAATGAAGACTAATGGATCTTGCCTGCAAAACTCAGGATAATAATCAGATGGTAGCATAGATGTAGCATTTCTTCTCTCTCTGCCTCTCCACCCCTCTCTCTCTCCCTCCCTCTCCCTCTCTCTCTCCCCCTCTCCCTCTTTCCTCCATCCTGTGGTTATGTAGATTATTGTAGGTCAGATCTCACAGTCTTTATAATAACTAGACATGGACTTTTCATTTAAGTCTTCTTCATCTGGATTGAGACTCTATTCTAAATTTATCATATTATCAAGCCCTAGTTAAGAAGAAATAAGAATCTATGATTGTGTCTTTCTTACCTTCATCTATCTTTCTGGCAGTTAATCAAAAGGCCAGATTTGCTTTGGAATATATTTTATATAATCCAAATATATATTGTAAAATTGGTATATCAGCAGATGTGATTCTTGGTGCTGTAGACATTTTAACAAGGAAAATAAATTAATTAATTCTTTTCTCCTGCTATAATGCCAACACAACCTTGAAATTAATTAATTAAAACAGAAAAGAATCATTCATTGTTAAAGATCCATTTTGGCAACAACAACAACAAAAAAGAACCCTTCTTGAAATAATAGCTATTTATACTGTAGAACATGGAATCTTCTTTATGAAACAACCTATTATGTGAAAGAGACCATCCAGTTTCAAAGGCATTATACACAAGTTTGACTAGCAGCAATATTTAACAGAGTCCTTTTGTCTAATGCTCTCTAAATTGCAATTTGCTTTCATAAACTGAAAGAGAATTTTATTCCTCTGAGGGTCGTCGTTCCCCCAACCTTTCTATGGAGGAAGGGAAGAAAAGAAGAGAAATCAGATCTAGGTTGTCAAACTAAATGTGCTTTTTAACCACCCAGGATATTATAATAAGAAAATGAAGCTATTTAAATTCACTTAATTTTTTTTTCTCTCATCCTCTTTTCTCACAACCCCACCATGTTACAATATTCCAATAGGCAAGCTTCTTTGAAGGCTATTCCAGATGCTAATTGACTGAGTTATAAGTTATGCATCTACCACAAATGTGACAGTGCTAAACAAAGAGGTCAATTATCTCTTGGCAAGAATTGCTTCAAAGAAATAGGCTGGTACTACTATTACAATAAACAGGTTTAATTTATTTGTTGTTTCCGTTATTTCAATATCACTAGCATATTCTCTCAAATCTTGTGTCCCCTCGACTTAATTTGTTTGTTTCTTGCTAGAATGCAGGGGCTCCTATAAATAGTACCAAATTAGGATTTATTCTACATCGCACAGAATTGTTTTCAAGGTATAAAAATCTCAAGGGGAATCCAGATCTAGCTAAGTAGACCAAAAGTAATACAACAGAGGATGTTGTTGACTTCCAACAGCTATACAGAAAATAACATTTTGTGCATGGATGATTAAGAGGCAAAAAGCCGAACTTATCAAAGTCGTTTCCTCTAAATAATTATTAATGAGACTCAGCAGGCCTCCTGCAGAAACCATATTAGTAAGCCTCAGTGGAACCAGAGGCTAAATTTCATCAGCCCAATATATCCACACAAACTGCTTTTCTATCAAAAATAAGATTCTTAGTTCAATTTATAGCTGGTTTTACTGCCCACATCCCAAAGCAGCTCACAATGATTGTAAAATGGCCAGATTCAGGCAGGAGAGGAGACCAGTGTTGATCCAGGAAATGGAGTTTTATCTGGACAAACAGTTGTCACTTGGACCCAACTCCAGGTGCAATATGGAGGGGCCAGGATCAGTGGTGGGATTCAAAAAATTTCACCACCGGTTCTGTGGGCATGCCTTGGTGGGCATGGCAGGGGAAAGATACTGCAAAATCCCCATTCTCTCCCCACTCCTGGGTAAGGTTACTACAAAATCCTCATTCCCTCCCCACACCACTAACCTGCTTTCCAGCTCTGTTCTCCTGTGCAAGGCAACCAAAGAAGACCCAGCCAATCAGCTGAGACTTGGGAGGCAGAGAATAGATGGGGGCGGGGCCAGTAAGAGGTGGTATTTGCCGGTTCTCTGAACTACTCAAAATTTCCGCCACTGGTTCTCCAGAACTGGTCAAAACCTGCTGAATGCCACCTCTGGCCAGGATCCTACCTATCACCCCTATGTAAGAGAATACATGCTAGGTCCTTTTGTGGTGACTCCAAGTTTCCATGTTCCCTGAACTGGGTCTATTCTTTCCAAATACTTACTTCATGGATCCGATCCTTAACTATGGAAGACTATTTGTTCTCTTAGTCTATGTTATTTGTTCTAATGGCAAAGGCTGCAACATCTCAAGGATCTTTTCTTATCACCTGTCTCCGGAGGGTTTTCACGAAAAATGGAGAGGGTTGAACTGGGGCCAATTCAAATATTCTCTGTTATTTTTAGATACATTCTTTCAGGGAAGTTCAGAATGTGTGGAGAATCAAGTCTCTTTCATTCTTTGCTGCAGGATTTGACTTTCTCAACTTAGAGGTCTAGGATCTGAGAAAGAAAACTTTCATGGCAAATATAGTCTTATTCGGGTATTGGGAAATAGAATAATGCTGTGCTGAAAGTTGCCATACAATTTCTCTAGCATTTTCTTTCCCTGTAAAGAAAGCTTCTCTTTTATCTACTTTCCTCTCAAGACTCTTGAAAGTTTCTTTTGACAGGCTTTTGGTGACAGAAGGGCTATTGGTCGTATTGTTGTTTTTATATCCGTCATTCCAGACTAAAAACATCTGATGGAAGAATGTCCCTCCTGAGTCCTCCCTTGGAATTTAACTGAAACATGAGAAGTCAGGGAAACTAGAGACCATCAAAGATTCAATTGTACAAAGGCAGGACATTCACATTCATCCTTGGGTCATCTCATGAAAGGACATTGCCTCTCCTGTGAGAATTTTGTTTAAATTCTCT
Organism: Hydrophis major; assembly: GCA_033807585.1. Lineage (NCBI taxonomy): Eukaryota > Metazoa > Chordata > Lepidosauria > Squamata > Elapidae > Hydrophis > Hydrophis major. The sequence goes on along the minus strand of CM066328.1, from coordinate 323,451,767 downwards.
TTTGCTTTAAAACAAATTCTATAGCACATTTCTCTTTAAGTTGGATATGAATTGTGAGGAACAAATTAGGAGCATTAAAGGGCATGCATAAGTGCACCATCGTGCCTCCTGTCCCTGTCCTATTGTCCCCATTTAATCATACCTATTTTCTGTATTCTTACTCATGTTTATACTTATGCCTACTATTTTGTAAGCGATTGAAAATCAAATCAAATAAATCAATAAATAAAATTAAGTGCTTTGCACTAAGTGGTAGAGCATTTTTATATAGCCTTTGAAAAATACAAAAATATAGCTTTTGAAAAAGGCATTCTTAATAAGCGTTCATAAAGGTCCTTTTCTCAAACCATTCATGCAATGTATCCTTTTCTGGACTGAACTTAGAAGCTGTTCCGAACTGTGCACTCCCAACCACTACTTCATCTGCATGGGAGAAAATAGCATGCCAAAGTCACTTTGCATGACACATGCTTTCAGAAATGAGTGGAAACGTCTTCTAAAGCAGACATACTAGCTGTTCAACCCATAGAGTCATTCCGAAAAAACATTTCATATATGTTCTCATGGATTGAGAAGCATGTCTTTCAAAGATTTTGCCATGTCTTACTAAATAAAATACATAGACAGGCAAGAGACATATTGTCCAACCATTTGGCTTTCTATCTTTTAAGATGATTGGGGACATCCATTGTAGAATAGAATAGAGCTGGAAGAGATCTTGGAGATCTTTTAGTCCAGCCCCCTGCTCAAACAGAAGACCATAATCCATTTCAGACAAATGGCTGTCCAGTCTCTTCTTAAAAATTTCCAGTGATGAAGCAGCCACAACTTCTCAAGGCAAGATGTTCCACTGGTCAATTTTTCTCATGTTAGGAAATTTCTCCTTAATTGCAGGTTGCTTCTCTTCTTGATAAGTTTCCATCCATTGTTTCTTGTCCTGCCCTCTGGTGCTTTGGAAAATAAGTGAACCCTCTCTTCTTTGTGGCAGCCTCTCAAATACTGGAATATTGCTACCATGTCACCCCTATTTATTCTTTTCTCTAGACTAGCCAAACCTAACTCCTGAAACCATTCTTCATATGTTTTAGTCTCCAGGCCATTAATCATCTTTGTTGCTCTTCTCTGTATTTTTTCCAAAGTCTCAATATCTTTTTGTAAGTGCGGTGACCAAAACAGGATGAAATATTTCAGGTGTAGTCTTAGTACTACTATACAACTGCAGTGTTGGTGTGGTTTTGGGGGTTTCTAGTTCAATATGTGAAGGGTGAAGGATGTGTGCTTGTGTTTATTTTCATGGTCCTGGTCATGATGTGCACTGGAGATGGTGTTTGATTTCGTTGTACGAGGTGCAATGCCAATAAAGTAAACTAAATAAAGTGGTACTAATACTTTATGTGGCTTTTATCCAGAAAGGAACTGGATTAATATTCACCTGAATACACTTAGGATATCTGCAGGATTGGAAACCTCACATGGGGTTCTTTCTCTTGTGGAAGATAGGCAGTTCTAGTTCCCGATAAACACATAGAAATAATAAGATAAAAGTAGAGCATACCCAGTTCAGAGGTGGTATTCAGCAGGTTCTGACCAGTTCTGCAGAACTGGTAGCAGAAATTTTGAGTAGTTCAGCCACGCCCACAGAACTGGTAGTAAAAAAAATTGAATCCCACCACTCACCCAATTACTTACCCACCTCCTTTCCCAAGCCTGAAGAAATAAGAATCATCATCTCTATTGAGATTTTTCTGTTAAAACCTATATCAGGATTGTTCTGTCCCTAATTAGCATTCTTGAGATCCCCGCGCTTTGATTGGCCAAAGCGCGGGGCACTCTGATTGGTCAGGCGAGCCGCGCCGATTGGTTCGCTAAGAATCTCCCGCGATTGGTCCATTCGAATCGCGGGAGATTCAAAGCGGTGCCATTGGCCGCGGCCGCCGTGGCTGAAAGAATAAAAGCCGTGAACCTTTTGCGAAGAGCCAGTTCGGTTCCCACCTTAATAAAAGAGCATGATTTGAAGTCACCGACTCCTGGCATCATTTCGCGGACACAACACTGGCGACGAGGATGGGATCCAGACCCTGAACCGAACCACGTGTCCGACGGAAGCCAGACGAACCACCGCGATGGCGAAAATCGCACCCCCCGCACCCTTCAACCCCGCCACCGAGGACCGGTAATCGTACTCCGAACGATTACGCATGTTCCTTGAGTGCAGCGACCTGAAGGACGCCACCGGTCCCATGAAGCGCACCGTCTTCCTGACCCACTGCGGGACCGAGATATTCAAGATGGCCAAGGCGCTTGCCAAACCCGCCGATGCGACCGCGATGGACTGGGATGTCCTCGAGCCAATACTTCGGCGGCACTACGCTCCAGAGGTACCCATCCTGATCCGACACAATGAATTTTACCGTCGGGACCAACGGTCGGGTGAGAGCTTCAGCGACTTCGTCGCCGAGCTACGGTGCCTAGGGGGGCTCTGCGAATTCGACAACCTGAACGACGCCCTGCGAGACAGAATCGTGCTCGGTTTGTGGGACCCCGTCCTCCAGAGCTGGCTGATGGCCAAGGGCAACATCAGCCTAGCAGACACCCTCACCGCAGCCGCAGCCGCCAAAGCAACCCGAACCTCCGCCGACCGCATGCGCAGATCGAACGCTGGAGACTGCAGCGGAAACAACAACCCTGCGAGGTCGGCTGAGGCCCAAACCGAGACGACCACCCACCAGGGTGACTTCCACTCGGCATCGGGCACTTCCGATGACGAGGAGGACATCCATCGCCTCCAGACAGGCCGCGACCCACGGAACCAGCGGGGTCGTAAGTCGAGGACCAACTGTGCCGGTTGCGGCGGGGACCACCCCAGGTCGAAATGCCGGTTTTTCGAATCGATCTGCTGGCATTGCGACAAGAAGGGACACATCGCCCGTGTCTGCCGCCTAAAAAAGAACCGCAGCCCGGCACGATGGGACCAGAGCGACCGGAGGAGAGAGAGCACACCACCCCGGACCAGAGATCGCCCCTCGGACAACAGATGGGACCGGAACGGACAATCCCTGCGAGGCGGCGATAACCGGCGAAGAGAGGAGACCCATCAGACGGTCACCATCGGCCACGCCATAACCAATGATGCCTGGAAGGTCCACGTGGAGGTAGGCATCGAGGGCGAGCCATGCAAAATGGAGGTGGACTCCGGGTCCTACCTCTCCATGATAGCATGGCATGAAATAAAGCGCTTGGTGCCTACCCTCCAAAGGAGGAACCTAGACAGCCAGAGACTCATCGTAAAGGACTACCAGGGAAACCGCATCCCGGTAGTCGGAACCAAACACTTCAACATCACATATAAAGGGCACACCGAAAGGCTTCCCCTGACAATCGTCGACTGCAACCGCCCAAGCCTACTGGGACTGCAATGGTTCGCCCCGCTCGGCATCGCAGTCACGGGAGTCGACCACGTCACCTACAACAGCTGGGAGCAGCAACTGGCCCGGGAATTCCAAGAGGTCTTCGACGGAAACCTAGGCAAGTACCGAGGGCCCCTTATATCATTCAGCCTAGACCCAAACATCCCCCCAAAACGCCTGAAACCAAGGCGGGTGCCATTCGCACTTAAACCCAAGATAGATGAGCAAATTGACAAGCTCGTCAAGCAAGGAGTCCTACAGCCCATAGACCACGCCCAGTGGGAGACCCCCATAGTCACCCCGATCAAGCCCGATGGGTCGGTGAGGATCTGTGGGGACTATAAGGCCACCCTAAATGGCGCGCTACAACAAAGCGCCTACCCCGTCCCAGTAGTGCAACACCTACTGCACTCACTGGGAGGGGGCAAGGTTTTCGCCAAGCTCGACCTCACCCAGGCATACCAACAGTTGCCAGTCGATGAGCAAACGGCAGAAGCGCAAACCATAGTCACCCACCGGGGAGCATTTAAATGCAACCGACTCCAATTCGGAGTCAGCGTGGCACCAGGAATATTCCAAAGCCTAATGGAAAGACTATTGCAAGGCATCAAGGGGGTGGTACCTTACTTCGACGACGTCCTAGTGTCGGCAACCAACCAAGCCAAACTAGAGGGTCATCTAAGGGAATTCCTAACCAAATTCAAAGAGACCGGGCTCAAAGTCAAGAGGGAGAAATGCCAATTATACACGGAACGGGTAGAATTCCTAGGATACCTCCTAGACCGTCACGGCATTCACCTCACAAACCAAAAAATCAAGGCCATCAAAGAAGCCCCCACACCCAAGTCCAAGACGGAACTACAGGCATTCCTGGAGCTACTTAACTTTTACAATGTGTTCCTGCCACAAAAGGCGACGGTGGCAGAGCCCTTGCATAGGCTCCTGGACAAGGCGGCGACTTGGACTTGGGGGAAACGCGAGCAAGCCGCCTTCCAAAGAACAAAGCACCTCCTCACTTCGGACGCCGTCTTTATACAGTATAACGAGACCCTACCTCTGGCCGTCACATGCGACGCATCACCTTTCAGCGTCGGCGCTGTCCTTAGCCATACCCTCCCCGATGGAAAAGAAGCGCCCATCGCATTCTTTTCAAGGACCCTCACCAAACCAGAGCGGAACTATAGCCAGCTGGACAAAGAGGCTCTGGCTATTGTTGCCGCCGTAAAAAGATTCCACGAGTATCTCTACGGCCGGACATTCACCATCATAACCGACCACAAGCTGCTGCTGGGAATCCTTGCAGGAAACCGGGCCACCCCGAACATTCTGTCTCCCCGAATGACAAGGTGGTCCGAGTTCCTGGCAGCCTACAACTACGGACTCATACACAAACCGGGTAAGACAATCTCCCATGCAGACGCCTTAAGCCGCTCGCCGCTACCGGAACCTGACACCGACCCAGCACCCACGACGACCACCCTCAGCATAGAGACTCTACCCAACCTGCCCATAACCGCGTCAGACATTGCCCGAGAGACTAATAAAGACAAACGTCTGGCGCGGGTGTTGCATTGGGTAGAGAAAGGGTGGCCGGAAAGGGACAACGACAAGTCCGTCAAAACATTCCGAAACCGCCAAATGGAACTCTCGTTATTAAAAGGGTGCATACTATGGGGGGATAGGGTGGTCATTCCAGAAAAGCTACAAGGGAAGGTTCTGGAACTGCTACACGAGGGGCACCCTGGCATCGTTAGGACTAAAGCCCTGGCCAGAAGTTACGCTTGGTGGCCAGGGATGGACAAACAAATTGAGACCTGGGTAGCAAGGTGCCAACGATGCCAGGAAACTAGGCCAAGCCCACCCGTCCTAGAGTGGGAAACCCCAAGGGGACCTTGGTCTAGGATTCACATAGACTTCGCCGGGCCCACAAAAGGACACACCTTCCTTATAACAGTAGACGCTTACTCCAACTGGCTGGAGGTAAGCAACATGAAGACAACAACCACGGAGGCCGTGATCAAGGAACTCTGCAAACTCTTTGCAACGCACGGCCTCCCAGACGTCGTCGTTTCCGACAACGGGCCCCAATTCACCTCGCTGGAATTCAAAAAATTCCTAGCGGAAAGGGGCATCCGCCACGCGCTGACAGCACTGGCGCACCCGGCGGCGAACGGTAGGGTGGAACGGATGGTGCAATTCACTGAGAAAACCATCCGGAAAATAGACCACGGGGAGATCCAGGAGAAAATAAACAAACTACTCTTCACCCAACACATAACCCCAAATACCACAACGAATAAGAGCCCAGCCGAACTATTAATGGGGAGGAAATTAAGGTCCCCACTCGACAGGATACACATTGTGAGCCCCCAGACTCAAACAGCAAACACCGAACTTTCGCACCAAGCGACCCCGTATACGCAAGAAACCTGACGGGAGACCCACTATGGGTTCCGGCCGTCATCACACAAATAACAGGCCCACACTCGTACCAGCTACAAACAGCAGATGGACGAGCGTGGAAACGCCACATCGACCAATTAAGGTCGAGGACTGCCAACCAAGAGACCACCGACGCACAAACAGGCGAAACCAACCCCCACAACACAAACCAAGGGGGGAAGGAATACCCAGGGGACCAAAACCAAAGAAGAATAAACCAGCCATACTTACCGGAAAGCAGCCATCACGACCTCTCGCTAGGAAGAGACAGCCAGGCCAGCTCGACCGACCCGGAAAGACCGAGCGGGAGCGGCGAAGCCCGCAGCTCAACCAACCCGGGAGGCCCAGGAGGGAGCTACGAAGAGCGGCCCGGCCCAACCGACCAGCCGGTTCCCACGACAGCATCAGGAGCAACAGAGATGCCGACCAAACCGGCTGGGATCCAACCTATGACTGAGCTGCGCAGGTCCAGTAGGCTCAGACGGAGCCCCGCCTACCTATGTGACTACGCGACATAAGGACTGAACCAAGAGGGGAGGGGTGTTCTGTCCCTAATTAGCATTCTTGAGATCCCCACGCTTTGATTGGCCAAAGCGCGGGGCACTCTGATTGGTCAGGCGAGCCGCGCCGATTGGCTCGCTAAGAATCTCCCGCGATTGGTCCATTCGAATCGCAGGAGATTCAAAATGGTGCCATTGGCCGCGGCCGCCGTGGCTGAAAGAATAAAAGCCGCGAATCTTTTGCGAAGAGCCAGTTCGGTTCCTACCTTAATAAAAGAGCATGATTTGAAGTCACCGACTCCTGGCATCATTTTGCGGACACAACAAGGATGGATAGCAGAAATCTATTCATCCAGTAATTAAGACAATTCTTTCCTTTTTAGCTGATCAATGGACTAAGACTAAGAACTGTACATTTCTTATTAGAAGCAGCATATCTCAAGGATCTGTAAGGTTTGGAAACATGTAGTCAGCAATACAAATGCTGGACCCCACGAAAGACCCACAGATATCACATGCAACTCAGTTAGTGCAAGGTTACCAGAACTAAAATTGTAGGATATTAAGGCCACTTGGATCTTTTTAAAGTAGCAACATCTCATTATAAATTGTGGAAGTTATTTTTTCTATATGAGCAAATTGGCAGGAGAAAAAAGAAACCTGCTTGAATTAAAAAAAGAAAAAAAATGGTCTGGATGATACCAGGTGCTGGAGGTTATTGTTATTATTTAACTCTGAGAATGCTCTTATAAAAGCAAATTTGTATGCTCCTGCAAGCAAACTATCATAAATTGAGTTACCAGATCTGGGTTGCAAAAATTCGGACAATCAAATTAAGCTTTCTGTGTCTCTTTGCTCCTATTTAATGTACACACACATTCTAATAGATCAGATCTGATGTTTTTAACATTTCTCATTCTTTTCTTTTCTTTTTGCTTTAATTTTTGACTCATGAAACATGTAAGTTCATATTCTTGTTTTTCTGCAAAATCTGTTCTTGTGTGATGCATCAAGTCTCAACTTTGTACATGACTTAGATGAAGACATGCAAGAGATATAGCATTGGCTTCTATATTATTTACTGACTTCTCTTGCATTATCTCTGGTTGCATCTTAGCTAAGCCTTTGCTTGCAGATTACCTTCCTTCAATCCACAATCCTAGAATGAAGGAACTGAATCCTGGTTTAGTTATACCTTTAGTAGAACTACAAAATCACTGGATTTAATTTAGCCATAAGTTCTCTTGACTTCAAAATAGCCTAGTAAAATCAATGTGACTTACATTTAATACAACTAACATACAGTTCAGTCTTTTTGATTCTACTTGGTCTGCTAAAAATATGACATACAGTATAATATTCTTAAACTCTGGCTTAAATGCTTTCCTGATTGAAATAATGCCTTTTTTCGTAGAAATCAAATGCTTGAAATATTTGATTTATACCTAATCTAAATAGTAATATCTGAATGTGGATGTAAATTATAAGTTGGTGTCAAATTTATAACCTCTTTTGAAAGCATGATTGATATTTTGAGAAATAGTTATAATTTTAAATCACACCATTATTCAATGAATTCTTAATATAACTTATTTTAACAGGAATAATAGAAAAGAAAACTGTAGTTAGAAAGAGTATCTTCAAGGTTCTCATTTCACTCTAACTATGGCACAAAAATCCTCATTAAACATTTTTAGAGGGCACATTTTTATGATGCAGCCTTCGTCTCACAATCAACTTAAAAAAACACACAGCCTAAATTTGTCTTCTGAGCTCCTGAAGAGAGAAGGGAAAATGACCTTGGCAGAGATACAGAAAATGTGCTGCCTGGGCAAAACTGGCAGAAGCATTTTTTTAAAGTTCAGAATAAGATAACATTCAGAAGTCATCTCTTTAATTCATTGAAATATAATAAAGAGTTAAAGTGCAATCAGACCTGCAAGGCTAATGTCAACCTTAGGTAGCCCAGACCAGGAAATTAACTCCACCAGAAGGCTAAAACTACTTTTATTGAGATTGGCTATAACAACAGAATCTTGCACTCCTGATTGTACTGTATCTCCTCCTCTATCCTATATCTCTCCTTAAATTGTCCCACAGTAAAATCTGTAATGAAAAGATTGTCTGGAAGCTTAATTATTCAAATAGATTAGAACTTGGCTATCAGACAGCACAAATTATGCCAACCTTCTTTTTCTGCTGACCGTGGAATGCATATTAATACAACTGTGGAGAAGAGCTCTTTGAATGCTTACCATGAGTTGTTTTTTCATTTACATATTTATTTACATATAGGGGCTGTCTGACTCCTGAACAACTCTGGGCAGCTTAGTCTTAAATAAGAAACAAAAGGATCATTTGCATTCAAATAAACCACACTCTATGAACATAACTGACAGGGACTCTGATATAGTTTCAGGCATGGGTGAAATGAATGGAGACAATCTTAGTTGGTGAACTTTCAGCTCTTTATTACATAGTGACTGGAGAACTTGAACAACAACAACTCTGCCTTATATAGGTAACCTTAATGTGAAATAACCAAAAGGGAGCTGTAAAACGCTAGCTCCAGAACCAATAAGAGTCCTTCGTTAAGGGCCAATCGGATTCTCTGAACCCAACCAATCCGATCGAGCCGCTTAACACCCAATCAGAAGTGCAGGGCCAGAACCCTGCACTTTGCCCCAAGCTTGCTTTTATTTAAACTATTTACATACATAACACCCCTTCCCCCTGGCTCCTCAATTATGGTGTGGTTATATAGTCCTTCAAATAGGACGGTTGTCTTTTGGGTCTATTAGATTTTCTTTGGACTGGCTGTGTGCAGTCCTGTTGAGGTAAAATGTTGTTTGGCAGTGGCTCAGCTTCTCGTTCTGGTGTGATTTCCCTTGGAGCGTACGATTCTTCCTCCTGCTCCCTTTCCTGAGTTTCACTAGATTCATAGCTCTCTTGGAACAGGTTCCCTGGAATGTCGTCTTCTTCCATTCCTTCCCCCCCCTCAGTTTGGTCGTAGGGGAGTTATTGGCTGGCCGATATGAGTCGTGACCGTAATTGGTCAATATGTCGTTTCCACAGTCTTTCATCAACACATCTTACAAAATAGGATTTGGGCCCAGTCTCGCGTATTATCGTTGCTTCAATCCAAACTGGGTCGCCCGATAAATTTCTTGCATAAACAGGGTTGCCTACCTTGAAGGTATGGTAGCGTCCGCTGGATCCTGCAGGCTTTTCTGGCTCGTAAGCAGGGTGCAGTCAGTCGAGGCGGGAACGGAGTTTTCGCCCCATGAGAAGTTCTGCGGGAGTTCTGCCGGTTACGCTGTGCAGAGTGATGTGTTGTAGAAGTAGAATGCGGTTTATTTTTTCATCAATATTATCTTAGTCCACTTTTTGCAAAGTCTTTTTTACAAATTGGACCATGTGTTCCGCTTGGCTGTTGGTAGCAGGATGCGCAGGCGAGGTGAGCGCATGGCGGATGCCATTATCAGCAAGGTACTGTTCAAACATCAGCGCTGTAAACTGTGGTCCGTTGTCGGACACCAGGACGTCCGGCAATCCATGAGTTGCAAAGAGTCTATTAAGGACTTTAATGACAGCTTCGGAGGTTGTATGGGTCATTCGATGAATTTCCAACCAATTAGAGTATGCATCGACAGTCAATAGTAATGTATGTCCTTTAATCGGCCCTGCGAAATCCAGGTGGATTCTGGACCAGGGCCCGCGTGGCGTCTCCCATTCAGTCAGTGCAGCTTTTGGCGGTGCGTTGCTGTTTTGTTGGCACTTGGTGCAGGCCTTGACCCATTGCTTGATGTGTCGGTCCATGCCTGGCCACCAAGCATAGCTCCGTGCGAGTGCTTTCATCCGCACGATCCCGGGATGTCCTTCGTGCAAAATTTGTAACAGCGAGTTTTGGAGTCGTTCTGGAATGACGACTCTATCGCCCCAGATGACACAGCCTTTTTGCGAAAAAAGTTCAGTCTGCCTTGTTTTAAATGGCGCGAAGTCATCTGGGACCTGGTCCAATGGCCATCCACGTTCTACCCAGCCTAGGACTCGAGCTAGGATGTGATCTCGTCTGGTCTCTCTCGCAATATCTCGAGCGGTCATAGGAGGCGAGTTGAACATCTTGATTTGTAACGCCGATACTGTTGGTGCCGGATCATCGAGAGTTTCTGGTAGCGGTGCTCTGCTGAGTGCGTCGGCGTGGGGAATGGCTTTCCCCGGGCAATGTAACAATCGATAATTATAAGCAGCTAGGAACTCTGACCATCGAGTCATTTTTGGGGACAATATATAGGGGGTTGGTTTGTCCCCAGCGATTATCCCCAGTAAAGGTTTGTGGTCAGTTACAATGATAAATGTCCTTCCATATACATACTCATGGAATTTTTTTACGGCTGCCACAATTGCAAGAGCTTCCTTATCTATTTGTCCATAGTTACGTTCTGCATGGGAAAGAGTCTTCGAAAAGTATGCAACGGGGGCCTCATTTCCATTAGGCAGCACATGGCTCAAAATGGCGCCCACCCCAAACGGTGAGGCATCACAAGTTATAACCAATGGTAATGTTTCATTATGTTGCATAAGTACAGAATCAGATGTAAGTAAATCTTTTACATTTCGAAACGCTTTTTCCTCCCGGTAACCCCAAACCCACAATGCTTTCTTATCTAATAACCGGTGTAACAGTTCAGCCACAGTCGCCTTATGTGGTAAAAACACATTATAGAAATTAATAAGGCCTAAAAATGCCTGGAGATCTGTTTTGTTACGGGGTCTGGGAGCATTTTTTATCACCCTTAATTTACTCTCAGTAGGGTGGATACCCTGACTATCAATGCGATAACCTAGAAATTCAACACTGTCGGTATACAGATGACATTTATCCTTTTTTACTTTCAATCCCGCTTCTTAGAATTTCTTAAGAACACATTTTAAATGATTCTGTAGAATTTTTTTACTAGGAGCTGCAATTAACACGTCATCAAAATACAGAACCACGCCCTTGATTCCCTGCAATAATTGTTCCATTAAACTTTGGAATATTCCCGGGGCTACACTTACCCCGAATTGCAATCGGGTACATTTAAAAGCACCTCTGTGCGTTACTATCGTTTGAGCTTGGGCTGTTTTATCGTCCACGGGCAATTGTTGATAGGCTTGAGCTAAATCTAACTTAGCAAAAACCTTTCCGCCTCCCAGGGAATGAAGGAGGTGCTGTACCACCGGCACTGGATACGCTTTCTGCTGGAGGGCGTGGTTTAGAGTGGCCCGGTAGTCCCCACAGATTTGGATTGACCCATCTGGTTTAATGGGGGTTACAATAGGAGTTTCCCATGGAGAATGATCAATGGGTTGCAGTACCCCTTGTTTAATTAGTTTGTCAAGTTGTTCATCTATCTTGGCCTTAGGGGCGAACGGAACTCGACGGGGCTTTAAACGGATCGGGGCGACCTTAGGGTCGAGGCTAAATGAAATTGGGGGCCCAGATGATCTGCAAAGACATCATTGAATTCAGTAATAAGGTCCTCCTCCCACTCGCAATCACCGACTCGGTTCACGCCGGCTACTTCGATGCCGAGTGGCGCGAACCATTGGAGGCCCAACAAACTAGGCCTGTCCCTATCGATGATCATTAGAGGTAAGTATGCCATATGCTTTTTAAACGAGATGCGGACTCGACAAGACCCAACCACAGGGATCCGATTCCCTTGGTAGTCTTTAAGGATGAGACGTTGCATTCGAAGGTCTTGGCGTTGGATGGTAGGAATGAGTAGCTTTAATGTCTTCCACGACACCATCGAGAGGGATGATCTGGAATCGACCTCCATGTGGCAAGGTTGGTTCTCTATGGCTACTGTGACTCGAATCTTCTTAGCGTCCATGGCTGAGGCGTGACCTATAGTGATAGTATGGTGGGGCTCTTCTTTCTGCAACGCTCGATATCTGTAGGAGTGGTTTGCTGGATCTCACCTTACAGGACGGTTTCCTGCCGATTGGCGAGAACTGGTTCCCCTTGAGGCCTGACTTGGTCCCGGTAAACTGCAACAGACTCGACTGATGTGGCCTCGTTTTCCACACTCATGACAGATCGCATCACAGAATTTGCAGTCTGCCCTGGGGTGGTTTGCCCCGCAACCAGCGCAAGGGCGTGAGGGTTTAGAGCAAGGGTCCCGGTCGGACCGCAGTCGATGGACCCCTTCTTCATCGCTGTCTGACGACGAAGAGAGATCCTCGTAGTGCGTTGTCGCTAGCTGCCCTTCTGAGCTGGGTAAGATGTCGCCTGTCGGTGGGGTCGTTGGGTTTCGGCTTCACCCTAGTTGCGCCGTGAAATTTTTTGGTCGCCTCAGCAGCAGTGGCTTCGGCGATGGCGTCAGCAAGGTCGATGTCGCCTTTCGCCATCAGCTTGCTTTGCATGCCTAGCGCATCTAATCCCAGAATTAAGCGGTCTCTCAGTGCTTCATCTAAGTTTGCGAATTCTCAGATGCCTCCCAAGTGTCGGAGGTCTGCCACGAAGTCAGCCACACTCTCTCCTTTTCGCTGGCTTCTTTGATAGAATTCGTGGCGTCTCACGAGTGTAGGTTGGCACGTAATGATCTCTCAGGAGAGGTTCGAGGTCATCCCAGCTCATTGCTTTAACTTCTCGAGGTTTCGCGAGTGCCTTTGCCATTTTAAAGACAGCCGGGCCGCAGTACGTCAGGAACAGCGCCCGCTTCTTGGCTGGTGTGGCATCCTTCAGGTTGTTTGTTTCAAGGAACATTTGGAAGCGATCCATGTTGGATTCCCAATCCTCTTGGTTTGGATCGAATGGAGCGGGTGGTACGATGCCGCTGGACATGGTTTCCGTTGGTGGCGTCGTCTTGGCACGTGCTTTGTTTTTCTTCCCGGTTCCTTAAGATCAGATGTCTCCAAATCCCATCCTCGTCACCAGTGATATAGTTTCAGGCATGGGTGAAATGAATGGAGACAATCTTAGTTGGTGAACTTTCAGCTCTTTATTACATAGTGACTTGAGAACTTGAACAACAACAACTCTGCCTTATATAGGTAACCTTAATGTGAAATAACCAATAGGGAGCTGTAAGACGCTAGCTCCAGAACCAATAAGAGTCCTTCGTTAAGGGCCAATCGGATTCTCTGAACCCAACCAATCCGATCAAACCGCTTAACACCCAATCAGAAGTGCAGGGCCAGAACCCTGCACTTTACCCCAAGCTTGCTTTTATTTAAACTATTCACATACATAACAGACTCCACAATCACCCAGTACTAAGGCCTTGGAAGAAGAGCCAAACATTTAAAAGTAGAAGCCACTGGGAATTCAGGGAGGGTAGATGTGTGAGAATCATTTCAGAGAGTAAGCACTGCAACAGAGAAGGTAAACTTGTGATTGATGGATCTGAGTTTCATCAGCTCTGACCAATCTTATCAGATATGCAGATTCCAAGGGAGATGCAATATGTAATCCCTCAAATAACCTGGCTCTCCACCATAAAGAGGTTTTTTTAGATGATAACATCGGCCATGCTGGTTAGGACTGAGAAAATTGTTGCCCAAAATATAGCAGAGCATCTGATTGCCTTCATAGCTTACAATAATTGATTTCTGGTTCTAGTATTGCTTAGGTTCCAGGGTGCACTTTCAATTTGCAGAGAAAATTGAATCTGCATCTTTGAATTCTTTGGCGTATTCATGGCTCTATTGCTAATGCAGAAGAGTTCAGAAGTTGATGAAAGGAGATGGAAAATGTTCCTTGGGGACCAGTCATTTGAAAACCATCCACTGAGACTATTGTTGGTGATCACCATTCATTGGTGATTGCTGTCTTAAAACAAATATAAATAAAAATGTTCCATCCTGGAAATAAGAAATGGCCTCTAAAAAGAAGAGAGCATCCTTGGCACAAATCTCAGTATTCCAAAAGAGGTCATGCTTTATGCTATTTGGTAAATGTAAAACAAGTCAAGACCAGAGCACAAATTAAATATATGACACAAGAATCAGAACATGATGTTTTAAAAATATAAAATATAGCCCCATGATACCCCATTGTATAATTGGCTTTTAGTGTTCACTGTTGGGCAATAAAATTAACAGCTATATTTAAATCAGTTCCCTAACACAAACCAATGTGCTATAAACTGAAGTGTGCATAAAATAGATTCTAAGCAGGGAAAAGAGAGAAGAGACACTGAGTTCCTCCAGGCTACTATCTACCTAAACACAAATAGCGATTGAACAGTACACTTCCCATGCTTTGAAAGGAAACATGCTTTGAAAGCAAACATGCTCTCACTTAGATCAAAGTGGGCCTTGTATAATGAAATAATTCACAGGGTTCAGACACAAGTTTCCCCCACCACTGAGTTAAAGTGCTATCGGTTTGACCTTCAGTCAGCAGAAAACTGGCATGCAAATTGCTGTCCCCATTTCCAAGCCCTTTCTTCCATCTATTGTCTCGGTTCCCAGGCGCTGCCAGTTCCCTTATTCCCTTCTCAAGATACTGGAGGACAAAGCTTAACAGATTTTATACATCTTGAGGCTGAAGTTGGACAGTGTCAGATGGAAGGGATGCCAACACCCATTGGGGAAGAAACTGTGGAAGGTAATATTGCTTGCCAGCTCTCTTTGCTGGCCCAGGTTGCTGAAGAACTTGCCAGGTGGAGCATCTCTGCCCAGAGATTTCATGAGAAAGGCTGTTGCGCTGGGTTGATAGGGTTGCTGTTTGCTGTGGGACAACCTCTTTGTCCTCATGAATAAACATTGGGGCACAGCCTGGATTCTAACAGGGAAAAAAAATGCTCTTTTGTGCTGGTTTTTATTAATTGTTTTGTATTAGGTGGGAGTGGAAGATTGAGTTTGGCTTAGGAGCAAACATTAAAGTAGACATGATGAGAGACTGCAGGCAGGCACTTGTAATGAAATATAAATGAGCTGCTGGCTAACCTGCCTTTTTTCAGCCTGAAAGCCAACAAGGAAGTTAAGATGACAGCAATGGTGGACCCTCAACATAAAATTCCTGCTATTTTTAGTGACAGGTTGGTCATTAGTAAAAGATCTATTCAGTCCTGGATCAAAACACTGATCTGGCAGAGAGAGAGAAGGGAAGAGTTAATCTCTACTAGTTTTTCCCTATAATCAGTGGGCCTAAGTCAGGAGGGGAGGGAGGGACTGTAAGTCTATGAGATCTCCAGCTCACTGAGCAGAACTTCATCTGACCAAGTGGTCTGACCACTTCTAATGTTTGCTCCTGTGCTTAAGTGGCCAAGTCAAAGGAGGAATACTTTTAGTGTACTATCTGCTTCACTGCACAACAATCTAGCCTCCTGTTAGCCAGAGCAATTTCTGCGATAACATTACCCAGCCAGGAATGGTTCACAATTTTACATCCCCAAGAGAACCATAGATACGTGCCAAAGGCTATGTGGTCCAATGTATCCATTGAATTTAGTGGTTTTTTCTGTTCATACTGGCAGTCTTAAAATGAAGAAACTTTCTGTAACTCTCACGTCATAGGCAGATCCCTCTCTGGTCAGTCTGAGATTGGCAGTTGTTATTAACATTTGCAGAAGTGGAAGAACAGTTAAAATAGCGCAAGCCCATCTAAAGATGGATCTGAATGATTTTCTTAATGTTTTGGGGAAATAGCCCAGCTTGTCTTTGGATGATATTCTTAAAAGCCTAACTGATCTCTGCTGTAGGAAGTTGGGCAGGCAAATAATCCTATTGCTTCTAAGTCTGCCTTTTCCTTGTACTAAAGCCCTATCTTCTCTCCTATGTTTTTTAGAGTAGAATAGAATAGAATAGAATAGAATAGAATAGAATAGAATAGAATAGAATAGAATACTTTATTGGCCAAGAATGATTGGACACAGAAGGAATTTGTCTTGGTGCAAATGCTTTCAGTGTACATAAAAGAAAAGAAACATTCATCAAGAATCATCAGGTACAACACTTAATAATAGTCATAGAGTACAATAAGCAATCAAATTATATTAAGAAACAATCAGTAAAAATCGTTAGGATACAAGCAACAAGGTTACAGTCATACAGTCATAAGTGGGAGGAGATGGGTGAAAAGAAGGATGTGAGGATTAATAGTTATAGTAATACAGACTATCTCAGATTCTGAGATAAATCCTATTTTGGATAAAACTGCATTCCCCAAAAAAGAACAGTTTGGAAATATTCCTTGATCCCCACTCTCATTCTATTTGGAGGGAAGTGATTATGACTGTGCTAAGTAGAATATTTTAACAATCTTAGCTAGCAAGTCAGTATTTATGGCTATGGTGTACCCTCTGATTACAATGCTTCTTGACTATAGCAATGGGCTATACTTGGAAAGCATCCAAGAGCTTTTAACTGTTGATTATTTTAGTGATTGCTTTTAAATTTAGTTTTAAATTTAATTTTAATTGCATTTAGTTTCTTATATTTATACTGTGTAATTTTTTAATGCTGGAAACAACAGTAAAAGTTGGAATAAACAAAAAGGCAGGATATGCATTGAATTAATTTTGAAGGAAGAAATATTATATATGATTGAAAAATTGATTGTCTTGCTCATGGACTGATAATAAAATGAAGGCAACATTAGAGACACATTCATCCAACTGTATATTTACAGTATGTTATATGCTACTTCTCGTTAAAAGAACTTCCAAAGCAATTTATACCCAAAATTACAATAGGTTACAATAGCAATTTATACTCTAAAACTCAATAGGTTAATGTGTAATACATACATTAAGACTTACTAAAGAATTCAAAACAGGTTATTTAAGATGTTAATATTACATCAGTAACAGGAAATAATAGCAGCATTAATACATTATTAAAGGTATAGTGGAATAAAAGTATTTTTGTTTGGCCTCACAAAGGATAATGTAGTGCCAGGCATACTTCACTGGAAAGGGCAATGTCAATGGCAGAAAGATCAACAACACATCATTCAAACCCGCTCTCCCCTTCATTGTCTGAAGAAATGGAACTTAAGTTGCAACATTCCATAAGGTTTGTTAGAATCTCTGAAGCAGCAGAAAAACCACTTAAAGTTTGAAAACTCCTTCAGAAAGTTCTGAAGCACTTCAGAACCAACCAAAGTTATTTGCCTCAACAAAAGCTCCACAATGATTTGCAAGCTTGCTTTGAAGATAGGTCTCAACTGAGGCTTTAATGACTCAAACCACCCATTCACACAACTCAATTATCTTTGTATGCTAAGGATTATGGTTATGAATATTATTTCAATTTGTTGGTTATCCCACTCCACTGGACTCCAGATGGCGATGAATGCACGGATCCTTATTTGCTTCAAGGAGGGATATACAAAGACTGTTTTGCAAAGATAGAATGAGTCTCTTTTATATCCCAAATGGCCTTCATGATTGTCATTCTCAAGTTATGCTGCTCTCTTTTCTTTACTTTGGAGGTGAAGGCTATACTTATTACAATAGAATAGAACCTCTGTGCTGTTTCTTTCATGGCACATCTCTTTTGATCCTGCAGTACCAATTTCTATTGCAATATTATTAAAAAGTGAAATTTTAGATTAGAAACAGACATATTAGGCATTGTTATTATTATGTGGTGTTGTTAAAGTAGACAGGAGACCACAATACTATTGCAGAGTAGTAGTTTGGCTTGCCAAGCTGCCTATAACAGGTACCAGCTCTGTTATAGGACATATTTGCAGGATTCTCAAGGTGCACCACAGGAGGGCAAGCTGGCTTTACACCAGATAGAAAGATTAGTTGTTCTTCTTGCAGCATCACCCAAAGCCCTCTCCTTTCTTGGAGCTGCCTCACAAATGGGCAGGGCAACTAGGAAGGTTTAGAGCCGCCAGGAATCTGATTGCCTGCAAAGAGCACCAGCTCGTTTCCCCACCAAAGTGGTACCTATTTATCTACTTGCATAGAATATGCTTTTGAACTGTTAGGTGGACAGAAGCTGAGGCAAGTGACAGGAGCTCATCCTGTCACAGTGCATGGACTCGAACCACTGGAGCTAAGGCCATTTCAAGGGTCATTAAGCCATTGAGCCACCATGCCTCTTAAACTAGGCATTCAAAGACTTCTGTAAAAAGTTTGTATTATTGAAGAGTGAATGAGGCCTTTATGAAAAAATTCAAATAACTGCTATGTATAAAAGGCATTTATTTATAATGAAATGTTTAATTTTTGTTTTTTTTTCTTCTGTCCACATAGTATTATAAAGTTGAAATTACTCTATTTTGGGTGGAAGGAATGGTTTCTACCAGTGGTGGGATTCAAATATTTTTACGACTGGTTCTTTAGTTTGGTGGGCATGGCTTGGCTTGGTGGGTGTGGCAGGGGAAAGATATTGCAAAATCTCCATTCCCTCCCCATCCCACTAACGTGCTTTCCAGCTCTGTTCTCCTGTGGAGAACCGGTAGCAGAAATTTTAAGCAGTTCAGAGAACCCAGCAAATACCACCTCTGACTGACCCCACTCCCATCTATTCTCTGCTTCCTGAGTCCCAGCTGATTGGCTGAGTCTTCTTTTGTTGCCCTGCACAAAAGGAGTGGGGTGGAAATGAAGATTTTACAGTTTTCTTCCCCTGCCATGCCCACCAAGCCACGCTCACCAAGCCATGCCCACAGAACCAGTAGTAAAAAAAATTGAATCCCACCACTGTAGTATATCCATAAAATTTAGTATTTCTCCATTGACACAAAATCAATAATTGATACAAATCAATTTTGTATCATTATTGATACAAAGGTGCCTAATTACTCAACTCATGTCCTTGTGTGACCTTTTCTATTTCATTCAACAGAATTCTGTGATTTCATAAAATGTACTTAATATAATTCACACTGTGAAATGATTTTCATAAACTTCCTGTATGATCTTATGAAGTTAGTCACTCTGTGCAAGCTGAAGTGTTAATATGAATTTAAATTGCATCTTGCAATAAACTGAAAACAGATTTGTGTGACTTTTTTGCCATCAGTACATCCAATTTGTACAATGTAAAAAAGAGCTGTACAATGCAAGGATTTATGTAATGAAGTCATCCACCTAATTCAAGAACATGATCTAAATCATAACCATATATTAATAGTGAAGGAAAATAAATAAGCCTTTTTCATCTTTCATAACAGGTAAAAATAAATGATAATTATTGCTTCTTTCTGAAGTGACTCGAACTTTATTACTTTTGAATACAAGTAAACAAATTGGATGTGTAGCATTAAATTAAGGGTATCTCAAGCAGACTTAAAATTGATTCTATGGCTTCACAAGCTATAGTCTTATCTCTAGGTGTCTAAGAAATTCTATATTGTATTTAATTTATTTATAAAGTAACCGGAAGGGATGAAACTTAAGGATTTGCAGGTCTACCTTCTAATAATAATACCGTGTTTCTCCAACAATACAGCCCCCCCCAATAGGAAGACCCAGCATGTTTTCTAGGCATAGAGTGAAATTAAGCCCCTTCCCCCAAATTTAGGACTAGTTTAAAACATGCAAAATTGGGGGGGAGGCAGGGGAGGAACTTGCCCCACGGGCACACCTACGCTTCACCATCAGCCACTCCTAACACCATGGTGGAGCACGGAGGGCTCCCTTACCCCTCCCTTACCCGTGTCAGCAGGCGGGCGGCGTCAGCGTGGATGTCCAGCAGCATTTCAGCTGCTTCTCAGGCCTCTGTAGCTTCCATGGTTCCCACCAGTGCTGGCGCCTCTCTCGCCAGCGCCGTCTCCAACAACAGCATCTGAGTCACTTCCGCTTTTCTCCCGTCCCTGAAACAACAGGAAAAAAAAGATTTTGAGATACCTGGGGGCACTGTGTTTTGGTTTAATCCCAAGCAGCTGGGTAGGCATGAGAAGAGCCAAGCAAGCGTCTCTGCTGCTGCTACCCTTGGTGCTCCAGCCTTGGGCTCTGCAAGTTTTCAAAAGTCCTGGTGCGCAGCCCATTCCTGCATTCCAAGCACCCAGGCTGAGCTGCAGCTGTCCCTCTCTCACCAGTGCCGTCTCCAATAACAGTGGCAGCAACAGCGGGAACCGTGGAAGTTTTTAGCTGCTTCTTGGTTGGGGGAGCTGTCTCCATAACTTCCACGGTTCCCGCCACTGCTGCCGCTGTTATTGGAGATGGCGCTGGCAAGAGAGGGATAGCTGCAGCTCGGCCTGGGCGCTTGGAATGCAGGAATGGACTGCACACCAGGACTTTTGCAAACTTGCAGAGCCCGAGGCCGGAGTACCAAGGGTAGCAGCAGCAGAGACGCTCACTCAGCTCTTCTCATGCCCACCCAGCCACTCAGGATTAAACCAAACGCAGCATGCGGCACTCCCAGGTACCTCAAAATCTTTTTTTTTTCCTGTTGTTACGGGGACAGGGAAAAAGCGGGAGTGACTCAGATGCTGTTGTTGGAGATGGCGCTGGTGCACGGGGGGGGGGAATTAATTCACCCCTGAAAAGACGTCCTAGCCGTTTTTTCGGGGCTCAGCAAAAAAGACCTGGCCTTATTTTGTGAGAAACACAGTAATAGTTCATCAGGGGCTTTCTAATCATAGGGATTTAAGAACCTTTCTTTGTGTTGAATGTCATTTGAAATATAATTTTATCACAAAAGCAAATACACGTGTGCTTCCTGTGTAAAAGAAATCTTGCTCTCAAACTTAAATATATATGTTTTTGTAACTGGCAAGATACTTGCCAAATTATGCTGTTGTTTGCAATTTTCATATTTGCTGTCAAAGAAGAAGATATACTGTTTTTTGCAAACTTAAATTTGCAAACATGTTCTTTCCATAATGTCTTCACTAACAGGTAATAGTGACATGAATTTGACACTATCACCAGAGAAGGTCCAACTGCTAACCTGCTGATAGCATCCATCTTGTCCAAAAGACTTTTGCTTCAAAACCCTTTTAATCTTTTCCCCAATACACTTCAATTGAGAAGGTGCTAGCCTGCTTACACATTCCCCATTTTGTTAATGAGCAAAATATTATTACTATTTATGGTATTCTCATGTGAGACAATAGAAAGCATAGATCTAACTTCAGATCCAAGCCTTGAGTCAAAGCAATCAATTTTCCAAAGAGCCAAATGGGCTAGATTTAAATATTACTGTTATGAACTAATAAAACGCTTAAATAAAGTTTATCAAAACCTTTAGAAAATAGCAGGGTTCTAGTCCTGCACTTCTGATTGGCCGATAAAAGCGATATTGGATTGGTCCGTTCAGGAGAATCTGATTGGCTGTTAACGAGCCACTATCATTGGTTAAGGGGGTTAACACTCCACGTTTCTTATTGGTTACTAGATCAGCAGTTTGCCTATAAAAGAGCTGCTGCTGCCCTAGGTTTTTTGCTCTGTTCAGAATGATTAATAAAGAGTTGAAGTTTACTGTTCACCGTCTCATCTCCATTCCTTGTGCCCATGTGCAGAACTTAACACTGGCGATGAGGGTGGGATGCGGAGACGTCAGAGCTGACTGAACACTACAGAGCACTAAACAGAGCACGTGGCTGAAGGCGCACCAACGGCGGAAACCATGACCGGCAGCACCATACCACCCATTCCATTCGACCCGGCACAGGAAGACTGGGACTCATACATGGACTGGTTCCAGATGTTTCTGGAGACCAACAACTTGAAGGATACCACTACTGGGAAAAAGAGAGCGGTATTCCTGACTCACTGCGGACCTGACGTTTTTAAGATGGCTAAGGCACTGGCAAAACCGGCTGAGGTGAAATCCATGGACTGGGATGTCCTCGAGCCCCTCCTACGGGCCCACTATGCACCTACCGTACCAACGCTTGTCTGGGGACATGAATTTTACCAGAGACCAGCGGAAGGGAGAAAGCATTGCAGATTTCATCGTGGATCTCCGGAACCTGGGAGGCCTCTGTGGGTTCACTGACCTCGAAGAAGCTCTAAGAGACTGAATAGTTCTGGGACTAGATGCACCATACGTGCAAAGTAAGCTGATGACAAAAGGCGACATCAGCCTTGAAGATACCATCACTGACGCTACTGCAGCAGAAGCAACCAGGAAGTCGGCTGCCCGAATGCACCACACCAACGTCCCACTTTGCCAACTCGCCGGCGAAACCTCACCTCGCCTTGAGGGACATGCAATGGCAACCCACCACGAGGACCTCGAATTGTCATCAGAAAGTGATGAGGAAGAGGTCAACGGCTCTGGTCTGAACGAGACCAATGCCACCAGTGTAACCAGAGACTGCAGTATCAATGCGCAGGTTGTGGGGCAAACCACCCACAATCAGACTGCAAATTCCTTGATGCGCTCTGCCATGTTTGTGGGAAGAGAGGCCACATCGGAAAGGTCTGTAGAAGCAAGCAAGGATCCAGCCCACTTCAGAGGGGGATCAACTACCGCCAAACCACAGGAAATCGTCCTGTGAATTGGGAACATTGGAACCACCAATGGAACAACCACTCCTACAGAAATAAACCACTAGCCCATTCAACGAAATGAGAAGAGGCACACCAAACCATCACGATTGGTCATGCCTCATCATAAGATGCAAAGAAGATCCGAGTGAAAATCACCATCGAAAACCAGCCCTGCGTGATGGAAGTCGATTCAGGATCATCCCTCTCGATGGTTTCCTGGAAGATCCTTAAACAATTAATCCCTGTCGTCCGGTGGCAAGACCTCAGAATCCAAAGAATCATACTCAAGGACTTTCAGGGAAACCGAATTCCGGTCGTTGGATCCAGCCTAGTCCAGGTCTCATTCAAAAATCATACTGCATCTTTACCATTGACCGTCGTCGACCGTGATTGGCCTAGCTTGTTAGGCCTTCAATGGTTCGCTCCACTTGGGATTGAGGTAGCCGGCATTCACCAAACCAGCAACGACGACTGGGAGGAGGCCCTTGTCCAGGAATTCCAGGACGTCTTTGCAGACAAACTAAGCGATACAAGGGGACCCCGATATCATTTAACCTTAACCCTGAAGTAGCCCCCATCTGCCTTAAGCCTTGTTGAGTCCCTTTCGCCCTTAAACCAAAGATTGACGAGCAGCTTGATAAATTAATAGCCCAGGGTGTTTTAGAACCAACCGACCATGCTCCTTGGGAAACCCCAATCGTGACACCCATCAAACTGGATGGATCGTTAAGGATTTGTGGGGACTACCATGCCACCCTGAATCACGCCAACAGAACGCTTACCCGGTGCCGGTGGTACAACACCTCCTCCATTCTCTGGGAGGCGGAAAAGTCTTCGCTAAATTGGATTTAGCACAGGTGTACCAACAACTGCCTGTAGATAAAAAAACAGCAGAGGCACAAACGATCGTTATGCACCGAGGTGCTTTTAAGTGCAACTGACTCCAATTCGGAGTTAGCGTGGCCCCAGGGATTTTTCAGAGCTTGATGGAGAGACTATTACAGGGAATAAAAGGGGTTTACCATACTTTGATAACGTTTTAATTGCTGCCCCGAATAGAAAAATACTAAAGGAGCGTCTTAGACTGGTTTTCCAGAAATTTAAAGACTCCAGCCTTAAGGTTAAAAAAAATAAATGTCAATTGTATACTGATAAAGTAGAATTTTGGGGGTACTTAATCGATAAACAAGGCATTCACCCCACCGATAGCAAGCTTAGGGCGATCAAAAACGCTCCAAGGCCCCGAAATAAGACCAATCTCCAAGCTTTCCTGGGCCTTATCAATTTCTACAACGTGTTCCTGCCCCATAAAGCGACCGTAGCCAAGCCCCTACATCGTCTGTTGGACAAAAAGGCAACCTGGGTCTGGGGACACTGAGAGGAACACGCGTTCCGACAAATGATTGTTCAATAATGATATTAGGATACTTAACTGATGATTGATAATGTGAGTTATTATGTAATATAATTATTTCGATGACTATGAAGTGGATGCACAAAAGGGAGTGGTAAACCAACCGATACACTGTAAATTTATGAAGAATGATGTTTTTTTATGTTATGTTTTATGTTTTATATGTTTTTGTTTGTTGTTAAAATCAATAAAACTTTTATCAAAAAAATAAATAAAATAAATGTCAACTGTGTACAGATAAAGTAGAGTTCCTGGGGTTCCTAATCGATAAACAAGGCATTCACCCTACCAATAGCAAGTTAAGAGCAATCAAGAATGCCCCAAGACCCAGAAATAAGACTGATCTCCAAGCTTTCCTGGGGCTTATTAATTTTTACAACATCTTCCTGCCCCATAAAGGGACCGTAGCCGAGCCCCTGCATCGGCTTCTCGACAAAAAAGCAACCTGGGTTTGGGGGCACCGAGAGGAGCACGCGTTCCGACAAGTGAAAAACCTATTAACTTCAGATGCTGTTTTAATGCAGTATAACGAGACTTTGCCTTTAACAATCACATGTGACACATCACCATTTGGAGTAGGAGCCATTTTGAGCTATGTGTTACCAAATGGTAGTGAAGCCCCTATTGCCTATTTTTCAAGGACTTTATCAAAGGCTGAACGTAACTATAATCAAATCGATAAAGAGGCTCTTGCTGTTGTATCTGCTGTAAAACGGTTTCATGAATATGTATAAGGATGAGTTTTTACTATTGTTACCAACCACAAACCTTTGCTGAGGATTATAGCAGGAGACAAGCCAACCCCCTATATATTATCACCTAGAATGACTCGCTGGTCGGAGTTTTTGGCTGTGTACAATTATAAGCTGCAACACCGCCCAGGGAAAGCCATTCCCCATGCTGACGCGTTGAGCCATGCACCACTTCCGGAAACTGTCGACAACCCAGCTCCAACCCTTACAATGCTCCAGATTGAAATGCTACATTCACCGCCGCTAACAGCTAGAGATATCACAATCAAAACAAAACGCGATCCTATCTTAATGTGAGTTCTTAGCTGGGTCGAACGGGGATGGCCAATAGATCAAACCCCTGACGACTTCATCCCCTTCAAGAACCGGCAAACAGAACTGTTTTCACAAAAAGGCTGCATCCTATGGGGGGATAGAGTCGTTGTCCCAGAGCGGTTACAACGAGCGGTATTAAAGACACTGCATGAGGGTCATCCCGGCATCATGCGTATGAAAGCGCTCGCACGAAGCTACGCGTGGTGGCCAGGCATCGACAAACAGATTGAAACCTGGGTAAAGACTTGTTATAAATGCCAGGAAGTTAGCAATGCCCCACCTAAAGCAACTCCAACAGAATGGGAAACACCCCAGGGGCCATGGTCCCACATCCATATTGACTTTGCAGGACCTACTAAGGGACACACGTTCCTCCTAACAGTGGATGCCTATTCAAACTGGCTCGAGATCCACGAAATGAATAGTACCACAACTGAGTCTGTCATCCGGAAGTTGAACAGATTATTCGCGACACATGGACTGCCAGACATTCTGGTATCTGACAATGGACCCCAGTTTACCGCGCTCCCTTTTGAACAATACTTAGCGGACAAGGGTATTCGACATGTGCTAACTTCACCAGCACACCCTGCGGCTAACGGAAGAGCCGAGCACATGGTACAGTTTATTAAAAAAAAAACCCTCTATAAAATAGACTATGGGGATATTAAAGATAAGATAAACAGAATACTCCTTCTTCAACACATCACTCTGCACAGCGTCACCAACAAGACTCCAGCTGAACTATTGATGGGACGCAAACTCCGCTCCCACCTCGACTGGCTTCACCCGTCTTACGAGCCAGAGAAACCCTGTGGATCTAGCGGAAAATGCCGCGAGTTCAAGATAGGCGACTTAGTTTTCGCCAGAAACCTTTCTGGTGAACCATTGTGGGTCGAGGCAACTGTAATTCAAGCCACTGGACCCAGGTTGTACCGGGTGAAAACCTGCGACGGAAAAATATGGAAACGCCATATAGATCAGCTTCACTCGAGGCTACAACCTAGTTTCCGCGACTCCGGTAACTCCCAAACTGAGGGGGAAGGGGATGTCGAAGAAACCGAATTCGAGATGGCGGAAAGCAGGAACAAAAGAAGTCAGCAATCGGGCGTAACAAATGAAGAAGGATCAAGGAAGAGCGTGGCCTCACCACAGAGGAACACTTCAACAGAGGCAAGCCCGCAAAGGCCAAAGGACAACGACGAGAACATTAGCGGCACCGAGTCTTCCAATGAGGAACCACCGGCATCTGACTTGCCCGAAAACATCCCACCAAAACAGGGTTACAAACAAGAACCGGTGGGACAGTGTAAATCCAATAGACAGTCAAAACAACCTTCACATCTCAGAGATTATGTCACCGCACCCCCTAAACGGAACCCGGGGGGAAGTGGTGTTATGAACTGATAAAATGCTTAAATAAAGTTTATCAAAACCTTTAGAAAATAGCAGGGTTCTAGTCCTGCACTTCTGATTGGCCGATAATAGCGATATCGGATTGGTCCGTTCAGGAGAATCTGATTGGCTGTTAACGAGCCACTATCATTGGTTAAGGGGGTTAACACTCCATGTTTCTTATTGGTTACTAGATCAGCAGTTTGCCTATAAAAGGGCTGCTGCTGCCCTAGGTTTTTTGCTCTGTTCAGAATGATTAATAAAGAGTTGAAGTTTACTGTTCACCGTCTCGTCTCCGTTCCTTGTGCCCATGTGCAGAACTTAACAATTACAATTGGTGCGAGATGTCTATAATTGACATCCAACATTTTAATAAGAGGCAACATAGTTGCTTGGTTGCTTCTTTCTTATTCCTAGCTGGTTTTTACACACAATTGCTTTTTCTTGATTAATTACTTTTCTCTCCTTCCTTTGTACCTCAGATTGTATTTGAGGTCTGATCAATTATTTTTCTCATGTCGTGATTCTATTCATTTTCCTCCGCTTGTTCATAGGCAGCTTCTTATCTTTTAGCTTCTTCCTCCCTCTCTTTCTCTGAACATAGCAGAATTCTGACTCAGCTCCAGGTGGGAAGATATTTAATTTCTCTAGTACAACAGATTCATAAGAGGATAACTGGTAACATGAAAAAAAAAGTCCAGCTGGACTTTTCCCCTCCAAATCAGGCAAACAAAAACAAGGATTCGGATTTTCTTCAACAACAAAAATGCCTCAGATGCTTAAAACAGCATGAGATTCTCCACAGAGGACATTTCTTTTTCCCTATGATTCCTGGAATGTCCACGTAAGCAATAAATGTTCAAACTTAAGTCCTCCCTTTAACAGAGGGCCATTTTTTTTTTAAAAAAAAAAAGATTTTTAATTAAAAAGACAAAGATGAAAAACAAGGCTTACAAAGTTGGTAGTTAAATGAATTAGAATTGCAGGTAGTCCTTGACTTATGATCTCAACTGTGCCCTACATTTCTGTTGCTGAGACATTTGTTAAGTGAATTGTGCCCCAATTTACAATCTTTCTTGTCGCGGTTCTTAAGTGAATCAATGTAGTTGCTAACTTACCGTGTTTCTCCAACAATACGGCCTCCACCAATAGGAAGCCCCACCATGTTTCTTTGGCATAAAATCAAATTAAGCCCCTCCCCCCAAATTTAGGCCTATTTTAAAACATGCAAAATAAGGGGGAAGGACAGGGGACTTGCCATTAGGAGCGCACCCGGGCAGCAATTCCTTGCCTTTAGCAACCGGCTTCACCTTTGGAGCACTGCCGCTGTTTTTGAGCTCCAAATGGCAGCAGAAGCTCCAAATAGCGGCGGAAGCTCCAAACATGACGGTGGGCGATCTTTTTATTTTGGTCTGCACGAAGTTCAGAGCGAGCATGAGAGGGAGACCACAATGCCTTGCTAAAGAGCCAGAAAGCAGCAAGGGCACCAGGTGGAAAGGACAGGGTCGCGATCACACGGAGATGCCCAAAGCGCGGAGTGCACATAACTAAAGGCGGAGCATGCAGTTGGCTTGGGGACTACAAGGCAGCACCTGCGCCTCTTCCCAGACGCGTCTCTAGGCTGCTTCCAGAGCTATGGGACGTTCTCTGTTGCCCACCAGTCCTTCTTCCTTGGGCTCCCTGCTGTGGGGTACACCCCCTTCTTCCTGCAAATTACGCCTCGCAACTCTTCTCTCCCTTTCCTCTCGCTCCAAAAAGATCACCATCGTTTTCCGCCAATTCAGGCTTCCAGCCACGTTGTGATCCACTAGTGAGGTTGCCATCTCGGATGGAGGCATCACAGTCTCCCTCTCTTGCTCGCTCTGAACTTCACGTGGACCAAAATAAAATGATCGCCCACCATCATGTTTGGAGCTGCCGCTTCCACGTTTGGAGCACTGCCGCTGTTTGGAGCCCCACGGAAGCGGCAACTCCAAACTTGGCGGAATGGGCAGAAGGGAAAGCAACAGTGGCGGGTGCCAAAGGTGTCTGCAGCAAAGGTGGGAGTAGGGAGCTCCGCACTTCGCCATGATCACCCGTTAGTAATGGCTGGTGGCGAGGATGCAAGGGTGGGAATTAAGCCACCCCCCAAAAGACGTCCTAGCCATTTTTTCGGGGGTCAAAAAAAAATAAGGCCCAGCCTTATTATGTGAGAAACACGGTAGTAACAGAGTTGTTAAGTGAGTCTGGCTTCCCGATTGATTTTGTTTGTCAGAAGGTCACAAAAGATGATCACATGACCCCAGAACACTGCAACCATCATAGGTACATGTCAGTTGCCAAGCATCTGAATTTTGATTGCATGATGATGGGGATGCTGCAGTGATTGTAAACTGTGAAAAACAGTCATAAGTCACTTTTTTCAGTGCTGTTGTAACTTGGAATGGTCATTAAATGAACTGTTGTAAGTCAAGGAGTACCTGTATATCCATCAAGGCATCCCTATCTCTATTCCAAAAGATGGTGCAGCAGTATTTTCACCATTAAGTGACACTAGACTGGGGACAGATGGTTACGCTGAGTGCATAGCTGTTCGGCATCATGCAGCTTCAAGCTGATTTTTCATGTAGTGTTTGGAACCGAGCTCATGCTAATGGGTGAAAGCAAATATAATGTTGCAGGATCCAATCTGGGTTGGTGACCAAGATCAGAGGTTTAGTCTTCTGAACTTTCAGACTCATATGGGAGCCCATCCTCAGAGAACTTCTCTCTAGCAGAGTGTGTGCTTTGAGCTATTTTGTGCGTGGAATTTATGCGGTGCCTGGATGTGTGTGGCTGGGGTCGTTGGGTATTGTTTCCTTGTGCTGCCAAGCCCTCACTTCCTACTTGATAAGCTGGTGATAAATCAGCACTCCTGTTGACTGATGAACGGCCCATTTCCCAGGCTTTAATTACTTCCCTGGCTGTTTTTGTACCTGCTTGTCCAACAATCTTAGGAGCTGCAAAATTGAATGTGTAGCCTTGTTCAATACTAATGGACATGTGAGATGTAAATAGTAAGGCAATAAAGTCCCTGGATGTAAGTGCCTAGTCATTCTTCCTGTGTATTTCTCTTTTCTTGTTCCAAAGTAGCACTATCACAGAAACTCACTGAAACAATAAATCATAGAAGGACCAACCTTCATTTTGCTATAGCTGCTATTCTTCAAACCATTAAGACAGCTGACAGACGAACGGAGATATGGAACATTGAACACTTTTGTATGTCTCTTGGACATTGTATTTGCCTTCTTTTTACAACATTGGTGCTCCTTTCCAGCTCTACAAAGCAGTAACAAACATTGCAAGATGGACAGCAAACAAATTTAATACAGTAATGATAATTGAATTAATTAATTATCTCATGTTTAAATCACCCACCTTCCTCACATAAAATTCCCTTCTAATTTAAATCTGCAGGAAACAAGGACTTTTTGATAAATGCATGCCCAGCCTTACTTTTAAAGTCTCGTTAGAAAAAAAAAAAAAGTGATCCATAGAAATCAGGATAAAAATATCTTAGTAATTTACTTAATTTTGTCACAATCAAGTCAATAATGACTCCTGGCAACTATGTGAACAAGTCCCGGCAGTGGCCGTAGCACCATTTTTGGAAGTGATTGCCCTCATCATCTTCCTAGATCTGGCTGGCTCAAAATAAGTCAGCTGGCTTTTTAACCTAAGGCAACACAAGAACTCGTAGTCTTCTGTTTTCTAGCCTGGTGCTTTCGACCACAACACAAATTGGTTTTCATCCCAATCATTTGCTGTCCTCTTTTGCCTTCCTCAGTTGCATCATGTGTGAAATTATTATTTTTCCCCCTCTGGAAAAGTTTATTGACAACATAGCATAGAATTAAACAAATATATTTGCTCATTTGAGAGAATGCCCTATAGACTATTTTTCTTCCTTTTTTTTTTTTTTTGCACTACAGCAACATACCAAGCCATTCTTATTTAATTACTTAGACCAAAGTATTTGAAAAACAGTTTTGAAAGTAATTTAATTTGGGACTTTGATAAATATCCAGGGATTTGTTAGCTGTGGACTTATGACCTACAAATTGAGTTTTCTTTATAAACTGCCATCAAACCAGTCAAATAGAAATGACAGTTCTAAAAGAATATCTTAGAGAGCAAGATATGGATGATCAGATGTTAAATATAGATACAAATATCACTTGAAGTGCTTTTTCAAGTGAATTCAACATTTACAGAACCAGACTTTCTATTATTTCCCTCATATAAACATGCACATACACTCGAGCATTCATACATATGGAGAACTCTTCATGATTTTGATCCAAACATTGCATGAAGGTCCTAGGCTATACAATTAAGAAGTGGTCAGTGGAGGCAGCATCCTTTCAGTTCTGAGGAAGAGAGAGACTGTGATTAAATAAATAATATTTGAAAATATATATGCAATATTTTCCCATGTCATTGTAGTCAGTTTTTTTCAATTTTGTGAGAACTGCTGGATGTCATCAAGAGAAGGTTAGCTGATAACATTTCCCAGTTGTTACCTTGTTAAGTGATGAAGTCTCCCAGAAAATAATCAGGTTTTGAGAGCACCAAAGACCCCCACTGTCTTTAAGTGGAGGGAATGTCCTTTGCACTTAAACCAGACCTGCAATTTGAGAAGCAGAAGATGTATGCTTTGTCCTGTTATTTCAGTGGCTATCAATCTCAGAGTTCTTTAGGCCTAGATAGGAATGAAGGACAAAGTACCATAATAATTGGGGATGTTAATTCTAGGAACAGTTGCTAATAGGATTTGCAGAAAATGTAGGCAGATAAATTTTGATTTCATCATAAAGACATGTAAGTATAAAGGAAGGAACTTCTTGAATTGGCAATTGGAAAAGAAGCAGAAATATAACTTCTTAAAATGAATTATCAATTTATATAAAGTTTATATTGCCCATTAGAACTGGCCCTCATGGTGTAATTTAAGAAATATAGAAAGCAGAATAGTATTCGTGAAGTCCTTGGTGCTGTCTTGTACTTTTTTATTATATGTATTTTATATTTTGTAATTGTATTTTTACGACTCTTGAACTGGATATTCAAGGTGGAGCTGTTGCCTGGGGGGATATGAGATCTGTTACAAGTTTGTACAGAACGTAAAATGGCAGCTTTGGCCCCTAATGAAATATTCCCTCTATGACCTTTTATTATATTATGTTATAATGTGTTTTTCCCCTCTGCTTTTAGAAGACTCCATTACTCACATATGGTACCTGAACATTTTCAGTTCTTTTCAAATGTTCCCCACAGCAGGACAAACACAGCCAAAAACTTTGCCTCCTCACCTGCAGGATGCATTTTACAAGCCTTTATGTCAAGAAAGAGAGGCATAACTTCTATGGACTCCAAAGTGAAGCCTTTACCCAACAGGTCAGAATTTGATCATAGGTTCCTTTTTCAATCACCAGGCTTTGTAGAGTGCAAGAAAGGGAAGGGTGACCATTTTTCTCATAGACCCAATCCAATTTTTTTCTTTCACAAGGGTTTATTTCTGGTATCTCTAGAAGTTGACTATAATGCTATGGTTTGGTTAATATTTGCCAGCTTGGAGTAAACAATTATCAAAGTTGTGGCAAAACAGTCATAACTGTCCATTTCCTGATTCCATTTTGTATCATTGGAGGGCAACTATGGCAACTATATGAACTGTGGACTCCCAGAATTCCAGAGCCAGCATGGAAAGTTGCTCAAGAAACTTTCCACAGTTACCTACCCCTGCACTATATAGTATATTACACAAACACACATACACTGTGTGTGTATATATATTGTATATGTATACATATATATATTGTATATGTATACATATCCATGGAAAGACAGAGACAGAAAAGAGACAAACCTACACTAGTTGCTATGTCAAAAAAGCAAACCTCCTTCAACAATTTAAAAGGAAATCAGGGTATTTCCAATGACATATTTTTGCATAACATCTAGTTTGTCCCTTCCACTGCTGTTGCCTAATTTGATGCCAAAAGCTTAATAGAGTGGAAAGGACCACAATGTACTGAAATCATTAGTTGAAACATTGTGCAGGATAGATAGTGCAAATCAGTTACAAACTAACTTTCATTATCTTGCTTTTTAGATGTAAGTGAAGAAAAAAGATGAGAACATCTAAGGGTGTGCATAATATGATCTCCTTGTTTTTTTCAACACTTTAAGTTACTCACAGTAGTTTGGAAGACAGGCTTGAAATTAAATGAGAAGAGTTGATTATATTATTGAGTGGTTTTGTTCTATTGCTTAGATGAATATTTTACACACACAGGTTTCCTTTCTCTGGAAGAATACAACTGAGACTTATATTTTAACTATTTATACTTAATAAGAGGACAGTGTCTCTCAAGGGGTATCATATTTGTTGTGTATGTACCATAGTTAATAAAGTATGAGCTTGAGGTAAAGTGCAGGGTTCTGGCCCTGCACTTCTGATTGGCTGTTAGGCGGCCAGATCGGATTGGTTAGTTCTGAGGAATCCGATTGGCCCTTAACAGAGAATTCTTATTGGTTAAAAGAGCTAGCATTCATAGCTCGTATTGGACAATTCTCACAAGGGTTGCCTATATAAGGCAGAGTTCACTGTTGTTGTTTTGAGAAGTCACTATGCAAATAAAGAGCTGAAAGTTCACTATCCAGAGGCTGTCTCCATTTACTCCAACCCATGTTCAGTACTTAACACTGGCGATGAGGATGGGATGTGGGGATGTCTGAACCGAAGAAGCCAGGAAGCAATACCAAACACGTGATAGACGACGCCAACAACGGAACCATGTCCGGCGGCATCGTACCACCCGCTCCGTTCGATCCAAACCAAGAGGATTGGGAATCCTACATGGATCACTTCCAAATGTTTCTCGAGATGAATAACTTGAAGGACGCCACACCAGCAAAGAAAAGGGCGCTGTTCCTGACGCATTGCGGCCCAGCCGTATTTAAGATGGCTAAAGCACTCGCCAAACCTCGAGAAGTGAAGGCCATGAGCTGGGACGACCTCGAACCCATCCTGAGAGACCATTACGTGCCAACCGTGCCTACGCTCGTGAGACACCATGAGTTTTATCAGAGGAACCAACGAAAAGGGGAAAGCATGGCCGATTTCGTGGCGGATATCTGAAATTTAGGGGGCCTCTGCGGGTTCGCTGGTTTAGAAGAGGCACTACGAGATCGCATAGTTCTGAGACTAGATGCACTAGGCCTGCAAAGCAAGCTGATGGCGAAAGGCGACATCAGCCTTGCCGATGCCATCGCCGAAGCCACGGCAACAGAGGCAACCAAAAAGTTGGCTGCACAACTATGGCGAAGCCGCACTCCGGTACCACCACCGGCCAGCGAAATCTCACCTAGCACAGAAGGGCAGCTATCAACAACGCACCACAAGGACCTCTCTTCATCGTCAGACAGCGACGAAGAAGGGGTCCATCGACTGCAGTCCGACCGGGACGCTCGCCCGAAGCCCTTACACTCTTGCGCTGGCTGTGGAGCCAACCATGTCAGGGCCGAATGCAAATTCCGCGATGCACTCTGCCATGAGTGCGGGAAACGAGGCCACATCGGCCGGGTCTGCCACAGTTTACCAGGACTCAGCCAGGCCTCAAAAGGGGCTAACTATCGCCAATCGACAGGAAACCGTCCTGTAAGGTGAGAGCCAGTAAACCACTCCTACAGAAATCACGCTTTGCAAAGAGAAGAGGCTCACCATACTATCACTATCGGTCACTCCTCAGCTTTGGACACTAAGAAGATCCGGGTCACGGTAGCCATCAAGAACCAGCCTTGCCACATGGAGGTTGACTCGGGATCGTCCCTCTCGATGGTGTCTTGGAATAGGAAGACACTCAAGCAACTCATCCCCACAATTCAGCACCAAGACTTCCAATTTCAATGCCTCATCCTCAAGGACTACCAAGGAAATCGAATCCCCGTTGTCGGGTCCTGCCAAGTCCGAGTCTCCTTCAAGAAGCATACAGCGTACTTACCTCTAACGGTCATCGATAGAGATAGGCCTAGCCTACTAGGCCTCCAATGGTTCGCGCCACTCGGCATTGAAGTGGCCGGCGTGAACTGAGTTGGTGGTTGTGAGTGGGAGGAAGACCCTTATCTCTGAGTTCAGTGACGTCTTCGCGGACAGCTTAGGTGAGTATAAGGGGACCCCGATCTCATTCAGTCTAGATCCAAAAGTAGCTCCGATTCGCTTGCAGCCTCGTCGAGTTCTGTTCGCTCTTAAAGCAAAAATCGACAAACAACTCAACAAGTTAATTGCTCAAGGGGTGTTGAAGCCCATCGATCACTCTCCATGGGAAACCCCTATCGTAACACCCATTAAGCCAGACAGGTCAATCCAAATTTGTGGGGACTACCGGGCCACTTTGAACCACGCCCTACAGCAGAATGCGTATCCAGTTCCGGTGGTGCAGCACCTCCTCCATTCCTTGGGGGGCGGTAAGGTTTTCGCTAAATTAGATTTAGCCCAAGCTTATCAACAATTACCAGTGGATGAAAAAACGGCTCGAGCCCAAACAATTGTAACGCACAGGGGTGCCTTTAAATGTACCCGATTGCAATTCGGAGTTAGTGTAGCCCCGGGGATCTTCCAGAGCCTTATGGAAAGGTTATTACAAGGAATCAAGGGCGTGGTCCCTTATTTTGATGATGTATTAATTGCAGCCCCTACCAAAAAAATCTTACAGGACCGTTTGAAATGCGTCCTTAAAAAATTTCAAGAGGCCGGACTTAAGGTGAAAAAAAATAAATGTCAATTGTATACTGACAATGTTGAGTTTCTAGGGTACCGGATTGATAGCCAGGGCATTCATCCTACTGAGAGTAAATTAAAAGCGATCAAAAACGCTCCCAGGCCACGCAACAAGGCCGATCTCCAGGTGTTCTTAGGCCTCATTAATTTCTATAATGTATTTTTACCACACAAGGCAACTGTCGCTGAACCGTT
Source organism: Hydrophis major (assembly GCA_033807585.1). Classification (NCBI taxonomy): domain Eukaryota; kingdom Metazoa; phylum Chordata; class Lepidosauria; order Squamata; family Elapidae; genus Hydrophis; species Hydrophis major. The sequence goes on along the minus strand of CM066328.1, from coordinate 323,416,150 downwards.
ACACCGGTTATTAGATAAGAAAGCATTGTGGGTATGGGGTTACCGGGAAGAGCAAGCGTTCCGGAATGTTAAAAAACTGCTCACATCTGACTCTGTATTCATGCAGTATAACGAGACTTTGCCGTTAGTTATAACCTGCGATGCATCGCCTTTCGGAGTGGGCGCCATTTTGAGCCATGTACTGCCTAATGGGAATGAAGCCCCTGTTGCATACTTTTCGAAGACTCTTTCACAAGCAGAGCGGAACTATGGACAAATTGATAAAGAAGCCCTCGCAATCGTTTCAGCTGTAAAAAAATTTCATGAATATGTGTATGGAAGGACATTTACCATTATAACTGACCACAAACCGTTGCTAGGGATAATAGCCGGGGACAAGCCAACCCCCTAGATATTATCCCCGAGAATTACCCGATGGTCAGAATTCCTAGCTGCTTATAATTATCGCCTTCAATATCGCCCGGGGAAAGCCATTCCAGAGACTCTCGACGATCCGGCACCAACGGCAACCACGTTGCAGATCGAAACACTCAACTCGCCGCCAATGACCGCCCGAGACATCGCGAGAGAAACCAAACGAGACCACACCCTAGCTCGAGTCTTAGGCTGGGTAGAACGTGGATGGCCATTGGACCAAGTACCAGATGACTTCGCACCATTCAAATCTCGACAGACTGAACTTTTTCCCCAAAAAGGCTGTATCATCTGGGGCGATAGAGTCGTTGTCCCAGAGCGACTCCAGAAGACGCTGCTGCGAATTCTGCATGAGGGCCACCCTGGCTTCGTGCGAATGAAGGCGCTTGCATGAAGCTACGCATGATGGCCGGGCATGGACCGGCAAATTGAGCACTGGGTTAAAGCGTATTCCAATTGCCAACAAGTCAGCAACGCCCCACCAAAAGCCATGCCTACTGAATGGGAGACTCCACGTGGACCCTGGTCCAGAATCCACCTGGATTTCGTGGGGCCAACCAAGGGCTATACCTTCCTGCTGACAGTCGATGCATACTCCAATTGGTTAGAAATTCATCGTATGACGGTTACGACCTCTGAGGCAGTGATCAAGATTCTAAACAGACTCTTTGCAACCCACGGATTGCCAGATGTCCTGGTGTCTGATAACGGGCCACAGTTTACGGCACTAATGTTCGAGCAGTACCTCGCTCACCGCGGCATCCGCCATGCGCTCACCTCACCTGCGTACCCTGCGACCAATGGCCGAGCTGAACGCATGGTCCAATTTGTTAAAAAGACTTTGCAAAAAGTGGACTATGACAATATCGATGACAAGATCAACCAAATTCTTTTTTTGCAACACATAACTCCACATAGCGTCACCGGCAGAACTCCCGCCAAACTACTGATGGGATGAAGACTCCGCTCCCACCTCGACCGGTTGCACCCTGCTTACAAACCGGAAAAGCCAATAGGATCCAGCGGCCACTGTCGCACTTGCCAGGTAGGAGACCTCGTTTACGCACGGAACTTATCGGGCGACCTGTTATGGATAGAGGCAACAGTAGTACGAGTGACCGGCCCTAAATCCTACGTAGTGAAATGCTGTGACAATAAACTGTGGAAATGGCATATCGACCAATTATGGTCACGACTCACAATGGCCAGTCAACAACTCCCCCATGACCAAACCGAGGAGGGGGGAGGTACGGAAGAAGATGAAGTTCCAGGGAATCTGCTCGAAGGGAGCGACGAACTAAGTGATACTCAGGAAATGGAGCAGGAAGGAGAAACGTTTGCACCACAAGAAATTGCAGCTGAGCAAGAAGCAGAACCACTGCCAAACAACAATCTACCTCAACAGGATTGCAACCAACCAATCCAACGAAAATCCAAAAGAGTTAAAAGACAACCGTCCTATCTAAGGAACTGTATAACTACACCGTAATTAAGAAGCCAGGGGGAAGGGGTGTTGTGTATGTACCATAGTTAATAAAGTATGAGCTTGAGGTAAAGTGCAGGGTTCTGGCCCTGCACTTCTGATTGGCTGTTAGGCGGCCAGATCGGATTGGTTAGTTCTGAGGAATCCGATTGGCCCTTAACAGAGAATTCTTATTGGTTAAAAGAGCTAGCGTTCATAGCTCGTATTGGACAATTCTCACAAGGTTTGCCTATATAAGGCAGAGTTCACTATTGTTGTTTTGAGAAGTCACTATGCAAATAAAGAGCTGAAAGTTTACTTGTCTCCATTTACTCCAACCCATGTTCAGTACTTAACAATATTCTTTACCTTCTGTGAAATCATTTGAGTTTGGCCTTGTGATTTTTCAGCTGACATTCCAAGCCACCAGCATAGAACATGCCCTACTGTAGAAATGGAACCTGCAGTAGAGCTGAAATTTAGTCTTATATTTTTGTGTGTGTTGTTGTTAGGAAGAGGCCGGCAAAGCTGAAGAAGGATCTCCACAGACATTCTCAAAATTCCTGTGCTAACCCCTTGACCTCTCACGAACTAGAGAATTCACCATAAGCATTGATTGAATCAGCCATGCAAAATTTCATATACAGAATAATTAAACATCAGTATATTAATACTGATGTTAAAACAACAAAAAAAAGACCTATGCTGCTCTAAAAAGTTGCAGATAAATCTTAAAAACTGCAAAGAAAATAGGCAGTTGTGTGCAATTAAAAAGGAAAAGAAATATGTTCGTTACCCAATTACAATAAAGCTATAGTACTTAATTCTAGATGTACTTTCATAATATCTTCTTAACTATGGGCATTGCTTTTATATATGGAGAGCAAAGAAGATAACCTTGCTTTACGCAAAAACTATTACCTAGGCAAAAGGGGTTGAAATATTTTATTAGGCCCAGAGCAGCAAGATAACGTTCAGAAATGGCTCCCTTTTGAGATTGAAGGGGAAAGGTACTGCACCAGTGATGGGATTCAATTTTTTTTACTACCGGTTCTGTGGGCGTGGCTTGGTGGATGTGGCAGTGGAAGGAAACTGCAAAATTTCCAGTTAGAGGTGGTATTTGCTGGTTTTCCAAACTACTCAAAATTTCTACTACTGGTTCTCCTGAACTGGTCAGAACTTGCTGAATACCATCTCTGTACTGCACAACCAGACATGCAAGATTCTGTTATTATAGTCAATCTCAACAAAGGAAGTGTTAGCCTTCCTGTTGATTCTTGGTCTGATCTATTCTCCAAGCAAACTGAGCAAAGTCTATCACAGCAACATTAGCAATGCGGGATAGCTGTCCTTTCTTTTGATATGTAGAAGAGTTCCTATGCCATCCTTTATCTTCTAATAACAGAATAACAGAGTTGGATCAGACCTTGGAGGTCCTTTAGTCCAATCCCCTGCTCAAACAGCAGACCCTATTTTAGACAAATGGCTGTCGAGTCTCTTCTTATAAGCTTCCAGTGACGGAGCAGCCATGACTTTCTCAATTTTCCATGTCAGCTCAGCCAATTCATTCCTTCTTCATATATTTGTTTTACCATTTGATTTTCATTCTCTTTAAATGACCAGATGCTTTTAACATACCTTTTCTTTAGAGATCACTCACTTTTGAATTCAAGTCTACATTTATCCATCACCCATTCATTCTTCTACTTGAAAATGGTGTCAAAAAGTTTTTAATAATTTTTTTTAATGCTGCACTAAGCATGTTTATTTAGATGACCCACAGAAATCAGCAATACTTAAGCAAATGTTTTAGACATGTTTAAATAGGAAAAACAACTAACTGGTAGAAAGGGGCCATATGAAGAAGATATGGAGTTTTTAAAACCTATCAACTGGTTTTGCTTTTCATCTTCTATTTTACCTTGTGTTAATTTTTTCTTATTATTTTACCTGTAAGTGCAGCAGTTACTGAATTTCATCTTGTGTCTCACAATTGTAAATAATAGATCAATAACAATCAAATATGCATGCAAACAGACCATTCTTACAACCATATTTTCTTTCCCATTTGCTAAATATTCTAATATAAGTGTTGTGAATGCATAAGATTTAATAAAGAGAACTTGAGCTTGGAGTAAAGTGCAGGGTTCTGGCCCTGCACTTCTGATTGGCTGTTAACGGCAGGATCGGATTGGCCCGTTCCGGGGAATCCGATTGGCCACTAACAGAGAGTTCCTATTGGTTAAGGGAGCTAGCGCTCCTCGATTGTTATTGGTTAATAGTTATTGGGGTTGCCTATATAAGGAGGGTAATAACTGCCATTGAGTTGAGAAGTCACTATGTAAATAAAGAGTTGAAGTTCACCGTTCCAGAGGCTTGCCTCCATTCTTTCTCGCCCATGCTCCAAACATAACACTGGCGACGAGGATGGGATATGGAGATGTCTGAACCGATGGAACCAAGAAGAAACACCGAGCACGTGGCTGACGACGCTACACGACGGAACCATGTCCAGCGTCGTCGTACCACCCGCTCCGTTCGATCCAGTGAAGGAAGACTGGGAGTCCTACATGGATCGCTTCCAAATGTTCTTAGAAACTAACAACTTAAAGGACGCCACAGCCGGGAAGAAACGGGCGGTGTTCCTAACGCATTGTGGTCCAACTGTATTTAAGATGGCTAAAGCACTAGCAAAACCTAGAGAAGTGAAGGCGATGGATTGGGACGACCTTGAACCTCTACTAAGAGATCACTACGCACCAACCATGCCTACGCTCGTGAGACGGCACGAAGTTCTATCAGAGAAACCAGCGAAAAGGAGAAAGCGTCGCCGACTTCATAGCAGACCTCCAAAACCTGGGAGGCCTCTGCGGATTCACCGATTTGGAAGAGGCACTGAGAGATCAAATAGTTCTGGGATTAGATGCACCAGGCATGCAGAGCAAGCTGATGGCGAAAGGTGACATCAGCCTTGCCGATGCCATCACTGATGCTACTGCAGCAGAAGCAACCAGAAAGTCGGCTGCACAATTACATCGCAATCGCGCTCTGGTACACCAACCGACAAGCGAAATTTTACCCAAGGGCAGCTGTCAACGACACACCACAAGGACCTCTTTTCGTCATCAGACAGCGACGAAGAAGAGGTCCATCGACTGCGGTCCGACCGGGACCACCACCCGAAGTCCCTACGCCCTTGCGCTGGCTGTGGAGCCAACCATGTCAGGTCCAAATGCAAATTCTGCGACGTGCTCTTCCATGAGTGCGGGAAGAGAGGCCACATCGGATGGGTCTGCCGAAGTTTACAAGGACCCGGCCAAGCCTCAAAAGGGGCTAACTATCACCAATCGACAGGAAACCATCCTGTAAGGCGAGAACCAGTAAGCCACTCCTACAGAAACTGAGCTTTACAGCGAGAAGAGGCTCACCATACTATCACTATCGGTCACGCCTCTGCCTTGGATGCCAAGAAAATCCGAATCACAGTAGCCATTGAGAACCAGCCTTGCCACATGGAAGTCGACTCGGGATCGTCCCTCTCGATGGTGTCCTAGAAGACCCTCAAGCAACTCATCCCCACGATTCAGCGCCAAGACCTCCGTTTCCAAAAACTTATTCTTAAGGATTGTCAAAGGAAATCGAATCCCTGTCGTTGGTTCCTGCCGAGTCCGGGTCTCCTTCAAGAAGCACACAGCATACTTACCGCTAACTGTGATCGACAAAGATCGGCCTAGTCTGCTAGGTCTCCAATGGTTTGCGCCACTTGGCATTGAAGTGGCAGGCATAAACCGAATCAGTGGAAGTGACTGGGAGGAGGACCTCATCCATGAGTTCAAGGACGTCTTCGCAGAAAGCTTAGGCGAGTACAAGGGGACCCCAATTTCATTCAGCCTTGATCCAAAGATAGCTCCCATCCGCCTTAAGCTCCGTCAAGTTCCGTTTGCCTTAAAGCCGAAAATCAACGAACAACTCGACAAACTAATAGCTCAGGGGGTGCTAGAACCTACCGATCACTCCCCCTGGGAAACCCCAATCGTAACACCCATTAAGCCAGACGATCCGAATTTGTGGAGACTACCGGGCCACCCTGAACCACGCCCTACAGCAGAATGCATATCCGGTGCCGGTGGTACAGCATCTCCTCCACTCCCTGGGGGGCGGAAAAGTCTTTGCTAAATTAGACTTAGCTCAGGCATACTAGCAACTACCAGTTGATGAAAAGACGGCACAGGCACAAACGATTGTGACGCACCGAGGTGCCTTCAAATGTACCCAGCTCCAATTCTGAGTCAGTGTAGCCCCAGGGATTTTTCAGAGCCTGATGGAGAGGCTACTACAAGGGATTAAAGGCGTGGTCCCCTACTTTGACGATGTATTAATTGCTGCACCTACAAAAAAAATCTTACGGGATCGTTTAAAGTTAGTCCTACAAAAATTCCAAAACGCCGGTCTTAAGGTAAAAAAGAATAAGTGTAAATTGCGTACAGATAGTGTTGAGTTTTTAGGGTACCTAATTGACAGTCAGGGTATTCACCCTACCGACAGTAAACTAAGAGCAATAAAAAATGCTCCCAGGCCTCGGAACAAGGCCGATCTCCAGGCGTTCCTAGGCCTCATCAACTTATATAATGTATTTCTACCGCATAAAGCAACGATTGCTGAACCGTTACACCGGTTGTTAGACAAGAAAGCAAACTGGTTATGGGGTCATAGAGAAGAACAGGCGGTCCGTAATGTGAAAAAACTACTGACTTCTGACTCTGTACTCATGCAATACAATGAGACTTTGCCGTTAAATATCACATATGATGCTTCGCCTTTCGGAGTGGGCGCCATTCTGAGCCATGTACTGCCTAATGGTAACGAAGCTCCTGTTGCATATTTTTCAAAAACACTTTCAAAAACTGAGTGAAATTATGGCCAAATCGATAAAGAAGCCCTCGCAATTGTATCGGCCATTAAAAGATTCCATGAGTACGTGTATGGCCGGGCTTTTACTATCGTGACTGACCACAAACCGTTTTTGGGGATAATAGCTGGAGATAAGCTGACTCTCTACATATTATCCCCCAGGATGACTCGCTGGTCAGAATTCTTGGTTGCTTATAATTATTGGCTGCAATACCGCTCGGGGAAAGCAATTCCCTACTCTGATGCATTGAGCCAAGCACCTCTTCCAGAGACTCTCGACGATCCTGCACCAACGGTAACCACGTTGCAAATTGAAACACTCAACTCGCCGCCATTGACTGCCCGAGATATCGCGAGAGAAACCAAATGTGACCCCAACTTAGCGCAAATTCTAGGCTGGGTATAACGCGGATGGCCATTGGACCAATTATCAGATGACTTCACACCATTCAAGACTCGACAAATGGAGTTGTTCTCTCCAAAAGGCTGTGTTATCTGGGGCGATAGAGTCGTTATCCCAGAACGACTCCAAAAAGCGCTGCTGAGAACCTTGCATGATGGCCACCCCGATATCGTGTGAATGAAAGCCCTCGCACGAAGCTACGCATGGTGGCCGGGCATCGACAAGCAAATCGAACAGTGGGTTAAAGCTTGTCATAAATGCCAGGAAGTGAGCAACGCCCCACCTAAAGCCATCCCTACTGAATGGGAGACACCACGGGGACCCTGGTCCCGTATTCACACCTTTCTGTTAACTGTCGATGCCTACTCGAATTGGCTCGAGATTCACCGTATGATGAACACAACCACTGAAGCGGTTATCAAAAACTTGGAAAGACTATTTGCAACCCACGGATTGCCAGATGTCCTGGTATCTGACAACGGGCCCCAATTTACAGCGCTGTCGTTTGAGCATTACCTGGCTGACCGTGGCATCCGACATGCGCTCACCTTGCCTGCGCACCCTGCGACTAATGGCAAAGCAGAGCGCATGGTCCAATTTGTTAAGAAAACCTTGCAGAAGGTAGACTACGATAACATTGACGACAAGATCAATCAAATCCTTTTTCTACAACACATCACACCTCATAGCATCACCAACAAAACTCCCGCCGAACTGCTAATGGGATGAAAACTCCACTCCCACCTCGACCGGTTACACCCAGCTTATGAACCGGAAAAACCACTAGGATCCAGCGGCCGCTGTCGTGCCTTCCAGGTAGGCGATTTGGTATATACTAAAAACCTATCGCGCGATCCGTTGTGGGTGGAGGCGACAGTAGTTCGTGAAACCGGCCCGAGATCCTACCTTGTACAATGCCTTGACAATAGACTATGGAAATGCCATATCGATCAATTATGATCGCGGCTCCCGTCGGGCATTCCTGAACTCCTTTATGACCAGACTGAGGGGGGGGAGATACAGAAGAAGATGAATTCCAAGTAGAAGAAAACCTGTTCAAAGGGAACGACGGCGTAATAGAGACACAGGAAGGGGAACCAGAGAGGGAAACAGATGCACCTCAGGGAATTACTGAGAATAATGGCAACAACGAAGAAATGAACTCTGAACCAGAGGCAACCCCATTGCCAAACAATGATCTACCTCAGCGTGATTGCAGCCAAATGACACAGCGAAAATCAAAAAGACTAATAAAGCAACCGTCCTACCTAAAGGACTATGTAACTGTGCCCTGCAAACAGAAGCCAAGGGGAAGGGGTGTTGTGAATGCATAAGGTTTATTAAAGAGAACTTGAGCTTGGAGTAAAATGCCCTGCACTTCTGATTGGCTGTTAACGGCAGGATCGGATTGGCCCGTTCCGGGGAATCCGATTGGCCACTAACAGAGAGTTCCTATTGGTTAAGGGAGCTAGCGCTCCTAGTTTGTTATTGGTTAATAGTTATTGGGGTTGCCTATATAAGGAGGGTTATAACTGCCATTGAGTTGAGAAGTCACTATGTAAATAAAGAGTTGAAGTTCACCGTTCCAGAGGCTTGTCTCCATTCTTTCTCGCCCATGCTCCAAACATAACAATAAGTTTGTCCATCTAAATCACAAGCCAAAATCATTGCACTTTATTGTTGTTTTTAAATCTTGGGATAAAGAATCTTTTTGTATTTATCACTTTTAATATTTGTTTAAAGAAAGCAGTGCTACTTCACAAGTCATTGTCTTCTGTTTACTTTTATGTGAAGATTTTTAAATTCTACATTCTTTCCTGTGCAGACAGGGCAGTTTTAAAATAAAACATAATAAAACACAGTCATAAAAGCAATATTTTAAAACATTATGAAATATATTTATTAATGAATTTGGCAGGAGAAACAAAACAGAAGGATTCATCCAACACTCCTACAAAGGAGATTGTGCAGCCTTCAGGAAACATTCATTTTCCTGGTCAGTTTTTTTTTGTGACACCTTGTCTGCCTCCATCAGCTAATCTTCTTCATCCTCTTGGGTGAATTACTTCAAAGCTGAAGTATGTGCTTCCTATGCAACAAATTAATTGCTGGCTCAGAATTTCTGAACACTAATTTGCAACCCTGAACTTCTAGGAGTTTTGTAAGAAGAGAGGAGAGATTGGAATAGAAACGTGTTTGCTATGACACAACAGATTATTTAATCATGGATATGGGGTTCCAAAAAGTCTCAATAAAAACTGGAAGATTATATTTGCTCCTTCTCATTAGAACCAGAGGAAAGTATCTCCGCTGATGGCTTTTCTGTGGATCTGGAAGTTTGTCCCAGAGGCTATTGTTCACTTCCTGGACAAATGATTGAAAGGTGGCAACTGATCAACTTCAGGTGTTTTAGGAAGAAAAAGATTTTTCAGGACTTCTTCCAGTCTGATTTTACCTTTGGGTTCATATCTGCTTCAATTGTCTTGACAGGGAACACTATTCTGTTATTTGTTTAGGGTGGCGATACTATTATTAGTGGTATTTTGGAATGGATCTGTCAAAGGCAGTTCCTTTTGGCAAAATAGCAATAGCACTTAGACTTATATACTGCTTTACAGTGCTTTAAAGCCCTCTCTAAGTGGTTTACAGAGTCAGTATATTGCCCTCAACAATCTGGGTCCTCATTTTACCCAACTCGGACGGATGGAAGGCTGAGTCAACCTTGAGCCTGAATCATTTTATGGCCCTATTATTTAACACTCTATTTTTACTGTGGTCTCAAAAAATGTTTCAAATTAATATTTAGGCTTTTGATCCAAAACAAACATAAAACAACTAATAATTGAGAGTTTTGTGGTTCTCTTGTTTTGCTCTGCTCTTTCCACATTTTGCCCACAGTTATGACAGAAATGCATAAACAATGCAACTTTATTGATAAATAATTGATTTTGAGAACTGTTCAGAAGTTTCTTCCAATGTCTACTTCTGTAGATTGCTTCTTCTACCATTGATATGTAAAGCTAATAGTTTTATGATGATCATTGCTGTTGTGAATTAATAAAAGTGCTTAAATAAAGATTATTAGAAACCTTTAGAAAAGTGCAGGGTTCTGGCCCTGCATTTCTGATTGGCCGATAATAGCGACATCTGATTGGTCCGTTCAGGAGAATCTGATTGGCTATTAACGGACCACTTTCATTGGTTAAGGGAACTAACGCTTCCCATTTCTTATTGGTTATTTGATCAGCAACTTGCCTATAAAAAGGACTATTGCTGCCGTAGCTTTTGCTCTGTTCCACAATGTTAAATAAAGAGTTGAAGTTCACTGTTCATCGTCTCGTCTCCAATCCTTGCGCCCATGCGCAGAACTTAACACTGGCGACGAAGGTGGGATTTGGAGACGTCAGAGCTGACTGAGCACTACAGAGCGCCAAACAGAGCACGTGGCTGAAGACGCACCAATGGCTGAACCATGTCTAGCAGCGTCATACCACCCACTACATTCGACCCGGCACAAGAAGACGGGGACTCATATATGGACCGATTCCAAATGTTTCTGGAGACCAACTTGAAGGATGCCACTACCGGAAAAAAGCGAGCGGTATTCCTAACTCACTGCAGGTCGACCATGTTTAAGATGGCCAAGGCACTAGCCAAACCGGCTGAGGTGAAGTCCATTGACTGGGACGTCCTCAAGCCCCTTCTACGGGCCCACAATGCACCGACCGAACCAACGCTTGTTCGAAGACATGAATTTTATCAGGGAGACCAGCGGAAGGGAGAAAGCGTTGCAGATTTCATTGCGGATCTCCGGAATTTGGGAGGCCTCTGCGGGTTCACCGACCTCGAAGAGGCCTTGAGAGACGGAATAGTTCTGGGATTAGATGCACTAGCCATCCAAAGTAAGCTGATGGCAAATGGCGACATTAGCCTTGCAGATGCCATCGCTCATGCTACTGCAGCAGAAGCAACCAGGAAGTCGGCTGCACGAATGCGCCGTACCCACGCCCCGCTCTGCCAACTCGCCGGCGAAACCTCACCTCACCTTGAAGGACAGGCAACGACAGCCCACCACGAGGACCTCGAATCGTCATCGGAAAGCAATGAAGAAGAGGTCAACCGGCTCCGGTCTGAACGAGAACAACGCCATCAATGTAACCAGAGAGTACAGTACCAATGCGCTGGTTGTGGGGCAAACCATCCACAATCAGACTGCAAATTCCTCGACGCGCTGTGCCATGTATGCGGGAAAAGAGGTCACATCGGAAGAGTCTGTAGAAGCAAGCAAGGATCCAAACCAACTATCGCCAGCTCACAGGAGGTCACCCTGTGAATCGGGAATACTTAACCCACCAATGGAACAACCACTCCTACAGAAACAAACCACTAGCCCAGTCAACGAAATGAGAAGAGGCACACCAAACCATTACAATCGGTCACGCCTCATCATTAGATGCCAAGAAGATCCAGGTGAAGGTCGCCATCGAAAACCAGCCCTGCATGATGGAAGTCGATTCAGGATCGTCCCTCTCGATGGTTTCCTAGAAGACCCTTAAACAATTAATTCCCACCGTCCAGCGGCAAGACTTCAGATTCCAAAGAATCATACTTAAGGACTATCAGGGAAATCGAATTCCAGTCGTTGGATCCAGCAAAGTCCGCGTCTCATTTAAAAATCGTACTGCATCCCTACCACTAACTGTAGTCGACAGGGATCGGCCTAGTTTGTTAGGCCTCCAATGGTTCACCCCACTTGGAATTGAAGTAGCCGGCATTCACCGAACCAACAGCGATGACTGGGAAGAGGCCATTGTCCGGGAGTTCCAGGACGTCTTTACAGATAAATTAGGTGAGTACAAGGGGACCCGATATCATTTAACCTTAACCCCAAAGTAGCTCCCATCCGCCTTAAGCCTCGTCGAGTTCCATTTGCCCTTAAACCAAAGATTGACGAGCAGCTTGATAAATTAATAGCCCAGGGTGTGTTAGAACCAACCGACCACGCTCCCTGGGAAACCCCAATCGTAACACCCATCAAGCCGGATGGATCGTTAAGAATTTGTGGGCTCCTCACAAGTCCACCACATATGGTAATATGAGCCAGGTATCTGATGACATTTCCAGCACTTTTCAGATTTATTCTTGAACATTCTTGCTATTTTTGTCGGGGGAAAGTGCCACCTGTAAAACATCTTATACAAATTTTCTCTATATGCTGTTGACATTGTCATTTTATAATTTTGTGACCACAATTTTTGCCATTTCTCTAAATCAATTCCATATCCAAAATTCTTCCCCCAAGCAATCATTGTTTCTTTAACTTGTTCTTCCTCTAATTTTATTTCCAACAAATAGTTTTTTAATCACTTTTTCATCAGTACCTGTCAAAATCCTGTCTAAATCAGTCAATTTATCATAAAATCCTTCTATTTTAGAGTCTTTAAGATACCTTGCATGTATTTGCGCATATGAAAACCAATTCATCTTTATACCTTGTTCTTCTAAATTTTGCATCGTTTTAAGTTCACCCTTTTCATCCAATATTTCCCCAAATCTAACTGTTTGTTCCTTCTTATAAGTTATAGGATACGAAAAAGCTTCAATAGTTGATAACCAAACTGGAATTTTCAAATAACATTGTTTCTTAGTTTTCTCCCAATTCAACCATAATGATTCCCGTATATAATGCCTTCTAAAATAACCCTGTGATTTAGTTCCCTTATACTATAAGAAAGCATGCCAACCCAATAATAAATCATGACCTTCTAATGTCAACAATCTAGTCTTTCTTAACATTATCCATTGTTTAACCCACATTAAGTTTGCAGCTTGATAATACAACTCCCAATTAGGAAGGCCAAATCCTCCTCTAATTCTAGCATCCTGTAAAAGTTTTAATTTTATTCTCGCTTTCTTGCCTTGCCATATATACTTCAACACAATTTTATTCAGTTCTTCGAAGTAATCCTTATTTAACCTAATTGGTATTGTTTGAAACAAATATAAAATTCTGGGTAAAATATTCATCTTGATTGTTGAAATTCTACCTATCAATGACAATTGTAGGTTTTCCAAACTTCCGGTTTGCGTGGCTTCGGGGCAGCAGGAATTCGCGACAGCTCGCGATTCCTGCTGTGCTAGCCGTCGAGGTACCCCCGATCCAGATGGGTCAGGGGGATATGGCTGCCCTGTAGGGACAGCTGAAGAGAGAGGGGAGTCGGATAGGGAGGTGGGGGTATCGCAGACCCCCCCCTTCTCCGGGAAAACCCCTTTTTCCCAAGGCGGTGGAGCGGCGGTCAGCAATGGCCGCCACGAAGAAGCCAGCAACCGGGTAAGAACTGTGCTGGAGGAAGTGTGAAGAGTGAAAGTTCTGTCTGAGCCGGGTCAAGTAACACCTTTTAAATTGCCTGGAATTGAGCTGCTTGAATTGCTGGAGGATACATTGTATCCCAAAGAAGAGCGAAAAGCGGCAGAGAAGCTGTTAAAGGGAATTTTTTTTTTTTTTTACTCTCCCACCCCACGGAAAAAGCAGAAATATTTGGATATATTAGACATTGAAAGTGGATTGCTTTGAAAGCTGAAGCTAAGAGACAAAGGGATTTTTGGACATTGAAAAATTTAAGAAATTGGAAAATCTCTGCTGGAGGTATGGTTTTTTGATTATTTAAAATTGTCATTGCAAGTGGGAAGGGAGAAAAAAAATTGGAGCAGAAGCTGAAAAAGGAGGAGATTGTCTAGAACGTCTTTGTGGATCCCAAAAGAAGATATATCGTAATAGGACCTCTTTGATTAAAAATTAATTCAGAAAGAGAAAGAGAAGAAGGAAGAAAAGTATTAACTTTTGGAACTTTTTTTTTAATTGCTTTTGATTGTCTTTGATTAAAAATACTTGTGGTTGTTTTGGAAAAAGTTTCCCTTTTTATAATGGCATCGTCTGTGGATGAACTAGAGATTGAATATCAAATATATAAAAAAGAAGATACTTTGGGCGCTTTGTTTCAATTCTTAGAAATGGCGTTATGTTCTTTTGAAAAGTTGATTACGCAGCAGAAGGACTGGGACAAGGAAGAAGAGGAAGAAGAAGCCATCTTTGATGAACAATGGGTCCCTTCCGGAGAGGAGGAGAAAAAGGATAAGAAAAAGGGGATTTTAAGAATTATAAAAACAACCAAAAGAGAGAAAAATGAGCGAAAAGATGGAGGCAAGGTTAGAAAGCAAAGGAAAAGGAGCAAGAAAAGCGAAGAGAAAAAGCAAAGGGGTAGAAAGGGCAAGGAGAAGAATAAGCAAGAGAGAAAGGGGGGGAGGAGAAGCCTTAATGGGGGGAAGCAAGACTTAAAGAAAAAAAGTTTATTTAGAGACAATGGGTGAATTTAATTTAGATTAAAAGAGGGATTCTGGAGGGTATATAAGAGTGTGTTTTTATATGTACATTTAGAATATAAAATTTATTATGTAATTTTAGAATCTTTTAAACAGAATCCCAAGAAAGATTGCTATATGTAGTATTTCGAAGTTAGGGTAATGAATTATAGATGTTACTCCAACTGGTGTACAGGAGAAGTATAGTAAAAGAAAAAAAAGATGAATGGATAATTGGAAATAGAACAGACAAAGAATGTTGTTGAAAATGGTAATAAGATATGGAAGGATATATATGCTTTTTTTTTTTTTTTGGATTTTGTATATTGATAAAAGGCAATAAAATTTTAATTAATAAATAATTTGGATGGAAAAGAGAAGTAGGGACAAGATATGAAGTTAATATTATATGAAATATTGATATTATAATCTGGAAATGTTATGCCTTATTGGTCTTTTTTTATTATTTTTTCTTAGAAAAGAATTTATAAGCTGCTATGCCTTGATTCTTTGTGCATTGTTTTTATAAAACTGATAAAAATGGTTTTTATATATATATATATAAAAGAAAATGGTAATAAGATATGGAAGGAGATATGGGTTGAATATGATGTTTGAATTTGTGTCTGTGTAAAGAGTTTTAACCCGGGAACAGACAACCTTCAGAAAAGATCTTTTAGTTTTGTTTATGTTTTGTGTTTGTATGTTTGTGTATTGTGGTTATGGTAAAACTAACAAAATTTGTTTTTTATAAAAAAAAAAGGAAAAAAGAATCAATAAAACCTTGGAGGAATGTTAGACGAGAATAATTTAAACAAGCCAGAAAGAAAAGAATATGATGACTATAAAATGGATAAATATGGAAGAGAAATGAAATTGAATAGGAGTAAAGAGAAATAATGAGAAATTTGCTGAAAGATATTTGTGTGTCCATATGGAGATGGGATAAATTGGAATTATGCTGTATAAAAATAATGTTTTGTTTGACTTGTAAGGATTTACAATGTTAAGAGGTTTTATGTGTTTATGTATTTAATGGTTAATGATGTGTTGTTTTATCTTTAAAATTAATAAAAATTTGTTTCAAAAAAAAAATGACAATTGTAGGTTTTCCCATTTTTTCAAGTTGGATGCTATTTGCTGTTTAAGCTTAATATAATTATTCTCTTTCAATGCAGTACATCTTGACGTCAAATATATCCCCAAATATTTAACTTTGTTCGTAACTTGAATTTTCAATAAATCTGCCAGCTCTTCTCTTTGTCTTAATAACATGTTCTTTGTCAGAATCTTTGTTTTGTCTTTATTTATTTTTAAACCAGCCATCTCACCATACGTCTCTATCTTTTCCAATAGTTTTAGAGCTGTCTCTAAAGGGTCTTCCAAAATAAAGACCAAGTCATCCGCAAAGGCTTGCAATTTGAATTCCTCCTTTTTGACTTTCATTCCTTTTATGTTTATATCCTCTCTAATATTTCTATTTAAGACTTCCAAGATCAATACAAATAACAAAGGAGATAATGGGCATCCTTATCTTGTACCTTTTTTAATATTAATAGAGTCTGTGAATTCTCCATCGATCATTATTTTTGCTGTTTGTTTATAATATACGGCTTCCATTGCTTGGATAAATTTTCTAGCAAAGCCCATCTGTTCCAATAGTAATAACATAAATCTCCAGTTCACATTATCAAATGCCTTTTGGGCATCTAAGAATATCAAAGCCATTTGTTTTTTCGGGTGCGCCTCATAATATGCCAATGTGTCCAGGATTACCCTCATATTGTCTTTAATCTGTCTCTTTGGTAAAAATTCATTCTGATCAGAGTGAATAAAGTTATTTAGGTATTTTTTAAGCCTTTCTTCCAAGATTGAAGCAAAGATTTTATAGTCTGCATTCAATAAAGAAATAGGAGGAGGAGGCCAGGAAATATTGGACTAGAATTCGCATATGGCTGGAAAAAATGATAAAGAAACACATAGATTTGAAACCAGAGATTTTTTTATTGGGAAACGTACCTGATATATATAATAAAAATTTAAAGTATCTGATTGTAAATGTATTAACAGCAGCTAGGATTGTATTTGCTAAACATTGGAAGAGTGAGAAAATACCATTAGAGGAAGAAATTATTAAGAAAATATTGGAATGTGCTGAAATGAGTAGATTGACATTTGAAATTAGAGAACAAGAAGATAAACAATTTTTTGAAGTTTGGGATCTTTTTTATGTTAGATCAGGAGTGGGCAATTAATTTCTGTCGGGGGCCACAAGGAAAATCAGATCTGTGTTCGAGGGCCGAACCAATAATGGGCCCTTTATTATATATATATATATATATATATATATATATATATATATATATATATATATATATATATATATATATATATATATATTCTCGCGGGTATTTGTATGTGGATCTTTGGTTATTCGGGTTTTCTCCCGCGTAAGATTGGAAGTATCTAGGCAACGTTTCGATGAAGTCTCATTCATCATCTTCAGGCTTGGTCTTCAGCTCTGTGCTTCTCAGAGTGATGTGAGCTTGCAGCTGCTTCTTCCTTTTAACTGCTCCTGGGGGTGTGACTTGATTGGCTGGGGGCTTGGCTGTGTTCTGATTGGATGGGGGGGTGTTCTCATTGGTTGGGGGTTTGGCTGTGTTCTGATTGGTTGGGGGGTTGGCTGTGTTCTGATTGGCTGGAGGCGTGTTCTGTTCCGGTGGGGGCTTGATTGTGCTCAGGTTAGTCTTAGTTGCAGGAGGGTTTGAGCTGGTGAGCTGTGATCTTGCTGTTTGGCTTCGAGTTCGTGGTCGTGCTGCATCTTCATGGTGGGGGTCAGTTCGCTTCATGTATGGCTCAGAGGGGTTTGAGGTGGGTAGTGATGTAGCTGCAGTGCGGCTTCTGGTCCGTGGTCGTGTTTCATCTTCTGTGTGGGTGTGAGTCTGCTTTCTACGTGGAAGTGTGGTGGTGGCATCTTGTGTGGCTCTCAGGGGTGTGGGTCTGGTGTCATTCTTCATGTTAGGTACGCGTCTGTTCATGAGGGCGGGTTTCCAAATGGCTGGTAGGCGGGAGGCATCATCTCGTTTATTCATGCTGTGTGGGCGTTTTTCTACATCAGAGAAGCCATAGAGATAGAACAGACGCGTACCTAACATGAAGAATGACACTCGGGGCCAGGCGCGAGCGCCCGCGAGTTAAAAGGAAGCCGAAAGGGCTTCCAGGCTGAAACTTTGCACAGTGCGGCGGAGGGGAAACCAGGAGCGCCACCGGGTTGCCTCCTCCCACCCACCCGCCCACTGGGCGGAACCCTTCCCTTTCCTCAGCGGGAAGACGCTCCCACCTGCAAACTTTGCCTGTGCAAAGTTTCAGCCCGGAAGCCCCGGAAAAAAAGCGGGATCAGCGGGGACTCACCTTTGGAGAGGTCACTCTCAAAGGTGATTTCAAACTCTCAGCCGAGGCCTTTGCAAAGTTCTTCTTTTCTTCCTACTCCAAGAGTGCTCCGCACTGTTTTGCAGCTTTGGGGGCCACGCGGCGCAAGGCAATACGCCACGCCAAGCAATTTTTTTCAGGGCAGGGGCGGGCCGGATTGGACAGACCAATGGGCCGGATGTGGCCCGCGGGCCGTAGTTTGCCCACCCCTGGGTTAGATAATACAATATGATAATAGAATATTTAGAAATTTAGGAAATAATGAATATATAATTTTTCTTGGTTTTGATAATTTTTAAGAATATTTTATTAAGATAGATTTGGTATGATTTCATGATTTGTCATAAAATAATTTAACTTAATTATAGTTATCTCGCTTA
Source organism: Hydrophis major (assembly GCA_033807585.1). Classification (NCBI taxonomy): domain Eukaryota; kingdom Metazoa; phylum Chordata; class Lepidosauria; order Squamata; family Elapidae; genus Hydrophis; species Hydrophis major. Next base: position 323,397,792 of record CM066328.1, on the reverse strand, counting down.
AGTGTGAATTAGTAAAATTATAGTCAAATGATTGTTCAATAATGATATTGGGATATTTTATTGATGATTGATAATGTGAGTTATTATGTAATATAATTATTCTGATGACTATGAAATGGATGCACAAAAGGGAGTGGTAAACCAACTGATACACTGTAAATTTATGAAGAATGTTATAATTTTTTTATTTTTTATTTTTTTTAATGTCATGTTTTATGTCTTATATGTTTTTTGTCTGTTGTTAAAATCAATAAAACTTTTACCAAAAAAAAAAAAAAAAGAATTTGTGGGGACTACCGAGCCACCCTGAATCACGCCCTTCAGCAGAACGCTTACCCGGTACCAGTGGTACAATACCTTCTCCATTTCCTGGGGGGCGGAAAAGTCTTCGTTAAATTGGATTTAGCACAGGCATACCAACAACTGCCTGTAGATAAAAAAAGGGCAGAGGCACAAACGATCGTTACGCACCGAGGTGCGTTATGCAACTGACTCCAATTCGGAGTTAGCGTGGCCCCAGGAATTGTTCAGAGCTTGATGGAGAGACTACTACGGGGTATAAAAGGGGTTGTACCTTATTTTGATGACGTTTTAATTGCTGCTCCAACTAGAGAAATACTAAGGGAGTGCCTGAGATTAGTTCTCCAGAAATTTAAAGACTCTGGCCTTAAAGTAAAAAAAAAAAAAGTGTCAACTGTGTATGGATAAAGTAGAATTTTGGGGATACTTAATCGATAAACAAGGCATTCACCCCACCGATAGCAAGCTAAGGGCAATCAAAAATGCTCCAAGGCCCTGAAATAAGACTGATCTCCAAGCTTTCCTGGGCTTTATCAATTTCTACAATGTGTTCCTACGCCACAAAGCAACCGTAGCTGAGCCCCTACATCGTCTGTTGGACAAAAAGGCAACCTGGATCTGGGGACACTGAGAGGAACACGTGTTCCGACAAGTAAAAAACTTATTGACTTCAGACGCTGTTTTGATGCAGTATAATGAGACCTTGCCTTTAACGATTATATGTGATGCATCACCATTCGGAGGTGCCATTTTGAGCCATGTGTTACCAAATGGTAGTGAAGCCCCTATTGCCTACTTTTCAAAAATGCTATCAAAAGCTGAATGTATCTATAGTCAAATTGATAAAGAAGCTCTTGCTGTCGTTTCTGCTGTTAAACGATTTCATGAATATATTTATGGGTGAGTTTTTACTATAGTCACTGACCACAAACCTTTGCTGGGGATTATAGAGGGGGACAAGCCAACCTCTTATATATTATCTCCCAGAATGACTCGCTGGTCAGAATTTTTGGCTGCATATAATTGTAAACTGCAACACCGCCTGGGGAAAGCCATCCCCCACGCTGACGCACTAAGCCATGCACCACTCCCTGAAACTGTTGACGACCCAGCTCCAACTGTTGCGACGCTCCAGATTGAAACACTTCAATCACCACCACTGACAGCTCGAGATATCGTGATTGAAACCAAATGTGATCCCGTTTTGGCACGAGTTCTTAGCTGGGTCGAGCGAGGATGGCCATTGGATCAAATCCCTGACAACTTCAGTCCTTCCAAGAATCGACAGATGGAACTGTTTTCCCAGAAAGGCTGCATAATTTGGGGGGATAGAGTCGTCGTCCCAGAGTGGCTGCAACAAGTGGTATTGAAAAACTTGCATGAAGGCCACCCCGGCATAGTGCGCATGAAGGCGCTCGCACGAAGCTACGCGTGGTGGCTGGGTATCGACAAGCAAATTGAGGCCTGGGTAAAGACTTGTTGCAAATGCCAGGAAGTTAGCAATGCCCCACCAAAAGCAACCCCAACAGAGTGGGAAACACCCAGGGGACCATGGTCCCATATTCATATTGACTTTGCGGGAACTACTAAAGGACACATATTCCTAGTAACGGTGGATGCCTACTCAAACTGGCTTGAAATCCATGAAATGAAAAGTACCACAACCGAATCTGTCATCAGGAAATTGGACAGATTATTCGCAACCCATGGACTGCCAGACATTCTGGTATCTGACAACGGGCCCCAGTTTACCGCGCTTTCTTTTGAACAGTATTTGGTGGACCATGGTATTCGCCATGCGCTAACTTCACCGGCGCATCCTGCGGCCAATGGAAGAGCCGAGCGCATGGTACAATTCGTCAAAAAGACCCTACATAAAATGGACTATGGCGATATCGAAGATAAGATTAACCGGATACTCCTTCTTCAACACATCACTCCGCACAGCGTCACCAACAAGATTCCGGCTGAATTGTTAATGGGACGAAAACTCTGCTCCCACCTTGACCGACTACACCCATCGTACGAACCAGAAAACCACATGGATCCAGTGGGAAATGCCGCGAATTCCAGATAGGGGACTTAGTCTTTGCTAGAAACTTTTCTGGCGATCCTTTGTGAGTCAAGGCAACTGTAATCCAAGTCACAGGACCCAGGTCGTACTGAGTAAAAAGTCACGATGGAAGAATATGGAAGTGCCATATTGATCAGCTGTGTTCTAGGCTGCAACCTCATTTCTGCGACTCCGGTAACTTCCAAACTGAGGGGGGAGGAGATGCTGAGGAGACCGAGTTCGAAACAGCAGAAAGCACGAGTGGAAGAAGTGAGCATTCGGAAGGATCAGAGAGGGTGGTGGACTTGCCTCAAAGAGACACCTCGTCAGAAGCAAGCCCACAAAGGCTAGAATACAACGAGGACATTAGCGGCACTGAGTTTTTAAATGAAGGACCGGAGGCACCCTACTCGCCAGAAAACGTCCCACCCAAACAAGATTATAAACAAGTACCGGGGGGACAGCAAAAATCTAACAGACAATCTAAACAACCTGCCTACCTCAAAGATTACGTCACCGCACCCCTTAAATGGAACCCGGGGGGAAGGGGTGTTGTGAATTAATAAAAGTGCTTAAATAAAGATTATTAAAAACCTTTAGAAAAGTGCAGGGTTCTGGCCCTGCACTTCTGATTGGCCGATAATAGCGACATCTGATTGGTCCGTTCAGGAGAATCTGATTGGCTATTAACGGGCCTCTTTCATTGGTTAAGGGAACTAACGCTTCCCGTTTCTTATTGGTTATTTGATCAGCAGCTTGCCAAAAAAAAGGGCTATTGCTGCCGTAGCTTTTGCTCTGTTCCACAATGTTAAATAAAGAGTTGAAGTTCACTGTTCATCGTCTCATCTCCAATCCTTGTGCCCATGCGCAGAACTTAACAATTGCATTGATGAACATGCAGGAAAAATGCAAAATCTACAGCACTGATGCAAAGCAAATTGCAATCTCATTCATAGTTTACAATGGCAGAACAATTTTTATCAAGAAAATTTAAGTTATGTACACATGAAAGTAGTTCAAATATTTGTTGATCATTACAGCCCACTTTTCTTCATGTCTTCAAGCAAAATGTAAGAAAGCAAGACTGAGTGAAATCATCCCATGATGATTTTGGGCTTAAGATTTCAGTTTAGGGTTTCAATTTTAATTTCAATTCAATTATCTTCAATAATAAAGAATAAAAGACTCAGAAAAATAATTTGCTATGAAAGAAAATAATAAAGATGGGTAATAAATAAATAAACTAATAAACAAATGAATACTTTTAGTTTAAATGAGTCCATTCTACATTGACTATTTGCTTTATTGATTTCAAATATGTTATTTCATTTATTTGTATTCTTAGAATCTCTCAGAATGACTTTCTGATGGTAATAGAATACTTGTTGCTTTGAATCTAGTGCTACTTTTTTGAAGTAGTGCAGACATTTCAAAAGAATCACCTCTAGCTGAATTCAAAGTTTGAGTTTAATTCAAAGTCTGGTATGAAACAATGGGCAAAATGAGATAGAAGTCATCAGCTGCAATACTTAGCTAGCAAAATACTACAGCTAGTTTGACTGAACTATTTCATTTTATTTTATAACCTCTAGTAAATGCCATGAGCTATTTCAGTTACAGACCTTATTATCAGTCTAGATGGTAGATTATTTCCACATTTAGGGTAGTCTACTCACTCTTCACACAAATGAAGTATTATGACCTCTCCCCTTTATTTTCTTTGTGGAGGAGTTTATGCAATTAAATGATCAGCTAATTATTTAACACCAATAACACTAATGCTTCCCCATTATATGAGAGCACTCTTAACCCTGCTCAATGAGATCTATAGGTTAGGTGAAGCTGTTTGCAAAAAAGAGATCTACATGGCTATAGCTGGTTCCTTTTTAAAGCATTTAACAAAGGAAGGTGAGTTCATCTGTCAGAAATACCTACAGGAGCATCAATATGATTTTTCAATGAACGGATTTGCTCAAAAACAGAGAGAAAGAGAAGTAGCTGGTTCAACAAAAGAAAAATAATAACACTAAAAGTTTCTGTCAGGTTTGCCTAGAAAAAAGTAAAGCCCGGCAGGTAAACTAGATCACAATGCCTGAGCCCCAACAAAAGCTTATTTTCAAAGCAGGAAGTCACTTTTTGTGGGCTAAAAGAACTATTTTATTTTATTTTATTTGTTTATTTGTCAAACATGTACAAGATAACAAGTATAAGTATGAACATAAACAAGAACAAAGGGAGTAAATACAGATAAATTGGGATGGTAAGCAAGCTGGTGCGCTTATGCACGCCCCCTTTAAGGACCTCTTAAGAATGGGGTGGGGTCAATAGGAGTTTGGAGCAGTTTACCTTGAGTTTGTATCAGTTGTTTGTCCATGTATTATTGTGATTGAGGCTGAAGAAGTCGTTGACAGGTAAGATGTTGTAACAGACAATTTTGTGTAGTATGCATAAATCGGACTGCAGGCGGTGCAGTTCTAGATTGTCCAGGCTCGAAATTTTGAGCCTGAAGGCATATGGAATATCATAGGGATAGAAGAGAACAGAAGATGACAACATCCATTTCTGCCTTCCAGAAACTGTTGGTGACTTGTACTCATGATGGAGCAACCTCAGAGCAGGTCAGAGTGAGGTTTTCATTCCATATTTTGCATGCTGTGATGATACTCTGTCAGAGATGGCAAACTGTGGCCTTCCAGATGTGGCAGAAGAATTAATGCTCAGCAGCTTCTGCCAGCATGTCCATTAGTGAGAAATACTTGAAGCTATAAATCAGCAACATCTGGAATTTCATAAGATCCCCAGTCCTGCATAATGTTTTTTTTTTAGCAGCTTTCAGTTGGGAAAGAATAAGTACATGCACTATATTATATTTTTCTGCATATTGCCAGATAACAAGAGAAAGAAAATGCAGTAGCTTTCTAGTCCTATTCAGGTAATTCATAAACTAAAAAAATGTACCTAAGGAATACTTTATGCTGGCTTCTGTGTTGGATTTAGGCTCATGTAGAAGTCAATACACTTACACTTGGGGGCTTTTCTAATATTGTGATGCACAACCAGTACTTACTTGATGAATTTTATCATTAGAATCTGATTCTGGAAGTTGGCTTCTCACTAAATATTCACAATACTTCTAGGGGTGTCCACAAGATATGGGATTCTTTTTTTAAAAAAAAAAAGTCAAGTATATGGCCTATATGGTTCTATTCCAGTGTAATAGAAGCTCCACAATGCACATCAAAATGAGCTTTAGTTACAATTCAATTGTGGTTACTTTCTTGACTTTGTTTTAACCACATTCTGCAGATACTCTTGAATGCTCCCCTAGTGGCAAGAAATTGAAGCAAAGGGTGCTCTTCTTCTTTTGAGCATTTTTATCTTGATTCATGCTTCTTTCATAATCCTACAAAGTCATGTTTCAAGGCTGGAGGAAGCTCAGGGTGAGATGATTAGTGATATTCTGTACTACTTGGCTACTATCATTTTCCCACCATTCATTTGCCTGCTCTCCAACCAGCTATCTGCTTGGTTTGTTTATTTATCAACCATATTTATATGGCTTCCCATCTCACATGATGTTACTTTGGGTGGCATACAAACAGACCATAAAAAAACAATTTTACTTAGCCTAAGAGACTTAGCCTCAGATTACGAACAATGGCGCCACTTTCTCAGATCATTATTCCCAGGCCTATTTACACAACCACATTTAAAAGTTATTTAGTTGTTATCCATAACTCTTTCACGTTCTTGACAATCTGTTTCACTTAGTCATCCCCTAGTCTGTTCCTAGATCCTTCACCCTCATGTCAATGACCTGTTCCTTGCCTGTTTTGTTATCCTATTGTCCAGTGGTGGGATTCAAATATTTTTACTACCGGTTCTATGAGCATGGTTTGGTGGGCGTGGCAGGGGAAGGATACTGTAAAATCTCCAGTCAGAGGTGGTATTGGCCGGTTCTCCGAACTACTCAAAATTTCTGCTACCGGTTCTACAGAACTGGTCAGAACTCACTGAATATCACCTCTGCTACTGTCTATTTATAACAGGCAATTGTAGGGGGCTCTGGACCATTAGACTTCATGCTATGATCCAGTTCTAGGGATTCATTCCTGGGCATCAAGAAACATCTGCAATATCTGATGATTTTGCCAGAAAGATGAAATGGGCATTGTGACCAGTGGTGGGATTCAGCCAGTTCACACCACTTCGGGAGAACTAGTTGTTAAATTTCTGAGCAGTGTGGTGAACTGATTGTTGGAAGAAATCATTAGGGCAGGAAGCTGGTTGTTAAATAATTTGAATCCCACCACTGATTGTGACACTTGTTTCTCCATTGTCCCCATACACCGACAGATGCCTATGTATGTCATATAGCCAACACTCTGAACTCTGATTGTAATTAGGTGAAACTTTTTAAAGAATAAACGTACAAGTATTCACAGATGCAATGTATATACCCTGAGTAGTTTCTTTCCTTGAAACAATGATTTCAGAAAGCCTTCTGTGCACATTATACTTATGTCTCACTTCTACAATTACAACCCTTTTATTTGTGACCTTTTTTACAATGCATTGTGCTGCTGTATCATGAAAACCAAAGTATAACTTCAACAAGAATGAAGCAGTCATAATAAAAAAATTCTCCTGGAAATGTTCGTACTAGCAGACTTGTTTGGATTCAAAGATATATTTACACATCACCTTGTTAAACTAAGGGTAACATATTGGCAGATCAGTGCTTAGCTTTCTTCTGAGATCAGGATTTTCTTTTTCAGTTAGCAAAAAAATAATATATGAAATACACCTCCAATCAGGCAGTTTCTTACATCTCCAGTTCCTGTTCTAGTCATAGATTTTTACAGTTGTTATGTTCTGTGCATGGGCGCTAAGGATGGAGACGAGCCGGTGAACAGTGAACTTCAAACTCTTTATTTACATGTGTAACAGCTCGGCTCTATGGCCGCAACGGCCCCCTTTATATAGGCAAGCTCTTGAGTATTTAACCAATGAAAACACAGGGAGCGCTAGCTCCGTTAACCAATGGGAGAGGCTTGTTAATAGCCAATCAGATTCTCCTGAATGGACCAATCCGATGTCGCTATTATTGGCCAATCAGAAGTGCTTGGCCAGAACCCTGCACTTTACTTCAAGCTCTTAATAATCTTTATTCAAGTACTTTTATTAATTCACAACACCCCTTTCCCCCGGGTTTCGTTTAAGGGGTGCGGTCACGTAGTCTTTGAGGTAGGCAGGTTGTTTTGATTGTCTATTTGATTTACATTGTTCTCCCGCTATTTGGCTACAGTCTTGTTGGGGCAGGATGTTATCTGGTGAAGAGGGTGCCTCCAGTTCTGTATTCAAATTTTTGTTGCTGCTAATGTTCTCGGCATCTCCTTGAGGCAAACTCACCTCCATCCCCGATCCTTCTTCACGTGTTGCCTCTGAGCGGTCATTACTTCCGCTTAAGCTTTCTGCCGTTTCAAATTCAGCTTCCTCGGTATCTCCTCCCCCCTCGGTTTGGAAGTCAGGGGACTCGGAGATCCCCGACTATAGCCTTGAATGCAGCTGATCAATATGGCGCTTCCATATTCTATTGTCGCAACATCTCACACGGTACGATCTGGGGCCGGTTACTTGGACTACAGTTGCCTCCACCCACAACAGATCGCCCAAAAAGTTCCTAGCAAAAACCAAGTCGCCTACCTGGAAGTTACGGCATTTCCCGCTGGATCCGTGAGGTTTTTCAGGTTCATATGATGGGTGCAGACGGTCGAGGTGGGAACGGAGTTTCCACCCCATCAATAACTCGGCGGGAGTTTTGTTGGTGATGCTGTGCGGAGTGATATGCTACAAAAGGAGTATCCGGTTAATCTTGTCTTCTATATCGCCATAGTCCATTTTATGCAAGGTTTTCTTGATGAATTGTACCATGCGCTCGGCCCTTCCGTTGGCCGCAGGATGCACCGGCGAAGTTAGCGCATGGTGAATACCGCGGTCCACCAGGTACTGTTCAAAGGACAGAGCAGTAAATTGGGGCCCGTTGTCGGATACCAGAACGTCTGGTAATCCGTGTGTTGCAAATAGTCTGTCTAATTTCCTGATGACTGATTGGGTTGTTGTATTTCTCATCTCATGGATTTCAAGCCAGTTCTAGTAGGCATCCACCGTTAATAAAAATGTGTGTTCTTTGGTAGGTCCCGCAAAGTCCAGATGAATACGGGACCATGGTCCCCTCAGTGCTTTCGGAGGGGTGTTGCTTACTTCCTGGCATTTGTGACAAGCTTTTACCCCTGTCTCGATCTGCTTGTCGATACCCGGCCACCACACATAGCTACATGCGAGGGCTTTCATGCGCACGATGCCAGGGTGGCCATCATGCAAGGTTCTTAGTATTGCTCATCGTAACCACACTGGGACAACAACTCTATCACCCCAGATAATGCAGCCCTTCTGGGAAAATAGTTCCATTTGTCGATTCTTGAATGGGACGTAGTCGTCAGGTATCTGGTCCAATGGCCATCCGCGCTCGACCCAGCTGAGGACTCGTGCTAAAATGGGGTCGTGTTTTGTTTCCATCACGATGTCTCGGGCTGTTAGTGGTGGTGTTCGAAGTGTCTCGATCTGCAGTGTTGTAACTGTCGGAGCGGGGTCATCAATGGTCTTCGGAAGTGGTGCACGGCTCAATGCGTCGACGTGGGGAATGGCCTTCCCCGGGCGGTGTTGCAACTTGTAATTATATGCCACCAAGAATTCTGACCAGCGAGTCATTCTGGGAGATAATATATAAGGTGTTGGCCTATCTCCCACTATTATTCCCAGCAAAGATTTGTGGTCAGTCACTATAGTAAAGGCTCGGCCATACACATATTCATGAAATCTCTTAACAGGAGACACAATAGCAAGGGCCTCTTTATCAATTTGACTGGAATTGCGTTCTGCTTTTGATAACGTCTTTGAGAAATAGGCAACAGGGGCTTCACTACCGTTTGGCAAAAAGTGGCTCAAAATGGCGCCCACTCCGAATGGTGATTCATCACACGTGATCGTTAAAGGCAAAGTCTCATTATACTGCATCAAAACAGCATCAGAAGTCAATAAATTTTTCACATGTCGAAATGCCTGCTCCTCTCTGTGTCCCCATACCCAGGTTGCTTTTTTGTCCAACAAATGATGTAGGGGTTCAGCTACGGTTGCTAGTTTTTCTGCAAAGACGTCCTGGAATTCTTGGACGAGGTCCTCTTCCCAGTCGCTGCTGCATGTTTGGTGAATGCCGGCTACTTCAATTCCGAGTGGAGCGAACCATTGGAGGCCTAACAAACTAGGCCGATCCCTGTCGATTACAGTCAGGGGTAGGAATGCTGTACGGTTCTTAAACGATACCTGGACTCGGCTGGATCCAACAACCAGAATTCGATTTCCTTGATAGTCTTTGAGTATGACTCTTTGGAATCTGAGGTCTTGCCGCCGGACAGTAGGGATGAGCTGCTTGAGGGTCTTCCAGGAAACCATCGAGAGGGACGATCCTGAATCGACTTCCATCAGGCAGGGCTGGTTTTCGAAGGCCACTTTCACTCGGATCTTCTTGGCATCAAGAGATGAGGCGTGACCGATCGTGATAGTTTGGTGAGCCTCTTCTCGCTTCGTTGAGTGGTTTAGAGTTTTGTTTCTGTAGGAGTGGTTGTTCCATTGGTGGTTCACGGGTTCTCGCTTTACAGGGCGACTTCCTGTCGGTTGGTGATAGTTAGCCCCCCTCGAGGGCTGGCTGGGTCCTAGCTTGCTTCTACAGACCCGTCCGATATGACCTCTTTTCCTGCACACATGGCAGAGCGTGTCGAGGAATTTGCATTCTGACCGGGGGTGGCTTGCTCCACAACCAGTGCATTGGTACTGCGATTTCTGGCGTTGGTCTCGTTCAGACCGAAGTTGGTGGACCTCTTCTTCATCGCTTTTTGATGACGATTCGAGGTCCTCGTTGTGGGCTGTTGTAAGCTGTCCTTCAGACTGAGGTGAAATTTCACGGGCGAGTTGGCGAAACGGGGCGTGGGTGCGGTGCATTTGGGCAGCCGACTTCCTGGTTGCTTCTGCTGCAGTAGCTTCAGCGATGGCATCTTTAAGGCTAATGTTGCCTTTCGCCATTAGCTTACTCTGTGTGCCTGAAGCATCTAATCCCAGAACTATTCAGTCTCTTAGGGCTTCTTCTAGGTCGGCAAACTCACATAGGCCTCCCAGATTCCGGAGATCCGCTATGAAATCAGCAACACTTTTGCCCTTCCGCTGACTTCTCTGGTAAAATTCATGCCTTCTAACGAGCGTTGGCCCAGTCGGTGCATAGTGAGCCCTCAGCAGGGGTTCGAGGACGTCCCAGTCCATAGACTTTACTTCTGCCGGTTTCGCTAGTGCCTTGGCCATCTTGAATACGGTCGGCCGGCAATGAGTTAGGAATACCATCCGCTTAATACTACCCGCGGTAGTGGCATCCTTCAAATTGTTGGTCTCCAGAAACATCTGGAAATAATCCATATATGAGTCCCAGTCTTCTTGGGCCGGGTCGAATGGAGCGGATGGTATGACGCCACCAGACATGGTTCCACCGTTGGTGCATTTCAGCCACGTACGCTGTTATCGTTCTTCATCATTCAGTCAGCTCTGATGTCTCCATATCCCATCCTCGTCGCCAGTGTTAAGTTCTGTGCATGGGCGCTAAGGATGGAGACGAGCCAGTGAACAGTGAATTTCAAACTCTTTATTTACATGTGTAACAGCTCGGCTCTATGGCCGCAACGGCCCCCTTTATATAGGCAAGCTCTTGAGTATTTAATCAATGAAGACACAGGGAGTGCTAGCTCCGTTAACCAATGGGAGAGGCTCGTTAATAGCCAATCAGATTCTCCTGAACGGACCAATCCGATGTCGCTATTATTGGCCAATCAGAAATGCAGGGCCAGAACCCTGCACTTTACTTCAAGCTCTTAATAATCTTTATTCAAGTACTTTTATTAATTCACAACAACAGTCATATCTTACACACAAAGGCAGAGGATTCTCAGGCATAGTTGGCTTCTCTTTTTTTCTCCTTCCCTAGTTGCTGACCCCAGAATCTGCAGCCAACTTGGATCAATGTTTAGGGCAGTGGTGGCTAATCTTTTTCGGCTCCTGTGCTGATAACAGCATGTGCGCTCGCTTACGCTTGCTTGCGTGCCAGTACCCAGAAGGCAATGCATGCTGGGGGGGGCATGCCCCCTGAGCATGCATGCAAGCCCCCTCATATGCCATGCATCTGCGTGAGACTCCCTTCTCATGCCGCGTGTCTGTGCATGAGCGCACGATTCCTACTTTTTCAGCAAGTTAAGCTTCTTATCTAACAATGTGTTGTTCTTGTTCCAGTGTTGTTCCAGTGTTGTTCCTGAATCCAAATTAGGATTCATTGACCTGGTTTGCATATCATGCTAACTCAGGGTTGAACAATAGTTTGCTATGTCCATGGAATGTGTAAAGCCAAAACCAAATAAGTCACACTAGATGGGTTCACACAGCATACTGAATCTTGATGAAGATTTACAAATAGCAACTACTGCATGTTGACATGTTATTCCTAAATAAATTGGTTTACACAACACAATAGGACAACAATATATGGCATGACAAAGGGTCATGCAATATCTCCAATTGTTTCTGCCTGTCACACAAGATCCAAAAGGGTGGTGTGCTTTGGTACCCTTCTATAAAACAACTAAACCTAGCAGGACTCAAGAAATATACCATATTTGTGGCAGCATTTTTATGATAGCTTGCCCTCTAGTAATACAAATATGTCCTCTTTTTGGACCTTAGAATCTGCTAGCTCCAGCACAACAAAAAAAAAAAAGTGAATAAATAAGAGAAACCCCATAGGGCTCTGTCTTCTGACTTGTGCATCTTAACCTCTTCAAAAATCCTTAAAATTAGGAATGAACTCTTTGATAGCATAATTTTCAGACCACCCAAAGTCATTTAGCTTAACATAGGGGGACAATAAGAGTCTGAAACAATAAACAAAACAAAACATGAAAATATCAAATGCAATTCAGTGTAAGCCAAAGTAAAGTGAAACCTATTGGAGCAAAAAACTATATAAAAGTGTCAATATTTTAACATGGCTTACTGTTTATTAATTTTTGATTCCTCCTTTCCCATCAATACAAGTTTTTTTTAGTTCTAATTGTTGCTGAATCCCTAACAGAGTGATAGCAATTATATGTTACTTAGAGAAGAGTATTGTTAACTTTAGCATAAAATCCTTACCATTTCACTCTCTTGGTAAGATTGTCTTCTTTTATATAATTGCTATTTATTCTCATAATCAGAAAAGAGATTCTTCCATTGAACCATGGTTTTGTGCTCTTTTCCAAGTGCTCTTAAAAGCACAGCAGTAGCCAATTATATATAATCTTGCTATATAACATTTATTATTCTACTTTCTATGAGCTCTTGCAGAAGACCAGCACCTACTGTTACCTAAATCTTGCTGTTGTGATACTGTCCTAGTCAATGAGTGAGTGATGCTGGGAAGTTTGCTGAACAAGCCATCCCATAAATTATTGCTCTTCAAATTTACCAATCAATTAGTGTTCTTGCCATTTAATCATTGATCCCTCCACAGTGGCACCCAAGCAAATCTCGGGAAACCTCATTAGAAAAAGGAAAGAAATATACTTCATTCCTTTCAGAAACTGGCAGGGTGAAAAGAAGCATGATCAAATGAGAAAACCTGAAACTTCAGCCAAGTGTTTCATAACTTGACTTCTGAATTTCTGGGACCAAAGGTAATATCAGGACATTACGATTAAGTTCCTAAGAGAACTAACTCCACATGGGTTGAAATGTAATGGTAAGGCTTGCAGGAATGTGCGGAAACTTGAGAGTGAGGAAAACAGTCCACTGAACAGATGCCTCTAAAGATGATGGGTATGTGGGAATGAACAATATAATGATATATGGGAATGACCCTGAGAGTTTGAGGGAAAAGATGCAGCCTAGGAAATAGTCAGATAAAGGAGAACATAGTATAATGACCAGAGAAAGAAGCTCAGAGTGGACCACCCCTACCTTCTCAACAGATGGTAGAAGATTTCACACTTAAAAGATTCTGTTAGTATAGCTTTACAATAAACTGGTGGTGTTTTCTGCCTGATCTACCTGGAAAGACTGACAGGTAACAGTCAAACTACTGACCCTTAACAATTTTTTTCAAGATCCTACACTTTACCTGAATTATGAACTTATATTCTACTGTCTGGGAATTCTAGAACATGTAGTCATAATATATAAAATTAACAAAAGAGTCATCTGGCCTGGGAATAGGAATTTCCATGATTCTGTTCAGTTAACTACTAATTCTTCTTTTGTGAGAAATTAAAATAAACTTCCATTGATACTTTAAAACATAATCTGTAAATCTGTTGTGTTCTCCTATTTTTATATGTACTAATTTTGGATATGTTACCACAAAGCCAGATAACACCATTTTCTTGTGAAAACGCAGACAGTCATCATTATTTTAAAATCAAGTATTTTAACCTCTTGTCTTAAGAAGAAAGCAAAATAATTGGAGAAAAAAATCCACTTTGTGAGCACTTTCCCATGAAGAGAAGGGTTAAATACCCTTTCCACTGTACCAATGCCCCAGTCTTTTATTTCTTCCAACCCTGCAGCAGCAATTAAAAACAAAGACAACATTAAATGCAGTCATGCATTTAATATAATGTGTAGTTTTATCCTTAGGAAGAGGTGGTGCTGGAATGAAACTATGCCTTAATAGCTCTCATCTGAAGACTTAGAAAATTGTCACCTCTTGACACCAAAAATGGAGTCCCCAAGGAGATACCAGGAATAAGGTTCATATTCATCTAAGGTATACAGCTTTTTAAGGTAAACAAATGTGAGGATGTGGGTAAATAGTAGATGGACAGTGATTCTGTTTTGCATTTTGCATAAAATGCATTGAAAACAAATGAAAGCAAATGAAAATGGCTTGTTTTTTTAACCTGGCCAGTTGGTGACTTTTTATTATTATTATCCCATCTTTTTTTTAATAAATATCTTAATGCAGCCTAAAATACCTAATGTTCTTTCCTCCTCCTATTTGCAACACTGCATGTCCAGGTGATCTTAACACAAAGATAAAATATTGAGAAAAGGAGCCATCAAATCACTGTAAGTATAAAGGGGAACATTTTCCTCTCAGAGAATATCCATAGTGAATTTGTTTGTTTTCTGGAAAGAGGCCATAAATATAGACTGGTCCAAACCATTTTTAAGAACTTTCCTTCTGGCTCAATTAAACGTTCTTTCCTCATCCTTGAGCCATCAGAAAAATAAACTGGCATAGCATTTGCTGTCCCCATTGCTGATTACTACCCAGCAGGAATCCAAATAGAAGCTACGGAAACAGGATTCAATGTCATGTGAGAAAATGCACAGTGTGTTAAGTAAAGACACTGATTAAACCATCCAGCTTTGATGTCACTAATGTCACTAATCAGAAGAAACCATCTGCCAGTTATAACTCTGGTGTGATTGGCAGATAGGTTTGACAGATGGTAGGGTTAACCTACCATCAAAATACTTCCCCAAGCCCACCAGACATGGGGCAGTGGTGGGAGATGATCCCTGGCTTTATTGCACAACTCCTTCAGCCCAACAGTCAGCTGTTTGGCAAGCTTATTTTGACATGAGATTTTAGCACTATTTTGAAGACAACTAAACTCACCCTGAGAACAGCTGATCAATAGGAGAGGAAGGCTTCTTCTGCAGAATTGCCAGTTGCCTTCCCTGCATATCCTACAGGCCTGTTCTGCATCTGATTTGTGGGGTGATAAATGATTTACACAGGTAAAATGATACATTTACCCAATTCTCCCTGTTACTGAGGCCCACCCTTGCCCTATAATCAACTATATCCAGTCATTAGGAAGAACTCTTCATTGGCTTCAGGGAGAAATCAATAACAGAACAGGCATGTTTTCTCTATCAGGCATGCTTTCAGGGAGGGAGGGAGGGAGGGAGGAAGGAAGGAAGGAAGGCCCAGAGGTGAGATGAGGAGCACCAGTCCTAAGTGGCCATTAAGAAATAGCCTCATCCTGCTCCCTACAGATTACCTGACTATCGAATTGTCAATATATGCAGGGAAAAATATTGTTCCCCCTCACCTCAAAACTGCCAATGTTTGCTGTCAGCTTAACAGGAATATGAAATGTATTGGATTTTTGTCATTAGTAAGTGATTAAGCATTCTTGCAATTTTGTATTGTTGTTTAATCACCTTGGATTGCCTTGGTATTTTGTCATTCTTGCAGGCTTACTGAAACTTGTTCTAGAAGCTTCGGTGGAGCAAGACAACAGAAAAACCTACTTCTGATTCTTTTGTCTTTTATTTAATTACCAAAAAAAACATAATAATGGTGATGGAAGTTGGGATTACTTTAAAAACAGACAAAAAGGTTTGAAGAGTCATCTTATCTCTAGAGAAGGAGAAATGGTGATAAACAAACAAAAGATGGAAGAACGGTTAAGATGACTATCATTGGAGGAAAGACTAGATTGATAATGGCACTGGTAATGGGACATTTTATACTGAAATATTTGAACAATTTTTTTTTTAGACAAATGCTATAGTTGCTGGAAAAGTGCCTGTTTGATTGAGTGTTATGAGACACAAAGCATATAGTTTACTGAGAAACTTAACTGCTTCACAATTCAGCTTTGCAGAACTGGTAAAAATAATATTTGGCATAAAAACCATGCCTGCTTTCAAGATTTCATTGTAGGTATCATAAGTGCAAGCAAAAAAAAAAAAGAGAGAGAGAGAGTCAATTCCAGCATATGTGACTGAACTTTAAAAGATGTGTAAACATGGCATATTTGGTGAAGGGTTGAATGATGCATTGAGAAATCAGTTAGTCCGTGGGATTCTGAAAGAAAATATTCAAAAAAGATTTTTTTTTATCAAAGGTTAATGTAATGTTTAAGATAGCATTTAAAGTAGATAAAGCTAAAAAGCATGGAACACTCAGGATCTATGTGCATTTTAGAGTTATTATCCATGCATTATTAGAAGTTAAGCAATATTTTGTGCCTAAAATGCAGAATATTTTTGCTAACCTTGATGGAGGACAACATTTTAGAAGAATAAACATATATTTTGTTTACAGATGAAAGTGGAAGAAGATTCTAAGGTTCATCTCATCATAAATATGCAGACCAATGGCTATATTGTTGTAACAGACATGTTTTAGAAATGGCATCTTTGTTAGTATTTTGAGAATCATCCATGGATTAAGTGCACCATGGCTTCCTGTTTAGATGACATAAAAGTCCCTGGAGTTAATAATAAGATGCATCTGCAAAACTTCAAGATAGGAATGCAGAAATTGGTAGACAATGTCATCAGAGCACGTTGTCACAAATGTGAGTTCCTTAAAGTTAGAATTAGGTATTGCAGACACACCATTCATGCATAATAGCTAAAGAAGTGTACATAAAATAACCAAACAAGCATGAATGCCTTAAGGCCATAAAACATTTCTCAGCTATGATCCTTTTAGGAACGCATCATTATTACAACAGATTATGGTCAAATGTATATACTGTATGAGTGGTGGGATTCAATTTTTTTTACTACTGTTTCTGTGGGCGTGGCAAGGGAAGGATACTGTAAAATCTCCAGTCAGAGATGGTATTTGCAGGTTCTCTGAACTACTCAAAATTTATGCTACCTGTTCTGTCCTTAATTTGCATACTCAAAATCCCCGCGTTTTGATTGGCTAAAGCGCGGGGATTTCTAATTGGCCAGGCGAGCCGCGCCGATTGGCCCGTTGAAAGTCTCCCATGATTGGCTCGCTCCAAAAGCGGGAGACTTGAAATGCTGCCATTGGCCGCGGCCGCCACGGCGAAAAGAATAAAAGCCGCGGGCTTTTTCCTTTTCGCCGGTTCGGTTCTCAACTCCTAAATAAAGAGCTTGAAACGTAGTCACCGACTCCTGGCGTCTTTTTGCGGACACGACACTGGTGACGAAGGTGGGATCCAGACCCTGAACCGAACCCCGTGTCCAACGAGAGCCAGACTTAACACCGAAATGGTGAAAATCGCACCGCCCGCCCCCTTCAACCCCGCCACCGAGGACTGGGAATCGTTCTCAGACCGATTCCGCATGTACCTCGAGTGCACCGGAATGAAGGACGCCCCGGGCCCGCTAAAACGCGCCGTTTTCCTCACCCATTGCGAAACCGAAGTTTTCCAGATGGCCAAAGCATTGGCCAAGCCGGCCGACGCAACCGCCATGGATTGGGACGTCCTCGAACCTATCCTTCGGCGACATTACGCCCCCGAGGTCCCCATCCTGATCCGGCGCAACGAATTCTACCGGCGGGACCAGAAACCGGGTGAAAAACTGAGCGACTTCGTCGCCGAGTTACGGCGCCTAGGGGGGCTCTGCGAATTTGACGGCCTGAACAGCCTCCTAAGAGACCGATTCGTGCTCGGCCTATGGGACCCTGCGCTCCAGAGCCGGCTTATGGCTAAGGGCGACATCAGTCTAGCAGACGCCCTCACCGCAGCCGCAGCCGCAGAAGCAACCCGCACTTCCGCCGACAGCATGCGAAAACCAGACGCGAAGGGCGGAAACAACAACCCGGCAAGGTCGGCCGACCTAAAGAACGAAACAGCCGCACACCACGGCGATTTCCATTCTGCATCCAGCACGTCCGAAGACGAAGAAGACATATACCGAGTGCAGACGGGGCGCGACCAACGGAACCGCAGAGGTCGTAGGTCGAGGACCAACTGTGCCGGTTGCGGCGGCGACCACCCCAGATCAGAATGCCGATTTTTTGACTCTATCTGTCGGCACTGTGAGAAAAAAGGACACATCGCTCGGGTTTGCCGCCAAAAGAAGACTCGCAGTCCACCCAGATGGGACCAACACGATCGAAGAAGGGAAAGCCCACTGCCCCGGACCAGAGATCGCCAATCGGACAACCGGTGGGACCGGATCCAACGACCCTCGAGAGGCGGCGACAACCGGCGCAAAGAAGAGACCCACCAGACGGTAACCATCGGCCACGCCATCTCCGACGGTGCCAGAAAAGTACACGTAGAGGTCCATATCGAGGGCCAACCATGCAAAATGGAGGTGGACTCCGGGTCCTACTCTCCATGATTGCATGGCACGAGATAAAACGATTGGTGCCTACACTCCATAAGAGAAACACTCCAAAGACTTATTGTAAAAGACTACCAGGGAAACCGCGTCCCGGTAGTGGGCACCAAGAACTTTAATGTGACTTATAAGGGGCACACCGAACAACTCCCACTCACAATCATCGATCGCGACCACCCAAGCCTGCTGGGCCTATAATGGTTCGCCCCTCTCGACATCGCTCTCACGGGAGTCAACCACGTCACCAACGACGGCTGGGAACAGCGGCTAGCCCAGGAGTTCCGGGAGGTCTTCGACGGAAGCCTGAGCAAGTACCAGGGGCCCCTTATCTCATTTGATCTAGACCCTAGCGTCCCCCCCAAGCGACTAAAACCTAGGCGGGTGCCATTCGCCCTAAAACCTAAGATTGACGAGCAGATCGACAAGCTTGTCAAACAGGGGGTGTTGCAACCAATAGACCATGCCCGATGGGAGACCCCAATAGTGACCCTGGTCAAGCCAGATGGGTCAGTGAGAATTTGTGGGGACTATAAGGCCACCCTAAATGGCGTGCTGCAACAAAGCGCCTACCCCGTCCCAATCGTGCAACACCTACTGCACTCACTAGGAGGGGGCAGGGTCTTTGCCAAGCTTGATCTCGCCCAGGCATACCAGCAGTTGCCGGTCGACGAAAAAACGGCGGAAGCCCAGACCATCGTTACCCATCGGGGGGCCTTCAAGTGCAACCGACTCCAATTCGGAGTCAGCGTGGCACCAGGCACCTTTCAGAGCCTGATGGAACGTTTGCTGCAGGGCATCAAGGGGGTGGTGCCCTATTTCGATGACGTATTAGTGGCGGCGCCAAACGAAGCCGAATTAGAAAACCGACTCAGAGAGGTCTTAACCAAATTTAAAGTAACGGGACTTAAAGTAAAAAGGGAGAAATGCCAACTGTGCACGGAACGAGTGGAATTCTTGGGCTACCTACTAGACCGGCACGGCATTCACCCCACAAGTAAAAAAGTGAAAGCTATCAAAGAGGCCCCCACCCCTAGATCAAAGACTGAATTGCAGGCATTTTTGGGGTTACTGAACTTTTATAATGTTTTCCTACCCCAAAAGGCAACGGCGGCGGAGCCTTTGCATAGGCTCCTGGATAAGGCGGCAACCTGGACTTGGGGGAAACAGGAGCAAGCCGCCTTCCAAAAAACTAAGGACCTCCTCACCTCCGACGCCGTCCTGATCCAATTCAACGAAACCCTGCCCCTGGCCATCACTTGCGACGCATCTCCCTTCGGCGTCGGCGCTGTCCTCAGCCATACCCTTCCTGACAGAAAAGAAGCACCCATCGCGTTCTTTTCCAGGACTCTAACCAAGCCAGAGCGGAACTATAGCCAACTGGACAAAGAAGCTTTGGCTATAGTTGCCGCCGTTAAGCGGTTCCACGAATACCTTTACGGCCGCCCATTCACCATTGTAACAGACCATAAGCCGTTGCTGGGCATCCTTGCAGGAAATCGAGCCACCCCGAACATTCTGTCTCCCCGGATGACAAGGTGGTCCGAGTTCCTGGCAGCCTACAGCTACGAACTTATACACAAACCAGGTAAGAAGATTTCACACGCGGACGCTTTGAGCCGCTCGCCGTTACCGGACTCCGACCCTGACCCAGCACCAACGACAAACACCCTTAGCATCGAGAACCTACCCAACCTACCCATAACCGCGTCAGACATTGCCCGGGAAACTATTAAAGACAGGCGTCTGGCGCGGATTTTGCATTGGGTGGAAAAAGGTTGGCCAGAAAGGGACAACGACGAGTCCGTTAAGACATTTAGAAACCGCCAAACCGAACTCTCGCTACTTAAAGGGTGCATCTTATGGGGTGACAGGGTGGTCATCCCGGACAGACTACAGGGGAAAGTTTTAGAAATGTTGCATGAGGGGCATCCTGGCATCGTAAGAACTAAAGCCCTGGCCAGAAGTTACGCTTGGTGGCCAGGGATGGACAAACAGATAGAGGCCTGGGTAGCTAGGTGCCAGCGATGCCAGGAGACTAGACCCAGCCCACCCACAGCACCCATCCGGGAGTGGGAAACACCAAGGGGGCCCTGGTCCAGAATCCATTTGGACTTTGCCGGTCCCACAAATGGACATACCTTCCTCATAACAGTTGATGCTTACTCCAACTGGTTGGAGGTAAGCGATATGAAATCCACAACCACGGAGGCCGTGATCAAAGAACTTTGCAAACTCTTTGCAACACACGGCCTCCCAGACGTCGTCGTCTCCGACAACGGGCCCCAGTTTACATCCCTCGACTTCGAGAAATTCCTGGCGGAAAGGGGCATCCGCCACGCATTAACGGCACCAGCGCATCCGGCGGCGAACGGTAGGGCGGAACAGATGGTCCAATTTACCAAAAAAACCATCCGGAAAATGGACCACGGGGAGATCCAAGACAAAATTAACAGACTCCTCTTTATACAACACATCACCCCAAACACCACCACCAACAAAAGTCCAGCCGAGTTACTAATGGGTAGGAAGCTGAAGTCCCCACTCGATAGGTTACACCCAACGTATAACCCAGAGCGGCCCCCAGACTCAAGTACAAAATACCAAACATTTGCACCTGGAGACCTCGTGTACGCAAAAAACCTGACGGGGGACCCCCTATGGATCCCAGCCGTCATCACCCAAATCACAGGCCCATGCTCATACCGGCTCCAAACCACAGATGGGCGAGCCTGGAAATGACACATTGACCAACTCAGGTCTCGGACAGCAACAGAATCCACCCCCCAAAACACAAACCAAGGGGGGAGGGAATACCCGAATAACCAATCGAAAGAAAAAATAAACCAGCAGTACTTACCGGAACGCAGCCATCGTGATCCCCCACCGGAGAAGAACCACCAAGCCAGCTCAACCGACTCGGAAAGACCAAGCGGGAGCGGCGAAACCCGTAGCTCAACCAACCCGGAAGGCCCAGGTGGGAGCCACGGAGAAGGAACCAGCCCGATCATCCAACCGGTTCGCACAGAAGAGGGAGCAGCCAAAAACTCGACTGCTCCGGTCAAAATCCAGCTTGCAACTGAGTTGCGCAGGTCAAGTAGGACTAGACGGAGCCCCGCCTACCTACGTGACTACGCAACGTAAGGACTGTACCAAGAGGGGAGGGGTGTTCTGTCCTTAATTTGCATACTCAAAATCCCCGCGTTTTGATTGGCTAAAGCGCGGGGATTTCTAATTGGCCAGGCGAGCCGCGCCGATTGGCCCGTTGAAAGTCTCCCATGATTGGCTCGCTCCAAGAGCGGGAGACTTGAAACGCTGCCATTGGCCGCGGCCGCCGCGGCGAAAAGAATAAAAGCCGCGGGCTTTTTCCTTTTCGCCGGTTCGGTTCTCAACTCCTAAATAAAGAGCTTGAAACGTAGTCACCGACTCCTGGCGTCTTTTTGCGGACACGACACTACCGGTTCTCCAGAACTGGTCAGAACCTGCTACCACCTCTGTACTGTATATACATTTAAGAACATTGAACATTTAAATAGAAGAGCAGAAAGAATGAGAGTGGATAAAACAGAAACAGAAAAAATGGTAACATCAAATAGACCTCAAATTCACATTTACCAGTAAAATTAGGGTATTGCCAAGGAATTGCCAAAGTTGTGCCATATGTCAGGAAGCTTTTGTGTTGTTTGCTCATATATGCGAAGGAAATTATTTTTAAATCAACAAGAAAATACAGAGTTGGTTTGGGAATTCACCATTTTAACCTCCATTTGTACAAAAATGTGTTTACTCTCCTTATCAGCCATCAGCTTTCTTCAGATTTCCAGAAAAATTCTATTGATAGTACTGATCAAATGAAGCATTAAGCTTTGTTGCTTTGGCACTGATACACAGTAGAGTAGATACACAGTAGATACACAGTAGAGTTGCACAGGAGACACACAGACAGATTATATCTATTATTATTATTATTATTATTATTATTATTATTATTATTATTATTATTGCTGCTGCTGCTGCTGTTGTTGTTGTTATGCAAATTTACAGTATTTGCCTCCCATCTCATAGTTTAAACTGGGTGGCATTTACCAAAACAGAGTAAATAATGTTTAAAAAAATCAGAAAGAGAGTCCCATCAGAGAATCACATCAGAAAGTAAGTCCATTGACATTTTTTTCTCCCCAAAATTGAAAATTTTCCATCATAGAGAAACAGCATGTTCAAAAGATGCCGAAACCAATACTAATTCACTATGGGACTAGCCAGTGATATAATGGCAGGTATAGTCATGGCATTAAAAAATGTTTTTCTTCTTAAGTTGACAATTCACAGCAAGCACAAGGTGAATCATATCTGTTTTAGTTTGCCATTATGACAATGACTGGGATATAGGCAACAGAGACCATGATGCCTAGCCTATTTGACAGTTGGCAATGGGGGGAAGCACATTTTCATTTAGTGCTCTGCTACAGTAGTGAGATTCAAAAAAAATTCACTACTGGTTCTGTGGGCATGGCTTGGTGGGTGTGGCAGGGGAAGGATACTGTACAATTTCCATTCCCTCCTCATTCCTGGACAAAGGTTACAGCAAAATCTCATTCCCTCCCCACCCCACTAACCAGCTTTCCAGCTCTGTTCTCCTGTGCAGTGCAATCAGCTGGGACTTAGGATCAGCTGGGACTTGGGAGACAGAAAATAGATGGAGGTGGGGCCAGTCAGAGGTAGTAATTGATGGTTCTCCAAACTACTAAAAATTTTAGCTACTGATTCACCCGAACTAGTCAGAACCTGTTAAATACCACCTCTGCTCTGCTAACTTAAAAGTACAATAAGGAGAAAGCTCCTGGGTTAATCATTGGTCCAGCTTGATAAAACATGGCTGTTGCAGGCCTGCTACTGAAATAAACAAATCACCAAAAAGAATGTTCAAAAAACAAGTGTATACATTCTAGACAAACATATTCAAAGATATTATAAATTATTGTGTTCTCAGTACATCTAAGATAACTTTACTTTGAAAATTGTTCAAAAGAAACCCACATATTGCAATATTTATAGACCCCTCACATCCTGGACATAAACTGTTTCAACTTCTACCCTCAAAACGATGCTATAGAGTACTGCATACCAGAACAACTAGACACAAGGACAGTTTTTTTCCCAAACGCCATCACTCTACTAAACAAATAATTCCCTCAATACTGCCCAACTATTTACAAAGTCTGTACTACTATTACTATTAATCTTCTCGTCACTCTTTATCAGCCATCCCCTCCACTTATTTATTTTATTTTGTCAAACAATTATAAGAGAACAGGTATAAATATAAACATAGTTATGAATACATGAAATGTATTCATATAAGAAAAATAAAAAGAAACAATAAGAAAGGGACGGTAGGCACGTTGGTGCACTTATGCATGTCCCCGACAGACCCCTTACAGAAGTCACGTATAAGACCTCTTACAGAAGTCATATAAGAAAAATAAAAAGAAACAATAAGAAAGGGACGGTAGGCACATTGGTGCGCTTATGCATGTCCCCTACAGACCTCTTACTTACCCCCTACAGAAGGGGTAAGTCAATAGTAGACAGTTTAAGGTTAAAGTTTTTGGGTTTGGGGAAGAAACCACAGAGTCAGGTAGAGTATTCCAGACATTGACCACTCTGTTGTTAAAGGCATATTTCCTGCAATCAAGTTTGGTGCAGTTTACCTTGAGTTTGTATCTATTATGTGCTCTTGTATTGTTATGGTTGAAGCTGAAGTACTCATTGACAGGTAGGACATTGCAATGTATAATTTTATATATTATACTTAGATCCGATTGAAGGCGGCGTAGTTGTTGGTTGTCTAGGTCTAGAATTTCATGTCTGGTATTCTGCAACAAGTGGAGGAGTGGAGAACTCTTCTTGTGAAATATTTCTGGACTTTCTCAACTGTATTAATATCAAAAACTAATGCGGGTTCCAGACTGATGAGCTGTATTCAAGTATTGGTCTAGCAAATGTTTTGTATGCTCTAGTTAGTAGTGTGATAATACCAGAGAAAAAGCTATGCAGGATTAGGTTAACAACTCATAATGCCTTTTTGCTATGTAGTTACAGTGGGCTCTTGCACTTAAATCATTAGAGATGAGTACTCCAAGGTCCTTGATAGAGTTTGGATCATCAGCAAGGTCTTGAATATTCAGCCTGTATTTTATTTTCTGATTTTTTTTTTGCCAATATGTAAGATAGAGCATTTATTTGTTGAGATTTGAAGTTGCCATTTGTTTGACCATTCTGATACATAGTCGAGGTCTTTTTGAAGGGTTAGGGTTTCAGGGTTGGACTCTCAGCTCCATTGCTGCCACCATGCTGTAGCCATCAAACAGTTGATTGGCATGCCAGCTATTCTTTTGTGGCCTGCAATTATTTTTAAAATACTACTCCATCTTTTTCCCTTCTACAAGTTGTAGAAGTATTTTTTAACTTAGTGATTGTGCTGAAGTTGAAGGGGAAAGCTGACCAACTTGTTCGTTGGTTTCATTCCTGCTTCTCAAGTCTGGTCTACTGAGAGGAAGCTCCAAAGTCATCAAGCTAACGCATAACTTTACCCTGAGTTACCTTGAAGTAAGATGGGCCCTATATATTTTATAAATAAATAAACTTATAGGTCCTTGTTGATTCACCATCAGAGTTCCAAGTAACAGACCCAACGCAATCAAAACTCTGATGCCTGGAGTTTCCTCAAAGCATGAATTTATTAGGAATGTCATATTGGCACAGCTGGTGAAAACCCAATTCTGAAGGAGCCGAGATTTTCCTCACCCAAATCAAAACCCAAAGTTCTTGGTGGGGGGGTTAGACCACACATCCATCACATGGTCCAATCAGGTCACAGTCCCAACTCCAACTGGCTTCAGTCCATGCCAGCACCTGATGAGAACACCCTTGGTTCCCAGAGGAATTTTTTGGGGGGGCTACACAAACCCAGCTATCTCTATCTCTCCCCTCCCTTTCCCACAGAAAGATGACCTATTACAATATAGAAAAGCATGGGGTTCCTCTTCTTGTCAAATGCCTTTGCTTAATTTCTATTACTCATCATAGGACATTGAAGAGCAGCCAAATTCTACAAGTGACTTGTCACCTTTCTAGAAAAGTAGTGGCTAATTTTATTTTTATTCCTGAGTGTGGTAAGTGTCTTCTTGCTTCTGTCTCCAGAGAAGGAAATACTAAATTTTAGCAATAATATTCTAAAGTGAACAATATTTTAGCAATAAAGTTCTGCTTTTCAAACAAATGTACATTTCCTATTCCTACTTGGCCTTGGATGCTTACAGGAGAAAAAGAAGTGTCCCAAGTGATTCACAAAGCCACAAACAAATGACATAATCACTTTCCATGAATCCCCAGCAGAGTCACAGCTTTCCAATTTGTGGAGTCTTGACATGAGCTGGAAGCATCAACCCACCTACATTAGCAACTCTGAGACCACGGATGCTGCACTAATCCCGTACAGCTAATAGACAGCAAGATGCAAAGATATATTTCATAAGCATCAGTTCTGTGAAGCACTTTGAGATTAGCCTTTATCCCTCCTCAAACCTCTTCTGCATTTGTTTGTTTGTTTTCTTTTTCCTGTGCTATGTTTAATAACAAACTATATTACAAACTATATTAGACATGTGAAGGGGCCATCACTCACTAAATATCCCTCGCAATTTTTCCTTCTCTTTCTATGAAGCATCAAAATCTCTTTAAGGACTTTATTGTCTCAGCAGACACATAACCATTCCTCAAAGGTGGAAAACAATGTGTTGAGAGATAATTAGGACAGTTATTGGTCCTGACTTCTCTCTAGCTTTTTACTACCGGTGGTATCCATGGTAGGACTGAAAACCTCTCTGAAGAGTAAAGCTAATGTTGTTTATGTCACATTGAGTGATTTATGGGCACTCCAAGTACTGCTTTAGATGACAAAAGTGGGATTAATATTATTTGATAAAATGCAATTCAGGCTTAAAAATATGCATGCTATTCTCGCCCTGTACTGCAAATATTTTTGAATCATGCCACAACTGGTTTATGAAGGCTGATAACTTGACCCCAATTTATATGCAGAGAACTGTCACTTTAAACATATCATTCTTCCAAAGGCAAACATATATTCTAGAACTTCAGCCTGACTGATAAACTTTTCTACCATTGTTGTCTCCTATTCCAGACTGAAGTTTCTGTTATATGTAGCAAATGATGCTTTAAAAGAAAAACTGTTTGCCATGCCCACAACATGAAAATAAATTTTAATTCTGAAAACAATCTAAATTATAAAAGAGTTCTGATCATACTTTTTTTCTCTGATGCCTCAGTCAATATAAAGTTTTATTGGACCATCATTCCTGTTTTATTAAAGCCCATTTGAGCAACACAGGGTATCTAAATTTTAGAGGTAACCAAGAGGAAAAGGAAGAGAGAGAAACATAAAGTACAGTTCAAATTGAGCCTTGATTTGAGGGGAAAAAAGAAAAAGAGGGAATAACTAAAACATACTGAAATTTCCAACCTAATTTAGAGCCCCAAAGTCCTGCAGCAGGTACATCTCCTGCTGTTTAGTACCATTTCAAATAGAAATCTAGAGTTCTTCCTATTCTTTTCTCACACGGGCCAATTCCTTGCTCACTCATTCTTTTTTTATCACCCATTCCAATTTGCAGAATTTAGAAGCCCTTAAATCTAATTTAGAATCTGTACATGAGTGCATATTTGTGTGTTTGTTCTCTTCATTCTCAGGGTGATCATGCTGAGTCAAGCTAAGAACAAGAGCAGTTTTATAGATCCATCGTACAAATTGTGAAAGTTTCTGTATTTCTAAAAGATGCTGTAGTTATTGTGCTCCATGCTTTGGGATTTGAAGCTTATAAATGCACCTGCCTCATCTTCCAAATGCACATTCTTTTCCTGGCAATCTCTTTTATGGCAATTCCAATGACAAAAAAAATAGTTAGATGATGCAAGGAACAGCATGAACCTGGAAGACTAAATTACAGAGCATAATGGCTAATTGTCTTTTGTAAATAAGCTATGGTTTGGTCTCTGTTGCTAGGCCTCCAGGTTTAGTTGTGTGCCTCCGATTTTCTCTCATTCTCTCATCTTGCAGCTGCAATTGGAAAATGAGAACAAGAGAAGCAGAGATCACAAAAGATCACAAAATGGACCCTTCCCCACTTCTGAGTTGAAGTGCTCTCCACCCATCATTGAGTCAACAGAAAATATAGCAGCATGAAAGGATTTCCATCCTACCTCTATCTTTCTGTTCCCAGTCACTGCCAGATAACTATTTTCCCACCAAAGTAGATGATAAAGCCGATATAAAACAGATTTTATATACCTTGAGGCTGTTCTTGGATGGTGTCAAAACAAAAGGAAATATTACCGATACAGCTAAAGAAGACTAAGCATTTCTCACTCATGAATGGAGACAAGATGAAGGCAATGTCATGAGGACATAGCAGAAAAAAGATGTTGAAAGGGCATATTTGCAGCACAATTGATGCAAGTGTGAAAGGCCCAACAACTCAATCTTTCTGTTGTTGTCTTAGTATAATTCTGTGTTTAGGCAAAATATTTTAAATGCATTGGGAAGTTGTAATTGTATTTACTATACTAGCTTGATACCCGTGCTTTGCTACAAAACATGTGGTCACGCTTAGTTTTGGGGGATGAAAATAAGGGGAAAAATTGTGTCTCTCCATACCAGCATCCATCGGCTAGCAGTCTGTATGTGTGTGAGAGAGCTGAGGAATGTTTGGAAACTGAAGCAGTATTTGCTGTGTGAGCAAAAAGGAGACCGCAAGGAACCTTAGTGTGGCTTAGCTCAACTGTTCTGTACTAAAGCTGCTTGCTGCTCTGAACCTGAACCTGAACCTGAAACTCCTCTCCTCTGCTTGCATTTTGGATTTGGAACAGATTTCTTTTCAGGTGGGGAGGGAAAGTAGAACTCCTTAGCATCAGAGCATGTTAATAATAATATATGAAATACTAATGTTCTGATGGTCATTTCGAAAAATCCTTCCTTAGTGAGCACCTAGAAGCCAAGAGGAACATACGTGCCAAATTTCAAGTTTGTAGGCTTTACAATTCTGGAGATTTTGTGATGATGCATGAGCGGTATTTCACAGAGAGATGTGTTATGTTTTAAGTATGGGCGAGAAAGAATGGAGACAAGCCTCTGAACGGTGAACTTCAGCTCTTTATTTACATTGTGACTTCCTCGTTTTAACAATAGTTAAACCCTGCCTTATATAAGCAAACCTTGTAACTTTTAACCAATAACGAACTAGGAATACTAGCTCTTATAACCAATAGAAACTCTCTGTTAAGGGCCAATCGGATTCCCTGGAACGGGCCAATCCGGTCCGGCCGCTTAACAGCCAATCCGAAGTGCAGGGCCAGAACCCTGCACTTACTCCAAGCTCACACTTTATTAATCTTTATTGCATACACAACACCCCTTCCCCCTGGCTTCTTATTTGCAGGGCGCAGTTACATAGTCCCTTAGGTAGGACGGTTGTTTTATTCGTCTCTTTGATTTCCGTTGTGTCAGCTGGCTGCAATCATGCTGAGGTAGATCGTTGTTTGGAAATGGGGCTGTTTCTGGTTCAGAGTTCACTTCTACGTCGTTGCCCACATTCTCTGCAATTCCCTGAGGTGCAACCGTTTCTCCCTCCGGCTCCGCTTCCTGAGTTTCTATCAAACCGTCGTTTCCTTCGAACGGGTTTCCTAGGACTTCACCTTCTTCCGTACCTCCCCCCCTCTCAGTTTGGTCATAGGGGAGTTGCGGACTGGCCGCTGGAAGTCGCGATTGTAATTGATCGATATGCCGTTTCCAAAGTTTATTGTCAAGGCATTGTACCAGGTAGGATCTGGGGCCAGTTACACGTACTACTGTCGCTTCCACCCACAATGGGTCACCCGATAGGTATTTAGCATAAACCAAGTCTCCTACCTGGAAGGTGCGACAGCGGCCGCTGGATCCTAGTGGTTTCTCTGGTTCGTAAGCTGGGTGCAACCGGTCGAGGTGGGAGCAGAGCTTTTGTCCCATTAGCAGTTCGGCGGGAGTTTTGTTGGTGACGCTATGTGGGGTGATGTGTTGCAAGAAGAGGATTTGATTGACCTTGTCGTCAATGTTGTCGTAGTCTACCTTTTGCAAGGTTTTCTTCACAAATTGGACCATGCGTTCTGCTTTGCCATTGGTCGCAGGGTGCCCAGGCGAGGTGAGCACATGGCGGAAGCCGCGGTCAGCAAGGTACTGCTCGAATGCTAGTGCGGTAAATTGAGGGCCGTTATCAGATACCAGGACGTCTGGTAATCCGTGGGTTGTAAAGAGTCTGTTTAGGATTTTGATAACCGCCTCGGAGGTCGTAGTCGTCATGCGATGGATTTCGAGCCAATTTGAGTAGGCATCGACGGTAAGCAAGAAGGTGTGGCCTTTGGTTGGCCCCGCGAAGTCCAGGTGAATTCGGGACCAGGGTCCACGTGGTGTCTCCCATTCAGTAGGCATGGCTTTTGGTGGGGCGTTGCTGACTTCTTGGCATTTGGGACAAGCTTTAACCCACTGTTCGATTTGCTTGTCAATGCCCGGCCACCATGCGTAGCTTTGCGCAAGAGCTTTCATTTGCACGATGCCGGGGTGGCCATTGTGCAAGGTTCTCAGCAGCGCTTTCTGGAGTCGTTCTGGGATAAGAGCTCGCCCCAGATGACACAGCCTTTCTGGGAGAAGAGCTCGGTTTTTCGAGTCTTGAACAGTGTGAAGTCATCTGATTACTGGTCCAATGGCCATCCGCGTTCTACCCAGCCCAGAACTTGCGCTAGGGTGTGGTCGTGTTTGGTTTCTCTCGCGATATCTCGGGCAGTTAGTGGCGGCGAATTGAGTGCCTCGATTTGCAACATGGTTACCGTTGGTGCAGGATCATCGAGAGTGGTCTCGCAGGATAGGTTCGAGGTCATCCCAATCCATGGCCTTCACTTCTCGGGGTTTGGCTAGTGCTTTAGCCATCTTAAATACGGTTGGACCGCAATGCGTTAGGAACACCGCCTGCTTCTTCCCGGCTGTGGCGTCCTTTAAGTTGTTCGTCTCTAGGAACATTTGGAAACGATCCATGTAAGACTCCCAGTCTTCTTGTGTTGGATCGAACGGAGCGGGTAGTACAATGCTGCCGGACATGGTTCCATTGTTGGCATCGTCTGTCACGTGCTCGGTGTTCTTCGAAGTTTCGTTGGTTCAGATATCTCCATATCCCATCCTCGTCGCCAGTGTTATGTTTTGAGCATGGGCGAGAAAGAATGGAGACAAGCCTCTGAACGGTGAACTTCAGCTCTTTATTTACATTGTGACTTCCTCGTTTTAACAGTAGTTAAACCCTGCTTTATATAAGCAAACCTTGTAACTTTTAACCAATAACGAGCTAGGAATACTAGCTCTTATAACCAATAGAAACTCTCTGTTAAGGGCCAATCGGATTCCCTGGAACGGGCCAATCCGGTCCGGCCGCTTAACAGCCAATCCGAAGTGCAGGGCCAGAACCCTGCACTTACTCCAAGCTCACACTTTATTAATCTTTATTGCATACACAACAAGATGATAGATAGATAGATAGATAGATAGATAGATAGATAGATAGATAGATAGATAGATAGATAGATGTAACTTTATAATACAGGTAGTTTTCGACTTATAACCACAACTGTTGTAAGTCAACAACTATCCATAGTATCAAAATGTTCACTGTAAATGGATATCTCTATGCATTTTGGGAATTGGTAAGCATTTTGCACATAAGTGTGGGCAGAGATAAGAGAAAAACACCTCGAATGAAAATAAAAAAGTGATGATACAGACAGCATGTTATAAAACAATATTTCAAAATGATAGGCAATTATTTTTTAGATATATGTTTTTCCTATTTTCTAATATAGTTATATTGTGATCGTTTCTATGAATTCAGAGAAATGTGGCTTGATGGAGCAATCTTAAACATGTCAGTGCAGCTGCC
Organism: Hydrophis major; assembly: GCA_033807585.1. Taxonomy (NCBI): domain Eukaryota; kingdom Metazoa; phylum Chordata; class Lepidosauria; order Squamata; family Elapidae; genus Hydrophis; species Hydrophis major. The sequence goes on along the minus strand of CM066328.1, from coordinate 323,366,211 downwards.
TTCACATGGTCTCCTCCAATATGCCTGCAGGTGGGACAAATTGTCAGGCATGAAAAACCAGCTCCACATGTTATGGTCCAATTAATAAATTTATTGCTAAAAAGCATGTGCACAGGAATTTTCTCAAGTAACTCTTGGTATCTGCTTGGAATTAGATAAGGTCAATGGAATTGGAAGTGGGAGGGGTTCTGACTATGTAGGGATGCTAGGCTGATTCCTGTTTTAGCTCCACCCCCAGATTCTACCACTCCTTCTCCTCCCCTAATTTTGTGCAAAAGAATTAATAGACACAACTTTAACATCAGGATTCATATAAGGACAAAGAAATATCAAAGTATTTCAACCTTCCAAGGTTGATTGCTAATAGCATCGATGGCAGATCTGAAAATGACAGTTCTGAGAAAACTGTCACAGCACCATTGAGTGAGAAATTGTTGATGTCACATAGATCAACAGATTTCAGGCAATCTCCACAAACAACGGATTTTTAATACATTATAATTGTTAATTGATAAGCTCTAGTACTCTAGTACATGTAACCTATATCCAAATTGCCAGCCTTTCTTCTCCTCTCTTTTCCCCATCTCATCCCAAATTAAACTCTCTGGTAGTCTATTCTATGCATCCAATGAAAGCTTATAATTTTTTATTTAAATAATTTTTATTAAACAATTTTCCTTATATACAACATCATTTCCATTCATTGCAATATTTCCGTGATGGTATACATACTTTTACATAAAGAACCTTATACCTTTTAATAACATTTGTTAATTAGAGAAAGTGCTCCCAGACCTCTGATTTTTTTTCTTTGCACCCTTTTTCAAGAAGCCCTTTTCTGTAGGATCCTTTTTCAAGAAGCAAACTGCTGCTTTCAAGCAAAGTCCTCCTTTATACATCAATACATTTGCAACATGAGGCACAACTCATATTTTATGTTGTAGGCAGTATACATTATTTCTGTGATACAGGTTGGATACTTTTGCAGAAATAAGAAAAGCAGCTCCTGATCCTTTTGTGACTGTATTCAATTTGCAGTTGTGGGATTGTTTTTTCAAGTTTGCATTATTTTACAGTGTGTGGCAGAATAATATAACTTCCAGAAATTCAGCTCTTAATGAGATTTCCAGAATCATTCCAAACAGTATGTAGGCAGCTGCTTAAAAAAAAAAAAATCAGTTGCAACACCAAGAAATATATCTTTGTATATATATGTGTGTGTGTGTGTGTGTGTGTGTGTGTGTGTGTGTGTCTGTCTGTCTGTCTGTCTGTGTATATGTGTATGTGTATATGTGTATGTATGTCTATCTATATCTATCTAGCTATCTATATATTATATAGTTATATATATATATATATATATATATATATATATATATATATATATATATATAGATGAGATTCTGCTGAAACATTGCTATAACTTTAAAAGCACAACTACAATGACGTGGGAAAATACCCGAACAAAGCTGAATGCCATACATGTAAGTACCCGCGAAAACTTAAGAAATATATATATATATTCCTTAAGGCAGCTCCGATCACTCTTTGCTCGCACAAGCACGAAGCCAAAAGCACCAGCCTAAAGATGGTGAATGGGACCTCGTCAAAACGTCGCCAAGATACTCTCAATCTTACATGGGAAAAGACCCGAACACACAAAGACCTGCATACCTGTACCCGTGATTTTGTCTGTTGTTCCTCTTATGTAGGGCAGGACAACTGTTCCACAGTCAGCAAGATACTATGCAGGCATCACATCAAGACTGCCTTCAAAATGCACAAAAAATGGCAGCCATCCTAAGAAACTCCAAAGATAAAATTTACCTTGAAAACCAAGGCATATATGAAGTACCCTGCACATCATGCCCTGCCACAAACATAAGACAAACCAACAGAAGGATAAGTACCCGCCTTGAAGAGCACAAGAATGCAATAAAAAAGCTGGACCACACTTCCTCACTAGTCCAACACATGAAAGCCACAGGTTATAGCATCAACTTCAGTGGCACCAAAGCCCTAGCCACTATAGAAAACCCCAGCCACAGAATTATCAGAGAAGCCATAGAGATTGAAAAAAGACCTGAAAGCATGAATAGAAGAGATAATTCCACCAGACTGTCAGTTATTTGGAAGCCTGCACTCACAAACAAAAAAAATCTCCACACCACAAGCCAGGCAAACACCTGGGCACAAAGAGATCCCCCCTGATAGCTCAAACATACCCCAACCGTGCACCCACATGAAACCTAGCTTCCTAATAAATGATAGCCATCCATTTACTTGGAGCCAAGCTGCACTAAAAGCCTCCAATACAGGAACACAATGTTGCCAGCCAATCAAGACAAAAAAAGCCATAAAACAGACAGAAGATATTAGAAACATCAATCAAGCAGAACACAGCAAACTCCAAGACCAATAAACACAGACCAAGACTCCCAAGCAATCAGGATGAGGAAAAAAGCATTCTGGCACAGCAGATGGCTAGTACCAAATTTAAAACAGAAACGGCTGTGAAAGTCTGACTCACAGACGAACACAATACAGAAGCCTGATGATGGCAGATGAAATTCTGCCGAAACATTGCTGCAACTTTAAAAGCACAACTATAATGATGTTGGAAAATACCCGAACAAAGCTGAACACCATACATATAAATGCTTTGTTCGTGTATTTTCATATAACAAATGTTTGGGGAGTGCCAGTAAACAATCTGAAACTTTATGATGGGGTCAATAAGTTGAAGAGTTTGGGGACCCCTGATTTAAACTGATATTCAACTCCATGAACCAATAAATATCTAAGAGTGCCAGATAAGACAATTGACAATTCAATTTGCCTACACTGAAATTCAGAGCACAAATAAATATGCAAAGAGATCCCACCACAGATGTACTAGATTTGGCCCTGCAGGCAGATATTTAATTTACCTGGAAATACTTAAAGAGGAAATGCAGCTGAGTGAACTGCAGCTACACCCGGTTGCTTGAAAAATGCCTGTAGGGAGATACATGAGTTCCAAAGTAATGCTAAGAAACCTTTGCTATCCCGGAAGCTTCAGAGGTGGATGCCCTTGAATTTTATTCTGACACCACTGTGACTGCAGAATTCAACTCCATTCAGAGCTGAGAGTTGGCAGCAAATTATGTTAACTCACATATCTTTATTGGTTGCCTATTGTGTTCCTGGAACTATTAAAGGAACTTCTCTTTAGCTGGAAAATCTAAGGGTCTACATAAATTTAACTAAGTCCTTCTCGTCTCCTTTATTGACCTCACCCCTTTCCTAAGAGGTCTGTAGGGGGCGTGCATAAGTGCACCAAAGTGCCTACCATCCTTGTCCTTTTGTTTCTTTTATTTTCTTATATATATCCATTTATTCATAATTATGTTTATACTTATACCTATTATCTTGTAAGCAACTGACAAATCAAATAAATAAATAAATTATATATATATATATATATATATATATATATATATATATATATATATATATATATATATATATATATATATATATATATATATATATATATATATATATATATATATATATATATATATATATATATATTCTGAGGTTCTCGCGGGTATTTGTATGTGGATCTTTGGTTATTTGGGTTTTCTCCCGTGTAAGATTGGAAGTATCTAGGCAACGTTTCGATGAAGTCTCATTCATCATCTTCAGGCTCGGTCTTCAGCTCTGTGCAGCCAAGTCCCCAGCCAATCAAGTCACACCCCCACTAGCAGTTAAAAGGAAGAAGCAGCTGCAAGCTCACATCACTCTGAGAAGCACAGAGCTGAAGACCAAGCCTGAAGATGATGAATGAGACTTCATCGAAATGTTTCCTAGATACTTCCAATCTTACGCGGGAGAAAACCTGAATAACCAAATATATATATATATATATATATATATATATATATATATGTGTGTGTTTTCTTAAGTTTTCGCGGGTACTTACATGTCTGGCATTCAGCTTTGTTCGGGTATTTTCCCACGTCATAATAGTGGGAAAATTATTATTAATTATTATTATAATTATTAATTATTATTATATAATATATATTATTATTATTATTAAATTATTAAAACTATTATGACGTGGGAAAATACCCTAACAAAGCTGAATGCCAGACATATACACACACACACACACACACACACACACACACACACACACACACACACACATATATATATATATATATATATATATATATATATATATATATATATATATATATAATAATAGGTTTCCATCTCTTAAATTTGTGGATGTTACATTAGGGAACAAAAATTCTGGAATAAGATTATCCAAGCTGGACTTCTCCAGGGACATTTGACTGATGGCTAGTGTTTCGTCTGAACTTGATTTTTGTGTGATGTTTTAAGGACAAGGAGGTTGTTCTCCTGTGCTGATGGAAAATATAATTTGTCCACTATTCATTTAAAAGCAAATCAAGTCAGATAGGATGGGTACTTTTTTCCCTTAAGTGTTTATCATCTAGTGAAACCTCAAAGATATTCCTTTTCCATGGCTCCTGGAGCCTATAAAACACCCCCTAAGATTTGTACAGATTGGGTATCTTGTTCACTTTTCAGAGAGTTGTGAAGACCAGTTATTGAGCAACAGTGGAAGTCCAGTAAATATACAGTTAAGATGTTCCCAAAGCCCCTCCTTCTATGAGCCAGACAAAATTAAATGCAGCTACAGGTTTTCAGGTGTTGGACTATCACCACACCATTCCATCCTTAGCCTCAGAAGCTCTTTGGGTGATTTTGAACCTATCTCCTTCTCTCCCTCTGTCGTATCACGCACTACTGTTGTGGGACAAAAATAGGAGGATGGAGTGCTATGATCACCCCGCTGAGCTCCTGAAGGAAAGGCAGAGTATAAATCTAATAAATAAATGAACATCACCACTGAACTCATTTGAAACCAATGAATCAGTAAAGGACTCCTTTTTCTCATCTTTCAGACTTGCCAATAACAGTTGAATGCACCTATTAGCAATGTACAGGAAAGTGATGGATTGGTGGCTGAAATGCCCTACATTCAATACCAGGGTCTATGATCCTAAAAAGATGATTGGCTGAAGACAGGCAACAAACTGTTCCGTATCATATCCCAGCATCTGTGAAAAAGCTGTTGGGATGGGAAAGGCTGGACTATGCAGATTCTAGATACTACTAGATAAGCTTGTAGAAAGCAGTATATAAGATGTGTGAAGGAAAGGCTAAATGACAACAATTATGGATCTGCAATCCAATTTGAATCACTGGCTGATTCAACAAGTTGAATTTGATTAAAATTGTTACTTTGAATAACAGATTGATTCCACGAATATTGTTGATTCAATTGAGAAAAGGGATGATCAAACACACATTGATCATCCAACTGATCTGAAAGCCCTAGACTTGATAGGTCACATTGAATGGGCTTGGTGATTTGGTTTGCAGATTTGATTCATATGAGTGATTTGACTACATTGCCTTCAAATCAAAATTTCAACGTGAATTTTCACATCGCCACATCGCCACATAGCAATATCAACAATGCATTTGTTTACAGGATGCTAGAGGACAGGAAGTTAATATTCATTATAATCATACTCTAAAGAAAACCCTTTGGAAAAAGAGTATGTTTAAAGAGCTCTATTTCTAATTACTGATTCCCTTCCATTCTCCTTTCTCTGTTTGTTCAAGAATTCTCTCAGGGTCATCCCTGGCTTAATAACTGAAATTCACTGAATTTCTTTTATTAGTCATTCAGAAGCCTGAGTGTAAATAAATATATGCTTCATTACTCATCTGAAAATATGTCGTATGGGAAATGTAATTGTGTGTTTATTTAAATCTTGATGCAGTTCTATCCATATTTGTCACTCATTTCTGTTGGAATATGCCATGTACTTGTAACCCAAATTAAAAAATTTTGAGGAAAGGAGAAGCAGAAAAGTAAAAAATCTTTCTATGATAATCAAAAAACATAACAGCACTTCTATATCACAGAAGTGAGTCAACTTTTGCACAAGCAGTCAAAGGGGTGCTTTTATATTACAAGATCTGCTAATTATTACATTCTTTAGGAAAAGAAAATAATATTATTTGGTCTCACTGTGGCTTCATCTCAGATTTGCAAATTTACCATAAAGCTCAAGCCCCTGGGCAAAGGTTACCACTTGGAGCACATATGTTGTAACATGACCAGAGAATGCCATGAAAAGCAAAGTTAGATGCATTTCTTTTGTGGGGGGAAAACTTGTAGAATCAATGAAAGGCAGCATCAAAACACAAACAAAATTGATATGAATACTATATGGGGTACATCAGCTGCCAGATTGTCATTTTGTGGTTTAAATGTTTAGCCCAATAAATCTACCCCAAAGAATTGTGGAATTAGCTATCATCTTTCTGGCAAATCAGTTTCTACCACTTCTTTAAGCTTCGGGGGGTGACACTTTGATTTTTGTTGTGGGGGGGTCATATTTTACAATTATTTCATCTTAGCTTACAGAAATGGCAACTAAAGCATATTCCAGCTTACAGACTTACAGGGATGTTTTACAAGCTAATTAATAGTTTTCTATGAAAAGTCACTCTCATTAAGTTTCATGATAGTAACAAAGTTGACTATGGCTGTTTCTTTTTCTACCTGTCCTAGTTTTTGCTTCTTGTTAAAATGCTACTGTTAACATAGTGGAAATTGATCCATATGTTAATGCTGACTCTGTATTTTAAATGGCAATCTTGCTGTCACAGATACACCAAGGGCATTTTGTTCAATGCAGGGAATGCACAATATATGATTGATTGATTGATTGATTTCAAATATTTACATAGACACCCATTTTATATTGAAATATGGATGGCTCCCAATCAACAATTAAACAGGTGGTGCAGTGGTGCAGAAACTTAAGGATTCTGGATCTGCCTACCAAAAATGGTCAACATTCCAGCAATTTGAGCCCTGGTAGCACCATGGGAAGTGAACTCCATCACTCACTTCTAACTCCTGTGCTACCACTCAGAAGTTTGAAAGCATTGTGAGTAAATAGCAAAATAACAATAACAGAGTTGGAAAGACCTTGGAGGTCTTCTAGTCCAACCCTGCTATTCAGGCAGAAAACCCTACAGTTTAGACACATGATCTTAAAAACCTCCAGTGTTGGAACACTTGAACTTTGGGAGGCCAGTTGTTCCACTGATTAATTGTTCTAACTGTCAAGAAATTTCTCCTTAGTTCTAAGTTGCTTCTCTCCTCGATTAGTTTCCATCCATTGCTCCTTGTCCTGCCTTCTTATTGGAAAATAATTGACTCTTCTTTGTGACAGCCCCTCAAATATTGGAACACTACTATCATATTACCCCTACTCATTTTCATTAAACTAGACTTTCCCAATTTCTGCAACTGTTCTTCATATGTTCCTTAATCATCTTTGTTGCTCTTCTCTACATTATTTCTAGAATCTCAACATTTTTTTTTTTATTATGGTGATCAAAACTGGATGCAATGAGTACCACTCCAGTGGGAAAGGCTAGCTGTATGAGAAGAATGGAAGACAGTGCTGGACCTTCTGAATGGAAGACAGTGCTGGACATGAGGCACCAGAAGAGGTCACCAGAAGAGGCACCAGAAGAGGTCACCAACTCAAACACCGCTAGCCAGCTAGTGCAAGCTAGTTTTCCCCCTGTGGTGTACCATGGATAAGCGTGCAGACATGAAACTAAACAAACTAGCAGTTAGACTGTCAGGACTATTGTGTAACATATAAATCTCCCTGACAAATGTATGTTATACATACAAAATAAATAATTAAATAATTAAAACTTCATCAATAATAAAACATAATACATATATATATTACAACCATAACAATACAATCTATATATATTCTGAAGGCCCTTTATTCATTAATCCTAGAATCACTGAGAATGTATTGCAAACACAGGGTAGTCATATAATTCTGGAGTCATTTTCAGAGGAAAAAATAGTTAAGAATTTGCCTTATGTCAAAGTGGTACAGCCAGTCAGGCATCAAGAAAAAAAAAATCGGCATCAGTGCCAATTAATAGATAATCAATGCCCACAAGCAGAAGAACGGATGCATAGGGTTTTTTTGTCAATTTCCTTTTTTTCTTTTATGCCTCTGGCAACTTGCATGGGATAACTGAGTACTTTTGTTCTAGAATAATGGAATCAGCACTTTGAAAACAATACAAAGGCTTAAATGGTGTCATGGCTGAAACAAGATGAGAATTTATTTCCAGGACACTTTCTGCTGATCTTGCAAACATGACAGGTTCTGTTCCCTACTTTATCTAATCTGGTGAGACCCAAAAGAACTATTCCTGCCCTTAAACAAAGCCTCCCTATCACCATCTGCTAATCCTTTCCTTGCTGAAAAGGAAGAAATATTGCTCACCGTTAACAAAGGCAAAATGAAAATGACTAGAGACAGCAAACATGTTCCTGCTTGCAATTTACTAAAGCAAACCTAATGAGGAAATAGCAACAAAATAACTGGGTGATAGGCACCTAATCCCATCAGTGTTTCTCACTTGCTAACAAGAAAGGATTGCTGCATCTAGCACCCAGTTACCCCTTAAAAGCTGAATGTTTCTCAACAGTAAAACAACTTACACAATCAAAGTTATCCAATTTTCTCTGTAAGATCCCAAGATTCTGATAATAAATCAGTGCCCTAGAATTTTCCATACCACAATTCAAAAATCTTATAAATGATCTTCTTTTCTAGTGTACTTTGCTTCTCTTCATTTGTAAGCTGAAACCCAACAACTGTTATTTCAATAAAGTATGATTTACCTCCTCAGCATTTCATCTTTCAGATCCACAAGAGTAGGGTTTAACTAAAGCCCTTTTATGTGCACCAATCCAGCTCCTTCCTCTCCTTTGTTAAGGAGATGAAAGCCTTACTGAAATCCATCCCTTTCCACCAATGAAAATGGGGGATCTCCTTGCCTGTCCTGATGTCTAACATAGGTATGTAAATATTTTAAATAGAAGTGTTAGTTTCTTGACATTGAAGCTCCTGGAGAATTATGGTGAATTCAAGGTCTCTGATCCAATTGCTTAAACTATGGCTCAGTCTTGTCATGATTACTGGAACTTATTTGCTCAGTGGCTGATTGTATGGATGGCAAGGAACCAGCTGACAATTGCTATTCAAATCAAACACTTCCCTGATTTTATCTTGGTAGATCTTCTGAATCCGTGGAGGTCTTCTAGTGAAAATTGTCCCAAAATATGGTGCAATCCACTGAAACAAAGAGATTTTCATTCACAAAAGGTCCCTTACTTTGAATAAAAATGTTCATCTGGATTCAACCCCAAATAATTCCCCAATAAACCAGATTTATATTATTTTCTTTTATTTTCATAAAATATTTTATTTCCTTATTAGCATTTGTTTCATATATAGAAATGTTTATTTTATTTACTTGTTTGTTTAAGAAAACCAGTTGCCCAGTAACTGACCCAGATTGGGTCCAGAATCCAATATTATTTAGAAAACCATCAACTGTAAATACATTTCTTTATATCCTACTAGAAAAACCATATTCTGCAAATAAATTTACTAATATTTGCATCCTTATAGCTCACCCAGGTTCATATCCAAGGAATATACCAATCTAAGATCAGCACAACTTTTGCATAACCTGTTACGTTGTAGGGTTTCTACAAAGATGAAAAATTATTCATGACAGTGGGGAGGAACAAAGCCAGTAGACATGCTTTGTGGATTCCTTAGCTAACTGTAGTTTTCAGTTCTAAGCATATCAATGGCAACATAATAGAAACAGTTTCCATTGATTTCAGTGCACTTATGGGAATAGAAATTCAAATTCATTGTTATAGATTCGTTGTTATAAGCCATTTGTACATAAATTTCATTAATTAACACTCTGTCTAGAAAAAAAACTGCCTGCAGTTTGATCTGTAATATATTACTTCAAATGTTTTCAATTGTCAATGATTAAAAGGTTAAGTTAAGCAAGAAATAACTCTTTCATACAACCATATGTTTAATTTCTGCAAGCCATGCAATTAAGAAATTCTTGTTTGCAAAGGCAAATTCTTCTTATGTTTGCAAACACCTTGACCCTCACTATCTAGACATACAAAATGTTGGAATTTGCAAAACAGGAAATATTTAAAACTAACTGTTTCTGAAGCTATATAAGAGTTTGTGTGGGAGATTAATTCCAAAAATTTGTGAGGAAAGGAAAAATAGAAGGTTACCTCTGCTAGGAACTAAGGTCTAATACGAACTGTCTATATAATTCATTTCAATTGTTTCTTGTCAGATGAGTTTACCTCTAGATTCAGGTTAAAATATATCTTTTCAGAAAAACCTATTTCAACCTAAAGGATGGAATTAAAGTCCTTCTCATACTAATGTTAAATAATCTATATCCCCCAAACTTTAAATAAATTTTCAGTAGGTTACCTGTAGAATTTCCAAGTCCTGTATTCGGTTTGTTGCAATTAGTTGCAAGTAATTATTTTGATGCAGAACTGAATCTTTGTGTTTTTGCATGAACCTCTGATTTTCTTACTCAGTGTTCAAAAGATTTCTATCAGAATTGACTGATGTGCACTCATATGCATTAATATGCATTTCTTCATTTCTGAATCAAGAGAAAAATATGCTGACCAAATTTGCACAGCTGAGCTCAAATCTTTTCCAACAATGAAGGTCGGGTGTGGGTCTGTTCTTTCAGTTTTAACATAGGACAATTTAATTGGTGGACTGACTAGTTGGATTTCTTCTACCCCAAAAGTTATTAACTACCAGGTGAAAAAGATCTGGTCCACTTTTGAAGGTCTAATTAAACTGATTTATTGCTACTCATGCCTATGCAAAAGAATATTCTCAACTAATGGTTAGCACCTGCTAGAGTTAGACAAAGGTCAATACAATTCAAGAGAGTTTGGGTTTAGTTTGCAGGTGGCCACATAGGGATTTTAGGCTGATCTATCTGTCCCCAGGTTCTCCCACTCCTTCTCCTACACTAACCAATGGGGAAAAAACAGTGGCTCTCATTTTTAGCTCATTGGCATCTGCCTAAAAACCAAAAGTAATTCATTCCCCAGTCATAATGCTCACAGTTGGCTTAGCAAGAATGAAGCAAAAATTAAGAAGAATATCCCAGCAACTATATTCCATCTACAATCACAAGATACATTACACTAGAGTGTAATGTATGCTAGAGTCTTCCACATTTTCTTCTTGTCTTTCAATGCTGTCTTACTGCTTAAATTTTTGGATCCTTCCACTGATAACAAAAAGCTGCAGATGGTTTACACAACAATTTCCTGAATCCTTGTCATTCTTGGAACTATTATTATGCTCCTTAAAGTGTGGCAGGGCAGACATTGGTGAATGTGAGTGGAAATCTTGATCATTTCCCATGTGAAAGTTAATTGAAATAGAATAGAATAACAGAGTTAGAAGGGACTTTGGAGGCCTTCTAGTCCAACCCCCTGCTTAGGCAGAAAACCCTATATCATTTCAGACAAATGGTTATCCAGTCTTTTCTTTAAAACTTCCAGTGTTGGAGCATTTACAACTTCTGGGAGCAAGTTATTCCACTGATTAATTGTTCTAACCATCAGGAAAATTACTGTGCTCTATAAATTTTCATTCAAAATATTCCTAAACATTAATCTACCTTAAGGGTATGGCAGGAAGCTTGCATACATAGTATATTGAGTGACCTCCCTCCTCCTTCACCCTGGCTCATCTTTTTTCTTTCTTTTTAAATAAAAGTCATCAATTTTCCAAACAATTGGTAGATGTGTGTCCAAGAATAACCCATTGGCAGTTGGTGGTCTATAAAAATGTAATAAACAAATGGCAGTCATTTTTTTTACACAGAAATTTTACAGATCTTTTCAAAGACCACAGAACACATGTTTAATAACAAATCTTGTGATCTTGTAGTGAATATAAGGAGTTTGTGTAATGTCTGAACAATTCCTTGCAAAGTGTGGGTCAGCACTGCCTGATCAGATTTTTCCACAGGAACCAGATTTCCAGTTTCTCCTGCAATACATGCCAAAATGGATGGCAATGGCTATTGACTAGAGAATAGAGAGAATACCTGCAGCAACCAGGACCAGCCAACAGGAATTCTGAAGGTACTACTTTTTGGTTACATATCCAAGGTGGTCAAGAACATGATTTAACTTCAAAAAAGGCAATTAGGATCTTACAAACAACAATCTCTCATCTCTTGATTGGCGATCTCTATTCACTGGATGCAATACTGTTGAAGACCATTACAACATATTTTTACTTGAAGTCAAAAGAGTCTTCAAACTATATGTACCAATAACAATTCCCAAACCCCAAAAAAACAAATTACCCATAACAATAAGGAAGCTCCAATCCAAAAAGAAATCCCTTTGGAGGAAAAACAAATCTGGTCACGTTGCCAACTTTAAAAGCTGATACAAAAATTTATGCCACCAGATAAAGACTGAATGCACCAATTATCACATTAAGCAAGAGGAAAACCATCTATGCACCAATTCCACCCGCAGTTTCTACAATTTTGTAAACAACAAACTTAAAGGCTCAAGGTCCATCCCACCCCTGAAAGGACCAAATGGTAAAGACTAATGATGAAAACATTAAAGCCAACCCCTTTAACACATTCTTTAACACATTCTTTGGCTCAGTCTTTGGAAACAGCAATGGATCATGGATCAGAATATTTCCTAGTTGAACCACAGATAACTGCAATGATCTAATACATATCGATTTTACAGAAGATAATGTTGAAAAAGCACAACGCAATCTAAAATCATCTCTATCTATTGGACTGGACTGAATATGTGCCTACATCTTAAAAATGCTATCCACTGCCATAGCAGAACCTCTAAGCATAATCTTTGAAAAATCTTTCAGGACTAGCTCCTTGCCAAACCTATGGTCACAAACCACGGTCATCCCCATCTTCAAAAAGGGAGACCCCAGCCTAACAGATAACAGATAATTAGAGTTGGAAGGGACCTTGTAGGTCATCTAGTCCAACCCCCCCTGATCAAGCGGGAGATCCTACACCAGTGGTTCCCAAAGTGGTACCGCCCCCTGGGGGGTGGTGAGATGCCTTGGGGGGGCGCTAAGAGGCAAGGGGGCTGGCAGGGGGGTGCTAAGAGGCAGCAGGGGGGTGTTCAAGGCACTGGTCCTGCAGGTTCACCCATTAACTAGCACCGCTTCAGAGCCAGCACCTCCAATGCGGAAGTGGTGGCACATTATGCACCGCCGCGGCAGCATTCAATGCACCATCCCCCTGCCACCTCTTAGTGTCCCCAAGGGGGCTGGCAGAGGGGCTCTAAGAGGCAGTAGGTGGGTATTTGAGGTGCCAGCCGGCCCTGCAGGTTCACCCATTGAGGCACCAGCTCTGGAGCAGTGCTACAGTCAATGGGTGAACCTGCAGGACCGGTGCCTTGAACGCCCCCCTACCACCTCTTAGCATCCCCAAGGGGACCAGCAGAAGGGTGACCAAGGGGGCCAGCAGAATACCCCTGTTCTAAAGCTGTCAAAATTCCAAAAACTGGTCAAGTAGCTCTGGGGAGGCCAGTCATAAATTAGAACACTTGCTAAATAACTGGTCATTAAATGAGGACCACTTGTATTTGGTTTGCCAGTCACCTGGCCATGCCCACCCCGTCACTTGACCAGTAAGCTATGCCTACCCAGTCATGTGACCAGCAAACCACACCCTCAATTAGGCCACACCCACAGAAATTTGAATCCCACCCTTAGGTGGGGGGCACCAAGGATGAGTTTGTAGCACCAAGGGGACAGTGGACCAAAAAAGTTTGGGAGCCACTGCCCTACACCATTTCTGACAAATGGCAGTCCAATCTCTTCTTGAAAGTGTCAAGTGATGGCGCTTGCACAACTTCCGAGGGAAAGGTGTTCCTTTGGTTGATTGTTCTGACTGTCAGAAAGTTTCTCCTTATTTCCAGGTTAAACCTCTCCTTGTTCAGTTTCCATCCATTATTCCTTGTCTGGCCTCTTTGAAAATTACAGACCAATATCTTTATGTTGCGTCACCTGTAAAGTCATGGAATCAATTATTAACCAATCCATTATCCTCCACTTAGAGACAAACAACTTACTCTCTAACAAACAATTTGGTTTCAGAAAAAAATTATCCTGTTATCTGCAACTCCTACACTGCAAAAACATATGGACTACACAACTTGATCAGGGCAAAGCAAATGACACTATTTACATAGACTTCTATAAAGCCTTTGATTCAGTGGTACACAACAAACTACTCCTAAAACTAAAATCTTATGGCATCTCTGGACACCTGCATAACTGGATAGATGCATTCCTATCAAATAGCCAACAAATGGTCAAAATTGGGAGCGTCCTATCAAATCCTATACCTGTCAACAGTGGTATCCCCCAAGGTAGCGTTCTAGGACCAACTCTCTTTATACTTTACATAAATGGCCTCTGTGATCATATTAAGAGCAACTGTGTACTCTTTGCTGATGATGTAAAGCTATTCAACATCACAGACAATATGCTACCCTTCAAAATAACCTCAACTATGTGTCAGAATGGTCAAACAAATGGCAACTTCAAATCTCAACAAACAAATGCTCTGTCTTACAGATCAGCAAAAAAAAAATCAGAAAATAAAATACAAGATGAATAATCAAGACCTTGTTGATGATCCAAACTCTGTCAAGGACCTTGGATCATCGCTAATGATCTAAGTGCTAGAGCCCACTGTAACTACATAGCCAAAAAGGCATTAAGAGTTGTTAACCTAATCCTGCGTAGCTTTTTCTCTGGTACACTACTAACTATAGCAGAGGTCCCCAACCTTTTGGACCTTAGGGTCCACCAAACTCAAAATTTTAAATCCTGGAGGCCTGAGACCCTGGGAAAATTCCCCAAAAAGTCTGCAGGAAAATTCCCCATCCTATTTTCCTATCGATCGTTCTTTATTTGGGATTGCAGGATACTGTTTCTAGCTCCCTTCTTAGAACAGGGTGAGACTTATGGCTTCATGCAAGGAAAGCAGCAGAAGCAGCAGAAGTCTTTCTTTCTCTCCCCCAAACTCCACCAGAAATGAGTCTTTGTGAGACTTGTCATGCCAGCGCAGCCTCTTGAAGCAGGACGGCTTGCAGGGTCCCAAAGACTCATTTCTGGCAGAGTTTGGGGGAGAGAAAGAAAGACTTTTGCTGCTTGCATGCAGCCAAAAGCAGAAGGAAGCAGAAAGAAGCAGCCCGGTGGCCAGGCAAGGTGTATGGAGTGAGTGGGGCAAGTTCCCCCCCTCCACCCTTTCCCCTCACTACCTTGTGTTCTTTGCATTGTGACGCAAGCCTAGTGTTCCCGCGGACTATTTGGGCAGCGCAGTCTTGTGTTCCCGTGCAACCGGGATTAATTGCTTTGGGAATTGACATTTCTCTGCGGACCACCAAAATTTTCTCGTGGACCACCAGTGGCCCCCAGCCCACTGGTTGGCAACCACTGAACTAGAGCATACAAAAGATTTGCTAGACCAATATTTGAATACAGCTCATCAGTCTGGAATCTGCATTATATAACAGATATTAATACAGTCGAGAAAGTCCAGAAATATTTCTTGAGAAGAGTTGTCCACTCCTCTACTCATAGCAGAATACCTTATGCTACCAGACTTGAAATTTTAGACCTAGACAACCTAGAACTATGCCGCCTTCAGTCCGATCTAAGTATGGTATATAAAATTATATATTGCAATATCCTACCTGTCAATGAATACTTCAGCTTCAACCACAACAATACAAGAACACACAATAGATACAAACTCAAAGTAAACCACACCAAATTTGATTGCAGGAAATACAACTTCAGCAACAGAGTGGTCAATGTCTGGAATATTCTACCTGACTCTGTGGTTTCTTCCCCAAACCCCAAAAACTTTAACCTTAGACTGTCTACTATTGACCTCACCCCTTTCCTAAGAGGTCTGTAGGGGGCGTGCATAAGTGCACCAATGTGCCTACCGTCCTTGTCCTATTGTTTTTTTTGTATTCATATCCACTTCATGTATTCATAACCATGCTTATACTTATACCTGTTATCTAATACTTGCTTGACAAATAAATAAATAAATAAATAAATAAGAAGAATCAAAGACAGCTCTTACATTTGGAGAAAAAAATATTATTGAAGAAATGTAATAGCTAAGGACAGAGATAGGCTGGAGATGAGATAAAAATTGTACTGAAACAAAATGTCCTTTAATAATGATTAAGGAGATGTCTTTCACATATTCACATTTGGAAAGTTGCTGTATTTTTGGAACACACTATACAGAATTCAAACGGAAAAACAAATGAATTGAATAATACAAATAAAATATACCTACAGATGCAGTCATGTAGTGAATAGTTATAAACGGAAGGCAGTTACAAGAGAATACATGTAAAAAATAGTTAATTGAAAAGATTTTGCACATTTCTATACTATCCTCATTCTTTGCTCTTCGAGAGATCAACTATTGGTGCCTGTTGAAATCAAAATGGCAGCAACATGAGCACTTAAACCAGAGATGTCAAACTTATGTCATCACAGCATCATCATGTCAGGATTCTTTCCCACTCCGCTAAACCAAGCATGGGCATAGCCAGCATAAGATGCATCTGGCCCACAGGTCACGAGTTTGCTCCTAATTGTTATCTGCTGGCTCTTAATATTCTGATCTGTTGGCTCTTAATATTCTGATCTGTTGGCTCTTAATATTCTGAATATGCATTTTGAAACAGCCAGGCAAGGCAAAGATTTTCTTGTATTTTTCTCCCCATAGTTTATTTTTACCTAGGATATTCTTAGAGTAAGCAGTGGTGGGATTCAAAAATTTTTACTATCGGTTCTGTGGGCATGGCTTGGTGGACGTGGCAGAGGAAGGTTACTGAAAAATCCTCATTCCCTCCCCACCCCACTAACCTGCTTTCCAGCTCCATTCTCCTGTGCAGGGCAACAAAAGAAGATCCAGTCAATCAGCTGGCTCTTGAGAGGCAGAGAATAGATGGGGGTGGGGCCTGTCAGAGGTTCTCTGAACTACTCAACATTTCCACTACCGGTTCTCCAGAACTGGTCAGAACCTGCTGAATACCACCTCTGAGCGTAAGGTTATACTCCAGAAAATCTGCATAGAATATCTAGAAATAATAACAGTAATGGCCAGATATTTGGAATGAATACCTCTTGGCCTCTAGATTTGACCTGATCACATAGGAAGGGATCTCACAAATATGTGAACATCTCCCACAGTTTGCCATGTTCCCAGGGTTGAGCTCAGGGTTCACATGGGTTTGGGTGAACCCTTAGCTCTGGCGATCGGTTGGCTCTGCCCACCCGTCCATGCCTTAGTCTGTCCTTTATTTCTGCAGTTTTGACACTCAGATGAGGCACGGCACAGAGGATTATACTGCACCTCAGCTGTTTTACTCACCGGTGTTGCAGTGGAAAGTAAGTTGTAAACCTGTAAAATGGTGGTTTTGTAATGTGCTGCGTGCACGCTCGCCGAACCCATTGTGAAACTTGTAGAAGCCCACCACTTCATGTTCCAAAATAGTAACCCTTATTTATTATTAATAAATTAGCATAAAAGCAGTCAATAGGAATAATAGCACTGCAGAGATAAGTAATAATATAACCTAAGCAGAGAAAAATGAAAAGCTTAGCATAAAAAGGCCTTCATTGCTATTCCCAAATAACATCAGAATAGTATCAAGCAACCATCTTGGAAACAGCATTCCAGAATCAAATCACCAGTATAGAGAAGGTCCTTTCTGTTTTAACTACTCATTTAATCTCAGATCTCAAAAGACCAAGGAAGAGCCTCAATTGAAGCTGCTTGCAAATGAGCTTCTAATTGTAGTTTGAGGTCCCAGTTTATAATCCTCTGAAAGCATGGCTTGCGGGAAGAATTAGATTACTCTAAACTACATTTAGTTGTAGTTAAAAACACTGCGATACAAACATCTAATCTGGATTATCAACTTGTTTAAAAAGAGGAGAATTAAAACAAAAATTCTAAGAGTTTATGTGTTTTGTTCCGAATTGCAGCCTATATGTATAAGGAGTTTATAACTACCATTCTGAAGATGGCTAGTCTTCACCATTATCAATTCATTTGTTCAACAGCATTTCTTCAGAGCATATCGAGTTTATTTATATAAACTTTCAAAATGTATCACTATTTATAGCCTGCAAATTATTTATTTTCTGTGGCAAGAACACTGAGTTCTTTACAGGACATCCCTTTTTCCTTTGCCCTTTTTATTTTTGTTCCAGGATTATTATCTGTGGGAATTAAACAGAAAAGAATGTTAATAATGATGCTGAAAATGCGTAGCATGTTGGTCTGCTTTCATTGCTCAGAGAAAAAAACTTTTAAGTAGTCCTTATATTATTTCTTTTTCTTTTTTCCACCCATCCAATTGGTCAGAATCATAGTCACAAAGTTGTGTCCTCTGAACCAGGATACACTAAACCATTATTTCATTCTGTATAATTTTAAAAGAAAATGTGAAGTTTTTAAAAAAAATATTCATTATTTTATCATAAAAAAATAAGATACAGAACAATAAAACTCACAAATAAAATGAAACAAAACAAAAGCATACCTTGAACCCTAACAGCAACAAAAAAGAATAAAATAGTGTTGAATAAAAGAGGAAAAAGTGATCAATTAAATTTAACATGTAGGATCCTTACAAGTGCAGCTACCACAACAGGAAACATTCTAGAGTTCTTTTTGGTTATGATTTATTTAAAGAAATTAAACATTGGTCATTTCATGGTACTCACCTAGCTGACACATATTTTTAGAGGACCCATTTAGGTCCTTTTATTTCATATTAGCCTGCTTATCATAGAATGGAGATGCTCCATTTACCCTTTTCTGATATCGACCCTGTCATAGAACCCCACTTCTGAACTAGTTGTGAGGTCCCAAGTTGTTATGACCTGAAAATAACAGTGGAACATGAGAAACTGGAAGATTTCCTATACACTCCATGGATCATGGGAGAGGAGATATGAGGTGATGCAACAGTTGCCAATCTGTTTGATTTAGTTGCAGATAAGAAGCAGATTTTCTCCTGTTAATTGCATTGGCTTGGTGCCTATCCCAAGTGCAATTTTGGATTCAAGGGGCATCAGAATCTGGCTTCCACAGTTCTTTTTTTTTTTTTTTTGCAAATGGTTTGATGAACAGACAACAAGTTGAACCAGAGACGACATGTATCCCTGAAATTGAATAGCCCACCAGATTGCACTGAAAATGGGATTGAAAGGACGCAGATTTGTATTCTTACAAGCTGCACAACAGAAAATTCCCTTTGCAATGTCCACCAATTTGGAGAAGCCATGGTATCTCATTCCTTCTCCTCATGAAATCTTCTCTTTAAAATTTCACTTCATCTCAGAACATAACCCGAAACACATAACGCTTCAACATAGACCCATATTTTTCTCATCCCATTGGATATTTAGAGCTAAAGGTAAGGTTATAATTTGGCCCAAGAATCCATTCATTTTTCATTTTTCATCCATTCATTTTTCAACTGTTCAACATTTGCCATTAGATAACACAAATAAGGACAAAAATCTAAAACTTTGGTAAGTAGGTTAATAGATAAAGCACTAGATATGCCAATAATTGGAAATTTTATGTGGCTATATCTATGGCATGATTGACTATGTACAGAACCTGAACACAACCAAAACCTGTTTCTTGCTAAGACAATCAATGCAGCAGCTATATCTGAGCTGCACAAATCCATTTATGAGAAATGAACTCTTTGTTGCTATCTGATGATCCTAAGGCCAATAGGTCAATAATCCTTTTGAAAACAAAGTAAAATTGACTGGAGCGTACCATTTTGTCACACATTATGTACAGCAGTTAGTGGCAGCTTTTCCAATAGCTGATGATATTCAGAGAAATCTTCCAATCACAATCCTGACAAAAGTTGCATGGAGGAGCTGTACCGTGAGCAATGCAGCATTGCCTTGGACTGCTGGAACCTTGATAATGGAATCCTAGGGAAGCAGAGCAATTTTTTTTTAATCATTATATTTGGTCCCAGCTCTAGAGCTGGAAGAAAGCAAGACAAAACAGGTCTCTGGATGAGTCTACATACAACTGAGTCAGTGGTAAGATTCAAAAAATTTACTACTGGTTCTGTAGGCGTGGTTTGGTGGGCGTGGTGTGGCTTGGAGGGCATGGCTTGGTGGGTATGGCAGGGGAAGGATACTGCAAAGTCCCATTCCCTCCCCACCTCACTGACCTGCTTTCCAACTCTGTTTTCCTGTGCAGGGCAACAAAAGAAGACCCAGCCGATCAGCTGGGACTCAGGAGGCAGAGAATAGATGGGATTGGGGGTCAGTCAGAGGTGGTATTTACCAGTTCTACTAATTACTGAAAATTTCCACTACCGGTTCTCCAGAGCCTGTCAGAACCTGCTGAATACCACCTCTGAACTGAGTGTATGTATGTCTGTGCCTGCCTGGGGGATATTGTCCAAAAAGTCAAGATGGTGACTAAGGCAGTATGATTGAAACTCCACCTGTTTTTTTTTTATACATGTCCCCTAGCTTTGTTTAATTTATACTTTGGGTATTTTCTCAGTATTTTGGAGAGGAAAGATTACTTAAAGTAAAATAGTACATCTGTTTAGCTTCTTCTTGCAAATTCTGAAAAACTATACTACTGGATTTAAAGTGGGCATAATAGAGGGCTTCGGGGACTACAAATAGGGACTAGGATAACTATATGACATGTGATATTACTCATTCCATTATTTGCAACATGAGTATAATAAGACCAGCTAATATTATAAGGCTGCTGGAAGGCCCAATTCAGATATGCATGATTGACATTTCTTTATACAACACTGGATGACATGGTGGTTTCCAACGATGTGGGAAAATAAGAAATCTGTTGGAACCAATCAAAGGTCTATCTAGATTGCCATTCTGCTTCCCCAGAAGCAATCATATCTGCAGCCTTAGGACTCCAACAAGCAGAATGGGTCAGTAGCAGTGCAGATATTCAGAAGCCAGATGGGATACAATATGTAATCATCACAATAGTAACCACTGATGGTCTTATCCTTCATTAATTTGTCTAATCCCCTTTTAAAGTCCTCCAGGTTCAATCTATGATTCATGCTAAGCACCACTTGATGTTACAACCCAGAGCTGAGCATGGCTATATGAACCTGTTCGTGGGAAATTTACAAGTGTGCTTTCTCTCTACGGCAACATAAATATAAACACAAGCATATTTTTCACCAGGTTCTATTATATGTTTCTAGATTACTCTGAAGACATTTCACAGGGCACAATCCTGTATTTATGAGACACTTCAACCCTTCCCCTTGCAGAATTTGAGATCCAGCATGGCTGTAAGTAATGGCAATAAGCTTCTTTTCACCACAGGTTGTCTTTTCAAATGTCTTCAGTCTCTCACTCTCAGTTTTCAGGGGAAATATTCAGCTCTGTAATAATAGTACCAAGATAACCTGTAGTTGACCTATCTTTAGACTATAATAATTGTCCATGCAAGATGATTTTGTGAGATAACATAATGATGTAAGTGCTGTGCTAAGCTATAATGGAGGTGCTCTGTGTTAAGACATCCAACATAAAGCCGATTGTGTCAGAGGGTTTTTCTTTTCTTCATACACATTGTTAAATTTCAGCATACAGAACATGTTAAAACCCTTCCCTAGCATTGTGTGCAGATCATGCATTTCCATTAGAATGGCACTGTTTTTGATTAGGGGAAATACAGCCATCTTCCCAGGGAAGCAGAGCATTTCAGGTGTAAAAGAGGATTTGTTCTAAAGAAAGTGATCATAATGGGATTTAATGTAATTGAAAGTCAAGGTACAGTAGCGATGCACTGTATCAGTAGCCATATTAAAGTTTTCCTTGCATGTGGATTAGATCTCCTTGTGTAAACAGGAAACAGAGAGCCCCAGCATAAATCACTAATGAGTTGTACAGATTTAGTGTGTCAAGCTATAAAATCATGCAGAGAAACTTCAATATGTATTCTTTGGTAGATAAAAAAAATGGAATTATTAGGGCTCTACCTTGCATCCCTGAAAGGACAAAAAGAGATTAGAGTGAAATGTTATGTACATGATGTTATGAGTAATTAGCTAAAAACATTAGCTTGGGGAGAATCAAGATAACATTAATCTTCCAAGCTTTAAATTCCCCCAAATATTAACATTCCTGATTGTTCTTTGTTGAAAATTGTCAGTAGTTGAGAAGATCAATTTTCAAATGATTTTCTTGAAGAGCAGAAAAAGAGATAATTTTGCCATGAGTTCTTTGTTTAAATTACAATTGTTTGCTGATAGTACCTATTTAATATTTGGTATGGAGAAGAAGGTCTCCATACAGTTAAACCTGCTAACGGGAGCATTATTTTCTAACTCACCCCTCATAGGAATATCCTTTTACATAGTAAATCTACAGGGCTTGGAATTTAAAACAGTGCTACATTTCTCTAACAACACAAGACCTTCTTAAGAACAGGACAAGAAGGTCAAGAAGGAAATATGTTGGGCACACAACAGTGCCTGGCAGGCAAGAATGGGAAACAGAGACAGAAGTTTATGGTAAAAAGAGTAACTAACATTATGAGCAAAAGGACTAAGAAATGAATCCAGTGTCCTGACTGAAGAAGGTATCTTCAATGTTCTGGGACTTTATAGAGCAAAGCAGTCAATTTAATTGATTTCAAGCTGCATGAAATCTTCAAGCATCCCAGATTTTGTATTTCAGTCTACTTCATTAATTGTAGTTCCCATTAGCCTCGATTTACATTGTACACATAATTGGGGGAGGGGATATTAGTAGAAGTTTACATGAAGAAAGAAAAGGAAACAATTATCGCATCATTAACTGAGACCATTCACAAAACAGTTGTTGCTGGTAACCCAATCATCTTGCCATTGGCTACAAATAATTAGGAGGAAAAAACTTTATTCTGATTTAAACTGCAGAAGATAAAATTGAACTAAATCTCCTTATTTACTACAATATACTAATTTTAGAAGTAACTTTTTCCTCTCCAGGATGGTTTCCTATTTTTCAAGACAGTCATAGGAGGTAAAAAGTAAATTCAGCTTTTTTTAAAAAATGACATGTCACAAACAGCCTTCACAATATTACATTGATATTAAAAAAAAGTAATACAATATCTGAAGGTTCTTTTTCATTTCTAAACAATATGGGCCAGCAGCTTTACCATAGATACTATTTTTGAAGCAAATCTCAGTTAAAACTCTTGCAGAAAGAAAATAGAACAACCAGGGAGAAGATCTTATTACTGTAAACAAAATTATTATTATTATTATTATTATTATTATTATTATTATTATTATTATTATTATTATTATTATTCTGCCTACATCAATTAAAGAAAAATTAAACTATCAGTCATAAAAAGCGGGGTCCAGTCATTTATTTCCAAAGGGATCAATGATTTTTCAAATCATGATCCTGAAAGGATTACTTTTCACTCCTCCTTGTAGTGTTTTATATGCCCTTAACCAGTGGTGGGATTCAGCTGGTTTCCACTGGTTCAAGGAAACCAGTTGTTAAATTGCTCCCCCCCCCCCCCAATCAAAGTGGATCCTGGATGCTGCGCTGTGCTGCAATGGAGAAACAGACAACAGAGCGGCTGGCGCGAGGGGAGAAGGCCGCTTTACATCTTTCTTCTCCCTGCTCCTCCCCCTTCCTTGTGCTGACTGCTCCATTGCCCGTTTCTCCATTGCAGTGCAGTGCAGTGCCCAGGATACACTTTGATGGTGTGTATGTGGGGTGTAATTTAACAATCCATTCACCCAGGGTCAAGTTGGCCATTGCAGGAGGCTCATTCCGCATGTGCGGCAGAGCTGGAGGATGGGGATGACAGCCAACCTGACTGGGTGAACTAGTTGTTAAATTATTTGAATCCCACCACTGCCCTTAACCTCTGTTTGAAGAGTTTCCTAGTCTTCCAGAAGAAACAGAGTGAATGAGAGACTGGAGGAGGAGGAGGAGGAGGAGGAGGAGGAGGAGGAGGAGGAGGAGGAGGAGGAGGAGGAGGAGGAGGAGGAGGAGGAGGAGGAGGAAAGTAAGTTGATGTGCCCTAGGAATATTCCTTGAATAGAAAATAAGTTTTCTTTAAAAGTCAGAAGAAAACTACATTCTTAAAGTCTGTCAATATTCATTCATTTATTAAACTTATATACCCTATCAAGCAACTCTGGGTGGCTTACAATGTCATAGATAGCAACATAAAACAATTGGAAGGTTAACAATATTAAAACATTGGGCATTAAAACTTAAAACATTAATTTGTTCAGTAGAACAAATTCCCATACAGTTTTCCTGTTCCGTGTTTAGAGGAAACAAAACCGAAATCAGGAGGTTTCATGGAACTTCTTCCCTTTCTATCTGCTTGTCATATAAATACAAAGCTCTCAAAATCTTCCAAATCTCATTCCATTCTCCATGCATCACTATCAGGCCAGACTCCAGAAATATTTGCCAAGGCCATTCCCATCTTCCAACCTGCCAGTGTTCCAGCTACTGTTCCTAGCCACCATTCTTCGTCCCAGAATTCACTTGTCTCACCATTTTTTTTCAGGATACTATTTTTAATGTAGCCCCCTCTATTCTACCCATTATTTCTTTGATAGTACCCTGTCCACAATGGAGTCTACTATACTCACGATGCAATCATTCCAGAAGAAATTGCCACTAATTGTCCTTCTTCCTTGCTGTCTCTACTGTTGTCCAGGGAAAACAGAGCATCATCTAACATTCCAGGATAACTCCAGATTATTTTTTCAATCTCATTTTGTCTGATCATCCACCAATTAGTGTCTAATCCAATCCTCCATTGTAGCATCCAGTGAAGACCAACTCCTTAATTGTCTTCTCTCCTTCTATTACAAAAGGCACTTTGTTCCTCATTTTTCCATTTAGAAGTTCATCTATCATGCAACACTTTCCCTGCAAAATCCTTCTGAAAAAGAGACTTAGAACCCCAATAGGGTTCACAGAACATCTTTACTAGAAATCATTTACAAAAAAAAGCCCATATATAGCACACAAAAAAACATTGAAGCTTAGATAACCAACCTTAGAGGTGCTTTTTTTCATTTTTTTAACTTAAAATTGTGAAATATCCATAAACCATATTGCACAATACAGAGTGCAAGGATACTGATAACCAACGTCAAAAGCTCCAAAAGCAAACTCTCAGCATAAAACTGGGAGGAGAGAACTTGGGAGACAACAGTAATTAAACCATGTTAATAATGGTTTGCTGAATTTAGGTATGTCCTGTTTATTGTGGAGCTTTCAGGGTATCTCTGAAGATGAAGACTCACACTGTGTTCCTAAAAGCCTTACCATTAACAGGAAATGACAGCATGCACAGGTATTGCACTCATGGAGCAAGATAGCAATTGTATGAAAGCTTAAGTGAAAGTGTACATGCCTGCAAAAACACTTCTTATAGTAGTCCTAACATTTCCTCAAAGCATCCATGGTATTGGGAGGATAATAAAATGGGAACGGGCTCTGTGTTTGCTTCAGAGTCAAGGAACCAACCAGATACTTATTGTGAGATGTCACCACTCTAGTAAAAGTGCACACCATCTCCTCCATCACCCATATCAGATCCAATGGCCCCTTCAGAAGCTATTTTGAATTATTTGAGATAGAGCAGTCCCAGTTTGATCTGTTTCTGGAACACAAGCCCCTAAACAGATAGTTTGATTGGACACGAGCCACAGAATCAGCATTGTCATGTCAGAATGCTTTGGGAGGGAACATTTTGTGCATTACTAATATACCCACATTAACTTGCCCACCTATTGTTATGAATTAATAAAGGCGTTTAATAAAGATTTAACAACCTTAAAAAAAAGCAGGGTTCTAATCCTGCACTTCTGATTGGCCGATAATAGCAATATCGGATTGGTCCTTTCTGGGACATCTGATTGGCTGTTAACGGGCCAACTCTCGTTGGTTCAAGGGTTTAACACTTCCATGTTTCTCATTGGCTAATACGTCAGCAGCCAATCCTATATAAGGGCTGCTGCTGCCCTAGACTCTGTTCAGTATGATTAATAAAGAGTTGAAGTTCACTGTTCACTGTCTCATCTCCGTTCCTTGCACCCATGCGCAGAAATTAACACTGGCGATGAGGATGGGATGCGGAGATATCAGAGCTGACTGAACACTACAGAGCACCAAACAGAGCACGTGGCTGAAGGCGCATCAACAACGGAAACCATGTCCGGCGGCGCCATACCACCCGCTCCATTTGACCCGGCACAAGAAGACTGGGACTCCTACATAGACCGGTTCCAGATGTTTCTGGAGACCAACAACTTGAAGGACGCAACTACGGGAAAAAAGCGAGCAGTATTCCTGACCCATTGCGGGCCTGCCATCTTTAAGATGGCCAAGGCACTAGCAAAACCAGCTGAGGTGAAATCCATGGACTGGGACATCCTCGCGCCCCTTCTACGGGCCCATTATGCACCCGCCGTACCAACGCTTGTCCGAAGACATGAGTTTTACCAGAGGGACCAATGGAAAGGAGAGAGCATCGCGGATTTCATCGCAAACCTCCGGAACCTGGCAGGCCTCTGTGGGTTTGCAGACCTCGAAGAAGCTCTGAGAGATCGAATAGTTCTGGGATTAGATGACCCAACGGCGCAGAGCAAATTCATGGCCAAAGGGGACATCGATCTTGCCAATGCCATCAAAGACGCTACTGCAGCAGAAGCAACCAGGAAGTCGGCCGCCCAAGTGCGCCGCACCCACACACCGCTCCGTCAACTCGCCAACGATACCTCACCTCGCCTAGAGAGACACACAACTGCGACCCACCACGAGGACCTTGAATCTCCATCAGAAAGTGATGAGGAGGAGGTCAACTGGCTCCGGTCCGAACGTGACCAACGCAACCAGCGGAATCGTAGACTACCGCACCAATGCGCGGGTTGTGGGGCAAACCATCTGCGATCAGACTGCAAATTCCTCGATGCGCTCTGCCATTCCTGTGGGAAAAGAGGCCACATCGGGAAGGTCTGTAAGCAAGCAAGGATCCAGCCCAAGTCGGAGAGAAAACAACTACCGCCAGACCACAGGGAATCATCCTGTGAGTCGGGAACACTTGAACCACCAATGGAACAACCACTCCTACAGAAATAAAACACTGGCCACTTCAACGAGATGGGAGGAGGCACACCAAACCATTACAATCGGTCACGCCTCATCGTTAGATGCAAAGAAGATCCGAGTGAGAGTTGCCATCGAAAACCAACCTTGCATGATGGAAGTCGACTCAGGATCGTCCCTCTCGATGGTTTTCTGGAAAACCCTTAAACAATTAATCCCTGCCGTTCGGTGTCAAGACCTCAGAGCCCAAAGAATCATATCAAAGATTATCAGGGGAACCGAATTCTGGTCGTAGGATCCAGCCAAGTCCAAGTATCATTCAAAAATCGTATTGCGTCGTTACCACTGACCGTCGTCAACCGCGACCGGCCTAGTTTGTTAGGCCTTCAATGGTTCGCCCCACTCAGGATCAAGGTAGCTGGCATTCACCAAACCAGAAGCGATGACTGGGAGGAGGCCCTCGTCCAGGAGTTCCAGGATGCTTTTGCAGAGAAACTAGGCGAGTATAAGGGGACCCCGATATCATTTAACCTTAACCCTGAAGTAGCCCGCATCCACCTTAAGCCTTGTCGGGTACCTTTTGCCCTAAAACCAAAGATCAACGAGCAGCTCGATAAATTAATAGCCCAGGGTGTTTTAGAACCAACTGACCACGCCCGTTGGGAAACCCCAATCGTAACACCCATCAAACCGGATGGATCATTAAGGATTTGTGGGGACTACTGAGCCACCCTTAATCACGCCCTTCAACAGAACACTTTCCCGGTGCCGGTGGTGCAACACCTTCTCCATTCCCTGGGGGGCGGAAAAGTCTTCACTAAATTGGACTTAGCACAGGCGTACCAACAACTGCCTGTAGATAAAAAAACCGTGGAAGCACAGACGATCCTTATGCACCGAGGCGCCTTTAAATGCAACCGGCTCCAATTTAGAGTGAGCGTAGCCCCAGGGATTTTTCAAAGTCTGATGGAGAGACACTTGCAAGGGATCAAGGGGGTCGTGCCATACTTTGATGACGTTTTAATTGCTGCCCCAAATGGAGAAGTATTAGAAAGGCGTCTTAAAATGGTTCTCCAGAAATTTAAAGACTCCGGCCTAAAGGTTAAAAAAATAAATGTCAACTGTGTACAGATAAAGTAGAGTTCCTGGGGTACCTAATCGATAAGCAAGGTATTCACCCCACCAATAGCAAACTAAAAGCAATCAAAAATGCCCCAAGACCTAGGAATAGGACAGACCTCCAAGCTTTCCTGGGGCTCATTAACTTTTACAACATCTTGCCCCAGAAAGCAACCGTAGCTGAGCCCCTACATAGACTTCTTGACAAAAAAACAACCTGGGTCTGGGGACACCGAGAGGAGCACGCATTCCGACAAGTGAAAAACTTACTAACCTCCGATGCTGTTTTAATGCAGTATAATGAGACTGCCTTTAACAATTAAATGTGATGCGTCACCGTTTGGAGTAGGAGCCATTTTGAGTCATGTGTTACCAAATGGTAGTGAGGCCCCTATTGCCTTTTTTCAAGGACCTTATCTAAGGCTGAACGTAACTATAGCCAAATTGACAAAGAGGCTCTTGCTGTTGTATCTGCTGTGAAACGGTTTCATGAATATGTGTATGGACGAGTTTTTACTATTATTACCGATCACAAACCTTTGCTGGGGATTATAGCGGGAGACAAACCAACCCCCTATATATTGTCACCTAGAATGACTCGATGGTCAGAGTTCTTAGCTGCGTACAACTATAAATTACAACACCGCCTGGGGAAAGCCAATCCCCACGCTGATGCATTGAGCCGTGCCCCACTTCCAGAAACCGTCGATGACCCAGCTCCAACCCTTACGACATTCCAGATTGAAACACTACATTCACTGCCGCTAACAGCTAGAGATATTGCGATCGAAACAAAACGCGATCCTATCTTAGCGCGAGTTCTTAGCTGGGTTGAACGGGGATGGCCAGAAGAACAAACCCCTGATGACTTCATTCCCTTCAAGAACCGACAAACAGAACTTTTTTCGCAAAAAGGCTGCATCCTATGGGGGGATAGAGTCGTTGTCCCAGAGCAGTTACAATGAGTGGTATTAAAAACTCTGCATGGGAGTCACCCCGGCATCGTGCGTATGAAAGCGCTCACACGAAGCTACGCGTGGTGGCCGAGCATCGACAAACAGATCGAAGCCTGGGTAAAGACTTGTTTAAAATGCCAAGAAGTTAGCAGTGCCCCACCTAAAGCAACTCCAACAGAATGGGAAACGCCCCAGGGGCCGTAGTCCCGCATCCACGTTGACTTTGCAGGACCTACTAAGGGACATACATTCCTCCGAACAGTGGATGCCTATTCCAACTGGCTCGAGATCCACAAGATGAAGACTACTACAACCGATTCAGTCATCCGCAAATTGAATAGGCTATTCGTAATGTATGGGCTGCCAGACGTTCTGGTCTCCGACAATGGACCCCAGTTCACCGCCCTGGCATTTGGACAATACTTAGCAGACCGGGGTATCCGCCATGCGCTAACCTCGCCGGCGCACCCTGCGGCCAATGGCAGGACCGAGCGCATGGTCCAATTCGTTAAAAAAAAACTCTCCACAAAATGGACTACGGGGACATTGATGACAAACTAAACAGAATACTCCTACTCCAACACATCACCCCGCACAGCGTCACCAACAAGACTCCAGCTGAATTGTTGATGGGACGCAAGCTCCGTTCCCACCTCAACCAGCTCCACCCATCCTACAGGCCAGAGAAACCCTGTGGATCTAGCGGAAAATGCCGCGAGTTCATGGTAGGTGACTTAGTCTTCACTAAAAACCTTTCCAGTGAACCATTATGGGTCGAAGCAACTGTAACTCAAACCACTGGGCCCAGATCGTACCGTGTGAAAACATTGGACGGAAAAATATGGAAACGCCATATAGATCAGCTTCGTTCAAGGCTACAACCCAGTTCCCGCGACTCCTGTGACTCTCAAACTGAGGGGGGAGGGGATGTCGAAGAAACCGAATTCGAGATGGTGGAAAGCGGAATCGAAGGAAGTCAGCAGCCGAGCGCGTTACATGAAGAAGAATCAGGGAGAGGGATGGCCTCACCACAGAGGAATACCTCAACGGAGGCGAGCCCACAGAGATCGGAGGACAACAACGACAGAATTAGTGGCACTGAATCGTCCAGTGAGGATGTGGAACCGCCTATACCAGATAAATCAAAAAACGTCCCACCGAAACCGGACTACAGACAGGAACCGGTGGGACAGCGCAAATCTAATAGACAGTTAAAACAACCTGCATATCTATGGGATTACATCACCGCACCCCTCAAACGGAACCTAGGGGGAAGGGGTGTTATGAACTAATAAAGGCGTTTAATAAAGATTTAATAACCTTAAGAAAAGGCAGGGTTCTAATCCTGCACTTCTGATTGGCCGATAATAGTGATATCGGATTGGTCCTTTCTGGGACATCTGATTGGCTATTAACGAGCCAACTCTCATTGGTTCAAGGGTTTAACACTTCCATGTTTCTCATTGGCTAATACGTCAGCAGCCAACCCTATATAAGGGCTGCTGCTGCCCTAGGGTGGGGCTCTGTTCAGTATGATTAATAAAGAGTTGAAGTTCATTGTTCACTGCCTCGTCTCCGTTCCTTGCACCCATGCGCAAAACTTA
Source organism: Hydrophis major (assembly GCA_033807585.1). Taxonomy (NCBI): domain Eukaryota; kingdom Metazoa; phylum Chordata; class Lepidosauria; order Squamata; family Elapidae; genus Hydrophis; species Hydrophis major. Next base: position 323,335,266 of record CM066328.1, on the reverse strand, counting down.
ACACCTATGTAGCAATAGCAACAGCACTTAGACTTATATACTACTTCACAATGTTTTATAGCCCTCTCTAAGTGGTTTACAGAGTCAGCATATTGCCCTCAATAATCTGGGTCCTCATTTTACCCACTTCAGAAGGCTGAGTCAACCTTGAGCCTGATGAGATTTGAACTGCCAAATTTCAGGCCGCTGGCAGTCAGCAGAAGTAGCCTGCAGTACAGCATTTTAATCACTGCTCCACTGTGGCTGTCTTTTCCATTTCAGTTGTGCCACAAAGCATTAAAAAAAAACCTACATTTAATGTTGCAATTCATAATTAATCAAGAGTAAAGGCAATATATAGCATTGATTTCATATTGGCAACTATAACACAGATAGTCCTTCATTAATATCCCATATAGTTGCAAGAATCTGGCTGCCCAAATCCAGTCTCTCAGTCCTGAACATGAATGTGTGGAATTCTAGAAGGGAATCCAGAAGATTTTTCTCTATAATTTCTCTGATTTTTAGCCTCCTCCATCAAAAAAAAGTGGGATTCTGTTGGCCCTGGTCTCAGCTCACCAAATAGAAGGACTCTTAAGCTTTCTATATGGAATTCATGATTACGACACGCAAGCATGTTTCATTGTGTACTAGTTGGCTGGTTTGCACATTTGTACAAATTGCTAATCGGGTTTTTTTTCCCCTCTTTTCTAAGAAAAAGCCTTTAGAAAGCCACAAGGAGGACTGGAAGGAGAGACAAAGAGAGAAAGCATGCAGTGTGGCTTCCCTTCCCCCACATTACCACTCTGATACAACAGAGTGCTGTCCTCATTTGGACAGCAAAGATAGAAGATTTAAATTGTTTTCTAGGAAGGTCATCCTTTCATTGTCAAATGCCTGTTTGCTTTGCCAGTCCCCTCCAGCAACCCACAAGCATAACAAGCCCTGAGAAAACAGAGGTTGTCCTTCACTTATGAATGTGTTTATTAGGCAACAGAGTCTTTCCAGCAACATTTCCACAAATGCTTTTTAAGGATTGTTCCTCATTCACCCGTGTTTGTGTTGATTTCGCCATTATCTTGTTAGGATTATTTAGTAGCTTAAAGCTAAAGCTAAACTTAAACACAGAAGAAAATAAAAGAATTAGGGGGTTTGGAGAAGAAACACTAAGCCAACATTTTTCAAACTTAGCAACTTTAAGATGTGTGGATTTCAACTCTCAGAATTCGCCAGCCAGCAACATGCCAGGTAGGGAATTCTGGGAGTTGAAGTTAATACATCTTAAAGTTGCCAGGTTTGAAAAATACTGCTCTAAATAGAATGCAATGCCATTAAATGAGAGCTATGCTGGCTGGAGAATTCTGGGGTTTGAAGTCCAAGTCTTAAAGTTGCCAAGTTTGGGGAACCCGGCTTAAGGTATTGGATGTAGCAGGGGAGATCTAGTCTTCCCTCAATCCTGGTCAAAGCTTCTCTCTCATCACTATGCATACTTTAGAGTAAAAGATGAGATATAAATTGAGTGAATCAATAAATCCCCTAGATTTAACCCTCATCTTTCTGCAGTAGAAATAGCACTTTTTACAGCCCTCTCTGAGCGGTTTACAATGTCAGCATATAGCTTCCAACAATCTGTGTCAATTTTACCGACCTTGGAAGGATGGAAGGTGTTATGGACTAAGCCAATGCAGTGATACAACCCTAAACAGCTTTACTTTACAGCAGGCTTGTAATCCTGTACTTCTCATTGGCCTGTAAATAGCGAATTGTGATTAGTCATTTTTGACCAGTCTGATTGGCTGTTAACGGGGCCCCCTGATTGGACGCTTGTGAAAGCGGTAGACTCAAACCATTGGTTGTTTTGACAGCAGCCAGCTCTATAAAAGAGCTGCTGCTGCCCAAGTATTTGCTCTGTTCTTTCTTGTTAATAAAGAGTTGAAGTCACCGTTCGATGTCTCGTCTCCATTCCTTGCACCCATGCCCAGGACTTAACACTGGCGACGAAGGTGGGATGCGGAGACGATAGAGCTGACTAAGTACGCATCGAACAAGACAGAGCACATGGAGAAAGAGCGCACGCAACAAATGGCAAGATAACCAGTGGCGCCATACCACCCACTCCATTCGACCCAGCAACCAAAGACTGGGACTCATATATAGATCGCTTCCAGATGTTCGTGGAAACCAACAATTTAAAAGATGCTACGTCTGGCAAGAAAGAGCGGTGTTCCTGACTCACTGCAGCCCTGCCATTTTCAAAATGGCTAAAGCACTAGCAAAACCGGCGGAAGTGAAGACCATGGATTGGGATACCCCTGCCCCAATCCTCAGGGCCCATTACGCGTCCACAGTACCTACACTGACATGAAGACATGAATTTTACCAGAGGGACCAACAGAAGGATGAGAGCGTTGGAAATTTCGTAGCCAACCTCCGGAACCTAGGAGGCATTTGTGGTTTTGCAAACTTAGAGGAAGCCCTAAGAGACCGCATAGTTCTGGAATTATGTGCAGAGTAAGCACATGTGCAAAGTAAGCTGATGGCGAAAGGTGACATCAGCCTTACAGATGTCATCGCCGACGCTACTGCCGCAGAAGCAACCAGGAAATCAGCCACTCGAATGCACTGAGCGAACACACCGCTTCGCCAACTCGCCAACGAGAGCCCATTCGCCACTGAGAAGCACACTACCACTACCCACCACGAAGGCCTTGAGTCATCCTCAGACAGTGAGGAAGAGGAGGTCAACTGGCTCGGCTCGGAATGAGAACAGAGGAACCAGAGACGTCCGCGCCAATGTGCTGGTTGCGGGGCAAACCACCCGCGATCAGACTGCAAATTCCTCGACACAATCTGCCGTACCTGCGGAAAAAGAGGCCACATCGCAAAGGTCTGCAGAAGCAGACGAGAATCCAGCCCCAATCGAAGGGAGAACAACCTCCGTCGGGAGATAGGCAAACCTCCCGAGAACCGGGACCGTCTGAACCACCAATGGAACCACCACTACTACTACAGAAACCAGGCACCTGCCTCTTCAACGAGACGAGAAGAGGCCCACCAAACCATTATTATCGGCTATGCTTCATCGTCCAATGCAAGAAAGATCCACGTAAGAGCTACTATTGAGAATCGACCGTGCGTGATGGAAGTCGATTCAGGATCATCCCTATCGATGGTATCCTAGAAAACCCTCAAACAGCTGATCCCTGCCATCTTCCGCCAGGACCTCAGCACGCAACGAATCATCCTGAAAGACTACCAGGGAAACAGAATTCCAGTTGTCGGTTCCAGCCACGTCCAAATATCCTTCAAGGACTGCACAGCAATGCTTCCCCTGACTGTCATCGATCATGACTGATCCAGTTTGTTAGGGTTACAGTGGTTCACTCCACTCGGGATTGAACTGGCCGGCATACACCAAACCAGAAGCGACAACTGGGAAGAGGCTCTCATCCAGGAATTCCAGGACGTTTTCACAGGAACATTAGGCAAGTACAAGGGGACCCCTATATCATTTAATCTCAACCCCGATGTAGCTCCCATTCGGCTTAAGCCTCATCGAGTACCTTTTGCCTTAAAACCAAAGATCGACGAGCAGCTAGATAAACTGATAGCCCAGGGCGTATTGGAACCGATTGACCATGCCTGCTGGGAAACCCCAATAGTAATGCCCATGAAACCAGATGGTTCGTTAAGAATTTGTGGGGATTACAGGGCCACCCTCAATCATGCCCTTCAACAAAGCACTTACCCAGTACCGGTGGTTCAACACCTTCTTCATTCCCTGGGTGGTGGAAAAATATTTGCGAAATTGGACTTAGCTCAGGTGTACCAGCAACTACCTGTAGACTCAACAACTGCAGAAGCCCAGACAATAGTTACACATAGAGGCGCTTCAAGTGCAATAGACTCAAATTCGGAGTAAGCGTGGCACCGGGCATTTTCCAAAGTTTAATGGAGAGACTATTACAAGGCATAAAAGGTGTTGTGCCTTATTTTGATGACATTCTAATAGCTGCCCCCACTAAAGAGTTATTAGTACAATGACTCAGAAAAGTTTTTCAGAAATTTAAAGATGCTGGTCTGAAGGAAAAAAGGGACAAGTGTCAACTTTGTACGGAGAGAGTGGAGTTCCTGGGATACCTTCTCGACAGACAGGGAATCCACCCCACCAAAAAAAAACTAACCACAATCAAAAACATCCTGAGACCTAGGAATAAGACAGACCTCCAAGCCTTCCTGGGACTCATTAACTTTTATAACATCTTCTTGCCCCAGAAGGTAACTGTAGCCAAGCCCTTACATAGACTTCTTGATAAAAAGACTTCCTGGGTCTGGGGACGGCGTGAAGAGGTAATTCCAAGGGGTAAAAGACCTCTTAACCTCCGATGCTGTATTAATGCAATACAACGAGACTCTACCTTTGACAGTTACCTGTGATGCCTCACCATTTGGAGTGGGAGCCATTTTAAGCCATGTCCTACCAATTGGAAATGAGGCACCTATTGCGTTCTTTTCGAGAACTTTGTCTAAAACCAAAAGGAACTATAGTCAACTTGATAAAGAGGCTCTCGCTATTGTATCCGCAATTAAACGTTTCCATGAATATGTCTATGGGAGACCCTTTGCCATAATTACAGACCACAAGCCACTACTTGGTATTTTGGCGGGAAACAAATCAACTCCCCATATCTTATCACCAAGAATGACACGTTGGTCAGAATTTTTAGCCACCTACGATTACCGATTGCAACACCACCCGGGGAAAACCACTCCCCACGCTGACGCTTTGAGCCACTCCCCACTACCAGAAATCATAGAGGACCCTGCTCCAACCTTAGCCGTATTGCAAATCGAAACCTTCAAATCGTCATCGCTGACCGCTCAAGACATCGCCTTAGAGACAAAAAAGGACCCTGTTTTGGCACGAGTCCTCAGCTGGGTACAATGGGGTTGGCCGGTCAGCACAACCAATGACACGTTCAAGCCATTTAGGAATCGTCAAAAAGAGCTATTCTCCCAGAAAGGCTGCATAGTGTGGGAAGACAGAGTCATAGTCCCGGAGAAATTGCAATATAGGGTATTGAAAATGCTGCACGATGGACATCCAGGCATCGTGCGGATGAAGGCATTGGCCAGGAGTTATGCATGGTGGCCTGGCTTAGATAAACAGATAGAAACCTGGGTAGCAAAATGCAGCAAATGCCAGGAGATTCACTCCGCTCCTCCAAAGACTTCCCCAACTCAGTGGGAAATGCCTCGAGGTCCTTGGCCCCATATCCACATTGATTTTGTGGGACCCACAAGAGGACACAGTTTCCTCCTAACAGTGGATGCCTTTTCAAACTGGCTCAAAGTCCACAAGATGAAAAGCACTACTACAGACGCAGTCATTAAAAAACTGAATAAGCTATTTGCTACCCACGGATTTCCAGATGTTCTGGTCTCTGATAATGGCCCCCAATTCACTGCCCTGCCATTCGAACAGTACCTGGCAGATTGGGGCATCCGTCATGCTTTAACATTGCCAGCTCGCCCTGCGACCAATGGTAGGGCTGAGCGAATGGTTCAATTTGTAAAACAGACCTTGTACAAAATGGACCACGGCGACATTGACGACAAAATAAACCGGATGCTTCTTCTCCAGCATATAACCCCAAACAGTACCACGAACAAAACCCCAGCTGAACTCCTGATGGGCTGGAAACTTTGCTCGCATCTCGATCGCCTCCACCCAAACTACACGCCGAAACAACCCCCGGGATCCAGCAGCAAGTGTTGGGCATTCCAGGAAGGTGACCTCGTGTTTGCAAAAAATTTCTTGGGTGACCCATTGTGGATCCCCGCGACCATAACACAACTTATGGGACCCCGATCCTATCGCCTAAAAACTGCAGATGGTAAGATGTGGAAACGCCACATAGACCAACTCCGCACCAGATTAGCACCTAGTCCTATCTCAGCCCCGGAATCTCTAGCTGGGGGGGGAAGGAACATTGAGGAGGCCAAAGAAGAAATGATAACCGAAACCCAACAGCCTACACAACCAACCAGGGGATACTCACCATTCGAAGGAGAACCGAGCCAGGAAGTGGCCTCGCCGCATAACAGCACTGTGATGGAAACGGATCCAGAAAACCCAGAGGACAGCATTGATGTAAGCAGGGAAAGCAGCCCAGGGCCACAATCTTCACCGTCCAACCCAGCTAGCAGCCCACTGGAACCAGAACCAGGACAGAAACCGGTGGAACAGTACAGGTCAAGCAGACAGGTGAAGCGGCCTGCCTATTTACGAGAATATGTCACCCCACCTCTCAGACGGAACCTAGGGGGGAGGGGTGTTATGGACTAAGCCAACGCGGCGATTCAACCCACAACAACTTTACTTTACAGCAGGCTTGTAATCCTGCACTTCTCACTGGCCCATAAATAGCGAGTCGTGATTGGTCATTTTTGACCAGTCTGATTGGCTGTTAACGGGGGGCCCTGATTGGACGCTTGTGAAAGTGGTACACTCAAACCATTGGTTGTTTTGACAGCAGCCAGCTCTATAAAAGAGCCGCTGCTGCCCAAGTATTTGCTCTGTTCTTTCTTGATAATAAAGTGTTGAAGTCACCGTTCGATGTCTCGTCTCCGTTCCTTGCGCCCATGCCCAGGACTTAACAGAAAGCTGAGCCAATCAACCTTCAGCCAGTCTGGATCAAACTCCTAGCAGTGGAGTATGGCCTGCAATATTGCATTCTAACCATTACACCACCACTCCTAAGCTTTCAAGTGAAGGCATTAGGATTTCTAGGTGCCCTGGATTTCTTATTCACATTTCTTATTTACATTTTTGTCTTCTTTCCATTCTGACCAGCCTTTCCTTTTCCTTTCCACCCCCCTCAAAATCACATGTACAATCATATATTGTGTTTAGTTCCCGAGTCTTCTAAAACCCACTTCCAAGACCTGAAGATTGAAAAGTTACAGCACATATAGTTGTTCTGCAAAAGCAGCTAGTAGACAAGTCCAGGAGCTCAAAAAAGCATCCTTTTGAGCAGCTTGATGGTGCATTCATGACTATTTAGCCCTATTGTCCAATTGAAAACATGAGCATTCATATTATGTCACTTGTGGGTTATCAATTCTGGGTTACCAATACAGGAATTCTGACAACCATTCTAGATCCATCAAGTTAAGCCTTCTAAGAACTTGAAATCCAAAAGGGCAAATCTCTGAGAAAGCCACATGCTTTTTTTTTTTTTTTGAAAAGAATTTTATTGATTTTCTACAAACAAACAAAACAAACAAAACATTAAAACATCTACTCTCATATGTACATCCAGCGTGTCGGTTGGTTCATCAGTTTTGTGCATTCATTTTGTAGTCTCAATTACAATTATGTTACATAATAACTCATATCCAAACTTATATATCCTAATATCGCTGTTAAAAAAAATAAAACTTTTGACTATACTTTTAATCATTCATGCTTTATGAGATAACAAGAGATACTTTAAACAGTTTATTCTGTAACAAATCATATAATCATACCAAATCAATCCTAAAAACACTTTATAAATATAGTGTCAAATAACAAAGACAAGAGAAAAAATAAAGATATTCCTGACTGTCTAACATTCTAAATATTCTATTTATCATATTTTATCTAGCCATTGATAAAAAAGATCCCAAATTTCATAAAATTGTTTATTCTCTTGCTCTCTAATTTCAAATATCAATCTACTCATCTCAGCACATTCCAATATTTTCTTAATAATTTCTTCCTGTAATGGTATTTTCTCATTCTTCCAGTTTTTGGCAAATACAATCCTGGCCGCTGTTAATACATTTACAATCAGGTATTTCAAATCTTTACGATATGTATCAGGTAAAATTCCCAATAAAAAGATCTCTGGTTTCAAGTCTATGTGTTTCTTTGTCATTTTTTCCAACCACATGCGAATTTTAGTCCAATATGTTCTAGTGTCCTCACAAGTCCACCACACATGGTAATATGAGCCAGGTATCTGATGACATTTCCAGCATTTTTCAGATTTGTTCTTAAACATTCTTGCTATTCTTGTCGGGGGAAAGTGCCACCTGTAAAACATCTTATACAAGTTTTCTTTATGTGCTGTTGACATTGTCATTTTATAATTTTGAAACCACAATTTTTGCCATTTCTCTAAATCAATCCCATATCCAAAATTCTTCCCCCAAACAATCATAGTTTCTTTAACTTGTTCTTCCTCTAATTTAATTCCCAGTTAAAAAACCATATAATTTTTTAATCACCTTCTCATCAGTACCCATCAAGATCTTATCTAAATCAGTCTGTTTATCATAGAATCCCTCCATTTTAGAATCTTTATCATACCTTGAATGTATTTGCGCATATGAAAACCAAAGCATCCTTATACCTTGTTCCTCTAAGTTTTGAATCGATTTAAGTTCACCCTTTTCATCCAATAGTTCCCCATATCTAACTGTTTGTTCCTTCTTATAAATTAAAGGATAGGAAAATGCTTCAATAGTCGATAACCAAACTGGAATTTTCAAATAACATTGTCTTTTTATCTTCTCCCAGTTTAACCACAAAGACTCCTGTATATAATGTCTTCTAAAATAACCCTGTGTTTTAGTTCCCTTATACCAGAAAAAGCATGCCAGCCCAACAGCAAATCATGACCTTCTAGTGTCAACAATCTAGCCTTTCTTAATGTTATCCATTCTTTGACCCACATCGAACTTGCAGCTTGATAGTACAATTCCCAATTAGGCAGGCCAAAATCTCCTCTAATTCTGGCGTCTTGCAAAAGCTTTAGCTTTATTCTCGCTTTTTTACCTTGCCATATAAACTTCAACATGATTTTATTTAAATCTTCAAAATAGTCTTTTCCAAGCCTAATTGGTATTGTTTGAAACAGAAATAAAATTCTGGGTAAAATATTCATCTTAATTGTTGAAATTCTCCCTATTAATGACGAAGTTTTCCCATTTCTTCAAGTCTGTAGCTATCTGTTGTTTAAGTTTAATATAATTATTCTCTTTTAATGTGCTACATCTTGCTGTCAAATATATCCCCAGATACTTAACCTTATTTGTAACTTGGATTTTCAAAAGGTCTGCCAGTTCTTCTCTTTGTCTCAGTAGCATGTTCTTTGTCAAAATCTTTGTTTTAGCTTTATTTATTTTCAAACCAGCCATCTGACCATATGTCTCTATCTTTTCCAATAACTTTGGAGCTGTTTCTAGCGGATCTTCCAAAATAAAAGCTAAGTCATCAGCAAAAGCTTGTAGTTTGAATTCTTCCTTTTTAATTTTCATTCCTTTTATGCTTTTATCATCCCTAATATTTCTATTCAACACTTCCAAAGTCAACATAAATAGCAAAGGAGATAGGGGACATCCTTGTGCCTTTTCTTATATTAAAAAAGTCTGTAAGTTCTCACTCCATCATTACCTTTGCTGTCTGTTTATTGTATATGGCTTCTATTGCTTGAATAAATTTTCTGGCAAAACCCATCTGTTCCAATAATAATAACATAAATCTCCAGTTCACATTATCAAATGCCTTTTGAGCATCTAGGAATATCAAAGCCATTTGCTTTTCAGGATGAGCCTCATAGTATTCCAAAGGATCCAAGATTACTCTCATATTGTCTCTGATTTGTCTCTTTGGCAGAAATCCATTTTGATCTGGGTGGATAAAATTATTTAAATATTTTTTAAGTCTTTCTGCTAAAATTGAAGCAAAAATTTTATAGTCTGCATTCAATAAAGAAATAGGTCTATAGTTCTTAATTTGCAGTTGGTCAGCCTCTTCTTTTGGAATAAGTGTAATATAAGCCTCTGACCATGTTTTGGGTATCATCTTCTTTGACATAACTTCATTCATAACTTCTAACAGTGGGATGCTCAATGATTCTTGAAATGTTTTATAGAATTCTGCCGGAAGCCCATCTGGACCTGGTACTTTCCCATTATTTTGTTTCTTAAGTGCTTCATTTAATTCCATCATTGTTATATTGCTTTCTAGCATTTCTTCAGTCTCTTTAGGTATCTTCAGTAAGTTAGCATTCTGTAGATACTGTTTGACTTTTTCCTCATCAATATTCTCTTGTTTATATAGTTGCTCATAAAAATCTCGAATAATTTCCTTTTTCTCCTTATTACCATAACAAACTTGGCCTTGATCATCTATTAGCTTCAATATTTTTCTTGATTCCTTCTCCTTTCTCAATTTATATGCTAGCCATCTACCTGGTTTATTTGCATCTTCAAAATAATTCTGTTTAGAATTTCTAATTTTCTGTGCCAGTTCTTCTTTCTCTATTAATTCCATTTTATGTTTAATTACATCCAGCTTCAATTTAATATCTTTTTTCTGTGGCATTTTCTGTAATTCTTTTTCAAGTCTTTTATACTCATCTTCCAAGGCCTTAGAAGCTTGCCTTTTCCAAATATTTTTTTTCTTATATAATCTATTATCAAACCTCTAGCATATGTCTTCATTGAATCCCAAACATTCTGCGTTGAAGTATCTTCTTTTTTATTTTCTCTGAAGAAAAAAGCCAATTCCTTCTCCATCCCTTGTATAAAATCTTTTTCCTTTAAGATAGTATTATTTAATGTCCATCTCGATCTTTTTTTTTTGTCCCTTCCATTTAATTGTCATTGGGCTATGATCTGCCCAAGTACTTGTTTTGATATTTGTTTCTTGAATATTAGATATTAATTTTGTTGAGATCCAAATCATATCTAATCTGGACCATGATAAATGTCTATTTGAATAAAAACTGTATTGTTCAGCTTTAACATTTCTTTCTCTCCAAATATCTTTTAAAGTTAATTCATCTGTCATTTTAAAAAAAGATTTAGGGAGAGTCTTTCTATTTTGCTTTGTTGTTGTTGCTATGTAGTCCAGTTTATTGTCCATAATTCCATTAAAGTCTCCCATCATAATTATATTAACATAGTCCAGTCCAATTATTTTCATGTGTAGCTTTTTATAAAACTTTTCTTGTTTATCATTCGGAGCATAAATTGGGATCAAGAGTATTTTTATATTATTGTCCATTATTTCCACCATTAATACTCTTCCGTCTTCATCCGTATAGATCAGTTTTGCTGGGATAGCCTCTTTAATGTATAGAACCACTCCTCTTTTCTTACATTGAGTCAAAGAAGTAAATATTTTCCCTAGTTTTGGCTGTACTAACAATTGTTCATGTTGTTTTTTAATATGAACTTCTTGTAGACAAATTATATCGAATTTTAATTTCTCTAATTTATGAAAGGTTTTCCTTCTTTTAACAGCTGAATTGAGTCCATTTATATTCATTGTAATCAGTTTTTATGCTTTATATTTAGGTCTAACAGCTCTCGTGGATCTCACTTCACACCATTCTTTCCTATCCACCTGTCCACCTCCTGCACCTTTCTCTTTTTCAGTCTCCAGTTGTTCCTCTTGAAACTCAATTAATGAGACCTCAATTAATGAGACCTCTTTCTCTGCCTCTCTTCTCTTCTTCTAAAAAATTCTGCATAGAAAAGTTCTGCTTTCTCAATTGAGTCAATTCTATGTCTCTGCTCTTGCCACGTAAATATTAATCCTTCTGGAATCAGCCATCTATAATTCACTTCATTTTCCAGTAGCATTTTGGTCAGAAATCAATATTCTCTTCTCATCTCATCTCTCTCACTCTTCTGGGTATTTGTTTCAAAACCACAATCTCTTTACCTTTGTATTTCAATGTTTTCTCTTTTACTACTTGTAATATTTGTGTTTTAATGGATTTTTTGGTAAATCTAATATGGACTTCCTTTGGTAATTTATTTCTCATCACATATCTTGTATAAACTCGATATACCTCATCTACTCCATCCATCATCTTTTCCTCTGTAATTTCCAAAGCATCTGCCAAAATTTCTATCATTATCACAGGCAAATTTTGTCCTTTTTCTTCTTCTATATTTTGAAATCTGAGATAAAATTCTGACCTTTCCATCTCCCACCTCAACATCCCACTTTTATCTTGTTCAACCACTGTTAATCTACTGTCAATATTTCCAATCTTCTTCTCTCTTTGTTTATCTTCTTCCTCAATTTTTTGGAATCTCTCCACATACTTCACCATCATTTGTTTAATATTTTCCACTTTTTCATCAGTCTTCTCTGTTCTCTGTTCAATGTTCTCTTTCCTTTGTTCAATGGTGTCTGATTTTGTCTTGAGATCTTGGATTCCTTGCATAATCATCTGTAAAGTTACTTTTTCTTGTTCTTTATCTTGCTTCAACATTGTCTGAATTAAACGTTGTCCTCCAGCTGGTGGGGAGGCAGAGGTAGAAGTAGAAATGCCAGATGATATTGGTTTCCTGCTCATTTTAATGCTTCCAAAGCTTCAAATTCTTTTTAACTTTTAAGCCAACTGGTAGAATAGCCAATTATAATCCAAAATGGAAAAATCCAACAGTAAAAGGCCCAAAACCAAAGAAGAAAAAGGAGAAGAAGAAGAAAAAAAATCTTCAGGTTCTTCTAGACCCTAATCCAATTATGAGGTAGTCCACCATAAAAAATGAAAAATAGAAAGAAACCCCCCCCCAAAGATAATAGTATTGATTAAAAAAAAAAAGAACAAAATAAAAAAGAAAAGAAGAAATTCCTTCAGGTTCTTCACATCTTAATCCAGTTGACAAGTCTCAATAATCAAAAAGAAAAAACAGAGTAGTCCAAAAACATGGATAGAAAAAGCAAAAGGATCCCAGTAAAAATAAGGAGAAGAAAAGAAAAATCAAGAAAAAGCTCTGAGGCTTTCCCTTTGAAATAAAAAGCAAAAATAAGAATATTACTAAAATTGGAATTTACAAAGAGGCTGGTGAGTAGGGGTATCTATCCTAAAAGAAAATTAAAAAATCAAAAGGAGCATAAAAATATATGTAAGAGAAAATTCAATCCGGTTACCTACAAAGTCACACTAAAGTCCCCCCAAAAAAAGTAAGAAAAAGAAAAAAAAACCCAAGCCTCAATTTGACATCACTTTAAAAAACGCCGCTCATACAGTTTTTGTCAAAAAAAAAAATCTCACAGGTTTCTTCTCTATTCAGGGTGCCCTTTCAAATCTCAGCAAATTTACAACAAAAAAGAAGTTTCTCACCCAGCCGACACACTTTCACTTCCAGTCACTTTCTTTCCGGAGCTGTCCTGACTTCAGCAGCTGTGAAGGCTGTCTCTCCGCCGCCAGCAAAAGGGCTTCTCCCGGATCAAACCAGAGATTTTGCGATATCCCTGGGATCCTCGGACTATGCCCTTCACGATCACCGTCTCTATGGGACGGTTTAGGTCCGTTAGGACCGACCAGGGGCGAAAATATCAGCTGTGATCTCAGAGCCCTGAGATCGCAGCTGTATCACCGAAACGAAGCTCCGCCTACTGCCTAGAAAGCCACATGCTTTTGCAGTGCATGTGAGGTTTATTTGCTCATCTATAATTAAATCAAGGCTGATCTTGGTCTTATTACAAACAGACTTGATATTTACCAGTAGCAGTTTAAGGCTTTGGAAATTTATATGATTTCTTTCTCCTTATGGTCAGCACACTTTCTTTTGCTTTTCCTTTCCATAACTGTTTAAAGCCACTTGATAAATTAGAATACATTGCTTTGTCCATTGATGGGATTCTTAGTATTCCCAGATTTCTGTGTTTGTGAGGAAATGAAGACAATTATTAACATTTTGCTCACCAGTAATCAAATAATATGTATGACTAGCTTTATAGGCACTGTGGGAAATTATCACTTGTTAAAATGTTGTGTAAGAAATCTCCGAATGCTAATACATGTAGCATTCTCCCTAATAATCTTAATAGGAGTTTTATGTCTGTCATTATAGAAAGTGTTGTACTGTAAAAGAAGGATACTTTTTTTTTTCAAAGCCAGCATTTATAATTTTTTTAAAAAAATCCCTTACACAGTTCAAGGAAACTTTAAAGAGGGTCAAACACAGAGCATAAACTAATTAACAGCAGTTTTTATTTGTACTGAAGATTAAACCAGCTGCTAACAAAATTGACTAGAGAGCACAGTGAAATATGATTTTGTCATAGCAATTTCATTTCATGAAAATGCAATGATTCCCCTTAATCCTTTCATATGACATCTCTAGTGAACTTTTGAACCATTTTCTATCATATAACATCCTGTAAGGAAAAGCTACATGGTCTTTAACATCTGATCATCTAAGAACTTCCTACCATTTCTTGTGCTTTAAGAATATTTTGCTGACTTAGTTCAGGGTCATATTAGCCAGCAGAGGAGTACAGAACAGTTCAGGAATGTTAGTAGTTCCTTTCCCAACAATCTGAGAGGATGATTTCTTTCTCTCTTTGAGTTTGATTTTGAGATGTTTGAATCATTGATTCTTGACATACTAAAACAACATGTATGTATACCTGCTGTTTGTGTCCCAATCAATGTACACTTCAAGACCTCATGGCAGCATGACAGAACACAATGTTGCTAGTTTGTAGAAAATATCTGTTTAATTTGTACATATTCTAATCTAATATTTTATATTTTATGTAATATAGTATGCCTTATTTTAATGGTGATGCTTCTGACATAAATAAACAAGCAAAAAATCAGAGGCAGAAATGGCAAGAGAAATCCATGCAGAGAGACAAGAAATTGTCCAAGTTTCTCCTACAGCAGAGTGATGTATCCAAAGAGCTAGACAAGATATGAAATACATGGAGAATCTGACTTCTGCATAGAAGAAAGGATGGGGGAAAGGAAACATGAATGGGTAGGGAGAAGAAGAATAGGTTTCCAAGACATCTTATGCAACAAAGTCTTTATATAGCAGGACCATTAACCATGACAGCTTCTGGTATAATACAGTATGTACATTTATGTCAACTGTAAGTTTTGTTTGGGGATGTCCCATATTTTTTTCTGCATTCTGAGTTCCCAGATGGGAAATAATTGTTAGCAATTTATGATGCTTTATGATCCAGTTTGGGGTTAAGGCACCAGGCTCAAAACCAAAAGATCATGAGTTCTAATCCTGCCTTAGCACAAAACCAGCTGGAAGACATTGGGCAAGTCCTTCTCTCTCAGCCCGAGGAAACAGGCAAGGACAAATGCCTGAAAATCCTTGCCAAGAAAATTGCAAGGACTAGACCAATGCAATTACCAGGAGTCAAAAATGACTCAAAGGCACACACAAAAATTACACACTTAAATTTTGCTAAAATTTTCATCAGTTGAGTCATGACAGAAGTGAAATTGAGAGTTTGATTATAATACTGTGGTTATTTTTATTTTATTTTTATGATTTTAAATAATTGGATAACAAAAGAAATATATTTTTTATATTTTTTTATCAGAGAGTGAATCAACTCCAATTTACTCTCAAATTTTTGGCTATATTTACTGCTTTTCCAGTTTGAACAAACAAAATAAGGTTTCACCTGTAGCAGTTTTTAAAAATCTTTTCCCAGTGTTTGAAAAAAAAAAGTCAGCATTTCCTGTTAAGTATGGAGCATGGGTGCGAATAATGGAGATGAGCCGGTGGTAACAGTGAACTTCAAACTCTTTATTTACATGGTGTGACAGCTCGAAAAGGGTGGAGGCTATAGCCTTCCTTATATAGGCAACTTATTAACTATTCAACCAATAGCAACCTAGGAGCACTAGCTCCATTAACCAATGAGAACGGCCTGTTAATGGCCAATCAGATTCTCCTGAATGGACCAATCTGATCTTGCCATTTAACAGCCAATCAGAAGTGCAAGGCCAGAACCCTGCTTCAAGCTCAAGATAACTTTATTTGATATTTATTCATTCACAACAGCCCTTTCCCCCGGCTTCTGCTTATGGGGCATGGTCACGTAGTCCTTGAGGTAGGACGGTTGTTTTGTTAGTCTTTTTGATTTTCGCAGTGCGCCTGGCATTTGGTTGCACTTTTGTTGAGGTAGGGCATTATTTGGCGAAAGGGTGCCTCTGGTTCAGAGTTCGCGTTTTCGTTGTCACCAAACTCTTCAGCAACACACTGAGGTGACTCACTCCCATCCCTGGTTCCTGTTCTCGCGTTTCTGTTCTGCTATCGTTTCCTTCAAAAAGGTTTTCCTCTAGCAGAGGTTCGTCTTCCTCTGTATCTCCCCCCCCCCTCAGTTTGGTTATTAGGGAGCTTGGAATTGCCTGACTGCAGCCTTGATCGTAGTTGATCGATATGGCGCTTCCAAAGTCTATTGTCAGGGCATTGTACAAGGTATGATCTTGGGCCGGTTACACGGACTACAGTCGCTTCTACCCACAGCGGATCGCCCGATAGGTTTTTAGCGGACACCAAATTGCCTACCTGGAAGGTATGGCATCAGCCGCTGGATCTGAGTGGTTTTTCCGGTTCATAGGCTGGGTGCAACCGGTCGAGGTGGGAGCGGAGCTTTCGTCCCATTAGCAGCTCGGCGGGAGTTTTGTTGGTGACGCTGTGAGGCATGATATGCTGTAAGAAGAGGATTCAGTTTATCTTTTCTTCGATGTTGTCATAGTCCACTTTCTGTAGCGTTTTCTTGACGAATTGGACCATGCGCTCAGCCCTACCGTTGGCCGCAGGGTGCGCAGGCAAAGTGAGCGCATGTTGGATACCGTGGTCAGCCAGGTACTGCTCAAAAGACAGCACAGTAAATTGGGGCCCGTTGTCGGATACCAGAACGTCTGGTAATCCGTGGGTTGCAAACAGTCTTTCCAGTCTTTTGATGACCGCTTCGGTGGTCGTGTTCCTCAATCAGTGGATTTTGAGCCAGTTCGAGTAGGCATCGATGGTTAACAAAAAGGTGTGGCCTTTGGTCGGCCCAGCAAAATCTAGATAGATACGGGACCAGGGTCCCCGCGGTGTCTCCCATTCGGTTGGGATTGCCTTTGGTGGAGCATTGCTTACTTCTTGGCATCTATGGCAAGTTTTTACCCATGATTCAATTTGTCTGTCGATGCCTGGCCACCACATGTAGCTTCGTGCTAGGGCCTATATCCGCACGATGCCAGGGTGGCCATCATGCAAGGTTTTTAGTCGTGCCTGTTGGAGTCATTCTGGGATGACGACTCTATCGCCCCAGATGATACAGCCCTTCTGAGAAAACAACTCTGTTTGCTGACTTTTGAATGGTGCGAAGTCGTCTGGTACTTGGTCCAATGGCCATCCGCGTTCCACCCACATGCGGACTCGTGCCAAGGTGGGGTCGCGTTTTGTTTCTCTCACGATATCACGGGCAATTAATGGCGGCATACGAAGTGTCTCGATCTGCAACGTTGTCATCGTTAGCGTGGGATCGTTGATAGTCTCTGGAAGCGGTGCATGGCTCAACGCGTCGGTGTGGAGAATAGCTTTTCCAGGGTGGTATTGCAGTTGATAATTATAAGCAGCCAAGAATTCTGACCAATGAGTCATCCTGGGAGATAATATATAGGGGGTCGGTTTATTCCCAGCGATTATCCCCAGCAAAGGTTTGTGGTCAGTCACTATAGTAAAAGCCCAGCCGTACACGTACTCATGAAATCTTTTGACAGCTGATACAATTGCAAGGGCTTCTTTATCAATCTGGCTATAATTTCGCTCAGTTTTCGAAAGTGTCTTTGAAAAATAGGCAACAGGGGCTTCGCTACCGTTTGGCAATACATGGCTCAAAATGGCACCCACTCCGAAAGGCAATGCATCACATGTGATATTTAAGGGTAAAGTTTCATTGTACTGCATTAGTACAGCGTCAGAAGTCAGTAGCTTTTTTACATTACGGAACGCCTGCTCTTCTCTATGACCGCATACCCAATTTGCTTTTTTGTCCAGTAGGCGATGTAAAGGTTCAGCGACAGTCGCCTTGTGCGGCAAGAATACATTATAAAAATTGATGAGGCCTAGAAATGCCTGGAGGTCAGCCTTATTCCGGGGTCTGGGAGCATTTTTTATTGCTCTCAATTTGCTATCTGTAGGGTGAATACCCTGACTGTCAATTAGGTACCCTAAAAATTCAACACGATCTGTACACAGCTTACACTTATTTTTCTTCACCTTAAGGCCTGCTTCTTAGAATTTTTGCAGAACTAGTCTTAGACGATCCCTTAAAATTTTTGGAGTGGGGGCAGCAATTAACACATCGTCAAAGTAAGGGACAACACCTTTAATCCCTTGTAAGAGTCTTTCCATTAGGCTCTGAAAGATCCCCGGGGCTACACTCACTCCAAATTGGAGCCGCGTACATTTAAAGGCACCTCGGTGTGTTACAATTGTCTGTGCCTGTGCCGTTTTTTCATCAGCTGGCAGTTGCTGATAAGCCTGAGCTAAGTCTAGTTTAGCGAAGACTTTTCCGCCCCCCAGGGAATGGAGGAGGTGTTGCACCACCGGCACCAGATATGGGTTTTGCTGCAGGGCGTGGTTCAGGGTGGCTCGGTAGTCCCCACAAATTCTAATCGAACCATCTGGCTTAATAGGTGTTACGATAGGGGTCTCCCAGGGAGAGTGATCAGTTGGCTTTAACACTCCTTGGGCTATCAACTTATCAAGCTGTTTGTTGATTTTTGGCTTTACTGCGAACGGAACTCGATGAGGCTTAAGGTGGATGAGAGCTATTTTTGGATTAAGGCTAAAGGATATCAGGGTCCCCTTGTACTCACCTAGCTGTTCCTTGAAGACGTCCTTGAATTCGTGGGTGAGGTCCTCCTCCCAGTCACTGCCGCCGATTCGGTTAATGCCCGCCACTTCAATGCCAAGTGGTGCGAACCACTGAAGGCCTAACAGGCTAGGCTGGTCCTTGTCGATCACCGTCAGGGGTAAGTATGCTGTGTGGTTTTTGAATGAAACCCGGACTCGACTGGATCCTATGACTGGAATCCGGTTCCCCTGGTAATCTTTAAGTACGAGTCTTTGGAATTGAATGTCTTGGCGCCAGATAGTAGGGATGAGTTGCTTGAGGGTCTTCCATGAAACCATCGAAAGGGATGATCCCGAGTCGACATCCATTTGGCAAGGCCGATTTTCGATAGCCACTTTAACTCGGATTTTCTTGGCATCCAAGGAAGAGGCGTGACCGATAGTGATAGTTTGGTGAGCCTCTTCTCGCCTCATTAGGCAATTCATGGGTCGGTTTCTGTAGGAGTGGTTTACTGGTTCTCGCCTTACAGGATGGTTTCCTGTCGATTGGCAATAGTTGGCCCCTTTCGAGGTCTGGCTGGGTCCTAGGAGACTTCTGCAGACCCGTCCGATATGGCCTCGTTTCCCACACTCATGGCAGAGCGCATCACGAAATTTGCAGTCGGACCGGTAATGGTTGGCCCCGCAGCCAGCGCATGGTTGCTGGGACTTCGGGTAACAGTCTCGATCGGACCGCAATCGATGGACCTCTTCTTCGTCACTGTCTGACGACGAAGAGAGGTCCTCATGGTGGGCCGTCGGAAGCTGTCCTTCTGACTTAGGTGAGAGTTCGCAGGCTGGTTGGTGTGTCGGAGTGCGATTTCGGTGCAGTTAGGCAGCCGACTTTTTGGTCACTTCCGCTGCTGTAGCCTCAGCGATGGCATCGGCAAGGCTAATGTCGCCCCTTGCCATTATTTTGCTCTGCACGTTGAGCGCATCTAATCCTAGAACTACTCAGTCTCTCAAAGCCTCTTCTAGGTCAGCGAAATCGCAGAGGCCTCCCAAGTTTTGGAGGTCCGAAACGAAGTCGGCAACGCTCTCTCCTTTCCGCTGGTTTCTTTGATAGAACTTGTGTCATCTTACGAGCGTTGGAACGGTCGGTGCATAGTGGGCCCGTAGTAGCGGTTTGAGGACGTTCCAGTCCATGGCCTTCACATCAGCTGGTTTTGCTAGCGCCTTGGCCATCTTGAATACGGGCGGCCCGCAGTGCGTCAGGAATACCGCCCGTTTCTTCCCGGTTGTGGCATCCTTCAGATTATTTGTTTCCAAGAACATTTGGAAACGGTCCATGTAGGACTCCCAGTCCTCTTGCGCTGGGTCAAACGGAGCAGGTGGTACTACGCTGCTGGCCATGGTTCCACCGTTGTGCATTTCAGCCACGTGCTTGGTTGCCTTCTTCGTTGTTTTAGTCAGCTCTGACATCTCCACATCCCACCTTCATCGCCAGTGTTAAGTATGGAGCATGGGTGCGAATAATGGAGACGAGCCGGTGGTAACAGTGAACTTCAAACTCTTTATTTACATGGTGTGACAGCTCGAAAAGGGTGGAGGCTATAGCCTTCCTTATATAGGCAACTTATTAACTATTCAACCAATAGCAACCTAGGAGCGCTAGCTCCATTAACCAATGAGAATGGCCTGTTAATGGCCAATCAGATTCTCCTGAATGGACCAATCTGATCTTGCCATTTAACAGCCAATCAGAAGTGCAGGGCCAGAACCCTGCACTTAACTTCAAGCTCAAGATAACTTTATTTGATATTTATTCATTCACAACATTTCCAAAATATGGTCACTAGGTAAATCTTCTTACAAAATATACTGTGTGGAGGATGCAGTTGCTTTTTATAGTTCTGATTCTCCAAGTGTGGGAGGTGTTTCCTGTTTTATCCCCCCCCCCCCAATTTTTTTTTTTTTTTAAAAATAAAGTTAAACCAGCCATTGACATTATTAAGCTTGGGATGTGTTTGAATGAGGGAATCAGTATGTAAAATATACTATTTTAGTCAACATTATCTGGTGCAGAAATATCAGAAACTGACAACTTTGAATCTGATTCAAATCCTACAGATGTATAAAATGCACTGCTTGGACTGAGGCAAATTAATCTGATTTTCTTATTTACAGATTCTTGGGTAATAAATAATCTCATGTATCAATCAACTATTTATCAGGAAGAAGATGTAATCTAAGGCAGGCAACCTGCATTTCCAGATATACAGGTAGTCCTCCAATCGCTCAGAGTTACAAAAGGACTGAAAAAAATGACATGATTGTTTTTTCATTCTTATGACGGTTGTAGCATCCCTATGGTCATGTGATCAAAATTTAGGTGCTTGGCAACTAACTCGTATTTCTGACAGTTCTAGTGTCCAGGGTCATAGGATCACTTTTTATGACCTTCTGACAAACAAAGACAATGGGGAAGCCTGACTCACTAAACAACTGCATGATTTGCTTAACAACTGTGGCAAGAAAGATTGTAAAATGAGGCAAAATTCACTTAACAAATGTCTCAGCAACAGAAATGTTGAGCTCAATTGTGGTTGTAAGTCAAGATTCCCAGTATATTATAGGATAGGGATGTCAAACTCAAGACCTGCGGGCCAGATCTGGCCCACGGGGCTGCCCTGGAAACGGCAAAGGACTGGCTCATAGTGCCTCTGCCAGCAAAAACGGAGCTCCCTGTTTTCAGCCACGATGGCCCCTGTGGTTATTTCTTCTGGGGAGAAGGAAGAAGAAAGGAAAATGAAGAGGAAAGGAAAAAGAAGGGAGGGAGGGAGGGAGGGAGGGAGGGAGGGAGGGAGGAAGGAAGCAAGCAAGCAAGCAAGCAAGCAGGGGTGGGATTCAAATTTTTAACAACTGGTTCTGTGGGTGTGCCTTAGGTGGTGGGTGTGGCTTGGTGGTCATGTGACTGGGTGGACATGGCTTGGTGTTCATGTTATTGGCTAGGTGTGGCCAACTCGATATCACTCACATCGAGGCACGCATCTCCTCGCCTGGCCTCTCATGACTGTGGGGATGCTGCAACAGTTGTAAGTGTGAAAAATGGTCATAAGTCACTTTTTTCAGTGCCATTGTAACTTTGAATGGTCACTCCACACAAGCAAAGTACCAGCAAAGGAGGGGGGAAAAAACTCCAGAGAAGTTTCTGAGACAGGAAGTCTAGTCCTGCCAAGAATGTAATAAGGGTTAACGGAGAGGAAGTTTCTGTAAGCAACACCAGAATGTTGCCTTCCTGCCTTCCTTACAGGATTAGGCCAGTAATTTCTTCTAACAACTGGTTCTCTGAACTGCTTAGAATGTTAACAACCAGTTCTAATGAATAGGTGTGAACTGGTAGAATCCCGCCTCTGGAAGGAAGGAAGGAAGGAGATTATAATGAGAGTGAGGGAGGATCTGAGGGAAGTCCTGCTTCAACACTTGGCCACCACAGGTACCCACAACGTGAGTGACATCCCACCCTGGCCATGCCCATCCTAGCCATGTCTATCCTGGCACTCCAAATCAAACAAAACTCTGATGCAGCCCTCTATGAAATCAAGTTTGACTGGATAAAGAAAAGGTGATATCTGATAATCTGGTAACATTTTGGAAAAATAAGGGTGATGTATAAATAAATGTAAATAAACTGTATGTATGCATATATAGAGTTTAAAACGACAAAGGAGTTATTATGACAATGTATAACACGCTATCAGAAGAAAAGTACAAGTGTATCGACTGCTTAGACAACGCTGTAAAATGTGAGTATACGTTTTTAAGTTCATAAACTTTGAATAAATAACTTATTTTTTTTAAAAAAGAAATCAAATTTGACTCCTTGTTATAGGACACACTATTGGTGCTGCCTCTTATTGGTCATAAGAGACAAGAGTAGGTAATTCATGCAGGGTGTGTGTTGGCAGTTGGTAGCAAACAATTAAATGGCAAAATAATTGAAACCCACTATCTGGATTTATTTTGGATATGTTTTTCTAAACTCTGGGAATGAGGTTTTATTTAAAGGGGGGGAATCAACATGAAATAGACAACAGGGCAACTTCTACCAGTAAGCATAAATGGAAAACAAACTTTGCAACAATAAGACTCAAAAGTGCGGAGAAATGTGAAGTTTAAATAAATCTTATTCTAGACATGTTGCAGGTAGCAACTGAACTGCAGGAGAGAGAAAAAGTTTAAAGTGTTTGCAGAAAGAATTTTCTCCTCAAAGTCCAGAGGTTGTTGATAAGATGTGACTGTGAAGTTCAGGCAGCACAGACAGGTTAAACTTCAACAATTCAAGAGAGTAATATTTGACCTGTAGGACACATAGTCAGAATAGAAAGAACACATTACTTATGCTTAACTTATGCAAAAGAGAATCTGAGAAGCTATGAGGAGAAGCAAGGGACACTGTGAAAACTGATGTAGAACAAAATATTCCCAGAATTTAAAGAAGAAAAGATCTTTAAGAACAAGCTTTCAGAACAAGCTGTCATGATAGCCATGGAAAGGCAGGGAGTGAATAGAAAGAATGTACAATAACTGAATGCAGACTTTAAACATTTAAGCAAGAAAGGCTACCAAAAGGTATCTAAATTGAGAATGTTAACAAAGGGAGGACAGTGATAAGACAAAGAAAAATAAGATGTTTTAAGAACATCAAAGAAATCCCAGGAAACTTTACTACACTTTGACTAGGACTATTCAAGAATGATCATGGAAAAGACTAAATAGAGGGAAATGAGAATAAAAAATAGGAAGATTATAGGGAACTCCTTTATAAACAGGATTATAGAATGACAGAAAAAAATTAGAGGGACATTATATTCAAAAGCCAGCTAAGTAAGATCTAAGTAAGAAAGTAAGATCTCCCAGCAAAAATCATCAGGCCCAGATGTTAAATCCATTGAATGGTTTAAAGCTGCACAAAAGATACTTAGCCCTTAAAAGGGCTGATAGCCCTTAAAAATTTGTAAACCCTTTTGAACTTTCAATATTTCTGCCTAAATATGGACTAAAACATGACTTGTCCTCTGCACAAATCCTAAAACTAGATAAATAGAGCCCAGTTAAATAAATGAGTCAAAAACATTAGACTTGTTCCTTTATTAATTGAGAAAAAATGGTCCAAAAATAAAACATTGATCAAAAACATTAATGATGGAGGGAACCGTGTCAAATATAGATAAGATTATGCAGGATAATTATACTTCTGATAACAAAGAACAATTACAGCAATTGTCTTTTCAGTGCTGCTATATACAACTCTGTAAGTTGGACATTGAAACAGCGAGAAAGACCTTTGTATTATGGATTTGGAGATGGTTAATAATAATAAAAAAAATACCATGGACCATAAAAATGAATCAGTTGAGGCTGGGAAAAATAAAAGTACTATGACAACTTGAAACAAAACAAAATCTTCTTAGAATTTTACAGGGTTAATTTAAATGCTATATATTACTAGAATCATACAGCTTACCATGAAGATCAGCTAGATGAAGGAGTAGCAATTCTACTGCTAGATATTAAAAATAGATTTTTTTTCAGAAGCTCTATTTCCTTCCCCCCCCCCACTTCATGTCAAGAAAACAAACGTTTGTTTTTCTTTATGTTTTCTTTGGCTTTGCATATTCCCACTGTGGTCAATGTTGATTAATATCCCTTCTGCAAATTTCCAAATATTCAACAGGGAATGTTTATTCCTTTATGTATACATTACATGTATTCATTGTAATGCATTTTTGATATATACATTCCAATTTATAAGCAGAGACAATCAAGTAATTTTGTAGTTTCCCTTTGGTATTTTCTTCTGTGTTCTACATATTATGGCAATAAACCCACAAAAATAGAGGATTTTCAACCATCAGAAGCCATTTGCCTCCTCTGGGCCACTTTGTATTTTATCCTGTGCATTTTATCCTTTACAGTGAAGGTCACTGGAGTTATTGATTACATATAATATTGAATGCTTGAAGCAGTGTAGATAGTAATCTTTTAAAATGTGTGAATTAAGATAATACAGACTAAAATCAGATGCCAATGTTCTATTGGACTATTTGAGACAAAACACAAACAGGGCTCTAGCTTGTGTCATCTCAGTTCAAGCCTTATTCTTTCCATACATTTCCTAAAGCTGCTTCCTTACACCTCTGACAGTGTGAAGTAGTAGGGCTAGCACTTTAAACTTTCTAATGTGAAGTATATTTATCACCAAGACACTATAGTGATTGTTACAACTAATGTCCCTGGATTTTGAAAGGACCAAGGGCAAACTCAACATTCAGCACCAGTTATGGTCCCAAAAATATGCAGAAGGTTGAAAGGCTTTGAAATGAAGAGAAGGTTTTGGGTACTTTTGACATACAAACTTCCCAGCCACCATACAATTGTATTTTATTTGATTACAAACTTTAGGACAAGTTGAATTCAAGTTGCCAACCCCTGCTTCACATAACCTTTCTGCCAAGTATATCCATTCAAACACCTGAATTAAGTGAAGCAGAATTTAAATCATTGACCTTTCATTCTCCCCTAATCCCTTCCCCTCCAAACTCAGCTTTTAATAAGCAAAAAAATATAACTGGAAATGAGAATGTGTGCCAGAAAGATTGTCAGGTACTTTTTCATATTTCCTCTCATTTATTGTCCCAAGTACCAAGCTTCAAAATGAGTTTGGGGCATGAGGAAAGTAATAAGCAGATAGTTACCAGCTTCATTGAATTAAATGATGGTGATTGTTGGATTAAATTTTTTGGGAGCAAAGGAAAAAGAGATGTATTTTATCTTTCCTTTCCCACCTGTTTGCAATTTTGACTTCTCCTGGAAATAGAGGGTAGTTGTTTAACACAAGGCAAACTAATCAATGCTGTGTGTAAGGTCATTTTATGACTAGTGATTAATCACCCAACCATCATTGGGCCAAAATAACAATTCTAATGACATGCTTTCTGTCATTTCAACAATGGCTGGTGATATTCTGAAGACACTTTTAGCCACTAATCAGGAAATGGCCAACATTCAAATTATCCTTGATCAAGAAATTAAAAGCTTTATCTCAAAGTGGATCGTGGCTACATTTGCAGGAACTGAAATAATTAAACATCAGCAGAAAACTGATTTCTGAATATGTATAAATTTCTGCCATGCTCATTGTAGAGCAGCATATGTGGATAAGATCTATGCTACTGATGGGATAATAATGTCAGTCGTAATACTGAAATTCCTACGGAGTTAAATATAAATTTAGCCTGAATACAACAGGATATTGGTTCATTTATTTCTGTTTGTTATTTCTGAGGAAAGGTTCTCTTCCCTACTTCATAAACTTGACAACAAGATTATTTTTAATTAGGACATACAAACCACTTGTGGATACAATGTCTTGAGCAAGTTTTATCATCCAGCTTGCCTAAAAGCTGTAAGTATTACAAAAGAAGTATAGTGCTACTTATTTGACTTATCTATAGTATCGTTTGTATTTATTTTTGGATTTTGGGTGGTTTTTTCAGAATTGCTCAGGAAGATTTTCTGCCTCATCAATCAAAATATCTTTGACAACACCTATGATTACCAGTCTCCTCACTCCAGGTATGGAAGCTCTTAAATTTCTATTATACATTTGTGAATACCTGTGAGGGCCACCAGAATCTTCTTCATAAATTCATCTAATGCAGGGGTATCAAACTTGTGTCATCAAGATGTAAACCGGGCGGGAACAGGGGCAGCACATGATGCATGCAGCCTACGGGCCCACAAATTTGACACCCTGATCTTAAAGGATATGATTGTCCAAATAACAAGCATAATACAACATATTTATCAATGACCCATCTATTCACTGTGAGAACACACACAAGCAAACACCTATCTGTCTGTCTGTCTATCTATCTAATAATACCTTGAAGTATTATAGCTAGTCTCTGCATAGACTTTCTGCTTGCTGTATCTAATTACTGAAAACACACTTATCTATCAATCAAGAAACTATCCATAAGGCAAGAAAGCAATGAACTGCTACTTCTTTCAGTTATGGACTTTCTGAATCTCCACTGGGGAAATAACCAGCAACAGCACTCAGAAAGAAATTGCTCTTTATTCACTTCCCTATTTAAATTTTCTGCTACCAAGCTTTAGCCAATATATACAAACAGAGCTAGGGAAATAAAAAAAGAAAAAGAAAGCAAATATGATATTCCTTCATTACTTGTTGATAAATGGAACCATTTTCTCTAGTTCCCTATATAATTTCAAAAAGCAAACAAACATTAACGCTAATGTTACACAACTCAATTTCTTTTCATCACCTTTTACTATGTATTGTAAGTTAGAGAATACAGTGTAGTATCCACTGCCCTTTTAATTCAATTAGTGCCATACAGTGTATATAATGTTTCTACCATTTGTATAAGTTCATTTATGAATTTAGCTTTTTCTGGAGTCGCGCAGCCCACAAGGTCTATGAAATGGTGTGAGTTCACACAACCGGGATCGTGCAGACTTGCAGGTGGTGAGTTAGAACACTTCTGCACCTCACAAACGCCTCTGCACCTGCACAAAATGTGTGTTTGGCACACACATGCACACAAAGTGTGTGCATATGCACCAAGCATGCTCACCAAGCCATGCCCACTGAACTGGTGGTAAAAATATTTGAATCCTACCACTGCTCTGAAGTATCAGAGATCAGTGAATATGATAGTGTCAGTGAACTCAACTACGGATAGTCCTGAATTTACAAGAGTTCATTTAATGACTGTTCAAAGTTACAATGGCATTGAGAAAAAAAGACTTATGACCATATTTCACATTTATGACCATTGCGGTGTCTCCATGGTCATGAGATCAAAAATCAACTGGCTCATATTTATGATGGTTGCAGTGTCTTGTGATCCACCTTTTGCGACCTTCTGACAAGCAGAGTCAATGGGAAAACCAGATTCACTTAACAGTGGTGTTACTAGCTTAACAACTGCAGTGATTCACTTACCAACTATGGCAAAAAAAGGTTGTTAAAATGTCAAGACATTTTTATTTATTAATTTTAGAAATTGTGCTTAAAAATACTGCAATTCTTTCTAACGTCCTGAGATTGCAAAATATTTCCCTGTAAGTAAATTTTTATAGCTAGTGATCTGATATTCATAATTATATATGAATTTACTCACTAAAATCATTACAAAAGTTAATGATTATATTGTATTTGTGAGATATTTGTATTTATGAGATATTTAACCCTGCCAGATTAAATATTATATCTCTCTTCTGGCCTCTAGACAGGGGAGGACAAATTAATAAGCAGTCAGGAACTGCCTTGAGGAATGAGTTTGGGGTGGTCATTAAAGAGGGGCATGTTGTTTATTATTACTTAATTAATTAATTTTTACAGTTGCATTTTTGCTGCATGAAAGATGCTGGAAACTGTTACACTATCAATGCCAAAACTAGTTTTCTAGCCTTGGGTGACTTCAATGGGCAAACAAGTGCTAATTTTCCCTTTGCCTCAGGCAGCCCACATCCCTGGTCCCAGATTTATATGCCTGAGACACAACTCTCTTGGCAATGGAAATGCAAGAGCTTTCTTTGTGGGCATGTAACACCCCTTGACTTATCTTCCCTAAAGAATGTATACTACACAGGTGTAAACTCAAGAAAGTCAAGACTTCATGGTTTCCATTCCAGAGTGAAATACATTCTTGTTTGTGATTTAAGAAGCTAAAGCCTATAATTCTTCTTGACTTCTTAAAGTAAGATATAGATTTTCTTGGCAGGATTCTATTACTTCTCTGTCCTTCTCCTCCTGTTAAGGGAAAAGAAAGCTGATAGTAAAAATTGTTGGCACCTAAAACTTGCAAACCATCCTTAATCTCCATCCCTAGCCCTAGCTCTTGGGCTACAGCAATAGTAATGATGATGTACTTGTAAGTCAGCAGTGTTGGAAAGAGAAGAAAGTCAGTTTTATATGTATAAGTAAAGGTTCCCCTGGCACATACATGCTAGTCATTTCCAGATCTAAGGGGTGGTGCTCATCTCCATTACAAAGCCGAAGAGCCAGCACTGTCCAAAGACATCTCCATGGTCATGTGGCTGGCATGACTAAACACTGAAGGCACATGGAGCACTGTTACCTTCCCACCAAAGTGGTCCCTATTTTTCCACTTGCATTTTTACATGTTTTTGAACTGCTAAGTTGGCAGAAGCTGGGACAAGTAATGGAAATACAATCCATTATGCGGTGCTAGAAATTCGAACCGCTGAACTGTCGACCTTTATAAATTTAAGGTGAGTGTTGAATGTATTTATTTGATTCTAACATTTTGCTTTATTTGTTTTACTGAAATAATTAAAGAATATTGCTTTGCATGACTACATGTATTTTTCCCTAATCTACAATTTTGTACACTACTTTGTGTATTTATTTCCCTAATACAAGCCATTTTAACATATTTAGTCTCAAATATTTAAACATGCAATTTTTTTATAGTAAACACACAAATATATGCTGATGCATTCAAACTTAAGAGAAGAAGTAATACAGACTTTCATAGGCTATTACTACAGTGTTTGGATAGAGTCTACTGCAAGGATGTCAAACTCAACTCGTCATAGCGGCATCACATGACGTATCGGGATTTTTTTTCCTCTTTGCTAAACCGTGTGTGGGTGTGGCCAGCATGTGATGCATCTGGCCCACTGGCCAGGAGTTTGGCAACCCTGGTCTACTATATAGTGGCTATTTCCATTTAAAGCAGGGGTGTCAAACTGGTGGCCTGCAGGCCAGATGTTGTTCTGACCCAGGCTTCATCCAAATTAAGGAAGCACAAACTGAATGTAAAATCAAACTTATTTTAATGCAACGCTGGGAGTTTCTTGCATTCCCAGCCAAAACTCATTAGACACAATTCTCTGAGATAAGCTCACGCCTTTCAGGGTTGTAGAAGGCTGCCAAAAAACAGAAGTCCAATTACTTAGAATATAAACTGACAGAAATTCCAGCAAAGACAAACCAATTCGCAGGGCTTCAATGGGGAATCAGAATCTAATGAACTTCTTTGCTTCCTGCAAAGAGCATGTCACTGAGGACTGACTTTTATTCCTGATGGGAGCTTTACTCCCGAGTCTCCCCTCCTGCTTCAGCTGCTCTCGCCTTCTAGCAGCTCTGTGCACACACACACTGGGAATAGGCTCCCCAGGTCCTCTGCTTCACTGCTGCCAGACTCCGAAGACTCCAAAGGCGGCACCCCACTCTCATGTGGTCCTGGCCCCATCCCTGCATTGGATGCAGGACCCTCATCCAAGTCCTTACCAGACTCCCTGACTGGTGCTCCCTTTCATCCTCACTGTCCAATACCTCTGCCATCTGCACCGGCTGCCGGTGAACCACAACAGATGTGTCACACGCAGACCACGCCCACCCCAGCTTTGCAAAGGGAAAAGACTTCATGAAATGTCACACGATGGCAACGTGACACCAAGAGTTTGACACCTGTGATTTAAAGGAAGGGGGTTTTTTTGACAAATTTTGATAAACTACAGTAAGTTAAGATATTATGAAGAAAATCAGATGAAGTGTACTAAATAACTTTCTTGTGCAATTTTTATTGTTGTACACCTGGTCTGAAGAGTGTTGGCATTCCTACTTCTGCCATGCAATTCATCCAAGAAATCAACCCTGATAAATGTCTCACTTTGTTTTTTTACACTACAATTCTAGGAATGTTTACTCAGAAGTAAATCCTCCTCTTGTCAATGGGCTTTTCTTCCTAGACCATGTGATTCTGATTGCAGCCTTCATTATATGCATGTCCTTACAAAAGATAATTGCTACTATCTCTTCCATTTTTTTTTGTTTGTTTGTTTAAAATACTAAGCTTCCAAGAATAGCATAGGGAAAATTACATGAAGACATAAAAAGGGAACTGGGGTGAAAAAAAAGAACTGATTCAGTCAGTTTTAAATGCTAGATTTTGCACAGAAAAAAAGAGGAGGAGGAGGAAGAGAAGTCGAGTGAATCTCTTTAAACTCTAATGACTCTGCCTTATGAGTACAGCTTTCCCCAGTATGTATAATGCATGAGTGGCAAAATAGGTCAAATACTGAGGGGGGGGGGGGGGAGAAACCATCCACATCTTTGAAATTATTAAGAACACAATCATTGCACTGCAGGGCCATTTGCAGAAGAGTTCCAAAACAGAACCTTATGGAAAACATGAAGGATAATGAGACAGAGAACTGGTGCTGAAGTTTGTTGCAGTGAAAGAGAAGGCAACATAGCCATTATAATCAGACATTTTTTATATATATATATAATAAGATACCTATTGGGTTCCTGCTTTTGGTTCATAAAACACCAATGATGTTAATATTCATTTTTCCTAAGTCATTGTTTGTTGTGCTCCCTTTAACCAAATTGCCTAAAGTGTGAGAGGTTTATCATTTGCATTTTAGGATAGCGAATGTCAATATTCTTCTTCCACAGTAGTAATACCGACTTGTGACAGTAAAATTGATGTTTTAACAAAAGCATATGTGCACCATCAATGGAGATGCTGAATTTATACATTGCACTAAGCTAACTTTTTTTATTAATTATGGTTTGTAGAACAAGAATAAGCCACTCTGAACCAATTCAAGTGTAACATTAAACCACAGTGGAAATGTGTATTCATCACACTGTAGAAAAACTTAGAATTTTTTTAATGAGCCAAACCATTCATTTATATCAAACCACAGGACAAAAGCAGAATTATGATGGGTAGATTATGTCCTTTTCTTCTTCATCAGTTCAGATTTTGGCTTTCCCCTAGTCCAAAGGGCTCAGGGTCCAATGAAATCCAACTTTTGTTTTATTTGAGCATTAGTCCTGAAGAACAACATTTTCAACTGTGTAAAGATGACCATCAGAACAGTCCACTTTGCATAAAAGATTTATATCTATCTGCCTGTGAGTAATATAACCAAGCTAGTGATTCAAAATCTCTCATTGCCTTTTTATAATCTGATCAACATAATTTCTGATAATTTCTCCATTTTACTTAGATTGTGCTACCAAAAAAAAATTGCAATTAAGAGTCGATACTGTTTATTTAATTAAACAGAGCAGAAAAAATGGGCTTCTCATACCAGCCCAGATATAAACTTTAAAAATAGTTTCACCAGGTTTCTTTATAATCCTCCATGTCTAATCTACCTCTGTAATCAATTTGTTCCTAAATCACAAAAACATCACATGTGAAATTTGCCTCAAGTTAAATTAAAATGTGAAATAACTTCTTCCCAGAATATATTAATTAGTCTAAGATCCACTGAGGTTTTTGATACAGACTACCACAACAATGTCCTGTAGTTTACAGGGGGGAAACAGATCTCCTGATTGTTCCATTCATGCATTTAAAATCTGTATATCAGATTGAGTTTTGATAAGGGTAAGGTCTAATTTTTGCCACTTCCAATAATTTAGGCATCTGAAAATGCAACTGATCAAAGTTGAGGTATCAACAGAAATTCCTGTCATTGGGCAGCAATAGACAAATTATATTTATCCTCAAATGTAGGAAATGATAAGAACTTATCAGCCAGTAATTGATACAAAGCAAAATTCAAAGATCTATCCAAATATGCCATAAAAATATTCCAAAAAGTCCTGGAAAGAATAATACATACCAAACAAAGCCATTCAGAATTTGATACTAATCAAAAGTGATGATGATGATGATGATGATACAATTCAAAATTCAGCATAGGGAAGTCACTCTCTTTAACAGACAATCACATCTTTATCAAAAAAATGCAGCTGAAATTTGCAAACTCCACAGAAATTCACAGAATGGTGTACTGAATTATTGAAAATATTTTCCAAATATTTTCCACATTGTTTGCATGACATGATCAAGTTTCATTACTGCCCCCCCCCAATGGATGCCCATGAATCCATAAAGTTCCAGATGTTGTTTTGATAAACATATGGCAGAATCTAAAAGTTACTAGGATCCATAAGAAAATATTGCTTCTATATTTGTGTAGATATTGGAAAGAAGTGCTGTAAATCTTACTCCACTAGATCAAGTGGGGACTGATACTTTTGTACTATTCTTCTTGCTACATGGCAACATAACTTCTCAAATCTTTGGATTTCATCTCTCAACTGTGACAGTGGTCCTCAGGTTATGGTTCTAGATTACTTCCAGAGGTGATATTTAGCAGGTTCTGACCAGTTCTGGAGAACCGGTAGTGGAAATTTTGAGTAGTTCAGAGAACCGGCAAATACCACCTCTGACTGGCTCCACCCTCATATATTCTCTGCCTCCTGAATCCCAGCTGATTGGCTAGATCTTTTTTTGTTGCCCTGCACAAGAGAACAGAGCTGAAAAGCAGGTTAGTGGGATGGGGAGGGAATAGGATGTTGCAGTAACCTTTCCTCAGGAGTGGAGAGGGAATGGAGATTTTACAGTATCCTTCTGCTGCCATGCTCATCAAGCCACGCCCACCAAGCCATGCCACAAAACTGGTAGTAAAAAATTTTGAATCCCACCACTGATTACTTCAATTCCCTGGTGGTAGGTTTGGTGATAATTTAGAAGTTTATAGCTACCATGACAACTAAACTGACCTAAATGATCTGATACACAAGACTGAATACTTACTATACCTTTATTTATTTGCTTTTTTGTGTGGAGCAGATGCAGTGTGACCACAGGATATTAATATTTGTCCCTTGTCAGTGCCCAATCATTCTCTTCAGCATGGAATTAAGTATCATCAGTATGCTAAAGGTACATCTCAAACCTGAACTGAACAGGAGATACAGAGAAATTGCTACCTCAGTGTCTGGATGCTGTAAGTGTCTGAAGAAGAACTAACAAGTTCAGGCTCAATTCCAGTAAGACAGAGTAGATACGAGTTCAGAAACCAGTCAAGACCCAATAGCAGTGATACTCTATCTTTGATTATGGATGAGGTTGCACTGGATTAAACTATTTTAGATAGAGCCTTCAAGGAGCAGATGGTAGCTGGGTAAGATAGGAATATCTCCATCTCATGAACCTGTTATGAATGTTTTTCATGAACAAGGTTTTGCTCATACCATGGTCATGTCGTTACTGCTCTAATGCAATATGCTGCACATAGAGGCAACCTGGAAGCAACAGGGGGTCTAGACTTTAGCATCTATCTCAAATAGTTGAAGTAATCACCCAAGCAATATC
Source organism: Hydrophis major (assembly GCA_033807585.1). Classification (NCBI taxonomy): domain Eukaryota; kingdom Metazoa; phylum Chordata; class Lepidosauria; order Squamata; family Elapidae; genus Hydrophis; species Hydrophis major. The sequence goes on along the minus strand of CM066328.1, from coordinate 323,301,433 downwards.
ATTACTGTAAGAGTTGTACTTGTTACTAATTCAAGATGCTGGTTGGTAATTTTAAGGTTCTGTGTGATTTAAATCCTATTATATTGCCTTTGTTTAATTCATCCATATTCCATGAGATACAAGCAGCTCCACCCAGGTCATATATATAAATAGCCAGAATATCCCCTTCTCTCTCTTACTGGTGATGTTAGCCAGCCTGGCAATTAAATGTTTTCAAGAAAACAACTAAGCTCAGAGAGCTACAAGAACCTAAAGATTCAACTCCAAACTGAATATATTCTCCTTTATTTAAATTGGAAAAGTTGCATTTGTTGCATGATGACATCCCAAGGTGTATGTTGCCATTTGCCCCCTTGTCTTCCTGCAGATATCTGTATATTTAAATTGAACTTTGATGGATAGATGATAGGTGATAGAAGATAGATGGATGGATGATTGATTGATAGATAAGAGAGAGAGGAGAGAGAGAGAAGAGATAGATGAAAGAAAGAAAGAAAGAAAGAAAGAAAGAAAGAAAGAAAGAAAGAAAGAAAGAAAGAAAGAAAGAAAGAAAGAAAGAAAGAAAGAAAGATATAGATGGATGATATGTTATAGATGAACAATAAACTGTTTTAAAAGAAAAGCTCTCTTTCAGTGAAAATTAATTTTGTATAATGGAAGACATGCAGAAAATAATACATTTAGCATAGCATTCTCTTTGTTATTCAGAATCAACATTGTTTGTTTTATATTGTCTTTAACTAAATTTAATTTGCATGCAAATATTCTTTTCTGTCTTTCTTTTTCCACTTTTGTTTGTAAAATATGCACATGCCTGATGACACATGGAATGGAGATATTGAAGGATTTGTGCCACCACTTTAAAACTGATGCTGGGCTTTATTTTTCTGGTTGCTTGATTGTTTCTCTATCATTGGGAGAATGTTAAGGAATTAATTGTAAAAACAAGTGCATTCCTTTTAAACAATGGAGTGAGATCTTTTGTTTAAATTTTAAGCTAAGAAGTATATAAGCTGATAAGTATAATTCAGAATTTTTCAGTGGTGTTCTTTAAATGGATATGTGTATACTATTGTTAGTTTAAAAAAAGATGAAAACAAAGCGAATCAAATATCTTGTCTCTTACATTTAAAATAATGCATACAACATACCTAATTTAAATGTAACAAACACAAAAGAGTACATTAAAAAAGCATACATCCCAAAGCCACCACTGTCCTTGGATTGTTTGTCACAATACGTGCACTGAATGGAATTGCATTCTCATATATGAAAGAGATGAGCTGGCAGAGGGCTATTATAAGATTGCTGTCCTTCCAATTCATCTGATTATCCCACTATGTGGGTCTAGGTGTATGTACATATGTGTCCACACAATTCAAGTACATATTTGTTTTCACAATCAATACACGGCTTTTTCACAATAAATCAATATAAGAAATTAAATGTTAGTCTTTCACTGTCTGAACTTCCTCCAATGGATTCCTTTCTTGCTTAGTTTTCAAGATTTCTTTTCTTAATAAAGAACTCTATGTCTATTAATGTGTGTGTGTGTGAGAGAGGGGGGGGAGGGAGGGAGGGAGGGAGGGAGGGAGGGAGAGAGAGAGAGAGAGAGAGAGAGAGAGAGAGAGAGAGAGAGAGAGAGAGAGAGAGAGAGAGAGAGAGAGATTCATACCTAGCATGCCACATACCTAGCAACATTTGGTCAAAATGATGCTTAGTCTACCAAGGAGAATGATACTATACAGTATCACAATCTTTCTCCAGGGAAAGGATGAAAGAGGAAAGGAGCCAGATGTGACAGATGTTTGTTGCTTTGTTCGAAGTACTGTTAAAAGATGCTTAGATATGATGTGAAAATGCCTGTCAAATAGAATGCCACTGTTTCATTTAATTTTTTATATCTATATGAGACCATTGATCAACAATATCTTATGAATACAAAAGTAAAACTATGACCCAAATAAAACCAAAGCTTTATAACATGATTACTATCTTCTGCACTTGTCTTATTTTTTGGTGTCTCACTAAAAAAAGAATATCTCTTCACTCCAAAAAGTTTCACAGTAATATGGCACGCAAATATCTGCACAGAACTGCAGGTATCTGGATAAGCTGCTTTATCTTTGTGAACCTATGTGTGAGTTTAGCAGCTATATAAATTGGATAAATAAATAAATACCTTTTGATTGATAATTCAAAATAAATCCCAGAATGGTTAATATGATTTATTCTTAAGGAAAGGAAAATGGATTTGCATTTTGTCTGAATGCCAACAGAGTCTCGTTACAGTTTGCAAGAATATTTGTTAAAGAAAAAACTTCAAAAAGTCTGAAATAATTTTGCAGTTCAAAATATTTGGCTGATTCAAGTTGGTCTATCCTGGTTTTTGTTCTTGTCCGCTTCCATCATCTGACAAAATCAGAAATGAGGAAGTGATAAGCCACCTGGGAAAGCCAAGGGAAATCATCAACACCATCAAAAAATAAAAGTTAGAATATTTTGGACATGTGATGCGACACTCGGAAAAATACGGCATGCTTCACTCAATCCTCCAGGGAAAGATTGAATGCAAACAAGGTCCAGGCAGAAGAAAAAAACTGTGGCTTCAAAATCTAAGGAACTGGAAAAAACTCAACAGCACTTTTTCATGCGGCTGTTGGTAAAATAGGACCACCAACATATTCGCCAACATCCAATGACAGATATGGCATAAGAACTCCATCATGGGGTTCAAAAATTGCACAGGATAATAACTCAAGGAATAGGGACCCTGGGATCAAATCAATTAATATGTGATTCAATCCATTAAAGAAATCCAATCCATCAAAATGTTAAAATGAATCTATCAGGGTGCACCAAAAAAAGAAATGTATATCAAATCTATATTGGAAAACATTATATATATTTACAGAATTCCTCAGTGTGAATTTCAGCTTATACACACACACACACACGTGTGTGTGTGCATGTGTGTGGGCGTGTATAAGGTGAAATACACACTGAGGAACTCTATAAAATTGTCACTGTTTTGCCAAAAAAAATGCATACAATAAAGAAATGTGCATTAAAAAGAATTATATTTAAAGAAATGTGAATAAAAATGTATTTTGTATAGACAGCTGTACAAAGGTGTGCATGTAGGAAAAATATGCACAAATTTTATGTGATTTAAAACATTTTTAATAAACATTTCCCATGACTATACTTTGTGCTCATTCTTACAACAGCTCATTTACAAGCAAATAATAATTTATAATAAAGATTTCTAATTCAGTATTGTTCAGTAGGTTTGTCACAATGATACCTGGTTAATAAAGACATCAAACAAGTAATAATTGATCCAGACAATATTGATAAAGCACTTGCAGAATATTACCTTTATTGTTTTCCCCTTGATCTCCCATCAAAAGAAAGCTATAGTTCCTAGATTCTCTGTTATTTCTAAGTCCATGGAAGAAGCAATTTTTGAACAAGAATAAACACTTATTCATCCAAATTGCTCCCTGAGTGGTTTATAAAAACAATGTATGAAAAATCTATTTAACATATTTGTGAGCAAAGCATGCATTTAGCTGTCAATTGTTTTGCATTGAGATATGTTTATGTCTCTCCCTCTCTGTGTAAACATTTTATATAACATTGCATTTTATTTAAGTTCCTTTGTGCACCTGCTTGATATATTATGGAAATGCAGTGTAAAGAAGCATTTCTACTGATATGATTTCAGCTATTATCTCACCTTTAAGAAATGGCTGGACAAAAGTTGCACACTGAAAAGATAATGCTCTCCTCCAGAACTGCCCAGCTCACAGCTCCATTTGTTAGATCATCATTTTTCATTCTGCGTAGGACAATCTTCAGCAATCTTATTGATATCCTGCTATTTATTTCAAGCTAGAAACTGTAGCATTTTGATTTTGAAATTCTGCTTGAGAATAATATGTAATAATATGAGACAATATGTCAGGGTTCTAAGTAATACACCCATAGCAAACAGAACTCTGAGGCAGATAGATTTGTTAAACAGTTGGATATATCATATTGGCACAGACTGGTGAAAAGCAACTCTGAATGTTCCCACACAGTTTTCACCTAATTAAAAGTAAAAAAAAAAAATCCCCTTTTCCCAAACACTCAGTCACATGATCCAATCAATGTGCTGTCTGATTGCTTGGTAATTTCACTCCTCCTCTCTTCAGCCACCTGTGGAAGTGTCCTTGGTTTCTAAAGGAAACTATTTTGTTTCAGCTACAAAATCCCAGCTCCCTAATCCTCATCTCTATTGTGGCAACACTGAATCCTCAAAGATGGCCTCAGTCAGGTCAGCTACAGAGTTGAAACAATATTTAGATAGTCTTCTTTCAATATACCAGTGTAAATTCACTTTGTTTATGGTAGACATTTAATTCAACCAAGGGAACTAGTGACAAGAGATCAGAGACCATTTTAACAACTACTCTGAAAATCCCAGCAAACCTACTGTAAAGATCTAAAGAAGTTTGAAAAATAGCTGTCCTTCTTTTCCACAAGGAAAATAATTTCAGTTCAGACTTTGTTCATGGAATGCTGACATCCGTCTCTAAGAGTCATCCATCATGCTCTTCAATAACTTTCTTATGCTCTGACAACTTTAGGCTACCGAGGTAATTATCTAGGCAAGTCAAGAATGCCTTGTTTTCCCCCACTCCCTTTTTCTGGCAGCTAAAAAGACCAAAGGAGTATCTTTTTAGTTGACAGTCCTGGAGTCATGTGCAACCTTCTGATAAGCCAAGTCACTGGGGAAACCAGATTCACTTAACAACCATTTAAGAACTGTAGTGGTTCACTTAACAAATGTGGCAAGAAAAGCTGTAAAGCGGAACAAAACTCACTTAAGAAATTTCTCACTTAGCAAGATTTGTGCTCAATTGTGGTCATAAGTTGAGAACTACCTATATTTATCCATGTAGTTTTAGGGCTAGTTTATAGACTTTTCTGTTATGCTTTGTTGTCATGCTAAGAAGTCTGGTTATATAATGTGCAAGTGATGATTTCTCTGAAGTACTGTAAATGGCTTGGCTCTTTGGAAAGTGAACTGGTTTTAGTTTTTTGATATTTGTGGAGTCCCTGGTGCTCTCTGAGATTGATTGTTTTCTTGCAGACATTTCATTACCCAACTACATAATATTATCAATGCAAGAAAACAACCAAGCTTGAAGGGCAACAAGGATCCCACATTTCAATCTTGAGCTACAAATATTCTGTTATATTAGCTTTCTGATACCCATAGAGAAGTATTGCGGAAATTAAGGCTCACCATTGGATGAAATGAATATATATTTGAAATTGTACCTATTTCTCTTTGTACCGTACCCAGAATTCAAACAATGCATAAAATATATGCAGTCTGCTACTACAGATTTTATTTCTAGGGAATTCAGGTGTGCTCTTTTTTCACATATAGACATTTGCACAAGTACACAAAGACAGCTTTCTCATCGGAGACATGATATAATCTCCAGTGAGAAAAAAAATCTATCAGCCGAAGCAATATATATCACAAGCCAAGGTTTTCTTTTTCTTTTCTAGAATTCAACTGAAAGGACCAGAAAAGTCTTCAAAGTGAGGCTATGCAGAGATTAAAACATGAACCAAAAAATTTAATATGCAACATTTTAGTTAAAAGTATGCAATCAGATTCAAGATGGCAGGAAAATTTATGCCCTGCAAAAAAGGATACAGCATTTTCTCATTGCTGACTGAAATATTCTTTCAATAATATATTTTATCAGTTGATGTGCTACCCATCCACTTAGTTTATAGATAGCTTCAGTCAGCAATGAGAAAATGCTGTTTCCTTTTTGCAGGGCATAAATTTTCCAAGCCCTCTCTTCCCCTTTTCCTCCATTTATTTCATAAGGCTAAATTTATTTATTTCATAAGGCTATATTTTTCTGAAACAAAAAAAAAACGGTGATTCTATTAGGAGTTTTTTTCTCTCACTAATCTTTTTGCTTTCATTCTGTGAAATACTTCCACATCTTTCCCATGCTGTGTAAGAGTCAAATGATTCTTGTCATGTGCTGAGTAATAAGTTAATTTGTTTCACTTAGGGCTCTTCCTCACAGTCCAGTTAAAGTGCAATTCACAACTCTTTGAGCTGAAGGAAAGTTCGTCCACATCATTTCTGCTGGCAATTCCTATTTTGCCATCGTAAGGAGGCCAAAAAATGACACTGTCCTTATTATGTTCACATTAATAAAAGGGGTTAAGTTATCCAGCTTGTTTCTTTTCCCCACAAACTACTCATCTCAGCAATGATCCTCTAATCACACCTACTAACATGGAGAACCATCTGTTAAAACTCAGCTCCTACCCCAACTTTAGTCCCAGCCCCACTGAAAATGCCCAGTGGCAGTGCCAGATAAATTTGATGGTTCGCTGGCCCAATTTCCAGCAATTTTTTGGGCAGTGCCAGGTTTACATGAGCCTTCAACTTGAGAACTTTCTCACTGACCGGGATAAGGTGGGGGTTTTAATTAGCTTGTTGTCAGGCTCTGCAGCATGTTGCTGACTCAGCCCAACCAGGTGTCCTCTGAGTGAGGATTCAGGAGGCACAGTGGCAGGACCCATTTGTGGCAGCTCAACATCAAGCATTGAATGAGAATGGGAGACAAGACACTCCTTGGGCATATATTGGGGACCTATTGAGGTTCTGTGGTCGCATTTACATGCCTGGAGGTCTCTTTGTGGCCTTATCCTATGTCAATGTCATGATAGTCCAGCAGCAGGACACTTTGGGGTATTCAAAACACTGCACCTCATCTCTAGGACATTTTGGTGGCTGAGACTTAAACATGATTTTTTAGGATATGTGGCATCCTGTGGGAACTGTCGCCAAGCCAAGTATGCTCCTGGTGTGCACCCTGGTCTCTTGCAGCCCTCGCCCACAGCAGAACAACCGTGGGGGGCAGTTTCATTGGATTTCATCATTGAGTTACCACCATTGAATGGTGCCACGACCATTTTGGTGGTGGTGGATATGTTGACTAAAATGGCCCACTTTATTCTGTTTGTGGGTCTTCCATCGGCCAAGATAATGGCTTAATTGCTTATCTCCCTTGTTTTCCAGTTGCATGGGTTACCAGACCTCATGGTATCAGATCAGGGGGTACAATTTACGGCATGCTTCTGGCAGATCCTACTCGTGAAACTGCAGGTTTAGGCATGTCTGTCGTTTGCTCATGACCCCGAAACTGATGGGGGGACAGTGAGAGTAAATGCTATTTTGAAGCAGTACCTCCATTGTTTCAGCAATACTCAACAAGACAATTGGGTGGAAGTGCTGCCGGTGGCAGAAATCGCTTATAACAATGCTCAACATGCATCCACCCATGTTTCCCCTTTCTTTGCTAACTATGGGTTTCATCCAAGACTTTTCCCTTTAGCCCCATCTGATTCCCCAGTTCTGGCAGTTGATACGTTCTTGCAGGAGTTAAAAGCCGTGCACCACATGGTCCGCGATCAACTAGAGAGAGCCAAGGAAGACTATAAATGGTTTGCAGACTGACATTGTCACGATGTTCCGCCTTTAGCGGTAGGCGATCGGGTTTGGCTCTCTACTCGATACTTACCAACGACGCTTGTTTCTTTTCCCAACAAACTACTCATCTCAGCAATGATCCACTAATCGCACTTACTAACATGGAGAACCATCTGTCAAAACTTAGCTCCTACCCCAACTTTAGTCCCACCTCACTGTCATGCCCCTGGTGGAGACTGACTCTGAGGAAGAGGAGGAACAGCCAACAGGGAGTGGAAGTGTGGCTCCAGAGTTGGTGGAGGAGGCTGGGGAAGGGCAGAGGCCAGCTAAGCAGTCAGAGGAGGATCCAGGCCCATCCCCTATCCATCCTAGGTCACGCAGAGAGGAGAGGGTCAAGGAAAAGCGAGGTCTACTCAAGAGATTACCATGATCCTCCTCGTGGCTTGCAGCTGGGAGCTATGTATATAAGTTTGTAACTACACAGTTAGAATTGCTGGAGTCAAAGTTAAGTGTTTACTTTGAAAGAGGTTTATCTTTGTTGGTGTTCTTTCCATGGACTCTCGGTTATTTTCCTGGAATTTATGATTAGTTATCTTGGCTTGCTTCAGAACTCTCGTCAATGCAGTTTGTTTTGGTTTTCTTTTTGCCTCATTATTTACTTTTGTGAAGTTTAAACTGTGCCTAATAAAACAGTGAAGTTAAGTTGAAGGCCTTATTGGACTTTAATTATGTTTTGGGTCTTGGGTTATTTTGAGAGACTATGGGTCATCACACTCACATCAGATACAGCAGTTGGTAAAAATGTTTTCTCTTGGCAACAATGCACAGGGGAGGGGGGGTGGAATGACACCAAGAGAATACTCCAGTCATGTTCCTTTATTAAAACCAATTGTATCCCACATTAAAATTATAAGAACTGCACCATTCACCAGTGCCATTGTTGAGGTGGAAGATAGTTCAGCAGCTGGGCAACACATTTTATGCTGGCATGCTTTCTTGGTAGTTAAAAAACTGGTGGGGGGGTATCATTTTAATATGACTATCTGACTACAGCCAAATTCAGGAACACTGCTTGATTTCAGAAGTTTTGAAACTTAAAGCTGTGGGTGGTTCATCACTGGAGGTTTTTAAGAAGAATCTAGAGAGCCAATTGTCTGAAATAGTATAGGGTCTCCTGCTTGTGCAGGGGATGGACTAGAAGACCTCTAAGATCCCTTCCAGGTCTATTCTATTCTATTCCTATTCTATTTTATTCCACATTCTATTCTATTCTATTTCCTATTCTATTTCCTATTTTATTTCCTAGTCTATTTCCTAGTCTATTTCCTAGTCTATTTCCTAGTCTATTTCCTAGTCTATTCCATTCCGTTCCATTCCTTTCTAACCTAGAATTGTCCGGCGAAGTTTTTCTATCTTGTCTATATTAAAGGGACAAGGGACATACAAAATACCAGAAATTTAGGTCCTCCTTTTTCTTCTGTGATATGTGATGCATTCTCTCTCTCTCTCTCTTTCTCTCTCTCTCTCTCTCACACACACACACACAAAAAAAAAAAAAAACCAGTGCCAGGTGGGTCTATAAAACAGCAAATAATATTTTAAAATAAATGAGAAGTCAAGAATTTTGTGTTAATTGCCCACTATTCTTCACTGTTCGTGTTTTAATATAATGAAGTTATATCGTACCCTTTATTGACATGCTGGAAGATAACTACATCATCTTTGGAATTTGGCACGCTCAGCCTTCTACAAATTATATGCTGCTCATTGAAAAAATCAATAATCAGTGAGACATCAACTGAATCCTTAGAGGAAAAATGATGTAAGGCATTGAGAACCAATGTATAGTCACTTATGGGAAAATTTCTAATCCCTCTTGTGCTACAGTGCCATTTTATCATTGTGAATAATGATAGACCACAATTAGGTTGTCTGCTACATTGCTATAGAATATAAGAAGATTACATGCCCCTCATGTTAGAGCCTTCACTTTTAATAAAAGCATGAGACTTTAAAGATTGTAATCATTAATTGTATTAAATTTCATTAATTGCAGAATGTCTTCAAAACAATTTATTATTTCCTCTACTGCATACAGAACATCTAAGTTAAACATTCTCCTACCATTTTAAAGTAGAGATACAAAAACCAGACATAACATCACAAGCAAGAAGAAACCTAATATATCTTCCACATGAAGAAGATAAACAGGGTATGACTAGATGCAAAATATGAGCAGGCTAGAAAGAGTGGCAAGGAAGCCATTGTGCACTTTCTCACATGCTGTTAGAAACTACAACACACCCAATGAAATCAAATCACAACACATCTTGAATGAAAGGTAATTTTGCACAGCATTCAACTGATACATTATGAAACTAAATCAGATTCTTCCACTAATCCAAAGTAACAAAATAACTGCACTCAAGTGAATGGATAGAGGTTTTGACTAATGACAGATATTCAGCTGATACACAGACAAGAATGTTTTTTTAACCTTCTGACTGCTTCCTCTGCCTCATCATTCAAGAAATCTAGCAATTATAATATATAGTTTATTGGCTGGGATTTCCAGTCAAATTAAGAACAAGGTAATACCAATGGGATTGACCTTCTCACTTGTTCCAGCACAAGTAGTATGCTGTGGACCCTGTTAGGAATTTTGGCCAGCAGAATCCATTCGAAGAACCATTTCTGCCATGGCTCCCATCCTTTGGGACATCATGCCCCTGGAGGTGAGATCTGGCTCCACCCACTTGGACTTTCGAAAGGGCCTAAAAATCTAGTTCTGCCAACTGTCTTGAGGCCTCAATGGAGACATTCCATTCTGGTGATTATTAGATTAGGATATTAGAATCCCACCTCCATCTTGTTTACGTATTGGTCTTTTTAAATATATTTTTTGTTTGTTATGTTTAAATTTTTATCATTGGATGTTTTTAATCATCTCACTATTTTAAATGTCTGTTTATTTCTGTTTTAAATTCTGTTGTAAGCCACTCAGAGCCATTTGCTGAGATGGGCAGGAGAGAAAGAAAGGGAGGAAGGGAGGGAGGGAGGGGGGAAGTGAGAGAGGGAGAGGGAGAGAGGGAGGGAGAGAGAGAGAGAATGAGTAAATTTCCCTTCTAATCCAGCCAGCTAGCCTAGAACTTGTGGACTTCAACTACCAGATGCGCTGGCTGAGGAATTTGGGAGATCATAAAGTTGCCAAGGTTGGAGACCCCTGGTTTAGAATATTTCAAACTTGAGGCAAGAAGTGAAATAGTTACCTCACAGGTTGCCTTACCTGCATCAAAACTTTGTACGATCTCATTTCTGATCTCTTTCAATGCTAAGGGACAGCTCTGATACCAATTCGGTTCAAGAGAACCAACAAATTAAAATTCTTTTGCCCCAAAATGATGAAATCTTCCCCAATGAAACATCAAATTGGGAAGATAAAATTGCTGTCATGAATATGAAGGATGCTACACATGACTTGTTCCCAGAGGAAAAATGACAGAAGATAATGGAATCACCAAGAATATCCCTGACTTCAAATTTCTGTATGCCTTAGGTTGTGGCATAACATAGTGTTTGAAATAAATGTTGTGCACAATAGGTTCTAAGATATTTATCTAACTATATGTTGGACTTCATCCTCTCTTCTTGACTTTCACATGATGAGATTTCAAAATCACAGAGAATATTCCCAAATGTTGCTTTAAAATTTGTAATAAATCAATGCAAGAAAAATACATAGATTCTCTGAATTACATTTTAAAAATTCACCATCCTCACAAGAAGCTGATACAGCATTCCTGACCTCCATATTCTATGAATGATAACTCCATGGTATTTTTTTTTTTTTTAAAAAAGAGCCTTGAATGTATAACTCTCAAATTCATGCCTGCAGTCTTCTCTTCTTGCCTTTAATGTAATCATAGCCCTGACCTCTGGAGTCAGCTACTTCAGTTCCTACATATTCCAGCTTTCTAAGGAGCACATTTGTCATGACAGTTTCTCTGTCATCCATATCAATAAATTCCAGAAGTTCTTTGACACTCACCATTATGACACTCACCATTACTTTCAATATATTCTCTTGTTGATAAAACATGCACTATAAAATCATTCATCCATGTGACTGATGTCAGGTATGCTGTTCAGAATTGTACAGGAACATCTTGCTGAGTTCAGATTGGCTAAAGTTTTCTGTTTGGCTTTTGCTCCAGTAATTATGATCTCATTTTGAGTTGTTCTTCCAAAATTGTTTGCTTTGATGCTGGAGTACAGAACCAAACTCAGGCATTAGCTCCGTACTGTTAAGGACATTTCCATTACTTGGCACACAAAGCTGATCTGAAGTGCAACACCATGCTAAATTTTAGATAGCAAGCATTCTCACAAGGGCACTGAGTCTTTTGAGAACATTTTGCCTCTAAATAAACTTGATGTAGTATTTTCCTGATGAGCATCATCTATGGTATGGTTTACCCTTAGTCCCATCTCAAGATCTTTCCACCGTGGCATTTTTTTTTTTTTCTGGTGATTTGCTACTCTTCCCATCCTACCATATTTCGAACCAAATTTGTCCAATCCTTTATTCTGTGGTTGGAATATGAGGCTGCAAAGTTTGCAACAGAAACAGCATGTGGCATTTTGGATTTTGAGTGCATAAACTATGGTGTCTCCACTTTGTCAGCACTGGGGATTTCATGCCAGTAATGTATTGGAAGGGAGCATCTAGTTTCTTGTCTTTGGAGAACATGAGCTTTCTATTTGTTATGGCCCAAGCAATATACGAAAGTCCCTCAGGCTATTAATCAAGTGGCTCCAGTCCTGGATCAACTAGATTTAAAGAATTGTTTCTTTGATTTGCACATCTACTACACTCTTCTGTGATCTACCCTTTTTTCAGATATGTGCAAATAATTACATCTATTTGAGATGGAGATATAACCACCGCACTAGCTACCAACTCACCTGCCCTCTGACTAACAGGATCATTGGGCCTTTCCTCACCACTCACATACTCCCTGGGGCCTGAGGCTTACTGTATACATTTGTGTCTGTGTATCTCAAGAGAGCTCCTGCCAGCTTAAATAAAAAGACTTCCTTTGCTTGCTTGCTTTTTCCAAATGTTGTCCCCAAAGGGCTGTTTCCTTCTTTCACTGATGACTGCCATTCTATGCATGCTGAATGGTTCTCAGCATTCAACTCCAGGGGAAAATCAGGAAGCTGGCAATAGGACCTAAGTGAGGGAACGTATCAGCATTTCAGGAGCTTAACTGGGCCCTACAAGTATCTTCCTAATTAAACTAGGGTCCTAGGATGCTCAAGAACCTCCTGCTCCTCTCTCCCCCAGCAATTCCCCCTACTTTCTATTATTCCCTTTCATCTCCTCTCCTGCCTGCCTCTTATGTCTCCTACGATCACCTTCCTCCAGCATAGCATTCCATTGCAATGGTGGTATCGGATCGGTTCGGATCGGTTCTGCTGAGCCAGTAGCAGCGATGAGCTGCAGAGACCGAACCAGTTCTCTCTGATGCTTTGTATTGGGCCTACCCAGGCTCCCATACTAACCTTTACGTCCTGCTTTTGAAGCGTAGATGCTTTGCGCGGCACAGCAATTGCTGCGTGGCAGCTGAGGAAGCGACAGGGAGGATGCAGGATTACAGGAGGTGAATCAAAATGCCTCTGAGCCTATGCAAAGTGCGTGTTTGGAGCGTGCACGCAAAGTGTGTGCACACACACACAAAGTGCGCCCACCAAGCCACACCCATGAACCGTTGGTAATAATTTTTGAAACGCACCACTGTTCCACTGTCTCACTGCCTCTAGAGTCGTATTGCTCAACCTTGATCATTTTAAGAGATTTGGATTTCAACTCTCAGGCTGTGGAATTCTGGGAGTTGACGTCTACTCATCTTAAATTGGCCAGGATTGAGAATGCATAATTACATCTATTTGAGATGGAGATATAACCGCCGCACTAGCTACCAACTCACCTGCCCTCTGACTAACAGTACCGTTGGGCCTTTCCCTCACCACTCACATACTCCCTGGGGCCTGAGGCTCACTGTATGCATTGCTCCCTAGAGCAGGGGTGTCAAACTAAGGGCCCACAAGCTGGATGCATACGCAGGCCATCCCCACCCTAGCTCCATGAAGGGAAAAAACTTCATGAAACATCCTGTGATGGCAACGTGATGCCGTGGGTTGGACGCCATGCTCTAGAGCACATGTACCAGCTGAAGACACTCCTAGCAGTGTCTTCCCATACTCTAGAACCCTGGGGGCAGCCACTTCAATTCATTTACAGTTAAGCATTCCTCTATTAACGTTACGGCAAGCAAGATCTTCCATTTCAGTGCCCCCTCCCTTTTTCTCCCATGATTTTCATGGTGTTTTTTTTTCTTTGTGCCTTCTGAGCATGCTCAGTCCTCATTTAGCAGTTTGAACAGATGTTCTTCAATTTAAGGAGAGTCCCACCAATCTTTTCTTCTTCTTCTCTTTGCTGTTTCCCCCCCTGTCAGTTCTTCTGTTAAATTATGCAGCCATCATACTGCAGCAGTGGATCTGAATTCATTATTATATTAGCATGTAATTTTGTGAAAGAATTGCAGCCTCCCTGGCTGAAAGAGACTGGCAGCCTTGAAAACAAGCAGCAGCACACACAAGAGCTTTGCTAATCTAAGATCAATGAGTGCCCATTTGCCTTAAAATGGTCTCGACAAATTGTAGGGTAACAGAGAAAAGAAACCTGTGATACGGATCGTAATGCCTCGGTCCATTTTCAACTTGTCTTTTCCAGCCAAAGTAGGAGGGGATTCAACATGGTAGAGCATTGGCACATCTGAGGATGATGTGCAATTCATCAGCTTCTCATCTTCAATTGTGTCTCAATGATAACAAGATTCCCCGCTCCCCAAAAGTCAGATTCTAGATGCTTTGGGGTTGATCTTTCCTCTATGTGCAAATTTCCCTATGAAGATTTCCCTATCTAGCCAACTTGGCCAATCTGAAAACAGTAACCATGTTAGAAGAGACCCTGGAGGTCATCTAGTCCAACCTCTTACTCTCGCAGGTGACCTATTCTATTTCTGATAAATGATGGTTTAGTTCTCCTCTTAAAAGCTTCCAATGATGGGGCACCCACATTTTCTCCTTAGTTCTAGATTGCTTCTCTCCTTGGTTAGTTTGCACCCATTGTTACTTTTCCTGCCCTTTGGTGCTATGGGAAATAAATTAGCCCCATCTTCCTTGTGGTAGCCCTTCAAGTATTAGAAGACTGCTATCATGTCACCCCTGGCCCAGGGGTGTGGTTCAAAAATTTTTACCACCGGTTCTGTGGGTGTGACTTGGTGGGCATGGCATGACTTGGTGGCTGTGCTTGGTGGGCATGGCAGAGGAAGGATATTGTTAAATTTCCATTCCCTCCCTCCTCCTGGGGGAAGATTACTACCAGTTTTCTGAATTATTCAAAATTTCTGCCACCAGTTCTCCAGAACTGGTCAGAACCTGCTGAATACCATCTCTGCCCTGGTCCTTCTTTTCACTAGACAAGGTATCCCCAGTTCCTGCAATCATTCTTCCTATGTTTTTGCTTCTAGGCCCTAATCATTTTATTATTTAATCATAATAAATAATGTCACGTTGGTAATTGGGTGACAGCAAGTAAATCCCAGGGTTGTTGATTAGATTGAATAAAATTTAAAAACTGACTCCATTGATAAAGTTTTTTTTTTAAAAAAAAAATTCCTGGACAAAATTAGTGTCAAAACTGTGCAATATTGCCAATACTGTACCCCAAGGCACAAGTTAACAGTCAGAGAAGATCTTTTATTAACATTCTTACAGACCACAGTAGATGACTGAATTTATCTCCTAAATTAACACTTTGTGGTGATAAAGTACTGATAAAAACCAGATTTCAATTGGAGATTCTTATAAAAAACAATCATTTACAATTATTTAAAGTTATATTTCTAAACCGAGAAAAGTATACGACACACACACACACACACACACACACACGCATTAGACACTTTCTGTAGCTGGATCTATAGAGGGAGAAGGGGATTGAGATTCTGTTATAGATATATAGATATAAAATAGATCTCTCCACACCTTTAAAATCAGGCCACAACTATTTGGAGCTGTTCATGTGGCTGCAAATACTTTAAACAAATTAGTCTGATGTATCTGTCTTACTGGCCAAGCCTATCAAAACAGCCTTTTTTGTATGCACCAGCATTGTAAATAGCCTAGAGATTTTCAGCAATGCTTGCATTGGGCCACAATACGCTCCCTTTAAATGGAAGGAAAATGGGAGGAGGAAAAAAGGACACTTCAGTATCAAATCTGCTACCAATTCACCACATTATTATGTGCATAGAAAGGAAAAAGGGGCTCAGAAATTGGATGCCTTCTGTCACAAAAGCAACCCTGTTGCATCTCCAGAAAGCCCCCTGATCTTTTGTCTCTTTGGGGGGAAAGAGATCAAAAGGGTTGTCTTTTAAAGGACCCAGTAGTAGTGGTTTTGCATTCGGAATGAGACACTAAGGGAGTATCATGATAGCAGATGCTCTTACATCACCAGGAAAATTGGGGGGGGGTGTGTGGATAATTATTCTGATCCATAAACCCAAGCTAAGCCAGATGAATTGCCTTGTAAGCAAGGTTTGTTTTAATAGAGCTGTAAGTGTTATGCATTACTGCCTATTATAATTTGGTTGCAATTTTCTCCTGATACCTTGTGAATTAAGCGAGTTAGGAAACATAATAATACAGTCATAACAACAACAATAATAATAGAAACACCCTCCCCCAAATGCCTCAAAGCGGTGAGCAAACTCAGTGTCTGAAGGTTAATGATTGTTCATGATTGTTCATGAAAGCTACAGAAATAAATTATCTGCCTAGGGACTCAGTCACATGATCTGCACAAAAGCTGCAACTGCCAAAATGTTTATGGAGAGAGAGAAGCAGAGGGAGGGAAGAGGGAAGGAGAGAGAAGAGGAAAAACACAGTCAGCGTCACCCAATCCCTCCCCCTGCCGCCCGTGAAATCCAAGTCCCAAGCCAAACAGCTGCTCCTGACTGCTGACATTAAATTCATTTGTGCTGCAAACAATTCAGCTGCTTTGCTGGAGAGACAGAACTTCTATCTCACCGCCCAGCATTGCAATAACAGGGGATCGGAACCTGTCTTGGGAAAGCATGATCAGTCACCTTTGGAAAACAAAGGTGGTTTTAGCTTGAGATAATATGGAAGGGAGAGAGACAGAGAGGAGGGAGGGCACAGGGAGAGAGGCATGAGATCATTTCTTTTGAAAAACAAACCACCCAGGGTAAGCTATGGCCACATATACATGCACTACGGGCTGCAGGGTGCATCTCCTACATAAAAATAGATCTGGAAAATAATCAGGCTATAAGAGATGAAGAAATTTAAATGCAGGGTTGAGTCAAACAGAGCCATTCCATCTGTCTTCTGTTTCAAGGAGAACACCAGAGGCACAAGCATCCCCCCTCCATCTATGTACCAAACAATACCTTTTTTTTTCTTGTTATTAAAATAAAACAACCTCAACATAGTCATCATGGCCATAATTAAAGATAGGTATGTAAACAAGCCAACTCCAACCTGAAATCGATCCAAAGGAGGCAATTTCCCCAATAGTGACTTGTTCTATCTTCAGACCATTTACCCAGCCATCACCAAATAATAAGTTTCCTGTTGTTGTTGTTGTGTCTGGTTTTTGTTGCTGCTACTCTGGCACAACGGTGGTTGAATAAATACAGAAGAATATAGAAGAGAGTCACTGAAGATGACCATAGTGTTACTGGAATAACTGGAATAGATAATAGGTTTTTGAGCCATAGAGATGGCTATTTTTGAGACTTTTTCTGATTTCATATTCTCTCCCATGTACTGGGTCCCTGTAAGTGCCAAATTGGTTCTTCCACTTTTTCTTCCAGGGGATACTTGGAAAAAGCAGAAATGATTTTCTAAGGCAGGGTTGTCAAACTCAAGGGGCTGGATCCGGCACGCAGGATGCTTAAATCTGGCCCACAGGGCCGCTCCAGAAATAGCAATGGACTGGCCCATGGTGCCTCTGCCAGTGAAACAGAGCTCGGGAGGGCTACATGAGCTCCGTTTTCACTGGCAGAGAGTTGTAGGAGGCCGTCATAGCCAAAAACAGGGCTCAGGAGCTCATTTTCTCTGGCAGCGCCCTCGGACCACCACAGGTGCCCCCGACATGAGCGATGTTGAGCTGGCCATTCCCACCCTGGCCACACTCACTCCATCCTCCCCCAAAGGTCAAACATAACTGTTCTGTCCTTGATTAGCATTCTTGAGATCCCCGCGCTTTGATTGGCCAAAGCGCAGGGCTCTCTGATTGGTCAGGCGAGCCGCGCCGATTGACTCGCTAAGAATCTCCCGCAATTGGTCCATACGGATTGCGGGAGATTCAAAGTGGTGCCATTGGCCGCGGCCGCGGCGGCTAAAAGAATAAAAGCCACGATCTTTTTCCCTTTGCCCCAGTTCGGTTCCAACCTCAAATAAAGAGCATGATTTGAAGTCACCGACTCCTGGCATCATTTCGTGGACACCACACTGGCGACGAGGATGGGATCCAGACCCTGAACCGAACCACGTGTCCGATGGAAGCCAGACGAACCACCGCGATGGTGAAAATCGCACCCCCCCGCACCCTTCAACCCCGCCACCGAGGACTGGGAATCGTACTCCGACCGATTCCGCATGTTCCTTGAGTGCAGCGATCTGAAGGACGCCACCGGCCCCATGAAGCGCGCCGTCTTCCTGACCCACTGCGGGACCGAGGTCTTCAAGATGGCCAAGGCGCTTGCCAAACCCGCCGATGCGACCGCGATGGACTGGGACGTCCTCGAACCCATACTTCGGCAGCACTACGCTCCAGAGGTACCCATCCTGATCCGACGCAACGAATTCTACCGTCAGGACCAGAGGTCAGGTGAGAGCTTCAGCGACTTCGTCGCCGAGCTGCGGCGCCTAGAGGGGCTCTGCGAATTCGACAACCTGAACGACGCGCTGCGAGACCGAATCGTGCTCGGTTTGTGGGACCCCGTCCTCCAGAGCCGGCTGATGGCCAAGGGCAACATCAGCCTGGCAGACACCCTCACCGCAGCCGAAGCCGCCGAAGCAACCCGAACTTCCGCCGACCGCATGCGCAGACCGAACACTGGGGACCGCAGCGGAAACAACAACCCGGCGAGGTCGACCGAGGCCCAACCCGAGACGACCACCCACCAGGGCGACTTCCACTCGGCATTGGGCACTTCAGATGACGAGGAGGACATCCATCGCCTCCAGACAGGCCGCGACCCACAGAACCGGCGGGGTCATAAGTTGAGGACCAACTGTGCCGGTTGTGGCAGCGACCATCCCAGGTCAGAATGCCGGTTTTTCGAATCGATCTGCCGGCATTGCAACAAGAAGGGACACATCGCCCGTGTCTGCCGCCTAAAGAAGAATCGCAGCCCGGCACGATAGGACCAGAGCGACCGGAGGAGAGAAAGCACACCACCCCGGACCAGAGATCGCCCCTCGGACAACAGATGGGACTGGAACGGATGATCTCTGCAAGGCGGCGATAACCGGCGAAGAGAGGAGACCCATCAGACGGTCACCATCGGCCACGCCATAACCAATGACGCCCGGAAGGTCCACGTGGAGGTAGGCATCGAGGGCCAGCCATGCAAAATGGAGGTGGACTCCGGGTCCTACCTCTCCATGATTGCATGGCATGAAATAAAGCGCTTGGTGCCTACCCTCCAAAGGAGGAACCTAGACAGCCAGAGACTCATTGTAAGGGACTACCAGGGAAACCGCATCCCGGTAGTCGGAACCAAACACTTCAACATCACATATAAAGGGCACACCAAAAGACTTCCCCTGACAATCATCGACCGCGACCGCCCAAGCCTACTGGGACTGCAATGGTTCGCCCCGCTCAGCATTGCAGTCACGGGAGTCGACCACGTCACCGACGACAGCTGGGAGCAGCAACTGGCCCGGGAATTCCAAGAGGTCTTCGACGGAAACCTAGGCAAGTACCGAGGGCCCCTTATATCTTTCAACCTAGACCCAAACGTCCCCCCAAAACGCCTGAAACCAAGGCGGGTGCCATTCGCACTTAAACCCAAGATAGACGAGCAAATTGACAAGCTCGTCAAGCAAGGGGTTCTACAGCCCATAGACCACGCCCGGTGGGAGACCCCCATAGTCACCCCGATCAAGCCCAATGGGTCGGTGAGGATCTGTGGGGACTATAAGGCCACCCTAAATGGCGCGCTACAACAAAGCGCCTACCCCGTCCCAGTAGTGCAACACCTACTGCACTCACTGGGAGGGGGCAAGGTTTTCGCCAAGCTCGACCTCGCCCAGGCATACCAACAGTTGCCAGTCGACGAGCAAACGGCAGAAGCGCAAACCATAGTCACCCACCGGGGGGCATTTAAATGCAACCGTCTCCAATTCGGAGTCAGCGTGGCACCGGGAATATTCCAAAGCCTAATGGAAAGACTACTGCAAGGCATCAAGGGGGTGGTACCTTACTTCGACGACGTCCTAGTGTCGGCAACCAACCAAGCTGAACTAGAGGGTCGCCTAAGGGAGGTCCTAACCAAATTTAAAGAGACCGGGCTAAAAGTCAAGAGGGAGAAATGCCAGCTATGCACGGAACGGGTTGAATTCCTAGGATACCTCCTAGACCGTCACGACATTCACCCCACAAACAAAAAAATCAAGGCAATCAAAGAAGCCCCCACACCCAAGTCCAAGACGGAACTACAGGCATTCCTGGGGCTACTTAACATTTACAATGTTTTCCTGCCCCAAAAGACGACGACGGCGGAGCCCTTGCATAGGCTCCTGGACAAGGCGGCGACCTGGACTTGGGGGAAACGCGAGCAAGCCGCCTTCCAAAGAACAAAGGACCACCTCACTTCGGACGCCGTCCTCATACAATATAACGAGACCCTACCTCTGGCCGTCACATGCGACGCATCACCCTTCGGCATCAGCGCTGTCCTCAGCCATAATCTCCCCGACGGAAAAGAAGCGCCCATCACGTTCTTTTCAAGGACCCTCACCAAACCGGAGAGGAACTATAGCCAGCTGGACAAAGAGGCTCTGGCTATCGTTGCCGCCGTAAAACGATTCTACGAGTATCTCTATGGCCGGACTTTCACCATCATAACCAACCACAAGCCGCTGCTGGGAATCCTTGCAGGAAACCGGGCCACCCCGAACATTCTGTCTCCCCGAATGACAAGGTGGTCCGAGTTCCTGGCAGCCTACAACTACGGACTCATACACAGACCGAGTAAGACGATCTCCCATGCAGACGCCTTAGCCGCTCGCCGCTACCGGAACCTGACACTGACCCAGCACCCACGACGACCACCCTCAGCATAGAGACTCTACCCAACCTGCCCATAACCGCGTCAGACATTGCCCGAGAGACTAATAAAGACAATCATCTGGTGCGGGTGTTGCATTGGGTAGAGAAAGGGTGGCCAGAAAGGGACGACGACGAGTCCGTCAAAACATTCCGAAACCGGCAAACGGAACTCTCGTTATTAAAAGGGTGCATACTATGGGGGGATAGGGTGGTCATTCCAGAAAAGCTACAAGGGAAGGTTCTGGAACTGCTACACGAGGGGCACCCTGGCATCGTTAGGACTAAAGCCCTGGCCAGAAGTTACGCTTGGTGGCCAGGGATGGACAAACAAATAGAGGCCTGGGTAGCAAGGTGCCAACGATGCCAGGAAACTAGGCCAAGCCCACCCACAGCACCCGTCCTAGAGTGGGAAACCCCAAGGGGACCGTGGTCTAGGATTCATATAGACTTCGCCGGGCCCACAAAAGGACACACCTTCCTCATAACAGTTGACGCTTACTCCAACTGGCTGGAAGTAAGCAACATGAAGACGACAACCACGGAGGCCGTGATCAAGGAACTCTGCAAACTCTTTGCAACACACGGCCTCCCAGACGTCGTCGTTTCCGACAACGGGCCCCAATTCACCTCGCTGAAATTCGAAAAATTCCTAGCGGAAAGGGGCATCCGCCACGCCCTGACAGCACCGATGCACCCGGCGGCAAACGGTAGGGCGGAACGGATGGTCCAATTCACTAAGAAGACAATCCAGAAAATAGACCACGGGGAGATCCAGGAGAAAATAAACAAACTACTCTTCACCCAACACATAACCCCAAATACCACAACCAATAAGAGCCCAGCCGAACTATTAATGGGCAGGAAACTAAGGTCCCCACTCGACAGGTTACACCCCATGTATAACCCGGAGAAGCCCCCAGACTCAAACAGCAAACACCGAACCTTCGCACCCGGCGACCCCGTATATGCAAGAAACCTGACGGGAGACCCACTATGGATACCAGCCGTCATCACACAAATAACAGGCCCACACTCGTACCGGCTACAAACAGCAGACGGACGAGCCTGGAAACGCCACATCGACCAACTAAGGTTGAGGACTACCAACCAAGAGATCACCAACGCACAAACAGGTGAAACCAACCCCCACAACACAAACCAAGGGGGGAGGGAATACGCAGGGAACCAAAACCAAAGAAGAATAAACCAGCCGTACTTACCGGAAAGCAGCCATCACGACCCCTCGCCAGGAAGAGACAGCCAGGCCAGCTCGACCAACCCGAAAAGACCGAGTGGGAGTGGCGAAACACGCAGCTCAACCTACCTGGGAGGCCCAGGAGGGAGCTACGGAGAGCGGCCCGGCCCGATCGACCAGCCGGTTCCCACGACGGCAGCAGGAGCAGCAGAGATCCCGACCGAACCGGCCGGGATCCAACCTACGACTGAGCTGCGCAGGTCCAGTAGGCTCAGACGGAGCCCCACCTACCTACGTGACTACGCGACGTAAGGACTGAACCAAGAGGGGAGGGATGTTCTGTCCTTAATTAGCATTCTTGAGAACCCCGCGCTTTGATTGGCCAAAGCGCGGGGCACTCTGATTGGTCAGGCGAGCCGCACCGATTGGCTCGCTAAGAATCTCCCACGATTGGTCCATTCGGATCGCGGGAGATTCAAAGCGGTGCCATTGGCCGCGGCCGCCGCGCCTAAAAGAATAAAAGCCGTGATCTTTTTCCCTTTGCCCCAGTTCGGTTCCAACCTCAAATAAAGAGCATGATTTGAAGTCACCGACTCCTGGCATCATTTCGCGGACACAACAATAACCCTGATGCAGCCCTCAATGAAAGCAAATTTGACACTCCTGTTCTAAAGGTATGGCCATCATTACTGCCAGTGTATGTCGAGCTGCCTTGATTATTTTGTAGATATTGTTTCATTGGTAAAAAGAAAGAAAACTCCTGCTGCTTTTCTCCACTCCTACTTAGATTTTAAAGATTGTGCTAATTTATAGCCCAATTCCATATGCTAAAAGACATTTACTGAGGCCAATGTAACGTATTCCCAAGTAAGGAGCACAAGCTTGCAAAATTAGTCTACCATATAATGAGTTTTTGGACTCAAAAAGAAAAAGTTCTATCAATCCCATTTCTTTACTACAATAATGCTCTAGTCATTCAATTACCATTACAGTTTGTGTTGCTTATTCTACAAATCCTTTCTTGTTGCTCTAGTGATATATTTCTGATTGTTACTATTTGTTAGCATTCATAAAATGTAATTTAAAAAATAGGGTGGTGTGCATGTGTATATGTTTTGCTTGGAAGAATATGTACTTGGGTCTTGATCATTTCTGAGAGAGAGAAAAAATCACTTTTTAGAAGAAAATTTACAAACATCTTATCTTCTAGAAATCCTTTTATTCCAAAATCTTCTGTGAAATCTTTGCAAGTCTACTATTAAATTCAGACATATGGACTGATGGTATCAGAATATATTCCAGAATTCACATACAACTTACACTAGGCTACCATTCCTCAGAAATCATTTGCACGCTTCTGAATACTTCCTGCAATTGCAGATTATAAAAGACTATTAAAAATGGGCAAATAACATATTCAAAAACTTTATCTGCCATAACTGAACTTTATACTTACTATTACTGTGTTTCTCCAACAATATGGCCTCCACTAATAGGAAGGCCCAGCATGATTTCTAGGCATGAGGTAAAATTAAGCCCTGCCCCCAAATTTAGGCCTATTCAAACCATGCTTTTCCCCGCCATTTCTCACATCATTTGTTAGAACCACATGAGGTGAAGAGAAATGGGTGGGAGAAGGGCAGGGGGGATGGGGAGAAAACTTGCCTTTAGGAGTGCCCAGCAGGTAGCCTAGGCTAGAATATCCCGATAGCCGATAGAAGCTCCCTGAAGGCAGAGTCCCCAGCCACTTCAGGGCATGGTGTGGCTACCCGTGTCCCCTCACCTTTAGGGCAGTCTCTTTCGGGCGATGGAAGCTCCCCAAATGCAGTCACCAGCTACTTCAATCGGCCGGTAGAAGCGGCCTTGCAGCGAGGGGAGTGTGTGTGTGCCATGCCTCGCCCTGAAATGGCTGGGGACTCTGCCTTCAAGGGAGCTTCGATCCGGTAGAAGCGGCCTCGGGGAAAGCGCGCACACACACTCCCCTCACTGCAAGGCTGCTTCTATCGGCAGATGAAAGCTCCCTTGAAGGCAGAATCCCCAGCCGCTTCAGGGCGAGACGTGGTTGCCTTTAGGCAGTCTCTTTTGGGCAATGGAAGCTTCCCAAATGCAGTCACCAGCCACTTCAATCAGCCGGTAGAAGTGGCTTCAAGGCAAGTGCATGCGCATGCGCGTGCACACACACACACACACACACACCTCTTGCCACGAGGCCGCTTCTATCAGCAGATGAAAGCTCCCTTGAATGCAGAGTCCCCAGCCGCTTCAGGGCGAGGCATGGCTGCCCGTGTTCCCTCGCCATTAGGCAGTCTCTTTTGGGCAATGGAAACTCCCCAAATGCAGTCACCAGCCTCTTCAATCGGCCAGTAGAAGCAGCCTTGGGGCGAGCGCACACACACACACACACACTCTATTTGCTGCGAGGCCGCTTCTTTCGGCAGACAAAAGCTCCCTTGAAGGCAGAGTCCCCAGCCGTGTCGGGGTGAGGTGTGGCACACACACACTCCCCTCGCTGCAAGGCCGCTTCTACCGGCCGATTGAAGTACTGGTGACTGCATTTGGGGAGCTTCCATCGCCTGAAAAAGACTGCCTAAAGGCGATGCCTCGCCCTGAAGCAGCTGGGGATTCTGCCTTCAAGGGAGCTTTCGTCTGCCGATAGAAGTGGCCTCACAGCGAGGGGAGTGTGTGTGTGGGTGCGCTCACCCCAAGGCCACTTTTACCAGCCGATCGAAGTGGCTGGTGACTGCATTTGGGGAGCTTCCGTTGCCCGAAAGAGACTGCCTAAAGGCGAGGGGACACGAGCAGCCACGCCATGCCCTGAAGCAGCTGGGGACTCTGCCTTCAAGGGAGCTTCCATCTGCCGATAGAAGCAGCCTCGCAGCGAGGTACGTGCATATGGGCTGCTCTAGGTGGGAGAGGAAATTAAGTCACCCCCGAAAAGATGGCCTACCCGTTTTTTCAGGGGTCAAAAAAAAATAAGGCCCAGCCTTGTTTTGTGAGAAACATGGTACTTTATTTGAAATGTATATATGGTTAATTTGTCTAACCCTTTTTGGTTTTATCTGAGTAACTGATGATAAAAGTATACAATATACATATATTAAGGCCATATTAATAGAAAAATTAAGCATTGTTATTTGATAGCTTGTTAATTGGGTGATTAAAGTGCTCAAGTAAGCATTGAAGTTTTTGTGGACAGTGAACATTTTCCACACCTGGAGCTTTCTGAGCTCAAATTTTAATTTCATATTTTGTGTTGCAATTGTTAAACAATATGCTAAGTAGTTTTCAATATACCTGTTGAAATGAAACATTGAAAGGAAAAGTTTGTGCAAATAAATAGCATAAAGAATTCTCTAGGAAACACTCAGATCATCAGGATCCATTCTTCAGAAGAATTAAAGTTTAGCTCTAATAACAGGTCAGGTGGCAGCACCTCTTTGGATAAAAGATTATCAGGACATCTTAGGGCTATTGTTTGTACTCAAAGGTTAGGCAGAAAAAAAATAGTGGCAAGCTTCTATCCTTATAGTTATTGGAAATCAAGATTAATTAATAATGTGTAATTAATGTTAACATGTGTGTTAATCCCAAAGATGCTTCTTGAGAGGCAACTGGACTTTCTGGTATTTCTTTGAAGACATTTCACTTCTCATCCAAGAAGCTTCTTCACCTCTGACTGGATGGTGGGGAATGGAAAGATTTGTCTATCCCAAGGAATATAAATCCTTCCATTCCCCAGCATCCAGTCAGAACTGAAGAAGCTTCTTGGATGAGAAGCAAACGTCTTCAAAGAAAAACCAGAAAGTCCAGTTGCCTCTTGAAAAAAAGCACCTTTGCGACAGCCATGATCTGGATCACTGAGAATCTCCATAGATATGTGTGTTAATCAACTATTCTTTCAATCCGCAAAATTCTTTAAGAAGAGTCCTAATATGTTGTGTATGCATAAAGATTAATAAAGTGTGAGCTTGGAGTAAGTGCAGGGTTCTGGCCCTGCACTTCTGATTGGCTGTTAAGCGGCCGGACCGGATTGGCCCGTTCTGGGGAATCTGATTGGCCCTTAACAGAGAGTTCCTATTGGTTCTAAGAGCTAGCATTCCTAGCTCGTTATTGGTTAAAAGTTACAGGGTTTGCCTATATAAGGCGGGTTTAACTGCTGTTAAGATGGGGAAAGTCACAATGTAAATAAAGAGCTGAAGTTCACCATTCAGAGGCTTGTCTCCATTCTTTCTCGCCCATGCTCGAAACATAAAACTGGCGACGAGGATGGGATTTGGAGAAATCTAAACCAACGAAACTTCGAAGAACACCGAGCACGTGATAGACGACGCCAACAACAGAACCATGTCCGGCGGCATCGTACCACCCACTCCATTCGATCCAGCACAGGAGGACTGGGAGTCCTACATGGATCGCTTCCAAATGTTCTTAGAAACCAACAACTTAAAGGACGCCACACCAGGAAAGAAACGGGCAGTGTTCCTAACGCATTGCAGTCCAACTGTATTTAAGATGGTTAAAGCACTAGCCAAACCTCAAGAAGTAAAAGACATGGATTGGGACGACCTCGAACCTCTCCTACGAGATCACTACGCCCCGACCGTGCC
This sequence comes from Hydrophis major, assembly GCA_033807585.1. Classification (NCBI taxonomy): domain Eukaryota; kingdom Metazoa; phylum Chordata; class Lepidosauria; order Squamata; family Elapidae; genus Hydrophis; species Hydrophis major. The sequence goes on along the minus strand of CM066328.1, from coordinate 323,274,671 downwards.
TACGCTCGTGAGATGCCACGAGTTTTACCAAAGGAGCTAGCGGGAGGGAGAAAGCGTGGCCGACTTCATAGCAGACCTCTGAAACCTGGGAGGCCTCTGCGGATTCGCCGATTTGGAAGAAGCACTAAGAGATCGCATAGTTCTGGGACTAGATGCACCAGGCGTCCAAAGCAAGCTGATGGCGAAAGGCGACATCAGCCTTTCCGACGCCATCGCCGATGCTACTGCGGTGGAAGCAACCAGGAAGTCGGCTGCACAACTACGCTGAAACCGCACTCCGGTACCTACACCGACAAGCGACATTTTATCCAAGTCAGAAGGACAGCTCATAACGATGCACACGAGGACCTCTCTTCGTCGTCAGACAGCGACGAAGAAGGGGTCCATCGATTGCGGTCCGACCGGGACCCTCACCCGAAGCCGTTACGCCCTTGCGCTGGCTGTGGAGCCAACTAAGCCAGGTCCGAATGCAAATTCCTGGACGGACTCTGCCATGAGTGCGGGAAACGAGGCCACATCGGACGGGTCTGCCGCAGCTTGCCAGGACCCAGCCAGGCCTCAAAAGGGGCTAACTATCGCCAATCGACAGGAAACCGTCCTGTATGGCGAGAACCAGTAAACCACTCCTACAGAAATCGAGTTTTGCAGAAAGAAGAGGCTCACCATACTATCACTATCGGTCACGCCTCAGCCTTGGACACTAAGAAAATCCGAGTTACGGTAGCCATCGAGAACCAGCCTTGCCACATGGAGGTTGACTCGGAATCGTCCCTCTCGATGGTGTCCTGGAAGATACTCAAGCAACTCATCCCCACAATTCAACACCAAGATCTCCGTTTCCAACGCCTCATCCTCAAGGACTACCAAGGGAATCGAATCCCCGTCGTTGGGTCCTGCCGAGTCCGAGTCTCCTTCAAGAAGCACACAGAGTACTTACCTTTAATGGTCATTGATAGAGATAGGCCTAGCCTACTAGGCCTCCAATGGTTCGCGCCACTCGGCATTGAAGTGGCCGGCGTAAACCGAGTCAGTGGCTGTGACTGGGAGGAAGACCTTGTCTATGAGTTCAGGGACGTCTTCGCAGACAGCTTAGGCGAGTACAAGGGGACCCCGATTTCATTCAACTTTGATCCAAAAATAGCTCCCATTCACCTAAAGCCCCGTCGAGTTCCGTTTGCCTTAAAACCGAAAATCGACGAACAACTCGACAAACTGATAGCTCAGGGGCTGTTAGAGCCCATCGATCACTCCCCTTGGGAAACCCCTATTGTAACACCCATCAAGCCAGACGGGTCAATCCGAATTTGTGGGGACTACCTGGCCACTTTGAACCACGCCCTACAGCAGAACGCGTATCCAGTTCCGGTGGTGCAGCATCTCCTCCATTCCCTGGGGGGCGGAAAAGTTTTCGCTAAATTAGATTTAGCTCAGGCATACCAGTCGATGAAAAAACGGCACAGGCCCAAACTATTGTGACGCACCGAAGTGCCTTTAAATGTACCCAGCTGCAATTCGGAGTTAGTGTAGCCCCAGGGATTTTTCAGAGCCTTATGGAAAGGTTATTGCAAGGAATTAAGGGCATGGTCCCCTATTTTAACGATGTATTAATTGCAGCCCCTACAAAAAAAATCTTACAGGACCGGTTAAAATTAGTTTAAAAAAATTCCAAGAGGCCGGTCTTAAGGTCAAAAAAAACAAATGTAAATTATGTACTGACAGTGTTGAGTTTTTAGGGTACCTGATTGATAGCCAGGGCATTCACCCTACCGAAAGTAAATTAAAAGCGATTAAAAACGCTCCCAGGCCACGAAACAAGGCCGATCTCCAAGCGTTCCTAGGCCTCATCAATTTTTATAATGTATTTTTACCGCACAAAGCAACTGTCGCTGAACCATTACACCGGTTGTTAGATAAAAAAGCAAATTGGCTATGGGGTTACCGTGAAGAACAGGCGTTCCGTAACGTTAAAAAACTGCTCACTTCTGACTCTGTACTCATGCAGTATAACGAGACTTTGCCGTTAGTTATAACCTGTGATGCATCGCCTTTCGGGGTGGGCGCCATTTTGAGCCACGTACTGCCTAATGGGAACAAAGCCCCTGTTGCATATTTTTCAAAGACTCTTTCAAAGACTGAACGAAATTATGGACAAATTGATAAAGGAGCCCTCGCAATTGTCTCAGCTGTGAAAAGTTTCCACAAATACGTGTATGGCCGGGTTTTTACTATTGTGACTGACCACAAACCTTTATTGGGGATAATAGCTGGAGATAAGCTGACTCCCTACATATTATCCCCTAGGATGACCCGATGGTCAGAATTCTTAGCTGCTTATAACTATCGGCTGCAATACCGCCCAGGGAAAGCCATTCCCCACGCCGATGCATTGAGTCGAGCACCGCTTGCAGAGACTCTCGACGATCCTGCACCAATGGTAACCACGTTGCAAATCGAGACACTCAACTCGCCGCCACTAACCGCCCGAGATATCGCAAGAGAAACCAAACACGACCACACCCTAGCACGAGTCCTAGGCTGGGTAGAATGCGGATGGCCATTGGACCAGCTATCAGATGACTTCACACCATTCAAGACTCGACAAACTGAGCTCTTCTCCCAGAAGGGTTGTGTCATCTGGGGCGATAGAGTCGTTATTCCAGAATGACTCCAGAAAGCGCTGCTGAGAACCTTGCACGATGGCCACCCCGGCATCGTGCGAATGAAAGTCCTCACGTGCAGCTATGCATGGTGGCCGGGCATTGACAAGCAAATCGAACAGTGGGTTAAAGCTTGTCCCAAATGCCAAGAAGTCAGCAACGCCCCACCAAAAGCCATGCCTACTGAATGGGAGACACCACGTGGACCCTGGTCCCAAATTCACCTGGATTTCGTGGGGCCAGCCAAAGGCCACACCTTCGACGCCTGCTCGAAATCCATCACATGACGACTACGACCTCCGAGGTGGTTATCAAAATCTTAAACAGACTCTTTGCAACCCACGGATTACCAGACATCCTGGTATCCGATAACGGCCCTCAATTTACCGCACTAGTGTTCGAGCAATACCTCGCTGACTGCGGCATCCGCCATGCACGCACCTCGCCTGCGCACCCTGCGACCAATGGCAAAGCAACACGCATGGTCCAATTTGTGAAGAAAACCTTGCAAAAGGTAGACTACGACAACATTGATGACAAGGTCAATCAAATCCCCTTCTTGCAACACATCACCCCACATAGCGTCACCAACAAAACTCCCGCCGAACTGCTAATGGGACAAAAGCTCTGCTCCCACCTCGACCGGTTGCACCCAGCTTACGAACCGGAAAAACCACTAGGATCCAGCGGCCGCTGTCGCACCTTCCAGGTAGGAGACCTGGTTTATGCAAAAAACTATTGGGCGACCCGTTGTGGGTGGAAGCGACAGTAGTACGTGTAACTGGCCCCAGATCCTACCTTGTACAATGCCTTGACGATAAACTTTGGAAACGGCATATCGATCAATTACGATCGCGGCTTCCAGCGGCCAGTCCGCAACTTCCCTACGACCAAACTGAGGGGGGGGAGGTACGGAAGAAGATGAATTCCTAGGAAACCCGTTCGAAGGAAACGACAGTTTAATAGAAACTCAGGAAGCGGAGCCAGAGGGAGAAACGGTTGCACCTCAGGGAATTGCAGAGAATGTGGGCAACGACGTAGAAGTGAACTCTGAACCAGAAACAGCCCCACTGCCAAACAACGATCTACCTCAGTGTGATTGCAGCCAGCCGATACAACAGAAATCAAAGAGACTTATAAGACAACCGTCCTACCTAAAGGACTATGTAACTGCGCCTTGCAAATAAGAAGCCAGGGGGAAGGGGTGTTGTGTATGCATAAAGATTAATAAAGTGTGAGCTTGGATTAAGTGCAGGGTTCTGGCCCTGCACTTCTGATTGGCTGTTAAGCGGCCAGACCGGATTGGCCCGTTCCGGGGAATCTGATTGGCCCTTAACAGAGAGTTCCTATTGGTTCTAAGAGCTAGCGTTCCTAGCTCGTTATTGGTTAAAAGTTACAGGGTTTGCCTATATAAGGCGGGTTTAACTGCTGTTAAGATGGGGAAAGTCACAATGTAAATAAAGAGCTGAAGTTCACCGTTCAGAGGCTTGTCTCCATTCTTTCTCGCCCATGCTCGAAACATTACATAATAAATTCTGTTCACTCAACTACTGGCAATATTGTTTTTGATATTTAGTCCCAAATGTCTGATAGATAATTGTCTTATTTGCTGCTCAACATAACTTATTATATCTTATTTTAAGTAATATTTATGTGATATATCTTATTATATCTGAATATATGGAGATCTGATGTTTGCAACTTGACTGACATTAAAACGGATCAATTTAAAAAAATGAGTAATATCAATGATTGGAATGGAATTTGAACACCAATCCAGTTTAATTCTTTATCAACCGGATACAATAGGTGTGGAGCCTGGCTGCCCCTGTTCCTTTCACATTTTCAGATCCTTTTGTGATTGCAGGATCCAATCCGAGTCGATAACCGGGAACAGAGGTTTAGTGTTCTGAGCTTTTGGACTCGTGCAACTGAATGCACATTCAGGTAGAGAGAAGTACCTTGAAGATGGGCTCCAGCAACAGTCCAAATGCTCAGAAGACTAAACCTCTGGTCCCAGTGACTGACCCAGATTGAAACCTGCAACATTATCCTGTGACACCTACATTTGCTTCCTTCCTTTTTGTGTTCCTTTCCACACACACCCTGTCAATTACATTGAGGGGGACAGTGAAAAGAAACCTTCCATTTAATACAGAAAGATGCAATAAACATCTGGTTCATAATAAAACTATTCTTTGGTATCCAAACATACGTTCAATGGACAGCACTAAAGCTCTATCGTGATGCTTACTGAGTACTAAATCAGTATAGCGATTAAACCAATTGTTTCGATGGTACTTCACCAGGAGAAATCTATAAAGAGACTGTTGTGTTTTTATCATGCATTTTTGGTAACTCTTAAAACCAAACTTGGATGTTATAGGCATTTTTTTCCTCCATTATATTTTAAAACATACATTATTGGTAAGCTCAGGCGACATGAATGCACCTTCTGGTGAGGTCATGGCTCTCCACTGCAACCCTGTTTCATAACTTGAATCCTCCTAGCTTGTTCATGCATCTGGCTTGGGAATTTTGAACCAGATTAACAACCAATGTTATTTCAACCAATCAATCAGAATAGAGCTGGGAGGTACTTTGGAGGTCTTTTAGTCCAACCCCATGCCCAAGCAGGAAACCCTATAACAGGGGTCTCCAACCTTGGCAACTTGAAGACTTGTGGACTCCAACTCCCAAAGTTAAAGTCCACAAGTCTTCAAGTTGCCAAGGTTGGAGACCCTTGCCTTATACCATTAGGTATGTTATGCCCTCTAAAATCCACCATGTTTTTAGTTTTTAAAAAAGTCTCACTCATTCTTATGACAATAGCTTGAAACCACTGACCTTTTCTTCACCTCTTCCCTGTTCCTCCTTGCAAAGGAGCCCCCAGTTAATAAAACATTCTAGCTCAGTACATCGGAGGAAGTGTACTAAGAGGGCTGTAAAAATGTTGATCCTTGAATAATACAGTAATGCTGCAGCAAATAAAATGTCACATATTGTTCCTTGTGTTTTCCTCGGAATTATTTTCTTCTCGTTTTATGCACAGGACTTCTTTTCCTTCCCTCCTCCTTCCCCTGCTCCAGCTTCTTCTCTATTTCCACCCATCCCCTCCCTACTGTGGCAGACACTGACCTGAACGGGTTGTGATTTCTGCCAAATATATAGGCACTGTTTTTGCTAGGTTTGGAAATTTGAGTTACTTTGAGGGTCAAGCATTCACTTGCATTCTGAAAACAAGAAGATTGAGACAAAGCTTCGGACTCACATTTTCCCATCCCAACTGCTCTTCTACATATATTCTGCAAAATTGATGTAACTTGTGATACATTATATTCTTATAAAAAGTGTGGTTCATATTTACCGTTCTTGTCTATAATTCAGTTATGCGTGACTAGGAATGAAATAGTTGCTTCAGCTCAGGGGTGGGATTCAAATTTTTTAACAACCAGTTCTGTGGGTGTGGCTTTGTTGGTGGGTGTGGCTTGGTGGTCATGTGACCGGGTAGACGTGGCTTGGTGGTCATGTTATTGTCCAATTCAATATCACTCACATCGAGGCACACAACTCTTCGCCTGGCCTCATGTCTGTGGGAATGCTGCAAGTCGCAAGTGTGAAAAATGGTCATTAGTCACTTTTTTCAGTGCCATTATAACTTTGAATGGTCACTCCACACAAGCAAAGTACCAGCAAAGGAGGGGGAAAAACCTCCAGAGAAGTTCCTGAGACAGGAAGTCTAGTCTTGCCAAGAATGTAGTAAGGATTAATGGAGAGGCAGTTTCTGTAAGCAACACCAGAATGTTTCCTTCCTGTCTTCCTTACAGGATTAGGCCAATAATTTCTTCTAACAACCAGTTCTCTGAACTGCTTAGAATGGTAACAACCAGTTCTAGTTAATAGGTGCGAACTGGTAGAAATCCACCCCTGCTTAAGCTTGAGCAAGGCATTGCCCAATGGATTTGGGGTTTTTTTTTACCTTTGAGCAGCTGATATGCTGTTCAAAAGGAAAAAATTAGTTCACATCAGGAGCGTGCATAAACACACTAACATGCCTACCATCCCTGTCCTATTGTTTCTTTTTATTTTCCTTATGTATCCATTTCATGTATTTATGACTATGCTTATACTTATACCTGTTATCTTATAATTGCTTGACAAAATAAATAAATAAATAAAATAAATAAATACACTCATGCTATATAAAAAACTGCCCTTTACTGGTATCTGTATAGAGTGTGTGTGTGTGTGTGAGAGAGAGAGAGAGACCCTTGGTGCTCTCTAAGTTTGGTCTTTTGCCTGTTTCATTACCTAATCAGATAACATAATCAATGCAAGTTAATGTGGGGTTTTCTCTATTTTTATATCCAGCAGCTTGTCATGCCTGTGCTGGTGGGAGTGTGGTTTTCTCCTTGGTAATTCCTTCATTAGGGTATTGTTTTCTGCTTGATTGTCTGGTGTTAATCCCTGCTTATCCTTGCTTAACTGTTCCTGCTGGAGAGGATATGTTCTGGTCTTATTGTTTCCTTCTTGGCTTTTTTATTGTCATTCTTGAATCATGTGTTAATATGGTTTATTTTTATGTGTCTATTGATAGCTAATTTGTCTGAATGCCAAACTCCTATAAATTCCCAGGCATTTTTAATGCATACTGTATATGCATACATATATTTTGTATATTTTGAAGGAAAGTGATAGAGAAGCTAACCATTGCTGTTTTTTCTTGTTGTATTATGTTTCTGGAAAATTCAGAGTATTCCAAAAACAGAAAACCTCCCCCAGCAGTGAATTGAAGTTGCTCTATCAATCTAGAGAGAAGTTCGGTACAATTTTTCCAATCAATTATCTTTCATTTTAATTAAAGATAAATTGCCTTATTTCAAAGAATTGAATAAGGAAGCAGTCAAAGTGTGAATATGAATATTCTGTATTTCTTTGTACAATCAGTTCCCTAGTGTTCTTCAACCTCTCTAACTTCCTGCACTTCAGTTACATCTTATGAAAATACACAATAAAGGAACACCACTTGTGGACCTTTTTATGTAGAAGTTGTTTTAAGACTCATGCCTTTGGTACACTGATGAGTAATTGCTTCTTCCCTTAAAAAAAATCACTCACATTTCACCCAGTTTCTCTGCCTACAGATTTGGGAAATACTGGTTTTAAAACAATATTTCAGAATTGTTAGCATTTTAACTAATAAAATACTTCAAAGTTTTGAAGGAATGGAATGGAATAGACTTCAGTTTTGAAAAAGACAAGTGCTTGGGTGGCAGATAAGCATTCTTTTGGAGACAATTCTGAGCCACAAATGCTCCATCAAAAAGTCCTTTCTTTCCCACATAACTCTCAGAATGAGTAGTGGGGTTTAAAGGGTGTTCCATCATGTTTGGTCTCAACTTCCTATTGCTGAAATCATGAGAATATTTACAAATGGAGAAAGTAGCTGTAAGTAATACTGTAAAACCAGTGCCTTTTCCTTCAGTGCTTTGGCTAGGACAGGGGTTGGCAACCCACGGCTCTGGAGCCGCATGTGGCTCTTTCATCCCGCTGCTGAGGCTCCCTGTCACTCAAAATATATTTCATAACCGCCAATGTGCAATACCCGCCAGCATGTGGTTTATTGAGCTTTTTGATATCTTGCAGCCCTGATGTGCAGATGCTGTGCACTGAAGTTTAGGAGCAGGCATTTTTGGTTTGCTGCAGGTGGATAATTTTAATTCAGCATTTTATTTCATAAATACGAGGACAACTCAAATAGACATTGAGTATTTTATTTGAAAGTAGTCTTCAACCCAGCGGGGTTTTTTTCAGAGTTCAAAAGGTTTTTATTGCATGCAGAAATAAAATTTTGTTTTCTCTGTAGCAGTTCATTGATTTCATAAATGCTACACACTATAGTTTTTTATGTATATAGCATAAAGGTAAAAAATGATATATGCAATTTTATCTTCAATTTAGATGTCAAAAGGGTTTTGTGGTTCCCGGTGTTTTCTTTTCTATGGGAAATGGGTCCAAATAGCGCTCTGAGTGCCAACCCCTGGGCTAGGACAAATGTTGTGGTCACTGCAGCAGGAGATTTAACCCAAACCCCAGTGCTTGGTTGCCAGTGTAAAGGCAGAAGGGCTAAAGTGGAGAAAGGCCACAATCATGAAGTTACGTATGTAATATCTTTCTGTCTGGTCTAAAACTAAGAATTATAAAGTTTGTGAATGCTTGGAGTAGAATAGTTTACCTAAAGCTCTACAGCTTTGAAATGTTCTGAAAAATGGCTTTCTTTGGTTTTTTTTAGGAGTATTTTAACAGTTACACCAGTGTGTATTTTGTTAATGGTAACATATGATGTTTTAATTAACATTTTATCTATATCTGTTACCTAATTCATGATTTCAATAATTTATATATTGAACATGGTGTTCTGTCCATTAATTAGCATTCTTGAGATCCCCGCGCTTTGATTGGCCAAAGCGCGGGGCACTCTGATTGGTCAGGCGAGCCGCACCGATTGGCTCGCTAAGAATCTCCCGCGATTGGTCCATTCGAATCGTGGGAGATTCAAAGCGGTGCCATTGGCCGCGGCCGCCACGGCTAAAAGAATAAAAGCCGCGAACCTTTTGCAAAGCTCCAGTTCGGTTCCTACTTTAATAAAAGAGCATGATTGGAAGTCACCGACTCCTGGCATCATTTTCGAGGACACGACACTGGCGACGAAGGTGGGATCCAGACCCTGAACCGAACCACGTGTCCGACGGAAGCCAGATGAACCACCACGATGGCAAAAATCACAACCCCCGCACCCTTCAACCCTGCCACCGAGGACTGGGAATCGTACTCTGACCGATTCCGCATGTTCCTCGAGTGCAGCGATCTGAAGGATGCCACCGGACCCATGAAGCGCGCCGTCTTCCTGACCCACTGCGGGACCGAGGTATTCAAGATGGCCAAGGCACTTGCCAAACCCGCCGATGCGACCGCGATGGACTGGGACATCCTCGAGCCAATACTTCGGCGGCACTACGCTCCAGAGGTACCCATCCTAATCCGACGCAACGAACTCTACCGTTGGGACCAATGGTCGGGTGAGAGTTTCAGCGAATTCGTCGCCGAACTACGGCGCCTAGGGGGGCTGTGCGAATTCGACAACCTGAACGACGCCCTGCGAGACAGAATCGTGCTCGGCTTGTGGGACCCCGTCCTCCAGAGCCGGCTGATGGCCAAGGGCAACATCAGCCTAGCAGACACCCTCACAGCAGCCACAGCCGCTGAAGCGACCTGAACATCCGCCGACCGCATGCGCCGACCGAACGCTGGGGACCGCAGCGGGAACAACAACCCTGCAAGGTCGGCCGAGGCCCAACCCGAGACGACCACCCACCAGGGCGATTTCCACTCAGCATCGGGCACTTCCGATGACGAGGATGAAATTCATCGCCTCCAGAGAGGCCGCGACCCACGGAACCGGCGGGGTCGTAAGTCGAGGACCAACTGTGCCGGTTGCGGAGGTGACCACCCCAGGTCCGAATGCCAGTTTTTCGAATCGATCTGCCGGCATTGTGACAAGAAGGGACACATCGCCCGCGTCTGCCGCCTTAAAAAGAACCGCAGCCTGGCCCGATGGGACCAGAGCGACCGGAGGAGAGAGAGCACACCACCCTGGACCAGAGATCGCCCCTCGGACAACAGATGGGACCGGAACGGACGATCCATACGAGGCGGCGATAACCGGCGAAGAGAGGAGACCCATCAGACGGTCACCATCGGCCACGCCACAACCATTGACGCCCGGAAGGTCCACGTGGAGGTAGGCATCGAGGGCGAGCCATGCAAAATGGAGGTGGACTCCGGGGCCTACCTCTCCATGATAGCATGGCATGAAATAAAGCGCTTGGTGCCTACCATCCAAAGGAGGAACCTAGACAGCCAGAGACTCATCGTAAAGGACTACCAGGGAAACCGCATCCCGGTAGTCGGAACCGGACACTTCAACGTCACATATAAAGGGCACACCAAAAGGCTTCCCCTGACAATCGTCGACCGCGACCGCCCAAGCCTACTGGGACTGCAATGGTTCGCCCCGCTCGGCATCGCAGTCACGGGAGTCGACCACGTCACCGACGACAGCTGGGAGCAACAACTGGCCCGGGAATTCCAAGAGGTCTTCGACGGAAACCTAGGCAAGTACCGAGGGCCCCTTATATCATTCAGCCTAGACCCAAACGTCCCCCCAAAACGCCTGAAACCAAGGCGGGTGCCATTCGCACTTAAACCCAAGATAGACGAGCAAATTGACAAGCTCGTCAAGCAAGGGGTCCTGCAGCCAATAGACCACACCCGGTGGGAGACCCCATAGTCACCCCGATCAAGCCCGATGGGTCGGTGAGAATCTGTGGGGACTATAAGGCCACCCTAAATGGCGCGCTGCAACAAAGCGCCTACCCCGTCCCAGTAGTGCAACACCTACTGCACTCACTGGGAGGGGGCAAGGTTTTCTCAAAGCTCAACCTCGCCCAGGCATACCAACAGTTGCCAGTCGACGAGCAAACGGCAGAAGCGCAAACCATAGTCATCCACCGGGGGGCATTTAAATGCAACCGACTCCAATTCGGAGTCAGCGTAGCACCGGGAATATTCCAAAGCCTAATGGAAAGACTATTGCAAGGCATCAAGGGGGTGGTACCTTACTTCGACGACGTCCTAGTGTCGGCAACCAACCAAGCCGAACTAGAGGGTCACCTAAGGGAGGTCCTAACCAAATTCAAAGAGACCGGGCTCAAAGTAAAGAGGGAGAAATGCCAATTTTCCATGGAACGGGTTGAATTCCTAGGATACCTCCTAGACCGTCACGGCATTCACCCCACAAACCAAAAAATCAAGGCCATCAAAGAAGCCCCCACACCCAAGTCGAAGACGGAACTACAGGCATTCCTGGGGCAGCTTAACTTTTACAATGTTTTCCTGCCCCAAAAGGCGATGGTGGCGGAGCCCTTGCATAGGCTCCTGGACAAGGCGGTGACTTGGACTTGGGGGAAACGCGAGCAAGCCGCCTTCCAAAGAACAAAGGACCACCTCACTTCGGACGCCGTCCTTATACAGTATAACGAGACCCTACCTCTGGCCGTCACATGCGACGCATCACCCTTCGGCATCGGCGCTGTCCTCAGCCATATCCTCCCCGACGGAAGAGAAGCGCCCATCGCGTTCTTTTCAAGGACCCTCACCAAACCAGAGCGGAACTATAGCCAGCTGGACAAAGAGGCTCTGGCTATTGTTGCCGCGTAAAAAGATTCCACGAGTACCTCTACGGCCAGACATTCACCATCATAACCGACCACAAGCCGCTGCTGGGAATCCTTGCAGGAAACCGGGCCACCCCGAATGTTCTGTCTCCCCGAATGACAAGGTGGTCCGAGTTCCTGGCAGCCTACAACTACGGACTCATACACAGACCGGGTAAGACGATCTCCCATGCAGACGCCTTAAGCCGCTCACCGCTACCGGAACCTGACACCGACCCAGCACCCACGACGACCACCCTCAGCATAGAGACTCTACCCAACCTGCCCATAACCGCGTCAGACATTGCCCGAGAGACTAATAAAGACAAACGTCTGGCGCGGGTGTTGCATTGGGTAGAGAAAGGGTGGCCGGAAAGAGACAACGACAAGTCCGTCAAAACATTCCGAAACCGGCAAACGGAACTCTCGTTATTAAAAGGGTGCATACTATGGGGGGATAGGGTGGTCATTCCAGAAAAACTACAAGGGAAGGTTCTGGAACTACTACACGAGGGGCACCCTGGCATCGTTAGGACTAAAGCCCTGGCCAGAAGTTACGCTTGGTGGCCAGGGATGGACAAACAAATTGAGACCTGGGTAGCAAGGTGCCAACGATGCCAGGAAACTAGGCCAAGCCCACCCACAGCACCCGTCCTAGAGTGGGAAACCCCAAGGGGACCTTGGTCTAGGATCCATATAGACTTCGCCGGGCCCACAAAAGGACACACCTTCCTTATAACAGTAGACGCTTACTCCAACTGTCTGGAGGTAAGCAACATGAAAACAACAACCACGGAGGCCGTGATCAAGGAACTCTGCAAACTCTTTGCAATGCACGGCCTCCCAGACGTCGTCGTTTCCGACAACGGGCGCCAATTCACCTCGCTGGAATTCGAAAAATTCCTAGCGGAAAGGGGCATCCGCCACGCCCTGACAGCACCGGTGCACCCGGCGGCAAACGGTAGGGCGGAACGGATAGTGCAATTCACTAAGAAAACCATCCGGAAAATAGACCACGGGGAGATCCAAGAGAAAATAAACAAACTACTCTTCACCCAACACATAACCCCAAATACCACAATGAATAAGAGCCCAGCCGAACTATTAATGGGGAGGAAATTAAGGTCCCCACTCGACAAGTTACACCCCACGTATAACCTGGAGAAGCCCCCAGACTCAAACAGCAAACACCGAACTTTCGCACCAGGCGACCCCGTATACGCAAGAAACCTGACGGGAGACCCACTATCGGTACCGGCCGTCATCACACAAATAACAGGCCCACACTCGTACCGGCTACAAACAGCAGACGGACGAGCATGGAAACGCCACATCGACCAACTAAGGTCGAGGACTACCAACCAAGAGACCACCGACGCACAAACAGGCGAAACCAACCCCTACAACACAAACCAAGGGGGGAGGGAATACCCAGGGGACCAAAACCAAAGAAGAATAAACCAGCCATACTTACCGGAAAGCAGCCAGCACGACCCCTCCCCAGGAAGAGACAGCCAGGCCAGCTCGACCGACCCGGGGAGACCGAGCGGGAGAGGCGAAACCCGCAGCTCAACCAACCCGGGAGGCCCAGGAGGGAGCTACGGAGAGTGGCCCGGCCTGACTGACCAACCGGTTCCCACGACGGCATTAGGAGCAACAGAGATCCCGGCCGGTTCGGGACCAACCTACGACTGAGCTGCGCAGGTCCAGTAGGCTCAGACGGAGCCCCGCCTACCTACGTGACTACGCGACGTAAGGACTAAACCAAGAGGGGAGGGGTGTTCTGTCCCTTAATTAGCATTCTTGAGATCCCCGTGCTTTGATTGGCCAAAGCGCGGGGCACTCTGATTGGTCAGGCGAGCCGCGCCGATTGGCTCGCTAAGAATTTCCCGTGATTGGTCTATTCGAATCGTGGGAGATTCAAAGTGGTGGCATTGGCCGCGGCCGCCGCGGCTAAAAGAATAAAAGCCGTGAACCTTTTGCAAAGCGCCAGTTCGGTTCCTACTTTAATAAAAGAGCATGATTTGAAGTCACCGACTCCTGGCATCATTTTCGAGGACATGACACATTGTGTATTATTTTTCCTGTTGGATTGTTTAAAACGTTGGATACACTTCCACTATAAAAAGTACATATTTAATATTCTGAAATACGGACTGTATTTTGCAGTTATTTGTTTTATCAGTTACACACTCATTTCTCTCTCCATTTCTCTCTATCTTTCTCTCTCATACACACGTGCACACATCCATAAACAGGAGCACAGAGATAAATAAAAGTTGAAATATAATTCCTTGAACTGATAAAGAAACAAAATCAGTTAAGCATGTCTAATACAATATTTTAATCATATACATGACAGAAGAGATAATTCTACTCTGAAGGAAGATAGGCTGCATTATAGACTGAGTTCAGAAAGAAAAGCTCGCTCAGAATGATTTCAGATGTAACCAGTAGAGACAAGATTTGTTGACATTCTAGCAAAAGGTCTTTTTCAAACTTTCCCAATGTAATGCCCTTAAAATATATTGCAACTTCAACTTCTAGTATTCTCAGCCAGCAGGCAAAGACCAAGAAGTTGTACTCTAAAACATCTGGAGGGCACCAGATTGGAGAAGATTGCCTTTGATTTTATTATTGGTAGTTCACAGAGAATTCTTATAATCTTACTATAAGTAAGTTCCTTAATTTTGCTAATTATTATTTTGTGGCACATCCATTAATAGAACTATAAATGCTAAGCTAGTGAATTAGACTAAGAAAGCTGCCATCTGTGGTACAGAAGCTGAATTATCAAACAAATGTTCAAGACTCCGAATATTCAGTTTTGCATTGAAGTCTTCCTGAATAACTTCCTCCATATGGTAATAGTCACAGCTAGGTACTGACTTCATTTTTAGAGACAGACTCATTTTGGCAGGCCACACTAAATGAATGGCATCATCACAACATTCAACTATAATTACAATAACTGATTTTCACATTATGGTTGAAATCCCAGAGCCTGATTAGAAATTATATGGAAGTGAACCCCAATAATTTCAGCATGTTATGAGAAAGATTATGATAAAATGGAGAAATATTACAATTCCTGAGAAATGGAAAATTGGGAGAAGTATCCATAATGGCAAATTCAAAAAAATAGGTAAACCATGATAAGAGTCATAAAAATATGGATAAAAATTTGCATACACAGTGCGATCCAATTGTAAGAACTATATACAACTGTGAACTACAGCTATAATATGGGAAATTACCTTTGGAGATAGGCTGGTCTGGAAATCACAATTAGTACATTACGCAGATGCTAGATAATTGGAAATAAACTGTAGAGATATTGAAATCACCTTGCTGGTCTCCAGACCATATTTGAGGTCTATTCAAAGTATGTGGTTAATCTATGTCAAATAGAGTTTTGGATCTGAGTAAATTAAGAGCAGCTATTCCTGTATGAATTTATAACTATATTGTAGTAATCTCTGATATTGTTATTCTGGGTATCCTAGTTGGTGTCATAACACTAGACAAAAAAACTTCAGAAGCTGAGTTATTCAACAATAATTCCAAGGATGAGTTAAATCTAACAATTAACAATTAAAACTCTCTAACTTGTATTCTGTACCCCAGTCAAGTATAAACAGATACAACATACAGCAGAGAAAGAAGATCCAAAATAATTAACTTGGTTAGATTATGAAAACTGACATTACTGCTAGCCAGATACAATTAATCTAATTGTGGTCATATTTTAGATTCTTTGAGTCTTAAATTACTGTCCAGGACTCTGAATTATTTCTAAATCCACACATATTATCTGTTTACCTCAAAACATTCCCAGTGATGGATGATGATAGATCAGGACAGGTGAGCAATGACAAGAGAAGATGTCTTTGTTTGTTTGTTTTCCTACAGGTCCTCACTTTGGAATCCTTACTTTAGTGTGATTTTACTAATTTACCTACTGTTATCTTTTCAGTACTGAGCAGAACATGTTATTGTATCAGCCCCTTTATATTGTTACAGCTGCTCTTGTGTTTTGATTCATTACTGTTTTTGTTTTTGTTTTTGCCCATCGTATTGTTGTTTTATCAGCAAACACGAACCACTGCCGTGGAAAGTGATATTACTTGGTTTAATAAATAGATTAAATTGTTAATGTTACTGTTTTTATAGATGTGTCTTGCATTATTATTATAAACTTGAAAATCTATTGTATTTTAGTAAAAAAAAAAATAGAAATAAAAAGGCGCAACTAAATTATCTGAGAATCAGGACATTTTGTGTATTATTCACAAAATGCATACATAAAAAAGAAAATCTTCTGGTTTTACTTAAATGGGGTAAAAAAAATTCAGCAGGCCCCCTGGAAAATAATGCACTCATAAGCAATCACAACTCAGAGCAGAAAAATAAGAGTAGAGGCCACATTCACCATAGCCTAAAGATGAGTAGAAGACAATGATATCGAATTATATCCATTCCTGCTTTTCAGAAATGGCTGATAATCTATCCTTGCAACAGGGCAACCTGATGTGGATATGGCCTTAGATTACATTATATGTACATAAAAATTATGCTGCTGCAACTAATAACTTGTCTATATTTTTTTGACACACACACACTGGGAGTCTGGAAGCTTAAAAGGCATTGCACCTTATGAGGCATTATAATAATTACCTATAACTCTTGAAAATAGAATTCAGCAGCATCTTACATATATTTAAACCCAAGAGAGTAGGTTCTTAAAATGATCAAATGCTATTTTTTCTTTTAACTTATCAATATTACATGAAAGGAAAATAAATGCTCATCAAGCATATTTATTTACATAATGAAGTGTAATATCTGTCATTTTTGAGGCAGGTATATAAATGACATACAGTGATATTTTCTGCTGGGACCAGGGATCTGATTTTGTTAATCTCTAAGAAGGAGGCAGGGGGATTCTTTGCTAATAAGAAAACAGCACTTCTTGATTTTAAAAATCCAACAATAACAAACTACTCATAGCTTGGGCAACATATGTCACCATTGGAGATAAGGGATAGAGGACCCTATTTTCTTTCTTTTCTCTCTGAAGCTTTCTCTCGGTGACTTACCTTTTGTTCCCTGTTATTTTCTTTCTGACTCATTCTTTTCTCATTCTTGTCTTCTTTCCATGTAGCAGACTGTTGGGCAAGTGATCCCAATGACCAGACTTGAACTGCCTGCTAGCAGAAAGTTTTTCAAACAAGTCCAAGAGTCACATGAAACTTGGTTAAAGGTTCTTATTTTTGACCCAAATGTAGCAAAACACACAAGATGATAATGGCAATGATGAGTCCAAGTCTTTCTTCGGTTATCCACAGCCTCTGTTTTGATCAGTGACTCCTACCAGCCTTAGAAAACATCTGTATATGCCCTTCCCACCATCTCGCTTACTCCTCTGCCTACAAGCCAGTCACAGCCTATTGCAAACAGGTTCCAAGTACATGTCCTCAGAGAACCATATTCCAGATTTTTTTCTCACCACAAACCAGTGCCCAGTCAGGCACCCTTGCCTACCACATTTCATCCCCCTGGGTCATATTTTTCTCTTTATACAAAAGACAGCAGGAAAAATGGAAGTTTGCCAGCAATACTCCTGATCCCCTCTTTCCCCTAGTTGGTCCTTAAAGAGCCAAAGTCAGCTTCCCAACATCCTCAAAGTCAGCTCCCTTTTTTCAAAGACAGGAGGCAGCTTGTACCACATTTGGAAGATACCCTGGCTGAGGGGAATGTGGGGAAAGGGCACTTGCTTCAATAGCACTTTGCACACGATGCAGAGTTGTGCGAGTTGCAATGTCTGCATCTCCCTGCCTTTGAGAGCAACATAAAAGATTGTGGAATCAAGGCTGGGAGAAATAAGAACATGTGGGAAATTGCACTGAATATTATAAAATAGGAGGGCAACTACTCAGCAGGAGATAACAGTTTTGGCAGCAGCTTCATGCTTTCAGTAATATGCAGAAACTTCACATAGTACAATTTTTAAAATGGAAACTATCCTAAATTCTTACTGGAATTTAGATTCCAGTTCTAGATTCTTAGAAAAATAACTTACTCTTTTTTAATTTACTATTCAGTAATGAGCAATTTTCAGTATTGTATTATTTAACCCAGGAAATAATTCCTCTATTTCTCTCCCTTTCTCTCTCTATCACACATACATAAACACACATACACTCTATCTCCCTTATTACATAAATGAGTTGTCCATACACAGCCAATAAAAACAGATTTTACATTTCCTTAATCTCTCCAGTTAGAGAAAAGCAAAAGCTTCATTTTATCTCCTCATGATTGTTAGTAGTTTTCTTTTCTGCTTGCTAGTATTCCTCATAAAGCTGAATAGAGTAAATGAAGATCAGTACTTGTAAAAATGCATCAGCAGTTTCCAAAGGCTTTAAGACTTAAATCCTATACATAGACAACTTGTGAAAAACAAGCAAGATTGTTTTTTAAATAACTTTCAATTCTATAAAGTGATTAAAATGAGGGCTGCAACAATGATAGAATACTGTATGTCAAATACTTGGATTATGAAGCAGAGAATATAAGTTTCAAAACTGAAGAGCCAGTGCTGTACGAAGATGTCTCCTTGGTCATGTGGCCAACATGACTAAATGCTGAAGGTGCAAGGAATGCTGTTACCTTCCCACCAAAGATGGTCCCTGTTAAGTTCTGCGCATGGGCGCAAGGAACGGAGACGAGACAATGAACAGTGAACTTCAACTCTTTATTAATCATTCTGAACAGAGCAAAAACCTAGGGCAGCAGCAGCCCTTTTAAAGGGCAAGCTGCTGATCTAGTAACCAATGAGAAACGTGGAGTGTTAACCTCTTTAACCAATGAGAGTGGCTCGTTAACAGCCAATCAGATTCTCCTGAACAGACCAATCCGATATCGCTATTATCGGCCAATCAGAAGTGCAGGATTAGAACCCTGCTATTTCTAAAGGTTTGATAAAACTTTATTTAAACGTTTTATTAGTTCATAACACCCCTTCCCCCCGGGTTCCGTTTAAGGGGTGCGGTGACGTAATCCCTGAGGTATGAAGGTTGTTTTGACTGTCTATTGGATTTACGCTGTCCCACCGGTTCCTGTCTGTAATCCGGTTTCAGTGGGACGTTTTTGGGCAAGTCGGGTACCGGTGGTTCCGTATCCTCATTGGATGACTCGGTGCCACTAATGTTCTCGTTGTTGTCCTCCGATCTTTGCGGGCTTGCTTCTGTTGAGGTGTTCCTCTGTGGCGAGGACACTCCCTCCCTGATTCTTCTTCATTCATTACGCCTGATTGCTGACTTCTTTCACTCCTGCTTTCCACCATCTCGAATTTGGTTTCTTTAACATCCCCTCCCCCCTCAGTTTGGGAGTTACCGGAGTTGCGGAAACTAGGTTGTAGCCTTGAGAGAAGCTGATCTATATGGCGTTTCCATATTTTTCCATCGCAGGTTTTCACACGGTACGACCTGGGTCCAGTGGCTTGAATTACAGTTGCCTTGACCAACAAAGGTTCGCCGGAAAGGTTTCTGGCGAAAACTAAGTCGTCTATCTTGAACTCATGGCATTTTCTGCTAGATCCACAGGGTTTCTCTGGCTCGTAAGACAGGTGAAGCCAGCCGAGGTGGGAATGGAGTTTGTGTCCCATCAATAGTTCAGCTGGAGTCTTGTTGGTGACACTGTGCGGAATGATGTGTTGGAGAAGGAGTATTCTGTTTATCTTATCTTCAATGTCCCCATAGTCCATTTTGTAGAAGGTTTTTTTAACAAATTGTACCATGCGCTCGGCTCTTCCGTTAGCCACAGGGTGCGCTGGCGAAATTAGCGCATGGCAAATACCCTGGTCCGTTAAGTATTGTTCAAAGGGTAGAGCGGTAAACTGGGGTCCGTTGTTGGAGACCAGAATGTCTGGCAGTCCATGCGTCGCGAATAGCCTGTTCAACTTCCGGATGACGGATTCGGTTGTAGTACTCTTCATTTTGTGGATCTCGAGCCAGTTGGAAAAGGCATCCACGGTTAGTAGGAACGTATGTCCCTTGGTAGGTCCCACCAAGTCAATGTGGATGCGGGACCACGGTCCCCGGGGTGTTTCCCATTCTGTTGGAGTTGCTTTAGGTGGGGCACTGCTAACTTCTTGGCATTTCAAACAAGTCTTTACCCAGACTTCGATCTGTTTGTCGATGCCCGGCCACCATGCGTAGCTTCGTGCGAGCGCTTTCATACGCACGATGCCGGGGTGACTCCCATGCAGTGTTTTTAATACCGCTCGTTGTAACCGCTCTGGGACAACGACTCTATCCCCCCATAGGATGCAGCCTTTTTGCGAAAAAAGTTCTGTTTGTCGGTTCTTGAAGGGAATGAAGTCATCTGGGGTTTGTTCTACTGGCCATCCCCGTTCAACCCAGCTAAGAACTCGTGCTAAGATAGGATCGCGTTTTGTTTCGATCGCAATATCTCTAGCTGTTAGCGGCGGTGAATGTAGCGTTTCAATCTGTAGTGTCGTAAGGGTTGGAGCTGGGTCGTCGACGGTTTCCGGAAGTGGTGCACAGCTCAGTGCATCAGCGTGGGGAATGGCTTTCCCCGGGCGGTGTTGCAGTCTATAATTGTACGCAGCCAAAAACTCTGACCAGCGAGTCATTCTAGGTGATAATATATAGGAGGTTGGCTTGTCTCCCGCTATAATCCCCAGCAAAGGTTTGTGGTCAGTAACAATAGTAAAAACTCATCCATATACATATTCATGAAACCGTTTCACAGCAGATACAACAGCAAGAGCCTCTTTATCGATTTGACTATAGTTACGTTCAGCCTTTGATAGGGTTCTTGAAAAATAGGCAATAGGGGCCTCACTACCGTTTGGTAACACGTGGCTCAAAATGACTCCTACTCCAAACGGTGATGCATCACATTTAATTGTTAAAGGCAAAGTCTTGTTATGCTGCATTAAAACAGCATCTGAGGTTAATAAGTTTTTCGCTTGTCGGAACGTGTGGTCCTCTCGGTGCCCCCAGACTCAGGTTGCTTTCTTGTCGAGAAGTCTATGTAGGGGCTCAGCTACAGTTGCTTTGTGGGGCAGGAAGATGTTGTAAAAATTAATGAGCCCCAGAAAAGCTTGGAGATCAGTCTTGTTTCTGGGTCTTGGGGCGTTCTTGATTGCTTTTAGTTTGCTATTGGTGGGATGAATGTCTTGTTTATCGATTAGGTACCCCAGGAACTCTACTTTATCTGTACACAGTTGCCATTTATTTTTTTTAACCTTAAGGCCGGAGTCTTTAAATTTCTGGAGAACCAGTTTAAGACCCTCTTTTAGTATTTCTCTATTCGGGGCAGCAATTAAAACATCATCAAAGTATGGTACGACCCCTTTGATCCCCTGCAAGAGTCTCTCCATCAAACTTTGAAAAATCCCTGGGGCTACGCTAACTCCAAATTGGAATCGGTTGCACTTAAAGGTGCCTCGGTGCGTAACGATCGTTTGTGCCTCTGCTGTTTTTTTATTTACAGGCAGTTGTTGGTACGCCTGTGCTATATCCAATTTAGCGAAGACTTTTCCGCCCCCCAGGGAATGGAGAAGGTGTTGTACCACTGGCACCGGGTCAGCGTTCTGTTGAAGGGCATGATTCAGGGTGGCTCAGTAGTCCCCACAAATCCTTAACGATCCATCTGGTTTGATGGGTGTTACGATTGGGGTTTCCCAACGAGCATGGTCTGTTGGTTCTAAAACACCCTGGACTATAAATTTATCAAACTGCTCATCAATCTTTGGTTTAAGGGCAAAAGGGACTCGACGAGGTTTAAGGCGGATGGAGGCTACTTCAGGATTAAGGTTAAATGATATCGGGGTCCCCTTATATTCACCTAGTTTGTCTGCAAAGACGTCCTGGAATTCCTGGACGAGGGCCTCCTCCCAGTCGTCGCTTCTGATTTGGTGAATGCTGGCTACCTCGATCCCAAGTGGGGCGAACCATTGAAGGCCTAACAAGCTAGGCCGATCACGGTCGATGACGGTCAATGGTAAAGATGCAGTACAATTTTTGAATGAGACCTGGACTAGGCTGGATCCAACGACCAGAGTTCGGTTTCTCTGATAATCCTTGAGTATAATTCTTTGGGTTCTGAGGTCTTGCTACCAGACGGCAGGGATTAATTGTTTAAGGGTCTTCCAGAAAACCATCGAGAGGGACGATCCTGAATCGACTTCCATCCCGCAGGGCTGGTTTTCGATGGCGACCTTCACTCGGAAACTTCTTTGCATCTAATGATGAGGCATGACCAATTGTAATGGTTTGGTGTGCCTCTTCTCGTTTCGGTGAATTGGCCAGTGGTTTATTTCTGTAGGAGTGGTTGTTCCATTGATGGTTCAAATGTTCCTGACTCACAGGACGATTTCCTGTGGTTTTGTGGTAGTTGGTCCCCCTCTGAAATGGGCTGGATCCTTGCTTGCTTCTACAGACCTTTCCAATGTGGCCTCTCTTCCCACAAACATGGCACAGCGTGTCAAGGAATTTGCAGTCTGATCGCGGGTGGTTTGCCCCACAACCTGCACATTGATGCTGCAGTCTCTGTTTACGCTGGTGGCATTGGTCTTGTTCAGACCGGAGCCGGTGGACCTCTTCCTCATCACTTTCTGATGACGATTCGAGGTCCTCGTGGTGGGTTGCCATTGTGTGTCCCTCTAGGCAAGGTGAGGTTTCGCCGGCGAGTTGGCGGAGCAGGGCATTGGTGCAGTGCATTCGGGCAGCTGACTTCCTGGTTGCTTCTGCTGCAGTAGTGTCAGCGATGGTATCTGCAAGGCTAATGTCGCCTTTCGCCATCAACTTATTTTGCACGTGTGGTGCATCTAGTCCCAGAACTATTTGGTCTCTCAGAGCTTCTTCAAGGTCAGCGAACCCACAGAGGTCTCCCAGGTTCCGGAGATCCGCGATGAAATCTGCAATGCTCTCTCCTTTCCGCTGGTCTCTCTGGTAAAATCCATGTCTTCGGACAAGCGTTGGTACAATAGGTGCATAGTGGGCCAGTAGGAGGGGCTCGAGGACGTCCCAGTCCATGGATTTCAACTCAGCCGGTTTCGCCAGTGCCTTAGCCATCTTAAAAACGGCAGGTCCGCAGTGGGTCAGGAATACTGCTCGCTTTTTCCCCGTAGTGGCATCCTTCAAGTTGTTGGTCTCCAGAAACATCTGGAACTGGTCCATGTATGAGTCCCAGTCTTTTTGTGCCGGGTCAAATGGAGCGGGTGGTATGGCGCCGCCGGAAATGGTTTCCGCCGTCGATGTGCCTTCAGCCACATGCTCTGTTTAGTGCTCTGTAGTGTTCAGTCAGCTCTGACGTCTCCGTATCCCATCCTCGTCACCAGTGTTAAGTTCTGCACATGGGCGCAAGGAACGGAGATGAGACAGTGAACAGTGAACTTCAACTCTTTATTAATCATTCTGAACAGAGCAAAAACCTAGGGCAGCAGCAGCCCTTTTATAGGGCAAGCTGTTGATCTAGTAACCAATGAGAAACGTGGAGTGTTAACCTCTTCAACCAATGAGAGTGGCTCGTTAACAGCCAATCAGATTCTCCTGAATGGACCAATCCAATATCACTATTATCGGCCAATCAGAAGTGCAGGATTAGAACCCTGCTATTTCTAAAAGTTTGATAAAACTTTATTTAAACGTTTCATTAGTTCATAACAGTCCCTATTTTTCGACTTGCATTTTTTATGTGCTTTCAAACTGCTTGGTTGGCAGAAGCTGGAACAAGTAACGGGAGCTCACTCCATTACGCGGTGCTAGGGATTCGAACTGCCGAACTGCTGACCTTTCTGATCGACAAACTCAGCCTCTTAGCCACTGGCACAAGCTGACAAAACTTCTTAAGATAATTCCTGTGACAATTTACTTACCTTTCCTCTCTTAGAACTAAGGTGCTTCATCCTCTTGTTTTGAGCTAAGGCAAGAAGATAGTTTTTAAAAAGTAAGGAGTGTTTTTCAAAAAAGTTGTTTATAAATGTACAGAAGATTGCAATATATAGATTTTTTATTCTGTTTAATTGAATAAAAAAAAGTCCTCCATTTCCCCCATTAACAAAATGTGTTCCACTAGAGCAGGACTGTCAAATTCCCAGCCTGTGGGTGGGATACATCACGTGCTGGCCACGCCCATGCCTGATTTAGCAAAGGGGGGTAAAATCCCAGTATGTCACATGATGCTACCATGACGACGTGAATTTGACACCCCTGAACTAGAGTGTTTAGAACTACATTCAGTCCCTATTTCCATGATAATACCTGATATAAATCAAGTATTCATACAGATAGTCCTTTGACTTAGAGCCATTCATTTAATGACTGTTTGAAGTTATAACAGCACAGAAAAAATGACCAGTTTTCATATGACTCTTACAAAGTTCCTATGGTCACATGATCAACATTTGGGCACTTGGCAACTGGCATGTATTTATGACAGTTTCACTGTCCCACTGTGTCACGATCATCATTTGTAACCTTCCCAGCCAGCTTCTAACAAGTAAAATCAAGGGAGGGAAGCCAGATTCACTTTAAAAATGCATGATTCACTTAAAAATTGCAATGATATATATAAAAGTGAAAAAACACAAAATCTCCAGAACTATAAAAAGCACAAAATCTCATCACAAAATCTCCAGAATCATAAAGCCTACAAACTTGAAATTTGGCACTTATGTTCCTCTTGGCTTCCAGGTGCTCACTAAGAAAGGATTTTCTGAAATGACTATCAGAGCATTAGTATTTCATATATTGTTATTAACATATTCTGATGCTAAGAAGTTCTACTCCCCTTCCCCACCTGAAAAGAAATCTGCTCCAAATGCAAAATACAAGCAGAGGAGAGGAGTTTCAGTTTCAGTTTCACAGCAGCAAGTAGTGGTCTCCTTTTTGCTCATACAGCAAATACTGCTTCAATTTCCAAACAGTCCTCAACTCTCTCACACACATACAGAATGCTAGCCAGATGAATACCAATGTATGCTGGTATGCAGAGGCGCAATTTTTCCCCTTATTTTCCTCCCCAAAAACTAAGCACGGTCACATAGTTTCGTAGCGAAGCACGTATATAGAACTAGTTATATTACATTATTATCATAAGATAGAGAGTAACTGTGCATAGTATGTTACTGAAGCTGTAATAATTTGTAAACTATTATTATTATAATATAAGCTGCAAGAAATACCAAATTCTTTTGAAGGATTCTAAAGATGAGTAAAAATGCCAAATCCAATCTGAAAATCTGGGAGAAAGTTTCAGCTGACCAGTGAAAATGTTCACAGGTTGCTCAGTCCTACTTCCATTTCTGGGGGGGGGGGGGGAGTCTTCAAAAGGCAAAGTATCCTATTGTTAATCCTAGTGTGGAAAGTTTGAGAAATGAACATGGTTAAATATGCTGATAACGCAACCCATACTTCAATCCAAAGTATCCCAGTTGATCTCAACTGCCTAAACTAGTGTCACCTCCAAATCTCCAGGATTAATATGTCTGCATAGGATTCCAGCTTGTATCCAGTTGGGATCACCTAGATATCTAAATCTAAATCTTAATTCTAAACCATAGCCCTAAAAAGCCAGGAAGACTTGCCAGAAATCTATCTATAAACCAGCTACAAAATTTGGGTCTAGCCACTGGTGAAGTAATATTTTCTTTGCACTGCTATATCATGAGCAGCTTCTCTCCTAAGGCTGAATGTCCAGCTATGAGCAGGTATACTCTAAGTAAAATGGATTTACACTGGGATTATAATATTAAATTGGTGGTTTCACCTGTCTGTTTCTGGGCCCCATTTGAAGTAATGCCATTATTTATAAACCCAAAGAACCTGAAGGTGAGTTATCTGAAGGATCATTTCTTTAATTCTAAGATCATCTTCAGAGGCCCCTTCTGGTTATGCTATTTGAACATGAAAGGCAAGGCCATTTCAGTGATGGTTCTGCTTCCTTAAAACAGCTTGCCTTGTCTTGTGATTTATATTGTCATCTGAATAGTGCTATTCAAAGATAGGAGCCCTACCCCCACCTGATTTGGAGACTGAGGTCATAATTAATGATTCACAGAAGGTGGAAAAAGAACTGTTGCTTATTAATGGAGAGAAATATATCCAAGTTCTTGAAAATGGAAAACCAAATCATGGAGTGAAAAAATATTGTAAGCAAGATGGAAATAAACATCAGGATCTCAAGGAATCTCACCAGTGTCCACTTAAACTAATGAAAGCTTGGCTGTTGAAAATTAATGAGTTGAAAAATTGCTAGAGAGACTCTGGAAGGGGAAAAATATAGGAAGTTAAAATTCAAGGTGGCAGGTTTGCAAACAAGAATATTTGTAAAGAATCTTTATGGGACTCTGTAGGGCAGCTACATTTATTTTAATCACATAGTAAATCATGCACTCTTTTGATGTCCAGATAAGAGAGCAAGTAAGAGGGAGGAGGAGGTTAATTGCATCCCCCAAGAGTTCAATTTTATTTTTAAAAGGCATGTTCTTTTCTCTCTACCATATCAGATCAAGAAACTATATTACAAAGGACTTTTTAAGTGCAAAGCAGAATTAATCCATTTCCTCTTACCAGGAGCTGTTTTGTGAACTTTTCAATCACAAGTAGTTTTGATATAAAAGTATCTAATTCTATATATGAAAGAATCTTTTCGTGTCCATTCTCATCATCCCCTTATGCATAACATCAATTTCTCAAGCTTTCCCCATCTATAGAGATTCCCTACATGATGTAAATTCCTAATGTATTTTCCCACAGTATCGTAGAAATTTATAGGAAATCAGAGATCCCGGGAAGCCTTTTAACCACAGAAGAACACTTTACCATATATCTTATTTTCTTTGGCCATAAGCAATTATCCAAAGCTGTCAAAATTTCCTATAGATTTGCAGAATGTCTTGTTAAAATAGTGCCATTTATAGTCTGTCTAGACTATCATTCAGAGGAATCAAAGAGGAGAGGAGGGGAGGAGAGGAGGAGAGGAGAGTTTTAGATCAATGAGAGTAATTTTAAAATCTGAGACAGTGACATCTACCAAGTATTGCCAGGAACTACCAGAACTCCTGTGATCATTATCAGAAGCCTTCCTGATTGGGCCACATGCTACAGATTTTTCATACCGAAGACTTATTCTATTGCAGTGGACATTTTTGGGGAAATTCTTTTCTTATAAATGAAACATGGTTTATCTTTGGCATCATTTTGGTACACACTGAAAATGTTTCATTCTCTGCAACATTTGAGAAGTCAAGCTAGTACAGATGAAGTTCTATTGTCATTGCATTTTATGTGATTTTATACTATTGTATTTTACTGTTTTTAATGCATTTTATGCCATCTGGAACTGCGCTCCATGACAGACAATATATAAATATTTTAAAATATTTATTTATTTAAATAAATAAATAAAGAGTTCCTTTTACATCCGACTCCCACTTTTCAATCACTTTAGCTAAAAAAAATTACCTAGGATTCATGTAAGTATAACCAATGTAAGGAGACAATACTCTTCTTTAATGTTTGCATAACAATAGATAGTGAAGTGTGTTCTCATCATCTCTTCACTTTTAAAAGTTCCACCATCCCCAAAGTCTGACAAAAATCTTAAAATTTTGTTCTTGTGAGTAGATTTAATGATGGCTTCCCAAAAGCACAGACAATCAACCATTCTATGTAACATCTGAATTTTTTATCAGTTCTTAGGACTGAGAATTCTGGAAAATGTTTAAGTAAATACAATGCAAGGACAGAACACCACACAGGAAGTTGATGGTAGGAGAGGGGATTTCCCCTAAATTTATAATATAAAACTGGATTTTAACTCTTGGATGTGGTTCACACATTGTGGCAAGCCATTGGTTATTTATCAAAATTTGCCTAATAAATCAGAAAAATATGGTTCATATAATAATCTAAACCAAAATAAATTATGTTACACTTAGAATGATGTGTCATCTTAGCTTCATGCTATGTTGCATTGGTATCCAGATCCGCAAGTTCCTCTTATTTATAAATAATAATTTTGAGAACTTCCACTTTTACCAAATATTTGTTCCATAGTTTTATTTTATTTTTTTCTTACTTTATGATGCTTTGTCATTATTTTCAGTGCTGATTGTTAGTAATAGATACACTGCAAAAAACAGACTAAGCAGGAATGAGTCTACTGCATATGATCCAAGGATAATCTGCTCTTAACAATTGTATATTCCTCTTGGAATTTGAAATTAATAAAATGGTAACTTAGATGAACTTATTAAACACTCTCAAATCTCTAACAGATGTAGCATCTGTCTAACTCATGTATTTATACTATATATTTGTTTAACCACATCCTGTTTCCCCAATGGCACTGTTGATCCCTTTTCTCTTGTTTCAAAGAATAATTTAACTAAACCATTCCATTACACATGCAACTAACATAACTAGTTTCTTTCTTTGTATCCTTGTCATATTATATACAGAATCATAGTTGCAGACTCCTTCCTTCCTTCCTTCCAATTCTCATCATTATAAAAAGAAATTGAACTGACAGGACAATCTTTAGGATTGAAGTCAAAGCTATCTGTATAATCATTCATGGTCCTTGTTGAAATATTCATAATATATCTTTATATCTGGATGTACCATACATGTGAATGATGCTCAAGATGGACATAAGTGAGTGTGTATTGATAGTAATGCATAATTTATACGGGAGATGAGGACTCCAGTGACCATGTCTAGATTCAATCATGTATTGTATAATTGTTAATTGTGAGCAAGTATGTGATCCAAAGTCATACTTTTCATCAGCCATCATTCTGTTGCATAGGATAGTCGTAATGAAGGTTTGCTTCCACTGGTATCTTTTTGCCAAAAGAATAGGCACTACTGGTAGATCAAATTTATCTTCCCACAATATATATTTACATACCTCAAATCTCCTAAAGAAGATTGGGAGAGGAGGGGGCATCTCTGGAACAGATGAATGTATAGATTTGCATAGAGACCGCAAGAAATAGAAGGTATGAGGAAAATCCTGTTGCACAAGCAATAGTCTATTCATGGAACATTAGAATTAGCTTGATATAACAGGTATACCTTGACGTAAATATTGTAATCTCTGAGCTGTTGAAATAATAAAATGTGCAATCATTGACATCTGGTGACAAGTCACAATGACATTATGCACATCTAATTTTAATCTTTAATAGCAATTTTATTACTGTAAACATAATAAAAATAAAACTAATACAAACTAAAACATAAATGAATAAAAAGAAAAATAGGAAAGAAATAGTAAAGAAAAAGGGAAATTATATTTTACAAAAATATAAAATGTAGTTTCTTCCCCTTCATCACAAGTATAAATAATTTTAGTAACGTATCACCTTTTCTTAAAATACAATCATTTTTAATTTTAAAAATATCATTATATTTATAAGCTGCCCACTCTATTACAACTCTGGGCAGTGTGTAACATTTAAAATTAAACAAATCCACACCTTACAATAAAAACGAATGCCTGGAGAAATGAATCACCAAAAAGGATCTGCCATCCACTTAGTTGAAGGCCTGAGGAAAGAGGTGGATCTTAAAGGTTTATGTAAAGAGGATGGGATATGTGAACTTCTGAAGGAATATCATTCCAGAGGGGATGTGCTGCAACAGGGATAGCTCTCAGATGGTATTGTTTAATTGATGGGATCCAAAACAAGCTAACCCTGCCAGAGTGTATAGGGTGGGCAGGAATTATGGAAGACATATAGATAGTCCCTCAAGTAACCATGTCATGAAGTGCCTCAGAAGCGGTGACCTGTTCTGAATTGCATCTAGAAGCCTACTGATAATCAATACAATTCCTGGGGCACAGATATTACAAGGGTATCCCAAAGCATGCTCATAACCGCCCATGCTGTTGCATTTTGGACCAACTGCAGTTTCAAGAGGTTTTCAGGGGCATGCAGAGTGCATTGCATTGCAATAATTCAAATGCAAAGTGACCAAGGCCTAAGTCACTCTCGGACATCCCAGTCCAAATTTAGACATAATTAGCAGAGTGAGGGGTCCTTGGTGCCTTCTGAGATTGGCTGTTTTCTTGCAGACATTTCATTACCAAAACTAGGTAAATCATGCTAGCATTGATGACATTGCCCAGCTTGGATAATAAAATGTCTGCAAGAAAACAATCAAGCTCAGAGGGCACCAAGAACCCCTACATTTCAATCCTGATCTACAAATATTCTCCTGTATTTGGCAAACTGGAAGACATGGTGGCTCAGTGGCTAAGACGCTGAGCTTCTCGATCAGAAAGGTCAGCAGTTCAGCGGTTCAAATCCCTGGCAGCATGTAACGGAGTGAGCTCCTGTTACTTGTCCCAGCTTCTGCCAACCTAGCAGTTCAAAAGCATGTAAAAATGCAAGCAGAAAAATAGAGACCATTTTGGTGGAAAGGTAACAGCAGTCCATGCACTTTCAGCATTTAGTCATGCTGGCCACATGACCACGGAGATGTCTTTGGACAGCGCTGGCTCTTCGGCTTTGTAACAGAGAAGAGCACTGTCCCTTAGAGCTGGAAATGACTAGCACATATGAACCTTACCTTACCTAATTGGCAAACTAAATGAATCTGTGCAAAAGCCTTCCTAATCATAGCTGCCACATGCTACATTATGTTACTACTTGGCAAATGACACCACTTACATAATTTGTGTCATTGGTGTAATAACATCATGATGTGTGTGGTATCACTTCCCCTTAGACACAAATATGTATGCGTATGTGGTTTTGTACTTCATGTAAGCAGGATATAACCACTGAGATTTTTAAGAAGTGCCTTCATGTGTCATAGACAGTGTTCCTGTAGAGCAATATGCAAGTAAACTAAGGTTTCTATCTGTCTTTATCAACATGCATTGGGGAAGAGCATATAAATGCACTAATCAAAGAAAAGAGCAATCCATACCCTTTATATTCTCTAGTTTTGTGGGTTCCTTGTAATTTTAAATGCATTAAATGCCAGTGGTACACCCCATATATATGAAACATAAACTCTCCTAATTCCTCAGCCGTGGCTATTGTTATGGAATTCCTAGTTTAATCAGCTGGAGGCACTTATCTGAGAGGGTTGGTTTTTATGTAAAAATACTACAATTCTAAAGTTTTACAAAAAACAACAACAATAAGCCGAAATGTGCACAAAACTGCAGCTGATAGATAAATGCAGTAATTTATTGATATTTGTTTGAAGTTCTTAGGATATTCAGAAGCATGAAAATACTAGATTAAAAAATTAATTAGAAAGTGGACAAGAAGTTATAGTGGTGCAGTCTATCACATAGAAGGAAGTGAGTGCTAAGGGAAGGGAATGACCTCTTTTCTGTGGGTGATGTTCTCAAGAAGATCTCTACGTAACAGTATCAACTCTAGGAAACAGAACTGGAAGAGCTTCAAATAAGCTTCAAAAGCAAAAAGACGGAAGGAAAAGCCTACACTAATTACTCAGGCTGTGTATTCATAATCACATTAATGTTACTAAATCCACATTTTGGGCTAACAAACGGAAACTGCTGAGCAAATGATCAAACAGATCTCAGTTCCCAATTATCTAACACAAAGCTGGAACTATTTTTACATCCAAGCTATTTTTGGAAACCTCTATTTTAACTTTCATCCGAACTATGGAGGTAGCTGTAGAAAAAAGCCATAATGTGATGCTAAAACTTTAAGCTCATTAGGACACAGAATGTTCTAATTCTGGAGAGAGAGAGAAAGAGAGAGAAACAGAAAAAAGCATATCAGTTCTAAGCGCATAAAACAACTCCAAAATTCTCTGCAACTTATATATTATGGATGTAAAGAAATAGTGCTGCTTCTTTCTCTTGAGGTAATTGCTGGAAAGTTAGCACTAACATCTTACTGTTGATATGTTTGTTGTTATTCAACATTGCATTATATCTGCAGAATTTCAATTTTCCTGTCAGACTTGCTTAACCCCATATGAATTATATTGGAAGTGAGCTGTAGTATCACATTTTTCCTCCTGTGTTACACATTTCAAAACTAATTCCCCCATTGGCTTTAACTGTTGTTTCACTTACAGTTTAACTAGGATTTGAGGTAGGGGTCCAATTTATTCCCCCAGGTCCAGTGCAGCAGAAGCCCTGATGAACGTTCCTCGCAGTTAATGATGCTGCCAAGGTAATACTTAACTATGGTTATGCAGAGAGGAGTTGAAGTAGTTAGGAGCATTATGTCTTGCATAGTTAAAGCACATGATTAAGCAATCAAGCATGTTATGTCTGTGTGCACTGGACCAGTATAAAGAGCAACAAAACCATTCCTCATTGAAATACCTAAGTTGCATTTCACAACAGAGAATAAAGAAAAGTTGATGTCAGCAGAAATAAAACATGATGCATCCATAAATGTGTACTGACAGCTTTTTAAAAGGAAATTATAGAATGGTGGTGGATAGATATCCCCATGACTAGGTTCTAAAAAGAAACTTCAGAATAAGAAGCAAGATGCATCAGAAAAAACAATTACAACAGGGAGGAGCTGGAGAGACACCTAAAGCAAGATGCACGTTTCATTTTGTTCCCACATATGGGCTTCCAGAAACATTAGATTACTGCTGAATGTAATATGTATTAAAGTTCTGGTGGATCAAGAGTTCAGTCTTAGAAACAAACTAATCTGCGTGTAAGTTAGATATCTGAGGGCTTTGCTCCATGTTCAGATGCTATCTGAAGAGCCACAGTAGCGCAGTGGTTAGAAGAAAAGTACTGCAGGCTACTTCTGATGCCTGCCGGCTGCCTGCCATTGGCAGTTCAAATCTCACCAAGCTCAAGGTTGACTCAGCCTTCCATCCTTCTGAGTTGGGTAAAATGAGGACCCAAATTATTGGAGGCAATATGCTGATTCTGTAAACTGTTCAGAGAGGGCTGTAAAGCACTTGTGAAGTGATATATAAGTGTAAGTCTAAGTGCTATATAGTCATCTTTAAGTCAACTGAAATAATGCCAGCTGCCTCTAGTGCTAATCTCTACCCTGTCACGGGTATGTCTGGTCCAGCCATTGTTTTGATGCTGCTATCATGATTGGTGAGTGCACAGTCACTAAAGGGCAGGTGGTTAGTTTTCCGACCTGCACTCCTGTATTCCTCTGTCAACATGCCCACCAGACAGAAGAATATCCAGCAGAAAAAGAGTAAATCTGACTAGAGAATGCTGCCTGGGCTTCTCTAGGCTGATTTGGCTGCCCTTCTAATCCTCTTTTTGGATTTCTCACAGTTAAAACAACATGAGATAAAGAATCAGTAGGCCAAAATCATCACAGAGAATAGGGAGGCAAACCTACTATCAAATCAGTGAGGTCCTGAGAACTGAAACTGGCTAACTCTTCCACTAGCTTTTCCTAGTGGAGTGGGTGGATCATTGAAATTGACAAATATAGAGAAACTATATAGTACCCAACAAGGTTCCCAATCACTATCTAGCATTATTTTGATAGCATTACAATGAGGAAAAGTAGGATTGTTGCATCTAGATGGGGAAAATTTCAGAATAGTGTTAGACTTGGTGCAAACCCTCCCCTTTTTCTTCCCCTAATAAAATGGTGGCAATCTCTTTTTTACCCTGATAGAAATCTGAAGAAAATTTGTTTCAGAATAGAGAAGTGCACTCTACTTAAGTACTAAGGAAACAATGTATAGTAGAGAGGGGAAAGGTTGGGTGATAAGTGATGGTAGAGGCTGGGAAATGATCCAAAGCATGAAACTCAAGTTGACTTCTCAAGACTCCATCAAAATACCTTTGATCCCATTTGCTACAGGTCAGCTGATTTCCCTTCCAAGATAATGGATGGTGAAGTACAACAGTATTTACGTATATCTAAGTGAGTCTTTGATAGCAACTAAAGAAGGGGAAATACTGCTATTTTTTATATCAGTATAATATATAGGGCCATCTGAACACTATCTTGCTCATGAGCTGGGGACCAGAGCCAGTGTGGTGTAGTGATTAAGGATGGCGCCATAAAACAGGAGATTGTGATTGAATTACTTTGGGCCAATAATTCTCTCAGCCTAATTCAACACACAGGTTTGATGTTGTGGGGAAAAGAGGCAAGAGCAGTAACTATGCTATAGGTTGTGCAAAATGAAATTGAGATGTAATTCTATTATGAAATTAATGTTGAGCCTGAGCAAAACTGTATAGGGTTAGGTTTAGGGCTGCTATAATAAACCCAAATAGCATCATAACAACCCTCAGTTATGTAATTCTGATATATGATATTTTCTGAACATGATCTGTAGCATCCTGATCCAATCTTTGATCAGATCTCCATTCACAGTATGTGAGTAATACAAGAGACAATTTATCTGAACATGTACAGAATTTCTTGCAGTACCACCAAACACAAAAATGTTCCTTCTGATTGGGGAAGAGTCCTCACCCAGATATGTCCTTAGCATGTTTAAGGTTGTAAACTCATTGATATACTTTGTCTTTCATTTTTAATACTTAGCTAACCTATGTATCAACAGTTAGTTGACAGATTTCTATTTCTGAACAATCAAAACATGGTAAACTGGCCTGTGTATTAAAGTATAAACAATTAAAATAAATCCTATGCTGCAATGTGGCTGCTTTCCAGTCTAGTTCTATATTATATTTTTTTTTTAGTGTTTGGTTTCCATGTGAGGGCAAAATAATGTCAGGCCAGACGGCCATTTTATTTTTCTTTAAAAGTTTTTTATAGATGGAACTTTGGAAACAGTCTGGCTCGGCATGCATACTGCTTTGTGCAGAGCACCAAATTTGGAAGATGGCCCAGTGGGCAATGAACTTTAGGGGCTATTAACCCACAGCCTACAGTTTGCGAGCATTCAGAATACTGAGTCAGTAGAAAAATAATTTTAAACATCTGTGACATTCTTCAGTTCCAGATTAATTACACTGTTTGGAATTGAACATTAGCCAGAAATGTTAAGCCTCTCCACTCTTATGTTGGAAATATGATGCTTCACTGTGTATTTGTCATTCTTGGGACTAGGAAAATTTCTACATTATACATTGCTGGTGGATAGTAAGTTGCTGCTCTAATTTCTCCTTTCTAACCAATTCCAAATTTTAAATTTCTAATGTTTGGGAAATTAAATACTTTTGAAAAAAACCAGAATGAGAATCAAGCAATAGCAAAGATTCAACTATCATGTTTTCCTCAGTTTAACTTCTTCTCAGTTCTTAAACTGTTTTCCCTCCACTTTCTAGCTGCCTGAAAATTCAGGGAACCATTAAGCAGAAAAGAAATGGCAGGCAGGGGGAAAGGGGGGGGGTTAACCAATCTGCCTCTTCAGTTTCATCTTGTTCCTCCTCTTCAACTCTGAAAAAAGTTCATGAAAGCCACATTTAACTTAGAAGAAATAGTAGCAGATAAAGACAGAATCCATGAAGCCAACAACTGTTTCTCCAGGAAGCCAAGAATTTCCAATATTCATCTATCATCAGCAGGAAGAGAAGAGTTATGTGTTTTCATCAAGCATCTGCATTGGAGCCCGTTGGCCACCAGAAATGCTTACCATAGTGTGGAGCTACCAAATTTTTCCATGGTTGCTGATGACAATGAAGACTTCAGTAGCACCCAGTCAAAGGCTAGCTAGCAAATAACAGTGAAAACACAATGCATGCTGGTTTGTTAATCCATCGTTGAATTTTCTAAGATATGTTTCTGCTGTTGCTGTCCCACCCAACGAGATATGCCTTAGTTGGGTGAATTCTTCAACCAATTATAAACCTAATTTGGAGATTGGCATTCTTGACTGTAATTGGGTGTAGAAAATTCCAACAGCTTATTTTGCTGCAACTCGTAGTAAAAAGAAAGAACAGTTTGAGAGAAAATATGTAGATAGAGAACATACTTGAACACATATTTGTTTGTCTGGCACCTTATATTTGTGTTTGGCAATAGTATATGTACAACTACTTAAAATGTCTACTTGAACTGAGCATTTGTTTGTTTGTTTTAATGCAGTTATAATACAATGATATAATAGAAAATACCAGATTGTAATCGGATGACAGGACAGGAACCATAAATATTCTGCCTGCAACTCCAGTGATGAGGGAGGCATAACAAAAATTAACCTTTCCTTATTCTCATAATTTCAGTAAGTAAGTTGGCAAGAAGCAATTTGTTGTGTTCCACCATAACTAAAATGTTTCAATTGGGTAGCACTGTGCTATCAGAAACTGTGAAGAACACTCAGAAACAAAAAAAAAGTTCATAGCTTTGATTCATGGTTAGTTGCATAAGACTTAGCTTGCACTTAATATTAAGTCATAATAATTATCTCCATATATCAGAGTAAGTCAAAAGCAAATATCATTTTTCCTGTATTCCTGTTCTTACACTCCTTGAAGCAAAAGCACTGTTCAGTCAACCAAGCTGATATGCTGTATTCCCTGATCAGCTTTCAGCAAATGACCACATTGTGCTCAAAGATTAACTTCCTGCTATCTCTTCGAATGATGTTTATTTCCTATAGTAAGGAAGATAGCAAGTGACTGTCATTAAAGAGTTCCTATGAAAGCCATCTTTGAAGTTTTCAGAACTTCAAGGTAAGCCAGGTCAGAAAAGAGACACTAGAAATACTAGAATTGTTTTAAGTGATATATGGTATAATAGAATCTTGAAAGATCAACAGTGTATTCCTTTCCCACCCACTTTTACAAACAAGCTGAAAAGGGCCAAAATTGTTCCTTATATTTTTTTTCTTCCTCAGGGCTAAACTTGAAATATCTTGCATCTGTAACTTTTAATTGGCTGAAAAGCACAGAGCAAAACTTTTTCAACCAAGGTACCTCAAATAGACCAACTTACAGAATGCATCCAAAATCCAGGACCCATGACTCACATGGAACTGAAACTTGTTGAATTTTATTAAATATTTTATGACATAAAAATTATCATAAGGCATATTATTAAATGCAAAATGTCATAAAATGTTTTTTGTGGTCAGCTGCTGACGTTTAACTGCTATACAGTTTAACATGGGCTACTTTCAAGGAGAGAAGCAACCTGGAATTAAGAAGAAACTTTCTGACAGTGAGGACAATTAACCAGTGGAACAGCTTGCTTTCAGAAGTTGTAGGTGCTTCATTACTGGAGGTTTTTTAAGAAATGACTGGACAGCCACCTATCTGAAATGGTACAGGGCCTCTTGCTTGAGCAGACCTCCAAGGTCCCTTCTATTCTGATTGATTAATTGTCCTCATTGTCAGAAAGTTTCTTCTTAATTCCAGGTTGCTTCTCTCCTTGATTCCTTTCCATCCACTGTTTCTTGTCTTGCCATCTGGTGTTTTGAAAAACAAAGAGATATAAAGAGATACATAAAGAGATATAAAAAGATAACCTCTCACAAAGAGAGCAATTTTGGTGGTTTGTTCCTTTCTCACAAAAGGAACCATTCTGTCCATTGCTAGAAGCAAGATCTTAGATGCAAGTACCACATTGATCTGATGTGACAAATCCCTTACTTTTATGCTATTCCCTCTGATGTTGCTTGCTTTCCATTCCAAATACCAGATTAATCTTAATTGCAGTGTAAACATACATAAAATATATCCAAAAGAAACATTGGAAAGCAAAACTGACATCTTTTAAAAACTTGTGCAAAGAGACGCATCCAAATTTAGCAGGTGAACAGAGTATTCTTGCTTCATTTTTTCCCACACAGCATTTTGACTCAATTCTCCAGAGTTTACTATAATTTGTGAGAGAGATATTGGGTTATTTGTTTCTTAGTTAATTAGATTTAAACCCACCTTCTTCCAGGAATTGAAGGGGGTGTGCCATTTTTCTCCTGACAACTGTGTTAAAGTATCTCAGGTTGACAGAGAAGTGACAATGAATTTCTTTGATTGAGAATGGGTTTAACATGGATTTCTCTGTTCATAGTTCAGTGCCTGAGCCACTAGACTACAGCACTCTTCAGCTGTTAGAGGTTTTTGGCTATTGCTCTTAATGCAGGTTATTCAAAATGACATTCAAGAAACTAAAATTCTTTTAGGGCTCAAAGCATCATCAAATCATTAGGGAAAGACTCTTTCCAATGAGCAAGAGATATGGCAGGGAAGAATCCGTATCTGTTATTGAAATGTCTCTCACATCAAGGCTGTGTCATAAGTGGAAGAACCATTTGATATCTGGCCCTCATAATTAACCATTTGTCACCACCATTGGAAAACAGTGTGAAAAATAAATTCTAATGCAAAAGACAATGCTTTTAGAAGCATCTGAGATTTCATGAAATGAAAAGGGGCTCCTCTGAAATACAGTCCTGGAACAAGATTGCTGATCTATTTATTTCTTCTCAGGTAATGCCAAAGTTTAGTGAAATTATCGTCTCTTGGATTTAAGAGGATCAAAGGCAGATTTTCTTTACCATGAGTCTACTTATCTAAGCTTCTTGAGTCTGCATCGGAATGTTAACCAAGAAGAGTCTAATCACCATACCTGGTATGAAGAAGTTCTATAGAAGAAAAAGTTCTAAAAATCACAACTTCTCTCCTATTATAGATAAAATGTTCAGAAATATGCTAAATCTTTCTGAGATGTATCTTTTACATATTAAATGTGAAATTCTGTGTTTTTGTATTGATCAAGTTCAGTAAAAATTCTAGGAATTCCGTTTTTACAATGACAACTAGTTTCTGTATATTGTAGCTTATTAGCTTGTACAAAACCAAAAAGTTTGGTTAGTTGATGTTACCAATTATAATGCAGTGTAATATATTGTACATTAAGTACAATTCAGGTCATTAAATTAAGTACTACACGAAGTGTTTGGGGAGTGTGTGTGTGTGTGTAATCAAGAGTATGTGTATGTGTATTCTTGATTAAAGAATGCTGATTGATTATCCTCTGTCTTGAAGTTAATTAATCAAGTCATTTAAACCTTTTTTTAACGATATTGATATGAAATAAAAGTTAGGGTTTAATTTAACCCTTTTCTCTTTGTTATGAAAATAGCTTATATTTTATATTTATTTTTTCATTGCCTATTATAACAGCAGATTATAAATTTCAAATAACAAGTAATTCTCACTTCATCCTGACCAGTTATATTTAATTTCATTTTAATGTACCAATTAAGCCCATTAATGCATATGTGACCCTAGCCACATAGAAAAAGATAACACATAAAATCAAGCTTTCCACTTCTATCCTGATATATATGATCATACAAAATATTTCCTGCAATATCATCTAATTCCAAAGACCAAGGAGACTACAGTCATCCAAAGGTCAATCGTATATAAGGCTCTATAAACTTTTTTGAAACTAGTCTGCTCACAGGGAGTAAAATTCTGCTTGACAAACAAAAATCTGAAGATATTTTGAATTCTTATTTGCATAATATTGCAGAAGCTGAACTGGCATTTATAGCAGTGTACAAGAAAGTCATGTTCTTCATACATTCTGTGAGATAACAAATTCTTTTTATGAGTTCTAAAGGTTTCTCTTTGATCATTACTAACACATCTGCCCAATGTTGATGAATAATAATGGTGCTTTTATAAGTCAAGTGATGATTAAGTTTATGTTTTACAGAATACACGTCATTGAAGGATGATTTCATGTGATGCCTGCATTTCAGTAAGTGATTAGAAAATAACCTTTTTCTTCTATAGTTCCTATCATTTCCAGTGAGACTGAAGATGCTAATAGTCACTTCATCACCACTTTGATAAAATTATTTGGCTTGGAGAATCACTTGGGAGTACTAATTCTCCTGCAGTGATATGGTTTTCTGATTGCTTGGAGGTGGGAAATGCAACATGAAATTTCAAGTGTGTTCAAAAATGTTTAATTGGTAACAACGTATAATCTTTCAGAGGCATGGTAAACTAATCATTTTTCTTCTGTGCTTATTATATTGATTTCTTTAAAACTGGAGCATGAAATAGACTAATTTTTCTTCCATACTGTATTCAAATAATGGACCAAACATGAAATGGTGTAGAAGAAATTTCAGAACATCATTTGAAGGTCATGGCTGGAGAGATGAAGATTACTAAAATATTGGAATTATGCCCACAACACTGGGATCAATGTCAAACCAATATCAAAAAAGGGGCTCCTTTGTCTCACTTAATCCCTGGAGAGTTATCTTTAAACCAAAACAGACCTAGTCATTCACACAATTAAACTAATTCATCCTCAACACATGTATTATGAGAATCCAGAAGTCTATTCTGCTTCCCATTTTGTCTATCTATCCCTAAAAAAAAGTTAAAGAATGTCATAGATTCAGGCATGGGTAGAATGAATGGAGACAGTCTTAGTTGGTGAACTTTCAACTCTTTATTGCATAGTGACTTCTAACTTGTATAACAACAACTCTGCTTTATATAGGCAATGCTAATGTGAAATAACCAATAGGAGCTTGTGAAACGCTAGCTCCAGTACCAATAAGAGTCCTTCGTTAAGGGCCAATCAGATTCTCAGAACCCGACCAATCCGATCTAGCCGCTTAACACCCAATCAGAAGTGCAGGGCCAGAACCCTGCACTTTACCCCAAGCTTGCCTTTATTCAACTATTTACATACATAACACCCCTTCCCCCTGGTTTCACAATTAGTTTGTGACTATGTAGTCCTTTAAATAGGACGGTTGTCTCTTGGGTCTGTCAGATTTTCTTTGGACTGGCTGCGTGCAGTCCCGTTGAGGTAGGGTGTTGTTTTGTAGTGGCTCAGCTTCTCGTTCTGGTGTGATTTCCCTTGGAGCGTACGATTCTTCTTCCTGCTCCATTTCCTGGGTTTCACTTGATTCATCGCTTTCCTGGAACAGGTTTCCTGGCATATCGTCATCTTCTCTTCCTTCCCCCCACCCTCAGTTTGGTCGTTGGGAAGTTGTTGGCTAGCAGTTATAAGTCGTGACCGTAATTGGTCAATATGTCTTTTCCATAGTCTCTCATCAATACATTTTACAATATAGGATCTGGGCCCAGTCTCGCGTATTACCGTTGCTTCAATCCAAACTGGGTCGCCCGATAAATTTCTTGCATAAACGGGGTCGCCTACCTTGAAGGTACGGTAGCGTCCGCTGGATCCTGGAGGTTTTTCTGGCTCATAAGCAGGGTGCAGTCGGTCGAGGCGGGAACGGAGTTTTCGCCCCATGAGAAGTTCAGCGGGAGTTCTGCCGGTTTCGCTGTGCGGAGTGATGTGTTGTAGAAGTAGAATGTGGTTTATTTTTTCGTCAAGATTATCATAGTCCATCTTTTGTAAAGTCTTTTTTACAAATTGTACCATGCGTTCCGCTCGGCCGTTGGTAGCAGGATGCGCCGGCGAGGTGAGCGCATGGCGGATGCCGTTGTCAGCAAGGTACTGTTCAAACATTAGCGCTGTAAACTGTGATCCGTTATCAGACACCAGGACGTCCGGCAATCCATGAGTTGCAAAGAGTCTATTGAGGACTTTAATGACTGCTTCGGAGGTTGTATTGGCCATTCGATGAATTTCTAACCAATTAGAGTATGCATCGACAGTCAACAGCAATGTCTGTCCTTTGATCGGCCCTGCAAAATCCAGGTGGATTCTGGACCAGGGTCCATGTGGCATCTCCCATTCGGTCGGTGCAGCTTTTGGTGGTGCGTTGCTGGTTTGTTGGCACTTGGTGCAGGCCTTGACCCATTGCTCGATGTGTCGGTCCATGCCTGGCCACCAAGCGTGGCTCCGTGCGAGTGCCTTCATTCGCACGATCCCGGGATGTCCATCATGCAAGATTTGTAACAGCGTCTTTTGGAGTCGTTCTGGGACGACGACTCTATCGCCCCAGATAATGCAGCCTTTTTGAGAAAAAAGTTCAGTCTGTCTTGTTTTAAATGGTGCGAAGTCATCTGGGATCTGATCCAATGGCCATCCACGCTCTACCCAGCCTAGGACTCGTGCTAGGGTGTGGTCTCGTTTGGTCTCCCTCGCGATATCTCGAGCGGTCATAGGAGGCGAGTTGAGCATTTTGATTTGTAACGCCGATACTGTTGGTGCCGGATCGTCGAGGGTCTCTGGTAGTGGTGCTCTGCTGAGTGCGTCGGCATGGGGAATGGCTTTCCCCAGTCGATGTAACAATCGATAATTATAAGCAGCTAGAAACTCTGACCATCGAGTCATTCTTGGGGACAATATATAGGGAGTTGGTTTGTCCCCAGCGATTATCCCCAATAAAGGTTTGTGGTTGGTTACAATTGTAAATGTCCTTCCATATACATACTCATGGAATTTTTTTACGGCTGACACAATTGCAAGAGCCTCCTTGTCTATTTGTCCATAGTTACGTTCTGCCTGGGAAAGAGTCTTCGAAAAGTATGCAACGGGAGCCTCATTTCCATTAGGTAGCACATGGCTCAAAATAGCGCCCACCCCAAACGGTGAGGCATCACAAGTTATAACCAAGGGTAATGTTTCATTATATTGCATAAGTACAGAATCAGATGTAAGTAAATTTTTTACATTTCTAAACGCTTTTTCTTCTCGGTAACCCCAAACCCACAATGCTTTTTTATCTAATAACCGGTGTAATGGTTCAGCCACAGTCGCCTTATGCGGTAAAAACACATTGTAGAAATTGATAAGGCCTAAAAATGCTTGAAGATCAGTTTTGTTACGAGGTCTGGGAGCATTTCTAATCGCCCTTAATTTACTCTCAGTTGGGTGAATACCCTGACTATCAATGCGATAACCTAGAAATTCAACACTGTCGGTATACAGATGACATTTATCCCTTTTTACTTTCAATCCCGCTTCTTGGAATTTTTTAAGCACACATTTTAAACGATTCTGCAGAATTTTTTTACTAGGAGCTGCAATCAATACGTCATCAAAATACGGAACCACGCCCTTGATTCCCTGTAACAATC
Organism: Hydrophis major; assembly: GCA_033807585.1. NCBI lineage: Eukaryota > Metazoa > Chordata > Lepidosauria > Squamata > Elapidae > Hydrophis > Hydrophis major. The sequence goes on along the minus strand of CM066328.1, from coordinate 323,231,800 downwards.
GTTCCATTAAACTTTGGAATATTCCCGGGGCCACACTCACCCCGAACTGCAATCGGGTACATTTAAAAGCACCTCTGTGCGTTACTATCGTTTGGGCTTGGGCTGTTTTATCATCCACGGGCAATTGTTGATAGGCTTGAGCTAAATCCAGCTTAGCGAAAACCTTTCCACCTCCCAGGGAATGAAGGAGGTGCTGCACCACCGGCACTGGATACGCGTTCTGTTGGAGGGCGTGGTTTAGAGTGGCCCGGTAGTCCCCACAGATTTGGATTGACCCATCTGGTTTAATGGGGGTTACAATAGGAGTTTCCCATGGGGAATGATCAATGTGTTGCAGTACCCCTTGTTTAATTAGTTTGTCAAGTTGTTCATCTATCTTGGCCTTAAGGGCGAACGGAACTCGACGGGGCTTTAAACGGATCGGGGCGACCTTAGGGTCGAGGCTGAACGAGATTGGGGTCCCCTTATACTCGCCCAGACGATCTGCGAAGACATTGCTGAATTCAGACATAAGATCCTCCTCCCACTCGCAATCACCGACTCGGTTCACGCCGGCTAGTTTGATGCCGAGTGGCGCAAACCATTGGAGGCCCAACAAACTAGGCCTGTCCCTATCGATGATCATTAGAGGTAAGTATGCCGTATGCTTTTTAAACGAGACGCGGACTCGACAAGACCCGACCACAGGGATCCGATTCCCTTGGTAATCTTTAAGGATAAGGCGTTGCATTCGAAGGTCTTGGCGTTGGATGGTAGGAATGAGCTGCTTTAATGTCTTCCACGACACCATCAAGAGGGACGATCCCGAATCAACCTCCATGTGGCAGGGTTGGTTCTCTATGGCTACTGTAACTCGAATCTTCTTAGCATCCAGGGCCGAGGCCTGACCTATAGTGATAGTATGGTGAGCCTCTTCTTTCTGCAACGCTCAATATCTGTAGGAGTGGTTTGCTGGGTCTCACCTTACAGGACGGTTTCCTGCCGATTGGCAAAAGTTGGTTCCCTTTGAGGCCGGGCTTGGTCCCGGTAAACTGCGACAAACTCGACCAATGTGGCCTCGTTTCCCGCACTCGTGGCAGAGTGCGTCGCGGAATTTGCAGTCTGCCCTGGAATGGTTTGCCCCGCAGCCAGCGCAAGGGCGTGAGGTTTTAGGACGAGGGTCCCGGTCGGAACGCAGTCGATGGACCCCTTCTTCGTCGCTATCTGACGACGAAGAGAGGTCCTCGTAGTGCGTTGTTGCCAACTGCCCTTCTGAGCTGTGTGAGATGTCGCCTGTCGGTGGGTTTGTGGGGTTTCGGCTTTGCCGTAGCTGCGCCGCTGACTTTTTTGTTGCCTCAGCGGCGGTGGCTTCGGCGATGGCGTCAACAAGGCCAATGTCGCCCTTCGCCATTATCTTGCTCTGCACGTTTGGTGCATCTAATCCCAGAATTAGGCGGTCTCTCAATGCTTCATCTAAGTCTGAGAACCCGCAGAGGCCTCCCAAGTGTCGGAGGTCTGCCATGAAGTCAGCCACGCTCTCTCCTTTTTGTTGGCTTCGTTGATAGAACTCGTGGCGTCTCACGAGTGTGGGTATGGTTGGCGCGTAATGGTCTCTCAGGAGAGGTTCAAGGTCATCCCAGCTTATTGCTTTCACTTCTCGAGGCTTTGCGAGGGCTTTAGCCATTTTAAAGACAGCCGGGCCGCAGTACGTCAGGAACAGCGCCCGCTTCTTGGCTGGTGTGGCGTCCTTCAGGTTGTTCGTTTCAAGGAACATCTGAAAGTGATCCATGTAGGATTCCCAATCCTCTTGGGATAGATCGTACGGAGCGGGTGGAACGATGCCACCGGACATGGCTTCTGTTGGTGGCGCCGTTTTTTTCGCGTGCTCTGTTTTTTTTTTCTTCCAAGTTCCTTAAGATCAGATGTCTCCAAATCCCACCCTCGTCACCAGTGTCATAGATTCAGGCATGGGTAGAATGAATGGAGACAGTCTTAGTTGGTGAACTTTCAACTCTTTATTGCATAGTGACTTCTAACTTGTATAACAACAACTCTGCTTTATATAGGCAATGCTAATGTGAAATAACCAATAGGAGCTTGTGAAACGCTAGCTCCAGTACCAATAAGAGTCCTTCGTTAAGGGCCAATCAGATTCTCAGAACCCGACCAATCCGATCTAGCCGCTGAACACCCAATCAGAAGTGCAGGGCCAGAACCCTGCACTTTACCCCAAGCTTGCCTTTATTCAACTATTTACATACATAACAGAGAAAAATAAGGGTGTGCCAAGGCTTGTCCAAGAATGATTGGCTAAACCACGCCTACTGCTACTTGTCTGGGCAATAAGGAAGGAACTAGTGATACCGTGAAAATTTGATAGGACTATCCAATATTCTCCCGACAAAAACATTGATTTAATATTTCTTGTGAGGACCTTGTATTCACAAAATGGTGATATTTGCCTCACTCTTTATATGGGCATGTGTTACTAGAGCCACAAGTAAGATCTGTTGGGGGTTATTTAGTTATTGATGGGTGGATCAGGTCACTGAGCAACAATTATACCAGAATTCTAGATTAGACTTGAGTTCAAGCATTGAACTTCCAAGAGTTTATGCCTGGAGATGTAGCCTTATTCATATACATAACCAATTCTATTTTCTAGTGAAAACTTCACAATCTTATCAAAGAAGCCATATATGTAATTCCAAAGACAGAACATTCAGATGGCTTCCAGATGCTGTATTATGGGGCAGATGGTTTTACTGATGACAATTTAGGAGCTTTCACTTCTGCCTAAATGCATGCATATAGCAAGACAGATGTGCATGCAGATGGTTCAATCTGAAGACAGAGTAGGTTATAGGTATGATAAATATGTGTGCTAAATATGTGATTAAATTCTATATCACTTTAGATTTTAAGCGGATTGTGGGAAGGTGACTAAGTATGTCTGATAGGCTGACAACAAACAGTACAGCTACAAACAGACTTGGGGAGTACAGTTTATGACGTATCCATTTTTTAAAATATCCCAGCCTTTACAGATTTTTACAATGTGAACAATATGTGTGTACAAGATTCTGTTTGTGGATTTCACAAAACCGGTATCTATGTTCTTCTTGGTAAAAATCTATAAGAAATACATTTTTCCCTAATGTGTATCTTTTACAGGTCTCAGGATTCCCAAATAGCAATAAAGGTGAAGGTTTGCTTCTCCGTCATATCCAACTTTAAGACATATGCTCATCTCTGTTTCTTAGCCGAGGGAGCCAACGTTATCCAAAGACAATTTCTGTGGTTATATAGCCAGCATGGTTAAAGTTGCACAGAATGATGTTACTTTCCCACTGGAGTGGTACCTATTAATCTACTTACATTTGCACACTTTCAATCATCTAGGTGGGCAGGAGCTGGGGCAAGGAACAGGAATCACCCTGTTGCTGTCAGTTGTCTAGCTGACAAGCTCAGTGTCTTTAACCATTGAGCAATGGCATCCAATATGCCTTTATTATCTGAATATGCCAAGTAGTGTGACTTGGCAAATTCAATTGCACTACAGTCGAAAAGGATTTCCCTCGGTGCATCTGGGAAAAAAAAGTACAAACTCCATAATGAAGCCTGCCCATCACAGTCATAAGTTGTGATGCTCATAAAGCCAGTTATCATGTGACCAGACCTGATTTAATAAACTTTTTTTGTTGCAGTCATGAAATAAAATCAGCAGTTGTTAAGCAAACCCATGGTTCACTCTGGGACATTTTTGTCAAAAAAAATGGAAGTAAAAGCCGATTTTCAACAAAACATTGTAAATCACAATCATGAGACGCTGCAAATATCTCTGGACACTTCCATAACTAGATGGAAGCATTCCTGTCAAACAGACAACAAATGGTCAAAATTGGGAGTGTCCTATCAAATTCTGTACCTGTCAACAGTGGTGTCCCCCAAGGCAGTGTTTTAGGACCAATTCGTTTCATACTCTACAAAAATGAGCTCTGTGATCATATTAAGAGCAACTGCATTCTCTTTGCTGATGATGTAAAGCTGTTCAATACCACAGACAATGCTGCTACCCTTCATAAAGATCTTGACTATGTGTCAGAATGGTCAATCAAATGGCAACTTCAAATCTCAACAAATAAAATCTCTCTTACATATTGGCAAAAAAATTCCGAAAATAAAATACAAGCTGAATAGTCAAGATCTTGTTCATAATCCAAACTTTGTCAAGGACCTTGGAGTACTCATCTCTAATGATCTAAGTGCTAGAGCCCACTGTAACTACATAGTCAAAAAGGCATTAAGAGTTGTTAATCTAATCCTATGTAGCTTCTTTTCTAGTAATATCACACTACTAACTAGAGCATACAAAACTTTTGCTAGACCTATACTTGAATACAGCTCATCAGTCTGGAACCCATATCATGTATCTGATATTAACACAATTGAAAAAGCCCAGAAATATTTCACAAGAAGAGTTCTCCGCTCCTCTACTCATTGCAGAATACCTTATGCCACCAGACTTAAAACTCTAGACCAAGAAAACCTAGAACTACGCCACCTCCGGTCTGATCTAAATATAAGTATATCAACTCATACATTGCAATGTCCTACCTGCAAATGAATACTTCAGCTTCAATCATAACAATACAAGAGCACACAATAGATACAAATTCAAGGTTAACTGAACCAAACTTGACTGCAGAAAATACGACTTCAGCAACAGAGTGGTCAATATTTGGAATACTCTACCTGACTCTGTGGTTTCTTCCCCAAACCCCAAAAACTTTAACCTTAGACTGTCTACTATTGACCTCATTCCCTTCCTAAGAGGCCTGTAGGGGACGTGCATAAGCACACCAATCGTTCCTACCATCCCTGTCCTATTGTTTTTTATTTTTCTTATAAGTATCTATCTCATGTATTCAAAACTATGTTTATTCTTATACCTGTATCTTGTAAGCGATTGACAAATCAAATAAATCCTAAAATACTAAATAATGCAGTCCAGTTGCCGAGTGCCCAGAATGCAGTTACATTAGACTGCAGTGAGAGGCAACCATCAGAACTATGAAACCCGGTTTTAAGTACCTTTGGGGGGAATGATCGCAAAGTGACTGGTCATAAGTCAACCAGTCGACCTGTACATTCTAAAGCATGGATGACAATCCATATTCCAAGGAGCTTGTTATTTGAAGAACAATAGCTTGAGGAATTGCCTTAGATTATTAGACAATGTCTCCCATAATACCTCAAGAATACTTCACCTTGCTAAATTGCTTTTCTTAATTTTGTTATTCTGCTTCCCTAATGAATATTGTTTCTGCTTCATTAGTTCATCATCCCATTTCTTAAATTGCTTTAGTATAAATACATTATAAGTGACTTTCCCTGTGTAGGAGGCTTCAGCTTGCTCCCCTAATTAATTGGAGAGGCACAGGTGATGTTTAGATGATCTCCTGGCAAAAAAAAGGAACATCCCATCCCATTGTTAGACTTGCATCCCAACCAATCAATATGGCTGCCAAACTCCAGTAGGACCAAAGCCATGTAAAAAGGCAAGGGAGATATTTTAAGACAAGGGTTCTCAAACTTGGCAAGTTTAAGACTTGTGGATTTCAACTGCCAGAATTCCTGAGCTAACATGACTGGAGGAGGAATTCTGGGAGTTGAAGTCCACAAGTCTTAAAGCTGTCAAGTTTGAAGACCTCTGTTTTAAGAGAAAACAGCTGAGAGCTCCATTTTTATTTTCTGCTCAACTTCTGGACATGCTGTTCAGCATTATGACTTGTGCAGAGATATCCTGAAAGAATTTATTATGTAAGTGGAATCTGGTAAAAGAGTTGATTTGTTATAATCTAGCAAAAAATCACTTCTGTATCTTCAACAACTGATCTCTCTATTAGAGCAATCACATATGTAACCAATCTTTGTTATAGATTGGCAGATGTTTATCAACTTTCCTTGTCCTAATAGCAAAGTAACCATTTTATTGTTTTGCCTAATAGGATCTTATATGAAGATGAGTGACTAGCTCATTGTTATCTCTATTACGTTGTTGGGTTTAATTGAGCTGGTTTAAATTTATTAACAAGAAAAAAAGGGATGCTTACCAGCCAACTCCTGTTAAAAAAAATTTTCAATCCCAATGCACCTGTCTTGGATAAATGAGATTGATATGTATATAAATCTTAATCTGACATAAATATATATGGAGATATAATTTTTATACATTATGAACCTTCTTGATAACAAAGTTCAACCAGTCTGCCTTGCCTTCTGTCCCTTTCATTCTCCTTTTCCTCTATGGATCTCAATTTATCCTTCTTTTTCTTTGAAATCATCCACCTAGCATTTTCCAAAGTCCTTAGAGATTCTACTTTAACATATTTGCTCAGAAAATTTTTCCAGTATAACTGGAAAGGTTGGATTTGCTTTGGTACAGTCATCCAGACAAACAATTCTTACGCTACCCTTGAAAAATGGAATAGCCCTTTTCCTTTTGGTAAAACCCTGTGGTAGACCCTATAGAGAGGAGTGTCAAACTTGTGTTGTTATGTTGCCATCACGTGACATATCGTGACTTTTTTCCCCTTTGCTAAAACAGGGGTGGGCATGGCCAGTGCGTGATGCATCCGGATCATGGGCCGTGAGTTTGACACCCCTGCTATAGACCACTAACAAAAATCTAATGCTTAGATTTTTCTGAAAGGGAAACAATGTTTTTTTGTTTTCCTGTAAGATTTCCTTTAAAAAGGAGAAGTGAAAAAATAGGCATTAATTTCACTAAAAAATAAGTAAAGTGAAAATATTTACTGAGAACAGCCGACCATAAAAATCCATCTGAACACCAAAACAATACTTTAGGGGTGTTTGGGGGGGGGGAAGCTTTCAAAATGTAATAGTAAAAAATAGGACTTTTCAAAATGCAAATTTGCAAAAGGAAAAAAACTTAGGCATTCTTAAAATCAGGAAGAATGTTGCTTCCTTATGCAGCATAGTTTAATGTGGTAGTTAAAATGTTAGACTTGTATAAGGTTCGTATTCCTAACCCAGCCATACAACTTTCTGAATGACAAGAGCAGCCTTACTTACCTCAATTAATTAAGGTGACAGCAGCTCCATTTCATATACACCATCTATAGGCTTTTATTCCAGAGAAATATAGGAGGTAAACATTGTAAATAATGTAATAATAGTAAAAGCAAATGGAATAATCCACCTTCAGGACTTTTTCACATGATCAGGTGGTATCCTGCTGACTTTAACACTTGTAGTCCAATCCTAAAAAAGATTTATTTGGGAATGAAGCCCCCAAGCTGTAACAGAAAGAAGTAACATTACAACTACTGCTTAATTCATCACGGGCAGGGATTTTAGTAATTTGACATTAACCTGCTTCTTACAGTAGTATATGTTTGTAACCCTTGATCTCTCATTCTAGAAATAAGATGATATAATGCTATGTATTGAGTAGTTGACTTATTTTACTTACTTACCATCAAAGGTTTTCCCATTAGAGGCATATGCACACTAAGTGCCAATTTAAATCACAGATCCATGGCGGTTTCTATGTAATGGACTGTGGCTTTAGTGTAAATAATGCTAGTATTAAGGATAGAAAACTTCATTTTTTACTTGCCTGTATCATGCTGTAGGGTACTACATATTCAATCCTAAGTATCACAATAATTAATTGCATCCAAGACAATGAAATAAATAAAGAATGTTAAGGAATATGTTGCAAAAGTATTTACAAAACATCTGCTTTCAATTTGTACATGTTGAGATAGACTAGAGCAGTGGGCTGAGGACCACTGGTGGTCCACAAGAAAATTTTGGTGGTCCACAGAGAAATGTTACCCCCAAAGCACCTCCCCAAAGCAATTAATCCAAGCTGTGCGGGGACACAAAGCTGCGCTGCCTACGTGGGACATGGGAACACGAGGCTTGCATCGCTTGCATTGTAAACATGAGATAGTGAGGGGAGGGGGGAAAGGGCAGAGGGGGGGAAACTGGCCCCACTTGCCCCGCCGTGCCTCTGTTGGCCACTGGGCTGCTTCTTTCAGCTTTCTTCTTCTGCTTTTGCCTACATGCAAGGAAAGCAGCAAAAGTCTTTCTTTCTCTCCCCCAAACTCCACCAGAAATGAGTCTTTGGGACCCTGCAAGGCATTTTGTTCCAAGAGGCTGTGCCATTCTGATGGAGTTTGGGGGAAAGAAAGAAAGACTTCTGCTGCTTCTGCTGCTTTCCTTGCATGAAGCCAAAAGTCTCTCTTCTACCCCCCCACCCCACCCAAGAACGGAGCTGGAGACGGTATCCTGTGATCCCAAATAAAGAGTGATCAATTGGTAGGAAAACAGGATGGGGACTTCTCCTGCAGACTTTTTTGGATATTTTCCCGGGGTCTTTGGTCTGTGGGATTTAAAATTATGAGTTTGGTGGTCCCTGAGGTCCAAAAGGTTGGTGACCCCTGGACTAGAGCAGGGATGTCAAACTCGTGGCATTACAGTGGCATCACGTGACAAATCAGGACTTTTCCCCCCTTCACTATACTGGGCAGGGGCGGGGCCAGCACGTGACACATCTGGGCCATGGGCCGCAGGTTTAAGACACCTGAATTAGAGCAACATTAGCAACTTTAAGGCCTGTGGACTTCACCTCCCAGAATTCCCAGACAACATATGCTAACATATGCTGGTTTGGGTATTCTGGGAGTTGAAGTCCATATGTGTTAAAGTTGTCAAAGATGAGAAACATTGAGAAAGACCGACACACAGAATGAATAAGAGAGCTTGGTAAGACTGACTTTGAGCCAGTTCCTCTCTCTTAGCCTTAGACTAGGAACTTGAAAAACACCTATCTACCACCTGCACTGTACCTGCATAATAGGATTATGGTCCACCACCTTCATTGAAGAGGCTTCATACTGCAAGATTGATTCTAACTGAAAATAATGTAAGAGTAAATTGCACAATGTATATTAAGTTAAGAAATATCTAAAGATACCATAACCCTTTCTTTTACTTTGTTAATGTGCAAATGGATCTGCACTGAGGTAAAGAAGATGTTTAGATCTTTGTTTCTCATGTTTTAGTTCTATAAATACAACCAGAATAAGGTTCTGTGCTGTTTTTCCAAGATAGCACAAGAAAAGGAAGTGAGCTGTGAGTCAGAAATGCCCAGCAAAGCATCATCTAAGCTGTTAGATCTGGGAGAGTGGGTGCAAAGAACGGAGACGAGGCATCGAATAGTGACTCCAACTCTTTATTAGTGACTTCAGAACAGAGAGCGAAATACTAGGGCAGCAGCAGCTCCTTTTATAGAGCTGGCTGCTGTCACAACACCCAATGATTTGAGTTTGCCGTGCTGGGAGCGTCCAATCAGCGGCGACCCGCTAACAGCCAATCAGATCAGCCAACAACGACCAATCACGATCTGCTATCAGCAGGCCAATCAGAAGTGCAGGTTTACGAGCCTGTCGTGGAAGGAAAACTATTAGAATTGCAAGCTAACGAGTTTGCTTAGTTCGGAATACCCCTCCCCCCGAGGTTCTGTCTCAAGGGTGGGGTGATGTATTCTCGCAGGTAGGCAGGTCGTCTCACCTGGTTACCTGATCTACGTTGCTCCACCAGTCTTTGCCCGGACTCTGGTTCCGGTGGGCTGTTTGTTGAACTCAGCGGTAATAGTGACCTGACTTCTCCATTGGTTGACTTGGGATTGTCATCTCTACTCCCGTCAAGGCTGTCATCTGGATTCTCTGGGTTTGCTGATGCCGCCATGCTGCTTCGTGGAGAAATGACCATCTGCCCTGGCTCTTCTTCGGAAGGTGAATATCCCAGGTTTGGTCGCGCTGATTGCTGGGTTTCGAGCACTGGGTCGGGTACTAGTTCATTTTTGGCCCCCTCAATTTCCCTTCCCCCGCCCTGGTTTGGAGTTCAGGGCTTGTGAAGGGGGTAGGTACCAGCCTGGAGCATAGCTGGTCGATGTGGCGTTTCCACAGTCTCCCATCATCAGTTTGTAAACGGTAGGAACGGGGACCTGTAAGTTGAGTTACGGTAGCGGGGACCCACAATGGGTCACCGGTAAAGTTTTTTGCAAAAACCGGGTCGCCTACCTTGAACGTGCGATACTTGCTGCTGGACCCCAGGGGCTTTTTCGGCGTGTAGGCAGGGTGTAGTCGGTCAAGATGTGATCAAAGTTTCCTGCCCATCAGGAGTTCAGCTGGGGTTTTGTTTGTGGTGCTGTTTGGAGTAATATGTTGGAGGAGAAGCATCCTGGTCACCTTGTCATGGATGTTCCCTTGTTCCATCTTGTGTAAGGTTTTCTTTATGAACTGGACCATACGTTCAGCCCCACCATTGGCCGCAGGGTGAGCCGGCGATGTTAAAGCATGGTGTTTCCCCCGGTCTGCTAGGTATTGTTCAAATGCCAAGGCAGTGAATTGTGGACCATTGTCTGAAACCAAGACATCTGACAAGCCGTGTGTAGCAAATAGTCTGTTTAGTTTTTTAATGACTGCCTCTGTGGTTGTTCTTCATTTGGTGGACCTCAAGCCAATTGGAATAGGCATCCACTGTTATGAGAAATGCATGTCCCTTGGTGGGTCCCGCAAAATCGATGTGGATACGGGACCAGCGACCTCGGGGTGCTTCCCATTCAGTTGGTGGTGCTTTTGGTGGAGGTGAGCGTGTTTCCTGGCACTTGTTGCAGGTGGCAACCCAGGTTTCTATTTGCTTATCTATACCTGGCCACCAAGCGTAGCTCCTTGCTAGTGCCTTCATTCGCACGATGCCCGGATGTCCATCATGCAATAGTTTTAGGACCTTATGCTGCAGTCTTCCTGGGATGACGACTCTGTCTCCCCATAAAACACATCCTTTTTGAGAGAAAAGCTCTGTCTGCCTGTGTTTGAAAGGCTTGAAGATGTCGTTGAGTTCATTGTCAGGCCAACCTCTTTCCACCCAACTGAGGACTCGTGCCAAACAAGGGTCCTTCCTTGTTTCAAATGCGATGTCTTGTGCAGTCAGTGGTGGTGAAGGAAGTGTCTCAATTTGTAGTGTAGTTAGGGTTGGAGCTGGGTCATCCAGGACTTCTGGTAGCAGAGAGCGGCTCAGGGTGTCAGCGTGAGGAATGGCTTTCCCCGGTCGGTGTCGCAGTTGGTAATCATATGTGGCTAAAAACTCTGACCAGCGTGTCATTCTTGGCGATAAGATGTGGGGAGTTGGTTTATCCCCTGCCAAGATGCCAAGTAATGGTTTGTGATTGGTGATTATAGAAAAGGATCTTCCATACTCATGGAATCGTTTGATTGCAGACACAATAGCGAGAGCCTCTTTATCTAGTTGGCTATAGTTTCTCTCAGTTTTAGATAAAATTCTAGAAAAAAATGCAATGAGCGCCTCAGTACCGTTTGGCAGGATGTGGCTCAGGATGGCTCCTACTCCAAATGGTGAGGTGTCACAGGTGACAGTTAAGGGTAAAGTTTCGTTATATTGTATCAATACAGCATCTAATGTTAAAAGGTCTTTTACTTGCTGAAAAGCTCACTCTTCTCAATGTCCCCAGACCCAGAAAGCTTTCTTGTTGAGGAGCCTATGTAGGGGTTCAGCAACAGTCGCCTTCTGGGGTAGGAAGATGTTATAAAAGTTAATGAGTCCCAGGAAGGCTTGGAGATCTGTTTTGTTTCTAGGTCTCGGGGCATTTTTTATTGCAGCCAATTTTTTCTCAGTAGGGTGAATTCCCTGTTTGTCAAGAAGGTAACCAAGGAATTCAACCCTCTCAGTACATAGTTGGCACTTGTCCTTCTTGACCTTCAGGCCAGCGTCTTTTAATTTTTGGAGGACCATTCTTAGTCGCTTTTCTAATAGACTTCTAGTGGGGGCAGCTATCAAGACATCATCGAAATATGGCACGACCCCTTTTATGCCTTGTAGCAATCTCTCCATCAGACTTTGGAAGGTGCTACGCTCACTCCGAACTGGAGTCCATTACATTTGAATGCACCTCTGTGCATGACTATAGTTTGGGCTTCTGCGGTCTCTGCATCTACAGGCAGCTGCTGGTATGCCTGGGCTAGGTCCAATTTTGTGAATATTTTTCCGCCCCCAAGGGAGTGAAGGAGGTGTTGGACCACAGGCACGGGGTAAGCGCTCTGCTGAAGTGCGTGGTTTAGGGTGGCCTTCTAATCCCCACAAATTCTCAAAGATCCGTCAGGTTTTATGGGGGTTACAATTGGGGTCTCCCATCGGGCGTGGTCAATCGGTTCCAACATGCCCTGGGCTATTAATTTGTCCAATTGTTCATCAATCTTTGGTTTGAGTGCAAAGGGCACTCGACGAGGCTTAAGGCAAATGGGCGCAATATCAGGGCAGAGATTAAACGATATGGGGGATCCCTTGTACTTGCCTAGCTTCTTGGTGAAAACTTCCTGGAATTCCTGGATAAGGGCCGCTTCCCAGTCATTGCCTTCGGTCTGGTTGATGCCCACCAGTTCGATTCCTAGTGGCATGAACCACTGCAAGCCTAGTAAGCTGGGTCGATCTTTATCGATGACGGTAAGAGGTAGGGTCGCGGTGTGGTCTTTGAAGGAGACTTGGACATGGCTGGAACCGGTGACTGGGATCCTATTTCCTTGGTAGTCCTTTAATATAATTCTCTGAGTGCTGAGGTCCTGGCGACGGATGTCAGGGATCAGCTGTTTGAGGGACCAACAGGAAAGCAAGAGTGTTGGAGACTTCTATGGCATCTGGCCAACTGCAAAACTGTCAGGGAAAAAACCCTACTCATTCAATAATCATCCTGGCTTCCATACTACACAAAGAACATCAAAATATATTGGAAACATTACAACACTGTCTATACTTCTTGAGTTCTTAAGTTTTCCAGCTATTTTTCCATAACTGATTTCTAGGCCAGAATTTGGCTAGATAGATTCATGGTTTGGTTTGTTTGTTTGGTTTTCTCTACTTAACTACAATTCTCTAAAAAAATGTTTCGTTCTGGTTCTCTTTCCATGATCCAATCCAGCAAAGCTTGTTCTGACCTTACTTCTCAGCCTCCTTTTTATTCTTACTTATCATTTTGTTTTCTGTGGATATTTCTCAGTATCCGCATCAAGTGGTTTTATTGTTTTCATTTAGCAAGTGAAATAAAGCCAGGCACTCTGGTTACAAAACATAGTTCTACCACTTGGCATGTCATGCAAGCACAGCCAATTGTATCTTATTTAATAAACCATACAGTAGGTAAAGAAATTGGGGAACCGCTCAAGGTATGATCTCAGTCATTATATATGAGGGCTGGGCTATGCTTTGAATTCCGAGGCAAAGAGTCTGGGAACATCCAGGCAGGTAAACATGGCAGCTTTTGGCAACTTCAGAATGTTTCTATGTCTTTTCCCAGGATTATCAACAGTAAAAATTAAATATTTGGGGCTACAGCTGTATGCCTGCACTCCCCAAAGCATTCTTTCTTCTTTGAACCCATAACACTGCACAGCTAAGCAGCACTATCAGCAAAATTCAGGATTCCCAAATGTTCCATTCTATACATCCCATTAGCTTCTTTAGAAAGTGTTTTTCCTAATCCAGCAAAAGGACTGTCATTTTAAAGGAACCCCTTGTGTATTTAATTTGCAAGAAACAGAAGTACTAAAAACTATCCCTAACCATTTCCCCATCCCCAAAACAGGTGAGGAATAGGTGCAAACCTGTAGAATCCCACCCCGGTTACAATATTTGTCTGACATAATGGCTCAGAACATGCCAGAAACGTTTTAGTAGTTTCTGGCATGTTCTGAGCCATTGACCTTCTATGGCTCATTGCACAGTTAGCCAAATCTTTAGATTTCTTACATTTTTCTAATGTCACTGCTTGGTTCTTCTATAACCACCATTGCTGTATTGTAGGCAAGCTTATTGATCTGTTGACTAGATGTTATTTTAATCCTTGCAAGTGCCTTATTCACATCCTTCATTATAGGATCCCGTGTCTGTTGGGGACCCTACTTTCAATGCTGGTAGTCTTTGACTTTCTACTGGGACTTCTGCATGTCATAATTTTCTCTTTTAATTCTTCTGATCTGACCCCGGACAGGGTCAGATCATAGGTTGTTTCAGTACTAACTTTATAGTTTCTTCTACTATTCTATTATTAGGGGTTGTGGGTTTTTTGGTCTTCTATTTGCACAATTTTTCTATATCTCTTGCAGTTCTGCATCCCTAAATATTTTAGTTGTAGGAATGAATCTCTTTTGGATTGGTCTACTAATCATTGTTCAGTGTTATTTGAGTGTAATGGTCAAACATTTACTTTAAGTATCCCTATTTGTTAGTCCCAATTTAAAATAGCAAGTCATAATGACAGTATACTTTTATCTTGTCTGTGGTTGTTCTTCCAGTAACCCTACAGGGCTAGGCTCTTGTTGCCCAACCACAGCTCTTGAGTCCCATTGCCCACTTGATAGCTAAGCAGCACTATCAGCAAAATTCAGGATTCCCAAATGTTCCATTCTATACATCCCATTAGCTTCTTTAGAAAGTGTTTTTCCTAATCCAGCAAAAGGACTGTCATTTTAAAGAAACCCCTTGTGTATTTAATTTGCAAGAAACAGAAGTACTAAAAGCTATCCCTAACCATTTCCCCATCCTCAAAACAACATTATTTTTCTGTCTCTTCAGTGGCAAAATGGGACAGTTTGCAACAGATATCTAACCCCAGGAGATAGTGTTCTACTTGAATTTTTGCCCAACAGCTGTAAAAAATGTGGGGTTGTATAGCATATGCCAAGAATACTGCTCCCCCATTCTTTCTATCTGTTTTATATTAGCATGTACAACATTTTATGGGCACACCTCCACAATCACATCGGCCCAATCTGAGTCTAGCCACCAGCAATTCTAGAGAATAGTAAAAGCAATATTTTTCTACTTGCTCCCAGCCCACTATGAATTTGATTGTTACCTGTTACTCTACTCCATGCTGAAATTAGCATTTCCAACTCCAATAATAGCTAACTTGAATCAACAGTTGTAACCCTAGAGTTGTTTAACCTGTGTTGCAATTAGTTGTTCCCAATGTTCCAGTAGCATAGTGGTTACAACCAGGGATGGGATTCAAATTTTTTAACAACCAGTTCTGTGGGCGTGGCTTAGTTGGTGGGCATGGCTTGGTGGTCATGTGACTGGATGGGTGTGGCCAACTCAACATCACTCACATCGAGGCACGCTTCTCCTTGCCTGGCCTCTTGTGACTGTGGGGATGCTGCAATAGTCATAGGTGTGAAAAATGGTCATAAGTCACTTTTTTCAGTGCCATTGTAACTTTGAATGGTCACTCCACACAAGCAAAGTACCAGCAAAGGAGGAGGGGGGAAAACTCCAGAGACATTCCTCAGACAGGAAGTCTAGTCCTGCAAAGAATGTAATAAGAGTTAATGGAGAGACAGTTTCTGTAAGCAACACCAGAATGTTTTCTTCCTGCCTTCCTTACAGGATTAGGCCAGTAATTTCTTCTAACAACCGGTTCTCTGAACTGCTTAGAATGTTAACAACCGGTTCTAGCGAATAGGTGCAAACCTGTAGAATCCCACCCCGGTTACAACATTTGCCTCACATATAGAAGGTCAATGGCTCAGAACATGCCAGAAACGTTTTAGTAGTATGGCTCATTGCACGGTTAGCCAAATCTTTAGATTTCTTACATTTTTCTAATGTCACTGCTTGGTTCTTCTATAACCACCATTGCTGTATTGTAGGCAAGCTTATTGATCTGTTGACTAGATGTTATTTTAATCCTTGCAAGCGCCTTATTCACATCCTTCATTATAGGATCCCGTGTCTGTTGGGGACCCTACTTTCAATGCTGGTAGTCTTTGACTTTCTACTGGGACTTCTGCATATGTCATAATTTTCTCTTTTAATTCTTCTTGTGGATGGACAGGGTCAGATCATAGGTTGTTTCAGTACTAACTTGTACTAGCTCCATACTATCACTTCTTCTAAGTTCTCACTTCTATAGTCCATACCATCTTTTTCCTTTATATTAGCAATTGTTATCTAAGTTTCTTCTACTATTCTACTATTGGGGTGTGTGGTTTTTTTGGTCTTCCATTTGCACAATTTTTCTATATCTCTTCCAGTTCTGCATCCCTAAATATTTTAGTTGTAGGAATGAATCTCTTTTGGATTGGTCTACTAATCATTGTTCAGCGTTACTTGAGTGTAATGGTCAAACATTTACTTTAAGTATCCCCATTTGTTAGTCCCAATTTATAAGTCATAAATATACTTTTATCTTGTCTGTGGTTGTTCTTCCAGTAACCCTACAGGACTTGTTTTCCAACCAAGCTTTTGAGTCCCATTGCTCACTTGACAACAATTTCCAGGAACACTAACATCTGAAATGGTCCTGGTTGACCTGGGTGACAACCAAACTAGATATCTAATTCTTTTTCTGAATTATTTAGAAAGAATGCAGAGAAGAAGAACAAAGATAATTAGGGGACTGGAAACTAAAATACAAAGAGCAATTGCAGGAATTGGGTATGTCTAGTTTAATGAAAAGAAGGACGAGGGTGACATGATAGCAGTGTTCTAAAATCTAAGGGGCTGCCACAAAAAAGAGGGAATCAACCTGTTCTCAAAATACCTGAAGGCAGAACAAGAAGCAATGGATGGAAACTAATCAAGGGGAGAACCAATTCTAGAACTAAGGAGAAATTTTCTGACAGTCGGAACAATTAATCAGTGGAATGACTTGCCTCTAGAAGTTGTGGAAGCTCCAGCACTGCATTTTTTAAAGTGGAAGCTGGACAAGCATTTGTCTGAAATTGTATAGGGTTTTCTGATTGAGCAGGGGGTTGGAGTAGAAGACTTCAAGTTCCCTTCTAATTCTACTACTCTGTTAATTCTGTTATTTTCACCATAGTAAATGAGACTTAGTCTGGCTTTTCCACTAGGACCTGTTTGGCATGGGTGATCCATCTGGTGGAATACACTATGGCCTGTATAGCTCTGAACATCACAGGCTCCTCCCTCATAGCAAGGGTGCCAATGGAGGAGCATTTCTGATTCAATTGAAATTGGAGATTCTGCCTATAGAAGAATCTCAAATAGAATTTGAGCTTTGTATCTGCTGATATTATTCCTCTGGTACTATTTTTCTTTCCCTGAGCTCTGCCCTCTGGACTCAGAAAAGTAATAATAAGTTAACCAGTATACCACTAAAATGCTGAAACAGCTGTTATTTTCCTTTGACCCATTATTTGGACTGTTTAGAAACAGGCATAAAATCCTTCTACCTCAAGTGATGGAAAAACAATGAAACAAGTTATGTTGTTGAACTTATTGTGTGGGGGAGCCACAAAATTGGTAGCTCATGGAAAAAATAGTAATTAAAATTATCTCTGCTAGGTTTCAAACCACTGATTCTCTGCATAGTAGGTAAATATTTTAATTATTATACAATTGAGAAACTCTTATTATAGCAGTCACAACAGAGATTAAAGGCAAAAAAGTAACAAAGGAATTTTTATTTTAAAGCTTTTTGTTGTGCCCGAACATTAATGCATTTCTATAGATAAATTTAATTTAACTTTATGTTTATATATGTTTTTATATGGACACTTATGCATAAAGAGATAGAGAGAATTATATATAGTTAAGACCTGCCCATGGGAAGAAATGCAATTGGCATTTATTTATTTATTTACTTACTTACTGTTATGAGCTAATAAAACGCTTAAATAAAGTTTTATCAAACCTTTAGAAAAAGCAGGGTTCTAATCCTGCACTTCTGATTGGCCAATAATAGCAATATTGGATTGGTCCGTTCAGGAGAATCTGATTGGCTGTTAACGAGCCACTCTCATTGGTTCAAGGGGTTAACACTCCACGTTTCTCATTGGTGACTAGATCAACAGCCTGCCCTATAAAAAGGCTGCTGCTACCCTAGGTTTTTGCTCTGTTCAGAATGATTAATAAAGAGTTGAAGTTCACTGTTCACTGCCTCGTCTCCGTTCCTTGCGCCCATGCGCAGAACTTAACACTTACCCTCTTATTTATTCATTCACTCACTCACTCACTCACTTACTTACCATGTTTCCCCGAAAATAAGACCCTCTCTTATTTATTTATTTATTTCCACCAAAAAAGGCACCAGGTCTTATTTTGGAGGGGATGTAGTCCACTGATTCACCTCACTTGTGCATGTTGCCACTGGCCTCCTTTTCACTGTCAGAGGCCTTCAGGAACTTTTTCTGTGGCTGGCAAGACTGGCAAGGCTTTCCTGAATGCCTCTGCAGCCAATAATAGAGCTCTGGATCTGTTATCAGCTGCAAAGGCCTTCAGGAAAGCCTTGCCAGCCTTGCCAGCTGCAGAAGAAATGGGCCAGCAAGGCAGGTGTCAGGGTGTGCAAGGCCTGGCTGCAACTGTCCAAAGGTAAGTAGTAGGGCAGCTCCACCACCCCATCCCCACCTTAGCTTAATTTTTACCTGTGCAACCTAGAATGGGCAGGATCTTGCTTAGGGCTTATTTTGGGGGTATGGCTTATATTAGGTATACATGTAAAAATCATGCTAGGACTTACTTACTTTGCAGGGGGGTAGGTCTTATTTTTCTGGAAACACAGTATTTAATTATATTATCTTTCAACCAACTCTGGACAGCTCTCAGTCAAAAAACTAAAAGACACATAAAATCACACTAAAACTATACAACTAAACTGATTAAAACATTAAAAAAAAAACCTGGCACTACATCAAAGCTCTAACATGCAATTACCTAGTCTTCTCCCAGCGCTTTGGGGGAAAGTCAGGTTTTCAGTCCTTTGTGGAAGGCTAAAAGGATGGAGATCTGCTGAACCTCAGAGAGCCTTAGGACAGAGGCTACCATGAAAAAAGCATGCTTCCTACCTCCCATCAGATTGCAACATTTAAGGGAAAGGACAAGGAGCATGCTCACCTCATCTGACCTGGAAGGGTGGGTAGATGTCCTGCAAATATCCTGGCCCTGCACCACACAGGGCTTTAAAAGTGATGATCTGCACTCTGAATTGTACCCTGAAAGAAACTGGAAGCCAGTGCAGTTCACACAACAGAAGTATAAACATGGGCAAATCTAGGGGGGCACTATTGTGCAACATTCCTGCATTCTGGGCCAGTTGAAGTTTCTGGGTGGTCTTCAAGTGCAGCCCCTTGAAGAGAACATTGCAGTAATCCAGCTGGGAGGTGACCAAAGCATGAATGACCAAGAGCAAGGCTATTTATTACCTCTGAGCATGAAACACTAGAAGGATACAAAAGCAAGGAAAATAAATATGGATTATGGTCGCCTACAGTCCACTTGATGAACTGCTCCCGTAGCGTTTGAATCCAGACCAAATGTTCTTCAACCACAGAATCCAGCCAGCATCAGTAAAGAACATTTATCTAAGATCTGCTGTTAAGAACTGTTAACTGTTAAGAACATTATCTAGATCTGCCCTATGATTTCAGAATGGAAGAAAGTAATGGGAAAGGGGAAATCCAGTTTGCCTATGGATGACAAGTAGCCCCATCTGCCCAAAAAACTAAGCTTGAGCATATATCACTATCCAAAGCCATCTAGACTTAGATATCACTTTTGAGAATTTTTTTTTTGTCTCTCACCCAGCAACGCTCCCCATGAATGCAATTCTAAAGATTATATGCTAAACAGTAAATTCACTTGATTATGAAAGATTAATTTCATTTAATATTAGGAGAAAAAGACATTCCTTGCAAGTTTATAAATGAAAAGCTGGACAAGGAAATCTGCTTTTTAACAGGAGATTAAAACAAATGCCTACACCTGGCAAAGCAACCTTAGTAGAGTAGTCCGCTTCTGCTATTACATAATAATACATTACTGTACTGGAATCAATGTAAAAAAATAAATCTTTATTAAAAGCCTATGCATCAGTTGTTCAAGTAAGCATAATGCAGTTCATAATGAGTCATAAAAGAGGGAACCGAGGATTTTAATTTCAGTTGGGTTCTCTTAGATTTGTGAAGAAGCTGTTTGCAGCTTTCCCATCCCATGTCATACATGAGTTGGACTATAACCCCCATAATTCCCAGCCACCTCACCAACTGGCATGGCAGTGGAGGGTAATAGTAGTTACAATTCAAAGTATTTGGATGGTTCCAGGTTGAGAAAACTGAGTTGTTGCCTCAAAAACTATCTTTTCTTTACATTTCAATATGAACCGGGTTGAACTGGTAGAATACCACCATGCTCAAATAAGACCAGATCAGAAGTGGTATTCAGCAGGTTTCTCACCAGTTCTGGAGAACCGGTAGCGGAAAATTTGAGTAGTTCAGAGAACCGGTAAATAACTCCTCTGACTGGAAATTTTACATTATCATTCCCTGCCATGCCCACCAAGCCACGCCCATAGAACCAGTAGAAAAAAAAAAATTTGAATCCCACCACTGGACCAGACAGTCTGATGAGAAGCATCGGGAAAGACACCTTCTGAGATGCTCTGAGAAAGCCAGATGTTGGACCTCTCCTGCAGCCCAAGCTAAATAGCCCTCAAAGGCACTCACACTTACCATAGGTTGGGACATGTCCACATTATGGTGAATTGACCAGTAGGTGGTTCCAATTCCTGGCAAAGGCAGCAACCATACTGTCTATGAGACCAGCCAAATGATCTCCATTGCAAAAAATGTATCGAGAGAATAGAGAAGATGCTCCTTTGACATTGGAAGAAACAGGACAACCTCAGGTATGGGCTGGGGAAGTGATGAAGGCAACATTATAAGGCGATGGCCAATGCTGCAGAAAGTGCCCACTGAGGCATGTTCATGCTATGGTTAGGGTCAAATAAGCAAGAGCCCTGTCTTAGAATAGCCATTTAACTAAAAGATTGAAGGCTGGTATGTGTTTATTATGAAGAGGTTAAGAGGCTCATGGAGTTTGGGGTAGATTTTCTGATGGATTTTTTTTTTTTTTTGATAGTTCTCAATTATGATGAGTAATATCTACAAGCACTATGCTTTTTAAAACTTGGCTTACAGCATTTGGGGTCATTAATTGACGCAACTGGCATTCATATGACAAATCACCCAAGGTTTCACTGACCTTGGCAGCACTCAAGAGTAATCAGCCACAAGGTAAGCATGAAATGTTCCCGAACAATTGCCTTAGGCACTAAGCCATAGCAATGTCATTTTTCCCCCTTTTCTTCTTAAATGTACTCTGTGTTTAATTCAGCCAGTATCTTGCTTTGTTTCCTAAATCCCCCAAGCATTTAGCATTGTCCTGAGTAGCACTTCCAGCTTCTGTCTCAGATGATTATAGCTTTCAAAAGCTGTAATGCAGGTGATCCTACTATTAGTGTGTGGAGCAGCTGTCTCAGACTGCAGATGGGAAGGACAAGATTGGACCAATAATCTTCTGTCACAAAAAAACATTGGTTCTACTCAGTGGTGGTATTCAATTTTTTCTACTGCCAGTTCTGTGGACATGGCTTGATGGACGTCGTGTGGCTTGGTGGGTGTAATGTGGCTTGGTGGGCATGGCTTGGTGGGTGTGGCAGGGAAAGCATACCGTAAAATCCCCATTTCCACCCCACTCCAGGGAAAGGATACTGCAAAATCTTCATTCCCTCCTCACCCCACTAATCTGCTTTCCAGCTCCGTTCTCCTGTGCAGGGCAACAAAAGAAGACTCAGTCGATCAGCTGGGACTCAGGAAGCAGAGAATAGATGGGGGCAGGGTCAGTCAGGGGTGGTATTTGCCAGTTCTCTGAACTACTCAAAATTTCCACTACCAGTTCTCCAGAACCTGTCAGAACTGTCTGAATACCACCTCTGGTTCTACTGGTTTATGGCTGTTACCATAGTATGGATCATCCAGTGTTGACTGTTATATAGAAACAGCCCTCATGGATCCAATGGCTTTGGTATCCATTTCTTTTTTTCATGAAAGAGAGCTTATCTTCAACCAGTGCTGATAGAAGATTAAATGATGAGCATTCATATGTGAACCCAGCTGATTTTTCCACGTGTATATTCTCCATATGTATAATTCCTAATAAAAGTTATTGGGAATGATACATGAAACACATATAAGGATACATTTTAAGTTCTATAAAATGAAATATATACTTGGGAGAGACACATAAATAAAAATGTAATTATTACAGGTGGTTTTTCAGAAAAAAAACAACAACCAATATTTTAAGAACATCATACATTTTGGACTGAAATCAAAATAGACATGCCTCACCTTATGGACTATGTATTATTTCTAGTTCACAGTAGAAGCCATATTTCATTTTTTGTAAGAAGGAAGGAAGGAAGGAAGGAAGGAAGGAAGGAAGGAAGGAAGGAAGGAAGGAAGGAAGGAAGGAAGGAAGGAAGGAAGGAAAGAAATCTTGCCTTCAAGTTTTACACTTTTATTTTTAAAAGGAAGCTTATTTTTATTTTATTTTGCCTTGACACATAATCACCAAATGGCTTTACAATTCAATTCGGGGTGAAAAAGAAACAAAGTAACACATTTTGTTTATTCAGGAAAACAACATTTGGTCCTGTTTTACTACTCCCCACATATGCAAAAACAACTTCGGTAGCACTACCATGCTTATGCCTTAAGCAGCATACAATTATTTGTATTTTTTGCAACTCTGGGACATCCACATACGGGAGAAAAGAGCCCAATACTAGCTCTGCTCCAGATACAAAACTGCCCCAATAGCCATAGATTAAGGCAGATACTTGTATATGAAGAAGTACATGTCCACTATTACATGGACAGTTCAGCTACGTAGACGTGGATCTCTGAACAAGCAGCTCAGATATGGAGATTGCTTCTCGAAAACTGATGCTGAAGCAATGGATTTAGGAACAAGCAATGCTACAAAACACTGGTTAGGCTGAAGGGATTGGAGATCATTTTCGTGAGGAACTGCTAGTAGAAGTTATATTAGAGCTTCTATTTCTCGAGGTGATCCTATGGCACCAATTATTGATTGATTTTGAAAAATAAAATAAAACTGATTTAAAAGATGATTTAATATCACGTGTTTTTCACCCCTAATAAACCAAAATATCTTTTTAAATTAGTAAAGATCTTTATGTTCCATATTGAGGCAGATGCTTAAGTACAGTAGAGTGTTTATGATTCCCCTGAGTGCATAAGAGAATGAGTTTTCTTCTTGTCATAATCTTGGTCCCCTCTGGAATATCAGAATTTACAGATCATATCAAGAGTTGTCTTAGTTGATCCTGCTCTGTTGATTATATTAATAAAGCAGAATACAATGAATGCAAGAGGTTTGTTTTTTTAAAAAAAAATGATACAGTGGATAAGAATTTTAGAATTCATATTAAAGACCGGCTAACTTTACCAAGCTAGCTCAAGGTTAAAAAACAACATGTGAGTTTCAGAGATCTATAAAACTCTCCCCCAAGTACCAAATGTAAACAAAGTAGAGGATTGGATGGGCTGAAGCAGATGGCTTTCTAGCCCTGAATCTAATTTCATTGTTCCAAAAGGAACAGAGAGTTTATTTTAGGCAGATTTTATTTTAGATTTGATTAATTTCCCTGGGCATCTTCTCCCAAGGATTGGGAGGGATCAAAATCAGGTAAAACTATAAACATTGAAATGCAACTGCTAAGTCAGTCTAAATTTTCCTTGAACTAAACATGCAAGCTCTTTGGTGAATAAAAGCAGAACTATCGTAGAGGTGGTATTCAGCAGGTTCTGACCAGTTCCGGAGAACCAGTATTGGAAATTTTGAGTAGTTCAGAGAACCGGCAATCTCTGACTGGCCCCGCCCCCATCTCTTCTCTGCCTCCCGAGTCCCAGCTGATTGGCTGGGCCTTCTTTCATTGCCCTGCACAGGAGAACAAAGCTGGAAATCAGGTTAGTGGGTTGGGGAGGAAATGGGGATTTTGCAGTATCCTTCCCCTGCCATGCCCACCAAGTCACACCACATCCATCAAGCCATGCCCACAGAACCAGTAGTAAAAAATTTGAATCCCACCACTGAACTAAATAAGTGGAACAAAGCTGAACCTAACATACTTATTGTAGGAAAAGAACTGTGTTAATCTAGGGTTGCCAAAAATCAGAATCTGGTGCTGCGTTTTATGAAAGATTATGCCTTCAAATAAAAATTGGCAATTCCTAATGTGGGGCTAAGGGATTCCTTCTGATTTCTAGCATACTTACAGTTCCAGAAGGGTTGGGATTCTTTTCCTGGACTCCAATGTTAATTTTACTCCATTGGTAAAATAAAAACCATGAGCAAGTTAACCATGCCTGAGCAGCTCAGATACTATAGATTTTAGTAGAAAAAGGAAATAAACACTGAACACTAAAATGATTACTTTTTAAACTGCTTGAGTCAGCTGGATCATGTTTTTCTGTGTGCTAAGAATACTAATCTGAATCTCCCCTATAATATTGATCCAAAACCGACAAGAAGGGCATGGAAATGGCAGCACTGAGATTTCATTTTCAGGCTGAAAAATATCAAGAGAATATCTTTTGCAAGTCTTCTCTAGGGTGTTATAAAAATTTCAATTTTTGTGTGTGTGAGTTTTCATTAAATGGTTTGAAAGATCTATGATGGTATGAGTTGGAATTTATCTACTCAACCAAATTACCATTTCTCTGAATACTAGGACATACTTCATGCCATTTGAAAATATCTATACACATTTTTCAAAGGATATTTCAAAAGACAATCAACATCCAATTGTCAGAAAGCTATTGAGAAGTATTTGTTTTCATAATACAGATTGTTTATCTATGAAAAATAGTTATATCAATGTCACTAGGTAAACTTATTTTACTACAATTATTATGGGAACACAAAATGCCGTATTAAACAGATAGATTGATATAGAATATAATATATACATATATAACCATTGGATGAAAATACAATATAAATTTCAAAATAAAATTTGGAATATCTTGTATAAAATGATGGAATAAATAGTTTAGTCATAGATGATTGATAATTGATAAATATATGAGCATATGTTTGTTTGACAATGTGAAAATTTCTATAAACTGTGAGTAATGACTATGAAAGAATAGCACAAAAGATTTGTAACCAACTGGCACACTGTATGTATATAAAATGGAAGATGGTTTTATGTTTTTGTTTGTATATGTTTGTCTTAAAAATAAAAACTTTTTTAAAAAAATGTTCTACTAAACAGGCCCAGATTCAAATCCACCCTGAACCAATCACTCTCACACAGCCCAACCTATTTCACAGGATATTTGTTACACAAATCAAATGAAAAAAGTCCATATAAGTTACATTTTTTCTTGCAGAAAGGCAAGATAATGAATTCAGCAAATAAATAACATTGGAGGAATATATAAACCTGAGTGAATAAATATGTGAATAATGAATTTATATGAATGAATTTATATGGATAAATATATGAATGAATGTACTTAAAAACTTCCTGCCTAAATGTCTAAAGAGATGTTATTAAACATTAATGGATCAATACAATTATTCAGCATAAAAACTGCTTTTAAGTGGCCTATTTCAGTGAAACATAGAAAACCCTGTCCTGAGTGGTTTAATCATTTCATAACACCATTACAAGCTATTTTTGGGGAATTGGGCAGTCTACAAATTAAATTTAGATATAGCAAATGGAACAGAGGCTGATTAAGTAATCAGCATAAATAAATGTTGCATTCTAGGAGCTAACCATATTGAAGTGTTGCAGATACATTTGAAGTATAAACTGACCTGCTTTCCCAAAATCAGCATAACAGTTCACATGACAATAAAGAAAGAATTCGGCTAAACTTAAGAGTTTGGAGAATTGTCTCATTTTGGAAATTCCCTAAGGACCAGGCTTTTACTAATATTATCTGCCTTTCAATGCGGTGCAATGCAGCCTAGATTTCTATACTTTAAATAATAAAATGGCAAACTATTATCAGGGTTCACTGTGTCTAGGTTAGATTTCAACAAGTTTCTCTATGACTTACCCATTGAGAATATTAGTGCCACTAGCAAAATGGAGATGTTCCAAACTACAGGGCTGATCAACATGGTTTTAGTACTACAATAACCCTACAGAAGCATCTATCTCTCCCTCTCCCTCCCTCCCCCTCCCTCTCCCTCTGTGTGTGTGTGTGAGAGAGAGAGAGAGAGAGAGAGAGAGAGAGATCCTTTCTCAATGAGGCCAATGGTCTGCTCAGGGACTTCATTCCTATCATTGTTAGCAATGGGCAGCAGGTAAAGTGCCTTGTTACATAATCTTATATCCCTACTTCTACAAAACATTGTGTGTCCAGAGAAGCTTCACTTTAATTTCATAATTTTTTCTGTGTAAAACAATATCTCTCGCTCAAATGTGGAGTGGTTTGCTTTACTGCAAAGTGATCCACTGTAAGTAACATTAATGGACTTTAACAGGAAACAGATCTTTGCAGCTTACAAGACATTTTGCTTGGATAACTAAATTAGACATTTTCTATGCTTAGACAAATAAGAACAGGAAGTCTCCTTCTAATAGCATGCACCAAGGATTACGAATCTGTTTGCGTTTTAGTTATCCATCTGTAAAATGTTGTGAAGACAGTTATATTAAGGCTGCAATTTTAAAGCATTTGCTTTAAGTCCATATTATCTCCCAATTAATGGAACTTACCCTGTTGTTAATGGTGTCAGAGTTTCATTTTAAAATAATGTTTATATATTACAAAAATGAAAGGCAAAGTCTGAAGTTTACTGCTGTTTTCAAAATCATTTACCATTTCTTCTTGCAATAAATAATTCAGAAAATAAATCATCATTCTTTTTATTGTTTTTCATAAATCATATGCTCCGTAGGTGACTTTTTAAATACGCATGCATGTACTCTCATATACGCACACAACTCTTGAACTAAGAGCAAATTATAGGAACTGTTGAGAAATAAATGAGAGGGAACATTTTGTTTCAAAATTTTAAGACCTGAAGATAAACAATGAAACTTTCTCTTACTCCATGTCTCTAGTTTAGATAATAATGAGCATTTTTGTTGTGTCAACCAAAGATAACCAGGAGAAGCCACTAGATGACTAGTTCTCTCCTTATTGGGGTCTTCAGGAATTTATTTGTCCATACTAGAAGTTTTATGTTCAACTTTTTAATGGGATTTGAACATAAGCCTATATTAATACAACAATTACTATGGAGGATACCTACACTTAAAGACCCCCAGTGAGGATGGAACTGATTGCGTATAGTGTAGTGTAGTGTACTGTGTAGTTACTCTTCCTGGTTAGTGGCTAACATCTATGTTAGATAAACATCTATGGAGATGCTTAGTCATCCTGGTCATGGTTGTCTCAAAGGTGCTTTTTTTCAAGAGGCAACTAGACTCTGGTTTTTCTTTGAAGACATTTTGCTTCTCATCCAAGAAGCTTCTTAAGCTTCTTGGATGAGAAGTGAAATGTCTTCAGAGAAAAACCAGAAAGTCCAGTTGCCTCTTGAAAAAAAGCACATTTGGGATATGTAAGATAAACCCAGGTTACTTGAAAGACTGCCTGTCTCTCATGGTTCCTACATGGCTAGCATGCATAGACACACTCTGGGTCCTTCAATTATACAATGTCATCTATAGATACTCAAGGAGAATTCTTTCTCTGTTGTGTCTGCTCTTTGGAATGAGATTTAGTGTTTGATGTGCCCTTAGGTCTTTTTTGTCGCCTATCAACCACCTAAATAGATCTTATTCCTAGATCTTCATCTTCTCCGTGATAATCTATCACTAACCTGTTCTTTCAAGTATCTCAACAATACACTCATTGCTACAGTAAATAAGTCCATCCACCTTGCTGAGGGTCATCTTTTTCTTCTCTTTCCTTCCACCTTTCCCAACATTAGAATCTTCCCCAGACAGATGGGTCTTCTCCCTGGATGTGTTCATCTTTTTTCTTTCCTGTTATAATTTTAAAAAAAATTAATTGGTATAGTGGCCATCTTACCTAAGTGACTTTGGACAATTCACAACATTGTAAAACAATAACAAGATAAAAGCAGGTTAAAATTGTTATACAAACATTAATGAAGCCATATTAAAGCAAAATTAACTATAATCAGTGAAGTCCATATTTTTAATTTTGTTTGTTTATATATTTTACCAGATATCATATTGATTTAGCTTGTACTGTTGTAATTTAATACAGTATTTCTTAGCTGTCCAGAGTCAGAATAACAGAGTTAGAAATGACCTTAGAGGTCTTCTACTCAAACCCCTAATCAAGCAGGAAGCGCTGGCTTATACCATTTCAAATGTTTGTCCAATCTCTTCTTTAAAATCTCCAGTGTTGGAGCACCAACAACTTCTAGAAACAAGTCGTTCCACTGTTTAATTGTGCTAATTGTCAAGAAAAAAATTCCTTAATTTTAAGTTGTTTCTCTCCTTGATAAGGTTCTATCCATTGCTTCTTGTCCTGCCTTCAGGGGCTTTGGGAAATAGGTTGATCCTGTCTTCTTTGTGGCAGCCCCTTAAATATTGGAACACTGCTATCATGTCATCCCTTAGTTGCTCTTTTCATTAAATTAGACGTATCCAATTCCTGCACCGTTCTTCATATGTTGTAACCTCCCGTGCCCTAATCATCTCTGTTTCTCTTCTCTGCACTCTTTCTGGAGTCTCAACTTCTTTTTTATATCATGGTGACTAGGGGTGGGATTCAAATTTTTAATAACCGGTTCTGTGGGTGTGGCTTAGGTGATGGGCATGGCTTAGGTGATAGGAGTGGTTTGGTGGTCATGTGACTGGGTGGACATGGCTTGGTGGTCATGTTATTGGCTGGGTGTGGCCAACTCAATATCACTCACATCGAGGCACACATCTCCTCACCTGACCTCTCATGACTGTGGGGATGCTGCAACAGTCATAAGTATGAAAAATGGTCATAAGTCACTTTTTTCAGTGCCATTGTAACTTTGAATGGTCACTCCACACAAGCAAAATACCAGCAAAGGAGGGGGGGAAAAACTCCAGAGACGTTCCTGAGACAGAAAGTCTAGTCCTGGCAAGAATATAATAAGGGTTAATGGAGGTGTAGTTTCTGTAAGCAACACCAGAATGTTTCCTTCCTGCCTTCCTTACAGGATTAGGCCAGTAATTTTTTCTAACAACTGGTTCTGCTTAGAATGTTTTTACTGATTTTAGCAAATAGGTGCGAACTGGTGCGAACTGATTTTAGCGAACTGATTTTAGCAAATAGGTGCGAACTGGTAGAATCCCACCCCTGATGGTGACCAAAATTGGATACAATATTCTAAGTGTGGTCTTACCCAAGGCATAATGAAGTAGTGTTAACATTTCACATGATCTTGATTCTATCTCTCTGTTAATGGAGCCTGGGTTGGCTTTTTTGGGGTGCTGCTGCAGCACACTGCTAGCTCATATTTTAGTGATTGTCCATTAGGACTCTAAAATCTCTCTCGCAGTTACTACTATTGACACAGGTAACACCTGTTCTATACCCATAATGGTTTTTCTTTCCTAAATGTAGTTTAATTTTCTCATTGAATTTCATTTTGTTAGATATAACCCAGTGTTTATGTCTGTCAAGAGCCTTCTGTATCTTGAGCCTGTATAGTGAGAACACATGCACTAAGACAAATTCCTTCTGTGTCCAATCACAGTTGGCTATTCTATTCTATCTTCCAGACTATTCCTGCCAGCTTGGTGTTGTCTGCAAATTTGATGAGTTCTCCTCCTAAATCATTGAATATTTATTCTGGTTATGACTTTGTTTGCCTCTAGGCATTTGCTTGATTATCTTTTCCAGGCTCTTTCCAGGTATTTATGTCAGACTAAAAGATCTGTAGTTACCGGGATTTTTTTTCCTTTTTTTTTTTAAATAGGAACTAGATCAATTGGAAGCATACTGTGCTAAATGGAATTAAATAATAAACAGATAAATAAATATTAATCTAAAGCTGTACATATTTCTTCCCTTTAAGGAGAGGCAGTCATAAGATCTCTAACGTAGTAAAATAAAAAAGTTTATTTCACTTTTTCCACGCTGCAATTAAATATTTTCAATAATGCATTCAATGATGGGATAAGTATTTTTTAAAGCATGACTATAAAGTACATTGGAAAAAATCATTTACACTACTTCAGGAATCATATGACCCTTCAAGTGATTAAAAAGCATGAGCTCTGCTGCATGATATTTTTAGTAATGTTCTTATGAGACTGAAAACTTTTGCAAAATTAGGGGTCCCAGTGCACCTATCAGGGAAGAATTTTCCCACTCTCCCATACAGAAAAAATAAATAGTTATTATTATTAAAAAGTTAGATATCCCCTAGAATTATAAGAGCAAAACCTGCTTACTAACCATTATTAAAGGGTTAGATATTTCCTAGAATTAGATATTGATGTTTGGATATCGAGGTTAGAATTCCTTCTAAAATTCCCAATATCCAATGATGAGCAGGATGAGTATGGGAATAAAAAATATAAAAATAAATAAGTACTTTCAGCTGGTAGTTTATCTGTCTGTCTATCTCTCATGTCAAAGGGATAATACAGTCCTTGAAATGAATTATGCCTTATCTTAACACATATTACAACAAACCTTTGAATGCCCAAAAACTGACATTTCCCCATTGATTTCAAGCATGCTGATTGAAAAAACTGATTCCTGTCTCTAAGAAATGTTTGTGGAAACCAGTAATTCACCCCCCAGAAGACCACATGGGAAACATAAAAAAGTTACAATAGGTTTTTTGCATTAGGGCTGAAAGAAGCTTATTTGATAAATAAGTCCTAGACTTTGTTGGCAATCATTTTCATACTTCTAGTACAGATAAAAAGATAAGGCTCCACAAGGCTGAGGATGGTAAGAAGAAGGCAAGATTATGTAGAGTCTATTTATGCACAATACTAATTTGATCTCCCTTAAGCCTCAAAATGTCCTGTAGACTAGGGTCAGTCATGGTTATCGGTAGTAACTAGGCAGAAGACTACCAAGGAATACAAGGATGCTGACTAGACTGGGAATCTGGAGAATACTCTGGAAAAGGACAAGCCATTTCTGAGGCCAAAAAATGACATGGATAAATCCATGACATTATGAGAAGTTAAGTTCAACTCAATCCTCTTAAACTCACCATCATGGATACAAGCCATTGGGGCGGGGGGAATTCAGTCTGGTTGCAAAACGGGAGAATTTTTTTAAAAAATCAATGGAGGCTGGCTACAAGGAAACAAGGTCTCTGTTTATTTGTTTTCCAGAAATTTCAGTGGTAGCAGCATGTTTCTGGGGTGGCTGACAAAATGGCTGAATGAGTAGATGAGTTTTTAATAGGGTTCTTGGATTTGGTGATTGAGATGCTCCAGGGGATTGTACAATTTAGTAAACCATGTGTCTTTTACTATTTCAAGGGGGGTGGGTTAATCCTTTTAATGTCCTAATGGTCCTGTCCTTAGAATCTGGATAGGAGAATGTAGATTTTAATCCCATCAGCTCCAACCTTCTGTGCATTTTGTTTATGAATAGATTGACCCAGTCTTCCTAAATGGATAAAAAATCTCCATTTCAAAAGACCAGTCTCTTCTGCTTGAGGCTGTTTTACTTTGGCAGGAAGACTGGGGATGCTTTCTGCCTTTAAGAACATATTTCTTCATTTGTCCTTTGGGGAAATATTCTACCCTGCCTCTTTTACTATTAAAAATAAGGAATATTTTAATCTGGGGAGGGGGGCTTCCTACACCATCAAATTGATTATCTTATATGGATAAATTTAGCCTTCGGTCATTTGGATGTTCACTCTTTGTGGTAAGCCCAGAATTTGCTTAACAATGGCTTGTTTGAATAACTGAGTTCATACTGAGCAGAAAATGAAATCTATCGCAGTTTAACATCCTCAGCAAATCCAACCACTGCCAGCCACAATCAAGTGGACTTGCTGTTCAGCTTACCTCCTCAAGATTGGTACCTACACCTGCTGAATGCCATAATATGGATGCCATAATTGGAACCTACACCTGCTGAATGCCATAAGATTGGTACCTATACCTGCCAGGCTACCATAATATGTTGCCATAATATCAGGCAAGAGTCCAAATGTTTCCACTTGCTGTTGAGCTAAGAATAATTGAAACATTACTAGACTGAAGATCCGTGATGTACGCACAAAGGTTCATATACCCATCTTTCCTCCTCAGAGGTGAAGAGAGCTTCCTATTCCTCTTTCAATATTCTGCTAAATGCACTGTGCTGCAACTCAAAACATATTCAAAGGAGATGATGCTTTCCAGAATGATGAGTCCTTTTACTGCTCAACCTCCATCTCTTAGGCTTCCTTTCTCAACCTCTTTCCCAGCATTTACTATAGGCAATTCCTATGACCAGAGAGCCAGTTTGGTACATCGATGAAGGCACCAGGCTAGAAACTGGGGAAATTCTCGTCCTGCCTGAGGTATGAAGCCAGCTGGGGGATCTTGGGCCAGTCACTGTCTCCCAGCTCTAAGAAGCAGGCAATGCAAAGTGCAGGGACTTGTATACACAAATTCACTATCGTGGATACAAGCCATCAAATTAATTATCTTATATAGATAAAGTTTTTTGAGCTGCGTGCCTTCAAGGGGATTGGGTCCTGCAGGGCAGTTTGGCAGCCACCTCCATTCCTGCAACCACATGCTTGGAGGCATGGCCGGGGTCAAGGCCCTTTTCTGCACTCTGATTGGTTAGATGGAAGGAACTCTGTTTGCTTCTCAGCATTTTGAAACTGGCTGGAGGGAGAACTTCTGCAATTCCACTTCAAGCGGTTTGGGGAGCGGTATTGGATGGAAGAGGGTTTTCCATCTGCATGTACTTTTAGTGCGTTTAGATAACTTGTCGTTTAGTGCATTTAGAATTTTTTGTTCTATTGTACTGTACTAATTTATTTGATTCCTTTTGTTGTTTTAATTGTTTTTATTTTTATTTTTTGTTTTAAATATGGTTTTACATTGTGAAAGCTGCCTCAAGTGACCATGGGCGAATAGGAGGCAATATTAATTAATTAAATAAATAAATAAAATAACTTCAAAGTAACCACAGGCAGGGGTGGGATTCAACCGGTGTTACTACTAGTTCGGTGACTACATTTTGCTGTTCTGTGCAAAGCAGCTGAGGTTGAAAAAAGCAGGAAATAAAGGACAGGTAAGAACCCAGGTGGGCCAAACAGCAGCAAACACAGAACCGGTTTGGTGTCTGCTATTCTTCAGAGCTACCAGTTCTATAGAACAGGCAGAATCGGTAGCATCCCACCCCTGACCACAGGTGAAGCTAAACAGAACCAGGTCTCTTTAGGCATGAGTAAACATTAACTGAAGTGCAAAAGAGAAACAGGCTACCATTCTTATAATTTGTTGGCCCCACTTATAGGAAGGACACAATAAAGCCCAATGCAATTCAACAAAAATATAATAAAGCAATCAAATATAGAGTTTAAAAACACAACATGTACCCAGAACTAAACTGCTTAAATCACATTTGGGAGCTTCCTGGTAGATATTTTCAAATGCAATAGGAACAATGTATTATGGAGATAGAGTACAATAGCCCAATGATTTAATCATATTTTAATCATCAGCCTGGGGTTCAAATCAAATCTTTATTATGATCATAGACCAGTATACCAACCTGGCAGAGCGAGATAGCATGACCAGCTTACATTTATTGTCTGAATCAGATTGGTTTGTTCAGCTCTAAATAAAAGTAAGGGAGTCCTCAATTTACAACCATTCATTTAGTGACCATCAAAAGTTACAACAGCACTGAAAAAGTGGTTTACTGTAATGACCGTTTTTCACACTTATGACCGTTACAGCATCTCCATGGTCACAAGATCAAAATCCAGATGCTTGGCAACCAACTCACATTTATGATGGCTGCAATGTCCTGGGGTCATCTAATCCCCTTTTGCAATCTTCTGACCAGCAAAGTCAATGGGGAAGCCAGATTTGCTTAACAACCGTGTTACTAACTTAACAACTGTAGTGATTCACTTAAGTGTGGCAAGAAAGATTGTAAAATGGAGTAAAACTCACTGAACAACTGTCTCACTTAGAGACAGAAATTTTGGGCTCAAATGTGTTTGTAAATTGAGGACTGCCTGTATAGATTGCCAAAGTTAGGGAAGTTTCAGAGTGTTCCAGCTTTGTAGCTTCTTACAAGTAAAGTATTGGTGTCAGTGTTACTTTGAGTTGCCTTCCTAAACTTTTACGTTGTCCCCAGCAAAAGTCCACTTGTGTCTCCTTCTCAATAGGATATGCTTTCTAATTTTGATCCTATGGACTTTCAAACTAAATTAAACTTGCAAGAATATTTTTAGAATTATCTTACTTAAGGCTGTGTTGCCTTCCTGATTGTTATACGCATGTGAGTGGTACAGAATTGCTTTGCAGAATTTAAAGAACACACAGAGCTGTGAAGAACACCTGCATCAGTTCATCTAAAAAACACAAATAGATAAGACCTAAGAAAGTGTAACATTGTTCATATACCCTTTTAAAAATAGAACATAAACACCTATTACAGAGAAATTATCTCCATCAGAGAGATGAGGTGTGACCCTTTTCTTTTTCAAATCTCCTCACCCCAATAGTTCACCTAGCAGAGTTTGAAACGGAAATGTTGCAAAAAGAAAAATAATTTATTGTTACCACCATCCCTGTTTTTTTTTTATCCCAGTCACTTCTTCAGGGACAGCTGTCCCTGTTTATAAAAAGAGACATAATAATTATGGCCACCTACCATCCATTCATTGTATACTTTTTTTTCTTTTAATCCTGGTGAACTTTTCTTGGCAAGATTTCAGAAGTGCCTTGCCTTGCCTGCTTCCTAGATTTGAGAGAGATCAACTGTCCAAAAGTCACCCAGTTGGCTTTGTGCCTAAGGCAAGACTAAAATCCACAGTCTCCTAGTTTATAGCCTGGTGCCTTAAACTTTTAATTCTCTGAATGGTCTATGCAAAATCATTTGTAGGATTATTTCTTGAAGCCCCTCTCTAAATCTGACCCTTGAAATCACCAAGAACAGTGGTACTCAACTGCTTTGAAACTGGTACTTAACCCATTCTGACATACAAATGTTGTCCCAATACTCATTGTTTGTTTGGTATCAATGCACAAGTTAGAACTTGTCAGTGTCATCCTCCTTGTGATTCACTACATTATTCCTTATGGGAAAAATCTGCTTGGTACTCATTGTCTTTAGTACTCATCATGCCTCCCAGAATCAATTAAGAATGAGTACCAAGGTACTACTGTATTGAGTCTTCTTGGCAGGCTGTTTTAAAGGACTATGCATGTATGCAGTTTTCCTATTAGGATTGTTGCTAGAGTGACGTAGAAGCTTAAGTGGCAAACCCAGAAGAAGTTTTCCTTGTCCCGGATCAAATGTCAAGGAAGAGGTTTGAAGCAGCCTCATTTCAAGGCTTTAAGCACCAGCTTGGTTTTTAATTTTCAGAAAGGTGATAAAATATAGTAGTTAGATTCACCCATGCCATTGTCAGATATGCTGGAACAATATCCAATTAAACTAGAAAGGCAGAGCTGTCAACTAATTTAGAAGATAATAAAAATAATTCATCTCTTTACTACAGTGGTATCCCACCACTGTAATTGGAGTTAAAATGTCCTCGACACACAGTCTAGCATCAAAGAGATGAATGGTGGTTCTGAAAAGACTGGGTAAGCTTGAATAACCACTGAAGAATCTGCCTTCAGATTTAAAAAAAAGAAATCAGAACAAGGAGAGTTAATAAAAAAATCCCCTGCTATATTGGGAACATCTCAAATATAATTTGCTCCTCACTAAAAACAAGCAGAGCTAATCTCTCAGCTCTCACCAAGGATAGAGAAATTAAACACTTGTTCATCTCTTAATTCCTTCCAGGCATGAACAGAAATTGATCACATAATTCTTGTAGTTAGGCTTCACAATTTACCTTTTTCTACTTCTTAATTGGATGACACTTTTGAACATTAGCTCTGGGAAGAACCACAATTAATTCATGCTCACTGAAAATCATTTAGTGCACAAAAAGGATAAGTAAATGATTTGGGCTCTGTTACTTCAGTTTCTTGAGATTGTTGCACCAAGAAAATAACTCAAGCACCAGTGGTAGTATTCAAATATTTTTACTATCAGTTCTGTGGACATGGCTTGGTGGGTGTGGCATGGGAAGGAAACTGTAAAATCTCCAGTCAGAGGTGGTATTTTCTGGTTCTCCAAACTACTCAAAATTTCCATTACTGGTTCTCCGGAACTGGTCAGAACCCGCTGAATACCACCTCTGTCAAGCACCTTTCCAAAATGGATAAAAACTCATTCACAGGACATAACATGTAGCTGATTAGTTACAATTCTTTTTCCAAGCTTCAGATCATATGCATGAGCTTGCTATGAAAAAGAGTGGAAATCTTTATAGAATTTTTGCTGAAAATGGATAAAAATGAACTGCTGTTTTTGGGATTTATTGATTAAAAAGGTTTGTTCATGGGAAGAAAGGAACTATAATATGTTATCTGGGAAGCTAGAGTAGTACAGGTAGTCTTTGACTTACAACTATTCGCTTAGTGACTTTTTGAAGATACAATAGCACTAGAAAAAAGTTGCTTATGGCCATTTTTCGCACAATCATTGCAGCACCCTTGTGGTCACACGATCAAAATTTGGATACTTGCTAACGCCAGTGGTGGGATTCAAATTTTTTTACTACTGGTTCTGTGGGTGTGGCTAGGTGGCCGTGACTAAGTGGGCATGGCCAGGTGGTCATGTGACTGGGGGTCAAAAGTCTTTTTTTCTTTCACAGCACCCCCCTCATGCCCCGTTTGGGCCTCAGGAAGCCTCCTGAGCACTGAAAAAAGAACCATTTTGAAGCCTTCTGAGGTAAGTACAACAGCAGGGAGGGCATCAGCTGTGCCATGTGATTTAGATTAGTTAGAAAGCAAGAAGTATGATTTCCTGCTTTCTAGCTCATCTAAATCACGCAGCACAGCTAATTATCACCCAGCTGTCCTTTATCCCTTATGGGAGGGCAATCACCTCCCAGCCTTACTCCCGAGTCGCCCCTTTTGTTTCAGCTGCTCTCGCCTTCTAGCAGCTCTGCGCACATGCGCACTGAGAACAGGCTCCCCTGGATCCTCTGCCTTACTGCTGTCGGACTCCAAAGGCTCCAGAGGCAGCACCCCACTCCCGGATGGTCCTGGCCGCATCTCTGCATTGGATGCAAGACCCTCGTCTGAGTCCTCTCCAGATTCCCAGACTAATCCCCTTTCTTCTCCACTGTCTGATTCCACTGCCATCTGCACAGGGTGCCAGCGAACCACAACAAGAACTACCTGTATATGTTTGTAAATGCTACAAAGAAGATTTGAAGACATTTCTTTAGATACCTTTCCTTTTCTTGCATTTTTCTTTAGTCTTGACTTTTTCTTTTACCCTTTTATAATTGTTTTCTATTTCTTCTTATATTATTTCCATACTTTTTAAAATCTTTGGAAAATCTTCATTTAACAAAAACTATTTCAATCAAAAGATTTGCTGTGCAATGGGAGGAGTAGAATTTACATATTTTGAGTAGTCATTGAGTAGTCATTGAGTTGAGATAGATGTACTATTTTTGCAACAACGGGGATAAATTTTTTCAGTGTAGTTTCCTACTGTACTGTATTTAAAAGATATTGTGGTCACCTATCTTAAACAACTCTGTAGTGCTTACAACAAATTATGGAGAGATTGTCCATCCAGGTTCCAAACAAGCCTTACCATCCGATAGCAGACAAGGTCAGACAGAAACTGACAACTTCTGAAGTAGGTTTTGAGACATGATTAAGTGTATATTTAATGCAAACATAAAACAAAGCAGAACACAATTTTTATCTAGGCATAAATTCCAAAAGTATAGTTATCTTATGCTTGTACAGCACACAAGACAAAGACAGATACACTTAGCAAAGTGAGAGTTTGCAGCTGAATCTCAAAACATCATCTTTATGTAATATTATGATTTTCAAGGGCTGGATTTTCCTCTCAGGAAATAAGGCAATATTTGTTCCTAAAGTGATCAAGTCTATTTAGCCATCATATTATATAAGATGGTTTCTTATCTTACAGGCAATGGCTCAGAAGCAAGAACTCCAAAACTCAATCTGAAGGCACCAGCAATAGAATAAAGGTCACATGTTACTTATTAAAAATGTTCATTAAGATCATTGGGATGAAGTTAGGCAGCATTTGTTTATTTATTTCTTGGTTATAAACTATTATAAACCATAGCATCTAAAGACTGAAACCATTGGGGATAAAGTTTTTCATAATATAATGAAGAACAGATATTAACTACATCCAAGAAGTGCAAGCCTTTCAGCTAAAACTCATTTGAAAATCAGACATAGGAGGAAAGAAGGAAACAAAGAAAAAAAAAGAACACAAATAATGTTTAAATTGCTTACTAAATATAATTTAATAGGAAATTACCTAAAGATCAACGCGAATCATTTGTTTAATATATATTTAAAGACATTTAAGAGGAAGAGAATAATGAGGCAATGAAATCTTATGTAGCTGCAAAATTATCTTTACAAGACAAGGCTGGGGGAGATAATAAGGCAAAGAATAAATCTATCAAAGTAATAGATAAGATTTCAAATAGACAAATAGATTTAAATGAGTACTAAGAAAAGACTATTTAAAGCAGCCACCTAAATAGGTTTTGAATTCACAGACAATATAATTGTGCAACAAAGACACATGAAGCTCTTAAATGCTTGCACAGATCTTCAAGTTTCCAGTTTGCCTAACAAAAATACCGACAGCCTTCAACTTATGATCACTACTGAGCCCAAAATTTCTGTTGTTAAATTAGTTTTCTCATTTTACGACCTCCTTGCCACTGTTGTTCAGTGAATCACTGCAGTTGATAAGTTAGTAATCCAGTTGTTAAGTGAATTTGTCTTCCTCATTGACTTTGCATGTTAGAAGGTCACAAAAGGGAATCCCATGACCTTGGGACATAGCAACAGTCACAAATACAAACCAGTTGCCAAGTATCTGAATTTTGATCACATGATCACAGGGAGGCTACAAAGGTTGCAACTGTGAAAAAACGGTCATAAGTCATATTTCTCAGTGCTATGGTAACTTTGAAAGGTCACTCAACTGTTGTAAGTTGAGGATTACCTGTAGTATCTGAAGTGCTCGACTTAAAAGCACTAGCAGACTAGTGCTGGTACATAAGGATGTGGTGGCTTAGGTAGAGAGGAAAAGACGAATGAATGTTTGAATGGAACTGGAGTAAACTTATGATGCAAATGGGACCTTGAGAAGCTCTCTAATATGTAAGGCAACATCATTCCATTAGCTTACAAAGCATTATCTGAGGGGGGGGGAACCCTGTAAGCCATATATTGTGACATGCAGAGATACAGCAACTATTATGGATGGGCTTCAGTTATGTACATCTATTTCAAATATCTAAAATTCAGTGATGTGTATAACAAGGTCCAATTGATCTATGAGGAAAATAAGAGCTTGCAGAAAACCGTGTGGTTACAGTTGTGGTGATAATAAATTATACAAAAGGCACCTAATTACATAGAAATAGATTTCTAACATATGTCTTCCAATTATAGCCTGTGCAGGAGGCAAATCTACTTCTAGATGAATGACTCTACAGGTAGTCCTTGACTTGTGACCATTTGTTTAGTGACCATACAAAGTAAAAATGGTATTGAAAAAAATCCAGTCCTCCCACTTCTGGCCATCATACCACCCCACCCCATGGTCATGTGATTACAATTTGGATGTTTATTTGGATTTACAACTCGCTGCAGTCTCCTGTAATCATCAGGTCATGATTTGTGACCTTTTTTTGCTGGATTCCAACAAAAAACACCCTTTCAGAAAAATGGGTTTGTACTTATAACCATGGTGTTTGTTTAACAACCACACATTTACTTAAAAACCATGATTCACAACAACCATCATAAAAATGGTTGTAAAATCAGGTCCAAACTGTAACATTTTGATCATATTTGACCTGTATAGCCAGTCTCAGTGAACATATTGGCAACAATACTACATCTAGTATCCTGTGTGTACAAAGTAAATATAATAAGTTTAAAATAAGAATTCTCATATCCTCATAACACATTACCAGGAAAGGCAAAAATTAATTCTTTCTCATTCTGAGCGCACAGCATAACAAGTTGGAATATTTATCTCATCTAAAATTACAGATTTGGTGAGGAGATTTTATAAACAACAATCTCTCATCCCTTAATTGGCAATTTCTATTCACTGGATGCAATACTGTAGAAGACCATTATAGCATGTTTTTACTTGAAGTCAAAAGAGTCATCAAACTATATGTACCAACAACAACTCCCCAAACAAAAACAAAAAAAAACAGATTACCCATAACAATAAGGAAACTTCAATCCAAAAAGAGATCACTTTGGTGGAAAAGCAAATCTGGTCACATTGCCAATTTCATAAGCCGATACAAAAATTTATGCCACCAGATAAAGACTGAATGCACCAATTATCACATTAAACAAGAGGAAAACCTTCTATGCACCAATTCCACCCATGCTTTTTACAATTTTGTAAACAACAAACTAAAAGACTCAAGGTCCATCCCACCCGATAGGACCTAATGGTAAAGACTGCAACTATGACACCGTTAAAGCCAATATCTTTAACACATTCTTCGGCTCAGTATTTGTCAACAGCAATGGATCATGCCCAGTATTTCTTAGCTGAACCACAGACAACTACAATGATCTAATACATATTGATTTTACAAAAGACAATGTTGAAAAAGCACAACACAATCTAAAACCATCCCTATCTATTGGACCAGATGGAATATGTGCCTACTTCTTAAAAAAGCTATCCACTGCCATAGCAGAACCTCTAAGCATGACCTTTGAAAAATCTTTCAGGACCAGCTCCTTGCCTAACCTATGGTCACAAGCCATGGTCATCCCCATCTTCAAAAAGGGAGAGCCCAGCCTAGTTGAAAATTACAGACCAATCTCCTTATGCTGCGTCACCTGTAAAGTCACGGAGTCAATTATTAACCAATCCATTATCCTCCACTTAGAGACAAACAACCTACTCTCCAATAAACAATTTGGTTTCAGGAAAAAACTATCCTGTAATCTGTAACTCTTACACTGCAAAAACATATGGACTACACAACTCAATCAGGGCAAAGCAATAGATGCAATCTACATAGACTTCTGTAAAGCCTTTGATTCAGTGGTACATGACAAACTACTCCTAAAACTAAAATCTTATGGTATCTCTGGACAACTGCATAACTGGATCGAAGCTTTCCTGTCAAACAGACAACAAATGGTCAAAATTGGGAGTGTCCTATCAAATTCTGTACCTGTCAATAGGCAGTGTTCTAGGACCAACTCTCTTCATACTCTACATAAATGACCTCTGTGATCATATTAAGAGCAACTGCATTCTCTTTGCTGATGATGTAAAGCTGTTCAATACCACAGACAATACTGCTACCCTTCAAAAAGATCTTGACTATGTATCAGAATGGTCAAACAAATGGCAACTTCAAATCTCAACAAATAAATGCTCTGTCTTACATATTGGCAAAAAAAAAATCAGAAAATAAAATACAAGCTGAATAGTCAAGATCTTGTTGAGGATCCAAGCTCTGTAAAGGACCTTGGAATACTCATCTCTAATGATCTAAGTGCTACAGCCCACTGTAACTACATAGCCAAAAAGGCATTAAGAGTTGTTAACCTAATCCTACGTAGCTTTTTCTCTGGTAATATCACACTACTAACTAGAGCATACAAAACATTTGCTAGACCAATACTTGAATACAGCTCATCAGTCTGGAACCCATATTATGTATCTAATATTACTCCTCTACTCGTTGTAGAATACCTTATGCTACCAGACTTGAAATTCTAGACCTAGAAAACCTTGAATTACGCCGTCTTTGGTCTGATCTAAGTATGGTATATAAAATCATACGTTGCAATGTCCTACCTGTCAATAAATACTTCAGCTTCAACCATAACAACATAAGAGCACACAATAGATACAAACTCAAGGTTAACCACACCAAACTTGATTGCAGGAAATACAACTTCAACAACAGAGTGGTCAATGTCTGGAATACTCTATCTGACTCTGTGGTTTCTTCCCCAAACCCCCAAAACTTTAACCTTAGACTGTCTACTATTGTCCTCTTTCCTAAGAGGTCTGTAGGGGGCGTGCATAAGCGCACCAATGTGCCTACCATCCCTGTCCTATTGTTTCTTTTATTTTTCTTATATGTATCCATTTCATGTATTCATAACTACTTATATGTATTATCTTTTAAGCAATTGACAAATCAAATAAATAAATAAATAAATAAATACATGTCAGTTGCCAAGAGTCCAAATTTTAATCACATGATCGTAGGGATCAGTTTTAAGTATGAAGACTGCAGGTAAATAGGTTTTTTCAGTGCCATTGCAACTTTGGCCACTAAATTAATGGTTGAAAATTGTGGACTATCTATATTGGCTACAGTTTTTTTTTCTCCCTTATCAAGAAGCCCATCAAAACAGATTGCAATATATGAAAGAAAGCATTAAGATATAAACTAAAATCAACCGGGTGTGATTAGTGCTTATCTAACTGTTCATCAAAATAGGATTAGACCTCCCTGGAAAATAGTATCCCCTCGCACATACATGCTAGTTGTTTCTGGCTCTAGGGGGCAGTGCTCATCTCTGTTACAAAGCCAAAGAGCCAGCACTATCCAAAGATGTCTCCATGGTCCTGTGGCCAGTATGAATAAATGCCAAAGGCGTGTACCTTCCCACCAAAGTGGTCCCTATTTTTCTACTATTTTACATGCTTTTAAACTGCTAGGTTGGCAGAAGCTTGGGCAAGTAATGGGAGCTCACTCCATTACACGGTGCTAGGGATTTAAATCACCAAACTGCCAACCTTTCTGATCGACAAGCTGAGTGTCTTAACTACTGCGTCCCAATTGGAAAATAGTATAAATGTCCCTATCAGAAGTCTACCAACTTCTACCTCCCATTTTTGTCTATGGCCAACACAGTTCAAGCATCAGAGGTGACTTATGACCAATAAGATTTGGGACAGATATAAAATTGAAAATCATCTAAATAATCCATGTCTGAAGCTGGGAATAAATCCGAGGGTCATCTGTGTGTAAAAATGCATTAGATTGTACATGGGTTGTACCCAGGCATGGGTACAACTTTCTCTTGTGCAAGAGAAATACTTTTGGTAGGGAAGTCATGCTGTCTTTTAGACCTGCTATTATTTGCTTTGAGTGGCTGTTTTTCTGATTGCAGACAAATCATCACAAACTGGCAATTTGAAAGGAAATGTTCAGTGGAAGTGTACTTGGTAGAACAGAGGACAGTGCAGTGCTGGCAGGGATAATTGATTCTGAAAACTTAAAGGCAAGCAGGGGGCCTCAAGGGCTAGCAGCACAGATAATTTAAAAAGAATCTGGATGTCAAGTATCTGAAAACAGATGACTGAGAGGAAGTTCATGTGGGAAGGAATTACTGGGTTGGAAGTGGTAAATTAATTGCAAAGAAGAATTTAACCAACTAATCTTTAGTAAAACCAGAAAACCAATATACTCCTAATACTTTTGCACTGCCTGTTGTGAATGAATAAATGATAAATAAAGTTATCTTGAGCTTGAAGTCAAGTGCAGGGTTCTGGCCTTGCACTTCTGATTGGCTGTTAATGGCAAGATCAGATTGGTCCGTTCAGGAGAATCTGATTGGCCATTAACAGGCCATTCTCATTGGTTAACGGAACTAGCGCTCCCGGATTGCTATTGGTTGAATAGTTAATAAGTTGCCTATATAAGGAAGGCTATAGCAGCCATCCAGGTTGAGCTGTCACACCATGTAAATAAAGAGTTTGCAGTTCACTGTTTCTACCGGCTCGTCTCCATTATTCGCACCCATGCTCCAGACTTAACACTGGCGATGAGGATGGGATGTGAGCCATCAGAACTGACTAAACAACGAAGAAGACAACCGAGCACGTGGCTGAAATGCACAACGGCGGAACCATGTCCGGCGGCATAGTACCACCCGGTCCGTTCGACCCAGAGCAAGAGGACTGGGAGTCCTACATGGACCATTTCCAAATGTTTTTGGAAACGAATAATCTGAAGGATGCCACAACCGGGAAGAAACGGGCGGTATTCCTGACGCATTGCAGGCCGACCGTATTCAAGATGGCCAAGGTGCCAGCAAAACTGGCTGAAGTGAAGGCCATGGACTGGGACGTCCTCGAACCGCTACTAAGGGCCCACTATGCACCGACCGTTCCAACGCTCATAAGACGGCACGAGTTCTACCAAAGAAACCAGCAGAAAGGAGAAAGCGTTGCTGATTTCGTTGCGGACCTCCGAAACTTGGGAGGCCTCTGCGATTTCGCTGATCTAGAAGAGGCTTTGAGAGACCAAGTAGTTCTAGGATTAGATGCTCTAAACGTGCAGAGCAAAATAATGGCTGAGGGTGACATTAGCCTTGCCGATGCCATCGCTGAGGCTATGGCTGAGGGTGACATTAGCCTTGCCGATGCCATCGCTGAGGCTATAGCGGAAGCGACCAAGAAGTCGGCTGCCCAACTACGCCGAAATCGCGCTCCGACACACCAACCAGCCGGCGAACTTTCATCTAAGTCAGAACGACAGCTTTCGATGGCCCACCATGAGGACCTCTCTTCATCATCAGACAATGATGAAGAAGAGGTCCATCGACTGCGGTCCAATTGGGACCGTTACCC
Source organism: Hydrophis major (assembly GCA_033807585.1). NCBI lineage: Eukaryota > Metazoa > Chordata > Lepidosauria > Squamata > Elapidae > Hydrophis > Hydrophis major. The sequence goes on along the minus strand of CM066328.1, from coordinate 323,186,969 downwards.
GAAGTCCCAGAAACCGTGCGCTAGCTGCGGGGCCAACCATTACCGCTCTGATTGCAAATTCCGCGACGCGATCTGCCACGAGTGCGGGAAACGAGGCCATATCGGACGGGTCTGCAGAAGTCTCCTCGGACCCAGCCAGACCTCGAAGAGGGCCAACCTTCGCCAATCGACAGGAAACCGTCCTGTAAGGTGAGAACCAGCAAATCACTCCTACAGAAACCGACCCGTGAATCACCGAACGAAGCGAGAAGAGGCTCACCAAACAATCACTATTGGCCACGCCTCTTCATTGGATGCCAAGAAAATTCGAATTAAAGTGGACATCGAAAATCAGCCTTGCCAAATGGAAGTTGACTCGGGATCGTCTCTTTCAATGGTCTCCTGGAAGACCCTCAAGCAACTCATCCCTACTATCCGGCGCCAAGACCTTCGATTCCAAAGGCTCGTGCTAAAAGACTACCAGGGGAACTGGATTCCAGTTGTAGGATCCAGTCGAGTCCGGGTTTCGTTCAAGAACCGCACAGCGTACTTACCCCTGACGGTGATCGACAAGGACCGGCCTAGCCTGTTCGGCCTCCAATGGTTTGCACCACTCAGCATTGAAGTGGCAGGCATTAACCGAATCGGCGGCAGTGACTGGGAGGAGGACCTCGCCCACGAATTTAAGGACGTCTTCGTGGAAAAGCTAGGCGAGAACAAGGGGACCCTGATATCCTTTAGCCTTAATCAAAAAATAACTCCCATCCACCTTAAGCCTCGTCGAGTTCTGTTCGCACTAAAGCTGAAAATCGACGAACAGCTTGATAAGTTGATAGCCCAGGGAGTGTTAAAGCCAACCGACCACTCTCCCTGGGAAACCCCAATCGTGACACCAATTAAGCCGGATGGCTCAATTAGAATTTGTGGGGACTACCAAGCCACCCTAAACCATGCCCTGCAACAAAATCCATATCCGGTGCCGGTGCCGGTGGTGCAACACTTCCTCCATTCCCTGGGGGGGGGGCGGAAAAGTCTTCGCTAAACTAGACTTAGCTCAGGCTTATCAGCAACTGCTGGTTGATGAAAAAACAGCACAGGCACAGACAATTGTAACGCACCGAGGTGTCTTTAAGTGTACACGGCTCCAATTCGGAGTCAGTGTAGCCCCGGGGATCTTTCAGAGCCTAATGGAGAGACTTTTGCAGGGGATCAAAGGCGTTGTCCCCTACTTTGACAATTGCTAATTGCTGCCCCCACTTCAAAAATTTTACTGGATCGTTTAAGACTGGTTCTACAAAAATTCCAAGAAGCAGGCCTTAAGGTGAAGAAAAATAAGTGCAAGCTGTGTACAGATCGTGTTGAATTCTTAGGGTACTTAATTGACAGTCAGGGTATTCACCCTACCAATAGCAAATTGAGAGCAATAAAAAATGCTCCCAGACCCCGGAACAAGGCCAACCTCCAGGCGTTTTTAGGCCTCATCAATTTCTATAACGCATTCTTGCCGCACAAGGCGACTGTTGCTGAACCTTTACATCACTTACTAGACAAAAAAGCCAATTGCGTATGGGGTCATAGAGAAGAGCAGGCATTCCGTAATGTAAAAAAGCTACTGACTTCTGACGCTGTACTAATGCAGTACAATGAAACCTTACCGTTAAATATCACATGTGATGCATCGCCTTTCGGAGTGGACGCCATTTTGAGCCATGTATTGCCTAACGGTAGCGAGGCCCCTGTTGCTTATTTTTCAAAAACACTCTCGAAAACCAAGCGAAATTATAGCCAGATTGATAAAGAAGCCCTGGCAATTGTATCGGCTGTTAAAAGATTCCATGAGTACGTGTACGGCCGAGCTTTTACTCCAGTGACTGACCACAAACCTTTGCTGGGGATAATCGCTGGGGATAAGCCAACCCCCTGTATCCTATCTCCCAGGATGACCCACTGGTCAGAATTCTTGGCTGCCTATAATTATCAGCTACAATACCGCCCTGGTAAAGCTATTCCCCACGCCGACACGTTGAGCCGTGCGCCACTTCCAGAAACCATCAACGATCCCACGCCAACGATGACAACATTGCAGATTGAGACACTTCATACGCCGCCTTTAACTGCCCATGATATCACGAGAGAAACAAAATGCGACCCCATCTTAGCACGAGTCCTCACGTGGGTAGAACACAGATGGCCATTGGACCAAGTACCAGACGACTTCGCACCATTCAAAAGTCGGCAAACAGAGTTGTTTTCGCAAAAGGGCTGTATCATCTGGGGTGATAGAGTCATTATCCCAGAACGACTCCAATAGGCACAACTAAGAACCTTGCACGATGGCCACCCTGGCATCGTGCGCATGAAGGGCCTCGCATGAAGCTACGCGTGGTGGCCAGGCATCGACAGACAAATCGAATCATGGGTCAAAATTTGCCAGAGATGCCAAGAAGTAAGCAACGTTCCACCAAAGGCAACCCCAACCAAATGGCAACCCCAACCGCGGGGACCCTGGTCCCGTATCCATCTAGATTTTGCTGGGCCAACCAAAGGCCACACATTCTTGTTAGCCTACTTCGAATTGGCTCAAAATCCACTGAATGAGGAACACGACCACCGAAGCGGTCACCAAAAGACTGGAAAGACTGTTTGCAACCCACGGATTACCAGATGTTCTGGTATCCGACAACGGGCCCCAATTTACCGCGCTGTCTTTTGAGCAGTACCTGGCTGACCGCGGTATCCAGTTTACTTCACCTGCGCACCCTGCGGCCAACGGTAGGGCTGAGCGCATGGTACAATTCGTCAAGAAAACGCTACAAAAATTAGACTACGACAACATCAACGAGAAAATCAACCGAATCCTTTTTCTACAGCACATCACACCTCACAGCATCACCAACAAAACTCCCGCCGAGCTGCTAATGGGACAAAAGCTCTGCTCCCACCTCGACCGGTTACACCCAGCTTACGAACCGGAAAAACCACTCGGATCCAGCGGCCGATGCCATACCTTCCAGATAGGCAATTTAGTATTCGCTAAAAACTTATCGGGCGATCCGCTGTGGGTAGAAGCAACAGTAATCCGTGTAACCGGCCCAAGATCATACCTTGTACAGTGCCCTGATAATAGACTTTGGAAGCGCCATATCGATCAACTACGATCACGGCTGCAGTCAGGCAATTCCAAACTCCCTTATAACCAAACTGAGGGGGGGGGAGATACAGAGGAAGATGAATTTCAACAAGAGGAAAACCTTTTTGAAGGGAACAATAGCGGAACAGGAACGCGGGAACAGGAACCAGGGATGGGAGTGAGTTCACCTCAGGGAGTTGCCGAAGATATTGGTGACAACGAAAACGTGAACTCTGAACCAGAGGCACCCCTTTCGCCAAACAACGCTCTACCTCAACAAGAGTGCAGCCAAATGCCAGGCGCACAGTGAAAATCAAAAAGACTAATAAAACAACCGTCCTACCTCAAGGACTACATGACCGCGCCCCATAAACAGAAGGGGTGTTGTGAATGAATAAATGATAAATAAAGTTATCTTGAGCTTGAAGTCAAGTGCAGGGTTCTGGCCCTGCACTTCTGATTGGCTGTTAATGGCAAGATCGGATTGGTCCATTCAGGAGAATCTGATTGGCCATTAACAGGCCATTCTCATTGGTTAACGGAACTAGCGCTCCCGGATTGCTATTGGTTGAATAGTTAATAAGTTGCCTATATAAGGAAGGCTATAGCAGCCATCCAGTTTGAGCTATCACACCATGTAAATAAAGAGTTTGAAGTTCACTGTTTCTACCGGCTCATCTCCATTATTCGCACCCATGCTCCAGACTTAACACTGCCTGCTGCTAATTATTATTAACATTGATCCCATTTCATTCACTTGGAATATATTTTTGTAAATCAAACAATCCTGGAGAAACATAATGTGATCTAATGCAGTCTCTTTGGGGTCAAAATATGGAACATTCTCAAAATTTGGAGTATACTGTATGAACACCAAATAAGTTAAGTACAACTAAGTCATAACTGTTTCAGTAACAGTTATGGTCCTTCTCTAATCTATAAGCTGTACCATGTAATATATACATGTTAGGTTTAAGCATACATGAATCATTGTGTACCTGGCACTCAAATACTCTTAATTTATGTTGTGTATACATCTTTAATTGAAAAGGTGCAGCAACACTTCAGTGTATATCAAGATGAAAACATGGAGAATGTAAGAATTTAGTCTTTGGCAGTTGAGAAAGTACATCTGTTCTAGTCTATTTTACTTCAGACTTCAGTTGAGTGAGCACTTAACTGAAAATATAATATTGAATATGTACCTAGACAAAGATAGTATGTCAGAGAGAAGGCTACAACAATCTCTATATATTTTTTCTCTATAAAATATAAAACAAGTTTTTCTTCGTGCCATTTTCTTTGTGTCATTTCTTTGTGTCATTTTCATTATCAAATTTTCCTAATTAATCTCACAAAACTATTAGGCTATCATAGTATCATAAGTTTAGACTTGGAAAGGACCTCAGAGGTCATCTAATCTATGGGTGTCAAACTCGTGTCGTCATGGCGGCATCACATGATGTATCACAACTTTTTTCCCCCTTCGCTAAACCAGGCATGGGTGTGGCCAGCACGTGATGCATCCTGCCTACTGTCCACTAGTTTGACAGCCCTGATCTAATCCAATCCCCTCCCCAATGTAGAAATGCCATCTAAGGCCCTAGTCCCTAACATTTCCAGCTCAGTGGACCGACAGTGGCGGCAATGGCAGCAGGTTGAAGGGATAGTTTTGGACATACACACACTGCTTGCATAAATAAAGCTTCCTGTGCTCATCCGCCACTTCCATGGCCTTATTGCCAATGGCAGCACCAATAGCAATCCACAGACCTGGGGTTGGGGGCCCCTGATCTAAGACCCCTTTGAAAGAACTCTCTTCCTATAAAGGTCATTCTTGTAAGAACACTAAATGAATATTGTGGCTTTCTTTTTATTTTCTTCTGGGTTCATTAATCACCTAGGGAGGACCAGTCCAATACATCCTGCTTCCCTGAAAAGGGATTGGGATTGGGGAGGGTAGTACTAGAAAACTGCAAAACAGTTGGGGAGTTAGGAATCCTCTAACCATGACAAAGATCTAATAGAAACATCCTCCACCTTTGAATCATATTGCAACTAAGACAATATTCAGATCTAGTGTACAATGTCTGGGCTCCCAATGACTTGGACCAGCTCCATGGTGACCTTGGTGACTATGAAGACGTAAGTAAAGATTCCTAAGGACTATCAGCTTCAGTAATCCCACCAGTAATCTAGAGATGCAATCAAGTTACTCAATGTACCACTCAATCCTTCCCAAAACTCAATTTCAGTCATAAGCTCACACCTGATTATCTGTGGGACCAAGCCTTTGAAAGCCATCAAGATTTCCCAGATGACAATTGCTAATTGGCCCTGGATTCAAAGCTGACATCACACCCCCAATCCATGTGGGCACAATTCTGAGAAGAGAATACCTCACTCTGAATTCTCAGACTTTACATCTGATTAATGCAGGGGTCTTCAAATTTGACAGCTTTAAGGCTTGTGGACTTCAACTCCCAGAATTCTTCCTCCATTCATGTTAGCTCAGGAATTCTGGGAGTTGAAGTCCACAAGTCTTAAACTTGCGAAGTTTGAAGACCCTTGAATTAATGGAACTCCTTGTGAATCTGGCTTCCTTGGTTATATATTATTACTTGGAGCTTGACAGTATATGCTAAATGTAAATTCTTTTAGGTTGCATCCCAACTTGACTACTGCAAGGGATGTTTTACAAGGGCAGTAACTCTATTGAATTCTACTGTATAGTGCAATATTAATGCAATATCAGGGGTTTTCAATTCAATGTATAGAATGTGAAGGATGTGTGTTTGTGTTTATTTTCATAGTCATAATGTACACTGAAGATGGTATTTAATTTCATTGTATGAGGTGCAATGACAATAATGTAAACTAAACTAAACTACTCTTGAAAAAAGTGCCTGGAATTTGCAAATGGTTCAAAGCATGACAGTGAAGTGCTAACTAATGCAATATTAAGAGATGTTGTCCAGGCACAGTTGAAGACGCAGTTGTACTGTTTGAAGCATTGTCGCTCCTGCTATGAACCATCCCACTCCGACTAGCAGAAGAGGCACTTAAAGAAGTACATGAAGCTCTTCTCTTGTCACTCCAAGCTATTCACTGCATTCCTCAAGGAGTTCCCAACTCTTATAATGTTCCAAAAAATAGCAAGAGCCTGTCTCTTCCACCAAGAGTTTCATTGTTAACTTAGTAATTGATTTCAGTAAGACTTACTGTTATTTCTGAACTGAATACTAAGTTACTTTTTTTTTTTAAATTATTTACCATGTTTTATTGTTGTGCTTTATAAGTTGTAAGCCATCACTTATACTTTTAACAGCTGGAAGTGCTTGAATTATTTTAAAAAGATGCAATAGAAATGTAATGAACCAATTTCCAGCAACTTGCACTTCTTGTGTGATTTTATAGGCTATGTGTTTTGTGTGTTTTAAAAGAAACAATCCAGATTCTTCAGGGTTTGAAAATGATCACAGAGTTATCATTCTGCCTTTTCTTAAGAACTGCCTCATTGGCAGATTAATTTTAAGTCATATTAGATCAGTGTGATTTGTTATTATATCAGATCAATTGAGCTGTCATAATGAAAGCTAAAATTTTGCTATTGCAGCCCAAAGTGCTAGAAGCAGTTCTGAGCCTATTGGTAGATTTTTAGATTTGTACTACAAGTATAGTAGTACAAGGCACATAATAATACATTTGGTAATTTGATAAACAGAAAGTATAAATTGATTGAAATGCTCACCCTCATCCCCATAAGTACTTTTCTATTTATTATTAATAACAAGTTTGCTTAGTAAATAGACTGAATCCACCTTTCTATGTCAATAAATGAATATAATCTTTAAGTAATTATCGTAAAAGTACATAACCATAACAACATTGGCCAAACTGAAGAAAAATAATAATTCCTGAAGTCGTGACTTCTATTTTTCTTATATTTATTCAATAGAAAAGATGGAAATCTGCCTCACAGTTTCTTCAAAGTGTTCTTTGCTGTCAAAGAGGCTTCTGTTCTTCTCAGTTCTCCTTGGCAACCTTAAGGATTTCTTCCTGTTTTTTTCCTGTTTTTTTTTTTGGTGGTGTCTTAGAACTTACTTTACTGTTGAAGGCAGTGGAGCAGGGCATTTGCAAGAGAGAAGGTCAAAAAAGTCAAGATGGCAGCTGGGACTACACAAAGCCGTGTTCTTTTTTAAAGTGTCTCACTTGTGAGGCACAGATTAAAAGGGTTAATGTTTCCATTGAGCATTCCTAGCCATCTTTTTGACATTTCTGATCCAAACCATGGATGCTTTTGAGGTGGAAGTGGTATTGCTGTTGTTTTCTGTCACACGACATTTCATCACTTTCTCTGAAGGTCCACCTTTTCCAACCTGCAAAAGCTCAGTTGGAAGAGTCCTTGTGACATCACAGTCTATCCATGAAAGGCTCACTAAAATTGTCTCTTTCTTCAAAAGAAGTTTCAAAAATATTTTTTCTTGAATGGCAACTGACAGGGAAAAAAAAATAGAGGTATTTTTCTGCACTGCATTAAAACAAAATCTTTAAAATTATGGCATACAGACTCTTTCTTGACATATCTTGCTGAAGTTTATCTTCTCCACAAAAATCAAACTATGATTCAAATCCAAAGAAGAAATACTTCCTATTGCCCAATGAAGTGAAGAAATAAGATATTTTTACAATGGCAAACCTGAATCAGAACCAGCATTAAATTCTTTAAAACTGTGCATTTAATTATAGTCTACTTTCCCCCTTTTCACATGAAATTACCCTCAGAATGATTTGCTTTAGAATATAAGAATTCTTTAAGAAAACAACTACAGTATCATGCAACTGATAAGATAATAATACACTTCAAAATAATAAGTGAAGATTTCATTTTGTGAATTCTCCTAACTCAAAATTACTCCACTGGCTTGAAGTGAGCAGATATAGTATGACAGAAATATAAGATTTATTGCACCATTAAAACTCTAGCCTGCATCTCTACTCCACATGCTTCATTGCAAAATTTTTGTTTGGTTGCATTGCAACCAAATCTTATGAGTTTTATTGGGTGTTTGGGAGCGATTCTGTTAGTCACCCAAATCATCCCTAAATTAAAGAAACTGATCAAGGCATTGACAACACCAAAAGTTGTATTAATAGAAAACTCCCCTAGAGAAATGAGAAAATTGTTTTGGCTATCCAGAGGCTGCTGGCTCACCAGCCTAATTATCTATCCGTCCATAGATTAGCCATCATAACCAAATCTAATAAAGTACTGTTCTGTCAGTATCAAGACAGGCATATTTTTTTCTTCTAGATAATTGTCATCATAACCAAAACAAATTAACAATTGACATTAATCCATATGGAACCAAATATCAAAAAAGAGTAGAAACATTTGTCATAAGCCATGAAATGATGAGATACACCAGGTAATAAGTGTATCAATACTACCAAGTCCATTTACAGTATGAGAGCCAGTTTGGTCTAGTGGTTAATGCACCAAACTACAAAGTATAAGACTATAAGTTCAAGTCCTGCTTTATCCCTTGAAAGTCAGCTGGATGATCTTAGGCCAGTTACTTTTTTTCAGCCCAGGTCACTTCAACAGGTGTTGTTGTGAGGAAAATAGGATGAGAAAGGTATGTTGGGTATGTTCACCACTTTGAGTTAGCAGTATTTGTAAAAGTAATAAAAGCTGGTAACAAACAAATAAATGTGGTCCATTTCCTCACTATAATGTATTGTGTCTTTGGCATACTGTTCTGTCAGTATCAAGACAGGCATATTTTTTTCTTCTAGATAATTGTCATCATAACCAAAACAAATTAACAATTGACATTAATCCATATGGAACCAAATATCAAAAAAGAGTAGAAACATTTGTCATAAGCCATGAAGTGATGAGATACACCAGGTAGATATTACCATCAAGCACTGTGGTAATATAAAGTCTGTTTTCATCACTTTAGTACAGCAATGGTTGAACAATATTACAAAATACAATAAGCTATTATGAAGCAGTGGCCTCAGTTACTTGAAGATTAGCATAAATATCACTCCATAAAATCAAGGAATTTGAAAGCCAGAAGTTTCAGGATGACTGCCCTCCTTTATAGCAGTAAAATACACTAAATAAATATTTGGCATCTTTTCATGCTCACTAATAATCCTCACCAACTTTATCTCATTTATTGTCAATTCCTCCAAATGAAAAACATTGTCATCTTGTTTCTCTAATTCTATTTGAAGCTCCATTCTTAAACCAGCACATTTTAATCACTCTCTTCCACTGTCTCTTCTTAACTCAGTGCTCCATGTAACTTAGAAATAGGCCTCCCCAAATTCTGGGGAATTTCCATTTTCTGTTCTATGTGGGATCCTGCTCAACTCACAGTTCCTATTCAATGTCACTGTCAGAAGAGCTTTCAGTTGTACCCTTTCCTGAATCAGGAGCCATTGCTCACTGTTGAGAGGCAAAGTAATCAGAGCCTGTGTTAGACCCTGTGAATTAATTTTGTTGAAATATTTGTATTGGGCCATATTGATTTCTTTTTTAAAAAAAATATTGTGATGCTGATTGTCTATTTATTTTGTACTTTTGTTCTCTTTTTTTTCTTTGCTTTTTTTTTAAATTGCTGTTAGCTGTTCAGAATCACTTATTTGAAACCAGCGGCCATATAAATTGAATGAATGAATAAATAAATCTAAGCGAAGAGTATTTGCAGAGCTATTATGGGAATGGTTGTACATGCTGAAATTGTACTTATATAAATATTAACAACAGCAGCTATCCTTCAATATATCTACTAGTTGGGAGAAGACAGCAGCAGTTACCTCTTATAGCTTATAGATCCTGTATTAAGCAAGAAGTTGGACTAGATAATCTCTACCATACCCTCCAGTGCTCAGCTCTGATCCGAGTTCCAGAGGTGGTATTCAGCAGGTTCTGACCAGTTCTGGAGAACTGATAGCGGAAATTTTGAGTAGGAACCGGCAAATACCACCTCTGACTAGCCCCACACCCATCTATTTTCTGCTTCCTGAGTCCCAGCTGATTGGCTGGGTCCTTTTTTGTTGCCCTGAAAAGGAGAACGGAGCTGGAAAGCAGGTTAGAGGGGTGGGGAAGGGAATGGGATTTTGGTATCCTTCCCCTGCCACGCCCACAGAACCGGTAGTTAAAAAAAAAAAAAAAAAAGAATCCTACTACTGCCTAATTCCCACAGTTGTTGTCCCTGATGGTGGGAGAGCCATACTGAAGTTACCCCGTCCATCTGGGAACCGTAGCAATGCTGTCTAATCCCGATTCTCTGAGACGCCATGAATTCCACAGTTTTGCTGTTTAGGATGATGGGAGCTGATATCCAAGCAGGATAACCGGGTGTATAACTGTGCACCTCCTGTGATCGGGGGTCCCTAGGAAAAGTTCCATAAGGGGTCTGCTTACCCACCCTGCCTTCCCCGCCATTTGCGAGGCTACCCCGGGGACGGGCAGCTCTGTCATCCCGGCGCTACCGGCTGTTTATGGACTCTGTTAGCAAGCCTCCAAGAGGGCGCGTGGATGAGAGACCCGTAGGAGAGGGACGCGCTTTATTTGCAGAGCCATTATTGCCTTGCCTGCTTTCCCAGCAGTAGCAACTTGCTTGCTGACTGTAGTAGCAAGACGCTGGCTTAAACCCGGGGCCACCCACCCCGAGCTGAGGCAAGTGGATTGTGCAGACGGTTTATGAAAAGGAATGGCGGGGGGGGGGGTGGCAGGCAGGCAGGGAGGGCAGCAAGGACCCCCGTCCGTCGACCGCGGCATTTATTTTGCGGAGCAGAGACGCCTGCCTGTGAACGCCAAAGCCACCAGGAGAGGTTAAAAAAGCAACAACAAAAAAACCCTGCAAAATGTCCACGGCAAAGCCGCGTGTCACTTCGAAAGCGCGGATCGGATCCTGCGTGCCCCGGCGGGACACGCGCCTCCACTAAGGCTAGAGCCCAGCCGAAGAGTCCGGAGCGAAGTTAGGGCTCTTCGGGCAAAGGGACCCGGCCTTTGGGGGGGTTCCCCTCATGGCACCCCAGGAGCTTCCAAGGAGCCTCGCCAAGTCTGGAGAAAGAAGGAGCAAGAGGGGAAAAGAAACAAACGCCCATGTTGAGTAGCTCGGGGAGGGGGAGCGGGCAGGGAAGCAGCAACAGTGCCTAATGGTGAGAGATAAACGAGTGATGGGCCTGATGGTTCAATTCGAAGCAAAAAGGGCCGTTTGCCGGCTGACGGTGAAACCCGTGTTTTCCTTGCTCGGCGCCCGATCCAGCCTTCTAAGCGCTCGGAAGCCCTTCGCGTCCGCGCGGATCTAAGGCCCTCGCCGGTGGCACACGTGGCCCGGAGCCCGCGAGAACAACGGGGAAAGGGGGGGGAGGCCGCTTTTGGATTCCTTCCAGTTCCGCCTGGCTTGTTTTCCTTGCTTTGCTCCAGGTTTTACTTCTGGTTGCCTGCGAGAGGCTTTTCGCTCCTCCCTTTTGAAATCCTATATTAGCTGTGGCCAAAGCAGGGTAAGGAACACAGCTCATTGTTGGCAAGGGCTGATGAGAAAGTCGCCGAGCAAGGGAAGCCGCGGCTTCGAGCCTGTATGCCCAGCAGCCAGAAGAATTAATCGCCGCCACCCTCCACCCGGTCAAGCACACAGGAGGAACTGGACCGTCGCCTGCTCTATGCTGGGCGCTTTCTGCTGACTGGGTCCAGCAGCGCGTTGGGAGCGAAGGAAGAAAGCGAACCGAGAGCGTGAGGTGAGCGGTGGGCTTTCCCGCGCTCCCTGCACGAAGCTCCGGACCGAGGACTGGAGGCACGGGAAGGCATGCCCGAGGCGGGGGAGGGAAGAGGCTTCCGCGGGAGCTGGTAATCCACTTGTTCTTATATAACAAGCGGTCCTGGCGGACTTTTAATTCCCAAAGTTGCAGACAAGGAGAGCGGGAAGGTCGGACAGCGCTCGCTCTCCCCCTCGGTGGTTCTTATGTAAGGCTTTTCCGCGACGACACGCGTGGATTTGTTTGCATTAGCGGTTACGTCCGTGGCCAAGCTGTTTGCCGACCTTTAAAAGGGGACGAGTGATAAATGGAGCGAGAGCGGGAAAAGAAAAGGGAGCCGGGGAAGCGCCTAGGTGTGCGCGAGTTGGAGCGGAGGGGAAGGGCGGCTGCTGCCAGCCGGCGATGGTGCCCAAGGCGCCTTCTCTGCTTGCCAATGCCGGTGAATTGGGCGGAATCTTTCTGGAAGGAGAAAAGGACTGACTGGGCTGGACTGGGGGGGGGGGAAGGGTGGAGAGGCGACTTCCTCGGCAGAGATAGTGAGGAGAGAGCGTCAGGGGCGGGCGGGCGGGCGTGCAGGCAGTATAAATGTTGATTCCCTTTCTCTGTAAATATTAACTTTCTAAAGGCTGGAAATGGCAGAGCACATGATGGCCATGAACCACGGGCGCTTCCCGGATGGAACCAGTGGGCTTCACCACCACCCGGCTCATCGCATGGGACTGGGACCCTTTCCAACCCATCACCACCAGCAGCAGCAGCAGCCTCACGCCTTCAGTGCCTTGATGAGTGACCATCTCCATTACGGAGGAGGAAATATGAACACAAACAGTGGGATCAGGCATGCCATGGGGCCAGGGAATGTGAACGGGGGACACCCTGCTGGCAGCATGCCGCCGACAGCGAGGTTTAGCAATTCCCAGTTCATGGCACCCACGGTGGCCCCTCAGGGCGGGCCCTTAACAGCCAGCATGCAGTTGCAGAAGCTGAACAACCAGTACTTCAGTCATCATCCTTACCCTCACAACCATTACATGCCGGATTTACTTCCTGCCAACCATCAGCTTAACGGACCAACCCAGCATTTTCGGGACTGCAACCCCAAGCACAGCAGCAGTGGGGCTGGCGGGGGCAACGGCAGTGTGCCCGCTTCTGTGCCCCACGTCCCTGCAACAATGCTGCCTCCCAATGTCATTGACACAGACTTCATCGACGAGGAGGTCCTGATGTCCTTAGTCATAGAAATGGGCTTGGATCGCATCAAGGAGCTTCCCGAGCTTTGGCTGGGACAGAATGAATTTGATTTCATGACAGACTTCGTTTGCAAACAGCAGTCTAGCAGAGTGAGCTGTTGAGTTTCCTGCAAAACAAAGGACCTTTTTTTTCCATATGTATGAATGAAAACATTCCCTCTAGAGACAGTATTTCAAAGGCTTGTAGGAACCTGGGAAGCAGAATAAAATATAAGCTTGTATAATTTTTCTTATTTTCTGTTTGCTACCACAACTTCTTTATTTTTAAGCTTGGCCACCCATTTTTGTCCCCCTAACCTATAATAATTTTTAACTGTACCCATCTTTCATATCCCTCAGTGTTTCTCTCTTTTGTCTGTTTAATTTCTTCTCTTCCTGGCAGTTCTTTCAGTGACAAGATGCAAACATTGGCAAAATAATCTTGTGGATATTCTATAAGTTAGTTTCAAATGAGTAGAACTGCATTCAGATTCTGAGTTTAAAAAAAAAAAGATTTTTAAAAATGTGTTAACTTCAGGATAGATTCCTGCGCAAATACTGCCCTCTTCCTTAGTTTTGAACTATGCGTTGGAGTGATGCTAATTTTTAGTCTCTAAATTGGAAGCTTAGCAAATGTGGGCCAAACCTTCCCTCTTCAGGAAAAATAATACTGTTACTTAAACTCTGCTGACTGTTCCTCTCCCCCATCTGTACAGACAAAAAGATAGTGTGAATGGAATGGCGGTGGGAGGGGACTTTGCTGGCTTTTATTTTCAACTTTTTATTTTGGTAATGTGCTTACATGGTTTATTCAATACGTAGGGGGAAAGAACTACTGTATTGAAAGCTTTTGGGGAAATTTGACAGTATTTTTGTACATTTTTTTTTCTGAGAACATACTTGTTAATTTATTTTAAGTTGCCAGTGTCCATAAAAAAGTTAAAGGCTTTAACTTTTTCCTAGGTATAGTTCCCACTTCTTTTTCCTAAACTTATTTTTCTTGCCTACCCCTTCAATTGCCCCCTCCAAATATTTAGTACATATGACCCTTTTTAACTTGTTGAGCTGTTGGGTTGTGTGAACATTCTGAAGGAGTATTTACTTGACACCATTGTGTGCTATATGTCATGATCAGTGCAGAAGGTGAAAGGATTTAAATCTAATTATGACATCACAGTCTCATAAGTAACATTGTAACATGCCTGTGTGATTTTATCAAAAGTGGAATTTGCCAAGAGGCAACAACTTGTGATTTGCCAACTTGCTATAAATGTAGTTGTCCAGAATTATGATGCATAAAGTATTTATTCTATTTATCTATTAAACTTTAATTTTATAAATACTCTCACAAGTATTCTCAATAAGACTTTGTTCTTCATGCACGTGTATTTCTTACTATGTGAAAGGCTTCATAAAATAAGCATGTGGTAGCTTTTGTTCCATCTTTCTTGCATCAAGATAAAAATGCTCTTAGATATTTTTTGTTTGAAAAACCTGCATTGCACTAAAATCATAAGTTTTCATTACAGAGGGATGAAAAGCAGAACACATATTGGTGAAAAATGTTTTGTTAAACAAAATTTAATGGTCTAAAGCTTGGATAAAGATACTAAAAGATTAATTTATGTATTTTCTCATGGAGATAGTAAAATATTTAAATCAGTAATATATTTTATTTCACTTTCTCTTGGTGGGAAAATGTGTTCCCTACTTGCTGTGAACAGTACAAGAGAAGGCATTCAACATGTTTAACAAAATTATTTTTTAGGTGTTGGGCAGGAATTTACAGATCTCCCTCTTATACTGAAACAACTTCATAGAGCAAGTGTCAATTATCATTCTCTAATATTTCTAACCAGAATATAAAGCAGCCTGAAAGTATATCAATTACCATATTAAATTTCATTAAATTATGCGTACACAAGGATTTATATCAAGCTGAGATACATTATCTGGTGAAACATTTCAAACTGCTTCCCTGAATTTAGATGTATTTAGTGGATTCCCCAAAAGCAACATTTTTCATCATGCTTTCTTTATCTTCTTCCTACAATATGGACCCTGGGCTTGTCTGTTATCCAGAACAATGTTTTGTGTAATGTCACAGAAATGCTGCTTTGTACCCATTAGAATGAGATAAATTGCTCTTGGATGATGGATGACTAGCAGCAAGCTTTGAGACAGGGAACTGCATTTGACAGCATTTTCATGCCTTATATTCTTTGATCTTAATACTACAATCATTTCAAAACATTCCTATTGTGTATCAACAAAACAAGGAATATGGTGTCAAGGACAATTGAGCAAGAAAGCAATATTTTGAGTCACATGTAGTTGGCTTTGCATTTGCTGTTAACTGCATTATTACGTTAGGATTTGTTTATAGCATATTATGTAGCATACACGGCAAAATTGGAGAAGCATTGAAATTTTGCAGTGATTTATTTTAAGATGATATCAGTAATCTGCAGCAGTAGCTAAACCTTTACATAGGTCAGATTCGGGTTTTGGCTTATTTGTTCAGGAAAACTGCATCTCTGAAGATGTCCAAGAGATTGTAGATCTATAATTATCTGGTTAATTTCTTGAACAATGTTGGAATTCAGTTAGATTTCTAACTAGCTGAAGTACTTTTGAAATAGTACTTAGGAAATAATCAGCTTTGGGATGGCATTACATATATGTTGTAGAAAGTGGTTCAAAATTCTTGAGTTTAGTAATCACTTTTTTGCTAAGTAAAATATTTTCATTTTAGTTGTTCCATAAATAGGAACCAAATAAGTATATTTTGGACAACAAAGGCCCCCTTTTCCATTAAATTGCACAAAATGTTCCAATCAATGGCAGATGCTACTAAGAGAAAAATACTGATGTCAGCTTCAGGTTTCGTTGAGTTTATATTAATTTATCGAGAGTGCCCCATGTCTTCCCCACTTACTAACCCCTACAGGTGTTTAGATATGTCCTATTATCTAAAGCAATTGTTCTGTCCTAGAAAAACTTGAAATACATTCCCAGAGATTCCATTTCATAACAGTCCTCAGTCACTAACATCAATCATTAACTATTCTATATAAAGTTGCTAATCAACATTCTGAAATCCTCTTTGACCTACTCACTTGTTTTGAATGAAATTGGAACATAATTAGAAGACTGGCAGTCTCAAATGTCCCAACTTTTTGAAACGGGGAAAAAAAGAAATCCGATCTGACATGCTGCATCCATAACACCTGCCATAAGTGTATTCTAAAAGTTAGAAAACACTTGGCCCAAGTTAATCAGTGATAATATGAGCAGGGACTAGTTTATTAGCAATTGCCAGGCTGTTTTGCAAACAAGGCTGGGAAAAGGGTGCTGGTATTGCATTCTTTCTTAGGTTGCTTGTAGCATAGGAAACCTGACCCCTGTATTTTGGCTCTTTTTCAAAAAGTTCTAATATGGTCCATGAGTTGTGCTGTTCTTTAAGCCATGACCATAAATAGACACAGTGCTTTATTTGCAATGGAGATCAGTGATAAGCCTCCCTGCGCAGAAGCCGCACAAAAGGCACTTGTTAGAAAAATAAATGCTGATTAATAAAACAACGTCACTCTCTTGCGGTTGGAGAAAAAACAACAGGCAGGGGCCATTCCTCCCCCACCCTACCCCGCAGGCTGAGAAAGACATCACATGGCAATAAGAGATCTGGTTAGAACAGCTCCTCGCAGCTGTTTATGAGGTGCTCAAGAGAGACAGACGAAGAATAAGTTGACATCTATTGTGCATTTTATACTCTGAATGTCTTTTGTAACGGCAATAGCCCGCTCTGGCGCATAAATTGATGTGGGCAGGAAAGGCCGGGTCTGTTAGAGACAAATATTTAATTCTCTAATCTGTCATGGGTGGCCGGCTCTAAAAGGTAAACACTGCTTGTGAGTGAATGTGTTAGATGCTGGTGCCATCTTGTGGAATGCAGACCAAAAAAAAGGAGTCTTTCCCTCCGGTCCTTCACATATTCTTGGGAAAGAGTTTTACATGCAGATGGGCTATAGTATATTGCAAGGAGGGCTGCCCCTATTAACCATTAAGTAAAACAGACATATGCTTAGGGCACCAAGGGTAGGGAAACCCCATTGAGATCTTTCCTCTAGTTGTCACGCCCTTTAACTCTTTTCATTGCCGGACTTGGCTTTAATTTTCAATAAACGTTTCTATTAGCATTTTCCTTCATAATGGTTTTATTAAACATCACATAAAAAGTGTTGAAGGTTTGCACCTTTTTATGCCCCTACATATAAGTAAATAATATGCTTGTATTGCTTGCTGCTATTTTGTGTTAAAACAGTTTTTTTTTTAAATTTAAAAAAAAAAAACCAACCCCAATGTTCAATTTAGTAATGAAGTCCAGCTAGGGAGGTAGCCTGGGAAATAAGTAAATTTTTAATCTGTCATTTCACCTTTAGCAGTAATTGAGTCTTCATGTATTGTCAATTAAGCAATGTAAGAGCCATTGTTGGATTATATTTAGGGCATCAATTGGCCTTAATCTGGCCCAGGGAAGGAGGGAGGGTGATGTAACATTCTGATGAAAAAGAAGTATGATATTGATGATTATATCTGGTTGAATTCACTATTTCTAAACACTGCTTTAATTTTTTCCAAGAAAGAATCTCCATTGGGATGCCTACTCGGGAACTGCTTTTACAGAAACTTCTTCCTTCATAAATGGCAAGTCTTAATTAAAATGTGCATGTTCATAATAACACTTTGACAAATCCAAGATTTGTTAAAGTGGGCCTTCCCTCAAGAAGGAAGAGAATGGTGCTTGTGGAATACCTGTTAAAAACAACTTTGTTTCCAATAGATTTTGTAAAGGATATAAAAATGAGAAGTTCTGAATGTGTGATGCACATTATTTGGTAATATTTGGGGGGAAATTTATGTAGAAGGAAAAGAAAGAAGTGAAAGAAAATAGAGTGAAAATGGAACAAGTGCAGAGAGTATGAGCCCTGTGTCAACAAGTATTAGAGGATACATTTTTCAACAGAACAAAGATAAAGTGGACTTAAGGATAGGAGATATATAAGCTGCTTTGGTGTGTTACAGAATATCACAAAAGCAAGTGGATTTAACTAGAATGAAAGACAGAAGGATAGAATGAAGTGAAAAACTTGTGGATGAGTGAAAAAATCATATATTGGAATTATATTTGAAAACTGTTATGAACTAATAAAACACTTAAATAAAGTTTATCAAAAGCTTTAGAAAATAGTAGGGTTCTAGCCCTGCACTTCTGATTGGCCGATAATAGCGATATCGGATTGGTCCGTTCCGGAGAATCTGATTGGCTGTTAACGAGCCACTCTCATTGGTTAAGTGGGTTAACACTCCATGTTTCCTATTGGTTACTAGGGCAGCAGCTTTCCTATAAAAGGGCTGCTGTTGCCCTAGGGTTTTGCTCTGTTCAGAATGTTTAATAAAGAGTTTGAAGTTCACTTTTCACCATCTTGTCTCCGTTCCTTGCCCCCATGCACAGAACCTAACACTGGCAACGAAGGTGGGATGCGGAGACATCAGAGCTGACTGAACACTACAGAGCATTTAACAGAGCATGTGGCTGAAGGCACATCAACAGTGGAAACCATGACCGGCGGCACCATACCACCCGCTCCATTCGACCCGGCACAAGAAGACTGGGACTCATACATGGACCGGTTCCAGATGTTTCTGGAGACCAACAACTTGAAGGATGCCACTACCAGGAAAAAGAGAGCGGTATTCCTGACTCACTGCAGACCTGCCGTTTTTAAGATGGCTAAGGCACTGGTGAAACCGGCTGAGGTGAAATGGACTGGGGCCCACTATGGGCCTACTGTACCAACGCTTGTCCGAAGACATGAATTTTACCAGAGAGACCAGTGGAAAGGAGAAAGCGTTGCAGATTTCATCGCGGATCTCCGGAACCTTGGAGGCCTCTGTGGGTTCGCCGACCTCGAAGAAGCTCAAAGAGACCGAATAGTTCTGGGTTTAGATGCACCGCACGTGCAAAGTAAGCTGATGGCAAAAGGCGACATCAGCCTTGCAGATACCATCGCTGATGCTACTGCAGCAGAAGCAACCAGGAAGTCAGCTGCCCGAATGCGCCACACCAACGCCCCGCTCTGCCAACTCGCCAGCGAAACCTCACCTCGCCTTGAGGGACATGCAGCGGCAACCCACCACGAGGACCTCGAATCGTCATCAGAAAGTGATGAGGAAGAAGTCAACTGGCTCCGGTCTGAATGAGATCAATGCCACCAGCGTAACCAGAGACTGCAGTACCAATGTGCAGGTTGTGGGGCAAACTACCCACGATCAGACTGCAAATTCCTCGACGCGCTCTGCCATATTTGTGGAAAGAGAGGCCACATCGGGAAAGTCTGTAGAAACAAGCAAGGATCCAGCCCACTTCAGAGGGGACCAACTATCGACAACCCACAGGAAGTCGTCCTGTGAATCAGGAACAATCGAACCACCAATGGAACAACCACTCCTACAGAAATAAACCACTAGCCCATTCAACGAAATGAGAAGAGGCACACCAAACCATCACGATTGGTCACGCCTCATCATTAGATGCAAAGAAGATCCGAGTGAAGGTCGCCATTGAAAACCAGCCCTGCGTGATGGAAGTCGATTCAGGATCATCCCTCTCGATGGTTTCCTGGAAGACCCTTAAACAATTGATCCCTGCCGTCCGGTGGCAAGACCTCAGAACCCAAAGAATCATTCTCAAGGACTATCAAGAAAACCGAATTCCGGTCGTTGGATCCAGCCTAGTCCAGGTCTCATTCAAAAATCATACTGCATCTTTACCATTGACCGTCGTCGACCGTGATCGGCCTAGTTTGTTAGGCCTTCAATGGTTTGCTCCATTTGGGATTGAGGTAGCCGGCATTAACCAAACCAGCAGCGATGACTGAGAGGAGGCCCTCATCCAGGAATTCCAAGACGTCTTTGTAGATAAACTAGGTGAGTACAAGGGGACCCCGATATCATTTAACCTTAACCCTGAGGTAGCCCCCATCCGCCTTAAGCCTCGTCGAGTCCCTTTTGCCCTTAAACCAAAGATTGATGAGCAGCTTGATAAATTAATAGCCCAGGGTGTTTTAGAACCAACTGACCATGCTCCTTGGGAAACCCCAATCATAACACCCATCAAAACGGATGGGTCGTTAAGGATTTGTGGGGACTACCATGCCACCCTGAATCACGCCCTTCAAAAGAACGCTTACCCGGTACCGGTGGTACAACACCTCCTCCATTCCCTGGGGGGCGGAAAAGTCTTCGCTAAATTGGATTTAGCACAGGCGTACCAACAACTGCCTGTAGATAAAAAAACAGCAGAGGCGCAAACGATCGTTACGCACCGAAGCGCCTTTAAGTGCAATCGACTCCAATTCGGAGTTAGCGTGGCCCCAGGGATCTTTCAGAGCTTGATGGACAGACTATTACAGGGGATAAAAGGGGTCGTACCATACTTTGATGACGTTTTAATTGCTGCCCCGAATAGAGAAATACTAAAGGAGTGTCTTAGACTGGTTCTCCAGAAATTTAAAGACTCTGGCCTTAAAGTTAAAAAAAATAAATGTCAACTGTGTACAGATAAAGTAGAGTTCCTGGGGTACCCAATCGATAAACAAGGCATTCACCCCACCAGTAGCAAGTTAAGAGCAATCAAGAACGCCCCAAGACCCAGGAACAAGACTGATCTCCAAGCTTTCCTGGGGCTTATTAATTTTTACAACATCTTCCTGCCCCACAAAGCGACTGTAGCTGAGCCCCTACATCGACTTCTCGACAAAAAAGCAACCTGGGTTTGGGGGCACCGAGAGGAACACGCGTTCCAACAAGTGAAAAACCTATTAACTTCAGATGCTGTTTTAATGCAGTATAACGAGACTTTGCCTTTAACAATCACATGTGACACGTCACCCTTTGGAGTAGGAGCCATTTTGAGCCATGTGTTACCAAACGGTAGTGAAGCCCCTATTGCCTATTTTTCAAGAACTCTATCAAAGGCTGAATGAAACTATAGTCAAATCGATAAAGAGGCTCTTGCTGTTGTATCTGCTGTTAAACGGTTTCATGAATATGTTTATGGACGAGTTTTTACTATTGTTACCTACCACAAACCTTTGCTGGGGATTATAGCGGAAACAAGCCAACCCCCTATATATTATCACCCAGAATGACTCGCTGGTCGGAGTTTTTGGCTGCGTACAATTATAAGCTGCAACACCGCCTGGAGAAAGCCATTCCCCATGCTGACGCTTTGAGCCGTGCACCACTTCCGGAAACCGTCGATGACCCAGCTCCAACCCTTACAACGCTCCAGATTGAAACGCTGCATTCATCGCCGCTGACCGCGAGAGATATTGCGATCGAAACAAAACGCAATCCTATCTTAAAGTGGGTTCTTAGCTGGGTTGAACGAGGATGGCCAGTAGATCAAACCCCTGACGACTTCAATCCCTTCAAGAATCGACAAACGGAACTTTTTTCGCAAAAGGGCTGCATCCAGTGGGGGGATAGAGTCATCGTCCCAGAGCAGTTACAACGAGTGGTACTAAAGACACTGCATGAGGGCCACCCCAGCATTGTGCGTATGAAAGCACTCGCACGAAGCTACGCATGGTGGCTGGGCATCGACAAACAAATCGAAGCCTAGGTAAAGACTTGTTATAAGTGCCAGGACATTAGCAATGCCCCACCAAAGGCAACTCCGACAGAATGGGAAACATCTCAGGGACCTTGGTCCTGCATTCATATTGACTTTGCGGGACCTACTAAGGGACATACGTTCCTATTAACAGTGGATGCCTACTCAAACTGGCTCGAGATCCACGAAATGAAAAGTACTACAACTGAGTCCGTCATCCGGAAGTTGAACAGATTATTCGCAACGCATGGACTGCCAGACGTTCTGGTATCTGACAACGGACCCCAGTTTACCGTGCTCCCTTTTGAACAATACTTAGTGGACCGCGGTATTCGCCATGCGCTAACTTTGCCAGCACACCCTGCGGCTAACAGAAGAGCCAAGCGCATGGTACAGTTTGTAAAAAAAACCCTCTACAAGATGGACTATGGGGACATTGAAGATAAGATAAATAGAATACTCCTTCTCCAACACATCACTCTGCACAGCGTCACCAACAAGACTCCAGCGGAACTATTGATGGGACGCAAACTCCGCTCCCACCTCGACCGGCTTCACCCATCTTACGAGCCAGAGAAATCCTGTGGATCTAGCGGAAAATGCTGCGAGTTCAAGATAGGCGACTTAGTTTTCGCCAGAAACCTTTCTGACAAACCATTGTGGATCGAGGCCACTGTTATTCGAGGCCACTGTTATTCAAGCCACTGGACCCAGGTCGTACCGGGTGAAAAACTGCGACGGAAAAATATGGAAACGCCATATTGATCAGCTTCGCTCGAGGCTACAACCTAGTTTCCGCGACTCCAGTAACTCCCAAACTGAGGGGGGAGGGGATGTCGAAGAAACGGAATTCGAGATGGCGGAAAGCAGGAACGAAAGAAGGCAGCCATCGGGCGTAACAAGTGAAGAAGGATCAGGAATGGGTGTGGCCTCGCCACAGAGGAACAACCCAACAGAGGCAAGCCCGCAAGGGCCAGAGGACGATGAGAACATTAGCGGCACCGAGTCTTCCAACGAGGAACCATCAGCACCCGACTTGCCCGAAAACGCCCCGCCAAAACAGGCTTACGGACAAGAACCGGTGGGACAACGTAAATCCAATAGACAACCTTCCTACCTCAGAGATTACGTCACCGCACCCCCCAAACAGAATCCAGGGGGAAGGGGTGTTATGAACTAATAAAACACTTAAATAAAGTTTATCAAAAGCTTTAGAAAATAGCAGGGTTCTAGCCCTGCACTTCTGATTGGCCGATAATAGCGATATCGGATTGGTCCGTTCAGGAGAATCTGATTGACTGTTAATGAGCCACTCTCATTGGTTAAGTGGGTTAACACTCCATGTTTCCTATTGGTTACTAGGGCAGCAGCTTTCCTATAAAAGGGCTGCTGTTGCCCTAGGGTTTTGCTCTGTTCAGAATGTTTAATAAAGAGTTTGAAGTTCACTTTTCACCGTCTTGTCTCCGTTCCTTGCGCCCATGTGCAGAACCTAACAAAAACCATGAGGAGGAAAACAAATTTTATGTTTACATTTATATTTATTTATATTTATATGGCTGCCCATCACATCCTATTCCTAGAAATAGTTGCAATTAATATGTCAAAGAGAACAAGCAAGAGACATTTGCTCTATTTTTCCCTTCCCGTCTAAGTCTGTAACCATCAGATGGTTTTACTGACCCTTCCTTCTGTCTGAGGACAGCTTCCATTTTCATTCTGTCTTTGGATCTGGCAAAACTACCCTTGGTCAATCTTTGTCACCTCTCTCTCTTCCTGATAAGAACAGCAAAAAGGAGGGTAATCCCATTTCCTTTCCTTTTTTTATCAGCAAGATTTTTCCATAATTTCCTCAGCTGTGCAAGGGAGCCTCTTTCACATTCTGCGGTCTTCAAAAAACTGCCACCTTCTCCCTCAGAGCCAGAATTGCTGACTGGTGATTTTGACTTGGGAGGGCATCACAAATTTTATTTCATCTGCCACCTCTTAGATAGAAAACCTGTTCTCTGTCTGTCTGTCTTTATCTATCTATCTTTCCATATTTATCTATCTTTCCATCTACCTATATCTATTTTCTATCATTTATCAATTATCATCTATCTTCTATCTATATCTATCTATATCTATCAATCATCTATCTTTCTATCAGTCTATCATCATGAAACCATATCAAAGAGGGCACTGCTGAAGACATAACCCTTTTGTAAAAATACTGAGCTTTTAAAATGGCCTGCTATGTGACATAAAAGTTAAATGACAAATTCTCAGTTTCCTTATGTAGCCTGAGGAAAAAGGGATTTTTTCCCCATTGCAAAGAAGTGCCTTGAAAAAAAAGAAGGTGTGGCATCTGCAACAGCTTCAGCTCACACACAGAGCAGGAAGGCTGCAGTGGCTCACCTGAAATAAGGAATGTCTGTACTTTTCTTGTGCTGAAAAGAATGGCATTTAAAAAAAAATAAAAAGGCCTGAAGGTGCTAGCTGTCTGCAGGTCCTGTGCAGCTATTTCTTTATGTGTCAGCAAACACTGCAATTTTTTTTCCCCTGACCCATTTTTAAAGAGCTCACTGGTTAATGAAACAAAAGAAGGCTATTCTGGTAAGGAGCTCTAATTTAGCCGTGGGCTTTATGCCACTCTCTTAGCATGCTGCCTCTCTGCCAATATTCTCAGCAGGTATTCCAGACACATTTCATTCCATCACAGGGTCCCTGCTAGGCAACACAGTGTCAGGGTTGTTTGACCTGATGGCAGCATTGTAGCCAAGCGCTGCTCTTTCCTTTTTTCCTGCAGGTAGGAATGGCAGCCGTTTCACCCCATATAACAGAAAGCAAAACACCTGCAAATACAGACACTGCTATGTGCACAGAATCTGCTGCTGATATCTTGTCTTTTTACTTCCACTGGTTCAATATCACTTGCTTTTTTTTATCCTGTGGGAACTTTTGGAATGTGGAGGCTGCAGTGGCTCACGTGGTAAGACGCTGGACTTGCACACCGCTGAAGTTGGCAGCTCAGTGGTTTGATTCCCATGAGCGAATAAACCATGCAGGGACAAGAAAGGAGCCATCCTCGAATGCCTACCAGCATTCAGGTGTCCCGCAGGTAAAGATAACACCACTTGAAAAAATTCCTTTCACAGAGGCAGCCAGCCATCTCTGTGATCCCTGGCTAACATGTGCCATACACTAAATACATACATACATACACACATACATACATACATACATACTGTGGAGAAATATGTTTTTCAATTTCCCCCCATCATTGCCAATACACATAGATACACACACCCATACACACATAAGAAATCAACTCAAACCCAAAGAAGCAAATGGTTTAGAAACATGCTAATATCACCAAGATGCAAAGATATGGATTCAAGACACAGGTTCATAGAGTTCCTCATGACCTTTACCAAGGAATGCTGTGACAATTTTCTGCATTGTCAACATTCCATAGTTTGTCTCTACAAAATCTGATTCTCTTGACTTCATGCTGTAAAGGCCAAGGAGATTAAACTTATCTTTTCTTCCTCAAAATACAGCTCAAAACATAGTTTCAAAGGTACTTTTCCAAAAGGCAACTGGACTTTCTTAGTTTTTTCTTTGAAAACTTTTCGCTCCTCATCCAAGAAGCTTCTTTAGTTCTGTTCAGCTCTTTGGATGAGACAAGTGTGACAGTTTCAAAAAAAAAAAGTAAGAAAACCAAGAAAGTCTAGTTGCCTTTTGAAAAACCATCTTTGGACAACCATGACCTGGATGATTGAGAATCTCCATAGACAACTCAAAACATAAATTCTTCTATACAATAGCTTATTTGGTCTGGTTTCCTTCTTTATTGATTAGCTCTGGAGACCTTAAGAAGAGGGCTTCAGTGGGTAGCTGTTTTTATTTTCTAGCTGAATTGTTCTCAAAAATATTGATTTAGATAAGAAAAAGGGTCTACGAATTAGATAAGAAAGTGGGTCTACTAACTACTAAAATCAAGAAAACTCTATGCTCAAGTATACTTCAGATATTCTTTCTATAATAAACTCTAATGATCTGAACTCAAAACCCTCCTCAAGCAGATAGAATCGATCTAGCTTAATTAAAACTGATTTTATCCATTTTATTTGGAATTAGTCATGAATGATTATTTTCCAGTTGTTATTTTTCTTGTCTTGCTATTGTTCCCAAATATAATTGTTTTTGTACCTAGATGAATATATTTGTCTATTTAGAGGCAGATGAAAGTGATGGTGTGGGGGAAGGAGAGATTTGGGTACAAATATGCAAATATATCTTATATCAATATATAGTTGAATGAGGAGAGGGCAGAAAAACACAAACCAGCCATATCATGGCTCTGGGCATCTAGGTCAGTGTCCCAGCAAAATTTATTTTTTATATTATTATTTTTGTGTGTATATATGCACACATACATGTATATGTAAAGACAGTTACATAGCAAGCCTAAGAAAACTATTTTAAGCATACTTTAGGTGCTGTGTTTGACTCTAAGTTAGATCCAGATCCCTAGAAACAAAGATCAACTCTTCTACACAGAGTTGAAGCCACAGCTACAATTAACATGCTGAGACCTGGGACATCTGTAAATATCAGCATTTTGTGTTTAAACTGCAAGACAACCAGCTCAGGATTTATTTTGTTGCTTTTAAAGTTAAGTTTAAAATCAAACTTGATTTCAGGAAATACAACTTCAGCAACAGAGTGGTCAATGTCTGGAACACTCTACCTGACTCTGTGGTTTCTTCCCCAAACCCCAAAAACTTTAACCGTAGACTGTCTACTATTGACCTCACCCCTTTCCTAAGAGGTCTGTAGGGGGTGTGCATAAGCGCACCAATGTGCCTACCATCCCTGTCCTATTATTTCTTTTATTTTTTTTCTATGTATCCATTTCATGTATTCATAACTATATTTATTCTTATACCTATTATCTTGTAAGTGATTGACAAATCAAATTAAATAAATAAATAAAATAAAAGTCTTTTCATACACATTATAAATGATCAAACAGTGGTTAAATGATCATGTATATTGTTTAACAATAAGTAAACTACTTAGAATTTTTGGCATACTAAGTCCAAAATGGGTTTGGAGTTTACTTTCAGTCTGCATGGTTCAAATAAAATAGATACAATCTGGCATACTAAATTAAAAGCCATTGATGTAACTATAGAAGTGTTGCAGTAACTTACTAGCAGCCACTAGATGTAGCTGGCATTCTGGATAATTTGGATGTATAGTTATAAACTGATTTCTATTATAATCACGTAGGGTTTTTTAAAATGTTATTTGTAATCCAATTTCAGATGTGCAGTTTCGTTGACATGCATCTATGAAATGCAGTCATGCAATTTTTAATGACTCTCTTCTCAGGTTTTAAAATTGGATGGATGGCCAGAAAGATTTGCAATTGCACTTTTAACCCTAATTTCCTTTTACATTTGGGTTTTATTTTTAGGGAAGGGAGGGACTTTAAATAGCTTTAAAATTAGACATTTTTGCTGCTTTTTAAAATGTTTTAAAATTTTATTTCAAGTGTTCCGGATTTTAAGGTTGTAAAGGGAAAAAAGAGAAGCACTGTAAACAGGACAGCTGCAAAAACAGACAGCACAGCAATATCAGTAGCTGTCATTATTTTATGACTGCGAATTCTCACCAAAATCTCCCTTGCTGATTCCTCAAAGGAAGATGTCTGCTGCAGGTCATCCTCATCATTTTTCACTGAAACCTCAAAGAGC
Organism: Hydrophis major; assembly: GCA_033807585.1. Lineage (NCBI taxonomy): Eukaryota > Metazoa > Chordata > Lepidosauria > Squamata > Elapidae > Hydrophis > Hydrophis major. The sequence goes on along the minus strand of CM066328.1, from coordinate 323,159,426 downwards.
TTCATAAAAGACTTACTTAGCCTGGTGCACCAAAATGAAGCCATGATGCTGACTTTAGGAGATACAATACAAAAATAGCCATGGAGATATTTTGCAAAAATAACATAAGGTACTATCATCGTTTATCTGCAGGATTGGAGGGTTTGGTTTAATTTGGTTGGAATCTATCTGGAGATAACCAGAGCACCAGCAGGATACAAAAGATGCCTGGGTTTATATTGTGTTGGGAAGGATATGAACTGAAAAGAGCCATCTTGAAACAGGCACTTGAAACAACACTCACATAGTCTGCCATTTCATCAAGTTACATTGCAGAAATTTACCAGCTGCCTTTTACTGTTGTGCCTCAGCACCTGGGTTTAAAGAAATAGTATTGAAATAATAGACATTAATGTAGTGGAATTCTCTATTCATTTCTCTGGTGTCCTTTTAAACTTATTTAATATAGTAGACATCATCACACCACAATATGTTCTACCTTTGATTTTTGTTAAGGCAGGACAATATCCTTTTATTGGTCCAAAATCTCACCATTTTTAATTTTATCATGCAAGTGGAAGAAAAACTTTGCATTGTCCTTATTTTACATACATATAATTGTATATATCTGTATCATATGTTTCCTTTCACTTTAAGCTAAAAAAGCCCCTAATGGTATAATTTTTTTCCTTAAAAATTATCACAACAGGTACCAACAGGGGTGGAATTCTACAGATTTGCACCTATTTGCTAGAACAGGTTGTTAACATTCTAAGCAGTTCAGAGAACTGGTTGTTAGAAGAAATTACTGGCCTAATCCTGTAAGGAAGGCAGGAAGGAAACATTCTGGTGTTGCTTACAGAAACTGCTTCTCCGTTAACCCTTGTTACATTCCTGGCAGGACTAGACTTCCTGCCTCAGGAACCTCTCTAGAATTTTTTTTCCTTCCTTTGCTGGTACTTTGCTTGTGTGGAATGACCATTCAAAGTTACAATGGCACTGAAAAAAGTGACTTATGACCATTTTTCACACTAATGACTGTTGCAGCATCCCCGCAGTCATGAAAGGCCAGGCGAGGAGATGCATGCCTTGATGTGAGTAATGTTGAGTTGGCCACACCCAGTCAGTCACATGACCACCAAGCCAAGCCTACCAACTTAGCCATGGCCACAGAACCGGTTGTTAAAAAATTTGAATCCCATCCCTGGGTACCAACAAAATAAATATTAGATTTTGTTATATTACTGTGTAGTGTGGGGAAAGGCTTGCTTTCACAGAAAAGCCTACCAACTTAGCCATGGCCACAGAACCGGTTGTTAAAAAATTTGAATCCCATCCCTGGGTACCAACAAAATAAACATTAGATTTTGTTATATTACTGTGTAGTGTGGGGAAAGGCTTGCTTTCACAGAAAAGCTTATTAAAATGATTTATTAACTGTATAGAATCAAAATTAGTGTATGCCTAATTTTGATATGAAAGAACAGCAGGGCATCTTACATGAAAGAAGGTATAAAAGCATAAAATTGCAGTGATGTGAAAAAAGGGAGAAAGGGAAAGAAGGAAAGAGAAAGAAAGAGGGAGGGAGGAAAGATGGATGCTTTCTTCAGTTTTAAAACCTTATAGCAAAATCACCCTAAAAATTCAAATTGCTTGATTGTATCTGTAGGCTGGATCATAGCTATCCCACTTTTTTGAGACTATATTTTAGACTAGGTGTGGACAATTAATTTTCCCAAGGGGCCACATGAGAAATTGGGACTATTATGGAGGGCTGAACCAATAGGGCTGTGAAGATGGCTAGGCATTCATATACGCACATATGTAAACTGGAAAAAAATAAATCTTCAAAATAAAAGATTAGATAGGGACAGCCAAATATGAACCAGGAACAGAAAATCCTCAGGAATGTTTTAAATTATACCAAACGATGCTTTGGTAGAAACTCTACTGTGTTTTTTTAATTTTGTAGGCAAGAATGACATAGTAACTTTGTAAGGAATATATTACACTAAATTTTGTGGGTAAATGCTTTACAGTCAATGAACATGAATTGTACCTTCCTGTACTATTGAAGCCTGCTAAATTATTCCAATGGTCATTGTTCAAAGTCAATACAATTTTCATGCTACTACTTAGTTCTGGATAATAAATTGGGCCTTGATCATACAAGGGTTAGCTATCCCTTTTACCTAACTTGGCCTTATCACTATAAAACTAAGCAAGAAAATACTTTTTGGCAGAGGATGATAGTTTACAAAGGGTGCTGTATGTAGAATGTAGAATACTTTATTGGCCAAGTGTGATTGGACGCACAAGGAATTTGTCTTGGTGTAAATACTATCAGAATACATAAAGAAAAGATACATTCGTTAAGAATCAAGAATCATAACATATAACACTTAATGATAGTCATAGGATACAATCAACAACCAAATCATACTAGGAAACAGTCAAGTGGGAGGGATGGGTGATAAGGAGTGGTGAGAAGATTAACAGTAATCGTAGTGTACACTTTGTAAATAGTTGAACAGTGTTGAGGGAATTATTTTTTTAGCAGAGTGATGGCTTTCAGGAAAAAACTGCCATGCAGCCTCGCCTGAATCCTTGTATTCCTTTCCTATCCTTTAAGGGCAGGAAAGAAAGATTCACTTGGCAACAGTGGGCATACTTGGAATTTTAAGAGAAGCTATTGACACGCACAACAAATGGCTACCATTGGAGAGATATTTTTCTTCAATGTAGCTGCTATAGTGGGTGTAGCCAATTACAACATGTCCATCTTCCAGAAGGCTGGCCAATGAGAATATATTCTATTCTATTCTATTCTATTCTATTCTATTCTATTCTATTCTATTCTATTCTATTCTATTCTATTCTATTCTATTTATTCTTCATTCATTTGTTTGTCAAGTGATTATAAGATAACAGGTATAAGTATAAACATAGTTATGAATACATGAAATGGATACATATAAAAAAAATAAAAAGAAACGATAGGACAGGGACAGTAAGCATGTTATAGCATCCACATAGTCAACCCCCTTTCTTCCTATTTATCTGGTGGCTGCACAACCTCTAGATGGCAGCCAAGAGATACAACAAAGTTACAGATCCAATCTGGTACAACAAACTCTAACCTTTTGCTGCCATCTAGTGGTTGATAGGTCAAATAGGTTGGCCTACAGTTTCAAGAATTTTTTTAAAAAAGAACAAGTGGTCAGTGATACAAGAAAGAAAAAATTGTGGCATATGGTCAGAGCACTGAGCATACCAGCTGGACAAAAATTTTCACATAGTAGATGAGTTTGGGTTGGACTGGAAGTACAGCCCAGAGAACCACCAATCCTGGCCATTAGAATGCAGTCTGTTAAAGCAGTACAGACAGTGGTATAATGTGGATCTGTTCTGAGTACATACTGGTAGTAAAGATACAATGGAGGATCAGCAACATTTTGTACATCATATTTTTCTGCTGGCTCCGGGACAAAGGGTATTATGTTAAAGAGCTGTGTGTTGTGGCCTCAGTTTACCATAGTGTGGAGAGAGGGGATGGAGACAGACAGGCACATCAACCAAGAAACTGTCCCTATCTTCAAAAAAGGTGAGGAGGAAGAACCAGCAAGCTACAGATGAGTTACTCTGACATAGACAAATGGAAAATTCAGATTATAAGGAACTCAATCTGTAAGGGCACTGAACATAATAAAAATAATCAAATAAGTCAGCATTGGTCAAAAACAAATATTTCAGACTAATCTTATCCATTTTTGATCATGTAACTTCCTTAACAGATTTTGGAAAACCCTAGATATAACAAACTACAGCAAACTATTTCACAAAATACCCTGTGATATCCATATAAACTAGCTATATGGTTGTCTCGGAAGCTGTACTCAAAGAGTGCTCACCAATGGTTGGTTCCTCATTAAATTGAAGTGATACAGCAAACATTGTGCTGCAAGAATCAGTCCTATATTCTTCAGTATGTTCATTAACATTTCAGAGTGCAAGACTTAGAACAATGGACTAACGTTATAGAAAGGAATAATTTAATTTAATGTTAGCAAAATTAAAACTCACAGTAAAAATAATTTGACAGTGAATCAGGTTATTCAGAAAGACATCGTTCATTGGATGTGCTCAATTAGAGTTTTCGTTCTGTTACCTGGGCCCTTCCAACTCATTGAATTTATGATTAAATAAAGAGTCAGCAAACAACACTGAAGCTTATGTCACTTTAAATGTATTATGGTTTAATCTTAAATGGACCACAATGAATTTCAACTGTCAATGAAATGTGTAACCATATTTCTACGAATTATTTTTTCTAATGGAATTCTTTCTGAACTACATTTCCTTTGCCTAGTCTATATATCTGTCTCAAATTAATAAAACTTTAAGAAGGCATTACACATTTCTATGGGCTTACAACAAGATCATTCTCTGTGGAAAATTTCCATACCTTTTTTTCTGTAAATATTTCAAGCCATGTGTTAGAAAAGTAACATCACTTGTATTGCCTTATTTTTACAAATGCTTAGTGATTCTTGTCATATTCTTTTCAAGAAAACTTACAAATATTGGATACTGTTTTTATGGATAGCCTCTGAAAATATCATTTTCTGAGTGAAATATATTGCGCCTAGAATTACTTTTATTAAATCAAATCAATATATACAAGGTTTTAAGATTATAAGGACCATTTATTATAAGGGGAGGGGGAGGGGAGGAGATAAAGCCTTTTAGGAGTACGCATGCATATTGGGGACACTTGGCAGAAAAGCTTGGAAGAAACAATTTTCTATTTGATAGACCAGGTATCTGTCAGTGCAGCCCAACTGATGGAAACTTGTTTTAGCAGTTGTAGAATGCATGACAGCTTATCTTCAAAACAAACCTGTTAAGTCCGCATGACTTAGTATCAAGCTCTTTTATTTAGTCAGGAAGCGAACTGGGGCTAAAGGAAAACTTCGCGGCTTTTTATTTCCAAGCTGCCGCGGCCGCGGCCAATGGCACCGCTTTAAATCACCCGTGATTCGAATTGACCAATCGCGGGAGATTCTCAGCGAGCCAATCGGCGTGGCTCGCCTAGCCAATCCGATCACCCCGCGCTTTGGCCAATCAAAGCGCGGGGATCTCAAGAATTCAAATGAGGGGACAGAACACCCCTCCCCTCTTGGTTCAGTCCTTACATTGCGTAGTCCCGTAGGTAGGCAGGACTCCGTCTCTGCCTACTGGACCTGCACAGGTCAGTCGTAGGTTGGATCCCGGCCGGTTCAGTCGGGGTCTCTGTTTCTCCAGACTCCGTCGTGGGAGCTGCCTGGTCTGTCTGGCCGGGCCGCTCTCCGCAGCTCCCTCCTGGGCTACCCGGGCTGGTTGAGCTGCGGGTTTCGCCGCTCCCGCTCGGTCTTCCCGGGTTGGTTGAGCTGGCCTGGCTTTCTCTTCCTGGCGAGGTTTCATGCTGGCTGCTTTCAGGTGAGTATGGCTGGTTTATTTTTTCTGGGTTTTGGTTCCCTGGGTATCCCCTCCCCTCTTGGTTTGTGTTGCGGGGGTTGGTTTTGCTTGGTTGCGCGTCGGTGGTCTCTTGTGTGGTCGTCCTCACGGACGACCACACAAGATGTGACGACCAAACTGGTGGATGTGGCGTTTCCACGCTCGTCCGTCGGTTGTTTGTAGCCGGTAATAGTGTGGGCCTGTTAGTTGTGTTATGATTGCTGGTACCCATAATGGGTCTCCAGTTAGGTTCTTCGTGTAGACAGCGTCACCTGGTGCGAAGGTTCGGTGTTTGCTGATGGAGTCTGGGGGTTTCTCTGGGTTGTAAGTGGGGTGTAATCTATCGAGTGGGGACCTTATTTTCCTCCCCATTAGCAGTTCTGCTGGGCTTTTATTTGTTGTGGTGTTTGGGGTTATGTGCTGTACGAAAAGTAATTTATTTATTTTGTCCTGGATCTCCCCGTGGTCTATTTTCTGGATGGTTTTCTTTGTGAATTGAACCATCTGTTCCGCCCTACCATTCACCGCTGGATGCGCCAGGGCTGTCAGCGCGTGCCGTATGCCCCTCTCCGCTAGGAATTTTTCAAATTCTAGCGAGGTGAATTGGGGCCCGTTGTCGGAGACGAGGACATCCGGGAGGCCGTGTGTTGCAAAGAGTTTGCAGAGTTCTTTGGTCACGGCCTCCGTGGTGGTAGTTCTCATGTTGCTTACCTCCAGCCAGTTGGAGTAAGTGTCTACAGTTATTAAGAAAGTGTGTCCTTTTATGGGCCCGGCGAAATCTATGTGGATCCTGGACCACAGTCCCCTGGGGGTTTCCCATCTAGGATGGGTGCTGTGGGTGGGCTTGGCGTAGTCTCCTGGCATCGTTGACACCTTGCTACCCAGGCCTCGATCTGTTTGTCCATCCCTGGCCACCAAGCGTAACTTCTGGCCAGGGCTTTTGTCCTAATGATGCCCGGGTGCCCCTCGTGTAACAGTTCCAAAACCTTCCCTTGTAGCTTTTCCGGGATGACCACCCTATCCCCCCATAGTATGCACCCTTTTAGTAACGAGAGTTCCGTTTGCCGGTTCGGGAATGTCCTGACGGACTCGTCATTGTCCCTTTCCGGCCACCATTTCTCTACCCAATGAAAAACCCGTGCCAGACGTTTGTCTTTTTTAGTTTCTCGGACAATGTCTGACGCGGTTATGGGTAGGTTGGGTAGAGTCTCTATGCTAAGGGGGTCATCGTGGGTGCTGGGTCAGTGTCTGGTTCAGGTAACGGTGAGCGGCTTAAGGCGTCCGCATGGGAGATAGTCTTACCAGGTCGGTGTGTGAGTCTGTAGTTGTATGCAGCCAGGAATTCGGACCACCTTGTCATTCGGGGAGACAGAATGTTCGGGGTGGCCCTGTTTCCTGCAAGGATTCCCAGCAGCAGTTTGTGGTCAGTGATGATGGTAAACGTCTGGCCATAGAGGTACTTGTGAAACCTATTTACTGCGGCAACTATAGCCAAAGCCTCTTTGTCCAGCTGGCTGTAGTTCTGCTCCGGTTTGGTGAGGGTCCTTGAAAAAAACGCGATGGGTGCTTCTTTTCCATCGGGGAGAGTGTGGCTGAGGACAGCGCCAACGCCGAAGGGTGATGCGTCGCATGTGAGGGCAAGTGGTAGGGTCTCGTTGTACTGGATGAGGACGGCATCTGAAGTGAGCAGGTCCTTGGTTTTTCTGAAGGCGGCTTCCTCGCATTTCCCCCAAGTTCAGGTAGCCGCCTTGTTCAAAAGCCTATGCAAAGGCTCCGCCGCGGTCGCCTTTTGGGGCAGGAAGACATTATAAAAGTTAAGTAGCCCCAGAAACGCCTGCAGTTCTGTTTTTGACTTGGGTGTGGGGGCTTCCTTGATGGCTTTAATTTTCTTGTTGGTGGGGTGAATGCCGTGTCGGTCTAGGAGGTATCCTAGGAATTCGACCTGCTCTGTGTACAGCTGGCATTTTTCCCTCTTCACTTTAAGCCCGGTTTCTTTGAACCTCGTTAGCACCTCCCTTAGGCGAGTCTCTAGTTCGGCCTGGTTGGTTGCCGATACTAGTACATCATCGAAGTATGGGACCACCCCCTTGATGCCCTGTAAGAGTCTTTCCATGAGGCTCTGGAAAATTCCCGGTGCCACGCTGACTCCAAATTGGAGGCGGTTGCATCTAAAGGCTCCCCGGTGGGTGACTATGGTTTGTTCCTCTGCAGTTTCCTCATCGAGCAGCAGTTGCTGGTATGCTGGGGCCAGGTCGAATTTCGCAAAAACTTTGCCCCCTCCCAGTGAGTGTAGGAAATGCTGCACTACTGGGACGGGGTAAGCGCTTTGCTGCAAGGCGCCATTTAGGGTGGCCTTATAGTCCCCGCAGATTATCACTGACCCATCAGGCTTAATTGGGGTGACTATGGGAGTCTCCCACCAGGCGTAGTCTATGGGTTGTAATACCCCTTGCTTGATGAGCTTACCAATTTTCTCGTCTATATTCGGTTTGAGTACGAACGGGACCCGCCTTGGTTTTAGGCGTTTCGGGGGAACGTTGGGGTCTAGGCTGAAGGATAGAGGGGGCCCTCGGTACTTGCCTAGGGTGCCATCGAACACTTCCTGGAAATCCCGGGCCAGTTGTTGCTCCCAGTCGGCTTCGGCGATGTGGTCGATGCCCGTGACTGCGATGCCTAGCGGTGCGAACCATTGAAGTCCCAGTAGGCTAGGTCGGTCTCGATCGACGATGGTTAAGGGAAGTCTTTCGGCGTGTCCCTTGTAGGTCACTGTAAACTGTCCTGTTCCGACTACAGGGATGCGGTTTCCCTGGTAGTCCTTGAGGATTAGTCTCTGGTTTTCTTGTTGCCTTCTCTGGATGGTAGGCACCAAGCGTTTAATTTCTTGCCAAGCTACCATTGAGAGGTAGGACCCAGAGTCCACCTCCATTTTACAGGGATCGCCTTCGATGCCTACCTCCACGTAGACCTGTCTGGCGTCTGTGGTTGTGGCGTGGCTGATGGTGACCATCTGATGTGTCTCTGCTCTCCGTCTGGCCTCGCCGCTTTGTTGGGCTCATCCATTTCACTCCCAGCGGTTGTCTGTTGGATGGTCTCTGGTCCTGGGGGGTGTGCTCTCTCGTCTCCGCTTGCTCGGTTCCCATCGCCTGGGGCTGTTGGTCTTCTTGAGGCGGTAAACGCGTGCGATATGGCCCTTCTTGTCGCAGTGCCAGCAAATGGAGTCGAAGAACTGGCATTCGGATCTGGGGTGGTCGCCTCTGCAACCGGCACACGCGGTCCTCGACTTATGACTCTGCCGGCTGCGGTGGTCGCAGCCTGTCTGGAGACGGTGGATGTCTTCCTCCTCGTCTGACGTGCCCAAGGTGGAGTGGAGTTCGCCCTGGTGGGTGGTAGTTTCAGGTTGGGCCTCGGTCGACCTTGCAGGGTTGTTGTTTGCGGTGCGGTCCTCGGCGTTCGGTCTCTGCATGCGGTCTGCTGATTGTCGGGTTGCTTCGGCGGCCGCGGCTTCGGAGATGGCGTCAGCGAGAGCGATGTTGCCCTTAGCCATCAACCGACTTTGGAGAACGGGGTCCCAAAGGCCGAGCACGATTCGGTCCCGAAGGGCCTCATTCATGTTGGAGAACTCGCATAGTCCTCCCAGGCGCTGCAGCTCTGCAACGAAATCACTGAAACTCTCGCCCGACCGCTGGTCCCGCCGATAAAATTCGTGCCATTGGATGAGGATGGGCACGGCTGGAGCGTAGTGTTTCCGGAGCAATGGTTCGAGATCCGCCCAATCCATCGCAGTAACATCAGCGGGCTTGGCTAGCGCTTTTGCCATCTTAAACACTGCGGGCCCGCAGTGTGTTAGGAAGATGGCTCGTTTCTTCGGTTCCGTGGCATCCTTCAGATCGTTGCATTCGAGGAACATGTGGAATCTGTCCGTGTAAGATTCCCAGTCCTCGGTAGCGGGGTTGAAGGGGGTTGGTGGTGCGATGCTGGCCATCTCGTCGGTTGGCTGGTTTCCGTCGGACACGTGCTTTGGTTCAGGAAAGGAATCCCACCCTCGTCGCCAGGGTTAAGTCCACGTGGAAGGAAGCCAGGAGTCGGTGACTTAGTATTAAGCTCTTTTATTTAATCAGGAACCGAACAGGGGCTAAAGGAAAACTTCACGGCTTTTTATTTCCAAGCCGCCGCGGCCGCGGCCAATGGCACCACTTTAAATCTGCCGCGATTCGAATTGACCAATCACGGGAGATTCTCAGCGAGCCAATCGGCGTGGCTCGCCTAGCCAATCCGATCGCCCCGCGCTTTGGCTAATCAAAGTGCAGGGATCTCAAGAATTCAAATGAGGGGACAGAACAAAACCTATGAGAGAAGTTAGGCTCTTTGCCTAAAGCAAAGGTAGACAACTATGACACTTTTATAACCTGTGGACTTCAACTCTCAACATTCCTGAGCCAGAATACTGGCTCAGGAATTCTGGGAGTTGAAGTTCACAAATCATACAGGGGCCATAGTTGTCCACCCCTGAACTAAAGATAGTCAGGGAAGTTCTTATCTGAGGAGATTTAAAAGGATCTTCTCAATTCTACTCTAATATTCTAACCACAATTATCCATCATTTTTTCCTAACAAAGTTGCAGTAACAATTCATTTTATCTAATCAAGAAAAGCATTTCTGAGGGTTTGTGGCATTTCTTTGACTTGTACTTCACTTTTTGTATGTTTAATGTGATAACACCTCAGTTTAATGGGCCATTTTGGAGAAAAGAATTCATTAAATCTTAATTTAAGAAATAAATATCATTTGCATAATTGCACAGTTAACATGTTTATATCATTTGTATAATGGAAAAGACATTTAAAAAATCAAGTAGTAATTATGACAGAAATGGCTTAAATTATATCAAATGTCCTGACAAACTCTGTGGATGAGGTCTGAAGACACATTTTGTCCATTAAATGGGAATCCATTAAATTGAAGTATCACAATAATGTCAGGGAGATGAAGAAACGGCTTCCAGCCTTTTTTATTGCACTGTGGTGCCATGTACACTACATCAACATATCCACTAATGGCACATCAGAAACCCAATGAACATACCAATGCACGCTTCTTTTAGAGAACATGCAAATGTAGCTAGGTTTTTTATTTTTTATTTTTTAAGTGAAGACAGAAGATTGACCTTAAATGATCAAGTGAATAAGGAAAGGTATTGCATCTTTTCTTGCTGTATTTAAAATGCTCACTCCAGATGGTCTTCCCTTCTTGAGCATTTATGGCATATTACAAGAATAAATGCACTAATGGAAGTTGGGAAGGAAGAAGGTCATGGAGATTAGAAACAAGATAAGGAAATATGCAAGGTAGAACTTTTGGAATTCCTTCAATTGTTCACCAACAATAGCCATAGGAGGAGTTGGTATTTTTTTATAGTGCAATGAAGTAACATATCTCTGTGTGCATTTTACTCCTAAGAACAAATGAACAAATGATGCATGCATGTGTATTGTTCATGTGTTGTGTGAGAGGAGGGGGTAGGTATATATCAGAGGTGGTATTTAGCAGGTTCTGACCAGTTCTGGAGAACCGATAGTAGAAATTTTGAGCAGTTTGAAGAACTGGCAAATACCACCTCTGACTGGCCCTGACCCCATCTATTCTCTGCCTCCCGAGTCCCAGCTGATGGGCTGGGTCTTCTTTTGTTGCCCTGCACAAGAGAACAGAGCTGGAAAGCAGGTTAGTGGGGTGGGGAGGGAATGGAGATTTTTTTCAGGAACCTTCCCTCAGGAGTGGGGAGGGAATGGAGATTTTACAGTATCCTTCCCCTGCCACGTCCACCAAGCCATGCCATGCCACATCCACCAAGCCACACCCACAGAACCAGTAGTAAAAAAAATTGAATCCTATCACTGGTATATACGTTACTTGGATCTCTGAGGATCTATTCAGGATAGTAAAACTCATGAAGAACAGCCCATCTTCTAAGGCAGGGGTGTCAAACTGGCAGCCCATGGGCCAGATGCATCACCCACAGGCCAAGCCCACCCCTCTGCAGAGGGGAAAAAACATCATGATACATCACATACCTGCAACGAGACACTGAAAGTTTGAAACCCATGTTCTAAAGCATAATTCCCCATTGGTTGACTTTCCATAACACATTGAACCACAAACTAGCCAACCATATTTTAGCTGAACAGATTCTGCAATTCTGATTCTGTGTGGTCAAATTTAAAGTTCATTATGTTGTGCAGACCCTGAAAATGCAATTAATTACAAATCATGATTACCATATATTAATCACAAGCACACCTCTTGTCTGGACACAATCTCAGTATTTCCATAAGCTGCACTATAGGAAAAGAAAAGAAAGAAAAAACAAACAAACAGGAGCCAGTTATAGACAAGAGTCTTGTCCTCAAAGTGCAAAAAAAGCTTTTTGGTTAGTAACATTTTTTTTTCTGTGTAGTGTGATAAGGTGCACCTGCTGAAATTCCTCCTGCATTTTGTGCAGCTGCTGAAACCCAATTGAGCGCTCTCTTCATTTTGGCCTGTGGGATTGGAAGATTGTTTTCAAACTTGGGTGTGTATTTGCTGGATGTCATTTACTCCTCTTTCTCCTCCTTCTTTCCTTCTATGTAGTCAGAGTCTTCCTCTGGGGCCTTCTCTTATCATTTTCTTCCTCTTTATTTCTTGTTTTGTCCTCTAGGTAAGTGTGCCAAATCTTTGTTCGTTCATTTGTTTGTGGTGAGAAAAGGAGCCTATGGGACGGTCTTTTTATTACACATTAACATTTTCTATACTTTAAATACTTAGCAGATAAAAGCATGGGAGTCCATGTGAAAGTTTACCAGCCTTGATGAAATTTTCAACAAGAAAGTAAATTTAATATTTTAGGAGAAAGGGGGTTTAAAGTAGAATGTAAAGGTCATTTGTATGTAATCTGAAAACCATGTTATTGACAAGGACATCTGAATCATTATCATGATTAACTTAAAGTATGAGTAGTGATATGTTTCTGAAATGGTATTTTTACTGCAACTGAAATGTTTTGAATTTGTTATAAATATATTGTGTTCAGTGGATGTTTTCTAACAGCTTTTGAAATGAACTATGATAGTTCAAAGAATTGATAGAAAACGGATTTTTCATGTTTGAGAACAAGCAGTAACAAAGGCTGGATCTTGTGTCTGTCTCTCCCCTCAAACACACACACAATACTCTTGGTAATGCTTCCATTTTAATTGCTACCAGCTAACTAATGTAATATACTGATTGCCTGGAGAATAAGCCCAATTTCACCTCACTTGAGTTTGCTTCTAAGAAGATACAACTTTTCAAATATTTGGTGTGTGTTTTGTAAATGTAAATAATAAAGACAGTCTCCAGCGTGATCTCTAACATCCTTTCTTGGTTAGGCTGAAAATAGCTTGTGAGTTTAGAGCAGGTGTTGTCTCTTTCTAAGAGATCTACTGAGTGGAAGGGAATGGAGAGCCAAGATCTAAAAATAGGCAAACTCTTAAACTGTCTCTGTGTGAAAAAGTCCTTGTGACAAGGAGAAGGACATTTTGTAAAAAAAAAATATATGTCTACTATAAAGAGGAAGAAAACATATTAAGATGTTTTCTTAATAAATATAAAAATGATATTAAGGCAACTTGCTGATGAGGTGTTCAGTAACTATTAACAGGAAGTATTGATGGAGTAACAATATAATAGAAAAAAGAATCACTGAACTTAGAATAGCTTTTCTAAAAAGTTCTTAAACAGGAGTTGCTTTAGTAGTAAATAAAATTCAGCTGTATCACCCTGAAAAGCACACCAAGAACATGTGAATAACACTTTAGTCCAAAAGCATATAGGGTATGATAACATCATACTAAGATTAATAAACAGATGCATGAACTAAATCTGAACATTTTTTTTTTACATTTTATTTCATAGTATTTTCTTCCTGTTCCAGAAAGCATTTAAAAATAGTTTAAAATCACTAACTGGCTATTAACTTTGTGTTCATATTCATGACAAGACCCTGTTTAATTGGCATTGTTATATGCAATCTATATGGTGCTACCTCGGGATATTCCTTAGTACATGTACCCTGCCTTTTCTTTTTCTTTTTTTTTAAACAAATATTATTAATTTTTTTTTAAACACATAAACCAGCAAATAAAACATAGGATGTAGTAACATAAAATATCTTTTTCTAGAAAACACATAGAATATCTTGTTTAACAAGCAAGATAATTCCAACTTATCCCATTTCTATACAGGTACAATTTAATATATATATTTATCTTATCTGTTCAACTTCATATCCTTTCCCAACTTCTCTTTACTGCTCCCTTTCATTCTGTTTAATTGTATTTCTTTTATCTTAAATTATGTATATTCATTATATATAATTTCATTAGTTCTCTTCCAACATCCTTTCAAAACATACACAAAGCATAAATACATAAAACTTCTTTTTGGGAAGTGGCTTACTCCAGGTTAGATCTTTTTGTACAGACGTAAATCAAATTCGTGCTAACATAATATACTATTTCATATCTTAATTAACATTCTATATTTTCTATATATTTTCTCTCTTCTATTCATTCTTTTAATTCTATTTTATTTATTTCATCTCAATTCAAATAATTATACTTGCATCTTTTGTCCATTTTTTTTCAATCATCTATTTTTCTTTCCTTTTTAATACAATATTTTCCCTGTAACCACTAGTTGAAGTATGATAACTTAAACATTTTCAAGCTTCTCTTTAATGCATTATTAATTCATGTAACATTTTAATTTTCTAATTCAATTTCAAATACTAATGTCTACCATACAATCTTATGTACTTTTGCAGAATCATTTTTATAAAATTATATCTTACCCCTTATCTCTAAAAACCACTTGTTTTTTGGCATCTTGTTTAAAGCTTTTATGACTTCTCTTTCCTTTTTCCCTTCCTTTCTTATCAATTCTGGCTTTTTGACACACACACACATACACACATCTCTCAAGTTTCACTCTCTTAATCCTCCCTCTCTGTTGTATTTCTCTTTTCTGTTGCTTTCTGACATCGTATCGATTTTCCATCTTAATTTTCTTTTCCTTGGTTGCTTTTTTAAGTCCTGAATTCACCATTTCTTCACACACACCCTTACGCTTTTCTTCCTCCATGAAAAGTATCTGTCCATTAAAGATGGCTTCTTCTTCTTCTTGGTCCCAGCCTTCCTGTCGCTGTTGTATTTCATGATAGGTAGAAATCGCCATTTCTAAAAAGTGGAAAATAGATCCAGAAGAGCCCATGCCTTCCTGTTCCTCTTCTTTCAATTTTTGAAATTCCATTTGTAAATCTTCAAAAGATAATGCCATTTTTCCCTTTTTTTAAAACAACCGAAATATCTTTAATCTTTCAAGAAGTAGTTCACAAAGATCCCAAAGTCACAAAGCAAACCAAATCAAAACAAACAGTTCCATTTAGCACTTTCTTCTTTCTATATTTTCTCTTCCTAGGGTAGAATTCAAATAACACAGTTCCAAAGTAATCTTCTAGAAGTCCATAATATCTTTTATTTTTGATCTTATAAGCTCAAAGCAGTCTCCTTCAATACAGTCTTATGTTGTTTATGCAATATAACTAATAAAGTATGAACTTGGAGTCAAGTGCAGGGTTCTGGCCCTGCACTTCTAATTGGCTGTTAAACGGCCGGACCGGATTGGCCTGTTCCAGGGAATCCGATTGGCCCTTAACAGAAATGTCTTATTGGTTTAAGAGCTAACGTTCCTAGCTCATCATTGGTTAATCATTACAAGGTTTGCCTATATAAGGCAGGTTTTACTGCTGTTCAATTGAGCAAGTTATGATGTAAATAAAGAGCTGAAGTTCACCGTTCAGAAGCTTGTCTCCATTCTTCTCGCCCATGCTCAAAACCTAACACTGGCGACGAGGATGGGATATGGAGACATCTGAACCAACGGAACCAAGAAGCAATACCAAGCACATGACAGACGGTGCCAACAACGGAACCATGTCCGGCGGCATCGTACCACCCGCTCCGTTCGATCCGACACAAGAGGACTGGGAGTCCTACATGGATCACTTCCAAATGTTCCTTGAGACGAACAACTTAAAGGACGCCACACCAGGAAAGAAACGGGCGGTGTTCCTAACGCATTGTGGTCCAACTGTATTTAAGATGGCTAAAGCACTAGCCAAACCCCGAGAAGTGAAGGCCATGGATTGGGATGACCTCGAACCTATCCTGCGAGCCCACTACGCTCCTACCGTGCCTACGCTCGTGAGACGCCACGAGTTTTATCAAAGAAACCAGCGAAAGGGAGAAAGCGTGGCCGACTTCATAGCAGACTCCATAACTTGGGAGGCCTCTGCGGATTCACCGATCTCGAAGAAGCGCTAAGAGATCGCATAGTTCTTGGATTAGATGCTCCAGGCGTCCAAAGCAAGCTGATGGCAAAAGGCAACATCAGCCTTGCCGACGCCATTGCCGATGCTACCGCGGCAGAGGCAACCAAGAAGTCGGCTGCACAATTATGCCGAAACCACGCTCTGATACCACCACCGGCCAGCAAAATCTCATCTAGTGCAGAGGGGCAGCTCGCGACAACATACCACGAGGACCTCTCTTCGTCGTCACATAGCGACGAAGAAGGGGTCCATCGACTGCAGTCCAACCACTACCCGAAGCCTGTATGCCCTTGCGCTGGATGTGGAGCCAACCATGCCAGGTCCGAATGCAAGTTCCACGATGCACTCTGCCATGAGTGCGGGAGACGAGGCCACATCGGACGGGTCTGCCGCAGCTTGCCAGGACCCAGCCAGGCCTCAAAAGGGACCAACTATCACCAATCGACAAGAAACCGTCCTGTAAGGCGAGTGCCAGTGTACCAATCCTACAGAAATCAACCTTTGCAGAGAGAAGAGGCTCACCATACTATCACTATCAGTCACGCCTCAACCTTGGACACTAAGAAAATCCGAGTAACAGTAGCCATCGAGAATTAGCCTTGCCACATGGAGGTCGACTCGGGATCATCTCTCTTGATGGTGTCGTGGAGAACACTCAAGCAACTCATTCCCACAGTTCAACATCAAGATCTTCGGTTCCAACGCCTCATCCTCAAGGACTACCAGGGGAATCGAATCCCTGTCGTCGGGTCTTGCCGAGTCTGAGTCTCTTTCAAGAAGCACACAGCATACTTACCTTTGACAGTCATCAATAGCGATAGGCCTAGCCTACTGGGCCTCCAATGGTTCACGCCACTCGGCATTGAAGTGGCCGGCATAAACCGAGTCGGTGGCTGTGACTGGGAGCAAGACCTTATCTCTGAGTTCAGGGACGTCTTCGTGGACAGCTTAGGCGAGTACAAGGGGACCCTGATATCATTCAGCCTAGATCCCAAGGTAGCTCCCATTCGCCTAAAGTCCTGTCGAGTTCCGTTTGCCTTAAGGGCAAAAATCGACGAGCAACTTGACAAACTGATAGCTCAGGGGGTGTTGGAGCCCATCGATCACTCCCGTTGGGAAACCCCTATTGTAACACCCATTAAGCCAGATGGGTCAATCCGAATTTGTGGGGACTACCGGGCCACCTTGAACCATGCCCTCCAGCAAAACGCGTATCCAGTTCCGGTGGTGCAGCACCTCCTCCATTCTCTGGGGGCGGGAAAGTTTTCGCTAAGTTAGATTTAGCTCAGGCATATCAGCAATTACCAGTAGATGAAAAAACGGCACAGGCCCAAACTATTGTGACTCACCAAGGTGCCTTTAAATGTACCCGGCTGCAATTCGGAGTTAGTGTAGCCCTGGGGATCTTTCAGAGCCTTATGGAAAGGTTATTACAAGGATTAAGGGTGTGGTCCCCTATTTTGACAATGTATTAATTGCAGCCCCAACTAAAAAAATCTTACAGGACTGGTTAAAATTAGTCCTAAGAAAATTCCAAGAAGCCAGTCTTAAGGTTAAAAAAATAAATGTAAATTGTGCACTGACAGTGTTGAGTTTTTAGGGTACCTGATTGATAGCCAGGGCATTCAACCTACCGAAGGTAAATTAAAAGCGATCAAAAACTCTCCCAGGCCACGAAACAAGGCCGATCTCCAGGCTTTCCTAGACCTCATCAACTTCTATAATGTGTTTTTACCGCACAAAGCAACTGTCGCTGAACCGTTACACCGATTGTTAGATAAAAGGGCAATTTGGTTATGGGGTTACCGTGAAGAACAGGCGTTCTGAAATGTTAAAAAACTGCTCACTTCTGACTCTGTACTCATGCAGTATAACGAGACTTTGCCGTTAGTTATAACCTGTGATGCATCGCCTTTCGGGGTGGGCGCCATTTTGAGCCATGTACTGCCTAATGGGAACGAAGCCCCTGTTGCATATTTTTCAAAGACTCTTTCAAAAACGGAGCGAAACTATGGACAAATTGATAAAGAAGGCCTCACAATCGTTTCACATTCGCTGTGAAAAGATTTCACGAATACGTGTATGGCAGGGTTTTTATTTTTGTGACTGACCACAAACCATTGCTAGGGATAATAGCCGGAAATAAGCCGACTCCCTACATATTATCCCCTAGGATGACCCGATGGTCAGAATTCTTAGCTGCTTAGAACTATCGGCTGCAATACTGCCCGGGGAAAGCCATTCCCCATGCCAACGCATTGAGCCGAGCACCGCTTCCAGAAACTCTCGACGATCCGGCACCAATGGTAACCACGTTGCAAATTGAGGCACTCAACTCGCCGCCACTGACCACTCGAGACATCGCGAGAGAAACCAAACGCGACCACACCCTAGCACGAGTCCTAGGCTGGGTAGAATGCAGATGGCCATTGGACCAATTGTCTGATGACTTCACACCATTCAAGTCTCGACAGACCGAGCTCTTCTCCCAGAAAGGCTGTGTCATCTGGGGCGATAGAGTCGTTATCCCAGAACGGCTCCGAAAAGCGCTGCTGAAAACCTTGCACAATGGCCACCCAGGCATCGTGCGAATGAAAGCCCTTGCACGAAGCTACGCATGGTGGCCGGGCATTGATAAGCAAATCGAACAGTGGGTTAAAGCTTGTCCCAAATGCCAAGAAGTCAGCAATGCCCCTCCAAAAGCCATGCCTACCGAATGGGAGACACCACGTGGACCCTGGTCCAGAATTCACCTGAACTTCGCAGGGCCAACCAAGGGCCACACCTTCCTGCTTACCGTCGATGCCTACTCGAATTGGCTTGAGATTCATCGCATGACGACTACGAACTCTGAGGCAGTCATCAAGATTTTAAACAGACTCTTTGCAACCCACGGATTACCAGACGTCCTGGTATCCGATAACGGCCCACAATTTACTGCACTAGCGTTCGAGCAGTACCTCACTGACCGGGGCATCCGCCATGCGCTCACCTTGCCTGCGCACCCTGCGACCAATGCCAAGCAGAACGCATGGTCCAATTTGTAAAGAAAACCTTGCAAAAGGTAAACTACGATAACATTGACGACAAAGTCAATCAAATCCTCTTCTTGCAACACATCACCCCACATAGCGTCACCAACAACACTCCTGCTGAACTGCTAATGGGACGAAAGCTCCGCTCCCACCTCGACCGGTTGCACCCTGCTTATGAACCGGAGAAACCACTAGGATCCAGCGGCTGCTGTCGCACCTTCCAGGTAGGAGACCTGGTTTATGCAAAAAACCTATCAGGTGACCCATTGTGGGTGAAAGCGACGGTAGTACGTGTAACCGGCCCCAGATCCTACCTTGTGCAATGCCGTGACAATAAACTCTGGAAACGGCATATCGACCAGTTACGGTCACGACTTGCAGCAGCCAGTCCGCAACTCCCCTGTGACCAAACTGAGGGGGGGGAGGTACGGAAGAAGATGAAGCCCTAGGAAACCCATTCGAAGGGAATGACGATTTAACAGAAACCCAGGCTGTGGAGCCGGAGGAAGAAACATTTGCACCTCAAGAAATTGCAGAAAATGGGGGCAACGATGCAGAAGTGAACTCTGAACCGGAGGCAGCCCCACTACCAAACAGCAATCAGCAGGACTGCAACCAACCAATACAGCAAAAGTCAAAGAGACTAAAAAGACAACAGTCCTATTTAAAGGACTATATAACTGCGCCCTGAACTAAGAAGCCAGGGGGAAGGGGTGTTGTGTATGCAATATAACTAATAAAGTATGAGCTTGGAGTCAAGTGCATGGTTCTGGCCCTGCACTTCTAATTGGCTGTTAAACGGCCGGACTGGATTGACCCGTTCCGGGGAATCTGATTGGCCCTTAACAGAAATGTCTTATTGGTTTAAGAGCTAATGTTCCTAGCTCATTATTGGTTCATCGTTACAAGGTTTACCTATATAAGGCGGGTTTTACTGCTTTCAATTGAGCAAGTTATGATGTAAATAAAGAGCTGAAGTTCACCGTTCAGAAGCTTGTCTCCATTCTTCTCGCCCATGCTCAAAACCTAGCATCTTAAAATAAATCTTTACCTCTTCCCTTCCACTTATAACAAATAAAAAGAATTTTAAGTTTTTAATTCCAATGTCCAGAAATCCTTTATCCCCTTGGCTTAAAATTTCAAGTTTACCTTCTATGCCCAAGCAGGTTTTCCAGATTTCCAACTGCTGTTTCTGTGGGAAGGGAGAGTAAAAGAAAGTAACTTTCCCTTTCAGCTTTTTTTTTTTCGCCACTTTTACGATGTTCCTTGGGAGACAATGTATCCTTAGAATGTTTCAGTTTTCAGGGTATTTTGAGGTTTCTTGTAGTCCTGGTTCAGCCAAAACTTTCACCTTCACCTGCTTCCTCCAGCACAAATTTTACCCAGCTGCAGGCTTCTTTGTGACAGCCATTGCTGATCGCCGCTCCACTGCCTTGGGAAAAAGGGGTTTTGCCAGCTGAGGAGGGGGTTTGCGATACCCCCAAACCCAAATCTGGATCCCCTCTATCTTCGGCTGCCTCTATGGGGCAGCCCTATCCTCTGGATCCATTCGGATTGGAGGAACCTCAGCGGCGAGCGCAGCAGGAATCGCGGAGGATCGCAAATTCCTGCCGCCGCCGAAGCCTTGCAAAACCAGAAACCTACCCTGCCTTTTCTTAATAATGGTCAAACCAGGGGATGAGTTGTCTTCATACATTATGCTAAGCCAGTGATGGCTAACGTATGACACGCGTGTCACTCGTGACACGCCAAGGCACTTTGACTGACACGCCTGTCGGTGTGGGGAAAACCTGCACATTTAGAGGCTGCCTGTGCTCTGCTCCAATCCCTGCTCCCTGCTTGTTGTGTGGAGGTGTGGTGTCACCACTGCCTCAAGATCTTTGCAGCAGAGAACCAGTTTTAACCGCCATAAACTGAGGTTTGTCAGTTTCATTACTTCAGGAACGCTACAGGAGGAAAGGAGACCCATGAGGTTCACAGCCCTGTAACGTGGCATTCCGATCCCCACATCCTGCACCTGCAGCCCTGAGACCAGGGAGATGAGTTTCACAGCCCTGTGTGATCACCCCAGCCCAGTCCGTCATAAACCAAATTATTTATATTTCTTGAAGTGACCCACACGACCCAAGGAAGGCTACACTTTTTCCCTATTTTCGACACACCAAGCTGAAAAGGTTAGCCATAAGTGTAAGCCATGATATGATTTGTTTAGTGAAGTAACCATTTGACACAGTAAACCATGCATATATATGAAACAATAGTTCTTTTTGTGATTGTGATTACCTTCTGTTTTATCAAACATGAAACCATAAGGAAAACTAGACATGGCTTCTACAATTTTCCTAACAAAAACTCACAACTGGCCTCTCTTGTGCAAAGAAAGATTTCCAATTTCCTTCCTTTGATATGCATTATCCAGAATAGAACTCTTCAGAACTCTGAAACTGATACATACAAGATCACAAAAGGTGTATCATTGCAGTTCTTTGGAAAACAGTTAGATGCTTGTTCAATACAAAACCAAAATATGTGAAAAAACTCACTTCCTATTTTTAGCCATTGTACTTCATGCTGTTCAGATAACTTAAACTGGAGAACTCAGTGTACTGTAAATACAACCTGTGTTATATCTCCAATGCTCCATAAAGGTTTCTTGCCCCCAAAATCCCATGGCTGCCAACTCTCACGCAATCAGCGTGAGACTCACACAATTCAACCAATTTTGACTGTCTCACTCTGATAAACGAAATCTCACGCTAAACCCCCAAAATGGAATGTACAAAAATAAATATATCTCTACATTCTCTGATATTCCGAATATCGATATGCCCAAGCCCAAAGTTTCGAGAAGTGAAGCCTCCGATCCTGGGCGGCTTCAGAGGGCGAACAGAGCATGTGCGAGAGGACGTTGCCCGCATTGATTTCTGTACTGGGGTGAGGAGAGAATTCCACGCTGCAGGAAGCGGTTGCTCCTTTCCGCTCTAGGATGTCACAACTCTCTGGGCTTAACCCTTGCGCTGCACTCTGCTCTGGCAGGCGGAGATGAGAGAGACGAACTCTCTATCCCCCATGAAGTACGACTACAGGGCATCCCTGGGCCTTTCTCGAGAGCTGAGCTCCCATCATCCCCTCCCCGCACCCATCTGGTCTCAAGGCCGCTGGGATTGGGGCGCAAAGGCGCGTCCCTCTCGGCCTCCCTCTCGCAAGGGGAGCTGCCGTGGCTCGGCTTCTCTCGCTCCCCAGCCTGATGGGAAGTCCCTGGAGAGGGAGGGGGAAGAGGGGGGAGGGCTCCTTCCCGGGTACATTGTGTCCCTCCCCCCGCCCTTTGCACCTAGATATGCGCCCCCCCCACTCCCCTGGGTCCAAGAGGCTGCAAGAGGGTCTGGCAGGGAGGAGCCTCTCCAGGAAGGGGGTCCCGCCAGAGGGCAGGCTGGAGCGGGGTGGGGGGGGCTTGCAAGGAGGGGGGTTTCCTGTCCCCTCCGAGCCCCAATCGCAGCTGGTGCAGGAGTTTCTCTCTTTTTAGGCTTCTTTCCCCACTTGATGCCAGGAACGTTTGGATGCTCTTTGGGAGCCCCTGGGAAGGAATCTCACCTTGAGGGGTCTCCCCACAAATGCCAAGCAAAGGGGGGGGAGTGGCCACTGTCCTCTCCTCTCCTCCCCCAGACAATCCAGGACTTCCCTGCAGGGGAGCAGCTGATGGCAGCATTGCTGGGGTTCCATGCACAGACTGGGAGGGGGGCGTTTGGGGAGTGAAGGACACCAGCCTCCCCCCCCCATTCTGTGTGTGTGTGTGTGTGTGTGTCCATCTGCCTGCCTGGCCCTTTCCGACCCTTCAGCTGGACTGTGAGGCTGGTGGGTCCAAGACTCAGCCTGGATCCCCCTCCCCTCCGCAGGTGGGAGGCCCAGAGGGTGGGAGAGGGCTGGGAAGGGCCGTTTCTGCCCAGCTCCAAGGCCGGGAACCCTGGCAAGGCCCCCTCCACCCCCGGGGCCATGTGAGGGAGGCTTCTGTGGCCCTGAAGAGGCAGCCTGGAGGGGCCGGATCCCAGGCACTTGGGACGCCCCTCTCAGCCAGGGACCCTGGAGGAGGAGGAGAGCCGGAGCAGCCCAAAGGGACGGAGCAGATGGGCAGAGGCCCAAGAATGTGGACCCTTTCCGGCCAAGATGGTCAGTGAACTGCATTATTAATATCTTACAAATCCGGTTCAAGTACATTGGTGCTGCTTGCATGTATGTATGTATGTATATGTCCAAATCATGACTAAAGTATGCATCAGATTGCACCATTTAAAATGTAAAATTGTCAAAGCTCCCTACCGTGGAAGGGGGGACACCCCCCTTCCACACCATCTCCCCCTCAGTCGCTCCGCTCCCTCACAGTGTCTCACTCTGAACTATCACTCAAGGTTGGCAGCCCTGAAATCCACAATACAATAGTGGGTGGATATGTATTAAGTATATATAGACACACATATATACATACGTACCCATATTTCTGTACAGAAAATTTCTATTCTGTTCAATGAGTTTTCTGTCTTACTCAGACATTATATCGTTAATTCGGTGTTACTCTGGCTGAGACACAACTCCAGCCTTTTTCCTAATATTCAATGCAATAGAATTTTGAAAAAGATTTCAAACCAGGGTAATTATTGCCAAGTAATTTTTTTATACTAAGCTGTAATATGTCTATATAAAAATGATAGACCAGATCATATGAGAAGTATTCATTTCATGTCCATCTTCATTTTACAACTCACACAATGGGAAATGATAATTAATTGGCCAAATCTAGTTGAGTCACTCATGTTCAATGCAGTGTCAAGAGAAAAGGGCATAAGCAAGCAATCAAACCCCTTCTTTCACCTTATCCTTCTGCTTTAATGCTGCTTCTCTGAGCTACCTGAAACCACTAGCATTCAGAGTTTCTACTGATTGGAATTTCCATTTTCACTGAACATAACCTAAGTAACTACTATTGTGGTACATATGCAGAAAAACATTTGTTTCCCTGGAATACACAGATTTTGTAACAATTTCCCGATGGGTCATTGATTTAGTTTGAGAAAGCATGCAGACAGCAAAATTAGAATTGCCATCAGCTTCTATTTTCCTAGGCAGAGTGGAAATCTGCTGCAATTGGCTTCATCACAGAAAATGTCAGATTAGTTCTTTATTTAAGACAGTGCAAGTTGCAACACATAATCTTTGGACCAGAATCACATTTCAAAATCTTTACATAATTCATTAATACAATATACACATGTTTATAATTCAAATATATTAGAGTATCCAAATTCACTTCTGTTATGAAACAGGTTTGAACTGTTTTAATTCTCTGACTACTGAAGCCCAAAAGCTGACAGATTGCCTCCTAGTGAGAAATTGCTACTTTTTCAGAATAGAAAAGTAATAAAATTTATTTTAAAAAAAGAAATTGCTACTTAATGGGATGAGAAGAGATGTGATTTGCTGCAGATGCTAGTCTATTATGCAATTGCCACGACCCATATAACAGATTAACAAAATTGGAAGGGACCTTGTAGGTCATCTAGTCCAACCCCTGCCCAAACAGGAGACCTTACACCATTTCTGACAGATGGCAGTCCAGTCTCTTCTTGAAAGCTTCCAGTGGTGAAGCTCCCACAACTTCCGAAGGCAAGTGGGTCCATTGATTGATTGCTCTCATTATCAGAAAGTTTCTCCTTAGTTCCAAATTGAATCTCTCTTTGTTCAGTTTCCATCCATTATTCCTTGTCTGGCCTTCAAGCGCTTTGGAAAATAGCTTTATCCCCTTCCTCTCTGTGGCAGCCCCTCAAATATTGGAAGACTGCTCTCATGTCTCCCCTGGTCCTTCTCTTCTCTTCACTAGACTAGCCATGCCCAGTTCGTGCAACCATTGATTGTATGTTTTAGCCTCCAATCCCCTAATCATCCAGGTTGCTCTTCTCTGCAGTCTTTCTATAGTCTCAATGTCTTTAGTATAATGTGGTGACCAAAACTGCATGCAGTATTCTAGGTGTGGTCTTACTAAGGCTTTATAGAGTGGTATTAATACCTCACTTGTTGAATGGGCATACAATGTCACTAGCATAGGTATCAGAAGAATTAATCTTCTGGGTTCTTCATTTTATAGACTTCTGAAGGAAAATGAGAAAGTACTTTTGAACATTCTGGAGGGGGGAAAAGTTCCAAATCAGTGGCTTAAAGAGCAGACCATCTCTATTCCTGTGATTCCAGAAACATATATGTTACAGAGAGGACACCGATCCAATGATGTACTTCAGTGCAAGGCATTTTTATTGTCAGCAATAAGAAGTACCAAAAAAAAAAAAAAAAAAGCAAAACGTACAGATTTAAAGTAATTTTTAAAGTAAAGTATTTTAAAATCAATAACAAAAAAAAGAAAAAAAGGTGGAACTGTTGTGAGACAAGAACGGCCACGCTGGTGTTCTTTTAAAACTATGTGATTAGTACAGAGTAATCTATTTCTGATTACATGCAACAACAGGAAAGAATAATTTAAGCAATTGTATGGCAGAGTATTCTGTGCTTTCTTTAAAGACATCAGACATGCTGTGAGCTGAATTCTCACTGGGCATATCCAGCCGAGGTGCTAGGAGGCATAATATGAGAGTGTGATCTGGAATGTGTTGGAGTTAATGACTCTTGAGGAAATAGGCAGGGTTCTTTGTGTTGTTAGCTTGGTCACCTGTTTGTTGCATCCAGGCTATTCTTGACTTGTTTAAGGTCATCTATCATGGGGTACAAATGGTGGCCTCTTTGAGAGAGGGATGATGCTGAAGGCCTTGAAAGAGGCTGTGCTATACCCCATCCACAAAAGGTCCAATTATTCTAGATGAGTATCATCCTGTCTCCAACCTTTCCTTTTTAGGGAAATTGTTGGCATTTTTCCAGGTGAGGCTAGAATTTCAGAGGATCCTAGAGGAAGCAGATTATCTGGATTAAGTTTAGTCAAGGATGGATTTTATATGATGACTTATGGCAGAATCAGGATGAAGATGATGTATCAGCAGCTTTCAATACCACTGACCATGGTGTCCTCCTGAACCAAATGTGAAGGTAATTTTCTTCCAGATGTGGTCGTGTGGCCAGCATGGCTATATGCCAAAGATGTACAAAATGTTGTTAACTTCCCACCAAAGTGATAGCTATAGCACTTAGACTTGTATATTGCCCCATACTCCTTTATAGCCCCATCTAAGAATAGAATCAAGCATATTGTCCCCAGAAATCTGGGTCCTCATTTTACCCATCTTGGAAGGATGGAAGGCTGAGTCAACTTTGAGCTGGTCAGAATCAAGCTGCTGGTAGTTGGCAGAATTAGCTTCCAATACTGCATTCTACCTATTGGCAACTGGCATGTATTTATGATGATTGCAGTGTCCTGAGATCACGTGATCACCTTTTGCGACCTTCTGACAAAGGTACCTATTAATCTACTCACATGTGTATGCTTTTGAACTGCAAAGTGGACAGGAGTTGAGGGAAGGAACAGGAGCTCATCCTGTTGTGCTCCCATTTCAATTATGTTTACACAATGTTCATGCTGAGTAGGAATTCAAGTGCAGCCCATGTACAAGCTACCTAGTTAGACAAGGCTGTGATAAGATTATATCTGTTGGGATCTTGGAACAGAACATTTCATCTTTTCATTGTGATGTTATAGTTTATTACTAGCTCTATATCCGTGCTTTGCTACGAAACTATGTGACCAGGCTTAGTTTTTTGGGGAGAAAAATAAGGGGAAAAATATTGTGCCTCTGCCTAACAGCATCCATTGGTATTCATCTGGCTAGCGTCCTGTTGGTGTGTGAGAGGGTTGAGGGCTGTTTGGAAACTGAAGTAGTATGTGCTGTGTGAGCAAAAAGGAAACAGCAAGGAGCCTGGCCGTGGCTTAGCTCAACTGTTCTGTACTAAAGCTGGTTGCTGCTGTGAAACTAAAACTGAAACTGAAACTCCTCTGCTTGTGTTTTACATTTGGATTTCTTTTCAGGTGGGGAGGGGGGGAATAGAATTCCTTAGCATCAGAGCGTGTTAATAATAATATACAAAATGCTAATATTCTAATGGTCATTTCAAAAAATCCTTTCTTAGTGAGCACCTAGAAGCCAAGAGGAACATAGATGCCAAATGTAAAGTTTGTAGGCTTTATGGTTCTGGAGATTTTGTGATGATGCATGAGTGTTATTTCGCTTTTATATATATATAGATTTACTACTGAGATTGTACATTGCTATTACCTTAGAAGATGAAAAATACTGGAAATACCTAAATAAACCTGTATATAAATCAGTTTTCTATTGCCATTTGTGAAAAGCAAATTAAAACTGTCTACTTCTGCATCAGTTGTTTTGCCTCTTGCAAAAGTATTTGTTTAAAGGTGAGTTTGTTTCCAGGTGTTTGTTTAAAACTGAGCTCTCTTTGCTGTCAGGTATCCAGCATGGACCATGACCAAAGCACCAGTGGCCAGCCTGAACAGCAACAATCATCTTCCGCAAACAACTCTGAAGATCTGCCTTCTCAGAATGGCTTCGGGAGAGCAAGCGAGACACTGTTTCCTCAGTCCGCTGAGAACACAGCCCAGGCTCAGCCTGAAATAAAGCTCTGTGATATATCTGAGGAGCTGAGCCAACAGCTGGAGGACATTATTAAAACCTATGGGTCAGCTGCCTGTTTGTTGGAGGAAGGGAATACAAAAACAACAGATGGAGCTGAGAAAGGAGAATCGTTCAGTCCCGAAGATGGGGACTATGAGGATGGCCATGATGAGGCTGAAAAAGAACAGGTCCCTTTGGGGGATGCCTCCGGATTGAAGGAGGCCAGTATTCCAAAAGAACAAAAACTGGAAAAGAAAATCCTGAAAGGATTAGGCAAGTAGTTATTTGGGTAATTTAAATGTGGAACTTTAAATGTGAGTCATTGCTTGTATCAGGAAAAACATGACACATTTTTGATAGTTTCACAATTGTCAAATACCATCTCTACATCAATTTGTAAAAACTTTCTCTTAAAATTATTCCACAAAGTGAATTTAATGTTGATGGAATTCTATTCCAAAAAGACAAAAGGACTTTCCCCAACCCTTTCATGTAGATGCTAATCTGCATACGGAACAAGATAAAATTATATGCAACGTGATTTGTTAGTGACAAGGACATTGAATAGTAATCCCTGCACTATCTTGTGACCAAGCCCTAATCCTAAAAGCCAGAATCGCTGCAACAGGATTGCAAAACAGAGCCCAACCCTAAGGGACACCCTGGAAATATAATATTATTAACATCTAGCTTTCTGCATTCTTTTAGCTTATCATCTTACAAAATGTAATTATTTTAAATTCATGGGTAGGCATTTTATGCATCACCCTCCTGATCTTTTTAAAATACAGAAGCAATAAAACCAAATTAGTCACAATTTTCAGATTAAAATATATTCATACAATCTTAATTTTTTCTGATGCATTATCACTTTGATCATGGCCTCTTATCCCATTTTCCTGATTCAGGAAAAGAGGCTACCCTGCTGATACAACATCTGACCAAGCTGAATACATCAGAAGAGAAATTGGAGCTCTTATTTAAGAAGTATGCTGAACTGGTTAGTATGAGGATCCAGGGTAGAGGGGGGGAAACTGTTTTATTTTATTTATTTTGTCAAGCAATTATAAGATAACAGCTATAAGTATAAATATAGTTATGAATACATGAAATGGATACATCTAAGAAAAATAAAATAAAAAAGTAAAAAGAAATAATAGGACAGGGACGGTAGGCACGTTGGTGTGCTTATGCATGCCCCCTATATGTTTAAAAACATGTCTTATGTAGTGCAAAATGACCAGTTTGCCATCCTAAATCTGGGGAAGGGAAGATTCCGCCACTCATTTGCCTGCCTTAGTTATACTGTGTAAGACACACAAGTTTCATCAGTCATGCTATTGACAGGACAAGTAGAGGAAAAAGGGAATTCACAAGAGGAGATTTAGCTATATTTCATCTGTTCATTCCATTGGAGAGCCTTAAGGTACTCAATATTGGCTTTATATATGTATAATAAAGCATCTAACCAAGTATAATAAATTGGGACCTGTTCTGTCCCCTCATCTGAATTCTTGAGATCCCCGCGCTTTGATTGGCCAAAGCGTGGAGTGCTCTGATTGGCTAGGCGAGTCGCGCCAATTGGCTCGCTGAGAATCTCCTGCGATTGGTCAATTCAAATTGCGGGAGATTCAAAGTGGTGCCATTGGCCGCGGCCGCCGCAGCTTGGAAATAAAAAGCCGCGAAGTTTTCCTCTAGCCTCAGTTCGGTTCCTGACTAATAAAAAGAGCTTGAAACACAGTCACCGACTCCTGGCTTCTGTCCACGCGGACATAACACTGGCGACGAGGGTGGGATCCTCATCCTGAACCGAAGCACGTGTCCGACGGAAGCCAGCCAACCGATGAGATGGCCAGCATCGCGCCACCAACCCCCTTCAACCCCGCTACCGAGGACTGGGAATCTTACATGGACAGATTCCACATGTTCCTCGAATGCAACGATCTGAAGGATGCCACGGGACCGAAGAAACGAGCCATCTTCCTCACACACTGCGGGCCCACAGTGTTTAAGATGGCAAAAGCGCTAGCCAAGCCCGCCGACGTTACCGTGATGGATTGGAAGGACCTCGAACCATTGCTCCAGAACCACTACACTCCAGCCGTGCCCATCCTCATCCGATGGCACGAATTTTATTGGCGGGACCAGCGGTCGGGCGAGAGTCTCAGTGATTTCGTTGCAGAGCTGCGGCGCCTGGGAGGACTATGTGAGTTCTCCAATATGAACGAGGCCCTTCGGGACCGAATCGTGCTCGGCCTTTGGGACCCCGTTCTCCAAAGTCAGTTGATGGCTAAGGGCAACATCGCTCTCACCGATGCCATCTCCGAAGCCACTGCCGCCGAAGCTACCCGACAGTCAGCTGACCACATGCGGAGACCGAACGCCAGGGACCGCACCGCAAACAACAACCCTGCAAGGTCGACCGAGGCCCAACCTGAAACCACCATCCACCAGGGCGAACTCCACTCGACCTCAGGTATGTCCGACGAGGAGGAAGACATCCACCTTCTCCAGGCAGTCCGCGACCAGCGCAGCCGGCGGAGTCGTAAGTCGAGGACCGCGTGTGCCGGCTGCGGAGGCGACCACCCCAGATCCGAATGCCGGTTCTTCGACTCCGTTTGCCGGCACTGCAACAAGAAGGGCCACATTGCACGCGTTTACCGCCTCAAGAAGACCAACAGCCCCAGGCGATGGGACCTGAGCGAGCGGAGACGAGAGAGCACACCCCCCAGGACCAGAGACCAGCCAACAGACAACCGCTGGGAGCGAAATGGATGAGCCCAACGAAGCGGCGAGGCCAGGCGGAGAGAAGAGACACATCAGACGGTCACCATCGGCCACGCCACAACCACAGATGCCAGAAAGGTCTACGTGGAGGTAGGAATCGAAGGCGAACCCTGTAAAATGGAGGTGGACTCCGGGTCCTACCTCTCAATGGTAGCCTGGCAAGAAATTAAACGCTTGGTGCCTACCATCCAGAGAAAGCAACTAGAAAACCAGTGACTAATCCTTAAGGACTACCAGAGAAACCGCATCCCTGTAGTCGAAACAGGACAGTTTACAGTGACCTACAAGGGACACGCCGAAAGACTTCCCTTAACCATCATCGATCGAGACTGACCTAGCCTACTGGGACTTCAATGGTTCGCACCGCTAGGCATCGCAGTCACGGGCATCGACCACATCGCCGAAGCTGACTGGGAGCAGCGACTGGCCCGGGATTTCCAGGAAGTGTTCAACGGCACCCTAGGCAAGTACTGAGGGCCCCCTCTATCCTTCAGCCTAGACCCCCACGTTCCCCCGAAACACCTAAAATCAAGGTGGGTACCGTTTGCACTCAAACCGAAGATAGACGAGCAAATTGACAAGCTCGTCAAGCAAAGGGTATTACAACCCATAGACCACGCCTGGTGGGAGACCCCCATAGTCACCCCGATTAAGCCTGATGGGTCAGTGAGAATCTGCGGGGACTATAAGGCCACCCTAAATGGCGCCTTGCAGCAAAGCGCTTACCCCGTCCCAGTAGTGCAGCATCGCCTACACTCACTGGGAGGGGGCAAAGTTTTTGCGAAACTCGACCTGGCCCCAGCATACCAGCAACTGCCGGTCGACGAGGAAACTGCAGAGGCACAAACCATAGTCACCCACCGGGGAGCCTTTAGATGCAACCGCCTCCAATTTGGAGTCAGCGTGGCACCTGGAATTTTCCAGAGCCTCATGGAAAAACTCTTACAGAGCATCAAGGGGGTGGTCCCATACTTCGATGATGTACTAGTATCGGCAACCAACCAGGCCGAACTAGAGACTCGCCTAAGGGAGGTGCTAACGAGGTTCAAAGAAACCGGGCTTAAAGTGAAGAGGGAAAAATGCCAGCTGTACACAGAGCAGGTCGAATTCCTAGGATACCTCCTAGACCGACACGGCATTCACCCCACCAACAAGAAAATTAAAGCCATCGAGAACTTCCGGTTTGCGTGGCTTCGGGGCAGCAGGAATTCACGACAGCTCGCAATTCCTGCTGTGCTAGCCGTCGAGGTACCCCCGATCCAGATGGGTCAGGGGGATATGGCTGCCCTGTAGGGACAGCTGAAGACAGAGGGGAGTCGGAAAGGGAGGTGGGGGCATCGCAGACCCCCCCTTTCTCCGGGAAAACCCCTTTTTCCCAAGGCGGTGGAGCGGCGGTCAGCAATGGCCGCCACGAAGAAGCCAGCAACCGGGTAAGAACTGTGCTGGAGGAAGTGTGAAGAGTGAAAGTTCTGTCTGAGCCGGGTCAAGTAACACCTTTTAAATTGCCTGGAATTGAGCTGTTTGTTGCTGGAGGATACATTGTATCCCTAAGAAGAGCGAAAAGCGGCGGAGAAGCTGTTAAAGGGAATTTTTTTTTTTTTTTTTACTCTCCCACCCCACGGAAAAAGCAGAAATATTTGGATATATTAGACATTGAAAGTGGATTGTTTTGAAAGCTAAGATAAGAGACAAAGGGATTTTTCGACATTGAAAAATGTGAGAAATTGGAAAATCTCTGCTGGAGGTATGGATTTTTGATTATTAAAATTCTCATTGCAAGTGGGAAGGGAGAAAAAAAAAATTGGAGCAGAAGCTGAAAAAGGAGGAGATTGATTAGAACGTCTTTGTGGATCCCAAAAGAAGATATATGGTAATTGGACCTCTTTGATTAAAAATTAATTCAGAAAGAGAAAGAGAAGAAGGAAGAAAAGTATTAACTTTTGGAACTTTTTTTCTTTTTTTTAATTGCTTTTGATTGTCTTTGATTAAAAATTCTTGTGGTTGTTTTGGAAAAAGTTTCCCTTTTCATAATGGCATCGTCTGTGGATGAACTAGAGATTGAATATCAAAAATATAAAAAAGAAGATACTTTGGGCGCTTTGTTTCAATTTTTAGAAATGGCGTTATGTTCCTTTGAAAAGTTGATTACGCAGCAGAAGGACTGGGACAAGGAAGAAGAGGAAGAAGAAGCCATCTTTGATGAACAATGGGTCCCTTCTGGAGAGGAGGAGAAAAAGGATAAGAAAAAGGGGATTTTAAGAATTATAAAAACAACCAAAAGAGAGAAAAATGAGCGAAAAGATGGAGGCAAGGTTAGAAAGCAAAGGAAAAGGAGCAAGAAAAGCGAAGAGAAAAAGCAAAGGGGTAGAAAGGGCAAGGAGAAGAATAAGCAAGAGAGAAAGGGGGGGAGGAGAAGCCTTAATGGGGGGAAGCAAGACCTAAGGAAAAAAAGTTTATTTAGAGACAATGGGTGAATTTAATTTAGATTAAAAGAGGGATTCTGGAGGGTATATAAGAGTGTGTTTTTATATGTATATTTAGAATATAAAATTTATTATGTAATTTTAGAATTTTTTTTAAACAGAATCCCAAGAAAGATTGCTATATGTAGTATTTCTAAGTTAGGGTAATGAGTTATAGATGTTACTCCACTTGGTGTACAGGAGAAGTATAGTAAAAGAAAAAAAAGATGAATGGATAATTGGAAATAGAACAGACAAAGAATGTTGTTGAAAATGGTAATAAGATATGGAAGGATATATATGCTTTTTTTTTTTGGATTTTGTATATTGATAAAAGGCAATAAAATTTTAATTAATAAATAATTTGGATGGAAAAGAGAAGTAGGGACAAGATATGAAGTTAATATTATATGAAATATTGATATTATAATCTGGAAATGTTATGCCTTATTGGTCTATTATTATTATTTTTTCTTAGAAAAGAATTTATAAGCTGCTATGCCTTGATTCTTTGTGCATTGTTTTTATAAAACTGATAAAAATGGTTTTTATATATATATATAAAAAAGAAAATGATAATAAGATTTGGAAGGAGATATGGGTTGAATATGATGTTTGAATTTGTGTCTGTGTAAAGAGTTTTAACCCGGGAACAGACAACCTTCAGAAAAGATCTTTTAGTTTTGTTTATGTTTTGTGTTTGTATGTTTGTGTATTGTGCTTATGGTAAAACTAACAAAATTTGTTTTTTATAAAAAAAAAAAAAAAAGAAAAGAATCAATAAAACCTTGGAGGAATGTTAGATGAGAATAATTTATACAAGCCAGAAAGAAAAGAATATGATGACTATAAAATGGATAAATATGGAAGAGAAATGAAATTGAATAGGAGTAAAGAGAAAAAATGAGAAATTTGCTGAAAGATGTTTGTGTATCCATATGAAGATGGGATAAATTGGAATTATGCTGTATAAAAATAATGTTTTGTTTGACTTGTAAGGATTTACAATGTTAAGAGGTTTTATGTGTTTATGTATTTAATAGTTAATGATGTGTTGTTTTATCTTTAAAATCAATAAAAATTTGTTTCAAAAAAAAAAGAAAATTAAAGCCATCAAGGAAGCCCCCACACCCAAGTCAAAAACAGAACTGCAGGCGTTTCTGGGGCTACTTAACTTTTATAATGTCTTCCTGCCCCAAAAGGCGACCACGGCGGAGCCTTTACATAGACTTTTGGACAAGGCGGCTACCTGGACTTAGGGGAAACGCGAGGAAGCCGCCTTCAGAAAAACCAAGGACCTGCTCACTTCAGATGCCGTCCTCATCCAGTACAACGAGACTCTACCACTAGCCATCACATGCGACGCATCACCCTTCGGCGTTGGCGCTGTCCTCAGCCACACTCTCCCCGATGGAAAAGAAGCACCCATCGCATTTTTTTCAAGGACCCTCACCAAACCGGAGCGGAACTACAGCCAGCTGGACAAAGAGGCTTTGGCTATCGTCGCCGCAGTAAAAAGGTTTCACGAGTACTTCTACAGCCGGATGTTTACCATCATCACTGACCACAAACCACTGCTGGGAATCCTTGCAGGGAACAGGGCCACCCCGTACATTCTGTCTCCCCAAATGACAAGGTGGACCGAATGCCTGGCTGCCTACAACTACGGACTCACACACTGACCTGGTAAGACTATCTCCCATGCGGACACCTTAAGCCGCTCACCGCTACCTGAACCAGACACTGACCCAGCACCCACGATGACCACCCTCAGCATAGAGACTCTACCCAACCTACCCATAACCGTGTCAGACATTGTCCGAGAAACTAATAAAGACAAACGTCTGGCGCGGGTTTTGAATTGGGTAGAGAAAGGGTGGCCAGAAAGGGACAACGACGAGTCCGTCAGGACATACCGGAACCAGCAAACGGAACTCTCGTTACTAAAAGGGTGCATACTATGGGGGGATAGGGTGGTCATCCCGGAAAAACTACAAGGGAAGGTTTTGGAACTGTTACATGAGGAGCACCTGGGCATCGTTAGGACAAAAGCCCTGGCCAGAAGTTACGCTTGGTGGCCAGGGATGGACAAACAGATCGAGGGCTGGGTAGCAAGGTGTCAACGATGCCAGGAAACTAGGCCAAGCCCACCCGCAGCACCCATCCTAGAATGGGAAACCCCCAGGGGACCGTGGTCTAGGATCCACATAGATTTCGCTGGGCCCACAAAAGGACATACTTTCTTAATAACCGTAGACGCTTACTCCAACTGGCTGGAGGTAAGCAACATGAGAACAACCACCACGGAAGCCGTGACCAAAGAACTCTGCAAACTCTTCGCAACACACGGCCTCCCAGACGTCCTCGTTTCCGACAACAGGCCCCAATTCACCTCACTAGAATTCGAAAAATTCCTAGCAGAGAGGGGCATACGACATGCACTGACAGCCCCGGCGCATCTGGTGGTGAATGGTAGGGCGGAACGGATGGTTCAATTCACAAAGAAAACCATCCAGAAAATAGACCACGGGGAGATCCAGGACAAAATAAATAAATTACTTTTCATACAGCACATAACCCCAAACATCACAACAAATAAAAGCCCAGCAGAACTGCTAATGGGGAGGAAAATAAGGTCCCCACTAGATAGATTACACCCCACGTACAACCCAGAGAAACCCCCAGACTCCACCAGCAAACACCGAACCTTCGCACCAGGCGACGCCGTCTACGTGAAGAACCTAACCGGAGACCCATTATGGGTACCAGCCGTCATAACATAACTGACAGGCCCACACTCATACTGGCTACAAACAACCGACGGACGAGCGTGGAAACGCCACATCGACCAGTTAAGATCGAGGACGACCACACAAGAGACCACCGACGCGCAACCAAGCAAAACCAACCCCCGCAACACAAACCAAGAGGGGAGGGAATACCCAGGGAACCAAAACCCAGAAAAAATAAACCAGCCATACTCACCTGAAAGCAGCCAGCACGAAACCTCGCCAAGAAGAGACAGCCAGGCCAGCTCAACCAACCCAGGAAGACCAAGCAGGAGCGGCAAAACCCGCAGCTCAACCAACCCAGTTAGCCCAGGAGGGAGCTGCGGAGAGCGGCCCGGCCAGACAGACCAGGTGGTTCCCACGACGGAGTCCAGAGAAACAGAGACCCCGACCGAACCGGCCGGGATCCAACCTACGACTGACCTGCACAGGTCCAGTAAGCAGAGACGGAGCCCCACCTACCTACGGGGCTACGCAACGTAAGGACTGAACCAAGAGGGGAAGGGTGTTCTGTCCCCTCATTTGAATTCTTGAGATCCCCGCGCTTTGATTGGCCAAAGCGCGGGGCACTCTGATTGGCTAGGCGAGCCGCGCCGATTGGCTCACTGAGAATCTCCCGTGATTGGTCAATTCGAATCGCGGGAGATTCAAAGCGGTGCCATTGGTCGCGGCCGCCGTGGCTTGGAAATAAAAAGCCGCGAAGTTTTCCTGTAGCCTCAGTTCGGTTCCTGACTAATAAAAAGAGCTTGAAACACAGTCACCGATTCCTGGCTTCTGTCCACGCGGACATAACAGGACCTTTCTTCCCAGACATTTAATCATAGCACAAAAATGGCCTGGCAAATTCTATGCTAGTCTCATTATTGTCATTATCCAGTGGTGGGATTCAAATAATTTAACAAGGTCAGGTTGACCCAAGGTCAGGTTGGCTGTCATGGGAGGCGTGTCCCAAATTACCCACTCCACTCCCTGCTATCAAAGTGGATGCTAGATGCTGCACTGTATTGCAATGGAGAAATGGGCAATGGAGCAGCAGGCACAAGGGAAGGAGGAGGAGCAGGGAGAAGAAAGAGGGAAAGCAGCCTTCTCCTTCCCTCACGCCGGCCGCTCTGTTGCTCATTTCTCCATTGCAGCACAGTGCCCAGGTTCCACTTTGATGGGTAGCGATGGTAATTTAACAACCGGTTTGCCCAAATCAATGCGAACTGGATGAATATCACCACTGTCTTTATCTGAATCCCTGTCCATAACTGAGGAACTTTAAGTTGTCTCCATGGTAGTCAAGATTAAGACTTGGCATGGGACAGAAATTGCAGCAGTAATTCTTGCAAATGGCTCGGATGAAGGAACTCCAATCATCCTTGTCCTACTGGATTTCTCAACCACCTTTGATCACAATATTCTGGATTAGCTGGAAGGAGAAGCTTTGGAGGACAACTGGAATGCTCTTTCATAAGGAAGTGATTCCAATCAGTGACCTTGGG
Organism: Hydrophis major; assembly: GCA_033807585.1. Lineage (NCBI taxonomy): Eukaryota > Metazoa > Chordata > Lepidosauria > Squamata > Elapidae > Hydrophis > Hydrophis major. Next base: position 323,122,373 of record CM066328.1, on the reverse strand, counting down.
GGAAGAGAGGTCAGACCTTGAACACTACAATATGGAGTTCCTGGGTCTTGACTCCCTCCTTCATTCTTTTAATATATCTGAATCTGGTCTGTTAAATCACACATTGCTTCATTCATTTTATTGACTGTTTCCTAGTATGATTTGATTGCTTATTGTACCCTACGACTATATTCTATATACTACATACCCTAGGACTATATAAGTCTATGACTATTATTTAGTGTTATATCTTATGATTCTTGATGAATATATCTTTTCTTTTTATGGACACTGAGAGCATTTGCACCAAGACAAATTCCTTGTGTGTCCAATTCTGCATATGGCCAATAAAGAATTTTGTTCTATTCTAGAGGGAGGCATCATGAATATTTACATTAATAAATACATATCTCCATCTGAAACAAATGGGGGTCCACTTCCAAGTATTTGAAATTTGTCAGCATAGTTAGTGAGGGAGATGACCTTGACAGAAATATTCAAAAAATATTACTTAGGCAAAGAGAGATGAAACATTATTTAACCTTGGAGGCAAGATTATTTTTGGAAATAACTTGAGGAAAATAGCTCCATGATTCATTGGGGTATAAAAAGAACCAGTGACCTTCAAGATTCTTTTATTGTAATTTACCTCAATAAATTGTAGTTGTGGTTTTTCTACAGAGTCAATTTCCAGAGCTACCTACCTAGTGAGCTGACTAACAAGCCTGGAAGGAGAGAAACAGGCTCAGATTCAACCCAAGAAAAATAAAGTGGTTGTTAAATTAGAAGCCAAAAGATTGTATTAACTTTAATTCTAGACAAGATTATTTTTTTTCTTGAAGGAACAGATCCACAGTCTGGACGGTTATTTGGAGTCATAGTTCCTACTGGAAGAGACCATGATCAAAAATATTTTTTCTCAGTTTTGGTTACTGCACTGGTTGTGGCCTTTCTTGGAATGGGGGCCCTGAATACAATTACTTGTTGCCTCTCACCTCGATTACCTTAATTCATATTACATGGGGCTGCCCTTGACAAATATCCAGAATTTTAAGCTGCTACAGAATGGGCTTGCCTGTGTGATAAGAGGGCAGACCCATTAGTCCCATGTTTATCTGGCAGCTCCCTGGCAGTTTGTTTTTGAGTATATTTCTAGGGTTAATCATCATCATTACCTATTTTAAGTAGAGTCTACTCATCTGATGCATGCAAGTAAAGAGTACCTTCCAAGGGGTTCCATCTCTGGAGATTTCTTAAAAAAGACATTTGGAAGGAGGTCATCCATTTAGCTATTCCCTTCTATGGAAAGATCGCCTTTAAAGGAAAAAGACATGCCTTCCCTTGTGATCTTGCTGAATCTATATATCTCAGAATGTTTTAGACTGCAATAATACTACCACGGCATATTCATTGTATTGTGTCATATGCAGGGCTACAAAATTTTAGACCCAAATTTTGTTGCTCTACATATGACAGAGCCCCATGAATATGCTATGGTAGAATTACTGCAGTGTGGTGCAGTCATTCTTTTTTATTATATTATTGTTGTTACGAAAAATTGCTGGCTTGTAGACTGTTAATTAGTCAGCTTGATAAAAGTATTGGAGGAGGAGAATCATGATAGTTCATGATAATTTAAAAAAAACCCTCAATCTTGTAGCACCTTTTCCAACTAACAATCTTATTAAGTGCTTTTGGCATTTTTATTTCATGTATTTATTCAATTTCTATGGCTACCCATCTCAATTCGATTGACTGGGTGGCAAACAATAAGGAAAACTATAAAACATTAAAACAGTTATATTTTTATTATAAATTTCTTGTTATATATCATCTATATAAAATCCAAGCATGATTGGACACACAAATTCCTTTGATCACACTTGGCCAATAAAGAATTCAATTCTGTTCTGTTCTATCCTATCCTAAATGTTGGTTGAATATTATTATATGCTTTGCAATAAAATGTGCTAGGTGGAAAAGGTATTACCAGATTTCTGAATAAAGGAGATGTAAAAGTCTTCATAAATAAATGCATTCTCAGCCATCTATTCCGTCTCCCATCACTCAGCCAGCATTTTGAACACACCCTCTTCCAGGCACCAAACTGAATTGCACATCACTTAATTTTACTTTGAATGGAGTATATGGAAATAATAGTTTGGAAATGGAATAATTAATTGAAGCACTGATAACATTTGGTGCAGAATCAGGAATAAAATGGAGATATGAATTGGGGTGATCGTTACCCAACCCTTGATTTCTCATTTAATTTTGGTGTGAATGAAACCAAACCAAACTTTTTGGGTATATTTTTTTCTATTCACCCCGTGTCCACTGCCTTTGCAAATTAGAAAATCTATTTTTTTAGGTTATTTGGAAGAATAGTTTTTTCCTTCTATGAAATTTAAATAAATTCCAGTTAGGATTCCAAATATTCATGTTACTTGCAGGGGGGTGGGGGGTGGGAATCATGTCTATTAAATTCCTAAGAATGGCCTTGTCCCAAGTTCTCTTGTTTTGCTTATTTATTCTTGTCCACATACTTTTCAGCTGGAAGAACATCGTTCTGAACAAAAAAAGTTGAAGAATCTTCAGAAAAAACAGGCCCAGCTCATGAAAGAGAAAGACCAATTACAGAGTGAACACAGCAGAGCCATTCTAGCCCGGAGCAAATTGGAGAGCCTTTGTAGGGAACTCCAAAGACACAACAAAACCCTGAAGGTAATGAGAAGAGAAGATGTTTAGGAGAGGTCAGAAGGAAAAGTTAAGTTCACTTGGTATCCTTAGTTGGTTCACAATAGATTGGTAAGGATCTTTCAGTCTTAAATATTGAACATTAGTAGCAACAAAATAGTTTCCTGCTTCTGACTAAACTCTACTCTGGGAAGAATTGAAACCTGCTCTTGTATTGTGCCCAATTTAATTTTTTCTCCTGGATTCCCACTTTTATCTAAAAGAACTGAAACCTGATTTACATACATATAACCCAGATTTATTCCATTGGTATCTCCAGGGGCAACTGGAAACTGGTGGTGTGTTATAATGCTTTTCTTCAATTTTATGTGTATCAGCAAAGTGTGAGGTATATGAGTGGACGCGTTTGGGTGATCTCAGTACAGCTAAAACAATATCAATTCCTCAAGAAACTCATAAAATAGTCAATAATGCAACTAAAGAAATTGGTCCCTGTCTCATCTAATACATCACCGCGACTGCTCCTTCCAGCTTTAAGATGCCAAAAGTAATATAAATACATGTTCCTGGCTGCAGAAATGGCCCACATCTGATGTAAGTTAATGTAAAACTAATTAAAGCAGCATCCTAAAGTCCAATGAGTATATACATCATCAGTATGACAACTCTTAATCATCCTTGGATGATCTCAAAAAACTAAGGCTGGAGCTAGCTGATATTTGGTTGGAAAGGATCCAGGAAATCATAGGATCATAAGTTACGCAGAGAAGATTTTCCCAAAAAAAATCTTAGAGAAAGGCAATTGCAAATAATTTCCAGAAGGACTACATAAAACTATAAAATTTCCATAGTTAGCTTGAATAAATGCTACCTTACTTTAATCGTAGAAATCTGGTGTTTTCTTATGCAGCCTTGAACCCTACAAATCAAGGAGAGAACCAACCTAGAATTAATTTCCTGACTGTTAGAACAATTAATCAGTGGAACGGCTTGAGTCCAGAAGTTGTGGGTGCTCCATCACTGGAGGTTTTTAAGAAGAGATGGACAACCATTTGTCTGAACTGATATAGAACAGTGGTTCTCAACCTGTGGTCCACGGTCCCCTGGGGGAGGGGCATGATGTCATCAGAGGAGGTCCGCAAAGGCTTGAAGAAACATTATAGTTTAAATCTTGAGTTAAATCTTGGGGGTCCATGGCCACAAAAGATATTTAAAGGAGGGTCTGTGGTGAAGAAAAGATTGAGAATTACAGGTATAGAGTTTCCTGCTTGAGCAGCAGGTTGGACGAGAAGACCTCCAAGTTCCCTTCCAACTCTGTTATTCTGTTATAAGAAACCAAAGGCCATTTTCTCATTACCACTGGGATAATACTATAATAGCACAATACTATTGGGATCGCAGCTGGTGAAAGATATCTCTTTCTACTTCTTTCTGGATGCGGCTGCAATGATGGAGAGGGGTGACCCAATTGTTGCATTACAGGAGGAGACCCTTCAACGAGCAAGAGAAGAAGAAGAAAAGAGGAAGGAGATCACGAATCATTTCCAGAGCACGCTGAACGATATCCAGGCACAGATTGAGCAGCAAAGTGAGAGGAACATGAAGTTGTGCCAGGAAAATACTGAGCTGGCTGAGAAACTGAAAAGCATAATTGATCAGTATGAAGTTAGAGAAGAGGTAAGAGCAATGTGACAAGTCATTCTTGTTTAGCAACTGCCTCGAACAGCAATCGTTTGCAGTTACATCCAGGATTTAAAAAGTAACTCTGTGACCAATTGTTGCATTTATGATCTTCAGAGGTCTGTAAAGCAAAAGAAAACTGAAGTAATATCATAAGTACACTCACATTTTCATTTAGTGACCACTTCACTGAACGACCAAGTGACTGGTTACAATTATGGTTGCTATATGAGGACTCCCTGCACTCTCTAGGTTTCCCCAAAGTTGAGAGTTATACCTAGCCTTATGGCACTGGAGTAATAGTAACTAATCATCCTTCTGTCCCAGACTGTATATGTTACAGGAATTTTGCAAATTATGCAAAATTATTCAAAAATCATAAGGGATTTATTCCCCTTGCAGTTTCTAGCTACACTAAATCTAAGCAGTCTAAGCTGTACTTTGGACTTTTTGGGGTTTTGCCTATCATCTCTTTTTGTGCATTGTGCCTTGATGATGAGTTCTTGAGAGAGGTCGTTATTGTTTTGGGATTTTTTTTCTTCATCTCCTCCCTAAAGAATACAGCTATTATTGTAGTTTTGTTATGCGTACCTCTCTTCACTATGGCTAACATGCCATAGAACTTGTATTCCAGTCTCAATACTCATCATTTAATTATTCCTTTTTGTCCTTTATTTAAACAACTAATTATTTATTCAACAACACTGAGGGTCAATAATTAATTGAAGCCCATGAGGTGTTGTTTTATTGCTGATTGAATTTGCCTCCATTATAAGCTTTTGTTCTTTGATGTTTATTTTGGTATTGTGCTTTTTATGTAATGTTAGACACCTTGAATTGCTATGGTAAAATGTGCAGCCATATAAATTGAATAAATAAATATATCCAGTAAAATAAATATGTTTGGAATACTGCAAATGAATTTCAGCAGCTATAAAGAAATTATTATGCATACACTAAGAAAATTATAGTTACTTGATCTTGTGTAGCTTGTAATTTCACAGTTGTTTTTATAAGGGATACGTGATATCTTTAAATAATTTTAAAATCTAAATAACCTCTTTCCAACAAGCAGAAGTTGAAATAACTTTGCAACACTTCTGCTATTTTACATATGTTGTTAACAGTTTTGCAATTATGTACTTGCCTACTCAAAAATAATTCCCAATGAGACTTATAGCATTCCCAAGTTCACAGAGACTGGAGTCTTAAACATGTATTCTAGCATTCCCCCCATCTCTGTATCTCTCTCACACACACACACTCTTTTTTATTTCCTTCCAGCATCTTGATAAAATATTTAAGCACAGGGAACTTCAGCAGAAACTGGTAGATGCCAAGTTGGAACAGTCACAAGAGGTCATGAAGGAAGCTGAAGACAGGCATCAGCGAGAAAAGGAATATGTATTCATTTTTTTCTTTAGTTGTTTGTATATAATTCGTGTTCACCTCTGAAATGTTGCTTAATTTGTTTGATATCATGCCCTTTATTGTTTACAACTCAAGTTGAGGTATATAATATTCCTGTCTTCTATTTTTTCCACAACATCAGCTTTTTGAGGTTGGACTGAGATAGAACAACTGGCCCCAAGTTGCCCAGAGGGCTTTTATGCTTGAGGCCTAGAATTGATGGCCTCACACACACACACACCCATACACCCATGCTCTGATAAACAGGACTTGTCAGAAAGAATGGCAGACTGGCAGATAGGACTATTACTATGTTAACAAACTAGAACTGGAGATATGCAACTGCACCCTCATGGCAGCTCAAGCAGTAACTTTTTAGCTCTTCTTGTCATCACAGGCAGGAGTGCACCACTTTGAATCTTTAGGAGCCAGAATCACACAGGACTTCCATTCCAGAACAGGGTATATTCAGCCTCCCTTTATTTTATTTTTTTAAAAAGCAGAAGTATCTGCTGGTTTCAGGAAGCAATGAACTCATTTGTCATAATGACATTTGATATTTCCCCTAAGGAACTCCAGGTGTAGCTATAGTCCGCTAATTTTCTCTCTCTGGAATACTGTGACTACTATTAGTAGTTAAGATATGATCTATCTGGAGACTGCTTAACTCCATAACTGAGTAATAATTTGAACCCATATTCTTCCTATCCAATCTACTATTGGTTGTCCTCATTTAAGATGATCAGTGACCATTTGAAGTTATGGTGCATTATATGATACTTGTGATAGGTCCTTGTACTTAGAGCAAGTAGATCCACTGATAAAGTGCCTATTTTTAGATTGAAATATTTCAGTAGGCCATGATTCAAAAATTCATTTGAATGTTTAACAGATTTTGCAATAGTATCTACAGCATAATATATTCTTTGAGGCATACTGAATGAGGAAAAAACTGATCATTAGATTTTGTATCTGACCAAAATGCTTTTGCTTTGAAATTGCTTAAACTTGCATTTTGCATTACCAGCAGAATAACCCTGCTACCTCCTGGTGGCCTTAATGTTTATTTGCTGCTTCTTGGCATGCAATCCCAACCATCTTAATTCTCCTATAATTTAAAATAATTTTTAAAAGTATTGATCCTGTTCAAAGCATGTGTAATGCAATGCTCAAAATTTAAATATCCTTTAACCCAAACTTCGGTAAATATTGTTCAGTTGAAAAATTCCTTTTCCACATTTGTTTCAAAAGTTGTTTCCTAGATCTCTCTTGCATATAAACTATTTTAATTTCTCATTGCTGCCAACTAAAAAGATACTAAAAAGATTTGAATGGGGGTGGATTTGTTGAAGTCCTGACAATTGTGATTATGTGATACACTCCAAGAAGTAGGTGAAGACAAAATAAAAAAAGAAGCAGATTCAATACAAAAATTAAATTTGATTTTATTTGCATTCATTTTATTTACATTAAATCAAGAGCATATTACTTAAATGTACCACTTCCATGAATATAATTTCCTTCAATTCAGATGAAAACTTACAATCTAATGTAAACTTTTTGGAGGGACTTTGCAGGGAGAAGCAGCCAATAGTTTTAAGGCCCATAAATCAAAATGGGTCAACTCGCCATAGCCAATTCGCTGCAGCTAACTTGCCACAGACAACTTGTTGCAGGATGACTTGTCATGGGGTTCACTTAGTTGCTTTTATTTTTGCTGACTACATTTTCGTCAACATTATTTTATCTCTTGTATTAAAGGAAATCATTCCCATGTCTACCAGCTTTTGTAATGCTTTGATGAATAATAAAAATAACTAATCCCACGTTGAATTGTCCCCTGGCAAGTTGTCCCCTGGTAAGTTGGCCATGGCAAGTTGTCCCACAGTGATTGTGGCTGTAGTTAAGTAGGGTGTTGGTGAGTCAGTCATGGCGAGTTGGCCTAGTCATTAGATTAGTGCAATGCACTCTACATGAAGCTCCTCTTTTAAGACTATTTGGAAATCTCCGTTGATACAGAATGCAACTGTGTGGTCAGTTGTGTGTTCTCCTAGGGCAGCACATTACACTTCTGCTCTGCAAGCTGCACCGGTTGCCAGTTTACTTCAAGGTCCAATTCAAAGCGCTTCATGGCATTAGAGCAGGTTAAATGAAGGACCATCTCTGCCCATTAGATCATGGAGAAAAGGCATAGTCAGTGGTGGCTTTCAAAAAAATATACTACCAGTTCTGTGGGTGTGGCTTGGTGGGCATGGCTTGGTGGGCGTGACAGGGGAAGGATACTGTAAAATCTCCATTCCCTCCCCACTGCTGGCAGAAGGTTACTGCAAAATCCCATTCCCTCCTCATCCCATTAACCTGCTTTCCAGCTCCGTTCTCCTGCGCAGGGCAACAAAAGAAGTCCCAGCCAACCAGCTGGGGCTCAAGAGGCAGAGAAGAGATGCGGGTGGGGGCAGTCAGAGGTGGTATTTTCCAGTGCTCCAAACTACTCAAAATCTCTGCTACTGGTTCTCCAGAACTGGTCAGAACTTGATGAATACCACCTCTGCATACAGTGGGTATGGAACTAGGGAACTACGTTTGATCAATCCTAGGAGTCATGCCTTCTCTGCTAAAGCACCTGCTTTACAGAATATCCTTCCTCCTGAACTTAGATTGGCCCCATCCTTTTTGATTTTTTTGAACAGCCCTCCAGATTTGGTTATGCTGCCGAGCTGGTGCTGCTAGAGAATCAACTATTTGTCTCAGTAACTTCATTGTTGAGGAAGGCCACTTTTATCCTCTCTTCCACTAAACAGAATGCTATGTGAATTTTTTAGATTTTTATTTGCTATTATATTGGCTGTTTTATCTATTGTTTTATGCTACCCAAAGTTCCCTTTGGTGAGATGGGCAGCTATATAAATTTGATTAATAAATAAAAATTAAATAATATTAACCCTTCTTTATTTCTAGAAGCAAACAAACAAAGAACAACCAATGCATTCAAACAGAGAACAACCAACTGCATTCAGGAATTTTATATTCTTTACGAGTTTGCTTTCCTTTCCTTCATATTTTAGTAATAAAAGCACCAGTTTCAGCAGAGAACTTTTCTGATTTGGAAGATAACTCCAGGCTAATACAATCCACCTTTAAAAATAAATGCTTAGTGAAAATATTACTTTGAACAGTTGCTTTTATTACAAGTATCTCCCAGATTTGTCTTGTAAATTAGACATGTCAAGTTGAGCTATAGAGTAGAGGGCAAAATAAAACTCATTAATGAGCCAGAACAGATTACACATAGAAGCAGTTTCTGCCTCATCTGTTCTATTGGGTTATGGCAGGTAAAAACTAATTCCAGTTGAAATAGGAGGCTATGCAGTTCCAGCAAAAGGTTAAGCATTTTCAAAATGCAGATAATTTGCAGGATTAAGAATTAAATCTAAAATTTAGACCTCAGAATAATTAGTATTTGTCACCTCACATTAACTAATTCATTCTGCTTTGCTATCACCATAACCATGCTACATGGATCTTATTTTAATCTTTATTTCCCACCAAAGCAGAGGATTTAAAAGGACAAAGTTCTGAAAACCTCATGAAAAGCCATATGAGCATTTCACTTAGATTTATAGTGCTTATTTTAAAAAATGTTGCCCAGAGGTGAAGATGCTCATCTCCCACTTGGAAAGTCGAAAGTTCAATCCTAGGCAGTGACAGATGTTTGTCAGAACATAAAGTGTAAATATCTGATGAGAACTTGGCATAGGTGTTGGGAAGGGCATCCGGCCACTAAACGCTTGGCTCCATTCAGTTGTCTTGACTCCACCTTGATAAAAAGGGATTACAGGGCCATAAAAAAAATAAAAATAAAAACTACCATACTATGTTACTAGAACAAAAAGATTTGTTTAAGAAAGTAATTTCATGTCTGTTGTGGATTCCACTTGTTTCATTAGATACTTATCAAACATGCAATGTTTTATAATAGCAAAGGTTTGCAAAGATTTTTTTAAAATTTAAATTACTTGATCTTTCAAATGCTGTATGCATTCTTAAATCCCAAATAGCTACTCAACCAAGCTGCAGAATGGAAACTACAGGCAAAAATGCTGAAAGAACAAGAGACCGTTCTCCGGGCTCAGGTAAAATAAGGCCCTTGTTTCCATTATGTACTTTTTCCAACTGGTCGTGTTCAATATTTTAGATGTGCAAAAATGAATAAAACGTAGCTAACCTTATTTATGTTCAAACCCATCTGGGTAGTATGCATTAGAGTAAATCCTTACAAAATATTAGAATGGACCAGTCCATACCTTTTACAGGAAACTTTCAACTAGAGTTTAGGATATTGCTGCCTAATTAACTTGGAATTGAGAAAAATTGGGGAAATTTGGCTTCTTATTTTTGTTTTTCTTCCCATCTATTCCTTTTTATTTTAAGAATATTTTCTCTTTAGAAAAGATTTAAAGCCGGTATATATCATGTCTAAAATGAATTCATGAAATTCAGCAAATGCTAGATATTTGCCATCCATTTTTATTATTAAGGAATATATTAAATTGTTGTGACTGAAAGGATCGATCCTGCTGTGAGTTTTGACTCTGATGACTCTGATGATGATGACAGGCTGGAGCCTGTTGTGAATGTGGAGTCTGAATTATTAGAAGAAACTCTTAGCCAGAATCTGCGACCTCATTCATGCCAGCAACTGATCCACAAAATGAGTCAGAGGCGTCGAGTGGGGAAGCTGACAGATTGTGGTTTGATACTAGAACTAGGAGGAGTCTGAAACGTCAAGTTGGGGGAGAGGCAAGCCAGACGCTGATTAGGGAAAGTAGCACGTTGCCTCAATGAGTATAAAAGGACACAGCTGGGTTTGGAAAACTTGTCAGGAACAAAGTGACTGATTGTGTGAAGAGCTTTTCAGCAGGGGCTCTGGGGGTTGAGAATTTGTGCCAGGACTGGTTTGCTGAACAAAGCGTGTATTATTGCTGTGGAATATAATTTATGACAGCCGTTATCTTGTAAGACTCCTTTCTGTTGGATTTAAGTTTTGGAACGGCTGCTTTTGGTTTTGTTTTGTTTGAATTCTGAAGGGGGAGCCATAACATTTTTGTTCCTGACCCCAAACAAACCATCTTTCAAGCAAGATGGATTCAAAGCAATTGCAGAGTTTAGTAGAACAACAACAACAACAAATAAACCAGTTATTGCAAAGCAATGGGACGCTTCAGAATCAGGTAACACAATTGCTAAATTATGTTTCCAGCTTACAAAGCTCTGCTCTTGCTACCCCTGCCCCTCCTGTGAGGAAAAGCCCGGTATCCATGCCAGAAAATTTTTCTGGACAAACGAACAGGTTTTCGGCATTTATGGGTCAATGCCAATTATTTATCTCTCTGAGGCCTGAAGACTTCCCAACCGACCGGGCTAAGGTGGGATTTATGATCAGTTTGTTAGCTGGGCAGGCTGCCAATTGGGCTACTCCCTTGTTATTTCAAGATAGCCCGTTGTTGGACAATTTCCAGGGGATTCTCCAACAAATGAGAGTGATGTTTGAGGACCCAATTAAGATACAAACTGTGGACAGACGGTTAAGGGATATTAATCAAGGAAAACATTCCCTGCAGGAATACGTTGCAGAATTTCGTTTGCTGTGTTTGGACTCTAACTGGAACGAACCGGCTCATATGGCTGCATTCCAGGAAGGATTGTCTGAGGTCATCAAGGATGAGCTAGTTCATGCAGAGCGGGCTTTAACCTTGGATGCATTGATAGTTCAGTGCTTACGTATTGAAGGTCGTTTACAGCAATGTGGAAGCAAATGGCTTGTTATGGAACCACCTTCTTGTTCTCGTGTACTAATCACCCCTCCAAGAGTGTTTCAAACCAGGGTTAAGACTGAGGAGCCGATGGAGTTAGGTGTACTCCGCCCTCACTTAATGGCGTGAGAATGTTCGAGAAGGTTTCGGAAAGGCTTGTGTGTTTATTGCGGGGGTCCGGGACATTTTGCAAATTTCTGCACTCGGAGAGGGACTCGCAGACCTGTGCCCGTAACCACTCTTGGCCCGTCGGGAAATGGGGAAACCCTAGGTCAGGCACGTTCTATACCCCCACCCCAACTTGCTGAGGTAAATCCTGGCCCTCCTCGGCATTTACTTTTGGACACTCGTATTTTTATGCAGTCCCAGGAGGGAATTCCTGCGGTTGCGCTGGTGGATTCAGGGGCTACAACCAGCTTTATGGACTGTACTTTTGTTGAACATCTTGGAATCCCTTTGAGCACTGTGGATCCACCCATTAAGGTGGAAACCGTAGATGGGCGTGAACTCAAGTCAGGACCCATTCACTTTGCCACTCAGCCAGTGCGTATGGTTATTGGGGATCATGAGGAGGCGATAAGTTTTTATGTCACCTCGAACCTCCATCGTCCTTTGGTGCTCGGAGTATCCTGGTTGCGTTTTCATGATCCGTTGGTGACTTGGGCGCAGAACGCAATTTCTTTTCCAAACCTACAATGTGCGGATCTTCTGAGGCATGTCTGCGCTGGCCAGGATATCGCTGTTGCTGAGGAACACCGCCCGGTGCGCCCGCCTCTCCTTCCCGGTCGGAATCCCGAGCGTGGCGACGGGGACGGAGGGGCCGTAGGGCGACGGACAGCCGAGCGGAGGACAGGCGGGCGGGCAGTGGGGCCGCGCAGGAGCCAGCGGAGCAGTGCCCACCATGGTGCTCGTCAAAGAATACCGCGCTTCATGCGTCTTCATCCTGTTTTTCATTGCTCCTTGTTGGTACTTGACACTTTATCGTGTAATCTCTGTTCTTCAGAAGCTACAGGTTCTCCATCCAGGCTCAGCACTGAACCTGTTATGGATACTACAGTGGTCGGAATGTATGATTCACGATGGCTAAAGGGACGATTCAAGTACTTTGTGGGAAGATTGGAAAATGAAATGGAGATTCGCTCTTGGCAGGATGTATCCAAGGTGCATGCCCCGGATCTTATTCGCATATATCATGCACAATTCCCTTCAAAACCACATCCTGATCGTCAAACTCGGGGGAAGGGCCCTGCAGTGGGGGATAGTGTTGTGACTGAAAGGATCGATCCTGCTGTGAGTTTTGACTCTGATGACTCTGATGATGATGACAGGCTGGAGCCTGTTGTGAATGTGGGGTCTGAATTATTAGAAGACACTCTTAGCCAGAATCTGCGACCTCATTCATGCCAGCAACTGATCCACAAAATGAGTCAGAGGCGTCGAGTGGGGAAGCTGACAGATTGTGGTTTGATACTAGAACTAGGAGGAGTCTGAAACGTCAAGTTGGGGGGGAGGCAAGCCAGACGCTGATTAGGGAAAGTAGCACGTTGCCTCAATGAGTATAAAAGGACATAGCTGGGTTTGGAAAACTTGTCAGGAACAAAGTGACTGATTGTGTGAAGAGCTTTTCAGCAGGGGCTCTGGGGGTTGAGAATTTGTGCCAGGACTGGTTTGCTGAACAAAGCGTGTATTCTTGCTGTGGAATATAATTTATGACAGCCTTTATCTTGTAAGACTCCTTTCTGTTGGATTTAAGTTTTGGAACAGCTGTTTTTAGTTTTGTTTTGTTTGAATTCTGAAGGGGGAGCCATGACATTAAATATATGGAATCAATAACAAGAATTTGATGCCAACCTATGCTAGATCAGGTACAACAGCTGAGGTCAAAGAGGAATTGAAATTATGCAATATTATAAACCATCAAGGATAGTTGAGTATTTGAAACTGCATTTTGTCCAAGATAGGAAAAACAGTGAAAACAAAAATATTTTGCCCTTAATGAAAGATTATTTCCCAAACTTCATATAGCTAAATCAATGGGATTGTCTACATCTGTTTAACTTTTAGGGACATCTTAAGGACTAGCAATTTGCAATTTTGAATATTAGAAATAGTGAAATTGTTAAGGAATTATTTTTTATGCCATGTTGATCATGTAAGACAGAGGTGTCAAACTCGCGTCACGCTGCCACAAACTTTTTTCCCCCTTTGCTATAATGGGTCGGAGTAGCCAGCGTGTGATGCATCTAGCTTCGGGCCGTGAGTTTGACACCCCTGATGAAAGACATTGGATTCCTTTATCCCAATTCTAGCACCCTCTCTTACCTGAGTCAGCAGGGCAGGAACAGGCAACCTATGTACTCCAGTTTATTGCTGAAATGCAAGTTGCCTGGAGAAACATTCTGGGAGCTGAATTGTGACGAGTTCTGGGAATTAAAGTTTAGTGAATGCATCTGAAATGCCTACAAGCTGCCATAATTACCTAACTTTTTGAAAGGGAAAACTTTCTTTAATGAATCTCCTTAATATAACTTCCTTTAAGGATCCAAGCCCAATTCTCCCATTCCTTACTTATACCCCATTTTTCAGGAACATCTTGATTTTCCAGAGGGCTTTGAATATAGCAGAGGATAGAAATTTCTTCTTCCACAAACTATTTTAAGATACCTTAAATTCCAAGCTAAAAGTTTCATCTTACTATATTTCTGCAATCTTTTGAATTGAACTGAATTGAGTGCTATTATTGTGCAATGGTGGGTGTGATTGACCACACTTTTTTTTCCTTTGAATGCAGCTGACTCTCTATTCTGAACGTTTCGAAGAATTTCAGAAAACGCTAACAAAAAGCAATGAAGTGTTTGCCAACTTCAAGCAAGAAATGGACAAGGTGGGTTACACATTGCATTTCAACCCCAGGCTGTTCAATGTCTTTCAGGTTGATGTTGTTTGGTTTTCAAGACTTTCCAACATTTTTTTTATAAAGCTATAATTTCTTTATTGATAATCTAAGGATCTGCTAGAACTTAGATTGCTCTATCATGTTTCCAGATATTTATTTAGATCAGTTCATTTATTTAGCTTTTATTGTACGAAATCTTGAGTTTTAGTTGGTTGGTTTCTTCAGTCAGTAAAGAATATAAAGTAGGGCTGGAACTTTCAGGGTTTTAGAAACCATGAAACAAATAAATTGTTCAGTCATGTGTAGACTGGGAGTAACTATTATGTTGTTTATGGCGTTTTCCAACCCTTCTATTGATCCTTCAGAGTTCGCCAATGTCACAGCCCTGAAATACAGTGACAATTGAGGGTACAATTTTCTTCATGTTTTAGAAAGGAATGTTTATTTTTAAAAGGCCCTGTCAGGATAGAAACAAAGTTCTGTCCTAGCCATTTCTGATGATATCAGTGTAGTACAATTCTCAAAACTTGGAGTTTGCAGCATAATATGAAAATGTCCATGTTAGAGCCATAAAAGGTTCATGTTGTAAACATTAAGGCCATTTGTATTGCTACGATTTATTTGCAAAACATAGGACTCTGAAGTTATTAGCCATAATAAAATGAAGATCACAGCATTAGCCATCACAGCTGTGTTTATAAACTGTATTTATAAACACAGCTCTCTATTTTGTTCTAATGCCATCCTTTTAGCTCTCTTGCTTTTTTATCTTCTTGCAAGCATTTTTCATTTAGAGAAATGGAAAGACTGTGAAGTTCTTGGTTATCATGGTTTGTGAAACTGTGATAGAAACCCTACCGCTAGCGGCCACAGACCATGTTTTTAAAAGCTCAGGAAAGAGTGATCAGATGATAGAATCATTAATTCATTTGATTAAATTCATAAAAATCCAGAATGTTGTTAATGGAATTGAATGAAATGATATTAAATTGAAGAACAGATTCTTATGAAAAATGTTCCATGATGATCTCAGCCCTACAAACTATTTGAGAAGCTGATAATAGGCATGCTGTCAGGATACCAGCAGTGGCCCTAATTAAATCATAAGTTTCAAGCCAAGCTTCAAAAACTCCAGAGGATTTATTAGGAGCTGACATGTCAGTATGACCTGTGTGTAGCCGATTCTGAAACATGTAATTCATGGTCACACTTGACCATGGTTTCCCCCCATCCCTCAGGGTGTATCATAATTCATATTCTCCAATGAAACACTTCCATAGCCAAGAGTGAAGCATGTTCTCCAATTTGAGATTTGCACAGCAAAAACTGCAGTCGCTTAGATATAATTTTTGCAAGATATGAATAGAATGCACTTTCAATTCCAAACTGCTGCACTGCTCTTTCAAACTCCTTCCCCATCTCCTTTCTGTTGGCAACTATAAAACAGGCATAGAAATGTTTTATGAGTTGACATGTTTTCAGTTTATTCACTGTTTGGAATTATCCACAAAATCTCCACTAAACTGTCACTGGATTATTCATTTATTTATTTTAAAAAATGGTTAAATATATATAAACTAATGATGCTATTGCAACAGCATTCTATGAGATCACCTACTTCTGCTAGCCTAACAGGAAAAAAAAAATCAAGTGTTTTTCTGTATTCATATGCTTATGCTTTGTAATATTACATATAGGTTGATATTTACCTGATGATCTCCACAAATGGAAAAAAAGAGCAAAGAGATCAACTTTATAGTACTTCGGCAACTGCATGGTCATGTGTATTTATTATGCACCTTTCATTTCCCCAATAAATATTTTTAACATGTCTAACATGGATTCATAAATCTTAAATCACATATCTTAAATCACAATAAATCTTAAATCACATATAAATCATAAATCACAATATTTGAACCATCCTATCTTCATAATGTGACAAGTGATCACAGAAGTCAAAATGAGAACGAATGTTAGGGATGGCATCAAAACTCATTCACATACTTTTTGGATATGAAAGCATAAATTTGAATCCTAAAGTACAATCCCATGAATAAAGCAGCAAAATTTATTTGCATAGTTTTTGGGTATGAAATAAAATATGAATGTGGGAAAGTGTTTCCTACCATTCCTTCTCTCATCACTGTAGAAAAAGCATTTCTGCAACATGTGAGATCTTCCTGAACAAACAGCTTAAGGTGACCCCTTTATTCAAGCTCTCATGCATTTGCTTCCAACTGTTGTAGACTGATAATTTACATTATTTTTATGAATTAGTTTTCTGGTGATGGTTCATAGTTTGTTTTTCAGAATAAATGGTTTTGTTGTAGACCATTTTGTGACCCTTAGATGAAGTTATATAAATGTAAAAAAATGTAATTTTGAAATAAGGGAATACGGGAGGGGGGGGGCTGACCAGTTTGGGTGATTTTCCCCTTCCCTGTAGGGCATGTTCTCTTACACCCCAGCCTATATTTTCAGGATGGGAAGTCATGCAATCTTCCTTAAAATTTGGTGCAGTGCAGGTTGCTAGATAGGATGGTCAGTTACTTCCAGGAATAGCAAGAAAATTGTTGAAAGAATTATAGATAGGAATGAGAAATCATGAAACAAGCATATAGAAGCAAGGAAAGAGAATAAAAATATGAATATTTATAGAGCTTAGCTTTTGGTGGGCAGAGTAATTTCTGAAATATTCCCCATGTCTAATATTTTTTCAGTCCAATCACTCAAATGGGGAATATGTAATAGAATCTCAATATATCCACCAACATCTTAACATTTTTCTGTTCCCTCTTCATGGTTGGTATGCCTCCCTACACATGAAGTGGGTCTCTCTATTGATAAAGTAGTATCTGCCAGTAGAATGTCTAACTCCCTTTATGTGTTTCCCAGTCTTAAAAAATTGAAAAATACTATATCAAACCTAAGTAGCATATGGAGAGAGAAAGGAAGCTTTGTCACATGAATAAATACAATCATGTATCTTGGACTAGTCTCTTTGAGAGCAATAATTGATCTACGGATCTAGGATTCTCATGCAAAATCCATTAAATTAATATGGAGGTTGTGTGAGAGTTTAATTAGGTTATACAGCCCATTTAGAAAAAGTCAAATTTAAAGTTTTCTGCTGTGTCTAGATTTTAATTTTTTTTTGTACAGATGACAAAGAAAATGAAAAAACTAGAAAAGGATACAGCCACATGGAAAGCAAGGTTTGAGAACTGTAACAAAGCTTTACTGGACATGATTGAAGAGGTACAAACAAATTTTAAAATCAGTTGCATATAAAAGCCATATAATATTGTTCATTAAAATGTTCTTTAACAATGGGCTGTGACGTCACTATTACTGGAAAGATTTCCAACACTGTTCATACTTACTTGTCTGCTTAGTGAGTTAATAAATGAAGTACCAGAGTAGAGTTATGTAAGCTCTTGTTGCATGTGGGAAATAAAACAACAAAATTAAAGAAATCTGAAATTTGGAGTCACACTTTAATTCAGAGGCAATCTAGCTGTCAGCATGCATGGTCAGCTGGAGTACTTAGTGGCCACTGGATAACATTTACACAATCCAATTATCCCACTTACATTTTTCACTGAGCAAGTTAGGCAGAATATTTAAAAAAAAAAAAAAGTCTTTTAACATGATTTAAATGCAATAGAATGACTTGGGCTGGCTTCATGCATTGCAGAAGTGAAAGGCTAACAGTAACATGCTATAATTTTTAATTTCCCAATTTCCTCTTTTACACACACCCTTTCGCATCCTGCCAGCTAAAATTAGCATCTCTAAGAAGTCTTAGTTGGCTCTGTAGATTTGCATATATTGAATGTAAAATCTCAGGGCATAAAAGGTCCAGAATACCACAAAATTTGCAG
The DNA here is from genome assembly GCA_033807585.1 of Hydrophis major. Taxonomy (NCBI): domain Eukaryota; kingdom Metazoa; phylum Chordata; class Lepidosauria; order Squamata; family Elapidae; genus Hydrophis; species Hydrophis major. The sequence continues at coordinate 323,104,014 of CM066328.1, read as the reverse complement.
AAATGGCAAGCGAATGGTAGGATCTTGGGATTACCTTTTAAGTAGTGTTTGAACAAGCAAACAAAAAAAGAAGAGATTTGTCTGGCCATTTAGATTCTCTTCTGTCGCCTATCAGCTTTTTCAGCCTTCAAATGTTTTGGTTTTTTTACCCTATCACAGAAAGCCATGAGGGCCAAGGAATACGAATGCTTTGTAGTGAAAATTCAAAGACTAGAAAATCTTTGCAGAGCTCTGCAGGAAGAACGGAGCGTATTGTATAAAAAAATAAAAGAAGCACAATTCCCTGAAGAGAACAAAGAAGAGGAGGAAGAAGAACAGCAAGCTGGAATGGAGGATAGTCTGGAGAATATGACTACAGTTACAAGTCAGGCTACTGATGAGCCATCTGCCACCAGTGAAATTATCCCAAAAGATTTGGCTGCAGCTTTCATGGTAACTCATGTGAGTATGGCTGTGATCCCAACCAATGAAGAAAAAGTAGAAGTACACAATCCTAAAGTGTGTGATCCAATTAGTCCTCCTGAGATGATATTGGCTTCTTGCAAACCACAAAGCAACCAGGATTGCTGTATTGATCCAACATCCATGCCCAAAGCAGAGGAACCAGAGGGGGACACAGTAAAACTTGATCCAGATCATCCAGTGTTGAACCTCTCAAATACTGACATGGAAGATGTTGATTAGCACGATATGATGCATTTCCCCCCAAAATGACATTCTCCAACCCTTTTTCCGAAACATTTCTGTTTTAGACGGCTTTACAAGTGTTTTCAAACCTACTTCAATTTCATAGAATACACGCTGTTGTATCCCATGATTACTGGTAGTGTTTGAATTTGCTTTATTTCTCATTCAGGTAAAGCCAAGAGCTTCTCTATCATTTAGTAGAAATTATTAAATTAAATTAAATTAAAAATTAAGAGTTGTTATTTCCACTGGATTTTTTAAAAAATGGATAAGTCCCCCTATGGGAAGCCTACTCTCAAAATGCTCCAAATAAACTCAATAAATAAATAGTTGGAAAAGGGAGGAACTAAGTGCTTGAGACAGGAAAAGCTCGCAAGCCTTTGGGATACAATTAAAATGAATTAAAAGTAGTAAAATATAATGCCAGAGAAGCAAGCCCTAAACTACTGATTATATACGTCAGAATGATTCAGTCACTATTTCTGTTTTGTTATTTTCAAACAAATTTGCTTAGTTAAATTGAGTTTAAATCTTTGATTTCATTCCCTTTAAATTTGTCAATCTTACTTATTTGATCTGTTCAAGGAATAGGATACCAAATAATAAATAATCTCTATCAGCAATCTATTAAGTGGTGAAGTATAAACCAAAAAAATCATGTGGAATATAAACCAAAACAATCATAGGATTGCTGAGAATAGGGTTCATGTATTATGTAAATTAGTAAGGCTAGAATTTAAAGTTCAGACATTTGAGGCTTAGATCGGATATCATTAAAAAGAGATATTTTCAAATATTTGTGCTGCTAAAGCCTGAACTCCTTTTTACTACTTCTAGTATTTCAAACGTAAGGCACCTTGACCTAATTACCTAACAGTAATTCGCCTTATAATTTTCTGCTACTTTCATCATAGTTCAGTCTTTGGGAATGTTCTGGATTTCTGAAAACAAATGCTTTTGTTTTAAGTTTATATGCCTTATGTTGGGATCTTGTATGAAGTGATCTGTCATAAACTTTCTGATATAGAATGTCGGTGTTCTTAACGCTGATCCATGTCCAAGTTTAGAATCGCTGTATTTACATTTAAGATTACATCTTTAGTCATAAAATCTGACTTGAAAATTAAATTAAATTTGGAAATCTTTCAAGATCCAGTACCATAACAGGTAAGCCTCAAACCTGGGAGTGGCACTTAATTTTTGCTTTCAAAAATTAGCTGTTCCTTTTGCAATCAATTCTTTTGGTGTTATAAAATATGCAAAATTGCACACCTCTATTCCTATATTCTACCTCAGCAGCCCCCTAACTTCTTGGCACCAGGTGACTGGTTTCATGGAAGACAATTTTTTCATGGACTGGGGGTGGAGATGGAAATGATTTTGATTTCACTCGCTCGCTCGCCCACCACCCACCTCCAGTTGTGCGGGCTGGTTCCTAACCAGCCATGGACAGGTACTGGTTCACGGCTCGAGGTTCTGCATTCATATTTTATATTACAAATAATGCATCTGTCTTACTTTTAAAATTGTCATTATTCATACATGTATGACCACAATCTAGTACCTGAGTTTGTCATTCTAGCCTAACAATGCCCTAAATTAAACAATGATTCAGTATGTTAACTAGACTATATGATTTTATGCCTATCAATTGAATTCACACATTTTTTTTAAACACTGGATCTCATCTGAGGAATTCTAGCCTAGTTTCAATATTAAGATTTTCATTTATAACCTCCTTAGTATTTTAAAAGTTGCCTTAATAGTTTCCATTTGCTTGGGTTTTTTTTCCTGTTTTTTACTAGACAAAAGCTCACATTTCTACAAAAGCGGTCAGATGTGAATATTTTTATTGGGACTATAAACATAAATTTGAATTAGGCCTAATAATAATCAGATTCTTCAAAACAGTTGAGAAATATTATCTTATAATATGAAGAACCATCTGAAAATTGGTTGATAATATTTGTCTGATCTCATCTAGCTATATTTTACCACCTGTACTTTACCACCTGTACTTTACCACCTGTATTGAAGAAATTCAAATTAGGAATGACTCCAGAACCAATTTCACAGTAGGAATCTCTCAGCATTAGATATTAGAAAATCTATTGGAAGGTCTCTATAATATTACATTGTACTGTATAATTTGTTGTGATTGCACTTTGGAGAGTGAGAGAGCAGGTTGGTCTCCAAACCAATTTAAAAATACTAGAAATGACTACAAAGGCAAAACAGAAAGAAGTGTTACATGTAAGAGCAATAACACCGGGTCTTTGATCCCACAGCCCTACCCAAACAGGCAGAGTCTGTAAGACAAGCCAATATCTTTTGAAAACCCCTGACAGATCCAAATTAATAGTTAGATGTTTCTAGGATCTATTACAAATAGGATTCTGGCTACAAAATGATTGTTTTGAAGTATCCTGTTTGAGTGGTTCACTTCATGGTTATCTCATCAATTTTCATATTATTCCTTGTGGAAACATACATACAATCAATGTACTTGAAAGCAGTGCCCAGACAGAATAAGGGTTTCCACTTACTCAACTTTTCTGACTTTTTAAAGCTATAAATACTAAAAGGCTGATGCACACATAGCTTTAATTCAGCAGCAACTCACAACTTTATCCATTGTACTTACAGATCAAGAATTTCAAGCAGCCAAAAAAAGCTTGTGCCAGAATTGATGATCACAATTATTTCAGTTTCTACATGACATCAGCAACTAAATGAACTTTGTTGTTTTATATAACTATAAGGGGTTGGGATGTTTAAGATATAGGTAGTACTCAACTTGCAAACGGTCACTTAGTCACCATTCAAAGTTACAACAGACCCCAAAAAGGGGTTCAAAGGGTTCTGACATCTGTCCCATCATGTGCATTTTGGACATTCAGCCCATAAATGCACCAGCCTGCATTTATGGCTGTTTGCTGCATCCAGTGGTCACGTTACTACAATTTACACTTTTGGTTTTGCTTAGCGATCATGTATTTGCTTTATAATCACTACTGAAGACCACCCCAAAAAAGGTCATAAAATCTGGTAGTCATATGGTGACCCGCTTTACAACTGAAATTTCAGGCTCAATTAGTTATAAATCAAGGGCTACCTGTTAACTTGTTTATAAATGTTTTAGAAAATAATATAAAATTTGCTATTACTAAGGAAACTCTGGAAGCCTTAGGTATATGATACAAATGGGTAACAGCTGATCAAAAGGGACTGCTGGATAGTATTTTGGATCATTATCCTAGAAAGTTGGAAAGGAATGAAAGGTGTACAGAAGAACTCTGACAACAGATTCAGCTTTCCATTTAAATCTAGACCGGTTTCTTGAATTTTATACAATCAAGAGTTTCACACTCGTTTCCTTCCAGCATCAGCATTCATGCTTTTACGTGCAGTTTTCTTTTAAAAATGGCCCAATATTAATGTAGAATCGGGGTGGGATTCTACCAGTTCGCACCTATTTGCTAGAACTGGTTGCTAACATTCTAAGCAGTTCAGAGAACCGGTTGTTAGAAGAAATTACTGGCCTAATCCTGTAAGGAAGGCAAGAAGGAAACATTCTGGTGTTCCTTACAGAAACTGCCTCTCTGTTAACCCATACTACATTCTTGGCAGGACTAGACTTCCTGTCACAGGAACTTTTCTTGAGTTTTTTTTCCTTCCTTTGCTGGTACTTTGCTTGTGTGGAGTGACCATTCAAAGTTACAATGGCACTGAAAAACGTGACTGCCTGTGGGAGTTTCCCCCCAGCTTTGGCGAAGGTACTTGACAGACTGTAGGAAATGTCTCTGAAAGCCAAACAGAATGTTTAACATTAACACATCTTACCATGGTCCGGACGAAATAAGGGAGTGGCTGGGCTCTCTAGCAGCATCTATAGAAAGGGTGTTCTCAGGTAAATTTATCAACGCCCATTCTCCTAAATGTTGCTGCGAGAGCCCAGGATGGGACATACCAAAGCCCGCATGTCCACAGGAGGGTCCTCAGTCAGGCAAGTCTCTCCGAAGTTGGAACCACTCACTGAAGCAACCATCTGCCAAAAGCCGCACTCCTCGAGGCATAGGAGTCCAGACGGTAATGTCTGATGAACAGAGACGGGGAGGTCCACGTAGCCACTCTCCAAATCTCCACTAGGGGTGTCTGGGTGGCCCAGGCAGCTGAAGTCGAGGCACTCCTAGCAGAGTGTGCCATTAAGCCCTGGGGTACTGGAAGGGCTCTGATTAGAAGGCCTGTGTGATGCATGCTGTGATCCACCTACTCAAGGTGGGAGGAGAGGCTTTGTTGCCCACAATGGGAAAGGGAAAGGACGCTAACATGGCCTCAGTTTTGCTAAATGTAGAGGGACATCTGATGTAAATTCGAAGCGCCCTGTTAACATCTAGGGAGTGCCACTTGCTCTCTAAGTCGTGGAATGGAAGGGGACAGAAATCAGGTAACACTATGTGTTGGGATTTGAGGAACCCAGGAATCTTAGGTACAAAAGGTAGGGTCTAGATGTCTTTCCTGACAGACAAGGCTGCCAGGACCAAAAGGGGTGAAGGGGTGATCTCTACCAGAAATGCCACCTTACAAGACAAAAAACTGCAAGGGAATTGACCTCAGTGGTTCGAATGGGGCCTTAGTCAGCGACTGCAGTACTTTAAAGAAGTCCCATGTGGGATCTCGATGACCACTGGAGACCTCAGGTTTGTAGCACCCTTCAGAAACCTGCGGACCGCGGGATGTCTAGACAAAGATTCTACTCCCCCCAAGGATAGAACAGAGGGCAAGGCTCAACCTGCCTCCACAGAGTGTTAGGTGAATGTCCCTTGTCTAGGCTCTCTTGGAGGAAGTCCAACATCTGGCAATTAAGGCCCCGGAAGGGGCAATGTCATACTTACGACACCAATCACTGAAAGCCTTCCAGATTGCATCGTAGATGCAGTTGGTGGAGGGTCCCCTGGAGGCTTGGATAGTTCTTATTACTCTGGAGAAATGATAGTTCCGGATCAGGGATCCCCACTCATGTCCAGATGGCCAAGTGAAGCCACTGGGGCTCTGGAAGCAATATTGGCCCGTCTGAGCAACACTCTCTCTACCAGAATCCTCCCAGGACTGGAGATGGAATGGTTTACTAAGTCTGCGAGCCATGGCCTCCTGGGCCAGTGAAGGCTACAAGTGTAAGTTCTGCTCTTCTGCCCAGAGTTTCTGGAAGACCCCTGGAATCAGAGGTAGAGGAGGAAAGGCATATAGGAGTTCCCGTGGCCAAGGGCCGTGTAAAGCATTCATTCTCTCCACCCCCGGAACTGCACACCTGGAGTAGAACCTTGGGAGTTGCGTGCTGTCCTGGGAAGCAAGGAGATTCACTGCTGGCAATCCGAAGCGCTCCGACAGCTCCTGAAATAAATCGGGGTGCAAATGCCACTCTGCCTGGTCAGTGGTGGCTCTGCTAAGCCAGTCAGTCTCAACATTGGCCCCGCCTGCAATGAGCTCAGCTCTGAGCAATACCTGGTGTATCTCTGCCCATAAGCAGAGTTGATCTGCCTCTAACATCAGAGATCTTGAATGTGTCCCACCTTGGTGGTTAAAATGTGCCTTGGTTGACACCTTGTCAAGCAAGATCAAGATGTCCCTATCTCAGACAGCATCCTCTTATTGTGTCAGGGCCAAATGGACCACTTGAAACTCTAGCCAATTAATATTATGGGCCAAATTTGCCTGGGACCATGGTTCCTGGACCACCCTGGATTGAAGGTGGGCTCCCCATACAGACTGGCATCCATGGTCAGCACTAACCTGTCCGGTTCCTTGAACAAGAGTCCCATGGAAAACGCCTCAGATGACCCCAATCGAAAAGATTTAAGGACCAATGGAGTTAATCTGACCTGAAAGAGGAACAATTCCTACCTATCTTCTGATAAGGTAGAAGAAACCATTGGAGCAACCTGGCATGAAATCTAACCCATGGCACTATATTAATGCATGATATCATTTTCCCCAGGAGCTTGGAAAGCATAGCCAAGGGTACTCTAGGGTTAGATTTTATATGGCCAGTTAACTGATACTCTCCTGACATTCCTGGGACAAGGACACCTTGGAGGAAAAAGTATCTAATACAGCTCCCAGATGGAGTAAAGAATTGGTGGGAGTAAAGTGGCTTTTTTGGCCTCTTTGACAGAGAAGCCGTGCTCTTGGAGAACTTGAATGGTGATATCCATATCTTCTGCTGCCCTAGATGGGGAAGATGACTGGACTAGTATATCATCCAGGTAACACTGGACTCTTACTGGGATTGCCCTAATAAGGGCTGGCAAGGTTGCCACCAGCTTAGTAAATGATCTGAGGGCTGAAGAAAGGTCAAGGGGCAAAGTCCTGTATTGGTAGTGTCCCCCATTATAACAGAATCTGAGGAGCTGCTGATGGGTCGTAAGTTCAATGGAAGAGAGGAGGTAGCCCTCCCAAACACTCTCTAGAATAGAATGTAGCATCTGCATTTTAAGGCTCCTGAATGGGATAAACGCATTCAGAAATGTTAGGTTGACAATGGCTTGCCAACCCCACCAGGCCTTGGGGACAACAAAAAGCCAAGAATAAAACTCACATCCCCGTTGGAGTTCAGAGACTGGTTGAATGGTTGTTATGTCAACTAGGTGTTGAATAGCCGATTCCATAAGGGCCCTTTTTTTAATTGTCCCGCGAGATGGGGCACAGCAGGAAATTTCCTGGGGATGATGATAGAAATTTTAGTTGTAACCTTGACCTTACTGTATTGAGTACCCAGGCGTCCGCCGTTGACTCCTCCCATTTGGATGAGAAGAAGGCCAAATGACCTCTGATGGGAAGAACGAGGGATTATTTAGAGCGATGGAATGACCCCTTCCCCCACGAAAGGGCCATTTACCCGCAGTTTGTTGTTGTCTGCCTGGTATGTCAGGGCGTTGCTCTTGGCACTGGGAATACGCTCTCTGCGGCCTGGAGAAGTAATTTTGGGCCTAAATGGGGGTGGCAGGTAAGGGGTAGGATGGAAGTCTGCCCTCCAACCTGGCAAGGAAGGAACTTTTCCTTTGACCCTCGTTTTGACAATGAATGGATCGAGAGCATCATCAAACAACTTCTCACTGGTGCTGGGGCCTGAAGCCAGCTTCCACTTGCACGAGGCTTTGTTGCCAAATTCGTAACCATAGCAGTCTCCTCCCTGCCACAGACAAAGCCATGGCCCTGGAGGAGAACTGGTGAAAGTTAGAGTGGTGTCCCCACGAATTCCGCTGCTGCTATAATCTTATTGAGATCTTGATGCGAGTGGATAGTGTTTTTGAAAAAGAGGGAATCCCTGGACCCCTACTATACCACCTGAGGTTCAGGGGCAGCCTCCTCTGGGGACACTGGGCAGTAACCAGTGCCTTGTGGAGGAGAGGCTTGAATAAAGCCGGTTTGTGGCTGACGGGGGCTGATCGGGTAGCAGATATTCCGCTTTCTCAGAGGTTGGGGTCCCAGATTTCTTCCTCCTCCCATTCAGGAGAGTGGCTACGTTCCAATAGTTCTGTAGTTTCCCTGCTCTAGTGCCCCCCCCCCATCCTGATTGAGCAGAAGGGGCCTTGTGCTCCTGTGGGTGAAGCAGACCCCTCTGGAGGATCTGGCTTGTAGTAGACCAGCAAAGGGGGGGCTGGGTCCTATTTGAGGGTCGAAAAATTCATAGCAGCCCTTCTGCTAGGCCCTGTCTGATGGCAATGGACACTATATCTTGGGTATAGTTGGGTCTGCCACCAAATGATGGATCTGAGGGGCAAAGGCCTGCAGCGGGGGTAAAGGAAACCTCGAGTTTAGGTTGAGAACACCTTGGGCCGTGGAGAGTCAAGCTGAAGAGACCTGTTTAAAAATTGAGTCCTGATCTGCTTAACAACTAGAGGATTGGCTGGTTGGGAAGCCTGTTGTAGTTGACCCCTCATTTGCTCAATAGTTTCATTGAACTGCCTTTCTAAGGCTGCATGCCTTTGTTTCTCTGCCTTTAATTCGGCCTGGGATGTTTTCTTAGGGTCCAAAGCTTTGGCCCTAATATTGGCCGCCACCTCCCTTTGAGCAGACTGGGAGCGTTGTCTTCTTCTCTTTCTTTTGCCAGCTTGGAGGCCTTGAGAGATCAGGCCTGAAAGCTCTGTGTGGGCCTTGTCTTTATCCATAATATGCATAAACAAAGGTGCTGGAAGCGATCCTCATTATGTGTTGTCTATGCAATAGCCTGAATAGGAGCTTAAGAATAGTGGAAGCTGGCCTTTGTGGGATGATGCCACCTAAAATGATTGCTCGCTACTTTCTTTAGAAGAAGCAGCTTTCAAAATGGCAGCAGCAAAACCACATGCAGCTGATGAAGCTTCCAAACTGGCCGCTTACAAGAGCTACAGGCTATGCAGTGGTTAAATCGCTCCTTAGGCTGTAACAGCCCTGAATGGTGAAATTGGCAATAAAGTGAAAATTTACGATCAGCTGAGAGGCACTGTTATCGCCCGATGCGATCTTGATTTTTACAATTGTGGAGGCCGAAATCGCTGAGGGAAGACTGTGGGGGAGGATCAAGGGTTACTTCTTACTTACAGTCTCCCCCGGTTGAAGAAAACGTTGAATCCTCGTTGCAGGAGAGTTGATGACAATGTTGAAGATAGCTTTCGTTTTTGCGAACTAAACTGCTTTCAGAGACATCAGCTTATGGTCATTGAAAGAAGCTGAGTCAAGAAACTCCCACAGGCAGTCCTTTTTATACAAGACAGTCCCAGCTTGATGATGTCATCAGAAGGAGTCTAACCCATCCTGGGCTCTCGCAGCAGCATTTAGGAGAAAGGATCATAAGCTGAAAAGGACAAACCCATTCTACAAATTAATGCATATGCAGATATGGTGTCAGAAACAACACAGCAATCTATGGTTGCATGCTAGAAAGTCACAAAGATGTAATCTGGTGAAGCAAACCTTGACTGTTGTTCCTTTAATTTTGGTGTGCACACTTTTAAGAATTTGTCATTAAATCTCAACCACGTTTTGCAGTGACTATAAGAGTTTTCTTATTGCTGTTGCCAGAAGCATATATATTCATTTTATTGGCTATGTGCTTCAGAATTAGCCACAGCATCAACTGCAGAAATCATGAAAGATTGTTTTATTCATGAGATGGAGTGCCTGAAACAATCAAGACTCTTGAATCTTGTCACATCAGAGAATCAGAATCAAAAGTAGCCATTCAGTTCAACCCATGCAAAAATGCAAATTAAAGCATACACCCAAGATACGATGCTGCCACTTGAATACATTCGGTGAAGGAGTGCCCAGTCCTTTTCAGGGTTCTATTGTTGAATTTTCCTTCCATCACTCTGAAAAAACTGGGGGGGGGGGGAGGGGAGGGAGAGACCTAGCCTCTTTTGGGTGAAACATTATCCAGTTATTTCAAAAGTGATGAATGCTCAAATGCTTCTTTTTCTTTCACAAGGCTAAATATATTCAGCTCTTTCAGTTGTTCTTCAGAGATCAGAGATGAGACAGAGCTCCATTAGCAAAAGATTATAGAAGGACTGGGCAAGACCTGTTGTGAGACTTATTTCATACCTATTGTCTTGGCTGATTGGCTTCCTGAATGACCAGGTGGTAATTTCAGATGTTGCATAATTCATTGCTGGAGTTCTTGTGTGACTTAAACTAAGTTTGCTGGCTGGGGGAATCTGGGAGTTGAACTCCACAAGTCTTCAAGTTGCCAAGGTTGGACATTTCTGCTCTAAAGCCTACCAATGTTCTGAAACTCACCAACACTGCAAAGGTCTCTTAGGCCTTCTGACATAATGTGAATTTGGGCTGACAAAGCCACTCTGGATTCTACTTGGTGCTGAATCTTATCTTAAAGTAAAAACAGGGCCCTGCATTTTCATGATGACAACAGACACTGAAATGACCCTCATGTTATTTCTGTTATGATCTTACTTTAAAAATACTTCTGCAGAATGCTTTGCACAGGCCTCCTACACACAACAGTGTGAACCTTTATCTGGACTACTTTAAAACAGCCACAAACATAATCCACCACAATTTATTATTTTAATACAGATAAATCACAACCCCAAACTTAACACCACAAAAATGGCATCATAAACAATTGTTTTAAAGTTTATCAACATTCATTTGCTATATACATATTTCGCCCCTGCAAAAGTGCAATCCAAAACTTTTTTTTTCCTTTTGAGGAAAAAAGGCTTTTTTTGACAAATGCAAATAGGGCAAGCTGGATACCTCACAACAATTTGCCCTTGCATACCTCGTACAATTAAATCAGAAGAAAATTAAATTTGCTGCATGTCTTCCTATCTAAAGAGCACACTGACAGAATCACCTGTTGCCTCAAAATCTGGTTGTCATTAATTCACTCACTTAAAATGATCAAATAAGTGTCATAGTTGTATTAGTCTCAGGTGTGCTTAATGTTTTTAAATGGAGTTAAAATATATGTTTGTTTGTGATCAAAGACACTATTCTGCTGGTTTTTTAGGAACACGTTTTCCTTTCTCTTAATGAAGGGCGGGAAAATGCAGAATTAACAATAACTTCATTTTGTTATTTGCATGTGGAGGTGTGGTTACCCATATTGGAACAATTTTCTGCCACAGTGTTAGCATTGTGGTATCAAATACAAATGCCACGGTGAATAAAAAGTTTTAAAACGTTTGAAAAAGATGATGTGAACACAGCAAAAGAATTTAACATGGTCTTCCAATGTTTAAGAAGAAAAACAGTTTAGAGATATAATACAGACATTATGGTAGTGACTGCGGAAAGAAATTTCCGCCAGATGCATTACAGGATATATCTCTTGTTGCACACCTTGGCAAAGTGAAATGGCTATATATGACTATTGTATCTTTTCTTTTATGTACACTGAGTGCATATGCAGCAAGACAACTTCCTTGTGTCCAATCATGCTTGGCCAGTAAAGAATTCAATTCAATTCTATTCTATCCTATTCTACACATGGAGATGATAAATGGCAGTTTCTAAAACAACTGTGGAAACTTAGAAAAAAGATGCAGCTATGTAGCTGCTTTAACATTTCAAAGAAAGCTGCCATTTACTGTCTAGTACACTGTGAAGCTCTACTTTCAACAGATTTGTCAGCCCCAATTTATGTGATATAGCATTATATGCAATCATCAAGAAGGTCAAATTAATTCAAATTCATATATATCAAGAACGGTTATTTTGGGGAGGTACTGATGATGCTAACCCACAATAGATAATTTATACACTATAGATATCAATCTTATATCAGGTTGGTTTTAGGAAATTTTTAATATGCTTTTTTTAATTAAAAAAAGAAATGCATGTATTTGTAAGATTCATATTAGCATGTAAACAGCCCAGAAATGATTTTCGCTAATGAAGGTGTCCTTTTTTTGTGTAATTCATCCAATTTACTTCCTACTCTCTCAATGTCTTGATCCTGTATTATTTAAGATGAAATTGCAATTCTGCAAATTCTCTTTTTAAATGGCCACAACATGCACTTGTGGAGACATAATTTGAGCAGATGCTAAAATATAACCAACATATCCCATAGAACTCAATTTTCATACTGCCAGCTTCAATGAATACATGAAGTCCCCTAGGAGCAATTTTCCTCAATACTGAAGGATGCCAAATATCTGCAGGGGGAGCGTGCATAAGAAACCACACTCCCTCTCTCCCTCCCTCCTTTTTCTAAACTGCAAACATAGTATTTATTTGCCTTATATTTTTCTTGATATCTGTGATTTTGATTACTATGCTGCTACTCTGCTTTAGTACTCGCCTTAAATTTTGAATGAGCAAGTTGATGAATACTACCTTTGAAGCTAAAAAAAAACTTGATGGCTATGGATATGAGGTTTCCTGGGCAATTCACACTGAGTGAAGTAGAGAGGAGTAGTAATAGCCCCTATCAAACTTGTTACCGAGTAATGCCTGACATATTTAACATTGTGTTCTATGCATGCAGGTTGTGGGTAATGCATGCCCATAAATATGAGTTCACGGCCTCTATCATTCCTGTATAATTTAATGTTAATCAAATATATCAATTAGGAAGGAACTCTATGCCTCAGGCAGTGACAAATATACAACTGCCAATGTTCAAATCTTTACATGGTGATGGGAAACAGGAACATGATTTATAATCCAAATCAAATGCTAAATTGTACACAGCATGCAAATTAGAAAATAAACAGTATCAGAAAGACCTCAATAGAAAAATCCAATTGAATTTAAAAGTAAAATACCTCACTACTATTCTCCTGTCTTGAATAAGTACAATATTGTTAACAATGAATGCTTTTGGAAATTAGAATCCAAATATTTCAAACAGTTTGACAGTCTTGCAGGGCTGAAAGAAACATAGTTCATCAGACCACGTATTATTGGATATCCATTTTATTATATTTTTGAAGCATGTGTGTCTTTTCATTCATGCCTGCCATGATCTCAATGCAGCATTTTCCTTTCAATAGATTATTGTTGCTATACAATGTTTATTATCCAGTACAAAATTTGGAGTGATTAGATCCACCAAAACTCTACAGAGCTTACACACACTAGAATAATCATCCCACAAATAACACTTTTCAGTTGGTCTGAAATTAGTATTCCCAAATCTGCGAGTTACAGACCCAACAACTGAAACAAAACAGAGAAAACTGCACTTTAAAAAATGTAATTATTTCTCTGTACATCTTTTTTTTCAGGGCTACTTGATGGAGCTTGCATCATGTTGAACAATTGCTAATCTTCCCCCTCCCCCATCTAAATTACTTCTTCCCCCAGAGCTGTTTTGAGCTAAGTAGCCTAGACTGATCATCCAAATTATAACTGAATGTTACTGTTGCTACATTTCACAACAACTCTGGAAAAGGAAATAAGTTTATACTGCCCACTGCCCACACTGACCCATCACATCATTGCAATAGACTCCAAATTATCACATGCAATATTCATAAAAACCTAAAATAAAATTATATTGCAAAATCTTATTACAAATTTCTGATGTGACAGCTCATTTGCTCCTTAGTGCTGATCTACATTAATTACATTTACCTGCTCATCTTTGGAAATAATGTTATAATTATAGTTCAATAAAACATTCCATATTCAAGTAGATCATTTGTTTCTAATGTTGAACAATTTGTGCTGAAAAACCAAATAATACTACCAAATTTCAAAAGACTGAGCATTCACTTTTAACAAAAAATTTGCACATGTACAGACAAAGTAATTACAATACTGATAAAAGAACAACAAAATAATTATTTTGTTCTTAAATTTCTTAGGTTTTGTTTTTGTATCTCTGAGGAGTACAAAAAAAGAATCGTTTCAATTATTTCACTTTTAATTTATCATAAATTAAAAGTTTTTAAAAATTAAGTAAAAGTGCCATTTCAAAATAGGTTCCAAAAAGTGGGTTTATCCTGTTTTAATACAACTCAATTCAAGCTAGGATTCAAAAGACATAAAGTGAATTCCACAAGTCATGGGGCACAAAGCACCTCACATGATAATATGTATCCAAAACAGCAGGGAGGTTCAAAATATTGAGGTCTATTGTTCAACAAGATAGCGTAAGCTACTACTTTAGCAGCTGTTTGTACCTGAACCCTTTGTATGAACCTTAAATATGCTAAAGTCTTTTAATTGATTCCTTGTCTGTTTATACACAGCCCATATCTGCACACATAATCTTGGAAGTATTTCTGCAGATATGTTTCCAGATGATATGTGAACAACTGATAAAAACTGTTCTATAAACACTATTCAGTTTTAGAGAACACTTCTGAAATACTGTAAAGAAATTATTAAATATTTCAACCTATATGAAAATTAATTCACAGGAAGGCACACTAATCTATCATCCTTCATTTAGTTTGAACATCATTTATTATAACTGTATCAAGAGACAAGGGTTAATCACAATGAAAAAAATCTGCAACATAAATTGCAGATACCTCTCTTGATAACAGATTTTGTAATGAGTTTTGCAGTTCTACTGAACACTCTAAGCTGACTTTAAAAATGCTTGAAAAAAGCTGAAATAAAACAACTTATTAAAATTGCAAGCTTATTAGCTTGTTGGGGTTTTTTGTAGAAATTTCCCTGACTGTTTGAATTACAGTGTGAAACAGTATGATCTGTCAGTGAGAGTAACTATGATTATCAAATATATATCCCAGGAAGACACTATGCAAAAATAAAAGTTTTAAACAGTGCATTTTCTGACATAGTATTACATTCATTTGTCAATGGTTAAGTTTACCTCAACAGAGTCTCAAACTGTATTAACCAGCACTACTAATATTATCAAGTCATGATTTTGCCCCAGGAATGATGAAAATTCAACAAAGGAACAAAATACAAAGATAATCATTGAATAGAGGTACACACAAGGAAAATGTCTTTGAAAAGCTGGCTGTACAACAACCAAGCATCCTTTCTTAGTTTATCTAGTACAGATAGGATCTGAATACAAACGTGAAGTCTGTGGATTAACATTAAGCAACGGAAAGGTTATGACAATTTGTGATCCTGTGGCACACCTCCCCTCCCTCTTCCATATGTTATATTAGGCCTTGAAATATATTAGAGTGCATGAGAAAAGGCAATAGTAATGGGAGTGCTGCTTAGCATGGAACCACTTTCACCCTTCATCTGGGCAGACTTAAAATTTACTTTCTTCTACACGTTTATGAAATTCTGTTCAACCTACAACAACTTCTCCATATCTTGGAGTCACTGTTTTCATTTAATAAAGGGAACAAATAGAATGGAATTTTCTCTCCAACCTGGGTGAATATAGGCAACTTCCCAGATGTGATGGAACATCTTTTTTTGAATACCCAGGCAGTGTGATCCCAACACATCTGGAAAAGAATTAGAATAATATGATAGAGAGAAAAAAAGATGGCGCTGTATCTCCAGCCTTCACTGAAATCATGGCAAGAGGACCTCTGTCTGAATGACACACATCTACACAGGAACACATGAACACAATCACGCAAAGCTGCTGTACTTTCATTTCAATTAGAAAAAAAGCCCCCCTCCTCTTCACAGAGCAGATCTTATAAAAGATATGTAAAATAAATGGAACAATACTCATAAAATAGCTATTACTATGGCAAAGCTTTTGTCAATAAGCCTCCAGAACTTTAAATGAGGAAAATGGCTTTACAAAATGATAGTCCAAATTTCCACAGTGTGGACACTGCTGAACGTTGCTGTATTCTGAGAAATACTGCATCCCAATACGTACATCTATAACAGGTTTCCCACAGTGTTTACAGTTCAGCCGAGCCTGTAATAGAGAGAGAGACAGAGAAAAAGAGAACAGAATTTCAAAAATCTCATAATTGGCTGCCACTGTCCACCAAACTCTATCATGTGTCTGTTTTATTCTTACTGAATACGCCTTGTGGGCTAATTCCTACTATAGCTTGTACTTGGGAAAGCTTGCCTGAATAATAAAATGCATAACATCGATCTCTTGTGTCTGTAGAATTAGCTATTAATGTGTTTTCATAGATTAAAAAAATGAATCAGTTACCTAGAGAGGATTGCATTTTACAATGCCTACATTGTATGAATAGATTTCTCTAGGTATATCAGACAATAATGGAAGGCAAGGATTAAATCTAGGAGGATTTGATTCTTTTGATTCATTTTATCTTAACATCTGGCCAATAAGACCCTGAAGTATTGACATTGTTCCTCTAGGAAGGCATTTTCAGGAGATGAAACAGCATTGCACCACCAGGCTTCATCCTGATCTCAATGCACATTGAGGTAATTACAGTGCTATCTTCTCTCTGTGTACATGCAATTATTCCACACTACATGTTCTTTAATGAAGATGCACAGGACAGAGACACCAAACACATAAATTCTGCAGTGCTCCGATAGACATGTGGGGTTCTCCTTATTATCATTGTGAATGGGAACCAGTACTGAAAGAAGGGAATTGTTGGAAAATGTTCAGCTAGGGTAGGGCGAAGGCTCAAGCAGAGAATTAGCTTTCAATCATTGCACAGCTAGAAGACATCCAGGTCTGACTCCTTTCCCCTGCCCAAGTCCCACAGAGCCTTATCTATTTGTTCCCAAAGGAAGGCAAGCAATCAAGGGAGATTCCTGTATTATAGGCAGAATAGAATAAAGTAGATAGCCTGAACTCTATCCATGTGGATCTATATGCTTGTGCCTGACTGGTACTGCTGGCAGTGCACTTATGAGCTACGTGCTTTTGGAAGAGAAGCAGCATCCACCAGAGAATCATGTATGTATCCTCATCCATGAAATAGTGTCTAGACAGCTATCACTATATCACTTGCCAAGACCGTGGAATATAATTTACTAAAATATGAATTCTTTCATAATACTAACCTGACAACAAGGAGAGGCTGCTAGAATGTCATAAGTATACATGGTTCCCAGCTGATGCCAGCTTCCATCCCACCGAGATTTGCACTTTATGCAGATAATTTTATGAACTCCTTCTAAACAGTCTACACAAACAGCATATAGGTGCATAAGCCTTCCTGTGGAGAAAATTTGTAAAAACAGATGATTATCAAATGTATCACAGAATTAACAGATTAACAGAATTGTGAATGGCATTTTTATCAGAAAATGCAAGAAATGAAGCATGCATACAGCAAACATTATGTTTCAAGCCATCTTCTGTCCAAATACCATGAATGGGGAAAGTCTATATTATTCAAAATTACATTCCTAACTTCAAGTGCAAATTATTCTTTCATTACTAGTTAATCTAATGCTAACAGTCAACAGGTATTAGTTAGCTTCTAAATAGAGGGTTTTTGGTGTTTCGGTTGTAAAATTTTGCCTTTAAAAATTCAGATTTTTAATTAAACCACAAATCAACTATACTAAAATTAACACATGATCAGTATGAAAAGTTCATTTATCACATCAGAATGAACAAGACAAGCATTCCAATTTTCAGTTTAACTAAGAAGCTTAACAATTAACTTTAGGGAATTACTATTGTATTACATACTTACTCTCAGCTGCGTATCATATGCTTCAGAGGGGGGATGGGCTCTATGTTATTGTAAATTCATAATAGATTTTTGCTTCATATGCAAAGCAAAAGTAGAACCCACAAGTTAATTAGGTATCTCCATACATTTAATTTCCAGTGGTTATTTCATAAACGTCTACAGTATTTGTATGTGAATAAAAGTCATATATGATCATCCTTTTGTGGCAAAAGAATACACCACACAAACTCTTTATGTAGATAACTCTTTATGTTGGTCCTACCTGAACGCTTCTTCTCGGGGAGCTGAAAGGAGAATCCAGGATGGGTAGTCTCTAGTCTCATAGCTCTGCAGACCAAGTTGAAAAACTGAGGACACACCCCCTGGTAACAGTCACAGTTCTGAATGACGTCGAAGTGAATCCAGCTGCTCCTCGTCCAGATAGCCTATTTGATACTGTGAAAAAAAAACATTTCCTCCCTACTCCGACCAGACAGAATACAGAGTGGGACTGGGTTCTCCCTTCGGCTCCCCGAGAAGAAGCATTCAGGAAGGACCAATGCGAATCCAGGATGGGACCTAACAAAGCTGGCTGATGGCTGTCCTATGGGAGGGAACTGGATTGGTTGGAGGTCCTCACTTCTACATAAACGCCCTGCAGGACTCGTCTTCCAAAGCACACCTCTGCTGAGGCAAAGGAGTCAATTTTATATTGTCTTGTGAATGGGGTCACAGATGACCAAATCACAGCTCTACAAAAATCCAGAACCGAAGCCTGCATTGCCCAGGCTGCAGTGGTCACTGCACTCCTGGTTGAGTGTGCAGTGATTCTCCTGGGCACAAGAAGAGCCAGTAACTCATAGGCCTTCGCAATACAGGCTCGAAGCCAGCGACACATGGTAGATGGTGTCATCCTGCGACCAAAAGTTGGCAGCTGAAAGGAAACGAACAGGGCTTCAGTCCTCCTAAAAGAGGAGGTCCTTTTGATGTATATACAGAGGGCCCTCCTAACATACAGAGGGCCCTCCTAACATTTTCTCTCCAGTGCATGGGTAGGCCCTGGACAAAAGTCAGGAAAAATCAACTCCTGTGAGTGATGGAATAAGGAGTTCACCCTGGACAGACAGGTAGGGTCCAACCGCAGAACCACCCTGTCTGCATGGAAAACTCACAGGTTCTTTCTGATGGATAAGGCCGTCAACTCCAAGATACGCCTGGCCGAAATAATGGTCACTAAGAATGACACCTTGCACATGAGTAGGTGAAGACTGACTTCATGCAAGGGTTCAAATGGGAGAGAAGTCAGTGCCTACAGGACCCTAGGCAAATCCCAGGTGGGGAAACAGTGGACCACCGGTGGCTTCAAATTAGTGGCTCCCCTAAGGAAAGCTTACACCCTGGAGAGTTGGGCCAGAGTGGTTGGGTCCTTGACCAAAAAAAACCGAGGCCAAGGCAGCCACCTGTCTCTTCAAGGTATTGGGGGCGAGACCTCTGTCCAACCCATCCTGCAGGAACTCTAACACATTTGCCACAGACATAGTCACCTTCCAATAGGTGACTGGCACACCAGCAGCAGAAAATCCTCCACCATGCGTCATATATCCTGGTCGTGAAAGGTCTTCTGGCTGCCTGGATGGTGTGAATGACCCTTCTGGAAAACTACTCCTGTTTCAGGAGCACCCACTCAAGTGCCAGACGGTCAACTGAAACCAGGCTGGATCAGGGTGCTCAATCGGGCCCTGGCTGAGGGAGATCCTGTGCAGGGGAATTCTCCAGGGTTTGGCGACCGACTGGCCCACCAGGTAGGCAAACCATGGGCGCCTGGGCCAGTAAGGAGCTACCAACAGAACCTCTGCCCTCTCTATCAGTACCTTTCTGATTGTTCCCAAATCAGGGGAAGGGGGGAAGGCATAGAATAGCCCTTGGGGCCACCTGCACCGGAAATAATTGACCCTTCTGCTCCTGGTGCTGGGAACTGTGCAAAGAACCTTGGGAGCTGCAACTTCTCTGGAGATGCAAAGAAATCCAGAATCAGATGGCTGAACCGTTCCGTCATCTCCTGAAACAGACTGGGATGCAGCTGCCATTCCGACTGGTCGACTGTGGGCCTCCTCAACCAGTCTGCTTGCACATTGGAAACTCCCAAGATGTTTTCTGCTCGCAGGGACAACAGGTGTATCTCCACCCACCTGCACAACCAAGTCGCCTCATGCATTAGAGATCTGGAGCAAATGCCCCCCTGCTGTTTTATGTGGGCCTTGGTGGCCACATTGTCTGTGAGGAGAAAAACCTGTCTCCCTGTACCTCCTGCCTTAGATCCTTGAGAGTTAAGCAGGCAGCCCTGAGCTCTAGCCAATTTATGTTGTGGGCGAGCTCCTCCCGTGACTACCTAACCTGAACTCCCAGGTGGGCCCCCCAACCATACAATCTGGCATCGATGGTGATGGTAATCCTCTGGGGCTCCCTGTACAAGCAACTCTGATCCATGGCTCGGGACTGCCACCAATGGAGAGAATGAAGAACCAGCAAGGGGATGTGAACCCTCCTTGGTGAGTCGCCCCTGCCTGCCTTCTGGTAGGGGAGCAGGAACCACTGCAGGGTTCAGGCAGGAAGCGGGCCCTGGGACTATCCCAATGCACGATATCATCTTGCTGAGAAGTTGAGACAGCAAGATGATAGGCGCCTCTCTGTCAGACAGGATCTGTGATGTGACTTCCCTTACACTGTCTCGACGCTCCTGTGAGAGAAAAACCTGGCCAGTTAAGGTGTCTATGATAGTCCCCAAATGCAAGAGATGGTTCGATGGTACTAGGTGGCATTTGTCCAGGTTTATCAAGAACCCATGCTCTCAAAGGATCCTGATTGTTGACATCATATCCTCCTCCACCTGGGGTCTGGAAGAGGATGCTATCAGGATGTCATCCAAATAGCATAGGATCCTTATGGGTAAGGATCTGAGGTATGCCGCTACAGCCGCTAGGAGTTTGATAAAAGTCTGTGGGGCTGATGACAGGCCGAACAGGAGAGCCCTGTATTGAAAATGGTGGCCGCCATAGCAAAACCTCAGGAACTGACGGTGGTTGGGGTCTATGGGCACATGGGAGGTAGGCCTCTGTCAGGTCTACCGAAGCCAAAAAAAAATCTCCCTCCCGCAGGCCCTGTAGGATAGAATGGAGGGAGTGCACCTTGAATCTTCAGTAGGTTAGATGCCTGTTGAGCCCTTTCAAGTTGAGGATTGCTCACCACTACCACCCCCGGGCCTTTGGAATCACAAACCAAATTGAATAGAACCTCTGTCTCTCCTGGTCTCCAGGAACTTGCATGGCCCGAACGTCCAGCAGATGGTGGATCGCTGATTCCATGAGATCCCTCTTTGAGGGGTCCCTTGAGACGGGGCAGCACATAAAGGCACTGGGAGGGGGAGGAGGAGGAGGAAATAAACTCCCGAGAGAGACCTGACCATAAAGTTGTCAGGATCCAAGCGTCCGCCATGATCTGTCCCCACCTCTGCCAGAACAGTCCCAGACGGCCCTCTGTGGGAGAGGGGGCTTGGGTGTCACTTGTTGCATCGAAAAGGTCTGTTGGAACCCCGAAAGGACCTTCTGTTATCTTGCCTCTGATGCCCTTTAGTGGCAAAGGCTGGTCTATCGGCCTGAACTGAGGATCTTTAGAAGAAGGGCCTACTTTGATTGGGAAAGCTTGCTCCAGCTTCCCCCTGTTTAAAGGAAGGCTTTCTGTAGTAGGGTGGAGACCTGTAATCAAAACACCTCCCCTGGAAGGGCAGGACCTTTCACTTGTCCCTGGTTTCCATCAAAAAAAGGGATCCAGGGTCTTTCCAAAAAGCCTCTCTCCCTTGAAGGGAGCAAACACCAGCTTCCATTTGTTTCTGGCATCCATCTGCCAATTTCTTAGCCAGATGAGCCTATGTGCTGTTACAGGTGAGGCCATGGCTCTGGAAGAAGTTTTGGCTGACATGAGGGTGGCATTAGCTGTCGATTGAACTGCAGCTATTATCTTATTTAAGTCCTGATGCACCCTGAGGTCCTCAGGTGGGATTCTACCCTGCAGCTGCCACAGCCACCCATTAAATAAGGTAGACTCAGACCCACTGGGGCAAGTGTACCCCCCAGGGGACTCCCACTGCTTTTTAATCACATTCATAAACATCTGGGGCACAGGTACAAAGGCTTTCTCAGTGAATTGGTAATCTTCCTGATCCTCCTCCTCTGGGGGGAGATCCCGGGTGACCTTGTCCCTTTTTTTAAGATGAGCTGTGCTCTTAGCCTTAACCAAGTAGAGTCTTGGAGAGAGCCAGCTGGAAAAGGTCCTTAAAGGAGGGGGGACTTGCTACCTCCGACTGCCCATCTGAAAAGCTGTCTCTGGAAGGAGGTCCCTCTCAGAAACATAAGACTGGCTTCTTTCTGAAGGGGATGCAGAACTATTTCTGAAGTAGATCAGCTGTTCTGCAGAAGCCTGCCCCTGCCCCTGAGGAATGCCTCTGTTGGTGTCTAAACCAGGCAGCCGGTGCAGCTGGTTGACTTAAGCCTGAAATTCTTGTCTAATTGTTTGGGAGATCCAGGCTCTCATGAAGGATGGCATCTCTTGCCTGTGGGTCTCCTCAGGCCGCAACCCAGCCACTATAGGGTAAAGGTGGCTTTTTTATTTTCAGGTGCAGGTTTGGTTCTGCTGGAGGCTTGGCTTCCAGGTGCAGCAATCAAAAATCCTTGTGGTGGCTCAGAATTATTATGAGTGGCTTTTGCCTTGATTTGGAGGATTCCCTGCAAATCCTGAGTATTTGAGCCACCAGGATATCAAGCAGTCAAATATTGTCTATCTGCCAATTGGTTTTGCTGCCTGCCATCTTGTGGGAGCAGAGGAGAGATGGCTCTGTTTTCAGCCATCTTGGAGTCTCTCACCACCTTATCAAACTCCTTAGGGCTTTTTGTCTATGCCTGGCCTGCCTATCCTCTGCCGTAGAGGGTCTTTTAGGGGCTAGGGTCCAAGCTCAGATCCTAGCTGCTGCCTCCAGCCCAGCAGACCTGGACTTAGTTGATCCCCTTGCAGCTCTCTCCCTACTCTGCTAAGGAGCTGATAATTCTTGGCCAGCTCCCCCGGCAGCCATTTTGAGCCTGCCAAAATAACTGTCACTGACAAGGAGACAGAAAAGGAAAAAAAGGGCAAAAGAAAAATAAAAACAAAATTTATTTGATCTAAAGCTCTCTGCTTTGGTCACAGCAGCTGTCCACCATTGCAGGTGCGACCCAGAAGTAGTGAGCTCAGCGCAGCTCTGCAATATAAGGCAAGAGTCAAAGCAAAAAGTTAAAAAAATGGCTGGCTCTTTAAAATTGCTACAAGCCCTGACAGATCAGAGGCTTGCAAGCCAGTGCTAGCTGCACTGCAATCAATTTGGCAGTCTCAAGCGTCTCACAGTTGCCACAGTGCTCTGGTGACTGGGCAGGCGGTCAGGATTCAATCCAGATGGCCAGTACCCCCCCAAGGGACAATCATGGAAACGAACTGCAGAATTGTCCTGAAACTTCTGAAATGGCTGCCAACGCCGAAAAGGGGTAGAAGCGCCTCACAGTTTCTGCGGCTAGCACAGATCAATAAGAACGGACCAGGGGGAAAGTGCGTTGAATAAGACACTGACTCCCGCCCCCCCAGCCCAGGCCACACGGGCTCTCAGGGGCACCTCCAACCAAATTTACAATCACAATTCCAAAAACCAGTCTACCAGCAAAGAATTTTTTTAAAAAGGCAGTCCAAAAAAAAAAAAAACCCACGAAAAACAAAAGTGCTAACCGGCAAGCCGGCTAGCTGTCAAACCTGCTCTAAGCTTCTTGAAGAAAAAAACTCAATCCAGGGGGGTGAAGATTCTTCTACAATCTGAACTATTCAGAGCCCTTAAAGAATGGTCTGAACACGCTGAGACCGAGTGAAGAACTGGGGACTGTTACCAGGGGATGTGTCCTCAGTTTTTCAACTCGGTCTGCAGAGCTATGAGACTAGAGACTACCCATCCATCCTGGATTCTCGGCTCAGTGGAGAAGAAGTCAGGAGAAACAGATTCTTCTCAACAGGAACTGTAGGCTTTTTTAAACCACAAATTCTCCGCTATAACTCAGTTTCAGGAAAGAGTTCAAACTGCTACATGAATACATTTGCGCACTCTGCATAAATATAGAAAAGATTCCAGTGTGAAAGCAGGAAGGTAGAATTATTCCTATAGCAATTGTGCTTAACTCATAATATACAATATGGAAAAACAAACTTCCTACAGTATGTATTTGTTTAGGAGAAGCTCCCCATTTCATGCAGTTTTCACCTGGAAAAATATTAGAAAATGTGAAATAACTGTCTCATCAGAGATGGAACTAGTTAGCCCAATTTAGGTACTTATCTGGATCTTATATGGTGCTAATCCATACCGTAGTTTGTTTAGTTACTATTGGACTAAATCACAGTTCACAGCTTATATCAAATATTACAAACCAACTGGATCAATAAAACACACAAATGTATAGATGTATTGTATGTTTGGTTTGGTTTCAGCTTAATATTGTGTGAGCCCAAACACGTTATTCTAATCTTGATAGGGTGGCTAAGAACAAACGCATTATTCTTTCCTCTCATTTATAAATCATCTCATCCATTTTTAACTTACAATAATTATGTATATTAAGTAAGCAATAGTAAATACTAATCTCCAAGCTATTTCAAAACTCTTTAAACTTTTTATTCCTTAACCCAGTTTATTCTCCACCAAATTTCATGTGACATCCAAATCAAGGGAACTACAGAAATTACCAAGTATGGAATGGAAGCAGGAATTGCATGGAAGGACAATACAAAGTGAGCCTATAGTATTTCTGTATTCTTCGAACTATGATTTGTAAGTACCTGGTAGGGGAATTAGATATCACTTTCCTCTGCCCAACAACTGGGATCATCTACCTGTATAAACATTTAGCATGACTATATTCCAGTCCTTCATCTATTCCCCCTTCTGAAGCTTTTACTTCTTTCCCTGCTCAGTAAGATGAGAAACAAGTTTACAGACTCCTCTCCCTCTACCTTATTTGTATACATACAAATGTATATAATTATAAATTTATGTATAGGTGATCCTCAACTTACAACAGTTCATTTAGTGACCGTTCAAAGTTGCCAAGGCACTGAAAAAGTGACTTATGACATTTTTCACACTTACAACTATTGTGGTATCCCCACTATCACGTGATTTACATTTGGATGCTTGACTCACATTTATGACGTTTGCAGTGTCCCAGGGGTCATATGATCATTATTTTGTGTCCTTCCCCCTTCAATGGGGAAGCCAGATTTACTTAACAACCGTGTTACTAATTTAACAACTGCAGTGCTTCACTTAATAAATGTGGCAAGAAAACTTGTAAAATGGAGCAAAACTCAACATATTTCTTACTTAGCAACATAAATTTTGGGCTCAATTTTGGTCGTAAGTCGAGGACTACCAGTATTTGTATATATTAAGCATTTGTAATTATTTTGGAAAATTTCCTCAGGCCTCATTATTTTGCTTTTAGATTAAATTTTCCAGGTTTAAAAGTGATCAGAATGGCTTCTTTAAATTCATACTAAGAAATGATAGGGCTGCCAGATCCTGATAGCAAACGGTCAGATTACCCACTAGGGTAACGTTCCAATTCTACTTCCCAGATTTTTGTAGTTCAGTTCCAATAGCATTTATTATGCTCAAGTGGGAATTTTTAAAGGACTCTTTAGGAATATGCATTTGGGAATTAAAGCCTATAAATACCCAGAATGGGCGTTGGTTCTTACCTGACACGCCATTTCTCTTGAGCTGGGAGGATTGTCCAGAGGATGGGTGGAGCTTCAGTCTCTGCTTGTTGTAGGCTGAGCTTAATTTCTGAGGAACGCTCCCCCTTCCATCACGTGGCTTGCCATCTCGTTCCCCAGTTTATGCGAAGAAGAGAGTAAAAAAACAGGCATTCGTACTGCCCTTTTGCTAGACTTAAAGTGCATTGGCTGAAACAAGACCCCTCCAGACGGTGAAAGGAAAAGGGAGGGGCTGGACAATCCTCCCAGTTCAAGAGAAATGGCGTGTCAGGTAAGAACCAACGCCCATTCTCCTTAGAGCTGCTCGGATTGTCCAGAGGATGGGACATACCAAAGCTGGGGCTTGTCCTACGGGAGGGACACCGTCTGGTCTGTCGAGTCCTCGGGATCCCCGAGCACCCTCTGGAGGACCCTTCTACCGAAAAACGCCTCCGCAGCGGCATACCTATTGATTCTGTAATGCCTAATAAAAGGCAACGGAGAGGTCCACGTTGCTGCCCGGCAAATGTCGAATATAGGGGCCTGTGTAGCCCAGGCAGCTGATGTTGCCGCACTCCTGGTAGAGTGAGCCGTGATACCCCTGGGCACTGGGAGTGCCTGGGCCTGGTATGCCCTAGAAATGGCCGCCCTTATCCAGCAGCCTATTGTAGTTGAGGGTACCCTGAGCCCCTGTGACTTTGGTTGAAAGGAAATGAACAGGGCCTCGGATTTGCGGAAAGTTTGAGTACATTTAATATATATCCGCAAGGCCCGCCTAACGTCTAAGGTGTGCCATAGCTGCTCCCTTTCATGACTTGGCCTGGGGCAAAAATTGGGGAAGATAAGCTCCTGAGCCCTGTGGAAAACCAAATTAATTTTAGGTAGAAAGGACGGGTCAAGTCGGAGGACCACCTGGTCAGAATGGAAGACGCACAGGTCTTTCCTGACTGACAGAGCAGCGATCTCTGAAATCCTTCGGGCTGAAGTAATCGCCACCAGGAACACTACTTTGTAGGATAGGAACTGGAGAGAAACTTCTCTAAGGGGTTCAAAGGGTAGCTTAGTGAGGGAGGTCAAGACTTTGTTGAGATCCCATGTTGGGTACCGGTGAAGGGATGGAGGTCGTAAGTTTGAGGCCCCTCTCAGAAATGCACAGGTGCAGGGATGGTGAGAGAGGGAATTAGCACCCTCGCAGGAAATTACGGTGGATAGGGCTGTTACCTGGCGCCTTAGTGTGTTGGGGGACAGACCTTTACCGAGACCCTCCTGGAGAAAGTCGAGGACTTGGGCCACTGATGGGTTTGTTGGGTCAATGCAGAGATTGGCACACCATTTGCGGAAACTGTTCCAAGTGGCGTCGTAAATCCTTCTGGTGGAGGGACGCCTAGCTGCTAAGATGGTATTAATAACCTCAGTGGAGAAATTCTCCCTTTTTAGACATTCCCGCTCAACCTCCAGACGGCTAGCTGTAGCCATTGGGGGTCTGGGTGAAGAAGAGGGCCTTGACACAGAGAAATCCTGTCTGCTGGGATCCTCCAGGGCGGGGCTACTGATAGGCTGCAGAGGTCCGCAAACCAGGAGCGACAGGGCCAATAAGGAGCTACCAGAAGCACTTCCGCCCTTTCTTGAAGGACCTTCTGGAGTACTCTTGGAACTAGAGCCAGAGGGGGAAAGGCGTAAAGAAGGCCCGAGGGCCACGGGCATCGGAGGGCGTTGTGGTTCTCCGCCCCTAGGGACGGAAATCTGGAGATGAACCGTGGAAGTTGGGTATTGTGGGGGGAGGCAAACAAGTCCACCACAGGCAGGCCGAAAATCTGCCCGGGTGTTGTCGATGCCTGAAATGTGGTTTGCTCTGAGTGAGAGGAGGTGAGACTCTGCCCACCGACAGAGGCGCTCGGTCTCCCTCATTAGACTTGAGGACTGAGTGCCCCCCTGCCTGTTGACATGTGCCTTTGCTGTTATGTTGTCGGTGAGAATGAGGACGTGACGGCCCTGAATATGACGGAGGAAGCTGCGGAGGGCCAGGTGGATGGCGTGAAGCTCTAACCAGTTTATGTTGTGCAGCCTCTCTGTTGGTGACCATCTGCCCTGAGCTGTAAGGGAGAGAAGGTGGGCGCCCCAACCAGACAGACTGGCGTCTGTGGTGACGATAAGTCTTGGAAGCTCCTTGAGGAGGCAGCCCTTGTTGATTGACGCCTTGCTCTACCAGAGGAGGGAGGTGAGAACACTTGGCGAGACCTTGACTTTGCACCTTGAGTTGCTTGACCCAGCTCTTTGGTACGGAAGCAGGAATCACTGGAGGGATCTAGAGTGGAAACGGGCCCAGGGAATAACGGGAATACAAGAGATCATTTTACCTAACAACTTGGATAATTCAAGGAGAGAGACCTTCCTGTGTCGTCTGATGAGCCTGACTGATTGTTGGATGCTGAGTATTCTTTCTGGGGAGATGAACACTCTCCCTTTGACTGTATCAATTATGTTCCCTAAGTGGGGTAGCCTAGTGGAAGAGGCCAGTTGGCTTTTCTTCCAATTTATGAGGAACCCGTGTGCCTGGAGGGAGGTGAGGGTAGTATGGGTATCCCTGATGGCCTGTTCCCTGGAAGGGGAGAGGATGAGAATATCATCCAGGTAACAGTGGAGCCGCACCGGGATGGATCTGAGGTGGGCAGCCAGCGTGGCCAGTACTTTGGTGAAGGTCCTGGGGGCCGAGGCTAACCCGAATGGGAGGGCCACGTACTGAAAGTGTAGGTTATTATAGCTGAAACGGAGAAACGTGGAGTGGGAGGGTCATATTGCGATGTGTAAATATGCCTCAGAGAGGTCGATGGATGACAACCAGTCTCCCTGCCGAACTCCCAAAAGGATGGATTGAAGTGTGTTCATTTTGAATCTGCGGTACACCAGGTGACGGTTTAACCGTTTTAGGTCCAAAATAGCCCTCCATCCCCCTGAGTGTTTGGGCACCACGAATAAGAGTGAATAGAAGCCCTGTCCCCTTTGGGATGGAGGAACTGGCTGGATAGCCTGAATGTCCAGTAGGTGCTGAATTGCCTCCTCCATGAGGTTATGTTTGGTGAGGTTCTTGGAGCGGGGACATGTAATGTAAAAATCGGGGGGGGGGGGAGAGAAACTCGAGGGCAAGGCCAAACCGGACTGTATCCCTGACCCAAGAGTCTGAAGTGGATGAGTCCCAGCGACAGGCGAAGGCTTTGAGTCGCCCGCCAATTGGGATAATGTCAGGAGGCTTATCTGGAGCGCCGGAAGGGCCTGCTGCTGGAACCACGAAAAGGCCTCTTGAAGTTTCCGCCTCTCCTGTGCCTGTCGAAGGGGTCGGACCTGTCCTGGGACTGTCCCGAACCAAAGGAGGGGGGCCTTTGGTACCTGGGGGGGAAGGGGGGTTGGGGATAGGGACAAAAGGGAGCCCTCCGAAAGGGCTGCAGAGATCTGGGTTCTGACTTGCGGGAAAGGGAAGGGAGGAATTTCTTTTTATTCCTTCCCTCGACTAGGAGAGGATCCAGAGAAGTACCGAACAGCTTATTTCCAGCTAGGGGGGCGGAAGCTAGCTTTACCTTGTTCTTGAGATCCGCCTGCCAGTGTCTTAGCCAGAGCAGGCGGCGGGCCAAGACGTGGGAGGAAATGGCGTGGGAGGAGAATTTTACTGAATGAAAGGTGGCGTCAGCTGAGAATTCAGCTGCGGCTGTTATCTTGGCAATGTGTTGATGGGCGCGGATATTGGAGGTCGGGACATGTTGCTTAAGCTGGCGAAGCCAGTGAATGGAAGATCTGATGAAAAAGGAAGCGGCCATAGCTGCCCTGATCGCCCATGCGTCCGACTGGTGAGCTCGCCTTAATGCGAGCTCCGACCGCTTGTCCTCTGGTCTGAGGACCTCTAAATGGTCACTAAGGGCGGAGGAAGAGGTAAGGCCTACGACAGGCTCATCAACCTCCAGGGTGCTCAGCAGGGTCAAGAGCTCCAGGTTGAGGTTGAAGAACCTTTTATCATTGGCCGAGGGGGCCGGGGGGGCAACTGAAGAGGCCAGTTGCTTGGAAACCAGATCCAGGAACATGGGGGGGGGTAGGGATGACCTCGGCCTTCACTACCGGTTGTCTAAACATGGAGTCCTCTGGCCCTTCCAGAACCACGGGAATGGAATTAGAGGAGCTCTGGGCTGTTAGGCCCAAGATGTTCCTTGCCTTATAGAGGAGGGATTTGAATAGCTGGAGCTTAAAGAGCCCTACAAAGGCGGGTTGGTCCGGAGTGAGACCCTCATCCTCGGACATTTCCGCCTCTGATGGGTCTGAGTCCAGAAGAGGTTTGTCGTATGGTAAGGACCCCAGGTCAAATTGTTCCTCCTCCTCCTCCCTGTCTAAATCTAGGTCTCCTTCTACTTCCTCCTCATCCTCCCTGACTGAAGGGCAAACCTCCCCTTGGGGAGAGGGAATGATCTTACAGATTCGGTGGCCTGTGGAGGCAACCCCGGTCTGGTCATCTGCTGCATCCCTTCTGCAATTCCCTGTCGAATAGCCATCTTCATCCAGGCTCTGAGCTGCTCCGGAACCGCCTGAATGAGAGGTTCCTCTTGGCGCAGGCCAGCGGCCGTGGGCATGAAAGTAGCCTCTGGAGTTCGCCTGGCTGGTGTGCCCGGGGCTTGATGCCCTTGAGAGGGCGAGCTGTGCCTGGATAGGGAGGAAAAGGCTGCGGGGGGGGGAGAGCGGAGGTGGAAGGAGAGGCTGGTGCTGGAGGCACTAAGCCTGTCTGTCTAGTACATTTGTCTATCTCTCTTTCTAGCGCTTTGTGACGTCTTAAGGCATCCCTTTGAGAGGCTTTGGTGGGCTCCTTAGCCTGACTGCGCAGGTGGTGGGTCTTTGCCTTGGCCTTCAAGGAAGGACCCTTTGAAGGATTGCCCTCTGCCATTCCCGGTAGTTAAGAAAAAAGGAATTAAATCTGAGACGGTTGGCACGCCTAGGGGTCGACCTACAACGAAGGCCGGGAGCCCTGGGAGTTCTTTTACACACACACACACACACACCGTTTATTATTCACTTGAATTAATAAGTATTCTTTGCTCCCTATATGATTATTCCCCCCTTCTCTGTCTCTATTTTCTCTCTCTCTTTTTTTTGGTAAGTCAAGGCCTAATCGAGCCTCTGCAGTCCTCTGATGTAATGACCTTTCAAGGTCTCTCTATTATTGGATATATATTATTATTATTATTATTATTATATTATTATTATTATCCTATTTTGAAGGATTACAGGGCCTTAAGGGCAAAGCCGGGCCTAAACCAGACTGCCGACCCAGGCAAAACCGGGCGGGAGTGGTGGAATAACCGCAGCCGCTACAGCTGGTTGCGGGGAGAGCCAACAAGGGAGGTGGAAACAGAAAAAACCTCCAACTGCAAAAGCACAATTTTAAATCCTCGGCAGGCCTGTCGGTCCTGCTGCTTTAAAAGGGCACGCTGCAGAGATCAGAAAGATAGGAAAACCAAAATGGCGCCCGGCCACGAGGCGACTTTCAAAATGGCGGTCGCCACTACCAGAACTTGTGGGACCCTTGTGCAGCGGCCAGGAGGATCCCCAGGGACAATCCAAGGATCCCAGGGGAAAGACCACGGAAGAACTAGGCAAAACGTTTTAAACGCTATAAAAAACGGAGTTCGGGGGGAGAAACGGAACGAAACGGAGCCTTTTTAAAAGATCTAAAGCAGCAGAAGGCAATGGGAAAGGGTGGGGGGGCAGCTTGAATTTTGCTGGCCTACCCCCTGGCAACCCCGGGGGGGGAGCCCTCCCAGGAAACTATGCCAAACCAAGGGACCAGCTGCGCAGGGCTAAGGAGAGAGGAAGAAATAAAGAGTTGTATACGACCTGAATTGAGGTACTAAAACGAGTGAGAGGAATCCTGAAATGGCCAAGAGCACACACACACACAGCCTACTCTGCTCGAGGGCTGAGCATAAACTGGGGAACAAGATGGCAAGCCACGTGATGGAAGGGGGAGCGTTCCTCAGAAATTAAGCTCAGCCTACAACAAGCAGAGACTGAAGCTCCACCCATCCTCTGGACAATCCGAGCAGCTCTAAGGAGAAGCCCTAATATCTATAATTAGGCAACCTCAGGGTGGTAAAATGAAAGACAGGAAATATAGAAATCCCTGATTTACAATCTTTCATTTCACAATCATTCAAAGTTACAATGGCACTGTAAAAAAATGACTTATGACTTGCCCTCACACGTCTAACCACTGCAACATCCCAATGGTCAAATGATCAAAATGTGGGTGTTTTGCATCACACATGTATTTGACCATTGCAATATCTGAGTGCCATTAGATCACCATTTGCGATGTTCCCAGCTGCAGTTAATGGAGGAAGCCACTTTTACTTAGCAATCATATGATTCATTTAATAACTGCTGTGACTGTGGCACAAAAGGTCACAAAATTGGGTGCAACTGACTTAAGAGCTGCCTTATTTACCCACAGAAATTCTGGTCCAAATAAGTCAAGGATTCTCTGTAAAAACAACTGCTGCTGCTGTTTATAATGTCTATCTTTCAAATAGTCAAAAAAGCGTTTTTAATAAATATACAATATGTAATACTATAAAAACTGTGCAAGAGTTGATATGGTTCTACTGGTAACGACCTAAGCATCAAAACAGCTCATACAGTTGCCAGAACTAAAAGTGTAATTTCAGTTGTGAAAAGAGCTTGTGGGAATGAATTGCACAAACATAATTAAATTCTGGCCTGAACATTTCCACAAGAATAATTTATGCAATATCAGAATAACACAATTGGATTATGTAATCTTGACTGTTTGGGACATTTTAAGGAAAACTCTAAGCAGGCTATATGATTCTGCAATAGTCTTTTAAAAATACAATCACATGAAAAAATGCAAAACACAATGTTTTGATTCCAATACACTGGCTATTGCTAATCAACAGCTGATAACCAGAAGATATGTGAATACAATGTACCTTATTTGCATATTTGCACATTATTTGCAGTCATTATATACCTCAGCAATGAAACAAGTGCAATCATGCCAGCATTTTTCACACTCTATGACTATGCTTTGTTTTTAAGGGTTTTTTCCTGACTTTTTTTAAAAAAATACTGCTTCTAGGCTACAAAATAGGCTTATTTTAGAACTCAGCATTTGTTTTGATGATTTGTTATCAATGCAGAACAAAACATAAATTAAGTCTTATACACTTAAATAAACAATTATGCAATTTGGGCTACAATCCATATTATTACTGTTCTACTTATCCAAGAGCAGTAGACAAAATAAACCTTTAAAACTACTAAGTAAAAAGAGTAACAATGCAGACATCAATCAGAGAAAACTCTAAAATAATTAAAATACAGTCTTTTAAATATGAAGTTCATTTGAAAAATAAATTTCAAAGATAGTATCAATGGTGCATTTTGAAAATTGTTACCACCAGTTTGGTGGGCGTGGCTTGGTGGGCACGCTTTGCATGCACATGCACACTTTGCTCAGGCGCAGAGGCATTTTGACTCGCCTCCTGCAATCCTGCACTCTCCCTGTCACTTCAGCAGCTGCCGCGCGGCACTTGCTGTGCCACGGAAAGCAGCTGCGCTTCAAAAGCAGGACCTAAAGGTTAGTATGGGAGCCCGGGTGGGCCCAACACAGAGCGTCAGAAGAACTGGTTCGGTCTCTGCTGCTCATCGCCGCTACCAGCTCAGCAGAACCGAGCCAAACCGGTAACACCACTAAATAGTATGGTCCTGGAAGTATTACTATGACTGACTATGATGGGCAAATACAGAGAAGATGTACATATCAAGTTAAATTCTAATGTGTATGATTTGGGGCCTATTGACATACATGAGTAGCCTTAGCCACAAGAGTATGCAAACCATCAATGCAAAGGATGAACTATCTCAATGTTGTGGGACTCAGTATGTTGCAAAGTAAGGAAGGCTAGGTTTTGGAAGAGGATCTGCATTTCTAAATTATGTCTAAATTGTGTAGGCATAGTTTTGTGTTTTACTACCTTAAAATAGTAAATTATGTTTTCAGTTTTCAGCAATCATGCCCAATGCAGATAGCAAAAGTGGGATTTGAAATTGAACTCTCTTGATTTATGGCTTATCAGGCAATCAAGCTCATTCAATGTGAACCCACCATCAATCTTGCCTCATTTATCTTCTGGTGGGTTGCATTGGCCTCTAGATTCACATTAAAAGAAGTAGTCACGACAGACCATATTTTCCTCCCATATTAGAAAACCCAAACTCTAAGTTACGTTTAATGTTAATTTTAGGTAGCAGAAATAAGCCACTATTGTAAATTACAATGTTAGGTTGGCTTGTTTCCATTCATTTCAAATTTATTATTAAAATCAAATTTTTATTTATTTTATCAATTTAATTTTATTATTAATTTTAATGACCTAATTTATGCAGCCGTTCTCTTAATTATTCTCATCTAATCCTTTTCTTCCTCTAAGCCCAGAAGATTCCAACAATCTTATAGAGGTTTCTAATCATAATTTGTCTTTCTAGCCTGACTGCTTTTGTCTTTGCAAATTTCTTATCAGAAAACTTCCTAACAGCAAGCTTCAAAAAGTAATATTACGGTTCTGAAGCTGCAACCATTCATTTAGTGACCATTCAGTGACCGGCACTGAAAAAATTTAGTTATAACCGGTCTTCACACTTATGACTGTCGCAGCATCTAAATGGTTGTTATGTGATCAAAATTCGGTCACTTGACAAGTGGCATGCATTTATGACAGTTGCATTGTTCCAGGGTCATGTGATCACCATTTGTAACCTTCCCAGCCAACTTCCAACAAAGTCAATAGAGGAAACCAAACTTGCTTAATCTGTGAATTTGTTTAGTGAATATCATTCACTAAACAAATGCAGTGATTTGCTTAATAACTGGCAAAAAGGGTCATAAAATGGGACAAAACTCACTTAGCAGCCGTCTAGTAGGCAACAGAAAATTTGGGCTCAATTACGGTCCTAAGTCAAAGATTACCTATATATTATAGGTAGTCCTCCATTTATGATCACAATTGGAATCCGAATTTCTGTTGCAAGGTCTCTATTAAGTGAGTCATGATCAATTTTAATGACTTTTTTCGCCACGGTTGTTAAGTGAACCACTTCAGTTGTTAAGTGAATCACATGGGCTTCCGCCCGACTCTGCTTGTCAGAAGTTGTTGGAAAAG
Organism: Hydrophis major; assembly: GCA_033807585.1. Classification (NCBI taxonomy): domain Eukaryota; kingdom Metazoa; phylum Chordata; class Lepidosauria; order Squamata; family Elapidae; genus Hydrophis; species Hydrophis major. The sequence goes on along the minus strand of CM066328.1, from coordinate 323,069,258 downwards.
TTGTAAATGGCAATCATATGACACCACCCCCCAACACCCTGCAACTGTTGTAAATATATGCCACTTTGCCAAGTGCCCCAATTTTGATCACATGATACTGCCACAGCCATAAGTGCAAGTTGTAAGTCACTTTTTTCAGCACTGTTGTAATTTTGAACAACCATTGAACAAATTGTTATAAATCAAGGACTACCTGTATGCAAACACATTAACTTAAAATTCAAAATATGCTTCTTGTAAGCAAATGCAAAGGCAGATAATTTAGAATACTGAAGAAATACAAAATTGTTCCACCAGCAATTCTTTTTCTGTCTAAGTTCCATGTATATATCTGTAAATATAAGCACACTGTGGATCAGAAAGACATGGAGCAGTTGCCAAAAAGAAAACAAAACAAATTTAATTAATCAAGGAAAGAAGCAACCTAGAACTAAGGAGAACATTCCTGACAGTTAGAACAATTAATCAGTGGAACAAATGTTTCCAGAGCAGGGACTTGGACAGAAGACCTTCCAATTCTAATTATCTACAGCCTTTTTTTTACACAATTTCTCTGCTAGACACATATTCTTTGCTAAAAGTATATTTCTTCTGCCAAGTTATTTTGATACAGAAGAGACAGTTAAAATTTTATTAAACTTTTATTATGGTCTATTGTACTAGCCTTCATCAATCTGAGCATCTTCACATTGTATGAATACTTCCACATTTTTCAGCAATAACCTTGCTGGTTGGGGATTCAAGAAACTGAATTCCAGACATTTAGGAATAATGCACAAAATGGAAAAGGCTAATGTAGACCGTCTTCTAAAAATGCAAGATATTAATAGAAATTATGGACTTTAGTTATGCCATTTAAGAAATAGCCAATAAATTTAATAAATACATAAACAAAACAAAACAAAAATAAAAGCAACCTGTACCTTGAAGGTGACAGGGAACATCATACTCAATTTCATCATGTCTTGATGGGCTAAGAAACAAAGTTCCATCCACCAGTGGAAACTGTTCAAATACAGGCAATGCTCTATGGCATAACGCACAGTTGACAACATTTCGATGACTGGCACTGAGTGCTGCAAGAATGAATTTACGTAAATCTTCTCCTTGACCCACTTGGGCATCATCCTCCATACGGACATGGAAAGTGTTCAATTTATGTCTAGGTATGTGAGTAAGGAGTTCAGATAAATCAAGCCTTCTCAAAAATTGTACTGGAGCATCAAAATGTCCTGATCTGTGTACTTGTAACCCAGATGTCCCATAATCAAAGTGAGCATTTCTAAACAAACCACTATTGGCCATATTCTTTCTATGAGGTTCTAAATGAATGGCATTCTTCAAAAATTCTCCTAAGTATCGTGAAGAGCGGGGGCCACTGAAATGGGTGGGGGCCAGAACAGAATAACCTGCAGGGGGGGACTGTCCAGGAGAACCACAGGGAGAACGGACTGCATAGCTACCACCAGCAGTGCCTTTCTCTTGAGAGTTTTGCCTGTCCATAGAATGCCGTCGTTGGAGATCATGATTTAAACCTTTCTGTGGTTTGTTAGCAGACCGGCACTTTTTAAGATCTTCTGAAGACTCAGATGTTGATCTTCCACTGCTTTTTTCGGACCCTGATTTTTTCTTCTTTTCATCTTGCATTCGTTTTACTTGGTACCAATCCGTGTCTTTTTTTAAATGGCCTTGCCCACATCGACATGAACAAAAACGGAAGGCAAGATCATATCCTTTCTTGGTCCACATATTTTGCCGACACTGTTTCTCGTTCCAACTCCTTGCTCTTCCGATGCAATTAAATTGAGCCAAAATGCTGCTCTCCCATTCGTAAAAACACTGAAGATGCATCCAAGTGCTGTAGGGACAATGCTCATTGTTGCAAACAACTTTCTGGTAGTCATCTTTTTCTAGGTCAACAGGCCGTCCAAAGCTACACAACAGTGGTGTAGCACAAGGTGCTTCTGTGGAATGTAGAAGAGATAAGACAGATGAGCTGTACGATTCAAAATTAATCACTTGCAATCTTTATTTTAGTTTTTTTTATTATATAAGAGAGATATGCTAAACTACAATCCAGGAGCTCTAAGCACATATGTAGTTCCATGTACATTTAAACTATGCTGTGAACTGAGATTCCATATATCAAATGAGCACAGTAAGCCTAATGGATTGACCTTTTATTTTATTGTTCACAACACCTAAGAGCTGCAGAAAGCACCAAGGCATATCATTCAGTAAATTTTGTTTAAAACACAGAGTTTGAATTTATAACATCTGTTTATTTGTTTAGTTTATTCCTTATAAAATTAGATATCTTACTATAATGTTTTCAGAAAATATCAAAATTAGAATACATTTCAAACTGTTTTTATTTAATAGCAATAAAGTATTTAATATATTGTTGACTAGATATGTGTTTTTAAGATGTTAGTATAGACCTCAACTTATTTCTGGTAATTGTAAGTTTGTAGTATTTTTCAGCATTAAGCCAAAAATTAGCTATATATGACATTAATTTAATATTAATATTGTATACTATTAAGAAGTTATTAAATTAGTTTTTGATGTGTATGAGTCAAAGAACATTAATATGTATTGATTTAAGGCAAGTCTGCCAACATATAAACATCTTTCAAAACTATATTTCTTTAAAAAATTGTATTCCAGAGTCAAAAATTAAAATGGTCTTTGATATATTTGAAAAACTTGAATAACTGTTATTGTTGAGAAATACACCTTTCGATTAACGAAGATTTTTATCTCCAAAATCTTAGTAGGCTAACTTTTCAGGAATTTAAACCTTCTGATATGATTAGAGAGAATAACACAAATTAGGCTATATATAGGACTAAGTATTTAGCCCTAATATTTGGAAGCATAACCAATTCTCCCAAACTCCAACACAAAAACACAACTCTTGAAATCCCACAACCACCATTTTAAGAATGGGCGTTGGTACTTACCTGATACGCCCTTTCTCGTCGAGCTGCGTAGAGCATACAGAGTGGGAGGTGCTCCAGTCTTCACTCTTAGAGGCTGAGCTATAATTGAGGAATGTTCTCCTCCTCCACGTGACTCCTCCATGCGTTCCCCAGTTTTACGAAGACGAGAAGACACAACTATCCTCTCATGTCAACTATTATACAAGTCTCAACTATAAACTATACATCATTGGCCGAAACAGGATTCCCCACCAGACGGACCAATTAGGGTGGGGCTGGATGCTCTACGCAGCTCGACGAGAAAGCGCGTATCAGGTAAGTACCAATGCCCATTCTCCATAGAGCTTCTGCGAGCATCCAGAGTGGGACATACCAAAGCATGGCCTGTCCTACGGGAGGGACTCCGTCTGGTCCGGAATCACCTCTAGTTCTCTTGCCACCTATTGAAGGACTCGCCTGCCAAAGGATGCCTCAGCTGAGGCGTAAAAATCGATTTTATAGTGGTGTATAAAGGGAGACAGAGACGCCCAGGTGGACGCTTGACAGATATCCTGAATCGATGCCTGAGTGGCCCAGGCTGCCGAGGTGGCTGCACTCCTTGTAAAGTGGGCGGTTATCCCACTAGGAACAGGAAGGGCCTGAGCCAAATAGGCCTTGGATATGGTAGCTCTAATCCAGCAGCCAACAGTAGACGGGGATACCTTGCAGCCCAGCGTTTTTGGCTGAAATAACAGGAACGACGACTCTGACTTTCTGATAGACTGTGTACGATAGATGTAGATACGAAGAGCCCTTCGAACATCGAGGGTGTGCCACTGCCTTTCCCTTTCTCGAGAAGGCTTGGGACAAAAATTAGGCAGGACCAATTCCTGTGAAATGCCGAGTTGATTTTAGGCATAAAGGCGGGGTCTGGTCGCAGAACCACACGATCAGTGTGGAAAACACATAGGTCCTTTCTCACGGATAGAGCTATTTCAGATATCCTTCTCGCCGATGTTATCACCACAAGAAAAACCACTTTGAATGTGAGAAAGTGAAGTGGCGCCTCCCTGAGAGGCTCGAAGGGAGGTTTAGTCAATGCCATAAGAACCTTATTAAGATCCCAGGTAGGGTATCTGCGAATCAATGGAGGGTGCAGATTGGAAGCCCCTCTAAGAAATGCCCTGATGCAAGGGTGGTGGGAAAGAGAGCCAGAAGAGCTGCCAGCAACCACTGTTGACAGGGCTTCAACCTGTCTTCTCAGGGTGTTGGGGGAGAGGCCTCTATCTAGTCCGTCTTGTAGGAAGGCCAGGATTTGTGCAATTGAAGGGAAGAGCGGATTGATGAAAGACTTATGGCACCACCTACAAAAAATGTTCCAGGTTTCGTCATAAATGCGGGTAGTCGAAGACCGCCTTGCTGCCAGGATGGTATTGATGACCTGGACCAACAGGCCTTCATCTTTTAGCCTTTCCCGCTAACTGAAGCCACTGTGGATCTGGATGTTGAAGAGGTCCCTGGAACAGTGAGACCCTGTCTGGGGGAATCCTCCACGGTGGGGCCACTGACAGATTGCGAAGATCCGCAAACCACGGTCTCCTGGGCCAATATGGGGCTATTAGGAGAACTTCTGCCCTTTTGAGTATCAATTTCTGAATCACCTTGGGAATCAATGGGAGGGGAGGGAAGGCATATAGAAACCCCATGGGCCAAGGGCACTACAGGGCATCGTGGTTCTCTGCGCCCCGGTGGAGTATCAAGAGAAGAATCTCAGTGTCTGGGCATTGAGTGGAGATGCGAACAGGTCCACCAGAGGTTGACCGAATGGGCGTTGGTTCTTACCTGATACGCCCCTTCTCGGCGAGCCGCGAGAAGCATCCAGAGAGTAGGATGTGCTTCCGAGTCCTCTTCTTGCAGGCTGAGCTCTAGCTGAGGAAACGCTCCGTCCCCTCACGTGACTCCAAGTAGCGTTCCCCCAGTTTTTTGCGATAACGAGAAGAAAGGTTATGAAATCCTTCTAATCAACTATTGGCTCCTTGGCTGAAACCAGAGTACCCACCAGACGGAGGAATTAGGGTGGGGTTGGATGCTCCTCGCGGCTCGCCCAGAAGGGGCGTATCAGATAAGAACCAACGCCCATTCAACCTCAAGCCGCTCGGAGCATCCAGAGAGTGGGACATACCAAAGCTTGGCTGTCTTACAGTGGGACTCCGTCTGGGCCAGAAGCCCCTCCGGGTCACTGATGACCCTCTGTAGGACTCGTCAGCCAAAAGAGGCCTCTGCTGAGGCATAAGTCTATTTTGTAATGTCTGATGAATGGGGACGGAGAGGCCCAAGTGGCTGCCCGACAAATGTCAGCGATTGGGGTTTGCGTGGCCCAAGCCGCCAAAGTAGCTGCACTCCTGGTGGAATGAGCGGTTATTCCCCCAGGAGCGGGCAGAGATTGTGATAGGTAGCACCTGGTGATAGTCGCCCTGATCCAGCGACTGATGGTTGAGGGAGAGACTTTGAGCCCCAATGTCCTGGGCTGAAAGGAGAGGAAGAGGGATTCTGATCTTCTCAGGGGCTGTGTGCACTTAATGTATATGCGCAAGGCCCTTCTAACATCCAGGGTGTGCCAAAGGGTTTCCCTGTCCCTCGAGGGTCTGGGGCAAAAGTTTGGGAGGACCAGTTCCTGAGACCTGTGGAAGGGTGAGTTAACCTTGGGTAAGAAGGTGGGGTCGGGGCAAAGGACCACCCGATCAGCGTGGAACACGCATAAATCGTTTCTGATTGACAATGCTGCTATTTCTGAGACTCGACAAGCAGAAGTAATGGCCACTAGAAAAACTACCTTAAATGTTAGAAATTGAAGGGAGGACTCCCTCAGAGGTTCAAACTGGTGCCTTGTAAGCGAAACGAAGACCTTGTTGAGGTCCCATGTGGGGAACCTGTGAACAGTCGGAGGGCACAAGTTGGTGGCGCCCCTGAGGAAAGCCCTAACCCGGGGGTGGTGAGAGAGGGAACTGAAGTTATCACAAGAGACAACAGTTGAGAGGGCAGCGACCTGCCATCTCAGGGTGTTGGGGGCAAGTCCTTTACGTAGGCCTTCTTGAAGGAATTCCAAGACCTGCGCAATAGAGGGAGAGAGGGGGTCAACTTGGAACCCGCTACACCACTTGGAAAAGCCTTCCAAGTGGCATCATAAATTCGTGTGGTGGAGGGTCGCCTAGCGGCCAAAATAGTGTCGATTACTTGACTGGAGAATTTTCCTCTTGTCAAACGGATCCGTTCAACCTCCAGATGGCTAACTGGAGCCATTGAGGCTCCGGATGCAGAAGGGGCCCCTGAGAGAGGGAGATCCTGTCCGGGGGGATCCTCCATGGGGGTGCTACCAAAAGATTGCGGAGGTCTGCGAACCAATCTTACGCGGGAGAAAACCCGAATAACCAAAGATCCATATATATATATATAACATGTACAGATATATAATCCTCTGATTTTTATTTTTATTTTATTTTTATTTTTTATTTTATGTTATCTGCATGTAAAGGTTATCTATGTATATACGTATAAAAACATATAGTTTTGTCTGTAAATTTTTCTCTCTTTCTTTTCTTTTCTTTTTTATATAAACAATAACAGGAAAAGAACCAAAGAGGTACCACAGTACAGGCCAGATTTATCAAATAAACGCCTGAGGCCTAGAAGGAGAGAGGCCTCTGGCAGCAGGCCTCCAGACAATAAGCCAGAGGGGAGGGTGCTGCAACTTCGCCCCGATAGAGGCTGCGGGAAGCCAACAGAAACAAGGAAAGCGAGCCCGGAGGAACGCTAAAAGCAACTAACTCTTGACCCAAGGGGTCTGGGACGTTTACTTCCACCACAGCAGCAAGAATCAGAAATAAAAATGGCGCCCAACCACGATGCGGCACCAAGATGACGGCCGCGAGCTGAGCTATGTCGGGCGCCTTCGGGACGGCAAGGAGGGCTTGTCCGGTTAGCTCAGCACGCCTGGTGCTCTTAAGGAGCAACTAGCCCTTCCCGGTCGGCGTTTAGGGTGGGAGGGGAATCCAGCAAAAGTTGCACGCCACAAGGCAGCGCGGAGGCAGCAACGCGATCTAATAATGGGGGGGTCGCGCAAAGTGCTGCGAACCTGCCCGCTTGGCCCCTAGGGGCGAGGGGAGACTTCCCCTAAGTCCCAACCTTTTGCACAGGAGAAGGAAAGGAAAAACCAAATCTGAGAAATAAAGAAATTAGCCAGAATAAAGTACGAAGTTTGAATCAGCCAAGGAGCTCTTTCCAACAACAGCCTGACTCTTCGAGGCTGAGCAAAAGACTGGGGGAACGCTACTTGGAGTCACGTGAGGGGACGGAGCGTTTCCTCAGCTAGAGCTCAGCCTGCAAGAAGAGGACTCGGAAGCACATCCCACTCTCTGGATGCTCCGAGCGGCTCGAGGAAGAATATCGCTGCCACCTCCCTGAACAGTGAGGGGTGTAAGCGCCATTCCGATTGGTCCAGCGTGGCCCTGTTCAGCCAGTCTGCCTGGACATTTGAGACCCCCGAGATGTGTTCCGCCCTGATGGATAAGAGATGTACCTCTGCCCACTGACAGAGCCGCTCAGCCTTCCTCATGAGGCGGATGGAATGAGTGCCCCCTTGATGGTTGATGTGGGCCTTGGTTGTAGTGTTGTCTGTCAAGACCAGTATGTGGCTCCCTTGCACCTGAGGGAGGAAGGCGCGCAAGGCCAGGTATACTGCGTGAAGCTCCAGCCAGTTGATGCTGCAGCACCGCTCGGTTGCTGACCAAGTTCCCTGAGCTGAAAGTGGCTGTATGTGGGGCCCCCATCCAGATAGGCTGGTGTCTATTGTGAGAGTGACCCTTTGGGGCTCCTTGAAGAGATGACCTCTGTTGGTAGTGGGTCTTCTCCACCAAAGAAGGGAGGCGAGAACCTTTGGAGGGACTTTCACCACGAGGCCTGAGTTGCTCCTTCCAGAACGCTGATAAGGCAGGAGGAACCACTGCAAGGATCTGGAATGTAAGCGTGCCCAGGGGACAATAGATATGCATGAAACTAATTTTCTAAGCAGCTTGGATAAGTCCAGTAATGAGGCCTTTCTAGCCCGTCTAATAGCCCTGATAGCTTTTGTGATACTGCTGAACCTTTCGTGGGAAAGGAAGACCCTCCCTTCAACCGAATCAATCACTGCCCCTAAGTGAGCTATTCGGGTGGAAGGGGTAAGCTGACTCTTCTCCCAGTTTACGAGGAAACCGTGAGCCTGAAGTACCGAGAGGGTGGTCTTAGTGTCACTCTCTGCTTGATGTTGGGTAGGTGATAGAATAAGAATGTTGTCAATGTAGCAGTGAATGCGGATAGGGGAGTGCCTTAGGTGAGCCGCCAAAGCTGCCAACACCTTGGTGAAGGTCCTCGGGGCCGAAACTAGACCAAAGGGAAGGGCCACGTATTGAAAATGCTGGTTGTTGTAGCAAAATCTCAAATATTTGAAACACGAGGGGCAAATGGGGATATGAAGATATGCCTCAGAGAGGTCAATGAATGTAAGCCAGTCTCCCTTCCTGGTGCCCTGTAAGATTGACTGAAGTGTATGCATTTTGAACTTATGATGGACAATATAGCGATTGAGCCTCTTCAGATCTAAAATGGGCCTCCAGCCCCAGGAGTGCTTAGGAACCAAGAAGAGGAAGGAATAGAACCCTCCTCCCTGCTGCGACGGTGGCATGGGCTGGATGGCCTTGATATCAGAAAGTTGTTTGATCACAGCTTCCATGAGAGCACGCTTAGTCGGGTCTCTGGAAATGGGAGAAACCATGAAGAGCTCTGGAGGAGCAGACTGAAACTGAAGGGAGAGGCCAAATCTTACAGTGTCCCTAACCCAGGCATCCGAAGTGGATGAATCCCACTGGTCGGCAAAATACTTGAGGCGACCGCCAATGGGATAAGAAGCTGAAAGTCTACTTGGGATGGCAGGGCGCTTTATTCCCTGCACCCCAGAAGAGCCTCCTGTAGCTGCCCCCCCTTCTGTTCCTGTCTCCTGAGTCACTCCGGTCCTGATAGGCCGACTGGAATGCCGGGGAACTCTGGTACCTAGGGGTGAAAGGAGGTGCGAAATGAGCCCCTCCAAAAGGGCTGGAATCTTGCCTGAGAAAAAGTGATGGGAGGAACTACTTTTTATTCCGACTCTCCATCAACAATGGCTCTAAGTGCCGGGTCAAACAATTTTCCCCCCCAATACAGGAGCTGAGGCCAATTTAGTTTTATTCTTAATGTTGGCCTGCCAGTGTCTAAGCCAAAGTAGCCTTCGGGCAGTAACGTGCGAGGAGATGGCCCAAGAAGAAAATTTCACAGAATGAAAGGTGGCATTGGCCGCAAATTCCACTGCGGCTGTGAGTTTGGCAATATCCTGATGGGCCCTGGTGTTTGACGGGGGGACATGCTGCTTCAATTGCCTGAGCCACCTGAACGAGTGAAAAATGACGCGGCTGTGGCAGACAGAATGGCCCAAAGCATCCGACTGATGCGCCCGCTGTAGCGCCATCTCTGGCCGCTTGTCCTCTGGCTTCAGCGCTTCCAAGGTGTCAGTGGGATTAGAGGATGATGCTAGTCTCACTATGGGGTCGTCCACCTCAGGAGTGTTTAACATGACAGAGAATTCCGGGTCGAGATTAAACAATCTCTTACCAAATCAATAACCAGCTGTTTTATTTATTGTTTATTTATTCTTTTCAATAAAACGAAAAAATACTTGACTGGAAGGGGCGGGGGGACCCCGAAGAGGCCAACTGCCTCATGACCAAGTCGGAGAAGATCGGAGGGGCGGGAATGACCTCAGTTTCGACAACCGGCTGTCTAAATATCGAATCTTCTGGGCCCCCCAGGGTCACTGGAGATGGTTCAAAGGGAGACTGGGAAGTCAGGCCCGAAATATTCTTTGCCTTAAATAGCAAGGACTTAAACAAATGAGGCTTAAACAGGCCTACGAATACAGGCTGGTCAGGAGGAATGCCCTCGTCCTCTGACATCTCTGCTTCCATAGGGTCCACCTCGAAAAGCGGTTCGGAATATTGTAGAGACCCCCTATCTGACCCTTCCTCTTCACTGAAGAGTTCAAAACCCATTTCCTCCTCTTCCTGAACCTCCTCCCCTTCCGGGAAAAGAGCCTCCATTTGGGAAGGTACCTGACCGTGTTGTGATGCCAGTCTGGAGAGGGATCTTCCGGAAATAGATTCGACCTCGGGCACCATCATTTGGGAACCTGGTCTGGACAGCTGTTGGATACCATCTGCTATTCCTTGACAGATAGCAGCTGCATCCACTCTCTAATACTGTCCAGAATGATGGCTGTGGACGGGTCTTCTGGGCGTAGGCCCGCAGCGGTTGGTGTGAATGTCACTTCAGGCATGCAGGAGGCCTGGCGGCTCCGGGCGGGTGAACTGCACCTGGAAAGAGAAGGTTGTCCTAGCTGGGGGGGGGGGTTGAGTAGAGGTAGAGGTGAGAGCAAGAGTTACAGAATGCGAGTCTTTAGATCGTTTGTCAAACTCCTTCTCCAAGGTCTTAAGGCATCCATTTGCGAGGCTTGGATGAGTCCTTGTCCCGTTTGCGTAAATAGTGCGTCTTTGACTTAGCCTTCAAAGAAGGACCGCTGGGATTGTCCTCTGCCATGATATCAAAAGGGAGCCAAGAAAGATATTAGACAACAAGGAAGGCGGTTGGCATGCCTGGGAGTTCAACCTATAACACAGGCCGGTTTTCCTAAAGTTGGGCTGTGTCCCCCTTTTGGATAAAATTTTTTTTGTATTCCTTATCTATTTATTATTATCATCATCATCATCATCATCATCATCATCATTATTATTTTCTGGGCGGAACCCAAAGGTGCCAATCGAATCGAAACAAAAAAATCAATAACCAGCTGTTTTACTTATTGTTTATTTATTCTTTTCAATAAAACTAAAAAATATTTGACTAAACTCTAAACATCCAATAGGCCAAATGAACGCTGAGGCCAGGAAAAAGAGAAAAAGCAACAAAAAAGCAACAGGGAAAGGCCTCCTGAGGCAGCCTCCCAACAAAAATGGGAAGTAGGTGCCTGCGCCTCTGAGCGAGCTGCGGAGAAAAAAGGCCAACTTAATTTAAAGAGAAGGGCAACAGGGCACGGAGCCACACTACCCCCTCAATACCTAGGCACCACACCCGCTATGGGCCTTCAATAACTTCACAGCACGATCGGAACGATACAGTAAAAAAGCAAAAAAATTCAAAATGGCGGCCGGCCACGAGGCGCGCCCAAAATGGCCACTGGTCCCGGCACAAAAATCTCAGAGGCGGCACAAGCCCTCAAAAGAACAAAAAACAAAAACGGAATGCTTGGAAACGAGGGCTGTAAGAAGAAGCTTACCTTCTTCCAAGGCGTTCGTGGGGGGAAGGCACAACAGAGCGCTAAGGAAAGTGCAATCAAATGCCACTGCTTAAATGCAGCCCGGCTTGAAAAGCAGCAGAGGAATGGAAGGGAGGGTGGGGGGGGCAAAAGGCTCCAAATCCCCCTATCTCCCCTCTGGGGGGCAAAAAGATCGCTCCCTCACTAAATTTGGGATGAAACCAAATGCGCAGGGATCAAGGAGAAGGAGAGATCAAACCTGAAACTGCAATAGGAGAAGAAAAACCTGGATTGGCCAAGGAGTAAACGTTAAAGCTGCCTGTCTCTAGTGAGGCTGAGCTAAAACTGGGGAACGCATGGAGGAGTCACATGGAGGAGGAGGAGCGTTCCTCAATTATAGCTCAGCCTGTAAGAGTGAAGCACCTCCCACTCTGGATGCTCGTAGCAGCTCTATGGAGAAAGCACACATTTCTAACAATATGTAACATAACAATATATGACAACCAGAGCAATAAAATGAGAATCCATGTATACTTGGAAAGATTTGATTGAAAAACCCATATTTTCTTTTTTCATATTTAATTGCTAGTGAATTCCATAACATACAGTCCTCAACTTACAACAGTTCATTTGGTGGCCATTCAAAGTTACAATGGAACTGAAAAAAGTGACTTATCACCATTTTTCACAGTTACAACCTTTGCAGCATTCCCATGGTCCTGTGATCAAAATTCAGATGCTTGGCAACTGCTTCATATTTATGACCGTTGCTGTGTCCCAAGATCATGTGGCCTTTTGCGACCTTCTGACAAGCAAAGTCAATAGGGAAGCCAGATTCACTTTACAATCAGGTTACTAACTTACCAGCTGCAGTGATTCACTTAACAACTGAGGCAAGGAAGGTCGTAAAATGGGCAAAATTCACTTAACAAATGTCTCACTTTAACAACAGAAATTTTGGGCTCAATTGTCATAAGTCGAGGACTATTTGTAATTCCCACGAATAATCGCCTACCCAAATTATTGTGAGGCATGTGAATCTAAAATAATAATAAATTGTATTTTCATCTAGAAATGAAAGATGACCCTCTCCACACTGAAACAGGCATTAATAAATATATTTTAAAAATAGTGGTGCAAGAGTAAAGTCTTACTTGATAATGACTGGAATACCGAGAGAGACTAGACTATTATATTATCATCTCATTTATATATTATGTTTAGAATAGAATTTTATATTAAGATCAAATAATACTGACCCACACTGCAGTTGTTTAAGTTAATCAATGTCACCTGCCATCAGGGAAGTCAACCAAGCAACATAAAAATTTTATTTCATATTCCCAATACATTAACTCTCTGAGCCAATGTGAAACAATGATCAAATGAAGAACATTAAACTCTCTAGTTTTTTCTTCCAAAATAGCATTTTGGACAACCGTTCTCCAATTTGAAGCAATATATGCTCTGCATTTCATTTAGCAGCTACACATATAAAATTGGTCTGTAATTAAATGGACAATTATTATTCTTTTTATTAAAAATTAGAAGAATACAATATTTGTATTTTATCCTTTGGAAAGGTAGTCAGATGAATTAAGGTATTTAAAATCCTTGGAATGATTAAAATCTGCCACTCAGAATTAACATATGTAGCCAGACAACTGGCCTATTTTAATGATTAAAATTAATTGCTTGTAAAATAAGCTATCCCATTTTTAGAATTAACTGATTCTCATCTGCTCCCTCATGCGAAAAATATTCACAAAAAGAAATATGCAATGTACAAGATTCCTCTCTTCCAACAAAACAGTAAAAATGGGAAAGAAAAAAAGAAAAACAGTATGGAAATGTGGAAGGGAGAAAGTAGTTCCACAGGAAGGAAAAAGAAAAGGATGGAAACTGAATTAAGATAAGGAGCAGGGAAGAGATAAATAAACAGAGAAGAAGAGAAAAACAGAAATCCTAGATCCAGCATATGAACATGTAATAAACTAGATAATTCAAACAACCAATCGAGAAAACCAATCAGCTTCTCAGAATTTAAATACAGCACTGAATGAACAGCCAGCCACACAACCAACTGACCAAACTGGTACTCAAGACAAATATAATAAGCTAAAGAGGAATAGGAGAAGACTTCTACAAAACTCCCGCTAATGATATTACCTAGCCTGGTAACAAAACGTTCAGGAATTAAATGGCAAGTTCGGAGAGCAAACCACTGCCACAATCTAAAACCCAAACTACAAGTATTTTCTATTATTTCAAAATGGAAACCTTGCTTAAACATTACAGACACATTTTTACAGGCAGGAAATCTTCAACGATTCACACTTTCTGTCCATTCCTGCTACTTTTTTTTATCTTATCACAAATCTATGGAACACTTCAATATCAGCACAATAACAAACTTTCCCTTGGGGGCTTAGTAATAGGAGTTATTAACACGTTTCTTTGGAGAGAGAACCCCCCCCCCAAAGTGAAGAGTTAGTGCTTCCAATATCCATTATCAGCAAGAATATCTGGCCTGAAGAAATAAACTAAAAGAAATAAATATCCTTATTTCAAATGGCATGCTTCCTTTTTTCTTATTCAGACACTTTTTTTAAACTCCAGGAGTATTTGCATATCATCAGAAGGTTCCTCAATTGTTGGCAGTACAATCAGGCAACTGGGGAATGGGTGTTGGTAGAAGTTATCATGAACGCCCTTTCTATCTATGCTGTGAGAGAGCCCAGGATGGATTGACTCCTTCCTATGATGTCATAGCTGAATGTGTACTCAGATATAAAGGTCAGCACCCGGGAGAAACCCCAGCTTTGGCGAAGATACTTGACAGACTGAAAGGTGTCTCTGAAAACCCAAAATAAATACAGAAATATATCTTACCCTCTCCGGACGAATCAAGGGAGGGGCTGGGCTCTCTCGCAACATAGATAGAAAGGGCGTTCACGATAACTTCTACCAACGCCCATTCTCTTCCATGCTGTATCGACAGCCCAGGATGGGACATACCAAAGCTTGCATGTCCATGGACGGGTCCTCGTCTAGCTCATCACACTGACTGTGGAACCACTTGTTGAAGCATCCGTCTGCCGAAGGCTGCAGTCGCCAAGGCAAAAGCATCCAGGAGGTAGTGTCTGATGAAAGGAGACGGGGATGTCCACGTGGCCGCACGACAAATCGCCTCCAAGGATGCTTGGGTCGCCCAGGTAGCAGAAGTGGCCACACTTCTGGTAGAGTGCACCGTCAGACCTTGGGGAACCGGAAAAGCCGCAGCTTTGTAGGCCTGCTCAATGCAAGACCTGACCCACCTGCTAATAATAGGAGAAGAGGCCTTGTGCCCCAAGTGAGAAGGGAAAAAGGAAACAAACATGGCTTCCAACTTCCTGAAGGAGGAAGTACGCTTAATGTATATTCTAAGAGCCCTTCTTACATCTAGCGTGTGCCACTGCCGCTCTAAGTCATGGTGCGGGAGAGGACAGAAGTCAGGCAAAACAATGTCCTGGAACCTGTGAAACCAGGTGTTAACCTTCGAAATAAATGAGGGATCCAGACGAAGAACAACCCTATCATCGTGAAAGGAACAAAGGTCCTGTCTGATGGGAAGAGCAGCAAGCTCGGAAACCCGCCTGGCAGAAATAATGGCAACAAGGAACACTACCTTTAGAGTCAGGAAACGGAGAAACACTGTTCTAAGGGGTTCAAAGGGGGGCCTTTGTAAGGGCATTAAGGACCAAATGAAGGTCCCAGGAAGGATACCTGTGAACCACCGGAGGGTGCAGGTTGGAAGCCCCTTTCAAAAACCTCCTGACTAAAGAGTGATGGGATAAGGAAGGAAGCGAACCCCATGAAAGGACTGAGGAGAGGGCCACAACCTGCCTGCGTAAGGTGTTGGGGGCCAAACCTTTCTCCAGCCCATGCTGAAGGAAGCTAAGAGCTTCTGCCAACTGGGCTGAAGCAGGAGAAAGACCTTACCTGAGGCACCATCGGGAAAAAGCCTTCCAGGTAGCATCATAGATGCGCCTTGTAGAAGGTTTGCGAGAAGCCAGGATAGTGAGGATGACCCTTTCTGGAAGATCAGCCTCCTCTAGCCTCTGCCACTCAAGTGCCACATGGTCAGCTTGAACCACTGGGGCTCTGGGTAGGGCAGGGCCCCCTGGTGAAGGGAGATTAGATGGGCAGGGATCCTCCAAGGAGAAGCCACCGATAGGTTGACCAGGTCCGCAAACCAGGGCCTCCTTGGCCAATAGGGTGCCAGGAGGAGCTCCGCACGTTCCTCCAACTTCTTCCAGATTACTGCCGGAATGATGGGAAGCAGGGGAAAGGCATAGAGGAGACCCTTGGGCCATCTGCACCAAAGAGCATTGGTCCCCTCCGCTCCCTGGCAAGGAAACCTGGTGAAGAATCTGGTGACTTGGGTGTTTTGAGGAGTGGAGAAAAGATCCACCTCTGGTGTTCTGAATCTGAGGGAAAGATCCCTGAATAGAGACAGAGGAATGGACCATTCTGCCTGGTCGACTAGGCTCCTGCTGAGCCAGTCGGCCTGAGAGTTGCCAACCCCAGAGATGTGGTCCACCGAGATTGATAACAGGTGTTTCTCTGCCCATAACCCCAACCATAGAGCCTCTCTCATGAGGGCTTTGGACCTCGTCCCCCCTTGCCGGTTGACATGAGCCTTTGCAGCCATGTTGTCCGTAAGGACTAGAATATGAGAGCCAGTCACTGATTGCCTGAAATGCTTGAGAGCCAGAGAAATGGTTCTGAGCTCTAGCCAATTTATGGGAAGGGTCTGTTCGGATCTGGACCAAATACCCTGAGCTATCTGGCCCTGCATATGGGAACCCCAACCCAGCAGGCTGGCATCAGTGGTTATCACTAGCCTGTCTGGGTCCCTGAACAGGAGTCCCCTCCAGATAGATGGGGAATGCCACCAATTGAGAGATCTCCGGATTTGTGGCAGGAGTGAGACCTTGATGGATGAGTGGCTGGTTCCTGCTCGTTGGCAGGGAAGCAGGAACCACTGGAGGGCTTGGGAGTGGAGCCGAGCCCCCGGGACGATGATAATACAGAAACCATCTTCCCCAGAAGTTTGGACAGCAGCAACAGAGGGACAATTTGATGTTGCTGGATCTGGCTGATGAACTCTGCAAGGCTCTTTCCACGAGCTGGGGACAGGAAAACCTGACACGACATGGTATCGATGACTGTTCCCAAGTGTTGCAATTTGGTTGTAGGAGAGAGCTGGCTCTTTTTGGTGTTGATGGAAAATCTGTGGCTCTGGAGACATGACAGGGTAATTTGCAGATCCCGATGGGTCACAAGGATGGAAGAGGAAAGAATCAAAATGGGCATTGGTTCTTACCTGACACGCCATTTCTTTTCGAGCTGTGAGGATCATCCAGAGAGTGGGTGGAGCTTCAGTCTCTGCTCTAGTAGGCTGAGCTTAATTTCTGAGGAACGCTCCTCCTTCCATCACGTGGCTCGCCACCGCGTTCCCCAGTTTATGCGAAGACGAGAGGAAAACAGGCATTCGTGCTCTCATCTTACTGGACTTACAGGTGCATTGGCCGAAACAAGACCTCGCCAGACAGTGAAAGAAAAGGGAGGGGCTGGACGATCCTCACAGCTAGAAGAGAAATGGCGTGTCAGGTAAGAACCAACGCCCATTCTCCTTAGAGCTGTTCGGATCGTCCAGAGAGTGGGACATACCAAAGTGGGACCTGTCCTATGGGAGGGACACCGTCTGGTCTGTAGACTCCTTGGGTTCCCTGAGTACCCTCTGAAGGAACCTTCTACCGAAAGAAGCCTCCGCTGAGGCATACCTGTCAATTTTATAATGCCTAATGAAGGGCGAAGGGGAGGCCCACGTTGCTGCCCAGCAAATGTCGAGTATTGGGGACTGGGTACCCCAGGCGGCTGAAGTTGCTGCACTCCTGGTGGAGTGAGCCATGATACCCCTGGGCACTTGGAGGGCCTGAGCCTGGTATGCCTTGGAAATGGCCGTCCTTATCCAACAGCCTATGGTGGTTGAAGGGACCTTGAGTCCTTGTGACTTTGGTTGGAAGGATATAAACAGGGCTTTGGATTTACGGAAGGTCTCTGTATGTTTAATGTAAATCCGTAAGGCACGTCTGACATCTAGAATGTGCCACAGTCTCTCTCTTTCATGAGTTGGCCTGGCAAAAATTGGGGAGGATAAGTTCTTGAGCCCTGTGGGAAACCAAATTGATCTTGGGTACAAAAGAAGGGTCAAGGCGGAGTACCACCCGGTCGGGACAGAGCAGCGATCTCTGAAATCCTATGGGCTGATGTGATTGCTACCAGGAACACTACTTTGTAGGATAGGAACTGGAGAGAGACCTCCATTAGGGGTTCGAAGGGTGGCTTTGTGAGAGAAGTAAGGACTCTGTTCAGGTCCCAGGTTGGATACCGGTGAAGGGACGGTGGACGTAAGTTTGTGGCCCCTTTCAGAAAGGCTCGGGTGCGGGGATGGTGAGAGAGGGAACTGATTCCCTCACAGAAAATAAGGCTGCCACCTGATGCCTTAGTGTGTTGGGGGACAGTCCCTTGCTGAGACCTTCTTGGAGGAAGTCGAGAATTTGGGCAATAGAGGGATCAATTGGGTCAATGAAAAGGTTGGCACACCATTTGCGGAAAATGGCCCAGGTGGCATCGTAAATCCTTCTGGTGGAGGGGCGCCTGGCTGCTAAAATGGTATCAATGACTTTGCTAGACAAATTTTCCCTCTTCAGACATTCCCGCTCAACCTCCAGAAGGCTAGTTGGAGCCATTGGGGGTCCGGGTGAAGAAGGGGGCCTTGAGACAGGGAGAATGTCTGCTGGGATCCTCCAGGGAGGGGCTACGGATAGGCTGCGGAGGTCCATGAACCAAAAATGACATGGCCAATAAGAAGCTACAAGAAGCAGTTCCGCCCTCTCATGGAGTACCTTTTGAAGAACTCTGGGCACCAGCGCAAGAGGGGGGAAGGCATAAAGGAGGCCCGAGGGCCACGGGCATTGAAGGGCATTGTGGTCCTCCGTCCCTATGGCTGGGAATCTCGAAATGAACTGCGGAAGTTGGGTATTGAGGGGGGAGGCAAACAGGTCTAGACCGAATATTGCTGTCGCCTCCCTGAACAGGGATGGGTGGGGGCACCACTGGTCTATGGATGGGTGGGGGCACCACTGGTTTATGGTGGCCTTGGTCAACCAGTCTGCTTGGGTGTTGTCGATACCCAAAATACGCCCTGAGGGAAAGGAGGTGAGACTCCACCCACCGACAGAGGCGCTCGGTCTCCCTCATTAGGTGTGATGACTGAATGCCCCCCTGCTTGTTGATATGAGCTTTGGCTGTGATGTTGTCGGTGAGAATGAGAACGTGGCAGCCTTGTACCTGGGGGAGGAAACTGCGGAGGGCCAGGTGGACGGCGCAAAGCTCCAGCCAGTTTATGTTGCACAGCTTTTCTGTCGCTGACCATCTGCCCTGAGCTGTAAGGGACTGTAGGTGGTCACCCCATCCAGACAGACTGGCGTCTGTGGTAACTGTGAGTCTTGAGGGCTCCTTGAGGAGGCACCCCTTGTTGATCGACACCTTGCTCCACCAAAGGAGGGAGGTGAGAACCTTTGGTGAGACCCTGACCTTGCGCTTTGAGTTGCTTGATCCAGCTCTTTGGTATGGGAGCAGGAACCACTGGAGGGATCTGGAGTGGAGATGGGCCCAGGGAATAACGGAAATACAAGATATCATTTTACCTAGTAACTTGGTTAAATCGAGGAGGGGGACCCTCTTAAGTCATCTGATGAGTTTGACTGATTGTTGGATGCTGAGTATTCTCTCCAGAGAGGTGAACACCCTTCCTTTGACCGTGTCTATATCCGTTCCCAGGTGGGTTATCCTGGTGGAAGGGGCCAACTGGCTTTTCTTCCAATTGATGAGGAACCTGTGTTCCTGGAGAGAGGTAGTGGTAATTTGGGTGTCCTTGACGGTTTGTTCCCTGGAAGAGGATAGGATGAGGATATCATCCAGGTAACAGTGGAGTCGCACCGGGATGGTTCTGAGGTGGGCAACCAGAGCGGCCAGGACCTTGGTAAAGGTTCTGGGGGCAGAAGCCAACCCAAATGGGAGGGCCACATATTGAAAGTGGAGGTTATTGTAGCTGAAGCGCAGAAATTTGGAGTGAGAGGGTCGGATTGGGATGTGAAGGTATGCCTCAGAGAGGTCAATGGATGACAACCAGTCTCCCTGTCTAATGCCCAGGAGGATGAATTGCAGCATGTTCATTTTGAATTTGCGGTATACAAGATGGCGGTTTAGCCGCTTTAAGTCCAAAATCCATCCCCCCCCGAGTGTTTGGGCACCAGAAATAAGTGGGAGTAGAATCCCTATCCCTTTGGGACGGAGGAACGGGCTGGATGGCTTGTATGTCAAGTAAGTGCTGAATTGCTGAATCCATGAGATTGCGTTTGGTGTGGTTCTTGGAGAGGGGACATGTCATGTAGAAATCAGGGGGGGTAGAGAGGAACTCGAGGGCAAGGCCAAACCTGATGGTGTCCCTGACCCAGGCGTCCGAAGTGGAAGAGTCCCACTGGTTGGCAAAGGATTTAAGTCGCCAATGGGAATTAAGTCAGGTGGCTTATCTGGAGCGCCGGAAGGGCCTGCTGCCAGAGCCAAGAAAAGGTCTCTTGAAGTTACCGCCTCTCCTGTGCCTATCAGAGGGGTCGGACCTGTCCTGGGGCTGTCCCGAGCCAAGGGGGGGTCTTTGGTACCTGGGAGGGAAGGGGGATTGGAAATAGAGACGAAAGGGGGCCCTGGCTTTGAAGAGGAGGGATTTGAATAGCTGGGGCTTAAAGAGCCCTACAAAGGCGGGTTGGTTGGGGGTGAGACCTTCGTCCTCAAACATCTCTGCCTCTGATGGTTCTGAATCAGGAAGGGGTTCATTGTATTGTAAGGACTCCAAATCAAATTGTTCCTCCTCCTCCTCCCTGCACAAATCTAGGTCCCCTTCTGCCGCCTCCTTGTCCTCCCTAACTGACGGGGAAACCTCCCCTTGAAGAGGTACCTGATCCTGACACAGTTCTGGAATGAGTGGGAATGATCTTACGGATTCAGTGGCAGAATGATCTTACAGCAGAGGCAAACCAGGCCTAGCCATCTGTTGGAGTCCTTCCGCAATTCCTTGGTGGATAGCCAGCTCCATCCAGGCTCTCAGCTGCTCCGGAACCTCCTGAATGAGAGGTTCCTCCTGGCACAGGCCGGCGGCTGTGGGTGTGAAGGTAGCCTCTGGTGTTCATCTGGCTGGTGTTCCAGGGGCCTGGTGACCTTGAGAGGGCGAACTGTGCCTGGATAGGGAGGAAAGGGCTAAAGGAGGGGGATTAGAGCAGAGGTAGAAGGAGTGGCTGGTACGGGAGGCACTGAGCGTGCCTATCTGGTGCGTTTGTCTATTTCTTTTTCTAGCACCTTGTGGCGTTTTAGGGCGTCCCTTTTGAAGGCTTTGGAGTACTCCTTAGCCTGACTGCGCAGATGGTGGGTTTTTGATTTGGCCTTTAAAGGAGGGCCTTTTGAAGGATTGTCTTCTGCCATTTTAGATAATTGAGGAAGATAAGGATCAAATATGAAGTGGTTGGCGCGCCTAGGGGTCAACCTACAACCAAGGCCAGGAGCCCTGGGAAATTCTTTTACACCCCCCACCTTTTTTAATCGTTTATAATTAATCTGTTTGTCTTATTTGTTCTTATTTCTTTGTATTTTTGTTTTATATATATAAATGTATATGTTTTTCCTTTTTTTTTTTTTGGTAGACTTATTCAATTAAGCCGCTTTTCTCTGTCTCTTACTTTTTCTCTGATCTTGTAATTGTTGAAGATCTCTTTCTCTCTCTCTCTCTCTCTCTCTCTCTTTTTTTTTTTTTAATTAGAAGGGCTGATCGAGATGATCAAGGCATGACAGAGGCCTTAAGGGCGAAGCCAGGCCTGTACCAAACTGCCTTCCCAGGCGGAACCGGGCAGAAGTGGTGAGAAAAAAACCGCAGCCGCTATGGCTGGCTGCGGGGGAAGCCAACAAACGGAGGTAGGAACCCAAGCCTCCAACAGAACAATTCACAATTGGGATATAAGTCACTTCAGAGCAGCCCTGCGGGTCCTGCTGCTTTAATTAGGCACGCTGCAGCGATCGGATAAGGAGAAAACAAAATGGCGCCCGGCCACGGGGCAGCACTTAAAATGGCGGCCGCCTCTACGTGGGCTTGCAGGGGCCCTTCTGCAGCGACTAGGAGACTCCCCAGGGGTAATCCAAGGTCCCCAGGGGAAGGACAAACAGAAAGGAACCAAAAGAAGTTCAAACGGCAGAAAAACGGAGTTTGGGGGGGGAACAGAGCGAAACAGAGCGTTTTAAAGCAATCAGAACAAAACAGGCAGTAAGGCAATGGGAAGGGGGGGCAGTTTGTAAGGTTTGCTAGCCTTCCCCCGGCACCCCCTGGGGCTGGGGGAGCCTCCCAGGGGACTCTAGAAATTAAAGAGGACCAACTGCACAGGGCTAAGGGAAGAACACAATTAAATGAATTAAATACCACCTGGAGAAGAAAGAATACGAATTAAATAGGGCTTTCCTGAAATGGCCAAGAGCACATTCAAACACTGCCTACTCTGCACGAGGACTGGGCATAAACTGGGGAATGCAAGCCACGTGATGGAAGGAGGAGCGTTCCTCAGAAATTAAGCTCAGCCTACTACAGTAGAGACTGAAGCTCCACCCACTCTCTGGACAATCCGAACAGCTCTAAGGAGAATGTCGTCCAAGTAGCATTGGATCCTCACTGGAATAGAACGTAGAGATGCCACCAATGCTGCCAGAACCTTTGTGAAGACCCTTGGAGCCGATGAGAGGCCGAAGGGAAGTGCTCGATACTGGTAATGGGTATTCTGATAACAGAAACCGAGAAACTGGCGATGATGAGGCCAAAGTGGGATGTGGAGGTAAGCCTCAGTGAGATCAATGGATGAGAGGAGGTCGCCCTCCCGAACGCTCTCTAAAATAGAATGCAGAGTCTGCATTTTAAATCACCTGTATTTTACAAATTGGTTGAGAAATTTAGATCAAGGATGGCTCGCCACCCCCGAGGCTTTGGGAACGATGAAAAGGCAAGAGTAAAGTCCACGTCCCCATTGAGATGGGGGAACAGGTTGAATAATCCTGATTTCAAGAAGGTGCTGCATGGCCTGATTCATGAGGGCTTGCCTGAAAATGTCCCGAGACACAGGACAGATCAAAAATTTTTGGGGTGGGGTGGGGTTAGGAAGTCCAATTGTAACCCTGACCTAGTAGTGCTGAGCACCTAGGCGTCTGTCATTGACTCCACCCATTGGAGGCAAAGAAGGCTGACGACCTCCGATGGGTGGGAAGAACGAGGGATTACGGCTAGAGCCTTAGCTTTGATTTTAGCAGCCACCTCCCTCTGGACTGATTGGGTGTGCTGCCTACATCTTTTTCTCCTATTGGGCTTAAGAGACTGTTCCACTGGGGGGGGGGGAGCTCTGCCTGAGCCTTATCCTGCTCCATTTGTAAAGTGCGTTGAAAAAAAGCTGTTTATAAATTTTTCTATTAAGCCCCTTAGGGTATAAATGGCCCCCGGGCTTACAAAAGGGCCTCTGACCTCGTGGTGGAAGGCTTGAATCCAAGATGGTCGCTGACTACAGGAAAACAGGCTCCAAGATTGAAGAATTGCTCCTTAGGCTATACAGAGCCCCGAGCAAAGTCAGCAAGGGAAAAACACAGCAACCAGCTACATGATCAGCTGGCTGGAGCTCTTAGCAGTTTGCCGATCGTGTTTATGATCGTTCCAAACTGCAGGCATGGGGGAGGTCTGCAGACCCTGCCTAGCTTGCCTGCACAGAACTCTGTGACGCTGCTCCCAACGTTGCAGGGCTCTCCTGAAAAAGCAGCTGTCCAGATCCCTGGGAGCTGCTTGAAGAGAGGAAAAAAGTACTGAAGATTGCTGGTGATTGCTATCTAACAGAACGCTTTCAGAGACACAGCTACTGACTGAAAGGAGTTGAGTCAAAAGCTGGGGTCTCTCCCGGGGGCTGGCTTTTATATCTTAGTACAGACTCAGCTATGACATCATAGGACAAAGTCAACCCATCCTGGGCTCTCGATGCAGCATGAAGGAGAATTGGGCACTTGCCAGTTCCCTTGAAGAGGTTTCTAAATCCTCTACCCACAATCTTATTGCAAAGGACTCATGGAGAGGGGCTGCCTCTCTTTATATTCCAGTTAGATCTCTCTGTCCTGGTTTACTTAACAAGTAGCAAATGAAAATCCGCCTGCCATTTATTATATATCCAGGTTAAAGCACTTGAATGGAAGTTTCCAAACTTGGCAACTTTAAGACTTCTGGACTTCAACTCTGGCTGGAGAATTCTGGGAATTGAAGTCCACAAGTCTTAAAGTTGCCAATTTTGGGGACTCCTGAACTAGAGGGAAATTTAAAGAATACACAAAAAAGCATAAGAAAAAAACAAAAAATGACTTCTGCAGAATAAATAAATGAACATCATGTTTTTGACTTGTTTAATTGGGTTCTCTTTATCTGGTTTTAGGATTTGTGTGAGCAACACATCATGTTTTGGTCCTACATATGTAGAAATATTCAAAAGAGTTCACAAACTTTTAAGAAATTGGGCGTTGGTCTTTACCTGACACGCCATTTCTCTTGAGCCATGAGGATCATCCAGAGAGTGGGAGGTGCTTCAGTCTGCATCATTGAAGGCTGAGCTTAATTACTGAGGAACGCTCCACCCTCCATCACGTGTCTCCCTTACGTTCCCCAGTTTATGCAAAGTCGAGAGTGAAGAGAAGATCGTGCTCTCATCCTACTATGCTACAAGGTTCACTGGCTGAAACAAAACCTCATCAGACGGTGAAATACTAAGGGTGGGTCTGGATGATCCTCACGGCTCAAGAGAAATGACGTGTCAGGTAAGGACCAACGCCCATTCTCCTTAGAGCCGTTCAGATCATCCAGAGAGTGGGACATACCAAAGCTTGGCTGTCCTATGGGAGGGATTCCGTCTGATCTGGTAGTCTCCGCGGTTCCTTGAGGACTCACTGGAGGACTGGTCTATCAAACGAAGCCTCCGCTGAGGCAAATATGTCGATCTTATAGTGTCTAATGAAGGGAGATGGGGAGGCCCAGGTGGCTGCCCGACAAATATCAGCAATTGGAGCTTGGGTGGCCCAAGCTGCCGAGCTGGCCGCACTTCTGGTGGAATGTGCTGTTATTCCGCTGGGTACCGGTGGAGCCTGAGACAAATAAGCTTTGGAGATAGTAGCTCTAATCCAGCGACCTATAGTTGCAGGGGACACTTTGTGGCCTAATGATTTGGGTTGAAAGGAAAGGAATAGGGATTCGGACCTCCTGAAGGGCTGGGTGCGCTTAATGTAAATGCGGAGGGCCCGTCTCACATCCAGGGTGTGCCAAAGCTTCTCCCTTTCCCGCGAGGGATTGGGACAGAAGTTCAGAAGTGTGAGTTCCTGTGCCCTGTGGAAGGCTGAGTTGACCTTGGGCAAGAAGGTGGGGTCCAGCCAGAGAACCACCCGGTCGGCATGGAAGATGCAAAGGTCCTTCCTCAACAACAAGGCTGCTATCTCCGATATTCGGCGAGCCGAAGTAATGGCCACCAGGAACACGACTTTGAATTTGAGGAACTGGAGTGAGGATTCCCTGAGAGACTCAAAGGGATGTTTAGTAAGGGACACAAGGACCTTATTGAGGTCCCAGGTAGGGTATCGGTGTACGGTTGGGGGAAACAAATTAGTGGCTCCTCTGAGGAATGCCCTAATGAGAGGGTGGAGGGAAAGGGAACCCGGATTGTCATAAACAATGACAGTTGAGAGGGCTGCGACCTGAGAGGGTGTTCAGGGAAAGACCTTTCCTCAGACCCTCTTGGAGGAATTCCAACACTTGAGCGATGGAGGGTGAAAGCGGGTTGACCTGGAAACTATGGCACCATTTGCAGAAACTATTCCAAGTGGCATTGTATATTCGGGTTGTTGAGGGCTGCCTGACGGCTAAAATGGTATCAATAACCTGGTCAGAAAAATGAGGCATTGGGGCTCCTTGAAGCACTGTCCCTTGTTGACGGCAGGACTGATCCACCAGAGGAGAGACGTGAGAACCCTTGAAGGCACCTTGACCGTGGCCTTTGAATTGCTTCTGCCGGTCCTTTGGAACGGGAGCAGGAACCACTGTAGGGATCTGGTGTGTAAACGGGCCCAGGGAACAATGGAGATACATGAGACCAGTTTACCTAGTAATTTAGACAATTCTAAAAGTGTTACCTTTCTTGACCGTCTGATATGTTTGACGGTCTCCTGGATGCTAAGGAATCTTTCCGAGGAGAGGAAAACCTTTCCCTGAACTGAGTCAATGACGGACCCCAAATGGGTGAGCCGTGTAGATGGTAACAGTTGGCTCTTTTGCCAGTTTACTAGGACCCCATGTTCTTGGAGGGCAGAGAGAGTAGCTCTGATATCCTTCTCTGCTTGGAGTCTGGAGTGAGACAGGATGAGGATGTCATCCAGGTAACAGTGGAGACGAACCGGGAGGTCCCTGAGATGGGCCGCCAGAGCCGCGAGGACTTTAGTGAAGGTCCTCGGAGCAGAGGCCAACCCAAAGGGAAAGGCCACATTTTGGAAGTGGCGGTGGTTGTAGCAGAACCTGAGAAATTTGGAATGGGAGGGCCGGATTGGGATATGAAGATACGCCTCTGAAAGGTCTATAGAGGATAGCCAGTCCCCCTGCCTGATGCCCAGTAGAATGGACTGTAGGATATGCATCTTGAACCTGCGGTAGATCAGGTAACAGTTAAGGCGTTTCAGGTCTAGAATAGCCCTCCATCCACCTGAGGATTTGGGGACCATGAAGAGGTGGGAGTAAAACCCCTGCCCCCACTGGGATGGTGGGACGGGTTGTATGGCCTGTATGTTGAGAGGATGGATAGCTGAATCCATTAAATTGCGTTTGGTGGGATCCCTCGAGGGGGGGATGCCATAAAAAAGTCAGGGGGGGCGCTGGAATTCAAGCACGAGACCAAGTCTGATGGTGTCCTGGACCCAGGCATTGGAGATGGAGGAGTCCCATCGGTCGGCGAAATGCTTGAGGCGTCCACCGATGGGAAGGGAGGGATGGGATCTATCTGGTGCATCGGAAAGGCTTCCCTCCTGAACCCCTGAAGGGGCGCCTGTAGCTGCCGCCCCTCCTGTTCCTGTCACCCGGATCGGCTCGATCCTGGGGCTGGAATGGCTGGAAGGAGGGGGGTCTCGGATGCCTGGGCGGGAAAGGAGACTGGTAGAAAGTCTCCTTTCTACCAGGGGGAACCTCTCCGTAAAGGCTGAGGGGCTCTTGACTCTGACCTTCGAAAGAGGGGAAGAAGGAATTTTTTCTTGCTTCGGGTTTCAGATAGCAATTGCTCCAGGGCGGTGCCAAATAGTTTGTCCCCCTTAATGGGGCGGTGGCCAACTTAACCTTGTTTTTCACGTCCGCCTGCCAGTGTTTGAGCCAGAGCAGGCGGCGAGCTGTAACGTGAGAGGTTATTGCACGGGCAGAGAACTTAACCGCATGGTAGGTGGCGTCGGCCGAGAATTCTGCCGCGGCCGTCAAGTTTGCGATTTCCTGATGTGCCCTTGCATTAGGGGGGAACATGTTGTTTCAGTTGGCGGAGCCACCGAATCGAAGACCTGGTGAAGAATGAAGCGGCCATGGCTGATCTAATGGCCCAGGTGTCCGCTTGATGGGCCCTACGAAAGGCCAGTTTGGACCTCTGGTCCTCAGGTTTCAGAGCCTCCAGGGGATCACTGGGGAAGGACGAGGATGCTTAGCCCATGATGGGCTCATCTACCTCGGGAGTGTTAAGCAGGTTGCAGAAGCTCGACTCGAGGTTAAAGAACCTCTTGTCCTGGTTGGATGGGGCCGGAGGGGCCCTTGTAGAGTCCAAATGGTTTGAAACTAGGTCGTGAAATATGGGTGGGGCCAGAATAACCTCCGCCTCCACCACGGGCTGCCTGAAAATGGCGTCCTCTTGTCCCTCCGCCAGGGAAAGGAGAACCGAGGAGGACTGAACAGACAGGCCAGAAATGTTCTTGGCCTTAAATCTGAGCGATTTAAACATGTGTGGCTTGAACAGACCCACAACGGTGGGTTGATCGGGAGTGAGACCCTCGTCCTCGGACATGTCTCCTTCCATCGGGTCTATCTCCGATAGGGGTTCCCCTTGGTGTGTAGAACCCCATTCAAATTCCTCCTCCTCCCTGAACCGATCCAGGTCCTCTATGGCCTCCTCCAGTTCCCCTTCTGGGAGAGGACTGTCCCCCTGCAAAGGTACCTGACCATGAGTAGGGTCCAATCTGGGCAAGGACCTGGCTGATGGCAAGTCGTGTTCAGGCGCCATCGGGGGGGGGGGACTGGACCTGGACATCTGTTGAAGGCCATCTGCTATCCCCTGGCGGATAGCCCATTCCATCCATGCCTGCATGTATGCAGGGATCTCCACTGTGGCGGCCTCCTCCTGATGCAGACCAGAGGCTGTGGGCATGAATGTAGCTTCGGGCGGCTGTCTGGTGGCTGGTCCGGGGACCTGGTGTCCCTGGGATGAGCTGTGCCTGGAGAGGGAAGAGCAATCTGGAGGAGAGGGGGGTGTCTGGAGGTAGAAGGAACGGAGGATGGTAGGGCTGGAAGCATGGGTTGTGCCTCTCTAGATCGCCTGTCAAATTCTTTCTCCAGTGCCCGATGACATCTTAGGGCGTCTCTGAGAAGCCTTGGAAGTATCCTTAGAGGTTTCCTTAGCCTGTATGCGCAGGTGGTAGGATTTAGATCTGTAGAGGCTGTATACGTCTAAAGAAGAAGGGCCTTTTGTGGAAATGTCATCTGCCATTATAGAAGAAAGGACTAAAATACCAATTTAAGGCAGTTGGCTCGCCAAGGGTTCGACTGACAACAAAGGCCAGGTGTCCTTTCAGCTGGCCCGCGCCCCCTTTTGGAATTTAGACGTATACAGCCTCTATATATCTATCTATCTATCTATCTATCTATCTATCTATCTATGTGTGTATAATATTTATTAATTATTATTATTATTATTATTATTATTATTATTATTATTATTATTATTATTTCATAATATTCAATTCGGGGTCTGGTTCAATGCTCCTAGGAAGGAGTGGCCCCAGAGGTTGCTGTAAGTTATCACCAATCTGCCAAATGAATGCCTGAGGCTGGAATGAGGCCTCTGGCAGCTGGAGCTCCCAGGCAACAACTGGGAGGGATAGGCTGCAAGCTTCTGCCCTGAGCGTGCTGCGGAAACCAACTAGTGTATGCCAATTGTGATTAAAATCTAGTAGCTCTCACAGGCTGGAAGGCCTATGACTAGAGCTAGTCCCTTCGCAGCCCAATGAGGCCTTTAAATATAGCGCCCGACACGCGGCGGCACCCAAAATGGCGGCCACCCATGATCTCTTATCCACGGGCCGCTCAGAGCAATTAAAAAAGCCTCTCCGGCACGTCTAGGTAAACTATTCGCCCTTTCCTGGGGCGATCGGCGTTCGCGGTGGGGGGGACACCAGCTGCACTTATCAGCGCGATCGAATGGAGCTGCTGCGATTGCGGCGCGGAGAAGCAGCAGGGAAAGGAGCCGAATTGGGGGGGGAGGATTGGCGCCGGAGCGCGAAAGCCTCCCGCTCATTATCCCCCCTGGGGGCAAAAAATGCGCTCCCCTGCTACAGCTACCTCAAGTGCGCAGAGGCTAAGGAAGAGCCAAGAATAAAAGGCAAACCTGAAAAAGTAAAGGACTTTGCAGCAATTAGCTTGAATCGGCCAAGGAGTGGAAATACACAGCCTAATCTCACGAAGGCTGAGCATAAACTGGGGAATGCAAGGAGCCACGTGATGGAGGGCGGAGCATTCCTCAGTAATTAAGCTCAGACTTCAACGACGCAGACTGAAGCACCTCCCACTCTCTGGATGATCCGAACGGCTCTCAGGAGAAAGGGAGGGGCTGGATGCTCCTCGCAGCTCAAAGAGAAATGGCGTGTCAGGTAAGAACCAATGCCCATTCTCCTTAGAGCTGCTCGGAGCATCCAGAGAGTGGGACATACCAAAGCTGGGCCTGTCCTACGGGAGGGGCGCCGTCTGGTCTGCAGTCCCCTCGGGTTCCCTGAGAACCCTCTGAAGAACCCTCCTCCCGAAGGAAGCCTCTTAAGGCATATCTGATACTTGTTACCGATTTTTGGACACTGAGGATTCTCTCTTCAGATAGAAACACCTTTCCCCTCACGGTGTCGATCACCATCCCCAGGTGAGTTATCCTGGTGGAGGGGGATAATTGACTTTTCTTCCAATTGATGAGGAACCCATGATCCTGGAGGGAGGATAGGGTAGTCTGGGTTTCCCTCATTGCCTGTTCCCTGGAAGTGGAAAGGATGAGAATATCGTCCAAGTAGCAGTGGAGGTGAACCGGAAAGATTCTGAGGTGTGCAGCTAAGGCGGCCAGAACCTTGGTGAAAGTTCTGGGTGCTGAGGCCAACCCGAATGGGAGAGCCACGTATTGGAAGTGAAGGTTATTGTAGCAGAAACGGAGGAATTTGTAATGGGAGGGTCGGATTGGGATGTGTAGATATGCCTCGGAGAGGTCAATGGATGACAACCAGTCTCCCTGCCTAACCCCCAGAAGGGTGGATTGCAGCGTGTTCATTTTGAACTTGCGGTACACGAGATGGCGGTTAAGCCGCTTTAAATCCAAAATCGCTCTCCATCCCCCCGAGTGTTTGGGTACCACAAATAAGTGGGAGTAAAAACCCTGTCCTCTTTGAGACAGAGGAATGGGTTGAATGGCCTGTATATCAAGCAGGTGCTGAATTGCTGAGTCCATGAGGCTGCGCTTGGTGTAGTCCTTGGATAGGGGGCATGGCATGAAAAAATCAGGGGAAGGAGATTGAAATTCGAGGGCAAGGCCAAATCTGATAGTGCCCTGACCCAGGCGCCGGAGATTGAGGAGTCCCATTGGTTGGCGAAGGTCTTGAGATGCCCGTCAATGGGGATCAAATCAGGTGGCTTATCTGGAGCGCCTGAACAGCCTGTTGCCCGCGCCCCGAAAGGGCCTTTTGAAGCCCCCACCCCTCCTATGCCTGTCAGAGGAGTCGGTCCTGTCCTGAGGCTGGCCCCAAGCCAAAGGGAGGGGGCCTTTGGTACCTGGGGAGGGGAGTCTGGAAAAGGGGGCGAAAGGGAGCTCTCCGAAAGGGTTGCAGGGATCTTGGCTCTGACTTGTGGGTGAGGGATGGAAGGAATTTTTTCTTGTTCCTTCCTTCTACTAAAAGGGGATCCAGGGATGGTCCAAATAGTTTGGTTCCCACGAGGGGAGCGGAAGCCAATTTAACCTTGTTTTTGAGGTCTGCCTGCCAGTTTTTTAGTCAGAGCAGACAGCGGGCAGAGACATGGGAGGAAATGGCCCGGGTGGAAAATTTTACTGAGTGATATGTAGCGTCGGCCAAGAACTCTGCCACGGCTATAATCTTAGCTATGTTCTGATGAGCCCGGACATTGGAGGCTGGGACATGTTGTTTAAGCTGGCAAAGCCAGCGAATGGATGACCTGATGAAGGAGGCGGCCGTGGCCAATCTGATTGCCCAAGCGTCTGACTGGTGGGCATGGCGTAAGGCCAGTTCCAATCATTTCTCCTCCAGTCTCAGGGCCTCTAGGGGATCGCTGAGGGTGGAGGAAGAGGCCAGGCCCATGATGGGCTCATCAACCTCTGGAATACTCAACAGGTTGAAAAGCTCTGGGTCTAGGTTAAATATTTTTTTGTCATGAACCGAGGGGGCGGGAGGGGCCGCCGAAGAGGCTAGTTGTTTGGACACCAGGTCAAGGAAGATGGGGGGACTGGTATGACCTCAGCTTCCACGACAGGCTGTTGAAAAATGGAATACTCTGGACCTTCTGGCGTGAGAGGAGTGGGGTCAGAGGGGTTCTGAGTCTTTAGACCCGAAATGTTTCTGGCCTTGAACAGGAGGGATTTGAATAGTTGGGGCTTGAAAAGCCCAACAAAGGTGGGTTGGTCGGGAGCCAGACCCTCATCCTCTGACATCTCTGCCTCTGATGGTTCTATGTCATATGGGGGTTCATTATATTGTAGGGACCCCAAGTCAGAATCCTCCTCCTCCTCCCTGTAAGGATCTAGTTTCCCTACTGCCTCCGCCTCCTCCTCCCTTACTGAGGAGGCATCTTCCCCCTGATGGGGTACCTGATCCTGTGACGGTTCCAATCTGAGTGAGAGAGACCTTACTGAATGAGACTCGGATTCAGTGGCCAGCGGAGGTAGACCAGACCTGCCCATCTGTTCCGCAATCCCTTGGCAGATAGCCTGCTCCATCCAGGATCTCAGTTGCTCCAGAGCCACTTGAATGAGAGGTTCTTCCTGGCGTAGGCCGGCAGCCATGGGCATGAAGGTAGCCTCTGGAGTTCGTCTGGCTGGTGTTCCAGGAGCCTGGTGACCCTGAGAGGGTGAGCTGCGCCTGGATATGGAGGAATGGACTACAAGAGGAGGGGGTTGAGAAGAGGTAGAAGGAGGTAGTTTGGAAGGCACTGAACCTGCCTGCCTGGTGCGTTTATCAATCTCTCTTTCGAGCGGCTTATGGCGTCTTAAGGCATCCCTCTGGGAGGCTTTGGAGGGCTCCTTAGTCTGCCTGCGCAGATAGTGGGTCTTTGATTTGGCCTTCAAGGAAGAGCCTGTAGGATTGCCTTCTGCCATTTTTGATAATTAAGTAAGAAAAAAGGGACCAATATGTGGCGGTTGGTGCGCCTAGGGGTCGACCTACAACAAGGCCGGGAGCCCTTGGAAAACCTTTTGCGCCCCCCCTTATTTATATACTTATTTATTTATTTAAATATGTACCTATATATATACATATATTATTATTATTATTATTATTATTATTATTATTATTATTATTATTATTACTATTACTACTACTACTACTACTAATCTATCTATCTATCTATCTATCTATCTATCTATCTATCTATCTATCTATCTATCTATCTACTATCTATCTATCTATCTATCTATCTATCTATAAAATCTTCCTCTGTCTCTTAAATTCCTCTAGTCTTGAGTTATTGTAAAAGATTTTTAGGAGACTCTCTGTCTGAAGGTGCTTAGAGGAATCAGAGGAAGCTGGTCCAAATGACCAAGGAACGCCACAGGCCCTAAGGCAAAAGCTGGGCCTAACCAGACTATCTTCCCAGGCAGAACCGGGTGGGAGTGGTGGGAGTCAAGCCGCACCCGCTAAGGCAGACCGCGGAAGAAGCCAACAAGGGAGGCAAAGAAACTGGCCTCCAACAAAAGGAAACAGGCAATAGCTGAGTTAAACGGAATCTGAGCAGGCCAGCCCCATAGACCTCTTTATGGCTTTTGATTCCATCCTTCTAGTCCAGACTAGCTACAGGAAATTACTGTTAGCCCTTCAAGACAGATCGGAGTAGGAATCCAATGACATGTAGGTCAGTACTACATTTGTTATAAAGCAGGGGTCCCCAAACTTGGCAACTTTTAAGACTTGCGGAAACCAAGTTTGGAGACCTCTGTTATAAAGTTACAGTAACAGAGTCTTGTTAGTCTGAATCAAACTTGGCAAGTTTAAGACTTGTGGACTTCAACTCACAGAATTCCTGAGCTAACATGACTGGAGGAGGAATTCTGGGAATTGAAGTCTACAAGTCTTAAAGCTGTCAAGTTTGAAGACCCCTGGACTCTGAATGCATTCCCACACATGTTTTATCTTTATGAGAACTAGGAGTATCTTTGTCCAAGACATTTACTCAAATTACATTCCTCTACCAGACTCACATATCTTTTATCTGACTGTTATCTTGGCAGTGGCTCTTCCTCTTGTCCGTCAAGGCCAATCCCAAAGCCCATGATTTGAGAAGTGAGTCGGAGCTTGAAATTTTGACTGGCAGGGGAGGTCTTTCATTGGATCAGGATCAGGAAACATCAATATGTTGATGATATTGAATTATTTATCTTGACTTCTAACTAGACAAGAATTGTTGTCAACTCTGGCCCCACAGCTATTAGGTCTGAATGGTGACAAATAGCCTCAGATTAAATCCTATGGGTACTCAGTGGATACTGAGGGTACTCAGTCTTCCAGTTCAGTGAGTACTCAACTCCTGTTTGAGGAATAGCTGCTAGGTGTAGCTAAAGACACCTTTGCATAGGTTCAACTTTTGTCCCAATTGTGCTTATTTCTGGATTGAGAGCCCTCCCCCTTAGGGTGAGTCATGCTTTGGTCACCTCAACAGAGGACTGTTCCAATAAGCTTTAGACAGGACTGTCCTTTAGGATCACTCAGAAGCTACAAGAAGTTAGCACAAACACTGATGAATAACCTTTGCTATGCCAATGTAAGGTAGCTGCTAGAAGCTGCACAGTTTGCCAGATGGCTTCTGGGTACAATTCAAGGTGCTGGTTATTACCTATAAAGTCCTGCTTGGCACAGAGCCTAGCAATTTGGAGGACCATGTGCTTTCTGCACGGTCACCATCCTATGTATATTCTAACATACTCAGCTTGTTTTGGATCCCATCAATTAAACAATGCCATCTAATGGGAGCAAGAAAGTTGAACTTCTCTGTGATAGCACCTACTCTTTAGAATAGCATCCACCCAGAGATTACCTTGGCTATGTTTAAAATCTTGGTTTTCTCTTAAGACCTTAGTTTAGGAGTTAGGTAGGCCATCTTTGAATCAGTTGTAATATGATAAGAAGTTATACTGTCCTTCAGATAATGGTTGTTTTTATACAATGTTGTTTCTTTTAATTTGTGAAACTACCCAGTCTCATTTTGGAATTCAGCAGACTAAACATTCAACAAAGAAACAAACAAACAACAAATGCATCTAAGGTGACATAGATGTAATTCAGCTGCTACACTAACCACTTTTTATGCACCATATCAAAATTTAGGTTGCTAAATGTATACACTGGCAATTCACAATTTAGGGTAATTGTTTCTTCAGTCTTTCACTTTCCTTACCTCAACTTCACAAATTCATTCTCATCCTCACAAGTTATTAGGCAATTCTGTGCACCATCTAAATACAATGTATTCTCACTTAATTTAATCTACTGTATCTTTTTTTTTCTGGAGAAGAATGTACTTTTTGCACAAACATCAAACAGATATGCAACAGAATGCTTGTGTTCTGGTGTTAAGTCACATTTGGTAGGCAGGCGATGCTACTTTTCAAACTGAGCCAATAATTAAAATGTATATTTAAGTTAATTAAAACAATAGTGTATCAGTATGTATCGGCATATTCCACATGTATCGGCAACAGACTTATATTTATGACATTTGTCGTGTCCCAGGGTCATGTGATCGCTTTTTGTAACCTTCTGACAAGTAAAGTCAATTGGAGAAGTCAGATTCACATAACAACTATGTTACTAACTTAACAACTACAGTCATTCACTTAACAACTTTGGCAAGAAAGGTTATAGAATGGGACAAAGCTCACTTAACAAATGTATCACTTAACAGAAATTTGGGGCTCAATTGCAGTCATAAATCAAGGACTGGCTTTGTATCCCATTTATTTTCACATATACTACAAGCCCATCTACAGACAAACTCTTACATTTTTAACTGAAAAATGTGCCACTTGTGGATTATCTAATTATGAAATTAAAATTTATGAAAATTCCAAATAATGGCTTATCCTCAGGTGGCACATTTTTCATGGCATTTTGGTCAACTTATTTGTGGAGAGGTTTAGATGCAAGTATATAACAGTAATAATTTTCTTCTTCAATCAGGCAAACAATTTCAAAACCAGTAGCTACTTTTGGAGCCGTTCTGGCTAGCCAGTCAAAGCCTTTGTGGGCACAATATATGGCATGTTGCTAGAAAACCATTCCACTGTTGGACTTAATGTCTACAACAGCACTCCAAGTCTATTTTCCAAAGGCTGGAAATGTAATTCAACCAACTTCCTGTTCTCTATGATATATTTCAGGAAATATGTAAGTTACTTCTGAAATGCCAAGGTCAATCTGTACCAAGAAAAAGCACATTACAAAGCTGAATCACTCCACTTTGCACAAGTACGGTATATTGTTCTGATTTCAATATCATGAAATTAGCAATAAATCTTAAATCTATCTTAACAGTAACATAAACCAATTTTGCACACGGGGTTACATGCTATACTGTTCATGCCTAGATGATGGTCTCACCCATTTGCATATTGCCAGAATTACATAAATCAACACTTACATAACCTGGGAATTGCCGTTATACTAACGTTTGTGATGAAAATGCGTATCAATTTTCATAATAAAATCAAACAACATAAAGAACACTGAAAGCATATTTTTAT
Source organism: Hydrophis major (assembly GCA_033807585.1). Classification (NCBI taxonomy): domain Eukaryota; kingdom Metazoa; phylum Chordata; class Lepidosauria; order Squamata; family Elapidae; genus Hydrophis; species Hydrophis major. The sequence goes on along the minus strand of CM066328.1, from coordinate 323,033,526 downwards.
GTAATTTATACAGTCAAATATTGGGGGTCCAGGTTATTTTATCAAAAAGACAAGCAAACTTTACTTATCTGGATATTTTCAGTTTTGCAATATTGTGAAATAATTCTGATGAAAGAATTAGCAAGTCTTCACATGTTTACTTTACTACAACATATCTCCAAGAACTAATTTGAACATGTTGGTGCAGCCATTTCAAAGGGCTGTCCTACTTTTGAACCATATGCAAATATTTAGTTGACATGCCTGTGTATGCTTCAAAAATTATTTTGAGCAAGTTTTTGTAATGGACATTGCTGTTAATTAAAGCCTGTGTCATTTTCTTTCAGATATGCAATTCAAAAAGAAGTAAAAGTAATGCAATTCAAAAAGAAGAAGCATACAAAGCTCTATTAGATGACACACTGTACAAGCTTTTCATATGCAAGGAAACTTATGGAAAAGTGGATTGGGTAGGGAAATCAAGAGATTATAATCAGCCTAAATAATAGGATTATACAATATGCTGATAGCTGCACATATAAATTACATTTAAGCTAATAAAACACAAAATTATAATTTCCAAGTAAAGAAATTAAATTTTACTATTGTATAACTTCATTCACCACAAGCTACCTCAGGGACAAGTTATGAGTTTTTAGAACTATGTTCACTTAAATGCAAAAAAGTTGAAAATTAAATATTATTCTTAAAAAAATATACTGCACATCTTCCAATAAATTCCTCGGTTTAAGAAATATTGATCTACAATATATTCTTACAGAAATCACAAGAAATACATTTCATGAAAAGTTAAATATTTGGGACAGCAACATCAAGCAAAATAATAAAACTGATTTATCACACTAGTCTCATCAGTTAAATAGATTTATGTATTGAAGCTTTTATTTCAAGTATTTCAAGAATACTTGCTACGTATTCTTACTCACAACTCTCAATTAAGCAATATCTAATTTATAGTCACTTTGATCCAGTACCAATTACCTTCCCACTAATCAGGTTCTAGATCTACAGCCAGGACATATTTCTCCATCTCCTCTGTAAATACAGTTCATAAGACTAAAAAAGGCACATTTTTTACTAAAAAACCGGCTACAAACCAATGTTTTAAAATACAAGGCTGTTCCAGAAAAATATAGTAATTTCCATGACGTTCTGAATCATGGTGTTTGAGATCAAGATATCTGGAAAAACAAATGGATTTGATCTAATTTGTTTTTAATATGTTTCCGTTTCAAATATTTTTATGACAATATTCTACATGTATTTTGTCTATTGTAAAAAATAGCAGCTTCTTGCAGAATGCAATCTGGAATTCCAGGATTTCATCAAGTCTGCAAGGGTCACACAAGTATTTTGATGACTTTCATGTATATTCCAAAGCCATATTGGCCCCATTTCAATATATTTCTTCTATAAAAATTACTCATAAAATTAAACAGAAAAAGTTTCAGTTATATCAAAGCTGTTACAATAACATTTCAGACTGAAAAAGTTTAACCACAGTAACTACCGACATAAACTGCTTGAAGATTAGCCAAGAATTCCTGATTTCCCCTGATTGTAAAAGATTTAACAGTATATACAGATTTTAATATTTTTACAGCCACTTTTTATGTTTTTGTCGGTTAACAAATCAGGTGCCAATGTCTGGGAATATATCCTTACTAAGACATAAAAATAGTTATCCATACATTATTAGACCTCATCCAAATGTGCTGAACATCAGCATGTGTCCTAAATTTAGTACAAAATATCAGATTGCTATATTTCATCACCAGCAGGCATTGTGCTGGAAGCTATTCCTAGGAGATTGCAGAATTTAAATTTTGTTTTGCTATGAACAGGAGACTGTATTTTCAGATGCATCTCCTCTATTTCACTGTCATGCGCACATATTATTACAAATTCCTCAGAGATCATTATTTGCCCAAGTATTTGCAGTGTTTTGCACATTCCAGCAAGGACTAGCAATCAATAAAATAAGAATTTAAATAAGCAATAAATAAATAAAATAAGAATTCTCTGATGAAAATTTTCTGATAACAATTTTCAAACACAAAAAGCAAAACAAAAAAGCTTGTTCTTGTGTTCTTATAACACCAACACACAAAACTAACCTGGCAGCTATCAAAAGAAAGTAGGGAAATGTTTCACACATGCCATTTTTAAAAAATATTAGGTACTGTGCTTACATTCTGAGTTTAAAGAGAAAAAGATCACTGGGAGGCTAAAGCATGTGAAAGGTTCATAAAATGATTAAGAGGTGTTCCCCCCCCCTTTCTCTAACTTAGTTCAGTGGAGAGAGTGAAGAGCAGGAAGGTCAATTTTTTTGTTTCACTTTATTTTAAGTTGTAGGCAGGTTGATAGAGTGAGATGACGGCACAGCTGCAGCAAAGCTCTTCTACCCTGTGGCAAATATAGAAGTCTGTCATCAGCAGTCTGTTCTGTCTTTTTTAAAAAATAGAAACATCTAGCCATTATAACTCTGATATCTGAATAAAGCTGAGGGGTCATTCCCCACAAACACGAAGCTCAGCATGCACGTGGGAAGACAGCAATTGCAGAAAGATTGGAGGCGGGTGTCAATGAGGGAAACATTACAAGCCATGCACATAAACAAGACCCATCTCTTCATAGTAGTAATGAAGACAGGCTTGAACATATGACACTTCCTACTCAGCTAAGTCCGAGTACTGAGACTCCAACTTTACCAGAGCATAATTTCAATCAAAACATGCCGGCCATGTGAAACCGAAAGTAAGAGAGACATACTTTAGCGGGGGGGCCAAGAGGGAAACTCAGCATGTAAGCACAGTACCTAATATTTTTTAAAAATGGCATGTGTGAAACATTTCCCTACTTTCTTTTGATAGCTGCCAGGTTAGTTTTGTGTGTTGGTGTATTTCAGAACACAAGAACAAGCTTTTTTGTTTTGCTTTTTTTGTTTGCCTTTCGCCCCCCCCCCCCACCTTTGATTGGGGTCACTTTTATGTAAAGTATGCCACAGCATGGGCTTTTTCTCGTCCGGCCCATCTTTAAAACTGTCATTCTGAAGGAGACAGACTCGTCTTTACTTAACCTCACCGGTTCGCTTTTTGGGCACGAAATGAGAGGGCATAAAAGAGTTTTCAGTTCCCCAAGAAATTACCTTATTGCGGGGGCGGAGAAAGACAGGAGGAAATCTGTCAGAAGGTACAAAACAAACAAAACAAAACCCACACGCTCTCCTTAGACCGAAAATGCAACGTCTGGGGGGGGGGCGGATGCAGCCCGTCTTTGGGACCACCACGTCCCCGCACAACCCTTGGAGGGGTCGAGAGAACTGGGAAGGGGCACGTGGGCCGGGCAAGCGGGCTCTTTTCAGCCCGGCTAAGCGTTCGAACTTCTCACTCCCCGAGACCCGGTGGCAGGCCGCGCGCCTGTGCGGGCTTGGCGGTGCAACTCAAGCCAAGAAAGCGAAGGGCCGCGCTTTCCTTTGGCTCATCTACATGCTGGCCCACTCCGCTTCTCCCATCCAAGGGCTGCTGCGCCATCGAAGGCCCGGCAGCTCTGCCACTCGCAGGGGCGCCTCCGGCTCTGCCCATCCGGTAAAGCAGGGAAAACAAAAAAACAAAAAGAAGAGCCAGCGAGTGAAGTTTGGTGGCTGCACACCTCACGCTTGCTTTCTCGCTCGCTCGCTCTCTTCCTCCATCTCCGTCCCGTAGGTTCCTACCGTTTTTGGAGTCGCTCGAAGCCGAGCCCGTCGCCGCTGTCGCGCCCCCGGAGCTTCCTCCTCCACCTCCTGCAGCCGCCACGGGCCCGCTTGCTCCGACCGCAGCCACGGCGGACAGGACTCCTCCGGCGCCCGCAGCTCCCGTTGTGGCCAAGGCTCCATTTTCCTGCTCGTCCCCGCTGCTGTTGGCGCGCTTGTTCTTCTTGCCCTTGTTACTCTTCTGGTTCGGCATCGCCAAGGGAGGAGGAGGAGGAGCGGGTCGCAGCGGGAAGGCTGAGGAGGAGGCGGAGGAGGCTCTTGGTGGCAGTGCTGCTGCTTCTGGTGCTGCTGCTGCTGCTGCTACCCCCGCCTATTGCAGCTCCATTGTCAGGCGGAGCAGCACACTCGTCCTTCGCTCACGCACCGCGGCCCTGTCGCATGCACGCACACTCACACACACACTCTCACATGCGCGGGCGCGCGTCCACAGACGCCTCGCCGCGGAAGAAATGCAAGCCAGGGGAAAGGCGTGTCTCGCTTGTTTTGATTCTGCTGCTCCCTCGGCAATGCTGGGCCCGCTTCCTCCTCCACCCTCACCCCTCCTTCTCTCTTTCTCTCGCTTGCCAGGCCTTGGCGACAGTGCTTAGCAAAGAGCAAGTGAAAGGAAGGGAGGAGGAAGGCGCGGCTCAGAGGCTGGACTTGCGAGAGCAATTGAGGAGGCGCTTAAGCTTCGCTTCGGACTTAGGAAAGCCGCCTTTCCGCTCCCGGAGTTTATTGTTTACAACGGCGATTGGATTTCCTCCAGATGTCTACAGGGGCCAGGCCCGGGCATAAAAAGAAAAAAATAGAAAGGAAGGGATCTTGGGTAGAAACTCCTAAATTCGATTAGCGGCTAATCTCTCAGAGTGGACGTTTCCTTTCCCTCGCCGCGACCTGAGGTGAAGCGCGTTGGGTTAGGCCGGAAGGTGAGTGCAGTTCGACCAGATCTGTGTACTGTGTTGTGCGAGTGAGAGGCAGGTAAGCGCTGGTCATACTCGATGCAAGTTCAGACTAGAAGAATTCCTTTGGAGTTCCACCCCAAATGGTTTGCCAAGGGAAACGAGCCAGTAAATGGAAAGGAAGACCATGGCGAAAAGACAGAAACGGAAACAAATGGACTATAATCCAGTGGAGTATTAATTAAATTACTTTGAAATAGGACGTGCATAGGAGTTAAGGATTAAAAGTATATTTTTCAATTGATAGATTACTGTATATTATTATAATGACTATTATTATGATTATTATGCCATGTGATTACAGCCTTACTTGGAAATTGATCTTAAATGTGCATCTATTAACAACCCTAGATTTCAACCTGCCCAACCCGTCATGCCATTTGGTGATGGTTTAGCAATTGTGGGTTGGGTTGGGAAGATAGTAATTACCAAGCCTGTTTCTTCATGCAAAGAATGAATTAAAATGTTTTTCTACAATAAAGCACAATCTTTACAAGACCTGACTTGAATTTGGCCCTTTTGAAAAAGAGCTGCAGGCTTGGCCATAAAATAACAATTTTGTCCTGGCCCTATTTCTCAATATTTCAATATGGCCTTGAAATTTCAATAATTTCAATTAATTTTAATAAATTTCAATATATTTCAGTAATTTCACGTAACTTCGTTATGTGTTTAAATCTTTCCAGGCATGCAATGTTGAGTTGTGTTTTGTATTTCCTTTTAAAAGAAAACACTGTGGTTAGATTGGCATTCTTCCAATCCAATAAATATACATGTAGTCCTTGACTTACATCAATCACTTAGAGACAGTTCAAAGTTATGGTGGACCCCAGAAAAAGCTACTTTGGATCCAGATTCAAAGTTCCAATAACCACCTCCCCCACAATAACATGATCGCATTTTGGGTAGTCAAAAATTTGACTCACGTTTACAGCATTTGCAGCATCCTGCTATCACATGTCCATGATTTAAAACATTTTTGCCAGAAACTAGCATTTATTTCCAGTTTTTAGCAAAAAAAAAAAAAGCCCCATAGAAACCAATGAGTTTACTAAATGACTGCAACATTCACTTAATAACCGCTGCAAAAAAGATAATAAAATCTGATATGGTCATGTGATAACTTACAATTGTAGTTAAGAATTCAGCTACAATCATAAATCAAGGATTGCCTGTATAGTAAGCTGATATTTCAGTATTCAATGAGTGGGTACAGTTCATCAGCTCTTCTGCCAGCAGCTACGAAGTCTTGTATATCACTTTGTGGTTCAAACTAAAATATCTGTCTACCTACCTGCCTACCTATCCAAGGCGAGGAGGTGCAGTGGTTAGAATGCAGTACTGCAGACTACTTCTGCTGACTGACTGCACTTAGACAGTTCGAATCTCACCAGGCTCAAGGTTGCCTCAGCCTTCCATCCTTCCGAGTTGGGTAAAAGGAGGACCCAGATTGTTGGGGGGAATATGCTGACTCTGTAAACCACTTAAAGAGGGCTGTAAAAGCACTGTGAAATGGTATATAAGTCTCAGTGCTATTGCTATCTATTCTCTATCTCCCTACTGAAGTACCTATGTATTAAGTTTACATAGCTGCCCATCTCCCACAAAAGATATTGGGTGGTGTACAAAAAACAAAACCAAATAAATTATGTGGAAGCAGATTAAAAAACAAACATAAAAAAAAACAACATCTCAAAGGGGTAATGCATCTATAACATGTGATGTAATCAAAATATGTATCTGAATGCAGGGCAGCAGCCCACAATGTTGAATAAACCATCTGTTTCTGATGTCTAATTAGAGAATAAGTTTATACAAGAGCTCCAAATCCTTTGGCTAGTTTTACAAACCTTAATCTTTTGCTTTTCATCAAGCAATTTCAGTTCAGACTGGGAACTTTGTTGTTATTATTTGACAAACTTGGTAGGAAATCTGTTTGCTATAATCTGTTTTTATAGTTAAATTGAGATTCATTGATGGATGTACATGGTCAGTTTCAAAACTTATCAGGATATATATCTACTTCATTTCATACCTGCTCCTATAGGCAGTCCTTGACTTACAACCATTCATTTAGCAACCATTTGAAATTACAATGGCACTGAAGAAAGAGATTTACAACAGGTTCCATACTTACAACCATCCCAGCATCCTGATAACCACTTGGTCAAAATTTGGGCACTTGGAAATGGCATGTATTTATGATGGTTCATGTGATCATTATTTGCAACCTTCCCCGCTCATTTCCAACAAGCTAACTCAATAGGAGAAGCTGGATTTGTTTAACAATTGCATTGATTCACATGACAATCTTGGCAAAAAAATATTTGTAAAATTGGGTACGACTCACTTAACAACACCATGCTTAGTGATGGAAATTCTGGTCTCAATTGTGGTTGTAAGTAGAGGACTATCTGTATTTGTATCTGTATTGTCACACTGCAACTTCAAGAAAAGTTGCTTGTTGGAAGGGGAAAGTTCTAGTTGCTCATGCAATAAATTAAGACCAGAGTAACTTTTAGTACGTTCACATATTGTCAGAAGTATGCCAAAATTCTGTACATATCATCAACAGGTGCAATCATTTAGAATGCAATAAAAACCTAGCCCCGTTAAGTTTTATGCAGTTTATTCCCAGATATAAGAATGAAAATTTCACATACAAATATGTGATATATTTAATTTGGGGTGGCTTTTTTCTCAGATAAAAATCATATTTCATGTTAGGAATCATAAGATTATTAAGTAATTAATCAATCTCTTAATTAACTCTTATTTCCACAATGGAAGTCATTCTTGATGTGACCTGAGACGATTTCTTAAAGATTTCTTGAGCCATATTCCCAATCTCTTTGCAGTTTCTTGGTCTAGTTAGTACATATGCAATGAAGAGGTATTTAATATTATGGCAGGTTTACATTCTTTTATCTATCTTTCTAATTCAACTTTTAAAAAGCTCACTGGTTTGCTTAAAAACTAGAAGACATCTTATTATTGTAGCATTTAAAACCACACACACACATATTAAAGTGTTCCATTCTGACAGTTCACATAAGAATCACATTAAATATTTTTGCTGATATAATTTTCAATCCTATTATATGTAGTCCTCATTTACCAACCACAACTAGTTGTTAAGCAAAATACTTATCATCTTACTTCAGCTTCCTTTGCTTTACAGATCTACAAAGTTTGTAAATGCTAATATTGGTCATAAAGTTATTTTTTAATCGCTGTCGTATGTCTGAATGGGCACTAAATGAAACAGTGAGATAGCTAAACAAGACCAAAGAAAGTATTTTCTGCAATGTTTATTGGAATAGGAGAAAACAGTAATTTCAAAGTACACGAAAAAAGGAAGTGAAAATTTCAAGGCAGACTTTGCTATCTGAAAAGAAGCAGAATGGCATTACAATTCATTCAAGCACTGCTTTGTTGCTGTTGTAGGCAATTGATGAAGGGAGCATTTGTTGAATTTGACTGGTAATCACATTCTCGACCTCTTAATGTAGATGTATAGCAGGGATGGGGTTCAAAAATTTTAACAACTGGTTCTGTGGGCATGGCTTAGTTGGTGGGTGTGGTTTGGTCATATGACTGGGTGGGCATGGCTTGGTGTTCATGTTATTGGCAAGGTGTGGCCAAAGCATTGTGATACTGACAGTAGAGGCTGTAAACCACGGATATCAGATTCAATCGCGTCACAATATATATTGTGACGCTTTTTGCATTTGTGGAGCCGGGTTGGGCATGGCCTGTGTGTGACACATCAGGCCTGCAGGCCGCCAGTTTGATACCCCTGCTGTAGACCCATTCCTTATTTACTTACTCAGTTCCATTTCCAACAACCAGGTCATTAAGTAAAGTTGCTAAATGAATACCTGACAAAGAGAGAGAGATACTGGGAAGATTCTTAGTTACTACCATCTCATTCAGATGATGTCTTCCATCAATTGCTCCAGTATTACTTTCATTCTAAAATGTGTTGTGGTCAAGCATACAAACTTAGTTGTAAATGTATGCATTGGTCAGAAAGTGAATTTTTTATTACAATTGTATTTGCAAATGGTTGCTAAGTGAGATAGTCATTAAACAAGGAATGGGTGAGTTGTGTTTCATTGCTTTTGTATACAGAGTTTAAATTCTTTATGCTATATAATAACAACAGAAATTGTTATTGCTGTTTCTGTAATAGTTATAATTTTTACAGGAACAGGTTACTAGACCGATGCCCAAACTTCCTTCTTTCGCATCCAGGCTTGGCATCACCTTAACACAGGATCCAATGTGAATGCGAAAAATATAATAACAATACTAATACCAAATGTTAAGCAATCGTTCTATTTTGTCTCTCTAAGAATATGACAGTGTCTACTTCAGAATATATGTCAAAGGAAGAATAGCAAATAAAACTCTTTATCAATTGTTGTTTTTTAATCCAGGTTGCCTTGAAGAGTTCTTGAAAATAAAAAATTGGCATGATTTTGTATATCTTCATTTGGCCTAATATTGCCTGTGTGGATTTTCATTTGTTTCTTATCACCACCAGAGGTCTATGCTGTTCAGGAGCCATGTTACAATTTTTTTCCCTAAGATATAGTGACAGGAAGAAAAAGTAAGCTTGCCTTTGCTGAAAGAAATTGATGGAGCATAGAGAGACTTATTTTAATGCTAAATAAATAATCAAGCAAGCTCTCATCCATTTGTGGTCCAAAAGAAATGTGCTAAGTCATAATTCTTTTGGATCACAGATGGATGGAAGCTTGCTTGATTATTTATTTAATATGAAATAATTTGTATAGTTGCACACCCAAATATTGCAACTTAGCTAGCTGACAACAGGAAACAAGCAGGGTAAAAAAGTTAACTAATAATAATAGGCAACCTGGCTCTCAATTGTACTCTTCCCAACGGGAACTTACTCATCCCAGTTCCAAGGTTATTTCCACAGGAAATAACCATGTTTTTAAGGTCTTTCTAAAGGCCAATAAGTCAGGGCCAATTGAATTTCAGAGGCTTGGTGCGGAGGGGAACTCCAGAGGCCACAAATCAAAAAGGTACTGTACACCTTATGGTATGGTATTGTTTAAAAGAAGAGTTCATGTTAGTAAACTATGTTTTGCAAATCACAAAGATTGGATTCCCAAATTACAATAAGTAAAACCCCAAACCCATACTATACGTACCACAGTTTGAAATCCAGAGTTATTTATATCCTAATTCCATTTTCTAAGAAAAAAATAAACCCAAATCCCTTCTATTCAGAGGTTTCTTTCTGCAACACTTGGGACTGCTCCAGATTTCTAGATCTGGGGAAAACTACCATTAAGCTTTTGGATGAAATTATTCTGATTCTTCCAAAGATACCTTTGCAAGAGAAAATGATCATTGTGTTATGATAAAGTAACATAGGCTTACTTTATTTTTTACCTGATACTAAAACCAGGGCAATTATGTCCCATTTCATGAACTCAAAGAAATTAGGAGTTGGCATTGTGCTTAAACATTGTTATGTGCCTTACCTTGTAGAGTACCATTATTCATTTTCTCTTACATGCCACTTTTACCCTCTCGGGGTTTTTTTTTTTACCTAATGTTAGCGCAGAAAGCTTCCAAAATGCCATTATAATGAAGCTTATAAACATATAGCTCTGAAGGATTATATCCTGAAATCAGGAAAGTCTGTTTTATCTCTTTATATGTTGTTTGTACTGTCTTAATTATTATTTTTAATTCAGAGGATATTTCTGCTGTTCTGAATATCATGTGACCTAAATATTTTTATCAGTAGGCTTATTTATGCATTACAGATCTTACACTCTTCATTAGTCTTTAAAATGATTTACTATGTTTCAATCTTTTACAACAAACCTATGATTTTCCTCTGCAATTGTGCTGCTATAGTGCTGTATGCAAGTCCACTGCCCACACATGGGTTTCCTCCTCTAGAATTAAGCACTGTTGTTCATTCAGAATAACACTCTGTGATTCAACACAAGACGTACATAATTCTCCCTAATCCTATGAAGAATTGGAAGAAAAAAGTTCTAGAATAACCTGTAAAAATCCCTTCAAACTATTTATTTGGGAAATGCTTACAAATTTAGGAGGCTCCAGTCAAAGCTTTGTATCTGTTGCTAAGTAATTTCTTAAATATTTATATTAAAAGATCACAATAGGGATCTGTACATAGATAGGGGTGAGGAATGAAATTTTCATGCACATATAAAGGAGACTTAAGTCTTTTTCTCCCTAATCCTATGAATTTTATTTATCTATATTAATAGGGTGATGGGAATTTGTACTGATTGAAAAGCCTTTGTCTTTTCTATTTGTTTTTTTTTTTGTTCAACAGGTGATCCATCTCCTGAATGGAAATTGGTTAGTTTATATGAATTTATGTTCTGCCCAGCTCCCTAAACTCAAAGAAGTTTACAATAAAATTAAAAGCCTATGCTTGCGTGTGTAATAGCTTTGTATATAAAGATGTGTGAGAGAGTATATATATATACACACACACACACACACACACATGTATATTAAATGTCAGAGCAATAAAAATAACAGTCCAATACCATACAGTCATAATACTAAATGTCCACTGCCAGATGTCTGGTGCCACAGAACTGTTTTCATATCTCTGTGAAAAGCAAATAAAGAGAGTACCTGGTAGACCTCTTGAGGGTAAAGTGTTCCATAGCAGGAGCCACTTTTTTTTAAAAAAAAAATCTGCCTTTGGAGCCTTATGCCTTTGATCCCTTGACCAGGCAGGACTGTAAGGACCCCGTTCCTTCTTGTTTGCAGAGGCTAGTCAGATCCCCTTGGAAAAGATGGGCCATAAGGTATCCCAGAGCCAAGCCATAAAAGCCCTAGAGCAAGGGTCTCCAAACCTGGCAACTTGCAGGAATGTTCCAATCTCGGATGGCAAATCTCAGATAAAGAATGTTTCCAAGCAAATACAACTCAGGCAAACAAAGTCACTAATCTATGGATAAAGGATGATTAGAGAGGGGAAGTAAACATACGTTAGACTTTAACTAGAAATAATTAATTGTATGGATTACTGTACTAAACAGTAACCAAAGTTAAGCAGTAACCAAAGTTAACCAATGATGGAGGATAACTAAAAATGTATATAAATGTAAGACTATACTCCAATAAAGATCATCATGATTCAGTTGTTCATGATCAAACAACTCGACTGTCTCGTCATTACAACAGACACTTATGGACCGACTCCCAGAATTCTCCAGCCAGCTGGAAAATTCTGGGAGTTGGAAGTCCACAAGTCTTAAGAGACAAGTTTGGAGACCTCTGCCCTAGAGTTAAAACCAATTGTAACATCTCATTCCTTGAATCAGATGTTTATTTGGTAGTTAATGCAACAACTAAAGAATTGATACTATATTCAGAGCTAGCTTTAAGCTAAGGCAGAGGGGGCACTAGCCTTAGGTGCCCAAACCTAGGCACCGTCTTGCTGAATCATTCTAAAAATGCAAATCAGTACAAGGTGGCACCTCAGTCAGTGTAGCCTGGGGTTCCATATACCTTTGAGCCAGCACTGGTTGTATTGCAGTTGTTCCTCTCATCTTTTTTTTTAAAAAAAAAATTATTTGGGTTTTCACCAAAACAAAATACAAATAAAACATCTTTTTTGAAAATAGCATGGTCCCAGGTTATCACTTCTTCATAGAGACACAAAACTCAATTTCATGCTCATTTTTATATTCTATTCTATATCTTATTACCATTTTATATTTTCTACATAGTTTTTCCCCTCTTTTAATTTTCTCAACTTTGTTTTAATTATCTCATCTCAATTCAATCATTATATTTATACTTTTGTCTGTCCTGTTTCAATTTCACATTATCTTTTCTTATTAAGCAAATTTTTCCCTGTAGTTACCAATTAGAGTATGACACCGTTATATCCTTTAATTTTATCCATTCAAACTCTTATTTAAGCTTCAATGTATACCTTTAAGATTATAGCATTCAATATAACACATAACTTCAAATCAAGTTCTGCTTGGTACATTCTTAAAATAGAGACTATATTCTTAAAAAGAATATATATATATATATGTAAATAAAACACACATTCCATTCCAATTCAATTCTATCTTTAATATGCATTAAAATCTTAACATCTTTAACATTTCTTTTCAATTGAATATCATACTTCCTTGGGAACACTTATAAACTTTCCATAGTTAATTCTTTTTTTTTCCATATTTCTGACTTATATTTTTATAAATCATTACTAATAATTAAAAATGTTCCCTTTTAATTCTCTCAATCATTTTAATTCATTTATTTATTAACAAACATCCCACTGCATTACAATAAATATTTTATCCATCAACATATTTTCTAAAGTTATTTCTATTTGTAATATAACAAAGCTATCTTATGTACCTTTTACAATTAAATTTTCACCCAGTATCTCTAAACAAACTTATGGTTACAATCCTTATATCTTTTCCCTGTTTCTCCATTTTTGCTTCTGTCTTTTTCAATTTCTTTTCCTTGCCTTTCCCCCCCTCTTCTTCTCCCTCCCCTTTTTACCTCCTCCTCTCTCTACTTCTAACTCTCTCATCTGTAATCCCCTCTTCTGTTGCTTTCTAATATTATACTTATCTTTCAAATTGTTCTTGTTCTTTTTGGTTGTTTTTTCTAGTCTTAAACCTTTCACTCTCTTTCCGCCCTTTTCTTCCCCCTCCCCACTTAAAATTATTTGATCATTAAAGATGGCTTCTTCCTTGTCCCAATCTTCTTATTCTGCGAGCATTTCTTGTTGCTTCTCATAGTTCCAGATCTCCATTTCTAAGAATTGAAACACAAAGCCAAAAGAACTTCTCCCTTGTGCATCTTCCTTCAATTTTTTAAGTTCCGTTTTCAGTTCTTCTAAGAGTGATACCATTTTAAAAAAACTTAAAAAACCACCCGGTTAATTTTAGTCATCTAGTTGCAAAAACCAGAAATCACCAAATAATCCAAGGCTGTTTCTACTTGCTTCTTTTTTCCACTTTCTCTTCCTGCGGTTCTATTATTTTGTTACCAAGTTTCAATTAAAATGTATCTTTGAGGAATCTTTTTAAAATTTCACTGTAAGTTCCTTTTAATTACAGTTCCATTCCTTAATTCCAGGCAGTCTCCTCGTTTTTCCAGATCCTGCCCTTTTATTCTTTTTTTTCTCCTTTCCTGCCTTTAAAAACTTTTAAATATCCAGAAATCTTTATTATCCCTTTTATTTTCAGCTTAGATGCCTATTAATGTCAAAGTGGATTTTTTTTCAAATTCTTGCTTAAGTCTCTTAGCAATCAGTATAAGGAAGGGAAGAAAAAAAAACCTAATCCTTTCCCTTCTCTCTCTCCTTCGCAGCTTCAAAATCTTCTTTGGGAACAATGTTGTTAAGTTTAAATTCCAGGGTACCTTATTTGTTGCTTTTGCTGTTTGACCCGGTCAACCAAAATTTTCTCTTCTTATCTTCCTCCTGCACATTCTTTTCCTGTCGAGTTCTTCTTTGTGGTGACCATTTCTGACCACCGCTACAACCACCTTCGGGAAAGGGAGTAATGGCCAGCTGGAGAGGAGAGATGCAGCTCTCCTCAACCCTGCAGGCAGTCTCCCCCCTCTTCATCACCTCTACGGGGTGGCTTAGCCCCAAAACCAGCCGACTCGGGGTGCTCCAGCGACGAGCACGGATGGAAACCTCGGAGAGATGAGGTTTCGGTCTGTTGCCGAAGAAGCTCAAACCGGAAGTCCATTGTTACTCTCATCTATTAATAGCCTCCTTTTCTATCAACTTCAGGTTCTGATAAGGCTTCAGAAGCAGCCCCATTTGCAGCATATCACTTTGTTCTATTTGTGTGATGAGGGCCAATGCTGGCAGATATATGCAGTTTGTGTGGACAAGACTTCTCCAGAATCCTTAAATTGTCATGGTATTTTAATGCTGAAAATTGCCTGGAAAACACAGCTCTTGGTTGCAATTCTGGGCTTTCATTTGTTTTCCAACTCATTGCTGAAATATTTGCTGAATTATTTTTCAGAATACCAGATGAAAATGTTCCAAATGTGCTTTTTCAAGAGGAACTGGACTTTCTAGTTCTTCTTTGAAGACATTTTGCTTCTCATCCAAGAAGCTTCTTCAGCTGTGACTGGATACTGGGGAATAGAAGGATTTATATTCCCTGCTAGTCATTTGCATTCTTTTAGGGAGTTGTTGAGGCCACTGGAGGTTTATCTATGTCCTCAGGGTCACGTGAGTAGTGCAAATGGAGCCTTCTTGGAACTGGAGATAGATGATATTGTATCTCTCCCCCTCTCTTGAGAGAGGGCTGCTCAATTTTGATATAGATGGCCTCTTTGACACACACACACACACCCCACCTTTCAAACCAATGGTCCTCTCTGTCCAAAATGTGGATTTTGCTGTCTTCAAAAGAGTGGCCTTTGTCTTTTAAATGCAGATGGACTGCTGAATCTTGCCCTGATGAGTTTGTTGTGCCATGTGTTTATGAAGTGGTTGTTTTGTTTTCCCAATGTACAGATCTGCACAAGTCTCACTGCATTGTACTGCATATACCACGTTGCTCAGTTTGTGTTTTGGTGTTTTATCCTTGGGGTGGTGGACAAGCATCTCTGTGTTTTTGAATTTAAAGTGTGTACAAATGTTGGCTGATGATCTTCCTGAGCTTTTCAGATATTCCTGCAAAGCAAAATGTCTTCATATATTCCTTAGAAGCAAAACATCCAAAGAAAAACAAGGAAGTCCAGTTGCCTCTTGAAAAAGCACTTTTGAGACAACCATGACCTGGATGACTGAGAATCTCCTTAGACAACTAGATGAATGGACAACTAGAATGGATTTCCACACAAGTTGTAATTTTGTTTTAACTTGTAAACCGAGCCAGTTTTGCTTAATTTGATAAGCTGTGATTGATAAAAATTGGGCTGTAAATTCATCCAGATTTATTAAAAAGTTAAGTAACTTTGACTATACTACCTTGTTAATTTAATCAGAAACGTTACTGTTATTTGCAAGTGGAGAAAAGAGGGCAGTCTGTATTTGGATCAAGATGGGGACCAAGGGCTAACCTCCTTTCCAGTATGGTATATTAGCTTAACTCTCTAATAATGCAAATGTTAAAAATGTGAATAGGCTCACTTTGGAAATGTTTTTACCTACCATCTGTACAGATAATCCTTGACTTACAACCAGTCATTTAATGCCTGTTGAGCTGTGACAATCTTGGAAAGGGTGCTTTACGGGCCCTAAGCAATTCCAGACAGTTGTAAAATATCACCACCTTCCTCCCCCTTGGTCACATGATCATAATTTAAACATTTGGCAACTGGCTCACATTTACAACTGGTTGAAGCATCCTGCAGTCATAGGATTGCAATTTGCAGTGTTTTTAGCCAGTTTCCAATGGGTTTTTTTTTTTTGGGGGGGGGGGGGGAGCTGATTTCCAGCAGAATGGATTCACACTTATAACCTCGTAATTTACTTAAGCATCACCACAAAACGAGTTGTAAAATCAGGTGCAGTCATATGGCTGCCTTATCTTACAACCATAACATACGACTGAAATTGTGGTTCAAATTGTCTATCTGTATATATCTTTACTAATGACACCACTAGTACTGAATTATTTCTATTTCAATGAGATTCTTCAGTTCTTTATAGAAAACCTGATAGGCTTTGATGTAATATATCGAGCAGTTTAACTCTGTTTAGGTATAATAGATAATGCTGCCTGCTTTATGAGAAGGAAGCAAGGAAGGAAATCTATAAGAAACATCATAGAGCATGACTTTATACACAGCATGACAATGTACAGTAATTGTAAAATAAAGTTTTTTCATTGTCTACAATAGATAAGTGAGATTCCTTCACATTTACTATTGCATAAATAATAAGGTAAAAGGGCATTTGTATCATTTGAGGAAATGACTAAAACACTTTTCAATTAAAAGTTAGCTCAGCTTATCTGATCTTCATTATGTCATGATTCCAGCCTCCTAGTAGCCAGTGCATAAAACTGGAAAGAGAAAGTCACAGTATGTCCCACTCAGAAGATGTTCTGATTAGGAAAGCAGGGTTCTATATGCAAGCAGGTTTATCATTTGGTGACTGCAACCCAGAATATTGGTTTGAATGAAGCCTGGTTTACCTATATACCATATATAATAGTTATTAAAAGTAAAATAACCTAGCCAGCTCATACTATGGTACATATTGAACAGTAGCGGGATTCAATTTTTTTTACTACCAGTTCTGTGAGTGTGGCTTGGTGGGTGTGGCAGGAGAAGGATACTATAAGATCTCCAGTCAGAGGTGGTATTTGCCGGTTCTCTGAACCATTCAAAATTTCCACTACTGGTTCTCCAGAACTGGTCAGAACCTGCTGAATACCACCTGATGTTGAAAGCTTTCTTGAATGTGTGTGCCAGTTAATGACTGTCTAAATTTATATTGTTACAGATTATTATATTTGGTTCTTAAGTCTAAATAGCTGTTTGTTTGTTAGAATTATATCCAACATTTGTGTCAGGCCCTCAAGGCAGCACAACAATACTCCCATTTTTTCCACAAAACAACTCTTTGAAGTGTGTTGGGCTGAGAGAAAATCACATTATGTATCCCAGTAAACTTCCTTGACTAAGGATAGAATCCGGGTCTTCCCTACACTAAAGCAATATTTGAGCTCCTGCATTATAAACCTCTCAAGTAATATACAGCAGTGCTATAGTTCAATTTATGTTTCACGTTAATCCATAATTAAATTTATGGAATTTTGTTCATTTGGGTTTTTTTCCTCTGTTTTCTAAAGTAAAATTGCAATCACCATAAATCATAAGAAAACATATATACTGTACAATTATTTTAAAGAATGAGAAATAAGATCTTAAAATTTTAGAAGTGTGTCCTTTGAACATAAACTTTAATCAAAAATCTTTAATTTTTAAACCTCTAGCATTTTAGTCAGCCAGGTGTCAACTCAAAGACTTGAGTTTCCATAGGAAATTATCTTGTTTTGAAATCAGACCCTAATATTTGTTCTGATGCACTGCTTGTTTATCGGCTTTATTTATCCAGAATTCACAACTTCCAAAACGTCTCCAGCTATTTTAAGACATTTTGAAAGCTTTAATTGCTTCTCTTTCATGGTAACTAATGTCCTTAATCTTGAATCATAAGTTTAGTAAGATCACTAACATAGAATGCATTAAACAAATATGTAAATCATTCCAGAGATGAAAATACTGTACCAAATTCCTTCATAAGCATCAAAGCAAAATTTCTTATTAAGTACCATTGCTTTCCTATGCTCCACCATCACCATAACAAACTCTGTTTTCTTTTTCTTTAATGCTTCAATTTTGATGAAGTTAATACAAGTGTGTACAGAATTGGCAAAAAGAATCCTTACAAAATAAGAATTCCAGTGCTCAGGTGAGCTACTCTGGACTTCAAGAAACAAACCACACCAGCGAGAATTGGAAATATTTTATTGTAAATACCAAAAATATGTATTTTTGAGACCAAATTTTCCCAGTGTACATGAAATGTTTATTTAATTAAAGACACATTTTTCACGGAATGAAATGGCTAAAAATAACTTCCAGATTTTTATTTATTGATGAAGTATTTTACTTTGAATCCCCTTAGGGACTTCCAAGGAAGACTAGCTGGCCACTGAATCAATTAGACACAAAAGGATCATGCAAAGAATAGAATACAGTGCATAGAATAAGAAGCGCTAAAAGACAAAATGTATTATATGACACCATTGTTGCCATTTAGACAGTCTTTAATTCTCAAGTATTTGGGTAGGAGTGGAGAGGGGTGGGAAAAAGAATTGGTGATTTTCTAGTTTCCTAGATGAATTATAGTAATGAAAAGTGCACTTCAATCATCTTGTAAACAACTAAAACAATGGACCTCTGTGAGATAGATTTGTACAATTCTACCAACTTTGCATGTTCATGTCCTCTATGAGGCAATCTTCCTGTTCTTCTCTTTTTATGTCATATTCTATCTTTCAAGTGTTTAGTCCCTGATGCCTGCCAGAAAAGCTTCAGATGAGCATTTCAAACATCCTGTTCATTTTTTTTGACCAAATAGAAAAGGAATGAACTTGCCTTAACAGTAGTTTGGATAATATTTAGTGCTTTCTGAAGTGATGTACCCAGTTTGTTTAAGAGTACACCCATTCCCCAGAAGGGCATCATCATCAAGTAATAAACCTTATAGAGAAACTGGAATCTGAGGAATAGAAGGACTGTCCTCCCACTACTCTTTCTAACTTCACCCTGAGAAAAGGAATATTATAGGAGTTAGACACAAATGGTCTTTTGAGATTCTCAGATTGGTGGGAGGTGAAACTGGATGGACAAACAGCAAGACTCCCATTTAGCAATGAAATATTGCCAAAGAAAATATCAAAATATCTTTTTGAGTATTTCCTCAGAATTTAATTTATGTCTGATTTGCCGATTGCTGGAGAAATGTTTGTAACAATAAAAGACAAAACACTTTGCCTTGGTCACTTTGTAACCAGCTAAGTGAAAAATAACATGCTAATGACACATTTTTCTTAACATTATTTTTTTCTTTGAAATGATTTCCATAACATTCTCTCCTTCATTAATGAGAATACACTAAAAATGCAAAATAATTCCTCTGTCTGCCATTGCTTTTATAACATTACACAGTTCCTCTGAAGTATCACAGTTCAAAAAGTGTCACATGAAAAATCTATGTTTCAAGCATTGCATAAAGACCATATCAAATATTCAGTTTCAGATGAAACTACCAGTTTGAATGCTGCATTTGGCCAGAATAATTTTCATTCTTGCAGAGAAATCACCGAATCCCCACAAACTCATCTTTGGAAGTTTGTAGCAGGGTTCATAGGTTGTTAATATTGCTAATTTGTAAGGAATTCTCAAAGTTTAACAACATTTCAGACAAGTGAGAATGTAATTCCCAAATTCCACCCACCCCAAAAAGGCCCAACAACCTCTACATGGCAAGAGTTTCAGAAAAGAATTTGTTAAAAGGCCTTTAAAGAATTTTTATATATAATTCTATAAAGATAAATAGGAAGATATGCTTTCAATCAAATGCATCTTGATCTGAGTTACATATACTTAATGAAAATGCCATTTGTTAGAAAAGCAACTAATCCTGCAATAACAAGATATCAACATTGTCATGAACTCCTTGCAAAAGAAGTTCACCAGGATAACTAACTATCTTTCGTCGTTTTGCAGCTTTCAGGGTTCCCACTAAAGCCTCAAAAAGGTTGGCACATTTCTCATCCGCAAACAGCACTCCAAACTTCACACTCAATGTTCCATCAGGATCTGGACAAAAGAAAGCACAAGGATGAAATGACATATTAACATTTTAGCTCCCAATAAGTCCTTGGACCTGGAGATTTTCAAGGTTTCTAATTTGATTTAATAAGGTTATTGTATCCATAGCCAAATTCATCACAATGTAAATGTGAAAATATAACCACTATGTTAACTTCTAAACAAAACATGCACTCGGAGGCACAAATCAGTAAAAATTATTAAATCTAAATCCATCAGATCAAATTGTAAATTATATCAAGTGAATAATCTCATTATTTTAGATTTGCTGACACTGCTGAAGAAAGTATCAAGAAAAACACATTTTAACATTTCTTTTAAAATCCTAATCTTCCATTTTTACATTTTTAATTACTGAAAACTGCTTTGTGACTATATACTGAATAATAATCATATGAAAATCTGGTATCATTTAGGCTGAAAGTAACTCAAGGTAGTCATGATTAGTACTGACGCTTCATATTAGCCATGGTTGAATAAAGCACAATTAGATGGGTTTGCCTACATGTTAATTTATAATCATATTTTATAAATCTCAATTTGCATACTATACTAAGCTAAAAGCAACAAAAATAACCCTTATTTTTTAACCTATTGTGATTAATTAACCTATTGTGAATATCACCTGAAATTAAAAGTCAATGAGGAAAAAAATAAGATTGCATTCAAATGCCCTTTCCAAAAAGGCACGCTAGTATAGTGAATTTACAAACTGCTACTTAGGCTGTTGAAACCTAAACTTACACTACCAATTTAAACTGGAACCAACATGCACATAAGAATTCAGTTTTATTTTAAAAGCAGGAAAATTATGAAAAAATTCTAGTGACTTAACTGGGAATCAAATATAGTTTTGGTCTGTTACATAAATTGTGACCTAACTAATATACAATGAGTAAACAAAGATAGCATGATAGTTCAACTTAGACATCATGTCTCACTGTAGCCAAGCTTCCACAAGCGAGTAGGCATACCTTCAGAAGGGATTGTTGTTTTCCATTAAATGATTGTTTTATGTCACAAGCTTGCATTAGTAGCTATGAAACTTGGCACCAGTTTTCAGAAGCGCAGGGGGGCCTTGAAAGAAAGTTGTCAGTCTCGTTATTCTATATAATGCTATTAGAACTAGAGATGCATACTGTTGGCTTAAATAGTCTAGGGGTTCCCATGCTTATTATCTATTTACTAATCAATATTTATATCCTGTTGGTGTTGGAGAAGTCCTCTGGACTCGAATAGCTAAGAACAAACTGATCATCAAACGAATCAACTCAGGCTTCTCATGGGTTTCAAATTATCCCACTTTAGATACATTATGTGAAGACATAGCTCTCTAGAGAAGTCTATAATATTGGGAAAGATAGAAATAAAGACAGAAAGAGGATGTCTTAAAGTGGTCATAAATGCACCAATGAAAGACCAAAAGAACCTGATCGGGAATAGGAGAAGATATAGTCACTAAGAACTGACATCAACTTGATTGCACATAAACAATACTTTATATTCTGTAACAAACTTATAAGACTGGCTTGAAGCAAAAGCCTTAACCACTTCCTTTAATGTTTGAACTGTTGCCAGAAATTTACTGAACTCTATTGATTTTTATCCAGTCTACTCCATGTTTTAAGAACAAAATCTTGTATCTTTATATCTTACTTTTCAAAATGGTGTTTTCTCTGCAGGTTTTCCTACGTTGCAGATTTTTCCCAGTACGGTGCCTTCCAGAAATATTAGACCAATATACACTGGAAATTATGTCAGTTATATTCTACCACATTTGGAGTCTTATTAATTTTATATTCCTTCTACAGCCATTTTGTCATACTTACTTTTGGTCCCCAGCCGCCGAATTTCTTCAACTAACAGGTTGATTTCATGTTCAACATTCATTGTAACCTACAAATAAATTATTGCCTTATAAATTTGTTCCTGTTTTCTTTCATATTCATAACAAGTACTGAGATTTTAAAAGAAGTTTCATGTGCACTTAGGGACACAATGAATGCATGTTGGGGAGGGGTCCTTTTTATCAGTTCACATTCTCAAAGAGACAGTTACCTTCCTTATTAAGTGGCTTATGTTTGGAAGTCAGATACATCGTTGCACATTCTGCAAAGGAAAGTCTTAAAATGCACGTGGTACCTGTAAAGCATTTACTCGTGTTAAACATTCTAGCATTTTAAATGCCTTTATATTACAAAATAATTGCATAACAATTATTTAAAGTACTACATTTCTCTGACAAGCACATGATCCAGCATTTAAGGTGATTCTTCCCTGTCACCTTCTTAAATGGAATTTGAACCAAAAAAAAAAAATCCTTGTCTGCCTCTTTTGCTATTTGCAGACCAAATTCAAGATTATTTTTCTACTTTAAAGCATAACTCATTTGGAAAAAAGAACTACCTTTTTATATAATACACTAAATTACCAGTGCAAATGCAGAATTTCAACAAAATTTCACCATGACTAAATGAAAACACAACTTAAAAGTTACCACTCCTTTTAACTAGCTTTCTTCAACAGACTTCTACAGTAGTCCTCAATCTAAAACTACAATCAGCCCCAGAATTTCAGTTGCTTTGCAGTTGTTAAAGTGAGTCATGCCTGATTTTATGACCTTTTTGCCATGAATCACTGCAGTTGTAAATGAAGAATGCAGTCAGTAAACTAAACTAGCTCTCCTCGTTGACTATGATTGTTGGAAGCCAGCTGGGAAGGTTGCAAGCAGCAAACACATGACCTTGGGATTCTGGAACCATTGTAAATAATGACAGTTGCCAAGCACTCTAATTTTGATCAAGAACAATAATGGGAAGGCTATAAAGTTCATAAGTACAAATTGTAACTTATTTTTTTCACTGCTGTTGTAACTTCCAATGGTTGCTAACAGTTTTGTAAACCTATTAATAAAACCCATCTCAAAAGTGGTATAGTATCACAAACAAATTGGTATCTACCGTAGCATCCAGACTCTGCCAAAGTACCACCTCTTCAAAATCTGTATATCAAACAGCATTGCAAGATAATGTTCCATTTATATAAACTAGTTCAAGCAAATAGGTTTTTATTTTGCTAACCAATGGCAGTTTCCTGACAGACTACACAAAATCTGTGCAGAGATCCACCCACATAGGAGAACTGCTGCATAGTTATATTCAGAAAATGTCAACATTCAGTTAATCAGAAAAAAATGCAGATTCCACCTGGGTTTTGGCTGTCAGTCTAAACAGGGAGATCTTCAAACTTGACAGCTTGTGCACTTCAACTCCCAGGATTCCTCCTCCAGTCATGTTACTCAGGAATTCTGGGAACTGAAGTCCACAAATCTTAAACTTGCCAAGTTTGAAGACCCTTGGTCTAACACATCTCTCCTACAAGTCTTTTCACTAAAACCACAAGAAGCTGCCTTAAAAAAAAAAAAGGTCCCAACATTGACATTTTATATGCATGTCTAATGAGAAGTTCATTAAGTTTGATGGGAGTTACACCTAAGAAACTTGTATGACTGCAGCTCAGGCAGGCAAGCTCCTATAGTTCCATACAAAGCATGGGAAGTTATTACCACAGTGAACAAACATGTTTCACTTCAAAGAGCAGAGATGAGGAAGCATGTGATAATTACTTAAGTGTGCATATTATTTCAAATGTTAAGGGAATGTTTTTTGTTCAAGTGTAACTGAATCCTGACTTAAGATGCTTCTTTCTCCCAAATGAATATGAATGGCAAGCAAGGTTATGTGAGTGCCTAATTAGTTTTCAATAGTATTTTACATTTATTACAGGAGAGAAAGGAATCTGAGACTTTTCATTGGCTTCATGGCTTAGCAATATATTCATTTTTTTAATTCTTTTGTTTGCAGCTAGGATAAGAAGAGCATGATGAGTAATTTCCTCTCTGGTGCAACACCCATCCTAATTTGGTCACAATGTCTGTTTGTGTGTGAGGGACTGCCTGACTAGTCCGGCAATTTTCTAGGTAAGGTTTCAGAAGTGATTTGCCATTGCCTGCTTCCTAGGGCTGAGAGGGAATGACTGGCCCAAGGGCACCCAGTTGGCTTCATGCCCGAGGCAGGACTAAAACTGGTCTTTAAGCCTGATGCTTTAACGGCTCTATGGCTCCAATGTGATCCAGGAAAGCTTCGGTATTCAGCTAATGAAAGCTTTCAGCAAGTTGAAGGTCTTCCTCTGCCATCTTTCTCGGTTTTTCGTTCCCTTCCTCGACAGAACAGCTTTCCACCTGTTCCTGTGCGCTCCTCGGGTTCCCCGCGTTCAGAGGCGGGCTGGCAGGCGAGGGAAGCGCAACTTGCCAAAGGAGGGGAGCGCGAACCGTTTTGCGTTAAAGGCGACTGGCGGGGCTAAGAAAGGGAAAGGGCGCAGGTACAACGGCCGGGCAAACAATGGGATAAATAACCCGATTTCCCACCCCAACCCCTCCCCAAACAAGCCTGCTTCTCCGGAAGCAAGCCTCTTCGTCTCGATAAGGGGGCTCCCATCCCATCTGTAAGCAATACTAGGGCTGCAGGGAGCCCTCCCGCTGGCCAATTGCGCAAAGCAGAATATCAGCCGCGCCCACCTGGGATAAACCCCCTTTGCCCACCAGCAATCGCCGGCGAGAAGCGTTCTCGGACCCGAGGACTTTCCCCCACCACCTCCAAGGTGCGTTCTCCTGCCCTTTCCCATCCGCGTGGAGGATCACATGGCGCCGGCGCGGAAGTGCCGGCTGCCGCCACCTCGCCTTCCCTCCGCCCTGACAAAGAGCCTCGGCTCAAACCCCGGCTGGGAAACAAGAGCTCCACGAAGCGGACTTTGAACTCCGCGGCTCCCCGCAGTCCGCTGCACGGAGGGAGGCGGGGGGCACCCTGCGATTTTTGCCATTGCCGTCCTCCTGCGCGTTGGTTGCCTGACTGCGGATGCCCTCTCCAGCTCACCTCCATAGACTGACTTACCTCCAAAGAAGAGAAGGAGCGGCGTTCAAAGCAAAGGGTGGCTCGGAAAGAGTGTCAGAAGGAGGAAATCTGTGACCAACCTCCCCCCCTCCCCCCCCTCGGGACTGAAAGTGAGCGGAAGGAGAGGTGCCGCCCACACGCCTGTAGCAAACGCTTCTGGGGAGGCCAGGGGTTAAGCTCGAGGCTTGGTTAAACCAATGGTTTAACCTGAAAATAAGCTCAGTTTGCCAAGTGGGAAAACGCCAATGATTAGAACAGGGCTAGGTCACACCTTTGTGCTCATGACCTGATGCAGCCTCGTTAAGTGACTTGCAGGTGTCAGTCAACCTCTCCTAGATCAGAAAAGATGGCAGAATGTTGAAATCGCCTCGTTGTAATATTTGTTAACCAGCCACCTCCCTGGAGTCCTTAAATGATAAGCATTCATGAGTCTGATGGAGTTCCTTTTTGCCCCAGCATCAGGACTGCAGCCATAGAACATATATATCTTTCCATAGGATTTTTAAAAGCAGGCTACCATAATTAGCTCCTATTTTGCCAGCTTATATTGTCTAGTAAGGGGGACAGCAAATGGGGTACAGTAATGTCCTAACCGTTCAATGCAGGATGTATTAAGGTCCAGTAATTGGATTTCAGTCACTTCTCAAGATATGAGCTGGGCCTTGGGTGGGGATGAGTTTTACAAATATTTAGAGCAGTAAATTTATCTACCTGTCAAAACCATTGCATTTAGGTGCTGCTCTTGCGAGTTTTGGGAGACCTAGTTGTCTGACCATTGCAGAAAAAAACCCCAATTGACAGGTTAACTTTACAGAGGGCTTACTCTACACATTCTCAAGTAACCAGGGTGCTGCTTTAGTGATAGCAGATTAAACCAGAATCTCTCTAGAGGCATTTGTTGACCTATATCATACCATGTCTGAAAGGCAAGCTGATTATTAAAGCACCCCCACTACAGCTAGAGGAAGCAATATTACAGAACACAAACTTTCAAAAACAGCTTACACCCCATGGGTCTGAAAGTGATGTGCAGGTTGTTTAAAAGAAACCTGATCACATTTTTCTTTAATTATGCTGCTGCTGCTTTTCTCCTGTGGTCATGTTAGTTAAATAGCACAAACTGGAACAGCCATGGAAGAAAATCAACTGACTGGAAAGGTAGCATGCACACAGTGGTAAAAAGTTACCGGACACATTTCAGTTTTTGCCACTTCATCATAGTGGTTGCTTGACCAAGAGCCAGATCATGCCTTCAGCATGGTTTGTATAGAGCAGTGATGGCTAACCTTTTCAGCTTGGTGTGTCGAAAATCAGGAAAAAGTATAGCCTTCCTCTGGTTGTGTGTCACTTCAAGAAATATCAATAATTTGGTTTATGACGGACTGGGCTGGGGTGATCACACAGGGCTGTGAAACCCGTCTCCCTGGTCTCAGGGCTGCAGGTGCAGGATGTGGGGATTGGAAGGCCACCTTACAGGGCTGTGAACCTCATGGATCTCCTTTCCTCCTGTAGCGTTCCTGAGGTAATAAAACTGACAAACCTCAGTTTATGGCGGTTAAAAGTGGTTCTCTGCTGCAAAGATCTTGAGGCAGTGGTGACACCATGCCTCCACGCAACAAGCAGGGAGCAGAGATTGGAGCAGAGCACAGGCAGCCTCTAAATGTGCAGGTTTTCCCCACACCAACAGGCGTGTCAGTCAAAGTGCCTTGGTGTGTCACGAGTGACACACGTGTCATAGGTTAGCCATCACTGGTATAGAAGGAAGGTGGAAAATATATCTCCAATAGAATGAGAAACCCAAAGATAAAAGGAAATACCTCCTTAAAAAGCAATTAGCGAGGCAATGGCAACTTAACGTTATAGGGATATGATGGCTGTATCCTAAGATTCCTTCATGATACAGGTAGTTCTCAATTTACAATCATTTAGTGACCCTCTGAAACTATCACAGGACTGAAAAAATGACTTGAGTTTTTTATACTTTTATACTGCAGCACCCCCAAGGTTATGTAATCAAAATTGAGATGCTTGGCAACTGGCATGTATTTGTATCCAGTGATCATGTGATCACCTTTTGCAACCTTCTACAAGCAAAATCAATGGCAAAGCCAGATTCTCTTAATGTTACTAATCTTAACTGGGTCTTTCTGTTCATAGATAAGCACTTTAACCACTATAAAACACTAAGTATGTGTGTGTGTTTGTAGAGAGGCGGGGGAGGGAGAAGGAGAGGGTATGCATGTAAGCTCGCTAACTGGGGAGGTTGCAAATGGTAATCACATAACTGAGGCTCTGCAACTGCTGTATGTTCAAGGACAGGTCAATTTTTTTTAAGCATGGTTGTACCTTTAATTTAAAGGAATGGTCCAGAGGTGATATTCAGCCAGTTCTGGAGAACTAGTAGTGAAATTTTGAGTAGTTGGAAGAACTTGGCAAATACCACCTTTGGTTGGCATTGACCCCATCTATTCCTGCCTCCTGAGTCCCAGCTGATTGGCTGGGTCTTCTTTTGTTGCCCTGCACAGGAGAATGGAGCTGGAAAGCAGGTCAGTGGGGTGAGAAGGAGTGGGGATTTTACAGTATCCTTCTCCTGGAATGGGATGGAAATGGAGATTTTGCTATATTCTGCCCCTGCCACACCACCAAGCCACACCACACCCACCTAGCCATGCCTACAGAACCAGTAGTAAAAAAAAATTGCATATAGTCAAGGACTACCTGTGGTGCATAAATGGTTCCTAATTTAAATTAAATTCTAAAGAAGGAATGATGTGTAATATTAGTAAGAAGCATAAAGTGTTTTAGGAACTGTTATCATATACAGAACCAAGTCTGTATATGTTTTTGCTGGAATCTTAAGCAGAGTTGAGGTGGAGAGTGAAAAGGCTGATTAGGCTTGAATTGCTGATAGGGTGGAACCAGTTGAAAGGAAATTTTCTTTTTAACTGCTCAAGATTCCTCTACAACCTGGTAGGAATATAAGCTTTAACAATGTTTAATAGAAAACCACCTGGAAGAAAAAAAAGTCAAAATTAATTTCATTAATGAGAGTTGTGAGGCATTATAAATTTAAGTTATTATATATACAACATAAAATCACAGCTGCCAGTTCTTAGCTGGTGTTGACTTTCATTCACTGATTCAGCAGCTAGACTGGGCTTGCCTCACCATCAACTGGAAGAAAGTAGTGAAGATCAGCTGAGGTGGTGAAGAACGGGCAGCAAAATGACATAAGTAGAGGGAAGGTGGGAACTACAAAGCCCTTGTTATAAGTGCAGGCAGGCTGCCAAGTAACCACATTTTGATCACATGATGTAGGGGTACAGCAATAGCCATAACTTAACCATACACTTTGTTCATCATTGTAACGTCAGTCTGAACAAAGGATCATAAATCAAATACCTGTACATGATATCACCAAACAAAATTAAATTGACCAGGCAAATATCACTATATACTAATGTCCAATGCCTAATACAAATTGCAGCATTTGTATGATGATGCTATCATGCCTGCCATCACTGGCCTCTCTTGTACTGGTTCATATATCTCCCTATCTAAGGTGAGGTTTTGCAGGTTGGATTCTATGGAATCCTAGGTTCCATGAGAAGTTAAATGGGTTCTGTGGGACTGAGAAAAGAGCTCCATAAAAAGACCTAAACATAGATCCTTGTAGGGAGGATGTTTTCCCCCCATTACTCTTGTGTAGAGGGATTTTTCTTTTCATAGAAAAGTTGCTCTGGAAAAATAGTATCGAGGTATGAAAAACTGACCATATTTAGAATTGGTTCCCTAGGGAAAGAAAATTTTAATGTGCTGAGCTGTGTATATCTGCCTCAATACTAATTTTAAGGCATATCTATAGCAATTTTTCTAAGTTATATTGGAAAGATCAGGGCTTATCCTCTGACATCCAAATGTCCCATTCCTCTCAATAAGGGATCCCAGGGTTTTTAAAAAATAAATTCAATGGCCTGAAATAAATTGGAAACCTCTGATTTAAGAAACTGCCTCTTCCTTCCTTTCTTCTCTGGCTGTTAACTTTTGAAGCAGATGGACTTTTGAAAATACCCTTGCACAATAATCAGGCCAGTCCTTCTGGCATATGGATTAAGGCCTTCTGTGCTGCCCCCAAGATGTGAAAAATACTGTAGGAACTCTATTTGTCTCTAGTGGCAGCACCCAAGCAAGCTTTTAAAAAGCTCAACTTAAGCAAGATCAAATGTGGTTAAAATTTGAATGAGAAACTGCCAGGCAACATCAGGACGTCAGGTAGATTAGGAAATTGGAAAACATCCCAGAAATCCATGGCAAATCACTTTGGTACCTTTGTCAAGTAAACAGCTTGGGTGTAAACAGAAGGCAACATCCTCTTGTGGGTATCACTTTTTATTTGTACTTTATATTTAGAAAAATCTGTAAAGCCACATCTTTTTTGTCAGTCTTTTGTTAAATTTAAATATAGGCCTTTACTTTTTAATATTCTGTGTTGTTTAGTCAAGTGTTTTTGATAAGGTATCTTTGATAAGATATCAACAATATATTCTTCAATCTGGTGTCCTTCACTGATGTTGGACTGCAGTTCCTATCATCCCCAGAGTAGGAAAACCAGTCATCCCCAGCAAACTCCATTGAAGATATTCTTCTTGTTTCATTTTCAACTGATCGTACGAGCAAGTTCCAAAATTTTGATATCCACAGGGTGCTACAGTACTCAGGACCACTGTAGCAGACCTCCAGACCGACAGAGGACGGTGTAGCGCCTCTCTTTCTCTGTTCCAACCCTCCCGAACGCTTCTGTCGTGTGAGAAAGCGGAGAGAAGCGCTAAACCACTTTACAGCTTCGCATCCGGGTCTCGTGCGCGAGATCTCCGGCAGCCTTTTTTTTTTTTTTTTCTTGTCCCCTTTCTTCTCCTTTTCCGGGAGCGGAATTAAATCCGTCCGCCCCTTGGTTGCGCGCGCCTTCCCCAGAGAGCCCGAGGGAGGGGAAATGGGCGTGGCCAAAGGCACGGAAGGGAAACGTAGAGAAACTTTATTAGGAGACTTTGACCGATTCACAGCGCTGGGCGCTTCCCCCCCCCCGCTTTGCACGCGCGGCCACGCCCTCTACTCCCCCCTGTCGTCGGGCTTCCTCTGGATTGGAACCTTCCTCCGCAACTCTTGTCGGGCAGGCAGCTTTGCGGCGAGAGATCAACAAGCCACAGCCGAAAGGCGCGCGCGCGCACACACACACGCACGCGCTCTCGTTCCTTTCTTTTTTTTTATTTTTTTTGCGGAAGGCCTCCTTCGCCCTCCCCCCTCCTCCCCGGCCGCTGCTGGCGCGAGGAGGAGGAGGCGGCGGCGGCGGCGGCTTCGCGCGTGCGAGCGCGGCCCCGCTCCCTCCCTCACTCCACCCCGTTGGAGGATCGATCCCTGGGACAGGGCAAGGCAAGGCCGGTGTAAGATGGAGGGTTTAACGCTGAGTGAAACGGAGCAGCGCTATTACTGCGACCTCTTCTCCTACTGCGACACGGAGAGCACCAAGAAAGTGGCGTCCAACGGGCGGGTCCTGGAGCTTTTCCGCGCCGCGCAGTTACCCAACGAGATCGTCATGCAGGTAAACCCAGTGCCTTTCCCTGAAGGCGACCCCAGACTGCTGCTTTTGACCTCTGGTGGAGTGGAAGGTGGGGTGGGGGGCTCGGCGAAGGGAAGCGTCAACGGGGAATTCCTGCTTCCCCTCGAGGCTTTTGAGCCCCAGCTGCAGCGAGAGGGTCGTTTTGGGGTGGGGGTGGGGACCAGGTGGATTTTTAAAAAAAAGAAAAGTGAGTCCATTTCTGCAAATGCACCGCCGAGCGAGGCAGGCAGTGCAAACTGGCGGTGCCTCTTCGGTTGCAACCCCCGAGGCTCGAGCACTTTTTGCACTTCTTCTTTCCCAGTTGCAAGATCAGCACTTACGACGAAGCGCAAGGTATGACGTTAATCGCTTGGTGTGTTTTCTTTTCAAGCCCGAAGTCTTCCGCAAAAGTAGTAAAATAAGGAGAATATTAAATTGGGAACTGAATATGAAGAGAGGTGTTTCCAAGGAATTTAGAATTACAAGGCTTTTTTCCTGTAACTTTTGAGTGGAAGTAGTGCTTAAAGGCAACACACAGAAACATTTTTGCCTTTTTTTCTACTTCACTAGTGTTAAATCTAACTGTATGGTAATCCTTTTCTCAGTTTTGTTGTGCTGATACTCTGAATTACTAGACACAGTTTCATGGTATGGAGTGGATGCTTTATAATCTTCTTAGCTAGATAAGGTAGCTTAGCTAGGTAAACTATACCTTATAGTTAGGAATGTGTGTTGAAATTTAGTGCAGCTGTTTTCTTTTTTTTCCTTTGGATTCCTTCTGGGAGTGTTGAACCATTCTAAATATTTTTAAAAAATACTTTTTCTACTTCATAGAAAGTGGCATAATACCTCCTTCCCCAATCTGATATGCTGAACTTTTACTTACTCCACTAGCTCATTCCACTAGTTTGCACAAAGACATTCGGTGGTTTGAGATTTATAAGTGTGAGGTCATTGGTGTGACTTGATCGTCATCATTTGATTACTATCCCAAAGTGTAAGAAGCAGTAGTTGTAATTAACCTGTATCAGTGCCATATTTATTTTTATTGTTATTAAATGTAGAATGCAGCCCAATTTCTTTTTGAAGTTATTGCAAGTTTAAGGCACTGAAATAGGTCAGTGACAATTAGTGCTTCCAGCTCTTTTGGACAGTAACTGATTATTTCCTTAACTTGAACAAATAAAAAGCAGGCAGTGTATTGTACTTTAGCATGCTGTGGCAAGGCTCTCGTGAAGCAAAACACATTTATCTATTAATGATATGGTTAGTAAGTACATGTATTACATTGTTTTAAATTAATTGAAAGCCTGAACTGTGTATTACATAACTGTTGCCAAGAAATAGAAAAGACTGTATTAAGAATACTTTGCCCCTTGTATGAAATGGACATGGCCTTGAATCTTGACTAACTGGAACATGTCTAAAAGATAACTTTTTGGCAAAACTTGCTGAATTTGCTTATGAATACAATTGTGTTAAAAGGGGATTGAGTTTTAATTACACTTGAATGAGACCCACATCTTCTGTAACTGTAAAAATAGATTCAATTCTGTCATCTGTTCAAAATACACTTTTATCAGTATTAAAGATTGGTAGCTAAGTTTATTGCTTTGTATTTATTCATTGTAAATGTTAGTTCTCTTTTTTTGAGAGGGACACCTGTTTTTAAGTACATTTTAAGCAGTGTTTTTCACTTAGACCTTTAAAGTCCACATATGCAGCCAGATGCCCTGTAAGTACTTTGGACTGTATCTACCACAATCTTTTTTTTGCCTTTGGTCATGCTATAAAAAGAATAGTGTCCAAATGGGCACTAGGCTGCCTATTACTATCCAAGGTAGAATTGTGTTCCTGAATTTGTTGTTTGGTAAGGGTAAGATAGCTCTCAAGTTCTTTATGATGTCTCATCAGTATAAGGTCTTTATATTTTTCAGATCCATTAGATCATTTGATTCATTGCTTTTCTATTTGGGTAGAAAAAAAGGCCCTGACTTAATAAATGTGCATGTGACTGTTTGCTATGTATATATGAAAATTATGTTACATTTATAAATGTGTATATTAGTCAAAATATTGTATACATATACATATGCATTTCTGCTGTGGTTTAATTGTTTACAATGAAGTTCTTAAAAGTTTGAAATGGGAAGTTGAGTACTTTGTAAAACTAATTCAGAAGTGGGATGGGACAAAAACTTGACAACCCTGAAAAATAGAATTTCTCCTTTGTTGATTCAGAATATTGCATTCAAAATATTGCATTTAGATTTAACTCACCTCATTATAATGTATATTGCATAAATGTCCAGCAGTCTACATAATACAGTTCATTTTTAGCTGTATAACTCTTCAAGTAGTGGTTGCTTCACTGATTGCTGTAGTATTTCATATGGTTTGTGCTTGTACTCAGAATGGAGAGAAACACTAAATACTGTTTTGCTATTGATTCACAGCCAGTTATTGCCTAAGATCCAGTTCTAAATATGGTGAACTATCAATAAGTAAACTATCTTCCATTTTTGGAATCTAGTTGAAAAGAAAGCATGCAGTAGAAAAAATATTAACAGAGAACCCCAGTGAAGTAAATAAGCGAAGTTTGGACTAAGCCTTTTTTTAGCCTATCAGTAATACAAAACAGGAATTATGGAAAATAAAAATTGGGACAAATTAGGTGTCCCATCATTTCTAGTCTGTGAAGGAAATGTAGTGGAAACTTAAGCAGTTTCATGTGAACAGGGACTTCAGTGCGTTCTGTTAGAACTTTATAACTTAAACATTTGATTACCTTTATGGAGTGATTGGTGAACAGAAGTGTATAAATTTTATTTAAATTTCTGTGGTGTGTGTTACAATGTGTACATACCAATTTTATGTAAAGGCAACTGGACCATCATGCCATTTGTTTGTTCATCAGCAGACTAACTTTATGAAAAATGAACCACATCTGGTAGGGATGGAGAAGCTGATAAAAGAGACTTCAGGTCTTTTTTTAAAAAAGGTCCATATGTAGCTAAGAACTCTGTAGAAAAATATCCAGGGGGAAAAATCCTCCAATTGCATTTCTATCAGACAGTAAGACAATGTCTCACAATGTTTCCAGCTTTTCCATCCTAAGCCCCCTGCTTAGGGTGAATTACAACAGAGCTATTGTTAAGGGATTGGGCAAAAAATCCAGAATCCATGCTTGGTATGTCTATTCCCTAACTTGTTTAATGTATGCAAAAGCAATTTTGTTTAATATATATAAAAGTGAATTTTACCTCCAGGTTCAAATGTGAAGAATTTATTTTAATGGTATTTTTAGAAAATTGTATAGCTAAGGGTAATATCTGATGCAGTAAGTAGTCACTTACAATGCTGTGTCATGTTTAGCTGCTATTAATTGGAGAACTTTATGAACTACACTTAAATAGCACATGGGTTTCTTGCAATTATTGGGATAATGTTTCAGTTACTAGGCCGTAAGTTTCTCAAAAGAGTGTTTTTTTAAAAACCTAGAATATAAATATAGTTACTCTAAAGTAAGATGCAATTAATGTGTATGTTTTACATATTACAAAAAGAATTCAAGAATATAAAGAACTTGCCTACTTAGGGACTTGTAATGAAGAAACTTTGAATCAATATTGCTTAGAGTCAGAAAAAAATATAGTTATCTCAATTTTCAGCCCAAAATATTATGGGAGTTTATGGGATTGAATTAATCTTGCTTAATGGGCCTAATTCTGCAATACTATTATACATTCATTTGCAGCTTTTGTACAAATTGTTGCAGAGACTAAACTTGCACAAGAAGAGAAATAGCTTGCAGTCTACTAGTCATGATATTATGTTAAAATAAAC
This sequence comes from Hydrophis major, assembly GCA_033807585.1. Taxonomy (NCBI): domain Eukaryota; kingdom Metazoa; phylum Chordata; class Lepidosauria; order Squamata; family Elapidae; genus Hydrophis; species Hydrophis major. The sequence continues at coordinate 322,999,056 of CM066328.1, read as the reverse complement.
ATCTCTTACAGATAGTAATTTCTCTACTGTCTCTAGGAATTCAGTGGTATTTCTTAGCTAAAATAAAGACTCCTCCAAGTTGAACTTGATGCCTCTATGACTTAATGGACAAGCCTGTGCAATATATTTTGTCATAGCAAGACATATTGTATGCCATCCTTTTTAAGTTGCATTAGAAGACCATTTTGTTTTATTTTAAATTTATTGTATGTTTATATATATATCTAGGCAAACCTTTCTGTGTGTACTGGAACTTTTAAAATTAAATCAAACCAAACTGCAACAATTTTATTACTACTGTTATAATTCAGGTTATGAGTACCCAGCTTTTTTTACCTAGTATGACAGGTTCCAGAATGCTTAATACCAAATTTTCAGTGAAGTTTCTGAGCAGTAATGGTTCTCATAACTAATTGACTTGATGTTGATATTTTCAGTCAGATCATTACATATTGTTTCTGGTAGATTTATTTGTACGGCATGCTGCTGCCAGAAAAATTTAAAAACTGAAGTTGAGAATCTCAGAAATTAATAAAATTAATAAAAATAAGATTCTTTTTCTGGTGGAAACAGCAAAATATATTGCAGTAACAAATATTGTGTTACTACCAGTGGTATTCAAACTGGTGAAATTAAGATATTTAACTGAACAGGAATATAAACTATTAAGTACCATAAAGCATACTTAAGCTAAATATAGAAACTAGGAAATTAGTACCTTATAATATTTTAGCATTATTGGTGAACAGTATCATTGCTAAACAAAGGTTTGCAATTTGTAGTGAACATTCGTATGATTTCAGTCACCTATAGATATTCATTATGCTGCCCTTTTTGTGGATTTTATTTTCTTTGAATCAGTGGCTATTAAAATGTTTAAGATTGCCAAATTTTTCATTTACAGTTACAAATGCATGATTACACTGTGCAGTGCTGCATGCATATTATCAATAATAAGTAATATGCACCCATGCATTGCAAAATTGTCTTATTACAATATGAAGCTATTGAGAAATGGCTCAGTATCATTAACTTTGGATTTTGGAATTATTTATTCCTTTGGTAGAATGCATATATTAATGCTAAGCTTTATAGACAGATACAATCTCAGATTATGTATATTGATCTGTCTGTAGATCATGGAACTTTGTGGTGCAACTAGACTTGGATACTTCGGAAGAAGCCAATTCTACATTGCTTTGAAACTTGTTGCAGTGGCTCAGTCTGGGTTTCCACTACGAATGGAAAGTTTAAATTCTGGTAAGCCTTGAAATCATATTAAAATCAAATTTAAAAATATGCCTGTTGTCTGACTATGATATATTACTGGCCTAGTTCCTCAAAAATGAAATAAGGAACTCAGAAAACAGTGTCTCATGCATCACTTGTGTTAGTGTTCTTACTATCACAATAAAGTGGAATAATTACAGAATTCCAGCTCTTGAGCAACAAAAAAAGCTGAGTTTTAGACTTCTTACATGTATGTAAAACCTATAACATATATGCGGAAAGCTTTCAGTCTTAAGATTGTCATGCATTTTTAAGTGTAAGGGAAAACACAGAATTTTATTTTTAATATGAAAAGGAATGTCAAACAGCTTGGCCAGATTTTCACTTTAACTTATTCTCAAAGTCGGTGCTTATTTAATCATTTTTCCTGTAGTGGGAAATAGGAATAAATAAGTGAACCTACAGAAGAATGAAACAGTAATGCGTAGTAAAAGTTCTTCATTCATTGTCAGTAAGTATAGAAGCAGGTTGAAAAAAGTACAAGCAGAGAAACATATGTGCATTCTAATGCCTGGCTGCTCAAGTATTATGCTGTTAGGCGCTTGAGGTGTTTTTGCAATTAATTGGCTAAAAGCCCAGATTGTGATACTTCATTAGATATCAAAAATTTTGCAGTGGATTAAATATTTTAAAAGGTGTTATTGGGAGTAGAGGAGATAGCTACACTTTTCAAACTTGGGAGCTTGCTTTTAAAATAAGCATGAATTTTTTGTTCCATTAATAGATGCAAGCTTTTCCATGAATTTGAGTTGAAACTATTTTGATTCTCTTCCTACAGTTCACCAGCTTCATCGGTCAAAACTGCTTTAAAATATTTTAAATTTAGACTTGGGAAATTGTAATATTGATACAGTAAGCTCAGGGCTAAATTACTCTGATACATCTTCTTAAGGTACCATGCACTATTATTTAGATGCAAATATAGTGTTTCTTGAAGTTTTGTGGATCCTTTTGAATTTTCAATATTTTGTCATAAATGTGACCTAAAACATCATCTGTCCTAAAGCTAGATCAAGAGAACCCAATTAAACAAATGATTCAAAAACATTAAACTTGTTCAATTATTTTTTGACAAAAATGATTCAAAATTACATATATATGTACATTGTATTAAAAGTTATATTTTCTTACTTCATTGAAGCTTCCCGCTGTTATAGAACTATATATATTTATGAATTAAATGCCTTCTGATATTTGTTTCTAGATTAACAAACACAAAATATTAAATGTTAAAGAGATGTGTTTAAAGTTTCAGGACATTTTGAAAATAAATTATCTCTATTAAAATATTTAAATTTTATACTTAGATTGAACTATAAGTAGTCCTCAACTTACAACCAAATTTGAGCCCAAAATTTCTGATGTTAAGTGAGACATTAAGTTAATTTTGCCCATTTTACCATCTTTCTTGCCTCAGTTATTAAATAAATCACTGCAGTGGATAAGTTTGTAACCTGCTTCTTAAGCGAATCTGACTTCGCTTGTCAAAAGGTTGCAAAAGGTCACATGATCTTGGACATAGCAATGATCATAAATATGAACCAATTGCCAAGTGTCTGAATTTTGACCATGTCACCATGGGGATACTGGAAAGATCATAACTCTGAAACACTGTCCTAAGTCACTTTTTTCAGTGTCATAACTTTGAACTGTCATTAAACTGTTGTAAATTGAGGATTCCCTGTATTGATATTTCTGTGTTTGAAAATACTGATCCTGAAGGTAATTGCTCTTTGGATCTTAACTGAACTGTCACAATCTTAGTTATTTTAATAATAATACAATACGATTTAACAGAATTTTAGCAGCAGCTCAAATTAAAATTATATTTTAATTTATTAGTAATAAGAAATTTTGTAATATAAGTTTCTTAATCCATGTCATCTTATTTTGACAGTCAAAGACCTCCCCCTACCCCGATTTGTGATGTCAAAGAATGAGCAAGAATTAAGGCATTCATCCATGTATTCTTCAGATGCTGACAACTCATCTTCCTATTCAGGTGCAATTCCTCCTCCACCAGGCAGAATACAAGCTAAAAAGGGTTCTGTGAGCCATGATATAGTTCAGCAACGTCCAGCTACAGATCAACAGGTAATGCAATCTAGAGGCTGACTTAGGGGTACATGTGTCCTTCATGACTAGTCCTGTGATAAGTTAAAATAAAAAGAACAATAATTGCAAGCTTAGCTAAATTTACTTTAACTTGATTAAGAAATTGTGTACTAGGCAAAACAGATTCTGTGATTTTATCCTAGAATCTCAAAGTTATTAATGTTTTCAACAGATTCTTTCTAAAGCTAGTCTTTCTTTTTTACTCTTATTTTACACATGTATGTAGCTTAATTTTTTATTTTTATTTTATAAAATAAAATACTTTAGTATTTTTATGACCAAACTTAGTATATTCCTTCCAAAAGAACAAATAGTGCTGGCTGAACAGATTATTTTTTCCTTTGTTGCATGTGTTGTCCTCCCCAGATACTCTAGGAAATAATATGCTCTTAAATAGGAACATAGAATGATTGAATGGAATGGACCTTAGAGGTCTTCAAATCCAACCTCCTGCTCAGGGCAGGAGACCTTAAATATGGAAGGTTTGGACACCAGCTCTTCCCATTCATTTGAAAATACAGTGGTGTAGAAGATAATGCGAAGATAAATAGGTACCGGTAGTTTTAAATGGGAACAGCAGTGTGGATTATTTCTTGATCAGATTTTAATTTGAAAGAGATGCAAAGTTCAGGAATTCTACAGTTATTTTTCTAAACAATTTCTGCTGAACATTTATTTGTGAACAAAATAAAATACTGGATTTAGCAAGGATTAATATCTTGATTGCTAATTTATAGATTGGTCTTCAGCATTTCCCCATATTGTTGAACAGGGTGATTGTGTAGATGCATAGGGAACTCCTTGTATCAAGGAGCTTTTTCAGTAGCTTCAGTTGTATTACTAGTCAGAACTATGGGTGTATAAAATGTCTCATTGTAGCTAATGTTGTCTTGATTATTGCAAAATATTTTTTTGTGAGGCTAACAATGAAAATTGTCCAGAAGCGCAAGTTAATATGGAAAGTAACAGTTGCACTGGTTGCAAGAATCTCATTGTTTTATTCTGAAGACCTTAAATGAATATTTATTTGCTTCTGGATAATTTAAAGTAACAGGACTATTTTAAATGTCATTTTTCTAGCTATCCATATATTTGAATAATAATAACTTTGTGCTATCTCCTTTGTTTTGAGAAATTGCAGTCTGTTCTCTGTTGATCTTGAGTGCTGTTTTAGTTGGCATCAAATTCGTTATCCAATCTCTTGGCTTGCCTGGGCCGCATTGAACGAAGAGGAATTTTCTTGGGCTGCATATAAAATATATAATACAATTAATGTGTGTACAAATCAAACTTCCTTTATTCTTTTTATACTTTTATGATCCTGTGACGTCACATTACTAGCTGTCCAGGACTGCATGTGGCCCATGGCCCACAAATTAGACACACCTGATCTAAGGCATATTTTGCAAGGAAGAATTATTAAAAAAAAAAAAAAGACCACCCTGCAATCATCTGCATGAAATTAGGTTGGTCCAGATCTCTGGTCTCAGGAACAGTTTGGATGTAAACATTTGCCATCTATGATTTACTTGACTTAATTTTAAGAAAGTTGATCTTGATCCAATATTAGGGAGAAAAAGGTTAAAAATCAAGGGGGGGAAGTGAAAATCATTGGCAGTAAGTAGAGTCAATAAGTTCCAGCGGCTGAAGTGAAGCAAAATGGATGTCCATGTATGCATGTGCAAAGATCTGGGATTAGCTTCCATGAAATTCTTGTAAATAACTTTTAATTATTTCAGGAAAGATGGTTTCTACATGTCCCCATAGAGAAAAATACCTCTTTGGAAGGGTTTGCACAGCCCTAATTCATGTATCCATAGTAATACTGTTTTGACCAAGTTGTTTACCTTGCTTAGAACAGATTGCTAAATATAGTCAGCCTTTATTGATTACTTTTCATCTGACCGCCTTCAACTGAAAACCATAGAGATGATAGATTATAACTTGTATAAAAATTATGCATTCAACTGCTTTCTGTATATGGTAGAACATGTAATATAATTCCATTAAAATATATATAATATATTGTTACTGAATGCTTTGGAATCAGACGTGTCTGAACAAGCTGGGCTTGATCCAGAGATTGTGTTAACCGAAAGATATTCTTGAAAGAGTATTTCCTGTCACCTCTCCCCCACACTTGTGGCAAGGACAATTGCAGTAAGAGAATAAATGCTGGGAAAATTGTGGTGGTACCCTGTCTATCAGACAGCTTTGAACTGCAGTAAATGAGAATTAGAAACTTTTCTGACGATTTTATGTCCGCAGAAATTTTGAATACAAACTACTATCCTTGGTGAATGTTTCATGTATAGAGTAAAATCCATTGTCAGAATCTCCCAAAGGTGCTTTTTCAAAAGGCAACAGGAGTTTCTGATTTTTCTTAAGAGACATTTCTCTTCTCATCCAAGAAGCTTCTTCAGCTCTGAAGAAGCTTCTTGGATGAGAAGCAAAATGTCTTCCAAGAAAAACCAGAAAGTCCAGTTGCCTCTTGAAAAGCACTTTGGGACAACCATGACCTGGATGATGGAGAATCTCTGTAGACATACCGTATATACTCGAGTATAAGCCGAGTTTTTCAGCCCATTTTTTGTGCTGAAAAAAACGCCCTCGGCTTATACTCGAGTCAGCTGCTACGGCACCATGCCTGGCCTGCGCTGGCGTGGCTGCAACCGATCGTGCCTCCAGGGCAGCATCGCCGCCGCGGCTGTCTACCCGCTGAGGGACACACAGGCGACCCCAAGCGGCCTCTTCTTCCCCATTAACGGGCGCCCGGGGCCCCCGCGAGCTCCTGTGTTGCGCGCTTCCAGCTTCGCAAAGAAACCGCCAGGCTCCCCCACCCCCTAGCCTAGCAGTGAAGAGCTGCTCCGGGGACAGCGGGACAAAGTGCCTGGCTTCGCCATGGCGGGAGCCCCCGGAGCAGCTCTTCGCTGCTAGGGGAGGGGGCGGGGGAGGCTGCCTGAGCCTGGTGACCCCAAGCGGCCTCTTCTTCCCCATTAACGGGCGCCCGGGGCCCCCGCGAGCTCCTGTGTTGCGCGCTTCCAGCTTCGCAAAGAAACTGCCAGGCTCCCCCACCCCCTAGCCTAGCAGCGAAGAGCTGCTCCGGGGGCAGCGAGACAAAGTGCCTGGCTGCGCCGTGGCGGGAGCCCCCGGAGCAGCTCTTCACTGCTAGGGGAGGGGGTGGGGGAGGCTGCCTGAGCCTGGTGACCCCAAGCGGCCTCTTCTTCCCCATTAATGGGCGCCCAGGGCCCCCGTGAGCTCCTGTGTTGCGCGCTTCCAGCTTCGCAAAGAAACTGCCAGGCTCCCCCACCCCCTAGCCTAGCAGCGAAGAGCTGCTCCGGGGGCAGCGAGACAAAGTGCCTGGCTGCGCCGTGGCGGGAGCCCCTGGAGCAGCTCTTCGCTGCTAGGGGAGGGGGCGGGGGAGGCTGCCTGAGCCTGGCGACCCCAAGCGGCCTCTCCTTCCCCATTAACGGGCGCCCGGGGCCCCCGCAAGCTCCTGCATTGCGCGCTTCCAGCTTCACCAACAAACGGAGCTGCAAACCTGGTAATCGCTTGCGGAGCCTCGGCACAAACCCCCTTTCCCTGCACTCCCCCCCCCCCGCACTCCTCTGGCGGCAGCAGGCGGAGAAAGCCCCACTTCCCCCTGGCTTTGATGGCACGCGTGAGTTGGCTTCCCACTCTTTTTTTTTTAACTCTCCTCTTCCTCCTCCTCTCCTCTCCCCTTGTTGTCTGGTCTTCCCTAAGGAAACTCGAGGGCTCACACTTCCAGGTGTTTCTCCCTGTCTTTCTCCCTGTCAATGATCTTTTCTTCCCTTCCCTTCTCTCAGCCCCATCCTCCTTCACCTTTGTCACCACAATCCTGAACAGATGAAGTTTGTACTTCTCAAGAAAGGTTGGATGTTCCTTTTGAGGAGGGAACCTAGTGTGACATCTGTATGTTGACCTACTACTGAGCCATGGCATGTGTGCACATGCAATGGAGGCATGAGGGAGAGCTGTGAAAGAGATGGTGGCTCTCCAAAACAGGATGTACATGCAGCACATACACATGCTTTTTTCTTGCAAGGGAGAGAGTGACTCTGTTTGGACATACAGATGAGGAGGAGGAATCCAGTTTTGAAGGATTTTAACTCTTGTGTTTTAGCTTGGTTGCTGATTGAGCTAAGGTTTTTGTACTTTTAAAGTTATTGTTGATACCATATTGGTTTTGTTGGCTCTCTTTTCCACTTACAGTGCTAGTTTACTGTTTTTCTTTGAAATAAATATTCAAAAACATTTAACCTACTGATGCCTCAATTCATGTAATTTTATTGGTATCTATTTTTATTTTTGAAATTTACCAGTAGCTGCTGCATTTCCCACCCTCGACTTATACTTGAGTCAATAAGTTTTCCCAGTTTTTTGTGGTAAAATTGGGTGCCTCGGCTTATATTCGGGTCGACTTATACTCGAGTGTATACGGTAATTGGAATGGTTTTCATCAACAAACCTAGAATAGAGCAGTTCTACATTATTAGTCATTCCCTTAACATCTGCTTCAAAAGAGTGTCCAATCTTTGGAGCAGATTTTGCTTGAAAAGGGGCAAAGAAGGACCTCAAGTGGTAATTGGTTCATGCAGCATGACTTTTTATCCACCATGTAATTCTCTGTAGTTTTTTTGTTTTTTTGTTTCATTTGTTTCTCAATTAAGAGAACTAAATTGTGATTCCACAAGAATCTTTTGACAATTGCTGTTGTCCTAATAGTTGCATCTGTCATTGTTTGGAGGAGTATTTTAATTATTCAGTGATGAGGAGATACTAATTTATTCATGTAATGCTGTACTGCAATCAAAAAGATAGGACCTGTTCCTTTCAAAACATGTTAACCTATTCTAATAAAATTATATCTTGTGCGAAATCCAGCTTCATATATTCAGTAGCAGAAACAGTTTCGTCAAAGTGAGAGAAGTAAAAGAATTCATTCCCTGAACACCCCATGTATCTTCATACAGGTCATCCTCACATTTGCCAATTGAGATTGGCAAATCTGTCACTAAATAAGGTGGTCGTTAAGAAAACTATACGTGACCACTTAGCAATGGCAGTCCCTTTGTAGTTAAGTGACTCATCCATGGTTGATTGCTTGTTAAAAGTCAGCTGGGAAGATTACAAATGGTAATGATGTGTCTGCAGGACACAAATATATTTCAGCATTTATTAGTTTCCTTTATTTTTAGGAGTCTACATCTCCAGTCGTTTCACCACAGCAGTCTCCACCAACTTCTCCCCATTCGTGGAGGAAACACAGCCGCCATCCTAGTGGAGGAAATAATGAGCGATCTGTTGCTGGGTCTGGGCCTTTCTGGGCTCCATTTAATGAAGCACAATCAGGTATTAAGAAATGTCTTCTTGCATTGTTTGGGCTTGTGAAATTCCTTTCAGACAATTTAATAACTAATTAGGGATTTCAGTGATTTGGGGTAGTCTGTCTCTAAAATGGGGTGGACTTGCATGTGATGTGCATAAAAATTACTTTAACCATATTTCATGTCTTGAATACACACGTTCTCCCTCAAGCCGCTCGGAGCATCCAGAGATTGGGATGTGCTTCCGAGTCCTCTTCTTGCAGGCTGAGCTTTAGCTGAGGAAACGCTCCGCCCCCTCACATGACTCCAAGTAGCGTTCCCCCAGTCTTTTGCTCAGCCTCGAAGAGTCAGGCTGTTATTGGAAGGAGCTCCTTGGCTGATTCATACTGCATGTATTATACTGGCTATTTTCCTCATTCTCAGGTCTGATATTTCCTTTCCTTCCTCCTGCGCAAAGGGTTTGGACTTAGGGAAAGTCTCCCCTCGCCCCTAGGGGCCAAGCGGGCGGGTTCGCAGCGCTTCGCACGACCCCCCCATTATTAGATCGCGTCGCTGCCTCCGCGCTGCCTTGTGGTGCGCAACTTTTGCTGGATTCCACCCCACCCTAAACGCCGACCAGGAAGGGCTATTCGCTCCTTAAGAGCACCAGGCGTGCTGAGCTAACCGGACAAGCCCTCCTTGCCGTCCCAAAGGCACCCGACATTGCTCAGCTTGCAGCCGCCATCTTGGGGCTGCATCGTGGTCGGGTGCCATTTTATTTCTGATTCTTGCTGCTGCGGTGGAAGTAAAGTCCAAGACCCCCTGGGTCAAGAGTTAGTTGCTTTTAGCGTTCCTTCAGGCACTCTTTCATTGTCTCTGTTGGCCTCCCGCAGCCTCTATCGGGGCGAGGTTGCAGCACCCCCCCCTCCGGCCTGTTGCTGGAGCCTTGCTGCCAGAGGCCTCTCTCCTTATAGGCCTCAGGCGTTTATTTGGTGAATCCGGCCTGTACTGTGGTATCTCCTTGGTTCCTTTCCTACCATTATTTATATATTAAAAAAAAAAAAAAGGATAAGAAAAGAAAAGAAAGAGAGAAAAATTTACAGACAAAATTATACGTTTTTTATACATATATGCATAGATAACCTTTACATGCAGAAAGCATAAAAAATAAAAAGAATAAAAATATAAATAAAAATCAGAGGATTATATATCTGTACATATATATATATATATATATATCTTACTACCTGTTACCACTGTACATATTAAATTCCAAAAGGGGGAACGGGCCAGCTCAAACCTCACTCGGTTGCACTCAGCCCAATTCCAGGCGAGCCAACCGCCCTTTACTATTAATACTGTTATTATAATTATCAAAATGGCAGATGACAATCTCTCCAAACGACCTTCCTTGAAGGCTAAGGCAAAATCCCACCACTTGCGCAGGCAGGACAAGGAACCTTCCAAGGCCTCCCAACGAGACGCCTTAAGGCGCCATAAGGTGTTGGAAAAGGAGTTTGATAGGCGATCAAGGGAGTCCCGCTCGGGGCCTGCAGCCCTTCCTCCTCCCACCCCCTCTACCTCTACTCAACCTCTTCCCCCTCCAGACCCGTCTTCCCTATCTAGGCGCAGCCCACTTCAGGGTCACTTGACCCCGGGACCACAGACCAGACTGACCCCTGAAGCTACCTTTATGCCTATGGCCGCTGGTCTGCATCAGCAAGAACCCTCTACATTTGAGGTTCCAGCCCACATCAAGGCTTGGATGGAATCGGCTATACGCCAAGGTATTGCGGAAGGCCTGCAGCATATGTCCAGATCAGGCTTCTCTCCACGGCTCCCGACCACGACTCTTTATCCATCTCCCAACCACGACTCTTTATCCATCAGATCCCTTCCACAGCCGGATCCCCCGGTTGGTCAGGTACTCTCTGAGGGACAGCCCTCCTCCCGTAGGGGCCCAGGAGGAGGAGGAGGTAGGGGACTTTGGTGACTTCAGGGAAGAGGAAGAGGACTCCCGGATGGGATCCTCCCATTATAGTGAGCCCCTCTTAGAGGCGGACCTCATAGAGGGGGAGATGTTGGAGGACGAGGGGGCTTCTCCCACCAACCCATATTTGGGGGGCTGTTCAAGCCACACTTGTTTAAATCCCTCCTCTTTAAAGCCAAGAATGTCTCTGGCCTTCTTCCCCAGTCTCCCTCTGACTTCCCCCCCCCCGCCTCAGAGAGACCAGAGGACTCCATTTTCACACAACCAGTGGTGGAAGCTGAGGTCATCCCAACCCCGCCCATCTTCGTGGACCTAGTGACGAAGCAACTTGCTTCCACAGGAGCCCCCCCTACACCCTCTAATCAAGACAAGAGATTCTTCAATCTCGATTCGGCAATGTCTACTCTTCTAAACATCCCGGAAGTCGACGATCCCATTGTGGGCCTTGCTTCCTCCTCTACCCCCAGTGAGGCCTTAGAGGTCTTGAAACCTGAGGACAAGCGGATGGAACTGGCGTTGCGCCGAGCCCATCTATCTGACGCTTGGGCCATTAAATCGGCTATGGCCGCTTCATTCTTTACAAGGTCCTCTATCCGCTGGCTCCAGCAGCTGAGAGAACACGTCCCGCGTCCAATGTGAGGGCGCACCAAGACATAGCGAAACTGGTGGCCACAGCCGAGTTTTCAGCTGACGCCACTTACCAATCGGTAAAGTTCTCTTCCAGAGCGATAACATCCCATGTCACAGCTCGCCGCCTACTGTGGCTCAAGCACTGGCAGGCGGATGTTAAAAACAAGGTCAAGTTGGCCACGGCTCCCGTCAAGGGAGACAAACTGTTTGGCCCGGCCTTGGAACTCCTGCTGGTCGAGGGCTGCAGCAAGAGGAAGTACCTGCCCTCCCTTTTTCAGAGGCCAGAGACAAGAGGCCCCCAGCCCTTTCGAAGGGGCTTCCCCCGCCCCTCCTACCAACTCCCCTTCCCGCCCAGATACCCGAGACCCCCTTCCTTCTGGTCTCAGGACCGCTTGGACCCAGGCGACAGAAACAGACGGGGCGGCAACTATAAGAGGCCCTTTAGGGGGTCAGGGGGGAGGCCCTACCGCTGACTCAGATAGATTTTCTTCCTCCCACCCCATCGGTGGCCGCCCTTAGACACTTCGCCGCTCAATGAGACAAATCCACATCCGATGCATGGGTTAGGGACACCGTCAGGTTTGGTCTCGCCCTTGAGTTCCGGTCCGCCCCCGCTGATTTCTTTATGACATCCCCCACCTCAAGAGATCCCGCCAAACGTGCACTAATGGATGCAGCCATCCAACACCTACTTGACATTCAGGCCATTCAACCCGTCCCACTGGCCCAGAGGGGACGAGGATTCTACTCCCACCTCTTTGTGGTGCCCAAGCATTCTGGGGGATGCAGAGCTATATTAGATTTAAAATGGCTAAACCGCCACCTTATCCAGCGCAAATTCAAAATGCATACCTTGCAATCGATTCTCTTGGGTACCAGGCGGGGTGACTGGTTATCCTCCATAGATCTCTCGGAGGCATACCTGCGCATTCCAATCTGGCCCTCTCACCACAAATTCCTTAGGTTCTGTTATAATAACCTTCACTATCAATACGTGGCCCTCCCCTTTGGTCTGGCCTCGGCCCCCAGGACCTTCACCAAGGTCCTCGCGGCCCTAGTGGCTCACCTCAGGAGCGTTCCTGTCTGCCTTCATTGCTATTTGGACGATATCCTTATTCTCTCCCCGTCCAAGACCCAGGCAGTCAGGGACACTATAGCCACCCTCTCCGCTCTCCTAGCACACGGGTTCCTCATCAATTGGCAAAAGAGTCAACTAACCCCATCCACCCAAATCACCCATTTGGGAGCCATGATTGATTCGGTTACAGAAAGGGTCTTCCTCTCTTCAGAGAGGTTCCTCAGCATTCAAGCTCTGGTCAAACAGATTAGGCGATCAAGGAGGGTGGCGTTACTTGACCTTTCTAAATTATTGGGTAAGATGGTTTCATGCATCTCAATTATTCCCTGGGCCCTTTACACAGCAGATCCCTCCAGTGGTTCCTGCTCCCATTCCAAAGATCCGGGAAAAGCAACTCGAGGTCCAGAGTCAAGGTGCCTCCGAGGGTCCTCACATCTCTCCTCTGGTGGACCAACCCCGCCATCAACAGGGGCCACCTCTTCTCAGAACCTCAGTGGCTAATCCTCACTACAGACGCCAGCCTATCCGGTTGGGGTGCTCACGTCAACTCGCTCTCGGCACAGGGCAAGTGGTCACCGATCGAGCAAAGATGCAGCATCAACTGGCTGGAGCTTCATGCCGTCCACCTGGCCCTGCGCAGATTCCTCCCCTTGGTACGCGGGCGTCACGTCCTTATTCTCACGGACAACGTCACGGCCAAAGCCCATATCAACAGGCAAGGAGGCACCCAGTCTATTCAGTTGATGAGGGAGGCCGAGCAGAATCCAACCTCCTCTCACTAAAAGCCGAGCACATCTTCAGAATCTCCAACATCCAGGCGGATTGGCTGAGTAGGGCCACGGTGGACCAAGCAGAATGGCGCCTCCATCCATCCCTATTCAAGGAGGCGTCCAGAATATTCGGCCTCCCGAGGGTGGATCTCTTCACCTCCCCGTCCAACGCGCAGCTCCCATGGTTTTTCTCCAGGTACCCGTCTCACAGGTCAGAGAACCACAACGCGCTATGCTGCCCATGGCCCCCAGGACTCTTATATGCCTTTTCTCCGCTGCCGCTAGTTCCCAGAGTCATAAAGAAACTCATTCACGAGAGGGCAGACCTGCTCCTGGTGGCTCCTTATTGCCCAGGAGACCGTGGTTCGCAGAACTCCGCAATCTTTCGGTAGCACCCCCATGGAGGATCCCCCCGGACAGGATCTCCCTCTCTCAGGGGCCCCTTCTGCATCCAGAGCCCCAATGGCTCCAGTTAGCTGTCTGGAGGTTGAACGGATCCATTTGACAAGAGAAAAATTCTCCAGTCAAGTAATCGACACTATTTTGGCCGCTAGGCGACCCTCCACCACACGAATTTATGATGCCACTTGGAAGGGCTTTTGCAAGTGGTGTAGCGGGTTCCAAGTTGACCCCCTCTCTCCCTCTATTACGCAGGTCTTGGAATTCCTTCAAGAAGACCTACATAAAGGGCTTGCCCCCAACACCCTGAGACGGCAGGTCGCTGCCCTCTCAACCATTGTCTCTTGTGATAACTTCAGTTCTCTCTCTCATCACCCCCGGGTTAGAGCTTTCCTCAGGGGCGCACCAACTTGTGCCTGCCGACTGTTCACAGGTTCCCCACATGGGACCTTAACAAGATCCTCGTTTCGCTTACAAGGCACCCGTTTGAACCTCTGAGGGAGTCCTCCCTTCAATTTCTAACGTTTAAAGTAGTTTTTCTAGTGGCCATTACTTCTGCTCGTAGAGTCTCGGAAATAGCAGCATTGTCAATCAGAAACGATTTATGCGTGTTCCACGCTGATCGGGTGGTCCTTTGCCCCGACCCCACCTTCTTACCCAAGGTTAACTCACCCTTCCACAGGTCTCAGGAACTGGTCCTCCCAAACTTTTGCCCCAGACCCTCAAGGGACACGGAAACCTTTTGGCACACCCTGGATGTTAGAAGGGCCTTGCGCATATACATTAAGTGCACACAACCCCTGAGAAGGTCAGAATCCCTCTTCCTCTCCTTTCAGCCCAGGACATTGGGGCTCAAAGTCTCTCCCTCAACCATCAGTCGCTGGATTAGGGCGACTATCGCCAGGTGCTACCTATCACAATCTCTGCCCGCTCCTGGAGGAATAACCGCTCATTCCACCAGGAGTGCAGCTACTTCGGCGGCTTGGGCCACGCAAGCCCCAATCACTGAGATTTGTCGGGCAGCCAATTGGGCCTCTCCGTCCCCATTCATCAGACATTACAAAATAGACTTATATGCCTCAGCAGAGGCCTCTTTTGGCCGACGAGTCATCAGTGACCCGGAGGGGCTTCCGGCCCAGATGGAGTCCCACCCGTAGGACAGCCAAGCTTTGGTATGTCCCACTCTCTGGATGCTCCGAGCGGCTTGAGGGAGAATGGGCGTTGGTTCTTACCTGATAAGCCCCTTCTCGGCGAGCCGCAAGGAGCATCCAGCCCCACCCTAACTCCTCCGTCTGGTGGGTACTCTAGTTTCAGCCAAGGAGCCAATAGTTGATTAGAAGGATTTCTTAACCTTTCTTCTCGTTATCGCAAAAAACTGGGGGAACGTGAGGGGGCGGAGCGTTTCCTCAGCTAAAGCTCAGCCTGCAAGAAGAGGACTTGGAAGCACATCCTACTCTCTGGATGCTCCTCGCGGCTCACCGAGAAGGGGCGTATCAGGTAAGAACCAACGCCCATTTCAGGCCTAACCCTTCTGCTGACACTAGTGATAATAATCTTTACCTTCTTCTTTGCACCTCCCAGAATGTGCAAACTCCCATTCTTTCATTCTGAGAAATCAGTGAGAACTCCTTTTATTGTCTGGTGGCTTTTTATTTTCAAAGGATCTCCTCAAGGTGTCCACATGATGCTTGATTCTTTAGTACTTCAACTTTTTTTGCGCTTGAATAGTTCAGTATCACACAAATAATATATTCTTCCTGGCTGTTTGTGCATTGAGGGAAGCCAAATCTTTTGCTGAAAAATTCATAAATGACAATAACCAGTTATGCCACTTTATTATGTGCCTGTCCTTTGTTTTATCTGGACCTGCATAGTCTTTCCACTGTTAGGAAACCATGCCAGTTTGATGGGGGGGGGGGGAGGGGGGGAGACAACTGCTCTTGGGATTATCTGTATGAACTATCATTGACCCTAGAGAATATACCAGGATTAGGCAACCATGTTCTTCCTGTTAATTCCAAAGGTGTGGCTTTAATAAATCAGTCATCGCAATCTAGGTGTGTGAGAATTGTGTCTCCCTCATGTCTGTAGAATAGAGAAGGGATGAGAGAGGAAACGGTAAAAAAAATCAGTGTAGCTCTTCTGGTTACAGTAGTAACTGCTATAAGTAACACTTCAGGTTATGCTATTGTTTTTAGTGCTACATCGTCTTGGCCTTTGTACAGTACTTGATCCATTTTAAATCCGGCACCACAATAGTAGGAAGAGTGTTGTAGGGAGATTGGAGGGACAAGAATGTTTGTAAAGGGAACCTTACAACAGCAGTACTATGGGCTTTTACTAGGAATACAGTACACTGTATTAAATCTGCCTTTGCTGATTCATGCATCTATTAAAATAGTTGTACAATCTGACTGCCAGGGCACTTTAATTTTTAACTAAAGAGAATATTAGTTACCCTGCTTCACGGTTACGGCAGGCAATATATCTTTATCACACTGAATACATTTTAGTATTTCATTATAGCGTGCCAAGGACTGTACTTCAAAAAGTGTATGGATCCAGGACAAAAAATAAATTGCATGTAATTTGAATGAATTACAGTTAAATGTTAATGGCCATCTATTTCATAATTTCTCCTTCTGTCACATTAAACCACTGCTGTGACTTGAAAATTATTGCAGCAAGCGGGAACAAGTAACCCACAATCAGAGTTTTTACATCCGTACTTCCAATGTTCACATTATATGCTAAAAAGTTTCTTTCTAGTGTCAGCATCCATGATTTTTTTGTGTGTGTAAAATTAAGTATTGAGAATATAGAAAGTTGTACATGAGAAATGCTTATTTTTCTCCCCAATATTAACTTTTCTTTATAAATCCAGTTACCTTAAAAAAAAAACAGCAAGCAAAAATGAAGTGGCCTCTGGAGATAAAATCTACTGCAGTTATTTGGCTGATTCAAATAATGTATTTTTAGCATATGTTAATAAGTTTATTGGCTTGCTTGGTAAATATTGCAGTTTCAGAAATATTCGAATTATCCTTTTTTTGATTTCATAGCTAAATGTGCAGGTGATCGTTTAAAGTTAAAACAGCTCTGAAAAAAGTGACTTACAACCATTTTTTGCACTTATGGCTCTTGCAGCATTACCATGGTCATGTGATCAAAATTCAGATGCTTGGGGATTTCCTTATTTAGATTTACCCCAGTTGCAGTGTCCTTAGGGTGATGTGATCCCTTTTGCGACCTTCTGACAAGCAAAGTAAATGGAAAAGCCAAAGTCACTTAACAACTGTTAAGCCTGTGTTCCCCAACCTGGGTTAAGGAGACAAGCTAAACAGAATGTGCAGCGTTAGTCAGATAGGCACACAGATAAATGAGTGAGATAAGTTTGTGTGTTTGTTAACATACAGTAAAAATAACAGATATGCTTGTGCTATCAAAATATAGTTTATTCCATTTAGAGATTATAGCATAGTCAAAATAACAGTCCATTAGTCATGTATCATTTAGTCAGTCCATTCAAGGATATTCAATTAGCAAAGTCCGTGTAGAATATCCAATGTCAGTTCACTTACAATAAATCAGTCCTTTCTCTCTCCTTTTCCAGTAGGAGAAAAAACGCAGTCTTCATCCAGTAATTACGGATCATCAAGCCAGAGAGAGCAAGCTGACGTTCCTTGCTTCTTTTATGGTGCTTTTTACAACCACTCCCTTAATTACATTCCTACAGTTAAAGTTGCAGACACTTTAACTAATAAACCATGATTACATATTTATTATTTTACCTAAACCAGTTAGGGTAAACCATGTTATCCCTAACAACAACCATGTTACTAACCTAATAACTGCAATTTCATTTAACAACTGTGGTAAGAAAGATCATAAAATGGGGCAAAATTCACTTAAATGTCTCGCCTAGCAACAGAAAATTTGGGCTCAGTGTGGTTATAAGTTGAGGACTAACTATGTTATAAAGATTAGAAAGTGCAGACTTATTTGTCTGCCCAATTCTTCCCTCCCTCTCACTTGTCCACAGAGAGTTAGAGGAACTTTAAAAAGGTTAGCTGGTCAAGAGGTTGTACAGGATTTTTCAGGGCTTTTCTGGGATTTCCTGTATGTATTCTAAAGAGGAAGAGAGGATTCACATCCTTTCTGTACCAAAATATATACTATATTTTTCAACAAATTGTTGAATAGATTACAAGAATTATATTTTAGCAAGATCTTAAACTAGGACATTGTTCGTGTCAAATCTCCATATCAACATTTCTTTAAGTGTAAATAATATTGCTATTAAAGTCTTGCTAGGTTAGCAAAAAGAGTGTTAATCTTCCACACTCCGAAGTGTGTGTGTATGTGTGTGTGTGTATAAGTAAACTGGAAGCTGACATCAGAGAGCATGCCAGATGGCAAAAAATACTGTATTAATCTACCTAAGTATTTCATGAAGTGTCTGAAAAAAGGCAGTAGTATATAATTTTTGTATCATTCCCGAGAAACCTGTGTTTTCATCAAATCTTCAGAAGTTGGATTTTGACTCAAAGGAAACTTTTCTAGGTTAGCTATGAATTCTAAAATGTTACTTCTACCAGCCTATTTTGGTATCCCCATAGTCACAGACATGTCATATTGTGCAAGGAAAAGCTTGAAATCTCAATTTTTCTCTCCTTCTCCCTCCCCCCTCCCTTTCATAACAGGTAATTATGCCATAACAGGTAATTATGAATATGGACTTAAATTAATAAAGAAAAGTTACACATATCCACACATTTATCTCTGAATCCTACTTGTTTCTACCATCCCCTTACCATTCATCCCCCTTTTAAGGCTCAAATACTATACTACTATAATATGCTATTATACTTCCTTATGTTAACTGCTCAATTGTTATGTGACTGCATATACAGAGCTACTTCATAAAACCACAACTGTTTAACGTCTTGATTCTGGTTTTTTCTTCCTTTCTTCCATTAGGGAAAAACTTGCTAACTCCACTGCAATTAGATGTAATGAAATAGTGTGTGTGAAAGAGAGGGGTGTGTGTGTGGAAGAGTGAAGAGATTGTGTTCCAGAAAATATGCAGCAACCATTTGAGAAACAGAAACAGCCTGTGAAACAGGAAGGAGTGAGAAGGAAACTCAAAATCACCTTATTTGACACTAGAGGAAGGAAGAAGAAACCAGATTTTAAAATTCTGTTGTTATATTCTGTTATTCATGGAATAGAATTCTAGAATTTTATATGATGTTACCTTGAAGCATTAACTAATAAGAAGTTTAGGCTCCAATTTGAACATAACCATGTATTTTTATTCATGACTCTATTAAGAAATTGGTTAAGTTGGTTTATACTTTCTTGTTAAGGTTAGCATCTCACTTTTGTAATAGTTTTATGTCACCTATTCAAAGATTGCAGGTGATAATATGATATGATAAAAGCAGATACAAAAACACAGTGATAAAAATAATATAAACAGCTTTATACTGACCAGCCTCTAATAAAAAGCCATTGCTTTTATGTAGGAGCTCTCTTGTCCATAGGTTATGTAGAAAAGCAGTCTTTACTGCTTTCCTAAGAGACAATACTGAAAGACACAGTCTGATCTCGGCAAACTGTTCTGGATTAAGGGATCTGAAGCAAACAGGGGGCTCTGAAGTTAGGTGATCTACTCTTATGATAGGCACATGCTGCTTCACTAAACAACTGAAGCCCACAAAAGAGAATGTAAAGAATAGCCCAAATCAGCAAGGAGAGGTTACATCTTTGCATCACTTTGAAATTTGCAGTTTCCTTGTAATTCTTCCACCACTGCTTTATCTTTCCTTAAAGCCATAGAGAAATCATAGGCATCCATCTTAACAGGCTAACAATGTTTGCTGTAGCCTGCTGTCTTAATCTGTACATCACATATAATAATCCTTAATGTAATCCCTTTGGTTGGATTTAGCATACACCACATACCCTTGGCATCTGACGAATATATTGACAAATGAATAGGGAGTTGAATGGTTTCAGGGATGTAAGCAACCCCAAATAAATATAATTAAGCTGATATATTCTACTTTAGTAATTACAAAGTAATTAAAGTTCATTGATATTTATATATTTCCTTTTTCATATAGCTTAGAGCAGTGGATGTCTTTATTCCATCAATACAGATATTTTTCAACTTAAGACAGATCGCTTAGCGACTTTTCAGAGTTATGACGGACCTCCAAAGCTACTTATGACCTGATTTTGAAGTACAATGGCTGCTCACAAATTTCCGTGGTTCAATGATTTACATTTTTGGTGCTTGACAACTAGTTAATCTTTATAGCTGTTTGCAGCATCCTGCAGTCTCATGGCAACAATTTTTCACTATTTTTGCTAGTTTCCAGTGTTCATTTCTGGTTTTCAGCAAAAAAAATCCCATTGGATAAAATGGATTTGTGTAATGACTGCGGTGTTCATTTAATGACTACCACCAAAAGGTAATAAAACTGGGCACAGTCATGTGGTAACCTGATCAACAACCGCAATGATTTACGATTGTAATTTTGGGCTCAGTTACAATTGTAAGTCAAGAACTATCTGTAATTTTAATTTTGCAACATCTGGGTTGAATTTTACAAGAAAACCAAAATGGGGTTGAGTACATAGTTCAGTATATGGTGGGAGCACAACTACTATCTTAGTATGTTTGTGTGAACCAACCATCATGTTAAGCACTTGCAGCATTTGTTGAAATTTCAACTATCACCACAGGAGGACTAGTTTATTTTTAAAGTTTCTTTAATTCCAGCCTTCCCATATTTCATGTGTGAAAGCATGTCGTCGTCATTGGTACTAGCAAGAAAACTGGTGTGAGAAATAACTAAAGAAATTAAGATGGATGACTTCCAATCTTCTTTTCAACAGATACTAACAAGCCCATCATCTCCCCTTCCTCTTAACTATGGCAGAAATCCCTTTGGCCTTTTATTTCTCATCTTTTTCAATCACTGAAATCATTGATGGTCTCGTCAATCATTTCACTTTTTTCTTTTTTTAGCCAAAATTCCATGAAAGGTTTCTCCCCCTTTTTTTAAACAAAAGTTTTTTCTTTATTATATTTGTTTTTTACTCATGCAAAAACTTCCATTTTAGCTTCAAAATTTAAAAAACATATTAGTAAAAATAAATCCATTTTTTAAATTAAAAAAGAAATCCAATTTAAACTGAAGTATTTTTATATAAGTACTAGATTTTTTTTGTGGCCACCTTTTCTGAACCCAGATTTTAAATGTCTTTATATGCTTAACTAGGCACTAGTATAGGCTTGATGCCTTATTTTTATGGTGCTCCCTATTTTGCAGGAGGGTGGGGACAGGTTAGTTGATTCATTTTGGAGTACAAACACCAGGCACAATGAAACAATCAGGGCAAACTGATAATGTTTGGCTTTTGGGTGAATATGAGAACATGTTTCTTAGTCTTTGCTTGAAACCAAGATTTATAGTGCTTCTGCCCTTTGTAGCCACTTGTCTGTGGGAAATTAATCATGGAAAAATGGTAGAAAACTGATAGAAAAAAGTGGCATGAGTTTTGAGTGGAATCCTCAGATTTGGAGATTCATAGTTAACACAACCAGGGAATTTTAGTTTTATTCCACTGAACTAGGAAACCCCCAACAGTGTGTCATCAAAAGAAACTCCTGTCTCTTATATAGTTAAAAGTGGAAAGAATCACAGATTGCAACCATGGATTGGTTGATGTTTATTACAGAAAGTATCTCTGACAGTATATTATTGTTGTGTTAAAGTTTGGCTTATTAGGAGTACGTCTTAAGCTCATTCACTGTTCCTGTTATACATTCAGATTTGGGATGCCCAATTTGTTACATTCAAATTTGTTCTGTTAGAAAACTGCAAATTGTAACCTATCTGTCAGACAGATTAGGAAACCAAGCTTGCTAAGCAACCTTCATAGTAATAATGGTTAACTCAATTTGCAGGTTACCGAGTGAATTATTTTGAAATAGGTATATGAATTAGGAAATCAAGAATGCAGACATAATAAGAGAATGTGGTTGAACTCAGATCTCATTTGAACCTTTATTATTAGGATCCTGCATTAAGTTTTTCTAAGCCCCTGTTTCAGCTAACTTCTTAAAAGTATTTCAAGACAGACTAATAATAGATTGTTATATTGAAACTGACATGGCATTCTGATTTTTAGGCTCCTGTAATGCCGGTGATCCAGTGTGGTCTGGCCATTCACCACCACCGCATCAAGAAAACTGGGTCAGTTTTGCAGATAATACACCAGCCAGTACTATTTTAACCATGCATCCTGCTTCTGTCCAGGTGTGACATTTTATTAGTATTATTTTATTTGCTTCATTCCAAATAATGTCAGTCATTTCCACATTGCTGCTAAAGATTTGTGCTGTGTCTTCACATATCTTTTAAGATTAAGCTCTAATTCATTCTTCTTTCTCAGAATGTAATCTGGCATTGAACATGTATCACTGAAGCTTCTTAATCAAGGAATCTTAATTTTAAAACTCATTTGTAAAACCAGCTGTCAGCTTTTTGTTGTTTTTTATTTTTAAAACTCTTCTGTGCACACTTTTCATAACATTATGTTGCTTATATGGCTGTTGTCATTTCAAATTATTTATTTATCTGTCACATATATCTTCCCATCTCAGAGGGACTGTAAGTGGCTTGCAGTAAAAGCAATTATAACATTCAAATATTAAAACTACAATTAAAAGGACGTCGATATCATTAATAATAAAATAATGGAGAGAATTGATATTAAAAACAATGCAGCCATTTCATCAAATCATCATTTCCTTGAGATCTCCAGGCCTACTGACCCAGCCAGTTATGCTTTAAGAGACTTCTGGAAAGATGTCAAGGATGGGATCAATTTCACCTCAGTGGGGATGATATTCCAGAGGGCGGGTGCCATGGCAAAGATTCATCTCTTCCAAATGAAATTCTTTCATAGATGGGACCTGCAGCATATTTCCTGATGCAGTGGACAGATAGAATTGCATGGAGGTGGTCCTTCAAACCCAGCCCCATGCTATAAAGGACTTTAAAGGTCAAAACCTGCACCTTGAATGAGATCCAGAAGTAAACTGGCAATCAGTGCCACTCACAGAACAGAGATGTAATGTGTACTGTTCTCCGGCACATATCCACACCTTTGCATTTTGCATGCAGCCCAAGCTTCCAGATACTCTTCACGTGTAAAGCACATTAAAGTAGTCCATTTGAGAAGTGACCAGGGCATCAGTGAGCACAGTTCCCCTGATCCAGATACGGGCACCACAGGTACATAACACAAAGCTGTGCAAAAGCCCTCCTAGTTATGATTGTTACCTGCTCTTTGAGCAGGAGTCACGAATCTAGAAGGATCTGCAAGTTGTGCACTAAATCTGTTTGGGACACTGCAACCCAAGTACCAAAGATGGCATAGTACCTGAGCCAGAGGACCCCAAAACCCAGAGTCATTATCAGGATTCAGTTGAAGTCTGCTCTTCCCCATTTAGGCTCCCATAGCCCCCAGTTACTAGGATAAGTTATTGAGTGCATTGATTAAGTCACCAGGAACAGAAAGGTGTAATTAGGTATCCTTAGCATTTTGAAGATACCACATTCCATGTTGATGTTGAATAGGAGAAGGGAGAGTACCAGAATTGGAGCTGATCTCTACTATCCAATCACCACCAACTATCCACAAAGATACCATGTTGTTGCAAGGTCAAATAGAGCAAGGATGGTTTCAGAACATCCATCCTGCTTCCGCTAGAGATCATCTAAAAGCACAACCAATCGAGGCCTGAATCCTGATTGGAAAAAAGGGGGGAAATTAGTTGTCCAGTATGATGTGATCCAATAGTGGCTTCTTAGGGAAGGGTCAGACCCTCTTATTCAAGGAATGATTAATTGCCACAACAGGTCTCCCACAGACAGCAATAGTACTTCGACTTATATACCGCTTTGCAATGCTTTACAGCCATCTCTAAGTGGTGTACAGAGTTAGCATGTTGCCCCCAATAATCTGGATCCTTATTTTACTGACCTCGGAAGGATGGAAAGCTGAGTCAACCTTGAGTCACTGAGAATCGAACTGCTGGCAGTTGGGAGAATTAGCCTTCAATACTGCATTCTAACCACTATACTACCATGGCTGGTAGTTTTAGTTAGCCAGGAGGGCCATGGATATAGAGAGCAGGTGGCTAAGCTCACAGTCATAAACATAGAAAAAAAAATTATGGCTCTACTCAGCACTAGTTGGAAGTCTACAATTATTTCCTTTTTCGAGGCAAATAAATATAGAAGATTGTCAATAAAGCTAGAAAATGCTGAAGACAAATATTTTATTGCAGGACCAGACTACAGTACGAACTGTAGCATCAGCTACAACAACAAATGAAATTCGTAGGCAGTCGAGTAGTTATGATGATCCTTGGAAAATAACAGATGAACAAAGGCAATATTATGTAAATCAGTTTAAAACTATTCAGCCAGATCTGAATGGTTATATTCCAGGTAAGCTTTTAAAGCACATATGATACAATGAATAATTGTACAATTGTCTAATATTAGACTGATTTTACAAAATGCACATGTTCAAATTTCAGTAAAGAGATTCCTGGCATGTAAGTAACTAAAGATGTTACTAAAAGAGTTCTTCGTTTTCTTCTGCACCTTTTAAAAAATGGAGCCAGGGAATAAGATTGTGAGGAAAGAAATCATAAATGCAGCTTTTGGTATTAATTTCTGCTAGATCAGAGATCTTTTTGTTAATATAATTCTTTATTCATAAGAAAGCCTATTAAATATTGTGTAAGTCCTTTGTGAATTTCTTAGCTTTAATGTTTTGTAATGATTTCCTACATTTGCATTTTTGAACTCATTATGCTCCCAGCCCCCAGCCTAGTGTATCTTTAAAAACTCACTAGCATTTTTGTCATAGATAAAGCTTGTACTGAATTTACAATTAAGATTATAATTCTAGTTTGAAAGTCAAACATTATTATTCTGGATAACATGGGCGCCCAATACATTTTACAAATAAATACATTTAATATTTTTAGGTTCTGCAGCTAAAGAATTTTTCACAAAATCAAAGCTTCCTATTCTTGAACTTTCACACATCTGGTAAGTTAAAAGTATAATTATTTAAACTCATCATTCTAACAGCCCAAATTATTTGATAAAAAAACTGAAATATCTAGCAACCAACACAATTATTTACATTGAAACCTCTTGTCTTAAAAATAAATGTAATTTAGAAGCTTAATCATATTTCCATTAAAATTGAGTAAGTTTCCATTTGACATGATCTCATATTAAATTTTGTTGTAATTACCAAGGGAACAAACATGAAACTTTATATCTAAATTACAGGTGGTCTCATTTAGTGACGACAACTGGGATTGACCATTTCATTGTTAAGCAAAGTGATTGCTAAGTGAAACCGCAATTGTGCTTGTGGTTTTACTTCAACTTTCCTTTATAGACCTGTGAAGGTCATAAATGTGAGAACTTGTCCTGAAATCAGTTTGTCATCACTATAAAATTTTTGAACAGTTAATAAACAAGGCAGTCACTAAACAAGGATTTCATGTATTATTAGCTCCTATCAGTAGAACAAATTAATCACAACTGCTGCCTTTTGTTTTCTGTATGAAATAAATATAGTCAGACGTAGTCTGGGCCTAATTATTGCTCAAATAATATTTTTTATGCATGCCTTCATGTCACTCTAAATATTTGGGGCTACAATTTCATTAATATTGTCTGCTAAGAGTTGTAATCTAGATGGCGTCAGTTTGCCTACTATTTTTTAAAGGACAAGATGGAAGCTCAGTTTCATGTACTTTCCATACTACCTATCACTGCAAATGTAGAGGCAAATGTTTTGAATGCTTCATTGCTCCCTTTGTATTCTTTAAGAAATATTTGTCCAAATGGAACTTTTGCTGTCAAATATTAGCTTTTCTTGCACAGCAGAAAATTAGGGTCTCTTCAAGGTTTTCCCAATACTGAATTTGATTCTGAGTTAATATTGTCTGAATAGATGGGTTTCTGATACATTACAAGTAGTCCTCAACTTACAACAATTTGTTTAATGACCATTCAAATTTGCAGCAGCACTGACAAAAAGTGACTTATGTTTTCCACAGTTGCAACCTTTGCAGCTGGTCATGTGATCAGATGCTTGGCAACTGGTTCATATTTATGAACCAGTGATCATGTGACTCTCTTTTGCAACCTTCTAACAAGTAAAGTCAATGGGGAAGCCAGATTCACTTAAAAACTGAGTTGCTGACTTACCAACTGCAGTGAGTCACTTAACAACTGGGGAAAGAAAGGTCGTAAAATGGGATAAAATTCACTTAACAAATGTCTCACTTAACAGAAATTTTGCGATCAATTGTGGTTGTAAGTTGAGGACTATCCATACAAACTTCTATTGGCAAAGAGGCATGGTAAATGATTTTTGACAGCCTTTCCTAATAATTCTCCTGTATCACTTATGTGGGTAGAGTATCTATAAATATTTTTTTTATGGTTTGGAGGAATTTTTAAGGTTTTCTTTTTTTAAAAAAATGGGAAATTATTTTTTTTAAATGGTTATTGTTCTTCATCCAGTAGAAGCATTCCACGAGCTCATGGCTTCTCAGGATTCAATTGATTGTGTTTTAAATAGAATATACCAGACTATAAAAGACTAATGCTTACCTAGTAAAATTATCTGGTATTTGCTAGAACTTCCTCAGATTACTTTTTCTCAATTTGAAAGACTTTGGGAAAATAGAGAAAAGGTTTTTTCAAAAAAAAAGTACAATAAAGTTAAAAAAATTTCATTTCAGGGAGCTGTCAGATTTTGATAAAGATGGTGCATTAACACTGGATGAGTTCTGTGCTGCTTTCCATCTAGTGGTTGCTAGGAAGAATGGTTATGACTTGCCGGAAAAATTACCTGAAAGTTTAATGCCCAAGCTGATTGATTTGGAGGACTCAGCAGGTACTATTTTTTTTATTTTTGCTCCAAATTAGTTACTAAAGGATGTGTATTACAAACTCTTCTGCTTGTGTGTTGCAATTGTTTTATTTCATTCTCTTGTGTGTGTCTGTATAAAACTGATTTTCTTTTTGAGGCAGAAGCATCTGTCCTTATGTATATAAAATATAATAGTTTATAAAAATGTAAGTTGATCCTACTTGCATTTATTCAAGCATTCTATTACAGAAGATAAAATGTCTCTTACTCAGTTTTAAATTAATTGTTATTGCTTCCATTGCTTTCTAAGGTTGCCCATTTGTCGATTCTAGGTGACTAAAGTTTATATTTCCAGCTAGTCTCTTATTCTCTATCATGTAAATTATATGTGTGTTGAGGGAAACATGGAGTTCACATGAGATGTTTGTCCTATTGTGAAAAGTCCTTTAAATTTTTGTTTTGTGAGAAACTAATTTAGCTTGTTTCAAAATATTTTTTAAATCTTGTAATGCTTACATGTCAGCTTA
The DNA here is from genome assembly GCA_033807585.1 of Hydrophis major. NCBI lineage: Eukaryota > Metazoa > Chordata > Lepidosauria > Squamata > Elapidae > Hydrophis > Hydrophis major. Next base: position 322,971,934 of record CM066328.1, on the reverse strand, counting down.
TTGGAGAGAAAATATATTTCACCTGTGTTACAATTCAATCAAACAATTTAAAATATAAAAATAAAGAGGATAGTTTGTATTACTAACAAAGCAACGTGCACAATACCCCAACCTAGCAATCTTCTTTTTACAGACAGGGAATAGCTATGTGTTTTAATGATATTTTAGAATGAACACACCTAAGGATTGTACTCTAATGCCATGAAGAAGCTAGTCAAGCAGATTTATGTATGTATGTATGTATGTATGTATGTATATGTATGGCAAATACATGGACTTATGGCAGTTCAAATGTCAGTGTCCAGTCCACCCAGCCATTGAAGGACAGAGTAGTCTTATCAATCAAGCAGTCGTTTTTTTCTGTATAACGTAATATGTCACCAAGGCCTATCCTTTAAGGAAAACTTCTGGAAGCGGTTTCCGTAAGAGACTATTAATAAAACAGAAATTTTGCGCTTTCACTATCTTTGCAAAAGTTCTTGTAATCTCATAGAATTTTCTAGATCATGACCAGAAAAGTCACCCTACAATTGTTCTCATGTTTGGTAGCCATCAAATATACAAAACTAGAAAGCTGCTAGTTTTTTGTTGTTCAAGGAAAATATTCTTTATTCTTAACATATGGAATGTATAAACTTAAACTATAAGGAAAACTTTTGAAAAAGGAAAATATTCGGTTATTTTACCTTGGCATTAGCATTCTAAAATTTCTGCTATGCTTATAGCAGAAACAGGTTGAATCCAAAACATGAAAGAACTTTCCTTGTGCAATATAGCTTTTCTGGTTACTTCCCTCTTCTACCAGAGGTCCAGCATTTTCATGCTGGTGGGCATATCTCCAATTTTGATGTAACCAATCATAAAACACAATTTTTACAGGAAGGCAAGCTGATAAAGCTGAAAGAAAAATAGCCTGCTCAAGAATTTAAGCACAGAGCTGACAAAACAAAATTGCTACTTTATGGCAGGTAAATTGGTCATACTAAGAAATATGCAACAGGGACAAAGCTTACACAATACATGTATCAAAACAAATAAGGGGAATTAGCAGAAAAAATGTAAAAAAAAATGATTAAAATATCATACATAGAGAATAATCAAAACATTTTTTCTAGCCCAAATATATTTGCTACTAGTTTCTATTGTCTCTTTTCCTAGACTACATAGTATAGTTCAGAATGAAAAAGGGGCTATTTAACTATTTTATTTTCTGAGAATATCCTTACGGCCTAGAATCATTAATGGGAATAGAATTTATGTGGTCGGTGATACTTTGGTTTGCAGTAAAATTGAAAGTCTTTTTTAATATAGCGAGAGCAGGATAAATGGCAGAACTGCCCACAAACCCTGTGATTTCCCAAATACCCCGTGGGGAATCCGTTCTAGAATATTTATAATGGAGCTAAGTATACTATAACATGCTAGAAAAATAAATATAATACAGTTCTCTGCATAATGGGAATCTCTGAAATAGGTTGATAAATGTTCATGAATAACATATGTTATAAGCATGCTTCCATACATTAATTATGAAATTGCAACAAACTATTAACACACAGTTTTAAAGACTGCTACGATGTTGTGTTTGGCTTTTGTAGTGGTTCCTGTTTCAGAAGTGGGGGATCAATCTGCTGAAGTAGGTTTTGCAAGTTCCCCAGCAGAAGCACCGCCAAGCAAATCGCCATCAATGCCATCACTTAATCAAACATGGCCTGAACTAAATCAAAGCAGCGAGGTTAGCAAAATATACCTTATTTTCTTATAAGTTCCTACTTTAAGAATGAATGTATAATACAATATAGATTGGATTGCGTTCTAAATTTGGGGGTTAAGTTTAGTTTTGCTGTGTATAGCCTTTGATCCTTGTCATGATAACGGGAGAATATATTGGGCTTGTACATAAAAGCTCACTTTTTTTTCTTTCCCTGGTCTTTAAAACAAAAGATATACTGTCCGTCAGTGATTTCTGTTCTAAATCCTGCATAGGTCCTTTGCTAATTTCTTGAGGGTGATTTCAACACTCTATAAGGAAAGATTAGAGAACTTCCTTTTGGAATTATTCAGTTTATTTTTTGCTGTTAGACCACAGTAAAAGATGAAATCCCTCTTGAGGTGACTTGGACTCCTGGTGACTGTCTATATTTGCTTGGCAAAAGCATGTATGTGATTTGCCATAACTTTTTTTGCCTTTTTGATTTCCCTAATCTAAATCTCTAATCTAAAATCTTAGAAAGTTTCTGGTAGTTTCCCATCCAAATGCTAGTTCTGGTCCAATCCTGTTTAGCTTTATTTAAATTGACAAGGTTCTATTCCCTTTCTGACCTAGACCAGAAAGCACATGTAAGTCTTTTTGCCTATATCTAGTACAATCAGGATTCCATTTAAATCAGTCTGGCCATTGATTGGGAATTAGATTTCAATACATTTGAAAAATCCTTGTTTGGTGGGTGCTCATTTTAAAAAAATCGTTTTTATAGTAATTTTATTTAAAATTACAATTGCAACAATAAAACTAATATAAACTAAAAAAATGGTGCATAAAAATAGAAAAGAAAAAATAATATAGTAAGGAAAAAGGAAAATAAAGAACTTGCCTCTTCATCACAGGTATAAACAGTCTTTTCTCTTAAAATACAAATGACTTCTTCCCATGTCTCACCTCTTATCTATGAACAAATCTTTAGAATCTATCATTCAGTCCTGATCAGCAAACGTCTATTGTTACCAGAGATAACAATATATCTATTTTGACCTTGGTCAAATAAACCAACTTTACATTCCTTCTTTTTACTTTTTACTTTTACTTTTTACTTTTAACAATCTTGATCTTTAAACCCTTTAAATAATGTGCTAGACCTTGATTTATATTGTTTTTCCTGTCACTTCTTCCAAAATTCTGTAAAGCTTTAATAAGCCTCTTTTATAGGAAGATTTTATAGGAAGATCCAGGTCGCTCTCTTGGTTTGCTATTATATGTTCCTTTTAATTATTAAGACATCTGTTGGATCTATTGTATCATCTTTTCCCATATCATTCTTGTAACCTATCTTTTTTAAGTCCACTTTCAGATCAGTCTCAGTCTTGTCAGGTAAAAGTTGTTCCTCTTCCATAACACATTTTAAATAGAGGCCAGACCTTACTGAAGCTAATTTCTGGGTCCAACGTTTAAAACCCTAACCTAACCCTAACCCTATTCTTTAGTATGTCCAAACTTAAAATATTTTGCTTAATTCTATATTGATAAGTCAAGTGTTCTTCCCCTTTAATTGTAATCTTTAGTTTCTCTAGTGTTCAACCTTTAAAGTCCCATTGATCATGTTTTTTCAAAGAATTCAGCATTTCCTCATGGGAAAGATCCTTATAATTAATTTCAAAATTGTATTTCAAATCTGAACTCTTTATCTATTTATAACTTTCCAAAATCTAAATTCTAAACATCCTTTTGCTGATCAAAAACAAGTTCTTAAAAAGTCTATTTAAAACTTTTTTTTTTTGCTAAGAATTGAAGGAAACTTACCTGTTGCTTTAAATTAATCTGTCAATCCAAAGTTTCCTAGTAGCTGAAAAGCAATTAAATAGTTTTTTTAAAGTGATTGGAAAAGAAGTATGCAAACCCAAAGATGCCAAGCAAAGATTGAGCAAGCTGGCTATCCCCTCATCTCCCAGAGCTCTAAACCCATTGGAGACTTCTGTCTGGCACTCTCTTCATGAGGAACAACTATATAAAGAACGTGTCCATTTCTTGTCCAGATAAAAATTATGAAGATCTAGTCTATTTAACCATCTGTTCATTTGACTGCAGTCATTAGCCCTGGCTTTTAGTGGAGCTTTCCCCATTATCCTTTATTTATGTCTAGTTTATGTCTAAAATGAAATTTCTGATTTTAATTCAATTCTGAATTTTCTGAAATTCTTCTAGAAGCTGAAAGTATCTGAGTAAAAATGGGAAGGCAGAAATTATTTAGAACATTCAGTTGTTTGAGCAATATTTATATTGCAAAATATATTAGTGTGGTGCTAAATATTTGTCTTTTCAAGAATTATTTGCCGCTAACAATTTTCATTAATGTTTGTATATATGCTTCCATAGGCCATTTACAAGTTTCTGCAGTATCTCAAACTAAATAGTTTCAGTGCCAAATAACAGTCACCACTATGAAAAATTACCTTTTATTTGACCACTTTTGGACCTCTGCTGTTGCCATTACAGGTTATGGTTTGAACCTGTAGAGTAGCAGTAGATAGATGATTCCATACTATATAGGAAAGCTGAAGGGTGAAATGACTGATTTTCCTTTAGGAAGGAGAGTTCATCATCTTAGTTCATCAGCTTAGCTTCCTTATATAGTATGAAGTCTGTGTGATGCCATCACAGAGCCAGGCACCATTTTGAAATGGCTGCAATGAATTGTGTTGCCTGTGGGTTTTCATTCTTGCTGATTGACAAAATACACATTTTTGAATGCTTTGCCACATAATGCAGAACTTTTAATATCCGAGTTGGAATTCCATCATATATAGATATTGTGATGGACTAGCTCTCTGGAAAGTATGGGTTCATGCTAGTTCGATGTTGCTCTTCCTTCCATTGAAAATATCCAAGAGTCTTAAGATACTTGTCCAAAAGATTGCTGTCTGACATTGCTAATTTCTGCCAAGATGAATCTGATACTTGGGTTGCTTCTGGAGGGAAACGGTATATTGAAAGTTAAAGGGAGATCTTGCTCACCTATTAGATGCATACCGTTTGAAAGGAAACATTATTGTAACAGGATGTAGGGAGAATGTGTTATTTTCTGACGTAGGCAACTAAATCCTATAACTCCAAAACATAAGGTGGCAATCTCCAGTAAGACCTTTGGTCATATTCTTCTGGCATTTAGCGCAGAAATGGAACCAGAGTTCTTGTTAGGTTGGAAACATTGGTGGCAGGAAATGGGGCAGGGACCCCAATAAAAGAGACCAATCGTAATTCCTGGTACATCAGAATATTGAAAAGAGCCAATGTGTTTTGGAGCAAGCTGAACCAAAATCTCCAAACCACAATTGTATTGTTCCAGATTTGAAATATTTAGAATGACTTGTTTTTAGCTCATAATATTCCCTTCTTATTCTAAAAATCAGCCCAGAAAACCATAAATCGACTATTTGTTGGTTTATGTTGATCCCCTAAAAACTTCATTACTACTTGAACAAATTGCTTCTTCCAGTCTCATGGCCTCAAGAAATTTTTTTTTTTTAATTTTAATTTATCAGTTAAATCTGTGTCCTGCTTTTCTATGTATGTAAACATTATTCTAGATGGCTTACAATAATTAAATAATGTGACAAAAATAGTGATAAGAATAAGTAGTTAAAATAAAATATATTAAAATCAATATAATTAGATTGTTCCAATAATTAACAGTGAAAACCTTACTAGAAACCTTCCTTTTTTATTATTAAGTAAAACCTTACTTTTATTAAGCTTTGAGCACCTTAATTCACTCTTAATGGATTGGATATATCAACATGAAAATGATTACGCAGAGTTGGAGTCCGTTAATACAATACATGTCAGAAATTACTAGGCAGCAAACTGAAATTTAAGGGAATGTGAAGTAAAATAAGGCAGCGTTGCCCATAGTCAACTGCCATAAAGCCTTTGCATATTAGATTGATAACACGAGTGTGGCAATAAAAACAGGCTGGCATCATCATGGAAGCATGAAACACAAGAGAAATTAGAGTGGGTTACACCAGCTGCAGTTGAGACCTTTGATGTATATCAAATTTCTTTTCAATGTTTTCTGCTTGTCAGTAGAAAGTTGTTTGCTGCTTGCTAAATTCCTCATTTTATCCTGGAAAAGTTGGGGGAGGTACTGAACTGCTTTCTACTTACCATAAATATCTTAGATTATGCAAAAGATGCTATATATAAACAAACAATATTAGATAATATCTGAATATATAATTCAAGTAGGGAAATTTTTACAGTTCCCACAGTATTCCTTGAATCGCCGATTCTGTGCAAACTGCAAATTGCTTTTGAAACACGCCAAATTAAGTTTAGGAAGCTGCTACTGAAGAAACACAAAAGTTTTATCTGTTAGTCTTGCTCATGGGTCTTGGAATTCTGTCAATTAACCTAATACTGTATTAATATTTTTTTAAACCCATTACATGGTATATTACATGGTTCATTAGATTGCTACATTATTATCTCTGGATTAAAAAAAAAAAAACTACAATTGTTCAGAATATTCATATAAGCATATATTAGATTTTAGGGTTCTAACTAATGATGAACAACATGTACATTATCCACACTAACTTTCCTTTGTACAATCTCCCAGCTAGGTTTAATTTGTTTATCCAAAAGCAACTGTTCTCCAATTAGGTCCACCCCTTAAGATCAGCCAAGCTCTCTCCCAGCCATGCACCATAAGCAGCTCCTGATTTGCTAGGAAAACATATTCAGTCCATTTGTTTAAATGTTTGATATGTCTAATAATTAACTCACCATTCCACTAACAGAGATATTAACATTTCCTTCCAATAAGTAATCTTGACCATTGAATCTCAGACCAAATCCTTCATTGCTTGGAAACCTGATTATTTCTTTTTTGCCTGTATCTTAGTTTTTGCATGAAAAAAAATGACTTGGCAGTTATATATTTCAACGGGGCATGTCTTGGATCTTACTGAAATGATTGCCAAAGCAGACTTTCCTTTTACATTGAATACTTTGAATTTGCATCATTTCAATTATCAAACGTATCTTTAATTTATGTATAAAATGTACTGTATTAGAAATGTTTTCAGGTATAGCAGAGGCAATTTGCATGTGATTCTTTTAAATTTTTTTCTAATATAAAGATATATTTTATTTTTGACCTTATGTGAAGAGAATTTATTATTAATTTTTATTTAAATGAAACAAAAGATTCTAGAGAAACAACGAATCTTACATATTGATAGCAATAGCAGCAGTGACTTAAAAGCTTCTGTTTTCTGTAGTTTGATTTTGTTAAAAATTCTTACAGTATGCTGACTTTCACTTTCAAATTGATTTGTTTAATCTGTAATAATTGATTTAAAAGATTTTGCAAGACAGAATCTGAAAATTGTTGAAATGTATATTCTGGCTCCGCCCCCCCCCCCCCCCCCCCAAGAAAAACAACTGCCATTACAACCTCTGAACTATGCTAAATCTTCTCCAGGGGTGAATCTATTCTCATGTTTTGTCTCCTCTGTCTGTTCAGCAGTGGGAGACATTTAGTGAACGCTCTTCCAGCTCACAAACTCTGACCCAATTTGATTCTAACATTGCACCAGCTGATCCTGTAAGTCAATCACTTAGCTTGCTTCTTTGAAATTAATTTTATTAACTCCAAATTTTCATTAATTGTTTTGGTTTTTGCATGTTAAATGGGGGAATGGTAAACAGTTTAATAATTTGATCTGCTTTAAAATTTATCAAAGGGTCTTGTCTGTCACTGCAGCTAAAATAACATATTTTGGAAGCGCAAAAATAAATTTAGATCTATTCTTTTCTAATATCTGCCCCAATATTTTGAGATTTTTATTTAACTGTTTTTTTTTAAAAGGTTAGTAAAACATTTTAACTGAGTTTGCATTACTGATAATTGTGTTGGAAATAAAATGAGTAAAAATGGTGACTTGTCAAATGCTATTGTGAACCTGGACGTCCAGGACCATCTTGTTTTTCTGGATCCAGTTCTCTTTCTGTTACACCCAAAAGCTTCTTATATGAATACACCCTTTGTAGACATGTTTCACAATTACATAATTTAAACCTTTTCCCACATCCTTCATGGAAATGCATGAATGCCATGGACTGTCAGGCACACATACTTCATCATATGATCTTGCACACAAGAAAGCTAAACTAAACATAATAACTTATCCCCAAAGAACCAATATTTCCTCTCATTCAGAATTTATTGTTGTTGTCAAATGTGTATGGGGGAAGGACCCACAAAAAATGCTCTATTGATGACCAGAGTGTATGTTGCAGATTGTATGAGTCATCAGTTCTATAATATCTTAGGTATAAACATATAAATATTTATACACCATTATGAGCATCTTGAATTGGGATTAAGAAAACAACCAATGTGTATAAAAAGATTGCAGTAGTCCAGCCTTGATGTTATTAGTTCATTGATCCACCAGGTCCAGAGTTGGTAAAGGCCCTCCTTACAATTTGTGCAATATGTTAATACAGTATGAATATCCAAGACTACCCCAGATTGTCAGCCTATTTTAAAGAAGAGTGTTGCTCCATCAGAACTGCTACTTGTCCCAAAGTCTGATGTCAAATATTCAGAATCAGTATTCTAATTTGTCTGAGTTCAGTTTCAGCTTTTACTTCCCCTCAGAAACAGGTGAAGTACTTGTTAAGACTTAAATTTTCACTTACGCCTTCTTCATTTGAATATTGGATGAATTTTATTTCTATTCTTTTTTTCTTTGCCATCACCTTTTTATTCTATATTTTTATTTTGTGGTTTATCCAATGTAACCCATGTTGAGATGATTTTGTAAGGGAGGTGAAAATAAATTATTCAGTAGTCTGTGCCTAGAAATGACTGAATTGAAATATAAATCCACCTTGTCATTAAAAGAGAACAAGAACAAAGTTACTTGTCAGGATTTTTTCAAAGCAGGAGAAGTAGTGGGAAGGAGGGGGAAAGATAAGTAATAAATAGTTTTCATATAACTACTATGTCTGCAGTTTTCATGATTATTGTATTCTTAATGGAAGCAAGCTTGTTCTTGACCTTCCTATCCAGAACTTTGCACCTTATTCATATAAAAAAGGCATCCAAAAATGGGGAAAGATAAACATCTATAATGACAATAATAAACTCTGCAAAAAAGGTGAAGAAGCAGTGGACTGTCAATAATTAGGTGCTGCACAGAGATCATACAGATCAGGGGTTCTCAACCCCTTTGGGGTTGAATGACCCTTTCACAGGGGTCGCCTAAGACCATTGGAAAACAGATATTTTCAATGGTCTTAGGAACCGAGCCATAATTTTATGGTTGGGGGTCACCACAACATGAGGAACTGTATTAAAGGGTCGCGGCATTAGGAAGGTTGAGAACCACTGATATAGATTGACTATAAACAGTAGCATGACAAAGTGGCAACTGGTGCATTGGAAGTTCTTCAAGAAATACCATTTATCAGCAAGCAAGAACTGGTGAGACCACAAAATAAATGAAGAAAATGAAGAAGCTAAAGTGCTCTGGACCTTTAAATTCAAGCAGACAAGCACCTGCCACATAAAACCTCAGACTTAACTATTGTCAAAAAGAAAGGCAAAGAAGTCTGGAGAGTGGATGTTGCAGCACCTGGAGACAACAAAATTGAAGACATAGTGCAAGAAAAATCACAAAATCCAAATAGAATAAAATGTCCCGTAAACAGAAGTAGGACAACTGAGGCAAAGGAAAGCAAACAGAGTACCAACCCCAAAACATCTGAAGCACCACTTAATATATCATTATTGACAAAACCACCATGAGTGATAAAATGCCAAATCCAATCTAATCATTTGGCTGACTGCAAATAACAACAAAATACTCCTTTGAACTAATTTGTGCTTCCTGCTTAAGGTCTGTTCTCCACAATGCAAGAATCTGAGATTCTCATAGTGTGGGCTGGAGGTCCCCGAAACCTTTTTAGGGAGCTCACAAAGTGAAATGGTAATAGAACATTTTAAAATGTCTCAATTTTAATTTCTAATACAGTAAATAATAATAGATACAAGCCACATAAACCAAAGTTATTTGTATTACTCAATCCTTTTTAAGAAAGTAAAGAGGGTCCTGCACCGAAAAGAGACCAAAATATTTGAAAATTGCTGCCTTAGAACATATTTAGCCCTTTATTTCATATTGCTGCTTAGTAACAAAGTTGCCTGAAACATGGGAATATTTATAGTTCTATTAGTTTACTATATTGAATGTAGTTATGCGACTTCAGATCACAGGCAACAAATTTTTGCTTCCTTTATTTTGTTTTGTTTGAACTTTTATCCAACATGATTTTTCTGTAGCTAGCCCTTCAAAATTAATAAGGAGCACAGTAAAAATATAACTTTTTTTCTCTTTGGAGATGCATTTCTGCCTAGCTTGCTGAAGCCTGTCTCTGTGTAAATCATTGGGCACTGATGCCTGTCTGCATAAATTATTAGGCACTACTGTATACGATGCATATGCTTCTGAACATGTTATCAGTTTATGGGCAGAATATTGCATAAAAACCACTTTGAGAAGTTTCACTTGGTAGTTTACTAGGAACTACCAATACATTTTGTTTTGGTAGTGAGGAAAATAGACATGCTTTCCCAGTGAAATGTTGTGTGCCATTGTGCAATGTCAGCAAAAGTGCCGATATTCACTATGTAAGATCCCAAATATGTGTATGATATATGTGCAAAGTTTCAATGCTGTTGAATTATAAAAGATTTAGAGAGAGATAGTACCTACATTGCACCTAGTGTCTTGTACACAGTATTTAATTATATCCAGTAAGCCATAAAGGTCAAGCTATATTTTCTTTCTGTGGTGTGATTAGTCAATTTTCTGATAATCCTATAAATGAAATTAAAGAAAATATAAGTGTTGCTTTGTGGTTTTGCCTCTTTTCTGACTGTAGCCTTATGTAGATGACATAATCAGAACAAATGGTTAAGTGTAGATTGCTTCTTAAGAAGATACAAAATTGAAAAACTAGGGAAAAGGTAACCAAGGAACACATAAGCAAAGCAGCAATCAAAGGAGAAAAGTGAAGTGGGTATCTTATTATCTTATGGATAATAAGATTCAGAATAGTTTTATCTTATTTCGTATTTTTAAACAGTCAACATAGTTTAATGTTTCAAAATTTAACATAAAGTGATATATAGAAACCAGTATTCAGGATAGAATAACTGGCTTAAATAGCTTCCTTTCAAATCCCTTTCTGTTTTAGGATACTGCTATTGTTCACCCTGTTCCTATTCGAATGACCCCAAGCAAAATTCATATGCAAGAAATGGAACTTAAAAGAACTGGAAATGGTAAGAGATGCTTGTCACTTATAGAATAAATTTTTTAATAGCCAAGTATCACTTCCACAATAATTATTTGTTTAAAAAACCACAAAATTAAAGAAAAGATTGTAATCATTTTGTTACTCATTATGTATTTCAAAATATGCCATTTTAATTGGTGCACATAAAGAGTGTTTTTGAATAATTTTGACTCACCCAATAATATTTTATATGAATACCACATATTGCCTTGGAGTAATGTAATGGGATTCAGAAACACAGGAAACTGTTTCAACTTAAAAATTAACCAAACAAAGAGTCTTGAAAAACTATTTTAAGGACAAATTCTGCCAAACTGAGTCTCAGGTTTAACTTAAGTTTTTCTTAACAGATTGCTTTTTTCTATAGAATAAAATATTGCACTGTATTATACAGAAATATTGCATGGTAATGCTTAAAATGTTCATAAATTCCTAAGAGATCTCTCTCTCTCTCTCTCTCTCTCTCTCTCTCTCTCTCTCTCTCTCTCTCTCTCTCTCTCTCTCTCTCTCTCTCTCTCTCACACACACACACACACACACACACACACACATCCTTCTAGTTTGTAATCATCCTTATTTTCATATTTACTTTTGAATTTATATTTACTTAGTTTTAATTCTAACTGTATTCCTGTTTATTTTTCAAAAATGGATGGCTATCCAGGTTTTGTTACCTGCTAAGGCAGACATAGGCATTTTACGGTCCATAAGCCATATTTGATTCTTTGACTCTCCCTGTCTGTGCAGCAGTCATGTGGAGAGTGGGAGTAACCCCTTGGCAAAATTAATTGCCTACCCATGTACAAAGGTATAAACTGACAAATGTTCCTGATTCACTGTGAAAAGTTTTGAACTCCGTGAAATAACCAATATAAAAAGAAAGTGTCATGCAGACTGTTAATTGGTGTGTGTGAGAGAGAGAGAAAGAGAGAGAAAGAGACAGAATGTACCACTGTAACTGTATCAGAAGATGATGATTAAGGCTTGTGACAGACTGTACAGTGATAAGATTGTATAGTGCATATTTCACCAATGGCAACATAATTGGTTATCCTCAGTTAACTCTTCTGTCAAGAATCCAGCTCACCTCTGACATAATATAGATCTTAAATACTGGAAGGGGGTCAAAATAGATTCAGTTTGGTACATATGTGAGTTCACTTTCCAATACATTTTTCTAAAAGAAGTTTATGTTTGAAAATGCATTTTTATATTTTAAAGAAAGACATGATGTCCCTGATTTTCTGTAATGACAACTCGAAAAACAATACAGCTCAAATTGTAAACCAAATTATGGAGCAAATGCCAAATCAACCACTGGGGAATATTTACTACGAGTAATCAGAGTTATATAAAAGCATGTACAATTTCTCTAGATCTCATAGTGAGGCAAGGTTACAAAATAAAGGACAATGAAGAAACAAACTGCAAAAGTTCAGTTAGAGATTTTGAGGCATTATCTCTGTATTGGGTTGCCTTTGAATAAAAATTCAGGATCAACCTTGCAGCATTCAGATTTAAATTTCTCATGTTGGGACTGACTTCATATACCAAAACTAGTTTAACATATCATTTCTTTTCTGTTTTCTTGTTTCAAATCAAGCAGGCAAGCACACCATTATTGTTAGTGGCTTGCATTAAACTGCACAATCTTAGTCCCAAATAGTCAAAGTAATTACCTAAATTTGCACTGAATGTTTTAAAATTTCTTTCCAGATCACACAAATCCTACAAGTCCCTTGCTAGTGAAGTCACCAGATCTTGTAGAAGAAAGTAAAATAAGTTCATCAGTAAAATTCACAGGAGGAAATACAGCTGGCAAGTATCGATATTTATTTTTCAGTAATGTGTTGAAAAATGTGTTATTCCAGTAAGCTAAAAAATAATAAAAATAAATGTTCATGGGGAAGCTGCAGAAGTCATAACTATGAAAAATGGTCATGTCACTTTTTTCAGTGACATAACTTTGAACAGTCGCGAAATGAACTGTTGTAACTCGAGGACTACTTTTAGTCAAAATGTTTTCTCCTAGTATAAAGATACAATTTAGTTCAGTAAATATCCAATCCCATTTATGTCAGGGGAAGATCTTTCAAATTTTATGATTCACACAATCCTTTCTAGTAGAAATTCATTCATGCAACACAATCTTCCAGGCGGTAGACTATGGATTTCTTAAACTTAGCATTTTTATGTGACATTCTGCTCACTTAAAATTATTTACTCATTTCTGTAACTTCTTTTATGCTGTAAGTATCCATTGTGGGCCATCTATATACCTATACAAGCATACACTTAATGGTAGTGTCAGAGCTGGACACGAGCAATGAGCCTTATGTCAAATATTTTATCAGTTGGGTTCAATTTATTATTTTTTACATTCTTAAAAGTTAAATTATTATTCTATCAATAGTAATGTAATGTAATTCATCAAAGGTAAGATTTTATTTTAATTTATTTCAGCAGATGGTTACAGCAGCTCAGATTCCTTTACTTCAGATGCAGAACACATTGGAACTACTGTAACTAGACAACGGTAATTGGCTGCTTAAATATTAAAACAGAATGCTGTTTGGTGGAACTGGTCACCTTGTAGCTTGTTTGCAGAACATACTTTAGTCTGGTAAAACTTCCTGTGATTCTATGATAGTGATTCAAGAGTTTATAATATTCCCTGGTATTACTGCTCCACATTTAATAGCATTATGTTTATTTTTCTGCAACATTAAGAGAAAAATAAAATAAATGCTCATATACTACTTTTCAGAGTTATCAATTCAGAAGATTTGCAGTATTTTAGGCTTTTAGAAGTTAAAACTCTCACAGACTGTTTAAATAGATAGATGACTGAGTTCTAGGCAAAATGAAATGGAATAACGGAGGTGCGTAGTTATGCATTGCAGAATGTGTCATTCCATCTTCAGAAATCTCACTGTCCTCAGCTAAATAGTCACTATGTTGCTCTTTTTGCTATTAATCTTTTTTTTAAAGGAAATTGTTCCAAAAATAATAACACATTCTATAAGTGCTCCTGCTAGTTGTACTCACCTAATTTTATTTGCTTATTAAAAACATTGTATCCTGCTTTCATGAAATAAAACAAGAGAAGTACAATATACAGGTGCAAAACAAAAGCAGGAAAATGGTGATAAACTCAATCATCAATTCATAAGTTACACAATTCTTATAGTGCAAATAATTTTAGTGAATTATATATACCTACATAATTATATTATGTTGGTGCAAATAATTTTTAAAGTGAGTAACATATGTGCAAATAATAAGAGCACACACACACACACACCTTCCCCCTGAAGATGCTGTTTCTGCAAAGCATTCCTCACCCTTCTCTGTTACCTGATAAAATAACTGCTTTCCAATAAACAGCTTGGGCTCTTTTATTGTCGAGTTTCCAGCTTCCCTGACTGCACTGTCCCAGGTTTCTCCATGATTATTGAGGAAGGTACAGTACCCAATAAGAGCTAGTTTCAGAAGGTCAAAAAGAAAGGCCCTATTGCTCCACAGGGGCTCCCAACCTCTGGTCTGTAGCCTGGTAGTGGGCCGCAGCCCATTGGGAACTGAGTCACGCAAACAGCAGGTGAGCGTGCAAAGCTGCATTTGTGCAAGTGGCACACGCGTGCACATCCCTCCTCCCTCCCCACCACCCCACTGCCTGTCCACAGAGCCAGATAGGTTGGGGACCGCTGCTTTAAAGTTTTTAATTCAGACTTTCCTCAACTGGTATTCTCAAAGTTTTTCCTTCCAGATACTATGGGTTGCATGTTGGATGAAGTGATGGACTTTAGCACATCTTGATGGGGCATCAGATTGGGGAACACTTGCCTTGATTCTTAATATTTCCATTTTCAAATGTAAATGTATAAATGAAAAAGCCACAGCTGAACTTCGTTGTTTTAGCAATTATAACAAATGTGTCAGGTGTGATACACAATTCTTTGCATTGCATAAGTTCAATATCTCCAGTCAAGTTTGTTTTCATCCAAAATGGCAGGATATTATTTTGTAAGTTAATATGTTACTTTTCTGATCTTTTAGTCTTTGGAAGTTGCAGTTTGCAATAGAATTTCTGTAGTTCCATTGTTTTTCAGGTCACATTCAGGGACTTCTCCAGATAACCCTGCTCCTCCTCCACCCCCTCCAAGGCCTCATCCCTCTCATTCACGATCATCATCTTTAGATATGAATAGGACCTTCCCAGTTACTCCAGGTGGGTGTAGTTGAAATGTGTGGCGGCTTGTTTTTTATTTTAATTAATACATTTGTTAGAAATGCACATGTTGCTTGTGAAACAATTTAGATTTTTTTTCAAGTAATATTAAAGAAGTCTTATGAAACTAGTGAAATATAGTTAATACTGCTATTACAATTAAGGTACCATATTAAATGCTACAAGACTCTATTCTAATACAGAGGGGAAAAATAACTTTCAAAGTACAAAATTAATGGTAGTTTTTAAAAACATTACGTATTCAAGACTTCACAATTCTAAGATGGCTAGTAATGCGTTCTATTCTTCAAAACCTATAATTAAGATGCTAATTATTATGTTTCCTCAGAGAGAAATTCCTCAGCTCTTAATATTCCCAGAGTCTTGGTAGTGCTTTTTTTTAACAGAGGAATTTAATGTGATGATATTACTATAATTCTGCAGTCTTCAATTTTAAATCACAGGAATGTCTATATAAAGCTCAAAGGAAAACACCTCTGATGCAGTTTAGTGAACCAGGGTTCCCATTTGTTAATGACAATCTGTACATTTTAATTTGGAGAGCATGATATGATATCTTTTACCTTGAGATGTGGTGTTATCATAAGATACGCAGGCTTCCAGGCTGGCTGGCTTCAGAAACATTGAACCAATTTGTGGAAATGTTGTGGTTCACCAGCAGTCGATGCAGACGGCAGCAGTATCGGACAGTGAGGAAGAAAAGGAACCAGTCAGGGAATCTGGAGATGACTTGGACAAGGGTCCTGTGTCTGATGCAGGGATGGAGCCAGGACCATCTGGGAGTGGGGTGCTGCCTTCAGAGTCTGGCAGCAGCAAAGCAGAGGACTCTGGGGAGCCTGTTCCCATTGCGTGTGTGCGCAGAGCTGCTAGAAGGCGAGAGCAGCTGAAGTAGAAGGTCAACTCAGGAGTAAGGCTGGGAGGTGATTGCCCCTCTCATAAGGGATAAAAGTCAGACCTCAGTGATGAAAGCTTTGTAGGAAGTAAAGCAGTTCAATTAGATTCTGAGTCCTCCTTGAAGCTCTGTGTATTCTGGTCGTTTTTTTCTGGTACTTTGGATGGTTTCTGTTATAATTAATTTGGATACTTCTGTTTTTGGCAGCATTCCACAGCACTGACAGGCATGTGCTTATCTTGGGGAACTGTTTATAATTAGTTCTGGCTGGGAATGCAAATAATTCCCAGTGTTGCAATAAAATAGGTGTTGCTTTTAAAATAAGGTTTTGTTTAAGTACGTTTGATGAAGCCTGGGTCAGAACAGGAAATCATAAATTGGTCTTTTTTTTTATAAACAAGTTTTATTGATTTTTTAAAGACAAAAAAAACGTAAGACATCAAAGTATAAAACCTCCTTTCTCAAAAATTACTTATAAGTTTTAACAAGGCAAATAAAACATTATTTTTTAAGGCATAGTCCCACGTTATCACATTTCCATTTAAACACATATATATCTTTTCCAAATTTCTCATTGTTTCTGCCTTCACTTTTATTCAATTATATTTCTTTCTATCAAGGTTTTATTAATTCTCAATCAAGCATAAACACACAAAATACAAAACATAAAGCAAGGCATAAAAAGATAAAACCTCCTTAATTATCATTTATACATGTCTTTTCCAAATTTCTCTCCCTTTAGTTTTATTCCTCCAAGGTTTTATTAATTCACAATCAAAACATAACTAACCAAAACACAAAACATAAAACTTCTTTTGAAAAGTGGCTTAGCCCCGGGTTACATCTTTTTTTACAGACCTAAATCAAATTCATGCTCACCTTATATACCATTCATATCTTGTTAATCATTCTATATTTTCTATATAACTTCTCCCTTCTTTTCACTCTCTTAATTATATTTTGTTTATTTCATCTTATTTCAAAATCATTATATTTAGATCTTTTGTCCGTTCTTTTCCAATCATCTATTTATCTCTTCGCTTTAGCAAAGAATTTCCCCTGTAATCACTTTTAAGGTGTGACACTTTTCCCTAAAGTAACACTTAAAATAATACATAATTTCCATCCTGATTCTGCTTAGTACATCCTACATGTTGCATTTTAAAATAAAAGAATAATAAACTTATAATATAGTTAAGTATATAATTTCCATTCTAATTCTAATTAATAGTATAATTAAGCATTAATCATTTTACACATTCTCTTTAATATTTTATTAAATATTAAAATCTATGATTATTAAACATTTTAATATTTTAATATTTTGTTAATTCTTATAATATTCCAATAGACTGTTTCAAATGCAAATACTACAATACTATCTTATGTACTCTTGCAGAATCTTTCTTTAATTATACACTATCCTTTATCCTTTATTTCTAAAAAAAATATCTTGTTTCAGACCGTGGCTTTTTTTCCCTTTTCCCCTCCCTTTCTTCTCCAGTCTGGTCTTTTTGCCCCCCCCCTCCTAACCTCCACCTTTTTAGCTTCCCCTCTCTGTTGTAATTCTCTTTTCAATTGCTTTCTAACATTATACCTTTTTTTCACCTTATTTTACTTTTTCTTGGTTGTTTTATTGAATCTTAAATTCTCATTTTTCCTTCCTCTCTTCCTATTTTCTTTCTTAATCGAACTTTTTTGTCCATTAAAAATGGCTTCTTCCTTTTCTTCGTCTTCTTCTCCTTCTTCCTCAAGTATTTGCTGGTACGTAGAAACCGCCATTTCTAAAAAGTGGAAGACAGCTCCCAATGAATCCTTGCCATTTTGTTATCTTTTAATTTTTCATATTCCATTTTTAGTTGATCCACAGATGGTACCATTATAAATTTTTAAGAACAACCCAGATGTTTTTAATCTTAAAGTAATTTGCAAATGTCAAAGTTATCAAACAATCCAAACAGACAAATTATTTCCTCTTCTTCTCTTTGCAACTTTTCCTCCTGTGGCAAAACCCCAAATATATTTTAAAGCCGTATTACAGTTAGTTGCTGGTCTTATAATCTTCAAGGCATCTCCTCCAACAAATTTTTAAAGATTTTTTTTTAGTCCTCCCCACTTATAACAAAGAGCTTATTTTTACCTTTAAAAAGCAGGTTTTTCTGTGCTCATTTGCTTTCTCCATAAGGAAGGGGAGTGAACTTTCCTTCAGCACTTTCGCTGCCGTAACAACTTCTTTTGGAAACAAATGTATCAATCCGAAAGTCAGATTTCCAGGATGCTTTAAAAGTAAATTAATGTCCTGGTTCAGCCAAGAAAACTTCTCCTTCTGTCTTCCTCCACAGTCTTATCCGGTTGAAGATTCCTTTGTGGCTGCCATCTCTGACAGCCGCCCCACCACCTCAGGAAAAAGGAGTCTAGCCGGCTGGGGAAAGAGGGTGCGATATCCCCAGACCCCTGCCCGGATTTCCTCTGTCTTCCACTGCCCCTTTGGGGCAACGACAACCCCCAAATCCAGTTGGATCAGGGATACCTCAGTGGCGAGCGCAGCAGGGACCCGCAGAGAAGTGGATTCCTG
Source organism: Hydrophis major (assembly GCA_033807585.1). Taxonomy (NCBI): domain Eukaryota; kingdom Metazoa; phylum Chordata; class Lepidosauria; order Squamata; family Elapidae; genus Hydrophis; species Hydrophis major. Next base: position 322,953,129 of record CM066328.1, on the reverse strand, counting down.
CCGCCACTGAAGCCTTGCAACCAGAAGTCTCAGGAAATCATAAATTGGTCTTGATGGCAGTGTGTGGCTGCTTCTAAAGCCATCTGCTTGGAGACTAATAGACTTCTTTATGCAGTTGCTTGGCCATTGAGAGAACACATTGCAGGACTAGATGGGCCAGAAGTCCACTGTTTATGTTCTTACAGAAAAAATTAATAAAACCATGTGAAACAGGATAGCTGCAATTGCCAGTTGTCACTGGACACATTACAATCTGTGGACATCCAGGGATAATCGTTTTTTTTTTTTAAACCAATTTTATTAATTTTACAAAAACAGTGCACAAACAAGGCATAACAGCTTACAAATTCTTTTCTAAAAAAAAAAAAATTAAAGAAGAAAACCAATAGAACATACAAAATGATTCCAAATTATAATATCAATATTTACGTTATCTATTTACCTTCATATCTTATCGCAACTTCTCCTTTTCATTCTAATTATCCAAGTTATTTCTTGCTAATTAAAATTTTATTGCCTTTTATCAACATACAAAACACAGAACATAGAAAACAAAACAAAACCTAAAACATCTTTTCTGAAGGCTGCTTGATCCTGAGTTAAAACTCTTCACAGATGAAATTCAAACATCATATTCACTTTATATATCCTTCCATATCTTATTACCATTTTCAATATCATTCTTTGTCTGTTCTATTTCCAGCTATCCATTCATCTTTTTTCTTTTAATATACTTCTCCTATACACTAATTGAAGTGACGCCTTTAACTCATTGCCCTAACTTAAAAGTACTTCATATAACACTTAATTTAACTTGGGATTCTGTTTAATATATTCTAAAATTACACAATAAATTTTATAAGAAAGGTCAATAACTAAAGAAAAAACCTATATAACCACTATCCATATCATTTAAAAAGAAAAAAAACTAATCATATATATTAATACTCATTTATATCTTAAACATTCTACTCTAGATATACATATAAAAACACAATCTTATGTACCTTCCAGAATCCCCCCCCCTTTTTTCCCAATTAATTTCACCCATTGTCTCTAAATAAGTTTTTTTTCTTTAAATCTTGCTTCCCACCATTGAGGCTTCTCCTCTCCCCCTTTCTCTCTTGCTTATTCTTCTCCTTGCTCTTTTTACCCCTTTGTCTCTCCTCCTCCCTTTTCTTACTCCCTTTCCGTTGTTTTCTAACCTTGCATCCTTTCATCTCATTTTCTCTTTTTTGGTTGTTTTTTCAAACCTTAAAATCCCCTTTTTCTTATCCTCTTTCTCCTCCTCCCCGGAAAAAACCCATTGTTCATCAAAGATGGCTTCTTGTTCCTCTTCTTCTTTGTCCCAGTCATTCTGCTGCATAGTCAACTTTTCATAAGTACATAACGCCATTTCTAAAAATTGAAATAGAGTGCCCAAAGTATCTTTTCCATCTTGTTCTTCCTTTTTATATTTTTGATATTCAGTCTTTAGTTCATCCACAAGCGATGCCATCATGAAAAGAGAAACTTTTCCCAAAACAACCACCCAAGTATTTTTAATCAAAAATAATTCAAAAAAAGTTCCAAAAATTAATACTTTTCTTCCTTCTTCCACTACTCTTTTTGGGGTTACTGTTTAATCAAAGAGGTCCAATTACCATATATCTTTCTTTGGGATTCTAGGCAATCTCCTCCTTTTTCAGCTTCTGCTCCAATTTTTTTCCCTCTCCCTTCCCACTTACAACAACATTTTTTTTTAAAATGATCAGAAATCCATACCTCCAATAAGGGTTTTCCGATTGCTTAGATTATTAAGTCCAATGTCCAAAGAGTCTTTTATCCCTTGGATTCAATTCTCAAAATAATTCACCTTCAGTGCCCAAATAAATTTCAAATCTTCATCTGTTGTTTCTATGGGGTGGGAGAGTGAAGAAAAAAAAAGTTCCTTTTAACAGCTTTCTCCGCCGCTTTCCAATCTTCTTAGGGATACAATGTATCTTCCAGAAATTCAGACAGTTCAATTCCAGAGAGTTTAAAAGATGTTAATTGACCCGGCTCAGCCAGCACTTTCACTTTTCTTGCTTCCTCCAGCACAATCTTACCCAGTTGCAGGCTTCTTCGTGGCGGCCATTACTGACCGCCGCTCCACCACCTCAGGAAAAAGGGGTTTTCCCGGACAAGGAGGGAGTCTGCGACACCCCCAAGCCCCTGTCCGGCTCCCCTCTCTCTTCGGCTGCCTCTATAGGGCAGCCATATCCCCCTGACCCATTTGGATCGGGGGCACCTCGGCGGAAAGCGCAGTAGGAATCGCGAACAGTCGCGAATTCCTGCTGCCGCTGAAGCCACACGGAACCGGAAACCTTTTTTCGCAGGGGCCATGCTAATCATCTCTGTATCGTTCCAATTTTAGTATATGTGCTGCCAAAGCAAGCATCCAAGGATAATAGTGTATATTAGGTAATGAATCAGTTAGGTAAATTTTTTTGGTACAAATTTTGCATGGCATTCAAAGTACTATCAGTTGTAATTGCAACTGTGACCTTGTATAAAATTCAAAATAGTATAGACATTCTAAAATGGTTTAAAGAATTTCTATCTTCTTGCTACTGTAATTAATAAATAAAAGACTTTGCCTAAAAAAATCTGTTAAACCTATTAAACATTATATACCCTTAACATGTATGATGGGCTGAAATAGAGCAACAGATATCACTAAGGTATGACTCTAATTTTAGACAGGATGCTGTATTATATCCAAACAACAGCTAAACATTTTCCAGAAATTAATATGATTAGTGTATTATTAAGCCAGAAGCTTTTCAATTGTACTGTTTTTTTAGGTCAACAGCAGACTGGAGCGATTGCTTGTCCTCCTGCAGTGCCTCCAAGACCTCAGCCCACACAGGTATATTTGAATTTCTATTTAACTTAGCAATATTTCCTTACAACATTCTTTTGGGGATTGCATTTTCCCCTAGGACATGAAATACAGTTCCCCCTTTATTATAGCACTCTTTGCCAGTGCATAGGTCACACTAGGCCTGTCTTGGAGAAAGCAAGCAAGAATTTTGCCTTCTCAAAATGAAAGTGTCCTCCTAACCAGGGCTATAATTTGATTGAGTTGGTGATGACTAGGTTAAGGGTACAGTAGCATACTTTGTTGATTGAGTTTTTGCATTATTTTTTTTTAGATTTTCAAAAGTTCTTCTTTTTAATTATAGGCTGGAAGCCACGTTCACCGATCAGCAGATGCTGACGGCCTAATAGTGCATAACAATACTTCACCTCAACAAATCCCAGAACAGCCAAACTTTGCAGACTTTAGCCATTTTGAGGTTTTTACCGCATCAAATGTAAATGAAGATGATGTTGAAGAAATAGAGAAACTTCCAGAGGTGGTCCAGGTTAGCACATATCAATATATGTATCTATCTATTAGCTATATTAAGTACCATGAAACCTTCCATAAATTTGAAGAGCAGTTTCATCCTTAGCTATGATAAGTTTCTGGAAATATTTCCCTGATTCTCTTTAGGTAGAAAAACCCTCTGATACTGCAGGATCTATAAGAGTTGCCAAAGGAGATGGAAGAATAGAAGATAAAACAGTTTCTACTACCCCTGCAAACATGGTATGCAACATACTAACAGGTGAACATATCTTATAAAATTTATTAATCATTGCACAGAAAGCAATTCATTCAGGTTTATTTTCTTTTCACTGTTTATAAATAATGAGCACAGAGCAGATAAGCTTTCTTTGTTAAAGAACTGAAGACTCAAGGGAATTCAAGAAATTAGCATGAAGTGCAAATGGCTGCTGATTCCTTTTGTGGCTGATGTCTTCAAAGTGGTTTATGAAAATTAGCTGCTTCTACCAAGTGAGGTGACCTCTCAGAAAAGGTCCTATATCCTTAGGCACAGCCACTTTATGTAGCTTGTAAAATTGTGTGTGGTCTCTAATTAATTAGACTTAGAGTAAGATTCATAATACAGTAAAAATCCATAATAAATGGTACTAATTAGTTTAAATCACTAAGCTTTCTGTGTGTGCATGTGTGTGCCTTCAAGTCATTCATGACTCCCGGCAACTGCATGGACTTGGCAAAATTTTGGAAGTAATTAGCTATTGCCCTTTCAAAAGCTGAGAGGAGGGGATTGGCCCAGGTAACCTACATACATGGCTTTGTGCATAAGATGGGACAGGAAGTCAATCTCCTGATTTCTCCTGGTTTCTAGCCTGATGCCTTAACCCAGGGGTTAAACACAAGGCCTGTGGGCCAAATCCAGCCTACGGGATGCTTAGATCTGGCCCATGGGGTTGCCCTGGAAATAGCGAACTGGCCTACGATGCCTTTGCCAATGGAGCTCGAGAGGGCCATGCATGTCCCTCCCAGACTCCATTTTCAGCCATAACAGCCTCTTGCAGCCCTCCACCAATGAAAACGGAGCTTAGGGGAGCTGCGTGCACTCCCTACAGGCTCCGTTTTTGTTGGTGAAGGGCTGTAGGAGGCCTTTGCAGCCAAAAATTGAGCTTGGGAGCCTGTTTCACTGGCAGAGCACTCAGGCCACCACAGACCCCCCCCCCATGAGTGACATCAAGCTGGTCATGTCCACTCTGGCCACACCCTGAGGTCAAGCAATCCTGATGTGGCCCTCCATGAAAGAGTTTGACACCCCTGCCTTAACCCCTACATCAAAGTAGTACTTACAGCTTAAATAATTAATATTTGTAATTATTTAACCAACTAATATTTCTGAGGGTGGATGAAACTTATTTCAATATGTATTCATCAACCATGATGACTCTTTTTTTAGGCCAAAGGCACTACACCTCTAGCACCACCACCAAAGCCTATCCGCAGAAGGCCAAAATCCGAAGATGAGCTGAGACCTGAAGTTGAGGAGCCTGCGCAGAAAGCAGGTGTCATAGCTGCTATTCTTGCTTCTCAGCCATCTATTCCTAGGTAACCCAAGATGTGTATGAGTAACTCTAATACTGAGATATTTTCACTTTAAATAGGAAATAGTTTTATTAAAAAGGCAATTTAATGGTCTGTGATGCTTGAATTGCTAAGAAAGGCAGTAAAAACAAGCTTTAATCTGCCAAAATTGAAGCTATGGGGAAAATTGCTACAAAATATTTTGCAAGCTACTTTTTTAAAGTGCCTATTTATTAAAATTACATAAAGTATCTATGTATTCTATATAAAGATGGAATGAAATGGTTCATGTAAACTCACAAATGCACATAGAACCTTCCTTCATCTTGTGGAGCTTTTTTTTATATGATTGAGAAGATACAACTAACTAACATTGGGATAACTTTTTCCATTTGTTCTAAACTAAAATTGAATTCTAAAGTGTGTCCAAGGGGGAAGACTGAAGATTGAGAACTTTGGTATTCTAAGTTACAGTAGTCAAAGGTGCAGGATAATGTTCTTTTGATTTTGTAAACTGCTTCCCCGACCCCCCCCCCCCCCCCAAAAAAAAAACTTGTGATTTTGGGGGGTTCTGGGCAAACCACAAAATATGACAATGCATTGGGGAATGCATTGTCTCCATGTATAGTAATCTATGTTTACACAGACAATCATATAATCTGCTGCTGTTTAAACTGTCATTGGAAACATGTTCAGTGATTTTAAAGCTATAAAGTTGTGAAGAATAAAGTAATGAAATGTGTAGATAGCAGCTTTTCAAACACTAAAAAAGCCGTTGTATATAAACAGGGAGCAGAACCCACACTCACTGACATTGATGTTGTTACCTAGATGGGTAATAAAACATTTGCAAGCAAATAAATTCAGAGAGCAGTAAGGATTCCATAGTTCCTGAGCTACAGATATTCTGTCCTGTTGGAACTTGATTTGAGTTGTTCAACATGGGATCTCTTCATAGAAAAAAGGAGTCTTAGAAAGTGCCAGTAAATGCATATAAGCTTGAAATACTTTAAATAGTAGCCCTGTAATCTAAGAAAATAGAATCCCAAAATTATAAAAGGCATTTTCTTTACAACTGTTCAATTAAACATATTACAGAGCTAAGGAATTTAACAATATTGTGTTCAGAACAATTGAGCTTTTGGGGGGAGGGGAAGTGTTCCACAATTCCTGAAAGTTGTGTCATGAAATGTCCCCTCAGATCGGTGGGAAAGGACAAGAAAGCTATTCAGGCATCAATTAGACGCAATAAGGAGACCAATACTGTTTTGGCCAGACTGAACAGTGAATTGCAGCAACAATTAAAGGTAAGATAACTGACAGGTTGTTATGAGATGTTTTACAAACATACATTGTGCTTTCCGTTTAGCAAACTTGTAAAGAAAAGCCCAGGATCCATAGCTCATGCTTTCAGTTTGCATGTTCTCTTGGAGATCAGCTACTTTCTTCATATAGTTTAAGTGAGCTGTATTCTGCAGAATACCAAGGGCTTCAGAACATGTTGGAAAACTCCATGAGATGAGGTGGGAGAAGGAAAAAAGAGTCATTCAGTTTGACATAAGTATCCTATAGTATGAATGAGGAGGAGATGTTGACAAATCTATTCTCAAACATTTCACTGAAACAGTTCAGTGAAACAATCATCCTTAGAAGATTTTGACTGCAGATTCACAGAGAATATAAGTGTTTAATTCTCACTACATTTTCTAGTAACCTAGCTTTATAAAAGTAGATTTTCAGCATTGTTGTATTCACGCCAGCTACTCTTAAGACAATAATGAATTTTACTACTGATAAACTGACATCATATGCCATTCATACATCCATTAATATTTTCTATATACTAAATATAAAATAAAGAGGTTTGTTGAAACATAATCTTTTCAATATTTCTTTACTGATTTACTTTTTTATTTGCAAAGATACTACAACTGTTCCTCAGTAAACAAGATTATTAAACATAATTGCTGACATGTTTTTAAGAAAAATACAAAGAACACTTGTTTAGGCAGAAATTTTGCATGCTGAAGTAAAAGTTATATATATATATATATATTCTGAGGTTCTCGCGGGTATTTGTATGTGGATCTTTGGTTATTCGGGTTTTCTCCTGCGTAAGATTGGAAGTATCTAGGCAACCTTTCGATGAAGTCTCATTCATCATCTTCAGGCTTGGTCTTCAGCTCTGTGCTTCTCAGAGTGATGTGAGCTTGCAGCTGCTTCTTCCTTTTAACTGCTAGTGGGGGTGTGACTTGTTTGGGTGGGGGCTTGGCTATGTTCTGATTGGGTGGGAACACCCCCCCACCCAATCAGAACACAGCCAAGCCTATATATATATATATATATATCTGGCATTCAGCTTTGTTCGGGTATTTTCCCACGTCATAGTAGTGATGCTTTTAAAGTTGTAGCAACGTTTCAGCAGAATCTCATCTGCCATCATCAGGCTTCTGTATAGTGTTCATCTGGGTGCCTGGTTGGGGTGTGTTTGAGATGGAGGTATCGGGGGGATCTGTTTGTACCCAGGTGTTTGCCACAGAGATTGAAAAAAGAACAGAAAGCATGAACAGAAGAGATGATTCCACCAGGCTGTCAATCATTTGGAAGCCTGCACTCACAAACAAAAAAATCTCCACACCACAAGCCAGGCAAACACCTGGGTACAAACAGATCCCCCCTGATACCTCCATCTCAAACACACCCCAACCAGGCACCCAGATGAAACCCAGCTTCCTAACTAATGATAGCCGTCCATTTACCCGAAGCCAGGTTGCACTAAAGGCCTCCAATAAAGTAACACAATGTTGCCAGCCAATCAAGATACAAAAAGAGCCAAAAAACAGACAGAAGATATTAGAAGCAGAACACAGCAAACTCCAAGACCAATAAACACAGACCAAGACTCTCAACCAATCAGGAGGAAGAAAAAACCATTCTGACACAGCAATAGGCTGCCCCAAATTTAAATCTGAAACCACTGTAAAAGTCTAACTCACAGACGAACACTATACAGAAGCCTGATGATGGCAGATGAGATTCTGCTGAAACGTTGCTACAACTTTAAAAGCACCACTACTATGATGTGGGAAAATACCCGAACAAAGTTGAAAGCCAGACATGTAAGTACCCGCAAAAACTTAGGAAAATATATATATATATATAGATATATATATGGATCTTTTGTTATTCGGGTTTATTTATATTAACGTGCATGTGTCCGCATGCATGCATAGTAATACACTTTCATTATGATATCTAAATGGCATTTTTTTTTCTTTTCTAGGATGTCCTGGAAGAGAGAATTTCACTGGAGGTTCAACTGGAACAGCTTCGACCCTTCTCTCACTTATAAACCAATTGCCATTAACTGTGAAATAATTAACTCTGAAACAGAAAATTGGGTAAAAGGCCTAATTAAAATCCCATATGTTTCACTCAGTGCACTCTTAACATTTTCGTTGTGATTGTTATGTCCTCTGTCCACAGTTGTATTTAAGTAACTTTTTATAATTTTAATACAAAGAATGGAATAAGCGTTTCCTTGAATGTTCAATATATTGGCACTGCCAATCTTCCCATTTTCTTGGGAGGACATAATTTTTAAGTTGGAGCCAGATTTATACAACTTAAGTGGCCTATATCCCAAACTGGAACTGAATACTGAATGAATTTTGTATTTTTCACATCAAAAATCACGAATAAAAACATCCCAATAGCTACCTTTATCACAAAAGCACATATATTTATCATAAATACCTTTTACACATCTGTCTTACTGTGTAAATGGAAATTAGCCAGCTGTGGTCATCACCAAATCAGACTTTGCAGTCTTGCCAATCATTAGTGATTTCAGAAGCCTATTCTTTTTGATTAACCCAATTATGTTCCAAGTTCTGCCTATGTCCTTTTATACTTTGCCCTACCAAATTCTGTTGTCCTTGCCTGTTTAATCCATTGCATGTGTGACACAGCTTGACTATTGCTGAAATGTTTGCATTCATGATGTCATTTTGCAGTCTGCACACAAAGTGTTTCTCTTCTGTGAAAGGATTGGGTGTTGAACTCAGTCATGCACATTTCCTGAACACCACATATAGTTGCATGCTTTGCACATTATCCTTTACAAACTGACACGCCCACCAAACATTACTGTAACACACACTGTGGTCAAGAAATGTGTCAGTACCTCAACTCTTCCCCAGTCTGCCCCTTCCATTCCTCGCCACCCACCCCCGCCCCCAATTTGTGTTTCTTAAAAAGTTGGGCTCTTATTTCTGTTCATGTCTCCAAGCATTCTTCTTCTGGCTTGAAGACAGGCTTCATTATTAACACGTTTCCTGAGTGTATCCTGCTATTCAGGTTGATGTACTGTATTAGGATTTCTTGTATATTGTATAATACACACCTTTTGATCTCATATGTAAATTTGCATTAATGCTGACTAACAGCAGATCTTCTATTTAATGGCTTATTCTGGCTGTGGGATCATAGATGTTAAAATGCATGGAAGTATCTCAGCAGAATCAGAAATAGCAACTGTGTGATTTTTACAACAATAAAACAGCACAATATTTTAATTGGAGTTAATCCTTTTAATTTGGCTCAATAACAAGACAAGTGGACAGAAGACAAGGGTTTTTTTTTTACAATTTTTTACTGAATATAGGATCAGTTATTTTAAGGCTAGAAATGGGTGGGTTCATACATTATGATAAAATAAAAAATAAACATTTATCATTCCACACTTTATCTGCTTGCAAAATTTACCATAATCTATGGTCGTACATGCGACTGATAGTCCTATATTATTCACTAATAAAAATTGGAAACAAACTTTTTATTAGAAAATATCAAACATTTAGGAAGAAGCAAAAAAAGTCATAAAAACTATTCCCTGCACATGCAAAACAGACAATATATTCAAAATAAAGTATAATTAATCATGCAGTTAGATTTAATAGTTCACTAGCCCCTTTCTACATGTTGTATGGCATAAACAGAAAAATCAACTCATAGCAAATGTAATTTATTGTTTTACTAAAGATTTTATTTTGCATGAAAACCCAGAGCGGGATGGAGCTCATTAAATGGCTCGTGTGAGGTGCTGTTGCCGGGGTGGGGGGTGATTAGTATATTAATTTATTATATGACTCTTACTAGCTTTATTGTTTTTATATGGGGTTTTATATTCTGCAGGCCACCTTGAGTCTCCATGTGCAAATAGGGCGCAATATAAATTTTAAAAAACCAACATGTTTCTATGTATGAAAGGACTAGAAAGGTAGTTATATCATTTATAGTCATTGAAACAAAACTACTTTATTATTACATTTTATTTTGAAGCTCATGAGCATTTGGATATAGCATGTGCCTGCCTTATAGTATCATGCTCAATCCTTTCATTTTCATACTCAAATCCACAAAGATTCCAGCTCTTATACAATAGTTATACAATTGTATGAAGGAGCCTCTGGTGCAGTGGTTAGCGTGCAGTACTACAAGCTACTGCTGCAGCAGCTGCCTACGGTTCAAATCCCACCAGGCTCAAGGTTGACTCAGCCTTCCATCCTTCTGAGGTAGGTAAAATGAAGACCCAAATTTTGGGGGCAATATGCTGATTCTAAACCACTTAGGGCTGTAAAGCACTGTGAAGTAGTATATAAGTAAGTGCTATTGCTGTTTAGTTTGGAGATTTCCTCCAGCACTAACCAGTATAAGGGTTGCAGATGCATGCCCAAGTATTTGTGCAAGATACAAATGAGAGCATGGTGATAGGGTTTGATTTCTACTGCAAATTCTACCGCAAAATTTTCAGATATAAATTTTTAACTGGATACATAAAGTCCAAAATCAGGCAAGCTAATTTTATTGGTGATGAGGAAGAAGTTCTTTTAAAAACTTCTGAGTCTATTAATCACGTTCATAACCTATGAGTCAACCACACTCTCCTTGATAAATCATTGTATATACTTATTTCACACTAAATTTGCTTATGATAAGAAAGTTATTGCAGTTAATGGTCACATTCACCATGCCATTAAATCATAGAAAGGAACTGCCTCATTCAGCAACCATTCACAGTGAAAAACAGGAATGAAAACTTTGTAAGCACTCCTTACATTTACAATGTAATAAAGGTGTAATAAAGGAAAACTAAAATAAGATCATAAACAGACATGGATTTCACCTAGCAACTGCTTCACTTAATGACCAAGTTGTCAGTCCCAACAGCAGTCATTAAATGAGGATTACCTTATTCAGTTTACATCCTCACTGATACTACAGTGAATTGCTTTCTGTAAAGCAGAAAGCCATACAAACTTGTCTTCATCTGTAGAACAAATCCATTGCTGCTTGGGCCCTTGTAAAAGTAAAGCATTCTTGATATCTGAAAAGACGCAAACAAAATTACCATTCATTTAGATTCCCTAAGAATATTTGTTAAATCAACATGTGCAGCAGTTAAAAATTGGAATGAATATACATTACAAAAAAAAATCTTGTATTGTTAAGTGTTCATAAAGTGGCTATTGCAGAATTAATTAAATTGGCTGCCTAGCTAAGCCTAGATTTGTCATAAGAAGACATTACAGGTATAGAATACCTGTAATGTCCAACCTGTATGAATGTATTAAGAGATTAGATCAGTCACTATTTGATTCCAACCATTAGCAGTTCACACACACACACCCAAAAAAACACCCAAAGTAAAACCCTGGATGGAAAAACCCCTCACTTTGGTGCATGTGTTTCCTGTTTAGCCAGTAATTTGTAGATTAGATTAGCTACTTCTGCATGGAAGCTGAGAAAACAATTGGTACCTTCCTTGATCATTGATAAATAGCATCTGACTTCAGCCAGTTGATTATAAGGGGAGTTCATTTCTGTGTTTTAGTTTCCTAAGTCATTTCCTTTAGATGATTAAGTACACCCATCTATGATCTCATCTTTAGACAGCCAGTTTGGTGTAGCAGTTAACGCGTGGGCATCAAACTCGATAGCATCATGCGATGCATTGTGACATAACATTTTTTGCCTTTGTTTTTTTGCCCTGCACGTACATTTTTTGCCTTTGTGGAGCCCTGCACGTGACGTATCCAGCCCGCAGGCCCCCAGTTTAACAGGCCTGGGTTAAGGTATCAGCCTAGCAACCAGGAGACTGAGTTCTAGTCCTGCCTTAGCCACAAAACTAGCTGGGTGACATTGTGCCAAATACAACTTCTCCACACTAAGAAGGAAATGGTAAACCAAAAATCTTGCCAAGAATACTGAGGGCATTAGTTCAGTCACCAGGAGTTAAAACTGCCATACATGAATGCATGTGCACTAAAAATCCTCACTCTTCAGCTATTAATTTTGGAATAGCGGATCCCAGGGAAAATATGTTCCTAAAAATGTTCCTAAAAAGAAAAGTATTTGGGACCACTACTTATTTCTAAATATTTCTTATTGGAAGTGTTAGAAAATGGGAATAAAAGAAATTAGATTTCATTTTAGTGTTACATTTAATTTTTAGCAGTGATAGGTTAATTTGGACCACCTTTTGGAAAGAACCAAATAAGACAAATCTTTTGCCTAGCTCTAACCACATATTGTACTCACAATGAACCACAGAAAGGTTGAAACTATATATGGTTAAATGGATGGCATGGGCTAACTCCTATGAAGAATTATCTTACTATATCTGACCTGAAGATATCTAAGGATATCCCAAAGATGCTTTTTCAAGAGGCAACTGGACTTTCTGATTTTTCTTTGAAGATGTTTTGCTTCTTATCCAAGAAGCTTCTTCAGCTCTGGCTAGAGTTAGATGCTGTTCATCTGGCTTTAAAGGGAAGAAGCTTCTTGGATGAGAAATGAAACATCTTCAAAGAAAAACCAGAAAGTCCAGTTGATTATTGACTTTTAGTTGTTTGGCTCAATTCTGGCTCTAAGTCTAAAATATAGTCGGGATGGATCTGTCTTTAGATGTATTTGATAAAAAATATTTTTGCTTTCACTGGAATATCAAATTACTTTGCCCACAGTGCAGTAGTGGGATTCAATTTTTTTTTACTACCGGTTATCTGGGTGTGGCTTGGTGGGTGTGGCAGGGGAAGGATACTGTAAAATCTCCAGTCAGAGATGATATTTGCAAGTTCTCCGAACTACTCAAAATTTCTGCTACCGGTTCTTTAGAACTGGTCAGAACCTGCTGAATACCACCTCTGCCACAGTGTGCAGATTTATAAAATATCGGGCTTCTGTCCTTGACCCAAATTTTATTTTATTTATTATTTCTTCAATTTCTATAGCCACCCATCTCAATCAATGACTTAAATACCTAAAGGGAACCGGAATGAGGGTAATGGAAGCATTCATTACATTACTGAGCAGTTGTTTTTAAACTATCATCAGTTTGATTTGCATTGTTCTGCCATTTCTTTGTGTCTGGGTACACATGCTAGTTTGTATTCTAAATAGACTTCCAGAATTTCAAATAAAGCCTTAAGGGATTTGGATATGATTTAGCATCCATTACAATATTATGCGCACATTTTGATAAATCTACCACCCCAGCAGCAAATACTGAGACTTACAGCAGACTCACAGTGAAAATTCATGAATATTTTATCTCTCTTGCATCAACAGTAACAGTAAGAAAAAGATGGACAGGAATTACTAAAAAATACATACTAACAGCTCTTCCCATCTACTACAGGTAGTCCTCGACTTACAACCACAATTGAGCCCAAAATTTCTGTTGCTAACTGAGACATTTCTGAAGTGAGTTTTGCCCCATTTTATGAACTTTCTTGCCACAATTGAATTGAACAAGTGAATCTCTGCAGTTGTTAAATTAGTAATGCCATTGTTAAGTGATTCTGGCTTCTCTACTGACTTTCCTTGTCAGAAGGTCACAAAAGGTGATCATATGACCAGGGGACATTGCAACCATCATAAATATGAGTCAGCTGTCAAGCACCTGAATTTTGATCCCATGGCTATGAGAATGCTGCAATGGCCGTAAGTGTGAAATGCAGTCATAAGTCACTTTTTCCAGTGCTGTTGTAATTTTGAATGGTCACTAAACAAACTGTTTAGACCAGAATTTCTGTAGTTAAGCAAGCTGGTGCTAAAGTGAGCTGTACCTGTTTTTACAACTCTTTGGCATGGTTGTTAAAGAAATCACTGGTGTTGTTAAGTGAATCACATGATTGTTGAGCAAATCTGGTGTCAACTAAAAAGATACTCCTTTGGTCTTTTTAGCTGCCAGAAAAAAAAAAGTGGGGGAAAACAAGCCATTCTTGACATTGCCTGGATAATCACCGTGGCAGCTCAAAGTTGTTGGAGCATAAGAAGGTTATTGGAGAGCATGATGGATGACTCTTGGAGATGGATGTGTCCCATTGGAGAAATCACATCCAGAGGGTGGGGGAAAGGCCAGGTTCAAGGGGAAAATGTATGATGTGATTTAGTGTCGGCTGCCATAGCAACATGGCAATTTCTAATAAACTAATTTACTTTTTCTGAGATGCGGCTAGAGACTTTTGCTTTGAATGAGGGTGGATTTGTTGGAGCCCTGACATCTGTGGCTCCTTCTGTTGACTTGGCTTGTTGGAAGCTGGCTGGGAAGGTTGAAATTTACATGATTCCAGGATCGTGCAACAGTTGTACATACATGTCAATTGCCAACCACCCCAATTTTGTGACTATGAGGGTGTTGCAATGGGCATACATGCAAGGACTGGTTTGTAGGTCATTTTTCTTCATTATAACTTAATTTTAAATGGTTGCTAAACAACTGGTTGTAAATTGAGGAACTATCCCTACACAGCTGATGGAGGAGGCAAAACAGGGCATCTGATCAGAAGTGAAGCAGAAAGCCCCATCCCATTTGTCCCCAAAAGCTTTTCACAAGGATAGTTACAAAATACTTCTGCTCTTTTATATTGCATCCTCATGAACCTAACAGAATGTTACTTTTTTTATCCACTCAAAATATTGTCTTCCCTTTCCAAAAGGGCACAGTGTCCAGGCTCCGACTAATGAACCCAAGCAAATCAGAACTCTGGGCTCCTTCTCAAAGGTCTTCCTGATTGTGTTCATCATATCAGCCCAGCTTCAAAGGAAAACCAATTCTAAATCTTTCCCCTGGTTACAATATAATTAAACTAGGAAATAATCCCATCCCCAAATGTCACAGGTTACGCAGGCAGTTGGGCTAGTTGGCAGGCTCTTAAGGCAGTCCTTCCTCAACCTTATCTGTTGCCAGTAGAGATGACCTTGGTTCTCATGAGAAAGCTCTCTGTTGTGTCTAGTAATGCATTCCAACCTCCTTCCCCCACTTCCCTTTCTTTCGGTGTGGCAACTGAGAAATAGAAAAATGGCCGCTGCCAGGTTCGGTTCGAAGTTGACATGCAGCTTCTGTAATCCCTGGATCCTGCCTTTCAAACAATTGTGGGAATTAAGCATCTCCTGCCAGTTCCATTGTTCACTGACCAAAGAAACACCACCTTAAATCTCAATCAGCAGTATCTACAGGGGGGCAGGAGGGAGGATGTGATTAAAATCAACTGTAAGTTGGTCATCATGGAAGCATCACCAAAGTCTCATCCTTTTTGTATCTGCATAAACATCAGACATGGAACCAAGAGGTTGGAATTTCAATCATACTGCCACAAATTACCATCTTGTCCTCTTTATTACTACCAGTGCCCTCAAACTGATGCTCAAATTCCCAGTTTGTTTCTTACGTGAACAAATACACTTCAGAAATTACACAACCAATGGAAAAGTGGGCTGGAGCAGGGGTCCCCAACCACCGGGCCCCGGACCGGTACCAGTCCGTGGATCACTTTGTACCAGGCCGCAAAGAAATAAAAATAAAAAATAAAATAAAAATGGTGGCTTTCTTCGCCTTCAGTGAATGCTGCTGGGATCAGGGATCAAGAACACAAAGGAGAGAAGGGGAGGGAGGAAGCAACCGAAGCCTGTCCTGCTCTCTGGCTCAGCGGTTTCCTCCTGCCTCGTTCCTCTCTCAGTCGCTCTCTCACTCCTCCACCAGCCCAGGAAGAAACTGCTTCAAAGAAGCTGGCAGGGTGGCTTCCTGCTGGCGCAGCTCCTCCGAAGTGCCCGTTCACCCACACATAACCGCCCGCGGTTCAATACAGTGCTCCGTTCTGCCTGCCTGCCTGTCTTCGTTTCTGGTTGTTTCGGAGCAGCTTTGGCTGAGAATAATAACTATTCGCCTCTTTTTCTCAGCCAAAGCTGCTCCGAAACAACCAGAAACGAAGGCAGGCAGGCAGAACGGAGCACTGGATTGAACCGCGGGCAGCTGTGTGGGGGTGAACGGGCACTTCAGAGGAGCTGCGCTGACAGGAAGCCAACTTGCCGGTTTCTTTGAAGCAGTTTCTTCCTGGGCTGGTGGAGGAGCGAGAGAGCGACTGAGAGAGGAATGAGGCAGACATCTGAGGGATGAGGCTGAGAGAGGGAGACACCTGAGGGATGAGGCTGAGGAAGGCAGGGCCGAGAGGCAGGGCTTCTCAGCCGTCCTGCAGGGATTTGTTCTGAGCCGCGGAGACAGCCGTGGGCCGCCACCGCCCAGCACTCAGTTTTGAAGGCGCTCCTCAGCCAGGCGCAGTTCCTGAATCTGCAGCTGAAACCCTCCGTTTTAAATGTCCCAATAGAAGAGAATATCTGTCGCTCAGGGTTGCAATGAGGAGGCATTGGCGCTCCCTGAACTTGGTGGTTTGCTGGCAGACGTTTTATTACCCGACTAGGTAACAACATCAGATGTTACCTAGTAGGGTAATGAAACGTCTGCAAGCAAACCACCAAACTCGGACTCCCCCCTGCCCCCCCGGCCCGGTCCTTGAAAAAGTGTTTCTGCGTGAAACTGGTCCCTGGTACAAAAAAGGTTGGGGACCACTGGGCTGGAGATCATTAGAACAGAGCTTCTCCTGCTACATAAAAACACCCTGCAAGAATGTCAGGTTCCAGCATTTTCAGAATACAGGTAGTCCTCAACTTACGAACACAATTGAGCCCAAAGTTTCTTTTGCTAAGTGAGACATTTGTTAACTGAGTTTTGCCTCATTTTATGACCTGTTCTGTGCATGGGTGCAAGGATGAAGATGAGCCAGTGAACAGTGATTGTCAAACTCTTTATTTACATGTGAAAACAGCTCAGCTCAATGGCCACAATGGGCCCCTTTATATAGGCAACTCTTAACTTATTTAACCAATGAAAACACAAGGAGCGCTAGCTCCATTAACCAATGGGAGAGGCTCGTTAATAGCCAATCAGATTCTTCTGAACGGACCAATCCGATGTCGCTATTATCAGCCAATCAGAAGTGCAGGGCCAGAACCCTGCACTTTGCTTCAAGCTCTTAAAAATCTTTATTAAGTATTTATTGATTCACAACACCCCTTCCCCCCGGGTTCCGTTTAAGGGGTGTGGTCACGTAGTCTTTGAGGTAGGCAGGTTGTTTTGATTGTCCATTTGATTTTCATTGTTCTCCCGGTATTTGGCTACAGTCTTGTTGGGGTAGGACGTTATCTGGTGAAGAGGGTGCCTCCCGTTCCGCATTCGAATTTTCGTCGTCGCTACTGCTCTCGGCATCTCTTTGAGGCGAGGCCACCCCCATTCTGGATTCATCACGTGCTGCCTCTGAGCAGTCATTACTACTGCTTGAACTTTCTGCTGCTTCGAATTCAGCTTCCTCGCTATCTCCTCCCCCCTCGGTTTGGAAATCAGGGGGCTCGGATATCCCCGACTGTAGCCTTGAACACAGCTGATCAATGTGGCGCTTCCATCTTCTATCGTCGCGACATTTCACGCGGTACGATCTAGGGCCGGTTACTTGTACTATAGTTGCCTCGACCCACAACGGATCGCCCAAAAAGTTCCTAGAGAAAACCAAGTCGCCTACCTGGAAATTGCAGCTTTTCCCGTGTGGTTTTTCAGGTTCATATGATGGATGTAGATGGTCGAGGTGGGAGCGGAGCTTCCGTCGCATTAGCAACTCAGTGGGAGTTTTATTGGTGATGCTGTGCGGAGTGATATGCTGCAAAAGGAGTATCCAGTTAATCTTGTCTTCTATATCGCCATAGTCCATTTTATGTAAGGTTTTCTTGACGAATTGTACCATGCGCTCAGCCCTTCCATTGGCCACAGGATGTACCGGCGAAGTTAGCACATGTCGAATACCACGGTCCGCCAGGTACTGTTTGAAGGACAGCGCGGTAAATTGGGGCCCGTTGTCGGATACTAGAATGTCTGGTAATCCATGTGTCACAAAGAGTCTGTCTAGTTTCCTGATGACTGATTCGGTTGTTGTATTCCTCATTTCATGGATTTCAAGCCAGTTCGAGTAGGCATCCACCATTAATAAGAATGTTCCCTTGGTAGAACCCGCAAAGTCCAGATGAATATGGGACCATGGTCCCCTCGGTGTTTCCCATTCAGTCAGGGTTGCTTTCGGCGGGGCGTTGCTTACTTCCTGGCATTTGTGACAAGATTTTACCCATGTCTCGATCTGCTTGTCAATACCCGACCACCACACGTAGCTTCGTGCAAGGGCTTTCATACACACGATGCTGGGCAAGGTTCTTAGTATCGCTGGTCGCAACCGCTCTGGGACGACAACTCTATCACCCCAGATAATGCAGCCCTTTTGGGAAAATAGTTCTGCTTGCCGATTCTTGAATGGGGCGTAGTTGTCAGGTATTTGGTCCAATGGCCATCCCCGCTCGACCCAACTGAGGACTTGTGCTAAAATGGGGTCGCATTTCGTTTCCATCGCGATATCTCGGGCTGTTAATGGCGGCGTTTGAAGTGTCTCGATCTGCAGTGTTGTAACCGTCGGAGCGGGGTCATCAATGGTCTGCGGAAGAGGTGCGCGGCTCAATGCGTTGGCGTGGGGAATGGCCTTCCCCGGGCGATGTTGCAACTTGTAATTATATGCTGCCAAGAATTCTGACCAGCGGGTCATTCTGGGAGATAATATATACGGTGTTGGCTTATCTCCCGCTATTATTCCCAGCAAAGGTTTGTGGTCAGTCACTATGGTAAAGGCTCGGCCATACACATATTCATGAAATCTCTTAACCGCGGATACTATAGTAAAGGCCTCCTTATCAATTTGACTGTAATTGCGTTCTGCTTTTGATAACGTCTTTGAGAAATAGGCAATAGGGGCTTCATTACCGTTTGGCAAAACGTGGCTTAAAATGGCGCCCACTCCGAATGGGGATGCATCACACGTGATCGTTAAAGGCAAAGTCTTGTTATACTGCATCAGAACAGCATCAGAAGTCAATAAATTTTTTACATGTCGAAATGCCTGTCCCCATACCCAGGTTGCTTTTTTGTCCAATAAACGATGTAGGGGCTCAGCTACGGTTGCTTTGTGAGGCAGGAAAACATTATAAAAATTGATAAGGCCCAGAAAAGCCTGGAGGTCGGCCTTGTTCCGGGGTTTTGGGGCATTCTTGATTGCCCTGAGTTTGTTATCGGTGGGGTGAATGCCTTGACTATCAATTAAATATCCCAAAAATTCTACACGATCCGTACATAAATGACACTTGTTTTTTTTTTAACTTTGAGACCTGAGTCTTTAAATCTCTGGAGAACCAACCTCAGGCATTCCTTCAGTATTTTCCGAGTTGGGGCAGCGATTAACACATCATCAAAATATGGGACAACACCTTTTATCCCTTGTAATAGCCTTTCCATCAAGCTTTGAAAGATTCCCGGGGCTACGCTCACTCCGAACTGGAGTCGGTTACATTTAAACGCACCTCTGTGCGTAACGATTATTTGGGCCTCTGCCGTTTTTTTGTCAACAGGCAGTTGTTGGTATGCCTGGGCTAAGTCTAGTTTAGCGAAGACTTTTCCATCATCCAGGGAATGGAGGAGGTGTTGCACCACCGGTACCGGGTAAGCGTTTTGTTGAAGGGCGTAGTTCAGGGTGGCTCGGTAGTCCCCACAAATTCTTATCGATCCATCCGGCTTGATGGGTGTTACGATTGGGGTTTCCCAGGGAGAGTGATCAGTTGGTTCTAACACACCCTGAGCTATTAATTTATCAAGCTGCTCGTCAATCTTTGGTTTAAGGGCAAATGGAACTTGACGAGGCTTAAGGCGGATGGGAGCTATTTCAGGATTGAGGTTAAACGATATCGGGGTCCCCTTGTACTCGCCTAATTTTTCTGCGAAGACGTCCTGGAATTCGTGGACGAGGTCTTCTTCCCAATCGCTGCTGCAGGTTTGGTGAATGCCAGCTACTTCAATTCCAAGTGGAGCGAACCATTGGAGGCCTAACAAACTAGGCCGATCCTTGTCGATTACAGTCAGGGGTAGAAATGCTGTACGGTTCTTAAATGATACCCGGACTCGGCTGGATTCAACGACCGGGATTCGATTTCCTTGATAGTCCTTGAGTATGAGTCTTTGGAATCTGAGGTCTTGCCTCCGGATAGTGGGGATGAGCTGCTTGAGGGTCTTCCAGGAAACCATCGAGAGGGATGATCCTGAATCGACTTCCATCAGGCAGGGCTGGTTTTCGATGGCCACTTTCACTCAGATCTTTTTGGCGTCAAGAGATGAAGCGTGACCGATCGTGATCGTTTGGTGAGCCTCTTCTCGCTTCGTTGGGTGGTTTAGGGTTTTGTTTCTGTAGGAGTGGTTGTTCCATTGATGGTTCACGGGTTCTTGCTTCACGGGACTTCCCGTCGGTTGGTGATAGTTTGCCCCCCTGGAGGGCTGGTTGGGTCCTGGCTTGCTTCCACAGACCCGTCCGATATGGCCTCTTTTCCCGCACACATGGCAGAGCGTATCGAGGAATTTGCATTCTGACCGGGGGTGGCTTGCTCCACACCCGGCGCATTTCTGGCGTTGGTCTCATTCGGACCGGTTGATGGACCTCTTCCTCATCG
This sequence comes from Hydrophis major, assembly GCA_033807585.1. Lineage (NCBI taxonomy): Eukaryota > Metazoa > Chordata > Lepidosauria > Squamata > Elapidae > Hydrophis > Hydrophis major. The sequence continues at coordinate 322,932,278 of CM066328.1, read as the reverse complement.
CTTTCTGACGACGATTCAAGGTCCTCGTGGTGGGCTGTATCTAGCTGTCTCTCTGACTGAGGTGAAATTTCGCAGGCTTGTTGGCGAAACGGTGAGTGGGTGCAGCGCATTTGGGCAGCCGACTTCCTGGTTGCTTCTGCTGCAGTAGCTTCAGCTATGGCATCTTTAAGGCTAATGTCGCCTTTCGCCATTAGTTTACTCTGAGTGCCTGGTGCATCTAATCCCAGAACTATTCGGTCTCTTAGGGCTTCTTCTAAGTTGGCAAACTCACATAGGCCTCCCAGATTCCGGAGATCCGCGATTAAATCAGCAACACTTTCACCCTTTCGCTGACTTCTCTGATAAAATTCATGCCTTCTCACGAGCATTGGCATGGTCGTTGCGTAGTGAGCCCTCAGCAGGGTTTCAAGGATGTCCCAGTCCATAGACTTTACTTCTGCCGGTTTTGCTAGTGCCTTGGCCATCTTGAATACGGTTGGCCCGCAATGAGTTAGGAATACCGCTCGTTTCTTTCCGGTAGTGGCATCCTTCAAATTGTTGGTTTCCAGAAACATCTGGAAGCGATCCATATAGGAGTCCCAGTCTTCTTGTGCCGGGTCGAATGGAGCGGGTGGTATGACGCTGCCGGACATGGTTCCGCTGTTGGTGCATTCAGCCACGTGCTTGGTTATAGTTCGTCATTCAGTAAGCTCTGACGTCTCCACATCCCATCCTCGTCGCCAGTGTTAAGTTCTGTGCATGGGTGCAAGGATGGAGACGAGCCAGTGAACAGTGAACTTCAAATTCTTTATTTACATGTGAAAACAGCTCAGCTCAATGGCCACAATGGGCCCCTTTATATAGGCAACTCTTAACTTATTTAACCAATGAAAACAAAGGGAGCGCTAGCTCCATTAACCAATGGGAGAGGTTCGTTAATAGCCAATCAGATTCTCCTGAACGGACCAATCCGATGTCGCGATTATCGGCCAATCAGAAGTGCAGGGCCAGAACCCTGCACTTTGCTTCAAGCTCATAATAATCTTTATTAAGTATTTATTGATTCACAACATGATCTTTCTTGCAACAGCTGTTAAGTGAATCACTGCAGTTGTTAATTTAGTAACATGGTTGTTATATGAATCCAACTTCAACTTTGACTTTGCTTGTCAGAAGGTCACAAAAGGGGATCACATGACTTTGATATACTGCTATGGTCATAAATATCAACCAGTTGCCAAGCATCAGAATTTTGATTAGGTAAATGTGGGACTGCTACAAAGGTCATAATTGTGAAAATGGGTCATATGTCACATTTTGCAATACTGTTGTAACTTTGAACAGTCACTGAACGAACTGTTGTAAGTCAAGGACTATGTCTGCTCCATTTCGCTGACATCCTGCCGTAAAATGCAGGGAGAGGGGAGATTGGGGAAGTAGGGGGAGAAATGACAGGGTGACAAGAACCAGAGGTTCAGAACAGAAGGCCGATCAAGGACAGAGCCATGAGAATAGAATGCAAAACTCCACTGAAGAGGTGCCAAACTTGAAGGCCATTGCCAAAACTTCTAATTCAACTATCATTGGACATTGACTGACTAGTCAAGCGGGGGGAGGTCCAGGGAAGATGGAAAACACAGGCGTTGCACGGGAATATTCAGATCCCGCTTTGCTTATGCTGTAACTGCTTGACTTTGGTAAAAGTAAACCTTTCATTTCAAAATGGAGTCGAGGGTCTTTCTTTACTAAATGCTCCAGTCATTACTTTCAAAAGCAGTGTTGTATGTTATAAAGGCTCTTGCTAAGGAAGAAAGCCAGTATGGTTCAGTGGTTAAAGTATCAGACTAGAAACTGAAAAAGTGGGCGTTTCAATTCCTCCTTAGACAGAAAGCCAGCTGGGCTACCCTTGGCCAGCCTCTCTTTCTCAGCTCTAAAAGGAAGGCAAGGGCAAAGCAGATCTGGAAATCTTGTCAATAATATTGCAGGAAGTTCCCAGACATCAGACCTCACCACAGGCATCACATTGTTTGATTCTGAGAATGATATATATATATATATATATATAATTTCTATTACTGCATTCAACTTTTTTTTTTTTTTTTACTATTTTAGAGTAATGAAAAGCATACATTTAGAATCTGGAATGTCTTCAATCTGGAGCTGATGGAGCATGATTGTAGCCAAAAATTGGTACGTGACCTTGGGGGTTCGTTCAAAGGGCTTATAGGAGATGTTGCGTTGTGAAATAACAAGGATGTCATTGAACAGGAAAATCCTAAGATCGTGGGTATGCTCATACAACCTGGGAAAATGGGAAGATTAGTTTCGTTATCCATATTAATATTATTTATAAATAATTTAACAACCACAGGGAGAACATTCAAATGCAGTAAACATGTTTTAAAAATGCATTATCATGAATGTTTATAAAAATGTACTAAAAGGGGGAAAAAAGGAAAAATCTACACCTTGAAAAGTATAAAACAATACAAAACGCAAAGTCTTTTGATTAACTACAATAATATACAGAAATTAACAAGTTTCATCGATTCATACTCATGAAATATTTTCCTAATGCTCAAATGCTCAAACTCAAAGCTCAGCAAAGACCTCATTAAAAAGGCTGATTTGCCTTTTTAATATTAGCGGAACAATATTAGCGGAACAATTGTCCGTATTGTTTTACCCAGTGATATAATTATATTGTTAATTCTCACCCTATATTTAATTTTTAAAATCTTGTTATTTATAAATTCATAAACCATTTCAATTAAGATTATTCTAAGCCAGGACTGTCAAACCCATGGCATCACGTGCTGGCCACGCCTGGTTTAAGCAAAGGGGATAAAAGTTGAGATACGTCCTGGAGGACAGGAGAATGGAAACTAACTTTGCCTTGGGGACCAAGCTGCTCCAGAATAGGGGAATTCCCTGAAGAGAATGCTTACTTTCAGGATCCCTTGAGGATAGAACTTTCTGCTATTGGTGTGGGCACCCTTGGATTGAGTGGGCAGAATCTCTAGGAATAAGCAGTCTTAAAACTACCCAGAGATATACTGTAGAATTTTATAGCTGTGTTTATATTCTTGTGCTTATGTTTATATTTGTATTTTTCTTTAAAAAAAAAAAAAGGATTCATCGCACTCTAAAAAAGAAAGCATGCAACATGACAGCATTTATATAATACTAGCCCTCATTTTGTTTATATTATCCTTAATATTTTTACAAATATATTTACCTGAATGGCAAATTTGTTCTCTGAGAACAATTTAGCTGGGCCGCATCTTGCACCATAATTAGATATCTATTGGCTTTCAGTAATTGCTGTGAAAGAGAATATTAAAAATTATGCATACTGCTACCAAATTGCTTCATTATTTTTAGCTACTTTGTAAATGTTATAAATCACAGACTTCTAAAATGTTTAAATATCAGAAGTACTTTTTGCTGTATTGATCAACAAACATTATTTGTTTACTCTATTTTTTTTTTCAATCTGTATAGTCACCAATTTCAACATCATGATTGTAGGTGTTAAGCAACAATTAACATAACACTCTAATGAACATATAAATGGCTGATTATTGATGGTTACAGTGCTGGATCCAACATTTGATCCATGGACAATACAATCAATACATCAATCCAACCATCCATGGGTTGTGTCATTTATTCCAACTTTAAGGTCCAGTGGCACTGGTGTCTGGAGATAATTAGGGTCTGAAATAGGGAGAAACAAACTCAAACTAACAAAAACTAAACCATGACAATACATAGTTTCTTGTGTTTATAAACATCAGGGTAGTTAACACTGAACCTAATGGTTCTTGCTCTGACCACAATCTCCCAAAATAGGCTAATCCTTGAATTGGCGAAGGAACTTTTGTGTTGAAAACTCCAATTAAATCAGCATGTAATCTAGGCTGTGGCCAGGGGATCTATTCCTTAATTTTGGCTGGCACAACAGTTGAAGTTTACCTACCACAATGAACTAGTAACAGTAACTCAAACCCAGGACACTTTGCAGCTGGGCTAAGTAACTCAAACCCAGGACACTTTGCAGCTGGGCTATCACGATGAACTCAACATGGAGCTGTCTTTGAAGATGAGTCAAATGCTATAGAAACCTTATTCCTAGTTACTATAGAACAGGCCTGTCAAACTCCCGGCCTGCGGACCGGATGTGTCATGCACTGGCCATGCCCATCCCCAGTTTAGCGAAAGGGGGGAAAAGTTCCGATATGTTACGTGATGCCACTGTAACAACGTGAATTTGACACCCCAGCTATAGAATAACACAGTTCTTTGCCTGAATAGGATTTTAGCATAGTCAAATCTAATCAGTCAGCCACTGTTTTACTTGCTTTAACTTTTATTTTCATTATTTTATTATGCACACTGACCTGTAACTGACACATTCCTATATTGCATCTTTTAATATTTTCCCAGTCAACTTCCCCATTCATAAAAGGCAATTACTTTTCTTTGTCATTCTACCAAAACATATTTCTTTGAGTAAATCTATTGATCTTAGTTATTTAACATTAAACACATGAAACTTATCCTATGGAACTATCTTCTGACATTGTCACAAATAAATGCCATGCACTTGTTGGGCATTTTGGTTCACATAAACAAAGCTGATTACTTACAGGACCTCCTTGGATGCACTGTTGCACTCTCAATAGTTGATCATTTCTGCCCACATTCAGTTTCAACTAGAAAATTTAATATTTGGGAAGTAAATTACTGCAAGGAACTCTTTAGAGGGCTGTGCTACATAACGAAGAAGTTATTCTTTTTTTAAAAAAAACATCTGTACATTAATTTTTGCTAAAAAATGAAGTCATTTTTTAAAAAATGAAGTCAAATTTAGCACAGTGAATCAGTCGTGTATATTTGGATTAAATTTTGAGAACCTATTTTATAGTCCCTCAAAGCATTACCTGGATCAGCTCAAATTACTGTCTGCTAGGAAAATGTAATTTCCTTCATTTCAATATTCATATAAAGAGTCACCTGTCTGAAAATATTTGCATTAATTTTAAGTAAACTTTTATGGGAGCAGATTGCCTTCAAAAGAAATTCTGGTGATTTATGTCTTACATAGTAGATTCCCCAAGTAAAAATTAACAGTTGCATGATGAAAGTGTACCAGATGAACAACTGAGCATTTACATATTTATTGCATTTATCACACAATCATAAATATATTATACAAATATACAAATCTAAAAGAAACTGGACAAGCAAACCAAGAAAACTGTCAATGATGCAGGTAACATAGGACAGCTAAGAAAAGAAGAATAGCATATGAAAAGTTGAACCCATGCTCTCTTGTTTTAATAGATGCCCCCCAAATTAGTCAAATCAAACATAACTGCTATATAACTGTATTGCTACTTGAAACCACAACATACAGCTTAGGACTCACAAAAAAATTGGAAATTGCATAAATAGGAATAAACATACAATTAATTTACCCTTGCAGTGCCTTCATAAAATCTGAGGCTTAACAATTGAGAAAGATGAAATTATGACTTTACTTCATGACAGAACACTCTACACACCTATGAATCCAAAATCAGCCATTCAAGACATTATATAAAGTACCAAACCTTGCCAAGCGTGTAAACATTTTAATAAATATAATCATGAAACTTAAAGACTTTTGACTCTGGACTGACTTTCATTCTAATGGACAGAACAAACTAATCAGAGGAACCCTTATGGAAATTACCTATCTCAGGATTCATTGCAAAAACAGTGATGCAACATCTGGAAGCAATTGCCCTCCCACACATACAATCCAAAATGTAAATTCAGTTGAGTGTATAAAACATTTGTCATAATTTTTAGAAAGTCACTTAGAAAACACACACAATACAATCATTAACATATTTAACAGGATCAAATTCAGAACAGAAAAATATATCCTCATCAGCAGAGGAAATAACGGCATGCATATTAAAAAAACCAAGGAATTGCTTCATCAAGTGATGATCCAAATTTAAATAAGAAAAACTGTATAAAACAGAACTTCTCGCACTAGCAAATTACTTCAATTGTTAGACTTTAGAGTGGCCTGCATACCATTGGAATCTCTCCAAGTATCCTAGGCATAACCCTAAATCCAACAATTTAAGATAGGGCAGAATTTATTTACAACACAAAAATGGAAAGATAGTGAAAGACATTATGTAGGACAAACACCAGAACACCAGACAGTAGTCAGAAGACATAATGAACAGGCTTCAATTTTATATTGGATAGATCAATTTAACCACATATTTAAGTAAGAAAGTTAAAAAGTTTTATGTCAATTCAAATCCAGCTATACAAGAATATTCCCCAAGACCTAGCATTGTGACAGATCAGCCATTAACAGAGAGAGAGAGAGAGAGAGAGAGATAAACCTGGCCTACAATCTATTTAATGGATTGGAGAATATTCTGGAGAATAACCACGTTGATACTACTAATTCTCCCTATGATAGGAATTTTGCTGGTTATAGTTCCATTGCTTGAAAAAAAAATTCTCTAGTTACTGTCTGGGTATGAGCACAACTGAAAGAATCTACAAAGATGTAAAACTGAACAGCTGTGATTGGAATTTCTCAATGTAGTGTATTACTTTGGCCTCCTATTAGTCACAAAGGAAATATCATATAGTTATTTTGGGCTTGGGTTTTTCCTTTTGTAACTAACAGCAGCTCCAGAATATGACTGAAACCATGAATCCCACTGCATTAAAAGAGGAGGAGGAGGAGGAGGAGGAGGCACCCCTATTTCACAATCCCATTTAGGATAATTAAACTAGAGGATATTCCATGTAGCATGCAATCTAAAATGTAGCATTCATCTAAAAAGGTGCAAAATAATCATCATGCTAAAGCAAATGTAGAAGACAGACCTGGTCTATGTAATCGTTGAGTTGTTCCATTTGCTTAATTGCAGTGGCCAAGTCTTCGTGGTCAGCGTGTTCCTGAGGAGTGTGAAGTCTAAGAGCACAGAGGAGAGTGATGTATTCTTTGACTCTCTTAGAAGGGCAGAGCAGAAGTTCTTGTAAGCTACACAGGAAACACATACATTTAATGTTTTAATTAGAAAAATGGCAGATAAACACAGTCAAAATTAATTGTTAAGAGACAAATTTTAAAGCTAAGTCAACTAACTCAGCCATATTTTTACAAGCAACTACTTTAAAAATCTTGTCTTTAAAACTGAATGCTGTACAGATTGTTTTTATCTGCATGCTGGATAGATTACTCTATTTTACTTTACACTGAAGATTTCTCTAATGTCAGTACCGCCATCATCACAACTCTCAAAGACCTCAGCACCAGATATGCAGATTGTTTAGCCAATAGCCAAATTATCATGTCAGCTGCCTACCTATCATTTGCCTTCCTTCCTGGGTGTGATCCACTGCCAAAATATATTGGACAATGTATCCAACAGAAGAAGAAGGAAGAAGCTAGTGTTTGTTCATTCAGCGAAGAGCCAAAATCAGGAGTTAAAATATTTTTTTCAGGCCAGAATATGAAATGGAAAGAAATTAGTACTGCTTCTGCTCCTACCCTCTATGCAACCATAGAATTGTTCCTTTCCACATATATGGAAACAGATATACAAATTTGCCAAGGAAAAAAGAGTAGTGTGCATTTTTTAGATGAAAAAAGTATGTACTGTATGAATGTATCCTGTGAAGAAAACATGGCTGAAGGGCTGGAAGTACTCAAGCCACTGCTAAAGCTACCTGGACCTTCTTTGCAAATTATTCCAATTCAGTCAAAGGATTGTGGCTGAGAGAACCAGACTAAGTAAGTTCTGGGTCTTTGGGTTTCTAGAACAACTTTATACATTAATTCAGTTGTGGTAGCATGTTTGGAATCATGCTCCTGAAGCAATTTTCTGAAAAGCATTATTTGGTAGAGCCTAACTTTGCTTTTTTCCTTATTTATTAGGAATCCCTCTTTAAGTCAGAATCCAACCTCACAGAAGATATATTTAAATTTTCATTAAAAAGACACATGGCAATTGTTTTGCTTCCAGGCTGTGACAATCCTTATGTGAAATTGTTGGGTTACCTTCTCATGGTGGTAACAACAGTCCGATCATGTCTCTTCAAGAAAGCACGGAATACTGGAATAGTTTCTTGGCACTATGGAAACAAGAGGTTTGGATTATAATGATGACCAGATTATGTATAAAACAGGACAATTGTCTAATCTGATCGAATCAGAGAGTTTTCAACAAGGAAAACATTGTAATTACCAGTTTCTAAAGGTGCTGCATTAGAATCCTGAACTATCTCTAAACTGAGCTCTCACAAATTGCAACATCATTCAATCATGTGTTTAGAATATAACCTGTAAAATAATGGGAGATTGAAGAGACAGGAGCCAGATCTTGAAGTAACAACACCTCTTTATTTTAACAAGAACAGAACAACCCAGCAAAGGCCTGTCTGACAGCTCCCTCTTTTATAGGGAGTTGTCAGAGGGCTTAGCCAATCATAGGTCTGCTGGACCTGAATGAAGCCTATGCTTCCCTTGTAATATTTAACATTACCCATCAAAGAAAGTGGATTACGCTAAATCTCAAGGATATGGTGGTGGGGGAAAAAACAAGGGCTCATATGGAGGCAAGTCATCTGATGTATAAGTATGGGTTAAATTCATAGTTTGGTTTGTCTTATTTTTAATTTCTGAGGCCTTCACAGATAGCTCTCAGAATAAAAATGAGAAATATTGAAGAATTTGCTGATGGATACCAGGAAGAAATACATTTCTAGTCATTCATACCTAATAACTTCAAATAGCTTTGAACTGTAGATAACAGAATAAAAGGCAATAAGAATATTTTAATACACGATTATTACTAGTTAAAAGTTTCAAGCAACACATTCAGGAATCTAACTAAGCTTGGGAAGAATGACAAGCCCCCTCTCCTTTGATTCTCTCTGGAGACACTATTCATCTCTCCAGATACAGTGCTGAAACCTGAAGCTGTAGGGAACTAGATGCAAACGTCTTGTTTCCCTTAGACTTCACTATTATTTTCCAGAAACATATAGGCACCCTTCAGCTTCTGTAACACAGATATCATTTCACATTGCCCCATTCTGTTAGCACTCTGTCCCAGCATAGCTCTTCATTTCCTTGGCCAGGCAGTTCATAAAATGCTTTCTGTCCAAAGCAGGGGTGTCAAACTCACACCGTCATGCCATCGTCACATGATGTATCAGGACTTTTCCCCCCTTTGCTAAACTAGGAGTGGGTGTGGCCAGCACATAATGCATCCGGCCCATTGGCTGTGAGTTTGACACCTCTGATCTAAAGGATATCATGGTATTATGAATGTTAATTAGAAGTCTGGTGTATCTACTCAGGTCAAGATGGTTTCATTAAAGAAAGATTTCTTTCAACAATCAGCAAGAGAAGGTAACATCAAACGTGTTAAAAATTGCTGAAGACAGCTGCAGCAGAAAATGTATTCAGACTATTGCCTTAATGAAGTTGCCAACACATTTTGCCTTCTTTGTTTTCCTTTTAGAGTTTTCTAAAATGATGTACATCCCTATATTTTTGGATGAGGATTACACAATTCTCCACCAGTCTGCACCTAAATGTGTTGGATTATAAAGCCTATCATTCCCAATCAACATAATGATGAGAACTGAGATTTAACATTTTCTAAATTGGCTTGAGAAGTTTAGTAATTCTCTGGGTAGGCAGATCAGATAAAGAAAAAAAAATCCACTGCCATAAGCCATGGTTTCCATGTAAATTTGTGTCAACCTGAAACTAGGTATTAAACTGTAATTTGTGCCCCAATCTGTGGTTGTGTATGATTATGATTGGAACACTTTTTATTTAATGAAAATAGATACTGTGAACTTACAGAACAGCTCAAACTATCCAGTTCACAGGTCATCCAGTTCACAGGCCTGAATAATGATAAGGAAAATTCAATACTGAATATGCATCTGATACTGTAGGAATTGTTTTCCTTAGAGTTCCTTATTGTATAATTTGATATCCAATATAGCTAAAATAAAGCCTATTCTGGAGATAAATCTGAAACAATCCTGCCAAAATTATTCCTTCATCAATTGATATTGTATGGAATGGAAAAACCACAATGAATACCATAATAACTGGCTTATACTAGATGGAGAGCACAGCTATCTAAGAACAGGTAGATGGGTTACATAGTAAAATTAACTGAAATATCAAAATAGGTTATGAATGAGAAGGAAGCAATGTTAGTCCAGAGAGATGGACTGAATCACCAGAAAAATATAAACACTGATATCTGGTTAGAAATGAATAGATTAAAAAGAAATAACTGAATAGCAAAAACATTTTGCCATAATGCATGCTGGCCTCGAGGGAGAGGAATCAGAAATCCTCCAGGCATGATCACAGGCAGCTTCAAACCTATTTTCTGGCTCCATTGAGATGAGGAGAATGCCAGTTAAACCTGTTATATGCAATGCTAGCAAAAACCAAAGGCTTCCATCCCCAGCACCATTTGAAAGTTGTAAAAGGGAAATGCCCATTGTGTATTTTAAATGAATTAGCAAGAATATGTTTAATAAAATAAATCTATAGAGGAGTATAAACCAGACCTTGGGAAATTGGTGCATTCTTACCTTATCAATAGTTTTCAGAATTATTGCATAGTTGTTGAAAAAGTTTGTATAGGTTTGAAACTGCTGGCCCAACTTAATGAATATGTCTCCTATGTTTTGGGCAGGGCTCCATTCATTAAGCCTTCGTGTTAGCTCAGCTAAAAAACACCTGTATTTGGAACAGACGCAGAAGGGTGTTTCTATCTTTCTATCTGGTTGCAGACAAGTTGCAACAGCTAGTGATGACAACGTTATGTTTCTACATCTAAGAAGTCATCTCCCTCCCAGTTTGCATGAGGCAAGAGTTAAGGCTTACCTTTAATGGGTCTGCCCCTATTCCATTAGAAAAGATTCCAGTAAGACTACAGAAAACTATTAATCTGTGATATTAATTTATCACAGGTAAAACTTAATATTCAATTGGTCAACCTTAGAGATATTCTATTCTTGAAAACTGATAAGTTCAGCACATACCCAAGTAGAAATCTGAGAAAGTAGTAGAATGGGATCTGTCTTTTGAAAAATAGTTGGCACTTTTAAATGCTGCTGTCCAATGCATTTTTTTTACTAAGAAAATCCCGGGTATCCAGTTATTGCAGCCTGTCTTATACCAAGTGATTCTAGAATTACTACCGGTGATTATACTGTATATTAGAGCTATCCATATATAAATAAGAAATTCAGCCCTGTATAACCTTTAGCAAATTTGATACTTTGCCTGATCCACATTTTGGCAGGAAAAAAAAAACACCTTTAAGCATTCAGGCAGTTACCCCTGGGAAATTTTGTTAAATCACCTGCATGAAGTGGAATGCTTGCTAATCCAGACTTACCTGTAACAGTTGACGTTCTATCAGCCAGCAGCACCTGGCTAAGCTAAGCCAGAGTCAGGCCTGAGTGCCAGAAGAGGAAACTAAGAAATCTTAGGGCTGTAGGCTAGCTTTAGAAACTGGGGGAAAAAATAACTTGGAAAAAAAATTGCAACGCTCTTATCAAGAATACTGTCAAGAATAATATCTCTAGCTATTTATCTATTTCATTATAAAAACTGGGAAAGCCTTTGCCAATCAATTTACAAAGGAGGGGAGAGCTATTTAACTTTCTCAAATGTTCATCCTAAACATAATGCATTACTACTTTGCCACCCACCGTGGGGAATCATAGAATTCTGCAGTTTGAGGAGCAATTTAAATGAACTGCCGAATCCAATTCCACCCTCGGTGCAGAAATCTAAATTAAAGTATCATTAATAGCTAGCTATCCCTAGTAAAGGGAAGCTCACCATCTCCCTTACTGGTTCTGTTGTTACCATGAGGATATTTATTCAACATTCAGTGCTTTCATAACCACATATAACCTACTTATTCAGCTAGGCAAACCATTTAGAAAAGACATTTTGTGAAGAACATTGATGCAAGTGAAGATTCCTGTTTGAAGTGTTAAGGCAACCCTGTCAAAGGTCAAGGGGGCTGCACTGATGGCTTGCTTTTTCAGATTTTTTGCTTGAATGGACACACTCCTACAGTGCTGGGAGGGCTGATGAAGGTGAGGTGCTTGTTTGTGTGGTGATGACCTGAGAAAGGCCAGCTGTACCAAGCTTTCCAAAGGGTATGACCCGCAGATCTTAGTTTCCAGTGTTCTAATCATTCTCCTTGAACTTCCCCATACCTATCCAAATTTATCTGAATTATTCTTAAGGTGCTCAGAAATGGAACCAGGGCTGAGGTTTGGCTTGTACAGAAAATAGTGTCCCTACCACTTTCTTTCATTTGGAAATTGACACAGTTGTTCCCAATCTGAAATGTCCAACTTCCTATCCCGCTTTTCACTGAAAACAAACACTTGGAATCATATTCAATGTATACTCCTATTTACGACTTTAACAAACTGGATTAGAAAGCAGTTTACTGTATTGGAACACAGAGATCCAGTTTGACGTAGCAGTTAAGGCAGGACTGTCAAAGTCGTGGCCTAAGGTCCGGATGCATCATGCGCTGGTCACCCCGCCCCCACTGGTTTAGTGAAGGGCAGAAAAGTCATGATATGTCATGTGATGATGCTGTGATGACACAAATTTGATACCCCTGAATTAAGGCATTAGAATCTGGGAGACTGTCGCTTTAGCCCTGCCTGGACCACAAAGCCAGGTGGATGATATTATTCCATTCACTCTTAATCCTAGAAAGAGGCAATGGCAAACCACTTCTGAAAAAACTTGCCAAGATAACTTGTCCAAGAAGTCACCAGGAGTCAACACTTACTCAAAGGTCTGTCTGTCTGTCTGCTGTCCATCCATCCAGATTAGAAAGAAATTATGTCTACAGGAAATCTACTAGTCACTTCAAATTATTATATTCCCAAACCCTTGAATTATTTAATAGAACTGGGTTGCTGGGATTGCTTTGTTTTATCTCTAAAAGTTTTTGATAGTGGAATGGTTCAAAGTAGTTAGTGAAATATACCTGTTTATTTGTAAAATGTCCAAGACATCGGAAAAGATGAGCTGAGTACTTATATCACTTAGGATGGCCTGATGGGATGCCAATGCTGCTTTTATTGGTTTAACATAGATATCCTTCACAATTTCCAGAATGTGCACGTAGCTTCTCTCACTTAAGAGAAGTTCTCTGGCAAAGCTTTGGCGCTTTTCTATCACATCTTGAGGTTCATCTATCTAAATGTCAAAGAGAGAGACAACTTTTTTTTAATGTTATTTTAACCATCTAAAGCCTGTTACTATCTGATTTTTGGCTATGCAGTTTGGAAGCATCTTGTCACATATCCAACCATAAGGAGATTCAAACATATTGCTTTTACTTCAAAAACCTCTTTAGACTTGGCATTACAGATGCTTACCTGGGATATTAAACCTTATTGGGCTTTGCTTTTGAATCAAAATGTATAGTACTGCTTGTTACTTGTTCTAATTCATTCATTTCAAGATTGGCACAACTGATCTGAAAAGGTCAATATGCTATTTCACATTTAGATATGTTATGTTTGGAGCATGGGCGAGAAAGAATGGAGACAAGCCTCTGAACGGTGAACTTCAGCTCTTTATTTACATAGTGACTTCTAACTTCTATAGCAGCTTTAACCCGCCTTATATAGGCAAACCCCGTAACTATTAACCAATAACCAACGAGGAGCGCTAGCTCTCATAACCAATAGGAGCTCTCTGTTAAGGGCCAATCGGATTCCCCGGAGAGGGCCAATCTGATCCGGCCATTTAACAACCAATCAGAAGTGCAGGGCCAGAACCCTGCACTTACTCTAAGCTCACGCTTTATTAAAACTTTATGCATTCACAACACCCCTTCCCCCTGGCTTCTGTTTGCAGGGCACAGTTACATAGTCCTTTAGGTAGGACGGTTGTTTTATTAGTCTCTTTGATTTTCGCTGTGTCATTTGGCTGCAATCACGCTGAGGTAGATCGTTGTTTGGCAGTGGGGCTGTTTCAGAGTTCATTTCCCCGTCGTTGCCCATGTTCTCTGTAATTCCCTGAGGTTCAACTGTTTCCCTCTCTGGTTCCACTTCCTGAGTCTCTATTATACCGTCGTTCCCTTCGAACGGGTTTTCTTCTTCTTGGCATTCATTGTCTTCCGTACCTCCCCTCCCCCTCAGTCTGGTCATAGGGGAGTTCAGGACTGCCTGCCGGAAGCCGCGATCGTGATTGATCGATATGGCATTTCCATAGTCTATCGTCAAGGCATTGTACAAGGGAGGATCTTGAGCCGGTTAAATGAACTATTGTCGCCTCCACCCACAATGGGTCGCCTGATAGGTTTTTAGCGTATACCAAATCTCCTACCTGGAAGGCACGACAGCGGCCGCTGGATCCTAGTGGTTTTTCCAGTTCGTAAGCTGGGTGTAACCGTCGAGGTGGGAGCGGAGTTTTCGTCCCATTAGCAGTTCGGCGGGAGTTTTGTTGGTGACGCTATGTGGTGTGATGTGTTGTAAAAAAAGGATTCGATTGATCTTGTCGTCAATGTTGTCATAGTCTGCCTTCTGTAACGTTTTCTTCACAAATTGTACCATGCGTTCTGCTTTGCCATTGGTCGCAGGGTGCGCAGGCGAGGTGAGCGCATGTCGAATGCCGCGGTCAGCGAGGTACTGCTTGAACGACAGTGCTGTAAATTGGGGCCCATTATCGGATACCAGGACGTCTGGTAGTCCGTGGGTTGCAAATAGTCTTTCCAGGGTTTTGATAACCACCTCGGAGGTTGTAGTCATCATGCGATGAATCTTGAGCCAATTTGAATAGGCGTCGACGGTTAGTAGAAAGGTGTGGCCTTTGGTTGGCCCCGCAAAGTCCAAGTGAATTCGGGACCAGGGTCCGCGTGGTGTCTCCCATTCAGTAGGAATGGCTTTAGGTGGGGCGTTGCTCACTTCCTGGCATTTTGGACAAGCTTTAAACCAATGTTCGATTTGCTTGTCAATGCCCAGCCACCATGCGTAGCTTCACACAAGGGCTTTCATTCGCATGATGCCGGGGTGGCCATCGTGCAAGGTTCTCAGAAGCGCTTTCTGGAGTTGTTCTGGGATAACGACTCTATCACCCCAGATGACACAGCCTTTTTGGGAGAACAACTCGGTTTGTCAAGTCTTGAATGGTGTGAAGTCATCTGATAATTGGTCCAATGGCCATCCGCGTTCTACCCAGCTTAGGACTTGCGCTAAGGTGGGGTCACGTTTGGTTTTTCTCGCGATATCTCGGGCGGTTAATGGCGGCAAGTTGAGTGCCTCAATTTGCAACGTGGTTACCGTTGGTGCAGGATCGTCGAGAGTCTCTGGAAGCGGTGCTCGGCTCAATGCGTCAGCATGGGGAATGGCTTTCCCTGGGCGGTATTGCAGCCAATAGTTATTAGCAGCTAAGAATTCTGACCAGCGAGTCATCCTAGGGGATAATATGTAGGGAGTCGACTTATCTCCGGCTATTATCCCCAATAATGGTTTGTGGTCAGCCACGATAGTAAAAGCCTGGCCATACACGTACTCGTGGAATCTTTTAATGGCTGACACAATTGCGAGGGCTTCTTTATCGATTTGTCCATAATTTCGCTCAGTTTTTTAAAGTGTCTTTGAAAAATATGCAACGGGGCTTCGTTCCCATTAGGCAGTACATGGCTCAAAATGGCGCCCACTCCGAAAGGCGAAGCATCACATGTTATATTTAACGGCAAAGTCTCGTTATACTGCATGAGTACAGAGTCAGAAGTGAGCAGTTTTTTCATGGAAAAAACGTTTTTTGCGGAATGCCTGTTCTTCTCGGTGACCCCATAACCAATTTGCTTTCTTATCTAACAACCGGTGTAACGGTTCAGCGACCATTGCTTTATGCGGTAAAAATACATTATAAAAGTTGATGAGGCCTAGGAGCGCCTGGAGATCGGCCTTGTTTCGTGGCCTGGGAGCGTTTTTTATCGCCCTTAGTTTACCTTCTATCAATTAGGTACCCTAAAAACTCAACACTGTCAGTACACAATTTACATTTGTTTTTTTTTACTTTAAGACCGGCCTCTTGGAATTTTTTTAGGACTAATTTTAACCAGTCCTGTGAGATTTTTTTTGTAGGGGCCGCAATTAATACATTGTCAAAATAGGGGACCACGCCCTTAATCCCTTGAAATAACCTCTCCATAAGGCTCTGAAAAATCCCCAGGGCTACACTAACTCCGAATTGAAGCCGGGTACATTTAAAGGCACCTCGGTGCGTCACAATCGTTTGTGCCAGTGCCATCTTTTCATCAACAGGTAGTTGCTGATATGCCTGAGCTAAGTCTAATTTAGCGAAGACTTTCCCGCCCCCCAGGGAGTGGAGGAGATGCTGCACCACCGGCACCGGATATGCGTTCTGCTGTAGGGCGTGGTTCAAAGTGGCCCAGTAGTCCCCACAAATTCAGATTGACCCATCTGGCTTAATGGGTGTTACGATTGGGGTTTCCCAGGGGGAGTGATCGATGGGCTCTAACACCCCCTGAGCTATCAGCTTGTCAAGTTGTTCATCGATTTTCGACTTTAAGACAAATGGAACTCGATGGGGCTTAAGTCGAATGGGAGCTATCTTTGGGTCTAGACTGAACGAAATTGGGGTCCCCTTGTACTCGCCTAAGCTGTCCGTGAAGACGTCCCTGAACTCATGGATGAAGTCTCCCTCCCAGTCACTTCCGCTGTTTCGGTTTATGCCGGCCAATTCAATGCCGAGTGGCGCGAACCATTGGAGGCCTAGTAGGCTAGGCCTATCTCTATCGATGACAGTTAGTAGTAAGTACGCTGTGTGCTTCTTGAAGGAGACTCGGACTCGGCAGGAACCAACGACAGGGATTCGATTCCCTTGGTAGTCCTTGAGGATGAGTCTTTGGGAGAGGAGATCTTGGCGTTGAATCATGGGGATGAGTTGCTTAAGGGTCTTCCAGGACACCATCGAGAGGGACGATCCTGAGTCGACTTCCATGTGGCAAGGCTGGTTCTCGATGGCTACTGTGACTCGTATTTTCTTGGTGTCAAAAGCTGAGGCGTGACCGATAGTGATAGTATGGTGAGCCTCTTCTCTCTGCAAAACTCGATTTCTGTAGGAGTGGTTTACTGGCTCTAGCCATACAGGACGGTTTCCTGTCGATTGGCGATAGTTAGTCCCTTTTGAGGCCTGGCCGGGTCCTGGTAAGCTTCGGCAGACCTGTCCGATGTGGCCTCGCTTCCTGCACTCATGGCAGAGCGTGTCGCGGAATTTGCATTCGGACCTGGCATGGTTGGCCCCACAGCCAGCGCAAGGGCGTAAAGGCTTCGGGTGGTGGTCCCGGTCGGACCGCAGTCGATGGACCCCTTCTTCGTCGCTGTCTGACGACGAAGAGAGTCCTCGTGGTGCGTCGTTGCAAGCTGCCCTTCTGACTTGGGTGAGATGTCACTTGTCGGTGGTACCGGAGCACGGTTTCGGCGTAGTTGTGCAGCCGATTTCCTGGTTGCTTCTGCTGCAGTAGCTTCGGCGATGGCTTCAGCAAGGCTGATGTCGCCTTTCGCCATCAGCTTGCTTTGAACGCCTGGTGCATCTAATCCCAGAACTATGCGATCTCTTAGCGCTTCTTCTAAATCGGTGAATCCACAGAGGCCTCCCAAATTTCGGAGGTCTGCTATGAAGTCGGCCACGCTTTCTCCCTTTCGCTGGCTCCTCTGATAAAACTCGTGCCATCTCACGAGCATAGGCACGGTCGGTGCGTAGTGATCTCATAGGAGAGGTTCGAGGTCGTCCCAATCCATCGCCTTCACTTCTCGGGGTTTTGCTAGTGCTTTAGCCATCTTAAATACGGTTGGACCGCAATGCGTTAGGAACACCGCCCGTTTCTTTCCTGGTGCGGCGTCCTTTAAGTTGTTGGTTTCTAAGAACATTTGGAAGCGATCCATGAAGGACTCCCAGTCCTCCTGTACTGGATCGAACGGAGCGGGTGGTACGACGACGCCGGACATGGTTCCGTTGTGTAGCGTCGTCTGTCACGTGCTCAGTGTTCTTCGAAGTTTCATTGGTTCAGATGTCTCCACATCCCACCTTCATCGCCAGTGTTATGTTTGGAGCATGGGTGAGAAAGAATGGAGACAAGCCTCTGAACGGTGAACTTCAGCTCTTTATTTACATAGTGACTTCTAACTTCTATAGCAGCTTTAACCCGCCTTATATAGGCAAACCCCGTAACTATTAACCAATAACCAACGAGGAGCGCTAGCTCTCATAACCAATAGGAACTCTCTATTAAGGGCCAATCGGATTCCCCGGAGCGGGCCAATCCGATCCGGCCGTTTAACAACCAATCAGAAGTGCAGGGCCAGAATCCTGCACTTACTCCAAGCTCACGCTTTATTAAAACTTTATACATTCACAACAAGATATTTTTTTGCATGAGCTACTGAAATAACTTTGGCTTACACAGCACTAGCTACAATAGGCCACTTCAGTCATTAAAGTTTCCATGCTGGAAACATATACACTGCTCAAAAAAATAAAGGGAACACTTAAACAACACAATGTAACTCCAAGTCAATCACACTTCTGTGAAATCAAACTGTCCACTTACATAGCAACACTGATTGACAATCAATTTCACTTGCTGTTGTGCAAATGGAATAGACAACAGGTGGAAAGCATAGGCCATTAGCAAGACATCCCCAATAAAGGAGTGGTTCTGCAGGTGGTGACCACAGACCACTTCTCAGTTCCTATGCTTTCTGGCTGATGGTTTGGTCACTTTTGAATGCTGGCGGTGTTCTCACTCTAGTGGTAGCATGAGATGGAGTTTACAACCCACACAAGTGGCTCAGATAGTGCAGCTCATCCAGGATGGCACATCAATGTGAGCTGTGGCAGGAAGGTTTGCTGTGTCTGTCAGCATAGTGTCCAGAGCATGGAGGCACTACCAGGCCAGTACATCAGGAGACGTGGAGGAGGCCACAGGAGGGCAACAACCCAGCATCAGGACCGCTACCTCCACCTTTGTGCAAAGAGGGACAGGAGGAGCACTGCCACTGCCCTGCAAAATGATCTCCAGCGGGCCACAAATGTGCATGTGGCTGCTTAAACTGTCAGAAACAGACTCCATGAGGGTGCTATGAGGGCCTGATGTCCACAGGTGGGGGTTGTGCTTACAGCCCAACACTGTGCAGGACGTTTGGCATTTACCAGAGAACACCAAGATTGGCAAATTTGCTACTGGTGCCCTGTGCTCTTCACAGATGAAAGCAGGTTCACACTGAGCACTTGACAAACGTGACAGGGTCTGGAGACGCTGTGGAGAACGTTCTGCTGCCTGCAACATTCTCCAGCATGACTGGTTTGGCAGTGGGCCAGTAATGGTGTGGGGTGGCATTTCTTTAGGGGGCCGCACAGCCCTCAATGTGCCTGCCAGAGATAGCCTGACTGCCATTAGGTACCGAGATGAGATCCTCAGACCCCTTGTGAAACCATATGCTGGTGCGGTTTCCTCCTAATGCAAGACAATGCTAGACCTCATGTGGCTGGAGTGTGTCAGCAGTTCCTGCAAGACAAAGGCATTGATGCTATGGACTGGCCCGCCCGTTCCCCAGACCTGAATCCAATTGAGCACATCTGGGACATCATGTCTCGCTCCATCCACCAATGCCACGTTGCACCACAGACTGTCCAGGAGTTGGGGGATGCTTTAGTCCAGGTGTGGGAGGAAATTCCTCAGGAGACCATCCACCACCTCATCAGGAGCATGTCCAGGCATTGTAGGGAGGTCATACAGGCACATGGAAGCCACACACACTACTGAGCCTCATTTTGACTTGTTTTAAGGATATTACATCAAAGCTGGATCAGCCTGTAGTGTGTTTTTCCACTTTAATTTTGAATGTAACTCCAAATCCAGACCTCCATGGGTTGCTAAATTTGATTTCCATTGCTAATTTTTGTGTGAGTTTGTTGTCAGCACATCCAACTATGTAATGAACAAAGTATTTAATAAGAATATTTCATTCATTCAGATCTAGGATGTCTTATTTTTGTGTTCCCTTTATTTTTTTGACCAGTGTACATTATACATGAGTTCAATTTTATGAATTCTGAAGCAGAGAATTACAGTGCAATATGTAAAATTACATATTACCTTCCTTTCAATACTAGGATATAAAATTATTCTAACAATACCCCCTAAAAAAAATCTGAAATAATGATCCATCAAATCATTCAAATCTCATGACAAACCACTTATCTTTCATCTTTGTCAAGAAAACTTTTGAACAGAACAAGGACAAACTAAAAATTACAAGAGTAGCTAAAAACCAACACTTGATTCTTTTGTACCTTAAGTAGCACATCAAGCCCTGATTCTGAAGTGTCCTCAGTCAAGAAATCTTGGTCTCCAAGTTCTCCATTCTTACATTTCTTCATGAGGAAAGATGAAAGAAATTCCAGGGGGTTTTCCTAAGGAATCATACAGATAAATTCTTAAAAGAATATGCCTATTGTTTCCTTTCCTGCAGATACAGCCACTGCCAATCAACTAGTAAGAGAGGAAGTATAGATAAGGTTTCAACTATTTCCTTTCATTTTAATACCGGTAAATTCGATCCAGGTTGTACCAGAGTAGCAAGTTATGGCATGATTCTACACTTTCACCAGGTAATTCATTTTGAATCATTTCTCCCAAGACACATATAAAGAAAGGCTGTAGAAACACAGGACAAAATGATCAGATTCATACTTCCTCATCACATGCTAAGGCTATCATGCACATGCACATAGATGTGGAAGATATGGAAAAACACAGGGCAGATTAATTTCACCCTTTGTAGCAGTCTCCTGTGCGATAAGATACTGGTGACAATTTGTTCTCAAAGCAACAACAACTGAGAGCAACTGTAACAGGGCATGTATTCACCTTTACAGAAGCCCAGGGATAGGAAAGTACTTTTTGGATGGTTGCTCAATAAAGAGAATTCTTCTTCATTAGCTAAATTAAATTAAAGCTATTTGCATTGTGTCAAAACATAGAATTCCTAGCATTTCTAATCACTTTCCTGCTTATCTCTGCATGCATCTTAAGTACTCTTCAGCTGTTATCTAAAAAAACAATTATGCAGAAAAAGGAAGAGATTAACATGTTCTGCACTTCTGCTGTTTTTTGCACACAGAGTGGACTGTGTATAGTATTGCTTTGTAACTGTGGCATTAAGTGCATAAATGCCATAGTACTGGAATAGGAAGCATAGTTTCAGTCTTCTTTTATACCCTTCTGTGTGTGATCAACTTATGAAGAGGACTATAAGTGTTCTGTCCCCTCATTTGAATTCTTGAGATCCCCGCGCTTTGATTGGCCAAAGCGCGGGGCGCTCGGATTGGCTAGGCGAGCCGTGCCGATTGGCTCACTGAGAATCTCCCACAATTGGTCAATTCGAATCGCGGGAGATTCAAAGCGGTGCCATTGACCGCGGCCGCCGCGGCTTGGAAATAAAAAGCCGCGAAGTTTTCCTTTAGCCTCAGTTCGGTCCCTGGCTAATAAAAAGAGCTTGAAACACAGTCACCGACTCCTGGCTTCTTTCCACGCAGACATAACAATAAGACACATTAGGTAGATCTGAGATAGGGACATCTACTAAAATGGATGCTATAATAACTCACTTAGCCTGTAAACTAGGGGTCTTCAAACTTGACTGCTTTAAGACTTGTGGACTTTCCCAGAATTCCTCCTCCAGTCATGTTAGCTCAGGAATTCTGGGAGTTGAAGTCCACAAGCCTTAAAGTTGTCAAGTTTGAAGACCTCTGCTGTAAACAAAGATGCTGCCAGGTTTTCCCTGTTCTGCTCACATCCCCCCGGAAGATTTTTGGAAGGGGGGCATAATGGTTATCAGACTAGTAAGTGCATTCACAGAGATATTTATTCCATGCACTGTTTCTTGCATCTTAGATATGATCCCACATATCCAAGATGCAAGAAACAGTAGTGTCAAGGGGATTGCAATGGTGTGACCATCTTAGTGATACTTTGTGCATAGAACCAGGGTTTTAGCTCCTGGTTTTCAGGACCACCACAAAGTAATATTACCCTGCCCCTCAGCAACAGGAATCAACCACCACATTGTCTTAAAGATAGATAATGATGCCAACAGAAGGACTCCAAATAAGTCCTCAAGTCAAAACTGATGTCATTGCAACTTAATATATAGTACTTTAAAAGATTACACTTATCATACGTGGTTTCCTCTTGAGAGTTCAACTAATCCATTAGCCAAAGTCTGGATTATTCTTCCGTTGTCTTGAATATTGGACCAAATCATAGTATTAAACATAATTTGACCTGTGTATGAAATATTAGTTACTTTAAGGTGTCACACTCACAGGGTTGCTACTTGTCATTACAAAGTTTTGTTTAAAGGGGGACAAAAATAGGAAATTCCCTTTAAACTAGATTATTTTGCATATTCTGATTACCCAGTTACTTGCACATGCACATACACAGATCCAGACACAGAGAGTTAGTTGATAGCATCAAATCTAGATGACTGCCAGCATTGAACCTGATGAGTATTTGAACAGGAGTCAAACTCATTAATGAGATTTTACACATAAATAGAGAGCCACTTTGCAATAGTGATTAACATTCCAGGCTAGAAAACAGAAAACTGAATTTAGGTCCCATTTTAAGCATGAAGCCAGTTGGCTACTTCGGTCTAGGAATTCTTTTCACCCCAAAGAAAGATGCAAGGGCAAACATATTCCCAATAAAACTGCAGGAGCGTGTCCAGGCCATTGCCAGGAGTCAACGTTGACTTAAAGCCGTACAAGCATGCACAAATAAACAACATGGAAAAATCCACGTCTATAATGTGCAGGCCAGGCCAAAAAACATCATCTGTATTTGTAGTAAACCGAACACCATTACTAAGGTGGGATGCATTTTTTTATACTGGCAAAAAGTCTAAAATATCCAATGGAATTCTTATTTCAGATATAACATAGAGGACCATAATGAGAAAAATTACCAAGAATTTTGCCAGCCATGTTCTTTTGCAAATCAAAAAAATATGGACTCAGCTTTTTCCTGACAACATCCAGGGCCTCTTCCAGCAGCTCGGTGAATCTGAGCCATATTTGCAGTTTTACTTCAGTGAGGTAGAGAAACGGAGGAGAACTTCCTTTCTGACTTCCTAGCCATTCACTGAGAACTGTAATAACACAAAAGTCATTTCCCTGTCCATGGACTCTTTCTTATGTCCCAATCTCTCTACTCCCCTCCCCTCAAAACCAGAATTAGCTAATATTTGGGGAGCACCAATGTTGTTAGCAAATAAGAAATTGCTAATATTTTTAATTTTCTGTTTTAAAACCCCCTGGAAAATAAAGCAAAGCTGCATATAAATGTTGTAGTAGGAACACGGTGGGTCATGAGGTTAGAATACTGGGCTGATGATCAGCTGTCTCATGTTTGAGATCCTTGCTGCTGTAGGACAGGATGAGGTCCTGTTACTCACTCCGGCTCTCACCCACACAGCGGTTTGAAAATGAATAATTGCAAGTATATAAATGGATATCACTTCAGTGGGCAACATCACGAGGACATGAAAGGAGTCCCCAACTGGGCACCCGCCAGGCAATGATGATGTCACTGGCAAATCCTTTAGCCATGGGAGCACTTCAGTACTTCTGACATAAAATATTGGTATTAATGATGTGTCATAATTAAATTTGTTTCTCTTTCCTCCAGTTTCCCCTGTTCAAAACGTATTGCTTGGACTTCTTGTAATTTAATAACATGTGGAAGCATACATGCATTGACAGACAACATTGTTTTACAGTGGCATCATATAGTTCATCCAGCAATTTCAATGGTCTTCTTAGTATTGTTAAGAAGCTCTAGAAGAACCTGCTGATGTTTGTTTAGATTCTTTCAGGATTCCATTACAAAATTCAATTTGCATCTGTTCATTGGGCCAATTCAGATCTCTGATCCTTAAACTTGATATGTCAGCTTCTGATTGGCAATAGTTCTCTGCCAGCAAATGTCATTAGCAATTTCATCCACTAAAAATCTAAGCTATATACATATTAATTCTGCTGAAGCTTCTGCCTGGGCCCAGCAACTTTGAGGAAAATAAGATAGGATGCAGCTGATTTAAAATATGGCCACCAATCAAATATTTGATGTAGATCTTCCCAAATATGTAGGAATTTTCTCCACCTACTGTGTTGATAAGACCCAGTAGCTATTCCTGTAGGAGTCCTGAAGAATGCTCCCGTTAGATGAGTCAGCTGTGAAAGGATCTCTTTTCCTGCCTCTGAAAATGATTAAAGTAATTGTTTAAAGGTATAGCATGAATTTGAGGATAAGATGTTATTTGAAATGTTGTGGATTGGGGCTGGTCTTTTGTGATGGAGAAATGGTTCCTTTTCTCATGTTAAATTTCAGATTTTTATTTTGTTTATATTAGAATATTGGGATCATTTCTTGACTTTCAATGGTATTTTGTTATACACTCAACTTACAAGCATTTGTTTCATGATCATTCACGGTTACAACGGCACTGAAAAAAGTGACTTTTGACTGGTTTTCACACTTATGACCATTGCAGCCTTCCTATGCTCACATGATCAACATCCAAACGCTTGGTAACTGTTTCATATTTATAACGGTTACACTGTCCTGTGATCACCTATTGTAACCTTCCCAGTTGGCTTCTGACAAGCAAAGTCAACCACATGATCCATTTAACAACTAACAGTGATTCATTTAACAATTGTGGCAAAAAATGGTTTTAAAATAGGGCACAATTCACTTAACAACTGTTTTGTTTGGCAATAGAAATTTCTGGCTCAATTGCGGCCATAAGTCGAGGACAGCCTATAGTTACAAGACAAGATGAGGAATGTTTAGTTTTATATATGTTGATTAAAAATTTAGACCTCTGGGACTTCCGGTTTTGCATGGCTTCGGAGCAGCAGGAATTTGCTTGTCTGCAATTCCTGCTGTGCTTGCTGCCAAGGTGCCCCCGATCCAAATGGGTCTGGGGGATATGGCTGCCCTGTAGAGGCAGCTGAAGAGAGAGGGGATCCGGACAGGGGTTTGGGGTGTCACAGACCCCCTCCCCAGCTGGAAAAACCCCTTTTTCCCAAGGTGGTGGAGTGGCGGTCAGTGATGGCCGTCACAAAGAAGCCTGCAGCCGGGTAAGATTTGTGTTGGACATTGCAGGAGGAAGTGAAAATTTGGCTGAGCCAAGACAATTACAACTCTTAATTACCCTGGAAACTGAACTGTTTGAATTGCCTGAGGATACATTGTTTCCCAAAGAAGACTGGAAAGCTGTGGTTAAAGCTGTTAAGGGGAAAAAATTTTTTTCTTAACTCTCCCTCCCCACAGAAATAGCAGACGGAGATCAAGAAAATCTACTTGGGCACGGAAGGTAACTCAATCTGAAATTTAAAGCCAAGGGATAAAGGATTTCTGGACATTGGATTTAAAAAAAAACAACAACTTAAAATTGATTTGGTTTGCTTTGTGACTTTGAGATCTTTGTGAAATTTTGTTTTTTTTAAAAAGGGACTAAAGACATTAGGGTTGCGTTAAAAAAGAAAGAAAGAAAAAATAGCATTATCTTTTGAAGGACTACAAATGGAATTTCAAAAACTGAAAAATGAAGATAAGGGCTCGTTTGGATCTATCTTTCGCTTTTTGGAAATGGCGATTTCTACCTACCAAGAAATACTATAGGAAGGTTGGGATGAAGGAGAAGAAGCCATCTTTAATGGACAAACACACTTAGTGGAGGAAGAAAAGCGGAAGGGGGGCAAGGAAAAGATGAACTTAGAACTTAAAAAAGCAACCAAGAAAAAGAAGGAGATGAAAAAGCAATATGATGTCAGAAAGCAACAGAAAAGAGAAATACAACAGATACAGAAGATTAAGAGAGTGAAATTGGAGAGATGGGGGGGGTCAAAAAGTTAGAATGGAGAAGAAAGAAAGGGGAAAAGGAAAGAGAAGTCAAAAAGGCTTTAAACAAGATGCAAAAAAAATTTTTTTTTCAGAGATAAGGGGTGAGATAATCTTTTTATAAAAAATGATTCTGCAAAAGTACATAAAAATGCATTGTAGACATTAGTATTTGAAGTTGAGTTAGAAAATTAGAATATTATATGATTTTAAAATGTATTAAAGCGAAGTCATGATTTAATTATAGAGTTTAATTTTTAATTTCATAATAGTATGAAATAGTATTTTTATTGTTTAAGAATTAATAATAGAATTTAATTTCTTATGAAACATTGCTTTTACTATATTATAAATTTAATATTTCTTTTTTACTTGTTTTTAGTTTTATTGTTACTTATTAAACTCAATATTATTTGTTTGTTTTACTATTTTGAATGTAATACTTTGAATGTACGGAGCAGAATCAGCACGGAAAATATGTATTATTTTAAGTGTTATTTAAGGGGAAGATAAAAAGTTGTCATATTTCAGTCTGGGTTTACAGGAGAAATATTGTATTAGATAGAAAGGATAAGTAGGTGATTGAAAGAAAACAGACCAAAGATGCAAATATAATTATTTAATTGAGATGGAATAAATAAAATAGAATTAAAAGAATGAGTAGGAGAGAGAAAATATATGGAAAATAGAGAATGTTAAATAAGATATGAGATAGTATATTAAGTGAGTATAAATTTTGATTGATGTCTGTATAAAAAGAGTTAACTCGGGATAAGTCGCCTTCCAAAAAGAAGTTTTATGTATATGTGTAATGTTTATGTTTTGTTTGTGTGTGTTAAAAAAAATTAATAAAGTTTGTTATAAAAAAAAAAATTTAGACCTCTGCTTGGATCTTTTGCTAGTAACTTTATTGAAAACATAATTACTTATTTGATTTGCTTATTGTTAAGAAATAGGTGATGAGATGAAGAATTTTATATTTGTTAGCTAAGAGGAAGTGGGTAGGTGAGATTTGGGATTCTTTACTGTCTACTTGCCACGAAGAGGGTAATGGATCATTTTCTTAGGGAGAAGGATTTTTTTTCCTTTATACATTTATTTTCTTGTGTTTTTTTTCTTTTAGTCCTTATTATCTTCTATTATTTAATTCAAACTTTTAATAAACATTTGGAAAAAAATGTAGAATGTGGCAATTGCAACCCTAAAATAAACACCAGTCTAAGAGTGGATGAATGCAATTGCCTGTTCCTTGTGGAGATAGGAAAACACATGCTCTATGTTGAGCAATCACTACCCCACAAGAAATGTGGTGTTACTTTCCCCTCAGTTTACTGCCTTTTTGAAAGAATAAGGCAAAGGAGATCTTTTCTTGACCCAATTACTGTGATCTCACAGGATTACTACTCCTTCTGGAATAGATTCACAATGAGGTGTTATGGCCATTATGGGGGAAAAAATCACTCAGTTTAATGTTTCTAATCAGCATGGGCCTTTTACTTTCTCTTCACTCCTCATATTTTATTATCCTTTTGTGCTATTTCTGTTGACTGAGCCTGCATCACAGAACTCTGCCTTGCATTATAATAATACTGTGATAACAATACTGTATGGAGGTGGGCAGGTGAGATGAGACTCTCTGTAATAGCCGGTGAATAATATATATTATTTATTTCACAGGATGATAAGGACTCTTCACAGGACATCCTATAAATAAATAGAGGAGGAAGCTAGGGCATAAGAGAAAATTGGATCCCTGGGCCTTTTTATCCATCAGAGAAGACTTCTTTCTTTTTTAATCAGAAAGTGAAAAGATGACAAACAATATTTTAGTCTTTGGCCCTTGAACCAACTCTCAGGGTCTTTGGCTCTTGAAGACCAATTCTGATACAGCTGAGGATACCTCAAATATTTTGCTAGGTGAAGCTACATTAAATGAAGTTATACTCAGGGGTATGAGGGTGCGAATTAGTGATCCCAAAGCAATCACACACACACACACACACATACAAGCCTTGGGGCTTCAATCACATGGCTACAGCCAACATCTTGATTTTTTGATCAATGTATGTCTCTGGTTATGTTTGTACTGTGGAAATGACTTGAAAGCATTAGTAAGTGGTGATAATGCCCACTTGCTGGCTAATATGTAAAAGGCACAGCCCAAAGGAAAAGGGTTTGGGAAGGAAGAGGAAAGAAGCAAAACCATTCATGGTTTGTAGCCATATAATTAACCATTTCATAACATATGGTAGCTCCTTTGAAGCCCCAACCAAATCAAAGGAGTTTCCTGTTTGATTAGAAACATCTATTGTAAACAAAGGGAAAGATGCCAATTTTTCTGAGTGGTAAGCTGGACTGACCTGAAGCTGCCAGAGGAACAAAGAGGTCTATGCTTCCACCTTCTTCTGGAGAGATAATATAACTTTTTAAGCACTTCCAAAACTCTCTCATCTCAGGTTTAAGAAGATTTGAGGCGTTAATTTTAAAACCTAAATAAAATTAAGCAAAGGATGCATTTAAGGTGAATGGACAATATTCAGGGTCTCAACTGTCTTGAACTGCAAAAAGATTCTACTACACTTCATCAGGAAGTATTGACCGATTCAATTTTTTTTCTCTAGAAGACGTACAAGTAAAATGCCAGGCTCCAATTTTGCTATCTTTACTTTTCAGATGCCCAAACTCCTATGGTTATATTTTTTAAGAAGTTATAAGATTGACATATATCACTGATACCAATAAGTTGGAGCTTATCTCTTAACTTTAGAGCCACAATAATATTTTCCAAGTGTAGGAAATGTGTAAGAATTGTCCTGTTTCCCTCTTCCTGATCCTTTTTGCATATATTTTTAGATTCTAATCAAACTGAGGCAGGAACCAGCAAAATCTTTCTTCCTTTGCAAATTGCAATCTGCCTTAATGATGACATATAAAGATTATCCAAGAGGTCAGGGCAAGAATATCTTGTTAGTATAATATATATGAGTTTTGCAAGTTTTTAAATCTTGGGCTGGCAGAAAAAAAATTTTCTTTGTGCTTTCTTGTTGTCTGATATTCTCTTTCTGTTCTACTTAGGGTTATCTACTTTTTTAAAGTATTTAAAATCCAATAAAGCTAATAAAAGGCTGAGGAAAGATAGACTTCTACATGAAATATTATTTGTATTTTTCCTAAGTAAGGAAATATGCCTTATATTGAACAATGAGAGCAAATCAAGTTACTGGAAAGTGAAGAAATTAATGCATTTTTAAACTATTTCATGCTTCTACCACTATAAATCACAGAAAAAAAAAAGGAAAGATTGATGACTGAAAACTAGTTATGGAAGTTATGATTATCAAAAATAACTTGCTATACTTTATGGTCTTTAAATGTCAGTGGAGGATGACAAAATTAGAGAAATATTATTAGGCCAAGTCAAAAATAATTAAATTTCACACTCAGAAGATCATTCAACTTCTTAACCAAGAAAAACAACAACAAAATTGTAAGAAGGGAAATTTATCATCTTGAAATTTCCATTTCAAGTATTGATCAGGTCTAAGCCTGCTTAGCTTTTTGATATCAACCAAGATCAATTAAGTGCTGGCCCTTAATTGAACCGAAACAAACAAAGAAAACCCATAGTTTCCTAATAAAATTTTCTATTTGGTCAATTTCGGATCTGATTAGGTTTTCTATTCCTCCATTTCCTAATCAATTCTGCATTATTTTCTCCAGTATCTTTCCAACAGAAATGTTTTTTAAAATCTATACTTGACTACTTCTATACTGTACATGGATATATTTGTCAGTTGTGTATTTTTTGCTGTTACTAATTTAAAAATATTTTAACAATAATATTTTATATAGTTGTCTTTTTTTTCTGGAAGAGATTTGTTTTCCATAATCAGCTAGAACACAGGTAAATCAATATAGCTTGCAATGTGTCTCCCAATAACTCAGAGTCTTAAGGGAATTCATTTTGACATACTTCAACTCTTCCTTGTAATATTTCAGTACAAAATATCATATCACCCATTCAAGATAGTTATTATTTTAACTTAACCCTACCTTGAAGCAAGTTAATCTCTCTGGAATCTCCATCACTAATTATCCCAATACTCTTTGCTATTTGGCCATCCAAGGCCCTTTCTACTGAATGAATAAGGCTTTCCAGTGTGGTCCCAGTATGTTCATAGACTATCGGAACCACACCAGGCTTAACACTGTCCACAAACATCTGAAGTAAAATTGGAAGAAAACAACAAGTAAGAACATAGTTTTTAAATTAAAAGCAAACGTGAATGAATTCCATCAGTCTAAAGACATTCTCACATTGTGCTATATTTGAAAGTTCTTGTTATTGGATACGATTCATTTTTATGACTACAAAAGGAAAATGTTAAACGTATTCATAAAATGAATTACTCATTGAAAAACAGAGTTGAAAATATAATTGAAATCATCAAATGCAGCTGCTGAGATTGGTTCCATTATTAAAGTATTTCAGGACATTTTCCTTTTCTATATTCTACCTTCCTATAAATTAATTTATCCATTATTCTGAGCCACATATTCTGCACAGAAAGTCTATTTTATTTATTAGTTGGTTGGTTGGCTGATTTTTATTTTTATTTTTTTGCAGTTCTAGGTCACACTATGCCCAGCAGACTAGTTAAAACAGTACTATACGACTGCTACAAAAACATCAAAATACTCATAATAGTATCCCTATCCCTTAGTCAGGTGTAAGGACATGATGGAATAATATTGTTTTCACTTGCTTACAAAGAGGTGGGAGTCACCTGTAACTCAATGGAGAGATACGTTTATAAAATGGGCTATTGCTAAGAAGTCCTGCCACCACCTCCAACTTTTTCTTCACAAAGGGATGAGGATCTCTAAATAGACTCTCCCATGGTTAAATTGGGTGGGGAGATTTCACTCCACCAAGCTATCACCCAATATAACAGGCTGCTATGCCATGTAGGACTTTATAGATAACAACCAACACTAGCAGTTGAACCACTAGTCTACTGATAATCATTACATTGGCTTCAAAAGTGGTGTTTTTCTGCACAGGACTGACTAGCCAATATTCTAGTTGTTGATTTTGTACCACCACTAAGTATTGTTAACAATTTTCTAGCTGCCAAATTAGAAAAAACAAGACTAATGTCCAGAAAATAGTCCAATAACTATACTTTTCAAAGCTACTTGCACTTCTGAGGCTTAGGTAAAGTACCAAAAGAACTCAAAGAATGATTCCACCCCAAGCACACAATAAACCATGTATCCTTGTTCATGCTAAGCCACAGTTCCAGTTAGCCAACAAACATCTACTGTAAACTGTGGTTTACTCTCCTAAACTGTTTTTAAAATTCAGTATTGAAATAAAATAAATCACATGGAAATATGGAAGAATGGAAACAAACCCCACCATTGCATGTATATGCACAGTTTTAAAAACATAATGCTATTTCCTCCTATTTTAGATGGCATCTTTCAAAGTTTATTAGTTTGACACGAGATAGCAATAGCAGTAGCACTTAGATTTGTATACTGCTTCACAGTGCTTTCTAGCCCTCTCTAAGTGGTTTACAGAGTCAGCATATTGGCCCCAACAATTTGGGTCCTCATTTTACCGACCTCAGGTGGAAGGCTGAGTCAGCCTTGAGCCTAGTGAAATTTGAACTGCCAAATGGCAGGCAGTTGTCAGTCACCAAAATTAGCTGTAGTACTGCATTCTAACCACTGCACCACCACCGGTCTTCTAGATGGCCTTTCTCCAATATTTGCTTATGCATTAGAAGAAAGCCCATCACAAAAATGAGTCAGAAGGCTCTGTTAATCAGCCAACTGAGTTTAACATACTTATTCATCTTGGAGAACTAGCCTTTAAAGTTTTCAACACAATGCAAATATATGATGGGAAAGGCTACAAAGAACTGGCTTTCTTTCTGTTTTTCACTCCTCCCCAATTTTAGTTCATACCAGTAGTAGTATTCAAATGTTTTTACTGCCGGTTCTGTGGGCGTGGCTTGGTGGGTGTGGTTTGGCTTGGTGGGCATAGCTTGGTGGGCTTGGCAGGGAAAGGATACTGCAAAATCTCCATTCCGTCCCCAATCCTGGGGGAAAGTTACTGCAAAATCCCATTCCCCTACCCCACTAGCCTGCTTTCCAACCCCATTCTCCTGTGCAGGGCAATAAAAGAAGATGTAGTCGATCAGCTGGGACTAGAGAATAGATAGAGGTGGGGCCAGTCAGGTCCTCTGAACTGCTCAAAATTTCTGCTACCGGTTCTCCAGAACAGGTCAGAACCTGCTAAATACCATCTCTAGTTCATATAGTATATTAAAATATAGTGATATATGAAATATATTTTCATTTAGTTTGGATCCTTGTGTTTTGCCTTTTTGACCTAGCAGATTTTCTATTGTTTGATTGGTTCGATATATTTGATTCATCGCTTCTCCTTATATGTACAAAAGGGAAGAAGACATCTCATTCAGCCCCATGGAGGAAAATTGGAAAGACAAATTCCATAAAGTTTTACCTCATATGCAGGAATGTGGGAGGATATCAAGACCAGGTGTGGATGGAGCGAATGCATCCCATTGGGGTATCCTTGGGCAACAGGCTGACAAAATCTGTGAGACAAGTTAGGGCATGAACTACTACAAGTAATATTCCTTCTGTACAAATAAAAAGTTAATATTACATATGGTGTTTTATGATTATGATAAAATGTTACACAAATGAAGTTCCACTTAGAAGTTTCCTCTCCTCTCCATCCCAATCCATTGGAGTGACTTAGAAGGCAGCATATTTTGATGTGTTTTAATTAGATAGAAAAAATATTATTTGGGCATATTATTACTGTGAACCACCCAGGATTTTAAGAATGGACCAGAATATAAGCCTTTTAAATAAAATAAACAAAGTGAGGGTATGGACATATAGATTGATATGGGGCAGTGCTCCAACAGGTTGTTAGAAAAGGTCACATCAGTTCCTCCAACCAGTAGCATCGAGTGGAAGTGGACAGAAGCTAACCCTGTAGCTTCCATGGTCCTTCTCCTTTGCTCTTGTAACTTCTGTGGCGAACATGATCAACTGTGGCAAACTCCTGC
Source organism: Hydrophis major (assembly GCA_033807585.1). NCBI lineage: Eukaryota > Metazoa > Chordata > Lepidosauria > Squamata > Elapidae > Hydrophis > Hydrophis major. The sequence continues at coordinate 322,899,118 of CM066328.1, read as the reverse complement.
AAACTCTAGATTTATGGACTTTGGTAGAGGACATCAATCCATGGTACACCCAGATGAAGATAGAAAAATATCTGCCCAAAACTCCAGAGATCCAATTGCTAGTCAGAATGGATAATACTGGATCAGATGAACCAATTACTGAACTTCATTCATTCTGGGGAAGATCTTTGGGTTCTGCATGCAGCAGCAGCAGCAACAACAACAATAGTAGCAGTTCTCTGCACAACAGAACAGGAGCCCTAAGCTTTTAAACCAGGATTGGACAGACAGGCAATCCACATTTTCTCTTGTCCTGAAGTTGCAACTAGATATGGAGCTCCCTGTAATTTCTGCTTTAAAAAAGAAAATACAAATGTGGAAAGTCCAAACTTCATTTGTTTGAGATGGGCAAAAATAAAAATTGAATAAATAAGTAAATGATAAATAAACTTTGATCCATCTTATTTCACACATAACTTTTTAAAATGGTCAATAAAATCAGCACAGGCAAGTCATCATGCTTACTAAATGATCTCATTAATTCCTGGTGGTATTATGGCTCCTCCCTGAATTTATCATGAAAAGTTCTACCTGTTTAGCAGCAAATTTGCTAAATTTGTATTATGGCTCCTCCCTGAATTTATCATGAAAAGTTCTACCTGTTTAGCAGCAAATTTGCTAGCTTAAATTCCAAAGCCACTCCCCTAATATTTCAGAGGCTGCCTTTTTTTTTTTTTAATCATAAGAGAAAAAAGTTGTGCACTCAGCTTCCAAAGGTCACCCTGGGCCTACATCCATATTGAAGTCTCCCTCTAATATTACAACAGCAGATTTCCTCTCCTGCAACAGGATTTCCCCTGATGTTGTCTCCCCCCACCTCCCCACCCCTTCACAATTGTGTGAAAGCAACATATTTGTTCAGGAAGCTTCAGATCTGAGGGAAATGCAATTGCTGCAAAGTCAACAAATCTTTTTGTCCCACTAGCAGACAGAAACAGACTAGATACTACACAGTGCACTGTTATCACTCCTTCTTTTGCTGAATCTCAAAAACAGGGTTCAGAAAGGAATAGCACACTATTTCCTGCAACAGCAAGGTTTCCCTCGGTCACCAACTGGAAATAGAAAATTCTAAGGCAAATGTTTTAATTTAAATCAACCTGTATACTAATTTTCTCAACCTTGGCAATTTAAGATGTGTGAGTTGCAACTCACATAATTCCCCTACCAGCCATGCTGCATATAAATCTCCACAGTAGCACCCACGGATAAAAGCTATCCCAGAGATAGGCATTTCTTGGCTATTTATGGCAGAACAGATTAGCTGAACGGAAGTCCTACTATCATCTCCATCATAAGGCAATTAATCAGTATCCAAGCAAGCAATTTTCTCTCTCAGACTGGACATTGTATATTGTACATACTTTGCAACACAAAAATTGAATGCCGCCAGAGGAAGGAAAGACAAGGAACAGAGGGAAGGGGAGAGGACAAAGAGAGGAAACATGTTTTTCCTCCTTTCTTTTAGGGAGGGCACAGCTATAGAGCAGACAAATGTCTTCAAAGTTTACAGCTTTTAAGAAATACAGAAGGCAAGCAGATGCTGGGAAAATACTGCTATGGCCTATATATAGTTCCATTGTCAAACCCCCATGTTGCAAGGAAACTCTGCTTCTGCCCCAAGACAGGGAGAATTTTTTCTTAATTCAGATGGTGAACAGGATCAGACAAGATTCCCTTCTATCTCTAGCTCTGAACCCTCATAGAAACTTTTGTTGACTGTCTTCTTTCCATAGGCAGAAGAGACCTTAATTTGAAAAGGCATTTACCTTTCTGGTAGAGATTTCTCAGATGACAAGATGAGCGGCTTCTCAGCTTCTAGTTTAAACCCTGATGCAGATTTAGCCTGTCGATAAATATGTTTGAAAAATGAATTAGTTGTGGAAAGTACTTTTTCAATAAAAGCATTGAGAGAGAGAGATATTACATGGCATATCTAAGAGGAACCGCAATTCTAAGGATGATAGGTGTATACTCAGGAACACGGGCATCAAACTCGAGGTGTCACATGATGTATCGCAACATTTTTACCCTTCATGGAGCTAGGGTGAGCATGGCCTGTGCGTGACAGCATCCAACCTGTGGGCTGCCAGTTTGACACCTCTGTTCTAGAACAGTGCTTCCCAACCTTGCCCATTTTGGAGTCTTGGACTTCAGTTTCCATAATTCCTCAGCCTGCAGGACCACTGATAAGAATTCTGGCAGCTAAAGCCCATACCCCTGAAAATGGCTAAGCCTGGGAAACACTGCTGCAGAAGAGACAAGACATCTAAGTGCTACATTCCTGCAGGAGGTATAGATTACCTGCTGAAGGATGAGGAGTAAAGATGATACCATTCATAGAGGAAGAGTAGGAAAAAAAAGTCTACCGTCTCAACTCAGGTCTTCGAGGAAGGTTTCTCGTCTGTGTATTATTTCCCTTTTATTTGTTTGTTTGTTTGTTTTGTCAAGTGATTATAAGATAACAGGTATAAGTATAAACATAGCTATGAATACATGAAATGGACACATATAAGAAAAATAAAAAGAAACAACAGGACAGGGATGGTAGGCACATTGGTGCGCTTATCCACGCCCCCTACAGATCTCTTAGGAAAGGGGTGAGGTCAATAGTAGATAGTCTAAGGTTAAAGTTTTTGGAGTTTGGGGAAGAAACCACAGAGTCAGGTAGAGTATTCCAGACATTGACCGCTCTGTTGCTGAAGTCATATTTCCTGCAATCAAATCTGGTGAGTTTGTATCTATTGTGTGCTCTTGTATTGTTGTGGTTGATGCTATATTCATTGACAGGTAGGACATTGCAATATATAATTTTATGTACTATAGTTAGATCAGACCAAAGACAGTGTAGTTCTAGGTTGTCTAGGTCTAAAATTTCAAGTCTGATGGCATAGGTATTCCGCTATGAGTAGAGGAGTGGAGAACTCTTCTTGTGAAATATTTCTGCACTTTTCAGCAGACCCCCCCCCCAAAAAAAGGAACAAATCTACGAGCAACTAAAATTTGCTGAACAAGAAAATAAAAGAAGTTGCTGCCCAGTTTGTCCCTTGGCCTAGGCCTTCACAGTCAAGATATATTCTGTGATTTGGAGGCATTAACAACTCTTAATCCCAAAGGTGGTTATAAGGATACAACTGGGAGGAGAAGAGATAATATATTGTCATTATCGTATTGACATTCCATTTTACATTTAAATTGCAATGGATTTTCCTGCATTTTCTTTTTAATGAATTGAACTCTGGGGATGTACAGGTCGGGAGCATGTTAATTTGCTCAGAACAAAGGAACGGGGTAATATTTTTGATGAATACAGATCCCCAGAACATTGACATTTAATTCCTCTATTGTTGGTTAAACATTTTAGTCTTCTGCTACAAAGATTCAGATTGAATTATTGAAGCCACATCAATTTGCTGCTGTTTAACCAGCTAGATCTGCAGCAAGGCTAAAATGGAAAGCATCACACCTCATCTTGAGAATGTTAGCAGTGCCTGCTGAAATTCAGGAAGGACTGTCAAAATACAGAAAATGCTGCTTCTTGAATACAAAATTTCTCTAAGAAGGAAAAAAAAGACACTAAACACTCCAGACAACATCTGTGTGTGATACAAGCAGAGATAGTGTCTGCTGCAGCCATTGGAGAGTACCAGACAAGAAGCCACTACCCTGCAGCATCTTTGCTAGTTCTTAGATTATTTATGTAAGTCAGTGTTTCTCAACGTTGGGATGGGAATGCTGAGAGTTGAAGTCCACACATTTTAAAACTGCCAAGGTTGAGCAAATCAATGTCAATCTGCACAGCCATTTGCAGGAGGTAGTTTATTTTATTTTTTTATTTTATTTTTTTATTTATTTTGTCAAGCGATTATAAGATAACAGGTATAAGTATAAGCATGGTTATGAGTACATGAAATGGATATGAATAAAAAAGAAACAATAGGGCAGGGACGGTAGGTACGTTGGTGCGCTTATGCACGCCCCCTACAGACCTCTTAGGAAAGGAGTGAGGTCAATAGTAGACAGTCTGAGGTTAAAGTTTTTGGGGTTTGGGGAAGAAACCAAGAGTCAGGTAGAGTATTCCAGACATTGACCACTCTGTTGCTGAAGTTGTATTTCCTGCAATCAAGTTTGGTGTGGTTTACCTTGAGTTTGTATCTATTGTTTGCTCTTGTATTTTTATAGTTGAAGCTGAAGCATTCATTGACAGGTAGGACATTGCAATGTATAATTTTATGTACTATACTTAAATCAGACCAAAGGGGTCATAGTTCTAGGCTTTCTAGGTCTAGAATTTCAAGTCTGGTGGTTTGACAGAGTGGTTTTCCTACCATCGTTATTCAGTCAGAGAAGACTGATGGAAACCCAGGGACAGCAAGATGAGATTAACAAGACCAGGGATTGGCATTGGGGACCCCAGTGCCAACATCAATTGTTTAGCAGATCCTCAAGCCCCCTTTTTAAAGCTCACTGACTCAGATGCCTACACTGCTCTCCTTAAGACATGCTTAAACTCTAAACACTGTTACTCAACATTATTTTGGGGATGAAGCTCTGTATGCATGGATATAAAAATTGAAACATTTAGGGAGGGGGAAAATAATACCTTCATTAATAATTCAGATGATAATTCAGCCTTGTCATAGATAGACTGAGATAAATGTGGTTGAAATCCAGATTTGTAAAATCCTGAGCTCCGGGTTCCACTTATCCAAGGTGGACGAGCTTTGAATAATTCCTCTGAAAAATAAATCCCATTCAACTACATTGTATGTCAGTTTCAAAAGATAATTATTTATGTTCTGTTTTTCATTGTCAGGTTATATTATTAATTTAAGTATATATTTTAATTTACAGTCAGTTCTAGATTTTAATAGGCTGTACAAGATTCCTAATCTTGAGAGAATTTAGAGGGAGAAGAGAATTTATAGGCCACCCACAACTAGACTCTCATTTTGATCTTTATAAAAGCGATGCACAAAAAATGCAAATTGCTCTACTAAAAAGGGCAAACCATTCATCTTATTTATCATAATAGGATTGACATGACTTGTTCAATTTTGTCTTCCTATTCTTTTTATCGCAATGCCTGTATTGAGAACATGCCATGGGGGTGAAAATAAAGGATTTGGTCCACAAATTTCTGAACAGGTTGGTTTTAAAAAAAGAGAGACAATACTACCATGTTTCCCTGAAAATAAGGTCCAACTGGAAAATGAGCCCTACTTAGCATGATTTTTCAAGATGCTTGTAATAGAAGCCCTATCCCCAAAATAAGCCCCAGTTAAGATTGTCAGCCAGATGGACACATTTAGTACTATATTTCCCCTAAAATAAGATATCACCTGAAAATAAGCCCTAATATGTCTTGTGGAGTGAAAATTAATACAAGACCCAGTGTTATTTTCTGGGAAACAGGGTAGATCTCAAGGCTGCAGTTACACTCTTTGAGGAAGGTGGACAGTTCAGAAATGTGGAAAATAAAAATAAATAAATAAAGTTAAAGGAGAAAACTACTGGTATCCAAAGCCAACTGGCACAAGCAGAGAATCAAATTCATAGGAGCAGCAAGAGACAGAGGAGAAAGAATGACTCATTCTATAAACTGCATTCCACTTCTGCAATCATTTCATATGACATATAGGAATCATTCATAAGGGTATTTTAAATTAAGCCTCATGGAAAATAATTACATTAATTTAACAATGCCCTAATATTCTTATCACTTTGCTGCATTTGGAAAGAGGTCAAACACAGCCTAACCTTTTCCACTTTTCTGTCTAATGCAATTATTTAAAAAGCTATTTATTTCAGTATATTTATTTCAGTTTTAGGTCCTTGGGGCTTGCTAGGCACTCCTATGCATCTCATATATTCTTAAGTACTTAATGATTCCCAGCTGCTACAGATAAAAAATAAGATCCTCTCTTACTAACAACTGAACCAAAACTGACTTTTGCGTACTGCCAGTCCTTCTCGAATAAATTTCTGAAGACATTTTGCTTGACATTTTTCTTCTTGCTCTTCAATTTTTGCTTTGAAATCACTGATGGTGCTTTGGTATGCAGTTCTCCTAGGAGTTAGATAATCCAGGCTGGTTGCACAGGCAATATAGTATCGCTTCCAAGCGCCATATTCATTCTTTTCAGGAACATATGGAAGAAACCATCCTAATTTAAGGCATATTGGCATCCACAGACAGTCCTTAAGGAAGTGAAAACATTTATTTTCAAAGAAAAGTTATTACCAAAGCTTATCAAATCAAATAAAGTATGATTTAATTGTTGATAACAGCAGATATGTTAAAGAAGCAGATCTATGGAAATGATGTACACAAATATCAACTTCTCTCTTTTCCTTGATTTGGAAGGTACATGCAATCTGTTTTATTTAAAAGAGACTTAAAAGTAATTCCTTGGATTTTAACTCAGGAGCCTCATCATTTGGTTTAATTTTAATTGGATTTGAATAATTATTATGATCATACCCTAATAATATATGAAAATAGAAGAAATCGAGAAAAATAGTAAGTGAAATGGATAAATAGTACAAAAATAAATAAATAGACATAGAAGCAAAGCTATATCTACATTCTGCTGTTCCATATGTATGTTAATTCATACATATGGATCTGATGTCACCTGAATGTAAAATTAATTATTGCCAATTATTCTATTGCTGTCAGGGGCATGGATGTGAAGTTTTAATTAAAGCAATTTATTATTCATGCCTCTGCACAGCAATTACTCAATTAATGGTTAGCACTATTTTAGTGGTAGATAAGAGGCAACTGAATTCAAGAAGGGTTGAATTAGTCCATTTGTGACTATGTAAGGTCTAGGCTGATTCCTTTTTTAACTCTGCCCACAGATTCTGCTACTCCTTCTCCTACAATTGCCATGCCTTCTCCCACTTTAAATTTGAATAAGGCCAATGAATTTTAATCATTGACAACAGGACTATTTTCCTTCCATATGAAATGGCTATAATTAAGAGACAAGTAACACAAATGGGAAACTTCACTGGAGAATGTTACAAATGTTCATGCCATTTCAAATCAATGAGCATAAGAATTTGGTGTTTAATTGGGATGTCTTCAAAGTGGCTCTGCAACCCTCAGTCTCAATTTTGAACTCGATGGGTTCAAAAGTGAGGGAAGGATAATATGTTGAATGTTGCTGAACTGCATTTCTGAGTATCTCACCATGGGTCATGTAATCTGGAACAGCTGGGAATTGAACTTTACTTAGAAGACCATGGTTCTACAACTCTAACATGTAGCATTGGCTCATGAGAACAAGGCATAGTCTGATACTACCTGTTCAGTTAAAAATTTCCAGTGCCAATTGACCTGGACTGCAGTACAAAGATCCCTCGGACCGAGAAAGGAGAATACATATAGAGATATGAAACGTGGCAGTAGAGTGGTGAAATCTACGTGGGTCAGTGGGATATTTTCTACAAGCCATTTTTCAGCACACCTATACAACAAGGAAGGAAAACACAACAACAACAAAAATGAAATGAATTATTGGATCTGGGGAAATACTTACATTTATTGACAGGAGAAGAGGATTGTACAAATGTGAACCATAGCTTGTGTTAAATACAAAGCAACATCATGTTTTGAGGTTCTAAACATTTAATGAGTAAGCCATTATTAAACCACCACCATCCCGTTTTCTCCCCATCTATTCAACTTCTCAAGTTCACTTTCATTTTCATGTGGCAGCACCTCTTCATGCAGGGCAACACCAATATTTTTTGTTAGTGTCTGTGAATTGACACATGATTATAGTCTCCAGTTTTATAGGAAGCTGGTGGGCAGTTCAAATTTAAATACTGTATCAGGAGGCCAAGATCTTTGGTATCAGAGGTAGATCTCCATCCGATGTACTTTTCCCATTCTGGCCCACCTTCCCCCGATTTCTTGGAAAATAGGGCTTTGTGTTGGACAAAATGTATTTTACTCTTAAAATACATTTACTCCTTAACTCCTTTGTTCCATAATTTATGGAATGAGACTTTATCTTGTCATCTATACAGAAGTAAGGTATTCATGTATGTATTTTATAACATATTTGGACAGAGCTACCACTAGCCCAAAGATCTACCAAAAGTTATAGCTAAATCACAACTGTTAACACAGAAAATTATTAAATACCTAGGAAATAACCATATTAACAATGCTAAATTAATTTAAAATAACTTTACAATATATATAGTTTCTGCCTTAGCACCAGTCATTTTTTTGAATTCTAGATACCAAAGGTTGGAAATATTCCTTTTGGTCCATTAAATTTAATACATTTTACATGAATTAGTACTTCTAGATCTCTGTTTGGGAGATCTCAATGAGCTCCAGCTAATTATAGGACTGGATTCTAGAAAAAGCAAACAATGGTGCAGTAAATAATTTATATTATAGGAAGTGCTCTTGCATAATCTACTTTTTCTTTTCACAAAGCATAGTACTAAAGCAAGTAGATCACTTACTTCAGCTGTGATTTATTGCACTGGTTCAGTATCAAGAAGAGAAATTGCTTGCGTTGTTTGTCTGTCCACAAATCAAACCAGTGGCTTATAAGTCTGATTCTTTCCTGATAAAGCTAAACAAAGTCACACATTTTTTTAAATAAAATAGACAGTTCAATAACATACAAGATGTCGTGTCTGCAAAAGAAGCTCAGAGTCGGTGACTTTCATTCAAAGCTCTTTATTTACAATGGGAGAACCGAACCGGCGAAAGGCAAAAAGCCTGTGGCTTTTATACCTTTCGCAGCGGCGGCCGCGGCCAATGGCAGCGATTCAAGTCTCCCGCTCTTGGTTTGAACCAATCGCGGGAGACTTCAATCGGGCCAATCAGCGCGGCTCGCCTGGCCAATCAGAAATCCCCGCGCCTTAGCCAATCAAGGCTCGGGGATTTCGAGTATTCCAATTCAGGACATAACACCCCTCCCCTCTTGGTATGGTCCATCACGTGGTGTAGTCACGCAGGTAGGCGGGGCTCCGTCGAGTCCTAGTTGACCTGCGCAACTCACTTGCATGCTGTAACTCGGCCGGAGCGGTCATCTTTTTGGCTGCTCCTGCCTCTGTGCGAACCGGCTGGATGATCGGGCCGGTTCTTTCGCCGTGGCTCCCGCCTGGGCCTACCGGGTCGGTTGAGCTACGGATTTCGCCGCTCCCGCTTGGCTTCTCTGAGTCGGTAGAGCTGGCCAGGTGGTTCTTCTCCGGAGGGGACTCGCGATGGCTGTGTTCCGGTGAGTATTTTTGGTTTATTTTTTCCTGCGATTGTCTCTCCGGGTATTCCCTCCCCCCTTGGTTCGTGTCTTGGGGGTTGAGGTCAGTCGCTGTTCGTGACCTGAGCTGGTCGATATGTTGTTTCCAGGCTCGCCCATCGATGGTTTGGAGCCGGTATGACCGTGGACCAGTGACTTGAGTTATGACGGCTGGGATCCATAGGGGGTCCCCCGTCATGTTCTTTGCATAGACTAAGTCACCTGGGTCAAATGTCCGGTACCTGGAGCTGGAGTCTGGGGGCCGCTCCGGGTTATAGGTCGGGTGTAATCTGTCGAGTGGGGACCTCAGCTTTCTGCCCATTAGAAGTTCTGCAGGGCTCTTGTTAGTTGTGGTATTGGGAGTGATGTGCTGTATGAAGAGCAGTTTGTTGATTTTGTCGCTGATCTCCCCGTGGTCCATTTTCCGGAGGGTCTTTTTCGTAAACTGGACCATCCGTTCCGCCCTACCGTTCGCCGCCGGATGCGCCGGTGCTGTTAATGCGTGGCGGATACCCCTCTCTGCCAGGAACCGTTCGAAATCGATGGAAGTGAACTGGGGCCCGTTGTCTGAGACGACGACGTCTGGGAGGCCGTGTGTGGAAAACAGTTTACACAGTTCTTTAACGACGGCCTCTGTGGTAGTGGATTTCATGTCGCATACCTCCAACCAATTGGAGTACGCGTCAACTGTGATTAGAAAAGTATGCCCATTTGTGGGGCCAGCAAAGTCTAGATGGATTCTGGACCAGGGCCCCCGTGGTGTTTCCCAGTCCCGGATAGGTGCTGCGGGTGGGCTGGATCTGGTCTCCTGGCACCGGTGGCATTTGGCGACCCATGCTTCAATTTGCTTGTCCATCCCTGGCCACCAAGCATAACTCCTGGCCAGGGCTTTAGTCCTGACGATGCCAGGATGACCCTCATGTAGCATCTCTAATACCCTCTCTTGCAATCTGTCCGGAATTACCACCCGGTCACCCCACAGAATACATCCTCTCAGTAGTGAAAGTTCAGTCTGGCGCTGACGGAATGTTTTAAAAGTCTCGTCATTGTCTTTCTCCGGCCAGCCTTTTTCTAACCAGTGTAAGATTAGTGCCAGACGCCTGTCTTTAACGGTTTCTCTGGCAATGTCTGATGCGGTAATAGGTAAACTCTCAATACTTAGGGTGTTTGTTGTTGGTGCTGGGTCAGGTTCAGAGTCAGATAAAGGCGAGCGGCTTAAAGCGTCCGCATGCGAAATTTTCTTACCTGGCTTGTGTAGCAGTTCGTAACTGTAGGCTGCCAGGAATTCGGACCATCTTGTCATCCGGGGTGACAAGATGTTCGGCGTGGCTCGGTTTCCAGCGAGGATGCCCAGCAATGGCTTATGATCCGTCACGATGGTGAACGGGCGGCCGTACAGGTATTCGTGGAAACGCTTAACGGCGGCAACTATAGCCAAAGCTTCTTTGTCCAGCTGGCTATAGTTCCGTTCCGGTTTAGTCAGAGTCCTGGAGAAAAAAGCGATGGGTGCTTCTCTCTGGTCTGGGAGGGTGTGGCTGAGGACAGCACCGACGCCGAAAGGTGATGCATCGCAAGTGACAGCTAAGGGCAAGGTTTCGCTGAATTGCATCAGGACGGCGTCGGAGGTGAGGAGGTCTTTGGTTTTTTGAAAGGCGGCTTGCTCTCGTCTCCCCCAAGTCCAGGCTGCCTTCTTGTCTAGGAGTCTATGTAAAGGTTCCGCCGCCGTTGCCTTTTGAGGTAGGAAAACATTATAAAAATTTAGTAAGCCTAGGAACGCTTGTAGTTCCGTTTTGGACTTTGGGGTGGGGGCTTCCTTGATGGCTTTCACTTTTTTAGTCGTAGGGTGAATGCCATGCCGGTCTAGGAGATAGCCCAAAAACTCTACTTGCTTTGTACATAGTTGGCATTTTTCTCGTTTGACTTTAAGTCCTGTTTCTTTAAATTTTGTTAAGACTTGTCTGAGTCGGTTTTCTAATTCGGCTTCGTTTGGCGCCGCCACTAATACGTCATCGAAATAGGGCACCACCCCCTTGATGCCCTGTAGCAAACGTTCCATCAGGCTCTGAAAGATGCCTGGTGCCACGCTGACTCCAAATTGGAGTCGGTTACACTTGAAGGCCCCCCGATGGGTCACGATTGTTTGGGCTTCCGCCGTTTTCTCATCCACAGGTAGCTGCTGATATGCCTGGGCGAGGTCGAGCTTGGCAAAGACTTTGCCCCCTCCCAGTGAGTGCAGTAAATGTTGCACTATTGGGACTGGGTAGGCGCTTTGTTGCAACGCGCCATTTAGGGTGGCCTTATAGTCCCCGCAGATTCTCACGGACCCGTCTGGCTTTACTGGGGTCACTATAGGGGTCTCCCATCTGGCATGGTCTATCGGTTGCAATACCCCTTGTTTGATGAGCTTGTCGATCTGCTCGTCAATTTTAGGCTTTAAGGCGAATGGTACCCTTCTAGGTTTAAGCCGCTTAGGGGGAACCCTTGGGTCTAGGTCAAACGAGATAAGGGGCCCCTGGTACTTGCCCAAGCCTCCATCGAAGACCTCCTGGAACTCTTGGGTTAGCCGCTGTTCCCAAGCTTCGATGGTGACGTGGTTGACACCTGTCAGCGCGATGTTAAGCGGGGTGAACCATTGTAAGCCCAGTAGGCTTGGGCGGTCGCGGTCGACGATCGTGAGTGGCAGTTGTTCGGTGTGGCCTTTGTAAGTTATATTAAAGTTCTTGGTGCCCACTACCGGGACGCGATTCTCTTGGTAGTCCTTTATGATGATCTTTTGGGTATGCACGTTTCTTTTTTGTAGTGTAGGCACTAGTCTTTTGATTTCACGCCATGCAATCATGGAAAGGTAGGACCCGGAGTCCACTTCCATTTTGCATGGCTGGCCTTCGATATGGACTTCTACGTGTACCTTTCTGGCGCCGTCGGAAATGGCGTGGCCGATGGTCACCGTCTGGTGGGTCTCTTCTTTTCGCCGACCGTCGCCGCTTCTTTGAGATCGTTGAGTACGGTCCCACCGACCGTCTGGCTGGCGCTCTCTGGCTCTGGGCGGGGAGCTTTCTCTCCTTCTGTCGTGCTGTTCCCATTTGGGCGGGCTGCGGGTCTTCTTTTGGCGGCAAACTCGAGCGATGTGGCCCCGTCGTTCACAATGCCTACAGATAGAGTCAAAGAATCGGCATTCTGACCTGGGGTGGTCGCCGCCGCACCCGGCGCAGTTGGTCCTCGACCTACGACCTTTTCGACTTCGTTGGTCGCCGCGTCCCGTCTGCACGCGATGTATGTCCTCCTCGTCTTCCGACGTGCTGGAGGTTGACTGGTATTCACCGTAGTGTGCGGTTGCTTCGTTTCTTGTGTCGGCCGACCTTGCCGGGTTGTTGTTTCTGCCCTTCGCGTCAGATCTTCGCATGCTGTCCGCTGACGTGCGGGTTGCTTCTGCGGCTGCGGCTGCGGTAAGGGCATCGGTTAGGCTGATGTCGCCCTTGGCCATAAGTCGGCTCTGGAGTGTAGGATCCCATAAGCCGAGCATGAAGCGGTCTCTTATGAGACTGTTCAGACCTTCAAACTCGCAGAGTCCTCCTAGGCGCCGTAGTTCAGCGACGAAGTCGCTCAATTTTTCGTCTGGTTTCTGGTTTCGGCGGTAGAACTCATTGCGCCGTATCAGGATGGGGACTTCGGGGGTGTAATGGCGCCGCAGTATAGGTTCGAGGACGTCCCAGTCCATGGCGGTTGCGTCTGCCGGCTTGGCCAATGCTTTGGCCATCTGGAAGACCTCTGGTCCGCAGTGAGTAAGGAAGACGGCGCGTTTTAGTGGGCCCAGGGCGTCCTTCATTCCGGCGCATTCCAGGTACATACGGAACCGATCCGAGTACGATTCCCAGTCCTCGGCGGCGGGGTTGAAGGGGGCGGGCGGTGCTATTTTCGCCATCTCTGCGCTGGAGCTGGTACTTGGATGGACACGGGGTTCGGTTCAGGGGCGAGATCCCACCCTCGTCGCCAGTGTCATGTCCGCAAAAGAAGCTCAGAGTCGGTGACTTTCATTCAAAGCTCTTTATTTACAATGGGAGAACCGAACCGGCGAAAGGCAAAAAGCCCGCGGCTTTTATACCTTTCGCAGCGGCGGCCGCGGCCAATGGCAGCGATTCAAGTCTCCCGCTCTTGGTTTGAACCAATCGCGGGAGACTTCAATTGGGCCAATCAGCACGGCTCGCCTGGCCAATCAGAAATCCCCGCGCCTTAGCCAATCAAGGCTCGGGGATTTCGAGTATTCCAATTCAGGACATAACACAAGATTAGACCATTCTACATACAGTACTACTAATTTTTCACTTTAGGGTCATTTTATAACCTCATTATAAGATGAGGGTAATTTGGGTAACAATCTGGAGTTCTTAGACATTGCTAACTTCAATTCTCAACAACCCTCATTTTTGGCTGTGTTGAACAATGCTAATGCTTTAACTACTGTATCTGGAGGAGCACAGACAATAATATATGCTGCAAAATCAAGTTAACTTCACATGAAGTTCTGACTGGTTGGATTATTTCCTAAAAAAGTCTGGACTAGGAGCAAAAAAATCTTTATGGTTTAGGGACCCCAATGAAATATTCAAAATAAACCATGACCACCCTCACAAAACAGGTGTCAGTCACAGAACACTCATTTACTTTCTATTATGCTCTTTTTTTTCCTCACGTGTACGCAGTAGGCAGTCTTTTTCAGCTGAGCTCCATCCTTTTTAGGCCTATCTTAAGATATTATTAAAAATTATCATTAATAAATACACTATTGGTAAGTATAATGCTAAGGGACAACAATTAGCTTTGTAGCATGCCACTAGCATCCCATTTTGGTTTATTTTCTAAAAGAATTTTTTAGGAAAAAAGCCTTGTGGTGCTAGTTCTTTCTTATATCAAAAATCCAAAATATACAAAGCAGAAAATCAATAAAATTGCTAAAATTGACATCAATATTATTGATCGATTGATTTAAATTTTGAACCTGTCTGATTCTGTACAACTCAGTGTGGCTTTTGTTATATATTTAAAAAAAAAAAACAGAAAGGAAAATCATTGGGGTGGGGGAGGAACTGAACATCCTGAAGAATAGTAGACAGTCAACATTATAATTCTACAGGCAAGATAGCATTATTTGGAGGCCATCAGAGGAATGGAATACTGTACTTCTGTTCCTATTGTAGGTACTAGCAACAGCACTTAGCAAAAGCACTTAGACTTATATACCATTTCACAATGCTTTTACAGCTTTCTCTGGTTTACCGAGTCAGCATATTGCTCCCAACAATCTGGGTCTTCATTTTACCACCCTCAGAAGGATGGAAGGCTGAGTCAACCTTGAGCCTGGTGCAGAGATGGTATTCAGAAAATTCTGACCAGTTCTGGAGAACCAGTAGCAGAAATTTTGAGTAGTTCAGAGAACCGGCAAATACCACCTCTGACTGGCCTCACCCCAATCTATTCTCTGCCTCCTGAGTCCCAGCTGATTGGCTGGATCATTTTTTGTTGCCCTGCACAGGAGAACAGAGCTGGAAAACAGGTTAGTGGGATGGGGAGGAAATGGGATTTTGCAGTAACCTTCCCCCAGGAGTGGGGTGAGAATGGAGATTTTGCAATATCCTTCCTCTGCCACGCCCACCAAGCCACATCATGTCCACCAAGCCACGCCCACTGAACCAGTAGTAAAAAAATTTGAATCCCACCATTGACCTGGTGAGATTTGAACTGCAAAATTGCAGACAGCTGGTAGCCAGGAAAAGTAGCTTGGGGTACTGCACTGTAACCACTTCGCCACCATGACAGAACAAGGCTGTATGGATGTCCTTACAGACAATACAGTATTAAAAAAATTGGATCATTCTAATATTTACATGGGTTTTTCTTAGTGTTTCTTTTCTTGTACAGTATGTCACTATAAGAATAAATATACAATAAACAATTACAATTCTCTATATATAACATAATGTAAATATTATGAGCATGTGTATGTTTATGCATCTAATATACTTTTTACTGATTCACATAAGTATTCCTTATGTATTTTTGTAATGTGGTTTTGTGTTTTATTCCTTTTTTTCTTTTTTGTTATTATTCTAAAAGCAATAAAATGTGTTTTTAAAAAACGTTGCATCAATTGATTGTGGTGAGAAAAACATTTTCGATATGAGATTTATTTTACAGATTTTTTTTAATGTTAGCAGCCAAAAAGAAAAAAAGGAACAAGAGTTATATGAGGCAACTGTATTTATTCCAGATGTATGTAAGAATATAGAAACCACGGGTCAAATGGCATCAAAATAATATTTGTCTACAGTAGCAGGTTTTTGCTGCAGGTAACCTGTAAGTTAGCAAGTGCTAAAATAACAAACATATTCTCTTGGTTGAAACCAGAAGGGGAGAAACAGAACTCAACCAGTTTTTATGAAGGCTTATTATAATAGTCTTCAGTTATAGGCAGAACCAGGTACCACAATTTCATGGCATGCATGTATTCAGGGGTGGCATTCAAAATTTTTAACAACCAGTTCCGTGGGTGTGGCTTAGTTGGTGGATGTGGCTTTGTGGTCATGTTATTGGTTGGGCATGGCCAACTCAATATCACTCACATCGAGGCATGCATCTCCTTGCCTGGCCTCTCATGACTGTGGGGATGCTGCAACAGTGTGAAAAATGGTCATAAGTCACTTTTTTCAGTGCCATTGTAACTTTGAATGTTCACTCAACACCAGCAAAGTACCAGCAAAGGAGGGGGAAAAATCTCCAGAGAGGTTCCTGAGATAGGAAGTCTAATCCTGCCAAGAATGTAACAAGGGTTAACAGAGAGGCAATTTCTGTAAGCAACACCAGAAAGTTTCCTTCCTTCCTTCCTTACAGGATTAGGCCAGTAATTTCTTCTAACAACCGGTTCTCCAAACTGCTTAGAATGTTAACAAGTTCTAGCGAATAGGTGCAAACTGGTAGAATCCCACCCCTGCATGTATTTGCTACAACAAACTGGCATATACTTTTTTCTGGAAACATTTAAACAAACTACAAAACCAGCCTTCTGCTGATGGACACGCGAGCTATGAAAATTTTGGAAATATTAAATTGTAAAAGTTTAGCAGTTTAAGTGTTAATTTAACATTACCTGATTGTTAAGTGATTTGTTTTCAATTGGTGTCCAAGAACTGAATCGTGTATGCAGGATTTCCATTGACTGAGACTGATGCAGACTCTTGTAAGAATATCCTGTGCTTTTCAAATGTCACCATGTGGTGTATATACTGTATGAACGATAATTATTCAGGTAATAGTCACTTTTATCTGCTGTTAATTCTGTTGTACACATCAATTAAATTCCTATTAGTGGCTAGAAACAGAATGGTGTAACTTTCATGCTCAAGAGGAAATGCTGAGGTCTAAATTCAGCTAAAATCCATATCCTAATCAAAACCTCTTAAAACAAGTCAAATACTTGTGTCTTTAGTTTTTTAAAAAAATTATTCTGGGTACCCTCTATCAATTTTTGTAATATTGATCTCATTATAAAATAAGAAATGTGGCATTTCATATTTATGCTATTAATGTTATGTATTAATATTGGCAAAAACAAAAAACTTGGATTGATTTGTGCAGTCCAGTTGGGTGATTTTGGGAAGTCACTCTCTCAGACCAACTCGCCTCACAGGGTTGTTGTGGGGAAAATAGGAAGGCAAATGTGTATTGAATATGTTCATTGCCTTGAGTTGTTTGTAAAAATAGTAAAGGCTGGATATAAATGAAATAAATAAATACATATTGGCCTTCTGTAATCTGACAGGTAATCTGACACTCATTGTTCCTCTACCAAAAAAAGTATTGTTTGTGGGAGGGGCTATAATATGCAGAAGGGGTTGAAGTATGAATTTGGAACTGGAAATGCTACCTCATGGGTGATCTCTAGAGGTTAGTAACTTTATCAGAATGAGCAGATAGACACTTTACATATTGTATGATTATCTTTCGCTGCATTCCCCAAATATTACTTGGATCCCCATCAATCCATATTGAGTGAGACACCAACATCAATTAATTTGCATTATGATGATTTGGCCACATGACAAACTGTGGTATTTTAATTTATCATCAGTATTAGTAACTGGACAAAAAATTGTACTATCTGATGTTATTGGGTGAGATCTACATACTATATATCTGAAGAAATCCCTGTTCATCTTTTCTATCTTTAATTTGCTTTGGAAACATTATAGTTCTTTTCTCTGAAGCTCTTAAAAATGAAATATCAGGGTCAAAGAGCTGAGGAGCTTTGGATCTCTTGTTCTAGACTGCATACATGGACTCTTTTTCCATTCTTATACAAACGTTTGGGGGAACAACTGTTCAAAACATGGGGTTAAAATGCAGAGAATAAATCTGTGGCTACTACCAATATCTATGTGCAGAAGGGGAGAAATCAAATACTAAGCTATTAGTTTCTTATTAAAACATACACTTTTTCTTTTCAAAAGCTCCGTTGTTTGTGGTTTGGGGGGAAAAGATGGTAATACCTTAACACAAGAAAGATAGAAGTGCGATTAAAGCTTAATAATGTTCACTGGAAAAGCAAAAAGGTAAAATTTTCCTCCCCCTCCAATGTTCCAAGTTTTGATCTTATTTTCGCTCTTTCCTTTTGCTAGGTTAATTTGGCATGTTTTAAGGGAAACAATTGCACTCTGAAATTAATTTGAATCCTATTAACCTCTAGAATTATATTACAAATTAAGCTTTTATGCATCAGTCTTAGGATTCAGTATTATGACATGTTTTGTTATTTTTAGTCTAAGAGAATATCAATTCTGCAGTTTCTGAAACACAGCACACACAATACACACATACCCCGACCCCTCAATATCCTATCAATCCATTCACATGTTTGAACAAATAAATAATCACAGGTAGATCTACTACTTTACCTTAAGAATTGATGGATCTTTCCCTTCTGAGAAAAGCCAGAAGTGCTGTTGGCTGAAGGTCTTCTCCACATCTCCATAGGAACTAATGTACACAATACAACACATCTTGGGCTTTTAGCCAACACTGGTGACAAATATTCCTTGTCCAGTTTGAATCTATTTACAAGGACAAAGTCCCTTGGATTTGCATGGCACTGTAGCACTGTGTCTACCAACCTGTGTATATAAGTCTAAGTGCTGTTGCTATTATTTTCAGCCTTGATTATTTCTGTATTGGTGGAGTTTATTATGCTGGTTTTATATTTATTGGATATTTACTTTTATCTGATGCCCAGAGCAATAAATTATATGAATTTGGCAGCTTTATAAATTCAATAAATAAAGATACACATAAAAACACTCAATAAGTTCTATAGAAAACAGAGATCGTTAAAATAATTTTATTGCTAAAATAAATTAAACATTCATTTAATGGCAATCACTGAGCATGTGCTGATTGTCTACATTGTGGAAAAGGAAGCAGGCACGGCACAGTTCATTATTAACTCTTTTTTTCCATTTTAAAAATGCTCTTTCAAGTTTCCCCACTTTTCACAGAGGTTAAGGCAACAATACAAAGCATAGCAGCAAAACATGGCCATACTGTAGCCTAAGCTTCAAGCCTGACAAGGCTGCAACAATACATGTCTGC
The DNA here is from genome assembly GCA_033807585.1 of Hydrophis major. NCBI lineage: Eukaryota > Metazoa > Chordata > Lepidosauria > Squamata > Elapidae > Hydrophis > Hydrophis major. Next base: position 322,880,168 of record CM066328.1, on the reverse strand, counting down.
TAAGAGGAATGTGTGCACATATTAATTATTTCAAACATGTTGTTACAAAAGCAAGGAACAGTCTGCTGGAAATTAAATACGAGAACTTGGATCCCCCAAAGAAGCAAGAAAACGGCAGATTTAGCTTGTGCTGGTATTCGGAAGATCTTGAACATCTGCTAAGTGAAGTTTCTGTCTGAGGCAAGGAGTCAAGGAATAGCATTCAATGAGCTAAAGTTAAAACCCCTTATGTTCTTCTAATTACATGCGTTTCAGGAGAAGCAAGTATTGAGATAATATCTGGAAAGGTTTTTAAGAAGCTCCAGATACCTAGAACTTTGTCTTTCATTTAATCTGAAAAGGGACCCTGAGTAGCAGGTGAGCATGAGAAAAATAGACAAATTTCATTAAATATAAAACATGCAATTGTAGTACTACTTGGCTCAAGTTTAAATTATAGCCATAGATAGAAGTAGGGTGAAAGATTGAAAAATAAATGGCTTCTTTCCCTGCTATAATCCCAGAATAAGTTCTCTAAATACTGAATTTCTTAAGTTGCTGTTTTATTTATTTCACTGGTATCTGCCTTTTCCCTGGGAGCTGGTGGCAGACATGAAAGCCTTTTCACCTTTAATTTCTCACAAAAGAAAACTAACTGGGTAGCTTGAGCTGAGAGCAAACATCACCCAAAGTCATTCAGGGGGTTACAGTAGTGGAAGGTGGACCTGAGCATGAGGCTCCATGGATTTAGTTCAACTTCTTCACAACACCAAGTTGCTACTAGACTATGTCACACGGAGGTCTGGAGGGGGAAATTATGCACATTATAGACCCAGTTCCTACTGCTCTAACATTTTTTAAAAAATTCAAAATCAAAATTATGTTCCTTAATTTCACACTGGGTATGACAATTGGTTCTCCACAGCCTTGGTCCAATATTCTGTATTATCCTTTTACTATTATATTTAATGTTACTGCATTTACTATAATTTTACTATTTTTATTATTATATTGAACCATGGTTGCACAGGGTTAGAATGGAATTATTGCAGGCTAATTGTGCCAACTGTCAGCAGTTCCAATTCTCACCAGCTCAAGGTTGACTCAGGCCTCCATCTTCCCAAAGTCAGGAAAATGCGGACCCAGATTGTTGGGGGCAATATGCTGACTTTGTAAACGGCTTAGAGAGGGTGTAAAGCACTGTGAAGTGGTATATAGGTCTAAGGGCTATTGCTATTACTACTGGAAACAATAGAAAACAATTTAAAACCAATAAGGAAAACTGAGCAGAAAGTAAAGTAACCAGGTAAATTTGGAGAAGTACAAAGAGAGGGAAGCAAAAAGAAATGGAGGGAACAAAAAAGGAGGAAATGTGAGTTGCCTGTTTAAAATAGCTTGTAAATCATGAAGAAATGTTTAATGTTTCTGGGTTGCAGGCTTAAAAAGATAAAACAGATCAAACTGAGGTGCAGTTGCATCACATGCACTGGATTTTACCCTAAATGAGCTATTACATTTAGACAGCTATTTGGTCACAATTGGACATTTCACAAAAAGGATACATAGAAGAATTCAGTTCTTCCAGCTACAGTAGAAAGAAATATAAAAAGTTGCACTTATTAATTGTCCAGATAATTTATCAGTAAGGCTTAACTGTATTTAGAAAAGAGACTGAGATCTACTGGAATGCCAAATGGGGAAAGAACTGGATGTCAATTTCCCACAGCAATGTCCCCACACTGTTCTGCAGTGTTTCCAAACTCTCCAGAACAGTGTTTCCATCAATGATAGAAAAAATAAATTGAATTTGCCTTTTCTGCATAAGACTTCTACTTTGGGAAACAACAGTGGCCCACTAATTTAATAATTTTTGTTATTCAAATAGTTGTGACAGCACTAAACTAATCTTACAATCCACATTAGATTCAACTTTCATCCTTCACCAAATTTCCAAATGCAAATGTAATGATACCACAAAGACAGAATGCAAAACAAATATTTGAAGCCTATCAATATTTCTTTTGTTGTTTCCAGAGATTGCAATGCTGACATTTATGAAAATTTAATGGTATTCATAGGGTTTTAGGAAGGAGTTAGGAGACAAACGGCCGAATAATTTCCTTTTAAAATGTATTTTCCTGTTTTAAAAAAAGGAAAGGCTGCAGTGTTTTTTCTTTATCAATAGAGGGTGGTATAGTATAATATTGGAAAAATGTCTCATTGTTAGTGCACCCTCACTTATGAAGGAAAAGGTTATACTTTGAACAAGGTAATTTTGTTATTATGCAAATTCTACAAAAATAACAAAGCCATATATTTTTGAAGGATAAAATACAGACCTGAAGCCAGGGGAATTTTTGCACCTCTGCCATCAAGTAGGAATGTGCAAAATGCTTCATTTTGAACAATTTTCAACATAAAATTTCACAAAAATACAGTGTTGAATGCAATGCACTCTGAGCACTGTGAGACAGTTTTGCTGTTAAAATGGGTCACTCTTTAAAAATCTGGTGCTCAAAATTGTTTGAAACAAACAGAACTGAAAAAGCAAAACATCTTCAAGGATAACAAAGGGTAGTTGCCATTTGAAAAAGCATCTTTGAAACAAACCCTTTGCAAGACACTATTATAACCACCCTGTTTATACTTACATCTGACAACAATCTATCCAGATTAGAGTCACTAGCTAATTTTCTTTTATCTTCAGGGAGTTCTTCTAACTCTCCATAAAGCTCCAAGTTCAAGCGGGCCAACTTCTCTTGCATTTCTCTTACATGTTCCATTTGCTCAATAGAACATTCATTTCCTGAAGTAAACAAAGGTATAAAAGAGCATTAAGCCAAAGATTTGATAATAATTAAAAGTATTAACTTTCCATCATGATAATAAGACAGATCAGAACTGCAACAGAAGGCTTAAGAAAATGATCAAAGTGCAACATCACGCCGTTGCTTTACTCTTCAGAACTGAAGGGCATCATGACTTCACAAACCAGCTTCAAAAGAGTACTTCGCTTGAAACAGCATAGAAGCAATGTTCCCCTTTGAAGATCTGAAAACCCCATAATTTAGTTCTTCTTCATAGTAATTCTCCCTGAACCTGTCCTTCCATAAATCTTGCAGATGGTTTTCTGGTTTCTTTAGGTGATCACAAGCTAAAGATGTGGCATCTCTGGAGACTTTGAAGCCACATAGCATTTTTTAAAAAGTGGTTTTGTGGGGTGATGAATAAATATGATTTATTGGATTTACCTTACCACATTCAAGAGGAATCTTGTTAGTTTTCCCCTTTCATCAATGTAATATCATAAAACATTCACAATAAAAAAGAGAAAGAAAATAAATTACAAATAGTCAGCCAACCCTAAGGGAAGTTTATGACACCATCTCAAATCTCAAAAGCTCTCTGTAAAGCTCCACTTTAATAGCTTACAGAAAATCAGAAGTGTGGGGGTTGACACAATTTCCAGGAAAAGACTCTTCCAGAATGCAGGCACACCAAAGGACAAGCAACCTGTGAGTCTCCAACCCTGTTGACTTTGCAGATGTGAGTGACCACCAGCAGGTTCTACTGTAACATACAGGTGAAGACTAGTTAGAGAAGGTAGTCCTGAAAGTACCTACATGTAAGGCTTTAAAAGTTAAAACCAGCATTTGAAGTGCACTTAGAAACCAACAGGAGCCATTGTAGGGCCCAGAGCACAGGTGTCGTGTCAGCATGTAACAGCTAGCACCTGGGCTGTCATATAGTGGATCAACAGAAGGCTCCAGGTGATTTTCAGAGGCAGTCCCATTTAGACCTGTGCAGCAGTACAGAACAGTGGTTGGATTCCAAATTTCCACTAACGGTACATCAGAACCGGTCTGAATCGGCTGAATTATACCACCCCCTGGTACAGACCATTGATAGTGAAGTCTTACCATATTCATTTTTATACCCTTAGTGAATTTAGGTTCATTTTATTATTTTCAGAAATACAATGTAATCGGCATAACTTTACTCAAGCTTGGTATGCTTATTAAATGGAAAAGTATACTTTAATCCACTGCCCCAAAATGTTTTCCTTCGTTACCCAAAGCCACCTATCAGAAGGGTCCCTTTTACCCATTGTAGGTAAAACACTTTAACTTCAATGTCCCTGAGGTGATTCAGTGATAGATTTGTATGTCATTATCCAAAGAGCCTGAGTAATTTATCCAAGCTTGAGAAGCATTGCTTTAGTAACACGGTAATTTTATTTCTGGATGTCTCTTCTATCCTTTGAGGCTTACTTAAGATTTTAAACAAAAAGTCAGCAAATCAAGCCCTGACTCTTCTTCCTTCCTTCCTCAGTCATGGCCACTTAGGAACAAGAAAGTAATCTCACTGTTGCCTTCAAGAACTGTACTACATTGATTGTCCTCCACATACAGGAATTGCAGTACTCTGTGCCCTAGATAAAAGGCTACTTATTACAAGTCAACAGAAAGTAGGGCTGTGAACAAAGGCAAAAAGATGCTTTGGACAGTGCAAGCATGCTTACAGGACAGCTTTCTGCAACTCTTTAAAAGCCGTGGTATCTTTTCCTAGGGTCAAATACCTCCCCCCAGTTGCATTATTCCAGAAAAACACATCTGATTTTATGAATTGCAAGAGAGTCTACAAGCATGCCTCTACACATTGCTTAACCATAACCAGAGACATTTGGGAGAAATAAAACAACAGCTTTTTGTCACACTATGCTCATTATTCTAAAGAAAACACTTCATTGGAGTTGTTTTATTTCTTCCAATTTGTTCCAGCTTTCCCAATATTTCTGAAAAATAAACCAAAGACAAAAAATAATGTAAAAATTCAAATATCTAGCTATAATTCATAACTGATGGGCAAGACTCAGGCTGTTCTCCCCATGTTGGGATATGTAGCAAATAAAATATATCTCTCAATGGGAGGATAACATAATTTATTTTATTTATCAAAATTTGACCATCTTGTGGTCAAGAGACTCTGAGCAGCTAATCTATGTATTATGATCACTTACACAGCTAGCAAGAATGTAGGCCTGTGAGTGTAGTATGCTGAAATATATATGGTACATACCCTACTTTCTAGTCTTAACAGGTGAAGCCACACAGCCACTGTGGACAATTTACTCTGAATGTTAACTTATTTTTTAAAATCTCCTTGTCTTACAACTCTACTACTCCTTTAAAAAAAAAAAATTCTGAAAAAGGGGTTTGGATAGCAAATATATTAAAAATGGAATATAAAACATGGCTCAGAATTGTTAAATAACAGTACTGTCTATTCTAGTGTTGATTTTTATCTTTTGAAAACTTTTTAAAATTATCTTGAGTACTCACCACAGTAGAAAACTGTTACATAAACCTGTTAAGTAGTACCATAATAGCAACAGTACCTTGATCTAAACAACTTGTTTTGCCTTGAAAAAATAAGTTTAATGAAACATTTCCCAATTTGTATGAGTTCAGTGAATCATGCAGTTGCTTTCAGTTATGCTTTCAATGTCCCACTTTTTCAACAGTGAACACGTGAGCATTTCAACACGTAATTTATCTAGGGGAAGAGTCAGAATAAAAATACCAAATGCTTGCAGTTTTCCAGAATGGAAGTCATTCAGGAGACTCAGAAGTCCTTTTTCCATTTCTTGGACATCTGATACATCTGTGAGAAATGAATGCTGGATTGGAGCTGACTGGGATCCTTTGTTTTCCACTCCTGGTGTTTTGGCTTTCTCTTTCACACCTCTGAGAAAAACAGAAAAGTTGTCATTTAGTTCCTTCAAGCTGCTTGCTACTTTGGCAACATTTGTTGCCACCTCAACAAATGTTCTGAAGGAAGAACTTAATCCCTTCTCTGCCAAACATAATACAATAACAAATCATTATAGGAAATGGGGTTATGATTCATAGGATTAATTTCTAACGCTACTAATGAGGAAATATATCTATCAAATGTATCTATCAAAATCTACTGTCAATAGATTTTGCCTTCCTTAATAAGGAGGCTAATGGGAAACTGCTTAAATAGCTTACAAATTTTTCAAGCCTCATTTTATTTTAATTGGTATGGAGCAATTGAAATAGTGAAGTGAAGTTATCCTATTGTGGTGTCTCACTTGGACAAATCATGATAGGAATTAGTTTTGTTCCGATTTTCCAAAAAAGACTGCATCCTTTACCATTCCCTAGTCCACATTAATTACAGCATACTAATTCCACACTTTGCCCTTAAAAGCTGAAAGAACCAATCTGGTATCTTTCAGTTCCAATCAACTGTTCTTGTTTGTTCTTTACTCTTCTTGTACTGAGTAATTAATGAAATAAGCCTCCCAGCTAAAAAGGAAAATGGTTATTATGGCTGAAGTATTGGCCCTTTTCAGAAATCCAGACAATGTTTGTCAGAACACGCAAGCCTTGTTGCAATATCTAGGACCCTCCATTTTTAACCTTCTTTTATTGTACAGGAAGATTCAGCTTTTAGTGAGTTGGCTGACTTCCTGTAATACCTTCTGGCCTCGTGTTTAGGCTTATTTATTGAGAAAATAATTTAGGAAGAGATTTAATGTACAGGCGCCACCTTATCTTGACCAGCGTGACCTACTATCTGATCAGTAAATAGTAGGAGCAGCAGAATCATTAGGAATCTCATGAAGAACTTTTTTTCACTTTCTTATGTTTTGGACAAACTGAGCTATGCTGTATTTAAGTAGAACCTGTTATTTTGATTGTTTTGCAACTGTACTTTGTCCATTGAGCAGGAGATTCCAGACATGCCTGGATATTTGCTATCAAAGCCTTGGGTGTATCCCTGGATGTATTTATCAAATTTATATGCCACTTATATCACAGTTTGAGGTAACTCTGATTAGCAAAGTAACTATCTCACTTGCTATCAAAGTTACTATGATCTTCAAAAGAAAAAAGTGGGCTTGCATTGCATATTACTATTTCTGAAAGAAAAATATAAGCCCATTTAAGAGTGGAATGTACAGGAATTCACATGTACACCTTTAATATAGCTTTAGCAGCCAAGAACTCATCTTTGGAAATAGTTTCTTTGACTGTGTTCTGTTTACATTCAGAAATACTTTTATTTACAGAATACTGTACAACCACTTCAAATCCAGGACGGAACATATTGTTCTATTATTGAGTATTAAGAAGAAAAAGGAAGAAAATTTATGGGAAATGTTCCTTGGCTCAAATAATTATCAGAACTTGCACTGCTGCCTTCATTCTGCAATGTTCATTAGACCTAGAAATGGCAGTGCATTTGTTCTAGAATGGAGACATTTCATGACCTCACCAAAGGATGTGATATCTCTTATCCAGACATGTTCTGTTCCATTTTCTGACCAAAACACTCCTTGCCAAGTCTAAAAAGGAAACAGTCAACAGAGCAGCTGGGATATTTCTCAGGTTGTATTTGAATTGCTATGTAGTTAGTTTTTCTTTACCCAGTTCCCTTAACCAGAAGCAAGTAGCTCTGCAAAACTTGAAGTCAGATATAGAAATGACAAACAAACAGAATAGAGTATAAAATGTTAGTGGCGTGCTGCTTCTATTCCTTGCCTCAATTATTTTTGGAATTTTCTCATCCATTTCCTGAAATGACTGCCAGAACAGCATTATTTTTTCAAAGTGTTGTGTTGATTGGGTTTCGTGAAAGACTAAGAGCAAAGTTTACTTGAACACAATTAAAGTCTGGCCTCTTCATCAGGGTTTTTAAAAAATATTATTTTAACTAACAAGTTTCATTGCCTGAAAATCTTTTCAAATCCTACTTCTATGGCATCCATCTTTGGAAGCTCTAGCAATGCCACATGTTGTCTTGATATCTTTATTTTTCCTTTGAAGGTATTGTTCCACTTTGTTTTTCACATTTTTTGAAAAAAATCTGGAAAACTGTAGCATCTGGGAATTAGAAAATCCCTGAAGACGAACCTTCTTAATTGTTTCAAATTATAAGGATGTGAAATCCCTGGACTCTCAAAGCTCGGCTGTTTGCTTGCAGACATTTCATTACATTCTTCTTGGTAGTTCTTTTATGAAGAGAAAACTACATCCCCACCAAAACTGGCAGGGAAAGCTGCTGTATGAAAACAAACCCCACACTTACTCACACTGATGATGTCATCTAGTTGGGTAATGAAACATCTGCAAGCAAACAACTAGCTCAGACAGCACCAAAGACTTCACTGTTCAACTCTTAGCTGCAGATATTCTCTTCTATTGGGTTACAGGGTTGGCAGGAAATGTTCACTATTGCTTCTTTATTCTTCTTTTTTTTGTGGGTATATTTTATCCCCCTTAAAAACTTGAAAAACTTTAAAAATCATGTTCCTTGCCTCAGCCACTTGAGATGGCATGCAAAGCTCCCTGAAGCTCTTGAGCTTATGGAAATTTGTATCGAAATATTGTACTGACAGGAAGAAATAAGCAATTTATTTTGTGTTATGCACCATTTTTGCAACTAATAAAAGATCACAGTCCATTTTAAAAATACAAAACTCCCATTTAGTTAAAGAAGAAGAATATGTGTGTTCGTATGATGTTTCATTAATCTATCACATAGAACCAAAATTAGTTTGGAACCAAATACCGTCTCTATTGATAAAACTCATAAATGGAGTTTGGATGATTTCAAAAGGGGCCAGCATCCTGAAGCTTGAGTTTGTCTGACCCACAATCCTGCCCAAATCAGAGGGGTGGGAAACATCATACCGAGTAGCTCCTGGGGGGGAAGATTCAAAAAAGGGGATGCCACAGATGGCTTAGCATGGCAAGGTAGATGGTTTTGTGGACCAGGTATTCTTTATCCCTTAATGTGTCCCTGCCTGAAAATTTTACAGCCTTCAAATTTAGCCAGCCTTGATTGCCTGTAGCACATTCCATATAAAACCTTACCTTTTAAGCTTTGGTCTTTGTAAATGAACCTGGGATGCTGAATTAGCAAATGCTATATTTTTGCTAGAAGGCACAGTGTTTTTCTTATTGTTGTGAACCTGACTGACGTGAGTCATGGATGACTTGGGACTTCTCCTTTTGTTTTTTCTCTCCTCCATTTCTGGATTCTTTTATCTTTTATTATAGAGGAAGAGAAATAGCAAATATCATTTATATATACATATGCTTATCATATCATGATTTCAATGGAAAAATAATTTTGCACAGTGTGTATTTTTTACATTTCATAAACCAGCTTGATTTTATTTGTTTGCCGCCCATCTTGCAACAAGACAACTCAGATATACTAGAAATAAAAATATAAATCCTCCAAATTAAATTATCACCACAAGGGAGGGAGGGAGGGAGGGAGGGAGGAAGGAAGGAAGGAAGGAAGGAAGGAAGGAAGGAAGGAAGGAAAGAAGGAAGGAAGGAAGGAAAAGAACATCTAAAATGGAAGAGGTGATAAGTATTGCGCCCACCAGATTGCCACCTGCCCATTTGTCAAATGTGAATGATGCAATTTGACAGCTACTTTCAGTAAAGGAAATATTATTAGTCAAATCCTATGACTACATATTCGGAGCTAGTAATTCATAAAATATTTTCCAAATGAAAATAATAAGAGCTGAAGCTCCAAACTTCTAACTGGCTTTTGGGACAGACATTTTTATTGATTATGTCCTTAAATTCTTTGAAAAGAAGGGTATATATAACATTCACTTAAATAGTCCAATTTACTAGTATTTCAACTGAGTAAAATCAGTTCTATTTCCTATGGCCTTATTCAAAAAGTGTTGTAAAATGTATTAATACTTTGGCTAACAACAGTCTTCAGAATTTCATCTTCAAAAGTGGGTCTAATGTATGTCATAATGAACATGTATTAAAATGTATGATAATATCCATTAGAAATGTGGGAATTATTGGAAGGTCTGTATGTAATATCAAATACCAGCCAATATGATCAACGTTGCTTGAAAATCAGTATGAGTAATGTTAGGGATAACATTGTTTTACCCTAACTGGTTTAGGTAAAATAATATGTAATCATAGTTTATATGTTAAAGTGTCTGCAGCTTTAAATATAGGAAAGTAATTAAGGGAGTGGTTGTGAAAACACTTTAAAAGAAGCAAGACTGCAACTTGCTCTCTCTCTGGCTTTGATGATCCCTGATTACTGCTTGGAATCAAGACTGCATTGCTCGAACGGGAGAGAAACAAAGGACTGATTTGTAAGTGAACTGACATAGGATATTCTGCACGGACTTTGCTAACTGAATATCCCTGAATGGACTGACTAAATTATACATGACTAATGGACTGTTATTTTGACTATGCTATGAACTCATAATGGAATAAACTATATTTTTGATAGCACAAGCGTATCTGTTATTTTTACTGTATGTTAATAAACATACAAGCTTAGCTCACTCATTTATCTGTGTGCCTATTTGACTAACGCTGCACATTCTGTTTAGCTTGTCTCCCTAACCCTGGTTGGGGAACCCAGGCTTAACAAGTATGTCCTTTTAAAATGCTGGTTATTCAGAAGAGAATATATAGCTGTTTCCACCTCTCCCCCCAAAAATAATTCAGCTCCACTAACCTATTTTTAAGAGTCAATAAAAGCTTTGCGTGGCTATCAAATTGGTATACTATATATACATATTCATCACAAAACTCCTGAAAAAGCTTCTTTGCATTCCTTACTATCTTAAAGACTGAGAGTTATAGTACAAATCCATTCAAAATGGCAGGTGTGTCCCCAGATTATGATCACAAAAAGTCAAGATAATAACTACAAGCATTCAAGGATTGTACTTGAACAAGCATTCAAGGATTGTATAAGGATTGTACTTCGGTCTGCTTTGCCTCTGTTTTATCTGGAATCAACGTACAATCCTTGAATGCTTGTTTTTATATTGTTTATTTTATGTATTCATTTTATTGTAAGCTGCTTAGAGGTAGATCAGGGCTGTCAAACTCACAACCTGCGGGCCGAATGCATCAAATGCTGGCTGTGCATCAAATGCACAGTTTAGCGAAAGGGGAAAAGGTCATGTTACGTCACGTGACAATGCCACGACAACACAAGTTTGACACCCCTGAGCATACACGGTCAGCAATTGGACAAATACAGGTAGTCCTCAATTTACAACTATTTGTTTAGTGACCAAAGTTACAACACTAAAAAAAAAAAAGACTCATGACCATTTTCCATTCTTATAATCATTGTAGCATCCCAATAGTCATGTGATCACAATTTGCATGCTTGGCAATTAGTTCATAGTTATGATGGTTGCAGTATCCCAGGGTCAACACAATTGCTTTTTGCAACCTTCTGACAAGCGAAGTCATTGGGAAGCCAGGCCCAAAGGTGCTTTTTTCAAGAGGCAACTGGACTTTCTTATTTTTCTTTGAAGATTTTTCTCTTCTCATCCAAGAAGTTTGGATGAGAAGCAAAACATGGATGAGAAGCAAAACATCTTTAAAGAAAAACCAGAAAGTCCAGTTGCCTCTTGACAAAAGGACCTTTGGGACAACCATGACCTGGATGACTAAGAACCTCCATAGACATTGGGAAGCCAGGTTCACTTTAAAATGATTATTAACTTAACAAATGTGGTAGCTAAGGTCATAAAGTGGGCCAAAACCCACGTCTCACTTAGCAACAGAAATTCTGGCCTCAATTATTATGGTTATAAATCAAGCCTGGACATAAATATATAGCACTTGCAATTTTGACTGCACCATCATGGCTAGTATTTTGATTTATTTATTTATTTTTTACCACATCCTGGGTAATACTTTAAGGAGGGAAAATCTAGCCCCACAATTTTAAACCTAAAACTTAATTGCTTCAGCTCTTGCTTGACCTGTTGCTCTGGAAACATGAGTCTCCTACCATTGGTAGTTCCAACTGGCAAAGGCATTTTTTTAGGATAACTGTGCTCAGTGGTTCTTTGGTTTAAGAAAGCTGCAGCAGGCTCACTTCGGTCTTGCTTTGATTTCAGCCCTCGATAATAAGTCTTTCCAACTCTCTGATGCAACAAGTAACACCCTCGTTGATTCCAGATAAAACAGAGGCAAAGCAGACCGAAGTTTGTAAACAACAACCAACCAACTTCATCTCATGATTTTTTTCCTGTATGAAATCCAAAGTATATGCGGTCAGGTCTGCAAACCCTTTAATCGAGGCCGTATTTCAATGAAGGAGTAGATTGAAATAGTTCTTTCCTGAATCTTAAGCTGATCGATGCCCACGAGGGTCAAGTACCAAGTCCCGTGTCTTGTTTATACGCATTCCCACGGTCATGCAACAAGCATTGTTTACGTTTTGCAAACGCGCGATCGATCCCACACCAATTAGTTAACCGAGTTGGCAGAAAACGGTTATAAGGCAGTTTTGGGCTTCTCCGTGTCGTGGAAGCGCTAGTAACATGCGGGGAGGGGGGAGGCGACAGTAATGAGTCCTCGGACCTACCTGCGGGGGCGAGGAAATGCCCGGTATCTCCCCCAAATCAGTCCGGTCCGACTGAACCCCCCCGTAACCTGCCGGCACTGGTTTATATCTTTCCCGATAAGACGGGCACCCTTCCTCAACTCAACCCTTCCCAATGAGCCGGCGGAACGAAACTTCCGGGCCCGCTCCAAACAAGAACCCACGTGCTCTAGCAGACGAAACCGAGAGGGGAGAACCCGGAAGAGGTCGGTCATGTGACCGCCCGTTCTTCTCCAAAGTGCCTCTTGCACGTCGCTGAGGCGTGTGGTCGTTCGTTTGATTCTTTCTTTCTTTCCCTCTTTCTTTCCTTCTTTCTTTCTCTCCCTCTTTTTTTCTCTCTCTCTCTTTCTCTGTCCCTTTCTCTCTCCCCCCTCTCTTTCTCTCTATCTCAATCTGTTGTGTCCCTGACTGCTGTTTTCTCCCTCCCTCCTTCTCTCCCTCCGCGCCCCCCCCCCCCCACTCGTGTGTTGGCCCACTGATCGGCTTGTATTTATTTGTTCCTTTTACTCAGGGATAAAGGCTCCACTGGAACCCAAAACTCTGCAGTGGCCACGATCCTATTGCTTTAATACAGTGCAATATTTATTTAATTTAGTACAATAGGACAGGGGCAGTAGGCACGTTGGTGCGCTTATGCACGCCCCCTACAGACCTCTTAGGAAAGGGGTGAGGTCAATAGTAGACAGTCTAGTTAAAGTTTTTGGGGTTTGGAAGAAACTTTAACCTTAGACTGTCTACTATTGACCTCACCCCTTTCCTAAGAGGTCTGTAGTGCATAAGCGCACCGTGCCTACCATCCCTGTTCTATTGTTTATTTTTCTTATATGTACCCATTTCACTATGTTTTTACTTATACCTATTATCTTGTAAGCAATTGACAAATAAAAATAAATAGGATGCATTACTTCATAGTACCATCATCTCCCAGCTGCAATAGATGCTGGGAGTTTTAAAACCAGGTTGGGAAAGAACAGTGAGGCTGGCTTGCCCAAGGAAGGGCAGGCATTGCTCTCTATTCCAACTGAGTCAATGAATGCAATCCCAAACATCCTCCTTTTGTCCGTTCCCACCGATCATTTTTTTAAACATTGATCCATCTTAATAGCAGAACTTTAAAAAGTATTTCTGCAATAATGGAGTGGATGAGGTACTTGTATACAAGAATTTTTTTTCTTGCATAATTTTAACTTGTAAATTTCCCAGAGTGGCTGGTAATCTGGGGTATATATATTTAGTAAAAAACAGTCACTGTTTTAGAAAAAAGGGTAACATAAATATGAACAAATGTGGCTAGTTTCACCCATCTACACTGTCAAAACACTGTCAAGACACTGACAAGCCATTCCATGTTTATTCTGTTACAGACTGAATAGAATAGAATGTTTTTATTGGCCAAATGTGATTGGACACACAATAAATTTGTCTTGGTGTAAATACTCTCAGTATACATAAAGAAAAGATACATTCTTTAAGAATCAAGAATCAAAGCGTACAACACTTAATGATAGTAATAGGGTACAATCAACAATCAAATCATGCTAGAAAACAGTCAATATAAATAGTAAGGATGCAAGCGACAAAGTTACAGTCCTACAATCACAAGTGGGAGGGGATGGGTGATAAGGAGTGATGAGAAGATTAACAGGGAAGGATTTGTATTGGCCAGTGTGTAATTTTGATGGTGACTGCAGTTTTCTGGGGAAATTAGCAGAGTTCTGAGCAGACTCTGTACTTGGAATAATGGCAGATCAAGATCCAAGCAGCTATTTCAATATAGTAACAAACTCTTGATCTTTTTTTAAAAAATACTGCGACCATCCTATTTTAAACTTGTCGTTGTTATCCATTGCTGCCTCTTCCATGCAAAAGTTTCCATAAAAAGCTTAGTCCAGTAAAAGAATGAGGGGTAGGCAGAAAGAATGGAAATTAAACTGTTGTAAAATTCATAAGCTATGTTGGATTTCAAAATGGGAAATTCTACAACCATCAATACTACATGTATTCCACGAAGGTGACACCAATGCAACTTGAACTGAAATAAATACAAAGGTAATCCTTCAGTTGCATACATTGTTTCTGTGAGTAAATGTTTATTTAAATTGCTTTAAGTGGAATGCAGTTCAACTTTTCTTTGTGCAGGAACAGTTATTAGAACCTGCAGTGAGTCACTAGAGAGTACAGTCATGGGTTGTTGTTTTTCTAACAACTGTACTGCTATGAATAACTGCTGAAAAAAGGAGCAGTATGTAGAGGTGAGGTTAATAGGCTTTTTCAATCAGTTTTTATTTTTTATTAAAAAGTTTCACCTCTCCAATACACAGCAGGAGAATATTGACACTGACGTTCTCTAAGCGGATTGCCTCTTTCAAGGGACTTCAATATGCAAAACTACATACATACATGAATGACCAAATTAAATCTGTTAAAGTATCTTCCGCAGTTTTGATCTTATGGCACTACTCCCAAGGGCAATACTGCTTCTCTTGGGATCTATCACATGAAACACAAATTGTGTCTAAGGGTGGCACAACATGATCCCCGCTTTTGAAGATATGCAGAAATGTAACCAAAAGTGACACACATGCACAGATACATGTTCCACATTTTCTTCCACAATAACGTAGGCGACTATACACTGAGTACCATTCTATCTTCAGCCGTTCAAAGACTCTCTCCATCACATTCCTGCACATGTGGTTGCATTATGCCTCCTGTTGACTGAGAAGCCTGAAAAATAGCTCCATAAGCCACTGGTATATATTTAGTATATGCTATCTCTGAAAGTAATTAATAGTGTGAAGACACCTCACCATTGATCATCATGCAATTTCCAGCAACAAGAGTTCTGAAAAACAAAAGGCATTGGACTCTTATGCAGTGCAGAAATACCTTTTCACCAAACCATTCATGGTCTGCCAGAGATGTGAATTTTCTACAGATCGCTTGACATTCATACTTGACTCCACACCTCAACCATTATGGTTGTTCCCACTAGGTGAGATTGATGCACAAGCTCATGGCAAAGGACCAGTCCCCACACTATTATAGTCCCGTCCTCCACTGTAGCTTGTAAAGTTGCTGTTGCAGCGGTGGATCGTAGGAATTGTCATATTGAAGTAATAGTTGCATAATTACAGGAATTGGGAAAGTCATAAAGCTAAAAGTGGGTGCAGGCATTTTAATGGTTCAGGGGGGATTTGCACAACACACTGAACAGTCACATCAACATGTGTACAATGCCCTCTTCCCATTTTATCCAAAGTGTATAAAGAGAAACGTAATCCCTGGTACCATGTTTTGCTTGTATGGCTTTTCATTTCCTATTATGGAAGATGGGCTGTGGTTATCCATTCTATACATTTACTCCTAGCTTGACATTAATTGTATGTGTATGCAGATGTCCCTAGACCAGGGGTCTCCAACCTTGGCTCCTGGAAGCCTGGCGGACTTCAACTCCCAGAGTTCCACAGCCAGCAAAGCTGGCTGTGGAATTCTGGGAGTTGAAGTCCGCCAGGCTTCCAGGAGCCAAGGTTGGAGACCCCTGCCCTAGACAATTGCAAACCACTGTGTTTGTGAATACTTGGAAGAAAACATATGTACATCCCAGATACTCATGCACTGTCAAAGAACAGCTGGTAAGGAGATTCTTCCCATTTATGGAGAGAAAGCCCTGTAGAAAACCATAGGCATCCAGAAGGGCAGTGATTGAGACTAATTTAACAGGAAGCTAAAAAGTATTATTGTTTGTTTTCTTCACTGCAGTCTTTGTGGCCACTGCTCCCCCCTCCCCTCTTAGACTATATTTTAGCAATGCACTGGTTACTGTTGTATTCTTGGTGTGCTGCCAAATGCTGCTTTGAATCTGTGCTATTGTGTTTGTGGTACTGCCACATTTGCAGAGACAGAACTGTGACATGAAATGGAAGAGAAATACTGGAAATGGGTTTGCTATGTAACAGATTCTTTTTCCATGGTTCATTGAAGGGAGCAAATTTATCAAGAGTTCTAATGCTCTCCCCCTCTCGACCCAATAGAGGCCAGCATGCAATGTTCCAGGTCCCCTCAAGGAATTCAGAATTATTTCCTTAAACAACCTTCCATCCAATTTCATCTCTTGTTTTTGAAGAGGATAGACCAAAGACTGAAGAAGACATCCTAGTGTAGAATCCAGGGAATAGGGACATATTGTTCCAGGCCCTTAGGTTACTGACAAGTATGATAAAACATATATCTAGAGAGTCAGCATTCTTACAGCAAAGAAAGTTGGTGCTTGAAGTACATAAGCTGGGATACTACAGTATGTCAAATTAAAAGCAACCCCTCTTCCACACATCAACAAAATGTATATTTTATTATTTTATAGTAATATTGTTAGCCACTGCCAGGGCCAATGAAGAAGTCAAGAACAGATGATAGGAAATATACTCTTGCAAAAAGTTTATGCAATAATAGTTAATAGAAAATTGAGTATGGGTCAACAATGTTTATTTATTTTTATTTTATTTATTTATTTATTTGATTTGTCAATTGCTTACAAAATAATAGGTATAAGTATATACATAGTTATGAATACATGAAATGGGTACATATAAGAAAAATAAAAGAAACAATAGAACAGGGACCTACCGTCCCTGTCCACGTTGGTGCGCTTATGCATGCCCCCTACAGACCTCTTAGGAAAGGGTGAGGTCAATAGTAGACAGTCTCAGGTTAAAGTTTTTGGAGTTTGGGGAAGAAACCACAGAGTCAGGTAGAGTATTCCAGACATTGACCATTCTGTTGCTGAAGTCGTATTTCCTGCAATCAAGTTTGGTGAGGTTTACCTTGAGTTTGTATCTATTGTTTGCTCTTGTATTGTTATGGTTGAAGCTGAAGTATTCATTAACTGGAAGCTGAAGTATTCATTGACTGGTAGGACATTGCAATGTATGATTTTATATACTATACTTAGATCGGACCAAAGGCGGCATAGTTCTAGGATTTCCAGGTCTAGAATTTCAAGTCTGGTGGCATAAGGTATTCTGCAACGAGTAGAGGAGTGTGTTGTAGTTTTTAAAAAAATCCAATTTAACAAAATAACCTAGTTGAAAGGGACCTTGGCGGTCTTCTAGTCCAACCCCCTGCAGAGATAGGAAACCTTACATCTACACCATTTCAGAAAATGGTTGTCCAATCTCTTCTTAAAACCTCAAGTGCCCGAATACCTACAACTTCTGGAGGCGAGTCATTCCACTGAGTAATTGTTCTGTCAGGAAATTTCTCCTTAGTTCTAACTTACTTCTCTCCTTGATTAGTTTCCATCCATTACTTCTTATCTTGCCTTCAGGTGCTTTGGAACATAGGTTGATCCCTTCTTCTTTGTGGCAGCTACTTAGATAGCTTAGAACACTCCTATCATGTCACCCCAAGTCCTTCTTTTCATTAAACTAGACATACCCAGTTCCAGCAACTGTTCTTTATACATTTTAGCCTCCAGTCCCGTAATCATCTTTGTTGTTCTCCTCTGTACTCTTTTTAGAGTCTCAACATCTTTTTTAATATCATGGCAATCAAAACTGGATGCAATATTCCAAGGGTGGTCTCACCAAGTCATTATAAAGTGGTACTAATTCTTCACTTGCTCTTTTTCATAGCCTGAACATTAGGCTCCTTTCACAGAAAGATAATACTATGGTGACCAGTGATGTTACACTATTATCTCCCGCAAAGCAGTTTGGTGATAGTTTTTTGTCTGTCCCATATGGGGGGAGCATGAAGATGCCTGGATAGAATCTATCTCTATCCTTTTGGGCATGCACACACCAGAGTAACCCAATCCCTCTCACAAAAGTGGATGAAGTGTCTGTCACACATAGAGAAAGGATGCCTTAGGTATGAAAACTAGCCTGGCAACCTGTATTTGCGTAGAGCAGGTGAAACATCAAATGAGGAAGGGAGGAAAGGAAAGGCAATGGCTGCAATTTGAGGACATGGAACCACTTTTATACCAGTGGTTTGGCCTGAATTAATATTATTATGGTTCATCACACATTCAGCCAGAAGTTTAGATGAATTTGGCAATTTTGTTCACCTATCAAGTCCTTCCCAAGGACCTAGGATAGGTCGATGTTAAATGTATCATAGTAGAAAATAAGCTGTTCCAAGTAAAACTGCCTTTTGCAGTTGACTGATGGTGGATTTGTGAATGCCAATAGTGTTCAAATGGTACTATAGATGTTTGGGGATTGCACTCAAGGCACCTATTACTATTGGCACCATCTTTGCTTTATTTTGCCACAGTTCTTCACAGTTGTCTTTGTATTTTGTTGTCTTCTCCAGTTCCTTCTTTTCTTTTTTGCAGTATCTTTTCCAGATACTGTCCTGTGTCCACTATCCAGACTTCTTTTTTCTTTCACATTGACAATTGTTAAGTCTGGGTTGTTATGTGGTGGGTGCCTATCTATTTGAATTCTAAAGTCCTGGAGCAATTTAGCTTCTTTATTTTCTATTACTTCCTCTATTTGATGGTCACACGATTTCCTGCTTGCAGACAAATGATATTTCTTGCAGATCTTCCAATGCATTTTTGTTGCTACTTTGTCGTGCCATTGTTTTTAGGCAGTCTGTGCAAACTTCTTCCAGCAGCTATCTAAGTTTCTTCAACTTCTTCACAGAGTTGATATTTGCAGGACATTGCTGTCTTCTCAATTCTGGCTTTGTTTGTATTGTTCTTAAGGATCAATCTTGAACACTCCAAATTCAGCCCTCTGTCTCTTTCTTCATTTTCTTGCTCTTAGACATTGCCAGGTCTTGTTGTTATATGCTTTGCCTGCTATTACTTTATGTACTAATCTTGTAATACTTTGCCTTGCCACATCTCTTTTCTATTCTTCCTTTGGCTTTTCTTGTGTACTAGTTTTGTCTTTTCAGTACTCATTAAGTCATCATCGTATAGTAGGTTCATCTTCTTCAGCGTGCTTCAGATATTCTTCGAATGCTGTTATTTTTTTCTTTTTAAACTGTCTGGTGTACTTGCAACATTCTACACCCACTTATTTTCTTTGGCAAGTAGAGCCTATCAACATTGCTTTGTGGGTGAAGGACATGATTCATTGTTATTGTTTTTTTCATCTTCTAATCCAGGGCTTTTAATTCTATTTTGAATCCATTTCCATATTCCAACTGTGTATGACTGGAATTGACCAGGTGTTAATTGCCTGGATGGTATTTCCTCCATTCTGTTTAGACTTGAAGATATTCTTCACTTCTATGACATATTCACTTCTAACCTCCTTCTTGACTTCAGTGTGCTTGAAGTCATCAGCTTGAAGGATGCCCAGGTGTTTGTAGTGTTCTTCTTTAACCAGACTCTTGATGTTATTTCTGTAGGGCATCTTGATTCATTCATTGTTTTCCTCTGTTGATGGTGAGGATGGACACATTTGTCCAGTCCAAATAGATGTTCCAGTGAATCATTTTGGTGACTGTGTTATGTTGTTGTTTATAATCAGATTGTGAAATCTTCTTGCACGAGTGATATATATGATCTACTCTTTGTTCTGCCTCTTTGTACAATCTGCAATTTGAAACATTTGATGAGTTTTTATTTCTGGCCTTTAATAATTTTTCTCTTCCTCCTCCTCCTCTTCCTCCTCCTTCTCCTGCTCTGCCTCCCCTACTCCCGCTTCTCCTCCTCCTCTCCTTCCCCCTGATCCTCCTTTCTCCCTCTCCTCCTCTTCCCTCGTCCATCCTTCTGTTTTTGGACTTTGGGTTGGAATCACTGAAAATATCTGGCAAATTGCTAGCCTGTTCTTTAAAACGTCAAGAATTGGCTGTCCCCATGACTAGGACTAGCTTCACCAAGACATATGGCTACAAATGTATTTCACAACAATTAACAATAAATGATGACTAAATGCCAGGAGGATATAAGAATAGTGTGCTCATTTTTCCACTTATTTTGTTATGAATGTACGTACTTTTCTCATTACTCATTTATTTCTTATTAAATTAGTTTATTTTTAGTCATTTTAGATCAGCTATCTGTATCTCTTCCTCTGGTTTTAAATTTGCTCTTTGAAGATTTTGGTGGTATCATTTATACACGAAGGAAGAACCCAGCACCAGACTATGGGAGGATAACAGACATAATGAATTTATTTGTCTGTTTACTATAATGTTATGCTGTCCATTCCCAGAGTTTTTAGGAGACTAATATTTATTTAAAGAATAGAAATGCCAAACAGATACAAAAACAAAACCCATATAAATATACCAAAGATATTGTAGGCACTGCCTCTATTTTATAAAGCGTTATCCTGTGCCATCAAGGTTGTGATTGACCTGTGGGGGCATGGAGTGCCCTATGGGGGCATGGAGTGTAGTCAGGGTGTCAGCTTGACAACACTCGTATTGGAGGCACCTGTGGTGGCCAGAGCAGTGTGCCAGCAAAAACAGGCTCCTGATATCAATTTTCAGCTATGACGGCCTTCTGCAACCCTCTGCCAGCGAAAACAGCTCAGGAGGACTGTGTGCAGCCCTCCTGAGCTCCGTTTTCACTGGCAGAGGCACCACAGGCTGGTCCCTCACTGTTTTCAGGGTGGCCCCACAGGCCAGATCTAAGCACCTCGTGGGCTGGATCTGGCCCGCGAGTCTTGAGTTTGACATCCTTGCTCTAGGGGCTCAGAATAAGCATTTTTCATGCCTTCTAAAGTAATTTGGATGATACTATAAGAGTTCAGTGATAATTTGCCAGCCACAAAGTCTTAAGATATAAATGGGAAGCAGCAAGCTGCCAATTTTACCTACTTTTTAAAAAAATCATGTGTTTTAAGAGATCAGAGGAGAGGGAATCTTTTCAATTGTACTGTTGCAAAACTTTGGTGCCTTGGTACTGGGAATTGATGGAAGTTTGATGCTGCTACCCTAAATTTCCAGCAGTGTAGGCATGATGTCTGAGGCTAAGCAAGGCTTAGCTCTGCTCTACTAATTATCTATGACCCCCTAGGTTCTAATGTAATGCTGGTGTATGCTCAGAGCATCTGATCCAACTATAATGACCATCTGAGCCATTATCCATGAAGAACATGATTAGCTGACATATGTAATTGAAACTTACATATGGTTGGATAAAATGACAGGTGTATTTTTTTCCCATGTGTATTCACTGGTTATTAAGTGTAGCTTAATAATCATTTATAAAACACTAAACTTGAACTTAGTCTTTTATAAATGATTCCTTCTTCATGGTTAGATGTTCTAAGTAACAAACACCTGGTTTTGAATTTCTAAACTCAAGATCAGGCAGAGATTCTGACATCTTCTCTGTAGCCTAACGTTTTCCCTGCCTGAAGTATGGGACCTAGACATGCATACACATGTTTGCAGAAATACTTAAAGTAGGAACAGTAGTTTTTAGTGATTACAGCTAAAGTACACCAATGCGTTTTTCTTTTGTGTGTGCCTGTTGCTTATAACTGTATTTCATGACATTGAGAAACTTAACCACAGTGCAGAAAATCCTTGTAATTTAGTAACTACTAATATGGAGCCTGAAAGATAGGAATAGAAAATATCAAGCATGATTAATATGAGGAGTGAGCCAACACAATTCAAGGCAACACAACAGATTCAAGTATTTTTATGAATGTGTTTTTACCTCCAGAAGACATGAACAAACTATTTTTTTAAGAACCATAGTTCCATTTCTGGTGTGCAGTGGTTCGAATGCAGTATTGCAGGATAACTCTGGCCATATCCAGGAGTTCGAACTTGACTGGCTCAAGTTTCACTCAACCTTCCATCCTTCTGAGGTTGGTAAAATGAGGACTTAGATGGTTGGGAGCAATATGCTGATTCTGTAAACTGCCCAGAGAGTGCTGTAAAGCCTTATGGGACAGTATATAAGTCTAAATGCTATTACTATTGCTATTTCTGTTATGTAGATACTTGTTTTCCTTCCAAGTATATCTGCCAGATGGTCTCACAAGTTTACAATGCCCCTATTTCCAGCAAGCAAGGCTATAAGAAATAATATATGGTTAGTATTTATCAATTTTTAAAAGTTATCGACTACTTATCTTACCACAAGCTAACTGCCATGCCCTTGGTAGAGTCGGACTCTGAGGGAGAGGAGGAACAGCCGACAGGGAGTGGAGGTGTGGCTCCGGAGGTTGTGGAGGAGGCTGGGGAAGGGCAGAGGCTGGCTGAGCAGTCAGAGGAAGAACCAGGCCCATCCCCTCTGCATCCTAGGACACGCAGGGAGGAACTGAGAAGGCAACAACTTGGCTTACGAGAGAGGAAGCGGCCATGATCCTCCTTGGTTGCAGCTGGGAAGTCTAGTATATAAGAATAACTATTACAACATAGTGTTGCCAGAAGTAAAGAGTGTGTTATTTTGTGCTGAAGTTATCTTGGTTGACGTCCTTCCAACAGACTGTGCCTTGTTATCTCCTTGAATTTGGTAATTACTTATCTTGGTCTGTTGCGGAAATTTCATCATTGTAGTTTGTTTGGTTTTTTATTTCACTTCTATCTGCTCATTAAGTTCAGACTGTATTGGCTTCCGGTTTGCAGGGCTTCGGCGGCAGGCAAGAATCCACGATCATGCGTGGTTTCTGCCTGGGCTCGCTGCTGGAATGCCCCAAGCCACCCCATAGAGGTAGTGAAGATGGGGGAGACCCAGTAGGGTCGAGGGGAGCTGCACCTCTCCTCCTCAGCTGGCTAAACTCCCTTTCCCGAAGGCAGTAAGACCAGCGGTCAGAAATGGCTGCCTCAAAGAAGCACTCAGCTGGAAAAGTAAGTGCAGGAGGAAGTTAAGAAGTGAAAGTTTTTGTTTGACCTGGACAAAAAGTAACAACTAAGTTACCCAGGAATTTAAATTTTGCAAAAGATACATCGCTCCCAAAGAAGAGTTGGAAGCAGAGAACAAAAGTAAAAAGGGAAAGTTTTTTTTTCTTCACTCTCCTTCCTCACACTGACAACAAGAAGATCTGAATAGGTTTCCGGTTTCGTGTGGCTTCGGGGCAGCAGGAATTCGCGACAGCTCGCGATTCCTGCTGTGCTAGCCGCCGAGGTACCCCCGATCCAGATGGGTCAGGGGGATATGGCTGCCCTGTAGGGACATCTGAAGAGAGAGGGGAGTCGGACAGGGGGTTGGGGGTGTCACAGACCCCCTCCTCCTCCGGAAAAAACCCTTTTTCCCAAGGCGGTGGAGTGGCGGTCAGCAATGGCCGCCACGAAGAAGCCAGCAACCGGGTAAGATTGCGCTGGAGGAAGTAAGAAGAGTGAAAGTGCTGTCTGAGCCGGGTCAAGTAACATCTTTCAAATTGGTTGGAACTGAGCTGTTTGAGTTGCTGGAGGATACATTGTATCCCTAAGAAGATCGAAAGTGGCGGAGAAGCTGCTAAAGGGAACTTTTTTTTTTTCTTCACTCTCCCACCCCATGGAAACAGCAGATATGTTTGGACATATTGGACATTGAAAGTGAATTGTTTTGAGAGTTGAAGCTAAGGGACAAAAAGGTTTTTGGACATTGAAAAACTTAAGAAATTGGAAAACCCTTGTTGGAGGTATGGATTTCTGATTATTTAAAATTGATATTGCAAGTGGGAAGGGAGAGGAAAAAAAATTGGAGCAGAAGCTGAAAAAGGAGGAGATTGCCTAGAATCCCAAAGAAAGGTATATGGTAATTGGACCTCTTTGATTAAACATTAACCCCAGAAAGAGAAAGAGAAGAAGGAAGAAAAGTATTAATTTTTGGAATTTTTTTTTTTTTTGAATTATTCTTGATTAAAAATATTTGTGGTTGTTTTGGGAAAAGTTTCTTTTTTCATAATGGCATCGCTTGTGGATGAACTAAAGACTGAATATCAAAAATATAAAAAAGAAGATTTGGCACTTTGTTTCAATTCTTAGAAATGGTGTTATGTACTTATGAAAAGTTGACTACGCAGCAGAAGGACTGGGACAAAGAAGAGGAAGAAGAAGCCATCTTTGATGAACAATGGGTTCTTTCCGGAGAGGAGGAGAAAAAGGATAAGAAAAAGGAGATTTTAAGAATTATAAAAACAACCAAAGAAGAGAAAAATGAGCGGAAAGGTGGAGGCAAGGTTAGAAAGCAAAGGAAAGGGAGTAAGAAAAGGGAGGAGGAAAGACAAAGGGGTAAAAAGGGCAAGGAGAAGAATAAGCAAGAGAGAAAGGGGGGGAGGAGAAGCCTCAATGGGGGGAAGCAAGATCTAAAGAAAAAAAGTTTATTCAGAGACAATGGGTGAATTTAATTTAGGATAAAAGAGGGATTCTGGAGGGTACATAAGATTGTGTTTTTTATATGTGTATTTAGAGTATAAAATTCATTGTGTAATTTTAGAATCTTTTAAACAGAATCCCAAGAAAAATTGTTATATGAAGTACTTTTAAGTTAGGGTAATGAGTTATAGACGTTACTCCAATTGGTGTACAGGAGAAATATAATAAAAGAAAAAAGATGAATGGATAGTTGGAAATAGAACAGACAAAGAATATTATTGAAAATGATAATAAGATATGAAAGGATATATAAAGGTTTTGTTATGTTGTTTTTTTTTGGATGTTGTATATTGAAAAAAGGCAAAAAAAAATTATTAATAAGAAATAATTTGGATGAAAAGGAGAAGTTGGGATAAGATATGAAGTTAAATAGACAAAGTATTGATACTATAATTTGGAATTGTTATGTTCTATTGGTTTTCTTCTTTTATTATTTTTTCTTAGAAAAGAACTTATAAGCTGTTATGCCTTGTGCATTGTTTATATAAAATTGATAAAAATGGTTTATATATATATATATAAAAGAAAATGATAATAAGATATGGAAGGATATATAAAGTGAATATGATGTTTGAATTTGTGTCTGTGTGAAGAGTTTCAACCCGGGATCAGACAACCTTCAGAAAAGATCTTTTAGTTTTGTTTGTGTTCTCTGTAAAATTAATAAAATTTGTTTTTTAAAAAAAGAAGATCTGAATAAAGAAATCAGAAAAATCCACTTTGGCACCAACAGGTAATTAAACTGGAAATATAATTAAATGCCAAAGGGACAATAAAGATTTCTGAACACTAAAAATCCCTTTTTTTGCTATAAGTGGGAAGGGAGAGGAAAAGAATAAGAGCAGGACTTGGAAGGAGGAGACTGCTTGGAATTCAAAAGAATTTAAAGTTAAATCTTAACAAGACTTCTAAAGGATACATTTTAACTGGAACTTTGCAACAAAATAGTTACTCCAAGAAGAGAAAGTGAAAAAAGAAGAAAGTGTTAAAAGAAACAGCTTGTGTGTATTTGGATTGTTTGGTGACTGGGACTTTTGGAAATCATATTTGAATGACTAAAAACAATTGGGTGGTTGTTTAAAAAAAAACTCTACAATGGCATCACCTCTGGATGAACTGAATGAACTGGATGAACTGAAAATCAAATTTAAAAAAATATAAAGAAGAGGAACAAGAAGGGAAGAGCTCCTTTGGTTCCATTTTTCAATTCTTAGAAATGGTGATTGGTGTCTACAAGAAACAACAAGAAAAGATTGCACAACAAGAAGATTGGGACAAAGAAGAAACCATTTTTAATGAACAAGTAATTCTATCTGGGGAAAAAAAGGGAAAGGGGGGGAAAGAGAATGGAGAATCTAAGACCTTAAAAAACAGCCAAAAAAAGGGAAAAATAATCTGAAAAGGGGATGTAATGTTGGAAAGCAACAGAAAAGGGGAATACAGAAGAGGGAAATGGAGGTGGAGAGACAGGGGGTAAAAGGGGGAGAGAGAAGAAAGGGAAGAAGGAAGGGAAGAAAAGTTACAAAGGTCTGGAGCAAGATGTAAAGAAACAGGATTTATTCAGAGATAATGGGTGAAAATTTAACTGAAAAGGGAATTCTGTAAAGGTACATAAGATTGTATTGTTATATTTGTCATAGAAATAATATTAGAAAATTGGAAACAACTTATGATTAAAAAGTGGAATAAAATAGTTAGTGTAATTTAGTGAAACTTTTGTGAACAAAATAAATGAAATGAAATAAATGAGAGAATTGAACTAGGAAGGAATGGAAACATTTTAACTACTCAACGTTTTATAAAATATAAGTGAAGTGGGAGGGAAGTAATTATGGAAAGTTTATAAGTGTTTCCATCGAAGTATGATACTTATTTGAAAAGTAATGTGTAAAATGTTCAAGATTTAAATGAATATTAATATTAATGATAGAATTGAATTGGTATGGATTGTTGTTTTAATTATGTTATATATTTGTAATTTTTTCTTTTTTAAAAATACATTGTGTAGTTTTAGAATGTACCAAGCAAAATCTGAACGGAAGTCATGTATTATATTATGTATTATATTAATTAATTATGTATTATATAGTTATGTATTATATTAAGTTATGTATTATATTAAAATTATATTATATAATTTTAGGGGAAAGATATAAAGGCGTCATACTCCAATCAGTGATTACAGGAGAAATTTTGCTTAATGAGAAAAGATAATAGACAGCTGAAACAGGACAGACAAAGAATATAAGTATGATGATTTGAATTGAGATTAAATAAATAAAATAAAATTAAGAAAGTTGAAAGAGGGGAGAAGTTATATAGAAAATGTAGAATGGTAATAAGATATGGAATGAAATATAAAAATGAGCATGAATTTGAATTTGTGTCTGCACGAAGAGATGTAACCGGGGATCAGGCTGCTTTCAAAAAAGATGTTTTATGTTTTTATGTTCTAGGTTTTGTTTGTTTATGTTTGTTTTTAAAAAATCAGTAAAATTTTCAAAAAAAAAAAGTTCGGACTCTATTGCTTTCTTTTGAAGACTATTTTTGAGTACGTTTTATCTCCAACTGAGAGTTATTGAACAGTGGGGACAAGTTGGAGGCATTAAAGGACATTTATTTACGTTTTGGATTTTGATACTTTTGTGTTACGCTCTGGGTTATCACACTAACTCTGACTGAGTTGGTGTGCATGTAGCTCCTTAGAGATATTCCCCAAACTTCAAGATTTATGGGAACAAATTATCAATGAATAATGTAAGAAATTCTGCCTATATAGATTGCCAAGTATGGCCATCAGTCCAAATGAGCATGATGTGACATGCATGACAGATACTAGAATGTCACCTGAATAAAAGATCAAAACAGATATCAATATTGCCTCTCCTGGACACAAAATAGACCACAATTTATCTAGTGCTATGGAAAAAAAACTTACTTCTTGACTAGGAATGTGGATAAATGAAAGAGCCACTGTGCATGATTGCAGTCAACTGTGGACGTTCACCATGTGGCTTTGAGCATTTTCTCTAAACTCAAACTACCTCACAGGATTGTTGTTACAGAGCATAAGAGGAGGGAATCCTAGATGCTCTGCCTTCCATTCCCGATTGAAAAAGAGGCTATAAAAGTAATAAATAAATGCATGTTGCAAGAAAAAAGGGAACCCACTGTTAAAACTGCCACAGCCATGTCATTAAGGGTTCAGTCCATTTTACCCAAAAGGTCCCAGAAAAGTCCAGTTCCACATTTATACAGGTAGTCCTCGACTTACAACAGTTCATTTAGTGACTGTTCAAAGTTGTGTCACTGAAAAAAAGTGACTTAGGAACATTTTTCAAACTTACAACCTTCGTAGCATCCCTATGATTATGTGATCAAAATCCAGATGCTTGGCAATCTGAATAGTAGTTCCTACTTATGACCGCTACTGTGTCCCAAGGTCACGTGTGATCACCTTTTGCAACCTTGGAGAAGACAGATTCACTTAACAACAAAGGTATGTTATCAACTGCAATGATTCACTTAAACAACCGTGGCAATAAAGGTCATAAAACTCACTCAGCATGTTTCATTTAACAACAGAAATTTTGGGCTCCACTGTGGCTGCAGATGGAGGACTACTATGGAAGAGTACTACCCGTACTCTTTTTCTCCTGCCCTTTGCCTAAGATGGCTTCTGTGAGAAAGAAGCAGCGTTTGAGCCCTATATATAACAAGGCCGAGGCTTTCCTAAAATGAGCGAAAAGGTGGCAGCTGAGAGCCCAGAGGAGAAAGTTCATTTTGAGGGAAAGAGTCCTTGAAGATTCCTCGTTGGAGAGGCAGCGAGCTGAGCCCAGGCTGAGATTTCGCTGACCTCCAGCGGCAGAAAGAGTTAAAGCAAAGGCGGGGAGAGAGAGAGAAAGGCGCTCCACCTTCGCCTGGCTGGGGGGCAAGGAGTAACTCGGGCTGGGAGAGCCACAGGTAGGCGGCGGCCTTGATTGTTGTTATTGGGGCTGCTTGAAGAAAGCCTTCGCGCCAGGTTTCTGGTGAGACGGATCGTCTTGCGCTCTCCTTCCCAGTTCTGTCGGTTTCTCAGGGTGGAAGAGCGGCTCTTTCGGGAAAGCAAGAAGAAGGGGAATCCCAGGTGACCGAGCGCCTTCGGGGGCTGGGTGGTGGTGTTTCTTCCAGCCCGCTTCCTCGCTGACTTCCACCAACATCGATCGTCTCTCCCCTCGTGTCTTTCCGTTCGGAGGTGGCCGGCAGCGGCGGCGGCGGCGGCTCAAAAGCTCTGGATTCCGCTCGCCGCCACTCTCCGCTCTTGCAGCGCCTTTCGGGCTAAGTGGCGGGAGGGCAGGCGAGCCAACTCTTCCCAACAACGCTCGCTTCGGCGCAATGTACCTGTGGCGGTTCCCCTGCGGGCCCTGGGCTAACGGGGATTGCCGCCACGCCAGCTCTTCGCTCCGGCCTTTTTAAGAACTAAAGCGAGAAGGAGAAAAAAAGAAAGAACGGGAAAAAAAAAAAAAAAAAAGAGCTCGGCCTTCTTCGGGCAGGGGACCCGGCAAGCGCGAAGCCTCCGCTTGGGGTTGGATGCCTGTTGCTTTCCGCTGGGAGAAGCGGAAGCCCAAACGATGCCTTTCCCTCTGAGGACCGTGGCTCCCCTCCAGCTCTGCCGCTTGGAAGAGGGCGCTGCCGCCCTTCCGAGGGACAAAGAAGGGCACGCCAGGCGGAGCGGCGCGGGGCTCCTCTTCGACTCTTTGGAAGAAGTCTGCTCCCGCTCGCTGATCTCCCTTCTCTGGCAGCTCTCGGACCTTTCCCGCTGGGCCAGCGACATCTTCGGCGGCATCCAGAGCGAAGCCGACAGCTTAGGGTGTCGGAGCGTCCGGCTCCACTGCCGGTTGGAGTCCCTCAAGGCTCTCGCCGGTGGCCTGGACCATCGCAAAGTCAAAGTCCGTAAGTCCCTGGCTCGTGGCTGCGTTGGGTGGGCGGCTGGGCGAGCTCCACGGACTTGTTGGCTGCAGGGGCCACTCTCAGCTGTTGCGGGTCGGTGGGGGTTGGTGTGTGTGTGTGTGTGTGCCGCGCAGGAGAGAAGAAAGGAGATTTGGGTCGGTGGAAAGGTTTGCAAAGGAGCAGAGGTCCCTCTGCTTATCTGTGGGGCGCACGGAAGACCCAGACCCTCCCACTCGTGAGTGGAAACGGGGCCGTCTCCTCTTTCCGTCCAAAACGGAGCTCGGTCTGGACCAGAGAGACAGAGACAGAGAGAGAGAGAGAGATATTAATGGTTCCGAGCGGGTTTTGCATAAAAGAGCTTAGCGGTTATTACAAAAGGTACAGGTTCCACGGGTTGGGGCACATTGTTGAAATGCTGCTTTGCCTCTCCCAAACAGGGATACTTAAAAGAGTCCAAATGCTCAAAACGGAGCCTCGGGTTTCTTCCTTCTCTAGGTTGGGCTTGGCCAAACCATTGGCCTCTTAGAAACCCTTCGTGACAGTGCGCGACGCATGTATCTGACGTGCTGCGTGCTGAAATACAGATGTGCGTCCATCAGATGGGATTATATTCCTTCTGGCTGGCATGCCTGGGATTCCAAGAGGGTGTGAAGCAGGCTTGGGATTAGGTCCCAGGCTGTAAAAGGTTTTCTGAAGATAAGAGAAAAATCTGCCACATCTGTGTTTCTTTGTGCATGTTTTATAAACAGGAGAGCAAAGGGGAAAAAATGGAAGGGAACACTCAGAACTTAAGTTGAAAAAAAAAAATATATACTTCGGGTACACTTTGAAAGATTTCTTTACAATGTAATTAGTTAACTTCTCTTATGGCAGTGGAAACATGGAATATCTGACCAAATTTATTCAGATGAAAGCTATTTGATAATACTAAACTTTGGGAATGGTGTCTTCCAAGGATCCCTTGATTAAAGTTTGAATATTATACATTTTTTGTAAAATAATGCATAGAAGTTTATAGAAACCCTAATGAAAGTAATTTGTTACTGTAAAATCTATTGGTATTCCTGATAAAAGTCATTCAAACAGAGAATGAGTTTGGATAACACTGAGACACCTGAATGATCAAACCTTCATTGAAGAGATATTGAAACTTGGTAAACTTTCAAAAGCAAGTTTTAATTCAATTATTTTTTCTTCTGAACAACATTATTCTTTTATCCAGATTGTTTTTTATTGGTTTGACTTTAGTGTTGGATGTACACATTCTGTCCTCAACATATAAAAGCTTTTATCAACTTCATTTCATTTGGAAAGAAAATGACACTCTTACTATACTGCAGATGTTATCAGACTCATTGTTCCACAAAGACATAAAGCCAACAGCCATGGTTTGGTGATACAGTTATGAGGGTGTATTAGATTATTCCAGAGGTGTCTCCTACTAAAAAAAAATTGTACAATAGCCTTTCAATGCTGTTGCAGAATATGTGAACTCCTAGTTGGGTCTAGGAAAATATTTATGAGGGGTCCTTGGTATTCTCTGAGCTTGGTTGTTTTCTTGCAAACATTTCATTACCCAAACTAGGTAACATCATCAGTACTAGCACTGATGATGTTACCTAGTTTGGGTAATGAAACGTTTGCCTGGAAACAACCAAGCTCAGAGAGTACCAAGGACTCCTCATTTCAACCCTGAGCTGCAAATACTTTCCTTTATTGTTTATTTATGAACATATATTGAGATCAACAATTGACACTTTTGGGGAAACCTTCTCCTTGACTTGTAAGATAGTGGTTGGCATCTTCTGTGGTAGCAGCTATATCTGCTGTTGGCAAATTAGCCTAGCATCTGGTGCCTATTTTTTGGAGAGCAGCTGAAGTCTGGTCTCCTGAGCCTTTAAAGCCAATTGAAGCAACATTTGCTCTTACTGATTTCATCAGGACAGGATGTCATTGGTTTTTACAAAAGGTTTTTACCTTTTACATAATCATCTGCCTTTTCTCTTGTTTTATCTTTGAAAATTGGAATTCACTTCGACAACTGTTCAAAGCGGGATAAGTATTTTGTAAAGAATGATAAACATATTTCTTTAAAACGTCCTTGCCTGAAAAAATGTGAAGGGTTTTTTTTTCCCCTTAGGAAAAATTCTATAATGTTTGCTGACTTACGTCAGAGTATACTTTTCCTTAGTTTTCCCATGGATAAGATAATGCTAGTCTGGTATCTTTGATCAACCTCAAAGTACTTTAAAGTTAGACAACGGCGCCTAATCCTTAAAGTTACCTTTCTGGGAGAATACTGAATCAACAATGCACAACAGTGATTTGACTTCAGCTTTCACTGGAGTTCTACCCCAATTCCTGGGAGTAAGCTCTTGTGACTACAAGATATTTAATTTTTCTTTATGTTATGAAAGCATTGCTTTAACACTTTCCATTTTATTATATTCTACTTATCTAAACACGGAAGTTCCTTATCTTTTGCACGATATGTTCCTTTTTATTCACCCCTGCTGTCCATTTCAATGCTTACTTACAATCTGTTCAAGTAACGTAGCTTGTTTTTATTTATAGTATGTGCACTATTCAGAGATCCAAGCTGAAAAAAATTGCTGTCACATGATCTGTTCAATCTGAATTAAAAGACTTCTATGTAAATGTTATACAAATATTATTGGAATTCAACTTTAGACATTGGGAATATACCTTCGACTGTTAAATGAATGAAAGCAAAGTGTGTGGGGGATTGCGTCCTTCTTTCTTTTCCTTATCCCAGGCCCTCCCTGTCATTGAAGGTTCACAAGCAATGTTATGATTTTCCCTCTGTAAACTACATACATCCTTTTCTCATAAACTTTTTGGAATTTCCTGCTGGCCCTTTGCAGTGAAATATTCTCCTGACCTCTCCTCTTTTTTCAGTTTTGCAGTTTGTCCCACTCTGCACAAAACAAGGCTTATAATGTATGATGTACAGACAATTCAGCAGAGTAGAGAAGCTTGTTTGTCAGCATTTCTGATGGGTATCAGTTTTCAGCTTTCATTTGGCATGTTAGCCTTAGGAGAGTAATTGGGGTTTTTGTTTGCTTACACTAACCTTTTTGTTTCAATTCATATTTTTTTTTCCTTAAAAACAAAACCCTTTTTAAATTCTGTTCACAATAGCTGGTTGTATTGATTTGATATTTATAATGTAATTTTTTTTTTTATAATTTACACTATCTAAAGCTTATTCTTTAACACTACATTCTGTTTAGATTGGATTGTAAATAAATAGTGTTCTGAGAACTCCATAGAAGTTTCCATTGAAGAATTGGGGAGCTCTCTAAAATTTTTCCCTGGCATGCATTGAAAATTGCACAGATATATAGAGCAGCTTTTCAGATGGCTCATTGCCCCAAGAGTTTTCAAAAAAAAAAAAAATGTAGGGCACAGAACCAATTAATTAGAAATATTTCCCTTGAACCTCTGATCAAGAAGCATAATTTTAGAAGTGGAAGACTGCACGAACTTTTGGGGTTCAGGCATTGCCCTTGATCTCATGGAACATCATCAAATTCTTATATAACATTCTATGGTTTTCAGGAACATAATTACATAATCCTGCATTAGGTAACCAATGTCTTTAGCAGAGTTTGTACTGATTGTTGCATTTTAAGTTTCTTGATAATAATGTAGAAGAAATACCATTTTAGCATATGAAGATGAAGTAATAATTTATGCACACAGTTTAAAATGAGTAAATAATTCATGCATGTAATTCCGAGTACAAAAAAGAATTTACATTTTGCTAATTTATTTAATATTGCTTCATTTACCCTCTTGATTACTTAGCAAAAATGTATAACAATTTCTGTAAAATTCTTCCCTATTGTCAAATTGGGCTTGCTAGTTTTTTTTCTTCTTTAAGGATTGAAGTATAAGTCCTGTTTTCCCCCTTCCATTCAGTTGTATCAGAGACTGCCTGGACAAGTCCCTGCAGTTTTCTTAGCAATATTTTTCAGAAGTGGTTTGCCATTTCCTTCTTCCTAGGGCTGAAAGAAAGTAATTACTGCAAGTCATCCAGTTTGCTTTGTCCCTAAGATGGACTGGAACTCACTATCTCCCACATTAAACTGACTTTCAGTGACAACAAAAGATATTTGGAGATATAATATTTATGAAACCACCAAGATTTTTTTCCAGTTTTTTTTTCCAGAAGCAATGTTGGGAATATTTGAAATGTATGCGCATTTCTTTTAATATTATCCTTAATGACCTGAGTTCTCTTTGCTGTTTGAAGAACATTCAATGCAATATGCATAACTTTGCTCATACACTAGTCACATAATAATTTTGTCTACTAATAGAATTTACTTTAATATATTTTGAAAATTTCAATTTGGTGTTCCTTGATGCTTCTGTCCTTTGAAATCAGATCAAGGCAAATCTATCAGCCTCTAAAACAGGGGTGTCAAACTCGCGACGACACGTCAATGTGATGTATCGCAACTTTTTCTCCCTTCGCTAAAAAGGGTATGGCCGTGGCCAGCAAATGACACATCTTGCTGCGGGCTGTGAGTTTGACACCCGTGCTGTAAAGAAAAAAACAAGAGCAACAGGCCTGTTTTCAGACACTAAACCAACCTTCCTTCCTTCCTTCATCCCTCCTTCCCTCCCTCCGTTTCTCCCTCCCTGAATGGCACTTGTGACAGAAGTGCCTCTTGCCTTTGCATTTAAGAGTCATATTGCATATAGGAATTATATTGCTCTGGTACTCTGAATAAAAAGATCCAGGAAAAACATACTTTGCATTTTGGAGTTCCATACTATTACATATGTAAAGCATCTTTTAATTTTTGAATCTCAAGCACAGCACAGTCCTAATAAAAGATCATTGGAATATAAAGCAATATATGAGCATCCTGTTTTATTGCAGCCATAATGCCACACAAAACATCACATTTGAATTTTTTCATCTTTTCCAATTTTTTTCAACTTTCAAAATTTGCAAGTTTTTTATTTTTTTTTCTGCAAGCCTTCATATCTCCATATATATCTAATAGCTTCAAACTGCTATGCTATACAAAGTGATTTTGAATTGTAAACCTGGAGCAAAATTTTGCAAAATTTAAGTTACAGCATGTACCATCAGTGAAGGAAGTATATGTATTTACCTTATTTCATGTAAAAGATCTTAGAAATGCCTTTAGAAATAAAAAGGAATACATCCACATATATATATTTTATTTCATCTTGTGGATCTTTTTTATGGTTGAGAAATGGAAAATGAAATTGTTGACATTGCTGAAAACCAGTTTGCACCACATAAGATATAGCAGCCATAGTTAGAAAAATGTATAATCAGGACAGTTATATCTAAGCTAGCATTTAACATCCTATCTGTTTATTCAGAGGACTTAAAAGAAAAGATTGTGTTTTTTTCCTTAAGAATAATGAATTCGAATTCCCTTTCAGTTAAGAATGAAATCTACAAAAAGATATCACATGAACTGAGAATTTAAAGATTTTTTAAACACTCTCTTTCCTAAAAAGCTTTGCAAGCCATTGTTTAACCAAAGCAGCATAGAAATTATAGCAATAATAAAAAATAAAATCAAAATGAAATGTCTTCCTTGTATTTGAAGCTTGGAAAACTAGCAATTTGCTGCATGCTAGGTAAGACAATATGCTTCTTCTGAACTTGTAGAAAGACTGTATGGCTTTGGTAAAAGTTAATTGTTTTACTTTTTGATACCCTTGATGCACAGTTTTATAAAAATAATGTGGAAGAGATTATTTGTAGAAATTGCTAATTCCTTTTCCATTTATTCTTGTGATTCATATAGTTGGGTGACTGCAGTTCGTGTCTTCTCCACAGCCCTCCAGTGTTAAGAAGGAAATACTGTGCAATGCAACTTGTGACTGCTTTTGTTTTGTTTGGGGTCAGCTGTTTCCGTAGGGGAACATCTCATTTGGCTCACTCATCTCCTGCTGTAACAAAGAAAAATACTGTGAAAGGGCTTTCCTGTGTATTAAAAAAAGAAACATATGAATGGAAGAATCTTCCCTTCCATCCTTCACAACACTTCCTGTCTTGAAAGAATTTGTTTATAAAAAATGTACTCAATATTGTAATCACTTCTATGGTACATATAACATGGCAGGATTTTTCTAGCAGCCTTACTTTTCTTCTGTACCTATGGTTTTCCACAAGTGAATCTTATCAATGTTTTGCTCAGTTTTCTGAAGAAACATTCCCTTTCTTGTTAAGTTAATGGTTGAACCATTGGAGCTTTTTAGGCCCCAGATAAGAAAGCGAAAACAGCCTAATTTGATTTGCAGGACAGTTTTAGCTATTTTATTCTTAAATCTTTACTAAACGCCTAGGTTCTAGCCCCTCAAAATCAATGGCTCAGACCAAAAAAATTTTCTCCCTTCACTTTATCACAAAATTACATGAAAAACAATCAACTTTCATTCAATATTTTATCTCAAGACTATTGCATTACTAGAAACAAAGATACACCGGAATTACTAAATTGCAGCCATAATTTTGAAATTTAATAGAGAATTTGTTTCAGAAGTTTAGCCTTCGCAGTATTGATGACAGAAGTAAAGAAAAATGCAGGATTCATTAAAACATGAACCCTTTTCAACAAGAAATGCACAAATCTTTGTTGTGCTAAAGCAAAATTTATCTAAATAAGCATGAATTTGCACATACATAAATTTTGTCTAAAACCTGATTTTGTGTGTATGTATGATATAGACAAACTTCCTCGTAATAAACATGTATTCTGTTATTATCAATGCTTCTAATAATCTTCAAAGGAGTAGCTACATCAAAAGAACAATTAGTAATGACCAGATATAGCTGCAAAAAATCTGTCTTAGATTTGGCTAATAATCTGTGATTTATGTTCAAATCTGGCAAAACATTGAAAGAACTCTTTGATTTTTTTAAAGCAAATAATACCAACCAGGAGATAATAAAAATAATAGTAATTAACATCTTTCCTCTTCTGTAATCCTGGAAAAATACTATTCTGAATCTTGGGTCTGTTTTAATGTATGCAAGTTCCCTATTATAATAATCACAATAATTAAATCTTGTTGCAAAGCCATTTGTAGTTTTATAAGCCTGTTTGTTATATACAAAAATGCATATAAACTCCCTTGCAGTATATGATTTTCTCGCAATTCCTTTTAGAAGTCAATCTAATAGGTATTTGACATTTTATACCACTTATAGTATCCCCCCTTTTCCACCTGATTTAGCAGCTATATCTTGGACACAGAGATATATTGTAGAACTGTAGTCTATTTATTGCATAATCTAAGTACTGCAGTCTGTACATCAGTTTCGCATTTCCAATAACTTATAAAGTTTGCAGAGAAGAAAATCTAAATATTTTGAGCTTGAAACCAAAGGTACTATTAAAAGTCATTCCTTTATTTTATACTTGGTCAGTGAATATTTATTAATTAAATGGTATAAAAAGTGTGTGACATTTTAGGCTACTGTTGGCAAACCAGCTGACTAATTATAGCATTAATTAATGGGTGTAGGACTCTGGACTTGCAAGGCAGGCATAACAGGTATGGTTTTATTTTCTGCTATGTCTTACTTGGAGAGGATTAATTTCAAATGATAATGCTGTGTTTTTTAAAATTAGTAGTATTATGCAATAGTATGGAACTTAAATGCAATCTGATGCATGAAGAAATTGGCTATAGTGACCAATTTCCTTATTTCAGTCACTTTTAGTTTTGTAGTCCATTTTATTTTTGGCCACAGAGAAATATTTTTACACAATCAAATGCAAGAATGGATATATTTTGCTTCCTGAAATTCTAGAATGGTGTGGAATGCCAGTATGCGGTCATCTTATATCATATACCGGTCTCATTTGAAAGAAGGGAAATGGAATAGATATGACCATATAAAGAAGGGGTGGGCAAACTATGGCCCGCGGGCCACATCCGGCCCATTGGTCTGTCCAATCCGGCCCGCCCCTGAAAAAAAAATTGCTGGGCATGGCGCATTGCCCTGCGCCGCGTGGCCCCCAAAGCTGCAAAACAGTGGGGAGCGCTCTCGGGGTAGGAAAGAAAAGAAGAACTTTGCAAACGCCTTGGCTAGGAGTTCGAAATCACCTTCGAGTGCGACCTCTCCGAAGGTGAGTCCCTGCCGATCCCACTTTTTTTTCCGGGGCTTCCAGGCTTAAACTTTGCAAAGGCAAAGTTTGCAGGCAGGAGCGTCTTCCGGCCAAGGAGTGGGAAGGGTTCCGCCCAGCGGGCGGGCAGGCTGCTTGGAGCGGGCTGCTTGGAGCCATC
The DNA here is from genome assembly GCA_033807585.1 of Hydrophis major. Classification (NCBI taxonomy): domain Eukaryota; kingdom Metazoa; phylum Chordata; class Lepidosauria; order Squamata; family Elapidae; genus Hydrophis; species Hydrophis major. The sequence continues at coordinate 322,842,209 of CM066328.1, read as the reverse complement.
TAAAGCTAGGCCGTTGCTGGTGGAGCCTTGCCCTGCTTTGGTGCCCCATTTCCCGGCTTGGCAGTCCTGCTCGGGCAGCACTTTAAAAGCCTGCTCCCAGCACCCGAGCAACTTCCCAGCAACTTGCGGCTTCCTTTTTCCTCACGGGCGCTCGTGCCTGGCCCCGAGCTGCACAGCGGAGGGGAAACCTGGAGCACTGCCGGATCGCCTCCACCAAGCAGCCCGCCCGCCGGGCATAATCCTTCCCGCTCCTCGGCAGGAAGACGCTCCCGCCTGCAAACTTTGCCTGTGCAAAGTTTAAGCCTGGAAGCCCCGGAAACCTGAGCAACTTCCCAGCAACTTTCAGCTTCCTTTTAACTCGCGGGCGCTCGTGCCTGGCCCTGAGCCGTGCAGTGGAGGGGAAACCCGGAGCACCGCCGGGTCGCCTCCTCCAAGCAGTCCACCCACCGGGCGGAACCCTTCCCGCTCCTCGGCAGGAAGACACTCCTGCCTGCAAACTTTGCCTGTGCAAAGGGAAACTTTGCCTGGAAGCCCTGGAAACCCGAGCAACTTCCCAGCAACTTTCGGCTTCCTCTTAACTCGCGGGCACTCATGCCTGGCCCCGAGCCACGCGGCAGAGGGGAAGCCCAACGGACGGGCAGGCTGCTTGGAGGAGGTGACCCGGCGGTGCTCCGGCAGCAGCAACAGGCAGTTCTGGGCTCCGTTCAGGTGTCCGGCTGGGGCTGTCAGGAGTTGCTACCACCGGCGCAGCTCCGCGCAGCTCCAGTCCCGCGTAGCCTTGGGAAGGAAAAGGCAAAACCAGGAGCCGCTGAGCCTGAGCCTCCGGAGTCGCTGCTGCTGTTGCAAAGCACCGCCACGGCTCTTCCTTTTTGCCTTTTTCTTCCCGAGGCAACGCGGGATTGGAGGCGCGCGGAGCCGCGCCGGCGGTAGCAACTCCTGACTCAGGGGGCCTCCGAGGGGAGGGGAAGGAGGAGAAGGGGGGGTGATTCCCAAAAAATCTTGTGCTGACCTGGCCCGTCTGTCAAATTTTAAAAGTCAATGCGGCCCCTCAGCCAAAAAGTTTGCCCACCCCTGATATAAAGGCATACTGTATGGTAGTGAATTGGGAAAAAATAATTTGTAATTTAATATCCCTTTTCCATCTAAAGTTTAAGAAGGAAGAAATTATCTGCCCCATGTTTAAAGATAAATTATATGGATAAAAAGACCTAGTTTTCATTGTTCCTCCTGCTTTAAAATATGGTATCACCTTAGATCCTTCAATTACTGACTTTTTATGTATTGCAAGACTTCTAGCTGCCAAGTGTATCAACCAATAATAAAGAAGAAGTTGCATGGTAGTTATGTAACTATTTGTGTAGTTGTAGAAATGTCACCTGTATTTAAAACATATGGTAAACTGTCCAGAGTCTCTGGGAGTTGGCAGGGAAATAAATTTAATAATAATAATAACATTGTTAATAGATTTTCAGACTTAATCATGTGAATGCAATTGACTAAAGTTATTCTTAAGTTTTGTTGATGTCAGTGCTTCTATTCTATATATAAATAAATCTGGATCCACCCAATGACTATAAAAATAATTGTCTTCAGCTGAAAAAAAATTACCTTCATTTGTGATATTTATAATTTATTTTGCATAAAATATTTTATTGAACTATTTCTGTGTTATAATTTGGCATCTCTACCATTTCCAGCATAAATTAACAGTGGCCTTAGTAGGTGTTTAATTATTCATTTTTTATATCTTCAATTTATATAGCCAGCCAGAATGTAGTAATGACTCAGAGCAGCTTACAACATTTGTTTAGAGGAGATTAATAAAGATTTGAGAAAGTGATTTTATACCTTCAGATTATTGATTTATAGTGAAAAAAACGCTCAAAAGTCTGTTTTCTTTGAAGATTCTCAGTCATCCAGGTCATGGTTGTCCCAAAGGTGCTTTTTCAAGAGGCAACTAAACTTTCTGGTTTTGATTTGAAGACATTTTGCTTCTCACCCAAGAAGCTTCTTTAGCTCTGACTGGAATCTGAATCCTTCCATTCTTCACCATCCAGTAAAAGCTGAAGAAGCTTCTTGGATGAGAAGAGAAACATCTTCAAAAAAAATCCAGAAAGTTCAGTTGCCTCTTGAAAAAGCACCTTTGGGTTAAAAGTCTGTATTCTTTTCAATTTATTGAAAATCATGCTATGTATGATGAAGGAAATTTAAAATAGACCGATGACAATTTAAACCTGGTAAGAAAGTTCTTGCCTTGTTTAATTCTTACAGAGATAGCAATAGCACTTAGACATGTATATCACTTACAGTGATTTACAGCACACTCTAAGTGGATTACAGAGTCAGTATATTGCCCCCCAATAATCTGGGTCATCATTTTACTGACTTTGGAAAGATGGATTGCTGAGTCAACCTACAGAGTTACCTATTCTGTTCCATTACAAGCAATATTATAAAAAGTGAAGAACAGATTAAGACAGTATGCCAAAGAAATGAAAGGCATGAAAAACAAAAAAGAAAAGGAAAAATTTAGCCAAATCTTTTTTACATCAGTACCATCCATTCCATGCATTTCTGCCTTTACAAATGGCCCTCTTCTATTATTCCTGTACATTGCCCTTTGTTATTTAAAATTCTCACCTTGATCCTATCATCTCTAGCAATGACTGGGACTTCTGCTTCCTCTTGACCATTCACTCTTCCTTCATTTATTTTGAGATTGAAGATCATTATTTCCAGACGATCTAGCCAACTCAGCACAATTCTTTTGTACTAGTCACCACTTTTGTGTTCAAACATATTCATTCACCACTCATTCCATCCCATGGAACTTATAAGTTTACTCCAGACATTAACAACCTTCACTTCCATGCAAAGCATGGACAAAAATATGTTATTTTATACCGCTACTTTGTTTTTTAACAAATACTCATTAATCTTAATCAATTGCATGTTATCCATTACTTTTCTATCTGCATGTATACATCTCTTTACTTCCCAGATGGCCCAGTCATTTTCTCTGTACTGTCTTCTGATTGCCTGAATCTATTCAAATTATATGTTAGAATAACAGTTTGGGTGAATTGAAGCATCCACATATAGTATTAGTTTATTTATTTGGTATACATTTCATCTTTATTTGTACAATTCAAGTTGACATTTATAATGCTCCCTCCTTCTGTTTTCATAACAGCAGTGAGATGTGGGCTGAGAGAAAGTGGCTGACTCAAAGCCTAAGAGAGCACTGTGGTCTCCTGCAGGTATACCTCACCTGCCTTAGCTTACAGTACCTGTGTCATTTCCCTGACAGTGGTAAGGGTAGAGGTGGTTAGCTTTGGTCCATTTTGATCAAAGAGCATGACCAATTTTATTTTAAACATATTCATACCATTTTATGCAAACTAGGATCACTAATCTAGAAAGCACCTTACAAACCAGTATATTTATATTGTACCATCCTGGAGATTCATGCAATGTTTTGACAGTCTGTATTCTTTATATTTTGTATTTTTTCATTTGCTTCATTTGATGGCTGTATTTTTTTATGAAAATGGTTTCCAGACTTGAATGATTATTGCATGAAAAATTCACTAAAACCATACAGAATTAATTTGATTGAAAATTTGTACTGTAAACAATTAATAAACTGCTATAAAATGTATTCATTAAACTTGTTCTAGTTAAGCATGGCAGGCTGCCAGTTTGTGGAGGAGTGGCTCAACTGAGCCTTGTTTTTGTTGCTCCACCTGTTAAGATGAGCACACCGATGAATACTGCATGAAGGCAGGTGCAGCTGGAGATGTATCAAGAACAATGCAAATATTCCATGGTGTCATGCAGATTTCTCTCTCTCCCATGTGAATGTCTTGTGATTCAAAGCACAGGAACCACCAAAGGAGAGAGAGAGGAGAGATGAACAAGTATTTGCTTTCTTGCATTATCACTTTAAACATTCATACTGGGAAGTCGTTTATTGTTGCCTCGTGAGATTCATCTGTACAGAAGCAGTATAGTATGACTACATTTAACTGGATTAGATTTATTCTGTGATACCACATTAGAATTAAAATTGCCTTGTTCATAGAATTTAACACAAAACAAAGTATACCTCTTATTTTCAAACCATTTGCTCAGCAACATTTTTTGGCCAAATAATGTTATTTGAGATTATATAATACAAGTAAAACTTGTACAACTACAGAATAAAAAATATATTAAAAAATGTCAAAGGAGGTGCAGAAAAAGAAAAAGAAAAGAAAAAAAAGCTTCCCCTTCGGTCTCAGCAACTTCAGCAATTCATCACTTTCTCTTAAATTGTAAACAAACATATCTTCATTCTATATGTCATCCCAATTTCTATAAACCCATGTCTAGAACTCTATAAAATAGAAGTATTACAGATTATATCTATAACATGCAATATAACTCCTTATTTTCCCTTTAAACCAGGGGTGTCAAACTCACCTTGTCACGTCATCATGTGACCTGTCAGGATTTTTTTCCCCTTCACTAAACCAAGCATGGGTATGGATAGCATGTGATGCATCTGGACTGCTGTCTGCGAGTTTGACAGCCCTTCTTTAAACAAATCCCTATTTTGTTTTGTCAAATAATCAAAGTTTAGCCCCACTCAAAAAAATATTAAACATCAATAGAAATCAACATCATCATCCAGTTCTAATCAAGCAACTGCTGAACATTTCCCAAAATAACAACCCATTATTTTAATCTTGATTGAATAAACTGATTCTGTATTCTTCCTTTTTTTACTTCAAACAATCTTTCTTCAGAGAAACTTCTTACATCTGACTTCTCTTCTCACAAAGTTCTTATTTTTATCTTTATGAAGTCCCTTTTGTACTTCCAATGTAGCAACTCCAGCAAAACCTTCTTGCAAATTCAGTATAAGGAAATATTTCATATTGCTAATTTGACTAATTTTTTTTTATTTATCAATTTTAAGTCATAATCTTTCATTTGTAAACCCCTTATTTTAATCTCCTTTTTGTTAGCTCTAATTTTTAATTTCATCTGTAAGTCAGTTTCAAACAACCAATGTACAAAAAGTTAAATAGTTACTATACCGCCTGTCACCATACTTTACAGTAGATCAAATGATTCTTTTAAGGTAGCCATCTGGTGCCCTCTAGTGTGTAATGTTCAAAGTCTTGTTATCAGTTTCAAAATGTAAGCAAAGGATCCTTGGAAGAGGAGCCTTTCAATCAATTTTAAAGTCTTTTAAAGTCCATCTGAGCCCTTTATCTGTTTAAAATTTTATAAAATCAACAAAAAATCCTTTTGCTGTAATTTTAATTTTTTAATTTGTAATAAAAAAGACAAATCTTACAAAACTTATATTTAAACTTTTTTAAGAATTGAAAGAAACTTACCAGTGATTTCAATAAAACTTGCCAGTTTAAAGTTCTTAAACTTTAAAGAAAGCCAAATGTATGTATGTATACACATACACACACACTCACTCACGTGTGTCTGTATATGTGTGTGTTGTGTCTGAGTGTGTGTATATCAAATAAAAACCCCAAACTGGTTAAGAGATGACTCCAGTTGAACATGGTCCATGTAGATGACATTAGCAGTTGTAATGTGATGAAATCTGGTGCTGCTGCAGGATGGAGGGGATCTTTCACAAGGAGCTGAGAGACAAATCAGCCTTGAGTCCTCAGCATGCAGAAAGAGGCCCAGGAGGGATTCTTCCGAAATCTTCACAGAATTTATCTGATAGTTATGCAGTGTATACTTTAGTCTGGAAAGATTCCTGTGTATGGAAGAAACAAAAACAGACATTTATCTGAGTAATCCATTGGGGTATTCTTGGTTCCTTGCACCTGGCATATAAGCAGGATAGAATGCCATGACTTCCAGCCAATTGGAGGTTGACACAAAAATGCAGCTCCTGCCCTCTACTTGCAAAAATGTAGGTGTCTGGAGTACACTTAAGTAATCTGATGGTCTCTCTCTTTAAGTCCAAAGAGATTTCATCAGCCCGATTCCTTCATTCAAGTATCATTTCAGTCACCACGATTCCTCTCTTATAGAATAATTATGGCTAAATTGGAAGTTCTGCACGCCAACACAGTTTTAATGATACTGTAAAGTATATTCTTCACATGAATTCTTTTTTCCTATAAGCAGTGGTTGTTGTATTTAATTTAAGCAGTGACAAAAAACTTACATCAAATAATCCTATGTACAGTAGATTAATAATGGGCTTGATAAACAGATGGAAGATGTGATGGGAGGAAAAAGTAGTTAGAGCAATAGCTTTGCATATAATAGAACCAGCTTCCACCCACTTTTCACAGATACTCATTTTGGACTAATTAGCACTTGTACAACATAACCTGTCAGGCAGGCTTTGTTAAAATAATGCTAATCAGGGAAAGTTTAGAGTGAAATGTCTATCCTTCCAATTGTGATTTCATCCCTATACCATGTTGTTGTGATAAAGATTACAAACAAAAATGCCCCTCCCCCCCCTCTGCTTTTTAACTTGGGTTTAAAAGTTTAACATTGGGTTTAAATATACTGCATCTTCTTTGCTAAATTGTTTCCATGTTAAATTTACTGTATAAATCATACAAAATACCTTTTTAGTCTTTCATAACAGGTTAACATCCAAGTATACTTTCTGAAAAACATTTTTAAAAATTTCTTTTTTTTATCCTGACAGATATATATATCAGTGATAATTTTTTTTTTTATTCCTTTCATAGGACTTGTAAATGATTGATACCAGATGTAGATATTTGTGTGAATAAAAAATATGCTAACATAGACCTATTTTAATATCAAATTTTAAACATAGGTGTAGCCAGCATTATTCCTTCATGTAAAATGTTGAATAGTCTATGATATTTCAGTGTAGGTGAAGAAATCTTAGTATTGAAAGCTGCAACTGATAATTCTCAGTCATGGGTTCCAAGTATTTATTTAGTTTATTATTCTTATCCTGGTTATTACTAATCTAGCATATTTTTACAACCTACTGAATAGTAGAGATATTTTCAATCTGTTCTTGACATTAGAGTTTGTGTGTTCTATGGGTTTTTTTTTGTAGACATGCTTTAGAATGATATCTTATGAAATGCTGCATGAAAAGGCCCGGTGTGCAGAGAGATAAGTCACTTGGGAAAGAAGGATTGAGCTTTAATACAAGCCCATCTGGCAATTAGCAAACAAACAGGCAACATAAAACAAATGGAAAAGTCCAATTCTGATTTGACAAGTCAACTGTAGGATCTCTTTTGCAAAAAAAAAAAAAATGTTCATGTCTAGAAGCAAGCACTAAGAATACACATTTTACCAGCTGCAATTTTAAATGCATTGGCAAATAATTTAAATACTAGACATGATATTTTAATTATTCATGCAGATGACAAACTAAATAATATTGCTTCAAGATAGGAAGCATATATTTGAGTGAGAAGAGCTATGTGTGTATGCAACTGAATAAGACAGTTGCTTTATCACTATAGGATAATTTATAATTAATAGTACTCATTTGCTAATCTTAAAATCTAAATCTATACAACAAAACTTCACTTTATTGCAGTCAATTGTAAATTCAAGCAGTGCTGGAAAATTTCTGCCTGAAATCTTAGAAAGGGATTGCTCTACTGACATTGATGGGCTAGTGAGCTGATTCAGAATAATGCATCAGAAGCTTTTACCCATACACAGTAAACTAAATAGTTGTGCAATATTTAAGATATAAGTACAAAATAATTATACAACTTTGCATTTTTTTCAGTATCTAAATGACAGTTTTTTAAAAGGGAAAATTATTTCTCTAATTTTTACCCATATGCCCTTCCATATTTAGCAATCCACAAATCCATATGGTATCCCACTAGAGGACAGTGATTTTCCTTTTTAGATATTATGGTCACTTTTCCTGTATTATAATGATACAGAAGTCTACTCTTTAGCATAGAATTCATAATTTTCCCAACCTGATCCACAAAACCTAGCTCCTTTGTTAACTTGATGTGGTTCTATAAAAAGTAATAGGCATCTTAGGTGTGATCCCAAAACAACTGGAGCAACAATTGAACACCATTGGCATTGATCAAATCACCATTAGTTAATTGCAAAAAGCAGTTTTGTTTGGAACATTCTGCTTACATTCTGCGACAGTACTATTCACACCATCAAACAATAACATTTGTCTAATCCAGATCCTTGAAAAAGACTCGACAGGTGGATAAAAATGCTAAATCCATCTAAACATCTGGGTTTTTAAATATTTTTTTTATTTTTATATTTCAAGAACATCTCTTTTGGTGAACAGCATGGTTCCAGATTTTTACATTTCCATACAAACATGACTTTAGTTACATATTCATCTTTCACATTCAGTTTCAGTTTCATATCACATCATTACATTACATAATTTCTATAAATTTTCTCAAATACCCCTATATTCTTCACACTTATTATATATATATTCTATTCATATCTTAGCTTATTTCATTTTTCTTTTAATATTATTGTATCTTCTTTATATAATGTTTAAAATTCTTTTTCTTATTCTTTATTCATTATAGTTTTATACTTTTATCTGTCACATCTGCAATTTCATCGCATACTCTTATTTCATTATTCAAAACATTCCATCCTATGTCTAATATAAAAAATCCTCTCCCTTTAATTACTAATTTTAATGTACCACCCCTTTGTCTTATACATCATTCAATTAATTTAATTCATAATAATGATTTATCATAATGTGATCACTTTTTAGTTATCCCTTTGTAAGTTAGTAACAATAATCTCCTAATTACTACATAACACATATACATTTTAAGCCGAATTCCACATGGCATTTCCCCCCTTAATTACTTTCTATTACATTTATTATTGCAAATACATTAGTCTATTCAATTAATCATAAAAACTGATGTTAATCTTTTTATAACAATCTTCATAGTTCATTTTAACTATATTCTTAATTTTATTAAACTTATTTAGTATATTTATTATAACTTCCCAATCTCATATTTATACCAATTATATATGTGTGTAATTTAACAATAACAAATAGTCTAATAATAAAAAAAACCTATTAGTTCCAATCTTTTCATTTTTAAAGTCTATATTTTTTATACATCACAACAAATTACTATTACTTCAAATACATTTATATTATAACATGTTGCCTTGCAGAATCCCCTTCCTTGTTCCTAGTCTGTTTACCCGTTATCTCTATGTCTCCTAACTAAGCAATTTTTTTCATTCTTGTTCAATTTTCATATCTTCTTCTTTTCTGGTCCTTTCTCTTATTGCCTATTTTTCCTTCATTTTTCCCTCCATTTCTTACTCCAGTTTTTATTCCCCTCCCTCTTTAAAGCTTTCTTCTGCAATTCCCTTTTCTGCTGTTTCCTTTTTCTTTGTTTGGCTTTCCAAGCATTTCCCTTTTTAATTATCTCCTCAACCCTCCAAGTTTTAATTTTAATTCTTTTTTCCTTTCGCTTTGGTATTTGTTTTTCCATTTGTTCGTTAGAGTTGGTCTCTTCTTTAATCAGTTCCTCCCCTTCTGGCACTCCTTGTTCTTCGTTCTCCAAAATTGCCATTTCTATTAGTTGTAAGGCAATTCAATTCAATTCATTTCTTTCATGTAATATTTCCTTTATGTTTCTGAGTTCCATTTTTATTTCCAAAAAAAGTTCTGCCATTTTTATACTCTTCTTTTAGGTTTTCTTTATTCCTTTCTTTAATATTTAAATTCCTTTCTTTAATATTTAAATCTCCATCCAGTACTTTAATTCAACCAACGTCTTTAATATTTATTTCCAATGATCAGTTTCTGTTAATTCTTTTTTCAGTTTTCTTCAAAATCATCAAATAATCCAATATCCATAAATTAGAGTTGTGCCAAAATCACCAAACAATCACAAGGTAATTTCTTTATTCTTCTTTCTTTTATCTTAAAATTCTATATTTTCACTTTTCAGGGTTTCTATATTGTTGTAACAAAGTTCCTCTTATTTTGTGTCAAGAGGCAGGTACTTTTTAAAGGATCACTAAAATTTTTTCTTTATCATTAGGTGACACTCTCTGTTATGTCCAAGTTCCCCCCTCCCCCCCACTTTCTTTTCTCTGTTTAGGGCTTTTAAGTTTCAAAATCCAATAAATTCAATTATCACTTACTGTTTTTTTGACACATTCAAGTTCAGATTTTAATTATGCCTGTTTAATGCCAAATTCATATATTTATCCAATTTAAACAGGTATTTTCTTCTGGCTTCCCTCTTGAATTTAACTCCTTTCAAAGTTCAAAGTCACTTTCAGTGGTCAAATTTTCTTTTCACTTTCTCTGGCTGCCGCTTTCACTGTCTTTCTTTAAAAATTTCTTAGTATCTTAATTCTGGGGTAACTTTATAACCAGATGTTGCACCTGATTAGCCCGGTCTTCACACTGTCCGCTTCTTCACTGCTCCAGCATGGTCTTTGTCCTGGTTAGCTCTCCTTTTTCAGGGTGGCCATATTGGCCACCGCTATATCCCGTCTTCAGAGGGAGTATGCCTAGCCAGGGATGGGAGATGTGGCTCCCCTCAACCCAACTGGTTGTCTTCCCCTTCTTCACTACTCCTGCAGTGAGTTTCTGGCCCCGTTCAGAGCCCTCCAACGGGGAGAGCACAGACTGAAGTCACGCACAATCACAGTCTTCGGGCCATCCGCCACCGGAAGTCTCCCATCTAAATATCTGGTGGACTGTGCAATGAACCATAATAACAACAACTTTAATAGGTTCATTCACCTAAACAAATTACAAGAAGCTCTTCATTTCATTGCCATTTTTATAGACTACAGCTTTGCCTCTTGATCAGGGATTCCAGGAATTATTATTATTTAACAAAGAAGTTCTACATTTGAAAAGTCCTGATCTGGCACTCTAATTGTCAGGACAAATTAGATGTGACCTGTATCTCCAAGCACTCATTCTGCTTGATTGTTTGGAAAAGGGGCATTACATTTTAATTCGTGCTGAGCTGTGGGAAAATAGGATTGTTTGGAAAAGGGGCATTACATTTTAATTCGTGCTGAGCTGTGGGAAAATAGGAAATGACTAAAATAATTTATGCAATTTTTTTCCTTTAATAACAGCACATTTGTAAAGAGCGAACTATTTATAGCATCCTAACCTGACCCAAAAAGGAATATATACTTCTTTGTATCTGTTACTTAAATTCTTTAAAATTATCCTTTAACTGAAAACCCTCTGCTCTCTGTGCTTTGGCAAATTTTCTCCACTGAGTTTGGTTTCAGAATATAGCTCTTGCAATGGCACAGTTACTGATTTATTCCAATTAATTTTAGATAGAGATAATTGCCCCAGATTAATTTTGTATGGATTGCAACTAATGATTTAGAAAAAAACAACCAAAATCTAATATTAGAATTTAGGATATAGAAATTATTTTTCACTTCCTTTTTCACATCAGAATACTTCTGATGTATTTTGACAAATTGCACAAGTGGCAGTTCCAAAATTATATTTAAACATTAAAAAGTCTGTTGTTTATGATAAAGACAGAGAAAAAATAATTAGAAACCAAATAATTAATACACAATCTGGAACAAGGAGCTCCAATGAAAAATTAATCCAATCAACAGAATTTTCAGTAAAACGATAAACATTTTAAAGTCACTAACCGGGACTGCTAATTAATATTATGGAAAGATCTTAAACCTACGAAAATAACATTGCTTGTTATATTTATTAATAGAAGCATATTCTTTATATTTGGAATGCAATGTTAAAGCATGAAATAAATATCTAAATAGTAGACAATTTTGATTTAACTTTACTATGAATTAAGTTAATGTTCATGAATTGATCATGAAAATATTTATCTAAATCTATAGATATGCTGCTTTTAATGTTAGGTGCTTTTAAAATAATAGCTGTTTTGTAATATGGCTTTATGAACTTTTTAATGCCATACATTTAGTATAGTCCAGATTACTGTGTAAATATCCATATGCATGTGACAGTAAATTACAAATTCCACATTATACAACACACTGCACGTATGTTTTCGCACTTTTCTGTTAATATGTATGTAGAAATGTTGCAGATTACACTATATATATATGTGTGACTTTGAGAATGTTTAATTCAGAACTACATTAAAATTAAGGGGAAGGGGAAGCAGGTTACTGTAAAGGGCATTGAATACTGTTATATTTTAAAACACAAATTGTATTGATGTTATCGGTTAGCATTATTATTGTAATATATTACTATGTTCTGATGCCTAAAACATCTTGATTGCCTACCTCAGTAATCAAAATTGATTTTACTAGAGTACTCATGAATTTACTATTCATGAATAATAATGAACCATATGAAAAGTATGCATATGTTTATAAAAACCATATGAATTACTAATGACATAAAAGTTTAAATCACATAAATCCCCAATTATGCTAGACATAATGTAGTTGTAACTGGAGAGGGAAAACTCAATTCACAACACAAATTTGAGCTCACATGAATGCCTTTGTGTATACAGCTGTACACACAAAGGTTTCCTCACAGCAGATTTAATTATTGAATGTGCCATTGAAGATTAGATTCACTAGTATGACTTCAGAGGAGTAGGTCTCATTGTATGATGAGTTTCTTCCCTTGTGAAGATGATTGCAAAGGGAAATAATATACTTTGGTTTTGGCTTGGCATAATACACAAATTTATCCATAGAAAGTAACTATGGCTTATAAGCAAAGAAGTTGCATTTCCACTTCCCTCCAATTCAAAAGCAAACCATCCTATGGCTTAATTTGATATAGAAGTAAAACTAAATAATAATAGTAATCCTTTATGATGTATGTTTCTAATAAATATTGATTGTGCAGCACTTCTATTTCTATCCCCTTTTTTCTTTCCTTTTAAAAACTGTTTCTCCGTGATTTATTCAGTGTGAATATTTAATATTCTAGTTCCAAGTATACTATCTTCCAGTAAGTTGAAGTTTAGCTTGCTCTGGAGGTATGTGAATTGAATGTATTCTCAGTCCCAATGAGATTTTTCCTATTATTGACATTGTTTTACACATGGTAATATGGTATATTAAAAAAAAGCTTGATGGGTTCTAGTTTACTAATCAAAACATAAACCCATTCTCAAAAAAATAGCTCATTTGAAGTCCTGCTTAATCTGATACTTTAAGCTTATTTGACTATTTTTCCCCTGACTCATAATTAACCTTGTATGAGGTTCATTTACTGTATATTAAAATATATCCTTGTAGGAAATGATGGAAAAATCCTTTCTGAGTTACTGAATCATGAAAAATCTGTTTCCTGAATTTCTGCAAATTATATTAGACAAAATTTGATTTCTATTCAATTCAAAGAACATTAAAATGTTTAATCTTGAAGGTCCACATAAGTTAACACGAAGATCTATTTTTGAGGACACCTCAGTATTAGAAAGAAGGCCTGCGAATTGCATCAAAGCAGACATTTGTCGAGCATTCCTGTGTTTGAGTTGTGATGAATAAAAGGCTGTAGGATTTAATGAAAAACTATTTTGTCTGAAATGTGTCTCTGGGTCATGATGGCTATGCTCATAGAATGGCTGAGTAACTGAGTACAGGTAGTCCTTGATTTAAAACCATTTGTTTAGTGACCATTCAGTTACAACAGCATTGACTGAAAAGTAGGACCGTTTTTCACATTTACAACCTTTGTGGCATCCCCATCATATGTTCACATTTCGGGTATTTGAAAACTGGCATGTATTTATGACAGTTGCACTGTCCTAGGGTCATGTGATCATCATTTGAACTGTTACTACCCAGCAAAGTCAATGAGGAAACCAGATTCCCTTAAAGATCACAAAATTCTCTTCATAACTGCAATGATTTGCTTAACAAATGTGGCAAAAAAGCTCGCTAAATGGGGCAAGACTCACTTAACAACCACCTTGCTTAGCAATTGAAACTTTGGACTCAATTGTGTTTGTAAGTTGAGGAGTTCCTGTAAGGCAGAGGTCCCCAACTCCTGGGCCGTAGCTCACTATGGGACCACGGACCATCCAGAAATGGGCCACACAAACAGCATGCACACACAGCTCTACTTACACTTGCAGCTCTACTTCCACAAGCTTGTGTGCAAAGCTCAATTTGGACAAGCAGCAGGCGCTCACACATGAAGCTCTGCTAGTGGGGGGGGAAAGGGTATGGTTTTGTGTGAGTGATAGGCATGCACGCAAGCACACACACTCGCCCATCACTTGCTAAACCTGGGTCCAAATGGGCCACGGCCCAGTAGTGGGCTGTGGCCAGGGGTTGGGATCATATTCCTACAGTGCAAATATTTTAGTATTAAATGCAGTAAGTAGATTCAAAATCAACCTTTAAACTAGTCATGCTCATCATATCATTTCCACTCAGACTACTTATTTATTTATCAACTTACATACCAATCAAATCATCGAAGTAACTACAATAGATGGCTTATGTATTAAGGTTTATTTAAAGAAAAAAAAAACCCTCTCAAATTTATAGTTGTCTTCATTTGGCTCATTGCAGCACTACTGCAGTGATAATTTCCCATTCATCCCATTCAGAACTCTGTTGCTGGTTTTTTTATTTTTCATTAACTTTATAAACTATATCAACCCAAGCTTTCTCATCACAAAAAACAACGTATCTGTTACAATCAGTTTCCAAAGGAGAAGTATAGGCCATCCATAAATTTTATTATCTTAATGAGGTACTTTCTTTTAAACTACTAATCAAAGTTAATACTGTAAAGAAGCTAATTGTTTAAATATGGTCAGGCCTGAGAGATAATAAATTATTTCTTTGTTTTAGTGCTAACTGGCTATTGGTCTTTTATTTCAAGACAGATTTCACCATCTTTTAAAAATAATATATATAGCTACAGAGCTTTTCGTGTTTGTTAGGCTCTGTTTTGTCTCTGTGTATAATGAGCAACAGTGTCTTGAATATTTAAAAGCAGGATTTGTAGTATTTAACTACACATGAACTACCTAGGAATAAATTCAGCGGAACCCTCTACTTTGGACCGTTAATCTTTAAAATTAGATGTAAGAGTCCTTAGAAAGGCAGGCAGCTTTTGGCCATGTTTGTTGTGGGATAAATTTTCCTTTAGCAATTAGTACAGGCAGAAGGGTTTGATATATCCACTCCCCAAATTTTCTTGATCACTACCAAGTTGGTGACTGAGAAATAAAAAGGAGGAAGTGACCAAGACTTTCCAAGCTCCTGCAGCCTGAAAACCTGAGTTTTATACAGAAATACACTGAAGAAGATACTAACTTTTGAAAGTTCTTTCAGGAGAATGACACAGATTTTTCATAAGGCAACTATACATTGTCTGGAGCAGGAAGAAACTAGGTAACATGAAGATTGGTTTGTTACGGAATGAAACGAACATTACTTGCCGTTCACAATAAATATCAGTCTTGCTTGAACTGGAATTCAGAATGTTTAGGTGATTATGTACTTAAATAAATCCACAAGACTTTTATGTATTAAATTGCAATTGATGGGTATCCTCAATATAAAGGAGCCTAATTATCAGTTCATTTGGGATTTGTTAGAATTTATATTGTAGTAAGGATTTTTTTTTTCTGGGTTCTTAAGATTCCAAAGGCTAAATTATTACTAGTACTAAAAATATTGATAAAGATCTCTTTTAAAAAAGATTGATATAGCTCTATAAGCGGAACAATAGAAAAGGTTAACAGATATTTTAATAGGTTAAAAACTATGAATTTACATCTTTAAAAGATGTAAAATACCTTGATTCCCCTTTTTCAGAATATGGTAAGTAGCCTGAGCCCTATGGCTTAACAAAGAAATTTTGTAAGGAGTTTAAAGAAATTCTGATCTTAGAATTTTTGTTACCGTAATTAGCATTTTTTTTTACCAAAGATATTCTGTCCCTCAAGATGGGAACTATTCAAAATAATTTTAATTCTCAAACTAGGTAAAGGTTTACAAAAGCATCATCTTTTAGACCTATATCTCTTCTTAATATATATTATAAATTATACAATATGGTTTTAGCTGATCTTTTCAAATTAATTTGAACAGGAAACGTATACATTCTGTTCAATCAGGATTTATCCCCAAAAGGAATTTATCAGGTCCCATTAGGAAATTGTTGAATATCATTAATCATTGTAAAATGAATACATTATGTCTATTATTTTGCTAACTAGGCATTTTTAATACTTTTGATTGTGTTGAAAGGACCTTTTTAAAGTAAACATTACAGAAACTTTACTTTGTTGATTATTTCTTCTGTCTGATCAATAAAATTTATAATCATACTTTTGCTCAGATAAGAATTAATCACTACGATTCATAGCAATGTGTACTTTTAACAGTCATTAACAGTGAATTTGTCATAGAAATAAGATAGCATTTTGTGCTAACAAGGAAATAAAATAATAAAAAAGGAAAAAAGTTATTTATTAAACTTATTTGCTATTGACACATTTCTGACTTTTTCAAATCTTAAACATTGTTCAAAATTATAGAGGACTAAGGGAGTGGCCTTGAAGGGCAGGGCAGGACAGGACAAGACTGCTACCAAGGCAACAGTCAGATAAGCAGAGCTTGAGTAAGTAATTGTTTCAAACAATCTCTTTCTTAGTTCAGGTGAATTGAGAGAATGGGGAAGCACATTCAGATTTGCAAGATTATGTTACTGTAGCTGTCACAATAAAATCAGTCCTGAGTTATATGTTATTAATTTTTAGTCAGGTTTATGTAATAGGGCAGGGGTCCCCAATCGCGGGCTGTAGTGTGGCCCACTACCGGACTATGGTCTATTTGGAATTGGGCTGTACAAGTGGCTGGCTGGAGCACATGCAGACACATAGCTCAACTTGCTTGAGTGGCAGACCGGTGGGTGCATGCACACTAGCCTGCCACACACATGGCTCAGTTCCCCTCTCCCCCCCAAAGCCAGACTCCAAAGCCACTGTCATAAAGTATATTGGGATTTACAGAGCTATTAGACTAAGCAGTATGGATTATACCTACTATTAATCCATAAACTTTCAAACTAGAATTAACAGGTTCATAGTTCATCTAAGTCTAAACTAAACAAACCATATGGTTTATAATAGTGAGTGAATACAGCCTCTATGAAACAATATTAAATATTAAGAGTACTGGGTTGGCTTAGCACTTGGAAAAGAATTATATATTTTTAATTCTTAAATGACCTTTTTTCTCCTGGCTGTTAGAACTCTGGAAGAGCAAGCTATCTAATTGCACAAAAGCAGGAAACTGACATAGAAACAATAACAGTATTTTTGCAAAAGCCAGTAGATTTCTGTGTCTGCCAAATTCTTCTCTCTTATTCAATTGGTATTTCAAGATTACTGCCTGAAAATTGCTGCGGGTTGACTGGTTCCAAATGTTTTAAGACGAGAACATTAGTCTTTAAATTGGTACATAAACTGCCTTTTTAAAAGAAATGAATGAGCTTGTGAAACAGCGTATTGGAAGCTTAAAATAGATTCTTGTCTATGACGGCCCCTTCTAACTCAGAAGGTGCATCAACATAATTGTCACGATTTTCATTTTACAAAGAGCACGAAATCTTGGCAAAAGTATAAAAACTTTTTGTGGCCTGCCTGGCTTATAGCCTAGTACTAAAACTTTGCTTCATAGATTTCTCTACTAAAGACAGGAAACTGAGTAATAAATAAAATGTTATTCAGGTTGACTGTCATGATGATGAGATACACCTTCAAGTCCACATGATTTAAATAAAGAATGGGTGTAGAACAGGACATTCTAAAGCAGGGATTACTTTTAAATTTAGGATAGGTTAACCAAGTAGGTATTTAAGTTTTATTATAATCTCGTATTTGTGTTTATGTTGCCACTTATATTATGTAACCACTGTCACAGTTTATCTGTCAGAGTAAATGTCTAATCAATTACTAAACATTTTGGATTTCATAGAAAGATATGAACTGAAAGAATTGTAGAAAGTTTTCTTACATAAATTAGGATAATTTTCATCAGGTAATTTGCATTAACATCAGTTTCTATTGGGCTGAGAAAATGTAACTGGTTCAAATTCATTCAGCTGATTTTCATGTTCTTGAATTTCAGGTATTAAGTAACAGTGGGGATTGAAATGAAAGGTTTGATTGACCAATTCAAGGAAGTACAGTCATATTCAATAGAGATAAGTTCATTTATCAAGAGATCGTAGACACTAAGACAGCACTAAATCCAGATTTGCTAGCATTTCAATCAAAGACTTGAATTGCATTATAGGGTAGGAAAGGCAGATGCAGTTTTATCCCTGCTGCCTCCCTTCCACTCTCAAAATAGAGACTTTGAAAGTGGAATTCCTAGAACTGGGAGCTAGCATAGCTCCACTGTCTCTGTGAAAATGATTGCAAGGTGTATACCACTATTATAGAAACTTTGACACTTTGATGCTCTCACTTTTCTGAGTAAGGCAAAAACTTTTACAAACTAATGCCTTATATGCCCCCAAATCATAGTTTCACAGGAAACAAGATGGTTTCAGACTGCATCCTATGTGCTAGTTTTTAGAGGTGTGGACTAGGGTAGAACATGCAGGTTAGGGAGGATTGTAGAAAGATATATTTTGGCATAGACAGCAAAACATCATACTGCATTTCTAAGCTTGGAATGTAAAATATTTTAAATTGAAAGATTGTCAGTGTCGGATAAAATTAACCTGTCCTTTACCAATATAATTTTCCATATCCTTCCTTCCTTCCTTCCTTCCTTTCTTTCTTCCTTCCTTCCTTCCTTCCTTCCTTCCTTCCTTCCTTCCTTCCTTCCTTCCTTCCTTCCTTCCTTCCTTCCTTCTTTCCTTCCTTCCTCCCTCCCTCCCTCCCTCCCTTCCTTCATTCATTCCACTATGGAGTTCCCAAGGGAACTTGATCTTCCCATAATTTGTCTAAAGTATGATAATTTAATCTGTCTACTTGATGAGATTCATTTATACTATGAACTGTGCCACACAAAACGCCTCTGAAATACTCCCAAATCATGGGATTTGAATAATTAGTTTAGTTTAGTTTATTGTCATTGCACCTTGTACAACAAAATTTAATACCATCTTCAGTATACATTATGACTATGAAAATAAACACAAACACACATCCTTCACATTCTATACATTGAATTGAAAACCCCTGATATTGCATTAATATTGCACTATACAGTAGAATTCAATAGAGTTACTACCCTGGGATAGAAGCTGTTTTTCAGCCTATTTATCCTTGCTTTTATTATCTTGTACTGTCTGCCAGATGGTAATTGTTCAAAAAAGGGGTTCCCAGGATGAGATGGATCTTTAAGAATGTTTTGAACTTTCTTAAGGCAGCAGGAGCTATAAAGCTCTTCCAAAGAGCGGAGAGGGCAACTAATGATCTTCTGGGCAATGATGTTAACCCTCTGAAGTGCTGTCCTATCTGCCACTGTGCAATTGGCAAACCATACACAGATGCAATAACCATTTAATTATTTAATGCAATAACTAAATGACAGACTTGCCATTCACTACACATAATGCATCTAAATAATTTCTCATAGAGAAATAAAAGTTCTTAGTAGCAAAGAATATTTCATCTAAGGTTTGGACATCATAAGTGTTAAAATCAACATCGTTTTTATGGAACTTATTAAAATTCCTTCTTTGTGTCAGTTGTTCTGGTTAAGTTCATTTGAACACAGTTCCTTTTGGGGGGAGAACACTTAGTTGATGATCTCTGTCTTGTCTCTATCATCTGACTGTATCCTACCAACTTTTCCAAGCAACAAATCCAGCCTTTTTCTCTTCCTTTTGCTACTGTTATAAAAACCCTTTCTATTGCTTTTAACAGCCTTGAAAAACTAAGCAGGCAATTTAATACCTAAAGTGAAAAAGATTATCACAATGATGCAGTTTATTACAGTTTAACAATTTAACATTTTAAAAATAATGTTTGATTTTGGTTACCTTATATGGAATGAAGTGACTTTCTATGTGAGTATATTTAAACAGTTTGGTGTTGTATGGTTTAGATTGATGTACTTGTCCTGAAACAATTTGACCTTAGGACAAAATATATGCGCCGGTTAGTATTTTGTAGGAATACCCGACAGCCATTAATACATACAAGAGAAAAGTAAAAGGATACACCTCTGGTTCTGGGGAATTAAAATGTTTTCTGTACTTATTCAGCCATTAACAAAGAAACTTGCTACTTCCTACAAAGTCCCGTTTTGAACTGTACTGGCAGTGGAGCATCTTCAGGAGGGCTTCTCCCACTGTTTGAAGTAACCAGGCAGCAAAGATCAGTGTAGACTCTCTAGCCATAATTGTGCATAGATACTGTTCACCATCTGACATACTGCTGCAGCTATCTGCAAATCCTTTGACAGCTGGGAGTGTAAGGATCACACCCAAATGATTAATCTGTCTTTTCTGGTTGAATGTAGTCTCATACAGAGCAAACTTCATCTTAATCCCAGAGCACAATATTTTCTTTACTAAAAGCATCCCCATCTTGTATGAATTCAGTGGTTTATTCTTGCTTATCTAGACGATGATCAAGAGTATTTAGTATTCAAGAATAGAAGTTTCTTCCGGGCTTCTGGTTTGAGCTTCTTTGGTGACAGACCGAAATCTGCGATCGTGTGCGGTTTCGATCTGTGCTCGCCACCACCGGCTGGTTTCAGGGCTGAGCCACCCTGTAGAGGTGGTGAAGAGGGGGCAGACTGTCAGCAGGATCGAGGTGAATTATATAGAACAACATTGTTCCCAAAGCAGACTTTGAAGCGGTGAATGAGAGAGGGAACGGAAAGGATTTGGGTTTTTTCTTTTCTTCCCTATATTGACAACTAAGAGATTTAAGCAAGAAACCGGCAAAAATCCACTTTGACATTAACAGGTATTTAAGATGAAAATAAAATGTCAAAGTGATAATAAAGATTTCTGGATTCTCAAAAACCTTTAAAAGAAGGAAAAAAACAAAAGGGTGGGATGTGGAAAAATGGAGGAGACCACCTGGAAGTGAAAGGAATTAACAGTGAAACTTTAAAAAGATTCCTAAAAGATACATTTTAACTGAAACTTTGTAACAAGATAAGAGAACCCCAGGAAGAGAAAGTGGAAAAAAGAAGCAAGAAGAAACAGCTTTGGATTATTTGGATTACTTGGTGATTTTTGAATTTTTGACTATTGGATATAAAGGACTAAAATTAATTGGGGGGTTGTTTAAAAGTTTTTAAAATGGTATCACTCTTGGAAGAATTGAGAATGGAACTTAAAAAACAGAAAGAAGATGCACAAGAAGGAAGAGATTCTTTTGGCTTCGTATTTCAGTTTTCAGAAATGGAGATCCTGAACTATGCGAAACAACAAGAAATGCCTGTGAAAGAAGGGTGGGAGAAAGAAGAAGCCATCTTCAATGACCAAGTATTTCTATATGGGGAAAAGAAAGGAAAGGGTGGAAAGAGAGTGAAAAATTTAAGATTTGAAAAAACAACCCCCAAAAAGAATAGTTTGAAAAGTAATTACAACATTAGGAAGAAACAGAAGAGAGTATTACAGAAGAGAGAATCAGAATTAGAGAGAGAAGGGGTCAAAAAGGGTAGGGAGAAAAAGAGGGGGAAGAGGGAAAGGAAAAGAAATTATAAAGGACAGAAACAGGACATAGAAAAATAGGGAAAACGTATAAGGATTAAGGGTATAAGCCTATTCAGAAGACACAGAGATAATGGGTGAAAACTTAATTGAAAGGGGGATTCCGCAAGGGTACATAAGATAGTATTGTTATGTTAGAAATAGAAATTAACTTTGAAAATATGAAACAAGTGTGATTAAAATGATAGATAAAATACTCATTGTAATGTAATTGAATGTTTAATAAATAAATGAAATAAAGAGAATGAGAGAATGAAATTAGGAAAGGAGGGGAACATTTTAATTATTATCAGTGTGTTATAAAAATTTAAGTGAAGAGGAACACAAAAGAAACATGAAAAAAATATGGAAATATTATAAGTGTTCCCAGAAATATTATACCCTATTGAAAAGAAATGTTAAAGATGTCAAAGATTATGTCTAACATTAATGATAGAGCTGAATTGGAATAGAATAAGTATTTTATTTATTATTGTTACATATATATTTTCTCTTTAAGAACTTAGTGCGTATTTTAAGAATGTACCAAGCAGAATTTGACTGGAAATTATGTGTTATATTGAATGTTGTTATGAACTAATAAAATACTTAAATAAAGTTTATCAAAAACTTTGGAAAGTAGCAGGGCTCTAGCCCTGCACTTCTGATTGGCCGATAATAGTGATATCGGATTGGTCCATTCAGGAGAATCTGATTGGCTGTTAATGAGCCACTCTCATTGGTTACAGGGGTTAACACTCCATGTATCTTATTGGTTACTAGAGCGGCAGCTTGCCTATAAAAGGGCTGCTGTTGCACTAGGGTTTTGCTCTGTTCAGAATGTATAATAAAGAGTTGAAGTTCACTGTTCACCGTCTCATCTCCGTTCCTTGCACCCATGCGCAGAACTTAACACTGGCAACGAGGGTGGGATTCGGAGACGTCATAGCTGACTGAACACTACAGAGCACCAAACAGAGCATGTGGCTGAAGGCGCATCAATGGTGAAAACCATGACCGGCGGCACCATACCACCCGCTCCATTCGACCCGGCACAAGAAGACTGGGACTCATACATGGACTGGTTCCAGATATTTCTGGAGACCAACAACTTGAAGGATGCCACTACTGGGAAAAAGAGAGCAGTATTCCTGACTCACTGCGGACCTGCCGTTTGCAAGATGGCCAAGGCACTGGCGAAAGTGGCTGAGGTGAAATCCATGGACTGGGACGTCCTCGAGCCCCTCCTACAGGCCCACTATGCATCTACCGTACCAACGCTTGTCCGAAGACATGAATTTTACCAGAGAGACCAGCGGAAAGGAGAAAGCATTGCAGATTTCATCGCGGATCTCTGGAACCTGGGAGGCCTCTGTGGGTTCGCCAACCTCAAAGAAGCTCTAAGAGACCAAATAGTTCTGGGATTAGATGCACCACACGTGCAAAGTAAGCTGATGGCGAAAGGCGACATCAGCCTTGCAGATACCATCGCTGACGCTACTGCAGCAGAAGCAACCAGGAAGTCGGCTGCCCGAATGCGCCGCACCAATGCCCCGCTCCGCCAACTTGCCGGCGAAACCTCACCTCGCCTTGAGGGACATGCAATGGCAACCCACCGCGAGGACCTCGAATCGTCATCAGAAAGTGATGAGGAAGAAGTCAACTGGCTCCGGTCTGAACGAGACCAATGCCACCAGTGTAACCAGAGATTGCAGTATCAATGTGCAGGTTGTGGGGCAAACCACCTACGATCAGACTGCAAATTCCTCGACGCGCTCTGCCATATTTGTGGAAAGAGAGGCCACATCGGAAAGGTCTGTAGAAGCAAGCTAGGATCCAGCCCATTTCAGAGGGGAACCAACTACCGCCAACCCATAGGAAGTCGTCCTGTGAATCAGGAACAACCAGTCCTATAGAAATAAACCACTAGCCCATTCAACCAAATGAGAAGAGGCACACCAAACCATCACAATTGGTCACGCATCATCATTAGATGCAAAGAAGATCCGAGTGAAGGTCGCCATCGAAAACCAGCCCTGCATGATGGAAGTCGATTCAGGATCATCCCTGTCGATGGTTTCCTGGAAGACCCTTAAACAATTAATCCCTGCCATCCGGCAACAAGACCTCAGAGTCCAAAGAATCATTCCCAAGGACTATCAAGGAAACCGAATTCCGGTCATTGGATCAAGCCTAGTCCAGGTTTCATTCAAAAATCGTACTGCATTTTTACCATTGACCGTCGTCAACCGTGATCGGCCTAGTTTGTTAGGCCTTCAATGGTTTGCTCCACTTGGGATTGAGGTAGCCGGCATTCACCAAACCAGCAACGACGACTGAGAGGAGGTCCTCCTCCAGGAGTTCCAGGACGTTTTTGCAGACAAACTAGGCGAGTACAAGGAGACCCCGATATCATTTAACTTTAACCCTGAAGTAGCCCCCATCCGCCTTAAGCCTCGTTGAGTCCCTTTTGCCCTTAAACCAAAGATTGACGAGCAGCTTGATAAATTAATAGCCCAGGGTGTTTTAGAACCAACTGACCATGCTCCTTGGGAAACCCCAATCATAACACCCATAACGATGGATCGTTAAGGATTTGTGGGGACTACCGTGCCACCCTGAATCACACCCTTCAACAGAACGCTTACCCGGTACTGGTGGTACAACACCTCCTCCATTCCCTGGGGGGCGGAAAAGTCTTTGCTAAATTGGATTTAGCACAGGCGTACCAACAACTGCCAGTAGATAAAAAAACAGCAAAGGCACAAACGATCGTTATGCACCGAGGCACTTTTAAGTGCAACTGACTTCAATTCGGAGTTAGCGTGGCCCCAGGGATTTTTCAGAGCTTGATGGAGAGGCTATTACAGGGAATCAAAGGGGTTGTACCATACTTTGATGACGTTTTAATAGCTGCCCTGAATAGAAAAATACTAAAGGAGCGTCTTAGACTGGTTCTCCAGAAATTTACAGACTCTGGCCTTAAAGTTAAAAAAAAAAAAAGTCAACTGTGTACAGATAAAGTAGAGTTCCTGGGGTACCTAATCGATAAACAAGGCATTCACCCCATCACCAGCAAGTTAAGAGCAATCAAGAACGGCCCAAGACCCAGAAACAAGACTGATCTCCAAGCTTTCCTGGGGCTTATTAATTTTTACAACATCTTCCTGCCGCACAAAGCGACCGTAGCCGAGCCCCTACATCGGCTTCTCAATAAAAAAGCAACCTGGGTTTGGGGGCACCGAGAGGAGCACGCATTCCGACAAGTGAAAAACCTATTAACTTCAGATTCTGTTTTAATGCAGTATAACGAGACTTTGCCTTGAACAATCACATGTGATGCGTCACCATTTGAAGTAGGAGCCATTTTGAGCCATGTGTTACCAAACGGTAGTGAAGCCCCTATTGCCTATTTTTCAAGAACTTTATCAAAGGCTGAATGCAACTATAGTCAAATCGATAAAGAGGCTCTTGCTGTTGCATCTGCTGTTAAATGGTTTCATGAATATGTTTATGGACGAGTTTTTACTATTGTTACCGACCACAAACCTTTGCTGGGGATTATCACGGGAGACAAGCCAACCCCCTATATATTATCACCTAGAATGACTCGCTGGTCAGAGTTTTTGGCTGCGTGCAATTATAAGCTGCAACACCGCCCGGGGAAAGCCATTCCCCACGCTAACGCATTGAGCCATGCACCATTTCCGGAAACCATCAACGACCCAGCTCCAACCCTTACAATGCTCCAGATTGAAATGCTACAGTCACTGCCGCTAACAGCTAGAGATATCGCGATCGAAACAAAACATGATCCTATTTTAAAGTGAGTTCTTAGCTGGGTTGAACGAGGATGGCCAGTAGATCAAACCCCTGACAACTTCATCCCCTTTAAGAATAGGCAAACAGAACTGTTTTCGCAAAAAGGCTGCATCCTGTGGGGGGATAGAGTCGTCGCCCCAGAGCGGTTACAACGAGTGGTATTAAAGACACTGCATGAGGGCTAGCCCGGCATCGTGTGCATGAAAGTGCTCGCACGAAGCTACGCATGGTGGTCGGGCATCGACAAACAAATCAAAGCCTGGGTAAAGACTTGTTATAAGTACCAGGAAGTTAGCAATGCCCCACCAAAAGCAACTCCGACAGAATGGGAAACACCTCGGGGACTGTGGTCCCACATCCATATTGACTTTGCGGGACCTACTAAGAGACATACGTTTCTATTAACAGTGGATACCTATTCAAACTGGCTCGAGATCCACGAAATGAAGAGTACCACAACTGAGTCCGTCATCTGGAAGTTGAACAGATTATTTGCGACGCATGGACTGCCAGACGTTCTGGTATCCGACAACAGACCCAGTTTACCGCGCTCCCTTTTGAACAATACTTAGCGGACCGCGGTATTCGCCATGCTCTAACTTCGCCAATGCACCCTGCGGCTAACGGAAGAGCCGAACGCATGGTACAGTTTGTGAAAAAAACCCTCTGCAAGATGGACTATGGGGACATTGAAGATAAGATAAATAGAATACTCCTTCTCCAACACATCACTCCACACAGCGTCACCAACAAGACTCCAGCGGAACTATTGATGGGACGCAAACTCCGCTCCCATCTCGACCGGCTTCACCCGTCTTACGAGCCAGAGAAACCCTGTGGATCCAGCAGAAAATGCCGTGAGTTTAAGATAGGCGACTTAGTTTTTGCCAGAAATCTTTCTGGCGAACCGTTGTGGATCGAGGCCACTGTTATTCAAACCACTGGATCCAGGTCGTACCGGGTGAAAACCTGTGATGGAAACATATGGAAACGCCATATAGATCAGCTTCGCTCGAGGCTACAACCTAGTTTCCGCGACTCCGGTAACTCCCAAACTGAGGGGGGAGGGGATGTCGAAGAAACCAAATTCGAGATGGCGGAAAGCAGGAATGAAAAAAGTCAGCCATCGGGCGTAACAAGTGAAGAAGGATCAGGGAAGGGTGTGGCCATGCCACAGAGGTACAACCCAACAGAGGCAAGCCCTCAAGGGCCAGAGGACAACGACGAGAACATTAGCGGCACCGAGTCTTCCAACGAGGAACCACCGGCACCCGACTTGCCCGAAAACGCCCCGCCAAAACAGGCTTACGGACAAGAACTGGTGGGACAGTGTAAATCCAATAGACAGTCAAAGCAACCTTCCTACCTCAGAGATTACATCACAGCACCCCCCAAACGGAACCCGAGGGGAAGGGGTGTTATGAACTAATAAAACACTTAAATAAAGTTTATCAAAAGCTTTGGAAAGTAGCAGGGCTCTAGCCCTGCACTTCTGATTGGCCGATAATAGCGATATCGGATTGGTCCGTTCAGGGGAATCTGATTGGCTGTTAACGAGCCACTCTCATTGGTTACAGGGGTTAACACTCCACGTATCTTATTGGTTACTAGAGCGGCAGCTTGCCTATAAAAGGGCTGCTGTTGCACTAGGGTTTTGCTCTGTTCAGAATATATGATAAAGAGTTGAAGTTCACTGTTCACCATCTCGTCTCCGTTCCTTGCGCCTATGCGCAGAACTTAACAAATGTTATAATTGTAAAGGCATAAATTGAAGTCTAAATAGGAGTTGAATGGATAAAAATTAAAAGATACAAAGGTGTCATACTCCAGTTAGTAACTACAGGGAAAAAATTTGCTTAATGAGAAAAGAAAATATGAAATTGAAACAGGACAGACAAAAGTATAAATATAATGACTAGAAGGATATTGAAACTTAGAAAAAGATATACTGTATATAATTGAATTTAGGAAGGAATGAGAATTCAAAGTAAGATTGAGAAAACTAAGGGAAAGGAAAAATTATTGAGAAAATGTTAAAATAGTAATAAGATATGGAATAGAACACAAAGATGAATATGAAATTGAATTTGTGTCTGTATGGAGAAGTGATAACCCGGGACCATGCTATTCTCAAAAAAAGGAAATTTTATTTGTATAATATTTTGTGAAAAGCCAAATAAATTTTTATTAAAAAAAAAAAAAAAATAGAAGTTTCTTCCTTGAAGATAAAAGATACCGAGCAGCATAGCTAGGTGTCATTAGCATATTCCAGAATTCTGAAGGATTTTCCTGAATGGTTT
Organism: Hydrophis major; assembly: GCA_033807585.1. Classification (NCBI taxonomy): domain Eukaryota; kingdom Metazoa; phylum Chordata; class Lepidosauria; order Squamata; family Elapidae; genus Hydrophis; species Hydrophis major. The sequence goes on along the minus strand of CM066328.1, from coordinate 322,814,411 downwards.
CATGCAACTCTTTGCCAGTAGATGTTCGTACTGAATGAGCATTCCTCCCTGCATTCAATTGTTCACTGCAGCTTTTCAGTTGACTGCTGATTCCCAGATATGGCATTAGCATTCTCATCCTCATCTTGAATTTGTAGTTATTCTAACTGATGGGTCTTCATCAAACCCAGCAAAGGATCCAACAGGAACGGCTCCATTACAAAGATGAGAACAAATGTAGCAATGTTGTCATTCCATATGTTGCAGGAATACCTGAAAAGTTCAGGAAAATTTTCGAGCAACACAACATACAGGTACTGTTCACTTTAAACCCAAGAATACACTAAGGCAGAAGTTTGTCCATCCAAGGATAAAACACCCAGACAAAAACTCAGCAATGTAATATATACAATACAATGCAGTGAGACATGCAGATATGTACATTGGTGAAACAAAACAACCACTCTGGAGAACTAGTAGCAGAAATGTTGAGTAGTTCGGAGAACCGGCAAATACCACCTCTGACTAGCCCCGCCCTCATCTATTCTCTGCCTCCTGAGTCACAGCTGATCGGCTGGGTCTTCTTTTGTTGCCCTGTCCAGGAGAACAGAGCTGGAAAGCAGGTTAGTGGGATGGGGAAGGAATGGGATTTTGCAATAACCTTCCCCCAGGAGTGGCGAGAAAATGGAGATTTTGCAGTATCCTTCCCCTGCAACACCCACCAAGCCATGCCCACCAAACTACGCCACGTCCACCAAGCCATGCCTACAGAACCGATACTAAAAATTTTTGAATCCCACCATTGCAACCACTTCACAGGCACATGGCACAACATAGGAGAAAAAAACCATCAGGACCTGGTCCATCTGCATTTGAAAGACAAAGGTCACTCTTTTGAAGACAGCAAAGTCCAAATTTTGGACAGAGAGGATCACTGGTTTGAAAGAGGGTAAAAGAGGCCACTTATGTTAACACTGAGCAACCCTCTCTCAACAGAGGGGGAGTGATAAAACATCACCTATCTCCTGGAAGGTCCTGGATGACTAAGAATCTCCATAGACATCCCCATCTATACTTGCAAAAATTATGAACAGCTAGATAGGCAAAGAACCAAATAGTCTCAGTCCCTCTTCTTTCTAATGTTAAAAAAAGAGGCTTGGTTAAAATCCAAGCCTGGAAAGGGAGAGGAAGAGCAAAAAGAGCAAGGACACACTGGATGGGAGGCTGAAAGAAGTTGGGCCAGAGGTGGTGTTCCAGCAGGTTCTGACCAGTTCTGGAGAACCGGTAGCAGAAATTTTGAGTAGTTCGGAGAACCGGTAAATTCCACCTCTGACTGGAGATTTTACGGTATCCTTGCCCTGCCATGCCCACCAAGCCACACCCACAGAACCGGTAGTAAAAAGAAATTGAACCCCACTACTGAGTTGGGCTCTAATCTTCCTTAAGCCTCAAAAGCTAAGCTTGGAAAAGCTAAAAGCAATTCAAAGTAACACTGAATCAGGAAGAGAAGTTTGGTCAGGATTTTATGTTTTATTGTAATGGGTGTTGTATGCTTTAATGTCTGAGTATTTGCGATTAATGTCCCTAGTGCCATGCTCTTGGCAAATGCTAAGTGAATTGTATATTGTTTGTTTTTATGCTCCTCGGAACCTACCGACCTCAGAGTGCAAGCTGGTGAACCATCATATGATCTAGTCAGAGATCTTGTCTTCTGTGCAATTCTGTGGAAGGTCAAAAATAAGATGCTGTGTGTGCAATTGGATTTTCTCCATAAGTCATTGTTTTCACAGTAAGCTGCTTAAAACTGTAGAACAATACATTTTCTATTTAATTCAATTTAATGTAATTTTTGGTTAAACATAATTTACAATTAAACTTCTCATATTGTTCTGACTTGTGTGTGTGTGTGTGTGTGTGTGTGTGCAGTAGTTTTTCCCTAACATACATATCAATCTCATGCTACAATTATAGGAAGTGGCATTTTAGATGTTCACTCTTATCATTCCTGAATTTCTTGATTTTTTTTTAACTTATAGGTTATGGGATTTCTATCCATCCCACACACAGAGATTAAAGTGCTGTGCACAGGGAGCTAGTGACAGAGAAAGTACTTTAAACGTGCTGTATCAACTTTAGCCAGCTTGTGTAATAACCCAGACTCCCAGAGGATAACTGGAACAGAACTGCATGGAGCACCATAGACAGTTGACTTATGTATACTTTATTTTATTTTATTATTTTTATTTAATTCTTTAATTATTTTATTTGGAAAGATTTTTAAGAACTTCTTTGCAATAGTAACATATTATCAAAGAAGCAAAAAGAAGTATGAGAAAACAATTATTTTATTGCTCATGACAAACAGAAAAATATATAAATTACTGTTTTCTAATGTTGCTACAAAATTCACAAACATTTTGTAATTATCTATTGTAAAAATCTGATACAGAATAGTTTATTCTGCTTTCAAATTCAGAATAAAACTATATAATCTTCATGTTTCTTCAGCACAAAATGGGACATTCTTGAGAAAAAGTAAATTCAAGACCTTCAAAGTAATCTTGGACACTTTGTTTTGGATAAAGGTCTCCATCTGTGCACCCTAATCTAACAAGAATTTTACTGAATTCTTCTGTCAAAATGTCTCTTTATCTTGATATCTGAAAAATACTACCCAAGTAAGTGTGAGAATGGAAATTTCTTTGCAGGCACTTCAAGAACTAAAGTTATGCTGTAATATAAATGTCATAAATATCGTGGTAACCTTACTCACACATGTACTTTAGTGAACAGTATTCTGTTTAAGATGTTCTAATAATATGTTACATATTCTGATAGTGTTAATTTAAGCTAATAAGTATTAAGTTTGGGACATTCAGTTTTTCAGCATGAATTTGGACTACTAAATTGGAGGTATATTTTGAGCAACACATGTATTTTTATATTTATCCTATAGAATAGTAGTCTACAGTAAACGTGGCTATGCCTGTTATTCATCTATGTTTGTAATTATTATTTCAAGCATCTGAGCAACATTGCTGATGAGGTTTTGTTAACTGGGTTTTATTAGGATTTTTTAAAAATACATATACTTTGTTTTCCTAGTTTTGTAGAAACCCAGCCACCATAATTGCTTTATATTATCCAAAAATAAATGTCTAAAATTGATTAATCCTAATACCATAGAAATATTGGAATAATACTTAATGGCTTTTTAATATGAACATTCATAGTGGGAGCAGAAATTCCTGGCACATAAAGATTATATATCTATCTTCTGTGATTCCCATGATTGGGACCAGGACAGCTTTGTTAAATTAATGCAGCACATACATTCCATAGTTTGTTTTCATTGTATCAATTACAAATGGTTTCCTGACTATACTAAACTTTAGCAAATGTAATACTATTGTAAACTTTAAAAAATGATTTCCAGCATGAGTGAATAATCCCAACAAGCAGATTTGATTTTTTTTTGAGCCCTTCATTCTCTATGATTCATTATTTTTCATATGCTTATAATAATCCAGCTAATATTTTTAGGCTGAAAATCTCAGTACACGTGGCAATAATCTCAATAATTAAACATTGATAATGCAGAAAATGTAGAAAGCCAGTTGATTAAAACACTGGTGGGAAATCAGTAGATCAAGAGTTCTAATCCTGTCTGAGGCACAAATATGTGGCCCTGAGCCAGCCATTTTCTTTCAGTTCTAGAAAATGGGCAAGGGCAAACCACTTCTGAAAAGAAAACTGCAGGGAATAGTCCAGGAAAGCGTCAGGAGTCAAGACTGACTTGAAAGCACCAAAGAAGGACAAGGAGAAGAGAATGAGGAAATGTTTTAGTAATATGTACTTGTTATATGTGCTTGAAAAAGTAAGTAGTTGAAGAAACCATTATAATTTAAGAGATCTGTGTATTTCTTTCGATTGTATCATCACAGCACTCTTGTGAGGTAGGATAGGAGAAAGAAACTTTATCCAAAGTTACCCAATGAAGTTGATCTCTGAGTAGAGATTTAAATATGTCTTTCTAATCCTGAACTAACATTCTAATCATGCTATTTTACTGGCTCTTATAATTCAAGTACATATAGAAAATGGCACTAAAGAATTTAAAAGAACTTCAGATGAACAGCAATAGCAATAGCACTTAGACTTATATACCATTTTACAATGCTTTATAGTCCTCTCTAAGCAGTTTAGAGTCAGCATATTGCTCCCAACAATTTGGGTCAACCTTGAGCCTGGTGGGATTTGAATTGCCAAATTGCAGGTAGCTGGCAGTCAGCAGAAGTAGCCTGCAGTACTGTACTCTAACCACTATGCCATTGTGGCTTTGATTACAATCCTCTGATTTCAGCCAAAAAAACAAATATGCATATTAGACATAAAGTTATGTTTCCAGAAAGGAGATTGTCTTTTCCTAAAGATGGTTATCCATTCCTGTCATTGTGGAAGGACTTTCAGAAGCTTCCTACAAGTCCGCTTGTTTGTTTCTTTCAGTTTCATGATGCCTACTAATCCAGAACATATTAATGTAGTTAATAGTTTGTTTCTTGGTTTATTGATTGCTAAATAAATGTGATATTGTTGCTACTCTTCTTTCATTTTATGTTAGTTGAATTCATAGAAAATAATAAGCATAAATTGCAGAGAATTTGTGTTTGCAGAAATTATGGTGAGTTATAATTATGGGAGTTAGGAGTAAATACAGCTTAGAGATTCCTACAACATTGCCAACATGTTGAAGAATTATAACAGAAATGGTTTCTAGAAACTAGAAAGGAAATGGTTTCATCCTAAATTTCAAGAAACCCTCCCACCAAAGTACAACATTTAATTGGTTGCCTTATAATTCTTTTTTCAGTATTTGTCTTGGCTTCTTGTGCTCTATAGTGGGGAAAATACTATTTCTGTTTGTTTCTTTGCATTCATTTCTTGCCAGGTATTTGGATACAAAATAAAAGCAGTCAGTATAACAGAAAAGAGAAAGAATGTTCTTCAGCATAATAGAGCTAACTGCCTCAGAGTTTCTCAAAACAAGGTCAGCTCTCTATTTTTGAAGAAAATTGTGGGGAGAAACATAAATCAGATTATTACACATTTAAAGATTGTGATGGTGATGATATGAAACTAGAAATACTAATGCTGTCCTTTATATGTTACCTTGTTTGGTGAATTTCTTTGTTATTAAAAATATAAAATGCTTTCAAAATATGTCAGCATACAAAAAAGGAAGCTTTTCAATTCATGATTGTAAAATGGGAAACTAGACCTGAATATATAATTTATATTGGCCTAGATTTAGCAGCTTTTTCTCATTTATTCACAGATAAATACATAACAGAAAAAATAAACTTGTCTATAACTAGACAGTGGCTATTGTTTAAAACCTGTCTTACTGACTTTTTATTGCTATATTTTTATATAGAGCGAGAACCTGCACAATAAACTGTTTTTGAATACTGTGGATATTCATGATATTCTTCACAAATATTTAAGCCATGTTTCCTGTGTGTGGTGCGTGCGCACATATGTATTTTTCTATGTATATGTATGTTTTTATTTACATGTATAGGTAGGCACAACAAACAATTACAACAGACACACCAAAATTACATACAACTCTGTTTCAAAAGTTATGACAGCTACAGCATTCTGTGTTAATTCCCCCTTCTAACCAATCAGTCTCCCTTTCTCCCATCATCTCACCCGCCCAGGAACCCTAGCACTTTGACCTGCTCCCCACATGCCCATCACCCATCACACTTACTTTTTGAAGCTCACTGGATCTTATGTTAGAAAAGGAGAGAGAGCCACATGTCCCTGGACCATGCAATGGCAATCCAGAAGTAGCTACCATTGGCAGCCTCCAGACAAACTGCTTTGTTTTGCTGCCTTAACAAGGTCTGCACAGCACTGCAGAAGTTAATAATAATAAGTCTTTATTGATTAGCCCTTGGGCCATATCAAAATGCAAAGTTCCAGCAACAATTTGTTACTAAAATTTAATGAAAGCAATTCAAAATGAAATTTGATAAAATACTATTTAAAATGGAACTTGATAAAATACAATTTAAAATGGAATCTAGACAAAATACGATTTAAGATGAAATAGTAATAAAATACAATCCAAAATAAAATTGTAATAATGTACAATAATTTAAGTTATGGATAAAATATAATAACATTATATTTCGGAGTCGCCCTTGTAATCTACCCCAATCTATCCCACATATGCAGATCTCAACCAAATCATTTTGTTTAAATACTGTTCTACTTTAAATGTTATTTTCAAGTTCTGGCCGGACATAAGGTAAGTTATGTTGATATGGGTATCCCAATGAGTCATTCGTCTGATATATAGACCAAGATACCTGTCTCTCATCTTCTTACATAGGCGACAGTCAAATAGGATGTTAGCCAGGTCCTCTACCTCTGCCAGTCCACAAATGCAGAGAGGCTCATTGTATGGTATTGCATGAAATCTCCCGTATCTAACCATTATATCAAGCTGTTCAAATCTCGCTCTCGTGAATATCTCCCTAAGATGTTTTGGGAGTTGTGACTTCAAGTAGCTATCTACTTGGAAAGTCCATTTGTATTTACTCAACCATTTCAAGTTACCTACCTTACTAAGGATAGCTATATCAGTTTGTGCATCTATATCCTTAATTCTTTGGGCAACTCTTTTTGTAGATTGTTCTCCCGTTACACAAGAGATAGGAAGACCACAGCTTCTTACAAAATTTGTTAGTTTAATGATCCAGGAGGTTTGTGATTGTAGTTTTATTTGCTCTAGTAGGCATACTTTGGGTAGTCAATCAGTCTCCATTTCATTAACTTTGCACCAGTAGTTATAAGCTCTAATTTTAGATAATGCCTGAATTGTATAAATTCCCAATTCAGCTCTAATGCTGCAGCAGATGTTCTTGGATTTACACCCAAAATACATCTCAGATGCTGGGACTGTGTTTGTTCTAGGACTGTGGTTGAGTAAAGGCCCCAGATTTCTGCTCCATACAAGAGCATTGTGGTAACCTTAGCCTTATAAACCTTGATTAATGGGACTAGGGACTCTGCATAACTATGGTTTTTTAGTTTGAGCAATGAATTCAAACAGGCTTTTGCTCTAAATGTACTCCGTTGAAGATGGCAGGCCCAAGATCCAATCCTGGAAAAAGTTACACCCAAATATACAAAGGTTCACCATCCAATTGCCATCTATGTCTCTGATGGTTTCTTCCAAACACCATTATTTTTTATTTAGATTTACTAATGATTAGAGAGTTATCCTGGCAATAAGAGCTAAATCTTCTTAATAGCCTACGTAATCCTACTTGTGTATATGATAATAAAATCATATCATCAGAATAAAGCCAGCTGTTACAGTAAGTATTTAAGATCATAGGCATGTGTATCCTTCATTAACCCTGGAAAGTCATTGATGTATAAATTAAATAATAATGGGGCCAGGATAGACCCTTGCCTTATCCCTTTATTTGTGCAAATCCTGTTAGTCAGGGCCACTGCAGAAGTTCTAAACATGGCAGAAAGCTTCTACAGTGCTGTCCATACCTCATTTAGGCAGAAAAAATTAGTACTTTGTTTTCAGGCCACACAACTAACAACCTGAACATTGCTGCCACTTTGTGGATGGGACAACTGGAATCGCGCCATGCGGTTGCATAATTTAGAAATCCATTCTAATCCTCTGAAAGGCCTCCAAGCTTTTCATAAGCTAAGCAGGGAGGTGGATGTTTGGTCTGGTGGTATGGAAATCTGGCCTAACCCCTGGAGGGATCCTGTGGAAATGGAGAAAAACCTGTAGGGACCCAAGGGGCTGGAAGTAGATTATGAGACTTCTTGGGGGGCATTGGGGAAGCCTTCAGAGGGCCAGGGCAGGTGGGCTTGTGCCTATGCTAGATGTCCAAAGATCCCTCCCACCCCTAAGGCACTCTGTGTTCTGTTTAATAACCTGCACATTCATTTAACAATTCATTGGGGAAAGCACAGGTGGGGGATTGTTAGGGGAGATGATTAACCTAACGACTATCGTGATATGCAATCGTAATGGGTAAGCTCCATTACAGTCGTATCTCAAGGACTACCTGTATGTGTATACTTTCTAGTTGTGATCTCTTATTTCTTTACCTTCTATATTCTCTCACCTGTTTCTCTATCTCTTCTTTGTTTCCCCTTAATATAAAAATGCCATTTTAATTAAAAGGGTCTAGAATTCTACATTCTGATGTCAAGCCATACTCTAAACCTACTTAAGAACTGCTTAAGAAAAAACTGCTTGAGATGGAGTGTTTGCACTGTTGTAGAAACATGGACTAAAGGCAGTTGGCATCTCCAAGAACAGAAATGTGTAGTATAGTTGATTGGGTTCACAAAGACATGTCAATATCTGGCTGTTGTATCAAAAATTGTGAATATGTGTCAGTGTATCTATTTTACTTGACTTAGGACTTTGTGTTTTTAGTGGAATTGATTCAATCATCTTATTGTAGATCAGATATATGTACAGTAATCAGATGAGATATGGCTGTTGGTGTATGTCTGAACCATCATTTCCCCTTATTGAGTACATATCCGTCTCTTTCTCTCTCCCCCCCCCCACTGTTTTGTATTCTGCTTTCAAGAAACTATAATTGATGAGTGGTTTGTTAAAACTTATTTGTGCTTAATATTATGTAACCCTCTATACAGTTTAATTCTGTTTTTAATTTCTCTTTTGTTCAATTGTTGAAAAAATCATGGCGGGTGTGCCAATGAAATCCCAACAATAGATGATATAAAGTAGAAGAGCTATAAAACCTCACAAGGGACCTTTGTGGAAAAAGAGGAAGCATGCTTTCATTTGGTTGCATGCTAATATTATTAATCATGTTACATTCTCTTCTTCTTTCTTCTGCAGTTTCACAGACTTTGTGAAAATCCTTGGAAATATATAGGTTATCTGATATCAGGTATCAGGATATTTTACTGGAGATATTTAAAAGAATCCGGACAATAAACAAAACTTGAATTTCCACCAACATATTGGCTAGGTGATATAAAGGTACTCTTTGAGTTATGACTGACTGCTTAGTGACTGTTTTAAGTTATGAAGGCTCATGACTAGTTGTTTAATATTTAAAGTTACTTATGACCCAGTTCTAAAGTTCTTAATGGCTGGCCCCCCTCTGATGGTCATTTGATCATTTGATCTCATTTAAGGCGCTCGGCAACCCGCCTGCATTTACAGCTGTTTGCAGCATGCCATAGTCATGTGACCACATTTTATGACATTTTTTGCTGAAAACCAGTGTTTACTTCTGGGTTTTGGCCAAACGCCCATACCAAACAATTAGTTTGCTTAAGGACTGTGACAGGCATTTAACTACTGTGGCAGCTGCTTACCATTCACTGCAAAAAAGGCCATAAAATCGGATTGGTCATGTGGGTGACCCATTTTACAATCATGACTTACCACTATAGAGTCCAATCATGAGTCAAGTAATACCTGTAGATGGGATTCAATCATTAACCTGCTTTTTCTTTCACACAGAAGATAAAAATCGACAGGTCACCTAAATCAATTCATTCTCTTTGGGAATAATTTAAAACCTTTTTAAAAGAAATTTCCCAATACTCTGAACTTTCCTTTAAAAGAAAGAAATATTTGTTTGTGTTTAAAATATTGCAGAATAGCTACCCATAAAAGATTTCTTTTCTGTGAAGCCCCAACCTCATCTGTACCGGAGCTTGAAAAACACAGGGGGAGATAATATACTAACCCATCAGAATTTTTAATGTGGCATTTTCTTTTTGAAATATTGCTGGGGGGAAAAGTATATATACTGGAATGAAAAAAATTCCCCAAGAGGGATCAGATCAAATGTAAATTACTAGGCTATGTTCAAGTGGTTTGGAATCAACTTCTTGTTGAGGACAAGGTCACTGGCAGGAAATATTTTTTTAAAAAATAATATACAATTCCATACTATTACTACAAATACAGGCTTCCAAATATATCTCTACTAAAATTACAGAAATATGGGATACTGACTTGCTTTGTTGCTTCTGCAAATGCCTCCTTAATCCTGGTTATTTCCTCAATTCCATCAGCCAGATTTGCTTCTGCCTTTACAGCCTAATCAGGTATGCAGATGGGGGAGTTAAATTGCCCAGGGTGCCAAATATAGATTTCTTGGCCAAAACTCAGCTATTTTATTTAGCAGTGGAGACAAATATTGCAGACACTTTATTAGTAAAGCAATGAGAATGGCAAGTATTTATTATTACAACCTTAGTTCCAACTGAACAAATGGTGCATGTTATGGCCATATGTGGGCTAGAAAAATTCAAATGCCCAGTAGACACAAACTGTGGGTACACAATTGGTTAATAGTCAAAACTATATTATATACAATTGAAAAAAATGCCTTTGGCTGTGTTTCATCGCTGTGCATTTTTGGAGGCAAAATTAAGCTTGTTCATTGATAACTCTTATGGCTTATGTCAAATAAATGTTTTCCTGTATTCAAGACAGAATGTATTAAAAAGCTAACAAAGAATGGAGGCTCTTTTTGAGAAAATGTTTAGTAGCCCTAATTATCTGTACAAATGTGGGATATATGAAAGTTCATGTTCACACATGACAGATTTTTTTTTTTTTACTGATATTGATAGATTATGTATTCATATTGTGAACTGAGCTGCAAAGACAAAAGGAGAGAAATTTAAAACTTGAGCAGATGAAGGGAAATTTTGAAGAGATTCCTTGCCTGCAGTGTCATTTGTTTCTGGTGACCTTATGAACATGGGGATAGAGAAACACGATTTCCCCACAAATTCAGTGTTGCAAATTCCCATTTCAACCTGCAGGACTGTTTCAGTCCTGGGTGCAGTTCTATCTTCAAGAAATTTTTGGAAAAATGCAGTGCTAGTTTTTAAGCAATGGTTATGAGTGAAGGCAGGATGCTTATAGGAAATGCTATTTTAAAAAGGGATATTAGAGAAAAAAACACTACCTACTGTAACATTTTACCTTCTATATTTTACCTTCTATATGTCCGTTGTACTTTATCCAATCCCATTCTCTTTTACAATCTGTACCAACACTGATCTGGAAGAGAATTGAATAATATATAGTCTTTCCAGAAGAGGACATCAGAAAAAAAGCAGCATTAAGGAGACAATCAAATGAAAACAAAAGAAAGAATAATGGCCAGTATTTTGACAAATACTCAGTTTTAACTAAAGCATTCCAAAACAATACAGTTTTGGAGCATTCTTTCTATATTCTCCACTGTTATTATGCTTATGGTCTTAGACACTTGGAGTAGTAAAAGCATATTAATTATTTCACACTGCCATCTTGTGGCTATATTTTATGTTTGTACTATAGAGCTCTCTACATTAGAAAAATGAATGTCATTTCTGACACTAGCATAGTTTTAAAATATTTATAATTTTGCTTGTAATATAAGCATCTAGTTAAGATAATTTTAACACACTAGCGGTCTGACTTGGTTATACAGGTGAAACTCGAAAAATTAGGATATCGTGCAAAAGTTGATTTATTTCAATAATGCAACTTAAAAGGTGAACCTAACATATGAGATAGACTCATTACATGCAAAGCAAGATAGTTCAAGCCATGATGTGTCATAATTGAAATGATTATGGCTTACAGCTCATAAAAACCCCAAATCCACAATCTCAGAAAATAAGAATATTACATGCAATCAATAAAACAAGGATTGTACATAGAACAATATCGAACCTCTGAAAAGTATAAGCCTGCATATGTACTCAGTACTTGGTTTGGGCCCCTTTTGCAGCAATTACTGCCTCAATGCGGCGTGGCATGGAAGCTATCAGCCTGTGGCACTGTTGAGGTGTTGTGGAAAACCAGGATGCTTCAATAGCGGCCTTCCGCTCTTCTGCATTGTTGGGTCTCATGTCTCTCATCTTTCTCTTGGCAATGCCCCATAGATTCTTGATGGGGTTTAGTTCAGGTGAGTTTGATGGTCAATCAAGCACAGTAATCCCACAGTAATCCCACGGTCATTGAACCAGGTTTTAGTGCTTTTGAGCAGGTGCCAAGTCCTGCTGGAAAATGAAGTCAGCATCTCCATAAAGCTTGCCTGTGGAAGCATGAAGTGCTCCAAAATCTCCTGGTAGATGGCTGCGTTGACCCTGGACTTAATGAAGGACAGTGGACCAACACCAGCAGATGACATGGTTCCCCAAAACAACACAGACTGTGGAAACTTCACACTGGACATCTTGCAGTGTGTGCCTCTCCATTCTTCTTCCAGACTCTGGGTCCTTGGCTTCCAAATGAGATGCAAAAGTTGCTCTCATCAGAAAAGAGGACTTTGGACCACTGAGCAACAGACCAGTTCTGTTTTTCACTAGCCCAGGTAAGATGCTTCTGATGTTGTTTGTTGTTCAGGAGTGGCTTGACAAGAGGAATACGACGTTTGAAGCCCATGTCCAAGATCCGTCTGTGTGTGGTGGCTCTTGATGCACTGACTCCAGCCTCAGTCCACTCCCTGTGAAAGTCCCCAACACTTTTGAATGGCCTTTTCCTGACAATCCTCTCCAGGCTGCAGTCATCCCCGCTGCTCGTGCACCTTTTTCTTCCACACTTTTTCCTTCCACATAACTTTCTTTTAATGTGCTTTGATACAGCACTTTGGGAACATCCAACTTCTTTTGCAATTACCTTTTGAGGCTTTCCCTCCTTATGGAAGGTGTCAATGATGGTTTTCTGTACAACTGTCAGGTCAGCAGTCTTTTCCATGATTGTGATTCCTACTGAACCAGACTGAGAGACCATTTAAAGGCCAGGAACCCTTTGCAGGTGTTATGGCTTAATTAGCTGATTAGAGTGGGACACTTTGAGCCTAGAATATTGAACCTTTTCACAATATTCTAATTTTCTGAGATTGTGGATTTGGGGTTTTCATGAACTGTAAGCCATAATCATCTCAATTATGACAAATCATGGCTTGAACTATCTTGCTTTGCATGTAATGAGTCTATCTCATATATTAGTTTCACCTTTCAAGTTGCATTACTGAAATAAATGAACTTTTGCACTATTCTAATTTTTGAACTATTCTAATTTTTCAAGTTTCACCTGTATCTGTTTTATTCCATTTGCATTCTTATTTTCCTTTGTGGACTGAATCACTGGAAAAAGAAGGGAAGTCTTTCTTTTTTCCTTTCCATTATTCCTATATGCAGCTATGATCCACTAATAGGAATTTGTAACAGATAATAGAGGGAATAATTGTCCATACTCTCAGAAGTTGCATGCAAAAACTATCCAATTTTATAGAGAATAAACAGAAGTGAAGAAATAGTTGGATAGGACAGTTTAATTATAGAAGTGGACATATTTGAACAACAAGATTTTGCTCGTGCTATGATCTTTGATATGAACTCTTAAATTTCTAGTTGATATCTATATTCTTTTTCATAAAACAGTGTTTGAATGTTGGTAATGTTGGTTAAGAATTCAATATTTACAGACTATTACAACATTTGAATTATATAGTAAGCCATAGGAATTGCTCATTAATTTAATGGCAGCGTGATTTAATGGGAAACAGCTAACAGCAATTTCTTTCCAGCCTACTGATTTTTCTGCAGGGTTCCTCCAGACACAACTAACTAGAAAATGTCTGCCTGGTTTGTTTTAATTTACTTACAAGTATGTTTTCTGGTTAGCAGGGCCAAAAGTATCCTACACAAAACTCAAAAACAAATTACATATGGCTGTTTCATAGCTGTGTTGCTTGAGGTCAACAATTAAGCTTGCTTTAAATGCTGTATTCTGCTTATTCTTTTTTACTTATGTATTGTCATATGTTTTGAAGGTTATTTCCAGGAAGAAGGATGTTAATACATTTACTAAACATATTACACATAAAAATACCTTTTTTGTAACTTCCTCAATATTTAATAGTTGTGAATATTTGAAATGTTCACCAGTTACTACACCAATTCATTAAAATTAAATTATAATAATTGCAAAGATTAAATTTTGATGAGGACAGTTCCAAAAGCATAGTGTAGTCAAATATATATGGCCTTCTGCTATTTGTGTTCTCTTTGTTCTGTTAAACTCAAAATTTGAATTCCAGCTTCACTTCCTTAGCCAGTTGACTGAAGGCAATTACTTCTACTCACAAGCAAAGGAATTTTTCCCCTAACCAAGAAAAAAAAATGCAAAGAGACAGAGAGGGTTATAACTATTCTGCCAAATAATGGCTTAAAATACTGCTTCCTACCTTTTACTTTATGCAGTTCATTAATTTTTTTCTAGATCTAACAAAGATCACCAGGGCATCACGGCTTGGTGCCTGTGGTCATCATGGTGAATTCCCAGTGTGGGGTGGGGGCTTGAAAAACCACCAAAGATTCGATATTAATCCAAGGAAAACAGCTTTATTGTAGCATTTCTGCAGAAACGGGTTCCTACCCTGGCAGATGGGAGGAACCCAGAGCAAAATTTTGCGTTCTATTTTATACCCTGACCTACCACCCCATTCTATAATGGCTTGGTTTACAATCTACCTGTTGAATTTCAGTATACAATTCATCACCTAATATGGGACATCAGGAAGTTGGATGCTTTCTAACACGTACACATTTTCCCAGATTTTCCCAGAGCACAACGTGAGATTGTTCAATGTTTCAACTCTCCCTTTTGCAGTAGAAAAGTATCAACTCACAGTTTGAGATTTGAGTCACAGCTACACAATACACAATGGATTTTATTCATGTTTTCCTCTTACACCAGATATCATAGGCACCAATCTTGCAAGAATGCATGCCAGAAGATCAACATCTGGCAAGATATGGTGATCTTATATGAAAAGAAGTCAGGAATAATTGAACTAAAGAAACTGTCATTCCTCTTTGTATTTCTCAGAAACAAGAAAGATAAGAATTGTGGACCTTCAGACACTGCTTTGAGATGAGGTCACTATCCACAGAAACTTCTTCACTTTGCTTACTTTTTCTTCTGTCACTTTTCAAGGAAAGAACGGTGGGAAGCATTCAGTTTCCTATCAAAATTAGACTTGAGCAGAAATTAGAGATGAGATGACCTCTACTGTCTTGGACTCTTCAAAGCTGAAAGCAAAATATTTTGCTTAATCTTTAGATAACAAGCCCTTTTCATCTTGATGAGTGTGCCAAGTGGGTTGCTGTTCACTGTCACGTTTTACTAGGTTTTGACATAAACAAACCTTGAAAGTATAATATCAAAAATCCTTTTTGCGGTATTTTAACTTTTTTTAAAAAAACGTTAACCTTCTATTTCTTAGGCATGATTTTATGAGGCAAAATGTAGTGTTTTCTTGTTTCTGACAAAGTCTCACCTCCGAAAAAAATGATTGACATCTGAGTAGATGAGAAAGAAGACTCTCCTAATTTTCATTATTCTTTTCTTTCTGTGAGAAAAAAGAGATTATTTTACTATTGTCTCTCAATTTTCTTTTTCTTCTTATATTTTGAACAAACTATTACTGCATACTGTAAACGAGGTTTTTAATGAAAAAAAAAAGACTTTCAGTCAACACAGAACAAAAAACTTTAGATATTGGAAGTTAGTAAATTTGCTTCCACTTTGTCTGTCTTTTTATTTAGATACTGAAAAGAAAATAAGTTTCCCTGTTTTGTTGTTGTTCCCAGTTATTTTCAATTCTTAGTTAAAGACTTCTTTTCCCAAAGGGGGAAAAAGTTTTTTTTTCTCATCCTGGCAGGACAACCTGTTTCCAATTGGTCCTTCAGATCTTCCAAAGATGCATCCGTCACCACTGTAATTGAATCCATTTATCTTGTTACTGGTTATCCTCTTTGTACTCTTTCCTTCCATTTTTCCTTCCACTATAGATGGGAAAGATCTATAGATATCTTACAGGAGCTAGTTCTTGTCACATAATGTTATTATAATTACCATAATAATTGTTACAGTAAGTTTACCGCTATATTCAGTTTTTTATTGTGTTGTTACCATTCAGGGTAGATTTTTTTTCTTTTGTATTTTAATATTTCAACTTAAAAAAGAACTTCCACGAAAACTTGTCATATATTAAGCTCGTCAAGAGTGGGTTTCTCAGTAATGTGTCAATTAAGCTTTTGAAAAATTATCTTTTTCAGCTTCTTCCATATCCTTCCAGAATGCCTTTTTGCTTAGCTTTGTCCAAAGATAATACAAATGTGCTTCTACCATTGCAACTGCTTCCTTTATTATTATTTTATTTTAGTAGTAGTATAATATACTGTGGAGATCAGCAATTGGTTATTTACCCACCTTCTCTGCTGTGCAATCTTACTTTCCTAGCCAAGCAATAAAGTTTGATGCATCTCTCTTCCCAGCATTTCTATAGAAAATATAATTTATTTCCAAAGGAAAGAAGCTCCATATCACTGCTTTTGTGAAAGACTTGATAATCTTAGCAAGATATAATTCCTGTAAACTAAAGAAAAATGTTCCTGCCTTTTCCAGATGAAACCCATTTTCTTAAAACATTAGGCTGTTGAAAGGCAAAAAAAAAAAGTATTTTGGAGTTTTTCTATGTTGTAATCATTTTGCCCTGAGTTGTTTTTTTTTAGGAAAATATATGAAAAAAAATTAGGTGATGATCAGGATGCATGTAGAAAAAAGTTTAAAAAACAGACAACAATGTTTTGATTGCACTCATAACCACAATCTTAATTTTTATGTTCTTACCCTGCAGACATTCCTGTTTTTATTTATTTATTTTGTGTTTATTTCTACCTTCCAACTAATCTTTGGACTGGTTCCACAGGGACCTTTAGGTAACATAATTCGTGAGCCCTCTATTCTGCTCTAGGAGGACTTTTATCTCCATATTTGAACCTGTTATTATGCAATCTCAGTTCATAATGCATTCCTCCATTATTAGTGTTTCTGCAGTCTTCCATCTTTGTACATATAATAAAGTCATTGCATTTATAAAACCAAATCGTGCATGAGCCCCTTCTAGGTGTGTGTCCATAAGTCCTAATATGAAAAGTTTCACTTTCATTTTAATGTTATTTTTCAAAAAGAACCTCTTGCTAGCTGATTTTATGAAGTCAAACAGAATTAGACCTGATTGGTATTTGTACAGGTGATTATAACAAAATGCCAGGATTGAGACAACATTGGGAAATCAAAGAAACCATCCTGGAATAATAGAGTGGAAAAACAAATATGGTTGCCAAGAAAATTACCTGACTTGAGTAAATCAATTTTAAAGAGATATTACTTTAAATAAGTACATTTATTTATTTATTTGCTTGTTTGGAAAATTTATAGCCACTCAGTCACTCACAATGACTCTGGGAGGCTTACAAGCATTAAAACACAGTATAAAACATAAAAAACAACAACAATACACCCCCATGGGCAGCAATACATAGTCAGATGAACCACTTGATGGACTCCAACCCACGCTGGTTCCCAGGTCTGCTGGTAAAACCAAGTCCTCAGGGCCTTATGACAGAACGTCTAAGTGAAGGTCAGTTTAATTTCTACAAGGATAATATTCCAAAGGGATGGAGCCACTATGAACAAGGCCTGTTTTCTAGGTCCCACCAGATGTCCCTCCTTGGGGAATGGGACCTGCAACATACCTTATCTGCTTGCTCTAGTGGATTGGGGGGGAAGTAACAGGCATCTTTCAGATAACTCAATCCCAAGCCATGAAGGGCTTTAAAAGTGACAACACTTTTAATTGCACCTAGAAGCAAATTGGCAGCCAATGCTTCTCCTGCAGGAAGGGTAACATGTGTGCACACCTATGTCTGAGGGTTACTGTATTTTGAACCAACTGGACTTCTTGAATGCTTTTCAAGGACAGCCCCATGTAGAAAGAATTGCAGTAGTCAAGAAGGGAGGTGACTAGTGTGTGAGTGACTGTGAGGAGGGATTGTTTGTTGTTCCAGAAAAGGGTGTAACTGATGCATAAGTTGCCCAAAAGTCTTCCTGGCCATGACTGCCAAATGGATTTAGAAACTCAGAAATGAAAACGAAATAGGTAGTTCAGGATGTAAAAAAGAAATATGTATCAGCTGCATCAGGAACCTCAGACCTTGGCTATAGCACCAATCTCAAAATGACAACAAATGAAAAGAATGAAAGGTCATGTCAAATTTATAATGCGATGCCTCACAAACCACTATTGTGCATTTTTAATTCAATATACAACTTTCCATTTTAAATTAAGTAATTTATTTTAAAATAAAGAATATATTAATAGAAAATTAAAAATACCTATTTTTTACTCATTCATAAATAATTGGGCTATGTCCAAGCCTGCTGTTCTATAAATAATAGGGCTTCTTTTTCCTTATGGAACTGGGTGGGATTTCAGAAATTGGATACTAATGGATACTAATGGAAGGAGAAAGAAAACAATTTCCTTTTTTCTGAAGGCTCTTTTAGAGCAGTGGTCCCCAATCTTTTTTGTACCATGGCCTGGTACAAATGATCCACGGACCGGGACCAGCATCAGCATGCATGACCAAGGCAAGGTGAGCCGAGCGACTGGCCGGCCAGCCGTCCCCCGCTTCTCCCCGCCACCTTCAACTCTTCCTTTGTACCTTCTCGCGGTCGATGGGCTTTTCGGTCTCTTTCTTCATCTCCTCCTGAGTAACACGAGACTCCACCGCCATCGGGATGGCTCTTCATTCAAAGCCTCCCCCCCCTTTGACGAAACTAAGACGCGAGGATTTCTTCAGCACCCAAACGCCGCTTTCCAACCAACAAGCTCACCCGGAAGCACTTTCTCAAGCGCTGTCAAAACAAGATGGCGGCGCCCAAGCAAAATAGGCGGCCCGGTACAAAATGATCCACGGACCGGTACTGGTCCGGAGCCCGGTGGTTAGGGACCACTGTTTTAGAGGATGCTGGAGGTTCTCTAAAATATCAAGGAGGACATAGAGGAGGAATAAATTAAAATAACATCTTTTCCAATCATAGATATTTGATTCACAGAGATCTGTTCTGCCTTGCTTAATACACAGCCCATTACTTATCTTCCTTTCTTCCAACTATCTACAGTACCGGCAGAGTTTGTGTTGAATATGAAGGACAATATTAGCATATCACAGTGTCCAAGTTAGAATGGACTTAGGAGAAAAGTCCTTCAAAAGTGCAATCGAGATTGTTAAATTACGAAGGTTAACTTCCTATTCTTCTAAGGGTAACTTTATGCATAAAATAATAAGACTATGAAATATTTCTTTAGAATATGGTGCTTTCTTTAAAAAATGGTTTATAACCTACCAACCCTGTTAGTTACCATGCAAAATGTCTTCTTTAAATTGCTAGTCACAAGCTAGTTAAAATTACATACTTCATACTCCTCTTAATAAATATAATTGTGTGTTCAGTTTTTTTCCACTGAAATATGATATTAATGTGTATTCGATTTACAAGTGCATAATTCTGTCCTGATTGCAGTAATTCAATTTGGAAGTAGATGTTAAACAATGTAATTTATTTCGATTCTGTATGTTTTATGTAATAGTTCACCTTTCCAGATAATTTAAATTCCCCAAATTTGAAAGGCATTGCCCTCTCCTTCTGCTTTTGTTGCATAAGAAATTACTTCTCCATTGATTATTATAGAAAAGTGACACAACACTATAATATATACTGTAGTACTTGTGTATAAAATTCTCAGTTGATTCCCATGAAATGAATATAGTGTACTTTATAATA
This sequence comes from Hydrophis major, assembly GCA_033807585.1. Lineage (NCBI taxonomy): Eukaryota > Metazoa > Chordata > Lepidosauria > Squamata > Elapidae > Hydrophis > Hydrophis major. Next base: position 322,794,682 of record CM066328.1, on the reverse strand, counting down.
TCAAGCTGGGAAACAGCCATAATATTAATTGAACATATTTGACTGAAAATCTAGTTTCTGGCCAGTGTTCTGAAATTTAACTTCTATTTTCCTATTTCCTTCTTATTGATTTAATCTGTACTTTACCAGAATATAATTTAAATTTCCAGATGTATTATGTACTGTGGTCACTATAGTTATATGAATTGTATGGCTGAAGTTATACTAATGGCTCAATTAAGTATATATTTGTCATATAGCATATTTTCTTTTGCATTGACATGTGAAAGAGAAAATGGAAGAGTCGGAGGTGCATATGCTGTTCTTCAAAGCTAATTCAGTATAAATACAACCTATTCAGTTTATTTACTAAAGACAGTTGGCTAATCCATTGTTCAAGGAACTAAAAGTCAGCCGATTTATAGGTAATCTGATACAATACTTAGCTGTTTGATTCCCAGACAGAGGGTTGTACCTTATCTCAGTGCTGCCAACTCTCACGCAATCAGAGTGAGACTCACGCAATTCAACCAATTTTGACTGTCTCACTCTGATAAACGAAATCTCACGCTAAAGGCCCGAGAGATCTTCCTTGCAATGGGAATTCCGGCCTCGAATAAAGGCGCGCTTGTGGAATAAGACCCCCTCCACCCCAAATTTTATTTCTAATTCATCTTAGATTTGCAATTTAAAGCAGGCTAATCCGCTTGCAAATTTGCCGAAGAACGGCGGGTTTAACAGAAAGAAACTCCCCTCCCCGTCTCTTTCCCCCGCGGCCACACCTCTCTAGCAAACTAATCTGAATTTTAACCCTTCAAAAACCGTAGCTCCTTGCCTCTAATTTTGCTTCAGATGTGATTTTTCAGGGGATCGGTGGCTCCGAGCAGCCGCTCGCCTCGCCGATAAAAATATATTTGTTTTTCGATTGTACTAAGGGCATTGGTGAAGTGTTCCCTGGTTTATTTTTCCTTTTGCCCTTTTTATGCAAGCTGCATCAGCTATTCAAAAGTTAGAATGGAATAGAATTGGAATGAAACTGGAATGGAATGGAATAAATTGGAATGGAACTGGAATAGAACAGAACAGAAAACTATTGTCACTTTAAATGTACACTAATCAGCATACATTAAAACAAAATTTCGTTGCATTCAGTTCTCAAAATATAACCATTACGCATATACCCGCATATACCCGCATATACCCACATACACATACATATATGACAAAGAAACATCACAGTCCATTTCAAATAATTACCCAATTATTTTTTCAAACCTTTTATGAAACTAAAAGGCCTATGCTATGTCTCATTGGTTTTCATAGTCAAGTTCCCTCACTGAAGAAAAATGTGTTTTTGTAATATGTGTCCTCATTTTCTTTCTTATGCCTATGGGTTAAAATGTATGTATGTATGTATATGTCCAAATCATGACTAAAGTATGCATCAGATTGCACCATTTAAAATGTAAAATTGTCAAAGCTCCCTACCCCCCTTCCACACCATCCCCCCTTCCACACCATCCCCCTTCCACACCATCCCCCTTCCACACCATCCCCTCCTCGGTCGCTTCGCTCCCTCGGGCTTGGTCGCTCCGCTCCCTCGCAGTGTCTCACTCCGAACTATCACTCAAGGTTGCCAGCCCTGTTATCTTTTCATTATGAGTCTGGTAACCATAACTTTTCAGGGAGGAAGCTTTGAAAGTCCTGCTCAACTAGTTTTTATTCAAGAAAATACATTTCTGCGTGCTAAAGCAGTACTATGGTTTAAGGTACATCATTTATTCAAGAATCAGTGACACATTCTGTTCTTTATACTTTGCTAACTTTATCACATTTGAAAAGTTGGCAGGAAATAATCCTGTGCAAGTGGGTTTCCAAAGGTTTCTGCAGATAGATTCAGATGCTCCCAGGCCTAGAAATGTGTCTTACATTTTTAATACTGTGTATCTTCAAGAAGTGCCCCTTTGGACTATAGTTTTATTATCTGAAGTCTTAACATGTAATTATTGTCATCACGGTCCTTAAAAACAGAGAAACTACAAATGCATCGGACTTGAGTCATTTTTTTTTTATTTTGTACATTGGTTTGTTTCTCCCTTTTTACTGTTTCCTTTCATAATCCAAAAAGTATCTAACAGTGGAGCCTGATGTGGTTTTCATTTGTTTGGTCGCTTTATGAGCAAAATCTTAATTTGATGATGAATCCTGAAGGGATTAAAGTATAGTTTAGTGAAACATATATAACTAAAAAGAGATCATGCACTTTAAGGAAGATAATTTCTGTAGTAATATTGATGGTAAGAACTGAATAGAAAAACAATTGGAGTCGTAATTCCTATTCACCCCATCAATACAATGAAAATAAGCAACCTTTTACATGTCTGGTGTTAGAAAAAAGAATTGTCATTCGGTTACTAAGTCTTTTTTTTAATCATTATTTCTCCTTGTGTAAATCAACTGAGATGCCATTGTGTAATTTTACTTCTGCTTCCTGTTCAGAAGTTTGAACTGTTGTTAGCTCTCTGCCGTGGAAAGGGAGGAGTTTCTGTCTCTAGCTGCGCCTTCAAGAGCGGAAGCCTATCATATTTCACCCTAATCCTAATTGATAGCTATAGCCAAGCTTATTGTTAACGAAAATCGCTCCGGAGAGGCTTCTCTGAGCCTTTTCGTTTTAGACAGAAAGCTACATGGCTGGTTTGGGGGAATCAGAATGCCTTTTCCGCAAAGAAAAGAGAGAGCTGCTGTAATGTATATCATCCTCGCTTGGCAACTTGCTAAGAGCATGCATTTTTTTCTGATCAAAGGAGCTCTTGGTTTCTCTACGTGATAGGAGAGGAGCCTGGATTACAAGCACACTGGAGGGAAGAGGTGGACTTTGGATGAAAGCGGGGAAAAGCCAAAATCTGTGTATTTTTCGGGATTGTACTTCGACACTCCTAATCTGATTTCCTGGAGGTTGTTTTCAGCGTGTCCGTCTGTTTTGCTTGCTTCTATTGTGTTGTGCTTGGCAGCTCGGAAAGTAGGCAAAAGCAGAATTAGCCACTTGGATTTATGTTCGATTGAGCTTTAAAATGAACAAGTGTGTTACTTATTTTAAAACATGTACACGCCCACGCTGGTGGTAAAGGAAAAGGAACAGGAGAAGATTTAAGAGCGTTCTTAATTGTTGCAACCTTGCATTTGGGGATATTTTTTTAAAAAGAGAAAATGAAACAGGAGGGCTCCTCAAAATCACTGCGGTTTAAATCTAATCCAGGATCCCTTTCACGTGCTGTAAGCTGGATAAACTTCTCTACGCTGTCCAAGCAAACAAAAAGGTTATTTCGCAGTGATGGTGAACTCACATCCATAGGCGGGGAGCAAGTGGGAGAGGATGAGAACTGGATCTACAGACCACAACACATAAATGGTGATGGTTGTTTTTATATTCAACCCAGATCTCATCATTTTAATTATGCTTTGTAAGATTGTGCTTCATTGTTCCCATGCTCCTTTTCATTTTCTCCACAAGCGTCTCTGTTGATCTTCTAGATTCTGAGGCGTTTCTTGATAATGCAACCTGCTGTTTTATTGTATGCTTACAAAATCATTCTTCCTAAGAGGCTAGCCTATGAAAACAGGATTTTTGTTGCTGTGCTTTTTAATGTGGCAGTTTGCTATGACAAAGGATTTCTCTGAGATTGCGTGAGGGGAGGGGAACTGAAATTTAATGGGCCTAAAGATACAAGTCAGGGAAACGTTAATTGCAAAAATACAATCTTCAGTTATTTTTGGAGACATAATCAGTGCATGTAACAGACATGTGTAACAGGTGTATGTAAAGTAAATGGTAAGGTTTTTTTTCTTGCTTCACCTGTGGATGGGGTTTAACAGTTTCTGGAAGGTGGGACCCTAAGGAACATGTATTTATATATTTATTATTCTCATAAGTGTATTATGCTAAACAAATAAATGACTTTATAATTTGATTGGAACTTTTGGCTTAGCTTAATGTGAGATTCATTGCCTTCTTAACTGTGTGCAGTGCTTATGTGGCATTCTGGCAAGGCAGAATTATTAGCTTTAGCTAAAATTGTCTCTAGACTGGAGGAATGGTGATTCATCCACCTTTCTGAAAACTACACAAACACATCCTTGAAGTCCTCAGGAGCTGGGTTTCACCTGTAAACCTTTACTCTACTTCTCAACTTTCTTTCTTACCAATGGCTGTTTCACCCCCACCCCCCCAATCAAAGTATTTTCTACTTGTGAGTAGTTGCATGCCTCATTTGTCATCTCTTATGAAACATGATCAGGACTTTGTTTTACAGCATGTTAAAATAATTATTATAACTTTTTGGCCAGTGTTGTAAGAACCACATATAATAATCCAGTGAGTTAGCTATTGTACCATTAGAATTTATCATAAATAGCAAATGATAGGCTGTATTGGAAATTGCAACTGTTTAGTTTATATTTTACTAAAAAAGGCATAATGTATTTTTGAACATTGAGAAAATCAGTCACAAATGTTGAAAGAGCACTTGTGTGAAACAACCCCATGATAGCTTCAAACTTCATAGCGTGGGAAAAATGAGGATGGGTTTGTATCTATTGTTTTATGGGACTTGACTAGAAAACTTGTGAGTTCTTGTTTGGATGCCAAATTTGTTTTGTTTCCTGCTGTGGCACCCCGCTAGAGACCCAAAGATCTTATAGTAAAAGTAAATGCTATTCAATTTCTCCTACATTCAGTTAGGTCTTTCGATGGTGCATTTTCTCTTGCTTTGAAGCTCTGTTTAAAAGAGATGAGACTGAAAGATAGTGGGAGGAGGCAGAGAAGAGAAAAAGAGACTAGATGAAATTACTGTAAATCAGCCTGAATTTTCAGGACTTCACTTCTAACAGTCAAAGTCTTCAATGTCATTGGTAAAAGTAGTAAAAAGAATTTAATGAAAAAGCATTTTTCTAAACTCCCCTCTTAAATGCAAATGCATTAAGTCAGCCATTCTTCAAAAATGGTATACCAAATTTGAAAGTTACTTTTAAAATGGAAAATCTAGAATTCTGAAAAACTGAAGAGATGTTTGGTCAAATCTGTTTTTTAAAAAAACTGGGTCATTTAGAGGGTAGATTTATAAAACAAAAGTTTGGTAATTGATATTAAAGCAATTTAATAATTAAATAAAAAATTCTGAAACAAGGTTAATAAGTTAATATTACAGTAGGTTAATAATCCTAACCCTTGTATATTTTGTACCAAGAAATTCATAATAGTCACAGCATTAAGATTTTTTTATTTTTAGTCCTCTAAAGTAAACAATGACACCAATGCCATATATGCAGTATATGTAATGATAAACTTGGCACTATTTCTGGGGTCAATTTTTGAAGTCCATATGTGGACATTTTAAATTCAGCATATATTGTAAATGTCTATGAACACACCTGGAGTTTATATTGCCCTATGCACTGATTCATCTCCAGGAACCTGATATATACGGTATGAGTAATATTACCATGTTTCCACTGATGATTGCTTTATAAGGTCTGTCTATGAGCCCAAAATATTTATTGGTTTAAGAGCTCCAAAGCAACTCTGTCATGCTGTTAGAAACACTCAGAAGTGATTGCAATTGTAATAATTTCCCAGTTAAGCAGACTAACCCTTGGACTAGAAATCGGAGATTGCAAAACAACCCCAGCTAAGAATGTCTGGTCTGAATAATCTGAATAAAGCAAATGTATGATGATTTCTTTTTTGAAAAACAACTGTGAAATCAAGTTTCCTCTCTTCCTGAATTCAGATTACAAACAGTGTGGTAGTATAATAATCTTGGGTCAGAATCCCTAGGCATAAAGCTCAGTTATTTGTAAAATCCAATGAATTACTTTTCAACCCTAATCTTTGAGAATTGTTCCAAAAAACGGTACCAGAGATTCGCATGAGGAAAATTTATTTACAGAATACAATGTGGAGACATACGCATGACCTTATTCATATTAGAATAAAGACCAGTGTGCCAATTGTTGAAATTAACCTTTTCATATTTCTAAATAGTTGCTTTTCTCAAAGCTGATCATTGTAAGGCCCTTATTCTTGAAATGCCGACACTTCAAGTTGAAGTTCTTAAAATTATGAGGTAAATAATGAAGAGGCCAATACCATCCTTTGTGAAACATCCTTTCCTATATAATGTTGAATGTGGCTAAAAAAAGCAAGTTGTCCTTAGTAATTTGTAACCCATTTTGTTTCCAAGAGTATTTCATAAACTAAAATGAATTATATATTTCAGAAATTCTGTGGTTTAAACTTAACATGTAGAATAGACCCTGGAGAAATGCTGGCATGTCAATGTTCTTATTTTGCTTTTTTCATAACTGTTCTACTGGGTATTCAGTTAAATTATCAGGTTTACAAGAAGTTGGATTGAAATCAATTTTGCTTGTAAAAGTAGGAACTTAAGGAGAGGACATTTAATCAAAATGTGCTAGAAGCTGCAGTACCACAAGTGTGTTACCCAGATGTTAAGTCTATTTCCTTGAAGTTTGCTGCTTCAGTGTTTGAAACTTAGCATTGTGTACTGCTCACAGTTTTTTTCTTGTGAGAGGGGTAAACAAATAAAAATGTTTAAAGTCATTTTTTGTTAGGTGGCTGGCTTCTTTTAAATTTGAAAGGGACAACAAATCTAGCAAAACAAATATAATTATGTGATATATTATGCAGAAGTAAGTAATGTATTGTTCATTTAAGATATATGTTCTCTTTTGTTGACCATATTGTTGTTAGATTTTCTTGCAAGGGCTAGTTTTTCCTTTAATGAGAGTTCACATATTCAGCCAGTGTAGGAATGGGAGAAAGATGTAGGAATGAACATACTTCATTGATTTGGGGGTTAGATGGGTAGCATTATTGTCACTTGACTCATATATAAAATAAAGAAACCTATTGCATAGAGCACAATAAGGGGTAGAATGAGAGGACTTTGTATCCCTGTAATTGGACAGCATCTATAAAAATCTTTTATTACTTGTAATGATAAGGATGGCAGTTGATTAATGTTTAAAAAATTATTTTTATTGGAATAAAAAATACAGGTAGTCTCTGACAGACAACAGTTCTTTTAGTGACTGTTTGAAGTTATTACAACATCACTGATGAAAGTTGATTTGTGATTGTTTTTCACCCCTACAACCATTGCAACATCCCCATGGTCATGTAATCAAGATTCAGACTGCCTGGCAACTGATTTACATTTATGACCATTGTGACAAGAAAGGTCATAAGCTGGGGCAAAACTCATGTAACTATCTCACTTAGCAGTATAAATTTTGGGTTCAATTGTGGTTGTTAGGTTGAGAACAACCTGTAATGGGATGTGACTGTTTCAAAACACTTGAAGTAGTGCAAAAGTATCCTTGATTTTAGTTAGCATATGTTGGAATTATTATACAAATTATTGAAGATCGTTTTAAACAGTCTTGTGAGTATCAAATGTATACAGTAGTATACTATTCCAACTTACTATGTGATGCTGATGGGTTGTTTCTGAGTACTTGGAAGCTGTGGGATGATAGGCTTTAGTTCAACCCTAGCAAGACCAAGTGACTTTGGGTTCTAGGGTTGCCCAATCTAGTGATTTTCCATCTATGGTTCTTGATGGGATAGCAGACCCTCAGACAGAAGTGGTGCACAATTTGGGGATTTGGGGATTTTGGGGATTCAAGCCTTGTGTTTGAAGAACAGATGTTGACCATAATCAGGAGAGTTTTTGTAGTACTCCATCTGGTATACTAATTTTGCCTTTTCCTGGATCAGCACTGTTTATTGTCACTCATGCCTCCCAAGTGGCTGACTGAAATGTGCTATACATACATGGAGCTGCTCTTGAAGATCACTCAGAAGCTGCAGCTAGACCAGAACATAATAATGCAAGCAGTTATGGCCACACCTCTCATCTATACTTGTTTCTAGTAGGCTTCTGGAGGACCTCCTATGTCTCCTCTAAAATCCTTCATTGGATGAGATCAGGTTTTAAGTGAGAATTCTCTCTAATTGTTTCTGTCTGTCTCACTAAATTTAAACAAGAAGGGAATGTTCCAGGTTGCAACCATTAAACAGTGCCATTTGATGGAAGCAGAGAGACTTTTCCTGTCATAGCACATGCCCTATGGAATATGAGATTTACACAGCCCTTACATTTTGTAAGTCCTTAATGACCTGGGTGACTCCTTGAGCATGGGTTTGGAGGTTGGGTGAACCTATCAGATTGTTTTTTTTTCTTATGGCTTATGTTGGGTTTATTCTTGGGCACCATTTTATTAGTAATTGTTTTTGTTTCGGCTTTTAATACTATGTTGGCTGAGGAGAATGAAGGTCAATAAGATTAGAAGCTATATGCATTGATTTGAGTAAAGAAAATAAATAATCAAAATACTTGGTTTTTTCATGCATCTTTTATATTCTGGCGACGTGACCTGATTAGATTTTTTCTTACAATTTTACTGTGCTTGCACTAATCAAATGCTTATGTCATCAGATCATTGGCAGCTTGGTAAGTTCCAAAGTTCTGGTTTGATTTTAGCAGTATTTCTGGGATGCTACTTGCTTCAGTATATTTTCTGAAAGTCGGTTTGAATTAAACGTTAATTTAGGAATTTATAACAACAAAGACTGTAAAAATACATAATGGCATGTATATTATCAGAGTGGTCACATGAAGTAGCTTTTCAGGAAATAAAATTAAAGATGAAGAGAAAAGATGTGGAAATTTTGAGAGTATAGAAATTGAAATGTGAAGTTTACCTCTCAGAGACATTTGTGTCTCTCCCTTACACTGTTAAGAGAGACACAATGGCCTACATCAGGGGTCAAACTGAAGGCCTGGGGGCCAGATCTGGCCCATGGGGCCGCCCTGAAAACGCTTAGATCTGGCCCATGGGGCTGCCCTGAAAACAGTGAAGAACTGGCCTGCAGTACCTCTGTCAGCGAAAATGGAGCTCAGGAGGGCTGCCTTTTCAGTGACAGAGTTACAGGATGCCATTGCAGCTGAAAACTGGAGCTCGGGAGCCCATTTTTGCTGGCAGAGCACTCAGGCCCCCACATGCCCTCCCACACGTGATATTGAGCTGGCTACACCCACCCTTGCCATGCCCACTCCAAACACAAACCTGATGCAGCCCTCAATGAAATCGAGTTTGACACCCCTGGCCTAAATGATCTTTTGAATTCTTACGATTCAATGAAATTTATTTTATAATAATTAATTTATATATATCAGCAATGAAAGTTCATTATAAAATGAATCTCATTAATTGCAGTACACCAGAGCTGAGTTTGTGTGATAATACAGAACAATCTTGCGATATTAATTGGAGTGCTCTTGAAAATGTATGTTCAAAATCTACTGTTACAAGTATAGAATATCTTGCCACTCCTAGGGTTTTATGGAAGTTTATCTTCCAATCTTCCAGTCTATGTGTATGGTTAAGTGTCAGAATGGAAATCATAGAAACCATGAAGTCTAGTCCCATCTTGAGCAAAAATCCAGTTGGATGACCTTGGTCTAGTCACGCTCTTTCAGCCCTAGGAAGAAGCAATGGCAAACCACTTCCAAAATCTTGCAGCAAGACTTCAGTTAGTTTCCATAAATCAAAAAATTGACTCGAAGGCACCAAATCATATACATATATAATTCACTAAACTAAAGTGGTTCTCTTATCATATTCAGATCATTCTCTATTGACCTTTGAGTTCCCTTCAGCCACTCCTTATCACAGTGAGGAAGGCCCTATTTGTTTTTTCTCAGGCACCTGATATAAGTTTCAGAGGGAAATGGGGTAGTTCCTGAGGCTCTGGTGCATAGATCCATGGGACCTTGTTCACTGCCTGGAATTAAGAGATTATTACTATAAGAACTCTCAGTTCCTAGATCCTGGAGAACTCCTAGTTTTCAAAGGGATTCCATGCAGTGGCAAAAGATACCTAGAATGCCACCGAAAGAAATAGAAGAGTAAACCTGAGTGAGCACAGGAAGATTACTTCAAGTAGTTAAATGTTATCATTTTCTCACTCTTACTGCGACAACAGATTGTTAGCTGTGGCCTTGTATGAAGAGTTCTAGGAATTTCTCAGATAAACTTGTTTAGATCCATTCTTAGCTGATTTCCAGTTTGCAAATTCTTTGGAGTTGACTAAGACAGAATGGTTATAGGGAAAGAGTTCAATCATTGTGGTCAAAGGAATACACAAAGACACTGGGGCTATAAGTGCAGCCATCTTGTATTAAAGCTATGTTTTTTCCAGTTGGTTAAAGCCTCCTGGGAGATGATGTATAGCTGGATCTAGTGGTGGTAAATTGATTTTTGAAATTAGGGATGTTTTTTCCAGCTTCTAAAGATGCAGAGCCCACCTACCTTTTCAACAAATCATTCCAGGACCCACTAATACTGGATAAATTGTGTCTTGTCTCCAACCTTCCTTTTTTTTAGGGAAGGTTTAACAGTTAACAGATAATCAAGAGTTGGAAGGGACCTTGTAGGTCATCTAGTCCAACCCCCCACCCAAACAGGAGACCCTACATCTTTTCTGACAAATAGCGGTCCAATCTCTTCTTGAAAGTCTCAAGTGATGGTGCTCCCACAACTTCCGAGGGCAAGCTGTTCCATTGGTTGATTGTTCTCACTGTCAGAAAGTTTCTCCTTATTTCCAAGTTAAATCTCCCCTTGTTCAGTTTCCATTGCTGAGAAGGAAGTCAGTTAGCAGCTTCAGAGTGTCCTGGAGGAAAGTGATTACCTTGATCTTTTCAGTCAGGTTTCAGAGTACAGTAATGAGGTAGCATTGATTATGCTTATAAACGACCTTTAACAGAATTGAGGTTTATTTATGAATGAATGAATGAATGAATTTTAGGATTGCTTGAAACCAATCAGACAACCTAAAGGATTTGAGTATTCAAAGCAAATACAAACCACAAGAAATTAAAATGGTGATTAAAAATGCAAAGCTAGCAATTATAAATTTCTAAAAGTAGTGCAGCTATGTTAAAAATAATCCTCAAAAGCTGTCCAGAAAAGTTACTCAGCTTCATAAAGGCTATGAAGGTAGAGGATATATGTGATTTAGATAGCAAGCTGTTCCATAAAAGGAAAGCTGCTACAAAAAAATGTCCATCGTTGGGCTCCTGATAGGCAGGAATCTCATAGAGCAGTTGTCTCAGTAGGATGATCAGAATTATTGAGGAAAGGCAGTTCCTAAGGTACCCAAGGCTTTCCATGTAGGGAAGGAGAGATGTATCCATCTGGGGCTTTTCTTTTTCTTTTTTTGTCTTCAGCAGCTTTCTGTAACATTATATACCATAGTTCTACTGGATTTAAGGGTTTAGAATGAGCAGGTTCTCCTTCCTCTGAGACTCATTCCAATCAGTGTTGATAGTAGGAGAGACCTAGTACTAGACCTGCCACACTTGTTTTGTTCTTACTTAACATTTATATGAAAACTCTGAGTGAAGTTATTCATTGGCATACTCAGATATCAGTACACAACAAACTATTCCTAAAACTAAAATCTTATGGTATCTCTGGACAACTGCATAACTGGATAGAAGCATTCCTGTCAAACAGACAACAAATGGTCAAAATTGGGAGCGTCCTATCAAATTCCGTACCTCTCAACAGTGGTGTCCCCCAAGGCAGTGTTCTAGGACCAACTCTCTTCATACTCTACATAAATGACCTCTGTGATCATATTAAGAACAACTGCGTTCTTTTCGCTTATGATGTAAAGCTGTTCAATACCACAAACAATACTGCTACCCTTCAAAAAGATCTTGACTATATATCAAAATGGTCAAACAAATGGCAACTTCAAATCTCAACAAATAAATGCTCTGTCTTACATATTGGCAAAAAAATAATAATCAGAAAATAAAATACAAGCTGAATAGTCAAGACCTTGTTGATATCCAAGTTCTGTAAAGGACCTTGGAATATTCATCTCTAATGATCTAAGTGTAGAGCCCACTGTAACTACATAACCAAAAAGGCATTATTGTTAACCTAATCCTGTGTAGCTTTTTATCTGGTAATATTACACTAATTACTAGAGCATACAAAACATTTGCTAGACCAATACTCGAATACAGCTCATCAGTCTGGAACCCACATTATGTATCTCATATTAACACAGTTGAAAAAGTCCAGAAATATTTCACAAGAAGAGTTCTCCACTCCTCTACTCATTGTAGAGTACCTTATGCCACCAGACTTGAAATTCTAGACCTAGAAAACCTTGAATTACGCTGTCTTTGGTCTGATCTAAGTATGGTATATAAAATCATACATTGCAATGACTTACCTGTCAATGAATACTTCAGCTTCAACCATAACAACACAAGAGCACACAAGAGATACAAACTCAAGGTTAACTGCACCAAACTTGATTGCAGGAAATAAGACTTCAGCAACAGAGTGGTCAATGTCTGGAATACTCTACCTGACTGTGGTTTCTTCCCCAAACCCCAAAAACTTTAACCTTATATTGTCTACTATTGACCTCACCCCTTTCCTAAGAGGTCTCTAGGGGGCATGCATAAGTGTACCAACGTGCCTACCATCCCTGTTCTATTGTTTCTTTTATTTTTCTTATATGTACCCATTTCATGTATTCATAGCTATGTATATACTTATACCTATTATCTTGTAGGCAATTGACAAATAAAATAAATAAATAAACAAACAAACAAACAAATAAATAAATAAAATATCACCAGCTGATGATATTTAGCTATACCTCTCTATCCTGGGTCAAGCAAGTAATGCTATCAAGGTTCTTTTCAAATGTCTTGAAACTGTTAGCGGAAGGAGGCAAATGTGAAGAACAGGATTTATTTTAACTGAAGCAAGAACAAGTAGAGTTTTGGGTTGTGGGAATGTTCCATCCTCAGTTCTCAATGTATTGCACTCCCAGAGAGAACTGATGTACAGTTTGGAAGTTCTGTGTGACTCTTAGCAGGAAGAGCAGGTGGCAGCTCTGCCCAAAAGAACCTTCATGCAAATCAATTTTCTATGCCAGTTACATATCTCCATTGATGGACCAGGAAGCACTCTCCATACTCACACCCAAGCAATTCTTATTTGGACTACTACAGCTTATTATATGACCTGTGCTTGAAGGCTGTCTAAGAAGCTGCCCAGGGTCTATGTACAGTGGTACAGATAGGTGTGTGTGTATCTAATACGCTCAAGAAATACCATTATTTTTGAGAGCTACACTAGCTACCCATAAGCTTTTAGGTGTAATTCAAGTTGATTACCATCTATAAAGTCCTTCATGGCACAAGAGCAAGTTATTTGTCTTTGTCTTTTGCACATTCTTCAAGATTTAGCAGGGAAATACAGGTAGATCTTAAGTTACAAGCACAGCTGAACCCAACATTTATGTTGGTAAATGAAAAAAAATGTGGTTGTCTTTTTTTTGCCCCATTTTATGGTGAGTTTTTTGGGCCACAGTTAAATGAATCTTTGCATTTGTTAAGTAACACGACTGTTAAGTGAATCTGGCTTCCCCATTGAGTTTGCTTGTCAGAAGGTCAAAAAGAGGATCACATGATCCCGGGACATAGTGACCATCATGAGTCAGTTGCCAAGTGTCTGAATTTTGATTGTGTGAGCATGGGGATACTGCAATAGTCGTAAGTGTGAAAAATGATCATAAATCACTTTTTTCAGTGCCATTGTGATTTTGAACTGGCACTAAATCAACTGGTGTAAGTTGAAGTGTAGCTGTATGCTCTGAGTCCCTTCTATGAAACATTAACTAGCAGGAAATGGGTCTTCTTTGTTGGAGCATGTGTCCTTGGAACAGCATATTTCTACAGCAGGGCTGTCAAACTCGTGGTGTCATGTGACATCGTGAGTTTTTTTACCCCCTTCACTAAACTGGGCGTGGGTGTGGCCAGCACATGACGCATCCAGCCTGAGTTTGACAGCCCTGCTCTAAATATTCCAATGCCTTCCATTGGCCTCTCAGAAACCCTTGAAAACCTGCTTTTTTTCCCGTATGGCATTAGGCCAGAATGTTGAATGACCTTGACTTCTACCAACATCAGGTTGGAATGTGTTGTGGTTTGGCTTTGGTTCTGTGGTGTGTCTTTATGATTTTTTTTAAAAAACGTTATTCACCCAGAGTCGATATTCATCTTATGTATCAAATCATACCAGAGAAAGAAAGAACTATCAGCAACTCTTGATTTTCTGGTTTAATCATGATATGTCTTGTCCTTATCTTTCTTTTCTTATGGTACTACTGGTTTTGTTTTGTTGTTGTTCAGCTGCTAAGTCATATCCAATTCTTCGCAATTCCATGGATCACAGCACACCAGTGCCCCCGTCCCGTCCTCCACTGTCTCCCGGAATCTGCCCAAACCTATGCCCACTCTGTCCATGTCCCTATTTAACCATCTCATCCTCTGTTGTCTCCTTCTCCTTTTCCACTCCACTATCCTTGCCAAGAAAACTCCATAGAGAGCACCAAAAGGCTAAAAGGTACTACTGGTGCAATCTATCAATCACAGTTTATTTTATGTATGATCTATGATTTAAATTTAACAATAATCCTGGCATGTAAATTGTATTAAAATTACATTTTACAATATAAATAAGTTTAAATCATAGTTTCTTAGTTCAGATATAAAAGAAATTTGTTATTTCAGAAATAATATTACAATGTGCAGAAGGATGGAGGATAATATATTTTTAATTAAAATAGCATAATTAGGTTTTAGTCATGTTTCTGACATTAGATTGGGACAGAAATATCCCTAGTTTAGCATCTTTGGCAAGGAGAAAGGATGCTGCTATATTAAGATGCTCCAAGAATAGGGCACACTTCTTTGAAGCTCCAGAAATGGGAACAGCTTGTCCTAGAAGTTGTGCAGTAACTGATCTCTGCCACTTTTCTAATTCAAAGTTGGCACAAAGGACCGATGGGTGTTTGGCAGCCATGTATTTTAGGCAGATGGAAATCCTGCTGTAAAATCTGCAATGGTTATGAAATGTTTTGCTTTCCCCCCTCCCTCTCCTTTTTCCTTCCTTCCCTTTCTCTATCCCTTACACGCACACATGTGTAAACAGAGTCTGAAACACTAGTAATTGCTTAAAATTCCAAAGTAATAACTACTTCTGGTTTGCTATCTGATACCATAATCACATGGATAGTTTAGATAATTATGTTGCATTGACAACTAATGTTAGCTTGGACATGCTGAAACTATAGGCTAGATTTATAGTGGTTTGCAAGAGTATAATTCAATTTGATTTAGATTGTTATAGTGAGTTAAATTTGGAATTTGCCTGGAAAAAATAAATAACTATAGAATCAATATTGGTACTATATTTATACTTTTTGATATAGCTACATTAATATTGCTTTTCTTTTTTTGTAATAATTTTATTAAGCATTACAGTTAAAAAGACAAGAACAAATACAAACTAAGAGATAAAAGTATAAAAAGAAAAAGAAAGTTGGAAATTATTTACCCTCTCATAAAGTATAAACATTTTTAGTAACCTATTACCTCCTTTTAAAATATAACAAATTATCTCTTTGTCTCCTATTTCATCTATTATCTATAATCTTTATAATCTCATCAAAAGCAAAAAGTCCATTAAGAAACCAAATGAAGAAAACAATTTTTTACCTTGATCATGTGCCTTCCTTCTACTTCTATTAATCTTGATCTTTAATTCCTTCAAATAATATTCTAGAACTTGATTTCTTTTCATTTTTTTGTTTGTATCACAAAATTATTTAATACTTTAACAAGCCTTTTTTAATAAATCCAATATTGAAAAATTATTCTGGTCATTTACTTGTTTGTTGGTTATTTCTATATCCATTTTAATTATTAAGATATCAGCTGATTTCTTTTGTATGTCCAATGTAACTTTTTTATCATACTCTTATAGCCTGTCATTTTAAAATCACTTTCAGATCAGTCACAATCTAAGGTAAAATTTATTCCTTTTCTATAATTTTTGTATATGGTCTATCTATAGAAGCAGACACTTTTAAAATTAACTTCTGGATCCATTGTTCACAAATATATATCAGTTACATCCATTAGTTTGTTCCATTCTGTATTAGTAAATAAAATTTAAATGATCATCTCCTTTAGTTGTAATCTCTAGTTCCCATCCTAACATTTTTTTAACCATTCAAAATAGCATTTCTCCATGTAAAGGATTCTTATACTGTCATCAATTTCAAAATCTATTTCAAAATATTATTTCAAATCCATTTGACCCTTAATCCATTTGTAATTTTTGAATGCTAATCACCATTTTGCTGTTTATTTAAAATATTTTTTTAGTTTTTAAACTTGTATTTAAAATTTATTTTGCTAAAGACTAAAAGAGACTCACCCAGTGCTCTAAATCCTGCCTTTGTGGAGGTTCCTAATATAGTAATTAAAAAGCAGCTAAAAAGCAATTTCTGAAAGCAATTAAGCAATGAGCCTAGATGAACATTATGTCCATATAGATTATTGTTTTGATGGTGAGCTTGTTCAGAAATCCTCAACTCCCAATCATTCTACTCATAAGCCAATCCTGCAGTCCACACTAGAGGAGGCATAGTCTGGAGTACAAGTGGGCAATCTCCCAATCTCTCCTTTTTCCAGAGAGATATTACTGACCAGTGTTCACAGTGTGGCTGCTGACCTATCTTGCAATGCTATCCCTGCTGCTTCAGGGACATCTAATTTGCTATGAATCCTCACTGGAAGTCAGTAGTACTGCTTTTCTATCTGTAATTTGTTTAAGTGTTGGAAGGAATGAGTAATTAAACTTTTAGCAGATTTCATCATTCTTGGAAAAGTTCTTTCAGCTTGGGTTAGTGGATGCTTTCTTGGTTGCATTCATACAGCCTTAAGAATCATCACATTTGACCAGTTCTGAATTATGTCTTTTTAAAGCAATAATCCCACAGATATAATTTCTGATCTAGTCAGTATTGTAGGTATTCTACTTTTTTCCTAAGTTCTTAGCTTAATATTTTATGAAACTCAATGCTTTCCTATTTGGAAAAAAATTGTTTATCATAGAGATGGATCAGGCTTTAGATTAAAGTCAGCAGTTGTGACAAATAGTGGACAGATTTTGGATGCAGACGTTTCTAATTATTTTTTCTCACTGTGTTCTAAATTGCTTCTAATTACTGGGCTCCCTTGTGAGTTACCAAACCTATTTATCTGGGAGCTACTGCCTGCATACAGTATATTTTGTTTCTCCTTGTGTAATGGTAGGGTCTAAGTAGGTCAATTTCCCATTGTTTTAGCTTCTTTTCTCTTTTCCTGTTCTTCTTTCCTTTTCTCTTCTTCATAAAGCAGAATCTCTTTGAATCTCTTTGAAGGATGGATCAAAATTTTTCTCCTAATTGCTGTGGATGAAGGAGCAAGTAATGTTTGCTGCAAGTGATAACTTTAAAAGAAAGGGTGACCTTTTTAAAATCTCAGACTAAAATCCAAATTAAGGAAGGACTAAGATGTTGTAATGTTCAAGTCATTTTTAAGTGAGCACTATGTGTCATTGAAATTGGTCTTATAGAGCAATGAATTATGACACTCAGCTTTTCCCCAGGAGATTGGCCTTTTATTAATCCCAATTTGAAAGTGCTTGGGGGAATCATTTTTCTAGCCCAGATGAAATTTAATATGTTGCAATATGTTACCCAGTTATCTCTGATGCTTTGGTTTGAAAAACGTGATGGCCATTTTTTTATTATTCCAATATGTTATCATTGGCAGAAACTCAAAGGTACCTTGGTAGAAAAAATTATTAGATTCCTGAAAGTTAACCCTTTCCCTGGAATGTTTTCCTACACATGAATTCTACATGCATGCACAGACACCTGCATATTCAAAAAGTATGTATATTGGGTGTATGCATGTTTGTGACATGTATGTGTACACATTTGCACATGTGTGTGTGCACTGAATCAATTTTGGGGGGAACAATTGTCTCAATACATTAATTTGTTTGGGACAAGAAGGTTATGCAGAAGCTTATGGGTATGATTTGTGTATAAGAATCATAGTTATTTATTATGTCAGTTTGTGCACCTGGAATCTAATACTGTACCTGGTTAGTAACATATTTAATACACTGATTATTTTAAAATTAATAGCATTATTTGTGCACATTTGTTTTTAGGAAGATAAGAATATTGAAAACCTTGTCCCTGAAATATTGATTTTATAAATATTATTGTGCTGGTTTAAAATAAGTTTATGGCAGATTTCAATATGTGTATCCAACAAATAACAAAGTGTAAATTAGTTTTGGCCATTTAGGTAAATATATAGTTGTTTGCTGACATTCTATATCAATGCTCTATACTATGTTAGTGTAATTTTATATAATTAAATGTATACCCTATTGATTCATAATTAAAAGAATATATTGCTTACATCATTCAAAATAGTGAAAAGTTAACTGAACACTGCAGGAGATAGTTGCAGGCTTGGATATTAAAGCCCAACCAGAGAAATCAGTACCTTTCGGAGTGAAATATTTTAGTAGCAACAGAGGAGTAGAAATAAAAATTAATTGCCAGAGGTAACTTTAGTTTCAGTGCAGCCATGGATAAGGTTTTCACACATTTGTTACAATCAGTCTACTCTCAGCTAGATTTCATTTGGCATGTACAGGTAGTCCTTGAGTTACGAATGTAATGGAGCCTGCCTATTCCATTCATAACCTGGGGATTTGTGGGAGTGAATCTCCTACCTTGAGTGGGATCACTCCCTCTTTTCACCCATGCATTCGCTAATTGAATACACGGTTTGTTAACTGCACATGAGGTATTTCAGGGTGGGGAATCCATGGGTCTAGTGATGGAAAAGTCCACATGCTTAAGACCACCCAGACCCACTGAAATTGCTCAACACAATTGCTTTCCCCTGCCACCCAATCTGCCATGCTGGGTCACTTACCATGCAAAGATCTAGCAAGCTGTCTCCTCTCCAGCCTCTCAGCCCTTTGCAGCTCCATTTTGGTGTGCGGAGGTCTCTCCTGGCACTTTGCTGACCAAAATGGAGCTCTGTTTAGGCCTGTGCATGCCTCGCCGGCACTTCACAAGCCAAAATGGAGGTTCAGAGGAGGTGGGCCGGCAAAATGCTGCAACATTTGTAGTTTCGGGACTTGTTTGTAAATATTAGAGGGCGCTGATCACCTAACTTCAAATATTTGCTAAGGGAATACTTGTTGCCCTTACAATACAGGGATTACCTGTATTTCATTCACCCTCATCAAATCTTAAGAAAACTGGTCTTTTAGGACATTTGAACCCCATATAGGGTAATAATTTCACAGAGAAGGAATGTTGAAAAAGGATGGAGTAAAAAAGAGCTTCTAAAGTTGAACAATACTGAAAAGATTGTAAAGTGCTTTACAAGCATAAAATTCAGTGCAAAAATTTATAGAGTTGGGTATCCGATCTGACTATTAAAGCACAATTCCCAATGCCAAAATTTTGAGCAAAATAGTCATAACATTTTTTAAAATAAATTTTTTTTGGTTTTTAAAATGAGCATAAACAAACAAAACATAAAAACATCAAATCATCTTCCATATATGTACATACAGTGTACCGGTTGGTTTACAAATTGTTTTGTGCCTCCATTTCATAGTCTTCAATTATAATTACATTGTATATAGTCTCGTATTTTCAATCAATATATTAAATACATTAATATCATTATTAATCAATCATTTGACTATACTTTTATTCATTCATGTTTTCCAAAATGATCATATTTTACTTAATTTGTTTTATGACAATTCAGATTATCATCCCAGATCTATCCTAGAATCATTTTGTGATTCATACATCTTTATATATTTATTATTTTCTAAAAGTCTACATATTTCATTACTATATTTGATTGTCTAACAATTGATAGAATAGATCCCAAATTTGTAAATTGTATAGAATAGATCCCAAATTTATAAAATTGTAACTCAGAAAAGTTATCAACCTGAATCATGAACTACATAACCTTTGAATTATATTGTAACTAAACAACTAGCCCATTTAAACATTATGAATGTTATTTATATTTTTAATGAGCTTAATAAATAATTTAAATCTTTTTTTTTCTTTGCTATCAATTGCCACATTTTATGTTTACTAACTTGGTGAAATGTCTGTGTGGTTGGTTTTTCTAATGTGCAGATCCAGTTCATTATTAAATACATAGTGATGTGCATCTCTTCACTACGGGTTAAGGAATCATATTTTCAAATTGGCAGGCCTGATCTAATGATTACCAGCTTAAATCATGTTCCCCTGCTGGAACATAACTCATTCGAGTCCAGTAATAAACTTTGCCTGATTAGCTGCACCTGCTAACATCCCCAGGGCGAAGCAAATACTTGATTGTCATTGGTATAAATCTCAAATGATAGCTGCTGTCCCTTTTCTTTATTTTTCCTTGTTTGCTTGTCTTGACAGAATGAATCTTCTCCTTTTAGTATGATGGGGGCTAGTAAAAGTATTTTCTTTTAAAGAAAAATTGAGGTAAAGAGATTAATGCACTATTTTAAGGTGTAAATTTAGCAGTTGCTAGAATTGCTACTTGCTTTTTATTTTTAATTTTTTCTACTGTTTCCCTTTAAAAGCCATGAAACATTTACTTAAGAAGCTCTTTTATTGCAAAAATTATATATATATAATTAAGAAATTAAGAAATATATATAATTAAGAAAACATATATATATATATATGGATCTTTGGTTATTCGGGTTTTCTCCCGTGTAAGATTGGAAGTATCTAGGCAACGTTTCGATGAAGTCTCATTCATCATCTTCAGGTTTGGTCATCAGCTCTGTGCTTCTCAGAGTGATGTGAGCTTGCAGCTGCTTCTTCCTTTTAACTGCTAGTGGGGGTGTGACTTGATTGGGTGGGGGCTTGGCTGTGTTCTGATTGGCTGGAGGCGTGTCTTGACTAACCTGAGCACAACCAAGCCCCCACCTGAACAGAACACGCCTCCAGCCAATCAGAACACAGCCAACTCCCCAACCAATCAGAACACAGCCAACCCCCCACCCAATCAGAACACACCCCCACCCAATCAGAACACAGCCAAGCCCCCACCCAATCAAGTCACACCCCCACTAGCAGTTAAAAGGAAGAAGCAGCTGCAAGCTCACATCACTCTGAGAAGCACAGAGCTGAAGACCAAGCCTGAAGATGATGAATGAGACTTCATCGAAACGTTGCCTAGATACTTCCAATCTTACGCGGGAGAAAACCCGAATAACCAAAGATCCACATACAAATACCCGCGAGAACCTCAGAAAACAAATATACATACATACATACATACATACATTTCTTAAGTTTTCGCGGGTACTTACATGTCTGGCATTCAGCTTTGTTCGGGTATTTTCCCACGTCATAGTAGTGGTGCTTTTAAAGTTGTAGCAACGTTTCAGCAGAATCTCATCTGCCATCATCAGGCTTCTGTATAGTGTTCGTCTGTGAGTTAGACTTTTACAGTGGTTTCAGATTTAAATTTGGTGCAGCCTATTGGTTGAGAGTCTTGGTCTGTGTTTATTGGTCTTTGCTGTGTTCTGCTTCTAATATCTTGTCTGTTTTTTTGGCTCTTTTTGCATCTTGATTGGCTGGCAACATTGTGTTACTTTATTGGAGGTCTTTAGTGCAGCTTGGCTTTGTGTAAATGGACGGCTATCATTAGTTAGGAAGCTGGGTTTCATCTGGGTGCCTGGTTGGGGTGTGTTTGAGCTGGAGGTATCAGGGGGGATCTGTTTGTGGCCAGGTGTTTGCCTGGCTTGTGGTGTGGAGATTTTTTTGTTTGTGAATGCAGGCTTCCAAAAGATTGACAGCCTGGTGGAATCATCTCTTCTGTTCATGCTTTCTGGTCTTTTTTCAATCTCTATGGCTTCTCTGATGATTCTGTGGCTGGGATTTTCTATAGTGGCTAGGGTTTTGGTGCCATTGAAGTTGATGTTATGACCTGTGGCTTCCATGTGTTAGACTAGTGAGGAAGTGTGTTCCAGCTTTTTGACTGCATTTTTGTGTTCATCCAGGCGGGTGCTTATTCTTCCATTGGTCTGTCCAATGTATGTGGCCGGGCATGATGCACAGGGGACTTCGTATATGCCTTGGTTTTCCAGGTTTATCTACCATAGTTTACTTGAGAAATAGCTACATTTAAATGGCTTCATTTATCATAGACCATTAATCAGTCTGGGAAAAGTATTCTTAATGAATTATTTTTTCCCTGATAATATATAACCTAAATTACAGAACTCTGGAATTAATTTTACATGGAAACCATTCTACATTAGTTTCAATACTGAGTCATATTGTGCAGCCTTCTTGGAATGTGTGTGCTTTTCTCACTTTTATAGATACCATTGTCAGGGTCAGACATCAAATAGGGTAAAGGTATTTTTTTTTCCTGTTCTGGACTCATGCTTGGTATAGAACTGCTTCAAAATTTGAAGGCTTCGTATTGATTTCTGTTTGTTTCTCTCTATATTAAAAATCACACTGACTCTTGGATCCCTATTCTAAATTGTCACTTGCTTGCAAGCCACTTGTAATAGCTTCACAGAAATGAGTTGTGTAAAATTGTGTAAATAAGTCAAAGAGAAAACATAGTACTGTGTTAACGTTAGGAGTAAGAGCCCATATCAGAGATATACTGGGATAGCTAATACACCCAAGTATCTTTGCTGATTTTACAAATATGAGCAGTCAACCATGGTATGACTTAGTTTATTGTCATCTGTTGCCACCAAAGCAAAATAACATGTACCCTGAAACTCTGCAATACTGAATATAAAAATACTACAAGGAAATCTCATTTCTATCATACCTTATTTGTATCCTACGATAGGAAACTGCCCTACTTAAATCTGACTGGTGTAATTTTTGAATTCACAAAGTAGGATCAGAGGCTGACAACCACTAGAATGCTCTATAGGTAAAGTTAAGCTTAATTTCAGATATAACCATCCTTTATAAATTTCCTACTTCACACTTATCACAAAAGGCAAGGAGCAAGTTACATAAAAATAATTCTGATATAAGCCTTGGGATAGCCGATGTCTGTTTGCTGGGGGGGTTACTTCCTGCTCTGGAAGGCATAGATGGGAAGGGGAAGATAAGTAGTAGGGGGAGTTGTAGGGAGTCCCTTATCTTATGGAGGCTCAGGGTTGGGAGGACTGAAGCCTGGAATGGCTTGGCTTGGGTGGGTTATTGCTTAACAACAGTACCTGCAATTCCTCTTTAATGATCTCAACAAGTTCACAACTTTTTGCTTTATATCCGCACTGATTTATATCAGCAATCCCGGTCCCAATTGCAGTCATAACTCTGCAACCACCCATACAGATTTATAAAACAGATTTAACAGATGATCAGAGTTGGAAGGGACCTTGTAGGTCATTTAGTCCAATCCCTTGCCCAAGCGGGAGGCCCTACACCATTTCTGACAAATGGCAGTCCAATCTTTTCTTGAAAGTCTCAAGTGATGGTGCTCCCACAACTTCCGAGGGCAAGCTGTTCCATTGGTTGATTGTTCTCAATGTCAGAAAGTTTCTCCTTATTTCCAGGTTAAATCTCTTCTTGTTCAGTTTCCATCCATTATTCCTTGTCTGGCCTACAGGTGTTTTAGAAAATAGCTATATTTAGATGAGGTCCCACTCGCCATCTTCAGGCTGGTACTTTCGGCTTCGTGCTTGTGCAAGCAAAGTGTGATCGGAACTGCCCTCTCTCTATAAATACTGGTGGGGAGGTGTGGTGTGCTGGCTCTGTTGTGAGCATTGAATTCTACTCTGTATTGTGTGTGTAGCTGGTGTAAAAGAAACCAAGTTCATTGGGAAATTATAAACATTTAAATAAAGCTTTTATAATTTGGCTAATAGCAATAGCACTTACTTATATACTGCTTTATAGTGCTTTACAGCCTTCTCAAAGCAGTTTACAGAGTCAGCATATTGCCCCCAACAATTTGGGTCCTCATTTTACCCACCTCGGAAGGATGGAAGGCTGAGTCAACCTTGAGCCTGATGGGATTCGATCTGCCAAATTGCAGTAGGAGTAGCTTGCAGTACTGCACTCTAACCACTGCACCACCGACCTTCATGTACTTGCACTTTAGTCTTCTTATTTATAAAATTAACATATAATAACATATATTATTCCAGAGTGTGAAAATTTACTGTATTAGAATATCTTCATTAAAAGTTAGTAGCCATCATTTCATCTTGGGGTAGTGAATTCCACGGGGTAATTATGCACTAACCGAAGATCTGCTTGCTTTGCTCTGTTCTAAATCTCCTTCTAAATATACCTTTATTAGGTGGAATCTGGTCCTACTGTTTTTCAAGACCAAGAAAACACTTCTCCTTGTTCACTTTCTCCATGTGATACATGATTTTTAACTTGTCTCTATTTCTAATATACTTTTCTTCCTAAATGTTCTAATCTTTTACTCCCGTTTTGGTTCTCCTCTGCTTTACTTTTTCCATCTCTGTTATATCCTTTTTCAAATGTAGTTATTGGAATTATACACATGCTCCTGGTGCAGAGGTACCATATATCTTTATAAGGGCATTACAGTGTCAGGCAATTTTATTTTCAAGTCCTTTCCTAATGAAGCCTACAGTGGAATTTGCCTTTTTCATTCCTGCTGCACACTGAGTCAAAATCTTTATTCAGCTGTCCACTATGACCTTAGCATTTTTTTCCTGGCTATTGGTTGTCAGCTCAGTTCTCATGAGTTTGAGCCCTAATGTATATCAATTTACACTTATTTAAATTGAACCTCATTTCTTGAACTGTTCACTTAGTTCTGAGAGATTCTTTTTGGTATTTTTCACAAGAAATTCTTGCCATGCGGAAGAGTTGATAATATTCACAAACTTGGCCCTGAAGTCACTATTAAATCAAGATAATTTATAAACAAGCAAAAAGTAGTAAGCATTCAGATCTCCTTATTAAGAGATCTTCAGAAAGTGGGCTGTACTGTTTAACCCCTTGCTATAATTAGTGTCAATGTGTATTAGTGTCAATGTGTATATTTCAGAGGTGGTATTCAGCAGGTTCTGACCAGTTCTGGAGATCCGGTAGCGGAAATTTTGAGTAATTTGGAGAACTGGCAAATACCTCCTCTGACTGGAGATTTTACAGTATCCTTCCCCTGCCATGCCCACCAAGCCACACCCACAGAACCGGTAGTAAAACAAATTGAACCTTACCACTGGTATATTTCTATTTTTTTTACTGCTGCTGTTCTTCACTGTTTTAATTTGCCCCAAAACTGTAGTTTCTTTTTAATATGAGGTACCTTTCTAATGTAGTAATCTATTTCATCATACAAATTTGTTTTAATCCAACTAACTTTTTTCCCCGAAGACTACGCTACTGGGTAGTAATTAGTTTTACTCTATTTTTCTTTGTTCTGAAGCTTAAATATAATACATTTCAGGAATATGCACGATCTTACCTTGTAATCACATACTAAACCTTTCTTAAACTTGGCAGCAGCAGCAGCAAAATAATTTTTTTTATTTTATTTGTATAATAATAAAGTTATTTTTGGTAAATAATAAAAACACAGGGCAAAATCATAACCTCTCAATGCAGAAAAGAACAAGGTATGGGATGGGAAACTATTGCAGATTATTTTTCTATTAATTACCGCTCCCTTCCATTCTACACACTTTCATAATTTTGTCTTTTATACAAAT
The DNA here is from genome assembly GCA_033807585.1 of Hydrophis major. NCBI lineage: Eukaryota > Metazoa > Chordata > Lepidosauria > Squamata > Elapidae > Hydrophis > Hydrophis major. The sequence goes on along the minus strand of CM066328.1, from coordinate 322,768,942 downwards.
TGGGTTATTTGGAGAAATTCATTTAAAAAGAGAGCTTAAAGATTTCTCTCTTGACCTGTCACAAATTTATGAGTCATTGCCCTTTGTATGCCCTTTAACTTTTATTTGACTTGCTCTTGAGCCTAACTTAATTCATGACTGGGATTGGCTTCATGCAGAGTCTTACTGTGGTTTAACGGATTCTTTTTGTTTAAAAAGTGATAAGGAGTGCTAGACTCAGAGGTCATTTTGGAACATTCAGTCTGAGTTATATTAAATTAAATTGCATCAATGTATCCATTTATATGTAGTTACGCCCTCCTTTGAACTGACTGTTTCTCATATTTATCTTGCCGTTGAAAAACTTAGATTAGACGCAACATGTTCAAAACAATTCAGTAGTTCTACATGTGGAGTGAAGTTTTAAAATCTGTAATATCTACTTTTCCTCATGAAATGTCATTTTACTGGTAAAGTTATACACAGCTTCAATAAAAAATAAAAGTTGGGAATATAGATGGACACAAGGTTTGAAATTTATGTAAAATGATGTATCAATAGTATTTTAACTCCTGTTAAATTGTCAAAAATGTACAAGGGAATTCCAAATGGAATTGTACAGGTAGCACTTGACTTACCACCCTTTGTTTAGTGTCTGTTCAAAATTACAACATCACTGAAAAAAGTGTCTTATGAGCAGTTTTCACATTTACAACTGTTGCAGCATTCCCAGGGTCACAATTCAAAATTCGAGCACTTGGCAACTTGGCAAATACTGGCATGTATTTGTAATGGTTGCACTATCCTCGGTCATGTAATCACCATTTATGACTTCTCAGCTAGCTTCCGAGAGGCTAAGTCAAGGAAGAAAGCCAGAGTCACTTGGCTACTGCATGATCCACTTAACAACACCTGTAACAAAGAGGTTGTAAGATGACTCACAACTCACTTAAATGCCTTGCTTAGTAACATCAGGTTTGGTTTTAGTTCTGGTCATAAGTCCAGGACTATCTGTAATCAATCCAAAGGTACTTTGGTGGACATGTAAAAAGGCTAAGAAATTTTGGTATCAGATACTTTTGTTAAAAAAATTATATATTGAAACCTAAAGCTTTTCATTTAGAGATGGCTGATGAACAAATGAGGAAAAACACAGGACTTTGTTTTTATATGTAATTATGGCAGCAATGTTGTTACAAGCCCTAGAATGGAAAGATCAGGTATATTATCTGTTCTTATCAATTTAATATTTGATACAGGTAGTCCTTGTTTAATGACCTGTCACTTAGCAGTTGTTCAAAATTACAACGGACTGCCAAAAAATTACTTACAACCCATCGTTAAAGTTACAACTGACTTACGCATATGCCCTACAATCATATGACTGCATGTCAGTTGCTTGGCAATTGGCTTGAATTTATGTTTGATTGCAGAATCCCATAGTCATGAGATCATGATTTGAAATGATTTTTTTTCCAGCAAAAAACAAAAAGCACCAATTGGGAGAATGGATTCACTTAATTATTATGTGGCTTGCTTAATGACCACAGTGACTAGCTCTACATCATTATAAAAATGGCCATAAAATTGAGTCAGATAATTTGATGACTCATTTAACAACTGCAATGATTTACGATAGGAATTTTGGGCTCAGTTGTGGTTTTTAAGTGAGGACTAGTTGTATGTCCTCTATTTGAGGACTCAATATTAAATGGAATTTTAGAACTTTTTTATTTTATTGTTGTATACTGTCCAGAGTCACTTTGTGAGCAGTATACAACAATAAAATAAAAAAGTGGGCAGTATATGTTTCATTGTTATATACTGCCCAGAATCACTTTATATGAGATAAGTAATATAAATTTGATAAATAAATAAGCTTTAATTTATTTTGTAGTCATATTTTGATAACTTATTTTTTCCTTATTCCTCATCTGATAAAAACACAAATGGAAATAAAGTATTTTCACATATTTGTAGGTTCTATCAAATTTAACTATGATTTATTTTTAATAACAAGTTTTTTGTCTTAAATATCGAATTATGGAACAATACTTTATAAAGATAAGTTTCAACAGAAGATCATTCTTGAAATGAGCATTTGATATTTTATTTTCCTCCTAAGACTCCTTTTAAACTCATTAAGGTAAACATATTTCAGATGCATACTTGCCTCCATCCAAAAAAATAACTTTAGAGCAGCTTACATCAATTTTCCCCCTTTTACTCACAAGTAAGTATAGCCTGAGGGAATTCTACCTGTCTTCCTCTCCCTACATTCATTGTCCCAGGCTAGACACAAAAACCATGATTCAGACATTCTTGAACTGACTGAATCACAGCTGGGAACATGTAAATGAAATGTAGTTCTCTTTTGATAGAAAAGTTTCGGTTGTTTCAAATCCAAGCCTGAAGAGACAAGAGTTTTCGGGCAACAGAAGAAAATGTAGCAGTTATCCTCAGGGATTATCTAAAGTGCAGATCCAGGAGGAACTAACATAGAAAAATCTGTTACAGGCGATAATTAACTCAGAAGGAAATAAAAGGGGATATTACAAATATTGTAGTTTACAGGTATCAAACAACATCCTTGAGAAGCAAACAGTGATTGCTTGCTTGAGAGACTTCATCTGTGAGGAATAAGGAATATTTGTAATGAAGACGTTTCACTTTTGATTCACTTTATTGTGAATAACCTGAAAACAATTCTTTGTGACAGTTCTTTGTGCAATTATTCTCAGTCTGTATATATCTTTGTCTTTTTGAATAGTATATCTCACCTACCTTGGATCTGTCTCAAATTTATATTATGTTTGCTAATTTTATGGTTAGTTTATGAGTAGGATGCTTGAGGATGCTGTTTGATTTATCTGTATTATTTATTCTACTTATCATTTTTGCATGTGTCTACTTGCAAAGTTAAACAGAAAAAGTCTTTCTCTCTCACACACACACACGTGTGTGTGTGTATCCCTAGCTACATGTCTCAAAAACATGTAGTCACGAGAAAGTGTCCCTATAGAATTTATTTCAGCTTCATCAATTTTCCCCCTTTTACTCACAAGTAAGTATAGCCTGAGGGAATTCTACCTGTCTTCCATGCTGGAGTTAAGATCACTATTGCTTCTCTTTGGTTCACCTTAGAGCCAGTTTAGTCTAGTATATAAGATGCTGGCCTAGGAGAGTTTTAGCCCTACTCCCTCTTTAGGCATGAAAAACTGGCTGGGTAACTTTGGGCTAGTCACTCTCTCTCATCCACTTATCTCACAGAGTTGTGATTGCAGGGGAAATGGAAGGCAGAAGAAATACTGGTATGTTTGCTATCTTGACTTGTACATGAAAATAAAAGTGGAAAATAATAATAAAAGAGAGTTAGAATACGAGGTAAAGACCTTTCTCAAGAAGAGAGGTAGCAGCAATAGTAACTACCAAGCAGCTACACCAGCATAAACCCCAGAGGACCTCTGGGAAGTGAGGGTTGAGATCCTGTAAGTGTTATGCTGCTTATAGTGTTAATCAGCTGTAGCCAGTAAAGCCTTTGCACAACTCTATCTGATGTGCCGTTTGCATTCTTTCCTAGGTCAGGGGAAGACAGTCACTCATCTCCCAGTCACCTTGGGGTTTGGCTACTACAGCACACTGTACATGAGACTGCCCTTGAACCATAAACTTCAACTGGTCCAGAATGCAGCAGTGCGAACAGTGATGGGCATGCCTCAGTAAGCTCATGTAACACCTCAGCTTTGTGAGCTATGCCGATTGCCAGGTTTCCTCTTGGGGCAATTCAAGGTGCTGGTTATGACCTATAAAGCCCTATAGAACATAAAGCCTGGTTACTTGAGGGGCCATCCATATCCCTTGGTATCTGCCCAGCTGATTTGATCTTCCAGGATTAGTGCACTCTGAATTTCTTCAATTAAACAATGTCATTTATTGGGACCCCAGAAATGTGCCTTCCCTGTGGCAGCACCTGTTATCTGCCCATTCCACTGTTTAGAAGAGAGAAAGTGAGACTTTTTACCTCATTCAATTCAATCTGTCACTCTTGCCATCTTTCATCTTATATCTTTTATTGTAATATCTTTGTCTGATTGTTCTGAGCTGCCCAGATTATTCTAGAGTCAACCGTACCACTATGATGGTGATAACATAGAGTTAAAAAGAAAACTAGGAATTTAGAGTGTGATTCACCAATGACTGATGCTGTTCTTCCCAATTGGTTTCAGTGGATTGTTGGTGGTGGTTTTGTTTGTTTTCCTCTCTGTAGCAGATGGCTAGGTAAAACAAGACTCAGGGGCACTTATACCCACTGTTCCAAAAATGTCTTGGTCCATTCTTCACATTATAAAAAAAGGAAAGAGTTGAACAGAAAGCATAGATAACAAAAGCTGTGATTTTTAAAAAATACAGCAAACAAATATAACCATTATGTTTGTTTAGCCAGTAAGGCAGAAATATGATTGGGTCCTTAGTTTTTGCTGAGCTTGGTTTTCTTACAGACATTTTATTACCCAAACAAGGTAACATGATCAGTGTCAGTAGGATGTGCTCTAATGATATTTCCTAGTTTGGATAATGAAATTTCTGCAAGGAAACAACCTGGTTCAGAGAGCACCAAAGATGATCTCATTTCAATGAATATTCTCCTCTATCAGATATATGGTTGGCCAAACTTTTGATTAACCATGAGCAATACTCAGTATGTTTTCCAAATTTAGCCTAAATAAATCATTTGAAGGAGGTCCCATAGTTTGTTGAGCAATTCTTGCAAGAGATTCCAATTTGTGTGATTGAGCAATATATGCCAACATAATAATATGTTACATGGATGAAATCAAGTTTATTCTTCATTCTTCCTATGGAATATATAATATCTGTATTTCTCTTAATCTAATATCCATTGATCATAGTATTAATCTTTACATCAATTTTCCAATGTTTCCCAATTTTTTTTTCTTTATTCTATCGTCATTGCTGCCATGGCTCACGAAAATGCAGCTCTACCATATATATTTTTTTGCTACCCTCCCTCCCTCCCTTCTCAGAGAAAGCAGAGAAACACGAGGGAACTAGATTAATTTTCATATTCATGCAATTTTGGAAGGTAAGAAGGCCATTTGCATTAGAGTTTCTGCAAAATGCTATGCTATAGAAAAGGGTCGATAACAAGATTTTATTTACATATTTTTGGTTAAATTCCATTTTTAAAATCAAAACTTGTGAAATAGACGTGATGTACTCTTTTTTTGCTTTTCTCAGTGCTGTCTGGTAAACAGAGGACAGCATGTGTAGCTTCATGTTTATTTAAAGGTCAGAATAGCTGTTCTCCTAATTAGATAAGATATTTGTCCTATTTATTTAGAAGCAAGGTTAACTGTGACAATTGGTTGAAGATACTCTTGGCATCTATTTATAACTATAAAATATTTGCAATCCAGTCTGTGCGTGCTTAACATTTAGTTACAATTATGCATATTTCCTACTTCGTTGCATGTGTATGTGAAAACCTGTACATTTTAAAAAGTTGCCAACTTTCTAGTATGCTTCAAAATGAAACAGATTGTAATCCAGATTGATTATTCAAAAATTAAGGAGAGAAGGAATTCACCATTCAGAGACACAGCTAAGGTAAATGAAAGGTGGTTTATTTTTTTTAACTTCACACTGACCAGCTCATGAGTGTGAATTGTTTTCAAAGGAAAAACAAGCTGACAAAGGAGAAAAAAAATGTATTCAAGTTGTAGTCTGATAGGCGTGGCTGAAGAGGCACAATTCCCTTTTCCTTTCTCTGGTCTTTTTTTTGGGGGGGGGGTAGTAGCTGGGAGGGGGAATAGGGAGGTGTCAGTAGTGTTGTTAAAGAATCAGTGGGTTGGGCGACAGCTTCCTAGAGCAGCAGATTTGGTCTGTAGCCAGCTTCTTCGGCTGAGTGCTTGAATGGGGGGAACTGGGGAACAGCTGTACCTAGCACTGGTGTGTTGCTTTCTCCCCAAGCAAGACTTTTCCATTTCTTTCCATGGAACAGTCTCAGAATGTTTTGTCTAAAAGGTAAGAATTTTGAGCAGTGATTTGGCTTCTTTTTATATTGCCAGTTGGGCTGTGTTAACTGTTTGGGAAGGGGATGGTGGAATCTTTTTGTCCGTAGTCGAGCCAATTCTCAGAAGTTTATGAGAAGTATAATCTCTGGTCTTAGGTCCTGAGTCAGAGAATAGCCCAAACCATCCCATCTCACCCTTTGTCTTTTATGATCCAAGAGAAAGCATATTTCTGGCTGAAATGCATGTAATCTTTTCCTGTACAAAGGAATGAGCTTGTTCTGTAGGTTGTAAATTGCTGACCCTATCAACTACTTGCAAATACATTGTTTGTTTCATTGGAATGTTTGGGTGGATTTACTGAACGAAGCATGTACACTGGCTCCGCTACTAAACACCATTCATCAGACAATTCTTTTATTTAACTGGTTTCAAAACAGCATCTCCTAATTATATTGATGTGGGGTGTGGGTAGGAAATAAGAATATAAATTCAAAACTAAACTGCGGTGTTTTTTAGGATGTATCTTATACCCAAATATTATGCTTGTATGGATGTGGAGGTGGATAGGGTGCTTTGGTTTTTTAAAAAACCTGAAAATGAGCATTTATTATTTCAAAGGTAAGGAAAATATGAATGTATAGTGTTGTCCTGTGAGGCATATGTTTATATTTATTTGTATTTTCCATTTCTGCTCTTTGATTGTTAAAGGAAAGAACTGCTTAATTGTATTATGTTTTCCTTGTTAGAATGAAAAGAAATCAAACTAATATGCATACAGCCCAATTTAAAGCATTCAGAGTTAGAATTTATACGATAATAAAAAGATAGTTGTTTTAGGCTTTCTACCAGGATTGACTGCAATTGGGAAAAATATATATTGTAATAACAAAATAACCGTTGCAACTTATTATGGGTGAGTTTTGAAATACATGATTCACCCCTGCATGTGCTACAAACTACAAACATTGGTAACATTTCTTACATTCAAATCAGATTAGGATGTTAATGCTACCAATCTCTCCCACTGCAGCTTTGCCGGAGTATTTTTAACTGATTATTTTTAAGCACTGTATTGTCTCAATGGAGAGATTACAAATCTGCTACTGAATTTGTGTTTGCGTTTTAAAAAATTGAGAAAGAGGAAACAACACAAATACTTTTAATTGGTCTGACCTAAGTTTTATAGTCACACTCAAAACGTTATATGAGAGTTTGCATTATACAAATATATTATGAAGCACTCTTGTGAACCATTTTGGGTCTTCAGGGCAAATCAAATAAATGAAATTAAATACAGTATATTCATATGGAGGGGTAAGGGTACATAAAGGTTGCATTTCTGTTGGGCAACTTAAATAAGTTATAAACAGGTCAAGAAGTTAACTTGATTTTCAGAGATAGACAGGCTGCAAAAAGAGTAAGAAAATGAGATTCTCTTATAGTTATAATATATGTGCTACTTAAAAACCAATATGGTGTCATGGTTAATGCATAGAATTGGGTAATCTTGGGACAGACACTGTTTCTTAGTCCAATCCACAACCCAATGGTTGTTGTGAATGAGGTACTCCATGGTGTAAGAATAGGAAACGAATCTTAACAAATATAAAAATAATTATTTTTCTTTTATACATTAATCATACTTGTAATAAATAACAGATTCTGTCTTTTTAAAACAACAAAAGGGCTCCAGTAGGTAAAATACCACAGCTCACTATCATCTTCCTTCTCATTGTTATCTAGAGAAATATTCAGATATATATACAATTACAGTGAGGTGACTTTTCCTCATAGGATTGGTCATGTGAACACTTTTGTACAGCAACAATTGTGTGGAAAAAACTTTTGGACAAAGTTTTGTGGGAGGATATCCTTTGAAATTCTTCCAAAAGTTGGTATTCAACACAAGTTAATCAAACAGAATATTTTTTTCTTATTCTGTAAAAGTAAAATAATGAAAAACAAACAGAAAGGTCAACAAAGAAGAATGACAAATTTAGTTTAAACTGTTGTTTAAACAAGTTTGCTGTTGTTGTTTTACCTACTAAAACAGGTGAAAAGTTAGAAAGATTAGTGAAATAAATTCCTAACACCAAAACAGTTTCTTATAAAGCCCTCCACTTGAGATAGTGCCAAGATATTTATATTGGATTCGAGGTAGCTCAGAACATCTTGACATGTACAGATGATAAAGGAGGAGCCTTGTGATTTAACTCTTACTGAGTAAATTAGGTCTAATTTTGTGCTAGCAAGTTACTTCTGCTTCACAAGATAAATATAAACTGTACCATAAAACTGCCTTTTGCAATTGACTGATAATGATTTTTGTCAATGACAGTGGTCTTCAAGTGATGCTCCAGATCAGGGGTCTCCAACCTTGGCAACTTGAAGATTTGTGGACAACTCCCAGAATTCCTCAGCCAGCACTGAGGTTTGCCAAGGTTGGAGACTCCTGCTCCAAATGCAATGAAATTAGGAATAGGAACCCAAGGTGTTGTGTATGCACTATAGTTAATAAAGTATGAGCTTGAGGTAAAGTGCAGGGTTCTGGCCCTGCACTTCTGATTGGCTGTTAGGCGGCCAGATCGGATTGGTTAGTTCTGAGGAATCCGATTGGCCCTTAACAGGGAATTCTTATTGGTTGAAAGAGCTAGCGTTCATAGCTCGTTATTGGACAAATCTTACAAGGGTTGCATATATAAGGCAGAGTTCACTGTTGTTGGTGGAGAAGTCACTATGTAAATAAAGAGCTGAAAGTTCACCGTTCAGAGGCTGTCTCCATTTATTTCGACCCATGCTCAGTACCTAACACAAGGCACCTATTACTGTTGGTGCCATTTTTGCTTTCTTTTGCCACACTTGTTCTACTTTTATTTGCACGTCTTTATGTGATTTTCACCAGTTCTTTCCCTTCTGTTCCCGTGTCTCCAGGTACTACTCAATAGTTGTTAAGTCTGGGGTGTCATGTGGCAAACACTTGTCTGTTTGAATTCTAAAGTCCGGAATGCTTTAGATTCTTCATTTTCATGCCTAAGGGGGTGTCAGTCTTCTGTTTTGTAGACCAACCACTATAGCAAACTGACTTTTTAAAAGAAACAATACAGTATATGTATTATATTCGATAACAGCAATTGTTTCTATTCTACTTGCATGAGTTTTGTTCTCTTAACTGTTGTTGGACTCATTTCAATAGCTTCTAGTATTTGATATCACTTATTTATTTATCGCTTAAGATACCACATAACAAGATCAGAAGGAAACCCTGGAAGTCATGAATAGGAGATGGAATGTTTTTAGTTTCTTCAATATTGCAATATATTATTTGGGCAATGTTCTGATTCCAAAACCCCCACAGATCTTGATTTAATTGGTTTATTTATTTTCCTATAAAAATATGCATTTCAGTTTTCTGTATGAATGTTTCCTAAGCCTTAATTTATGATTAGTGTCTAGGTTCCAGAGGTCCTTTGGAGGCCAGAAACAGGCCTGTTTCTGGCCTTCGGAATCTCCGGGAGGTCTGTTTTTCACTGTCCCTCAGCCTCTGTGCGGGCCCTGCACCTACCCCGCATCCAAAATGGGTCACATGAAGACTCCTGGGAGAGGTGGGGAAGGGTGGAAGGGGCCAGCCAGGGATGGGATTTGGAGGTTCTCTGAACCATCCATAACATTAGCTACGGGTTCTCCTGAACCCGGGAAAACCCATAGCAGCCCACCCCGATCTGAACAGAAGAGGATCTGCATCCACAGAACACTGGCAGCATTTCCACATCAAAGAAGCTTTGAAATGAGGGTTGTATATTTTAGTTTTAACTACTTTATTTTTTATTTCTCTTGTTTAGAGTTTGTCCATTTCCCTTATAGAATGACTCTATTTGTATTCTACCCACCAGGTCAAACCCAAGTAGCAGTTTATTTATTCATTTATATCATCAATGTATGGGACTAGGGTGATACAAGGAGGAAATTCGATGTTTTAAGAGCTTGAAGAAAGGGAAATGTAAAATTGTAAAATACAAGCAAAAGCAGTCGCATGTAGCAAGGCTGCTTTTCTTTTTCAGTCTCAAGAAAAAACAGGTTTCTTCTTTTTAGGTAGTCAATAGATAATGAGAGAAGAAAGAGATAGGACAATAAGATATAACAAGCTATTCTATCCTACCGGATAGCAAGAAATTGATAACAGAGATGGTCTATGAGGGACCAAGAATATAAAGGAGCCCAAATTCACATGAAAGTCATTCATTGCCTGGAGAAGTTTTGAAACTGTGGAGTGGAAGCAATTTGCACATCTTTTCCCTTGTTCTTCTCAATTTTTTTAAACTAAGTGAGAAGATCTGATTTTATTGTGATCTGTGAGTTTCTTTAACTATTATGTGCAGAATTGTCTTTGTGTCCAAATGCACATGAATATATTCCTTTTTAGATGTTGCAACAGCTTGGGAACATTAATGACTAGGATGAGCAATATATGTAGACAAAAAAAATCAAACCCAATGTGTGTATTTGAGTCCTATATCTTATTTCACGTTTTGAGGACAATTCTTGATTCCTTGATGTGGAAATGCTGCCACCGTACTGTTCATTTTATCATGCAATGTACACAGTTCCATTTTTAAAAAAATAGAACTGTATATTCTTAAAGACTAGCCTTGATTTACAGGTGGCACAGAACCTAGAAGAAATTAATGTCTTGTATCTTGTGACAGATAATCAAATTATTATCACCAAAACAAGATGACACATGTTTGAACAAAGCATATGTATGCTAATTAATGCATGAATTCAAAGTTAAAATAATTCATGTGATACATATATCATACACCTTTCCATAATGGGGCTTCTGTGATCAGGAAATTGGTATGCTTGCTAGCTTTGCTTTTTAGATATGAACTATTGATGGACAGCTTCAAGGTCACTTGGAAAGTGTCCTTCAGTTTGCATGTTTATAGTATCTACACTGCAGATAAGCGGTTGAGAAACATAGTGACTGCTTTATTGTTAACCATCTTAACATTTGTTTCTGGTTAGCCGTTTAATCACTCTCTGGATATCATAGCTGTGGTTTCAAATTGCCCATGAATTGAGTTGCATTGTTGTTCTAATTGGGAGCGGAGTGTTAAATAAAAATATTATTGATTTCCAAAATTCTTTTCAAGCAAGATCTGGATAGCTAATATTTGGTTGAATTATTGTATGGTATCAGCATGTAAGAATAATGAGGACCAGAGTAAATTAGGTATGTTACACTATGGATGAACTCTGAAAATATTTTGCATAGTCTTATTTATTGTACAGCTGTGAATTTGGTGAAGGGGTAGGCGAAATATTTTCTGCTAATAATAGGATGTTAAAGACCATCTCTGAAAAATCCTGAGTATGTGCTTACTGCACTCTAGAGGAAAGCTCTTTGCTAGAAATGCCAATTTATCTTCTCCCTCTTTAAAAAAAGGATATCAGTGGTTTGTTCACCAGTTGTCTCTTATGTAGCATATGTATGTATGTGTGTGTGTGTGTATATATATATATATATATATATATATATATATATATATATATATATATATATATGTTTTCTTAATATATATATATATATATATATATACATACATGTAAGTACCCGCGAAAACTTAAGAAATATATATATATGCATATATATATATACACATACATACATACAAATATAACAAATATATATATACATACATACATAAAGACATTCCTTGAATTCTTTTCTTGGCAATGTTCTTAGCAAATATGTAGAGTTTGGAATCAGAAACAGACTTTTGGAAAAGTGTCTAAGGGAGCTGGACACTTTGAACTAATCTATTTCTCTTAGGAAAGAAAATAAAAATATGTAGTTACTTTTCTAATACGCATCTACAAACATAATTTGAACTTATTAGTTTTAAATTTGATTAGATTAGACTTACTCAGGCTTGACTTTGATTAGGTTAGTCTTAATCAGTCTAGTTTACTTCTGATAAACATTGTCCTTGGATTTAATTAAGGAAAATTGATTTATGACAGCAATAGCAGATAATGTATTTTGAATAACAAGGGGAAAAGTATGGGGAAAAGTATGGGCAAACATCTATCTTGAGAACTTTTGGCTGGACAGCAATGTTTACAAACTACATGGAAGTTGAATTTGAGTTTGTGGGCAGATTTTTCTTTAGCTTTATATATCTATCTATCTTTGGCTTTATATATATACTACAGACAAAGTACCTCTACAGACAGAGGTACTACAGACAAAATTAATAAGACATTACACAGACATCCCATCAAGACTGCTTTCAAAACAGACAGAAAAATAGCAGCCATCCTTAGAAACCCCAAAGATAAAATTGACCTGGAAAACCAAGGAATATACGAAGTCCCCTGTGCATCATGCCCGGCCACATACATTGGACAGACCAATAGAAGAATAAGTACCTGCCTGGATGAACACAAAAATGCAGTCAAAAAGCTGGAACACACTTCCTCACTAGTCTAACACATGGAAGCCACAGGTCATAGCATCAACTTCAATGGCACCAAAACCCTAGCCACTATAGAAAACCCTAGCCACAGAATTATCAGAGAAGCCATAGAAATTGAAAAAAGACCAGAAAGCATGAACAGAAGAGATGATTCTACCAGGCTGTCAATCATTTGGAAGCCTGCACTCACAAACAAAAAAATTCTCCACACCACAAGCCAGGCAAACACCTGGGCACAAACAGATCCCCCAATACCTCCAGCTCAAACACACCCCAACCAGGCACCCAGATGAAACCCAGCTTCTTAACTAATGATAGCCGTCCATTTACCTGAAGCCAAGCTGCACTAAAGGCCTTCAATAAAGTAACACAATGCTGCCAGCCAATCAAGATACAAAAAGAACCAAAAAAAAAAAAAAGACAGAAAATATCAGAAACATCAATCAAGCAGAACACAGCAAACTCCAAGACCAATAAACACAGACCAAGACTCCCAAGCAATCAGGATGAAGAAAAAACCATTCTGGCACAGCAATAGGCTGCCCTAAATTTAAATCTGAAACCACTGTAAAAGTCTGACTCACAGATGAACACTATACAGAAGCCTGATGATGGCAGATGAGATTCTGCTGAAACACTGCTACAACTTTAAAAGCACAACTATTATGACGTGGGAAAATACCCGAACTAAGCTGAATGCCATACATACATATATATGTGTGTGTGTGTGTGCGCGCGCACGCACGCAAATGCTTTTAAAGTTGTAGCAACGTTTTGGCAGAATCTCATCTGCCATCATCAGGCTTCTATATTGTGTTTGTCTGTGAGTCAGACTTTTACAGTTGTTTCAGTTTTAAATTTGTGCCAGAATGTTCTTTTCTTCATCCTGATTGGTTGGGAGTCTTGATCTGTGCTTATGTGCTTGTTGTCCAACACCTCAAAGCCACAGCACATGAGATTGACTTTAAAAATACCAGAACTATCGCCAAAACCGAACACTTCAACAACAGAATAATCAGAGAAACCATAGAGATAGAAAAACGCCCACACAGCATGAATAAACGAAATGACACCTCCCGCCTACCAGCCATTTGGAAACCTGCCCTCATGAACAGACGAGTACCTAACATAAAGAATGACACCAGACCCACACCCATGAGGGCCACACAAGATGCTACCACCACACTTCCACATAGAAAGCAGACTCACACCCACATAGAAGATGAGACGTGATCATGGACCAGAAGCCGCACTGCAGCTGCATCACTACCTGCTTCAAACCCCTCTAACCCATACATCAAGTGAACTGACGTCCACCATGAAGATGTGGCACGACCACGAACGCGAAGCCAAACAGCAGGATCACAGCTCACCAGCTCAAATCCCCCAACAGCTAAGATTAACCTGAGCACAACGAAGCCCCCCCCGAACAGAACACAACCCCAGCCAATGAGAATACAGCCAAACCCCCAACCAATCAGAACACAGCCAAACCCCCAACCAATCAGAACACCCCCACACCCAATCAGAACACAGCCAAGCCCCCACCCAATCAAGTCACACCCCCACTAGCAGTTAAAAGGAAGAAGCAGCTGCAAGCTCACATTACTCTGAGAAGCACAAAGCTGAAGACACAAGCCTGAAGATGATGAATGAGACTTCATCGAAATGTTGCCTAGATACTTCCAATTTTACGCAGGAGAAAACCCGAATAACCAAAGATCCACATACAAATACCCACGAGAACCTCAGAAAACATTATTTATATATATATATGTGTATATGTAGATTAACCTGTATATGTATATGTATATGTTTTTGTAGATTTTCAAGGGTACAGGTATGTGTGTGTGTGTGTGTGTGTATATGTATATATATATATATATATATTTGTGTTCTTAAGTTTTCGCGGGTACTTACATGTATGGTATTTAGCTTTGTTCGGGTATTTTCCCACGTCATTATAGTTGTGCTTTTAAAGTTGTAGCAACGTTTTGGCAGAATCTCATCTGCCATCATCAGGCTTCTAATGAACAGACGAACACAAGACGAACACAATACAGAAACCTGATGATGGCAGATGAAATTCTACCGAAACGTTGCTACAACTTTAAAAGCACAACTATAATGATGTGGGAAAATACCCGAACAAAGCTGAATACCATATATATTTGTTTTCGAAGATTTTTATGGGTACAGGTATGTAGGTCGAGATACTCTTAACCTTACACAGGAAAAGACCCGAACACACCAAGACCTACACACACACACACATACACACACACACATATTCCTTAGCAAACCACTGGTTCATTTAATGACCACACATTCACTTAACAACTGTGACATTTGCTTAATGGCAGCATTTACTTAATGACCATCACAAAAAAGGTTGTAAAATTGGGTCTGTCACATGATGTCCCACTTTATGATCATCATGTCTTACAATTGTAATGGGCAGGCTCCATTATGGTGTAAGTTGAGGATTCCCTGTATTCTAGACAATAAAGCCAGTCATGCAAAATAAAATCAGTGCCTACGGCACATTCAAATAACTCTTAGTCTTTAGAGATTTTCCACATGTGTAGTTAGATGTCTGCTTAGAGAAATGTATTTTAAGTTTTTTTTTTTGACGAAGAGTTGAACAGCATTATTACTAATTTTTATGTACAAAAATTATACATGAGCTAGAGTTGTTTGAAAGATAAAAATAGGTTATAAATTGAACAAATCATTGAATTTAAAAAATAAAAATATTTGTTATGTATATTTTAGTTTTCTTTCATCTGTTTTTATTAATTTTATAAATAACTCAAAGCAGTGAATTTGAGTTATCTAATAGTCCTATTGGACCACAGGTGTCAAACTCGATCATGTCACGGGCTGATTGTGACAGTTTTTGCCTTTGCAGAGCCGGGTGGGTGTAGCCTGCCCATAGACCACTAGTTTGACAGACTTGTATTAGACTATTTTACTCATAACACTCTTGAGGTAGATTGGGTTAAGAGAGAATGATCAGCCCAATATCACCTAGTAGCTTTCATGACCAGACAGAGCTAGAACTCAGTTTCCTTGGTTTTAGCCAAGGGCAGGGATGGTGAACCTTTTTGGCACTGAGCGCCCAAAGTGCATGCACACATACCCCTGCACATGTATGCTCCTCATGCACCCCAGAGACCCAAAGACCAGCTTGACCAGTGGGAGGCATGTGTGCATGCGTGGCAGACCTGAGCTGGGGCAACGGCGTACTTGCACAGAGAAGGCGATGTGTGCCACCTGTAGCACACGTGCTATAGGTTCGCCACCATGGGTCTAGGGCTTAACCTCTAGGCCCAAGTGGCTAAATGCAAAAAAACCATTTTTAACAAATAAAATAAAATAAATAACAATGTTAATAAGAATAAAATTAGGCAAACCACACAGGTATAATCCACTGCTGCAGCTCATATTTTCAGGATTGGTTTCAAGTGAAAACCAAAATCAGCTTTGTCTACAAGAGTAATGCCGCATATTACTGACTAATTAGCTTTCCATCATCATCAGTGTGCAATCAGAGATTTTTACCACTATGGTGCCATTGGTTTGGTGAAAGCTAATATAATGTGATGTAGACAAAGCCATAATGTATAATGAATACTGTCATAATACAGAAAGTTCTTTTCAGCAACAATACTATAGGCAATCCTATAAACATCAATAGGAATTTGTTCTGCATAGTCTTGTATAGGATTGTACTTTTAGTTCCCATCTGTTCCCATCAGAAGAAACACCAGAGAACTATGTACAACTGTTGTTGAGTTTAAGTATGAAAGGAATTTTTAGTGCAAAATGGTATGCGAAATTGCATACATGTTTGATACGAATCAATTATTATATATAACAAGAGTATGCTTATATATCCATTGCATTAATAATGTATGAATGACAGGCTTTTCAAGAATTTAAACTGAATAATCAGCATTGTGTTGTATTAAATAGGTATGTTTATGGCTATTTTATACCAATGCTTAGCATCTGAGCCCCCCCCCCCCCCATGGTATATTAAATTGTTTTTGTTTACTTTGATAGAAGAATTTATCAAAGTGGCTATCCAGCTGGTGAACTCTTAAGCTGACTACCTGAGAGACACTCTTACTCTCATTTTTTGTGCCTGTCCTGTAAGATCTGTTAGAATGAGAGTGTTTCAAGTACTATCTTTAAAACAGGGTCATCTGATGGGACCTAGGTAGAAAACCTGCTCTATTGTGGCATCTCCACTGTGGAATAGTATTTCCCAGTGGCCCTGACATTTGTCTCCTTGAAAACCTGAACCTTTCCCAGGTATTGAGTTAGGAACTATGTACCTGGCCAGGAATTTTATCAATGAATTGAATGAGATATTGCTTTCATAGTGTTTTCGTTGCACTGGATATTTATTTTTTATTTATTTATATTTTATTTGGTTTGTCAATTGCTTACAAGATAATAGGTATAAGTAAAAACATAGTTATGAATACATGGATACATATAAGAAAAATAGCTCTGGTATAGTGAACTGAAAAATTTGTGCTTTTCATCAATGTAAAGAATGCTTTGCTCTCTTAGTACTAGGATGTGCCAGCTATAGCAGTTTTGTCATTCTATTGTTGCTTTAGATTAGAGACATTTCTTTTTGTTTATTTTTTTGGCAGCAACTTGTTTTTCAGATGCAGCAGCAGCTTCATGAAAAAAAAGCTAAAATCCTCCAGTATTGTGCCAGATAAATCGCCTTTGTGTCAGTATCAGCAACAACCTGTTTTGAAGAGTTGAAAGTATTCATTTCTGTTGACTGTATTCTAAAATGTGAAACCCGGGTTTAATGGGTGAAACTGGATGTAACCTTAAAAAGTGAAACTTGAAGAAAAACAGTCTTCATGCCAGGCAAACCCGTTATTCCATCTGATTTACAAAATGGTATATTCCATTGTTAATAACATTATATTCCATTGTTAATAACATCCTGTAAAAATTCCACAGTAGAATAAAAGCTTGAACATTTGAAAACCTGAAATGAGTTTATTTGTGTGGTAGGTTTGAGGCTTTGATCCTAGTCTGAGTCACCATTTCATTGTCAGTGTGTTGTGTTCAATCTAGTATCCATTCTTGCCTGTTAAGCAGAAATCTCAAAAACATTGGCAAATAAGTACAGAACATGAAGTTCTAGGACCATATGTGACCCATTGAAGCCTTAAGATATTTCCAATGACCTTTTGATTATAAAATGACCTTTTAAATGTGACAGAAGCAAAATTATTAACTTAAATGACTAGACATTAATGTCTCTTCATTTAGCTATGTAATCCATTCAGAAAGAGAGTCAGAGAGAGAGATGCTACAAAATTTGCTGGTTGGTGCCATCTCATGTACATCTTCTCTTGTGCAGCTACACCGGTATTATTCTCACTCTGACATTGCCAAGTGCAGAAATTTATACTTAAGTGCAGACATTTATCAGTCAACTTTTTTTTTACTGTTTATTATGATGATATTTGCAACGTGTTGCTAATCAAGGTAGTCACTAAGTGGAGAGTCGCTGTATTAATTTTTTCTTAGATTTTAATGAAATAAAAACAGATACATTTTGTGTCCTATTACTCCTTGACCTAAAATAAAAGTACATTCCAGAGTTAGAAGAACTGATTTTAAATAAGCTTTTAAGATATGGCCATCTGCGTGTGCAATTGTATGTTCTGAGGTTGATAAATAATCTGGGATAAAGCTTAAGTCACGTAGCATCAGAGTTCAGTTGTAACTTAAAGAGGTATCTTGAAATCGGTCTGTGTAATCCCACAACTGATCTTAAACTGGAGCCCAAGGGCTGCTGCTGGAGTTTCTTGGCATCCAGTTTAAGGCAATTCTTGGATTAAACTGGAAACCGTACCCATTTGTCAAATCTGTTCAAAGGGAGCATAAACATTTTATTGGTTTATATTACCAGATATAGAGTCATAAAAGTGGGCTGATTGTAGCAAAGCTAGAAAGGCAAGAATTCTAATATTTTAATATGGGGGTCATTCTTCCTTTTATTTGAAAAGTTATGGGCAGATAATCAGCATATTTATCAGAGATTATTACAATAATTGCCTATAGGCACTGCTTATATGCAGATCCAGGAGTTGATAACTTGATAGAAATAAATGACAGACAAGTTACGATGAAGATGGACTTGGAGATATCCTTCTGGAAAGGACATGTTCTGGTCTTTTTCTTTCCTTCTTAGCTTTTTTTTTGTCTCTCTTAAATGGTCTGTAAAATTGATCTGTAAATGGTCTGTAATATGTGACTATTATTGATTGATATCTCTGAATGCCAAGCTTCCAAAAATTCCCTAATGGTTTTGGAGTTAGCTTGGTTTAGGTTTCCCAGTTGAAACAATGGTTGAGTCTGTCCATGCATTGTGAGATTAAGAAACTTTCATTGTGTATTCTGATTGCAAATTGATATTCTTATATGTTCTCTTCTTGTCTGTTCTACAAAGTGGTTGTTACAGTCCTTATACTATACATTGTAGATGATTTCTGCTTTCTTCTTCTTAGACAACTAAGTCTTTTTACAAGTAGTACAAGACTTACAACAGTTTGTTTAATGTTTGATGTTACAATGGCACTGATTAGCATCATTTTCACATGATCATTGCAGAATCCCCATGGTCATCTGTTCAAAATTCAGATGCTTGGCCACCGATTCATATTTATGATTGTTGCAATGTCCTGTGGTCATGTGAGCACATTTTGCTATGTTCTGACAAGCAAAGTCAACGGGGGAGCCAAATTCATTTAAAAACTGTGTTACTAACTTAACCACTGCAGTGATTCATTTAACAATTCTGGCAAGAAAAGTCGTAAAATGGGGCAAAACTCACTTAACAAATGTCTTGCTTTAACGATAGAAATTTTGGGCTCAGCTGTGGTCGTAAGTCAAAGATTACCTGTAGTTCAGGGGTGTCAAAGTTGCGTTATCACAATGGCGTCATGTGGTGTATTGTGACTTTTCCCCTCCTTCGCTAAACCGGATGTAGCCATGGCCAGCACATGATGAATCTGGCCTGCAGGCCGCGGGTTTGACAGCCCTGCTGTAGTTGGTTTGTGGCTACAGTGATGTCATATAGTTGTAATAGTTGTAATATTTGTTTCTGAAATATTTTTGATACATGGGTAGTTGTGATCCTTTTCATAGCTTGTTTTGAATGTGCTGTGGTGGTCAGGTACTTTTCGATAAAGTCGTATAGGTATCAATTTTGCTGCAGGTAGTCTGGTTTTCTTGTGTTCTGCTTTGCTACAGTGCATAGCCACAGCACTGAAATACTGATACAAATGTTTGTACTTTATTTCTGATCCTGGTAGCAGGTGCAGAACTGACAGCAAATGGACACAGTAAATCAATATGGAATTATGGCATGCTTTAAAGCTGTGTTAATTGTTGTACTATCTGTGCCCCTTGACCTCGGGGCTGTTGTTGGTCTCTGCACATCTGCTATCAGCCTTGCATAAAGCTACATCAGCATGCATGCACAGTTTTTAGGTTTATTGGCATGGCTGAATGTTATTTGTTTGTTTACTTTGGGAAGACAGCATAGCAAAAAACCTGCATCATTAGAAAAAGTGGGAGAGATTCAGTTGAGCCCACAGTGAAGTAGATCAGTGGCCAGGCCACTCGCTAACAAAGTTGGCTGAGGCTCATTACTTAGAAGGGTGTCTTAAAAGCAAACAGGCCTTAAACATGGAGATGACTTTATATATTAACTGAAAACCTGGCCCACCATGTATATCTACAACTACATATTATATGCAGTAGTACAAAACAGCATTATATTTGATTGAAATGTGAAATATTCACATCCTAGTCTTGTAATGGTGAACCTATGCCACATGTGCCAGAAGTGGCATGCAGAACCATCTCTCTGAGCACGCCAGCCATCGCCCGTTGACCTTCCGGGTTCTGACGTGTGCCGGCCAGCTGGTCTTCGTGCGTGCAGGAACACCAGAAACCAGAAGAGCAGCTCCCTGGAGCGCATGCACGTGCCAGCCAGTTGGCCTTCATGCGCACATACACATTAGAAACCAGAAGGTGGCCAGTGCGCATGTGCACGCTGGGAAGCTAAGCTCCGTGCGCACACATTGGGGAGCTGTTCTCCCGGTTTTTGATATGCACACGTGCTGCTGTTTTAGCACTCTTTGCTGAAAAGGTTAACCACCACTGCCCCAGTCATATCATTAATAAAAACAATTCTTGGAAATAAAGTAGAGTTAGGCTTCCTGTGGCTGTTAACATTATTCTGAAAACTACATATATAACCCCAGTTTTATCAGCATAAACAAAGATCTGGACAGCTATTGCAAATCAATTTGTATAAGAATACCTTTTTCATACTTTATATTATTCTTGCATATCTATAAAATGTTTGCTTCTGTATTTCACAGAAATACACTTATCACCTTTGCTCTATTTTCAGCACATTTCTGTTTGGCAGGCTAAGTTTTCCAACTTTTACATTATTTTCAGTCTCTATTTATCAAACTTTCTTACCTTTATTTCTTCCTATTAACAATGCACAGCTTCTCTTTTATTATTTTAATCTTTAATTTTATCTCACTGAGCTTACTATATCTGCATTCTCCTCACATGAAAAATGTATCTGATGTTTCCATAAACTGAATAGCTGTCACATCAACTTAGAAAAATATATGCAGGTCATTGTATATAAATCTTTACAGTGAGTTTAAAAAACAGCTTTTCAAGCAGCCCAGTTCCAACATATATAAATTGTTTTGTTGTTCTGCCTTGATTACAGAGTTAATGCATGTAAATGGACATTTCTGATTGTTTAGCCCTAGCAATGGACACATTGCTAGTGTGTAAACAATCAGCAAGGCCCATTTACAAGCACTAAGTTTGTAATCAAGGGCAGAATTGTAGCCATAGTCTAACAAATATTAGTTTAATATCCCTTTTGCCATTATTTGCTTGCCCACACTGCTATGCAAACTCAATTAGATTGATTGCTAGCAGATGGATGGCTTGAGTACATAGTCAACAGTTTTTAAGTTCCTAGTTACAGATATTTATTCAGTATAAAATTGACTTGCCAGGGCCAAAGACTTTGTAATAAAATAGCTGTCATTAATTTTAGATTTTTCTGATTTGATAATAGTGGGTCAGTTACCTTAACTGAAATAGAGTAATTACTTTTATGTTTTAAGGACAGAGAACTGCTGTCATTAGGCAATGCAATTGTTTTAAATTAAAGGCATGTAATATTTAATTAAGACAGCTACAAATGAGTATTAACTTTGTTGTTGTTTGGTCCTAGTCTCTCTTTTGTGGCTTTTCTCACGTCTGTCTAACATCTTTGTAATGCACCCTTAATGCTTACTTTTAGCAGATGCTGCTTTATGACTTCCGTAATATGTTGAGGAAAAACAATGAATGGCTGCTATTTGTTTTGTTGAAAACATTTGCTTCTGAATGCCTAGGAAAATATTTGGTACTAGCAGTGGGAACCAATGTGAATGTAAGATGGACCCTGACATACATAATTCATGCATCCCAAAAATCATGCACCCCCAAAATGAACGAAAGTTATAGAAGTTTCGATCCACTTTTCTGGAGAAAGAACTGGAATGGAAATATTTCATGTGTTTGTATATTTTTCTTTGTGTATGAGTCCTATTGCAATGGCCCTTGGTTTGCCTTTTGGAAGAACTTGCCATTGGCCCATCCTGGCCTTCATTGAAAGGGTGGCAATCTTCTGGTGGAAATGACATGATGTACTTCATTTTTTTCTCTATCCCGTGTAGTTCTTAAGTTATGTATTTTTTTCTATGAAGGTTTGTTAGATGCTATACGTTTTTTTAAAAAAATGGATTAATATAGAGTTTAATTCAGCTACTCCAGCTAAAAAGCTTAATGCAGATCTCCCAGTCTTCCTGTATCTTATGCAGTATAATTAACATAGAAAACTACTAATTGTATTGTTACTTCTAAATGAAATGCTATTGTATTCTGTTCCTCATGTTTGTGTATATAACAAGGAATAGCAAACAGAAAGAAAATATATGAAATATTTAAAACATAATAAAAATATAACTATTTTAAAATAGTTAATGGTAGTACTGAAATTATCTTTTCTGGGAACAGTGGAAATTAGGAAAAGAGCAAAAATTGCCCTAGGAGAGAGGATTGGTGATTGATAGCAAAAGTCTTCTAAGAAACAAAAGCATACACAGATTTCAAATCCGATATTATCAGAAAGGATCCTCAGGCCATTTATATTTATTGGGAATTTTTTTTCTTGTCTCCATGGAAATAATAGCCCATTGTAATTTTTACATTCCTTTATTACTTTCTAGAACAAGATAGACTATCTGGACCCATCAGTCATTTATATAAGAAATTAACTTTTGCAATATATTTGTCTTTGCCTTTTGCCTTCTAAGAAATCTGCTACCTCATTTTGTCTAATCTACTGGCACGCCCTATTAGAAGATGTAAGAGGATTGGATACCGTAAACTATTAGTTCATCACGGGACAAAAGTGGCTCGTCTTAATTTGTGTAATTAGCATCTTATATATGGACCAGCTGCCTTCTTGAACAAAACCAGAGGATAAGATTATTTTATTAATTGCATATTAATTCTTGCATGTGTCAGCCATATGGGGGATCTTTCTGAATCCACTGTAGCAAATCCATTATGAGAACAGGGTAAATTCAAGACCAATTGTATCTGCAGAGAACAAAACATTGGAGCCGTGAAAAATGCTTGTGTCATCCTAAGTACAACCCATCTGTGTCCCTCCTGCTCTTTGTTACTCATATTAACACATTTAAGAATGAAACAAAACAGAGTGAGTTTAGTAACAGTGTTTCTGGGGATTGATACCCCTTTCTTTGAAAAGAAGGTCTGGGAGGGACATGATAGCCTTATACCAGTATTTGAGAGGCTGCCACAAGGAGGAGGGGGTCAACTTATTTTTCCAAAGCACCAGAGGGCAAGACAAAAAACAATGGATGGAAAACTAATTAAGGAGAAAAGCAACTTGGAATTAAGGAGAAATTTCCTAACAGAGTGGGCAATTAACCAGTGGAACACTTTGCCCTTGCAAGTTGTGGATGCTTCATCACTGGAGGTTTTTAAAAAGAGATTGGATAGTTACTTGTCTGAAATGGTATAGAGTCTTCTGCTTGATCAGAGGGTTGGCCTAGAAGACTTCCAAGGATCCTTCCAATTCTATTCTGATTTAAGTTTTAATAATTGTATTAATTAATGTATTTTTCAGGGGGAAAGGTTACTTTACTTAGGGATGTTTACAGGCCATGCACAAATAAGTAAGGAAGTGTTTAGAAGAAAATGTCTACGGTACCAATTTGAATATTTATTTTAATTTATAAAATAAACTTTCTATTTTTTTCTGTGTGTATACTGAGATAAATTTTAACTTTTGCAAAGGCGGGGTTACTTTCATTGCATTACAAATTTTAAAAACACATAAGCCTGAGCTTATTAATTATTAAATATTAATAAAATAATTAATTTGTGAATTTAGAAAACATGTAGTAAAGACATGAGCTTTGTTTTCTCTAGAGCAGACAGACTCAGACCATGCAACTGTTTGTTATCTGTTTTAGCCTCCAGGCCTTTAATTGTCTTAGTTGCTCTATGCACTTTTTACAAAGTCTCAATAATTTTTTTGTAATGTGGTGATCAAAACTGGATGCAGTACAGTATTCCAGATGTGGCTGGAATTATTTAACTTATTGTGATTTATTATCTAACTTACTGTGTCTGGCTTATGAGGCTTGACTTTTGGTGCACTCATTGTGGCTGTATGTACATGCATATGTGATTATTATGTCACAGTAATCATTGGCAGAGACATACAGAATATGGTTGGAATAAAATATCACATTCCTGTACACTGAATAGTAAAAATGATTGATTTTCACATTTTGAAAATGCTGAAAGAATCTGTAGAATCATTTCTTTACTAAAAAAAAAAAAAAATCAATAGTGCAGATAATCCTTAATTTATGAGTACAATTGAGCCCAAAACTTCTGTTGCCGAGTGAGACAGGTGTTAAGTGATTTTGCACCATTTTATGTCACAGTTGTTAAGTGAATCATTGCAGTTGTTAAGTTAGTAACACGATTGTTAAGTGAATCTAGCTTCCTCATTGACTTTGCTTGTCAGAAGGGACTTGCAGCCATCATAAATATAAATTATTTGCCGAGCGTCTGAATTTTGATCATGTGCCCATGGAGATGCTGCAATAGTTGTAAGTTGAAAAAATGTCATAAGTCACTTTTTTCAATGCCGTTATAACTTCAAACGGTCACTAAATGAACTGTTGTAAGGCAAGGACTATCTGTAATGTAAATTGGTATCATGGAAACATATCACAAACTAAACAATTTATCAACTTAAAATGATGAATTAAATAGGAATGTTTTAATCTGCCACTGGAAAAAAAATATCAAACTTTTATGGAACCTCAATCGCAGGACTCTTGGTAGCATAAGAATAATACAATAAAATGTAAACAAATAGTGATAAGAAATAAAACCCACCATGGATATCTTAGCTTCAAGCCTTAGAACCTTCTGGAAATGCCCTGTTTTCAACTTGTTTCTGAAAAACAGATAAATCTGCTTCTGGAGTTATTGACTGGAGTCAGTGAGGGCTGTCCCCATCACTGAAAAATGCTTCTGGGCTCTGGGACCAAAATGGAAGACAATTCCCTTTTTCTCCCAACATCATCAAAATGGTTCTCTAGTGGGAAGATGTGGTCGTGCAGGTAAGCAACCACCAAACCATGAAGAGCTTGATAGATTCAAACCTGCACTTTAAATTGTATTGAGAATCAAATAGGAAATCAATATAGGACCTGCAAAACAGGTGTAATATGTGCCTACCTGTGAACGGTTGGGGCCACTGCATTTTGTACTAATCAGCACACTGAGTACCATATCAAAAAGTCCTGGATTGCACTTAGGAAATCTGGACATGGACAAAATTTCCATCTGTCAGTTACAAAAAGCCACACATGCTTGGATCCCCACATACACAGGTCAACATTACATTTTAGGTTCTTCAGAACAACTCAATGCATATGAAGGCCAATATCAGCTAAAGAGCTGGCAGCTGTGATTTCACATTGCTGTGTATATAATATTAATAATAAATAGTTTACAATAAACAAGTAGCTCTGAGTAACCAAAGCTTAGGGAAAGGAGCCAGTGTGGATAATTTAAAGAAAATACTGGTCCCCCAAAATTTGGATTTATCTGTCCATGGAATTTGTATTTCAATTTTATGAGACTCCTAAATCAAAATATAATTTTAATAATATGGACTACATTACATTTAGTGATTTACATTGTGTTGACCATGCTTTTCCTACTTATGCTTCTTAATTACTTAATGTGATTATAGTACATGTAATGTTCATAACTATCACATATGTGATATTCATAGCTATTCATAAATAGTCATATTTTTAAAAAGCCATAATCTCCATGATACTTTTAAATCTTTAGTTTATCTATATTATTTTTTTCTCTTTCATTCCTATGTTTTTTCAAAACTATTCATTTTTCAAAGGAAAAAGAAAAAATACTAGCTTAGTCTGCTGAAGTTAAAAAAAACCAAAGCCAGATAGATCTAATTGGTACTTGGATAGGAGACAGAAAGTCAACATGTACATGTAATCAGGAGTTAAGCTCTGGTGGTCTGCCACCTCGATGCTAATGTAGCTTTTTTTAAAATAAAGCCCAGCAAGATCTGGAATAGGGTGTATTGTTCTGACCATCACAGCTTAAAAAGAATATTGTGTACAAGAAAACTTACATAGCTTCCCCTTTTCACCTACCAGGTAGGGATGTTTTAAATTGGCTGTGGTATTCGAAAAGGAGACAATAACTATTGGTTGCCTACAGATGGCAGCATTTTACCTTTTTTCCAGATTTTGCAAATCTGTTATACTGTTTTGGGAAGTAGCTAATTATGCTTCGCCCATCACTGCCATCTGTTCTGATTTTTTTCGTTACAGAAAAATGAGTATAACAGGTTACCCATATGTTAGCTTCTTTTAAATGTCCTTAAAAATTTTTCTTCTTGAGCAAAACATTTTTATAGCACATATTGCAAAAATCCATAGCTGTCTTTGTAAAAAGTATTATGTTGATCACCATCACTTCCATTCTCATATGATACTATTCATGGAATATTTAATCTCATTTTATCTGACTAATAAAACTTTAAACACTGACCACCAGAGACACTTCCTGCTTTCTAGAAAGAGAGTGACTTTGTGTCTAAGGTAGGACTAGAACTCACAGTCTCCTGGTTTCTAGTTTGGAACCTTAATCACTACATCAAGCTGGCTTTCTTCTGATTTAGCTTACTGGAAATGGCCTGTGACAGGATTCATAGTACAATTAAAACAGATGTATTATGAGGATGTCATGTCCTTGTTGGAGTCTGATTCTGAGGGGGAGAATGAGCAGCTGATAGGGTGTGGGAGTGTGGCTCCAGTGGCTGTGGAACAAATGGGAGAAGAGCACAGTCCAACTGGGCATTCAGAGGAAGACCGAGGGCCATCCCCTCTTCATCCTAGGGCATGCAGGGAGGAACAGAGAAGGGAGCAACATGGCTTATGAGAGAGAAGGCCCTGATCCCTTTCATTAGTTGCAGCTGGGAGAGCAGGTTATAAGTGGGGCATTTGCGCACGGCTCCTTGCTGGAAGCAAAGCGTGGATTATTTTAGTAGAGGCTTATCTGAGTTTTGGCATACTCCCAACTGTGGGTGCTGCATTATCCTTTGAAAGTCTGCAGTTTATCATCCTGGCCTGCCGGTGTTAATTACTTCAGTGTGGTTTATGTTAGTTTTTTATTTACTAATTATCTTTACTTTGAGTTCCAACTGCATTTCTGCTCTAGTAGACTGTTTTTTGAAGAGTTTGATATCCAGCTGAGGATAATTGGACATTGGGGCCAAGTTGGAGGCATTAAAGGGAATTTATTCTACTTTGGTGACTTTGTTATTTTTGTGTCATTCCCCGGGTCATCACAGAGGAAGGCCATTTTCATTTTTAGATGCCAACTCTAGGTTAATGATTGAGATAACAGTTCTGTGTAGAAGTTGGTACCTCTTAGATTGTGCATTCAGCTAAAGTAAATGTACTAAATAAGTGCCAGGAAGCTTGCAACAAAGCACTGAGTAAATAAGCAGAGTACTGAGCAGATGGTAACGCACAGTATTATATTTAAATAATTAAGCAAATTCAGAAGTGGCATTGAGCTATCAGTGGGTAACTAGAAGCAGAACTGACTTGTTGCTATTTAAACTTGGATGAATTTATTGCACTGAAAAATAAAGGCTTTTATGCAGCACTTTTTTTCTGTCTCTTCAAAGACACAGTATATTATTTGTTAACATTTTAGTTCAGAATATATTCCGTGTCTTTGTAGAAGGAGCTTTGTAAAAACAATCTGTCTTCACCAATTTTGAAAATTAATGTGTACTAAGATCCATATGTATGTCATACTTGCTTTGTCTACATTAATTTCTTCAAAATAATTTTGAGTGCTATTTAAAATTCTGAAATTTGACTTTCTCTTTTACATTTTTTGCAAAAACAACCACTGCCTATAGTCACTCTGTGAGGGGGAGAGAGAGAGACATTAAGGAATTGAGGACTTCGATTCTTTGTTGTTCAGATGTTCTGAATGTCAATAGAGGAGCATCAAGGTTTTTTTGTATAGACACATGATAAGCTTACAGTCTGAAACTCCTATTGGTTGAGATTTCCTGAGGGGGTTGCTAATTTATTTGTATTGATTGTAATGTTGACTGTTTACACTTTAATCTCATTTTCTTTTTTTAAGGTCATGTCTTCCTTGACCTTACAGTAGATTACAGTAGAAATATATGTGGCTGTTCTGTCTGCTGCTGACCTGCATGCTAATTTATTGGCTATATTATGAAGTATTTCATTAATATATTTTGTGTCTATTTTATACTTCTTTTTAATATTCTTTTAAATATTGGTGATTTATGAAATTATTTGTTGTAATGCTTACAGAACACATTGGAACCAACTTTCATATTTAAATACAGAATTGGGATTTTGAAACAGGCCATGGAGCCTGGTTTTGGAAGATAACATTTATGACAATTCCATAATTTATTCTTTGAAGTTGAATGCCTATAAAGCCCTCTGTGTTGAGTCATAGTATAAAAAGTATTGTGGCCAGGGTTTTATATATATACCGTAATTTCTGAATTCGGCATGCATATTTTGATTTATGGAAGCTATAATTTTGATTCCTGAGGCATAAGTTTATATAGTAGCATCACAGGCCTTGAAATAATTCTATGGAACTATGAGTATTTTACCAAATTGTTATAAATTTGACATACGTATCACTTTCAGGGGAGTATACTGTTCTGCATAGAGTTAAATGGTGAATGTTGGACTAAATTATTTCCGTCTTTTTTCATATTATAAAGTTCTGATCAAGGAAATCACATTCCTTTGTTTCATCAGTGTGAATTGGCCATACAGAAGATCCTCACAAATACTAGTATCTTATTCTCTTATTAATATTGTACTATTACTATTACTATTACTATTACTATACTATACTATACTATACTATACTATACTATACTAGTTATAAATATCTTATTCTGATGCGCTTATGCTTGTAGTCTGTAATGATAGAGAAAATGAATCATAGTAATCAAGGATACTAGATTTACCCTGTTCAGAAAGTGCTATTATTTATGGTAAAATAAGATCATTATAAGAGACTCTCCTTTTACTTTCTTTGTCTCTGATCATAATCCATTTTATTGTCAATCTACCAATCTCCTTCTCAGGATTTCTGATCCCCTGAAGAAGCTGCCATGAATTTCTTTTAAGCGATTACCTACTTTGTAATCTTCTGTGCAAAGATGTTTTATGTGTGGCTCTTGCTTTGGCTTATATGGTGCACAGGTTGTTGGGCTTTTGTTTTTGTTTTTAACAGCTGTTTAAAGGAAAAAAATGTGACTTACTTTCTGATTCTTCTCCAGATCCCCAGTTTAATTAATTATCACTTCTTAGAAGCCAAGGCAGTATTAAGATGCATGAAGGCTGAAGCTGCCTGGTTGAAAGAGACTATTGTGAGTGGAGTTCAGTTCATGATGGGAGGACAGCTAAATTCATTGCTTCTTGGGACAGGTTTTGTGACAAGAACTCACTTTTGTTCTGAGGCATAATGCTAGGGGTTGGCTAAGTCTAGATGATTTGAAAAGGAAAAAAAAAAAGCCTTATAAATTATTTATCACTAATTCTTGTAGAAGTATTTCATAACCACTGCAGTAAAATGTTTGATTAGATAAATAGTCCGAATATCAGTGGGAAGGAATTTAATGATTTTTTTCATGTTTTGTTTGTTTGTTTTGTAGAAATTTATTATGGCATCTAATTGGAATAAATAAGTATTGTTTCTTAAGGTTTCTCTTTGAGTACGTTGTACAGTATATTACATGAGAGAGAAGATTCAGTGCTTTAAAATGAAGCCTTAAATTTTGCTTTATCTGTTTGAATTGGAAAACAACCAGTGTGTAGCAACCAAAATATATCTTTTTTGTGATACCTCATTTGGCAATGCTTCTAGCTTAGTATATTTGTCATGATAAAGAGTGCATATGTTTTCTCTACCAAAACACTGATTTATCACTTTATATATATAACAAATGCATTTGGCACATTAAATGAAAACATTCTTTGGAGGCAAGCCATGTTAATCTATGGTTGCCGTTGTTGAATCAAGCCACTGCTACCATAGTGCTCTATGATAGCACACCAAGCATCTGATGAAGTGAGCTGTAGCTCACCAGAGCTTATACCTTTTAATGAAATGCATTGGTTTGAATAACTGCTACCAGATTTATTCTAATTGTACTGTGAAAGAATTACCCTTTAAAGCTCTTAAAATTTATGTATTATATTTTAACATGCCCAAACATTATTCAAAACTTTACACAAATCTCCATTAGCTTGCATTATATGTTATTAAGTTTATATTATACCCTTCCTTCAAAGAATTCCCAATCATGAACATAAATTCTGTTTCCTGTTGTAATGTAGATTGCACTGGAAAATGATGACTTGTCCAAAGGTGGAGTGAAAATTGAATCTTTCCTGTCCTAGAATGCATAGAATTCAGGTGGTCCTTCACTTACTAACACAATTGGGGCCAAGAATTTCCATCATAAGTCATATAACTTCAGGAGGCATGTATTATTATTGTATGCATGGTATGTATGTATATATGTATGTATGTATGTATGATCGATCGCACAGATTGCAATCATATATGTGACTGTGGAGTTGATCCAATAGTCCTAAATGCGAGTATGGGTTGTAAGTCGCCTTTTCTAAGGTTGTTGTAACTTTAAACTGCAGTTAAACTAATGGCTGTAATTCAAGGGCTACTAGTATTTCATATGTTAATATAATGAACATGCATTAACCTACCACCTTAGTTTGCACTTCCTGAATTCCAATCAGAAATAATATGTCTGTTTCAGCATTAGTTTATCTAATATGGAATATTTATGTAAAGCAAGAATATTCTTAAAGATTATTGCTAATAAAATGTGGGAAAGTAAATGTTTCCAGTTTGATAGAAGATTGAAAAAAAATCAGTTTAGAAATATAGGTTCAAACAGCAAAATAATGAATTGGAACATGTGGAGATTAGATACTTCATTCCTAGCACATTTAAATTATCAGTTACTCCATTGTTATGCTAGTAGGTGAAAAACTTAATGAAACATGACAATCTTTCTTCTTACAATAATCACATTGTTATAATCAAAGTTGAAAACAGTTAAGTGTTTATTTTGTTTAGGCTTATTAACAATGCAGTACATTCTGCATTTGGTTAAATGTTGATTTAACAGCCAAAATAAGATTTGGTACTGGTAATATCCATCTATCCATCCATCAATATTAAAATTCTTGACCCATCACATCATTTTTGCTGAAACATAATAAATGGATAATGATCTATTCAAATTTTTGTGGCCATCTTTCTTTTAATTTTTCCAAGCTTCTTGAGGTTCTTGTTTTATTCTAAAATATTCAGAGTTTTAAATTATGCAAAACTAGAGGAAACTCTATTTGATCACTTTTTTTTCCAAATCATGAAAAGCTACAGGGGTAATAACAGGATTGTAAAGGGGCACACATGGACATATCTTCATTTTCCCCTAACACCATCTAAATATTGAGGACTTTTCAATACTATATGGCTAAGATATTCTATGTCTCTAGCAACTCTTTTAGATAATATTTTGCTAGCTTTTTTTAATGTCCATAATACAGAACTTCTGTATACAACTTCTGCTGTAACTTTGGTCATTAAACAGTTGACTGTAAGTTGAGAATAACCTGTGTGTAGCAAAGTTAACTGTTCTGAGAGTTAACCCACTAAAGATTGGATATTGCAATATGTATATTGTTTATGCTCACTAGATAAGTTGTAATCAATTTGATACATGCTCTACTTACCTTACATTATTTTCATTTCTACCTGTGATTTTGCAAATATTCAAGCTTCATTGAGTGCTTCACAATAGCATATTATTATAAGAGAGAAAACTAGTCATCAAGAATTCTTTCACTATGGAAAATTAAATTCAAAACAGTTAAGCATGAAACTTCTCAGCAAATATGTTTTTCTTCGTTGATAAACCTTGAATTATTAAAAGTGCATAATTCAATAATATTTTCATTATTCTGTCAGTCTTGTACTAGTTGCCTCCCTATTAAGATGGATAGAAGCCTTTGCACTGCTTATTGTTTTTATTCTGGTATACGCTGATGCAACTTTTAAGAGAAGTTCTCTCCTGAAGGTAATTAATCATTGTCTATCCATTTACATTGCTGTGGTGAAACAAAGTTGGTTGAAATGTTAAAGAGGAAAACTATTAACGCAAATGGCATCCCAAAGCTTTGAGTCTATCTGGCCTCTCTTGGAAAGGATTGAAATGGCCCCTGCTGTTGGTGTTTCTTTGGGGAAATGAGAATTCCTTTCAGTGTCAAGCTAAGACATCACTTAGTCTTTCTTTGAAAGGGCAGTCTGACTTCTTGAGCCTCACCATTGTGCTACAGGCATGCCCCGCTGAGCACATTAATAGCGTGCTTAGCACTGTTCTCTGCAAAAAAATATGTGAATTGCTTCCAAAGGGAGGAAAGAGATTATGCTTTCACTTCAAAAATCCTTCACTTACCAATATTGTTTAAGATGTCTTAGATAGAAATTATACCTAAGTGGGAATTGTAGTCGTAAGTTTTAATTAAATCCTGTGAGTGAGTTAAGGAATGACTGAATGGAAAGATAAACTGTACAATGGTGTTTTATTATACAATCTTGTATAGAATAGAAATTGGCAGGTAAATGTAACACTGGAAAGCAGAACAATTTAAAGGAAAATTATTTTGGAAGCAGCCCAAAGGATCAAAATATATAAATGGAGGGGGGAAAGGCACTTTATGATTTGAAAACACACACACGCGCAAAACAACTCTATAGGAATTTTATAGCAGTGCTGGAATCATGCTGACTATAAAGGCAGTCCTTGATAGAAAAGAAGAAGATGGATTTAAAAAAAAAAAAAGCTGAGTATTTCACTGTGCCAGACAATTAAAAAAAAAATCATATTCACAATAGGCGAGGATGAGAAAAGTCCTGCCCATTAAAGCATCTACCTCATATTCTGTCCTATAAAGGATTTTGAAGATCCCATTAAGGTAATGATGGTGGTGGGAGGATGATGTACATGTTATTGTTCTCGTCTTTGTAAAGTACAGTCTACAGGGGAAAGAAGAACTCTTGGTTCCCTAAGAGAAGTGGGGTGGAGAGCGCAGAGAGAGAAAGTGAGAATCTATGAATGAGCATTGAAGCAGAAATCTCCATCTTGCTTCCATGCAAACATGAACAAAGATTGGTTCCCCTTGCCCCCACCTTCTCCTCACATTGTAACTGGCTGTTGCAGGCACAGCATTATGTTTCTGTTAATGGTTTCTAATTGGTAGGATGTTTCATTGCAGCGCGGAGCTTGCTTTTTAAACGAAGGAACGAGGAAAGGGGTGGTGTAAGGATGAACAAAGTTAGCAGAAATTGTAAGAACTGTTGGGGAAGCTCTGGAATTTAGTTTCTGCACGATACTTCTCGCTCTCTATGGAAACCTGGAGTGAGCAAGGCATTTCCTACTGAAATGGGGGTGCTTATCAATA
The DNA here is from genome assembly GCA_033807585.1 of Hydrophis major. Taxonomy (NCBI): domain Eukaryota; kingdom Metazoa; phylum Chordata; class Lepidosauria; order Squamata; family Elapidae; genus Hydrophis; species Hydrophis major. The sequence continues at coordinate 322,735,138 of CM066328.1, read as the reverse complement.
CAAAGCTCAAAGCCTTAATACAGTTTTTCAAGAAAAAGAGTAAGTAGGCATGGTGTGTGTGTGTGTTTTTTTTTTAAAACTGTTTAGATTTTTGGCAGAAAAGCATTACGAAAACATTGTATAACCTGCTCTTATTTCTCCAACTGTCCATAGCATTGTTTAGTGTCCTGTGCTTTGATATTGTGTGGAGGCAGCTTATTAAACTGGTGCTCTAAGCACCTGCCCTAGCTTTTGTTGAGCTTGTAAATTTTTGAATTGCCGCTTCCTTGTTTTCTTTTGTGTGCCTGAATTACCCACGGAGAAAGGAGAAACGCTTTTTGATCCAACCCAGCCATAGTAATCCTGAAAGAAACTTGATACAAGCAAGAGTTGATTGTATAGAGATGTTTAGCCAGCTGAAGCCTTATATAGCCCTTTCAGCCCCATGCTTATGCAAAACTATTGCAGGACCCCCTTTGCTTTGTTTCGTTGCTCTCTCCAAACTTGTCATAGGTGTTTCAAGGGTTTCAGTCCAGGCAGATCACAAATTGTTCTAACTTGCTAGTAATATGCATACATATGTATTTTTTTTTTAAATAAAGCTATTCTGCATTTAACTCAAAAGGAATTTGGTGGCAATAGTCTGCTCTCAGCATTTATATGGCAAACCTCATTTAATTCTGTATTCAGCACCTGTGATTTTTCTCTCCCGCTTGTTTTCTCCGTCTCTGTCATTTCATCCATTCTAGGTAAAGATTGAAAGTGATCGAAGTGTCAGGTAGATGGCCCATCTTTCTGTTCATTATTTTTTGGGGTGGTGGTGATGGGAGGGGGGCTGGGGTTTATTTAGCAAGGCTTAAGAAGGCAGTCAAGCATTGTGTCAGCATGATCTACCTGGCTGCATGAGATGGCCCTTGTAATATATGGTGTAATAAATGAGGATGACCTTAGAATTCCTCAAGCAGATCTTGCTGACTCCCATTAGTAAGATGTGCATGAAAAACTCTAAGGGCAAACCGGTCGTATTCATAGGCTGGCCGAAATACTGTGGCCACATCAAAAGGGAAGACTTTTTTTTCTGTAGGGTCATTTATCACAGTTGGTTAATTTGTGGTGAAAAAAAAAATGCAATTTCCCCACTAATGGTGTTATTATTTACCTACATAACTTCTCAGTGCATATTCCATTACACAGATAATCCTCAACTTACAACCACAACTAAGGGCAAAATTAGTATTGCTAAGTGAGACATTTGTTAGGCGAGTTTGCCTCCATTTTACGACCTTTCCTGCCACAGTTGTTAAGTGAATCATTGCAGGGGTTAAGTTTGTAACATGGTTGTTAAGCAAATCTGGCTTCCCCCCATTTTCGGAAGGTCGCGAAAACATGACCCCGGGATACTGCAACCGTCATAAATATGAACCAGTTGCCATGCATTCTGAATTTTGATGATGTAACGATGGGGAGGCTGCAACGGTCATATAAGTGTGAAAAACAAGTCAAGGACTACCTGTGGTTACATAGCAGTTTGTGCTTTGTTAATAAAATCTAATAAAAGATGGGTGCTGAGTTTTGCATCTCTTAAGAGGAATACCATCCAACCTAAAGGTGTTGCTTTTTCAAGAGGCAACTAAACTTTCTTGTTTTTCTTTGAGGACCTTTTGCTTCTCATCCAAGAAGCTTTTTCAGCTTTTTGGGTGAGAAGCGAAACGTCTTCAAAGAAAAACAAAATGCAGTTACCTCTTGAAAAAGCGCCTTTATGAAAATTGTATTCACTTATTTGAGCGCACACACAAAACACACACACACACACACACACACACAGAGTCTAATAACTCCTTCACAAAATTACAATTTATATCAACTTTTTGATCTTTGTGAAGGGCATACCTACATTTTTTTAGTGGACTTGTGCAGGTCTAGAGTTGGGCTCCACTATTTGTGAAAAGCACTATAGTGTCATCCAAGGAAACAAGGAATTCCGGAATTTATCTTAAGTGAAGACCATATGAAAGCAGAATTCTGTCTATCCAATGCTATATTTACAAAGAAAATATAGTATTTGTAAATCAATATATAAGCAGTATCCTTTTGCAAGTAGCCCTTGACTTACGTTCACAAATGTGACCAGAATTTCCATTGCTAAGCAAGTCAGTTTATTTAGTGAGTTGTGCCCAATTTTACAACCTTTTTGGAACTATTATTAACAAATTACTGCAGTTGTTAAGGGAATCATGTAGTTATTAAGCAAACCAAGTTTCCTCCATTGACTTTGGTTGTTGGAAGCTGCCTAGGAAGCTTGGAAATAGAGATCATGACCTCAGGTTGCTGCAACCATCATAAACGCATGCCTGTTGCCAAGCACCAATATTTTTATCACATGACCATGGGGATCTGTGACAGTCATAAGTGCAATGAATAATCATAAGCATTTTTAAAAGAACTGTAAACAAATGGTTGTAAATTTAGGGTCACCTGTAATTTATTATTTGATCATACTATCCCTTTCCATAAGTGCTTTATGCAATCCATTTCCATTGGCAATGTTCTGTTTCTGTGGCAAACCTAAATGGAAATATCATTTGCACTCTGTTTTCCTGGCTCTACCTGGCAGTCATATAGGCTGAGTTCTAGTAATTATGGGCTGTCCAGAACAGTAGTAGGTTCCTACCTTGGTCGCTACCAGTTTGGTAGGTGATTGTGCATGCCCGCACGCCCCTAACACGCCAATCAGCTGAGAGGATGAAGAAACAAAAGCTAGGAGTGATCCTCCTAACCGCCCATGCACTTGTCATTTCTTTTATCCTCTCACCTGATCGTAGGAGGAACCGGTAGTTTTTTCTGCTACTGGTTCGGCCATACCAGTAGGTTTTTTTTTACTGCCAGTTCAGCTGAACCAGTAGTTATTTTTACTGTCGGCTTGGCTGAACTGGTCTGAACCAGTAGCATATCACCACTGGTCTAGAACCTTTTTTGGGGGAGGAAGAGATACATTAACTAAGTATTGAGATATGGAAAAGGATTGCCTCCCAATCTATTATCCTGAAGTTTCTGTCCTCATTTCTTCATCTGCTTGTTCTAACTAGAAAAATGTCTGCCTCCACCCTCTCTGATTCCGAATTGGGAAAATTAATCATTGAAGTATTTCTGTCTCAGGTCCTGCCAGAAGAAATTGGTAAGGATCCAGCAGCCTTTCACAGCACAGAAACCCTTACATTTAGAACCTGCCCCGCTAGCGTTTTCTAGAGGGAAGTCCAAATGTTGTTTCCAACACACTTGAGCATTGTGGGAACAGATTAACTGGAGGACTTAATTATCTATTGAATTCTCTGTCTGCTTGTGTTCAATATTGGAAACACCACTATATGTGTCTCACACTTTTAGGAGATTGTTAAAGTGAGGCAGGCAAACTTCTAACTTAAAGGAGACTTTAGTTTGAGAAAGTATCCTTTGAGTTTCATTGAGACCTCAGAAAAGCTGTTCTTTACAGACTTTTTAAGGTGGGCTAAAGTGTTCTGCCTGTTTCAAAGTTACATTCATCTGCCTTTGGAATATGTTATTTTTTTCAATCATTTTGTAATTATTTAATTACATTTATAAACACTTAATTGTTAGGGAGCTTGCAGTTTACAATATAAAACACTGAAGACACTTTATAAAATAAAAGTATACAAATAAACACTCTACAAAGCATAAAGTAAAATGAAACTAACAGCCAAATTATAACCAAGGATAGAATCAATCCAAATGCCCTCTGGAAGTTTTAAACAATTTGTAAAAGTCAGACAAGGTGGGAGAATAGAAGAATGTCCCGTGTTATTATATACACTGTTTCTAAAGATACTTGTGTAAGTATTTTCATTCTTTTTAGTGAGGAAAAGTGGAACTAATTAAATAAATAATTGGGTATTTATTTTATATCACTCAGGGCTGGTTTTTAATAATAAAGTTCTATCTAAATGGATTGGGTCCCAAGAGATTCCTTTTGCTTTTGTGCTTTTATCCTCTGAGGTTGACTTGTCTACTCCTTTCATGAATGAGAAGTTTATGTAAATGAGGGCCTGGGTCAGAGCCTTCTTTCTGTTTGTGGAATTCTTTGGTCAGGCTGAACAATTCTGAACACTCTCCTCTAATATTTTAGCAAGCTATTCCAGAAGGTTTTTTTATATCTGTCCTGAATTATATCTTCCATGCCCAGGGAAGCAAATGACTATGCATGCATAGATATGCAGAGACAATCTGGGAAGGATCTCAAAATGCTAAGACTTCCAGAGATGCCGGTCATCTAAATATGTTTTTTGCACTAACACATTTTGCTACATATCTTTTCAAATCATAATCCTACTCCATTAGACTTGTACAATACTAATGAATATCTTCTGAGGTCAGACCGGGCCTTAGCTGTATGTACTATGTTAAGTCCTGGGTCCTCCAAAGAGTCTTTGGGAAATTATTTGAGTCTTTGTTTCATTTGAAGTGTGTTGTTGCTTGCTGCCGAACGTGTTGTTTTGTTATAAGTTATTGTATTGCCTTCATTAAAAAAAACTATATCTGGAAGGTATAAGATACTCTATTGCCTTCAGTTGGAGTCACATATTAGCTGCCATAAATAAACACAGAAGGAAATTGAAAAAAAATACTTCAAAAAACATCATACAAATGCTTCACACTGTTTTTCAAGCTGTTGGACTGTGTTGTAGCAAACCACATAAAAGCCTTTCTACATATAAAATAGAGTGAGCAATCAAAATGGTTGTTATTACTTCTTTCATTTCTCTGAGTTGATCAAGTTATTTCATTCTTTTAACTTTTAGTGTTTCACACAGCATTAAATTTATTTTAATCTTTCCGCTCTTTTATAGCTGTCTCCAACCTAGATGAAGAGAGTAGATGGACAGTTCATTATACAGCTCCCTGGCATCAGCAGGAGAATGTCTTTTTACCTTCCACCAGGCCACCCTGCATAGAGGAGCTGCATCGTCAGGCCAAATTGAATCTGAAGTCCGTGTTGAGAGGTAGGAATGTTACAAATATATATGTTCAGTCAACAAGATCACACCCATGCCACCTTTTGTTTCCTTAAGGGCTCACTTATCTTTTCAAAGTCCTTCATTTTCCCAGTTTTTCCAGTTTCCGGTTTTTCCAAACTTCATTCACAAACTTATTTATTTTCACTAATGTGTTTGGGGAACCAAACAGGTTTGTTCTGTCACTTTGAAGTCTAATGCACAGTGTTGCCTTTAATCCCTGTCCAAAACCGAGGAAATGAGAATTCCCAGTCTTAGAACATCCAGTAGAGAAAAAGTTTAGGATATAGAAAAAGCACAAATTGCTCAGAAACTGTTATGACAAATGATTAGTTCAGATTAGTTCGCTTCTATAGCCTGGTATTTATTAAATTATTTTGATACAGAATTTAGAAGAATGGTAGCTGCTGAGATACCCTGAAAATAACTGAAATATAAGCTGATAGCTGAAAAACTATTTTCTCAATGCACTATTTTCATTTTTGCATTTTTGCATTATATTGTGGCATTTTAATAAAAATCTCATTGCTATTTTGAAGTTCCTTTAAAAAAATCTTAGCTGATATCTTGGGTGGAGTTTGTTTTGTACATAAATATTGAAAGCATGAAGTTAGAATATCAGGCACTGCTGTTTGAAAAGTTCATTGTAGGCAAAGTTGTTTGAATAATGTAATTAATTGTTTAATGTAACAGTAGAAGTTAGTAACCAAATAACAAATATTTAATATAAAAATATCAACCCTTTTACTTCCAAAAGTATTTAATGAGGTGGTTTTTAATTTGTTACAGTGCTCAATATTAAATGACATATAGTTTTATACAGTAGATTTTAGTTGGAAAAACAGCTGCCATAATCTCAGTATGGAAAATGTATTCCTAACTGAAAATCTCTGTGCTCTGTAATTTCTCACCTCACATGATAAAGAGTTGGTTTCAAAGGTGGTTGACAAGAATAGAAATGCTTGAATATCTGTTGGTTCAAGTGAAGTGGAGCAGGATGTGAAAATATATTGTTCTTCAACTGTGGTCAGAAAAATGGAATGATTCCATACAGAGTTTTTACTCCTGCAGTGAAAAGGTGTTGTGTAACAGTTCTATCTTTCTTCCTCAGTGGATTTTCTCTAGAAAGAAGAATAAAAACTTAATTGGTGGGGAAATAGGATAGTTAAAAATGAGGGCACAACAATATCTGGATTGTTATAAAATGTTGTAAATGTGGCAGGACAATTATGCAATAAAAGCTTTACCTGAACTAGGTTGCATCCATATTACAGAAATAGACTGAATCCTGTATGGGTACTTCCCTCATGTTTCACTTTTGCACGTATCCCTGCATAACAAAGACTCCTCTAAAGCAGGGCTGTCAAACTCCCAGCCCACAAGTCAGATGCATCATGCCCTGGCCACGCGCCCACACCTGGTTTAGCAAAGGGGGAAAATGTCCTGATACATCACATGACACTGCTGTGATGACATGAGTTTGACATGCCTGCTCTAAAGGGTTCACATTTCTCCAAAACTTCCAGGTGGAAATGATCAGAAAATTCTGTTCTGGTGCTGGATGCTATTCTATATACAGAAAGATATTCTAAAAGTAGAGTCTACGAACCAGAATGAACTCTTGTTGTATTCATTTGTTGTTAAATTTTCTTAGAAATGATTTATAAAAATTCTTCTAGGATGCTTTTTCAAATCTACTATTAAAATTCTAGAATTAGCCAGTAGACTTCCATCCTCATATGATCCTGGGATCAGGCAAGGTCAGCTAGGGGCTTCTATCTGTTAATTTTTATAACTAACTCTGCAGTATATGTGTTTATACGAGAAATATCAAATTACTTTTGTGTATAAAAATTGAATATTTTCCATTCAACAAAAACTGAACAGCAAAATACACAGCTTGAATTTTATTTCCTTATTCAGGATTGAAGACAAGCTACTCTAATGCAGTAAACAAAAGGTAGAAGTACAGGTAGTTCTCAACTTATGACCACAATTGAGTCCAATTGTGTTCTGTTGTTAAGTGAGAAATTTGTTAAGTGAGTTTTGCCCCATTTTATGACCTATCTTGCATTAGTTGTTAAGTGAATCACTGCAGTTGATAAGTTAATAACCTGGTTGTTAAGTGAATGTGGCTTTCCTATTGCTTATTTTGCTTGTCAGAAGGTTGCAAAAGGGGATCAAGTGACCCCAGGACAAATAAAAACAAATATATATGCAACAAAATTAAAACACACACAAAAAATCACAAAACAGTCATTAACATGTAAAACAGCCCTAATGTTAATTCTTCATCCATAATTGGATTACCTCCAACGTTGCTGTAATAGACTTCCATTCATGCAGTGAATGTTGTATGTCTTAGCGAGGCTTTCAGATTGGCTCCACAGTATGTCCCAGTTCTCTGGAATAAATTTCAGGGGGTTGTGAATACAGAGATTCTGTTTCTGTCACACTACATCTTCTGATGATGATTATAATTGAGTATAACTCATTGTCCCCATGATTCTTCTCATGATGGTCCTATGAACCAAGAAGGTGACCAGTGAATGAATCAGCCAACTTTCATCTCGAAAAGTGCATTTTAATTTGAAATCTATATAAATAGTTTGCTGCAGTGAATGTGTCCAGTCCAGTCTGTGTTTGAGGGGAGACTGCAACTTGTTGCACTGACCCTAAAGCTAATGATAAATTGGGTTTAGAGCAGGATATCTGAATGTTATTTATTATTTGTCTGTTTGGGGGGGAATAGTTATGTTTGACATATGCCTATATAGTGCCTTTGTATCAAGCTTGTTGTGGTTAGCCAGCAGGAGGTACAGATGGCTGAGGAGAGTGAGGACTCTGATGAAGGGCCAGGACCATCAGGGAATGGACTGCTGCCTACAGAGATTGTGGGGGCAGCAGTAATGAGGAAGTTCCCGAGGAGCCTGTGCCAAGTGCATGTGCACGAAGGATTGCTCGGAAGAAAGAACAATTACAGCAGCACAGGCGACTCAGGAGTAAGGCTGCAAGGTAATGGCCCCTCCCTCAAGAGGATAAAAGCCAGATTTGGAAAAGCGTTCTTTGCAGATAGCAAAGAAGCTCTGAAGCTCAACTGGTGGACATCTTAGTTTGTGTTTGGAAAATCTTGTAAATTAGTTCTTATCTCTGGGTTTTTGGCAGCCTTGACAAACAACTTGGCAAGGCTGTTTCTTGTCGGAGCTAATTAGTGGAAAGCAGCCTTCAGAACAGAATTCGTTATTAAACCTTAAAAGGTGGGGGCTGCTGCCTTTGTCTGTGTTTCCTCTTTGGGAACCCGGTTGGGTCAGAACACAAGCTATAGAGAACTAAGCAGTTAAAAACTATAATATAGTATGTCATTGTAACAATCAACCAGCCTTTTGTTTTGTCAATCTGTTGGAATTCCTGACTCAGTTAAAAAAAGAAAGGTGTCTCCCCCCAAAAAAACTGCAGTGAAATATGCTGTGGATATAGTTCATGAACCTGCTTTATATTCCAGGCTGGGATTTTTTTTTTCAGAAACAGCCCAAATGCTGCTGTTAGCATTAAAAAAAAAAAAAAAACTAAGCTTGATATGAAACAGTCCTTGTGGCACCTCATTTCTGCTGCTGATAGGGTTTTTTTTAAGTCTATAGAAATGAGTCCTGTTCCACTTGATGCAAACTTCACTGCTGAGGTTTGCCATATTTAGATCGTTAGACAGAAATAGATCCTTATCAGAATCAAAAAGTTTGCATTTAAAAGTCCACTTATGATCCAGATAGCTGTTGCAATTATATTAACTATGGTTTGTACTACTGTGGCCATTTTTAATAGATAAAACCATTTTATAAACATCTGTATTAATTTTCAGCTATTCCTATAAAACAGAAGGATAATTTCATTGTAATGTATGTTGATTAGTGTACATTTAAAGTGACAATAAATGTTCTATTTCATTGCATTCACTTTGAGAGGCTTTCTGATATGCAGTTCATATGCAACAATGGCTTAGCAGACTAGTTTGGCTTGGGTTTTTTTTGTCACATAAATCTGCATTAATGAATTAATTGGAAAACATTGAAGATATTAATGCTGACTTGGAGAACATCCAGAGCTTAATCCAAAGCGGAAGAAAAGGTTTGTGCATGGTCAAAAAACTATGTCCTCATATGAGGACTCAATGATTTTCAATAACTGTCAATAAGTTGCCACCATTCCCTTTTGGAGAAAATTTGTTGAAAAGATGGTCAGTCTTTAATTCTGAAACAAATTAGTTCAGAATTAGCCAGTCTTGTTTTATGTATGTACCATAGTTAATAAAGTATGAGTTTGAGGTTAAGTGCAGGGTTCTGGCCCTGCACTTCTGATTGGCTGTTAGGCGGCCAGATCGGATTGGCTAGTTCTTAGGAATCCAATTGGCCCTTAACAGAGGATTATTATTGGTTTAAAGTACTTGCGTTCATAGCTCGCTATTGGACAATTCTCACAAAGGTTGCCTATATAAGGCAGGATTCACTGTTGTTGTTTTGAGAAGTCACTATGCTAATAAAGAGCTGAAAGTCACTATTCAGAGGCTGTCTCCATTTACTCCAACCCATGTCCAAGTACATAACACTGGCGACGAGGATGGGATTTGGAGACGTCTGAACCTAAGAAGTCAGGAAGCAAGACCGAGCACGTGGAAGACGACGCCAACAACGGAACCATGTCCAGCAGCATTGTACCACCCGCTCCAAACCAAGAGGATTGGGAATCCTACATGGATCGCTTCCAAATGTTTCTTGAGACGAATAATTTGAAGGACGCCACACCAGCAAAAAAGCGGGCACTGTTCCTGACGCACTGCGGCCCGGCTGTTTTAAAATGGCAAAAGCACTCGCCAAACCTCGAGAAGTGAAAGCCATGAGCTGGGACGACCTCGAACCCATCCTGAGAGATCATTACGCGCCAACCATGCCTACACTTGTGAGACGCCACGAGTTTTATCAAAGGAACCAGCGAAAAGGAGAGAGCGTGGCTGATTTCGTGGCAGACATCCAAAATTTAGGAGGCCTCTGGGGGTTCGCCGATTTCGAAGAAGCACTGAGAGACCGAGTAATTCTGGGATTAGATGCGCTAGGCGTGCAGAGCAAGCTGATGGCAAAAGGCGACATCAGCCTTGCTGACGCCATCGCCGAAGCCATGGCTGCGGAGGCGACAAAAAAGTCGGCTGCACAATTACGGCGAAGCTGCACTTCGGCAACACAACTGACCGGCGAAATCTTACCCAACTCAGAAGGGCAGCTCGTTACAAGGCACCACGAGGACCTCTCTTCATCGTCAGACAGCGACGAAGAAGGGGTCCATCGAATGTGGTCCGACTGGGATCCTCGCCCTAAGCTCTTACGCCCTTGCGCTGGCTGTGGAGCAAACCATGCCAGGGCCGAATGCAAATTCCGCGACGCACTCTGCCATGAGTGCGGGAAATGAGGCCACATTAGCCGGGTCTGCCGCAGCTTACCAGGACCCAGCCAGGCCTCAAAAGGGGCCAACTATCGCCAATCGACAGGAAACCATCCTGTAAGGCGAGAACCAGTAAACCACTCCTACAGAAATCGCGCTTTGCAAAAAGAAGAGGTTCACCATACTATCACTACAGGTCACGCCTCAGTCATGGACACTAAGAAAATTCGAGTCACGGTAGCCATCGAGAACCAGTCTTGCCACATGGAGGTCGACTCGGGATCATCCCTCTCGATGGTGTCTTGGAAGACACTCAAGCAACTTATCCCCACAATCCAACACCAAGACCTCCAATTTCAACACCTCATCCTCAAGGACTGCCAAGGAAATCGAATCCCCGTGGTCGGGTCCTGCCGAGTCCGAGTCTCCTTCAAAAAACATACAGCATACTTACCTCTAACGATCATCGATAGAGATAGGCCTAGTCTATTAGGCCTCCAATGGTTCGCGCCACTAGGCATCGAGGTGGCCGGCGTGAACCGAGTCGGTGGTTGTGAGTGGGAGGAAGACCTTGTTTCTGAGTTCAGCGACGTCTTCGCGGACCGTTTAGGCGAGTATAAGGGGACCCCAATCTCATTTAGTTTAGATCCAAAAGTAGCCCCAATTTGTTTGAAGCCCCGTCAAGTTCCATTCCCTCTTAAAGCTAAGATCGACGAACAACTCGATAAGTTAATTGCTCAAGGGGTGTTGAAGCCCATCGATCACTCTCCATGGGAAACCCCTATTGTAACACCCATTAAGCCAGATGGGTCAATCTGAATTTGTGGGGACTACCGGGCCACTTTAAACCACGCCCTACAGCAGAATGCGTATCCAGTTCCGGTGGTGCAGCACCTCCTCCACTCCTTGTGGGGCGGAAAGGTTTTCGCTAAATTAGATTTAGCTCAAGCTTATCAACAACTACCAGTGGATGAAAAGACGGCTCAGGCCCAAACAATTGTAACGCACAGAGATGCTTTTAAATGTACTCGATTGCAATTTGGGGTTAGTGTAGCCCCGGGGATATTCCAAAGCCTCATGGAAAAGTTGTTACAGGGAATCAAGGGCGTGGTTCCGTATTTTGATGACGTATTAATTGCAGCCCCTACAAAAAAAATCTTGCAGGATCGTTTGAAAAGTGTTCTTAAAAAATTCCAAGAGGCAGGACTTAAGGTGAAAAAAAACAAATGTCACTTATATACTGACAGTGTTGAGTTTCTAGGGTATAGGATTGATAGCCAGGGCATCCACCCTACCGAAAGTAAATTAAAGGCGATAAAAAAATGCCCCCAGGCCACGTAACAAGACCGATCTCCAGGCATTCTTTGGCCTCATTAATTTTTATAATGTATTTTTACCGCATAAGGCGACTGTTGCTGAACAGTTACACCGGTTATTAGATAAAAAAGCATTGTGGGTATGGGGTTACCGGGAAGAACAAGCGTTCTGGAATGTTAAAAAATTGCTCACATCTGTACTTATGCAGAATAACGAGACTTTACCATTAGTTATAACCTGCGATGCCTCGCCTTTCGGGGTGGACGCCATTTTGAGTCATGTACTGCCTAATGGGAACGAAGCCCCTGTTGCATACTTTTCGAAGACTCTTTCACATGCAGAGCGGAACTATGGACAAATTGATAAAGAAGCTCTCGCAATCGTTGCAGCTGTAAAGAAATTTCATGAATATGTGTATGGAAGGACATTCACCATTATAACTGACCACAAACCGTTGCTAGGGATAATAGCCGGGGACAAGCCAACCCCCTACATATTATCCCCTAGAATGACCCGATGGTCAGAATTCCTCACTGCTTATAATTATCGCCTTCAATATCGCCCGGGGAAAGCCATTCCCCACACCGACGCATTAAGCCGAGCACCGCTTCCAGAGACTCTCGACGATCCGGCACCAACGGCAACCACGTTGCAGATCGAAACACTCAACTCGCCGCCTATGACCACCTGAGACATCGCGAGAGAAACCAAACGAGACCACACCCTAGCTCGAGTCCTAGGCTGGGTAGAACGCAGATGGCCATTGGACCAAGTCCCAGATGACTTCGCGCCATTTAAAGCAAGACAGACTGAACTTTTTTCACAAAAAGGCTGTGTCATCTGGGGCGATAGAGTCGTTGTCCCAGAACGACTCCGGAAGAAGCTACTACAAACCCTGCACGAGGGCCACCCCGGCATCGTGCAGATGAAAGCACTCGCATGAAGCTACGCATGGTGGCCGGGCATGGACCGGCAAATCGAGCAGTGGGTCAAAGCGTGTACCAGTTGCCAACAAGCCAGCAACGCCCCACCAAAGGCCATGCCTACTGAATGGGAAATGCCACGTGGACCCTGGTCCAGAATCCACCTGGATTTCACGGGGCCAACCAAAGGATATACCTTCCTGCTGACAGTCGACGCATATTCCAATTGGTTAGAAGTTCATCGTATGATGGCCACAACTTCTGAGGCAGTGATTAAGATCCTAAATAGACTCTTTGCAACCCACAGATTGCCTGACGTCCTGGTATCCGATAACGGGCCACAGTTCACGGCATTGATGTTCGAGCAGTACCTCGCTGACCGCGGCATCTGCCATGCGCTCACCTCGCCTGCGCACCATGCGACCAATGGCCGAGCGGAACGCATGGTCCAATTTGTTAAAAAGACTTTACAAAAAAAGGACTATGACAATATCGATGACAAAGTCAACCAAATTCTCTTTTTGCAACACATAACTCCACATAGCGTCACCGGCAGAACTCCCGCAGAACTATTGATGGGACGAAGACTCTGTTCCCACCTCAACCGGTTGCACCCTGCTTATGAACCGGAAAAGCCAATAGGATCCAGTGGCCACTGTCGCACGTTCCAGGTAGGAGACCGCGTTTACGCATGGAACTTATCAGGCGACCCGTTATGGATAGAGGCAATGGTAGTACGAGTGACCGGCCCCAAATCCTACGTAGTGAAATGCTGTGACAATAGACTGTGGAAACGGCATATTGACCAATTACGGTCACGACTCATAACGGCCAGTCAACAACTCCCCCATGACCAAACCGAGGGGGGGGGAGGTACAGAAGAAGAAGATGACATTCCAGGGAACCTGCTCAAAGAGAGCGATGAATCAAGCGAGACTCAAGAAATGGAGCAGGAAGGAGAATTGTTTGCACCACAAGAAATTGCACCTGAGCAAGAAGCAGAGACACTGCCAAACAACAATCTACCTCAACAGGATTGCAATCAACCAGTCCAACGAAAATCTGAAAGACTTAAAAGACAACCATCCTACTTAAAGGATTATATAACCACACCATAATTAAGAAGCCAGGGGGAAGGGGTGTTATGTATGTACCATAGTTAATAAAGTATGAGTTTGAGGTTAAGTGCAGGGTTCTGGCCCTGCACTTCTGATTGGCTGTTAGGCGGCCAGATCGGATTGGCTGGTTCTTAGGAATCCGATTGGCCCTTAACAGAGGATTATTATTGGTTTAAAGTACTTGCGTTCATAGCTCACTATTGGACAATTCTCCTTGGAACTGCTCGGATTGTCCAGAGGATGGGTGGAGCTTCAGTCTCTGCTTATTGTAGGCTGAGTTTGATTTCTGAGGAACGCTCCTCCCTCCATCACGTGGCTTGCCATCTCATTATCCCAGTTTATGCTCAGCCTTCGAGCAGAGTAGGCTGTGTGTTTGCGTGCTCTTGGCCGTTGCTGGATTCCCCTCATTCACCCCCTTTTTTCTACCTGTTCAGGTTGTATACACCCTTATTCTTTTCTATCTCCTTAGCCCTGCGCAGCTGGTTCCTTCGTTGGCTTGGTTTCCTGGGAGGGTTTCCCCCCCCAGACGTTGCCAAGGGTTAGGCTCAAAAGCGTTTCGCTGCCTCCCCCACCCCTTTTTTCTCAGTTTTCTCTGCCTTGTAAAAAATATTTTAAAAGGCTCCGTTTGAATTTTTCCTCGCGTTTTAGGCTTGTTTGCCGTTATTCTCTGTGGGCTTCCCTTGGGACCCTCTGTTTGGATACTGGGATCCTTCTGGCCTTGCCAGGTTAATTTCCACAGGATCGGTTAGTGGCGTCCGCCATTTTGAAGCTCACCTCGTGGCCGGGCGCCATTTTGAAGTGCATTTCTTTGTCTTACTGAGTGCCTATTCAATACAGCAGGTCCATAGGCCTGATTTAAAAAAAAAAAAAAGGAATTGTTTTTTTGCTGTTGGAGGTTTTTTTTCTCCTCCTTCTCCCCCTGTTGGCTCTCACCACAACCAGCTGTAGCGGCTGCGGTTCTTTCCACCACTCCCGCCCGGTTGTTGCCTGGGTCGGCAGTTGGTTAGGCCTGGTTGCCTTAATCTGAGACCTTGCAAGGTCGTTTTTCTTCAGTTCTTTCTAGGCAAATCATAGGCCTTGACTTCAAAAAAAAAAAAAAGTAGAAAGAACAGAGGGGGGGGGAATAATCATATGGAGCAAAGAATCCTATTAATTCAAGTTTATAATATTCGGGGGAAAGTGTGCCAAGGTATAAAGGAACTCCCAGGGCTCCCGGCCTTCGTTGTAGGTCAACCCCTAGGTGCGCCAACCGCCTCAGATTGGACTCCTATTTATCCAAAATGGCAGAGAGCAATCCGTCAAAGGGGCCTTCCTTGAAGGCCAAGGCAAAGACCCACCACCTGCGCAGTCAGGCTAAGGAGCCCACCAAAGCCTCTCAAAAGGACGCCTTAAGACGTCACAAGGCTTTAGAAAGAAAAATAGACAGACGTGCTAGACTGTCAGGCTCAGTGCCTCCAGCACCTGCCACTCCTTCCACCTCCACCCTCCCTCCCCCTCCTGCAGCTTTTTCCTCCCTATCTAGGCACAGCTCGCCCTCTCAAGGGCATCAAGCCCCGGGCACACCAACCAGACGAACTCCTGAGGCCACCTTCACGCCCAAGACCGCTGGCCTACGCCAAGAGGAACCTCTCATTCAGGCGGTTCCGGAGCAGATCAGAGTCTGGATGGAGATGGCAATTCGACAGGGAATTGCAGAAGGGATGCAGCAGATGACCAGACCGGGGTTGCCTCCGCAGGCCACCGAATCTCTCTTATGCCTCCCCAAGGGGAGGTTTGCCCTTCAGTCAGGGAAGACGAGGAGGAAGTGGAAGGGGACCTAGATTTAGACAGGGAGGAGGAGGAACAATATGACCTGGGGTCCTTACCATACGATGAGCCTCTTCCGAACTCAGACCCATCAGAGGCGGAAATGTCCGAGGACGAAGGTCTATCTCCGGACCAGCCCGCCTTTGTAGGGCTCTTTAAGCCCCAGCTTTTTAAATCCCTCCTCTACAAGGCTAGGAATATCTCGGGCCTAACAGCCCAGACCTCCTCTGATCCCATCCCCGTAGTTTCGGAGGGACAAGAGGACTCCATGTTCAGACAACCGGTAGTGGAGGGCGAGGTCATCCCTACCCCTCCCATATTTCTGGACCTGGTGTCCAAGCAGCTGTCCTCTTCAGTTGCTCCCCCGGCCCCCTCGGATAATGATAAAAGGTTCTTCAACCTCGACCCGGAGCTCTCGACCTTGCTGAGTACCCCGGAGGTTGATGAGCCCGTCGTAGGTCTGACCTCTTCCTCCGCCCTCAGTGATCCTTTAGAGGCACTCAAACCAGAGGACAAGTGGTCAGAGCTCGCATTAAGGCGAGCTCACCAGTCGGACGCATGGGCAATCAGGTCGGCTACGGCCACTTCTTTTTTTATCAGATCTTCCATTCGCTGGCTTCGCCAGCTTAAGCAACATGTCCCAACCTCCAATATCCGCGCCCATCAACATATCACCAAAATAACGGCCGCTGCTGAGTTTTCAGCGGATGCCACCTTTCATTCCGTAAAATTCTCCTCCCGCGCCATTTCTTCCCACGTCTCGGCCTGACGCCTGCTCTGGCTAAAACCCTGGCAGGCGGATCTCAAGCACAAGGTCAAGCTAGCTTCCGCACCCATAGCCGGAAGCAAGTTGTTCGGTACTTCCTTAGACCCTCTCCTAGTCGAGGGAAGGAATAAAAAGAAATTCCTCCCTTCTCTTTCCCGCAAGTCTGATTCCAGATCTCTGCAGCCCTTTCGCAGGGCTCCCTTTCGTCCCTATCACCAACCCTTTCCTCCCAGACACCAGGGGTCCTCTTCCTTTGGTTCGGGACAGTCCCAGGACAGGTCCGACCCCTTCAACAGGCACAGAAGAGGCGGGAACTTCAGGAGGCCCTTTCGTGGCTCTGGCAGCAGGCCCTTCTGCTGCTCCAAATAAGCCTCCTGACACTATTCCCATTGGAGGGCGACTTAAAGCCTTCGCCGATCAATGGGATTCATCCACTTCAGATGCTTGGGTCAGGGATACAGTCAGGCTTGGCCTTGCCCTCGAGTTTCTCTCCCCCCCCCGATTTTTACATTTCATGTCCCCGCTCCAACAACCCTTCCAAACGCAACCTCACGGAGGAGGCAATTCGACACCTACTGGACATTCAGGCTATCCAGCCTGTTCCTCCATCCCAAAGGGGACAGGGTTTTTATTCATGTTTATTCATGGTGCCCAAACACTCGGGGGGATGGAGGGCTATTTTGGACCTAAAACGCTTAAACCGTCACTTAGTGTACCGTAGATTCAAAATGAACACACTTCAATCCATCCTTTTGGGAGTTCAGAAGGGAGACTGGTTGTCTTCTATAGACCTCTCCGAGGCACATTTACACATCCCAATTCGACCCTCCCACTCTAAATTTCTCTGTTTCAGTTACAACAACCTACACTTTCAGTACGTGGCCCTTCCATTCGGGTTAGCCTCGGCCCCCAGGACCTTCACCAAGGTTTTGGCCGTGCTGGCCGCCCACCTCAGATCCATCCCGGTGCGGCTCCACTGTTGCCTGTATGATATTCTCATCGTCTCCCCTTCCAGGGGACAGGCTATCAGGGATATCCACACTACCCTCTCCTCCCTCCAGGAACATGGTTTCCTCATAAATTGGAAGAAAAGCCAACTGGCCCCCGCCACTAGACTACCCCACCTAGGGACTATAATTGATACAGTCATGGGGAGAGTGTTCATCTCCCCAGAAAGGATCCTCAGCATCCAACAATCAGTCAGGTTCATCAGACGACACAGGAAGGTCTCTCTCCTTGATCTATTCAAGTTATTAGGTAAAATGATCTCTTATATTCCCGTTATTCCCTGGGCCCGTTTCCACTCCAGATCCCTCCAGTGGTTCCTGCTTCCGTATCAAAGAGCTGGGACAAGCAACTCAAGGAGCAAGGTCAAGGTCTCGCCAAGGGTTCTCACCTCCCTCCTCTGGTGGAGCAAGGCGTCGATCAACAAGGGCTGCCTCCTCAAGGAGCCTCCAAGACTCGTCACCACAGACGCCAGTCTGTCCGGATGGGGCGCCCACCTTCTCTCCCTTACAGCTCAGGGCAGATGGTCACCGTCAGAGAGGCTGCGCAACATAAACTGGTTAGAGCTTCACATCATCCACTCTGTCAGTCAGCTTCCTACATCATATTCAGGGCAGCCACGTTCTCATTCTCACCGACAACATAACAGCAAAGGCACATATCAACAGACAGGGGGGCACTCAGTCCTCAAGTCTAATGAGGGAGACCGAGCGCCTCTGTCGGTGGGCAGAGTCTCACCTCCTTTCACTCAGGGCGGACCACATTTCAGGCACCCTCAACACCAGGGCAGATTGGTTGAGCAGGTCCACCATAGACCAGGCGGAATGGCGCCTCCACCCAGACTTGTTCAGGGAGGTGACATCAATATTTGGCCTGCCAGTGGTGGACCTGTTTGCCTCCCCCAGCAATACCCAACTTCCACGGTTCATCTCCAGATTCCCATCCCTCGGGGCGGAGAACCACAACGCCCTCCGATGCCGTGGCCTTCGGGCCTTCTTTACGACTTTCCCCCTCTGGCTCTAGTTCCAAGAGTACTCCAGAAGGTCCTTCAAGAAAGGGCGGAAGTGCTTCTGGTAGCTCCTTATTGGCCCTGTCGCTCCTGGTTTGCAGACCTCCGCAGCCTATCAGTAGCTCCACCTTGGAGGATCCCAGCAGACAGGATCTCTCTTTCTCAAGGCCCCCTTCTTCACCCAGACCCCCAATGGCTACAGCTAGCCGTCTGGAGGTTGAGCGGGAACGTCTAAAAAGGGAGAATTTCTCCACGGATGTCATCAACACCATCTTAGCAGCTAGGCGTCCTTCTACCAGAAGGATTTACGACGCCACTTGGAACAGTTTCCGCAAATGGTGTGCCAATCTCCACATTGACCCTACAAACCCATCGGTAGCAAAAGTCCTCGATTTTCTCCAGGAGGGTCTCAGTAAGGGTCTCTCCCCCAACACTCTAAGGCGTCAGGTTGTAGCCCTATCCACCGTAATTTCCTGCGAGGGGGTTAATTCCCTCTCTCACCATCCCTGCATCCGGGCATTTCTAAAAGGCGCCTCAAACTTACGACCTCCGTCCCTTCACAGATTCCCAACATGGGACCTCAACAAGGTCTTGACATCCCTCACCAAGCCTCCCTTTGAACCCCTTAGAGAAGTTTCCCTCCAGTTCCTATCCTACAAAGTAGTTTTTCTGGTGGCTATTACTTCGGCCTGAAGGATTTCAGAGATCGCTGCTCTGTCAGTCAGGAAAGACCTGTGCGTCTTCCACTATGACCGAGTAGTACTTAGACTTGATCCTTCCTTTCTCCCAAAAATTTTCCACAGGGCTCAGGAACTTATCCTCCCCAATTTTTGCCCCAGGCCAACTCATGATAGGGAACAGCTTTGGCACACCTTAGATGTTAGGCGGGCCTTGCGGATTTATATTAAACGTACTCAGTCTTTCCGCAAATCCGAGGCCCTGTTCATTTCCTTTCAACCAAAGTCACAGGGGCTCAAGGTTACCTCTACTACTATAGGTCGCTGGATAAGGGCGGCCATTTCTAGGGCATACCAGGCTCAGGCACTCCCAGTGCCCAGGGGTATCACGGCTCACTCTACCAGGAGTGCAGCGACATCGGCTGCCTGGGCTACACAGGCCCCTATATTCGACATTTGCCGGGCAGCAACATGGTCCTCCCCGTCGCCTTTTATTAGGCATTACAGGATTGATAAGTATGCCGCGGCGGAGGCGTCTTTCGGTAGAAGGGTCCTCCAGAGGGTGCTCGGGGATCCCGAGGACTCGACAAGCCAGACGGTGTCCCTCCCGTAGGACAAGCCCCAGCTTTGGTATGTCCCATCCTCTGGACAATCCGAGCAGTTCCAAGGAGAATGGGTGTTGGTTCTTACCTGACACGCCGTTTCTCTTGGACTGGGAGGATTGTCCAGTCCCTCCCTTTTTTTCCTTTCACCGTCTGGGGTGGGTTCTCGTTTCGGCCAAGGCACCTTAAGTCTAGCAAAAGGGACAGCATGAATGCCTGTTTCTTTCTTCTCTTCTTCGCATAAACTGGGATAACGAGATGGCAAGCCACGTGATGGAGGGAGGAGCGTTCCTCAGAAATCAAACTCAGCCTACAATAAGCAGAGACTGAAGCTCCACCCATCCTCTGGACAATCCTCCCAGTCCAAGAGAAACGGCGTGTCAGGTAAGAACCAATGCCCATTCTCACAAAGGTTGCCTATATAAGGCAGGGTTCACTGTTGTTGTTTTGAGAAGTCACTATGCTAATAAAGAGCTGAAAGTCACTATTCAGAGGCTGTCTCCATTTACTCCGACCCATGTCCAAGTACATAACACTTGTGTGTTCATTACTTGTATTGTAATGATAAAAATGTATATCTGTAAAAAGAGATGGGAAATATCTCATTGGCTACCTTTTCTAGTGGAATATCTGTAGATTATAACAGATGGGTCCAAAAGGTGGGGCACATTGCAAGGCCATTTCTTCTCTATTTCTGGTATTTTCTTCCTTTTTCTGCTTTGCTCAGTGGAAAGAAGTTGGAGAACAGGAAATTGCTTTTAACAGTGGGTTAACCCCTTAACTTGAATAAAAGTTGGCAGGTGGCAGCATGTAAGCGTTCATGACAAATCTTGTAAAACCTAAGCAAGGTTGGGGTGTACATAGGATATCATCAAGAACTGAAATCTCAGCACTGTGAAGTATGAGAATTTGAAAAACAAATATCCTGAGGGGAAAGGCATCGCAAATCAGTGTCATATTATTATCAAAAAGACAACATGGATTTGCCATTGTTACTAGGGGACTTACTGATTTACTTGAAGATACTTTTACAAAGAACTCAAGTAGTCTATTCCACTACAAAGATTTCTTTTGGTTTAATCGTTTAAATTAAAGTTTAAGAAGTTTATTTTATTGTAAAAAATAAAATGATCACATGTACTTCAGCACTTATTGATAAATTAATAGCTTGTGCTCAGATTAATAAAAATGTTCTGTATAGATTTAATGGAGAATTCCTAAATATAATGGCTATTAAAAATACTGTAGATACTGTAATCTAGAACAGTGGTAGTCTAGCATTTTACCCCTGGGTTGTATGTCACTAGAGGAAATAATGAAATCTCTCGTGCATTTTATGCATTGTGCAGTATATGTTATTAGAACGTTCCATGTGTGAGAAGTGAAATAGCTTCTTCCTCAAAAACATGATATTTGAAGTAATATAAGACAAAGCTTTTCTCTGCTATTAAAATGGCATGGAAAATAGACAACCATAATTAAAAGAAAATATTATCAGAATCCTATTCAGTGAAAAAACAGCATAAAATGTTATGAAGAGTCAGAGGATTGAGTTTGTGATTTGTACTGTGGTTTGTGCTATTATAGCAAAAGTTCTCAGTGTTTTATAAATGTAGTACCACATATACCATAGCTACATGGAGACTTGGAGTAATGCATTATGATATGTAATTTATGTAACCACATTTTTAAGACTTGATCATATCGTCTATTCCCATCCTGCTAAAAGGAAAATAACTAACTTTTACACACACACACATACACACACAAATTCTATAACCCATATGAACAGATGCTAAACATTCCACATAATTCCAAATGCATAAGAATGGGAGGAAATGGGTACCTTGGCCCATGGTGCTACATATATTGAGGCTTCCTAGTCTACATGCAAAACCAGACTTCAGCATTTTGCTAAGTGAACAAACCTTCTTTCAAATATACTGAATTGGGACAAAAAACAATTACACCAGAAAAAGGTATTTTTAAAAACAGCATTTACAGTTCTATAGGTGGCTTTCAGAATTGCATAATCTTCATAATCTATGTTATAAAAGATTCTGCCAATGTATTCTTTGCTGATTGCAGTATGCTCTTTGTTAACATAGGCAGGCTCCATTTGCTAAAGTTTTGAGTTTCCTGCATTATGTAAGTGAGATAAGTAACTATGTAACATGATGAATTCAGGAGATGATGAAAAAACAATCAAGCTTGGTTATCTGGCTTAATTCTGCACCTTTAATTTAATTGCAAAGTTTGCCATTCTACTCTGTTCAGAAGATTGCAATTAACATCTTTCTCAGATGGAATTCAGTTGCTGGTCTCAGTGAAAACAGTTTTATGTTTCAAGGAATTGACTTACAGCATATTTGAATTTGCTTTTCTTTAAATCCTGCTTGCTTGGCTGCTTTTGTGAAAGAATAGAGAAACCAGATAAGAATTCATGAATTAACTGAGATTAGAAAAATTTCAAATTTGATTGGGTTAGAATTTTATACTAGGGGTGTGTGTGTGTGTGTGTGTGTGTGTAGAGAGAGAGAGAGAGAGAAATATTTAATCATCATTGATAAATATTATGTGGGAACTAGGAGCTTTTTTTGTATGCCATAAGTTTTTCCCCTGTAGAATTTTAATAAGTTGCAACATATGTACAAAAAGTACAAACCCTGCACTGTGACAAACTTTGCAGATACTTCTGTATTTTATTTCTGTATCAACAATGTAGCTCTGATAACTTTTAATCAAACACAATAGAAGTTTCTAGTTCATTTGAATGATCCCATATATCTTTAAATCAGGAGTTGCCAACCTTTTGGACCTCAGGGACCACCAAACTCATAATTTTAAATTCCAGGAACCACTAATTGGTTCTGTGGGTGTGGCCTAATTTATGGGTGTGGCTTGGTGGTCATGTGACTGGCTGGACATGGCTTGTACTTAAATATTATAAATATTTATTTAAATATTGATTTTTTTTTTATAAAAAAGAGCAACTTTTACCTAAAATCAGGCAAAGCAGGCAGGCAGTTGAATTGCTTACAGAATCTCAGATTCATTCAGAGATCTATCTATCTGCCATTGGCTAGCTCAGTCTGTCACATAAAATTTGCTAGCAAGCAAACTCACAAAATTAACTCACAACACACCATGTATGTAAATATTGATTTTTTTTAATAAAAAAGAGCAACTTTTACCCAAAATCAGGCAAAGCCGGCAGGCAGATTGAATTGCTCACAGAATCATTCAGTGATCTATCTATCTGCCATCGGCTAGCTCAGTCTCTCAAATTTGTTTGCTGTGAGTCTGCACTGAATAACAGAACCTTTAGTCCTAAGGGACATTTGGTTGTGCTTAAAAGCAGAGCCGAAGTTCTAAAGACTAGCCAGAAAGCAAGAAATCCAACCATTTCCTGCTTCCTAGCTAATCCAAATCTCCTGGCACAGTAGAACAGATGATGGTCAGAAAAAGGAAAAATATCAATTTAGCAGGCAAGTTTGCAGGGTAAGGAATAAGTGGGCGGGGAGGGTTCCCGCGGGCCATGTGGGTGGCGCAGCCTTGTGTTTCTGTGCAGCCTGAATTAATTGCTTTGTGGGGTGTTCTGGGGGTGAGATTTCCCTGTGGCCCACCAAAATTTTCTCATGGCCCACCAGTGGGCTGCAGCCCACTGGTTGGCGACCGCTGTTTTAAAGTGCTAAGTGATTTCATGTTCATAGGCATCTTAAATGTCATTTGGTCAGGCAGTTTGAGTTTTATAATACAAATTTAAACTATAATGGTATTAGCATAATATGTGAGAATCCAAGCAGTGTGGCCTTTTGTAATTGACAGATGGAAATATTATCAATAAGTAGATTTTCTAAGTGCCATTTAGAGGCTTTTTTTGTATGGTACCACCATAGCCAGTTTATGGATTGGGACCACCACCACAGTCAGTTTATGCCATAAACTTTCAACTTCGGTTTTCAGATTTTGATACTTTGTGATCTTCAATTCTTCTATCTCTTGACATTGCCACATCAATTAGCCATGTTTTCTTCTTTTCAATTATTAAAGAGGATAAATCTAGTTACAGATGCGTAAGTTCTCCTTGGAATTATTTGTACTTCTTGTTTGAAATTATTGTGTAATTTAACAACAGTTAATGGTATCTTTTACTTATATTTCTTCCACCACTTACAGAATGTGACAAACTTCGGAGAGATGGCTATAGAAGTTCTCAATACTATTCTCAGGGTCCAACGTTTTCATCTCCATCCAACACAATCTGTGGAAGTTACCAAGATGATTATGAAGAAATTGAACAGAAGGTGAGACAGCAGAGTCTTGAAAAAAACAAATGAAAATATTGCAGAAATGTTTATAAGTTAAATAAATACACAAGATATATATTATGTTCCATATTTGAAAATGATAAACCAGTTTTTAAAATGTTCTGCCCCCAAAGCATCTTGTGTGAGTTCTTTTTTTTTTTTTTTTAATAAAGTTTTATTTGGGTTTTCACACACAAAATACAAGTAAAACATCTTTTTTTGAAAATAGCATGGTCCCGGGTTGAACTTCTTTATACAAACACAAAACTCAATTTCATGCTCCTTTTTGTATTCTATTCCATATCTTATACTATTTTACATTTTCTATATAGTTTTTTCCCCTGTTTTAATTTTCTCAATTTTATTTTTATTATCTCATCTCAATTCAAATCATTACATTTATACTTTTGTCTGTTCTGTTTCAATTTCATATTATCTTTTCTCATTAAACAAATTTTCTCCTGTAGTTACTAATTGGAGTATGATACCTTTATATCTTTTAATTACATCCATTCAACTCTTATTTAAACTTCAATATATACCTTAAGTTTATGACCTTCAATATAATACATAATACATTACTTCCAATCGAATTCTGCTTGGCACATTCTTATAATACACACTATATTCTTTTTAAAAAAAGAAAGATTGTAAATATATGTAATTATAAACCCTCATTCCATTCCAGTTCAGTTCTATCATTAATAATCATTAAAACCATAACATCTTTAACACTTCTTTTCAATTAAATATCATACTTCTTTAAAAACACATATAATCTCCATAATTAATTTTTCCCTTATTTCTCTTCACATATGTTTTATAAATCATTAAATATACCTTTTGTTACATTTATTTATTGACAAGCATTCCACTGAATTACAATGGCTATTTTATCAGACATTTTAATCATACAATGTTTCATATTTTCTAAAATTATTTCTATTTCTAATATAACCATACTATCTTATGTACCTTTGCAGAATCCCTTTTTCCATTAAATTTTCACCCATTATCTCTAAATAAGCCCTGCTTCTCAATATTTTGTTTCTGTCCTTTATAACTTCTTTTCCTTTCTTTCTTCCCTCTCATCTTCTCCCTCCCCTTTTTACTCCCTTGTCTCTCTAGTTCTGATTCTCTCTTCTGCATTTCCCTCTTCTGTTTTTTTCTGATTTTATACTTATTTTTCACTCTATTTTTTTTTTGGAGTTGTTTTTCCCAATCTTAAACTTTCCATTCTCTTTCTCCCCTTTCCTTTTTTCCCCCCATCTAAGATTACTTGTTCATTAAAGATGGCTTCTTCTTTGTCGCAATCTTCTTGTTCTGCAGGCATTTCTTGTTGTTTCTCATAATTCCAAATCTCCATTTCTAAAAACTGAAATACGAAGCCAAAAGAACCTCTCCCTTCTTGTGCATCTTCTTTGTACTTTTTAAGTTCCATTTTCAGTTCTTCTAAAAGTGGAGCCATTTTAAAAAGTTTTAAACAACCACCCGATTGATTTTAATCATTCAAAACAATAACCAAGAATCCAGAAATCATCAAGTGATCCAGATAGTCCCGAATTATATCTTCTTATTTCTTTTTCGACTTTCTCTTCCTGGGGTTTTTGTTGTGATATTTCAGTTAGAATGTAACTTTTGGAAGTCTTGTTGAGATTTTGCTGTAAGTTCTTTTTTGATTCCAGGCAGTCTCCTCCCTTCCAGATCCTGCCCTTTTATTCTTCCTCTCTCCTTTCCTGTTTTCAAAAGCTTTTAATTATCCAGAAATCTTTATTATCCCTTTGACTTTTTATTTTCAGCATTAAATGCCTATTGATGTCAAAGTGGATTTTTTTCTAATTTCTTGCTTAAGTCTCTCAGCTGTTGGTATAGGAAAAGGAGAAAACCAAATCTTTTCCCTTTTCTCTCTCCTTCGCAGCTTAAAAATCTTCTTAAGGAACAATGTTGTTGTTTTTTAACAGTTTCAATTCCAGGGTACTTTATTTGTTGCTTTTGCTGTTTGACCCGGTCAACCAAAACTTTCTCTTCTTATCTTCCTCCTGCACATTCTTTTCCGGTTGAGTTCTTCTTTGTGGTGGCCACCTTTGGGAAAGGGAGTAATGGCCAGCTGGGGAGGAGAGATGCAGCTCTCCTCAACCCTGGTGGCAGTCTCCCCCCTCTTCACCACCTCTACGGGGTGGCTAAGCCCCGAAACCAGCCGGCTCGGGGCGCTCCAGCGGCGAGCACGGATCGAAGCCTTGCAGAGACGAGGTTTCGGTCTGTCACGGAAGAAGCTTAAACCGGAAGTCCGTGTGAGTTCTTTAAAATAGTTTAATCTGCAGGAAAAAAAAATACTATGCAGAAACCCAGGTACTATTTAAAACAAAAACTCTGATTTAAAAAACTGGCTAGGTTAGGTTTTGCTACTTTTATGAACAAATAGAAAGAACTATTGTTCCCTTGTAAATACCCTGGCTTTGTAGTTATCACTTTGCCCCATAGAATACACCATAAATGACAGGACCACTCCTTCATTGGCTTTACCTTGTTTGTACTTTGATATTTACGGTGTGAAAACAATGTGATTGTCTTCTTTATTCTATTACTTGTTTGAATTATTTGTGCCATAGTGAATTGATAATATCATATCTTTGTAACACCTGTCCCTAATGCAGCATTTAATTAGTTCATTTATATGTCGATAGGCATGACTTCTCTAAAAGAAAATCTAATGAGTAAAAATATATTTTGAGATGTTTCTTTGAAAAATAGTAAAGAAAAAGCTGTCCATGTAGAAAGAGGGAAGGAATTGTAGAGTTTTGATGCCGTCATGCAATATTTTATATTATATCTATATCTATTTTATATATATATATATATATATATATATATATATATATATATATATATATATATATATATATGTTTTCACGGGTACTTACATGTATGGCATTCAGCTTTGTTCGGGTATTTTCCCACATCATTGTAGTTGTGCTTTTAAAGTTGTAGCAACGTTTCAGCAGAATCTCATCTGCCATCATGAAGCCTGATGATGGCAGATGAGATTCTGCTGAAACGTTGCTTCAACTTTAAAAGCACCACTATAATGATGTGGGAAAATACCCGAACAAAGCTGAATGCCATATATATTCATATTCTTAAGTTTTCGCGGGCACTTACATGTATGGCATTCAGCTTTGTTTGGGTATTTTCCCACGTCATAGTAGTGGTGCTTTTAAAGTTGTAGCAACGTTTCAGCAGAATCTCATCTGCCATCATCAGGCTTCTGTATAGGCTATACTGTATATACTGTATAGGCTATTCTGTATTCAGGCTATACAGAAGCCTGATGATGGCTGATGAGATTCTGCTGAAACGTTGCTACAACTTTAAAAGCACCACTACTATGACGTGGGAAAATACCCAAACAAAGCTGAATGCCAGACATGTAAGTACCCGCGAAAACTTAAGAAAACAAATATATATATATATATATATATATATATATATATATATATATATATACACACACACACACACACACACACACACACATACATACATACACAGGGGGGGGCGAACACCAATATCTAAACTATATCAGGAAGAATTAAAGTACATTAAAAAGGATTAAATTAAATAATTAAATTAAAAAATATTTGACAAATTTTTTAAAGGCTGAATAATTTGGATTATAAGGATATTCTTCCTATATTGATGAGACGTCTCTGAATTTTATTTATTAAATTTATTGGCTGCCCTTCTTTTCATAGGGTAACTCTGGGTAGTTTACAATCTGTTTGAGTTTATTTTTCACATAACTAAACAGGCTTCATATATTAATACCAAATTGAACGGTAACATGAACACTTGGTCCTGATCTTGTTGAATAGTAATCAGTGTAGATCATTCACTGTCAAAATTATATAGTCCAATAGGATATATCAGTCAGCAATATGGCTGCTACATGTTGCAAAGGCATTTACAGTTGTTCCCAAATCAGGTTGCTTTTGAAAAGCCTACAGGTTATGCAGTAAATATAATTATGCCCAGGGATAGGATGCTACCAGTTCTGCCAGGCTGTATAGAACTGGTAGCTCTGAACAGCAACAGACACAGAACCGGTTCTGTGTCTGCTGCTGTTTGGCCCACCTACCTGCCCGGACTGTTATCTGACCTTTATTTCCTGCTTTTTCAACCTCAGCTGAGATTGAAAAAACAGTAAAAAAAGTGCTTTTTCAAATGCTGCAGAGCGCTTATCAGCTGTCCAGGCAGCACAGCTTTAGGTGTAGTACATGCATGCGCACGTTCTAAGCACACATGCGCACGCAAAACATAACCACTGAACTGGTAATAACACCGGTTGAATCCCACCCCTGATTATGCCAATCCTGCAGTTAAAACTACTATCAGCTGAAGTTCTGAGGACTTCAGTGGGCCATGAAGGAGTCGCTAGCTACAAACAGCTTTTTCAGGCAGAATGCATTATTTTCTAGAACATGCTAAATCCCAATCTATTCTTCATCTTGACTGATACTATAGAGAATCCTTGTTAAGCAACCACAATTGGGACTGGAAGCTTGGAAACTATAATTGTGCTTATCTAATTTTACTTCAGTTTCTTTTGCTTTGAAGACCTATGAAGGTTATAAATGCAAAAATTGGCTGGGAAGTTACATTTTTATCACCATCATAACTGAGAATGGTCACTATACAAGGTGCTTGCTAAACATGGACTACCTATACATCCACCTTAATTTATTCTCATTTTGATTACCCTTAGTCATTTCAATTAAAAAAGGGATGTTTTTGTCATTTTCCTAATTGCTAGGAAAATGGGAATTCGGAGGAATGCTGCAGGATTTGAAAGATACATAGGAGAAATCTCTCTTTTGTATACCAGATTGATAAGCTTGTGGCAATGAATCTTCAAAAGGGCCTGTCCTTATTGAAGTACTCAGTCAGGTTCATAATAGGAAAGTTGGTCCCTTAGATAATCAGACCTACCTTTGAAAGCAATCTTAAATAGTATCCGATAGATAATTGTCAGCCAGTGCAGGTTAGCAGTCTAGCTACAGCATTTTGCACTAGCAGCAATTTCTGCTCACTTTTCATAGATAGCCTCATCAGAGCACATTGCAGTAGTCAGGTAGAATTGTAATGAAGTATACAAATAAGAGTTGCCAAATATAGTACGCTCAAGAAGGACCAAAGGTGATGCATTAGCTATAATTGTGCAAATATACATGTTCTCAACCACTGATAATTGTCAAGCATTTTTGCATGACAGTTTGATCCTGAACAGATGTTACCTTTAGCTGAGATGTGTTGTCTTTGGTGTTCATATGATAAGCTACTTGCTTCTAGAAGATAAGGTTGCTAGTTACCCATATGTGAGAAGCACTTAGAGACCTCGATGAAGAAAAAGAGTTGATTATCTGTAACTATGGGACTTGCAGAGATCATCTGTGCATTCATGTAACTCACCCACCTTCCCCTTTTTAGTGAATATTTCGGATAAATTCTGGTGCTTCTTGTACCTGCTGTATTGTCTCAGGGAAGTAGAAGAGAAACCTCAAGCATGAACAGTAAAACTTCTTTCCTGCCAAAATATTTCTCACTTTTGGAAAATCCCCAAGAAAGACTGCGTGAATGCACATATGATCATTCAAAGAGCCAATTACAGGTAAGCAACCTGTTCATCAAGGTAACATACTGTGTAGTAATTTGCTTGAAAGTTTCAGTAAACAGAATGGGTCTTTTTTCAACAAAAACATCACATATATTTTTACTGTGAAAATATTTTAGTTTTCTATTTGTAGGTAATTTTTTATTAAAGGTATTCCTGCACATTAATGCTTCTAAAAATTTAGAATTAATTAATATGCCTCATAGCATACTTGTTATGCTAGTTTATACATTATAAATCAATACAGGAGTCTTTAGCACAAAACAATAAACTAAAATATTGAGTGGGTCATTTTACAGAAAGAAAACTGGGTGTTATGCATCATTGACTCATCCCTCCCTTTCCTCTTTCTTTTGTCAACTTGCCTCATTCTAGCAGCTTTCTCTGTATAACAGTTATTGTTTCCTTCCCAAACATTAATGTGTGGCTCAGCTCCCATCGTTGCATGTTTTCCAACCTCTAAATGCTTGGCTTTCCATTTCTGTTCTGTTCATGTTGTACCTCTACTTCTTATGTGATCGGCAAGGTAAAGACCAGGTAATGGTCCAGAGTGGATGTAGGCAGCTCAGCAAGAACAAGAAACAGGCCAGGAAAATCATTTTATTTTGGTGAATATGTGGGGAGGAGGTGTAAATCAAGAAATTTGGCATGGAGCAGACTAGAGAGCATTAATGTTCTGCAGAACTCTCCATCATGAAGTAAGCAACAACCTTTTTATGGCCAAAAGTTATAGTTTATATATGGGTAGTTGAAGGCTAAGTAGATGGGAGCCATATCAGGGGATAATGTGTTCAGGGAGAATTTCATACGTTAGCAACCTTTCATTTTTAATCCTTATATTCCCATAAAGATTAAGATTTAAGACTACAGTTTTCATGCATTTCCTCTTCAAAATAGGTAGAAATCAGACCACTAGATCTAGGACCACGAAAAAGAAGAGTTAGGCTGCCTGTAACTCTGATGCTACAGATTATCTGCCCCTGACATAAATGTTCAGTTTTTGTTCTCTACATCCTTTTAGTTTATATAGTACTAATTAAAAGCTTGATAATCAAATACTATAAACTGAGAAAGTGTATAAGTGCTGTTGATTGAAAAATATGTGATGTGCTGGTTGATGTAACAATGGCAACCATTTTCATAGAGACTCAAATCTACTGTAATTCTTATAACTGAGACATAATTTTAAAATAATAAATATTGTGTTTCACCACATTTAAATGGAAATCTATGAAATTACTTGAGTGCTCTATTAATCTAATGTTCATGATTGTTTTAAAGACCAGGTATAGAGCCCCCAATAGTTCAGGAATGGGTGATTTGGAAGATCACTATTCAGGGCCGTTCTCTGGTTGTCAGAGAAGATAATATGGACTAAACAGATAAGTTCTTTGACCTGATGTAGGCATAGTTGTATATTATTTTGACTTAGTTCTGGATTATCATTATGCACAGACATGTAATCCCCGGCACAGGTTGAGATACTTGTCACATTAAGACTTGATGATGCTAATTTAAGTACAGTTCCCACTTGTAAACACACTGAATTGGTTGATCCAAGTAATATTCCTTTTTCTGTTCTTCTATTGCATTCATTATATGTTCTGTGGAAAAGGTGTGTTTGTATATAACAACTTCTTCCTGTTTTTTAAAATTATTTGTACTCTGATATGCATACAATATCTGTTGTCTGTTTTTTTATGTCTGTGTGTTTTCATTATTTTCTCTTTGTCACTCATTTGCTTTCTTTTTCTCTCTCACCCAACAGTCTAGTCTGTTAGACTGCCTCCCTCAGTCTTCCTTAAGTGCCTGCTGTTGTTTGATGTCATGGACAATCAAGGTATCAAGCCCCCTCCAGAATCATCCAGCTGTAATACCTGCAGCCTGATGCTGTT
Source organism: Hydrophis major (assembly GCA_033807585.1). NCBI lineage: Eukaryota > Metazoa > Chordata > Lepidosauria > Squamata > Elapidae > Hydrophis > Hydrophis major. The sequence goes on along the minus strand of CM066328.1, from coordinate 322,703,609 downwards.
GTCACATTAGAGTATCCTCTCCTTAACAGTGCTCTTATTTTAAAATTACTTCTACTGCTTTATTTCATGTCACAGGGAAAAACACTGTGCAATAACACTAAATTTTCTATTCCTTTTTAAAATATTATTTCGTTTCTTTGCAAATTTGAACCTTTTTTTGCTATCCTGTTTTTTTCCCCTATTTTCTAATTGGGCACTGTGGAGAGTTACTAACTTTCAGAAAGCATTGTACATTTTGTCATAAAATTGAATTTCCAAACTAATTTAAGTTCAAAACTTTCTTAAAACTTTTCATGTAAGAATGAACAGTGACAAACTCTTAGGGTCTTGTTAACTCATACATCTTACAGAAGGACCTTTTGCAGCTTCCAAATCTCCTTTTTGGCTTAAAAGAATCCTGAATCCTTCTCTGAATGTGATTGTAAAAAAATCAAAAAAATTGTATGTCATTTTGAGACTTGAATGGCTCATTTTTTTAATAAACATAGGCACAATATACACACACACACACAGTCTGGCATCTTTAGTCATTCAAGGTTCAGCATGGCTTCTACCCATTGAAAGGATGTCTATCTGCATCTAAGAATTCCAGCACAAATAGCTGGCTTCCTACAGTGTAAAGGTAACAGGAAAAAGGGATTTTATTGTTGTTTTATATAGTTCTTGATTTTAAATTTTGATTTTAAATTTTTAAATTGTAGATTTAAAAAAGGAAAAGGTAATTAGAAAGCTGTTGCTTGAACATTTTCTAAATTGATAATTTCTACGAAAAATGTAAGTGAAAGTGATCAATAGCCCTGCTAGATTAACTTAATGCTCATCCGAATCAATTATTATGTTTCACAAAATCAACTGTAGGATATTCATACCAGAAGATGGAGGCTGCCTTCTATCATTGTTCCCCTGAAATTATTTTGAAGCATACTACTACCTTTCAGTGGAAAACTTACTACCCTCATTAAAACTTAAGCCTAATAGGCTTTAATAGACACATCCTCCATGAATGTATTCAGTCCCCCTTAAAGACAATCTTTCAATTCTGTGATAATGAATGAAGAAGCAGAAGACCAACCAGCTGGATTCATGACTGATTAAAATTCAAGTTCTTCCCAAATCTTTTGAAATAGTCAAACTTTTGGTGTTGCTTGGAGTAGATTTTTGTTTAAATGAGTAACTTTACATTCTGACAAAGAATGCAGTGTTGCTTAAAAATTATCTTTTGAATTTTCAATATTTCTAAATCAATATGACATTCTTTATCTACTGGTAGTTTTAGAACTTGTTTGGAGAGCAGATCATGTTTTAGATCATATTTATGCAGGATTATTGAAAATTCAAAAGAGTTCATAAACTTTTAAATACCACTGTACAAAGATAAATAGGATTTTGATATACCGTATATACTCGAGTATAAGTTGACCCGAATATAAGCCGAGGCACCTAATTTAACCACAAAAAACTGGGAAAACTTATTGACTCGAGTATAAGCCGAGGGTGGGAAATGCAGCAGCTACTGGTAAATTTCAAAAATAAAAATAGATACCAATAAAAACTTTCACTAGGACAGTTGAGAATAAGTTTGATGTTCACAATTTCCTCTTTGAAAGAGACCAGTAAATAGGGAACAAGAAGATGAAGAAAAAGAAGTGTGTTTTTTCACACTTTTCACACTGCAGTGAACAAAAATGGCATCATAGGAACAGGCTTATTCTCAGTCCAAAGGTTTGTTTCTGATTTCTTCCTTGATTTAAGGGAAATTTGGGAAATGATCTCACTATCATGAAAGGTTTAATTGATTCACTAACCCAAAAGATGATGATGATGACAGTGGGAGGCAGGAGTCACTCTCTCCCTTGCAAGAAAAAAGCAAGAGCCGTTCTTATGATCTCTCCCTCTCTCTCTTTCTCCCCGTAATACAGTCAAGCCCTTTCCAGCACGCGCGATCTGCCTTTGCCACTTTGCACCTTGCAAATGCAAAATCCTGCGGTTTTTGCATTTGCAAGGTGCAAAGCGGCGGGGGCGGATCCCGCGTGCTGGAAAGGGCTTGACTGTATTACGGGGGGAGAGAGAGAGAGGGAGAGATCATAAGAACGGCTCTTGCTTTTTTCTTGCAAGGGAGAGAGTGACTCCTGCCTCCCACTGTCATCAACATCTTCTTCTTTTGGGTTAGTGAATCAATTAATTTGGGAAATGATCTCACTATCAGAAAACAACGCGAGCCGCCACCACCACCTCCTCCTCCCCCTCCTCCGGAGTGGACTGAAAGCAGCTGGAGCTGAAGAAACGAAGCTGAGTGGAGCCGAAGCAACCTCGGCTCGTGTTGTTTTTTCAGCCTAGAGAAAGGGGAAGGGGGCTCATCTGGACCAAGGGTGAGTCTCCCCCTCAGTTTCCCCTGAAGGATCTTCTGTCGCTTTTGCCTTCTCCCCACATCTTCCCTCTGTTAAAATCCCCCCACACACACACACACTTATTTTCGGTCGGATAGATTTCATGTCTGAGCATTCTCACATGGCGGTGGGTCTTCCCCCCCAAAAAAACAGTTAAAAAAAGAAAAAACAATGTATCCTCAAGCAAGAACTTTTCTGCTTCCGATTACCCCCATGCTTAAAAGTTGCAAAGGAAACACGGAAGCAGGGAAGCGGCTGCCCAGCTTCGGAGCTCCACACCATTTTTTTTTCAGAGGGGAATCTGACTCGAGTATAAGCCGAGGGGTTTTTTTTCAGCACAAAAAATGTGCTGAAAAACTCAGCTTATACTCGAGTATATATGGTATGTGTTCATTGTATTGATATGACTGCATTATGCAATGAACTTTGCATCAGAAAATTTTTTTGATTTATAGAGATTCACAATTAAAATATAGCTCTATGTGCTACATCAACCTTTTTTTTTGATAAAAGTATGTAAGACATATGCACTTGGAAATCTATATCAAGAAAAGAAACTATTAATATATAAGATCCTAAAGACCAATTAAGATTAAGAGCACAATTCTGCAAGGTGCAATTCCTGAATCTATTTTGACAGTCCAAGTAGATTTCTTGAATATGGTTTGTTATTCTCTTCTGGAAAAATGTTCAGTTTACCAAAGTAGCATAAAACCCTGGGGTTTCCTGGTTGTTTTCCATCCAAATGTTAAGCATACCTGATACTGTTTACCTTTTTTAGATTTGTGTAGTTTAACTAGGTACTTTAGATAAAAATGCATTTGTACAGGTGGATATGCTCCAATTAAATGTGCATACTATTGCTGTTTAAGGGAATTAAATTATTAACTATTTTGTGTGAAACTGAATAAATGCAAAATATACAATTTTTTCAATTGAAAGGCTCTACTTTTGCATTTTATTTAGTTTATGGAGTTTTTCTACCCATTAATATGTAGAGTTTTTATGTAATGGTTATGGGCATCTTCCCATTAAATTAGGTGGAATCTTCCCTCTTTTAGTGAGTATTGATTTATTGATTGATGATTGATTACACGTCCCTGGAGACAGAAGATTAATGTACAGTAGGCTTCTTCTTTGCATTGATCCTACAGAAGAATTCCTGATACCAAAAAAGTCCTTTGTCTAGTTTTATTTGTTACAATAATCTCATATTGGATTTAAATTTCACTCTCCTAAAATACTAAGAATTCTAGAATTAAAATTTTAGGACATTTAGTAATAGATAACGCCAGTGCATTACTTCAGCTGCTGCAAGCCATCCATGTTTACATTTCTTTATCAGTTGCGATAACACTGAAATTTTCTCAGCAACATTCAGATTGGAATGACCTAGAACAGAGGTCTTCAAACTTGGCAACTTTAAAACTTGTGGACTTCAACTTACAGAATTCCTCAGACAGCCATGCTATCCACAGTCTCAATGTTGCCAAGTATGGAGATCCCTGACCTAGAAAAATACTTTTCCTATTAGGTAATGCTAGGACCCCAAGTGGGATTTGGTGCACTAAAAATACTTTACTGCACTAAAATATTGAGAAAGTTTTAAAACGCTTTTTTATTAGAAGATATCAATTCCTGTTTAACTGTTCAACAGCAATAACCAAATGAAAAATTCATTTTCTTTCTGTTGGTTAATACCTTGGTATTTTGTTCTGTGGATCCATCATAGATTTCCCTCTTTGTCAGCAGTCTTGTTGTATTAAACGGTATTTATTTAAAGCTGTATAGCCCTTTCCCAACAAAAATATAGTTTACTATTTAATATATGCAATTTTATTTATTTTCATATTTGAAAAAAATCAATCCAGGGTCATCATCTTATGACAGTTACTAATTTTGGCATTGTTAATCGGTATTTTTATGATTATGTTGAAATGTTATGGCTTACCATCATACTTGAAGTATTATTACATTCTCAGTGAACCTAAGAGAGGTTATTGCATAGAGGTTATTTATTATGTTATTGCATAATAAATAAAAATCCATTCTACTATCTTGCACTCAAAAAGGAAAGATTTCTTATTCTTATGTATTATATATTCTTTTCTGCCAGTTATATAATTTCAAAACCAGTTCTGGCCTGGGAAAATTTAAAATAAAACCAGTTGATTATAAGGCTAATTTATAATAATTTATGATTTATTGTTAAGATGTTTCTATGACTAAGATTGCTTTGCTTTGGTGCAACTTCACAATGTGTACTTTTTTCCCCACCAAGGCATCTGTCATATTTTAGAGAAACACACTTCTAAGAAATTAAAGAAATGGTTACAGCATTTACTGTACAAGCGGTCTTTGCTTAATTACAATAACTGGGACCAGAATTTTTATCACTAAAAGACGTGAACATAAAGCACAATATCATGTCACTGCGTTGTTTAGAGACTTCAATCCTGGCAATCTCCAGTTGCCATCATTAACAGAGGTTATCATGGGATCACAATTTTTGACTTTCTGTTCGCTTTCCCATTGACTTTGCTTGTGGGAAGCTGGCAGGGAAGGTTGCAGATCATGTGACCACGGGATACCATGATGGTCAGAAATCTTTTTGGGAACTTATGGAAACTGCCAGTGCCATACATATATTAGTTTAATGACTTGTTTGGGCATCACAGTTGATTTATGATGAAATGTTCATAAATAGGCAAGACTCTAAGAGGATATTAAGTATTTATGTTCTCACTGAAATCATTCTCAACTTTTGGCAGCGTTTTAACCCAAACTGCATTCCTTGATATGTAGTTTGTCCATTGCATTTATTATAAAAATTCCTATAAATGTATCCCTGTTAACATAATTTTGAGACAGACTTTGATCTGTTCTCAGTTTTCTTATATAAAAAATGCTGTCATTTAGTCAAATTAATGTTGCAATGGACATTTATCAAATTTTAAGAATTTATTAACTGTTGGGAGTATAAAGGTTGCATAGTAGTTTCAGTATAATCTGGGACATTCTGCAACTTCCTATCTCTCAAGATACTTTGTTGTGAGAAGAAAATGGAGTATGAAAAAATGGAGTATGATGAAATCCAAAACAATAGCTTTTCTAAAAGAATTAATATATCACTGTTGCTAAAGTTAAAACTAATCAAATTTTTAAAAAAAGAAAGCCCCAAATGAGTTTGCTTTTGAATACGTTCCAGAAAGTACAAATATTGCAGAAAAATTAACTTGTCGCTTATAAATTAATAGACTTGCTGTTGTCTGTCTTTAAGTGCAAATATAGAATACTCTTTAATATACTAATGGAATGAATCATTAAATATTCAATTACTTTTTTACTAAATGCTTAGTAAGGAATTGAATCATGGATTACTCTTGCTTTGGCTATTAAAAATTTTCCACAAAACTGTCATAAGAAAATAAGTCAGATATCAAAAGTGTTTTTTTCAAATTCTGTCACAAAATGTTGTTCACAGGAGAAATGCTTTATTTAAAATAAGGTAATGTATAGATGGAAAAATGTGTAATTTATCTTTTGCTCATTTTTAAAGCAAATTTTATAAAATCCCTTCAATTAATGATATACTGTTTTTTATAGTGTTCGACTCCTTCTCCTGAAGAGGAAAAGCTTATTCCTGTCAAAAGACTCAAAACACCAACTCCTGATGAATTATCTGACATCAACACTCAGACAAATTGGACCAAATCTCTTCCACTGCCAACTCCAGAGGAAAAGATGCGACAACAGGCTCAAGCAGTCCCAACTGATGTTATCCCTATTAATGTAACAGGTAAACTTTTAATTTTATGGATTTATGGCATCTCTTTATGATATTTAGAGCAAAATCATATCTTTATAGAAAGTACTGATTATGTTAAATAATGATAACAGATGATAAGCATCAGGGCCTTTAACATTTACAATATCAGAACTGTCTCCTCTTCAAAACTCATGCTGAATGATTAAATATTCTGAAAAATGCTGAAATGTTATACTTCTGAACTTTCTGTAGTGTAATCTTTGTTCTTTTATGACTTGAAAGTTTCTGCTAATTTTTTAAAAAGTTTATTTTTAAAGTATCTAGCTCATTTCATTCACCATCAAACAGCATATATGTCATTATGGAATATTATAAAAATAATAACATAAAAGGGTTAAGGCTTAATTATGGAATAATATAATAATAACATAAAAGGATGAGTAACGCTTAATAACCTAAAATAAAATTGACTGAGACTGCTGGCCCATAATAAAATAATTTAAATCAGAAGTAAGATGGTTCTCTGAGGAAGACAAAGCAAAATAATTAGCAAGCTTTCATTTTCTCCACAATTACTAAGCAAGAGGGAAAGCAGGTAGAAGAAAAGAGTTGACCTGGGAAAGTCCTAAAAATCTGTTAATCAAGAATCTGAAAAAAACTATAGGAGATTGCAGGCATAGCTGAATTAGGCTTTTTGCTGGATATGAAGATAGGTTAGTTCATAATTTAGGAAGTTGATGCAAAAAAAAAAGAGCAATCATTATTTCTGGTTTTCTATATAGCCCAGGGGTCTTCAAACTTGACAGCTTTAAGACTTGTGGACTTCAACTCCCAGAATTCCTCCTCCAGTTGTGTTAGCTCAGGAATTCCACAAGCCTTAAACTTGCCAAGTTTGAAGACCTTGCCTATAGCTATATAGGGCTGTTTCTGTTCCTTAGAAAACATGGAGGTTCCTTCTCAGAGGCATAAGAAGAGAAGCACGATTGAAAGATTGAAAACTGAATTCTTGGTCCTTTACAAGGGATTCATCATTCTTATTCCATCTGGGTTTTGTTCTTTCCTGCTTAAAAAGGAGTGTCACACTCAAGGCACTATTTTTGAACTGCAATCACATGCTAATCTACAAGATCAGTTAAACCAACTGATTTTTTTCATTAATAAATTAACAGGTGCTTTCTTCTTCCATTTGGTGACTAATATTTGCTTAACTATATTATTAGTCTTACCTTCTTAGAGAATTTTAATATAATTCAGTGATCAGAGTTCAGTGAAAAAAAGTGGAAAAAAAAAGTTAAAACAGAAAGCCATGTACAAAAAATGTTTGTGGAGGTTAAATAGTTAATGCAAACTAATAAATGGGGGTTTTCACCCCTTATTTTCTGCCTTCTTAAAAATGTATGGTAGAATTCAGTTGGAGTTTCTTTGTTGATAAAGTCATGCCCTCCACTAAATTGGTTTCTCCTCAGTTGTGCAGTCTCTGCATGCCTTCCAAATCTGGTGGATGTAGAGATCCTTCCAGATTTGAGGAACATGTGATATCAAGAGGACAAAAGAATTAGGGACAGTCCTGTTATATTAGCAGAAGTATCCTCCTCCCACAGTTATGGGTACAGACAAGATTAAAAAAATACATGTAAGTCAAAAACTTTTAACAGGGAAGATGCCAGCTGTTTAATCCTATTTGACCCACAAAAGGTAGATACAGGGATTTTAAAGAAATGGGTCAAAGAGTAATGTGATTCTAAAATGAAAGATTTCAACTCTGCTGAAGCATTCATTTTTCATGCTTCATGGCTAATTTATTTGAGTAAATACACAAAGTTTGCACTATAAATTTGTCCTCAGAAATATTATCTTTCTTGATAAAATGTTTTTTTTCAGGTAAGGAAATAAATATATCATAAAATATATGTCTCTGGTCTGTGTGAGACACGAGGACTAGGTCATAAGAGTCCATTGTTTCTTCTTCTTTAGAAATATATTTATGTCAGTCTAAGCCAGCCACATTGCTGAACTAATATTAACTTTAAATGTCCTATTTAAAAATTAAAAGCCTGTAAAATTAAAATTAATAATGGACATGATATTTCACTTGTCTGTAAGAACATAATGCCTTCCCACCTTTACTTTCATCTGTCAGTGCTCTTCTAATAAGATTAATTTTAGTACTAAAACTTGATATGAATGTACTGAAGACTTAAGTTAACAGGACAAGCTGCTGAGCTGTTATCAGCTTTGGAAGTGGACTTAAATCTCATGAATTAGCAGGAATTTAACTTGCTTTGAACATGATATACAGTATGGGATATACAAGATGTAGTACACTTTTCCAGAGACCAGCAACTTTTTCTTTTCTTAATGCTGTTATGTGTCTCTGGATATGGTTTTACCCAAATATTTGGAAAGGGAGCAGTGGATATTACTTGGTGATCGTTGTATCAAGTAAAAGTTAGAAGTCTTCATTTGCTTACACATAACTAGCTTCATTAGATTGTTCCTCAATTAGCAAGTGAAATTTAAACAGGTCTGTATAAATGTAAATTATAGCAAAAAAAAAAGTGTCTCAGAAATTCATATGAAAAAATTGTGGAGTACAAATTTAAGTTAACAAACAATTTTCTTAAGAGGTTTAATTTAGAGGGTGTGCTAAACAAACTCAAGCAGTACCTTACTAATCTGCATGAACATTTTATAAAATGGTCACTTACAGCACCATTTTAATTGGTGATAGGAAACTGAAGATTAGATGAGAATAGTGAAAAAAAGGAACAGTAAAATGAGCCTTATAAGTGTGATTATACCTAGTTATTATCTAATTCTTTCCCTCATTTGCAAAGTCTGATACTGATATAAATTGGGATGAGATGTAGACAACTGTAGTACTTTTATAGAAAAGAGCGGCTTTTGGCACTTCTTCCAAGAGCAATCACTAGCAACAATGGCACCTCTGAGGAATTTACTTTTTTGTAGTTTTTACAATATGGAATAGAGTACTGCTGTTCAAAGAAAAGCAGTAATGTAAGAGGCTCCCTGGTATGTTGAACAGAAGCAGAGTTGATGGTCTGAAACTCATAATCTGTTCAATTGCAAATGCTCCTTTACTCCAAACATTAGATACGTTTCATCTAACAAGAACAGAATGTCTGGGCTCACATACAACATCATCTTCTCAAAACCCCAAAATTTTGTCCATGCAACTAAAGATGAAACAGTTACCTTTAGTGTGTTGCTATAATCCAGAAAATATTCATGTGTAGAGTTAAAACATCTCTTTAAAATCATTTGCATATCCCATGTTTTCCTTAAAACTGATCTGATGAATTGACCTGATCTAGGGAGGATCCATAAACAGCACATTCTAGCATATGCTAAAGATACTTTTCAGTGAGAAATAACTTGGCTAGTCAGAAATGTAAAATATAGAACTATTCAATTATCTGTATATCTTTTTTCTTCGCTACAGTGAAGACAAGATGAAAGAACTTAATCTAGTTTTCTGAAATTTTTAAATAGAATATTTTGTGAATACAAACAAAAACCAAAATGTGACGTATATTTGATTTGTAATCTATCTGCAAGAATAAAAACAAGAGCAGAATATAAATATGGGTAATGATAAGTGGTCAATTTATTAACTCACTGGAAAAAAAATGGAAATGTCTATAGCTATCTGACCTGGAGAACTGCTGTTGGGTCCATTATGATGGAGCACATACTCAATTATAAGGCTTACTTTTGTTACATGCATCATGAATCATCTTAACTTACTTAAACCTCATTTTGATTCAAGGGGTTCAGCAAATGTAGCATCCACTGGTGATAGATTAAACATAGTTGAGATTTCAAGTAGAAAAGCAGTTCATTATAATTATAGTTGTTTATCCAGTAATGCTCTGTATTAGTATGTTTTTTGTGAATGATCAGAATGAAAATGGAGTATATTATATTTTTGATCAGAGATAGCCAATTTAGTTAAAAATATTCCTAATTCCACACCTATGTATTTTTTTCTCAAGACTTACAGAATCATACGGTTATAAATAAATCATTTTTGGTAACATACAGTCATAATTCTGTATATTTTGAAGTTATATGTAACTGTATGTATATGTATGTCAACTGTTTTCCAAAACCATTTCCACTTGAAAATCTATTTTTGGTTGTGCTGATTAGGTCTTAATTTGGCTGCTGTGTAAACAAATATAGATATGTTTACATGTCTATATTTATGACTTACAGTGTTTTGTGAATCCAACAAGTTTTAACACATTCTACTAAACTTAATTAGTAGAAGGGTCATCAACTTCTTCTAATGTTGACACCTAATAACCTAGGCATTCTTCTTGCTAATCCCGGATCATCCAAAATCATAGGAGATCAAATCACTAAGAAATTATCCATATAGGCATTTAATTTTTTTTTTTTTTTTTTACATTTTAAGCCTTATAGTTGCAGAGTGCTATACCTGTTCCTGCTTTGTATGACAGTGCTAACACCATATATTAATGCCTTTTCTTCATTTCTACTACCGGTATAAGCAAGTGGAAGAAAGTGCATGATGTCAGCGTGCTTGAAAATAATGGTGCTTTGCTTGTTCTACTGTACATCAGGGGAGAATTTTGACCGCCAAGCCAGCATACGGAGGTCTTTGATTTACACAGACAGTGTGGTAAGGCGGCCGAAGAAAATGAAAAGGAGAAAGACTATTACAGGAGTCCCTGACAACATCCAAAGAGAGCTAGGTATGGCTCATCAGAACTGTATTCCATTCCAATTAATTGCTTATCGTAACTAAACTCTTAACATTTAATTGCACTTATGAAACCAATACAGTCTGATAGCCTCTTAAAAGATCCAAATGAATGTATGGCTGGTCACCAAGAAAGAATAGTGAGTGTGTCCTTTGTATTATTATTTGGTCTCCTACCAAGAAATTAAAATTCCCGTTCCATGCTGGAAATGGCTGGGATTTGCTACAAGGAAATGCAAATAGCATACATGTAGACAATGTCACTAGTGGACTAGAGGTATTCGATAATAACCATTTGTTAATTTTCAAGAACATTTCACAGATGATAGTTTTGCTCCAAAAAGTTTCGCTTTTCAGATTATCTATTGAATGAATACATACATTTATTTTATATGGTACATGGAAAGGCCATCTGTGGAAGAAAGCTTTAATGTGAAAATTATAGTTTTTATTGAGTAAGTATTAAGAACATTAATATAACTTTGTCAGTTTTATTGCTGCCTAAACACTTCTCCAAGTTCTAACATCTCACGAGGGTGAGTTATTCTACTAACTATATCTCCCTTTTTAAAAGTGAAATACAGGTAATCCTCGACTTACAACAGTTTATTTAGTGACTGTTCAAAATTAACAACAGCACTGAAAAAAGTGACTGATGATTTGCCATACTTAACAACTGGTCATGTGATCAAAATTCAGATGCTTGACAACTGGTACATGTTGCAATGTTATGTGATCACCTTCTGCACCTTTCTGATGTAAAGTCAATGGGGAGGCAGAATGCACTTAGCAACTGTGTTACTAACTTAACAACTGCGGTGATTCACCTAACAATTGTGGCAAAAAAAAGTTTGTAAAAAGGGGCAAAATTCATTTAACAACTATCTCATTTGGAAACAGAAATTTTGGGCTCAATAATACTTATGCTTTATAAGATTTTTAATAGTAATTTTATTAAACATTACAGTTAAAAAAATAAAACCTAATACAAACTAAAAAGAAAAGAAATAGAAAAGAAAGAAAAAATAAGAATATAGTAAAGAAAAGAAATACATAAAGAAATGACCTCTCCCTCCATGAGAACAAGTACAAATAATTTTAGTAACTTGTCACCTTCTGTTAAAATGCAACAAATTGTCTCTTCTTCTCATATCTTATTTATATGATATATCTAGATAAGATATATCTCATATATCTTATCTTGTCTTGAAACTTAGTTGTTCAGTGCTGGTCAGCAAAAGTCTCTTATGGGTTAGCAGAGATAACAACATATCTATTTTAATCTTAATCATGTAAACCAACTTTATATTCCTTTCTCTTTTAACAATTTTGATCTTTGATTCCTTCAAACAATGTCCTGGACCTAGCACTTCATTTCCTTTATTTTCTTTCTTTATCACTACTCACAGAATCTTTCAAAAGTTTTACAATTCTCTTTGCAAATTTCAGTATAACAAAGTTATCCAGGTTACTTAGAAAAGATCCAAGCTCATTCAGCCTGTCCAGGAAAGGAGTTCTCTACTATGCAAAGAATGGAAGGAGCTGCCTGCCCTCCTTTGGCTTTGTTGGCTTAATGACCCATGTGGTTACTTAATGACTGCAACTGGAAGAGCTGGGATTGCAGTTGTCAAGCAAAGTGATCATATTGGTGTCTCACTTAATCACTGCAATGACTTAAGATTGAAATTCTGGACTCTATTATGATCATTAGGTTAAAAATTACCTGCATAATGTAGATATGCTTAAAGTAATTTTCTATGGCCTTTTTTCACAAATATCCTTCAATACATCCAACATTAAATATTTTGACTCATTCTGTATTATTACATCATATTTAAATCTCCTTTAATTGTAATTGTTGGCTTTGTTTGATTCCCTGTAGTGATCTACCTCCAAAGTCCCATCCTATTACGCTTTTTAAAAGAGTTCAAAAGAACAGCATTTTTTTTCATGGGAAGGCTCTTATAATTAATTTCAAAAACATATTTCAAATTCATCTGTAGCCTTAGCTCATTTATAACTTCCCAAAATCAACATTCTGTTTATTTATTAAAGACATATAGCTGCCCATCTTCTAACCAACTCTGAATGACTCCCAATCAAATGTTAAAACAGCATATCAGATCATATTAAAACCACAAATTAAACAGTTTAAAATATTAAAAACATTACCTAATGCCCATGGCCACAGTGCAAATGTTTGCAATGGCTGAAAATGCTTTACAGTCCATAAAGCATTCTTTTTGAGGCCATTGTGGTTCCCAATGATCATTAAAAGAAATGGTCATAAGATGAGGACTACCTGTAACGTCATTTGAATGATGCCAACTGCAAAGTTGGTGCTAAACAGAGTTCTCGCATAAAAAATTAATTTAAAATCTTTCTAGATGATAAAGATTTTGTGATGCTTTGAATAACATCTACCGCTACGTCCAAATTGTGCACAATTGGAATTTTAGTTCTCTTTATCTCTCTCTTGAGACAGGTCCTCATGCAGCATCATGTTTCATTTTTAAAGTGCTTCTAATTTCAACAGAGATAGGTGGAATTGAAGTTCACAGAATCCAATCCTCCTTTCATGCACAGTTAGACACAGTGATTTTATAAATGAGAGCCTGTGATCCTCATGTATAATTCTGAATGTGAAACACTACCTTATTATTATTCTCTTCCTCTTCTGTTTACTTTCTCTGTGCTAGCAACTGTTCAATTTTCTGATGACCACTTACTTCTAACCCATTTAGAATATGCCTTGCATATTGCATTGGAGAAAAGATAGCTTGTATTGCCTTTTCCAGGCTACACAGCCCATGATCCACCCAGAACTTCCAAGACTTACCACAATGAAAGCAATTTTTAAAAACTGCACAAGGTCATATAATTCTATTTTCCATGTGTGCACATGTCTTCATCCTATTTGTATTGCCAATTGAAAGGGATCTCTGGAGGAGGGTAAAATTATTAGAACCAGGAAGTTATTTTCAAATTTCAAGAATGAATATAAGAAACTCCCAATGAAATGGACCTTATTTGGGAAAATGAATGTTAAAATGAAAGAAAGAGAAAATAAAAGCACAAATGTAATACAGGTATCTTATACGTAATCATCTGGAATCCATACTTGTATGACATATAAGAAAAAAAAACTATGCATGCATTGCCTAGAGAGTGATTAACAGCAAATTACAGTGAATGTAATTTCATGTTCACTCAAGAAGACAATTCATGAATATAAAAGTGAGAATGTGATTCAATCCTCAGATGTTGCCAGGAAAAAAAAAAAATCTAAATGACCCAATTAAACAATTATTGTAATTATTCACTTCAGAAATGCTGGATTAAATCAAAGCACATTTTAATTCAGGATTCTATTCCTTAGACTGGCCAATCAGATGCCTCTGAGACAGGGATGTCAAACTCATGGCTCACGGGCTGGATGTGTCACGCACTGGACACCCCCCACCCCCAGTTTAGTGAACTGGGAAAAAGTTGTGATATGTCACGTGACAGCAACGTGTTGGCGCGAGTTTGACACCCCTGCTCTGAGATGATCACAGGCTGGAAGATATACCCCCTTTTTACCTTCCCTGCCTTTACAACTGGCATTTGTATATGCTTGAGTAGAATACAGTTTATTGCTAACAGCCTTTGATTGACCGCTTCCATAGAACTTTATCTAACCTACTTCTAAAGACATCAAAGTCTAGTAGCCATTACATGCTTTCTGACAATAAATTCCACACGTTAGTTATATGATGTTCAGCAGAAAGAGATATACAACCAATGTCCTCCACATACTTTGGGATTAGATTTCCATCAGATCTGTGCTCATTATTTGGAAGATAACATCTTATCTCCTAAATTATAGCAATGGTGAGTTACTATTATTTTTGCTGATCATCATATGTTATGCAAGTTTTTCATATTACATTCCTATCATCAGACAGCTTTTACTATGGAAAAATCTATAGAAATGTTTAAAAATGTTCCAATTTGGAATCAGTATATGAAAACAGTTTCAGGAATGAGTGGAATATTTTTTTATTATTATATTTATTTGCCACATGTCTTATTTCAAAGCAACTCTGGGCCACTCACAGCATTAAGAGCATTAAAACCATACAAGATAGAAATTTTTAAAATGATAAAAAAATGTTATTACAGTCAAAGATAAAATTATAGCTAAAAAGATGGGGAGATAGAAAGCAGGATGCATTATGGGTAGAGGTGGGATTGACTCTTAATTTATCCACCCCCTTCCAAAATTCCCCACTTTAGCTCTAAGTCATCTGGCAGAGGCTTCAGAAGGTCAAAAGGTGGAAGCCAAGGCTTCAGAAGGTCAAAAAGTAGAAGCCAATTTCACCTTAAGGGTTAAGATGTCCTAGGAGCCATGATAGAGAAAGGCCTTCGCCTGCATCCTGCCAGCCAAAATTCCTTGACTGATGGGTCCGTAGCATGCCCTCTCTGCCAGGGTTGGCCAGTTCCACTGTGGTGAGAAGATTCCTCCAGTAACCTGGTACGCCATTCAGGTCTTTAAAGGTAGTTAAAGTCCCAGATCTTGAAACTCCATGCATCCATTCAATCTTCCCAGGGTTCAGTCAAAGCTTGTTGTCCCTCATCCAGGACCCCCGAATACCTCCAATGTGGCTGTGGGCTGGATTCAACAATAGTGCCAGCTGATATGATTTAAAATATATCTGAACTAAAGCACAGAAGGAACTTATTAGCTTGCTGTTGTCTTTATGCATTTTCATCTATTTTCATCTTTTTCAAAAATCTAATATATCACATATATAATATATAGCACAAATATAAAAATGCCAAGAATCTTTCATTAGGAATACCTGAACACATTGGAACTTGTATGGTAAAAACTAAATGTGAGTTCCGTGTAAACTTTTTATTAATGAACACATTTTAAATGCAACTATAACAATGCTGTATATTTATTTTTCTAACAGTTTTGTTTTAATATCTACAGTTGGCAATGGCAAATATGACATCCGGGGCCATTCGTTATGTATCCCTGATCATTATTCTACACTAGGAAAATTTGAGAGCTGTCAGTCTTCTATGCATCAGTGTGACACCAAAGACTCCAGCTGTCAGACAGAAGAAGTTAAAGTGGTGCCACCTTCAGTTAGGCGAATACGTGCACAGAAAGGCCAAGGAATTGCAGCCCAGATGTCACAGCTTTCCAGTTCTTCTGGAAACATGTCTGTGATGAGTGATTCTGCTGGAGTCATGTCTACTTCTCACCTAAATAATGACCTGGGCTTTCACAGTCTACCTCGGTCTGGAGCAAGAGTGTCCCTGCAGTTACTTGAACGTAGGCATAGCCTCTCCAAGTCAACCGAAAGTGGACCTTTGTTACATCATGTAGGTGTATGGCAAGGAAATGAAAGAATAGATGATATGAGAAATGGCTGTGGGATAAATGGGCTACAGAGGCCAAAATCTCAAGAATTAAACTCTGAAAATGGAAAAACAGAAGGTACAGCATGTATGATCTCTCCACATGTTTCATATTCTACCATCATCACACCAAATGCTTCCCTATCATCCACTTCAGATGTTATGAATAACAACCCGGCAGAGAGTCCTGAGACAATAGATAGGAAAATGACGAACTCTTCTTTGTACCAAAAACCTGGAGACAATCTTGTTGGCAATGGGACAATAAATGCAAAAGAGCGACATCGTTCTTCTAATGGCACCTGGAGTGACACCAGCTCAACACATCACTCACATTCCTCAGACACCACTATCTCATCCAACAGTGTAATGGTGTATGCATCCTTTTGTGATACAGGCACTACAGAAAGTATCCCCCAAAGTGTGACCTATAATTTTAGGAACAATCACCATTTGCCAAGCCATTCTCATGACATCAATGGTAGAAGTGAATCAAATTACACTGTGGACAGCATACAGGACAAAGTCAAGCAAAATGCAAAGCACTGTGGATTCAACCATTATGGAAATGACACCACCACCTTACACATGTCAAAATGTGCCATTCCAGATTGCTCTGGCTCTGACACCCTTGAAAGAGTCTTAGCCAAAGAAGACTCACACTCTTTATATTCTGTGGACAGTGATGTCTGTTACCCTTCTATGCATGTGGATTCAGATGTCCAGTCTGTTAAAAGCTGCAGTGAAAATGGCTTTGGAAATCCCAGGCATAGTGTCATTAATGTGTTTGCTGGAACCGAGAAGAAATCTCTGGAAGATTTTGCAAGTTCCAATGGCAAGTCACTCACACGTAGCATCTCCTTTAAAAAGGCCAAAAAACCACCTCTCCCACCATCTAGAACAGATTCTCTTAGAAGAGCCCCCAAGAATAAACCTCAGTCCAGCGGACAAGTACTGGATGATAAGCTGATAGCAAGCCTTCAACATTCCTTGCAACTGAACCTCCAGTGCAAAAATGGCAGCTCACTGTCACAGAGTCCCTGCAGTGATTATGATGATCCTTGGGTGCTGCGGTCTCGTAGCCAGAGCACTGTGAGTGTCAGTAGCAGCATGATGTCTGCCACAGGACTCAACATGTATTCCATCTGTGCAGTCACACCAGCCCAGAGTGACACAAGTAGCATCAAATCGGAATACACTGACCAGTGGTGTTATTACAGTGATTATCCTGGGATCCCGGATGACCATTTAAAATCCACAGCAATTCATTCCTCTAATGCTGTACCAAAGCTAATTGATTATAACGTTAGTCACCTTAATGATGGGTCAAGGGCTTCTGTACCACAAGTGCCCTCTGGAGTAGCCAAAACAAAAGCTATTTCTCCAGAAAAATCACAGAGAGTTACATCACCATCTAGTGGATATTCTAGCCAATCCAACACACCCACTGCACTTACACCAGTGCCTGTCATTCTAAAGTCTATGTCAACGGGAAACGTGAAGTCCAAGATGAAGCCTAGAGTGCCTGAAAGAAAATCAAGCCTACTGTCTTCCGTTTCAGTGTCTTCCTCTTCCACCTCTCTGTCATCAAATACATCTGCTGAAGGAATTATGAAGAAACCTGATCCTACCCTGAGCTTCCCTCCGGTTACATCATCTTCACTACTATCTTCAGATTCCAATGACCCTCTTCTTCCTCTCCCACCACCTCCCCTAACAGATGTTACTGATCTTCCTCAATCACCTGAATCACCAAGTTTTCCACCTCCTCCCCCAGATGTTGTCACAAACACTTCTTTTCCTCAGAATATTGGATGGTTTAATAATCAAGATACTTCAATTCATTCTTCTTGCTCATTACTTCCCGATTCTTCTCATTGCCTCCCAGCCACTTTTCAAACTTCAGCTCCTCCACCAGCCCCACCCTTAGATCCCAGATTAATGAGAGATGGACATAAACCTGTACCATACTCTTTCAAGAAACATAATTTGGAAGGTTCTTGCAACAATGCAAAACAGCCCTTAAATAAGGATGATGTCCCAAGGCCTGCAATGCCACTCATAACTACTGAAGCTCTCCAGATGGTACAACTGAGGTCAGTGAAGAAAGCTATGAAGTCAGAGGTTGAGCAGCCAGCCGAGTCTGCTTCCAAGGCAAGTCCTCAGGGAAAAATACAGGATCCTTTTTCTGCTGGGTTGCCTTTCAAATCACATTTGTCAGGAGGATACAGTGACATGCTGGATGCCGTTGGGAGTGAAGGCCAGAGAGCTTCTGTTTGTAGCCTAACTGGCAGAAGTTCTGAACCTATCAGTGCTAAAATGCCCAGAAATGTAATAAGCATAAATAACTCATTTGCCAGAGAGTCACAACCAGACAAAGCTGAAGAAACTTTGGTGCAGAACCAAGAGCCTCGTAATAGTCTTGTATGTTCATCCCTTCAGGAACAATCTGGATTTCTCAGCAAGCCTCAGGATATATTGCCAAACAAGAAGCCACCGCCTGTTTCAAAGAAACCCAAACTGTTCCTGATTGTGCCACCCCCACAGCCTGATGTTACAACAGAGAAAATAGCTGCGGGTGAAACAGCCAAAAGCATTCCAAGTACAACTGTGAAGGATGCTGAAATTGCACAGTGCAGCCAGGTTAACAATTATCCTACAGATGGATTCGGTTCCTATGAAATGGAGCCTAACAATCTTGTCTCAGAAGGAGGAGCTGCTGCGAGTCCTATCTCCTGTGAAACCAGGTTCTCTATTCTGCAGCCCCAGCAGGAGGAGACGGCTTCCTCGTGTGAACGAAGCAGTCCAGACAGACATGTAGACAGCATCTCTGGAGCAGAGAAACAGTTTTCTCAAGGGGATGAAAGTTGTAAGTTTTTTTTTTTTCCCCACTGTGTTTTGTCTTTTGACCTAGTCTATTAGTCAACAATCACATCTGGAATTATGGAGAGTCACACCATAAGAACAGTAAAGATTTTTACATTGTATATGGTAAAGGTGATATGTCATCAATATAATTTCATACTAGTTTTAAGGAAAACCAGAAAGCTCAGATTACAATTGGTAATAAAATTATTATCTTAATTCTTTTCTTTAAAAAAAAAAAACTTGTTAGATAGGATTTTATTAGCTTTATTCTAAAAAAATTGGTGGGGCAAACATGTAGGTTTCTAAATTAAGCTGATGCTGATTTCTTTATTGGGGGAAAGTTCCAAAAACTTTCACTGGGCTTTAATTTTCTTCACAAACCAGTAAAAGCCTTTCATGGACACCAGTTACTGAGAACATTATTTTTTAAAAAATTGTTGCACAGTTTGTGAGAAATGTACAGACTGTATTTGTTCATTTGTCATTTTGTCAACTGTTGCTTTAGATTACATTTTTGCTTGGTTTTTTTTTTTCCATCCTCGTATTTTAACTGAAGCAATTGAAGCTGATGCAGCAGACAGCTTTTTGCTACAGAGCCCAAGCTATGGGGAAGGCAGTGAGATAATGGCAATGCCAAGTCGACCAAGGACAACTGAGGATCTTTTTGCAGCCATTCACAGGTACTGCTTAAATTGTTTTGATAAGGTTACTTCCTTGGGTGTCCTTTCTAGTTTCTTTAGTGCATTTCTCTTATCATAATGTTTGTGCTTTCCAGTTTTCATTAATTAATGCATCCATGTCCCACATGCTTTGCATGTAGGGGTAATACCTTTAATTGCTTTACAATAATGTTTTGTTCATTTCAAAATGTAACTCTCCTACCAACAGAATTATGTTTTATTACATGATCAAGCTGTGGTTTCTTGGTGCCAGGTTACTCCTTGTTTGATTGTGCTCTTGTCTCAGTCTACATGATTTAACATATACTATTGCTTTTTCTGTGTATCTTTTTCTTTCTCTTTATTCCCTTCCATCCCTTTTTTCTTTGTACTCCTGGTGCAGTTTGGGACAGAGGCTCAACTCTAATGTTTCATGGCAAGCTTGGCTTAAACTGGCAAGTAAACACAATATAACCATCATAAGGGGAAAGCATTCGACAATAGCCAGAATAGAGACTGCCATAATTTAATTAAAGATGACATGCTGCTTTATCAACTGAAACGTGCAATACCGACAAACCCTACCCTGATCCAATTCTTCCTTAATTTAAAAAGGGGAAATGATTAGAGATACACATTTCAGCGACCTTAGCTTTCCCCACAAATGATTTGAATTATGAATATCTTTTGAAGGAGTTCTTGTCCAACTCATCTGCAGGGCTTCAGGTTCAGGAAGGCTGGGGGAAGTCAGTATAAACACTCTTTTTACAAGAAGGCTGTTTGGTGATCAATTTTTAGAAACCAACACCCTCTAAAAATGCTTCAGGGGAACTTCAATAGAGAAAGTACTGTATTACTGATTTGTAGTATCTAGCATGAAGCATTGGTTCCATCTAGTGGTCATTTATTGCCATTTATTAAGCTGGTTTCAAAGTAAAATTGAAATCGACTGCACAACATACATCAACATGTTCCTGCTTTTATTCATAATGCACAGAAACTGCAACACTTTAGTTACTCAAGCCACAAAGATTTTCTTGTTATGTCCTGGTGTGGTAGAATGTTGTGTTGACTTTCACAGGATAGGAACCATGGTAAAGATAACTTCAAATCATGTCCAACTTATATTTTGCAATCAACAGTGTCTTCCTGTATCTACAGCGGGAAGGGTAGTCACGGATCATTTGATGACAGCAGTGTCATCATGCAAGGCCCACCTTTTTACACATGTTAGGTCATTGCTTGCAGAGTCCACGAGAGTAAAGTTCTAGCACAGATCTACCACCCAGGTTTCATTAATCTGGTGACAGCAGCAAGGTCCTGCAATGTTAAAGCATGACAACAAGAACAGTTTTGCTGCTGGGACTATGCTATTTCATGAGTTATTTGAGTTAAATTTGTAATAATTGACACAATTGTCAATTTTAATTCTGTAAAAGAGAATTTTTCTTACATATAGTGAGAAAATTGAGGATAATTTTGGGAGAGGGAGGGAGGGAGGGAGGGAGAGAGAGAAGAAAACAGACTAAAAGCAAATAAAAAATTCATTTTGACATTACAAATTTTTAGGTACATAAAATAGCTCTTCAGACAGGTATAACCAATGTAGCATTCAACCTCATATGATCAGAACAAGACCAGAAATGGAACTAGTTTAGTCTACCAGTTAAGGTGCCAGGCTAGAAAGTGGAAGACTCTTGAGTTCTAGTTCTGCCTTAGGTGTGAAACCCAGCTGGTCAGGCCTTCTCTCTCAGCCCAACAGGGGTTGACGTTTTAAGGAATTTAGGAGAAAGAAAGAGTATTATGTATAGGTTCGCTGCCTTGAGCTACTTATAAAGTAATAAAGGCGGGATAAAAATTTAATAAATAAATAGGGAAAAAACGATGTGTGAGAGAATATCATTTAAACATGAGTAGGTGAGCTTTTCTATCACCATTGCATCTTCCAAGGTGTTGTTGTATAGATGCCTTCATATTACATATTGTACACTACATAGGTTGCCATATGTTAACTGATACCATAATATCAATTAAAATCAGTTATATTATATATGTTATCATGTTAGTCATAGACTTTACATGCTTGTCAGAAGAGGCTTCTCAGGCAAGAAAGAAAGATTGGTAAATGATAAAGGCCTTGGGGAGGGAAAAAACTACATTTTTATAAATGAATTTAAATGTCATGGTTTTGTATTCTTATGGGTTTTTTAAAATTTTCTGGATAAAGCTCTTTAAGGGGGGTCTGTATTGCACAGTTATATAAAACAATAGGTGCTGTTTAGATTATTTGTGTAAGGCAGAAATAGAGAACAGCAGTTTGCATTAATGCTGATCTTCACATTTGCAACACAATGTGTAATGTGAATGTATCACTGCTCAATTTGCTGCAGTGATACAACAGTGATACAATCTGCATTCCCAATCTTTTCTGATTTTCCATTAACAAATTATTCTTCCTGTTAAACTGAATATGGAGAAATAATATTTTTTCCATTGTTCTTAACATTTCTTGCTGATGTGTACTACTGCAAGTACATAAAAATATACAAGCTATTTTGTTTTGTTTTAGGGACAGAATGTATGACCAGAAATATGCTGGGTAGAACTTATAATTATACCATTATGTTTCCAGAAACCATAGTACAGCTTTCTTCACCACCATTCTGCTGCAGCTCTCTCCTCCCTCCTGTTTTATCTAGAGGCTTAGCCATTTTGAATTGGTACCATCCTCTTCTGCGATGCGGGTACTGCTTCCAGGAATGGAATTATATTGGTGGGGCTGCCATATGCTGTGTTTAATTAAATGCAAACAGTAATCCAAGTCTACTGCAACAGAGACCAGAAACTATGCTATATTTATTCCAATAATTATTTCTGAGATACTTTAAAGATTTTTGTTGTACATGCATAACATGCTTAATGTTACAGTTTGTATTGGAATGCAAATTCAGATGATCACATGTTTGTTCCCTCCTTTAAACTAGATGTTCTGGTTTTTTTCCCCTTCCATGCATATCCTTGTTGTTGTTTAATGAATATCCTTTTCACCATGTGACCATAAATGTAGTTAGTTGAGTGCTATTGCTAAATAGTGAAACACTGTGTCCAATTTGCTAATTGCTGTTTGATAGGCAAGTGAAATGCTTGCTGGATTGATAGTTCCCACAGAGCTTATATATTTTATTTTGATTTCATTAATTCCATTCCCTTGGCAATTTCATTGAGAAATGCATATTAGTGCACATTTGTAAGCTGTCCTCAATTTGGAAGAGATTGGAAATATGCGTTCATTAAAAGTAATGTTTAGCAAGATTCAAATATTTGCTTTACAAAATGTACAGCAATGGAAGAAACTTTTAAATTGCATACACATTGTTTGGTTTAGATTTGTGCCCAGAAACTGAAAGTACTATTATGTCTGAAATATGGCATACAATTCCATTTTTCCCCAAAACTACACTTCCATAAGTTCAGTAACAATAGTTACTGTACTCATATATTTCCTTCTTAACAAGCATAGCTAGTCCTCATTTAGTGATCACAATTGGGAGCCAACATTTGATTATCAAGTAAAGTGGTCATAAAGTGAAACCATAACTATGCTTATGAATTTACTTCAGCTCACTCTTTTTTTACACAACAGTTTACTCTTGTGAAGGTTGTAAATATTAGGACTGGTCAAAAATTTTCATCACTGTTGTAAGTGTGGTCGCTATCTGAGGCAGTCACTAAATGAGGACTACTTTATTATCTTTTTGTTATTGGGATGCAAAATAAGTCCTTATATAGAGAGGCTAGTAACTTTTTCCTGTTTTTCCCAACTCACAATTACAGATCCAAAAGGAAAGTCCTTGGCCGCAAAGATTCTGAAGAAGATCACGCTGCAAATCATTCTCCATCGCCTCCAGTCACACCTATCAGTTCTTCCCCAAATCTGCTTTCCCTGAGGCAGGCAGGGTCAATTCAGAGAAATATTCGCAAGAGCGCCACCAGCAATGACAATTTCAAAGCGCTGCTTCTTAAAAAAGGGAGCCGCTCTGACACCAGTTCTCGTATGTCTGCAGCAGAATTGCTAAGGAATACAGACCCAAGATTTCAAAGAGGTAAAGTAGATTCCATAGGGGACTTGAGTGAGAGCATAGTGGCTTCTCCGACCAAGACCAAAAGGCCTCAGGAGGAATGGGCCAAGAGTGAAGGCCTGATGCCAAGGAGTCTGTCTGTCTCCAGCACAAGATATAGCAGATCTCGAACCCCGCCCTCTGCCGCAAGTAGCAAGTACAGTGCTCGAAACCGGATCCAGAGTAGCCCTATGACTGTTATCAGTGAGGGTGATGTAGAAGTAGTTGAATCTGCAGAAAACAGAACTCGCAGGTTTTCAGAAGAGGAACCACCCGATGTATTTGAGAGTGATGATACGGATAGTAATGAAAATAGAGACTCTACTGAGGTTGACAACATGCTCAAGGACTTGTTATCTTAATGGGTAACACAGAATGCCCTTGGTTTTTTTAATATTAGCATTTAAACTAAAAAAAAAAAGTTTAAATGAGGTTTAAGGTGTTAGACTTTCATACGTAACCAGTAAAGCATCGAGTCCAAGTATAATTTAGGGTGAATCTGTGTATGGGACACTGTATAGATGATGCAGTACACTATTTTGTTCAACTCAATTGGACTGACTTTTTTGTTTGAAAAAAGAATCTAGTCATCAGACCTCTGCATTCAAGCCTTAATAACAAGAAGTAATGACAGTTCTTGGATTCTAGTTTGAGCATGCTTTGTTATTTTTCCTTTTTTTGAGAGTGTAAAAAACTAAATAAGTCTGCAAAAAATAAACAGGAAGCTTCTATGGTAAAGGTGGCAGTAACTTTTTAAGTATTATATTTATAAAACTTAGTAAACTTTCCGCAGGGACTATTTGAAAGAAATGTGCAGCCTAATATTAGTTAGCAGGATTGGCATTGTCCCACTGCTGCTTCTGATGAGATCTAATCTCCTCTTACGAGCTAACCTTGTCCTAATAATACAACAAGGGTTTAGTTTAAATTTTAAAAATTACATCGGAGTGGGGGCACTTGTGATACAGAAGTGACTGCTGTGCAGCCATATTACAATCCATCTGCCTGGACTTACAGAAGCCATTTATTCTCTGTGGTTTCTCTGAATACAGTTTGAGGTATCCTTTTGGAGACCTAAAATATTTGCAGACTTATAATGGGGATGTAGATATATTCAGGGGAAACATATTAATGTTTCGATTTTAAAGTAAATGCAGCATTGGAGAACTTACACCCTAGAACTGTGAAGAATGTTTTCCTTTTCTATTAAACTGTATTGTTAGCTTTTGTTTGTCAAAAGGGAGACGAGCTTTGAATAACATATCACTTGAAAGTTTCAACAGTAACTTGTTTTTTTGTTACCAAAGAGTGCACTACAATTACTTTTACTTTTTAGGAATAGCCAGCATTTCCTCTTCCTGGGGAAATAACACTGCTCATTTAGAAGACTTAATGTTTATTAAGATTTTATCATTGATTAAAAAAAAATTCTTCCTTGTAAAGAAAACTACAGACAAAATAACTGCAGTTTTGCTCACAGTTTTGTAAAGAAGCTTTTACTTTTTGAAAAGGAATTTTGCATAAGTGGATAGTATGTAAGGTTTTTATAATATTTGTACATAATGCAAGTTCTTAAAGTAATTCTTGTTTTCTCAGAGTTTGGAATTTCTACATTTTTAGATGTTAAGAAAAATCCTGTATGTAGATAATTTATTTTGATGAAAAACACTTGACTCCTTTTTTCCCTTCATCTCTATATTGTTAATACTGTATATTTCAGGGGTCTTCATCAACTGAAGAAGATGATGGAGACAATGCTGTGATTCTGCTTTAATAAACAAGGCTGCCATTTGTCATCTTACTCGAGTTAATGACCATTCATGTTTCCATGCAACATTTCTTTAAATAAACATTAGCAAAGGATCATATTGGGAAATCCAGATGCTATCATTAAAGTGTATTTATTAGATGGTGCTTATATCTCTCATGTGTTTGATTTTCCTCTTAAGAATGATAATCCACATAATCAGAAAGATCCAAAAGGAAAAAAAGAGAACATTCCATGTATTTCACTTTTGAGTTTTTATGGAGAGAGTAGCTTTGACATTTGCAATAATATCCATCATTTCCAAAAACACCATAGTTGCTGTGAGGGTGTATCAGTATGGTATGTTTTTTTTAAACAAAAAACACCCCTGTATTTTAGTTCCAAAACTTAAGATAAAATTAACCATGTTAAAACTATGTTTGGTCTACCTTGGTCTGGCTAGCTTGACTGAGAACTCTATTGCTATTTCAATCAGATTAGAGCTGGAAGGGACCTTGGAGGTCTTCTATTCCAACCCCCTGATCAAGCAGGGGACCCTATACCATTTCAGACAAGTGACTATCCAGTCTCTTCTTAAAAACCTCCAGTGATGAATGTCTATGGAGATTCTCAGTCATCCAGGTCATGGTTTTCCACAGATGCTTTTTCAAGAGACAACTGGACTTTCTGGTTTTTCTTTAAAGATGTTTTGCTTTTCATCCAAGAAGCTTCTTCAGCTGTGACCCACCACCCAGTCAGAGCTGAAGAAGCTTCTTGGGTGAGAAGTGAAATATCTTCAGAGAAAAAACAAAGTCCAGTTGCCTCTTGAAAAAGCACCTTTGGGACCCCAGCGATGAAGCACCCACAACTTCTTATGGCAAGCTGTTCCACTGGTTAATTGTTCTTACTGTTATGAATTACAGATTGCTTCTCTCCTTAACTAGTTTCCATCCATTGTTTCTTGTCCTGCCCTCTGGTGCTTTGAAAAATAAGTTGACCCCCTCCTCTTTGTGGCAGCTCCTCAAATACTGGAATACTATCATGACCCCTCTAGTCCTTGTTATCTCTAGACTAGCCAAACTCAAATCCTGCAAATATTATTCATGTTTTTGTCTCCAAAAACATGTTTAATCATCTTAGTTGCTCTTCTTTGCACTTTTTCCAAAGTCTCGGCATCTTTTTTGTTATGTGGTGACCAAAACTGGATGCAGTATTCCACATGTGGCCTTACTAAGGCTTTACAAAATAGTATTAACATTTCACGTGATTTTAATTCTATGCCTGTTTATATAATCAAGGATTGTATTAGCTTTTTTGGCTGCTGCTGCACATTGTTGGCTCATGTTTAAGTGATTGTACACTAGGGCTTCCAGGTCCCCCTCAGAGTTACTGTTTTTGAGCCAGGTTTTGCCTAATATTGTATTTCAACTCAGCAATGTGTACTCAACTCTTAGAATGTTCAGAAATGTTTCAAACATTTGTACATGGGAACGTATGAAAAATCTACCTACAGTACTTGTTCTCCAACCAGGGCGTTTGAAGCTAGCAGTGAAAAGCAGAAAGTATGTAGGGCATAGGAGTATGCGCCATCACGCTTCACTCATTCATATCAAAGGGATGAGTTTCCAACAATGTTAAAAGGAACCAGTTGTATAGAATCTATGGCACGTTACCAATAATAGGAAAATATTATAATATAATCCAAGACAAAGTTTACAGGCTTAGAAATTATTGTACTGAAATCCAGCCTATGGCAATGACAGTTCCCTATGTTTAACATACACGATACAGGTAGGACCAGTGGATTTCGCTGTTGAGGTTTAGCAGGCTTTGTGTGTACGTGTGTGTTTGCATCCATTGTGTGTAGCTGTGTTCACATCCATGTGTATGTGGTTGTATAAGTGCACAAACACACCTATGAATGAAGTGGATGGGCTGAGGTTCTTAGTTTCAATAGAATAAGCAAAGATAATAAAAACAAAGCATTCCTTAATTCTAAGTATGTACTGAAAAGATTCAATTGCTTTGCACGTGCAAAATGTTATTATAGAAACAACATTCCAGGAAACTCCAGAATGTTCTTTTTCCTCCAAACCATGGAGGAATTGTCCTTAGGGCAATTTTCTACAAACTGACTTTCCAATGCTTCACAAACCACTTAGCATGCTAAGGCTTTACAAAAGCCTTGCTGGTAGATTTACTTCAGTAATACTGTTAGATTCCCTTGGAACGTGTGTCAAACTCACAGTGTCATGTGATGTATCGGGACTTTTCCCCCCTTCGCTAAACCTGGTGTGGGTGTAGTCAGTGTGTGATGCATCCAGCCCATGGGCTGGGAGTTTGACAGCCCTGCCTTAGAACATCTGGATCAGTTTCGTTTGGGGGGAAACTAACATTGTGGAATTCTGTGGAATGTTCTTCAGAACAGAACATTTTTAATATACTTGCACATATACCAGCCGTATACAGACATGTTTATTTTCATTAATTTTCTTCCTTGTGCTTCAACCAATGCATGTATACAATACCTATTAAACCAAGATGTTTTTACAAAATCGCACACTCGCCAAATAAGGATTTGTTCCCAAAAGCAAGTATAATTAATTTGAAAACATTACATCATATGTTCTTAGTAAAGCTGTAATTACAGTATTTGATTTTAAAAACTGCGGGCTTCATTATTTGTTCGTTACTAAACCATTTAATTGCTTGCAAACAATGTCTAATTTTAGACTTGCCTCTTCTACTAAAAGCACTTTTAGTGTTTGGTATGATCAAGCCAATTGTAAGAGGGCATGAAATTTTAAAAGTGAGAGTTGTTATGTCTTACTACAGTTTAGAGATTTAGAGAAAGAAAGATTTCCTCTTTCTATTAATTATGGCACAAAATGTGTATACATGTTTCTTTCAGTTTGCTATTTCTTATTATACAGGTAGTTCTTAACTTATCACTGTAATTGAGCCCAGAATTATGGTAGTAAATCATGCCAGTTGTTAAATGGTTCACTATGTGACCATATTCAATTTTACAACCTGTTTTGCACCATGACCATTAAGCAAACACCACGGTCCTTAAGTGAAACTCATTAGTCACAACGGGCATTTTTTGCGAGAAACCCCAAGTACACTCTGGTTTCTGGTTTTTTTTTAAAAAAAGGCATAATTGGTCATGTGACTGGGATGCTGCAAATGACCATAAAGGTAGGCTGGTTACTAAGCATCCAAAATGCAACCACGTGATGGAAGTGGCCATTAGAATTTAAAATCTAAGTAGCCTTGGAGAGTGTTATAATTTCAAAGCGTCACTAAGCTGCTGGTTTTAAGTCGACTATCTGTATACACAAGCAAGAGGAAGAAACAGTATACAATACAATTTCATTTAGAAGCCACAATACAATTAGTAGTTTTCCACATTATACTGAATAAAATACAGGATAACTGGGAGATCCATGACAGATATTTTAGCTGAAGTACCAGGATTCAATTATACATTAATCCTTAAAAAAAACTGAACACTTTATAAACTTTTAGGAATAAAAATGCACAGCTTATAATGCAATAAAAGTGAAAATCATACATTAATAATGCATTAATGTAAAAGTTTGGAAGGGCCATTGTTATCTGGCCAAGTTAGGCTACTTTTCACTGTAGCAAGATGGATGGGGCAATATTGCAGGTTTCTGTGGTAGAATGACTCACTGCATGCTATATGGAAGACAACAGCATTGAACTCTAGTGGGCCGGTTAACTAAATTCCCTCCGCTGTAGCTTCCAAGAGCTCACAAATATTTTCACCCAAAAGCAAAGCACAAACTAGTGTCAGTCGAACCTAAGCATAATCAACTCCTTCAGGCATGAATATTCTTAAATATTTATAGCATGTGAATCGGTGGGCTGCTGCCTGGTCAGACTGTTTCAGACTAGATCACTGGCTGGGCCTGCCCATTCACCTCTGTACTATCCTTTCCATATATAACTAACTTTGTGCTTGTTCCCCCACTGCCCAGCTGAGTTCTGCGTTGCACCTGCTGTCCTCACTGGAGCTGCCCGAGTAGATCAGCTACATGTTTGAAGCCGTGTTTCAGCCCCAAAGAGGCGGGTGCGTGTGTGAGTTCACAACCAGTGAACCAGTTGTTAATATAAGTGCAGCCCACTTCTGATGTGAATGATAACTTACATACATTGTGGCATCAAAGTGTAACAATCAACTGGAATCTGGTTTTTCAATTAAGGATATTCCTTCTTAAATACAGGTAGTCTTCATTCAGCGACTGCCTCAAACAGTGACCTTTTGCAGTTATAACAGTGTTGAAAATGTAATAGCAACTAATGCTTACATTTATGACCTTTGCAGCAAGTCTATCAAGTCACGTGTTTGTCACAACAGTCAGTCAGCACTATATTGCTTTATCCTTTGATTTGTTTTGTTTTTTCCTTTCCTTGCCCCGTTGCAGATTGCTTAAAACAAGCTACAATATTTCCTGAACTGCTTTTGTCCATGCATAGAACTTCCTCCAAAGTCCTAACTACAAGTAACAGCTCTGTGATCTTTATAATTTGATTAAAACAGTCCAGCTCACTCTGAAACTGACAAGATCCTAATACAGTTTCACATGGAAGGCTTTTCTTTGCCTCCTAAGCAGCTGCAAGCACAACAGCCAACTTGCTTTTCCTTTCAATGTCTATTGCCTATTATGTGCCTGCTTACTTTTCTCTAATGAATGTAAATACAAATTGCATCCTAGTTAATCATTCCAGCACTGAGATGAGTATTGCAAAAAGTGAGGGAGGGGGGAAAGTTGAACAAAAAATCATAAGCAGTTACATGGTTTTCACATAGCAACCACTTCACTTAATGACTGAGCTGCTGGAACCAATTGCTAAACAAGAACTACCTATATATTCAATAATTATTCAGAAGAAGCATTGGCAAAGTTCAAAGAATTAAGGTCCCCAGTCAATATTTTGAGGAGATGAAAGGGAATGGGGATGCCTCTCTGAAGCAAGCTGCTCTCATTCTCACCCTAAAAACTGCCCCTAAACAGTCCATAAGTGCCTCCCCAATTCAGCAACCCCCAATTTACAGGACGCATAGGAAGTGTTTAAAAATCCTCAGACCAGTATTTGATTTAAAAGGAAGCTAGGGATTGGCATTAGCTACCTTACCTTTTAGGTAACATTTGCAAAATGGCTAAAGGAGGAAGCGGATAGGATCTCCTGCCTTATCTAAGTAACTTCTTTCTTGGCCAGCTCAAAAGTGCTGCCTTTTAATTCCTCCCCCCGCCCCCCCAAAAAAGGATCTGGTAATGCAAGAGGGACATAACTTTCTGCCCCTTTTCCTTTTGCTGTGGAGGGGGGGGGATTTGAGATGGCTTTTCATTTAATTAGTGCATCAAGACTGTCAAAAGTCATTATGCCTGATTTTGCAGCAAAGATCAGCAGCAGAATAATGCAATTTAACAGTCTGCCTTCTAATGAAGAACAAAACTCTAGAAACTACAATGAGATTCATGGAGATTCTAGGTTGCTTTACCTGCCTTTCAAATTTCCTAAATCCCCAGATTAAGCCTCCAATTTAGTAAAAAAAAAAAAAAGGCTTAAGCATTGTTACTGTTTTTGTAGAAAGTTCAGTTAATTTCCTACAAAACAGAATTGGTCACACTTTCAAGGTTTATAAATATTATAATTATTAGCATTACTCTACCAGCCGTATTTTAGGAGGAAAAAAAAGATCAATTTTATATCAGCACAGAAATTTAGGCAATGGTAACAGTGGAGAAATATGTTAGAAATATACAAAAACCCAGCTTTCATATATAAGGAAAACTACTCCCTTTTAAATTAAGCATTTAAAAGTTAATACTTATAATCTGTGTTGCTATAGAAAGATTTTAGGTTCTTTTGATAAGCCAAACTTCGTTATGCCTGTTTAGTAACTTAAATGGACTGTCATAACCAGCTGTATAATAGATCTTTTCTTGAAATGTTCTTCCATCCCGCCTTAAAGTTTCAGCAAGTGCCTGTATTTCATCTTGATTTCTTTTAGCTTTAGCAAATCCTCCAAATGATCTGTTAAGAACAGACATACATATTTTGAAAAAGCAGTACTTAGACCAAACATACAAAGTCAAAACTCAAAATCAGTGTTCATTAAATACTTTTTTCCAGAATTTAAGCACTGATTTATATTATTCTTAGTCATCTATCATCTGTCCTTTGTTTAATTTTCTCATAAAGAGAATCCATCCATATATTATAAAAACAGCAAATATACCCTTCATGATGTTTTCATATGCGTATGGAATGCTGAACCAACATAAATTAGTTCTGAATACAAAGAACAATGAGATTCATGACTTAAAAAAAATAACATGGGGACCAATTCCAAAGGCTGTTTTAAGAGAAAGAAGAAATGAGAGGGTGCAAATGTAATGGCATATAAAATACCTTTCAGAGAATACAAATTTCATCCAAAGAATACTTGTTTTCATCCTCTAGTTTCTTTTTAGTACTATTATTTGTACTGTTAGATCTTAAGCTAAGTTGTCCAAAAATTGAAAAACTGTATATTTAGTAATTTATAATCACTAAAGTATCTGAGAACTTGATTTTAGCAGGCTTTTTTTAAAATCCCAGAATATTTAAAACTATATACAACATATTTTATCCACCACAAGGGGGCAGACCAAAATTATTAACAATTTTAAATAGCTTTTAGCTCTGATAGACTCCATTACACTAAACTCTTGTAAACAAGAGTTATCTTTCATCTTAACTGATTAAACATTATTATATTAAGATCATTAGAAAGGGTGTGGGGGGAACCTTTCTCTCACACATACCAACTGGATAGTTAATAATATGTAGCAGATAGTAATAAATATTTTAAACAGGGACTGAATAGATTTTTTTAAAAAAACTATTAAACTTCAAAAACATTGCTATCAACATGTCCTTTAAATATAAGTGATAAACTGAGACCCAGTCTAGTCCAAACAAGAAGCACTAACCAATGAATACTAACACTTTTATTGTAAGATAGAATAGAATAGAATTCTTATTGGCCAAATGTGATTGGACATACAAGGAATTTGTCTTGGTGCAAATGCTCTCAATAAAAGAAAAGATACATTCATTAAGAGTCAAGAATCATAAGGTACTTTGTAAATAATTGGATAGTGTTGAGGGAATTATTTGTTTAGCAGAGTGATGGCTTTGGGGGAAAAACTGTCCTTGTGTCCAGTAGTTCTGGTGTGCAGTGCTCTATAGCATCGTTTTGAGGGAAGGAGTTGAAACAGTTTATGTCTGCGATGTGAGGGGTCTGTAAATATTTTCACAGCCCTTTTTTTGACTAGTGCAGTATACAGGTCCTTGATGGAAGGCAGGTTGGTAGTAATTGTTTTTTTCTGCAGTCCTAATTACTCTCTAGAGTCTGTGTCTGTCTTATTGGGTTGCCGAACCAAACCAGGCAGTTATAGAGGTGCAGATGACAGACTCAATAATTCCTCTATAGAATTACAATATGTCTGAACATAATATCTCCCCCCCATTCCGGCTTGCCTTTACAGTCCAAGAAACCAGAGGTTAATATTTACCTGACAAAGACTGTCATTGCTGGCTTAGTTTCGATGAAGACCTCTGCTTCTGAAGGCCTGGGTGGGTTTGCCTGGTGCTGAGATGGCAAATAAAAGGCAACTGTTGTGATGGACTCAGAGAATGGGCCAGCTCCTGGCTGGACATAGCATGTCACTGGAGCTGTCATAGCTATCTTTGTTCCTGCAAAAGGCAGGAAGAATCATATCACTAGCCCGACCAAGAAGCAAACTAAACACACTGCTAATCTTTAAAGATTAAGTCTTTAAATTAGGATGCTAAAATCCTGAAATCGCTCATACATTAAATAATACTATCATCAGCCAGAAACAATGATTAAAAGAATTTCATTACAGGCAAACATATAGTTCAATATTAAACTGCACACAAAATAAATATAATCAAATGACTAAGCTTAAGCTAACTCAGTCAAAACACCAAATATATCTACTATGTTTTCTGGGCAGAAATCCAGTTAAACCTACAAATAAAGTAACTTTAGTAATATTTAAAAATGTACCTGACTACTGCAGAGGAAAATTGGTTCCAATGCAATTATTAAAGACTTCTTTGCAATTTTAAACAAAAATTTAGAGGAGTGAGTCTATTTGACCTCATAATCATTGGTAAAATGAATGTCCTCAGAATGGTTGTTTTTCTAGTAACTTTAAGAACTTCTTTATCTATGTTTTGAAATGGCTATTAAAATATTTGTATGTGCCTTTAGCCAGAAAATAGAGAACAGCTTCCAATAAAAGATTTTAGAATATGCATGTAAGACATTTAGGAAAGCAAACATTTTGGGAAATGATGAAATATATCTGTGTGGCATGAATTTTTTTCATATGAATAAAGAAGAACAATTTCAGGAAAATAGGATGCATACATTGGTGCCCCAATACTCTGTATATTACCTTTTTCATTCTTGCCTTTAATATAGTTCAAGAGCTTCATGAAGCCAGCATTGATGGCTGCATCCCAATCTACTGTTTTAAGAGATGTACACACCCATTTGGCAGATTCATACTGTCGAATTTCATAATCAGGTGCCTTTAAAAAAAGTCCAGGTCACAGATCATGACATTGTTACTACATTTGCATATCATAAATTCTGAAGGAATTCATTGAAATACCAACAAAAAACACATATTAAACTACGGTTGGTTAAGAGTAACAATGGTTACTGGGTTAGGTGAGGTTAGGGCAGACCCACATTTGACCACAGAGCTCATTCAGTAACCCAAAGATGCTTTTCAAAAGACAAGCGGACTTTGTTGTTGTTGTTTTGTCCTCCTTGAATGCATTTTGTTTCTCATCCAAGAAGCTTCTTCAGTTCTTCTTGGAACTTCAGTATCTTCTTGTATGAGAAATAAAATATATTCCAGGAGAAAAAAATCCAAAAAAGTCCGGTCACCAATGAAAAGCACTTTTGGGACAACAACCATGACCAGAATGATTGAGTATCTCCATAGACATTCATTCAGTAACTTTCAGTCAGCCACACCTGAATCACCTGTGTTTTGAGAATAGAAGAGTTGGTTAGACCTCACTGGAAGAAAAGTAGGATGTAACATAGTAAATAAACAATAAATGAATAAAGGATACAACATCTTTAAACAGGAGGCATTGTATTGACAGAAGGATTGTTTAAACCCAATTTTTTCAACTTTATTTAAAAATACTACTGCCATCCTGCCATCTGATCTTATAGCACACCCAGCCTCATTTAGGTATTATGACTGTGCACACCTCAAAAAGTATTTGAAAAAAAGTGCTTGACATATGCTCTGAACATATGCACAGTACATCTCTGTAATCACTAAAGCAGCCCAAGTTTTTCAAGGCTTCTGCCCAAGGTTGAAAAAGAGCTGCTTCAAGGAATTCTGCACTGGCTCTACATAGAAAAACCTGCTGTTTTCATGAGTCAGGGGTACTAGGTTCACTCAAAGTCTTTTCAAATGTGTGAATGACCCTACTGGAGAATATTCACAAATGCATTTATTGATGTGATAGTTTAAAAATCCATGAAAGGTTGTGATTCAAGCAAAGAAATAAGGATGAGCTACTTATCTTTGTCATTTCCTCAATCAAATTTCAATCTAGCTGCATTACATGCTTCAAAAGAAAACTACACTTTCCTTTATGGTAGAAATGTTTAGAAAAAAAATGGAGTGCAAAAAAATTACTACAGAAGTAAAGATAGAAAAGATCTATGCTCTTCCATCCCAGTGTTAAATGTCTAGTTTTTATTGCAAAGAGATGGGGAAAATGGGCTTTACATAGATTTGCTCTCTACTTTGGTAGTAATTTCAAGTAACATTCACGAAGTTGAAACACCTTTCAAACATGTTTAGGTTATAATTCCCAGGACTTGATGCTAACAAGGCTATCCATGCTGGAATTCTCGATTTTGGCCTCCATATACCCGACAGGTGTCAGGTTAGGACAGGCTGATCTCTTCACAGATATCAAAAAAGAGTAGTGATAATCCTTGCTTTATGGCTATTTGTTCAGTTAGAATTGAATTGAATTGCTGAATTGGAAGGGACCTTGGAGGTCTTCTAATGAATAGTCCAACCTCCTGCTCAACAGGAAACCCTATACCATTGCAGACAAATGGTTGTCCAATCTCTTCTTAAAAACTTCCAGTGTTGGAGCATTCAACAACTTCTGGAGGCAAGTTGTTCCACTGATTAATTGTTCTGTCAGGAAATTTCTCCTTAGTTCTAGGTTGCTTCTCCCCTTGATTAGTTTTCATCCATTGCTTCTTATCCTGCTTTCAGCTGCTTGACTCCCTCTTCTTTGTGGCAACTCCTGAGATATTGGAACACTGTTATCATGGCACCTCTAGTTCTTCTTTTCATTAAACTAGACCAGGAGTGTCAAACTGGAGGCCTATGGGCCGGATGTGTCACATGCAGGCCACGCCCATCCCAGCTCCGCGAAGGGGGGAAATGTCACAAAACTTCACGTGATGGCAATGTGATGCAGTGAGTTTGACACCCGTCAACTAGATAGTTGACTGTTCAAAGTTATGGAATAGCTAGAAAAAAAATAATGTACAGATAGTCCTTGACTTACAACCACAATTGAGATGAGAATCTTGCTTTTTGAGCAAAGTGCTTGTTAATTCACTATTTTTTAATCTTTCAGTGTTAATTTGATTCAAGTTGAATAGGCAAAATTAATCTGACTAATCACAAATTGATGAAACTAGCAGTTAAATTATTTTACTTCAACACTGAATTAAAGCATCGCCCTTAGCCTTATGTAAGAATAACAGACAGGCTGCCTTTCAATGCCGAGAATAGGGCAGAACAAGCACACAATTTGAACACTCAGCACTTTGCTCTTCCTGTTCATACATCATATGAACAGATCAAGATAGCTACCTTTTTATGGCCATCTCAACTATGGTCTGGCTATGTTTGTCATCTCAAACAAGGACATGGTTAATCTATCTTTGAAGGAAAGTGATTTTATTTATTAATTAAATGTATATACCACCCATCTCACTAGTGAGGTGACTTACATGAGGAGATAGCACAATCAATATGCAAGAACTGCTGTTGCCCAAGTCCTCATTCAAGATGGCCGATAAGAGTTTATTTGGAGTATCCCACAGTTTCCTATCTAAAAAGACCACCTTAATTATAGGGCTGCTCCCAAGGAGAATCTAACTTATGTATTGCATAATGTCAATGCATACAAAAGAGAGGAAGGCAACAGTATAGGATGTGTAATATCACAGAAGGAGGGAAAGGAGCCAAGAAAATAGAGACAATGATGGCTACATAAACAAAGCAACTTTCATGCTGGTGAACAATGGAAGCGTGTGAGAGAAGCTCAGGTTGTCTCTTTTCTAATTCTGTCTCCTAACTTGGCCTAGCTCAAAAAGTAGATAAGGAGTAGGGGCCATATGAAATTAAGTTTGAAATTCACATTGTCCCTTTAATATTGTTTTTTTCTGGGATAGTCACATCTACAACAGCATATATGTGGTGACAACTTATGCAAAGTTAGTACTAGATGCAGATTTTATGGCATGGCTAGACTGAACTAGAGGCAGTTGTGCAAGAAAACTCTTTTTATTATTTTACTGCATTCTATTATTATAAAACTTAAGTAGAACATTATATAGTGTGCATACGATATTGACTAGAATACCAACACTAACATTTAGATAACTAAAAATTTTAAAAATAAAAAGATATTTATATAAATATTAACTGTGATTATTAAAATGTCAGTCATAAAGTTATTTAACATTTACATCCAAAGGTAAAAGTGGCATTAATAAACTGCAATGTACATGAAACTATTTGTTATATTAGAAAGATTTCCATTTAAGCTTTAATACTAAGATCTCCATTGTACTACATATTAAAGAAAAAGAAAAACAGACAAATAATAGCAAGCTATTTGGTTTCCAATTTTCCCCTTTTAGTGCCCCCAACAATTTACAGTGTTTATATGCATTTAGACCCCCTTAGAAGCATGTCAGGAAATTCCTATCACCTTACGTTCGAAACCACATAGTATGGATTTAGCCTCTACAATCTCTTTGGGTTAATTTGGGTTAATTTAGAATTATCTGGATCCTCTGTGGCCTGTAAATTTGAGCCATGGTGGAGCAGTGGTTAGAATGTAGTATTGCAGGCTAATTCTGCTGACTGCTGATTGCCAGCAGTTCGGCAGTTTGATTTTCACAGACTCAAAGTTGACTCAGCCTTCCATCCTTTCGAGGTGGGTAAAATGAGAACCCAGATTATTGGGGGCAATATGCTGACTCTGTAAACCACTTAGAGAGGGCTGTAAAACATTGTGAAGTGGCATAGAAGTCTAAGAAGTCTAAGTGCAATTGCTAAATCTCTCAAGATAATTAGTCCCATTACTTGTTGAGGCTAATCCAAGGCTGGAAATGCATAAGTCACCTGATTTGGTAATGCAGTCCATTTAGGCATCTCCAAGCCAGAAGAAAAAAGAGCTTGTTTTATAGTCTTCAACATCCTATATGAACAAAAGGAACAATGTTATAGCTCTTTTATAATCTGGATTAAACCTACAAGTTCATAAAGTTCAATCCTTTTGAAAGAGGATCTGCAAAGGATTTTTATCTTGTAGGTTTTTAACAACTACAACATAAAGCAAACTTTTTATTCTCATCTCTTCAACTTTTTAAGTTGATGAGAGGAAGAAAAGCTATAGCTAAGGGAACAAGGAAAAGAACTGAGTAACAAAACTGTAAGCATATACATTTGCAGAAATGGTTAAATTGACTTGTTTTAAGGCTTGCTTTTAAAAAAGAAAAGCATATATAGTGTGGGTGTGTGGAGATGTTGTGTTTGTAACAGCTGTAAATATCAGAAATTGTCTCTTTACATTTTTTTCTTTTCCTTTTGTTAGCTTTCACTTTACCTTTACATCTTCTTTTTCTACTTTTTCTTTATGTAGTTTTTAAGCCTATATAAAAATATCTAGTAGTAACAATTACTTTTTTTTAAAAAAAGGCTGTATACAGATATGGCCTGGAAACAACTTCCTGGGTACAACTTTGCTCTGAGACAACCTGCTCTTTTAACTGGGTTTGTATCGTGTCCTCCACAGCACCATGTTGGATCACTTTGGTAGAACTCTCAAGGCTGAAGTAGAACCTCTCTTGGTAGAATCCTTCCCCTAAATAAGTATTCACCTTTCTTTAAGTTGATAACTCTTGCATTTCTCCCAGAACCACTTCTGCTTTGCACTGCTTCCAAATGTGAGGGTTTTCCATTTATTCTGCATGCCACCGAGTAGCAAGGCTCGATTCAAAGAATAAAAGTCTCAATTCAGGAACTCTCACAGCTGCATCACCTGGCAAATCCTGCCTGATTCCCTTCGCTCATTCAAAGGGCTAAACCTAAACCTTACCCTCTTCAGATTTCGAAGAGTTCAATTGGGACAGCACTTCTCCAGGGGAAAAGACCTATGGAAGGTACACCTCTATAACTGTCTGGTTTGGTTCTGCAACCCAACAAGACAGACACAGACTCCAGAGAGTAATTAGGACTGCAGAAAGAACTACCAACCTGCCTTCCATCAAGGACCTGTATACTGCACTAGTCAAAAAGAGGGCTGTGAAAATATTTACAGACCTCTCACATCCCAGACATAAACTGTTTCAACTCCTACCCTCAAAACAATGCCATAGAGCCCTGCACACCAGAACAACTAGAGACAAGGACAGTTTTTTCCCAAACGCCATCACTCTGCTAAACAAATAATCCCCTCAACGCTATCCAACTATTCACAAGTATGATCTGATTGCTTATTGTACCCTATGACTATAATTAAGTGTTGTACCTGATAATTCTTGACGAATGTATCTTTTCTTTTATGCATACTTGAGAGTATTTGCACCAAGACAAATTCCTTGTGTGTCCAATCACACTTGGCCAATAAAGATTTCAATTCAGTTCAGTTCAAAACATAGCTACCAAAACAAAATGTATCCCTCAACTCACCTTTCCGTTAGCCTCTTCTCTGGTCCCCAAGCAGGAACTTTTGCAAAAAGCAGCAGGGTTTGAGGGCGGGGGCATAACATTTCTAGCTCCAAGAGTCATGGGGCGGGGCTGCCCGGCTCAGGATGGAGAGAATAATTATTCTCCCCTCCCCCTCCCCCCTCCCCCCTCCCCCCCCCGAAAATTGCATAAAGAATCTGGCGGTCACTGCGGGGGAGGGGAGGTGTTGGCGATACGGAGAATTCGGTTTTCTGATTGGTTGCGAATGGGCGGCTTTTACGCCCATGGGG
Organism: Hydrophis major; assembly: GCA_033807585.1. Lineage (NCBI taxonomy): Eukaryota > Metazoa > Chordata > Lepidosauria > Squamata > Elapidae > Hydrophis > Hydrophis major. The sequence goes on along the minus strand of CM066328.1, from coordinate 322,663,513 downwards.
GATTTTAAGGGAGCCATGGCCGGATATTTGGCCGGACTGAGAGAACGAAAGGGGGCGGGGAGAAAAAAAAAAAAGCTTTTGGTGGCGCTTGGTGTGGGTTGTCGCTTGGTGTGGTGGCACGGTCTCTCGGGGAAAGAAGGAGTGAGCTCATGGCCTCCTGTCAGATGCCCAAAGGGGGGAGGAGAAGGGGAGATGAAAAGAGCTCTTTGAAGCAGAAGGCATTCGTGTTTATCTCGCCCGCTCACTCCCACAGCGCCTCATTTCTCTTCGTTGAGGGAATGCTTGCGTTTTCGTCGCTGCGCCGACGGCAAGGGCGTTTTTTGTTTTTTTTTTCCGCGCTGCGAGATGCGGAGGAAAGTTTGGCACTCGAAGTTTGCGCCCTTTTCCGTGTTTGGAAGTACACACTGGATGTTCACTTCACAATCCCACGCTCGTTTTGAATTTATGGGGAAGGAGGCGCTTGCCGCTTTACACGGCAAAACCAAGCAGCAATCAAGATTTCACTGTTAGGGGTTGATGAGGATCCTCTAATAAAATTTTGCCAACTGTTACAAGTCTCTTTTCTTTTCTTTCTTTTCTTTTTGTAAGAATGCCAAGTTCTTCTTGTGTGATTTGCGGTAAGGACGCAGGCAATCCGCAAAACTTCAGGGTGAGAACAGTGAACTTCGGCAAGGTTTCAGAAGAAGAGAGCTAAAATCTGAGATAGTTGGGTGTGCACCTGAATCATTGTGCAGAATAACGCACCTGGAAAGGCTGCTTTGATTGCAGATTGTTCCATATGTTTCACTTACATAAAAGCTCATTGTTAGGACTGCTAGGAATAGTAATAATTACGTTGCAACTTTCAATTGCTTGTGCATACATCAATATAGACATAAAAGTTTCTTACCTGTCCTACTCTTATTCTCCCAAATGTCACAAGAAGTATGATTAAACTCTCACGGGGGATTAGTAATACAACAAAAGTTGTAAGAATGTCCCAAAGGTGCTTTTTCGAGAGGCAACCGGACTTTCTGAAAAGTCTAGTTGATTCTTGAAAAAGCACCTTTGACTGAGAATCTCTATAGACATTCCCGGTAAGAATGCCGTTTTTCATGGCAATGATCTTGCCATCCAATCTAGCCAGTTGTATGGGAGAGTTTATATGCTCAACCTATTTGAGAACTACATAAAAGAACTGGCCTTTTTAGATGTCATAGCAACAGTACTTAGGAAATACTGTTGACTGCATTAAAATTAAGGATTACCATATCACTAGTTCTCAGACTTAGCTAAATCTCAAATATTCTGTGAACAACAATATATACATATACATAGACTTTATCTAACATTCAGAGCCTTCTCTATAATTTCCTATGTTCTTCGAACACCCTTCTGAGCTTGGAAATACTCACCCTTGAGCAAGTTTCTAAATATTAATAATTTTAATGTATTTTCAAAGTACTTTAAAATTAATTTGGATTTATGGGTTTATCTTTTTATTGGGAATTGCCAAGCAATCTTGGTAGTTACTGATATATAAAATAGGGATGGGACAGAAAGAAAACTATTATTAGACTAAGAAAGTAGAGACAGTCTGAAAATAATTGGTTTCCAATATTTATTATGTTGATGCAATAATCTGTCCAACTAGAAAGGCAATGTCAGTCAAATGACTTGAATTTAAAGAAGATTGGCCTGTTTAATTCCAACAGCTTCTACTAAAAATAAATAAGCAATATAGCCATAATAACAGTATTAATGCAATCATTTAATTAAAAACATAGAATGCCAGTTCAGCGTAATGATGTTAATTCATTTCTTAGTGTAGAATGCATTTGTCCTAAAAAGTTTATTTGGATGACAACAAGCAATTGCTTTTTGAAATAAATATGATTTTTTGAAATAAATACGAATAAAGCATCCACATCAGTTACAGTAGATATTTATTTACTTATTTGATTTGTATGCTACCCATCTCACCTATAGGCAATTTTAATTTACCAAGAAATTATTTGTTTCTATTTTTACTAACATGTCTATGTAAAATGTTAGTTATCAAATAAAGAATAAGTCTTCCCCTATTGATGGATATTACTTAAAGCATTACTTTGCCTGTTGACTTATGAAAACTATGCAACTAAACATTCATATAGATATGTTATTGATCAAAATAGTTGTGATAATTGTTCTCAATTTTCTTTCTTTTTAGGCTCATATCTAAAACTATGATTTTGAAATATAGCCAAAATTCAGTGTTTATTTTAAAACATTTATATAGTCACCATTGTTATACCAAGCTCCCAATGGAGAATTAAAGAATATTATAATAAAAACAACTCAAAACTATATTAAGACTGTTAAAACCATAAACATAAAAACAAAACAAAAACCTGGCCCCAAGTTAAGCTTCTGGCATACAGTCACCTCATTCTATACCAGCACTTGGTTAAATCTTCAGTGCCTTCTAGGCTAGGAGGATAGAGGTCTGCCATACCCCAGAGAGAAAAGTATTCCAGAAGGGCAAGGGAAAAGGCACATTTCCTATAAGGTGACAGTGTATAAATAAAGACACCAAGAGTATGCCTATCCTATCTACCCAGATAGAATAATCCTTTTGGAAAGGTTGTTCTCACAAATAGAGAGATGATTGATTAGATAGATTAGATAGATAGATAGATAGATAGATAGATAGATAGATAGATAGATAGATAGATAGATAGATAGATAGATGATGGATGGGTAGAGGAATGGATAGATTAGATAGACGGATAGATACATGGACAGATTTTGTAGTGACAGAAATGTCACTAGAATGTACCTGAAGGACAAAATAAACAAATAATTTAAATACTTCGTTGTTTATAATGTAGCCATACTTAAATTGATCTTATATATAGAATTAAAAGGTTACAGGATTTGTTCAATTTAAAAATAGAAAAAACACGAAATTACTTTGTACACAGTGCAGAAAATCACCGCATTGGTGTAAAAGTATCTCATTGTGCTTTCCAATAATTAAATCTCCACATTTTCCACTTATCTTGAACACTCAAAAGACCACACATTTACTGTGTGTACCATTCAGAGACCGTACTCTCCAGATACATTTCAAAAGTCATGTATAATCTGTAGTATTTTGATATGTAAACTTGATTATTTGTTGAATTCATAAAACATCTAAGAAATATTACTGCATTACAAACGTTAAAGCCCTTTCAGTTATGTTTATGTGTAATTCCAGTCTAGTTGTTTTCCAACACAGCTGTTGCAATCCAACTCACTTCAAGTTTACCTTCTAAAACATTTACTGCAGGAATTTCCTAGGCACCATGTCAAGTTTAATCTTTCCTTCATCCAATACAGTTGTCTGGTGAGTTATTTCATTATCCGTTCTGTTTGAAATCAATTCTGTTAAAATTAATCCCTTGAAGCTCCATTGTGCTTGTACTGATTGCCTTGCTTTGAGTTCTTCTTGCTTTGTTTTTAGAAGTCATAATAGACTGAGAACCCTGACCAAAAGGATTTTTGTGTGCTTATTGTTGTTTGGTCTCTTCATAAGGAGGCACTGGCTCCTGAAATTGCTGAACATGGTCCTCTTCCATGGACGCCTTCATGGTGGCTTCCTCATATGACGGAGGCAGACATACAGCGAGAAAGGCAGTTTCAGGCAGGAGAGTGGAGTATTGGAATCTCTGCTCATTGTTCCAAGGCAGCACAGAGAGAAAATCTGTCACCTCATGCTCCGGAAGGGACTCAGGCAAGTCAATGCTGAAGATCTGAGCCTGAGGACTGTGACGCTGGCAACGTCTGTAGAGGAAGAGCAACAGGAATGCCAAGAAGAGCATCACGGTAGCTGGTAATATGATGCACAGGAATGGCTCTATGTCTTCTTTGGTTGAACTTGCTTTATGCTGACTCTAGGAGAAACCAAGAGAAGAATGTGCATCAGGCCTTTGCCAATTTCATTTTATGTGCATCCTGTCTTTCATAAAAACATCATCTCAATGCAGATAGATAGCAGTATCAAACAGCTCAAACCCATTGAAATAAGCAAATTATAAAGCATAAATACAGTTCTAATAGAATGTGCTGTTTTGCAGAGTGTGCACAACTGAGCAATTATACTGTCTCACTTGCACTTTGAAAATGCCTCTACCTAAGGGCTAATCCATCTCTCTTCTTGAAGCCTCAGAGACAGATTGGCACTTACTACTGTCCCCCAGCACTTACTACTGTCCCCTCAGGAAAATCTTATTATGGAAGTTCAGAGCCTGTTTGAAAATAGCAAGTATAAAGACTCTGTAGTCCCAAAGGTGCTTTTTCAAGAGGCAACTGGACTTTCTGTTTTTTTCTTTGAAGATGTTTCACTTCTCATCCAAGAAGCTTCTTAAGCTCTGACTGGATGGTGGGTCAGAGCTGAAGAAGCTTCTTGGATGAGAAGTGAAACCAGAAAGTCTAGTTGCCTCTTAAAAAAGCACCTTTGGGACAATGATGAGCATGACTGAGAATCTCCATAGACAAAAACTCTGTAGCCTCCTTTTCTATGCCAATAATTATCTCCATCAAAACCCAAAATGATTGGTTATATCTAATGTTTTTCTTCTGCCATTAGGAACAATTCTTGATAAGAGTTCTTTTAATTACATCTCAGAAAATGGGAGGTTAGACAGGAGGTATCCTACAGAACCACCTCTTAACCTCCCCTATCAGTTGGATAGCAACTGTTTCCCTACTGTTTCCCTCTAAGGCTCTCAGAGGGCTGATTTAGCAACTCAGTGACTGGGATTTTTTAAAAATCTGATGTCTTTGTTCCCTTTCCCAAAAGATGTACAGTGTACTTTTGACAAGCTACTCAACTCTTCCCAGTATTATTTCACAACTGACACTTTCCAAATCTATTTAAAATTCTGACTGAGTCATATAAACATCTTGCAACTTAATTTATCCTCATCCCTGCACTAGAAGTAACTGTAAGCAAGGGGTTCATTCTAAATTTTTCTTCTCCCATTTAAGTTCCCCCTTAAACCTTGATAAGGGCACATAGATTTTTAAAACCCCACAGATGATAAATAAGCAGCTACTAGTTTTACTGCCAAATAAATTACAGTTTTTACTATTTATCCAATATGATTTTGGTAGGGTGCTTAAATTACTTTAAGGGATACCCTTTCATACCGATTTCTTTTTAATTTATCTACCTGTCTCACTTTAAGAATTTTATGCTAAAAACCAAAGAAGGATTTTTTTGGTTAAATTATCAGTTAAGTGAGATAAAAATATTTCTGTTTGTGTGAGGCAGACATGGAAATGGGAACCCTTCTAGGCATTTAATTGAATGAAATAGGACACCACATTTTTGAGAATACAAGCTGACACCTATTTTATTGTTACATTTTGTGTTGTCTAACAATTAAAAAAGCAATAGTGAATTGCCTTAATAGATTTGTCAAGGCTGTATATATTGGTTTTATTTTTCATCTTGTTTTTGTTAAGTTTTTATAATTTTTTATACATAGATACCTAAATTTAATCTTATTTCAAACAATTGCAGAAAACAAGGCCCATGGTTTCCTTCTTACTTTACTTTTATTAAAACACATAGGAATTATTATAAATGATGTAAATGAGGTAAGCATATCACTTTCATGATAGAACCATGCCAGAGGGCAAATAATGATTTCTATTTATAGACATTGGGGGCAAATGATAATACAAACTCAGTCTATTTTACATGTGCATTAAAACATTGGGCATCTACAAGCCCACTTGGAGTTTGCAAAAAAGCACCTGGAAGACTGTGAGGAACAAACTCCAAGCAGGCTTTCATATGTTTTGCATTAAGGAGAGGCTTCTAACCAGGGGTGGGATTCTACCAGTTTGCACCTATTAGCTAGAACCGGTTGTTAACATTCTAAGCAGTTCAGAGAACCGGTTGTTAGAAGAAATTACTGGCCTAATTCTGCAAGGAAGGCAGGAAGGAAACATTCTGGTGTTGCTTACAGCAACTGCCTCTCTGTTAACTCTTATTACATTCTTGGCAGGACTAGACTTCCTGTCTCAGGACTGTCTCTGAAGTTTTTTCCCCCTCCTTTGCTGGTACTTTGCCTGTGTGGAGTGACCATTTAAAGTTACAATGGCACTGAAAAAAGTGACTTATGAGCCTTTTTCACACTAATCACTGTTGCAGCATCCCCACCCTCAGTCATGAGAGGCCAGGCAAGGAAATGCATGCCTCGATGTGAGTGATATTGAAGTGGCCACACCCAGCCAATAACATGACCACCAAGCCATGTCCACCCAGTCACATAACCACCAAGTCATGTCCACCACCTAAGCCATGCCCACAGAACCACTTTTTAAAAATTTTGAACCCCACTCCTGCTTCTAACTAGCCACTTTGCCATAAAGTCCAGATCGATGGAGGGCTGCAGTGATGATTGTCCTTCTAGAACTCTGTCCCATCTCCACACAAAATATTTGGAGCTCAGTCATAGTGCCCATCACTCTGTTCAGTTCTTGGTCACCTCTCCCCCAATTATTCAATTTGACCAGGCGACCAGCTCTTAGAAGAATCCTGGTTGTGCCAAATTTCTTCCATTTGAGAATTATGGAGGCTACTGTACTCTTAGGTACCTTCAGTGCAGCAGGAATTTTATTGTAGCCTTCCCCAGATCTGTGCCTTGCAATAATCCTGTCTCTGAGCTCTGCAGGCAGTTCCTTTGGTTTTGCAGCCAGTTCCTCATGGCTTTTGCTCTACTACAGTATGCATAATGAACTGTGACAAATTCTAGATAGGGGTGTGTGTGCCTTTCCAGAGCATGTTCAATCCATTTAATTTACCACAGGTCAACTCCATTCAAGGTATAGAAACATGCCGGCAATGATCAAGAGAAATGGGAGGCACCGGAATTAAATTTCACATGTTGTTGCAAAGAGTCTGAGTACTTATGCCAACGAGTTATTTCAGTTTTTTCTTTTTAATAAATTTACAGACATTTCTAAAATTCTGTTTTCACTTTGTCATTATGGGGTACTGAATGTAGATTAAAGAGAGAGAAAATGAATTTTAACAACTGCAGAATCAGGCTGCAGCATAACAAAATTGACAAAAGTGAATTTTTGAATATTTTCTGAATATTTGAATAATTACTGAATATTTTCTGAATGAACTGTAAATGGAGAAATTGTCACTAGGAACGAAAGGGGAAATTAAAATTTTATATTCTTAAATTATACTCAATACATATTTAATGGTATATAATATGATAGAAATGATTATGGTGAATATCAAATATTGCATAAATACTTTGTGAGGAAAAAGTAAACTGCAAACCTTTTATGTTTGATTCTATTTACTACCACTTGAAACCTAATGGTATAAGATAAATAGGATGTATTCCAAATTACGGAATGCAGAATGGACAGGTTAATCAATATTTCCAAATGCAACAGCGATGATATCATTTTTGCAGATTTTTAATATGAATCATCAGTTGACTTTAAGTATTCTGTGCTTTGAACCCAATACAAAATATGCATTGCAGATAGCTTACCTATTTAAAACATTGACATTTTGGAAGACTTGAAGGCAATTTGAAAGAATGATTATCCTATAGAGTAAATACTTTTATTCTGTTTGAATACTTTGGTAAACCAATTTTGCAAAGTATCTGTCTTTTGCAAAATATCTTTACTGGTTTAATCAATCTGCAAAAGTGCACCTCTTCCAAATACATTCTGTTAATTTTTTTTTGCTTGATTTGTCCTGAGTTTTCTTGTATGGAACAAACGTTACCATTTTACATGCTCTTTATTTACACCTGACCATATGGTCTGTTTTGGAACAAACGTTACCATTTTACATGCTCTTTATTTACACCTGACCATATGGTCTGTTTTGTATATTTTGGTTGAGAAAACATAGAAAAATAAATCAGATATGATAAATACTATTTTTTCAAAAATATATAGAATTGCTTGATTCATTAATAAATAGGCAGAAGAAAAACCTGTTGATTTATATAATGTCCTAACATTTCCCTAACCAGGATCTCAAATTAAATTAATCAGAACAATACATGTTTATAGCCAAACTTACAAATTAATCACTGCAGAGCAGGGTTTAACAGAATAACAGAATTATTGAGTTGGAAGGGACTTTGGAGGTCTTCTAGTACAATCCCCTGCTCAAGGAGGAGATCCGATACCTTTTCACACAAATGGTTATCCATTATCTTCTTAATAACCTCCGGTAATAGAGCACCCACAACTTCTGAAAGCAAGTAGTTCCATTGGCTAATCGTTCTCACTGTTAGAAAATTTTTCAGTTCTAGGCTGCCTCTCTCTTCAGTGTTTTCCTATGCACTTTTATGAACATGTGTACTTTTGAATTTTAAACAAATGCAGAGAAAAAGCAAAAAAAAAAAATCTGGTTGATTACTGAGAATGGAGTTTGGCTCATTGTAGTAATGATGCAGAAATCATAAGCTATTTCAATCAAGAACAGAAAAAAAATGCATACATGGTATGATATTTAAGTATACTGTGCTTAGATTTGAATCACCACACGCAGATTCAAAACATGTTGACTTTAGCATCAAGTAGTGTGAAAATGTAAATGATTAATCACATTTTTTTCCATCACAGACCAAACTCATTCACTATTAACTTCAACACTATTTATTTTTGACACAGTTTATCTAGACTTTTATTTAAAGAACCAGACTAAATTACTTTACAGGTTACTATAAACAATACTGAGAAAAATAATTTCACATGACCCTCAAAATCTCTTTTAAATTGTCTTATCAGAGTAGCCTTTCTGATCTATCATGCCTTCCCCTTTTGCCACTCACAACACTATAAAAAGTAATATAATCTAGGAAACAAAATTTGCTGTATATCACTTATTCTAATATCAGTAAAAAGGGTCTGCAGAGAGAAAGATTAAGAATGAAATACTCTTGAAATGAAATGATAGATTCAAAAGCAGTCAAGATATCAATTTGAAGTTAAGGTAAGTTTTGAAGGAAATATTTACATCAGTTTCTGCAAACTTTTTTTCTCCCCTCAGACGGTGAAACAAAAGGAAGAGTTGCATGGAGGACAGTGTACAATTTATATAAAACGAAGTACTTGTCCCATGTTTACATCACAAACTCTTTGTCATCCTGAAATGAGAAAGCTTGAAAGAACAGAAGTAAACTGCAAGGAATATAGATGATACAAACCTGTAGCTCTGTTTCCACCAATGGTACACCTGATTCGCTGGTTAACCAGTCATAGTTTCCCCTGTCAGCATGTCCAAATTTCTTCCAGCTACCACTGTCCAGAAGCCAACGCATACTTTCATGGATGTGTGGATTTGTTCTTTGTTCTTCGTCCGTTGTGGTCTTCTTTTGGATTATTTTTAATACTGTCACCTCCCTCTATTTTCCCCCCTGATACTAGGCCCAGCTTGGGATGCCTAAACTGAAAACCATGCTGATATTCTCTCCTGTTCCTGGCAGTGAAGAAGGAAAGGGCAGAGCAGTGACCAAACAAATCTTGGATGCTATTTTGTCTTCTAACTCAGTCTCTGGATTTGCTTCAGTGGCCTACATTACCAGGGAAGCTGGCATCAGGTATCAGGGAAGAGATAGCCTTCTGATTGGATGGTTGCCTGCATTAGGATTATTAAAGGGGTATTTCCATGATAATCTGAGTGCACATGGTCCTAACCCGGTGGATAAATCATTGTCTACATTTATAGTTCATACACACATAATTTATATATAAATATACATAATGTGTATGTGGAGAGGAAGGGAGCTCTAATGTTATAGAAAGATAAAAAAAATGCTTACTTCTCCCTAAGGGTTAAGGAAATATCTCCACTTGGATGCAAAGTAAATAGCAAAAGCAGTTGCTGCTAGACAGACAAGGACATAGCTGAAAGCTGCTCTGAATTATTTAGAGGTATTAGAATGTAGATGTTAATGATAAATCCGAAAAGAGGCTGCTGCTAGAAAAGGCTTTAGTCAATGAGAATATACGATTGCTTTCAGTGACACATCTAACGGGCTTAATTCTGCTCTTTAATCTTCCCTGTAGATTTTTTTTAACAGATAAGTATCATTATGTTTCAATCATTTAATTTAATCATTCAAAGCAAAAAAAGACTCCAAATGGTTTAGTTATATGGTTGCATCAAGACTGTATTGATAAGAGTAGTAAGATGTCAATATGATCACTTGGCGGTTCTTATCTTTCTTTTAGTTCCCCCTTAGCTATATTCTGAACTTAACATTGTGTGGGAAACATTTGATAAAATTGTAAAAAGAAGACATAATGCTCTATTCATCATTAGCACGCAGAAAGCAAAGCAAATTATCTAGTCCCATTGGTATCCATACCAGGAATTCAAATGTAAAATTGCTAAGTGTTAAAGATATATGACATCGTAAAAGTAGTCCTCGACTTATGGCCACAATTGAGACCAGAATTTTCCATTGCTAAGCAAGGCATGAATCATGCTCGATTTTACAACTTTTTTGTTCTTTTTACCTTTACCTTTTACAATAATAGTTGTTAAGTGAATCATATGGTCAGGAAGTGAGTTCAGCTTCCCCCATGGACTTTGCTTGTTGGAAGCCAGCTGAGAAAATTGATGACCACTTCACTCCAGTACGCTGCAACCACCAGAAATACTTGCTGGTTGCCAAGGACTGGAGTTTTGATCACATGACCCTAGTTGTCAGTGCGAGGACCAGTTGTAAATCACTTTTTTCAGTGCCATTGTAAGTTTGAACAGTCACTAAACAAATGGCTACAGGTCAAGGGCTACCTGTATAGATGATATCTACCATATAACTAAACCTGAACCATGAAGACCAGAAATGGCCAACATAATGCGTTTAAAAAGAGGAAGTAGGAATACACATCTTGGGAGACCTGAGAAATTACAAAAAAAAATTACAAATTACAAGTATCACCTGTTCTAGATAAGTTAAGTAGTGGGAGCAATATAGATAATCCTCAACTTACAATCACAATTTTCTTTTGTTAAGCAAGAGAATTGTTAAATGAGTTTTTGCCCCATTTTACGACTTTTCTTGCCACAATTGTTAAGTAAATCACTACAGTTGTTAAGTTAATAGCAATAGTACTTAGACTTATATACTGCTTTACAGTGCTTTACAGCCCTCTCTAAGCAGTTTACAGAGTCAGCCTCTTGCCCCCAACAATCTGGGTCTTCATTTTACCCACCTTGGAAGGATGGAAGGCCGAGTCAACCTTGAGCCTGGTGAGATTTGGACTGCCAAATTGCAGGCAGCTGGCAGTCAGCAGAAGTAGCCTGCAGTACTGCAGTCTAACCACTGCGCCACCAAAACTAATAACACAGTTGTTAAGTGAATCTGGCTTCCCCATTGACTTTACTTGGTAGAAGATCACAAAAAGTGATCACCTGATCCTTGACACTACAACCATAATAAGTACAAGCCAGTTGCCAAGTGTCTGAACTTTGATCACATGCCTGTGGGGATGCTTCAATGGTTGCAAGTGTGCAAAACGGTCATAAATCACTATTTTCAGTGCTGTTGTAACTTTGAATAGTCAACAGTCACTCAGTGAATAGTTCTAAGTCTAGGACTACCTATAACTACAAAGTAGCACAAGGCAGGTCCAGGATATGTCAACCCAGTGGGCCTCTGGGACAAGCCCCAACCATGCTGGTGTGGAAAAAGAAATATGGCTGTGTTAGTCAATGTAGATGAAGATTTTATGGGATACGAATATATTTAACACCTAGAGCCAAACACTCAATCATTCTTATAGTTAAACTCTACACCTAGTTGATGACGGCTGATGATGATAACAATTTCAGAAATGATCAATAGTCACAAACTGCTAATATCACATGATCCTTTTGTCAGCATAAATAAATGCTGACTTCCAAGCATTTTATCCAATTGCAGAGATGTTTCCTGTAATTTGTCCCAAATGCACCAGTTTGCTTTTTGTTCCCGGGTTGAATACATTTGGTGCATTCCTGCCATTGGTCTAATCTCTTTAGGTCTGTTTCTAATTATTTTACTATGGTTTCACTATGTGTACAAGTCTCCCTCTGGGCTTCTATTATACATGAATTATGTTAGTAAAGCTTTTAGGTGTTTTTAATGGCAATAATTCACAAAACAGAATGTAACCTTATCCTTATATGACCTCAATATGAACCCTGTTTTATACAGCTATAATTTCTGTTTTATCCAGACATGCTATCCTTTCTATTGTGAAATAGAATAGTAAAGGATATTCATATTCATATGAATTTTCCTCACAGCAGAATTTCCTATATGATTTATCAAATACTTTAATCATGTCCAACTTTTTTAAAAAAAACATTTCTTTTATATAGACATATTGGAATCCATATCACTAGAACTATCAGTAGGACTTTATCAAGATGGCACTTGTAATTGTGGAAAAGATTAAAACAATGGAATAAGCAGAGATGGCTAAATCAATTAACGAAACAATAATATCTGGGCTGGTAACCCCTTATTAACTTTTGGCATGAAACAGAAAAAAATGTGCTTATGATTTGGGACTTTATTAGAAAAAAGGTATAATAGAAAAAAGTAAAAGTTTTTGTAATCATAAAGTAACTCTGTAATTGCACATATTTGCTGCAAATGTTTTAAGTAGGCATTTCATCTAGATACATGTTTTTCTGTACATAAGATATACCTTCCTTTACATAGTTATGCATGGATTTTGGTATGCAATACTATCTCTCTATTGTTTTTAATTGGAGAAGTCAGCTTTTATACAATAACATTACTACTGTATTCACTACTGCCTATTCAATCTTTAAACATAAAAGAAAAATGTCCCAACACTGTGAACATATTTTTCATGTTTTCCTTTTGCAAATATGTTCTCTAATTGCACTCCTGTGAAGAATTTTTACAACTAGATTGGAACAACGATGGGGTGGGAAGAAGACCTGTGGGTTTTGTTTCAAAACTATACAACATTGTTTTGTTTTGTTTCGACAATGATTTCTTTTTCCCTCTTAAAGACTTCTTAAATACATTATCTGAGATGTATAACCAAATAATTTGTATATTTAAAAAAAACAAGATCAGATGGCCTCTTGAGAGATCAGGCATAAGGCTTTCAGGACTGGTCTACAAAGATTTGGACAGCCTTTTTTTTTTTTGCCAGCTAGGGATTGTATGAATTTTTCAAACTCAAAACTGGTAGATCTAATTAGGCTATCAATGGATATTAACCTCCTGAAGAGCTTAACCATCAATTGCTGGGCAGAAGGAGGCCATTCTTCTCCCTTCTAGGCAGTAAGCTTCCCATATTGCATCCAGCTGGCCATTAGCACTAAGTAAGCTTAGCCCTACTCAGTTTCTAAATGTAAACAGATGGGCTTAGTCTTGCTGCCTCCTGGAGCATTTTGTGACTGGCCTCTTCTAATAAGGCCATTCTTAGTAAGTCTTTGCTTCCTTCCTCTTTCATGTTACTGTTTACCATTCCTTTGCTCACCCCACAGAGAAGGCTTCCACATAGTCACTTGAGTGGCAATAAATTATAACTTTATATAGGCTTTCTATTGCGACTAGACCAGGGGTGGAATTCAAAAATTCCAGCAACCAGTTTGCTGCCCGGTTGCTCAATGGGCATGGCCATGGTGCCCATGGTCTACCGGAACTTTCTGTTTCTGGCTTCTGGTGAGCCTCCAGACTCTGGGTGAAGCCGTTTTCACCCTCCCAAGGGTCTGGAGGCCTTCCCCCGGGCCTCTGGGTGTGTGTGAAAATGGCCTCCCTTGGGTCTGGAGGCACACTGGAAGCTGGAAACAGGCCCATTTCTGGACTTCTGTGTTATGTTTGGAGCATGGGCGAGAAAGAATGGAGACAAGCCTCTGGAACGGTGAACTTCAGCTCTTTATTTACATAGTGACTTCTCAACTCAATGGCAGTTATAACCCTCCTTATATAGGCAACCCCAGTAACTATTAATCAATAACAGTCGAGGAGCACTAGCTCCCTTAACCAATAGGAACTCTCTGTTAATGGCCAATCGGATTACCCGGAACGGGCCAATCCGATCCTGCCTTTAACAGCCAATTAGAAGTGCAGGGCCAGAACCCTGCACTTTACTCCAAGCTCAGTTCTCTTTATTAAATCTTATGCATTCACAACACCCCTTCCCCCTGGCTTCTGTTTGCAGGGCGCAGTTACATAGTCCTTTAGGTAGGACGGTTGCTTTATTAGTCTTTTTGATTTTCGCTGTGTCATTTGACTGCAATCATGCTGAGGTAGATCGTTGTTTGGCAACAGGGTCGCCTCTGGTTCAGAGTTCATTTCTTCGTCGTTGTCATTATTCTCAGTAATTCCCTGAGGTGCATCTGTTTCCCTCTCTGGTTCCACTTCCTGTGTCTCTATTACTCCATCGTTTCCTTCGAACGGGTTTTCATCTACTTGGAATTCATCCTCTTCCGTATCTCCCCCCCCCTCAGTTTGGTCATAAGGGAGTTCGGGAATGCCCGACGGAAGCCGCGATCGTAATTGATCGATATGGCGTTTCCATAGTCTATCGTCAAGGCATTGTACAAGGTAGGATCTCGGGCCAGTTACACGAACTACTGTCACCTCCACCCACAGCGGGTCGCCCGATAGGTTTTTAGCTTATACCAAATCACCTACCTGGAAGGCATGACAGCGGCCGCTGGATCCTAGTGGTTTTTCCAGTTCATATGCTGGGTGTAACCGGTCGAGGTGGGAGTGGAGTTTTCGTCCCATTAGCAGTTTGGCGGGAGTTTTATTGGTGACGCTATGAGGTGTGATGTGTTGTAGGAAAAGAAGTCAATTGATCTTGTCAATGTTATCGTAGTCTACCTTCTGCAAGGTTTTCTTAACAAATTGGACCATGCGCTCCGCTTTGCCATTAGTCGCAGGGTGCGCAGGTGCGGTGAGCGCATGTCCGATGCCACGGTCAGCCAGGTACTGCTCGAACGACAGCGCTGTATATTGGGGCCCATTGTCGGACACCAGGATGTCTGGTAATCCGTGGGTTGCTAATAGTCTTTCCAAGTTTTTGATAATCGCTTCAGTGGTTGTGTTCGTCATGTGGTGAATCTCGAGCCAATTCGAGTAGGCATCGACGGTTAGCAGAAAGGTGTGGCCTTTGGTTGGTCCCGCAAAGTCCAAGTGAATACGGGACCAGGGTCCCCGTGGTGTCTCCCATTTGGTAGGGATGGCTTTAGGTGGGGCGTTGCTCACTTCCTGGCATTTATGACAAGCTTTAACCCAATGTTCGATTTGCTTGTCGATGCCCGGCCACCATGCGTAGCTTCATGCGAGGGCTTTCATTCGCACAATACCAGGGTGGCCATCGTGCAAAGTTTTCAGCAGCGCTTTTTGGAGTCGTTCTGGGATAACGACTCATCGCCCCAGATAACACAGCCTTTTTGAGAGAACAACTCTGTTTGTTGAGTTTTGAATGGTGTGAAGTCATCTGATAATTGGTCCAATGGCCATCCGCGTTCTACCCAGCCTAGAACTCGCGCTAAGGTGGGGTCACGTTTGGTTTCTCTCGCGATATTTCGGGCAGTCAATGGCAGCGAGTTGAGTGTTTCAATTTGCAACGTAGTTACCATTGGTGCAGGATCGTCGAGAGTCTCTGGAAGTGGTGCTTGGCTCAATGTGTCGGCGTGGGGAATGGCTTTCCCTGGGCGGTATTGCAGCTGATAATTATAAGCAGCCAAGAATTCTGACCAGCGAGTCATCCTGGGGGATAATATGTAGGGAGTTGGCTTATCCCCAGCTATTATCCCTAATAACGGTTTGTGGTCAGTCACGATAGTAAAAGCCCGGCCATATACGTACTCGTGGAATCTTTTAACGGCTGATACAATTGTGAGGGCTTCTTTATCGATTTGGCCATACTTTTGCTCAGTTTTTGAAAGTGTCTTTGAAAAATATGCAACAGGGGCTTCGTTACCATTAGGCAGTACATGGCTCAGAATGGCGTCCACTCCGAAAGGTGACGCATCGCATGTGATATTTAACGGCAAAGTCTCATTGTATTGCATGAGTACAGAGTCAGAAGTCAGTAGTTTTTTTTACATAATGGAATGCCTGTTCTTCTCTATGACCCCATAACCAGTTTGCTTTCTTGTCTAACAATCGGTGTAATGGTTCAGCGACCGTTGCTTTATGTGGTTGAAATACATTATAAAAGTTGATGAGGCCTAGGAACGCCTGGAGATCGGCCTTGTTCCGAGGCCTGGGAGCATTTTTTATTGCTCTTAGTTTACTGTCGGTAGGGTGAATACCCTGACTGTCAATTAGGTACCCTAAAAATTCAACACTATCTGTACACAATGTACACTTATTCTTTTTTACCTTGAGCCTGGCGTCTTGGAGTTTCTGTAGGACTAACTTTAAACGATTCCGTAAGATGTTTTTTGTAGGTGCAGCAATTAATACATCGTCAAAGTAGGGAACCACGCCTTTAATCCCTTGTAATAGCCTCTCCATCAGGCTCTGAAAAATTCCTGGGGCTACACTGACTCCGAATTGGAGCCGGGTGTATTTAAAGGCACCTCGGTACGTCACAATCATTTGTGCCTGTGCCGTCTTTTCATCAACAGGTAGTTGCTGATATGCCTGAGCTAAGTCTAATTTAGCGAAGACCGTTCCGCCCCCCAGGGAGTGGAGGAGATGCTGTACCACCGGCACCGGATATGCATTCTGCTGTAGGGCGTGGTTCAGGGTGGCCTGGTAGTCCCCACAAATTCGGATCGACCCATCTGGCTTAATGGGTGTTACGATTGGGGTTTCCCAGGGAGAGTAATTGGTAGGCTCTAGCACCCCCTGAGCTATTAGTTTGTCGAGTTGTTCATCGATTTTCGGCTTTAAGGCAAACGGAACTCGACGGGGCTTAAGGCGGATGGGAGCTATCTTTGGATCAAGGCTGAACGAGATTGGGGACCCCTTGTACTTGCCTAAATGTTCTGCGAAGACGTCTTTGAACTCATGGATGAGGCCCTCCTCCCAGTCACTTTCGCTGATCAGTTTATGCCTGCCACTTCAATGCCAAGTGGCGCAAACCATTGGAGACCTAGCAGACTAGGCCGATCTTTGTTGATCACAGTTAGCGGTAAGTCTGCTGTGTGCTTCTTGAAGGAGACCCGGACTCAGCAGGAACCAACGACAGAGATTCGATTCCCTTGATAGTCCTTAAGGATAAGTCTTTGGAAACGGAGGTCTTGGCGCTGAATTGTGGGGATGTGTTGCTTGAGCGTCTTCCAGGACACCATCAAGAGGGACGATCCCAAGTCGACTTCCATGGGGCAAGGCTGGTTCTCGATGGCTACTGTGATTCAGATTTTCTTGGCATCCAAGGCTGAGGCGTGACCGATAGTGATAGTATGATGAGCCTCTTCTCGCTGTAAAGCTCGGTTTCTGTAGGAGTGGCTTACTGGTTCTCGCCTTACAGGACGGTTTCCTGTCGATTGGCGATAGTTAGCCCCCTTTGAAGCCTGGCAGGGTCCTTGTAAACTTCGGCAGACCTGTCCGATGTGGCCTCTCTTTCCACACTCATGGCAGAGTGCATCGCAGAATTTGCATTCGGACCTGGCATGGTTGGCTCCACAGCCAGCGCAAGGGCGTAGGGACTTCGGGTGGTGGTCCCGGTCGGACTGCAGTTGATGGACCTCTTCTTCATCGCTGTCTGATGACGAAGAGAGGTCCTCGTGGTGTATCGTGGAAAGCTGCCCTTCTGCCTTGGATAAAATGTCGCCTGTTGGTTGGTGTACCGGAGCGCGGTTGCGGCGTAATTGTACAGCCAACTTCCTGGTTGCTTCTGCTGCAGTAGCATCGGCGATGGCATCGGCAAGGCTGATGTTGCCTTTCGCCATCAGCTTGCTCTGTACGCCTGGTGCATCTAATCCCAGAATTATTCGATCTCTCAGTGCCTCTTCCAAATCAGTGAATCTGCAGAGGCCTCCCAGGTTTCGGAGGTCTGCTATGAAGTCGGCGACACTTTCTCCTTTTCGCTGGTTTCTCTGATAGAACTCGTGCCGTCTCATGAGTGTAGGCATGGCCGGTGCGTAGTGATCTCTAAGTAGAGGTTCGAGGTCGTCCCAATCCATCGCCTTCACTTCTCTAGGTTTTGCTAGTGCTTTAGCCATCTTAAATACGGTTGGACCGCAATGCGTTAGGAACACCGCCCGTTTCTTCCCGGCTGTGGCGTCCTTTAAGTTGTTAGTTTCTAAGAACATTTGGAAGCGATCCATGTAGGACTCCCAATCTTCCTGCACTGGATCGAACGGAGCGGGTAGTACGATGCCGCCGGACATGGTTCCATTGTGTAGCGTCGTCAGCCACGTGCTTGGTGTTTCTTCTTAGTTCTGTCGGTTCAGACGTCTCCATATCCCACCCTCGTTGCCAGTGTTATGTTTGGAGCATGGGTGAGAAAGAATGGAGACAAGCCTCTGGAACGGTGAACTTCAGCTCTTTATTTACATAGTGACTTCTCAACTCAATGGCAGTTATAACCCTCCTTATATAGGCAACCCCAGTAACTATTAACCAATAACAGTCGAGGAGCACTAGCTCCCTTAACCAATAGGAACTCTCTGTTAATGGCCAATTACCTGGAACGGGCCAATCCGATCCTGCCGTTAACAGCCAATTAGAAGTGCAGGGCCAGAGCCCTGCACTTTACTCCAAGCTCAGTTTTCTTTATTAAATCTTATGCATTCACAACACTCTGGAAGGCTCATTTTCCCCCCTCCCAGAGCCTCCACACGGACCATGCACTTACCTCCATCAAAAATGGGCTGCATGGAGACTCCTGGGAGGGAAGTGGCAGAGTGGGCAGGCCAGCCAGTCGGTTGAAATACTGGTTTGGTGAACCAGATGTAACTTTAACATCCGGTTTGCCCGAACCAGTCCAAACCGGTAGAATCCCATCCCTAGACTAGACCAGCAGTGGAATCTTACCTGTTTCCCTTCCGGTTCTGAGACTAATGTGCACATGCAGCTTTCCACACACCAGCTGAGGCCTGCAGCGTCAATCAGCTGAGAGGATAAAGAAGAGAAAAACGCACGGGTGGTTGGTAGGGCCAATCCTGCGTTTTTCTCTTCTTCCTCCTCTCAGCTG
Organism: Hydrophis major; assembly: GCA_033807585.1. Lineage (NCBI taxonomy): Eukaryota > Metazoa > Chordata > Lepidosauria > Squamata > Elapidae > Hydrophis > Hydrophis major. The sequence goes on along the minus strand of CM066328.1, from coordinate 322,644,367 downwards.
ATCATGGGAGTTCGGGCCGAACCAGTAGCATACCACCACTATAGCAGACAACCCATGATCAGAGAAATCTCCTTACTTAAACAAGAAACAGAAGAATCAAGGACAATACAGTAGTGGGAGCAGGAACAACTTCTTGCCGGAGTGATCACAGCTGACTGCCCTCCAGAATCCAATGGGTGGAACCAATCTACTTAGTCTTTAGAAGGCTAGAGTGGGACAAGCCAGTGATAATATTCTAGCAACCACAAATTTGCCAAATTTCAATTCCATGGGAATTATATATCCTGGATTTTGGACACATTCTGTAAGTTAGTCTATTTGAGATCCCTTGTTTAAAAAATTGTTGCCCTGTGATACACTATTTTGCCCAGTTAAAGATTACAGATGCTAGAGTTTTAGTAGTACATGGATGGAGACGGCTGACTGATAACTGGGGTAGATCTATTTCATGAGCTGATTTATATCTTCTTATCTCAGAATAATATTCTGTGATTCTGAACTTGACTGCATTTTGCAAGCACTCTCAAACTTTTAAAGGATGCTCAATGATATATCTGGCTGGGTATATAATGGCTAAATCGATTTGAAGAGAACCCTGTGCTTTTGCTAATTTATGCAACAACTTTTTAAAGCCACTTTTTAAAGAATCTTGGCCCTTTAAACTGCTTTGATTAAAAATTTAAAAACACATTGCTGATGAAAGGCAAATGGAAGAAAGAAACAAGTGTACTTTCTGGCAGATGTCTCCTGCCAGCTAAAAGACGTTGCCTAACAATACTTATATTGCATCCTAGCTATTTATTAACCGAACCAAGCTTACATTTTTGCTAGGTTTGCAGAACAGCAAACCATAAGCAACAAATTACGTTTTAAGCAATTATGTTGTGCAAAGCTAGCTACATCCAGCTACTCTATTGTTTTCTCCTTGATGATATTCATTAGGCATAGCATACCAATTCTGGCACAAACCCTGATGAATGCTAGATGGCAGGAAAAACATGGTTTTTCGGGGTCCCACGGGTGCTATCTCTTGTCTATCCAGAGACACAGTAGGGTGATTTCGAAGAAAAATAGAAGAGGTGAGAAAACAAATCAAAGTTACAAGTGAAACACAGTGCCTAAACCCCTCCCCCCCAGTGCAAATTTGTGATCAAAGCAAAGGGACTGTAGAATAACCTTGCAAACTATTTTGTGTCAAATCTGAGAAAGGACAAAGGGTGGGATGAGTACAGTATGAGGCCCGCTGGCTTGAGACTCGTCGCCTTGTGGCTGCTGGCCCCTTGCTCAAACTACTGGAACATCATTTTCTTTCTTAGATCAACGAGGGACAATAAGCATGTGGTCTCTACATCCAAGGGAAAGTTTTTTGAATTGAGATATGCATTATTGAAGAGGGCATTTGTTGTCAGGCTCCTGGAAATTGTATCTGCTGGTTTAATTTAGCAAAATCAAAGGTGGAAAAAATTGGCAAGATGCAGAAAACAGAGGGATAGATATTATCACTTTGGGAGGGGGGCAGTTCACAACAGTGCACTCTGTCAAGAAAAGTGTTATGGCACTTTTTTTATACAACCTTTTAAAACCACACTCATGCGTATCCCACAGTTGGGTATCACAAATGCTCATCATACAATTATGTCAGATATATATTTAGACTAAATAGTTCTGAATTCAAATGGGGCTAATTCCCAACTAGGATTGCAATTAAGCCTGTCGTGGGGCTTGAACTACCTGACTACAACAGCCAGATGTGAAGATGTGACCTGTTTTTACAAAGCCCCATAATATTTTAGATTTAGAAACAAAATGTTTTTTTCACTATCTCTTATAAAAGCATAAAAAGAGTGTTTACCTCTGATTATTACGATTCCTGGCAACTCTATTGAATTTTTTGGCAAAGGAATGAATGGTTTAGATCAGGGGTGTCAAACGCAAGGCCTGTGGGCCAGATCTGGCTTGTGGCCCTCCTAAGTTCCATTTTTACCGGCAGAGTGTTGCAGGAGGCCACCATAGCTGAAAATGGAGTTCGCAAGGACTGCGCACAGCCCTCCTGAGCTCCATTTTCACTGGCAGAGGGTTGCAGGACATCATCGCAGCCACAAAATGGAGCTCGGTAGCCTGTTTTCACTGGCAGAACGCTTGGGCCACCACAGGTCCCCCGACATGAGTGAGGTCAAGCCGGCCATGCTCATCCAGGCCCCCTGAGATCAAACACAACACTAATGCAACCCTCAATGAAATCAAGTTTGATAACCCTGGTTTAGATCATAAGTTCTTAACTTAGGGCCATATGGTCTTCTGGGAGCCTTAGGATATTTCAAGGGGGCTACAGGTGAAAAGCATATAATGTAGGGGGCACAGCCTAGCAAAATATATTACAAATACTGTATTGTAGGTTGTTAAAAACATAATAGTCATTGTCCCTTGTCTATAACTGGTAATAGGACTTGGATGGTGGGGGGCAAAAGAGGCAAGACTGGAAGAGGGCAATGAGATAAATAAATACACGGTTGAGAAACACTGTTTAGTTAGATCATTTGTATTTTTGACTCCAGTCTGGAAATGGCAAAGCTTTAGATTGCAAGCTATGTAATTTTATTATTTAAAAAATATTATTACATTAATTCCACTGTAGTTCTCTTTTGTTTTGGGGTGGTTATTCATAACTTCATCTTCTCGTTATCTTTGTTGTGGCTAGTCTATGAAAGATAAGAATCATTGTTTTTTCAGTCATCCCTTATCTAAAACAAACTATGAAGTCATTTTAGATGGAACACATTAATGCACTGCTGTGAACAATCTCCCAAAAGAGCTGAATTGTATATGAGAAGAACACTTACATTATGTTATTTACATACACACAGAGCCTCTTTCTGAGGAAGATGGATGGTTGAAACATATGAAATATAAATATAGAAATATATACACATGTCAACATTTTTTGTTTGGATACCGTTCAAATATGTAGACTTCAATTCCCATACTACTCCATGCACCCTGACCTTAGTGAGAAGTCAAGAAGGTTTCCTTCAGACAGGAGGATAAAAACCAAAGTGACAGAACATATGTGTTGTGGAGCGGCGGTTACAAAGAGAGACGGAGCCAGTCTAAAGGCTAACAACTTTATTCTTGCGAATAAAGGGTCGCTGCCGCTGCTGAGGCTATCTGACAGCCAGCTGGCGGCGACAACTGATGCCGTTTGACAGCTCCCCTTTATAGCCGGCTGTCAAACGGCATCAACCAATGGGAGCGATCGGCGCTCCCGCGTTGGCGGTGGACCAGAGGGAGGACTGCTGCTAGTCTTTGAACACAGCACTCCTTCCCCCTGGCCACGAGCATGCGTAGTCCTGTAGCCATGATGGCCGCTTTCGCTCGTGGCCCGATCTTCGAAGTTCCTGAGGCTTGTTGGCGGCTGGTGTGTCTTGTTCCTCCCGGGCGGTGACTGGAACCTGCAGAGGGTCGCTGGCCATCCCTGGACTGCTTTCTGGCGACTGCTCGGGTGAGTCTTCCTGCGGCGGTCGGCTGGTTGCATTGTCGGGCGGCAAGTAGACCGGGTCCTTCGGCGGGTTGGCTGGCGGTGAGTAGACCGGGTCGTCCGGTGGCGGGTAGACCGGGATTTCGGTGGCAGTCTTGTTCCAACGCCTCCTCAGCTGGTCTATGTGCCTTCTCCAAATCTGGCCATCTTCCAGAAGGACTCTATATGATCTGGGTCCTGCAACAAAGACTATCTGCCCTGGCAGCCATAAGGAGTGCCCCGCATAGTTCCTGGCATACACCTGGTCTTGCAGGGCGAATTCCCTGGCATGGCTGTCAGAGGCTAGTGGCGTGCTGGGAGCGTAGTGTGGGTGCAACCTGTCCAGGGTGGTCCTGAGGCGCCTGCCCATTAACAGTTCAGCAGGGGACTTGTTGGTGGAAGGGCACAGGGTGGTATGTTGTGTGAGTAGGTAAGTTGACAGTTTGGCGTGCCAGTCTGCCTGGCCCAGCTTGGCCAGAACTTCCTTGGCAGACCTGACAGCCCTTTCTGCCATTCCATTACTTCCTGGGTGAAAGGGGGCTGTGAGAGCGTGTCTGATGCCCAGATTAGCTGTGAAGATGGCAAACTCGTTAGAACTGAATTGGGGGCCATTATCTGAAACTAATGTGTCAGGAAGTCCATGAGTAGCAAACAGTCTGGTCAAGGCCCTTGTGACAGCCAGTGTTGTGGTGGAGGGTAACAAGGCTACTTCAGTCCATTTGGAGAATGAATCTACAACCACCAGGAATGTCCTCCTTTGTATGGGACCAGCCAGGTCTACATGCAGCCTGGCCCAAGGGCCCCCCGAATCTTCCCATTTGGTTGGGGCAGCTGCTGGTGGGGCTGCTCTTGTTGCCTGGCAGGGCTGGCACGTGTTAACCCAGTTGGCAATCCGGGCATCTAATCCTGGCCACCAGACGTAGCTGCGAGCCAAGGCCTTCTTCCTTATGATGCCAGGGTGACCCTCGTGCAGTGCCCTTAAAACTGGTTCTTGCAAGGTGGGTGGTATGACCACCCTTGACCCCCACAACAGACAGCCCTGTAGTGAAGAAAGCTCCTGCCTGCGGGTCTTAAATGGCATGAATTCAGGGGCGAACTGAATGTCAGGCCACCCCCTCCCTACCCAGTCCAGGACTTGGGAAATAACACAGTCCCTCTTGGAGTGTGCAGCAATATCCCCAGCTGAGACTGGTAGGTTAAGTTCATTGCAGTCGAAGATTGTGTGGATGGGAGCTGGGTCCTCGACTGGTAATGGTAGGGGGCATCTGCTGAGGGCATCAGCATGGCACAGGGTCTTCCCCGGGCGATGTACCAGTGTGTAAGAGTAGGCGGCCAGAAATGGAGTCCATTTGGTCATTCTTGGGGATAACACCTGTGGGGTTTGCTTATCCGCACCTAGCAGTCCTAATAGAGGTTTGTGATCTGTTACAAGTTCAAAACTATGGCCATAAAGGAACTCATGGAATTTTTTTACAGCGGCTACAGCTGCTAAGGCCTCCTTATCGATCTGACTATAGTTCCTCTCTGCAGCGGAGAAAGTTCTTGAAAAATAGGCAATGGATGTCTCTGATCCATTTGAAAGCCTATGGCTCAATACTGCTCCTATGCCAAAGGGTGAGGCATCAGAGGCTAGCACTAGGGGCAGGTTTGGGTTAAACTGAACTAACACAGAGTTTGAAGTTAAGAGAGAAGGCGTGGACTTCCCTTTGTCCCCATTGCCATGGGGCTTTCTTATCTAGGAGCCTATGTAGGGGCTCAGCTACAGAGGCTTTGTGAGGCAAAAAGGAAGCATAAAAATTAAGGAGTCCCAAAAAGGCCTGCAATTCAGTTTTGTTAGAGGGAGTGGGTGCCTCGTGAATAACTTTACTAACTTTACTCTCTATGGGGTGAATTCCAGATGCATCAATTCGATAACCCAGGAAGTCTACCTGTTTAGTGGCAATGGTGCATTTGTCTTTTTTCAATTTAAGCCTGTTTAGCCTGAACCTGTCAAGGACAGATCTCACTCTGAGTAAAAGTTGTGTTTTGTTGCTGGCAGAAACTAAAATGTCATCGAAGTATGGAACCACCCCAGATAGGCCCTGGAGGATTCTTTCCATGAGTGATTGGAAAATGCCAGGGGCTACGCTAACTCCAAATTGCAAACGTTTACATCTAAATGCGCCCCTGTGAGTAACTATAGTTTGTAGGTCAGCAGTGTGTTGGTCAACGGGAAATTGCTGGTATGCCTGGGACATGTCTAACTTTGCAAAAATTATGCCTGGCTCAAAAGAGTGGAGCAGGTGTTGGATTACAGGTACTGGGTATGCGCTAATTTGTAGGAAACGGTTGAGGGACGTCTTATAGTCAGCGCAAATTCTCACGCTGCCATCTTTTTTTAAAGGGGTGACTATGGGGGTTTCCCACTTGGCGAAGTACCCCCTGTTTGATAAGTTTATCTAATTCAGCATCTAACTTAGGCCTAATGGCGAAAGGTACTCTCCGAGGTTTCAAACGAATTGGGGTGGCTTGTGGACCCACATCAAAAGATATGGGGGTGCCTGGATAACAGCCTAGTTCACTGCTGAAAACATCAGAGTAGTCCCTAAAAAGGGCATCTACATCAGAATTTTCCACAGAGTGAATTCCTGTAACATTGAGACCTAGGGCAGGAAACCAATCTAATCCTAGCAAGCTAGGAAGGGCACCATCTACAACCACCAGTGGCAAGTGACCCCTAAAGTTTTGGAATTGAATGAGGAATTTTCCCTTACCCAGGACTGGGATGGTCTTCCCCTGGTAGTCCCGAAGAATCAGGTGGCAGTTGGTCAGTTTCTTTTTTGAGAGCGAAGGCAGCAACTTCTTCAGGGAGGCCCACGAAATGATGGAGAGGGTTGACCTGGTGTCTACTTCCATTCGGCAGGGCTTACCTTCTATAAAAAGAGAAATGCTTAATTTGTTAGGCCTAGAGGTGGTGTTGTTCGCATGGTAACAAGTGTAACAATGTTCCACTTGCCTTTGGTAGGAGGCAGAAACTTGAGGTCTTTGTATGGAGGCCTGCTCAGTTTGGCAGACCCTGGCTATGTGCCCTCTCTTCTGGCAGTTCAGACAGATAACGTTTCTGAACCTGCAGGTTGACCTATGGTGGTTGTCCCCGCAGCTTATACAAGGGGTTTGCTGTTTGGCTGTCTGATTGTTGTATTTCCTAGGTGGCCCTGGGGGGGGTCTTGGACGCGTGAGGCGGTTTACCTCCAGAGGTTCTTCTTCCACTTCTTGGGAGACCTCATCGTAGTGGACTGTAGCCTGCCCTTGCTTAGGGGTGTTCCCCTGAATTTCAGCTGCTGATAATTCTGACAATTCAGCAGCCTGAGCTTCCTCAATAGCTGAGGCTAGGTTTAAGTCTTTTTTAGCCAGTAACCGCCTTTGCAGCTTTAGATCCCTTACTCCTCCCACAATCTGATCGAGCAGCATGTCCTCAAGGTAGTCCCTAAAACCGCAGTGTATGGCAGCAGATCTCAATGCTGTCATGTACTGACTCACAGTCTCCCCTTCAGCCTGAGTTCTTCTTCTAAAAGCCAGTCTCCTGGTTATCTTAGAGGGTCTGGGGGAGTAGTGATTTGACAAGATTTCTCTCAACTCATCCCAGGGAATAGCCTTTATAGAACGTGGGGACACTAGCGCAGATGCTGTGTCAAAAACTGTGGCCGCACAGAAACTTAAAAAATAGGCGCTTTTCCTTAGATCCGTGGCTTCAGTTAGATCAATGGCATCTAAAAAATATTCAAATCTATACATATATGATTCCCATGTTTCTGCCCCCAGTTGGAAGTGCGGGAATGTCAGATTAGAGGCCATTAGAGTGGCAGCGTTGGTTTCCTCAGCTGAGGAAAAAATAGAGTTTTCGCTTTTAGAAAAGCGTTTCTGGATGCGCCTGTCAGCGGCATTCAGCTCCTCAGCTGAGAGAGCTTTTAAATTTCGCGCTCTTTGGAGAGCGTCAGTGGCGGTGATTCGATCAGCTTGTTGCGGCTTCGGCTCTTTCTTGTTGTGACTTCGGCTCGATTTCCTGCCTGGTCATCTTAGCTGTATCCCGCCCTCGTCGCCAGTGTTGTGGAGCGGCGGTTACAAAGAGAGATGGAGCCAGGCTAAAGGCTAACAACTTTATTCTTGCGAATAAAGGGTCACCGCGGCTGCCGAGGCTATCTGACAGCCAGCTGGCAGCAACAGCTGATGCCGTTTGACAGCTCCCTTTTATAGCCGGCTGTCAAACGGCATCAACCAATGGGAGCGATCGGCGCTCCCGCGTTGGCAGCGGACCGGAGGGAGGACTGCTGCTAGTCTTTGAACACAGCGATATGTATGGAAGTTTTTATAAGTTTTGTAAGAAATAATAAAACCCAGGTCAAGGCCCACTCATTAAAAACACAAAACACTTTCCCTTTCTCCTTTATAGAGAAGCTCCTCTACTGCATACATGCTTGAGAGATTTGGAGGGCATAAATATGACTTCAGCCACTTATGTGTCCTACCAAAATGCCATGGAAGAGATCTCCCCATGGAGCAGGCTGGCAGCCAGGTCTGCAAGTTGCACAATGTGATGGTTTTGGCTGGAGAAGGAGAAGTGACTCACTATAGCCAGTGCCACTAATAAGCCATCATCACTGTGGAAATTATATGGGGGTGGAGTCCAAAGGGGATTGTGATTGCTCATCTGAATAATGTTCTTCCACAGCTCCTCTTGTGGGGAAATTGAGTTGTTACTTTGGTAGTATTCAAGTTATTGTGGGCGGCTTTTCAAAAGATGTTATAATTTGCTGCCATTTCCTTTACTAATGATATCTAGGAAGAGCAGTATGTGGTTGCTTTCTTGTTCCCTTGTGAATTTTATGCCTTTGAAAATGTTGTTGTTTACTGAGATGTAGGCATCTTGGTCTTTTAGTAATTCTTTGTCTTTTAGTATGTATTGTGATCTATCCATGATAACTATTATTCAGCCTTTGTCTTCTGGTAGGATAATTATGGTTTGATCCTTCTGTAGGTTTTTGGGGGCTGCTTTGTTCTCTGCTTTGAGTTGGTTCTGATTCTGTGTTCTTCTGATCTGTTATAGGATCGTCTGCCCTTTTTGGGGGTCTCTGTATAGGCAAGCCCTATAAAGATGTTTCTAAGCACTGGTGGGTTTCAAAAAGTTTTCCTACTGGTTCAGTGTGAGTGTGCGCTTTGCATGCAACTCACCTTCTGCTGCAAGCCCTGTGTGTAAAACAGCTGACTTGTGGCAATCGGCTGTGCTGCACGAAGCGGCTGAAGTTGAAAAGCAGGAAATAAAGGTCAGTATAGAGCTGGGGAAGGTGGGAGGGCCCAGCAGCTGAACCAGGCCAAACCGGTAGAATACCACCACTGTTTCTAAGGCTGCTAAGAACTCTGATTAGCATCATTTATGTTGTAATTGAATCCTTTCTGTAGAACAATGTGTTATGTAGTGAAAACCATGCAGTGTTGTGGTGTTCTACGACAAAAGACTTTTGTCAGAGGAAGATAGAAAGCACCACTTTAATTTCCATAGAAAATCTTGGTTAGCTGGCCTTAAATGCAGACTGAAGATACAAAGAAAGCTAGCTAATCCTTCAGGAGTAATTAGCCATGCACCCTTAACCCAAAACTTGACTGATATGCAGATGTGGATGTAGCAGGCTAGACAAATATATGGAGTCTTTTGCATGTGTTCCCACAATGTTGGACTTATGTGACGGTTAGGAAGCTGTCAATTAATACTACAAATAACTGAAATAATATAGGATGGAGCCATTTCCGATCGGTTAAGTCCTGAGCTTTTCTTCTTCCTGCAAGGGAAAAAGTCCCATAGTTCCTTGCTACTATATTCACCCCAGCCAGGAATGATTCAGGTGGGATGCATGGAAGGGGTAGCAGGGCCCTCTCCTGCCTAGTTCATAGTCATGAAGTAAAAGGAAAACAAGAAAACAAACAGAGCAGGAGACCATTTTTCCATAATGGGGGCTAAGGATCAGGGGCCTTGTTGTGATAATCATTAGATATGTCTCATTAAAAGACAATGCATGAAGTAAGTCTTGCTGTATTGGAAGTTTTTAAAAAGATGTTGGATAACCATTTGTCTGAAGTGGTGTAGGGTTTCCTGTCTAAACAGGAGGTTGTACTCCAAGGTTTCTTCCAACTCTATTATTCTATTCTATTCTATTCTATTCTATTCTATTCTATTCTATTCTATTCTATTCTATTCTTGTATTGAGCTGAAATAGTAGGAGATTTTCTTCTTTTATCAAGTAATACAGCATATTGTATTTTCACTCCTGTTCCCCTCACTTTTCACCCACCCCTGGCAACTTCTTATTTCACAAGCTCACTGATCCTTTTGAAGGAGACATAACCTTGAGGATTTTATTTTTTTTACAAAAAGGGGGGAATTTGAACCATTACATATTTAATGAGTGCTATTTCCATCACAAAAATCTGACCTGAAGCCAGCAAATGAAGAAAGCACAAATGTTCTTTGTTCCTGCTGGACAGGAAACCTGAGACGAGATCTTCTGCTTCACAGACTATGGCTCTGGGAGGGCACTGAGACATTTCTGGGAGGAGAATAGCACCATCGCGAGTAGCTTTGGACTTTTAGAGGAGACAACTGGGTATCGATTTTGTAACATAAGGCAGCAGACTAGATTATCGCAATTATGTAAGGTCCTGAAAAATAAATGAAGCAGCTGTAAAATAAAATGTAAGGAAGGTCAGCCATTGATTAGGAAATCTGCCAGATGAAAGTAAAATGTTGTGTCATCTTGCAGCCTTCTCAAGTTGTTTGGTAAGGCAAATGATTTACCAGAATTGATAGTAACACACTTTGTGACAGGGGGAAATAAAATACAAAAAGGACCACAACAGGTAAGCCCTCCCTCCCAGCATCTATAACCCCGCATCTTATTTATTTATTTAAAAGAGCTATATAGCACCCAACTCTGTGTCATAGTCCTGGTGGCTTACAAACAATAATAGAACAAGAAACACAGTCATATTCTGCCTATAGAGCCTCAAAACAGAAGTCTTGCAGATGTAGTGAGTCAGAGCCTCCAAATTTCCTAGGAAATATGGTCAAAGGCTGGACTGCCTAACAATACCTAGGGAGCCTCAGAAAGCTGCCAAGTGGAGGATGTTGTTATACAGTAATACTTTATGCAGAGCAGAGGTGGTATTCAGCAGGTTCTGACTGGAGAACTGGTAGTGGAAATTTTGAGTAGTTCAGAGAACCGGCAAATGCCACCCCTGACTGGAAATTTCACAGTATCCTTCCCCTGCCATGCACACTAAGTCACGCCTACAGAACCAGTAGTAATTTTTTTTTGAATCCCACCACTGCAGAGCAAGGTTATTTACATTTTAGCCTTAAATGCAATGTATGAAAAGCACAACAGCTAGCTCAGAGAATGGATATTAACATTTGGTCCCCTGCTACAGGCCTGAGTGGAAAGGACCCTAATAAGGAAAGCTCTTAACTTATATCAAGAGCAGCATTGTGGTGGGGACAAAGAGGTTTATGTGTTACTCGCCTCCACTAATACCAGGATTGTAATTTGACTTGGGCCCACTTCTGCATTCTATTTATTTTTTAAGAAATGATTTGCTTTTTATCCCAGGCTACAAAGGGATAAATAAAATTTCATATCCAGACTGGTTCATTCTATCATATAAGGTAACTGGTTTGGCTTTCATTTAGTGTACTGCATGCACCAAGCTATTGTACATTGTAAATTATGGTTTATGGCTTATCACATGAATCTAAATTAGCTAACTGTGGTTCAGTAAATGAATAGGGATTAAACAAAGTTGTCGTATGATTTATGAACTCTGACTCACTTTTGGTCTAAATGACCCAAAACCCCAACACTAACTCTTTTACCTCTCTCTCTCTTTCTCTCTCCCTTCCCTCTCTCTCTCTCACACACACACAAACACACACACGCTTCACAAGAGCCTTGTGAACATGCCTTGAATATTGTTTTTAAATGAAATTTAAAATTACCTCTTTCACTTTGGATTCTACACTTATTCTTAACAAAAAGTTGTAATACAATGTAATAATACGCTAAGGAATCATGACAAATTGAAGATGTTTTTGAAAAACAGGGACATGAAATTTGTGGCTGGATGCAGGATCCGGGCCAGTGAAATCTCTCTGGAGACAAGCAGAGATGTTGAGATTGGTCACGCACACTACAAACAGCTTTGAGTAAACCACAGGAACTAATGCTTTTGTGGCTGGCTAGGAAGCGTAGCAACTGGGAGTTGAGAAAAAATTCCGTCTAAACCCCTAGACTTAATGCAGCCTCTTTGGACACAAAGTTCTGCCAATTTTCATTTCTTAATCACTTTGGTTTTTTTTTTGATTCCTTTATAAATATTGACAACCTCCAGAGTGGCAAATTTTATGACTTTCACTGGGTAAATTTTTTTCAGTCAAAATAAGATTTCAGTACAAGTTGAAATAGTTTTTTTAGAATTAACATCACAAGGATGATTGAAGTTTTTTTAAAAGAAAGTTATACATGGACTACAGGTTCAGATGGATTTAATGTAGATGGATTTAAACAACATGATAGTGGGGCTTTAAAAAACATCAGATACAAATAAAGCAATTATTTGTGAAGAAATAATTATTTGTGAACAAATAATTCAGAAATTATTTTCAAATATTTCTACCATTATTGATAAAATAACGATGATGCTATGGAAGAGAAACAAATTTTATTGGACAAAAATAAATTTGACTTAAATATTGACTTAAAGATGAGCGGCTACAAGAAGAATATTGGACAAGATGAAACATTAAATTTACAGTAGAAATCAGCTGAGTTTTTAATTTTATTTTTTTATTAAATTTTTATGCTGTCTACCTTCCCTTCAAAGTTAATAGTTAAAAAGGGCATACAAATAATAGATCAAAGAGCATCTTAGATTTCTATTTTGGATTTACAAAAAGGATTTGGATCAAGGACTCCCCAAGGCTACCAATATTCTCTTCTATTAACACTTATTATTCATGTAATATTGTTAAAGGAACTAGGCAAAGCAGATAGGTTCTATGTGATAATTCAATTATTTATTATGAAAAGTCAGCAGTATTATATTCTTTTGTTTACCTCCCTCTCATAATAAACTCAAAAATCTGTGTCTAGAAGTTTCCACATCTACCCACTTGATTTTCTTTATAATTCCAAAATAAATGGAAAAGAATAGCTTATGGGTCAAGCTACAAAGGACTAGGGTAGGTTGTAGAACATACTCATGACATCCCCTCTGGGCAAGCAGACAGCATCTGAATGACTTTGATGAATTGGGGTCTATAGTTAAGTGTTGTTTGAGCAGCATATTCTATGCTTCCAGGCCTCAGCCATTAGTTTTGTCAGAGTGCCTGGAATTCTTTTACCACAGCAAAGAACAATGATCAAAAGGCAAATATCAATCACTATAATAGGATCATAGCAGTAAAGGAGAGACGATTTAAACCCTTCCTCTCTAGTTCCAGCCTCTAATGCACGACAGAACCACCATGCAGCCATTTCAAGATAACCCCACTGCAGTTCAATCACAGGAATTGACTAGATGAGTTTTCATTACTCATAATCAATAGGTTCAGCTCATCACACTAGAAATCATCTGATAACCCCTAATAGGTACAATGGACATTTTATTGTAATTTCTTTTTTGGGGCAGGACTGTCAGGCTTATTTTCTAGTGATCACAGTCACTTCATAATAAGTTCAACTAAAGTCACCAGAGCAATGCAGACAATAGGAAAAAGGATGCCCTATAGCAACATTTTCTAGGCGTGATCAATGCATAGCACTGTAGCACTGCAGGGCCAAACAGAGAAAGTAAAGTTCAATTGTCTGCTGTGCAACAACACCTGATGGCTAAAGAAGGACTGGCAAAATAGCTGCCATACCACTATCTGACAGCTGCCAGTGTTGCTGCCTCTCTGAGTGGGCAACAATGTCTTTGAGGACTTGCCACCTGCAGGCAGCGCAAGAACATCCTTTTGTTCTGTCCCAAGTCAGATCTTCTGAGAATTCACAGCCAAGTATCAGAAGGAACAGGGATGAAAATATTCTTCAGCCCAGTTCTTCCCTGAAACATTTCTTTCCAGTTCAATTATTGCAATACTGGAAAGTCTAAGACTCTAAATGGATTAAGAGGGCTATGTTCACATATGGAGTCTCTCAGACAGGCTCATAATTGAAAATAAAATCGCTCATTAGTGCCATTGGTACATGTACGCTTGAAATGTTCACACAGTCTTCAAACATGGATTAAGGAAAATAACAGAAAAATTACTTGCCCACAATTTTCTGTTAACCTTTAGATTTGGCATGATTATATTTTCAGAATGACAACTGTGGGTATTCCAGTCACTTGTGTTAACAGGACAAAAAAGACAATTATTCCAAGATTAAGGGGACACAACTAATTATTGTGTTCAGTAGCACTTTTGTTCTGTACTACTGAATTTCCCAAATGAAATTATTTATTATATTTAAATAAATAAAAGCTCCACACTTGCTTTACTTTTTTGTAGTTTCTTTATTGTATAACACAAGCAACACAAATAATTATGATTCGTTTTAAAATATCCTCCTTTAAGAATTCCCTCTGAACAAAATATACACAAAATACATTTTGCAAAGTGGCTTACAACAAACTGTTCTTAAACATAACACACGAGAGAAATGGTTCAGATATGTCCCCCCCTCTCCTCTCCCCACATATACCAAAAGAAGAAGAGGGCTTAGGGGAGGTATTTTTAAGAGCACAAGGAAAACTATGGCAGGATCCAGACATTTTGTCAACAGATATTCCTTATAGGTTTTCATCGGCCAGCATAAAACAAATCCAAAGACAACAAACTATGAGGACCCATTGAACCTTGGCTGGAAAGGATTCCCAAATGTCTTTGTCCCCTTCAAAATACTTTGGATTCCTGTCTTTTCGTATCTACTAGTGATACAAGCCAATTGTGGCAAGCACTGCGATTTTACTTTTACTTTTTTACAAATTGGATCTTTGGTATAAGAGAGAAGATGCTCTTTTGGGGGTTGCATTTCACTGTTTGGCATAGGATCTGTCTGGGTAAAGTAATAATTGCAGGACCTGGTTAGTTAAGACAAAGCATATACATAAACAGCACTGTGTGAAATTTCTAACTCCTACACTTTCTGTCACTGCTGTCAGCGTTTGTTTTTCCTACTTCTACTTCCAAATCATGGACAGCTGTTAGGAGGGGAATATTTAGAATATGGAAATCAGGGTCCACTATAAATTGCTTTTGATCCAGAGCAACTACATTCTGTGACTGCTTTCTGATTCCTTGAATGTGCAAATTCCATCTTAGATCCCATAATCACGACCCACACTTTGCATAGTGAAATAGGGGACAAGTTTCTGCCCTGAAGAATGTCCTTTCCCCTGCCTATTCTTCATTCAGAGACATGTGGAGACCAAGTTATTAAGTGTATGACTGCCTGATTTTGCAGTCACTACTGGAGAAGTGCAATTCCCTGACCCAGGAGGGCCTTGCAGGATCAAAATGCAAACATGAGCTCTGGGCTCACAAGAGCTTGGTCATTCAGAAAATGGAAAGGGCAGATAGATTGTCACACATATGAAGTCTAATGTCTCCATCCACAAATGTGTACCCATGGCTCGCTTGCGAGGCCAAAAACACCTCAGGCAAATGTACCTCCCAGTTTTATGACATGTGTTTCCATAAAAAGTATATAGAAGTTGGAAACCATGAAAAATAAAACTTGTCCTTCCACCCAGTGATTTTCAATTAAATATCAAAATAATTCTCTAGTTTCCTCCCTTGAGATTATCGACCTAGCCTCAGAATGAGGCACTTTCTCCTTTTTCTTCCCAGTGAATGTTTTTCTTTAAGTTTGGCTGAGCTTTCAGCCAACTAGTTACATAATACTTTCAGTCACCCTGAATAAATAAATAAATAAATATTATGATCTTCCGCAGGAACTGTTATCTATCTACCACTTGCCCTTATGGTGATAGCAGCAACTGAAATGGTTTACAATCAGTGGTCATTCTTGATAATGGCAGGAATGTGTAATACTTCCCTTCTTTGAAATAAATAATAATTCATTGTTGCCTGCTTTGTAATAGTGGCCCTACAAGTTTGTTACACTTTGTTATGTCGCTTTTTGTATACATTACACTTTGTTATTCCACGCACACAATGAACAAGTAACCTATACCTAACAGCACAGAACTGAAAAGCAACACTTGAAATCCAAACATTTTTTTTCAGCATTCAGGAGAACAGATGAAAAATTCTTGAGTATGTTGATTCCGTTTCTCTGCTCGTTACCACGTTCGACAGATGCTTCAAAGTACAAGCTAGAGTACGCATATAAGATCTCACTAACAAACAATGTAGGTAAACTAAGGGTAAATGTTCCCCTAAAACAATTTCTTTTTCACAAAGAACCATAGAAACACAGCATTATTTAAATCTTAAAGAACAAACAAATAGAAGAATCAAACAATCATCTCAGGGCATAGCACTGACAAAAAATTCCATAATTCATAATAGACAATCACTAGAGTTCAGCAGCAACTGACACAACTTATACGTTCAAAATCTTCTGTTAACTGAATGAGAAAGCAGGGAAGCAAAGGAAACAGGACTGTTTACTGTTCAAGCAAGCTGCAAGGCATCCTATATGAGGCTGATTAAGGCTCTTCCACTCAATCAGCTCGATGACTATGGTTGAAAATGAAGGCTAGCACAACAGACAATACTGCATTGCTCATAAATTGATCCCAACTTTATCTCAACATGGCACACAGAATACTTTGCTGGTGCCCTTAACACTTGCTGATACAAGCTGTCATTTGGGCATATTCCAACAATGACTTAATGAAGAGAGAAAAGGCAGATGCACTGTTTAATCATATTCATGTAAGACAGGGGTAACAAACTCAAAGCCCGCGGGCCGTCCCTGGAAACAATGAAGGACTAGCTCATGGCACCTCTGCCAGGTAAAACGGAGCTTGGGATGGCCAGGTGAGCTCTGTTTTCGCTAGCAAAGGGTTGCAGGAGGCCACCGCAGCTGGAAATGGAGCTCGGGAACCCCTTTTCACTGGCAGAGTGCTTGGGCCACCACAGGCGCCCCTGACAGGAGTGACATCAAGCTGGCCACGCCCACCCCAGGCACCCCAAGGTCAAATACAACCCTGATGTGGCCATGAATGAAAACAAACTTGACACCCCTGATGTAAGACATGAGGAAAGTGTGTGGGCTCACATACTATGTACCATTTTTGGAGCAGTGAAACATGACCACCAATTCAGTTTTAGCAGTAGTTCAAAGGTAAGCTCTTCTTTATTGGCATAACTGGGATTCATTATTCACCAGCTGCCTAGTAGGCACTTTCATACTAATGTCCTGAATTCCTCTGGCATCAGCTCCAGACCAGACTGATCTCACGCCACTTGCTTTTGGATCTAAAGAAACTTAATCATTATCTCTGCAGACCTTGTGGGTCATTGGTTTTCTCAGTGATAAAATCTCATGCCTTCCATGCCATCTGCCCCTGAACTCATGTGCCCACCCACCGTATCTTGATCTACAACTATCCAATATTTACAACTCATCTTCCTTCACTCTTGCATTCCAACCAGAATAGGATCCTTAAACATTGGTCACAGCTTTAAGGAAAAATAACTGGTGGAAAATATTTTTGCAATAAGAAGTGATTTCACATGTACAATCCATACTTGTGTCGAAGTGAACGAAAGGGTCGATGTTGAATTGGCTAAGAAACCATCAGAGGATATTAGTGCTTCATTTGCATTTTTCCAACCAACCTTACCTCATATACTATAGCTTCCCATCACAGCAACTTCTCGTGGGGATTTTGGAGTTTGTATTTCTGTATGATCATTACAAGAGAAATTGGGTGGGTGGCTGGAGAGTTCTAGTCATTCTGTTATTGGTCAAATATAGGGACAGAAAACACAGTCATGTTCTTTGAGCCTTCTATATGTTTGGAGATCCTGACTTAAGACATTTGTGGCCAATTTCAGTGTGAGAAGCTGTCAGGGTGCAAATGCTATTATGAAGGCAAGATGAGGTGACAGCTGCCTTTCCCAAGTTCCCTTACTGGGATTAACATCTAACTGACTGCTCTTCCTTTCCATTCACAGCTATACCAGCCAGCTACCTCCATAACTTCAGCTTTCCACAAATTAGATACTGATTTTTCTCCTTTTTTTCTTCTACAATAACTGCCTTTTATATAATGATGACATTATATAAACATGTGTGTTTTCCCTTTCTTGTGTATCATTTTCTCAATTGTGACTAGACTATTAAATTATACACTAATGTTTAAAGTTATGCTCTATTTTCTGTGAGAAAACATAGAGAGAAAGCATTATATAAAGGTAGTAAATAAATAGATGTGGTGGCTCAATCTGCCCCATAATTAATGTAACATTTTTTACACTTCTTTATTTTCAGCTATGGATGTCACCCAGTTTGACTTAAGAAAAGAATGATGAGTGAATGATAGTTCTGCTTGGCCATAAAATTACAAAGGTCACTAAATATCTCTGAGAATGATCTATTTTACAGATTTCTTATAAGGGCAAAAATTTGATAACTCTACATATTCTAGTCATGTGCCTAATTTTTAGATTCTTTTGTCCTGACAGAGAAGCCAGGCAATATAAAATGGAAAGCCTGAAAACAGAAAACCTGGGATACATTTTACAGCATTTCTTAACACCCAGTGAAGGGAATGAGCAAAGATATAGAACCAGGAAACCTAAGTAGTGTTTGCAATTTACATAACAGAGAAAATATAGTTTTGGTCTTGGGTTTGCATCAAAACGAGAAAAATCACTTAAACTCATTTCTCAAATGAGCTTTGGACAATTATACCAATTTTTAGACAGATACCTTATAGCACTATGAAATAATGCATGGCGCCTGCAGTACTTCCAAGATGGTAAGTATTTCTCTCTGAAAACCTGTGACAATCACATTGAAATATTGTCACTTCCTAAGTCTGGAGGCCTAGTTTTCATTGTCAGTGTTTTATAAAGGTTAGAATAAATGGGCTCTCCTGTTTATTGGTAGAGCTATTGTTTTAAATTTAGATGGCTTAAGGATCAGATGCCTCATTTAAGACATAACAGAAATCTGTATTACAGACTTCTCAGCCATCGTTACATTCTCAATGGTCAATCTGGACAAAGTCTATTACATAGCTGTGTCCATTCCACACTGTTTTCCTTACTCCACAATCTTCTTTGCTACCTTCCTGTTCTTTAAAAAATATGCAGTATCAAACACTCTGAGCCTGTCAGCCTGTCGGAATATCAGCCTGTCTGAACACCTATTTCAAATTTAATACAAAGACTCTTTCTGTCATACTGTTATATTACATTCTCTGGTGTCATGAGTAGGACTACACTGTGCTCTTAAGATTTAGCAGCATGGGATACAGCTTGCTAGTTATTACTGACTAGCAAATGGGCAGATGTACATCCTTCTACCATTTTTTTTTAATAGACAAGTTTTCAACAAATGCACTTTATTTCTGTTCCTCAAAGTATCTTAGATTTCAGTCTCTCTTTGATAAGGCAACTAAAGGCTTCTACACAATGATGTCATAAACCCTGCCCACTCTTCCTAGCCATTCTCTGAGAGCCTGACGAACCCGGATATCAGTCACATGGCAAGTCAATTGACTGATGCAGGGAAATACCACTGGTTGTAGAGCAATGAAGATCTGGTCTGGTAGGGATTGAATCTGATTAAGAACTGTCAGAACCATGTTGGTCCATGCCTAAAACAATGCAAAGAGAAGGGGGGAAGGGAACAATTAAATATATAAATTAGAACAATGCAAAAGACAAATGGAAGAACATAGAACAACAGGGAAAATAGGAAAGACACCTTTAGAAGAAATGCAGTATTAGTATTAAGTTAAGGACATGTTACTTCGGTATGAAAATTGTTTTCCCAGGGTTGAGTAATTGGGCTATCAGTGTAAACTACCCAAGAAAGGAGAATAATCTGTTTAGAGAAGGGACACTTAGAAATCCCTTTTCTATCTTCTAGTACTATCTAGTTGATCCATGCCAAAAATACATAAAAATGCTGACTTAACAAACATGCCAGAAATGGAAAAACTAAAAGGAAATAACTATTGCAATGTGCTCTGCATGGAATTTACCTCGAAGATTCAACTGGTCTACAATGCAGCAGCATAAGCAGTGATGGGCATGCCTCATTGAGTCCCTGTGTCACTTCTGCTTCTGGAGCTATATGGACTACTGGTATGGTTCTGGCAGTGGTGAGATTCAAACTTTTTTTACCACCGGTTCTATGGCCGTGGCTTGGTGGGCAAGTTTCGTGCACTTCGCAGGCCAAACATGTACTTCACATGCATGCAGAGGGTTTCTTACTGACCTTCTCCTGCAATCCTGCACTCTCCCTGTGTCTTCAACAGCTGATGTGCTGCAATCTGCTGTACTGCGTGAAGTAGCTGAGCTTCAAAACCAGGACATAAAGGAACTGGGCCGGTAGGCCCAGCAGCTGATCGTTGGAGTGAACTGATTTGTTCACAGACGATCCTTGGAGCTACCGATTCAGCCAAACCGGGCCAAACCAGTAGAATACCACCACTGGGTTCTGGATACAATTCAAGGTGCTGGTTATGACCTACAAACTTGAGGAATCGCCTATCTCCTGTTTGATCCAGAATGGCTGGCAAGTTCTGGGTCCCTTCAATTAAATATCATCTGTTGGGACCTGGAAGCATGCTTTCTGTTGTGATACCTGCTTTCTGGAATGAGACCCCATCTCCCACACAATATCTGTGTGATTCCCAACCTGATAGCATTCTAGAAATGCTTAAATATATTCTCCCGGGACTTGGGCTAGGGCAGTGCTTCTCAATTATTTTCTGTCATGCCCCGCCTAGTAAGAATAAAACATCTCGTGCCCCTGCGTGATTATAAATAGCATCATTTGTCTATAAAATCAAAATAAAAAAGCATGTTCTCCGAGGTCAAACGCGCCCCCCTTGACGGAGCCTCGCGCCCCCCCAGGGGGGCGCGCCCCACTATTTGAGAAGCACTGGGCTAGGGTGATTCAGGCCCTTCCAAACTGTGCCTAGGTGCGAATAGCTGGTTCTTGTTTCTTTCTTTTATCTTTTCATATTTCTTGTGTTCAATTTTATTCCCTTGGTTTTATTGTACATCACCCAGAGTTGGTTTGGAATCAGCTGGTGACTACACTGAATGAATTAAACAAAACAGAATCAGAAAATATTGGATATTAACTTATTTTGGGAAGTTCACAAGGATCTTGTGGACATCTGAATTAATCACAGAAAATTCCGAGCTGCCGAAGAAACTTAGATGATTGTCAAGAGTGTTCACGTGGAAATAAGTTGGAATAAGGCACTTTTGCCAAGAAACTGCATGTATACACTTTATATGTAGGTGTATATCTTCATGTATATAACAACACCTGAACATTTTGCTAAAAATGCCATATGCTTACGACTCTACTGGTTCGGCCCGCTCACTGCAAACTGTGTACTCAGCAAACCAGTTGTTACACCGGTTGAATCGCACCCCTGCTTATGATTCATTGTGTAGTCACAAGCATCTCATATTTTGTATAATTGTAGCTTTCTGTTTAAAAACCAATTTATTTTATATAATCATAGGTCTCTGTTTAAAAACCAATAAGGAAACCAAGTGCCCCAATATGAAAGGCAAAAGCAGGCCTCCCAAATTTAAAGTTCTTCCCCCTTATTTCATCTCTTCTCGTTGCTTACCTGTATTTGTGCCTCCCCATCCCGGATTGATATACTGAATGAGCTGGCAGTCGACCCGGAGCGCGGCCTTTTTTCTTGCCTCAGAATCTCTGGTCCTGCACTAAAGGAGTGCCGCATCTGGCCTTGATCAATCAGATTCTGTGGCCGTTGGGGGAGAGGTGACTCTGGTCCTCTTGTGCTGAGCGGATCCCCTTTCTTGTCAGCATTCATCTCCTTGGAGAAATTAGTCAAGTTATGCTGCTGTTGCTTTCTTTTTTTATATTCCGTCATTAGTTTTGATATGGTTTTATCTGTTGCTATGGTGTAAATTTTGTTGCTAGCACTCTCCCACCATTCTTTTTTCCTGCCTTGGTCTTTCTTCTCCATTTTGGGGCTCAAAGGTGGAAGAAGCAAAATATCTGTACTTCCCTTAGGACTGAAGTTTTCGGTGAGGGAGTCCCTAATCTGGCTTCTATCATCTTCTGAAGGGGTGTTTTTCCCGGAAACGGCTCCAGTAGATGGTGTGGATATTTCTGATTGGAAGGCTGGAAGGATTAAGACAGGGTCTCCTCTGAAGACAGGGAGCTCATCGGCACTATTTTCCAAATCCAAATGCATCTGAATGTAGTTATTACATAACTCCATGCAGAGTTTGTGAAGCCTTTTGATTAGCCAAGCCCAGTCTGCATTGCTCACGGGCTGAACACTCAAAGATGGCAACCTGGTCCTCCATTGCCTCTTCTCTTTCCCCCTTGGTGGGCTGACTTGAGCAGTCTCTTCAAAAATGTCTTCATCTTCCGAAGAACATTGCTGGGATGAATCCGTGCTCCTTTCATCCTCTTCAAAAAGGATTTTCTTCACCTGTTCCGCAGTGATATTTTCCTGATTGGTCACAATAGCACAGATCAAGGCATGGAAGTAGATATTGAAGCTCATAGCCGACTGGCGGTACAAGTTGGCGGCCCCACCAATGCCAGATACCTTTTTGAGCAAGCACTTCAGCCCAGTCCTTGTATCAAACTCTCTGGCTGTTCGGTAGGAGTCCAAGAGTAAATCAAAGATGACAGCCAAGTTCTGCATAGAAATGTACCTGAGGAAACCAGTGAGTTTGGTTTCTGACAATTGGTGTACTACCTTCTCTTCACTGTGTGAGGGCCCTTTCACAAATTCTTCCAACAAAATATCGTACAAATTCTGCAGCAGCACTTGGTGGGAAAGCAGGCTCACTACAATTGTTCTGAAAGGGATACTTCATGTAGCAGGAAAAGAAAGAGAGAGAATTTAGAACCTCATTAATGTTTCTTAAATTTCTTACCGTATATACTCGAGTATAAGCCGAGTTTTTCAGCACATTTTTTGTGCTGAAAAAAACCCCCTCGGCTTATACTCGAGTCAGATTCCCCTCTGAAAAAAAAATGGTGTGGAGCTCCGAAGCTGGGCAGCCGCTTCCCTGCTTCCGTGTTTCCTTTGCAACTTTTAAGTATGGGAGGGGGAGGCTTTTCTGAGCTCTAGGCTGAGAAAGCAACGCGAGCCTAGGTCGCTCCACTCAGTTTCATTTCCTCAGCTCCAGCTGCTTTCAGTCCACTCGGGAGGAGGGGGAGGAGGAGGGGGAGGCTTTTCTGAGCTCTAGGCTGAGAAAGCAATGTGAGCCGAGGTCGCTCCACTCAGTTTCATTTCCTCAACTCCAGCTGCTTTCAGTCCACTCGGGAGGAGGGGGAGGCTTTTCTGAGCTCTAGGCTGAGAAAGCAATGTGAGCCGAGGTCGCTCCACTCAGTTTCATTTCCTCAGCTCCAGCTGCTTTCAGTCCACTCGGGAGGAGGGGGAGAGAAAGAGAGAGAGATATCAAGAACAGCTCTTGGTTTTTTCTTGCAAGGGAGAGAGTGACTCCTGCCTACCACTGTCATCATCATCATCTTTTGGGTTAGTGAATCAATCAAACCTTTCATGATAGTGAGATCGTTTCCCAAATTTCCCTTAAATCAGGGAAGAAATCAGAAACAAACCTTTGGGCTGAGAATAAGCTTGTTCCTATGATGCCATTTTTGTTCACTTCAGTGTGAAAAGTGTGAAAAAACACACTTCTTTTTCTTCATCTTCTTGTTCCCTATTTACTGGTCTCTTTCAAAGAGGAAATTGTGAACATCAAACTTATTCTCAACTGTCCTAGTGAAAGTTTTTATTGGCATCTATTTTTATTTTTGAAATTTACCAGTAGCTGCTGCATTTCCCACCCTAGACTTATACTCGAGTCAATAAGTTTTCCCAGTTTTTTGTGGTTAAATTAGGTGCCTCGGCTTATATTCGGGTCGACTTATACTCGAGTATATATGGTAATTATATTTTTCTCTTTCTCCAAGAAACCTCCAGTGATAAGGTAACCAAAATGATAATCATTATAATTTTTTGTTGTAAATATGTTCATTAACTAATGCTGCTTATCATCTGCAACTTGTTCTTGCAATGTGTGGGCTTGTTAATCACTGTTGTGTTTTTAGTGCTTTCACTGTGTTTTAACACACTCTGGTGGTAGATGACTGGCATTCGTTTTCTGGCACCAAGGAAAGTTGTGGTTTTCTGAGGAATGCTACATAAAAGACTAGCCACAAATGACACGCTCTGTGGTGGGGGTATTTTCTCTTGTGGCATACGTGCAAATTTTACAGTGAGGTATCACAGTGTGCCAGAGATTGTGCATGGAGCGAAGTTGTTGTCCTTGGTAACACATTCACTATTAGAAAAATAGCAAATATCTCACCATGGCATATTTGTGCACTGCAGTGTGGCAAAAGAGAAGGGTGGAATATACACAGGAACTTGCAAGGGTTTCTTTTTTAAAATGCATTTTATAAATGCATCTGACTGAGGTTGCAATTCACCCAAGCTGAATTGCAACGTAATTTCAGTTGCAATTACGGCTGCAATTGTAACCGTATTGGCCTCCTTCTTTGCTGAATTAGTCTTTAAAGGTCTTTAAACTAGGTAGTCTTTAAACTAGATAGTTAGGGAATAGCAGTTCATTTTAAATGGCTATTTCAATTTCTTAAATAGCTAAGGGGATACTTTTTGTGGATAAATATCTGTATCTCAAATGCCATTTAAGAAAATACATGATTTGGATGTTGGCTTGAAATTGCATTGAAGGAAAGAAACTCTGTCTTACCCAAGTTTCCTGTGTATTGGTTGCAGCGTTATAAAGAAAAATCAGACAGAAAAAAGAGAAACTCAACTAAGTGAAAACAAAACTGAAAAAAAAACACTTCTGGATTGACATGCAAGAGAATATAAAATAAGCAAGCAGCAAACCCACTGTTGTAGCAAGTCTTGTAAAGAGGGACATTTGTATCCCTGCTAAAAAAAATTTAAGGAATGAGCTCCCAATCTGAATACGCCAAGAAATGGGACAACATGAATGTCATTTATTAAATTCCTACAATGAATTCACAGTTTGTACCAATGCTCACAATTAACCCTTAAATCTGGGTTTAGGGCTGTTGGCTTTCTGCAATAACTTCTTGGGAAAAAAAGTTTTACTGTACTGTACACATATTCATTCCCCTTTTCCTCTCACATACTTTGGCTAAGTCAGCATTAAAGATGCAAATCTATGGTTTGCTGAGGGTCTGCATTTTAAGCATGCACTAACAATGCCAAGGATATTTGATGAAGTTCAACACCGCACTCTTATTCTGAGGCGAAACCACATGTAATGCTGGACTTCTCAAACTGTAAGTCAGCACTACTTTGGGGTCATCAGCAACTCAGAAAGAGAATCACCATTAAAAAAAAAAGCACTATCAACA
Source organism: Hydrophis major (assembly GCA_033807585.1). Taxonomy (NCBI): domain Eukaryota; kingdom Metazoa; phylum Chordata; class Lepidosauria; order Squamata; family Elapidae; genus Hydrophis; species Hydrophis major. Next base: position 322,619,203 of record CM066328.1, on the reverse strand, counting down.
TTTATTCCTTATTCTATTGCAAAGCTTGAACATGCCAAGGTGTACAGAGTAAAATTTAAAGACAAAAAGATATATTTATTTGTTTTTCAACCCCATTCACCCTGTTTACACATATTTATTTATTATTTAAGGGGGTCAGAGCAGAGTTTGGAAACAATCTATTGAATTATACATTCCAACTACCTTTTATTTTCCATGGTAAGACACTAAACTAATCAAATAGGAATACGAGTATATAAAGTGCCTTTCATCTGTCTCATTTTGCTTGTTGTTTAATCTTGGAAATCTGTTTCTTACCTTTTCTGTGAGTGGCCATTGGACTTCTTATCTGGAGGCAGCTCAATAATAAGCAGACAAGACTGAGCATGCTCAAATCCTTCCTTGTTATTTGGTGTCTTTGGGGAGCACTGGGTGTCCAACATGAACACCTGTGGAAAAAAATCATACCAATATGCTATTGTCTGATATTCGGGAACCATGGGCAAGTCAGCACCAGAGCAAGCAATTTGGAATTAAAATGAGACTATCTGAATCTTGGCCTATTCACTTAATCCAGGCATGTCCAAAGTCCGGCCCGGGGGCCAATTGCGGCCCGTTTTCAAATTTCGAGCGGCCCGCAGCCTCTTCTCCCTGCCAACTCAGCCTGTCACTCATCCCCATTGGCTGACATTTTTCCCTTCATCACACAACAGTTCCCCTGAATGGTCGGCCCTCACACATTTTCACCTCACCAAATCTGGCCCTCCTTGAAAAAAGTTTGGACACTCCTAACTTAATCCATCTCACGTAGAGAACTTCAGCAAGACTAGAAGAACTACCATGCGGGCTATTCCCCAAGCAATTTTTTTTTGTTGGCTCAATGGCCTCACTTAGCTCACGGCAGTTCCTTTTTGATGTTCACTGCAAATGGAATTGTTCAATGAGTAAAATCAGCCCTGCAGAATAATTGATACTTCCTCCCCCAACACTCAATGAATGACCTTTTTTCATTTCAAAAGGTTTCTTGTTCTTGCCTATCTAAACCTATTCAACTCAGTGAAGACATCTGTTGCGTTTTGAAAGGACTGAGCTGAACTCTTCACTCTGATCCATACTTCCAGCAGGAACACAGACCGTTCCTATTGGCTGATGTCATTTGACAGCTGACTATCAAAGGGAGCTGTCAAATGGCATCAGCTGTTGCCTGCCAGCTGGCTGCCCTGTTAGCACGGCAGTGGCGGCAACCCTTTATTGTTATAATAAAGTTTAAAGCTGAAGTTGCTCCGTGTTTGCCTCAGTCATTCCGCTGCTCACACAACAACATCAGTGTCCAGGAAACATTCCCTTGAACCAGAAGCATTGAGCACAAACTTTAAACGTAAGCAGATAAATAATATCGTATAGATGATATATGTCAGGGTAATTAACATTAGGTAACTGAAGTCAGTTACGTTGCCACTGTAAAACCCCCATCTTTATAGACCTGATAACATAAAATCAACTCAAGCAAGGTTAAAATGCTCCAAATGAATTACCAATTAATCTAGTCAAACCTAAGCACTGATTTTATTGGAAGTATTAAAACATCTTAAGAAAAGTGGTGCGGTGGCCTACAGCTGGAGCTCTCGCCTCACAATCAAGAGGCTGCGAGTTCGATCCAAGGTAAAGGCAGATATTTCTCTCTCTGGGGACACTGAGAATATATCTGCTGAACAAAACTCCGCATTGGTGACAGGAAGGGCTCCTGGCCATTAAAAATACTCTGCTAGCTCCATTCGGTTGCCCAGACTCCACTCCGCAAAGGATTATGGGGTCATTAAAAGAAGGTGATGATGATTAAGATGTCTTAAGAACACATCCATGCATAGAGCAGTTAAGTATGGAACAAAGTTGTTTACTTGTTGGGCCATCGCCCTTATTCTCCAGTATTCAGCTTCGGCACTTGGGGAGATTGAAGGAGCTGCCATTTTCATCTCACAGGCATCACTGCTCAGATTTTCAGAGCCACTGTGGAAATAGCCCAACAGATTCTACAGAGAGGCAAAATGTTACCGGTATAGTAAACTATATCTTAAGCAACAAACAAAGCTGAATGGTTTCTCCTCATATTATACTATTGTTATTCATACTTTCTGTTTTTCCAGTATAAACTTGATAGTAGATTTTCCAATATAAACTTGACAGTTAATTTTGGCTCACATCATATATGATATTGAGTTGGTACATTTTGTAAACTGGAGCAACCAAGATTCACAAACTAAACATGGTTGGCTGTGCCATGCAACTAATGTTCACTAACATCCATGGTAGTTCCTGACCTACCACCGTAACTGATCTTGGCAATTACAGTCATAATTGTGATGATCGTAATGCAGGCCCAATTTTTAAACTTTTTTTGCGGCAATTGTAACTGTGGGCATTAAGTGAACCCATTGTTTGCTATGGATCTGGAAACTGCAAGAAAATGCTGCTTTCTGCCCAAAAATGTGACCACAGAGTGCTGCAAACAGCTATATATGCTGGCCAGTTGCTGAGCACCCAAAGTGTGATCACATGACTGCAGGGGAAGGTATTTTCTGATGTTGGAATTTTGAAACTGGGCAACTAGTTTTGAGGAGAGATAACTTCAAATGGCTACTAAGCAACTGATTGTAAGTCAAGGACTGACTGTAAAGCAATTGAATAACAGAGCCCAAGGCCATGCTGATGAAAATTGTTCTGATATGCTGATGATCTTATAGCTATCTTTAATAATCATGTAATGTCAATACCAAAGGATATTGAAGACTACCCAGGAACATGGTTTACACTCTATTAACCGGAAGATGTAGAAGAGAGGCTTGCTGAGCCAAGGGAAAGCGTCAAAAGGGGAATTAGTCTAGAATCCCAACATGGGCACAAGAGGCCAAAGTCTGACTTTCCTTGAATGCCACCAAACCTTATCTAGTGACACCCAGATACAAACCATCAGTCTGAGAAGATTCTTGTGGTATAGGCTTGAATAAAACAGCTAACTGAACTCTTCAAAAGTGGATTTGGTTGTTTGCGGCTGACAAACAAATCCAACTGGTGCCTTTGGAATCTATCGTCACTATAGATTACTCTTCAGGAGTAGAATTCACCCTTTGTATACATTCTATGAAAAGGAATAAAATGGAATCGGACTATTTTTTGAGGAATTTTGATTATACACCGCATTGGAAATAGTTAAGATAATTACACTGAGGGAGTGTAAAACTATTAGCGGTCCAGATATCATGGATTAGATTCAACACACATTTACTTTATCTGTTTTTGAAAAAAACATTTTTATAATAATTTAAAAATATTTTCCTTTTGGCATAGGTTTCATGAACTTTTATAAGAATATACAATTGTATGTATAATTTGATTTTTCATTATGAAATAACACATGATATATTTAGGTCACTTATATTTCATTTAATTTTATTTATTAATATTATTTTTAGGGCTTTTTGTTTTTATTTTAATTGTAGATATTATAATTCATAATTTAATATTAATAATTAATTTGATTAACAATTAGATGGGACTACATTATTTTTTTTAAACATTTCTTTCTGTGTGTGTGTGTGTGTGTGTGTGTTTTTGGCCATAAGTTATTTTCTGTACACTTTTTTTTTTACAAATATCAATAAAATGTGCTGTAAAAATGAAATAATTAAAAATAGAAGACTTGAATTAATTTTATATTGTTATTTATAATTATAAGCATTTTTTAATCCATTGGGTTTTCGGACTTATTCAGTTAATGTTAGTCACTATAAGATATTTAGGTATTTTTTCTGAATTGTATAAACTTGTATAGACTTCCTCCTTTGGGAGGCTGCTGAGCGTGTCTTCTAGTGAAAAGAGGATCCACATTCATACATTATGGTATTCCCAAGAGTACCCCTGTCTCTGTGAAATTGAGAGTTCAAAGAAATAATGCTGCCACATCTATTTTCATAAAATTCTGATTGTGGGAAGACATAATATATGTATGAATAAATAACCATACACACACACACCTGCATACACATGCACAACCTGAAAAATCCCATTTAAGGAAACGATAACCACTAAAATCAGTTTTAATCATATATAGGCTATACCTTCACTGGTTCAAGAGTAGTTGAAAAAGCATCCTCTAAGGCACAACATGCCAGACGCCACATTTCTTCAGTAAAAACAGGGCCAGCTGTCACTAGTACATATCTGTAGAGAAGGAACAAACGGTGGAAGACACAGAAATCTATTTATCGTTTGGGTACGATCTACTGGAATCTGCTTGTACTCTTTCAACTTCTCCCTTCTTCACACCCAGGGAGTTTCCCAACTCTTCAGAACAGTTGTATAGAAGATGTACAAAGGTCTACACAGGGAAAAGGTAGTGTCCTTCTCCTACAATGGAATAATCCATTGTTGCATTATTCAGTTATTAGAAGGCGACAATTGGATTCCATCCATTCAGTCGACAATCAGATAACAATCCTTATTGAACTGCCAGCTAGGTCAGAAAATTGTGAAGAGATTTATGAACTATCAAAGTATTGAGTCTTTTTCTGCATTTGATTTTCATGTCTATGTCACCCAGGAAAGATACACAGAAATAATAGTCATTTAGCCAGGGATAAATTTACCATGTACAATCAGGAAGTTATGTAGAGGAAATGTATCACAAAATGAAAGTGAACAACAATAAAAAGAGCAGTATAACTTCCATTCTTTCTTGACCTTTCATTTAGTGTTAATGATCTGTTTGGACAGGAAACAAACAGGATTTTTAGGTACTTGAAGAATGCAAATATTTGCTTACTTCACTCTCAGTTGAACAATTATGGAAAGAAAATCTTGTACTACCTGATACAAGAACAGCCGACTCTAGAGATGGTCTCGGTGGTTTCCGCTACACAAGCTACAAGTAACTTGAAAAGATCTTTGAGCATTGTGTTGATCATATTTTCATAGCCAACATCTAAAAAAGAAAGAAAAGTATTACTAAAAGACAAGCCTTCATTTACTTCTTATTGAGCTTAGGGAACAGTCATATTATTTTTTTGAAAATAAGTTTGAAATTGCTCTGTTTCGTCCTAATCATTTCCCAGAGCTTGGTAATTATAGCAAGTCTGGTCTAGTGGTTAAGGCACCAGGCTAGAAAACAGGTGACCATGAGTTCAAATCCTGATTTAGCAATGAAAGCCAGCTGGGTGACCTTGGGCCAATTGCACTCTCTCAGCCCAACCCACCTCAAAGGGCTGTTGTTGTGGGGAAAATAGGGCGAGGAAGCAATATTGGATAAGTTTTCTGCTTTGAGTTGCTGCCTTTGTAAAAATAAAAAAGATGAGATACAAATAAATACATTAAAAAATAAAAAATAAACACACTTCTGGTCTCCTATCATGGTGCCTGTCCTGTAGAGCAGGATGCCCTTGGAGATCCAGATGGTTCTGACCCTGTTGGTGTTGTATAACACATTAAAGACCCTACATTTTCTCTCAATCACTAGAGCCAGGTAGTTGGAAGAGGTCACCGAAGGAGAGTTATTTTGTACCCCTGGTACACAATATATTAACTGATTTATTACAATTGTTTTACCTGTTTTGGACTGCTCTTGTTTTTGTTTTATTATTGTTAGTAAACCAGAGCCTGCAGTGAACTGGTTAGCTATAGAAAATGTATGTATGCATGTATAAATAAATAAGCTTCCATTATTTTTTGAAACCTCTAAACAAATAACTTTCAATTTCCATTTATCAGCAATCAATGTAAAACTATACAAAGAAACTAAACCAGTTTTACTTTAATATGGTCTCTTTCTCATTTCAGTGGGTAATCCACATACTTTTGATTACGTTGCATGAATCTACAGCAGTCATTTTTATTTGCCACAAGGTTAACAAGTGAGATGTGCTTTACTCCAGTGGTGGGATTCACAAAATTTTACTACTGGTTCTGTGGGCGTGGCTTGGTGGGCATGGCAGGGGAAGAATACTGTAAAATCTCCCATCAGAGGTGGCATTTGCCGGTTCTCCAAATTACTCAAAATTTCCACTACCGGTTCTCCAGAACTGGTCAGAACCTGCTGAATACCACACCTCTGCTTTACTCACCTGAATGTATGAAACTTTGAATGTGTTCCACCACTAATTCGCAGGAAAGGCCAATGGCATGCTTGAAATTAGAGGATGCCCCATCCCAGTAAGAATGATCACCGTGGCTGCGATGAAGCCAAAGAGACATTGTAGGGAGCAGGAGGTGTACAACTGCATAAATACCAAATCCTGGGCCTGAAAGATGAAAAACAGTGGTATAAAGGATCTTTCCCCCCTCTTTCAAATATATGCTTAGGTTAATTCATGACCTTACTCTGGGTTCTATATCTTAAGAAAGCAGAGAAGAGGAATTTTTGATAGACTAAGCTAGAGAGGAAGAAACTATGGACTTCTAGGTATTGTTGAACTCTAATTCCTTGCAGTCTCAGCTAAGATGAACCATGGGCGGATATCAGTGGTGGGATTCAAAAAATTTTATTACTGGTTCTATGGGTGTGGTTTGGTGGGCATGGCAGGAGAAGGATACTGTAAAATCTCCATTCCCACCCCACTCTTACAAAATCCCATTCCCTCCCCACTCCACCCCACTAATCTGCTTTCCAGCTCCATTTTCCGTGCAGGGCAACAAAAGAAGACCCAGTCAATCAGCTGGGACTCAGGAGGCAGAGAATAGATGGGGGTGGGGCCAGTCAGAGGTGGTATTTGCTGGTTCTCCAAACTACTCAAAATTTCTGCTACTGTTCTCCAGAACTGGTCAGAATCTGCTGAAGACCACCTCTGGAAGATATGCTAAGTTAAACTCCACAACATTTCAAGAACTACAGCTTGCCTATTGAGGACCAGGAAATAAAAATGGACCGGAAAGAGATGATGGAGAAATTCTAGCCATCTTCTTTGCATTTCCTTTTTGGGGAAACAAGGTACTACCTATTTATCTACTCACATTTGCATGCTTTCAAACTACTAGGTGGACAGGAGCTGGGGCAAATAATGGGAGCTCACCCTGTCACACAGGGTGGGGTCTCTAACCTGGACTGTCAACTTTCCAGCTGACAAGCTCAGCATCTTTAACCACTCTCTTGTGTATAAATTAAATAACCCAAGTTGACCAGAAAAGAGAACAAGCTGTGAGAAAATGATAACTTTGGGTGGAGACTATCAGAATTTTGGAGTTGTTTCCCTCTATTTTATGTTCATTTTAAATGTAATGAGCTACGCAATTGACAAAATACACACATACACACACACACACATGTTGGCATTACTTGTTTGCCGCTGAGTTTTGCAGTGTCTTCATAGAAATTGCAAGGGATTGTAAAGTGATTCCCTTTGGAACACCCTATCTCTATTTTAAACCTGTTCTGTCAACTTTAAATGGTTTAATTTGGGGTCCAAAGAAGTACAGCAGCATTTGCTCAATATATCTCTATTTAAATTACCAACTATCATGCAAAGTATAAATATGCCAGCATGAACCAGTTTTAATAATACTATAAAACATGGAGTACAAATGAAAACTGCAAGACAATGATGCCCTTGGGTGTGCTTTTTTTCTCAATTTCTGATCCTCCATTTTGTTTGTATCACAGCAGTTAGACCTAATTAACACAGCATGCTCTCAGAAAACGTTCTGCAATTTTATTTTCCATGAAAAGCCTTCAAAATAGATTAGTCTGTATAAAATACAGTAATTGACATCAAACCTTCTCTGGAAGCAGAAGTGGAAATCAGTGGCAGTGGTGGGATGTACCAGTACATATGTCAAAATCTACAAAATAGAGGTCTGATACCGGTATAAGCCCCACTGCTTTGGGAGCCTAGCTTCCTTTGAGATGCCATGACTTGCAGATTTTGATCCCTGTGGTGGAGATTTAATTTTTTTGTACTGAAACTCAGTTAATTACCTGGTGTTTTGGTAATGTCTCTTAGCAGTTCGAAGAGCAGATCCAGAGTAGGAGGCTGGTGTTGCCGAGGACAATTAGATATGGCAGTGGTTAGCTCTTCTAGCAGAAGGATCCAGACATTAATAAGGCCTAAGGAAACAAAATCTTATGTAAAAGAATATGTATAATATATGATAAACTTTTTGTGTTTTCCCCAGATTCATACTTTTTTATTCCAATTATATCTGTTTTTATTTTATTACAGCTTGCACGTAAGAGACTCAATTTATTTTATTACAGCCTGCATGTGCTCAATTCTGTTTTCCTGGCTTCCAGCAAAGGCTAATTAAATGCCAAATGCCAGGCTTTTCAGAAAAGAAATTCTCCATGTCAGCATCTGCTATCTGAATTGCTGTTCTCTTATCCTTTTGCCCAAATTTAATTGACAAATCACCCACTGTTTTCATGCAATACACTGCAATCAATGTACAAGTCCATGTTTTCTTCTATTCTGATATAACAGCATCTTCAAAGGGCCTTTTAAAAACTAGAAATTCATAATCAATGAGGAACACAACCTGGTTCGAACCTACCTCCAAAGTAGGATTATCCGTTTTGTAAAAAAGAAAAGGACGAATTGTTTGATCAACTTGAAAAACTACACACATCCCACTTGTACCTCTGATATCCACTTAGCCTAGTTTCATTCAGAAAGTAGTTAGCACAAGTCTGCTTTTTCTTCATATTATCTTTCCCTTGTTAACAGATTTATATTCAGTGAGGGGGAAAAAAATCCAGATGACGCAAGTGACAGGAAAATAGAAGATTAACAAAAGGGGGAGAAGAACAAGACACTTTGATTATTGATATAAGCAGAAATGTGAGCTAGAATAGATATTTTTAAAAAATAGAATAAAAATCTAGATCCCTTGTAAAATAGGGTATATACAAAAAGCAATCTACGATATTGTCTAGAAATGGCTCCAGCTGAGGACAGAGCCAGAAATATTTATGCAGCTCTCTGCAGAATGAAGGCATTATATATATTTTTTTAAACAAATTTTATTAATTTTACAGAGAACACAATAAAATATAAACAAAACTAAAAGATCTTTTCTGAAGGTTGTCTGATCCCGGGTTGAAACTCTTCACACAGACACAAATTCAAACATCATATTCACTTTATATATCCTTCCATATCTTATTATCATTTTCTTTTTTATATATATATATAAACCATTTTTATCAATTTTATATAAACAATGCACAAGGCATAACAGCTTATAAGTTCTTTTCTAAGAAAAAATAATAAAAGAAGAAAACCAATAGAACATAACAATTCCAAATTATAGTATCAATACTTTGTCTATTTAACTTCATATCTTATCCCAACTTCTCCTTTTCATCCAAATTATTTCTTATTAATTAAATTTTTTTTGCCTTTTTTCAATATACAACGTCCAAAAAAAAAAAAACATAACAAAACCTTTATATATCCTTTCATATCTTATTACCATTTTCAATAATATTCTTTGTCTGTTCTATTTCCAACTATCCATTCATCTTTTTTCTTTTATTATACTTCTCCTATACACCAATTGGAGTAACGTCTATAACTCATTACCCTAACTTAAAAGTACTTCATATAACAATTTTTCTTGGGATTCTGTTTAATAGATTCTAAAATTACACAATGAATTTTATACTCTAAATACACATATAAAAAACACAATCTTATGTACCCTCCAGAATCCCTCTTTTATCCTAAATTAAATTCACCCATTGTCTCTGAATAAACTTTTTTTCTTTAGATCTTGCTTCCCCCCATTGAGGCTTCTCCTCCCCCCCTTTCTCTCTTGCTTATTCTTCTCCTTGCCCTTTTTACCCCTTTGTCTTTCCTCCTCCCTTTTCTTACTCCCTTTCCTTTGCTTTCTAACCTTGCTTCCACCTTTCCGCTCATTTTTCTCTTTTTTGGTTGTTTTTATAATTCTTAAAATCCCCTTTTTCTTATTCTTTTTCTCCTCCTCCCCGGAAAGAACCCATTGTTCATCAAAGATGGCTTCTTCTTCCTCTTCTTCTTTGTCCCAGTCCTTCTGCTGTGTAGTCAACTTTTCATAAGTACATAACGCCATTTCTAAGAATTGAAACAAAGTGCCCAAAGTATCTTCTTTTTTATATTTTTGATATTCAGTCTTTAGTTCATCCACAAGCGATGCCATTATGAAAAAAGAAACTTTTCCCAAAACAACCACAAATATTTTTAATCAAAAATAATTCAAAAAAAAAAATTCCAAAAATTAATACTTTTCTTCCTTCTTCTCTTTCTCTTTCTGGGGTTAATGTTTAATCAAAGAGGTCCAATTACCATATACCTTTCTTTGGGATCCTAGGCAATCTCCTCCTTTTTCAGCTTCTGCTCCAATTTTTTTTCCTCTCCCTTCCCACTTGCAATATCAATTTTAAATAATCAGAAATCCATACCTCCAACAAGGGTTTTCCAATTTTTTAAGTTTTTCAATGTCCAAAAACCCTTTTGTCCCTTAGCTTCAACTCTCAAAACAATTCACTTTCAATGTCCAATATGTCCAAACATATCTGCAGTTTCCATGGGGTGGGAGAGTGAAGAAAAGAAAAGTTCCCTTTAACAGCTTCTCCGCCGCTTTTGATCTTCTTAGGGATACAATGTATCCTCCAGCAATTCAAACAGCTCAGTTCCAACAAGTTTGAAAGATGTTACTTGACCCGGCTCAGACAGCACTTTCACTCTTCTTACTTCCTCCAGCGCAATCTTACCCGGTTGCTGGCTTCTTCGTGGCGGCCATTGCTGACCGCCGCTCCACTGCCTTGGGAAAAAGGGGTTTTCCCGGAGGAGGAGGGGGTCTGCGACACCCCCAACCCCCTGTCCGACTCCCCTCTCTCTTCAGCTGTCCCTACAGGGCAGCCATATCCCCCTGACCCATCTGGATTGGGGGTACCTCGGCGGCTAGCACAGCAGGAATCGCGAGCTGTCGCGAATTCCTGCTGCCCCGAAGCCACGCGAAACCGGAAACCAGAATGAAGGCATTATATTGTAATGTACATTGTACATACATTCAAAAATAGCATCTTGTGAAATAATGACGCTTGCAGAAATAATGCTGTTCTCTTTAAATCAGTGTTCTGTTTGTTCTCTGATGTAGATCATATTGTTATAGTTATGCAGAAATGAGGAATGGAGAGAAACTGAGAAATTGGCAAATAATCAAATAGGCAATGAATTTCCAGTGAAAACTCCTTAGACAATATTTTAGAGGACATTCTCTAAACCAGAGGTTATAGCAACTGCAGGTTTAACAGCAGATCTGGCCCTTTATAGGAGCTGAATTGCATTTCCCTATCAGAAAGAGACCTGAGATTGGATTTGGAACAGACTAGAAATCAGATTTGGAGATGTTTTCTTCTTCCACAATGGCTAGACTCCAGCTGCATTTGCACATTAAAGGCAAATATAACAGGGAAGAAATTTATGCAAGCAGATTTGCCTTCCATAGTGCATATGCCTAATCTGCCTCAGATGAAACAAGGGAAATTATAATTAGGCAGAACCCTGAAGATCATATATTTCACTCTTCATGGCTATAGGAAATCTTTTAAAACACCTATGATACCTGATAATAACCAACTGCAGAAAATGAGACTGACCCCTTAGCTCTGTGTTAACATTTTAGGCTCCCCCCCCACCAAAGTTCTCTGGGAAATTAATATCAAAGAGAAATTTAAGTCTAGATCTCCTTTGTTTTCTTTAAAAAAAAGCTTTTAAAACTTTTATGGTTGCAGCTTTTCCCTTCTAGCAAACTATCTTCATGACAAGCATGTGTATGTGTGTGTGTGTGTGTGTGTGTGTGTGTGTATTCAATGAATCAAGATGAATCTGATGAACTTCTTATGGCATGTATGTATGTGTGTGTATATATATCTATATCTATATCTATCTATCTATATATCTATCTATCTACATACATACACACACCAACATCATAAGATATATATGATACCATAAAGTGTGTGTGTGTGTATGTATGTATGTGTGTGTATATACATATACATATACATATATACATACACACATATATATATGTTATGTCTCACCTATATTCACAAGTGAGAACAAGGAGTTCCACAGTTCAAAATATTCAAAAAAAAGAGACAGACTAAAAAAGGGTTAACAGTATTATATTACAGTCCTTGGCAGACTTCCTGGAATCTGTCTGGTAATTCAGAATGTCCATAAATTACAAAAGCCGCTCCACACATATCCTTTCCATACATCAAACACTTTGCTGCCAAGCAAAGTTTGAGAATCAGCAATCCTCCTTAAATCACCTGGATGGGCGTGTCAGTCTCTCTAATCAATGTCTGGCTTGACGCCTCCCTTCAACTTGGCGTTTCATTTTTTTCCTGATTCTAGCATCAATCCACGATCTGTCAGTTTCCCCATTAGAAGCCTCTGACTCATTTTGTGGATCAGTTGCTGGCATGAGTGAATTCGAAGGCTCTGGCGAGGATTGTCTGTCCAACAATCTCTCATCCTCCTGGCTCACATCTGTGTCCTCTGATAATTCAGACTCCACATTCACAGCAGGCTTCACACTTTCATCTTCAGAGTCATCAGAGTCAAAACTCACAGCAGGATCGAACCTTTCAGTCACAACATATATATATACACATACATACATACATACACACACACACACACACACACACACATACATACATATATATTTTCTTAAGTTTTTGCGGGTACTTACATGTATGTTATTCAGCTTTGTTCGGGTATTTTCCCACATCATAGTAGTTGTGCTTTTAAAGTTGTAGCACCATTTCGGCAGAATCTCATCTGCCATCATCAGGCTTCTGTATTGTGTTTGTCTGTGAGTCACTTTTAAGTCGGACTCACAGACGAACACAATACAGAAGCCTGATTATGGCAGATGAGATTTTGCCGAAACGGTGCTACAAATTTAAAAACACAACTACTATGACGTGGGAAAATACCCAAACAAAGCTGAATAACATACATACATACATACATACATACATACATACATACATACATACATACATATTCGTAGAATACACACACACCAAACATATACAATATATATATATTTTCAATGAATAAATTTGAATCCATCTGATGAACTTCTTATGGCACAATTACGGAATCACATTTTACTGCGTGATACTGAAGTTCATTTTTCATTAAATAAGCCATATTTGCTTACCTGTGTCATCATCAAACTCAGAAAGGACACATTCAATGCCATCCTCGCTGCTCGTGGATTGTTCCTGGACCCTTTGGGGTACATTAGCAAATTTCCCACTGAGAAAAATAGGCTTCAAGGGCATTTTGTAGATTTTGGCAAGTAGCTAAAAAGGGACGGACATGGTATAATTGGTTTGGGATTTCCATTGGCATATCATTATCATGACATTAAGCTATACATTAAAAAAAAAACACTCTGCTAAAATATTTTTCATTTTTTGATAGTCTAGCTGGTCAGAACTAATTGCAGCAATGATTAGGTGGCAGAGAAGAAAATAATGGTAAATATGAGAATGGGGATCATTATATACTATAACTTTGAAACTAAATTCTTCAATCTTCACTGTGATTTTAATTTCACTGGCCCTTTTCTAACCATGTGCTTTCAACTGTTTACTAATTACTTGGGAATTTAACAGTAAATGTGACAAATAGAATTTAAGTGTTAAACTCCTCTCCCACTTTACACACTCAGGAGTGAACAATGAGGCATTATAACAAAAACAATAGGAGAAAAATCCCACAAATCCCGATGCTATTTCAGTCTAGAATGTACCACTTGAGATTTAAAATATGTAGCCCTCTCCACGAAGCCAGGTCCTTAATGCACATGAAAGGCTCACTGTGTGTAAGAGCCTCTGATTAGGAACTAATTTAAGTGTTTTGATGGAATGACAGCTGAATCTGTATGGCTTCAATCCGCTCACCTGGGAACACTTCCTGAGATAATCAAGAGCAGGAAGGCACAAATCTGTAGATGGGTATCCTGATGTACAGTCACCAATATCCTTGCAATCTGTTTCCCCTGTGAAGCGAGAAAGGAAAGGAAAAGGTGAGACATGATAGATTAAAAGACAATTGCTGTTGTGAACTGTGTGTCATCAAATCCAGAAAGATTTACTCAGGCACAAAAATAAAACAGGGTTTCAAAGGATTAACAGGTAGGAGAAGGCAGAAATTGTTGGCTTGATTCAGGGATCAAATACAACACAGGATTGCCCACGTATGGCTAGCTTTTCCTCAAGGTTCAACATACTCCATTTTGATTGTACCCAATCATGTGGCGCCAGAGTGTGCCCTTCTATTACATTTTTCTTTCTATAATAAAAGGCTTTTTTTAAAAAAATGCTGACTTTGAAAAAGATGTGGGGGAAAAAAGTTGGACCTTATATATGTTGATGGCAACAAGACTACCCTATGCACAACAATGGAAGGATATTTTGATTCCTACAATGGATGAATGGCTGCAAAATTTGATGGAGTTAGCAGAGATGGCTAAAGTGACTATTTTGATCAAAGAAAAGAATATAAGTATTTTTGTTTCTACTTGGAAACCATTTCTGAGCTTTGTGCTTGAGGTGGGACAAAAAGGACACTTTGATTTTGGGTTTTACTGATTATATGGATTTGTTGCTATAGAAATGGCTAGTTTATACTATTATGCAAAAGTAAAAAGTTGAGGTTTGATGTTTAATGCCTTATTCTACTGCACCAGAGGGAGTCAGAAGTCTACGCCATTTTATCTTTTTTCTTTTCTTTTCTAAAGTTCTCTCTTCCCCTTTCTGTTTTTGTATTTTATATTATAGCCTAATAAAACTGTTAAAACTAAAAAAAAATGCTGACCGTCTTGTTAATCTTTGGGAAGATTGTCTGCACTCCTGGGTTTGAGAGTCTTGCCAATTCTGAATTTAGAGCACTAGGAAAGCTGCATAAAACTCTCCTACAGTTGTTAAAGAATGCTAATTGAAGGCATAATATGGGAAATGATAGCCTCAGAAAATAGCAAAAGAGCTATCTAAAATATAATGCAAAAATGTTCTTCAGCATTCTTGGAAAGTTATGAGGGTATTGTTGTAATTTTAACTGCATTCAGAAGTAGTTTTTGGTGTTGGCTATCCTCCATTACAAACTGCTTGACATCTGTTTCAAAAAACATGAATCCTCATATGACATAAAATTTGCCCATTTTTCCCCTAAAAAAAAAGTTTTACCCAATCCTTTGACAAACTTCATAAGACATATGATGTAACTGGTGGCTGCATTTGCAAAGACTTGGATGTTGTCGGTATTTAGAAATGCTTCAAAGACATCAAATACTGGAGCCTGGCATTTTCCTAAAAGACAAAGAAAATGTTTAAATAATTACAAAATGTTCCCTTTTCTAGAAGCCGAATGGCTTCAGAGTACATAATGTTATTTGGTATGGGCTTTTTTTTTGAAGTATACCATCTGCATTTTAAAATTATGTCTCAAAGTTAAGTCCCAAGCAGGTTTATGCAAAGATGGGGGTACTAGGACTCCAGCATATGGCGAAGTTTCCAATGGCAAATTAAACCAAGAGAGATTCAATAAACATTGATATGTCCTTATGAACAAAATAGGAACTTTGAATTCTTATTGCAACACTAATAAGTATGATGGTATTAGAAATCCATAGATTTAATCCCTGGAACCTTTATGTGAAAAAATTCCATGTCCAGCTTTGTAGAACCTCTGCTAATAACCTCTGATAAAGGGGGCGCTAATGGTCTAATTCAGCAAGAAGCAGCTTCCTATAAGAACATTCATTCATGTATAAGAATAACATATCTGGACTGGAAAAAAATCCAAATCAATAGCCATTAGCATTAGAAAGTATGAGTTTTTGTAATCTACATATTGTAGATTACAAAAACTTTTTAGTTGTGGTTTTCTGTAATGTTCTGTAAAAACTTGCTGCTTCATGTTCCACTGATAAAGCTGATAAAGCCCTACCATAAGGAGATAAGCTATAAATCACTTAAATAAAAGTACTGTGCATCTCCATCTGATTATGCAATTACATAATTCATTGCATAGCTGCAAAATAATCATGGATCCTATTGATTGAACTGTTCAGTATGGAAGGAGATGAAGCTAGAAGAATGTCCAATCAGTCAAGCATCTGGTTTGGACTTTGACTGCCAGTTGGATCACTGTTAATTATTAAATGCCTGGAGGGATGAATACTTTCAGAAAAAAAAATGGTTACTAGGGTCAGCACATTTCACATCAGTTCAGTTGGCAAAGGCTGTTGGTTGTAGTTTGGAGGTTTTTTAGTTGTGGTTTTCTGTAATATTTGAGCAGCGTGGTGGTCTAGTGGTGAAGATCCTTGCCTCCCATTTGAAAGGTAGGGAGTTCAATCCTATGATGTTTTTCTTCTCGGACAAAAAGAAAAAATATCTGCTGTGAACTCTGTGTGGCATCAGGAAAGGCATCTGGCCAGTAAATGCTCAACTCCACACAGCCACCCTGACTCTCCTGAATTAAAGGATTACAGGGATATAAAAAGAGAATTAATTCTTACTGGAACAGCAATGTAGCTGGGCAAAAGAAAAGAAGAAATTTAAGACCAGTCCAGGATAAACACACTCAAACTTTTTTTTTTTTTTTAAAAGTAATCAAATAGGTTATTTTAGTCTGGATATGCTGAAAGCTGAGCCTCATTCTTTAAAAAGTTATTCTCCCTGAGGTCCAGTCACTACTTTGGATGGGAAGCCTTGTGGGTGTGCAGACCTAATAGTGAGAAAATACATTAACCTGAGGATGTGCATGCTTCTGCAGATTGAGCAGTAGGCATGGCATTGCCTGTGTATACCTGACACCTTGAGGTCAGCAGGAACAAAAATAAACACAGATTATTTTCATGCTGAAATTGTATTTTTAGAGACTAAAAATAGTTATCATATGGATTGTTTAGCTTTACGTTTAGCTTTGAAAATCTAGCACAAAGGCAAGAGTGATATTTCTTAAAAATCAGTCCTAATCATTAGATTATTCCTGAAATAAGCTAAAAAACTGAAGCAATAAAAATCAAGGTTTATTTATCAAATAGAAATACAAGTATATTTGATTATTTTTAATATTTTGCAACAAAGTTTTGTATCAGCTGTAATTTACCAGGTTAGTCCGTATTTTTCAATATTTTGCAACAGATTGGTTTTCAGAAATTAATTCATAAAACAGGAGGAGGGGGAAAGAGAGAATTAGAGAACCTCACCCATCAAATACTCTCCAACAAGATACTCTTTAACTTCTGATTTGCTGCTGCTGCTGTGCACAGTTTCTAAAGCACTGAACAATGGTCTCCAGCCTGACTGAATTCGAGCTGAGCACACCTCCACCAGCTCTCCTATAGATGTGACCACCTGGTATAATTGAAGCACCAAAACATTATAAAGAAAATAACCAACATAAAGAAAATGATAAGCTGGATCTTGACTAAGCTAGACTCAGAACACACTCACTGGGATCAAGCAAATGAATTACAGATAGGCCCTTCATTGGGACTGGCACTTTGGCTTATGAATGAAACTGTGACTGTGCTTGTGACCTTACTTCAACTTTGCTTTACTTTGCTTTTTGGCGAAGGTTATAAATGTGAGGATAGATCAAAGTTTTTCATCACTGTCATAACTCCAAGCGGCCATGTATGAGGTAACTGTGAATAAAGACAACCTGTAGTTCAGACTCACAAGGTCGATTAACCGGTGAATTACTGTACATATAATGAAATCTACATTAGGTTATTTATCAAGTGAATTCATACATTACAGTGGTGTAGACACTGGGAAATTTGAGAAATATGAATATCAGAGCTGAATTGAGGAGCTCCTGAAAAATGAAAGCCCTAAATTGGGGAATGTTCTAAACATAGCATTATAGACCTTCATGAATCTCGTATGAGTACATAAAAAAAACCAGGATATGGATTAATACAATCAGCTTCTTTATCAACTATATGTTTCTAATCGTAGCACTAAAAATATCTGTCCTGTGATGGGTGGCATACAAGTTTAATAAATAAAATAAAATAAAAAATTAAATTAAATTAAATTTTGTATGGGATACCTCTATCCTGATACAACTGATCAGTGTGTCAATCCTGAAGCTGGCCTGAGCAAGGCCATTTATTGAGCTTCAGTGTTGCAACACTGGAGCTGATGGTTAGAGAGGGGGGACTAGAGATAGAGGGGGTTGTAGCCAAAATACTTTCTCTTGGGAACCAAGGATATTCCCACAGATGCTCAGAGAGAGGTGCAGCGATGTTACCAGGCAACTGGACGACACAATGATTGGACTGACTGGGGAAGGGGAAAAACTTTTACTTTTAACTTGGTGAAAACCATGGGA
This sequence comes from Hydrophis major, assembly GCA_033807585.1. Lineage (NCBI taxonomy): Eukaryota > Metazoa > Chordata > Lepidosauria > Squamata > Elapidae > Hydrophis > Hydrophis major. Next base: position 322,600,829 of record CM066328.1, on the reverse strand, counting down.
ATATTCAGAATTGGTTTTCACCAACCTGTGCCAAAATGATATTTCCAATAAATATAATCCAATAAAATGATATGTCCAATAAATATTTCCTAAATATTTCCTTTTGAAGGAACCTGCTTGCCTTGGAGTCCTATTTATCCTGGGAGTATTACTTAAAATCCTGACACAGTGTTTTCTGTTTCAGCTATTCACAGTAATGTGTTATACAGAATGCTGATCCTGTTAAAAGCAAACTCTGTAGCTGTTAAAGAAATCATTTTCTCCAATAATTTGTCTGGGAACTGGAAGTAAACACTGGAAAACAGCAAAACTGTTACCAATTCTGGTTGCATAACTGCATGGCACTGCAAATGGCCATAAAGGTGAGCTAGTTGCCAAGAGCCCAAAATGCGATCATGTGACCACACAGCTTGTGTGAGGCCATTATAATTTCAAAAGCAGGTTGTAAGTAGTTTTGGAGAGATCTGTGGTAACTACAAATAGTCCATGACTACTGTACCTGTATAAGCAAATGCAAAACTGCATCCATCAAGCATATAATCTTTTTTTTTAACCAGAACTTAAAAACCTGAGGACAGTTTCCTCCTTACTTAACCAAAATCTAGCTTGCCTGATCCTGAATGTCCTCATCACAAAGTTCAAGCTGCATGATGCGCTCAAAGGGACGAAAAAGTGCCTCATTGAAGTGAAAATGAGGTGGTTCATTCCAAACTGTCAGAACCTCTGTAAGGATGTCATGGATAAAAGAAACAGCCTTCCGAGAAACATGTATTTCTTTATGGCAGGCAGCCTGCAACGAGAGAATAAGAAGCAAAATATATAATATTTTTTGTTGATAATAGGCAGATCAAGAAAACTGAGGAAAACACAGACATTCTTAGAGATGATTGGCCCCTCCCATAAGACATAAAGGAAGAGAAAAGGGACATGAGCCTTTGCAGGAAGCAACTTTGTTCGTTCTGGTCGGTTTAAACTCTGAAGCTCCGTGTGGACTTTGTTCTCCTTTTGGCCTTGTACAGCTAACTGACAATTTAGTTGTTGGCAGCATTTCAAGGAAGATAAAGTGGGTATTTATCAGCCTTATCCCGAAAGACTGTGGCAGATCTCTGTTCAACTATTCATAAACTGTTTGGGACTCATTACAGTTTGTGAATGTATATAATTCACAGCTGTTGAAATAAAATAAAAGGTTTTTGGGAACAGCGTGAGATTGTTACTGTCTCAGGAAGCCTTGGTCAGAACACCACCTGATCCAGGTGAATGGAGAGCACCTGGTAGTTCCCTCTAATCAGGAAGCTGAACAGAACAGAATTTTGATGCAGATGTTCTTAACGGCTGCTTCCTTCCTTGCTTTGGAGCAACTTAAATGTGAAGGCAAGGTGGCCCCACTCTTATGGCCTTACAGAGAATAGTTAAAATAGGGCTATTCCAGAAGGCCTCTGGTAATAAAACAGATAGAAAAAAAATTGCTCCGTGAATGTTTCTTATTTTTTAATGTAAGTACATTGTTCCTTGTACAGTATTGTATTTTGATTTAATATACTTCCTTGGAATAGGATTGTCCACTCTTGGCAACTTGAAGACTTGTGGACTTCAACTTCCAGAATAACCCAGCCAGTATGGGAATTCTGTAAGTTGAAATCCACAAATCTTAAAGTTGCCAAGGTTGGATATTCCTGTCTTAAAATCTCTGAAATGAGGCAGTTTTTTCATTCTTCTACATAAAATTTAAAAAAAATATTGGGGTGCAAATTGCAATGTGAAAATAGTATAAACTCTATAATTAAAACTCTTCCCATCCCCAATTTCACTCACTTCCACTAAGTGAGGAGCCACTAGGTGCCAACAACGCATAAGATGGAGCAAAGGCCGTTTTCTGCTCCTCACAATTCGGAGCATGGCTCCTCCTAGACGGAACAAGTGAAGTGCACTTCTTCTTTCTTGAGTGGATTTTATTTCTCCTAGAAGTTAAGAATGAGTAGAATATCTGGTAATATGAATTAAAAGATTAAAATAACACAATATCTACATACACATCCAACTTCTTCATTGTTTCCTGCTATTAGTTCAGTCATTCATTATATTTACGTTTTAAAATTAATCCTTCAAAACCAAATTTGCCCCAGTGTGACCTACAGCACAATAAAATACAAACCATGCAATTCTAAAAACTTCTAAAATATACAATAAAACTCAGTAATCAAGTAGTTAAAGTATTTAACGCTAAAAACATAAAAGCAGTGAGCAAAATAATTCAAAAGTTACTAAGCATCATATATCTTTAAAATTAGCAGATTGACTGATTAAAATGCCTGAGAGAATTAAAATAAATTTGCGGGTGTCAAAAAGACAATAAAGTTAGTGCATCATTAGGGCATTCTAGAATGTGACAGGCATTAACGTTCTTGAACATGTATTGTTAACAATTTTGCATCCATAATTAGAATTAAAAATACCTGTTCCAGAAGCATACCTGGCATGGCCAAAGAATAATCGACTGTGTCTGTAACTGACTGGAAGAGTTGGGATTGGGAGGCCTTTTTTAGCTGGTACAGGAAACCTCCCAAAGCCATCAGATTCAGTTTGTCCACAGCATCTTCAAAAAGCCTTCATGGAAAGAGGCAGAAGGTATTGTTCCTTATCAAATCTTCACTCCAGTTTTTCATATAAGCAACTAAGCAGACCTGAGTTACCACATATATTTTTCTCCTTTATGGGCAAGAGTTTAGCACACAGATATAGCAGTAAGAAACGCAAAACAGTGACAGTTCAATCAACAAGGAATAGGTTGTTCTGAATCCTAATACCATACAACCAGCAAGGACTAATTTGATTTTGTTGACCTCGAATAACTCAACTTTTGATCAGTTCGATAACCAACAAAACACAGTGGAAAAAATGAAAATATATTGAACACAGTTATAGTACAGTCAAATGTGTGTGTGTGTGGGAATCTATATGGAAATCCTGATTTATGATATATTTATGATAGAAATATATAAGAAAAAAATATAGCAAAAGAATATAATTGCTAAAAAAAGTACTTTAAAGACATTACATAGAAAAAACACTTGAGAAAACTGGCAACACAAAAATCATGAATTTAATCATTAAATTATTATGCCACATACTGAGAATGAACCACAATGAGCTTTGGCTTTGTGTGTTTTCCCTATTTTTTTTTTCCTAACACAGGCAGGAGGAGGCAGAGTTTGAACCTGTCACTTTCTTTTTCTGAAACAGTTTACAATCTTATCAGACAATATTAATCATAATGAAATTCAAGCAAACCAAGCACAGGATAACTCGAGCATTTATTCCTGGCAATGCAAGTTAAAGACAGCAATATGAAGTATCCATTTATTTCTTTGTGTATCTAACTTTAAAGCAATTATAGATCACTTCCTCTTCCTCTTATGAGTTTCTTATGACATGTTACATTGTTATTTTTGGCAGTTTACATCTAAATTTCACAGAATCATTTTCTAGACCTCTTGAAACTACAAAAATGGAGTGTGGGTGGGGCGGCATATCTAGATTTCTCATCACTAAATTAGAAGACTTGTGTGATGACCCGGGGCATGGCACAAAGGCAACAGAGTCAGATAATCAGTAGGAGTCTCTTTATTAGCTCCAACTTTGCCCCTAATGTCCTGGTTATTTTCTGGCTGGAGAAAAACTCTCCCAGGAACAGCCTTTGGCTACAGAGAATCAAGTCCAAAATGTGGTCAACAAAAACTGTAACTATAAGTCCAATCAAGGCAAAATGAGGTAATTAGTCCAGCAGGGCAGGGGCAAGAATTCCAGACGTGAAGGCATGGCAATAACTCAACACAGTTGGGAGGATGCCAAGAACACAGATAACCAAAGTCAACACAAGATAAACTCATGTTTGCTCCCAGCAGCTGCCACACTCAGCATGCATCTCTTTTAAACTCTCTTCCCAATTGTGGCTAATGAAAGGAATCAGGGCCCTTTCCTCCCCTGGAAGCCATGCAACTCACGTTGCTCTCTTCTCCATTCCTCTCTGCATACCCTAGGATGAAAAGGGGGTGGGCTTGGGTCTTCCTCTGAACTCCCTCTCCCATATTCTACCTCTCCCCTGCTCTGCTCAGCCAGACTTTGCCCTTCCCCAGTTTCCTCCACAGCCAATGGAGCCATACTCCCACTCCCTGTCAGTTGTTTATCTTCCTCCTTGGATTCAGACTCCAACAGGGGTATGACACCTAGTTGACTAGAAGTTATGGACTCTTCGGCTTTTCATGTATCTGTTCTGTTCTGTTCATGCATAGGAATTTCAGAATGGAAAGATACTGAGTAAGAACAATGATCTAAGAATTAATATCTATCTATCTATCTATCTATCTATCTATCTATCTATCTATCTATCTATCTATCATGTGTTCATCTATCTATCTGTCATCTGTCTGCCATATTTGTATGGCTACTCATACTCACATGAGCATAAATTTCAACATTCTCTAATATATATCTTAAAACAGTGGTTACACACACACACACACCCTCTAATTCTGGACATTTATTAAACTGACCCAGCTTGTGGGAATGGCAGCAATTCCCCCACTGTGAGGTATTAAATAAACCCCAAACTTCATCCAATATGTTGTTGCTAATACCTGTCGGCTTGATTAGAGAGGGTGAGGATAGCCTTGGCAGCATTGCTCCCAGTCATCAGGCTGCCTCCCCGAAAATCAAAAGCTCTTCCCTTACTGCTTTCTTTGATGAGATCCTGAATAGATACTGGTTGGATGACAGGATTGTTCCTCAGGGCTGCCTCTTGCTCCAGAATCAGTTCCTGGGGAAAGTCTGTAGCTTGTACTTCACCCTGAAGTGCCACTGCCCCCTGTTGGGCTTGGGTGATAGTTACAGGTGGCTGAGAAGTGCCATCACTGAAATGGGTATGTTCCAGAGTGCTGACATATTCACATACTCTGAAAATAAAAATAGGAAAGTGAAGCATAGCATGGATGGTTCTACTAGTTTATTCATTGCAAATCTTATTGGTTATAGCAAACATTTATCCTTTAAAGGTCATCCTCAATTATTTCAAGAATACAAACAACCAAGGTGTCAGGTTTGACATATGTCAAATTCGGACTCTATACAAGGTACCACTGTAGGGACCAATTCAACTAGTAAATCTGTAAACACAAGAAGCATATATGCTAATTGCAAATTAAAATGATAACCGAAGCTACAATCAGTACATCTTCATTAATAATACTCTGCTAGTCACAGCAGCTCTAGTCAGATGGTTAAATAAACAGAATTAAACAAAATTTAACTGAGCTGATGGATTTTTACACTTAAACTCATTTGCGTAAGAATGCTTTACATGGAGGGAAAGAGAGAAATACCTACCTATCTACCCAGTTAGATGGATAAATAAGTGGGGGGAATCTCTTAATAATCTTTCAAGAACCAATCTTTGGATAATTTTGTAAGGACAAATATCAAATACTGTATAAAATGTGTGACAGATAATAATTTTGTAGCTTGGTACTGGCTAAACAATGTTAATGAATTCTGAAGTATAACGTTAAAGTTAAGGGGTTTTTGGTTTTTATTTTGAATTCTTAAAAGTCAAAGTGTATAAGAGGAATGTGACCGAAGGCAAGGGAGAATCACAATTCATATATTAAATTTATAAGTGGAAAACACAGAAGCAAAATAAAGATGAGAATGTTTTTCCACTCTTTTTCCTGCCTTGTCTTCTTTGATTCTACTACATTCCTGGAAACCTGCACATTTCTGGTTTTTGTTATCAAAGAACTGTCCCTACCCAAATATTTCAGCTATCATATAGCACAATGATCAAGAATTCTCAACACTTTCAGGGGAAATATAACCCATGGGATTTCAAAAATTAAGCTCATCTAACTAGTGAGATTAAAAAAAAAGGTTGATCAGAGATAACTTGAGAGAGGATCTTGTGACAAAAGAGAAAGGGATCATTGTACAGGGGTCGGCCTAAGTTTCAAGGCCAATTGTTTCTGCCTAGATTGTCACAATGTTAGGGAAGAAAAAATGGGGGGAGAGAAGTTGCTCATTCAGGGGTGGGCTCAAAAGGTCACACGAGAAACTGGGATTTATCAAAAAATCCATTAAAACACAAATACTACAAGTGGTAAGAGAGAAAACATTGAAATACAAAGGCAAAGAAATGGTGGTTTTAAAACAAATACCCAGAAAAGTGAGAGAGATGAGAAGAGAATATCGATTTCTGACCAAAATGCTACTGGAAAACGAAGTGAATTGTAGATGGCTGATTCCAGAAGGATTAATGTTTACGTGGCAAGAGCAGAGACATAGAATTGATTCAATTGAGAAAGCAGAACTTTTCCATGCAGAATTTTTTGGAAGGAGAGAAGAGGAGGCAGAGAAAGAGGTCTCATTAATTGAGTTTCAAAAGGAACAACTGGAGACTGAAAAAGAGAAAGGTGCAGTAGGTGGACAGGTGGACAGTAAAGAACAGCGTGAAGTGAGATCCACAAGAGCTGTTAGACCTAAATATAAAGCATAATCATGGAAGAAAGAAAACTGATTACAATGAATATAAATGGACTCAATTCAGCTGTTAAAAGAAGGAAAACTTTTCATAAATTAGAGAAATTAAAATTCGATATAATTTGTCTACAAGAAGTTCATATTAAAAAACAACATGAACAATTGTTAGTACAGCCAAAATTGGGGAAAATATTTACTTCTTTGACTCAATGTAAGAAAAGAGGAGTGGTTCTATACATTAAAGAGGCTATTCCAGCAAAACTGATCTACACGGATGAAGACGGAAGAGTATTAATGGTGGAAATAATGGACAATAATATAAAAATACTCTTGATTGCAATTTATGCTCCGAATGATAAACAAGAAAAGTTTTATAAAAAACTACACATGAAAATAATGGACTGGACTATGTTAATATAATTATGATGGGAGACTTTAATGGAATTGTGGACAATAAACTGGACTATAGAGCAACAACAACAAAGCAAAATAGAAAGACTCTCCCTAAATCTTTTTTTAAAATGACAGACGAACTAACTTTAAAAGATATTTGGAGAGAAAGAAATGTTAAAGCTAAACAATATACTTTTTATTCAAATAGACATTTATCATGATCCAAATTAGATATGATTTGGATCTCAACAGAATTAATATCCAATATTCAAGAAACAAATATCGAAACAAGTACTTGGGCAGATCATAGCCCAATGACAATTAAATGGAAGGGACAAAAAACAAGATCGAGATGGACTTTAAATAATACTATCTTAAAGGAAAAAGATTTTATACAACGGATGGAGAAGGAACTGGCTTTTTTCTTTAGAGAAAATAAAAAAGAAGATACTTCAACGCAGAATGTTTGGGATACAATGAAAGCATATGCTAGAGGTTTGATAATAGACTATACAAGAAAAAAGAATATTAGGAAAAGGCAAGCTTCTAAGGCCTTGGAAGATGAGCATAAAAGACTTGAAAAAGAATTACAGAAAATGCCACAGAAAAAAGATATTAAATTGAAGCTGGATGTAATTAAACATAAAATGGAATTAATAGAGAAAGAAGAACTGGCACAGAAAATTAGAAATTCTAAACAGAATTACTTTGAAGATGCAAATAAACCAGGTAGATGGCTAGCATATAAATTGAGAAAGGAGAAGGAATCAAGAAAAATACTGAAGCTAACAGATGATCAAGGCCAAGTTTGTGATGGCAATAAGGAGAAAAAGGAAATTATTCGAGATTTCTATGGACAACTATATAAACAAGAGAATATTGATGAGGAAAAAGTCAAACAGTATCTACAGAATGCTAACTTACCGAAGATACCTAAAGAGACTGAAGAAATGCTAGAAAGCAATATAACAATGATGGAATTAAATGAAGCACTCAAGAAACAAAATAATGGGAAAGCACCAGGTCCAGATGGGTTTCCGGCAGAATTCTATAAAACATTTCAAGAATCACTGAGTATCCCACTGTTAGAAGTTATGAATGAAGTTATGTCAAAGAAGATGATACCCAAAACATGGTCAGAGGCTTATATTACACTTATTCCAAAAGAAGAGGCTGATCCATTGCAAATTAAGAACTACAGACCTATTTCTTTATTGAATGCAGACTATAAAATTTTTGCTTCAATTTTAACAGAAAGACTTAAAAATATTTAAATAATTTTATCCAGCCAGATCAAAATGGATTTCTGCCAAAGAGACAAATCAGAGACAATATGAGAGTAATCTTGGATACTTTGGAATACTATGAGGCTCATTCTGAAAAGCAAATGGCTTTGATATTCCTAGATGCTCAAAAGGCATTTGATAACGTGAACTGGAGATTTATATTATCACTATTGGAACAGATGGGTTTTGCCAAAAAAATTATTCAAGCAATAGAAGCCATATACAATAAACAGACAGCAAAGGTAATGATGGAGGGAGAACTTATAGATTTTATTAATACAAGAAAAGGCACAAGACAAGGGTGTCCCCTATCTCCTTTGCTATTTGTGTTGACTTTGGAAGTGTTGAATAGAAATATTAGGGATGATAAAAGCATAAAAGGAATGAAAATTAAAAAGGAAGAATTCAAACTACAAGCTTTTGCTGATGACTTAGCTTTTATTCTGGAAGACCCACTAGAAACAGCTCCAAAGTTATTGGAAAAGATAGAGACATATGGTGAGGTGGCTGGTTTGAAAATAAATAAAGATAAAACAAAGATTTTGACAAAGAACATGCTACTGAGACAAAGAGAAGAACTGGCAGACCTTTTGAAAATCCAAGTTACAAATAAGGTTAAGTATCTGGGGATATATTTGACAGCAAGATGTAGCACATTAAAAGAGAATAATTATATTAAACTCAAACAACAGATAGCTACAGATTTGAAGAAATGGGAAAACTTGCAATTGTTATTAATAGGGAGAATTTCAACAATTAAGATGAATATTTTACCCAGAATTCTATTTCTGTACCAAACAATACCAATTAGGCTTGGAAAAGACTATTTTGAAGATTTAAATAAAATCATGTTGAAGTTTATATGGCAAGGTAAAAAAGCGAGAATAAAGCTAAAGCTTTTGCAAGACGCTAGAATTAGAGGAGGTTTTGGCCTGCCTAATTGGGAATTGTATTATCAAGCTGCAAGTCTGATGTGGGTCAAAGAATGGATAACATTAAGAAAGCATAAATTGTTGACATTAGAAGGGCATGATTTGCTGTTGGGCTGGCATGCTTTTTTATAGTATAAGGGAACTAAAACACAGGGTTATTTTAGAAGACATTATATACAGGAGTCTTTGTGGTTAAACTGGGAGAAGATAAAAATACAATGTTATTTGAAAATTCCAGTTTGGTTATCGACTATTGAAGCATTTTCCTATCCTATAATTTATAAGAAGGAACAAACAGTTAGATATGGGGAACTATTGGATGAAAAGGGTGAACTTAAATCGATCCAAAACTTAGAGAAACAAGGTATAAGGATGAATTGGTTTTCATATGCGCAAATACATTCAAGGTATGATGAAGATTTTAAAATGGAGGGATTCTATGATAAACAGACTGATTTAGATAAGATCTTGATGGGTACTGATGAGAAGGTGATTAAAAAATTATATGGTTATTTACTGGGAATTAAATTAGAGGAAGAACAAGTTAAAGAAACTATGATTGCTTGGGGGAAGAATTTTGGATATGGGATTGATTTAGAGAAATGGCAAAAATTGTGGTCTCAAAATTATAAAATGACAATGTCAAGAGCATATAAAGAAAACTTGTATAAGATGTTTTACAGGTGGCACCTTCCCCCGACAAGAATAGCAAGAATGTTTAAGAACAAATCTGAAAAATGCTGGAAATGTCATCAGATACCTGGCTCATATTACCATATGTGGTGGACTTGTGAGGACGCTAGAAAATATTGGACTAAAATTCGCATGTGGTTGGAAAAAATGACAAAGAAACACATCGACTTGAAACCAGAGATCTTCTTATTGGGAATTTTACCTGATATATATAGTAAAGATTTGAAATACCTGATTGTAAATGTATTAACAGTGGCTAGGATTGTATTTGCTAAAAATTGGAAGAATGAGAAAATACTATTACAGGAAGAAATTATTAAGAAAATATTGGAATGTGCTGAGATGAGTAAATTGACATTTGAAATTAGAGAGCAAGAGGATAAACAATTTTATGAAATTTGGGATCTTTTTTATCAATGGCTAGATGATAAAATACGATAATAGAATATTTAGAATGTTAGACAGTAAGGAATATTTTTTTTCTTGCCTTTGTTATTTGACACTATATTTATAAAGTGTTTTTAGGATTGATTTGGTATGATTATATGATTTGTTATAGAATAAACTGTTTAAAATATTGTTATCTCATAAAGCATGAATGATTAAAAGTATAGTCAAAAATTTCTTTTTTTTTAGCGATATTAGGATATATAAGTTTGGATTGACAATATGAGTTGTTATGTAACATAATTGTAATTGAGACTACAAAATGAATGCACAAAACTGATGAACCAACCGACACACTGGATGTATATATGAGAGTTGATGTTTTAATGTTTTGTTTGTCTTGTTTGTTTGTAGAAAATAAATAAAATTCTTTTCAAAAAAAAGAAAAGAAACTGGAACTGTTTATGGAGGGCCGTTGTCCTAAACCCTGCCAATTCCCCCCCTCCCCCGGAGACACTGCCATGGATCAGACAGGGACAGCTGAAGGACTATGAAATGCCCAGGTCTATGCTAGTAAATGATACAGCATTAATACTGCAGGCTTCTGAGGTGATAAACACAAATCATATTCACCTTTCCTCTCCTGTTCCAAAACTGCCAGAAAATTATGCTGCCCTAAATATTACTGCATCCACTAATGTTACTGCACTCTTATTTGCAATTGGGATACATATAGCTCTAAAAACGCAATATTCTGAGGCCCATGATTGATGGTTTCTCAGCTGAAATTCTAGTCCTACCCAACTTCATCCACCATGTGAAAACCTTCCTCCTATTTGCTATACATAATACCCTGGTTACTTCATATATTGCATTTCTCCCTTTTCTTATCATTTAGCAATTGACTTCAAACAAAAACAAAACTCCTTAAATTATGGAACACTGTTTCACTTCTTGTGCACTAGGTGACAGCAAAGAACATTGAGTTTATGTATATTGTAGCTGCCATCTTGTGGTCATCTGGGTACGTGCAGCTGTCTTATAAGTGAAGTTTAAGGATTGGAATTAGACAAAGTGGTTGGCAAGTACCTGAAGAACTCTTAAAATCTTTATGTGAGATGAGAATCAGGGCTTCTGGGGAACAACAGCTATAGGAAAGGGAATTCAGAAATTGCAAATATGTAGCATAAAACCTGCAAATGCTGAAATGCATAGAGCAAAATATGCAATCACAATATTGTGTTCCTCCTTAATTATTACAAAACCTTCTGCAAAACTCTTTTTTAAAAAAAATAAAGGGACAGATAATATTTTGTGTTTTTTAAAGGAATAATTATGGCAAAGCAGCTGATAATAACTTAAGCAATCCGCAAGGTGTCAAGTTCATTTTGGAGAAAGCTGTCTGCAAGCGCTCCACATTACAGTCTAAATTGGCTCAACAAAGAGTTTCCTTACCTAAACACGTGAGGCCAGCAGTCTGGGTTGTGGCTTCCCATCTCCAATCCCACAGCAAGAACAGCATCCATGCATAAAACATGAGCGGTGTGGAGGCAGACACCTTGCGCCTTCCCCATCTGTTCCAGTTTTTGCTCCACTTTCTGTTTTACTGTATCATTACATATTCAGACAGAAAAGAATATCTTTTAAAAGCCCATCGAGTTTCAGTGCAATATATAAATACCCCTGAGCTTTTTTATATCTTTCCAGCAAATTAAAGCAGAAATGGTCTGAGATGAGGCCAGGTTGGGTGGGGTTAAAAATGTCAATTTCTTAATTTTGCTGTGGTGGGATTGGAAGGATTTAACATGTGGAGAGTATGAAAGCACCACTCCCCCCTCTCAATCAAGCTATTTTTTCCTCTCCTTTGCAAGTGAAGAGTCAAAACTAGTGCCATTAGGTGCTGGGATGTTTAAGGAAAATTATTTTGCCCATTCCACTGTCATTACAACATCATTTGTTATGTCACCCAAGCTTCCAGACAGAAGAGAAAGAAGTTCCCAGTTTAAAAAATCCTACTAAAGCATTGAGAAGAGAGGAAGGAAACAATCACCTGGCACTGTTCCTAACCTTCAAATATCTAGTAGAAAGAGTAAAGAAAAAGTTGAATGCAGACAGTTTAGATGGGCAATTTTTCTGATTTCCAGCAGGCAGTATATGAGTGCAAGTATACGGACCAAAAAACAAATTGAACTCACAAGTTGGGCAGAATCAGGAGGTTAAAACCCATTTCCCCTTCTGTATATTTGTGTCCATTACAAAGAGGTAAAACGGGCCTGAAAACAACCGCGGATAGGAAATAATCTCACACTCATATACCACCAGCTATAGTTTCTTACTTTATTTCTAGGATTCTTGGTTGCAACTCCAGTCAAACCTTATTGGGAATAAAATAAAAATCTCCCTTGGGTCCTGTTCCACTCATGGTTATTTTTACTTTGCTACATTCATGTTATTTTCTTGACAATGTACAGAAGTGGCTTGCCATCATCTACTTTGGAAATCTTTTTTTTTTCCCCAGCAGAGTCAAATTTAATAGTCTGAGATTATCTCCCATCAAGTATGAATTAAGTATACCCTGCTAAGCTTTTTCAAGATTGGAAAAGTCAACCGCTAAGTCACCGACTTAACAATACTATGCCACAATAAAATCTTTTTCTAAAATGACTGTATACATAAAATGTCTATTCCTGTTTTATGCCGTGGGATTCTGCTTATTTTGAATCTGTAAAAGCTTTTCTTTCTTTGCTTAAAGAAAGCATACTTGATCTTGCAGAAAATACAATAAGGGGAGGGGGTGAAAGAAGCAATATGGAGATCATGACTATCTGACTGAGGGCCACCGAACATCTGAGAAGTCATACCTTGAGCAATGGCATCACTGGGCTCTTGGGCATCTCTTTCCTCTTTCTCCTCTTGAACACATGAGGCAGCTGCCATCTGAGCAAGGGCTGATGCACAATTAGCAGCAACACCTACGATCAGGAGGAAAACATCTGATGAAGTATAGCTCAATCCAGGAGCCGCTAATTGTACATTTGCTAAATATCTAATATCTCAGAAGGAGAAAAGTCACATAGTTTATTGCTCTCCTTTGTTGAAGCTCCCTTATTGGATACTGAAAGAGTGCACAGATTTATTTAAACACGACAACTTTGCCAATGAATACAAGTCTACCTAAAGCACAACTGAGCCGAGCTGCCTTCCTTAGCCCATCTAGACTCATGCAGATGGCATCCTTCTCCTTTTGGTTCTGCTCTTTGATGCCTTCAGCCCCAAGAATGAAGGCTAATCCTTTGGAGCTGCCTGCCATGCGGCCAGTCAGAGGGGTTGACAGGGTATCGATCAAATTCTTCCAGCAACCAATTAGAAGGTATCGGGCGAAAGCAACTCCTGAAGCAAAGAAAAATGAAAGGCAGTCTTAGGAATTATTCTAACTATGCTAAATATTTAATCAGAAGTTATATCTAGGGTGGGGTGGGGGAACAGTAATTTCCTCCCATCATGATCCTCCATCATATTGACATTAGCCCAGGAAAATAGCTTCCACAGATGCTTATGGGATCATATATCCCTCTAAAGCGAATAGAAGGGCAGAGCGGAGATTCTCATATAAAACAAAGGCAAGGTGAGGGCAAGGTTAAGAAAGAAAGAGAAAGAAAATGAAAAATTATTTCAAAGGTTGTGAATTATTCCAAAATTAAGCACTCATTTTTTTCCACAATGTACATTTTAATGAACCATAGCATTGATGATATCTGTGAAATACCCCAATTGGGGGGAGGGGGGGGACACCATAATTCATTGTGACAGGTAAAAGCTGGAACCAGATTTTAAATGAGATCTGTATCACACAGGCAGATATAGAAGACACCGAAAAAAGAAACATTTCCCTTTCAATCAATAACTAAATCTTTAGCCTAAAATATGACGCTGATATATGACATGTGAGCCATGCTGCCCACTGTGCACATCCCTTCACCTGCCATCAATGTATCATTTGGTTTCCAGGTCTGGGATAGAGGAGATTGTTTGGAAGCCGAAGCCATCAGCTGCCCGCCTATTGCACTGCTTCCGAAGCCATCGATGTCTGCAAAGGGAAATATCTGGATAAATCACCTGTAATATATCACTCTTGTTCTTTCTTTCAATTCAGCGGCAGTGGCAACGGAATGGATATCAATTTGAAATAATTAAGTCTAATAAGCTCACTCACCAATCATTTTAAAAGGATGTAGCATTAGATGGAAATAAATAACATTTATTTCTGACGTATTAAACGCTGGTATAAATGGAAATTTTTGTTCATGTTAGCACACATACTTGTTTTTATGTAGTAGTCAAAGGGGGACCAACCCGTCAGCATAGTGATGAGTGGAAGGCTATGCTCTTCAGGATTTCCCCAATAACCAGCTTCCCCGAGAAGATTTCTCTCCAATACTTGATGGTAAAGTTCTTCAACCCAGGCCTGAGAAAACACCATCAATACTCCACTGGATTGGACCTGTTTCATGAATTCTTTCTGCAGAACAAAAGAGCATTCTTTTAGTTAGTAAAGTACGGCTAGACGTATTGTTTCTTTCTTAAGGAATTTTACATATACAGATGTGACATACAGCACCCAACAGAAATAAAAAGTATTGCTATGTTTACAAAAGGAGCCTCAGCATCTCTCTTTCCCTCCCTCACTCCCCTTCTCTCTCCATTTTGAGGCAATATCAAATTGAGCACTCTGAGTCTTAGGTTTGCATACTCCTCTCTTTCATTTTCTCTCACTGAATTGTTATTTCTTTTTCTTTAGGTTTCTTAGCAATTTAGTGTTTGGCTGAACTCAAGGCACTATGAACTGGTATAGCAAAAAAGGGATGCCTTAATGTCTCTTTCCCTGGGTTTGTATCAGGAAGAAAAGGTTGCATTCATTTTTAATTTCGGATTTGTTGTCTGATTAATGCTTTTCAAAAGGTTTTTTTTTTTTTAAATCTAAACCCTAAATCATTGAAACAAGGGAAACAGAAACTTTAATCTCTACAATATTTCATGCATGCCTCTCTTTCAAACCCATGCAGCTATGTTCTGTGTTTCATTAATTAATCTCTGAAACAGCGACTGTGATTATTCTGTTCACACTCATGAGCCAAAGAAAGGTAAAATCTTATCATTGAACTGGAGACTAGTAGAACGGGATGTGGCCAAGTGCAACATGTTCATCACTGTAGGGGTCAACAAAGGCTTTGACCTCACCAGTAATACAGCAGACTGGGCTGGTTTCTTCTGATAGTATTCTGCGTTTGACAGCTTCAGGTTGAGCAGGAATATGTAGTGAGAGACCGCATAGAGGCTATCTGCATTCATCAGGTTCTGGAAGTTAAGGCTGACACTCCTTTCAATTCCTGAAGAATGCATCATGTCTAATCAATACAGACAAATGGGAATTATACACAAGAACCAAGTTTCAGTCATTTTTAATTCATTAAAAATAACGATAACTTACACCAGGGGTGTCAAACTCGATTTCATTGAGGGTCGCATCAGGGTTGTGTTTGACCTTGGAGGGGGAGCATGGCCAGGAAGGGGCATGGCCAACATGTCACTTGTGTTGGAGGGTTCCTGTGGTGGCCCAAGCTCTCTGCCAGTGAAAACGGTATCCCGAGCTCCTTTTGGGGTTGTGATGGTTTCCTGCAAACCCCTGCCAGCAAAAACAGAGCTTGGGAGGGCCACGCACGACCCTCCCAAGCTCCATTTTCACTGGCAGAGGCATGTGGGCCAGTTCTTTGCTTTTTCCAGAGCTGCCACATAGACCATGGGCTGGATCTGGCCCAGAGGTGGTATTAGCAGATTCTGATCAGTTCTGGAGAACCGGTAGCAGAAATTTTGAGTAGTTCGGAGAACCAGAAAATACCACCTCTGACTGGAGATTTTACACTATCCTTCCCCTGCCACGCCCACCAAGCCACGCCCACAGAACCGGTAGTAAAAAAAATTGAATCCTACCACTGTTCTGGCCCCTGGGCCTTGAGTTTGACACCCCTGACTTACATTGTTGAAACCTCCTAGAAAAGAATAATGCTACTGTAGCTGGAGTAATGCTACAGTGCTGAATTGGGTAACTTTGGGTTAATGATGCTTTTCTGCATAACTTCAGACAGGGCTCCATTTCTCTCTCAACCCCCCCCCCCCCCCCATTACCACTGGAATCGCTGTTCAATTTTGAAGAAGCTCTAAATATCAATATGATAAAGAAAATCAAAATAAATATTTGCACTGACTTCGCATACTACCTATAGATAAAGATTTGTACCATAATATGGCTGTACCAGATTTTCTTATGCAAATAAATAAGTATTCAATTGACTTTTTTTAGGACAATAAAAACACTGGAATAACATCTCATCCATAGATCTTTCCTTAAAAAAAAAGTCCAGAAGGAGTCACATATTCCTTTCGTTAAAACAGAATGTGATACACACACACATGCAAACATATGGAGAAACAGGTAGGTTGGTAGATAGGCAGGTAGGTCGACAGATAGGTATAGACAGACAGAAAGACAGGCGATAGAGATGTTCTAATACAATAATTGGACATTAATGGGAAAGTAAATGAGCAGCTTACAGACCTGAACAAAAAGTTGAAGAAAAGTTCTGGAGAGCCAAATCCACCTCTTCCACTGTAGCAAGAGTGATAAGACGAGGAAGGAGTGTTTCAAGAGCCTCGATAAACAATCTGGCACTTTGCTGATCTGCTTCCTGGTTCTTAAGTAGCTTCAAGGAAAGGGCGGCAGTTCGTAAAGACTTGTGACCTGGACAATCTCGTGGCGTCTGTTCTTCATCAGCTAAAGAACAGTTATCTGAACCTATATCTGACACATCTGATCTTCCAGAGTCTTTTTCTGCTGCCATAGAATATTGGTCACATGAATCAAATTCGGTTCTGGAAAAATCCTGGTCTTCAACACTGAAATTACTTTCGCTGTATCGAGATCCACAGGAACGGGCCTTGCAATCAACAGAAAGGAAATTGGTTATATCTGGATAGACAACATTATGGCTCCGTTGAACTACATCCGGTTGGTCAATTGTTTCTGATTCTGGCTCTTTATAATGAATTTCTTTGCCTGCTTGTCCAGCTGGGGATTGCAAAGAATTTTTACGGATGTCAGAATTTGGTGTCGTCTGTCCCATATCTCCTTCTAGGGTTGTCTGACCAGTATCTGTGGTAACACTAATACTGATGTCAGGACTCTTTTCATGGCCTGGCTCCCAAGGGGCATGTTCTGATGACAGGATACGTCTTTGCCACCTAAAATCAGCATCGTTGATCTCCATGGAATCTCTACTGGTCTCAGCCCCCTCTTTTAACTCGTCCAGCCGTCGGAGAAGCAGATGCACTTGCTCTTGATCCAGGCCCTTTCCTTGACTTAACTCATCCAGAGTTCCAAGCAGGGCACAGGCACAGGATACTGAGGCATAGCAGGCTTCAATGCCACCTTTTATGCAGGCTTCAGTCATCCCATCCAAGATTCTACAATGTGAAGGAAGATAAGACACTCTTCACCCTTATGCCTCCTAAGTCAATTATGCAACGGATAAAGAATTTATACTGTAAAAAAAAAGGGATGGTTTCATCTCTTTGGTAATGAGCGAGCAGTTGATTAACTAGATCCATGTGATTAATCTAGAAAGAGTGCAGAGAAGAGCAACAATGATGATTAGGGGACTGGAGGCTAAAACATATAAAGAACGGTTGCTGGAACTGGATAATCAAGGAAAGAAGCAACTTAGAATGAAGGAGAACTTTCCTGAGAGCTAGAACAATTAATGAATGGAACAACTTGCCTCCAGAAGTTGTAAATGCTCCAACATTGGAAATTTTTAAGAAGAGATTGGATGACCACTTGTTGGGTTGGACTAGAAGACCTCCAAGGTCCCTTCCAACTCTTCTGTTCTGTTCTGTTCTGTCCTGTCCTATCCTATTCTATTCTATTTTACAAAGGCATCATCTGATAAAACAATTTCTTGCATTTGATTGTATTCCAGTCATTTGGAACCAAAGGTCTTCAGTTCTGAACTGAAGAAGTTTCTTGGATGAGAAGGAAAACATATTCAAGGAAAAACAAAGAAAGTCTAGTTGTATTTTAAAAAGCAATTTTGGAACAACCATGACCTGGATGACTGAGAATCTCCACAGACATTTTGCTCATTTTATAATTATTTAACAGATTTTTAGCCTTTTAGGTCAGCACACTCAGTTGAAGAAGAAGACTCCTAATTAGAATTATGGAATGCCTATTGAATTAAATACTGTCAAAGAAGAAGAAAATATTTGTTTCAAGCAATACAGTTATCAAATATTGTAAAACAATTGGGGTACATACAGTTTAAGAAGGTCCAGATGGGATTTTCTTTTTGAAATGGATCTCTTTCTTGATTCTGGTTCTGTGGAACAGGGACCTGCTAAATCACAAAGCCGCCGAGGACTTCCAAGTATCTAAATATAATGCAATTTAGCAGAATGCAATAAATATATTTTTAAAGTCACTTTGAGATGGGCAGCATATAAATTTAATAAAGAAATAAACTCTTTCCAGTTGATCTTGAAATCACTTGTTAAAATTTATTCACATATTCATGCAAAGAAGAACAGTATTACTGATTGTGTAATAACTGTTTCTTTTATCACAGGATTATTGTTATTATTGAAGACAAACACATAGGACAAGATAAACTTCTAAGACAAAAACACAGTGCTTTGGTAAGCACTGCTTACCAAAACAACTAGACACAAAGATAGTTTTCTCCTCATGCCGTCATTCTGTTAGAACACCAAATTCCTACAGCACTGTGCCTAAAGATATTTACTCATGTAGTAGGGCTTTATGCTTAAAGATATTTACTCATGTAGTAGGGCTGTATTGTTTTTATCCTTCTCATCTTCCCTACTACCTTCACCTATTAGTATCTTATGATTTATCATTTGCTGTTTGTATCTTATGATTTATCATTGTATTTTAGGATTTATCATTGTGGTTTATGATCTATGACTTATCATTCTGTTGTTTGTATGTATGTTGAGAACTTATGCACCAGAGACAAATTTTATCAACCAAGTATCAACTCACACTTGGTCAATAAAGAATATTCCAATATGCCAAACAATTTGCAACTCGTAGTTTAATCACAATTTAAGTTGACAAATTAAAAAAAACAACCAGGGAGTATAAATTCACCTCTTTCATGATCTTGATAGCTTCTACTCTGTGCTGTGGTGGAGGATACAGAAGCATCCGATGGTAGAGAGATTGCAGAACAGGCTTCATGGACTCCACTGAGCCCACCAACCGAACAAGCTCTGCTGCAATGTAGTAGATAGTCCGTGCAACAGGGCTACTAAGGGCAGGAGCAGTCGTAGAGCAGCCTGATCCTCGGCCGTGGTCAGACACTCCGGAAGGAGAATCAGCTTCATGACTAGTGCTGCTATGAGCAGATGTGATTGTTTTGTCATGAACCGGATTGCCCAAGATTACTATCAGGGCTGGACATAGCTGCTTCCTGAGGAAAAAATAAATTAAAGTGATGGTGTGGGAGAAGTAGTGAAGGATACTGTATCTGAAGAGATTGTTAAAATAGTTTTGTTATGTTGAAAAAGAAAGTACACTTCTATAGAAAAAAATGAATAAAAATAAATGAAACAGAATATTTCACTTAGAAACAGAATTAAGGCTTTGGTGTTTAGCCCACCAACCCTTCACCCCTCTTCATCCATGTATCTAAATTTGCAGTGGTTTTTTACTGGTTTTTGTCCCTATTTCATACTCATACACTTTAGCAAATGCTGGGACTAGGAGAAAAAAAAGATTATAGGTATTCCTTGAGTTATGGAGCCTGCCCATCAGGGTTGCATGTCAGGACAGCTGTTAAGCAAAATGGCCTCCCTTAATGACCCTACCTCTTGATGCAAACATTAAGTGAATACAAATGTTTATTAAATGGAGCACCTGGTGCCTCAGAGATAAGGGAGGCCTTTGGAGGCCTACACAGGTCCAGGGTCACCTGCCCAGTCTCCCAAGGCTACTCCTACTCCTTGAGCTCTGCTTCTTGCTCCTCAAAATTCCCATAGTCCTTCAGCCTCCTTTCCACCCAGCAAACTAGGGAGATCAAGCTATCTGAAACTTGCAAGCCTCCAGCTGCTTTCCCACCCAGCAAGCAAGGGGAGATCAGACCAGCAGAAGTTTCCAAACTCCAGTGCGTAAAGGGAGATCAGGCCGGGAACTAAAATGACATCTACTTATATTCAAGTAACTTGTTCAATATCCGTGAGTTATTTTGAGATCTTCTTGAATAACTTTTCTGCTGTTTACTCTATTTCTTCTTGGATGCTTCCAACTCATTCTACAGCTCCGAATGGAAATGACATTCTCTGTAGGCATAGTAATATTTACTTTGTCCAGATGATACCCTATCTTCTTTAAAAGCAATATTCTAATGCAAATTTTCATCAATTTTCTGAACCCCTTGTGGGATTCATTTTCTTCAGCATACGAGCATTAAAGAAAGCTACCAGCCATAGATGACAGACATATGATTCTCAGGTAAGAAACAGCTGCATTAAAGAGTTGCAGATAAGTGCTACATGAGCGTTGCCTGATGTCCATGCCTACTCCAGAGAGCTATAAAGCCCCAGGTTGTAGCACTGAAGTACTGGAGAAGGATCGATCCCAGTTCAAATCTTTTCTTGACCAAAAGACTGACTGGGGGATTATGGACTGCTTATTCTTTGTTAACTCAACATACTTCACAGGATATGGGTGCTGGGCTTCAAAAATTTTAGCAAAGGGTTCTCTGCCCAGTTGCTAGATGGGTGTGCCATGATGGGCATGGCCTTGTCGGCCTCCTGTACCACAGCGAGGTGGGTGGGTGGGTTGTTACCCTCTCTGGGCTTCAGAGGTTTTCCTTGAGTCTCTGGGAGGGCGAAAACTCTCCCCGGGCTGCGGAGGCTCTCTGGAAACTGGAAACAGGCCCATTTCCGGCCTCCCCGAACTTTCGGGAGGTCTGTTTTTCATCCTCCCCGGGCCTCAGTGTACGCCTGCACTTACCTGCATCCAAAATGGGCTGTGTGGGGACTCCTGGGAGGCGGGGGGGGGGCAGCCAGAAGTAGGATTTGGGGGATCTCTGAACTGCACAGAATCTTACCTAGAGAGTCTCCCAAACCTCTGAGAACTCCCAGTAGCCCACCCCTAGTTATAGGGGTAAATTGAGATGCCCATATATGCCCTCTTGAACTCAGTGAGGAAAAACAAGAAGATATCAATGCAATTGTTCATTCCATTTAATTTGCATGCTCTCTAATAACTCTCTCCTAGTTAAGAGAAAGAGGTTTTTTATAAAGTCCCCCACCCTCACTGTGAAAGGCACAAGTTCATTCATGAAATCCGACTTTAGTGTAAGATCCCAGCTTTCTTTGCTTCAGTTTCAATGGGGAGAGAAATTGTTTCTGGATGGTATTCTTGTGGCTTCTGATGCGCAGCTCAATTGACCATAAGAGTGCTGGTCACAAAGCAATTTCAGACTCGGGTAGATTGAATTCCCTAAGTATTTCTCTCCCCCCCCCCCCGCTTTTAATGTAAACAGATATTACTTCTGCTCAAATATACAGGCCAAATAAGATTTCTACAAGGCGGAAACTTTGTCCTCGGCATCATTCAAGGCACATCTACTTACCAGATGAGGTCAGTGAATCCTTTATGGTGGTGCATAGTAGAAGAGAAGCTATTCAGCATGGAAAGAATGCATTCCAGGTAGAGAAGCTGCAACTGCCGATTCTCACTGAAAAAAATGGCAGCACAAAGCATAGCAGGTTCATTTCTACAGAGATAATGAAGAAGCAAGCGCTGCATACTTTCCCATGAGCCAGGAAAAAGGAAGTCCTCTCCAAGGGCATGGCAAGAAAAAGTAGCTGTGTGCAATTGTGGGGGTCAAAACTACACCTAGAAAAAGCATTATGGGGGTCAAAGCTATACCAAGTGCTGTTGAATTTATGTTTCCTGACAAAGAGATAAAGGGAGACTAGTATAGATCTGTTTCAAGCTATTTAGCTCTCATCAGCTAGCTTTTCCCTTCTGGGATTCTGGGAAGGGTATGGCTAGCTGATGAGAGCTAAATAGCTTGAAATAGATCTATACTAGTCTCCCTTTATTTCTTTGTCAGTAAATATAAATTCAACACAAAATAGTTTGTTGCGAAAGCAACTGCCTGCAAAGGCTCCTGGATTGGGGCTGAAAGGTGAAAGTGGAAGCAGTATGCTCCGTCCATAAGTGGGTAGGACAGGTTGCCCGAATTTAACAATTGCAGGGATTCATTTAACCACTGTAGCAAGAAAGCTCATAAAATGAAAAAAAAAAGTCCGCTTAACAAATGTCTCCCTTAGCAACAGAAATTTCGGGCTCAATTGTGGTCATAAATCAAGGACTGCTTCTGTATGCAGAAATATGACTAGGGTGCTGTAAGTTACTTCTGTGAACTGAATCATGTTCTGGTCATAGGCAATTAGTTTATACATCATCACCTTATACTGAAGTTTTGGAAGGGTATTTGTGTTATTGCATATTTCCTGTCCATTTACTGAAAGTTGGGTAATCTTACTATTATAGTCATATGTCTGGTTCAATATTTTTGTGTACAGAAGACTGCTTTTATGCATAACTGCTTTAAGGGCTGAGATATTTTTTTCAGGTTGCTATTATTATTATCAATATGTACCCTCCATATAGCTGCCCAAATAAAAATATGCATAGCAATAGCATTTAGACTTTTATACTGCTTCACAGCTTTTCAGCACTCTCTAAGCTGTTTACAGAGTCAGTATACGGCCCCCAACAATCTCTTACAGAGCTTGGAAGGACGGAAGGCTGAGTCAACCTTGAGCTGGTGAGAATTGAACTGCCAAATTGCTGGCAGCTGGCAGTCAGCAGAAGTAGACTGCAGTACTGTATTCCAACCACTGCACCACCGTGGTATACACATACAAGTAAAATGAAAAGGTTCCAGTTGCAATGAACATTTTATTCATCATTAAAAGGCAGCAATGGGAGACAAATTAGAGTTCCCATTTTATATGAAATGCTGTGACTGGAAAGTTTCAGTTTTATATCATTGCCCCATGTGATCACAAGCAGGGTCTTCACCATCCAGGCAACTTAGTACTCCAGGAGATAATCATTTAAGTATTTTGATCTAAGTCACTAGGGGTCTATACGCAAGTACCAAATTCTGAAGCATATTAATCTTCTCTAATTTTTCTTCTGCTCAACAATTTCACTGTGCTTACAAATAACTCAGCAAGAGAAAACAGAAATAATAACAATATAGTTAGATACTATACCAAGTAGAAAATAATGAAACAACCCTCTACCTTACTGCCTTTGGTGAATTTCCCTACCTCATTTTTTTTTAAAAAGATGATGCTATTGTTGGAGAAATGGAAATCTCTCTTCGCTTGATGCCTTGCTTCATTCATATGTCTCCGAGCACAAACACATTATGTTTTGAAGATTAATTTAAAAATTCTAAACTGCAAACTTGCAAATACATACCTTGTTTAGATATGGAGACATAATAATGCATGCCCAAGGGTTGTTAATATTTTAGGGTACATTTCTCCATGCTTGTTTCTGATCTAGCTACTTGGGAAGCAGATAAATGTATGGTTGTCTTCTTCAAATACCCGGCCGAAGTATACTATCCCAATGATATACTATCAGTAATGTAAAATAAGCATACTGTATTTAAGGAGACAGACACAGAGAGAGATTTCCTAAGAGATGGGCAATTAGAAGAAATGAAGCACTACAGGAGAAGAGCATAATGAATTATTCTACATCTACAGGCCTGAAGGAAAGCAGAGCTGGCTAGATTTAGGCTTTCTGTTTAAGATATGGGGGCACGGACATTGCTTCCTACTCAAGATTGCTCATTCTCAAGTGGGGAGAAAAGAAAGAGAGAAACACCCTCTCCCCAATTCCCTTCCGTGTTTTTTGTTGGTACCTATAGAAAAGGAAAAATAAAAATGTTTCATTTCTGTGTATGCTTTGGAGTCCCACTTAAAATTTCAATGCTTTTTCTTTCCTTACTGTTCACTGGGATTTTTAATTTTTTCTCTATGTTTACTGGTGGATAATATCTTTTTCTCAAATTCTGCTACACATGCTGGTTGTTGAATGATTCTAGAGCCATGTTGGCGAACCTATGCCACGTGTGCTGGGAAGTGGCACGCAGAGCCCCACTATGCATGCATGTGCGCTGCTGCCTGACAGCTGATTGTCGGGTATCTGATGCGCATGTGCAGGGGGAGGAGGGGATGCGCGGGAGACATGTGCGCATGTGCAGGGACGCTCTGCGCACGAGGGGATTTTGTGCGCAAACGCAGATGTGCTGCATGCGAGGGGGGAAAGCTTCTCTTTCCAGAAGCACTGTTGAAATAATTTAAAACATACCCGTCAATGCGACACATTTCTCTAACAAATTGCATGCAATTAAAGAGTAATTAGATATCACTTGCAAATAATTATAGTCATTTAGGTGCACAAGTAATTGCAGTTCCTAAACTTATAGAAATTTATATACTATTACATAAATTATCATAATAATTACTGGGAACAATAATTGTCTGCTCCTCGAACTACATGATCTGTAGTTGTCCAATCCAATATTCAATTAATTTTCTACAATGAAACTCATGTACTACAATGTAGCACATCAAGAACTAATTTGCCAAAATGTGTTCTACCACACAAGGAAACTTGTTTACTGCTAAGCTCTTATAGAGAGCATTCTTAATGGTAACAATGCAAAAAATGAGGGCTATCTTTTTAAATATTCAAAATGCAATAGAAATTAACATCTCAAACAGGAAGTAGAGTAACAAAACCAAAACTAATACTGCAAGAATCGGCCTGGAAGACTGCACTTGCCAGAGCAAATATCTGCCACTGAAAAAGTGCAGCATTTGTTTTTTAGTAATATGTTCTGCATGAGGCCCACATTTTCAAAATCATATAAAACTTGTTTTTCATAGTTTTACTGCTGATGGAATGTAGGTGTTTAGGTACAGAGAGTATGCTGGATACAGAAAGTGTACATGGCTCTGAATATCGTCCGGGTAATGTTATGCTTGTCAAATTAATCACCAGCTAGTACAAATTTAAACTTGATTCAATAGGTCAGAGAGGAAACCCAACCAAGAAAAGGAATAGATTTTTCTCCCTAACTCCATTTACGTTTAGAAACACTTGCTTACCTGATAGCTGTCTGAAGTTTTTCACAAAGGACCATGAAGACAGAGACAACATCATCACAGAATGACTCAGTGGTGGAATCTCCAAAGTAAATAAAAGGCATGCATTAGCAGCTTCAGATATATACTACACCAAAATTAGACACATGGAATATCTTCAACCTTGGCGACAGGATGCATCACACAGGGATGTGGATGACTGGGATATGATATTGCAAGAAAAACTAGAGCCATTCTGTCAAGAATCTTACCAGCTCACAAATCAAATAAGTGACTATTTGGAATGCATAATCTACTGAGTGTGAATTCTGCAAATTTCTCTATAGAGCATATCACTTCTAGTGATCATATTAGCATATCGTACAGTTATAGAGATTATGGGAAGCAATTATGAGCTGACTCATAACAAATCTATTGGGATTTCAGATGTCAACACACACTTGACCTGTTTCAACCTATGCCAAACCTTTGAAAAAAAGATAAAACCAAGAGCTGACATTTTCTTGGTATACGTGAAGTAATTTCTACCATTGTTCAGTCATTAGCTACATGAAACTACTAGAAGCTATTCATATTCACTGCAGCCTTGTATGCTATAATTATGCTAGAATCTGACTCATGATTCCCAATCAGCTTCCCATCTCCCCTGACCAATGAAAATGGTAGTCTAAGCCACATGCATAAGATACTAGTTTTAAAAAACTGATGTAAAATAGGAATACATGCAAACTAAATATTGGAGCAGGGTCCCCAACTCCAGGGCTGCAGCCCACTTCCAGGGTGCAGCTCTTTCAGAACGGGGCCATGCAAGCTGTATATATCAGAGGCAGGGAATGTCTTTGTTCATGTCCTTTCAAATGTTGTCCTCAAACTCCTTTGCCACTGACCAAGAAGTTGATGGGAATTGAAACAGTTCCTCAGCTTGAGTCTGTTCATTTAACAACTGTTCGGAGTTACAATGGCTTCAGAAAGGGAGCTTTGTGGCTCCTAAAGCATTTCTGCCTGACACCAATCTTTGTGCCACCCACCCACAGTCAAATGATCACAATCTGGGTGCTTAGCATCCTGTTCATACTGACAACCGGTTGCCAAGTACTTCACGATCCTGAACATCTGAGCACTATTCCTGCATCCCATCAAATCTTTTCTGTCAATGGAGGGAAGCTGACATCCTCCCACAGGGAGCTGAAATGGAGCTTAAATCTTGATGATTAAAACTCGTATTTCTGTATCCTGCCAAAAGAGTTCTGTGTATCAAGGAGAACTGATATCCTTTGGCAGGCAGCTCTTTCAGCCTACCAAAGAATATCAGTCCCTGGAGATGAAATGGAGCTAAATTCCAAGCAGGATTTTCAGGTCCTGAGAAGAGAGGCAGAGCAATAAGAGCATTGAGTGCTTCAGGTAAGTAGGGGAGGCCTGATACAGGTGTCTCTCCCTCAGAGGCTGAAAATTCTCCTTGGATTTCAACAGGGAAGGTTTTTAGCTCTTGAGTGGAACCTCATCCTCCCAGAGGAACCCTGTACTCCTTACCTGGGACGTCATCCATTTAATGATGACAATCGAGAGTGTTGGGATTGTGATCATTTAAGCAAAATAGTCACATGAACAGTCACCTGATGTTTTGCTTAACAACCGCTTTGCTCAATGACTGAGATTCCAGTCCTGATTGAGGTCATTAAGCAAGGACTCCCTATATTAAGTTGACTACCTCCAGTCTTTTTTGTGAAAAAAGAAACCATAATTTTGCATAAATATGAAAGTAATCAATAAATCATTTTGTCAAAATTAATTAACTGATACCTGAATTCTTGAAACCTTGAAGAACTCCTTGGCTTTCGGTCATCTATCAAAGAAGAATAGATGTATTATCAATAACACAGACAAAATAAAAGTGGCAATGATACTTAAGACAAAATCTCTTACTTTACACTTTGTAGAAATTTGCTCCTGAAGCAGAAAAAAGTCCATATTTGTCTAACTCAGATAAAACCTGATCCAGAGAAAAATGTCAGAGCCAGTAAAAAATTACCTTGACTTTTTTTTGGATAGGCTTTAATATTTTTAAAAACCTATTTATAAATTCAGTTTTGGGATCATTATACCAATTCTAATTTAAGCATAAGCAGCAAAGACCAGTCCCATTACAGATGCCTGAGTGACTCACTGTAGTTTCTTGTTTTTGTCGTAATTGTAAAATCAAATCACTCAACATCTGGCTGAGGGTTGCCCGTACAGCTGTATTAATACTCCGTTGGTGATAACTGGAAATGTAAGTTTCAATACAAACCTATTGGGGAAAAAGGAAAAGAGACAATACAGTAATAGCAATACAATTATACTGGTTAGAAGTTAATGTACAGGAGGTCCTCAACGTATAACCACAATTGAGCCCAAAATTTCTGTTGCTAAGTGAGACATTTGTTAAGTGAGCTTTGCCCTATTTTATTATCTTTCTAGCCAGAGTTGTTAAGTGAATCACTGCAATGTTTAAGTCAGTTGTTAAGTGAAGCTGGCTTCCCCATTGACTTGGCTTGTCAGAGGGTTGCAAAAGCTGATCACATGACTCCGGGATACTGCAACCATCAAAAATGTGAGTCAGCTATTAAGCATCCAAATGTAAATCACATGACCATGCCACAAAGATCATAAGTCACATGTCAGTGCCGTGGTCACTTTGAATGGTCATTCAGCGAAATATTATAAGTCAAGGACTACCTATATTAGACTATTCCAGATATCTATCAATATATATAAGTATCCCTCTCTCTCTTTATTTTATCTTATTATACAGCTGAGTATTAAAGTCTCATTTCATAATAATATATATAAAATAGAAAACTAATAGCAGTCACATTTTGGTATCTAGGTATTTTTTTAAAAAAACACTTTGATAGAAGCTGCTTGCTTAGAAGAGTTCAAGAGACTGAGGAGGGAATAATAACTTCTCCCAAAGCAATTATATGCATTAGAGATACATGACTGACATAAATCTAACATTGTGAATGAAAAAAACCCCATAATCTAGCACGAAGCACATTGTTTTATTAAACAGCTCAAGTTTCATTGCCAATTGACAGAGGATACTCACTTCAGCAATCTTAAGTACAGAACTTCCACTCAATTCAAACGTTGGAGTGTATGTTATGCAGAGCAATACCTAGAGTTAAACAAATACAGCACAAAAGAATTTTAGATTGATGATTCCCTCAATTAAAATCATGTTAATGGTCAAAAGTGATAGCATCAATCTGGAAGTAAGTCTACAGCATATTTGTCTATTATCTGATTGCAAAATCATACAACACATAGAGGAGTTAAAAGCCAGAATAGAACCCCACAGTCTAGTGCAGTCCAACATAACACAACGCAATACAATAATAATACATAATAAAAATAATACAATCCAAATAAAGGCAGCCCATCATTCAAAGATCTCTGAGTAGTTCAAGGATCTTGACATTAACTGTGCTAGTCTTTTATAAGACGTTTATATACTGGCTAGCAATTATGCAAACTGCTGTCTAGAAACTATCAGCATGAAAAAGTTTATAGTGCCAAGGATAAAATTATGAATATTTTAGGACCATCCTGATCCAACCTCTAATGGGGAAAGATCTACAGTGGCAACCAGGAATATCTACCATGCTATGAATTAAATTTACAGGGCGAAAACAGTTTTGTAACATTATAAATCAATGAAATGAGCTATAAAGGACAAATATGACAAATGCCTTGTTTTGCAAGGATACTGAATGACTGCAATGTAGAAAACTGAGAAAATTAAGAATGCCTCTGCATGTAGCAAGTGAAAATGTAGATCCTGTTCAAGCTTGCTCTTGGAAGGAGACTAATGTAATAGAAAAAAATCCTCTCCACCATAACAAAGGAATGAATTTCAATGACATCCATTGGCACGATTTATGGTATTTACTACCACTTTTCTGAATGCAAAATCTAACAATGTCTGAATATTAAATACTTTGCATGATATTGTCAATTTTTAATTGATGTAGCAAGTGTCAATTAGCTGTGCATTTGGCATTTCATAAAGAATGTAAAAAAATGTGCTAAATCAAAATCTTTATACAAAAATGGTTATATATTGTTTATGTTTCAGAGTAATTTATAATTGCCCCGGTTAGAAACCTAAGTGTCACTGCAGGAATCGGTAGTGAAATCCTCAAATCCCAAGACACAATCCAAGGGAACATATAATTAATTGTTATTCATACATTCATCATCTCACAAATGTTGATTCTGGGTAGTACACAATAAAAAAAACCTGTAACACGGTCATGTAAAAACTGACATCGATTAAAAATATTAATATTATGATTAAAAGGCATAGAGAGAGCAACGAATATTAGCAACAATGGACCACTTCAGTGACATTCTTCCCTTGGGCTCCCCAGGCCTCTTGATATAACCATGTTTTGAGGGACTTACAGAAAGTTAACAGGGATGGGATTAATTTCTGCACAATGTAAAGGTGCATGATGGCATGATTGTTTAAATTGTCCTATTATTCACTGACAATCCTGGAAGGTCAGTAACTGACTTTGGGCAAGCTGCTGTCAATCTCTTTAACTTACCCCAAAGGCTATTCTATAAAAAGCTGAAGGAGAATGCTATGTACCGATGATTCCTGGAAGGAAGGTGGGGAATTAATCTAACAAGCAAAGACATAAATAAAACACACTGCTCATCTTTGTGCTTAAAACAACAACTAAACTAAGATTCAGTAAAACAGTGAAAACATGATCCTAATATTAGGCAGTAAATGACAAAATCTGAAGAAGGTAAATATTTCTTTTATCCATCCTGAATAAATGGAAAATTTATGTCCTTGAGTAAACAGAAAGATTTTGAGATAGGTCCTAAAACTCAAAGTGAAGCTGCCTCTTCAACTCCTTAAAAGAGACTGTTTTCCATTATCAATTATCAACATAAAATCCGACACTGCACAATTTAAATCTGATTATTTGAAATGACAAGATATCCATATAAGGTCATTGTATTATTGGGCTTCATGGAGAATAAAATAGATGCTTACACACTGGAAAGAGAATGGAAGTTACTGGAAGTAACTTTCTTTAAAATGTGGTCAGTTAAACCCTGTTTTATTTTAATTAAACAATGTTAGATTCTTGTCTTGCACATGCCCAGAAGAAAGTTCCCTCCAGTACTGAATGGCCTTGATAACATTGTAGATTTTAATCACAGCTGGAGAGCTTTCTGACATAAGAGAAAAATATTGTTTTTGACTTCCAAGAAGATGAATATTACCCTGATGGGTTCTCAAAATCAGTAAGATAAAACCAATTCTGATTTTATTAAATAGAAAACTATATTCCTACAACTCAATTTGGCAGTATTTTCAAGCACTTGTATGCTGGCAATCACCATTTAATATAATTTGAACCTTTCAAAATAATTGCAGAATGTTAAAAAATACAGTTTTGGAAAACAGCAACACATTTCAGTTCAGAAAGTAACTTGCAGTCTCTCAAGAAATAGTTAAAATGCTCAGATTAAAAGAGTAGGATTTGTATTCTTGTTATTTTCAAATAGCTGTCCTGGAATAAAGTATTCTGTATTTGCAAAGCTGCCAATCTTTTAATTTATTCCATCTGGAATCACAGTTATTTTTAGAAACTTTGGAGGGAGAGGAGATTAATAGCCTAACATTGGCCCAACTACAATTTTAAGAAATCTCTACCACATGAAAACCTGTTATAGGAGAACATATTGCTCAAAAGCATACCATCTGTATATGAAGTTTGAATACTCTTTGCAAAATTCATTGCATCAAATTCCTAATTCTTTTCCTCGTATTTACTGATTATCTGCTGCAGTGGTGAGTAGCTGATATGAATTCAGTACTGTTAAATGAAATAGTTAATTACAAAGTAATAGGCCTCATATTATCTAGCTACTCAACTACTCAGAATAAATATTTTTCTAGTGCCAGGAAGCTACCACAATTCACATTCAGTGGAACATGGATAAAATACTGTTGCAATAATTTGATGTAATAATGGTATATGAGAAAGACCCTGATAAAGGGAGCAAAGAGATACTGCATAGAAAATGGTCAGTTAAGATGGGGCATAGCCCACAGCTGCATAATGGGCTCAGAAGAGATCCTCTCTAACTTCTCGGACAGTAAAGGAGACAACGGGAGATTTGTACCTGCACACCTGCCAGAGTGATGTTGGTTAGCCTTCTCGGATAAACCAGACAGGAAACACGGTCAGATGAGATATTTTATTGTGTGGTTACATTAACAGAACCTTGCAAATCTGAAAATACATATCTTCCGTTGTCTCCTTTACAGCTTAAGAAGTTAGGGAGGGTCCCTTCTGAACTTCTTTCTCTGCCCATTGTGCAGCTGTGTTTCTTCTTATCTGACCATTCCCTAAGCAGCATCTCTTTGCCCTATTTCATAATCAACAGATATAAAAATATATACCAAGAATGGGTAAGAACTGGGTATCTCTCCATCCCTCTCTCCCTCCCTCCCTCCTTCCCTAGTTCTGATTACAGTTGATATTGTAATTGTAGTCTCCCAGCATTCCGATTTTGCTCTGACTTGCATTTATGGGATGGACTATTCCACATTATTTAGAGGCTTCTCCCACTGTTTACAAATACTATTTGTAATCCTGAATGCAACAAACCACTTTCATTGGCTGGATGGATATTCTGGATGGAATGGAGAATAATTTTAATTTTCTGACATAATTACATATGGTATTCCCAAGGATCTCTAAACTGATATCTTTACAGATAATAAGCATTGACCAAGGTCTTAAAAAAGGCAATATGATTTAACAGTAGAATTGTTAAAATTAAATCCAGTCCTCTGATTGAAGCACATCTGTGCCACCCACTAAAAAAAAGCAAAATAAACTGGGAAATATATATACATACGTAAATACGTAAGAGTTAAATACTCCTTCAGTGTACACAGCATGATATGTTTAATTATGAAGAGGATGAACACAAGAGCTTTCTATTGTGCACTGGAGCTGTGAAATAGTTTTTTCCAGTGATTAGAAACAATTACTCAGAGTGATGGATGCTTAAACATTTATACAAACTCTTATACAGGCTTGGAATAACTGTAAAGCATGTGATCTATTGGATGTTCCCTAAAGAAGGAATACATTAATCCACTGGGCTAAAACAGATATCAGCCTAAAGCAAGAAAAATGTCCGCTTAGGAACAGCAGAAAGAAGATAATATTCATCCCACAGTGGCGCAGTGGTTAGAATGCAGTACTGCAGGCCACTTCTGGCAGCGGTATGTAATTTGGCAGATTGAATCTCACCAGGCTCAAGGTTAATTCAGCCTTCCACCCTTCCTGAGATGGGTAAAAATGAGGACCCAGATTATTGGGGGCAATATGCTGACTCTGTAAACCGCTTAGAGAGGGCTGTAAAAGTACTGTGAAGCAGTATATACGTCTAAATACTATTGCTATTGTTATCCCTGGCTCTGGGTATAAAATTCCTTATTCAATGTTAGGATTATGCAATATTTTAAAAGCTGGAGGAAGAGAAGAAAAATGTAGCATGTTGACTTTATTGTCATTTGTAGATTTGCTATCCCTGGTCTGGATTGATCAAATTGATTGCTCAGTATAAAGCTAGTTTGGTTCTTCAATGGGAAACTGCCTCAGAGTGACATTTATACATCTTCTCTGAATGCAATATTTCATGTACTTCAAATGCCCAAATATACCCCCTTTAAGTCACTAGATTCAAAATTGTGGTATTTCAAGAAGCACTTTTAAACAGGGATTTGGGAAATGCCAAATAATTTATAACAGCGATTTAGAATGACTAAAAATACTTTAGCTCCTGTTTTGCCAGTCTGACAGAACAAGGAAGTAATTATAAATGACATTTGACATTTCCAGAGTAAATACTATAATGAGTAGCAGAGGAGATTTGCAAACGCCGAATGGTCCACCTTGCTGAAACAGAAATGTCTTTTACTACTGCAAAGCCAGTTTTAGCTACCCTGAAGTATCTTAAACCTCATCAATTTGTAGCTATATAAAGAAAATAAGAAATATTATGAGCTTAAATATGGCTTAATAGAGCATTTACTTTATCTCCCATCACAATCTGATACACATATAATAGATGATATACTATTGTTCTCAAGGCTATTTTTTACCAGAATTCACTGCAGTTAAGTACTTGATATATTAACATGCTATTATTTCTTGAATATCGTATTTTGAATGGGGGGGTTTAGAAGAGAGAGGGAAATCTTACTGAACACACCAGTATTATTTATGTCTAAACAGGCAAAGATAGGATCAGAATGTTTTTGTCGCAGCAAAGTTGAATCTATGAAGAGATTTACATGGAAGAAAATCCAACAGAATCTGATCCATTGTAATGTAATTAAATATCAGTGAGTATGAAAAGTGACTGGACAATTCCAGTCCAATAAATAACATAAGAATCCTACTCAACACAGAAAATCAGTAACAGTGCATCTCTACTTCCATTCGGTTAAGGAAAGATTAATGTTTCTTGAAAGGGACAAGCAACTAACACACCCATCAAATAAATGCAGGTATTGATTGATTGATGTGCCATCAAGTCATTTTCAGCTCCTGGAGA
This sequence comes from Hydrophis major, assembly GCA_033807585.1. Lineage (NCBI taxonomy): Eukaryota > Metazoa > Chordata > Lepidosauria > Squamata > Elapidae > Hydrophis > Hydrophis major. The sequence continues at coordinate 322,566,682 of CM066328.1, read as the reverse complement.
TCACATAGATAGATTTTGTCCATGAAAATGCAGATATAAACCATTCTTATTTTATCCTACTCCTGTCTAGGTAACTCCTGTCTAGGTTTATTCATTTTGTAATGGAATCTTTATTCCATGTCTGCATGACACATGAGACCTACTAAATTCATGAAGATTAATTATTCCAGAGTCAGGGTAAAAAACAAAGAACAGTTTATCAGTGTATATAGTCATCATCTCAGTCCAGAGATTCTTTATCACTTTAATTAACATGAAAGAAGTAATAGCTCACAAATACTAGAAAAGGTCACTCCTGTCATTGATTCAGGGAAATAGTTGAACGGGGATTAATTAGTTATTTTCATCTTTCTTTGCATGCAGCTGCTTTCTCAGCACTTTTACATTTGAGGATAATGAGGAAAGCTGGAACAAGCCAAACCCAGGAAAAAAGATACCCGATAACTCAATCAAGTCTCTTCTCTACCAGAAAGTTGCCAATTTTTTTGTTTCCTGGAAGAACACTTCCATGTTCACAATTTAGCAGTTTTACCGCTAAGTTGATAAAATGAGCTGGAAAGTTCATGTCTACTGAGCAATTTTTGCAGACATCTCACAGCCCAAAACTGATATTAACATAAAATGAATAGACTTCAAAAAGAAATTGTAAATCTAGCTAACTGATTATAGCAAACCCTAAGCAGAGTTTTCAAATCAATCTTTTTGACTTGGTGACACATCTAGATTTTTGAGAAGTTATTAAGGACACCATTACCCAATGAATACTGCAAGAGGAAATGACACTTTGAATCATCAAATGTCTGCTGTGATGGACACAGTCAAAAAACACCAATGTCAAATAAAAACTAAAGGAGCAAGTATATAACAGAATTGACACCTTAGCTGCAAAATACACATTCTGTTTCAGATTAATCCCAACATAGGAGCCTAAAAACCTAATTTCCGGAATATAAAAAACAATGCCTTCATCCAGGGCTGTCAAAGTCCCAGCCTGCAGGCTGGATGCGTCAGGTGCTGGCCACACCCACACCCACACCCAGTTTAGCGAAGGGGAAAAAAGTCCTGATACATCACGTAACACTACCGTGATGACATGTGTTTGACACCCCTGCCTTAATCACTCATTGTTTTTTCAGTCAGGATTGATTGCCCAGAAACATACTTTTCTTCTGGACCTTCTTTTCAAAATAATGTGAACAAGTCACATTTATTGACCTGCTTTCCCAAATTCCTGAAAGGTTGCCCATAGACCTTCCTCATTTCTTCCATGCTGGGTTATGCGTACATCACTATCTCAGCCCTAACTTCACTGCCTTCTCTTTCACTTCATGGATCACACCCAGAAGACTTCCAGTTCCACAAAGGTTCCACTTCCAGTAACTAGATGCTATTTGGTTTTTCAGGTTTACGCTTTTGAAGAAGCATGGCATTCATAGAACTTTAATCAGATCTGGCCTATACAGAGAACGGCTGAAGTGCCTTGGAATTCTCTGCAGGAATAGGCATTCATTACTGATAACATTCCTCAGTAATAATCAAGGACAGCTTGAACATTTCGAATTATATTCTCAGATGTTCTATAGTTTTGAAAAGCTAAAGTTTAATTGTTAATTGCATAGTAGACAAGGAATATTAGATTTCAGCTTTCTATTTGTGAAGTTTCCTGGATATTCTTACTTTTTTAAATTTAAAAATATGAGAAATAAGAAGGATTTGAGAATTTAAACAAAATTCAATAAATTTTCATTTGGAAACACTGACTTTGAAAAAAGCAGAAAAGAATATTTTTGTCTTTGGAGTATTCTAAAGTCCTAGTCAGGTGTGAAAAACCAGGTCCTCATGTGAAGGTCCAATTAAATTGATTTACTGCTAGAAGCCTATGCACTAGAATCTTCTCAACTAATGTTTAGAACCTGCTTGGAATTAGACAAGGGCCAATGAAATTTGGGTGGGGTGGTTTGGCCTTAATTGTGGCTAAGTAAGGATTCCAGACTGATCCCTGTTCTAACTCTGCTCCTAGGTTCTGTACTCCTTCTCCAATCCAACATAACACTCCAGAATAGCGACCATACTGGTGGCTTTTGAATTGATAGAAAGGAATGGCAACCTTTTCAATTGTTCTACCTTAAAAAAGCTATTTCAATTCAATCCCTTTCAACCATCCTCTCATTAAACTTTAAAATCAAAGTTAAACTATGAAAAAAATGGGTTTCTTTGTGGAAGCTGAATATCAAGACAGCTCACTGTACTATGTTTTGCACTGAATTCAAACTCTTAAAATAGAGTGAAATGGACCTCTTCTGAACATAATTGTGATGTACCAATGTAACAATTACTGCATGTGTGAAAGGCAACATATGCACAGGCTTCAAACATGATCCCAGAGAAAAGCTTTGGAAGATAGATATGAGAGCATAAATTCACCCTGTTTTTCAAAACTTGTATAGTCTTGATAAGTAGAATGACATATGCATCTTACTGAAGCGAAGTACACTATCATAATTTTATTTTTCCCCAGACACGCAGTCTTCCAGAAAGGAACTGCCATGGTAACAGTTAGCAGAACAAGGTTGTATTGATATTTTTCTCATTTCCAATGCATATGGCTGCTTGCCAGATCAGCACTACCACTAATTTAATTCACAGTAATGAAACTGTATGTCTAGGAGTAGCAGAGTGCATTCAATATTCAACGTATTTACAATTCACACATATAGATTCAGAACTTTGAATTCAGATATTTGGAACTAAACATTTCTTCCACAAAAGTGAAGGACCATTGAAGAGCCCAATTTTTTTTTCTTTTTCTCTTTTTTAAGGGAGATAATACAGTATAGCCAACTATACAACTAGGCGAAATTACTTTAGCCTAGCAAACAACTAAAAGTATTCTCTACCCTTGTTTATTAAGGACAATGATGATTCTGATTGTCTCTGCCATTGGCAAGCAACAGAATAGGACTTCAGCATAATTTATGGCTCCTGAGCTTGGAGGGAAGTCCACTTTGTTTCTCCCTCATATTTGAGTGCAGTCTGGAAAACAACAATACCTAAAACGACTCTGTTGGATTCACTGCCTTAACTTCAGGATTCCTCTGAAATTATAAATTTCATGGTTTTCAATGTTTAGCCCAGGTTTAAATTTTTTCTCCTTGTTTCCCATTTTTAAAAAACAAAAATGAAGAGAGTTCCAAAACCTTCAGTGCCTTCACAATGTTTGTGTTATAATAGTCCCAATAAAGGTAATCATCTGGCTATGATTTGGCTTGGATTTGGCTTATCTGTTGCACCCTCACCTAGCCAGAAGATACTAGTTGTGGTTAGTAAGCCAAGATTGGTTTGAATATAAATAATGGTGTATATAATTATTCTGTCTGCAAAAGGCATTTAGCTTTGTCTGTTCGGTCATCAACATGCATACATCTGTCTTGTAGCTGTACCAGCCTACAGACTTTCAACTAAAGGAAGATGACCTTTTACATGAATAAAAAATAATGCAGATGATGTCCTGCAGATCCAGGCTTACAATAGTAAAGAATAATCCAACTGTGTCACAAGCATAAGAGCTAGCTTTATACTGTGGCATAAAGTAATTCAATCAAGGGACAAAACTGACTCCAGAACTGCAGAGTTGAGTCAGATAGGAAGCCTGTCCTTCAAACAAGCAGGTATTGACGTCTGTAAAACACTAACCTTCATCACTTCTACCTGCAGGTCCTCATTGAGAGATGGAGTCACTCTGACTGCGTTCAGCATTTGATTAAGCAACTGCTTGTCATCAGAGTCAGTTTCTATGGATACAAATCGTTCATCAGACAGTAGCTTCTGCAAAGAAAAATGGAACTATTTAATTTCAGAGGTTCTCCATTTGATTCTCCCATAATGTTGTTATAAAAATAATATTTACTAGCAAATTACCTTGCTTTTCCAAATGATATAACAGGGCAAGTTTTGGTAGAATAGTAATATCTATTTAATGCATGCAATGCCTATCACAAGATGCAATGAGCCTCACAATTCCTATTGTAGTTTGAAGAGGAAAAGCCTTTATGTTTCAGATAAGGCAAATAAAATCAGAAGATGAGTTCTAGCTCGGGGATGTGGAGACATTTTCACAATCATCCAACCTAGAAGATTCAACCTTGCCCACAAGAATTAAGGATAAGTTAGTTTGCTAACCAACTGATAGAAAACTGGCAAATCTTAAAGCCAAGTGCAGCATTTAATTTTGCCCTTGAAATGCAGAGCAATGCACTCATTCAATACTGTCGGACTAGCACTCAGGACTTTTCTCAAAAAAGATGAATGAAGTTTCTCCTCTCTCATGCATTCAGATGTGGGTTTTTTTCATCTTAAAAGCACCATAGCAACACTTGTCCCAAATGGAATATCTGTAACCATATCTTGGGGTACCAAAGACTTTTGTTTAAAGGATTCATTAGAGAAGTATGTGAGGCCTACAGCACTTACCAGAGATGTCCTTTTGTGTAGGCTTCACAAAGTCCACCTTTCATTTAGTGACATGAAAGGCTTCTTCTTAATCCATAAATATTCACTGCAGCATTGTCCCCCAACTGGAAGTGTGTCGGTGTACAATTCCCAAGAGAGCTGGCTGAGAATGCTTTAAGCAGATATATTTTGAGAGCATCAAATCTGAGGAAGGCTATTACAACCAGGGATGTGACAGCTCAGCGATTAAGACACTGGCCTTGTTGGTTCGAAAGTCAGCATCCCCGGTTTGAGACCTTAGCATTGCGCGATGGGGGGAGCTTGCCCACCTAGCAGTTTGAAAGCATGCAAATGCAAGTAGATAAATAGGTACCACATTGGTAGGAAAGTAGCAGCATTATGTGCATCTTTGGCATATAGCCATGCTGGCCACATGATCACAAAATTGCTTTTGGACAATGTTGGCTCCCTTGGTTAGGAAATAGAGGTGAGCATCACTTCCTAGAGTCAGACATGACTTGCACAGGAGACCTTTACCTTTACCACCTGTAAAGGTTTTGCCCAGGATTAATCCTAATGCATAGTCCTGCTTATCTTCCATATCATTTTATGAACCTGCATGCTTTTAAAGTGTATAATCAAGTTTTCATATCATTCACTTTCCCTGTCAACCACTTATTTCATTCAATAACTCCAAATCTGGTCAAACGTTAGCTACCTACCTGCATCCCTGCTAGAGCTTGCTGTGCCAGTTTCATATTCTTGCTCTCCAAAGCAAGTTGCAGCGGAAGGAGACACTTCTCCCTAGTGAAAGAGAGGTTTCTTCAGAACTCAGAATCAAGTAGCTTATATTTCTATAATTAATGTTTCAAAGTTTATTTTACTTGTAGGTAATGTAGCCTCCCTTTGATCCATACATGAATGACAAAGGGAGCGGATGCAGCTACGTTGTTAGCAATCTCTTCATTGTGATCATTTGTTCAATCATAGGCAACAAAATTATACAACTCCTATAGTTATTTTCCTCTTTGGGGGCCTTTTCTGTTCTTTTTCTTTAACTGATATCAAGGGATAGATCCAGTGGTGGGATTCAACTGGTGTAACAACTGGTTCAGTGAGTGCACCCTTTGCGCACATTTTAAAAACAGCCATTTTCAGCTCTAAAGCTTACCTTCTGCTGCAGCCCCGGTAAGTAAAACAGCTGTGCTGTGCAAATCAGCTGGGCTTCAAAACAAAGAAATAAAAGATAGACTAGGGCAGAGGCGGGTAGGCAGGGCCAAATGATCACCGGAACTACCGGTTCACCTGAACTGGTCCGTACCAGCTGAATCCCACCCCAGGATAGATCAATAATCCATCGTAACGGTGATTCAGCAAGACAAATTTGAGCCAGGATTTAAAGCTGAATAGAACATAAATATAACAAACAAAGACATAAAATATCTATCTACGTTTACAGCCCAAAGTGGGAGTGTCGGAAGAAGATTGTTTGTTACACTTGAGTAGAACAATTTTATAATCCATTTTAGAAAATTAGATGCCTTTTTTTTTTTTTAACCCCAAAGTGTTCTTCTGACTTCAAAGCTGTTGTTTTCTTCTATTACAAAGAGAAATGATCTCCTCATCAAAATTCCATGTAGCCAATAATTTCTGCAAAGTTCTTGAACTCTGTATAGTAATATAGAACTCCTTTTTCAAAATTTGGATAGGATTTTTTTTTAATGCTTTTGCACAACACAAAACCTGTCTTGGATGATGTCCACTTTTAGATTGCAAAAACAACCCTTATAAGAATTAGATTCTAGCTTGATATGAATATACTGCAAAACCAGCAATCAATGTATAATAATCAAATGGAATATTGCTCCAGCATCCTATACTCCATTAAGAGTATGGATAGGATAGTCATTCAATTCATATTTCAATAAAGTCAATTTAATTTAATTTTTTTAAGCCTGATAGTGATCAGAATTCAAACACAGTATAGTTTTCATACTTCCTAAAAGTTGGAAATCAGGTTTTTTAAAGTCATGTATTAAGAGAAATTACAGATTAGAATGCACACAATCTTAGCCTGTTTTTTTCTTAATATACACATTTTTAATATTCATATGAAGAATAATATATTTATCAGGAAAATGCATATCAAAATAATTTGTTATAACAAAAATATTTATTAGAAAGAAATTAATAAACTTTTATCTAGAATTTTACTAAAACATTTACTAATATGCAAAATGGGCTGGAACAAGATTGTATTTCAATAAATGTGAAAGCTACAGCAAACTGATATGGAGAATGCCATAGCAGTATTAACAGCATTATTCATATGTTAACAGAGAGAAATTCCTCATAATGTTATAAACATAAACAATAAACAGTCTCCTGTTTTTCAATGGTATCAAAGAGGTATGTAAAGCAGGTAATTCATTTCATGAAACAATAAGGCTCTCTTTGGCCATCAATTTTAGTTAAAAGTCTATGAGATATAACCAGAGGGAATGGGAATTTATCCATTCTTATTTTCAACATCAACAAAGCTGGATTATTCAGGCAAGAACCCAAAAATCCAGCATTCAAACCTCCACCCTTACTACTACAAACGTAAAATACCCTAACATCCAATTTGTGATGCAAGTAAATCCTTAGATATTAAAGTCTATGGGTTGGATTTGAAAGGATAATGAGAAGATTATTTCTGAACCCATTCTTCCTTTCTAACATCGAGTGTAAGAAAAGAACAAAGCAACGAAGCAAAAGCAGAAAAAAGTACATTCTGAACATGTTTGGAAACCTAGCTTGATTCTGCTATATTTATTGTGCCCTTAGAAACAAAAATCTCTGTTGCCACTATTATTACTGTATGGCAATCATCTAGACATCAATCTGGCAAAGGAACAAATTCTAGCAAAGCTGATGTAGTGCATTACAACTAAAATCCACAAATACATTGATTGTCAGAAAACCCTTCAGGTAAAGATACAACATTTTAACGGATAAAATTGGTTTATTGGTAAACTATGGAACTAGTTAGGTTTAAAAAATCTTGAAGACTATTAGATGGAAGCAGAGAGATAGAGGAAACTCTTAATTTCCTATTAGTGGTCATCTGAAATGTTTGTCCTTATTTAGACCTGAGTACAGTATTGTAGGGAAATATATTAAAAATCACAACCTAATTCAGTTAGTTAACCTCTTAGCCAAAGAGGTTTTAACTGAAGCTCTGATTTAGCCAAAGCTCTGATTAATGTTATGGGACCTTCTTAATTCCCATCACAGCATTTAACAATATTAAATACCAATTAGATACTTCCTGTCCTTATCAGCTAAAGTTTTATCACTAATCTCTTCAATCTACAATTTGACCCATCGGATGGTTCCACTAGCTCCAAAATGCTAGAGTTTGAATTTTAACACTGCAATGGGGAATAAAAAGCTAAACCAAACAACTGTAAAATAGGCAAATGAAGTATAATTTGGAACTGTAAAATGGACAAATGAATTATAGCATGAAATTTCTAAAATCCCAGCCTACTTCAATTGACATACAGAATACAAGTCTAAGAACATGTTTGGAAATGTCCATTCCTTTGAATACAATCCAATTGCATTTGTTACTATGTCTTCAAAGCAGTGAACAATTATTTCGTTCTTCTTACTGAATAAGCATTTTATTTATCATTGTGGCTATACGTACTAGAAGCAAGGAGACTCAGGTTCTACTCTACGTTTAGCTATGGTTGCTCATAGGGTGATTTTCAGCCACATGTTTTTTCTCGGCTCAACCTACCTCACAAAGTTGCTGTTAGAGGAAAAATGGGAGAAAAGAGCACTATGGATGCTACCTTGAATTTTTTTTAAGGAACAGAAAGATATGTCTAATAAACAATAAGAAAGGGATTGTCTGAATTAGTCAGATTATCTAAAATCAGATAACGTACTTAAAGGTTCAGACCAGTTAAAGTATTTGAAATGAAGAAAGTAAAAAGTGGAAATTGAAACAAAGTTTGCAAAAATTATTTCAATGGAAGGCTATCAAAGATTACCAAATCATCTTGGTAAATGTTGAAGCAATTGAATGGAAGCCATTGTTGATGCATGAAATAAGGACATGGGGAAAAGCACTTTTAGATGCACAATCCTGGCAGAAACCCAGGACGAAAAGCATTAGAAAACTAAAAGTGAAAGAAGGAAATTAAATTGTCTTCATATTTTTTTACAACCTGAACCAATTTTACAAAAGTTGCACGCAACTCCCCTGGCCTTTACCACCTTCTGCAAAAGCTCAGGCAATCCTTAAAATTTCCTATCCTACTTATTAGAGCATAAAGGTAGTTCTAAACTTAGCTTTTATTATACCACATAACCTGCAGATGCAAACCAAAGCAAAAGCAACTATTGACATTCTCTTTTTTAAAAAAAATCTAAGTACCGTAATCTAGAACTACAGTATTAGAAAATGTTGTCCAAAGCTAAAGGAAATGACACAACATTTCAGAACATGATTTTCTTCATAAGTGTGAGGGAACAAATGCCATATGGCTAACAATTGTAAGACAAATTCACCATGTAATGGTGGTGTGATTGAGAAAATTATTTCTCCTTTTTTTCATCTATTAGAGCAGAGGTCTTCAAACTTGGCAACTTTAAGACTTATGGACTGAAGTCCACAAGTTTTAAAGTTGCCAAGTTTGGGCACCCCTATATTAGAGCCATAGTTAAAAGGTCAAGAAATAAATTCATACAGAAAATAAGAAATCTTGAAGTCAATTCTGTTCTCACACAAAACGGTTATATTTTTATGGGCACAATACTTTCTTACAGAAGGAAATTTCAAATGACTTAGAGGTTGTTGCCAGTTATTAAGGAAGCTCTTCCTTGCTTCTGTTTTAATATTGATATGTAGTAATGGTTATGACACATGGCTAAAAACTGGAAGTCTGTGTGTTTTAGTCCTGCCTTAGGCAGTCAGCTGGGTGACCTTGGGCCAATTAGTTTCTCTCAGCCCTAAGAAGGAGGCAATGGCACATCTCTTCTGAAGAACCTTGTCAGTCCAGGCAGCCTCTGAAAATAGGACAGAAGTGTGTGTGTATACGTGTGTATGTGTGTGTGTGTGTGTGTGTATGTATATGTATGTATACACACACACACACACGTATACACACATATATATCTTCTGTTCAATTGTGTCCTATACTTGCACTTCAACTTCCATAAATGCTAATAAGTAGCCACTTAGGCTGGACTTTTATCAAAATATTTTTATCAAAATAGTGGGACAGCATTTCACTCTATTATAGACCAGTATCAATCCAGAGAACAAAGCAAATAGGAAATAACAAAGAAGGAAAGCATGGAGATATATTTTGTACTATCCTCCATAACCCAAGGCCTTCTAACCATCAGAAATATGCCAAAGCTATGGCCCCAAAGACAAAAATATAACTAGAACTTCATGACAGATCTGTAATGTTTGCTCCCCTGCTTCTATAGTCGTAATCCTGCTACTGTTATTACCTAATGACATTTTAATGTTTCCCAAAACTTGCACATCATCTAAATTCATGCATAATGCATCATTATCTATAACACTATTATCATCATCAATAACACTATTAGTATGTTTATGGCGTAATGTGTTGTATGAACCCAGCTTCTGTGACTGAAAATATGGTTTATGAATAAGCCTGCCCAACATTGGTTCATTGCACACACTAGGATTAAACAATATATAAGTCATTTTTTTCCTATGAAAGAAGGGGGCATCCAGTGCAAAATTGGTGTCTACTTTCAAACAATTTATTAGAAAGAGAACATGATTCATGATCTCTTCTGAGCTTTTAATTTCACCCATTTCCATTTCTTTACGTATTTTGTGGCCTTTAGACTTTTATAAGCTTTGAACCATGGGGATTTTGTAGAATTGTCTTTCTCTGATTATGGAATTACTATTACCAAAAAAAGCAATAACAATGTGAATTAATGATGGCAGCATTAATTGGGATAGCACTGGAATGCACTTCACAATGGCACTTTAAAAGCTTCTAAGTTAATAACTTCATTTCTTTTCTTCTTCCCCCATTACAATAGATGTGATGTTATTGTTGATTTTGGGGGCTGAGTTTTTACAATAGTTGGGGGAGAGGAAAAGAATGCCCTGACAAACACAGCATTTCGCACCATATTTCAAGCAATCTATGTACTCAAGCATTGTTGAGCATCTCAGAACCACAAATACATAACAATAGTGAGAAAATGGAAAACTTGACCAATGGGACAATTTGCTTTTATCTTAGTTCCTAGCAGTGCCACATGGACTTCAAGAGTCAGCAAATGTAAAACAGAAAAAGACTTTCGCTCTTTCATTTCAAATGTCACTCATAAGCGAAGAATAAAAAAAAATGTATTTCCTACCTTAACTGATAAGGAGGGATCTTTGTAGTAGCATCCAGAGATTCTAATGTTTCTGAATAGAAAAGGGGCAATGAATTGTTTCAGAAAGCATCCAGCATGGAATTGAAAACATACATCAATATATATACACACATATAGACTGACATGAGCAGGTATTCAAGTGTTCAGAACTAAATTAAAATCATCTTTCCCCCAATAAATTATTTTATAGGCTCTGTTCTCTTATTTAGGCCTACTTTTTCCTTGGTAAATTTCCTTTCCATATGGTACAATAAGATATCTCAAATCTTGTCTCTTTAGCTTAAATGATACCATTTCCTAACTTCTATATGAGCTTATTATGCTTATGTAAGAAAATGCACATGAATTATTGTTTAATTAATGTACCAAATTCAAATCTTAAAATAAATAAAAGTATAGTTTTATGATCTATGTTACTTTTTATTGTTTGAATCAGAAGGTTTTACAAACACTAATTTAATCTGAACTGAATGGTATCCATTATTTAAAATCCTCCCTAACCTATTTTTCTCTAACTGGTAAGTGAAAATAAAATAATCCATCCTAGGGATAACGCCATTCCTAGCTCTGAATAAAAAAAAGTGAATTATTTTAGCACACGTTGATGCAAGGATACTTAATTTATTTTAAAACCTCAACAGCGTAAACTTCTTAAATATATTTCAAGGAACATGTTAAAAAGACTATTACTCTACATATAAATAGCAAAGGCAAAACTATCGACCATTTTAAAGTTATAAAAATAGTGAAGCAGCCTAGCATAGAACGACATGCACATTTATATAGCATACCAAATTTATGTCATAACTAAAGAAAGTATATATTGATAAAAAGGTGAGAAGGAGGTACATTTTACATTTTTACACTATGATATCTTGTTTGATCATTTTCTAATCAGAATGTCTTATGTGTTGCAGGTTAGTAGAGGCCTGTGTATGTATGTAAAATGCATGTTAAAAGAGGGTAGAGCTTTGATTACATTTTGACATTTTAATTTCCTCCCTGCAGATACCATCACAAAATAGCTTAAATAAAGGTATTGGCAGAATAATAAATTGCTAGGCACTCACAGGATATTAAGCCAGCAACTTTATAATCCCAATCTATTATTGTTACCATTTTCCTTTTAATATTCATTACCTGCAGATATGGAGATTACAGTAATATTCCTGCTTGGTTTATTGTAAAGTGTCACCAAACCAAGAAAAATGGATTAAAAATGAACAGCAATAGATTAAGTGTATGTTTCATTAAAGGAGAAAAAATATATACAGCTTCCAGCTACAGCTGGAAAACAAGGGCTGGTTGTTTGCCAGGCTGGCCTGCTGCCAGATGCCAATTATTAATAGGCCCTGCTATCGCCATTCTACGGGGTGTTGTCAAGGAGTCTTGGACAACCTTTGAATTATAAAAATTGCCTTCAAAAAGTCCTCTATGATAGTTATTTCATCAGAAAACGGATTTTTGCAAGGGAGGATGCATGGATACTCTGATTACCCCAACACTTGTGACTGGCTAAATTAAATCAGTGTATAGGTAGTCTTCAACTTATCAGCATATGGGTAGCCCTCAATACCATTTGTTTAGGGACTATTCAAAGTTATGATGGTGCTGACAAAAGTGGCTTATGATTGGTCCTCACGCTTACAGCTATGGCAGCATCGCTGTGGTTACCTGACTGCAAACCAGGATCTTAGCAACCGGCTTGCGTTTACCATAATAGCAGCTTCCTGTGATGGTCATTTGTGACCTTCCCAGTTGGGTTTGGATGAACAAAGTCAATGAGTAAGCCAGAAGGAAAAGTCACAAGAAACAGTCATGTGATGTCTCACTTAACAACCTTGGCAGAAAAGGTTATAAAATTGGGTGCAGTCACCTGATGTCTCACATGATGATTGCTTAGTGATGAATTTTCCTATCCCAACTGTGGTCATACGTTGATGGCAACTCCTAGCACATTTCTGTTTTTATCATTTTCCTATGGGCACTTGACCAGTTCTGCACCTTAGGAGCAGAGCCAGTCTGCCTTAATGGTTAAAGCCATGCTAGGAGCACAGACACCCAAGTTCTACCCCTGCCTCACGCACAGAAAGTGACTGGATGACAGACTTGTTGTCCAGAATAACAGAAGTTGCAACTGACTCCAAGGGACCAAAACAAAAACACAATCCAGCTTTCAGAATAGAGTTTTAAAAAGAGCTAAAGAAATAAGCCTTAACACAATCCGAGTACATGGGAGATTTACTGCAGCCGTAGAGGTGACTGTAAAAATATACTGGAGTATTTTTCAGGAGGCAAGTGGACTTTCTGATTTTTCTTGGAAGACCTTTCTCTTGTCTCAGAGCTGAAAAAGCTTCTTGGGTGAGAAGCGAAAGGTCTTCCAAGAAAAACCAGAAAGTCCACTTGCCTCTTGAAAAAAAAGGCACCTTTGGGACAACCATGACCTGCATGACTGAAAATCTCCGTAGATATATATACTGGAGTAAATACATCGGAGATGTGGGCGGAGGAGAGCCCATTGCCAGGAGAGCAAAGGGTCCTTCGACCCGCGCAAGATAGCCGAGGATGGACGCGACGCAAAAGCGCATTGAGAAACGGCACAAAAACACCTCAGCCCCGGGTTTTTAAAGGCAGGTTGGGCGATAACTGGGGGGGTGGGGAGAAGATGCAGCTGGCGCAGAAGGCATTGGAAAAGCAGCCCAGGAAGAGCGGGTCGGCTTTGCTTGCTGGCGCGAAGGAGGTGGAGGAGGAAGAGGGAAGGTGCCTGCCGCCTGCCGCTCGCTTCCTTACCGCTGGCCCAGGTGCAACTCTCCTTGATCGCCTTGTATTTGCTCCCCGACGCTTCCTTCTGCAGCTTCTTCAGGATTTCTTCCATCTTGCCCGCCTTTTCCCGAGGCGCCAAAGGGAAAGGGAAAGTCTCCGGGCCGGGGGTGCGGCGAGAGGGTCGGAGCTCAAGCGCTACATCGGGGCTGCGCGCAGCATCTTAGCGGCAGCTGTAGATGAATCATGCTAAGCTCCGGGATCTGGGACACGTCACTCGGCGCGCTCCTGCCCCTCCTCGCCCGGCAGAGGGCAGGCGGTGACGGCAGCTCCCTGCGGTGGCTGCCCAGACCTCCAGCCACAGCGCCACCAGCGGGAGGGTGGGCCGGACGGGTCGCCGAGGGGCAGGACTGGGAAGCCGGCGTGATCTTTGCTGACGTGGGGACCCAGCCGTTCAGTTTTATTTAGCAAACGGTGCTGTGTGAATCAGACTTGCTATGGTCCTCTCCTAATCCAGACAATCATTCCCCCCCCCCATGTGAATAGCGTCATGCCGCCTCAGAATAAAAAGAGCGCCACGGATCCAAAATACTGCAGCAGAACATTCTTTTCTCTCATTTTGGCAAAAGCAATGGTGGGTTATATTCCCAGGGGCAAATTAGAAGGCATGCCGACATGCCTAGGAACATGCTTGACGCTAAACAGAATCAAGAGAATGAATAATCTAAAATTACCCTGTTACAATCGGAAAGCTTGCCAAGCTCTGCATTGGATAGTTTTAAGCTATTGTTTAATTGGGGCTGACGAGAGTTTGATCGGCGATAGACTCGTTTGTTGAATAAACAGGTTTTTGAGAATGGAAGAGAGGAATAGAAATAGGTTAAAATAGAGTCCGTGCAATTTTAAAAAAACATCCTGCCACCTCATACCCTGAACCATAATATGGAAAGATTGGATGAGCTTCTAAGAGTTAATTCGTTGCCCAATGTAGGAATACGTGTAGAATATTACCTAGAACTACACAGAATTGTAAACCACAAAGAGCCAGTTCTTCCAGCTGTACTCTCCAACTGCTCCCCATATGTTCTCACTACTCAATGAGATGTTTTTCCTCAGATAAAATTTAGAGATTTATAGTGTAGGGAAAGCAAATAGGAAAAAAATATTGGCCTGATTCATATATCTCACTAAGTCACAACTGTTTTGGCTTAATAAGCTCTGTGTACCCAGTGTTGGCCTTTTTGCAAATCATGCAGTTGAGCAAATCCAGCCATCTGTGATTTCTTCAAAGGGGAGGAAAAACATCCAGGCCTTATGTCTGCTTCTGTGGAACTACTGAAAGATAGTGAATTAATCTTTTGTTTATTGGGAGAGGTTTGCTGATGGTGAGTACTTAACACAGTGGACGCAACCTCCAAATTTAACCAGGAATACACTGAAATCTACCAAGTAGATATTAAGCATGTAAGAATATGAGGCCTCTTGAAGAATAGGGGTGGCCACAGTCTATACTAGCAAAGCTAAACTGGATATTCTGATCTAATATGACTATTGGCTCATTATTAAAACAGGTAATAATTTTTTACTGTGTGTCACAGTGATTTGGCCATTCTAATCCACCACTGAGAGTATAGTTCTAAGGGCTGTTTTGCAGCAGCCCTTTATCAATATGCAGGTGCCAAAGACAATGAGAGTTACTGAATTTCTGAATAGAATATGTCCAGCTTTTTAATAGCTGGAACAAATTGGCAACAGTTGGTCAGAAGCAGCCTAATTTCCTGGGTCCATGTTAGCATCTCCATCTCCGTATTAGCTATGCATACGCTCACAACAATAACTGCTAACATTTTATATAAAATTTAATAACTTTACAACAATTAAACCAAAGAACTGGCCTATGGATAATTAAGAACCTGGATATCCTAAATATTGGTTTTAAGATTAAGTAATCAGAGGTACCTTAAGGTGCAATTTTCCTTTCTTTTTTTTTAATTTTATATGGGTTTTCACCAAAAAAACATAATACAAATAAAACATTTTTTTTGAAAAAATAACTACAGGGAAAAATTTGTTTAATGAGAAAAAATAATATGAAATTGAAACAGGACAGACAAAAGTATAAATATGATTTGAATTGAGATAATCAAAATAAAGTTGAGAAAATTAAAAGAGGGGAAAAACTATGTAGAAAATGTAAAACAGTAATAAGATATGGAATAGAACACAAAAATGAGCATGAAATTGAGTTTGTGTCTGTATGAAGAAGTGATAACCCAGGACCATGCTATTTTCAATTTTTCTTTCTTGATTAATAGAGTTATTTTCCGTTCATTTTCAAAGTCATGTGCATGTTCCCACTGATTTCAATAAGGCTTTATTCCCAATAAATATATTCAAGCCACACCCTTAAAAAGGCAATAAGATTATGATGTCCATTACTACTTCTTGAGGTAATTAATTCCTTCGTTTGTTTGTGTGCTGTATAAAAAATATAATTTCTGAACTGAACCTCCCATTGATTTCTTTAAATCAATTTACCGTAAATGATAAATATGTGCTATTTAAGAAATCTTACACAAAAATAGTCAAGCATAAGAGAGATTAAAATTCACAGTGGTTGTATTTATGGTATTGCCCATAACAGCATCATCAATTCTGATAGATTAAAAAGGCCATTGGATCAACCCTCCGGTTCAGCACAGGAATCAGATTAATACATCCCAGACAGATGGCGATGTAGCTTCTCCTTGAATACTTCTAATGAAAAGAAGCCCACAACCTCTCTGGGTAATTGCTTTCACTGTCAGGTTGCTCTCATTGTTAGAATTTCCCCACTAACATTCCATCAGAATCAATTTTCCTGTGACTTAAGTCTACTGTTCTGTCTCCTGCAGTCTGGAATGAGAGATAACTCCTTTGCTTCTGTGTGACGTACTTCCAGTTATTTGGACAGTAATATTTGACAGTACTATTTGACAGTAAAATTTGACAGTAATATTTGACAGTACTATTTAGAGCCAGTTTGATCAAATGATTATGGCATTCAGCTGTAAATCAGGAGTTGGTGAAGTCTAGTTTCATGGCGAAGTTCCATTTCGCCATGAAAAATCAGATGGGTGACTTTGGATTAGCTACTTCCCTCTCTCAGGCAAACCCACCTCACAGAATAGCAATAGCAATCACACTTAGATTTATATGCCGCTTCACAATGCTTTACAGCCCTTTCTTAACTAATTTATAGCAGGGCTGTCAAATTCCCAGCCTGCAGGCTAGATGCGTCACATGCTGGCCACACCCACACCCAGTTTAGCGAAGGGGAAAAAAAAATCCCAATATGTCATTTGATCCCACCATGATGATGTGAGTTTGACACCCCTGTTTACAGAATCAGAATGATTGTTGTTGTGAGATAAATAGGAGTAAGGCATTGGTGGATTAAGGCACACTGGTGCCATAAGCACTGACAAATCTTGGTGCCCCCCGTCCTTTGTACACATTGCACAAATGAAGCCATATTCTCAACTTTGTGGTGCCCCTTTGGGCCTGGTGCCCTAAGCACGTGCTTAGTCTGCTTAATGATTAATACACCACTGGAGTAAGGTAAATTAGGTATGTTTTCCACATTGAGTTATTTATTAAAAAATAAAGCAGAATATAAAACAAATACCTTATTCATATTTTCTTTAAATTTTCTCCATAAGGCTCGGTTTTACAGATCTCTGAGCATCTCTACTGCCTTTCTGTATACTTATTCTAATTTATTAGAATAAAAATGGGGTGTTCAGAACTATTAGTCACCTTATTCAAGGAGTGGCTGAACCAAAGGAGATTCAAGCAGAACGATTATTTGTCATGATTTGGAAATTATATTCCTGTTGATGTTGCCCAAAATTGTATTATCTTCTTTGCAGCTGTATCATACTCATATGCTGTTTAGTATTATTTAAATTTGTTTTATTTTTGCAAATAATCAAATGGCTGCAAGAATGCTCTCCAAATTTCTGACCATCTAGACATATTAGATGCAACCCATATCATTTGGATCATTTGGATCAATGGCTCCTATCGTATTTCAATAACTAATTTTAATGGTTCAGTTTTTTTTATAATTGTGAGTCTGAAAAGGAAAACAATCAGAAAAAATTATATCTTCTCCAACTTTATTTATTTAGGACATGTTCTGCAAGGTGTTTATTGCTCAAGAAGTACTTTAGCAAATAGTAGGGATATAAACCATCTTCACAATTTGTAAGAATATTTCTCACCTCTACTTCCTAAAATACTTCAGCATTTTAACCCTCATATTTGTATCTTCTGCCCTCTAGTGGTTACACAATGGTGTTTATTCAATTTCTTAGCAATGTAGATTTGTAAAGTAGTGTAATTGGATAAAAAGACAAATTACTATATAAAGGCTAGTCAGTTATATTGAAAAGGAATAAATCATGCAATACATCTTTTATAAAAAAAAACTCACCAAGAAAATTGCAGAGACTTGTCCAGGCATTCTCCAACAGTCAAACAAGATTGAATTGGGGTGGAATGGGGGAGATAATGAAAGGAAATAAGGAAATTAAACTAAGTGAGTGCAGTCATTCAGGTGAGAAGCCAAGGCCTCTGTTTCTCTCCTGCATGTAACAGAGAAATCCAAAAGATTGCTCGCCTTTGAAGTCCCCTCTTCCTCATCCAGTATCAGAGATCTGCCAGGAAGACACCTATCCTGAAGCACCACAAGTAGCTTTGACATTGGTGGAGACATTTACTGCACCTCTTTAGTTGCCCAGTCCAGTGTTTTTCACCAGTGGATACCTTCCAGATGTTTGTTATTTAAAGAATGTTTAGTTGCCAGTATTTAAGGGTAAGATCCAATTGGAGGCAGGCATATAAAAATTTAAGAATGTTCTGTCATGGTTATCTCACTAGCATGAACAGATATCTTTCAAAATTAATAGGAATAAGTTCCATGGATTCTGCCATTCATGTAACAATGGCAGGAGGTGGAAGGGGTGTTATTTCTATACCATAACCTTAAAGTACCGTGAAACTGCAATTCCAGAGTATCTGGATGATACAATAGGTGAATCTCGTTATACACTAATTCATGTGGACATCTCCTACAGCTGTAAGCTTACTGGAAGAAAGACGAGAATCTCAAATAGGAGTGTGTTGGAGAAGATTATATAGTAATTACAGTTCTTGGCTAGAACATGACAAAGCACTGATTTATTTATGGGTTTTATTTAAAACATTTAAAACATTAAAACAGCCACCCATCTTAAAACAATTATGGGCGGCTTAAAACAATAAAACTAAAAAGAGAACTTGGTGCCACAGCCACATTTCTCTAATGTACCTGCATTCTCATCCTACCCTGGCCTCACCCAAACACCACACCTGTGGGAAGAGCTAGTTTTTAAGTCCTGTTAGAAAGATTGAAGGATAGAGTCCTATTGAATCATGGGGAGGCTACAGTGCAAAAGTCGTATTTCAGAAGCCCACAAGATGGCAACATTTAAGGAAAGAGACCTGACGTGTGCCTGCCCTATCGGGATGACAAATCTCCTCAGGTAGAGGCAGTCCTGCAGACAACCTGGTCTCTGTAGTAACCAGCACCTTGAATTGCACCCAGAAAACTGAGAGAAAGCTGCAAGAGATTGTAAAATGGACAAACCTAGGGACTCCCAATTGTGAACCAATTGTAGTTTCTGGGTGGATCTTCAATTGTATCTTCAAAGGAAGCACCATGTAAAGTGCATTGCAGTAATCCTTATCGTCATGCTCTTCCAATTACAGCCTACAACGTGATACAATTTTGTTCCCATAGTCTATAGGTTTCAAACTTGAACTCCTCTGAGTTTTATGAATAGAATAATCATCCATAATGAGATACTTTAACAAATGTCTTAAATGCTTTAAGACCTTAAATGCTTTAAGATACTGAAGTGCTGTAAGATATTTGTTAAAGGTGGAGCTAATTTGACTAAGTGGTTGGAGCATTTATTAAAATCAGGATCATATTCAGGATAACCTATTATAATATTTAATTGGTTGCAGGATGCTGACTGTCTAAAAATATTGTTCAAATTCCTCAACATAATCACACCCATTTAAACACACTGAATCACAAGGGGTGTGCAGGAAAGATTCAGGCTGCCTCCATTTCAAAGGTCGCCCTGTCATTCATTTAGAAGAGAATCTATCACCAAAGCAATTATGATTTAATAAAAAGCTATTGGCTCTTGTATTGACCTAATTAGAGCTACCAGATCTCAATGGGAAAAATCTGGGTGACCCATAGAAGGCAGGGGGAAAAAAGATACAGAAAACTTATCTTTTGCAGATGAGATCTAGTTGCCTTAAAATTCTTTGTATGAAAAACAGAGTGCAACCTTTTCATTCTAACTCCAGCCCTATGCCTCACTCTACTGGTAATTGCTTTTAGGACTTTTTCCTTTTTTTTGGATGCTAAAGTTGAATTGGGAACAGAATAAAATGCTTGGGCTATCTGGAGCAATTAGATGGATTAAAATGAGTGGGATGTTTCCATGTTCTTTTCCAAACCCTGGTTTTATTTTCAATCATTCCTTGCCCTGACATTGTACAAGGATGACTTTATGAATGGGGTTGGATAGTCATCCATTTCTGCCAGGTTTCATTTAGTCCACTAGCAGTACAAAGGCTTTCCTGATCATCACATTTTCAACAGAGGTTGCTACAAATTTAGATGTGTAAATTTATATACATGTATGTTGCATTTATGAAGAAACATGGTAGGAAATATGTAAAATAAGCATAAACCTAATATGAATAATATGATTTTTAGCAAACCCTAGAACCGTGATGGCGAACCTATGGCACGTGTGCTGGAAGTGACACACAGAGCCACTTCTGCCGGCACGCAAGAGGTCACCCAGAAGAGCCCCGCTGTGCATGCGCGTACACCCCCGCCAGCTGATTGTTGGGTATCTGTCGTGCATACGGGGGGGAGATGCATGTGCATGACCAGAGGCATATGGCGTGCAGGAAGTGCATGCACACATTGTCACACGCGTATATGCAGGGAGTGCGGGAGTCTCGCAATGCACTGCATCATGGGTACAGGCACGCAAGTGCCCTTTTGGCACGCAACATGGAAAAGGTTCACCATCACGACCCTAGAACAAAGAAAAGTGAATTGTTTCTGAAAGAGGACACTCCTAAGGGCATGGTAAGGATGAGGGGAGGAGGAGCTGTGATGGCCCAGTGGTTAGAATGCAGTATTGCAGGCTAATTCAGCTCACTGCCAGGAGTTCAATCCTGACCGGCTCAAGGTTGACTCAGCCTTCCATCCTTCCAAAGTCAGTAAAATGAGGACCCAGATTGTTGGGGGAAATATGTTGATTTTGTAAACCAATTAAAGCAGGGCTGTCAAACTCGTGGCCCATGGGCCAGATGCGTCATGCCTAGTTTAGTGAAGGGAAAACAGTTGTGATACGTCACATGACACCATGAAAATACAAGTTTGACACCCCTGGCTTAGAGAGAGCTATAAAGCACTGTGAAGTGAGATATAAATCTAAGTGCTATTTTATTGGCTTTTTGCATTGGGTAGCTGTTATACTGAGATTTTGGAGTAGTCTGCTAGTTCAGCTCAATGGCTGACTCAGTAGCTTTGCCAGGACTAAAGCTGGTAGTTATAGGGTGTGTGTTGGGATAAAGTTGATTGGAGACTATGTGAGTGAATATTAGGCCAGTGAGTGCTTGCGTGGTTGCTGGTGGGAGGAGTGTGGGAACATAATGGTGAGTAGGTAAGTTAAATGGGACTGGCATGTTGAGAATACATGAGATGGATACGTGTAAGAAAAATAAACAATAGGACAGGGACGTAGGCACGATTGGTTCCCTAATTGTGACAGACCAAGGGAGATAAAAGCAAATGCTATTGGGTGTGTCAATCCAGGAAAGGAAGTTTGAGGATTTATTGATCTGTGCTTCCGTCTTGGCAGCCCCACTCCCGAGTCCTGGTGGTTGGATTGTTGGTAAACCTGGTTTTAAGATGATGCTGATCACCACGGATTATTACAGAGTTGTAATAAGACCATCTTCATTCACAAGTTGAGTTGATGAACCTGACAGCTACAGTATTATTGAACCCGCAAATAGGCAAAATCAATAAGGCTACGGAGTGGGAGGTATCAACAAGATTTATGATTTATTTTCTGTGACCATGGTTGCTTGTTTCTGATGATGACACTGATTTTGTATTTGAATTGTACAGTATATAAAGAAAACTAATAATTTTCTTTGCTCTGTTTTAGATAGATCTAAATAGAGTGGATCTGAATTCAATCTCTCCAACAGCGTTTTACAGATTGATTTTGAAGATGCCATTTATGATTTTTATCAGTGCTGTAGTCCTTACTTCATCCACTTAAATCTGATTTTGGATATAACTACTTAAAGTTAGAGCAAAGTTTTTTTAAAATTTTTTTTTAATCAAATGTAATTTTTGATTTATAAATTAGGCTCTTGTGATTTCCAACATCTTAAAAGGAGGAAAGAAGCTGTTTTCTCTGGTAGCATTTTTCAAAGCTATGAGGGCCATGAGGTGGCAGTAGAGTTCATATAATTACCTGTAAATCCTCAATTTAGTGACCGTTCAAAGTTACAAGAGTACTGAAAAAAGTGACTTATGACCATTTTCCACACCTGTGACCAGTCACATAATCAAAATTCAGATTCTTGGCAACTGGTTCACGTTTATGACAGTTGCAATGTCCTGGGGTCATTTGTTCAGCTTTTGCAAACTTCTGACAAGCAGAATCAATAGGGAAGCCAGTTTCACTTAACAACTATGTTACTAACTTAACCATTTCAGTGATTCATTTAACAACTGTGGCAAGAAAGGTCGTAAAATGGGACAAAACTCATTTAACAAATGTTTCACTTAGTAACATAAATTTTGGGCTAAATTGAGTTAATTTACTCAAATTAATTACTACTTAATTCATGTTACTGTACTGGCAAGTCAGCCATTGGCAGTAAAAGTCCTGTCATTTTTATAGAGCAGGGCTGTGGGGAAGAAATGAGTATGTTCTAAGATAGTGAGTGTCAGCCTATAAGGCAGAACAGACCAAGAAATAAACACCATGTAGGTCTGAAACTACTTTTATTAAGATTAGTTACAGTAACAGAAATGTACAAGTGTGAATGTGATTCCCTTCCTCCCTTTCATGTGAATTTGGCGGGGGAGGGCAGTTGCCTGTGACATGTTTTCTTAACCCTCCCTTCTCATCTGGGCTTCTGCAATGTTTATCTCATCATTGTCTTGGCAGTGGATCTTCCCCCATTACAGAGGTGGTATTCCAGCAGGTTCTGACCAGTTCTGGAGAACTGGTAGTGGAAATTTTGAGTAGTTCGGAGAACCGGCAATTACTACTTCTGACTGGAGATTTTACAGTATCCTTCCCCTGCCATGTCCACCAAGCCAGGCCCACCGAACAGGCAGTAAAAAAAATATGAATCCCACCACTGCCCCATCTCCATCAAGGGCATCTTTACTTGATGCACTGAAGAAACTAACCGTTGGGCCAAGGTTGGAAGATCAGGGAACTTTGAGTTGAGACTGCCCATCTTTCAGTCTGGAAGTTCAGCCCTGTCCCTGTATTCATTATCCATATTTCTTATCTGTTTTGTTTGGAGATAACATTAAATCACTAATGTTGTAGAACTGTCATCTAATTCAGGTAACTGGTGAATCCACTCCAACTCTCAAAAACTTCAGACTAATCCAAACACTGAGTAACAATCTGAGTAAGCACACTGTCAGCCTTGCAAGACAGAACTAGTAGTGCTGCTTCTTGTCCATAGGCAAGACTAGGAAGAGAGTCTTGTCTCCTGGTACTTTATGGAAAACTGAAATAGCCTTGTGAACATGGCATGAAGGTGGCATATGATCTGACGCCAGATACATTATCACCAAGTCACAAGTGGTTATGTGCTTTGGGGGATCGTGCCACTGTCTTTCCATCATGGCTGTAGGTCCTTGGAGTAGCAGTTGGTTAGTATATGAACTTGATTATTAATTTATCCACCTGGAAATGATAATTTCAAAATTAGGACATTTGTGAGAAAAGGAACAGGAGGATTTCTTCAACAGCATCTTGAAAGGTGATGAGAAGATTGCAAGTGAGATCACTGTTATTTCCTTCAGAATTTAATGGAGCTAACTAGGTGACAGGTTTCGCCTTTCTCTAAACTGAATTTCATGCAAATAAAAAAAAACACCCTCTCGGTTATACAATCTTCTCCATGAATACATCAGTTTTGTAACACAGTAACTACATTTCTAAAAATGCTTATGCTGTGTTACATTGGGCAGTATGTTTAACAAACTGTGGAAAAATAAAATTATAGGTAGACAATTCAAGAATAAAAACACATTCATAACTAAAATATTTTAAACATATTAAACACAATAAATACATCTAATAAAGCAGTTACATAGTTTGTATAGAATGCTCAGCTGTTTTTCATCCTATATTGCCTGCACTTCTTTTGTTGTGAGAAAATTGCCCCTTTTCTCTTCATCAGATCTTAACCAACACACTTAATGGATTGTAGGAAGTTAGCACCCACCCCTCCTAGAAAATTGAAATATCCTAGGAAATATTAAAAGAATATTTCCTCTAAAAAGAGTAGAAACCCAGAAGCAGAAACTCACCCCCACCTTTGTTAATGGGTGGGCCATTAAGGCCTGGGCCAGAATACTTTACATAATAAATATCTCCAGGTAAAGCTACAGCAATTGCTCAGAAGCCCTTTCAGTGCATCATCGTGCAGCAAGGCTCGACCAAGCCTGGAACTCAGGACAGCCTACAGAGTTGCCCCTGCATGGCCCCATGGGAGTCTGACAACCAATCAGAATACAAGCTCAAATTCAAATCCCAACAGAGGGTATAAAACCCAGGCACTCTCAGCACCTCAGCCCTTTTCTTTCTTGATCTCCCCCTTCACCTTGAAGCATGTGATCATCTTTCCTTTTTGTTCTGTACTGCACATTAGCATTCTTGTAACACCCCGTCCTGATTGGCCAGGATGCACAGCAATCGGATTGGCTGAGCGAGCCGCACTGATTGGCCGCTGCGAATCCCCCACGATTGGAGGAAACCGATTGCGGGAGATTCGAAGCGGTGTCATTGGCCGTGACTGGCGAGGCCAGTTCAATATAAGCCACCACCTATCTACAAGAGCCGAGCCGAACTCGGGATGAAATAAAAAGACCTAAAAGGTCACTGACCCACGTCTTCCTTCTGACCAGCATACATGACACTGGCGACGAAGGTGGGATTGTGAAACTGATACCCACCGAGCACGTGGTACCGAGACAAGGTGTCCAGCAAGATGGTCAGCATCGTGCCACCCGCGCCCTTTAACCAGGCTACTGAGGACTGGGAATCATACATTGATCGGTTCCTGATGTTCCTGGAAAGTAGCAACCTCAAGGACGCGAATGGGCAGAAAAAAAGGGCCATATTCCTGACACACTGCAGGCCCGCAGTGTTTAAGATGGCGAAAGCCCTCGCGAAACCCAAAGATGTAAAGGCGATGGACTGGGCCGACCTCGAGCCACTGTTGCGAAGCCATTATGCTCCCGCCGTGCCCACCCTCATCAGATGGAATGACTTCTACCGACGTGACCAGAGAGAGAGTGAGAGCATCAGCTATTTTGTGGCTGAACTGCAGAATCTGGGAGGCATGTGCGGCTTCACGGACATGGACGAGGCGCTACGAGACCGCGTCGTCCTCGGACTCCGAGACCCTGTCCTACAAAGCCGATTGATGGCAAGGGGCGACATCTCCCTCACGGATGCCCTTGCCAAGGCCACCGCCGCCAAGGCAACCCGGAAATCAGCAGCCAAAATGCGGCAGTCCAACGTAGGGGACCGAGCCAAAACCACCCCGATGGCCCCGACGCAACCGGAGGCGAGCCGCCGAGCGAGCACCCCCACCCACCATGGCGACCTCGATTCCCCCTCTGACACCAAGGATGAAGAGGAGGATATCCACCGACTCCAAGCGGAACGAGACCAGCGTGAGCGGCAGAGTCGTAAATCGGGGCTGAACTGCGCCAGGTGTGGGGGTGACCATCCTCGGTCGGGATACCAGTTTTTCGATGCAATCTGCCGGCAATGTGACAAGAGAGGCCACATTGCCCAAGTCTGCTGACTCAAGTGAGCCTACAGCCCCCGACGGCAAGACAGCAGTGACAGGAGACGGGACAGCACCCCCCCAAGGGCAAGGGACCATCAAGCCGAGATCCGGTAGGGCCGAGACGGACAGAGCCGACGAAACGGCAAGAACTGACAAAGCGAAGAGACCCACCAGACGGTCATCATTGGCCATTCATCTAGCTGGGATGCCCGCAAAGTGCACGTGGAAGTGGGCATTGAGGGCAAGCCATGCAAAAAGGAGGTGGACTCCGGGTCCCACCTCTCCATGGTTCCGTGGTGGGAAATCAAGCGCCTGGTGCCCACCATCCACAAGAGGGAGCTGGAAAACCAGAAGTTAATCCTAAAGGACTACCAAGGGAACCGCATCCCCGTAGTCGGAACAGGACACTTTGAGATCACATTCAAAGGGCGCGCAGAAAGACTCCCCCTGATGATCGTAGACAGAGACCGACCCAGCCTCTTGTGACTACAATGGTTCGCACCACTCGGGATCGAAGTGACGGGCATTCACCACGTCGCCGAGAGGGACTGGGAGGAACAACTCGCAAAGGACTTCCAGGAGGTGTTCGATGGCAGCCTAGGCAAGTACCGAGGGCCCCCTATTTCCTTCAGTTTAGACCCCAGCATTCCCCCGGTCCGCCTCAAACCGTGACGAGTGCCTTTCGCACTAAAACCCAAGATCGATGAGCAGATAGACAAGCTCATCAAACAGGGGCTGCTAGAGCCAACCGATCATGCCTGGTGGGAGACCCCAATAGTCACCCCAGTCAAGCCCGATGGGTCGGTGAGAATCTGCGGGGACTATAAGGCCACCCTCAACTGCGTCTTGCAACAAAGTGCTTACCCCGTCCCAGTAGTACAGCACCTTCTGCACTCACTGGGGGGGAGGCAAGGTTTTCGCGAAACTCGACCTGGTGCAAGCCTACCAACAATTGCCAGTCGACACGGAAACCGCTGAGGCGCAGACCATAGTAACCCACCGGGGAGCCTTCCGCTGCAAGAGACTCCAGTTTGGAATCAGCGTAGCAGCAGGAATATTCCAGAGCCTAATGGAGAAGCTCTTGCAAGGAATCAAGGGGGTAGTGCCCTACTTTGACGACGTGCTGGTGTCAGCGGCCAACCAAAAATAACTGGAAGGCCTCCTGAGGGGGGTACTACAAAGGTTCAAAGCCTCGGGGTTAAAAGTCAAAAAAGAAAAATGTCAGCTGCATACTGAGAGGGTCGAGTTCCTAGGGTACCTCCTCGACCAGCACGGGATCCACCCAATGGAAAAAAAAATCAGAGCCATCAAGGAAGCCCCCAGGCCAAGGAATAAAACAGAACTGCAGGCATTTCTGGGACTGATTAATTTCAAAAGTATTTTCCTGCCCCAAAAGGTGACCGCGGCAGAACCACTACACAGGCTGCTGGACAAAACAGCCACCTGGACCTGGGGGAGGCGAGAGGAAGCCGCATTCAACCGAACCAAGGACCTTCTCACATCGGATGCCATCCTCATCTAATACAATGAGACCCTCCTATTAACAGTAACGTGCGACGCATCACCGTTCGGCATTGGGGCTATCCTCAGCCACACACTTCCGAACGGAAATGAAGCACCCATCGCCTTTTACTCAAGAACCCTATCAAAGCCGGAAAGGAACTATAGTCAACTAGACAAGGAAGCCTTGGCAATCATCGTCGCCGTAAAGAGGTTCCATGAGTACCTCTACGGCAGAACATTCACCATCATCACCGACCACAAACCGCTGTTGGGCATCCTGGCAGGGAACAAGGCCACACCGAACATTCTATCCCCGAGAATGACAAGGTGATCCGAATTCCTTGCTGCCTACAGCTACCGGCTGACCCACCGACTGGGTAAGAAAATCACTCATGCAGACGCCTTGAGCCACACACCGCTACCCGACCTGGACACCGACCTGGCACCCACAACATCCACCCTGAGCATAGAGACTTTACCCAACCTCCCCCAATCGCGTCAGACGTTGCCCGCGAAACCAATAAAGACAAATGTCTGGCACGGGTCTTACAATGGGTAGAGAAAGGGTGGCCGGAAAAAGACGACGATGAAAATTTCAGGACTTTTGGAAACCGACAAACAGAACTGTTCTCGCAAAAGGGTTGTGTACTATGGGGGGACAGGTTGTTATCCCAGAAAAGTTACAAAAAAGGGTCTTGGGGTTATTACATGAGGGGCACCCGGGCATCGTCAGATCAAAAACCCTGGCCAGAAGCTATGCCTGGTGGCCGGGGATGGACAAACAAATCGAAGCCTGGGTGGCAAGCTTTAGGCAATGCTAAGAATCCCGGCCAAGCCCACCCGCCGCCCCAATCCTGGAATGGGAAACCCCTAGAGGGCCATAGTCCAGGATACACATAGACTTCGCGGGGCCCACGAAAGGGCACATGTTCCTCATAACGGTAGACACTTACTCCAACTGGCTGGAGGTAAGCGACATGAGAACCACCACCACCGAGGCCGTCATCAAAGAACTCAACAAACTATTCTCAACCCACGGTCTCCCAGATGTAATTGTATCAGATAACAGTCCACAGTTCACCGCGTTGGAATTCGAAAAATTCCTAGCAGAACGGGGAATATGACACGCCCTGACAGCACCGGCACATCCGGCGGCGAATGGGAGGGTGGAACGAATGGTCCAATTCACCAAAAAAACAATCCAAAAAATCGAAACCGGGGAAA
Organism: Hydrophis major; assembly: GCA_033807585.1. Taxonomy (NCBI): domain Eukaryota; kingdom Metazoa; phylum Chordata; class Lepidosauria; order Squamata; family Elapidae; genus Hydrophis; species Hydrophis major. Next base: position 322,538,119 of record CM066328.1, on the reverse strand, counting down.
TACAAGAAAAAATAAATAAACTGCTTTTTATCCAGCACATAACACCAAACAGAACGACCAACAAAAGCCCGGCAGAGCTGCTAATGGGGAGGAAACTAAGATCCCCCCTAGACAGGCTGCACCCCACATACAACCCTGAAAAACCTGACTCGTCAAGTAAACACCGGACGTTCACACCAGGAGACACAGTATACGCAAAAAACTTTAGAGGGGACCCCCTCTGGATACCGGCTACGATAACCCAGGTGACAGGTCCCCGCTTGTACCAGCTGCAAACAGACAACGGGAAAGCATGGAAACGACACATCGATCAAGTAAGATCGAGAACAGCCATGGGAAACACAACCGACACACAAGCAGACAGCAACATAAACCCAGGAAGGGAAAGGGAGCACCCAAACACCAACCAAGAGGGGAGGGAGAATCAAAACAGGCAACCTCCACAAGAAGGGAACCAAGTATACTCACCAACTGAAACAGGGACAGATAACCAGCTCGAAGCCTCGCCTGGAAGAAATAGCCAAACCAGCTCAACCAGCCCGGACAGACCGGACAGGAGCAGCAAAGCCAGCAGCTCGACCAACCCGGGTAGACCGGGAGGGAGCTACGGCGAAAGGCCCGGCTCACCCTTCCAGGCGGTTCCATCGATGAGGCAGAGAGCAACACAGGAACCGACCGAACCGCTTGAAGACCAGACACAAACTAACCTGCGCAGGTCCAGTAGACAAGTGCAGAGCCCCGCCTACTTACGGGACGTCACGTAGGACCATACCAAGAGGGGAGGGGTGTTCTGTACTGTACATTAGCATTCTTGTAATACCCCGTCCTGATTGGCCAGGACGCACGGCAATCGGATTGGCTGAGCGAGCCGCACTGATTGGCCGCTGGAGGAAACCGATCGCAGGAGATTCGAAGCGATGTCATTGGCCGCGACTGGCGAGGCCAGTTCAATATAAGCCGCCACTGATCTACAAGAGCCGAGCCAATCTAGGGATGAAATAAAAAGAGCTAAAAGGTCACTGACTCCCGCGTCTTCCTTCCGATTGGCATATATGACACTTTTCACTCTGAAGCTCCAGGCCATGTGGTCCTGTCCACCATTAAACCTTCCAAACAGCCTCCATGTTTCCAGTGCCTTTTTCCCCACTTGGAACTAAACCCAAAAGGATATTTCTTCCAACAGGATGTTCCATCTCTTTTCATTTTTATGTCTTGTAATAGAATTTGTGGTATCTTTGCTACACGCTGATAAATAAACCTTGCTTTATTTTCTCACAATTTCTTCTGATTGTCCATAACATCACTTCATTTAGACTAGTAGCATGCACAATAGCCCTATTGTTTCTATTACTAACCTTGAGAATCTCAAACTTCCTCAGTCAGTAAAACTTCTATCTTCTTTGGCACTTTCTTCTCAATTACTCTGCTCTTTTTTTTATTTTTGGAAAAAAAGTACACTTAAGCAGCACTAAATCAAGTGGGCGATAACAAAGCAAGCAAGCCCACGTGTTCATTTGGGTGGTGCATGCTGTATTCACCTATTTTGTGTTTATGCAAAGTTGAAACTCAGGAAAATGACGTATCAGCAAACGTACTTTCTGCTATATAGGCATTGTTTTGTTTTTACTTCAGATTTGGTGTCTGGCTTTCTCTGAAATGTCTGCTTTGCTTTTATGTGAAGCAGAATATGGGTCCAGATGTTTTTTTGGGGTAGAATATAAAAACGACACTGGATATTTATGAAGTCCATTAAAAATATTTTTTTAACATCATGAAAATATATTGCCAAGCTGGTGAACAGCTTAATAAAAATGTTGATCTATTTGCATGATATGGTAACTTAAATTAACTGTTAAAAATACTGCACCTTTAATGTTTTGAACAGGAAGCATTTGTTGCTGTTGCTTATTTTAGTATTTATCACAAACTGTAACCTATTCCATTGGCGCTTTGTTTTTGCCTCTAGGCCCTGCAGCAATTTATATTATACGCATACTTAGAGCACCTTGTTATCTTACAAATGCACGCTGAACACATATTTCAAGAGGTGGTTGGACAATAGTCACAGAGGCTCTTGGGAGTAAATGGATAATCTGGATCTATTTCAGGCTGGCTTCAGGGATATGGAGAGAGCTGGTCACAACTGTTAACCCCTGGTGGATCAGGGTGGGAGCATAGTAAATCCATCCTTTGCTTAGTTTTCAATATCATCAAGCATGATATCCTTCTGGACTTGTAGGGGCCGGGAGCAAGAAGGAATGTGCTGTAGTACTTCGCCTCCTTCCTCAGTGGTTGGTTCCAGCTGAGATTGACAGGGAGAAATTGTGTCTGCAGTCATTCATGATATAGCTCAGAGGTTGCCATTTTCCCTCTCTTGTTTAACAACTACATGAAAGGTGAGGTCATCTGTTGATTCAGTATCTGAAAATACCCAGCTTTACATCTCTATGCTGGGTTGCATAAACGAAGTTGTGGAAGTATGAACCCAGTATCTGGAAGCTGTTTAGGTCTGCATGGGGAAGAACAGAATTTGGTTCAATCTTGACAAGACTGAATTGCTATGGTGATTCCCCTTCCTCAAAAACTGGAAATGTTTCCACTGTTGGCCTTGAATGTGGCTGCTCTACCCCATTCAAGACTTGTGTGGAACTTGGGGGGGCTCCTGGACTGACAGCTATTGCTGAATCTTTACACGGGTACATCTTGTGCTTCAATTGTACTCTTTCCTTGAGTAGGTGGCTCTGCAGATAGTCACTCATACCATGGTAACCCCGCAATTGGACTACTGCTATGTGCTTCACACGAAGTCACCTTGAAGAACATCTGGAAGCTTCTGTTGGTTCAAAGTGTAAGCAGCAATAGCCACTTCTCATTGTGCCTATGTGTCAAGTTGCTATATGAGCTGCACTAACTACAGCTGGCTTTCCAGGTGCATTGCAAGGTGTTAATTGTTACCTTGAAAGACCTTCATTGCATAGGACCTAGTTATCTGAGGGATTGCTTTCCTGATTTGGGCAGAATAGTGAGGTCAGAATAGATGGGCTCTAGGTCCCTTTTATTAAATGTTGCCATCTTCCAAGACCTAGGAAGTATGCCTTCTGTGTGGCAGCACCCATACCTTCAGAGGTATGAAGGGCACTCAATCTCCTGAGATTCTGAAATGCTCTTAAGATCTGGCTTTGGGGCCAGGCCACAGAATACTTGGGGCACCATGTCACTTGATGTTTTAAAAGCTTGTTTTAATCTGGGCTGTTTTCATCTTCTAATTGTTTTAACTTGGTCCTAGATTTTATGAACTGCCCAGAGCCTGTTGGGAGTAGGCATTTAGAATAAATTTAATAAAATGAAATTAAATAAACAAACCACTATATTTCAAGATCAAGGCTCATTCTCTATTTTACAAGATTTGTCATTAGTATATTAATTTCCTATTAATCTTCATATGCCCTGATACTACCAGTACATGACAATGTTTAATTACGAAAGGTTTTTTTCCATACAATCACAAATATCTTTCCTAAATTTCATGCCATAAATCCTTCCCTTGCAGTTTTCTCATACCCATATGATTTTTTTCATAGTCTCCTGGAACCTGAATAAGACTGGTAAAGTGCATCACAATTGGAATAATTAGTCCCAACATAACAACTCCTTTGTAGGTAAAACTGTCAAAACATATCAGTCTGGGAGATCTGCTGTGATTACCAGTTTTCCAGAATCATTTCAAAGTGTATATGATTTCATTTTGGCTATCCAAGAGATTGCCTTTCTCATTATGAACTGGCCTAGTTACTACCTAAAGATAGGCCCTTTTAAGGACACGGACATTGCAAAGGCCCATTTTTCAATGACACATTTCAGAAGAGTTGTGTCTTCTGATTTGACAAGCCTCATACTTAGGAAACAGGACAGTCTGTACCAATTATCAAAGGTGTAATCAGAAACAGAACAAAACTTCTATGCTATTCCACATGTTCTTCACTTGAAGATATGTCTTAGGAACAAATGTTAAATAGCCATGAAATATGCAAAACTGGTAAAATCTGCTGGGGTAAGAATTTGTTCTTTATCTCTTAATTTTTCTCTGTTGAGTCATTGATTTGAAGACTTGTTCAGTTTCACTCACAGTTGTAACAGAGTAACTGACATGCTATGACAAGGTGTGCTTAAATTTGCATTTGCACAATTTGGAATGAATAGATATTCAGAAAATCCAGAAGAAACATTAAGAAACTATATTCTAGCATATAGGATCTAACGCATGCTGAAATCATCTATATGTTGCTTGGGAAATGTTAGGGATAACATTGTTTTACCCTAACTGGTTTAGGTAAATAATAATATGTAATCATAGTTTGTATGATTATAATCATAGTTTGTAAAATCCACCAAACATAGAAGAATGGGATCCAGAGGATGATGAAGATAGAATAAAGATAGAAGAATTTATGCATAAAAATCAGCAAGCTATTTGCATTATTGCTTTAACTTTAACTGATAACCAACTTGTTTATATCCACGGAAAAAAAACAGCTGTTGGGTGTTGGCAGAAGCTGAAGAGGATTTATGTCCGAGATAACGTTGGTGCTCACATAAATCTAACACGGAAACTTTTCAGTACACATCTCCATAAGAATGGTGATATGCTGAGTCATTTGAAAACTATGCAAAGCATTTTTCAAGAACTGCATGAGAAAGAGCTTATTTTCTCTGAACTACACCAAGTCTACATAATTCTATCTTCACTTGACGAAAACTATGATAACTACGTAACTTCCCTTGAAATATTGCCAAAGGAAAGCCTGAAAGAGACGAGTTAAGGAGGCAGCAACCTCAAAAAGAAGATAATGAAACTCCTACTGCATACGCAATTAAAAAGTGTTTTAATTGTGGAGGAAGAGGACATTTGGCAAGATTTTGTAAAAAAGCAAAACGCCAGAACGCTGGCCAGAATACAAAAAGTCATCAAAAGATAAAGAAAAATTTAGAGTTAGCCATGTATACTAACGGAGCTGTAAAAAATAATTTATGGGTGGTTGACAGTGGAGCATCACATTGTATAACTAATGATAACAAACATTTTATTAAAATGTCCAAGAGTACACAGCAGATATTGTTAGCCAATGGCTGGAAACTGAAAGCTAAAGGTCAAGGTATAGCATATTGTTCTTTTATAAAAGAGAATGTAAAAATGTTATATGTACCACAACTTAAGTTTAATTTAATTTCAGTAAGAATTTTGGTTAAACTAGGATATGTAGTTACATTTAGGGGAGATAACTGCATAATTGAGAAAGAAGATAAGAAAATTACTGCATCTTTAAGAGGTGAATTATATGTGTTAAATGATGATGGTTTAAAGGTGGCTAACACAGTTTATGAAAATAAGAAACCTCATGATGAATGTATTCACTTGTTACATCGAAGGCTAGGGCATTTAAATTTTAAAATGCTTAAGAAAACTGTTGAATTATCTAAGGGAATAAGTTTAAAACCTTGTCATAAGTATTTGCAATGTAATGCCTGTAATCAAAGCAAAGCCAGGGTCACACCGGCTAATAGAGTTGATGGATTTACTACCAAAGAACCTTTAGAAGTAGTATTTGCAGATTTAATAGGTCCTAAAAAACCAAGTATAGGAGGAGCTCATTACATACTAAGCATAATGGACCATTATTCTAGATATGGGTTTTGCTATTTAATGAAGAGCAAAACTGAAACGTATCAAAATCTCTTTAATTGGATTAAATTTGCAGAAAGGAAAACTAAAAAGATATTAGTAACACTTATAACAGATAATGGTACGGAATTTACAAATAATAAATTCCAGAACAGACTAAGAATGTTAGGTATTCAACATAAAATGTCTGCACCATATAGGCCACAACATAATGCCTTTATAGAGAGAAGAGGCCAAACATTACAATCAATGGCACGAACTATGATGTCTGATTCAGGATTACCTGACAATTTGTGGGGAGAAGCAATAATGTGTGGTAATCATATATTAAATAATGTTGTTAATTCAACAACAGGTGAATTACCATTCACACTGTGGCATGGTACAAAACCTGATTTAAGTTACATGCACACATTTGGAGCACCAGCATGGGTGCATATCCCTTCACAACTTAGACACAAAGGACAACATAGAGCTAAAAGATTATATTTTGTAGGATATACATCTAATCATAGATCTTATAGATTCTGGGAACCAGGTACACCTAGAGTTTACACCAGTGCTAGTGCTAAATTCCTAGAACATGTAGGATGGAATAGATTAGAGCAAAATTTAAATAATGAAGTAATTATTAAACCCTACAAAAGGCAGAAAGATCAGACTAGTTATAAGAAGAGTCCAATTAAAGAAGAAGTCCATGAAGAGCAAATAGGACCAGAACAAGAGGAAACAGTTGATCAGGAAGAGTTAGATAATCAAGAAGAGTTAATAAATGAAAGTCCACCTGTAAGTCCTGTAATACCTAGACGTACTACACGTGTAACTAGACCACCTGATAGGTATCAAGCAAGTATAGTTTGCCAAGTAACTAAAGTTCCAACTAGTATAGATGAACTTAAGATGTATCCTGCTAAGGATCAGGAGAATTGGCAAAAGGCAATGGAAAAGGAATTAAATTCATTAAAGGTAATGAAAGTTTATGAAGATACTAAATTACCTCCAGGAGAAAAATCCATTGGGTGCAAATGGATATTTAAAGTAAAAACTGGAAATGATGGGACTGTTACCCATAAAGCTAGGTTAGTAGCTCAAGGATTTAATCAAACTGCATCTGATTACGATGAAGTTTTTGCACCAAGTCTTAAAGCAACATCTTTAAGAGCAGCATTAGTGTGGGCAGCTAAGAAAAATTATGTCATTAACCATTTAGATGTAGAAACTGCTTATCTACATGCACCATTGCAGCACACTATATATTTAAGAAAACCAGTAGGTATAAAAGACAATAAAGTAAATAGTAATGATTGTTGGAAACTCAAAAAGAGTCTTTACGGGTTAAAACAATCTGGGTTTGAGTGGAACCAATATATTGTGAAAGAGTTAAACAATATAGGTTTTAAATCTGGTTTAGCAGATCCATGTGTGTTTAAAAGAGAAAATAATGGAACGGTGTCATTATTATTATTATTTACAGATGATATTGCTTTGATAACTAAGACTAATAATGAAGCTAATGAGATTATATCATTATTAGCCAAAAAGATAAAATTAAAGCATTTAGGTGAAATTAAAAGGTATCTAGGATTGACAATTAACAAAACAAAAAATGGTTTTAAGATATCTCAAGAAGATAAAATTTGCCAATTAATTAAAACGTTTAAAATGGAACTTTGTAAACCGGCAAAGACTCCAATGAGTCAGGAAGTTTGCCAAACTGATGATCAAAGTCCCAAATTTGATAAGTCCATATATCAATCTTTGATTGGCAGCTTATCATATATCAGCAAATTGGTCAAGGCCTGATATAGCTTATAGTGTAAATCAGCTGGCACGTTTTAATTCAGATCCACATCAATGTCATTGGCAATCGTTAAAGAGAATTTTAAGATATCTTAAAGGAACAATGAACCATGCATTGTATATAGAACCAAAGGGTGATTTGAGTCTTAGTGCCTATGCAGATGCAAGTTTTGCAACTGATATAAACACTAAAAAATCAACATCTGGGATGGCTATATTATTTGGTAAGACACTAATAGGGTGGAGGTCAATCAGACAACAGCATATTAGCTTGTCCACGATGGAAGCGGAATTTTCATGTCTGTCATTATTATGCACTGATTTGATTTTGTACAAACAGTTATTATTAGACATGGGTGTAACTGTAAAAGATTCCATTATTGTGTTCGAGGATAACCAGGCAGCTATAAAGTTAGCTACTAGTATTGCTGTAAAAACTAGATCAAAACATACTGATTTAAGATACTTAAATGTTAGAGAATCTGTAAAGAATGGGCTAATTAAATTGGAATACTGCATGACGGAAGAAAACATTGCAGACCAATTTACAAAAGCTCAAGGAGTAACTAAGTTTAAAGAAAGTTGTAACAAATATGATTTAAAGATGTAAATAGTTATATTTATTATTATTTCCTAAAAGGGGAGAATGTTAGGGATAACATTGTTTTACCCTAACTGGTTTAGGTAAATAATAATATGTAATCATAGTTTGTATGTTAAAGTGTCTGCAACTTTAACTGTGGGATAGTAATTAAGGGAATGGTTGTGAAAGCACTTTAAAAGAAGCAAGACGACAGCTTGCTCTCTCTCTGGCTTTGATGATCCCTGATTACTACAAGACTGTTTTACTCGAACGGGAGAAAAAAAAAAGGACTGACTTGTAAGTGAACTGACATAGGATATTCTAAACGGACTTTGCTAACTGAATATCCCTGAATGGACTGACTAAATGATACATGACTATTGGACTGTTATTTTGACTATGCTATGAACTCATAATGGAATAAACTATATATTTTGATAGCACAAGCGTATCTGTTATTTTTACTGTTATGTTAATAAACATACAAGCTTAGCTCACTCATTTATCTGTGTGCCTATCTGACTAACGCTGCACATTCTGTTTAGCTTGTCTCCCAAACCCTGGTTGGGGAAACCAGGCATAACTGGAAAAGTAACGTACAGACATTGTTCTTAGTACCACTAGATCCAATCTGAATTCTTGTTTTTGTTTTAATTAAAAATAGTGGAAAATTGGTATGTTGTAATTATGTGTCATCTTCCAGCCTCTCATCTTTATTTTCAAGAATGCCTGTTTTCTTATTGTTTTAATTAAAAATAGTGGAAAATTGGTATGTGTCATCTTCCAGTCTCACATCTTTATTTTCAAGAATGCCTATTTTCTTCAAATGAATACAATAAACTTTCTTAGAAAATATAAATGTGGGACGAATAATATAAAGCTTTAAAGAATCCCATATGCTCAGAAAATTAAATAAGCAGGGAATCCCTGTTTAAAGAATAACTTGAGGAACTTTCAAAATATGTATTTTTCACTTCTAGTTTTCAATGATGTAATTCTATGCTTTCACAGCTAAATGCTGTGCTGACTTTATTTGCATGATCTTATTTTTCCATTGGGTAAAAAAATCTCTACTCGATCATTTCAGTTGTAACTAGAAGATGTATACCATCTGATTAAAATTGTAATCAACCGAACAATAACAAGGCCATACAGTAAATGTAATATATGAGGAGTGTCTGCCACTTTATCCTTTTCCATGCATCCACACCTCTGCTGGAATAAAAGTCTAAGATGTGATAACTGTCAAATGAAGATACTTCCGATAGTATCACATTTGAGCAGGGGTATAGTAAAGACTGGATGAAGTGGACTAGATGATATTCTTTGGTTAAAGAGCAGAAACAAAAGAGACATTCCTGAAAATAGTTAATATGTTTGGTCACTGACAAAGAGAACTGCAGTTTTGTTCTTGCTGGTTGTAAAATTGAGAGCAAGGTCTCTTTGCTTTTTACTTATTCAAATAAATTACACATTCCAAAGAAGGAATGAAACTATAAGAAGGTAGTTTTAGATCTCTTACAGCAGCTTTCTCAACTTGGTGGTGTCCAACCCTGAGTGCAAACACCTGAATTACGGCTTGGGAATTTTGTAAGTTGCTGGTTCCAAACCATTTGGAACTTCTCCGCTTTGAAGTTTGGGCTGAAATGGCCAACCTTTAAGAAAACAAAAACCGTCATTCAAAAGAAAAAGAAGGAACACATCTGGAAAGTAATTTCTGAGATATCATTATTCCCAACCTATTATTAAGCACGTGGCCTTAGACGTCTAAATTCCTTCTAATTAATTATCCTTACTCACTGCTTTACTCACAGTATGTCCATTCACTTACGAGCATATTTTTGTTGCTGTCCTTTCATTAACAGCCTCACAGAACCGCACCTCAGGATATGCATGCTACCTCCCCGTGGAGAAAGAGTTAAAAGCCTGGGAGGTTACTTGGAATCCAGGTTTGTTTAGCGTCAGTTTCTCTCTCGCTCGACAGGTTCTTCCAGCAGCAACAGCCGCTCTCCGCGGCCGGAATCTAGGCGGGGCCGTCTTTCGAACCTTGCCCGCCGCTTAAAAAGCGCAGCGCCTTTTCCGCCGCCTTCTCCCAGGCTCAAAGCCCGGCCCGAGGATATTGGCCTTAAAGGGGAACCTCGAGCCACACTTCCTGCTTTTTCTCCTCTTCCTCGCCTGAAATCTGCTGGAGCAAAATGTTCAGGTGCGGCCTGGCCTGCTGGAGGTGTAGATGGATCCTGCCCCTTCTCTTGGGGATAGCCATCATCTTTGGCATCATAGCCTTAGCTGGCAAGGGGTGGCTGGAGTCGGCCGAAGCCCCCTACGTGCGTAAAGCCTGGTTGTGGTGGGACTGTCTGAAAGATAAGCCTGGCGATGCAGAGTGGAAGTGCAATTCTCTCATGGACTACAGTAAGTCTTGGCGGCAAGTGGCGTGCATTGTTTAGCCTAGAGGGAATTTTGTCAAGTCTCGCTTTATTCAGTCGATGTGGGGAGGGGGATGGTAAAAGGGACGGGATTAAATCGAAAAATGTATCCGGGAAGAAACTTTCCCGGGTGACAATAGTTTGCAAAGGGCACACTGGTTCACATTAAAGGATATAATACAGGCCTTGCTTGGAAACAAATTGCGTATATGGGTGCCGTCAGCCTCGCTTTTATGCAAAACTAGTAGCCGTGGAGAAACAGGTAATGAGCAGAAAACCCGGAGTGCCATTCAAAAGAGGGGCTAAATCTTCTTTTACATGGCAGTGAATCACTTTTGAATAAAGTGAGACGCAAGGGGAGATAGAGGGGTAACAGGCAGACAACGAGGCCTTTGTTATAGATCCACGGAGGATTTTAAAGATGTAAGAAGGTGGATTGCAACACCATTCGAAAATTATTCATTGAGACTACTTCGAAGGGCTCTGGATCACTGATTGCCACACCTTTTACTTTTCCGAAGTTGGCGAGCTTTGCTCATCGTTTTAAACCAATGCAGAGCGTGCATAAGCGCACCAATGTGCCTACCGCCCCTGTCTTATTGTTTTATTTTTTAATTTTTCCTATATGTATCCATGACTATGTTTTTACTTATACCTATTATCTTGTAAGCAATTGACAAAAATAAATACATAAAATAAGAGAAGGCGAGTCTTTTGACTGTGTCTGTGTTTCTGCTCTTCTTCACAAATCCTAACCTTCCGGTCAGAGCTGGAGAAGCAAATGGCTTTTGTGCTTTCAGAATGGGCGGGAGAGCAATGTTCCCTTTGCCCTGACTTGTTGGTTGATACCAGATCAGCATGTAATCTCTGTTTTTTTTAGACTGAGCTGGAATTGAATTATGGCCAAATAGGGGAATATCTGCAGCACTTTGCAAGCCTTTTGTATAGTTAAGGGAAAAAAATATGCCCAGAAGTTAACATATTACCATAGTAGGCTTCGTGTGATACATTAATTTAGATTTCCTCAGGTTGGTGCCTCCAGAAATGTTGAAGTAGCAATTACAAAGATTTTCAGACAGCAAAGTATATTTGGGATCCCAAAACATCTGGAGGGTGCCAATTACAGAAGATTGAGTGTGTATAAAGTGGTGCTTTGAGAACTAATAGAATAACAAAGCTTATTGGAGTTGTAGAAGAGGAACTTATAGTTGCTGCCAAACATGCCCTTTAGAGATGTTGATAGTCACTGTTTTTTCCCTTTAATTGGAAAAGGCAAAGTGACAATTGCATTTGTTCCTTTATATAAAAAATATGTATAATTTTTACTTCAAATGCAAGCTATTTCACTTGTCATTTTTTAAAAATGTAACAGAAATTAATCTTCTTTCTAATGCTTACCTATACTTAACTATTGTTTTGGCCAAAAAATCAATTATTTAAGCATATAAATTACATAAACTAACACTTATAGTCTGTCTACTTAAATAATTTTCCCACAAACTCATTAAAAATTGGCTTCTCTAGGGAAGGAGAATAGTCTTGTGGACTAACCACACTGACAGTATGGGATTTAGGCCAGTCATTCTTGGACAGCTGAGTCTCTCTCACATACTTGTTTCATAGATAAAAAAGAGAGAGACTTCTACAGAAGCCAGCTTAAAAGTCTGATGGAAAGTTGAGATAACATATTGTTAGTCATAGTTGCTAATTTTGTGAGGAGTGTCTAAAAATTCTGGAATGAATCAAAGTGTTTATTTTATCCTTCCCAAACAAGTTTATCAGCTACATAGAACTTCCTGGATTCAAATTTGTCTTAACTGAAATCATGCAAAGCAAAATAAAACACAGAAGTTTTGATGTAAAGATAGATGCATGGAAAAACTATTATCCCAACTTCTTTTGCAACACTCATGTTCAAGATAGATTTGATAGTTGAAGTCAGCAAAATTGTGATAGTAAATTTTGCCCTAACTTAGATGTGTTTTAAAATTTAAGTTCTTACAGTTATGTACGTTTAGGCTGTCTAAAAATAATTAGCTATCAAATATGGATAACCAGGGAAAATCTAGGATTTAGAATCCAAAGGTTGAATGATTCAATTTGGAAACAAACAAAAAATTAAATCAAGGATCTTTTGTATAATTGGGTACAAGGAAAATATTTGAACATAGATTTATTTATTTAAATTTAGACTTTTGCGAGAAAAGCCAAATTGCTATTTCAGGTGTGAATTTTTTTTAAAGACATTTTCCTTAAATGTTGGCCTTTCTTACAGCACTTTTTGTATATGTTTTGTAAAGAATATTTAGAAAGACAACACGTTCAACATGCACTGGGAATGGAATGAACTTTGTATTATTGTGTTCCTTGCTGCTTGCAAGCTAGCTAAGATTAATGTATCACAATAAATCAGTTAATTGGTAAGATTATTGCAAAATTTCAGCAATTACCTGAATGAAGAACTTGCTTACAAATTGTATCATGACTTTTTTTTAAAATGAGAAAAATGTAAGAGAAAGACTTAATACCTATAATGATGTTACTTAGATTAAAAATTACAAGTAATTAATACATTGATTTTATTCCACCCTTTTGCTTAAAAGAGAAGCTAACTTGGAGAAAGATCACTTGTTCATGGCAGACTTGCATTGGGCGCAAATTCTTATTCAAGATTGTACTTGTTAAGTATTAATGTTGCACAGAATATAGAAAAGAGCCACTCCCTATGCATTGGGGAGTAAGGCATTCTTTATTTGGAATGATAATTAAATTGCAGAGTTTGTAATTCAGATTTACTTCAAGATTAAACTAGATGTAACATGGAGTCCTATATCTTTTCCCATATTTTTTTTTTTGCGTTAAAGCAAAGCCCATCCCCTGAAGAAATTAGAATTAGAATGGAATAAATGAGGGATAAACCTTTTATTTTTAATACTGTGTCTGTCTTCTCCTGATAGAAAATAGAAAAAAAAAACTACAATCACTGTTTCCCATAGAATGAAAGGGATATAGATCTGTAATGGTATCCTATCCATTACTCCACACTTTCCAGGCATAAGATAGTTAAAGAAAGCCCTGTTTATTCATTTCTCCTCCTCCTTCTTTGCTCTTTCACACATTGAGGGAAATGTTCCGCAATCCTCTAGAGCAGATTTGTTTGAAAAACTGAAAAATTATGACCTTTTTCCCTCAAATAAAACAGGTTGCATACAAAACCTCATCTTTCATCTTTTAACAATTGTCAAAAAATTTCTCAACAATACTAATTGTGAGCTCCTTGAGCTTGGTTGTTTTCTGATGGTGTGCTGATGATGTTACTGAGGTTAGGTAATGAAACTTCTCCAAGCAAACAACCAAGCTCAGACAGTACCAAGGAACCCTCATTTCAAACCTGAGCTACAAATATTCTCTATTGCTAATTGCTTTTTAAAATGTGTAAATGTCAGAGTAGCATTAGAACCCTATGATTAGCAACACAACTGAAATCCAGTATGAAAGGGCGAATCCCATCAGCAAAGTCAGATTATAAAATGAAATTGTAATTAACTGTTGACTAAATTTGACAGGAGAGATGCCATCATAAATTTTTCTGATCACTTTTTCTGATCAAATTCAGGCCTATATAATCTGACTTGCTGTATCTTTTACCCTTAAAAATCATTTGTTAGAGTCATTATACAGTAGCTGTATAATTCCTCAGCCAACAATCACAGGTAAGGGATTAGGAGTAAACTATGGGATCTCTCTATTACTGTATGGTTTTCCTTCTCTTTTCATACCAGATAATACTATCTTTAATTTTAATTCTGAATTTAAAAACTGCTTTTTTCCTTTAAAACGATTGAAGCATTGAAAGACAAGGGGGTTAAATATACTTAAAAGAGGATATTTCACTGCAAAAAGTACAATATAGGATAGTGTATGACAAAACTAACATTTTCAGTGAGAAATTAGGGATTAACAGTAAATAGAGATGACAACAGATTAAATTCTACTTAGTAAAATGAAAACAATGATTTAAATAAACCATCTAAATCATCATTTAGATATGATAATCTGAGAAAATATTAAGATTGGTCCCTCAAGAAATGAGAATGAGCAAGTATGGCACCAAGTAAAGGGTATGTTTGACACTGAGATAATCAGTGGTTAAAACAGTGCATTTAAGATTCAGTGGCTGTGTGATCAGGTGAATTCAAACACTCCTGGTCAACAAGTAAATACTGTGTCCACTTTTGGGTATTACAGGTCAAAAATATGGTTAAGTAAACCATGGCTTGACATGGGGGGGGGGAGAAAAGGGAGAAGCAATATATTTAGATGGAAAGGCTCTTTAGGCTCTAATTTAGCAAAAAGTGATTGAAAAGAGAAATTAGAGACATCAAGTAAATTGTGTTAGTGGTTGAGATGCTGGACTTGGACTATATCTCAAACATTCTAGCAGTTTAGCTTGATGTGTCTCTAATTTCACTTCCCTTTTGACTGTAGATTAACTATCTTGTTTTAAAAATGCAGTGGTGGGGGTGCACATGTTTTGAACAGGGAGAGAAAAAGCTGTCAGTAGAAGATAATCAATCAAATTCAAGCATACCTGTTATAAAAACTGTTGATTCTTCAGAGAGATTTGCAGTTGTGTCGGATGAAAAGAAGGATCACAATATTTAATAATTCCTTTAACAATAAAAGCAAGATTTCTGCTCAGTTCCTTTAACCAATATTTTTCTAAGCTAACATTTAACTAATGCAAAATGTATATAATTACATATAAGGTACATATGTTTATCTCTTTCTTTTTTTCCCCAAAGGTTGGGGCAGAGCTGCTGCTGCTACATATCTTGTCGGTTTTGTCATCCTCTGCATCTGTTTCTGCTTAGCAGTCATAGCATTTTCCATCGATATATTGCGGTTTAACTTTGTTCGAGGAATTGGTGGCTTGCTCTTCGTTGTTGGTAAGCCTGTAAATAAGAGAATTGATTTTCTGACCAAGTATAATTGTTTGTGACTTTCCCAAAATATGCTTCTCTCTAGAATATGTAAAAAAAAAGCTTTAATTTCTTAGTCAGCTCTTTCCCATTCTTGTACAACTTTTCTTAGATTTCATATTAGCAACAAACAACTGTTCAGACTCAACCAGGTCAGCTTTCTTAATTGAAGCTAACCAACATTAAGCCATCATTTAGTTTCTAATTTGCCTCCCCAATTTTATTTTTTAATAGGCAAGTATCTTCATTTTGGAGAAAGTTTTATATGTTTTAGGATATTACTGTATTATTATATATGTATTACCAAAAATATTTTTACTTATTTATTATTTGTTATTTGCATTTGCAATTACATTAATTTGCAAAAATATATTTAATACGTAAATATATTCCCTTCTATATTGTGGACATAATATAACTTAATCTCTTCAAAATATTTAACAAAAAAGCTGATAGGATCATATGTAACAAGTTAGCTATGGTTGAACCACAGCTAGCTTGAGATCATTTACGCAATTTGGTTTCTATATTTGGGTTTATTGTCTTAGATGAATTTAGGGTGATTTGTGAAGAATAATCTATAGATTACTGTACTGTGTAGGTTTATCCAATCATGATTTATTACACTCAGAAACCATGAGTGTACTGCAGAAACTCAACTAGACCCTTCATCTGAGTCTCACACCCTTCAACGTTTTTATCAATGATTTGGGGGAGGTGATGAAAGGAATGCCAGCCAGACTTGCTGAAGATAGAATTAGGCATGACTGCCAGTATCCTTAAAGATGAAAGCACAAATCAAAATTATTTTAATAGATTAAATCAAGTTGAGCAGCTTCTGAGAATTGGAAGTTGTAACTCAACCTTCAGGTTTTTTGAAGGCTGCAGGATAGAGTTGAGGAGGGTAATGGGTTTTTTGTCTTATTTTGGCATATATGGGGCATTAAGAGTGGGAATGGGAAAGGCAAAACACTGCTATTCCCACACTTTACCCTCCCTCCAAATACAACATCCAAAATTGTGCCTCACAGTCAACTGCCCATGGATCCTCCCCAGGGTAGAAAGCAGAGTTGGAAATAACAGAGTAAAATTGAGCACAGGCAAATGCAGTTTATCACAAGAAAAAGAAATCAGATGTGCACAGGAGAAACCTGGTTTAGTAATGTTATATGCGAAAAAATTAAAATTGCAGTTGATCACGCTTAGAATATGCATGGCTGCAGAAAGTCAAATATGGTTTTAAGTTGCATTAATAGAAATATATTTTATAAATCATAGGTTATGAGTTCCACTCTATTCTGCGGTAGTCATAACCATTCTTGAAGATATGGCCAATTTTGGGTGCCATAATTGAAGAAAATTCAGATAAATTTTAACAGTTTCAAAGACCAATATGATTATAGAATTGAAAAATTCAGTGAGAAAACACATGAAAGAGTTAATCTATTAAGCTCTGCAACAACAATAGCAGAAAGCTCCCAAATATATTTGGAGGATTTGCTAACAATCATCAAGTATCTGAGGGAATATTACATAGCAAATAGCCACCATTTTTGTTATCCCAAAGTGTAAGATGTTCAACAATGTTCTGAAGTTACAGGGAGGAAGATTCCAATGGAAAGTTAGGGAAAAACTTCTTAAAATAAGTGATTGGACAGGCAGGTTCCAATGGAAAGTTAGGGAAAAACTTCTTAAAATAAATGATTGGACAGTGAAATTTAGTTGTGCTGGATTCTGGTTTTGACAAGGAATATGTCTAATGGCTCCTAATTCTGTGTGTTACAGGTGTACCACATAATATTCATTTGTTTGATTGTTATACACAATGACAAAAGGATGCTTCATACATTGTGTGTGATGAATGTTTTCCCATGATTAAGGAATTTTTTTACAAGTAATTATCAACTGTTGATTGCAAATAAAGTCAATAATATAATTTTTTTCTAAGTGTTTGACAAACAGACTTGAAAAATATAATTATTGGTAAGACCAATGATTGGTCTTACTAATAATTACAGAGGTAAGTCATTGAACGTTGGCATAGTTGAGTCATCTCTTTTATGCAGGATGATTCTCCCTAGATTAGATTGCCACTCCACTCCATTTTGTGAGATAGCATGCAAGAAAGAATATTAAAACTTTAGAGATTTAATTAGGAAATTTAATATCTATGAATATAAACGATTATTATTACAGTCTGGTATCTTGTACTATATCAACAATACCTCATTATTCAATCAATCAATTTGTAAAGCCACCAATCTCAGCAAGTGATTGGGCAACAAATATATTAAATAAAAATACAATGACAACATATTGTTACAGTGTAATAATTAAAATGCATGACAGCCAAGGAAATAACTCAGTCAACAAACGTTAATGCAGCAGGAATATGAATCCCTCCATACGCTTGAGACCCTAATTTTGGGCACAGAGATAAGTCTTTAGGACCTTACAAAAGGCTAGCAAGGTTGGGACCATCCTAATCTCTTCTAACGTAAATACAATTTGCTGCAAATTTCTGTGTGGTGTGAGATTTTATTTAATGCCTTTCTTTCCTCCTTGTTTCCATCCAGCTGCTTTCCAGATCTTAGGCTTGGTCATCTACCCAGTGAAATACACAGAAGATATTCCATTGACGGGAAGCAACATGTTCAGCTGGGCTTATGGTTTTGGTTGGGCAAGTACAGTGATTGCGATAGGTTGTGCCTTCTTTTTCTGCTGTCTTCCCAATTGGGAAGATGAAGTCCTGGGTAACATAAAACCCTATAGGCATGATGGCATTTAACCAGTTTGATGTGGACTTTATAGAAGATACCCTGAGGAAATAAAGCAATATTGTTTCTGACATAGGGTTATTTGTTTGTTTGTTTGAATAACAGTTTATTTTATCCCATTTTCTGACATATTTTATTAAAAAAAAGAGAAAGATTGCATTCTGAATTTTGTTAACTAATAATAATTCTTTTCAAGAATTAATTGTTTTTGGCCAAGGACAGGGGTTTTGGTAAGGTGATTTATTCCAAGACAATATTTTATTGAATAAATATATAAGGGATTTTTTTAAATTGTCAAACAATTTTAAGCTTTTGTTTCTAGCCTGTGGTTCAAAATTCTTATCCAAATATGTATTAATAAAAGAATGTTTGAAAATGTAGTCTTTTATACATTTGGTATGCAATCTTCTAAGCACTACATTCTATTTATCTTATTTTACCGGCATTTCTGTTATAGCAATGCTTCATAGCTATAGTATTCTGTGTGTGCAGATTTCCCTTGTTAAAGAATTTATGTGATAGCATCCCTGCCCCCCATTATATGCTTCTAGACAAGGTTAAGAATACAATAAGTCTGCTCCATTCAGGTAATTAGAGTAGTTAGCTATTTTGTGTTTGTTCTAGTCCTCCACTCTGGTTAAACAAATCTTTTGAGAGAGAATGCATAAATGCCATTGGTAGTAATGCTCACAATCTTCCATCTGAATTTACTGGCATACTTTTTAACATTCATATATTGAATGTGTCTCATGGATTGAAATTAGGGAAAAGGTAAAACATTAGAGTTATACTTTTCAATTTCCTTGCTCCTCAATAGCTGATAGTACAACTTTATTCTTAGTATATAGATGTAAAGCTCAAAAACAACCCCCCCCCCAAAAAAAAACAAATAACTATTAGATGGCAAACTTATTAGGCAAAAAAACAAAGAAACAAAGCTGGTTTATTGGATAGTTGCAGTTAGAAAGTGCTTCTTTGCTGCCAATCTTTTCATTCCATTTTATCACGACTGCACCCTATATGCATATTTTGGAGTCAAATGGCATTGAATCTAAGGATGGATAAAGATAGCGGCAATGTATGATTGATTTTTTTAAAACTTTTGGATAAGGTTCTGCAGGATTAGTTACTTTGTAGTGGAATAATAATGTAGACTTGACTTTCCAAATGTAAGCATATATACAGCATAGCTCACAGATAGGCAATGTGTTGTCAATGGGTGCAGAGAACCTTAGGAAAACTCCAGTAGGGCTAATCAGGTTTCTGCAGCAATGGGCTTTATTTTTTAATTGAAATATATGGAATGCTTGCATGCTGCAAAACTAAATGCCAGTCTGTGACATATTTATTTACAAGAATACCTATGGATCTCATGTAGAGTCCTCAGAGTATTCCAGAATAAAAGTAGTACTTCGGTGTAAGCCTAGCACGACAAAGGCAATGAAAAATTGCAGTGGTGCAAAGCATTGATGAAATGGGTTAAGGGGAATAATCGTGTCATATTGCCAATTTAAAATAATTTCTGTTGAGTTGCTGCCTAGTTGTCAACACACATAGTGGTAGCCTTTGTGTAAACAGATATGCCTTTGGCAGTCAGAATGTCCAGGTTCACACAGTACATACTTCAGAATCCCAACACTGGATGTTTCGTCAGCAACAGGACATAGAGTTCAGTCATTCTTAATTTTAAATATAGAGAAGATTACAGAGAATTAATATCATTAATCTCAGTAGGAAAATTAAATAATCACTGAAAATATTGGATAGAATCTGTGACTGGAATATGTGAACACTTTAATTTACATTAAGATATTTTAATATCATTAAATCCATTGTTAACCTGACAGCCCTCTGAATGTACACCACTAAAAAAAAGTTATATACCATATATTTTGTACTTTTTGGTAGAAGCTTATTTTGTATTTGCAGAAATATTGTATATTCTAATTACAATTTTCAGATCTGACTTTTTTGTATGTTTACAATTATTCACCAAAGGTGTCTGCCCATTACTGCATGAGTTAATTAATAAAAGTTGCTTAAGGTAAAGAAGAAATTCTCATATGAATCCACATTGTTTAAAGTTGTGTTGTATTTATACTGTATCAGATTGTGATAGAACATTGGTTTTATGAAATATTGCCTATGTATTCTATAAATATTATAATTACAATTGAAGGCAGAAATCTTCCATCCATTTTTATGGAAATAAGTCCATTACTTTTAATAGAATTCACTTCTTAAGTAAGAGAATGTGGGATGCCATTGGCTTTACGCATCATTTACAAGCAACCCCTGATAATTCGCAGTTTCGAAGCACAGTTGGGCTCATCCATAATTACCGTATATACTCGAGTATAAGCCGAGTTTTTCAGCACATTTTTTGTGCTGAAAAAAACCCCCCTCAGCTTATACTCGAGTCAGATTCCCCTCTGAAAAAAAAAATGGTGTGGAGCTCCGAAGCTGGTCAGCCGCTTCCCTGCTTCCGTGTTTCCTTTGCAACTTTTAAGCATGGGAGGGGGAGGCTTTTCTGAGCTCTAGGCTGAGAAAGCAACGCGAGCCGAGGTCGCTCCACTCAGTTTCATTTCCTCAGCTCCAGCTGCTTTCAGTCCACGAGAGAGAGAGAGAGAGAGAGATCATAAGAACGGCTCTTGGTTTTTTCTTGCAAGGGAGAGAGTGACTCCTGCCTACCACTGTCATCATCATCATCTTTTGGGTTAGTGAATCAATCAAACCTTTCATGATAGTGAGATCGTTTCCCAAATTTCCCTTAAATCAGGGAAGAAATCAGAAACAAACCTTTGGGCTGAGAATAAGCTTGTTCCTATGATGCCATTTTTGTTCACTTCAGTGTGAAAAGTGTGAAAAAACACACTTCTTTTTCTTCATCTTGTTCCCTATTTACTGGTCTCTTTCAAAGAGGAAATTGTGAACATCAAACTTATTCTCAACTGTCCTAGTGAAAGTTTTTATTGGCATCTATTTTTATTTTTGAAATTTACCAGTAGCTGCTGCATTTCCCACCCTAGACTTATACTCGAGTCAATAAGTTTTCCCAGTTTTTTGTGGTTAAATTAGGTGCCTCGGCTTATATTCGGGTCGACTTATACTCGAGTATATACGGTAGTCTGAACAAACAGTATTATATGAACCTTTTAGATTTTCCTGACCAAACTCTGCCAAGAATATATATCTGACTGCATCACATTTAATTAGTCCTTTGCAGATGAAGTCTATGTTCTGGGCTGACATTGTGCCGCAGTCCAGACAACCTTGCAAGACTATATTTGATCAGTTTTGGATTGTGGCTCCTGACAACGTGAATATACTTTTTTAAAAATGGTATCACTTAACACCTGTTCTTTCATTGACTTCATTCTTCAAGGAGGTCCTAGTTCAGGGTCTCCAACTTTGGCAACTTTAAGACTTGTCTTCAACTCTCAGAGTTGGGAGTTGAAGTTCCAACTCTAGAAGTTGAAGTCCATAAATCTTAAAAGTTGCCAAGGTTGAAGATCCCTGGCCTAGTTAATATCAATGCTTCACTAAGATAGGAAAGATCATAACATTAGATGTTTAAGAGAGCTATAAATACTGGTCTTTTCAGCCTTCTGTATGAATGGTTTTTAAATTGATTTTATACTGAGCTTATTTTCTTCATTCAAATGACCTACATTGCATAAAAAATTGTGCTGAGGCTTCTGGGGATAATAGTAGAGAAATGAAATGTTCTAAAAGCAGTTCAACATTAAAAATGGTTTATTTCAACATCAAGAAAGCAAACTCTTAAGAAAATCAGCTCCTTGGTAATTATTTTGCTGG
This sequence comes from Hydrophis major, assembly GCA_033807585.1. NCBI lineage: Eukaryota > Metazoa > Chordata > Lepidosauria > Squamata > Elapidae > Hydrophis > Hydrophis major. Next base: position 322,516,055 of record CM066328.1, on the reverse strand, counting down.
ATGAAAACAAGTCACATTCTGGTTTCAGTCAACACACAGGTTTCAATTAGCAACTCTTATTGCAACCATTGTTTGTCAATGATCTATTGTCCAAGTACAAAAAGGAAGCAGAACCTCATCTGCTTTTATGCTTGCAACCTAATTTTACTATATGCCTGAAAAAATGTCATAGGTATCCCTCCTAAACCCCTTAATCATAAACCTTTCACAGAATAAACTTAGGAGTATGAAAAGGATAAATAATTATGGATATAACCAAGAAGGAAAAGGAATCGGCCCCCATTTTCTGATTGTCGGTGTTATTTTGTCATCATTTTGTCTTGATACCGATACTGCTAAAGGTGCTGCTATTATGACTGGCATGCTAAACTTCCCATCAGATAATATATTTTACACTGTTGCTTGCCGATCCCTGCAGAAGTTAATCTTGTAGTTCAAAGCCTGGGGATTGAAAAGGAAAACTACATATTAAAACAATAAAGGAAAAGATTATAGTATGTTTACATTGCTTGAAGGACAACTGGCAGACTGGTGGAATGAATGAAGAAAATGTTTATGGCAAGAAGCTCCCTGATCAGGTTTCTTGGCTTCTGCCCCCAAAAGAGGAGGAACTATCTTCATAGCAGGACATTCTATGGATGGAGCAACATGGATTCTGAGAATGTCATTTTTTTTTAAAGGTAAAAAATTCTAATCAGGCAAATAATTTTGACTAATAAGGCTGATTAGCAGTCAAGTTGCACCACTCTGAATACAGCTGAGCTTACCCCTTGTTTCTGAAAGACATAAATGAATAGTTTTGTCTTGGATCCACCACCAGCCTACCATAAACACAACCTTCTCTTTCTTCTCTACTTCAAAACTACTGTTTTCCAACACAAATATTTAAAACTAAGGGCAAATAGATGAACTTGTGTACCTTGTTACAATGGCAAAATAAATGAAGATATTTGAAGACTTTCAAGTACCAGTTGAAGTGTGTGGTAAGGAATAAAGTAAAAAATGAGAAATGCTTTGCCCTTTGTGTTATAGGGAACCAAGGGGTGGGTTTGCAAGGAAAAAAAAAAGCATGGTTACCACAGAATTAAAAGGAAGATTAGAGGGCATTTAGTCAGTATTCCCTATAGCATTTTGAAAAACTGATCATCTAGCCACTATTAGAAGAATAAGAATTAGAATTATATTCCTCCTATTGAAGGAAAATACATTACATTGCAAAGCATCCTGGATCAGTTAGGAAGCTCTTCCTTGTATCCAGACTCAACCTCCCCAAGATAGCTGGCAGCTTGGCATTCAGGGAGAAAATGGCCATGGGGGGTTGTGAGCAGTGGCCAAGGGAGAAGGAGGCATTCCATTGCAGGCACAAAAGGTAATTGAAGGAGACGCAGTGGTAAGAAGGAATGAAATGAAATAGATGGACCACAAATTCATCTAGTTGCTTTGATTTCACCTATTATCAGAGGTGGTGTTCAGCAGGTTCTGACCAGTTCTGGAAAACTGGTAGCGGAAATTTTGAGTAGTTTGGAGAACTGGCAAATAACACCATTGACTGGCCCCACCTCATCTATTCTCTGCCTCCCAAGTCCCAGCTGATTGGCTGGGTCTTCTTTTGTTGCCCCGCACAGGAGAACAGAACTGGGGTGATGAGGGAATGGAGATTTTGCAGTATCCTTCCCCTGCCAAGCCAAGCCAAGCCACGCCCACCAAGCCACGCTCACAGAACCAGTAGTAAATTTTTTTGAATCCCACCACTGCCTATTATGGATATCTTATAATAATTTAATCCAGTTTCCCTGTCAAATACAGTTCATTGGTCTTTGGTACATTAATTTCTAGTACATTAATTTCAGACCTTTGCTTTTCACTGCATCATAAAGTCAATTTAACATTTCTGACAAATCATATGGCTTCTTATCTAATAACATCACATCCTCAACATAGCATCTGCTGTATATAAAAGTACACGTAATTCATATTCCCAACCATTTCCAACCATGTCACCCCAAGTAATATTTATATAGTGCATTTATCCACAAATATATTAAACAACATTGATGAGTATCACACAACTTGTTTTATGGCCTGTTTCTGTTCAATGTCACTAAGAATTCCATTTATCTTCAGGCCTGCTTTACTTTTCTCATAAACCACACATTACATTCAGCATATAGCTTTTAGTTTCATACTCATGCAACATATTCCATAATTTATGTACTTCATCATATACTTCCTCTTTATTAATTTTATTGTGTACTTTAAAAAAAAACATTGTACAGTATATACCCGAGAGCTAGTTTGCGGTAGGTACCGGACTAGAACGTAGGAGACCGTGCTTTAACCATGAAAGCCGTCTAAGTGAGTTGGGCCAGTCAATCTCTCTCAACCCAACTCACCTCACAGAGGAGTTATTGAGGAAAAAATAGGAGGAAAATACATTGTCACAACCTTGAGTTTTTATAAAAAATAATAAAAATGGTATACAAATAAATAACTTTCACCCATTCAGAAATTTCTCAAAGAATTGCCGAAAAATAGAAGCCTGATCAGAGCATTTTCTGTGTGGTATAAAGCTGTGTTATGCTATGTGTAAATGAGTTTTGCTCATTTGCAAAAGTTTCAGGAATAATTCTATTAAATACCTTCTGAGGCATGCTTAACAAACTAAACCTCATTATGTTTTTGTATTCATTTTTGCTGCTTTCCCCTTTATACAGGATAGCAATAAAAACTGCCCTGTAAACTTGCATCAGGCACAGAGGCAATATTTACAGACTTGCACAAACATTCCATAAACCAAATATTTTTGACATCACTATCATTCCTTCCAGTACACTGTACTCTCAGTTGGTTTCATCTTTTGATAAAACAGGCCAAAATGATCCCATTTTGAGGCCACAGCAAAATCTGAATAATCAATTGTGATTGTAGGAAAGCTGATATGATGACTGTGAACTAGCTGCTCCATTATTAGATGTTTTCTACCTGTAAATTAATAACTTGTTATTACACTAGTGCAGGGGTCTCCAAACTTGGCAACTTCTGGGAGTTGAAGTCCGCAAGTCTTAAAGTTGCCAAGTTTGGAGACCCCTGCACTAGACTTTGTATCAGCATCAAGGAATATACAAATATGGCTTTTTGGAAGACCCCAAAATGTGTACCCCTTCACCGTGCAACCTGGCTGTCTTATCTAATAATTCATGATTAAGTTTAGTAAACCTGGTGAAGAGGGCTGATGCAGTATATATGAATGAGTGATTTGCTTGGAATCAGTAAAGTTTTGCTTGCAATAAAATTGCTGAATATTGTGTATTGTCCATATTTTCTCATTGCAAAAGATTTTGTTACTTCTCCCTAGAAGGCAGCTTCTCCATTGTGCCAGGTAGATAAAAGTTGTTAACCTGGTAATAAAAGACATTACCAGTCCAAGCCATGCACCTTTTGTGCATGCATGCAACACTACTAAAGTGAAAAGGGGCAGGCCACCTTTTGTTACACCAATGTCTCCCAAAGCACCTTCTGATGGTCACAAATTTCCACTCTTTTGATGTGGGAAATGCATGAATATTAGAATATTGTCTTCTGTTTTAAAATAAAACAAGCAAACCTACCGTAGTCACATCTACTTTGTGGCTCTCAGTCCAGCTCCCGCATTGTAAATATAGCCCTCTTGAGGAATAAATAAACTTACAACTCAGGGCTGCAAAACTCTGGACAATCACTGGATAGCAACAAAGAACTAGAATTTTCTGTCTTCTTTTTGGAGCCTGAATATGATAGCCTTTGCTTATTTTCACTGTTTCCAATTTTGTACCTTCCCACTGAATTGGAACTACAACTCCGAGCATGGCCAATTCTGCCTAGGGGTTCTGGGAATTATAGTTCCAGGGCCCAAGAAAACTGTTCTATGCCTCTCACAGGATGTGAAAACTATGAAATCCCTATCACTGGATGGTTCCTAGAGGTGTATTTATGTTGCTAAGAAGGATCAGGGATATAGTACAATCTGATGTCACACAATCATACACACAAGAAGCTACAACTTTTCTGCTAATACAGCTATTAGATATATGACTATTCAAAATTAGAACTTTTTTTTTTGCTTTGCAATAAAAATCACTTCACAGTACAGATGCCCAGATGGGGCTTTCATCTTGAATTTTGTTGTTCAGACTCCTAGAGCTAAGCAGTGAAAAATCTCAACAATTTGTTCAATATCTTGTTTTTTAAAGATTGGGGCGAGTTTATTCACCAAAAATATGCTCTTAACTTTCATTGCTCTCCTCAAAAGCACTTCAGTGCTGTTTGTTGTGAAATGCTACTTCCATGAAAAGAATAAATGCTAATGGAAATGGATATAATTTACATTTATCTTAATTAGTAGTTGACAAAGAAGGAGGAGTCAGGTTCTAAAATGAGCATAGTCCCAACCCTGAATTTTCTTTCCAGATCAACAGGTTGTTGTAGTGACTTGCTCATAGAGATTTAGGTGGAGTTTTCTTTCGGGTCTGCTTGGATCATAAGGCTGCTTTCTCCTCTTTGCTTTCCTTTCTTTCTTTTTCTCTACAGATCTATCTCGTTTCCATTCACACACATTTTATTTACCTCAGTCTGGTTTTTTTTTCTCAGGCTACCAAAGCCATTGCAGAAAGATCTTTTTGCTTAGCACTTAAAGTGACTGGAAAAGACCCAACAGCAAGATGGTTCAGTATGGTCTGGATTATACTCGCTGCAGGTGGATCTTGCCTCTTCTGCTGGGCTTAGCAATGATCTTTGGCATCATTTCACTAGCTGGTTGGGGCTGGATAACCTCACAAAGTGGTCCATTTGTGAGTAAAGGCTCATTATGGAGGTTATGCTCTTTAGAAGATGATTGGCGATGTACATCTCTCATGGATTTTGGTAAGGATCTCAGTGAAGGAGACACTGTGAACCAATTTGTGTGTGTGTGTGTGTGTGTGTGTGTGTGTGTGTGTGTGTAAGGTACAAATAACACTAAAGATTTAGGGGCATCATATGCCTGAAAACATTTTTGTACATGTAATTCCAAGTAGATCTCACTGTTATCATTACTTCATTTTTTCCTCCAAATTAGAAATGCTTAGTAATGTGTATGTTTTTTTTTTTTTAAAAAAAGAAGGAACTGATTGTCAGAAAGCGCAATTGTGCAAGTAGATGCTACAAAAATATGTCTTCCTTTTTTCTTTGCACTTTGTTTATTTATACTCTCAGGCTGGGGAATTTGTAGCTGTTATTTTTGCCTTGGTCAGTAGAAAACATAGCAACTTAAATTTTCGAAAATGATAATTTTGATTTTTTTTATTGGTGCCAGTCTTAAAGTCTAAGAAATTATTTGGGTGGATGTATACAGTGACATAATAGGGTTAAATTAATGGATCTGTGTAATGTTCAGTCTTTCTGAATGTACTGATATCAATGTTTCCATCAAATACATTTTGGAAGCATATCAAATATGGTTTTCTTCTTTTGGAAATAGTGTTATGTCATGAACACTTTTATTTTCTGGCTACACTGATTTGAAGGCTGCACTGATTATGCAGGGTGCAAGCCAAATAATGTAAAATGAAGGATTTTAAAAAATCTTTGGCAATGAAGGATTTCAAATGCCTTCAGTGAAAAATATACCATGTAATAAGATTCAATCATTTTTATAGAGTCAGTTATATTTTCATGTGTAGAAAATGTAAAACCCTCAGAGGAATCCTTAACTAGTTTATTTATTCTAGATTGGTGGCCAAAATCTGAAGACTTTATCCAAGAATGTTTAAAATGCCATTCCAAGCAAAAATGCTGCACGAATAAAAGTGGAACGTATATTTCTTATACCATGTGCTCTTTTCACAAGGTCATGGTATACATCTCTTGCCTTTGGATCCCTAAAATCCCAATTAGCCTCCACTACTCATTGCACACAGTTTTTCAATATGATCTTCTCAGTTTTAATATCTTTGTATAAAGCTTTCTAGTCTTTTACAAACGCTTTTATAAATTCTGAGCCTATTATTCTTAGCAAAATGTTTTTGACATTGGACATGCCAGGATCTTTCCTGGATTTAACTTGCATAGAGAAATTCAGTATTATGTGAGCATCTCAGTTGAAACAAATAAACAAAGAAATACTCCTAAGTGTTTAGACGGTTAAGGTTTAGATCCCACTACATTCCTTTCTCTGCTACATTCTCAAGTTATTCCTACTTCTGTTGTATTTTTTGTCCGAATAACTCAATGTCACTATGGCTGTCAATTCTTCACTAATGGCAAAACATGGAAGAGATTTTATGAGAACCAGAAATAATTTGCTTACGCATCGCACAGCCATTCCTGTTCAAACAGGTTATTGAAATATTAAAATAACCCAGAAAGCCTTATTTAATAGAGACAAAGATATGGTGCCTAACAGAAAAGGTTTGCCTGGAAAAAATGAATGCCTACCATTGGCTTACTCTAAAACTGTAGCCGCTTTAAAATCAAAGAACCTGTTCCACTAAATAATTGCCCCTGGCAGATAAAACTATATGGATGTAAGGACTGGAGTTCACAAAGCATTTTGAGCCATTTGATTTCGTTTAGCAGATCATGGAAACCTAGCTATTACATCTGGAAAGCCATGGCAAATGCCTTACTAATGTATGTGAACTCATCCATTTGTGGTTTATTTGATAAACCATTATGACATAAAACATGGATAAATGGATGTATACCCTATCTTACCTTCTTGAATGACTGAATCATATTTTGAGATCTGTATCTTGCCAGGACCAGGCATAAAGGATGGAACCATTGTTTTCTGTTTTTATTTCCAGCTTGGGGTAGAGGTGCAGCTGGTACCTTCTTAGTTGGATTTGTACTCATCTGCATCTGCTTTGCCTTGTCCATCATTGCCTTTGCCATCCCGACACTTCGCTTCAACTTCATTAGAGGCATAGGAGGCTTGTGTTTTGTTGCTGGTAAGGCTAAGTATACAAAGCAAAAGAAGTAAAATATTGTAAAATATGGCAGAGCCGATTTGGTTTGGAGAGACCACTAGTGGTATCTGGTAGTATAAAAAAAGCCTCTGAGGATCATCTGAGAGGAGGACAAAAGACCTCTGACAATCAGCTGTGAGGAGAAAGAAGGGAAAAGTGGAGGATCGGCCCTCTCACCCGCCCTTGTGCTTTTTTCTTCTTTATCCTCTCAGATGATTGGCACTGCAGGCCTCAGCTGGTGTGGGGAAAGCTGCATGTGTGCGTTAGGGGTGCACGTATGTGTGGGCGATCAGCAAACCAGTAGTGGAACAGGTAGGATCCCACTTCTGGGAGAGATACTAGCTATTTCTATGGTGATAAGAAAATAGCAGTATAAGAATGAAGAAAAGATTTACAGATACGGATACAGAGTAACAGAGTTGGAAGGGATCTTGTAGGTAATCTAGTCCAGGGATCTCCAACCTTAGCAACTTTAAGGTTTGTGGACTTCAATTTCCAGAATCCCTCAGCTTTGCTGTCTGAGGAATTCTGGGAGTTGAAGTCCACAAGTCTTAAAGTTGCTAAGATTGGAGACCCCTGATCAAGTCCAATCCCCCACCCAGCAGACTTCATTTGTGCCATTTCACGTTTTCTCAGGAAACTCAACAGAACAGCAGTATAGAAAGACCTCAACTTACAACCACATTTCTTAAGTGAGTCAGGGCCCCATTTTATGATAATTTTTGCCACAGTTATTAAGCAAATCACTACAGTTGTTAGGTGAATCTGGCTCCTCCCTTTGTCAGAAGCTGGCTGAGAAGGTCACAAATGATGATCACATGACCCCGGGTCAGTGCAACTGACATAAATACATGTCAGTTGACAAGCGCTCAAATTTTGATCACGTGACCATTTATGGCACAGTCATAAATGCGTGAACTGGTCATAAGTCATATGGTCAGTGCTGTTGTAATTTTGAACAGTCACTAAATGAATGGTTGTAAGTCAACCATTCAATTTCATAAAAGCAGACTAATAGCAATGATACTCTGTCATAACCAATGGAGAAAATAGTAAATAGTAGCATTATTATTATTTTTAAAAAGTGCAAGCATTGTCTAGGTTGACTCAGCCTTCCATCCTTCCGAGGTGGGTAAAATGAGGACCAAATTGTTGGGGGCAATATGCTGATTTGGTAAACTGCTTAGAGAAGGTTGTAAAGCACTGCAGAGTGGTATATAAGTCTAAGTGCTATTACTAGTACTATTGCTATTTCATTTTAAACCAGGGAACAAGACAATATCCATAACTTGAAACAGAGGGCAGGGAAGGAGAATCTAAAAAGAGCTGTCCTGCTTTTCCTAAATTTTTCTGAATTAATCACCAGCCTCTTCTGATTTTTCTGATATGTGTATGGCATTCTAGAACCCTAATTTATTTTATTTTAGTTGATTCACAAGCATTCTAAATTTCTGTTCATCCTGTGAGTAATTCTACATAAACATGACTCAAAAGTTATCCATCGTACATCATCTTTAATGCTGAACAACTAAATTGTATGTTCACCTTCATTATTCTAGTGTAAATTTTGATTCAGAATCTCACACCACCATTTCTGTGGTATTTCTTGTCAGAGCTTCAAATCTTGAAATAGGGAAGGACTGTAGCCAGAAGTATAAGCAGACTAAGTATGTGCTTAGGCCCAAAGGGATCACCACAAAGTTGAGAAAGAAAAAACACCAATGAAGATTTGTAAAAAAAAATCTTGTATGTTCAAAAGGAACGGGGCACCAAGATTTGTCAGTGCTTAGGGCACCATTGAGCCTTAATCCGCCACTGATTGTAGTGATAAATATCATGCTTTGCTTCCAGTTGACCCTTAGCCTCTTTACTTAAAAATGGTCTCAAGTTACAAGGCTGGATCTTACGATGCTGCCAAATACTGGAATTGCATAAATAATCTGTCTGATGTTATAACCACAATATTAGATAGGTTGGGCAAATAGAATATAAACTACCATAGGAGTTCGTATTCTACAGGAGTCAGAATTCTCCCAAGACGCCATTTTAAAAAAAATACAATCCATTCTGTTTTCCTACTGTTTTCATGTGTTAGTAACTAATTTTTAATCTTTTCATTTTTTGCAGCCATATTCTCATTAATGGGCCTTGTCATCTATGCTGTAATGATTTCAACACGTGTGGTCTTCCCAGTAAATACTGTACATGTATTTGATTGGAGCTATGGATTTGGGTGGACCATGTGTATCATGGCAATAGGTCTTGGATTCTTCTTTTGTTGTCTCCCCCTCTATGAAGATCATATTTTGGGAAATGTCAAACCTGCATTTTATTAAAATCTCCTAGAAAGAGCAGCAGGGTCATCATAGGGAGTCCCTGGTTGTTTAGGGTCCAAAGAAATATGCAGACAGTATCAGCTCAAGTCCAATATGCAAGAATATTAGAATACATAGAGGTTTAGCAGCTCAAAAAAAAAGTATTAATGAGAATTGCTCTCAATTCTTGTGAAAGTGAATTTATTTTTTGAAATAAATGCAGATTGCTTGCACTGGCATAAAGCCGAAGGCACCAGTCTGAGGATGGGGAGTGGGACCTCGCCAAAATGTCGCCAAGATACTCTTAATCTTACACAGGAAATATATATATCCAAATTTAGGCTATAATATCTTTATTAACAAGAATGAGATAAATGAAGCCAACATGGAAAATATTTATGTACCAGAAAGCATTATTTGCCAGAACAGACTGCATGAAGTGTATAAATTGTTTAGTTAAGAAGAGGTTGGGAACAAATTATAAAAAAAACTTGACACCAATCTAATTTCTCTTAGTTTTAACAAAAATATTTGGCCTGCACATTTTAAAGGCAACTCTATTACATTCCAAACCTGTTTACAATAAACAGTAATCTGCTATTAGATGTTCTCAGATCTGCAAACTGATTTTCAGAAGAGTTTGCTGAAGTTCCAGCTGTATTTTTGTATTAGCATATCTTAGTTTTGCCTACTTGTTTTAAAGTGTAAATACATAGCCTTTTGTAATGCATGGATGTATAATTGTCCAAATATGTTCATTATTTTTTTTACAGGGGCAATTCTTTTGTAATATTTTGCTTATGTGCACTGATAAAAGCAACACAATCCATCATAACACTGAAAGGACAATTGTGCTGCATAGGCGTAGAGAAGTCAGAAAATGTACATATTTCCATTATCTACTGTACTAAAGGTATCTGATACTCATTTCTTTTACCACATACTCTGACCACTAACAGCAAGTGTGGGCAACTATGGCAACTTTATGACTTTAACTCCCAGAATTCCTGAGCCAGCAAGGCTGGCTTAAAGTCCAGTTAAACTCCACAAATCATAAAGTTGCCATGGTTACCCACCCCGCCCTATAGACTTGTTTCTTAATTCAAACCTTATTCCCAAGTAAAAATACATAATACTGTTGTCTTAGATTGTAAGCCGTAGGAATTGCGTAGCTTCCATGTTCTGCATAATGCTCAAGGTTTAATTAAAAGTTAAATCAATAGTTACAGTGGCAAGTTGAACTCAAAACCATCTATTGTGCTTTGGCATAATTTTCCATGTTTCTTAATTACATACTCAAAAGAATGTGATATTATTAAAATTAGTTAATAAAACTTTTTTGTCTGTTGCTTAATGAGTAAAAGAATTTGTAGGATTGGTATTAAATACTATTAAATGCCTTAAAAATTAAAATAAACAACTCAAACAACTTAAGTATGTCAATATACTGTCCTGATCAAATGAGAGATGCAAATTTGTTGAAGATTCAGAAAATAGATTAACACACAGAGCCTATAATTATTGTTAAAAATTCAGCCACTCCAAAAATGTTTTAGTATATTGGGCAGTTCCCTAGCAGAGCTCTAAACATTGACTGTTTAAGGTAAGACTGAAAAACCCGTCGGCCTTCATGGAGTTGAATTTTAACAGTGTCTTAAATATAGCTCAGATCCGAGATTCCATCCCCTTCCCTTAGGACAGGGGTCCCCAACCACCGGGCCTCGGACCGGTACCGGTCCGTGGATCACTTTATACCAGGCCGCAAAGAAATAAAATAAAAAATAAAAAAAAATGGCGGCTTTCTTCGCCTTCGGTGAATGCTGCTGGGATCAGGGATCAAGAACACAAAGGAGAGAAGGGGAGGGAGGAAGCAACCAAAGCCTGTCCTGCTTTCCGGCTCAGCGGCTTCTGTTTCCTCCTGCCTCGTTCCTCTCTCAGTCACTCTCTCGCTCCTCCACCAGCCCAGGAAGAAACTGCTTCAAAGAAGCCGGCAGGGTGGCTTCCTGTCGGCGCAGCTCCTCCGAAGCGCAGGTTCACCCCCACATAGCCGCCCGCGGTTCAATCCAGTGCTCCGTTCTGCCTGCCTGCCTTCGTTTCTGGTTGTTTTGGAGCAGCTTCAGCTGAGAATAATAACTATTCGCCTCTTTTTCTCAGCCGAAGCTGCTCTGAAACAACCAGAAACTAAGGCAGGCAGGCAGGCAGAACGGAGCACTGGATTGAACCGCGGGCGGCTGTGTGGGGGTGAATGGGTGCTTCGGAGGAGCTGTGCCGACAGGAAGCCACCCTGCCGGCTTCTCTGAAGCGGTTTCTTCCTGGGCTGGTGGAGGAGCAAGAGAACGACTGAGAGAGGAATGAGGCAGACACCTGAGGGATGAGGCTGAGGGAGGGAGGGAGACACCTGAGGGATGAGGCTGAGGAAGGCAGGGCCGAGAGGCGGGGCTTCTCAGCCGTCTTGCAGGGACTTGTCCTGAGCCACGGAGACAGCCGTGGGCCGCCACCGCCCAGCGCTCAGTTTTGAAGGCGCTCCTCAGCCAGGCGCAGTTCCTGAATCTGCAGCTGAAACCCTCCATTTTAAATGTCCCAATAGAAGAGAATATCTGTCGCTCAGGGTTGCAATGAGGAGGCATTGGCACTCCCTGAACTTGGTGGTTTGCTGGCAGATGTTTTATTACCTGACTAGGTAACAACATCAGATGTTACCTAGTCAGGTAGTGAAACGTCTGCAAGCAAACCACCAAACTCAGACTCTCCCCCGCCCCCATCCTTGAAAAAGTGTTTCTGCATGAAACTGGTCCCTGGTACAAAAAAGGTTGGGGACCACTGCCTTAGGAGATGAATAAAGAATGATTTAAAGCAGCAAAGAAGTATCTTTTGGCAAAACTCAGCATTATTGCCAGGTCAACTGGTATCAGAAAATCAAGGGAAGTATTTCAAGGAGGTTGCATTCACTCTGTAAATCCTCATCCTAATTTCTTAAATCGATTTGTATCATATTGGTAGATGCAGATTAGTTCTTTCTAAAGAACTAATTTTGCCCAATATCAATAGAAAGTGAATGGTTGGGTGTACTTAAATCTAGCCATCAAAACCCTTGTTATCCCATAAGCTGCAGAAAAATGAAATTGAAAATGTTGAAGATGTCTTTTCTGAGAAGAATCAAGGGCTATGTGTATTCCTTCTACCTGCATTGTGCCCAAGCCTCACCTATTCCTTTCTTCAGCCTAGTGGATTTCAGACTCTAACCTGGAAACTACACAGAAGATTTATGGTCTGCACTCAATCTCTGCTAGGGAGAATATGTCTACCCAATAAGTTGCCCAATGACAGGGTTCACTAATGGGAATTTAAAAGCCTTAGGTCAAGCCTAGAAAACAAAATATACTAACAAATAAGTTACAGAATGAAACAAAAGATGCTTGAGTGATGTTATTTGGAAAAAATACACAGCATGGCTGTAGGATATATGTTCATTATATATATATGTGTGTGTGTGTGTGTGTGTGTGTGTGTATCTATCTTATATATATACACATATATGTGTGTGTGTGTGTTTGTGTGATTATGTATGTATGTATGTATGTATGCATGCATGTATGTATGTATGTCTGTATGAGATAGGGAAATTGATAGCAAGCAAACAGCACAGGGGCCTTGAAGGAAAAACAACAACAAGGGACACAATGGCACTACTAGGCTCTATATATTTAATGTATCTAGAAACTGGTGAACACACAAGGCATAGCAAATAGTGTCTTCTGCAGGATCTTACTTGCTTTCATCAGAATTACAGAGTAAGTCAGCACTGGGAAGAGAAACGGAAGATTTCTTTTTCTCTGATGACTGACTGGATCAATGACACTTCAATCTGGTCTAGCTCATCACTTGTAAGTCAGGCAATAAGGGATGTGAGTAGCTAGAACCATTTCCATGGCCCTTTTGTTTTTCCTAATGTACCCACCTTTTCTAGCTGCACCTCACACACTAATGTGACAGTGATGATTAGACTGAGTAGGACTTGAAGAGTGTGGGAGTTTCTTTGCAGTTGAGTTGAGCCATGGCTGCACCACCCTTTGGATGAGTGGCAGGCTATAGTTATGTAGATCTCAGAAGAGAAATTGATGCAGAACCATTAGGAGTACATATTACTTTAAAGTCATATTTACATGATCACTGAGTATAGTATATTATATTGTCACTGACAGAAAGCTGTATTGTACAAAAGATATGAAAATATGATCCGCTTGATTTAAATCCACTGAAAGTTCAATCTGACTAAACTTAAAAACATCTCCATTACATATGCAGGCTCACATGGACATAATTTTAGAAGAGTGTGTTGTAATTGGAATGCCATTTCTCTTCATATTATCTCTGAGGTGATTGGAGTGGGATAGAATAAAATTGTCTAAACTAAGGTTAGGCCCGAAAAGCCATTATTTCACCAATAAAAAATCAGATAATTATTTCAAAAGTAAAAGAAAGAAACACTGGTAACATCTCACCCTGGGACAATGGTGTTTTGCAGAGAAAGACAATATAATTTTTAAATGAAAAAGATTGATCAAAAAAATCAAATGTCCTGCAGTATAAAGCAATAAAGAAGAGGGAGATACTGTAAACAGGGATGGGTTTTTCTATGTGAACAAAGTGGTGTGATGTATCTGCCTAGGCATGCATGTCAACTCTCCCATAGACACTCCTAAGGTGTGGCATTTATTCATCTAAAGCCTAAGCCAAATGAAACACATTCCACTTTTGTAACATGTAACCAGTCAGAATAGTCGCATTCATGAAGCTGCAGCTTACAGACATAGTACTGTATTGAAAAGGCTGTTAAACTTAGATAGTTAAAACTAAGAAGGGTTTTCTTACGTCTAGACGCAAGTGACAAATGGAGGAAAATTAATAACATTTTGATGAAGAGTAATTCAGTTACTGCTGAAGTCATTTCTTTCTTTTCTTCCTTGGCTAACCAGGATCTTAAGGCACTGAGATGAAATATAAGCAGAACAAGGGTGAGAGGGGGGATTGAACAGGACTGAAATAAAGAAGAGGATAATGCAAAAAACAGATAGACAAACAAACATAAGGGATGACTTAGAGAACCATGCTGTAGTATACTTTGTTGCAATCTACTGTGCTACAGTACACTCCTTTTAGGTTCTTGTGCTAATACTTATTAGGCCTAACACCGCACTGTATCGCAGCATATTGTATTGTGATATAAAGAATTATAGCATCATATTTTCATGTGTTGCTTTTTAGACAATGAAACTCTCTGTCAGTGACAATACAATATACTACATTTGATGATCATGTTTATTTAGAACTTATATAACTTGGGCAATTATCTCCCCTCCCCCATTCTGTTATTTGGTTTAAAAGAGTTTAGAAAATAGCGCATGGTGAAAGCTAAACACTAAAGACTTGAATCAGCATAAAAAATTTCTAGAAGAGATGTTAAAACTTGTTGTGTGCTTTTGCCTTAAGCCAGGGCTGGATGAAGCCACACCTTGGTGGATGAGACTTCCAAAAAGCAACACCTTTCTACTATGTATTTGGAAGCTATTCTCTGAAACTGCTGGGGGGCACTAAAAAATTGCAAGGGAAGCCATGCCAGCGTAGAAATCAAAGTTACAGGATTCTTTCCCATGATAGAACACAGCAGTGTTTTAGAAGCTGTGTAATTACGTACAAGAACTCCACCCTGGTTTAGGCCTGTTTTTCAGTTAGCAAGCAAACTTTCCCAACTGGTTATTACACAAAGCTATACAACATGAGTTAGATTTATTCTGGGGAGGAGGATCAGGGAGTGGGGATCAGGGTTTGAAGCTCCCTATTGGTCTAATGCAGTGTTTCTTAACCTTAGCAAATTTAAGGTGTGTGGACTTCAGCTGACTAGAGAATTCTGGGAGTTGAAGTCCACACACCTTAAAATTGCTGAAATTGAGAAATACTGGTCTAATGTGAAGCCATGTGGGCAAGAGGAACAATACAAATAATAAAGCAGATGTTAATCATAAAACCCATCCAGTTTCCTATTTCTGATTCCCCACACCTTCAAGTGATGGGGAAGTGTCAAAAGCTTTGGAGGCAGAGGTGGTATTCAGCAGGTTCTGACCAGTTCCGGAGAAATTTTAGCAGAAATTTTGAGTAATTTGGAGAACCGGAAAATACCAGCTCTGACTGGAGATTTTACAGTATCCTTCCCCTGCCATGCCCACCAAGCCACGCCCACAGAACTGGTAGTAAAAAAATTTGAATCCCACACCACTGCCTGGAGGTTATATATTCACAATCTGAAATAGATGACATGCTTTGATGCTATGTATACTAGGAAATTAATCATAAATATGGATTTTTGATATGTTTTATATTGCAATTAACTCATTTTGTTTAACCCTAAAGTGGTGCCTCTTTGGTGTAGCAGTTAAGGCTGGAAACCAGGAGACCATGAGTTCCAGTCTCTCTTTGGACCCAAAGCCAGTTGGATGACCTTGGACCAGTCACTCTCTCTCAGCCCTAGGAAGGAAGGAATGGCAAACCACTTCTGAAAAACCTTGCCAAGAAAACTGCAGAGATTTTCCCAAGAATTGAACACTATTGAACAGAAGACAAAAAATGGTGTGAAGAAAGGAAATGATTGAAATATAAGATTACTATAATGTGAAGGATAGGTAGGACACAACTGAATGGATCAGTGGTGGGCTTCAAAAATTTTTACTTCTGGTTCTGTGGGCATGGCTTGGTGGGCATAGCAGGGGAAGGATACTGTAAAATCTCCAGTCATTTGCTGGTTCTCTGAACTACTCAAAATTTCCAGTTCTCCAGAACTGGTCAGAACCTGCTGAATACCATCTCTGGAATGGATATCATCATCATCATCATCATCAAATAAGCTGGAGAAACCATACTGTTCTTTGCAGCTTCACAACTGCAACTATTCTGTTCTTGGAGATATCCTACTGCAGATTTCTTATGTCATTATAGGGATGCAGCAAAAGGTAATGTCTAAATCAATTGTGAGGTTGCTTTCCTCACTGAATCCTACTCTTACTGAACTACTTTTTCAATCTCTATTTTCCATCTCCATTTCAGAGATAATGAATTTATCTGACTTCTGCACTGAACCTAGTGACTCATAGCCCTACCCACATATGGGTGGTTGAGATGAGTAGTTTTGGAGAGAGGGGTGTGACTGTTATCTGGCTTTTGGCTGATTAAAATGTTTCTTGCTTGCATCAGTAAATGACAACAGCACTCAGCCATTTACATTTGTAAAAAGTAGGGTCTTCTTTTCCTGGGCCAAAAGAAGCAACAGTGTTTGCTCACTGTTGCTGTGAGTAAGCCCTCGGTTGGACTCTGGTCATTGCAGGTCACATACTAACAGTTGCAGAAGTAGTTCAATCTGAGTTACTGGTTCTTTAGCTTGAAACCACATCAGAATGTACAATGAGACTGAAGATAAGGCTTGTTTATTTATTTATTTAACTGCCCTTTCAAAAGACTCATGGCCAACAGTAGAAAGTAAGGGATTGAAAGTATCACGCTTTAAAACAGACGAATAAATAGTTTCTTAAGAATGCTTAGGTCACCCAAATCTTCCCCAGCTGTCAAATGGCTGCTCAAGGAGAATGGTTTTTAAAACACTGTGGAATGCCAGAAGCGTAGGACCCAAACACATCCAAAGGATAGCATATTCTATAAAATGGGGCCTACCAAAGAGATGACCTGTCAGATAACCCATTCCCTCTGATCTTTTGTGGGGCAGGACCCTGAGTATAGAGAATGTATGCAGATGTTCCCCACTGTATTTGTTTTCTTGTTTTCTTACTTTCTTTCCACGGGAAGACAGAAAGCAGATGCTTAAGTCATTTAATCTCAACTGGAGCTTCAGAGATTCATTGCTAATTGAAGTCTCTTAAAAGCAAAGTAATCGTTAACCAGCGATGACTATATATACACACTGAAATATAGAAGAATTGTGAATCATAATATTTGTAAAGAGCTTTGAGTTGCAAATGGGAG
Source organism: Hydrophis major (assembly GCA_033807585.1). Taxonomy (NCBI): domain Eukaryota; kingdom Metazoa; phylum Chordata; class Lepidosauria; order Squamata; family Elapidae; genus Hydrophis; species Hydrophis major. Next base: position 322,498,729 of record CM066328.1, on the reverse strand, counting down.
TGGTTTTAAACTGTTGCTGGCCATCAAAGATGACAATCAATTTTTGAAACAGGAGGTTTTCTAGAAGCCACTGCACCCATCTTATTAAAAACTACTCATTGGCTGAGTGCAACCAGGTAAAAAGTATCCATTGAAAGGTATGGCTAAAATAACACCCATGACATTGAAAAGGAAATGACACATAACTAAACCATATTTCAGAGACCAGAGGTGGTATTCAGCAGGTTCTGACCAGTTTTGGAGAACCGGTAGCAGAAATTTTGAGTAATTCGGAGAACTGCCAAATACCACCTCTGACTGGCCCCCACCCCCATCTATTCTCTGCCTCCCGAGTCCCAGCTGATTGGTTGCCCTGCACAGGAGAATGGAGCTGGAAAGCAGGTTAGTGGGATGGAGATCGAATGGGATTTTGCAGTAATCTTTCCCCAGGAGTGGGAAGGGAATGGAATACAGTATCCTTCCTCTGGCATTCCACCAAGCCACGCCACACCCACCAAGCCACTCCTACAGAACCAGTAGTAAACATTTTTGAATCCTACCACTGGGGCAGACATGATCAGAGTAACAGCAAAAGAGGAAAAGTGGCACATGTTATTGTTATAGAAGGTTTTTAAAAAGCAGTATTAGTAAATAAGACTGAAAACTGATGCAGATTTTTCTGTAGCTTATATCTAGATATGATACAAAAGAAACAGATTATCGTATTTTTCGGTGTATAAGACGCACTTGCCCCCCCCCCCCAAAAGAGTTTGGTGGAAATGTCTGTGCATCTCATAGAGCGAATGTTGCTGAAGCCCCACCCACCTGTTGCCCCTACCTTTGGCTTCTGCCTCCCAGCAATTTGCCTCCTTTCAGCAAACAGTAAACAGCCTGGTCAGCTTCAGCACAGCCTGATTTAGCACAAGCAGCTGATTATCGGTTGGGTCTGACTCCTGACAATTAGCTGTTTCAGGCTGCAGAGATCGCCATCGCCTATTGCCGCCTCTGCATGCCCCATTTACGGCCCCTGCATTCTGTTTTTGACCTCATGTCCTGTTTTCGGCCTCCGTGTGCCTCATTTTTGGTCCGTTCTGATCCCCACCTCCAGATTGCTGGGGGCAAATATGCTGGCACTGTAAACTGCTTAGAGAGCGCTATGAAGTGGCATATAAGTCTCTCTCTATATATAGCATGCAGCAGCAATATAGGAAGGTGCTGGAGGGATGAGTTGCCCTAAAAGATTTGGGATAAATAAATGGTCTTACGGTTAAAGGATTCTTTCCCCCACTCCCTGTGGACTAAAATCAGACTTAGTGTCCTCATGTAGAAACTCAAAGGTTTTGTGTCTAACAAAAACACATAGCTATAGATATATAAAATTGCAGAAGTATTAAATGAGATAGACATAGAGGATGAGATTTTGGGCATTCCTGGAGGTTTTTTTTTAAATGATATGAATTGATAATACTTTCTGCATCAAGGAAGATAAATCTATCAAGGAAGAAAAATGTACAGTGGGAGACCCAACAGGACCAAGAGAGAGAGATTTGCTGAACAAAGTAGCTGGTGGAAAAGACTGCAGTTTTCAAAGAGTAGGAGTCATCTCAGTGAGAACAGTTGGACAAAGGTGATAGAATCCAAGAAGCCTAGAGGAATTTTTACTCTTCCTGTTCTCCTCCTAAATTAGAAATGAGTTCAGAAGGGAAAGCAGAGAAAAAAGGAGCCTGAAGGACTCTGTTTGTTTATTCATGTCAGAAGCATCATGATTAAAATAAGGCATACTACCGGTATATGACATAAAATTTAAAATACAACATTATAATACATGGAAATTAAACAGATCTTGCCCCCAAACTAGCAGCATTAATTGTGTTCTGTCGTGCTACTGTGAAGTTCTTAAGAGTGTTGTTTGCATGTCAATATAATCACAAACAACAGAAGCAACCAGATAGCTCCGTTTGTTCAGAGTGTCCTTGGATCTTGTTGTACCCATGTGCAGTCTATTCAATACTTCCTAGCTTTCCTAGCTTACGACCAGGGGTGGGATTCAATTTTTTTAACAACTGGTTCTGTGGGCGTGGCTTAGGTGGTGGGCATGGCTTGGTGGTCATGTGACTGGGTGGACATGGCTTGGTAGTCATGTTATTGGCTGCGCGTGGCCAACTCAATATTACTCACATCGAGGCATGCATCTCCTTGCATGCATTCCTCTCATGACTATGGGAATGCTGCAACAGTTGTAAGTGTGAAAAATGGTCATAAGTCACTTTTTTCATTTTGCCATTGTAACTTTGAATGATCACTCCACACAAGCAAAGTACCAGCAAAGGAGATGGGGGGGGGGGGAACTCCAGAGATGTTCCTGAGACGGGAAGTCTAGTGCTGCCAATAATGTAATAATGGTTAATGGAGAGGCAGTTTCTGTAAGCAACACCAGAATGTTTCCTTCCTGCCTTCCTTACAGGATTAGGCCAGTAATTTCTTCTGACAACTGGTTCTCTGAACTGCTTAGAATGTTAACAACCAGTTCTAGCAAATAGGTGCGAACTGGTAGAATCCCACCTCTGCTTATGACAGATCCAAGTGCCAGCTCTTCTGTTGGTTCCATCCAGTGTTGGTTCTTTGTAGATTTCCATAGGCCCACTATACCTGAAGAAGTGAGGGAGTGAAACAGATAAGTTAGTGTGAACAGCTCCCTTTGAAAATATTTGTATGGAACTGCATATATATAATTTATTAACCCAAGACCATTGTACATATTAAATATCACTGTAAATTGAAGAGAACTGTGTGTGAATTTATGGAAAATTCTTGTCTGTTTTACCTACCCTCTAACATGGATGATCATCTGAATAACAACAAGGCATCTTTTCCTTCTCCACAGCATTGCAGAAAGAAATGATAAACCACTCCTGCATTTTACCAAGAAAGCAACATGGTAGACAATATAAAATTAAGATATATTGTGAGATGATGTCACTTCAGGTTGGTTGGCACTCAAGGAAATGCTCAGGAGTTATTTGGAATACCAATAGTGTTTAAGATGGGGCTGTATGAAAGCTTTCATGATGTTTAACTGCTGATGTTAGCATATTAATAAAAGAAAATCAGAAATGTCAAAGACAGAATTACTTGATAAAGAATACAAAGATGTTCGGAGATAAATTATTATATAAGTAGTACAAAGATGTGAAAGGTTAACACAATGAAAAATGAAGTGAGCAGACTATACATTGATATCTTAGGTACCTGCAAATTAAAATGAATAGAATTTGGAGACTTTTAGTCAAGAAAAATCATATTGTTTACTACTTGGCACAAAAAATGAAGGATTAGCATTGCTTTCATGGTTAGGAAAGATATAGCAAGGGCAGAACTTGGGTACAATGGAATCAGTGATTAAATCAATTATTAATTAGACTTTATAAACAACCTTTTAATTTGATGGTTATCAAAATGCTTCACCCACGAAGCAAAAGAAGGAGTTTGAAGAGTTTCATGATCAAATAAGAATGTGTCAGCAAACATGTGTCTTACTTGAACCCCAAGATGACATGGTCACTTCCTGTCAAAATTCCCACTACTTTTATCTGTTCAACCAAATGTTTCAGATTGGTTAAGATCATAACTAGGAATTATGATTTCATCTCTTCTTCAATCTTCAGAAAAATGAAATAGACAACAAGGCCAGTGAAGACTTTTTGAGAATTTTGCAGTCTTAACCAAATTACTTTTGCCACAAATACCTGGGCAATTGAAGCTTCCTATTATTCTGATGTATATTTCCCTCTGAATGTTCTGTAATCTAGACCAGGTGATAATTATTAACTTCTTCTTCATGGTCTATTTATCTATAGCACACCTCCATAATGATACCTTTCTTTTTCATTTTTTACGATTCTATAGATGTTTTCAAGTGGACCTTTATCCTCAGGATCATGGAACTTCCTTCATATACTGTCATTTGTTCTCTCTAACCTATTCTTTTTGTATGTGTTAACTCAGTGACCCCCAACCTTTTTTGGGCCACAGGCTGGTACCGGCATCACAAAATGATCCACGGCCCGGTACCGGCATCACACGCATGGCAAGGTGAGCCAAGTGACCGGCCAGCCAGTTGTCCCCCGGTTCTCCCCGCCACCTTCAACTCCTCCTTTGTACCTTTGTCGATGGGCTTCGAGACGGCTTCGGGACGGTTGCTCAGCTCGCCTTGTCTTGGGTGCTGAAAGAATCCTTGCACCTTAGTTTTGTTCGAAGCCACCCCCCCTTCAATGAAACTAAGGCGCAAGGATTCCTTCAGGACCCAGACACCGCTTTCCAACTGGAAAAGCTCACTGGAAGCACTTTCTCATCAAAACAAGATGGCGGCGCCCAGCAAACCGGCGGCCCAGTAGAAAATGTTCCACGGACCGGTACTGGTCCCCAACCCGGTGGTTGGGGATCCCTCTGTTAACTTATACCCTTTATTCTTTGCATTTCACTCATGGACTTCATTAAGGCCCACTAAATATGATTTACCTTCCTGTCTTAAAACTTATAATTCTTTCTGTTTATTCTGCAAAGGATTTTCTTCCAGGAGGGCAATCAGTCTTCATTTACACTTTTACAGCATATATACTTCTTGTCATATTCTGAAATAAAGAAACATGATCTACAGGTTATGAGACCCGTCTGTTCCTCAATCACATGCTGACAGAACATGGTTTATTCTGCATGTGGAATAATTCAGGCATGAAAAGTATTGCTTAATTGATTTATTTCTGTTTTTCCACCTTCCTCATCCTAGCATTCATTCTCAGATTCTAGAAGGAGAGAGCAAACAAAGCAAGATGTTAGTAAGTATGGTTGACAAAACTGTGTTTGCAACTTCAGGAACAATCTAAGACCAGATAAAGCAATTTATTTCAATAATGAACCAGAGCTAATTGTGTATCAATTTACAGTCGTGGATATCCTTCAAAATATCGAAGTATGCTGCAATTTAAAACAAAAATAAAATCTGAAGAAGTTATTTTGCATTCATGTTCTGTCACTGGTCTATTTGGATAGGAATAAGAACCAATTAGAGTTCAGGAGGTGTTTTTTTTTTAAATGCTAACCTTTTGGTTTATCTTTTTCAAAATATCTGTTCTACTTTTTATCAGGAATCTTCATGTAGATGTTTGGTCTAGTGGTCAAAGTACCAGGCTAGAAACCAGGAGTCTGTGAGTTCTAGTTTTACCCTGGGCGTGAAACCAGCTGGGTGATTTTAGGACTGTTTGTCTGTCTGTCTCTCTCTCTCTCTTTCTCTCCCCAACCCCTCACAGAGTTGCTGATGGGGGAGAAATAGGAAGAAGAAGCAGTATGTTCAACACTTTGAGTTATTTATTAAAATGATAAAGGCAAGATAGTAAATAAATAAATATTGAGATTACATTTTTACAGAAAATATTTTCTATTTTGGATGCCTTTATAATTCTTGTCTGCTGAAAAATATAAAGAACTGAATGCAATCCACAGTATTTTTATTTGGATTTCACTTTAGCGCAGCAATAAGATGATAAAAGCAATGGATTGGAATAAATAGCAGGCTGCAGGTTGTTACATAACTAAAAAGTAGCTTTGTGCCATTTTTTTTTAAAAAAATCTTGCTTTGGAGCAAAGAAATTATTTTCACTACTAAATTCTAATCTACTAAATGCTACCAAATCCTAATCCTAATCACCTAATTTTGCCAAAGATAATTTCCAGGTAAAGGAACTGCCAGAAGTAGTGTTTTCTGCAACAGGAAGCCCTCCAGTGAAGAGACAGACTTAAGCCTCCATACCTCTTTAAAATGCCACTTGCTCACACAGCCTTGTGCCATAATATATATCCTGCTGGTTTCCCCCTGTCTTATGTTCTCTTTGGTGTACGTTGGTTCTAACACTGGTCTTGGAATTAGAGCAAGTAGTGATGGTGGAGGTGGAATGTTGTAGCTATTTTCCTTTAAGGAGCAGAGTTTTGTGCATGGAAATTAGGACAATTGTCATGTAGGAAGCTCATGACAGATTTGTTTTGACCATTTGGAGAGCATACAAATTCTGTTCCATTTTCCATTAAACCAATAAACAAGAATATCTTAAGTGTTCCTGTTGGATTGAGTTGCTTCATCTTTCCATTCTGCACAATTCCCAAGCTAACTTTCAATCCTTTTTTAAGAATTGGAATCTCTAACTAAGGATTATTGTAATGGTTGTGTTCAGTGCTAGGGACATGTATGCCACCTGGAGGAAATTTATTACAATGTTTAAGAAGCACAGCTGAGGTAGATATAAAAATATTCATGTGATGAAAAGGAAGGAAGAAATACTCTTAAGGTTGTAATCTTGGACTTGTTTGAGTTAATGCAGCATTCCAACCTTGTGTTTCAACAAGTATTAATTAAAGACGATATTTCTGCATTTAACAATAAGGAAAAAAAGTTGAAGGTAGAGTAACAATTTCTCATTTAAAAAAATAATAAACCAAGCAGAAATAGAATCCTAAACCATTAGAATATGTTTAATACACACACGTCACACACACACGTCACACACCACAAACAGACCCAAAGCAAGTAAATAAAAATCACGTAAATTACCTCAATCCTTTTTGGAAATCTGAGACCTGCTTTTGTGATGCTATTGTGTCACTGAATTTAGGTAGGAGTAAAAAATTGCACAAAACAAAAAGAATAATTGGAGAAAAATATTCCAATTATTGTTGAAAAAGAGTATTTTGTTCTATCGTTCAATACATTTTGGACTGAAATAGTCTTACTTTAGCAATGCTACAAGCAACAAAAAAATTGGAACAGGATAAAGAATATAAAAGAAAATTCTTGTTTTAGAAATGTATAACCTCAAAAATAATGTGAGAATACGATTTGCAATATAATCGCAGGTGTATGCATACATAAAATAGCACTATTTTATTAATTCATTTACATGTATATAGTTTTATATACAGTTTACTTCCAGGAACAGTTTACAGTAATACAAGCAATGTAAAAGTATATTAAAACGATTTAGCAAAGGATGGCTCTGTCAGTATTACCACTAGTGGTGGTATTCTACTGGTTTGGCCTTCTTAAGTCTGGAGCATGGGTGCGAATGATGGAGACGAGCCGGTAGAAACAGTGAACTTCAAACTCTTTATTTACATATTGTGACAGCTCAACTCGAGGGCTGCTATAGCCTTCCTTATATAGGCAACTTGTTAACTCTTCAACCAATAGCAAAACTGGAGCGGCCTGTTAATGGCCAATCAGATGCTCCTGAACGGACCAATCCGATCCTGCCAATAACAGTCAATCAGAAGTGCATTCAAGCTCAATGATAACTTTATTGGTATTATTCATTCACAACAGGCCTGGTTCTGCAGAGCCAGTAGCAGCGATGAGCAGCACAGACTGAACCGGTTCTCTATGCCACTCTGCTGTTGGACCCACCCGCCACCCGGGCTCCCATACCTACCTTTATCCTCTGAATTTGAAGTGCAGCTGCTTTGTGCAGCACAGAAGAAGCAACCAGGATCGTGTAGGCTTACAGGAGGCGAGTTAGAATGCCTCTGTGCCTGCATTTGGTGCACATGTTCATGCCAAGTGTATGCATGCATGCAAAGTGCGCCCAGCAAGCCATGCCCACCGAACCGGTGACAAAAATATTTGAATCCCACTACTGATTACCACCCAACATTGAAGTGTCTTACCAAAGGCCAGGAGCTTATGGGTGTTTTCTGATATAACTTCACTTTAGGTATCATTCTATTCAATATTTTGTCTCCCTTTCCCTGATCTTCATTCTCTGCTTTCTGTATATATTCTCTGTATATATTGTTCTATTATTAATTGAAAAATAGGAAAGGGAAAGACATGGTACAAGTGCTAACAGATACAGACTTAGCCATCAGATGGCGCAATCTAAAGTGAAATGAATAGAAATAAAGACAGAAAACTAACATGATTGCATGGTTAGAACTAGTAAGCAAGGCTTTATTCCTTTGAGAAAGGAACTGAAACATGAAACTAGAACAAAATGTACAAAGCTGGAACTATGCATGTAAACCAACATCTGCGAGAACCAGCACAGATCCTATAACTTATAGCAGGAGTGTCCAATCTTGGCAACTTTAAGATTTGTGGATTTCAGTTGCATGACTGGCTAGGGAATTCTAAGAGCTGAAGTCTAACAACTCTTAAAGTTGCCAAGGTTAGACACACCTGCCTTATAGAGTATAAAAATGATTCTCCACCCAAAAGGTCATTGGAATCTCCCAATTCTCTTTTCTCCAGTTGGTAAGTGGAGAAGGGCACTCTCTATTTTTCTCCCTTTTTAACAGATATGTCATGCTTATAGGTGTGTGTGTTTCTGTGTGCCCTGTGGAACATTCCTTCCAGTCCTCTCTATAAGGCACAGAACTGTCCTTTGTCCATCAAATGGCCAGAAATCCTAGCCACAAGATTCCTCTTCCAAGCAATCTTCTGATCTTTCATCTCCCCAATTCTGACTACCGTTCTCAAGTACAATGGTACCTTGCTACTCAACTGCTTTGAAACTCATCGAATTTGGTACTCAATGCACCATATTTTGTCCCTGTACTCATCATTTGTTTGGTATTCAATGCACCAGCTAGAACTTATCAGTGTTGGATGCCTTGTGACTCACTACATTATTCCTTATGGGAAAAAATTATTTGGCACTCGTCATTTTTGGTACTCAATTAGTGAGTACCAAGGTACTATTGTACATCTTCTTCTCCTTCCAATAGTCCTGCAAGTAATTGGCATCAATTGGATCTCCAATTCAGATCACCTTCCATCTCACCATTGACTTTCCTTTGCTCTCTAATGATGACCATTCCTCCTTTAAGATAACTTTTAAAGTGGGAAAAGTTATCATTCTTTTTTCTTCTTCTTCTTCTTCTATAAACCGGTAAACTTTCCATGGGGTTTTGGATCAGTGTTGACTTCTGGACAAATCTTTGCAGTGTTCTTGGCAAGTTTTCAGAAGTGGTTTGCCCTTGCTTTCTTTCTAGGACTTATAAAAAATAACTGACCAAGGTCCCCAGCTGGTTTTATGCCTAAGGCAGGATTAGAATTAACAGTTTCCTGATTTATAGCCAAGTAACTTAACTACTAGACACAAACCTAGCTCTATTCTCCATTAGGTATTATTTATTTTAACATAGTTAAAGTGAATACCTAGGTATGGCTAAGTAATGTATTTAAGGGACAGAGATTGCTCCATATATATATAAATGTATTTAAGGGACAGAGATTACTCCATATATATATATATATATATATATATATATATATATATATATATATATAATATATATATATTATATATATATTTATATATATATATAAATGAAATTAAAGCGCTACAAACCCTGAAAAGAGACAGCAGCATAATCATCCTCCCAGCAGATAAAGGGAATGCCACAGTAGTAATGGACAGAAAAGACTATGAAACTAAATTGACAGAACTACTCCAAGACTCCACATACAAACCCATAAACACAGACCCAACCACATATCTGGAAAAATTAACCAAGAAGAAAATTATAACCAGCCACATAAGCAAAGAGGTCCAACACGCGATCATACCCAGAGAGAAAACTTCCAGATGCCCCAAACTACACGCCCTCCCAAAAATACACAAAGAAGGCATACCTCTCAGACCCATAGTCAGCTCCAGAGGAGCACCACTACAAAACCTAGCTAAACACCTAGCAAAAGAGCTACAGCCCCATGCTGAAACAGCAGCTTCTCATGTACAAAACTCATACCACTTCTTGGAAATGATCAAAGATCTACATGTGGAGCAAGAAGATCTGCTTGTAAGTTTTGACGTGGTTTCACTATTCACTCAAGTCCCAATAAAAGAGACCCTTGAAATCAAAAATAAATACCAACCAGCTAAACACCTCATGGAACTAACAGAACACTGCTTAACCAACACATATTTCATATACAAAGGACAAAGATACAAACAAATTGAAGGAGCCCCCATGGGATCACCACTGTCACCTGTCATTGCAAACCTGTTCATGGAAGAATTCGAATCCAGAGCCCTGGCCAATGCCATCCTCAAACCCAAACTATGGTTAAGATATATCGATGACACATTCATGATTTGGCCCCATGGACAAGAAAACCTAAACAATTTCCTAACACACCCAAACAGCGCGCACCCCAAAATCAAGTTCACCATGGAAACAGAAACAAACAAACAACTACCATTCCTAGATGTACTAATCTACAAAAAAAACAGATGGCACACTAGGGCATACCATATACCAGAAGAAAACACACACCAGCTGCTACCTCAATGCCCAATCCCACCACCACCCAGCACAGATAAACTCCGTGGCTAAAACACTAATTACTAGAACCAAACGCCTGGCAGACAAGACACACATTAAGACTGAACTATGCACCCTGACTAAAATATTGACAGCCAACGGCTTCCACAAAAGCAAAATCACCAACTTGATCCACAAAAACACACTGAGACATAATAGAGACCCAGAAGATGAACAGACCCATGGAACAGCTGTCCTGCCCTACATAAGAGGCACTACAGACAAAATTAGTAAGATTCTATACAGACACCACATCAAGACTGCCTTCAAAACAGACAGAAAAATAGCAGCCATCCTCAGGAACGCCAAGACAAAATTGACCTGGAAAACCAAGGCATATATGAAGTCCCCTGTGCATCATGCCTGGCCACATACATTGGACAGACCAATAGAAGAATAAGCACCCGCCTGGATGAACACAAAAATGCAGTCAAAAAGCTGGAACACACTTCCTTACTGGTCCAACACATGGAAGCCACAGGTCATAACATCAACTTCAATAGCACCAAAACCCTAGCCACTATAGAAAATCCCAGCCATAGAATCATAAGAGAAGCCATAGAGATTGAAAAAAGACCAGAAAGCATTTGGAAGCCTGCACTCACAAACAAACAAATCTCCACACCACAAGCCAGGCAAACACCTGGGCACAAACAGATCCCCCCTGATACCTCCATCTCAAACACACCCCAACCATGCACCCAGATGAAACTCCACCACCTACCTAGAAAAAACCACCAGATCAAAAATAAAAGCCTCCCCCATCAGTGAAGAAATCCAGCAAAGAATCATACCCAGAGAGAAATCATCCAGATGCCCTAAACTTTATGGTCTCCCCAAGATACACAAAGAAGGAATCCCACTTAGACCAATAGTCAGCTCCATAGGCTCACCTCTACAAAACCTAGCCAAATTTCTCGCCAAACAACTACAGCCCTATGCAGAATCCATCAACTCACACGTAAGAAACTCATTCCAGTTCATCGAGATCATAAAGAAACAAAACTTACAACCCAGTGACCTACTAGTGAGCTTCGATGTCATATCCCTCTTCACCCAAGTGCCAATAAAAGAAGCCTTGACAGCCATCCAAAACAAATACAACCCTCCCAAGCACATCCTAGATCTGACCAACCATTGCCTATCCAATACATACTTCACCTACAACGGACAAAAATATAAACAAATAGAAGGAGCACCCATGGGATCACCCCTCTCACCTGTCATCCCTAACCTCTACATGGAACACTTTGAAACACAAGCTCTAGAAAAATATGATCACAAACCCAAACTCTGGCTCAGATACCTTCATAATCTGGCCACACGGGAAAGAAAAACTGAACAGCTTCCTAACACACCTCAACAGCCAACACCCCAAAATACAATTCACCATGGAAACAGAAGCTAACAACCAACTTCCTAGATGTCTTGGTATACAAAAAATCCAATGGCTCCCTAGGACACACCATCTACCAGAAGAAAACACATACAAACCGCTATCTACACACACTCTCACACCACCACCCAGCACAGATCAATTCTGTAGCTGAGACACTCATCTCCAGAACAAAATGCTTAGCCAACGAGCAACACCTAGAGATCGAACTACACACTCTCACCGGCGTGCTGACAGCCAATGGATTCCAAAGAAAGAAGATCACCCACCTAATCCAAAAAGAAACCCCAACCAAAATCCAAGACAGAGAACAAGAGAATGGCAAAGCCCTCCTCCCATATATAAAAGGCACTACGGACAAAATCAGCAAGATCCTCCAAAAACACAACATTAAGACAGCATTCTGCACAAACAGAAAGATATCCACCATCCTAAGAAACCCTAAGGACAGAATCGAGTAAGAAAATCAAGGAGTATACGAAATCCCTTGCACTGCCTGCCCCACCACATATATTGGACAAACTAACAGAAGAATAAGTGCACGCATTGAAGAACATAAGAACTCAATCAAAAAGGAAGAACCGACCTCTTCCCTGGTCCAACACCTCAAAGCCACAGGACATGAGATTGACTTTAAAAATATCAGAACTTTCGCCAAAACTGAACACTTCAGCAGCAGAATAATCAGAGAAGCCATAGAGATAGAAAAACGCCCACACAGCATGAATAAACGAGATGATACCTCCCGCCTACCAGCCATTTGGAAACCCGCCCTCATGAACAGACGAGTATCTAACATGAAGAATGACACCAGACCCACACCCCTGAGAGCCACACAAGATGCCACCACCACACTTCCACGTAGAAAGCAGACTCACACCCACACAGAAGATGAGACACAACCATGGACCAGAAGCCGCACTGCAGCTGCATCACTACCCACTTCAAACCCCTCTGAGCCATACATGAAGCGAACTGACCCCCACCATGAAGATGCAGCACGACCACGAACTCGAAGCCAAACAGCAAGATCACAGCTCACCAGCTCAAATCCCCCAGCAACTAAGACTAACCTGAGCACAACCAAGCCCCCACCTGAACAGAACACGCCTCCAGCCAATCAGAACACAGCCAACCCCCCAACCAATCAGAATACAGCCAAACTCCCAACCAATGAGAACATACCCCCACCCAATCAGAACACAGCCAAGCCCCCACCCAATCAAGTCACACCCCCACTAGCAGTTAAAAGGAAGAAGCAGCTGCAAGCTCACATCACTCTGAGAAGCACAGAGCTAAAGACCAAGCCTGAAGATGATGAATGAGACTTCATCGAAACGTTGCCTAGATACTTCCAATCTTACGCGGGAGAAAACCCGAATAACCAAAGATCCACATACAAATACCCGCGAGAACCTCAGAAAATATATATATATATATATATATATATATATATATATATATATATATATATATATGTGTGTGTGTGTGTGTGTGTGTGTGTGTGTGTGTGTGTGTGTCACACACACACACACACACACACACACACACTGTGTTTCTCATATAATAAGGCTGGGTCTTTTTTTTTTTTTCAGCCTCAAAAAAATGGCTAGGCCGTCTTTTCGGGGGGTGACTTAATTTCCCCCCCTTGCATCTTCGGGCAGGCAGTGACGGCTTGGATGTTGACCTCAGCATTGGTGGGGCACTTCGTATTGGGGTCAACGCAGGCAGCACCATATCCGGGTGTGCAACAAAAGTACTTCCTAATGGCAAGTCCCCCCACCATTCCCCCCATTTTGCATGTTTTAATATAGGCCTTAATTTAGGGGGAGGGGCTTAATTTCATTTCATGCCTATAAAACATGCTGGGACTTCCTATTTGGGGAGGCTGTATTGTTGGAGAAACAGGATATATACATACATTATGTATAGCTATAGCAGCAAATAAATGGATAATACCGAATTACAGGGTCAGCTTCAAAAATTAGAGTTTGTCCACAAGATGGCAGTACTAAGCTGGAAAGAGATTGAAGTGAGTCATAATGTACTGTACATAATTTCTTATGCAAATAGACATTTATAGTTGTCTATTACTACATAAAACATTATAGATAGATTCTCACCCCTACCCCCCTAAAAAGAAAACATAATCTGGAAAATGAGAAAATATTGCCATGATGTTTAAGATAAGGAGGGGGATGGCAAACTTTTTGTTTTCCTTTTCCTGTGTAGGTTACTGGATCTGTAAGTAATCTTGTGACAAAGAGAAATTTAACAAGGGACAGTTTTCCTACTGCCAGTTTCTAGCTTCCAGTATGAAAAGCAACAAATGAATTTCATTTTGTCTAGACTTTTATTCCTATTCCTTCATCTTTTTCTCTTGCACACTGGGCAGTAGTGGTGAAATGCAATTGACTGATAATGCTATCCTTGTCAGCTCTTGCCAATTACATAGATTTTCTCCACAATGGTTTGGTCCTTCAGCTCTTCAAACAATGCACTCATCGCTCTTGTAATTGAGTCTATTCCCCTTGCTGTTAGTCATCCTCTTCTTTTTCCTTCCACCTTTCCCAGCATTAGAGGGAACTCCCACATTCCCTTCCTCTGTGTCAGAGATGGGTGGTTCACAGGATTATTGTCCAGGGGTGGGATTCAAATTTTTTAACAACAGGTTCTGTGGGCGTGGCTTAGTTGGTGGGTGTGGCTTGGTGGTCATGTGACTGGGTGGACATGGCTTGATGATCATGTTATTGGCTGGGAATGGCCAACTCACTATCACTCACATCAAGGCATGCATCTCCTCACCTGGCCTTTCATGACTGTGGGGATGCTGCAACAGTCGTAAGTGTGAAAAATGGTCGTAAGTCACTTTTTTCAGTGCCACTGTAACTTTGAATGGTCACTCCACACAAGCAAAGTACCAGCAAAGGAGGGGAAAAAACACTCCAGGGAAGTTCCTGAGACAGGAAATCTAGTCCTGCCAAGAATGTAATAAGGGTTAACGGAGAGGCAGTTTCTGTAAGCAACACCAAAATGTTTCCTTCCTGCCTTCCTTACAGGATTAGGCCAGTAATTTCTTCTAACAACCGGTTCTCCGAACTGCTTAGAATGTTAACAACTGGTTCTAGTGATTAAGTGCGAACTGGTAGAATCCCACCCCTGTTATTGTCCCTTAAATATGACCAGACAAACAAACAAACAAACAAATACATAAATCCTTCTTCAGAGAGGTAGGTTAAACAATGTGTCTGAAATAGAATAAGTTGACCTATATAAAGGTCCCAGACAGTTCCTTTCTGATTTCAGCTGGATGGTGGGTTGGGCTGCTTAGCATGACCAATTATGACCAAGTTAAGTAGGGATGTTTTATCTAATGCTTGCTAAAGTTTTGGTTCTTAAGTCTTGAGATATAACAGAAATCTTGCATTTTGCAACATTCAGACTTCTTCTTCTCTTGAAATGGCTGTGAACCCTTGGCCCATGACACCCTTGGTTGGCAACATCTGCAAAGCCTTAAGGCCAAAGGGGATTGGAACCAGAGGTGTTTTTCCCAACACTTACAACATCTGCCTGAGAAGGGAGATAGGATTTCCAAAACCCTGGAAATAACTCTTCCATAGGCACTAATGGAAACCTTGCTCACGGACTTTACCAATTTTGGGGACAACGATCTATTATAACAATAGAATCTCTATAAGAGCCCAATGGCATCATTTCAGGATTTTTAAGTGGAAGAATTCCAAATTTGCTGATCAGCCATGTATTTCTGCTCTTTTTCATAATCATTTAGTACTGGTATTTGTACTGGTATTTGAATGGAAATTAAATGCTGATGCTATAATCATAGCATAGGTATGTCTTTAACATCCCATAAAAGGAGGGAAGTTTTTGAAGCTTGACAGTCAAATCAATATATATTTATGATGTATTGTATACTAGAACTGATAATAATTCAAGAGTGCTGTGAAGAACTTTTCCAACATTATAATGGTTTTGTTTTAAATAACTTTTTGTTGCTTCACTGTTTTCTGCCAGTAAACTCTAGTAAAACCCAACATTAGAAGTGATAGGAATGCCAAGGCATTTCATTTAACTTCTCATTGCTAATAGAGAAAGTGATCTATGCAAATATTATTTCTTAGTGTCACTTGCAAGAAAAAGACGCACAGAATCTCCAAGGTTATTTCATCTCTATCGAATGTCATTTGTCTTCTGAAAAGACAAGGTGGTAGCTGCCTCTTGGGGGAACTTTCAGGAAACTGGTTCATGTTTTTTTTACTCTTCTCACCCACTATCAATCATCCAAGCATTAATTTTAAATCTGTAAGCATTTCATTTCTAGATTAATCTTCTCCAAACCAGTGTGCCCGAATGTATTGAAATACAAACTTCCTACCAAGCACAGTTAGCCTTAGCACGGCCAACTGTGGCCAAATCAAGTACTGTAATGATGTTTTATATAATTCTTGCTCAGACGTGGAGAGAAGATTAGTAGAGATGATGCCATATGATTCATTTGCCATATGATTCATTTGGGTACAAACTACAAGTTTCTTTGTACATTTTGTTTTAAAATGTCAGCTATGATGCTGGAACTATAGCGTTGGGCTCTGATGACGATATTATCCAAACAGTTATGTCTGACTCTTGATCATTCTATGGGCCAGGTGTCTCTACATCTTCAATCTTGCACTACTTCTTTGAGTTTTTCTGTGCTTTGGGCTCTATCCCACGGGAATTTTAACTTTTCTCAAACAGCAAAGCACAGAACAGGAAGTCCTCCATACAGTTCTTGCACTTCCACACAAAACACAATTGGGATTTGGGAGGTGTGTACGTCAGCCCATCTGCTTAGCCAGGGTTGGCCTTCGCAGTATAGGTATGCCACCATCTACACATATTTGCATAGTCTAAATCAAACTTCAGCCTTTCAAATACAAACATTGTCCTTGCTTTGGGAAAAGAAGCTAGCCCTGCTTTAGCAACAGCATTTAGGCTTTTATACCTCTTCATAGTGCTTTATAGCCATCTCTAAGGGGTTTACAAAATCACCATATTATTCCCAATCTGGGTCCTCGTTTGGCTGGTCTCAGAAGGATGGAAAGCTGAGCCTACCTAGAGATGGTGAGAATTGAACTGCTGGCAGTCGGCAGCATTAGTCTGCAATACTGCATTCTAACCCCTGCACCACCACAGCTCATTTAAGTTCAAATCTATGTACAGTATAATCTTTAAATTATTTTAATCTATAATGAACAAGAAATAAGTCAGAAGTAATTGTTGAATATTAAAGCTCATCACAACAACTCCCCATACTATGCTTTTATAGATTTTGCATTCCAAGGAGTTAATATCCTTATTAAAATTCAAACATCTTCTCTTCTGCTTCAATTACCCATGCTTTCTCCAGCTTTTGGAAAATATTACACTGCAATCAGAAAACATTAGGAAGCAATTCATGACCTTATTAGCAATTGTCAGGTATATATGGTATATCTGATGATTCCTATAGTAATAAGGATGAAACTGGTCAGGTAATGCTCCCAGTGATCAGATTTTAACTGGAAGAATTGCAAATATACTGATCAACCACTAAAACGTAGACTAAAAACACTACCTAGGTAGATATACTATGCAAAAATGTAAACTTTCTCTGCGATAAGAGGTGTGGTGTGTAAGTTACATAAACTCTCATGCTTGGGGGCATAACATAATAAAAGTTCTCTCTCATTCTGTGAGCTTAAGGGAAGACATTTATGCTATTCTGACAGATTTTAATTAAAGGTAGATGCAGTTCATTTCCAGCCTTGGCACACAGATTTAGGACACAGGGCCTGATTATTTGAGGAACGATCTTATCTCCAATACTTTCTGCTTGCTCAATAAGACTGGGCACAGGTGGCGCACTTCCAGTTCCTTCAATTCAACAATATCATTTATTAGGAAGTGCACCTTCTCTGTTGCAGTGATTACTCTCTGGAAGAGCACCAACCCAGAGATCCACATTGCTCCACCCTGCAGCTATTCTACAAGTGTCTGAAAACCAGGGCCTGCTCCCAGGTCAGGGATTAAAGTGACTGTCAAGTTAATGTTTGTTTTCTTTGGATGTATTGGGTTGCTTGTTCTGAATGTACTTGTTTTTTTCCCTTTCATGTTACTGTTCCTATTGTTAGACATGTAAGCTACCCAGTGTTGCTGGAAGTCAGGCAGCCTCTAAATCAAATCAAATCAAATCAAATCAATCAAAAAAATCAACATCAATGGACTTTTCCTTAGATCTACTGTTTCTTTTAAAAGTTCTAATTAAAAAAAAAAGACCCTGCAGGATTTGGCAGGAATATTTTACTCTGTGTACATGACATAGGGACACCTCTAGTCAAGGGATATGTACAATAAATGTCTGAGAAGGAGCTTTGCAGTCTGGTAATCTGGCAACAACGTTTTGTTTTTCAAAATATTTTTTAGCTTTAAAATAGAAAGGCAAACAATTTATTAGCATGAGATGGGAGCTTCTAAAACAAAGGAAAAAGAGACAAATTTCTATCACTATAACTATTATTTTTTAAGTTTGTTGTTTTCTTTATTCTTTTGATTGGTTAATCTGTATCAAACGATGACAAAATTTGACACACTGGCTATCACCCTGTTCACCTGAAGAGCCAAGGAAGGTAAATGAATTACCTTGGTATTCCAGCATGTGATGTTCTGCTCTGAAGACATTCAGAAACTACATTCCTCATCACCAGTCCTCTTCACAGTTTTGCAGTACTGCCTGTCTTCATCTAGAATAAATCAAATGCAGTCTTTAAAAAAAAAAAAAGCACTTGGGAACATCTTCAAAGCACTTTAGTCCTACCAGATCACTAAGCAGATATGGATTATGTCTAAAAATTATTTATTTAGCTCTAAATTATGTTTGCTTTGCTTCTTACGCAGACCCAAAGGTAAATTAAAAGAATACTCTGGAACAAAACATTCGGTAAAATATTAGCATTTGGAATGAATGATTAGAAAATGCTAACAAATAGTTTACTATTGTCATTTTCTTGATGTCTCGTAAATTTTTATCACTAAATTCGCAAACTAAATTATGCAGGACCATTGGGCACCAATGATTGTGATCACTAAAGATAGCATCCACTACTGCTAAATAAGTTTTCTGGCTGACCAAATAGGATTGCAGCCACCCAGATTAATTAATATCAATCTTATTTAATATTGAACTTCAATGATTTGAATCAAGCAGGCTTCAGAGTTCTCAGCCTGTGAGGATACTGAACACATTTGCTCCATTGGGAAAGAAAAACAACTCAGAATGCATGTGGGACTTTGGCTCAGGGCCTTCTCAACCTTAGCAATGCCACTAGGCAATGTTTGCCCTGGGCTTGCTATTTATTAATCCTTTAAGAGACATTTTACCAGTCTAGGTGAATTTTGGACAAGATATCACAGTCCACTGAAGACTAGTAGCTTGGCAACTGGCAAGTTGTGAATTTGTATTTTTTTGAGTGAGTAAAGAAGGGTGAATAGATTCAGCTTAATATATGGCTTCGATATCAACAGTTCAGCATGTTGACTAATCAATTTATACTAAGTTAAATGCCTGAAAACATAGTTGCTGTATACTAGAAAAACATAAATAAATTATGTAAGGTACAAGAAACTTTCACCCTAAGCATCTTTTCTTTTGCAGTCAGGAGATAGATTAGATAGATGATAGATAAATAGATAGATGATAGATAAGCAATAGCAAGTAGACTTATATACTGCTTCACAGTGCCTTACAGCCCTCTTTAATCAGTTTACAGAATCAGCATATTGCCCCCAACCATCTGGATCCTCATTTTACCCACCTCGGAAAGATGGAAGGCTGAGTCAACCTTGAGCCTGGTAAGATTCGAACTGCCAAATTGCAGGCAGCCTGTAGTCAGCCGAAGTAGCCTTGCAGTACTGCACTCTCACCACTGCACCACTATGGCTCAGTAAGTATCAGTATCTATCTTTAAAATACTGTAGATAGATAGATGAGAGAGAGAGAGAGAGAGAGAGAGAAAGGGAGAGAGAGAGAGAGAGATGATAGATTGGAGAGATAGATAAAAAGATAAAGAAAAAGAGTGTGTGTGTAAGATATATATACATATATATATATGTTTTCTTAAGTTTTCGCAGGTACTTACATGTATGGCATTCAGCTTTGTTCGGGTATTTTCCCATGTCATTGTAGTTGTGCTTTTAAAGTTGTGCCGAAACGTTGCTACAACTTTAAAAGCACAACTACAATGATGTGGGAAAATACCCGAACAAAGCTGAATGCCATATATAGATATAGATATAGATATAGATATAGATATAGATATAGATATAGATATAGATATAGATATAGATATAGATATAGATATAGATATAGATATAGATATAGATATAGATATAGATATAGATAAGAGAGAGAGAGAGAGAGAAATCAAACTCAAGACTTCAGAAGTGAGCTGAAGATACCTTACATAATTTATTTATGTTTTTCTAGTATACAGTAACATATGTTTTCCCATATGGATGGGAAACAAAGGAGATAGAAGCAGCAGTTTAGTTTGATATGTCTAGAAAAAAGAAAGAAAAAATAGAAAAGTTTACCTAGAAAGAATTAGCCTAAGCATGTAAGGGAATAAGGCAAAGGTTTACGATTTATCATCATAAAGAAGGAAGTTAGTGTAGCTTCCTTGCAGCTATCAACAAGAGAGGGGAAGTTGGTTGTTTGCTAAGGAATTTAAATCATTTAAATTGGCACGTTGGTCAACACATAGAGAAAAAAAGTGTTGTGGAGCTGCGGAATAACCTGAGGCAAACACGGAGCAAACTTCAGCTTTTACTTTATTGTAGCAATAAAGGGTTGCCGTGGCTGCTGCGCTAACAAGGTAGCCAGCCGGCAGACAACAGCTAATGCCATTTGACAGCTCCCTTTTATAGCAGGCTGTCAAACGGCATCAGCCAATAGGAACGGTCTGTGTTCCCGCTGGAAATACGGACCGGAGTGAAGACTTCAGCTCAGTCTTTTCCGAACACCACAAAAAGGCTGGCAAGTTTCACCTATGAGGAAATCACCTAGCAGATTGGCAGAGGAAGATTATGGCTTGAGCAGCCAGGATAATAAAAGAGAGAAGAAAAGTGAAATGGAAACTGATCCAGAAGGAGGAACCAAGTGGCCAGAAAACCAGTTACCTGAGACTTTTTGCAAGAGGCAGACATTGGAGGGAGAATTTGCTAAAGGGAGTGGGAAAAACTCTTGCTTAAGTATGTACTGTGCATCTGAAATTTCCTTCACATTTACACAGTATATAGGAAAAAGATGAAGTGAAAGCTTTGAACAAGGTATCAGGATACAGAGAGATTCATTGCCCTGACTGACTTCAATAAATTAGATATAATTAATATTATATCCTTGTTGATACCATATGACATATCCCATTTTAATAATAATAATTAAAATTATATACATATATGTAATTCTGTATATCATATTATATGACTCCTAATAATACAAGTACAGGTAGACCTCAACTTACAACCAGAGCTGAGTCCCAACTTTCTGTTGTTAAGTGAGTTTTGCCCCATTTTACGACCTTTTGTGGAAAGGGAACTTCACAAAGACAGTGGTGTCACTCAAGCAGGAAAAGCCCAAAGGGAACATCAGGCTAGCCATAATACAAACTTACATAGGTCAAGGAATCAAATAAAAGGTATTAAAGAATCCCTATAGACCAAAGCCCAAGTAATTAAGAAAACTAGACAAAAAAGAAAAGAAGACCCTTACAAATGCAGGACATACCAATTAAGAAAGACAAACAGACAAAAGACACATAAATTACAAAAGAGACAGACAGGAGATTACCACAAAACAAATTAAAAAAAACCATTGTAAGGCTAAAAGAGATTAGGAAGAAACCAATAATACAATCAAACCACCCTGCAAAGTTCGCTTTCCGCACCCCGCGGAGGTTGCCTTCCAGTGGGAATAAAAACAAACCCTGACAGGATTTAAAACATTAAACACAAAACAAGCACTCACACACAAAAGGAGAAAAGGGTATAAAAAACCAGGGACTTACCATACGAAGCTAGCTGGCCCAGGAACGCAGACTTCTCGCTATCTCTCACTTTCCTGAAAAATAAAAAGATCCAGCTTTCAAGCAGTTGTCCGTATCCTTGCGCCGGAGCTCTCCCAGTGGGAAAATTGAATCCTCGGGGAAAGGCATTTAGACACCTTTCAACACTTTCTTGTCCTAGTTGTTAAGGGAATTGCTGCAGTTGATAAGTTAGCAACCGGGAGGTTAAGTGAATCTAGCTTCTCCATTGAGTTTGCTTGTGAGAAGGTTGCAAAAGGGGATCAAGTAACCCTGGGACACTGCAATGGTCATAAATAAATATGAAGCATCTGAATTTTGATCACATGATCATGTTGCAAAGACGTAACTGTGAAAAATGGCCACAAGTCACATTTTTCTCAGTGTTGTTGTAACTTTGAACAGTCACTAAACAAATAGTTGTAAGTCAAGGACTGTCTGTACATTGGTTTTCTGTACCTACCCAGAACTTTAAGTTTTTCCTTACAGGATGTTGTAAAAGAAAAGGAATCACCTCTTTGTCCTATCTCTACTATCCCTTGTTTAAACTAAAATTATTCAAGAATTGACAAGGATCCTGCCTAGGAATTTTTGGTGGGAATTTGCTCTTTGAACTCAGAATCACTTCTGTGTTACTATAAGGGCATCACGTTCATGGAGTCACTTGCTGAGATTCATTGCACCCTTAACCCACCCATCTATTTCGAGAGGCTTTTATAGCAAGGGGGAGCATATGGCAAAATTTGAGTTGTTAAAAGCCTCCCCCCAATCCGGTTGTGAACAGGTCTGGGTGTTGCAATGGGCATTGATGATCTTGAACAATGGGACAGGGAGTGGAGGTTGATATCCCTGAATTCTTACACTGTTGAGCAAGAACTAGAAAAGATAGAAGAAGTGAATGTTTGGTTCAGGGTTGATTTCCTCTCAATCAGATGTTGTTTCCTGGACCTCTGGGAAGAAATGTACTGTAATATGGGGCAAGAGAAGATGGGATACAGTGTAAAATTATTATCCAAACCTAGGGAAGCCTTAACTCTAATTATAAGTTGTCCTAGACCCATGAAGGTGAACCTATGGCATGTGTGCCACAGGTGGCACACAGAGTCATTTGTGCGGGCACGTGAGCCCCAACCAAACTTACCCGCACTGTGCATGCGCGTGTCTCCCAGCTGATTTTTGGCCCATTTGAAGCCGTTTTTGCCCTCCTGGAGGCTCAAGGAAAGCCTCTGCAGCCTTGGAAGGCTGAAAAACGGGCCTTCCGGAAACACCAGAAGAACCAAAACGGACCTGTTTTCAGCCTCCTGAGGCTCCAGAGGGCAAAAATGGTCTTCCCCCGGCCTCCAGAGGACCTCCGGAGGCTGAAAACAGGCATTTCCGTTATTTCCAGAAGTCTCATTTTTTGGCCATCCCTAGGCTGCAAAGACTTCCCTTGAGCCTCCGGGAGGGTGGAAACAGCCTCAAACAGGCCGAAAATCAGCTGGGAAGCGCACATATGCACAGTGCAGGTAAGGGGGAGGCGGGGGTGTTGCGCATGCATGTGGAAGGGTCGGGACACATTGCATTGTGGATGCTGGTGTGCGCGCTTTTGGCACACCACAACAAAAAGGTTCACCATCACTGTCCTAGACTGATGACCACAACTGAATTCCAAATTTCTGTTGCTAAGTAAGGCAGTTGTTAAGTGAGTTTTGCTCCATTTTACGACCTTTTTTGCCACAGTTGTTAAGCAAATCACTGTAGTCGTTAAATGAATCATTAAGTGAATCTGGCTTCCCCCATTGACTTTGCTTGTCGGAAGCCAAATGGGAACATTATAAATGGTGACCACATGACCCTGGGACAGTGCAACAGTCACGTTTACATGCCAGTTGCCAAGCATCTGAATTTCCATCAAGTGACCATGAGGATGCAGCCACATTTGTAAGTGTGCAAACCGGTCATAAGTAACTTTTTTCAGGGCTGTTATAACGTGGAACGGTCACTAAACAAATGATTGTAAGTGGAGGACTACCTGAAAAACAAAACTATAACTAGCAAAGAGCAAGGCAGAATCACTCCCTTCCTCTGTGTCAGGGGTCTCCAACCTTGGCTCCTGGAAGCCTGGCGGACTTCAACTCCCAGAATTCCACAGCCTGGCTGTGGAACTCTGGGAGTTGAAGTCCGCCAGGCTTCCAGGAGCCAAGGTTGGAGACCCCTGCTCTGTGTTATTGAAGTTAAGGAGGAAAAGGATAGAGAAACTCTTGAGAAATCTTTTGGGTCTTCCCAAAAGAAATTCCCTATCCATAAACAGGGAGGAAGTCGGAGCAATAAGTCTTCCAGTGGAGTAACATCTACTTCTGCTGCTATGTCCCTTCTGGGGAAAAAGTGGGGGAAGGGAAGCTGTCATTTCCTCTCAGAGTAAAGAAAAAGCCTGCATGTGAAAAATTTAGGATTTAAAATCCATCTTAAGCGTCTGTCCCAAAGGTGCTTTTTCAAGAGTCAACTGGACTTCCTTTTTTTTTGTTTGAAGAGATTTTGCTTCTCATCCAAGAAGCTGAAGAAGCTCTGACTGGATGGGTGGGGAATGGAAGGATTTATACTCCTTGCAGACAGCTGAAGAAGCTTCTTGGATGAGAAGCAAAACATCTTCCAACAAAAACTAGAAAGTCCAGTTGTCTCTTGAAAAGGCATCTTTGGGACAACCATGACCTGGACGACTGAGAATCTCCATAGACATCTTAAGTTCCTGTTTCCACACCAGATCTTGTAAGGAAAGGAAGCAGTTGCTCCTGAGGAAGCAAGAAGAAACTTTTGGGTGGGTGTATGTTGTATATATGTTGTATGGCCTTAACAATTATGGAAAGTTGGAAGCCTATGTTGTTAGCACAGTGGACAGCCTGGACACTATGCAAGAAGGGTACCAACCCTTGAGATTTTGTCTCGTAATCCAAAGTAAATCTTCTCCCAAAGATCAGGGAAATACCAGAGTACTTAAAATGCTTAATCTGCAATTCATCCAGAAGACTTGTAATTTGCATAAGGTACTTCAGCATGATATGAAACACCTTTTGTGAGAGATATCAGTAATAGCTTTGCAAGACTGAGCAGATAAGAATAAAGAATTGATGTGAAGAACAGCATTGATGTTCTCATTTTGCTTCAGTTTGTAGGTGGCATTCACAGCACACTTCTTATTACATTCATAATAGTAATGCCACTCTTCTGCCCCAAGTACCAAAGTAGCAGTGTATGAATCTGGAAATTTCATATGTAGGTCTCTTTAATTTCTTTGAGTATTTTTCGTAGCTGATGCAACTGGTTATGCGGTTTCTTAAGAAAGCAGAACTGCCACCTCTACTTTTATAATCAGTTCTAACAGGAAGAAGGGACATAAATTGGCTTCTTGGGAGTATCTATCTGTTTGATGAACTTCAGAATGCCACTTGAATGAAGAACGCCCCCCCCAACCCCTATGAAAATAATGTAGGTTTTTTGCCTCTTAGTTTTGAAAATTGATACCAAGAAGCTATGGCTGTGCCTGGTGTCCACTTTTACCTCTAAATGACTGCTTACTGGCTGGGAGGGCTAATAGCTTTGGCTTTATCATCCTTCCTTTGAGGATGTAAAGTAGAAGCAGTATTTATAGCAATAGCAATAGCACTTAGACTTATATACCACTTCATAGTGCTTTACAGCCCTCTTTAAATGGTTTACAGTCAGCATATTTCCCCCCAACAATCTGGGTCCTCATTTTATCCACCTCGGAAGGATGAAAGGCTGAGTCAACCTTGAACCTGGTGAGATTCGAACTGCAGGCAGCCGGCAGGCAGCAGAAGTAGCCTTGCAGTACTGCACTCTCACCACTGTGCCACCATGGCTCTTATAACTATATAAATACTACAAATATAAATTTAATAAATAAATTTCTTGATAAGTGAGGCTTAATCAAGCTGAAGTTGAAGAACATTATGCTCCTATTACAAAATATTTCTTTTGTTATTGGTGGCGAAGATCCCTCCAAGCAGGCCAGAAGTATATTTGTTTTCCAAGTACAGGTAATCCTCATTCAACGATGTTTGGCACTCATTAAGCAAAGCAGCCACTAAGCGAAACCACAACCATACATATGAGCTTATTTCAGCTTTGTTTGCTTTACAGATCTGCAAAGGTCGTAAATGTGACCATTGGTCATAATGTCACTTTTTCATCTCTGTTGTAAGTGCAAATGTTGCTAAACAAGGACTGTGTGTACTTTATTAGAATATATTCTACAACACACACACACACAAATCTCTTCACATTCATAAAAAGTATCAAAGATGATTAGGGGACTGGAGTTAAAACATATAAAGAATGGTGGCTGAATTGGGTACATCTCATTTAATGAAAAGAAGGACAAGGAATGACATGATAGCAGCAATGCAATATCTTAGGGGCTGCCACAAAGAAGAGGGAGTCAAGCTATTCTCCTAAGCACCTGAGGGTAGGACAAGAAGCAATGGGTGGAAACCAATCAAGGAGAGAAGCAACCTAGAACTAGGGAGAAATTTCCTGACAGTGAGAGCAATTAATCAGTGGAACCACCTGCCTCTAGAAGTTGTGAATTCTTCAACACTGGAAGTTTTTAAGAAGAGATTGAAAAGTCTTTTGTCTGAAATGGTATAGGGTTTCCTGCCAAAGCAGGGGGTTGGACTGGAAGACTTCCAAGGTTCCTTCCAACTCTGTTATTCTGTTCTATCTATGATAAAGGAAGAAAGTGAGAGTTATCTTTCATTGACCAAATGGATAAAAGAAATTGGGAGATTTCAAAGCACTCTTTATGAGAGTATCTATGCTTTTCCAACACCATATCTCTCTCTTTTATCCTTATGAAGTATCCACTCATGATTTCTGTGGTTCTCCCAACAAGTTTTTGGCACTGAGTTTGTGGATCTACTAACTTCCATCTAACAGTTTTACAATGGCATTAATGTAGTGTCCTTACATTAAAACAGCAGCTTAGCTTTGAGGCAAAGATCAATTCACCACAAAACTGATAACAATAACTACAAAAGTAGTGTAAGTAATAAAACTACATGGGCAACAGTAGTGATGACCCTGAAAGGGAAGTGTGAGCTTGGTAGCTGTTCCAGTTACTAACTGAACCCTCATTTATCTATTTAAACTATTTATTTTATTTTATTTTGTCAAGCGATTATAAGATAACATAGTTATGAATACATGAAATGGATACATATAAGAAAAATAAAAATAAACAATAGGACAGGGATGGTAGGCATGTTGGTGCACTTATGCACGCCCCCTACAGACCTCTTAGGAAGCAGGTGAGGTCAATAGTAGACAGTCTAAGGTTAAAGTTTTTGGGGTTTGGGGAAGAAACCACAGAGTCAGGTAGAGTATTCCAGACATTGACCACTCTGTTGCTGAAGTCCTATTTCCTGCAATCAAGTTTGGTGCGGTTTACCTTGAGTTTGTATCTATTGTTTGCTCTTGTATTGTTATATTTGAAGCTGAAGTATTTATTGACAGGTAGGACATTGCAGTATATAACTTTATGTACTATACTTAGATCAGACCGAAGAATTTAAATCCTACTTGTCTAATTAAAACCCCTGAATGTAGAAAGCATTGATACCATATTTATCATGGAGGAAGATGACTCTGAATTTAAAACATCCCACAAAAGGAAGAGATATGGAATGAGATCTAGCATGCTGGATACTAAAAAAATCCTATGTAAAGCCCACCTTGGTAAAAAGCAATCCTGGACTTCTTCGCTTCCGGTATATATTTGTGAATAAAACACTTGTGTGCATGAAATATGTTTATATGTGTATGGACAAGCATTCATAGATACCTGGCATATCCCCCCTAAAAAAGGCCCAGCCAAGAAAAATGATCAGACTCAACTGATCCTCACCTATCTCTACAGCCATTCTCTTTGACATTCAAATCATGATTATCCACAGAAACATGGAAGTATGCTTACTTACATGCACAATTTCCCACCTCCTTTCCAGCGGAAACAGCAGAAGACAAAAAAAGTTGGGGTTAAGAAAGGGATGGAGTAAGGGAAAGGATAGATACAGAGTCAGGGGAGAATCACTATGAGTCACATGGCATACAACTTTATTTAATAGGAAGGGAGGGAGGGAGGGAGAGAGAGAGAGAGAGAGAAAGAGAGAGGGAGGGAGGAAGTAGAGGAAACATTGGATGCAGATAAGAAGATAGGAGAAGATAACTGGGCATGAAAGGGAACTATAAAAACAGAATTTAAATTCACCAGGCAAGCAATTAACTGGCATGCTGCTTTAAGGCAACTGTTGATTTTATTTGTAAGCCTTGCTCATTCCTTTACTTTCAGTAGCTATTTTTACTCTTAGACACCCACTCCCTCCCAATTTGCGGGGAATTATGTAGACAAAAATACTTCTCTAGGATCCTACTGTGGTTGTAAAAATATGTTAATTAGAAATTCAGTTTTAATGGTTTGAGGCATGGATCACTGAACAGATGTTGGTGTTGGAGACCATCAAGACTAGGATCTCTAAGGAAACTCCATAGCAGAGACCCATCACATTTTTGTATTGTTTAAGAGAGGCTTGACAAAAACAGAGATATGTGTATTACAGAGGAAGATAATCTCGGTAGCTCAGGGCTGAACTGTGGAATACTCTGAGCATTTTTGTTTGTTTGCGGACATTTCAGTACCCAACCAGGTAACATTATCAGTGCTAGGGAGTATGGGATTTGCTTCCTTTGTATATACAGTAACTTGCCCTGCAAGAGTTGGTGGGGGTGAGATTTTCTTCTTTGTAGTTTCTTGATTAGGATGTTACCTTCCGCTTGGTTGTTTATCTGATGTTAATCCCTGTTTATTTGGAGGCCTCTTATTTGGGTGTCTATTGATGAATAGACCCATAGTCACATAGAATAGACACATTTACACACCATTCAAATGAGACAAAGATAATAAAAAACTGAGGAAACAAAACCTTCAACGATCTTCTCCTGCAACCCGATATCTGCAAGCAGTCCGTAAACAAATAACCAAACTTAGGGCTCCAAGGAATCCACATTTATTAATATATTAAAAAGAGATGGTGATAGAAAAAAGGAAGGGAGGGAGGAATTTGTTCTGGTTTTATTACTGTAAAATGTTGTCTTTTAGCCACTTACTAGTTTTGTATATCAGTTTCTTTTAGCCACACACTAGTTTTCAGGAGCGCAAGACATTTATTAAGAGCAGTGGGCAGACACAAAATTGCTTTCACCTTGAAAATAGAATTCTGCCAGAAACTAAATTGCAAGAAATACAAGCTAAAAGAGAACATATTTGTCCTAATGGAATGGTTCCTAAAACTAAAGCTCTAGTACTGCTCCCTTCTGAAGCTACAAATAAAAAAGTTAGTATTTCCTCTAATGCTGTATCTGGTTTGTTGCTCTCTAGTTTTTTGCAAATTAAAACTCCTTTCCCCCAAGAAACCAAATGTCAAGAGAAATGAATTCTTAACTGCAAATAAAACACAGAATTTTGTCGTGGTTTTATTTTTGAGAATTATAATTAT
This sequence comes from Hydrophis major, assembly GCA_033807585.1. Taxonomy (NCBI): domain Eukaryota; kingdom Metazoa; phylum Chordata; class Lepidosauria; order Squamata; family Elapidae; genus Hydrophis; species Hydrophis major. The sequence continues at coordinate 322,469,318 of CM066328.1, read as the reverse complement.
AAAAATTTGATTTGCAGATCAGCTCCTGCTGGCCATAAAAAATAATTTTCAGATTGAATTCCGGTAATACTGGAAGTGATGAAACATGGCCATTTTTCAGCCTCCAAAGACTGAAGAGGCTTCCCTTGAGTCCCTGGGAGGGCAAAAACAACCACTCCCAGGCTCCAGAGGCCCTCCGGAGGCTGAAAACAGGCACTGAAAATGGTATTTCCAGAAGGCCCATTTTTTGGCCTCCTGAGGCTAGAGAGGCTTCCCTCAAACAGGCCAAAAATCAGCTAGGAGGCACACACATGTGCAGTGCAGGTAAGTTTGGCTGGGGCTTGCATGCCTGCACAAATGGCTCTGTGTGCCACCTGTGGCACACATCATAGGTTTGCCATCACGGACTTATCAGATGGTACTGAACAGAGAAGAATTACCTTTTAGATTGGCAGATGTGCAGTAAATAAAAACTTATCATGGAGTTCTGTCTAAAATGAAAAAACTTGTGATGAAAAAGGAATACAGAGGTAATAATTTGGGTAGAAAGGGCATGTATAGGCTGATTGTTACTTTGGGAAGTGTAGAATCACAAAACCACAACAATGTAAAATGAAATTCCCTGACACGGATTTTTACCATTTAATGTAAAATTAGGAGAACTATGTTGCTAACAAAAATAGATTCAGATCAGATCTCCTGGAGGGTGGAAAATATAGTTCTCCCTAAAAAAAAATGTGATGAGAGAAGGATACATACTTTTTAATTATCTGTGCTGAAGAGTATAATTTGAAGGAAGAGGAGAAAGAAAGTATAGGTGCAACAGAACATTCACTGGTGTTGTTTATTACAAGAAAGAGTGTCATTGGTCTTCACAGCCATCTCTGGGTCTTTATTAGGAGACAAACAGCCAAATAATTCCCTTTCTGGGAAGCAAGAGGTATAGTGGAGGAAAAACCCCAACAACCCTACTATGGAGTAGAAGTCGTTTTAGAAGAAAAGCCAGGGGAAAACAGAACAAAGATGGGGGAGTTCATCCATGAACCTAATACTAATAGTTGAACTGCTGAAGAAACTGTGAGGGATGACATTTATAGGGAAACAAGTGGGTGGCAAGGAAACAGTGATGAAGTTCAGGTAAAGAGAAATGCCATAGATAGCTCTTCACTTCGATGACAACCCTCCCCAAGGGACATTTACAAACAATCACAAGAATACAATTAAACAAATCTTTAAATAATTTATTTCGGCTGTTGGATCCCTTCATTGTCTTCCCATTCTATATTAACAAGAAGGTTTTTTTTTTTTAAAGGGAGAATGAAATAAAGAGCAAATTATTATATTGGCAATGTGCAAATTTCCAACATGAACATTTTTTGAAATAACATAAATATTTAAATATGCCTTGACATTTTACAAAGCTCACAAAATCATACACAGAAATTTGAACAGCAAAGGACTGTGACACTAGCAGTGCTTCTCATAATGGAGATTACATACACACGCAAAATGCAAGCAGTTGGCGTACATCCTTCCCTCCTTCCCTCCCTCCCTCATAATTTTCAGAGAAAGAAAACAAGAGATGTAGGAGGGCCTTGGGAAAAATGGAAGATTTAAACAGCAGAGCTCCAAATATTTTCTTGTTTGATGATTACTCAGAACAATATGCAGTTATGGCAGATTGCAAACTTATGGCCCAAGATTGTAAAATTACACTGTGGAAATAAGTCGGATTTCACAGGAGTAGCCACCTTACAAACAACACAGAACCTTTTCCACCCCTTCACTATTAGATATATCAACAATCAGATACAACTGAGGATTGCAGGGATGTGGGAATATGGGGAAAAAAAGACAAAAGAAAAAACCGAGCTTATCTCCTTTGGGATCCTCATAGCCCAGAAGTTAAGGCTTTATAAGTGTAAGGACAGAGACCCACATAAGATCTTCCTTTATTTCTTAGTAAATTCCTAAAGGATTCTTAACAGTTCAGCAAACCTTTAATTAAGTAGTAGAGGCCAGACATGAAGAGAAAGCAGATTTGTTATATCATTTACAATACAGGAAGACTGTATTGTAAAAAAAAAAAAAGACTTGGTTTTTTTTTCTCAATAAACACAGAGTAGGTTCTTTCTGATCTGTCAGTGTGCTTCCCTGTCAATCAATACACATGAATATTTAGGAACCTTTATTTTTCTTATGATCTCCCTCCCCCACTTTCCCTTCTCAAATGTTAAACTTAAAAATACCTATGTTCTTTCATATGCTAAATTACAAAAGGTTTAGCAACTACACCCTCATTCAAACCACACAAAATAGTCAATGGAAAAACATCAGTTAGCTGTTCCAAGGACAAATTTTATGGGTTTATAGCTGCTCTACGTGCATAAAACTTTCATTTAGAAACACTGCCAAAAAGGAAAAAAAACCATACATAAAACAAATGTAGCTGCAGCCAACAACTTAAAAAAAGGACAAGCAAGCAAAAATGTTAAAAAGTTATCCCACAACTTCCTTATATTTTGTTCAATCTTAGCTCTACCATATCAGCATTTTCAGAGCAAACATATACATAATTTGGATGACTGTTGTAGAAAAGTGTTCATTTCAAAATTTTGGCTGATTTCATTACACACAGAATGCTCACAATTTAGACAGAATGCAAGAGATATATTAGCAGAAAAGCATGCAAAGAGCAGCATTATCTATTGTTCTCATACAAGTACATATTCAATACCAAACATAATCCAAAATATTTTGGAGAAAAGAGGTTTTGTAGTCAAGTATAAAATATCTTGTCATTCACCACCCTTGCTGGAAGCAACCTCTTTTTCTATCCCAGGATTAATGTTCTGGATCTGTGTAGTTCTGCATATACATATACATGTGTGTTATCTACATATGAACAAAAGAAATCAGCTTATTGTTTTCCTTCCAAAGTAACTTTTTTCACAAGCCTGAAGAAGATCAAGTGGATAGCAAGACAATTAAGTATTTTGAACATAGCACCATTCTTTTTTTTTCTTTTTCTTTTGCAAGGTAAAAAAAGAAAAAGGCATTTGCTATCCATATATTTGTTTGAACTGATAGCACTCGTTGCAATAGCCATTGCACTTGTTATTACCATAGTGATCACAGGCAGGGGCTCGACAGTACTGTTTGGGAAGTTCATCGGCTGAAGGTTCAACCTGAGGTGTTCCAGACTGTCTCCGTTGGCTGACACGCAAGCACTCTTGACACACTTCTGCACTCCGGGAAGCTAAATTATTTCTACATGAAGCTTTAGCACATTTGCGTTTTTGAGACCGTGCACTTTTCTGGTGTAAATCTTGATGTTGTCCCATTTGCTGAAAACATTAAAAGCATCTTTTAAATGGAAAGCAGTTAAAGGACTCTCCTTCAATAAACTTGCTGCTTTTACACTAGACTTTATCCACTACCATGAATATAAGAGTACTTAACAAAACTTATGTAGAAGCTGAATGTTTTTTAATCATTCATTCTTTAAAAAAGAAAGAAATACACTTGATTTCCTTGAAAACTGTTAACAACTACAATGTGGAAAATGAGTGAACAACAACAGCCTGCATGTGAAACAGATTAACTTGACATATGGCTAATGTAAAACATGAATTTCCTAGCTGTGGTAAACATCAGCTTCCTTCTCCTCCCATTACAAACAACTACTTCCTTACCCATGTAATTATGATATAATCCCCATCAATCTACTGACTGCTGGGATGTTGTAATGTTAAAATGGCCCATTATGGAAAGAAACCTCTATCAAGCAATATTTTTTTGCTAATAAAAGCAGAAAGCTTTCTTCCTCCTTTGTAAGAAGTGGGCAAACATTAATCATATTACACCATCTTCCAGAATCCTATACAATAAACACATACATTCAGTAGAAGGCAATATTTTGCTGATTCTTTCATGGAAAGAATCATAGATCAGGGGTGTCAAACTTGATTTCTTTGAGGGCCGCATCAGGATTGTGTTTGACATCAGGGGGCCAGGGTGGGCGTGGCCAGCTTGATGTTACTCATGTCAGGGGTGCCTGTGGTGGCCGGCGTGCTCTGCCAGTGAAAATGGGCTCCCGACCTCTGTTTTCAGCTGTGACAGCCTCCTGCAAACATCTACCAGTGAAAACAGAGCTTGAGAGGACTGCCTGCGGCCCTCACAAGCTCCATTTTAGGCTGTAACAACCTTCTGCAACCTTTTGCCAGTGAAAACGGAGCTCAGAGGCACCACGGGCCAGCTTTTGCTGTTTCCAGAGCAGCCCTGTGGGCCAGATCTAAGCACCTCATGGGCCAAATCCAGCCTTGAGTTTGACACGCCTGATATTAGATTGTCTGAGAAGATAGGTGTAAGATTACATTGGGAAGAATGAGTTACATTTGCATGCTGACCTCTGATTGTCTCATTATTTTGTCTTCAGTTCTTCTGGCTTCATGAAGCCGCTTGCTCTGTGCTTCAATAAAACATTTCTGGCAGTATCCCTCAAGCATGGTGCTCCCTATTGTGCCACATTCTCGGCCCGGGCAGGAAACGGTATTCTGATAGACAGCAGCTGAGATTCCAGGATACTCCAAAGCAGGAGAACTCACAGGAGACCTTCGCTGATGAAGCAGGAGAGCCTCTATAATAACAGGAGCACAGGAGAAAAACAATCACTCTAATGTAAACTCTGAGGACAGAATGATAAAAGGGCCAAGTTATCTGTTTATCTCCCTCATTATACAATTGTGGTATGTATTCAGAAGAAAAGCTGAGACATATAATTTAGGAAGGCTATTTTTAAAAACTCCCTGAGCCTTTTTCAGAAGCTGGTGACATTTTTAAGAAGCTGGTGACATTTTCTTCTGGCAATGAGGTACATGAGGAAAGACAGATATCAACTTTCTACTTTTACTATACTGTAAAATATTCTACTATTTATACCTACTAAACTTACAATTGTTATGAATTTCAATTCCAGATGATTTTCCAAATCAGAAAATTATGTGAAAATGTAAAGTTCCCCGGTACCAAAAATAAACAGATGTAGTTAGGGTTCTTCTGTGTATCTCAGCAAAATATGAAAACAGCTCTCCAATTATCATTTATGGTAAATGACTAATGCAAGCTGAGCAAATTCTACTGTAGCTGCATGGGCACAATACAATACCTCAAAGACTTCAGAGCTATGTAATACACTTGATCTTAGTTGAAAGGCTATTTTGTTGAACTCCATTTGCATTTATCTGGTGTTCTCTTGCAAATTCAAAATTTAGTCCCTCCCAACTCATTAAGGAAGAGGAAGATAAAAATAAAATGATATTCTCTTACTTGCCTCTATTTTCTTGATACTCAAAGAAACACAGGGTACAAAAGCCTTCATTCTGGAGAGTCCCAAAAAAATTACAGCCAGGCTTCCTACATTTACTGTTTCTCATCCTCGGTTCTGTTCTTTGGGGCTGAACATACGGTGGCGCTTCCACCTTATTGGTGTTGGTTATGGTATGACAGGAATGTTGCAAAAAACTTTGTGATATAGGAATAGGATCAGAACTGGACCTCTGATGGGTTGAAGGCATAGCGATGGAGCCGGCGTTTGAGGAATGGTCTCTAGTCCGTTTGAAGCAAGTGCTACACATCCCATTGAAGGTTCTGTTGGTGTCCTTGAGGCAGGATGTGCAAGTCATACAATATGAATGCTGTGGGTCACTTGGGATATTGCAAGGATTGACCACTGCACTGTTGTAGCAGCGTTCGCAAAGCCCATTATACTGCACATTCAGTGTAAAAGGACAGTCTGGGGTCCTGCATTTCATAGCAGTTGTTTCACTGTAGAGAAAAAGACTTGGAGCTGTGGGAGGCGCAGAAGGAGGTTCTGTGCTGGAATTTTCCGAAGTCCGGGCAGGAGGATTGTGGCATTCATCCATTGGGTAACTGGACCTATTTACCCGGGGCTTCTCTGAGCCTGACCAGAAGTGCTGCCTCTTTACCAAATTTGCCTTTTGTCTCTGTTCAGAGCACTCATGGCAGAATGGCTGGGTATTCACGGACATGTAGAAAGGGCAGTTAGATGTTTCACATTTTGCCTCCATAAGCGATAGCTGGGATAACTGCAACTCCAGTCTATTCCTCACACCCGTTTCCTTTCCAATAATTTCACTGTTTTCTTTCCACCTCTTGTACTCATGTTGCACAAGCTGAAAGTAATCTTCTACCAGATTAATCTCTTTGGGCAAGTTACCTTCATCCAACCTTGAAAAAAGCAAAAGTATAAGGAATTAATATCACTGGAGGGAGAAAAGGCAATGCTCTTACACAAGCTGGGAGGGAAGTTGGGAGAATTGTGATTTATATAATCATTATAGCATTACAACTGAAAACTATTAATGTTATGGAAGGAAGCGGAATTTTTAAAAAAATGAAATTACAGGGAAGAGTTTCACTTGCAGAAAGAGTTGATAATGACATTTAATGCCTCTTTTAGCATGTTAAGAACATTCCTTCCTAATTACATCATGGACCAAGTTGTAAGGTCCAGATGGCTTATGGGCCTTTACTTCTCATTCCAATTAGATTTCTTCCCTATATTACAATAAAAGTGAGTAGTTTGAAGCCTAGCTTAGCTGGATTACCAACTATGCCCACTTTTTCTGGTTCAAGACACTTTTGTTATGCTTTGTTTATTTCAACAGAAATATTCAGCCTCGATTTCTGCAATGCTTTGTACAATACAATTGTAATAATATATGCCTTGGGAAATAGGGCAGAGACACACAGGGGTGGGATTCTACCAGTTTGCACCTATTTGCTAGAACTGGTTGTTAACATTCTAAGCAATTCGGAGAACTGGTTGTTAGAAGAAATTACTGGCCTAATCCTGTAAGGAAGGCAGGAAGGAAACATTCTGGTGTTGCTTACAGAAACTGCCTTTCCATTAACCCTTATTACATTCTTGGCAGGACTAGACTTCCTGTCTCTGGAATGTCTCTGGAGTTTTTTTTCCCTCCTTTGCTGGTACTTTGCTTGTATGGAGTGACCATTCAAAGTTATAATGGCACTGAAAAAAGTGACTTATGACCATTTTTCACACTTATGACTGTTGCAGCATCCCCACAGTCATGAGAGGCCAGGCGAGGAGATGCGTGCCTCGATGTGAGTGATATTGAGTTGGCCACGCTCACCAACTAAGCCACGCCCACAGAACTGGTTATTAAAAAATTTGAATCCCACTCCTGGAGACATAGCTAAGGAAATGATCAGATAAAAGGCAGCTGAGCCCACATCAAACACTTTTTCTGTCCAGTCTACAAAGCTGATAATTTACTATTCAGGAACTTTAACTTAACACAGTTGCAGGAACAGGGGTGATTTACTCCACTGAAACAAATATGCAGTTGTAAAGATATTGCAGCAAACAATGGACTCTGGACAAGACGATGGTGCTGCTGTTTTAATCAACATGCAAGTCATTTTAAATTACTATTACCTATCTTGCTGGTGGGTGTTTTGAAAGACACCGCATATAATATTCTTTGGAGGGCATATGGACATGCTTTTCATGGGACTCTTAGCTGTTCTCCAAGGATTAATACAAATTAAAGCTTTTGATCTGGCTATGAACCAGTTGATTTGCTTTTTTTTTAAAAAAAAAAATTCTGCTCATACTTATTCTAAGTTTGGGAAGTTATTTCATGTCATCCCAACGACTAACAGAAAAGAGACAGGTTCAACAATTTAATCCTGGGAATCTGAGGAGTATTATGGTTTACTGGATGCAACATGGAAGTGAATGGCACTAAGCTTCCATAAGATAAACCTTAATTGAACTTACTGCTTGGCCATGATACTGATTGACCAGAGATGCTTAGAAACGCCTGAAACAATTAAAAGAACATGAAAAGGGAACAGCAGAGCTTGTGAGTTTGCTGTTCAAATATTTTGTGCTGCAGCTATGTCCCCACTGCTATGGCAGTGATATTTCCCTGTCTTTATATGCTGATATATGAACAAAGAGTAGATCCACATTTCACTTTACAAAAGGTTTGCTCTCCATGTATACATTGCTATCAACAAACTACTTTTTCTCATTGGTGGCAAGGAATTCTTGCAGGTAAGCATGACAGCTGGGCATATAGCCTCCATCAATAATAAGAATGAACAACTAGTCACACTTTTCTTTGACTTCCCCTCCTCTCCCATGCATTACCCTTATACACAAGGGAAAAAGAAAGGAATAGCATATGAATATCCTTATTGCCCCTCAGATAGATGAATTTCAGAGAGTAAAATAAAATAATTTCATCCTGGACTGTCATATTTGCAGGAAGAGGGCGACAAAAAGGCTGTAGATAATACCTGGTTCCTGGTTGAAGATCAGAAGCAGGATCTATGTTCATTATTTTTTGTATCTTCCGAACTAATATGTAGGTATTGCTTAACGTTAACATTGTACATCTTGCAAGTGGGTATTTACAATTCTTTAAAAATATTATTAAATCATAATGTTGGAAGGAGACCAGACTTATACTAACTTTGCAGCATTAATGAGATGTGTTGTCCCTGGGTCCCATCCTTGTACAGGAATTTCAATCACCATGAGATAGTCTCTTATCAGTTTTTCTTTCTCTCTTTCTTCAGTGTCAGTTAAAAAATGCACTTTCAAGTCTTCAAATCTTCCTCTTTCACAACTGACCAAAGGAACTGCCTTGATTTCTACCAAAAGAAATAAGAAAAAGGGAATGAATCAAATAAGATAGAGAAGAGCACAATGCAGCAGAAGTCACTCACAGGTCACATTTGGCAATCTTCATCCAAACAACCAATGGTGTAAACAAAAGTCTAGTAACGGCATTAGTTAGGTATAAGCAAATGATGGAAAATACTGAGAATTCTCAGCCAGGTAAATACCTTGTCGAAAGTGACCATAACAATTCAAAGTAAGTTTGGGGCTGTCAGCTTGGAAGGCAAAGGGAACAAGAAAATGGAAGCACAATATAGATTAGCAATGTTCAGATGCGTACCTGGCCCACTATCCTTCAGAACAACCAAAGGAGTGAAGTGCATACTGTCGTAAGCAAGAATGATAGGATATCGGTAACAGTCGTCTGCTGACCAATGGAGAGGCAGATAAATTCCACCAACGTTCAGAGGGGAAAAGCTGGAACCTGACTGCAAACTTCTGAGCATTTTATCTATAAGAAAAAAATAAACAGGTTGAGTTAATATTAGGCTCCTCTGTTTTAATTTCTAAAGATTCATCAGTAGATAAACAACTCGGTGTGACAACAACTTAACACTAGTTGATCTGGGGAGAATGAACGCTGGAAAGTGAGTAAAGTAATACTGTAAATGGCTGGATACGCCAGGAGTTTGATGGAATTTTTTATGCCTAGTTTAGAACAGATATATAATAATTCTAGTGTTTTCGGTAGAAAACCATGTTGGGGTTTTTTTAACCATCAAAGTCAAAGGGGATTCCAAAAGTTGGGAAAAAGAAGCCTGAGATTGCACATTGTACCAAATTGCAACAGCACAATGAATGAATATGGGACAGAGCGAAGAATTGCTGTTGATCCCTTAATGAATGAATATTGGGAAAGAGGGAAGATTTGGGGTCAAATTATGAAATACTAATTGTCCTTCTTGGGCAATTATTATGTGGAGTGGTGATAACACATATAAACCAACGTGAGTACATAAAATGGGGTCTTAGAAGTATTGGTATTATGTCCATCAATTCTTACCTGCAACAACTATGATGGGGCGCCTTAAGATGTTAGCAAGGACAAATATATGGATTTCTTCCAGAGAGGTATACTGAAGGCCTGTGTGTGCAACTGATGTTTCCGCAGATGCCATTTTAATAAGATTGTCCCATTCATCATCCCAGTTCTAATGTAGAAAAGCAAGATGCATCAGGAATCATCATGCAACTCTGAAGCTCTCACATACCAGAAATAAAGTTAAATGCATTTCTTCTGCTACAATTCAATGTATTTTATAGTATGTCATATTGAAAGATTGAAGTATTGATAAATGCATTATTGAGGGAAAAATTTTATTTTCATTCCCAATCATTCTTCTGGAAATTATTTCTAAACATGAGTCCATCATTGGTTTTATTATTTTTTAATAGCATTCCTACACACTACCTTATTTTACATTCTATGTAAGTCCCAACAGAACGAATGTGTTTATCTCTATAGCTATGCTATGTATGGTGAAGAAATGATGGTGAAGAAATGTGTCATGCATGTTCTCATCTAAGAGTACCAGCTCACAACAATCTGGGCAAGAGGTGAGCAGAGGCTTGGATCAAGGTATTTCAGTGATCAGAAAAGGGACCTAATTAGCAAAATATTTATTTAAAAAAATCTAGAACTACTCCTTTCGGAGCCCACCACAGACAGAAATAGCACCTGGCACTTCTACATTTCCAATGAACAAATGATCAGACTAGTGACTACTTATAAGGATGCCAATTCAGGACTGAATATCATTCTGCTAGGGGAGGATGGGACAGCTCAGCTCAGCTACTGCTTCTAGTTAGGCAAACTAGAGATAAAGGAGAGAAAATGGCTAGATATTCTTAGGAAGATTTGCATGGATAACCATCAGCAAGCTGCATAGCAAAGCTGAAAACAGGATTTGGCTGGCATAGAATCTGTGTTGGAATAGGTATGACCATTCTGCATATTCCCAAGAGGCAGGAATTTAAAAAAACATAATTGATTTCATTTTTACTACTATATTTCTCCATAATAGGAAAAACAAACAAACACCAGTTTTGTAAGATGTAGGTGGTCCATGGAAATAACCCAAATTGGGGGAGGTTATTTAGTGTGGAAACTCCACAATGGTGAAACTCTGTTAATGAATTGAGCAATCCAGTAAAGTTATAGGATTAAGATATTTTAACTGGTGGATGGCTCTGCAATTTTACTTTCTTAATTGTGTCCCAACATGTGTAATTACCACAAGGAATCACAACCCAATGATATTAAGATTTGAAACATTCTTCCCTTACATAAACTGAATTATCTTACCCTGGTATCATAGCAGAGTCCTGTTGCCACAAATTCCTGTGATTTAAGGGTTTCTCGCTGCCAGCGCAGTTTAAAATTGCGTGTATCGCCTTCTTTAAATACAGTAAACAATGTTTTTCTCAGAAGCAGATCGACATCTTGGACACCCCACATATACTGGGAAGCAGCGTGCATGAGACAGTTTCCATCTCCTGCAGGAAAATGAAGAATTAAGGTATTCAAATATATATTACAAAATATAAATAAAAGCATATATGTAATGACAATATTGAACAAGGGACTGTAATGGAATGCTGTAGCATGCAGCAAACTGTAACAGATCCCTTGTTTTTTCTTTTGATGTACACAGAATCCTGGTTGATAAGCACACATAGTGGGACAGGCAGGCAGTTATAATGCAGCTATTAATTGGAATTATCAGGCAAAAGTGTATTTAGATGCTGATGAAAGCAGTAGCTTTCCAAGTATTAATTTATTTTAAAATATTACATCTCCTTGTTTCATATGTCTTTATCAAGATTTAAAAAATAATTTTTGGATACTTTTTAATGCCTGCTTATTTTGCTACTGTATACCATTATGCTGTAAAAAATACTAGGTGTCATTTTGTATTTCTTCTTATTAGAGATTAGGTAGTGAGAGGAAGGTTTATAAAACCATTTTTAAAGTACTATATTCAGTAGTAAATAAACTAATATCTCAGCTTTTTCAAGACCCTGTTCCAGTTTCTCTCCTCTTCCCTGCTTGTTCAACTTAGGACAATTCACAGAAGGCATTTTTAGTGGTGTAGTAATCCTACTAAGCCTGATTTTTTTCCAGTAACTATATAAAAGGGTTTAAATACAAGAGTAGAAAAAGAAACAAATGAAATACTGATTTACAGGCTTCTGGCTCTACATAGCAGAAAAATATGGCACAGAGGTAGGACAATTATTATTACATCCTTTAAAAAAATTCCCTGTGCAAAATCTAGAGCAAAGATAAGAAGTTTTTTCCCTGTGTATGCTTGTTTTCAGTTCTTTATTGAGAACTACCAGCCCAAAATTCCCTAAGCAACACTTGGAATTCCCCAGTGTTAAGATATTTGAGTAACAGCTATTGTACTTCTTGTTCTGATATACAGACATTTGAACTGTGAAGTACACATTGGACTTTCCAAGTGGGTGTGGTTAGGTTATGCTGGAATGCCTATTCATTAGAGAAGCGAAATTACTAGTTAGTAGATCTTGGAATCTTTTAAAATGACATGCCTTCAGTCATTGTCTTTTAGATTAACAAATGTATGTGAGGTATTTGTAGCACCCCCATTTCTACAACTGCATTAAATATTCGTACTTCTTTTATTAAAACTAACTGCAATACAACTAGAGATGCATTTATTTTCTTGTTCTCAAAGTGAACACAGTTTCCTCTAAAATGCATATAGTCCTGTAAGAATGACAACTTATGCTTATACTGACTATGCAAAAACTGCTTTTACAAATCCTGTCATTATCTCCACAGGGAAGAAAATAAATAGTCATGCCCTTATAGAATCCTTCATATGTTCGGAGTCCTCAGATATCTTCTGATTCCCCTATCAGCTACATTCTCAATATTCTCCATTCCAGATACACCAAAATATGCCCATTATGTTTTGCTTCTGATGTGTAGCATAGGGTCTGGCAAAGGTCAGGAAAAAGATCTGAAAATGCCCATAGTAGCCATCCTGAGGTTAACGCTTTCCAAACGTGGACTACAAGTTCCACTTCTCCAACCAAGAGGGCCAGTTTTGTCTAATAGACTGCCTGAAGGCATTAGTTGAGAAGGAAGGCTATTGGAGACTCAACTGAAAGAATAGGAGCTAAGAACAGCATGGCTATAGGATAGCAGTATCCATGGAAGAGGGAGTTAGGCCAAAGCAGGTAAGATTGCAGACATAGTGTCACACTCCAAGTTCCAGCCTCTTTATGTGTGTCAATGTTGCATACACATTCTACAGGTCAGTACCATGGCCTCCATCTTAGCTGTTTTGACACCATACCTACATTCTACATAAACTGTAATACACAACTCCTTGAATAAAACTTTCAATGTAGAAACCTGGAGGAGTATAGATAAGTGACAGAAAAATTTATATATTGGAGTACGGTAGCCAATATAAAGAGAGCTCAGACGAATCTGCCAGTTCTAGCACTCTACCTAAAAATAAACCTTTTAAAATTTATTTTTCTAGATTCATCACAACACATTAACAACAAATGACCAATTCATTTATAAAACTTCACAGTCCCATGAAGGGCCCTGACTCTAAGTAAGACTGTACTGTAGAGCTGGATAAGTCAACAACAGCAAGATTTTTTTTTTGGGGGGGGGGGGAATTTGAGACAAAAATGGTGATTATAGACATTTTAGGAAATGCGAACATGAAGCTAGGTGAGCAAAATACAAATTCTCTTTTGGCGTATTTATTTGCGCATATATCTTCCAAATACTGTCTAGTTCAAACCACTTCCTAAGTAATGTTTCAGCCACTTAATTGGACATTCAGCTAAAGTTTAGAGAGATTATTCTGGAAACACTGAAACTGAGAAAGATATGAGAACACCAATGAAGCTTTCTGACAAAGCATTGATCTGAAATTTGAATTACTTCACAGAAGGTATTATCTAATATTTTTGCCCACAGATAAATTCGTTTCAATTGATCCACCTCCTTGTTAAATCTGAACAGTTCTGGGTGGCACCATGAACAATAATGGAAGAAATGATTGTAAATTAGCATTCAAATTATTTTTGTTCATATTTGGCATGACTGTGGAGAAACTCAGGGAACCTGCAATTCTAACAAACCTATGATTTTTAGCATAACACTGGATTTCTAAGAAATTAATATAACTTATTCTTAGAAGCCCACTTTATATTTTATTTTTTAAAAGAAGAGGAGGAAACAGCTTATTTATTTATTTTTTAAATGTGCTTTCATTTAAACAGGTCTCATTCAAGGTCCATTGTTAGAATAGTTATAGTAAATGGTAGCTGTCAGCCACTACTGACTCACCTGATACCCAGCCAGTGCATTGGACCAACCATATGAATAGCGGCATTTGGGAAGGAATGGAATTGAAAATACTTCACATGTTACTTTTACACTGCCAGAACAATTTCAAATTACGGTTATATAATGAACCTGACTTACCATTAGTCTTCAGTGGCACAAGTTTTTTAACTTCTCGACACCAGTTTAACTTCTTTGGGCGTTCCAGTGAGTTTTGGGTTGCTTGGTCAATTAGAGATTTTTGAAGAAGCTTCTGAAAAGGCGGGCAAAAATGGCACATCCTGAACATCTCTATGGTGTATCTGTGCATAGTTTTAAAATGCTGAATAATTCCATTGTTGCATTTGACAAGGTCTTCAGACATCAATTCTCTTATCTTCACAGCTTTCAGCATGTTGCTCAAATATAAAGCTTGAGGAATGATCTGTGATCCAGCCATTCTGTAAGAAGAAACCTACAAGAAAACAACACTAGTTATTCATGGCTTACTTTACATCACAAAATGTATCCGAAATGCCCTTTCGAATGCAGGCATGTAAAAAGCAGTACTGTAGGTCGCTTTTAAATAAATTGCTTTATTAATAAACACTTAGTTGCTGTGGGAAAATAAATGTGTACCTAAGGGATATCCTTAGATGATGTCAATTCTAGAGACACTACGGTTGAGTGTACCTAACGCAGCAGAACTGAAGAGCCATAATTATTCAGCTGTAAATCTTTCTGATGACAATGAATTTCCTTTTAGTTTAGAATCCCCCCCATATATTTTTTCCATTCCACATTCTCCCTCACACTGTCTGGTGACCTTGGGGAATTTTTTTTTAAGTAGCACATGGCATAGCTTGAGTTGCCCATTTTTAATTATATAATTGAAGTCTGAAACTCTAGACATCATTATTAGAATGGGCAATACTGTCCACTATTTGAATAACCAGAACAACTTTAAAGAATACAGGTAGTCCTCGAATTACAACAGTTCATTTAGTGATCATTTGAAATTACAATGGCACTGAAAAAAGTTACTTAGGACCATTCTTCACACTTTTGACCCTGGCAGAATCCCCATGGTCACGTGATTTACATTTGGATAATTGACAACTGGTTCATGTTTATGAAGTTGCAGTGTCCCAGGGTCACATGATCACCTTTTGCGAACTTTTGACAAGCAAAGTCAATGGGGAAGCCAGATTCACTTAGCAACCATGTTACTAATTTAACAACTTTAGTGATTCACTTAACTAATGTGACAAGAAAAGTTGTAAAATGGGGCAAAATTCACTTAACAAATTTCTCACTTAACAACATAAATGTTGGGCTCAATTGTGGTCCTAAGTTCAGGATTACCTGTATTTCAGGTCACTATCTTAAAGGAAAGACTCCTTTTTCACAGATTATTAAAAACTGATATTTCATTGAAATGCAATGGGTTCTCACATTTGCTTTGTTCAGCAACACTAAAATTGGAAAAATCTGTCTATAAAAGGAAGTATTTACAATAGGTTTTTCTCTAAGATTTTCCTCCTTAGACTGAATTGCTATTTTAAAGTTGTAGATGAAGCTTAAAAACTCAGTGACCCATACTTCAGGTATTTAAAGATTCCCAGAATCTTTTGGTAAAAAATGTGGGTTTTTTACATGCAAAATTAGCTCCATCTTAACAAAATAAAATCAAAAACAGACATTTTGGGCAACAGGATAAAAAACAACAACAACACTTGAAGTGGCCATTATTTGTCCTAAAGCAAATAAGCACCAAAAGATTACTAATCCTGAATGGCATAAAAGAATAAAGGAAAATATTTTATTAGGGAAACTGTTTACAGTTGTCTTGCAAACAATATCTCTATAGGAATTGAAAACAAAACAATTATTGGATCAACAAAAAACATGAGATATATAAAATGTTTTAATGACACCAGGTTATGATTTTATATAGAAAGCACTGCAGTTAAGCACTCAAGATGAAAACCAGATACATTTTCACTAGAATAGACCCAAAGAATCCAATTTTCCTCCTTCTAACAAGATAATTTTTTTCCAGAATTGTATGCATATTAAGACATCTAGAATTATAGTGCGTAAGACAAGCATGTTTTCAATGCTAAAGTTAACAAGGGTATAGACAGTTCCCATCTGACAGCTCTCACAAGTACATAATAGTGGAAGATGGTTTTGAGTCAATGGGAAAGTTGGTATGAATAACAATCATTACCTAAATAAGAAACGTACGCTTAGGCCTTTAACTGGTTCTTTCCAATATTACATAATAATAAACTATCCAATTAGTTAAGTTCAATTGTAAAGCTAATTCACATTCCTGAACTGTTATCAGCAGTTCCCTTTAATGCAATCTTTGTTCTGTGATTAAGCACACTGTACTTCTTGAGTTTTCCAACCATCCTACTTATATTTAATCCCAGTAATTTCAATATGTTTTATTTATTTAGCAATATAAATGTATATGCAGTTTCACACTAACAGAGGTTTTATCTTGGAGGATACCTATTTTTGTTTTTATCTTGACAGCAAAAATCTTACCAATTTTACATCTCCATCCCCCCACACCATTGCCTCCAGATTCTCAGTCATCCAGGTTATAGTTGTCTCAAAGGTACTTTTTGTTTGAAAGGTATCCTTCCATCCTCTCCACCATCCATCCAGACCTGAAGTTTCTTGGGTGAGAAGCGATATGTCTTATTCTTCCAGAAAGGAAAGAACATAATCCAATTGCTTTTTGAAAAAAAGCACCTTTGAGACAACTCCTCCATAATTTTAAATATGACATTTTATGTGAAGAAAATAAAACTACCTTATAAAAAATAATGGCTATCAAAATTTTAATACTTAGCGAAGTAAAAAATAGAAGCATATTGCTTCTGACAATCTGGTATCCACCAAACATGTCGGACTAAAATTCTCATCATACCTTGTCAGGATGGACAAGGATTTTGGTGGATGGAGGTGGTGGGAAATCTAGTCAAATCAGGAAAGTACCCAACTGGGAAAGGCTAAAGGATTTCAACTCCTTGATTGACCACTACAGGTAGGCTTAAAATAGAAGAGTGATATAAATATCAATCTTAATACACTATTATGAGTTATTATACTCATTAACTACTGTGCTTGTCAGAAAGCTGACAGCATGGGTTTGAGACCTGAATGCTGCACAATGGGGTAAGCTCCCATTATTTATCCCATCTCCTTTTCACCAGCAGTTTGAAAGCAAGCAAATGCAAGTAGATAAATAGGTATTACTTTGGTGAGCAGGTTCTGTGCGCCTCAGTGTATAATCATGCTAGCGACATGACCACAGCAGCGTCTTCGAACAATGCTGTTCCCTCCATTAAGAAATGGAGGTGAGCAATACCCCTTAGAGTCAGAAACAACTGACAGGGGTAACTTTTAACTTTACCTTTAACAAGCACAAGAATGGCTTCTAATATCTAGTAATTCTAGCTATGCAAAAAGGAAGATTATAGTAAATTGGGTCCAACACTGGCAGCAGCTTAATCTGGATGAAAATAAAAACTGGAATCAAATCAGAACACCTTATGAACCTCTTCATGTCCACTAAGAAATTAGTTCCAAAAAACTCAATGAATTTTATTTTAAAAGGAAGTGACTGACCATGGCTTGATGTAAAAATAGACTGATGAAACTAAATAGAAATGACTATGATTTGGTCACACTACTTGGTACTTACATATAAGCTTCTAGGTTTCTAGTACCTTTACCACAGTTTTGGTTTTTTTGAACTCCTACCAGTCAGTTCTATTCCACATTTGGGAAACATTCTTAAACCTCAACCTGTTGAGATTATTGCTGGTAAAAAATTGAATGAGTAAATATAGTGTCTTTATTGGACTGTCCCAATTGCTTTCAGTTAAAGTTCTCACTATAAATTCTTGATTCTACTGCCTATGTTATCAGTTGCCATCCCTAAGCATCTGTATGATAAGGCTCGCCTTTTAAACAGTAAATATTTGATTATCTTTCCCTGACATATACACATATACAATTTTCCATGAAGTTATTGAAACTTATTTCGAGGTAAAGAGTTTAGGATTGTAGTCTGTAGTAAAATGGCACCAAAAATGTTTATAGATAAATAAGAAGTTTCTCTATAACTTTCTCTCTAGCCAACTTTTAGGTTTGTTTCTAAAATGTAACTCCTGTCTCTCATATATGGGAAAGAGACTAGAAAATATGTATTGCTAAAATGGCCATTTGTGACCACCAAACATAACCTGCTAAGATGAGGTACTCTTAGGAATTGGGATGCTAATCACACTGGGCTATAAATATTTGAGCAAATTACATTTCTATATCTCTTTGCTCCTGTTTACTGGTTACCTGGAATTTTTGTAGTTGTTTTAGTAGACCTAGATAATATTTCAATCTTTGAAATTTACAGGTAGGGGTGGCAAAGTACATATATAAAATTACTTAACTAACTATAAGGAAATTACCTATGTTCCATAGATAATAATTCTGTTATTTGATCTAACAATGATAAAGGTAACCCAGCTATTTCCTTAAAAAGCCCCCCCCCCCCAATTTAATTTAGGCAAGTATTAGTCTGTACTTCAAACCTAGACATGCAACTAAAACTCTTTTACTTCTGTGGATTACATTGGCCCGTATATCCATAGTTTGAAGACTTATTCTACAGTTCCAGTAGCATTACAGTTATTAGGCAGAATGCATAAGCAACCTTAAGCAGTTAAAATGCATTAGACAATTTTTAATATTTATTATTGTATTACTATTATTCAGGGCAAAAAAATATATTTATTTGCGTCAATGTAACTTGACCAACTTTGCATAAAATGAGTATTATATTGGCTGCTTGTCTCTGGCAGCAAATTATCCTAAATAAATAATTATACAAAGAGCTAACAATCACTGTTAAGGAATCTGAATTTCAGCTAAAATTTGCAGATGCCTTAGCGTAAAACCTTTTAAAAGGTTTTATGGAATAACTAACAGAATTCCTTCACTTCAATGTGGCTTTCTTTCCTATAAGTAGGATTATATGTTACTCTTTTATTTTTCTGCAACAGTGGCACATTTATCCATTTTTGTAATATAATATTGTATAATAATAGTTATATACTATTATACTATTAATTATAATGGTATAATTATCATTAAAATATACCTGCATATTGTATTACACTTTATAATATCCACATATTATATGCATTCTTTAAAAAATGCATTGTATTAAAAAAATAGAGAATATTTGTTTCATAACCACTTATAGGAGCTGTCATACTCTTATGTAACTTTATGGAACAAACAAGTATAACCTGTACATTTATAGTTCTTGCTGCAAAAGTTTATTTGTACCAGAGTTCACCCCAAGTAATCTTCAGTGCTAAATCCAACTTCTGTTATCTATAAACTAATAAAAGTTTGTCTCAGCCTATATGTTTTGCTTTGCCTAGGCCAAGGAGCAATCCACTTTGAATATGACATTGCTTTATAACACTTACAGATAGTTTTAAGTGGGGAGGAGAGTACATCAACTATATTTATCTTTTCTATAATATAAATACATCTGAGTTTCCCCGCTTATGCACCTGTCTTCAGCAAGCCTGGTCTAGCCTTGTTTATAGTTCAGTTCCTCAACTGTGTTATTATTCCATTAGGCTGAATTTTTATTTCTTGGAAGAAAATTGCCTTGAATTCACTGGGAATTATGTTTTGAGTAGTATATTTATTTATTTGGAAAATGTACTAGTCGCCTATCCAACAAGGCAACTCTGCACAGTTCATACTATTCAGAAACCTCCAAAAGATGAATGAAATAAAGCCCAAGGATCACAACACACCCTGCAATTCTGATGAACAGAAAATATAAGAAAACCCTTTGATCTTCTTCATAGCTTTTTTCAAAATCCAAACACTTCTGCATTAAATAATAAAGCTTGGAGGGAAACCGCTCCTTCGTTTCCACTTAGCCCCATAATGCTGAATTTCATTGTTTCCAAAGCGGCCCCTTCTCTCCAGCCCGAATTGGTAGAAAAGCAGCTAGGAGGGATGCATCTCCCCACACCAGACCAGCACCCATTTATGCACTATTGTGTAGGCCGCCCGCCCAGCCCGGCGCCATCCCTCCCTCCTCTTCCTCCCCGACCATCTGCGCGAAGCAGCTCTGCAGAATCGGAACCGGACACAGAACTTACCTGGATCGCTCGGAAGAAAAACCCTGCAATACTAATCCTCCTCAATATAAACCAGTCAGGCGTTGGGCGATGCAACTTGGGGAGCCATGAATTCCAATCCCGTCCTCCTTCAAGCGCTTTAGGATGAAGGGCTTCCCTGGCTCAACCAACTCGGCTCCTCCTCTTGCTCTGCCAACACGTTTGCCAAGAGTTGCGAAGAGATTCTGTGTCGATCGGATCCGGACTATCTGTTTTTTCTTCCGTTAGTAAGGAGGAAAATGCCAAATCTTCCCCCCCCCCCCCCCGAAGTTCCATAGTGGGGATTTCCACATCGGCCGCCAAGGGATTTTCCGAGGTGACACCCCTGCCTGGGCAGGAACAACAGCTGCTTGAAAGAGCCGAAGCGGCTGAGCGCGATGCGGAGCAGGAGCCTCCAGGGGGCGCTGGAGATGCGAAAGACGCGGCTCATGAGCAGACCGGCACGTGATCGATTCGGATTGTCGTCATCCAGCCGGTCTGACCTGGATAAACCTTATTCTCTCCGCCTCTCCGGCTGGGTTTCTCCCAGATTAGTCATGGAGTGCCTTTGCCCCACTTCTCTTGTATTTGAAAGGCGTGTTTAATTGATTTGTAAAGCGGGGAGCCGTTTTCTCTCTTCCCCCCCCCTCCACTTCCACCTCACTCTATGTTTTAGTGACCCGAAACAGCATTCACACGAACCATATGCCTTAGGAAAATCCCAGAAGGCGTAGGTTGAGGAGCTGAGATCTTTCCAGTAGCTTTAATGGTCTCAGAGGATATGTCGTTAAAAATAATAGAAATCGTCAGCTCTCCATCACTGAAAGTTTTTAAGAAGAGACTAGACAGCCACTTATCTGAAATAATAAAGGTTCTGCTTGAGCAGGGGGCTGGACTAGAAGACCTCCAAGGTCCTTTCCAGCTTCGCTTCTATTCTATTCCATTCTATTCTCATTGTTTACTATGTTTACTTCACTGGAACATGAAAGGGGAGGCGACAGAGGGGGAGATACCACTGTGGTCCATGATTCAAAAGCTTGTTTGTAAATCCATAATTAAAGTGCAAAAAAGCAGTGGTTGCTTTTAAGCTATATGTTTTCAATTAAAGTTTTTTGTAAGTTTATGTCTTACTAGCTGGATATCTGTACTTCGCAATAACACTATGATTGGGCTACGCAGGAGAAATCCGGTTCACAATCCGTTGGCTCAGTGGTGGTCAGTGATTGAAACTCATAAGGGAATATCGTTCCCACTGCTTAGAGTCCAGAAACAGTTCCATAGGTGGAAAGTGTAGACATTTTGGTGAGGTACTGACTTTTAGTTCTGTAAGGAGCCCAAGACTGCTCCTGAGCTCTCCAGTACCTTCTGGTGTTCTGCTGTGGAGAAGATAGCTATTACATCAATATACCTCAGTGAAATACAAAGACCAAAGGGCCCCTCAAGAAGACCGTGTCTGCTGCTGACTTTTACAGTTACAGGGTAATGGATCGTGATGGTGAAGAATGCTACTGACTGCTATTCCACAAATATGGTATTCAGCTTTGTTTGAGTATTTTCCCACGGCATTGTAGTTGTGCTTTTAAAGTTGTAGCAACGTTTCAGCAGAATCTCATCTGTCATCATCAGGCTTCTGTATAGTGTTCATCTGTGAGTCAGACTTTTATAGTGGTTTCAGATTTAAATTTGGGGCTGCCTATTGCTGTGCCAGAATGGTTTTTTCTTCATCCTGATTGGTTGGGAGTCTTGGTCTGTGTTTATTGGTCTTGGAGTTTGCTGTGTTCTGCTTGATTGGTGTTTCTAATATCTTCTATATGTTTTGTAGCTTTTTTTGTCTTGATTGGCTGGCAACATTGTGTTTCCTGTTTTGGAGGCTTTTAGTGCGGCTTGGCTCTGAGTAAACAGATGGCTATCATTTATTAGGAAGTTAGGTTTCATCTGGGTGCCTGGTTGGGGTGTGTTTGAGCTGGAGATATCAGGGGGGGTCTGTTTGTGCCCAGGTGTTTGCCTGGCTTGTGGTATGGATATTTTTTTGTTTGTGAGTGCAGGCTTCCAAATGATTGACAGTCTGGTGGAATCATCTCTTCTATTCATGCTTTCTGGTCTTTTTTCAATCTTTATGGCTTCTCTGATGATTCTGTGGCTGGGGTTTTCTATAGTGGCTAGTGTTTTGGTGCCATTGAAGTTGATGCTATGACCTGTGGCTTTCATGTGTTGGACTAGTGAGGAAGTGTGTTCCAGCTTTTTGACTGCATTTTTGTGTTCATCCAGGCGGATGCTTATTCTTCTATTGGTCTGTCCAAGGTATGTGGCCGGGCATGATGCACAGGGGACTTCATATATGCCTTGGTTTTCCAGGTCAATGTTATCTTTGGGGTTTCTAAGGATGGCTGCTACTTTTCTGTCTGTTTTGAAGGCAGTCTTGATGTGATGTATGTGTGGTATCTTACTAATTTTGTCTGTAGTACCTCTTATGTAGGGCAGGACAGCTGTTCCATGGGTCTGTTCATCTTCTGGGTCTCTATTATGTCTCAGTGTGTTTTTGTGGATCAAGCCGGTGATTTTGCTTTTGTGGAAGCCGTTGGCTGTCAGTACTTTAGTCAGGGTGCATAGTTCAGTCTTTATGTGTGTCTTATCTGCCAGGCGTTTGGTTTTAGTAGTTAGTGTTTTAGCCATGGAGTTTATCTGTGCTGGGTGGTGGTGGGATTGGGCGTTGAGGTAGCGGTTAGTGTGTGTTTTCTTCTGGTATACGGTGTGTCCTGGTGTGCCATCTGTTTTTTTGTAGATTAGTACATCTAGGAATGGTAATTGTTTGTTTGTTTCCGTTTCCATGGTGAACTTGATTTTGGGGTGTGTGCTGTTTAGGTGTGTTAGGAAATTGTTTAGGTTTTCTTTTGCATGGGGCCAAATCACAAATGTGTCATCAATGTATCTTAACCATAGTTTGGGTTTGTGGGTGGCATTGGCCAGGGCTCTGGATTTGAATTCTTCCATGAACAGGTTTGCAATGACGGGTGACAGTGGTGATACCAAAGGGGCTCCTTCAATTTGTTTGTATCTTTGTCCTTTGTATATAAAATATGTGTTGGTTAAGCAGTGTTCTGTTAGTTCCATGAGGTGTTTAGCTGGTTGGTATTTATTTTTGATGATTTCAAGGGTCTCTTTTATTGGGACTTGAGTGAATAGTGAAACCACGTCGAAACTTACAAGCAGATCTTTTTGCTCCACATGTAGATCTTTGATCATTTCCAAGAAGTGGTATGAGTTTTGTACATGTGAAGCTGCTGTTTCAGCATGGGGCTGTAGCTGTTTTGCTAAGTGTTTAGCTAGGTTTTGTAGTGGTGCTCCTCTGGAGCTGACTATGGGTCTGAGAGGTATGCCTTCTTTGTGTATTTTTGGAAGGCCATATAGTTTGGGGCATCTGGAAGATTTTTCTCTTGGGATGATCGTGTGTTGGATCTCTTTGTTTATGTGGCTGGTTATAATTTTCTTCTTGGTTAATTTTTCCAGATATGTGGTTGGGTCTGTGTTTATAGGTTTGTATGCGGGGTCTTGGAGTAGGTCTGTTAATTTTGTTTCATAGTCTTTTCTGTCCATTACTACAGTGGCATTCCCTTTGTCTGCTGGGAGGATGATTATGCTGCTATCTCTTTTCAGGGCTTGTAGCGCTTTAATTTCTTCTTTCTGCAAGTTGTTTTTGGGTGGTTTGCTTGTGCATAGGATGTTGGTAACTTGGTGTCTTATTTTATCAGCTTCATCTGTATTTAATTCATCTGTATTTAATTTATATACACATACATACATACATACATACATACATACATATGTAGGTCTCAATGTGTTTGGGTCTTTTCCTGTGTAAGATTAAGAATATCTTGGTGATGTTTCGGTGAGGTCCCACTTGCCATCCTCAGGCTGGTGCTTTTGGTTTCATGCCAGTGCAAGCAGTGTTAGATCGGAGCTGCTGTCTCTCTATAAATACTGGTGGTAGGGGCTGGTGTGCTGGGCTGGTTGGCTGCGCTGCTGCCTCTTGATTGGTTGATGGATTTGATGTTGGTATAATGGGCTGTGTGATGGCCTTGTGAGTTTTGTTGTGGAGATATCCTGGATCTTGTGCTGTATATATATCTTGGTATCCTCTGAGGTTAATTATTTGCTTGCAGATATTTTATTACTCAGCTTCATAGCATCCTGCATACACATAAAAAAGCACCAAAGACTCCACAGTTCAGTCCTGAATTATATATATTTATTTCAGTTAGAAATGCAAGTACTTAATTTTCCAGTTAAAGTGGAAGAGACAATTCTACTCTGTTTTTGAACTTTAGTGGGGCGAGCAGATGCTACTTAGCTTCCCACTGATTATCCTCAGAAATGACTAAAGATGATCTATCAGAGGCATAATCACACATGATCTGAAAGACATCAAGGGATGGATTGGGTGACCTGTTACTAAAAATGCTACAAGTCAGGAAATGCTGAGAATATAAGTAAGGATTTCTGCTTATGTTAAAAATATGATTGAAAAAAATGTGACCTCTACTTAATCATGGAGTATTGATTTGATGGTAAAAGCAACACCCTTGGAATATTGTATTCTGCATAACTATTAAACATCCTTAAACTCAGACAGCTTCTTGGCAATAAAATATTTTACTGTATTCTGAGATGAATAGGCTGCAGACTTACATTAAATAAATAGTCTACCTATTGTGAATTTACTGGATAAAAATATATTCAATATCTATACAGGTGCATTATTTTTTACCTTGTGGTATCATATGTTAAATTCAGAAGGAAAAAAAATGTAGTAAAATATAAACACTGTTCCCAAAGCAAATATTTTTGGAAGACCTGTTAAACGAATGTCCAGTTTCTGACCATCAACATTAAACAGTGATAACACTTTCAAAATACTCTGTTACATACCTCTGTCTATTTTTGATGATAGAAAATAAAGGAACAAAGATAACCAAACTGCCAATAGGGAAATGATTTAAGAACCTTCTACCCACTTCCATCTCCTTGCTTCCCCAAACTTTCAAAAGCAATTAGTAGCCAGCCTATCTTCACTTCTTCCTTCTCTTTTCACTTTTATTTGGAGGTTTGAAAGCATCATGATCTAATAAGTGCTCCAGTCCATTAATAGGAGAGAATAAAAACATAATTCAATGGTTTATCTGTCAGCTTTGTGAGGTAGTCCAGACAAGAAATTATCTGACTGGAGTAGGAAAAATGCTCACCTCTACATTACACAGAAAGGATGGAATAAATTGGAATTTTCCTCTCCTTCCTATTTGTAGTAAACAAGTTACATTGCTATATTTCTCAGACTTTGGTGAAGAATCTGAATAATTAATGTAAAGGTGTTAAGCCATCAGCACTTCATTGTACAGTATAAAATCCATTGTAAACCATGGTGGCAGATCAACAGCATGTTGGCATCTTTTACAACTGGTGCTTTTTTTCCCAATTGCTTCAGCCATAATGCAGTGGCTGGGTTGGAAGAGAAGGAAGATGAATATTCAAGGACTAGGAATTAAACTGTAGGGGTGAGGATGAAAAATTGATTCAAGAGATAGAATGAGGCAAGACTTCTTGGGCACCAGAAAAAGAAAGCCATCCACAATTTCCATCAAGACTTATAGCATTGTTTCAAAGAAATAAGTTTTTATTTTCTTTCAGATAAACCAATACAGATCCAGGAAAAGGCTACCTCAGCTCTCCATGTCAATGGATATGGTAAAAATGTACAAGTCTAAAGGTGGCTTTAAGCACTGCAAAGCCCTCTTGTGGAAGTGCCCATACTAAGCAGTAAAAGATAATCGTACCAAGCCACACTAACTTACACTAACACCAAATGTCTAGAAATGCCTAAAACAAGATAATCATAATTATTGCAAATTTGTGGAGGCAAACTTAAACATATTTTAATTTTTAGTACAATGACAATTAAAATAGAAAGTTCAACTTTTAAAGAGGCTTCTGACATTAAATAGATCAACCTATAGTTTTAGATGATTTTATTAGGATGATTTTATGAGAAAAATTGCAAAATAATGACTTTCAATGCTTTTGGAAAAAGGTGGGGAAAAGGTTTACTAGCTTACTTGGCTTATCTTTGGGGAATTAAATCTTAATGGCTTTTACTAGTTTTCTTGGAAACAATCTTGATCAAAGGTCTTATAAACTGCTGAAAACCTTTTCCTAAGCAGCCATTGATCTGAAATGCATTGTTGCTGAGAAGTTATAAAAGAAATATTAACCTTAAGAAAGTGTATATATTACACAGTATTTAAAATGACAATGAAAGACAGCTTTTTCCATTGATTTCTCACAACTTTTTTTCTTTCAGAATTCATTAGGGAAACAATAATAATTTTGTCCAGCACTAGAACTTTCTCTACTATGACATAGTATCAGTTTGCACAGCAATTTTGTATGATGAACACATCTGTATACAAAATAAAATTGATGTAAAAGCGCCATACATGAAAAGTATGGTAACATTTATACTTTCCAAATCAGAAAGTTTACAGTTAGCCATCTATCTTCTCTCCCTTCCTATGTAAAGGTGTTGTGTCCGCGAAATGATGCCAGGAGTCGGTGACTTCGTGCAAAAGCTCTTTATTGGCAAGTTGGAACCGAACTGGCGAAAGGAAAAAAGCCCGTGGCTTTTATTCCTTTCGCCGCGGCGGCCGCGGCCAATGGCACCGCTTTGAATCTCCCGCGGTCTGAATGGACCAATCGCGGGAGATTCTTAGCGAGCCAATCGGCGCGGCTCGCCTGACCAATCGGAGAGCCCCGCGCTTTGGCCAATCAAAGCGCGGGGATCTCGAGTATGTTAATGAAGGACAGAACACCCCTCCCCTCTTGGTTCAGTCCTTATGTTGCGTAGTCACGTAGGTAGGCGGGGCTCCGTCTGGTCCTACTGGACCTGCGCAACTCAGTCGTAGGCTGGATCCCGGCCGGTTCAGTCGGGATCTCCGCTGCTCCTGCTGCCGTCGTGGGAACCGGCTGGTCGATCGGGCCGGTCCCTTCTCCGTAGCTCCCTCCTGGGCCTTCCGGGTTGGTTGAGCTACGGGTTTTGCCGCTCCCGCTCAGTCTTTCTGGGTCGGTCGAGCTGGCTTGGCTGTTCCTTCCTGGCGAGGGGTCGTGATGGCTGCTTTCTGGTGAGTACTGCTGGTTTATTTTTCTTTGGATTCGGTCCCCTGGGTATTCCCTCCCCCCTTGGCTTGCGTTGTGGGGGTTGGTTTCGCTTGTTTGTGCGTCGGCGGTTTGTTGGTTTGCAGTTCTCGACCTAAGTTGGTCAATGTGGCGTTTCCACGCTCGTCCGTCTGCTGTTTGTAGCCGGTACGAGTGTGGGCCTGTTGCTTGTGTGATGACGGCTGGGATCCATAGAGGGTCTCCCATCAGGTTCTTTGCGTATACGGGGTCCCCGGGTGCGAAGGTTCGGTGTTTGGTGCTTGAGTCTGGGGGCCTCTCCGGGTTATACATGGGGTGTAACCTGTCAAGTGGGGACCTTAGCTTTCTGCCCATTAGTAGTTCGGCTGGGCTTTTATTGGTTGTGGTATTTGGGGTTATGTGTTGGGTGAAGAGTAGTTTGTTGATTTTCTCTTGGATCTCCCCGTAGTCTATTTTCTGGATGGTCTTTTTAGTGAATTGCACCATCCGTTCTGCCCTACCATTCGCCGCCGGGTGCGCCAGTGCTGTCAGCGCGTGGCGGATGCCCCTTTCCGCTAGGAATTTTTCGAATTCCAGCGAGGTGAACTGGGGCCCATTGTTGGAGACGACGACGTCTGGGAGGCCGTGTGTTGCAAAGAGTTTGCAGAGTTCCTTAATCACGGCCTCCGTGGTTGTCGTCTTCATGTTGCTTACCTCCAGCCAGTTGGAGTAAGCGTCAACTGTTATGAGCAAGGTGTGTCCTTTTGTGGGCCCGGCGAAGTCTATATGGATCCTAGACCAAGGTCCCCTTGGGGTTTCCCACTCTAGGACGGGTGCTGTGGGTGGGCTTGGCCTAGTTTCCTGGCATCGTTGGCACCTAGCTACCCAGGCCTCTATTTGTTTGTCCATCCCTGGCCATCAAGCGTAACTTCTGGCCAGGGCTTTAGTCCTTACGATGCCAGGGTGCCCCTCGTGTAGCAATTCCAAAACCTTCCCCTGTAGCTTTTCCGGAATGACCACCCTGTCCCCCCATAGTATGCACCCTTTTAACAACGAGAGTTCCGTTTGGCGGTTTCGGAACGTTTTGACGGACTCGTCGTTGTCCCTTTCCGGCCACCCTTTCTCTACCCAATGCAACACCCGCGCCAGACATTTGTCTTTATTAGTCTCTCGGGCAATGTCTGACGCGGTTATGGGCAGGTTGGGTAGAGTCTCTATGCTGAGGGTGGTCGTCGTGGGTGCTGGGTCGGTGTCGGGTTCCGGTAGCGGTGAGCGGCTTAAGGCGTCTGCATGTGAGATCGTCTTACCCGGTCTGTGTATGAGTTCGTAGTTGTAGGCTGCCAGGAACTCGGACCACCTTGTCATTCGGGGAGACAGAATGTTCGGGGTGGCCCGGTTTCCTGCAAGGATTCCCAGCAGCGGCTTGTGGTCAGTTATGATGGTGAAAGTCCGGCCGTAGAGGTACTCGTGGAATCGTTTTACGGCGGCAACGATAGCCAGAGCCTCTTTGTCCAGTTGGCTATAGTTCCGCTCCGGTTTGGTGAAGGTCCTTGAAAATAACGCGATGGGCGCTTCTTTTCTGTCGGGAAGGGTATGGCTGAGGACAGCGCCGACGCCGAAGGGTGATGCGTCGCATGTGACGGCCAGAGGTAGGATCTCGTTGAATTGTATGAGGACGGCGTCGGAGGTGAGGAGGTCCTTCGTTCTTTGGAAGGCGGCTTGCTCCCGTTTCCCCCAAGTCCAGGTCGCCGCCTTGTCCAGGAGCCTATGCAAGGGCTCCGCCGCCGTCACCTTTTGGGGTAGGAAAACATTGTAAAAGTTCAGTAACCCCAAGAATGCCTGTAGCTCAATCTTTGACTTGGGGGTGGGGGCTTCTTTGATGGCCTTAATTTTTTTGCTTGTGGGGTGAATGCCGTGACGGTCTAGGAGGTAGACCAGGAATTCCACTTGTTCCGTGCAAAGCTGGCATTTTTCCCTCTTTACTTTCAGTCCGGTCTCTTTAAATTTAGTTAGGACCTCCCTTAGTCGACCTTCTAGTTCGGCTTGGTTGGCTGCCGACACTAGGACGTCGTCGAAATAAGGTACCACCCCCTTGATACCTTGCAATAGTCTCTCCATTAGGCTTTGGAATATGCCCGGTGCCACGCTGACTCCGAATTGGAGTCGGTTGCATTTGAATGCTCCCCGGTGGGTGACAATGGTCTGCGCTTCTGCCGTTTGCTCGTCGACCGGCAACTGTTGGTATGCCTGGGCGAGGTCGAGCTTGGCGAAAATCTTGCCCCCTCCCAGTGAGTGCAGTAGGTGTTGTACTACTGGGACGGGGTAGGCGCTTTGTTGCAGCGCGCCATTTAGGGTGGCCTTATAGTCCCCACAGATCCTCACCGACCCATCGGGCTTGATCGGGGTGACTATGGGGGTCTCCCACCGGGCGTGGTCTATGGGCTGCAGGACCCCTTGTTTGATGAGCTTGTCAATTTGCTTGTCTATCTTGGGTTTCAGTGTGAATGGCACCCGCCTTGGTTTCAGGCGTTTGGGGGGGATGTTAGGGTCTAGGTCGAACGATATAAGGGTCCCTCGGTACTTGCCTAGGTTTCCGTCGAAGACCTCTTGGAACTCCCGGGCTAGTTGCTGCTCCCAGCCGTCGTCGGTGACGTGGTCGACTCCCGTGAGGGCGATGTCGAGCGGGGCGAACCATTGCATTCCCAGTAGGCTTGGGCGGTCGCGGTCGATGATCGTTAGGGGGAGTCATTCGGTGCGCCCCTTATAAGTGATGTTAAAGCTTTTGGTGCCGACTACCGGGATGCGGTTTCCCTGGTAGTCCTTTACTATGAGTCTCTGGCTGTCTACGTTCCTCCTTTGGAGGGTAGGCACCAACCGCTTTATCTCATGCCATGCAATCATGGAGAGGTAGGACCTGGAGTCCACCTCCATTTTGCATGGCTGGCCCTCGATGCATACCTCGACGTGGACCTTCCGGGCGTCGTTGGTGATGGCGTGGCCGATGGTGACCGTCTGGTGGGTCTCCTCTCTCCGCCGGTTGTCGCCGCCTCGCGAGGATCGCCCGTTCCGGTCCCATCGGCTGTCCGAGGGGCGATCTCTGGTCCGGGGTGGTGTGCTTTCTCTCCTCCGGTCGCTCTGGTTCCATCGTGCCGGGCTGTGATTTTTCTTCAGGCGGCAGACACGGGCAATGTGTCCCTTCTTGTTGCAATGCCGGCAGATCGATTTGAAGAACCGGCATTCTGACCTGGGGTGGTCGCCGCCGCAGCCGGCACAGTTGGTCCTCGACTTACGACCTCGCCGGTTCCGTGGGTCGTGCCCTGCCTGTAGTCGATGGATATCCTCCTCGTCATCGGAAGTGTCCGATGCCGAGTGGAAATCGCCCTGGTGGGTGGTCGTCTCGGGTTTGGGCTCGGTCGACCTCGCCGGGTTGTTGTTTCCGCCACGGTCCCCAGCGTTCGGTCTGCGCATGCGGTCAGCGGAAGTTCGGGTTGCTTCGGCGGCTGCGGCTGCGGTGAGGGTGTCTGCTAGGCTGATGTTGCCCTTGGCCATCAGCCGGCTCTGGAGGACGGGGTCCCACAAACCGAGCACGATTCGGTCTCGCAGGGCGTTGTTTAGGTTATCGAATTCGCAGAGCCCCCCTAAATGCCGCAGCTCGGCAACGAAGTCGCTGAAGCTCTCACCCGACCTCTGGTCCCGCCGGTAAAACTCGTTGCGCCGGATCAGGATGGGTACCTCTGGAGCGTAGTGCCGCTGCAGTATGGGTTCGAGGATGTCCCAGTCCATCGCGGTGGCATCGGCGGGTTTGGCCAGCCCTTTGGCCATCTGGAAGACCTCGGTCCTGCAGTGGGTCAAGAAGACGGCGTGTTTCATTGGGCCGGAGGCGTCCTTCATGCCAGTGCACTCGAGGTACATGCGGAATCGGTCGGTGAACGATTCCCAGTCCTCGGTGGCGGGGTTGAAGGGTGCGGGTGGTGCGATCTTCGCCATCTCGGTGGTTCGTCTGGCTTCCGTCGGACACGTGGTTCGGTTCAGGGTCTGGATCCCACCTTCGTCGCCAGTGTTGTGTCCGCGAAATGATGCCAGGAGTCGGTGACTTCGTGCAAAAGCTCTTTATTGGCAAGTTGGAACCGAACTGGCGAAAGGAAAAAAGCACGCGGCTTTTATTCCTTTCGCCGCGGCGGCCACGGCCAATGGCACCGCTTTGAATCTCCCGCGGTCTGAATGGACCAATCGCGGGAGATTCTTAGCGAGCCAATCGGCGCGGCTCGCCTGACCAATCGGAGAGCCCCGCGCTTTGGCCAATCAAAGCGCAGGGATCTCGAGTATGTTAATGAAGGACAGAACAAAGGCATTATATTGTGTTATGTATTTATTTGGAAGTAATCCAATAGAGCCTACATCCTTGGGAAATACACTCTAGACTACAAAGGAAGAATTAGAGCTACTGAGTTAGTCTACCTCATAAACAATAGATTTCAGCCTTCACTAATTTCTAATCATCTGTCTAATGTCTTCAGTTCCCTTTTATTGTAGAACATTTGATATTTGGAGATACCTGTAAATTCTTGTACTTGCCTGTAACTATTAGAGTTCTGGCACAGAATTAACTAAGAATTCTCATGCTTTAGAGAAGACACCCACGATTTTCAAATGGAATGGCACACATTCCTGATGTTCTTATTCCATGATACAACTATATCTTTTTCTTTTATAATATCAATAATTATGTGATCTGAAATTGCTTACCAATGGAATACTTCAACTCAGTCTTGAATCCTGATAACTATATGGACAAATGCTGTAGTTCATGGATAATTTTTTTAGACATGGTCTGCCCTTGTTTTCTTCTTATGGCTAAGAGAGAATGACTGGTCCATCATGACCCAGCTGGCTTTGTGCTGACGGCAGTTCTAGAACTCAATATTTTGGTTTCTAGCCCAGTTTTTTTAACTGTTCCCCAAACAGTCTCAAAATCTAACTCTTCATTATGTAACTGCCCTAAAAGTTACAATGCTATGGGTAGGTTGTTGAAAGAGGGAGACAATCCATTGAGACTGTTTCAGTTCAGAAGAAGCTACATAGACTGTTAATTTGTGATGAAGCCATGTTTAAGATGCTTGTGGTGATGCATAAAATCAGGTAAGATTTAGGTGATCAATATATGATATGTTAATATCTTGCTTATACATCAATCTGATTTGTAAGGTTTAGGGGTGACATGGTCTTGTTAATCTGTATTTGACAGAATTTTTTTGTGCAGCTACTTGAAAAGAACATGAAGTGTCCTTCATTTCAGATGCAGGGGTCTCTAAGCCTTATGAACTTTTAAAAAAAATGTATTTCCTTATTCAGGTTTTTAGATGAATTGATTGTT
Organism: Hydrophis major; assembly: GCA_033807585.1. NCBI lineage: Eukaryota > Metazoa > Chordata > Lepidosauria > Squamata > Elapidae > Hydrophis > Hydrophis major. The sequence continues at coordinate 322,436,538 of CM066328.1, read as the reverse complement.
AATATGTCTTGTTACCCTTGTTATTTTAAGATGTTATACTCCAGTAGTTTTAATTCTTTTGTGCTCCTGATTATTATATTTATAATGAAAAAATGAGCGATGTATTTTAGAAATATATAAATACACATGTACATTTATATTCTGTACAGCATGTGATAGAAAGTTCATTCAAATGTTTTTTTATCCCTTTTTCTACTGAGTTGACAATGCTAACATTGTAAGATATTGGGTCATTCTTGTTTCCATTGCCTTGGAGACTAACAATCATGTGCCAGTTTTCCAATATTTAACTGTTCCTGTGGTTGCAGAACTACAGTAGTAAAGACTAAGAATTATATGTGGACTATGGGGATGCTCTTATATATATATGTACAGTATATTCTTTTCAGCCATTTAGGGAAGTCAAAATAATTTCTTGGAAAATTAGGCATGTTTCACATTACCTCACTTTGCTGATATGGTGATCTTCAATGATGAATCCATATATCATATCAAGGAAAGAACAGCCTCATGGAAAAAAAGGATCAAAAAAGAAAATGGATGATTGAATGAATAATACCTTCCTAAGACTCCTAAGCTTGAATTTTCAGTGTTGAGAAACAATCAGCTGATTTTCAATGTAAAATTTTCCAGATATATATATGTGTGTGTGTGTGTGTGTGTGTATTCATATTCATATAAATTATACACACACACACACACACACATACATGTGTGTGTGTTTATGCTAAACCATGTGAGGTTAGGCCACTGAATTTGCTCAGGAAATTCAATCTGAATAGTTAAGATAAAGATTTCCCTTGTCCAGTCATGTCTGACTATAGGGGGCAATACTTATTTCAATTTCTTAGCCAAGGGAGCCAGCATTGTCTGAAGACACTTCCGTAATCATGTGACCAGCATGACTATAAACCAAGACGCATGGAACGCTGTTGTCTCCATACTGAAGTGATACCTATTTATCTGCTCAAATTTGCATGCTTTCAAACTGCTAGGTGGACGGAAGTTGGGCAGGTACAGGAGCTCACTCAGTTGCATGGCAACTAGATTTTGAGCTTTCTAGCTGACAATCCCAGTGTCTTACCTGCGGATAGTATACCACTATCTGAACATTAAACCTGGGAATAAGATCAAATGCATACCACTGTTGGTGCAAACCTATTAGAGATTATAACTCAATTCTGTTAGAAAAATATTAGCCAAAAAGGGAAACGACTCCTGAAATTTAACAATATGGATATAGTTAAATTGCTTTAACTAAACATGAGACTCATTCTTTGTTATACTATGATGAATGATAGTTCAGCCATTAACAAATACAGGATTATTATTTAACAGGATGCTGAATGGAGCCTATACTCCTTACTCAGAATGACTACATGCAGGAAATTCTCTCACATTGTTCTTTTCTTCACGTGCCTGATTACAGGCATGCTATTTCATCTCCTCCTAGGATGTTCACTAAAATACATTTCCTTAAATCCTAAAAGAAATGAAACAAAACAAAATCACAGATACATTCCACTTTCTAGTTGTCTACTTCCAGATTTCGTTAATGGATGGACTTATTAACTGTAGAAAAAGGAAGAAGCCAGGAGGCTTCTGAGTTTAATAAAAAAAAACATTATCTATTAAAATCAAGATATTACCCAAGGCAAAAGCAGTGGTAGAATTTGAGCAAGAAGCATCCCTAAATAACTCAATTGTAGTAAAAGTTTCCATGGAATTTTTAGTAGGTCAGAATCTTGTGTCTTTAGTAGGTCAGAATTCATAAAGCTCTCTCAATTGCATAATTATATATGTTACAAGTCATTGTAGAGCACACTGCCTTGGATCTTTAAAAAACAGAAGATTTGATCATTCTGTCTGAAGAATTGAGAAACTTGAGTTTCAAATCCCTGATCTGAATTTCTTCTTTTTTTAAACTAGCAAATCTAACTGTGCAAAGATTCTGTGGAAATAATTGAACCAAGGTGTATAAAAGTTTATTTTTTAATCTGTATCGTGTGGCAGTGACCTGAAAGGAAATTAATAACCATACATCCACACGATAAAGAAGAAAATAACATCTTCCAGTAAAACAGAAAGGAAATACAAAGTTGGTAATTAGAAATAAAAAAATATGGGCTTGTCAACATTAGGGGAGGCACAGGGGTGGGATTCAAATTTTTTAACAGCAGGTTCTGTGGGCCTGGCTTAGTTGGTGGGCATGGCTTGGTGGTCATGTGACTGGATGGACATGGCTTGGTGGTCATGTTATTGGCTGGGCATGGCCAACTCAATATCACTCACATCGAGGCACGCATCTCCTCGCCTGGCCTCTCATGACTGAGGGGATGCTGCAACAGTTGTAAGTGTGAAAAATGGTCATAAGTCACTTTTTTCAATGCCATTGTAACTTTGAATGGTCACTCCACACAAGCAAAGTGCCAGCAAAGGAGGGGAAAAAAACTCCAGAGAAGTTCCTGAGGCAGGAAATCTAGTCCTGCCAAGAATGTAATAAGGGTTAACGGAGAGACAGTTTCTGTAAGCAACACCAGAATGTTTCCTTCCTGCCTTCCTTACAGGATTAGGCCAGTAATTTCTTCTAATAACCAGTTCTCCGAACAGCTTAGAATGTTAATAATGTTAATGGTTCTAGCAAATAGGTGCGAACTGGTAGAATCCCAACCCTGGGGAGGCATCTTCCAGGGTGACTCATTATCAACCTAGGATGGCATTTAGAAAATGTATGAATTGACACAATTTCCATCTTTCTATCACAAAAGACTACTCTGCTTTTATTTGCACATATACTATGCTGTTACTTTATGACATCCTACATTTTTGGAAAGAAACTGATGCATATGAAGGCCAATACCTGCTAAAGAACTGACAGCTGTGATTTTTACATTATTATGAACAGATAATATTAAGACCATAGAGCTAATTCTGGCTCACAAGATCAAACCTTAAGAACAAATAAATATAAATATAGAATTGAGAAGACAGCCACACCCTGTGTCTGCAAAGAAGCTGAAGAAACAATGGACCACCTATTTAGTTGCTGCAAGAAGATTGTACAAACTACAAACAACAGTATGATAAATGAGCGACAATGGTGCATTGGAATGTCCACAAGAAATAACACTTGCCAACAAGCAAGAACTGATGGGACTACAAAATAGACAATGTAATAAAAAATAAAGAAGATAAGGTGTTCTAGGATTTTAACATTCAAGCACACAAACACCTATCATGGAATATCCCAAACCTAACTGTTGATAAGAAAGACAAAACAGTCTGATTTATGGATGCTGCAGTAGGTAGAAAAGGCAGAATAAAAGAGAATGAACTGGAGAAAAATAACAAAATACAAAGATCTGCAAATAGAACTATTGTGGCAAAGCAATAGTAACAGATGAGATGGGTGAAATTCCAAAACATTTGCAACACTATTTACACAATTGGCATTGACAAAAACCCAAGTCAATTGCAGAAATTAGTTTTACTTAGAACAGCTTACATTCTGCAATTATATATTTTATTTTTTATTTATTTTATTTGGTTTGTCAATTGCTTACAAGATAATAGGTATAAGTAAAACATAGTTATGAATACATGGGTACATATAAGAAAAATAAAAGAAACAATAGGACAGGGACAGTCGACACGTTGATGCGCTTATGCACGCCCCCTACAGACCTCTTAGGAAAGGGGTGAGGTCAATAGTAGAAAGTCTAAGGTTAAAGTTTTTGGGGTTTGGGGAAGAAACCACAGAGTCAGGTAGAGTATTCCAGACATTGACCACTCTGTTGCTGAAGTCGTATTTCCTGCAATCAAGTTTGGTGAGATTAACCTTGAGTTTGTATCTATTGTTTACTCTTGTATTGTTATGGTTGAAGCTGAGGTATTCATTGACAGGTAGGACATTGCAATGTATGATTTTATATATCATACTTAGATCAGACCAAAGGCGGCGTAATTCAAGGTTTTCTAGGTCTAGAGTTTCAAGTCTGGTGACATAAGGTATTCTGCAATGAGTAGAGGAGTGGAGAACTCTTCTTGTGAAATATTTCTGGACTTTCGCAACTGTGTTAATATCAGATATGTAATGTGGGTTCCAGACTGATGAGCTGTATTCGAGTATTGGTCTAGCAAACATTTTGTATGTAGTGTAATATTACCAGAGAAAAACCTATGTAAGATTAGGTTAACAACTCTTAATGACTTTTTGGCTATGTATCTTCCTTCCTAGGTCTTTGGGAAGAATTTGATAGAAGGATAAAAACGCCAAATCCAGGTTAAACATGTGGCTGACTATATGACCAATAACAATAATTTATTACATATATATGCCACTATGTGAGTCTGGGACTTTGGACTGACATGGGAAAAAATAGAAAAATATTAGGCCATGAGAGTTTTGCACCATATGAGTTGAAGAAATTATTATGATTATATCAGATTGGATTTATTGATGGTGGCACTGCAAATCTTTTCCATGGATGGCTTTTTCTTTCCTCCATTACTGGATTGATTCATGTGTATTTTTCCTTTGTGTAATTACACATACATGTAGAGACACAATGACTGTTGAAATATCAGTTGCATAACTTTATGCATTCTTATATAGGTTTGGTGGCCAAGGAACCTCCCCCCTGCGCCGACAATGAAGGAACAATGCCTGTTGAATTAAAAAGTTGTTCAGTGCTGGGAGGAGGATAATCCACATACAGTCTTGCAATGAAACAACTGCAGAGTTCAGATTTTGGACAAAGCAGTCTTATATCCTCTCTAGCTCAGTAGCAAGAATGAATCATGTTGTTTTCTTGGCAATGAATATAAAAATGACTTGCCATTGTTTTCTTCTGGAATATTTTTTGAACTTCTCTATCTAGTGTAGACCTGTTTGTCTCTGTTTAGCTTTTTGCCACCTGCAAGAAAGAATATTAATACTGCCTTTTAGTGAGAAGCATTTAAGAAGATGGCATTCCCTTGTTTTGCTTCCTTATCCCATGTTCCCTGACTTGACTTGCTTCCCTATCAGTTGCTCGATGTCAACTATTCCCATCATCATCATCATCATCATCCTATCCAATGCTGGGTGAAGGCCACATGTTTCCAACCAATATGGTTCATTTCTGGCCGGCAATTCCAGCATCATTAAGTCATCGCACCGCCACACCCCCTATTTTGTAACTAAAGTGGAAGAATAATAGATTCCATACATGATCATATTCTCTTTCCTCACTTTGAATGGAAGGATGATAGGAAAAATATTTGTTTTCTGCCTAGCATTAGTTTTAGTCATGATTTCAGTTTTTGTCCAAGGATTTATGTTATAGCAATAGCACTTAGACTTATATACTGCTTTACAGAGCTTTTACAGCCCTCTCTAAGCGGTTTACAGAGTCAGCATTATTGCCCTCAACAATCGGGGTCCTCATTTTACTGATCTCAGAAAGATGGAAGGCTGAGTCAATCTTGAGCCGGTGAGAATCAAACTGCCAAACTGTTGTCAGCACTGCATTCTAACCAGTGTGCCACCGCGGCTTATATGTAGTCCTCAACTTACAACCATTTGTTTAGTGACTGTTCAAAGTTAGAATAGTAGTGAACAAAGTGTCTTATGACCAAGCCACATACTTATGTCTGTTGCACTATTCTCACAGTCTTGCAATCAAAATTCAGGTGATTTGCAACTGGCATCTATTTATGAAGGTTGCAGTGTCCCAAGGTCATGTGATCACCATTTGTGACCTTCACGGTTGACTTTTGACAAAGTCAATGGGTGAAGCAGGATTCTCTTAACTACTGTGTGATCACTTAACAACTGCATTGATTTGCTTACAACAATGGCAAAAATGTAAAATTGGATACAACTTGCTTAATAAATGTCTTGCTTACGAATTCTGGTCCCAATTGTGTTTGTAAATCAAAGACTAAGTGTATTAATCTATGGGGTGCTTTCTGTTATTACGCAGCTGACACTATTATCCTTATCCTGATCAATGCACAATAATAAATTAAATCCCATGCTATTATAATGACTTCTGATTTACCATGTTGAAGATGAATGTTCATCTGTAAGCAGTGGTGGGATTCAAAAAGTTTTACTTCCTGTGGGCATGGCTTAATGGGCGTGGCAGGGGAAGGATACTGCAAAATCTCTTTGAGTCCTGGGCATGGGCGCAAGAACGGAGACGAGACATCGGACTGTGACTTCAACTCTTTATTAAACAAGAAAGACTGGAGCCAAAAACCTGTGCAGCAGTAGCTCTTTTATAGAGCTTGCTACCGTAAAACAACCAATGGACTGAGTCTATCGCTTTCACAAGCGTCCAATCAGGGGCTTCCGTTAACAGCCAATCAGACTGGCCAAGCCTGACCAATCACGACTCGCTATTCACGGGCCAATAAGAATTGCAGGATTACAAGCCTGTTGTAAGATGAAGCTGTTTCGGTTGTATTGCTGCGATGGTTTAATCCATAACAATCTCCATTCCCTCCCCACCCCACTAACCTGCTTTCCAGCTCTGTTCTCCTGTGCAAGGCAACCAAAGAAGACCCAGCTGATCAGCTGGGACTCGGGAGGCAGATAATAGATGGGGGTGGGGCCAGTCAGAGGTGGTACTTGCCGGTTCTCTGAACTACTCAAAATTTCTGCTACCGGTTCTCCAGAACTGGTCAGAACCTGCTGAATACCACCTCTACCTTTAAGTATCTTAGCTTCAACTTTAAAACACACAAATATAAAGCAATCCTGAAAGAATTCATATTCAAGGCTTCTTTAACCTGCTAACACTGCCATTTTTAACCTATTATTCTAGGCATTAAAGCTACCTTTTTCCCACCTAGGAAAGAAAATAACCTGAGTTAATTTTAAACAGAAAAATAGCACTGATAAATAGCATCCCTATGCGTAGAGGAGATTTAAGCTTGAAACTGTGACGAAAATCACAAACCAATGCAAGAATGTCCTTCTTGCATAGTTCACTCCAAGTCAGTGGTGGGATTCAAATAATTTAACAAGCGGTTCTCTGTCCTAATGATTTCTTCCAACAGCCAGTTCACCAAATGGGTCAGAAAGTTTAACAACTGGTTCTCCTCAACTGGTGTGAACTGGCTGAATCCTACCACTGCTCCAAGCCATAATGCTGGGTGAAAGATAATACCTATATTCACATAAATATGATTGAAAACTAGTTTGGGGTAGTGATTAAGTTACTGGACTAGGAGTGGGGAAACCTGAGTTCAAGCCTTAGCAGAGGTGTTATTCACCAGCTTCTGACCAATTCTGGAGAACCGGTAGTGGAAATTTTGAGTAGTTCATAGAACCAGCAAATACTATCTCTGACTGGAGATTTTACAGTATCCTTTCCCTGCCATGCCCACCAAGCCACGCCCATAGAACCGGTAGTAAAATTTTTTGAATCCCACCACTGAACCTTAGGCTGGGTAATTTGGGTCCAATCATTCTCTCTCAACCCTAGGAAGAAAACAAGGCCAAATCATTTCCGAAAATCTTGCCAGAAGTCAGGGTTGACTTGAAAAAAACATAACAATAGCATGTAGGTAAGAACCAATCTGTTCTGTCCCTAATTAGCATTCTTGAGATTCCCGCGCTTGGATTGGGCAAAGCGCGGGGCACTCTGATTGCTCAGGCGAGCCGCGCCGATTGGCTCGCTGAGAATCCCCCGTGATTGGTCCATTCGAATCGCGGGAGATTCAAAGCGGTGCCATTGGCCGCGGCCGCTGCGGCTAAAGGAATAAAAGCCGCGAACTTTTTCCTTTGCCCTAGTTCGGTTCCAACTTTAAATAAAAGAGCATGATTTGAAGTCACCGACTCCTGGCATCATTTCGCGGACACAACACTGGCGACGAAGGTGGGATCCAGACCCTGAACCAAACCACGTGTCCGACGGAAGCCAGACGAACCACCACGATGGCGAAAATCGCACCCCCCGCACCCTTCAACCCCGCCACCGAGGACTGGGAATCGTACTCCGACCGATTCCGCATGTTCCTCGAGTGCAGCAACCTGAAAAACACCACCAGCCCCATGAAGCGCGCCGTCTTCCTGACCCACTGCGGAACCGAGGTATTCAAGATGGCCAAGGTGCTTGCCAAACCCGCTGATGCGACCGCGATGGACTGGGACGTCCTCGAGCCAATACTTTGGTGGCACTACGCTCCAGAGGTACCCATCCTGATCTGACGAAACGAATTTTACCGTCGGGACCAACGGTCGGGTGAGAGCTTCAGCAACTTCGTTGCCGAGCTACGGCGCCTAGGGGGGCTCTGCGAATTCGACAACCTGAACGACGCCCTGCGAGACCGAATCGTGCTCAGTTTGTGGGACCCCGTCCTCCAGAGCCGGCTGATGGCCAAGGGCATCTGGAGCCTTGCAGACACCCTCACCGCAGCCGCAGCCGCCGAAGCAACCCGAACATCCGCCGACCGCATGCGCAGACCGAACACTGGGGATCGCAGCGGAAACAACAACCCTGCGAGGTCGACCAAGGCCCAACCTGAGACGACCACCCACCAGGGCGACTTCCACTCAGCATCGGGCACTTTCGATGATGAGGAGGACATCCATCGCCTCCAGACAGGCCGTGACCCACAGAACCGGCGGGGTCGTAAGTCAAGGACCAACTGTAACGGTTGCGGCAGCGACCACCCCAGGTCGGAATGCCGGTTTTTTGAATCGATCTGCCGGCATTGCGACAAGAAGGGACACATCGCCCGTGTCTGCCACCTAAAAAAGAACCGCAGCCTGGCACGATAGTACCAGAGCGACCGAAGGAGAGAGAGCACACCACCCCGGACCAGAGATCGCCCCTCGGACAACAGATGGGACCGGAACGGACGATCCCTGTGAGGCGGCGATAACCGGCAAAGAGAGGAGACCCATCAGACGGTCACCATCGGCCACGCCATAACCAATGATGCCCGGAAGGTCCACGTGGAGGTAGGCATCGAGGGCCAGCCATGCAAAATGGAGGTGGACTCCGGGTCCTACCTCTCCATGATAGCATGGCATGAAATAAAGCGCTTGGTGCCTACCATCCAAAGGAGGAACCTAGACAGCCAGAGACTCATCGTAAGGGACTACCAGGGAAACCGCATCCCGGTAGTCGGAACCAAACACTTCAACATCACATATAAAGGGCACACCGAAAGGCTTCCCCTGACAATCGTCGACCTCGACCGCCCAAGCCTACTGGGACTGCAATGGTTCGCCCCGCTCGGCATTGCAGTCACGGGAGTCGACCACGTCACCGACGACAGCTGGGAGCAGCAACTGGCCCGGGAATTCCAAGAGGTCTTCGACGGAAACCTAGGCAAGTACCGAGGGCCCCTTATATCATTCAGCCTAGACCCAAACATCCCCCCAAAATGCCTGAAACCAAGGCGGGTGCCATTCGCACTTAAACCCAAGATAGACGAGCAAATTGATAAGCTCGTCAAGCAAGGGGTCCTACAGCCAACAGACCACGCCTGGTGGGAGACCCCCATAGTCACCCCGATCAAGCCCGATGGGTCGGTGAGGATCTGTGGGGACTATAAGGCCACCCTAAATGGCGCGTTGCAACAAAGCACCTACCCCGTCCCAGTAGTGCAACACCTACTGCACTCACTGGGAGGGGGCAAGGTTTTCGCCAAGCTCGACCTCGCCCAGGCATACCAACAGTTGCCAGTCGACGAGCAAACGGCAGAAGCGCAAACCATAGTCACCCACCGGGGGGCATTTAAATGCAACCGACTCCAATTCGGAGTCAGCGTGGCACCGGGAATATTCCAAAGCCTAATGGAAAGACTATTGCAAGGCATCAAGGGGGTGGTACCTTACTTCGACAACGTCCTAGTGTTGGCAACCAACCAAGCCGAACTAGAGGGTCGCCTAAGGGAGGTCCTAACCAAATTCAAAGAGACCGGGCTCAAAGTCAAGAGGGAGAAATGCCAACTATACACGGAATGGGTAGAATTCCTAGGATACCTCCTAGACCATCACGGCATTCACCCCACAAACCAAAAAATCAAGGCCATCAAAGAAGCCCCCACACCCAAGTCGAAGACGGAACTACAGGCATTCCTGGGGCTACTTAACTTTTACAATGTGTTCCTGCCCCAAAAGGCGATGGTGGCGGAGCCCTTGCATAGGCTCCTGGACAAGGCGGCGACCTGGACTTGGGGGAAACGCGAGCAAGCCGCCTTCCAAAGAACAAAGGACCTCCTCACTTCGGACGCCGTCCTTATACAGTATAACGAGACCCTACCTCTGGCCATCACATGCGACGTATCACCCTTCGGCGTCGGCGCTGTCCTCAGCCATACCCTCCCCGACGGAAAAGAAGTGCCCATCGCATTCTTTTCAAGGACCCTCACCAAACCGGAGCGGAACTATAGCCAGCTGGACAAAGAGGCTCTGGCTATCGTTGCCGCCGTAAAAAGATTCCACGAGTATCTCTACGGCCGGACATTCACCATCATAACCGACCACAAGCCGCTGCTGGGAATCCTTGCAGGAAACTGGGCCACCCCGAACATTCTGTCTCCCCGAATGACAAGGTGGTCCGAGTTCCTGGCAGCCTACAACTACGGACTCATACACAGACCGGGTAAGACGATCTCCCATGCAGATGCCTTAAGCCGCTCGCCGCTACCGGAACCCGACACCGACCCAGCACCCACAACGACCACCCTCAGCATAGAGACTCTACCCAACCTGCCCATAACCGCGTCAGACATTGCCCAAGAGTCTAATAAAGACAAACATCTGGCGCGGGTGTTGCATTGGGTAGAGAAAGGGTGGCCGGAAAGGGACGACGAGTCCGTCAAAATGTTCCGAAACCGCCAAACGGAACTCTCGTTATTAAAAGGGTGCATACTATGGGGGGATAGGGTGGTCATTCCAGAAAAGCTACAAGGGAAGGTTCTGGAACTGCTACACGAGGGGCACCCTGGCATCGTTAGGACTAAAGCCCTGGCCAGAAGTTACGCTTGGTGGCCAGGGATGGACAAACAAATTGAGACCTGGGTAGCAAGGTGCCAACGATGCCAGGAAACTAGGCCAAGCCCACCCACAGCACCCGTCCTAGAGTGGGAAACCCCAAGGGGACCTTGGTCTAGGATTCACATAGACTTCGCCGGGCCCACAAAAGGACACACCTTCCTTATAACAGTAGACGCTTACTCCAACTGGCTGGAGGTAAGCAACATGAAGATGACAACCACGGAGGCCGTGATCAAGGAACTCTGCAAACTCTTTGCAACACACGGCCTCCCAGACGTCGTCGTTTCCGACAACGGGCCCCAATTCACCTCGCTGGAATTCGAAAAATTCCTAGCGGAAAGGGGCATCTGCCATGCGCTGACAGCACCGGCGCACCCGGCGGCGAACGGTAGGGCGGAACGGATGGTCCAATTCACTAAGAAAACCATCCGGAAAATAGACCATGGGGAGATCCAGGAGAAAATAAACAAACTACTCTTCACCCAACACATAACCCCAAATACCACAACGAATAAGAGCCCAGCCGAACTATTAATGGGGAGGAAGTTAAGGTCCCCACTCGACAGGTTACACCCCACGTATAACCCGGAGAAGCCCCCAGACTCAAACAGCAAACATCGAACTTTCGCACCCGGCGACCCCGTATACGCAAGAAACCTGACGGGAGACCCACTATGGATACCGGCCGTCATCACACAAATAACAGGCCCACACTCGTACCGGCTACAAACAGCAGACGGACGAGCGTGGAAACGCCACATCGACCAATTAAGGTCGAGGACTGCCAACCAAGAGACCACCGACGCACAAACAGGCGAAACCAACCCCCACAACACAAACCAAGGGGGGAGGGAATACCCAGGGGACCAAAACCAAAGAAGAATAAACCAGCCATACTTACCGGAAAGCAGCCAGCACGACCCCTCGCCAGGAAGAAACAGCCAGGCCAGCTCGACCGACCCGGAAAGACCGAGCAGGAGCGGCGAAACCCGCAGCTCAACCAACCCGGGAGGCCCAGGAGGGAGCTACGGAGAGCGGCCCGGCCCGACCGACCAGCCGGTTCCCACGACGGCATCAGGAGCAGCAGAGATCCCGACCGAACCGGCCGGGATCCAACCTGCGACTGAGCTGCGCAGGTCCAGTAGGCTCAGACGGAGCCCCGCCTACCTACGTGACTACGTGACGTAAGGACTGAACCAAGAGGGGAGGGGTGTTCTGTCCCTAATTAGCATTCTTAAGATCCCCGCGCTTGGATTGGCCAAACGCGGGGCACTCTGATTGGTCAGGCGAGCCGCACCGATTGGCTCGCTGAGAATCCCCCGCGATTGGTCCATTCGAATCACGGGAGATTCAAAGCGGTGCCATTGGCCGCGGCTAAAGGAATAAAAGCCGCGAACTTTTTCCTTTGCCCTAGTTCGGTTCCAACTTTAAATAAAAGAGCATGATTTGAAGTCACTGACTCCTGGCATCATTTCGCGGACACAACACAATCCATATCTGTTATGTAGTCCCCATGCTGCAAGCTGTTCAGCACCCATCTTTTGACCACCTCATTCTGTTGTATTTTATTTTTTAACATCAATTCTGGCGCTAAATATCTTCTAATATTACTATTTATCTCTCAGTTCTTTGCAAGAACTCTACACAAAAGAAAAACTAATGCCACATACCTCTTTCTTCTACCAAACAGCAATATTTATTTTGGTAAGCAACAGTTTATGAGAGCAAAAAGCAACTCAAGTTTTTTATTTTTAACTTTGGAAGTCTGTTAGTGTCCTTATTACATAAGAAATGTATTGAGAGAAATGTTTTCTTTCTGTTTCCTTTTGTTTATTTAAGATAGGATAGGCCTTGTGCATGGTTGAACAGACTCCCAGAACTGAATTTTGCTGGAGCCAAACCTGCCAGGATCGAAATGCCCAAAATTTGTAAAAAAAAGCTTGATTTCCTTCAGTGCATTTTTTAAACTGTATTGCTTTACAACCATAAGCTAGAAAATAGATACAATCCACTTCCTCACCAACTTCCAATGGGGGGGGGGGGGGGGGGGAATCACCAAAATATTTGGATCAATCTTCTCTGGTAACCTAACTATTTCTGCCAATATCTCTTGTGGCCTTCAAAGTGAGCCTCATCTGTAAAATTGTCTATCCGTGGCTCAGAAAAAGAAACTTTTAGGATGCTTTTTTCCCCTTTAAAGCAAAGAGCTAAACAGCATCTACTTTCCCTTGTTTTTCTCCAGTTCTTCAATTTTGTGGATGGTTGTTGTTATGATAAGATGTTCATTTATCATAAGGGCACTCTTCATGTAAAGTTAATTATCTGAGATGTTTTGTTTTATAGGTATAATTGATAAAACTGATAAAGATTTAAACGAGTATAATATATGCTCCTTAACATATTGGAGAAATAATTTCCCTTCTATTTTATATGAGACTGAGTATCTCTATGATTTTTTTTAAACTGCAGTTTTGTGTTAAGATCCTCAACTTGATGGACAAATACTTAAGGATATTCCATCATAAGTTTCAATATCCTGGGTGTTTGCAAAGTGGTTTGTACAGATCATCCCTTTTTCAGCAGCTATTGAAACAAAGCAGTAAATAGATAAATAGATAAATAGATTCAGATTGGGATAAAGATAAGTAATATGCAAGTCTTTCTGTTACTCCTATTTGTTAAACATAGATACATAAGCAGATAGGCACATACAGAACATTTCATTTTTTCAAAAGGGGAATGCCAAACTTGTGTAACAAGACCAGGTGACTAAGTTTTTCTTCAGAAGGAAGTCACTAACCATACATTTAAGCAACTCAGAGGGAAGATGGAGTTAACCCTTGAAAACGAACATGAAAATGTTCTGATGTTAAGTTGACATTGCACAATAATATACTTTCTAGTGGAAGGATCATAATCAATTTCAGTTAGTACAAAGTGATTTCTTTAACTTTTAGGAAATGCAATAATACATTGAGGGAAATTACTATATATTATATATACTGTATCTACATTGAATAATAATGAGCATTGTACAAATTTGGGAGAGCATTGTACAAATTTGCGTATGCTTGATTTTTGTGCAGGTAGTCCGCAATTTATGACCACAGTAGGGATTGGAATTTTAGTCATAAGCAATATCATCACATGACCAGACCAATTTAACTGTCATTTTTACTATGGTCACATGATCATTACCAAATCTGGCCTCCCCCCATTGATTTTGCTTGTCAGAAGTCAGCAGCAAAGGTTGCATATGATCACAGGGCACTGTAACCAGTTGTAAATGTGAACCAGTAGCCAAATGTCCAAACTGCAATCACATGATTGTGGAGAAGGTGTCAGGATCATAATTTCCAGGACAAGTTGTAAATCATTTTTTTCAATACCATTATAACCATCATTAAATGACTAGTCATAGGTTGAGGACTATCTGTACTATTGCTTTAAGCTCACATACTTGATAAAATCCCTTTTCAATATTGTTGTTCTACATGTTGTGTAATCAAGCATTTTGGTTCATTTAAAAAAAAATCGGTTTCATCTGAAGCTACCTGCTATGCATGTTTACCCTAAAGTTGAGTCCATTGAATTATGTCAAATGAACTATGGAATGTTATATTCTTTGTAATGGCTGAGTATGTGAGTTAAAAGTCTGTTATTGAGTCTAACATATTGAGAGCAATCATAAACATCAATTGTGGGTAAAAGAAAGAGATAATGATCTTAAGATATATAGTTCTGCTTTTCTGGAATAAAGCAAATTGAAAAGCAGCAGGCTGAGAATCATCTATAAATCTTAGAAGGGTTTCTTTGCTTTGATGAATTTTTGAAGCTTAATGACAGCTTAAGAATGAAGAATATAAAATACTGTAATGGCATCGTTCAAATAGGGAAAGTCCCCTTTAAATCCTAGAGGGAGTAATTGCAAAAGTGATTAGCTTCTATAGGAAAGGAATCCCATTCATAAGAAAAGATCTTTAAATAATGTTTTCAATAGCAAGTCAGCCAAGAATCGATCAAATTATATAGAAACAATCCATCAAAAGTCAGAAGTGATTAAATTACCCACCTGACTGTCTAAGTTTCCCCTTTCTTTGCCTGCTTCCTTTTGAAACTGACAAATGACAGGCTGCAGCAGGAAACTCCTCACAATAATATTAGGAGGGTTTCGCTATGTTGTACTAAATACAACAAATGTCATTGTTTTTTGTAAATGTGAAACATTTTGTATAAAGGACACTGAGCCAACTTTTACTCAGGGTGCTTGATTTGGACCTCTGTCCCAAGTGTGAGGTTCCCAATTTCTGAGGAAATGTACAACTGAAGGTTGACTTCTGTTCCAGTGTGATTTAATGCCCATTCGCACGAGGACAACAGAATCCCAGCTGTAACAAAGCTTGCAAAATCATATGGGTTTTTTTGATTCTAGTGAAAAAAGAAAAAAAGGGCCAAGCTGCTTTGCTTTGTTCTTCTTGGTAGTCCCTCCTCACCTCTCATTTGCATAAGCAATCTTCTGGGTTCATTGAGTTCTAGAGAACACTCAGAGGATGGAATAAAGTCAAGATTTTCTCTTTGCATTGATCAGCATTCAAAAAAGCCCCAAAAGGCTTCTAAGCATGCATCACAGCTGCATAAAAGTTTTTCTCGTTTATTGTTGGTAGAAGAGGCAAGAGACTATAAGGAAGCTTCCTGGCAATCTTGAGAACTTCATTGAGTAAAATGCCATGATGCAAAAAATTTAATCGAGACAACTCAGGACTAAGGAAGGTGAGGAGGGTAGGGTGCAGGAGCAGGGTTTAAAGGAAGGGTCTAGGAGTGGGCATACCTTTTCTAACTTAGTAAGATGTCCTTAGATGTCCTTAGAGAAAGGTGGTTCCACAGATGGCCTGGCCCTGTGCCGTATGGAACCTTAAAGGTGATAATCAGCACCTTGAATTGCATCTGTAAAGAAACTGGAAGTCAGTGCCATGTTCTGGACTAGTAGAGTGTAGAATGCATGTAGAGTGCACTCTTCCATGTAGAGTACATTGTAATAATCTGTACAGGAGACGGCCAAGGCATGGGTGACTGTGAGCAAGGCCTCTTGGTCCAAGAAAGGGTGCAATTGGCTGTCCTAGCTACCACTGCCATCTGTTTTTGGAGCAGGAGCCATGAATTCAGAAGAACCCCGAAGTTGTGTACCAGCTGGGTCTAGGGAAGTGCCATGTCATCCAGAATGAAGGATGACATGGTATCTGGACCTGACAGACCAAAAGTCATTTCATCTGGCCAGGGCTGAGACAAAGCCAATTCCTCCCCATCCAGAGCCTTTCTATCTCCAAGCATTTGGCCAGCACTTCTACAGCATCACCTGTCCAACTAGGGGTGGAGATATATAATGGGGTATCAGCAGCATACTGATGATATCAGATCTCATACCTGTAGATGACCTCCCTCTGAGAAATGCAGATCAGTCAACCTGGGCTAGCAAAAGATTACTGAAATCTTTGGGAACCATTCTGAACTTTGATATCTTTCTTTTTCTCATAATCAATTTCTTCTGCCAATTTGGTCTTATTTTAATAATAATGAAAAAGTTATGCTGTGGGTATTATTCAGCATTTATCTTATTCTCAAGATAAATAGTTGGACTACTTCAACTCTAGGAAACCACATAGAGAACTGGTCATTGGATAACACTAGTAAATTTTGTTAAGCAATATGTTATGCAATATTGTGCTTTATTTCCCTAGACATAAAAGATCCTTTAGAGGGATTTAACAGGTCAATTTTTGGTGACCAGAGAATTTATTTTGTGTCCATGCAATATTTATACATTTAAAGGTTGAGTAGCAGATAGTAGTAGTTCCAAAATACCTACAGGGTTAGCCTTCAAACTTCCTAGAAAGCTGCTTCTGCATATTTGTGCAGTTACTCAATTATTTTCTTTTGGGAAAAATACCTATCTATTTATATATCTGCCTATCATCCATCGATCGATCAATCCATCCATCCATCCATTGATTGATCGATCGATCCATCGATCGATCCATCTTATATGTCTAGAAATCAACTTAGATAGTTTTCCAAAAAGAAATCCTGATAGCTTTTTTAATATATACAAATCCAAGGTAACCTACAGCACATTAAAAGAGCCAGTAAAGAAACCAAAAATATTAGAGCATAGGAACAAAAACTCAGTAACACAAAAACAAAATTGGGAGCCTCAGCCTCTCCAAATTTAATGGAAGTCTGATTTCCCAGATAACAGGTTGAACAGGATAGATGCCTCCTGCAGCACCCTGCCACCCCTTACACTAGGGCTGTGCTGTTCTTCAGGCTCAGTCTCCCATATATTCCAAGAAGTGATGTAGTTGCTTTAAAGAGTTGCAAACAGGGGTGACATTTGCATTCCCAGATGCATTAAAGGTTCTTTTGCTGAAAAGTCACATTAATCATATTCACTGCTTTACCATTCAAAAAATGGAAGGCTAATTGTACTCTTGATTATATGTCAGAGGCAACTCACACTGCTTGCTGTCCACAAAGCTGCTATTAATATTTGGGGCTAGTCATTCTCAGCCCAGCACAATTCACAGCATTTATTCCTATAAACTGCCTTGTACTGTCAGATTCTTCCTCTTCTTCTTTCTCTTCTTCTCCTCCTCCTCTTCCTCCCTCTCCCCCTCCCCCTATAGAGTGCAATAAAATAATAACAATATCTGGATGCTCATCCCTTTGTTGACTTTGTCAGAAGCAGCTGGTATAAAAATAATGTATGTGTTGATTGATTGATTGACTGATAATGATGGCATTATCATATTTGTAAGGTACAATATGTTTGAAAATCTCTATCAAAATTTTTTTCCACTTTTCTTTCAAATATAGCAAATATACAGTTCTCAGAATACTCAGCAAACAAAACGCTTTATGGTTCATCAGATTCTAGTCATAATATTTACATTTAAATGAAGATGTCATTTGCTGCGCATTTGTAGTGCCATTGCTTAGAATCAAATTATCTTTTGTGGTTCAGTTACTTGCAACTTTTAGTTTGATAAACCTTAAAAAGGTGACTCAGTGCTTTTCACATACATTTGATTTTACATTTGATTTCCTTTTCCATACCTCAAAAGATAAATATTCTGAGTGCATTCATTCCTAATCTTGGTGCTGGCTGGGTCTATAAACGCTTTGAATGTGGGCAATTACATAATGCAGGTTGAGTCATGTGAGCCCATATGTCTTGCTCAATTATTATTAGGGGGCTGGTCTTTCCGAGCAGTTTTAAGAACACATCCAGGGCTTTCACAAGAAAAAAGAAAAGAAAACTGAATCACTTGGGAAATAATAGTTCCTGGTTTTCATTTGCTCAGGATTGTATACATATGTGGCAATTGGCAATTGTGAAAATGCTGAAATAGTTGAAATGTATAAACAAAAGCATGCGTTTCTGGAGAGAAAAAGCAATACTGAATAAAGCTGGCTACTCAAATCGGACTTTCCCCAGAGGCGTTGGACTACAATTTCACCATTTCACCCAGTGGTGGATTTAAATGATGGGTTATGTAGTTATCTGGAAAACAAGAAGTGGAAGTAGCCTGTTGCAAGGAGTGGTCATCCATGTAATGGAGGCCTAAAACATTTTGTGATTTCCATATGTTTACACAAGAATAAAAAGGAATGATGAGATATGCAGATTTTGCAATCTACTATGTATTATTGGGATGGCAAAGTGGATTGGGTATCACAGAGAGTAAGTAGAAACACAAGGAAACCAGGATGGGCAATAGGAATTTTTAAAAAATATTATTGAACTGTGAGTCTCCCCATTCCTCACCTTTTGCTATACTAATTAGCATTGTTGTTATCAAAAGCATTGCCTCTTATCCACTTTGAAGCTGCTCCAAACAGCACAGCAGACTCATTCATATAGATATATGAGGGCATTCTCTTGAAGACAGCAATGTTTTGCAAAGTGCAGATATTAAAATGCCTCAGAAAGGTAAGCCACCGTTTGGACACACGGTTGAAAAGATTATAATAGCATGGTGTGAAAAGTTTTATATCCAAATTGTTGTGTCCGCGAAATGATGCCAGGAGTCGGTGACTTCAATTCAAGCTCTTTTATTGAAAGTTGGAACCGAACTGGCGTAAAGGAAAAAGCCTGCGGCTTTTATTCCTTTAGCCGCGGCGGCCACGGCCAATGGCACCGCTTTGAATCTCCCGCGATCCGAATGGACCAATCGCGGGAGATTCTCAGCGAGCCAATCGGCGCGGCTCGCCGCTCTCCGTAGCTCCCTCCTGGGCCTCCCGGGTTGGTTGAGCTGCAGGTTTCGCCGCTCCCGCTCGGTCTTTCCGGGTCGGTCGAGCTGGCCTGGCTGTCTCTTCCTGGCGAGGGGTCGTGATGGCTGCTTTCCAGTAAGTACGGCTGGTTTATTCTTCTTTGGTTTTGGTTCCCTGGGTATTCCCTCCCCCCTTGGTTTGTGTTGTCGGGGTTGGTTTCGCCTGTTTGTGCGTCGGTGGTCTCTTGGTTGGTAGTCCTCGACCTTAGTTGGTCGATGTGGCGTTTCCACGCTCGTCCGTCTGCTGTTTGTAGCGAGTACGAGTGTGGGCCTGTTATTTGTGTGATGACGGCTGGTATCCATAGTGGGTCTCCCGTCAGGTTTCTCGCGTATATGGGGTCGCCGGGTGCGAAGGTTCGGTGTTTGCTGTTTGAGTCTGGGGGCTTCTCCGGGTTATACGTGGGGTGTAACCTGTTGAGTGGGGACCTTAGTTTCCTGCCCATTAATAGTTCGGCTGGGCTCTTATTCGTTGTGGTATTTGGGGTTATGTGTTGGGTGAAGAGTAGTTTGTTTATTTTCTCCTGGATCTCCCCGTGGTCTATTTTCCGGATGGTCTTCTTAGTGAATTGGACCATCCGTTCCGCCCTACCGTTTGCCGCCGGGTGCGCCGGTGCTGTCAGTGCGTGGCGGATGCCCCTTTCCGCTCGGAATTTTTCGAATTCCAGCGAGGTGAATTGGGGCCCGTTGTCAGAAACGACGACGTCTGGGAGGCCGTGCGTTGCAAAGAGTTTGCAGAGTTCCTTGATCACGGCCTCCGTGGTTTTCGTCTTCATGTTGCTTACCTCCAGCCAGTTGGAGTAAGCGTCAACTGTTATGAGTAAGGTGTGTCCTTTTGTGGGCCCGGCGAAGTCTATGTGAATCCTAGACCAAGGTCCCCTTGGGGTTTCCCACTCTAGGACGGGTGCTGTGGGTGGGCTTGGCCTTGTTTCCTGGCATCGTTGGCACCTTGCTACCCAGGCCTCTATTTGTTTCTCCATCCCTGGCCACCAAGCGTAACTTCTGGCCAGGGCTTTAGTCCTAACGATGCCAGGGTGCCCCTCGTGTAGCAGTTCCAGAACCTTCCCTTGTAGCTTTTCTGGAATGACCACCCTATCCCCCCATAGTATGCACCCTTTTAATAACGAGAGTTCCGTTTGGCGGTTTCGGAACGTTTTGACGGACTCGTCGTTGTCCCTTTCCGGCCACCCTTTCTCTACCCAATGCAACACCCGTGCCAGACGTTTGTCTTTATTAGTCTCTTGGGCAATGTCTGACACGATTATGGGCAGGTTAGGTAGAGTCTCTATGCTGAGGGTGGTCATCATGGGTACTGGGTCGGTGTCGGGTTCCGGTAGCGGCGAGCGGCTTAAGGCGTCTGCATGGGAGATCGTCTTACCCGGTCTGTGTATGAGTCCGTAGTTGTAGGCTGCCAGGAACTCGGACCACCTTGTCATTCGGGGAGACAGAATGTTCGGGGTGGCCCGGTTTCCTGCAAGGATTCCCAGCAGTGGCTTGTGGTCGGTTATGATGGTGAAAGTCCGGCCGTAGAGATACTCGTGGAATCTTTTTACGGCGGCAACGATAGCCAGAGCCTCTTTGTCCAGCTGGCTATAGTTCCGCTCCGGTTTGGTGAGGGTCCTTGAAAAGAACGCGATGGGCGCTTCTTTTCCATCGGGGAGGGTATGGCTGAGGACAGCGCCGACGCCGAAGGGTGATGCGTCGCATGTGACGGCCAGAGGTAGGGTCTCGTTGTATTGTATAAGGACGGTGTCCGAAGTGAGGAGGTCCTTTGTTCTTTGGAAGGCGGCTTGCTCGCGTTTCCCCCAAGTCCAGGTTGCCGCCTTGTCCAGGAGCCTATGCAAGGGCTCCGCCACCGTCGCCTTTTGGGGCAGGAAAACATTGTAAAAGTTAAGTCGCCCCAGGAATGCCTGTAGTTCCGTCTTCGACTTGGGTGTGGGGGCTTCTTTGATGGCCTTGATTTTTTGGTTTGTGGGGTGAATGCTGTGACGGTCTAGGAGGTATCCCAGGAATTCTACCTGTTCCGTGCATAGCTGGCATTTCTCCCTCTTGACTTTTAGTCCGGTCTCTTTAAATTTGGTTAGGACCTCCCTTAGGCGACCCTCTAGTTCGGCTTGGTTGGCTGCTGACACTAGGACGTTGTCGGAGTAAGGTACCACCCCCTTGATGTCTTGCAGTAGTCTTTCCATTAGGCTTTGGAATATTCCCGGTGCCACAAACTGAGCACGATTCGGTCTCGCAGGGCGTCGTTCAGGTTGTCGAATTCGCAGAGCCCCCCTAGGCGCCGCAGCTCGGTGACGAAGTCGCTGAAACTCTCACCCGACCTCTGGTCCCGACGGTAGAATTCGTTGCGTCAGATCAGGATGGGTACCTCTGGAGCGTAGTGCCGCCGAAGTATTGGCTCGAGGACGTCCCAGTCCATCGCGGTCGCATCGGCGGGTTTGGCAAGCCCCTTGGCCATCTTGAAGACCTCGGTCCCGCAGTGGGTCAGGAAGACGGCGTGCTTCATGGGGCCGGTGGCATCCTTCAGGTCGCTGCACTCAAGGAACATGCGGAATCGGTCGGAGTACGATTCCCAGTCCTCGGTGGCGGGGTTGAAGGGTGCGAGTGGTGCGATTTTCGCCATCGCGGTGGTTCGTCTGGCTTCCGTCGGACACGTGGTTCGGTTCAGGGTCTGGATCCCACCTTCGTCGCCAGTGTTGTGTCCGCGAAATGATGCCAGGAGTCGGTGACTTCAATTCAAGCTCTTTTATTGAAAGTTGGAACCGAACTGGCATAAAGGAAAAAGCCCGCGGCTTTTATTCCTTTAGCCGCGGTGGCCGCGGCCAATGGCATCGCTTTGAATCTCCCGCGATCCGAATGGACCAATCGCGGGAGAGCGAGCCAATCGGCGCGGCTCGCCTGACCAATCGGAGAGCCCCGCGCTTTGGCCAATCAAAGCGCGGGGATCTCAAGAATGCTAATTAAGGACAGAACACAAATATATTTTATTCTTTATATTGTTTCCATCTTCCCCTTAAAGTATTAACAGAATCCACAATGGTCATCACTAGATAATTAATAGTCAAGTTGAAACTAAGTTAATCAAATAAAATTAGCAAACTTCCTCATATAAGTTACCCAGACCTAATCCACATATCAAAGGATAAGGTCTGCAAACACAGAGTTAATTAAACTAGGTTTCCCAGAGAAACTGCACGTTCACAAGAATAAACATACATACACACGCATACACATATACCTCAAGTGTCACCCTAGAACCAGCAAGTTCTCCCTATAAAAATCTGCTGCTTTACCCCATTTCTCTTCCTTTAATCCAAGGCCTTCACAAAAGCACACCTAGAACAGTAAGAATTCCTTCCACATGACCAATTGTTTTGTTTCACTGAGGTCTAGGGACTCCTCTGGCCCCCACAAAGTTGTGGGCTTGGATTTACAAATGGAGCTGATTCGTATTCAGTTTAGGTTCTCTTCCAGAGGAAATGAACGCTGCAACAATAGTTTTGCACCATTTCCTCTCAGGCTGAGGAACAGATGGTTTTCGTTCCTTCCCATTCCTGAAGCCTTCGAGCGCCTCCCTCCTGTGCTTGGTTGTTCTGAGGGATGGCTGCTCCCCTTCTTGGTTTGGGGTTGTTCCTTTTTCGATCCTGTGGAAAGGAAACCCACCAAGGAAAGAATGGGTCCAATGGCAGTGTACCACTAGCTGGCAAATTCCTATTGGCCAGGTGGAGGAAGGGCAGCTGGGAAGATATTAGGAGAGCATGAAAATGCTGCAGGGGATATGAGGAGGAGCTCTGGCACCTGTGTGAAGCTTCTCTCTCTTAAGACATTCTTTTCATACCCAAACATTTTGCCTTGTGATTTTAGGACTTGCAAAACATTGGGTGTTTTTCTACTCCTCAAATTCCAGGATTCCATTGTAGTCACGTCTGTTTGCAATAATTGTATTTTTGGCTTTTGCAATTCAGTTGTAAAAACCAACTCAAAGGCATGTGGAGACAGCATTTAATGTGTTGTGTATGTACCATAGTTAATAAAGTATGAGCTTGAGGTAAAGTGCAGGGTTCTGGCCCTGCACTTCTGATTGGCTGTTAGGTGGCCAGATCGGATTGGTTAGTTCTTAGGAATCCGATTGGCCCTTAACAGAGGATTATTATTGGTTAAAAGAGCTAGCATTCATAGCTCGCTATTGGACAATTCTCACAAGGGTTGCCTATATAAGGCAGAGTTCACTGTTGTTGTTTAGAGAAGTCACTATGCAATAAAGTGCTGAAAGTTCACATTCAGAGGCTGTCTCCATTTACTCCGACCCATGTCCAAGTACTTAACATAATGCTTTATAATCGCTTCAATATGGAGGGAGCAGAGACGTAAGAGAGGCTGATAATGGGAGGGAAAAAAACACAGAAATATAAATATGTTCTGCTGTGACCTATCTTCTCCTATAAACAGGATAGGATTTTCTAAGTTCTTGTGACAGTGAAGAAGAATTCATCTGGATTCTGTCTTGCACTAAAAAGTGAAGGTAGAGAGAGAGAGAGAGAGACAGAGAGAGATGTCTGGACAAAGCTTTAATCACCAGTACATCCCTTTCAGATTAAGGAATTAAAAGTACAATGCATCCAAAGCTGTTTTTCAGTTCCACTGGATCCAGCAGGAGCGATTTAAGAGTGTGCTTTGCTTTCTGACTGAAACCATATTGGATTAAATATAATTTGGATGGATTGCATCTACCTGATCTTTTTTTTTTTTTAAATCAAACATTGAACAAGAGAACATTTTCTTAATTGTCTTGTTGCTACGACCTTCTTTCGGACCAAATTTCTTTTATGTTTGTAATAGTTTTATCTTTTTCAGTACACCTGTTAGACCAAGAGTTCCTAAACTTTTTGCCATGTACCTACCTTTAGTGTTATCTTAATGTACAGACCTCCACTAAAAACCCTAAAAGCAAAATGGACCCAAATGAACAATGAAAGCAATGCAATAGAACTTTGGGAAAGGTTGGATTTATTGTTTAGAATGTGCAACTAAAAGGATTTTCATATCTCTTCACACTCTGTCCCCAACGGAGGTATACCTCACAGTTGGGGAAATCATACTTTAGATCCTCTTCTATTATGATTAGGACAGAGCATTGACTTTTTTCAGTACTCATGTCCTTGTGCACATCTCTGTGTATGGATTTTCATGTCTAGTTTCCCCACCTCCCTAACCTGAGCCTGCCATAGCAACTTTTCCATGTGAAAGGTAAACGCCCCTCCTATTGAAGTGCAAAACACTATTATGTGTCATTAGCTGGGATGGAATTTCCCTTCCTCCCGCGGAGATGGGTCACAATGAAGTGGGAGTATCAGAAATTATATGAGAGGGGTGAGGTGGGAAAACACACTGGAGGTTCTTTGAGAGGAATATAGTGGTTGGTGCTGGTTTTCCCCCAGGTTAAGCACCAAGGTTTTGAGTGGGCTGAATTATGTGTGGTTTCAGAGGCATTTTAGAAATAACTGGAGAAGGGTTAGGTGGGCTGGTTGTTGATCTGGAGGAGGAGGTATGGCAGTATCGAGTGTCTGACTCTGAACTTTTCCTTAAAATTAAAATAACTGTTCAATTTCACATATTGCTAAATGGTCTGGTTTGCTATATTATCACATATTTCTGATTTAATGCCCAAATGCATGAGCATTTGTGAAAAGTTGGGGGATGTATGTTATATTACACTAAGTTTAATATATTAATATTACACAGTCCCATAATAAAAATATATCATTTCCAACAACAACATGGTAACAGTCAATTTTCCTATTTTTTAAAATTAATTTATCATCTAAACAATACAATATATTGTACATACTTTAATGGAACAATCAGGAAGAATATAGTAAAGACGATACTTAGGAACAATGCAATCAGAGAGCAAATAATTTTAATTAGAATTCATGGACAACCCTGGCAGTAAATCAAGTTTATGATCTAGCTACTGATGCAGAAGAATCAGAAGCTGATAGGTTAGTCTTATGATGAAGTTCAATCTGAAATCGATAGAACATATAAAAAAGATGTGCTGTTGTGATTGAGATTCGAAATATTGAGGAAGAAAATGATGCAGTTGGACCCCTTGGCCTTGGAAACTGGATTGATGTAGGACACTGAGTTATCGATTTTGGCCAAACCAATTATTTCCTCTTTGCTAATACCATCTTCAAACAGCCAGAATGACATTGATATTCATGAAGAGCTAGAGTACGAAGAATTAAGGTGACTATATGATAGGTAAAATGAGGTGAAAGAGGTCAGTAATAATAGCAAAGACTTGTCCACAGTTTGATTGTGGGAGATGGTATGAACCACTTATATATAATTTTAAATCAGGATAAAGCAGAAGAAAAACAGCTTCCATGATATGATAGTGAACATACAGTATGTCCACCATTTTCAAAGAGAACATGAGTAATCTCTTTAAAATCCTGAATCTCATTGATAGGAAACCAGAGACAGAGTGGTATTGAAACAAAGAAGTTGTTAAAAGATGGACGTGAAAAACAAACAACCAAAGGACATAAGAAGAAAGGAAACCAGATATCAGGATAAACAGTGAAAATTGACAAGGAGAGGAAAGGAATACAAGGATCTCAGGAAAGAATTTAACAAAGAATTTGGAGAATGGTTAGAAGAGACATATCTGAAAAAACAAATTTTCCAAAAGCTTTCCAAATTCAGATGAAGGTCCCATTCTCAAACCAATATGCTAAAGGATGTCAATGGACAGATCACAGATGTAACTATTTCAAAGAATATCAAACACATGTCAAACACTTCAATATCTTCATTGCCATTTCTATGGCTGGTTGTCTACCCATTGTCATTAATTAAACATAATTAAACATAATTTTCATCCCTTTTTTCATCCTGAACAAGATCTGTCTATGTGGTTATAAAAGCAAACCTCAACTTGATTGGAAACAATCAGTGGCACAGGGAAGAGATCTGCTGTCATGATTTTTAGGCTATGAAGCAACCTTATCATAAGACTTTTTTAAACCTAGTTATTGAAAACTAGCTAATATAACATTTCCTTTTCTGATGCAGGAAAAAAACCATGGAAGACATTTGACATCAAAACCTATATCTTCCAGGCTAAAGAACTTCATTATTGGTACAGTTAGTCCTATGTGTCTCTTTCATGTCATTTTCAAAATTGTTGGCAGCAACCAAATTTTTTTAAATAACATGACAGAATTTCTCTGAAGATGGCTTGCTGGCCCAGGGTCTTTAAATCAAGTATTTTACTTTAAATCCAGTATTATATCCTTGCGTCATGGGTTATTCCAACACACAGCTACTTGCCAAAAACTATTGTTACCTTTCAGGATATTTCTTAATAGCATATCTCTCTGGCCAATGTCCAGGGTACATTATTTTACTGAGATGGTTTTGAAGGCAGTGATGATAGCAGCATGAATCATTCATTCATTGAAACTTCTTCAGTGAAAAATTCCTGGTATTCTTAAAATGTGTTGAACTATTTTTTGTTTCATTCTTATTATGAAGGTCTGCAATACCAGTTCATTGACTTTTTTTAAAAAAAGACATTTTATGAATGGAGCAGAAGGAAAAATATGTCTGTTCTCCCATTTCTCCCTCCCCCCCCCTTCTTAAGATACTTTCTATAGTTGGTTCCTCTGTCTGCTTTAGTAAGTAATTCAGCACCAGCTGACTGTCTACTCTACAGGAAGTGTATGGCCATGACAAACTGGGAAAGTACAGAGTGAAAATGTACACAGAATTGGCACTATGTGTGCTAGTACATGTGTGCATATGTGTGTGTTTGTCATAAGATCAGAAAATCCATCAATATTCAATGTTTCTTACACAATAAAATAGGCAGTCACTTTGGTGTTCCTCCTGAATGGTTTACAGTATAAGGAAAAGTATAGTGATTCATGCAATAGAATCATAACTTTGACATTTAAATACAAGATTCATACCATAAGAATGTTTTTTATTCTAAAACTTTGCCAATCCATTCAGCACTACAACTAGCCCTAATTGCAAAACTATCTTCAGAAAGTCCTTATTTTCAAAATTTTAATCTGACAGAAAAGGTTCTGTGTAGTTTTTTTTAGCTTCATTTGAAGAAGCATGGTCCAATAACTGAGGTTACCTGCAAAATTAATCTCTATAAATGTTTTTATATCTCACTTTTTATTTTTTAAAACAAAATAGTTTATAAATTGGTGAACACAATACTTATAGTTTGTTTTTAATCTAGAGAATGAGTTGTATGTATCAGTCAATCATGTAATCCTCTGGGACAAAAATCTCTTTTTTTCTCTCATCTAAAAATAGGAATGTTCCTGTTATACTTCACACCAGGGGTCTCCAACCTCAGCAACTTTAAGACTTGTGGACTTCAACTCCCAGAATTCTTCAGCCAGCAAAGCTTCACACACCTCTGTGTATTAGAATAATCTAAGCTCTGTGTAGTGAGTGCAGGAGTGACTGAAACTGGATTCATTTTCACAAGATAGGACAGGACCATAATTTCAGACCATTCTAAGAGATAAAGTTTATGCAAGTCAAACAAAACTCAAATTGTATTTTTAGTTTTTCAGAAAAAGTAGAAGTCTCTCCCAAAGAGAAACCCCAAGCAACAGTATCTTGACTAAATTAGTTTCCATTTACTCTTTCTCTTACTGTCTGGTGTAACCTCTTAATACTGGTTTAGAATTTCAGCTACATCTCTTCCATCAATTATAGGCAGTGGTAAGAGTCAATTATTTTAACTACCGGTTCTATGGGTGTGGCTTGATGGGCATGGCTTGGCTTGGTGGGTGTGGCTTGGTGGGCATGGCAGGATACTGTAAAATCTCCATTCTCACTCCACTCCTCAGGGAAGGTTACTGCAAAATCCCATTCCCCCCCTCCCACGCCTCTAACCTGCTTTCCAGCTCCTTTCTCCTGTGCAGGGCAACAAAAGAAGACTCAGCTGATCAGCAAAGAATAGATGGGGGCGGGGCCAGTCAGAGGTGGTATTTGCTGGTTCTCCGAACTATTAAAAGTTTCTGCTTGAAGGACTTCCGGTTTGGGTCTCTTCAGCGACAAGCCGAAATCCGCAATCGTGCACGGTTTTGATTTCTGGTCACCGCTGGAGCACCCCGATCCTTTGGATTCAAGGCTGAAGCCACCCCATAGAGGTGGTGAAGAGGCGGGGAGATTGCTAGCTGAGTGGAGGGAAGCCACATCTCTCCTCCTTGGCTGGTCTAAACTCCCTTCCCTGAAGCCGGTTGCAGCGGTGGTCAGAAATGGCCACCTCAAAGAAGAACCCGACTGGATAAGATCATGCAGGAGGAAGACAAAGAGGAAAGCAGGACGGACAGGGCTAAACAACAGAGAACATCTAAGCAAGGTACCCTGAATCTAAAAGTACCTAGAGGGATACTTCTGAAAGAAGATCTTTAAGCGGCGAAGGAGAGAGAAAAGGAGGTTAAAAACCCTTTTTTAAACCTTTATATTGACAATTACAAATGGTATGGAAAGAAATTTATATTAATCTATTTTGACATTAATAGGTAATCTTAAGCTGAAATCTAAGTGTCAAAAGGAGAATAAACATTTTTTTCTTGGTCATTTTAAAGCCCTAAAAAGGAGAAGAGTGGAGGCAAAAGGGTGGGACTTGGAATAATGGAAAAATGGAGTGCCACCTGGAAAAATAAAGAGGATTAACAGTGAAACTTTGAAAAGACTCCCAAGGATACATTGTAACTGAAATCTTATTAAAAGATACAGTAACCCATGGAAAGGAAAAGTAAAGAAACAAGAAGGAACAGTTTGGGATCATTTGGTGATTTAAAAAAAAGTTTTTGGCACTGGTTTTTTCTTTCTTTTTCTGTTTTTACTTCAAGTCAATCGGGTGGTTGTTCAAAAGTGTTTAAAATGCCATCACTCCTGGAGGAATTGAAGATGAGTCTTAAAAAACAGAAAGAAGATGCAGAAAGGGGAGGAAGATCCTTTGGCTTCGTATTTGAATTTTTTGAAATGGAGATCCTGAACTATGAAAAGCAAAAGGAAAAGCTTCAAGAGCAAGAAGAAGGGCGGGACAAAGAAGAAGCCATTTTCAATGATCAAATAATGCAAAGTGTAGTAATAAGGGGGAAAAGGGAGAAGGGAGTTAAAAGTTTGAGATCAAAGGGAACAGCCAAAAAGAAAAATAGTCTGAAAAAGAAGTATAACAGCAAGGAGAAGCAGAAAAGAAAACTACAGAAGGAAAAATTAGAGAGAGATGGGTATAAAAAAGGGATAAGAAAAAAGGGGGAAAGATAGAAAGGGGAAAAAACTTAAGAGGGACAAAAACAGGAAATAAAGAAAAAGGGGAAACATACTAGGATTAAAGATATTTGCTCAGCTAGAAAACACAGAGACAATGGTTAAATATAGTTAAAAGTGAGGATTCTGCAAAGGTATAAAAGATAGTGTTGTGACAGTAGAATACTGGAATGAGTTAAAAATGAAATAAGTAAATTATGAGATAAAACTGTATTGTTATTTATTGGTATGTTTATTTATAATTAATTCAATAATAAAGAAGAGAGGGAAACATTGCAATTGTTTCTAAAGATTGATAAAATATTGAAAAGAAATGTGAAAGATTTATAAGGAAATTTATACCAGTTATTAGAATGAATTTGATAATTATTTTGCTTATTAATAGTAAATAATTTATAAGATAAAACTGTATTACTATCCAATTCTTATTAACAGTTAAGTAATAATGAAGAAGGGAGGGAAACATTTCAATTGTTCTCAAAGATTGATAGATATTGAAAAGAAACATGAAAGATTTACAAGGTTCATACCAGTACTAGAATGATTTTGAATAACTATTTTGTTTACTAATGTGTATATATATATATATATATATATATATATATATATATATATATATATATATATATATATATATATATATATATATATATATATATCTTATATCTATCTTTGGTTATTCAGGTTTTCTCCCGCGTAAGAATGGAAGTATCTAGGCAACGTTTCGATGAAGTCTCATTCATCATCTTCAGGCTTGGTCTTCAGCTCTGTGCTTCTCAGAGTGATGTGAGCTTGCAGCTGCTTCTTCCTTTTTACTGCTAGTGGGGGTGTGACTTGATTGGGTGGGGGCTTGGCTGTGTTCTGATTGGGAGGGGGTGTGTTCTCATTGGTTGGGGGTTTGGCTGTGTTCTGATTGGTTGGGGGGTTGGCTGTGTTCTGATTGGCTGGAGGCATGTTCTGTTCAGGTGGGGGCTTGGTTGTGCTCAGGTTAGTCTTAGTTGCTGGGGGATTTGAGCTGGTGAGCTGTGATCTTGCTGTTTGGCTTCGAGTTTGTGGTCGTGCTGCATCTTCATGCTGGGGGTCAGTTCACTTCATGTATGGCTCAGAGGGGTTTGAAGTGGGTAGTGATGCAGCTGCAGTGCAGCTTCTGGTCCATGGTTGTGTCTCATCTTCTGTGTGGGTGTGAGTCTGCTTTCTATGTGGAAGTGTGGTGGTGGCATCTTGTGTGGCTCTCAGGGGTGTGGGTCTGCTGTCATTCTTCATGTTAGGTACTCGTCAGTTCATGAGGGCGGATTTCCAAATGGCTGGTAGGTGGGAGGTATCATCTCGTTTATTCATGCTGTGTGGGCATTTTTCTATCTCTATGGCTTCTCTGATTATTCTGCTGCTGAAGTGTTCGGTTTTGGCAATAGTTCTGGTATTTTTAAAGTCAATCTCATGTCCTGTGGCTTTGAGGTTTTGGACCAGGGAAGAGGTCGGTTCTTCCTTTTTGATTGAGTTCTTATGTTCTTCAATGCGTGCACTTATTCTTCTGTTAGTTTGTCCAATGTATGTGGTGGGACAGGCAGTGCAAGGGATTTCATATACTCCTTGATTTTCTAACTCAATGTTGTCCTTAGGGTTTCTTAGGATGGTGGATATCTTTCTGTTTGTGCAGAATGCTGTCTTAATGTTGTGTTTTTGGAGGATCTTGCTGATTTTGTCTGTAGTGCCTTTTATATATGGGAACACAGCCAACCCCCCAACCAATCAGAACACAGCCAAACCCCCAACCAATGAGAACACACCCCCACCCAATCAGAACACAGCCAAGCCCCCACCCAATCAAGTCACACCCCCACTAGCAGTAAAAAGGAAGAAGCAGCTGCAAGCTCACATCACTCTGAGAAGCACAGAGCTGAAGACCAAGCCTGAAGATGATGAATGAGACTTCATCGAAACATTGCCTAGATACTTCCAATCTTACACGGGAGAAAACCCGAATAACCAAAGATCCATATATATATATATATATATATATATATATATATATATATATATATATATATATATATATATATATAGTTTTTGCTATGTTTTTAGAATTTTTCTTTTTACATTTTCAAGGGGAAGTACCAAGCAGAGTCTGAATGATGAGATCTACATGATGTAAAATAGATATTAGAAATTTGAATGTTATAATTTTAGAATGCACAAATTCAAGGTTTAATGAGATTTCATATGATAATAACAATAAGATTTAAAGATGTTGCACTTCAATTGGCAATCATAGGGGGAATTTTGCTTCTGAAGAATGTTGGAAGAGAACATACGAAATTGTAAACAAGACAGATGAAAGTATAAGTACAATGAATAAAAAGATATAGAAATTTAGGTAAAAGAAATACAATTGAATAAGAAGAAAATGAGATAACCATAAAAGAAGATTAAGAGAAGTAAAGGGAGAAATAATAAGAAGTTGGAAAAAGAGTAATAAGATATGAAGTTGAATACATAAGATGAATATGCATATGAAATTGTGTCTGTATGGAAATATGATAACCCGGAACCATATTGTACTCCAATAAGATGTTTTATTTGTTTTGTTAAAAATAAAACTTTATTTTTTAAAAAAATTCTGCTACCGGTTCTCCAGAACTGGTCAGAACCAGAGGTGGTATTCAGCAGGTTCTGACCAGTTCTGGAGAACCGGTAGCGGAAATTTTGAATCGTTAGGAGAACTGGCAAATACCACCTCTGACTGGAGATTTTACAGTATACTTCCGTTGCCATGCTCACCAAGCCATGCCCACCAAACTAATA
The DNA here is from genome assembly GCA_033807585.1 of Hydrophis major. Taxonomy (NCBI): domain Eukaryota; kingdom Metazoa; phylum Chordata; class Lepidosauria; order Squamata; family Elapidae; genus Hydrophis; species Hydrophis major. Next base: position 322,404,087 of record CM066328.1, on the reverse strand, counting down.
GTAAAATTTTTGAATCCCACCACTGGTCAGAACCTGCTGAATACTGCCTCTGGTTATAGGAAAGAAGAGTAAATCAAAAAACATCTTTATCCTACTTATCCAAGTTCTGATAAAATCTCATCCTGATTGTAAAGGATAAAGGAGCTCTCAGCAAAGTATCTTCATGAGGCTTTCATGTTTTCTGCTCTTTCAGTTCTCCTTTCTTCCTATTTCTCTCTTGTTCTCATTGTTCTTTTTTATACAGCCTTTGTTTTTCAAAGGGGAATCTCTGCATAATTGCCTTAAGATCTATCTCTAATTATTCCACTGTTTTGTTTAATAGATTCATACATACCAGGAATTAATAATATCATGCCTTATATTGTGGCATCCTTTATTCCTAAAATCATACTTACATTTAAACACTGTGTTTTCCCAAAAATAAAACCTATTAAAAAAATAAGACCTAGCTTGACTTTTACATGTGTGTCTAATATAAGCCCTACCCCAGAAATAAGCCCTAGGTAAGACTCACCCACTCCATTCCAATGTCTGGTTGTAGAAGGTTGAGACACATGTCTAAAAATCAAGCTGGGGTAGGGTTGGGGGTGTGTGGAACTGCCCCATGCATCTCGCAGTCACTTCCCTTAGGATTGCTGTAGCCAGGCCCCCAGGCCCCTACAGCCGTCATACCGCTGACTGATTTCTTCTGTGGCCACTTGTGGCCAGACGCCATGTGGTGCATTGCGCCAGTACTGCCACTCATAGCTGGATGCCATGTGGTGCATTGTGCCGGTGTTGCTGCTTGCAGCAGGACACCATGTGGCATGTCACCCCAGTGCCGCCACTGGTGGAGGAGACTGCATGGTGCATCGTAATGTGGTATGAGCGACAGCCCTGGTAAGATGCACCACATGGCATCCAGTTGCAAATGACCGCAAGCAGCTGCAGAAGACATCAGTCAACAGCATGACAGCTGTCAGGGCATGCTGTGGTGGTCCTAAGGCAAGTGGGTGCAAGGGGCAGCTCCACCCCCCCACCCAGCAGTGGTTTGATTTTTTAAATTAGGGCTTATTTTGGAGGTAGGGCTTATATTGGGTGCACGCATAAAAATCAACCTGTTGACATCTGCGACAATGCACCAATCAAAGTGGCCACAACATGCCATTTCAGAGTTGCCACACACGCGCAGGGGGAGAGGAATGCATGGGGCCACAAATGGGTGTTGGGTGATGGCACTCATGCTGGGAGAGGAACCAGGAGGGCAAGCCATCTGTGGTCGGGTCAGAAGCCATCTAGGCCAGAAGAGTACTTGTTGGAGTCAGTCAGAGAGCAACTGGGCTCGAAGATTGCTTGCTGTAGCCAGACCAAAGAAATACTTGCTGGAACTGACCAGGGAGCAACTAGGAACAGAAGGGTGGGGCGTCCTGAGTCTGAATAGCCAGCTGGCTAGCATAAGCCATTAAGCTGGCTAAAAGTCCTTTTACTTGTGTTGTTCACCACATGCCAAGCTGAGACTCCAGTAAAGAGACCCATTGTACTCATAGTGTGGCCTTTTCTTTTGCTGGCTTGGTTTGGTGATACAAGCTCGGGTTTATTGTCAGCATAGGTCTTATTTTCAGGGATATATCCTGAGGCTTATTCACCAGTTGTTTCAAGTAGCATACAGATAGTCCTCAACTTACAACAGTTCATTGAGTGACTCTTCGAAGTTACGACATCATTGAAAAAAGCGACTTAAGACCATTTTTCACACTTTGAGCATCCCCATGGTCAAAATTCAGAAGCTTGGCAAACAACTCCTATTTGTTTCTGTTGCAATGTCCTGCAGATCAATCTGATCCTCTTTTGTGACCTTCTGGCAAGTAAATTTCAATGAGGTAAGCCAGATTCGCTTAACAACCATGTTACTAAATTAAACAGTGGCAGTGATTCACTTAACAACTGTGGCAAGAAAGTTTGCAAAAAACGGGGCAAAATTAACTTAACAGGTATCTCACTTAGCAACATAGATTTTGGACTCAGTTGTGGTCGTGAGTCAAGGACCACCTGTATTCTTTGGCATGTATCAAAGTAGCTAGCTTACTTATCAATACCATCTAGGCCGGTTTGCTACTAAGGTAAACTCTATAAAACAGGTGTAATGCAGGATGTGGCTTGGAATATTTTTGCCTAAATGATTTCCTGTGGGTTTGAAAGCTGTGCACCCTCAAGAAAATCTCCAATCTCCAAGACAGAAGATACATCAAAACATGCCTTGTTTTGGAGGAAAACCCCTTGAGTTAACTGCACACTTCCCCTTTGAGCCTCACTATCAGTACATCAGAGAGACCGAATCTAGCAACTGTCATTCTGCTGCATTGCAAGGCAGGCATAATTTTAAAGAGCTTTGTCCTGCAACAGTTTGATACACCTTCTCTGGACTGATGCTTGGATCACTCAGGACTACAAGGAATTTAGAAAGGCGAGCATCATATCTGCTAAAAAATTCATATATTAAACATAATCGTCTGTTGTAGAATACCTAGGACAACTATCTGGAAAGCCCCAGATTAATCTCACTTCAATCAAGTAGTGACAATTTGTGGGCTGAAGTCCAACCAGTATCCTTTCAGTTTCAATCATCATGCTAAATAACCATTTGACCTAACTTAAAAGATTCTTTCAAGAATTCCAGGCTTTTAATAGATGTATAGGTAGCTTCCCCTTTCTACCAAATTTCAGATCTCTTTCATATCTTGTAATTGAAAGTACCACTTCAAACATTTACTTGACTAAGCCTTAAAAATAATTGGTAGCCCAAGAAAATTACATAAACGTAGGCTGTTCAGCTATTGAACATATGTTGTCATGAAAATTATTGGATATTTTTAGACTACTTGTGGTGGAACAGTGGATAGATAATACTATTATTATTATCCAAAGATTGCATCAGGTAAACAAAAGGTTTTAAAAAATTAAATTGGGTTTGCAAACCACTTTGTTTGGGATAGTTAATAAAAGTAAATATAATTGAATTCAATTGTAAAAGCCAAGTATTTGTTCAATCCCAATATTTATTGAAAACTAAATGGAGCTAACTTGTTAATTAAGTTTATTAAATTCTATGTATTTACTGTCTGCTTCTAACTGGATGTTCGACTCTGCCACTCTTCATATTCACTTTGTTTTGGGATTGCTGCTTCATTTTATTCTCCTTGTAATTTCACTTTTTTTCCTCCCTGAATTATTCAGAGACTTGGTTCAGGGAATCATGTGTTTGGGGGGGGGGTGTCTCTCCTAATTTTATTCCCCCAACAACTTTTTTGTCAGGTAGGTCTAACCAGGGTGTTCTGTGTTCTGAGTCTCCCAAGCCACAACCAATGCTTTTACCACTATACCATACACCTATCTTTAAGGAAAGTGTAGTTTAGATCTCAGTTATTGGAACTGATGCCCTGAAACTGATTATCTGGAGAATGGATCATATACATGTTGCTATTTTCCCTTTACTGTAATCCCTGGTATGGGTGCATGATGAACATAATAAAGAGACCAATCAGCCAACCAACTGCAACCTACTCTGCTCCCCAGCATTCGTAAGACATATGAACATTTTTACAAGAAATAAAATGGGAAGCTACCAGTTTGTATTTAAGCTATTTACAATTTGAGAAGGGTTGTCTTACCCTATAGTACAGGGGTCGCCAACCTTTTGGACCTCAGGGACCACCAAATTCATAATTTTAAATCCCAGGGATTACTAACCAGTTCTGTGGGTGTGGCCTAATTGGTGGGTGTTGCTTGGTGGTCATGTGACTGACTGTGCTTGGCTTGTATATAAATATTATAAATATTTATATAAATATTGAATTTTTTATTTAAATAAAGAGCAATGTTTACCCAAAATCAGGCAAAGCAGGCAGGAAGATTGAGTTGCTCACAGAATCACAGATTCACTTAGAGATCTATCTATCTGCAATCGGCTAGCTCAGTCTGTCACATAAAATTTGCTTGCAAGCAAACTCACAAAATTAACTCATAACATCATGTATGTAAATATTGATTTTTTTATTAAAAAAGAGCAACTTTTACTCAAAATCAGGAAGCAGGCAGGCAGGCAGGCAGATTGAGTTGCTCACATAATCATTCAGTAATCTATCTATCTGCCATTGGTTAGCTCAGTCTGTCACATAAAATTTGCTTGCCGTGAGTCTGCACTGAATAATAGAACCTTCAGTCCTAAGGGAGGTTCGGCTGTGCTTAAAGAAGAGCCGAAGATCTAAAGACTAGCTAGCTATCCAACCATTTCCTGCTTTCTTGCTAATCTAAATCTCCTGGCACAGCAGAACAGGTGCTGGTGGGAAAGAAAAAAATGGAAAAAAAAAGCAGTTTAGCAGGCAGGTTTGCCAGATAAGGACTGAGTGGGTGGGAAGGGTTCCGGTGGGCCATATGGGCGGGACAACCTTGTGTTCCTGCACAGCTTGGATTAATTGCTTTGAGGAGGTGCTCTGGGGGTGAGATTTCTCTGCGGCCCACCAAAATTTTCTCACGGCCCACCAGTGGGCCACAGCCCACTAGTTGGCGACTGCTGCTATAGTATATGTGATTTTAGTAAATACCTGTAATGAAATAAATTCGCCTTGTACAACCTGGAACCCTTGAAATGAGTTGAGACTCCAAAATTTTTAGACAGCTTTGAGAAATACAGCCTCAATGTACTTGGAGAACAACAAGTTAGAGAGGACAGTGACATAGGTTATAATGGCAAAGGTTCTGACCAGTTCTGGAGAACTGGTAGTGGAAATTTTGAGTAGTTCAGAGAACCAGCATATTCCACTTCTGACTGGAGATTTTACAGTATCCTTCCCCTGCCATGCCCACCAAGCCACACCCACAGAACCGGTAGTAAAAAAAAAATTGAATGCCACCACTGTCCTGGATTATATCAGAATGAAATTCGGAAGTAAATGGCCATTTCAGTTCCTTTTTTTTGAAAGTCCAGAATTTTTTCTCTACTCTTGGCTGGACCCTCCCCTTCATACCCCACTATATACTGAAAAGAAAATGAAAAGCGAATGTTTGTTATAAAGAGGGGAGAAGGTAGTGACAGCAAGTAAAATTAGTACTTGCCTTAGAAGTGAAAAGATGGAAAGATGGAAACAATTGAGAGAATTGTTCCAAAATATGAGGAAGAGGGTACCAAAGTGGGGAGATGCAATTTCTGTCCCCATTAACAAATTCTGTAAAATCAGTAACATACAAAAAAGCATACATCCACATGAGATGCAAGATTTTTTTAGACAGTCCAGTTCTTTGAAATGGCTTCCATTTATCTCTTTTTCTAAACTAGATAATGATTAACATTTCCTTTAAAAAAAAAAAAAAGCAATGAAGTGATTTTTATCTAGATATCTGGGTTGTATGGTTGTTTTTCTTTGTCACTGATTTTTGAGCATTTGAATACTAGAGGAACTAGATGCTTTTTAAAAGAAAGTTTATGTCCACACAAATTATCTTGCTCAGTTTGCTTCTGCCTCTGAGGAACACATAAGGATATGGCTTATGTTGTTTCCATGAAGTTTTAAACCAAAAAGGACCTTTATGCATTGGGCCAAAAGGGAATTGCAGAATTTGGGATCCCAATTTTAAGGATGACAAGGATGGTGGGAGATGAAGATACTGAGACAGATATAGAGCTATTGAATCAGGCCTCTACTTACATCCTGTTGTTTGATCTTCATAAATCTAATGACTTAGATTTATGAAGATCAAACACTGTGATCCTCTAAGATTTTAAGTTGTTGTTGGTAAACACCAAGTTAGCTGATTGGAAAACTAAAAACATCTGTGCCTTAACCCTGAACAATGTGCAACTTGATGTGCACAATTGAAACTGTTGTGTATGTACCATAGTTAATAAAGTATGAGCTTGAGGTAAAGTGCAGGGTTCTGGCCCTGCAGTTCTGATTGGCTGTTAGGCGGCCAGATCGGATTGGTTAGTTCTTAGGAATCCGATTGGCCCTTAACAGAGGATTATTATTGGTTTAAAGAGCTAGCATTCATAGCTCGCTATTGGACAATTCTCACAAGGGTTGCCTATATAAGGCAGAGTTCACTGTTATTGTTTAGAGAAGTCACTATGCAATAAAGAGCTGAAAGTTCACATTCAGAGGCTGTCTCCATTTACTCCGACCCATGTCCAAGTACTTAACAGAAACCTTGGTGGATGATCTGAGAGGTGTGAAGCTTTCCTAGATATGCAAATTATAGCTTAGTGCTATAATGTGAACACAGGCTGTTATCTCTCTGCTCAACTTTTTAAATTTAACCATAGTCAGATTTGAACATCTCTACTGGGAACTTGAAAGAGAGAAGATATTTGGTTGTAGGCCATCTTCTGTGCTAAAATGCCCCCCTGTCTGAGCTGAGTGAGATGATTTCAGAGAGGGCTTTGAAGAATCCGAAGTCTTCAGAATTTTCAACATGAAGCTGTTTGAGAGAGTACAAAATTTCATAGCTGCTGAAACAACCAAGAGTCTCTTATAATTTGTAACAAAAGCACTTAGCCATTAAGCACTTAGCAGATTAAGGTGCCCTAAGCACTAAACAAATCTTGGTGCCCCCCCGTCCTTTGTACATACTGTACACACGAAGACAAGTTTAGGCTACATAAAAGTTTTTGTGGTGCCCCCTTTGGGCCTGGTGCCCGAAGCACGTGCTTAGTCTGCTTAATGGTTAATACACCACTGCACCTAGCAGAACATAGATTGTACAGTACTTGGTTTTCTGTATTAATTTAAGAAACAAAAATCAAAGGTAGAACAGACAATTTTCAGTTCTGAGTTATTAAATAGATTATTTCAAAGTAGTCCAGGCAAGAAGCACACCCAGGAATACCAGCTCAATCTTCAGTGAAAGTTACATTAGCACAATCTTGCAAGTCTTAAACTACATATCTCTATTCTTGACTTTTACAGTCCAAGAAACTAGGGAGGGTCCCTTCTGAGATATTTGCCATGCTCCCATTTTCTGTAGGCTCAGCGGCCTATTATTGCCTAATTTGCAGGTATTCCTCCTGTCTCCAAAGGTCATTCCCATATACCATTTGTTATGAACTAATAAAACGCTTAAATAAAGTTTTATCAGACCTTTAGAAAATAGCAGGGTTCTAGTCCTGCACTTCTGATTGGCCGATAATAGCGATATCGGATTGGTCCGTTCAGGAGAATCTGATTGGCTATTAACAAGCCACTCTCATTGGTTAAGGGGGTTAACACTCCACATTTCTCATTGGTTGCTAGATCAGCAGCTTGCTTATAAAAGGGCTGCTGCTGCCCTAGGTTTTTGCTCTGTTCAGAATGATTAATAAAGAGTTGAAGTTCACTGTTCACCGTCTCGTCTCCGTTTCTTGCGCCCATGCTCAGAACTTAACACTGGTGATGAGGATGGAATGCGGAGACGTCAGAGCTGACTGAACACTACAGAGCACTAAACAGAGCACATGGCTGAAGGCGCATCAACGGCGGAAACTGTTAAGTTTGAGCATGGACGAGAAGAATGGAGACAAGCCTCTGAACGGTGAACTTCAGCTCTTTATTTACATCGTGACTTGCTTCATTTAACAGCAGTAAAACCCGCCTTATATAGGCAAACCTTGTAACGTTTAACCAATAACAAGCTAGGAACGCTAGCTTTTATAACCAATAAGAACTCTCTGTTAAGGGCCAATCGGATTCCCCGGAACGGGTCAATCCAGACCGGCCGCTTAACAGCCAATCAGAAGTGCAGGGCCAGAACCCTGCACTTACTCCAAGCTCACACTTTATTAATCATATTGCATACACAACAGAAACCATGACCGGCGGCACCATACCACCCGCTCCATTTGACCCGGCACAAGAAGACTGGGACTCATACATGGACCGGTTCCAGATGTTTCTGGAGACCAACAACTTGAAGGATGCCACCACTGGAAAAAAGTGAGCGGTATTCCTGACTCACTGTGGACCTGCCGTTTTTAAGATGGCTAAGGCACTGGCGAAACCGGCTGAGGTTAAATCCATGGACTGGGACGTCCTCGAGCCCCTCCTACGGGCCCACTATGCACCTACCATACCAACGCTTGTCCGAAGACATGAATTTTACCAGAGAGACCAGCGGAAAGGAGAAAGCATTGCAGATTTTGTTGTGAATGAATAATACTAATAAAGTTATATTGAGCTTAAAGTCAAGTGCAGGGTTCTGGCCCTGCACTTCTGATTGCCTGTTAATGGCAGGATCAGATTGGTCCATTCAGGAGCATCTGATTGGCCATTAACAGGCCATTCCCATTGGTTAACGGAGCTAGCGCTCCAGGTTTGCTATTGGTTGAATAGTTAATAAGTTGCCTATATAAGGAAGGAAGGCTATAGCAGCCCTCGAGTTGAGCTGTCACACCATGTAAATAAAGAGTTTGAAGTTCACTGTTTCTACCGGCTCATCTCCATTATTTGCACCCATGCTCCAGACTTAATACTGGCGACGAAGGTGGGATTGGATGACATCCAAGCCAACTAAAGACAACTAAGCACGTGGCTGAAGCACACAATGGCAGAACCATGTCCGATGGTGTAGTACCACCCGCTCCGTTCGATCCACCATGAGAGGACTGGGAGTCTTACATGGATCGTTTTAAAATGTTTTTGGAAACGAATAATCTGAAGGATGCCACAACCGGGAAGAAATGGGCAGTATTCCTAACGCACTGTGGCCCGACGGTATTCAAAATGGCCAAGGCATTAGCAAAATCGGCTGAAGTGAAGGCCATGGACTGGGACGTCCTCGAACTATTGCTAAGGGCCCACTATGCACCAACCGTTCCAACGCTTATGAGACGACACGAGTTCTATCAAAGAAACCAGCGGAAAGGAGAAAGCGTTGCCGATTTCGTTGCAGACCTCCGGAACTTGGGAGGCCTTTGTGATTTCGCTGACCTAGAGGAGGATTTGAGAGACCGAGTAGTTCTCGGGTTAGACGCTCTAAACGTACAGAGCAAAATAATGGCAAAGGGCAACATCACCCTTAAAGATGCCATAGCTGAAGCTACAGCAGCGAGGCAACCAAGAAGTCGGCTGCCCAACTACACCGAAATATCGCTCCAACACACCAACCGGCTGGCGAAGTTTCACCTAATGCAGAAGGGCGGCTACCGACGGCCCACCATGAGTTCCTTTCTTCGTCGTCAGACAGCGACGAAGAAGAGGTCCATCACCTGTGGTCTGATCGGGACTGATACCCAAAGTCCCAGCAACCGTGCGCTGGCTGCGGGGCCAACCATTACCACTCCGATTGCAAATTCCGCGACGTGCTCTGCCACGAGGGCAGGAAACGAGGCCACATCGGACAGGTCTGCCGAAGCCTCCTCGGACCCAACCAGACCTCGAAAGGAATCAATCTCAGCCAATCGACAGGGAATCGCCCTGTAAGGTGAGAACCAGTAAACCACTCCTACAGAAACCGACCCGTGAGTCGTCTAGCGAGATGGGAAGAGGCCCACCAAACGCTCACTATTGGCCATGCCTCTTCGCTAAGAAAATTTGAGTCAACGTGAACATTGAAAATCGGCCTTGCCAAATGGAAGTTGACTTGGGATCGTCTCTTTCAGTGGTCTCATGGAAGACCCTCAAGCAACTCATCCCCACTATCCGGCGCCAAGACCTTCAATTCCAACGGTTCGTATTAAAGGACTACCAGGGGAACCGAATTCCAGTCGCAGGATTCAGTCAAGTCTGGGTTGCATTCAAGAACCGCACGGCGTACTTACCCTGACAATAATCGATAAGGACTGGCCTAGTCTGTTAGGCCTGCAATGGTTCACACCACTCAGCATTGAAGTGGCAAGCATTAACTGAATCAGCGGCAGTGACTGGGAGGAAGACCTCACCCATGAGTTCAAGGACGTCTTCGAGGAAAAGCTAGGCGAGTACAAGGGGACCCTGATATCCTTTAGCCTTAATCCAAAGATAGCTCCCATCCGCCTTAAGCCTCATCGAGTTCCGATCTCTCTGAAACCAAAAATCGACGAGCAGCTTGATAAGTTGATTGCCCAGAGAGTCTTAAAGCCAACTGACTACTCCCCATGGGAAACGCCTATTGTGATACCAATTAAGCCAGACGGCTCAATTAGAATTTGTGGGGACTACCAAGCCACCCTAAACCACGCCCTGCAACAGAACCCATATCCGGTGCCAGTGGTACAACACCTCCTCCATTCCCTGGGGGGTGGAAAAGTCTTCGCTAAACTAGACTTGGCTCAGGCTTATGAGCAACTGCCGGTTGACGAAAAAACGGCACAGGCATAGACTATCGTAACACACTGAGGTGCCTTTAAGTGCACGCGGCTCCAATTCAGAGTCAGTGTAGCCCCAGGGATCTTTCAGAGTCTAATGGAGAGACTATTACAGGGGATCAAGGGCGTTGTCCCCTATTTTGATGATGTACTCATTGCTGCCCCCACTCCAAAAATCTTACGGGAGTGTTTAAGACTGGTATTACGAAAATTCCAGGAAGCAGGCCTGAAAGTCAAAAAAAATAAGTGCAAACTGTGTACCGATCGTGTTGAATTCTTAGGGTACTTAATTGACAGTCAGGGTATTCACCCTACCAATAGCAAATTGAGAGCAATAAAAAACACTCCCAGACCGCAGAACAAGACCGACCTCCAGGCGTTCTTAGGTCTCATCAATTTCTATAATGTATTCTTGCCGCACAAGGCGACTGTTGCTGAACCTTTACATCGTCTATTAGATAAAAAAGCAATTTGGGTATGGGGTCAAAAGAAGAGCAGGCGTTTCGTAATGTGAAAAAAACTACTGACTTCGGACGCCGTACTAATGCAGTACAATGAGACTTTGCCAATAAACATTATATGCAATGCATCACCCTTTGGAGTGGGCGCCCTTTTGAGCCATGTGTTGCCTAACGGTAACGAAGCCCCTGTTGCTTACTTCTCAAAGACGCTCTTGAAAACCGAGTGAAATTACAGCCAGATCGATAAAGAAGCCCTGGCAATTGTATCAGCTGTTAAAAGATTTCATGAGTATGTGTACGGCCGGGTTTTCACCATTGTAACTGACCACAAACCATTGCTGGGGATCATAACTGGGGACAAGTCAACTCCCTACATACTTTCTCCCAGAATGACCCGCTGGTCAGAATTCTTGGTTGCCTACAATTATCGGCGACAATATCATCCCGGTAAAGCCATTCCCCACGCCGACGTGCTGAGCTGTACACCGCTCCCTGAAACTATCAATGATCCTGCACCAACAATGACAGCGTTGCAATTCGAGACACTCCACACGCTGCCATTAACTGCCTGTGACATCGTGAGAGAAACAAAACACGACCCCATCTTGGCGCGAGTCCTTACATGGGTGGAACGCGGATGGCCATTGGACGAGGTACCAGACGACTTCGCACCATTCAAAAGTCGTCAAACAGTTGTTCTCGCAGAAGGGCTGTGTCATCTGGGGCGATAGAGTCGTTATCCCAGAACGACTCCAAAAGACACTGCTAAGAACCTTGCACAATGGCCACCCTGGCATCGTGCGCATGAAGGGCCTCACATGAAGCCACGCGTGGTGGCCAGGCATCGACAGATAAATCAAATCATGGGTTAAAACTTGCAAGAGATACCAAGAAGTAAGCAACGCTCCACCAAAGGCAACCCCAACCGAATGGGAGACTCCGCGGGGACCCTGGTCCCGCATCCATCTGGACTTTGCTGGGCCAACCAAAGGCCACACGTTTTTGATAACCATCAACGCCTACTCGAATTGGCTCGAGATTCACCAAATGAGCAACACAACCACTGACGCGGTGATCAAAAGACTGGAAAGACTTTTTGCAACCCACGGATTACCAGACGTTCTGGTATCCGACAACGGGTCCCAATTTATCGCGCTGTCTTTTGAGCAGTACCTGGCTGACCGGAGTATTCAACATGCGCTCACTTCGCCTGCGCACCCTGCTGCCAATGGTAGGGCTGAGTGCATGGTACAATTCATCAAAAAGACTCTCCAAAAGTTAGACTATGACAACATCGACGAGAAAATCAACCGGATCCTTTTCCTGCAGCACATCACACCTCACAGCATCAGCAACAAAACTCCCGCCGAGCTGCTAATGGGACGAAAGCTCCGCTCCCACCTTGATCAGTTACACCCAGCCTACGAACCGGAAAAGCCACTCAGATCCAGCGGCTGATGCCGTACCTTCCAGGTAGGCGATTTAGTATTCGCTAAAAACTTATCGGGCAATCCGCTGTGGGTAGAGGCGACCGTAATCCACGTAACCAGCCCAAGATCGTACCTCGTTCAGTGCCCTGACGACAGACTTTGGAAGCGCCACATAGATCAACTATGATCGCAGCTACCGTTTTGCAATTCCGAACTCCCTTATGACCAAACTGAGGGGGGGGGGAAGATACAGAAGAAAGCGAATTACAATTAGAGGGAACCCTTTTCGATGAGACTGATAATGGAACTGAAACGCAGGAACAGGAACCAGGGACCGGAGTGAGTTCTCCTCAGGGAGTCGCCAGTGATATTGGTGACGACGGGAAAGCGAACTCGGTACCAGAGGCACCCCTACCGTTAAACAACGATCTACCTCAGCAGAAGTGCAGCCAACCGCCAGGCACTTTGCGAAAATCGAAAAAACTAATAAAAGAGCCGTCCTACCTGAAGGACTATGTAACCGCATCCCGTGGGCAGAAGCTGGGGGAAAGGGGTGTTGTGAATGAATAATACTAATAAAGTTATATTGAGCTTAAAGTCAAGTGCAGGGTTCTGGCCCTGCACTTCTGATTGGCAGTTAATGGCAGGATCAGATTGGTCCATTCAGGAGCATCTGATTGGTCATTAACAGGCCATTCCCATTGGTTAACAGAGCTAGCGCTTCAGGTTTGCCATTGGTTGAATAGTTAATAAGTTGCCTATATAAGGAAGGCTATAGCAGCCCTTGAGTTGAGCTGTCACACCATGTAAATAAAGAATTTGAAGTTCACTGTTTCTACCGGCCCGGCTCCATTATTCGCACCCATGCTCCAGACTTAATAGATTTCATCGCGGATCTCCAGCACCTGGGAGGCCTCTGCGGGTTCGCTGACCTTGAAGAAGCTCTAAGAGACCAAATAGTTCTGGGTTTAGATGCACCTCACATGCAAAGTAAGCTGATGGCGAAAGGCGACATCAGCCTTGCAGATACCATTGCTGACGCTACTGCAGCAGAAGCAACCAGGAAGTCAGCTGCCCGAATGCCCGCACCAACGCCTCGCTCCGCCAACTCGCCGGCAAAACCTCACCTCGCCTAGAGGGACATACGACAGCAACCCACCACGAGGACCTTGAATTGTCATCACAAAGTGATGAGGAAGAGGTCAACCGGCTCTGGTCTGAATGAGACCAACACCACCAGCGTAACCAGAGACTGCAACATCAATGCACAGGATGTGGGGCAAACCACCCACGATCAGACTGCAAATTCCTCAATGCGCTCTGCCATGTTTGTGGGAAGAGAGGCCACATCGGAAAGGTCTGTTGAAACAAGCAAGGATCCAGCCCATTTCAGAGGGGGACCAACTACTGCCAAACCACAGGAAATCGTCCTGTGAGTCGGGAACATTTGAACCACCAATGGAACAACCACTCCTGCAGAAATAAACCACTAGCCCATTCAACGAAACGAGAAGAGGCACACCAAACCATGACAACTGGTCACACATCATCATTAGATGCAAAGAAGATCTGAGTGAAGGTCGCCATCGAAAACCAGCCCTGCGTGATGGAAGTCAATTCAGGATTGTTTCTCTCGATGGTTTCCTGGAAGACCCTTAAACAATTAATCCCTGCCATCCGGCGGCAAGACCTCAGAACCCAAATAATCATACTCAAGGATTCTCAGGGAAACCGAATTCCGGTCGTTGGATCCAGCCTAGTCCAGGTCTCATTCAAAAATCGTACTGCATCTTTACCATTGACCCTCGTCGACCGTGATCGGCCTAGCTTGTTAGACCTTCAATGGTTCACTCCACTTGGGATTGAGGTAGCCGGCATTCACCAAACCAGCAGCGACGACTGGGAGGTGGCCCTCGTCCAGGAATTCCAGGACGTCTTTGCAGACAAACTAGGCGAGTACAAGGAGACCCCGATATCATTTAACCTTAACCCTGAAGTAGCCCCTATCCGCCTTAAGCCTTGTCGAGTACCTTTTGCCCTTAAACCAAAGATTGACAAGCAGCTTGATAAATTAATAGCCCAGGGTGTTTTAGAACCAACAGACCACGCTCCTTGGCAAACCCCAATCGTAACACCCATCAAACCGGATGGATCGTTAAGGATTTGTGGGGACTACCATGCCACCCTGAATCACGCCCTTCAACACAGCGCTTACCCGGTACCTCCTCCATTCCCTGGGGGGTGGAAAAAGTCTTCACTAAATTGGATTTAGCACAGGTATACCAACAACTACCTGTAGATAAAAAAACAGCAGAGGCACAAACGATCGTTATGCACTGAGGCGCCTTTAACTGCAACCGACTCCAATTCGGTGTTAGCGTAGCCCCAGGGATTTTTCAGAATTTGATGGAGAGACTCTTACAGGGGATAAAAGGGGTCGTACCATACTTTGATGACGTTTTAATTGCTGCCCCGAATAGAGAAATACTAAAGGAGCGTCTTAAAATGGTTCTCCAGAAATTTAAAGACTCCGGCCTTAAGGTTAAAAAATATAAATGTCAACTGTGTACAGATAAAGTAGAGTTCCTAGGGTACCTAATCGATAGACAAGGCATTCACCCCACCAATAGCAAGCTAAGAGCAATCAAGAACGCCCCAAGACCCAGAAATAAGACTGATCTCCAAGCTTTCCTGGGGCTCATTAATTTTTACAACATCTTCTGCCCCACAAAGCGACCATAACTGAGCCCCTACAAAGGCTTCTCGACAAAAAAGCAACCTGGGTCTGGGGGCACCGAGAGGAGCACACGTTCCGACAAGTGAAAAACCTATTAACTTCAGATGCTGTTTTAATGCAGTATGAGGAGACTTTGCCTTTAACAATTACATGTGACACGTCACCATTTGAAGTAGGAGCCATTTTGAGTCATGTGTTACCAAACGGTAGTGAAGCCCCTATTGCCTATTTTTCAAGGACTCTATCAAAGGCTGAACGTAACTATAGTCAAATCGATAAAGAGGCTCTTGCTGTTGTATCTGCTGTAAAATGGTTTCATGAATATGTATATGGACGAGTTTTTACTATTGTTACCGACCACAAACCTTTGCTGGGGATTATAGCGGGAGACAAGCCAACCCCCATATATTATCACCTAGAATGACTCGCTGGTCGGAGTTTTTGGCTGCGTACAATTATAGGCTGCAACACCGCCTGGGGAAAGCCATTCCCCACGCTGACGCGCTGAGCCATGCACCACTTCCGGAAACCGTCGACGACCCAGCTCCAACCCTTACAACACTCCAGATTGAAATGCTACATTCACCGCCGCTAACAGCGAGAGATATCGCGATCGAAACAAAACGCGATCCTATCTTAACGCGAGTTCTTAGCTGGGTCAAACGGGGATGGCCAGTAGATCAAACCCCTGATGACTTCACCCCCTTCAAGAACCGGCAAACAGAACTTTTTTCGCAAAAAGGCTGCATCCTATGGGGGGATAGAGTTGTCATCCCAGAGCGGTTACAATGAGCAGTATTAAAGACACTGCATGAGGGTCACCCCGGCATCGTGTGTATTAAAGCGCTCGCACGAAGCTACGCGTGGTGGCCAGGCATCGACAAACAGATCAAAGCCTGGGTGAAGACTTGTTTAAAGTGCCAAGAAGTTAGCAATGCCCCACCTAAAGCAACTCCGACAGAATGGGAAACACCCCGGGGACCGTGGTCCTGCATTCATATTGACTTTGTGGGACCTACTAAGAGACATACATTCCTCCTAACAGTGGATGCCTATTCAAACTGGCTCAAGATCCACGAAATGAAGAGTACCACAACCGAGTCTGTCATCTGGAAGTTGAACAGGTTATTCGCGACGCATGGACTGCCAGACATTCTGGTATCCGACAACGGACCCCAGTTTACCGCTCTACCCTTTGAACAATACTTAGCAGACCGGGGTATTCGCCATGCGCTAACTTTGCCAGCTTACCCTGCGGCTAACGGAAGAGCCGAGCGCATGGTACAATTTGTTTAAAAAACCCTCTACAAAATGGTCTATGGGGACATTGAAGATAAGATAAACAGAATACTCCTTCTCCAACACATCACCCTGCACAGCGTCACCAACAAGACTCCAGCTGAACTATTGATGGGATGCAAACTCCGTTCCCACCTCGACTGGCTTCACCCGTCTTACGAGCCAGAGAAACTCTGCGGATCTAGTGGAAAGTGCCACGAGTTCAAGATAGGCAACTTAGTTTTCGCCACAAACCTTTCTGGCGAACCATTGTGGGTCGAGGCAACCGTAATTCAAGCCACTGGACCCAGGTCGTACCGGGTGAAAACCTGTGATGCAAAAATATGGAAATGCCATATAGATCAGCTTCGATCGAGGCTACAACCTAGTTTCTGCGACTCCAGTAACTCCCAAACTGAGGGGGGAGGGGATGTCAAAGAAACCGAATTTGAGATGGCGGAAAGCAGGAATGAAAGAAGTCAACAATCGGGCATAACTAACAAAGAAGAATCAGGGAAGGGCGTGTCCTCGCCACAGAGGAACACCTCAACTGAGGCAAGCCCGCAAAGGCCAGAGGACAACAACGAGAACATTAGTGGCACCGAGTCATCCAATGAGGAACCACCGGCACCCAACTTGCCCGAAAATGTCCTGCTGAAACAGGCTTACAGACAAGAACTGGTGGGACAGCGTAAATCCATTAGACAGTCAAAACAACCTTCATACCTCAGAGATTACATCACCGCACCCCCTAAATGGAACCTGGGGGGAAGGGGTATTATGAACTAATAAAACGCTTAAATAAAGTTTTATCAGACCTTTAGAAAATAGCAGGGTTCTAGTCCCGCACTTCTGATTGGCCGATAATAGCAATATCGGATTGGTCCGTTCAGGAGAATCTGATTGGCTATTAACAAGCCACTCTCATTGGTTAAGGGGGTTAACACTCCACATTTCTCATTGGTTACTAGATCAGCAGCTTGCCTATAAAAGGGCTGCTGCTGCCCTAGGTTTTTGCTCTGTTCAGAATGATTAATAAAGAGTTGAAGTTCACTGTTCACCGTCTCATCTCCGTTCCTTGCGCCCATGCACAGAACTTAACACCATTAAAGGTTAAGGTTCCCTTTGCACATATGTTCTAGACATTTTCGGCTCTAGGGGGTGGTGCTCATCTCTATTACAAAGCCAAAGAGCCAGGACTGTACAAAGATGTCTCTATGGTCAAGTGGCTGGCATGATTAAATGTTGAAGGCACACAGAACACTGTTACCTTCGTACCAAATGGCCCCTATTTTTCTACTTGCATTTTTATATGCTTTTGAGCTGCTAGGTTGGCAGAAGCTGGGACCAGTAACACAAGCTCACTCCGTTACATAGTGCTAGGGATTCAAACTGCCAAACTGCTGACATTTCTGGTTGACAAGCTCAGCATCTTAATTATGAAAAGCAGTGGTCCAATTTTAAGGATCTTTCTTGAAAGCTAATGGATCCAGATGGTTTCCTGAAGTCTCTTGCATCATTTTAAAGCAATATTTAACACCTGTTCTTCTAACAACCGCTCCCAACTTTCAGCCAGAATGGCCCTTGTCTTGGAATTATGGAAACTCTGCTCCCAACTGTATTTCAAGAGTTTTAAAGCAGGGGTGCCAACCTTGGCAATTTTAAGACTTGTGGACTTCAACTCCCAGAGTTCCCCACCCCTGCTTTAAAGGCTTACATATTTTTATTTCATCAGGAATTGATGGGATAAAATAACATTTCTGTTTTCCAAGATTGTTTTTGTTGTGAATGAATAAATGTTAAATAAAGTTATCTTGAGCTTGAAGTCAAGTGCAGGGTTCTGGCCCTGCACTTCTGATTGGCTGTTAATGGCAGGATCAGATTGGTCCGTTCAGGAGAATCTGATTGGCCATTAACAGGCCATTCTCATGGATTAACGGAGCTAGCGCTCCCAGGTTCTATTGGTTGAATAGTTAATAAGTTGCCTATATAAGGAAGGCTATAGCAGCCATCCAGTTTGAGCTGTCACACCATGTAAATAAAGAGTTTGAAGTTCACTGTTTTTCACCGGCTCATCTCCATTATTCACACCCATGCTCCACACTTAACACTGGCAACAAGGGTGGGATGTGGAGACATCAGAGCTGACTAAAACAACGAAGAAGACAACCAAGCACGTGGTTGAAACGCACAACGGCGGAACCATGTCTGACGGCGTAGTACTACCCGCTCCATTCGACCCAGCGCAAAAAGACTGGGAGTCCTACATGGATCATTTCCAAATGTTCTTGGAAACAAATAATCTGAAGGATGCCACAACCGGGAAGAAACAGGCGGTATTCCTCACGCATTGCGGGCCGACCGTATTCAAGATGGCCAAGGCACTAGCAAAACCGGCTGAAGTGAAGGCTATGGACTGGGACGTCCTCGAACCTCTACTAAGGGCCCACTATGCACCGACCGTACCAACGCTCGTAAGACAGCACGAGTTCTACCAAAGAAACCAGCGGAAAGGAGAGAGCGTTGCCGATTTCGTTGCGGACCTCCAAAACTTGGGAGGCCTCTGCGATTTCGCCGACCTGGAAGAGGCTTTGAGAGACCGAGTAGTTCTGGGATTAGATGCGCTAAACATGCAGAGCAAAATAATGGCAAAGGGTGACATTAGACTTGCTGATGCCATCGCTGATGCTACAGCAGCGGAAGCAACCGATCATTCAGGAGCATCTGATTGGCCATTAACAGGCCATTCCCATTGGTTAACAGAGCTAGCGCTCCCAGGTTCCTATTGGTTGAATAGTTAATAAGTTGCCTATAGAAAGAAGGCTATAGCAGCCATCCAGTTTGAGCTGTCACACCATGTAAATAAAGAGTTTGAAGTTCACTGTTTTTCACCGGCTCGTCTCCATTATTCGCACCCATGCTCCACACTTAACAGTTTTGTGTAGCACTTATTGTATTTGGTGTTAAGTACTGAACATGGGTCGAAATAAATGGAGACAGCCTCTGAACAGTGAACTTTCAGCTCTTTATTTACATAGTGACTTCTCAGACCAACAACAGTGAACTCTGCCTTATATAGGCAACCCTTGTACGATTTGTCCAATAACGAGCTATGAACGCTAGCTCTTTTAACCAATAAGAATTCTCTGTTAAGGGCCAATCGGATTCCTCAGAACTAACCAATCCGATCTGGCCGCCTAACAGCCAATCAGAAGTGCAGGGCCAGAACCCTGCACTTCACCTCAAGCTCATACTTTATTAACTATGGTACATACACAACATTTGGGATTTAATTAATTGTACAGTAGGAAAGATGCTCAATCCACTGGATGCTTGCAAATTTTCTTCGGTGTAGCTTAATGCAAGATTGCCTTTGGATATTTTCCTTCTATGATTTACAAAAGTATTGTTCCTTTTTTGTGCTGCTTTCATTTTAAGTATTTGTGCTTTTCATTTCTCTTTCCTTCTCCAACACACTCAGAATATATTTAGAAAATCCTTTACTTTTAGTTTCAGATGTTATCTTAAAATGGACATGGATTTTTCTGAAGCATATTTAATATATGGATAAAGGAATTTTTTTTTCTCACTAATTGGTACATTCCAAACCAAGCTAATAAGTAGTGTCATATTCATTGTTCCAGTAAGTGAGGATTGAATAGGATAAAGAGAAGAAAATTGAAGATATATTAGCTAGTATTGCCAGATAATATTGCCAGGATGATAAAAGTTTTAGATAAAGCAATAAAAGTTAATA
Organism: Hydrophis major; assembly: GCA_033807585.1. NCBI lineage: Eukaryota > Metazoa > Chordata > Lepidosauria > Squamata > Elapidae > Hydrophis > Hydrophis major. The sequence continues at coordinate 322,384,136 of CM066328.1, read as the reverse complement.
CAAACTAAAAAGAAAGGAAAATGGTGCAAGAAAGCACACATATCAGTGTATATGTGTGAATGCGTGTGTATGTGTGTATGTACTCTTATCCCAGAAAGCTACTTCCTACCTCAGGATGATAAGTATATAAAAAAAATCATAATCTCTTTCCCTCTTCTTAAATAACAAATATAAAACCCTTCATCCCATAGTCCATTTCTTAACAATAAGCAAATCAAATAACATCTTCTCCAGTTCAATTATCAGCAAATAGTCCAAACAGAGCTCTAAAATATTAGCATTACTTAACATATATAAAACTCAACTTTCCACATCTCAACTCTGAAATATAAACAAAATCCCATTTAAATGCATAAAAATGATCCCGATATCTCAATGTAAACAAAATAAAAGAAAATCAAAGATTAACATAACAGAAAGAAATCATATCTTCTTTACAAAAGGCAAGCTCCAGTATATATATATTTCCCATTCCAAATAACGATTCCAAAGAAACCCACCCCAAATAACAATTTATCCCATTTAAATAAAGAGTACATATTTGAAGTATAAACTATAAATGCATTCACACTTCATACATATGAAATAATCCCAGTATCCTGATATAAACAAGAGACTAAAATTTAGCATAAAAATAATTTCTCCTTTAAAAAAGACAAGATCACCAAACTTCCTTATTAGGGTAAAAAACAATTAGATGCAAAGCCAATTGAGTAATATAAAGTTAGAATACATAAAGGAACTGTTGAAGAAAGAACTACAACACCTTACTATTTGTAAGCAAAGCCAATAAACCACATTTTATCAGAAAATTCAGCACACACATACACACACAAAACTAACCAACTAACCAAACCCACTCAGAATAGCAACATGATCAGTTTTATCCCTGGTCAAATAATCCAACTTTGTATTCTGTTTTTTTCTGCCAGAAGAATCTTTCTCTAAAATCCATTCAAATGGTTGTTGAACCTTGTTAAAAATTTCAGTACTTTAAATAGGTTTTTTTTATAAATTCAACAAAAAATTATTCCAATTGCTCTCAGAGATTGTAATTTTTATTTCTTCCTTAATTTTTAAAGCCATATACAACTTCCTCTTTATATCTGATGACAAGTTCTTATTCAGGATCTTGTTCATATTTTTCTTTTGCTGCATATTTTATTCTGTAACATCCTGTTCTAGGAACAGATTGTACCCAAGAAGTAAAGAAAAAGCTGGCATAATTGAATCAAATTCCCAATATAGGGGAAGCCTATGCAATTCTTCCAAGGTATCTCTGAAAACTATTACAAATTACTTGTTATATCTTCAATCTACAAAAACATTTTTCTTTCCCCCAAGCATGCAATTATTCTTGATTAATAATTTCAGAGCTTTAATGTTCAAAATCCAATATTCCAATGTTTTCTGAATCATTAATCAATTTAAAACTTTCTGTAGCCAAAACATTGTCTAGCTGTTTTGCTATCTATTTTAAATTATTAAGAGTTATAAAAATAGATCTTCGTATCCTTATACTAGGGATTTATAACCACCTGGTATTTCCAGCCTTATCACTCTGAAGGTATCTAGCTTCTTTGAATAGACAATTTCCAAAGGGAAGTGTGTGGACATAGTGTCCTTTGAAAAGGCTCAGTTTGGAGCTGGAGTGATTATTGTGAATTCCTTTGTCTCCCAAATTTCCCTCCTGCAAAGATCACTGTTTTGCAGTCACTTCATGAGGAGCAACCACAAGGAGAATAGCTTGGGTGTTCTCACATTCTTTCCTTGTCCAGAGAGGACTGTAGGAGCTGATCTACCATCAATTCCCTTATTCATCTCGTTGTGTCCGTGAAATGATGCCAGGAGTCGGTGACTTCAATCATGCTCTTTATTTGAGGTTGGAACCGAACTGGGGCAAAGGGAAAAAGATCGCGGCTTTTATTCTTTTAGCCGCGGCGGCCGCGGCCAATGGCACCACTTTGAATCTCCCGCGATCCGAATGGACCAATCGCGGGAGATTCTTAGCGAACCAATCGGCGCGGCTCGCCTGACCAATCAGAGTGCCCCGCGCTTTGGCCAATCAAAGCGCGGGGATCTCAAGAATGCTAATAAGGACAGAACACATCTCTACAAATATTGATCCCACATTCAGAAAATGGTATCTTCAGTCTGCCATCTTCCCTGGAAGTCTACTTTACATTGCAAAGTCTCATTTACAGTACCCAGGGATCACACTACAGCTTCCACTCCAAAATTACCCCTAAAATTTAAATCTAATGCAACTCAGAATTCTTTTATCGAGTTTGTTGAGTTCCTCAACTTGGGGTCCTCCTGGACTCATGGACTACAATTAAATCAGAAGCTGGAGACTTTTGCTTGGGAGATTTTTGCCAAGTTCAGATTATCCTGAATTTGCATCCCTGTCTCTCTAGCCATGGTCATTCATGTACTTGTCACTAGGTTTACTGTAATGCATTCTACATGGTGGTGCTGTTGAAGACCATCCAATTGGGACAAAACATAGTGGCCTCTATACTGACAAATCAAAGTCATCATGATCACTTAACATGTGTATTAAGCTTCCTGCATTTGTTACCAATATGTTCCTGGATATAATTCAAAGGAATTGTTTTATCTGTATGGGTTGGTATTCAGTGGTGGGATTCAAATTTTTCTACTACCGATTCTGTGGGCATGGCTTGGTGGGTGTGGCAAGGGAAGGATACTGTAAAATCTCCAGTCAGAGGTGGCATTTGCCAGTTCTACTCAAAATTTCCACTACCAGTTCTCCAGAATTGATCAGAACCTGCTGAATACTACCTCTGGTTGGTATCAAGGCAACTATAGGATCAACTTCTTTGTGTTGAAACAGCCCACCCAAATTGCACAATGCTCATGTGCTATCAACATCTTCCTGGGCTCATGAGGTGAAAGGACCCTAGGGTCACAGAGAATGTTTTTCAGTTGCAGATTTATATTGTAGAAGAGACTCCACTAGGTAATTAAGCTAGCACTTCCATGGTTTGTCTTCCAGAAGCTATTAAAGACACTCTTTCAGAGTCTATTTGGGGAATGAATGGACATTATTATGCACAATGTACTTCATTCATTTTAATTTTATGTTTTTATTGCTTTTTATCATTTTATGTTCTACTGGTAATATAAAAACAGATAAATAAATAAGCCCTTTATTTATTTAGCCATTTTAGCCATACAGGTTGTCTTCACTTCTGACTGCATCATTTAACAACTGTTCAAAGTGATAGCAGTACAAAAATCCCCAGCTTTGTGGCCAATCCTTACATTTATGACTATTGTAGCATCTCGTTATCTTGTGATCACCATTCAGATGCTTTGCAGCTGACAGACATTTACAATTACTGCAGCGTATTGCAGTCACACAATCACCATTTGTGTGCTTCACAACTGGCTTCCAACAAGCAAAGTTAATGGAGGATCCCAATGTAATTTGCAAGTCTTGATGTCTTGCTGAACAACTGCGGTGAAACCCATCATGGTCATGTGATTTTTCTGCTTAGTAACCATAGCACTTAGTGATGGTGTTGCTGGTCCCAACTGTCATGCTTAAGCAAGGACTGCCTGACCTTTGTTCTGGCTTGGTAAAGAAAGTACTTATCAGTATAATACTGGTTGAGTTAAGGTGAAGCAAAAAACGGAATTTCCTGGTAATGGGAACAACATCCATTAGTTGTTTCCTTTGATATGGGCTTAGAGGAGGAAGTGAGCTTAGCCATCTGTCAAAACTTTTAAATACTGCTCTGGACAATGTTGATCTATCTGGGAGATCCAGTCAAATTCAACTGCAAGATCCTTGAATCAACCTGCTTTTTTTTTTGACATGGCATTGATAAGCAGGTCCCACCAAGAACAGTAGAGAAAGCAAGAGTAAGACTTCTTTAGAGAGTCCTACTTTTACAGCCAGAGAGAGAGAGAGAGAGAAAGAATTCTTCTTAATACTATCTCTGTTCCTAGGACATGAGAAATGTTATATCATGGTTTCTGGATGTGCTCCAAGACCATCTCAATGGCTTTCTACAGAATGAGAAGAAGAACTTTTCCTGACTGGTGTCTAATATGCTACTGGTCTCTTTGCAATCACCCAGAACTGATGCTTTCCATAAACCCTCTTTTAAGCAACATTGCCAAGCATTTGCTTCTGGACTCCTTTACATAATAAGACCCTTGGAACTCTGTCATCCCATTGGCAGAGCAACCCTCCAAAAACCCTAATGTGACCATATTTGGTTTATGGGGAAAATCTGGCAAATTAAAAATTAAATACAAAAAGATGTAGCTAGGGGTTCTGGAGGAAAAAATTTATTCCAGAGAAAAAAAAATCTTTCAAAGCAATTGGTCAACAGTTCAGAATATTGGCAACTATCTCATTCTAAGTCTTCCTCCTTTCTTGTTTCTTCTCACGGTAGCATATTACTATCAAGATAATCTTCCATGCTCTTCCCCTACTTTTAAAAATATCTCATCTTGCAGCAGAGCACAGTAATATTTGGCAAGACTATGGGAAATTGGCAAGATGAATCAGTCACTTGCCACCAACAGACCCACTGGAATTCAATGATGGAGAAGGAAATTCACACAAGACTCCCTGAAGACTGCCCATCAAGCATGCACACATGCTAGCTCATCTCCAGATTAACAGAATAGGAAGGGACCTTGGAGGTCTTCTAGTCCAAGCCCCCTCGAAGTCAGGAAACCCTATACCATTTCAGACAAATGGTTGTCCAATCTCTCCTTAAAAACTTTCAGTGTTGGAGAATTCACAACTTCTGGAGGCAGGTGGTTCCACTGATGAATTGTTCTAACTGTCAGGAAATTTCTTCTTAATTCTAGGTTGCTGCTCTCCTTTATTAGTTTCCATCCATTGCTTCTTGTCCTGCCTTCAGGTGCTTTGGAGAATAGGTTGGTTGACTCCTTCTTGTTTGTGGCAACCCCTGAGATATTGGAACACGACTATTATGACAGCCCTACTCCTTCTTTTCATTAAACTACACATACCCAATTCCAGCAACCGTTCTTTATATGTTTTAGCCTCCAGTCCCTTAATCATTAGATTGAAAGGCGTGATTTTGCCTCTTTCATCTCAGCTCCAGAGGGCTGAATGAAATGATATAGCCAGATGAAAGAGGCAAAATCATGCCAATAGTGGAGAACTGCTGTCGCATATCAATTTCAGCGACACCTGTAGCATTTGGTTCTCTTCCCTGTTCCTCTATGATACTTCATCCATTTCCCTTTTAACCAAATTTTCATTCCCCATGACTCAGTAAGCATCAATGACCACCAAATAAGTTTAATTTGTAAGAACTGTCTCTCTTCCCTTAATTTTTTTCAAACACATATGGCAAACTTCTGCAAATTTGGGGGTTCCACCAAGTCTAGGGCTACCAGATCCTGGCTGCAAAACTGCTGGTGTCTATTCAATCCTCCCATTGTGATTTTTGCAGTTTAAAATTGATAATTCTAATCAAATCAAAGCTCCATTTATGCGTGTAAAAAGAATCACCAGCCAAATTTAAATTTTAAATTAAAGAGGACATTATTTTACTGTATGGTATCTGTTGTGAATTAATAAAAGTACTTGAATAAAGATTATTAAGAGCTTGAAGTTGATATAGTTTGAGGCATGGGTTAAATGAATGGAGACAGTTTTAGTTGGTGAACTTTCAGCTCTTTATTACATAGTGACTTAAAAACTTTAATAACAACAACTCTGCCTTATATAGGCAACCTTAATGCGAAACAACCAATAGGGAGCTGTAAGATGCTAGCTCCAGAACCAATAAGAGTCCTTCGTTAAGGGCCAATCGGATTCTCTGAGCCCAACCAATCCGATCGAGCCGCTTAACACCCAATCAGAAGTGCAGGGCTAGAACCCTGCACTTTTACCCCAAGCTTGCTTTTATTTTAACTATTTACATACATAACACCCCTTCCCCCTGGCTCCTTAATTATGGTGTGACTATATAGTCCTTCAAATAGGACGGTTGTCTTTTGGGTCTATCAGATTTTCTTTGGACTGGCTGTGTGCAGTCCTGTTGAGGTAGGCTGTTGTTTGGCAGTGGCTCAGCTTCTCGTTCGGGTGTGATTTCCCTTGGAGCATATGACTCTTCCTCCTGCTCCAATTCCTGAGTTTCACTTGTTTCATCGCTTTCTTGGAACAGGTTCCCTGGAATGTCGTCTTCTTCCGTTCCTCCCCCCCCTCAGTTTGGTCGTAGGGGAGTTGTTGGCTGGCCGATATGAGTTGTGACTGTAATTGGTCAATATGTCATTTCCACAGTCTTTCATCAACACATTTTACAATGTAGGATTTGGGCCCAGTCTCGCGTATTCTCGTTGCTTCAATCCAAACCGGGTCGCCCGATAAATTTCTTGCATAAATGGGGTCGCCTACCTTGAAGGTACGGTAGCATCCGCTGGATCCTGCAGGCTTTTCTGGCTCGTAAGCAGGGTGCAATCGGTCGAGGCAGGAACGGAGTTTTTGCCCCATAAGAAGTTCGGCGGGAGTTCTGCTGGTTACGCTGTGCGGAGTGATGTGTTGCAGAAGTAGAATGCGGTTTATTTTTTCGTCAATATTATCATAGTCCACTTTTTGCAAAGTCTTTTTTACAAATTGGACCATGCGTTCCGCTCGGCCGTTGGTAGCAGTATGCACCGGCGAGGTGAGCTCATGGTGGATGCCATTATCAGCAAGGTACTGTTCAAACATTAGCGCTGTAAACTGTGGTCCGTTATCGGACACCAAGACGTCTGGTAATCCATGAGTTGCAAAGAGTCTATTAAGGACTTTAATGACTGCTTCGGAGGTTATATTGGTCATTCAATGAATTTCTAAGCAATTACAGTATGCATCAACAGTCAACAGCAATGTATGTCCTTTAATCGGCCCTGCGAAATCCAGGTGGATTCTGGACCAGGGTCCGCGTGGTGTCTCCCATTCGGTCGGTGCAGCTTTTGGTGTGCGTTGCTGGTTTGTTGGCACTTAGTGCAGGCCTTGACCCATTGCTCGATGTGTCTGTCCATGCCTGGCCACCAAGCGTAGCTCCGTGCGAGTGCTTTCATCCGCACGATCCCGGGATGTCCTTCGTGCAAAATTTGTAACAGCGTCTTTTGGAGTCGTTCTGGAACGACAACTCTATCGCCCCAGATGACACAGCCTTTTTGCGAAAAAAGTTCAATCTGCCTTGTTTTAAATGGCGCGAAGTCATCTGGGACCTGGTCCAATGGCCATCCACGTTCTACCCAGCCTAGGACTCGAGCTAGGGTGTGGTCTCGTCTGGTCTCTCTCGCGATATCTCGAGTGGTCATAGGGGGCGAGTTGAGTATCTCGATCTGTAACGCCGATACTGTTGGTGCCGGATCGTCGAGAGTCTCTGGTAGCGGTGCTCTGCTGAGTGCGTCGGCGTGGGGAATGGCTTTCCCCGGACGATGTAACAATCGATAATTATAAGCAGTTAGGAACTCTGACCATCGAGTCATTCTTGGGGACAATATATAGGGGGTTGGTTTGTCCCCAGCGATTATCCGCAGTAAAGGTTTGTGGTCAGTTACAATGGTAAATGTCCTTCCATATACATACTCATGGAATTTTTTTACGGCTTCCACAATTGCAAGAGCTTCCTTATCTATTTGTCCATAGTTACGTTCTGCATGGGAAAGAGTCTTCGAAAAGTATGCAACGGGGGCCTCGTTTCCATTAGGCAGCACATGGCTCAGAATGGCGCCCACCCCAAACGGTGAGGCATCACAAGTTATAATCAATGGTAATGTTTCATTATATTGCATAAGTACAGAATCAGATGTAAGTAAATCTTTTACATTTCAAAACGCTTTTTCCTCTCGGTAACCCCAAACCCACAATGCTTTCTTATCTAATAACCGGTGTAACGGTTCAGCCACAGTCGCCTTATGCGGTAAAAACACATTATAGAAATTGATAAGGCCTAAAAATGTCTGGAGATCTGTTTTGTTACGGGGTCTGGGAGCATTTTTTATCGCCCTTAATTTACTCTCAGTAGGGTGAATACCCTGACTATCAATGCGATAACCTAGAAATTCAACATTATCGGCATACAGATGACATTTATCCCTTTTTACTTTCAGTCCCGGTTCTTGGAATTTTTTAAGAACACATTTTAAACAATTCTGCAAAATTGTTTTACTAGGAGCTGCAATTAACACGTCATCAAAATACGGAACCACGCCCTTGATTCCCTGCAATAATCGTTCCATTAAACTTTGGAATATTCCCGGGGCTACACTTACCCCGAATTGCAATCGGGTACATTTAAAAGCACCTCTGTGCATTACTATCATTTGAGCTTGGGCTGTTTTATCATCCACGGGCAATTGTTGACAGGCTTGAGCTAAATCTAATTTAGCAAAAACCTTTCCGCCTCCGAGGGAATGAAGGAGGTGCTGCACCACCGGCACTGGATACGCTTTCTGCTGGAGGGCGTGGTTTAGAGTGGCCCGGTAGTCCCCACAAATTCGGATTGACCCATCTAGCTTAATGGGGGTTACAATAGGAGTTTCCCATGGAGAATGATCAATGGGTTTCAGTACCCCTTGTTTAATTAGTTTGTCAAGTTGTTCATCTATCTTGGCCTTAAGGGCAAACGGAACTCGACGGGGCTTTAAACGGATCGGAGCTACCTTAGGGTCGAGGCTAAATGAAATTGGGGTCCCCTTATACTCACCCAGATGATCTGCGAAGACATCGCTAAATTCAGGAATAAGGTCCTCCTCCCCCTCGCAACCACCGACTCGGTTCATGCCGGCTACTTCGATGCCGAGTGGCGCAAACCATTGGAGGCCCAACAAACTAGGCCTGTCCCTATCGATGATCGTTAGAGGTAAGTATGCCGTATGCTTTTTAAACGAGACGCGGACTCGACAAGACCCAACCACAGGGATCCGATTCCCTTGGTAGTGTTTAAGGATGAGACGTTGCATTCGAAGGTCTTGGCGTTGGATGGTAGGAATTAGTTGCTTTAATGTCTTCCATGACACCATTGAGAGGGACGATCCGGAATCGACCTCCATGTGGCAAGGTTGGTTCTCTATGGCTACTGTAACTCGAATCTTCTTAGCGTCCATGGCTGAGGTGTGACCTATAGTGATAGTATGGTGAGCCTCTTCTTTCTGCAACGCTCGATATCTGTAGGAGTGGTTTGCTGGATCTCGCCTTACAGGATGGTTTCCTGCCGATTGGCGAAAGTTGGTTCCCTTTGAACCTGACTTGGTCCCGGTAAACTGCGACAGACTCGACTGATGTGGCCTCATTTCCCGCACTCATGGCAGAGTGCCTCACGGAATTTGCAGTCTGCCCTGGGGTGGTTTGCCCCGCAACCAGCGCAAGGGCATGAGGGTTTAGGGTGAGGGTCCCGGTCGGACCGTAGTCGATGGACCCCTTCTTCGTCACTGTCTGACAACGAAGAGAGGTCCTCGTAGTGCGTTGTCGCTAGCTGCCCTTCTAAGCTGGGTAAGATGTCGCCTGTCGGTGGGGTTGTTGGGTTTCGGCTTTGCCATAGTTGCGCCGCGGACTTTTTGGTCGCCTCAGCAGCAGTGGCTTCGGCAATGGCGTCAGCAAGGCCGATGTCGCCCTCTGCCATCAGCTTGCTTTGCACGCCTAGTGCATCTAATCCCAGAATTAAGCGGTCTCTCAGTGCTTCATCTAAGTCTGCAAACCCGCAGAGGCCTCCCAAGTGTCGGAGGTCTGCCACGAAGTCAGCCACACTCTCTCCTTTTCGCTGGCTTCTTTGATAGAACTCGTGGCGTCTCACGAGTGTAGGTACGGTTGGCGCGTGATGGTCTCTCAGGAGAGGTTCGAGGTCGTCCCAGCTCATTGCTTTCACTTCTCGAGGTTTCGCGAGTGCTTTCGCCATTTTAAAGACAGTTGGGCCGAAGTAGGTCAGGAACAGCGCCCGCTTCTTGGCTGGTGTGGCGTCCTTCAGGTTGTTCGTTTCGAGGAACATTTGGAAGCGATCCATGTAGGATTCCCAATCCTCTTGGGTTGGATCGAACGGAGTGGGTGGCACGATGCCGCTGGACATGGTTTCCGTTGGTGGCGCCGTCTTAACACGTGCTCTGTTTTTCTTCCAAGTTCCTTAAGATCAGATGTCTCCAAATCCCATCCTCGTCGCCAGTGATATAGTTTGAGGCATGGGTTAAATGAATGGAGACAGTTTTAGTTGGTGAACTTTCAGCTCTTTATTACATAGTGACTTAAAAACTTTAATAACAACAACTCTGCCTTATATAGGCAACCTTAATGCAAAACAACCAATAGAGAGCTGTAAGACGCTAGCTCCAGTACCAATAAGAGTCCTTCGTTAAGGGCCAATCGGATTCTCTGAGCCCAACCAATCCGATCGAGCCGCTTAACAACCAATCAGAAGTGCAGGGCCAGAACCCTGCACTTTTACTCCAAGCTCGCTTTTATTTTAACTATTTACATACTTAACAGAAGTAAAGTGCAGGGTTCTGGCCCTGCACTTCTGATTGGCTGATAATAGCGACTAGACAGCCAATTGTCTAGCAATTGGTCCGTTCAGGAGAATATGATTGGCTATTAATGAGCCTCTCCCATTGGTTAACGGAGCTAGCACTCCCTGTGTTTTCATTGGTTAAATACTCAAGAGCTTGCCTATATAAAGGGCTGTTGCGGCCATAGAGCTGAGCTGTTACACATGTAAATAAAGAGTTTGAAGTTCATTGTTCACCGGCTTGTCTCCTCCTTAGCGCCCATGCACAGAACACACTGGCGACGAGGATGGGATGTGGAGACGTCAGAGCTGACTGAACGATGAAGAACGATAACAGAGCACATGGCTGAAACGCACCAACGGTGGAACCATGTCCGGCGGTGTCATACCACCCGCTCCATTCGACCTGGTGCAAGAAGACTGGGACTCATATATGGATCGCTTCCAGATGTTTCTGGAGACCAACAATTTGAAGGATGCCACTACCGGAAAGAAACGGGTGGTATTCCTAACTCATTGTGGGCCGACCATATTCGAGATGGCCAAGGCACTAGCGAAACCGGCAGAAGTAAAGTCTATGGACTGGGACGTCCTCGAACCCCTGCTGAGGGCCCACTATGCATCGACTGTGCCAACGCTCGTTAGAAGGCATGAATTTTACCAGAGAAATCAGCGGAAGGGCGAAAGTATTGCTGATTTCATAGCGGATCTCTGGAATCTGGGAGGCCTATGCGAGTTTGCCGACCTAGAAGAAGCCCTGAGAGACCGAATAGTTCTGGGATTAGATGCTCCAGGCACACAGAGTAAGCTGATGGCGATAGGTGACATTAGCCTTAAAGATGCCATCGCTGAAGCTACTGCAGCAGAAGCAATCAGGAAGTCAGCTGCCCGAATGCACTGCACCCACACCCCGTATCGCCAACTCGCCCGCGAAGTTTCACCCCAGTCAGAAGGACAGCCTATGACAGCCCACCATAAGGACCTCGAATTGTCATCAGAAAGCGATGAAGAAGAGGTCCACAGACTTCGGTCTGAATGAGACCAACGCCAGAGATCGCAGTACCAATGCATGGTTGTGGAGCAAGCCACCCCCGGTCAGAATGGAAATTCCTCGACGCGCTCTGCCATGTATGCGGGAAAAGAGGCCATATTGGACGGGTCTGTAGAAGCAAGCTAGGACCCAGCCAGCCCTCGAGGGGGGCTAACTATCGCCAACCGACAGGAAGCCGTCCTGTAAAGCAAGAACCCATGAACCACCAATGGAACAACCACTCCTACAGAAACAAAACCCTAAACCACTCAACGAAGTGAGAAGAGGCTCACCAAATTATCATGATCAGTCACGCCTCATCTCTTGATGCCAAGAAGATCCGAGTGAAAGTGGCCATCGAAAACTAGCCCTGCCTGATGGAAGTCGATTCAGGATCGTCCCTCTTGTTGGTTTCCTGGAAGACCCTCAAGCAGCTCATCCCTACTGTCCGGCAGCAAGACCTCAGATTCCAAAGACTCATACTCAAAGACTATCAAGAAAATTGAATTCCAGTCGTTGGATCCAGCCGAGTCCGGGAATCGTTTAAGAACCATACAGCATTCCTACCTCTGACTGTAATCGACAGGGATCGGCCTAGTTTGTTAGGCCTCCAATGGTTCGCTCCACTCGGAATTGAAGTAGCCGGCATTCACCGAACCTGCAGCAGCGACTGGGAAGAGGACCTCGTCCAAGAATTCCAGGACGTCTTTGCAGAAAAACTAGGCGAGTACAAGTGGACCCCGATATCATTTAACCTCAATCCTGAAATAGCTCCCATTCGCCTTAACCTCGTCGAGTTCCATTTGCCCTTAAACCAAAGATTGACGAGCAGCTTGATAAATTAATAGCCCAGAGTGTGTTAGAACCAACCAATCACTCTCACTGGGAAACCCCAATTGTGACACCCATCAAGCCGGATGGATCAATAAGAATTTGTGGGGACTACCGAGCCACCCTGAACCACGCCCTTCAACAAAACACCTACCCAGTACCGGTGGTGCAACACCTCCTCCATTCCCTGGGGGGCGGAAAAGTCTTCACTAAACTAAACTTAGCCCAGGCATACCAACAACTGCCTGTAGACAAAAAAACGGCAGAGGCCCAAACGATCGTTACACACCAAGGTGCGTTTAAATGTAACTGACTCCAGTTCGGAGTAAGCGTCGCCCCGGGAATCTTTCAAAGTTTGATGGAAAGACTATTACAAGGGATAAAAGGCATTGTCCCATATTTTGATGATGTGTTAATCGCTGCCCCGACTTGGAAAATACTAAAGGATCGCCTGGGGTTGGTTCTCCAGAGATTTAAAGACTCAGGTCTCAAAGTTAAAAAAAACAGGTGTCAACTATGTACGGATCGTGTAGAATTTTTAGGATATTTAATTGATAGTCAAGGCATTCACCCCACCGATAGCAAACTTAGGGCAATCAAAAATGCCCCCAAACCCCGAAATAAGGCCGACCTCCAGGCTTTTCTAGGCCTTATCAATTTTTATAACGTTTTCCTGCCTCACAAAGCAACCGTAGCTACATCGTTTGTTGGACAAAAAAACAACCTGGGTATGGGGACACAGAGAGGAGGAGGCATTTCGACATGTGAAAAATTTATTGACTTCTGATGCTGTTTTGATGCAGTATATCGAGACTTTGCCTTTAACGATCACGTGTGATGCATCACCATTTGGAGTGGGAGCCATTTTGAGCCACGTTTTGCCAAACGGTAGTGAAGGCCCTGTTGCCTATTTCTCAAAGACGTTATCAAAAGCAGAATGCAATTACAGTCAAATTGATAAAGAGGCCCTTGCTATTGTGTCTGCTGTTAAGAGATTTCATGAATATGTGTATGGCCGAGCCTTTACTATAGTTACTGACCACAAACCTTTGCTGGGAATAATAGCGGGAGATAGGCCAACACCTTATATATTATCTCCCAGAATGACTCGCTGGTCAGAATTCTTGGCTGCATATAATTACAAGTTGCAACACTGCCCGGGGAAGTCCATTCCCCACACCGATGCATTGAGCCCTGCACCACTTCTGGAGACTATTGATGACCCCGCTCCGACAGTTATAACACTGCAGATCGAGACACTTCAAACACCGCCACTAACAGCCCAAGATATCATGATTGAAATGAAACACGACCCCATTTTAGCACGAGTCCTCAGTTGGGTCGAGCACGGATGGCCATTGGACCAGATACCTGACGACTACATCCCATTCAGGAATTGACAAATAGAACTATTTTCCCAGAAGGGCTGCATTATCTGGGGTGATAGAGTCGTTGTCCCAGAGCGGTTATGACGAGCAATACTAAGAACCTTGCATGATGGCCACCCCGGCATCGTGCGCATGAAAGCCCTCGCACACGTGGAAGCTACGCGTGGTGGCTGGGTATCGACAAGCAGATCGAGACATGGGTAAAAGCTTGTCACAAATGGCAGGAAGTAAGCTACGCCCCTCCGAAAGCAACCCTGACTGAATGGGAAACACCGAGGGGACCATGGTCCCATATTCATCTGGACTTTGCAGGACCTACCAAAGGACACACATTTTTACTAATGGTGGATGCCTTCTCGAACTGGCTTGAAATCCATGAGATGAGAAATACAACAACCAAATCAGTCACCAGGAAACTAGACAGACTATTTTCAACACACGGATTACCAGATGTTCTGGTATCCGACAACGGGCCCCAATTCACCGCGCTGTCCTTTGAACAGTACCTGGCAGACTGCGGTATTCGCCATGCGCTGACTTTGCCAGTGCATCCTGCAGCCAACGGAAGGGCCGAGCGCATGGTACAATTCGTCAAGAAAACTTTGCATAAAATGGACTATGGCGATATAGAAGACAAGATTAACCAGATACTCCTTTTGCAGCATATCACTCCACACAGCGTCACCAACAAAACTCCCGTTGAGTTATTGATGGGGCGGAAGCTCCGCTCCCACCTTGACCGTCTGCACCCATCATATGAACCTGAAAAACCACACAGATCCAGTGGGAAATGCCGTAACTTCCAGGTAGGCAACTTGGTTTTTGCTAGGAACTTTTCGGGCAATCCATTGTGGGTTGAGGCAACTGTAGTCCAAGTAACCAGCCCCAGATCGTACCACGTGAGATGTCGCAACGATAGAATATGGAAGCGCCATATTGATCAGCTGCGTTCAAGGCTACAGTCAGGGATCTCCGACTCCCCTGACTTCCAAACCGAGGGGGTAGGAGATACCGAGGAAGCTGAATTTGAAACGGCAGAAAGCTTAAGCGGAAGTAATGACCACTCAGAGGCAACACGTGAAGAAGGATCAGGGATGAGGGTGAGCTCACCTCAAGGAGATGCTGAGAACATTAGCGGCAATGAAAATTTGAATACAGAACTGGAGGCACCCTCTTCACCAGATAACGTCCTACCCCAACAAGACTGTAGCCAAATACCGGGAGAACAACGTAAATCAAATAGACAATCAAAACAACCTGCCTACCTCAAAGACTACGTGACCGCACCCCTTAAATGGAACCCAGGGGGAAGGGGTGTTGTGAATTAATAAAAGTACTTGAATAAAGATTATTAAGAGCTTGAAGTAAAGTGCAGGGTTCTGGCCCTACACTTCTGATTGGCCGATAATAACGACATCGGATTGGTCCGTTCAGGAGAATCTGATTGGCTATTAACGAGCCTCTCCCATTGGTTAACGGAGCTAGCACTCCCTGTGTTTTCATTGGTTAAATACTCAAGAGCTTGCCTATATAAAGGGGCTGTTGCGGCCATAGAGCTGAGCTGATACACATGTAAATAAAGAGTTTGAAGTTCACTGTTCACCGGCTCGTCTCCTCCTTAGCGCCCATGCATAGAACATAACAGTATCCATTTCCAAAGTGCCTTTTAGACTATGCAAGAATACATGATCAAATATTATTAAATATAAACCTTTCTACATTGGACTCCAAATCCAGGTTTTAAAGACAGGCTTTAAAATGCTCCATTAGTAAAAAGTGTTTGACAAGAACCGTAACAATAGCATCAGTAGCGGTAGAATCAAAAAAGAAATGTGAATTTTCTTGAATTCTTAACAAGCACAGAGTAATGACCAAGAATGAGGCAGTAGTTTTCTAGATTTCTGTAAGATCTAACTCTTGGTTTTTCCCCAGATTGAGACCAAAATCAAGATTAGTCTACAAATGCTGTTATCATGGGAATTTTTAAACCACATTGCTGTATGTTTTATTTGCTTCTGTTTTTATGCTTTGGAAAATTTAAGTGATTAAATCTTGTCATTATTTCTCTGGGGTTTTTTATTTGTTGGTATTTTTTTAAGATGGGCACGAGTAGATATTTGGCTATCATTTGAAGATTTCTCTCTTTAAATCAAGGACTGTGCAAAACCAACTTCTACGTTACTTGTTTTTATTTACCACTTACCTGAATGCTGTGAAATATTTGTTAGTCCTCAGTCAAATATTTTTCCATTTCTACTTCGTCAGACATTGATTTAATTGGTTAAAATGCTGCCATCTATTGGCAATTGACTAGAAATGACAAATGATGTTTGCATATCTTTACATACAATCCTCAACTTACTACAATTCATTTAGTGACCATTGAAAGTTACAACAGTAGTGAAAAAAGTGACTTACAACTATTTTTTCCATGATCATGTGATCAAAATTCAGATGCTGGGCAGCTTATGACCATTGCTGTGTTCCAAGGTTATGTGATCACCTTTTGCAAGCTTTTGACAAGCAAAGTCAATGGGGAAGCCACATTCACTTAACAACCAGATTATTAACTTTTCAACTGCAATGATTGATTTAACAACTGTGGCAAGAAAGATAGTAAATGGGGCAAAACTTACTTAACAAATGTCTCACTTAACTTTGGGCTCAACTATGGTCATAAGTCAAAGACTACCTGTATTGAATAACACAGATAACTCGGTTTATTAGAAAAGCTAATTGTAATTGGATACTAAAATAATAACTGGACTGACTGATAATGCTGTATGATTTCAAAGTAGATCTAAAGCATTTTTTTTTTCAATATAAAAAAGTTAACCCTTGAAGAAGAGGCTAAAATTCTAAATAGAATGTAATGACTTGCTGCTGTTCTTCCCAGGTTTTTCAGCATCTTGTTCTAGAACAGGCTTGTCCAATCCGCGGCCCAAGGGCCACATGCAGCCCAGGTCACCTTGTAATGCGGCCCAGGTCGCCTCGTAATGCGGCCCAACGCCCACCCCAACCTTCGTGAAAGATCCAGCAAGGAGGAGGAGGAGAGGCAGGCGCGAGGCGGGGCGAGGCAAACAACAGAAAAGGTGGGAAGCTGCAGCCCAAAAGTCCCGCCCCGCCACCTCCTACTGTTGCTGCCCCCACTGCTGCTGCTTCTGCCCCCGCCTCCGCTGCCGCTGCTGCTGCATTTGCAGGAAGAGAGGTAGGCGCGAGGCGGGTGAGCTTTCTCCCCCCCACCCCGCAAAATTTGGCTGGAAAATTATAAAATAAAAAATAAATAATTTTTAATAAATAATTAATAATAAATAATAAAAATAATTTTATTTTATTTTATTTTATGTGTGGCCCAAACCAAATTTTCATCTTCTAATGTGGCCCGGGGAAGGTGAAAGGTTGGATACCCCTGTTCTAGAACAATGATGCTTTTCCTGAAAATTGGTAGGTATTCCATTTTAGAACATCTCCTCCTGAAAAGAACAGATCATACATTGCAGTGACAGTTTGTGTAACTACTTGATGTTGTCCCACTCATTTTAACTCACATAGGTTGATGCTGGATTTCAAACCAGTGTTCTGATTCCCATGTGTGTTTAAATGTGAGGTCATGTATTTGGACAGAATTATATTTCAGTTCAAGACTAGTTTCTCAATTCATTTGTTGTGAAGTATTTGGTCAGAATGAGCAAAAATAAAATAGTCCTGACTTGCTGTGGTGTCATGTGAGCCAAGAGTGTTCAGTAATTAGCACAAATGTAAAGAATATTGTTTGGAGATGCCTTTTATATAGAGGAGTCCTTGGTGCACTCTGGTTGTTTGCTTGAAAACATTTCATTACCTAACTAGGTAGTATCGTCAACGTACATATAACGCACATGATGATGTTGCCTAGTTGGGTAATGAAATGTTTGCAAAAAAACCAACCAAGCTCAGAGAGCATCAAAGATTGCACAGTTCAACCTGGAGTTACCTATGTTCTCTTCCACGGAACTCTTTTCTATTTTGCCACTCATAGCTATTCAGTTGCTTTGAGGTAATTAGCACCTTAAGTAACTCTTGAGTAACTCTCTAGATATTGGATTCAAACTCTCATCGTTTCTAGCCAAAATGATCAGTGATACAGAATTGTACTTCAGCAGCATTTGCGCAACCTCAGATTCTGCTTCCCTGCTTTGGATGACTGGCAGCTGTTTGGAATGGCTTGCTTTTTTCAGAATACTTAATGATTGCTGAAAATTTCATACTGGATAAGTGTCTTTCCGAAGCTTGTGCAATCATGCAGAATTCTTCTGGATATACTGTAGGTAGTCCTTGACTTATGACCAGTTGCTTACCATTGAAAGTTATGACAATCCCCCACCCCAAGCTGCTTATGACTATTGACTATTCTGAGTTCCAATGGCCTCACCAAACACACACACACACACACACGCACACACACACACACACGGGTGGGGGGTGTCACATGATCACATTTTGGATGCTTGGCAACTGGGTCACTTTTATGACCAGTTGCAGCATCCCGTGGTTATGTGACCATGATTTACTTTGGGGGGTTTTTGCCTTTGGGGCTGTTTTTGGCAAAAACTGGCCATAGGAATACATTGATTCACTTAACAATCGCTGTAATCTGGTTGTGAAAAATTGTAAAATTAGGTCCAATCACGTGCCTCAATTTTTGACTGTCATGACTTAGAATGGATTTCTGGGCTCCATTATGGTCATAAGTTGAGGACTATCTGTATTTGAAAAAAAAAGTAATGTTTTTGAACTATATATACAATTCTTTTTAGGGATGTGAAGGAAAGGAGAAAAGTTTGACCTCAAGGGTTCGGTGGGTGCCCTTGAGCATAGGATTTTCCATTATAAAACAAAGGATGGGAATATTCAAGTCTTTAGTTGACTTTAAGTCTTCAAGAAAAAAAGACTTCAAGTCTTTAGTCTTTCAGCAGTTCCAAGAAGACTCCACCCCCATTTGCACCACTCAGGTGATCCTGATGACTCAGATAAACCTCCAAGTGGCCTCAATGACTAAAAGAATGCAAATGACCAGCTGTCTGCAAGGAATATAAATCCTTCCATTCCTTACCATCCAGTCAGAGCTGAAGAAGCTTCTTGGATGAAAAGCAAAAGGTCTTCAAAGAAAAACCAGAAAATCCAGTTGCTTCTTGAAAAAGCACTTTTGGGATGTCTTTAGTCCTACCTTATGAGTCTTGGGAGTGATATATATTTCTGTGCTAAACCTGTTTGGAAGGATTGTAATGTGAATCAGATAAATAATGAAGTCAGGTTCATTATTCATTATTCAATGAAGACAATGAAACTTCGGTAGGCAGACGACAATGAAAAGCGAGATGGTAACATGTACAAAGAAATCATATAGGTTTTTGAACCAGCTGAACAAGCCCAGCTTGGTATTTTATGAGGAAAGCATGTAAAAAGGGCAGATGGCGAAAGCTGACTTAGTCTACCTCTTCAGCCTAGTTGGCGGGCAAACTAGTCCCCACTGATTTCATTGCTATGTATTGGTGATCGTATTCCATCTATCTGATCAGGAAGAATGATAATTTGTCTTTTGGCGTATCAACTTTCTTGGGCAAAGGCACTAGATACTCATCTACCTATAATGGTTTCATGGCCCACAGCTCTATCCTTCCCATTATTAATGATATTAATTAGTGATCTTTTCATTACTAATGAAGTTGTTTGGAATCCACATTGCATTATGTTTGGCAGACTCCGAAAGGTTATTGAGCAAGAAGAACAGGCTCTGAATATAGTCCAGAGCCGAAAAAGAACTTTGTCAATCAAATTAACTTTATAACCTTTCTCTTTTCTACAAAGTTCTTTAACTAAAATAATTCAGGAATGATGTCTCCGTGCTCAACACAATCATTTTAATTTCTGAAAATCCTTGGCTGCTGTTTGTTTAATCTAAAAAGTACTTGGAAAGAAGGCATATTAGAAACAGAAATTAAGCTGTTTGATTTTTTGTGGCCTTGTGCTGATATTTTGGTCTTTTCTCTTCCAGTTTCCTCTTTCATCTGCATATCAATTGTCTTTGGTTAATTAGAAAACTTCAAACATATAATATGTTTGGCTGGCCCTAATATTTTATCTCATGGTCCCTGTTATACAATGAAGACTTTCATCTGCACAAAGTGACAGCTGATCTAGTTTTAACACTGTATCTATATTAAAGCGACTTCCATAATTTTGCACCCTGCTTAAGAATACAGCACCTTCTAATATACAGGAATGTATCCTTTACCTGTAATCTTATTTTTTGTTGGGTAAGCTCTACCACACAGGATTTTGATGCTATTAATCACAGGATATTCCTCTTCTTGGGCAGTAAAGCTGATTTTTTTAAACTTTTGGACTAGTTGTAGTACAGTTTGATGCAGTTTGCTATGGTGTTTGAGCAATCTGTGTTTTAACAGTTCTTTCCATCTGTAAGAATTGTTGCCTTACCTGGCATCAAACCATCTGAACTCAAGAGGTTGGAATATAATCTCTGAAATATTTCACAGATAACCTTATAAGCAAACTCAGTATTAGTGCCTTCAGTCAGATTCTAATATGTTTTGCAATCTCTTGCTTAGCCCAAATTCCAAGACTTTGTTCATTGTTGTCTTCAACCCAGTTTTGACTGCCTGAACTAGTCCCTGCACTTTTCTTGGCATGGGTTTTCAGAACTGACTTGCCCTTGCTTGCCTCACAGGACTGAGAAGGAGTGACTAATCTCTTTGAGACTGTGATTAAGTCTTTTGGCTTAAGTAAATCAGGGGTCCCCAACCCCAGTCTATGCCAGAAATCAGGCCATGCAAATAAGTGAAGCCCTATCTGTGGGATGCAGGCAGCCCCCGAAACCATGCCCCCTCCGGCCCATGGGACAGCATCTTTCCACTAAACTGGTCCCTGTTGCCCAAAAGGTTGTGGGTCACTTAAGAAAATCATCTGTCCCACTCAGTGGTGGGATTCAATTTTTTTTTACTACCGGTTCTGTGGGCATGGCAGGGGAAGGATACTGCAAAATCCTCATTCCCTCCCCACCCCACTAACCTGCTTTCCAGCTCTGCTCTCCTGTGCAGGGCAACAAAAGAAGACCCAGCCAATCAGCTGGGACTCGGGAGGCAGAGACTAGATGGAGGAGGGGCCAGTCAGGGGTGGTATTTTCTGGTTCTCTGAACCACTCAAAATTTCCACTAACTGGTTCTCCAGAACTGGTCAGAACCTGTTGAATACCACCTCTGGTGCCATTCCTGTCATAAACAGATAATATTTAATGAGCCAGCCTGTAACATGGTTTTAGTTACTGCAGGGTTATATCAGTCATCTTGCATACAGTGGACATTTATTGCAGGAAAAATAATGTCCAGGTAGCTTCAACTTGTATCAACAGCTCAGATCCTGAATGGGGATGATCCCCCCCCCACTTTTATTATTTATTATTTCCACAAGTCTTATGTTGGATGAAGAAGAACTGGTTGTTTAGCCTATTCTCTGTACCTGAAGTACTGGGGTCAAGACAAGAAGTAACAAATGGAAACTTATCAAAGAGAGATCCAATCTAGAAGTAAAGAAAAATTTCCTCATGATGAGAACAATAAATCAATGGAACAGTTGGCCTTCAGAAGTTGTGGGTGTTCCATCACTGGAGGTTTTTAACAAAAGACTGGACAGCCAATTGTCTAGAATGGTATAAGGTCTCCTACTTGGGCAGAACTAGAAAATGTTCAATATTCCTTCCATACTCTGTTATTCTGTATTTTGTAAAACAAAAAAATGAATCAAGGTTCAGCAAAATGTTTGTCTGCGGACAGTGTTTTTTTTAAATAGTATATTAGGACTTTACATTTAACTGTGGCAACAGGCACCATGTAATACTATGAGTATATACATGAAATTGCGAAGTCTAGGGGTGTACATGCAACCAGGAGACATGCACAATTAAATGATGGTGATATGCAAGGTGTGCAGTTTGGCACACAAGTGAAAACAGATCCACTTGTGAACTTGTTGGCATCATAAATCTTTCAAACTTCCCTCTGTACTAGATTGACGAAGGAAACTTTGCACAAGGGCGTCTTTACTTTCACAAGACAAGGAAAAGAATTTTCAGAACCATGGAGGAATTTCCTTGGTTGAGACATGAGCGCTTCTGTGAAAAAAAACTAAGTGAATGTAGAGAAACAGACATGCTGCAATCAGGTATTATGCGAAGCATAGAACCTGTGTAATTATTATTCCAGTTAGGCTGAATATACATCTATTGTTCAATGCATTTGATTTTCATATGGTGAGATATAGTACAGCAGATATTCATCTTTACCTCTAAATCTTTTATTGAAGGCCCAGAGACTTGGAATTTCCAAGCCACATTAACTGAAAAGTATATATCAAGTTTTTGTATGTTGAAAATAGTTACCGCAGACTTATGTATGTGCACCTTTTTCTTATCTGATAAATGATTATCTGATTTCAGCTTGTCCCTCTCTCAGATTTAAACAACTTTCAAAGATACTGATTTCTTCCTTGGAGTTAGGAGGCAGGAACTAATAAAGCTGAATATCATCATGATGTAGTGTTGGTGACACTCTACTCAAAAGTTCTGAAAGACCATATTGATTTCATGTAGATGTTAGATTGTCCAGGGGTTAAGACAGAGTCCTATTGGACAGCATCTAGATCAGTGGTGGTATGCTACCTGTTCAAACCGGTTCAGCCAAGCAGGATCAACCCTCAGTTAATTTGCTTTTTGCTTCTTTATCCTCTCAGCTGATTGCCTTTGCAGGTCTTAGTTGGTGTGGGAAAAGCTGCATGCTGGCGTTAGGCAAAGCACGCTCACCAAGCCACACCCACTGAACCGGTGGTAAAACAATTTGAATCCCACCACTGATCTAGATACCAAACAGTATTTGCCCACCACTATTCAGGCTGAAAGAAGTGAATAAGCAGAGTATATCAGAATTGTTCTACATGGCTGTGTTGAGGTTCTTGAATTATCAGAAAAGTACGGTGGTATAAATTGTGTGGCTTATTTATTATTCTGCAATAATAGTGAGATTGGCAAAAGCTGCTGTCATTCCAAAGCAAGCTAAAAAAAAAAAAGATTGATTGACTGCACCAGTTTTGTTTCCTGTACTTGCAAACAGTAAAATAACCACCAAGAGGAGTTGGGACGTTTGGAAACCCCTGAATAAATTAGAATGGTGATTGGTGAAATCTCCTTGTTTGGAATACATAGTTTAAGTGTAAGGCTGTTCTTGTGAACACATGGCAAAGGAATACATTAAAATCCAAGATCAATTCAATGGCTTATAATGAAAAATTAAGGAATACAGTAAAGGATTTTAAAAATGATAAGAATTCCTGAATGTGGGACAAACCATTTTTAACATAGTAGTGTCAACAGTGGATTTGATAGGGGAAAGATTGAAAAGGAGCAGAGCAAAGCAAACTGAGAGTGAAAGTAAAATGATAAAGAAAAGAGAAATTACAAGCTGTACATGAAAAATATACTAGAAACTGTATTAATTTCCAGTAGAATGAGTGAATGGAAATGGACGTAAGAAAAGAATTGTGAGAATTGCCTGGAACTAATAATGTCCCAAGAAGCCACAGAAGTGTGTCTAGTCTGAACCATGGTGGCACAGTAGTTAGAGTGCAGTACTGCAGGCTACTTCTGCTGACTGCTGACTGCCTGAAATTTGGCAGTTCAAATCTCACCAGGCTCAAGGTTGACTCAGCCTTCCATTCTTCCAAGGTAGGTAAAATGAAGACCCAAGTTGTTGGTGGCAATATGCTGACTCTGTAAACTGCTTAGAGAGGGCTGTAAAGCACTAAATAATTTTAAAAAGGCACATAAGAGAATTGTTGCAAAATAAGGATGAGAGAAAAGGCATTTTACAACAAGAGAAAAATAAAAAGTTGCAAAGCATGTATTCAAAAGACAAACGCAGAGTGATTCTGATGGAAAAATATTGCGGAAGAGTAGAAAGTGAATGAAAAAAAAGATAATTTTGGATGAAAGAGAAGTGAAGTAATGCTTTAGACATTTGTATGAGAATGATAGTGATATGTAGAAGAGTGGAATGGGAAATCAGTTTTAACAGATGTTATACCTTTGGAAAAATGATGAAAAAGAACAATAAATGCTATAAGAATATTATAAAAAAATAGTAAGTCTGTGGGTATAGATGGTGTAATTGGGGTAATGTTAAAATACGGATGGGAATTCTTTAAAGAACGGCTGTGTGATTTGTTTGTGTGAAAAATGCTGTTATTGTTCACGTGTGAAGGGAAGGGAAGCATGAATGTGGAAAAACTGAAGGGGATTCATTAGTTTAATAGGCTTGAGGAAATCTTTAAGAAAATTCTGACTGAAAAGGTTTGAGAAATGACAATAAAGATAATTTGGGAAATGTAATGTGGTTTAATGCAAGCAAGAAGTCTACATATTTTTGCTTTCCAGCAAGATATTGAGAGATGTGAAAATGTTTACTGTATATTGTGCTGTCCCCGCCAGTCTATGGGAATTGGATAGTTACTTAGGAATTATGAGCTGTCCCCTTAAGGGAAGGCATCATGGTAAATGTAGTTAAGGTATCCTGGGAAATGTAGTCCATATCACGTGACCACATCTGTAATCCTGATTGGTTACTAAATTAACCCTCGAGGGGTTGAGGGAGATGTTCCTCATTCTTGCCTGAACTCATGAACTCATGGCAGCTTCTTTCTATCGCTACGAGATGGGTTAGGAGATAACCATCTTTTACTACAAGGCAGATATACAAAGGATTGGTCATTAAAGAAGAACTTCGTCACAAACGTGAGATATGAGGATATCTGATGAACCAATAAATGTAATTTGTTATGGACATCTTGTTGAGTTATCTATCTGTATCTGTACAGTTTACAAATCCACCTCTGTGCAGAAGACAGAAAAATATTGATTTTGGTACCTTTCTAGAATGTTTACTAATGGTGTGGAATTGGATGGAGAAGGTTTAAGATATACAAATGCTGAAATAAATGTAAATGGGTTGTATGTACATCCATTATGGTGAATGAATGTCTGTTGAAAGAAGCAAAACTGACTGTACATAGCAGGAGCTTTCTGCCCTCTTATATGGAAATGAAGACTTGGACATGTAAGGAGAAACATAAAATTAATTTCAATGAGAATAAGTAACTTTTAAAAATGTATATGAGAAAATAAGAACCATTAAAGTGAATGATAAATAAATGTGAACTGAATACAGAAGAGAGTGCCCACACTCTAAGTCAGGGGTGTCAAATTGGATTACTTAGAGGGCCGGATCAGCATTGGAGTTATCCTCCACAGGCCAGCCAGGGGTGGAGGGGACGGCAGACGGGTTTTGACCAGCAGAGTGCTGGAGGAGGCCATCCAGGTTGAAAATGGGATGTGAGGAGGGGGCCACATGTGTCCTGTTTTCGCTAGCAGAAGCACTGCGGGCCAGTCCTTTGCTATTTCCAGGCCAACCCCATGGGCCAGTTCTAAGCACCCCATGGGCTGGATCCAGCCTGCGGGTCTTGAGTTTGACACCACTGTTCTAAGTAAATACAATAGTAAGTGAGTGAAATACATTCAGTCCAGCGGTGGGATTCAAAATTTTTAACTACCAGTTCTGTGGCCGGTTCTTGGCATGGCTTGGTGGGCATGACAGGGGAAGGATACTGCAAAATCCCCTTCCTTTCCCACACCACTAATCTGCTTTCCAGCTCCGTTCTCCTGTGCAGGGCAACAAAAGAAGATTCAGCCAATCAGCTGGGACTCGAGAGGCAGAGAATAGATGGAGGCGGGGTCAGTCAGAGGTGGTATTTGCTGGTTCTCCAAACGACTCAAAAATTCTGTTACCATTTCTCCAGAACTGGTCAAAACCTGCTGAATACCACCTCTGATTCAGTCAGATGGAAATGTATGGTATTTCAATCACAAAACTAACAGAGGAAAGAAGAGTGGATGGGTTAAGGGGAAGGGGCTTTTATTGAATGGAATTATAAAAGAGATGAGACATTTCAAGAAAGTATGAAAGAATGAAAAGGCATGGTGGAAGCAAGAATTGTTTGCTAAGGTAAAAAGGCAAGGAGTAGCAGTATGATGGTAAGATAAAAAGATTTATCTAGGTTTATTGTTCTTATCTCATGCCTTTCATTTCTTTTGCTTATTGTTTCTTAATCCTTTTCTGAGCTTTGCATTGTATTATTTACCTGGTAAATAATATAATGCAAATGATAGCATAAGTACGTATGCATCTCATGCAGTGTGTTTTGAAAGTATATAAGTACGTAAGGAAGAACGCATCAAAAATTGATCATTTACCTTCAAAAGAATTTCTCTAGCAGGTTTCAAAGGAGAAAATAAAGTGAAATGTTTTCCTTTCATCACATACACATTAATTTTGAACAATTGTTTCTGTGTCTTCCACTTGTGAAGGAAACCCCCCCCCCAAATTATGAGTTCTAGCTAGGTATACAAAAAATCCTTTGTCGCCTTCTTTGAAGGGATCCTTACTCATGAAGTTGGGTTATAAATCTCACCACATTCTTGGCTAAGAGGATGCTCCCATTCTTAGCAGCCCACTTCGATGCAGAAAGAGGAGTGATTCAGAATGTTGTCAAACCCAGCTCAATCTGCGCATCCATTGGAGAGGATGCCAGGAATGGATTTCCCACTATTGTTATCCTGCCATGACAAGAAAATGACTTCATAATGGGCTCAGGAAGGAAGCCATCTTGCATGAAACTAGATGCAGAACACAGCAAATGTATTTGCTGGAAGACAACCATTAATGTACTGAGATCTCTATTGGTCAGAAAAGATAAACTCTGATTGGCTGCCAGTTGATTTTTGCACATAATCTTGAGGGCAAGACATCGTTCTGAGCTGGCTTCCAAACATGACAAACCCTCTGTTATTAGCACCAGCAGCCCTGGCAAAAAGTCTCTGTCTCTTTGTCACAGCAGGTTAACAAGTTTGTTTGGAAGGGAGATGAATAGTTGTCTGCCCCACCTATTCATCTCCGCTCTACTGCCTTTTATCTCCAGAGCTAGGGTAGGGCTTCACTAGCAGTGGTGGCTCTTCAATCCCAAGGATTGGTCCATAGATTTCCACTGCTCTCCTCTGCCTTCTGCACATCCACGTGTCATGCACTGGACCCAGTGTTCCTCTTCTTCCTACCTCCAGACCTGAGGGCTGTTGACTCTCCATCTGAGGGCTCTACCACTGTCTCTATCTCTTTTTTAAAAAACAAATTTAATTAATTTTCAAAGACAATACACAAACAAACAAAACATAAAATGTGAGAACATAATGTATCTTTTAACAAAGCAAATAAAACATCTTATTTAAGTACAGCATAGTTCCAAATTATCACATTTCCTTACAAACACAATTTCTTATATATTCAACTTCATATCTTATTACTCTTTTTCCAACTTCTCATTATTTTCCCTTTACTTCTATTCAATTTTATTCATTAAATTTATACTTTCATCTGTCTTATTTACGATTTCATATGTTCTCATCCAACATTCTTAATTCTCAATAAACAAACATAAACAAACAAAACACGTAACATGAAAACATAAAACTTCTTTTTAGAAAGCGGCTTAACCCTGGGTTACATCTTTTTGTACGGATATAAATCAAATTCATGCTCACCTTAAATACTATTTCGATCTTATTTAACATTCTATATTTTTTATATGTCTTCTCCCCTCTTTTCATTCTCTAGATTCTATTTTATTTACTTCATCTCAATTTAAATTTGTTCCGAACTAAGCAAACTCGTTAGCTTGCAACTCTAATAGTTTTCCTTCCACAACAGGCTCATAAACCTGCACTTCTGATTGGCCCGCTTGTAGCAGATCGTGATTGGTCGATTTCGGCTGATCTGATTGGCTGATAGTGGGTCGTTGCTGATTGGACGCTCCCAGCACGGCAAACTCAAATCATTGGGTGTTGTGACAGCAGCCGGCTCTATAAAAGGAGCTGCTGCTGCCCTAGTATTTCGCTCTGTTCTGAAGTCACTAATAAAGAGTTGGAGTCACTATTCGATGCCTCGTCTCCGTTCTTTGCGCCCACTCTCCCAGACCTAACACTGGCGACAAGGATGGGATGCGGAGACGAGAGAGCTGAATGAACACTCATTGAACGCAAACAGAGCCCATGGCTGAGAGCGCACCAATCGCGGCAGAATGACCAGCGGTGCGATATCAGCTGCTCCATTTGACCCAGCTAATGAAGACTGGGACTCGTATATGGAAGGTTGCAGATGTTCCTGGAGACCAACAACCTGAAGAATGCTACGCCTGGCAAGAAACAAGCTGTATTCCTAACCCATTGTGGGCCCTCTGTTTTTAAGATGGCAAAGACACTTGCAAAACCAGCTGAAGTCAAGACGATGGACTGGGACAATCTCGCCCCAATCCTCCGGGCCCATTATGCCCCAGCAGTGCCAACACTCATCAGGAGACATGAGTTTTACCAGAGGGACAAACAGGAAAATGAAAGTGTTGGAGACTTCATTGCGGACCTCAGAAACCTGGGGGGACTCTGTGGCTTCGCAAACCTCGAAGAAGCCATGAGAGATCGAATTGTGCTTGGTCTAAAAGACCCCACAACCCAGAGCAAGATTATGGCAAAGGGGGACATCGCCCTCGCGGATGTCATCGCCAATGCTACTGCAGCAGAAGCAACCAGGAGGTCGGCAGCTCGAATGCGCCGAGCGAATGCACCGCACCGCCAACTCGCCAGTGACCCTACGCCCTTTTCCGAGAGGCACGCAGTGACTACCCACCATGAAGCTCTCGAATCCTCCTCAGAAAGTGAAGAAGAGGAGGTCAACAGACTCAGGTCAGACCGAGATCAGCGAGCTCAACGGACTCGTATGCCCTCGTATCAGTGTGCTGGATGCGGGGGGAACCACCCGCGATCAGACTGCAAATTCCTAGATGCCCTCTGCCGATCCTGTGGAAAGAGGGGCCAAATTGCAAAAGTCTGTAGAGACAAGCGAGGGTCCAGCCCAAACCGAAGAGAAAATAATTTCCGGCAGACAACAGGCACTCCACTAGTAAATTGGGACCGCCCAAGCAACCAATGGAACCACTACTACAGAAATTGAGCACCAGCCATTTCTACCAGATGAGAAGAGGCACACCAAACCATCACCATCGGCCACGCTTCATCCCTTGATGCAAGAAAGATCCAAGTAAAGGTCACCATTGAGAATTGTCCATGCATTATGGAAGTCGACTCCGGGTCCTCCCTATCAATGGTCTCCTGGAAAACCCTCAAACAGTTGATTCCTGACATCCATTGCCAGGATCTCAGCCCTCAGAGAATTATATTGAAGGACTATCAAGGAAATAGGATCCCAGTCGCCAGCTCCAGCCACATCCAAGTCTCCTTCAAAGACCACACAGCAACTCTACCACTTACAGTCATCGATAAAGATCGACCCAGCTTATTAGGCTTGCAGTGGTTCGTGCCACTTGGAATTGAACTGGCGGGCATCAACCAAACCGAAAGCGATAACTGGGAAGTGGCTCTCGTCCAAGAATTCCAGGAAGTGTTCACTGAGAAGCTAGGCAAGTTCAAGGGATCCCCCATATCGTTTAACCTCTGCCCAGATATTGCGCCCATTTGCCTTAAGCCCCGTCGAGTGCCTTTTGCACTCAAACCAAAGATTGACGAACAATTGGACAAATTAATAGCCCAAGGCATGTTGGAACCGATTGACCATGCCCGATGGGAGACCCCAATAGTAACCCCCATAAAGCCTGATGGATCTCTGAGAATTTGTGGGGATTACAAGGCCACCCTAAACCATGCACTTCAGCAGAGCGCTTACCCTGTGCCTGTGGTCCAACACCTACTGCACTCCCTTGGGGGCGGGAAAATATTCGCAAAATTGGACCTAGCCCAGGCATATCAGCAGCTGCCTGTAGATGCAGAGACCGCAGAAGCCCAAACTATAGTCACGCACAGAGGGGCATTTAAGTGTAATAGACTCCAGTTTGGAGTGAGCATAGCACCTGGCATCTTCCAAAGTCTGATGGAGAGATTGCTACAAGGCATAAAAGGGGTCATGCCATATTTCGATGATGTCTTGATAGCTTCCCCCACTAGAAGTCTACTAGAAGAGTGGCTAAGAATGGTCCTCCAAAAATTTAAAGATGCTGGCCTGAAGGTCAAGAAGGACAAGTGCCAACTATGTATGGAGAGGGTGGAATTCCTTGGTTACCTTCTTGACAAAAGGGAATTCACCCTACTGAGAAAAAATTGGCTGCAATAAAAAACACCCCAAGACCTAGGAACAAAACAGATCTTCAAGCCTTCCTGGGACTTATTAACTTTTATAACATCTTCCTACCCCAGAAGGCGACTGTTGCTGAACCCCTGCATAGGCTCCTCGATAAGAAGGGTTCCTGGGTCTGGGGACATCGAGAAAAGCGAGCTTTTAAGCAAGTTAAAGACCTTTTAACATCCGATGCCATATTGATACAATATAACGAGACTTTACCCTTAAACGTCACCTGTGATGCCTCACCGTTTGGAGTAGGAGCCATCCTGAGCCACGTCCTGCCAAATGGCACTGAGGCACCCATTGCATTTTTTTTCCAGAACTTTATCTAGAACTGAAAGAAACTGTAGCCAACTAGATAAAGAGGCTCTTGCTATTGTGGCTGCGATCAAACGATTCCATGTGTACGTGTATGGAAGGTCCTTTTCTATAATCACCGATCATAAACCATTACTGGGCATCTTGGTGGGGGATAAACCAACTCCCCATATCTTATCGCCAAGAATGACACGCTGGTCAGAGTTTTTAGCCGCATACAACTATCAACTGCAACACCGACCGGGGAAAGCCATCCCCCACGCTGACACCCTGAGCCGCTCACCGCTACCAGAAGTCATAGACGACCCAGCTGCAACCCTAGCTGTACAACAGATCAAGACACTCCCTTCACCACCACTGACTGTGCAAGACATCGCATCTGAAACAAAGAAAGACCCTTGTTTAGCATGAGTCCTCAGCTGGGTAGAAAGAGGTTGGCCTGACAACAAACTCAATGACACCTTCAAGCCCTTCAAGCACAGGCAGACAGAACTTTTCACCCCAAAGGGATGTGTGTTATGGGGAGACAGAGTCATCATCCCAGAAAGACTACGGCATAAGGTCCTAAAACTATTGCACGATGGACATCCGGGCATCGTGCGGATGAAAGCACTAGCAAGGAGCTACGTTTGGTGGCCAGGTTTAGATAAGCAAATAGAGACCTGGGTGGCCACCTGCAACAAGTGCCAGGAAACATGCTCAGCTCCACCAAAAGCACCACCAACGGAATGGGAAGCACCCCGAGGTCCTTGGTCCCGTATCCACATCGATTTTGCGGGACCCACCAAAGGGCATACATTTCTCATAACAGTGGATGCCTATTCCAACTGGCTTGAGGTCCACAAAATGAAGAACACCACCACAGAAGCAGTCGTTAAAAAACTGAACAGACTATTTGCCACACACGGCTTGCCAGACATCTTGGTTTCAGACAATGGCCCACAGTTCACCTCCCTGGCATTTGAATAGTACCTAGCAGACCGGGGGATAAGCCATGCTTTAACATTGCCGGCTCACCCTTTGGCCAATGGTAGGGCTGAACGAATGGTCCAGTTCATAAAGAAAACCTTACACAAGATGGAACAAGGGAACATCCACGACAAGGTAACCAGGATGCTTCTCCTCCAACATATTACTCCAAACAGCACCACAAACAAAACCCCAGCTGAACTCCTGATGGGCTGGAAACTTCGATCACATCTTGACCGTCTATACCCTGCCTATATGCCGGAAAAACCTCTGGGTTCCAGTAGCAAGCTTCGCATATTCAAGGTAGGCGACCTGGTCTTTGCAAAAAACCTTACTGGTGACCCATTGTGGGTCCCCGCTACCATAACTCAACTTACAGGTCCCCGTTCCTACCGTTTACAAACTGATGATGGGAGACTGTGGAAGCGCCACATAGACCAATTACATTCCAGGCTGGCACCTACCCCTTTCACAAGTCCTGGAACCTAAACCAGGGGGGGAAGGGAAATCGAAGAGGCCGTAAATGAACTAGTACCTGATCCAGTACGTGAAACTCAGCAAGCAGTGTGACCAAGCCTGGAATATTCACCTTTCGAAGAAGAGCCGGGACAAATGGTCATCTCACCGTGTAGCAGCACGGTGGCATCAGCAATTCCAGAGAATCCAGATAACAGCCTTGACGGGAGTAGAGATGACAATGCCGAGTCACCCAATGGAGAAGTCAGATCACCGTTACCGCCGAGTCTAACAAACAGCCCACCGGAACCAGAGTCCGGCCCAAGACCGATGGAGCAACATAGATCAGGCAGGCAGTGAAATGACCTGCCTACCTGCGAGAATACATCACCCCACCCTTGAGACAGAACCTAGGGGGGAGGGGTTTCCGAACTAAGCAAACTCATTAGCTTGCAACTCTAATAGTTTTCCTTCCACGACAGGCTCGTAAACCTGTACTTCTGATTGGCCCGCTTGTAGCGGATCGTGATTGGTTGGTTTTGGCTGATCTGATTGGTTGATAGCGGGTCATTGCTGATTGGATGCTCCCAGCGCGGCAAACTCAAATCATTGGGTGTTGTGACAGCAGCCGGCTCTATAAAAGGAGCTGCTGCTGCCCTAGTATTTCGCTCTGTTCTGAAGTCACTAATAAAGAGTTGGAGTCACTATTCAATGCCTCGTCTCTGTTCCTTGTGCCCACTCTCCCAGATCTAACAAAATCATTATACTTGTATCTTTTGTCCATTCTTTTTCAATTGTCTATTTATCTTTTCTCTTTAATACAAATTTTTTCCTGTAATCAGTGGTTGAAGTATGACGCCTTTCTATCTTTCCCCCAAATTTAACACTTAAAATAATGCATAATTTCCATTCTAATTTTGCTTAGTACATTCTACATAACATTTTAAAATAAAAAACATAATAACCTTATAGTATAGTAAAAACAATGTTCCATAACAAATTAATTAATTAAACTCTATTATTAAATCTTAGACATTTTACACATTCCCTACAATATTCTATTAATACATATAATATTCCAATTTTCTAACTCTATTTCAAATACAAATACTATGATACAATCTTGTGTACTTTTGCAGAATTGTTTTTTAAATTGTATTTTACCCTTTGTCTCTAAAAAACCTGTTTTTTAACATCTTGTTTTAAGCCTCTATAACTTCTCTTCCCCTTTTCCCTTCCTTTCTTGTCAAATATAGCCTTTTTACCCCCCATCTCTCAATCTCCGTCCTTTTAATCTCCCTTCTG
This sequence comes from Hydrophis major, assembly GCA_033807585.1. Taxonomy (NCBI): domain Eukaryota; kingdom Metazoa; phylum Chordata; class Lepidosauria; order Squamata; family Elapidae; genus Hydrophis; species Hydrophis major. The sequence continues at coordinate 322,350,994 of CM066328.1, read as the reverse complement.
TTGTATTCCTCTTTTCTGTTGCTTTCTGACATTAGATCGATTTTTCACCTTATTTTTCCCTTTCTTGGTTGTTTTTTTAGATCTTGAATTCTCCATTTTCTTTCCCCCTTTTCCCTTTTCTTCATCAACTAAAATTATTTGTCCATTAAAGATGGCTTCTTCTTCTTCATCCCAGCTTTCTTATTGTTGTATTTCCTGATAAGTAGAAATCACCATTTCTAAGAAGTGAAAAACAGATCCAGAAGGGCCCTTGCCTTCTTGTTCCTCTTCTTTTAGATTTTTAAATTTCATTTTCAATTCTTCCACAGATAACACCATTGTGAGATTTTTTTTTTTAAATAATCCAAATGTTTTTAATCTTTCAAAAAATAGTTTGCAAAAGTCCCAAAGTCATCAAGCAATCCAAATCAACACAAACTGTTTCATTTAGCACTTTCTTCTTTTAATATTTTCTCTTCCTGGGGTAGAGTTCAATTGCACAATTCCACAATGATTTTTTAGAAGTCTTATTGCAGTTAATCTCTGATCTTATAAACTCCAAGCAGTCTCCTCCAGCAGCATCTTAATATAAATCATTTACCTCTCCCTTCCCACTTATAGCAAAAAGATTTTGATTTTTAAATATCAATGTTCAGAAATCTTTAATGTCCCCTTGGCTTTAATTTTCAAAATTAGTTACCTTCTGTTGCTAAAGCGGGTGTTTCCGATTTCCATTGCTATCTCCATAGGGAAGGAGACTGAAGAAAAAAAAAAACTTTCCCTTTTCACTTTCATCCGCAGGTTTTTGCAATCTTCTTGGGAAACAATGTATCCTTTAGAGAGCTAGATTTCCAGGGTGTTCAGATGTTACTTATTGTCCCGGTTCAACCAAAAACTTTCACTTTCTCAACTTCCTCCTGCACAAACTTGTCCAGCTGAGAGGTCCTTTGTGGCGGCCATTGCTGACCGCCGCTCCACCGCCTTTGGAAAAGGGAGTTTAGCCGGCTGAGGGAGGGGGTTGCGATGCCCCCAGACCCCTGCCCGGATCTCCCCTGTCTTCAGTTATCCTTACAGTATAACTATAGCCTCCAAATCCAGCTGGATCGGAGGCACTCCAGCAGCAAGCGCAGCAGGGATCGTGCACAAACGTGAATTCCTCTGAAGCCTGACAAACCAGAACTCCCCTCTGTCTCTATCTCTGACAGCTCCATTCCCTCTTCCCACTCGGAGCTCTCCAGCTGCCTTGATACTGGCCCTGACTCAGTGGGCTTCAATTTTTTTTAACTACTGGTTCTGTGGGCGTGGCTTGGTGGGCATGGCAGGGGAAGGACACTGTAAAATCTCCAGTCATAGGGGGTATTTGCTGGTTCTCTGAACTACTTAAAATTTCCGCTACTGGTTCTCCAGAACTGGTCAGAACCTGCTGAATACCATCTCTGCCCTGACTCCCATTCTGCCTCCTCATCTGATTCGGCTGCTGGAAGGGCTGGCAGCCGACAGGCCATAATGGGCATCTTGCTTTTACCTCAGACTGTAATGTCTTTGGTTGGCCTTGACCTTCAATGTAAATAATAATATTTTTTTTTAAAAAAAAAAGCTCATCTGTTTTATGCTCATTGCCTGATAGCAGTGTATTTCATCAAAATGTCTATGCAGAAGTGCAACTCATAAGATTGACTTTTGCTTATACATAAAGGGAAGAAGACAAATATTACTAGCATTTCTTAAGGAGAAAACTACATCTGCAGATTAACATCTCACCTGGCCTGACCTCAAAGTCCCTAATCATTCAGAAGTATTAATTAAAGAAGCAAGCATTCTCCTTATCATTAAAGTGGTCACTGCCAGTTCTTAACCTCTAAGTGCTCATGACCTGAACAGAAACTAAAGAGAAGTCAGTAAATATTTTAGCACAGAGACAGAACTTCCCTCAGGAAAACAGTTCATGGTGTTCAGAAGAGAGGAAGAGAGTGATCTGCTACAGGCCTTCTTTTTTCTCTGATAAAAACATGTCTGCAGCTCAACTTTCTCATCAGATTCTACTCTTTACACTTACAGGGACATTTTGAGTTGTCTCTAGAAATCTTGGAGGATTTTTAGCTGACATTTCCCAAGAAATATGGAGTTTAGTGGTATTTGTTTCTCCCTTGTCAACATTGAGACTTGGGTTTGGGATAGGGTACTCATGTTTACAACTCTCCCTTTGTGTAGCCTCTTGAGATTAATTAAACTATAACCAAAGTGAGTGGCATGCTTATGTAACTGAAGGAATTGGCAGGAATGCAGGAAAAGGCCTTGTCAGGTTGCCACACCTGGGCTGTGCAAGTCTCTGTGAAACAATTGACCTTTTAACAAAAAATGCATGTTACCTAAGATGTTCTCCATATTCAAAGACTGGGAAACAGCCAATATATCTCCAATTTTTAAAAAATATCTGAACAGAATTCAGTAAGTTATAGGCCAAACAGTGTAGCATCTCCTGCAAGTAAACTGGTAAAAACAACCTATTTATCAAGTAATGAAGAACAATCTTGATTTCTTTCCTAAAAATGTTGAATGTTGTAGCGTTTGGAGAGGGGGAGGGGATGTAAATAAACCTGTCAACTGAAGGTGTTGTTATGTTCTTAAATCATTCATATACTTTTAGGAAATTGTTCTTAATATACTTATCAGTCACAATAGAACAATTTTTCTTATGATGAAGGTGAGTAACAAGTTTGGTCTATGAGGCTGACATCAATTGGTACACCCAGCTAGAGGGGTGGTTGGTTGTAAACAGACAGTTGTCCACATAATTGTATTCACATGTTCAGACACAGATACATTTCATTCACTTGTTTAATGTTCTTGAGAAGAGCAGCTGTAGGAAGAATGGGAAATAAGGCACTTCCCTAGGTACAAAGAACCTTTGATTCCCCACAGATTTTCTGTATAACTCAACTATTTCAAGCAGAGTCACTGGAGATCTGGATTCCTCCATTAGCACTGGGAAATCAGCCAAGTATTTTGATCAGACTGATTAACTGGACAGAAAGAAAAGTTTAAAAAAAGGCAAACATTATTAAGGAGCCTTCCATGATTACACATTTTTATTTTTATTTCATTTTTGGGGGTCAAAACCATATGTGGTCTGAGGTTCATGGGTTACCAACCGTCCCATATGAATTAATAATTGACTTAAAAAAAACCCACACAACTTGAAAGCATAAGATAGGAGTCAATGATCAGTTCACACAATGGCAGATTATAGATGTGAAACTAGTCTTTTAAAACTTATCTGTAAGTTTTCTGATTAACACTAAATTATTCAGAGTAATATAAATTAACAAGGAATTTAAATGTTTTATGTTTGATTATTTTCAAATGTTGATGTGGGCTGTTGTGGGTATTTTTTCTTTAAAATAGGAAAAAGCAGATAGAAATATTCTAATCAATTAATAATTACTTCAGAAATTGTTCATTAATTTGGTCAGAAGCAGATCCCTAATTAAATCTTACAGGCTGTACTAGTTTATTACTTAACTTTAGGACTGGAATTGTGAAATTGATCTAGGGGAATGAATAAAAATGTTTTATTGAAAGAAGGCATAAGAATAAGTTAGTTTATGAAATGTGGCAATTTAATTTAATGGTGTCTTGTTCCCCCCACCAACTGAAATGAGTAAATGATATCAAGTCCATTATAGGGTGACTATTAAAAATATCAGGGAGAAGGGAGAAATTGCATGAGTTGTTATGAATTATATCACAAAATTCTAGTAAATACCCATGACTCTTACATAAAAATGTTCTATGCAGTAATTGCAGAAGTTTGCTTCTTTGTAACTGAAGCAAAGTAATGAACCTACACTGAACCTATGAATTTCATTTAAGGGTCATTAAATGTTACTCAAAGACCTGAAAAACCAGGTTAGCATAAAAAACAATGGTTAGCCTATATCAGGGGTGTCAAACTCATGTCATCATGGTAGCATCACATGCTGTATTGGGACTTCCCCCCCCCTTTGCTAAACTGGGTGAGGGCATGGCCAACATGTAATGTATCCGCTCTGTGGCCTGAGAGTTTAACAGCCCTGGTCTATATGGTTGGTCCAGGAGTAAAAAAAAATGAGTTGATTATGTGATAGCACATAATCAGTCAGTCAGTCAGTCTGTCAATCAGATATTACTCAAATGTATGACAGAGCAAATAACATGGGCACTTCCTTCAGGAAATCATTTTCTCTTTTATATGCCCTTTGTCATCATTAGATTATTTTTAGATACCATTTTACAGGGTTTTTAAAAAAAATAAATTAAAATAAAATAAATTGCTATAAATTGGGCAGGTAGATTGTAAATGGCAGAATTTATCTGACACGTGTGACCTGAAACTTACAGGATATTTCACAAGTTTAAATGGCTCCAGTCTATGCAGGGGGTTTGTAGAGAGTGGGAGATGTGTACACACTTGTCAAAAAAAGGTAAGATAATCACTACTGCTGCACAATTGGAACATTGCCCTCTTTGTACGTATGTTGTACATTAAAGGAACTTTAATCACATGATCATGGTTACCATCTTGGAAGGGCTTTCTCCCTATAGGAGAAAAGAGATAGACCTTGGGGGAGTTATGAAAGATAATTTTCCAGGATGCTCATAATATAAGCCCTACCCCCAAAATAAGCCCCAGTTAACATTGTTAGCCAGATTGATGTATTTAATATTGTATTTCCCCCCCCAAATAAGACCTAACTGGAAAATAAGCCCTAATGCATCTTTTTGAGCAAAAATTAATATAAGACTGGGTCTTATTTGCCTACATTGCCACAGGTGATCGAAGTCCACCCCCCCCCCTTGAATTCAGTTAACTCTTATCAATTTAGTTCTAGCCATTAGTTGACTAAATTCTTGTGAATAGGTTTCAGCAATAAATCTTCTTAATGGGAACTAATGGGCGATCCTCATTCTTTGCATCTGAACCTCTCTCACAAACATCCTAAGTCTTTGCGTCCTGCTGCTGTTGCTCCCCTCCCCCACTCCTCTTCCTCCATTCCACCTTAAGGGTTTAGTCATGCAAAGTTCTTCGCTTCAACATCAAGTGAGAATTTTTCTCCAATTCTGTTCGCTCAAGTCTGTCTTTTTATGTCTTGCCTGAAGTTTAAGCACACAAAGTCATTGCCCAGCCAAAATTTGCAAAATTATTTATAATTTGTGTTATTTGTTCATTCCTTTAATAATGCTGGAAAAATAGACAAAGAGCAATTTATAAAAACATCAAACATAAATAATAGGAAACACAAAAGCTAAAATCTCAACATTAAAAAAGAGTTTTAAATTTATTTCTGAAGGAACAAAACAAATAGCTATGGAAATCAAGGGGGGAAAAGCTACCTTGTAGTTATTTTATATATTTCATGTTATATCGCAAAAGCTCTATTCTGAAGATTAAACCAAGTGAAGGAAATTAAGGCTGCTTATAGCTATAGTATTTTAATATTTTTCCAACAATTTTGAAACCATATGCGATTAATTAATTGAAACTAATCTTTTTAGCTGTAATTCATTGTAGGAACTGTTGTATTAAATCTATGGTAGTAAAAAACCTGGAAAGGATATGGTATCACCTTCTCTGACTAACAAATTTTATTAAAAGACGTAATTAATAGGAAAAGATTCCTGACATAAAAATTAAGAATTATTTTGGGAAACCCATCTCTTACCATTATATTTGACAGTAACCAGGAGAGGGCAGTATAGGACAGCAAAGTCAGCAGCATTTTTTTTTCTTTTTCTTTTCTTTTTGCTCCTTCATCTGCTGAGAATACTGCAAATTCACCATTCTCCCAGGAGTGATAGGATCTGTTTACAGTCGATTTTTATTTTAAAAAAAATTAAAATGGGAACCTTTCAGAGTAACTGTGGCCATTTACCTACAAATATTTGAAAACAGTGAAAATTTATGTGGACTTAGCCGTATAAACCTTTATACAATGTATGAGTTTTCTTCAAAATAGCACAGACTTTGAACACATACCAAGAATCTTATTTTCTCTTTTAACAGTATCCAAATCTTATAATTAGGGATCCTGTGGGAGAAAACTGACTTTCACAATGTCTTATTTCTTTGCAATTATTCTTTAGAATGGCCTTGCTAAACAAATCTCAGAATGGATCCTTCTACAATTCCTGTAATCCTCAACCAGCATGGCTATTAGATGATGCATTGAATCATTTTGGAGGCCATCAAATCTGGACAACACTGCATGAGAATATACTCCACCACTGAATCACATGCTTTTGCCAAACAGCTTTTTACACTTTTATTTATTTATTTTATTGATGCTTCTGATTTATAGTCTTGGTTTATATTGGTTGTATTTCTGTTACAGGTAGTTCTTCTTTGATGATTGGTTGATGTTACAATGGTGATGAAGAAGGAACTTTGCATTGAATCCCTGCATTTATAACCTATAAAGCAAAGCAAAGCTAAGATAAGGGCATTAAGTGGTTTCTCTTAGCAACAGTTTTGCTTAATAACTGAGTCTGAATAGCCAGTCCAAATTGTGGTCGCTAAATGAGGATTGTCTGTACTCTTTTGTAATCTGCCCTGTTGGGAATGGGCAGAAATAGTTTCTAAAATAAGATAAGTGAATGAAAAGAAAACAGTGCATCTCAGAAGTAAACAGGCTGGCTTTATATGAGCAAGTTTAAAAGGTTAAATAGCTGAACTAACATTGAAATTGTTAGTGATAGTCAGTATAAATGCACACTTAGCAGTGAAAGCTGACTGATTATTTGGGTCCATTTACTATCTTTCCACCAACCTAGTTTATAGCATTATTGTTGAGAAAGCTCAACAAGTTTGAAAGGGAAAAGATAGATGTAATTAATCTATCAATAATAGAAATATACAGTCTTCTTATGGGCATTTTGAAATGCTGCCATTCACTTTTATTTTGTGATTTTAATTTATTGCAGTAGAAACACAGATATTTGTACGAGAAAATTATAATGTGTACAATGTTAGCACGCTTATCTTTCATTCTGGAGACTTGGTACCAACTTTCTAAAAACAAAAGAAAGAGCAAAGGAAAAAAAAATCTATATGTCAGTGTAGACATATAGCAGCTGCTTAACATGCATTATATGTACCTGTATCTTAAATGTTATATGCAAAAGGAAATAGGGGGAAAATATGTGCAAACACACTGCTCTCACATGCTTATCAAAACTAGCTGTGTAAATCATGGTACGTTGTACAACATAGTTTATTTATCAATAGAGAAAAATGGAAATTTAAGCAAGTTGATTGCTGTAGATTTTCTGATTCCTTAAAACGTTTAAGCTGTCTATTTTATCAATGATGAGGAGGTGATTCTCCCAGTCTATGTGACTGACTGTTAGATGATATATAGAAATGAAAGTATGCATTTTTGTTCAGTGGAGCTGGATAGTTTTGGTGCTTTCAATTATATGTGTGGGGGACAGAGATATAGATCCACGTTAATGCCAAGAAGCTGGAAATGTGACAATAGCACCCTAAAATTACTCTTCCAACTATAGTTGGCTACTTTGTTATTCAGATATATTCTTTTCAAATACTTTTTATTACGCTATAAAATGCAAAATACAAAAGTAAATAGAAGAGCAGGGAGTGGGAGGGGAAAGGGGAAAGAGAAGTGAGGAAAGGTAGGAAAAAGAAAAGAAAAAGAAGCATTGACTTCCAACTCTCTGCTGCAGTAGAATAAGGCATTAACATCAAATCACAGCCTTTTGTTTTTCCATAATAATATGAACAAGTCATTTCTATAAAGATCTATCAATTTAATCTATAAAACTGAAAGTCAAAGTTGCATTCTTTTTCACATCAAGCATGAAATTCAGAAATGGTTTCCATGTGGAAACAAAAGTACTTAAGTTCTTTTCTTTAATCAGAGTAGTCAGTTTTGCCATTTCAGCCAACTCCATCAACTTCTGCAACCATTCATCCATAGCAGGAATCAAAGTGTCCTTCCATTTTTGTGCATGCAATAGTCTTACTGCTGTCAACATATATAGTAACAAACTACTATTTTTTTTTCCAGTTCTTTTTCCATTAGTCCCAAAAGGAAATGGTCTGGTTTCATTTTTGTCTCAATTTTCAGGATTTTCTATATTAGAGTGTGATTTTTTTTTTTTTTGCTTTATCACATGTCCACCATAGATGATAAAAAGACCCTTCTTCATTTTTATTCTTCTAGCATTCATTTGACATGCCTTTATACATCTTGAATAGCTTATCTGGTGTTAAATATATCCTTATTATAGCATGCAAATTTATTACAAAATTGCAATTTATAAAATCCTGGCATAGAAGAAAGCTAGATATGAAATGGCAAAGCCAGGTACCAGGGTGGATCTGAGCATGAATCTACATACATTTATAGCATTATTGTTGAGAAAGCTCCATGTGCTCACTTGAGCACCAAGATAAAAGGAGGGAAGGTAATTAATCAGTCAATAATAGAAATTTGCAGTCTTCCTAAGGGTGCTTTAAGATGCTGTCATTCACCTTTATTTTGTGATTTTAATTTATTGTATCGCAAAAATAGATATTGGCTTTGGAAAAATATAATGTGTAAAATGGTAACAAACTTATCTTTTATTCTGGACACTTGGAACCAACTTTCTAACAAAAAGAAAGCATGGGTGGTGGTGGAAATCTTTGTCAGCATAGACATATAGCAGCTGTTTAACATGAATAATGTACCTGTATTTGTAATGGTATATGCAAAAGGAAATACTGGGAAATATGCTTACATTTGCTTCTTACATTTGCTTATATTACTAAGAATAAGGAGACAAGGGAGGTAAGGTGCAAAGTGGTATAGCCACTGCTGTTGAAAAACAGGGACTGCCCAACCTTAACTGGTGGAAGAAGCTTCTTGACTTGTGAATCTAACTTTTTTTGTAATGCCCAAAGAGAGCTACCCTCTCTTTTTTTCAATCTTTTCCTTCCCAGTTATCTCCCTTCCTTTGACTCTATTCTGTTGTGTTTCTACTTTTATCTTTCCTCCCCACCTCTAATTTCCCCTTCACGTTCCTTTGACTGCTTCTTCTAGATGGTGGGTACATGTGTGGGCATGTGGGCGCACAAGTGGAGACACTGGGATTATGTGACATTGATTTGTGTACATGAGAGAGAGCAGTATATACAGATGGAAGATCAAACAATTTTATAAATAGGGCATTTTGTTTGGCAGGCAATTAATTTTAATCAGTCATTCAGTTAAATCAATTAACTGGGGTTTTTTGGGGGGGGCATTTCTGGTCCTGACTTTTGGGGGAATATGGATTCTATACACACCAACAAAAGTAACACAGGCACAATTTACTATTGTGAAGAAGGAAAAATCTCCAGGATTAATTTCAGTTGGATATCTTCTAGGCTGACACAGCAAGGAAATTGGGCAGTGTACATTATGGATTGTGGAAAAGTTCTTTTTTTTTTTAAATTACTGCTAGAACCATGGATGAGTAGATAATGTTAAAAAAGCTGTAAACCGATCTGCAGATCTGGACTATCAGCAGTATCAGAACCCATTTGCCTTCATCTGAAACAAATAGCACCATGGTTCCTAAGGTTGGCAGAGAAATACTGCTGGATTCAGAAGAATTATATCACAGTCTTCCTGCTGCCATTGTCCATTGGCTTTCGTATTCCCACATCTTCAACTAACAAGCACTGGCTGAAATGCAGTGTTAGATGCTTGCAAAAATCCAAGAATTACAATAGTTGCAGTTATGAGGTTTTCTGTATGTCTTTGCTGCCATCTAATGGTCAACTGGATACTGCATACCAGATCTGTTAGCTTTACTGTAGAGCTGGCAAATGCACATCTGGAGTATACCAACTTGGAGAATGTTGCCTTGCAACAACTGAGTCCAGATGTGTGCATTTTCAAACCTGCATTTTCCCCATTTACCTGAATTGGGGGAGGGGAAAAGTAATTAGAAAAGCAATACAAATCTTTCAAGTTACTGAACTGTCACTCATGTGAAGCAAATACAGTAGGTAATTCCCAACCCCCTCCCTGTAATGGAGCTTGCCAGCAAGATGACAATGAACCCAAGATATTCAATGTTCTAATAAAATAGTAATGCTGCAAGGTCAGCGTCTCATAAAACATTTACAATCTGTAGCTAATAAAGTGTAAACAAGAGACTTAAGTCCTGCTGCTGCTTCGGCTGATAAGAAAAGAAGTTTGGAGATTAGTGGAAAGATTATTCCACACAGGTTATATTGAGGTTCATTAACCGCCTATCTGTCTTCTCATTTGTTCCTGGAAATTTGGAGGGATATGGAATTGGACCCTTGGAAAGAAGCCTTGTCTCTTAACAAATGTTACCACCATCCTGTCAGGAATGAGTTGCCAAGCAGCAGAGGGATGTTATCATCAATGAACCCAAAGAAAGTGACTTGCCAAGGAAAGGCATCATTTAGAACATACTGTAAGAGCTCTGCTGGATTAAACCAAGGATCCAGCATCCTGTTTCCCCCAGTGACCAGTCAGAAGCCTTAGCACAGATGATATGAGCTTTACGAGCTTCCTTCCTGGCCTTTAAAAGCATTAGCACATGCAAACAGAAGAAACTGCTTTGTGATATACAGTTGGTCCTTCGGAGTTCTCAAGATTGCCTAACCAAGGCTTTCTGGGTGTGAAAATTCATTTAAAGGAGAGCTAAACCCAATCTCCAAATTGGATTGTTCTTTTGGATCAAATCCTCAAGTCAGTTCAGCTCCTCAGACTGAACAGGATCAAGATTAGATTGACTGAACAGGATCAAGATTAGATTGCACATCCATTCAGTTTTTTTTCTGAATGGGATGGAGTTCTTGAATCTGATTACACAATCCAGTTCAGATTTGTTTGACAGCCTGATTCAGAATTTTAAATTGGGCTAGATCTTCCAACTCCTTTAGATACAATCTCACAAATCTCGATTATGCTTTGCCTGATTTCCAGGCTTTCAAACCATAATTTTTCTGTCTTCCTCTGAGAGGTTGCAGATTAAATCTTAGGCCTTCTGAAGGTAAATCAGGATCTGTATCACTAAGCTATGACTTTCTTTCAATCCACTCTCAAAGAGCTAAGAAAGATGGAGAAGGGCACAAATGACTCTAATAGTTGTGATCCCTATAAAGAGTGGGTGTGTTAGTCTGCTATATATATGTTCCATATGCAATCAATATTGTTTGTGTCCAGTGATGCCCACCTGATCTTAAACATTGGGTCAGATACCATGCATGTTCCAGAATTGACAATGAGAACATAATAAGTAGTTTTCTTCCTCTTCTTCCTCCTCCTCCTCCTCTTCTCCTTTCCTGAGCACCATTAGCCTTTGTTGAACTGTTACAAATCCAAGAGCAGTCACTAACACTCCAATTAATCCATATCCCTGCCAGCAGTGCTCAGGATGATGCCATTCTCTTGCATAGATTTGCATGTTTAGTGCAGGACAGAAGCCTTTGGATGAACAATTGCACGTAAGTGATTCCTGGAATCATGGCTCCTGCAGAAGCCAATGCATATTGAAATGCACGCCCAACAGGCCAATATCATTTCAGAAACATCAGGTTATCGAGAGCTTAAATGGGACTTATCCAGAGCACCCACGTAATTGACCCTCTGATTTTAGCAAACCATGAGCAAGCTTTTTTTTTTTTAAGGAAAAGAAGATGTGTCATATCACAAAGCATCAGTTTTACGTGTTCTTTATCCTGAACCTAAGATAAAGACGGATGATCAGCTTCCAAACACAAACTTACTCATCCTTTCTTATTTAGAACCACTCTCCTCACCTAGAAAACTACAATTGTTTGCATGATTCCTAAAGGCCGGTAGGTACACATGAATGCTTTCCTTTGAAACATGTGCCATTGCTCACCAAACCCACCCACCCACCCACAAAACCAACAATAATTTTTTTTCAAGACTTCTTAGTGATCTACCTGCATATAATTGCTTTTACTGTTTTTTTTATATTTCCCTTTTAAAATTATTTAAATAAATGGACATTTTATCTTAAAAAAAAAAACAGTAACAACAACTGATGAAATGATGCTAGGATGTTCTGTCTGTCTGTTTTCATCTGGGTCTTTGGCCAATTTGCCTGTGTGATTTGCTTTTTTCTTTCTGCTAATGGCTGTTTTGCCTTCTGTGAAGTTGGCATTTTGTGGTACCGTACAAGGACAAACGTCTGATTGGAACCAAAGCTTACACCCTTTGTTGCCTGAACCCATTTTTGTGGCCAAGTTAATTTTCTCTGATTTTCATCAGTTAGACTTCTGATATTGCAAACAGAAAAGAGATTCCATTTGTATTCTGGGATACAGAAGTTACTGTTCCTTTATGCTTGAGTAAAAAAAAAAAAAAAAAAAAGGATTTTTCACTTCTTTGCCTTCTGGCTTGTGTATTGCCATTTCCACTATGAGTGTCATTTTTGGAAATGCAGTGCCCTCCCAGTAGTTAAGAATATCTTAACTAAGGGGAAAGAAAAGTGAGGGGAGAGGGGAAAAAGAAAAAAAAAGCATTGACTTCTGACTCTGGTGCAGTAGAATAAAACATTAACATTGAACCTCTACTTTAATAATATAAACTAGCCATTTCTATAACAACACAATCTAAGCAGCAAAACCTAAAATCAAAGTTTCCTTTATTTCCACCTCAAGCACAAAGTCCAGAAGCGGTCTCCATGTAGCAACAAAAACACTTATATTTTTTTCTTTGATCAAAACGGTCACTTTAGCCATCTCTGCCAACTCCATCAACTTCTGTAGCCATTCGTCCATGGTAGGAATTGAAATATCATTCCATTTTTGTGTGTACAGTAGTCAACCTATATAAAATCAAAGTTCCATTTTTTTCCAAGTCTTTTTCCATTAACCACAAAAGAAAAGTTTCTGCTTTCATCTTTGTCTTTGTTTTAAGAATTTTTTGTATTAAAATATGAACCTTACTCCAAAATTTCTTTACTTTATCACATGTCCACCATAAATGATAGAAGGTTCCTTCTTTACTTTTACATTTCCGACATTCATTTGAATGCTACACATTCATTTCTGTAATAAGGTTCACTTCATTATCTCCCCGCTCACCTCTGTGTATGTGTGTGAGAGAGAGAGAGAGAAAGAGAGAGAGACAGACAGACAGACAGACAGACAGACACACAGAGAGACAAAGAGAATCCCTATTATTGGATTGTATGACATGGGTCATTTTATTTTAGGCAAAATCTACTTTTTACCTACTTAAAACCTAGGAAATGTATGCATTCTGGTCTTAACAAAATCAGAAACATTTGCTTCCACATATATCTGTGTAGAGTTGGGTTACAATTGTGCAGTTGTGCCCATAAAAATGTAGTCGAGCTATACTACACTGTGGTATATGATATAGTCATAAGTAAATCTGGGATTCTTCATAGCTGATTTTTACAGCGCGTGAGTTCGCATATTGAAAATGAGATTTTATTTCAGAACTCAAACTGTTATTTGGTGTATACATTACTTAGCTGTGGGGGAAAGGGTTTGGGTCACCTAGGGAAAGGTTATTCCTGCATGGATAAATAATAAGGAGGCATAAGGGAATAAGAGCAAGACAATGTACTGAAGTTTTGCTACTAAGGATTTTGCTGTAAGACAATAGACTTCAGGTAATCTTAACAATTTACCATTTCCTGACAATTCTTTGGCTAGATCCATTTAAAAATGAGCATAACAAGTTTGTGTTGTTTAACCATGATTAAACCTGGCTAAAATCATGATTAACCATGGCTAAACTAAAAAGGACAAGGTAAAAATGTTGTGTAGGCAGATTGGTCCCAAGAAGAGACGCGAGGCGAGTGACTTTTAAAAGCTCTTTATTAGTTAGGTAGATCTGCTTGCTTGGCTCGGATCAGCAGCGGCTTATATTGGTCTTGCACAGGGTGCTGCAGCCAATGGCAGCCGTTCGAATCTCCCGCGATCGGCTCGGCCAATCGCAGTTGCTTCATAACGGCCAATCAGTGCCGCACACTCGACCAATCAGGTTGCTGTGCGTCTCAGCCAATCCGAATGCAGGTTACAAGAATGCAAATGCAGAACACCCCTCCCCTTTTGGTTCAGTCCTACATAACGTAGTCCCGTAAGTAGGCGGGGCTCCGTACTTGTCTACTGGACTTGCGCAGGTTAGTTGTTCCTTGGTCTCCGGCCGGTTCGGTCGGGTTCTGTGTTGCTCTCCGCCTCATCGATGAAACGCCTGGAAGAATGAGTCGGGCCTTTCGCCACAGCTCCCTCCCGGTCTACCTGGGCTGGTTGAGCTGCTGGCTTCTTTGTTCCTGCCTGATCTTTCCGGGCTGGTGGAACTGGCTTGGCTGTACCTTCCAGGTGAGGCTTCGGGCTGGTCGTCTGTCTCTTGTGAGTATTGCTGGTTTCTTTCTTGTTGGGTTTGTTTGTTTTGCGTTGCGGGGTTTTCTTCTCTTCCTTGGTTGCTGTTTGGGTTTCCCCTTCCCCCTCTGGTTTCCGTGTCAGTTGTATTTCCCGCGTTGGTTCTCGATCTTAGCTGATTGATGTGTCTTTTCCATGCTCATCCATCGGTTGTTTGTAGCCAGTACGAGTGGGGACCCGTTACCTGGGTTATAGTTGCTGGTACCCAGAGTGGGTCCCCTGTGAAGTTCTTGGCGTATACTGTGTCAGCCGGTGCGAACGTTCGGTGCTTGCTGGATGAGTTGGGGGGTTTCTTGGGGTTGTATGTGGGGTGTAGCCTGTCTAGTGGGGACCTTAATTTCCTCCCCATTAATAGTTCTGCCGGGCTTTTGTTGGTTGTCGTGTTTGGAGTTATATGTTGTATAAATAGCATTTTATTAATCTTTTCTTGTATTTCCCCGGTTTCAATTTTTTTGGATTGTTTTTTTGATAAATTGTACCAATACAGCTCATGCTGTATTCCCCATTCCGCTAGGAATTTTTCGAACGGTAGCGCAGTAAGTTGTGGTGCGTTGTCAGATACAATTACATCTGGGAGGCTGTGGGTTGAGAATAGTTTGTTGAGTTCTCTGATAACGGCCTCTGTGGTAGTCGTTTTCATGTTGCTTACCTCCAACCAATTGGAGTAAGTGTCTATCGTTATCAGGAACGTGTGTCCCTTTGTGGGCCCGGTGAAGTCTATGTGAATCCTGGACCATGGCCCTCTGGGGGTTTCCCATTCCAGGATTGGGGCGGCGGGAGGGCTTGGCCTGGATTCTTGGCATTGCCTGCAAGATGCCACCCAGGCTTCGATTTCCTTGTCCATCCCTGACCACCAAGCATAACTTCTGGCCAGGGCTTTTGTTCTAATGATGCCCAGGTGCCCTTCATGTAACATGTACTACCCTTTTCCGTAGTTTTTCTGGGATAACCACCCTGTCCCCCCAAAGTAAACAATCTTTTTGTGTAAAGAGTTCTGTTTGCCGGCTTCAGAAAGTCCTGACTTGTTCATCGTCGTCTTTTTCCAGCCACCCTTTCTCTACCCAGTTTAAAACCCGTGCCAGATGTTTGTCTTTATTGGTTTCCTGGGCAATGTCTGACATGGTTAGGAGGAGATTGGGTAATGTCTCTATGCTCAGGGTGGATGTGGCGGTTGCTGGGTCAGCGACCATGTCGGGCAATGGAGTGCGGTTCAAGGCGTCTGCATGTGAGATTGTCTTACTGGGCCGATGGGTGAGCCTGTAATTGTAGGCAGCAAGGAATTCGGACCACCTTGTCATTCTCGGGGATAGAATGTTCGGGGTGGCCCTGTCCCCCGCCAGAATCCCGAGCAGTGGCTTGTGATCAGTGATGACGGTGAAGGTTCTGCCATAAAGGTACTCATGGAACTTCTTTATGGTGGCGACGATTGCCAGGGCCTCCTTATCCAACTGGCTGTAATTCCTTTCCGGTTTTGAGAGGGTTCTTGAGAAGAAGACAATGGGTGCCTCTATTCCATCAGGGAGCATGTGGCTGAGGATGGCCCCAACACCAAAGGGGGATGCGTCGCAAGTGACTGCTAGTGGTAGGGTCTCGCTGTATTGAATGAGAACAGCGTCCGATGTGAGTAGGTCTTTAGCCCGATTGAATGCGTTTTCCTCTCGCCTCCCCCAGTTCCAGGTGGCTGTCTTGTTCAACAGCCTATGCAGTGGTTCCGCTGCGGTCACCTTTTGCGGCAGGAAAACATTATAGAAATTAATCAGTCCCAGAAACGCCTGTAGTTCAGTTTTATTTCTCGGTCTGAGGGCTTCCTTGATGGCCCCGATTTTTTTTTTCCATTGGGTGGATCCCGTGCTGGTCTAGGAGGTACCCTAGGAATTCGACTCTCTTGGTGCATAGCTGGCATTTCTCTTTCTTGACTTTTAACCCCGAGTCTTTGAATTTTTGAAGCACCTTCCTTAAACGGCTCTCCAATTGTTTTTGGTTGGCCACTGACACCAGCACGTCATCAAAATAGGGCACTACCCCCTTGATGCCTTGGAGCAGCCTCTCCATCAGGCTCTGGAAGACCCCCGGGGCTACACTGACTCTGAATTGGAGCCTCTTGCAGTGGAAGGCTCCACGGTGGGTGACTATGGTTTGTGCCTCTGCGGTTTCCGCGTCGACCGGCAATTGTTGGTAGGCTTGTGCCGGGTTGAGTTTCACAAAAACCTTGCCTCCCCTCAGTGAGTGCAGAAGGTGCTGTACTACTGGGATGGGATAAGCACTCTGTTGCAGGGCGCGGTTGAGGGTGGCCTTGTAGTCACCACAAATTCTCACTGACCCATCTGGCTTTGCTGGGTTGACTATGGGGGTCTCCCACCTGGCATGGTCTGTTGGCTCGAGTACCCCTTGCTCGATGAGCTTGTTTAACTGCTCATCGATCTTAGGTTTGAGTGCAAAAGGTACTCGCCGGGGTTTAAGGCGGATTGGAACAGTGTTAGGGTCTAGGTTGAAGGATATCAGGGCCCCTCGGTACTTGCCTAGGCTGCCGTCAAAGACCTCTTGGAAATCCCTTGCGAGCTGCTCCTCCCAGTCCGCCTCAGCGATGTGGTTGGTGCCCGTCACCTCTATTCCTAATGGTGCGAACCACTGTAGTCCCAAAAGGCTAGGGCGGTCCTTGTCCACGATGGTGAGGGGAAGTATTTCAGTTCACCCTTTGAATGTAATTTTAAAGTGTCCAATTCCGACTACGGGGATGCGGTTCCCTTGGTAGTCCTTGAGGATGAGCTTCTGGCATTCCAGTTCGTGTCTGTGGATGGTGGGCACCAGGAGCTTGATTTCCCGCCAAGCGACCATGGAGAGGTAGGATCCGGAATCCACCTCCATTTTGCATGGTTGGTCTTTGATGCCCACCTCCACGTATACCTTTTGGGCATCCCAGTTTGAGGAGTGGCTGATGACAACTGTTTGATGGGTCTCTTCTCATTGTCGAGCCTCATTGAGATGCCTGTTTCTTCCTTCCCGGCTCCATCGGCTCTCGGCGTGCCGGTCTTTGTTTCTGGGGGGGTGCTGTCTCATCTCTGGGGGTTGCTGTCTCGACGCCGGGAGCTCTGGTTCTGCTTGAAACGGTGCATTCTGGTGATGTGGCTCTGCTTGTCGCAGTGCTGGCAGATTGCATTGAGGAACCAGCATTCCGATCTTGGATGGTCACTCCTGCACCCAGCGCACTGGAATCCCGACTTACGACCTTGTCGTCGCGCCACTCCCGTTCTGCCTGGAGCCGGTGGATGTCCTCCTCATCGTCCTCGGTGTCAGTGAGAGAGTCGAGGTCACCATGATGTGTGGTGGTGGTTGCTTGGCGACTGGCTTCAGCGTGCTTCTCAGGGGCTGGGGCTGCTTCGGTTGTCGTGGGCCGGTCTGCTGTGCTTGCTTGCTGCATCTGGGCCGCCAATTTCCTGGTCGCCTCTGCTGCAGTTGCCTTGGTGAGAGCATCAGTGAGGGATATGTCGCCCCTCGCCATTAGTCGGCTTTGCAGGATGGGGTCTTTGAGTCCTAGGATGACACGGTCTCGCAGGGCTTCATCCATGTTGGTGAACCCGCACATGCCCCCGAGGTCTCGTAGATCAGCCACGAAGTCACTGATACTCTCACCCTCCTTCTGATCCCTCTGGTAGAAGTCGTGCCGGTGGATGAGGGTGGGCACAGCGGGCGCATAGTGGCTTCACAACAGTGGCTCGAGGTCGATCCAGTCCATCGCTTTCACATCAAGGGGCTTGGCGAGGGCTTTCGCCATCTTAAGCACTGTGGGCCTGCAGTGAGTCAGGAACACGGCTCTTTTTTTCTGTCCATTTGTATCCTTTAGGTTGCTGCTTTCTAGGAACATGAGGAATCTATCGAAGTAAGATTCCCAGTCCTCTGCAGCCTGGTTGAAAGGTGCGGGTGGCGCGGTGCTGCTGGCCATGATGCCAGTCGCCGGGTCACGGTGCCATGTGCAGGGTGGGTCTTTGTTCAGGATCCCACCTTCGTCACCAGTGTTGTGTAGGCAGATCGGTCCCAAGAAGAGATGCGAGACGAGTGACTTTTAAAAGCTCTTTATTAGTTAGGTAGATCTGCTTGCTTGGCTTGGATTGGCAGCGGCTTATATTGGTCTCATACAGGGTGCTGCGGCCAATGGCAGCTGTTCGAATCTCCCGCAATCAGCTTGGCCAATCGCAGTTGCTTCATAATGGCCAATCAGTGCTGCACACTCGACCAATCAGGTTGCTGTGCGTCTCAGCCAATCCGAACGCAGGTTTATAAGAATGCAAATACAGAAAAAAAAACATTGAATCTTTTAATGAGGCCACACTGAAATCATTGTAATAAAATAATTTATATTGCTGTAGAGATGCAATTAACCTGAAATAGCTGGATAATCTGTGTCAGAAAGGAGTTATATTAGTAAGGCGATGCCCTTTACAGCACAGCAGAGAGGTAAAAAATGTGAAAAGTATGTCAATGGAACAAAATCCAAAAAAAAGAAGTGTGTGGCATGACCAAGTTTCCATCCTGCCTAAACTTAGTTGACATTGAACAGAGAAAAGACTAGATGCCTTCTTTGCCACTCCTTGACCCATGAAAATTCACATATCTTCTAGCATGGTGATGTTTCCTAGTTTGGGTAATGAAACATCTACAAGAAAACAATCAAGCTCAGAGAGCACCAAGGACCCCTCATTTCAATCCTGAGCTAAAAATATTCTACTCTATCAGTAATTTTGCCACAGCTTCATAACTTACATGATAAAGGAACTGGTGGAACAACCTTGGCAAGCAACAATGTCAAGCTTCAGATAGCACCAGTGATGGACATGAAGTGATGGATTAAGATACAAAATGAAATGGCAACTGAACATCTTTTAAAGCAGCAACCCCCATGTTAGTGTCCATCCAGAATTATGGGTAGGGCAACAATCTATTGGGGCATTACTCCAGGCAAGAATCCTCATCTACTCTGATTCTCTGTTTCCTATTTTTGTAGCAATCTCTCCTCTCTACAGCAATCCCACAGAAAATGGAATTCTTTACGGTTAAATGCTACATTTGACATTTCAGTGGCATTTCATGGACCACATTTCATAAAGTAGTGTGTTGAGCCAATATAAAAACTAAATTTAATTTCATCTGCACGCTTTAAATTAATGCAATCAATATGGTGACCTTCCTCCAGTCACGTTTTTCTTTATTTTCCCCTTCTTTTGTAATAAATTCTGGAAAAGAAACAGTCTTTTAAGCCTTTTAAGGCTGAGAGTAGCCTTGGTACCTTTGCTCATTTACTCTGCTCTAGAAGGATATTTGACTATGCTTTCCTCCACCTACCCAATTAGTAGTCCTGATAATTGTAATGCAGGACAAAAAAAGATACAAGGACCCTATCTTTCCTTCCAGTTCCTTATATCCTTGTGACCTTTTTGAGTTCTTTCCATCTTTACTATCCCAATGAAATGGGAATGGCTGTGGTAATAATTTCAGAGAGGTGATGGATCAGGCCCAAATATGTTCCCCTCCTGCTTTACTTAATGTAGACAGTCATCATGTGGGATTGCTATAATCACTGCTAGCTACTGGGCAGCTACCTGTAATTATTTCTTTTTTTAGTGAGGATGCATAAAACTTTCTGACTACATTTAATTCCACACAAAACAATTTCTATATTTCATGTCATGGTCCCGAATGAAATGGAGATAGTTCATCAATACTGATGTGTGGTATAAAAAGAGCTGAGCAGCTCAGGGGTATGAGAGTGCATAAAAATGTTTTGTGTCCTGACCAGTACATTGCTTTAAACATTTTTACAATCAGCCCCAATTGTTCATTCTTCCCATGCAGAAGATACTCACATATTCATTTTTAAAAGGGCAAATCAACCATAATTCAGTTTATAAACTGTGGAGCCGGTTGTGAATGTCTGGATGAATATTCATTAGAATCTCTTAATCTGCCATCGATGGTGATTCATTAGGCATATGTAAATATCATTCACTTTAATTGCCCCTAAACTGACTTAACATAATATTGTCATTAGCAAATTATTAGTTATTTGTGTAACTAATGGTACATTATGGTGCACACGTTAAATGGTCAAATATATGATTCTAATTATGAAGATATTTTATGTTGGGTGTTTTCTAAACTGTTTGATGTAATACAAAGGAGTTGAAGTAAATGTGGCATGTTAATAGGGAAGTTGGAGAACTTCATTATTGTTGTTAGTTTGCACCTTTGTGCAATAGACAAGCCATTTATTGAGGCCAAGGCTTTGATTGGTTATATATTGCTGTCCCTTTTCTTCCCATATCAAAGGACTTGGAGAATTTCAAATGGATGCCAACCTGTTTTTAACTGATGAAATCAGTCATCAGTTAATTATTGGTAGAGCTCCAGTAATATGACCTTTTAACTGGGCAATTGTAAGATAGGGAGGGGTGGGGAAAGTAATGGAGAGGGTGAAAGGCATCTATCTAAGATTGGAACTCAATGCCACCTACACTTCTATCTGTCCAAAATACAGCATCTGGGTGTTTTTTTCTTGAGAAAGGTAGTAAGCAAAGATGTTTAGGAGTATAACCGTGATATGGTTTAACAATTATCCCAAATCAACTGAACTTCATATTTTGTTTTTATTTGATGTATAAATCATACCCCAAAGTACTTCCTCAATTTAGAGCCGTTTAGAGCTACAATCTGAAGCTTCTATATTTGATAAAAGTTTATTTTGCTTGTTCGTATATATATCATTAAGCTTTCCACAATTCCCCAAATTTCTCCAGGAAAGGAATTTAAAAAATGTTGTGTCGACACCTTGTTTTTTTTACCATAGTATAAAAATTTGCAATCATTTACTTCTCTTTAAACACCAACTCAATGAAATGACATCTTATAGATAAATGGATAAAATGGTTTAATATCTGTTTAGATTGATGTGAAAGTCTGCAGGTATATTTTGGAAACCTCACGTTTCAAGTTTTCTAGTTTAATTTCTGATTGTACACAGTAATTCTTAATGTTTACTGACATCTTTCTTACATTTGTTCTTCAATGGAATTTTTTTTAAAAAATGAGAAGCATTATTCTAATGGGGATAGATAGATTTGATGATAGATAGATGATAGATAGATAGATGATAGATAGATAGATGATAGATAGGTAGGTAGGTAGGTAGATAGATAGATAGATAGATAGATAGATAGATAGATAGATAGATAGATAGATAGATAGGAAAAGATGATAAGATAAGACAAGACAAGGCAGATGATAGCCAGTTTGGTGTTGTGGTTGAGGTGCTGAGCTAGAAACCAGGAGACTTGAATTCAAGTCCTGCTTTAGGCATGAAAACAAAGTGGATGATTTGGACCAGTCACGATCAGCCAGTGGGGGAATGCTATCATTTCGGACTGGTTCGGGCATATCAGTAGCTCCGAAGAGCAGCTGTCAGAGAACCAGTTCGATCGGACTTGCTCCGATGATCTACAGTTGGGTCCTCCCACCTGCCTATGCTCCTGATCCTTTTTATCCTCTCAGCTGTTTGGCATGTCTGAGTGGAGTGAGAGGTGCAGGGGTTTTAGTTTAGTTAATCAGCTGAGAGGTGCAGGGGTTTTAGTTTAGTTTTAGCACATGTGTTCAAAGCATGCAAAATGTGCAATCACCAAACCAGTTGTTATGCTGGTAGCATCCTACCCCTGCTATCAGCCCAACCTACTTCATCGCGTTGTTGTTTTGGGGAAAATAGAAAGAGGAAGAATGTTCACTACCTTGAGTTATTTATAAATATGGGATAAAAATCTAATAAATAAACTCTGATTTCATCCCTGTTTTCTCCTTTTGAAAGTTGCAGTTGATGAAAATTTTGGAAATCGATCATAAATGTTTCTTAGGAATTCATGTTCTTATGTTCATGCAATTTATACGAAGGTGCTCAAGCACATTGGTATAATATCCTCCTGCTGGATGGATAGTACAAGAGACAATGTCATAGACAATGTGATAAAGCAGATGATTGCCATTCAATCAGATATATAATCTGATATCAAAATATCAAGAAAGAAAACTTGGAGTTGCATATCACATTAAGATAGAAATCATGCCTTACTATTTGCTTGATTTATGCCACATAGTAAAGTAAAACCAGACAAACAAAATTATTGCTCATATTTACAGCTAATATTATTATAAACCAAAGCATAGTGCAATATTGTTTCATACAAATGAATCAATGACCAGATTCAAGGTAAGGCAGGTGCTTAGCCTTCTTTCCATGTTGTATACAGACACATCAGAGGTGGTATTCAGCAGGTCCTGACCAGTTCTGGAGAACCGGTAGTGGAAATTTTCAGTAGTTCAGAGAACTGACAAATACCACCTCTGACTGGCCCCGCCCCCATCTATTCTCTGCCTCCCAAGTCCCAGCTGATCGGCTGGCTCTTCTTTTGTTGCCCTGCACAGGAGAACGGAGCTGGAAAGTAGGTTAGTGAGGTTGGGAGAGAATGGGATTTTGCAGTATCCTTTCCCTGCCATGCCCATCAAGCCACACCACGCCCACAAAGCCAGTAGTAAATTGTTTGAACCCCACCACTGAGACACACACATGCACATGCACATTTACACATAGCAATAGTGTTTAGACTTGTATACTACCCCATAGTGCTTTACAGCGTCCTCTGACAACATAAGTGTCATTTGCATATTGCTTCCAACAATCAGGATCCTCCTTTTACCAACCTCAAAAAGATGGCAGAAGATAAAAAGACAATGTTATTTGAAAATTCCAGTTTGGTTATCGACTATTGAAGCATTTTCCTATCCTATAATTTATAAGAAGGAACAAACAGTTAGATATGGGGAACTATTGGATGAAAAGGGTGAACTTAAATCGATTCAAAACTTAGAGGAACAAGGTATAAGGATGAATTGGTTTTCATATGCGCAAATACATTCAAGGTATGATGAAGATTTTAAAACGGAGGGATTCTATGATAAACAGACTGATTTAGATAAGATTTTGATGAGTACTGATCAGAAGGTGATGAAAAAATTATATGGTTATTTACTGGGAATTAAATTAGAGGAAGAACAAGTTAAAGGAATTAAATTAGAGGAAGAACAAGTTAAAGAAACTATGATTGTTTGGGGGAAGAATTTTGGATATGGGATTGATTTAGAGAAATGGCAAAAATTGTGGTCTCAAAATTATAAAATGACAATGTCAACAGCATATAAAGAAAACTTGTATAAGATGTTTTACAGGTGGCACTTTCCTCCGACAAGAATAGCAAGAATGTTCAAGAACAAATCTGAAAAATGCTGGAAATGTCATCAGATACCTGGCTCATATTACCATATGTGTTGGACTTGTGAGGACGCTAGAAAATATTGGACTAAAATTCGCATGTGGTTGGAAAAAATGACAAAGAAACACATAGACTTGAAACCTGAGATCTTCTTATTGGGAATTTTATCTGATACATATAGTAAAGATTTGAAATACCTGATTGTAAATGTATTAACAGCGGCTAGGATTGTATTTGCTAAAAATTGGAAGAATGAGAAAATACCATTACAGGAAGAAATTATTAAGAAAATATTGGAATGTGCTGAGATGAGTAGATTGACATTTGAAATTAGAGAGCAAGAGGATAAACAATTTTATGAAATTTGGGATCTTTTTTATCAATGGCTAAATGATAAAATACGATAATAGAATATTTAGAATGTTAGACAGTAAGGAATATCTTTTTTTTTTTTCTTGCCTTTGTTATTTGACACTATATTTATAAAGTGTTTTTAGGATTGATTTGGTATGATTATATGATTTGTTATAGAATAAACTGTTTAAAGTATTGTTATCTCGTAAAGCATGAATGATTAAAAGTATAGTCAAAAATTTCTTTTTTTTAGCGATATTAGGATATATAAGTTTGGATTGACAATATGAGTTGTTATGTAACATAATTGTAATTGAGACTACAAAATGAATGCACAAAACTGATGAACCAACCGACACACTGGATGTACAAATGAGAGTTGATGTTTTAATGTTTTGTTTGTCTTGTTTGTTTGTAGAAAATAAATAAAATTCTTTTCAAAAAAAAAAAAAGATGGCAGATTGAGTTCACCTTGATGAGTCAAGATTATACCTCCTAATAATACATACATAAAGAATTTCCACAAATGCAAAGAAGAGAACAAAATTGGTGGAGCAACAATTTGCCTGTACCAGTTTCAGAAAGCAGGGACATTTAAACAGGGAGATCTGGAGTCTCTGAAAAGCCAGATAGCTGAATCCTCGCTAAAAAAAAAAAATGCTTCTATCTGAGAAGACACCAAAGGTTGATATATGCCACATTTCTCCATTAGGATTATGTAATATTTGATGGGTGCACATCTGGATATTCTGTTAACAATAATGGAAAACTTCTTGCAAGGAGATTTAAAGCATAAGGGTATCCTCCTTTGGGGATTGGAGAGACTCATTCACATTCTATTCATTTCAGATGTGTTACCACTTTTTCAGATGCATTGCTTCTTTTTCCATGTGTCACTCAATCTTAGACCCTGGTCTCCCTCGCAATTAACTATCTAAAATCTTCTTTCTTCCCTCTCAACTCTATGTAAAATATTTTCTTCTCTTCCCCCCCCCAAAGGAATTGTCCTTTTCTTGCCTTCAATCCAGCGGTGGGATTCAAATTTTTTTACTACCAGTTCTGTGGCATGGCATGGCGGGCATGGCAGGGGAAGGTTACTGCAAAGTCCCATTTCCTCCTCATTCCAGGGGAAGGATACTGCAAAACCCCGTTCTCTCCCCACCCCACTAACCTGCTTTCCAGATCTGTTCTCCTGTGCAGGGCAACAAAAGAAGACCCAGCTGGTCAGCTGGGACTTGGGAGGCAGAGAATAGATGGGGGCGAGGCCAGTCACAGGTGATATTTGCCAGTTCTCCGAACTACTCAAGATTTCTGCTACTGGTTCTCCAGAACTGGTCAGAACCGGCTGAATACCACCTCTGCTTCAATCATTAGGACATATTAGCTATAATTGTATGATAACCATTTCCCTCTTATTCTGAAACCCTCCGAAAACAGGCTCAAGATGTATAGAACCTGTTATTCTTCACAACCAGTTGTCTTGAGGGTGAAAACAAGTGACATTTTGTAGCTATGATCAGAAATATATTTTGGAAATATTGACAGAGCCCTCCCTCTGGTTACTACCTACCCTACAAAGTAGCCATTTTATTTACTCGTTTATAAAATTTATAGTTCAGGTCCCACCTTAGCTATGAAAGTCAGCTGGTTGTCTTGGGCCAGTCATACTCTTTCAGCCCACAGCCCATAGGGTTGTTGTTGTTGTGAGAGAAATAGAAGGGTGATATATTTTCTGCCTTATTAATTGTGAAATTAATAAAGGCAGGCTATAAATAAATACATTAATAAAATATGACCACCCATCTCACAAAATGTGGGTGGCATACAGTAAAAATAATAAAGATAAATAAGCATGTCAAACTTTTTTCCCCTCACAGCTTTTTCCTTCTTCATCACTAAATTGCTTCCTGAACTCTTTTCATATCCACCGTATCCCCTCGTTCTCCTGTATTTTGACATCAACTTTGCTCCTGGCTTCCAACAAGGTAGAAAAAACAAATCAAATCTCCATCAAGAAGAGAACATGTTTTACTGCCTTGTTTTAACACATTTTGAAATAGATCTTATCTTTAGGTACAACTTTTTCTTCTATTTCAAAAATAATGATAGCTAAGATTCTATTGTTTGTTTGCCAATTTTCCTATATTTGTCTTTCAAACACTTCTGCTTCCCTCACTATGTAATAAGAAAGTGGTTGTCAGTGGCTAATCACCTTTGATTCTCCTGTGGAGTAAGACATAGTACATGTACAATCATGACAGAGTCAGCCTCTGTCCTCTCTTAGGAAATGATGTCTTCTAATCAGGGGTGGGATTCAAATTTTTGAACAGGTTCTGTGGGCGTGGCTTAGGTGGTGGGCATGGCTTGGGAGTCATGTGACTGGGTGGACATGGCTTGGTGGTCATGTTATTGGCTGGACATGGCCAACTCAATATCACTCACATCGAGGCATGCATCTCCTTGCCTGGCCTCTCATGACTGTGGGGATGCTGCAACAGTCATGAGTGTGAAAAATGGTCATAAGTCACTTTTTTCAGTGCCATTGTAACTTTGAATGGTCACTCCACACAAGCAAAGAACTAGCAAAGGAGGGGAAAAAAAACTCCAGAGAAGTTCCAGAGATAGGAAGTCTAGCCCTGCCAAGAATGTAAAAAGGGTTAACAGAGAGACAGTTTCTGTAAGCAACACCAGAATGTTTCCTTCCTGCCTTCCTTACAGGATTAGGCCAGTAATTTCTTCTAACAACTGGTTCTCCGAACTGTTTAGAATGTTAACAACCGGTTCTAGAGAATAGGTGCGAACTGATAGAATCCCACCCCTGCTTCTGGTTCATTTTTGTGTTAATTATTTTAACCTGGGAGATTCCTAAACTGGGAGGGAAGGTTAGATTGAACAATTTAGGAAACCCAACTGTTGTTCCTGCTGTATAATCCTTCTTGATATATGCCTTCCCTGCTCACTGATAATGTGCTGAAAAGAAATGTTATCAAATAAGAGAAAATAATTCTTATTGCTAATATCTAATGGCACACTCAAAATTCATATAACACTGTTTGGATTAAAGTGGTGGGTTTCTTTCTGAAGAAGAAGCCACTTCTTAGTCTACCTTCTCACACAACTAGCAGCTGATGTTCCATCTTCCCTTCTTTTAGAGGCCGACTTCAGTCAGAATTCAGGCCTGGATGTGGGACTGATAGAGTACTGGTTGCCTTTGGGCTAACTTTTTTGTTGCGACCTGGAAGGAGGGAGGGAACCAATCCTGATCTTTTTAAGCCTATTTATTTATTTGTTTGTTTGTTTGCCAAACATGTACAAGATAACAAGTGCAGGTGTGAACATAAACATGAACAAATGAAGTAGATACAGATAAATGGGGACAGTAAGACAGGGACGGTAGGCACGCTGATGCACTTATGCACGCCCCCTTTAAGGACCTCTTAGGAATGGGCTGAGGTCCACGATGGACAGTTTGAGTTTGAAGCTGTGAGGGGTTGAGGCTGTAACCACGGAATCGGGTAGGGCATTCCAGGCGTTGACCACTCTGTTGCTGAAGTCGTATTTTCTGCAATTGAGGTTGAAGCAGTTTACCTTGAGTGTGTATCAATTGTTTGCCCGTGTATTATTGTGATTGAAGCTGAAGGAGTCATTGACAGGCAAGATGTCGTGGCAGACAATTTTGTGTACTATGCTTAAATCAAACCACAGGTAGCGTGGTTCCAGATTGTCCAAGCCCAAAATTTTGATGTTGGTTTTTGATTTTGATTCCCTTCACTACCATGACATCTCTATGGACTGCCTACTGAGGTTTGAGCTTGGAGGCACTGAATTGCAATTATTCTGTTTTATTTTTCCTAAAAGGATCAGTTCCAGTTTGTATGCATAAAGGAAAAGTGGTCATACACATAGTGACTTCAAAATGGGATTTGATAAGGCTTGGTTTCCACTCCCCCTGGGCTGTTTAACATTGACACGAAACTTCTGGAGGAGATCTGTCACTTTGGGGATGAGAATTTAATACACTGATGATATCCAGTTGTACATCTGCATTCCAGGCCAGATCAGAGATGTTGTGTGGGGATGCTAACCTAATGCCTGGAAAGTATAAGAATCTGGAAGGGTTAAAACAAGCACTGATTAAACCCTAGCAAGACACACTTGATTGTTATTGATTGTCAGTTTGGTACCAGTTCCATCTTTGTCTTTGAAAGGAATTACAGTAGACACCTTTTGAAGGTGAAGATTCATTATTTGGAGACAGGCCAGAGGTTTTCATTAGAGGCAGTAAATTTGATGGCCTGTTCTGTACCAACTCAAAAATGGGAGATAACGTTTTAACCCAGTGGGCTGAAAAGCCTTTGACTGTCTCTGTCTAACCCATGTGGATTGCTTTTATTTTGAAAGCGGCTTCTATTTTTTTTTAAATTTACGTATGTGTACATGCCTAGGTACTTCCACAGCCCTATTGGTTCAGCCCTCCACAACAGTCCCAGTTTCTCCTGTGCCCTCTTGGGAAAATTATTTGCCCATCCCTGATCTAATTCAGTCTAAGGTCCAGTGCAGAAATCTATTAATACAGCATGATCTGCTGTTTTAGAGTCATTTACTCCACATTGGACTGTAAATAGCCTTTATATATTCAAGGGTGGGCATATGAATTTTGCTGTGAGTCTATGTTGTGGACCTTTTGATGAACTCTCCTTCTCATTTAACTCCAAAGTAGATCTCCTGCTGGTATTACATAAGTATTTGGTCTTGCTTTCCTCCCCCTCTTCTCCCCCCCCTTCTAATTCATATTCCTCTAAGCCAGCTGCTGAGCACAGGAAAGAAACGAGGGAGTTTCCATTCTGAAAATACTAGCTGGACAGTATCAAGTGCACAACATATACTGCTTGGGGCACTAAAATGCAAAGATGAGCCTTTAATAGATTTGGAGAGCTTCTCTTTGCTAAACATTTTGAGAGAGTGAAAAAAAGGGCTGAATTGAAAGTAATTCAGTCAAAGATATCTCTATATTTGTTAGTTGTGAGATTTTTCAGATTTTGACAAATGCAAATAAACATGATTAAAATATCACCCCCAGCCTTAGGATGCAGTAACAAGATTGTTGTCCATAATGACTATAATCAAGAGGGAGCTAAAATGGCATTCTGTCTCTCTGCCAAAATCCCTGAAGGGATGGGGATGTTCACAGAAAATCCCTGAAGGGATGGGGATGTTCATAGTAAATCACATGAAACTAAGTAAATCTGAGTTGCAATAGTATTTTAAACCATCATTGCCACTGATTAGAATTCAGCCCGGGACTATGCATGGGATTGAGATGCTCAGTTGTGATTGCTGAGGCCCTATAACAAACCCTGAATGTCACTTCCCAATAGAATGACAGATCTCTGATATGCAAAGGTTTACAGCAGAGCAATTAAGCTGTTTAGATTTTTACGACAGCGTTTGAGCTCTGTGCAACCACCAGAAAGGGGCTGGAAAAAGGTCAGTGGTGGATGGGCCAACCCACACTGGAAAATATAACCTGCAATCTAGCCGAGTTGATGCCTTATGCATTGTGATGATTAGTTGTTAATCCCCTCCTCGTTTTGCTAGTTCTCTTCCCCATCCCCCACCCCCTAGATGGATAAAAAGAAAACCCCCCCCCCCCCGACATGGCTGCCACATTGTTGAGGACACGAGCCTTGGATGCAGATGGAAAAGTTCAGCCCTTGCAATCTGCTCTGCGTAAGGACGGCCGTGAAAGGGGGCTGCAGCTAGGCCGCCTGTCAGCAGGGGACAGAACTGGGGGCCATATGCCTCTCTTCTTCTCCCTTCTGTCGCCAAGTCTGCTGCCTCGTCCTTCTGTCAAGGGACACTTTAATGATGAACATGTTTTAAACAGTTTTGTTTACCTAGCAGCGGCCTTAATTAGACACCTTAAAGCGGATTTTTGGGGTTTTTTTTTTTAGCTTGGATTTGTGCCTGTGAGAGTGAGAACCACTCAGCGTCTGGTTCCCTCCCTCAGTTTTGCTTCTTCCAATGCAACAAACTATTTCTCATTTTCTTTTTCAGAGTGTCAGGAAGTATTTATGGCAACAATCTACACAGTGCGGCACAACACTGAGTAGAAGAAATCCTAGCGCCATCTCTTTCTCGCACCCACGTACAGAGAGAGAGAGACACACACACAAATACACACAAACATATGGGGAGGGGGAGCTTTGTTATTCTCAGAGTATATCAGGATTGGGATAGAAAAGGTTTTCTTTGAATTCAGTGGCTTGGTTGCAGGAAAAGGATGTAGGATGATAATTAGAGATGTACAGTATAAATGGATTTGTTCTACAGAACATGAAGTTACAACAAAACAGCAACAATTATGTATTTTATTATGTACTGCTCCTAACTAACTTCACTAACAACTAAAAGAAGAAAAAAAGAGACAGCGTACTACGTTCTAATGCAACATATTTGCATGGTTTTTGTTCTTTATGACAGGAAACCTTCAAATAACAATATTGAATTTGAATGGAATGATGAATTGTTCCACATTGCTAAAAATTATGATTTTCCTACATTTTCTCCTTCTCTCCCTCTCTCTCCCTCCCTCATGTGTGTGTGTGTTTATATCTATCCAATAATCTATCCTTCATGAAGTTAATATATATTTATGGTGAATAATATTTTAATATTGTTTTGCTGAATAAAACCAAATTGCACGTTATTCTTAATACTTTACATATATCTCACCAAAAACAAAAAGGTGTATCTTTATGTTCTCTGCGATGTAAGCATAGAAAACTTTTGTTTCTGTAATTTCATCGGAAACCTGACAGAAAAACACTGTTTAAATCCCTCGGGTATTTGGCCGCCTTTAAAATGCCACAGCAGGCAACCAGTGGGGGGGTGGGGAGGGGGATTGTCATTTCATTTATCGAAGAAGCAGACTGTACATTTCAGGAAAGAATCTCTCCGTCTGTTAACTCATAAAGCAGACTGTAGTACAATAATATTAAAGTCTTTAATTTGTTTTTCATGATTTGGGTGGTTTGTTAGTTGTTTTAAATATCAAAACAAAACAATTCAGTTTTATGCTTTTGGGGGGTGTTGTGTCTGTGAAGCACTTATTTTGGCTGTCACACACTGGCCCTCTGCCAGAGTGAATATGTGTCAGCTGGGACAGGGGAACGTTTGTTAAGTGAGCTTGTTTAATTCCAAGTACATAAAATGGGCTCCACGTCTTTTCTTATGCCTGGAAAGGAAAGAGATAGGACTCTCTCTACAAAGGGGTGTATACACAGAAAAACTGAGGTGGGACATTTCCTGATACTATCATTTTTCTCAAGAAAATAGTATACACCCTTAGCAATACATTGTTTTGCAAAATTATTTAGCAGCATAATAAATTAATCTAAGCTGTACCTGCCAAGTAGAATGAGCAGAATTCTGGATAAATCTAAAATTAAAGTTAGAACTATATTTCTTAGATGACAGTATCTAGGAAACCAGTATTGATGGACATTCTTTTTCAATTAAAATAAGCATACTAAAAATATTGGCAACATAGCTTCTAAATAACATAAGGTACATGCCATCATGTACTCATATCTTAAATTACTTGGACAGATTTTTCTATTTTTCTAATTTAAAAATAATAAAGCTCTGAATTTGTAAAGCTTTTCAATTTAAATTGCATATTTCTCTTCACTATTTCACATAATTTGTTACTAATCTTTAAAAACATACATGTGTGTCTGTGTTAACTGACTGATTATATACCATCAAGGTGATGTCAGCTCTTAGTGACCACATATACCTTCTCCAAGATGAATATGTTCATTTGTATGTATGTATTGATTCACATGAAGAGATTAAAAAATTATCAAATTAATTTGATTCACTACAAGAAATAGGGTCATCAGATGTGATTAAGTACACAATTGCCATCCTCTCTTGGATTTTTAAGGGAGGAGGCAGGACAGAAAAGAACACTCCAAAAAATGTT
This sequence comes from Hydrophis major, assembly GCA_033807585.1. Taxonomy (NCBI): domain Eukaryota; kingdom Metazoa; phylum Chordata; class Lepidosauria; order Squamata; family Elapidae; genus Hydrophis; species Hydrophis major. Next base: position 322,318,917 of record CM066328.1, on the reverse strand, counting down.
CCCTTTAGTTTATAATCCTCCCATTTCTTCCCAATACTTTCATTGTTTTTCTTAATAAATTTAGCACCTTGATTAACTGCATGTCCTAGAATGGTGCCCATCAAAGCACCATTGTGTTGCAATGAAAATAACGAAGCTGGGATTTACGTTGTTCAACGATGACTGAGTTATGCTAGATAGAAGATGCTATCCATCACTAATGGGGATTCTGCAGGATGAAAGAACAGCAGCAATCCAATGCGTCTAGGATGAAAATATCCCAAGTCTAATATGCTAAACTAATTTTCAATTACTTTTGATTATTCTTTAATTCAAATTTTTGTGGAAAATGCACAACACACGATCAACTGGGCACACTTCAGATTTCATGAAACTGGGCACCAAGCAAAGCTCTCTGAGCAGAACACTCAGGTAGGCATAGAGATCAAAGTATAAGTCAGGTTTCAAAACAAACATTAAGCAAAAAAGGCAACCCTTGACTCATGCAATGTTAACACAGAAGTTAAATCTTCTGGAATCAATACTTTACCACACAACTTTCTGGAGTGTGTGTTTAATAAACATTGGGATGTTCAGGAACCTAAAATGTATCGGGGAAGTCACTTTGCATGAAAGATGTAGGTCTTCACACAACCCACAACTTTTCAGACAATTTTGTATTAGACAATCCATTAGGGGTTTGTGCAAATTTGCATAATACTCAGGTGAAAGAGACTTGTTCTAAATCAGGGCTTGGCAACATTTTTTTGTGCCGTGGATCATATTTCCCCAGGGAAGATCAGTTTGGAGGTGGCATCTTGGGACTGGAGAGAGCGATGGTGAGCAACCAAGAATCTATCTATGTATTGTCACCTTACTCAACACCAAAATGAAGCACCATTTGAAAGCACCAATCTCTCCACTCCACTCCAGTGATGGTGAAATAATTAGTAGCTGCATCTGGATATTACAGATGAACAAATAAGAAAACACACTAAGAACAAGATAAAATGAATCCCTCTCTCTCCTCCAAGTCCCCTGTTATCTTTCCCATCATCATCTTCAGCCATCAGCATACTCTCAATTAACCCACTTTTCCTTTTTCAGAAGCAGCTGGCACACTTCAAAACAAAAGTGCCCAGCTGCAGCTAACTTCCATTTTATTTTGAAAGAATGCCTCTGGAGCGTAAGGCATTAAGACTTTGTTTCTCGACTTGAATATTCTAGTAAACTAGATACCGTATATCTTTTGCCTAATGTCATTTGACCAAGAAAGTTTATTACTTTTTGTTAGTTGGGGAGAGGAGGATGGGTTGATTTAAAAGGTGAATATTTTAATGTCTATCGAATGTTCAATATAGTATCATGGGAAGAAAAAATGATTAATTATTACCCCTATACAGATAATAACGCAACCCAAAGTCCGAGTCAATGTTCCCAATGTTTTAACTCATGTATAAGTTAAAGAGTATAAGGAAGAAAATGAATCTTGATGTATCATTGGCCAATGGTCCTAACATTAAACAGAAGTCTGCAAGAATCAGTTTCTAAAATCCCACTTGCAAGAAAGTTGGGAATGCTATATAAAAGCATCCCCAAAATCCTGTCACTTAGGCATCTCAGGCAAACCAGGACCAATACAATGAGCATCTTTCAGTTCTGCAGTTTAGTTGCCAACACAATCCATTCATCACAATGACCAAAGCATTTAATTTCATAAACTGCTCTGGAGCCAAGTTGAAATGGATCTAGACAATCCATATTACCCAGAAATACCTATAACTGATATGTTACCACATGCTGCAGCATGTGATCAAGAGTGTATTAGAGATGGACTAGGAGTTACTCAATATTGTAGGATTCAAGGAGATTTAAAATAATCACACAGCTTAGTTAATGTTTTTTTTACAAAATGAAGAAATCATATTTAATTACACAACGATATTTACCATTAGATTAATTTTCCTAACTAAATGTAACTCCACCCTTCTTTTGTAATTTTCATGCATTTCCTACATTTGTGCCCTTAATTAAGTTGTGCTGATTTTCAAATTGTTTTTATTGACTGCTGGTTGTCTTGAGAGCATATTACAACAGGACAGGCTATACATATTTAAACAAACTAGCAAACAAGACACTGCATGACACATTAAATGACAAAACCAACACATTAATTGGTGTTAACCACTGAATTAACACCACTTGGTGCGACCATCATTGGCTGCTAAATCAACCACTTAGAGTAAACAGATCTCAAAGTAACAGAAGTTGTCTTATCAGTTGAACTTTATTTTGCCTTTCAACAATCCGCTGGACTGTTAACTTAAAGTTTACATCATTCTGCATAAAAATTAATTTCTGTTTCACAAGTTCCACTCAGATTTTGTGGATAATAAAATCAAGAATGTAAATACTATTAAATACAAAACAGCCTGCAGCATAACTGTTTCCAAGCAAATTACAGATTATATCAAGCCATTCCTTGTACAGAAACTGTGGGTTTTTTTCAAGACGGTGTAGTTCTCTGTACCTTGAAGTTTTATTAGACTAAGAATTTCATTCGCCATATGTTATAGTACGAGACGAGCTGCAATTGAACAAACAACTTTCTGATATATAAGTGAATGATAACCTGATTTTAAATGTGTTTATCTAATGAGATAGTAACCTTAATTTACAGCAAATATAAAAACTCCCATTGTTACACTTGGTGCACCTTTTTGGCTAAAAAGGGTGATGCACTGAGATATGCTAATGAATATGTCTTGGTTTTTTCCAACTCAGTAATAAAATTTGCATATGATATTGTGCACAGTAAACTGGGTTATTAGCTTTGAAAATGAGTCTCATAAAATTTAAATATAGGCTTAAATCATGTTAACTGTCCTGTAGAATTTCTGAGAGGCTTTAAAGCATTGTGTTTAGTTTCCATAGCAGTGAGGATACAGATGTCATGGATTTTTTTTTGGCGGGTGGGTATCCCAAAATGATAGTGGGTTTTTTTTGGGGGGTGTCTCAGAAGTAAACAGCAAAAATCTCCATCTTACTTCAATTTACAAAAACTGAGCCATAGGCTAGATAAAACATAGACATAGAAATTCATATTTTAAAGATTGCTAGTACAAATCACTGCAATTAACAGAGGGGAATATTAGCAATGCGTTCTAGAGAATTAGTAATCTCTGAGAAGATTATTACTCCTGTTAGTTCTGTTGGAAGAAATATCCACCTGGTTCAGCTCCAAGCTGGGTGAAAGACACTGGAAACATGGAGACTGATTTGAAAGATGGTTTAATGATGAAACAGAATGATATGGGTTCTGAGTAGTTGACCACATGGAGTTGAGAGTGGGTGACTTTTATGCCATCTATTGGGCTTTGCACTTGAACTTCCTGTTCCTGTGCAAGAACATTCTATTGGCTGTTGTAGGGGTCACAATCTACAGATTGTCTGAGCTAAGTTTGGTTGAAGTTTGGAAGGTGATGCAATGTCCTTAGGAGATTGTGCAATGTGGTGAGTTCTGTTGCTAGATGGTAATGGGTTAATCCTATTATGTCCTGAAAGGGCCATATCTTAATCCCATCACCCTGGAACTGAAGGTCTTTTGTTTTGGAGATAGGCTGGCCCAGTCTTTCTCAATGGGCACAAAATATCTGCTGGGGGGAGGGAGCCAGGGCTCTGAGTTTCTGTCTCCCTTAAGATTTTTATTTCTCTTTTAGGGGAAATATTTTATCCTGCCTTTTTAAATATTTCTCAAAATATTTCATTCTTCAGGAGATGAGGTAGCTTCCCACAGTTCCATGAAAAAAATAATAAAACAATTCATTTATCTTGCATTTGTGTATCTACAGTATATCCGATCATCCACTCAGTTGTTCCTTGACTTCCAGTTAAAACTACTAAGCTTGCTTGTTGTTTTAATACAACTACAGCTTCAAAATCATGTGATGTCTGGCAAGGAGTTTTTGTTTTCCTTGCTAGGTGCTCAGAGAACTGGAATGATAAAGAGCACCTATTTCTCTCATGAAGCTGAATTCTAGGAAAATAGCTTCCAACATGAGGTCACAACCAGTGGCGAGATTCAAATAATTTAACAACCGGTTCTCTGCCCTAATGGTTTCTTCCAACAACCAATTCACCAAACTGCTCAGAAAGTTAACAACCAGTTCTCCCAAAGTGGTGCAAACTGGCTGAATCCCATCACTGGTCACAACACAAAGTTGTTGGCAAAATGGTATCAGATGTGAAAGCAGCCTTCTGGGGGAGCAGAAAGCTGTTAGTAAAATTGTTAGTACATAGCAGAAGCTGTATTTTAAAACTGATTTCTTGTGTTTGATAATCATTTATGTAAGAATTTTGGAAATATAAAGTCACAGATCTGGTCCGCCAGTATTTGGGATCCATGGATGATGTCATTGTGTTTGTCTCTGTGTCTCTGAGTCTGTGTAAGATTCTGTGGGGGAGATGGTTATCCAAGGTTATTATGTTATTTTTTCAGTTATAATTGTTAGACTTGCTTAAAAGAAAAAGAACTGAAGTTAACATCTTATCCAATAATTTGTCCATTGACTCATCCATCACAAAAACAATTGCATTTATAGTTTCTATGAAGAATGAAGGATGAGGATCTGGGCTATATTTGGTCAAAATGTTGTTCCAGGACTGCAATTCCTTTTTTTTTTTAAAGGCAAAAATACAACAAAAAACTGTGAGAGCAAAAATGTATTTTTTTTTTAATGGAATGGAATATAATTTAAATTAATCTACCACAATCTTGTAGAATAAGTATGTTGATTAAACAATTCTTTAACTGTATAAGGCACAGATATGATTTCTCTATCTCTATCTATCACATTGAAAATAACAGATTGGTGATACTTTGTGGAACAGCTCTGGGAATCACAGCTATGGATCTGATGGCCAAATATGGCCTTAAAACCTCACAGTGCACAGGTAAATTCTAATTTAACAACTGACTCATTTAGCAACCATTTGCAGTTACAATGGTGATGAAAAAATAATGGTGCAACCAGTCCTTGCATTTACGACTTCACCACTAAGTAAAACAAAGGAAAGTTGAAGTAGGATCATAAACTCAGTTAGGGTTTCACTTAGTGACCACATTGCTTAGGCAACTGAGTTTCCAATCTGAATTTTGTTAACTAATTCTGGTGTAAAGAAAGATGATCTTGAGTGTTTTAGAGATAAGAAAGAAATGTTGATGCTCATTCAAAATGAATCTCTCCAGATACTTTCAAGGAAGGACCGATTGTACAGGAATTTGAAACCCTGGCAGACAAATTGCATTCTTTCTGTTCCTATTAGCCTTTTCTGACCAGTAGTACCAAAGAAACCTTTGCAAGTTTCAATCTGCAACTGTATGGAACAGTTGCTGGAACTGGGTATGTCTAGTCTAATGAAAAGAAGGACTAGGGGAGACATGATAGCAGGGACTACCACAGAGGACTACCACAAAGAAGAGGGAGTCAAGCTATTCTCCAAAGCACAAGGGCAGGACAAGAAGCAATGGATGGAAACTAATCGAGGAGAGAAGCAACTTAGAACTAAGGAGAAATTTCCTGACAGTTAGAACAATTAATCAGTGGAACAACTGGCCTCCAGAAGTTGTGAATGCTCCAACTCTGGAAGTTTTTAAAACAAGATTAGATAACCATTTGTCTGAAGAGGTATAGGGTTTCCTGCCCAAGCAGAGGATTGGACTAGAAGACCTCCAAAGTCCCTTGTATGTCAAGGACTACCTATACTGCCTCATAAGGGATCGAAGGGACACATATCAGTGAGCTCCTTTATTCAATAACTTTTTTGTCTTTGTTAGTTCCTTGAATAGTTTCCTCTTCCACATAAAAGCCTCGCTCACTATTTGAGAATTGAAGAGGAATGTGGATGGATGGATGAATGAATGGACAGACAAGTGAGTGAAAGTGTTTTGACTTGTGCTGCCAAAAGGCAAAACTTCCATCTGGAACAGTATTATAGAAACTTTGTACTTCCTAATCAATTAAGGTGTTATTAGGGAAGTTTAAAATCTATGTTGTATAATAGATATTGAACTAAATGCTTCAGAACTTCTCAAAGGCTAAAATAACAAATGGCCCTTTTCTTCTTTTTGAAAAGGCACCCTTAAGCTATTTTTATTTTGGGCCAATAAATGTCATCCAGATATAAAAAGAGAGACACTTGTCTCACTTCTTTTTGCATGCTGAGCAAACACAGTTAACATAAGCATCAGGGCCCAGGGATTCTTCATTTGGTTAGGCTGGCTGCCAAGAATACGTTTTGATTAAAAGTACTAGAATTGCAAGACATAGGGAACCAAAAGCATCTTTTCTGGGCTCTTAAATGGGGAAGTGTTTGGCTGGTGGCTTTAGCAACTCCCAGTATAGATCTAATCAGCACCAACACTTAATCAGTGGCACATACACTATAAAGCAAACTGCTGCATCAGAGGAATCAATATTCTTTCATATCATTGTTTAAGGAGGGAGCTCAGGGCATATCTTCTCAATGTGATCTTTTAGAATGTTATGTCTTTTATGATTTTTATATGAATCACCCAGAATGATTTGGATTCCATACCTTCTACCATTTCTAAATAAATACACCTTATACATAAATCAGTTTGAGGTATGGTGCATGGAATGCAGTAGTGTGGAAGTGACAAAATGTAGATGTAGAGAAATCAGAAAACCTTAGGAACTTTGCTATCCCTCTACATCAGGGGTGTCAAAATCGCAGCCCACAGGCTGGATGTGTCACACATTGGCCACGCCCAGTTTAGCAAAGGGGGGGAAAATTGTGATACATCACATGACGCCCCATGTCGAAGTAAGTTTGACATCCCTGTTATACATAAAGCACAAGGACAAACCATGGAGAATGTGATGATTTATCTGGAGATACTGATATTTCAGCATGATCAGCAGTATGTCATTTTAAGCCAAAGAAAATGTGAAAAAGTTAATATATTCTTAAAGACTGGCAGATCAATCACAAATGTTGCCATCAAAAGTGTTCTTTGTTAAAAGCATCTGCATTTCTGTTGCTATACATCTTGTTTAATAAAAGGATGCTTTCTTCTTTTATTTTAAAACCAAAACAATCCACCTATGGTCTATTCTATTCTATTCTATTCTATTCTATTCTATTCTATTCTATTCTATTCTATTCTATTCTATTCTAATCCATCCCATCCTCTCTCTCTTTAGGTAAGGAAATATCTCTGAAAGGATGACCCAACGGGTATGGGTTATCTAATAAAACTCTCATAATGTAAGTTCTACACCTCCCTTTACCAGAACTGCAAAAAAACAGAAATGCTAGATGTACAAGAAGCGGGTGAGCACTCAAGATTTAATATCCAGTGGATTATTAGAAAGGCAATGGAATGCCAAAGAGATATCTCTTCATCTTTCTTTATTATACTAAATTTTTTGGGAAAGTAAACCACAACAAATTGTGAAGAGTCCTTAAAAACATGAATGTTACCAGTCTACCATATTTTCTTTCACCTAGGCATGAGAACTAAGAAGAAACAAAGGAGAAGAAACTACTAATGCAGAAACCACTAATGTCAACCTTCTGAAGGATATTTTTAAAAATATCTTGCTGTGAAAATGTAAGTTTCACACAGCCTTGTCCTTCCTTCCTTCCTTCCTTCCTTCCTTCCTTCCTTCCTTCCTTCCTCCCTCCCTCCCTCCCTCCCTCCCTCAGCAGTGGAGGGCTAAGGAAAGCTTGACTTGACCCGGTATTAAAACCCTTCAGAGAGGCAGCCTAGAGATGCTTCCTAGCCATGTTTGGCCCAAGCTGAAGAGAGGCAGGAGCTGTGATTGCAAAGAAGTCTGCTGCCTGCCACGGTTGGACCATTAGTATGGAAATGAGGCAGGCATGTGACAGGTGGCCTTACAACCAACACAATTAACTTTCTTCATTAGCTGACGTACTGACAAAACAGATGCAGCATCAATAAGCAAGAGGGAAAAAAAGGGGGAGGGGAACCCCACAAACATTGAATAGAAATGACATTTTGTACATCCCTATTATTTATAAGGCATAACTGCTAGTGCACATTAGTTAATAGTGATATATATTTTTTAAAAAAATAGGAGGGTTAGTTTATATTACTATTCCATTAATAGTTCTATTGGGAGATGACAATACAATAAAATATGATTTGCCTCAGCTGCTAAAAAACATTCTGGCAAATTTTAAAGATCTAAACAATTGGTCATCTGGGTCAATCCAATAATTTAGAAGTCTGAAAATGGAGATTCAGGTTGAAGTGCAGGAACCCAGAGGTTATCCAAGAACCTTATGCAAAGAAAATAAGAAATAATACAATGAATGATCCATGTAGCCTAGCCTTTCCCAACTGTAGTCCAACTTTACTTGTAGACACCAAGGTAGGGAAGGTCATGTTGGTGAAACTCGTTGCTACTGCTTACAGTGGCTCAAGTATTCAAAGGTGAAAAGAGGCTGGATTTATACAAGCAATCTACTATTGTGTTCCTGAATTATTATTTTTTTAAAATAGCTTGGATTCACAGTTACTTATATTTAGTCCAGAGGTGGTATTCAGCAGGTTCTGACCAGTTCTGGAGAACTGATAGCAGAAATTTTGAGTAGTTTGGAAAACCACCTGTGACTGGCCCTCCCCCATCTCTTCTCTGCCTCCTGAGTCCCAGCTGATTGGCTGGGTCTTCTTTTGTTGCCCTGCACAGGAGAACAGAGCTGGAAAGCAGCTTAGAGGGGTGGGGAGGGAATGGGATTTTGCAGTAACCTTCCCCCAGGAATGGGGAGGGAATGGAGATTTTGTGCAATCCTTCCCCTGCCTTGCCCACCAAGTCATGCCCACAGAGCCAGTAGTAAAAAAATTTGAATCACACTGCTGGTTCAGTCGTATCATAATTTCCTGAAAACATAGTACTCTGGGTTAAACTGTATGAGAATCAGGGATGAAAAATAAGCAACATTAGAAAGCAAATGAAAAAACTAACCAATAAAGCTAGAATTTAATTATGTTCTTTAAGTAAATACAGGTCAAAAAAGGAATCTATACTGTTCCTTGTCTGAAAGAATCCAATGGCCAGCTTCAATGGAGGACTGGATCCTTTTCTGAGAAATGTATATATGATCTCAGGACAAGGTCCATGTTAAATTCCATGTCAAGTGGCTTTATAATTTGAGCTGTAGGGCCATTGGATCATGAATTTTCTGGCATAATCCAGTAACTTTTTAAAAGCAGGGTTGTCAGATATGTAAGAGTTTATGGATAAGTCCAAATCTAAATATAATGTCTGCATAAACATGCATATTTAGAAATAATTATTGTAAGTTTAAAATGGAATTAATCTTTGTGTAGTGAAGAATAGCGGATGACTGTGCTCAATTTGCTGACTAGGTATCAGAGACACCATGGGGAAAGGGTAAGAAAATGTAAACTTAGTGGCTGTGTTTTTAGATATATTGCTCCTGTGATGCATTTAAAAAGGGGGTGGGGTCTGAAACTTCAATCATATGAGCAAAGCAACCATCTAAACTATTTTGCAGATGCTCCAGGTAGATATTAACTAGATAGATACACTTAGAGCCCCTGTTTCATTGCACCTTTAAACTGGGATTGCACTAGACTCAAATGTATTCAAACACAGGACACCTTCAATTTGGACATGAACTTGGTAAAATAAAGTAGTACAGACTATAGAATATTTCCTTTCACAATAAAAAACTTTGAACATTTGATAATCTGTTTTCAAGCAACATACAGAAGTGGCTAAAAATAAATTAAAATAAATTCATTTTAAAGCCCTACATCACCAGCAGTATTTGCAGCATTTGGAGTTCAACTTCTCAAAGTTAAGAGAACTATTTTTTTTCTTTAGCAGTTTTTGGGACTGTGATGTTTTGCTCTTCTTGCCTAAATATAAGCTAGGAGAGATTCAGCTCAGAGTAAACAGTGACAGAAAGAATGACAGATGAGTGCCTGCTATTTCTCAGGACATGTGCCACTGAGGTCTCACTTTGGGAAGCTCATGACTTCAGCTGAATTACAAGAGTTCCTTAAAAAAACTAGATGGTGAAGGTGGCTCCCTTATCAAATAATTTATTTATCATTTTGCAGTGTGAAATTTCTTATCCTGCACAGCTTCTAAAACAAATTTTTAAGACTGAAGTGTCAATTAGCTACTGATGCAACCTCACACACTGGCTATAGGGGCAATAATCTATTTAAGCTGTTTTTCCTAACAGCTGCTATCTAGAGATTCCCTCTGATTCTGCAGGTAATATTAGCTTGCATGACTGGTAGCCATCAATACCTTTCCCATAAATTTGTCTAACCCCTCTTTAGAACTCTTAGCCCTTCTTGTGACAGGGATTCCCATAACTTAACTCTGCAGCATTTTGGAAAGTACAGTTTTTCCAGCTGGCAATTCAGCTTCACCCTGCAACACTTTCTCCAGGGATACAAAACCATTTTGCCCTTTTATTTTGTCCCTATTTAATCCTTTCCAAACAAATAACATTTCTGTGGTCCCTTTAGAGCTTCGTAATCATTGTGATTGCCTTTTTGTGCCTTTTCCAATTTTGCAGCATATTTTTGACAATGTGGTAACCAAAATTGTACCTAGAATTTTAGATGCAATTGTGCCACACATTTCTATAATGCGATTAAGCTTGGTCGACTCACCACAAAATATGTACTCAAATATTTTTACAAGCACCCAAAGAAATGCTTTCGGCATGTACATGGAAGCTGGCACTGATATATTTTGGGGCTTGAGGGGGAGATTTGTTACTTCAAGAACTGTGGCACTGAGTGGATTGAGCCTTTCAATTTTGCATTCTTTTCTTCATCAGATGGAGGAAGCTCAGCTTGGTTCATGATGGTCTTTGCCTGTTCTCAGTATTTCAAGGCCTGCAGAAGTTAACTCCTTCTGAAGAGCTGAGGAATAAGAACACTTATGTCGAAGCACTTTTGACTTGTTTTGAATTTTATCATCTTATTAACCCAGTTTGGTGGCGGGAGGGTGGCAGGGGGGAGGAAATCCTCAAGAATGCTTCCTGCTTTTACATCTTCTGTTTATTTTATGAGACTAATCCATAAATTTGGCCAACATTCTGGTCACTTAATGTATGAACTCTCATTCAAATAAATATAAAAAGCAACCACTCCAGTGAAGTCTTTCCTCATCTTTCAGAATGCTTAAATGTTTGCTTGAGCATCTATTAGTATTCCACAATTAGATGATAATGAGGTGGCTTGAAGCTGTAAAAAAGAACAATAAAAATGAAAAGATATAAGTAAAATTGGCTTGAGAAAGATTTTCTGTTTAAATCATAATCTACCTACTACACTTGTAAAAAGAGTTGGAAATAAATTTCTGTAACAGATTTAAGGCTAGGGCTACTTATTTAAATTAGTGGTAGAGAGTATACAAAATATGTAATATGCTATCTCTAAAAAATGAGAACAGTTGAAGTTGCAATTATTTATTTGGCAAGTAAGTCTTCCAGAACTGAGGGAGACAAACTTCTGAATAGACAGTATTTGAAACACATTCCATATTATTTGTTTTTTTCCTAATTCATTGGGAATGCTTTCCATTAATGTCAAATATTTCTCATGGAAGTTTCCAGGAATACCTGAAGCTCAAAGCCACAAGTAAAAAATAGTTCTGTACTAGTTTGTTTTCTCTTAATGTCTAAAATACTGGAAGTAAGCAGATTCCACAAGTCACATTTGCAAAGGGTTATAATCAGTGGATGATAAAGAATTATAAATTATAAAGTGGATTATAAAGAAGGGACGTGGAGGCTCAATGGATAAGACGCTGAACTTGTCGATCAGAAAGGTCGGCAGTTTGGCAGTTTGAATCCCTAACACCGCGTAACGGAGTGAGCTTTCGTTAGTTGTCCCAGCTTCTGCCAACCTAGCAGTTCGAAAGCATGTAAAAATGCAAGTAGAAAAATAGGGACCACCGTGCACCTTCGGCATTTAGTCATGCTGGCCACATGACCATGGAGATGTCTTCGGACAACGCTGTCTCTTCAGCTTTGTAACAGAGATGAACATCACCCCCTAGAGCCAGTAACAATTAGCACATATGTGCAAGGGGATCCTTTATCTTCACCTTATAATCAGTGGAGTTATTTAGAGCAAAGAAGCCAACATCTTTCCTCTGTAGCACCATAAGGGGATTAGACTTTCTCTTAGAACAGCAATGAGACCATTCAAACATTGTACAAGTCTTGCTGTACTGCGTAACTTCTTGCAGAAAGAAAACTTGTATTTGCACTTTTATTTTTAAAAAGGGCATAAAGAGATGTGCTGGTCATAAGGAGGAAGAAAACAAATCCTTACAAAGATAATAAACATTCTAATACATATTTATTGAAGTCATTTTATATTCCTGCCTAAAATGAGGGAAACATTTCCAAAATTCACAATGCCCTAACAGCAATAGGGTGAAATCGTATGTTTATCTCAGAATAAATTCTACCAAATAACCATGGCAGTTGTCTATCCCATGGAAATATAGCTTCAACTGCATAGTTCCTCGACATGAGTTTAGCTGAAGCTTTTAAATCTGAACAGATTGACTGGTGAGGTGCTTTTGAAATTTAATTCTACAAAGAATCCACAGGAAATGAATGCAAGATGAGTAAAAACATTTCTGAGTGCTTTATACACATCATTCCGTTGATATAAGAGAGTACAGTGGCAAAAATGGTTGGAAAAATCTAACTACAGATAATATTGAAGTTGAAATGGTTCTCAACATGCTTGTAACCCCAGCCAAGGAATTCCCCAACATCATCAGTGTAGTTCATAAAAGCCTTTGTCACAAGAAGTAGTCTTGGATCGATTGCCTCTTCAACACCAAATGAACATCAATACACTTAAGGCTGGACAATGGGTCTCCCCCAGTACAAAGGCTGCCAAAGGACTGTGGCAGTTGTTGAAACGTGTTCTTCTTCCTTTTCTTCTTAAAGGACTCAGAGGCTAAATGAGGAGAGATCTTAGGAAAGGAAGGGGATCCATTCATGTCTTTATGGAGTTTCTTGCAGGAAGTGAACAAAAGGTCACTTCTCTACATTGATTTTTTTTAAATAAGCAGAATCACCTGAGATGAAGAGAATCAGGTAGACTCTTAAGAAGGCTGCTCAGGCTCTGACCCCCATCCTGCAAACAGAAGGAGGGACAGAGAGTCTTATGAGAGGTACCTGTCCAGAAAACACAGCTTTCTCCAACTTTTTTGTTGGAGCTTTGCTTTATGCAAAAGCTGCATTTTCAGATGCAGCCTTTGCCATAAATAGCATTTCTTCCCTCTTGAGGGCTTGGTGCTTTAGAAGGTATAATATGACACACAATTATCTTTGGCAGCTAAATATCACATCAATGTTCTAAGACCATATGACATTGAGAACTAGTTAGAAGAGTTTTCTCCAATCCTGATGCCATCTAATTTAAAGCAATGCACTTGGGAGCCTCATTACCAAGGCAGAACCAGAGCCCAAGGCAGGTGTGTCTGTCTCAGTGTTGGAACCTGTGTGAATTGTTATTATCCCAGCCCTGAGCATTAGGGCTGGGTAGCAGTTCAGACTGGAAGGCCAAACAGTGCTTCCGAAGACCCAAGTGCATGTGCTCCTTAAACCCCAAATGCCTTCTCCTGAGTGAGTGCTGAGAGTCTTGAGAACAGGGTCCATAGTTCAATACATTGCTAACAGGGATTACCTTTCTGATCTTGGACACTTTGCAACATCTTTTTCCCCTTCGACTCTAAAGCTCTAAAGCATGGGACTGTGGGACTTTTTGTTCAATTTAATTGACATTTGTTGCACTTTTAGTTGCTGCTCAGCATGACTAGTTTTAGGGTACAAGGGCTTTTTAATGCAAATATCCTAAATACACTGAGGATGAGAAATGCATCATAAATGAAAAGCTGAACCTGACAAACCACTATAACCAAACATTCTTCAAAAGATAAAGAACCAACCCTTCTCTTTTCTTCCAAAGCTGGATAAGAGGGGCATGTTGGCAGGAGGGGTGGGAGCAGAGATCAAGATAGATCCTGATTTTACTGCAAGCCTCCTGTTTTCACAGTTCAGAGGCTGTTAGGCCATAAAACGAATTCCACAGTTAATTCTGAATGGGTCACCAGGAGATGCTTTCAGAAGGAGGAACTCTCCTCTCCTGATGGGGCTTCTTGCTAATGCAGCATGCAGTACCAGTACCTGGATCGCTTGTCTGTTTTATGTCTGCCCAGCCTTTGTGTTGTGGGAGTTCATTGTGGAGAATATAAAGGGGTTGAGATGGCAGATGTGTGGTGTCAAGAGTCCCCCACTAGCCCTGTTTCAATAGGAGACCCTGTGTTCTCCTTCCCCATTCTGGCACCAAATAATTTGTAACCAGGAGAGCCCTGGAAGGGAAGAATCTGAAAACCAAACATTTAGGTTCGTCCTGCAACCCGTGAAACATTTTAAAACAGCACATCAGGGATGATTGTTTAGTAATAATATCACCTCCAGTGCAGCTCTAGTACCATGGCAAGCAGGCATGGATGTGTATGAGAGTCCTGTGCAGGGCCACATGCCTGTTTTATTAAAGTCATGATAAATAAATAATAACAAAATACTCTTTTTAAAAAAAAAATGCAAGCATGGGAAAATCATTTTGTTACAGAGTTAAAATATGCTTATCACTTCTTCAAAATGTCATCCGTATCACCTTTCCCACCCTATATTCCATTGAAATGTTGCCATTCTTATATTTATTGACAGCTGTCACTACATAATGAACTAAAGGTATCCCTTGCAATCTTTAAAGACATACTCATGTAAATATGTGGTGCAGGTTGAATGTTGCAAAATAACCACAGGGATCAAGAACTGATGACTAGTCAGCGTTAAGGAGCTGAGATGGCTGGGGTGCCAGGAGAAGGAACAAGTACAAATAGCTATCCCTCATCTTTAGTATAGATACTGTACATATCCCTCTTTCTTTCTAGGAAGAGAATGGTCAACAGATTTATTGCCTACCAGTTGGACCAATTTTGACAGTATATGCCAATAAAATCAGGTTCTTCAAAGTCTTTTGTCTTCAAATCTTCTAGCACCCTTCCTATTAATGAAGATTCTTTTTGACACAGGTTCCAAGGAACAGGATAGGGTGGTTATTAGTGTGTCCCCTGATTGTGAGTTAGATTCATGCCCTTCCTGGGTGATTCAGGCAGTGGTGAGTGGTCAGTAAGATCCAGGGAATAATCAGGGCCTGACTTTGAGATGATGTAAGGCCTTGAAGAAGGCTACAGTGAAATGAAGCTCTAAGAGATGCTTTTTTGGATCCAGATTCATTGGATAACAATTATCCTCTTTCTAACTTTTCCTTTCCAGAGAATTTCTGAGTCAGTGATATGAAGGCAACTACTTCCTAACTTAGAGGAAACAGACTATCTGGACTCTTTGGGTAGGACGATCTTGCAACAATAAATCATGCTCTCATCAGTAGAACACCAGATCTACTGCATTATTACTTAAATGTTTCAGTTGCTGCAAAATGCAGTGGCCCGTGGTTTAATTGATAAGAAATGTCCTGAGCATGTTACACCTATGCTTCAGGCTCTGAGTTTTCAGTCCATAAATGTGTAGTTGCAATTCAATGTGTGCCTATTGTCCTATAGTCTCTAGACCATCTTCCTCAATTAGAACAAGTGATGTAACTATCCTGGAGAAATTGGAATCCACCAGGGAATCCCCCTGGAAAGATTTATCCTGGAAATTGGGGGACATTTGGGGGTGGGGGAAGAACCAGGAGAAAGTGCTTCTTTGTGATGGCTCCCACAGTTTGAAACAATTTCCTCCCAAAAAATAGACTTTCCAGAGGTCTAATTCATATAGTGGAACCAATTTAAAATGGATCTCTCTGGAGGGATTTTAACTAGTTGGTTAATACCATTGACTTTTTATTTAACTATACACTGTCCATTTTAGCTTATTTTTTAATTGTTTTAAACTTTATACGTATTGTTTTGTAGTAATTGTAGTATGTGTAAAGTGTAGATAGCTGAAACTAGGCAAATAAAGCAATGCAACAGTTAGGACATTTCCCATGGCAGGGTTGAAATTCTTCTATCACCCTGCCTCTATTGCCTCTACTGCCAGTCACCTGAATGGTCTCTAAGTTGTAGATAACAAGGTTTAACAGATCTGACATACCAGGAGGCTATCTTTGGATGGTACTGGAATTAGGAGAAAGTAATATTTTAACAGGGACGTGGTGGCTCAGTAGCTAAGATGCTGAACTTGTTGATCAAAAAGGCCATCAGTTTGGCATTTCGAATTCCTAGCATCGCGTAATGGAATGAGCTCCCGTTACTTATCCCAGCTCTTGCCAACCTAGCAGTTTGAAAGCATGTAAAAATGCAGGTAGAAAAATAGGGACCACGTTGGTGGGAAGATAACAGTGTTCCGTGTGCCTTTGGTATCTAGTCATGCTGGCCACATGACCACGGAGACATCTTTGGACAGTATTGGCTCTTTGGCTTTGTAATGGAGATGAGCACTGCCTCCTAGAGCCAGAAACAACTAGCATGTATGTGCAAGGGGAACCTTTACCTTTACCATAATATTTTATAACACCACTGACATACAGCTATATCAACCATCACCTGGGACAATGTCACAGCATGTTGGCACCATGTTTAGCCATGATTGCCTTCATGATACTTTGGTAAAGCAGATGTTCTCATTTAGAATTAAGTAAAGTTAACCTTTGCTATCTAGCATATCTGCAAGTGCATACACATAATACTGCACCTTCTTTCAAAGCAATGTGTGAATAAGCTGATCAAAACATGAGAGTGTTGAATGGCCATGATGCATCTGGATGAAGTCAAGATCTCTTCAAGCACGTAGGGTTAACTCTTCATTATTTGGATTGACAGCCATAAGAAGGGATTGAGGTAGAACTAATCATGCTAGTGATCATACTGTACATTCTCTAAAAGGCAAAATGCATAAATGGTTCGCCAGGGATAAGAAACAAAATTATTTCTCCTTCGTAGAGAAAAACTGGGAGCATTTGCTATCTTTATGCAAACACTTTTACTTTACTTCCATGAATGATCTGAAAGCAAATTATAATATTGCATTTCTCTCTCCTTCTTTTCACTGACCCAATGAAATGCTGCTGAACACCAGGGCTTTCTCTTTCTTCACTCTACCTTCCCAAGGAAAAGTGCTTAAAGGAGAGCAGGAATAAGCCAATGGAGCTAGGAACCAAGGAATATTGGAGGTGACCCAGCTCTGCTGGCTTAATGTGTCTAAAAATGCATGACTCAATTACACAAGAGTTAGCTAATGAGGAATGAGGAAGATGCTATAGATTAAAACAAATGGCAACTCAATGAATCAGGGCTGCCTTTCAAACTGTGTCTGTTTAACAAAACCTTGGCAAGGCATTTTCTTCACAGGATATGAATCACCCACACTCAAAACAGCAAGACCAGGCCACCTACAATCAGAGTTTGTACAGTATGACCTTAAGGCCCAACATCTACCAGAAGTTGAGTAGAAAAAAGCCAACTTGGGAGAATAAAAGGGTTTACATCGGTATTAAATAATTCTCTCTTAGATATGCAAATTTCTAATTAGTTACTGTGGAAACTGTAGGGGCCTGGAAGTAAGCCTTGGACAATGAGAATGAGAGTTTACTTTTTTGATTTACTACCGGGCTGTAGAAGCAGAGGGAGGAGAGACAGAGAGGGGAGGGAAATAAATTCATTGCTTTTAACATGACAACAGAATAAAGTGCAGCGAATGAAGTTACTTTGTTTTGTATGTGGCTGTTGTTACAGACCCCAGAGGAACTTTATATGACACCGTCTTACTCGTAAGGCCTCTCTAGAATTGTAGATGACTACTTTACAGAGTTGAAATGAATATTCCCAGCAAGATTTGCATTCATCGTGATTTCATAAAATTCATAGGGTTATAAAATTCATAGGGTGTGAACTCAAAGGCCAATGGGTTTATCTATTCATGAGCTTTGCATCTCAATTTTTCTTTCCGGGTCCTTATTTATGAATATGTCTTGGGTTTTGTTTTTTTTTTAAATTGCTTATCTTTATCAAATATTTTATTTTCAAATTTTCTTAAATCCACAGCTCATCATTTACTACCCAAAAATGATCATAATTCAAAAATGTCATTAGTGATACCATTTGAGGTAAAACTCTGTAAGTGATAAAATTTGTCAAAGTTCCAAAGAGCAGCATTTGAATTCTTTTAAGTTTAAAATATAGAAAGTTACCTTTTGGGGGGGCAGGGTTGTGATATTATGTTTCAGTTTTATTATTCAGTTATTCTTTTTTATCAGTATTCTGATTTTTTAAAAGAACAGAACTTCAATTTAAGTAGCTTCTTCTCTTCTTTACATTTTGGCTTTTTATAACTTAAGACAATTAGTTGCCTAATACAAATATATAATGTGAAATATTGGATCAATGATTTAGTTCCAATTGTCTGCATTCTATTTTGCTAAGTATATTGAAGTTTTCATGTCAACAATGCAAACCTTTTAAATATATTTCAAATATATTAAATATATATTTAATATATTTCTGTTAATTTTGATTTCCATAAAAATGAGATGGATGAAAAATAATTTAACATTGTCATACAAAATTATTTAGAACCACCTGTTTATATAGAAAATTGAGTTCAACTATTGATTTGTCTAACTCAGTGTTTCTCAACCATCTCAACACCATGAGTAGATTTTAATTCCCAGAATTCCACAGCCAGCAAGACTGAGAAACACTGGTCTCGCTAAATAATCTTAAATTTATTTAAAGATCTAGGATTTTAAGCCATATTGTTGAAAAGATTATCATTTATCTATTGAAATCTTTGATCAGGCAATAATTACTGATTATACCATCAGATAGGCCCAATTGAACTGATAGTATGATGCCTTTGAAGCAATTTTACTTGAGTTATTTGGGAACTCAGTACCAAGGTATAGAACAGTAAATGTTTTCTTTCTCAGGAAAAAAATCCAAATTACAATAGTTATAAATGATCAACTAGATATGGCTGTTATAAGGGCACACATCTTTTTAGCTGAAAGATTAGGTGACCATTTTATCTACATGTGGATGAGGAATCAGGTCATCAGGTTGGTTCAGCCCATTAGGAAAAGCATGAACTAGTTAAACCAGTCTGAAGGTCAACCTTGAAATTTCTGCTGTTGGGGAAATTGTGTAGGGCAATTTGCCAATTCATTCATCCAAAAAAGTCCCTCTCCATTACACAGATTCTCAAATGTATTTAGGGCAAAGCAAAAAGCAGTGGGTCCTGTGTGGATTGTTTTTGTCTTTTTGTGCAAGAGTTTTCAGGCAAGTGGATTGGTGGCTCATTCTTTCTTTCTCTGCATGGAGAAATTAAGAATGCCAAGACTGGGGCTTTCTCTTTATGATGGCTTGATATCACCTGGACAAAAGATTCAGGTGAGAAGATGGAATTTGCTTCCATACCAGATCTCTTTCTTCACTCCTGATGTAGAGTCCATAGAAAACATACAAACGAAGCTGCAATTATTTCTCTTATTAATTATTCTTTTGAGCGAGGTTGTAAATAAACTTCAAGACAAGGACCTTAATCTGGCCAGAATCAATTTTGGCTTAATCAAACTATTAGTCAGATGTTTATGGAAACTTTGCATTATTCTCTTATCTCAGTGAGGATCTTTGTCTTTATATTCTTGATTTGATTTATATCCCAACTTTATTTTGTGTAATTCAACATGGTATACACAATAGTCCCTTCTACTTTTTTCTCTACAGCAACAAGCCTGTGAGGTTGGCTGGTCTGGGAGAGAGTGAAATTACTGAGTTGACAAAGGTGACAAAGGATGGGCGGAACTCACAGTATCCAGGTTTCTAGTTGGGAGCCTTAACCATTTTAATAAGATGTCTTGAAATGGTTTTTGAAAAGTTGTTCAGTAAACAACAAAAAGAAAGATAATATAGGAAATCAACTTGTAAAGTGAATACAGAATAGAATAGAATAGAATTATTTATTGGCCAAGGGACATTGGACACACAAGGAATTTGTCTTTGATCCATATGCTCTCAGTGTACATAAAGAAAAAATATATATTCAACAAGAATCGTAAGATACAATACTTAATGATAGTCATAGGTTACTAATAAGCAATCAAATCATACTAGGAAACAAATAAAACAATATAAATTGTAAAGATACAAGCAACATGATTATAGTAGGAAAGATGAGAAGAATAATAGTAATACTGTCTTACTGAGTAGTTTGACAATGTTGTGGGAATTAGTTGTTTAGCAGAGTGATGGCATTTGGGGGGAAACTGTCCTTGTGTATAAAGAAGGAATAAGAATTGCACTCTGCCACCAAACTCATTCTTTTACTCCCATGAAGTCACTTTGCTTCAAAATGTTCTTTTGACAGGACAAGAGACGGTCTCATTCAGCTGACTGGTAGAAACATCTGCATTTTATCCTCTTACTCATTGTGCATAGTTATTGTGTAATTAATTAAGGAAGTAATTAGATAATCTTAGGTCTTCATCTAATTCCAGTTCTTAACATTTCCTGACACCCAGAAAGCTCTGCCAGCATTGACTGATGTTTGTATACAAATCATGGATGGAATCAAACTTTAAACAGTGGTGATGGAAGATATATTTTGAGAGACATATTTCAGAAGAAAAATGGATATGGTCTGACATGAACATAAATTGCATTTAGTTTTCCTCTTCAGCAAGTTGGAAAGCAGCTATGAAAAAGTTATGTATCAATGGCATTTAAGTAAATTTAAACTCTTTCAAAATAAGGGAAACATATTATCTATCTGGTGGAAAAGTGGTTCCCTAAGAGAGGGCTATTAACAGAACTTGTGGATATGTAGGAATGTATTTATGTTTTTATCTATCTGTCTTTGAAAGCTTTATTTAGATGCTCATATTTTACAATAAAATGTAGCCACATATCTTTGCCATAACAGCAAAGACTTCAGGGATGACCCAAATAATCACAAATCTCTTCCTTTTTAATACCAAAGAATTTTAATAAGAATAGTTGGGTGTTAATGCTACATGTTTATTGATTATTATGCCCAAAACTTGTTGACTATCATCTATGGTGTTTATTAATAAAATTAAATATTAGGAAATTGGTTTTCATAAAAACAATAAGAACAAAACCTGTATTTTTATCACCACCCCAGCAAAAAAAGTGAGAAAGGAAAGTGGAATATAGAATCTTTTTTATATTTGTGGAAATGCAGATCTGGATCAGTAATAAAATAATTAATTGGAGCCAAGCATTAAAGGGCTTGAAAATAGATTTCCCTACAAGAGCTTACAATCTGTTTGGCATTGGAGACAATTATAGCTGAACCATTAAGTGGACATCTTTGGGATGGCATGCAGAGAAAGATGAAATGTTAAGTTTTTTACAGCTTTAAATGGTTATTTAGCATTGCATTTTGGGGTCCTTATTTTGGACAGCCTGCAAGCATAAAGAGTGTACTGTAGTTGTAAGCCTAAGGTGTTACTGTAGTTGTAATTTCTATCATAGTAAACTTAATCCAAATATTAAGAATGCTGTAATGGGCTTTCCTAAATAATAACACTTTTTTTGGAGCATTCACAGGATGACACATTTTCCAAGTTTGTTCTTCTTTGCCATACAGTTGGATGGAAGGAATAGCTACTCAATTTTATTGCAACTATGCAGAGCCAGTTAATAAAACAAGAACAGTTTCCCTAAGGAAAGTACCATAAAAATTAAACACACAATAAAACACTCAGGCTAGAAGAAAGGAAAGATCTGTTGAACCTACAGATGCTAATGCTCTCTACAGATGGTGCAAGCCCACTGCCTATGATATGGATGGCCATTTCAGCAAACCAACCTGTACTGGTTTCTTCTCCTGCTTTATCTTTCCCTGCAGGAATTCCAGCAGTTTGGTTGTTTGTGTCCCTTCTTTCAGCTCATTCATGAACCACCTCCTCTTTTTAACCTGCTTTGATGACCCCAATGGTGTGGCCATGACAATGGATGTTCATTTTACTGCTATAAAAAGGCTTAATAATTAAAAGACTGCATCAATGCACTCTTCCATCAAACTCATTCTTTTACTCCCATGAAGTCACTTTGATTTCAAAATGTTCTTTTGACAGGACAAGAGAGGATCCCATTCACCTGGCTGACAGAAATATCTACATTTTTCTATCCTTAACCTCTTACTCATTGTGCATAGTTATTACGTAATTAATTAAACATCGCTTCATGGAGTGGCACTCAATTGCCTTGAATTTCCAACCAACTAAGTTTCTTCTCCTATAAAGTAGTTCTGCTTTTACATCATTGAAGCTCCAGTCAGCAATAGTAGGAAAACCAAGTTTCAAGTTGATTGACTCTGGTTCCTATTAGTGTCCCCCTCATCTTCTTTCTTCAGGAGTGGTATTCAGCAGGTTCTGACCAGTTCTGGAGAACCAGTAGTGGAAATTTTGAGCAGTTCAGAGAACTGACAAATCCCACCTCTGACTGGAGATTTTACAGTATCCATCCCTGCCACGTCCACCGAACCAGAGACAGAATGGAGACTTTAACTTCCCATTAGCTAAGGTCTCTCTTACCTGCTCCTTATTTGCCCTAAGGTGCACTTCTCATTTTCTCCAAATAGCAATGTGCATTTCTCTCTTTCTTCCTGCTTGTTCTACAGAGGAATTATTCAGTCTATCATCTGCACCTCTATAACTGTCTGGTTTGGTTCTGCAACCCAACAGGAAAGACACAGACTTCAGAGGATAATTAGGACTGCAAAAAAAAAATTACTACCCACCTGCCTTCAATCGAGGAACTGTATACTACACAAGTCAAAAAGAGGGCTGTGAAAATATTTACAGACCCCTCACATCCCAGACATAAACTGTTTCAACTCCTTCCCTCAAAACGACATTATAGAGCACTGCACACCAGAACAACTAGACACAAAAAGATTTTTTCCCGAATGCCATCACTCTGCTAAACAAATAATTCCCTCAACACTGTCCAACTATTTACAAAGTCTGCACTGCTATTACTATTAATCTTCTCATCACTCTTTATCACCCATCCCTTCCCACTTGTGACTGTAGGACTGTAACTTTGTCACTTGTATCCTTGCAATTTATATTTACTATTTCCTAGTATGATTTGATTGCTTATTGTACCCTAGGTCTATTATTAAGTATTGTACTTTATGATTGACTCTTGATGAATGTATCTTTTCTTTTATGTATACAGAGAGCATTTGCACCAAGACAAATCCCTTGTGTATCCAATCACACTTGGCCAAATAAAGAATTCTATTCTATTCTATTTGGGAGTTCCGGTTTGAGCTTCTTTGGTGACAGACCAAAACCTCATCTCTCCGAGGCTTCGATCCGTGCTCGCTGCTGGAGCACCCCGAGCCGGCTGATTTTGGGGCTAAGCCACCCCGTAGAGGTGGTGAAGAGGGGGGAGACTGCCTGCAGGGTTGAGGAGAGCCACATATCTCCTTCCCAGCTGGTGATTACTCCCTTTCCTGAAGGCGGTTGTAGCGGTGGTTAGAAATGGCCACCACAAAGAAGAACTTGACTGGAAAAGAATGTGCAGGAGGAAGATAAGAAGAGAAAGTTTTGTTTGATCAGGTCAAACAACAAAAGCAACAAATAAGGTACCCTGGAATTTAAACTTAACAACATTGTTCCCAAAGAAGATTTTGAAGCTGCGAAGGAGAGAGAGAAGGGAAAGGATTAGGTTTTTTTCCTTCCCTTCCTTATACTGACAGCTAAGAGACTTAAGCAAGAAACTGGAAAAAAAATCCACTTTGACATTAATAGGCATCTAAGCTAAAAATAAAAGTCAAAGGGATAAATAAAGATTTCTGGACATTTAAAAGTTTTTAAAAGCTGGAAAGGAGAAAAAAAAAGAATAGAAGGGCAGGATCTGGAAAAATGGAGGAGACTGCCTGGAATTAAGGAATGGAACTGTAATTAAAAGGAACTTACAGTGAAATTTTAACAAGATTCCTCAAAGATACATTTTAATGGAAACTTGGTAACAAAATAATAGAATCCCAAGAAGAGAAAGTGGAAAAAAGAAGCAAGTAGAAACAGCCTTGGATTATTTGGATTACTTGGTGATTTTTGGTTTTTGCATCTAGATGACTAAAATTAACTGGGTGGTTGTTTAAAAGTTTTTAAAATGGTATCAGTCTTGGAAGAATTGAAAATGGAACTTAAAAAATGGAAAGAAGATGCACAAGAAGGGAGAAGTTCTTTTGGCTTCGTGTTTCAATTCTTAGAAATGAAGATCTGGAACTATGAGAAGCAACAAGAAACGCTTGCAGAACAAGAAGATTGGGACAAAGAAGAAGCCATCTTTAGTGATCAAATAATTTTAAGTGAGGGGAAAAAGAAAGGGGGGGGGAAGAGAGTGAAAGGTTTAAGATTAGAAAAACAACCAAAAAGAAGAACAATTTCAAAGATAAGTATAATATTAGAAAGCAACAGAAGAGGGGATTACAGATGAGAGAGTTAGAAGTAGAGAGACGAGGGGGTAAAAAGGGGAGGGAGAAGAAGAGGAGGGAAAAGGCAAGGAAAAGAAGTTGAAAATGACAGGAACAAGAAATGGAGAAACAGGGAAAAGATATAAGGATTGTAACCATAAGTTTGTTTAGAGATAATGGGTGAAAATTTAATTGTAAAAGGGATTCTTCAAAGGTACATAAAATAGCTTTGTTATATTACAAATAGAAATAACTTTAGAAAATATGTTGAGGGATAAAATATTTATTGTAATGCAGTGGGATGTTTGTTAATAAATATATGAATTAAAATGATTGAGAGAATTAAAAGGGAACACTTTTAATTATTAGTAATGATTTATAAAAATATAAATGAGAAATATGGAGAAAAAAAGAATTAACTATGGAAAGTTTATAAGTGTTCCCAAGGAAGTATGATATTCAATTGAAAAGAAATGTTAAAGATGTTAAGATTTTAATGCATATTAATGATAGAATTGAATTGGAATGGAATGTGTTTTATTTACACACACACACACACACACACACACACACACACACACACACACACATATATATATATATATATATATATATATATATATATATATATATATATAATTTTTTCTTTTTAAGAATATAGTGTCTATTTTAAGAATGTACCAAGCAGAATTCGATTGGAAGTTATGTATTATATTGAATGCTATAATCTTAAAGCTATACATTGAAGCTTAAATAAGAGCTTGAATGGATAAAATTAAAGGATATAAAGGTGTCATACTCTAATTGGTAACTACAGGGAAAAATTGTTTAATAAGAAAAGATAATGTGAAATTGTAACCGGACAGACAAAATTATAAATATAATGATTTGAATTGAGATAATCAAAACAAAGTTGAGAAAATTAGAAGAGAGGAAAAACTATGTAGAAAATATAAAATGGTAATAAGCTATGGAATAGAATATAAAAATGAGCATGAAATTGAGTTTTGTGTCTGTATGAAGAAGTGATAACCTGGGACCATGCTATTTTCAAAAAAGATGTTTTATTTGTATTTTGTTTTTGTGAAAACCCAAATCAAATTTTCAAAAAAAGAAAAGAATTCTATTCTATTCTATTCTATTCCATTATTCTATTCTATTCTATTGAGCAGGGGGTTGGACTAGAAGACCTCCAAGGTCCCTTCCAACTCTGCTATTCTGCTATATAATGATAACATGTTATATAATGATAGCACTTAGACTTATATACCATTTCACAGTACTTTATAGCCCTCTCAAAGCAATTTACAGAGTCAGCATATTGCCCCCAACAATATTGTCATGTTACCCACCTCCGATGGATGAGAGGCTGAGTCAACCTTGAGCCTGATGAGATTTGAACTGTTAAATTGCAGGCAGCCAGCAGTCAAGAGAAGCATCCTGCAGTACTGCATTCTAACTGCAGCTCATGATGAACAGCAAATATCATTTTGCTTCTGAAAGAAAACAGATACGACACTGAAATTAAAGTTCTGCCTTCTCACTATCATTATTACAAAAATCACCTGCTCTTCACAATGGACCTACCCCTTTTATAACTTCCCTTCTAGCAAACCCAAAGAACTCTTTTTTTCTGTTTTCTGTATTTTTATTTTATTTATTTTTATTTTTTTATTTATCACATTTTTAAATTGTCCATCTCTGTCACCGAGGGATTCTCACTAGGCTCAGTGTGTTCTGAGCTTTAGCCTTTTTGACCAGTTCCTTCTGTTTCTATAGATTACCTTGTATTCTTCCTTGATTGTCTGTCTTCCCCTCCTTCCTTTTCCATTTAATGTCCCCCTTTCTCTTCAGCATTTTAGAATATGTTTGTATCCACACTGGCCTTTTATTTTGTTCTATTTTTCATTTTTGTGAAGATTGTTTGAAAGATTGTTATTGATATTGATATTAGAATTAGAAGAACTTTATTGTCATTGTACAAGTACAACGAAACCGTGGATGCACCCCAGAAACTGTTCTCAATACAATAAAACCAAAGCACTTAAAAATGAAGATAAGAAAAATAAGAGTACCCACATCTCCATTTGCAATTTGAGAGTACAATATCTATGAATATACACAAAATATACATCCAACACTGACTGTAATGCTTAGCCAAGTATAATACACAAGAGATGGATTGTACTGTAATATGTTATTATCCATCTGAATGGGGTATTGAGATTTCACATCTTTTCACACTTAATAAGGTAGTGACTTCATGTTTATTTGTGGTTCGGATGGCCCAGGGAAAGAAACTATTTGTTAGTCTAGTGGTGTGGGATTTTATTGACCTAAAATGCTGTCCAGACGGCATCAGGTCAAAAAGATAATTGCTAGGGTGTGAGGGGTCTTCTATGATGGCCTTGATTCTGCTTTGGCAGCGGGATCTGGGTAAGTCTTCCAGGGAGGGCAGAGAGCAACCAATGATCTTCTGAGCTGTGTTTATCACCCTCTGTACAATTTTCCTGTCCTCAGCTGAGGAGCCTGCATACCACACACCCAGACAGTATGTCAGAGTGCTCTCCACAGAGGCTTTATAGAAAGCCAACAAAAGCTTCTTATCCAGATTGTTCTTTCTGAGAACCCGCAGGAAGTACAGCTGCTGCTGAGCCTTCTTCACTATGGCCTTGGTATTAGGGGACCAGGAAATATCAGCTGAAATATGGATGCCAAGGAAACTGATCGTAGGGACAGTTTCTACTCATTCTCTGTTGATGATGAGTCGGGCATGGTCCTGTCTATGTTTCTTGAAGTCCATAATCAGTTCTTTGGTTTTATGGACATTCAGTGACAGATTGTTCTGTGAACATCAGATAGACAGGTTTCTACTTCTGCCCTATATACCGTCTCATCCTCTCCAGAGATGAGACCAATCATGGTCGTGTCATCTGCAAACTTTATGATGGTGTTTGTTGCGTGGCTTGGTGAGCAGTCAAAGGCGTACAAGGCAGGGGGCTCAAGACACAACCCTGGGGCGACTGATACTGATACTGGTACTGAGTGTAATAGTGGAAGAAAGGTGGGGGCCAAGTCTAACAGACTGTGGTCTGTTTGTCAAAAAGTTCTTAATCCAGGAGCACATGGGGGTGGGGACTTGTAGATTATACAGTTTGGTTACTAGTATATCTGGGATGATAGTGTTAAATGCAGAGCTGTAGTCCACAAAGAACATTCTCACCTAGCTCTGTTTGTTCTCCAGATGACTCAGCACTCTATGAAGTGTGATGGCTACAGCATCCTCTATAGATCAGTTTGCTCGATAAACAAACTGATATTGATCAAAGGAGGCGGGAGGTAGTCTGTGATGTGCTGTGAAACTAGTCGCTCAAAAATCTTCATAATGGAGCTTGTTAACGCTATGGGCCTATAGTCATTGAGAGTGTTTATATTTGTTTTTTTGGGAACGGGGATGATGTTTGCAGCCTTCAGGCCTTGTGGGATGATGTGTTAAAGATAGATTGAACAGCTCTGTAAGTATTTCTGCCAACTAGTCAGCACATGCTTTAACTACTGCACCAGGAATGCCATCAGGCCCAGCAGCTTTCCTGAGATTTACTGCTCTCAGTGTTTTTCTCACCTCATGCACCTGAAGAGAAAGAGGTGCAGCGTCGTGGTCCTCATGAGGCAGTATGTCCAGGTTCTTGGTGGTCTCAAAGCATGTGAAAAAGCTGTTTAGCTCCTCTACCAGAGTGCTACTGCTCTCACTGTTTGTTGGACCCTGGCCTTTATAGTTGGTCAGGGCCTGTATCCCCCTCCACATCTGCCGTGGGTCACTGTCAGTAAAGTGGCCCTCAATCTTCCTCCTATACATCTCCTTAGCATGTTCGATGCCCCTTCTCAGCTCAGCTCTAGCAGTGCTGTACTGTGAGGTGTCACATGCTCTGAAAGCCAGGTCACAGGCCATGATCAGAGTCTGGACTTCGCTGGTCATCCAGGGTTTCCTGTTTGGGAAGGTCTGTATGTGTTTGTCCACAGTGACATTTTCTACATAGGTCTTTGTTGTGAATGCATAATACCAATAAAGTTATTATTGAGCTTGAAGTCTAGTGCAGGGTTCTGGCCCTGCACTTCTGATTGGCTGTTGATGGCCCGATCGGATTGGCCCGTTTAGTAGCATCCGATTGGCCACTAACAGACCATTCCTATTGGTTAAAAGGAGCTAGCACTCCAGGTTCGCTATTGGTTAAGTAGTTAATGAGTTGCCTATATAAGTAAGGCTTGAACAGCCTTTGAGCTGAGCAGTTACAATATGTAAATAAAGAGTTTGAAGTTCACTGTTTCCACCGGCTCGTCTCCATCATTCGCACCCATGCACCACACTTAACACTGGTGATGAGGATGGGATTGAATGACATCAGAGCCAACTAAGCACATGACTGAAGCACAAAACGGTGAAACCATGTCCAGCGGCGCCATACCACCCGCTCCGTTCGATCCTGTCCAAGAAGACTGGGAGTCTTACATGGATCGTTTCCAAATGTTCTTGGAAACCAATAATCTAAAGGATGCCACAGCCGGAAAGAAACGGGCGGTGTTTCTGACACACTGCAGCCCAATGGTTTTTAAGATGGCTAAGGCGTTGGTAAAACCGGCTGAAGTGAAGACCATGGACCGGGATGTCCTCGAACTGCTACTGAGGGCCCACTATGCACCCGCTGTTCCAATGCTCGTAAGACAACATGAGTTCTACCAACGGAACCAGCAGAAAGGAGAAAGCGTCACCGACTTCGTTGCAGACCTCCGTAACTTGGGAGGCCTGTGTGAATTCACCGATCTGGAGGAAGCCTTGAGAGACAGGGTAGTCCTAGGGCTTGACACCCTAAATGTGCAGAGCAAAATAATGGCAAAGGGCGATATCACCCTTAAGGACGCCATAACTGAAGCCACGGCAGCGGAGGCAACCAAGAAGTCGGCTGCCCAGCTACGCCGAAATTGCACTCATGCCCACCAGCCGGCCGGCGAAATTTTACCTAGCGCAGAAGGGCAGCTTTCCACGGCCCATCATGAGGACCTCTCTTCATCGTCAGCCAGCGACGAAGAAGAGGTCCATCGCCTACAGACCTATTGGGAATGACGCCCAAAGTTCCAGCTACCCTGCGCAGGCTGCGGGGCCAACCATTTTCGCTCTGACTGCAAATTCCATGACGCACTCTGCCACAAGTGCGGGAAACGAGGCCACATCGGACGGGTCTACAGAAGCCTCCTTGGACCCAGCCCGACCCCGAAGGGAACCAATCTCTGCCAACTGACAGGGAATCGCCCTGTAAACCACTCCTACAGAAACCGGTCCATGAATCATCCAGCGAGACGAGAGGAGGCACACCAAACACTCACCATTGGCCATGCCTCTTCACTAGACGCTCAGAAAATTCGGGTCAACGTGAACATTGAAAATCGGCCCTGCCCAATGGAAGTAGACTCAGGATCGTCCCTCTCGATGGTCTCATGGAAGACCCTCAAGCAACTCATCCCCACAATCCGGCGCCAAGACCTTCAATTCCAACGGCTCATCCTGAAGGACTACCAGGGAAACCAAATTCTGGTTGCAGGATCCAGCCGAGTCCGAGTCACATTCAAAAACCACATGGCGTACTTACCCCTGACGGTGATTGATAAGGACCGGCCTAGCCTGTTGGGCCTACAGTGGTTCGCACCACTCGGCATCGAAGTGGCAGGCATTAATCGAATCGGCGGCTGTGACTGGGAGGAAGACCTCGCCCGTGAATTCAGGGACGTCTTCGAGGAAAAGTTAGGTGAGTACAAGGGGACCCCAATATCCTTTAGTCTGAATCCAAAGATAGCACCCATCCGTCTTAAGCCTCGTCGAGTTCCGTTCGCTCTAAAACCGAAAATCAACGAGCAGCTAGATAAGTTAATTGCCCAGGGAGTCTTAAAGCCAACGGATCACTCTCCTTGGGAAATGCCTATTGTGACACCCATTAAGCCTGACGGCTCCATTAGAATTTGTGGGGACTACCGGGCCACCCTGAACCACGCACTGCAACAGAACCCATACCCGGTGCCGGTAGTACAACACCTCCTCCATTCCCTGGGGGGCGGAAAAGTCTTCGCTAAATTAGACTTAGCTCAGGCTTACCAGCAATTGCCGGTTGACGAAACAACAGCACAGGCACAGACTATCGTAACACACCGTGGCACATTTAAGTGTACAAGGCTTCAATTCGGAGTCAGTGTAGCCCCAGGGATCTTTCAGAGCCTAATGGAGAGACTATTGCAGGGGATCAAGGGCGTTGTCCCCTATTTTGACGATGTGCTTCTTGCTGCCCCCACTCAAAAAATTTTGCAGGAGTGTTTAAGATTAGTATTACAAAAATTTCAGGAAGCAGGCCTGAAAGTTAAAAAAAATAAATGCAAAATGTGTACCGACCGTGTTGAATTCTTAGGGTACCTAATTGACAGTCAGGGTATTCACCCTACTGATAGTAAATTAAGAGCAATAATGAACGCTCCCAGACCCCAGAACAAGACCGACCTCCAGGTGTTCCTAGGCCTCATCAACTTCTATAATGTGTTCTTGCCGCACAAGGCTACGGTCGCTGAACCGCTACATCGTCTTTTAGACAAAAAAACAAACTGGGTATGGGGTCACAAAGAAGAGCAGGTGTTCCGTAATGTAAAGAAACTACTGACTTCAGACACCATGCTTATGCAGTACAATGAGACTTTGCCATTAAACATAACCTGTGATGCCTCGCCTTTTGGAGTGGGCGCCATTTTGAGTCATGTGTTACCTAACAGTAACGAAGCCCCTGTTGCTTACTTTTCAAAGATGCTCTCGAAAACCGAGCGAAATTACAGCCAAATTGATAAGGAAGCTTTGGAGATTGTGTCAGCAGTTAAGAGGTTTCATGAGTATGTGTACGGTCGGAATTTCACCATTGTAACTGACCACAAACCATTGCTGGGGATCATTGCTGGGGACAAACCAACTCCCTACATACTATCTCCCCGAATGACCCGCTGGTCAGAATTCTTGGCTGCCTACAATTATTGGCTACAATATCATCCCGGGAAAGCTATTCCCCACGCTGATGCGCTGAGCCGTACATCGCTCCCTGAAACCATCAACGATCCTGCACCAATGATGACAGCGTTGCAGATCGAGACACTCCACACGCCACCATTGACTGCCCGTGACATCGCGAGAGAAACAAGACGCGACCCCATCTTGGTGCGAGTCCTCACGCCACCATTGACTGCCCGTGACATCGCGAGAGAAACAAGACGCGACCCCATCTTGGTGCGAGTCCTCACGTGGGTGGAACGCGGATGGCCATTGGACCAAGTACCAGATGACTTTGCACCATTCAAAAGTCATCAAACAGAGCTGTTCTCACAGAAAGGCTGTGTCATCTGGGGTGATAGAGTCGTTATCCCAGAACTACTCCAACAAACGCTGCTAAGAACCTTGCACGAGGGCCACCCTGGCATCGTGCGCATGAACGGCCTCGCACGAAGCTACGTGTGGTGGCCAGGCATCGATAGACAAATCGAATCATGGGTTAAAACTTGCAAGAGGTGCCAAGAAGTAAGCAACGCTCCACCAAAGGCAACCCCAACTGAATGGGAGACGCCGCGGGGACTCTGGTCCCGCATCCATCTGGACTTTGCTGGGCTGACCAAAGGCCACATGTTTCTGCTAACCGTCGACGCCTACCCGAATTGGCTCGAAATTCACCGAATGAGCAGCACGACCACTGACACGGTCATCAAAAGGCTGGAAAGACATTTTACAACCCACGGATTACCAGACGTTCTGGTATCCAACAACAGGCCCCAATTTACTGCGCTACCTTTTGAGCAGTACGTGGCTGACCGGGGCATTAGACACGCGCTCACTTCGCCTGCGCACCCTGCTGCAAATGGTAGGGCTGAGCGCATGGTTCAATTTGTCAAGAAGACTCTGCAAAAGATTGATTACGATAACATCGACGAAAAGATCAACCGGATACTTTTCCTACAGCACATTACACCTCACAGCGTCACCAACAAAACTCCTGCCGAACTTCTAATGGGACGAAAGCTCCGCTCCCACCTCAACCGGTTACACCCAGCCTACGAACCCAAAAAGCCACTCCGGTCCAGCAGCCGATGCCGTACCTTCCAGATAGGCGATCTCGTATTCGCTAAAAACCTTTCAGGCGATCCGCTGTGGGTGGAAGCGACCATAATCCGTGTAACCGGCCCTAGATCATACCTCGTTCAGTGCCCTGACGATAGACTTTGGGAGCGCCACATAGATCAGCTATGATTGTGCCTACCACCTCGCAATTCTGAACTCCCTTTTGATCAAACTGAGGGGGGGGGAGATACAGAGGAAAGTGAATTATTATTCGAAGGAAACCCTTTTGAAGAGACTGATATGGGAACGGAAACACAGGAACAGGAACCTGTGATCAGAGTGAACGCACCTCAGGAAATGGCCAGTGATAGTGATGACAATGAGAACGCGAACTCTGAACCAGAGGCACCCATACCGCTTAACAACGATCTACCTCAGCAAGAGTGCAGCCAACCGACTGGTACCTTGCGAAAATTGAAAAGACTAATTCAACAACTGTCCTACCTTAAGGACTATGTAACTGTGCCCCTTGGGCAGAAGCCGGGGGAAAGGGGTGTTGTGAATCCATAATACCAATAAAGTTATTATTGAGCTTGAAGTCTAGTGCAGGGTTCTGGCCCTGCACTTCTGATTGGCTGTTGATAGCCCGATCAGATTGGCCCGTTTAGTAGCATCCGATTGGCCACTAACAGACCATTCCTATTGGTTAAAAGGAGCTAGCACTCCAGGTTCGCTATTGGTTAAGTAGTTAATGAGTTGCCTATATAAGTAAGGCTTGGACAGCCTTTGAGCTGAGCAGTTACAATATGTAAATAAAGAGTTTGAAGTTCACTGTTTCCACCGGCTCATCTCCATCATTCGCACCCATGCACCACACTTAACAGTCTTCATGTAGAAAAGCAGTCTCTGTGTATAACTCAAAGTCCTGTTGTTTGAAGATGCTCCAATCTATGCGGGCAAAACAGTCCTGAAGCTGGGAGAAGGCATTTTCAGGCAAGCATCTAATAGTTTGACTGCGAGGTTTTGTTCTCTTCCTAAGGGGAGTGTAGGCTGGTAGTAAAAGCAGGGTGAGATGGTCTGATTGTCCTAAGTGGAAAAGAGATTTTGCTCTATAAGTGTGCTTAATATTTGAATACACATGATTGAGTGTGTTTTTCCCCCTGGTTTAGGCACTTAACATATTGGTAAAGTTTGGGGAGCACAGTTTTTAGGCATGCTCTGTTGAAATCCCCAGCAATGATGTGAATGCCCTCAGGAGGAGCTTTCTGTTACATGGTAATTATGTCTTGGAGGTGATTGAGCGCCATGCTAACATTTGCATCTGGAGGTAAATATACAGCAGTGATGGTAACTACTATTAGCTTCTGTGGCAGATAAAACGGTATACACTGAACAGTCATGGCCTCTCAATCTGGTGAGCAATGGCTGTTTGTTATCTTGCTGTTTGTGCACCAGTCTTTACGTACATAATCAGACTCCCTTCCCTTCTCTTACCGGAGGCTATATTGCGATCTCGATGGTACAAGGTCTGGTCCACTAGCTCCACTGTAGCATCATGGATTTGCGGGTGCAGCCAGGATTCTGTGACGATTAGCAAACAGCAGTCATGAATTGTGTGATTGTGGGAGATCTGCAGCTGTAGTTCATCCACTTGGTTTATGAGGGATCTGGCATTTGTGAGGAACATAGATGGTGTTGTAGAGCGGCGGTTACAGATTGAGATGGAGCCAGGCTTAAGCTAACAAACTTTATTCCAATGAATAAAGGGTCGCCGCAGCTGCCGAAGCTAACTGACAGCCAGCTGGCGGCGACAGCTGAAGCCGTTTGACAGCTCCCTTTTATAGCCGGCTGTCAAACGGCATCAGCCAATGGGAGCGATCGGCGCTCCCGTGTAGGCGGCGGACCAGAGGGACGACTGCCATTAGTTTCTGAACACAGCACTCCTTTCCCCTGGCCACGAGCATGCGTAGTCCTGCAGACGGGACGGCTGCTTTCGCTCATGGCCTGATCTTCACAGTTCCTGAGGTTTGTCGGCTGCCACCGAGTCTTGTTCTCTTCGGGCAGTGTCAGGAGCTTGCAGAGGGTCGTCGGATGTCCGAGTCTTGCTGTCCGGCTGCTGCTTGGGTGAGTCCTCTCGCAGTGGCCAGTAGGTAGGGTTGTCGGGCGGCTGATAGACCAGGTCCTCCGGCAGGTCGGCTGCAGCAGGCGTCAGGTAAACCGGGTCGTCCGGCGGCTGGTAGACTGGGATTTCAGCGGCGGGCCTTTTCCAACATCTCCTTAGCTGATCCACATGTCTTCTCCAAACTTGACCATCCTCCAGGAGGATTCTGTAAGACTTGGGTCCTATAACAGAGACTATTTGCCCTGGCAGCCATAAGGGATGCTTTGCATAGTTCCTGGCATAAACCAGGTCTTGCAGGGCGAATTCCCTGGCATGGCTGTCAGAAGCCAGTGGTGTGCTGGGCGCATAGTGAGGGTACAACCTGTCCAGGGTGGTCCTGAGGCGTCTGCCCATCAAAAGTTCTGCAGGGGACTTGTTGGTGGTCGGGCATGGAGTAGCGTGTTGAGTGAGTAGGTAAGTGGACAGTTTGGAGTGCCAGTCTGCTTGGCCCAGCTTTGCCAAAACTTCCTTCACAGACCAAACAGCCCTCTCAGCCATCCCATTGCTTGCAGAGTGAAAGGGGGCTGTGAGAGCGTGTCTGATGCCCAGGTTGGCTGCGAAGATGGCGAATTCATTAGAACTGAATTGGGGGCCATTATCTGAAACTAAGGTGTCAGGAAGTCCATGTGTAACAAACAGTCTGGTCAAGGCCCTTGTAACAGCCAGTGTTGTGGTGGATGGTAGCAAAGCCACATCAGTCCATTTGGAGAATGAGTCTACTACAACCAAAAATTCCTCCCCTGCACAGGGCCAGACAGATCAATATGCAGCCTGGACCAAGGGGCCCCAGTATCTTCCCATCTAGTTGGGGCAGCTGTTGGTGGGGCTGCTCTCATTGCCTGGCAGGGCTGGCATGTATTTATCCAGTTGGCAATCCGGGCATCCAATCCTGGCCACCAAACGTAGCTGCGGGCCAAGGCCTTCTTCCTTACGATGCCAGGATGACCTTCATGCAGTGCCTTTAAAACTTGTTCTTGCAAGGTGGGTGGTATGACCACCCTTGTCCCCCATAACAGACAACCCTGTAGTGAAGACAACTCCAGCCTGTGGGTCTTAAATGGCATGAATTCAGGGACGTACTGAATATCAGGCCACCCCCTCCCCACCCAGTCCAGGACTTGGGAAATCACATGGTTCCTTCTGGAGTGGGCAGCAATATCCCCAGCAGAGACCGGCAGGTCAAGTGCATTGCAGTCGAAGATTGTGTGGATGGGAGCTGGGTCTTCGACTGGTGTAGGCAGGGGGCATCTGCTGAGGGCATCTGCATGGCACAGGTTCTTCCCCGGGCGATGTACCAGTGTGTATGAGTAGGTGGCCAGAAACAGAGTCCATCTGGTCATTTGCGGGGATAGTACCTGTGGTGTTTGCTTATCACCAGCTTATCTGACTATAGTTCCTCTCTGCAGCAGAGAAAGTTCTTGAAAAGTAGGCAATGGGTGCCTCAGATCCATTTGGGAGCCTATGGTTCAATACTGCTCCTATGCCAAAGGGTGAGGCATCTGAGGCTAACACCAGGGGCAGGTTTGGGTTAAATTGGATTAACACAGTGTTTGAAGTTAAAAGAGACTTTACTGCCTGGAAAGCGTTGGCTTCTCTCTGTCCCCAGTGTGAGGGGGCCTTCTTATCTAGTAGCCTATGTAGGGGTTCAGCTACAGAGGCCTTGTGGGGCAGGAAAGATGCATAAAAATTCAGGAGTCCTAAAAAGGCCTGCAATTCAGTTTTGTTAGAAGGTGTGGGAGCCTCGTGGATAGCTCTAACCTTAGTTTCTATGGGGTGAATTCCAGAGGCGTCAATTCGATAACCAAGGAAGTCCACTTGTTTGGTGGCAATGGTGCATTTGTCTTTTTTCAATTTAAGCCCGTTTTGCCTAAATCTATCAAGGACAGACCTCATTCTAAGTAATAATTGTGCTTTGTTGGTGGCAGAGACTAAAATGTCATCAAAGTATGGAACCACCCCTGGCAAGCCCTGAAGGATTCTTTCCATGAGAGATTGAAAAATGCCTGGGGCTACGCTAACCCCAAACTGTAAATGTTTACATCTAAAAGCGCCCCTGTGTGTAACTATAGTTTGTAAGTCAGCAGTGTGTTGGTCCACGGGAAATTGCTGATATGCTTGGGACATGTCTAACTTTGCAAAAATTAAGCCTGGCTCAAAAGAGTGTAGCAGGTGTTGGATTACAGGTACTGGATATGCACTAATTTGGAGGAAATGGTTGAGGGACGTTTTATAGTCAGCGCAAATTCTCATGCTGCCATCTTTTTTTAAGGGGGTGACTAAGGGTGGCCCACGAGATGATGGAGAGGGCTGACCCGGTGTCCACCTCCATCGGGCAGGGCTTACCTTCTATAAAAAGAGAAATGCTTATTTTGTTAGACCTAGGGGTGGTATTGTCTGCGTGGTAACACATGCAGCAATTTTCAACTTGCCTTTGGAATGAGGCAGAAACTTGAAGTCTTTGTGTGGAGGCCTGCTTGGCTTGGCAAACCCTGGCTATGTGCCCTCTCTTCTGGCAGTTCAGACAGATAATGTTTCTGAACCTGCAAGTTGATCTATGGCGGTTACCCCCACAGCTCATACAATGGGGTTACTGTTTGGTTGTCTGGTTGTTGTTTTTCTTAGGTGGCTCGGGGGGGGGGGTCTTGGACGTTTGAGGTGGTTACAGATTGAGACGGAGCCAGGCTTAAGCTAACAAACTTTATTCCAACGAATAAAGGGTTGCTGCGGCTGCCGAGGCTAACTGACAGCCAGCTGGCGGTGACAGCTGATGCTGTTTGACAGCTCCCTTTTATAGCCGGCATCAAACGGCATCAGCCAATGGGAGTGATCGGTGCTCCTGCGTAGGTGGCGGACCAGAGGGAGGACTGCCATTAGTTTCTGAACACAGCAGATGGTAATGGGGGTTTCTGCGGTCTCTTCCTCAATTGCGTTAGCAGGCTCAGTCTGCATCCCCGCTTCTGTTTTTCTCTCCCTATGCCATCTTCTACGTTTGCTTGATCCGACAACAATCCACGGAGCTCCCAGAGATCTTGCTAGCTCCAATAAGATATTTTGGGATTCTGTATAAGCATAGGTGACTTCAGTTTTGAGTTGCTATCCTATACTTATCAGGTCTCCTCGACAGTATGTTAGTCCGTTGCAGGATGGAGTAAAATGCAGGAACAAAAAGAAGTAAAAACACAAAAAGAAGAACAGGCATTGGGAGCATTGAGCCATGTGCGACCGTGCACGCCGCCATCTTGTATAATTATTGTTATAATTATTCTTATAATTATAATTATTATTGTTATTGTTATTATTACTATTATTATATAATTTGTTTCACAGGGTTTACCATCATTCCTGGATAATTTCCTTCTGAAAGATTTGAAGCCATTGGATCTCACACACCATCCCTCAAAATTTTAATGTTTTTAAAAATAGATTCTCTTGTGAATCACAACTGGAATATCACACCATGTATAAACTTGTTCACTCTAAATAGGATCAGTAAGATGAGAATAAAATATATAGCCCTTGGGAAGAATTCAGAGGTGGGCTGCTGGGGGTTCGTACGGGTTAGGGAGAGTGCCTAGCTAAGATTCTGTGCAGTTCAGAGAACCCCCAAATCCCACCCTGCCCCTCCCCATGCGGCCCATTTTGGATGCAGGTAAGTGCAGGGTGCACACAAAGACTCAGGAGGGTGAAAAACGGGCCTCCCAGAAGGCCAGGAAAGCCAGAAATGGGCCTCTGGAATTTGGGGAGGCCATTTTGGCCCACCCAAAAGCTCGAGGAAAGCTTCCGGAGACTGGGGAGGGCAAGAATGCCCCCCCCCCACTGTGGTGCAGGAGGTCTACTAGGCCACACCCACCATGCCATGCCCACCCAGCAACTGGGCAGAGAACCCTTTGATAAAATTTTTGGACAATTGTACTGAAAGGTGAAGTATCACAGAATGTCTCTTTAGTGGTGATGTAGAGAAAATGCAGTAGAAGTGTATTATTGTTTTAATTTCTGATATGTCTTCCCATGAATAAATCCTACACAGTCACTTTCAATGGGAAGAATTGAGAAGGAAGGCAAAGGAAGAATTGGTGGATTTCAAGGAAGGTGAGCCATAAATAAATGATAAATTCCATTGATTCACTCTGGTTCTAACAGCAGAGAATAATGGATCATTGTAAACCTACATGTGTAAACCTCACCAAGTTTGGATTGGGGATGTGGGTTGAGAAACCTAAACCTCTCTTCTCATTTAGAAAACTGAGCCACTTTCCTGGGCTGAAGATTGTCTTTTGTGTTGCAAAACACATTGTGTAGCCATCTGGAGTCACTTTCCAGAATAAGATGGTAGCATATAAATTTAATAAATAAACAAACCTGTGCATGCTTAGTAACTTTTTCCTTCACTGCTCCATAAACCAAGATGGTCTTCAGCCTGATATTGGGGAAAAAAATCTCTTCAGGTTTCAGCCCCAGACTTCCCACTTTCCCTGCCCACCCCCAACTTTCTCTTTTTAATACAAATTAAGCATTGCCTACCCCACATAAAGGCCATAGTAATTCAATTGTATTTCATTCGTTGTGAAGTCTGGCTCAAGATGGGAAGCTTAGGCCAGCTTGCCAACATATCTGTGTAATGTGGAGTAAGGAGAAATCTTCAAAGTGCTAATACCCCCGCCCCCTTGATTTCAAAGTATAAGTGAGTCAGGAAAAGGATATAATGTTTGTCATGGGGATTAACCCCCTGCTGCTTCTGTTACATGTGATCACAACACATTGAACATTGCCGGAATGCAGCAGAAACTCTTCTGCATCTCTGCAGCTGAACTGAATTCCAACTATCAATAGCATGCACCTGTGCATAGGCGTGAAAACACACACACACACTTTCACAATAACAGCAAACAACAAAGGGGGAAGAATTTCACATATGGGATTGATTTAGAGAAATGGCAAAAATTGTGGTTTCAACATTATAAAATGACAATGTCAACAACCTACAAAGAAAATTTGTATAAGATGTTTTACAGATGGCACTTACCCCGACGCAAATAGCAAGAATGTTCAAGAACAAATCGGAGAAGTGTTGGAAATGTAATCAGATACCATGTTCATATCACCATATGTGATGGACATGTGCATTGGCTAAAAGATACTGGACTAAAATCCACACAAAAAATGACAAAAAACATACAGACTTTAAACCAGAGATATTTTTATTGGGTATTTTACCAGAAATACATAGTAGAGAATTGAAATATTTGATTGTATTAACAGCGGCTAGAATTGTATTTGCTAAAAATTGGAAAAATGAGAAAATTCCAGTACAGAGGGAAGTTATTAAGAAAAAAATGGAATATGCTGAAATGGATAAATAATATACATATATATATATGTATATATGTATAAAATAATACAATATAATATACATATATAATATACATATATATATATATATATATATATATATATATATGTATGTATGTATGTATGTATGTATATATGTATATATGTATATATGTATATATGTATAAAATTTTATATATATATATATATATACACACACACACACACATATATATATATGTATATATATATATGTATATATATATGTATATATATATATATATGTATATATATATATATGTGTATATGTATATATATGTATATATATGTATATATGATGGATAATATGAGAATGTATACAAATTATAAGTGAGGACTATGGAGATGAAACACAAAAGACTTGTAACCAAGTGACATACTGTATGTAACTGGAAGATGATTTTATGTTTTGTTTGCGCATGTTTGTGTAAAAAATAAAAAATCTTTTTATAAAAAAAATAAAATAACAGCAAACAACAACCCAAAGAGAGAGACTTAGCAAAAGTCCTGACCCAAATAAGAACAAATGTAAGCCTTGTGCAAAGTCTGTGGATGGGTCTGTTACAATGAGAATGTCATCATAATTCCTATATGAGATTTGTGAGTATTTGGAGAGTGCCCAAAATTTCACAAAGCAAAGGGAAAATGTGTTGACTTCCATGTCAAAACCCAGCTGAATAAAATCTCGCCTTTAGCATAGGAACAGTTGAAGAATCTCAGTCATTGCATAGAAAGGGCGACTTTTAAAATCCCTACATAAATAAGACATGGAGTCTGCAATCTTCATTCTTTAATCCCACAGAATTTATTGGGGTTTGATCTTAAACTTGGAGAAAACTAAGAAACATCGAATGTTAATGTTATTCTGACTATATGTACAAAGACTTGGTTGCAAGTCTAGATGCATTTATTAGAGGATAAATACGATTGTACTTAATAGGACGTCTGAATTTGCATATTTAGCATAGTACTGCTTGTGTGTCTTTGTGTATGCATGCATGCGAACACACTGTCGTGGCAACGTTTGTGTTTTTTCCTCCAATCTCATTTGCAGCAGAGTCTTTGATGCATCAACTGGCTATCAACTGGTGTGTGTTGGCTGCCAAATAGAAACACTTCAGAGACAACACCAACCAAAGTTAACAATTCTGTGTTACAGAGAAAAAGTGAATGTCTTTCAAAAAAGTAAGTGAGTGATGACAATGCAGTGTTATCAGGACTTTCTACAGTAAAAGCAATTTCATAGTTCATTAAATTAAATAGATTGTATCACCACATCATAGTAACTTTCTCCTGTCTGCTACAGTTGTAATATAATATCACCACCAAATACATTATTATATTATAGTATTTTGTTTCCATCTAGTTGAGCCTGCCCAGTAGTTTAGCCTTTCTGCAAATCTATTGTTTATACTCACACTCCTTTATTTGGTGCCATCCAGACACCACAAATCCCATAACACTTGAGCATGCCAACTGGGGATACTGGCAGTTGGAGCTTAGCACATTTGGAAGGGACTTGGTTGGGAGAAGTTGCTCTGAGATCTATTTAAAGGGCAAGAGGAGATGAAGAAAATGCTTCTCTTCGTAACTGCAGCTTTAAAGACTTAATAAAAAAGGGGGTGGCGGAAAGAAAGAAAGAGAAAGAAAGAAAGAAAGAAAGAAAGAAAGAAAGAAAGAAAGAAAGAAAGAAAGAAAGAAAGAAAGAAAGAAAGAAAGAAAGCACTGTCCACCTCTTAAGGTGCTGAAAAGCAAAGCCAGAGCTCAGCTCCTTTTCTCTTTCTTGGTGGCATTTGAAAGTGTAAAGCTTTGAATACCAATTGCTTGAACTGGACATATGTGAATCTCTTCTAATCCTACTAATCCTGTCCCTGAGTGTTTCTTTGTACCGGGAGGCAACACACATAGATCTAAGTTAAAGTGGCCGTAATCTTGGAAATGTGGAAAAATGTCCCAGTGTGAGAGCTGGGAGCCGCAATGGCTGCTTAACAGAGGGGACCTGTTGGAAAAAAAGTATTGTCTGGGAGGGATGAGAGGAGGGCAGGAGGGAGTAAGATGACATGAAGCAGCAGCTCTCACCTTTTCTGAGTTGCTGGGAGAAAAGCAAACCCACCCAGCAGGAAAGCTCCCTTGCAAACAACCATCGCACACTTGAGCAAACCCACAGAACGGAGACAAAATTCTGGATGCTGGGAAACTCACCCACTGGCTGCTTTCAACTGTGTGAGCCCAGCAGGCCAGGCGCTAATGTGCTGCTTTCATTGTCTGGGGGCCTTCTTTCCCACTCACAAGCTCAGTTTCTGAATGGCAACAACTTGGTGGATAGAATTTGCCTCAGTCCTTTTTTTCTATATATATATGTATATATATACACACCCAGACCTCCGAGAAGGGATAATTTCCACAATGGATTGTTTAACACGTTCACACAACATGCTAAAAAAGAGGCTGAGTTTCCTTAACACCCTGTTTGAGGGTTGTTGTTTTTTTTTTTTGTAAATTCAGCTAATTTTGCCTCAGGAAGCCAGAAGACTCAACATTTTTGCTGCCTTTTGTTGGCTGATTCTGCTGCTCCTGTGACACATGGAACACCACAGTGGAAAACTCAAAGCCTCTATTTTCTCATTTTGCCCAAAGGCTGTGGGGTGGAACTGAGG
The DNA here is from genome assembly GCA_033807585.1 of Hydrophis major. Lineage (NCBI taxonomy): Eukaryota > Metazoa > Chordata > Lepidosauria > Squamata > Elapidae > Hydrophis > Hydrophis major. Next base: position 322,276,034 of record CM066328.1, on the reverse strand, counting down.
GGGGAAGGGGCTATTGGGGCTCATGGCCCATCTTCAAGATGAAACCTCTACATTTTTATTCATCCTTATGCTTCAATGCCATTTTTCAGCAGTAAGCGCTACTCACAAGGTCAGTTAGTTGATTATGTGCCATCAAGTTGATATCAGCTCTAACAACCGCATACATAGATCTTTTCCAGGATAATCTGTCTCTAACCTGGCCCTTCAGGTTTTTCAATTGTCTTCTATTGCAGCTATAATAAAGTTCACCCACTTTGCTGCTGTTTGTCCTCTTCTTCTCTTTCTTTCCACCTTTCCCAGCACTATGAACTCCTCAAGGGAGAGGAACCTTACCAGAATTTACCTAAAATATAACAAATTGAGCCAGTTGATACTTACGTACCTCAAGTAAGAATTTCCCCCCCTCTTCTTGGCAGTTTCTTTAACCAGATTACTTTATTCTGTTCTTTTCACATTCATCCTTAACTTCTTTGATTTCATTCCACTGTTCCTCTGGTTATCTAAAAATGAGGTCTAGAATTCCAAACAATTCGTTATTTCTGCTTGGAAAATGGTGGGTGTAAGTTGAAGATCTTACCATGGAAACTGACTAATGTTGTCCTTCTACTTTAGTTTGACTTCGATTTGTGCATGAACAGATTATGAACTATTTCATATTCGGCTCTTGTTTATTTGCTGTTGCAACTGAAGTTTACCATTGGCTTGTGCAAAAATATAGTCAATTTGATTTACAGCATATGTGCTGCTGCATCTGATGATGTCCAATTTGGTCATTTGGAAGATGAGAAGGGACCAATATTCTCATCCTCAACCTTCAGTCTACTTTGCTGGGCAAGCATGCAATGAATGCCACTTTATTGTGTAGTTGGAGAAATTAAAACCTGCATAGTAGTTGAGGAAGACATAAAAAAAAACAGGGAACACCAAAATTAAAATCTGGTTGATAATAAATAATAGACATTTAGAGATGCATCTGCATTCTTACAAATTCTTACTTTCATTTCTCCTGAGCTTATGGAACTTACATTTTAGTTTAGATGGCATACCGTATATACTCGAGTATAAGTCGACCCGAATATAAGCCAAGGCACCTAATTTAACCACAAAAAACTGGGAAAACTTATTGACTCGAGTATAAGTCGAGGGTGGGAAATGCAGCAGCTACTGGTAAATTTCAAAAATAAAAATAGATGCCAATAAAAACTTTCACTAGGACAGTTGAGAATAAGTTTGATGTTCACAATTTCCTCTTTGAAAGAGACCAGTAAATAGGGAACAAGAAGATGAAGAAAAAGAAGAAGTGTGTTTTTTCAAACTTTTCACACTGAAGTGAACAAAAATGGCATCATAGGAACAAGCTTATTCTCAGCCCAAAGGTTTGTTTCTGATTTCTTCCCTGATTTAAGGGAAATTTGGGAAACGATCTCACTATCATGAAAGGTTTGATTGATTCACTAACCCAAAAGATGATGATGATGACAGTGGTAGGCAGGAGTCACTCTCTCCCTTGCAAGAAAAAACCAAGAGCCGTTCTTATGATATCTCTCTCTCTCTCTCTCCCCCTCCTCCCGAGTGGACTGAAAGCAGCTGGAGCTGAGGAAATGAAACTGAGTGGAGCGACCTCCGCTCACATTGCTTTCTTAGCCTAGAGCTCAGAAAATCCTCCTCCCCCTCCTCCCCCTCCTCCCGAGTGGACTGAAAGCAGCTGGAGCTGAGGAAATGAAACTGAGTGGAGCGACCTCGGCTCGCGTTGCTTTCTCAGCCTAGAGCTCAGAAAAGCCTCCCCCTCCCATGCTTAAAAGTTGCAAAGGAAACACGGAAGCAGGGAAGCGGCTGCCCAGCTTCGGAGCTCCACACCATTTTTTTTCAGAGGGGAATCTGACTCGAGTATAAGCTGAGGGGGTTTTTTTCAGTACAAAAAATGTGCTGAAAAACTCGGCTTATACTCAAGTATATACAGTAATTATTATAGTATACATTTATTTAATAATAGTTTATTTAATTTATATGTCATCTGACTCCCAATGCCAGAGTGCAAGAGTGTCAATTAAACAAAATATGTTTTGGACCATATCTTCATCTTTGTCTGGAACACCACCTAATTACATGGCATTGCGGTCCAGTGTAAATCCATGGCTTCTTCTCAAATACATGTTGATAATGCCAAGGTGAGTTAATCCAAAAATAGCATAAAATAGAAGAAATATATTTCAGGAAAAATGAGTTGCTTTTAATTAGACAGAGAATGACCCTGATAAATTAAAAAGCAGGGTAGTAATATGATTTCTTTATTAGTGCTTTGTTTATTTTGATGTGTTAAAACTAAAAGAATCATCAGGTTGCAGAATCTAATGAACTCCAAGATCAAAAAGGATCTTGCTAATTTTTAAGTTAATGAGGGCAAGTTCATAGACATAATTAAGTTAGAAATTACCCATTTCAAAGTATCTCAAAATGAAACATAAACTTGACTTTATTGCTGTAATATTTCTTAATGTATTATAAAAAGGGGCCCCATGTATAACATGCTAATAATATGGAAATGAACTTACATACCAATCTTCTACAACTTACAAGGCTCCCTCTTTTAATCTTGTATATATCAGTCTGATATCATGGGTATTAATGCTGCATTAATTGGAGGATATTCAGGTAAAAACTTTTGATGCAGCAAAGCCACCTTGCTCTTCAAGCTTTGTAAGAAGAATCAATCATGAGTTAGGGAACTAATAGACATGAGGCTCAAACAAGGTAGACAATAGTGTAGTAATTAAGATGCTGGACTGAGCTCAAGGAGACACGAGTTCAAGCCCATCTTCACCTTTGGCCAGTTGCTATCACTCATCCTATAGTCACCAAAATACTGTTTGCAGCATACATTCAAATCCAGAAGATGACTGAATCAGCAGGATTCATTAACTTTTTTATGTACATAAAAAGTAAATGTACAATACTTGTAGATCCTTTCAGTGTAACATAACACAAACACAAGCAACAGCTCAGCTCAGAGCAGAACTCAGTTTCTTAGCAAGCAAGCAAGTCTAGTTTCTCTTTCATTTCTCAGCAAAGCACGCAGAGCCAAACCCCACTCAGGCTGTCAGCTCCCATTGGCTGGTCTGTTGCCATGCTTACTTTGTTAACCATGTCTCTGCCAGTTAATGAATATACTCTAACACTGTTATAGAAATCTGGACTGTCATTAGATGGCATAAATGAGACAGAAAACAGGGCCTCTTTCATGGTAGAAATCTACATTCTGGCAGTTGAGATGTGGTAACTCTGTTTTGATTAAATCCATAAGGCAATCCTTGTGCAATGAAAAGCAAGTGGGGAGTGCAATAGCAAAGCCAGGATATCCAAGAAATATTCATTTTCCAGAGCTTTCTGTTATCTTGAAATAGCAGTACATTGACCAAATGCTGTAGGCAAAACGAACAACAGAAAAGGCAAACTTCCTTCTTCCCTTGCATCATTCACCATATATTAATGTTAATTAATAACTAGTGAAATTCATTGATGGACCTAAAGTGGTTGTATGATTAATTGCCAAGATCTGCCTTCTCCATGTATTCCTCTGGCCTTGTCTACAATAGGAACCTGTGCCCTACTCCTGCTGCCCTATTGTCTAATATTTTCATTAAGGAACAAGACAACCTACTTGAATTGAAACATAACTGGATGTGAGACAGAAATCCCATTGGCTGCTCTTGCAGATGGCTTGTGTTAAGCTCTGGAAGGAGGAAATGCAGTCTTCCTGATCCTATTAGATCTCTCAAGTGTACATCATTTCTTATTTTCTACAATTATATCCTTCTGGATCACTTTAAGAAAGTTTGAAGCACTCTTTTCCAAGGCATCCATTCTTTCCTGACAGGCGGATCCAAGCAATGGGGTTAAGGGATTATTGATCAAGCTCATCACTCCTTGCCACCAGGGTCATTTTTTTCCCTATGCTGTTTAAAATGTTTACAAACCTACAGGAAGTAGATTCATCATTATGTGTACAAATGAGATTTACTCATTTGTACATCTCTTGTCTGTCCTAAAATGCATTGCATATCCTCCCTTGATCCTTGGAACTAAAGATAAACCAAGATTAAACTGAATCCTAGGATGACAAGTAAGTTCAAAACACCACTTACTCAATGCTGGTCCTCATACTGATGAAAGCATACTCCTTCAGAAGGAGTTAATAGCCAGTTTAGGAATTCTCTTCCATTCGTAGCTTCTGACTGATAGCAGGTAGAGTCTGGGAGAAGAAGGTTGTACAGATTGTGTCCATGCACCACTTGATGTCCTTTTAATATTGATAGCTATGCTACCATCATTACTGAAAACCACATTACTGGACTCCTCCCCCAAATGGCTGCTGAACAGTAGCAACTTTTATTTCCCCTGCTAATGATCTGCTGATTTGGCTTCCAAAGCTAGCTCTTTGGCAGTGCTGCTACCTGGATTTGAATGGGAGCACTTAGGAATGATCCAAGTTGGCTTTTGGACAGCCATGGGCCCATCTGGAAAGTAGAGTCTTGAAGATTCCAGTTACCCCTGTGAGTGGTCAGAAAGTCATGGGCATCCATCTTTCCTTTCAGTAATTCATTTTCTTAAACATGCCTGGTTTTTAGCTTTACTTTTTGAACCATTTGTTTTATTTTGCTTTTTATCTTTAAAAGTTGACCAACTGGTTGAATGCTAATTTATTTTAACTTGCTGCTGGATTTTATCTGATTTTTTTCCTCTTTCCCTTTCTTTTGTGTTGTTATTTTGAATAACTTTTGCTTTTGCATTAGGAAAACACAGCATGTTCTGTAATTTACATTTATATTGGACTCTCACTATGGGTTTTTTTTGCATTTTACTGATTTGTAAAATGTTTGGAGCTTATTTTTTTTAAATTCTTCTTTTAATTTTGCATCAAAATATTCAGAAAAGGTCTTCCCTGCTATTTTTGTTTTCATTCTAAGGATTCTTGTGTTCTTTTATCTATCATTGTCAAGTTACCCAGAGCAACAAGGTTATAGACAAGCAAACATATCTGAAAAAAAAGACTAGTAATATGCAATATTTATTTGAAAACTTTTTTTAAAAAAAGTTTGATAAAATGATCATGGTTGTGGAAAACATTCAGATGCATCTAGCCATAGATAAATTAGACTCACAAAAGGAATGTGATCTGAAAGCAGTAGGTTTGTTGGAAAGAAATATCATCTCTACAGACTTAGAACTCAGCGATTTAGACCTGAATCAATCCCACCAACCTCGTTGAAGAATTGAAGTTCTGTATTTGTATTTTAACTTTGTTTCTGAATAAAATAAAAATAGAATTAAAAAACCCCACATTACTGGGACCGTTTATGGAAGGCACCTTTGAAGAGCAGCTTCAATCGGAGCAGATTACAGTAGTCTAAATGTTGAAAGGTAAAGTCACCCTTGCTGTGCTCTACTCATGTAACGGATTCCATGTTTGTTTGTGGTTATCTACAAGCTTGTCTTCAGGTAGAATCTGCCTATCCTATGTGATCAACTCAGCCAGGGATGGTTCAGATCCCTGTCTTGGGATGTTAGAAGGAAATTAAACGGCAGCTCTGTCTCTATGGAATCAAAGAGGAGGGAAGGGTCAACCTATTTTCCAAAGCACCAGAAAGCAAGCAAAGAAACAAGGGATGGAAACTAATCAAGGAGAGAAGCAACCTGGAGTTGAGGAGAAACTTCCAACAGTGAGGACAATTAACCAGTGGAACAGCTTGCCTTTGGACCAGTGGTTCATTTCAAACATTTTAACCACCAGTTCAGTGGGAGTGGCTTGGTGGGTGAGCTTTGTGCAGGCACAGAGACTTTCCAACTCGCCTCCTGAAATCCTGTACTGTCCTTGTTGCTTCAGCAGCCGCCCCGTGGCAATCTGTTCTGCTGTGCAAAGCAGCTACACTCCAAAATCAGGAAATAAAGATTAGTATGGGAGCCCAGGTGGGCAACTGGGCCCAACAGCAGAGTGTTGGAGAGAACTGATTCGGTCTCTGCTGCTGATTGATGCTACCGGCTCGGCAGAACTGGGCCAAACCAGTAGAATTCCACCACTGCTTCAGACGTTGTCAGTGCTTCATCACTGGAGGTTTTTAAGAGACTGGACAGTCACTTGTCTGAAATGATATCTGATCTCCTGTTTGCACAAGGGGCTGGACTAGAAGACCACCAAGGTCCCTTCCAGCTCTATTCTGATTCTGATTCAGATGGCTCCCACACTTTTAGAATTTAGGAAGGCAACGAAGACTGTGATTTTTCCATTAAGTGTTTGGGGCTTCAGTGGTTCCACTGCAAGACCGCTTTGAATTATGGTTGAATTATTTTTGTTTTTGTTTTAAATTGATTTTTAGCTGATTTTTTTTTTATATATGAGCCACTCAATGCTTGCTGAATTGAGGAAGGGTACAAACCATGTGAGCACATTAATATAAATAAATAACATCTTTAAAATGTCTTTTTTTCAGAGGAGCTGATAGAGAATAGCAGAGATGTTTTATTAATTGAAACTTGCTTCCTTCGCTACTAATTATCATTCATTATTATTTATTTAGGTGCCGAGCTTGTATTTAATGCTTTACAAGACAAATAAAAGACACCTGCCTTGAAATCATTTAAAAAACAAACAAACTTATTTTAATGCTTTTATTGCCTTACACTCTTAATAAGGTTTGAAGTCAGAACTGAAATGTTATCATGGAATCATAAAGCATTGGGTTTAGAGGCAAATATACAGTGCAGAATGAGAATGAAGAGATCTGTGGCTGTGCTTATCCTTAAGTGATTACATTTATATAAAGAACAAGCTGATTGGCAGGAATTACAACTGCAAACCAGGGCAAATAATAATAATAACAACAACAATAATAATAATAACAACAACAACAACAATAGCAACCTATTAGAAAGACTGGATAAACCAAACAAGAAAAAAAAACTGGGAGATGAACTTCTTCAAGGTATGCAGTGTCTGCTAAAGAATTTAGCTCACTTTTATCATTCTTGTTATTTTGTGATTGGTCAATACATGCTTTGGTATCCCTATCTGTCCTAATACCCAGATTAAGAAGAATTCTGTCCACTGTAAAGACAGATAGAACAGGAAAAGTACTACAAAGCTGCTCTGCCAGTGAAATATGCCAGAATAGAATAGAATAGAATAGAATAGAATAGAATAGAATAGAATAGAATAGAATAGAATAGAATAGAATAGAATAGAATGGCAGTGTTACACAAAAAAGAGAGACCCCACAAAATGATAGAAAAGAAAACTTATTTCTTATAGCTGCAGAAGACCAGGTTAAAAATAAAAAGACTGAAATTGCAGAAAGGTCATTTTCAGAGAAGAGAAGTTAAGAGAACACCCCAAAAGTAAGAGTTGCTTGAGGTTCCGACTCAGGAAGACTCTTCTGTTTGAAAAATGAGGAACATCCATCTCTCAGGCATGATTTGTTTGTATCCTGCAGTGCAGATCCCAGGTTAAACAGAGAATTAAAAGCGATGATCACTAAGCTTCATCTAATTCTAGGATTGTGTGGTTTTAGAACTGGAAGAGAGAAAACTACACCACACAAGATTTTTATATACTTTATAAGTAGAGATCACATCTGTAGCATATAGAATTTCTTGTAGAATCATTGAAGGTGCCTTGGGGAATAAAAAATAAAATCTTAATGCTAAGGTCTTATCAAGTCCCAATCAACATAATCTATTCCTGTTTAACTGCTTTATGAATGGCATCATTACATTTTATACTTGCCCTGGACATTATTTCTCCCAAGTGCATTATCTGCCATTGGCTTAAATGTGTTCAAATTAATAGAGAGTGTTGGGGTTTATATATGTATGTGTCGACTTAAACTGCTGTACATTTGAATTAAAGAGCCACAGAAAATCAAAAAGAGAGAAATTGTGTCAAGTAGTTGCTTCGCAGCCACAGTGCTAGTTTGCTCTATCCCAAAGATTATTATCTAGGGAGCCCGAGTTTTTTGAGCACAGACACAGTTAAGAACAGGACATCCCATAATGAAATGATCCTACTTTGCAGCCTTAACCCAGAAGCTTTCTTCCATGAGCTGGGCTTTCCTTCTTTCCTTTCTTTTCCTTTCCTTTCCCTTTCCTTTCCTCTTTCCTTTCCTTTCCTCTCTCCTTCCCTTTCTCCTTCCCTTTCCTTCCCTTCCCTTCCCTCCCCTCCCCTCCCCTCTCCTCTCCCATTTTTCTTTATTCTTTTCCCCCTTTTCTTCACCCTATGGGGCACATGTCCATTTTATCTTTATAATAAACCTGCGGTATCTGCCATCCCGCATCTGATGGGCGGCTCATGATAGGGAGCGAAGGGAAGAGAAACGACAGGAAGCGAGGTTTCCTCTTGATGAGCGCGCCCCGAATGTCTTGGCACATGCTCTTTTATTGTGCTTTTTTACAAGAAAATGATTTAATCAAAAAGCTCAAGTCAAACATGGTAATCTCATCAGGATGTGCATGTTTACAAAGCTGCATACCGGACAGATTATTTACAGTGTGGATAAGCTTATTAACAAAACATCTAGCTCCTTGTCTCTTGTACGTGCCTTGCAAAGGTCACTGAAGAGACAGAAGTTAATGATTACACGTGAATGATACAATGTTGCAAATGCATGAATGATACATAGTTGCAATGATACATAGTTGCAAACACATGAATGATACATAGTTACAACATAAACCCATTAATTAGATTAGATCAAAAGAAACTGCATCAAAACTATCAATGGTTTTGCATGGCCAAATGTGGTTTTTCAGTTCATTCCCCCAATCCAGTTCCAACAAGTTACTGGCAGACCCCATTGGCACTGAAGACACTAACAAGCTGTGTTAACCTAGATAGCATCCTGGGTTGGAGCCTTTATTGGCCCCCGCTTCAGTTAAGGGTAATCACTCATCAAGCAGTTGTAGAATTTTCCATATGAGGAGAGCCGTATGCATGGGACTCTGTAACAGAAGTCACACATTTTAAGGTGCGTACATTTTAAGATGATGTATTAAACATTACGGCTTTCCACGCTCTAAAAATCATTCACAAAATATACAGTACCCTATTTCTATGCTATTCCTTACAGCAGTGTACAAATCTTTTCAGTCTCATTCACTTTCAGAAGCCTGGAAAATATAGTGCCTACTTTCATGAATAACAGAGATATCCTATACTGGCGTAAAGTCTGCTCGTGTCTTCCAAATCATTTCTGAAGCATGCATGGTTTTATTAAATCTAAGTCAAATAAATCAACAAATCTCAGGGAGCTATAAACTGGTTCTTCTCTCAAGGTAAATCACAAATTACATTGTCCCTGCAAGGATCATCTGTTGGGTGGGTTTTCCATACTATCAGTGGTGGGATTCAAATTTTTTCACTACCGGTTCTGTGGGCATGGCTTGGTGGGCGTGGCTTGGTGGGCGTGGCTTGGTGGGCATGACAAGGGAAGGGTACTGCAAAATCCTCATTCCCTCCCCATGCCATTAACCTGCTTTCCAGCGCCGTTCTCCTGTGCAGGGCAACAAAAGAAGATCCAGCCAATCAGACTCGGGAGGCAAAGAATAGATGGAGACGGGGCCAGTCAGAAGTGGTATTTGCCGGTTCTCCGAACTACTCAAAATTTCCGCTACTGGTTCTCCAGGACTGTTCAGAACCTGCTGAATATCACCTCTGCATACTATGTATATGTATATATGTATATGCATATGCATTTTATAGAACATACAACAAACATGCAATAGTAATTCAGTGTCAATTATTATTACATATCATTATGGTCCTTTAAAAATTAACTATTTAATTTACATATATTAAAACTTTTCCATCAAATTCAACAAGGACTATCTATTCCATGCTAATTGATATCCCTGTATATTTAATGATTGAAAAATCTTTCAAGGCTTTCTTCCTTCAATCCTTTCATTAAAAGTTAAATTTAGTCTTCAGGTATTGCCTTGTCCTTAGTACAGAAAATCAAATACACACCACTGAATAAGTAATTTTGTTTGTGCACGCAAACTAATTTCATGCTATTAGTAGCAAGTGCCACTAAGGATTAGCAATCTATGAACAGCAAATAAAATTAATTACTCCTTAGAAGCTAACTTTCAACACTGCTAGTCTAACTTGCCAAGCTTTATGATCAGTAGCTTTGAAAAAAAAAGTTTTTCATTCAGGCAAAGAAAAAATAGTGGTAGTCATCTTCTTCCATGCATCAATTAGATGCATTATTGTCATGTACTTACTCAAAGGGTTTACTAAATAAACAAAGCTATTAAATTATTGGGAGTGTTATGATTAATTTCAGAAAGACTTGCACTGCAACCCTGATTGTATCACACTAAATCAGCGTACTTCAACTGGTAAAATATAAAAATGTGTGTTTGTATTTCTATATGAGAGAGAGAGAGAGAGGAGGGGGGGGAGAGAAATGGTTTTATGGGTAGTTGGGGACAGGAGAGTATTTATTTACTTGTTTGTTTAGACTTAGAAGCCAGTCTAACCACAGATTCCAGGACAATAGTTGATGGGAAACATTGTCCCAATACCAAGACAAGGTTTTTACATTAACAGTTTTATCAGTTAGTTAAATTAAGAATATGTCTACATTTTGAGGAGGGAGGGGAGACTGACAAATGATTTCAGAATATTTACATAACGCATGAGACGACAATAAATATATTCTATTTCTACTCACACTGTGAAGAATTATACCAATTTCTCACTATAACATTCAATCCAGGTGAACGTGAATCCTTTCAAAAGTACATTATTCAGTGGAACTGGCAAAGCAGGAAAGGATGCAGACAAATCTTCAATGGATATTTTGAATCTTCAGGTGATGCTTGACAAAAATCCAAGTACAAAAAAAGGCCACTCTTTTGAAGACAGAAAAGTCCATATTCTGGACAGAGAGGACAGGTTTGGAAGAGGGGTAAAAGAAGGCTTATATGTTAAAACTGAAAACCTCCCTTCAATAGAAGTGGAATGGATAGGACAACATTATCTCCTGTTTACAACAGAGTCCTTTCAGCAGTCCCAAGAAGGTTCCATACCAATTTATACTCTAATTCAGGTGACCCAAATAAATCCCAAGAAGCCTCAATGACTCTCAAAGAGAGTGCTAATGACCAGATGACTGCAAGGAATATAAATCCTTCCATTCCTCACCATTCAGTTAGAACTGAAGATGCTTCTTGGATGAGAAGTGAAATGTCATCAAGAGAAAAAAAAACACAGGAAGTCCAATTGCTTTTTGAAGAAGCATATTTGGGACAACCATGTCCTGGATGACAGAATCTTCATAGTCACAGGAAGATATTTTCCTCCCCCAATTCACTGGTCTCCAGATGTTTTGAGCTACAATTCTCCTCAGATACAGCCAGCAATGCTATTGGAATAATTGAATAGATTTGTAGTCCAAAAAAAGAGAGCAACGTGTAAGGGAAATGTGTAGTTGTAAACAATGGTGGGATTCAAAAATTTTTAGTACTGGTTCTGTGGGCGTGGCTTGGTGGGCATGGCAGGGGAAGAATTCTGCAAAATTTCATTCCCTCCCCACCCCACTAACCTGTTTCCCAGTTCCGTTTTCCTGCATAGGGCAACCAAAGGAGACTCAGCTGGGACTCGGGAGACAGAGAATAGAAGGGGGCAGAGCCAGTCAGAGGTGATATTTGCCGGTTCTTCAAACTACTCAAAATTTCCACTACCAGTTCTCAAGAACTGGTCAGAACCTGCTGAATGCCACCTCTGGTTGTAAATAGGTGAGTGAATCCAGAGAAGGCGGAGCTTCATTTTGCCAAAACAGCTGCGATCTCGGGGGTCTGAGATCACAGCCGATATTTTCGCCCCTGGTCGGTCCCAACAGACCCAAACCATCCCATAGAGATGGGGATAGAGAAGGGTACTGTCCCAGGATCCCAGAGATACCGCAAAATCTCTGGTTTGATCTGGGAGAAGCCCTTTTGCTGGCGGCGGAGAGGCAGCCTCCATAGCTGCTGAAGTCAGGACAGCTCCGGAAAGAAAGTGGCTGGAAAGAAATGTGACGGTTGGGTGAGAAAAACTCTTTTGTGTTGTAAATTCGATGAGGTTGGAAAGGGCATCCTGAACAAAGAAGAAATCTGTGAGACTTTTTTTTTTGACCGAAACTGTCTGAGCGGCGTTTTTTAAAGTGATGTCAAATTGAGGCTTGGGTTTTTTTTTTCTTTTTCCTATATTTTTTGGGGGGGACTTTAGTGTGACTTTGTAGGTAACCGGATTGAATTTTCTCTTATATATATTTTTATGCTCTCTTTGATTTTTTAACTTTCTTTAGGATAGAGGCTCCCTTTGCCTATTTTTTTCTTCTTCTTTTTTTCTGTATATATTGCTCCTTTTTTCTGGCTGGGGGGGAGGAAGAGCATAAAGAAACTTTGCAACACTGCCAACTAGAGGCTTGAAAGTATTTTATTTGAATTGGAGAGAATTGCAAAAAGACCTCTTCTCAAGGACATTTTAACGTGATAAGATAGAGGGAGAGCACAGCAAAATATTATTGCAGGTGCTTTCCTGGACTGTTATCAATAATTCAACACTTGAGGTTTGGCTTTGAAGCTGTTGGAGAAGAGAGTCATAACAAGAGCCTTGGATAAATAAATAAAGTGCAGTGTGCTTTATTATATATATACCTCAGAAAACATATATATATATGTGTATACCCCATTCCCCAACCTTTTTCTAAATTTCAATTCTAGTAATATTCTTATTTCTGCCTTTTACTTTAAAGGGAAAGCCTCAGAGTTTTTTCTTTATTTTTCTTCTTTTTCTTTTTCTTTTTATTGGGACTCTTTTGCTTTTTCTATCCATGTTTTTGGACCACTTTGTTTTTCTTTTTTGATTATTGAGACTTCTCAACTGGACTAAGGTGTGAAGAACCTGAAGGAACTTTTTGTTTTTTCTCTTTTTGCTTTTTTTTTTGCTCTTAATCAATATTATTATTTTTGGGTTTGTTTGTTTTTCTCCTTTCTATTTTTTCTTTTTTATGGTGGACTACCTCGTAATTGGATTAGGGTCTAGAAGAACCTGAAGATTCTTCTTCTTCCTTTTTTCCTGTTTCTTTTTTGGTTTCGTGCCTTTTACTATTGGAGTTTTCCATTTTGGATTAAAATTGGCTGCTCTATCAGTTGGATTAAAAGTCAAAAAGAACTTGCAGTTTTGGAAGCATTGAAATGAGCAGGAAACCAATACCATCTGGCATTTCTACTTTTACCTCTGCTTCCCCACCAGCTGGAGGACAACGTTTAATTCAGACAATGTTGAAGCAAGATAAGGAACAAGAAAGAGTAACTTTACAGATGATTATTCAAGGAATCCAAGATCTCAAGACAAAATCAGACATCATTGGACAAAGAACAGAAAATATTGAACAAAGAACAGAAAATATTGAACAAAGAAGAGAGAAGACTGATGAAAAAGTGGGAAACATTAAACAGATGATGGTCAAGTATGAGGAGAGATTCCAAAAAATTGAGGAAGAAGGAAAACAAAGAGAGGAGAAGATTGGAAATATTGACAGTAGATTAACAGCGGTTGAACAAGAAAAAAGTGGGATGTTGAGGTGGGAGATGGAAAGGTCAGAATTTTTCCTTAGATTTCAAAATATAGAAGAGGAAAAAGGAGAAAATTTGGCAGCGATAATGAGAGAAATTTTGGCAGATGCTTTGGAAATTACAGAGGAAAAGATGATGGATGGAATAGATGAGGTATATCAAGTCTATACAAGGTATGCGATGAGAAATAAATTACCCAAGGAAGTCCATGTTAGATTTACCAAAAAAATCCATTAAAACGCAAATATTACAAGTAGTAAGAGAGAAAACATTGAAATACAAAGGTAAAGAGGTTGTGGTTTTAAAATAAATACCCAGAAGAGTGAGAGAGATGAGAAGAGAATATTGATTTCTGACCAAAATGCTACTGGAAAACGAAGTGAATTATAGATGGCTGATCCCAGAAGGATTAATGTTTACGTGGCAAGAGCAGAGACATAGAATTGACTCAATTGAGAAAGCAGAACTTTTCCATGCAGAATTTTTTGGAAGAAGAGAAGAGGAGGCAGAGAAAGAGGTCTCATTAATTGAGTTTCAAGAGGAACAACTGGAGACTGAAAAAGAGAAAGGTGCAGTAGGTGGACAGGTGGATAGTAAAGAACAGCGTGAAGTGAGATCCACGAGAGTTGTTAGACCTAAATATAAAGCATAATCATGGAAGAAAAAAAACTGATTACAATGAATATAAATGGACTCAATTCAGCTGTTAAAAGAAGGAAAACCTTTCATAAATCAGAGAAATTAAAATTCGATATAATTTGTCTACAAGAAATTCATATTAAAAAACAACATGAACAATTGTTAGTACAGCCAAAACTAGGGAAAATATTTACTTCTTTGACTCAATGTAAGAAAAGAGGAGTGGTTCTACACATTAAAGAGGCTATCCCAGCAAAACTGATCTACAAGGATGAAGACGGAAGAGTATTAATGGTGGAAATAATGGACAATAATATAAAAATACTCTTGATTGCAATTTATGCTCCGAATGATAAACAAGAAGAGTTTTATAAAAAACTACACATGAAAATAATTGGACTGGACTATGTTAATATAATTATGATGGGAGATTTTAATGGAATTGTGGACAATAAACTGGACTATATAGCAACAACAACAAAACAAAATAGAAAGACTCTCCCTAAATCTTTTTTAAAAATGACAGACGAATTAACTTTAAAAGATATTTGGAGAGAAAGAAATGTTAAAGCTGAACAATATACTTTTTATTCAAATAGACATTTATCATGGTCCAGATTAGATATCATTTGGATCTCAACAGAATTAATATCTAATATTCAAAAAACAAATATCGAAACAAGTACTTGGGCAGATCATAGCCCAATGACAATTAAATGGAAGGGACAAAAAAAAAAGATCGAGGTGGACATTAAATAATACTATCTTAAAGGAAAAAGATTTTATACAAGGGATGGAGAAGGAACTGGCTTTTTCTTTAGAGAAAATAAAAAAGAAGATACTTCAACGCAGAATGTTTGGGATACAATGAAGGCATATGCTCGAGGTCTGATAATAGATTATACAAGAAAAAAAAATATTAGGAAAAGGCAAGCTTCTAAGGCCTTGGAAGATGAGTATAAAAGACTTGAAAAAGAATTACAGAAAATGCCACAGAAAAAAGATATTAAATTGAAGCTGGATGTACTTAAACATAAAATGGAATTAATAGAGAAAGAAGAACTGGTACAGAAAATTAGAAATTCTAAACAGAATTATTTTGAAGATGCAAATAAACCAGGTAGATGGCTAGCATATAAATTGAGAAAGGAGAAGGAATCAAGAAAAATATTGAAGCTAATATATGATCAAGGCCAAGTTTGTTATGGTAATAAGGAGAAAAAGGAAATTATTTGAGATTTTTATGGGCAACTATATAAACAAGAGAATATTGATGAGGAAAAAATCAAACAATATCTACAGAATGCTAACTTACCGAAGATACCTAAAGAGACTGAAGAAATGCTAGAAAGCAATATAACAATGATGGAATTAAATGAAGCACTTAAGAAACAAAATAATAGGAAAGCACCAGGTCCAGATGGGCTTCCGGCAGAATTCTATAAAACATTTCAAGAATCATTGAGCATCCCACTGTTAGAAGTTATGAATGAAGTTATGTCAAAGAAGATGATACCCAAAACATGGTCAGAGGCTTATATTACACTTATTCCAAAAGAAGAGGCTGACCCACTGCAAATTAAGAACTATAGACCTATTTCTTTATTGAATGCAGATTATAAAATTTTTGCTTCAATTTTAGCAGAAGGACTTAAAAAATATTTAAATAATTTTATCCACCCAGATCAAAATGGATTTCTGCCAAAGAGACAAATCAGAGACAATATGAGAGTAATCTTGGATACTTTGGAATACTATGAGGCTCATCCTGAAAAGCGAATGGCTTTGATATTCCTAGATGCTCAAAAGGCATTTGATAATGTGAACTGGATATTTATGTTATTATTATTGGAACAGATGGGTTTTGGCAGAAAATTTATTCAAGCAATAGAAGCCATATACAATAAACAGACAGCAAAGGTAATGATGGAGGGAGAACTTACAGACTTTATTAATATAAGAAAAGGCACAAGACAAGGATGTCCCCGATCTCCTTTGCTATTTGTGTTGACTTTGGAAGTATTGAATAGAAATATTAGGGATGATAAAAGCATAAAAGGAATGAAAATTAAAAAGGAAGAATTCAAACTACAAGCTTTTGCTGATGACTTAGCTTTTATTTTGGAAGATCCGCTAGAAACAGCTCCAAAGTTATTGGAAAAGATAGAGACATATGGTGAGATGGCTGGTTTGAAAATAAATAAAGATAAAACAAAGATTTTGACAAAGAACATGCTACTGAGACAAAGAGAAGAACTGGCAGACCTTTTGAAAATCCAAGTTACGAATAAGGTTAAGTATCTGGCGATATATTTGACAGCAAGATGTAGCACATTAAAAGAGAATAATTATATTAAACTTAAACAACAGATAGCTACAGACCTGAAGAAATGGGAAAACTTGCAATTGTCATTAATAGGGAGAATTTCAACAATTAAGATGAATATTTTACCCAGAATTTTATTTCTGTTTCAAACAATACCAATTAGGCTTGGAAAAGACTATTTTGAAGATTTAAATAAAATCATGTTGAAGTTTATATGGCAAGGTAAAAAAGCAAGAATAAAGCTAAAGCTTTTGCAAGATGCTAGAATTAGAGGAGGTTTTGGCCTGCCTAATTGGGAATTGTACTATCAAGCTGCAAGTTGTGGGTCAAAGAATGGATAACATTAAGAAAGGCTAGATTGTTGACACTAGAAGGTGATGATTTGCTGTTGGGCTGGCATGCTTTTTTATGGTATAAGGGAACTAAAACACAGGGTTATTTTAGAAGACATTATATGCGGGAGTCTTTGTGGTTAAACTGGGAGAAGATAAAAAGACAATGTTATTTGAAAATTCCAGTTTGGTTATCGACTATTGAAGCATTTTCCTATCCTATAATTTATAAGAAGGAACAAACAGTTAGATATGGGGAACCATTGGATGAAAAGGGTGAACTTAAATCGATTCAAAACTTAGAGGAACAAAGTATAAGGATGAATTGGTTTTCATATGCACAAATACATTCAAGGTATGATGAAGATTCTAAAACGGAGGGATTCTATGATAAACAGACTGATCTAGATAAGATCTTGATGGGTACTGATGAGAAGGTAATTAAAAAATTATATGGTTATTTACTAGGAATTAAATTAGAGGAAGAACAAGTTAAAGAAACTATGATTGTTTGGGGGAAGAATTTTGGATATGGGATTGATTTAGAGAAATGGCAAAAATTGTGGTCTCAAAATTATAAAATGACAATGTCAACAGCACATAAAGAAAACTTGTATCAGATGTTTTATAGGTGGCACTTTCCCCCAACAAGAATAGCAAGAATGTTTAAGAACAAATCTGAAAAATGCTGGAAATGTCATCAGATACCTGGCTCATATTACCATTTGTGATGGACTTGTGAGGACGCCGGAAAATATTGGACTAAAATTCGCATGTGGTTGGAAAAAATGACAAAGAAACACATAGACTTGAAACTAGAGATCTTTTTATTGGGAATTTTACCTGATACATATAGTATAGATTTGAAATACCTGATTGTAAATGTATTAACAGCGGCTAGGATTGTATTTGCTAAAAACTGGAAGAATGAGAAAATACCATAACAGGAAGAAATTATTAAGAAAATATTGGGATGTGCTGAGATGAGTAGATTGACATTTGAAATTAGAGAGCAAGAGGATAAACAATTTTATGAAATTTGGGGTCTTTTTTATCAATGGCTAGATGATAAAATACGATAAATAGAATATTTATAATGTTAGACAGTAAGGAATATCTTTATTTTTTCTCTTGTCTTTGTTATTTGACACTATATTTATAAAGTGTTTTTAGGATTGATTTGGTATGATTATATGATTTGTTACAGAATAAACTGTTTAAAGTATCTCTTGTTATATCATAAAGCATGAATGATTAAAAGTATAGTCAAAAGTTTTATTTTTTTTAATAGCGATATTAGGATATATAAGTTTGGATATGAGTTGTTATGTAACATAATTGTAATTGAGACTACAAAATGAATGCACAAAACTGATGAACCAACCGACATGCTGGATGTACATATGAGAGTTGATGTTTTAATGTTTTGTTTATCTTGTTTGTTTGTATAAAATCAATAAAATTCTTTTCAAAAAAAAACATCAATAAGACATATAGTAGTAGATAGATGATTCCTCATTCACACTACAATTATACAGGTTTGTACAGAAACCTATAGACACAATCACCATCTCCAGTTGCATTTCACATATCAATGAAATCCATAGAGAGATTTTTGTGTTATACCTGCTGATTTCTCAATAAGAAATAAAGTGCTTAATTGTAGTTGGACCATTTGATTTCTTTTAGGCACTCCTCTGTCTATCTATCTACCTATCATCCATCTGTCTGTCTATCTATCTATCTATCTATCTATCTATCTATCTATCTATCTATCTATCTATCTATCATATCAACCATCATGTTTAGCATCATTCAATAAGGTTTGAACTATTCAGTGTTTCTGCTATTCAGTGCTCACAGTGCATTTGATTTCAAAATCTTCCCCTCCTTCTTTGCAATGGATTTTCTCCAAAAGTAAGACCTCTTTGTTGACCTGCTCCTCTTAAAATTGCATGTCAACCCACTCTCGGGGTTAAGTCAGGTTCTCCTCCACCTGGCACCAGCCGCATCCTTACCCGCAGGTAAGTGGGGAGGGGGGGTCACAGGAGCGGCTCCGCAGGTGGGAAATGCAAGTCCCTTTCCAGCCAGGTTTCCTTGCTTGCTGCAGGGGGTGAGCCCTACGAGGCGAGTCTTGATCGGTACCGGGCCCCGTAGGTCCCCGATCAAAGGGTTATAAGGATCCCACGACAACGCGCCTCTGGACCCGTGTTCGTCCCGGAAGTCGAAAGGCCAGATTTAAGGGGCTCGTCCCAACCTTCGAAAGCCTGAAGAAGAAAAGGAAGAAGCGATCCCCGTAAAGGCAACCCCTTCTGGACGATTCATGCCTAGGGAGAGTGCGCTCTCTAATGCAAACGCTCTTTCCCGAAACAGCCCAGGATCCAGAGCGCCTGTATTGGTAAACAGCGGGGGCTTGGAGGGTGGAGGGATCCCTCGCTGGGCCCCGAAGCCCGGAGGAAAACGGAGCCTGGTTCCCCCTGGGAAACCAGAGTTCCTTCTGCAAGGCAGGTCACCGATCTCCACGAGCAGTGCGGTCGCTGATCTGAACTGATGTTAGTTCTGCTTGCTCATACACGTTCCGCTGCTATGGGCAAGCTTTGGACCGAGAACCACCCCCAGCCAAGCGTGAGCTGCGCGGGCAGAGCCAAACGCTCCCTCGCGGGCAGGGATCGGAGCGACTGGGTCTCCGGGGGAGCGCTTTCTCCGGGACGGGTTGCTGGAACTCTGCTTTCGGAGGGCGCGATAGGGGTGGGTGGGACCCGTGACAAAAGCACTAGCAATAGCATCATAGACTTATATACCGTTACACGGTGCTTTTACAGCCCTCTCTAAGCGGTTTACAGAGGCAGCATATTTGCCTTCAACAATCTGGGCTCCTCATTTTACCCACCTCGGAAGGGCTGGAAGGCTGAGTCAACCTTGAGCCTGGTGAGATTCGAACTGCCAAATTGCAGGCAGGCGGCAGGCAGGCAGCAGAAGTAGCCTGCAATACAGCATTCTCACATTTTTTTACCTCTTCCCCCGCCTCTCCCTCCCCCCCTCCCCCCCCCCATTAAAGCGCTTCTACCCAGCTCCAAAGCAGGCGCCGATGACTTGGATCGAAAGACGCGGGCGCTTGTCCCGCATAGTTTGGCGAAGCTGGAAAGGCGGGAGGAAAAGAAGGCGTCCCCATCGGGGAGGAGGGTGGTGAGACTTGCTGGCTTTCTGCTGGAGAGAGGAGGGCACAGAGGAGTGGTCCCGAGCCCTTGTTTTTCCCCTTGGGATCGGCTGAAATCCCGTTGTAAGCCTCAGGACCGGCAAACGGAAGCCTGGGAGCCAATCCTATTGAGTTCAAGACTGTCGGTCTTTCTTGCGCAACAAGGGTTTACCTTGGACTCCCTCGGTTTTTCTTACCGTTCCCTGGTCCCGAAAGGGCAATAAAGAAATTGACTTGAAGCAAGGTTAGGCAATGGCACCAAAAGGTGGTGCCTCCCCACACTGGCCTCCTAATGTCTTTTCTTGCGACCTGTTGAGGTTTGTTGGAGGGAGGGGCTGGCTGCTGCAAAACGGTGTCCCGCCTCGAGGGTAAAGTTCACTTCTTTTTAATTTTGGATTAAGGAAATTACTTTGACCTCAGCCTAACTCCTGATTTCGTTTGATAGGGTCCAAGGGGTTCCTTCTGATCAACGTGACCACATTAAAAGAACAACAACAACCCCACCAACAAAGCTTTCCCCGGAGATTTCTGCAGTAGCGCTAATTCTAGGTTTTAGGGTCGTGATAGACAAGTTTTCCGGGGTAAAGTACGCTTTTACAGGGAAGCCCAAGTTTGCTTTCACTCAGCAGGGTTGCTCATTTAGCAGGCTGAGGTGCAGAGAGGGAGGATCATGTAGCTTTGGGAGGACAGAGAGCGCTGGTCCGATCAGAGGTTGGTCAGAGCCTGGGATATACAGACTTCAAGCTGCTCCTTTGGATCTTCTGGGGTGAAATATATACGGCCCTTTTCTCAGTGGTGTATTAACCATGAAGTAGACTAAGCACGTGCTTAGGGCATCAGGCAAGCCAAAGGGGGCACCACAAAATTGAGGAGGAAAAAAACCAATGAAGATTTGTAAAAAAAAAAATATATATTGTATGTACAATAGGAGGGGGGCACCAAGATTTGTCAGTGCGAATCGAGAATATACATCTGCTCACTCAGTACTCTCCCTCCCCTCCTCCCCTCCCTCTCTTTCTCTCTCCCCCTCCCTCCCCCTCCCACCCTCCTCCCCTCTCCCTCTTTCTCTCTCCCCCCTCCCTCTCTCCCTCCCTCTCTTTCTCTCTCCCCCTCCCTCCCCTCCCTCTTTCTCTTTCCCTCCCTCTCTCTCTCCCCACTCTTCTCTCTCTCCCCCTCCCTCCCCTCCTTCTTTCTCTTTCCCTCCCCTCCTCCCCTCCCTCTTTCTCTTTCCCTCCCCTCCCTCCCTCCCTCTCTTTCTCTCTCCCCCTCCCTCTCCCCCTCCCTCCCTTTCTCTCTCTCTCTCCCCCCTCCCCTCCTTCCACTTTCCCTCCCCTCCTCCCCTCACTCTCTTTCTCTCTCCCCCTCCCTCTCTCTCTCCCCCTCTCCCTCTTTCTCTTCTCTCTCCCCCTCCCTCTCTCCCTCCCTCCCTTTCTCTCTCCCCCTCCCTCCCTCTCTCCCTCCTTCTTTCTCTTTCCCTCCCCTCCTCCCCTCTCTCTTTCTCTCCTCCCCTCCTCCCCTCCCTCTCTTTCTCTCTCCCCCCTCCCTCTCTCTCTCCCCTCTCCCCCTTTCTCTTTCTCTCTCCCCCTCTCTCTCTCCCTCCCTCCCTTTCTCTCTCTCTCCTCTTCCCTTCTCCCTTTCTCTCTCTCTCCCTCCCCCTCCCACCCTCCTCCCCTCTCCCTCTTTTTCTCTCCCCCTCCCTCTCTCTCTCCCCTCTCCCTCTTTCTCTATCCCCCTCCCTCTCCCCCTCCCTCCCCTCCTTCTTTCTCTTTCCCTCCCCTCCCTCCCTCTCTCTCTCCCCTCCCTCTCTCTCTCCCCTCTCCCTCTTTCTCTTTCTCTCTCCCCCTCCCTCTCTCTCCCCCACTCTCTCTCTCCCTCTCCTCTTCCCCTCCCTTTCTCTCTCTCTCCCTCCCCCTCCACCCTCCTCCCCTCTCCCTTTCTCTCTCCCCCTCCTTCTCTCTCTCCCCTCTCCCTCTTTCTCTTTCTCTCTCCCCCTCCCTCTCTCCCTCCCTCCCTTTCTCTCTCTCTCCCCCTCCCTCCCTCCTTCTTTCTCTTTCCCTCCCCTCCTCCCCTCTCTCTTTCTCTCCCTCCCCTCCTCCCCTCCCTCTCTTTCTCTCTCCACTCCCTCTCTCTCTCCCACTCCCTCTCTCTCTCCCCCACTCTTTCTCTCCCTCCCTCCCCTCCTCCCCTCCATCTCTTTCTCTCTTTCTCTCCCCCTCCCTCTCTCCCTCCCTCCCTTTCTCTCTCTCTCCCCCTCCCTCCCCTTCTTCTTCTCTTTCCCTCCCCTCCTCCCCTCCTTCCCTCCCTCTCTCTCTCCCCCACTCTTTCTCTCTCTCTCTCCCTCTCCTCCTCCCCTCTCCCTTTCTCTCTCTCTCCCTCCCCCTCCCACCCTCCTCCCCTCCCTCTTTCTCTCTCCCCCTCCCTCTCTCTCTCCCCTCTCCCTCTTTCTCTCTCCCCCTCCCTCTCTCCCTCCCTCCCTTTCTCTCTCTCTCCCCTCCCTCCCCCTCCTTCTTTCTATTTCCCTCCCCTCCCTCTCTTTCTCTCTCCCCTCCCGCTCCCACCCTCCCCTCCCTCTTTCTCTTTCTCTCTCTCCCCCTCCCTCCCCTCCCTCTTTCTCTTTCCCTCCCTCTCTCTCTCCCTCCCTCTCTTTCTCTCTCCCCCTCCCTCTCTCTCTCCCCCACTCTTTCTCTCTCTCTCTCTCCTCCTCCCCTCCCTCCCTTTCTCTCTCTCTCTCTCCCTCCCTCCCCTCCTCCCTCCCTCTCTCCCTCTCTCTGTTTTCTTTAATCAAAGGACCTTCTCCATTACTGAAGTCAAGCACTCTCCATCCAGCCACAAAACAATGCCAACATCCAATTTGCTGTCCTGACTGTCAATCATGAACCTGCCTTTATTGCCTCCGTTTCAAGCCACAGCCAAGTGGCATGCCCTAATTTGTGAACATGCCAAGCATTATTAGCCCGCTAACTGGTTGGAGGTTGGTTTCCCTGCCTCCCCGCCCTTCACTGCACTTCCTTCAGCAACTATTAATCTGGGTGACACAGCAGGAGAATTTTGTCTATCTTTTTATTTTTAAGGCTATTTGTTCCCCTTAGGAAATGCCACTTTGGGCATTAAAGTAATAAGTTAAAGTAATAAGAAATAAAGAAGGGAGGAAAAATCAGAGCTGAGATAGGCTCAAACTGAAGGGAGAAGGAATCACCCTGGTTGTGACTTTTGAGAAACTGCTCCTTTTCCTCCATAGAAAAGTAATCAAAACTAACAAAAAAGGGAAACTGGCAAATAAGCAACAGGGATTGTTACATCTGGATAGTACAATGAGGAAACATTGGATAGCTGCATCTCAGGATAAAACTACATCAGAATACTGTTAAAGTGGAGGAAAACACCGTCTATTTTTTTTCACCAAATAAAAACCTCGGAAACCCAGAAAAAAAATTGGTGTCCAAAAAGGGAGGAGACAGATATGGAAAAAAAAAAAAAAAAAAAAACCAATGCAAACCCCCCAGGAAACCAAGTGCCAGGAGAAAAATGGCAAATTATAATTGTGGCAATTTTAAATGAAGAAGACAAGTGGGGAGTGTAGAAACCGAGGAGAGGGGAAGACATGGCTGCTTTGCAGAGTGCGATCCTAAACTCCAGGCCAGCCAAACAGGGTCTGTTGAAACCCAGAAACCAACCTGCTCCCGTTGCACCACTCTAGCCTGCCATTTTTAATTCATTCACAGTGGGGGACAATAGGGGATTTTTGGCTTTGGAATGCAAACAGTGGGGGGAAAAAACCATTCCCATCAGTACCTAGTATGGTCAACGTCTTCCCAGGTTGTGAATCTAGCTTGGATTCTGGTAAGATATTTTTGATTCATTTCTTTATTTGTTTTGGTGTAAATGGATGGGTTGCTGGAGAGGAGAAACAGGAGTGTGCATGTCACAGTGTAGTCCGCCAATGCTCCAGCCAGGGCACCTCATTACTTTCTTCAATGACTTATTGAAATACTAACAGTTGCTCAGGCTGAAGCCAGAGGGGGAGTGGGCTCATCCTGAAGGCCTAACCCCAGGTTCTTCTACTAAACCAGGCGTCTCCAACCTTGGCAACTTTAAGACTTGTGGACTTCAACTCCCAGAATTCTGGAACTTGAAATCCACAAGTCTTAAAGTTGCCAAGGTTGGAGAGCCCTGCACTAAACTAGCTTGTAGAGGCAGTGCCAGCTACTTATCTCCCCTCTGTTCCCGCCCTCCTTCCCCCTCCCCTCCCAGTCTGATTTTTTTAGCCAGGCCGCCAGAAAGGGCCTGGTTTCTCTAGCCAGAAGAAAAAGAAAGCCAGGAAAAGCAATTGCTCCGTTGGGAAACGAGATCAAGCCTTCCATCCTCTGGAGTCAATTATTATTCCTTCCCTCTTCAAGCGGTCAGTGTCCTGAACCAAATAAAGGACCGATTTCATTCCCTTCATTTCAAACTAAGGTCGCTGGTGGGGGTGGGGGAGGAATTATTTCGGTTTAAGTGAAGGCAAACTCGGGGCACGGGGCACGCACGGCTAGCGACTGTCGTTCCAGACGTACCCGTTTGTATTCCGTTGAACATCTTGCAGGTTAAAGAGAAGGGAAGCGGAGATGGGGAATTAAGAACCTCAAGAAACCGCTTGCCTCGAAATGGCCTCCAAGTCAAGAAGCCTCGTCCCCTTCTGGCCTTGGGAACGGCGGTGGCCTGCCAAACGCCGGATCTTCTGCGTGCTCGTCAGTGAACCGACTCTTTCCGGACAGAGCCAGCTTCTTCCAAACCCTTAGGATCGCCGTCGCTCGGACTTCTAAGCCTGCGTTACAAGCTCGGTCCTTCAGCTCGACGGGACCAGCGGCCCAGCTCTTTCCTCCCCTCCCCTGTCCCCTCCCTTCATGGTTCTCCTGAATAGCAAGCAAGCCCCTTTGGCTCAGAGGAAGATGTAAGGCGCGGTTCCCTCCCGTCTCTCTCTCTCTCTCTCCTACTACCAGCATCAAATGTCCTGGTTTGCAATTCGCAGGTCGATTCGGATCCGCTATTCCTCAAATCGAACTAACTTCTCCGATCTTGTTCACAACCTGATAAAATATTTCCACCCTCCTTCCCCCCCCCCGCACCCTCAAATTAAGTTTTTATTGTGCTGCTGGTGTCTAAGTGCAATCTAAGTTGTCTGGGAAATGAGGAGGGTTGCTAAGAAGTTGCGCGCTCAGAGAACCTAATCAAAATCTGGCCTGATTAAACTGGATGGGGGACCACCAGGGAATTCTAGGATCACAGACTAGACACAATGGCCAAGCCCCTTCATATTGTTGACACCAAAGCAAGGAGCTGACCGGAAGTCCAGCTCGAGTTTGCGGTATATTTTTCTATTTTCGGAAACGGGTATTAATTAGCACCTTCTTCCTGTCTTCAGCAACCAGTACGAGGAGACATCTAAGGCAGAGGTCTCCCAACTTGGCCAACTTGAAGACTTGTGGACTTCAACTCCCAGAATTATGCTGGGTGAGAGATTGTGGGAGTTGAAGTCCACAAGTCTTCAAGTTGCCAAGTTTGGGGACCTCCTGATGGAAGGTCTCCGTGCGCAAATCTGTTCAATCTGCGGAGCTGCGCTTTAAACTAAGGGGCATCTTTCTTTCTTTTTTTCCGTGCTCTTCCTTTCCTTCAATTCATCCCAAATTCGTGGGTTCCCAGGATTCTAGACATAGGAGTGCAGCTGAAAGGAAGTCCAGACAGAAGTGCTCGAGAAAGATCTTTGCGGGCGGCTTGGCAAACATCTCGGAGCTGGTTGCTAAGTTTTTTCCTCTCCTCCGGGGGCGGGGTCTAAAATATCTGCAAGATAAGAGAATCTCTCAAAGCAAAGCTCTACTCCAGAGCCCCCACCTTCACTGCCCCCCTGGCCCATCCGATTCAGATGGAAGAATCCTGACGTTCATAGGGCACTTTTACTCTGATTGCCGAGTTTGAAGTATTGGTTTAGCCAAGATAAATGAACGGAATGGTCTGCCTTCGCTATAGGCACCATCTGGGAAAAGCTCCTTTGGGGGTTAACAACACCTTACAAGTTCACCCTTAATGTAGAGCTGCGAACTCTTTAACTGATCTGGTGAAGCAGGTTGGAGACCTTAAGCATGCAGAGGTCTCCAAACTTGGCAACTTGAAGACTTGTGGACTTCAACTCCCACAATTCCTCACCCAGCATAATTCTGGGAGTTGAAGTCCACAAGTCTTCAAGTTGCCAAGTTTGGAGACCTCTGCCTCAGATGTCTCCTAGTGGTTGCTGAAGACAGGAAGAAGGTGCTAATTAATGCAAGTTTCAGGAAAATACACGCAGACTTACATTCCACTTGCGCTGGATTTTCGGTCAGCTCCTTGCTTCGGTATCAGCAATATAAAGGGCCACTGTCTCTAGTCCGTGATCCTTGAATTCCCTGGTGGTCCCTCCATCCAGTTGAATCAGGCCAGACTTTGATTAGGTTCTCTGACCACACAACTTCTTAGCAAACCCCCACCGCATTTCCCGGAGAACCAGACTGCACTGAGAGACCAGTGGAATTGTACCAGCAGCACAATAAAAACTCATTTGGGGAGAAATATTTTATCAGTCCACAAGTCTTAAGGTTGCCAAGTTTGGAGACCTCTGGCATAGAGCCTCAGGCTGGGTCCTCTGCTAACTCTCTGCATTGCCTTGCTTCTCCCCTGCGGTTGCTTGGGATAAAGTCTAAAGTCTCGCTTACCCCATAACTATATCTTATATATGTGATTCAGCGCATCCTCCTTGGACAGCAATGCACCGACGAAAACATTGGCTGTGTTCATACAACCTGTTAAAAACAGAGCATTTGATTAGATCTCTGCCCCCACCCCCCCAATTCCACCAATATAGTATGGCTTTAACGATGGTCAGATTAATCACAAGCTAGGATTTCACCTAGCTTCTTTCACCTAATTCGAATTCACCCAGAGGGTGTATTTTGAAATATAGGACCAGGTTGAAAGAGTAACCTAGCTAATTCGGAAGAAGTTTGAATGCTCCAGTTCAACTTTGCATCTTATTTAGTGGAAAGTCGAGGGGGGGGGGGCTTCGCGATAACAATACTAGACCAAGAGTGTGGGTGTAAACAACTTAGAACCAATGGATTAACTTTCGAGGAAACGCGAAAGTTTAGAACCGGGATTACCTTTTCATGTTTTTAAACTGCAGAACCAATTTTTTTTTTAGGCAAAAGAGAGGCGAAATCGCTAAGAGGGTTAAAATATTGCCGTAAAATATTGCTGACGAAGTGGGTTTTTTGTTTTTCACTAAACCAAGGTTGAAATACATCTGTACGTACAAGATCTTGCCCAAAGAGAATCCATTCCTTTTTATATATATAATTGTTACGCATTTCACCCAATGGAAGAAACCATTTTGCCATCGGCCATTTCGGAAACAAGGGGGGGGGGTTGTACTGAAACGTTTGTTCTCCGACTGTTTTTCTCACGCTGATCCGAAAACATATTTATTTGATAAACGAATTGGTCCTCGGTCAGCTGCGTCCTACTACCGAGTCACGCCTCGACACACGGAACTGCGCAGTTCGGGACGCGTCGCCCGGAACATCAGTAATCAAATGAGATCAAATGAACTTACTTCCAAGTGTAAGTGAGCCCGCGAACGTGGCCAAAGTAATTCCGCCGGAATCCATTGGTCGCGCTAGTTTTAAATATGGACCTGTACAAGATTTTGCTTAACATCCTAACTAGAAAGAACGGGATCATCCGTTCCTTTTCAGAGACCGGCTTTTTTTTAAAAAAATGACAGGGCGTAGATCAAAAAAGATGCAAAGAAATTCCCACATAAGAAAATTTCCATCGGAATGGGAGGAATCTGGCTATTTAAAAAGTATTCCACCCAGAAACGTTTTGTTTTTTTGTTTTTTTTTAAACCAACTTCGGGGAATACAGCTGCTGTCCTTTCCTCTCCTCCCACACGGCCAGTTCAAGCCTTTATTTATCGCTTCCCGATACGCAAAGGAAGGCCACGCTGAGCATATGGTAAAAAAGAGGCTTTGGGAAAAGCTGGTTAAATTTAGCGGTAGAACATGGGATACAGATGGGGAAAAGGAAAATTCTGCCCAAAAAGAGTTATTCAAGGGAAACGGCCTACCTTCTCGATTTGGTCAACCCGAACAACCCTGTTTGGTTTGGTTTTTTTGGTGGTGGTGGTGATTGTTACTTAAAAATAAAAATAAAAACCGTCATCTGCTGTAAATAATTGCTCCCAAACCTGCCTGCGTTGGAAATCCCTTGCCGGCAACTTCGTTGGCTTCAACGGAAAAGCGCTTGGGCCGGCTGAGCGAATCCAAGCATCCGGAAGAATTTTCAAGGCTGCTCCGTGAGATCAAGGCAAAGCAAAATGTGAGCCAGTCTCGCACCATTGGTAGCGGCATCCGTTTACCTTTCAGCAAGTCCAGTTGAGGAGGGGAGGATTGGGTTGAGAGGCGGAATCGGACCCTTCAAAATGTCTCTGGATCTTTCTGGGATGCCCGAAGCCTGGAGGGGAATTTTGCCAGCTCGCACATCCTAAGCAGCGGGTCTTCTACAACTCAACGGCGCTTTCTCTCCGAAGCGAAGTTGCCCGAGGCCAACAAGCCCAGATGGGAAGCCTCTTCAGCAGCTTCGGCCAGTGGCCAGACCCGCAGAATGGTCCGAAGCCAGCTGGCTGGGTTGAGCTTGGTGAAGCTGTGGGGAGTGGGGGTGGGGGGTGGGGGCCTTTCTGCCCAGGTTTCGACCTCCCCGGATTGCCCTTTCCGAAACCCGGACCGGTCCAGTAACAGTTCGCCCGAGGGGGGTAGACCTCAAAGCATCTCCCAGCGGCGTCGGGGAAGCCGGAGAACCGGCCGAAGCTCTGCATGTCAATCTCGGGCGGGGCGGGGCTTCCGCGAGTCCCGCGGGGCAGGCTGCGGAGGGGACCCGGGGCGGCCCCACAATGCCCACGAATGGGGGTCCCGGATCAACCTGAGGAGCACCGCCCCAAAGAACAGCGCGTCATCGCAAGGAGCCCCTCCGCCAGAAGAGGACTCCTTTTGTCTCCCGACTGCTGGCAAACCCTATAAAAGCCCCTCGCCTTCGGTGGCGAGCTTTGATCAAGCCCAGGCGAGTCCGGCCGTCGGTCGGGTCTCCCGGAGAGGGAGAGGGGAGGGAGGGCTGCACCATCCCCCGGTCCCCCCCTTTTTTTTCGGACTCTTCATCTCTTCCTGGATAGAGGCGTTGAAGTCCCCTGCTTTGGCGGCTGCCTTGGGTGGCTCGGCTCCTTCCCCGAGTAGGGAAGCCTCGCCTTCCTTCTCCCCAGCCCAAGACCATGAATTCGGACTCCAGCTCCGTCTCCAGCAGAGCTTCCTCGCCGGATATGGAAGGGATGTACTTGAGGGATCACCACCAGCACCACCACCATCGCCACTCGGTGTCTTCCACCCAGAACGAAGTGGGCCAGAAGGGCTCGGCCGAAAGCCTTTCCCGGAGTGGCGCCAAAGGCTCCGCGGGCGAGAGCAGCAAGTACAAAATCAAGAAGCAGCTCTCGGAGCAAGATCTCCAGCAACTGCGGCTGAAGATCAACGGGCGGGAGCGCAAGCGCATGCACGACCTCAACCTGGCCATGGACGGCCTCCGCGAGGTGATGCCTTA
Source organism: Hydrophis major (assembly GCA_033807585.1). Taxonomy (NCBI): domain Eukaryota; kingdom Metazoa; phylum Chordata; class Lepidosauria; order Squamata; family Elapidae; genus Hydrophis; species Hydrophis major. Next base: position 322,246,273 of record CM066328.1, on the reverse strand, counting down.
CGCCCACGGGCCGTCGGTGCGGAAGCTCTCCAAGATCGCCACGCTCCTCCTGGCCCGCAACTACATCCTGATGCTGACCAGCTCGCTGGAAGAGATGAAGAGGCTGGTGGGAGAGATTTACGGCGGTCATCACGCCGCCTTCCACTGCGGGACTGTGGCCCACGCCGCCGCCGGCCACCCGGCCCACGCCGCCGGCGCCGTTCACCCCATCCTGGGCGCCGCCCTGGCGCCTCCCAGCACCGCTTCCCTGCCCGGCCTCGGCGCTCTCCGGCCGCCCCATTCCTTGCTCAAGACGCCGCCCGCCCCGCCCGCCCTTCAGCTCACCGGAGGCGGCGGAGGCGGCGGGGGCGGCGGAGGCTTCCAGCACTGGGCCGGCCTGCCTTGCCCTTGCAGCATCTGCCAGGTGCCTCCGGCCCCGCATCTGGCCGCCCTTCCCACTCCCACGGCCGCCCTGGCTCGCCTCTCCACGGAAGCCAAGGACTTGCTTAAGTAAGCGGCCGGCAGGCGGGAACTGGACAGGTCCGGCGCCCAGGAAGACCAGCCGGACCTTTTGCCGATGGGGAGTGGTGAGCGGAGTCCGAGAAACTCATCCTCCGTCCCCGGGGTGGGTGGGTGGGGGATCTCATGTGCATGCCTCGTCGTCTCCTCTTCCCCAAACCGCCTCCGTCTTCTCGCCCCGCTTCCCCGCCTTCCGCCCGGCCGGCTTCGTCCCCCGAAGTCCGTTCGCGGCGGCAACGCGGGCTGGCATCCAGCCTCCAGGGGGAAGGAAGAGCCGGAGCCGAACAAGACTTTGCAAGCCAAGGTAACGCTTGGACTGAAATGGGGAGCGGGGGGATTCTCGCCTTTTTTTTTCCCGGGAGGTTAGCCTACCGACCCTTTGGCTCAACCACACCGGGTTGGGACGAACACAGGCTGGAAAAAGGGAGAGAGAGAGAGAGAGAGAAATGAACCAGTCCAGAAGCCGCCCGTGCAGAATTGGCTGGCTGGGAGAGAATCTCAATTGCTTTTCTCTGCCTCCCGGACTTGAACTTGTTCGCAGCTGTAAAAGTCGCGGCGGGCGCTTTTGCAACCCTCTTCTCCATCCATTTGGGTAGGCGAGGTTTTCCAAGGTTTTTTTTTCTTTTCCCCTAGATGTGAGTTTCTTTCCCACGTCGGGGTGGGATGGGGTGAGGTGAGAGAGCGTTACGTGTCTTATCTACGCAAAGGCTTTGAACCACTGCAAAACTTTCCCGGGAGTCACTCTTAACGGAGCAGCGTTGGGAGGCTTACTTCGGAGGAAGCGGGTGGGTTGTCTAGAGTTGGCCCACTGGAGCTATCCAACAAGTTGCAGCGTCGGAGGGGTCGGTGGGGGTGGAGATTTAATTCCAAGAAAGTTAGCCAAAGCTCAGCCTGTTTGTTGCGCCTGTTTCCACGGAGAGAGGCCTAATGGAGCTCTTGGGCTCTGTGGTTGATTGACATTTACGATCAATTTAATTGCTTTCGGGACTCCCAAGAGTTTCAGGGTAGCAAACGCGCCCACCTGAGGAAATTGGGAGGGGGTGTGTGTGTGTGTAGAAACAGCTTTGAAAAATAAGAGAGGGTAAAATATTCCTTCCCGGGCAAAACATTTAGCCGAGTTTGGAGGGTTTTTTTGGAAGGGGGGAGGTGGGTGAGTGGGTATCTTTTTTATTCTCCTTCGTTGCCACTGATGCCCGTACCCCCTTTCGGCGAGTAGTTCTGGAGCGCTCGTAACTTGCACTCTCTTTTGTGACGTTTGATCTGAATGAAGGGTTTTGGCAGCTCGGCCGAACCTGTAGCAACCGGTTTGGGGCCGAACCTGGTTACCTGACAGTCCTGCGTGCTGCGATCGGTCGAAAACTCTGAACTCGCTTGATTCACACACACACACACACACACACACTATCTGGTCCGCTCGTTCCTAGAGAAATGTTTCTTTCTCTCGAACTGCCGCTGGGTAGTTTTTTCTTGGAACAAAGAAAGTGGATGGAAAACGAAGAGAAACAAAACAAAACAAAACATCTTCCTGCGTTCGGAAAAGAAACCGCGCGCCACAACCTCACGTGAAAGGACTAGGCGAGCGCCATCACATCTGCCTGGACATCTTCTGCGCCCCCGAGCGGCTCCCCCTGTTTTCCTGAGTAAACGGACTCCCCCCCCCCATCCCGATCTCCCCCTTCCTCCCCCCCCCTCCCCGTTCCTTTTCAGCCTCTGCATGCAAGCTCAGATTGGAAAGTCTCTGGTTGTCCCTTGCTTTCTCCTTCTGGGCGCTTGCTTGAAACTATTTTGTTAAGGGCCTCACAGACAATGACGGTGTCTTTATTTTTTATATATTCCTAAGAACTATCGATATATTTATTATTACCGAGCCAGTGTTTCTGGATGAAATTTCAAATTAAAACAACAACAAAAAAGCAAAGACACACGGGGTGTTCAAGTTTGGAGTATCTTTTCCTCCTCCTCTCCTCTTTTTCTTGACCTGAAATAACTTGTGGGGGGGGGAGGGAAGGTGGGGGACGAGTTGGTATGGATTGGCATGAGAACCAGTGAAAACTAAGTGGGGGGCAGCGGGAAAAAAAGGAAACTTGCAAAGGGTGGGCTACTTTCAAGGGTTCTAAAATCAGGTGGTTTTTTTGTTGTTGTTTTTTGCTTCTGAGCTAATATGGGAAAGATTAGATTACCTAGCCCAGGGGTCTCCAACCTTGGCAACTTTAAGACTTGTGGACTTGCAAAGCTGGCTGGGGAATTCTGGGAATTGAAGTCCACAAGTCTTAAAGTTGTCTTAAAGGTTGGAGACCTCTGACCTAACCAATTGGTTGGATTCATTATGGATGAAGAAAGTCGGGGTTCCAAAGGGTGCTTACTTAAAAGCAGTATCCGTTAAATGTTGCTTTTAAAAAGATGCACAATTGTTTCCATCTTTCAAACAATCAGGTCTCTTTCAAAAAAAAAAAAAAAAAAAAACCACACACACACTGTAATATATTGCAAATTTTTTCAACTGAATCCAGGAACCTGAAAATTTAGAAATGAGCAATAAAAACAACTAACCGCCCCACACCCATGTATTAGGTAAGCCAAATTATTTGAAGTCTTTGCTTTTGAAAACACGAATTAAATTCCTAATATCCATAAAATGACTTCAGTGCCTCTGCACAATGGTCAGGCTTGCTTAAAAACAAAACAAAACCAATGCCCAGGAGCAAAAGGAAGGTCATAAATCTCTGGCTATCCAAAAAGAAAGAAACAAAGAAAAGGCTGTGGCAAAAAGCAGTTCATTCAAAATAGTGCATTTGGAACCGTCTTTGCTGAATATAAATCTTGAATCGTTGTATTGGTAACATTCACTTAAATACCTAAACCTATTTCAACATTTCTAGTCTTTACACTACGAATCTCTTCAGAACAAGTTTAAAAAAAAAAAAAAAACCCACCCAAAAGGTATATTCTGAGAGGTCATTCTAATTTAAATTTAGCTTCCAGGAGGTTCTCTGAAATATTCCTTGCCATTTCCCATTTCCCCAGGAATAGTTCACCCTTTTCAATAACACTGCTTGTTGGTGGTGACTGTTGAAGTTACAACTCTGGGCAGGAAGGATTGAAAAAGAAAAAACCCTGGGAATGGAAATTAGTCTGCTGACCCCAAAGTCTGCTGCCATTCTGCAGAAAACTTCACTGCCCCCCCCCAAACACTCCATGTTTTTGCTAAGGAGAACTTACTCTGAATCCCCACTTGTTTTTGATGTTTGCCCATGGAAATGCAACAAAGCAAAATGAGGAACTCCTAATCCTTGGAAATGGTGTACACACCTAATTGTGTAAACTCATTTCAGAAGCTTGTATTCTGGGATAATCTACCCACCGAGAAAAGTAAGAGGTAAGAAACTTAGAATTCAAGTTAAGGTAATGTGCAAATATACCATTATAGTTTTTTCAAGCTGGAATTACTGAAACTATAAGAGAAGAAAAGAGAGGGGGGGGTATTTGTTTAATAGATGGGGGTGCTGCGATCAGCTGTTCGCTGCTTGGATTGTGAGTCCTGCAAAGCATCCGGTTCTACCCAAAGATACAAGTCTGTAAGTATTGTAAAAGGGATGGCTAAACCAATTGGGTCCTTTTCCAAGCATTTTCCAGGATAAAAATATTAACGGCATAGAGTTGACAAGACGGCAAGGTGACAAAAAGAAAGAGAGAAACTTGCACCTTTCTCCACTAGAAGGATGGAAATAGAGATGTCTTTTGATTTCAAACGCTTCCAGTTGCAGGAAGTGAAACTAAGCAATTAACTTGGACGGTGGGTTACACTGGAAAAAGTATATTTTTCTTTCTCCTTCATCTCCTCTACCACACCTCCTTTCCAAAAGAAAAAGAAAGAAAAGAAAGGGACAGAAAGAGAAAAAGAGAGGAACCCGAATCATTGGTTTCAGTGATTAATACGCCTGTCTTTGTGTGTTTATGGAGGAAAAAAAACACTCACTTGTCTTCTTTATAACAGGAATTTATTTCCTGTCTAGAAGCAGCTAATTTGATGGTTATGCTTCAATGATTGTTCGTTTATGTACACACTGCCTTACGGTTCCTCACTAGCTCACTTCGAAAGGCTGACCACAAATACCAAATACCACAAATACATTCGGAGATGGAGTTCACTTCCTTGGAGTTCACTGCAAGGGGGGCGGGGGGGGGGGAAACAGCTCAGTTTTACCCGCTCCCGACAGCGCCTCCTTCCTTTCTGTAGACTGAAAGGCGGGTGGATGCCCACCAAGGAGTCCTGATCCAAACCACTAGGTGTGTACCAGTCAACTTATGTATGTAGGGACTTTAAAAAAGGGAAGGGGGGGAGAGAAGGAGGTTGTGTGTGTGTGAGTGAGTGAGGGGGGGGGAGAGGGAGAGGGAGGGAGGAAGATGGTTTAATGGGTAGTTGGAGGCAGGAGAGTGTTTATTTGTTTGCTTAGACTTAGAAGCCAGTCTAACCACAGATTCCAGGACTTTTCAACTGAATGAGAAATTGCTGGTGACCTTCTCCTGCTGCACCAAAGAGTATCTTACTTACTATACCTCTGTATGGTTTGCCAATTGCACAGTGGAAGATAAGAAAGCACTCCAGAGGGTTAACATCATTGCCCAGAAGATCATTAGTTGCCCTCTCCGCTCTTTGGAAGAGCTTTATAGCTCCCGCTGCCTTAAGAAAGTTCAAAACATTCTCAAAGATCCTTCTCATCTTGGGAACCCTTTTTTTTTTTTTTTGAACTATTACCATCTGGCAGGCGGTATAGAATAATAAAAACAAGGACAGATAGGCTGAAAAACAGCTTCTATTCCAGGGCAGTAGCTCTTTTGAATTCTGCTGTATACTGCAATATTAATGCAATATCAGGGGTTTTCAATTCAATGTGTGGAGTGTGGAGAATGTGTGTTTGTGATTATTTTCATGGCCATGGTGGTGTACACTGAAGGTGGTGTTTGATTTCGTTATACGAGGTGTAATGGCAATAAAGTAAACTAACTAACTTGTAGTTGATGGGAACCACTATCCCAATACGAAGACAAGGTTTTCTCCATTAACAGTTTTATCAGATAGTTAAATTAAGAATATGTCTACATTTTGAGGAGGGGAGGAGACTGACAATTGATTTCAGAATATCTACGTAAGACATTAGACGGCAATCAGAGAGAGAGAGAGACAGAGAATTTCCGGGAAGGTGATGCAAGGACCGAGAAATCTAGATTGGAAAGTTCCTCTTCCCAGTTGCTTTCTGCTGCATCTCCAAAGTCTAATCCTCAAACGCTTCGGCTCCTCCTCTTTAGAAGCTTCCCGGCTGCGATCTTAGAGAGGAGCGCGAGAGTTATTTTGCCCAAAGGAAATTTATTCTCAGGTTAAATGAATCTAAAGTTTCAGTCCAGAGCTAGTGCAGCGCAGTAAACGCAGCGCAGAAATCACAAGCAAAAAGATTTGCAGTGAAATGCAGGAAAGGCGAAGAGGACAGGCCGCTTCTGTATCCGAGGCCAAAGGCGCGGGATTTGCGGCTCGCGAACTAACCCGATCTTCGCAAGGAGACGCACGGCGGGCTGCAGTTTCAGTCCTCCTCCGAGTATACAAGCAACAGGAAAATAACCTTTTGTTAGCTGGGAGGGAAGGGGAAAAAAAGAGACACGCCTCAATCCCCACCCCCCACCCCTACCTCAATTTCAGGGTCAACCACTCGTTTCCAGGTGGTTATTAGGCAGATCAGAATCGGGGTCCGAAAGGGAGAAAGGAGGTTGATGTCACGGGATTATTATTATTATTTTTTCTGGCCCAGAGGGTTGTTGTGGACGGAAAAAGCAACAAGTGACTCCAAGCCAAAATGTGGCTCCATTACGGAGTCCGGCCTCTGCTGTTTGAGACCGCGGTTCATTTCCCAAATCATGCCCCAATTAATATGGATCGCTTGTCCAACTAATAAGAAGAATAGTTAATAATGCCTCACCAAGCACGAGTGGTTTTTTTGTTTGTTTACTTGTTTTGGGGGGAGGGGTGTCTTCTTTTTGCATTTCTCCTAGTTCCTAGTTATGTAGCAATTTAAAGAAGATAGCTGAAGCAGGGGTCTCCAACCTTGGCAACAGAATTCTGGGAATTAAAGTCCGCCAGGCTTCAAGTTGCCAAGGTTGGAGACCCCTGAGCTAAAGGGCACCCGGCTTGCATGGATGGATCGCTCAGAGAGTGACTTTCGCTGCTGAGTCCTTCCAAGAGTACGTCCCTCCAGCCTGACACACACACACATACACACACACATCGCCGTCCGGACCCACCAGCAAACCGTTTTTGCTGCTTGTCTGGCCTGACTACCAATAGGAATTCTCTCGCCGGCTTATTTAGCCCTGCTTCCAATCGTAGTCGCGTTGTAAAAGAGGGATCTGTGAGGAATTGGACTGGGCGTAGTGGGGGAGGAGGTCTCCGAAGCACAGCCGAGGCGTCTTTCAGCCCCCCCTCCCCCCCTTCCTTGCCTGGGCTTCCTTGCACAAAGAGCCAGCCCTGGTGTAGTATTTTAGTCAAGATCCCCAGCGCCCCGGAACCGGCCCACCAGTCTTATTCGCCTTCGCTTTCCAGACGATGTTAACCAGGGCTGAGAGCCACGTCAGCCCACTGATAGAGGCATGAGAGGCTAGAAACCGGGAGTTACCTGGTCCGGCCTCAGGCATTGAAAGACAGTTGGGAGACTTCGAGCCAACCATTACTTTTCAATCTAACTCACCTCTCACAGTGTTGTTATAAAGAAAATAGGAGGAGGAAAGAGTGTTAGGTATGTTAGCACCCCTTTCCCTCGGTTTCCTTCCCCAAAACTGGGAGGGCGACACTCCCCTGATGGGGGGGTGGGGAAGCGAACGTGATCTTTCCAGTGAATAGTTTTTCAATTTGCGAAGTAAAATCCATCCATTTACAATTCACCCATGTTGAGCTATCCAGCGCCTGGACACTTTTTAAAGGGACGTTTTAGTCCCGCAGATTCTCTGCTTCGTTAATAGTGGTGTGTGTGTGTGTGTGTGTGTGTGTGGCCCGGGGCCTGGGACGCCTCACAGGAAAAGCCCAGGCACAACCAAAAGACTAGAATGGAAGTGCCTCATATCAAACCCTCCCACTATGATGGGCCAGATCAAGAATCTAGCATATTCATGACTCAAACTCACTGGCCAGCTTGGGGGGGGGGGAGGGGGGAGGTGTTTCAACAGACAGGAGCCAGCGGCCCTTAAGTAAGCAGGTCACCACCGCCTCATCTGTCTGAAGAAGAGGACAGATTTGAGGCAAAGAGCATTCTCCCCAAATGCCAGGATATTATATAACCACTAACCGATTTTAGGGAGAAGGGGTGCAACCCCAGATCCTAATACTGCCCACCCAGCACTGGAAAACAGGCCATAATTCTATTGGTGAGGTCAACTGAGCTGCAGAGTGAAAGACTATGGAGATTCTCAGCCATCCAGGTTGTGGTTGTACCAAAGGGGCTTTTTCAAGAGGCAACTAGACTTTCTGGTTTTTTTTGGAAGGCTCTTCCTTCTCCAGAGAGAAAGCCTTGCCCCCCTTGCTTTGTTTCTTCCACTCGCCTGTCTCTTCAGTCCTCTTTTTTCCCCTTCCCTTTTGGCTCCAGAATCTGGGTAAGTCAGAGGGTCTTGCAGGGAGTCTCTTTCCAAACACTCCGATGGTCCTATGCGCACAAACTCGGAGCCAAAAGCCTGAACTCTTCTCCAGGCTGAAGGTACTGTAGATTCAGTCCAGTCAATCTCCACACCTGAGGACTTCCTGCAGTGTTGCTGACAGAGAAGACAGGGTTGCTTTGCCATTGTCTTCCCTTGCAATCTTTTCTGCTGTTTTTTCCCCTGTCAATTCTAAATGTCTTGGTGGTCTCTCATGGGAGTCTAGCAGCCAGAACAGCTTAGCCTTTTCAGGGTTAGCAAACATTGCCTATAGGCGGCTGTCTCCTCCTCTTAAGTAAATAAACACCAAGAGCCTGGCCTTCTTCCTTCATTTTTTTGCTGAAAAGAACTTTCCCACAATGGTTCAAGTACAGGCAAGTCCTCAACAATTGACCCCAAAATTTATGTTGAGAAATTTGTTGAGTGAGTTTTGCCCTGTTTTTTTTTTACAACTTTTCTTGCCACATTTGTTAAGTGAAATCAGGGCAGTTGTTGGGTGAGTAACAGAGTAATTAAGTGAATCTGGTTTCCCCATTGACTTTGGCTGTCAGAAGGTTGCAAAAAGGGATCAGGTGACACTGCAACGTCATAAATTTGAACCAGGTGCCAGGCAACCGGATGTAAATCACGGGGACTCTGGGATGGTGAAAAACGGTCTTATGGTACTTTTTTTTCAGTGCCATTGTAACTTTGAATGGTCACTAGTTGAACTGTTGTAAATCGAGGACTACCTGAGCTGCTAAGTTCCCTATATTCAGAGATGGTACCCTTTACCTGACTGGATGGGGTTTTGAGTCACGTTCATGCTGCAGCCACCAACTCCCCCTCCCCACAACCCCATCCCATTTGGCTGGGGAGGGCAGAGCAAACCTGAGGTGAGGAAAAGCACCTTTATCTCCCAAATCCTGCCTGGCCTTTAATAGAAGAAGGTGTGGGAGGAAGGGGGGGCTTTCAACCCACAAAGCCACTTTGGCTCCCTGCTGTGAAAATATTTACAGACCCCTCAGATCTCAGACATAAACTGTTTCAACTCCTTCCCTCAAAACGACGCCATAGAGCCCTGCACACCAGAACAACTAGACACAAGAACAGTCCCCCCCCAAAAGCCATCACTCCACTAAACAAATAATTCCCTCAACACTGTTCAACTGTAACTTTGTCACTTGTATCCTTACGATTCATATTGACTGTTTCCTGGTATGATTTGATTGCTTATTGTACCCTATGACTGTTATTAAGCGTTGTATCTTATGATTCTCGACTCTTGACAAATGTATCTTTTCTTTTATGTACACTGAGAGCATTTGCACCAATCACACTTGGCCAATAAAGAATTCTATTCTGCTGGGAATTTCGCCAGAAGGGACTTTTCCTACCAACTTCAAGCGTCCCTCAACCAACGGTCTCCGATACCTATATCGACCAATATGAGGGAGTCTATATGTTGATTCCGGAGCATCAGTGGTGTGTGTGTGTGTGTGGGGGGTCAGAACTCAGAATCCGGGTACGGCGGAGGTCTTCTGCTTCCACTGGCCCCTCTCAAGCCTAGGCGCTTCTTTTGTGGATCACTCCTCTCCCCGAAGTTCCCTCGGAGGCGAGCGTCTGCCCCCCCCCTTCCAAGGAACCAGGATCTCCTCCGCTTTAATTGGCTTGTATTTTGAAGAACCCTGACAACAACAACCCTCCCCCCTCCCAAATCCCGCGAAGTTTCTCCGAGCCCACCACGCCGAGCTTTCCCTCCTTGGAAGCATGTCAACTGCTGGCGGCGCGCGAGTCTCGAAGGCCCGAGTCGTTGCTGCTGATCCACAGACGCGCCGCGGGGTGGGGGCGTGGGGGGCAGGTTTTTCTGCAGGCTTCCCCGATGGTAAATGGCGTGGAACGCAAAGTGCGAGAGGTCTCCGAACTTGGCAACTTTAAAACTGGTGGACTTCAACTATGCTGGGCTGAGGAATTCTGGGAGTTGAAGTCCACCAGTCTTAAAGTTGCCAAGTTTGGAGACCCCTGAAGAATCCAGTTCCGAGTTGGCCCTTGAAAGAAAAAATATCTCAGGGTGCGCCATGAGGCTCGCTTCCTACCAATGAATTTCTCCCACCCAATGAATCTTCAGCGAGTTCACATCCGGGGCTTTGGGAAGAACCTGTAGTTAAAACCGTAGGGCAAACATAAAAGTATCCCAGTTTAAGACAACCTATATTGGCGCTGGAGCGGCCTCTTTGTTTTAAAGCGTCCCATTTTCTCCAAAGCAAAGGACAAAGTATTAAAGGTTTTCCTTAAAACCAGCCACCTCTAATGAATTGTGAAATGTCAAACACTTAACAATCTTTCATTTGCTCTTTCAGTAACTTTTCAAGGTCTCTCTTTGACAGTCTCTGCCCTGTTGATGCTTAGTGAATTTTCTAGAATTCTACAATACACAGTTAAGGTTTAAAATGATCATGTTTATAGCAATAGCACTTATATACTGCTTTATAGTGCTTTATAGTTCTCTCAAAGAGGTTTACAGAGTTAACCTATTGCCTCCAACAAGTTCATTTTACCCACCTCTGAAGGATGGAAGGCTGAGTTAACCTTGAGCCTGGCAAATTGCAGTGGGAGTAACTTACAGTACTGCACTTGTTTACAAGTTATTATGAAGGGTTTGCAGCTTCAAGGCCCAAAAGCAATTTGATTACAACTCCCATCTTTCTCAGCAACCTTTTTTCCTGCCTTGCTCCCAAATTATGATTCTGTTTTTTGAGCTGTGCTTAGTCTACTTTCGGGAAAGGGTTTGTATCTCTTTTCTAATTGGATTCTTAAGTTAGGTGAGAAAGGATTTTTTTTTTAAATGGAGTTTTAATTTTGTTTTGTGTTATGCTTTTTTGTTCATGTTTATCTAAATGTTACAACAAGAACACAAAAACAAACAAGCCTATTTGGTTTTTACATACAGCACCCTCAATGCTCTATGCATTGTTGAAAGAAATATCCTTCTGGGTTCAGTTCCAAGTGGGGAAAAAGACACTGGAAACATGGAGGCTGCTTGGAAGGTTTATGGTGGACAGAACCACATGGCCTGGAGCTCCAGAGTGAAAGGGAAGAGATCAGTAAAAAGGGTGAGAAGGGAAGGTCCAGAAGGACTGAGTGCCTGGGTTTTATAACCTTTGTTGTGCCCCACCTTAGTGTTTCCTGTTCCTGTGTAAGAAATGTATCCCATTGGTTGTCAGACTCCCAGGGGCAACTCTGTAGGCTGCCCTGAGTTCCAGGCTTGGTCTAGCCATCCACATATATAGTCATACTCTATCTTTCTATCTATCTATTTATCGACCCACCCATCCATCCCTTCACATATATATTCACACACATCTGTCTTTCTATCTATCTATCTATCTATCTATCTATCTATCTATCTATCTATCTATCTATCTATCTATCTATCTCCACCCACCCATCCATCCACATATATATTCATTATCTATCTATTTATTTATCTATCCATCCATTCACATATATATTCACACACATCTGTCTGTCTGTCTATCTATCTATCTATCTATCTATCTATCTATCTATCTATCTATCTATCTATCCATCCATCCATCCATCCATCCATCCATCCATCCATCTATCTATCTATCTATCTATCTATCTATCTATCTATCTATCTATCTATCTATCTATCTCCACCCACCCATCCATCCACATATATATTCATTATCTATCTATTTATCTATCCATCCATTCACATATATATTCACACACATCTATCTATCTATCTATCTATCTATCTATCTATCTATCTATCCATCCATCCATCCATCCATCCATCCACATATATATTCATTATCTATCTATTTATCTATCCATCCATTCACATATATATTCACACATATCTATCTATCTATCTATCTATCTATCTATCTATCTATCTATCTATCTATCTCCACCCATCCATCCATCCATCCACATATATATTCATTATCTATCTATCTATTTATCTATCCATCCATTCACATATATATTCACACACATCTATCTATCTATCTATCTATCTATCTATCTATCTATCCATCCATCCATCCATCCATCCATCCACATATATATTCATTATCTATCTATTTATCTATCCATCCATTCACATATATATTCACACACATCTATCTATCTATCTATCTATCTATCTATCTATCTATCTATCTATCTATCTATCTCCACCCATCCATCCATCCATCCACATATATATTCATTATCTATCTATCTATTTATCTATCCATCCATTCACATATATATTCACACACACACACACACACACCTGCCTCTCATGGGGAAACTAGTTGAAACTATGGTCTCTTCAGTGGTGGCTCCCATCACAATGCTATCTCCATCAGCTCTCGCTTGCTCCCTAGTCCAAAAGTCTTCATAACTTATTGGATGCTTAGGGAGTTGATGTACAATTTTCAGTGGAAAAGAAGGGCAAGTCTTTAAATGTAAACAAAGCTAGGACTGCTTCAGTTGCAGAACTGATGCAAACTAAACAAAATAAATATGGATAAGTCTGATCCATGTTCATTCAGAAAAATAAACTACTGTTAAGTGTAATTTTCTCTTACACACACATGCATTAAAATGCATTTTTATTTTTATTTGCTTATTTGATTTATACTTTTTCTTCAATTTCTCATGCTGGTCTTTAATTACGGCTCTGGCTTTTCTGTTTACCCAGCATACTGACATCAGTTTCCACCCAGCTTGTTTGGACTACATATAACAAAAGTATTTGACTTGAGCAATAATTAGAGGCTTCCCCACTTAGAAATAATAATACCTCTCATGTGGCCCAGGATAAATGCCTTCTAAATTGGCCAGTCTGAACACAGGAGCACCGCAAGACTGGGGAATCAAACATTGTGCCTAGTTCCTTGTGCCAAAGCTGGTTAAAAAGGATACCTCCGATTGGGACATAAATCTTTCCTCCCCTGCCACTAGCCTAGCCTTTCCAAAAAGAGTTGAAAAATGTTCCCGAGTCCTCAAAGGACACACCTGTTATCTGAAACAGTTTTAACCAGCTTGTTAAGCCAGCTTTGACACATCAAAGAGCCTGGACAATGGACACAGGCTTTAACAATAGCTTCGCCTCCAGCAAAAGCCGCCATCAAAGCCAGGCTTGTGCCAGTGGTATTATGGCCTCCAATTGAAAATAAATTTTACTTGAATAAGTACCTCCGCCTGATCAGAGGCTCTGCCGCCACCGAAACAAAAGCAGTTGGGGATAAGTTATTGACTCCACTGACAGCCTGAATGGACTTCATTATGCCAGCCCACTCTTGGTAAATGTGTCAGGTCTTAAACTGAATTAGGTGGCAGGTGCAGGAACCATTTTTCTGCCCCCCTTGAGACAGCAGAGGGCCAGTCATCACCTGATTCTACAGACAAATGTTTAGATTTCGCTCCCCCCTTTTCTCCCCCCCACCACGTCATCACCATAAGTGAAAGCATATTTAAATCATAAGGCTTCCTTGTTTCACTCTCCCATCTTGTCTGTCGTTGGCCTGTAATGTTCCCACCGGCAAAGCACACAAGCCCTCTGAGCCACGCAATGTGTTTTCTCCTGCTCTGAGCACAGATGACAATGGAGGATGTGGGTTTTGTCTCTGTTTTGGGTCTCACTCAAGGCTGTCAGTTTCCAGTTTTTGATGCCTCACTTCTGTCTGAGGCCATGGGAGTCCCTTCAGGAGATGAAAATGGTCCTCTTGTGATTGTTTTTCCAAGCCATATGGCCACGGGGGCCACTCCCTTTCCACAAAGTATTCAAAGATTGCCGAGGTCTCTAAAAAGAACAAAGGATATGTTTTCGGTATGTCTTTACATATGGCTTTTGACACCATATTTTCTCCCTTTCCTCCATCTGAGAAAGTTTGCAAAAATTAAGTCATTTCCCAATATGTGAAAAAGTGGGCCTGGAAGTTGCTAAAAATAAACACTTTAAAACTCTATTGATGCCAGCATCAGATATCAACAAACTGCCTACTGAATTCAGTGGGAGTGCAGAGTTCCACTGGCTAGGTATTGCCCATCATTTGATGAATTGGTTCTAGACAATCCTACTGTTTCAGAATAACTCTTTCATCCTTCAGATTCATAAGATTTGTTTGTCTGTTGTGCTGGAGGTCCATCTCCACAACAAGATGTGTGGTCACACCACACAAGTCCAACCATGAATCCCTTCAAGCAAAACATGAGTGACTCCTTACAGTAGCAGCACGCAGGAAAAAAAACCTTATGAGAGTAAATGTGTGCAGTAGAGTACTACCAGAAGTGAAAGAGTTACTGGAAATAGAAAGCCATTCTATTTAAAGGAATTTAGATCCCTGATATCCATTAAGGGATAATCACATGACCAGGAGGGGGAGCTAAATAGAAATAATTGGGGAGAAGGAAGGGGAGGAAGTGGGGAGGGGGGGGAGGGAGAGAGAGGTTCTGGCCCTGAAGGTCCCATCTGTAGTCATGTGCATGACTAAGAAAAAAACCTGTATTACTTCTCTGCTACCTTTTGCCTGCATATTTTATTTGCCAGCAGTCTCCTTAACAGTCTGCCAGGACCTACAAAAATAATGCAAGATCAGCTGAACTTCAGACACTTTGGATGCCAGCTCTCATTACTTAATCATAAGACACAGGATTATGAAGACTCTAAAAGCAAAGAGAGTGAATTTTCTGGTGAGAGAGCAGGAGGGAGGGAGAGATGGCATATGTCATTGGCGATGTGCCTTCTTTAAGCTAATGAGCAAGAAAGATACCCTTCCTGCCAAACATGAGATATGCCCTTTATGGAACGAAAATCGCTTGGATGACACTCGTTGTCATTGTAAGTGTCCATTTTCTTAGGATAATAGCCCACACAGTAACACATACTTTTCATATTCTTTTATTTTCATCAAGATTCCAACGTAGAAGCATGAGCTAGGCTATTTATTCATTTATTTTCTTTTAAATAAATAAGCCTTTCCATTCTATGTATGTTGTCAGATAATTTTCTCCATCAAGTCTACTCAAGTAACCCAGAGTTCAAAAATTCTGAAAAATAAAATTCACAGATGGGGTTTAACATTATCAGGGAGTGAGGAAAATATCTTGTTTCTTTAAAAAGGTGGACTTCAAGATGATCTCAGGGTTAGTTTTGTCTTTGAAACATGACAACAATTTAGCCAAACTGAAGTGCTTCCAAGAGCATATGCTTAAATTCTCCTACTTCAGGCAATGGGACTTAAAATATTTGCTCTACTTAAAAAATCATCATTAATGCTATTATAAAGAAGCAAGGCTGTACTCAAATATCTATTAGTCAGTGACTAATAACAATATGCTGATTAATCAAGCAATAAAATCTGTATGAATCTGCATATTATAAAACAACACTTTTAAGGAAAATAAGGTCTAATTAACTTGTTTTTAGACCTTATGGTGTTTCAAGGCATCAACTGAGAAGAAAGGAAGGCCTGCTTCCCACAGTTTTTGCAAACCGTTGTATTACAATAATTAACCATTGCATTTTTCATCAAACTTTTTTAAAAAGACAAAAGCACCTTGTTGCACTGCTATGAAACCTGATCTACAGACCACATACATTATTTTAACACATCTCAAATTCTTTTAGTTTCTCAATCTTAATTCTTTAAAAGATTTATTCTGGTTATTGCTTAATTTTATTCTGTTACACTGAATGTCATAGAAGTGGTTTACAACTAAAAGCATTTTGAATTTATTACCTTACTAATATATTTAACCCAATGTTGCATTCCTCAAAGGGAAAAAAAAAAAATCTGTAGTAGTATATTTCATTGGTGCCCAAAGAATGGCTCTCATTGACTATATTATAGTAGAAGAAATATAATGCTAAGGTTCCATAAAGAGAGAAATCAAGCAATAGTAGAATCAGATAACTTCAAACAAATTAACTAGGGGAATTTTATTTGTACCATATATTTCATAATCCATAATTCCTTGCTAACTGGGGTCAAGCATGTGGTGATTTCAACCAGTTTTGCAAGGGACATGTCTTCTTGATAGAGATGGCTCTTGGGGAAGGCTGAAGAAAGATCAGATCAGTGAGAGAGAGGAAGCCAGATCAAAAAACTAATCATCTTCTATAATTTCAAGAAGAGGGTCAGGGAGGTAGAAATTGCTTTGCATTCAAAGTCTATAAGCAAATAACGAGAAAATAGTTTATTCAGCTACACTGAAAGAGAAAGAAATAAACCTCAGCCACTTTCTACTTCCTATATAAGGGGAGTGTGTGGTGGTTTTTTTTTTTTTTGGTTTTTTTTTGGAGATTTGGCACTCTGTTTGTTGATCAATACTGGCCTTTTCATGTGTAAAAATAAAACTTAGATACTCAATTATCTCTCTTAATAAATAGGGGGGCAAATCACAAGGAGGTTTTTGTGTGTTAGTGATTGGTCCTAAAAAAACCAAGCCTGCTCCTCACCCAATACCCCTGTTCTCAGACCCATGGGGAAGAAGTTGCTTTGGGGCAGAAATATCAGAGGATGTAAGAGCTGAAGCTGGGAAGACAAGTATAAATGCTGGCAACTATCTTGGGCAGATGCATTACAGCCTCACGGCAGGGAGAAGATTGGCTAGGAATCTGTTAACACCACAGGGCAGGAAGGAAAAGCTTAATGTTTAAACCTTGGGTCTAACATATGGAGTTTAATTTCTGTGTTCTGAAACAGGCCTCTCTTCCCACGTATGATTTCTTTCTTGAGTGAAATAAACCATATCTGCCAGGTGTCTCAAATCCTTGCCATTTCTGCTGATGGTTACATCAGTAAATGCAGATCTGAGGTTTTGGAAGAATGAAAATTAAAACTGTGCCTGACCTGAAGCCTGACAGAAAAATATTCAGGCTGCTGCCAGTGAAGTATTTGCTCTCTCTCTCTCTCTCTCAGATTCAGGATTCTTCAAAATCTGGAGAAGAAAGAAAAACATTTTGTTTGCCAAAACCAGATGTCAAAAGCCATGAAATATGTGAGGTGTTTTCTTGTTTAGAAATGCCACCATATTAGCAGCAAGGTATCTGTGCAGAATTACCCCTTCTGGTTTATGCTGGGTTACGAACAAATATCTTAACACAATGGATGGATAGTTATAGATATAGATTGATTATGTTATAAAATAAGGGTTCTCAACATGTGAAAACCACTGCTTCGTTATCTCATTAGCATTTGAGATTTTTCTCTGGCTCAGAGTTTATTTTATCATGGTGGAACAGAAAGTTTCAATTAATCATTTCATTCCATATGGGATGCGGATATCATTTACAAAGCAGTAACTAAGTACCATCTTTCTTTCGCTCCAAAAGAAGAGCAAAAGAGTCCTATAATGATCTCTCTCTCTCTCTCTAACACACACACACACACACACACACACACACACACACACACACACACACACACAGAGGCACAGATGTATGCAACCTTCAAAAACAATGTGAGTTTATTCTTTAAGGCTGTCTGTGCACTGCTGTGTGTCTGTCAACACAGGCAAATCATTTCTCACAGTGCTACTGCTTGCTGGATATGTTCTTTCGCCACCCCTACCTCACAAACTTGAACAGATGGTGTTTCATAGTTTGGTCACAAATGGCTGTCAGTGCGTTTGTCTGTCTGCCAGTAACCTGTAGTTTGGGGACTCCCTTGGAGAGTGTACCAGCGCTGAGTCTGCTGATAGCAGCCATCCAAGGAAATGATCCATCCTTTCTTGTCAGGCACAAAATTAGCCATCTCAGTTTCAAACTGTTGGCGAGGGGGATATGAAAGGAATGAGGATACTGCCAAACGAGCTTATGGGGTTGTTGGGTGGGTTGTTTTTTTTTTTTTTTTTTTGAGCTCTCATTGTGTGACTTTAACACAGATTGCATTAAAAACAGTTATTAGCATATGGCAAGGTTGAAATGGATGTAAAGGCATTCTCTCCCCTACCCACCCTGATTCCAAGCTAAAATCAATCTGAACGTGGAATTAGGATTTTGTCCTACACCTATTTCCACAATTTGCCACATGAGACATCCTTGCCTATCCAGACTTTTTTCCTTTTCTTTTTCTCTGTGCAGTTTAGTCCATATATACTCAGCTCATGTTAACCTTTAGTGACATTGCTCAGCAGAAGGGGAGAGGGATCTTGAGCCAAGAAACATCCCATTGCTCCCATCATTTTCACTTTTGGCTTCAGACCTACAACTCAAAGGCAACCTGCCAACCTTGCCGTCCTCTGCATCTGAGACTGAGACCTTTTATCAGCACTTGCAAGAAGAAGAAATGGAGCAGAAGAAACAAATGCAGAACAGCAGCCTTCTGCAAGAAGGTAAATCAATCAATCCCTCGGATACTTATTCTGGATTCAGCCTAGCTGAACAGAATTGGATTTATTTTTAAGCACACATGACCAGGAACTGCATTATAAATGATTTTGCAGGCATAGTAGCTGCGATATTGGATCTAGATCTATTGTTTTGCATTTCTTGCTTCACTTTGCCAATATAATATGCTATAACCACATATTCCAAGACAGGTTGAACATACCTAAGCCCATTTCAAAATAGGACAGTCTTAGTGCAATTATACACACCTTGTCATAAATCCCCTTGAATCCCATTGGCTTATTTTGATATGTGTGATCTTCAGGGGTCTATTTAACTCTATGTTGGATTGTGGCCAATATGTGCAATTTTTCTTCCAGTTTATCCATCTGTACACCCACATTCAACAGACAGTGTTTATTTTACCATTTCTTTTTTTAAAAAAAAAAAATCTTATGTGAGAATAAAACTATGAAAATTACTCTGATAAAAAAATCTGCACAAATCCATATTTTTTATTTTTCTCTTTAATGTACCAGTATTAATATTCCCACAGTCAGTGCATGTTGCAACTTCCTAGGACTATATGAACTCTGGCATTTCCATTGTCTGAAGTTTATCAGTCTAGGGATGGCTCATGAGCAATGCACAGCTGGAGCATGCTCCAAATCAATCAAAGAAATTTAAATAGGGTTCATTGCAATCATTAATATATTAAAGGACCAAACTGGCGATACTGGGTTTTTGGGTTTCACCACTACTTTGCTGTCTTATTCAGTGTAATGTACTTTTCTGCAATTCCTTTCAATTCTAATTATAAAAATATTGTCCCTTTGTTTTGATTTTAAAATCCTGATTTTACTCAACTTCTATTAGATAGATTTTGTGTAATGAACATAGGAAGCCACAATGAGGGAATTGAAAAGAACAACTACATCAAGGGAAATGAAATTTTTCTATCCCTTTTCAACTCCCTTAAAGACTGTGTACAGCTTAATTAAAATAAATAGAAATAAAAGAAATCATATTTTAATGAATTGTAACAGAAAGCAATCTTTATTTTTTATGCCTCTTAGTCCTGTAAAACAGGGGTTGCCAAACTTTTGGACCTCAGGGACCACCAAACTCATAATTTTAAATCCCAGGGACCACTAACCATTTCTGTGGGCATGACCTAATTTGTGGATGTGGCTTGGTGGTCATGTGACTGGCTGGACATGGCTTGTATGTAAATATTATAAATATTTATATAAATATTGATTTTTTTATTTAAAAAAAGAGCAACTTTTACCCAAAATCAGGCAAAGTAGGCAGGCATATTGAGTTGCTCACAGAATCATTCAGTGATCTATCTATCTGCCATCGGCTAGCTTAGTCTCTCAAATTTGCTTGCCATGAGTCTGTACTGAATAATAGAACCTTCAGTCCTAAGGGAAGTTCGGCTGTGCTTAAAAGCAGAGCCGAAGATCTAAAGGCTAGCTAGAAAGCAAGAAATCCAACCATTTCCTGCTTCCTAGTTAATCTAAATCTCCCGGCACAGCAAAACAGCTGATGGTCAGAAAAAGGAAAAATAGCAATTTAGCAGGCAAGTTTGCCAGGTAAGGAGTGAGTGGGTGTGGAGGGTTCTTGCAGGCCATCTGGGTGACGCAGCCTTGTATTTCTGTGCAGCCTGGATTAATTGTTTTTGGGGGGGGGGGTGCTGTGGAAGTGAGATTTCTCTGCAGCCCACCAAAATTTTCTCATAGCCCACTGGTTGGTGACCACTGCTGTAAAGAACACTGTTCCTACTTTGCACTGATTCCTTGCAATGGAAATGTTGTAAATATGACACAAAATAAATTGTAGACTCAAACTCACACGAGTTCCATAGTTAGCCAACTTCATCATGAGATGAAACTGAATGAAAAAGATTTAAATTACAAGATCTATTGGAAGAACATTTTAGTGGATTTTTTGCAAGAGTTCTTCATTGCTGTCTTCTTTATCCTTGATATATCTCAGTGAAAACCAATAAGGACCTTACCGAGACCATAATTTGAGCAGCAATCACTATTAATTCCAATCAAACAAATGCTTACATGTTTATTAAAATGTTAACAACAAATAAATAATAAACAGTATATAGAAACCTAAAAAATTCCATTATTATAAATAAATCCCATGGATCATACTAAAAGAAAATCATTTTACTAATGGAAGTAATTACTCTTTCCATTATTACCATTTTGGAAACTTTTCACTGAACATATTGCCTGATATTTCTTATCCTCCCTTGTGAAGATTGCTGGTTCAGATTAAGGTTCACTCCCACTTTAGAATTAGGGAATATAATCATCAATTATTTTTAATGCAATGCTTCAAAGCAACATGAAACATTTAACATTTTTTTGGACTGAAGTTTTTTCCTTGGGTTTTTCCATGTCATTCCAAACTTCACCATCAGATTTTTGCTGATTTTATTCCTGAAAATATTGAAACATAGTTTAAGAGCTATTGTGGCAAAGTATATTGTAGGTTTATTTTTCATTACATCCTGGCGGCTGCTTTTAAGTATTGCCTTATATGGCCAGCCGAGTGGAGTCTGATGTCAGACTCCACCGACTGGCCCAGCCACTGGCAGGAGAAATAAAGTCCCATTAGTGGCTGAAGTTTTGGAGTTCATGACTTGTGTTTTAAACCAAAAATAAAGAAGTTACCTGGCTGTTTCATGTCCGCCTCTTCACTTGCACCCATCTAACAGCTGCTATATAGCAGTGGTCCCCAACCTTTTTTGTACCACAGCCCAGTACAAAATGTACAAAATGATCCATGGACTGGTACCGGCATCAGCACGCATGACCAAGACAAGGCAAGCCGAGCGACCGGTCAGCTAGCCGTCCCCCGCTTCTCCCCGCCACCTTCAACTCCTCCTTTGTACCTTCTTGCAGTCGATGGGCTTTTCAGTCTTTTTCTTAATCTCCTCCTGAGTAATGCAAGACTCCACCGCCATCAGGATGGCTCTTTGTTTGAAGCCGCCCCCCTTTCGACAAAATTAAGGTGCGAGGATTCCTTCAGCACCCAAACACCGCTTTCCAACCGATGACTGACAAGCTCACCCAGAAGCACTTTCTCAAACGCTGTCGAAACAAGGTGGCGGTGCCCAAGCAAAATAGGTGGCCCGGTACAAAATGATCCATGGACCGGTCCCGGTCCGGGGCCCAGTGGTTGGGGACCACTGCTATATAGGATATGACACTGAATCATTTATGGTTCTCCCCAGATCTTTATATTCTTCCAGCTCAAAGTTCTAGCTCCTGCAGTTTTCTCAGATCCTTATCTATATTAATACTATAGTCTTGTTTCCTCCATGACTCTGCCTAGTGAGAAATTCTAGAATCATAGTTTAGGAAACATCTAGTCAGTTTGGTTGTTTTCCTGTGAATTCTAGTCAGATTCTTGATTTTCCTTTAGGGAAGAGACTGTTGGTTCTAGTTGAGTGGAGAGCTCACAATCTCCAACAGTAGGCCTGGGCTACTCACCTATATGTCCTTGCTGCTTTTGCCTCCCCTGCCTCCCTCCTTCCTCTATGCCAAGGGCATCAAATTTGATTTCATGGAGGGCTGCATCAAGGTTGTGTTTGACCTCGGAGGGCCAGCGGGGAGGTGGAGGTATGAGGCGTGGTCAAAGTGGGCCTGACACAGAACTTCATCTCCACACACATGGTTTTATACACTTATAAAAATAGAGAGGGGTACATTTCTGTGAATTTGTTTTTTTTAATACATACTTGATCACCCAATGAGAGAGACTAGATCAAGAAACTGACTCCATAGGAAGACTAGAATATAAATTATTGACATAGGCTATAGTAGCCGAATCTTGCAACCCTTTTATAACCTTCTGAGTCAAGGACGGCCTCCTGAAGCACTCTGGCAGCCAAAACAGGGTGGGGGAGGGGGCAGAGGCACCACAGACCAGACCTTTGTAATTTCCCGGCTGGACTCGTGGGCCAGATCTAAGCAGCCCACGAGCTGGTTTGATACCCCTGCTCTATGCCCATGGCCCCACTGGCTCATGTATCACTGCAGTCTGGGAATGAGACTGGTCCAATAAAGATTGGCCAAAATGCGGGGGGGGGGGGAGAGGAATAGCCAAGGTAAGGTTGCTGTTGCTTAATTTAACTATCATCCCTCTGCTTAATAGGCAAAACTTCTGCTTCCTTCTCTTCACCACTTTCTGCCGTAACTTGAAGAATATAGAATCAATGCACAAGTCACATGTGATCTTCATAGACTTTCCATATGGCTCATAGACAGGTCAAGTTGTTTTGTTGCTAAATTTCTCGTGTATCTGATAAAGAGGAAGGCATCTGATGGATCTTTCCTGAGATCCTCCTCATTAGATACACTGTGCCAAGCAGATGTTTTGTGGGATGGGTAAAACATACAAGTCCTTTTCAACTGAAAACTAGAATTACACTAGAATTGCAATCTACAACTAAATTTCTTCCCAGAGCCTTACTGAAATGAATAGCAATAACAGAAAAATTGTTCAGGCAAGCTCTGTCTTTTGCTGACCATGTCCTCTGCTGATACTCTTCAAACCCATTACATGGCCCCTACATAACTATAATTGTCTGGTTTGGTTCTGCAACCCAACAGGACAGACACAGACTTCAGAGGATAATTAGGACTGCAGAAAAAACAACTAATACCCACCTGCCTTCAATCAAGGACCTGTATACTACACGAGTCAAAAAGAGGGCTGTGAAAGTATTTACAGACTCCTCACATCCCGGACATAAACTGTTTCAACTCCTTCCCTCAAAATGAAGCTACAGAGCACTGCACACCAGAACAACTTGACACAAGAACAGTTTTTTCCTGAAAGACATCATTCTGCTAAACAAATAATTCCCTCAACATTGTTCAACTATTACAAAGTCTGCACTACTATTACTATTAATCTTCTCATCACTCCTTATCACCCATCCCCTCTCATTTGTGATTGTAGGACAGTAATTTTGTCGCTTGTATCCTTACGATTTATATTGACTGTTTCCTAGTATGATTTGATTGCTGATTGTACCCTATGACTATCATTAAGTGTTGTACGTTAAGATTCTTGATTCTTAATGAATGTATCTTTTCTTTTATGTATACTGAGAGTATTGACACCAAAACAAATTCCTTGTGTGTCCAATGACACTTGGCCAATAAAGAATTCTGTTCTATTCTATTCTATTCTATTCTATTCTATTCTATTCTATTCTATTCTATTCTATTCTATTCTATTCCATTCCATTCCATTCCATTCCATTCCATTCTATTATACATGCATAGGATTCCCTCCATAGGGTTAGGAATCCCAGCCCATCTGCGTTTCCATACTTAGATACTTATATAAGCACTTTCAGATGGATCCCAAATATAACAGAATTTGTGATTGGCACCTCCAGAGTGACCCAAAACTTTTTTTCTTCTTTAAAAGAAAGACCACATCACTATAGCTGAAGGTCACCCAAGGGAAATAAAATAAGCTTTGCTTGGTCCAACTCATATCTTCTTCATTCATGACTGGAGTGTTAATTAGTGGAACGTTTAATCTTAGTAAAACACAGGGTCATGTAAGGGAAAAAAAGACTCATAAAAAAACTTGATTCTTAACTGCTTATGTCTTAAGGATCATGAGAGACATGTAATTAATTCAGAACAAATTTGAATTCTTCCTTCACACACTTTCGGCTTATTTATTGACTTCCTTAGTCACATTTCTGTATCATCCATCACCAAAATGATTTCTGGACAGTTCCCCCTCTCTTCACACCCCTAAAAAAACTAGAACAACACAATATACTAATACAACAAAAATGAATAAATAGTATCTGAATTTTAAAAGTTCCCCCAATGAAAGCAAAAGAACAACCACAAAAAACAAATGAAAATAAATGGCAGAAAAGGTAAGTGTTAAAACTTGACAGGGCAGCCAAGGGGAGGGACTGATTTTAGATCACTTACTGGTTCTAAAATATTTTCAGCTTTGAATATTAGTATGACTATTTGGGGTTTGAACCAGAAAATGGACTGAAAATCAGTGAAGATAATTATCCTGTCCCCAAAGGTGCTTTTTCAAGAAGCAATTGGACTTTCTGGGTTTTCTTTGAAGACATTTTTCTTCTCATCCAAGAAGCTTCTTCAGCTCTGACTGAATGGTGGGGATGGTCAGAGCTGTAGCAGCAAAACATCTTCAAAGAAAAGCCAGAAAGTCCAGTTGCCTCTTGAAAAAGCATCTTTGGGACAACCATGATCTGGATGACTGAGAATCTCCATAGACACTTAAATATTCTCTTATTTATTTACCAAATTTATGGGCCACCCAACTCATAGAAACTTTTGGAAGCATATGTGATAAAAACAATCCATAGAATGCCAAAAATAAAAAGACAACAACCCAGAGTAGTACGGAAAAGACTAAATCTAACTAAAATAAGGAATACCTGACAAAGCATCCTAGCCAATAGGAAAATGGATCTTCTACTACTGGTTGATTTAAAAAAAAATGACCTTGTAAATTTGTAACCCACAATTAAGATATCATTCTGAAAAGATTGAATGTGAAATGAATCAAGAGACAGACCGAATGGGAGGTTTCCCTTTAACTCTTTAGAGGAAAGCACCAAATGGTATACAACTGATTAGGAACCCAGAGAGAATGACTGCTTTACCACCGTTCAGATGAGCCCGAATGCAATCATGTGGATGAATTTGGATTCCTCTTTCTTGGAAGATTTGGGGAGAATCTATGTTTAGAAAATGAGTTCCGTGGGAGTTCCTTGCTGCCTGATAGGAGAGATGATACCAGAGATTAGTTAACCGTATGGGCTGAGTCCCAGGGGAGGTCTGTGAAATGAATCAGATTAAACAAAATTGATAATGTGAATACTTAATCAAACAGACAAAGGTAGTCTGCACAGCTAATTAGGGGCAAATAGAGCGTCCCTCTTGTACCTCATTTAACTGACAAATTGTGCAGACAGTATTAATGGGAGTCTGTTTAGCAAAGAGAAGCCTGTACAGTTGACAGCTTGGCAAAATGTGGTTTCTGTAACACCACATGATGCTTATGGAAATTAGCCTGGTGCAGCTGAGCTCCTCATAGTTAAGGTCTGACCAAACTATAGGTCAAATAGATCTTTTGGGTTTCTTTCTTTCTTTCTTTCTTTCTTTCTTTCTTTCTTTCTTTCTTTCTTTCTTTCTTTCTTTCTTTCTTTCTCTTTTGAATATTTCACTATTTCTGAAGAAATCTTCCACATCTAGTGAGCTTACTCTACATACTCTCTGTGGTCTGTTTTCCAAATTGCAGAAAGTTGCCAATTCAGTTATTCCTTTCTTCAGTATACTTTTTCTATGCATCCGAATTTGATGGAATCTGAGGTAGTTCATTTTAAGCTCAAACCCATTCTCAGCTCCAGACCTTCTGTTGATTTCCACGATATGGAAACTTTGAGGCCTAGAGGCCCCATGCACCTTATCTCCTTGTATGACATTCATTCTACATACCTATCGCTGCAGCAGTTACAAGAAGGCTTAGTGTTATTGCTTCATTGCACAGCCAAGCATATCTCAGCAAGAGAAAACTGTAAGTAGAACTGATTCAAAATCTGGCTGAATAGGTGCATTAGGCCATCCTTTATCTCCTAAATTAACTTTTGAAAAAGAAAGCCATCCGGATGGAGGCAGGATCTGAATGTCACTCCCTGTTAATTCAGATGTCCTGAGAATTTTAAAGCAGGTCATTTCATGATTAGCCCAGGACAGAAGAGCATTTACTGTAGATCGATCATAGGCAATATATATTTTCCAGAGGTTTTAAGAGTTCAGGCCTCATCCTTTCAGATCTGAAGAGCACCAACTTGCTTAGCTTTAATTTAAATCAGTATCAAAGACTTGATCAACACATCAAGATATTATTTTTCATAACTGTTTTTTATATTACATTACAGGACTCTGATACAACTTCTCAGAAAATAACTATGTACGTGAACTGTATATCAGATGGATCATTCTCATTGTGGTGTGTTTCCATATCTGTGTTGGCATCATGGGATTCAGGAAAAAAAAGCACTAACAGGAAACATAAAGACTTTTAAGAAAAAGAATTCAAGAAAAGGAATTCAAGGGGGGGGGCAAGTGGAATCAAGGATTTAAATAAGCCAAGGTAAATAACTTTCCCATTTTTTATTATTATTGGTTAAAACAATTTCAGCACCTTTCAGGTCTAATTCAGGCATTCAGTTTCCTCTTACAATCTATAAGCAGCATATGCTCTAAATAAAATCCCTCTTATTATGAATAGAATAGGCATGGTTGATGCGAAACTGCATAGAGATCAATTACATTAAGAGGTAAACCCAAACAAGGGGATGAAGTAGCAGCACCTTATTATTCAATTTACTATTGTACTTTCAGTTGAGAGATGCTTGTAAGTTGTTGTTCTCAGGTACTGCCCTATTGCAGCCAGCAGTAGATATGATATATATCTTCATTTGGGGAAGAAGAGATCATTAGTCATTATGCCTTAGTTGACAAAAATGTCTTGGGCTGGCCTTAATCAAGACTTACACAGTCATGAAAACATGAAGTACAAGTAGTCCTTGACCACAAATGATCACAAATTTCTGTTGTTAAGCAAAACATTTCTTAAGCGAGTTTTGCCCCATTTGATGATCTTTTTTGTCACAATTGTTAAGCGAATCACAGCAGTTGTTAAATTAGTAACATGGTTGTTAAGTGAATCTGGCTTCCCCATTGACTTTGCTTGTCAGAAGGTCACAAGATCCCATGAACCCTGGGACACTGCAACTATCATAAATATGAATCAGCTGTCAAGCATCAAAATTTTGATCACATGATCATGGGGAAAATGTGAAAAACAGCAATAGCACTTAGACTTATATACCGCTTTATAGTGCTTTATAGCCCTCTCTAAGCGGTTTGGTCATAAGTCTCTTTTTTTCAGTGCCATTCTAAGTTTGAACAGTCAGTAAGTGAACCGTTGAAAGTCAAGGACTACCTGTACTGAATCTACCTGCCTTCAACTCACACATTTCTTTAGATTTCAAATAATTCATTTTGTTTGTCAGCAATTTTAGAAAAATAAGTGGAGTGGAAGAGAGCAGAATCTGATTGTATTGATCAATGCCATAACTCTTGCCTTAGTTTCCCAGTACGAATCAGCATTTTCTGGCTGACTAGCCTTTCCTGACTTTTATTTATTTATTTATTTTTGTCAATTGCTTACAAGATAATAGGTATAAGTGAAAACATAGTTATGAATACATGGATACATATAAGAAAAATAAAAATAAAAGAAACAATAGGCCAGGGACGGTAGGCACATTGGTGCACTTATGCACACCCCCTACAGACCTCTTAGGAAAGGGGTGAGGTCAATAGTAAACAGTCTGAGGTTAAAGTTTTTCGGGTTTGGGGAAGAAACCACAGAGTCAGGTAGAGTATTCCAGACATTGACTGCTCTGTTGCTAAAGTTGTATTTCCTGCAATCAAGTTTGGTGCAATTAACCTTGAGTTTGTATCTATTGTTTGCTCTTGTTATGGTTGAAGCTGAAGTATTCATTGACATGTAGGACAATGTATGATTTTATATACTATACTTAGATCGGACCGAAGGCGGCATAGTTCTAGGTTTTCTAGGTCTAGAATTTTAAGTCTGGTGGCATAAGGTATTCTGTAATGAGTAGAGGAGTGGAGAACTCTTCTTGTGAAATATTTCTGGACTTTCTCAACTGTATTAATATCAGATACATAATGCGGGTTCCAGACTGATGAGCTGTATTCAAATATTGGTCTAGCAAATGTTTTGTATGCTCTAGTTAGTAGTGTAATATTACCAGAGAAAAAGCTACATAAGATTAGGTTAACAACTCTTATCACCTTTTTGGCTATGTAGTTACAGTGGGCTCTAGCACTTAGGTCATTAGAGATGAGTACTCCAAGATCCTTGACAGAGTTTGGATTATCAACAAGGCCTTGACTATTCAGCCTGTATTTTATTTTCTGATTATTATTTTTTTGCCAATATGTAGGACAGAGCATTTATTTGTTGAGATTTGAAGTTGCCATTTGTTTGACCATTCTGATACATAGTCAAGGTCTTTTTGAAGGGTAGCAGTATTGTCTGTGGTGCTGTAGCTTTACATCATCAGCAAAGAGAACGCAGTTCCTCTTAATATGATCACAGCGGTCATTTATGTAGAGTATGAAAAGAGTTGATCCTAAAACACTGCCTTGGGGGACCCCACTGTTGACAGGTACAGAATTTAATAGGACACTCCAATTTTGACCATTTGTTGTCTGGAATGCATCTATCCAGTTATGCAGGCATCCAGAGATACCATAAAATTTTAGTTTTAGGAGTAGTTTGTCGTGTACCAATGAATCGAAGGCTTTACAGAAGTCTATGTAGATTGCGTCTATTGCTTTGCCCTGATTGAGTTGTGTAGTCCATATATTTTTGCAGTGTAAGAGTTGCAGATTACATGATAGTTTTTTCCTGAAATCAAATTGTTTATTAGAGAGTAGGTTGTTTGTTTCTAGGTGGAGGATGATGGATTGGTTAATAATTAATTCCATGACTTTACAGGTGACACAGCATAAAGAGATTGGTCTGTAATTTTCAACTAGGCTGGGGTCTCCCTTTTTGAAGATGGGGATGGCCCTGGTTTGTGTTCATAGTTTTGGCAAGGAGTTGGTCCCAAAAGATTTTTCAAAGATTATGCTTAGAGGTTTGGCTATGGCAGTGGATAGCTTTTTAAAGAAGTAGGCACATATTCTGTCCAGTCCAATAGATAGAGATGATTTTAGATTGCGTAGTGCTTTTTCAACATTGTCTACTGTAAAATTGATATGTATTAGATCACTGTAGTTGTCTGTGGTTTGACTAGGAAATACTGGGCATGACTACTTTTGTTTTGGTGTGGAGGCAGAGGAAACAAAACAAAAATCCCCAGCATTTTTCGATTTGAAGGGCATTTGCGGTTTGAAGAGCTGGTTGGTTGTGGGGCTAAGCCACCCCGTAGAGGTGGTGAAGAGGGGGGAGATCTCCAGCAGGGTTGAGGAGAGCTGCATCTCTCCTCCTCAGCTGGCCATTACTCCCTTTCCTGAAGGCGGTTGCAGCGGTGGTCAGAAATGGCCACCACAAAGGAGAACTTGATCGGAAAAGAATGTGCAGGAGAAAGATAAGTGAAAGTTTTGGCTGACTGGGTTAAATTGTAAAAGCAACAACTAAGGTACCCTGGAATTTAAACTTACAAAAAATAACATCACTCCCAAAGAAGAGTCGGAAGCAGCGAAGGAAAGTGAAAAGGGAAAGGTTTGGCTTTTTTTCTTCTTCTCTCTCCTTCCCTATACTGACAACTAAGAGACTTAAATAAGAAATTGGAAAAATCTGCTTTGACCTCAATAGGCAAGCTGAAAATAAAACAAAATGCCAAAGGGATAATAAAGATTTCTGGACATTAAAAATTTTCTTTTTCATAAGTAGGAAGGGAGACAAAAAGAATAAGGGCAGGATCTGGAAGAGGGAGGAGACTGCGTGGAATTAAAAAGTATCTACAGTAAAATTTCAACAAGACTTCTAAAAGATACATTTTAACTGAAACTTTGCAACTAAATAGTAACCTCAGGAAGAGAAAGTGAAAAAAAAGAGCAAAAAAGAAACAGCTTGCATGTATTTAGATTATTTGGTGATCTTTGGATTCTTGGTTATTATATTTGAATGACTAAAATCAATCGGGTGGTTTTTTAAAAATTTATACAATGGCACAACTTCTGGATGAATTGAAAATGGAACTTAAAAAGTACAAAGAAGATGCACAAGAAGGGAAGGGTTTTTTTGACTTCGTTTTTCAATTCTTAGAAATGGTGATTTAGAACTATGAGAAACAAGAAAAGACTGCAAAACAAGAAGATTGGGACAAAGAAGAAGCCATCTTTAATGAACAAGCAATTTTATGTGGGGAAGAAAAAGGAAAGGAGGGAAAGAGAATGGAGAATTTAAGACTTAAATGAACAACCAAAGGAAAAAAAATAATTCGAAAAATAAGTATAATACTGGAAAGCAACAGAAAAGGGAAATACAGAAGAGAGAAATAGAGGTAGAGAGACAAGGGGGTAAAAAGGGGAGAGAGAAGAAGAGAGGGAAAAAGGAAAGGAAAAGAAGTTACAAAGGACCGGAGCAAGATATAGAGAAACAGGACCTATTTCGAGATAATGGGTGAAAATCTAACTGAAAAAGGGATTCTGTAAAGGTACATAAGATTGTATTGTTATATTAGTAATAGAAATAACTTTAGAAAATTGGAAACAATGTATGATTAAAATGAGAGATAAAATAGTTAGTGTGATTTAGTGAAACGTTTGTGAATAAAATAAGTGAAATAAAATAAATGAGAAAATTGAATTAGGAAGGAACGGGAACATTTTAATTAGTTAATGTTTTATAAAATATAAGTGAAGGGGGGGGGGAATTAACTATGGAAAGCTTATAATTGTTCCCATAAAAGTATGATATTTAATTGAAAAGTAATGTTAAAGATGTTAAGACTTTAATAAATATTAATATTGATGATAGAATTGAATTGGAATGGAATGTTGTTTTAATTATATACATTTATAATTTTTTCTTTTTTTAAGAATACAGTGTGTATTTTAAGAATGTACCAAGCAGAATCCAAGTGGAAGTTATGTATTATATTGAATGTTACAAATTCAGAGAAAAGAATAAAGGCATCATACTCCAATCAGTAACTACAGGATAAATTTTGTTTAATGAGAAAAGATAATAGATAATTGAAACAGGACAGACAAAAAATATAAATACAATGATTTGAATTGAGATGAGATAATTAAAATAAAATTGAGAAAATTAAAAGAGGGGAGAAGCTATGCAGAAAATGTAAAATAGTAATAAGCTATGGAATAGAATATAAAAATGAGCATGAACCTGAATTTGTGTCCGTACAAAAAAATGTAACCCGGGATTACGCTACTTTAAAAAAAGATGTTTTATTTTTATTTTTTTTTCTCTTTGTGAAAACTCAAATAAAATTTACAAAAAAAAAAAAAAAAAAATCCCCAGCATTTTAAACTTTTGTCTCTAATTGAAATGGAACAACGTCTAGAGACAGGTTCAACAGAGCTGTTTGAATTAATTGATAACATTCTATTGTTGAGGAAATCTTTCTGTTGGAAGCTGCACAGTCGATCGCCCTAGAAGTCTCCAAGATTTCCTTGTGGAAATCTAACAAATACTGGAAATTGCACCGGTAAATTAGCAAGCCTCCCAAAGCAGAAGTGACAGCTCGAGTGGATGGGTGGAAGAGACTGCTGCACATTCACACCAATTGACCAGACTGATCATATGGACTAATCACAACAGATCCGGTGAAATAATGGACACCAGATGTTGTCGCTTTGTAGATAGTCTCTCTCTGGAGATTAGCAACTAAAGGAAAGCAAAAGCATGATCCTGTCATATATTTTAATAAAACAGGGTTATTTGCATTATAGTGGAAAGGACCTACCCTGCATTCTCAATTCATTTCATTATGATTTCTACTTCCTCTGTCAAGTGAGCACTGAAGACAAGCCAAAAAGGCAATAAAAATAAGCATTACCTTTTAAAATGCTACTGAAATGTGTTGATTTTGATAGATAAT
Source organism: Hydrophis major (assembly GCA_033807585.1). Lineage (NCBI taxonomy): Eukaryota > Metazoa > Chordata > Lepidosauria > Squamata > Elapidae > Hydrophis > Hydrophis major. Next base: position 322,214,054 of record CM066328.1, on the reverse strand, counting down.
GCATTGCCTCATTGGGCACAAATATGTTAAGTGAAATTGAATTATAACTTTTCTTTAAGCCTCTTGAAGAACTGAGTTGTTTTACTTATGCAGGCTGTTTCATCCCTAGTGACTACACTGTGTCACCCTCTCACCAGTGAATCTCTACAAACCTTTTCTTTCTTATTGTCATAGTGAGACAATAATACCTGGGTGACACTAGAAGATGCTATAAATCATGGTGCAGTACCATCTTCAGTGTGGGACAGCTACACCTGATTTCCCCTTTCAGTGAAGGGTTTCCATAGGTAAACAATGGGCTTTGTTTAATTTTCCAAATCAGATTACATACAGTTCTACACCTTTTCCCACATAGCCAGCAAATGTTGAAATCTATGCTGCATATCTTAACTTTATTCTTTGAAATGACCATGCACGGTCCCTTTGTGAAATGTAGTCACCATACACAGAGAAAATAGGAATAGTAATGGCACAACAGGGAAGTATTAGGAAGTTCAATAAGAAGAATCCATGTCATTTCTCTGTCTATTACAATTGATACTATGGAAGTCCATGGGATAAATATTTTGATTAATTTGATATTTACCAAGTAGCACAGAAACTATATTCTAATGCACACATATAGATGCTTTTCATGGAAACTCCTTTCCTAACGGTCATAGAGACAGAATGCTATGCTATAGTATACTAACATTAGAGCTGGTGTATAATGTAGCTTTGGAATTGGCAACCATTATGGGACCCAAGCTCATATACTGGCACCAAAAATAAAGTAACAGAAATGCAACAATCTGTAGGAAGGATAGACATTCTTTGGGGATCCAAAGAATGCATTACACTGCCAGACTAAATCTCTTAGGGTGAACTGGACACTGGGAAATTCTTGGGAGAGATGCCAATCAGCTTAAAATTATTAGATAGTGTTAGGAGAACTACTGTTATTTAAATATCTACAATCTCATTACTGGATTATAGTGGTAATTATAGTGTAATTGCACCAATCAGGCTATAAAGCTTTTTGCTCATTGACTATATAAATATGAAGCATTAATACATATTTATATAACTAACATATAATGCCCTTCACTATAAGTCACATGAATCAGCTTGTGAAAAGAGAAAGCTTTTACTCTTTTTATCTCTCTAATAGACCATAACTGAAATACTGAAGGCAGAACTAATAATACCTAGGGATAACTAGTGTCTTATGACTTCTTTGTATTATAGTTGTAATATGTTACACTACCACTGCCTCCATTTTTCATTAAGATGGGTACCTGAAATGGCCATGAGAATGATGGAAGTACTTATTTTAAGCTCTGCTGTCATGATATAATGGTTAGAGCAAAATAGGATAATTGCGGGTGAGAGAAGGAGGCAGTTAACATACATACAGTAAACTCTGGAAGGGTTTATATGCCAAGTTCTTTTTTGTTGTCCTTGCCAAGTCTTCTCTAATTACAAGCCCTATCATTCATTGCCAATGTGATCATTGACACAATCCAACACATTTGGAGGGACCAGAAAGCTGGGATACTTTATTAATAATTTGGACTTTGAAAAACACCTCATTTTCTCTCCTATGAACTTTTACTTGCACTTTTTAGATGTATAAATGCAGCAACAGTCTTTACAGAACACACACACACACACACACACACTTGCTATTTTACATCAAAGACTTTTAAAGCTAAGATTTTAGAGTTATTAGTGACACTTCGTTGGCAAGCAAATATAATTTTCCCACTTAAAGCTATTTGTGTTGTTTCTGCTAAACAGTTCTTGAAAAGATCTTTCCTCTCATTCATTGTTATTGCTTGTCTTGAAACATATGGTGTTAAAAATAAAACATTGGGCATTGTTGCTTCTTTATCTATTCTTATCCTGAATTGGCTCATATTTTCTACAATAAATTAAAAATATGAAATTTCTAGATGATAGATAGATGATAGATAGATATACATGATATATAGACAGATAAATAATAGATGATGGAGGGAGGGAGGGAGGGAGGGAGGGAGGGATGGATAGATAGATAGATAGATAGATAGATAGATAGATAGATAGATAGATAGAAATAAATAAATAAATAAATAAATAAATAAATAAATAAATAAATAAATAAATAAATAAATAAATATATTTTTGGGAGTTATTTTATGGAGCATGCAAAACTGTGGGTGAGGATTTGGCAGCTCTTGACAGTGATAGAATTCCACCTCCCTTAAAGTGCATTTCCTGACTCTTAGCCTTTGGCCAAGCCATTATCAATTCTATGGCGTTGCTCCATCTGTCTTTATTCCCGCAACTCTAAAGTCCAAAAAGAAAATTATTTTCACATTAGCAACTCATTAAAGGGCCCCAAATCAGTAGACCCAATCACTGCTGGAGCCAAAGGCATTGCTTTTTTATACATCTAAATGCCTGTTTGTGGGCATTGTTAGAATAGCCAGTCCTGGCCTGGGGGACCTTCTGTCATGCACATGGTTAAGTGGGAAGGGTGGAGCTGTGTCATAGTCATCCATCACTATCCATCAGTGTCATCACCACCTGCAGAGATTCTGGGACATATAGCTAGTCAGTCAATCTGTCAGCTACACTGTCCTGGCTCTTTGTCAGAGAGGAAGGAGAGGAAGTATGCACATGACATCAATATTGTATTCTGTGCACAAGCATGAAGATAGGTATTTGAGATGTAGATCCACCAGCAAAATTCTAATCCAAGATTCTGCCCTATGAATCGTTAATTTGTATGTCTTCTCTTCATTCTAATGTTCCTTCAAAATTCCTTGTCTGAGGTGAAAGTCTTTTAACTGAATATCAAACTAATGTATTAATAATCATAAATAACTGGATTCATAATACATATAACCATGGTTTGTTTGATAAGCCACAACAGGATGAGTATAACCATGATTGTAATTATGGCCACACATCCATTTTGTGTAAACTTGTGCAGCTAAGCCATATGTAGGCATGGTTCATTAAATAAGTCATAGCAAAGTTCTCATAGCACAGGGATGGGGAACGATGGCCCTTTTATGACTTATGGCTTCAACTCCCAGAATTCCTGAGTCAGCCATGCTGGCTCAGGAATTCTGGGAGTTGAAGTTCACAAATCATAAAGGGGCCATGTTTCTCCACCTCTGCCATAGAACATGAACTTCATGTCACTTAGTGAAATGGATGAATTCAGCTGCTATGTCAATAACAGCATTTTCTGCAGTGAAAACCATGAAGAATCTTACACTACTTTACAGTCAAGCACGTTTATTACAGCAGCCTTCTTCTAGCCTTCTTCTAGTTTGTTTCTTCGAAAAAGGGTATGTTAAATTTTTAGAAAGGTTCAAGTGCCTTGGTTATTTTTATGGTAAAATGCTAATATGCCAACTTATTTAGCTATTATGTTGGAAATGGTGTTTGGTTTCTTATTGTGTGAAAAAAGCAAGAAACTACTATCATATTCCAAGTCACATTCAGAAGAGTTTAAGAAGAATGAAAATACATTCTTATGTGACAGAATAAGAATTTCACCTTGAAAACAATCCTAGACTGGTGTGACATAGTGATATTGTGCTTCTAAATGCAATAGTTAAAAACACGCCTAGTGAGAAGGAAAGTTTAAGATCCTACATACAAAATAATGACTAGAGAAATGTTCCCCCACATAAAATAGCTACCATGATTTCCAGAGTGTTCCCAAGGTATAAAAAGTTATGGTGATTAATCATAGAATAAAAGGCAAATTTCTTGCTGTGGACATGAGGAAAGAGATTGAAATATTGAGTATAGTAATTCCATTCTATCATGCCATGTGTTTCCTCCTCCTCCTCTAAATACTTGTGAAAAATACAAGAAACATTGGCTATTTCTAAACATTCAAAACCCAGAATAAATCAGTGCAAACAACACAATGTAATTAGGGAAAAGTATGAAAATAATATAAAATCCAGTTTCCCAGTGCAAAGCTGCCACTTAAAATCAAACAAAAGTGAACTCTAAATATATGCTATATTCTATAAACACATGAGGTACAATATGGTGTCTAGGATGTTAATGGTTACCCTATTTTAAACAAGATTCTGCAGAGCAGAATATGGTGGAGAAAGTAGTAAGAAATGATTAAGAGCATCTTCCCTCTAAGGAAAGGATAAAGAATTTGGACTGTTTTAAGATAACCTTACTTTAAAAGGTCATGTGGGAAATTTGGGAAAGTTGATAGATTTTCTTCTTCTTCTCAATTTTTCTCAAGCCAGGGACTTTTAAATGTGTTAGATTTTATTTCCCATTCCCCTGCTGATATTGGCTATTTGTCTTTAAGATAATCAGCATGAGAGAAAGGGTTCAAGATCACCTAGTGAAGCTCATAACTGAGGGAAGAACTAAGTTTTCCCAATCTTAGACCTACATTCTAACCACTGCGTTTCACTGGCTTTCCTTGTGAACATGCAATGGCTTAGATATCCATACACCCATTAAGCACAGATGAACCTGGACACCAAGCCTTTGCCATGCAAGAAAATCATTTCTCTTCTTACAGAATTGGCAAACAGCACCATTTAAAGCAACTTTAAATCCCCAAAAGTACCAGAATAAGCTGCACAAATTCCGAAATGTTGCTCAGGTTTCCCCTCTGGGAACCAATGCACACCTTCCATAGCTTTTTGATTAGCAGTATGATTTGTCAACACAAAAGAGAAATGTGTATTTACAATTGACCTTCTTCCTCAAGGGCCGTTTAGCATTCAGAAAATACATCTGACTGTGCTTATGGTCCATGGAGATCCACAAGGTGCTTGCAGCTGGTACAGATACCTCATTAGAAATTCATTTTTTCCTGTCATAATAACAAAGTGCAGAGCAGCGGTGGTAACCTAGTTTCTTATGGGAAAATGCACAAAAGGGGACAGCTGAAAGAAGCTGTGCCTTTCTGCTGTATTTTTTTTCCTCTTTAGTCTGTTAGAATCATCTTCAAAAGAAGCAGCTTCGTTCCACCCCTTACCCCCACTCCAACTTTTCAGAGGCTGAATTTTATTGAATTGCATTAAATATACCTATGGCACCAAAATCAGTTTCTTTGGAACCAACTTATCCATTCTCTCCTGGTTTGTTTGCTTCCTACTTCAAGAGATGATAACTGAGGGTCTGAAAGTTGTGAGGCTGACATGTTGTTCTTATTGGATTATAAGAATATCCAACGGTTTTACTAGCAAACCGAATGACTGAGAAACTGTCAAAATGTATGTGGACCAATTTAGCTCTCCATTTCACGGTTGAAAGGGAAGGTGGGAGAGAATAGCTGCCAGTTCACGCCTCTCCTGCGGGTATGTTTAATCAAATGCGTCATGTTTAAAATGTAAAGACGGAGGAAATGGCTCTGTCAAACCCTTCTTTTGAGGTACATTGCCATGGCTCATCATGCAAAACAGATCCTGTTCATTCAAGTCTTGAACCATCTGAACTTGGGGTCGCCTTTTACAAACCTCATTCATAACTTTGAACGTATCTCACTCTCTCACACACATATTGGTTTTCTTTTAAAAAAGCAGGCTTACTACAGCTTAGATTGAGCTAAGCAAGGGTACATCATGATAAAAAGATATGCTGATCTTAAATCAAACAAGAAATGTACAGCAGAAGAAGGTGCTGATTATAAGAATAATTGCTTAAGTATCCACAGATGATAAAATGCCAGGGTTCTCATATATTATTGTTGTTGTTAATCGCAAAGTTCTGTCCGACCCATCGTGACTCCAGGTCATACCAAATCCATGGAAGGAAAGAACTGTTATAAAATTCTTGAGAATGTGTAAAATAATCACATCATCATCAACCCGTGCAGTCCAGAACATATACAACTATAGGCCAACATTGCAAGACATTTATTTTTCAAAACTGTATAAAATCACCCTCTTGAATTCTACAAGATCCAATGCCCTAATTATAGCTATGATTCTGATGTAGGAAATGAAAATTTCCTTGAGAGTCCCTCTGCATATGGGAGCCTGGAAAAAACAATTTTTTAAAAAGCAATGATTTTGTAATACATAGACCAAGACTAAGTAACCTGTAGATTGTATGTGGCCAAAACCATTTTTGATCCAGGTTTTTGGCTTTGGTGGCTGGGCTTGGGAGAGAAGTGAAGGTCATTCTTTCTTTATTACATAATTTATACCCTGCTCGCATTCAGCAGACTCTGAGCAGCTGACATAGCAATAATTCTTTATTATCAATTTAAAAATCAGAATGTGAATTAGGTACAAGAATTGAATCAAAATAAAAAACAAATAATTTATTAAGGTTAAAAATTTAAAAATGGATAAACAGCCAAGTGAAATAACAAGTATGAAAACAGGGACCTTATGTTTTACTGAAACAACTTTTCAAAAGATCTCTAAATTATTGCTCGTTTTTGAAGAAGTTTAAGGAAGGCCTGATTGCAAGTAATTTTTTTCAATGTTGTTGTAGCTTCAAAAGCTGCTAAATGAATGGTTCTAAGTCAAGGAGAGTTGACTTAGAGAATTAATCAAAATAAGAGGTGTTGTCCCTTTACCCATCTCCACAATCTTCTGATGCATTGCCTTTGACAGGATTCCACTCAGATTAGGGAGTGACCTTCTGAATAGGGATGAAGTTTGTTGCGCTTTAGTTCCATTAAAATCAACATGAAAAGTTAATCTTGATTTTAACCCTATTGATTGTAATGGGAATTAAGGTTGCAGGATCATAGTGTGTTTCCCCCACTGCTGAGTTGATGCCTAATCCACCCATCTTTGAGAATGGGAAAATGTACCAGCCTGGACTTCAAGGTCCCCATTGTCAGTTCCTGTCCTTTCTTATTCACCTTGCTCCAAATCACTGCATTTGCCTAACTAAACCAAATAGATACTATCCATGTTGCAGCTGCACTCTCATGGTATCAGAATTAGGAAGAGAATATTATTTTAATATGGCTATAGTTAAAGACAGCTTAAGGCTGTCCCATTAATGGACTAGCAATGAGAGGAAAGTAATATTTCACACTTGGAGATGGATGGGTATATAAATAAATATCATGAAGACTCATCAGGAAAAAGTACTTCCCAAAACAAAAATGGATGCCAGGGTCTATTTATGTGAATAATTTGATGTCAGTGAGCAAAAGGCCATAGAGTTCAATAAATCTAAATCCAACCTAGCACATCCCTGAGTGATTGATTTTAAATTTCTGCTTGGACATATCCTGCAAAAGAAAGCTTACTACATCTCCAATTTTGTGATTTAATGGGCAGAATTGGTATTTTATTGCGAGCAGTTTTTCCCAAGGTTCAACTGTAAACTACCTTCCTATAGCTTAAGACCATCATTCTGTTTGTTGCATTGTGGAAAAAAAAAACCAGACAAATCTTGGATCCTTGGAGGATATCTCTTCAGAAATTTGAAAAGTGTTGTCTCATCCTCTGTTAATCTTCTCCTCCTAAGACTAAATATTTCTACTTCCTTCAGTTTCTCCTTCAGGGCATTTAGGGCATTTTTATTCCACAGTACAAAGCCACTTGATTCCTGCTTAAATATATTGGAAATTGAGTCAGAGTAAGACAAAAATAACCCTTTGAGCTTGTCCCTTTTTCATCCCTGTCCAGTTTTTGTCAGACTTGTCATCTTTTACTTTATTTTTGACTATGAATGATGGATGGATGGATGGAAGGAAGGAAGGAAGGAAGGAAGGAAGGAAGGAAGGAAGGGAGGGAGGGAGGGAGGGAGAGGTGGTATTCAGCAAGTTCTGACAAGTTCTGGAGAATCGGTAGCGGAAAATCTGAGTAGTTCAGAGAACTGGCAAATATCACCTCTGACTGGAGATTTTACAGTATCCTTCCCCTGCCACACCCACCAAACCATGCCCACAGAATCAGTAGTAAAAAAAATGTGAATCTCACCAAGGAAGGAAGGAAGGAAGGAAGGATCAGATACTTATAAAAAATTACTGGTGAATATGTTAAACGGACAAATAAAAATAGCCAGGAGTAGTGGTCAGTGATAAGAGGGAGGAGCCATACTTGTGAAAGTACACAGAGTCCAATAAGAGTGGAGTTGTTTGCATATAATGAGATGAAATGTAGCAGACCAACCAGGGAACAACACTTTTACTGGCACAAGTCAGCAAACATCACTCAATGCATAGCAGAAAATGATGGGTAGAGGTTATCTGTGATGAACCAGGGTGTGGTACAAAGGCAACACAGTCACATAAGAAGAGTCCCTTTAGTACCTCCAATTTTTCTCCCAATGTCCAGGTTACCTTTGGCTGGAGAAAAAACTCTCCCAAAAACAGTCTTTAAGTAGAGGAAATTCAGCCTGAATACAAACTGTGAATAAAAATCCACACAAACCATGCTGCAGTAATTAACTTGACAGGGAAAGAGAAGGAATTGCAGACTTGAAAGGTCAGCAAAACACACACAGTAGACTGGGAGGGAGCTGCGGCGGAAGGTCCGGCCTACCCTTCCAGGTGGTTCCATTGATGAGTCAAGGAGCGACACAGAAACCAACCAAACCGCTCAAAGACCAGACACCAACTAACCTGCGCAGGTCCAGTAGACAAGTACGGAGGCCCGCCTACTTACGGGACTACATCACGTAGGACCATATCAAGAGGGAAGGGGTGTTCTGTACTGTAATTAGCATTCTTGTAAATAACTGTTTTGATTGGCTAAGACACACGGCTATGCGATTGGCCAAGTGAGCCACACTGATTGGCCCGCGATGAATCCCCCGCAATTGGAGGAAACCCATCGGGGGAGATTCAAAGCGGTGTCATTGGCCATGGCTCGGCCAGGGAATTCAATATAAGCCACCGCATACCCTAGCCAAGGCAAGCTGATCTGGAAACTGAATAAAGAGCTGAAACTGGTCACTGCCTCCCGAGTTTTCTTCCAGCCAGCAACATAACACAGATAATTCACAATTTGCTCTCAACAGAGCAACTCCCCTTTTTAAACAGTGTTCCCAGCTGCAGCTGTTCCCAGATCCGCAGCGGGCCAATCAGTGCAGCTCGCTCGACCAATTGGATCACTGCGCGCTTTGATCAATTACAGTGCGGCATTTACAAGAATGTAAATGACCGTACAGAACACCCCTCCCCTCTTGGTTCGGTCCTATGTGACATAGTCCCGTAAGTAGGCGGGGCTCCGTACTTGCCTACTGGACCTGCGCAGGTTAGTTGTTGTTTGGCTCCTGGCCGGTTCGGTCGGGTTCTCTGTTGCTCTCAGCCTCGTCGATGGAACCGCCTGGAAGGTGTCGCCGGGCCTCTTGTTGCAGCTCCCTCCCGGTCTAGCTGGGCTGGTTGAGCTGCGGTTTTCACCGCTCCCGCCTTGTCTTTCTGGGGTGGTTGAGCTGGCCTGGCTGCTTCTTCCCAGTGAGGCTTCGAGCTGGCTGTCAGTTGGTAAGTGTTGCTGGTTTCTTTCTATTGGGTTTTGGTTTCCAGGGTATTCCCTCCCCTCTTGGCTTGTATTAAGGGGATTGTCTGTGTTTGGTTGCGTGTCGGTTGTGTTTCCTGTGATTGTTCTTGATCTTAGTTGATCGATGTGGCGTTTCCATGCTCGTCCGTCGGTTGTTTGCAGCTGGTATGAGTGGGGACCTGTCAGTTGGGTTATGGTTGCTGGTACCCACAGTGGGTCTCCGGTTAGTTCTTTGCGTAGACGGCGTCGCCTGGTGCAAAGGACCGGTGCTTGCTAGAGGAGTTTGGGGGTTTCTCCAGGTTGTATGTGGGGTGCAGTGTCAAGTGGGGACCTTATTTTCCTCCCCATTAGTAGCTCTACCGGGCTTTTGTTCGTTGTTGTGTTCGGGGTTATATGTTGCATGAAAAGCATTTTATTTATTTTTTCTTGGATTTCCCGTGTTCTATTTTCTGGATGGTTTTTTTTGTAAATTGAACCATCCATTCCGCCCTTCCATTTGCCGCCAGATGTGCCGGAGCTGTCAGTGCGTGTCGTATGCCCCGTTCCGCTAGGAATTTTTCAAATTCTAGCGAGGTGAATTGGGGCCTGTTATCCGACACAATGACATCTGGGAGGCCGTGGGTTGTGAATAGCTTGCTCAGTTCCTTGGTCACGGCCTCCGTGGTGGTGGTTTTCATGTTGCTTATCTCCAACCAGTTGGAGTAAGCATCTACCGTTATAAGGAATGTATGTCCCTTAGTGGGCCCAGCAAAATCTATGTGGATCCTGGACCATGGTCCTCTGGGGGTTTTCCATTCCAGGATCGGTGCCGCGGGAGGGCTTGGTCTGGTTTCTTAGCAGCGTTCACATCTTGCCACCCAGGCCTCGATTTGCTTGTCCATCCCTGGCCACCAAGCGTAACTTCTGGCCAAGGCTTTTGTTCTAACTATGCCCGGGTGCCCCTCGTGTAACAACTCCAATACCTTCCCTTGTAGCTTTTCCGGAATAACAACCCTAATCCCCCCAAAGTACACAACCTTTTTGTAGCAAGAGTTCTGTTTGCCGGTTTCGGAATGTCTTGAATGCTTCGTCGTGTCTTTTTCCGGCCACCCTTTTTCTACCGAATGTAACACCCACGCCAGAAGTTTGTCTTTATTAGTTTTTCGGGCAATGTCTGACGCGGTTATGGGTAGATCGGGCAGAGTCTCTATGCTGAGGGTGGTCGTCGTGGGTGCTGGGTTGGTGTCTAGGTCGAGTAATGGCGAGCGGCTCAAGGCGTCCGCGTGGGTGATCGTCTTACCGGGTCGGTATGTGAGCCGGTAGCTATAGGCGGCAAGGAATTCAGACCACCTTGTCATTCTGGGAGATAGGATGTTCGGGGTGGCCCAGTTCCCTGCCAGGATGCCCAGCAGCGGCTTGTGGTCTGTGATAATGGTGAATGTGCGGCTGTAGAGGTACTCGTGGAACCTCTTCACTGCTGCGATGATAGCCAGGGCCTCCTTGTACAGCTGGCTATAGTTCCTCTCTGGTTTGGTGAGTGTCCTCGAGAAGAAGGCGATGGGTGCTTCTCTTCTGTCCGGGAGTGTGTGACTGAGGACGGTGCCGACGCTGAAGGGTGAGGTGTCGCATGTGATGGCAAGTGGTAGGGTCTCATTGTATTGGATGAGGACAGCATCCGAGGTGAGCAGGTTCTTGGTTTTCCTGAAGGCGGCTTCCTCACGTTTTCCCCAAGTCGAGGTGGCCACCTTGTCCAAAAGCCTATGCAAAGGCTCCGCTGCGGTCGCCTTTTGGGCAGGAAAACATTGTAAAAATTAAGCAGTCCCAGAAATGCCTGCAGTTCAGTTTTATTCCTGGGCGTGGGGGCCTCCTTAATGGCTCTGATTTTGTTTGCGGTTGGGTGGATGCCGTGCCGGTCTAGGAGGTATCCTAGGAACTCGACCCGCTCTGTGTAAAGCTGGCATTTCTCTTTCTTCACTTTTAGCCCAGTTTCCTTGAATTTCGTTAGTACCTCCCTTAGATGACCCTCTAGTTCTAGCTGGTTGGCTGCTGACACCAGCACGTCGTCGAAGTAGGGCACCACCCCCTTAATTCCTTGCAAAAGTCTCTCCATGAGGCTCTGGAAAATTCCCGGCACCACGCTGACTCCAAACTGGAGTCGGTTACAGCGAAACGCTCCCCGGTGGGTGACTATGGTTTGCGCCTCGGCGGTTTCTGCGTTGACCGACAGCTGTTGGTATGCTTGCGCCAGGTCAAGCTTCACAAAAACCTTGCCTCCCCCCAGTGAGTGTAGAAGGTGCTGCACTACCAGGACAGGGTAGGCACTTAGTTGTAAGGCACAATTTAGGGTGGCCTTATAGTCCCCGCAGATTCTTACCGACCCATCGGGCTTGACTGGGGTGACTATTGGGGTCTCCCACCTGGCGTGGACTATTGGTTGTAGGACCCCTTGCTTGACGAGCTTGTCAATTTGCTCATGTATTTTTGGCCGGAGTGTAAAAGGTACCCGCCTTGGTTTTAGGTGTATCGGGGGAATGTTGGGGTCTAGGCTGAAGGAAATAGGGGGCCCTCGGTACTTGCCTAGGGTGCCGTCAAACACTTCCTGGAAGTCCCATGCCAGTTGCTGTTCCCAATCGGTCTCTGCAATGTGGTTTATGCCCGTAACCTCGATGCCGAGCGGTGTAAACCATTGTAGTCCCAAAAGGCTGGGTCAGTCTTGGTCCACGATTGTCAGGGGAAGCTTTGCTGTGCGGCCCTTGAATGTTACCTTGAATTGTCCAGTTCCGACTACCGGTATGCGGTTTCCCTGGTAGTCCTTGATTATTAGTTTCTGGTTTTCCAGTCCCTTCTTGTGGATGGTAGGCACCAAGCGTTTGATTTCTTGCCAGGCGACCATGGAGAGGTAGGACCCGGAGTCCACCTCCATTTTGCATGGCTCGCCTTCGATGCCTACCTCCATGTAGACCTTTCAGGCATCGGTGGTTGATGCGTGGCCGATGATGACCATCTGGTGGGTTTCCTCCTTCCACCAGGTTTCGCCACCTCATCGGTTCCGTCTGCCCCAGTCCCATTGGCTTTCGGCTTGGCGATCTCTGGCCCTGGGGGGTGTGCTGTCACATCTCCGGTCGCTGTGGTCCCCGCCGTCTGGGGCTGTAGGCCTTCCTCAATCGGCAGACTCGGGCAATGTGACCCTTTTTGTCGCAGTGCCAGCAGACTGCATCGAAGAAATGGCACTCTGATCGAGGGTGGTCACCTCCGCACCCGGCACATGCGGTCCCTGACTTACGACTCCACCGATCGCGCCGGTCACGTCCCGTCTGGAGCCAGTGGATTTCCTCCTCCTCATCTGTGGTGTCGGAGGCGGAGTGGAATTCGCCATGATGGGTGGTAGTCTCGCGGTGACTTGCTTCCGGGTGGGCCTCGGTCGCCCGTCCTGGGTCGGCAGTCGCAGTGCACTCTCCGGTGTCTGGTCTTTGCATGCGGTTCGCTGATTTCCAGGTTGCCTCAGCGATGGTTTCAGCGATGGCGTCGGCGAGGGCGATGTTGCCTTTGGCCATCAGTCGGCTCTGTAGGACTGGGTCTTGGAGTCCGAGCATGACGCGGTCCCATAAGGCCTCATCCATGTCCGAGAACCCACACATGCCCTCTAGGCTTCATAGCTCAGCCACAAAATTGCTGATGCTCTCACCCGACCTCTGGTCCCGCCGGTAGAAATCGTGCCGCCTGATGAGGGTGGGCATGGCAGGGGCATAGTAGTTCCGGAGCAATTGTTCGAGGTCGGCCCAGTCCATCTCCTTGACGTCCATGGGTTTCACTAGAGCTTTTGCCATCTTGAACACTGCGGGCCCGCATTGTGTCAGGAAGACGGCTCTTTTCTTCGGCCCAGCAGCGTCCTTATGTTGCTACACTCAAGGAACATGAGGAATTTGTCTGTATATGATTCCCAGTCCTCGGTAGCGGGATTAAAGGGCGTGGGCGGTGCGATGCTGGCCATATCATCGGTCTCGCTTCCTCCGGACATGTGTTGGTGGGGGATTAGCCTTGGGATCCCATCCTCGTCGCCAGTGTTGTGTCCGTCGCGGCAAGGAGACCAGGACTCAGTGACTTGGTTCAGCTCTTTTATTGGTCCTGAGAACGGCTCGGGCTCCGGGGGAAAAACAGCGGCTTTTTTATTTCCAAGCCACGGCGGCCGCGACCAATGACACCGCTTTGAATCTCCCGCGATTAGTTTCCACCAATTGCGGGAGATCCGCAGCGGGCCAATCAGTGTGGCTCACTCGACCAATCGGATCACTGTGCGCTTTGACCAATCACAGTGCGGCATTTACAAGAATGTAAATGACCGTACAGAACAGAATCAGAGCCCTTTCGTCCCCCGTAAGCCATGCAACTCACATTGCTCCCTTCTCCTATCCTTCTTGTGTGCCCTAGGATGAAGAGAGGTGGGCCTGAGTCTTCCTGCAAATTCCCTCTGCCTTGCTCTACCTCTCCCCTGCTTTGCCCAGCTGGATTTTGCCCTTCCCCAGTTTCTTCCACAGCCAACGGAGCCATACTCCCACTCTCTGTCAACTGCTCGGCCTCCCCCTTAGAATCAGATTCTGACAGAGACATGTCACAATCTTTTTGAGGGACTGGACATAGGTAGAGAACAATGTAACACACTCCTTCCTCAATAGATGATCAGTGGTCTCTGTTCACATGGAGCAAACTGTTCATGCAGTTTGGTTTCCAGTTCTGTGATCATCCTGTTTGTCCTTTAGTGAACTTGTTCTTGGTTTCAGATGACACAATGCAATGTAATAAATTCCAGCGATAGAAGCTAATCTGATTTTTGACTTTTGTCTCCACATGTCCAGCTTATCTCCTGATGTTGACACAGTCAAGTAATGAATGCAAATCCATGAGATCATTTATCATTCACACAAGATGCTGGGAAATTGTTGAAATTATATTAGGCTGGATATTCCTAGCCATTTTTAAACACTTGAAATGGCTATTCAATCCAAAGAGATTGCAGTCAGTGTCCACATCCTGAGTATCAGCCGCAGCAGATACTATAGAACATTTAAAGGAACTGGCAGAGGTCATCTCAGAACCACTGCACCATATCTTTCAAAAATCCTGGAGCAACGGGGAAATACCAGAGGGCTGGAAAAGAGCTGATGTGGTTCCCATCTTCTTCAAAAAGAAAAAAAAAACTTAGTTCAGAGTAAAAACACAGAAAGATGTCATTGATTTATTTAGCCAAATATTGGTGATACTTAGTTATTACCAATACTTCCAGTGCTTTAAGAAGGACTCTCCACCCCTCAATTCTATCTAAAATTGCCAAGAATTGCCAAGATGTGCCAAGAATTAAACATGCAACTTTCTGCATTCAAAGCTTATACATTAACACCTGTGGTGGGATTCAAATTTTTTTAGTACCAGTTCTGTGGGCGTGGCTTGATGGGTGTGGCTTGGTAGGCGTGGTAGGGGAAGGTTACTGCAAAATCCCCATTCCCTCCCCATCCCACTAACCTGCTTTCCAGCTCTGTTCTCCTGTGCAGGGCAACAAAAGAAGACTTAGTCGATCAGCTGGGACTTGGGAGACAAAGAATAGATGGGTGCGGGGCCAGTCAGAGGTGGTATTTGCTGGTTCTCTGAACTACTCAAAATTTCTGATACCAGTTCGCCAGAACTGGTCAGAACCTGCTGAATACCACCTCTGATCTGGATTGTTCTCTTGTAGAGCTCTTTAGATGCTCCTCTTTCACTTCTGATAGCAAAAATGATAAACCCATTGGTATGAAGCCTGATCTGACCTCTCCAATTAACAGATACCACCTGAATGTTAGAAGCTTCCCACTCAGTCGAGTTCTAAACAGAACACTGAATGTTCCATTGAATTAAATGTGAGTTGCTTCCATTTTGGTGTGTTTCCATACATTTAAATTGTTTATATCCGTAATTTAACTATTTATAATCTACCAGTAGCCATTGATATGTTAATTATCAAGCCAGGTTTATTCTTTCTGTGAAAAGGGAGATATCTTTATTTCTGGCAGAATAAAATTATTGTGTTTGATTGTTACCCTCTGATGGAAGAAGCAGGGTTTCTTTGGTTTGGGGAATACAATAATCAGAAAATCACCCAAAGATTTTTGAGATGTAAAAATTTGGAAGCCTTATCTTTGGAGTTTATGCCATTACACTTATGTTACAAGGAAAAATAAGAAATATTTATATTTAATATTTTTAGTCTTGTGTTTTAATATTTATTATTGTTAACCACTCAAAATTACTGGCATACAAATTGAAAAAACAAAGAAACTCCCTTTGTAGGGATAAAGGCTTCCTTACGAAACTGAGGAGAAAGGTGCTTTAATAATTCAACCAATTTATCTTATTCACCTTAGTTTTCAGCAGCAGCTCCAAGTTTTGATCAGTGTATTTGGTGCTTTCAAAGATATTCTCATCTTACTTTGTAATTGCATCTCGTTACAGCAGATCAATGGCTACAGAACACAGCTCTTCTAACCCTGATAACCAGATTGTTTTGTTTAATTTAATAAGAAATTTACTAGGAAAAAGAGAATGGGAATTTTGCCTCCCTTAAGTTTGTAGCTGAAGATATGTATAATGGAATGCATGCACTGGAGGAAAGAGGAGAGATGACACATAGGAAACAAATCAGACAAGAGGATTTTATGTTCTGTGCATGGGCGCTAAGGAGGAGACGAGCCGGTGAACAGTGAACTTCAAACTCTTTATTTACATGTGTAACAGCTCAGCTCTATGGCCGCAACGGCCCCCTTTATATAGGCAAGCTCTTGAGTATTTAACCAATGAAAACACAGGGAGTGCTAGCTCCGTTAACCAATGGGAGAGGCTCGTTAATAGCCAATCAGATTCTCCTGAATGGACCAATCCGATGTCGCTATCATCGGCCAATCAGAAGTGCAGGGCCAGAACCCTGCACTTTACTTCAAGCTCTTAATAATCTTTATTCAAGTACTTTTATTAATTCACAACACCCCTTACCCCCGGGTTCCATTTAAGGGGTGCAGTCGACGAATACGAATACGATACGAATACGAATACCTTTATTGTCACTATCCACGTGTACAACTTGCATCATACGCATACACAGTGAGATTAAGCGACTCGTCGTTCAGTACAACCATACATGTTAAAAAGAGAATGTGCATAAGAATATCTAAAAATATCTAAAACAACAAAGAAGAATAAAATGAGTAAAATTACCAGCTTATTGCACTTAATTTGTGCCTATTCACAGTAGGAGTTATTGCACTTGTCAGCCAACACAGTAATAGTCATGATATATTGCACAAAAATTTCCCAATTGTCCCAAAGTATTATTTACAATATGTTTGACAGGACTTAAAGTCAATGCATATGTAAGTTCAGGGTAGTTATAGCTTTGGGAAAAAAACTGTTTTGAAGACGATTTGTCCTTGACCTGATGCACCTATAGCGCCTCCCCGAGGGCAACAGGTCAAACAGTCCGTTACCAGGATGGAAACTGTCTTTTATGATGTTCACAGCTCTACTAAGACAGCGTGAGGAATAGATGTCTGACAGGGAGGAAAGAGGGCAGCCAATGATCTTCTGAGCTGTTTTGACTATCCTCTGTAGTCTCTCCCTGTCTGCCATAGTACAATGACCATACCACACTGTAATGCAGTATGTCAACAGGCTTTCAATGGACGCACGATAGAAGGTAATCAGCAGGCTGGAGGCCAGATTGTGCTTCCTGAGCACTCGCAGGAAGTGGAGTCTCTGCTGAGCCTTCTTAATAACTGCCGTGGTGTTTTCCATCCAGGAGATCTTATCAACAATAGTAACACCCAAAAACCGGAAAGTATGGACCCTCTCCACCTGCTCTCCATTAATGTAAAGGGGAGCCAGGTCAGTGTTGTGCCTCCTAAAGTCCACAATGAGTTCCTTAGTTTTCTTGGTGTTCAGAGCTAAATTATTGTCCGAACACCAAGCAGCCAACATCAGGACCTCCTTCCTATAAGCTGCCTCATCTCCCCTCGAAATGAGTCCAACCACCGTGGTGTCATCAGCAAACTTCACAATGAGGTTGCTATCATGGTGTGGACTACAGTCGTGGGTATAGAGGCAGTACAGGAGTGGGCTCAGCACACAGCCCTGTGGGGAGCCAGTGCTCAGCGTACGTGTGGAAGAAAGGTGGGGACCAAGCCTCACAATCTGGGGCCGATCACTCAGGAAGTTCTTTATCCAGGCACAAGTAAGGGGGGGCAAACCCAATGTATCCAGTTTTTTGATTAAAATTCCTGGGATGATTGTATTAAAGGCAGAGCTGTAGTCCACGAAAAGCATCCGGACATAGCTCTGCCGTTGCTCCAGATGGTTCAGCGTAGCGTGCAGAGCTATGGCTATGGCATCCTCCGTAGACCGATTAGTGCGGTAAGCGAACTGATAAGGATCAAAATCCAAGGGGAGATGATTCATGATGTGCCGGAGCACCAGCCTCTCAAAACATTTCATGATTACAGGAGTAAGCGCCACTGGGCGGTAATCATTGAGGCTGGAGATGGGAGATTTCTTCGGCACAGGGATGATTATGGCAGATTTCAGACAGGATGGTATAACTGCCTGGGCCAGGGAGAGGTTGAAAATATCTCTGAAGATGGAGGCAAGCTGGGGGGCACATGCCCTAAGCACCTTGCCAGGGACTCCATCTGGGCCAGCTGCCTTTCTGGGGTTCGCTGCTCGGAACACCCGTCTGACGTCATCCTCCGTCACAGAAAAAATACTGGGTGGGGTAGCAGAACTGAATGTAATTGGAGGAGGGAGTAGGGCTGGTGCAGCTGTACGCTGTTGTGAAACTTCAAAGCGAGCAAAGAAGTTATTCAGCTCCTCTGCTAGCGCTGCACTCAGATGTTCTGTTGTTCCGTGACAACCCCTATAATTAGTGATGTCATGTATGCCCTTCCACACCTCCCGTGTGTTATGGCTAGACAAGTGGGACTCAATACTCCTCCTGTGATCCATCTTGGCTTTCTTAATCCCCCTCCTCAGGTCAGCTCGGGCGACTGTATACAAAGCTCTATCGCCTGACCTGAAGGCTACGTCACGGGCTTTAAGAAGTCCACGGACTTGAGTAGTCATCCAGGGTTTCTGATTTGGGAAGACCCGGATGTTTCTGTCTACAGTCACATTTCCGATGCAGAACTTGATATAGTCCAGCACCGTACTTGTATGCATTTCCAACTCTTGATGTTGGAACATCTTCCAGTCTGTCTGTTCAAAGCAGTCTTGAAGTCTACTAAGTGCATCCTCAGGCCAAATCGTTACAGTCTTCGTAATGGGCCTGCTACTGCGTCTGAGGGGGGTATAAGCTGGGGATAACAGGAGGGAGAGATGATCTGAATACCCAAGGTGGGGGAGGGGTATGGCTCTGTATGCATGTTTAATGTTGGTATAAACATGATCCAGAGTATTTTCTCCCCTCGTGGCACACTTAACATACTGGTAAAACTTCGGGAGTACAGTTTTCAGATTGGCCTTATTAAAGTCTCCTGCAATAATATGAACACCATCAGGGTAAGCCTGCTGCTGTTCGTTTATGGTATTCAGCAGGAGAGAGAGTGCCTTATCTGTGTTTGCGTCGGGCGGGATATACACCGCCGTAACGATCACAACAGTTAGCTCTCTCGGTAGAAAAAAAGGCCGACATCTTACAGACATGTACTCAAGATCCGGGGAACAATGATTATCTATAACTGTCCCATTATTACACCAGTTCTCATGTACGTAGATGCAGAGCCCCCCTCCTCTGCTCTTACCACAGTCCTTCGTTCTGTCCCAGCGTAAAAAAGTACGGCCTGCCAGCTGCATGCTAGCGTCAGGTATCCCAGAATGTAGCCATGTTTCAGTAATTACCATGACGCAGCAGTCTCGAATATAGCGGTTACCGGCGAGCTGTAGCTGTAAATAATCCGTTTTATGTGCCAGGGATCTGGCGTTGGCGAGATACAGACTCGGAAGAGGTGGCTTGAATGGATGTTTCCTCAGCCTAAGCATAACGCCAGACCTACAGCCTCGCTTCTGCTTCCTCTCCCTCCTCCGTCTTCGCCGCCTCCTGGCCCCGACAACAATCCACGGAGAGCCCGCTGGTCTCGCTATCTCATCGGGGATGTTATGGACGCGATGAAAGTCACTCGAAACAGACATCTGGCATTGAATTCCAATGTCTATAATATCTGATCGTGTATAGAGTTGGCTCGTAGAGCCGATAGTCCAGAAGACGTATACAAACAGCGGAAAAAAGCACCGAAAAGAGCACCGAACGGGAGAGCCATAAGCCGCTGCGTCTATACGCGCCGCCATTAGCCTAGATAATTCAAGTACTTTTATTAATTCACAACACCCCTTACCCCCGGGTTCCATTTAAGGGGTGCAGTCACGTAGTCTTTGAGGTAGGCAGGTTGTTTTGATTGTCTATTTGATTTACGTTGTTCTCCCGGTATTTGGCTACAGTCTTGTTGGGGTAGGACGTTATCTGGTGAAGAGGGTGCCTCTAGTTCTGTATTCAAATTTTCATTGCCGCTAATGTTCTCGGCATCTCCTTGAGGCGAGCTCACCCCCATCCCCGATCCTTCTTCACGTGTTGCCTCTGAGCGGTCATTACTTCCGCTTAAGCTTTCTGCCGTTTTGAATCCAGCTTCCTCGGTATCTCCTCCCCCCTCGGTTTGGAAGTCAGGGGAGTCGGAGATCCCCAACTGTAGCCTTGAACGCAGCTGATCAATATGGCACTTCCATATTCTATCGTCGCGACATCTCACGCGGTACAATCTGGGGCCGGTTACTTGGACTACAGTTGCCTCCACCCACAATGGATCACCTGAAAAGTTCCTAGCGAAAACCAAGTTGCCTACCTGGAAGTTACGGCATTTCCCGCTGGATCTGTGTGGTTTTTCAGGTTCATATGATGGATGCAGACAGTCGAGGTGGGAGCGGAGCTTCCGCCCCATCAATAACTCGGCGGGAGTTTTGTTGGTGACGCTGTGCAGAGTGATATGCTGCAAAAGGTGTATCCGGTTAATCTTGTCTTCTATATCGCCATAGTCCATTTTATGCAAGGTTTTCTTGACGAATTGTACATGCGCTCGGCCCTTCCGTTGACCGCAGGATGCGCCGGCAAAGTCAGCGCATGGCGAATACCGCGGTCCGCCAGGTACTGTTCAAAGGATAGCGCGGTAAATTGGGGCCCATTGTCGGATACCAGATACGGGACCATGGTCCCCTCGGTGTTTCCCATTCAGTTGGGGTTGCTTTCAGAGGGGCGTTGCTTACTTCCTGGCATTTGTGACAAGCTTTTACCCATGTCTCGATCTGCTTGTCGATACCTGGCCACCACATGTAGCTTCATGCGAGGGCTTTCATACGCACGATGCCGGGGTGGCCATTGTGCAAGGTTCTTACTATCACTCGTCGTAACCGCTCTGGGACAACGACTCTATCACCCCAGATAATGCAGCCCTTCTGGGAAAATAGTTCCGTTTGTCGATTCTTGAATGGGACGTAGTCGTCAGGTATCTGGTCCAATGGCCGACCCAACTGAGAACTCGTGCTAAAATGGGGTCGCGTTTCATTTCAATCGCGATATCTCGGGCTGTTTGTGGTAGTGTTTGAAGTGTCTCGATCTGCAGTGTTGTAACTGTCAGAACGGAGTCATCAATGGTCTCCGGAAGTGGTGCATGGCTCAATGCATCGGCGTGGGGAATGGCTTTCCCCGGGCAGTGTTGCAACTTGTAATTATATGCAGCCAAGGATTCTGACCAGCGAGTCATTCTGGGAGATAATATATAAGGTGTTGGCCTATCTCCCACTATTATTCCCAGCAAAGGTTTGTGGTCAGTCACTATAGTAAAGGCTCGGCCATACACATATTCATGAAATCTCTTAACAGCAGACACAATAGCAAGGGCCTCTTTATCAATTTGACTGTAATTGCGTTCTGCTTTTGATAACGTCTTTGAGAAATAGGCAACAGGGGCTTCACTACCGTTTGGCAAAACGTGGCTCAAAATGGCTCCCACTCCGAATGGTGATGCATCACATGTGATCGTTAAAGGCAAAGTCTTGTTATACTGCATCAGAACAGCATCAGAAGTCAATAAATTTTTCACATGTCGAAATGCCTGCTCCTCTCTGTGTCCCCATACCCAGGTTGCTTTTTTGTCCAACAAACGATGTAGGGGTTTGGCTACGGTTGCTTTGTGAGGCATGAAAATGTTATAAAAATTGATAAGGCCTAGAAAAGCCTGGAGGTCGGCCTTATTTCAGGGTTTTGGGGTGTTTTTGATTGCCCTAAGTTTGCTATTGATGGGGTGAATGCCTTGACTATCAATTAAATATCCTAAAAATTCTACACGATCCGTACATAGTTGACACTTGTTTTTTTTAACTTTGAGACCTGAGTCTTTAAATCTCTGGAGAACCAACCCCAAGCGATCCTTTAGTATTTTCCAAGTCGGGGCAGCGATTAACACATCATCAAAATATGGGACAACGCCTTTTATCCCTTGTAATAGTCTTTCCATCAAACTTTGAAAGATTCCCGGGGCGACGCTTACTCCAAACTGGAGTCGGTTACATTTAAACGCACCTCGGTGCGTAACGATCGTTTGGGCCTCTGCCGTTTTTTTGTCTACAGGCAGTTGTTGGTATGCCTGGGCTAAGTCTAGTTTAGCGAAGACTTTTCCGCCCCTCAGGGAATGGAGGAGGTGTTGCACCACCGGTACCGGGTAAGCGTTTTGTTGAAGGGCGTGGTTCAGGGTGGCTCGGTAGTCCCCACAAATTCTTATCGATCCATCCAGCTTGATGGGTGTCACGATTGGGGTTTCCCAGTGAGAGTGATTGGTTGGTTCTAACACACCCTGGGCTATTAATTTATCAAGCTGCTCGTCAATCTTTGGTTTAAGGGCAAATGGAACTCGACAAGGCTTAAGGCGGATGGGAGCTATTTCGGGATTGAGGTTAAATGATATCGGGGTCCCCTTGTACTCGCCTAGTTTTTCTGCAAAGAAGTCCTGGAATTCTTGGACGAGGTCCTCTTCCCAGCCGCTGCTGCAGGTTTGGTGAATGCTGGTTACTTCAATTCCGAGTGGAGCAAATCATTGGAGGCCTAACAAACTAGGCCGATCCCTGTCAATTACAGTCAGGAGTAGGAATGCTGTACGGTTCTTAAACAATACCTGGACTCGGCTGGATCCAACGACCGGAATTCGATTTCCTTGATAATCTTTGAGTATGAGTCTTTGGAATCTGAGGTCTTGCCGCCGGACAGTAGGGATGAGCTGCTTGAGGGTCTTCCAGGAAACCATCAAGAGGGACGATCCTGAATCGACTTCCATCAGGCAGGGCTGATTTTCGATGGCCACTTTTACTCGAATCTTCTTGGCATCAAGAGATGAGGCGTGACCAATCGTGATAATTTGGTGAGCCTCTTCTCGCTTCATTGAGTGGTTTAGGGTTTTGTTTCTGTAGGAGTGGTTGTTCTATTGGTGGTTCACGGGTTCTCGCTTTACAGGACGGCTTCCTGTCGGTTGGCGATAGTTAGCCCCCCTCGAGGGCTGGCTGGGTCCTAGCTTGCTTCTACAGACCTGTCCGATATGGCCTCTTTTCTCGCACACATAGCAGAGCGCATCAAGGAATTTGCATTCTGACCGGGGGTGGCTTGCTCCACAGCCAGCGCATTGGTACTGCGATCTCTGGTGTTGGTCTCGTTCGGACTGAAGTCGGTGGACCTCTTCTTCATCGCTTTCTGATGACGATTCGAGGTCCTCGTGGTGGGCTGTCGTAGGCTCTTCTTCTGACTGAGGTGAAATTTCGCGGGCGAGTTGGCAAATCGGGGCGTGGGTGCGGCGCATTTGGGCAGCCGACTTCCTGGTTGCTTCTGCTGCAATAACTTCAGCAATGGCATCTTTAAGGCTAATGTCGCCTTTCATCATCAACTTACTCTGTGTGCCTGGAGCATCTAATCCCAGAACTATTCGGTCTCTCAGGGCTTCTTCTAGGTCGGCAAACTCGCATAGGCCTCCCAGATTCCGGAGATCCGCTATGAAATCAGCAACACTTTCACCCTTCCGCTGACTTCTCTGGTAAAATTCATGCCTTCTACCGAGCGTTGGCACAGTCGGTGCGTAGTGGGCCCTCAGCAGGGGTTCGAGGATGTCCCAGTCCATAGACTTTACTTCTGCCGGTTTCGCTAGTGCCTTGGCCATCTTGAATACGGTCGGCCCACAATGAGTTAGGAATACCGCCCGTTTCTTTCCGGTAGTGGCATCCTTCAAATTGTTGGTCTCCAGAAACATCTGGAAACGATCCATATATGAGTCCCAGTCTTCTTGCACTGGGTCGAATGGAGCGGGTGGTATGATGCCGCTGGACATGGTTCCACCGTTGGTGCGTTTTAGCCACGTGTTCTGTTATCGTTCTTCGTCGTTCAGTCAGCTCTGACGTCTCCACATCCCACCCTCATCGCCAGTGTTATGTTCTGTGCATGGGCGCAAAAGAGGAGACGAGCCGGTGAACAGTGAACTTCAAACTCTTTATTTACATGTGTAACAGCTCAGCTCTATGGCCGCAATGGCCCCCTTTATATAGGCAAGCTCTTGAGTATTTAACCAATGAAAACACAGGGAGTGCTAGCTCCGTTAACCAATGGGAGAGGCTCGTTAATAGCCAATCAGATTCTCCTGAACGGACCAATCCGATGTCGTTATTATCGGCCAATCAGAAGTGCAGGGCCAGAACCCTGCACTTTACTTCAAGCTCTTAATAATATTTATTCAAGTACTTTTATTAATTCACAATAGAGGAGATGGAGCATGGTCACAGAAAGAAACTGAGAAAGGACACACACACACACACACTCACATACACACACACACTATTTCTCTCTCTCTCTCTCTCTCTCTCACACACACACACACAATAGATCAGCCAGTTAAAAGTGGCAGGCAGGAAGTTTGTACTTTCGGACTTACAAAATTGATGGCTGCCCTCCCATGTAAACCAGATGGGAAACAGGACTAAATGAACTAATTCTACTTCATTGTAAAGTTACTTTAATAGAATCTTTTTTTTTTTTTGAAACAAATTTTTATTAATTTTAAAGATAAAACAACACATCATTAACCATTAAATACATAAACACATAAAACCTCTTAACATTGTAAATCCTTACAAGTCAAACAAAACATTATTTTTATACAGCATAATTCCAATTTATCCCATCTCCATATGGACACACAAATATCTTTCAGCAAATTTCTCATTATTTCTCTTTACTCCTATTCAATTTCATTTCTCTTCCATATTTATCCATTTTATAGTCATCATATTCTTTTCTTTCTGGCTTGTTTAAATTATTCTCGTCTAACATTCCTCCAAGGTTTTATTGATTCTTTTTTCCTTTTTTTTTTTTTTATAAAAAACAAATTTTGTTAGTTTTACCATAAGCACAATACACAAACATACAAACACAAAACATAAACAAAACTAAAAGATCTTTTCTGAAGGTTGTCTGTTCCCGGGTTAAAACTCTTTACACAGACACAAATTCAAACATCATATTCAACCCATATCTCCTTCCATATCTTATTATCATTTTCTTTTTTATATATATATATAAAAACCATTTTTATCAGTTTTATAAAAACAATGCACAAAGAATCAAGGCATAGCAGCTTATAAATTCTTTTCTAAGAAAAAATAATAATAATAGACCAATAAGGCATAACATTTCCAGATTACAATATCAATATTTCATAGAATATTAACTTCATATCTTGTCCCTACTTCTCTTTTCCATCCAAATTATTTATTAATTAAAATTTTATTGCCTTTTATCAATATACAAAATCCAAAAAAAAAAAGCATATATATCCTTCCATATCTTATTACCATTTTCAACAACATTCTTTGTCTGTTCTATTTCCAATTATCCATTCATCTTTTTTTTTTCTTTTACTATACTTCTCCTGTACACCAATTGGAGTAACATCTATAACTCATTACCCTAACTTAGAAATACTACATATAGCAATCTTTCTTGGGATT
Source organism: Hydrophis major (assembly GCA_033807585.1). NCBI lineage: Eukaryota > Metazoa > Chordata > Lepidosauria > Squamata > Elapidae > Hydrophis > Hydrophis major. The sequence goes on along the minus strand of CM066328.1, from coordinate 322,188,540 downwards.
CTGTTTAAAAGATTCTAAAATTACATAATAAATTTTATATTCTAAATATACATATAAAAACACACTCTTATATACCCTCCAGAATCCCTCTTTTAATCTAAATTAAATTCACCCATTGTCTCTAAATAAACTTTTTTTCTTTAGGTCTTGCTTCCCCCCATTAAGGCTTCTCCTCCCCCCCTTTCTCTCTTGCTTATTCTTCTCCTTGCCCTTTCTACCCCTTTGCTTTTTCTCTTCGCTTTTCTTGCTCCTTTTCCTTTGCTTTCTAACCTTGCCTCCATCTTTTCGCTCATTTTTCTCTCTTTTGGTTGTTTTTATAATTCTTAAAATCCCCCTTTTTTTATCCTTTTTCTCCTCCTCTCCGGAAGGGACCCATTGTTCATCAAAGATGGCTTCTTCTTCCTCTTCTTCCTTGTCCCAGTCCTTCTGCTGCGTAATCAACTTTTCAAAAGAACATAACGCCATTTCTAAGAATTGAAACAAAGCGCCCAAAGTATCTTCTTTTTTATATTTTTGATATTCAATCTCTAGTTCATCCACAGACGATGCCATTATGAAAAGGGAAATTTTTTCCAAAACAACCACAAGTATTTTTAATCAAAGACAATCAAAAGCAATTAAAAAAAAGAAAAAAGTTCCAAAAGTTAATACTTTTCTTCCTTCTTCTCTTTCTCTTTCTGAATTAATTTTTAATCAAAGAGGTCCAATTACCATATATCTTCTTTTGGGATCCACAAAGACGTTCTCGACAATCTCCTCCTTTTTCAGCTTCTGCTCCAATTTTTTTTTCTCCCTTCCCACTTGCAATGACTTCCGGTTTGCGTGGCTTCGGGGCAGCAGGAATTCGCGACAGCTCCCGATTCCTGCTGTGCTAGCCGTCGAGGTACCCCCGATCCAGATGGGTCAGGGGGATATGGCTGCCCTGTAGGGACAGCTGAAGAGAGAGGGGAGTCGGATAGGGAGGTGGGGGCATCGCAGACCCCCCCCTTCTCCGGGAAAACCCCTTTTTCCCAAGGCGGTGGAGCGGCGGTCAGCAATGGCCGCCACGAAGAAGCCAGCAACCGGGTAAGAACTGTGCTGGAGGAAGTGTGAAGAGTGAAAGTTCTGTCTGAGCCGGGTCAAGTAACACCTTTTAAATTGCCTGGAATTGAGCTGCTTGTTGCTGGAGGATACATTGTATCCCTAAGAAGAGCGAAAAGCGGCGGAGAAGCTGTTAAAGGGAATTTTTTTTTTTTTTTACTCTCCCATCCCACGGAAAAAGCAGAAATATTTGGATATATTAGACATTGAAAGTGGATTGCTTTGAAAGCTAAGCTAAGAGACAAAGGGATTTTTGGACATTGAAAAATTTAAGAAATTGGAAAATCTCTGCTGGAGGTATGGATTTTTGATTATTTAAAATTGTCATTGCAAGTGGGAAGGGAGAAAAAAAAAAGTTACTTTAATAGAATCTTACAAATCTGAAAGTAAATGTCTATGGGGATTTTCAGTCATCCAGGTCATGATGGTCTCAAAGCTGCTTTTTCAAAAGGCAACTGGACTTTCTTGGTTTTTCCTTGAAGTCGTTTCGCTTCTCATCTTGGATGAGAAAGTCCAGTTGCTTTTGAAAAAAGCACCTTTGACACAAGTCTGAAAGTACAAATTTCCTACCTGCCATTTTTAACTGCCTAATCCATTAGGGAAGGTCCTTTCTCAGTTTTTTCTGTGATGGTTAAGTGATTCTGGGCTTGCCTAATTGTTTCCTAACCAGCACCTCTCTTTCTCCTTTCTCAAGATCACTAATTCATTCCATTCCAATGTCAGAAATGGAGAAGTTTGAACTGACTAAAAGGGATTCTTTAGGATGGAATGCAGCATCTCAAATTGATCCTGTCTTTTTACCAATCAGTCTTTCTCAAATTTTCTGACAGTAAGAACAATCAACCAATGGAACAGCTTGCCTTCAGAAGTTGTGGGAGCTTCATCACTTGAGACCTTCAAGAAGAGATTGGACTGCCATTTGTTAGAAATGGTGTAGGGTATCCTGCTTGGGCAGGGGGTTGGACTAGATGATCTACAAGGTCCCTTCCAACTCTGTTAATCTGTTAATGTCTTCCTGAGACCAGGCCTAGCAGCAGATTTTTCAGTAATATTCGTGATGCAAAAGAAACAAAGCTTAACAAAAATATTGACAAGGCATTTTGCCTTGAGCAGGGCAGGATCTGGCCGATGTACAGATACGATCCAGGCACGAATTGCCAATTCAATTCATATTTACAATCTACTCAATCTCCCTGCCTGACCTGACTCATGTAGTGGCAGCTTCTCACAAGCTGACTGTGATGGGGGATTTCAACAATCCTGCTGAGCCTTCATCATTTACAGCTGGCCTGATTAAATATTTAGTCCTAGACATGTTGTTTTTTTACAAATTGTTTGGAGAAGTCATGCTCACCATTACTTTTTGAATCCTTGTTCATTCTGTTGAATAAAGATTGCCAGAACGAATTAGCCAACTACATAATAGTGATGCAAATGCTTCTCTGGTGGAAATATTTTTCTAATATTTTAACAGAATGTGGGATGAGTTCTATAGTTTCTTAGATAATTATTTGGATCTTCTTCTCCAATGAGCCTAGGAATTAGAATGGAAATGCTATTACCTTGGTGAATGACTTCTACTGAGAACTAGTCAGGAGAAATATATTCTTCACGGTTTTGATGGACTTCTTGCCAACCATGACATTTTTATGGAGAACTTGGGGCCTCAGAACATAATTTTGCAGTCTTTTCAGTCACAAACTGGAGAGTGGCGTGGACAGAACTTAAACTGTATTAAAAGTTTTTTGATGGTCACCCTTGTTGCCACATGAGCTCTGGGGTTTTTCTGCCTCCTTTTTAAAAAAATTCCCACACCCTCTCCCCTCCCAGTTGCAAATGTTTTTTTGAAGAACAGACCTTCATATTCATTAAATGTGTGAAATGGTAGAAGCAAAGTGTGAAATGGTAATAGTCTGTTTGCGGTTGATTAATAGAAATTTCTCCTAACAAATTTCCAGATCCTTCTGGGGGTCATTGGAATGGAGCAGCTGTAAAGTCAGCAGGAGAAGTTTAGATCCTTCTCAATGACAGCCCTGCCAGCTTCAGAATATGTGGGCAGCTTCCTGGGCACTTTTCAGGAGGGTAGATGATGAGTGGTCATTGATGTGTCAAGTTAACATGATGATTAGTTTCCAAAAGCCTTATGTTGTTAAGGAAAGCTATGATCAAAAATTAGTAATTGGACCGCTTTCTCTATAAGTCACTCGCTTTATTGATCAACAGTGTGTGTCAATGTCACCAGGAAAAGTAAAAGATAAAAAACTCACGTGGGGTAGGGAAGCATCATTGTCAAGTTATTTTTCTTCCAAATACAGCCATGCAAACATACAGACGAAGCTGATCTTGGATGTAAGCCACAAAAAGTTTATGCCAGAAGAAATGAATTGATCTTTACTTTGCCCATTAGATTCACAGTTAATGGATTAATTCTTTCTCATACCTTTCACTAATACCCCTAAAAACACTGTCCTTCGGAGAGAAATGAAGTAAGGTGTTTTGTTTTCTTGGAAGTGGGTAATGCATTTTTGGATCCCTGTTTAAGATACTAGGGTTGGGTTTTTTATTCTATGAAAAAACTTATAGGTTTATCACTATAACTCTTTGCAAATGATACCAAGGCAATTTCAAAGTATGCCTTCAAATGGCCATAAGGATTAGGATTAGAATAATAGTGACCAAAGTGGTAAAAGACTGGGACAAATGCTTTAAGTTATTCACATGCTGGACAACAATGGTAAATATGTGACAATGATGTATACCAGAAAACAAGAATAACTCTCTCTTGCTATTGTTGGCCATTGGGGTAGCCACAACTCAATTTCAGGGTGATGGAACAATTATCCAAGAAGATCGGCAGATCATATTTTCATATACCATATACCACTCACAGTTCCAAGGATAACTTCCTTGTAGAAAACGTATCACATAAATTTGAAGGGTGTGAAATCGACATGATTAATAATTATAGTTATTAGCCCATGCACCAGCTGCTCGTGGATGGTTTATTCCTTGATTTATGGTGCAGTAAATGCCCGTATCTCCATCTGAGGCAGAACCAAGAGGGTATATAGCTGTGGGCACAATGATCTGTTCCATTGCCAGGAAGTTTGCTTTTTTTTTTTTTTCTTTTAAGAAGGAAAAATGGACCAAGAACTCATCCTTGTTCAGTCTGGAGGACCTTTTCTTTTCATGCCTGTTTTAAACCTGTCCCCTTAGTGTCTCCAAAGCCTTTGAAGTTTGGATTGCAGCTCACAAGGGACTCTAATTTTCCCACCCTCTTATGCCTTTTTTCTGTTGCCAGGCTGCAAACAATCACTATACATATTACAGAAGAAACAACGAAGAGTGACAATGGAAGGAGAGAAAAAAAACCTAATCATTGAGGTGCCAGAAGTGAAACCCTTTGTATCCACAGGGAATTTGTTCCCCCCATTTCTCTCCCCCCCCACTCTGCTTGTCTAACAACACATATATTATATTTACATGGTTGGTGACAAAAGGCAGTAATTTACTGCCCTGTCTAAACATGTTTACTGGAAATAAATACAACGAATTACAGAGCAACTTCAGGACATTGGACCTTAAGACAGCCCAAGGTGTCTTATTCATATGGTAGATGATTGAAAACTTCATCATTTAATGCAGAGACCTTTCTTAATGGATAAAATATAATATTTGGCAGGAGTTGCAATAGCCTTATCTAAATCAGATACTTCCTGCATCATGCTTCCCTAATACTCATAGATTTCATCACTATTACATATGGTGCATAGGTAAAATATAATATATTGGTATGCCCACATATATGGATTTGTTTCATTAAATGCACCTTGCTCATTTTATATTTCTGCATCTGGAAGGTATCTCCCACTGTGGGGTGCTATGCTACTCTTTTAAAATAAAAATGTGAAAATAAGAATGATGCTCACAGTCAGTTTGCTGAAGTAGTTAAGACATCAGGCTAGGAGCAGGAGACTGAGAATTCTAGTCTTACCTTAGGAACAAGCCAACTGGATGTTCTTGGGCCAGTCACTCTCTCTGCAGTTTCCATGAGTCAACGTTGATTTGATGGCACACAAAACAACAGCAACAATAATACTGAGTTTATCCTTTTAGAATGAAAATGAGGAAGCCTCTTCACAATGATTCATTAATAATGATCTTCATAAAAAGTTTGTTGGTTATGAAACTGTGATAGAAGCAACAAACATTTCCTAATGTCAGATTCTACAGCAGATAATTCCAGTTCAAAACCATTAAACTGTTCCCTAGTAAAGAATCAACATGGCAGTATTTTTAAGTGCTCTCTGACTCTACAGAAAATCCTGTCTATGAACTACAAGCATTGGAAATAAATCTTTATTTTTTAGAATTGTTTACTGTAGCTGGAAAGGAGAAAGAGTCTAAGAGTGAGGAAGTAATTGTTGAATTGGATTGGGGTGATAATATTTGCAGTTGTAAAACTTTTATTTGCTCTGTCATTGCATATCTTTTAGATAAAGAAGATATTCATTTTATATTCATTTTTGTTTGCGTTATATTTAATTCTGATTGATGTATGTATATATTTATTATTATTTTGTGTTTTTATAATTAAACCAATTATAAAATAAATTATATATTAATTAATTATAATTAAACAAATTATTAGTTGAGAAGCCTTATAAATTCAGTAAGGAAGAAAAGAAGAAAAAAAGAGAGGGAGGGAGGGCCTTTGGGTAGAATTTCTCCTAGAATAATTGACATATCATATAGATATTTCTGAGCAGTTTGTTACTGAAATGAATTTTAAAGCCTGTAACAATGAATTTGACCATAAAGTGATATGACATACAATATAAAGTTAGAAGGTTCTGTTCAGTGGGAAGAAAGCATTATAGTTTGATCTCACCAGTGAAAAGTACTTGACATATACCCTACAATGAAGTAATGAGAACTCAGCCATAAGCCAATGCCACTTCTATGCTTATAAATATCCACATGCTATATCCTTGCTTCTGAAGCATGCTTAAATTCAAGAAATCACAACTTTAGCAGAGACAAAAGCATACTGTGCCATGATACATCAAATCTGGAATTTCTGTGCTAATATTCAGGGAGACCTCCAATGGATATCCACATCCTGACTAAGTATCTCTTGAATAGTCTAAAATGATCTCAGATTAATTTTAGACTAAGAAAATCTTCCACAAATATGACACAAATCTTACATAAATAAGCAAGTGCCAATTAACAATAAGCCAAATTAGTTAGAAAAATATGATATCAAACACGAAACTACTATATAGACGTGTATCTCTGTCCATGTGGCTGGTATTTGGTTTCCAATAAATGTTAAAAATTATAAGTATTTATGTATGAAAGTTGAATTTATATGTAGAGGGAGAGTTAAATATTGATCTAGACTGATTTATTTCAAAGATCTTGTTCATAAGCCACATTTGCTTTTTGCCCTCATTAAATTGTCCTCCTATGAAATACCAGACATTGCTCATATATTGTCTAAAATGTACTCTAATCTACTTTGAATACATTCAGTTGTTAATATATCATTACTATCATTGTAATGTTAGTAATCACAGCTGAGAGCAGCTTCTAACTAACTTTGGTTGATCTCAGAAAATTTAAGCAGTATCATATCTGGTTAATGTTTGATGGGAAATTACCAGGAACTCTCATTGAAAAAGCCTTGACTGAAAACTAAGAAACAATAATTTAAAAAGTCCCCACAAAGCAAATAGCAGGTTGCTTCTTTATTTTTGCAAATGAAACAATAGCAATAGCAATCAGAATAGTTGGAAATGCTACGCTAGCTGCTCCAATTGGTTGATTGATTGAATGTGTGAGTGAGAGCTATCAAATCATTTTTAGTTCCTAGCAGTCCCACAGATAGATTTTTTTTCCCCATGACAATCTCTCACTTCTTCCAGGTGGGCACACTTATTAAATCATCAATAATAGATTTTTTACTTTTACTATTTTTTACTATTACACTATCTACCTCTAAGTGCCACTATTAAATGAAAAGGATAGCGATGGTTGAAAGCACCTTCTCATCATGGCATAAACCACTTTGGTCACAGTCTCAATAAATTCTGTTGTGGAACCACCTGGGACGCATTTTATTTCTAGGACTCCAGATTGAATTTTGGAATGAACCAAATTTTAGATCTGTAACAATGTTCCACAATATTGTGCTGATTCTCCAGCCATGAATTTGCACTCCTGCAAATTAACTGTTTAATGTTTTTTGTTGTTGTTTGTAAGCTTCTCATTAAATTTTAATGCTTGAATGATACATGTTTAAAATAGGACTTTGACAGAGTACTTTTTGCATGAAAACTTATTAATCAACTATGGAAACATGTTTGTTTATTTCAGTGGTGGTTTTCTACCAGTTTGGCCCAGTTCGTCTGAACCAGTATCTCTGACAATCATCTGTGAGTGAATTGGTTTACTCTGACAATCAACTGCTGGGCCCGCCCACCTGGTTCTATGCTGACCATTATTTCCTGGTTTAGAAGCTCAGCTGCTTCATGCAGTACAGCAGATTGCTGCGCGTCAACTGTTGAACACACAGGGAGAGTGCAGGATTGCAGGAGAAGGTTAGTAGGAAACCCTCTGCATGCATGCAAAGCATGTATGCACACGCAAAGCACACCACTAAGCTACACCCACCGAACCGATGGTAAAAAAAAAAAACATGGTAAAAAAAAGTTGAATCCCACCACTGGTTTATTTACACAAACTTCTTCTATACATTTGGGAAAAACTGCAGGCCTTAGACTAGTGTTGTTCATCAACAAAGACCTACACCGATATATTTCCTCATCTATGTTGTTTGGTTTTATCCTATCTCCTCTTTTTTTGTTCCTAGCGCTATGACTGATTCAAATTTTCATTAGTCCAAGACAAAAATAGATCACAAAACACATTTTCCCATCCCATCTCCTATGCTTTGGTAAATGTTCTCATAATGAGCTTTTTTCCAATAATGAGAGAAAATCTATCAGAGAAGTTGCCAGCATGTACCAGACAGATACTTATGTATTTAAAAAGAATTCTAATAAATTAATAGATTTAAAGAAATTGGGTAGACCTATCCCAAATCCTCCATTGAAACAGCACATGGTGTGGTAAATTTGATGTTTCTGTTGGTCCCCTGTTGACAGATTATAGTTCAATATTTAGCTCTTCATATTAGCCAGATTGGCAAAATTAGTAATACAAACACACTCAGCACCTCGGGTAAACATTGAGCTAGTCGGAAAATATGCTCTCCAGGCAGTAATGAGGGCTTCTAGATAAACCCACAAGAAAAATAGGCATTTGCAGTAGACATAACAATTATAAATTCTTTCAGATCTGGTTTGGATAATACTGGACTACCACTAGACAGCATCCAAGAGGTAGAGAAAATATTAACTGTTGGTTTTCATTCACTGGTTATCCAGATTGTTCTAACGCATATCTAGTAAACTAGTTATATTGTATCAAAAACATTCCATGGAAATATAGAGGCTGATGTACAAATGGTAGAATTAAAAATAGCAATAAAATTTATATACCACTTCATTGTGCTTTACAGCCCACTCTAAGTGATTTACAGAGTCAGCATGTTACCCTCAACAATCTGGGTCCTCATTTTAACCAACTGTTACCAACCTCATTTTACCAAACTCCTTGCAGTGAGTTAACCTGCAATACTGCATTCTAATCACTGCACCACCAACTAGAATGTGGGTTGCTTTAAAAAGTAAATTTGACTCTATTTTTAAATACGTCATGCAATTAATTAAAAATGAAAAAGGGCAGAAAACTATTTTTCCAACCCCCTCCCTCTCAGTGCTCCCCCCCCTTATATAAATATCCTCAATGGATAGACATATGCTAATAGTTTTCTTTTCTTCTAATGCTCTTTTGTATGATATATTCCTGCTGTGTTGCAAGCTTATTGTCATTAGGCAACATGATTTATGCAAGCTCCAAATTATGCATAGATTCATATAGTAGTATATATATAATCAAGATTAAACCAAAATGTATTCCCTGGAACATCAGTTCAGGCTACAGAGAATAATGGATCTGAATACTGTACTGTATATATATAGTGAGACTATTTGTAAACAGATTCTGGATTAAGTCTTGTTCGTCCATTATAGAAACCGGAGCACTCATATCAATAGTAGCCTGATGCACTTTTTAAAACAGAATGGGAAAGAAACATAAGGAAGTTAGTAGATTTATATTGAACTAGGAAAGAAGAAATATGAGAGGAAATGTGTGCCAGCCCCATTACAAGGTAAGAAAAGTTGCAGTTTGGTCCAAGTCTCCTGTTCAATCCCTTTGTGGTATTTCTGAGTCCAGGAGGCTAGCCATCTTCCAACCTTGGTCTCAAGTTGATAAATCTCCAGACCGAATGCCATCATTCTGCTAAATAAATAATTCCCTTAACACTGTCAAACTATTTACTAAGTCTGCATTAGTATTACTATTAATCTTCCCATCCCCTACCACTTATGGCTGTATAACTGTAACTTTGTTGCTTGTATCCTTACAGTTTTTATTGACTGTTTCCTAGTATGATTTGATTGCTTATCGTACCCTATGACTATTATTAAGTGCTGTATCTTATGATTCTTGATGAATGTATCTTTTCTTTTATGCACACTGAGAGCATATGCACCAAGACAAATTCCTTGTATGTCCAATCACACTTGGCCAATAAAGAATTCTATTCTATTCTATTCTATTCTATTCTATTCTATTCTATTCTATTCTATTCTATTCTATTCTATTCTATTATCAATCTATATACAACAGTGGTCATTCATGAGATTGTGGTGTGTGAAGAGTTGGATGTTGCATCTGTTAACAAGACCTGCATGTGAAGTTCTACAGCACGTTCTTGGAGAAGGCAGCCAGAAATTATTAGGAATTGAACTTGGAGAAGGCATCCAGGTTATTAGGAAAATAACAGGTGAGGAAGAAGCACGCATTAAACCAAGTGACAGCAGCGTATTAAAAAGATACTGGCTACCCCAAACTTCCTGGGATATCAGTAGGAGAGAATGGGAAAGATAAGCATACTTGCAAGATTTTGTTACTCTAGTCTATTTCAATCAAGGTATCTTCTGGAGTCAGTTTCCCAGTCCATCTATCTTAGAAGACTAAAAGTTCTTAAGGTTTCACAAACCACAACTTTAATGTGATGGTGAATGTGATGATGCACTTCTGAGAAAGATTTCTGAGATCACTTCTGTGATCTGGAGGTCCACTCCAGAGCCAGGATGGCAATCTCTCTATGTTTTGTTGCTGAATAAACAGGCTGGAGATTCTGTTCATGTACCAACCACTCTGGAAGGAGACATTCATCATGTGACTGACATCAGATTCCCCACAGTTATTAGTACTGGGTGAAATCAATTTCCATGCTTTGGGGCAGAGTTTGATAAAGCTCAGGATTTCATAGCCTTCATGACAAGCATGGATCTGTCCCAAATAATCTCACTCCAACCCACATAGATAAACACCCACTAAGTCTCATTTTTGTTTTGAGCAGTCATTGAATGATCTAAGATGTAGCAAGTTAGTGTATATCATTTTCTATAGTCAGATCATGTTCTGGATTAGGAAAATAATTATTTCACTCATAATGGGGAACTTTGTGGTTGCTTGCTTGGTTGCATAATAATTTCTTGAATCAATATTACTGTTGCAATATATTTCTAGAAGCACCATTTCACCATGGTTCTTCCTCTGCTGTACACAGTCTAAATGAAACTGCTGAGTAAGGTCATTCATTAGTTCAGGGAGAGGTATCACCAACATGGTGATGATATCCAATCATAGGTAACTATCAAAGCATACACAGAATTAGATGATTTCTGGACAAACAGCCACTCTGTCTTATCTGGGTTTTTGCTCAATTATTCTTATTATTTCAGTCAAAAGTTGTTGCAGTCAATTCAGTGTTTGAAGGCTGGTAGTTACCCTACAGGCTGGTGGAAATTTTATTGAAGGAGCACACCCTTAAATTGGGTGTTCTCCTGGACGCATAGCTACGGTTGGGTGGGCAAATAGATGCCTGCCCAGGTGGGTCTTCATGCATCTACAGTTGGTGAACCAGCTGCAGATCTACCTGGAGTAGGAGGACTGGTGATACTAAGTCACCCCCAGCTGTAGAGATTACCATAAAGCACTAGAAATAAGGCTACATTTGAAGAATACTGGTGGAAAATGCTCTTCTGCTAATATGCACCATTATCTGACAACGGTGGTCCTTTGGATGGTGCTCCTTCTATGTAGAATAAGCAAGTCATATTTGACTAAAATTATTGGATATGTTTGACATCAGAAGACACACACACACACACACACACCCCAGGATGCATCATTACAAATCTCAAAGTTGCTGTTTTGAAACAAAGAAATTTGAGCAAGGAACAGCTGAATTCTATGCAGAAAATCTCAACCAATTAACAATGATGTTAATTAACCAATAAACCAATCTCAACCAATTAACAATGAATTAACATCATTGTTAATTAATAGGGCTGTTGTATTCTGCATTCATCTGAATCTCCAGAACCATTTCTTTTCACCTCCTTCTCTCAATTTAAAACTCATCATTCCATGCATCTGATGAAGCAAGCCGTATTTCATGAAAGCTAATGGCTTAAAAAAAAATTGTTAATCAGGCTTCTTCTAATTTTTGGTTCTGAAGACTCCTGATGAGAACAGTGTAGTACAGTGCACTAATCAAGATGCCAGATGAACTCACTCCTAACACAGAATTGTCAGGGACCTTGGAGGTTTTCTAGTCCAACCCTCTGCTCAAATAGGAAACCCCATATCACTCTAGATTTAATCTTCACTGTAGAGTAGAAAAAGAGTAGCACAATATTGCAATCTTATTGGCATTGCTATGTCTCATGAGTATAACATCTATTCCATTGTGCAAAGTAAGATGACCCGATCCATGAAAATTAAGGTCAGCTCTGATAACACAACAGACCTATCCATGTAGTTTAATTGATAACAGTATAGCATGGATAGATAGATAGATAGATAGATAGATAGATAGATAGATAGATAGATAGATAGATAGATAGATTTGACTTCTCAGTTTGGCCTACAGACCTGACATTGTAGTAATTTTTCTAAATACTGACTAGGGCCAACTGTTAAAGTCCAATCCAAATCACCTAAGTGCATCCTTCATTAACTTGCAACCAGATAGTAATTTTTAATGGTGTGCAAAGACATCTTCAGAATGAGAAAGAAAAACACAAGACCTCTTTCATAATGGAAGAAAACCTAAGTGAAATTGGAAAATGGTCAGTGATAAACTTCTTCCATACTGTTATAAGAGAAAACTAATTCAATCTGTCCAGATACAGTGGTAACCAGGAGTCAAATTTAATGAAAGCTGCTTAGTTGTTATTAGGTTACAAATCTTTCCAGATATTTAAGAATAGCTTCACTGAGATCAGTAGGATTTAAATTAGTGTTAAATTAGATATTTCCTCAGCTTTTTTAAAAATCAATTCTTATGCAATTTGATGGAAAAAGAGAACAAAATTTCAATTAAATATTTATGGCTGACATGCACATTATTTATGTGACACACCATCTCTCAACCAGTCCACAATCTCCCTGGCTCCCTGCCCCCACTTGTGAAAAAGAAGCATGGAAGATTTTTGTTCCTTAGAAAATAACTGAAATGTAAGAAGTCAGGACACTGATCATTTACTAGTGAAAACATTGGACAAGAAGAGACCAAAACTTACAGGGATTATATCACTCAGGTGGTAAAGGAAAATTTGACTTCAGTGAAAATTCCCAATATTGGAAATTTGAGTATTGGAAAAGAAAGGGCATTAGCATAGTAATGACTGGATGGGGATGAGAAAAATTGGGAGAGGCGGAATGGATGGATCCAGTGCATAGGAAAAGGCAGGTGTGCTTTACAATTGAAAATTAGAATACTCTGCTTTCTGGCTCATATTCAAGATTGGCAGATTGGCTAGAATTGGGTAGGATACACACATACACACATGCATGTGTGTTTATGTTTATGTTTGCATAACCAGACCAAATCAATCCAAATGAAAATTCATTGACTGTAATCTACAATACTTCCAAGCCAGATTGGTAGATATGTTTTTAAAAGACCTCTGTCTACTGGTCCATAATATGGAAGGGGGGAGGGAGGACTTTATAGGTTTGTTTATTCATCCAAATGACATTAATTTTTGCTTTTTAAAAATATACTTTGGATTTTGAAACTAGTGGGGGATTCTGCTGCTTTGCAGATGTTTGCAATTAATTATTTGTTTTCTACCTTTTCCTTCTATTTTTCTGTCTGATCTGGTTCCACTCAAGCATTGGTTAATCAGGTCCCATGTTCTATTATCCCAAGAGAAAACAATAGATTCTACAGAAAGGCCACAAGAAGAATAAGAGAGTAACAGAAGCCTTCAGCACATGATTCTGAGATGTGTAAGATAGATTGCTGTGTATGTGTAAATAAATACCAAGCATAAAATATAGCCATTATGACTTTCATCTTTAATTTGTTTAATTCCCTTTTAAAGTTGACAGGCTTCATTATACAGTAGCTTGACATATCAAACCCCACAATTCATAAATTGATTGATAGACCTGCTACAGGGCTTCCATAACTGAGTAAGAAACTACTCAACCCTAATTTTGCCTGCCATGGATTCTCAGGAAGTGAAATATTTTAGATTAGAATATTGTTATATCCTATACCTTAAAATGCTTAATTACTAAAAGATAACTTCATATAATTTTATCTTGCCTTGCCCTACTTTCCTTTTTCCTAAATCAAAAAGGCCTTTACAATATAATAATGGGTCCAGAATCAATGGGTTGATGGGCTGCCAGTCAAACTGGCTGCTCATGGGCGGGAAGCGTCACGCGCAGGCAACGCCTACCCCAGCTCCACGAAGGGGAAAAAACATCATGAAACATCACATGACGGCAATGTGACGCAGTGAGCTTGACACCAATGCTCCAGATCCTTGATTATTTTGATTACGTTCCTTCAGTTTTATTTTGCCCTTTTTAAGATGCTGCAACTGAAATTCTGCAAAGTATTCCAAATATAGTTGCACAATAGTTCTGTATGAGAACATTGGAGTACTAGATGTTTTATTTTGTATTATTTCTTCAGTGTTACCAACATAAAAAATAATAACTTCAGCAAGTTTATTTTTCTGATCTTGCATTTAATATGCAGCTACTTTGAGAAACTGGTATTCTTGCTTCAACTGTTGCCATCCTTTTGTTATAACAATACTTGGAGTAAAAGATACTGATACAAATCTGAAATTTGCATCAATCAAGCTTGCTGATTCATAAACATTTATAGTTCAGCATATGCTGAAATTACAGGTATTACTTAGATGTTCCCAATTAAATATACCTAGAATTACATTATTACAATGGCAGTAATTATATCCAATCTTATTTATATTTACTTACTTGGGACTAAACCTCATGGAATTCAGTAAGGTAAGATTCCCTGCCTAAATACACAGATAATTGTGCTATGACTTAGAAGTTTGCTTTATCAAAGTCAGACGAACTTACTTGTTGCTGGGCTGGACTGGAAGAGTGCAGTCCTGTTACTGTCAGGACATGATCAGCCAAGATTAATTATTTTGGATTGCCTCCTAAGGCTACTTGGAAGATTCCTACATATGTTAAGCTTTCAGCCTGCCTTCTGACATCTCAACATTAGGCATGACTAATATATTTCAGGACTGGATTTTACAGAGTGTTACGATAATCTGCGGTCAACAACACCATAATGTTGTGTCTATCACAGCAAAAACAGAGTATTAATGGAGCCATTAATCACCATCAAAACTGTATTAAGAGTGAAGGTAGCCAAAAAGAGCTTAACTGACAGCAAGTGGCCATAAACCTGTCCAAAAACTAATTTGATTACCACCATACCAGCATCTGTGCCTCTTATGAGGGTTCATTTTTTGATGAAATTAAGTAGACAAGCCATTCATGCGTATAATAGACATCTAAATCATGGTAAACATGTTCCTGGCAACAGAAGTAGTTAAAGAAAGTGTGAAACTGTTTGGTAGGGTGTGTTTTGTACACATTAAATTGAAGGCATTTTCTCCTTCTTTGCTTTCTCCTATAACAGTTGGTTTCCAATAGTCAAAGCCATATTATGCTCAACCACATTGATGCCAAATATTGCAAGTGAGAAGATTTTTCTCCCTGCAGACAGGACTTTAAAGCAAGGGAGTGTTGACAAGTTACAAGAAAAAATGTATTGTCAGTTTGAAGACTTGCTCTTTACCAGTTCTAAATCCGCATAAGCAGTCTGTTTTCTTGAGAAGCAGTGGGATCAATTAGGTGCTGGAAGACTATCATATCTGGGCTGCAAGAATCCAAATGATCACCAAACAGAGGTAAAATATTTTAGGTAAAATGGTAAAGTGTTTGGTATCTCCCTATGCCATCTACTACTCGCAGGGAGTTTTCCTGCCAAATATGATAGCTATTGAGAGATAGTGCAGGGATGGCAAGATATCGTTCTCCAGGTGTTGAATTCCTACCATCTCTAACCACTGTGGACAATACTGAAGGATAATTGAAACTGCAATCAAATAACATCTGGAAGGCAAGGTCTTGGCCAATCCATCATACAGAATGCCAGGGACTGCTTATGTATAGGTTAGTTAAATGACTATATGTTTACCAATAGGTCTCTAGAATAAAGGCTATACAGCACCTGGTTTCCACCAAACTCACTGAAAGATTATTCCCATTATTGCCAGTCTCTTGCACAATAATTCTGTCAGATCTATCAATGCATAGCAGTGTAACCATAAACCTTCTGATTGGAGCACTGGAATGGTTTGGAGTGCTGTCTCATCCTTTTTTACATTAGCGATCTAAAATGGTTTTGTATCTGCTCCTATCTTAGATTAACCTTGCCTGATCTGGGGCTGCGCCATCTCTAATTTTAGCCATGTTAGTTTGGAATTAGGTTTGCAGAAATTCACATGTGATGGGACATGGAGTCATGAGATGTTTATCTGCTCAAATCTTTTTAAAAAATTGCACCTCACATTTTTGCCAGATTTGGCAAGGATCGTTTTATTGATTAATATGATTTATACTCTATTTTTTTTTACTGAGGAGCTCAAAATGGTATAAATAGTATTCCTTCTTCCTATTTTACCCACAGCAGTTTGGCTTTCAGTTGGGTTGGGTTGATTGAGAGAGATTGACCTAAAATTACCCAAGGAGTTTCATGGGTAAGAAGGGAGTAGAGCATGGTTCTCTTTATTGCAAGACTAATTTCAAAATCTATATAAAACACTTTCTTTGTTACGCTTGCCTGACAAAATTAGAAGAAACTTGGGATAAATTCTACAAATCCGAACTTCTGCAGATCTCTCTACATGTGGCCGCATAAGCTCTGTTTTTTAAAAAAGTATGTTTTTAAAAATCATTGGAATTTTTTGTAAACTGCAGCTACTAAATATGAACTTCACTACTAAACAGTAGTTCCAATGAAACTTTATTTGATTCCTGTGATTTTGGTTTGAATCTTTAATGGATGTGAGCTTGCAGCTGCTTCTTCCTTTTAACTGCTAGTGGGGGTGTGACTTGATTGGGTGGGGGCTTGGCTGTGTTCTGATTGGGAGGGGGTGTGTTCTCATTGGTTGTGGGTTTGGCTGTGTTCTGATTGGTTGGGGGGTTGGCTGTGTTCTGATTGGTTGGGGGGTTGGCTGTGTTCTGATTGGCTGGAGGCGTGTTCTGTTCAGGTGGGGGCTTGGTTGTGCTCAGGTTAGTCTTAGTTGCTGGGGGATTTGAGCTGGTGAGCTGTGATCTTGCTGTTTGGCTTCGAGTTCGTGGTCGTGCTGCATCTTCATGGTGGGGTCAGTTCGCTTCATGTATGGCTCAGAGGGGTTAGAAGTGGGTAGTGATGCAGCTGCAGTGCGATTTCTGGTCCGTGGTCGTGTCTCATCTTCTGTGTGGGTGTGAGTCTGCTTTCTACGTGGAAGTGTGGTGGTGGCATCTTGTGTGGCTCTCAGGGGTATGGGTCTAGTGTCATTCTTCATGTTAGGTACTCGTCTGTTCATGAGGGCGGGTTTCCAAATGGTTGGTAGGCGGGAGGTATCATCTCATTTATTTATGCTGTGTGGGCATTTTTCTATCTCTATGGCTTCTCTGATTATTCTGCTGCTGAAGTGTTCGGTTTTGGCGATAGTTCTGGTATTTTTAAAGTCAATCTCATGTCCTGTGGCTTTGAGGTGTTGGACCAGGGAAGAGGTCGGTTCTTCCTTTTTGATTGAGTTCTTGTGTTCTTCAATGCGTGCACTTATTCTTCTGTTAGTTTGTCCAATATATGTGGTGGGGCAGGCAGTGCAAGGGATTTCGTATACTCCTTGATTTTCTAACTCGATTTTCTCCTTAGGGTTCCTTAGGATGGTGGATATCTTTCTGTTTGTGCAGAATGCTGTCTTAATGTTGTGTTTTTGGAGGATCTTGCTGATTTTGTCTGTAGTGCCTTTTATATGTGGGAGGAGGGCTTTGCCATTCTCTTGTTCTCTGTCTTGGATTTTGGTTGGGGTTTCTTTTTGGATTAGGTGGGTGATCAAGGAGTATACGAAATCAAACACACCCCAACCAGGCACCCAGATGATACCCAGCTTTCTAACTAATGATAGCCGTCCATTTACCCGAAGCCAAGCTGCACTAAAGGCCTCCAATAAAGTAACACAATGTTGCCAGCCAATCAAGATACAAAAAGAGCCCCCCCCCCAAAAAAAACAGACAGAAGACATTAGTAGCAGAACACAGCAAACTCCAAGACCAATAAACACAGACCAAGACTCTCAACCAATCAGGAGGAAAAAAAAACCATTCTGACACAGCAATAGGCTGCCCCAAATTTAAATCTGAAACCACTGTAAAAGTCTGACTCACAGACAAATACTATACAGAAGCCTGATGATGGCAGATGAGATTCTGCTGAAACGTTGCTACAACTTTAAAAGCACCACTACTATGATGTGGGAAAATACCCGAACAAAGCTGAATGCCATATATATATATATATATATATATATATATATATACATATACATATACATATACATATACATATACATATACATATACATATACATATACATATACATATACATATACATATACATACATACACACATACACACATACACACATACACACACACACACACACACACACACATATATATATATATATATATATATATATATATATACACACACACATACATACATATATGTATACATACATATCACAGAAGATGATAACAGCTATTTTTATATAGGTGCCAAAATGATTGACATTGACATCTTCATGTTATCACCAGGAGTCAAAATTCATCTAAGGCAGTGGCCCCCAAGGGACCAGGGACTGATTCTATGTTTGGGCACCAGGAACCAGTTCTGTGGAGAGTGGATTTTCTGTGGACCGGAAGGAGTGTGATTTTGCATGCTACCTGCATCCCATGGATGTGGCTTCACTTGTTCGGGTTGCCCAGTTTCTGGCATGCCATAGATCGGTGCCAGTCCTCGGACTGAGGGTTGGGGACCCCTGATTTAAGGGAAACATACCGATACTTCATTTAGCTGATTATTTAATTCTTTAGAGAATTTCACTCACTTTCTATCCATAGAAACTAAACAACAATATGAAAGACACATAAATCTACAAACAACACATCTTTCCAGACAGCTTGAGTAACATTTATCTCTGTTACTTTTTATGAATCACAGCAATGTTAACAGTGAACATCTTGCATTTGCTGTAAGCAGTGCCTAAAGCCATGGGAAACTGCCTGCCACTCACAAGCTGATGTCGTGTCGGCCTCTCCATCTTACCTGAGTCTGCAGATGGGTCTTTCCCCAGGTGGCTTTGGGCACACGCTCCTCATTAATCATTGCTTAAGTTTCTCTCTAGGGGAAGACCCCAGGTTAGACATCATTTGGAAACAAATTGGGTGAAAAATAGCTCTGACAATAAGGAGCCTTCTCAAAAATCCCTTGTGAAAACAACAGCGGTGTGAAAACAGTCTCTTCCAGGCCTCTAAATGATCTGTCAGTTAGTGGATGACATTATAATCCACTTTTATGCCATGGATAGGAATAAGCCTGCTTTAGCACTCCCTTTGATTTGTACATTGATTTTAAAGCTTTAGTAGCAATAAAAAATGAAATTCAGCAGCAAAAGCACTTAATGGGCCTAACAGAATCCACCACAAGATAATTTTAGGCCATAGAAATTGAAGGGATACCAAAGAAGAAATAATAATATTATTGAGGATGATGATGATTGAAAGATCATTCTTTCTCAGTCTGTGCTTCTGTGTCCCATAGAACAGGGGTCGCCAAACTTTTGGACTTCAGGAACCACCAAACTCATAATTTTAAATCCCAGGGACCACTAAGCGGTTCTGTGGGCGTGGCCTAATTTGTTGGTGTGGCTTGGTGGTCATGTGACTGGCTGGGCATGGCTTGTATGTAAATATTGTACATATTTATATAAATATAGATTTTTTTATTAAAAAAGAGCAACTTTTACCCAAAAGCAGGCAAAGCAGGCAGGCAGATTGAGTTGCATGAACCTGCGGGCCATGTGGACAGTACAGCTTTGTTTTTCTGCGTAGCCTGGATTAATTGCTTTGGGGGGGGTGCTCTGGGGATGAGATTTCTCTGCAGCCCACCAAAATTTTCTCACGGCCAACCAGTTGGCGACCGCTGCCATAGAATACGTACATGTAAAGCCAATTCACTTCAGTGAATTATTTTAAAGTATATTTTAAATACGTCCATTGAATGAACCTAGTACATTTCTGCAGCATTTGGTTGGCCTGAGTACATTTTAGAAAAGCTTGTTAAATGCTCCACTAGCAACCTAACAGGGGAATGCTTTTCAGCAAGTTCATTTGGTTCTGCAAAGTGCTTCCCTTTGTTGCATTCTGTCCATGCTTAATTTTAATTTTAAATGTGTTTAGAATTATCTCCATTATGCTTTAATATGACTTACTTCCAGGTCATTTTACAGCAAATTTCTGCCACTATCTGCAGGAACTAAATGAATCTCTAACTGGAACTAATCGCTAGAATAGTCCAATATTTTAAGCCAAAGAAACAACAAACAGTGGTATCTCAGATTGTTTCATTTCATATTCAGCAGTAGCCAAAATATCTTAATTGAGAGATTAGAGTTGGATCAATTTGCTTCCAAGAGCACATAGACTGTTTTCTTTTTCCAAGGCTTGTAGAACCTGATTTAAATTTAGTTCACCTTGTTTGTTTGTTTGTTTTTGTTGTTGTTATTTTAGTTTTGGCCTAATGCAATGCATACACCAGTAATAGTGCTTTGTAAACCAGACTATGGTTTAATAATTTGTGTGACTCGTGCCACTATGATTATGCATTAAATTAAAAAAGGAAAAAAAATACTTGGCACAATGTAACTCAGCCGATGAATTATATTACTGCTAGGACTGCATAAGTTATTTATTCATTCTGATTTTTTTCAACTTATTCTGATTTCACAATAATAACACTCTCAAGAAATTTATACATACAGTATCAGGAAAAATCTTTATTAGTCCAATTTTCTAATAAAATTGTTTTAAACGATTGCTCAGTTTTGGGCATTTGAAATCTCAAGATTAGTTCATTACAATGTGTTTTAGAGGTGCCTTCCCTTGAACATATTTTGGAAGCAATGGATGGGGAATGTTGCAGCTGCTTTGCTTATCATACATACAACTCCACTACTGGGAGCTGTGTACTGCTGTCAACTAGCCATTGAATGAACAAACAAGCCATTTTCAAAGTTTGGCTCTTGACTTATACCTAGAGGTCTTCAACAGCTCAGGAACAGACTACCTAAAGAATTGATTGCTTCGATAGAGAATTACCTGTAATTGTGCTGAAGATGCATCTAACTACAGCCTGAAGTTGTTGATGTCTCTAGATTAGT
This sequence comes from Hydrophis major, assembly GCA_033807585.1. Taxonomy (NCBI): domain Eukaryota; kingdom Metazoa; phylum Chordata; class Lepidosauria; order Squamata; family Elapidae; genus Hydrophis; species Hydrophis major. Next base: position 322,167,408 of record CM066328.1, on the reverse strand, counting down.
TGTCCAGGCATTACTTCTAGCTGACTTCATATGTGACATAGTAGGCCACTAAAACTTTATTCAGGACTAGGGAAAGCCTATGCAAGCTCTTTCCTATATTCCCACCTGTCCAGAAGTCATTCATCCAATTGTTATTATTTCAAAAGTCTAAAATAGGCTGCACGACTAACTATATATTAGGCATCTGACATGTGAGGTGCAAAAATCCAGATCCACCAAATGACAGCAAAGAGGTGAGGAAGGCTCTTTGCCGCCATCTAGTGGTTTCCCCCACTTTTGCAACTCAGATATGGGATGCCTACATACTCTATACCGTATTCTATAATTTATGATTGAGCCAGTTTAATGAGGTGAAGGCCAAGGCTAATTTAAAAACTGATTCAAGGAAGATAAGTAAAGCACCCCAAAGACCTTATCTACACTTTTAAGTTCTCCTGTGTGTCTGTATCATCTCCTGTGTGATGTTATTGTTCCATTTTCTTTTCTCAGTGATATTATTTTCAGGTCTAAAATAAATATTCCTGAAAGCTATTACACAAAGGGTTTCTGCAGCATTTAGTGTTGACTAAAGACAGGAGTCATACTTGCCATACCGATTGATAATCAGTTCTAAAACAATAGGCTAATGCGTAGGTACTGCTACTTCAAAATGTTCATGTACTTCTCTTGATATAGGCATATCTCTGATGGCTGCTGGAGATACTGGAGATACCCTGGATGCAGAAAGTCTACTTGTCATGCAGAATTAGGGAGATGGTGAGGAAGCTGTGGAAAAGTCACTGAGTAAGGAGATTTATCACTTTATTTGACAGTCTGCTATTAACTAAACTGGGCATGACACTTCTGGGACCAGGAACCATCAGTTTGACATCAGCTAGTAAGAACACATGCTTTTCATGGCAACATGTATCACCCACCTCATTTCGAAACAAGAACTGAATTTTAAATCTAAGACTCCATCGAGTCTCACTGAGGAAAGGTGACTAAAGTTGGTAGGACTGAGAATTTTCTTTTGCAGGGGAGGATAGGAAAATGACCTCCCTAGATGGCATAGCAAGGGAATGCATTGGCTGTATAGCTCTGTCTGTCTGGTCATTAGGCTTTCTAATGAAGAGAAACAGTTTGCTTAATCTTAATAGACTAGCAGGAGAGACAGCTTCTTATTATCTAAATAAGGACAGCAAATGTGTTCCAGTCCTAGACAACATAAAATTAACTCTTTCACAACATTATGAAGAGTGCCCAGAATATGTCTATACTTTCAGGGTTTTTTCTCCTATATACTCATTTTTGCCATATTTTTTTTTCCTATTTTTGCTATAGATGTCAGTTGGGCAATCTGACTTTTGGTCAGTGAGAATTATTTTGCTTTTTATTAAAGTCATTGCTGAAGTGAAGGCAAAAGCTATACACCAAGACAGGAGTCCCGTGCACTCTTAAACATTTTGAGCAGATATGCACAGGAATGTGATGTTGTATTAGATTTCAAAGCACTCTCAGCCCAAAAGTTTTAAGTACCCAGGATTGCATGGAACCCACAGTCTCTTTCTGCTGCATCCAGTTAATTATTGGTTTTCATGTGCTGATATTTAAAGTTTTCTCTTTTTTTTTCTTTTTAAAACCACTTCATGAAGGAGAGGAAGGGAGTTTTAATCACATGTGATTGGGGAGAATATTTAAGGCTTTCCTTTCTGCATAAGATGCTTTTGACTAGCACATATAAAGCTTCATGTAAACTGAGTTCAACTCCTGAGGTATTTATAGGCACATCCGTGTAGTTTTCTTGACAACAATAGAAAAATGATTTGTATTGTTTTCTTTCAAGATATCCCATCACTTCTTAATCTAGCCTACAAGCATGGATTTCTTTGATAGTTTTAGTTACTCTACTTTTTACTGGGCCTAATTCTCTGTCATTTCAGACTCCGAACAAAGTTATTCAGGACCTGCTGAGATGCTCCTGCCTCTTTACATCTATGAAAGAGGAAACATAGAAGGAAACTGCAGGCTATGTAGCCAATAATATAGTTTAGAAGTTTTGTCATTTTATAGATGTCCCAAGATGCTTTTTCAAAAGGCAACTAGACTTTCTTTGTTTTTGCTTGAAGACATTTTGCTTCTTATCCAAGAAATTTGTTCAATTCTAATCTGAACTGAAGAAACTTTTTGGATGAGAAATGAAACAACTTCAAGCAAAAATAAAGAAAGTTCAAATGGCTTTTGAAAGACCACCTCTGGGACAACCATGACCTGGATGTCTGAGAATTTCCATGGATAACCCAATGTCCCACTCCTTTGCACCCATAATTCAAAACTGAATAAATATTATCCTAATTCATTTTCTTTTTGATGCAGCCCCAATCCACTTGATTTCCATGGATTTTTAGCCTTTGTTCCTTGAAATGAAGCAATTTGGTGGGAACCAGGGTACACTTAATAGCTGAGGCTTAATCTCCTCCTGCCTTACCTGGATTTAAGTGCACTAAACACAATGGGATATACTTTCAAATAAATGGGTATGGGGTTGTGTTGATCAGAATTTACTTAGGCATTCCTCAATCCATTGTTCTTTGGACATAGCAGAATTTCTAGCTAATGTAGGCAACAGATAGAAGTTGTAAAAGATGATGTCCAAACACACCCACAAATCATCAGGTTGGGGAAACAGAACTAGAAACATTAATGGTTGCTACCACCTAAAAGCAAAATAGTACATCAGATATAATGAAACAAAGTTAAACTTTATGCCCATAACATTTCTTATAAATGTCAATATTTTCCAGCAATCTTCACTGAGAACATTGAGTGACAAGCCTGAGGAGTTGCCATTACCATCTCCATTACTTATTCAGAAGTTTTTCTTGCAACGTTGGCAGGCAAGACAAATAGGGGAGACATGCTGCTTCTAGAATGTTCATATTCTTCCAAGAGGAAAACACTTTTCCATCTATGTTTTAACATAGCAAGGAAGAACACAGAATAAACCAGAAAGACTGAGGGGAAGGGGGAGGGAGGAAAAGAAAAGGAAGGCGGGGAGAGGGAGTTCCTTTGTATCTGCATCCAATATGGTTACCTTTGATTCTTCATTCTCCACAGTCAAGGGCTCCCCATGGGTTCTCATCTGTTACCCAGCCGCAGCCATACCTGCCTGGCTGTGTGAATGTGGCTTGCTGTCAGCTATGGATGAGGCTAACAGATCACATCTATCTCCCAGGCACTCTGTGAGCTCACAGAGGGCTCCAAGATCAAAAGTACCGGGGGTGGGGAAGGTCTATTTCTGTATTGTCTGTTGCCCATTGTATGGACGCTGGAGGTCAAAACCATCCAGCACTCTTGCTTTGAGCAGATAGGTTCGTGTGTGAGACAAAGTGAAAGAGGGTCAATAGGAGCAGGGGCCAGGAGAGGCAATATTTTGCGGCTTCTGATTTTGGGAAATGACTCTGATGAGCAGCCGCTCACAACCACAATGGCACACAAATAAGACATAGGTCTGTGAGGTACCTTCTTTGAGATTTGGTGTCCATATAAGATAAATTTGACTCTGGTAAGAACAATATAGTTTTGGTCTACATATGAAGAACGAAGTGATGTAAAGAAATAGAATGAAACGCTTAATGGCCAGTCATGGCTACCAGGCTAATTTAAAACAATCAACATAATTAAAATGATATAATTGTGCTTGCTGTAAAGGAAAATTACACAGCCCTTTCAAAACTAGCAAAAGAAAAATGGTGGGTGGATTGACATCTAGTGGTTTATGAAAAATTTAGAAGAAATTATCTGAGAAATGCAAACTATGGTATATACATACTTGATGGCCAGTATGTGTCAGCTAAAATCAAAATTCATCTGGTTTGGGTTTGCTGGTTGTTGTTTTGTTGTTGTTGTTTTTGTTTCTTTTTAAAAGATCCCTTTTTCATTTTTAGTATTTGAATTAAGAGAGGAGTTTCCTAATTAGCAACACACTTCTGTTTTTTGCAGGTTCAAGAATAATCTATGGAAAGTGACTAGGTTATTTGGACTAAATAAATTATGGGGATTTTAATCATGGTATAATGAGGTAATTTTCATTTAGATAATATTCACTGAATTCAACAAAAATTGCCTGATATATTGTTTTTTTTTAAATGTTTCAATTACTTTCTGCAAACTTTTTTTGTTAAGGTCATTGTAGGCAATTTGCACACACACCTTAAAAATATGTGGCACATTAAATAGATTTTAATGTGTCTTTTATGTTTGGTGCCTCCTGGTTTCCCTCATGTTGCCTAGAAATGTCCAAAATTCATAATCAAATGCTTTTCTAATACTTTTTATCTATATATTGTGCCTCTTTCACAGTTTTCTTTATTTTTAAAGAAAATTATTTGCCTCAGTATTGTTCCCTCCCCATTCCTCCCATATCTCCAAGTTCATTTTCCTTTTCTTCTTGCTTTCTTCCATACAACTTTCACTTTGTGAAAATAGTTCAGTGAAAAAAAGAAAAGATTTGCTGTCCCATTTGTTCCGCACTGCCCCATAAAAAGCAAATATTTTCAGGTTGACTGAAAGTTTAACTTTGTTATTTTTTTTTATTTTTAAAGAAAATCCAGCGTGACCTGGCACGTGTTGCTTTCCATGTCTGTTAACAAATTACTTGGTTTTTTACCCTAACTTAACTGCAGAAATTTAACCCTAACTTAACTGCAGAAATTTCCCCATGTATTATTTCACTGTAGGATGACTTCACAGATAAATAATCAAGTGTTGTTAAACTTTGCAAAGGAGACTTTCATTAACTTGGACCAGATTATTTCAATCTGTAATTTGGCAAAGTGTGTTCCAGAACTGAGCCCTGCATTTTTGTGTATACAGAGAGCAAAAGCTAGCAAGCATCCTACCCAATCACAATTATGCACAGTTGCCCTGCAAAACATCCTCTCTATTCTGCATCACTTTGTAGGTTTCCTTTGTTTAATCAGTGCCCTGCTTTGGAGAATGCTGTCTATTCTGCCAAGAGAATAACCTAAAAGTGACTAACCTGTGATAGCTGGATGGACAAGTCATGGTGTCTCTTCCCAGGTTGTTATTGTCTCATTCCATCGATGGAACTTCTGCAAAAAGCCTCTTAAAATACCAACCACTCTTTGCCTTGGGAGAGATGAAGAATTCCTTTTTATGAATGCTACATGGTCTGTCGAAAACCATAGAATGTCCTTCATCTCTATAGCCATCACCTTGCAAAACAATAACTTCTTTTTTTCATTTATATGCTGGTGACATTCCTCTATGAAGGTCTTGAATGTTGAACTGGTCATGCATGGGATTGCCCCTGTCTGTGAACCCCCTTTTTAGTGTCTCTATCGTGCCATTTAATTTTCAAAAGCGAGAAATATTGTAGAGTTGTAAATCTCTTGCTTTTCTTTAACCAGGCCATAATCCATCCCATTTTATATGTCCCAGCTTTCAAAAGTGATTTAAAAACAGGCAGACTGCTGCACATTTCCTGGCAGGTGGTCAGACAAGAAAATCTGAGTCAATTCAAGGTGAGCTCTGTTTGTTTATTGGTGAGTGTAGTTGTTGTGGTACCTTTTTTTTTATATCACTGCTGAGGTTTTGTAATAAACTTCCCTTATCACAGAATGCCAATCTTACAGGGGAACTTTAATTTGTCATCCTGAAATGCATTCAGTATAAAAGAGAAGAGATAAATATTGTACTTTAATTTTATTTAAATACTTTCATTTTATTTTCACAAACATGTACTCATTTTGAACTGAAAACACTACTGTCAAATATTATAAACCATTTACTCACATTGATTTGCATATGTGAATATATACTTCGAGACTAACAATGGCTTGACAATGGAAATGTGAGGCAAGCTTTAATAGGATAATGACATGCACATAATTGATGTATACACTGTAGTTTCACTGGGTCGGGAAATAATTTTGTATTTTCTGATTTAGAGATGAATTATCTCAAATTACCTTGCAAATTAATAAAGGAGCAGAGTAACAATAGGGAATGATAAACTCAGACAAGGCATTCAAGTTTTAAAAGTTTGCAAGTACATTTTATGCACACATACATCCATGGTTCATATATTCAAAGGAAAAAAAAATTAGGTAGCAGGCCTGCTCCCTACTTTATAGACCAGCACATAATGCATTTTAATTTAGAGATTAAAAAATATGGGATAAATGAGATTGTACTTTAAAATTAAAATAAAGAGATACAAAGGTAGAGGGGAATTGTGCACTAGGGAAATAGTAGGTCTGGAATGGTTAAAAATCTGAGTATTAAAATGATGGGCTTTAAAAATTGTGCTACACACAGCAATTAAAATCTGAAAATCCTTCTGTTGGCACTAACAGGACATTTTAAAAAGTGATATATTTTTTTAGGAGTTAGTTGGAAGTACACTCTGACTAAATAAAAAAAACTGACATCTAAACAGATGAGTAACCTGTTAAGTTTGAGCATGGGTGAGAAAGAATGGAGACAAGTTTCTGAACGGTGAACTTCAGCTCTTTATTTATATCGTGACTTGCTCTCTTAATATCAGTAAAACCCGCCTTATATAGGCAAACCTTGTAACATTTAACCAATAACAAGCTAGGAATGCTAGCTTTCATAACCAATAAGAACTCTCTGTTAAGGGCCAATCGGATTCCCGGAACGGGCCAATCCGGTCCGGCCACTTAACAGCCAATCAGAAGTGCAGGGCCAGAACCCTGCACTTACTCCAAGCTCACACTTTATTAATTATATTGCATACACAACACCCCTTCCCCCTGGCTTCTTAGTTCAGGGCGCAGTTACATAGTCCCTTAAATAGGACGGTTGTCTTTTTAGTCTCTTTGATTTTCGTTGTATCGTCTGGTTGCAATCTCGCTGAGGTAGATCGTTGTCTGGCAGTGGGGCTGTCTCTGGTTCAGAGTTCACTTCCATGTCGTTGCCCACATTTTCCACAATTCCCTGAGGTGCAGACGTTTCTCCCTCCGGCTCAACTGCCTGAGTTTCAATTAAATCGTCGTTTCCTTCGAACGGGTTTCCTAGGGCTTCATCTTCTTCCCCCCCTCAGTTTGGTCATACGGGAGTTGCGAATTGGCCGCTGCAAGCTGCGACCGTAATTGGTCGATATGCCGTTTCCAAAGTTTATCGTCAAGGCATTCCACGAGGTAGGATCTAGGGCCAGTTACACGTTCTACTGTCGCTTCCACCCACAACGGGTCTCCCGATAGGTTTTTTGCATAAACCAGGTCTCCTACCTGGAAGGTGCAACAGCGGCTGCTGGATCCTAGTGGTTTCTCTGGTTCATACGCAGGGTGCAACTGGTCAAGGTGGGAGTGGAGCTTTCGTCCCATTAGCAGTTCAGCGGGAGTTTTGTTGGTGACGCTATGTGGGGTGATGTGTTGCAAAAAGAGGATTAGGTTGACCTTGTCGTCAATGTTGTCGTAGTCTACCTTTTGCAAGGTTTTCTTCACAAATTGAACCATGCGTTCTGCTCGGCCATTGCTCGCAGGGTGCACAGGCGAGGTGAGTGCATGGCAGATGCCGCGGTCAGCGAGGTACTGCTCGAATGCTAGTGCAGTAAATTGTGGGCCGTTATCGGATACCAGGATGTCTGGCAATCCGTGGGTTGCAAAGAGTCTGTTTAGAATCTTGATGACCGCCTCGGAGGTCATAGTCGTCATGCGATGAATTTCGAACCAATTGGAGTAGGCATCGACGGTAAGCAGGAAGGTGTGGCCCTTGGTTGGCCCCGTGAAATCCAGGTGAATTCAGGACCAGGGTCCACGTGGTGTCTCCCATTCAGTAGGCATGGCTTTTGGTGGGGCGTTGCTGACTTCTTGGCATTTGGGACAAGCTTTAACCCACTGTTCGATTTGCTTGTCAATGCCCGGCCACCATGCGTAGCTTCGTGCAAGGGCTTTCATTCGCACGATGCCAGGGTGGCCATCGTGCAAAGTTCTCAGCAGCGCTTTTCAGAGCCGTTCTGGAATAACGACTCTATTGCCCCAGATGACACAGCCTTTCTGGGAGAAGAGTTCGGTTTGTCGAGTTTTGAATGGTGTGAAGTCATCTGATAACTGGTCCAATGGCCATCCGCGTTCTACCCAGCCTAGGACTCGTGCTAGGGTGTGGTCGCGTTTGGTTTCTCTCACGATATCTCGGGCGGTCAGTGGAGGCGAGTTGACCGCTTCGATTTGCAACGTGGTTATCGTTGGTGCCGGATCATCAAGAGTCTCTGGAAGCGGTGCTCGGCTCAATGCGTCGGCGTGGGGAATGGCTTTCCCCAGGCGGTATTGCAGCCGATAGTTATAAGCAGCTAAGAATTCTGACCATCGGGTCATCCTAGGGGATAATATGTAGGGAGTCGGCTTATCTCCGGCTATTATCCCTAACAAAGGCTTGTGGTCAGTCACAATTGTAAAAACCCTACCATACAAGTATTCGTGAAATCTTTTCACAGCTGAGACAATTGCGAGGGCTTCTTTATCAATTTGTCCATAGTTCCGCTCCGTTTTTGAAAGAGTCTTTTAAAAATATGCAACAGGGGCTTCGTTCCCATTAGGCAGTACGTGGCTCAAAATGGCGCCCACCCCGAAAGGCGATGCATCACAGGTTATAACTGACGGCAAAGTCTCATTATACTGCATGAGTACAGAGTCAGAAGTCAGCAGTTTTATAACATTTCGGAATGCCTGTTCTTCACGGTAACCCCATAGCCAATTTGCTCTTTTATCTAACAATCAGTGTAATGCAGGGGTGGGCAAACTACGGCCCGCGGGCCACATCCGGCCCATTGGTCTTTTTAATCCGGCCCGCCAAAGATTGGGACAGAATTAAGGTTTGATTTGAATGATTGCATTCATTTGATTTTGACTTGGAATGACAGGCATTTCGACACCAGGCGGCAGCCCATCTGTCAAATTTTAAAAGTCGATGAGGCCCCAGAGCCAAAAAGTTTGCCCACCCCTGGTGTAATGGTTCAGTGACAGTTGCTTTGTGCAGTAAAAATACATTATAAAAATTGATGAGGCCTAGGAACGCCTGGAGATCGGCCTTGTTTCGTGGCCTGGGAGCATTTTTGATCGCTTTTAATTTACTTTCGGTAGGGTGAATGCCCTGGCTATCAATCAGGTACCCTAAAAACTCAACACTGTCAGTACACAATTTACATTTGTTTTTTTTAACCTTAAGACCGGCCTCTTGGAATTTTTTTAGGACTAATTTTAACCGGTCCTGTAAGATTTTTTTTGTAGGGGCTGCAATTAATACATCGTCAAAATAGGGGAGCACGCCTTTAATCCCTTGCAATAACCTTTCCATAAGGCTCTGAAAAATCCCCGGGGCTACACTTACTCCGAATTGCAGCCGGGTACATTTAAAGGCACCTCGGTGCATTATAATAGTTTGGGTCTGTGCCGTTTTTTCATCTACTGGTAATTGCTGATATGCCTGAGCTAAATCCAATTTAGCGAAAACTTTCCCGCCCCCCAGGGAATGGAGAAGGTGCTGCACCACCGGAACTGGATACGCGTTCTGCTGCAGGGCGTGGTTCAAAGTGGCCCGGTAGTCCCCACAAATTCGGATTGACCCATCTGGCTTAATGGGTGTTACAATAGGGGTTTCCCATGGGGAGTGATCGATGGGCTCCAACACCCCCTGAGCTATCAGTTTGTCGAGTTCTTCATCAATTTTCGATTTTAAGGCCAATGGAACTCGACAGGGCTTTAGGCGAATGGGAGCTATTTTTGGATCTAAGCTGAATGAGATCGGGGTCCCCTTGTACTTGCCTAAGCTGTCCGCGAAGACATCCCTGAACTCAGAAATAAGGTCTTCCTCCCAGTCACAGCCACTGACTCGGTTTACGCCGGCCACTTCAATGCCGAGTGGCGCGAACCATTGGAGGCCCAGTAGGCTAGGCCTATCTCTATCGATGACCGTTAAAGGTAAGTACGCTGTGTGCTTCTTGAAGGAGACTCGGACTCGGCAGGACCCGACGACGGGGATTCAATTCCCCTGGTAATCCTTGAGGATGAGGCGTTGGAAACGGAGATCTTGGCATTGAATTGTGGGGATGAGTTGCTTAAGTGTCTTCCAAAACACCATCGAGAGGGACGATCCCGAGTCGACCTCCATGTGGCAAGGCTGGTTCTCGATGGCTACCGTGACTTGGATTTTCTTAGTGTCCAAGGCTGAGGCGTGACCAATAGTAATAGTATGGTGAGCCTCTTCTCTTTGCAAAACTCGATTTCTGTAGGAGTGGTTTACTGGCTCTCGCCTTACAGGATGGTTTCCTGTTGATTGGCGATAGTTAGTCCCTTTTGAGGCCTGGCTGGGTCTTGGCAAGCTGCGGCAGACCCGTCCGATGTAGCCTCATTTCCCGCACTCATGGCAGAGTGCGTCGCGGAATTTGCACTCGGACCTGGCATGGTTGGCTCCACATCCAGCGCAAGGGCGTAAGGGCTTCGGGTGAGGGTCCCGGTCAGACCGCAGTCGATGGACCCCTTCTTCGTCACTGTCTGACGATGAAGAGAGGTCCTCATGGTGCGCTGTTGCGAGCTGCCCTCCTGAACTAGGTGAGATTTCGCTGGCCGGTGGTGGTACCGGAGTGTGGTTTCGGCGTAGTTGTGCAGCCGACTTCTTGGTTGCTTCGGTAGCATCGGCAATGGCGTCAGCAAGGCTGATGTCACCTTTCGCCATCAGCTTGCTTTGGACGCCTGATGCATCCAATCCCAGAACTATGCGGTCTCTTAGTGCTTCTTCTAGATCGGTGAATCCGCAGAGGCCTCCCAAATTTCGGAGGTCTGCTATGAAGTCGGCCACGCTTTCTCCTTTTCGCTGGCTTCTTTGATAAAACTCGTGGTGTCTCACAAGCGTAGGCATGGTCGGAGCGTAGTGGTCTCGCAGGATAGGTTCGAGGTTGCCCCAATCCATGGCCTTCACTTCTCGGGGTTTGGCTAGTGCTTTAGCCATCTTAAATACGGTTGGACCGCAATGTATAAGGAACACCACCTGTTTCTTTCCTGGTGTGGCGTCCTTTAAATTGTTCGTCTCTAGGAACATTTGGAAACGATCCATGTAGGACTCCCAGTCCTCTTGGGTTGGATCGAATGGAGCGGGTGGTATGATGCTGCCGGACATGGTTCCGTTGTTGGCGTCGTCTGTCACGTGCTCAGTGTTCTTCGAAGTTTCGTTGGTTCAGATGTCTCCACATCCTACCCTCGTCGCCAGTGTTAAGTTTGAGCATGGGCGAGAAAGAATGGAGACAAGTTTCTGAACGGTGAACTTCAGCTCTTTATTTACATCGTGACTTGCTCTCTTAATATCAGTAAAACCTGCCTTATATAGGCAAACCTTGTAACGTTTAACCAATAACAAGCTAGGAACGCTAGCTTTTATAACCAATAAGAACTCTCTGTTAAGGGCCAATCGGATTCCCCGGAACGGGCCAATCCGGTCCGGCCACTTAACAGCCAATCAGAAGTGCAGGGCCAGAACCCTGCACTTACTCCAAGCTCACACTTTATTAATTATATTGCATACACAACATAACCCTTGAGTCAGAAATTATCTAGATGCATAAGGAGCTTGCATCCTATTAGCAACCTATTATACAAAGACAGGTAATCCTCAACTTACAACCACAATTAAGCCAAGAATTTATGTTGCTAAGTGAGAAATTTGTTAAGTGAGTTTTGCTCCATTTTATGACTTTTCTCGCCATATTTGTTATGTGGTATTGGTATTGGTATTGTTTATTTAATTGAATAATCATAAGACCTTATCAATAACATAACGTAAGTAGATAACAAGACAAAATGCAGAAAAGTTAGATATATAAGAATACAGTAATAAAAACATATGTGGAAAACCAGGGAGTCAGAAATTGGATAATAGATCACTCTTGCAGGATACACCAATTTGTTCAATATATTGTGTTCTTAGGACCGCTGCCTTGATTATAACCTTAGCAGTCCTATGAACAATGTGTACATTAGAGGCACGGAGGAAATATAACAATCAGTGGTTTGATTCCCAGTGGGCTGTTCTTTCCAGTAGAAATGATAAATATTTAAACCTAATGGGGGCATATATTTGGCAGTTGAATAAGATGTGGGAAATATCTTCAATGGCAGATGAACCACATAAGCATCTCGTGGTATGGTACATGGTGAAAGCACCCATGTCTAGACATGGAATTCCGTAACTCAAATCTGGCTCTGGTATAGGCTCTTCTCTGTAATTGTGGCATACCCACTGAAAGATATTTTTCAGGTTGGAAGATGTTTTTATTCTTAGCCAACCATCTTATAGATCTGTTTTTTGTTAATAATTCCATGTCAATCTGGGCACTAATATCCAAGACTCTCTGTTTAAAAATGTCCCTTGCCTGGGAAGCCCTTGACAATAAATATTGGGTAGAAATGTCTTAAGATGGCTCTGTGGAGTTGACTGGCCCAGGAGTTAAATTGGAACTTATTTAACTGTTCAGTTAGGCATAGTTTGGGAAGTCTATCTGAATCCATTGATTGTATCTTTAGCCAGTATGTAAATGTTTTAATTATGAAGTGGCTATGTAAGGAGTGGATACCCAATTCCGTTCTGACTGCTGAAGCAGAAATGTTCTTATCAGTCCCCCGGGTCTGTGTTTGTTCAAGTGGGGAGGCTTTATTTAAACCCCACAGTTCTGTACCATATGTCAGCATTGGAACTATTTTTGCCCTAAATACTTTCAACATAGGGGTCAAAGTGCCTGGGTAATTATGGTTAAATAATTTATATAATATTTTGGTGCTTATCTCAGCTCTTAATGCACTACTTTTAAAGTGGTTAAACCAAGATCCTGTATTAGTAAAGACCACTCCTAAGTAGATGTAAGAATTTACTTGTTCGATTGACTCCCCATTAATCTGCCAATTATATTTCCTACTTTTTGTGCTGAAAACCAACACTTTGGATTTGCTTTTATTAATATTTGAGGAATTCAAAGTACAATAGGTATTCAGCTTATGCAATAGTCTCCTCAGGCTTACTTGTGAATGAGCCATTAATACCATGTCATCGGCATATAAAAGAGTATTAATAAATTTATCAAGAATCTTTGGCATATGCAAATCTACTGCATGCAGGAATCCTGGTAAGTCATTGACATAGAGATTGAAAAGCACTGGGGCTAAAATGCAGCCCTGTCTTATGCCAATATTGGTAGGTATGCCCTTAGACAGGGCTATTTGTTAAGTGAATCACTGCATTTTTTAAATTAGTGACACGTTTGTTAAGTGAATCTGGCTTCCCCATTGACTTTGCTTGTCAGAAGGTTGTAAAAAATGATCACATGACTTGGGGACACTGCAAACATTGTAAATATGAACCAGTTGTCAAGTATCCAAATGTAAATCATGTGACCATGGGGGTGGGACAACAGTTATAAGTGTCAGTGTTCCAGGAAACCTCTATTCCAATCAGTAACTCCGAGACAAACATATCTTAAAAATACCTTTATTAGAATAGCCCCTGGCACATCTGTGGAAACCAGAATCTAAAAGTTTTTTGGCTTTCCACAATTTCTCAACCTACAAATCCATCCCCTCTTGGTCGTCATCACTTCACATGGCCCAATCATGATCTGTCCAAAAGTCAGATCCTTATTTCATCCTGCACCATACTCCATGACCTTGAACCAATAAAAGAATTTTATTTTGTCTACTTAGAGCTACTTAATTGAAATCACCTCCCTTCCACTCTCCCAGGTTATGTGGCAATGTGGAATATGGCTTCCAAAGCTCACAATAAGTGTGAAAAATGGTCATAACTTTTTTCAGTACCATTGTAACTTTGAATGATGACTAAACAAACCATTGTAAGTTGAGGACTACCTGTACTGTAAGCAATGCCTGCAATAAACATTCATCCTATTGTTAAGTGTGTCATTTGTAGAAAGGTACTTTTAGGACAGAAGGGAAAGGAAAAAGAGAGAGGAAACGCTTCTCATCTCTGGTGCTCCCTTTGTCTTTACTGATATTTTGCTTTATTATTTATTGTTTTATTTAGTTATAGATTCATGGAAAATGTATGGGTGGCAGTATCTTCAAATCATTTCTAGAGAAAGGGTGTTCTCTGGCCTTCCAGAAAGCCCTCATTCTTTAAGTTCTCTGGCCTTCTGGAAAGTTCTCATCAAAGAAGCAATTTCAAAGCCCTGGCACCAAAGGAATCTCCAGAGATGGGAGAAGAGGCTTAGGAGGTAAGTATTGCTCTTTTCTGCTGGGTTGTCTTTTCCTCCCCTACCTCTCTCAATGAGAATGCCATGTTGCAAGTATGGGGCTTTTTTCAACCCAGCTAGGATTAGCATGTGTTTTGGAGGCCTATTGTCAAGTCCTTTTCGCATTTATCACTCTCTTTCCTCTCCTCAGAGTTAACTAATACAATGCTGACACAACATTCCTTATCCATTCATTCTTATGATTTCACAAGACAATATTTTGCATGCTTTTTCTTGTTAATTTTTTAAATTAAATTCTACACTTCTGATTGTTGCTCATTACCCTTTTATAAGTATGAGGATTGCCAACATGATCACCAATGACAGATATGGCACAAGAAGAAGAAGTATGAAGCTATATATATATATTGAAAATTAATTAGAATTAAGTTCTACAACACAACCCTGAAATGTTGTGTTTGCTTTAAAACTAACATTGAGTTGACTCCTGAAAGCAGACACCTCATTTTGCAGAATCACTTGGCAACTTGAAAAAAAGACATGCTGGTTTAATGATGAGCAGAGTGGTGCTCTGCTTGAACAAGATCTGAAGCACCACATCTGAACTATTCTGAGAAAAAACACAGTGTGCACCATTTTGCTATATGTATGGTGACAATTAAAACATTATTGAAACAAGAATAAGCTACAAATTTTCCAAGATACACATTTCTGTTTACTCACAAGAGAGTTTCAGTGGCATAATCAATGTGGCTGATTTAAATCTGCTGAATAAGAATTCTTGTTGGATCCACTAATTATCAATATTGCTTCTAAAAAATTTCCATCAAGTCACTTCAAATGCTTAAAATTAGATTGATTCCTATGTCACCATTATCAAAATAGCCCACATATTCAAGAAGGGGAGGAAAAGAAGGGCACTCTTGTCTTACTTTGCTTTAAAACCACTGTTGTCAGCCTACATATATTTACTTTTCCTGGCCTGTGGCTGAACCATGAAAATTAAAAAACAAACTGCTATTCAACTAGTCATGTCAAAGGTGACCATTCTGCCAGAAGGTTGACTGTGGGGACAAACATTCGCTCCGATCAGAAGTCCTCTTCTGCAGTGATGATGTCTCCACAGTTACATACCTGTCTGCACAAACCTTTAGTTTATCTTGTGGGAAGTCCTAGACGATGCCATCAATCTGAGAGATCTGAGAGGGATGCTCCTTTGACACCTAAACAAAGGCTAGGACTCAGTAAGAAAAACCCCCAAAGCTCCATGATGAACAGAGTCCTTTTGAACTACATGATGTTCACACACAGTCTGCCAGAACAGTCACCATGTTCACATATGAGTGTTGTGCTATAATGAAAGATGGTTCAAGGATGATCCAAGGAAGTTTACCAAACTCACACAGAGTGATAGAATATACATTCTGTTCATACCCACATATATGGGCTAAATTTAAAGGAGAAGGATAATTAGTCACCTACATTAAAACCATTAAAACCTTTCATTTTAGCTTTTCTTTCAAGGGAGGTAGAGATATGGAATGGTTGCCATTTTGCTTTCTTCAGAAAACCTTACCCCAAGATCTATTTTGAAAATTCAGATTGGCGTCTATCATTAAATAATTGCCTTTTGCCACTCCTCAGGGGCTGCCAGAGAACAGAAAAATGAATATTTCCAGAAAATGCAGATTTTGACAAAGGCAGTGAATCACTCCCACAAGATATGACACACGGAAGTCATATATACACAGCAAAAATGAATGAATTGATGAGGCATCTCTCAAGATAAATATCACATTTGCCAAAGAACTGCAAATGTTTTTCCCCCTTCAGCATGCTTCAAATTTTTTCTTCAATTTCTTTGGAAAAAAAATCAAAATCCAAATGAGGAAAAAAAGTAAAATATTTTTCAACAAAACCTCCAAATTACATTTGGCATCT
Organism: Hydrophis major; assembly: GCA_033807585.1. Classification (NCBI taxonomy): domain Eukaryota; kingdom Metazoa; phylum Chordata; class Lepidosauria; order Squamata; family Elapidae; genus Hydrophis; species Hydrophis major. Next base: position 322,151,249 of record CM066328.1, on the reverse strand, counting down.
ATTATCTTCTCTTTATTACAATAACCACAAGATCTAGCAATGTTCAATAACCAAGGCCTCCATCAACTTGAAAATGAAGGGCTTTGTAGTACATTGGCTATTCCAATTCCTCCTTGTATTGCAAAGACTGCACTCTTCTGGGCATGCTCATAGCCCAGACCAAACAGGAGAGGATGGAATTCTCTGTAGCAGTACTGTCACCACTTTACCAAAGCTCTGTTAGAACAACATCTCCCCATATTGTTCCTCTTTTTACTATCTTCAGAAAACATTTCTCCTTGTGTCTTTTTCCTTCCAAATGGAACTGCCAATGCATTTGTCATCCTTCTGACTTGGATGCTACAGGAGAGTCATTATTACCAAATCTGTTTGCATTGTTGGTCAAATTTGTTTCTTTTATTGGTGAATAACTGATCATGAGGTCTTGAGTTCTTAATTAGAAGATCCGAAAGTCTCACCCACATACACCCAAGAATTACATTGATCTGGGTGCATGAATCATCACAATAAGAGCACAAAATATCAACCAGAAATTAGCACTTTCTTCATTATACATAGAGGAACAGAGTAGAACTTAAAGAAGGAATGCAAAAACCATTAAATAAAAAACAACACATCATGCTGTTGATATTGATGTATTCTGGATTCAGACTGAACATGAAATGCCTAAATCTCAGATCTGCCATGAAGCTTACAATGTGACCTGGAGCAAATCATCATCTCCAAAAATAATTTATAAAGTTGTTAAGTAACTAAAATGCTATACTGAAATCTCAGGGAAAGTAATAGGTACACTCATAAAACAGATAATCCATAGGGAGGAAGCAAATGGTCCCATAACAATATGCTCTAAGAAATGCCATTAAATTACAAGATATAAATTGGAGTAAAGATGGAGTCCAACTTCTACAGTACTCAAATAATATCAGATCAAAAGTACAGGTAGTCCTCAGGGTACAACAATTCATTCAGTGATACTTCAAAATTACCATGGTACTTAACAAACGGTGCTTACCATCGGTCCTCACAGTTCTGGCGGTCATAGCATCCCTACAATTACATGATTGCGACTTCTGATATTCCCTGCTGGCTTCCCACAAGCAAAGTCAATAGGGAAGCCAGCAGGAAGCTGTGATTAGGTAAGGTCTTTACTTAACAACCTGCACAGCCTTCAGGTTACAAGAACAACTGGGATTGCCAGAATTGCTATTGTTAAGCAATGCAATCACATGATATCACACTTTATAATTGCATCTCTTAGCAACAGAAATTGCTAACCAGAGACTACCTGTAAATTGATTTGACCATCTTAATTTTTTTTAAAGTTATCTCTTCTTTCAGTGAAAAAAAGGGCAAGCAATATGCTGTAATTTATCTATCGTTATAAGGCCCTACACTTATTTCCCTTGGTGTGTCTTCTAAAAAGACTGCAGAGGATTAGATGCTGTGGCTTTTAGTTACTAAAAATTTTGTTCTACTCATTACAGGAAGGGTTGATGCATTTTAGGCATGCTGAGTTTCATCAACTTGCTTGTCTTTAGCTCAGGGAACACAAATAACTTCCAGGAGATCTGTCATATGATTACAGCCATCCAATCAGAACCTGCAGAAAGGGAAGTAGTTGCCAAAAGAGCAGATATGTCCAAAGTCTGCACCCGTTAAATTTGTGACCTACTAAAATCACTCAGAGATTTATATCACTAATTACTGACTTTGTTTCTGATTTAATCATCCTTTGCTTCACCTTTCAAAAAATATGAGCAAGGAGGACTTAATTTCTCATTATGAAGGCTTTAATCTTAAAGATAAAAGAAATACATGTGACATCACAGCTGGGGGAAAAAGAATTTTTAACTGGAAAATTGGAAATTTGAATGAAAGCTTCCACCGATTATTTGAAATAGTTCATGGAGGTCAAAATATAGATTAAAAATAAAATACATTAGAACACTATAAATATGAGCTTTTGAAGATAAAAGGATGTTGATTTTCTTCAGGAGAAGAGCTCGGCAGATAATATTTGCATCCAAGTCCTTTCCCACCAGCCTTCTACTTGGAATAAGTGTTCCTGCAGGTATCCCATCCTCAAGTCATAAAGGATTATGTGAATTATTTACTTGCTCCTTGGATTGTACCCTGAGACAATCTAGCAGTTGATGTAGATGCCAAAATACTAGTGTTATGTTTGGAGCATGGGCGAGAATGAATGGAGACAAGCCTCGGAACGGTGAACTTCAGCTCTTTATTTACATAGTGACTTCTGGCCTCTATAGTAGTTTTAACCCGCCTTATATAGGCAAACCCCAGTAACTATTAACCAATAACCAATGAGGAGCGCTAGCTCTCATAACCAATAGGAACTCTTTGTTAAGGGCCAATCGGATTCCCCGGAGCAGGCCAATCCGATCCGGCCGTTTAACAACCAATCAGAAGTGCAGGGCCAGAACCCTGCACTTTACTCCAAGCTCACGCTTTATTAAAACTTTATACATTCACAACACCCCTTCCCCCTGGCTTCTGTTTGCAGGGCGCAGTTACATAGTCCTTTAGGTAGGACGGTTGTTTTATTAGTCACTTTCATTTTCGCTGTGTCATTTGGCTGTAATCACGCTGAGGTAGATTGTTGTTTGACAGTGGGGCTATTTCTGGTTCAGAGTTCATTTCCCCGTCGTTGCCCATGTTCTCTGTAATTCCCTGAGGTTCAACTGTTTTCCTCTCTGGTTCCACTTCCTGAGTCTCTATTATACCGTCGTTCCCTTCGAACGGGTTTTCTTCTTCTTGGAATTCATCTTCTTCCACACTCCCCCCCCCTCAGTCTGGTCATAGGGGAGTTCAGGACTGCCCGCCAGAAGCCGCGATCGTAATTGATCAATATGGCGTTTCCATAGCCTATTGTCAAGGCATTGTACAAGGTAGGATCTTGGGCCGGTTACATGAACTACTGTCGCCTCCACCCACAATGGGTTGCCCGATAGGTTTTTAGCGTATACCAAATCTCCTACCTGGAAGGCACTACAGCGGCCGCTGGATCCTAGTGGTTTTTCCGGTTCGTAAGCTGGGTGTAACCGGTCAAGGTGGGAGTGGAGTTTTCGTCCCATTAGCAGTTCAGCGGGAGTTTTGTTGGTGATGCTATGTGGTGTGATGTGTTGTAAAAAAAGGATTCGATTGATCTTGTCGTCAATGTTGTCGTAGTCTACCTTCTGTAAGGTTTTCTTCACAAATTGTACCATGCGTTCTGCTTTGCCATTGGTCGCAGGGTGCGCAGGCGAGGTGAGCGCAGGTCGAATGCCGCGGTCAGCGAGGTACTGCTCGAACAACAGTGCTGTAATTTGGGGCCCGTTATCGGATACCAGGACGTCTGGTAGTCCGTGGGTTGCAAATAGTCTTTCCAAGATTTTGATAACCGCCTCGGAGGTTGTAGTCGTCATGTGATGAATCTCGAGCCAATTTGAATAGGCGTCGATGGTAAGTAGAAAGGTGTGGCCTTTGGTCGGCCCCGCGAAGTCCAAGTGAATTCGGGACCAGGGTCCGCGTGGTGTCTCCCATTCAGTAGGAATGGCTTTAGGTGGGGCGTTGCTCACTTCCTGGCATTTTGGACAAGCTTTAACCCAATGTTTGATTTGCTTGTCAGTGCCCGGCCACCATGCATAGCTTCACACAAGGGCTTTCATTCGCACGATGCCGGGGTGGCCATCGTGCAAGGTTCTCAGAAGCGCTTTCTGGAGTCGTTCTGGGATAACGACTCTATCGCCCCAGATGACACAGCCTTTTTGGGAGAACAACTCGGTTTGTCGAGTCTTGAATGGTGTGAAGTCATCTGCTAATTGGTCCAATGGCCATCCGCGTTGTACCCATCTTAGGACTCACGCTAAGGTGGGGTCGTGTTTGGTTTCTCTCGCGATATCTCGGGTGGTTAATGGCAGCGAGTTGAGTGCCTCAATGTGCAACGTGATTACCGTTGGTGCAGGATCGTCGAGAGTCTCTGGAAACGGTGCTCGGCTCAATGCGTCGGCGTGGGGAATGGCTTTCCCCGGGTGGTATTGCAGCCGATAGTTATAAGCAGCTAAGAATTCTGACCATCGAGTCATCCTAGGGGATAAAATGTAGGGAGTCAGCTTTTCTCCGGCTATTATGCCCAATAATGGTTTGTGGTCAGTCACGATAGTAAAAGCCCGGCCATACACGTACTCATGGAATCTTTTAACGGCTGACACAATTGCGAGGGCTTCTTTATCGATTTGTCCATAATTTCGCTCAGTTTTTGAAAGTGTCTTTGAAAAATATGCAACAGGGGCTTCGTTCCCATTAGGCAGTACATGGCTCAAGATGGCGCCCACTACGAAAGGCGAAGCATCACATGTTATATTTAATGGTAAAGTCTCGTTATACTGCATGAGTACAGAGTCAGAAGTGAGCAGTTTTTTCACGTTGCAGAATGCCTGTTCTTCTCGGTGACCCCATAACCAATTTGCTTTCTTATCTAACAACCGGTGTAATGGTTCAGCGACTGTTGCTTTATGCGGTAAAAATACATTATAAAAATTGATGAGGCCTAGGAACGCCTGGAGATCGGCCTTGTTTCATGGCCTGGGAGCGTTTTTTATCGCCCTTAGTTTACTTTCAGTAGGGTGAATACCCTGGCTATCAATTAGGTACCCTAAAGACTCAACACTGTCAGTACACAATTTACATTTGTTTTTCTTTACTTTAAGACCGGCCTCTTGGAATTTTTTTAGGACTAATTTTAACCGGTCCTGTAAGATTTTTTTTGTAGGGGCTGCAATTAATACATCGTCAAAATAGGGGAGCACGCCCTTAATCCCTTGTAATAACCTCTCCATAAGGCTCTGAAAAATCCCCGGGGCTACGCTAACTCCGAATTGAAGCCGGGTACATTTAAAGGCACCTCGGTGCATCACAATCGTTTGTGCCAGTGATGTCTTTTCATCAACAGGTAGTTGCTGATATGCCTGAGCTAAGTCTAATTTAGCGAAGACTTTTCCGCCCCTCAGGGAGTGGAGGAGATGCTGCACCAACGGCACTGGATATGCGTTCTGCTGCAGGGCATGGTTCAAAGTGGCCGGTAGTCCCCACAAATTCGGATCAACCCGTCTGGCTTAATGGGTGTTACAATTGGGGTTTCCCAGGGGGAGTGATCGATGGGCTCTAACACCCCCTGAGCTATCAGTTTGTCGAGTTGTTCGTCGATTTTCGACTTTAAGGCAAACGGAACTCGATGGGGCTTAAGTCGGATGGGAGCTATCTTTGGGTCTAGACTGAACGAAATTGGGGTCCCCTTGTACTCGCCTAAGCTGTCCGCGAAGACGTCCCTGAACTCATGGATGAGGTCTTCCTCCCAGTCACTTCCGCTGACTTGGTTCATGCCGGCCACTTCAATGCTGAGTGGCACGAACCATTGGAGGCCTAGTAGGCTAGGCCTGTCTCTATCGATGACAGTTAGTGGTAAGTACGCTGTGTGCTTCTTGAAGGAGACTCGGACTCGGCAGGAACCAACGATGGGGATTCGATTCCCTTGGTAGTCCTTGAGGATGAGTCTTTGGAAGTGGAGATCTTGGCGTTGAATCGTGGGGATGAGTTGTTGAAGGGTCTTCCAGGACACCATCAAGAGGGATGATCCCGAGTCGACTTCCATGTGGCAAGGCTGGTTCTCGATGGTTACTGTGACTCGTATTTTCTTGGTGTCTAAAGCTGAGGCGTGACTGATAGTGATAGTATGATGAGCCCCTTCTCTCTGCAAAACTCGATTTCTGTAGGAGTGGTTTACTGGCTCTCGCCATACAGAACGGTTTCCTGTCGATTGGCGATAGTTAGTCCCTTTTGAGGCTTGGATGGGTCCTGGTAAGCTTCAGCAGACCCGTCCGATGTGGCCTCGCTTCCCGCACTCATGGCAGAGCGCGTCGCGGACCTGGCATGGTTGGCCCTGCAGTCAGCACAAGCACGTAAAGGCTTCAGGTGGTGGTCCCGGTCGGACCCCTTCTTCATCACTGTCTGACGACGAAGAGAGGTCCTCATGGTGCATCATTGCAAGCTGCCCTTCTGACCTGGATAAAATGTCACTTGTCGGTAGTGGTACCGGAGCGCAGTTTCGGCGTAGTTGTGCAGCCGACTTCCTGGTTGCTTCTGCTGCAGTAGCATCAGCGATGGCGTCGGCAAGGCTGATGTCGCCTTTCGCCATCAGCTTGCTTTGAACGCCTGGTGCATCTAGTCCCAGAACTATGCGATCTCTTAGTGCTTCTTCTAAATCGGTGAACCCGCAGAGGCCTCCCAAATTTCGGAGGTCTGTTATGAAGTCGGCCACGCTTTCTCCCTTTCGCTGGCTCCTCTGATAAAACTCGTGCCATCTCACGAGCGTAGGCACGGTCGGTGTGTAGTGATCTCGTAGGAGAGGTTCGAGGTCGTCCCAATCCATCGCCTTCACTTCTCGGGGTTTTGCTAGTGCTTTAGCCATCTTAAATACGGTTGGACCGCAATGCGTTAGGAACACTGCCCGTTTCTTTTCTGGTGTGACGTCCTTTAAGTTGTTGGTTTCTAAGAACATTTGGAAGCGATCCATGTAGGACTCCCAGTCCTCCTGTACTGGATCAAACGGAGCAGGTGGTACGACGACGCCAGACATGGTTCCATTGTGTAGTGTTGTCTGTCATGTGCTCGGTGTTCTTCAAAGTTTTGTTGGTTCAGATGTCTCCACATCCCATCCTCATCGCCAGTGTTATGTTTGGAGCATGGGCGAGAAAGAATGGAGACAAGCCTCGGAACGGTGAACTTCAGCTCTTTATTTACATAGTGACTTCTGGCCTCTATAGTAGTTTTAACCCGTCTTATATAGGCAAACCCCAGTAACTATTAACCAATAACCAACGAGGAGCGCTAGCTCTCATAACCAATAGGAACTCTTTGTTAAGGGCCAATCGGATTCCCCGGAGCAGGCCAATCCGATCCGGCCGTTTAACAACCAATCAGAAGTGCAGGGCCAGAACCCTGCACTTTACTCCAAGCTCACGCTTTATTAAAACTTTATACATTCACAACAACTAGCATTCTATGACAGCTTCAGAAAGTTCCCAGTGGTACACAAGGAGCTTCCTACTGTATTAACTAAAGTTTCCAGTTAGTTCCTTGTGAAACATTTTACAATAATATATTTGGAAAGTGGCAAGGGTTGTGGAAATGTGCTATGCCTTCCATTCCAGAAGCATTTCTAATTGAGCAAAGATTCCTTCTGCTGTTGAATAAGAACAGGAGATGACAGAAGAAAAATAGTTGATCATTATTTTAATTTACTTATAAACTTTCTCATCTCCCTTTTCTTAATTAAAAACAATACTAGCCCATTAACTGCATCGTTGATAAAACCTGAAGTCTGAAATAAATGTCCAAATAGTCTAAACATCTTTCAGAGAAGTTGAATTTCTCCCTCCTCTCCTAATCTGTTCCTTGTCATAGAAGACTGGTGGAATAAATGTTTGCCAGTTTCGATCATCATCTCCTCAGAAACCAAGGGATAGTCCTAGCAGCCTAGAACCCCTGAGGCATTTCTTTAAATACCAAAGGGTACTTCTTGAGGAAATATTTTGCCAATATCAAAAAAGTATGTTCTTTGTTGGGACATCTAAAGAAATATTTATGACAAGCATATGGCTGAACATTTATACAAAGCTGAACACTATTTTGGTAAGCCAATTACATCAGAAATTTAACATGCAGTGTTAATTCACAGAAACTAAATCAGTGGTGTCAAATTCATGTCATGGCATTATCGTGTGAAGTATTGGGACTTTCTCCTTTGCTAAACAGGGTATGGGCATGTGCAGTGCATGATGCATCTGGCCCATGAACCATGAGTTTGACAGCCTTGACATATTTCTCGCGACTATATCCCAAATCAGAATGAATGTCTGTCTGGTTGCTTCTGCTATTCCATCTATATCTATATCTGTTATGAATCAATAAATACTTAATAAAGATCATTAAGAGCTTGAAGCAAAGTGCAGGATTCTGGCCCTGCACTTCTGATTGGTCGATGATAGTGACATTGGATTGGTCCATTCAGGAGAATCTGATTGGCTATTAACGAGCCTCTCCCATTGGTTAATGGAGCTAGCGGTCCCTGTGTTTTCATTGGTTAAATAAGTTAAGAGTTGCCTATATAAAGGGGCCTATCGTGGCCATTGAGCTGAGCTGTTTCACATGTAAATAAAGAGTTTGAAGTTCACTGTTTCACTGGCTTGTCTCCATCCTTGCACCCATGCACAGAACTTAATACTGGCGACGAGGGTGGGATGTGGAGACATCAGAGCTTACTGAACAACAAAGAACCATAACCGAGCATGTGGCTGAATGCACCAACGGCGGAACCATGTCCGGCAGCATCATACCACCCGCTCCATTCGACCCGGCACAAAAAGACTGGGACTCATATATGGATCGCTTCCAGATGTTTCTGGAAACCAACAATTTGAAGGATGCCACTACCGGAAAGAAACGAGCGGCATTCCTAACTCATTGCAGGCCAACCGTATTCAAGATGGCCAAGGCACTAGCAAAACTGGCAGAAGTAAAGTCTATGGACTGGAACGTCCTCGAACCACTGCTGAGGGCTCACTACGCACCGACCGTGCCAACGCTCATGAGAAGGCATGAATTCTATCAGAGAAGTCAGTGGAAGGGCGAAAGTGTTGCTGATTTCATCGCGGATCTCCAGAATCTGGGAGGCCTATGTGAGTTTACCGACTTAGAAGAAGCCCTAAGAGACCGAATTGTTCTGGGATTAGATGCACCAGGCACTCAAAGTAAATTCATGGTGAAGGGCGACATTAGCCTTAAAGATGCCATAGCTGAAGCTACTGCAGCAGAAGCAACCAGGAAGTCGGCTGCCCAAATGCACCACACACACGCATCGGTTCGCCAATGAGCCTGCGACATTTCACCTCAGTCAGAGGGACAGCTAGACACAGCTCACCACGAGGACCTCGAATCATCGTCAGAAAGCGACGAAGAAGAGGTCCATCGACTTCAGTCCGAATGGGACCAACGCCAGAAATCGTAGTACCAATGCGCCGGGTGTGGAGCAAGCCACTCCCAGTCAGAATGCAAATTCCTCGATACGCTCTGCCATGTGTGTGGGAAAAGAGGCCATATAGGTCAGGTCTGTAGAAGCAAGCCAGGACCCAGCCAGCCCTCAAGGGGGGCTAACTATCGCCAACCGATGGGAAGTCGTCCCGTGAAGCGAGATCCCGTGAACCACCAATGGAACAACCACTCCTACAGAAACAAAACCCTAAACCACCCAACGAAGCGAGAAGAGGCTCACCAAACGATCACGATCGGTCATGCCTCATCTCTGGATGCCAAAAAGATCCGAGTGAAAGTGGCCATCGAAAACCAGCCCTGCCTGATGGAAGTCGATTCAGGATCGTCCCTCTCAATGGTTTCCTGGAAGACACTCAAGCAGCTCATCCTCACTATCCGAAGGCAAGACCTCCGATTCCAAAGGCTCATACTTAAGAACTATCAAGGAAATTGAATCCCGGTCGTTGGATCCAGCCGAGTACGGGTATTGTTTAAGAACCGTACAGCATTTCTACCCCTGACTGTAATCGACAAGGATTGGCCTAGTTTGTTCGGCCTCCAATGGTTCGCTCCACTTGGAATAGAAGTAGCCGGCATTCACTGAACCTGCAGCAGCGATTGGGAAGAAGACCTTGTCCAAGAATTCCAGGACGTTTTTGCAGAAAAATTAGGCGAGTACAAGGGGACCCCGATATTGTTTAAACTCAATCCCGAAATAGCTCCCATCCACCTTAAGCCTCGTCAAGTTCCATTTGCCCTTAAACCAAAGATTGATGAGCAGCTTGATAAATTAATAGCTCAGGGTGTGTTAGAACCAACCGATCACTCTCACTGGGAAACCCCAATTGTAACACCCATCAAGCCAGATGGATCAATAAGAATTTGTGGGGACTACCGAGCCACCCTGAACCACGCCCTTCAACAAAACGCTTACCCGTTTTGGTGCAACACCTCCTCCATTCCCTGGGGGGGCGGAAAAGTCTTCGCTAAACTAGACTTAGCCCAGGCATACCAACAACTGCCTGTTGACAAAAAAATAGCAGAGGCCCAAACAATCATTACGCACAGAGGTGCGTTTAAATGTAACCGACTCCAGTTCGGAGTGAGCGTAGCCCCGGGAATCTTTCAAAGCTTGATGGAAAGGCTATTACAAGGGATAAAAGGTGTTGTCCCATATTTTGATGATGTTTTAATCACAGCCCCAACTCAGAAAATACTAAAGGAATGCCTGAGGTTGGTTCTCCAGAGATTTAAAGACTCTGGTCTCAAAGTTAAAAATTACAAGTGTTATTTATGTAAGGATCGTGTAGAATTTTTGGGATATTTAATTGATAGTCAAGGCATCCACCCCACTGATAACAAACTCAGGGCAATCAAGAATGCCCCAAAACCTCGGAACAAGGCCGACCTCCAGGCTTTTCTGGGCCTTATCAATTTTTATAACATTTTCCTGCCTCACAAAGCAACCGTAGCTGAGCCCCTACATCATTTATTGGACAAAAAAGCAACCTGGGTATGGGGACACAGAGAAGAACAGGCGTTTCAACATGTAAAAAATTTATTGACTTCTGATGCTGTTCTGATGCAGTATAACGAGACTTTGCCTTTAACGATCACGTGTGATGCATCCCCATTCAGGGTGGGCGCCATTTTAAGCCACGTTTTGCCAAACGGTAATGAAGCCCCTGTTGCCTATTTCTCAAAGACGTTATCAAAACCAGAACGCAACTATAGTCAAATTGATAAGGAGGCCCTTGCTATAGTATCCGCGGTTAAGAGATTTCATGAATATGTGTATGGCCGAGCCTTTACCATAGTGACTGACCACAAACCTTTGCTGGGAATAATCACGGGAGATAGGCCAACACCGTATATATTATCTCCCAGAATGACCCGTTGGTCAGAATTCTTGTCGGCATACAATTACAAGTTGCAACATCGCCCGGGGAAGGCCATTCCCCACACCGACGCATTGAGCCGTGCACCTCTTCCAGAGACCATTGATGACCCCGCTCCAACGGTCACAACACTGCAGATCGAGACACTTCGAACGCCACCATTAACGGCCCGAGATATTGCGATGGAAATGAAACGTGACCCCATTTTAGTCCTCAGTTGGGTCGAGCGGGGATGGCCGTTGGACCAAATTCCTGACGACTACGCCCCATTCAAAAATCGACAAACGGAACTATTTTCTCAAAAGGGCTGCATTATCTGGGGTGATAGAGTTGTCGTCCCAGAGCGGTTACGACCAGCGATACTAAGGACCTTGCATGATGGCCATCCCAGCATCGTGCGGATGAAAGCCCTCACACGAAGCTACGCATGGTGGCCGGGTATTGACAAGCAAATAGAGACATGGGTAAAAGCCTGTCACAAATGCCAGGAAGTAAGCAACGCCCTGCCGAAAGCAACCCCAACCAAATGGGAAACACCAAGGGGACCATGGTCCCGCATTCATCTGGACTTTGTGGGTCCTACCAAGGGGCACACATTCTTACTAACGGTGGATGCCTACTTGAACTGGCTTGAAATCCATGAAATGAGGAATACAACGACCGAAGCAGTCAGGAAACTAAACAGACTCTTTGCGACACACAGATTGCCAGACGTTCTGGTATCCGACAACGGGCCTCAGTTTACCGTGCTGTCCTTCAAATAGTACCTGGCGGACCGCGGTATTCGACATGTGCTAACTTTGCCGGCGCATCCTGCGGCCAACAGAAGGGCCAAGCGCATGGTACAATTCGTCAAGAAAACCTTGCATAAAATGGACTATGGCGATGTAGAAGAGAAGATCAACCAGATACTCCTTTTGCAGCATATCACTCCGCACAGCATCACCAATAAAACTCCCGCCGAGTTATTGATGGGACGGAAGCTCTGCTCCCACCTCGACTGTCTACATCCATCATATGAACCTGAAAAACCACACGGTTCCAGTGGGAAATGTCGCAATTTCCAGGTAGGTGATTTGGTTTTCTCTAGGAACTTTTCGGGCAATCCGTTGTGGGTCGAGGCAACTATAGTACAAGTAATCGGCCCTAGATCATGCCGCGTGAAATGTCGCGATGATAGAATTTGGAAGTGCCATATTGATCAGCTGCATTCAAGACTACAGTCGGGGATCTCCGAGCCTCCTGATTTCCAAACCGAGGGGGGAGGAGATAGCGAGGAAGCTGAATTCGAAATGGCAGAAAGTTTAAGCGGTAGTAATGATGGCTCAGAGGCAGTGCGTGATGGATCCAGAACGGGGGTGGCCCTGTCTCAAAGAGATGCCAAGAGCAGTAGCGACGACGAAAATTCGAATGCAGAACGGGAGGCACCCTCTTCACCAGATAACGTCCTACCCCAACAAGACTGTAGCCAAATACCCGGAGGACAACGAAAATCTAATAGACAATCGAAACAACCTGCCTACCTCAAGGACTACATGACCGCACCCCTTAAATGGAATCCGGGGGGAAGGGGTGTTGTGAATCAATAAATACTTAATAAAGATCATTAAGAGCTTGAAGCAAAGTGCAGGGTTCTGGCCCTGCACTTCTGATTGGCCGATGATAGCGACATTGGATTGGTCCATTCAGGAGAATCTGATTGGCTATTAATGAGCCTCTCCCATTGGTTAATGGAGCTAGCGCTCCCTGTGTTTTCATTGGTTAAATAAGTTAAGAGTTGCCTATATAAAGGGGCCCATCGTGGCCATTGAGCTGAGCTGTTTCACATGTAAATAAAGAGTTTGAAGTTCACTGTTTCACTGGCTCGTCTCCATCTTTGCACCCATGCACAGAACTTAACAACATCTATATCTATATCTATATCTATATCTATATCTATATCTATATCTATATCTATATCTATATCTATATCTATATCTATATCTATATCTATATCTATATCTATATCTATATCTATGTATGTGTATATATATACAGTATATATATGTGTGTGTATGTATGTATGTACGTATGTATGTACAGTATATGCATGTGTGCATGTGTGCGTGCACACACACACACACGCACACACATAGCCCTAGTGTATTGTTAAAAAATTATGTTTTGCAGATTATATTGATTTTTTTCCACCAATTTGTCAACAATAGTCCAAAGACAATATCTACATCACCACTTTTCAGAATCTGTAATTTCCCCAAGGATTGTTGTCAAGGCCTTCTTTCTGTATGAAAGGAATGTTGCTTCGTTTCAGATCTAAGGTTTCCGGCAAGGCAGACAATGATCTTTCTGAAGCTTTGCCTTGTTTCTTTTTTTTATAAACTCACAAACATGGTTAGACATAGCTTTCCTTTCAGCCAATTAAGCTGTTTTAAAGCACACTGGTCAAACAGTGACATTATAGTGGGGGGCCATGAAATCAACTGGATGATATAGAAGGCCGAATGCTTAAAGGCTGACTTTTGCCATTGTTGTCCCTGTCTGAAGCTTTTCTCCACGGCCAATGCTGCCAGAATGACCCGATACAATCGGGGCAATTCAAACCCACTGACCTTAAGAGATGCCATTAAGAAGACAACTGCAGAATAAGATTTCATGGTTGGTTGCTAAACGTACTGTCTCCTTCCACATCTTGATGTTGACAATCTTTAAACAGTATACCTTCCCATCACCATCGTTGCTGCTTTTAAATACCTAAATAAAGCTAGAAGGATTGTAAAAGGTTCGTCAGTGTGTCTCTTAATAATCATTTGGCTACTTGAATAACACTGACCTTAGATTATCCTGCAAATAACACAATACCATATCAAGGTGGTGTGGCCTTTATTGGATGACAGTGAACAATCACAAGCCATGATTTTCAGTCTACTAGTGCAAATTATGAACTCCTTCCCTGGCTATATTTCATATGACATCCATTGTCTTCTCCAGCTGCCGGATATAAAATTGGTGAGTTTCAACATCTGTCTAATGACCATGTAGTTTCCCATGTGCAAAGAATAGGCAAATTCAAAACATTCTGTTAATAATTGGGGACACTGGGGGAAATGTTCTCTTTGCCATTTCTTAATGAGGACATCAAAATCTGTATTTTACCCTCAAACAAATGCAAAATAGAATCTTGGGAAAACTAAGAATCTGGCAAACGTTCTGTTATCATAGAAAGATACAGCGTGTATATACATACATACATACATACATACATACATACACACACACACACACACACACACACACATGGCATTCAGCTTTGTTCGGGTATTTTCCCACATCATGGTAGTTGTGCTTTTAAAGTTGTAGCAACGTTTTGGCAGAATCTCATCTGCCATCATCAGGCTTCTGTATAGTGTTCATCTGTGAATCAGACTTTTACAGTGGTTTCAGATTTAAATTTGGGGCAGCCTATTGCTGTGCCAGAATTGTTTTTTCTTCATCCTGATTGGTTGGGAGTCTTGGTCTGTGTTTATTGGTCTTGGAGTTTGCTGTGTTCTGCTTGATTGGTGTTTCTAATATCTTCTGTCTGTTTTTTGGCTCTTTTTGTATCTTGATTGGCTGGCAACATTGTGTTACTTTATTGGAGGCCTTTAGTGCAGCTTGGCTTTGGGTAAATGGACGGCTATCATTAGTTAGGAAGCTAGGTTTCATCTGGGTGCCTGGTTGGGGTCTGTTTGAGCTGGAGGTATCAGGGGGATCTGTTTGTGCTCAGGGGTTTGCCTGGCTTGTGGTGTGGAGATTTTTTTGTTTGTGAGTGCAGGCTTCTAAATGATTGACAGTCTGGTGGATATATATTGTCTCTGTGTGCATTCATACTCCCCCCCCCCCGTATCACAGCTTAAGAATGCAGTCATGTTAACATATCTGTGTTGTGTGCTGTATGAATTGTAGTAGAAAAATATTATTCTACTCTACCTAATATTGCTGTATTGTTCCAAACCTAGTGACAACAGGTTTCAAAACTTAAATTCTGAATTATTTTGTAAACCATGTATAACTTGGATAAACATATAGCATTTTCTTTTCTTTTTTCTTTTTGCAAAGTAGCTTTGAGAGGATGTTTCAACGAAAGGATCCACCCCCTCAAGTTGTGTTCAATCTCCCTGCCTGAGTATTAAAATCTGCAGAGAATGTGCTTGTTTGTTACCACTTTTAGAACTTATATATTTGTTTGCTTATTAATCACATTTATATGGCCAGACTTCTCATAAGTATGTGCTGTGTATGGTAATAAAGCAATAAATATATAAAAACAATAACTATAAAAATATTATTAAAATTTAAAAAACACTGGAAGAATTTTAAATGTACAAACCACATGGAGCCATCAAAAAACAATCCCTGCCATCAAAAACATCTCTAAAAGACAAGGAGGAAACAGAATATTATAAGATTTGGGACATATGGTATGAGTGACTAGAGGAGAAAAGTAAAGAATATGTATAAAAATTACTTGAGAATTGCAGGAAATGCATATATAAGGAATTATAAAAAGGTAAATATAAATGTAAAAATACTAGAGAAATATACCAGGAGTTGAAAATGAAAATAAAAATATTACTATGTCAATGGGAAAGAAGCCAACTCTGAAACACTGTCAAAAATGGAAATGTGGTGTAAATGTTTGAAAAATGTGTAATAAAGATTATTTAAAAAGCATCTCTGGAACCACCAGGAATGGTACCATAACCAGGGCTTAAGGGACTTCCAAAATGATAACGAAGAAGGTGTTTCAGAGGTAGGGAATATTCCGTAGGGAGGACATCACATAGAGAATACCCACCTCCTTGGCCCACCAAATGTAAGTCCCTCACAGATACTTTCTATAACATGCCTTTTCTGCCAGATCTAATGGGATGAGCTGATATATTCAGGGAGAGGCAGATAATCCAATCCCATACCATGAATTTGTATGGCCATATATTGCTTGATCTGAGAAGGGAGAACTACAGTACATATCAGTGGACTGATATGGGAATGGGATTGGGGTTCATAAAACCAAGCCTGAAGCCATACATGGCTGTTGAATTGCCCAGAAAATGTATAGGAAAGATCCTATCTGGTTGTGCTGCCTAAAAGCACATTTGTGATGTTCTTTTTCCCAATTCAAAGTGTATGTTTAGCTATAATTCTGCTTGGCAGACTTAAATATGACTTAGTTTTACCAATAACCTTCTAATCTGATAGAATCAATCTAGTAAAAAGATGCCAGATTGGTTTTCTAAAGCTATCCTCTCCTGGAAAATTACCTTAGAATGATGGCATAATTTTGAGCAGGACTATTTCAAATAATTTTGCTGCTTAAGGCAAATGAAAGGATGGACATTCTTCACACACAATATCATGTAGAAAGGCTAACATTTCAGCACTGGCAGAGGACCGGGAACTTCTATGCACTGGAGGCAAGGACCGCTTAAGAGGCACATGGCAGCGACTGCCTCAGACAAGCTGGAAGAGAACAGCACTCACAACTTTTCAAGATTCCTGTGTTGCTACACAACTGTCACACAACCTGTCTTGGCCCTGCTGAATTATCACACTCCGTCAGTTGTGGTAGGAGATGCTGTTTCTCCGCTGACATTGAAATGAGATTTAGTTGTCAGTCCATCTGTTTGTGTACTGGGAAAAGGGTGGGGTAGCATCTTCATCTCTAGTGAGAACCCCAAGACAACCCTGATTTCATGTATCTCAGCTCCTGCTGCATGAAGGAGTTACCTCACCCTGCAGATTGGAGAGCTGTCTATGAGTTGCTGATAAATCTTAGTAATAATTTTGAAGGGCATCAAAATTGGTAGGATACAGACAGTTTTGCCTTCTGACTATCAAGTAGGTCTGTCAGAGTTCCATAGCATTACAAAACCTGTTTTCCAACAGTGTTCATGGGATGACTGTACACACTACTATACAGGCAACACTGTCTCTCTCCTGCTGCCTTCAACACACCAGCAATGACTATCATCTTGTGCTATCAAGGGATTGGATGCGGCAGCTTCTGGTCACTTTGCTAAGCTTTGTTTTCCTATTGTTACCATTTTCTGGCTGCTTGCTCCCGTTCCTGTGTGGACGCATGTTAAACATGATGACTTGCTGTATAGAAGCCATGTGTTGTCATAATATAACATCATTAAACAAAGTGTTTGGAGCACTTTTTAGCTGAGCCAGAACATGAACAACAAAACCTGCCAATTACACTGTCATTTTTTGGTAGTTGTTAAGGTTCTGAATGTCTCCAACTTTCTGTGGCAGGCCATATTGAGCATGTCAGAGTGAACATCTGAGAGAACGATTTGCTAGGCAATGGGCTTTTCTCCCTCCCCCTCCACTCTTTTTTTTTAATATCAGAGAAGAAAGAGTTCTTTATAATAATTTGGCTCAAATGTCTACACACATTGCTCCAGCGTCTGTAGCAGCATGTGTTTCTAGGATTGTTCTGGAAGAGAAAATGCAGAAACAGCAGGGAGCAGAAGATAAACAGGCAATTCGTGACTCATTAAAACCAGCATTGGTAGCCAACATTGTGGAGTGTGTGAAGGCCCCAGATCCAGCTCGCCTATAAACTTTTCTTTACCAGCTGGACTTAGCATCTGTCAGAGATTGGAAGGAGAGATAATCTGGTACAAATGATTTCAGTGTGTCGCATTTATTAACCTGCCACCTTACATAACACTGCCACTGATTGGGAACTCAGGGAACTGTTTGAACAATGACACAGCTTGTTGTTGAAATGTTATGACTTTGCTGTTAAAGATGCCTTTCTTTTCTTTTAAAATTGCAACAAAGACAATTGAAAAATTATAATCATGCTGACTTGAAACATATGTGCCAGAGGATTTTTTCCAAACTGATTTGTTAAATTTCCTATTTTTTACTTTGGGTCAAAGAAAATTCTCAAAGTGATGTTTCACTACTTGTGAGAAATGACTGTGAATAGATCCAAAAGCACACAGAGCATTAGGAATAAATTCTCTCCCACTGCTCCTTTTCTTTATATTTAATGCAACTAAGCCATACTCTAAAAACTGGAGCTTTAATCCTACACAAACCCACTTGGAAGGCATACTAAATGTCATTTATTTCTGAGCACATCCTGCAATCTTTTGAGCTACAAAAATGGCTACCAGAAATTTGCAGGCCATGCTTTGTAAAATATAATTGTAACCGGTGGTTACAATTCCTGTAAGATATTTCAAATACATTCACAAATTTCTCTTTTTTTTATTTTATTTTCATTACTTTATCAAAATATAAACTAGAGAGGTACAAAGAAAAATGAAAATATTTTTGCAGGATCCCAACCAGGTTGATCTCATCCTCAGGGAACTCAGTCACACATTCCTGATAGAGAGAAGTTCCTCGAGGATGGGGTCCAGCACAAGTCTAAAAGCTCTGAAGCAGTGGTGGGATTCAAATTTTTTTACTACCGGTTCTGTGGCCGTGGCTTGGTGTGCCTGGCAGGGGAAGGATACTGTAAAATCTCCACTCAGAGGTGGTATTGGCCAGTTCTCTGAACTACTCAAAATTTCCACTACTGGTTCTCCAGAACTGGTCGGAACCTGCTGAATACCACCTCTGCTCAGAAGACTAAACTGGATCCTGCAACGTTATCCTGAGACACCCATATATTCACACAAATAATTTCTCCACAAAGAGGACGGAAAGAGCACAAAACTAAAGCAAGGTAGAGGGTCTGAATGTGGGGAAAAGTGAAACTGCTATAGCCATTGATTCAGGCAATGAAAAGCAAGAATTTTCAATAGTATTGATGGTTCTGAATGAGAATGGCCACCTCTGTTTTAAAGTGAGGCTCTTCATATTACACAGCTACCAAGAAATAAGATACAAAGAATTCAGACAAAGCAATACCATCTGGTTTATTCATATCTAACATTTGTTAGTTGCACTAAGCATGGCCCTGAAGAACAAAATGGAAAAATAAATTTAGTACAATTCATAAACTTCTGAGATTCCTTCCTGTTTCTTCACTGAAACATAGAAACTATACCACATATAAACCTTATAAAGTCCATGACATACTTTCTCACATCATTATTGTAGTCATCAAAACAATTTTCCTTTTTCCAAAGGGTAAATCCTATGTTAAATTAACCCTGGAAACTGAAATGACTTTTCATTTTAAAGGGCTGTTTGGATATCATGTATTTCTTTTTGCAGACTTTATTTATTTATTTATTCAGTTTGTACAGCCATTCATCTCATGCCGGCGACTCTGGGTGGTGAACAAAGCTACCAAAGAAAGAATTTTAAAGCTTCATTGTTTTTGTAGTTGAGTTTAGCTGTGGGGGGATGGTTGTTAAAGTGTGGAATGAACAGTTATATAAGCATCTGCACTGATGTTGTCACCTAAACATACACTTTTTAGAGGCTGCTAAACGGAGCAAATTTGCACAGCAAAGCAAATTTGTCTCTGTTCCAGATCAGTTGCCAGCAATTTCAAATTAATGGGGATGTTTATTCTTTATTACAAAGTCTGCACATATTAACTTATAAAATATGGATAAGCTGCTTTCCTGAAGCAAAATATGCAGGCTTGCCATTTAAAAATAAAGAAAAACTGCAGAGGCTTTGGGAAGTGGGGGGCAGGAGGGGGAAAGACAGGCAAAAGAATACCTCACGTTTCATAATGGTTAGCCTATTATTTGTAGTTTTGAAAGTTTATTGGTCCCCAATCTAATCTTTTCTGAGTATAAAAACATTAACATATGGTTTAACGCAGCACAGGGCTGGAAAGTCCATATCCCAAATGCGCATTGTATGCAGGGTGACATTCACACTAAATATCATCCCACAGGGTCTGTACTCCATTTTACCTGGGATTGGAGAGCCATGAAATCTCTGGAAAAGTTGTTCATGAGTCTGAACCAAATGGTGCGCAGTGTACCGAGATAGTAACAGTGTATGCTTCTGCCAAAGGTTGTGGCTCAAATGTCTCTCTAAGTAACATTAAAAATCTGCTGCTTCATGCCTATGAATTTCGATATTTATAGTGTTCAATAAAATGGTCCACTGTCAGAGAGAGATGCGCCACTGTGCACTCTCTGAGCAGATGGGCTGCAATATGGCACATTTACATGGACCAGCTGTGGAGTGCAGAAATGAATGCTGGTCATAGGCAAGGTACAGGCGCCACATCTGGAATGCTAACAGACTGGCCTCGGTACTCACTGTAAAGTTTCCTATAGCAGAATGCATTCTGATTTAAAACCGTTCACCAGTGTACCTTAAAGTGCATCAAGAGTCCTCATTAACTCGAGAGACTACAGTCAGGTTTAGGGCCGGGAAATTCTCTGCTGGGCATCTGTTAGGACACAAAAATGGCACTCTGTAGCCTATTGTAGAACACTCCAGGGAGGAATTCTTTCATGGATCAGATTCTTCTGCGTTCCAAATTTATCTCCTTTCTCCCAGATTGCATGAGAATTTAGCAGAAGTGGAAAATAGCAAGTGTTTTCAGAGCTTGGTTGACCTGTTTGGGGTGTGTGGGGGTGGGTGCACACATGTTTATATTCAGGTAACATTTAACATGCCTGAACTGTATTTTCCACTTTAAAAAAAAGGTTACTACCCAATACTCTTTGCACCACTGTGTATATCACAATTCAGCTTTCCCACCACTCAGTAAATGTTGCATTACCCCCTAGAAGTATTCTTCAATTATATTTCTGTGTATTTTATTTCATTCATAATTTCCTCATTGATTTTGCATTTAAAACATCCACCTAGTAATCAGACAGATGGGGATTTACAATGTCTCATTGAATTCAAGGAATCTTCATTGAAATTAAGTGGATTTAAAAGGACTGCCTCAATTTTGCTATCCTCTACCTGAAGTTAGTCCCACTCAAGTCAGTGAATTTACTTCATAGTTAGTAATAGTTAGGTCGTGTATATTTTTAAGAAAGCACTATCAAAATGGCACATTTAAAATGATTTAATTAACACAATTAATTCTGTTATGAACTAATAAAAGCGCTTGAATAAAATTTAACAGACCTTAAAGAAAAAGCAGGGTTCTAATCCTGCACTTGTGATTGGCCGATAATAGCGATATCGGATTGGTCCATTCTGGGAAATCTGATTGGCTGTTAACGAGCCACTCTCATTGGTTCAAGGGTTTAACACTTCCATGTTCTCATTGGTTAATAGGTCAGCAGCTTTCCCTATAAAAGGACTGCTGCTGCCCTAGGGTTTTGCTCTGTTCAGAATGATTAATAAAGAGTTGAAGTTCACTGTTCACTGCCTCGTCTCCATTCCTTGCACCCATGCACAGAACATAACACTGGCGACGAGGATGGGGTGCGAAGACATCTGAACTGACTGAACACTACAGAGCATCAAACAGAGCACGTGGCTGAAGGCACATCGACAACAGAAACCATGTCCAGCAGCGCCACACCACCCGCTCCATTTGACCCGGCACAAGAAGACTGGGACTCATACATAGACCGGTTCCAGATGTTTCTGGAGACCAACAACTTGAAGGATGCCACTACGGGGAAAAAGCGAGCAGTGTTCCTGATCCATTGCAGGCCTGCCATCTTTAAGATGGCCAAGGCACTAGCGAAACCGGCTGAGGTGAAAACCATGGACTGGGACGTCCTCACGTCCCTTCTACAGGCCCACTATGCACCCGCTGTACCAACGCTTGTCCGAAGACATGAATTTTACCAGAGGGACCAGCGGAAAGGAGAAAGTTGCAGATTTCATCGCGAATCTCCGGAACCTGGGAGGCCTCTGTGAATTTGCAGACCTCGAAGAAGCTCTGAGAGACTGAATAGTTCTGGGATTAGATGACCACACTACACAGAGCAAGATCATGGCCAAAGGGGACATCGCCCTTGCTGATGTCATCAAGGACGCTACTGCAGCAGAAGCAACCAGGAAGTCGGCCGCCCAAATGCGCCGCACCAATGCACCGCTCCGTCAACTCGCCAGCGATACCTCACCTCGCCTAGAGAGGCACACAACAGCTACCCACCATGAGGACCTCAAATCGCCATCAGAAAGTGATGAGGAGGAGGAGGTCAACCAGCTCCGGTCTGAATGTGACCAACGCCATCAGCGGAATCAAAGACTACCGCACCAATGCGCTGGTTGTGGGGCAAACCACCCGCGATCAGACTGCAAATTCCTCGACGCACTCTGCCATTTCTGTGGGAAAAGAGGCCTCATCGGGAAGGTCTGTAGAAGCAAGCAAGGATCCAGCCCATTTCAGAGGGGAAACAATTACCGCCAGATCACAGGGAATCGCCCTGTGAGTCGGGAACATTTGAACCACCAATGGAACAACCACTCCTGCAGAAATAAAACACGGGCCATTTCAATGAGACGAGAAGAGGCACACCAAACCATTACAATTGGTCACGCCTCATCACTAGATGCAAAGAAAATCCGAGTGAAGGTCGCCATCGAAAACCAGCCTTGCGTGATGGAAGTCGATTCAGGATCATCCCTCTCGATGGTTTCCTGGAAGACCCTTAAACAATTAATTCCTGCCGTCCGGCATCAACACCTCAGAGTCCAAAGAATGATACTCAAAGATTATCAGGGGAACTGAATTCCGGTCGTTGAATCCAGCCAAGTCCAAGTATCATTCAAAAATCGTATTGCATCATTACCACTGACTGTCGTCGACCATGACCGGCCTAGCTTGTTAGGCCTTCAATGGTTCGCCCCACTCGGGATTGAGGTAGCCGGCATTTACCAAACCAGAAGTGACGACTGGGAGGAGGCCATTGTCCAGGAATTCCAGGATGTCTTTGCAGACAAACTAGGCGAGTACAAGGGGACCCCAATATCATTTAACCTTAACCCTGAAGTAGCCCCATCTGCCTTAAGCCTCATCGGGTGCCTCTTGCCCTTAAACCAAAAATTGACGAGCAGCTCGATAAATTAATAGCCCAGGGTGTTTTAGAACCAACTGACCACGCCCGTTGGGAAACCCCAATTGTTACACCCATCAAACCGGATGGATCGTTAAGGATTTGTGGGGACTACCGGGCCACCCTTAATCACACCCTTCAACAGAATCCTTACCCGGTGCCGGTGGTACAACACCTTCTCCATTCCCTGGGGGGCAGAAAATTCTTCGCTAAATTGGATTTAACACAGGCGTACCAACAACTGCCTGTAGATAAAAAAAACTGCAAAGACACAGACGATCATTACGCACCGAGGCGCCTTTAAGTGCAACCGACTCCAATTCGGAGTGAGCGAAGCCCCAGGGATTTTTCAAAGTCTGATGGAGAGACTCTTGCAAGGGATCAAGGGGGTTGTGCCATACTTTGATGACGTTTTAATTGCTGCCCCGAAATACTTGAAAAGCGTCTTAAAATGGTTCTCCAGAAATTTAAAGACTCTGGCCTTAAGGTTAAAAAAAATAAATGTCAACTGTGTACAGATAAAGTAGAGTTCCTGGGGTACCTAATCGATAAACAAGGCATTCACCCCACTAATAGCAAACTAAGGGCAATCAAAAATGCCCCAAGACCCAGAAATAGGACTGATCTTCAAGCTTTCCTGGGGCTCATTAACTTTTACAACATCTTCTTGCCCCAGAAAGCGACCATAGCTGGGTCCCTACATACACTTCTCGACAAAAAAGCAAACTAGGTCTGGGGACACCGAGAGGAGCACGCATTCTGACAAGTGAAAAACTTACTAATGCAGTATAATGAGACTCTGCCCTCTGCCCATGTGACGCGTCACCGTTTGGAGTAGGAGCCATTTTGAGTCATGTGTTACCAAATGGAAGTGAGGCCCCTGTTGCCTATTTTTCAAGGACCCTATCAAAGGCTGAACGTAACTATAGCTAGATCGACAAAGAGGCTCTTGCTGTTGTATCTGCTGTGAAACAATTTCATGAATATGTGTATGGACGAGTTTTTACTATTGTTACCAACCACAAACCTTTGCGAGGGATTATAGCGGGAGACAAGCCAACCCCCTATATATTGTCACCTAGAATGACTCATTGGTCGGAGTTCTTAGCTGCGTACAATTATAAATTGCAACACCGCCCGGGGAAAGCCATTCCCCACGCTGATGCATTGAGCCATGCCCCACTTCCGGAAACCATCGACGACCCAGCTCCAACCCTTACGACACTCCAGATTGAAACCCTACATTCACCACCGCTAACAGCCAGAGACATTGCAATCGAAACAAAACGAGATCCTGTCTTGTCGCTAGTTCTTAGCTGGGTCGAACGAGGATGGCCAATAGAACAAACCCCTGACGACTTCACTCTTTTCAGAAACCGGCAAACAGAACTTTTTTCACAAAAAGGCTGCATCCTATGGGGAGATAGAGTCGTCGTCCCAGAGCGGTTACAACAAGCAGTATTGAAAACATTGCATGATGGTCATCCCGGCATCGTGCATATGAAAGCGCTCGCACGAAGCTATGCGTGGTGGCCGGGCATCGACAAACAGATCGAAGCCTGGGTAAAGACTTGTTTAAAGTGCCAAGAAGCCAGCAGTGCCCCACCTAGAGCAACTCCAACAGAATGGGAAACCCCCAGGGGGGCCGTGGTCCTGCATCCATGTTGATTTTGCGGGACCTACTAAAGGACATATGTTCCTCCTAACAGTGGATGCCTATTCCAACTGGCTCGAGATCCACGAAATGAAGAATATTACAATGGAGTCCATCATCCAAAAATTGAATAGGCTATTCGCAACGCACGGGCTGCCAGACGTTCTGGTCTCCGACAACGGACCCCAGTTCACTGCCCTGGTTTTTGAACAATACTTAGTGACCGGGGTATCCGCCATGCGCTAACTTCACCAGTGCACCCTGCGGCTAATGGCAGGGCCGAGCGCATGGTACAATTTGTTAAAAAAAACTCTCCACAAAATGGACTATGGGGACATTGATGACAAAATAAACAGAATACTCCTACTCCAACAAATCACTCCGCACAGCATCACCAACAAGACCCCAGCTGAACTGTTGATGGGACGCAAGCTCCGTTCCCACCTCGACCGGCTTCACCCATCCTACGAGCCAGAGAAACCCTGTGGATCTAGCGGAAAATGCCACGAGTTCAAGGTAGACGACTTAGTTTTTGCCAAAAACCTCTCCGGCGAACCATTATGGATCGAAGCAACCGTAATTCAAACCACCGGGCCCAGATTGTACCGTGTGCAAACCTGCGACGGAAAAATATGGAAATGCCATATAGATCAGCTTCGCTCTAGGCTACAACCCAGTTCCCGCGACTCCTGTGACTCCCAAACTGATGGGGGAGGGGATGTCGAAGAAACCGAATTCGAGATGGTGGAAAGCAGAAGCAAAGGAAGTCAGCAATTGGGCGCGATAAATGAAGAAGAATCAAGGAGGGGAGTGTCCTCGCCACAGAGGAATACCTCAACGGAGGCTAGCCCGCAAAGATCGGAGGACAACAACAATGATCGAATTAGCGGCACCGAGTCGTCCAGTGAGAATACGGAACCGCCTGTACCAGATATGTCCAAAAACGTCCCACCGAAACTGGACTACAGACAGGAACCGGTGGGACAGCGCAAATCTAACAGACAGCTAAAACAACCTACATATCTTAGGGATTATGTCACTGCACCCCTCAAACGGAACCCGAGGGGAAGGGGTGTTATGAACTAATAAAAGCAATTAAATAAAGTTTAACAAACCTTAAAGAAAAAGCAGGGTTCTAATCCTGCACTTTTGATTGGCCGATAATAGCGATATCGGATTGGTTCGTTCTGGGGAATCTGATTGGCTGTTAACGAGCCACTCTCATTGGTTCAAGGGTTTAACACTTCCATGTTCTCATTGGTTAATAGGTCAGCAGCTTTCCCTATAAAAGGGCTGCTGCTGCCCTAGGGTTTTGCTCTGTTCAGAATGATGAATAAAGAATTGAAGTTCACTGTTCACTGCCTCGTCTCCGTTCCTTGCATCCACGCGCAGAACATAACAAATTCCTTTCAAATTTATCTAGTATAAATATATCTACCAAACTGCCACTCTTAAAATAATTTTAGCCTTCCCAGATAGGAAGCACAACTTGATGAGCTAATCCTACATTAACAAAACCTTGCAAATCTGAAAGCACAGATTTTCCCCATGTCTCTTTTTACAGCCTGATAAATTAAGGAGGATCCTTTCTGAGTTTCTTTCTCTGCCCATTAGGCAGCTGCAAGCTTCCCCTCTCTTCTCTGATCATTCCCTAGACTGTACTTTTCCCACCACTCACATACACAAGGTCATTTCCACATACCATTACAGAAAGCCAGTGATACAAGTGAATGCTCAGGGTTCCAGAAGACAAAAGTAGAACCAATTAACGGAAATAATGGGGAAGTAAATTTGGCTTAACATTGGAAGAAGCTTCATAATTGTCAACCAGTAGAATAGATTCCCTCTGGAGACCTGCATTCTATATCCTGAAGGGGTTGAAACAGTTGATCTTGAGATCTATTTTGAATCTATGCTTCTATGACTGTTCCGGTTTTGAAAAATATAGAGTACATTATCTGGATTCCATTCCTATTTGTACTATAAGCTTGAATGAGGACAAAAGCTCAACTCTTATTTTTATTTTTTAACAAACTTTATTCAGTTTGCACATTAAAAACAAAAATCTCTTTTTGGTGGAGTCATCTTTTCCGGGTCATCATCTTTACATACAAATATGACAGAAATTATACAATGATATATGCATATTTAATTCTATTATTACCTTTTCCATTCCAAATTTTCAGTAGGGAGAGAAACAAACACATTAATTCTAGCCTCTTTCCTTAATTTCAATCAATTTTGTTTCATTTCAATTATTTCAAATTAATCCTTTAGTATTTGTTTTTAAACATAAACAATATGTATTTACCTAATAAATACTAATAAGGTTTAATTCTAAATTCTTTCATTAATCCCAATCTAAACATTTCATTTCATTTCAATTATTTCAAATATAATCCTTAATATTTATTTTAAAAATACAAATAAACAATATATATTTGCCTAATAGTGGTAATAATGAAGTTACCAATGTTTCTCCTTGCTTTTAATAATCTATATTAAATTTATTAATTTAGCTGGTTCTTTAGTCTGTCACATTCCCTTTCCATTACACACATTTAATAAGTTCTAAATTGATACAGATCTTAACACACCCACACAAAAAGAAAAAAGAACAAGTATAAGTTTCCCCTCTTTTACTATTTTGAGTGTGACACCTTAATGATTAGAATAGACCTTTATTCCCTCATCTTAATTCCCAATAAACCATTAGTCATTACATCTTCTCAATTGGATTCCACAGCATATTTCCCCCCCTTTAATAAGAGTTATCAATATCTATATTACCCTATTTTCTAAATATTTTTAATTGCAGAAATATTCTTATTACCCCTTGTCACCCTGCAGAATCCCCCTTTTAATTCATCAACCATTATCTCTGAAAAGGCAATTTCTTTTCAACATTTTACTAGTTCTGTGGTTCTTTCTGTCACATGCCTGTTTCTTACTGCTTCTCCGGTGCATTGTCCAGGGAGCAAACCCGAGTCTCCTCCCACTCTCTTCCCCATGTCTTTTTTCATTCTTTCTACATTTCCTGACTTCACAAGTATTCCTTCTTTTAATTGTAAAGAAACAATTTCCTTTCAACATTTTACTAGTCTTACTGTTTCTCCTCCCTCTTTTTTCCCCATGACTTTTCTCATTCCAATTTATCTCCTTCTTAATATCTTCCTTTTCCCTTTTCTGCTGAATCTTCCTGCCTTTTCTAACTTCACAATTATTCCCTCTTTTAATTGCTTTCTTAAAATTGAACTTTTTAACCTTCCTTCTTTCCCCACTTCTTTGTAATGTTCTTTGTGTTAATTGTCCATTCAAAATGTCTTTTCCTTGAGTCAATTCCTGCTCTTCTGAGAATCTTTCTTCTTGTTCTTCAATCGCCATTTCCATTTTTTCTAGCACAGAGCAAAGTGATTCGCCTCTTTCCTGTAGTAATTCTCTCATATTTCTAAGTTCCATTTTGAAGTCCCAAAGAGATATCATCATTCTTATATTTTATAATCCTCAAAGTCCACAAAAAAAAAAAAAAACCACTTTTACTTTCCTTCTTCTTTCAATTTTTTAAAGTTCTCAGCTATTCCGGTTCAGGGTTCATACCAAAAACATCAGTCA
Source organism: Hydrophis major (assembly GCA_033807585.1). NCBI lineage: Eukaryota > Metazoa > Chordata > Lepidosauria > Squamata > Elapidae > Hydrophis > Hydrophis major. The sequence goes on along the minus strand of CM066328.1, from coordinate 322,123,044 downwards.
GTCCCACAAACAATCTTTCTTCCTTGCTTTTTCCTTTATTCTGGTTCTGCTTTCACTTTCTAAAATTCTTACTTTGTTTCAATATTTCTGTAATTTGATACCAGTTCATTCAAAAACAAAATGCTGTCCTTTTTATTTGAACTAAATTTTTATCAAAAGGTGACACTCTTCATTATACGAAGTCTTCACTTTTTTTCCCATATATTTTTATTTAAGGTTTTTCAAACCTCAATATCCAGTCTCCAATTTATAAACTTTATTATTATTATTCTTTGGCAATATTAAGTACATCTTTAATTTTATACTTGATTATTCCCAAATTATTTTAGTCCAATTTCATTAAATCTTTAATTCCAGCTTCTTCCTTTCCCGGTTCGGAGCCCCATTTAGCTGTCAAAAATATTTTCCTTTTTTTTTTTCTCTGTTCCTTTGTAATTTCGCAGCTCACTTTTCTTTTCTTAAAAATTCCATATTACCTTAATCCCGGGGTACTTTTATTTGGTTATACTGCCCAGTTGTCCCAGTTCAGATGTTATCCACCTCTTTCTTCCCTCCTGCACAAATCTTTCAAGCTGAGTCATCCTCTTCGGGATGGCCATTTTAGACCATCGCTGCAGTCGTCTTCGGGAGGAAAAAAAGCCAAGCTCGGGGGGGGGAGATGCGGCTCCCCACAGACAGGCTTGCTGCTTCCTCTTACTCCGCTGCCCCTCCGAGGCAGTTTCAGCCCCTAATCAGGATAATTGGGGCTCTCCAACGAAACAGCACGAACGATAGTTGCAGAGAGTTGCGATCTACCGTCCGTCGGTGAGGAGGCTCCGCCTTCTTCCAGCTCAACTCTTATTTTTGAAGCTGTGTTCAAATGGACTTAAGTGGAACAATTTTAAAAAGAGGAAGCGACAATCTAACATCATTGGGGTAGTTACAGAATATCTAGCTACCAAGTTATGTTTTTAGGTGCAATTCAGTTACATTCAAGAATCTTAAAAGCATCAGTAGAATCCACCTCAGAGCCCCTGAAACAAGAGCCAGGCAACTGTAGACATCTCAGCTGATATCAATGCAACTTGGAAAATCCATTTTCTTTTCAAACCTGAACAAAATAGTCCCACCTGGGATATTCAGACCACTTGAACATGGTTTAGGGGACAAAATAAAAGTTCTCAAAATAGTTGAGGGCTAGGCAAGTTCTATAGAAACAAATGTTCCTTATGGGAGCATCCCTGATAGGCCTTTCCAGGGGAGGCTAATTGAAAGGAATTCCATTCAGTTACCTACAGGGCAAGCTATTTGACAGTCAGTCAGATCTAAAATCTTAGTTAACAGAAATACACTAAATTTCTCTCCATTTTAAAAAATAATCTTTCTTCCTTCTTTTAATGTAGATTGGGTAGCAGATGCCAGTGAATAGCCTCTAAGATACGGTCTGGATATGGATGTCCATTTACTGATGGAGCTAGAAGAACATTAGTATTACAAAGATTGTAAGCTACCCAGAATTATCTGGGTAAGATGGGCAGCCAATAAATTTTACAAATAAATCAATGAGTCACAGGGAAGAAGGGAAGATTTCTGTGTATACTTTGGCTATATGACAGAGGAGTAACATTCAGCAACTGCCAACAAGCAAACCTAACAACAGCAAATAACCCTGTGAACTGCATTATTTCATAAATGTGCATGATAAGCATGCTCAGCCCCCAAAGCTCAACAAATCAACAAAAACTAGCTTAGAGTATTTGCATTTTAAATGAACTCCCAAGGTCCAGGATCAAAAACGCGCAAGAGAATGCATGAAATGCAATGAACAAACACATGGTCCACAAATCAAGTCTACCAAAGCAGTATGGATTCTCTGTATTTTTCAGTGCATTTTTAATAGTAGGCTTGGATACCCTAAGGAAAATCTCATGGGAGAACTGAGCCCTGATTGCTGCTAAGGTAGAGTTCCCATTGAAAACTACAATCTTTTCCTTCTGGATCTGGCAAATTCTTCAAGGAAGCAACCCCAGGACAGTAGCCTCTGGATTCAAGCTTGTTGAGAACATGAGGCAAGGAGTGACCATTAAAAGGGGATTATCAGATCTCTTGTGTCTGAGACCCCGAGATAGCTACCTCCCCTGCCCATTTTGCTACTACTGTGCAAACACTGCAGTGCAGTAACAGAGCAAGCAGAAATGTCCCATCCTACATTAAATCAAATTGTTAGTTGGCACATTTGTTCATTCTCATGTATCTGAATCATGTTTTTCTTAAACTGAATTATTGAGTATTGTAATGTGGGGATCTTCTGTTCTCCACAGGATTTCCCTGCAGGTACAGTTTTGATTTCATAGGTCATTTGTCCCATTCTCATATTGTTGGAGATTGTCTTCTCCCCTTTGACTATTTGACTACTGTGACAAATGGCAAAAGTAGATAAGGGGAAGAGACTACCCAGGCTGTTCTGCTCCTAATTAAATGAGTCTCTGGTTTAAGAGACAAAGAGAGCTGCTCTTATCCCTTTCCTTTCTTCAACATAGTTTATTGATTTATTATATCAATTTATATACCACTTATCTCAGTAAAGGCTGTGGATGGCTCACAATATTAAAACAATACAAATACACAAATAAAACCAAATGTAAAACACCACAGCCAGAAAATCATAAAAAGTCCTCAGCAGAGGCAGGAATGAGCTAGTGTCCCAGGCTCAAGACCATAGCCTCAGACTCAAACCCAGCAGGGTTGGGGCCAACTGATCTCTGGAGGAATGATGTTGTAGTGCAGGATTTTTCAAACTTGACAGCTTTAAGACTTGTGGACTTCAACTCTCAAAATTCCTCCTCTAGTCATTTTAGCTCAGGAATTCTGGGAGTTGAAGTTCACAAGTCTTAAACTTGCCAAGTTTGAAGACCCTTGTTCTAGTGGGTAGGTGCTATAGCAGAATAGGGTCTCCAACAGAGGTGGTATTCAGCAGGTTCTGACCAATTCTGCAGAACTCGTAGCAGAAATTTTGAGTAGTTCAGAGAACCAGCAAATGCTACCTCTGACTGGCCCCTCCCCCATCCATTCTCTGCCTCTCGAGTCCCAGCTGATCGGCTGGATTTCTTTTGTTGCCCTGCACAGGAGAACGGAGCTGGAAAGCAGTTTAGCGGGATGGGGAGAGAATGGGATTTTGCAGTAATCTTTCCCCAGAAGTGGGGTGGGAATGGAGATTTTACAGTATCCTTCCCCTGCCTCACCCACCAAGCCATGCCCACAGAACCAGTAGTAAAAATTTTTGAATCCCACCACTGGTCTCCAACAAGGCCCCATCGGCCAACACTCCTTGGTCAATAGTACCTACAGTACTACCCCTAATGCCAGATCTGATAGAATTGGTAGAAATAATTGGGAAGAGACTTTCCCATAGATAACTTGGCCTGAACCATGTCAGCAACTTAAATTGCACCCAGAAGCAAACAGATGACTAATGCAACTTGCTGAGCAGTGATGTCACATGTGCCAAATAACTGGCACCATTGACCGCCCATGATGCTGCATTTTGCACCCGCTGAAGTTTCCAAGTGCTCCTCAAAGGCAGTCCCATGTAGAGAGTGTGGCTGTACTTTGCCTAGACTCAGAGGGAGGGCTTCCTATCCTCATATACTGTATTTCTGTGCTTCAAACACAATAAATGTCTGCTAACATTTATGGATAGCTGGGCTAAACCCATAGATTGCACTCATGACAATTTGTTGTAATTCTTCCTGTAATGGGGCATTCTGCTATTTACTTACTTGGTAGTCTTTCATGGAGGTAGCCCTCCATTTGCATTCAGGAATAGATCTTCTCAAAAGAGCTCCTTCAACACCAATCCCTTGAGAATTGTTAAAGGGATATGAGCCAAAACTGTGCTTATCTGCATTAATGTTGATTTCAAAGTCCTGAGAAGACCATGGATTCTTCTTCCTAGCTGGGATGGAGGCAAAGTAAGGTCCTGTTAATAGGAAAACAGTCAACAAACCTTGCTTCAGGTTGTAAATTTCATATATTGTAAAAAGGAAAGATGTCCTTTTGGCCAGTTCTATATGTTGTGGATGAGCCAGAAATAAATTGGCTCAGCTGCTGAAGACAGATAACAGCATGAGAATATCCAGGCATGAAACTGTTTCTGGAGTGGGGCGAAGACCTCAGGTGGAAGGGCCTTTAGTCCCAGATAATAAATGTACATTTGTATTCTGCACTAGCTGAACCTGCAAACAATTTTCAGGACCTTTTTCTCATATGATGAGACATTTAACAGTGGTCTAGATTAGAGTTAACAGAGATAAGGACGGCTCTAGTAAGGCCATAGGAAGACAGTGACCATGAAAAAAAACATTGTTGATATCTACTATCATTTGCATTTTTAAAGGGAGTGCCAAATTTCATACCATACACCCTTCCTTCAGGACAGTATAAGCCTATCCAACATTGTATTTATTGAAAGCTGCTTCCTGATTGACCTGGTGCTATCAGAAAGGAAAGATGAGCAGAGTTGTATCATTTACAGCATACCGATGATTATTAAGCTCAGGGGTGATGTACAAACTGAGAATGGGAAATAAGACACGTCATAAAAGCCAGCAGTGGCACAGCAGAAATCATTTTGTAACTTCTCAAAGAGAACATTCTGATATACCTGTAGGAAATCCTAGAATTTCTGCAATACAATTTGGGGGAAAAAAAACCTCAGCTACAATAATTTTCCATGTGAGAATAGAAGTATGGCGAAATTGGCAGCTGAGGTGTCTGACTAGCTTGGAATCCCTCCAGGGGAAAAGACAACAGAGACCTGACATCCCACCCATGGGCCCCACCCCTACCCCAAATCCTTGACATGTTTATGTGGTTGTTCTCAAGGGAATGCAGTTATTCTCATGAGATTTTTCTAAATGTATCAACAACAATAAACTTCCCCGATCAGCTCAAGTTGTTTTTTTCTAGGTCCTTGCAGCTGATGGGAAGGAAATATTAACACCCCAGCTCCACTGCTATTTTAGTTTTGCTATATTGCCAAAGGAAAATGATCCTGAAAACCTTCCAAGCGCCTAGCAAATGGTAAAATCAATTTCTTAAAAAACATATTGGACATTAGAATTGTGTATCTGCATTACAAGATGGCATTAAAGTTGGATTTAATTTAAATTTAACTTAAACCAAATGCAACTAATTTTTAATCATTTTTTCCCTTTCTGAAAGCTGAAAAGCTTTAAACCTTCTCTCTGGGTATCCTTGTCTTCTCCTCCTTTAGAAGTACAGCTCCCAGCATGTCATTCTAAGTCAAAGAGTAACCTCACAATTTAAAACACTGCACATCTATGCACAAGTTATATTGTTTCTTAACTGGCATGCTGTGTTCTGAAATTGATTTATTAATGGAATTCATAACCTACCTTTTTATGGATGGGTGATGCTCATAGCAACCAGAGATACTGTATGCTATGTACTCCTTTTGTTTAACATACTTTATTTTCTTTTTTCCTTATCCTTTTCCTTTCTGGCCCATTGACAAATATCAAACTCCTGACAGCGGTGTACATTCAGAAAGCAAGATTCTGATGAAGGCTACACTAATTAGATTTATTAAATGTTAATGTGGTGACAGAAATCTCAAAAGTTGACTACTTTCATTTTTAGAATCCAGCTTATCCTGGACCAAGAAGAACAGTAGTGCTAGTTATTCAGTTGCAGACAATGGAAGAATGTGCAGATATTATCAAGTGCAATTTTTTCCAAGCTACTTACCTTCCTCCCCCCACACATTGAGAAGGCCATAATCCTTGTGGATTTCGAGCCAGTTGAAATAGGCATCCACTGTTAGGAGGAACGTATGTCCTTTAGTAGGTCCCGCAAAGTCAATGTGGATGCGGGACCACGGCCCCTGGGGGGTTTCCCACTCCGTTGGAGTTGCTCTAGGTGGGGCACTGCTGACTTCTTGGCACTTTAGACAAGTCTTCACCCAGGTTTCAATCTGCTTATCGATGCCCGGCCACCATGCATAGCTTCGTGCAAGCGCTTTCATATGCACGATGCCGGGGTGACCGTCATGCAATGCTTTCAAAACTGCTCGTTGTAACCGCTCTGAGACGACACTCTGTCTCCCCATAGGATGCAGCCTTTCTGCAAGAAAAGTTCTGTTTGCCGGTTTCTGAAAGGGGTGAAGTCATCAGGGGTTTGTTCTACTGGCCATCCTCGTTCGACCCAGCTGAGAACTCGCGCCAGGACAGGATCTCATTTCGTTTCGATAGCGATGTCTCTGGTTGTTAGCGGCGGTGAATGTAGGGTTTCAATCTGGAGTGTCGTAAGGGTTGGAGCTGGGTCGTCGATGGTTTCCGGAAGTGGGGCACGGCTCAATGCATCAGCGTGGGGAATGGCTTTCCCCGGGCGGTGTTGCAATTTATAATTGTACGCAGCTAAGAACTCCGACCAACAAGTCATTCTCGGTGACAATATATAGGGGGTTGGCTTGTCTCCCGCTATAATCTCTAGCAAAGGCTTGTGATCGGTAATAATAGTAAAAGCTCATCCATACACATATTCATGAAACTGTTTCACAACAGATACAACAGCAAGAGCCTCTTTGTCAATTTGGCTATAGTTGCGTTCAGCTCTCGATAAGGTCCTTGAAAAATAGGCAATAGGGGCCTCTCTACCATTTGGTAACACATGACTTAAAATGGCTCCCACTCCAAACGGTGATGCGTCATATGTAATGGTTAAAGGCAAAGTCTCGTTATACTGCATTAAAACAGCATCGGAGGTTAGTAAGTTTTTCACTTGTCGGAATTCGTGTTCCTCTCGGTGTCCCCAGACGGAGGGGGCTTTTTTGTCGAGAAGTCTATGTAGGGGCTCAGCTACGGTTGCCTTCTAGGGCAAGAAGATGTTCTAAAAGTTAATGAGCCCCAGGAAAGCTTGGAGATCTGTCCTATTCTTGGGTCTTGGGGTGTTTTTGATCACTCTTAGTTTACTATTGGTGGGGTGACTGCCTTGCTTATCGATTAGGTACCCCAGGAACTCTACTTTCTCTGTACACAGTTGACATTTATATTTTTTAACCTTTAGGACGGAGTCTTTAAATTTCTGGAGAACCATTCTAAGACGCCTCTCTAGTACTTCTCTATTCGGGGCTGCAATTAAAACATCGTCAAAATATGGCACGACCCCCTTGATCTCTTGCAAAAATCTCTCCATCAGACTTTGAAAAATCCCTGGGGCTACGCTCAAATTGGAGTAGGTTGCACTTAAAGGTGCCTCGGTGCGTAACGATCATCTGTGTCTCTGCGGTTTTTTTTATCTACAGGCAGTTGTTGGTACGCCTGTGCTAAATCCAATTTAGTGAAGACTTTTCCGCCCCCCAGGGAATGGAGAAGGTGTTGAACCACCAGCACCGGGTAAGCGTTCTGTTGAAGGGCATGATTGAGGGTGGCCTGGTAGTCCCCACAAATCCTTAACGACCCATCCGGTTTGATGGGTGTTACGATTGGGGTTTCCCAACAGGCGTGGTCAGTTGGTTCTAAAACACCCTGGGCTATTAATTTATCGAGCTGCTCGTCGATCTTTGGTTTTAGGGCAAAAGGTACCCAGCGAGGATAAGGCGGATGGGGGCTACTTCAGGGTTAAAGTTAAATGATATCGGGGTCCCCTTGTCCTTGCCTAGTTTGTCTGCAAAGACATCCTGGAATTCCTGGACAATGGCCTCCTCCCAGTCGTCGCTTCTGGTTTGGTGAATGCCGGCTACCTCGATCCCGAGTGGGGCGAACCATTGAAGGCCTAACAAACTAGGCCGGTCGCGATCGACGACGGTCAGCGGTAATGACGCAGTACGATTTTTGAATGATACTTGGACTTGGCTGGAGCCGATGACCGCAATTCGGTTCCCCTGGTAATCTTTGAGTATAATTCTTTGGGCTCTGAGGTCTTGACGCCGGACGGCAGGGATTAACTGTTTAAGGGTCTTCCAGGAATCCATCGAGAGGGACGATCCTGAGTCGACTTCCATCACGCAAGGTTGGTTCTCGATAGCGACCGTCACTCGGATCTTCTTTGCATCTAACGATGAAGCGTGATCGATGGTAATGGTTTGGTGTGCCTCTTCCCATCTTGTTGAAGTGGCAAGTGTTTTATTTCTGTAGGAGTGGTTGTTCCATTGGTGGTTCAAGTGTTCCCGACTCACAGGATGATTCCCTGTGGTCTGGCGGTAATTGGGCTGGATTGTCGCTTGCTTCTACAGACCTTCCCAATGTGGCCTCTTTTCCCACAGGAATGGCAGAGCGCGTCGAGGAATTTGCAATCTGATCGCGGGTGGTTTGCCTCACAACCCGCGCATTGGTGCGGTAGTCTCCAATTCCACGGGTTGTGTTGGTCGCGTTCGGACCGGAGCCGGTTGACCTCCTCCTCATCACTTTCTGATGGAGATTCGAGGTCCTCATGGTGGGCCGCTGTTGTGTGCCTCTCTAGGCGAGGTGAGGTATTGTTGGTGAGTTGACGGAGCAGTGCATTGGTGCGGAGCATTCGGGTGGCCGACTTCCTGGTTGCTTCTGCTGCAGTAGCGTCTTTGATGACATCGGCAAGATCGATGTCCCCTTTGGCCATGATCTTGCTCTGCGCCATTTGGTCATCTAATCCCAGAACTATTTAGTCTCTCAGAGCTTCTTGGAGGTCTGCAAACCCACAGAGGCCTCCCAGGTTCCGGAGGTCCGCAATGAAATCTGCGACGCTCTCTCCTTTCCTTTGGTCCCTCTGATAAAACTCATGTCTTCGGACAAGCGTTGGTATGGCAGGTGCATAGTGGGCCCGTAGAAGGGGCGTGAGGACGTCCCAGTCCATTGATTTCACCTCAGCCAGTTTCGCTAGTGCCTTGGCCATCTTAAAGATGGCAGGCCCACAATGGGTCAGGAACACTGCTCGCTTTTTTCCCGCAGTTGCATCTTTCAAGTTGTTGGTCTCCAGAAACATCTGGAACCGGTCCATGTACGAGTCCCAGTCTTCTTGTGCTGGGTCAAATGGAGCGGGTGGTATGGCGCCGCCGGACATGTTTTCCATTGTCGATGTGCCTTCAGCCACGTGCTCTGTTTGGTGCTCTGTGAGTGTTCAATCAGCTCAGATGTCTCCGCATCCCACCCTCATCGGTAGTGTTAAGTTCTGCGCATGGGTTCAAGGAGCAGAGACGAGGCAGTGAACAGTGAACTTCAACTCTTTATTAAGCATACTGAACAGAGCAATCACCTAAGGCAGCAGCAGCCCTTTTATAGGGTTGGCTGCTGTCCTATTAGCCAATGAAAAACATGGAAGTGTTAAACCCTTGAACCAATGAGAGTTGGCCCGTTAACAGCCAATCAGATTTCCCAGAAAGGACCAATCCAATGTCACTATTATTGGCCAATCAGAAGTGCAGGATTAGAACCCTGCTTTTTACTTAAAGTTGTTAAAACTTTATTAAACGCCTTTATTAGTTCATAACATAGACTAATAAAAGAAAGTACTTTACAGAGAACAGAGCTTAAACTGCAGAATTTGTAGCCATGATTACCACTAATGTAGACGCTTTTAAAGGGGGTTGGCCCCATGAACAACCAAGCCAGCAATACCTCCTAGGCTTGTTGGCTGTTGGTTACTACTGGATCATACAATAGCTGGCATATTTTGAATATCTGCTCCTATGAATCACAGTAGTAATATGTTATGGGGCTCCTGGTTATGTTTATGAAGTTTCTGAATGCAGCTGGCTGACTATTGTGTAGTACAGATTGTTATATGTGCTTTTGCATGATCCAGTAGAGCTTTTTCTTCTGTTTCTATATAATGTCTGAGGTAATATTCAAAGGAGAGAGAACTCTCATGTTACTTGAAAGTCATCTTATACTAAACAAGCAAGAAATAAAAGATTGAGGAATGTCTACAGCTGGTAGCCCTTAGCGTTACCATTCCTGCCAGGGTTGTTATCACTCACATATTTCTAATTAGATTGTTGTCTACTGCCTTAGATTAAATACTTTCAGGAAGTTCTCATGAGTTATTTCCGTATGCAATTCAACCCACTTCTGTCTAAAGAGAACTTAGATGTCAATGCTGAAATCTCCGAAAGACAAGCAGAATAGTTTCATAAATTCCTGTGGGTGCTGGGATTTATCTTGGAAATATAAATAAACAACAAATATGCTATGATAAAACACTCATGGGGGGAAATGATGGAGGCTAGCTGTCAAGCTGTTAAATTCTTGCTAATATCTATCAAGCTACCTTCGGACTGACCTGGGACAGTTGGTAAAGCAGCACAACTGTCAAGGATCAGTAATATGAGAAACAAGAGTGGGCAGGAGAAAATGGGAGATGGAGACGTTTGCATCAAAGTTTGCCCTATAAAGACCAAGCATTAAAATGCTATTTGGTAACTTAGTAATAGGGAAGAATGGCAAAGCCATCTTCTCCATCTTTCAAAAGCCCAGCTCTTTTAAGGAACTCCTTAAGAGAGCTCAGTAGGATGTGTCAATATTGCTCCCCATGGTAATCATATGGTTTGCCTATGCAGACACCGAATTGTTTTGTGGCTGTGAAATATTGTGTGTTACCCTGTGAGCAGTGGAGCCAGTGAATCTGGACGCCGTTGCCGAGAGTGACGGTTCCATTGTGCCTATGAATAGCGCCAAGCCAGAATCGAAACCTCAAGTGGGCCCGACAGAAAGTCCTGACCTTTAAGAAAAAGGCTGATTTGTTATGGTATATAAGCCCTCTTCATCTTTCAACATCATCCATTACACCTTTCTTAGTAAATGCTAGTAATTTATGAGAGTGCATAGATATGTTTCCCATAGATTCTGTACACATTCATCAAGGAAACAAATCCATGCCTCATATAATATCTTACGTACAATGATGTTAAATGTTTTGCGCTCACATTCTTTCTTGCCTTAAGTTTAAGCATTTTAACACTGGTATATTTTCACAACAGCATTCTAAAATAAATCAACAAATTCTACAGAAAGAGACTTTGATAAATAATTAGTTCAGTGGAAGATTTCTGCACCCAAAAAGCCAGCAAGCAAGAAATATCCAAAACTACCACTCTAAGCACATTTAAAAAACAAAGCAAAACCAAGCCAAGTCAGCAAAAAAAAAAAAAAAAAGCAGGTTGTTTTTATATTATAAAGATAATTATTGTTCAAAAGAGGGAGAGTTTCACAAAGAGGAAATCTATTTACAAATTATCTTGATATTCCATAACTGTAAACACTAGGTATATGATTTGGGAGGCTTGTGCTAATTCATAACACCGTAACAGTTGATGGCATGGGGAGCAAGGGAAAGAAAACTGTGGATCACTTAAATTGCCCTTTGCTTCTTCTCTTGCCTTGCTGTACTTGTGTCCTAGAATATGAGGAAATCTTGCAAGAATTGAACAGATCAGTTGTTCCTAATCTGCAAGTTAATAGATAATGTAATGTAAGTTTCAGCTACTTTGACTGTGTTACACAAATAATCCCAATGCAGTACCGGCTGCATCTAAACAAGGAAAGACTAACAGAATGACATTGATAATGGGTTTCGCTTATCACGATACATTTATTAAAAAATTAGAAGAGATGAGATTAGCAATTATGGGGGTGACACTTCTCGACTCTGCAAACAAATCTCCAGAAGGGCATCCCATATTCAAAGCTGCAAAGGAGCTTATGAAAGAATGATTTCCTGAAAGACTAATTGTCAAATGATCTGTCAAAAAACGGAAACTAAACAAAATCCTGTCAACACTCTGTGGAGTTTCTATGAACAGGAGCCATGGCTTGTGATTTTATAATGTAGGAAAGACTAAAGGTGTACAGGACCCCTCCAAAACTAATCATAAAAGCCAGTCTGATAGTTAAAGTAGTATACTAGGATAGAGAAAACTAGGTTGAAATCCAGATCTAGAAACTTTTTGAATTGTTTTGGATGAGTCATTGCCCAATTTACATAACAGGATTGTTGCAGGGATAAAATGGAGAGACATCATTGAATAAGTAAGATATCTTGAGCTCCTAAAATATAGGCAGGATACAATTCTAATGAATATATTTTCCTTTGTAATTAGTCTTCAATATATAGCAAGATAATGCCATTAAACAAATAATGATGTTTAGTTTGAGGAGTCTATATGAAGACAGCTTAAACTAATGATGGCTAACCTTTTCAACCCAAAGTGCCCCCCATGCATGCATCTCACCCCTGCGCATGTGCAGACACCCACGACGATCCTTGTGCATGCACCCCAACCCCCTGTGCATGCACCTATGATCCCTGTGTGTGCACCCCCACATGCACATGTAATCCCCACACGCACACCACCCTCTGCGCATACACAGCAGAAACTCAAAAACCAGCTGTCTGGTGAGAGGAGCATGTGTACATGTGCTGCAGAGCTGAGATAGCTTGTGTAACCACAGAGAGGGCTCTGCATGCCACCTCTGGCATACATGTCAGGGGGTTGCCATCACAGGCTTAAACAAAACAATTTCTTTAATCAAAATTACAATATTCAATCATGGAACATAGATTGAGTTTGTATCAAATTCAAATTGTGCTAAATTTCCAAAGTATTGTTTATGTCTTATATAGACTTTGATATATAAATAAAAAGTAATATTTTCAGTATTTTTTGAATTTTATTTTAAAGTATGGTTTTGTTATCCCTTATGTACAAGAGAATCTTGTACATGATTACCTTGATTTCTGGAATGTTTGAATATGAAAGCTTAAGAAAATTCATCATCTGGTCAATTTATATAGTAGTATTTTCTCACCTAAACCTAAATTTATATTATCCTGGATGTTGAACTTATCAAATACCATCAATTAATCCTTGATTATGGCAACAGCAAATTTGCATCCTTGTTGTATGATAGGCATATTTTAAAAACCCAACTCAATTAGCATTCTGAAGAATAGTTCCAAGTTTCTGTTCTATTAAAGTCAGTGAAATTGATGCCCTGCATGTCTTTATTTCAGAAATAAAGCTGAACAATTAAAGCCCATGTCTCTTTGCTCAGCTTTTGATTCCTCACAAAGCTTTCCCACTTGCCGCTTCTGGATGTAATGTTAACAAAGTCAGTTGCCATCAAGGGCCGTAATAACAGGCATGGCAAAATTCCTTGTTTTTGCTCAATCAGTCTGTGTTCAAACTATCCAATTGATTTATTTGTCCAGGGTGACCCTTATTCATCACTTAATTATCCTTGTATAATGTTCCAAGAGTCTGCTGACATCAGGAGAAAGACAATTGCTGATGTTTTGGGAAGCAACTGTTGACCTGATGGCCAAAATAATGACTACAGGTCGAAGGTGGGTCTCATTTTAGAATGAATGCTCTATTCTGATAAGGTGTGGTTGGAGAAACCTTTTGAGGTGCTACTCCAACAAAGTTAACCAGTCAATCAGGTCCTAAATATATTACTCCAGGTACCCTAAATGAAGAGTTACCACAGGAAGAAAAGGGTCATCTAACCAGTTTGAACTAGTATAGCTTTTTATTGTACTTTTTTTAGTAAGAAAATGTATATATATTTCCTGTTTGCCTCTTTTAAGTACTAGGTCTAATGTGATTCCACATATTAGAGAAGGTTCAGGAAATTAATAGAAGATAGTAATAGATAGGTCTACCATCTATCCCCTACTAATCTGCTGAGACTCCTCTGAGGTAAAATCCACTGGTTCAGAATATGGTCTTTTGTTTAAAAGTGCAATTAGCAACTAAAGTCTCTTTTCCTAAAATTTCAGAATGCGAGTGCTTGAATGTCAACTCAGGCCATAGGAACAAACTGACTATCCTACTTGTGTACCAATTCCAGTAAGCAATTAAGAGAATTCTAGCAAAATGGTAGGCAATTCCATTGAGAGCCTGATGACTAGTTGACATCAGGAGACAATCCAGATTTTTTTTTATATGATTGCTTCCAAGTGATGTTTTACCATATGGAAACCTTGGTTGGCTCTCTTTAAATATCAGATTAGCCTCAACTTTGGTAGCTTTCTAGAAAATAGCAAAACTTGAGCTGTTTCAGAGGGCCTTTAAGAGCAGAATAAATTCTTGTATATAACTGTCAAGATGCAGCTATTAATATTAGTGAGGGATTGTGAAGTCCTTGGATTCTCTAAGCTTGGCTGTTTTCTTGCAGATGTTTTATTAGCCAACTAGGTAATATCTGCAAGAAAACAACCAAGCTCAGAGAGCACCAACTGACTCCACAATTCAACCCTGAGATACAAATATTCTCCTCCATTGGTAGCAAGGATTATTTACAGAGTAATAATATTGTTAGATAATAATTGTACAACAATGCTACTGTGGATATTAATTGTCAGTATTGACTTTTTAAATGTGCATTATTTAGTGTAGATATTTTATTTATGTCTGCTGTGTCATAGATTTGTACTGTTTTTCTTTTTAGTTGTGCTGTGGATGGTTACATTTTATGTTATATTGTGAAAGCTTTAATTGTGATTCAGTAAGCTACCATGAGTCAAATTTGCATTCAAATCCAATAAAAGAATAAATCAAATGATAAATAAATAAAAAGAAATTACAGGAGAATTATATGCTAAAGTTGACAGAGTCTGCAAAAATGCTTACAATATAAGCAGCAGCACAAAATATAATTCATTCTTTTACTTCAGTCTAAATTAGGTTTATATTTTTAGGACTGTGGTTTCAGTAACTAAAATAAAATCCAAATATGTCATCTGAAAAATCTTCATCAATCTTCTTATGACAGAACTGATGCACTTTATTAGCCAAAAATTTTAGCAAAGATGTGGGCACCTCTGATAGAAAGATTTCTCCTCCCCCTTCCTTCTTCTTCTCCCCTGTATCCGTAAATTGCTGCAGAGCAGATTTAGAAAGGAAAGCTGCAAAATGGAAAAGAAAGAGTTACAATCATGGACAATGTATAATGAAACTCAGACAGCTCTTAAGTCATTTGATAGCCCTAAGGAAGTTTTCTTCTTAGGTAGTCTTGCTGGTCCCAATAAATGCAGTGATACAGCAAATGGCAGTACTAGCCAGCCTAGGCTGATCTTGAAAAGTTAGTCAAAGTCACAGAGGGTTAACACCTCTCCTGGAAACCACCAAGAAAGCCTACAGGTGTAGATTAGTTTGGGGAAAACATTTTGATAGAAGACAGTAGCCAACTATTTCTTTATTATTGTTAAGAAAACTACATGGGTCCACAATGGCTTCCTCTTTGGCAATAACACATACCTACATATCAATGACAAAGTTATGGATACCTGTGAGATGCCACTAGATATTAACATCTTGTGACATATTGGTTGACTTGGGATGCTTTCACAAGTCTTATTTCCCAAAACTCCACCTTTACCTGAGATTCATTGATGACAAGGATGATAAGAATCTCTTATCAACTTTTCTCAACAACTTCCACCCTACTATTAGCCATGACCTGTGTACAGAACAAGTCTACTTCCTTGATATCACAGTGAAACTATACAACAGACCTATGGGTCACCATGCATACCCAGTTGTTATCAGCTTCCATCCAGAACATGTCACCAAATCTATTGTGTATATCTTTACACTACAACCACATCTATTATGACACACTTGAGAGTGATGGTCAACTGATGGAGTTAAACCAGACATTCAGGATGCTGAATTATCTACTCAAACAAATCAATAGGCAAATCAATAGTGCCATATTGATTCCAGAAAACTCTTATTAAAAGACAAACCACAAAAACTGAACAACAAAACATCACTAGCTATAACCTACAGCTCATAGCTTAAGCCATTCAAAGGCATTATTAATAAGCTACAACCCATACTTGACAATGAGACTGCATTTTTGAGGCACTGCAAGGCAGGCCTATACTTGCATATAGACAACCTGAAATAGAATTTTACAATAAAGAGAAACAGGAAAAAAAAAAACCAGATGTATACTTTGTCCCCACATTTATACTGAAGGTGCCATCACATGTGATAACATATTTATGGACAATATTAGAGTCTTTTTCAATGGCCTTCTGTAATATGAAATATGACATCCTCTGTTATTCTACATAGAATGAATAGGCCACATTAATTGATTAGTGGACACAAGTTTGACCTCAGGACTCAAAATGAGGACAAAGTAACTTGAAAGCATGAAAACTTTTGAGGACACTCTGTTATAGTCCTCAGAATAGCTGTCTTGGAAAATCCAGAGTTCCCGAGCTGCTTTTGACCCAATGCAAATGTCTTCACTATGGAAATTCTCTACCTTATTTGAGAGTCTGCTTCAGTAAGTAATATGAGCCCCATCCTCTTTGGCATTCAAGAAAACCGTTGGCATTCAAGAAAAAAATGTAAACAGAAATTAAGAAGTCACTGCTTCATCTTTCACCACAAAGTAACTAGCTTTCAGCAAATTACTAGGGCACATGCAATACACAACAAACTTTGACGGTATTAAATGCATGGCAAAACTTTCTCAGTAAAATTCCTTCCCTGTTTTATTTAGCACCAACAGACTGTTTACTTGGACTCTGCTGGTCATAGCAAATGCATCCAAATGTTCATTGTTCTTATGTTCTCAATAATAAAAATGTGTGAATTCATGGACTCATTGTATTTCTTTCAAAGCGCCCCCCAAAAGCCAAGAATTTCCTTAAATGTCTGATGTTGTTGATCTGACTTGATTTTAGAAAATGCATCAAATCTTTTTAAAGGGAAGCTGAACAAAGTTTTGAATGAATAATAAAAAAAATTCCCAAGCACCCTTGTCGGAGGGATGGAAAATTTATGACTGCAAAGGGCAATGTTCTATCAAAGAGTTTGGCCAAGGCCAATCCACCTACTGGGTGATTCGAGGACCCAGCAAGATGAAAGCAAAGTTATTCCACTTCTTCCCATCACAACAAAAAGGTTGATGAAGAATATACTTGATATCCTGCTGTCCCCAGTTACCTGGGAGTCCGGAGCCTGCCGTTTGAATAATGTTTCCCTGTACAATAGAAATGACAGCAGAAGTGTGGAGAGACTGATGGGACTTCCTACAGGCTCAGCTTTTATAGTTCAAACTCATTCTTTACCATCAGAATGGAACTGATAATAAATGTGTAAATAAATAGTTAGCAACCTTTGGATACAGCAAGAGTAACTAGTCTCTTTCTTTGTTTTTTTGCTCCTGGAAACTATAGCAACTTCCCCCAAAGCTTTATCTTTTAATTTTTGATTTTGGTTATAACAAATTGTATAATATGCTCTTTATGGTAGATTAGGAATAATGCAATGTTAAACTTCTTAATGAATTATAAGGCAGGTCTTACATTTAAATGACAAGCTATGATCTGTGTATGAAGATTGCTAAGGCACCCACCAATTTCATATATGTGTAGAAAGCCTGACCAATGGGATCTGTGTGTGCACATAGGAATGTAGATATGAACAGAATGTCAACACTGGCAGCAGCTTCCTTCCTGCATTGACACTGTATAGCAGGAAATACCCACAGCTGAAATGAAACCAACTCATGCATCTCAAATCAATGAACATCTACATCTGAATTCCCCAGAGCTTGGTATGATAAACAAGACCATTAAATGCATTTTCTAATTTTAAATATTATAGCACTTTGATCATACGGTCCAACCAAGATTAGTGTTGAATGTTCAGAAGTCTATACTTGGCAACTCTGGATTTAGTCATACCAATGCAGTAGCGAAACTTCAAGGAACTTCAAGTGCAAATTATTAATTACATAACGTGAAATGTTCTGAGCTTCAATATTCTCCAAACTCACATACTGTATATCAGGGGTCTCCAACCTTGGCTCCTGGAAGCCTGGCGGACTTCAACTCCCAGAGTTCCACAGCCAGCAAAGCTGGCTGTGGAATTCTGGGAGTTGAAGTCCGCCAGGCTTCCAGGAGCCAAGGTTGGAGACCCCTGCTGTATATGAATGAAAGAATGCCTGAAGAGATGTAATAATGGTTTACAGCTTTCTCTTCAGATTGCTAATTTGAGCATGATACATATTTTTTAGCTACTTTCACAACCTGTTTCCAAGAAGTGACACTTATAAATGTATGTGAGCTTTGATTGTGGAGTTCCCGTGCAACTAAACATTATGTATTTATTTTATTTGCAAATAAATCCATAAATCAGCCCTCAACAAATATGAAAAAAGAAATATTTACATACTATTGAAAAGAACTAATAAAAAAACAAGAAAGACCAGAAAATATCTTCTCTAATAGCCAGAAGCAAAGATTAATATCAGGTAAATAATTAAGCAGAAAACAATGCTCTAATCAAAGAACTACCAAGAAGAAAACCATCCAACCACCAACAGTGGCAAGGCAACCTACTGTATGTAACAGGGAGCAAACCCCACACTCAATTGCACTCATGCTTGGGTAATGTAACATCTGCAACCAAACAACCAAGCTCAGAGCGCCAAGGGCTCCATATAAAACAATGTATCTAGCCATGTTCTGTCTGTGAAGCTTTTGCTGTTATGTAAGTATTGGAGGAAGGTTTTGTCAAGAACAGAGATTTATCAATCCATATTCACTCATCATAAATTCATTGTTATATCGCAGGCAGTTCTTAGATAATCCGTTCCCACTGCATTCGGTGTAACATTTATTTCTCTTTGATTGTGTCCCAAAGGTGTTTTTTTTTTTTTTTTTCAAGAGCCAACTGGACTTTCTGATTTTTTTTTAAAGATGTTTTGTTTCTCATCCAAGAAGCTTCTTCAGCTCTGAAGAAGATGAGAAGCAAAATGTCTGCAAAGAAAAGCCAGAAAGTCCAGTTGCCTCTTGAAAAGAAAAAAAAAAGCACCTTTGGGACAACCATGACCTGGATGATTTGAGAATCTCCATAGATTCTTTGGTTGTGGTGCTTTCACTACCATGTAATAAAGCAGGCAGAAATATAGCACCAAGCACAGCTCTTTTCACTTATTTTGACCAACCTTGATTTCTTGCAACAGACTACATTGTACTTTCCATAAGTATTGGTACATCCTCAAATTTCCTCAACTTAAACAAATATTCTGCCAAGGTACAAAGATTCTTTCTTTAGTTGTTCATTATGATATATGACAGGGGTCTCCAACCTTGGCCCCTGGAAGCCTGGCGGACTTCAACTCCCAGAATTCCACAGCCAGCTTTGCTGGCTGTGGAACTCTGGGAGTTTAAGTCCGCCAGGCTTCCAGGAGCCAAGGTTGGAGACCCCTGATATATGATAAATCTTCAGATTAATTTCCCCATCCATTGCAACAACTATGGTTTTAATATATTAATTTTCAGATCTATACTCATCGTCATTCAGTTCTAATACTTGCTGAAAAATTCTTAAAACACCACCACGTCTAATCATGCATGCATTGGCATGCCTATCTGGCATACATCTAATGTCACCACAAGCATTCCTCCCAGATTTATTTAAAGTTTGGATTTACATTAATCAAGTATGGATACATCTCACATCCTTTTATCATATTTAAACTTTTTAATGCCACATTAATGTAAAACATTCCAAAATTCAAACCCATCCACTTTATTAGGTGCTTTCTCCAAATAAACAAACAGGCATTTTTGTGATTTGATGAAGAACAAAAATCATGTCTGCACTTCCCTTGCCTAGCGTAAAGCCACACTCCCAAATTGTGTTCATTATCGCCTCTTTTTACCCTTTCAATTGCAGTTCCTTCAAACAGTTTCACAAACATACTTAACAAACTAATTGCCCTACAGGTTTTTTTTTAAATCGCTCTTATTACCTTTTCTTTGTACAGTAAAACAGTGGGGATTCTTTTAACTGATTTTTTTCCCCTAGACATTAATATCATAGCATTTGTTTCAATTCCACTCTTTGAAATATTCTAGAATTCCCATACCAATCTCTAAAAAAAATAATTCCAGCGCTGCCTCGCCTCAATTTCATCCTAAGATTTTTCTTTATTTTCATTGTCTTACTAGGGGTTCCTTTCACATTTTTTCTTTCACTTGTGTTACACTAATGGAATGAGAAGAAGGGCTTGAATCAGTACAATGCACATTAGCTATTCAATCAATTCAAAATGTCCCAGGAAATTGAGATGGTACGGACACGTGTCTCGCTCTACTGGCCTCGCAAAGACCATCATGCAAGGGACGGTAAGAGGAAGCCGCAAACGGGGAAGACAACGAAGGAGATGGGAGGATGATATCCATGATTGGACAGGCTTGAACCTGGCAGCATCCCAGAGAGCAGTGGAGGACAGAGACGGATGGAGAAGCGTGGTGGTTAAATCTTCGCAGGCGCCCCAACGACCTCAAAAGAGGTCACGGGATAGGTGAGGTGAGGAGAGTTTTCTAGATGGTGTCCCGCAGCTTCCCTCTCTAAACAACCACCCTCTTCTTGGGCCATGCAGGTGGTCCTAGACCTACAACAGTTTGTTTAGTGACTGTTCAAAGTTACAGGGGCATTGAAAAAAAGTGACTTATGACCGTTTTTCACCCATATGACCGTTGCAACCCCAGGGTCACATAATCAAAATTTGGATACTCTGCAATGGATTCATATTTATGACTGTTGCAATGTCCCAGAGTCACATGAACAGCTTTCGTGAGTTTCTGACCAGCTAAATCAATGGGGAAGCTGGCTTCACTTAACAACTACGTTGATACTAACTTCACAACTGCAGCAAGCAAGGTCATCAAACAGGGCCAAACTCACTTAACCAATGTCTCACTTAGCCACAGACATGTTGGGTTCAGTTGTGGTTGTAAGTTGAGGATGCCTGTATTTCCTCCCAGTGTCTGGAGAAAGAATAGCTTGAATCTTGGAGGCTTGCTTGTTGAATATTCTTTGAAAGTTGGGCCCATCGTGTTCCTGCTTGGAAGCCCTGGCCGCCAGGGATGACATGCTCCATCTTCCCTATTAGACCCCCTGGCAGGCCCAGACAAAAGGAAACGGTGGGCTCCCAGCCAAGCACATGCATTTGCAAACTGCCCGTCAGTCAGTTCCCAAAGCCAGAGGCAAGACGCCCCGAACAAAAGAGATGCAAACTGTTGGCTTGGCCTGTTTCACGCTCCCTGCTGTGGGAATGGTGCTTCTCAGAAGCATCTAGCGAGACCGGCCTCTCCCTCCCCCTTGGTCAGCAAGGAGCTGGCAAGATGCTGTTTCTGCTGCTGATGTTTCATATTTCAAAGAGGCTGCTCGACTCACTCTGGAACTCAACAAGGGAGAGGCTAAGACTCTGCTGCCAAGTCTTCTAGATCGGGGTCTCCAACCTTGGCAACTTTAACCCTGGCAGACTTCAACTCCTGGAATTCCTCAGCCAGGGTTAAAAGAAACAGATAATCAGAGTTAGAAGGGACCTTACAAGTCATCTAGTCCAACCCCCCACCCAAGTGGGAGACCCTACACAATTTCTGAAAAACGGCAATCCAATCTTTTCTTGAAAGTCTCAAGTAGTGGCGCTCCCACAACTTCCGAGGGCAAGCTGTTCCATTGTTTGCTTGTTCTCACTGTCAGAAAGTTTCTCCTTATTTCCAGGTTAAATCACTCCTTGTTCAGTTTCCATCCATTATTCCTTGTCTGGCCTTCGGGTGCTTTAGAAAATAGCTTGACCCCTTCCTCTCTGTAGCAACCCCTCAAATATTGGAACACTGCTATCATATCTCCCCTGGTCCTTCTCTTCACTAGGCTAGCCAAGCCCAGTTCCTATAAAAATTGCCAAGGTTGGAGATCCCTGTTGTAGATAAACAATTTCCTTGCTGTGGTCTTATTTGTTCTTCATTTCTCCCCAATCATTACATATGAGTTGCAGGGCTAACATATTTTTGAATTTCAGTTAAGTACCGCTTTTCCAAAAGATCAACATTTTGGTTTGGAAAGGAGTACAGGTAGTCCTCAACCTACAACAGTTTGTTTAGTGACCATTCAAAGTTACCACGGCACTGAAAATAAGGTGACTTATGGCAATTTTTCACCCTTATGACCATTGCAGGCTCCCCACGATCACATGATTTACATCTAGATGCTTGACAACTGACTCACATTTATGACCGTTGCAGTGTACCAGAGTCGTAGGATCCCCTTTTGTGACCTTCTGACAAGTAAAAGTCAATGGGGAACCAGATTCACTTAACAACCATGTTACTAATTTAACAAATTTCTCACATCATTAACTTTGGACTCAGTTGTAGTTTGAGGATTACCTGTACTGAAAACATTTAGTGCCAAATACCTGATGTTGCCGTCATTAGCCATGTTTCTTCCCAGGCTTCCATTTTGCTCGCTAAATCATAATTCAAAGGATCGAAAATAAATTGTGGCTGCACATGCTCCCTTTCTTCTGTGCTTCCTTTTTCTTTTCTTTTTAAATAATTTTTACTGAACAATTTTTCTTATATACAACATTATTCCCATTCATTGCAATGCTTCTGTAATGGTCTACATACTTTTACATAAATCTTAATTATCTATACATTTGTCTATATTCCTTGATCTATCTTTGTCCATTATAACCTTTGCCTTATTATCCTATTGTCACCTTCTCTGTTCATCTCTGTATCTATTATTTAGACAATCATACAATGCATTCCACGTCAAATAATAATCTGTTTCATCTCTGTCTTTTATCTCCATGGTCAACTTATCCATCTCGGCACTCTCTAGTATCTTTTTTATCACATTTTTCTTCCTTTTTCTTATGCAACTTTTCACTGTTGAAGAAGCTTCTTGGATAAGAAGCAAAATGTCTTCAAAGAAAAAACAGAAAGGCCAGTTACCTCTTGAAAAAGCACCTTTGGGACATGACCTGGATGACTGAGAATTTCCATAGACATTTAGCAACTTTTTAATACTTTCTTATTTTGTTTGATTCCCATATGGCTATGATGGTTTTTTTTCTTCAATGTATGATTTGAGTTTGGCTTATGATTTTGATGGCAACCTCATTAATTTGGAATGGCAAATTATGATTAGTGCTAACTAGGAGAAGGAGGAGAGTGGAAAGGCACTATTTTAAACCTTCTAAACCAAATTGATCCAAGTAACCTCCATTTCCTCAGTACAGCCAACTATTTTTTCCAAATCCCCATCTTAATGAATGTTCATGAACTTATATTAAACATCAGCCACAGTGTAATACACATTCAACATACTCTGGTTTCTTTTCAGATCATATAAATCTTTTGTAAATACACTAATTACATTCCTCACAAATAAACAAACATATTAGCAGCATTGAGACAGCGTGTCCACATATCAGTTCGTGATTTTTTATTTTGTTCATGCAGAAGGAATAGCAATAGCACTTAGACTGATACACCGCTTCACAGTGCTTTGCAGCCCTCTCTAAGTGGTTTACAGAGTCAGCATATTGCCCCCAAACAATTTGGGTCCTCATTTCACCAACCTCAGAAAGTAGAAGGCTGAGTCAACCTTGAGCCTGGTAAGGTTCGAACTGCCAAATTGCAGGCAGCTGGTATAGTCAGGAGAAGTAGCCTGAATTCTAACCACTGTGTCACCGTGGCCTAACTTAGGCCTACAACAACCTACCCTACAACTTAAATGCTAATTATCAAGACAGTTTTTTTCTCACTTCCAATCACCCAAGACTCTCGTTTATCATACTGGAGATTTAACAGGTGAATTTCTAAATGTATTCATTTGGGTCCCATTGAGTCCTCTTGACTTGTAGAACTGCCTGGACAAGCCCCTGCAGTTTTCTTGGCAAGGTTTTTCAGAAGCAGTTTGCCATTGCCTCCTTCCGAGGGCTGAGAAGAAAAATACCTGGCTAAAGGTCACCCAGCTGGCTTTGGGCCTAAGACAAAAAGATTCACAATCTTCCAGTTTCTAGCCTGGTTCCACTACTACACAAAACTGATTCTCAAATTTCTAATACATTTTTGGAATCTAAAACAGTGGCAAAATCTTCAAAATCATCTCAGTATTATTTTTTGGAATATTTTCAACATCTCTTTGCTTCACTACTGAAAGATTCCTATAGGAGGACCTGGTGTTTGTTGCCTTCACATCTTGTCTTTAGAGTGCACTACCAGAAGTCAGGTGCAATGTTGGTTTATTATATATGACTAGACTGACCATGATAAGGAAAATATACAGTCATGGCAAACATACAGTGCATGCCAGAATGCATATGCACAAAAACATATTCACGCATGTTAGTGCAGCCTAGACAAATGTCATGCAAAAGGTATCTCAACCCATAGAAGGAAAAGAGAAATGGGAAGTATTTCAGAAGGGTTTTTACATTGACTTGACAATGAGTTTCTCAGGATTTCATAGAAGACCCTTCTACAGGCTTATTTGGAGATGCCAAGAACTAAATCTAGAACTTTTTCCAACAAAGCATGCACTATATTGCAACACTGTGGAGTGCATGGGTGTGCACAGCCAAGAACTGAATCTGTCAATGGTTTTTTTTTTTTCTATTTCACAATGGATAGATATTTTATCAACACTAGTAAAAACAAAATAGCCCCTCATAGCTAATAGAAATGCACTGTAGATTTTTACATGTTGACCAGATGATACACAAAGTTTCTATGTGGTTAAAATGCATAACTGTTAATAACTCCAATAGGAAAGTATTCAACCGCAAGTTGTAATTGTAGATTTGCAATTAATTTCCAGAATATAACAAATAGGTTTTCATTGGTTTTGGACATCCTATATTAGTTATAAAGCTTTGGTCCATATCTACTTGTTGCAAGAAGGTCAGAAAGTTGCATAATGCCACAATAGGTGTGAGCAAAAAAGTATGGTTAATGTAATCTTCAGTTAAGAAAGGGGATTTATTGTATTCAAGGGTTAATAGGTGTGCTCAAAAAGTGAGAGTAATCCTCATGATCAGACTGTTTTTGGAATTCCAATAAGAACATCTTGAGAAATGGAAGGATTCTCAGGATTCAAAGAAAGTTTTAATTAGAAATTATTTCATTTCATTGTTTAGTCTTTCATTCTGGGAAGTTGTGCAGATGTATTTGTTAACTGCTTCTATGGAGGGGGAAAATGAAGATTTCTGTGTTTCTGCCTTAATTCCTCCAAAACAAAGGTCAACCCACTCAAAAATATATGACATTTTCTGATCAACCCCATATTCTTTAGCACCAAATTATTTTTAGTGGAATGTACCCTTTGGCAAAGTTGAATCTCAATCAAGCTACTATTAGAAACAATAAAATTGCATAACATTCTGCCATCATTCTGCCTCTTCGTGCTGAAAGAAAGCAACTGATACAATCAACTGATACAAATGGCTTCATATTTTAATGTTTACAATCTTGTAGTTTTCTACCTTGTGCCCTTAACTACTAACCAAACTGGAATTCTTATGGTGTATAGTTATGTGTGTTTGTGTATATCAGGTGTATGTGTGCACAAACACACGTATTTTCAAAGAGGATAATTTAGAAAGCACTGCAGCAATATTTATGAAATATCTTGCCCTGGAAATGAAGTAAGTATGACCCAGAGTAAGTTTGTCATTTCCAAAACTGTATGTTTCAGGATCAGATTTACAACTTCTACCCACTGTTAATTATGTTTCATCCTCCATTTCAGGTATTTAATGAAGCCTAAAAGTTACAGAAAGATGTATGAGGAGCAAGCTGTCTTAAGAACTGATTTGCACTGAGCAGCTGTTTCAGAAAGCAAAGACAGGAAAAATAAACTTTGGAGAGAACAATGAGGAAGAGGGTTCAAAGCCATGCATCAACTCTGGTGGGGCGGTTTCATCCTCCATTTTCTAATTCCAGGTCAATTGTTTCTTATCTTCATCTATATAGGATTGAATGGTGCTTTAGTTCCTAACAGTACAGGCAAAAGAAATGTTCATGTGAATACTACTCAGCAACAGGAGAATGGACTCCAGAATTGTTTTGGCACTGGCCTTTTCTGTCATTATTAGATTATTGTGATCACGCCAAGATGACAACCTTTCAAGGTAAAAACAACTGCACATCCAGACTTATAGGAAGAAGCTGAGCCCATCTAATATCTACTCAGTTTCTCAGAATGTCCCTAGACTCCACAAATGTTCAAAAGTGTTCCCTGCTAATTTATGAATTGCTTGACCTCATGCCAGGGGATAATAATACGCCAGGGAAGCAAAGAACAAAGGACTGGTCATTCTCCTTTGCTGTTTTACAAAATAGAAGTTATGCTACAGTTCTTGCATTTATTGAGCTAGGAGAAAAATTCAATAAGGAGCACAGATGCAAATGCAGATTTTTATGAGCAATAACATTTACCAGGAAGAAACATTTATAGTTTCCTTTAATTTATAGCTTTTAAATGCAAAGATATCATGCAAATAAGTTTTTTCTTCGCCACTGCTGAGCTCATGAATAAGACTGAAAGGAGCTTGGACACAGAGAGAGCTCAGGAAGAGGAGACTGACAATGAATGAGCTTGCTTTTGCTTCCCCTCCTCCTGCGTCCGTAACTTAAAATGTCACCAACTACCATGGGATCACTCACCGTTCAGCATGAAAATTGAGTGCATTGCTATCTTTCATGATCGCATCATCCTCCCATCTGAAATGAGAGTGTGGCTTAACCTCATGTATAGCCAAAATGGATGAAATGTGATGCAGGCTTTCTGGACTTGGCTACCAGAAGGCAGGGTGTTTACTTTGCAGGTGAAGCTTTGTCTCTAATTAAACAACTGTTGTTCTGACAATAATTACCTAAATAATTATTGTGCCAGGCTGTCTGCCTTTGGTATCAGAACAGCATCCTAACATGCAGACTTAATATCAGCTTTTGTGGCAGTTCAACAGCACAGGTTTGATGGTCCCTATATTCTGTTCTAAGTATCAACCCAGTTGTGCAGCAAGAAAAGCAGAGGTGGTATTCAGCAAGTTCTGACCAGTTCTGGAGAACCGGTAATGGAAATTTTGAGTAGTTCGGAGAACCGGAAAATACCACCTCTGACTGGAGATTTTACAGTATCCTTCCTCTGCCACGCCCACCAAGCCACACCCACAGAACTGGTAGTAAAAAAAATTTGAATCCCACCACTGAAGAAAAACAAGGACTTCTAAGTAAATACAAAGAGCTTTGACACTGTACTCTCTGCACAAAAGATTGTAATTCTTTTATATCTACTGTATATCCAAAAATTAGCATCATCTAAGAGGTAAGCCGTCACATACAATGGACTTGTTCTCTGTTGAAATCAAGGTCAGGATAAGATGCAGGACAGGTAGTCCTTGACTTATGACCACAATTGAGCCCGATATTTCTGTTGCTAAGAGACAATTGTTAAGTGAATTTTGCCCCATTTTACAACCTGCCTTGGTTATCAAGTGAATTACTGCAGTTGTTAAGTTGGTAACATGGGTGATAAGTGAATCTGGCTTTTCCACTGATTTTGCTCATCAGGTCACCAAATGTGATCACATGACCCCAGGACACTGCAACTACAACATACTGTCGTAAGTATGAGTCAGTTGTCAAGCGTCTGAATGTTGATCACGTGGCCATGAGGATGCTGCAATGGTCATAAGAACTCATATCATGTATCTGATATTAACACAGTTGAGAAAATCCAGAAATATTTCACAAGAAGAGTTCTCCGCTCCTCTACTCATTGCAGAATACCTTATGCCACCAGACTTGAAACTCTAGACCTAGAAAACCTAGAACTATGCCGCCTCCGGTCCGATCTAAATATAGTATATAAAATCATACATTGCAATGTCCTACCTGTCAATGAATACTTCCGCTTCAACCATAGCAATACAAGAGCACACAATAGATACAAACTCAAGGTTAACCACACCAAACTTGATTGCAGGAAATAGGACTTCAGCAACAGAGTGGTCAATGTTTGGAATACTCTACCTGACTCTCTGGTTTCTTCCCCAAACTCCAAAAACTTTAACCTTAGACTGTCTATTATTGACCTCACCCCTTTCCTAAGAGGCCTGTAGGGGTCATGCATAAGCACACCAACCATGCCTACCGTCCTTGTCCTATTGTTTCTTTTTATTTTTCTTATAAGTATCTATCTCATGTATTCAAAACTATGTTTATTCTTATACCTATATCTTACAAGTGATTGACAAATCAAATAAATACTAAATAAGTATAAAAAGTCACTTTTTTCAGTGCCATTGTAACTTCAAACAGGCAGTAAATGAATTGTTGAACGTCAAGGATTATCTGTAGATTGAAATTAAAAGAGATCTAGGTTGAATATTAAAATAAATATCCTGATGGCAAGAGCTGTTGAGCAGTAGAACTGTGCACCAAAAACAGAGGTGGACTATCATTTGCTAAAAGTTTGTAAGTGGGTACCATCACATTGAGCAGACATCTGGACTGGATGATTCACAAAGTGCCTTCAAACCTATAGGTACTATGAAATATTTATGAAGTGCTTTTGGAAAGCAGTCAATACTAGCAACAAATATTTATCATGATTTAATAGATTAAATTTCCATTTTGGTTAATTGTCCAACTGATTCTGGAAGACTTCCCATGGGTCTTTCTTTGAGCCTTTCCCTCACAGCTACAGATGCTTCTAGGCATTTCCCTCCATGTCAGAGAGGCACACAACTCTTGCAGGTACTTTGAGACTGCAGAGATGAAGGAAGCAACTTTCAAACCCTTTATGCACCCATTAGACTCAGTTGTGCTTTGTGCTTAGGTGTTTCTCTGTGAATGAATGTATGATTATTATAATCCATTACACCCCATGTAAGGAAATCTTTCAGGCAAAAGACAAGACATTAAAAAGTATCTGATTTTCAGATAACGTAAGAGCATTTGAGTAACCTAAAGAGAAACAGGAAAAGTAGCTGAAATTTGCAGTGAATTCTACTCAGAACTGAATCTCATTCAGATAAATGGAATTTATCTACTCAGTTCTGAGTAGAATTTACTGCAAATTTCAGCTACACCACTCAGAGCCTCTCTCGCTGCCCAGAGCTCCTCTCTGAAGGAGGTGGATGGTTAAGAAATATGAAATATTAAACAAACAAACAAACAAACACATTTGCTCCCAAGTAAGATTTCGACTCTATGATCACTTCACCTTTTAGCCACAATTAGTTAAACACTTTGATGAATTTAATATATACATAAAGTTCATAATGCCTTTGCTTTCCTACACTGCTTGCACATGTTTGCAAACCCCCACCCCCCCACCCCCGTCATTTTTTTTGTGGAATCTTAGTATTTTAAGTGTATATTGTATGAAGAAAGGTCTTTTGTTGCTTTGACTGTTTCCTTTACTAAATTCTGCAATTTCATATGAGTATTGCCATTATAATGTCACCTCATCATAAGTGTTATATTTGAATTATTTCGTAAAATTCAAGGATAAAAAAAATGTTGTCAGAACCCTGCCATGACTAGTATTCTGAGATGAAATCTTATCCATTAAAAGTTTATTTTGTCGAAAAGAAAGTTTTGAATGGTCAGCATGCAACATGCATCTTTTATTTCTTACACCCCAGTTTATTATACCTACATGGGATATAAGAATATTTTAATTGTCACACAAATGACAAATACAGCCTATTTGTTTTGATACCTGCACATGCATATTGTAAAATTTAAAAAAATGTATATTATATTTATTTGAATAAGTTTACATATAATCCAACCCTTTGAAAATTCACATTATCACTTAACATGTATAAAAGTCCCTGATCCAACCCTCAGAGTACTATTATTTCAAGCTCATTATATATATAGACACTAATTGCTATGAGTAGTCTTTCTGAAATCATTTAGTTTGGATTTAAGCACTAATGGTATAACAGCATCTTCAATTTTCTCTCTTATTTCATACTGCAGAAAAAGCTGTTAACATTAACTTTATTATATGTTTCATGAAGTAATAAAAATATACATATTTATCTAATAAAATAATTTAACCTTTGAAATTAGAAATCAATTATCAAATCAGTAAAAATCAAGTATATGACTTGTTTAGTACATAGAAGAGTACTATATCAAGATTTACATCCTAGCTGTATAAAAACATGAGACAGAAATGCAGGGAGGATAGTTATTTACTTGTCAGTATAGTTTAATGATTAAACAATGCAACAAAAGAGTTTATACACAAATATGTTTTATACAACAATACAATTAATGAGACCACATGTAAATGATACCATTTTTTCATAATAAAAAATATCACATAAATTCAGAAAACATTATTTGTGCTATAATGGTGGTATAAAAACAAAGAAAAAAGGAGAAATCACTTTTGAAATTACTAATTACAAATTACAAGTCTATTACACTTAATTAAATCAGCTTGCAAGCTTTGTTATAGCATAGCTGACTTATTTTAATTTTCAACTTGGAATAGATATAATGTTTAACTTGACATGGATGAAAATAAGCAGTAAGAAAATATTTGATGACGTATTGCTAGCATTCCCATCATACAAAAGAAAAGAAATGGAGTGGGTTCATGGGAAAAGAACAGAAAAAGAATGATCACCTTGAGGTCAGTATAGGCATGTGCATTTGTATATTTCAGCACCCCTGTGCTGTTTCCAAATCAACTTTTTTTTGTTCTGCAATGCAGTTGATCTTCCAGTCAAAAACTGTTTCACTCTCAGTGTTATTTTCATGTTACTGCTAGCAAAACAAGAAAATACAGGGATAATATTCTTCAAATACTTTAAGAATCTGTGCTTCAAAATTCTCATTTCAAATGCCTCAGGATGATAACCCCTTCCTGGCAAAGCAGACATCAAAGGAAATTTTCAGACCATTTTTCTATTTTGCAAAGTGTGCTTTGTACAGTTCTTGGTCAGGTGAACAATTGGTCAGCTGATTCTAAAGTCTTTTTTCAAGAAAGGTAATAGTTACTTTTGCCTTTATCAGGCTAGCAAGACTACTGAAAGAATGAACTCTTTGAATGGAATAAAAAAAAAAGAATTATAAGATTTATAGTGGATGCTAGTTTACTAGGGTCCACATTACTACGGTAAAGATTATTTTCCTGCCAGTCATTTCATCCAGCAAACACTTTAATTGTTTTGCTCTTTATGAGCAGTGGCTCAATAGCTAAGATGCTGAGCTTGTCAATCAGAAAGGTCGGTGGTTCAGTGGTTCAAATCCCTAGCGTCACGTAATGGAGTGAGCTCCCGTTACTTGTCCCAGTTTCTGCCAACCTAGCAGTTCGAAAGCATGTAAAAATGGAAGTAGAAAAATAGGGGGCACTTTGGTGGGAAGGTAACAGCATTCTGTGTGCCTTTGGCGTTTAGTCGTGCCAGCCACATGACATGACATGACTAGTTCTAGAATCTGCACACTATCCCCCAAAAAGTGACACACGATTTTGTTTACATTAATTATTATTCCATCACAGAAAATCAGCCTGCCCAGGCCCCATGAACAGAGAAATATTACAAAGCAGATTGATTAAGCTAACAATTATCTAACTTACTATGGGGAAATTCCAGTAGCACAATAGTTTGAAAAAGTTTCTCTCTTACTGGTAAAATAAAATAAACTGCACTTCCTGTTTTTGTAGTTCCTATTCCTAGTTTTTGTTCATAGAATTAGATTTATGCCTCACCTTGCTATTTCATACCATTCAGATTTGTCATAATGAAAAGAACATTGAAGTTTCAAACAAATAATATTAAAATATTAAAATGTTGTTGTTAAGTCCTAAGCATGGGCACAAGGAACGGAGACGAGACATCGAACGGTGACTTCAACTCTTTATTGTAAAATAAGAACAGAGCAATACTCGGGCAGCAACAGCTCTTTTATAGAGCTGGCTGCTGTCAAAACAACCAATGATTTGAGTTTACCGCTTTCACAAGCGTCCAATAAGAGGGGCCCGTTTAACAGCCAATCAGACTGGCCGAAAACGACCAATCATGACTCGCTATTCGCGGGCCAATGATAAGTGCAGGATTACAAGCCTGCTGTAAAGGAAAGCTGTTTAGGGTTATATCGCTGCGTTGGCTTAGTCCATAACACCCCTCCCCCCCTAGGTTCCGTCTGAGGGGTGGGGTGACGTATTCTTTTAAGTAGCCAGGTCGCTTCACCTGTCTGCTTGACCTGCGCTGTTCCACCAGTTTCTGTCCTGGTTCTGGTTCCGGCGGGCTGCTAGCTGGGTTGGATGGTAAAAATCGTGGCCCTGGGCTGCTTTCCCTGCTTACGCCAGTGCTGTCTTCCAGGTTCCCTGGATCTGTTTCCATTGCAGTGATGTCATGCGGCGAGGCCACTCCCTGGCTCAGTTCTCCTTCTGATGGTGAGTATCCCCTGGTTGGTTGTGTAGACTATTGGTTTTCGATTGTTATTTCTTTTTCGTCCTCCTCAATGTTCCTCCCCCCCCCCAGCTGGTGATTCCGGGGCTGAGATAGGACTAGGTCCTAATCTGGAACGGAGTTGGTCTATGTGGCGTTTCCACATCTTACCATCTGCAGTTTGTAGGCGATAGGATCAGGGTCTCGTAAGTTGCATTATGGTAGTGGGGACCCACAATGGGTCGCCCAAGAAGTTTTTTGCAAACACGAGGTCACCTTCCTGGAATGCCCAACACTTGCTGCTGGATCCTGGGGGTTGTTCCAGCGTGTAGTTTGGGTGGAGGCAATCGAGATGCGAGCGAAGTTTGCGACCCATCAGGAGTTCAGCTGGGATTTTGTTTGTGGTACTGTTCGGGGTTATGTGCTGGAGGAGAAGCATCCAGTTTATTCTGTCGTCAATGTCACCGTGGTCCATTTTGTGCAAGGTTTTTTTTACAAATTGAACCATTTGCTCAGCCCTACCATTGGCCGCAGGGTGATCTGGCGATGTTAAGGCATGATGGATGCCCCGATCTGCCAGGTACTGTTCGAATGGCAGGGGGCCATTATCGGAGACCAGGACATCCAGAAATCCGTGGGTAGCGAATAGCTTATTCAGCTTTTTAGTGACTGCCTCTGTGGTGGTGCTTTTCATCTTGTGGACTTCGAACCAGTTTGAATAGGCATCCACTGTTAGGAAGAAAGTGTGTCCTCTTGTGGGTCCCACAAAATCATTGTGGATATGGGATCAAGGACCTCGAGGCATTTCCCACTGGGTTGGGGGAGTTTTTGGAGGAGTAGAGCGAGTCTCCTGGCATTTGCTGCACTTTGCTACCCAGGTCTCTATTTGTATGTCTAACCCAGGCTACCATGCATAACTCCTGGCCAATGCCTTCATTCGCATGATGCCTGGATGTCCATCGTGCAACATTTTTAATACCCTATGTTGCAATTTCTCCGGGATTATGACTCTGTCTCCCCACACTATGCAGCCTTTTTGGCAGAATAGCTCTGTTTGACGATTCTTAAATGGCTTGAACGTATCATTGGTTTCACTGACTGGCCAACCCCGTTCCACCCAGCTGAGGACTCGTGCCAAAACAGGGTCCTTTTTTGTTTCTAAGGCAATGTCTCGAGAAATTTGAGGGTTTCGATTTGCAATACGGCTAAGGTTGGAGCTGGGTCCTCTATGATGTTTGGTTGTGGGAAGCGGCTCAAAGCGTCAGTGTGGGGAATGGTTTTTCCCGGGCGGTGTTGCAAACTTTTCTGAGTTGTTGTACTAATAACTCTTTAATGGGGACAGCTATTAGGACATCGTCAAAATAAGGCACGACGCCTTTTATGCCTTGTAATAGTCTCTCCATTAAACTTTGGAAAATGCCAGGTGCCATGCTTACTCCGAATTGGAGTCTACTGCACTTGAAAGCGCCTCTATGTGTAACTATTGTCTGGGCTTCTGCAGTTGTCGTGTCTACAGGTAGTTGCTGGTATGCCTGAGCTAAGTCCAATTTCGCAAATATTTTTCCGCCACCCAGGGAATGAAGAAAGTGTTGAACCACCGGTACTGGGTAAGTGCTCTGTTGAAGAGCATGATTTAGGGTGGCCCGGTAATCCCCACAAATTCTGAACGAACCATCTGGCTTCATGGGCATTACTATTGGAGTTTCCCAGCGGGCATGGTCAATCGGTTCCAACACACCCTGGGCTATTAATTTGTCTAGTTGCTCATCGATCTTTGGCTGGAGGGCAAAAGGCACCTGATGAGGCTTAAGGCGAATGGGAGCCACATCGGGACTGAGATTAAATGATATGGGGTCCCCTTGTACTTGCCTAACGTTCCTGTGAACACGTCCTGGAATTCCTGGATGAGAGCCTCTTCCCAGTCGTCGTTCTGGTTTGGTGTAGGCCGGCTAGTTCAATCCCGAGTGGGGCGAACCACTGTAACCCTAACAAGCTGGGTCAGTCACAATCGACGACAGGCAGGGGAAGCGTCACGGTGCGGTCCTTGAAGGATACTTGGACGTGCCTGGAACCGACAACTGGAATTCTGTTTCCCTGGTAGTCTTTTAGGATGACTCGTTGAGTGCTGAGGTCCTGGCGGCAGATGGCAGGGATCTGTTGTTTGAGGGTTTTCCAGGATACCATCGATAGGGATGATGCCGAATCAACTTCCATCACGCACGGTCGATTCTCAATAGTAACCCTTACGCGGATCTTTTTTGCATCGAACGATGAAGCATGGCCAATAGTAATGGTTTGGTGGGCCTCTTCTCATCTTGTTGAAAAGGCAGGTGCTTGATTTCTGTAGTAGTAGTGGTTGTTCCATTGGTGGTTCAGACGGTCCCGGTTCTCAGGAGGTTTGCCTGTCTCCCAACGGAGGTTGTTCTCCCTTCGGCTGGGACTGGACTCTCGCTTGCTTCTGCAGACCTTCGCGATGTGGCCTCTTTTTCCGCAGGTACGGCAGAGTGCGTCGAGGAATTTGCAGTCCGATCGCGGGTGGTTTGCCCCAAAACCAGCACATTGGCGCAGACGTCTCTGGTTCCTTTGCTCTCGTTCCAAGTGGAGTCGGTTGACCTCCTCTTCCTCACTGTCTGAGGATGACTCGAGGTCTTTGTGGTGGGTGGTGTAGCGTGTTTCTCAATGGCGAGTGGGCTCTCGTTGGCGAGTTGGCGAAGCGGTGCATTCGCTCGGCGCATTCGAGTGGCTGACTTCCTGGTTGCTTCTGCGGCAGTAGCGTCAGCGATGACATCTGTAAGGCTGATGTCTCCTTTCACCATCAGTTTACTCTGTACATGTGGTACATTTAATCCCAGAACTATGCGGTCTCTTAGGGCTTCCTTGAGGTTTGCAATACCACAAAGGCCTCCTAGGTTCCAGAGATCGGCTATGAAGTTTCCAACGCTCTCGTCCTTCCGTTGGTCCCTCTGGTAAAATTCGTGTCTTCCTATCAGTGTAGGTACTGCGGGTGCATAATGGGCCCGGAGGATTGGGGCGAGGGTATCCCAATCCATGGTCTTCACTTCCGCTGGTTGTGCCAGTGCTTTAGCCATTTTGAAAACAGTGGGGCCGCAATGAGTCAGGAACACTGCTCGTTTCTTGCCAGGCATAGCATCTTTTAAATTGTTGGTCTCCAGGAACATCTGGAAGTGATCTATATACGAGTCCCAGTCTTCGGTTGCTGGGTCGAATGGAGCGGATGGTATGGCGCCGCTGGTCATTTTGCCATTTGTTGCGTGCACTCTTCAGCCACGTGCTCTGTCTTGTTCGATGTGTACTTAGTCAGCTCTATCGTCTCCATATCCCATCCTCGTCGCCAGTGTTAAGTCCTGAGCATGGGCGCAAGGAACGGAGACGAGACATCGAACGGTGACTTCAACTCTTTATTGTAAAATAAGAACAGAGCAATACTCGGGCAGCAGCAGCTCTTTTATAGAGCTGGCTGCTGTCAAAACAACCAATGATTTGAGTTTACCTCTTTCACAAGCGTCCAATAAGAGGGGCCCGTTTAACAGCCAATCAGACTGGCTGAAAACGACCAATCACGACTCGCTATTCGCCTGGCCAATGATAAGTGCAGGATTACAAGCCTGCTGTAAAGTAAAGCTGTTTAGGGTTGTATCACTGCGTTGGCTTAGTCCATAACAGTTGTTGTTTAAAATATAATACTTGTAAAAAAAAGTATTTAAAATCAAATCTGAAAGGGCCCTACTCAGCTCTAATGCTACTCAAGTTTCGGGGAAGGACCCAGGATAAAGAGATAGGTTTCAGCTGTTTGCTCAAAATCCAAAGTGATGAGAATGCCTGAAGTCCATTGATAGTTTATTAAAAAGGTCTGGTGCTATTGTGAAGAGATCTAAGGGAGTATGATACTAGTCTATTTCAATCAAGGTATCCTTTGGAGTCAATTTCCCAGTTGCTCTATCTTAGAAGACTGAAAGTTCTTAAGGTTTCACAAACCACAACTTTGGTGAATGTGATGATGAATGTGATGATGCACTTCTGAGAAAGATTTCTGAGATCACTTCTGTGATCTGGAGGTCCACTCTGGAGCCAGGATGTCAATCCCTGTATGTTTTGTTGCTGAACAAACAAACTGGAGGTTCTGTTCATGTATCAACCATTCTGGAAGAACAGACTCATCATGGGATTGACATCGGAACCCCCACAGTTATTAATACTGGGTGAAATCAATTTTTATGCTTTGGGGTACAGTTTGACAAAGCTCAGGATTTCATAGCCTTCATGACAAGCATGGGTCCGTCCCAAATAATCTCACTCCAACCCACACAGATTAACACCCACTGAGTCTCATTTTTGTTTTGAGCAGTTACTGAATGATCTAAGATATAGGAAGTTACTGTAAATCATTTTCTATGGTCAGATAATTTTCTGGATTAATAATTTCACTCATAATGGGGAACTTTGTAGTTGGTTGGTGGGCTTGTTGGTTGGTTGGCTGGTTAGTTTGTTGGTTGCATAATAATCTCTTGAATCATTATCATTCTTACAATATACTTCTGGAAGCACCATTTCACAATGGTCCTTTCCCTGCTGTACACAATCTAAATGAAACTGCTAGGTAAGATCATTCATCATTTCAGGGAGAAGTGTCACCAACATGGTGATGATATCCAATCATAGGTAACTATCAAAGCACAAACATATGATCTCTGGACAAACAGTAACTCTGTCTTATCAGGGTTTTTGCTCAATTATTCTTCCTATTCAGACCCTCACAGCCAGACCAGGCAGAGCCAGAAAAGTTGTTACAGTAAACTCAGTGCTTGAAGGTTGGTAGTTACCCTACAGTTAGAGTGTCAAACTCAAGGCCCGTGGGCTGGATCCAGCCCATGGGATGCTTAAATCTGGCCCATGAGGCCAGCCTGGAAATAGCAAAGGACCAGCCTATGGAGATTCTGGAAGCCAAAATGGGCCATGGGCAGGCCGTGTGCTGCAGAGGTCGTATTCAGCAAGTTCTGACCAGTTCTAGAGAACCAGTAGCAGAAATTTTGAGTAGTTTGGAGAACCAGCAAATTCCACCTCTGACTAGAGATTTTACAGTATCCTTGCCCTGCCACGGCCACCAAACCATACCCATAGAACTGGTCATAAAAAAATTAATCCCATCACTGGTGTGCTGTCCCCGTGCCCCATTTTCAGCCTGGATGGTCTCTTGCAGCACTCTGCCAGCCAAAATGGGGCACGGGGGGGCCACATGCAGCCCACACACACCTCATTTTGGCGGGAAGGGTGCTGCAGGATGCATCTGTCCCATCTCCCCCTGGCCCCTCCCCCTCTGCTGGCCCACGGAGGAGAACTACAGTGCTTATTCAGCCCTCAAAGAAATCCAGTTTGGCACCCCTGATACAACATGTGGACTGAATATAGACCCAAATGTTTTAATTACCAGTAATCCTTGACATATGACCACAATTGAGCCCAAGATTTCCTTTACTAAGGAAGGCAGTTGTTAAGTAAGTCACATCTGATTTTACAACTCTTGCTTGTTAAGTGATATATTTCAGTTAAATGAATCACACATTTATTAAGTGAATTCAGATTCCCTCATTGATGCAGCAATCGTGCAATTGTCTGCCAGCTGCCAAGTACCCAATGTTTGATTACATGACTGTGGGAATACTGAAATGGTCATAAGTGTGAGAACTGGTCATAAGTCACTTTCAGTGCCATTGTAATTTTGAATGTTCATTAAACAAAGGGTTGTATGTTGACGACTATCTTTATGTCATCAAATGAAAACTCCATTTTATTTACTGATCGTTCTGCAATAGCTCCATAGAAAGGAATGGTTTTCATTAAGTTATTTAGGTAAACATTTTACATTGAACTTTTTTAAAAAAAAAATACCTTTTCAGATTTTTTTATCAGTGGTTTCAAGCAACTGGATAATTCAAGGAATGACAATTCTCTTTATTGAATTAATGAAGACACTATTCCCCTCAGGGAAGGCAACCTGGTTCTTACCAAATATGTTAAAATAGATGTTTTCAAACTTTTTCAGAACCTGTTAACTTTTTAAAAATCCCCAAAAGCCCTGATCAAGAGACAAATCTCTAATTTGAAAAAACTGACTCCATTCAAGTGAAGGTTGTTTTTTTTAATGGGTGAAATGGAAGTTTTACCCATAGGGAACCCACCAAGTCCTCACAGCAGCTTATGATTCCATTGAACACAAACTGAAATACCCTGTTTTAGCCCCAGTTCCCTGATCCCTCCTCCGCTTCCCCATACATGGTGGTAGTTTTCATGGGAATTAAAGTCCAGTTACTTAATTTGAATAGAATGTTGATTTTCGGATTGCTTGTTTTAGATGTCATATTGCCAAAATGTGCTACTTTCTAAAGCTGGCCAAGTTACCTACTTTGCTACTTTCAGAAATACCTTAAGAGTCTCTTGTTGAGATTGGCAGCTATGGAAATCAAATAAATAAATAAATTTCATGGAAATGAAATTGTATAAGAGTTTGCTATAAAACAATTCTACAATGTCATAAACTTGTTGTTTAAAACCTGTTATCTTTTTTTAAAAAGTATGCACATTCCAAAATAATACAGTTCATCAATGAAAATAAATATACCACAATTTATCTGGCTAGCAAAATGTCCCTTTAGCAAAACATCCTCTAGAATAAAATTCTGTAATACAGGCACAATAACCCAAAACATTTTGATTACTCCTGGTTACCTATGCCTAGTGTAAAATGCATTGATAAATTCTGAAGTTTGAATGAAACAATACAATAATCTATAAATTATATTAATGTATCATGGATTAAGTTATGTGAATGTATCATGGTGTCAAAAATCATGAAAAACTTACCTGTATAAAAAGAAGAAAAGAAGAAAGAAGAAAACATCCATACAGATATGTCTTTTGAGTTCTACTTTTACATACTTTGTTTCATTACTACTAATTAAAAAGCACAAGTGCTTCTCTTTTCTTGTGTAATTTCCAGTTGAGCGTTCTGCAAAGTGTAATCAATTCTACAGATTTGGGGGATTTTGAAATTATCATTATGAGCATTAAGAAAACACTTCTGATCTCCCTCCTCATTATTTAACATTTCCTGCTGATACACTATGCTGGTTGTACTAGGTTAGTTCCTGTATTACACTGACTCCAAGTGGATTGACAAAAGAAGTACAATTTTGTATTAAGTAGCGGGATTATTAATTGAACTCTATTCCAGCATTCTTCTGCCTAGTGTCCAACAGAAGCACAAAACTTCAATTCTCTTAGGCATTTGCTCATTTGTCCTTTATTCTTGCTTCACTCTCTGGCAATACCCTTGCATTCTTGGTTTGTGGAATCTATTGTGACTCCATGCCAAATCATATCCTTAGGAGAATGAAACAACTTGTTTCAGCTGTAGTGGTGGTTTCCTATTTTTACTATCCTACAATTGTACATCATTAGCAGGAATGAAGTAAACATGTGAGAACAGCTTTATGTATAACTCACTGTTCTGGCATGCTTGCAAAATTTTACTCAGATCCCAGAATAATATGGAGGATTTGCTAAAGTTGTTATTAGTCGCGAAGTCATATTCAACCCATCATGACCCCATGGACAACGTTCCTCCAGGCCTTCCTTTTACTAAAGTAGCACATACTTAAAATAATTCCCCCCCTATGTATACATTGTTTCAACAGCAGGCTACGCTGTCCTCTCCTTCACTGTCTATTCCTAATAATTTTCAATCACTTCCTCTTCCTTGTCTCCCTTTCTTGTGTGAAACCGAAAGCATTTCTTAATTTCTTTCACATCATGATTCATCCCATGCTGGTCCAGTCTTGTTTTCTGCTTCGTCACTGATTTTTTTTTGTCATATACTTAAGGGAATAACGATGATAAAAACACATAAAAACACAAATCAGCAAGCTTGAGGAAACTCCAACATTTGCACAAAGAAAAACTCTCTTTAGAGCAAAATCCCCTACAAGAGAAGGACCAAAAGAACACTTGGAGAACTGTGCATGTTCACCCTAAAATGCTAAACCTCTATTTGGAGACAAAGAAATAGAAAAATAGGTGAGAAAAGATTGCAATAAATATCCTGAAAAATGCATGGCTGGAAGATATAAATAAACCAAGCTTACAACCTGGACCTGCATAAGCAATCCCTTTTGTTCAAACAAGGCCACGCCTGTACCAGACAAGAGCTGTTGGCACTGGGAAAATACCACACAGCTACTCAGGGCGGATTTGACTGATCCCTGATAAGATATCTATTCTCTACTGATACCTCTTTTCATTGGGTGTTATGAAAGTAGCCATGTTATGTACCAACAGGGCATGGGACTAAAGAAAGCAATGACCAGAGTGACACCTATATAAAATATTTTATCTGCCTGCCTAAGTATACCTTCCCTTCTTCCTTATGGCTACCCACTGGATAGCAAGAATCACTTGCTTGCAAAGGCCTTTTGAAAGCCACATGAAACAAGACTGAGGTCTACATGAATCTCAAGAGTCTCCAACTGTCTTCTCCTGCTCCATGGCTTCTAAGAAATAACATCATCTCAAAATCTGATCTGTAATTTCTGCAAGGAAAACTTCCATTCTGGAATATGTGGGCAGTCTGCTGATGCCTATAAAAAAAAACTAATGCCTGCTCTTTTCTTATGGAATTAGGAGCCTCTTAACATTTTTTGCTCTATTTTTGGACAGAAAACTTTGTGTGACTACTTCACTGAATTTCTCTGAAGAGATGAGAAATTCACATTTTTTCCCTTCTTCATCCACTTACAGCAGCAGTAGCAACACTATGCCATTGTCATGTAGCAGTGCTTCAATCTCAAATAACTATCAGAGCACTGTGGAATTCTGAAGTGGAGTAATATAGGAAATAAGAGCTTCCAAGACAATAAGATTAAAAATGCTTTGGGAAAGCCCTTTAAATAGGAAAAGTTGGCACTTCCATACTGTTCTGAATGGATAGATCTCTTATCCACTAGATTGGTGTAAGTAAACATTGGTGACAAATATTAATTACCTATTCTTCACACTGTTGGTTTCGTCACCATGGAATGAAAACAACTGACTGAGGAGCAAAGGTAGGGGTGGCGGGCAAAGAGATGTACTTTCAGGCATGCAAAAATTATATCAGTCCTTCAATATACTCCAGAT
The DNA here is from genome assembly GCA_033807585.1 of Hydrophis major. Taxonomy (NCBI): domain Eukaryota; kingdom Metazoa; phylum Chordata; class Lepidosauria; order Squamata; family Elapidae; genus Hydrophis; species Hydrophis major. The sequence continues at coordinate 322,081,627 of CM066328.1, read as the reverse complement.
AAGAAGCACCTATCATGAGTCTAACAATAACTTTGTTGTAAGATTTTTTTTTCTTTTTATGCCCCTTTCATCCTTTTATTCATGGTGGAGTTGGGGCAAATGAATGGAGCTGAACATTTACTGGCCAGATGCCCTTCCTGACACCTATGTAAAGTTCACAACAGATATTTTCTCTTTGTTCCCTAATAGAAAAACATCTGCTGCTGCTTAGGATTGAACCCTCAACTCTCAACCTTTCGATCGGGACCTTCACCTCCAGCTCACCATGCTACTCAGTAACATTATAGTAATCTAACAAGTCTGAAAGTAAATCACCCCTCTGCTCCTCTTTATCAAAAACCTAAGGAGAGTCCCTTCTGGGATATTTTGCCATTGCTTCTTGGGGCCAAGTTGCCTCTTATTTGACCAGCGTTTAACCTGTAGCTCCTCTTCTTCCTCCTTATCTCTCCCAAGGCATTCTCACAGATCTCAGGTTTGATTCCCATATAGAAACCAGCTGCAAAATAATCCAGTTTTAAGAAATTCCTTTCCGGATTTTACCCCATTCTGGCTTTGGCCAGGATGATGACTTGGTGTTCAATCTGACTGCCCTTACCATGACCTGACTGGTGGCTTTCCTTGCTTCTTTCTTTTACCCGTGCCAGGAAAACAACCAGCAATTGCTTTTATTTTCATGGGTAGTTTCCCACAGATAGATCCTTTCTATGAGTTCAGTTCCATTATGTCCTGCTCAGAGTTAACACCTTCTTGTCTGGCATATCCAATGGCATATAAATAACAAAGAAGGAAGGAAAACACTATAGTTTTACCATTCTTCCTTGACTTGGACTAGAAAGTGTATTTGGTAGAACCTCACAAAACAAAAGGAGGAAAGGAAGGTGCGGTATCTGCTATCCCGCATCAGATGGGCGACTCATGATAGGGAGCGAAGGAGAAAGAAACGACAGGAGACGAAATTCCTCGGGATGAGTGCGCAGAATGTCTTGGTACACGCTCTTTTATTGTGCTTCATCACAAAGAAGTGATTTTTTCAAAAGCTCAAGTCAAACAGGATATGCATGTTTTACAAAGCTTAAGTCAAGTAGGATATGCATGTTTTACAAAGCTCAAGTCAAGTAGGATATGCATGTTTTACAAAGCTGCATACCAGACAGATTACTCATAATGTGAATAAGCTTTATTGACAGATGTCTAGCTCCTTGTCCCTTGTACGTGCCTTGCAAAGGTCACTGAAGAGACAGAAGTTAATGATTACACATAAATGATACATAGTTACAACATCTCCTCTGTTTTTATTATTTATGACGAGTCTTCTTCCTCGTCCGAGAAGACAGGAACCATTTTTATGGAATGTTCACCGTCCCCATCGTCTGGGCAAGAGTGCGACCCGTCAGCGTCAAGGAGCGGTAACTCAGCAATGACATTTTTTCGTCTGATGCTGAAGACATAACGTGAGCTTGCAATAATACATTAACATCAGCAGTTATGGAGGATAATTGATTTTTCAAAAATTGCAATATTCTATTAAAACAACAAGGTCCTATAATACATATCAATATAATGATTATTAACGGTCCTGCCAATGCAGTTAAAAGGGTTGTAAGCCATGGCGAAATAGAAAACAAGCCTTGATACCAATTATACATGTTTAACCTTTCTTTTTCTCTATCTTTCAAGCATTTTTCTAATTCATTCATAGAATCCAACACGATCCCCCTGCTATCGGCATAAAAACAACATTCTTCTTTAAGCGCAGCACACAATCCCCCTTGTTTTAAAATTAACAGATCTAAGCCTCTACGATTTTGCAAGACTACTTCCGAGAGGGACGTCAAGGAGTTTTGCAAAGCTATAATTGATTTCTCAATTCGTAATAAATCTTCATCAATGGCTGAACCCAGAGCTGTAATTCTTTTATCAGAGACAGCTAGACCTGCAATGCCCGTGGTTGCGCCCGTGGCGCCCAGAGCAAGCAGTAGACCTAAAGTGAGAGTACTAATAATTTCCCGCTTTGCTCTGAGGGGTATTCCACGGGTACCTGTAGGGATATAAAATCATCAGAGTTATACACATCAATTTTTGGTACGAGCCATACTTGAATGCAAAATGATTTGGATTTAACAAGATCATCCCCGTGGACACATGCCGTGAGACCAGTGGAACAAGCCCAAACAGAGTTATTGCCAGGGATAAAATACATTCCTTTCAGGCGTGATGTTAAATTTCCTCCTGAAGTGGTGTAGACTGCAGAATATCCCCCGGTGGTGTGGGTGCGGCCAAGGCGGTTCTTAGGAAGATATAAATTACAATGATAGCCATTAGAAACATTATGACAATATTGTGAGTAATTGGATGGAATATTTCCTAAGCAACAACCGACCCCAGTGATGGAAGAAACAGTAATAATGGAGTTCCTCCAATGGCAACGTTCGTCTGATGTGGAATTAACAATGGGTTCTTGGGTAGCGATGGCTTCATAAAAAGGTGGAGAGGCAGAAACACAAAGCCAACATGTGGAGGCAATCGATGAGTTTGAGGAGTTCAACAAGGCATAGGAAGCTTTGATCAATGGAATCAGTGGGTTAACTCCCTGTGTTATGGGTTGCAAGAAAGGGGATTTAATAACTTTTTCATGTGGTCCCACAGGGTCAGAGCGAGGGAGTTCAATATGATGTTGAATGTAAAAAATATTTCCGTAATGCTTTCCCGGCCAGACTCCTTTTAGGCGGGCATCCCATTTCAAGCCAGTGTCCCATAGGGTACTTTTCTTGCCTTGGTCCGTGAACCTTATGGTTACCAGGTTGCATTTGGGCAAATTTTTACCACCGCATGGAATATCCCATGTGGTGCGAGTGGCAGTAATGAGATCACCCTTAGTACCCGGATCCCAATAAATATGTCCAGTTGAAACACACGACCAGGCTTTGCAAAAGTAATCCGATGACCCCCCGCAGTCGAGAAGTCATTGGGCAGGGGACTGAGTGTTGGAGACGGGCTGTCCGGGGCATACATAAAACCTATATTCATTTACAACTCTATGACTAGGCTCCGTTGGATGAGAAGGCGAGTTGTAGGTGGTGGAGCCTACAAGCATTTCTGCCAAATCGAATTGAAGTGGTGGGTAGAAGTCTTCTATGCGAGAAAAATTGGTTGTAGAGTTTAAACGAATGCCTTGAAAGTCAGTTATAGTCCAAGTAATATTATATCTTCTATGAGGCTTCTGCGGATCGTCATGGGCAGTTCTTTTGAAGCGTTGTTTGTTGACAGGATCAGAGTTCGGGTATATAAAGGCATCACAAGTAGGAGAGAGGACTATGGACAAGTTAGTTGTAGAACATTTACAAGATGAGGAGGGAATGCAATTAGTAGAAAAAGGATAATAATTACAATAATGACAATGAAGATTAATTTGGTCATTCATCAAGGATTTTAGTTGGGATGGGGGAACCCGTAATACAAAGAGAAGGACATCTAGGTCCCCCTATATCTAGATTGAATAGAGGAAAAGATTTTAAGGTTCTTCTCCATAGGAAGAGTAAAGAAGGAACAAAAGAGCGAGTGGTAGAGTGTTCTGTAAACAAAACAGAAGTGACAGAGTGAAAACTACGGGTAGCATTTTCATGACATACCCACATGGAACAAGTATAATAGCCTTCTGTTAATGAAGTGGCTTTAACACAAATAGTCTTTTGACAGGAAGCATAGGTTTTGTTGAAGTATGTGTGAATATAAGGAAATAGATTTATGGGAAGATTATCATGCCAACAAACAATAGGACAGTCACTATCATAATTAATAAAGCGAAATTCTAATGTGGTCCAATGACCACGTTGAGCAAAGGTATAAGTAGGATACGAATAAGGTAGAAATTGCAAAGAGGATATAGGCAAGAATATCAGGAGGAGTTTAAGAAGCAGATGTAGCGGACGAATTCCCATGATAGGGTCTTACCGCCTGACCAGGGACCCAGCAAGTGGTTTTGTCTGGTAGTAGAATCGCAGCGTAGCCTCATCCCCAGGTGAGAAGCTCAGTGGGACCCTGCCAGGCGGGATCTGGCAATCTGCGATAATATACCAGAGGTCTGTTAGGCGGGGGTGAGGGGGAGGAAAAATGACGCGAAGCAGCAGAAGTGGGAGGAATGCCAGTCAAATTAAGAAAGTTTAAAGTGTAAAGACAAATGTTAAGAGAATTTTGCAATGCTGGGAGGTTCGAGGGTTTTTCCCGCAACGAATATTGATCAAGAACACGTTTCAGAGATAAGTTCACTCGTTCCACAATAGCCTGCCCCTGGCTGTTGTAGGGAATCCCAAACTTGTGGGTTACATTCCATCTGTTACAGAAGTCCTGGAACGCAGAACTTGTATAGGCAGGTCCATTGTCAGTTTTGATTTCTTTTGGACGTCCCAGCGAGGCAAAGGTACGAATTGAATGATTGATGACATGTTTTACAGTTTCTCCCCTTTGAGGAGTGGCCAGAATAAACCCTGAATATGTATCTATGGAAACGTGCAAATATTTCCAAGGGGCAAAAGGTGGATACTGAGTTACATCAATTTGCCAAATCTCACAAGCTTTTAATCCTCTAGGATTTACTCCTATGGGAATGGAATGTCCTTGCTTACTACATGTGGGGCATTGTTGAATAATAGCAGCAGCTTCTGCCTGAGTTAGAGAAAATTGTTTTTGTAGGGCTTTCTTATTTTGGTGAAAATAGTCATGACTTTCAGCTGCTGTCAGATTACAGATTGAATTACTGGATGCAGCTGCTGCAGCTGCGTCTGCCACATCGTTTCCCTTCTGTAATATGCCAGGAAGAGGTTGATGGCTCCTGATATGTGCTACAAAGAATGGATGCGTGCGGCTGTTGATATATTGCTGTAGAGGAAGCAACAACTTTAACAAAGAAACAGATATGCTGGGAGATAAATAGGCTTGATATATATTTTTCAAAATCTGAGAAACGTATAAGGAATCTACTATTAAATTAAAAGGAGCTTTTTGAAACTGCTGAAACGCGATAAGAGATGCAGCAAGTTCTGCCTGTTGAGCAGAAGATTGCGGAGGGGTAATTTTAGTTTTCCATTCTCCCTCCTGGTACCATGCACAAGCACCATACATTTTCCCCCCATCTGCATAAAGCGTAGGTGCATCTACTAATGGAGATATTGAGAGGGGGGAATGCCATTCAAAAGGGAGAGTTTTAAGAAAAGTGAACCGTGGGTCTGCTGGTAAATGGCAAGAAATTTGCCCTGGCCACTCTTCTAAAGCATATTGTAGTTCTTCTGAATTGCACCATAGCGTTTCCCACGTGGTCAGTGAACAAGGAGTGAATATTGAAACAGGCTCACATCCCATGAGTTGTTTACATCTTTGTCGACCTTTAAAGATCAACTGGGAATATGCAGAGGCTTTACTAGTGATTGTGGTCCGTGGGGTGTGAGACAAATGCAGCCATTCTAAAATCAGAACCTGTGTCTGATGGGATTGCATAATAACAGCTGTGGGTCTCTGAACAGTATTTAGTAAAGCGATTGATAAAGGGCAATTCTCTATAGCTCGATCCACTCATCGAGTAGCCAGTGAATGGGAAACGTCTTTTAATGCCTGCAACTGCTCTTTATTTAGAATGATAACATCGGACGGGGCTTTACCTTGTGTGAGAGCATTAAAAAGAGGAACTAATGTAGCTGTGGTCAAACCCAAATAAGGACGTGCCCAATTTAAGGTTCCCAGGAACTGTTGTAAGATCACGAGTGTGGGTTTCGGGGGAAGTGTTGGGAGGGGAAGGGAAGGAACAGCAGCTGAAGCAAGTAACTTGTGACCTAAATAGGAAAAGGGTGGTTTGGATTGTATTTTTTCTGGGGCTATAGTGAGACCTGCTTTACCTAAAATGGAGGTCAGGCACAGCAGAGTTTTTAATACTGTGCCCTTTGGGCCAGGTGCAGATACCAATATATCATCCATGTAATGATAGATTAAAAAATGAGGATATTTGTCCCTGTATGGTTGCAAGGCTAAATCCACAAAAAATTGACACATAGTTGGACTGTTTAACATGCCTTGCGTTAAGACTTTCCATTGATATCGTTTGGTGGGTCTTTGATTATTTAAGGTTGGTACCGTAAAAGCGAATAATTTTCTATCTAACTGGTGTAATGGAATGGAGAAAAAACAGTCTTTTAAATCGATAATGACAAGGTCATACTCTTGAGGAATTATGTTAGGATTCGGAAGACCACATTGCAGGGGTCCCATTGGAAGGAGGAGCACATTCACTGCCCTTAAATCCTGAAGGAGGCGCCAAGCGCCATTTTTCTTTTTGATAACAAAAACTGGGGTATTATATGGACTCAATGAAGGTTCTAAATGACCTCTATCTAATTGTTCTTGAACAAGAGAATGTAAGGCTTCAAGCTTTATAGAAGGGAGAGGCCACTGATCAATCCACACAGGGTTATTGTGAGTCAAATGCAAGCGAAGCATGGTTAATGGAGAGTAAGTTGCGCATTAAACTGTGACATAAGGTCTCTTCCCCACAGATTAGTATACAGAGGAATTACAGCCAGTTTAATATAAGCAACACATTGAGACTCAGGGGAATGGGCTTTTACCCAGTTTCTGCTAATGCGAGTCTCCTGGAGTCCCCCCACTCCTCTCACCCCTGGTGCCACATCAGCAGGCCAGGTGTCCGGCCACTCAGCGGTTCGGATGACGGAAATATCCGCTCCAGTATCTAAAAGACCAAGAAAGGATCGACCGTTCATAAGAATGTTACCGTAGGTTTCGGTTGACTAATTGGTCTTTCAATTGCATAGAGTTGCTCTTGTTGTTGGTGTAAGAGCACAATCATTTTTGCCACAACATCCCCCTCATTTATGGTAACTTCAGTACTAGCTAGTACTGACAGGCAGACATCAGACAATACAGTGGGGTCATGCAGAAAAGGAAAGGCAAGAATACCTTGTTCAGCTAAGTCCAGTACAGGAAAGACTAGCACTGGAATATCGGGGGGCATGTGAAAAGGCTGAACAGGGTGCACAAAGAGAAAGTCAGCGATACCAGGGAGATAAGTAACAGTTTCATTTGCAGCAAGATCATAAGCAAAAGAAGAAAAATTGCAAGTTTCAGCAGCCTTTGTTGTGGGGCTAGCTGCCTGCCCCTTTTCTAGTTTCCCTGATTCAAATAGGGGCTTTGAATGATTGTAGGGTTACTCTGCTGTTCATTCTTTTGGACTCTGCACTGATTAGCCCAGTGATAGCCCCTTTTGCATCGAGGGCATGGCGTCTTTGGGCGAGCTACCTGGTTTCTTGACATATTTGCTCCCCCACCTGGGGCTCTGCATTGGCTCTTAAAGTGGCCTGGCTTGCCGCAATTAAAACAATTGCCCATTTTACGAGGATTTTGTTGGGAAATGGGAAGAAGAGAGCCCATATTCTGCTGCATGCCTTCCGTAATGGCTGTAGCCAGAGTAGACATGGAATGGGATGTGGTTCCTATGATTCGGCAGGCTGCAAGATAATCCGCCAAGGTAACATTTGTCTTGTTAATCAATGGTTGCAAAACCTTCTGACAATCAGCGTTTGCGTTTTCATAGACCAGTTTTAAACCTAATTCATTACAAGCCTCCTCATTGTCGATTTGTCTCTCCAAGGCTTCTGTGAGATGGTTTACAAAGGAGGAAAAAGGCTCAGAAGGTCCTTGGATAATCTTAGAGAAGGATTTGGGCATGCATCCCGCATTATCAATTTTTCGAGCCGCGGCCAAAGCACAATCCTGTAATATAGGGAAAGCAGCTGCATCTGTGGCAGTCTGCCGGGCAATGGTAAGCATAGTGCCGGTACCGTTAAGCATGTCTAAAGTAACATTAGCTGGTAAGCCTCTAGCGGCTGCGGCTGCAGTACGCTTATGGAATTCGGATTCCCAGACCATAAATTGTGAAGGTGTGAGGATCATGGCAAATAATGTACGCCAATCAGCATTTATCAAGTCAGCACCTGGTTGGCTTATTGACCCCAAAAGACCCTGTACATAGCGGGATTGAATACCATTTTCCTTGCTGGCTGCTTTCAAATCCTTAATTATTTTATATGGTATTGGGGTATACTGAGGAGCTGGGGGATTGCTGGCTTGTATGACCGGATAGAGGGAAGCTGCTGCAAGGGTGTCCTCATCCATTTCCCCTTCATAAAAGGCTTGTTGAATGGCTTTTACAACACCCCCCCCACCTCGGGAGGGTGGTGGAGGACACGGGGGCTCTTCATTTGTGGAAGTGGATTGAATGGAGGGAGGCTTCCACAATGATTCATGACCATCGGGAGCAGAGGGTTGATGGACAGAAAAGTTATCATAACTTGGTGGGGGAGATTCAAATGCACTCCCCGTTTCTATTTTATAATGGACCATTAAAGCCTCCATAATTTTCCTCCAAGTGACCAAAATGCCAATAGGTGCACGAGGAGGATTATGGAGATATTCGCCAATTTTTTGCCAAGTGGAGATTTTTAAGGACCCTTTCTCTGGATAATTGGGACAATGTTGCCACACATAAGCCAATAATGTAGCAACAGGTTTCATTTTTACAGGCGAGCCCTTTAAATTAGCAGAATATTTAGAAGAAGACGCGACTAACTCCCTCAATTCCTTCAGATGCTCCGTCTGTTGTTGAGAAAAGTTTCCGCCCATACTCGTCGGGACCGTGTTTCAGGTCCGATGATGTGCAATTCACTTCAGGCCTGGCGATGCACAGCTCCCATCGAGCGGGTAAGATATGAGTGCGTCGCAACGCATCCCCCATAGGGAATCACGTCGGGGTCACCAGAATGCGGTATCTGCTATCCCGCATCAGATGGGCGACTCATGATAGGGAGCGAAGGAGAAAGAAATGACAGGAGACGAAGTTCCTTGGGATGAGCGCGCAGAATGTCTTGGTACACGCTCTTTTATTGTGCTTCATCACAAAGAAGTGATTTTTTCAAAAGCTCAAGTCGAACAGGATATGCATGTTTTACAAAGCTCAAGTCAAGTAGGATATGCAATTTTACAAAGCTCAAGTCAAGTAGGATATGCATGTTTTACAAAGCTGCATACCAGACAGATTATTCATAATGTGAATAAGCTTTATTGACAGATGTCTAGGTCCTTGTCCCTTGTACGTGCCTTGCAAAGGTCACTGAAGAGACAGAAGTTAATGATTACATATAAATGATACAGAGTTACAACAGGAAGGTCCAATGTTTCACAGCTCAGAACTTTTAAAGAAGATTCAGGCATTCACCATTCTGCCAAGGAATAATACAATAATTACCAGTCTTTCACTTTTCTACCATTAAAAAAAATGTCTAGCATTTCATTGCTTCAGCATCTAAGGAACGAACAGGTTTGAGGTATTCAGTCAGCCTTGCAAAGTAGATCAGATGGGAAACACACCAGATACTTCTTTTTGTAGTATCTTCTTAGAGTTGCTTGGACATACATCTAATCTATTTTATCCAAAAGCCATTCAGGAAACTTTGCTGAGAGACTATAAAGAAATTCTCCAAATATTCATAAATAAAAGGTGGAAAAAAGGTAATATCAATATACAGAATACGATTAAGATTCTTCCTTTAGTTTGACTTATATACTATTTACCAATTCGTGTGCTGCTTCCTATCCTGCCAAGACACAAAGCTAGCAAATGTGCTTTCCTTATTTATGGTGCATTGGATATGTTAAAAACAAGGTTTGGTGGATTCCTTTTGTTTCCTTCCTCTCCCATTGACCTACTTAGCTGCTGGGCAAATTCTCACCAGCCTCTTTTCTTACTATAGATGGGGTGGGGAGGACAAGAGTTTCGTCAGACAGCCAGACTGGCAGGTGATATTAACTGATGGTCTCCTTTAGGGCACGAGTTAGCACTCTTCTGCACTGCCTAGTGGGAAGAAGAAAGTGGACACACCCCAATGGACTATAGAAATCAAAATATACCAGGCTGAACTTATCCTCCATGATGACTATGCTAACTACAGAAATTTTGGTAAAATGAATCAGACTGCATACATGGCAAAACTTGTGTTGAACAAGGTGGAATATCTATAAAGAGTGAAGTTGGCAAGATAAAAAGCAAAGTGTCTCAGATCAAACAAGACCATTATGCATATAAGATGAAGGTCCCCACCATATTCCAGCACAAGAAAACAGCAGCAAGTGACATTGAATTTAATCTTGGGGAACAGGAGAGAGAAGGAAATTACCGTTTTCCCGAAAATACAATTTACCCTGAAAGTAAGTCCTAGCTTGATTTTTACACGTGCACCCAATATAAGCCCTACTCCTAAAATAAGCTCTAATTAAGATCTTACCCACTCCAGAGTGGATGGGTAAAAATTAAGCTAGGGTGGGGATGGGTGTGGAGCTGCCCTACTACTTACCTTTGGACAGTTATAGCCAGGCCTCGCATACCACAGCACCTGCCTTGCTGGCCCATTTCTTCTGCAAGGCTGGCAAGGCTTTCCTGAAGGCCTCTGTAGCCGATAACAAAGCTCTGGATCTATCTGGAGCTCTGTTATCTGCTGCAGAGGCCTTCAGGAAAGCCTTGCCAGCTGCAGAAGAAGTAGTTCCTGAAGGCCCCTGGCAATGAAAAGGAAGCCGGGGATGACGCACACAAGTGAAGTTAGTCAGTGGATGACATTCCCCAAAAATAAGACCTGGTGTCTTTTTTGGTGGCAAAAAATATAAAACAGGGTCTTATTTTCAGGGAAACACAGTAGTTAAGTAGGTATAGATAAATAGGTAATATCATATAGTGAATTCTTAAAGATTTTGCTTCTAGCCAGTACATAAAAAGTTATGAACTAAATTGTACCTACCTGAAGTCTGCTAAATACAGAACTGTAGCATCAGTACCACCAAACATGATAGAAAACTGATTCAGGTATTGGCAGACAATCAGATGAAGTCTGATGGAAAGGTTACTGAGCAATTTTGTATCACAGTTAAGAGACAAATAAGAAAAAGTTTGTGGAATATTTAGGGTCACTTGCAATGTATAAAATTAATTATTTAATTAATTAATGTAAGATATTAACTGATAGTATAACATGCATACACGACCTCAAGCGTTTAAAGTACCAAAGCTTTTACACTTTGCCACTGGAAATTTTCAAAGCACAAAAAATCAAACCACAGGTTTAAATTTAACCTAATAAATGCCTTTGTTGCACTGTAGGAGACCTTGGATGTTTTATACAGTATATCACAAGAGGTTTTATTCTGCCATTAGAATGAGTATCTGTTTTACTGTTAAAACCACCAAGAAAGTACATTCAGGTTTAACACTTTTTGATTTTACTTTCACTATGAGGTAAATGTTTCCTGTGCTGTGGTAAATTTGTAAAAATGCAATGTATTTATTTCATAATCTGTTTAGTATGCATGACTAAATTCGTGAAAACTATGCATTAGTATTCTTAATACAGAACTAAATGCTGTATGTAAATATTACTATTTACATACAGTATATTTCCACTGCTATTATCCTATCATCCTTCCTATCATTACCACTTGCCTATTATAGCATATTGTAATGTTTATTTTCTAAGGATGCCTATGCAACCAATATAAACCCCACAGGTAAGGTAAAACATAAAAAATAAAGGAATCCCTACAGATTTTACTCCACTAGTCATTGCCGACTATATCATCTCCATTTCGAAGTCATTGGCCAGCACTCATATGTATTGAGCCACCGTCATATGCAGGGGTGGCTGCTGGGGGTTTGCAGGGGTTCGGGAGAGACCCTAGCTAAGATTATGTGCAGTTTGAAGAACCCCAAATCCCACTCCTAGCTGGCCCTGCCCACCCCGCCCCGCCCAGGAGTCCCCACATGGCCCATTTTGGATGCAGGTAAGTTCAGGGTGCATGCGGAGACTCAGGGAGGGTGAAAAATGGGCCTTCCGGAAGATTGGGAAGACTGGAAATGGGCCCATTTCTAGCCTCCAGAGAGCCTCTGGACCCTAGGGAGGCTGCTTTTGCCCTCCTGGAGGCTCACAGAAAGCCTCCGGAGCCCGGGGTGGGCAAAAACACCCTGCCATGGTACAGGAGGCTGACCAGGCCACGCCCATCATGGCCACACCCACCCAGCAACTGGGCAGAGAACCCTTTGCTAAAAGTTTTGAGGCCCATCCCTGGTCATATGGTCAGCATGACATCACAGAGCATTCTTACCTTCCCACCAAAGTGGTATCTATTTATCTAATGTACTTGCATTTGCATGCTTTCAAGCTGTTAGCTCAGCAGGAACTAGGGCAGGAACAGGAGCTCACCCTGTCACTTGGAACTCGGGTCTCGAATCTGGGCTGCCAACTTTCCAGTCAACAAGCCCAGCATCTTAATCACTGAGCCACTGCACTGCCTAATATAGGCATTCCTTTAAATAAAGATGATTCTTGTAAAAGATTATTATTATTATTATTTTGGACAAATTTTATTAATTTTTAAAGACATACAAAACATAAAACATAAGAACATAAAACCTCTTTTCTGAAAGTTATTTGTAAATTTTAAACAAATAAAACATTTTATACATCATTGACACATCTCCTTATAAACACATAAATATCCTGTCAAATTCCTCATCATTTCTCCCTATACTTTTATTCAATTATATTTCTTTTCTATATTTATCTATTTTATATGTTTTTATTCACTATACTTATTTTCCTTTCTGGCTTGCTTTATTCTCTTCTATCTTTTATTCTCCATTGTCCTTTTCTAACATTCCTCCAAGGTTTTATTAGCTCAATCAAACCTAAACACACAAAAACACAAAATATAGAAACATAAAAAACCTCTTTTCTGAAAGTTGCTTAGTCCCGGGTTAAAACTCTTCGTACAGACACAAATTCAAATTCATATTCATTTTGTATACCATTCCATATCTTATTAGCATTTTTAATTTTCTATATAGCTTCTCCTCTCTTTTAAATTTTCTTAATTTTATTTTATTTATCTCATCTCAATTCGAATCATAGTATTTATTATTCTTTGTCTGTTCTATTTCCAGCTATCCATTTATCTTTCTTTTTTAAAGAACTTCTCTCCTGTACACTAATTGAAGTATGATGCCTTTATCTCTTTCCCCTACATTTATAATACTTAATATAGAATACATAGCTTACATTGGGATTCTGTTTGGTACATTCTAAAATTATACAATATTCTCAATACCAATACAAATCTATTCATTAATATTAATATTCATTTATATCTTAAACACTTAGCACATTACTTTTCAGTTAAATCACATACTTTTATGGGAGCACCTACTTTCCATAGTTATTCCCCCCCCCCACATCACATATTATAGATCATTATTTCATTAGAATGTTCCCCCTTCTCCTACTTCAAATCTCTTATTTCACAAAAAAATTCACTAGGATCATTAATATTAACAATCATTTATATCTTAAACATTTCATCCATTTCAATTAGATATCATGCCTTTATGGGAACACTTATGCTTTCCATAATTATCCCCCCCCCCACATCACGTATCTTAAATCATTGTTTCATTAAAGTATTCCCCTTTTCTTGACAAACATTTCACTAAATTATACTGAATATTTTGTCACATTTTAAATTGCATATTGTTTCCAATTTTCTAAGGTTATTTCTAAGTACAAATGTAAAAATACAATCTAATGTACCTTTCCAGAATCCTTTGTTCAATAAAGTTTACCCATTATCTCTAAAAGACTTTTGTTTCTTTGCATCTTGCTCCCCACCATTAAGGCTTCTCGTCCCTTCCATTCTCCCTTGCTTATTCTTCTCCTTGTCCTCTTTACCCCCTTGTCTCTCCACCTCCCTTTTATACTGCTTTCCTCCTTTCTGTTGTTTTCTAACGTAATATCCCCCTTTCACCTCATTCTTCTCTTTTTTGGTTGTTTTCCCAAGTCTTAAAGTCTTCTTTTCCTTTTTCTCTTTCTCCTTTCCTTCCCCAACCAAAGTCACTTGTTCATCAAAAATGGCTTCTTTGTCCCAGTCATCCTGTTGCGCATTCAGCTTTACATAAGTACAAACCATCATTTCTAAAAATTGAAAAAGAGTGCCAAGAGTATCCTTCCCTTCTTGCTTTTCTTTTTCATATTTTTGGTATACAAGTTTCAATCCATCCACAAGTGATGCCATTGTAGAGAGAAAAAGTTTTTCCAAACAACCACCCAAGTGCTTTTAATCAGAGATAATTCTCAGAAGTTCCAAAATCACCAAACAATCCAAACAAGCTGTTTCTTTTAAATACTTTCTCCTTCTTCACTTTCTCTTTCTGGGGTTAAAGTTTAGTCACAAAATTCCATTTAAGATATATATTTTTAGAAGTCTTATTGATGTTTAATAACTCTTTAAAATTCTAGGCAATCTTCTCCTTATTTTCAAATTTTGCTCCAATTTTTTTTTTCCTCTCCCTTCCCACTCACAGCCAAAAAAGATTCTTTTTTTTTTTAATGTTCAGAAATCCTCATCCCTTCATCATATAATTACCTCCAATGCAGGTTTTCCGATTTCTCTTATGGTTCCATCCGCTGTCACGTTAGGAAGGAGAGTGAAAAGAAAAAAAAAACTTTCCCTTTTAGGATTCCATTCGCCGCTTGTAACTCTCTCTGGAAACAATGTATTTTTAGCAACTTCCAAGATTCCAGTGTACTTTCTCTTGCTTTTCTCTTACTTTATCCCGGTCAAAAACCACTTTCAGAGCTCTTCCAACTTTCTTCCTCCTGCACAATCTTGTCCAGCTGCAGGTTTCTTCGTGGCGGCTATTACTGACCTCCGCTCCTCCACCTTGGGAAAAGGGGGGTTTGCCGGTGGGGGAGGGGTCTGCGACACCCCCAAACCCCTGTCCAGATCCCCCCTGTCTTCAGCTGCCTCTATGGGGCAGCTATATCCCCCAGATCCAAATGGATCGGGGGAACCTTGGCAGCGAGCACAGCAGGGATCGTGCAGTATCGCGAATCCCTGCTGCTGCCGAAGCCTTGCAAACCGGAAGTCAATTCTTGCAAAAGATTATTAATGGTTATTAAAGCCCAACTTCCTTTATTGTCATTATTAAAATATCATACAGTAAAATAGGACATTGAGAGTGGTGAACTCCAAGGGAAGCCCTTTGCCTTGTCCTAGCATGCATATACTGCATGTATTTATTTAGTTATCATGTTGATGGGCCACCCATTTCACCAAATGTGATTCTGGGCAGTGTTTATCAAAATAGGCATGGCCATCTGTTTGTGTGTGTGCTTTGGGGGCACTGGCACTTGCAGAGTGATCCACAGTCTCAAAATGATGGGTGTGAGCATGTGAAAAAAGCTCTTCCCTTTTTATATCCAAGGGATACGGATTTTTAAAAAGTTGGGTTTTAATAACCTGGCTTCCTCTACCATTTCAATACCACTAACCTCTTCCAGCTATAGATATCTCTGTTAGGACAATGGTCCCCAACCTTCAAACTGTGGCCCAGTACCCCATACGTATTTGCTGCATGCACAAAACCATCTTCTCTCTTCTGTCTACCCTGCCACTACCACCAATCTGCAAAGCCAGAAAGGTTGGGGACCATTGTGTCAGGGATGAAACTGGTGGCCCATAGGCTAGATGTATCAAACACAGGTTGCGCCACAAAGACAACAAACATTGTGATACGTCATGTGACATCATGTGATGCATCTAGTTTTGACACCTGTGTGTTAGGAGACATATAAGGGCAGCCATTTTGCCCATTACTGCCTTCTGCCCATCCTCACTGACTTTAATTGGATTTCCTCTCAAATAATATGCATTGAATCCATCATTATAGTGAATATATGAGGTTGCCATGGCATCAGCTTTGAATCAAGGTATTATATACTGTAAGATTCTTTTTAAAGAAATTCTTTTTTAAAAAGCCAGATCTATTCTTTATTTGATGTGGTATAACTTTAGTAACTAAACATCCTCCTTCAATAATTTTCATTGCATTAAGATTATTAAACTATCAAATGTTACAATAATGATTTGAGAAGCAAACACACTTGTTGGAAAAAGTCACATTCTTCCTCCCAAAATTAGATTATCTCCACTCCTTTTGAAATTCCAGAAATCCTTCAAGACTCGGTTAGGCTTGGGATTTCCTAGGTTCAGGAGACATGCTTAGATGATTCCACTGCTGAGCTGGCTATTCTTATTCTCTTTTTTTCCTCAACTTAGTATATTTTGTTTTTATAATATTTATTTTTTAATATTGATTCTTATATTTTTATATTGATCGTTTTGCATGTATTGTTTTATCGTATTTCTGTATGTATCCCAGAACTACCTTTTGTGAGATGGGTAGCTTAACAAATAATAAATAAATAAAATATGTGATTCATTTGGGTTCAAAAACATTTCTTAGATTCTGGACATCTGCAAAATTAGCTCTTCACTTTAGATCTCCCTTGTTAACTGTTCCATGGACGTTGTAGCTATTGATAAGAAAAGCAGCCCTTTTGCTTAAAAAAATTCTGAATGTTATTTCCTGAAGTGCTTACGAGATCCAGTTTTAGTTAACAAGACACATCCCTTTTATTTGTATTAATAAATTAATACTACAGTTGAAGGCACCGATTTCAGAGTTGCTCACTGCATTTTTTTAATAAGTTCCACTGATACTTTCGCTCAGCAATGAATTCCAACCTTTAAAATACTCAGCCAGTATCTGAAAGAGAATACAAGCCTAGGAAGGGAAGGGCCTCAACATTTAGTTTAGTTTAGTTTAGTTTGGTTTATTGTCATTGCACCTCGTACAACAAAATCAAACACCATCTTCAGTGTTTTATTTAGTTTTTTGAAAATAGTACATGGATCCCTTCTTTACCTTTGTTGATGCAAGTACCTTTTCCCCAAAGGAAGTAACTTTGGCATTGGAAATACAAGCAGGTGACAACACAGTACTCTAATAAGATGGGAGATAGGAAGAATTTACTTGACCTCATTAGTGCAGTAGTTTTAATGTAAAATTGGGCCTTACATACATGGTATATTAAAAGAAATAGCAAATAAAACAGCATCAGCTAATTGGGTGCCACAAATAGGTGAAACTCAAAAAATTAGAATATCGTGCAAAAGTTCATTTATTTCAGTAATGCAGCTTAAAAGGTGAAACTAATATATGAGATAGACTCATTTACATGCAAAACAAGATAGTTCAAGCTGTGATTTGTCATAATTGTGATGATTATGGCTTAACAGCTCATGAAAATCCCAAATCCACAATCTCAGAAAATTAGAATATTACATGCAATCAATAAAACAAGGATTGTACATAGAACAATATTGGACCTCTGAAAAGTATAAGTATGTATAGGTACTCAGTACTTGGTTTGGGCCCCTTTTGCAGCAATTACTGCCTCAATGCAGCGTGGCATGGAAGCTATCAGCCTGTGGCACTGCTGAAGTGTTATGGAAGACCAGGATGCTTTGATAGCAGCCTTCAGCTCTTCTGTATTGTTCGGTCTCATGTCTCTCATCTTTCTCTTGGCAATGCCCCATAGATTCTCTATGGGATTCAGGTCAGGTGAGTTTGCTGGCCAATCAACACAGTAATCCCATGGTCACTGAACCAGGTTTTAGTGCTTTTGGCAGTGTGGACAGGTGCCAAGTCCTTCTGAAAAATGAAATCAGCATCTCCATAAAGCTCGTCTGCGAAAGGAAGCATGAAGTATTCCAATATCTCCTGGTAGACGGCTGCATTGACCCTAGACTTAATGAAGCACAGTGGACTAACACTAGCAGATGACATGGCTCCCCAAATCAACACACTATGGAAACTTCACACTGGACTTCAAGCATCTTGCAATGTGTGCTTCTCCATTCTTCCTCCAGATCAGTCTGGGTCCTTGGTTTCCAAATGAGATGCAAAAGTTGCTCTCATCAGAAAAGAGGACTTTGGACCATTGAGCAACAGACCAGGTCTGTTTTTCACTAGCCCAGGTAAGACACTTCTAATGTTTTTTATTGTTTAGGAGTGGCTTGACAAGAGGAATACATTTGAAGCCCATGTCCAGGATCCATCTGTGTGTGGTGGCTCTTGATGCACTGATTTCAGCCTCAGTCCACTCCTTGTGAAAGTCCCCAACACTTTTGAATGGCCTTTTCCTGACAATCCTCTCCAGGCTGCTGTCATCCCTGTTGCTTGTGCACCTTTTTCTTCCACACTTTTCCCTTCCGCATAACTTTCTATTAAGGTGCTTTGATACAGAACTTTGGGAACATCCAACTTCTTTTGCAATTACCTTTTGAGGCTTTCCCTCCTCATGGAGGGTGTCAATGATGGTTTTCTGCACAACTGTCAGATCAGCAGTCTTTCCCATGATTGTGATTCCTACTGAACCAGACTGAGAGACCATTTAAAGGCCCAGGAACCCTTTGCAGGTGTTATGGCTTAATTAGCTGATTAGAGTGGGACACTTTGACCCTAGAATATTGAATCTTTTCACAATCTTTTCACAAAATTTCACTACTGCAAAAGGGGCCCAAACCAAGTACTGAGTACATATACATACTTATACTTTTCAGAGGTCCAATATTGTTCTATGTACAATCCTTGTTTTATTGATTGCATGTAATATTCTAATTTTCTGAGATTGTGGATTTGGGGTTTTCATTAGCTGTAAGCCATAATCATCTCAATTATGCCACATCATGGCTTGAACTATTTTGCTTTGCATGTATTGAGTCTATCTCACATATTAGTTTCACCTTTTAAGTTGCATTACTGAAATAAATGAACTTTTGCACGATATTCTAATTTTTGGGGTTTCACTTGTACACCAGAATCTTTTTAAGACTCTGAGGTATCTAGAAAAACAGCAGCAAAGGACTGGCTGTTTTATTTTTCAGTTAAGACTAATTTCCAGAAAGTCTGAAATGAAATATTAGTAATTTTTTTCCTTTGTTGTTAAACTGTACTAAATATTGTTTACAGACTACATTGGCACTAAAATCTTGTTCCATATCTACTTCCCACATCCATCCCAAAATAGGCAATCCTGAACACAGTTGGACCAGAATTTTTTTTTTAATAAAGTTTTATTGAGTTTTAACAAAATAAATAAAACATCTTATATGAGTACAGCATGGTTCCGGGTCATCACATTTCCATACAGACACAATTTCATATGCATGTTCATCTTATGCATTCAACTTCATATTTTATTACGCTTTTTTCAACTTCTCACTATTTCTCCCTTTACTTCTCTTAATTTTCTTTTATGGTTATCTCATTTTCTTCTTATTCAATTGTATTTCTTTTACCTAAATTTCTATATCTTTTTATTCATTATACTTATACTTTCATCTGTCTTGTTTACAATTTCATGTTCTCTTCCAACAGTTGGACCAGAATTTCTGTTGCTAAGGCAGGCAGTTGTTAATTTTATTACCATTTTTGCCACATTTGTTAAGCAAATCACTGCAGTTGTTAAGTGAATCATGTGTTTGTTAAGTAAATACAGCTTTCCCCACTGACTTTGCTTGTCAGAAGCTGGCTGGGAAGGTTGCAAATGTGGGGTGGGGGCTTGAAAAACCACCAAAGATTCGATATTAATCCAAGGAAAACAGCTTTATTGTAGCATTTCTGCAGAAATGGGTTTCTACCCTGGCAGATGGTAGGAACCCAGAGCAAAATTTTGCATTCTATTTTATACCCTAGCCTACTGCCCCATCCGAAGATGGCTTGGTTTACAATCTACCTATTGAATTTCAGTATACAATTCATTACCTAATATGGGACATCAGGAAGTTAAATGCCTCCTTAACACGTACACATTTTCCCAGATTTTCCCAGAGCACAACATATGATTGTTCAACGTTTCAAATTCTCCCTTTGCAGCAGAAAAGTATCGACTGGTAGTTTTGAGATTTGAGTCACAGTTACACAATACACAATGGATTTTATTCATGTTTTATTCTTACAATTCCCCCCTTTTCTGCTTACACTCTTGACTCAAACTCACGCAACAGATCCCCAGTCTCTTTCAGAGCCATCTCCTGAAACATCATCAGAGGTTCTTCCTCCTGCTTCCCGGATCTTGAACTTACAGTTTTCCCTAGTCTTCCACACATTGCTATTACACTAGGGAAACACTGAACACAACAACACAACATCACACAGCATATAATAATTAATATAATTCCCATGATCATAGATCTCAACCAAGCAGTGCTGGGAAGCCAAGACCATAATGCCCCCCACAAATCTGGAAATGAGGAATCACCTCTTTGTAATAATGGATTAGAACGAATGTGTTCCTCCATTGTTTGCCCTGTTTTTGTAATATTGGGTTGGAAATCATGGATATATACACAGCAATGTGAATGAATCAAAGCACACACACACCCTTTTGCAGCTAATACAATGTCTAATGCATATCTATTTTGCAAAGCCACTTTTCTAACTTCAGAAAGTTCCGTGTTGAGCATTTTGATTGTCTTGATAGTATCATTAAACATGGCTACTGTAAAGTTATTCAGGATATGTAAATCTCTATAATTCATGGCTACTCCCAATGGTGCCAGCACTCCCCGTGCTTTCTGTATTTTCAACCTTCCCCCGCCCCAGCATTAGTCCTGAACTGATTTCTCTTTTATTCCGAATCCGTCCCTGGGGTAAGGTATTCAATTTATATATTATTGGTATCACGTATCCCATGGTACAAATCCCACTCCAACGTGGTGGCATTTCTCTATACGCATGTTTCCCACACAACACCTAAAATTTTCCATGGCGTACGTTTGATTCGAAGTCCAAGTCCAATTGATTATATCTTCAAAATACATACACATCTGGTATTGGTCGTGATTAAAATAACTCAATTGATGATGAGTGTTAGAATAACTGTGGTTACTACAAGATAAAGGCATATCAAAAGTTTTGTTGCATTTTTCCCAATCACCCAAATCCACATCTTTGGATACATTTCTCTTGAAATACACATATGCTTTTTCTCTCAAATGGACAAATACCTTCCCGGATAGGTTTCTTTTCATAGGAGCCTGTTCAAATTTATTTCCCTTTGGTCTCAAATCCTGCTGACTTAGTGGGATTGCATGTAATGTTAAACCCTCCCCTGTCTTCCCTGGCATGTGCATGCACATCCAGCAGTTAGTTATGTTCAATGCTTGTGATACCTTCTTCAAATCCTTTATGTATGTATTGTCTTCCCATAAATCTGTCCCCAAAATCCCCTGTCTTTCTGACCTGTTGTGGGTAAACCAAGTTCAATCCTACAAGTCCGATCAGGATCAGCAGGAACTTCATCTCTTTAATCTCAGCTTCAAAGGTTGCCCGTCCACTGGTTCAGCTCTCCAAGGCTTTTCTGGCTCAGGTGCTCTCTTCACTTGACTATAGTGCGACCATCCTCCCGCTTTGGTCCGGATGGCGGATTCAGTCGCCAATAGCACCTGATATGGGCCTTCCCAGCTAGGCTGAAGCTTCTCATTTCTCCAAGTTTTTACTAGATCCAATCTCCAACTTCATAGGGGTGCTGGCTTCCCGCAAGTGGTGGTCGTTGTGCCAACAATCCCTGTTTATGAAGAGAAAACAAAGACCTGGACAGTGTCTGCAAATATTTTCTCAGAAACAGATCTTTAAATTCAGGAATTGGATTCCCTATTTTTGCCAAGTAGGGCCGCCCCATTAACATTTCAAAAGGGGAGACCCCAGTGTCTTTCCTTGGATATGTTCTGATTCTGAGTAGTGCCAAGGATAAGTTCTTTGTACATGGTAACCCATTTTCTAATTGTAATTTGGTCAAATGTCTCTTCAATTCCCCATTCACCCTTTCCACTTTCATACTGCCAAGGGGTGTGCAAATCCCATTTCACCCCAACAGCTCCCATCACAGATTGCAACACTTTTTGTGTAAAATGTGTCCCCCTGTCAGAATCAATAGCTTCCATCATCCCATATCGTGGAATGATTTGTTCTAATAGGATCTTGGTTACTGTGGATGCTGTGGCTCTTCTAGTCGGATAGGCCTCTACCCATCCTGTCAATTGATCTTTAATCACCAATAAGTATTTCCAACAGATACTTTGGGCTCCAAAAATATGGTTTCACAGCTGTTACCAGTGCTTCTGTTCCCCAGTGTCTTTCCTCATGTACCTTCTCCAGAATTCCTCTCATTACATTCACAGGAACCACCCTCACCCCCTCTGAAGTTCTCCACCCATCCTCAGTTAATGTACACCCTTCTTTTTCCAAATCATCTTTCTCTTTTCCCTCAGGTTTCCAATCCTCATCCTCTTCCATTTCTAGAAAGGGAATTAATGCCATTACCAGCTTTATTTCCCCTGCAGCTTTTTTGCCCATTTGTCTGCCCACCTGTTTCCAACTACCTCTGGGGTATTCCCTTTCTGATGAGCATTCACATGTCCTATTGACACTTGATTTGGCAGTTGCAGGGCCCCCAGAACCTGTTCCACAAACTGTAATTGTTCAACTTGTTTCCCATCAGCCCTGATAAAACCCCTCTCCTGCCAGATCTTACCAAAGGTATGGACCACACCCCAAGCATATTTGGAATCAGTCCAAATTGTCACATTAATTCCTTCAGCCAACTCCAAAGCCCTCTTCAAATCAAACAACTCACATTTTTGCACAGACCATGAAGAAGGAAGGGAGCCTTTTTCTATTACCTCCCCTTCTCCTGTCACGACTGCAAATCCTGACTTCCTCTTTCCTTCCTTAACCCTGCTTGATCCATCAACAAACCATCTCTCCCCTCCTTTCAAAGAAGTTTCTTCCAGATCCTCCCTCACTTTTGTCATCAGATCTACTTGCAACAAACAATCATGGTCCTCAGCTTCCCATTCCTATCAAATTCCTGTCTGTCCCAATCACTACATCAGAGCTGGTTCTCAAAATGGTCTCATATTTGAGAATCCGCCCCTCTGTCATCCAAGTTGTTGCCAACTGACTTAGCACAGAAGTAACCTGGTGGGGTGAATGCCCTACAAGCCCCCCCCCCAAAGGTTAACTTCCTGCTCTCTACCACCAACATAGCTGTAGCAGCCACAGCCTGCACACACCACCGGCCATCCTCTCACCATTGGCTCCAAAGTTTTGCTCAGAAAAACGATGGGCTGGTATTGCCCCCACCTTTCTTCTGCACCAACACTCCTAGTGCCGTTCCCTGAGCTGCTGACACATACAGATGAAATGGGAGCTTCAAACTGGGCAAAGCCAAAACCGGTGCAGATGACAATGCCTTCTTTAAAACTTCCCATCTCTCATCATCTCCCTCTAACCATTCTATACTCTCTACTTTTCCTACTAGCTTCCTGTGCAAGAATTGGGCTAACACAGTGCAATCCAAGAGCTTTATTTCACCTTCTTTTCCACAAACTGGATCTTTTCCCTTGAAACTGTCAATCCCTGCTCCTTCAGCCAATTTAGCAAAGCTACAGATGCTGCTCTGACCTCGTTCTCTTTCTCCCTAGTCAGCCCATTCAAATGCAAACAGGTCTCTACTTCCCTCCTCAAGGGGGCATGCCCAGAAGGCATCCTTCAGATCTATCAATCACAGGTTTCAACCCCTCTCTCCCCCTTCTACTCATTGGATATTGTGGGGTCCAAAGCTTTGTCACCCCAGGCTGCACTTGAATCTTAATCGGCTGAATGTTCATTCGCCCTGCCTTCTCTCCTCCTGCCCAGACCTCATCTGAAATTGTTCTCTCATCTTCCACAGTCATCTTCCACATCCTTACTCCCTTCCCGGTATCCCACAGCTGGATACCAAACACAGGCAACAGATCTCTCCCTAGCAAATTCACTTCAGAATCAGGAATATACAGCATTTCAGCCTCAGTTACCACTTCATTCATTTCCAGTCTGATTTGTTCAAACACCCTCACATCCTGTGATTTTCCACTCACCCCCACTACTTTTATCATTTTCCTTGATCTATGTGCAGCTTGCACCGGTGTCTATCAGAAACAGCCGCTCCTGATGGTCAGGACCCACTGAAATGTTTACCAATGGCCCCCCGCAGGTCCTCTTAAAGGAGCCAGAACAGCTCTAATCATCATACAATGCATAACTCCTCTCCTCCCGGTTGGTAGGACACTCGCGCGCAAAGTGTCCTTCCTTCCCACACCTGAAGCAGCTTCTATCCATTCCAGGCTGTCTCATTCCCATCCCTCTGAAATCTCTTCCTCTTCCTCTGAAACTTCCTTGTATTCCACCTCGCCTTCTCTCACCCTGGCCTCCCATTACCCCCCTTACACAATCCACACTTTTCTTCACCTCATTCTTAGCTGCAGCCTGCACAGCTGCAACCATCATCTGTGACTTCTGTCTGGTTTTTACAGTGTCTCTGTAGTTCTAACTGTTCGACCACCTCATGAGCATTCTCATGAAGTTTTGGAAGAGTCTTTTTCAATTCTCGCAACTCAGCTGGTTTTATGGGGGCAGCCACAAAGACTGTCACCGGGTTGCCTGCAGCATTGATCCCATTAGGAACTTCCCTAAGAGGAAATGCATCCACTTCAGGTTTTTCTTTGAAGGGAAAATTTTGAACACTTCTCTTCTCAGCTGTTCCACTTCTTTTCTCAGTCGCGGATAGAGAGGCGGTTGAGGAGGGGGTTGTGCCACTGGCAAGGCGGTTGTGCCATAGGAACGTTGGCGGGCGCGTTATTCAAATTAGGATTTGTGGGCGGCGGACTCTGCAGCCAATCATCCGTCTCACTCTCATTGTCTTTTTGTTGAGACATGTATTGACCCTCGATTGGAGGGATGGGACCTTCAAATTTCACATGAAACCATACATCTATGTATGCAATTTGAGTGGTCATTTTGTGTTGGAGAATATAGTCTCTCAATTTGGTTATCCAATAGGTACTGGTTTCCCCTCAGGACTCCAGTGATATGGAAATTTAGGATCAATCAGAGGATATTTTGGCCATTGGTCTCGACAAAGATAAATCGTGTTTTTCTTTTCGAGATGTCTGGTGAATTCCTTTAGATTCGGGGAGAACCTACTGCTGGAGTAGCTGTCCCAGGGGCGAATCTACCGGAATTGATTTCCTGCCATTGTCAGTTTTTCCTTGTCCCAGACAGGCTTCCCTGTCCCTTTTGTCCCTTTTCCATCTCTACTCTTCCAGACTCCCAGAGCCTTGACTCACCAGTCCAGTCCTCCAGCAAACGCTGGATTCTCCCAGAGTTTAAGGACCCCTCTCTTTCAGACTCCTAGTTCTAGTCCTCCAGCAGACACTGGATTCCCCCAGGGAGTTTAAGGACCTCTTCCCCCCCCCCCTTTTCTTTTTCTGACTGCAAATGAAAGGAACAAAGTTTTACCTGATCACTCCAGACTTCCGAGGTAGTGGATGTGTGGGTGTCCCCAATTCAGGCTTTCCTTTATTCTCTTTTCAATAGTCCCAGACTATCAGCCGGCAAAACACTGTTTCCAAGGATCATCTGGATTTCCAGTCGCCTCTGGAGCCGACCAGAATTCGGGGAGGAGGCACCTCTCAATGGGAGATCGTGGCCACTACTCACCTAGTCCCCGGCTTCCGGAAGACCACCATTGAGACTCCTGGCTGTCTTGCCAAATTGTGGGATGGGGGCTTGAAAAACCACCAAAGATTCGATATTAATCCAAGGAAAACAGCTTTATTATAGCATTTCTGCAGAAACGGGTTCCTACCCTGGCAGATGGTAGGAACCCAGAGCAAAATTTTGCATTCTATTTTATACCCTAGCCTACTGCCCCATCCGAAGATGGCTTGGTTTACAATTTACCTATTGAATTTCAGTATACAATTCATTACCTAATATGGGACATCAGGAAGTTAAATGCCTCCTTAACATGTACACATTCTCCCAGATTTTCCCAGACTGGTAGTTTTGAGATTTGAGTCACAGTTACACAATACACAATGGATTTTATTCATGTTTTCCTCTTACACAAACAACATTAATACTACTGCGGAGTGCAGCAACTGTCCTAAATACAAGCCAATTGTCAAGGACATGAATTTTGATCACATGACCATGGGGATATTGTGAGAGTCAGGCCTGTGGGATCTGTTTTAAGCCACTTTTTTTCACTTCTAACAGCCATTAAATGAATGGTTGTAAATCTAGGGTTATCTGTATGAGCAGAACAGCCTGGCCTTTTCTCCGGATTATGTCCATTTATCAAGGTCATAATCCCAGTCTGTAAAACAATCTCTAGCGGTTTCTACAAAATGTTTGTTTTCAAGATTTGTTTCAGGCACTGCAATTCAGACACCACACCTTAGCCAGTAATTTATCTTATCATATTCTGAGTGAAATGTACAACACACTGCTGGAGGAACATTCTGCAATACTGCATGAAAAGGGAGCTTAAGCAAACCCTTTTGATGCAACTGTTAACAACCTTCTCAGGAAGCAGAACTGAACAGTACAGTCACGCAAAGTAAGACTTCAGATTATGGCAGGACTGCTACATTCACTTAGAAAAGAACTGTAGCAAGGCAGAATAAGCAGGAGGGGCTTTTAGTGACCTACCCTTATTTTTCATGTAAACTGTGATGACATCATTCAACGGTGCAAAAACCACCATCTCGTCCAGCCCGACATGATTAAAAACCGGGTCTCCTTTAAATTAGCTTGATTCCAGGCGACAGCCCGGATCCATCCCTATAGTTTTCTTGCCAGTAAGACAAACATGGCTTGCCGCTGATTTTAATCTTTTTTTTTTTTTTTTCGATTGTCCCGTTTGCCCTCCTGAGCAAGAACAAGGATGCTATATCCGAACTGCGAACATCCGGATAAGTTCGAGTTTTGTATTTCCCCTTTGTTGCCATCACAACGGCCGTCCGGATTTTTTGCAACCCAGAAATGGTCATGAAAAGAGGGGATGGTGGGCGGGGCGGAACGACTCCGAGGCCGGAGCGGATAAAGGCTTTCCTCCAAAGAAAAACGTGCCCTTGAAACATAGTTAAAACAAGAAAACACAAAGCAGGCAACAGCTAGGCCCCACTTTTACAAAGCTTTGCCGCAGGAAACCCCAAACAGAAAAGGTAGCTAGTTCATAATTATTTTATTCCAATAAATCCAAGTCAACCTTTCACCCACCCTCTCACCGCTCCTTTTCCCGGCTCCAATTAGCGGCCATTCTCTGGTAAAAAGTCCAGCAGTTGCCCCACCCCTTCTTGGAAGGCACCAGCTAGGTGGAGCTCGTCTAGGCTGGGGAAGCGGCTCCAGGCCGCGGTTTTAATTACGGAAGCGCGGAGGCCGCCTCTGTCGGTCCCGTTCTCCCTTCGCCTCCAGCTGCTCGTCGAGCCGTTAGACGAAAAAAAGGGGCGCACCCCGAGCGAGAGGTGCAGAAGAATGAGGCTCGTGAGGCCCTGGCTCGTCCTGGCGCTTTTAGGTTGGAGCCACTGCAGCGAGTTTAACACCCGGGAACCGCAGACGGAAGGTAAGCCGGAGATCAAAAGTTACACCAGGAGGTGAAAGCGGCCAGGGCTGGCTAACGCCTGCGCTTCGTTTCTTACAAGGGGAGGAGAGGGGAATATGGCCTGGGTGGCCCTCGGGAGGGATGGAGTTGGGGGGGGAGAGGGGAGAGGACCCTCCCCCCGCACGCGCCAGAAGAAGCCAACGTTAGATCTGATCTGACTGACAATCTCCATATACCTTAAGATCTGGTGCAAGGTCTGGCCTCTTGCTTTTGAGCCCATTCCGGATTCTTTCCCCGCCATTTGCTCTTTTTCTGTCTACTCTTACCCACCCACCCAGTCCTTCGTGGGAAAATACAGCATATCAAGCGTTCCTGGGGAGTGGGGGGCATGTAAAATCTCATCTGTGTTTGAGATTTTGGATCTAATCGACGCGTTCAGAATAACATCATCAACAAAAAGAAGCTTGCATGCACTGTTAGCCACCCCTCTTTTCTTTGGTTTTCGAGGGGCGAGGTGTCTTTCTCCAGTTTTTACGAAACGTTTATTCCGGTTTTCCCAGGGAGTTTCCCTTGGCTTTTGTTTATTTTCCTTTACTTCCTGCAGTGAGGGACCAGTATTGGGGGATGATTTCCTCCCAGTGTTCCTCTTTTGTTTTGTTGTTGTTTGTTTAATCCCTAAAACATGATCAAACACATGGGTTAATCCCATTTTCTTTTTGGCTTCTGTTTATTATTAATTAATGTTAATCAAAAAGTCAAAACTGAGAGCTTTGCAAAGTACAATCAAGTATATATACAATATTAATAAATCATTGTAAAAACCATAATTATGACATCGGTACTAATGTCCACATACGTCCTCCAGACTTCAAACCGGAGCTTAAATAAACCAGGTTTTCCTAACACACACTGGCTTTTAACACATATAGGAGACAGTGAATAAACCATAGTGAGGCATTGATTTATTCATGTCAGGTTGATTTATCTAAACATATCCTGATGTTAGTTTCGCCGTTTTTTTGTCATTTCTCAGATCTGAACTAGAGTGAATCATAATTCACCAAAATCTAACCTTACAAATTTGTCATGGTTGATCTTGATTCTGTTTTTAAAAAGCTAAGAGATTTTTGTTGGGGTTAATATTTAAATGGAAGCCTACAGAAATCCCAAGGCTGTAGATTACACAGGGACATTTTTAAAAATCTTAGAAGAAAACAAGAGCTTCTATAGTGTTGTAAAGAAAACAACATGCACATATCTAAAATAGTCACCATGAGTCACCAAGAGTTGTGCTCAGCCTTAGGACATCTTGTTACTAGGTTCAACTTTGAGCAGGAATAAAAATTGATTGATCAGGAGTAGGCAAGGTGATCCTGGTATATTCACACTCTTGGCAGCCACCTATATTTCTGCCCTGCCTGCTATTTATAAGGTGCTTTTATTTGATGTTGCTAAGTAAAGGTGAAGTTAGCCAGATATTAAAATGATCCTATGTAAAATTATTCTTACAGAAAAAAATGATGCTTATTGTATCAAAGTGGAAAGTACTTATTGTATTGCAGTAGAAAGTACTTTCAGTAAGTGTCGTGTATGGTTTTTGTTGCTGTTTGGCAATGGCAACTCTGGGGAGGAGGAAAATTCTGCATTTTGCTAGAGCATTCATGAGAAGCCTTTAACATGCAAAATAGAATTGTCACTAAAAAGGGACTTATTAGTGAAGTAGAGCCATTTTTCTGATGGCTGGGGTCTGTAGGAGTTCAAAACCAATTCAAGACAAAGCACTAGGCTAGAGAAAGCTACAAGAAACGCTCTTTTAAGTTTTAGATTTTTTTTATCAAATAAGATGCATAGGGAAAAACTTAAGATTTCTTTCAGCTTGTTGAAAACTTTTAACTGTTCATTTGTTCTTTTTAAAGCCATTTGAAAGATACTTCTTTTATAAGATATTCCTGAGTGAAGCATTTTGCCAATTTATTTATTTGTATCCCACTTTTAGTATTTTTACAAATAATTCAAGGTGACGAACCTATTCCACACACCTTCCTCCCTCCCCTTTTCCCCAGAACAACAACCCTGCCAGGTGGGTTGATCTGAGAGATCAACAGCCAATGCTGCAACAGTCTGCAACTGTGTGCGTTTCAGTAGACATTTCACTGTCTACAGTACAACTGAGTGCACTTCAGTAGGATAGTTGTTTTCACAGAAATAAATGTAACAAGGGAATTCTATTTACAGATATTTAGATTGTATTGCTGTCTCTGTTGTATTTTATACAGACAAGCTCTAGACAGTTTGTCCAGTTTGCTCTGAATGACATACAGGTAATACTTGATGTACGACTTCATTTGAACCCAACATTTCTGTTGCTAAGCAAGACAGTTGTTAAGTGGGTTTTGCCCCATTTTATGACTTTTCTTGCCACTGTTGTTAAACGAATCACTGCAGGAGTTAAGTTAGTTGTCTTTTAAGTGAATCTGGTTTCCCCGTTGACTGTGTTTGCCAGAAGGTTGTAAAAGGTTGGACCATGACCATGGGACACTGCAACCATCGTAAATGTATGCCAATTGTCAAGACAAGCATCCAAATTTGGACTACAGGGATGCTGCAATGGTCATAAGTGTGAAAAAAGTCATAAGTCATTTTTTTCCCATGCCATTGTAAGTTTGAACAGTCACTAAATAAAAGTTTGTATGTCAAGCATTACCTGAGATTCCCTCAGTTAGAACAAATTGGAGGAAGAATTTAAAAAGGAAGGGCTAGTAATAAGTGACTGTAATAGCTGACCTACCAGTTTAGTAACTAGCACAGGTCATCTGGGCTCTAGATATAATGGTGGTTACCCAAAGGAGGTAAGCTTATTCTATACAAGCAGGTTCTCTAATCATGTTAATAATGCCTGGTCTTATTGCCCAGAGCAGGCATATTCAGCAAACAATGTACAGCTCTCCTTTCTTTGCTTCTCCTACCTCGAAGCAAGACCGTTGGGTGTTTGCTAGTATCTTTCAACATCTCAGTTTGAACTTTTGAAGAAGTTGAAGATAGTACCAGAAATAGAAGAAATAGATTGCAGAAATGTAGAGTAGTAACTGCTGGCCTCAACAATTTCAAGGCGTGCAGTCCTTACCATGGTGAGCATAATTACTGAAACCTGCCTTCAGAACAATCACCGTTTTTTAAGTAGCGTTTTCTCTACCAAATGGCATTTCATTTTGACCTTATCAGATGATCTTCTGCATCTAGGAGGCCTACGTTCATTGTGCAATTGAAGGATCAGACTGTAAGGGTGAAATACATCTTGTTCATTGCAGATTTTGCAGGCTAGGATACAAAATGAGCTTCTCCATAAAAAATAGTTAACATTGTCTGGTCCAGGATATACCACATGAAACTTTCTTGCTATAGTCTGTTCCCCACCCCCCAAAAAAATTGTTTTACACTAAGATTTCTGCCCAGGCTACTTGGTAGTTGGAGAGACGGACTTGGAAGCACTCAACTACCAGATTGAAATTCTAATGAAACACCTTCTTTACATACATATTCTTACACTGTATATTTTAGCAGTTCTATGGTAGTCATTATAATATCCAGGTAATAAGTAACAAGGCGTGTAGGTGCTTCTGAAAATGAGATCACTCCCCAACTTCCAGTAACAGTACCATGACCTATAATTCAGATATGTTGATGCTATTTTGAAGAATGGGGAACAGAAGGGAAAATAGAAAGTTGCAACATCAAAATGAATTAAATGCTAAAATGATCATTTTAATCAAGAACATCTTTGCTTAAACATACAGGTTTGGCATTGTTAGACATATTTCTGTTAAATGCTGGCAGGATCAGAATACCAGTTCCCTTTTAGTGTCAGTTCTGGAAATCTCTCAAAGGGGGACTCTTGATATTTTATGAAACATAATATTTGCTACGTACAAATCTCGCCTTGCTCTGATTTTTTTTCCTCTCCCCCCCTTTTTCCTTGGTCTCAGGAATGAGGAAACTACAGTCTGTTATTGAATGACAGCTCTTTGCAACTTTGGTTAGCATGTTAACAGTAAGGAACACTAATGTTGTAGTTCAGCAATAGCAGGTTCTCTTCTGAAAACAACAAGCAGAAAGAAGATATCTTGTTTACAACCAATGCAAAATAAAATTATTAGATAGCACATCCTCAAACACAGTTCTACAGAGTTAGGATCTTTTAGATGTATTTTATCCTATGTATGCCTAAGATAGAATACAAGGTACCATTTTTTCAAAATAGAGGGAGAAGCCCAGTTTGGACATTTTTCTCCTATATCCATTCATGAAGATGTTTGCTAACTGAAAAGCAGTGTGTGCATTGAACAAAGAAGCATGGAGAGTGGCAACTTCATTGCACACCATGAGTAAAAACATAACTTGTGGATTCCAATACAAGAGGAAGTTTCTCTCTAATGTCAAACAGAAATTTGGAGAGTTCCTTTCCCAGTTCCCATCCACTGAGCACAGTGGCCACTTGAGATGGCCTTCATGCTGCAGAGTTCTGTTAATCAGATAACTGAATTTGAAATTTAGAATCATGTATCTTCCATTTAGATGGGAAGCTGCAGCAGTAATAAATATAGTTTATTTTTATAGTACTCCTGCACATACAACTAACCTTTTGCAACTTATTCATTTATAACTGTGTTTTTGTATCACCCCTCTTTGAAACAGGTGAAGTAAATGGGCTGTATTGCTATTTAAGTTAAGTAAGTAAAATGGATGCCAAGCCATATAAAGTTGAAAACCAGTTCCTTGAATTGACTGTGGAAAGTTATTAGTCAACAGCACAGCAAGTTCAGCATGGGTTTATTAGATGAACCTACCCCTCTCCTCAATAGCCAAAGCATGCATTCTGAACCAACTGCAACTGCCAAGTCACCTTCAAAGACATTTTCATTTAGAGCACATTGCAGTCGTCTTAACTTTTGGGCAAAAGGACTGTGAGCCAGTTTTGCAAGGGCATCCCAGTTCCTCAAAATGTCTTCCTGCAAAGGGAATGCAACCCTAACTGGAGTCTGCCTGAAGATCAGGATGATGCCCATTCAATCCGTGCAGGTTTGGACCCATACAATCCCTCACAAGCCTCAAGATACTGGATCAGGCCCACTACAATATGTTTGGTGTAGTCTGGTCTGAAACGGTGAGATGTATAGTTGAGCATTATTAGCACACTGATGGTGCGTCACCAAAGTAATAAATAACCTCTTGCTGTTATCTGTTTATGAGAGAGTTTTGTCACTGAAAGAGCCATGAGCTTGACATTGCTTTCCCAACATGTTCATGTTGACTTATACTGTTATTCTGTGGAAAGAGCAGAAATATTGTATTGTAGTGGTCCCAAACTTCACAGCCAGGGTCAGCAGTATGAAATACTGCTGAGATATCCAGGGCCCAGCAGAGGTCATCAATCAAAGTTCTACATGTTACTGTCCTACATTTGGGCCTAATTCCTGCCTGAAAGGGGGTTTAGACCAGGGGTCTCCAACCTTGGCAACTTTAAGACTTGTGGACTTCAACTCCCAGAAGCTTTGCTGGCTGGGGAATTCTGGGAGCTGAAGTCCACAAGTCTTAAGTTGCCAGGGTTGGAGACCCCTGGTTTAGACCATCTGTTTTTTCTAGGATAAATCTCAAAATCTTTCCCAGTAAAAGAAAATAGATATTGATAGCATCTTTATAACTGTTTTAAAACTTCACTAAAATCTATCATTTTATTTTTATTTTTAGTTCCTCCTCCCAAAAATGTTACTGTAAACTCATATAATGAGAAAATCTCTGCATATTGGGCTTATGAAAGTCCATCCTTAAAACCTCTGTTTGTGGTGATGATCAAGTGCTATAGGTAAGACTATTTTGATTTAGAACTCTGTGTTGCTTTGCTCAATTTTTGTCACTGATTTTGTTGGCCAGAAAATCAGCAAAACCAGCAATTACAGATTTTCTTTCTACTTTTTAAAAATAGTGACTTTTTTTTCTCTCCATTTTTGGCAGCACTGGTGTTAGCAAGAAAGTGGATACTTGCATAAACATAAAGCAAAACTATTGTGATCTTACCAACAAAACTGATAACTGTGAAACTTTCTGGGTTGGAGTGAAAGCTCTTTCTGGACAACACCAATCTAACTATATTGAACAAAAGTTTGATGTTCTCAGGGATGGTAAGTGATCATTCATATGTAAGGTTTAGAGCAAAAGCATTTACCACTTTTAGAAATTAATTAAATTGTTTTTGTTGTCTCTATACTCTTTGATGTAGTGTAGCAACTGGTTTTTCACATCAAATTTGAAGATTGCATTAACATATTACAAATTATAATAGCCTTTGTCGACATGGTACCTTCCAGTCATGTTGGTGGGATAGCATTCTCAGATTTCCAACCAAGATGATGCCAGAATGATGAAGCATGGATCTTGACACCACAAGCACAGGAAGGAACTGGGCATGGCTAGTCTAGTGAAGAGAAGGACTAGGGGAGACATGATAGCAGTCTTCCAATATTTGAGGGGATGCTACAGAGAGGAAGGGGTTAAGCTATTTTTCAAGGCACCTGAAGGCTAGACAAGGAATAATGGATGGAAACGGAACAAGGAGAGATTTAACCTGGAAACAAGGAGAAATTTTCTGACAGTGAGAGCAATCAACCAATGGAACTGCTTGCCTTCAGAAGTTGTGGGAGCTTCGTCACTGAGAAGCTTTCAAGAAGAGACTGGACTGCCGTCTGTTGGAAATGGTATAGGGCCTCCTGCTTGGGTAGAGGGGGGATGGTTGGACTAGATGACCTACAAGGTCCCTTGCAACTCTGTTATTCTGTATTCAACATGTCTCTTCTCCATAGAACTGCTGCAAGCATCCAGAGTGGGAGGTGCTCCAGTCTTCACTCTTACAGGCTGAGCTATAATTGAGGAATGCTCCGCCTCCTCCACATGACTCCACCGTAGCATTCCCCAGTTTTAGCTCAGCCTCGCTAGAGACAGGCAGCTTAGCAGTTTGCTCCTTGGCCGATCTAGGATTCTTTATTGACATCACACCAGGTTTGATTTTTCTTGCCTTTTCTCGGTCCCTGCGCATTTGGATTGTCTTGGGATAGTGAAGGGGACATTCGTTTACGCCCCTCAGGGGAGAGTTTGGGGGGGTTAGAGCCTTTTCGCCCCCCCCACTCTGGTGCCTGCCGTTTTAAGCCGTGCTGTTTTTTTTTAACAGCAGCTTGTGCTTGCGCGTGATTAGCACTTCCGTTGTGCCTTCCCTCCATGAACGCAAGAGAGAGGGTGAGTTTTCCTCTCTCAGGCCCCTCGTTTTCTGCCTGCCTTTTTGTTTCAGCAGCTTTTGTTGTTATCAAGGGGCTTTTCCTTCCCTCTGCTTTTCGTGCTGGTTCCAGCGGCCATTTTGAGTGTGCCTCATGGCCGACCGCCATTTTGTTTTCCCTCTTTCTTTTTGTTGTGAAGTTCCAGGAGGCTTGTAATAGGACCGGCTGGCCTGTTTGGAGTTCTCCTTTATTGTTAAAGGAATACTGTGGCTCTGTGCCCTGTTGTTCCTTTAAAAATCTGTTGGCTGGTTACCGTGGCTCACTCAGAGGCGAAGGAGAGGCACCTACTTCTCATGTTGTTTGGGAGGCTGTCTCAGGAGGCCACTTCCTGTATATATATTTTCTCCTAATTTTTTCATTGTTGGTATTTTTTTCTGGCCTCAGCGTTCATTCGATCCATTGGCTTTGTATATTTTTTCATTTTTATTATTCTGCAGTTCTGTTAGGCCCTTTTTCACCTTTTTTTGTTCAAAAAAAATAAAAATAAAATAAAACAAAACAAAACAAAACACAGATAATTCCAAAAGGGGAAAAAAAAATTTTATCAAAAGGGGGACACGGCCCAACATTAAGGTACCCGGCCCACTTTAGGCTGAAAGCCTAGGCATGCCAACCACCCTTATAGGCTATATTGTCTTATACAGATCTTATCATGGCAGATGACAATCCCAGAGGTCCTTCTTTGAAGGCTAAGTCAAAGACGCATCATCTGCGCAAGCAGACCGAGGAAACGTCCAAAGCCTCTCAAAGGGATGCCCTAAGGCGGCACAAAGTTTTGGAAAGGGAGTTTGACAAACGTTCTAGGGACTCTCAGTCGGTACCACCAGCTCCTCCCACTCCCTCTACTTCTACTCACCCTCTTCCTTTGCCAGAACAAACTTCTCTTTCTAGGCGCAGTTCTTCCGCACGGAGCCTCCCAGCAGCCTGGCCTGAAGCGACATTTACACCGACCGCTGCAGGGTTACACCCAGAGGGTCTACCTACAGACATCATCCTAGACAGCGTCAGAGAATGGATGCAGCTGGCCATTCGCCAAGGGATTGCCGAAGGTATCCAACAGTTCTCCAGACCAGGTTTTCAAGCAAGGACACCTGAAGTGGAATCCATCTCCGGAAGATCCCTCTCCAGGCCGGAACCTCACCAGGGTCAGGTACCGTCCCCAAGGGAACTCCCCTATCCAGAAGGGGAGGAAGAAGAGGTGGGCTTTGAACCTTTCAGGGATGAGGAAGGATTAGAGAGAGAGTCTCTTCACTACTCTGATGCCCCTTTCGAGTAAGATCCAATGGAAGGAGAGATGTCTGAGGATGAGGGCTTATCTCCTGACCAGCCTACCTTTGTAGGCCTGTTTAAGTCTCACATGTTCAAGTCTTTGCTATTTAAAGTGAAGAACATATCGGGGCTGACTTCTCAGCCGCATTCTGACCCCCTTCCAGCAGCCTCTGGGGTCACAGAGGATTCTATTTTCAGGCAGCCAGACGTTGAGGCTGAGGTCATTCCTACACCACCAATTTTCTCTGACTTAGTGATGAGACAGTTGGCCGCATCAGGCCCCCCGCTCCTTCCAGCCAAGGCAAGAGGTTTTTTAACCTCGACCCGGAATTCGCTGCCATGCTAGATACGCCCGAGGTGGATGACCCCATAGTACGCCTCGCATCTTCCTTTAACCCCACTGATGCTCTGGAAGCGCTGAAGCCAGAGGACAAGCGGGCCGAGATGGCGCTGCGACGAGCACACCAAGCTGATGCCTGGGCAATTCGCTCGGCCACGGCGGCGTCATTTTTCACCCGATCATCCATCAGATGGCTTCGACAGTTGAAGCAGCATGTCCCCCCATCTAACACCAGGGCCCATCAGGACATTGCCAAGTTAACGGCAGCAGTGGAATTTGTGGCTGACGCCACTTTTCATTCTGTAAAATTTTCCTCTCGGGCCATCTCCTCGCATGTGACAGCCCGCTGCTTGCTGTGGCTTAAACATTGGCAGGCCGACATTAAAAATAAAACTAAGTTGGCCTCCGGCCCTATATTGGGGGGAAAATTATTTGGCCCAGCCCTGGAACCATTGTTGATGGAGAGTCGAAATAAAAAGAAGTTCCTCCCATCTCTTTTTCATAGGCAAGAGACCAGATCCCCCCAGCCCTTTCATAGGGGATCCTCTCGGACCTCCTTCCAGACACCCTTTACCCCCAGATTTCAGAGGTCTCCGCCTTTTCGGCCGGTCTATCAGGACCGGGGTGATTCGGGGGACAGGAACAGGAGGGGGCCGGCTACAGGAGACCCTTCCGGGGAGCAGGGAGCAAGACTTCTCGGCGCCTCAGATAGGCCTACGATCGCTTACCCCGTTGGTGGTCGGCTAAAATATTTTGCCGACCAATGAGCATCATCCACTTCTGATGCCTGGGTCAGGGACACGGTAAAATTTGGCCTTTCTCTTCAGTTTTGTTTTCCCCCCCAGATCATTTCATGGTTTCTTCTTCCAAAAACCCCTCCAAACGTACACTCGTAGAAGCCGCTATCAAACACCTCTCAGCCAGTGCCGTCCTCACAGCGAGGACAAGGTTTCTACTCCCTCCTCTTTCTAGTCCCTAAACACTCTGGAGGTTGGAGGCCCATTCTAGACCTAAAGAAATTCAACCGTTTCCTTGTCCACTGGAAATTCAAAATGCATACACTTCAGTCAATCTTGCAGGGCACCAGGAAAGGGGACTAGCTCACCTCCATTGACCTTTCAGAGGCTTACCTTCACATTCCCATTCATCCTTCCTTTTTTAGATACCTGAGGTTTTGCTACAATGGCCAGCATTTTCAGTACGTGGCCCTTCCATTTGGCCTAGCCTCAGCTCCGAGGACCTTTACTAAGGTGCTGGCAGCTCTGGCGGCACACCTCAGACATTTCCCCATCCGTATACATTGCTATCTGGATGATATCCTCATCCTCTTTCCCACCCAGCGCCAATCCGAGGAGGACACAAAGGCTACACTCTCGGTTCTGCAGGCCCATGGTCTACTCATCAACTGGGAAAAGAGTCAGCTTAACCCCTCCACCCAAATAGCTCATTTAGGAGCAATAATTGACTCGGTTGAGGAGAAGGTCTTCCTTTCCACTGAAAGGTTTGGCAGCATCCAGAAATCGATCAAGGTCAATGGGCGGGCAAGGAAAGCTTCTTTACTGGATTTATCCAAGTTACTTGGCAAATTGATATCATGCATATCCATTGTTCCCTGGGCTCGTTTACATTCCAGATCTCTGCAATGGTTCCTGCTACCTTATCAACGCTCCGGAAGGAGCAATTCAAACGCCATGGTGAAGGTTCCTCCAAAGGTCCTCGCTTCCCTTCTCTGGTGGACCAGGCCTGCCACCAACAAGGGACATCTTTTCAAGGAGCCCCAAAGAGTCACTCTCACAACAAACGCCACCCTATCCGGGTGGGGGGCCCACACTCAGTCACTTTCAGCGCAAGGAACTTGGTCAGCAACCGAGCGTCACTGCAGTATCAATTGGCTGGAGCTCCACGCAGTGTACCTGGCATTACGCTCCTTCCTACCCCAGATGCGAGGGCGGCACGTTCTGGTCCTGATGGACAACACCACGACCAAGGCCCATATCAACCGTCAAGGGGGCACTCATTCCATCCGACTCATGAGGGAGGCCGAGCGGCTCTGTCGTTGGGCAGAGGCCAACCTCTTATCTATCAGGGCAGAACACATCTCGGGGGTCTCAAACGTCTAGGCAGACTGGTTGAGCAGGGCTACCTTGGACCAGTCGGAATGGCGCCTGCACCCCTCCCTGTTCAGGGAGGCCTCAGTGATATTCGGTCTGCCACTGCTGGATCTATTTGCGTCTCTGCTCAACGCCCAAACACCGAGGTTCTTCTCTCGATAGCCCACCAAGGAGGCAGAGAACCACGACGCCCTATGTTGCCCCTGGCCTTTAGGGCTCCTATACGCATTCCCTCCCCTTCCATTGATTCCCAAGGTGATCCGGAAGGTGATCCTCGAGAGGGCGGAAGTTCTCCTGGTGGCCCCATATTGGCCCAAGAGACCGTGGTTTGCGGACCTGCGCAATCTGTCAGTGGCCCCTCCTTGGAGGATTCCATCAGACAAGGTCTCGCTGTCCCAGGGACCTCTTCAGCACCCAGATCTGCAGTGGCTTCAGTTAGCCATTTGGAGATTGAGCGGGAACATCTAAGAAACGAAGGCCTGTCTACGCAGGTCATCAACACCATTCTGGCAGCGAGACGGCCTTCGACCACTCGCATATACAACGCGACCTGGAACCTTTTTTGTAAATGGTGCCACAAGTCATTTATCAATCCGCTCTCTCCATCCATTGCACAAATTTTGGCTTTCCTTCAAGATGGGCTGGACAGGGGTCTCTCCCCCAGCACCTTAAGAAGGCAAGTGGCAGCCTTAGCAACTGTTGTCACTGGTAGCTCTTCTGACTCGCTTTCACATCACCCTCGCATTCGTTCATTTCTCAGAGGTGCCACTAATTTACACCCGCCAGTGGTTCATAGACACCCGACTTAGGATCTTAATAAGGTCCTTATGACATTGACTAGAGCTCCCTTTGAGCCCCTCAGGGAGCGTCACTTCAGTTTCTCATGTTCAAAATGGTGTTTCTGGTAGCAATCACATCTGCTAGACGGATATCTGAGAAAGGATCTATATGTCTTCCATGCTGACCGTGTGGTTCTGAGGCCAGACCCGGCATTTTTGCCTAAGATCAACTCGGCCTTTCACAGATCCCAAGAATTGATTCTTCCCAATTTTTGTCCCAGACCTTCTCGAGAAAGGGAAAGGCAGTGGCACTCTCTCGATGTCCGAAGGGCACTTCGTATTTACATCCATCGCACTCAGGCGATCAGGAAATCAGAGTCATTGTTCCTGTCTTTCCAACCAAAGGCGATGGGCTGTAAAGTATCTCCGTCCACTGTTGGGTGTTGGATCAGAGCTACCATAGCCAAGGCCTACTTATCCCAGGCCCTTCCTGTTCCTAAAGGGATAACCGCTCACTCTACAAGGAGTGCAGCTACCTCAGCAGCCTGGGCGACTCAGGCATCAATTCATGTTATCTGTTGAGTGGCCACTTGGGCGTCTCCATCTCCTTTTATATGCCACTATAAGATTGATGTTTATGCTTCAGCAGAAGCGTCCTTCGGCAGACGAGTTCTTCAGCAAGTGGCGAGAGAACCAGAGGAGATTCTGAACCAAACGGAGTCCCTCCCGTAGGACAGGCCATGCTTTGGTATGTCCCACTCTGGATGCTCGCAGCAGCTCTATGGAGAATGGGCGTTGGTACCTACCTGACACGCCCTTTCTCATCGAGCTGCGTAGAGCATCCAGCCCCACCCTAATTGTTCTGTCTGGTGGGGGAATCCTGTTTCGACCAAGGACTTAATCAGTTTACACTTGACAAATGTATAATAGTTAGGATGAAAGGATTGTTGCTGTTCTCTTCTCGTCTTCGTAAAACTGGGGAACGCTACGGTGGAGTCACATGGAGGAGGCGGAGCGTTCCTCAATTATAGCTCAGCCTGTAAGAGTGAAGACTGGAGCACCTCCCACTCTGGATGCTCTACGCAGTTCGACGAGAAAGGGCGTGTCAGGTGGGTACCAGCGCCCACTCCCAGTAGATACCCATGTTCTGTGGGCTCTAGATAGGAGAAGTTCCAGCTCTAATTGGCAGGAGCATCTGGAGCGAAGAGTTTGCTAGCACTGACATGTAATTTCAGTCCATCTTCCCTGTTCTCTTCAACATGATCGTATGGTTTGTCATTCAGTCAGACAGATATTTAGATGGCATTTGGTATTTTTGTCCACCTATCAAATCCTTCCCAACGGCCTGTGATAGACAGATATTGTTTAGAACATAGTGTTACACCTGGGTTCCCCAACCAGGGTTAGGGAGACAAGCTAAACAGAATGTGCAGCGTTAGTCAGATAGGCACACAGATAAATGAGTGAGCTAAGCTTGTATGTTTATTAACATACAGTAAAAATAACAGATACGCTTGTATCAAAAATATAGTTTATTCCATTATGAGTTCATAGCATAGTCAAAATAACAGTCCAATAGTCATGTATCATATAGTCAGTCCATTCAGGGATATTCAGTGAGCAAAGTCCGTTTAGAATATCCTATGTCAGTTCACTTACAAGTCAGTCCTTTTTTTTTTCTCCCGTTCGAGCAATGCAGTCTTGAGTCCTTGCAGTAATCAGGGATCATCAAAGCCAGAGAGAGCAAGCTGCAGTCTTGCTTCTTTTAAAGTGCTTTCACAACCACTCCCTTAATTACTATCCCACAGTTAAAGTTGCAGACACTTTAACATACAAACTATGATTACATATTATTATTTACCTAAACCAGTTAGGGTAAACAATGTTATCCCTAACATTCTCCCCTTTTAGGAAATAATAATAAATATAACTATTTACATCTTTAAATCATATTTGTTACAACTCTCTTTAAACTTAATTACTCCTTGAGCTTTTGTAAATTGGTCTGCAATGTTTTCTTCTGTCATGCAGTATTCCAATTTAATTAGCCCATTCTTTACAGATTCTCTAACATTTAAGTATCTTAAATCAGTATGCTTTGATCTAGTTTTTACAGCAATACTAGTAGCTAACTGTATAGCTGCTTGGTTATCCTCGTACACAATAATGGAATCTTTTACAGTTATACCCATGTCTAATAATAACTGTTTGTACAAAATCAAGTCAGTGCATAATAATGACAGACATGAAAATTCCGCTTCCATCGTGGACAAGCTGATATGCTGTTGTCTGATTGACCTCCACCCTATTAGTGTTTTACCAAATAATATAGCCATCCCAGATGTTGATTTTCTTGTGTTTATATCAGTTGCAAAACTTGCATCTGCATAGGCACTAAGACTCAAATCACCCTTTGGTTCTATATACAATGCATGGTTCATTATTCCTTTAAGATATCTTAAAATTCTCTTTAATGATTGCCAATGACATTGATGTGGATCTGAATTAAAATGTGCCAGCTGATTTACACTATAAGCTATATCTGGCCTAGACCAATTGCTTATATATAATAAGCTACCAATCAAAGATTGATATATGGACTTATCAAATTTGGGACTTTGATCATCAGTTTGGCAAACTTCCTGACTCATTGGAGTCTTTGCCGGTTTACAAAGTTCCATTTTAAACGTTTTAATTAATTGGCAAATTTTATCTTCTTGAGATATCTTAAAACCATTTTTTGTTTTGTTAATTGTCAATCCTAGATACCTTTTAATTTCATCTAAATGCTTTAATTTTATCTTTTTGGCTAATAATGATATAATCTCATTAGCTTCATTATTAGTCTTAGTTATCAAAGCAATATCATCTGTAAATAATAACAATAATGACACCGTTCCATTATTTTCTCTTTTAAACACACATGGATCTGCTAAACCAGATTTAAAACCTATATTGTTTAACTCTTTCACAATATATTGGTTCTACTCAAACCCAGATTGTTTCAACCCGTAAAGACTCATTTTGAGTTTCCAACAATCATTACTATTTACTTTATTGTCTTTTATATCTATTGGCTTTTCTTAAATATATAGTGTGCTACAATGGTGCATGCAGGTAAGCAGTTTCTACATCTAAATGGTTAATGACATAGTTTTTCTTAGCTGTCCACACTAAAGCTGCTCTTAAAGATGTTGCTTTAAGACTTGGTGCAAAAACTTCATCGTAATCAGATGCAGTTTGATTAAATCCTTGAGCTACTAACCTAGCTTTATGAGTAACAGTCCCATCATTTCCAGTTTTTACTTTAAATATCTATTTGCACCCAATGGATTTTTCTCCTGCAGGTAATTTAGCATCTTCATATACTTTCATTACCTTTAATGAATTTAGTTCTTTTTCCATTGCCTTTTGCCAATTCTCCTGATCCTTAGCAGGATACATCCTAAGTTCATCTATACTAGTTGGAACTTTAGTTACTTGGCAAACTATACTAGCTTGATACCTATCAGGTGGTCTAGTTACATGTGTAGTACGTCTAGGTATTACAGGACTTACAGGTGGACTTTCATTTATTAACTCTTCTTGATTATCTAACTCTTCCTGATTAACTGTTTCCTCTTGTTCTGGTCCTATTTGCTCTTCGTGGACTTCTTCTTTAATTGGACTCTTCTTATAACTAATCTGTTCTTTCTGCCTTTTGTAGGATTCAATAATTACTTCATTATTTAAATCTTGCTCTAATCTATTCCATCCTACATGTTCTAGGAATTTAGCACTAGCACTGGTGTAAACTCTAGATGTACCTGGTTCCCAGAATCTATAAGATCTATGATTAGATGTATATCCTACAAAATATAATCTTTTAGCTCTATGTTGTCCTTTGTGTCTAAGTTGTGTAGGGATATGCACCCATGCTGGTGCTCCAAATGTGTGCATGTAACTTAAATTAGGTTTTGTACCATGCCACAGTGTGAATGGTAATTCACCTGTTGTTGAATTAACAACATTGTTTAATATATGATTACCACACATTATTGCTTCTCCCCATAAATTGTCAGGTAATCCTGAATCAGACATCATAGTTTGTGCCATTGATTGTAATGTTTGGCCTCTTCTCTCTATAAAGGCATTATGTTGTGGCCTATATGGTGCAGACTTTTTATGTTGAATACCTAACATTCTTAGTCTGTTCTGGAATTTATTATTTGTAAATTCCGTACCATTATCTGTTATAAGAGTTACTAATTTCTTTTTAGTTTTCCTTTCTGCAAATTTAATCCAATTAAAGAGATTTTGATACGTTTCAGTTTTGCTTTTCATGAAATAGCAAAACCCATATCTCGAATAGTGGTCCATTATACTTAGTATGTAATGAGCTCCTCCTACACTTGGTTTTTTCGGACCTATTAAATCAGCAAATACTACTTCTAAAGGCTCTTTGGTAGTAAATCCATCAACTCTATTAGCCGGTGTGACCCTGGCTTTGCTTTGATTGCAAATATTACATTGCAAATACTTATTACAAGGTTTCAAACTTATTCCCTTAGATAATACAACAGTTTTCTTAAGCATTTTAAAATTTAAATGCCCTAGCCTTCGATGTAACAAGTGAATACATTCATCATGAGGTTTCTTATTTTCATAAACTGTGTTAGCCACCTTTAAACTATTATCATTTAACACATATAATTCACCTCTTAAAGATGCAGTAATTTTCTTATCTTCTTTTTCAATTATGCAGTTATCTTTTTTAAATGTAACTACATATCCTAGTTTAACCAAAATTCTAACTGAAATTAAATTTAACTTAAGTTGTGGTACATATAACATTCTTACATTCTCTTTTATGAAAGAACAATATGCTATACCTTGATCTTTAGCTTTCAGTTTCCAGCCATTGGCTAACGATATCTGCTGTGTACTCTTGGACATTTTAATAAAATTTCTGTTATCATTTGTTATACAGCGGGATGCTCCACTATCAACCACCCATAAATTATTTTTTACAGCTCCGTTAGTATACATGGCTAACTCTAAATTTTTATTTATCTTTTGATAACTTTTAGTATTCTGGCCAGCGTTCTGGCGCTTTGCTTTTTTACAAAATCTTGCCAAATGTCCTCTTCCTCCACAATTAAAGCACTTTTTAATTGCGTATGCAGTAGGAGATTCATTATCTTTTTTTGAGGTTGCTGCCTCCTTAACTGATCTCTTTCAAGCCTTCTTCTGGCCTCTTCAATCAATCTGCCAGTTATATCAGTTAAAGTTAGACTTTCCTTTGGCAATATTTCAAGGGAAGTTACGTAGTTGTCATAACTTTCATCAAGGGAAGATAGAATTATGTAGACTTGGTGTAGTTCAGAGAAAA
Source organism: Hydrophis major (assembly GCA_033807585.1). Classification (NCBI taxonomy): domain Eukaryota; kingdom Metazoa; phylum Chordata; class Lepidosauria; order Squamata; family Elapidae; genus Hydrophis; species Hydrophis major. Next base: position 322,037,004 of record CM066328.1, on the reverse strand, counting down.
TAAGCTCTTTCTCGTGCAGTTCTTGAAAAATGCTTTGCATAGTTTTCAAATGACTCAGCATATCACTATTCGTCTGGAGATGCGTATTGAAAAGCTTCCGTGTTAGATTTATGTGAGAACCAACGTTATCTCGAACATAAATCCTCTTCAGCTTCTGCCAACACCCAACAGCCGTTTTCTCTCCGTGGATATAAACAAGCTGTTGATCAGTTATGTAAATAGCTTGTTGATTTTTATGCATAAATTCTTCTATCTTTAGTTTATCTTCCTCATCCTCTGGATCCCATTCTTCTACGTTTGGTGGATTTTCAATTATGTTCCACAGACCTTCTTTTCGTAGAAGCAGACTACATTTCATAGACCAAGATACATAGTTTGTTCCATCCAACTTGGATATAAGGGACAAACTTTGTAAATTGACTTGTGCCATGTTTTCTAATATGGATATAAAACTATAATTAATAAAACACAGCTGTCTGTTTACTGTAATGTATAACAACACAAACTCTCACTTTTTACATAAATCTGTTTTATCCTAGTTAAACTGACTTTGCAGCCCCTGGGCCTATAACCAGTGTTACGCCTGGGTTCCCCAACCAGGGTTAGGGAGACAAGCTAAACAGAATGTGCAGCGTTAGTCAGATAGGCACACAGATAAATGAGTGAGCTAAGCTTGTATGTTTATTAACATACAGTAAAAATAACAGATATGCTTGTATCAAAAATATATTTTATTCCATTATGAGTTCATAGCATAGTCAAAATAACAGTCCAATAGTCATGTATCATATAGTCAGTCCATTCAGGGATATTCAGTTAGCAAAGTCCGTTTAGAATATCCTATGTCAGTTCACTTACAAGTCAGTCCTTTGTTTTCTCTCCCGTTCGAGCAATGCAGTCTTGAGTCCTTGCAGTAATCAGGGATCATCAAAGCCAGAGAGAGCAAGCTGCAGTCTTGCCTCTTTTAAAGTGCTTTCACAACCACTCCCTTAATTACTATCCCACAGTTAAAGTTGCAGACACTTTAACATACAAACCATGATAACATATTATTACTTACCTAAACCAGTTAGGGTAAACAATGTTATCCCTAACACATGGAATCATAGGGCTGGAAGGGCTCTCAGAAGTGTTTTAGTCTAATCCGTAGCTCAAGGCAGGAGACCTTATATCAGTGGTGGCTAACCTTTTTGGGCTCCCGTGCTGATATTTGTGCACAGACTTGTTTGCTCGTGTTCGTGTGCATCACCCGGAAGGCAATGCACGCGGGGGGCCCTTATGCCTCCTGCACATGCGCGAGCAATTCACATGACTTGCACTTCTGCGCATGCATGTGCGACTCACAACCTATGCTACACGCTTCTGTATATGCACACACAACCCCCCCATGCACGCTGCATGCTTCTGCGCACATGTGAGTGTCTCCTGCATGCCACCTTGCCTTCGCACATGTGCACCAGATACCCAACAATCAGCTGGTGGGTGGGCGGCATGCACATACGTGCAGTACATGTTTTCTGGGCGAGTGTTCGTGTGCCGGCAGTAACGGCTCTGCGTGCCACTTCTGGCACACTTGCCATAGATTCGCCACCACGGCCTTATATCGTCTTATTCAAATGGTTGTTTAGTCTATTTCTAAAAACTTCCAGTAATGGAGTACTCACAACCCCAGGAGACAAGCTATACCCTTGATGAATTGTTCTCATTGTCAGAAAATTTCTCCTAGATTGGATCTCTTTTACAAATTTCCCCCATTATTTCTTGCCCCGCCCTTCAGTGCTTTGGAGAATAAATAAGCTCCCTCTTCTCTGTGATAGCCTGACATGTATTGGAAGACTATTATCATGTCTCCTGCAAATCTTCTCTTTGATAGGCTAGACCAGTGGTAGTCAACCTAGTTCCTACCGCCCACTAGTGGGTGTTCCAGCTTTCAGGTGGGCAATAGGGGTTTTGTCCCCTACTTTATAAATCACCATTACTGTGGAACCGGTGGGCAGTTAGAGAAAATTTTACTACTAACAGAGATACAAAAGTGGGCAGTAGGTATAAAAAGGTTGACTACCCCTGGGCTAGAGAGCCATAGTTATAATCACCTTGGGTGTAATAACAAAGCAACTGGAGTACCCCTTGAATACCATCAATATTGATAAAATCACCATAAATCAATTGCAAAAAACAGCTTTACTTGAAAAAGTTTATATCCTGCGACAATACGCTAACTGACACCATCAAACTTCCAAGTGAAGCTTCTTTTTGCAATTGATTTATGATGATTTTTATCAATACTTATGATATTCAAGTGGTACTCCAGTTACTTACGTATTGCACCCATGATGCCTGTTACTTTCTTTAGCCACAGTTGTTTTATTCACATAACTTTGTGTGTTGTGATAGCTTGCTCTTGAGCAGCCAAAATCAAGTCTTTTTTTATGTTCCGGTTGTAAGCCATTGCCAATTTTTTTTCTTTATTATGCCCTATATTGCTCACCTGCAGCATCTGGATGTGAGTTAAAAGAGAAAACATCACTTCCTAAAGGCAGCACCCAAAGCCATCCTCGGACTGCCTGAGGTAGACTGTGAATTACAGATGGTAGCATCTTTAAACTAGGGCAAGACATTTCTGTGGACTTGATCTTGCTATTAGGGAGACATTTTATTCAGGCCAAAACTAATATATCAGCATATTGTCTACATCAAGGGTCTTCAAACTTGGCAAGTTTAAGACTTGTGGACTTCAACTCCCAGAATTCCTGAGCTAATATGACTGGAGGAGAAATTCTGGGAGTTGAAGTCCACAAGTCTTAAAGCTGTCAAGTTTGAAGTCCCCTGGCCTACATCTTCTGTAGTTGTGGGGACAAAGTCAATTTCTCCTTTCTATGTGGCTTCTTTAAGGTTCAATAGAGAAGAATATTTGTAGCTCAGAATTGGCCTTTAGGGGTCTTGGTTCTATCATGATGCCAAGCTCAAAGAGCACCAAGGACCCCCACAGTACTTCAAGTCAGGCTAGTTCTCGTGAAAAAGGGGTGCACATTGGCTCTTTCATGCTTTGTTACTTTTATTTTCCTCCAAGATGGAGTACAGACAGCAGCACCACAGTATTAACTGGAACAGATCCAAAGCATGTCATCCCAAAAATGTTCTTGCATTCTCCACGTTTTATAAAGCAGGCTGGATTTTGAGTTTTGACATATTCATCAGTTTGTAAAAGTGGTCTCTTGATTGCCTTCCCTACCTATTGTTTCCAGAAAGTGATTTATATCATTGCATTCTATTTCTATATAAATAAACATTTTATTAGAATGTTGTGTTGTGTTGTGTTGTGTTGTGTTGTCAAAATGTGATACTAATAGAAAATGTTGCAACTCTTTCAGGCCAAATAGGACCTCCAAAGTTCAATCTTTCCATTGATAATCAGGACATTGTAGTCAATATTGAGCCACCTTTATTTCCATATGATGACCTGATTGATGAGTTCGCCTACAAATTGTTCGTTTGGAAAAACGGAGATCGAGAAGGGGTATATTTTAAGTCTCTAATTTTTCTTCATAATATTTGTGCCTTTGATGCTGTATTCAAAAAAAGGCATTAAGCCTTGTGAACTTAGTGGTGGCTGATCCTGCTGTCTCTGACATTGGTGGTAGCGCAGTAGAGGTGAGGCGATATATCACCAATAATCTCTTCTTTGGCAGAATGCCTCCTGCCAGTTTCCATTTATCATCCTTTAATACTAGACCTAGGGACATGGTGGCTCAGTGGCTAAGTAGTCCATGGGCCAGGCCAGATATCGGTACCATCTTGGGTGACCAAATCTTAATGGTACTAAAATGTTTATGGGTCCATACCAAGTACATTAAGATGTGATAGCCTTTTCAGATATGTAGCTTTGTATGTTTTTTAAGAAACCATCAATTTGACTGAATAGCGGCCTTGTGATATCACATGATAACACATATATTTGCGAAATGAAGCTGTAAATCATTAGAATTAAACCTAATTGATGTTGATAATTTATTAAAATCATGTGCAGAGACTTTTTGTGGTAAATGTAGAGCATCATAGCAAATTAAAATGTATTTCGTAAATTGCTAATATGTTTTTTTTTTCTCTTCCAACATCGTTACAAAGAGTTTTGAACTCAATTTCTCAATGCGGACTACTGTTGAATAATTGCAGTTCTCTGTTATATTGTGACAAACTACTAAGGCCCACATGATGGATTCAAGTGGAGACAAGGCCACTGCATTGCCAAAGAAAGGAGTGCGGCCAGGCTGCATTATTCACTGTTCTGGTGAAGACACGTCTACCTTCGTGTTACTAAAAGACTTGGACTCATGGAAGACACTGCTAAGAGCAGCAGAGATTAGACAACATGCTTCACTTCTGGACATTGCAAAAGACTTGGAAGAAGGCCAAATACCGCAGATCCAGTATCATCGCAAATGTCGCAGCATCTTTACCATGAAGAAGACTCTCGACTCCATCCTTTCTAAAGACAGGCCGAGTGCAGAAGAACAGACTGGTGTCCATGGTGTCAGAAGATCATCTAGGGATGCACCGAGTACATCAAGAGTGTATGACAAGACATGCATCTTCTGCTGCAAGTCAAGCAAGTACCTGAAAGGAAGACAGACAAGGGAACCTATCATCCAGTGTGTTGAGTTACGTGCAGATGACAGAATCCGCAGTGCAGCAACCCAAAAAATGGACCAGCGAATCCTCGCGTTGTTAAGCAGAGACCTTGTTGCCGCAGAGGGGCACTACCACAAGTCGTGCTACAAAGTGTATACAAAGGAAGGGGCATCCACCAGTTCTGGTGCATGCGATGAGCAGGAGCAATCTGAGCAGGCAGTATACGAGGAAGCCGAGAAACAATCCTACGAAGAGCTATTCCTATATATCAGGAATGAACTCATTCTCAACCCTGAGGTGCTGCCTATGACAGATCTGACAGCTAGACTTGAGAAAGCCATGCACTCTCGCGGAATTTCTCAGATCAGACCATCAACCAAGAAACATGTCCGTCGTAAACTTGAAAGTGAGATAGGAGGATCGCTTTGCTTCGTTTCTGATGAGAAAGGGAAGCTTCTCATATATCCAGAGAGCTTGTCATTTGATGAGCTTGTCAAGCATGCCTACAGACTAGGGAAAGAACTCCACGAAGCAAGGGCTGCCAATTCTGGGGATGTCCTAGCCAAAGCAGCAATGCAGCTGAGGAATCAGATTAAGAAGCAAGATGTAAGCCAGACATGGCCCCCTGACACAGAGCAGAATGTCATTCCTGAATCTGTCACTGAATTCCTGTATACCGTGCTCACTGGAGAGTGTGAGTGTGCAGATCCTTCTGACAGAGTCCAAAGGCTTGCCACTTCTCTTGCCAGTGATCTGATATTTGCTGTCACATGTGGCAAGACAAAGCCATCCAAGCACGTACTTTTGTCATTTGCTGTGAAGACCTTGACAGGCAATACATAACTTGTACGCACACTCAATCGCCTGGGCCACTGCATTTCTTATTCACAGATTGAGGAGATCGATACAGCACTGTGCATTCAGAAGCTGGAGCGTGCACAGGAAGACATCCCACTGCCAGCAGACATCTGCCAAGGTGTGTTCACAACCCTGGCATGGGATAACATTGACCGACTTGAGGAGACACTCAGCGGAGAAGGTACTTCTCACAGAGTCAATGGCATTGCTGTCCAGCCCAAGATTGCAGGCCCCAAGCCACAGAATCTCTTCCCATCTGTCAGCAAGTCCAAGAAAAGGAGCATCAGTCCAGCCCCAACAATGTTACCAACCTACAATGTTGGTAAGCGAGCCCAGCCTCCAAAGACCGAGACTGTAGATGTTGACAGCATGAAGGAGGTCCACGAAGCCAAGATGAAGAATTTTATCTGGTTACTGACTCGACTGTCAGACCCTGAGAACCAGACTGTCAGCAGCTGGACTGGGTTCAACATCATGGTCCGCAATGATGTCACGGTGAACCAAGACATTGTGGGCTACCTGCCCACTATCAATGCTCCTGCAACAGACATGTCCACGGTCAATGAAGTGCTGGAGCGGACCCTACACATCATGCAGGCCCTTCAGCTGAACCAGATTGTCTGTGTCTTTGACCAGGCGCTTTATGCGAAGGCTGTTGAGATAGTATGGAAACATGACAAGTTCAACAGCATCGTCGTCAGGATGGGAGACTTCCACACAATCTGCAATATGCTCTCCATCATAGGGAAGCGATTTCAAGATGCAGGGCTCAGGGATCTCTGTGTTGAAGCTGGTGTCATTGCAGAAGGCTCAGTGAATGGTGTGATGGATGGTCGCAAGTACAACAGAGCAGTAAGATGTCACAAGCTGGTTTATGAAGCACTATTGAGGCTTGCCTGGAAAGGATTCCTCCGATGGCTGGAGGAACACCATGCAAGAGACATTCACCACCTTGATGAAACCCTGAAGAAGATTGCCAGCTTCCACGACGGTGTCTCTCAGGCTGCACTGCAAGACCTGCTTAATAACGAGTCATGTGTGCACACAATAAAGCTGTTTAAAGTCTACCTGGAGTCTCTCAGAAATGCAGATAACCTCTCTGCATTCTGGATGTCCTACTTGGACATGGCAGAGATCATGCTGTGCCTGATCCGAGCATCCAGAGAGGGCAACTGGATGCTTCACCTGGCAGCAATCAGGCAGATGATCCCATGGTGCTTTGCCTATGACAAGGTGAACTATGCCCGCTTCTTGACCTACTACTATGCCAAAATGTCTCGACTGCCAATAGAACACCCTGAAGTGCATGCCCACTTCATGCAGGGAGGTTTTTCTGTCCAGATTGGGAGTCAGAACCCATTTGGGCGGATACCTGTGGACCAGACAATTGAGGAGACGGTTAACAAAGACACGCAGACACCAGGAGGCACCAAGGGCTTCAGCCTGAAAGGTGGAGCTGTGGCAAGGTACTATCTGACATCTGAGTACCGCAGTAGATACTTGAGGCAACTGAGGAACATGGTAGGTCAGCATGACACTGACTTCCATCATCCAGACCTACAGCTGCCAAGGATAAGAAGAGATGAAGCTGATGTTTTCCACGTGGGGGGGGTGGCAAATGACCCCCCTTGCCCCCCACCCTCCCTCCGGACGCCCATGACTAGACTGTTCATGCATACTAACAATGAAAGGGTTCTGGAGATATTTTGGATAGTATATTTGGTCATTAGCATAAACGTGGTGATGTTCAGAATAGAGAATATTGTCAAAGTATGTGTTCACCCTTTCTTTCCGTGTACATAGGGTGCATCTATTCTAAGAGTGATAACCTCGATTAAGCTACGAGTTAACAAGGGCTATCACATCAAAACATAAACTAGAGACATAAAAGAAGCCAAAAACACCTAAGATTATTAGTCACCTCGGGTGGTACCAATATGTGAAAATTCAGGTCTTGGCTCATGGACTAAAGACACTGAGCTTGTCAATCAGAAAGGTTGGCGGTTCGAATCCCTAGCGCCACGCCACGTAACAGAGTGAGTTCCCCTTACTTTTTCCAGCTTCTACCAACCTAGCAGTTTGAAAGCATGTAAAAATGCAAGTAGAAAAATAGGGAACACCTTGGTGGGAAGGTAACCGTTCCATGCACCTTCAGTGTTTATTTATGCTGACCACATGACCAGGGAGTTGTCTTTGGACAGCGCTGGCTCTTTGGCTTTGTAATGGAGATGAGCACTGCCCCCTAGAGCTGGAAACTAGCACGTATGTGCGAGGGGAACCTTTATCTTTAAAGGTAGACCATACTAGGAAATCAAAATCATGCAGTTCAATATTATTTTTATGATAATTAAGATACAGTAATAGAATCTTGCAAGACTAAATGTGACTCATATGAAATTCAAAACTCACAGGTTTGGAAACAACATTCCAGAAAACTCTGAACTAGTTCTGCAAACCATGCCTTCTTTAAGGGTTGTTTGATAGATTTTTGGAAGGAAATGTTTTGAGCTAATAATGGTGCAGAGTATTCTAGACCAAAATGAGATTCAAAAGGTTTGAAGAAAGAATTGGTTTCTTTGCAGATGAAGACTGTATATTTCTGTTTATTATGTTTACATTTCTTAAAGGAAGTTCTAACTTCAATATATTTCATTTTTTTATAGCAACAAGAGGTTATCTCAGATGACTGCTTTCTTGAGCTATGCAATGTATCTCTGTCTGTGTCTTTGGATACCTCTTACTGTATTTCCACTCAAGTCATTTCACTGTCACTAAACAAGGTTGGTGAAGAATCGGAAGAAAAATGCATCTCACCAACTCCCAAGTCCAGCCTAGGTAAAGATTTTAAATCTTCAGTAAATAGATAATTGTACAAAATATTTTGTCCTGAAGCTCAGCACATTTCTATCAGCACCTCATTTTTACATGTCTATGGGGAAAGGTTTTTTTCTCAGTATATTGCAAAGTATTATTTATTGAAAAATCCAGAGGGGTGGAAGAGAACAAAAAAGCAGAAGTTGGATTTTACTTTACTTCCCTCCCCTTCCCCTTTTCCTTTCCCCACCACTCTCCTCTCATTTCTTTTTTCTTTCACTATAAATTCCAACTGGTAATACTGAGAGAAAAGAACCGTTATTTTGAGGTGATAAATTTAATATATCTCATTTTAAAATGTTGAAATTTGTGCATAGTGGATGTCTTAGTTACAGGTACTTCTCGAGTTACAACTGTAATGGAGCCTGCCCATTTGATTCGTAATGCGAGGATCTGTGGGAGTGAATCTCATACCTTGAACAGGATCAGTCCCTCCTTTCATCCACACACTTGCTAATCAAATGCAAGGCTTGTTAAGTGCATGAGGCATTTCAAGATGGGGAAGGCCACAGGAAGACCTAGTGATGGAACAGGCCATCTGCCTAAGACCACCCAAGGCCTCCTGACCCATTGAAATACTTCATGCTCCCCACAATTGCTTTCCCCATCCACCCAACCTGCCGCACCAGGTTGTGAAGATCTAGCAAGCAGTCTTCTCTCAGCTACATGCACACCCCTGCAGCTCCGTTTGGGCCTCTGGTGCCCTTGCCCAGCACGTTGCAGGCCAAAATGGAGCTCCAGATGGGTGCATCTGCCTCTCTGACACTCCAGGCCTCCGGAGGCCTCACCCAGCACGTTGTAGGCTGAAATGGGGCTTCGGAGAGGCAAATCCACCTCTCTGACACTCTGGACCTCTGGAGGCCTCCCCTGGCATGTTGCAAGTCAAAATGGAACTTTGGAAGGGTGGATATACCCCTCCAAAGCTCCATTTCAGACTGCAACCTGCTGGGGGAAGCCTCTGGAGGCCTGAACGGAGTGTCTGCCCCCCGAAGCTTCATTTTGGCCTGCAACCTGCCAGGCAAGGGCTCCGGAGGCCCGAATGGAGCATCACAGGGGCGGATCTACCCCTCTGAAGCTCTATTTTGGCTGGCAATGTGCAGGACAAATGTTGCAGCAGCTGTGCAATTGTTCGTAAGGGCGAACAGCTGTCATGGTGCTGCAAGATTTGTAGTTTCGGGACTTGTTTGTAAACGCTGGAAGGTACTTATTGCATAACTTTGAACATTTGCTAAGGGAATGCTCGTAGCCCAGGTATTACCTGTACCATGTTCCCCGAAAATAAGACCCAACTGAAAATAATCCCTAGCGTGATTTTTTTCAGATGCTCATAATATAAGCCCTACCCCCAAAATAAACCCCAGTTAAGATTGTCAGGCAGACAGATACATTTTAGTATCACATTTCTCTGAAAATAAGACCTAACTGAAAAATGAGCCCTAATGCATCTTTTGGAGCAAAAATTGGACCTGGTCTTATTTTCAGGGAAACACGGCATTTACAAGATTTCTAATATTGCATTAACCAATGTAGAGATTCAAAAACAATTAATTCCTGCCAACTAATTAAAATCAATAAATGAGAGAAGAGATACTCCCTCATAATGAGGAAAAAGAAATGTTGGGAGTCCCAAATGTGTTTTATAGGACTTGGCAATTCTATTCTGAGCTTTTTTTAAGTAGCATTTTTAAGCAAAATATTTATACTTGCATACATTTGTACACAGTTTAACATCCAAGCATTAATGCAAGGGTTAAGGCCAAGTGAAATATTTCTGCTTGTGGTATGTACTTGTTCTGCTTTTCTGAGTGCTTCTGTTGTCTTTGCTTTCCATGAAGCTTTTTCTCTCGGGATCTCTGTGCTAGAAACTATTTATATCTGTATACTTGTACTATTGGCCAAATTTGCTGCTCCCCTAGTTGTACAAAATATTGTCGGAAAAATAATATTTCAAACTGTTGGTGTTCTCTAACCCTAATTTAAGTTGTGGAGAAAGGTAAGCTACCATTGCTATGATGTCAAGCCAGCTCGCTACCTCAGTATAAAATGATTTTATAATTGGACCCATTTAAGTACACTGGATTATGCTTTTTTGGACAGTGGCTGCATACATTTGTGATTTTAGGGAGTTGCTTTATGAGTTAATTATGCTTTCTAAAAGAAGAACCAATTAATTGCTGGATAACTATATATCTTTTGTCTCTTCAAAATATATAGAAAATGTACATGATATGACATGAAATGTACATGATATAATTTTATGCAGTAACATGTCTCTTTTAATTTTGTAGGGTTTACGCTATTGATAAGTTTTGGAATTGTTGTCCTGGTTATTGTGGTAATCATTCTTACTGTAGTGCTTATAAAATTTCAGGAGAGAAAAATTATGCTTCCGAAATCTCTGGTAAGATACCCCAATATCTTTATTCCTTCTGAGCAGTTAACATTATGTTTATTACAAGGTCATTTTAACATAATCTTGCAAATCTGAAAGTACCCCGCCTATCCTTCCCATTTACTTTCCCAAAAACTAGGGAAGATCTCTTCTGAGATGCTGTTGCCACTGCTTTTCCTTTAGACTTAATGTTCATTTATCAGATCATTGTCTACTTGCAACTCTTCCTCTCCCAAGGTCATTCCCACAGACCATAACAGTGGGTTTATGAGTTTGATATTCCTATCATAGGACGTGCTCTCTAGTGAGTGCTCTCATGTAGCTTACATTGGTACAATGAGGCTTTGCTTTGTGGAGAAAAATATCAAGGACACTTCACTATCCCGAGTCCATAGAAGGCTAGCACCAATTTCAATATTTACTCAGTCAATATGACATTGTAAATATGATGTGAAAACCATTAGTAAAAAGTGATCATAGTGAAGTCCTAAATACAAGTAATCCCTTGTTTAGCCAAATTATTTGTCCTTAAGGTGGAAACTAAAACCAGTGTTTTTGGATGCTTAAGGACACCATTCGTTTGGTCTTGCGATAACTGCTTGTGGTCGTTTCAACACAATAACTGAGCAATTGCCAACTAATTCTGGCAATCTTAAGTTTTGCGGGGGTTGTTTTCCATTAACTTCCTTAGCATTCTTAAGAGATTTCTCAGGAAAGGGTGTCACAATCTGACAGTATGTTTTTGTATTCAAATATAAGACAAAATTAAAACAAAAGGCAAGGAATATTTATTGGGCAATGTTAATTTCAGGATTTTGTTACATACTAGTTGCAACCAAATCCAGCAACTAGTATGATCTGTATTCAGTAGCAAAAGAATTTCTCTGAAGTATTATTCATGCAGAAATAGCCTCAAGGAAAGCAATCAATGTTGACAATAATAGCACAGCATGAGTAATATATGTATCCCATCAATCTTGTAATGTGACTTTCAGTGCAGTTCTTTATATTTACTGGATTCATTTAACTGTTGCATGATGATGATGATGATGATTGGTTGAACAATCAGCCAACTGTTTAGACTGGGTTTTTATTTTTATCCACCTATTCTTCCCAAGGACCTGGGTAGGGTGTTAAAGGTATATTATTGCTACTTCGTTTTCATGTGGAAAATTTATATTGATTGGATGAATGTAATATCAGCATTGTTAATTGCTGGTCTTCCAAGACCTTTCCTCTTAGTTTTATATCAATTTTCATTAAAACTGAAAACCAAGTGACTTGTGAATCATGGACTACAGATGTTTTGGTCGCATTCACTCACCAAGTTTATGAATTTTAGAACCCACTAATAACAGTGTATAATCAAATAAAATGTTTAACTTTAGAATGCATATTGTATTATAAAGATGTTTCCTCTAAATTCACTACTCAGTAGGTAAGAAAAATTTCATCATATTTCAGTGATATGGACTTTGGATTTATTATGTGCTATCAAATTGTTGACTCAGCAATCGCATAGTTTTTTTTCTATGATTATCTGTATCTAAGCATTAATTAATTAACTGATTGCATATCACATTTATATGGTACCATTTATATGGTTCTCTGTGTGTTAACTGATTATGTCAAAATAATAGATACCACTTAAAATATATAGTCAGATATGTTAATTTGGTCTGCATTCCCCTTTGCTCGGAATTCATTCAGTAGATTTTCAGTGAAAGGTCTACGATGCATGAAGAGTGTCACAAGATGTATAGGTTGCCCTTGATTTATAATCACTAGACACTTTTGCAACCTTTTTTTCCTCGTAGTCGTTAAGCGAGACCATGAGTTGCAACCTCTTGCTGGCTTCTCCTTTGACCTTGCTTATCAGAACTCATTTGGGAGGGTCACAAATGGCAATCACATGAATGCAGGACACTGTTGTAAGTGTGAACTGATTGCCAAACACTTGGGTTGCAATCATGTGACTGCGAAGACATAAGTAGAAGAACTGATCACAAGTCAGCGCTATTGTAATTTAGAAAGATAGCTAAAGAAATAGTCCTGAACCAAGGGCCAATTGTACAGCGGGAGGGGGAATTTGTTCAATCTCAACTAGAAAAAACATAGACAGATCAGGACCTGTCTGTCCTAGTTTTCACCTGCTAGAATTGAGACCGTGTAGCCCTCTGCTATAATTTCTATTTCATCCCTTTTTGCTGTTCTAAAAAAAATGGAATGGATGACTGACTTGATTTTGTTGTTACATTTTTTTTAAAGGTGACCGTGGTAAGAAACCAAGTAGGTAATACCGAATATAAGTCAGAATGCAGATATGACATTATAACATCAACATCCTACAAGCCAATGGAACTGTGTAAAGATGAAAAACCAGCAGAGAAATTAGATGTCACCGAGAAGGCAAAAATCACTGATCCCAATTATAGCAAAGACCTAGATATCGATAGTTCCCAAGGAATCCAGAAAGGAGAAAAGAGCACCCAAGAAGATATGGCTGTAGAAATTTCTGAAAATGAACATATTCATGAAGATGGCATCACAGATTATTCTAAATCAATCACTGGCCAAGACACATGTCCTGATCTTCAAAATCTGGATCTTCTCAGAGCAGATGTCCTAAACCCCAAACCCACTGTTCTAAGGTGCTCACTAAAACCGTCTGGGTATGACAAACCCCACTGGGTTGACTGAAGTTTTAGAGATGAGTTCCAATGACACTCCAAAAATTAGGAAAGCCATTTTTATTATGAAAGAGCATTATTGGAAACTTCATCAGAAGCATCCATGCTTGTGAGTACTTTAATCCTTGCGGTAGACTGGGTATTCATATAGTTTGATAGTATCAAACCTGAGATGAGAACTTGTATATGCAAAAAAACTGAACTGAAGCTGCACTTCCTATAGATGCTTGGTTAAAAAAAAAAAGTCCTATTGTATTCACTTTTGAATAGATATTCATAAGATTCTAATAGAATGATTTCATAATATGCCAAGATGCTGTATTGACATCCTTTTGTTAAGAAGCTGGTATTTTCTAAATATGTTAGCCTATAAATCCTATCATTCTTTGCTAGTGGCCTTGATGATTGTATGCTGGTGGGCTAGAATGGTTGGAGAGCACTATTCTGCTCTTTGTTCTCAGAGCAATTGCTTTTATCCTGCCCAAAGTATGATAATGTTTAAAGATAGGAGGATTAACTGATAAGAGGCTTCTGTCCATACTGATCAGTGGAAGAGACTGTGGAACCTGTTGTGGAGCGGTGGTTACAAAGAGAGACGGAGCCAGGCTAATGGCTAACAACTTTATTCTATAGAATAAAGGGTCGCTGCGGCTGCCAGGGCTATCTGACAGCCAGCTGGCGGTGACAGCTGATGCCGTTTGACAGCTCCCTTTTATAGCCGGCTGTCAAATGGCATCAGCCAATGGGAGCGATCGGCGCTCCCGCGTTGGCGGCGGACTGGAGGGAGGACTGCTGCTAGTCTTTGAACACAGCAGAACCGTTACAAGTATAGTTTTCTGTATGTAATAGGGGCAGTTTGTGAAGTTGCCTTTTTTCTAATGGAAGAAAAATCCAAAAAGACCAACTTTTAAAGAAATACTAGAAAAGTATAGGTTTCAGCTAAGACAGGGTTGTCAAACTCAAAGCCTGCGGGCCAGATCCGGCCTGCAGGGTGCTTAGATCTGACTTGCGAGGTTGCCATGGAAACAGCAAAGGACCAGCCTGAGAGCTGCGTGCAGTCCTCCTGTGCTCCATTTTTGGCTGTGACAGCCTGCTGCAGCTCTTTGCCAGTGAAAACAGCTCAGGAGGGCCACACATGGCAGAGTGCTGCAGGAGGATCCCCCACAGCCAACCCGGGCCAACCACAGGTGCCCCTGACACAAGTGACGTCAAGCTGGACACACCCACTCTGGCCCCCCAAGGTCAAACAACCCTGATGCGGCCCTGAGTGAAATAGAGTTTTGACACACCTGAGTTAAGGCATTTCCACAGAGAACTTGGAAATACCATAGTAAGTAGATGGAGCTATATTGTAGTCAAGGACTTTCACTTTATGTAAAATGGCTTACTGGTTTCTGCATGTATTAGATTTGTACCCTACTATATATATATATATATGTGACTCATAACTGCATGGACAAATGTTATCTTTGCAGATATGGTAAATACCTGCACCCCTTGTGTCAAATAATTGGGCCATGATAAATACTTGGGCCATGTGTTAGTGTCTAAATTTACAGTATCTATTTTGCCATGTGATTATTAATCTTCACTCTGCATTGGAAAGTGTTGCACAAGTAGTTTACAGCTGTGACAAATGCAATGGCCTGCCAGCATTGAGGATCCTGTTTGCACATTTAGTCCATAAATTTAGGGAGATACAATCACCTTCCCAAAACTGATACCTCCAAAAAGTGCAGTTCCCAGAATCCTCAGGAAACATAAAAAATCTGGGACTTGTATTCTCAATAGAACTGAAAGTTCTAGATTAGTAAAACTAGACTAATTCATTGCACTTTACAAATAAGGGTTTAAATTTCATGCTCCTTAACTATAATTAGTTAGATAACACTAAAATTTATTTGAGGGGTAGTGAATTGTAGTGGTTAAGATGTTGGATTACAGCCACAAAGACCCAGGTTCAAGTCTGCCCCTCAGCCTCAGAAGTTCACTAGGTGACTGGGCCAGTTGTTCTCTTTTAGTTCAGTGTTCCACACAGAGTTACTAGGTGGGGGAATGGAGGAGTAACTGGTATCTACACTGCGTTGATCTTGTGAGGAAAGGCAAGATAGAAATCGGTAATACTTAGTTCTAAACCCGATTTAACCCCAATGTTAAATGTTGAGGTGGCTATCTTTTTATTATAGGATAGTTTTCCTTGACAATATGTATCTTGCAGCAACTATATCAAGATAAAGACTTGGAAAGGAAAAAAGGAAAAAAAATAGAAGTAGTCCTCACTTAACAACTGCCTGGTTTAGCAATCCTTCATAAGTTACGATGGTGCTGGAAAAATAACTTTGCAGAATCATTGCAGAATCCCTGTGGTCACAAGTTCAAGATTCTTCATGCTGGCAGGTTTTATGACTGTTGCCGCACTTGCAGTTATGTGATTATCATTTGCACACTTCACACACAACTTCCAACAAGTAGAATCAGTGGAGACACAGTAAAATCATAAGTCGCAATCCATTCAATGTCTTCTTTAACAACCGCAGTTGTTTCACTTAATGAGGTTTCAAGTCTACCAGAGCCACAGGCTATAAGACCTGTAGTGGCGCAGTGGTTAGCATTGCAGCTACTTCTGCTGGCTGCTGGCAGTTCGATCCTCACCGGCTTAAGATTGACTCAGCCTTCCATCCTTCTGAGGTGGGTAAAATGAGGACCCAGATTGTTGGCAATATGCTGACTCTGTAAGCTGCTTAGAAAGGACTCTAAAGCACTGTGAAGCATTATATAAATTTAAATGCTATTGCTATTGCTATCTCACTTAATGACCACATCACTTTGCAACAGAGTTGCCAGTTCCAGTCATTAAGCAAGCACTATCTATAAAGTTATCTATATCTCTATTTTTACCTTTTTTTTTTGTTAACAAAAAGCAAGCTGAAAATCACTAATTAGAAGACTAGAAACATTTTTATAGACTTACTTACTTATAGGTTTATATTTATAGATTCTCTTGTCTCCTATTCTCCTTGAATATCTCCTTGACTTTAGGATTAGCTGCCAATGCCTCAGTTCAGGTACACAGTCACACTACGTATTGCATATTTGTTGTGATCCAATACAGTTCAACTCTTTGGATTGTTTTAGCACATGGTTAGGTAATAGAGACAACCTAGTTTCCTTTACAGTTGGAAAAACTCTGGCAACAATTCAGTAAACAAATTATCCATTAAAGGACAGCTATACAAATTAGGAACACAATTTTTGAAACTGTATCCTTACAGCTTACAAGATATTGCAAGCAATAGCTCAAGAATAAAAGTATCTCCCAATTACATTGTCATTTAGTTGACTGGGAGGGAAGCTTTTTAAAATTTGATACACAAAAGATATGCTTGCTTGGGGGGGGGGGGAATTCAGATCTCATGACAGCAACGCACCAGATGCTCCAGCCTCATAAATTAGGAGAAGATTATGCATAGCCAGCTGCACCATATAAATGCCCAGTTTTTTTATACCACACCACGACTCTTTGTATTTGTCATATGGTCTAGCATCTGGTCAGCCTAGTCCACCACCTATATATCTGCTGGAGTCAGACATATATTTATTTTGGTGTTATTTATGTTCAGAGTTCCTTCTTATATTGGATATCATTTTGGTCTTGATGGTGAGGGAAAATACCCAATATCCAAAATGGCCAAGAAAATGGGGGGAAAAAAGCCATCCATAAATTGATACTAGGAGAAAATAATAAACTAGGCAAAGGCAGCTGACTCTGATGAGTTTGGGATTTTGTACCTAATTATGTAAGTTTACAATTTGTGGTGGTTTTGTTTTTGGAGAGTTTTTTAATAAGTTTTTCTTTGGGTGATCAAGCTGTCTAAACACCATAGAACAAATTTCTTATCTACAGGATTAAGGCATTCTGTCTCCCCATAGATACATTGTAGTGTGACTTCATGGAGTTCAAGTTCTGTTTATAAGTATTAAAAAGAAAGTAAACATGCTTTGATTTTCAGAATGGTTACAAAGTGTTTATTTCTATTCCATTTCCTATTTGTAGGGAGGCATTCAAATAGGAACTATTGTTTCTTACTCTGAATTGACCTTTGGTACCTTTAATAATATCACACAAATCAGGATGTTTGGTGAATATTCATAGCAAGTTCCTTAATTCATTAAGAGACATCCCAGAGACTAAATAAAATAGTAAGTTTGAGGAAACCTCTCAGACAATACCTTGAGCATTTCAAAGCTTTCTTTCAACACACACACAAAAAAAATGTTTCACAGAGGACATTTATCCAGCCCTAATTGAAACTGCTGCTTTTCAAACTTGTGATGCTCCAAATTTTCATTTTGGGTGAACGGCTACTTTTCTTACATATGTTTAACCGGGTTATGGCAATGTTTGTAGCAAAAGTAATAAAATCTTCAATTCTTGTTTCTCTAGTCTTAAATACAATTTATGTGCTGTCTTCAACAGTTTTATTAGCTGTACAGTTTGGGACATAAAAAATAGAACTCATTTCCTAATACAACACTTTATTATAAATTCATATTTAAAACTTATTTTCAAAAACTGGAAAAAAATGAAAACGGTTCTGGTGCCTTTCCAATTTTCTCCCACACTTTAATAATGCAAACTTAGAAACATCAGTACATATGATCATTCAAAAGTTAGGAAAATAAGACTTTACAGGACTAGAAAATTAATTATTGATGCTGAATATTTTGGTCACAAGTTACAATTTGAGTTCAAGCTTAACATTTCTGGTATAAATTAAAGTGCATATATCTAATCAAATAAACACATGTACTGTGTTTGAAGATTGGAATGTGTCTACATTTTTTAAAATCAAAGGAATCTCTATTATATAAAATACATCAAATACAGAAAACTCTTTCAGATCCTTATAGTCTGAGAACAGCTTCAGATCCATCCAAATTTTATGAGTTTTGAATTTTATGAGATTGGAATTGTTTGGGTATATAATTCCTTTTAAATAGAATGTTGAATTTCTGTAAATATGTAATCATGATTAGAAATGCATGTGTATAGTAAGTGTATAGTATATAGCAAGATTTTGCTTTTGTGTAATTTGGATTGTTTTTCATGTAAATAAATATTTTTAAATTAATTCAGAAGTCCTTACTTGATCTTGCAGCATTCTTTCACATTTTATACAACATTTTATTTTGTTTTAATATATCATTATGTGTTTAAATGTCTTTATATCTTAAAAACCAATATTTAAGAACGCTACTTAATTTTGAATGCTAAGAAAGCCGTTTCCTCCAGAGTGCAATGCAACAATATCAGGAGAGAGTTTCAGGGATCATGACTACCCAGAAGTTTAGTAAGAGCTTGGACCGTGCAAGTTACAAATCATATAAACTTCAGAAATATTGTCAGTAGATGGCACTCTTGTTTTGCATTCAGAAAACGTAGAAGGCATTATCTGGACAGCGGGTGATTCCAAGAGACTGGGATTCTGCTTTTCAAAGGCGACGTAAGTTTTTCTAATGAGACATTACACTTTTTCTTTCCAGCAAATCATATACAAAATGAAGCCTTGCATGGTACATAGGTGACTCATTGATAACAAGCGTATTTATCACATTTATGGACTGCTTTCATCCTAAAGAATTCTTGGTGGATTGCAAAGATTAAAAAATACACACAGAGCAGCCAAAATCCATGGGAAAATGCATGAACAAAAACTAGTGATGGGATTCAAATTTTTTTACTACCAGTTCTGTGGGCGTAGCTTGGTGGGCATGGCAGGGGAAGGATACTGCAAAATCTCCAGTCAGAGGTAGTATTTGCTGGTTCTCTGAACTAGTCAAAATTTCTACTACCGGTTCTTGAGAACTGGTGAGAACCTGCTGAATACCACCTCTGACAAAAACCAATCTATAAGCCCAGCCAAGATGGCATCAAGACTCATGCTCCATAAGAATTCTGTCTTGAGCTTCTTCTAGAAAATGGTCAAAACAGTAGCCAACCTCATATCCCCGGGGAGACCACTCCAAAGGATTAGTATTGCCACCCAAAACAGTGCCTCCTAGCCTTGGCTCCTTTCACCTCCCTAAAGTGGGAAATTGCTAACAATTTCTTCCAACTTGATCAGGCTGATTCCAATGTATCAGTTCTTCAAGACAGGCCTGGTTAGGAAACACTATCAAGGGCCGCTGGAACTCTTACTTTGCTATGTAGTAACAGCCTGCCATACAAGGGTTTTGAGATTAATAGTAATTCTGTTTTGCTACAATTCAAGAAGGAGTGATATCACTGCCCTGGCTTAGTTTTGCCACTTTCCAGATTCTTCATTAAAAAAAAAAAAACCTAAATGAAACCCCTCCAAAGAATGGTTGGTCAAGAGCCTTGTTGAATACTAATGGTGCTATCTGCAAGAACATGGTTGCAATACCTTGATGAAGAACTAATTCCACTGATTTTGCCTTGTTCCCCTTCCAATGTTGTGGAGTACAATTCTCACCCTTGGATAGCATGCCCATGGCTGGATAGGAATGAATCCAGTAAGCCTCCAGGATAGAAGGTTGAAGAAAGCAGATAGGAATGAAATAACTTTAGATCTCAAGCTTCAAGAAAAAAGAATCCCAATATTTGCAAACTTTGGCAACATAAGAAATTGATGAGAAGCTGAAACATCAAAGTACGCAATGTCCCAGCTGTTTAAATAAGATAAGCAGGGACACAGAAATTGTGATTTATACTAGCCAGCTGATATCTGATTAAGGTAAAGGTAAAGGTTCCCCTCGCACATACGTGCTAGTTGTTTCTGGCTCTAGGGAGCGGTCTCCGTGGTCATGTGGCCAGCATGACTAAATGCTGAAGGTGCACGTTCCCACCAAAGTGGTCCCTATTTTTCTACTTGCATTTTTACATGCTTTCGAACTGCTAGGTTGGGCAGAAGCTGGGAAAAGGGGAACTCACGTGGCGCTAGGGATTCGAACTGCCAAACTGCCGACCTTTCTGATTGACAAGCTCAGCGTCTTAGCCACTGAGCCACTACATCCTTTCTAACATTAACACTACCTAATCTGATTATTATTAGGTAATGTAAAAATGTGAAAGAATCCAAGGGCCACTTACAGAGTAGCCAATAGCATTTGTCATCCAGGATTGCCTTCCTACTGACACATATAGTATGATACTAAGCGGTGGGGTGCGGAAATCACCTGAGACTTCTAAGCATATCTAAAGGGTAAACCGAAGGCTTATTCATCCATTGGAAATAATTCCCAACAATAAATAATAGATTTTTTCTATTATCTTAACTATTAACATGCCCAGACGGAGAGGAGTTTCTTACAAAACGATGGTGGAACTGAAGTTGCACAGTTGAACATTTTTCCAAGAGGTCCAGATCCATGTTTCCAACCTAATTATTTGCTCAGTAAGTGTGCAAAAACAGGTAAATTAGAAGATAGTGATCATCCCAAAATTGTCTTAATGAGTCTCATTGTTACAAGGGGCTTTAATGTTGCATCTCCCTATTCCAAATCAGACACTTTCACTCTGTGGACCCCAAGGTAGCACTGAATCTTCGGTAGCCATGAAGCTGTCTACACTATATATAACATTTTTTATGAGGGGAAACTGGATTACTGCAGCAAAGAAGAAATATTTTGCATCATGCAAGTTTCAAAAATATATTTGGGCTCAAATATACTCCCAGGAAAAAATCTAATTCTTTACAAAATATTTCATTGTTAAAGTAGACTTGGGCTACTTTAATGCATTCTACTTGAACTGTCCTTGAACCAGAGTTTGTCCAGAATGAGGTCATCCAGACAGTAATGGGTGCACCACATTATGTGTATTACCAGTTCACCTATTCTGGGTACAATTCATGGTACTGACTTTATTATTATTATGTATTTACTTATTGATTTACAATTTTTTGCAGGTCTACTCCATTACACACTTCAAAGCCTTTCAAGGCTTATCTGAGGAACTGCCTAACTAACTCCTGTTTTCTCTACCTTGTCTGGTACAATTCAGTGGGATAGGTATGTTCCAGGTCTCATCAACTAAAGTGTGTCATATCCTAGGACTTAGGAAGTATGCCTACTCTATTGTAATTCCTGCTATCTGGAATGATCTCCCCATCCCAACCCTGGAGATTTATATGATTCCTATCCTTATGTTATTCAGGAAACAAGGCCTTGGAGACAGGGTGATTATGAGGCATCATTTTGCCAATTTTATTTTGAGCTGTTTTGGCCATGTTTTGAATACTTTAGCTCTTTTGGTCAGTGGTATCTCTTATATACCAGTGGCTCAGTGGCTAAGACACTGAGTTTGTCGATCAGAAAGGTCGGCAGTTCGACGGTTCGAATTCCTAGCACCACATAATGGAATGAGCTCCCATTATTTGCCCCAGCTTCTGCCAACCTAGCAGTTTGAAAGCATGTCAAAATGCAAGTAGAAAAATAGGGAGCACCTTGGTGGGAAGGTGTTCCATGCGTCTTCAGTGTTTAGTCATGCCGGCCACATGGCCACGGAGATGTCTTCGGACAACGTTGGCTCTTCGGCTTTGTAACAGAGGTGAGCACTGTCCCCTAGAGCCAGGAATGACTAGCACATATGTGCGAAGAGAACCTTATCTCTTATATGCTTTTATATATAAATGGTTCTTAGTTGCAAACCACACAGAATCATTTGAGAGTCAGGTGACTTATCTTTTGAAAAGGAATTAGAGTGAAGATACTTTTTTGACAGTTAAAAGAAATATGGTAAATGATTGTTTGATAAAATATAGCAACATATTGTGTAATGCCTCACAACTTTTAAGTCAGTATTCATATCTCTTGCCCAAGCCAAAAATCATTTTTATTTTAGCCTACTCAGATCTTTTCTTTCTTGAAAACTCTGAAAAATTCAATATAGTGGGATAAAGCAATTTTAAGTTTTTACTGTTACTAACAGTTACCGTTAGGACAAGAAATAATCTGGGAAAGGGTAGAGTTTTGAGTTGAACTTTCTTTTTTTTTACTTCTTTTGGTTGATTTTTTACATTTTAATATCTAAATACTATATCATTTTAAATTACATTAAATTACTGGATTTTCATTACAAAAATACTCAAGAAATCACAAGTTTTATGTCATGTCAAAGTATAGTAACAAATATGTTGTATATGATGAATTCATATAGAAAATATCGTTTTAATTTCATATTTCACACCAAGCCTGTTTACATAAATTAGAAAAAATTCTTTTTTCCCATTTTTTTCATGTTACTTTCATAGAAAGATTTTGGGGAACCACTACATAATCCAGTACCAAAATTGACCAAGGTTACAGGAAGGTAGAATCACTCTGAATGTCAGAAAATTTCTAATCATAAAAGCAGTTTGATAATAGAGCCAATATTGCAAGAGGTGAGGGCAGTGAAGACATGCAAATTGGCTAGATACCAATCAGTAAGGATGCTTTCATTTGGATGTCTGCATTAAGCAAAGGGTTACACTGGATGGTCTAGACCAAGGCTGTCAAACTCCCGGCCTGCAGGCTGGATGCATCATGCTCTGGCCATGCCCATGCAGTTTAGTGACGGGGGGGGGGGAAGTCCCAATATGTCACATGACACCGCTGGAGATAAAGTGAGCTTGATACCCCTGGTCTAGAGTATCTCTTCCAACTTTACAATTCTATAAACCTAGAGTAAGAATACCAGTAATAGTTGGTAGATCAACCAATCCAAAGATGGTTAGCATTGGGTTGGCAGCTTACGATCTATGGAATAAAAAGCATTTGTGGAAACAATAAAGTAAGGAGAATTACTTTGTAGAAAGAATTCTGAAGACTGGTACTTGCAAGAAACTAATTAAAAATCATCTTTATTTGAGGGTTAATAATGTGATTAAAAAGTCTGAGCTACTTAGTTTATCTATAATTAAAAGTCTTCATCCAGGCGGGGTGGGGGGGAGAGAGAACCAATTTTTGAAGGAGGAAGTGATGCCCTTCTTAAATATATTGGCTTGATCAATAGGACTATTCTTTTGTAGACACATATAATAAGGAAAGAAGATGGTGCAATGGTTAGAATGTAGTATTGCAGACTGACTCAATGCTCAGTGCCAGGAGTTTGATTCTGACTAGCTCAAGGTTGACTCAGCCTTCCATCCTTCCAAGGTGGGTAAAATGAGGACCTAGATTGTTGGGGGCAATATGCTGATTCTGTAAACTGCTTAGAGAGTGTTGTAAAGCACCATGAAGCAGTATATAAGTCTAAGTGCTATTGCTATAAGGGTCCCCTGATAACTATTCCTGTAAATGTTGCTAGGATCAGAAAACCAGTGCATGTAATCTTGAATCTTATTAATAGGAGTTGGATCAGAAGAATGAGAAAAGGTGGTGTTTTGCCTGTGAAAATCTCTATGGGCTCAATTATCACAAGTAGACAACAGGACAAATTTATTTATTCACTGAATATTGCAAATATCCAACTTAATTTGTTGAAATAACTTTTTCAGCACCACTGTTAAAAATGAAAATATAAGATTCTTCCACACTTTTGTAACTGATATACTAGTGACATGGAGTTGTTTTTACACCAGGAATAGGAAAATAATCTATCCACTTTATGGAGGGGATATATAGGAGTGTGTCTCAGCTTTGTAACCCCTTTGAATATAGGGATTCCTGAAACTTTACCATGGCTGCTATTCTTGATCAGACCTGGCTAAAATAGAAAGTATTTTTCCATTTATCTAAACATGATCTTTAAAAGATACCAATTCATCCTGCTTCTTTGTTAAATGTATACCCTGTTGCCATCTATACTGACTCCTGGAAGGATTTTTTTAAAAAAACCTTGATAGAATACAGTATATAGTAATTTTAAAGAGACAAATATTTTTGATTTGAGACTGATAGTTTGATTCTGCTGTGTATATGTTTGAATTACTCTCTGGATTCTTTCCATCCAAGTATAATTTTTTTAAAAAAATGCTTTGCCTATCTGGCTGAGATTGGTTTAAAAAAAAAAAAAATCATATAATTTCCTTCCAAATTCTTCCATGGTTTCCCTTCAGTCCATCTGGCAATATGTGATGCTATTTGGACTAAATCTGAGGATATTATTTACATTTCTAAATTAGAGGGCTTCCAGCAACATTTGTGTGCCTTGGTCTCCTAAATGCGTTTTCAATTTATGCATTTTGGGCAAAGAGAAAATTATTTCTAGCTAACAATAGAAAGATCAGGAAAAGGGAATTGTTTTAATTAAGAGGGTTACAAATTCATAGGAGCCTTCAGTTAAGGTAATAAAATGAAAGTTATCATATTAACCATTTGATTTTTTTCAAAAACACAATTGTTAGATATAAGAAAACATAAGTCATTGCATCCACATTTATTTGTGGGATTATTTAGACAGGGCGTATTTTTAAGAAGTCCCACTAACTGAGAAACAAGGTTAACTTCTTTTAAGTAGCCAAAATTTTATAACTAGAACAGCTGTTTGAAAGGAAAATCAGATAGCTACAATTTCTAATGTATAATCATATGAAAGTTGGATAGCTTAAGTGAAATAACAATCTTAAGCACAGGTCTGTTTTTGAAGTGGAGTTTCTGTTTATTTTTCTAATACAACTATTTAGCACAATCTGGTAATAGTATGCTTTTTTTTAAAAGGGTAGTTTTTGATTATAGTCATCAATTGTGTTCACATTTTTCAAATTTAGGAGAAGGAATCAGTATCTCTTATAATAGGTACACAAATATCAAGTTGAATTGACGTATACATAAAATAGATAGAAGAAATAAAATTCAATTATAATCATAACCAAGTCTTTTTTCACTTTATGTCTTTTTCACATAGACAGCATCTAAGGACAAAAGTTATTTTGTTTTTACACAAATTGATATATTCTGTCCAATAGCTCTCATATCGCCCTTAACAAAGAATTCATATAATTAATGACAAAATGGTTTTCTGTATAAACTTACTCCAATCCATAAAAGTCAACCCCACATTATTCTTTAGAAATCTAGTCTGGAACAGAAAGTCTGAGATTAGGTCACCATTTATTTATTTTTTTGTAAATTTTATTGGTTTTTAAAGACAAACATAAACAAACAAAACATAAAAACATCAAACTTTCTTTCATAAATACACAAGCAGTGTGCCGGTTGGTTTACAAATTTTTTTGTGCATCCATTTCGTAGTCTTCAGTTACAGTTACATTGCATAATAGCTCATATTATCAATCAAAAATTGAATACCCTAGTATCATTATTAATCAATCATTTGACAATAATTTTATTCATTCATATTTTGCGAGATAATCATAATTTACTTATTTTATTTTACAACAATTCATATAATCCTCCCAAATCTATCCTAAAAACATTTTGTAGATATAATAAAAAAAGGAAAAAAAAATACATCTGTATATATTTATTGTTTTCTAAAATTCTACATATTTCATTATTGTATTTTATTATCTAACCATTGATAGAAAAGGTCCCAAATTTTATAAAAAAATTTTATCCTCTTGTTCTCTAATTTCAAATGTCAATCTACTCATTTCAGCACATTCCAGTATTTTCTTAATGATTTCCTCCTGCAATGGTATTTTCTAATTTTTCCAATTTTTAGCAAATACAATCCTAGCCGCTGTTAATACATTTACAATCAGGTATTTCAAATCTTTGCTATATGTATTAGGTAAAATTCCCAATAAAAATATCTCTTGTTTCAAATCTATATGGTTTTTGTCATTTTTTCCAACCACATGTGGATTTTAGTCCAGTATTTTCTAGCGTCTGCACAAATCCACCACATATGGTAATATGAGCCAGGTATCTGACATTTCCAACATTTTTCAGATTTATTCTTGAACATTCTTGCAATTCTTGTTGGGGGAAAATGCCACCTGTAAAACAGCTTATACAAATTTTCTTTATATGCTGTTGACATTGTCATTTTATAATTTTGAGACCACAATTTTTGCCATTTCTCTAAATCAATCCCATATCCAAAATTCTTCCCCCAAGCAATCATAGTTTCTTTAACTTGTTCTTCTTCTAGTTTAATTTCTAATAAATATCCATACAGTTTTCATCAGTACCTGTCAAAATCTTATCTAAGTCAGCCAATTTATCATAAAAACCTTCTGTTTAAAAATATTTATCATATCTTGAATGTTTGCGCATATGAAAACCAATTCATCTTTATACCTTGTTCCTCTAGTTTTTGCATAGATTTAAGTTCACCCTTTTCATTCAATATTTCCCCATATCTGTTTGTTCCTTCTTGTATATTATAGGATAGGAAAATGCTTCAATAGTCGATAACCAGACTGGAATTTTCAAATAACATTGTCTTTTAATCTTCTCCCAATTTAACCACAGAGACTCCTGTATATGATGTCTTCTAAAATACCCCTGTATTTTAGTTCCCTTATACCATAAAAAAGCGTGCCACCCCAACAACAGATCTAATGTCAACAATCTAGTATTTCTTAGTGTTATCCATTCCTTGACCCACATCAAGTTTGCAGCTTGGTAGTACAACTCCCAATTAGGCAAACCAAATTCTCCTCTAATTCTAGCATCTTGCAAAAGTTTTAACTTTATTCTCGCTTTCTTACCTTGCCATATATATTTCAACACAATTTTATTTAAATCTTCAAAATAGTCTTTTCCAAGCCTAATTGGAATTGTTTGGAACAAATATAAAATTCTAGGTAATATATTCATCTTGATTGTTGAAATTCTCCCTATTAATGACAGTTGTAGATTTTCCCATTTCGCCAAGTCTAGCGCTATCTGCTGTTTAAGTTTAATATAATTGTTCTCTTTTAATGTACTACATCTTGCTGTCAGATATATCCCCAAATACTTAATTTTATTCGTGACTTGAATTTTCAATAGATCTGCCAATTCTTCCTTTTGTCTTGATAGCATATTCTTTGTCAAAATCTTTGTCTTATCTTTATTTATTTTCAAACCAGCCACCTTGCCATATGCCTCTATCTTTTCCAATAATTTTGGTGCTATTTCTAAAGAGTCTTCTAAGATAAAAACCAAATCATCCGCAATTCTTCCTTTTTAATTTTCATTCCTTTTATACTCTTTTCATCTCTAATATTTCTATTTAACACTTCCAAAGTTAACACAAATAGCAAAGGTGATAGTGGGCACCCTTGTCTTGTTCCTTTTTCTTATATTAATAGACAGGTCACCAATTTTTTTATTGAAACCGCCTCAGAGTCATGATCTATGAGATGGGCAGCTATATAAATATGATGAGTACATGAAGGGTACAGAGAAAAGTACATTTGATGGATAAGTAATACCATGATAAAGTATTTTAGGATATCATTATCATATATCACAAGTTATTATCATGTAACATTGTCGAACTATTTAGTAAGACTGTATTACTATTATTCTTCTCATCCTTCCTATTACCTATCTCTTCCAACTTATAACTATAACTGTGTTGCTTGTATCTTTACAATTTATATTGTTTTATTTGTTCCCTAATATGATTTGATTGTTTATCAGTAACCTATGATTATCACTAAGTGTTGTATCTTATGATTCTTGATGAATGTATTTTATTTTTTATTTATGTACACTGAGAGCTTATGCACCAAAGACAAATTCCTTGTGTGTCCAATCATATGGCCAATAAAGAATTCTATCCTATCCTATCCTATCCTATTCTATATAGAGATCCGAGACACTTGCCAACTTTAGAACAGTCTGAAGATCTTTCAGTCTTATTTGCAGTAAACCTCAGCTTCCTCCAACATTTGTATCCCTTAGCTAGCTGAATTAAAACATTTGGATCAATAAATAAAGATCAAGAGTAAAAGAAGTTGAGTCTACCATCTTATTAAACTATTGTGGCTAGTTTGGCTTCAGTTTAGAGCACTGATGTCAAACTAGCAGTGTCATGTTGCCATTATGTAACGTTTTGCGATGGGGTGGGTGTGGCCTGCACGTGACACATCCGATCTGCGGGTTGCCAGTTTGATACCTTTGGTTTAGAATGTTGTGTGCATCTGACTTTAGCACTGATACGTCAATCTTTATATCTTGGTGTGAGTCAATTACCATTTAGGCCATTATGTAAACTCAGAATCAGTTTCACCTTTTCAAATATCCACTAAGTGTGAGGAGGTTCTGAAGATGAATTAAAATCAGCAGTGGCAATTTTGAAATTATCAACTGGAACATCCTTGCCAGAAGAAATGCACCAAATTTTATCTACCCACACACTTGCAGATCAGTCACATAGGATTGCCAAGTATTCTAATAAAATAATTCTATTTTTATTTGCCAGCTTGCTAGATGTTTGCCTCCCAAAACACCATGGCAATTGGTAAGCTTTATATCTTAGTGCAATGGTTGAATCCAGTCTCAGAATGTGAAAAGTTCGGTACTCATTTTTCATTGATAGACCAGTTGCTGTGTGTCAACATATTGGCAGATGATAATAAGCAACTGACACACCCCAAAAGATGAGGCCCATAGAAGTGATGCCTCAACTTGTACAAATGAGTCAGTTCAAGAAACCAATGTTGCTGGCCTTGGGGCTATTGATATCACATGATTAGCAGCATAACCCAATATGTGCCTAGTAAGAAATAAAAGAGTTTTCTATAGGATTGCTGCAGCTCCGTATACAATTTCCTGGAAAAGAATTGAACTCAGTAGAGTTTTATGATTCTGTATAATCTTATGTAGGGTTATAAAGAACCGTGGGACAATTTCATGGCTGATTGTCATTGTTGAGTAAACCAACTGAATATTCATGAAATGAATATAAAATAATTATTTATTTTTAGATGATGGTGTCACAGCAGACAACAACATTAAGATTATCCTCTTCTTGTTAAAACCCCAGGAAGAGATGCCTTGGTTCTAAAGCTTTGCTGGCCAGCTCCAGGTTTTGAACATTTTTTTAAAAAAGTAAGTAGAAGTTCTTCTGCCCCATAAATTGTGGGTGCCTTTTCATTCCACTGAAATGTTTTTCTTTAATTAATTCAAATGGTTAATCAAGTAAAATACCTAGGATACACCACTTCTTAAAACTGTATAACAGGAAACAAGAATTGGCATAATACTTCTGGGACAAATGCTGATGTTCAGTAATACTGTATCTTGTCACTAAAATTACAGAGTACCACAGGATTTTGCACCTGTGCCAAGAACTGTGGCTTTATGCTCCACGTGCATATTCCTACAAAGATGAGAAAAACATTTGGGGGGATAAAAAAACCTGACTTCTCTGTGGTTTCTGTAAAGCTGTGGCACTTATTTATTGATTTGATTTGTCAATCACTTACAAGATAATAGATATAAGTATAAACATGAGTAAGAATACAGGAAATAGGTACAAATAAATGGGAACAATAGGAGGATTGTGCCCTTATGCAACTTCACAGCTTCCCAATGCTCACACACAGAGCAATTTAGAAGCATGCAGATTTCATCAGGCTATAGTGAATACGGTAAGACTTAACTAAAATCAATCAATCAATGAGACAACTTTCTGAAAGAAAATCCTATGTAAAATGTTATTGCCCTTAGCAAAAAGTGGAAAGGAGGGGGAGAGAAAAGATGAAACAAGAGCTTAGTTTATGAGATTTTTCCAGCATGTTAGCCCTGCAATTAGACTGTCAGCCCCCCACACCCCCCACCACCACAAATATATATATTTATAAGGGCAAATTCCGGCGGAGGGCGTTTTAACCCCGGCCTACCCAGATCCCACGTCTCCACTATTCAGCTTTAACAGGCGTGGCTTCGGACTGTTTGGATTCGGGGAACCAGGCGCGAGAACGCACTTTGCAAGCAACTAGCCCGAGCCCGTGGAAAGCACGCGAGGCGCGCAGTCCCACGACAGGATCGCTGCGCCTCGCTCCCTCTCCCGGGGGAACGAGCCAAAAAGCTCAGCCAGGCAGGAGTCACTAAGCGTGAAAACCGGAAGCTTTGCGGTTCTTGGCTTATTGGGGTCGGCGCTGCTGTCGTCCTCTGTGTCCGACCCAATTGAAGAGAAGGTGGAGGAGACGAGCACCATGCAACGCACAGGCGCTGTCCCTTCTCAATGAGTGACCCCGCCGCGTCAGCTCTCTGGCTCCTCCTGCTCCGGCTGATCTTCCCCGCGCCTCCTCCAGAGGCGGCAGGTAGGTTACGGGGGTGAGTGGGGGGAAACGCTTTGGGGCTTAAACCCGAAGCGTTGGTCCGCTTCTGCTCCTGGCACGTTTTGCTGAGAGCCACGGGTGCGTTGATAGAGGAAGATGATGATTATTTTTTTTTAAAAAAAGGGCATCAATAATGAATGGGCCATAGTTGGGTCTTGGAATCTGCTTTAAATCTATTCTCTGCAATATTAGGAAAGGGATGCCTCTGAATACTTGCAGAGTGGACGAATCACTGGCGTGGGGATAGGTGGCACTTTTTAAAATGACACTGTTGATGCAGTGCACGCCTTAAATAAGCTCAGGGGAAACGTGCAAAGTTTTAACAAGTAGTTAAACCCGATCAGTCAGGTATTCGGCTTAGAAAGGGCTGGGCTGTTTTTCCATGTGAGCTTTCAAATTATCTGTGGTTATTTTTCAAGATTTCTTGCATTGTTGGACAGCTCTCTTTTTTGGGGGGGGGGGCGGGGGGGTAGCCAGCCCTGCTGTTGCTTTGAAGTTATTTCTAGGGATGGAAACTTTCTCCACCCTGCAGTTTTCATAGATCTAAGTACCAGCTATTGCAGTGAGGGGTTACATGGTTGCACTAAGACTTGGACCCAAATCTTCATTCAGCAATGAAGCTTCCTGACAGTTTTTGAACAAATTGTTCTCCTAGAGACAGTGAGAAATCCACATATATTAGCTTGATTCTCTGATGCAATTAGCTTGGAAATGCTTTTAAAAAAAGAATGATAAGAATAACTTCATATTATGATGGGCCTATATAAAAATAACTCTGGCAAAGTTACTGTGCATCATTAAAAAAATAAATATACTATGGTTAAAATAAGCTGTACAGAATTCTGCATGGTTTAGTGAGTTCTCACAGGCATGTGATCAGGTTATAAGGAACCTGATGACTTAACTTTAATATTGGTTAAATTTAATCATTAACCTCAGTTATGAATCCAGCTGGTTTGGTTATTGTATGGTTTACTATTTTAGGAAAATTCAAAACGTGATTAATTCTATAACCAGGTTAACAACTATTGTTTGCACAGATTCAGTACAGATAAACACAGATTTGAAACAGAACTTCAGTTTTTTATTTCAGCTATTTAGCTTATTTATCATAAAAAGTTTTATAAGAAAAAATATGCAAAAATGGAAAACTTATTTTAAAAAAATAAAGGAAAACAATGACAAACTTTACAAAAAAGGATAAATAAACCAGCTATAGATATCCTAGTATATCAAAACATACTTAAACCTATCTAAATTCAAGAAAATAAACTATGACTGTTTAATGTTACAAATTGTTTCAAAATCTGTGTCAAAGGAGAACATATCAAGTCATTTTTATTAGTACAGTAGATAGAATTGCCTTTTCAAAGGTAGATAAATTACATAGCTCTTGAATCTATTCCTAAATATCAGGAATAATACTACCTTTCCAATTTCTCAAAATAATTCTCTTAGCAATTGCCCAGACCTGATATAACTACAACTCCCCCAAAATAATCAGAACTCAAAGTTTTGGAACATAAACATAACATTAACATCTTTAATAAAAATAATCTCCATAAATGTATTTAAGTAGTTAAAATATTATTTTCAAATTTTGTCAGTAATTTACTAGACCAAATCATATCAGTCAAGTAACTTTAAAATTCAAGTACAAGTAGCTTTCCGTTGCCATTGCTAATTGACACAGTTATAAAGTGAATCATCGTGTGACTATGCTTAACTTATGACATCAGTCCCAGCTGCAGTTGTGAATTGAATCAATTATGGTCATTAAGTATGACATCACATGACTACAACTGATGATTTCCAACCAGCTTCCCCATTGACTTTGCTTGTTGGAAGCTGATTATGAAAGTCATAAATGGCAGTCATGTGACCACAGGATGCTGTGGCCATAGCAATAGCAATAGCACTTAGACTTATGTACCACTTCACAGTGCTTTACAGCCCTCTCTAAGCAGTTTACAGAGTCAGCATATTGGATCCGCATTTTACCGACCTCAGAAGGATGGAAGGCTGAGTCAACCTTGAGCCTGGTGAGATTCAAACTGTGAAATTGCAACCAGCTGGCAGCCAGCAGAAGTAGCCTGCAGTACTGCATTCTAACCAGTTGCCAAGCACCCAATTGTGATCATGTGACTGGACGGGTCTTAAATCTCCTCTTCCAGCACCATTGTAACTGTGAATGGTTGCTGGAAGAGCAACCAATAACCAAAGGACTATAGATGGTCCTTAATTAATAATCTTAATTGAAACCTCAACGCCACTGCTAAGTGAAGCAGTCATGAAGTGGAACATCATGTGACCACCACTGTGTTTTCCAGCCAGAAGAAATAAGACTACTCAGTTTTATACTTTTCATGTGTTTGGTTGCTTCCTAATCACCCCCCCACACACACACACACACACCTTCTACTCTTGGCAATGCTCAAGTGCCTGTTCATTGTTTTGTACACATCAAAAGCAATGTGTTTGCACTGCAGGCCAGGGCTGGGAGCCAAGCAGCTTACTTTCACATGACTGAAGGATGCTGAAAAAGTGGTTAAATTGGCCATAAAGTTATTTTTTTTTTATTTCAGTCTGTAATAACTTCAAATGATGGCTGAATAGGGGATTGATAAGTGAGGACTATCTGTTCCTATAGAGTTCTTCCATAAAGTTAAATATTCAATGAGCCTCATTGTCAAAATCCAACCTGGAAGCAAACAGGCCCATAGAGGCCCAACTCTTTTCTGTCCCAGAAACAAAACACTTTTATACTGTATATCGACCCCAGGAATTGCCAGGACAAGAATTTCCCCCCAAAAATGCCCACTAAACTTGATGCTCTACTAAATTTTCAACCACATATTATAGATACAATCAGTAAAATATAAGGCCTGTTGTCATTTTTAACTTCAATCTATTGAAATTGTGTTATAATTAAAACAAGCTATCCACACTAGCATTAAAAATGGGAATATATATTATTTTTATGTTACTTATTTGTATTCCACCTTTTTTTAATTTTACAAATAACACAAAGGGTGTTACACCTTCATCCTTCATCCTATTTCCTCACAACCTTCATCCTATTTCCTCACAACAGCAACCTTAACTACTAGACCAAGCTGTCAATTAAAATTTCAGGATTGCTTTTTGCATGTGAAACTATGATAAGGCAGCAAAAATAATCCCGTATTTTTCAATGCCTAAGAAGGGAGAAGGAACAACTTCCCTGAAACGAATTCTGGTCCCACTCAAGAGTGTTCATTCTGTCAAAGCCCCTCCATCTAATTTGTTTTAATTCCCCCCCAATTTTTTTGTGGGTGTGGGTCATAATCTAATTGTTCATTTATGTTATTTGTTTTCTTTCCCAATAGCTTCACATTGTCTTTTGCCCAGCCCACGGAATGTCATTTTTATCTCCAGAAACATGAAGAACATTCTGCATTGGTTGCCACCAGAAGGAATAGTGGAGAACAAATTAAATTATAAAGTGAAGTATTTGATGTATGTTGGCTATTGGGTTTTACGCTGTGTATATTGTAAAAGTCAGCTATTTCCATGTGTAAATGCTTCATTCTGCTTGTTTTTGTAACCATAATAGGCTGAAGACTATAAAGGTCTATAACCTTGAGGTCCTAAAGGTTAATTTTCAAATTTCTATATCAGAGGTTTATTCAATCTTCCACTGAAAAAAATCTTGTCTTCTGCAACTGGCTGCCTGGAAGAGTATTAAGAGGAAAATGGTCATAGTATAGAATTATTGGGTATTTCTACTCAGGCCTATTTACTGCTTGCTGAAGCTCTCAATAGAGTATGTTGAAAAATGCAGTATTGGGTGTGAAAAAAACCACCTGTTTCCCAAGGATAACACTGGATTTTTGAAACACTTCTGAGCCCCTGGAAAATTTGCCCTTACAACTTATTTTTGCTATTTCATCAAAATACTCCTCCTTATTAGTAACTAATTAAGAAATAAATTATTTATTTATAAGATAGCTGGGAGGGGATTTGTTAGTGTTTCACAATAAGGGAACATAAGATAACTTTTTTTTAAATGTATGGCAGGGATATCAAACTCAAGGCCTGGGGGCCAGATCTGGCCCATGGGGCCACCCTCGAAACAGCGAAGGACCAGCCCACAGTGTCTTTGCCAGCAAAAATGGAGCTCGGGAGGGCTGCATGTGTCTCCCTGAGCTCCATTTTTGCTGGCAGAGAGTTGCAGGAGGCTGTTGCAGCCAAAAATGAAGCTTGGGAGCCTGTTTTTGCTGGCAGAATGCTCAAGCCACCACAGGTGCCCCCAATACAAATGACGAGTTGGCCACGCCAAACCTGGCAACATCCACCCCAGCCCCCTGAGGACAAACACAACCCTGATGCAGCCCTCAGTGAAATTGAGTTTGACATCCCTAATGTGTGGGAACATCATAGAATAGTAAGACTCTGCCACACTCCAGGCTGGATTCTAAAAGTGCACTTTGCAACAGGTGTATCATAAATGAAGTAGCCACAGCAACTCCTTAAAGCAGCCCTGACTTTTCCCAGGATTGTGTAGCAGTTCTACAGTCAGTAGAGGGATCCCAGGGAAAGATATGGCTACTTTAAAGAACTACAGACTAAGCCCACCCAAAACTCATCAGTGGGTAATTCTAGAAGCAGAAATTGTTGTGCTATTTTTGACACAGCTACCCCTGCCATGCCCCAATGCACTTTGGGGAAGAATTGCCTAAGGGCAGTGCTGACATCCCAAAACAGGCATTTAGTATTTAAACAACAAAGAAATCTTTCAACACTCTCTCTTGCCTCCCCAGAGTTCAATCCCCATGAAGGATTAATTGTAGAAGTGTTAATTTTGTCTCTTTTTCTTTTACCTTTTGATATTCAGATATGGCACAGATAAATGGATTAAGTATCCCAAATGTAAGAATATTAATCAGACCTGGTGTGACCTCTCACGTGGAACGTACAACCACAAAGAACAATATCATGCCAGAGTGAAAGTATCTCTAAACGGAAATTGTTCTGCCTGGGCAGAATCACCCAGGTTCAATCCATTTACAGACAGTAAGGACAACTAATATATGTTCATAACAATATTATGAGATACTGAAAGACAGCCACTGGTGTTAGATATTAGTTGGAATACATGTTGGAATATGCAAAATGTATGATTGGCGAAAGAGGAACTGGTCTAAAGACAACTTGAGGGTTCTTCTGTCAAAATAAATGAAAGCAGATGTTGACTAGGAATAAAGACTGGATATGATTCAGTTAAGGTTCAGCTCAGGTTTTTGCTATAATAACTTTTATGTGCACAGCAGTTCTATTACATTCTTTGAAATACAAACTATATATTCCATTAATTGCTGAATTATCAAGAAAACTCCCATTGCTGCAGAAGAAAGCCTCCCTTAAAATGTAAACAGCAGCTCCAGAGTTAAATTTATATTTACCGATAAAGAAATAAAGGGATCTATTTCAAGCTATTTAGCTCTCATCAGCTAGCCATACCCTTCTGGGATTCAAACCAGGGTATAGCTTCAGAGAGGAGGATTTTTTTCCCAATAACATCTAAGGAGAAGCCATGGCAGAATAGTTAAAGTACTTGTCCCTGACTGCATTATTCTAAGGCTGTTGAGGTGTCTCTGAGGCTGCCATTTATGAAATAGGGTGCTGTTGCATTTTTGCTATTAGTTAGGGGAAGATATATCTGACTTGCTGAATGCCAGATCATTAAACAGAGAAAGACAGTGATTCAAAACAGATTTTTTATCTTCCTGGATAGAATATATTAATTTGAGTGCACTGCAAATGGGATCCAATAAAATTCTGGTTCTGGTCTGTTTCTCCAAAGTTGTTGAAGTTGAAAACAGAAGCTTCATGGGCAACGAATGGATATACACTTCCATTTTCCTCCACGGAATGTCATTGTATTAATCAAAACAATACAGAGATTAAAAATCTCAAAGTCCTTGTTCAATACAACTTGTATCTCTGTCTTATTTAACATAGAGACACATTCTGTGCCTTCTGTGCTTGCATGCACCCATAACAATCCTTGCATATAATAGCAATGTCTCTTAGCATGCATCCTAGAACAGAGAAAGGGCTAAACTAAAGTCTACCATGTTGTTTCAGAACCTTATTTTTATTCTAGAATATACTTATGAATAAAGGCAAATATATGCGGCCCAGGATAATGTTGCATGATCCATCTGGGTCAGTCACTGGGAACA
This sequence comes from Hydrophis major, assembly GCA_033807585.1. Lineage (NCBI taxonomy): Eukaryota > Metazoa > Chordata > Lepidosauria > Squamata > Elapidae > Hydrophis > Hydrophis major. Next base: position 322,000,145 of record CM066328.1, on the reverse strand, counting down.
GAGGATTAGTCTTCTGAGCTTTTGGATTGGTGCTGGAGCCCATTCTCAGGGAACTCCATTCCGGTGAGAAGACTAAACTTCTGGTCCTGATTGGATCCTGCTAGAATATACATCATCAGAGAAAAACCAGTGTCCATGGGACGACTTAGAATGAATAGAAGTGCAATAGCATTCAAGAGCACATGTCTTACTGCTTCTGAATATAGAAATAATGTTGCTTGTGTACAAAACAAGTATTTTATTGATCAGACTGTGCTTAGAACTAAACTCATTGCCCTGAATTTTGAAGACATGCTTCCTGATAGCCCAAGATTCATAAAGTTTTTTTTACAGCTTCTAAAGATATTTATTGCAATATGTAGATTCAGTGAGAAGTCTGGACTAGTCTAGTAGCTTCATTTTCTCTCTTTGATCAAAAAAAAAAATGTCCTCATGTTTCATCAGGAACTGCTCTTGAATCACCCCACAATTTCAAAGCCAGGTTGGCCATATGGTATGCATTTAACAGCAAATTGATTATGAAACTGTATAAATGCCTTTTGACTCATAGAGAAGCTTTTTTTTAGATCCTGCTCAATACACTGAATTTTTTAAATACATTCAAATTAACGACACAATTGAAGGGAAGTTATTAAAATTTTTCTTATGTAAGTCAGCCTATCCAGCTTGGTTACCTCTCTGATTGTGTCAGACCCTTAAGTTTCCTCTCATCATGATGGATGCTGATTTGGAAGGATGATCAATGCAATGAAACAATTTGGAGAGGTACCAGTTAGAGTAGGCAAGCCTAAACATGTGTTACTGAAAAGTTCAAGGTAAAAAATAAACCAGATAGACCAACAAGGAAATTCTGTCTCAGTTGGTTTTGATCGTGTTCTTATTGAGGGGGTCCTTGGTGGTCTCTGAGCTGGCTTTTTTTTTTTTTGCAGATGTTTCATTACCCAAACTAGATAACAACATCACTGCTAGGTAATAGCACTGAGTAGCACTGAGGGTAATAGCACATCAGTAGCACTGAGGATGTTACCTAGTATGTGAGTAATGAAACGTCGGCAGGAAAGCAACCAAGCTCAGAGAGCACCAACAATCCCACATTTCAACCCTGAGCTACAAATATTCTCCATTGTTGTGTTCTTATACTTATAAATAATGATATATGTTTGCTTTTCAGCGACTATTGATCCACCCACATTTGCCCTCTCATCCACTGAGACTTCTATTTCAGTCACCATAGTTCCCCCTGAGAAATGGAAGAGAAATCCCAAGGAGGAACCCGTATATTTGCATGAAATATACTCGGGCCTACAATATAACGTGTCAGTATTCAACAAAAACATAAATAAAAGAGTAAGTTTGAACATGGAAATGGAAACCATTGCTCAGCAATTTGGACTGGATTGTGCTACAGGCTAAATAGAAGTGATGTTCTCCTGGCTCATGACGATGTAGATTGGTGTAGCTGAAACTCAGTGATTTTAAGATGCCAACTCCACCCATAGTAAAGGTGCTGGGATTGAGAAACACTGATGTAGATGGACAAAGATAAGATCCAAGTATGTCTTCAGGGACAATAACTGTAGATGTAGCAAGAACCTAACTGTGCCTGATGTCTGGGTTTGTAGATGTTCGCAGTTTAATGTTTGTTTTTTTATATGCACGTCTGTAGTTAGGAAATCTGCAATCTGGAGTAGAAGATTATATGTGAGGAGGAAACTGCCCCATATTGGAAGGTGTTCTTGTTTTCAAAATCTGTTTTCTCTCCCAAGCTCCCCCTCCTCCTCCCTTCTTGAGGAGTTGCCAATGTGTATGAATTCCTGGAAAAGAAAGATGCACCTGGAACTCCAGGGCAGGTTGCCAGGTCAAATCAATGCTTATCCTCCATCTAATTACCTTAAATATGGCAAGTGTGGACTGAAAAAAAAAACACAATTCAGGAATCAGGGCCAGAAGTAGAAATGAGAAGCAAAACTATGAAGCAACTACAGAGCAGGACAAAGCCCCAAAGAGAAGCGATCTAGATATAATCTGGAACCACTGTACTTCCTATGGCATCACTGTCCATTTGCCTTGCTGACCAGTACCTTAAATAAGCCCCCCTCAAAAAAAGAGAATATATATATATATATATATATATATATATATATATATATATATATATATATATATACACACACACACATATATATATATACATACATACACATACACACACATACATACATACATACTGAGGTTTTCGCAGGTATTTGTATGTGGATCTTTGGTTATTCGGTTTTCTCCCACGTAAAATTGGAAGTATCTAGGCGACGTTTCGATGAAGTCTCATTCATCATCTTCAGGCTTGTGTCTTCAGCTTTGTGCTTCCCGGAGTAATATATATATGAAATAGATGAACATATACTTCTCACTAAGGATTCTTGTGGCTTCAGAAACTGCTAGAAATTGAACTGATACTTTTTGCCCTTCTAGTCAAGTGCTTTGAGACTTTTCCTGCTTGAAATAGTTTTCCCTACCCTGTTTCTTCACTTTTCTTTGCCTGACTCTCTCTCAAGCATGTGTATGAGAGGAAGAGGAGGGGAAAACATAAGAGATGTAGAGAGTGGATACTCCCATCTCACCAAGTCAAAATGGAATTAGATGATGTGACAAATGTGGTATACTCAATAATGGCATTGGTAAAGAAAAAATAGGTTAACACAGCACATTAGGGAGGATAGAGATTTTCCCCAAGGTTTAGCAGAGAAAATTTATGGTGATGTCATAAGAAGGAGGTAACATGATAGAAAAGGAAAGTAACAGGGACAGTTTTTTTTCCCCAACATGCTTTGGGGTTTGTAGTTGCTATAATATTTCACTATAGGCTGAAAATCCAATTTGTTTGCTGCCCAGATATAGCATTTGCTTCCACTTCTACCTTTATTTTTGTGTATAAAAATAATTACTAAATATTACATCATTGGAAATTGAACATTTTGCCACCAATTTCAGCAGCACAATTGAGGGCTTAGGGAGGATGGATACAGATTTGCCCAACTCTATGCCATATGAACACAGCGAGACCACAAGAGAGCACTATGAACATTTTAGAGTGTCCTCAACCTGGTTATATGTGACCAACCATACCTCACAACAGTTGTATTATAACTGTTCCCATATCCCTTTTTTTATATCCCAAATGTGCCCCCAGAAGATTGGGAACTGTTAACCAGCTAATGACTTGTTTGCAACTTTTGTTTGTTTGTGCCATATCTAACATGGCTTGCACACTTATAGTAGGTTGTAAAAATAATAAGTCTTTCACTTTTATAGCTATATCACAACGTAGCATAAGTGCTATCATATCAAATCAGAAGTTAACTTATTTATGTTCGAATTTCAAGCATCTGTTGCCTGCACAAAGCTCTGGCTCAATGTATTATTGAAGACGAAAGATTCATTTTTAAAACAACCTTTTATTTTTGAGGAAGTACTGTACGTGACATCCTATTGCATGATCTACTTGTTATGCAATGCTTTTAGCTATACTTTTCAAATCCAAATATATGTCATGTTTTCTGCTTTCATATGAGACTATAGAGAAGTTTTCAGAAAGAGCTTTTCATCTGGGTTTTTGTTGTTGTTGTTCAGTAGGTCTTAATATAGTTAAGTTTAAAATGTAAAAAGATTTTCCTTCCTCCTTCCTTCCTTTAGTGGATATTTTGCATTCAAAACAATCGATTGGAGGTGCAGCAGTTACAGCCAAATACGATATACTGTGTCACCGTACAAATATATATTACTCCACTTCTGTTTAGTGAATTATCTGAAGAACACTGCATTGCTACCCTAAAAGGTAAGTAAAGGAGCACAAAATACACCAAACTTCTGTGTTTCATCAATATTATTAATAGATTAAAGTTGTTGAGGAAGAATTCCACATAGGTTTCTAGTTCTCTTGAAAATTCTTCAGAATAATCTTTTGGCTTTATAAGATATGTAATATTTCCTGTGTTATATCTGTTATATCTGCCACTATGGGAAAACTTCTCATTCAATTTCTATGTCATCACAATTATTTTGTTTTGTTTTAGCTGTCAACATTTTTATTGAATTATAAAGTATTATAAAATACAAAATACAAAGTAAATAGAAGAGCACTGGGAGGGGGAAGGAAAGGAGAAGTGGGGGATAAGATAAGAAAAAAGAAAGAAAAAGAAGCATTGACTTCTATTTATCTCTGTTACAGTAAAATAAGGCATTAACATCAAATCCCAACTTCTTGCTTTTTCATAATAATATGAACAAGTCATTTCTATAAAGATCTATCAGTCTAATCAGTAAAGCCCAAAGTCAGAGTTTCCCTTTTTTCCCACATCAAGCACGAAGTTCAGAAGTGGTTTCCATGTGAAAACAAAAGTACTTATGTTCTTTTCTTTAATCAAAGTAGTCAGTTTTGCCATTTCAGCCAATTCCATCAACTTCTGCAACTATTCGTCCATAGTAGGAATCAAAGTGTTCTTCCATTTGTGTGCATACAATAGTCTTGCTGCAGTCAACACATATATAGTAACAAAATTCCAAAAAAAATTATTTCCAATTCTTTTTCCATTTAGCCCAAAAGAAAAAGTTCTGGTTTCATTTTTATTTTATTTTATTTTATTTATTTTTTTTTTTTTGGGGGGGGGGAGAGCAACCAAGATCTATCATAGTTGACCTTAGGTTTTCATTTGAGTCTCCTAATGGATAGAAAAGGCAATATTACAATGTTCCACTAATATGGCCTCTGCTAGTTACTCTTACAAAAATAGACCTGTTTTTACCACTCCTTTTCAGCTCTGCAATACTAAGTAGTTGCATTTTTGCTTTGATGGGATTCTGAAGAGCATAATTTTAAATCTTTTATTAGAAACCAGCAAGTCAGGCCTTTTTAGTCATTATTAATTGCTTATGTATTCCTAATAAATGCAGATAAATTAGGCGAAGAAAGAAACTGCTGGCAGGGAAATCAATTACTTACTCTGGATGAACAGCCTAAATAAAGAACTTAAAAGAACATAACCCAGCTGTTACATAAGCAAGAAGTTATACAAGAGACTTTATTTTAATGATTGCTAAGATGCAATATATTTTGAAAAATAATATATTTCATAAGCATGCTGGCTGCTATGTGGGCATATGTTGAAGGCAAAACTGTCGAAATTCTCTACAGAAGCTAAAGACCAATTTTCAGTTCTGAATAACCCTCTAATCTAATTAGATTTTATAGTAGAAATTAGAAAGTGTTCAAAATATGTTAAACTTCCAAATAGCTATAAAATATTATGCATATTTTCTAGCTAATGTACAAGTAGTCCTCAACTTATGACAATTGGGATCCAGTGGTGGGATTCAATTTTATTTTACTAATGGTTCTGTGGGCACGGCTTGGTGGGTGTGGCTTGGTGGGCATGGCAGGGGAAGGTTATACTGCAAAATCCCCATTCTCTCCCAACCCCACTAATCTGCTTTCCAGCTCCATTCTCCTGTGCAGGGCAACAAAAGAAGACCCAGCCAATCAGCTGGGATTCGGGAGGCAGAGAATAGATGGGGATGGGAGCCAGTCAGAGGTGGTATTTGCCGGTTCTCTGAACTACTCAAAATTTCTGCCACCGGTTCTCCAGAACTGGTCAGAACCTGCTGAATATCACCTCTGCTCCTCACCCCACTAACATGCTTTCCAGCTCCGTTCTCCTGTGCAGGGCAACAAAAGAAGAGCCAGCCAATCAACTGGGACTCAGGAAGCAGAGAATAGATGGGGGCGGGGCCAGTCAGAGGTGGTATTTGCCAGTTCTCCGAACTATTCAAAATTTCCATTACCAATTCTCCAGAACTGGTCAGAACCTGCTGAATGCCACCTCTGTTGGGACAAGAACAAAACAAGTTGTTAAAGTCAGTTGCACCTGATTTTACAACCTTTTTTGACCCAATTGTTAAGTGAATCACTGTAGTTTTTAAGTGAATCACCTGGTTGTTGAGAGAATCTGTCTTCTTCCAGCTTGTCAGAAGCTGGCTGGGAAGATCACAAATGGCAATTAAGTGCCCTGGGTTACTGCAACCATTGTAAATATATGCCAGTTGTCAAATGCCCAAATTTTGATCATGTAGCCTCGGGGATACTGTGATGGTTGTAAGTGAGAGGACTGCTTTTTTCAGTGCAACTGTAACTTCAAACACTCACAAAATGAATGGATTGTACGTTGAGGACTAGCTGCAGAATGCATGTTTTTGCACTTTCAAATGGGGCTGGTTATCTTGAGAAAGTCAGCTATCAATTGTTAATGCTTTTGCCTGCTGGCCCTTTGAAAAAATGGGAAACATCTAAGTTATGTTTTACCAGCAGATCCAGATTTCAAGCAAACTGCAACAGTCATATTTGGGTATACTTTACCAGGCCTGTTATTAGTCCTGATTATTTTGGTGTCGAGCTGCTGTCTATATCGATACACTCATCTTGTGAAGCAAACGTACCCCAAGAATTTGGTAAGGATTCTTTGTCATATTTGAAATATATAGTGCTGTAATTTTTAAGGCAAGTTTATTTTGAAGCCTAGTTTATACTGATAAAAAATATTATTTTTTGGGGGGGGGGGGAATGCTATTTAGCTTCAACAATGGTGGACATTAAATACAGATGACTATTCCTGGAAATTTCTGGTGTTGCAAAATTTCTCACATGCCTTGATAGAAATGGATGGACAACCAAAAGAATTAGCAGCTGTGTAGAAGTCAATTTTGCATTTCTTTTCCCTGGGTCAGTTTACATAAGATAGTTCAGATGAAGAATTGTATCTCCTGACAGGTACTGAAAAGTAAACCACATCAGGGAGTAGTTGCCCAAAACTCCTTTTCTTAAAATAGCGATTTCCAGATAGAGGTGATATTTTTGGTAGTAGGTTGTCACTTTTTCACCTGTGCAACTATTGGAAGGGCTCAAAGTGCTTTACATGATTATGGAAGATCTCCACAAATGACTTACAGAATCTCAGAGAGCATTGTGCCAAATCAGTAACAAGTTTTACCCACAGTGATGGGTGAATAACATTAGAAGATGTCTCAAAGGTGCTTTTTCCAAGAGGCAACTTGATTTTCTTGGTTTTTTCCTTGAAAATATTTGCTTCTCATCCAAGAAGCTTCTTCAGTTCTAACTGACCGGTGGAAGGATTTATACTCTTTGCAGTCATCTGGTCAGCAGCATTCTGAGAATTGTTGAGGCCACTTGGGAGTTTATCTGTATCCTCAGAGTCTCTTGAAACAGATACCACCTATCTCCTGTTTACAACACCATCCTTTCAGCAGCCCCAAGAAGGTTCCACATCCATTTTCACTCTGATTCAAGTGACTCTGAGGAAACCCCCCAATGGCCTCAATGATTCTCAGAGTCCTAATGTGCTGGTCTTTAAGAACAGCCTTGCCAGCTGCCATGCCATCAAAAGACAGAGAATGTCCTTAGAGTAAGACTTAATACAGTGCATTAAGCAACAAACATGACTTAATACCATATGGGAACCTTGCCTGGACTCATTTGGGAGCCTACTCTTCAATCTCGCAGTGCTTACTGTCTCTTCAGAATCTTAATAGAATTCCACAGTACTAGTGCTTGCAGTCTTTAAGGGTAGCTATAGAATGAACTAATATTTTGTAAAGACATTTTGGTTTTTTTCCCTTGAGTTTTACACATAGTATTTAATGTTTTACAAGTATTTTAAAATACATATATCAATCATGTATGTATTTTGGGTAACTGGATTTTAAATTTATTTTTATTATCTTTATTTGGCTTGCTAACTGTCCATAGGTTGAAGCATAAACAACTTACAGTCCAAGTATCTACTAATGTATTACATTACTTGTGTACACACATTGCACTAAGACATAATTTGGTTTTTCTGTTTTTAACTTGGCAATACCATATGGGTATTTTAACTTGGTAATATTGGTTAACCCTTTGTACAATGAACCATGATTAAAACAAGCCATGGCTCAAATAAAGCCATCATGAGTAAATCATGAGTGAAATTATTTTCTTTTTAAACTGCTCGTCATGACACATACATACTGTATATTGTGGGCTAGGCTGAACAGCAAAGATAAGTTATTGCTAAAAAAAATTACAGCAGTTGACAAGTGAATTCTTAAGTATACGTCAAAGAAAGAAAGGAGGAAATATTAGCTATAATAACTTGGTAGAAAGGAAAAATTATAGAGAAGAAATTAAGAAAATAATGAAGCAGAAATTCCAGAAAAAAAGATAAGAGGTAAATGAGCGAGGAAATGGTAGCTATAGATTAAAAACTATTTCTAATTATTAGAGAAAGTGTGAAACTGTGGATGCCAACCAGCAATATTTCTCTTAGCTACCAATCTTCCATTCCTTACTCAGTATTGTAGGCCTTATAGTTATCAAAGAAATGTTATCAAGGAAATATACAATTATGTCACAAGCATATTCCACCAGATTTACTCAATATTTAACAGATAGGGCCATTTTCTTTCTAAAGTTTTGCCTTTTTCCCCCCAGATCTTGAAATATAGTCAAAGCTGTGGAAGAGATGATTTTGTTCCTTCTGAAAAAATAGTGGTTAACTTCATTACAGTTAATGTTGTAGAAGAACATAAATCCTTTCCAGAGAACCGTCAGCGGAAAATCGGCAATGGCTACATCAATGCTGAGACTGGTGAGGGAAGCTGTATAGAAGAGAAAGCTTCAAAAAAGGTTCTGGGAAACAATAATTTCTTAGAAAGGGACAATGGACTAAAAAATGAACAAAACAGAAGCGAAGCAAAACTGGCAGAGTTAGAAACGCCCCAGTCTTTAGAACAGACACACAATGATGAGGTGGTGGCATATGAATTTGACTTGAGGGCTGAACAGATGACTCCAGTTCAGGAGAAACAACAAATGTGTAGCTGTATTTGTGAACCAGATTGTGCACTGCACAATTCACAAGTAATGATGTCAGAGTTGCCCATCTATGGCACAAAGCAGGACTATTGCCCCCAGTTTGGCGCACGAGATCCAAATACCTTTTTCAGGCAACAGTTAAAAGAAGTCCTTCTGAATGGAAGGAGATCTGCTTCTTTACAATTATATGATGCTGAAGTCCCTCTGATAAATTTGATGGCTGATGAGCCCAACCGAGCCTTCTGTTCTGAGTGTGATGTTATAGCAGACATTTGTTTGGTGCCTGATCCAAAAGAGCCCTTTTTGGATGAAAAAGAAGGTGCGCTCAAAGAGCCACACACTTTACTATCTCTACTAACTCAAAAGACAACTTCAAAATATCACCAGACTGGAAGAAGGACCAAGGAAAACCAGGAAACAAGGATGGAAGAAGAACAGAACAAAACAGTTGATTGGAATCCCTGGTCTGGGAGGATGTATTTGTCCCCGTTACTTAATAAAACAAAAGAAGATAAAATTGACCCAAAAAATTATGAAGAATCCCTGGAAGAAGCACTTCTCTTCAGGCTTTATGAGAACCACTGTTCTGAAGACTTAATAGGAAGATATGAGAATATGTATCTCCTCCAACTCAAAGAACATTGGGGACTACATATAGAAATGCAAACTTAATCTGTCTTTCATTTCACGATTTACTAACTCAGTCCCATGACTATCAACAAAGTCATGGGTTCAACCCTCAGTCAGCTTTAACCAAAGGATCTTCTTCCAGTCAGTGGAGACTTTCCTTATGCAATGATCTGGTTGACCCAAACCTCAAGGGCTTCTTCTAGACATTTGCATAAGGAATACTAGACATTTGATAAGGAATACTGCATAATAGCTAAAAATTGGTGATAAGTAAAGATCCTTTGGCTATCTTCATATCATTAGACTTCAGCAATTCAATATATCTAAAATATTTTTTGAAGAAGACAGACTTGAGTTGTATTGGTTTGCTTTAAATAAGACTGCCCATACAGTGCAGAAAAAATGATTTGGTTTGAATGGTATGATAAGCTGAACTGGCTATTGTAATTAAAACAAAAACATAAAATATTAGAGGGAATAATTCAGTATAGAGAACTAATAGCACCAGGGATTAAGATAGGTAGTCATTGACTTACAACTGCTTGTTTAATGACAGTTCAAAGCTACAACAATCTCAGAAAAAGTGACTTATGATTCCTCCTCGAAGTTACAACCATTGTGCCACCCCTATGGTCACATGACCACAACATGGCTACACTTGGCAACTGGCTTGGATTTACAATTGCAGTATCTTGTGATCACAAGAATGAGATTTGAGTCTTTCCCAGCTAATTTCCAACAAGCAAAGTCAATTGGGTAGATAGGATTCACTTAACAACCACATGATTTACTTAATAACCATGGTGATTTGTTTAACAATCTAATGGTTGTAAAATTGGGTCTGGTTTAGACATAAATTCCAATCCCAATTGTGATAATAAGTCAAGAACTACCCATACATGTTTTATTGGCCATTAAGCTGTCAGTTAAGTTGGCCATATGATTTCACTATCTGAAGTGCCATGCTTCTGAATTCAAATAGCAATAGCACTTAGACTTATATATGCTTTACAGTGCTTTACAGTCAGTGGTGGGATGCTTCCAGTTTAACAACTGGTTTGATGAATGTGCGCACACAAGCGTGAAGCACGCCGCGTGGGCAGGTTTTAAAATTACTTATCTTCTAAGTTACTTCTGGGGAGTAACACAGCTGAGATATGGCAATCTGCCACGTGAATCAGCTGAGAGGATACAGGTAAGTACAGTGCAGGTGGGGGGGAAACCAACTTGATCATTGGAGAGAACCGGTTCGCTTAACAGCTGATTAGAGCTAGAGGTTTGTCCGAACCAGGAGAATCCCATCCCTGTTTACAGCCCTCTCTAAGCGTCAGCATATTGCCCCCAACAATCTGGCTCCTCATTTTACCGACCTCGTCAGGATGGAAGGCTGAGTCAACCTTGAGCCTGGTGGGATTTGAACTGCCAAATTGCAGGCAGCCAGTCGTCAGCAGAAGTGGTCTGCAATACAGCACTCTAATCGTTGCACCACTGAAGCAAAGAGGATGCTACTGTAATCATGTCTTGCTTGATGGCTTCCTAGTAGGATTCAATAGGCTGCTCTTCTGACAAAGTGCTCTAAAACATGGATGTCAAACTCACGGGATCATGTTGCCATCACGTGATGTTTCTCAACCTTTTTTTCCCTTCGCAGAGTTGGGATGGGCATGGCCTGTGCATGACACATTTGGCCCACGGGCCACCTGTTTGACTCCCCTCTTCTAAACTCTAAGAGTTGATAAACATCTTTGGAATGTTGGGAGAGCATTCTGAATACAGTCAGAAATGTACTATTATGGTATATAGTATTATGGTATTGACCATAATCATAAAAAACACCTATTTACAAACAGTTGTCTCTACTCATTCCAAACTCCCCAAATGCTTGCTACTTTTTCTTTCTTATCCCTTCTGGTCAGATGGGGACACAATTAAGTCAGCTGGACTGCAGCTTCTGAGAAGTTTTTCTAGGAATGCCTGTGAAATATATTGTGGGATCTGAAAGCGATAAAATATATGTGTTTGAGGATAGTGCTTGACTTCGCTAGCTTCCCATTTAATTTTTTTAATTAAAATATTTTAAAAATTAATATGGCATAGGGAGAAGTGTCCAAGTATCCCATGGCACTTGTAGGCACCATAGTGCAGATGTTATAACAGCAGTTCTGTGTATCTTCCATTTTTTTTCTTAAGTGAGTGAGATTTCTCTAAACACAACTTAGACTCTCAAAGGAGAATTAGATTTCCACTTAGTATAACCCTGGCAAATAAAAGTTTCATGCTACATCGTAGTATCCTTATATGTAAATGAAAGAATTAATTCTTTTACTGGCTCATATACCTATTTCTTGTATTCTTGTATTGAGAAATTTTGGAAGTATTCTTTTCTGGGATAAATTAATGGATACTATCAATATTAGTAGTCTTGATGACTGTTACCTACAGCTGTCAGTTTATATTCAGTTGTTTTGCCAATTTTGGTGGGGTATAATTTCCTCCTTGGTACTTCCTTGATTAGTATATTGTTTTCTTTCTATCTGGTTGTTTGACTGGTGATGACCCCTGCTTATCTGAATATGAGCTCTTGGAAGGGATGTGATATATAGTCCACCCCTTTTTGCTAGTTTCCAATAGCCTCGCTTCCCACCCTGATCTTTCCCACCCCACTGTCTTTGCAAACAGAAGCTCATTAGGCCTTGAAGTTTGTGTGACTGGCTAAAGGTGACCAACAAAAGCAAGATAGCAGAGAAGTTCAGGAAATGACATTAGAATTTTGTACATCTTGCCAAATGCATCTTGCATACATTATATTGCTGGATCAAGTTTTAAAAGGTATCCGTAGCTTCCATTTTTCCATCAATGCAGCATGAATAAAATCAGTGTTGACACCTGTAACATCCTAAAGGCAATCACCACCACTTCTATTATCCTAATACATTTTAACTGCTATAAATTAATCAGGCTTTGATATTTTCATCCAATCTGAGGAATTGGCAGTGGTAGGCAATTCCCTATAGAAAATTGCAGCTGAATTTATTTATTTTCTGAATAGTCAATTACGTGGGCAGCATATATTGACACAAAAATATGCTAGAAGCTGAAGGTTGATTACAGAATGTTGGGAAATTACATATAATGACCTTTGGTACAACCAGATTGCTAAAGGAGAACCGTCTCTCCTTAAGGATATCTCTTCATCCCACTATCAGAAAGGATAGGTATGCTCCAGGTCCCTTTCCTTGAACATTGATGGGAGCTTGACTATGTGCCTTTTCTGTAGCTACCCTTGGATATAGCCTCCCTCCTGAAATCTGGAATTCTGTGAAGACCTGGCTCTTCTCCCATGCATTGAGCTAAGATGGGGCTGAGTCAGGGGATCAACAGTATGGTGATCTGGCATTTGGTGGGAAGAGCATGGTCACTTTTTGTACTATTTTTATTGGTTGTGAGCTATCTAGTATCAGTCTGTGGATAGGCAGCTGTGTATGTTCATTAAATTAATAATGTTTTAAATCCATATAAAAAGTTAACAGAATAGAATAACAAAAGTGGAAGGGATCTTGTAAGTCATCTAGTCCAGGGGTGTCAAATTCACATTGTCATGTCATCATCATGTCATTATCACATGACGTATTGTGACTTTTTTCCCCTTCACTAAACCAGGGGTGGGCTTGGCCAGTGTGTGATGCATCTGGCCTGTGGGCCACGAGTTTGATACCCCTAATCTAGTCCAACCCCCACCCACCCAAGCAGGAGATCCTACACCATTTCTGACAGATAACAGTCCATCTTCTTCTTGAAAGTTTCCAGTGATGAAGGTCCCACAATTTCTGAAGGCATGCTGTTCCATTGGTTGAGTGTTCTCATTGTCAGAAAATTTTTCTTTAATTCTAGGTTGAATCTCTTCTTGATAGTTTCCATCCATTATTCCTTGACTGGCCTTCAGGTGTTTTGGAGAATAGGTTGACTTCCTCCTCTCTGTGGCAGCCCCTCAAATATTGGAACACTGCTATCATATCTCCCTTGGTTTTTCTCTTCACTAGACAAGCCATGCCCAGTTCCTGTAACCGTTCTTCATATGTTTTAGCCTCCAGTCGCCTAATAATCTTTATTGCTGGCAAGAATCTAAATAGTTCCATCTTAGATATGTAAAGCTTCAAATGGGTATCTGGGAAATTTTCTTCATCATTAAAAGATCAGCAAATGGAAATTTAGGTATGGGCTTATGAAACCTAAGAAAGTCAAAGGCTCATTCTTCCACTGCCCTGTCCCTCTCTTTTACCATTTTTTTTGTTCTTTTTCCGCATTGCTGATGTTGGGTTGGGACCAAAGGATCAGTTGGATTTCAATTATTTAATCCCTGGGAAACTGAAAAGCTGAGAAGAAACAAAAGCCAGTTTGCATGGGAAGCAAAACAATGCTGTCTTCCTGTATCACCAGCTTGTTCTTGTCTCTTACTGTCAAGCTAAGAAAGGGAAATGACTTTCTCTGTGCCATTAGCTGCAATGCAGTACAAGTGTCCCTAGCATCACCCCACTTGCTATATTAAATTGTTCTCTGAGTATTAAAAAGCATATGAGGCTTCCATAAGAAAAGGACTCCCAGCAGGAAATCTAAGGAATATTTTTTTCATTAATTTAAGACATCATTGCTCAACCAAGACTTCCTAAAATACCAGCCAATCAATTGTTGTTGGCTTGGTCATTTGTGCCTTGGGACTCATCTATCATTGGCACATGGATGCTGCCCATTCACTCACAAGCAAACAGAAAAGGCTTTCTTGTCCCTAGGGTGCAAATTGCAGCAATACAAAAATATTATTACCATGGTGATTTTGTTGTCAAATGTTGCTTATACTATTGAGCAATTAGGCACTCCCAGTCACATCCCAGTTCTTCATGAGGTAAACATTTCGCTGGTGAAAACACAACCAAATATTTTATTTTAGGGAATGAGGCTTGTTGTGGGCACATCAGAGGCTTGACTTTATTTTGATGTTTCTGATTTTATTTGTTTGATATTAATTATTCCATTTTTGTGAAGCCTCTTTATCCCTAAATATACTTTCAGAGACCCATCTATCTTCTCTCAACTTCAGGCCTCAAGTCTTCTTAGCTTCAAGCCCAAGAATCTCTAAGTCTGTTTCGGAAATATCTCAATTTTCCTTTTTCTTTAAAATCCTAAACTTGATAAGCACATTTTTGGGGATTCTTTTGTTTCAACTTTGTTGAGGCAGGGAGGTTCCTCATTCACAAAAATGATAACTGTCAGTTATACCCCAGGGGGAGATAAATAAATAAATAATCACAAAAAATCTCCACCTGGAAAAAGAAAAAAAAAAGAAAAAAAACAGAAGGTTTTTAAAACTATGTATGCATTGGGTGACAACTTTTCCACAGTTCTGCTTTGACACCACATTTCTCCTTTGTTTCTGCAAGATTCCCTTCATCTCATGATCATCCATAGTCTATGAATGAGACAGCTCACTCACAGATGACAACTTGTCATCAGCTGCATTGTGGACAGCTTACAAGTGGGATTCTCATCCTTTCTCTAACATTGCCCAAGGAGGACAGCCTGAAGGTGTGCTTTCATTATATTCAAAACACATTCAGGTAAACAATGACAAGTGTTTTGGGAATCTTCTTCCTCTCAGTAATTAGCTAGGTTTCAACCTAGACATTTCTCTCCCAACCTTTGCCAACTTCTTTAGTGCCTTATTTGCTGAGTTTTCTTCTGGATTCCTCACCTTGCTCCCCTCTTTTTCAACATGAAGACATCCAACCAGGCAGAGGACGGTGGAAAAGAGACCTCCAATTTTTCAATAGAAAAGAAAGATGGGGATGTTTCTGCTTATTATTCTGGTCATTTTCCAGCATAGTTATGGTCGTGTTAGTAACAGACTTGACCAGTTTCCAACTTTCTACTGTGTAGAACCTAGATAATCGTAAAATCATCACAGATTTTACTTTCCTCCTCTCTTAAGCTATTTCTACCCTGGTATCTTTCCACATGCTTCTTTATTTCACATTATTTTAATTATGGAGATGCCAAAAATGGGATGATAGAGGGGCAGAGCAAGTTATTTAGAGACAGACATAGTCCTGAAGTCACATTCAGCATATTCCTCCTCCAGTGTTCCTGTTGGTGAATATTGGAGGCTAATACTTGATCTTTTAAAAGCAGCAGGTCAAGAATAATTTCCTTTTTACTGAAATGGTAGGTGTCTCTAGATACTTTACTGCTAGTGATTATATCTACCACTAAATACTGCCTTCAACTGATTAATTTTTGCTTGAATTTTAAATTGCAGGTCTTCTGGTCTCATTTCTGCAGTTTAAAAAAAAAATCCCTTCTTTTGCAACTCTGTTTTTTGTAGAAGTTTATCTGATTAAGAACTTTTGAGTACATGAAGGTTTTCAGTTTTTTCTGTACCACTTGTGGAGGTCCTAATAAATATCTTGCCCAAAGAGTCAGAACAACTATAGTGGTTAAGATGTTAGACTAGGATCGGTGAAATCCAATAAAATTGCTCCTTCTATTAAGATATCCCAGTCAATAATATATAAACCTAACTAATCCACAGAATTGTTGCTATGGGGAAAATGAGATAAGAGTGTGATTGATGTCTGAGCTTCTGAAGGAAAGATTGGGTTAAAGTCTAACAAAAATAAAATATGGATTAGAAGTTTTTACTTTGAAGATAAAATGGATTTCCAGTGACTTCCAATATTTTCCAGTCCTGATATTGGCAATACACTAGGCAAGTTGTGTTCTATTAAAATAATATTTCCTGATAAAGTTTTCATCAGTCTGTAATATTTTGGGAAGATGAATGAATAATTTTTTCCTGTCACACTTAAGATTTAAAAGTGGCATGTTTTTCAACTGTTTTTTGAAATAGTTTTAATTGTGCCCAGGAGCTGCTATAAAAGCAAAACATGTTTTAGGGTGGTGTCAACAGCTAATGTACAATTCTTTTTGATAAATATGAATTATATTGCATGTTCTTTTAGGAAAGCCGCCATTTTTAAAGGCCAAAGCCAAATCTTGTAAACACACTTCAAGGTTAACTCTTTTTTTCCCTACATAAAGGTAGACATTATTCATAATAACTCAGGTGTGGGCAGAATCTGTGGATTATATGTTTTTGTTTTAAATTATTTTCAGTCTGTGATCACTGCAGAGAGTATAATGTCCTAGTGCAGAAGCATCCCAGAGATGCGTGAAGTCTTTGGCCTTTTTTTTGTGAAATTTCAAAGGAATTTACTCTATATTACTTACTTCATTTAAAAAATACAGTCATCATAACATTAGTCTGTTTGCCTCTAGGTTTTCATATTATGCTGCTGGAATTCCTGGGATTCTGAAGATCAGTGGAATTCAGAACCCAGCAATGGTTTGGGTAAATGACGTATAGTCTATGAGATCTATCCTTGCAGAAACCAAATGGAAATATGTTGATAAAGACAGTTTGAAGATGGTTCCACCAAAGGGCTACAGTATACAAGATGGTACTCATGGAAACTATTGGGCAATGGTAAATAAATCTCCAGCCTACTGAAATATAAAGATGGTTGCTAAGGGTCCAGTAGTGTATTAACCATTAAGCAGACTAAGCACAGGGTTAGGGCACCAGACCCAAAGTGGGCACCACAAAGTTGAGAATATGGCTTCATTTGTACAGTATGTACAAGGAACTGGGGGGGGGCACCAAGAGTTGTCAGTGTTTAGGGCACCAGTGAGCCTTAATCCGCCATTGTAAGGGTCCATCCAGTAGCCAAAGTGCAATTCTTTGTCCTTCACTGATCAGATTAGATTGCATTTCCCATCATATCTCACTATACCATCATGCGTGCTAGACTGATGGGGCATTCAACAATAGCTGAAGGGAGCTTGGTTGGTTTATTCAGTCTTGACATTTGC
Organism: Hydrophis major; assembly: GCA_033807585.1. Taxonomy (NCBI): domain Eukaryota; kingdom Metazoa; phylum Chordata; class Lepidosauria; order Squamata; family Elapidae; genus Hydrophis; species Hydrophis major. Next base: position 321,982,672 of record CM066328.1, on the reverse strand, counting down.
TTCAGAGCCATTCATCCTGTTTTAATTGTTGGCCAGACTCTAAAACCTCTTAGCCATAAAAGTATTATTGGAGGAAGGGAGGGTATTTCTCAAGAAGACATGAGTAGAGTACAGCAAGTACATTAGCATCTTGCCAAAAATATAAACAGCCAAATATGTCCATAAAGTAAGTAGCATTTTTTAAATCTCAATTTTAATCCTCTTAATTTTGTCAAAAGTTTTAAAGTAAAAGTACCTTAAATATTTACCTTTAATGTTATTTTTTAAAATTCCAATGATTTCAAAAGAGATTAAAATTAATGAATGATCCTCATTTAGTGATAGATCACAAGGTTTTTATACATTTCAATTCTAAAGAACTCTGATACTAGGATTAGGAAAAATTATGTATCCCCAGAGACATACTACCATTCAGAAAAGGTAAAAGTAGACCTATCAAGGCTTTCAAAGAGGGCCTCAATCTTGAGAACTTTATGATCCTTAGAACAAGAGTAGGAAACTTGGTGTCCTCCAAGCCTACCATAAAGTTAACTGCATTTCATAGATCAATGCTATACTGTAGAAATAGACCAACAGTACTGAAGAATTGGAGAAGTTATGAGGATGCTTCTCTACCTTTTGAAAATAAACATTTAATATCATTTAGAATATCTTGCCTTCTAAACATATGAAACAAGCTTCCAGCTAAAGTACCACTTGATATTTTGCAGCTACTCCTTGCCCAGCACATAAGTAGCAATTTCTAGATATGGGAGAAAATGTTTTCCCTAATTCAGGGTTTAACGGCTGCTGTCTTGCAAATAACACATTACCTTCTGCAGCTAAATTGGCATTTCTATTTCAGTAAACATATTTCATGCTATTTCAGAGTTCTGCTTTAATTTAATGAAGTGCACTACCATATACAAACTCTCTCAGCCTAAGTACTCATGCTGGGAGTGTATAGAAGATTTAAATTGTTCCTAACAGAGCTCAAGTCCATGTTTCTGCTTTTCAAAAGAAATGATAGTGTGGGATGTGCATGTTTTTCTTTAGCCAGAGGCACAATGTGTACTTTGAAGTTAAGGATCTGGCTCAGGCCCATTTTGGTTGAAATTCAACTTGGATGCTTATCTTTCATCTACTATATGCTAATGATGAGTGAAATACCTTAATATGAGGCAGAAGGTATGATCAGTGAAATAGGTTAGAATTTATCAATTCCTTCTCTCAGTTATGAAAAGGACTGATTCTGAGTATTTTACCAAGAGGGCAAGGATTTGAAGCCAAGCCCAGAGAGGGCCTTGCAGAAAAATGAGTAAATGTGATAAAATCAGCTTCCTATACTATCTTGATGTTCTGGGGGGGGGGGGGAGGAATCTCTCAATCTCTTTCTCCTCCCCCTTCCCCCACTCTCTCACAAACACATTTTTCTTTAGATCTCCAGATGGCCTAAGAGCAGATCTACTCTGGCTGACCTAAAGTCACTGAATGGAACCTGTGCTCAAATAGATTCCTGAAGATGGGAGTTCCAGATTTAATAACAGTGTGGTGCTACATCAGATCCCATCAGTGGTGGGATTCAAAAATTTTTACTACTGGTTCTGTGGGCGTGGCTTGGTGGGCGTGGCAGGGGAAGGATACTGCAAAATCTTCAGTCAGAGGTGCTATTTGCTAGTTCTCTGAATTACTCAAAATTTCTGCTACCAGTTCTCCAGAACTGGTCAGAACCTGCTGAATACCACCTCTGGATCCCATGCAATACCATGTTGTTTTTAAGTATGTTTTCTCAAATGCGCATTCAGAAAACCCATTCTGTACATGTGCCAAGGCTGAAGTGAGTTCTTAAAGCAAATTATTTTTAAATGAAGTGGTTAAAAAGGGAGTCACATACTGTACCTTCTGGGTTGATCAACTAGGTTCTTCTATTTGAGTTTTCAAATATTCTTTCCCGACACAACAGGAAAGTATTTCTGCTTGCAAACCAAGGGAAAGGCGTCGCAACCAAATTCAACCCAAGAGATGGCACAGTAGCAAGGAATATATGTTTTTCGTTTAGTCAGTTCACGGTAATGATTTTATTTTTTGTGATGGAAAAACAAGTCTGGTTTCATAAAATGGAAAGTATCTATCTCCACATCATCCTTTGTTCCACTGACATCAGGGTTCTTGAGAGATTTATTTAGGGAATCAAACAAGCAGGGTCATTAACGCTGCTTTTTGTAAATTTAGCATCTTCTCTAACTTCTGATCACAGCGATAATGCAGCAGATGGCTCTGTTGTGTTCGGTTTGATTTGATTACTTGTTAACTTCTCTGCATGTTCTTCAACAATACGTGAAAAGCAGCATTAGAGCTGAGAGAGAAGAGGATCAACCTTGCCTATAATCTATGGGATGCTTTTATCTGCTAGAGTGTGAGACCTTCAGGAGCCGTCAGAAGCCTGGATAAAATCCACCACCCAGAGTCACCTTACGGGGGAGATGGGTGACTTATAAGTTTAATAAATAAATTAATAAAATAAATAAAATGCTATTCTACAAAAAAAAAGAGGTGTAACTGAACCAAGCTACTTTATACACAGATGGGTATTAATGTAACTTCAATTCATGTAGCTGTAAATACTAATTACTTGTATTAAGAAATTAGATTTGTCTGACTATATTAACAGCCTAAGCCTTGGGAGATTAAACATGATACATCACATGACATATCACAATGTTTTTGTCTTTGTGGAGCCGGGGTGCGTGTGGCCTGCGTCCAGTCCATGGGCTGCCAGTTTGACACCTCTGTTCTCAGTTGTAAGAAGTAAATGAATGAAAAAGCAAACTAGGCCAGTTCAACTCTTATTCTTAACCTGCTGTTTCTTTTGTTTTTATTTGCTGTTTTAACTCCCATAATGTAAGACACTAAAATACCTCATGGATGGAGGTGGCACACAAGTTAATAAACAAGCTGTTAACTTCAACGTGTGGCTTTGCTGTCGCAACCATTGCCACTTTTCAGCTTGCCACAACAATGGCGGTAGGGAGAGCCACCTTTGGAATGCGGTGATAAGAAATCATCCTGTAGGAACCAAGGTCATCTAACTAGATGTTCAACAAAGATTTAAGACAGTTTCCATAACAATCCCTGGCCATCTAATTGGACAATGTGACCATTTTTTTTTAAACAAATTTTATTAATTTTACAGAAAACACAATACACAATCCAGGCATAACAACTTGAAAAGTCTTTTCTAAAAGAAAAATTAATAATAATTAAAGAAGAAAGCCAATAGAACATATAAAATAATTTCAAATTGTAATATCAATATTTACATTATCTATTTAACTTTATATCTTATCCAGACTTCTCCTTTTATCCAAATTATATTTCTTGCTTAATAAAATTTTATTGCCTTTCATAAACATACAAAACACAAAACATAAACAAAACTAAAAGATCTTTTCTGAAGGCTGCCTGATCCCGGGTTGAAACTCTTCACACAGACACAAATTCAAACATCACATTCACTTTATATACCCTTTCATATCTTATAATCATTTTCTTTTCTTTTTTTTTATAAACCAATTTTATCAATTTTATAAAAACAGTGCACAAAGAATCAAGGCATAACAGCTTATAAATTCTTTTCTAAGAAAAAATAATAAAAGAAGAAAACCAATAGAACATAATGATTCCAAATTATAGTATCAATACTTTATCTATTTAACTTCATATCTTATCCCAGCTTCTCCTTTTCATCCAAATTATTTCTTGTTAATTAAAATTTTATTGCCTTTTATCAATATACAAAACCCAAAAAAACATAACAAAACCTTTATATATCCTTCCATATCTTATTACCATTTTCAATAACATTCTTTGTCTGTTCTATTTCCAACTATCCATTCATCTTTTTTCTTTTACTATACTTCTCCTATACACTAATTGGAGTGACATCTTTAACTCATTACCCAAACTTAAAAGTACTTCATATAACACTTAATTTATCTTGGGATTCTGTTTAATAGATTCTAAAATTACACAATGAATTTTATACTCTAAATACACACATAAAAACACAATCTTATGTACCCTCCAGAATCCCTCTTTTATCCTTAATTAAATTCACCCATTGTCTCTGAATAAACTTTTTTTCTTTAGATCTTGCTTCCCACCATTGAGGCTTCTCCTTCCCCCCCCTTTCTCTCTTGCTTATTCTTCTCTTTGCCCTTTTTACCCCTTTGTCTCTCCTCCTCCCTTTTCTTACTCCCTTTCCTTTTCTTTCTAACCTTGCATCCACCTTTCCTCTCATTTTTCTCTTTTTTGGTTGTTTTTTCAATTCTTAAAATCCCCTTTTTCTTATCCTTTTTCTCCTCCTCCCCGGAAAGAATCCATTGTTCATCAAAGATGGCTTCTTCTTCCTCTTCTTCTTTGTCCCAGTCATTCTGCTGCATAGTCAACTTTTCATAAGTACATAACGCCATTTCTAAAAATTGAAACAAAGTGCCCAAAGTATCTTCCTTTTTATATTTTTGATATTCAGTCTTTAGTTCATCCACAAGCGATGCCATCATGAAAAGAGAAACTTTTCCCAAAACAACTACAAGTATTTTTAATCAAAAATAGTTCAAAAAAAGTTCCAAAAATTAATACTTTTCTTCCTTCTTCTCTTTCTCTTTCTGGGGTTAATGTTTAATCAAAGAGGTCCAATTACCATATACCTTTCTTTGGGATTCTAGGCAATCTCCTCCTTTTTCAGCTTCTGCTCCAATTTTTTTCCTCTCCCTTCCCACTTGCAACATCAATTTTAAATAATCAGAAATCCATACCTCTAATAAGGGTTTTCCAATTTCTTAAGTCTTTCAATGTCCAAGAACCCTTTTGTCCCTTAGCTTCAACTTTCAGAATAATTCACCTTCAATGCCCAGACATATTTCAAATCTGCTGTTTCCATGGGGTGGGAGAGTGAAGAAAAAAAAAAGTTCCCTTTAACAGCTTCTCCGCCGCTTTCGATCTTCTTAGGGATACAATGTATCCTCCAGCAATTCAGACAGCTCAGTTCCAACGAATTTGAAAGATGTTGATTGACCTGGCTCAGCCAGCACTTTCACTCTTCTTGCTTCCTCCAGCACAATCTTACCCAGTTGCTGGCTTCTTCGTGGCGGCCATTGCTGACCGCCGCTCCACCACCTTGGGAAAAAGGGGGTTTTCCGGATGAGGAGGGGGTCTGCGGCACCCCCAACCTCCTGTCTGGCTCCCCTCTCTCTTCGGCTGTCCCTACAGGGCAGCCATATCCCCCTGACCCATTTGGATCGGGGGTACCTCGGTGGCAAGCGCAGCAGGAATCGCGAGCGGTCGCGAATTCCTGCTGCCACCGAAGCCACGTGGAACCGGAAAACCAACAATGTGACCTGCATTAATGGGGGGAGGAAGAATCTACTCTTTAATTATGTAAAACCATGGGAATTAGAGTGGTTTTACTTTCAATCTGCACTGCTATGGTGTACTCAATAAAGTTTTGCATTCAGAGATTGGAACATTTCAACAGTGCTTGCTTGGCTGAGTCCGTCAGTCAGGAACACAAGCAACACCTCAATCTACTTATTTTCCCAAGCAGAAATGTCCTGTCATTTTAACAAATTGTGCTCTAGTGAGACAAATGTGAAAAAAATACAAAAGCCAGTCAAATGTTAGAACTCCAACAGAATACAATGGCTTTGTTTATACATAAGTAGAATCTATTATTTCTAACCATGGCTTGTTAAACACATGCAAAGCAACACATAACTTTAATCAAATGATGTTAAACCTAAAATCAAACCTATTATGGCTAAGCATTATAGGTGAACCAAACCAATGACTTTTAGTTTTGAAACACTACACTTGTTAAGGTGGATGATTTTATGAGAACTGGTCCTCATGAAATCCTCCATATGAAATGTTTACCAGCAGGATATGTGCATACCTTTATATAGAGAAGCAGGAATGTAGGCTCTGAATAACAAAATTCCAGAGGCAATTGTACTACAGCTTTCTATCACTTTTTGGCATGATAGATATGTACCTAGACTGGATATCTGTTAATTGTAACCATTCCAGTATAAGTACGAAGGTTAATCAACACTGTAATGACTGCCCACAAAACTAATTAGTTTGTAAAAGTGTTTAATTTTAGCTAGGTTGTACACATTCACATTCTTACAACTTGTTTAGTCTGCTCACATAGGACATACATTAAAATATGGATGTCTATACATTTATGAAGACCAGTATGGACATTCATAAACAAGTTTGATTGATTATATAATTGTCTCTTGGTACTTTCTCCCTTAGGCCAAGGCCCTAGAAGTTATGCCTCAGCTTGAGGGTGGCCATTTCCCAGTTCTGCTCTAATTAAATGAATTGAAATTCAAGAAACATATAATGAGAATTGCTACCCTCTCTTTCTAATACCAGCAGGAAGAACATACTGCCAAGTCAAGTGGACCCTCCATCTAAATCAAATGATAACTGAGCTACTGATCTCAGATCACCTACAGTGCTTTTATTCTGCCCTAACATCAGCTGAATATCTTAATCTTAAGAGAACTATAAGCTACCCAAGAGCTCCACCAGCATTTAACTCAATAATAATAATAATAATAATAATAATAATAATAATAATAACAACAACAACAACAACAACTACTACTACTACTACTACTATTACTACTACTACTATGCCAAAAGTTTGGATTTGAGTATAGTAACTACTACTGGGAACATCCGGTTGAGAAGGTTCTGGAAAATGAAAAAGTCAAGATCTTGTGGTACATTAGAATTCAGACAGACAGGCATTTGTCCCACAACACACCTGACATAACAATAGTTGAGAAGAAAAGGGTTTGGTTCATTGACATTGCAACACCGGGTGATGCACGAATTATAGACATGCAGCAAGAAAAAATCACAAAGTATCGATGTTAAGTTCTGCACATGGGTGCAAGGAACGGAGACGAGACGGTGAACAGTGAACTTCAACTCTTTATTATACATTCTGAACAGAGCAAAACCCTAGAGCAAAAGCAGCCCTTTTATAGGCAAGCTGCTGCTCTAGTAACTAATAGGAAACGTGGAGTGTTAACCCTCTTAACCAATGAGAGTGCCTCGTTAACAGCCAATCAGATTCTCCTGAACGGACCAATCCGAATTGCTATTATCGGCTAATCATAAGTGCAGGGCTCGAACCCTGCTATTTTCTAAAGCTTTTGACAAACTTTATTTGAGTATTTTATAAGTTCACAACACCCCTTCCCCCCAGGTTCTATTTGGGGGGTGCGGTGATGTAATCTCTGAGGTAGGAAGGTTGCTTCGATTGTCTATTGGATTTACGCTGTCCCACCGGTTCTTGTCCGTAAGCCTGTTTTGACGGGGCATTTTCAGGCACGTCGGGTGCTGGTGGTTCTTCATTGGACGACTCGGTGCTGCTAGTGTTCTCGTTGTTGTCCTCTGGCCCTTGCGGGCTTGCCTCTGTTGGGTTTTTCCTCTGTGGCGAGGCCACCCCCATCCTTGATCCTTCTTCACTTGTCACGCCCAATGGCTGACTTCTTTCGTTCCTGCTTTCCGCCATCTCAAATTCGGTTTCTTCGACATCCCCTCCCCCCTCAGTTTGGGAGTTACCAGAGTCGTGGAAACTAGGTTGGAGCCTCGAGCGAAGCTGATCAATATGGCGTTTCCATATTTTTCCATCACAGGTTTTCACTCGGTATGACCTGGGTCCAGTGGCTTGAATAACAGTGACCTTGCTCCACAACAGTTCGCCAGAAAGGTTTCTGGAGAAAACTAAGTCGCCTATCTGGAACTCGCAGCATTTTCCGCTAGATCCACAGGGTTTCTCTGGCTCGTAAGATGGGTGAAGCCGGTGGGAGCGGAGTTTGCATCCCATCAATAGTTCCGCTGGAGTCTTGTTGGTGACGCTGTGCGGAGTGATGTGTAGGAGAAGGAGTATTCTATTTATCTTATCTTCAATGTCCTCATAGTCCATCTTGTAGAGGGTTTTTTTAACAAACTGTACCATGCGCTCGGCTCTTCCGTTTGCCGCAGGGTGCCCTGGCGAAGTTAGCGCATGGCGAATACCGCGGTCCACTAAGTATTGTTCAAAAGAAAGCGTGGTAAACTGAGGTCCGTTGTCGGATACCAGAACATCTGGCAGTCCATGCGTCACGAATAATCTGTTCAACTTCCGGATGACAGACTCGGTTGTAGTGCTTTTCATTTCGTGGATCTCGAACCAGTTTGAGTAGGCATCCAGTGTTAATAGGAATGTATGTCCCTTAGTAGGTCCCGCAAAGTCAATATGAATGCGGGACCACGGTCCCCGAGGTGTTTCCCATTCTGTCGGAGTTGCTTTTGGTGGGGCATTGCTAACTTCCTGGCACTTATAACAAGTCTTTACCCAGGCTTTGATTTGTTTGTCGATGCCCGGCCACCATGCGTAGCTTCGTGCGAGCGCTTTCATGAGCACAATGCCAGGGTGGCCCTCATGCAGTGTCTTTAGTACCACTCGTTGTAACCGCTCTGGGACGACGACTCTATCCCCCCACAGGATGCAGCCCTTTTGCGAAAAAAGTTCTGTTTGTTGATTCTTGAAGGGAATGAAGTCGTCAGGGGTTTGATCTACTGGCCACCCTCGTTCGACCCAGCTAAGAACCCACTTTAATAAAAGATCGCGTTTTGTTTCGATCGCAATATCTCTAGCGGTCAGCAGCGGTGAATGCAGCGTTTCAATCTGGAGCGTTGTAAGGGTTGGAGCTGGGTCATCGACGGTTTCCAGAAGTGATGCATGGCTCAATGCGTCAGCGTGGGGAATGGCTTTCCCCGGGCGGTGCTGCAGCTTATAATTGTACGCAGCCAAAAACTCCGACCAGCGAGTCATTCTAGGTGATAATATATAGGGGGTTGGCTTGTCTCCCGCTATAATCCTCAGCAACGGTTTGTGGTTGGTAACAATAGTAAAAATTCGTCCATAGACATATTCATGAAAACGTTTAACAGCAGATACAACAGCAAGAGCCTCTTTATTGATTTGACTATAGTTACGTTCAGCCTTTGATAGGGTTCTTGAAAAATAGGCAATAGGGGCTTCATTGCCATTTGGTAACACATGGCTTAAAATGGCTCCTACTCCAAAGGGTGATGCATCACATGTGATTGTTAAAGGCAAAGTCTCGTTATACTGCATTAAAACAGCATCTGAAGTTAATAGGTTTTTCACTTGTCGGAACGCGTGTTCCTCTCGGTACCCCCAAACCCAGGTTGCATTTTTATCGAGAAGCCAATGTAGGGGCTCGGCTACGGTCGCTTTGTGGGGCAGGAAGATGTTGTAACAATTAATAAGCCCCAGGAAAGCTTGGAGATCAGTCTTGTTTCTGGGTCTTGGGGCGTTCTTGATTGCCCTTAACTTGCTACTGGTGGGGTGAATGCCTTGTTTATTGATTAGGTACCCCAGGAACTCTACTTTATCTGTACACAGTTGACATTTATTTTTTTTAACTTTAAGACCAGAGTCTTTAAATTTCTGGAGAACGAGTCTGACGCTCCTTTAGTATTTCTCTATTAGGGGCAGCAATTAAAACGTCATCAAAGTATGGTACGATCCCTTTTATTCCCTGTAACAGTCTCTCCATCAAGATCCCTGGGGCCACACTAACTCCGAATTGGAGTCGGTTGCACTTAAAAGCGCCTCGGTGTGTTACGATCGTTTGTGCCTCTGCTGTTTTTTTATCGACAGGCAGTTGTTGGTACGCCTATGCTAAATCCAATTTAGCGAAGACCTTTCCATCCCCCAGGGAATGGAGGAGGTGTTGTACCACCGGTGCCAGGTAAGCGCTGTGTTGAAGGGCGTGATTCAGGGTGGCATGGTAGTCCCCACAAATCCTTAACGATCCATCCGGTTTGATGGGTGTTACGATTGGGGTTTCCCAAGGAGCATGGTCGGTTGGTTCTAAAACACCCTGGGCTATTAATTTATCAAGCTGCTCGTCAATCTTTGGTTTAAGGGCAAAAGGGACTCAATGAGGCTTAAGGTGGATGGGGGCCACTTCAGGGTTAAGGTTAAATGATATCGGGGTCCCCTTGTACTCGCCTAGTTTGTCTGCAAAAACGTCCTGGAATTCCTGGATGAGGGCCTCCTCCCAGTCGTCGCTGCTGGTCTGGTGAATGCCGGCTACCTCAATCCCAAGTGGAGCGAACCATTGAAGGCCTAACAAACTAAGCTGATCACGGTCGATGATGGTCAATGGTAAGAATGCAGTACAATTTTTGAATGAGACCTGGACTAGGCTTGATCCAACGACCGGAATTCGGTTTCCTTGATAGTCCTTGAGAATGATTCTTTGGGTTCTGAGGTCTTGCCGCTGGACGGCAGGGATCAATTGTTTCAGGGTCTTCCAAGAAACCATCGAGAGGACAATCCTGAATCGACTTCCATCACACAGAGCTGGTTTTCGATGGCGACCTTCACTCGGATCTTCTTTGCATCTAATGATGATGCGTGACCAATCGTGATGGTTGTTTCATTGAATGGGCTAGTGGTTTATTTCTGTAGGAGTGGTTGTTCCATTGGTGGTTCGATTGTTCCCGATTCACAGGACGACTTCCTGTGGGTTGGCGGTAGTTGGTCCCCCTCTGAAGTGGGCTGGATCCTAGCTTGCTTCTACAGACTTTTCCGATGTGGCCTCTCTTTCCACAAATATGATAGAGCACGTCGAGGAATTTACAGTCTGATCATGGGTGGTTTGCCCCACAACCTGCACATTGGTACTGCAGTCTCTGGTTACGCTGGTGGCATTGGTCTCGTTCAGACCGGAGCTGGTTGACTTCTTCCTCATCACTTTCTGATGACGATTCGAGGTCCTCATGGTGGGTTGCTGTTGCATGTCCCTCAAGGCGAGGTGAGGTTTCGCTGGAGAGTTGGCGGAGCGGGGCGTTGGTGCGGCGCATTCGGGCAGCCGACTTCCTGGTTGCTTCTGCTGCAGTAGCGTCAGCGATGGTATCTGCAAGGCTGATGTCGCCTTTCGCCATCAGCTTCCTTTGTACGTGTGGTGCATCTAATCCCAGAACTATTCGGTCTCTTAGAGCTTCTTCAAGGTTGGCGAACCCACAGAGGCCTCCCAGGTTCCGGAGATCCGTGATGAAATCTGCAACGCTTTCTGCTTTCCGCTGGTCTCTCTGGTAAAATTCATGTCTTCGGACAAACCTTGGTACGGTAGGTGCATAGTGGGCCCGTAGGAGGGGCTCGAGGACGTCCCAGTCCATGGATTTCACCTCAGCCGGTTTCACCAGTGCTTTAGGCATCTTAGAAACGGCAGGTCCGCAGTGAGTCAGGAATACCGCTCGCTTTTTTCCAGTAGTGGCATCCTTCAAGTTGTTGGTCTCCAGAAACATCTGGAACTGGTCCATGTATGAGTCCCAGTCTTCTTGTGCCGGGTCGAATGGAGCGGGTGGTATGGTGCTGCCGGTCATGGTTTCCGCCGTTGATGCACCTTCAGCCACGTGCTCTGTTTCGTGCTCTGTAGTGTTCAGTCAGTTCTGACGTCTCCGCATCCCGCCCTCATCGCCAGTGTTAAGTTCTGCGCATGGGCGCAAGGAACGGAGACGAGACGGTGAACAGTGAACTTCAACTCTTTATTATACATTCTGAACAGAGCAAAACCCTAGAGCGAAAGCAGCCCTTTTATAGGCAAGCTGCTGCTCTAGTAACCAATAGGAAACGTGGAGTGTTAACCCCCTTAACCAATGAGAGTGGCTCGTTAACAGCCAATCAGATTCTCCTGAACGAACCAATCCAATATTGCTATTATTGGCCAATCAGAAGTGCAGGGCTAGAACCCTGCTATTTTCTAAAGCTTTTGATAAACTTTATTTGAGTATTTTATTAGTTCACAACAATCGGGACTTACAAATTGAAGTTGAGTGACTTTGGAAAAAGAAATCGTGTGTTATCCGAATTGTAATTGGAGCCTGTGGAGCAATACGTAAAGGGCTACCTCGCTATTTGGAAATCCTGAATTTATCAATCTTGAATACCCTGATTCCACAAAAAAATCACCCTACTTGGAACAGCTTATATCCTCCGACGCTACCTGAACGGTTCCTAGGAATCTCACTAATGATTAACCAATAATTTTAATAATAGTGATGATGATGATGATGATGATGATGATGATGATGATGATGATGATGCAACAATAGCACCATTCCAAGCCTGGCTTGACAAGGACTACAGTATATTAATGCCATAAAAAGCTCTTGCTATTACTTTCTAAACTTACAGTATGTATCCAAAACTGCATCAACAGCTGCACTGGACCTTCTCCAGTAGTAGAGATACTGCAAATAACTCCTGGCATGCAAGAAAAAGGAAGCCACGAAAAACTGGACAAAACTCATCTAGGCAGTCAGACCCAATGCCTTGGCTTCCTTCTGGCATTATTATATCAAGCTTCCAGAGTTTCCATCCCTGGTGGACTGTCACATCTCACCGGGGACCTGAAAGGCATTCTTTCAGAAGCTCCACATAGACACCTTTGTTGAGAATGGATGTCCTAGTCCTAGGGAATCTGCCAATGTGGGCACCAGTGACAATAACTCTGGCTTCACTCTTTACCTGCACCAAGATTTATGATGGAGTCCAAAGGAATGGGGGCTTGCAATCATTGCTCCTATGATTGGGGAAAGGAAAAAGGATTAGGGTTAGGGTTAGGAATCCAAGATTCCAAACCCTTCCCCCCATTTGCATTCTAATGCAGGTCATCCTGAAGGCACAGATAAACCTCCAAGTGGCCTCAAGAATCCTCAGGGAGAGTGCTAATGAGCAGATGACTGCAAAGAAATAAGATCTTTCCAACCTCCAACCCCATCCTGTCAGAACTAATTCTTCCATCGCCCCATCATCCTGCCAGAACTGATTTAAGTTTTTCGGATGAGAAGCAAAACTTCTTTCTCTTCCTCAAGGAAAAAAAAAAACACTCAGTTGCCTTTTTGAAAAAGCACCTTTGAAATATTTATTTATTTATTTTATGTAGTTTGTCAAGCGTGTATGAGAAAACAAGTATACGTATGAACATAACTTATAAACATATAAATATAAACAGGTATAAGTATATACATAATAAATGAGTATAAATAAATACATATATTTAAATAAATAAATATTATTTATTATTGTGACTGAGAATCTCCACAGACAATCCTTCCTGCAATACAATCTCCCTTTATGCCACCTACATAGACTTCAAAGCAACATTTGATTCCACATCTTGAGCTTGACTCAAGATTTAATATATTACATATGTTATATTTAACATATGTGCTACATGAAGGGACCTCACTAAAAGTAAGATGTAATCCCCAGGGCCATCTCACTTTCTCCCCATTGAAACTGAAAGGGCATAAAGAAAGGCTGCATATTGGTCCCTAATTGACTTCCTTTCCTTCTTCTTTTTTGCAGCTTTACTGAATTTCAGAAAAGTACGAAACACAAAGAACAAGAAAAAAAGGTTTCAACAAAAAAGATGGGGGAAGGAGGAAAAATCCAGTTGGAGCTACCGGAAAGAGCAACCTATTAAAAGTCTTGATGTTTAATCCCTCGAACTCTTCCAGAGTTAAAATACTTTTCTCCATTCTATATTAGAAGGCCTCTTCTTATTTAATTATACTATTTAATCCTTTCTGGTTGTCTCTAGTGACTGGCTTCAAGATCTCCTCTTATCATGTTTTTCTCTAATCCATATTTTCCATGGAAAGGTTTCTTACGTTTAAATTCAAAATCTTCATATATATTTTAATAGGATTTTAAACAAAGCACAGGAATGATTCAAACAATTAGTTTCAAAAAAATTATTTCCAATCAATCTGTAATTTGATAGTTACATATATATATATATATAGTTACATATATTAACCTTTACGTTCCCCTACACACATAATATATTCCTATCCATCCTTTTCAATTCTTTTAGATTCTCTTTAGAGAGACAGAGATTATGTTTCACTAAACTAGACATATTTTTATATCTTCTAGCTTTTCATGGTTTGCTATACAGTAGTGATTAAGACTCCAGGACTTTTGAGTTCAAGTTCTGCCTTAGACATAAAACCAGCTGGATGGGTTTGACCTATCACTTTTTCTTAGCCCTAGGTAAGAGGCAGTGGCAAACAACTTCTGAAAAACCTTGCTAAGAAAACTGAAGGGACTTCTCCAGACAGCCTCTGAAAATCAGACACAACTGAATGGAAAAGGGGTTTTTAAAATGTATTTTGTTAGACTCTGATGTACCTTCTATACTTTTGAAATGAGTGTATCCCATCTTCCTTATACTGATCCATAGCTGTAATAAATATTTATTTGATCTGATTATATGAGTTTTGGACTGGATCTCATTGGATTACCCTGGATCATGGACCTTAACATCTAATGCTACATTTGGTAGACATTCAAACTTGTTTACCTTCGTTTTGTTTTGTAATGAAGCCAGTTTATAATTCAGAGACAAAAAGTTAATTTTAATACTTAAAAAGAAAACTTATAAGTTATGAGGTGACGTCTCTTTTGCCAAAATACAGAATGGCTTCTTCCTATATGCACCCAAGGGAACACTACTCATTAATTCTTGAAATCAAGCCATAGGAATTAGCTAACTACAAAGCTGAATAATGTTTCCATAGAAAATAACTTCAGAAATTCAATTCATAGGAGTGATGAAATACCTTGCTGTTGAAATGGAATGGTGAGGAAGATAAGAAAGAAGACTTCCATAATTCATGAGGCCATGTCTTGAATCAAAATGGTAGCTGGATCCAAAGATAATAATTTGTTTTGTGTGGAAGAAAGGTGTCTTAATTGTTTTTGACTTGTGCAAGGAAGATATTCCTGCTCATTTCTTCTTCAGTGGTGAATGCTTTTAGGCAGAAGAAGACTTAATGCACCCTTCATGTGATAGATTGAGGGTGGAGAGAGGAGGAAACGGTATTGAAGTCTCAAGAAAATTACAAATGAAATGTATCCTTGTCTTTGGTAAGCAGCAACAATGCAACTCTGCAGATCATCTAAAATAACCCATATAACCATAGGGTAGTAGATTATATTATTTTAGCCTGTTAGGATTTTAAAAAATGAACTGGTGGAAAAACTGTATTCTGAATGAAGAGACAGAAGCAGATATAAGGGAAAAATAATTCAAATCAGATCTGCTCACCATTTATAAACGTACTAGTCTTTGATAGGCTACAAAAGTAGCAATAACATCTTATATGTACTGTTGTGTATGCAATATGATTAATAAAGTGTGAGCTTGGAGTAAGTGCAGGGTTCTGGCCCTGCACTTCTGATTGGCTGTTAAGCGGCCGAACCGGATTGGCCTGTTCCGGGGAATCCGATTGGCCCTTAACAGGGAGTTCTTATTGGTTATGAAAGCTAGCATTCCTAGCTTGTTATTGGTTAAACATTACAAGGTTTGCCTATATAAGGCGGGTTTTACTGCTGTTAAAGCAAGTCACGATGTAAATAAAGAGCTGAAAGTTCACCATTCAACGGCTTGTCTCCATTCTTTCTCGCCCATGCTCAAACTTAACACTGGCGACGAGGATGGGATATGGAGACATCTGAACCAACAGAACTAAGAAGAAACACCGAGCACGTGACAGACGGCGCCAACAACGGAACCATGTCCGGCGGCATCGTACCACCCGCTCCATTCAATCCAACACAAGAAGACTGGGAGTCCTACATGGATCGCTTCCAAATGTTCCTTGAGATGAACAACTTAAAGGACACCACACCAGGAAAGAAACAGGCGGTGTTCCTAACGCATTGCGGTCCAACTGTATTTAAGATGGCTAAAGCACTAGCCAAACCCCGAGAAGTAAAAGCCATGGATTGGGATGACCTCGAACCTATCCTGCGAGGCCATTACGCTCCGACCATGCCTATGCTCGTGAGACGCCACCAGTTTTATCAAAGAAGCCAGTGAAAAGGAGAAAGCGTGGCCGACTTCATAGCAGACCTCCGAAATTTGGGAGGCCTCTGCGGATTCACCGATCTAGAAGAAGCACTAAGAGATCACATAGTTCTGGGATTGGATGCCCCAGGCGTCCAAAGCAAGCTGATGGCAAAAGGTGACATCAGCCTTGCCGACGCCATCGCCGATGCTACCACAGTGGAGGCAACCAAGAAGTCAACTGCACAACTATGCCGAAACTGCACTCCAGTACCACCACCGGCCAGCGAAATCTCACCTAGCTCAGAAGGGCAGCTCGCAACAACGCACCACAAGGACCTCTCTTCGTTGTCAGACAGCGACGAAGAAGGGGTCCATTGACTGCGGTCCGACCAAGACCACTACCCGAAGCCCATACGCCCTTGCGCTGGATGTGGAGCCAACCATGCCAGGTCCGAATGCAAATTCCGCAACGCACTCTGCCATGAGTGCGGGAAATGAGGCCATATCGGACGGGTCTGCTGCAGCTTGCCAGGATCCAGCCAGGCCTCAAAAGGGGCTAACTATCGCCAATCGACAGGAAACCGTCCTGTAAAGCGAGTGCCAGTAAACCACTCCTACAGAAATCGAGCTTTGCAGAGAGAAGAGGCTCACCATACTATCACTATCGGTCATGCCTCAACCTTGGACACTAAGAAAATCTGAGTCACGGTAGCCATCGAAAACCAGCCTTGCCACATGGAGGTCGACTTGGGATCGTCCCTCTCGATGGTGTCTTGGAAGACACTCAAGCAACTCATCCCCACAATTCAACGCCAAGATCCTCAAGGACTACCAGGGGAACTGAATCCCCGTCGTCGGGTCCTGCCGAGTCCGAGTCTCCTTCAAGAAGCACACAGCGTACTTACCTTTAACGTTCATTGATAGAGATAGGCCTAGCCTACTGGGCCTCCAATGGTTCGTGCCACTCGGCATTGAAGTGGCCGACATAAACCGAGTCAGTGGCTGTGACTGGGAGGAAGACCTTATCTCTGAGTTCAGGGATATCTTCGTGGACAGCTTAGGCGAGTACAAGGGGACCCCGATCTCATTCAGCCTAGATCCAAATGTAGCTCCCATTCGCTTGAAGCCCCGTCGAGTTCCGTTTGCCTTAAAATCGAAAATCGACGAACAACTCGACAAACTGATAGCTCAGGGGGTGTTGGAGCCCATCGATCACTCCCCGTGGGAAACCCCTATTGTAACACCCATTAAGCCAGACGGGTCAATCCGAATTTGTGGGGACTACCGGGCCACCTTGAACCACGCCCTGCAGCAGAACGCGTATCCAGTTCCGGTGGTGCAGCACCTCCTCCATTCCCTGGGGGGCGGGAAAGTTTTCACTAAATTGGATTTAGCTCAGGCATATCAGTAATTACCAGTAGATGAAAAAACGGCACAGGCCCAAACTATTGTGATGCACCGAGATGCCTTTAAATGTACCCGGCTGCAATTCGGAGTTAGTATAGCCCCAGGGATCTTTCAGAGCCTTATGGAAAGATTATTGCAAGGAATTAAGGGCGTGGTCCCCTATTTTGATGATGTATTAATTGCAGCCCCTACAAAAAAAATCTTACAGGACCGGTTAAAATTAGTCCTAAAAAAATTCCAAGAAGCCGGTCTTAAGGTTAAAAAAAACAAATGTAAATTGTGTACTGACAGTGTTGAGTTTTTAGGGTACCTGATTGATAGCCAGGGCATTCATCCTACCGAAGGTAAATTAAAAGCAATCAAAAACGCTCCCAGGCCACGAAACAAGGCCGATCTCCAGGCGTTCCCAGGCCTCATCAATTTCTATAATGTATTTTTACCACACAAAGCAACTGTCGCTGAACCGTTACACCGATTGTTAGATAAAAGGGCAATTTGGTTATGGGGTTACCGTGAAGAACAGGCGTTCAGAAATGTTAAAAAACTGCTCATTTCTGACTCTGTACTCATGCAGTATAACGAGACTTTGCCGTTAGTTATAACCTATGATGCATCGCCTTTCGGGGTGGGCGCCATTTTGAGCCACGTACTGCCTAATGGGAACGAAGCCCCTGTTGCATATTTTTCAAAGACTCTTTCAAAAACGGAGCGGAATTATGGACAAATTGATAAAGAAGCCCTCGCAATCGTCTCAGCTGTGAAAAGATTTCATGAATACGTGTATGGCAGGGTTTTTACTATTGTGACTGACCACAAACCATTGCTAGGGATAATCGCCGGAGATAAGCCGACTCCCTACATATTATCCCCTAGAATGACCCGATCGTCAGAATTCTTAGCTGCTTATAACTATCGGCTGCAATACCGCCCGGGGAAAGCCATTCCCCACGCTGACACATTGAGCCAAGCACCGCTTCCAGAAACTCTTGACGATCCGGCACCAACGGTAACCACGTTGCAAATCGAAGCACTCAACTCACCGCCACTGACCGCTCGAGACATTGCAAGAGAAACCAAATACGACCACACCCTAGCACGAGTCCTAGGCTTGGTCGAACGCGGATGGCCATTGGACCAATTACCAGATGACTTCACACCATTCAAGTCTCGACAGACCGAACTCTTCTCCCAAAAAGGCTGTGTCATCTGGGGTGATAGAGTCGTTATCCCAGAACGGCTCTAAAAAACGCTGCTGAGAACTTTGCACGATGGCCACCCCGGCATCGTGCGAATGAAAGCCCTTGCACAAAGCTACACATGGTGGCCAGGCATTGAACAAGCAAATTGAACAGTGGGTTAAAGCTTGTCCCAAATGCCAAGCAGTCAGCAACGCCCCACCAAGAGCCATGCCTACTGAATGGGAGACACCACGTGGACCCTGGTCCTGAATTCACCTGGACTTCATGGGGCCAACCAAGGGCCATACCTTCCTGCTTACCGTCGATGCCTACTCCAATTGGCTCGAAATCCATCGCATGACGACTACGACCTCCGAGGCAGTCATCAAGATTTTAAACAGACTCTTTGCAATCCACGGATTACCAGATGTCCTGGTATCCGATAATGGCCCACAATTTACTGCACTAGCGTTCGAGCAGTACCTCGCTGACCGCGGCATCCGCCATGCGCTCACCTCACCTGTGCACCCTGCGACCAATGGCCGAGCAGAATGCATGGTCCAATTTGTGAAGAAAACCTTGCAAAAGGTAGATTACGACAACATTGACGACAAGGTCAATCAAATCCTCTTCTTGCAACACATCACCCCACATAGCATCACCAACAAAACTCCCACTGAACTGCTAATGGGACGAAAGCTCTGCTCCCACCTCGACCGGTTGCACCCTGCTTATGAACCAGAGAAACCACTTGGATCCAGCGACTGCTGTCGCACCTTCCAGGTAGGAGACCTGGTTTATGCAAAAAACCTATCGGGTGACCCGTTGTGGGTGGAAGCGACAGTAGTACATGTAACCGGCCCCAGATCCTACCTTGTGCAATGCCTTGATGATAAACTTTGGAAATGGCATATCGACCAATTACGGTCGCGGCTTGCAATGGCCAGTCCGCAACTGCTCTATGACCAAACTGAGGGGGGGGGAGGTACGGAAGAAGATGAAGTAAACCCTTTCGAAGGAAATGACGATTTAATAAAAACTCAGGAAGCGGAGCCGGAGGGAATTGCGGAAAATGCACCTCAAGGAATTGCGGAAAATGTGGGCAACGACGTAGAAGTGAACTCTGAACCAGAGGCAGCCCCACCGCCAAACAACAATCTACCTCAGCAGGATTGCAACCAGCCAATACAACGAAAATCAAAGAGACTAAAAAGACAACCGTCCTATTTAAGGGACTATGTAACTGCGCCCTGAACTAAGAAGCCAGGGGGAAGGGGTGTTGTGTATGCAATATGATTAATAAAGTGTGAGCTTGGAGTAAGTGCGGGGTTCTGGCCCTGCACTTCTGATTGGCTGTTAAGCGGCCGGACCGGATTGGCCCGTTCCAGGGAATCCGATTGGCCCTTAACAGGGAGTTCTTATTGGTTATGAAAGCTAGCGTTCCTAGCTTGTTATTGGTTAAACATTACAAGGTTTGCCTATATAAGGCAGGTTTTACTGCTGTTAAAGCAAGTCATGATGTAAATAAAGAGCTGAAAGTTCACCGTTCAACGGCTTGTCTCCATTCTCTCTCGCCCATGCTCAAATTTAACATGTACAACTCAGTTTTATATCAAATTTACTTAAGAATGCATAGCATAATAAACTCATTTAATATGGGCTCACGTATTTACAAATATACAGCTGGAACATAAACTGATTTAGATATTTAACTATACTACCTTTTTCTCGAAGTTATATTACCATACTTATTGATTTGAAGACAAAAGAAAGGACTGAATAATAATAATAAAAATGATGCAGTACAAAAGCAACTAGCTGAAAACAAGCTCTTTCACCTGAGCAGAAAGGAAACAAACAGCAGAGGAAGAAAAGATCAGCTCCTAATTGACAAAATGGTTTTCAAAAACTGGAAGAGAAGGAAGACCAACTTGAATGTAGCTTGGACTGATTACAACAAGGAAGTACACTCCCTACCACATCATTGGATAATCAAGTGCCCAGATAAAACAGAAATCAGTAGAAATATCAGAAGCTTTGTGCAAAGATCAATCATAGTTGCTGCTCAATGTTAATAGCCTAGGAGAGGTTAAGATCAAGAGAGGAATCTGTCAAGGAGACTCACTATCACCACTATTGTTGTCACTGCATTGATTCTTCTGTCAACAATACTGAACAAGTCAGGCCATGGCTATGAAACATTAAACACATCTGCCAAGCTATCTCACTTCCTTTATAAGGACTTCCTTTTAGTGGATGATATGAAGCTGTATAGAAAAACATCATCTGACATCGAATCACTGCTTGTATATATAGCCAAGAATTTGGACTGGATGAATGTGCCATCAACAGGAGAAAAATCATAAAAACTTGGGGGAAAAAATCAAGATATCTTAAGGAAATAACATAAAGTATCTGGATAAAGGTGATCACTACCAATATCCTTCATGCTGACAACATTAAACACACTGACACCAAGAAGAAGATGAGAACCGAATACATCATGGGAACCAAGACAGTGTTAAAATTCAAAGTCAGGGGAGGAAATACTAAATGCAATCTCTCAGTATCTTTAATATGCCTATTAAAAATAAATTGTTTTAAAATATTAATCCTTTGTTTAACCAACCATTCTGACAAAACATTTTCCTTGTTTTCAGATTTGAATCATACATGTCACTTTCTCACGTGAATCAGCAGCAAATATGCAAAATAACTAATACCAGTGTCTGGCAGCTATTAAAGCAGGAAATAACCTAATTTAATATAGCTGCACCCTAAAACTTGCCAAGTTAAAACTATCATAATATGGTTCTAAGTAGCTAGCCATTGATACTTCAGAAGTTTAGTTCTATCACAGATATTGTCTTGTGGTAGCTATAACCTAGCCATTTTTGAGAAGTGTGTAATAGAAATTATTTTATTAATAGCAATAGCACTTAGCCTTATATATTGCTTCAAGGTGCTTTACAGCTCTCTCTAAGTGGTTTACAAAGTCAGCATATTGCCCTCAAAAATCTGGGTCCTCATTTTACCAACCTCAAAAGGATGAAAGTCAACCTTGAGCCAGTGGGTGGGATTCAGTGGGATTCAGTCAACAGAAGTACTGCATTCTAACCACTGCATCACCACAATTAATCTCAATATAATATTTCTTAGAATAAATGTTAATCTTAGTATATTATTATTATTGCTACAATAATTTATTTTAAAAATCAGATCCCATTAACTCAGCAATCTTGACCAATCTTCCAATACCAAGCATTCTGTGAAGAACCTTGAGTTCAGTTATACTAAAGGTAAATTTGAACCTTGATTTCTCTGGTCCTAATCCAACATCTCAGTTACTATAGCATCCTGGAAGATTTAATCCTTTAATCCCACATTCTACAGCAATCAGATCTGTACCTAATCCACAGCCATTAACCCCTAAACAGTATTGTTGTTGCCCAGTGAAGGAATTGTGGACTTAAGGGTAGCTGAATACCAGATTGCAAAATTAATCCTTCAAGGAGAGGGGTGGGCAATTAATTTCCACCAAAATGCCACATGGGAAACTGCGACTGTTGTAAAGAGCTAAACCAATAGGGTTGTGAAGGTGCATAGGCACACATATATGTACATTGGGGGGAAAATCAGCAGTAGCCTTTAAAATAAAAGCAATCCATGCAGTTCAGATAGGGCATGCAAAAGGGCCAGATGTGGCCCAGGAAATTTAAAATGCTAGTCTGTTTTGTGAGAAATAATCTACATGGAAGCTAAAATCAAGAGGAACACGAACTAAACCTGGAAGAGGCCAGCTGCTGGAAACTCTATAAAATCGTATAAAAAAATAAATTTGCTGAAGATTTTGTTTCATCTTATTTTAGGCTCCAAGTCTTTGATTTTAAATTGCTTACCTGAACATTCTGACTTTTGATCATATTTTTACACTTTAATTTGAAGAAGAAGAAGAAGAAGAAGAAGAAGAAGAAGAAGAAGAAGAAGAAGAAGAAGAAGAAGAAGAAGAAGAAGAAGAAGAAGAAGAAGAAGAAGAAGAAGAAGAAGAAGAAGAAGAAGAAGAAGAAGAAGAAGAAGAAGAAGGAGGAGGTTTATTGTCATTGTACAAGTACAACAAAACTGTGGATGCACCCCAGCAACTGTTCGCAATACAATAAAACCAGAGCACTTAAAGATAAAGATTAAAAAAAAGAGTACCCACATCTCCATTTGCAATTACAGAGTACAATATCTACAAATATACACAAAATATATGCCAAGTGTAATACACAAGAGATGAATTGTACTGTAATATGCTATTATACATCTGAATGAGGTATTGTGATTTCACATCTTTTCACATCTTAATAAAGTAGTGATTTATTTGTGGTTCGGATGGCCCAGGGAAAGAAACTATTTGTTAGTCTAGTGGTGTGGGATTTTATTGACCTAAAGCGCCGTCCAGACGGCATCAGGTCAAAAAGATAATTGCCAGAGTGTGAGGGGTTTTCTATGATGGCCTTGATTCTGCTTTGGCAGCGAGACCTGGCTAAGTCTTCCAGGGAGGGCAGAGGGCAACCAATGTTCTTATGAGCTGTGTTTATCACCCTCTGTACAATTTTCCTATCCTCAGCTGAGGAGCCTGCATACCACACACCCAGACAGTATGTCAGAGTGCTCTCCACAGAGGCTTTATAGAAACCCAGCAACAGCTTCTTATCCAGATTTTTTTTCCTGAGAATCCACAGGAAGTGCAGCCACTGCTGAGCCTTCTTCACTATGGCCTTGGTATTAGGGGACCAGGAGATATCAGCTGAAATATGGATGCCAAGGAATCTGATCGTAGGGACAGTTTCCACTCTTTCTCCATTGATGATGAGTGGGGTGTGGTCCTGTCCATGTTAACTCCTCTTACAATACCTTACATAGTATTGAGCTTTTCACAAATTGACTTTAGAACTGGTATCTTTCTGGGAGTGATATATTAACTTTTGATGGTGCTCTGGATGTTCTTTCTCATTCCCAGTAGTTTTAAGAGACAGATTTTTTTTTAAAAAAGAGACTTCATATTACTTCTAAACTAAACAAGCAACCCCAACAGATGTCATTAGGTAGGCCTACTTTACTATTAAATCAAAATTTTAAAATGTTCACTGTATGTGTTGGTCAGTAGGCTAAACAAATATTTTTATTAGTAATTATATCTTCATTGAACCGTGTTAGGAATATAAGTGACCTAACAGGTATTTGGGTTGGAAATATATAAACTAGGATAAACATTTTAATACTGTATCTTTAAGACAATCCTAAAAGTGTAATTGGGTGTGGTTTCTCTAACGGCCATAAGATGGAGCCAGAAACCTGGATTGTTTTAGTCTTAGTCTCAGAAGAGAGTGTGTCTCAGTGAGTCTCTGTTTCCTTCTGTTGGAGAGTATTGCCATTCCTCCATTTTTCCTTCTAATTGACTGCTATTCCTGGATTTGATGTGAGTCTGATACTGAACTGTTTTTGAAACTGGACTTTGTTATTGGATTATCCCTGGACTGAAAACTGACTGATCTTACCTGTGAATGACTTTGGACTGCTTATCTTGAACTTTGCTTAAACCTTTATGGGAAGTAAAACCTACATTTACTGTACAGTGTATCTGTGTGCTGTGTGTGTATTATTCAAACACTTCTCTCAGATACGTCTCCCTGTATGCGCTCATTCTCCTAATGGGGAATTACCTCAGCAAACAGTCTGGATTTCTCCCATAAATTAAATTCATAATAAACATACTGTTATACAGTTGTACTAATTCTACTAGCTGTGTTGTCTTTGAGTGCTATTGGAGCTTTTGATGGTGTAATACAGTATAATTTTTAAGTGTTTTTTCTATATAATGTGATTTAGATATAGCTTTAATGTTGGGATCAATCATTTCTATTTACCAACAGAAATAAGAAGCTCTACATGTATTCTTTTTCTGTTTAGTTTTGCATAAATCTTGGAAAAAATATTAGGCAGAATAACAATAAACTTGTTTGTAAATTATATGCCTATTTGTCTTCAAAATCTTTTTAGGCATATCAACAGATTTTAATAAATTTAATATAGCATGTGGAACTAAAGTCTAATCTGATCGATTGTCTAATACATTAATCAATATGATAGAGTTACAAAAACACCTTCAACATTCCATTACTTCATATTAATCCAGGTGCATTCAAATGTTTAGGAATAATTATTGTAAAGCATTGGCTTCAACTAAACATAATTATGGGCCTCTCTTGCAAAAGATCAAAACATAATTTAAATCATGGTACAGTGCTTTATAGAATAGCAACAATTAAAATATGACTAATCTTTCTAAAATTGTATTCCTGTTTCACATACTTTCCCTTCCTATTTCGTGGATTACTACATGGCAAACATTTTTTCTATCTATCTATCTATCTATCTATCTATCTATCTATCTATCTATCTATCTATCTATCTATCATTTTAAAGCAAATATAAAATGTTATTGTGATGATTTTCAATTAAAACCTTAACACAATATTATTCAGAATTCAAAGGGAACACATTAAATTAGAACACTTAGTAGGTCAGAATCATCCCTTTCTGACATTATATATATTATCTGTTATCACAAATGCACATTTAAATCTTGCCTTAGAAATTTGTGAAAGCTGGAAAGAAATTCAACTTAGTGATCTTTCTTCTTTTCTCCCTTTCTTTGATCACTCATATTTTAAATTGATAAATGTATTAGTTCAATGAAATGAGAAAATAGAGGACTTCATAGGCTAAAGATTTGGTCATGAATGGGAAAGTTATTTCTACTAAACATGTTGGTCAAAACTTTCAATTTCAAGACAATATTGGAAATTACCTAGATCTTCAAGATTTGAAATCAAAGGAACCCTTTCAGTAGGTTATTATACAAAACTCTTAAATTAAAGATTAAGTTTTATTGAAAGTCTTTCAAAAGCATTAGAAATAAACTTTTTGCTTTCTCCTTTTCTTACCATAGCGATGACATTGATTGTTCTTAGAGATAACCTGTCTCAGGCCATGAATGGAAGTGGTATACTTATTCCCATCCTTCTATTCCAGGGGTGTCAAACTCGCGATGACATATTGTTGTCACGTGATGTATTGCAACTTTTCCCCCTTCGCTAAACTGGGGGAGGCGTGGCCAGGGCATGATGCATCTGGCCCACGGGCCGCAAGTTTGACGCCCCCATTCTATTCTATCAGTGATGTCATTGGTCATGGTATGCTTTGGACTGTCTTCCAGGATGAAGTATTGGAGGTGGTCCTTCTGCTCCTTTCTGAAATATGGTCTTAAATGGGTACTTAACTTTATATCTCAACCTATCAGTCACACAAGATAGACCAGATCAGGAAACTGACTCAACTAAACTATACTTCATTGAAATAGGCTACAGTAACACAATCTTTTCCTGCCTTTCCTCTTATACTTCAGTGAGTCAGGAAGGCATCAACTTGAGTTTCTTCCTAACGCTATTTTCCTTCCTGGGACTTAAAAATGCTTCTGTCCATTTTGTTTATGTCATAGTTTTTAAATATCTGCTTCAAAGTCATCTCACTGGCTCTCTGCAGTTAATAGTAGTGAAAATCTTAAAGATGTTCCTTGAAGTCTACAATGGACTGTATAGAGTGGGATACACTGAGATTGTCTCATAAAGGTGATTTCATGGATATTCCAGGTATTATTCTGGATGAGTTGTTCTGACCCTGTAAGAGCTTATGCATAATTTAGATTCTATCGGGAAAAGCTTGTTCCCCAAATTCAGGTTAGCTCCTGCCCTTTTATTGTCTTGGAACCCAGGGTATCAGTTCCTGTAATCTGACATACCAGGATCAACAGCCAAGAAAAGTATTAGAACCAGAGAGACCAACAGACAGCTTCAAAGGAAAGCTGCTTCTCCTCCCCACCTCTTGTATGCAGACCGTGCAAACCACAAATCTTCTTTGTATAAAGAAGATTGTTGCATTAATCAGAGTTCTTTTAGTTTCTTAAAGTGAAACCAATGGAAAGGATTCAGTTACTGGGAAATCACAGAATGATGAGATTTCTAGCCTCAGGGAAACAGAAAGGGAATTATATGCAAGACAAAATAATTCAATTGACTTAAATCAAGAGAAGGCAGCCTGACACTTACATGCAAACTCTGAAATTCCAAGAAGTCACCTGCCTTTTTCAGGCTAACTTTGAATAGAGCACCATTCAAAGCTTTTCTTCCCCTATATTATTCTTGTTCATCTTTGCTCTAATAATTCTGTTTATAGAGAAAATATAACCTATCCTGAGGAAAAGTATCCTGTACAGGAGAAAATTAAGAAAAAAGACATATGCGGAGACTCTGAAATGGTATAGTTTCCTGCCTGAACAGGATGTTGAATTACAAGATCTACAAGGTACCTTCCAACTCTACTATTCTATTCTATTCTGTTCTGTTCTGTTCTGTTCTGTTCTGTTCTGTTCTATTCTGTTCTATTCTGTTCTACTCTACTCTACTCTACTCCATTCTATTCTGTTCTGTTATTCCTTGTTGGTTTTCCCTAATGAATGCAGGCTGCAAGAGCAGTCCCTATTTAATCAAAATACATTGGGGATAAAATAAACTGTCAAAGTGACTCATCAGTTCAACAGAGGGACCAAACTGTTGCCAATGTCTTAAGCATCATCGTTGAACAGTTGGTGCCATGTAGTTATATGAGCAATTGCATTATATGTAAAGAATCTCCTTATAATGCTCAGTTTAGCAACTTACTAACACAACTCAGCAAAATGGTGCTTCGAATTTATATTTTTATAAAGTTAACAACCGATTAAAAATTCAGATGGATTTGAAACTATGATTTTGAAATAATTAACAGAAATCTTCCTGTAGGAAATGATGATTATTTGATTGTTTTAGAGAGAAAACATGATAATGGGATCTTGACATTACAGGGAACTAGGGGAAAATAAATTCATCTCATTAAGGAAGAATGGAGCAAAAATATTTGATGGACATTTTTGAATTTTGATCTTCAAAATAATTCAATATCTTATGTCAATGAGGTTACAGAAAAAGAACATGCTACATTGGATAAGTGTAAAATTAATTGGAATGTGGATTTAAATGTGTAAAGCAAAGAAAAGGATATGGAAAAAGTTGTTCTGGGTATAGAAACGTAACCGATGGGTGTTCACTTCTTAAAGGAGATATACAATTATTAAATCAGAAATTTGATTTGGATATTTTTTTCTTAAAAGATTAACAAAAGAGATCATTTGAAATCCTGAAAGACTTTATGAGAAGTGAGGACAAATATTTACTTACTTCATCAGTGGTGGGATTCAAAAATTTTTACTACCGGTTCCATGGGCGTGGCTTGGTGGGCATGACAAGAGAAGGATACTTTAAAATCTCTATTCCCACCCCACTCCAGAGGAAGGTTACCGCAAAATCCCCACTAACCTGCTTTCCAGCTCCGTTCTCCTGTGAAGGGCAACAAAAGAAGATCCAGCCAATCAGCTGGGACATGGGAGGCAGAGAATAGATGGGGACAGGGACAGTTAGAGGTGGTATTTGCAAGTTTCCCGGACTACTCAAGATTTCCGCTACCGATTCTCCACAATTGGTCAGAACTTGCTGAATACCACCTCTGTACTGCATGTAGAAAAGAGGTCTATTAATGTTTTGAAATGTTCATGGATTAAAAAAAGAAACATGAGTAGAAAACAAACTCTGGAACTATATTTGATGGGGTTAAAAATTAAGGTTGTTAAAAATTCAGTAAAGAAATACTGTGAAGAAATACAATGTTGGTTTATTAGGTCAAGGTTAAAATAGGAAACTAGTTATATCTTATTTCTCTTATTGGACTTTTGTTGGTAAAGAACAAATGGAAGATTTTGTTTTTTAGCAAGAGGGTGAATTAAAATGGGATAAGATATTAAAATTGCTTCTACTCTCTGCGCTGCAGAAAAAGTTATTTCTTTTTTCTTTTCATTGTTTTCTTTTTTTCTACACTTTTTCCTTTATTGTATTTCTCTTTTTGTATTCCTTTATTTTTTGTAGTTTGTATTAATTTTTATTCTTTCTATTTGTAATTCATAATAAAAATTATTTGCAAAAGCCAATCAATATTTCAAACCACCCAACAAATGTAAGATTATGACAATAAGCAATGCCAAACTCAAATAATTAGGTGAGAGGGGAAACTGAAGTAACTACACACCTTATATCGTAGTCTTTTCAATCATGATGTAGCCTTGAAATAAATAAACTACTACTTGACAAAAAGCCTATGATGAAACTAGACAAAATGTTAAAATGCAGAGCCAACAAGGTTATTATATGTGACAGTCCTCGACTTACAATAGTAATTGGGACCATAATTTCTGTAAAATAAATGATGCAGTTATAACACACGACTGCATTACTTAATGAGGGCAACCCCTGCAGTCCCACTTGCCATCATTAACCAAATCCCACAGTCATTTGGCAAGACAACTTCCTGCTGGCTTCTCACAACCAAAGTCATGGGGAAGCTGGCAACAACTGGCAAGTCCCAGGCCTGTAGGCAGGTAAGTGACTCTGGGTGGCGAACAGTTCAAAAACAATTAAAACTATTCAAGATTCAAGATAGATATGTTGGAAATGAATGCAAATGACAAAAACTTGGATCGGTGAAAACACAGAGATTTTATTTTGTTCAGCTGTTTGCAAAGAGCGGAGGTTCTCAGCTGACTTCAACATGAAGTTTGAGCCAAGAACCACACTTAAGGTTTCAATACATTACATTTTATAGTTCTTCTATCCCTCCACATCCCTCCTACATTGACCCAGTGACCGAGCACAGATAATCCAAGACAATTTATGGAGACCACATCATCTCTTTTGATACCTCCCAATAACCTCCCATCACATCTTTTCTTACTTGGCATTAAAGAATGTCCCTTCAGCAGGGCCCCCTTTTCTAACGGTCTGAGAACAAAGAAATATCTATTCCTAACACCACACTTGTTACATATTAATGTTACATTAAGCACTTCTTCCTATATGCATTTCTAACATCTATGCAAAGTAAAAGTCTGGCAAACTTAAGCTGATGTTTTGATCAACAAAATCTAACTTCAATTGATTAAAGAAAGTTAGAGCAATGGTTTATCTCTTCTCCTATTATCCTCCTAATTGATCTTTTGTTAAATGTGTATGTGAATTACTGATGTCAAATGTGTTTGTCAAATGTTTGTCAAATGTGATTTCTGGAGGAAATAGGGGTGGCATTACTTGATGCAGGAGGATGTAATAGATTGCAGGTACGTGTTTAACAATGAGTAAATGTATTAGAAAATATATTTACAGATTACATCAAGATAGTAAATGTCTATAGAGCAACTGTCTTCTTAATACTATAATATACTATTCTATTCACCTAAATTTTATTTTTGAATTTTCTTATTTCTAACAGATATAGGAGAGGTTTGCCTCCCTGAAGCTCTTCCCATTCACAGAAAGAGACTGAACAGCACGCACATACATCTCATATACATAAATGATCCCACTCCTACCAGATGCATCACCAGCAACCTCCAGCTGCTAAATCATGCTCAGTTATATCAAGATTTGATGGATAGACCATAAAGCCTGGGCTCAAAAAATGGTAAGCCAATAATTTTGTTTAATTATGATGATGTTAGATAAGCCATAATGTTTGAGCTTAACATTAAAACATTAACGGTGATAAAGAAAGTAGCACGGCTGGGTTTACACAACATGTTAAACCAAAACCAGACAAATTGTTCTGTGGCCTAGCTTCATGCAGGAACCTGAACTGTAGATCTTAAAGCTGTTTGTGGTTATCCTTCCACAAACCACACTTTGACGTACATGACTGCATCTACGCCAATGTCTTTATTCTACTGAATTCAGATCTACATCTGAAACTGGGCAACCCTCTGCTGTGAGAATTTCAACTTAGTTTTCTTGTTCTTAATTTTGCAATTCTGAATTTTTTTTTATATGCGATACAGCTGTCTCCCTGAGGATCAGTCTTCCAAAAGTACTCTAAGTCAATAATTGCTGCCTTGGATTTTTGCCAATGGTGTTTTTATTTAAGAACCCAGTTCTGCCTGCTTTGATTTTAGCTATCGCTCAAAATTATTGCTACCGCAGGCTCCGTCTATCACCCCCCCAAAGCCAATGCTCATTTGCTTTCAATGCTGCACAGAGAATAAAAGCAGAGGAGACCTGTATTGGGTCAGTGCCCTACTCTGGGAGTAGTTTTGTCTCCCAAAACTTGGACTTTGTTCATGTATGTTATTATAAAATGAATTCCTATCATTTTCATCCCCACCTTCTTGGACAAATATTGTTTTCCAAATGACTCACATTGACAAGAAACACAGAGATGAGAGACAGGCCCTGCCCTGGGGCTTACAAATGAAACGGGCAAAACTCACAGGGATGAGAGCAGGAGGGGAGGGAAATCAATTTGACAGTGCCAGAAAACAAAATGAAGAGTTGTAAACAAGTTTTTATACAAAACTGGGGACAGGCTGATCTTTTTCTTGCTCTGTCTTGTCTGAATAGCAAGGCAAGAAGTTAAGAAGCTCTATGTTCACCCTTTTTTTATTCTCTTTGCTCAGGGCCACCTGTTTTCCTTCCTTTCTGTGTCTCGTTTTTGCAAATTTGTTGTCAAGTTTGTTTTTTAATCCCTTTCTCCTTTTTGAGAGAATGTGAATCCACTTCATTTTCTTCACCTGGAGAATTCTTTTAAAAGTCGGGTTTAAATTCTGTATGGGTTTTGGGAAACAAGTTGATACAGATATGGTTTCCAGGCCCGATTTTTCACACCTGTAGCTGTGCTTGAAGTTTTACCCAAAATATGTGGTGGTATGGGGGGGGGGGGGGGTTGCAAGAACTTGGCCTAATAGAATGCATTTGGTACATTTGATACATTATTGTTATGGATATTTTATTTTTTTTTACTATTACTCATGCAGTAATGTACTGAAGTAGTTTACCTTGAAAATAAAAATGCTTAAAATTCAATAATGAAATGGCATAAATTAAAACAATACTGAAATATATTTCACTAAATAGTGGCAAGAAAGAAAGAAAAAACATTCACCAAAAAATCATATCCACAAAGGAAAGGGCTGGATATAGGGGGGGGAAAGTCTTCAAAAAGTGCCCCAAAATAGTAACAGTGAATGATTTCCAAAGGGTGAGAGCAAAATGCAGGCACCACCACAAGATGGCCTACTGTGAATAACAACTAGATGACATTCTGTCAGTCTTGGCAGATTGGGAGGACTTTCTCTAAGGCTACAAATCTGATTAATTAATAAATATTGATCAACCAGGATTGCAAATGTGAAGGCAGTTAGTCAAATTTTTGATGGACTTCCAGAAGTAGAACTTTCCAATGAAATATATGCACATTTATGCAATTTTTTCCCTTGGCATAATAGGCAGAACATCATCATCATCATCTTAGCCATTGTCTATCCAATGTAGGATGAAGGCCTCTTCCACATGCTTACAACCAATACAGTCCGAGCTTGCTTTTGCCGATTAGTCTGCAATACTTGCTGATGTCATTGATCCATTTTGTTTAGATCTCTTTGTGGATGCTATTTATTAGGTGGGATCAATTCTATGACTGCCTTAGTCCTAATATTGCAAAATTCCAAATCTTGGTCATTTTGAATAGTAACTTTCAGTTCATGGATGTTCATTGGCTGAAAAATGCAAAACCAAGTCAATTTGCATTCCGCTGAGAACTAAACACGTTTAACTCCCATCACTAGTCGGTAAAGCATAGTGGTGGGATTCAAAAATTTTTACAACCGGTTCTGTGGGCATGGCTTGGTGAGCATGGCAGGGGAAGGTTATTGCAAAATCCCCATTCCCTCCCCACTCCACTAACCTACTTTCCAGATCCATTCTCCTGTACAGGGCAACTAAAGTAGACCCAGCCAATAAGCTGGGACTCAGGAGGCAGATGGGGGCAGGGGCAGTCAGAGGTGGTATTTTCCTGTTCTCTGAACTACTCAAAATTTCTGCTACCGGTTCTCCAAAACTGGTCAGAGCCTGCTGAATACCACCTCTGGTACAGCAGACAAGATTCATCTTTTCCTCACCTTCACTTTGCCTCCAAGTGACACAGATTATTGGTTTTTCTTCTCTTCTTCCCTGACTTCTCTCTCTGGATGACTCGTATCCATCCTCCCACTATATTGGCAATGACTGAATACTGCAGTAGCAAAGGGTAGCTGACACGCTCCTCACAATAAAAAAGGTAAAATAAGCTATTTTGTAGGAGCCAAAAATAATACCCGCATGAAACCTCTACTTCTTTCTCATGTTCTTTGGCCCCTTTGATTGAAGACTGTGAAGACAGAGCAAACTAATCCCATTCCCCACCATTTAGAAGGTCAAGGGGGTGTTTGTGATTTGGTCATCCAGTGGAAGATGACAAATAGGCACAAGCAGTAATCTTTTCCTCCCACCGGGGCACTAATCCTTGCCTCTTTGCAAAAATATCCAGAGAGCATCAATACAAAAGAGAAAAGAATAAACTCTACTGTTGAGGTAATTCCCTGTTAGGAGAATGAATGCACCCAGGGAGACGTAGTGAGAGTGGTATTGAATAACACATGACCAGCACACAGATACATTGAATAGTAAAGTGTAGGTTTTACTTCCAGTAAATGGTTAAGCAATGTCCAACAAGCAGTCCAAGTCATGCATGGTTAAAACAGTGAGTATTCGGTCCAGGGATAATCCAAATAACAAAAACCAGTATCATAAACAGTTCAGTAAACAGACTCACAGCAATCCAAGAAGAACGACGATCAGCAACAGTCAATAGAGAAAAAATGCAAACCAACCAACATCTAACATCAGAATATCTAGCAACAGTTAGCAACTAGGAAACTGGGTTTCTGGCTTTATCTTATGGCCATTTGAGGAACCACAACCAATTACAATTACATCATTCCCTTAAAGAGACAGTATTAAATGTCTATCCTGGTTTATATATTTCCAACCCAACTGTTAGGTGACTATCAATTCCTAACATCTACCACTTTCCTTTCATCTCTTTTTGTTTGTCAAATTCAATTTATATTTTGATTTATCTTCTGCAGCTCAAAGTACTGTAGATAGGCTCCCTTCTCTGATATTATCCTTGCAAGAACAACCCTTAGAGGCAATCATAATAATGTTTGGAGTAATTTTTATTTAATATATGCTTTTGTCTACATAATTATAGGTACATGAAAAAGTAGTGTAATATAAATCAGAATCAACAATTAAACAATATAATAATCAGTGTATTTCCTAATACAGGATCTTGTTTGGTTTACTAAGTCCAGAATAATATAAATCTGTAGCAACTAATGACAAAGAAAGTAGGATGGACAAAAAGAAAGTAACCAATCCCAAATCACCCAGTGTCAGCCTTACAAGATGGAGCAGGCTAAGAAATCAATGCTGTATATTGGATTATATCATAATCTTGAATGTGTTCTCCACATCACATCAGTATTGTGTGAACTGGCGGGGGGGGGGAAGAGCTTGTCTGAGACTTTCTCTCAAGTCATTTTGGTTTTGATCCCAGCTTATCTCACTGTGATCAATTTGTCATTCAAGGCCGTTCTCTATATCTTTTACAACTAATGAACAACAGACTACATGGACACTTGAATTTGGATGTCCACGATTCTATTCCAGCACACTAACCACGAAACTCTAGTGGCTCTTTCTTTGATTGGGATCTGTAAAGACCAAGATAGCTAATCCATGCTTCCTGGATCTTCCCCTGAAAGTGGCAGAATTGAAAAAACAAGTTTCTGATCCAAGAACCCAGGTTTCCTGATGGATGCATTTTCTTCTCCAATTCCTGTGCAGGATAGGAGAAAGGATGAAAGATTGTTCTATCCTGGTTTATCTCTTCTCCTTACCAAGGAGTTGCTTCCCTTTCCAAATAAATATGGAATATTTTAGCAACCAAACCTCCCCCCCCCCCCCGAAGTTTGCACCATCAGAACATTTATAATTAAGTCTTCCTTTCTGAAAAAGCATGAGGAGAATTCACTGGGATGGACATATCAATATGCTAATTCAAAGGCTTTGTATATTTTTATTTATTTTTTAAAAAATCCTTATTAATTCTCCCCTTTTTTCCATTTACTAAAGAAAATAATAGTTTTGGTATAAGAGAAAAGGATAGAAAAAAAATCAGTGGGAAACATCAAATCAATTGTGAGGAGATGAGCTATTATTCCTCAAGCATGCAAAGTCCTGTGTGGAATTTGGTGTTTGTTGGAATCCTTCTGGAATAAAGAAACTTCACAATGCTAGGTTGTATTAATAATAAATGACATATGGAAGTTCTTCCTGCCCACGTTTGACCAATTTTAAACATTGAAGAAATTAAGGTTGGCTTGCCCTGGCAGGGATGCTGTAAGCAGATAGTGTGACAGTATCATCTCTATTCTTTTGCTTGCCTCACAGAAGAAAGAGGGGTGGAAAGCTCTCCTTGCTCTAAGGAACTAGATGGGTGGAGAAGCTTTGCAGCTGGAAGATTGGTAGGTTGTTTGAAGCTAGATGGGAAGTCCAGAGCACAAGAACTTGATATCATCAAAAAAAATGACATAGGTGAAATTGAATGATGTGATGGACTAAATGGACCTGAGAAGTTCCTGACAGGCTGCTAGCTGAGTTTGGGGTTGGGAGGGAGGAGAAGAAAGGAAAGAAGAGACAAATCTGGCCAATGATGACTGATGAGCTGTATTCAAGTATTGGTCTCGTAAATGTTTTGTATGCTCTAGTTAGTAATGTGATATTACCAGAGAAAAAGCTACATAGGATTAGATTAACGACTCTTAATGCCTTTTTGGCTATATAGTTACAGTGGGCTCTAGCACTTAAATCATTAGAGATGAGTACTCCAAGGTCCTTGTTGATGATCCAAACTCTGTTAAGAAACTTGGAGTACTCATCTCTAATGATCTGAGTGCTAAAGCCCACAGTAAGTACATAGCCAAAAAGGCATTAAGAGTTGTTAACCTAATCCTACATAGCTTTTTCTCTGGTAATATCACACTACTAACTAGAGCGTACAAAATATTTGCTAGACCAATACTTGAATACAGCTCATCAGTCTGGAACCCACATTACGTATCTGATATTAATACAGTTGAGAAAGTCCAGAAATATTTCAAAAGAAGAGTTCTCCACTCCTCTACTCGTTGCAGAATATCTTACCTACTTGAAATTCTAGACCTAGAAAACCTAGAACTACGCCACCTTCAGTCCGATCTAAGTATAGTATATAAAATTAGATATTGCAATGTCCTACCTATTAATACTTGAAGCTGAATACTTCAGCTTCAACCATAACAATACAAGAGCACACAATAGATACAAACTCAAGGTAAACCGCACCAAACTTGATTGCAGGAAATATGACTTCAGCAACAGAATGGTCAATATCTGGAATGCTCTACTTGACTCTGTGGTTTCTTCCCCAAAACCCAAAAACTTTAGCCTTAGACTGTCTACTATTGACCTCACCCCTTTTCTAAGAGGTCTGTAGGGGGCGTGCATAAGCACACCAATGTGCCTACCGTCCCTGTCCTATTGTTTCTTTTTATTTTTCTAATATGTATCTTATATATATATATTACTTATATGTATTTTATGTATTCATAACTATGTTTATACTTATACCTGTTATCTTATCTCTTGACAAAATAAAAAAAATAAAAAAAAATAAATGTCAGGCCCTTCACTCACAGAAATCAGTACATGATGTTTCTTGTAAGCACTCCCCTTTGTTAAACATTGCCAGGTAAATACTCCTGGCAGCGTTGCCAGATTCAAAATGTAAAATTATCGTACCCGAGACTCAAAATTATCGTTTTTTTGAGAAAATTATCGTACATATAGCAAACTCTATATCTCACAGGAAGTACCAACTGTAGGCATATATCCATGTGGAAAATGTCCGAACTGAAGGCATGAAGCCACAAGATACGATCCCGCAAAACTTACGATCAGCAATAAACTACCTCAATGGGCCTGACGCGCGTGACGACTAGCTGACTCGACTCGTACTCGTACTTGTACGTAGCTCGTGAGCGAGCGTGTATCACGTATGCACAAACTACACGCGCGTACGCACACACACGTGATCTAGACTCATGAAGTTGCATGAACCCACGAAAAGTACAGTATGGTAAAATACTAGCTCTTAAGAGGCACAAAAAAGGGTCAAAGTAGGCCAACTATCTTCTTAAATTGCCAAACTGTAAAATTATCGTACATTTGACCTTTTTGGGAATTATTGATCGTACATCGTACAGAGGGCCAAATTATCGTACAAATACGATAATTATCGTACGTCTGGCAACACTGACTCCTGGAGACTACAGAGTCACATATTCTGTTTTCTTGTAGACAATAAAGAAGCATCTTCTCAGTCTAACCCATGGTCCTGAGATTTTCTGGTAGTCTCAAATATTAAGCAGGCCCCATTTGGACCTGGAGGGAAGGGTGAAAGTCTCCTCACACCAGCTAGTCTCTAAAATGCCCAGTTTCAACACTAGCAAACAAAAGTTCCCTACAAGCACATTCTTGTAGCAAAAATGAATCTCTGCTCATTAGCTTCAAGTTCTCCACCTCTTTTTCGGCCATCTGAAAGAAATATAGATTTGCCTGCCTACTTTATCTGCAAAAACAGTTTGTGTGGGTGGAAGAATAAAGAATGGTTATTCAACCATCTTGGCTTTCTCTGTCTGCATCAGATTCTGGATCCCTAGCCCTCCGTCTTATCCTTGGTTAATGAAAAATGGCCACCACTCCACACAGTAGTTTTCCCAAGAGATTTTCTAAAGGTGTAGGATCCAAATGGAAGTTGGTCTGTGGGGATTCAGGCTCCTGGGAGAAAAGAAACAACATGGTTTTTAGGAGAGTAATGCTGCCACCTTGTGGCATCTTTGCAAGCCTGAAAAAACTGTGGGAGAAAATCAAAGAATCCTTCCAATAGAATGAACTGTCAAAGATGCTGAACTTTGCATTTGGGCCACACTAAGATGTTTAAACGTTCAAATTCAAATCTATGTCACATATTTCCTGTTGTGACAGTTTAAAATGGAAATATTTGAAACGCTTTCTATATTGAATAATTTCATGTTACTGGGCACATATATCACCATCGTTTGGCAGCCTCTGTAGCAGGTATACTTGCTGATTTGGAAAAGCTCTACAAAACAACTTCCTTTTAGATTAATGAAGGTGCCAAAAGCCAGGGTATCTGCAAGGCATCGAAGCGATCATTATTTAGTGAAAGACAGAACACTCACATCCTTGCAATGACATTTTCTTGTCTTAATTCAATGGAAGAATCCACTATTTACCACTGAGAGCATCATTTTGGAAATTTCCTTTCCTTTGGAAAGGGAAATACCGCAACCAATATATTACCCATGAAACTGCATAAGAAAAGAATGGGGAATGCATCACAAAGCACTAGTAACCAACACCATCAAAACAGCCAATCAGAATGCCTCTAAAAATGCCAGCCACAGTTGCTGGTGAAATATCAGGAAATTTGTTGCTTAACTTTAGACCATGGTCACTAAATCCTCAAGCCTAACTCTGCCAAACATGGATCAATCAGCAAGATGCATGCACTCCCACAAACATTTGCCAGTTCAGAAGCCTTATGATACTACAGTATTCGATTCTCAAATCCTTCCATTCTTCTCTGTGTTTTAATTCACGTGTTGCTACATAAGAACTGTTACATATATTGTTGTGTGTATTAAAATATGTATTTATATTTAGTTGTATATTTGTGTATCCAGAAACATTTGTGAATGATAGACAAGAAGAGTCTCTCAGCCAACATATAATATGTATTTCCAATGGATACCTGTAAAAATGAGCCCACTTACATGTAGGCTTGTGCTTCTATTCTTCTAGCTCCATAATGGTGAACCTATGGCACGCATGCAAACCTATGGCAAGTGGCACCCAGAGCCATTTGTGCTGGCACGTGAGCCGCAGGAAAACTTACCTCACTGCGCATGCGCGTGTCTCACAGCTGATTTTTCAGGTGGTTTGAGGCCTTTTTCAGCCTCCCAGAGACTTGGAAAAAGCCTCTGCAAGGCTTTTCAGGACAAATAATAGCCCTATTTCATCACTTCCTGTAATACTGGAAGTGGCAAAACAGGCCTATCATTCGTCCTGAAAAGCCTTGCAGAGGCTTTTTCCAAACCTCTTGGAGGCCGAAAAAGGCCTCAAACCACCCGAAAAATCAGCTGTGAGGCGCAGTGCAAGTAAGGGGATAGAGGGGGATTGCGCGCACATGCATAAGGGGTGTGGGGGGACACATTGTATTCTGGGTGCTGGCACATACACAATTTTTGGCACAGGAGCCCAAAAAGATCAGCTACCACTGTTCTAGCCTGTCATCTCAGCAGATAAAAGGCATCCCATTTCTCATCCCAAGCAACTCAAAAGCTTTCCAAAAGAACAAAAGAGCCAGCTTCAATTGCTTCCATCTAATGCATTGCTAAAATCTTTGCCCTGGCAGAATAATTTTAAACAAACAAATGAGATGATAAAAGCACCGTTTGCCTATATGATATATATCTGGACTAAAATAATGGCAGCCTGGAAATGCTGCGTTCATGCTGTTGATTTTGCGATCTGTCATGGTGTTCTTCATTGTCTTCTTTAGGATCTCTCAAAATAAAGATCATATAATAGGAATCAAATATTGTATTTTTTTTTCCTTTTAAGAACTACATTAAATTTTAAACCATGTTTCTACTTTGTAAATTCTTTTCTAGTTTAATTTGCATATAGAACATTGTGGCTTTTTAACAATTAGAGATTATTGCTTGCATAACACTTACTCTGAAAGTGGCAAGTAATCTCGTAGGATTCCCAAACTGTCAAAACTCATTTTAATAGAAATCTTTAAAATAGCAGCCAAAGTTCTTTTTCACATCCCACTGCTCTCCAGATGCACTAGACTATGTCTTTTAGCATCCTCATTCTTTCTGGGGGCTCAGTAACACACAGCATATGCTAATATACATCATTCTATAACTCTGAAAAGTAGTATATAGACGCCTAACTAGCCAACCATCCATCTATCCATCCATCAGTAAAGTTTTATTATTATTCTATCCCTTTGGCAACTAAGCATTTATTAACAATACCTTAAGGGGGAAGGGGAATGGATACAAAAAGAGAGAGAAGGAGAAGAGCAACATCAAAACCAAGGTGATTAGAAGAATACTAGCTACTCTAGAATAGATTTATCTTTTTTTTTTTCCCCTCTGTACTATTGTATTTTATCAGTGTGAATGACAAATAGCTAAGAGTCAGTTCTGTTTAGAGTACCAAATACATTTCAGATTTTGGGTTGCATGACTATCTATCATCCAGGGGTGGGATTCAAAATTTTAACAACCAGTTCTGTGGGTGTGGCTTAAATGGTGGGTGTGGCTTGGTGGTCATGTGACTAGGTGGATGTGGCTTGGTGGTCATGTGACTGGCTGGGCGTGGTCAATATCACTCACATTGAGGCACGCATCTCCTCGCCTGGCCTCTCATGACTGTGGGGATGCTGCAACAGTTGTAAGTGTGAAAAATGGTCATAAGTCACTTTTTTCAGTGCCATTGTAACTTTGAATGGTCACTCCACACAAGCAAAATACCAGCAAAGGAGGGGAAAAAAATTCTAGAGAAGTTCCCGAGACAGGAAGTCTAGTTCTGCCAAGAATGTAAAAGGGGTTAACAGAGAGAAAGTTTCTGAAAGCAACACCAGAATGTTTCCTTCCTGCTTTTCTTATAGGATTAGGCCAGTAATTTCTTCTAACAACTGGTTCTCCGAACTGCTTAGAATGTTAACAACCAGTTCTAACGAATAGGTGCGAACTGGTAGAATCCCACCCCTGCTATCATCCAAGTAGAACACTCCATACAGGGTTGGGCTGCTGGGGGTTCGCAACGGTTTGGGAGAGCCCTAGCTAAGATTCTGTGCAGTTTGGAGACCCCCTCCCAAATCCCACTCCTGGCTGGCCTCACCCCAACCACCCTGCCCCTCCCCTCCCAGGAGTCACCACGTGGCCTGTTTTGGATATAGATAAATTCAGGGCATTGCTGGAGGCTCAGGGAAGGTGAAAAATAGGCCTCTCAGAAGTTTTGGAGGTCCAGAAATGGGCCTGTTTCTGGCTTCCAGAAAGCCTTCGGAGCCCAGGGAGACCATTTTCACCCTCCTGGAGGCTTGAGGAAAGCCTCCAGAGTCCAGGGAGGGCAAAAACACCCTCCTCCCGCATGGTGCAGGAGGCCAACTGGGTCACACCCACCATGGCCGCGCCCACTCAGCAACCAGGCAGAGAACCCGTTGCTAACATTTTTGAAAACCACCCCTGACCCCATACACATCAAACTGGGAATGAGCAGAATTCTCAGTTCATGATTAAGTACTGTAATGAAGTACTGAATGAGGAGATCCAACTTGGGTCATGGAGGACTTGAGATTGCTGAGAATATCCCTCTACAAATACAGTTTTGAAGAAAGTTTCATTATGTTGATGGAGGAAACAGTCCAAAATCACAACAGTTAAGGCTGTTCTTCCTGCCAAGGTTGTAGTTCCGACTGTGATTTGAATTGAGGCTCCTATGCCAAATCAAACATTGACCCTGAGGCCATTTGTGTTCAATTCCAGTTCTTCTGTTGAATGCTCCTTCAAATGCAGAATTCCTGTTGACACATGTGAATACCACTCCAGAAGCTCTAACATTTCACTACCTTTTGGGCTATTTTGTTGATAGGATAAGCAGAGAGGAATGGATAGCCCTGTCTTCCAGAACTCCAAGATTGTGCATTTGCAAAGTGAGGGCATGGCTAGAAACGTTGTCCAAACAGAATTGTCATTGCATGACTATCAAGAAATGTCTGCCTTGGTGAATATAGAATTTCAAATGATGTTTTTTTTAATGAGAGCTTTTTTGCATGAAATTGAGAGGGCAGATTGGATGGCTAACAAAACACAGTTTGGAAAGTAGCTCTCATTGCTTAACTGTTGGTCAAAAAGGCCAAAGTTCTAAAGACTTACACATATATATGACTGTATCTGTGAGTGTGCTAATATTTTAATAAATACAGAATAAATCAAAATGCCCAGTCCACACCAAATACATTTTAATTATGAATTGAGAAGGCTGGTCATCTCAGCATACCCAAAGTTTACATTTTGTATTTCAAGAAAGATTACTTTTTCCGCCTAAGAATGTGAGGGAGAAAAAAAATACTAATACTCTAGTTTCTTGCTCTAGTCTAGTTTCTTGGATATTTCTGCATAAATCAATTGGGTTGTAATACATAAATAAGGACCTCTAATCCCATGAGTGAATCACTGTAAATACCACAAAACAGGTTTTTTTAAAGTTACTTTAAAATTTAAAGAGCTTCTGAACAGCCATTTGATTCTCCATGGAGTTTTTGTTTTGTTTTGTTTTTAATCACACTTGTGCAGCTGTCGGCTTTTTCCTTAACTTCATTTTTTTGTCTTAGCTAACATGATGCATAATAGAAAGCATATGATGCATAATAGAAAGCATATCATACATGCTGCAGCATTTTTAGAGAATTGTATGTCGCTTGTTAATAACACTACTTAACTTTTCCAGCCTCCTGTGTTAAGCTTCACAAATTGCGTCTGTCAAAACTCTTGAAACACAGCAATAAGACTCAAGTATTATTTAATATACAATAAGAGCCAGAATTTCCTATGCAGTTTTGCATTCTGCTCTTCATGATCAGAATAGACTCCTCTATTTGGTGAAGTATAAGCAAAGAACTGTAATCTTCTGAGAGCTCCTTGATTTAATTACAGTATAAAGAACACATCTGAAATTATCATTATTTGTTATTTACACAGCCCAGTACAGCAGCTTTGGGGTACAGTATTATTTGTTGTTAGTATGTTGTTCTACCATACTTGAATTAACTCTTGAAGTCATAAAATATTTCATAAAGTATCACCTTGCATCTACTGTATTTTGTGAATCCATGGTTTGGAGCAACAGTATAAATATAGAGGAAAAAATATATTAGACCCACCAGCTAACACACTCCAAGTATCTTGACCATGTCCTTATATTGAAACAATTGAAATATTTATGTAAAATAATAACCATATCATTTACCAGCAGTCTTCCATAGATGGATGACTATCAGTTTATGACAC
Organism: Hydrophis major; assembly: GCA_033807585.1. Lineage (NCBI taxonomy): Eukaryota > Metazoa > Chordata > Lepidosauria > Squamata > Elapidae > Hydrophis > Hydrophis major. Next base: position 321,939,869 of record CM066328.1, on the reverse strand, counting down.
AAGCAAATGCATTGGTTTTATTGAAGAGGTTCTGGGAAAATAAAGAGACAGCATCTTTTCAGAATAGCTTTTGATCATACTGAGTGTCTGTCTGAAGCAATCTCCAAACCTCTAGGCAGCATAACAAAGTCACCTTGGTTAAATTAATGGTCAGAAGTAGAAACAATTCTTAACTTTCAGGCTTATGTTAACATTGCTACAAGAGACACGCTGATAAGCAACTTCGAATCTTAGAAGGCATTTCTCTATTTCTCTGGAGAACAGATAGAAGAATTCAGGCCAAAAAAATTGAAAAGAGAACAAGATCACAGAAAAATACAGAAGGGGCAACAACATCTGATTTATACCTCCTATCCAGAATGGGAACTCTGAGTGCATGTGTCTACATTTTGCCTTCTCTGGAATCCTGCAAGTTTGCAAAGTGCAACTATTGGTAATTTTAATATAGGCTTAATATTTTAGTATGCAGTGGTGTGTGTGTGTGTGTGTGTATGTGTGTGTGTGATAGATGATGAGATAGATAGATTAGATGGATGGATGGATGGATGGATGGATGGATGGATGGATGGACAGATAGATGCGCAAAGCTATTTCACTCCTACAGTACAAATTCTTCTTGTTTCTTTTCTCTTTGTGTGCCCAGCATTGTCTTTCTTGAAGCCAATACTGGCTAGCTTTAGCAGCTACAATCTCTTTTATTCTGCTCTTTTTCTTTACTTACACTTTAATACGTTCAAAGGTTTTATTGACTTTCACAGGAGTTCAAGAAATTCTCCCAAATGTACATGTGTAAGAAGAATATGTTTAATAATGATAATCCCTGCATGTGTTATTTGGAACAAGTTCTGTTTACTGTGTTCCTTTAATACAAGAATTATATATCTACCTACCCCATATAATGACTCTAAGTGGCTCACAAACAATCCATAAAACAGGGTTAAAAACAAAGGAACCCTTTCCCCAGGCACTATACCAAACATCCTCTCAGCTCAACCCAAGTGCTTGGGGGAAAGCCAAAGCTTCACATTCCCTCTGAAAGGCTAAAAGAGTAGGGATCTTAGGTGGGAGGCTGTTCCAAAAAGCTGGCAGTTCTGCCAGATTTCATTAGATTTATTGCCAAGTTAGTAAAGATAAGAAAATGCAGACTTAAGAAAGTGAAGAGTTATTATTCTGCAGCATCTCTTGTTTTGGAAAAAGGATTTTTCAATTCATATTGAGTCAATCATCCTTTTTCCTGTCAGTTCCACAGTATCCAGCAACATTATCTTGAGCATCTAATTTGATTTTGGCACTTTGCAGGCCCTGAGAAAGAAAAGGAAGGGGCCTGTTCCATGGGTGACTTCAGACCTAGTGTTAGCTGTATCCAATTAGAGTCCCTGTCAGGACTGAGGAGACTTTTTGGAGAATGACTTATAACATCATTGCATTTCCTGTGTTTCATAGTAAAGGCTGCTCTCCATATTGAAATAAGAGATAGTCCTCACATACCAAATGCCTTGTTTACTGACCAATAGCACTTAGACTTATATGCTGCTTCACAGTGCTTTACAGCCCTCTCTAAGCTGTTTACAAAGTCAGCCTATTGCCCCCAGCAATCTGGGTCCTCATTTTACTGACCTCGGAAGAATGGAAAGCTGAGTCAACCTTGAGCCTGGTGGGATTTGAACTGCCGAACTGCTGGCAGCCGGCAATCAGCAAAGTAGCCTGCAGTACTGCATTCTAACCGTTGCGCCACTGCAGCTCTATGGTGGCATTAAAAAATTGCTTTGCAACCAATCCTTGCACTTATAAGTCTCACAGAGTCCCACAGTTACAAAATTGTTATTTGTGAGCTTCGCAGCTGGCTTGCAACAAGGAGAATTAATAGGGGGAAAAATGGAAGTAAAATCATCAGTTATGGTCCTGTGATGTTTCACTTAATGATTGTGGCATTTTGCTTAACAACTGAAGGGGAAGTGATGTCATAAGCCTCTCACAATAATATGAATTTCTGCTTAGCAATCATGGCACTTAGCGGGTCCCAAGTGTGGTTGCTAAGTGAGCGATGTTATGGCTGAAATAGAAAGCAAATTTATTTTTAAATAAATCCCTGTGGATATGACAGATCCAACTTCCCTGTTTGCCTAATCCTATCATATCTAAGAAAGCTCTTCCCTTCCAGAACAAAGTCCTCTAATACTTCCCTTGCCAAAAAGGAGGACGCACATCTCATCTTAACAAAAGCAGAATGAAATGGACTAGAAGCAGCAGAGATCCAGTCCCATTTAATTGTCTGAGGCAAACCTAATAAGAAAAGGATCAACAACCTAACTTAGCAAAGCTGTAAATGTTCTATAGACACCCAAAGCCATCCATGTTCCACCATTCATTATCAAGGATACAAGAGTTATTTCCAGCACCCCTTTCCTCCTCACGATTCTTGTCAATAATAAAATGTCTTTCCTTACATAGCAAAAACTTCTCTGGTTGTCCTCCTATGGTCCTAAATCTTGACAACAAATGCCAAAATTTCCTGCTCCACAGTTTAACGCTCATATAAAAAGTTTATTGTTTTCTGTTCCATCTAAGTTGGAACCCTACATTCATTGCTTCAATAAAGTGTGTAAGATTCCTCCTCACAATTTGCTCCATTTTTCGCATTCAGTGACACCAGTCTTCCCTTTTCTGTCCCACTTCACAAAGAAATGAAAGCATCTTCTTCTGAGTTCATTATTATAATATTATTACTGTGGCAATATTATTACAGTATATTTTCTTTCATTTGTGAATCTTCTTTGCTTTTATTTATTTATTTGATTTATTTGATTTGTCAATCGCTTACAAGATAATAGGTATGAGAATAAACATGAGTATGAATTCAGGAAATAAGTACAAATAAATGGGGACAATAGGATAGGGACAGCAGGCACAGTGGTACTCTCATGCACGTCCCTTACAGACCTCTTAGGAATGGGGTGAGGTCAATAGTAGATAGTTTAAGGTTAAAAGAGTGAGGGTTTGAGGATGTAACAACAGAGTCAGGTAGTGCATTCCAGGCATTGATCATTCTATTCTTCTATGCTGAAGTCGTACTTTTTGCAATCAAATTTGGAGCGGTTTACATTGAGTTTGTATCTGTTGTGTGCTCTTATATTGTTGCGGTTGAAGCTGAAGTACTCATTGACTGGTAGGACATTGTACCAGATAATTTTGTGTACTATGGTTTAATCCTCTCTCCCTTTCTCTCCAACCTATTTTTACTAGGTGAGAAATAATGTTCCTTCGTCCCTCCCTCCCTCCTTCCTTCCTTCTTTCCTTCCTTCCACAATATTTAAACTTTAAATTAAAACTTCAGATGGTTCTACTGCCTTGAATGTTACGCCAAGTGGAGCACCTGTTCTTTGATTGGCTTAAAGTGGAGGAGGGGGAGGAAAGATGCTGACCAAACTCCCTAAGGGGATCTCCCTTGGACTCTATCAGGAGATTGCTAGGTGCCAGATTAGGGCTTGATAGTTCCCAGAATTATAGCCTCCTAAATCTGGAATCAGCATATGCCAGAAGTTTATTTTAGTCTATGATTACTGATTATTATATGCACAAAGATGGAAAGATTCAGCATTATCAAGGAATGGTTCGCGAAATCAACAGAATTTGCTGAGATGGCCAAGTTGAGTTCTTTGAATAGGAAAAAAAAATCATTATTGCTATTCATCAATTCTGGAAGTCCCTTATGGACTTCTTATTGGAAAAAAGAAATTGTAACATAGATTTGATAACTAGAAAGAACAGGTTATAGAAAGAAGAGAATGTTGATGTAATCTTAGGGAGAGTTTGATTAAAATTATATATATAATTGCCAAGAGGAAAATCGGAAGCCATTTCTTTATATATATTTTTTCATGTTTTCTATTTTTTATGTTCTTTTTTTTTAAATCCCCTTTTTCCTTGCTTCTTTTCCATTTCAAATTTTTAATAAAAAGCTATTTTTAAAAAAATTGAATGAGCATATGGCATCCATGCATGGAAGTCTCTATAGGAGACTTCTAAAATCCAGCGGTAGAATGTTATTGGCAGGATGGAGAGGGAAGTAATTGAATCTACCTCCCTGGGAAGTTTGACAGCACCAGAATGGTGGAAAGGGCCAGGTAAATCAAAACCCCATATCTTTTTACATTGTTGGAAGAATTATCCTTCTGGGTTCAGTTCCAAGTGGGGAAAAAGACACTGGAAACATGGAGGCTATTTGGAAAGATGGTTTAATGGTGGACAGCAGGACCACATGGCCTGAAGCTCCAAAGTGAAAAGGATGATCACATGCTTCAAGGTGAGAAGAGAAGGTCAAGAAGAGCTGAGAGTGCCTGGGTTTTATAACTTTTGTTGGGATTTGAATTGGAGCTTGTATTCTGATTGGTTGTCAGACGTCCATGGGGCCATGCAGGGGCAATTCTGTAGGCTGTCCTGCGTTCCAGGCTTGGTTGAGCCTTACTGGATGATGATGCACTGAAAGGGCTCTTGAGCAATTGCAATAGCTTTACCTGGAGATCTTTGTTATGTAAAGTATTCGGCTCAGGCCTTAATGACCTGCCCGTTATCAAAGGTGGGGGTGAGCTTCTGCCTCTGAGATGTTTCTGCTCTTGAGTTTCTACTCTTTTTAGGGGAAATATTCTGCCTTTTTAATATTTCCTAGGATATTTCAATTTTATAGGAGAGGGCTGGGTGCTAATTTCCTACAACATGTACACATTTATGCAATGTGCATTAAGAAATGGCAGAGTTTTGATTACTCAGTCATGCCCACCATTTTGTCCCTCTTGGTTCCCCTAACAGATGTCCAGGATTCCATCAGTTTTATTCTAAGAAAATTATAAGAACTGTAAAATTGTCGGTTCTTTTTTTTAATTAGGCCTCAAAAGAACACCTGATATATCTTTGTTTGGCATAGGTGGGAAGTTTGAGGGGTGGAGCACAGAGCTCCATCGCTCAGGGGCTGTGTTTAAACATGGATAAGACACAAAACCCTGCCATTGTTGTGGCTGAAATGAAGGAAAGTTATTTAAAATTAGAAGGCTAGTTAAAAATCCAGAAAAGAAGTTGGTATCGCTTCAACTGGACCCATTTTCCAACCAGTTTATATGCAGGGGAGAGGCCACTTAAAGCTGCAGGGCAGAAAAGCCTACAAACAAAGTAAGTTTTGCCTCAGATTAGCAACCACATTTATTATTATTTTTAACTCTATTGGCTTACCTAGTAACAACAAGGCTTTAGGGACTCACAAATGAGGTTCCCACACTTGTAATCCATTCCCACAGCACTTGCAGAAAAAGCTGTACTGGGTTAAAGTTCTCTTTTGACTGGGCTGTAAGCCAAAGAGGCGTCCCTCTTAAATCAGTAAACCAGCCTTCTTAAGCAAGATATGTTAAAATCCTTTCTTCCCGTACCTGACCCCTTTCCCACCCTTCCTGCCTTCTGATTCATATACTTTACTCACTGTCCAGTTAAATCATTTTGATTTGAAATCATTACTCAAGTAGAGCTTCTTGGTGGCATGAAAGGCAAGTGCTGCTTATGATGGTTTCTGGTGAATAAATGGAATTGATGGCACATGAATCTGCTGGCAATTACCCACAGGGCTACTCTCGCAGCCAAGATGCTGCCAAGGCACTTTTCCAAATTAGATATTTGCAGCAGCAAGCAGCCGCCTGTCCCAGTATTGTAGAAGCATCAGTTCTGTATTGACTGTAACTTAGTTGGTTTGTAATAGAATACAAGTAGTCCAGAGGTGGTATTCAGCAGGTTCTGACTAGTTCTGGAGAACCAGTAGCGGAAATTTTGAGTAATTTGGAGAAGCGGCAAATACCACCACTGACTGGAGATTTTACAGTATCCTTCCCCTGCCATGGGCACCAAGCCACACCCACAGAACCAGTAGTAAAAGAATTTGAATCCTACCACTGAGATAGTCCTCAATGTACAACCACAACTGAGCCAAAAATTTACATCATTAAGTGAGTTTTGTTAAGTGACTCACTGCAGTTGCTAAATTAGTAACACAGCTGTTAAGTGAATCTGTTTTCCCCATGGAAGGGGGAAGGACGCAAAAGATGATCACATGGGCCCCAGGACACTTCAACCATCATAAATGTGAGTTAGTTGTCAAGCATCTGAATGTAAATCATGTGACCATGAGGGTGCTGTAACAGTCATAGGTGTGAAAACTGGTCATAAGACATTTTTTTCAGTGCCGTCATAACTTTGAATGGTCGCTAAATGATCTGTCGTAAGCCGATGACTACCTGTGGTTTAATTTTGAGGAGAAAGTACAGTGGATCCTTGAGTCGGGCACAGGCATAAATCCCTGTTTTGTTGTAGATTATTGTCCCATTCCTTAAATGAAAAGTGCAATTTAATGCCAAAATAAAGACTTTTTAAAGAGAAAGAGCGAGGGAGGGATGGAAGAAGGGCAGTGGTGGGATTCAAAAATTTTTACTACCGGTTCTGCGGGCGTGGCTTAGTGGGCGTGGCTATGTGACTGGGTGGGTGTGGCTTTTTTTTTTTTTTTGGCTTTTTTGCCACCCCCCCACCCATTTTGGGGAGCTTCCTAGCCTCAGAGGAGGCTCTGGAGGAGGTGTTTTTGCTCCCCAAGGCTCCTCTGGGGCTCTGAAAGGCAAAAAATGGAGGGGGGGGCTGAGGTCCTCCCTCCATTTTTTGCCTTCCTGGGCCTCAGCAAGGGGAATTCTGGCACAGCTGATTGTCGGGAGGGGGGTTGGAAGAAACAGCTTAGGCGAATGTCAGGCAGGTGGGTAAGTGAGCCTCGAGCAGGAGGGCAACTGGATCGGGGGCATGGCCAGCCAGAACTTACTACCGGTTCGGTGACCCATGCCAAATTCTTGCTACCGGTTCGCCTGATCTGGTGCGAACCAGCTGAATACCACCACTGAGGGAGGAATGAGAGAGAGAAAGAGAAAGAGAGAACACTAGGGATTCATCTGAAAGCAAGGATATAAAATGATTGTGTGGATTGGGAGCCTCCCAGAATTGGTTGAAAGATGGGTGGCTATATAAATGTTTTAAATAAATAAGGAATAGCAAGTTTGTGAAGGCTGTTAGGATAAGAAAAAATAGAGAGAAGGGAGAGCTTATTTTGTACATTTTGAAGAAAAAGAAATTGTCAGCATATTTAATAGGCAGCAGCCATAGACAGTGATTGATAGCAGAAGTAGAAGGAACTGTTTTGCAGGGAACTCTTTCATCCAGTGTTGGCAAGAAAGAAGTTAAAAGTCACTGCAAAATTTACTTATTTTTTTAATTTTTTTTTGCCAGTGGTTGGCTTGCCCACTCATGTGTTTTCTTTATTTCACTCTCAGCACAATTTTCTTGGAAAATCATGTGGTTGATGATTTTATCAAAGGAAATTTAGAACCATGACTTGGCATAACTCAGTGCTTCTCAATTATTTTCTGTCATGCCCCCCCTAGTAAGAATAAAACATCTCGCGCCCCCGCGTGACTATAAATAGTATCAAAATAAAATAAAATAAAAATAAAAAAGCATGTTATCCGAGGTCAAACGCGCCCCCCTTGACGGAGCCTCGCGCCCCCCCCCAGGGGGGAGCGCCCCACTATTTGAGAAGCACTGGCATAACTCCGTACTTCTGCCAGTCGTGCTGTTCGGAAAGGAGATTTTGTCAACTATATTGTAAGCACCAGAGCTCATTGTCAAAGTTTATTTGATCAAATGATTGAACAGTAGAACTTTTCCTTTAAAAGGCTTGATTAATAACTAATCACTGGATATTCTTACAAAGCTACTGTGGTTGAATCCATTATGTCTGTTTCACAGAATCTTAGAGAAACAGTTTATACCAGGGGTCGCCAACCTTCTGGACTTCAGGGAACACCAATCTCATAATTTTAAATCCACGGGACCACTAACTGGTTCTGTGGGCATGGCCTAATTTGTGTGTGTAGCTTGGTGGTCATGTGACTGGCTGGGCATGGCTTGTATGTAAATATTATAAATATTTATATAAATAATGATTTTTTTTATTTTAAAAAAGCAACTTTTACCCAAAATCAGGCAAGGCAGGCAGGTAGATTGAGTTGCTCACAGAATCACAGATTCACTTAGAGATCTGTGTTTCTGCCATCGGCTAGCTGAGTCTGTCACAAAAAAGTTGCTTGCAAGCAAACTGATAACATTTGCTAGCAAGCAAACTCAAAAAATTAATTCACAACACACCATGTATGTAAATATTGATATTTTTTTTAATAAAAAGAGAGCAACTTTTACACAAAAGCAGGCAAAGCAGGCAGGCAGATTGAGTTGCTCACAGAATCAGATTCACTTAGAGATCTATGTTTTTGCCATTGGCTACCTCAGTCTGCACTGCTTCAGTCCTAAGGAAGGTTCAGGTCTGCTTTTAAAATCTAAAGATTAGCTAGAAAGCAAGAAATCCAATGATTTCCTGCTTTCTAGCTAATCTAAATGTCCCAGCACAGCAGAACAGCTGATGGTCAGAAAAAGGAAAAATAGCAACTTAGCAGACAAGTTTGCCAGGTAAGGAGTGAGTGGGTGGGGACCTGTGGACCATGTGGGCAGTGGAGGCTTGTGTTCTTGAGCAGCCTGGATTAATTGCTTTGGGGGGTGCTCTGGGAGTGACATTTCTCTGCGGACCACCAAAATGTTCTCACAGACCACCAATTGGCCGCAGCCCACCGGTTGGCAAACACTGATCTAGAAGACGTGGAAATCAACTGTGACTTCTGAGATGTGATTCCCCTATTTCAGACCCAGAGAAGAGCAATCGGCAGCTTCCAGTGGGATATTTGATTTGCCAGGAAAAAACTAAACTCGGTCTCTCAATGAAGCAAAAGCAAAAGTCTCTATATGAATCAACTTTGATTACGTATGTCTATAGATATGATGCAAGCCACCAATTATCAGTAGATGGCTTTAAGAGAGATTACCAGATTTAACAGCAGATGGTTAATGAAAGCCTTAGAATTTTCCATGTTGAGAGATACTATATCACAGAGAGATAGATACTGTATGTGCAACAACAGATGTCTGTTGTGTCCGCGAAATGATGCCAGGAGTCGGTGACTTCAAATCATGCTCTTTTATTAAAGTAGGAACCGAACTGGCTCTTCGCAAAAGGTTCGCGGCTTTTATTCTTTCAGCCGCAGCGGCCGCGGCCAATGGCACCACTTTGAATCTCCCGCGATTCGAATGGACCAATCGCGGGAGATTCTTAGCGAGCCAATCGGCGCGGCTCGCCTAACCAATCAGAGTGCCCCGCGCTTTGGCCAATCAAAGCGCGGGGATCTCAAGAATGCTAATTAGGGACAGAACACCCCTCCCCTCTTGGTTCAGTCCTTACGTCGCGTAGTCACGTAGGTAGGCGGGGCTCCGTCTGAGCCTACTGGACCTGCGCAGCTCAGTCGTAGGTTGGATCCCGGCCGGTTCGGTCGGGATCTCTGTTGCTCCTGATGTCGTCGTGGGAACCGGCTGGTCGGTCGGGCCGGGCCGCTCTCCGTAGCTCCCTCCTGGGCCTCCCGGGTTGGTTGAGCTGCGGGTTTCGCCGCTCCTGCTCAGTCTTTCCGGGTCGGTCGAGCTGGCCTGGCTGTCTCTTCCTGGCGAGGGGTCGTGATGGCTGCTTTCCGGCAAGTATGGCTGGTTTATTCTTCTTTGGTTTTGGTCCCCTGGGTATTCCCTCCCCCCTTGGTTTGTGTTGTGGGGGTTGGTTTCGCCTGTTTGTGCATCGGTGGTCTCTTGGTTGGCAGTCCTCGACCTTAATTGGTTGATGTGGCGTTTCCACGCTCGTCCGTCTGCTGTTTGTAGCCGGTACGAGTGTGGGCCTGTTATTTGTGTGATGACGGCCGGTATCCATAGTGGGTCTCCCGTCAGGTTTCTTGCGTATACGGGGTCGCCTGGTGCAAAAGTTCGGTGTTTGCTGTTTGAGTCTGGGGGCTTCTCCGGGTTATACGTGGGGTGTAACCTGTCGAGTGGGGACCTTAATTTCCTCCCCATTAATAGTTCGGCTGGGCTCTTATTCGTTGTGGTATTTGGGGTTATGTGTTGGGTGAAGAGTAGTTTGTTTATTTTCTCCTGGATCTCCCCGTGGTCTATTTTCTGGATGGTTTTCTTTGTGAATTGCACCATCCGTTCCGCCCTACCGTTCGCCGCCGGGTGCGCCGGTGCTGTCAGCGCGTGGTGGATGCCCCTTTCCGCTAGGAATTTTTTGAATTCCAGCGAGGTGAATTGAGGCCCGTTGTCGGAAACGACAACGTCTGGGAGGCCGTGCGTTGCAAAGAGTTTGCAGAGTTCCTTGATCACGGACTCCGTGGTTGTTGTCTTCATGTTGCTTACCTCCAGCCAGTTGGAGTAAGTGTCTACTGTTATAAGGAAGGTGTGTCCTTTTGTGGGCCCGGCGAAGTCTATGTGAATCCTAGACCAACCTTGGGGTTTCCCACTCTAGGACGGGTGCTGTGGGTGGGCTTGGCCTAGTTTCCTGGCATCGTTGGCACCTTGCTACCCAGGTCTCAATTTGTTTGTCCATCCCTGGCCACCAAGCGTAATTTCTGGCCAGGGCTTTAGTCCTAACGATGCCAGGGTGCCCCTTGTGTAGCAGTTCCAGAACCTTCCCTTGTAGCTTTTCTGGAATGACCACCCTATCCCCCCATAGTATGCACCCTTTTAATAACGAGAGTTCCGTTTGGCGGTTTCAGAATGTTTTGACGGGCTCGTCGTTGTCCCTTTCCGGCCACCCTTTCTCTACCCAATGCAACACCCGCGCCAGACGTTTGTCTTTATTAGTCTCTCGGGCAATGTCTGACGCGGTTATGGGCAGGTTGGGTAGAGTCTCTATGCTGAGGGTGGTCGTCGTGGGTGCTGGGTCGGTGTCAGGTTCCGGTAGCGGCGAGCGGCTTAAGGCGTCTGCATGGGAGATCGTCTTACCCGGTTTGTGTATGAGTCCGTAGTTGTAGGCTGCCAGGAACTCAGACCACCTTGTCATTTGGGGAGACAGAATGTTCAGGGTGGCCCGGTTTCCTGCAAGGATTCCCAGCAGCGGCTTGTGGTCGGTTATGATGGTGAATGTCTGGCTGTAGAGATACTCGTGGAATCTTTTTACGGCGGCAACGATAGCCAGAGCCTCTTTGTCCAGCTGGCTATAGTTCCGCTCCGGTTTGGTGAGGGTCCTTGAAAAGAACGCGAAGGGCGCTTCTTTTCCGTCGGGGAGGGTATGGCTGAGGACAGCGCCGACACCGAAAGGTGATGCGTCGCATGTGACGGCCAGAGGTAGGGTCTCGTTATACTGTATAAGGACGGCGTCCGAAGTGAGGAGGTCCTTCGTTCTTTGGAAGGCGGCTTGCTCACGTTTCCCCCAAGTCCAGGTCGCCGCCTTGTCCAGGAGCCTATGCAAGGGCTCCGCCACCGTCGCCTTTTGGGGCAGGAAAACATTGTAAAAGTTAAGTAGCCCCAGGAATGCCTGTAGTTCCATCTTCGACTTGGGTGTGGGTGCTTCTTTGATGGCCTTGATTTTTTGGTTTGTGGGGTGAATGCCGTGACGGTCTAGGAGGTATCCTAGGAATTCTACCCGTTCCGTGTATAATTGGCATTTCTCCCTCTTGACTTTGAGCCCGGTCTCTTTGAATTTGGTTAGGACTTCCCTTAGGCGACCCTCTAGTTCGGCTTGGTTGGTTGCCGACACTAGGACGTCATCGAAGTAAGGTACCACCCCCTTGATGTCTTGCAATAGTCTTTCCATTAGGCTTTGGAATATTCCCGGTGCCACGCTGATTCCGAATTGGAGTCGGTTGCATTTAAATGCTCCCCGGTGGGTGACTATGGTTTGCGCTTCTGCCGTTTGCTCATCGACTGGCAACTGTTGGTATGCCTGGGTGAGGTCGAGCTTGGCGAAAACCTTGCCCCCTCCCAGTGAGTGCAGTAGGTGTTGCACTACTGGGACGGGGTAGGCGCTTTGTTGTAGTGCACCATTTAGGGTGGCCTTATAGTCCCCACAGATCCTCACCGACCCATCGGGCTTGATCGGGGTGACTATGGGGGTCTCCCACCGGGCGTGGTCTATGGGCTGTAGGACCCCTTGCTTGACGAGCTTGTCAATTTGCTCGTCTATCTTGGGTTTAAGTGCGAATGGCACCCGCCTTGGTTTCAGGCATTTTGGGGGGACGTTTGGGTCTAGGCTGAATGATATAAGGGGCCCTCGGTACTTGCCTAGGTTTCCGTCGAAGACCTCTTGGAATTCCCGGGCCAGTTGCTGCTCCCAGCTGTCGTCAGTGACGTGGTCGACTCCCGTGACTGCGATGCCAAGCGGGGCGAACCATTGCAGTCCCAGTAGGCTTGGGCGGTTGCGGTCGACGATTGTCAGGGGAAGCCTTTCGGTGTGCCCTTTATATGTGATGTTGAAGTGTTTGGTTCCAACTACCGGGATGCGGTTTCCCTGGTAGTCCTTTACGATGAGTCTCTGGCTGTCTAGGTTCCTCCTTTGGATGGTAGGCACCAAGCGCTTTATTTCATGCCATGCTATCATGGAGAGGTAGGACCCGGAGTCCACCTCCATTTTGCATGGCTCGCCCTCGATGCCTACCTCCACGTGGACCTTCTGGGCATCATTGGTTATGGCGTGGCCGATGGTGACCGTCTGATGGGTCTCCTCTCTTCGCCGGTTATCGCCGCCTCACAGGGATCGTCCGTTCTGGTCCCATCTGTTGTCCGAGGGGTGATCTCTGGTCCGGGGTGGTGTGCTCTCTCTCCTCCGGTCGCTCTGGTCCCATCGTGCCGGGCTGCGGTTCTTTTTTAGGCGGCAGACACGGGCGATGTGTCCCTTCTTGTCGCAATGCCGGCAGATCGATTCGAAAAACTGGCATTCCGACCTGGGGTGGTCGCCGCCACAACCGGCACAGTTGGTCCTCGACTTATGACCCCACCCGTTCCGTGGGTCGCGGCCTGTCTGGAGGCGATGGATGTCCTCCTCATCATCGGAAGTGCCCGATGCCGAGTGGAAGTCGCCCTGGTGGGTAGTTGTCTCGGGTTGGGCCTCGGCCGACCTCGCAGGGTTGTTGTTTCCGCTGCAGTCCCCAGCGTTCGGTCTGCGCATGCAGTCGGCGGAGGTTCGGGTTGCTTCGGCGGCTGTGGCTGCGGTGAGGGTGTCTGCTAGGCTGATGTTGCCCTTGGCCATCAGCCGGCTCTGGAGGACGGGGTCCCACAAACCGAGCACGATTCTGTCTCGCAGGGCATCGTTCAGGTTGTCGAATTCGCAGAGCCCCCCTAGGTGCCGTAGCTCGGCGACAAAGTCGCTGAAACTCTCACCCGACCGTTGGTCCCGACAGTAAAATTCGTTGCGTCGGATCAGGATGGGTACCTCTGGAGCGTAGTGCCGCTGAAGTATTGGCTCGAGGACGTCCCAGTCCATCGTGGTCGCATCGGCGGGTTTGGCAAGCGCCTTGGCCATCTTGAATACCTCGGTCCCGCAGTGGGTCAGGAAGACGGCGCGCTTCATGGGGCCGGTGGCGTCCTTCAGGTCGCTGCACTCGAGGAACATGCGGAATCGGTCACAGTCCGATTCCCAGTCCTCGGTGGCAGGGTTGAAGGGTGCGGGGGGTGCGATTTTCGCCATCGTGATGGTTCGTCTGGCTTCCGTCGGACACGTGGTTCGGTTCAGGGTCTGGATCCCACCTTCGTCGCCAGTGTTGTGTCCGCGAAATGATGCCAGGAGTCGGTGACTTCAAATTATGCTCTTTTATTAAAGTAGGAACCGAACTGGCTCTTCGCAAAAGGTTCGCGGCTTTTATTCTTTCAGCCGCGGCGGCCGTGGCCAATGGCACCGCTTTGAATCTCCCGCGATTCGAATGGACCAATCGCGGGAGATTCTTAGCGAGCCAATCGGCGCGGCTCGCCTAACCAATCAGAGTGCCCCCCGCTTTGGCCAATCAAAGCGCGGGGATATCAAGAATGCTAATTAGGGACAGAACAATGTCCATAAGCTGGATCCCTTTATGAGGAAATGTTAAAGCAATTAGCTGATTATTAGAGGCATTGTTATGTACTGGACAGCTTAGCCTTCGTCCATCGAAAGTTGTTAGCCGTTATTAGCCATTTTGCAATCTTTATATGACTCCAAATTCTTAAGTCTGAGCAAAATATATATATATTCACATGTTCCTCTAAAAGGTTACAAATAGATGCTGCTTTCATGCATTCATACGTAAATAAATTGCTGTGAAAGAGAGCAAAAGGCACCAGCATCTTTTTTGCACATTTGTGTCCTTAAAAGCTACCCTTCCTTTCTCAATATGATTGCCTGCGTCCATTGCCTTGTGATGAAGTTTTTCTTCTGTATTATCTTCTGTCTGCATGGGTGCCCTAGTTATTTATATATACACGTTTATTTTGCTGAAATAAAAGGGGTTGTTAATGAGCAGTAGCAGCACAATGAACAATGTTTGTACTTATTGAAAGCGGTGATAACACCATATGTTCCTATGCCGAAAACCATATATAAGTAAACAGCAAATCTTCATAAATTATGGCACAAGCAATGACATTGGTACATATTTGAAATATGAAGAGATATAGTTTGTCTAAAGGGTTTATTTGATGTTGCTTCCTCTCTGAAACTATTTCACTGGATATTTTAAAAATGTATTTCAAATAGTAAAATAGTCACTCAGAATCCTGGTTGACTGGAGCAGCACACAAGCCCCAGCAAACAAATAAACAAACAAGACTAAAACATTGTTAATGCTGCCATATTATTAATGTTGTCAGTGTTCGTCTTTTTTTTAGTTTTGCTTTTTTTGTTTGTTTTCTTTTCTTTAGTACTCTAGGCAGATGGTCCAGCTTATTTCAGTACAAGTTCTTTTTTCCTTGAAAAAGAATAACTGGTTTCACAATGAAACAGACAGACAATTAATTCAAATATTGCCTACCATTTTAGTGACTTCTTACACATAGACTTAGATCTGCAGAATATAGTCTCAATGTAAATGTTCAGCTTCTTTGAATTGTTATGTATTTTATGTGCTTCAAAAAACTGAGGAAAGCTTTAATTCAAAGATTTGATTTGAAATCAGTTCAGTCAAATCAACCTTTCAAACTGAATTGGAAAATCAAATCAAATGGTTTTCTGACTCAGTCTGAATTGTTCAATTGGACTCCATAAATTATCCCCAATGATTGAATCAATGGAAAATTCAGCCAAATTGTTTAAGTCGGAGCTCTCAAAGTCATGGCCCGCGGGGCGGATGCATCATGCACTGGCCACACCCAGTTTAGCAAAGGGGGAAAAAGTCCCAATAAGTCACATGATGATGCCATGACAATGCAAGTTTGACACGCCTGGTTTAAGCGCCCTTGATGTTCTGATTTCCTTAATTAAATCTACATGTAAATAATACCAAAACATGAAACGTGCCTTTGATGTCTTGATTTGAGACAGGTCTCTGTTTCAAGCCAAGCCAATGTTTTGAAGCAGATCACTCTAATGATCAGAATCAAGGTGACTCTCCAAAGGAGTAACTCTTTGCACAGGCCAATGGTCAACATGGAATCTTCATGATGTTGAATCCCTGATTTGCACTGCCAGTGATGAAGGATGCTTGCATGTCTATGGAGATTCTCAGTCATCCAGGTCATGGTTGTTTCAAGAGGCAACTGGACTTTCTGGTTTTTTCTCAGAATACATTTTGCTCCTCATTCAAGAAGTTTCTTCAGCTTCTCCAGAGCTGAAGAAGCTTCTTAGTTGAGAAGAGAAATGTCTTCAAAGAAAAAACCAAAAAATCCAGTTGCCTCTTTAAAAAGCATCTTTGGGACAAGCATGCTTAGAATTACAATCTAACATCATGTTGTCAGTCCTATTCCAATTTTATGGAAAAAAAATAACTCATTGCAGAGATTCTGTGTTTTTATACAAATACTTTTTAAATCTATTTTACCTAATCGGACAGCCTTACCCAGAGGTCATGTATTTTTTTGCTAACTTTTCAAAAGAGTCCTTAATCTATTAAAGGAATACCTACCACGCAAAATTTCTAAAAATAAAAACACAGTGTCTCTTGGCTGCAATCTGGCAAGAATATTTTTGATTATTGCCTTGAAATTGATATTCAACAAAAAGACATTTTTTTCTGCATGAGACAAGTAGAATTACAGCAAAACCAGACATTATATAAAGTAGAGAAGAAATTCATAATATTTTTCAACAAAATGTGGCATGTTTAAATGTATCATAGATTGTTATGTGAGCAAAATTGCATTTACTGAACCTGTTAATTCTTAGTTCTCCAGGTTATTAAACTGGATTATTTAAACATACTTGTTAGTCCCTACTTCAACCATGTCAAACATGACTTCATGCTCTCTCCAAAACTAAAGACCAAGTCACAGAAAGGCTACATGAAAATGGGGAGCCTATCCATTCAGGTTTTATCACCTCAGTGAATAAGTGAAAAATGAACAGACAGAATTGGTAGGCATGCTGTCTGCAGTGGCACCAACTCGTATCATCTCACTTCATTCATTCATTCATTCATTCATTCATTCATTCATTCATTCTCTATCAGCAAGAGCAAAAAAACAAAAAAAACAAATGCAAAAGGAAATGGAAGCCTCCTGGCTAGCTTTGGAGAGCTCCAAAGCTAGCCAGGAGGCTTCCATTTCCTTTTGCATTTGTATATAAAGGTCAACAAATGATTCATCTGATGATGATCAGAACTTGCCGTGGTACATGAAGATGAATGAATATCAGGGAAAAGGGACTGAATTTTATTATGAAAATAGATCCAGAGGATCATTTGCCTAACCATAATGACAATTCTTTGTCAACCATCTCCATAATGCCACTTGCTTATTCCATTCCTGCAATATGGTAAGGTTTGTATTTGTGTCCTCATTCTCACCACAGTGCACAGCTTGCTAGCATCCTTCCAGAAAGAAGAAGGGAAACATGACTTCAACATCAGTTGCTGTAATCACTCTTTTGTTTTCAAATGACCTTCAGCAAACTTGCCAAGCATGAACATAGCAGCTAATTGATGGCCAGGGTTGATTGCTTCCCCCTCTTCTATACTTGAAGCAGCTTCAAGTTAAAAACCAGAGGCAGCAACATCAAATGTCTAATGAGACTAATAGAGCAAAAGAATAGCAACAACAGGAGTCCAGTTGAATAGTACATTTTACATGACACTGTCTCTGCATCACATAACCTGTGACCCCAGAATTCTGTACAGCCCTTAGAACTAAGGCCTTTCCCTTTATCCTATCATAAAGGGAATATATATATTTAATATTACATGTTTTGACAGCAGCAAAAATTGTATTTGCACAGCACTGGAAAAATGAAGAAACAGAGAAGAAGATATAATTTAAAAAATACTTGACTGTGCAGAAATGGACAGATTGACATTAAAGATAAAAGAAAAAGATACAGAATATTTTCAAACATGGGACTTGTTTTACCAATGGTTGGATAATAAGAGGTAGAAATTAGGTACTGGAAAAGTACTATTATGTAAGCAAATTGATCCAGACAATACGCTGTTCACAAAGCACTTGCGTATGTAAAGAGAAAATGTATAAATACATTGTTAAAAAAAAACTAAGGTTCTTCCCCAAATCACCCCTAGAATATAAGGGTAAGTGTGATTAATGGAAAAAACTACTAAGTATATAAGGATAATAATTAGTCATTGTATTTAATATATTTTGGGTCCGGCTTAGACTACAGTATGTTTTAGAGTGCAATGTTCAGCAAACCACTCAAGGGTGACCTTGGTCTTGAAAGAGTCGAAAACATGTGGCCTATATCATCTACATTTAAATCTGGAGACTATGTCCATAGACTTTTTAAATAGATAACAAGCTAAAAATGCTTCATATTCTAAGGTACATTGCTTTGTGCTAATTTTTCTACTTTTATTGACTGTCCATATTATCAATTTCCATTTCCCTGAACTAGAAAATAACAAAAGAACAAAACAACTCTGCTTATGGTGGCCATATTATTGGAGCATTATGGAACAGTGGTGGGATTCAAAATTTTTTACTACCGGTACTGTGGCCATGGCTTGGTGGGACGTGGTATGGCTTGGCAGGAGTGGTTTGGTGGGTGTGGCAGGGGAAGGATACTGTAAAACCTCCATTCCCTCCCCAACCCACTAACCTGCTTTCCAGCTCCATTCTCCTGTGCATGGCAATAAAAGAAGACCCAGCCACTCATCTGGGACTCGGGAGGCAGAGAATAGATGGGGTCAGGGCCAGTCAGAGGTGGTATTTGCCGGTTCTCCAATTTGCTCAAAATTTCTGCTACTTGTTCTCCAGAACTGGTCAGAACCTGCTGAATACCACCTCTCTTATGGAGGTTCTGATAGTCCTTACATACATCCCACATAAAATTCCATTAGATTTTAAAGGGCTTTAGCTGGCATATTTAATTTCTTCCTGTTGAGAAGCGGGGGAAATTAAGCATTGAACAATCCATCCAAAATCCCATTCACTGGGATTCCATATTCTTAATTCTGTACAGGATTCTGACCATTGAGCTGGCAATAGCAACCATTCTTTGAACTGAGAAAAATGTTGCTACCATCCCTATTTATCTCCTTCCAAAAACTGTGCGCCTACAATGGTTGCAGGATATTACGCCAGAGACATATGGACATCTGTAAGCCTTTTGTAAAAAAAAAATTTTTTTAAATCACAAGCCTGGCTTTCTTTTCTGGATTTTGTAAATGCCCAGCTTTGTGAAACTACAGCAGGTGCTGCTCAATAGCATATTGACACAAAAATTAATGTTTATTTTGAAGGATGCCATTGTGCACTACAGCCAATCACCTATTGTTTCAGCAAACATAGAATTTCTCTCTCCTCCATTTTCCCTGTATGTCTATTTCTGCAGGCATTGGGAAAAGAGAGGCACACAATTTCTGATAATAACTATCAGATTAAATATGGTGCACACATTGAATGTTTTATGGACCATCATGTCTTCATCCTAAAGCTGAAGACCAGCATCATCTCTTTATTCCATAGAAGAAAGTATAAACTATAGAATTTGAAACTGCTCTGAGTACCACGATCTATCAGCAATGTTATTAATAGAAATGAATGTCTCAATAGTGGCTGATTGTCAGTTCTTCTGCCAAACAACACTAAGCAAAATCGTTCCAAGACTGAAGCAGTTCTTTTTCACATGGCTCAGATCTGCCAACTTCAAAGCCACTTCATATCAAATCCACTGAAAATACGGTACAGAAAACATTGAACGTGATATGATCAAACAACTAGAAATAGAGGAGGCATATAACAATCACACTTAGACTTATATACCATTTCACAGCGTTTTACAGCCCGCTGTAAGTGGTTTATAGAGTCAGCATATTACCTAACAATCTAGGGCTTCATTTTACTGACCTCAGAAGGATGGAAGGCTGAGTCAATCTTGAGCCAGTGAGGATCAAACTACTGGCAGCCAGAAGAATGAAGCTGCAATACTGCATTTTAACCACTACTCCACCACAGCTCATCCAATTCAGGATCATGATCATAATCTTATCTCTGTATATGTATGCGTACACATACAAACAAGATGCTTTATGATCTCCATATAATTATTTCCATATAATTGTTGAAAACATGTGAAACCTATTCCAACAAGTCCCATGTCAAGCCAACTGATGAGAAAATCCTTCTCAAGATTACACAACGTTTAACAATGTTTCATACGCATACATATGTAAATGTAAATGCCTCTCTGCTTACCAGGACAACTGTGACCTGGATGATTGAGAATCTTCATAGTCATCTACTTATGAAAAAGAACATTGAACATTGAGTCAATTGAATAAAACCTAAACTAACATGAGAAGAAATGAATAGGTGCATTTATGTTAATTGAATACGGAAGCTTCCTTTGACATGCCACTCTTAGTTGGTTGAACCAATGCTGTACAAACACACAGACACACTGTCCTTCCTCTCTCCTATTCCACATCCAGCAAATATAAAAGCTTAAAGTTTTTGTAAAGCTGTACATTTAATTACTCTCCCTCTCATTCTCCAGTTCAATTGACATTCTTATTGTTTGTACAATTAAGATGCCTCAGCATGAGAAGATAGTTTTAATATTTACTTTACCCAACCTCCTCCACTGGAAAGAAAATACTAAGTTGCATTGATCAAATCCCCATTTTTAAAGCAGGGAATTCTTGGGTGCCCACGGAAAGCAATGAACAGGCACACATGCAGACACTGTACAGAACTTTTATCAGCAATTTTAAAGAATCCAATACCACTATTATTTGGCCGTGCTTCTATTAGCATTTTAAAAAATGAAGTGGGTGGGAAATTACCATAAAGTTTAAATGGATAGCTAAGAAATCCTTGCAACACATTCTGCTGTGCTAGGGAAATGAACCATAAGGTCGGAATATATGCTAGTCTAAAATTCTTCTCCACAATTAAAAAATAACCTAGAATGACCATTGGGTGCACTTCCCTACAGGGATCACAAAGAAATCATGCTCGAAGCACAGTTTGTTGTAGATAATGGATGTGCATCTTTTGTATTCCAGGGCAGGTGATTTATTAAATATATACATAAATAAATACATAGTTAATTGATGTGGTTAATGATAAAGCAAGAGATTATCTAGAACGCAAACATTGTAACATACAAGATTGTAATATATCAGATCAGACCATTAAATCATACAGACTAATGTGGGTTAGACCAGGAATGAAGCCAACCTTGTGGTATCAGGGGATCCTTTGTCTATGCATATGGTTACCTGAAGAGCTGTTTGCTATCCAATCCCAGAATGAAAAAAAAGCTCATTCTTGAATGCTATTATTAAATGGACAATTTAGATAGTGACCTGGGCTTCATCATTAGTTCATTGGGGCATCCTGTCTTCTGCTGTAGTTGGACCCAGCTTGGAAAATCTGAACATACGGTAGCAGCCATGCTATTTTCATAGGACAATTAGAGTACATCAATGAAGGAAAATATATGTGTCCTGAGATAACATTGTGAGATCTGATTTAGGTCGGTCACTGGGACCTGAGGATTAGTCTTTAGTCTTTTTAATCTTTAGTTACTGTAGACCACAATTTATGGAATGCCCTGGACCTCATTCTATCTGCTGGAACATGAAGTGCCATCTGTTATTGTGTTCTAAGAAAGACAAATTCTTGTCTAATTTTCCATATCTTTCTCCGCTTAAGTTATTGCTCCATGAATACAGATATCCCGGTGAATGAGTTTTTGGAACATAGAACCAGAAGATTCTCTGGAAAAAGAATGTGGAAGCCACTGGTCTGCTTCAAAACTCTTAAATAAGTCTTTCCTAATGTTTCTGTGAACTGGAAATGTCAATGATTAAAACAGAGACCTTTTGCATTCCCCCAAGCTATGGTCTATTGGGCTGTGAAAATTATGTAAAGGGATGCCCTCTAGACATATTTGTCCACAA
Source organism: Hydrophis major (assembly GCA_033807585.1). Lineage (NCBI taxonomy): Eukaryota > Metazoa > Chordata > Lepidosauria > Squamata > Elapidae > Hydrophis > Hydrophis major. The sequence continues at coordinate 321,918,402 of CM066328.1, read as the reverse complement.
CTTCCATATTTCCTAGAGAAGACAGCAAAAAAATATCTACAGGCAAAAGGCAAAATGTGGAGATATTTGCTGGAGTCAAATTAAATGAGTCTTCACATACTTTCATCTACATTGCTTAAGAATCCTATTGATTAAATCAGTTGACTTAAAAAACTGTATTAAATATATTTCAGTCAGAAACATTTCTGTTTTCATGTCTGCATTAATAACATTAATATATTTACACATTTGAGACTGCAAGGGGAAAATAATATTCATGTATAAAAGGTCTTCAAGTCCCTATGGTTTTTCTGCTTCTTCTTTAGGTCTCCTTTCACCTGGTATGGTTGAAATGTACTAATTTATACTGACTGAAATCACACACGAGAACTTTTCATTCATCTGAACAGACTGATATCTCATTAAAGGTTCGCAAAACCAGTTTATGTGCTTCACCTAAAAATTATCTTTGATACCATCATGCTTTTGCTATTGCTTAAATTGATTGCTAGGGGCTGATATAATATTAAATGTGGCTTCTTTACTACTAGCCAATAGGTAGAAAAATAGATTTCCTAAGTGTTAGAATCCTCCAGAAAGCCATTTTACAATCTAGAAAAAGAATAGTGTGCCACCCACGCTAGTTTTTACAAAGACAAGGGTGGCTCATGATCAAGCCAAGTGAATACGAACATAAGAAAGGCTTGGTGAGCATGTTACTTTAATGCCAAAAAACAAACAAACCCAAGAACATTTCAACCAAAAAGAAAAAAGAAGAGGAAAAACCGCTAAGATCATTGGGGGCGGGGGGGGGAAGTTCCACGAAAAGCAAACATAGAACAGGATGTCAGGAGAAAAAAATAATCCAAAATTAATATGAAGACAATGACTGTTTGAGGTCAATTCAGGTTCATAAACAAAACAAAAACTTCAATCTTCTGTCCAAAAGGACCAGAAAAATATGGAAGAGGTCAGATGGTTTCCCCTTACCACCATCATCTTTGCAGTATTTGTCCATCCAATGCCATGCGTCACCTCACAGATTTCAAGGTTAATATCCTTTTTAGCGCATAAAACTACCAACCCCTTTTCTTATCCATCCTTTCTCTCTCTTCAGATTAGAGGTTTTTTTAATTTTGGAATATAGTGTACTCATGGACTTTAATTGGTCAGTTATCCTAGGAGCTCGATGGCCTGTGGATAAGTGAGATAGCCAAATATTCTTCACACAGCAAATGAAAACACAGCATAGCATTGAATGTATTGAACCTAAAGGGGAGAAAGCAAAAACTAAAAAAAGGAAACAAAAGCTAAAATGGAAACTGTGACTTAAGACAGACACGGGGACATGAAAGGTGTTCTGATCTTGTAATATACATTTTTTTAAAAAAATTAAACCACCCAGAGTCACTTAGGTGAGATGGGTGGTGTAGAAATGTGATCAATCGATAAATAAAAGTTTAAAAATTCACATCCTTTTTTCATGATCATCTATACCAGTGCCAGAATAAAACTTAGCCTTATTCAGACATGCTGAAGGTGCTTTGTTGAATTGGGGCTCTTTGGGTGAATGTGTTGACAATGAAACTGAGGTCAGTTACTTGTGAAATCTATTTATGCCCACAGGCAAGGGGCATTGACTGTCCAGCTTGCCCATGCTTGATTGCGGAAAGGTCTTTGTGCTACAGAAGCAAGCAAATGATCCTTCTGATGTATGAAATGTTACAGGAACGATCAGGGCTATTTTTACCAACTCTGCCCAATTTGGGCAGTGAATTTTCTCCCTCCAATGCCTACCCTACACTAGAACTACTAGCAGCTGTCTATTGTTCAATAATAGTTCAGGATAGAGCCCTTGAATCAACTGCAACCCAGGATTACTCTTCGGCTTTCATTCTGGAAGTCGCTCAATAAATGGATAGATTGATTTTTTCTAAACGTGCAAGTTGCTCAGGATTGACTGAACTAGACCAGGTCATTACTTTGTTGAGGGGAGGCAGACTGAGCCCAGAGAAGATACCTGCTCAAGTCCCTCACCTTTTCCCTCACTATAGTGCCCCCAGGTGGGGAGGCTGGTTCTGACTATACCTTGGTAGGATCAATAATTCTATGTGCTTAATATTTTGAACCACAGTAGATACTTTTTTTTCTTGTAACCAGGGCTTCCCTTCATATTATAGGAGTGTGAAGACACCAGTTGGTTTGGCAGCCTAGCCCAGAAAAAGGGGTTAGTCCATGGAGTCTAAAAAGGTAAATGTATCTTGTGCAAAACAACATGAATTCCTTCCACATATGTTGTAACTATGTATCATTGCAACTATGTATCATTGCAACTATGTATCATTTGTATGTTTGCAACATTGTATCATTCACGTGTAATCATTAACTTCTGTCTCTTCAGTGACCTTTGCAAGGCACGTACAAGGGACAAGGAGCTAGACGGTTGTTAATAAGCTTATCCACATTGTAAATAATCTGTCCGGTATGCAGCTTTGTAAACATGCACATCCTGATGAGATTACCATGTTTGACTTGAGCTTTGATTAAATCATTTTCTTGTAAAAAAGCACAATAAAAGAGCGTGTGCCAAGACATTCAGGGCGCGCTCATCAAGAGGAAACCTCGCTTCCTGTCGTTTCTCTTCCCTTCGCTCCCTATCATGAGCCGCCCATCAGATGCGGGATGGCAGATACCGCACACATATATAATTCATTGATACAAGACTTGGTTATGATTTCTAGATCTGTGATCTAAAAGGTATTAGATACATTTAATAGGACAGCTCTAGATGCAACTTGTTCAAGTTCAGAAGCATTGTACCTCAGAATAGTCTATACACTCTGTGGTAATAAATATACTTCTTTATGTATGTTTATATTCACAAATATTCATTTTAGAGAGGTAGAATTTAAAATGGATGCTATAGAATTTTTAGCAAAATCTTATGATTTGACTTTCATTCATATATGGTAAGAATAGCCTACAAATCCTCAATAATATGTACAACATCCATTCTGGCCGTTATTTTTTTTCTCCATCTCCTTGTTTAATTCAGCTCACATGAAACCCAATATTTTCTCCTTTTTTTACATTATCTTAAGGGGAAGAAAACTTTAGATTTTGTTTATGGCATTAAACATCTTGGAATAATTATATTAAGGCTTCTAGAAGCATTCAGGGAGGAACCTGTAAATCTTATCTAGCTGACTTCTATGGATATAAAACTAGGATTTCCAGTGTGAAATGTCTGCTTTATTGGTCGTGATCTGAAATCATGTACCCTGACAAATGAAAATTCATTGAATCTAAGCATGAACTTGGTGCTTTTGTTCCATTAGAATGAGATAAAATTAAACCATTAAGCTTTTTTTTTTAATGAATGTATGAAAGCATTTGTTGGTCCATATTCCCACCACAAGGAATAAAAGACATAGATTCTTGATTAGAATTTGTTACAGAATTACTCTTCAGGGACTTGGTAACTCTTCATTTTCTACTAGATAATCTTTCTTTGCATAATTAGCCCCCCTAATTAACCTCCATATTCCAAGATAGGCATTCTTTAGTGAGTTTCTGTTAAGTTCTTCAGTACTACCGTCTACAGGAACAACAGTAGTATTTCTTTCTTCTTCAGTGCTGCCCATCTCTTCTGTGCTGTGCTGTTTGTTTTCATCTGCTGACTCGTTCATTGTTGGATCTCCAGATTCTGCCTCCTGAGGCATCTCCTCCATTGAAAAGGGTGGTTGACCTCCGTCACAGTCTTTCTTCTCTTCTTCTCTAAGTTCCTCTTCCAGATCTTCATAATTACTCTGTTTCCTTGTCTCAATAAACTTGACCACACAATACGTGATGGAGCCTACAGTGTTTACTACCACGCCTACTATGAACAGCTTTGTGGGTTCCACATCATTGAACGCTACCATACCAACTGTGATGGTTGCAATGCTCTTCACAACACCAACAAAACTAGTGGTTACAGCTGAGTTAATGTAAGTGCAATGAAGGGTTGTAAAATTCATGGCACAGCCCAATAAGACACAGGCAAAAAAGATGAATGTCATGAGGGGATCTTTCCATCCTGGGAACGACCAGATATTGATGGCTTCCATGCTGACAAAGGCCAATAGGATGAGAAAAGGTGTGGCTGAAACTGCAATGGCATATTGGGCTGTCAGAGGCCCATAATCACTATCTGCACTCATCTTTTGAATCACCACCAAATATCCTGCATGTACCAACACAGCCAGAACTCCAGTCACATACCCAATGGGATCACCAGTCAGGTCACCCACACCTGCCAATTTTGAAAGAAAGAGAGAGAAAATTAAATACACTTTAAATATATTTTGTCATTGTTATATGAACTACATCAATAGAAGATAGGCTTTAATGAGCTATTAGCGACAAGCATTTTAGGATACATGGAATAAACTGCTAAGAAGAACTATCATCAATTTACTTGGGAACTGCTTGGGAATAATTCCCTCAACACTGTCCAACTATTTACGAAGTTTGCACTATTACTACTATTAATCTTCTCATCACTCCTTATCACCCATTCCCTTCCACTTGTGACTGTATGGCTGTAACTTTGTCATTTGTATCCTTATGATTTATATTGACTGTTTCCTAGTGGGATTTGATTGCTTATTGTACCATATGACTATCATTAAGTGTTGTACCTTATGATTCTTGATTAATGTATCTTTTATGTATACTGAGAGTATTTGCACCAAAACAAATTCCTTGTGTGTCTAACCACACTTGGCCAATACAGAATTCCACTTGTGACTGTATGACTGTAACTTTGTCATTTGTATCCTTACGATTTATATTGACTGTTTCCTAGTGGGATTTGATTGCTTATTGTACCATATCACTATCATTAAGTGTTGTACCTTATGATTCTTGATTAATGTATCTTTTATGTATACTGAGAGTATTGTACCAAAACAAATTCCTTGTGTGTCTAACCACACTTGGCCAATACAGAATTCTATTCTATTCTATTCTATTCTATTCTATTCTATTCTATTCTATTCTATTCTATTCTATTCTATTCTATTTTATTCTGTTTTTGCACACTTATTAAGTGTTGTACCTGATGATTCTTGATTCTTGGTAAATGTATCTTTTCTTTTATGTATACTGAGAGCATTAGCACCAAGACAAATTCCTTGTGTATCCAATGATACTTGGCCGATAAAGAATTCTATTCTATTCTGTTCTGTTCTGTTCTGTTCTGTTCTGTTCTGTTCTGTCCTGTCCTGTCCTGTTCTATTCTATTCTATAAATATATCTGGCCAATGCTGGAAAAAAAGTTGAACTAGAAAAGTTTTGAACAAATCTGATAAGGGAAACTTTATATCCTGTATTAATTTATGAATGTTCTGCTTTCAGGAAAGGCAATAAAACTTTTTCTTTGGGTGATTACAGTTCCAAACATCCTTAGTCAACAGAACCAATGCAAAGATCAGTGATAATGGAAATGTTTCTTGAAAAGATCTATAGGATAACAGTCTACTCTAATTCTACATACTGACAACCATTCATCAAATTTATCTACCGATAACTGAAATAAGGTACAGCATGAGTAAAGAGAATCCAAAATGCACAATCTATCAGAAATAGACTGCTTCAAACTCAAAAATGAATCATAAATTATAGAAACCAGATTCTGAAGCTGCATCCATTCTTAGACATAACTTAATTTTGCAGAGCTAATACCAATTAGGATTTATTTTGAATGGTAAACTATGTATGGTTTAAGAATGTTCGATTGAGGCACAGCAGTGACTATCTGGATTAGCATTATTATTGTGAATATTAATTTTTTTTATTTTACCTTAATCCAACTTTTAGAGATAATACTCTTAAAGCATCATTGGAAGCACTAAATCAGGCAAAGCTAATCTGTACAAAATTCACAGGTATTGCTTAGAATCATCTTTAATTAATTTTACTGTTCCAATGATTTGCAAGAAAATTCAATGTAGAAATGTCTGCACAATGAGGATTAATTTTTCTCTCATTTAATGGGCGTGGTGTTATCCAATGGAACAGAATACTGTTCAGTATTCAGGTTAGATAAAGAGGAGAATTTCACCAACTTTCCAAAATTAAACTACAAAATTTACTCCAATAAGATGAAAAGATGATTCTCTCTCTCTTTTTTTAGGAATTAGTCAAATTTAAGACATAAAATTTTCTCTGTTGCTCTCAGTTTAATAACAATAATTCAAATCCAACCATAATCAAACATAATTGCTTTAATATTAAACATTAAAAACAATATAACAATTTAATAAGAGGGAGTGATATTTTTTAAAAGCTGCTTAAAACCAATCAAAACTAACTATAAAATAAGCTGTAGTCATGATGGCTATGAAATGCTTCTCGTATCTGAGGCAGCATTTCTGAACACCAGCTGCTAAGAAATAACAAGAAAGGACTATTGGCCACATGTCCTATTTGTGATGGCCCCAGAAGCAGCTGGTTGGCTACTATGGAAACAGAATTGTGGACTAGATTGGCTCTTTGATCTGATCCAACATGGCTATTATGTTCTTATGACTGTAATTAAGAATTAAAGCATAGGAGTGAGCAGAATTTTCTTCAAGTGGCAAGGTTCCCCTCTCTTCATTTGGTCGGATTATCAAACTAGAGACACAGAATCAAAAGTTAGAGGCAAAATCAGGACATTTTTTGCTACTGCTGTATAGGAAAAAAAATTATAAAAAGACAGCATAGATAATTTCAGTAATACAAAGAGATGTTCACAATTGTATCCGGAGACCTATTTCAAATACTTCTCATTGCTGGGTATTTCTAAGGAAGCATAGCATAACTATAGCAGTATATCCATAGATAACACGTACCATCACCACCACCACCCCAAAAAACCCCTAAGCATAAAAAAGAGCTTCAACAATGAAACTGTGTTTTGTATCTTTCCTTTTCTTATTATTTCTTTTAAAAATATAAATAAATGAAAATATCTAATAATGTTCGTTTAGAACAGTTGTGAAAACAATACCACTGGGAGCATGTAGACTCAGTATTAACATTTACAAAGATTTTATATCGCAGAAACATATGTCAAAATTTAGTTATTTACTATTGTTGCTTCAGAATGTAGTCAGATCTGTTTAGAGGGTGCATGTTTAGTTAGTTGTTAGTGATCACATTTTCACAAATTTCCAGGCAAAACAAAAATATTATGTCCCCATTAGAAAATAAATACAAACCCTCTTTTTAATAATGATAACAATAACAAGAGGATGTCACTTAGAACTGCCTGAACATTTTATTCATTTATATTCAGCTCAGACCTTTTTTATGTCAACCTGAAAGCAACAGGCAATCAACCCAAGATTTTAACATTACTGTATGTTTCAATCCCTCACCCACCTCGCTGTACTTTGCACCAGAAAGTGTGATAACTCAATTATTGCCTCCTCCATCCCTCCCTGCCCTTCTATTAAGATGATGATAATAGACTTTAATTAAGGATTATAGAAGCAATGACACTGCCCAGAAGATCCATGATGCAGCTTTTCACAAGAGTTTCTTCTCACCCTTGGCAAAAGCTTGTAATGTGATAGAGGAAATTAGGAAGCTTTAAGTAACAGGAGGATGAAGAAGGGGGGAAAAGCAGAATTGGGAGAAACCAGCTGGATCACTTCAAATATCAGCTCTTCTGTACAAAAGTAACATCCATGAAGAATAAGAATCATCCATAATCTATAATTGCTACTATTATTTGTGGGAAAGTATATTTTGTTATAAATTAAAAGTTGTTGTACCCACCAGTGTGTGTGTGTGTGTGTGTGTGTGTGTGTGTGTGTACATATACATATACATATACATATACATATATTTTCTTAAGTTTTCGCGGGTACTTACATGACGAACACCATACAGAAGCCTGATGATGGCAGATGAGATTCTGCTGAAACGTTGCTACAACTTTAAAAGCACCACGTGGGAAAATACCCGAACAAAGCTGAATGCCAGACATGTAAGTACCCGCGAAAACTTAAGAAAACATATATATATATATATATATATATATATATATATATATATATATATATACATATATATATATATATATATATTATATACACACACACACACACACACACATATATATATATATATGTCATACATGTAAGTACCCGCGAAAACTTAAGAAAACATATATATATATATATATATATATATATATATATATTATATACACACACACACACACACACACACACATATATATATATATGTCATACATGTAAGTACCCGCGAAAACTTAAGAAAACATATATATATATATATATATATATATATATATATATATATATATATATATATATATATATATTTATTTCGTGGGTACTTGCATGTATGGCATTCAGCTTTGTTCGGGTATTTTCCCATGTCATTGTAGTTGTGCTTTTAAAGCTGTAGCAACGTTTCGGCAGAATCTCATCTACCATCATCAGGCTTCTGTATAGTGTTCATCTGGTGATGAACACAGATGAACACTATCCAGAAGCCTGATGATGGCAGATGAGATTCTGCCGAAACGTTGCTACAACTTTAAAAGCACAACTACAATGACGTGGGAAAATACCTGAACAAAGCTGAATACCATACATACATACATACATACATACATACATACATATGTATATCAGCCAAAAAACAACATGTGACTGCTTCAGCCTTCATAAGCTGAAGGATAGATGAGCATTTATCATAGGAGAAAAAGCACATGGGAACCCCATAAACTTTAATTATTGAAAGACAGAGGAAGTGTGCTATGAGCTGGTATGGAATCAAAAGCAGAAAGTAGCACAGCCAAACTAAGGTTAGAAATGGACAGCTTCACACAGTGCATTATTGCATTTTTAGCCAGGATACATCTAAGGCTATAGAAGGAGGGAAGGCAGGTCAATTTACCTTTAGGTTTGTGCATACAGCTGTATATATTAAGCATTTCTATTTGCCAGGAGCCAGTAACTGAATGGCCTTCATATCTGCCCCATGCATTTGGTTCACATAGGGTTGTGCCTTCAAAGCACATAGGATTGTGCTTAGGAAGCAGCAGGTACCAGAAGCCCTGAAGTCTTGCCAGAAGAATATGGGGGAGACCAAAAGAAGACTCTGCTAATTGTATGGTAGCTTTGGGAGGAGGCATGATGGGGAAAAGCAAAGGCCAGGACTTTGATGGTTTGCTCTTCATATCCCAAAGTACCAATCAAAGCCTTAAAATGTGTAGAACGGAGGCTGTAAGGCTTTTTTTGGGGGGGGGTGTAGAATTAGGTGAGAAAAAAGGGGGCTAAAGCATGTGGAGTGTGAACAGCACCTATCCTGGTAGGAATGGAAGAGAATTTAAAACAACACACAAGAAAGGACATCAGGACGCAAAGATATGAACTGTGAGAAGACAGACTGAAAAATTAATGGGATGGTGGGGGGGAGAAGAATACTTGTTGTTGAGCACAACAACTATGAGGTGGTTGGTCTAGAGTCCCATAGAAGTGTAATAATAAACCAGGGAAACCTGGAAGGGGTAAGACATAACTGGTGGAAGCAGGGGAAGGGGAAAGCAAATGAAGATTTAAAAGAGGGAATTGGGGTGGTGGTAGGTTGAGCAGAGGGAGAGAGAGGAGATGGAAGGTGAGATGTGTGCGCCAAGGTTTAGGGTGGGAGCAAGTACGAAAAGAATGACAGGAAGGGGGATTATATGGAGGGCCAATAGTGGAGGGAAGGGGGGGAGGGCCGGGAGAAGGGACCGAGCAGGAATTACAAGACTCCTGGCGCAAGGAAGGGGAGCTGGGCTGCCGAGGAGCCGCGGGGAGCCTCTTCCTCTGGCTCTCACTCACCTGCCAGAGCAGCCCCGCAGGTGGTAATAAGGACGGCCACCGACACCCCGAGGGAGGGGATGCCGTTCTTGAGCACCAGGACGCCGATGAGGAGGGTGACGAGGGGCAGGCAGCGCTTGAAGACCACGTACATGGGCAGGCTGAGCCCGCGCAGGGACCAGAGGGTGAGGCTGGATTGCAGCGTGGAGAGGAGCGTGGCCCCAGCGAAAGCGCGCCCCAGGCTGAAGCTGAAGGGCGGCATTTGTAGGGCGCCCCGCCGCCGCAGCACTTCCAGGCTGAGCGCCGCCGTGGAGCTGGTCAGGCACTGCAGCACCGTCAGAAAGGTGAAGTGGTAACGGTTGAGGAGAAACTTCAGCAGGATGTTGAGCGAGCCGGAGAAAACCCCGTGCGCCACCGCCACGGAGATGCCCAACGCGCGGCCCCGGCACAGCTGCATGCTGCCCCCCCACACACACACACAACACACACACACACACACACACACGGGGCTTCTAACAGCCCAAGCCGTCGGCGCTCCGCTCCCGCCTCTTTCTCTCTCTCTCTCTCTCTCTCTCTCCCTCAGGCACGGGAAAGAGCAGCGCTCCTCTCCTGGCTGGGAGCCTCCGGGGGTGCCAGGGGTCTCCGCGCCTGAGCAGCTTTCGGAAAGAAGCAAGAGACAACTTTGCCGGCAAGCCCCCGAGCGCAGCCGCTTGACGGCGGAGGGCTTAGCGGCGGAAGGGGGACGGTCGGTGATCAATCGTGGTGGGCGGCAGGGGGGGCAGGATCCGCTGGGAAATGTCTCCGCAGATTCGGCCACCGGCAGCCTACCAGATCCCCCAGCTGCTGTTGCTGACGCAGAGGGGGGCTGGGTGCCCCGGCACTTCCCATTACCTTAATGAAACAGGGACAATCGGAAGAGCGTATTGGCCGCGCTTCCCACTTGACCCTCTGAGATTGTTCTGGCTTTTATGAATCACGGGTCTGCTTTGTTCCTGGAAGAAAAAGGAAGGAGAGGAAGAGTGGAGCTAAATTAACAAAAAAAAAAAGGGGGGGGGTCCGAGGGTGGGGCGACCCTCCCCCCCTCTCCCCACGTGTTAAATAAATAAATATATATTTTAATGCACAAAACTCGACGGTTGCCTTTGCCGTGTCTCGTCAGCACAAAAAAAAAAAAACACTCACTCACCCGGGTTCGCCCTTGCACCGCAGGAGCGCGGTGGCAAAACAAAGCGAAAACCGAGCTGCGAAACCCGGGTCCCCGTCGATGCTTTTCCGCGCACAATTTGCTAATGGAATAGCCATCCGTCCTTATTCAATTAATTAGGGTTAGTGTCCTTATACGGAAATGCAAATATCGATCCAGCCGAGTTTGGCCGGTTTTCTGCCAAGCTCAAGAAACAGGTGCTTCGAAAGTAGCGGAGAGAGTTAACCCTTTGAGGGGAAGTAGCTTGGATTAGGCGCGGAGCAAGCAGGACCAAGGAAGGTAACCAAAGCGCACGGGAAGCAAATCTTAAGCAAATCTTTTGTGCAGGTAGGATATTTTCATTCTCTCTCTCTCTCTTTCTCTCTCTCTCGTTATCTTTCCCTCTCTCTCCCTCTCTCTCTCTCGTTCTCTAGTTCTCTCCCTCTCTCTTGTTCTCTCTCCACCCTCTCTCTCGTGCTCTCTCTCCTTCTCTTTCCCTCTCTCTCGTTCTCTCGTTCTCTCTCTCTTTCCCTCCCTCTCCCTATCTCGTTCTCTCCCTCTCTCGTTCTCTCTCTTTCCCTCCCTCTCCCTCTCTCGTTCTCTCCCTCGTTCTCTCTTTCCCTCCCTCTCCTTCTCTCCTTCTCTCTCTCTCCTTCTCTCTCTCTCGTTCCCTCCCTCTCCCTCTCTCGTTCTCCCTCTCTCGTTCTCTCTCTTTTTCCTCTTTCCAAATTCCTCTTCCAAATAACTTCCCACTTTAAAGTGGGGGAGAGGGGGAAGGCGAAAAGAAGAAGAAACCGCTGCAAAGGGAATGAGGAAAGATTAGTTGCCCTGAAGTGATGGGAAGCGATCGTATTCCAGTAGTAAAAGGAAGCGAATCACAGACAGACGACGCTCCGGAGTTTATAACTTACAGGACTGGAAGAGCCTTTTTCAGCAGCCTTACAGGGAATGGTAGCCCGCGACATCTAGAAGGCACCAGGATTGGGAAAGGTTGGCCAAGCCACATGGGCCCAGGAGGCCCACACCCACTGAACTGGAGACAAGGTTCCACCAGCCGCCTAAGAGATGGCTTTGGAAATGGACCCGCTGCCTTGATGAAAGGGGTCCAGCCCCGGCCCAAAGCCAGCTCTTCTGGAACGACGCTGGATGGTTCTAGAATTCGAATGCGTGGCTGAGGGCCCAGGGGTCTCCAACCTTGGCAACTTTACGGCTTTGTGGACTTCAACTTGCACTATTCCTGAGGAATTCTGGGAGTTGAAGTCCACAAAGTAAAGTTGGAGACCCCCTGGCTTAGACGGTCAAGTTCTTCCTCGGGCTTTTGCCACAATCGTCTAAACGGTTGCAAGCGCAATTCCTCGCCAACGATTTGGAATCCGTGAAACCCTTTCTCGTGGGCAACGCGCAGCCTGATCTTTCGCTTGCTTCCCGGGCTATTATTGCGCAGGGGGCGTTCGCTGCAGAAGCAGATGGGGAGATCCAAAGGTTAGTCTGGCCGAGCGTTAGCCTTTTGCTTCCAGCAGCCCAACTTGTGCGTCCTTGCCGGAAAGCTCGCAATTTGAATAAGGCAAATGGCAACGGTCCCTTCTTGCCTATCCCCCTAGCAACTGGTCTTGGAGGGGCTACCGAAGCTGCCTCTGACTGAACCTGGAGGCCTTCATCATGATAGAGGAGCGTTTCTTCCAACTCCTTAGGGTCCTGTTTTCTTTGACAGTCGGGGAGGCAGAGGTACACACACCTCCAAAGACTTTCAAATCAGGGAGACAGTTGATCAAAACAGCAGTTTTGGGGAAGAAGCTGTAGGGGCAATCTGTACAGATTTATTGGTGAGACGACTTTTGGACGCCAGCAGTGAGCTGGGCAAAGTCCAAAATGCTGTTCTATTCTGAGACCAATTTTCCCACCCCCTTCGGACACTTTCCGGTCTATTTTGTGCTATCTCACAATGCCTCCTCGGCAGCAAGCAAGAGTAGGTCTCTCTTGCTAAAGCTCTGAATTGCTTGCTTGCAGAGAGCCCTTAGGTAGGAATATTGGTTGCACATCCCTGCCCCGAGATGGACAGGTTTAAGGGCATTGGGAAGAGCCAGAGAGAGCATTTAGAACAGATTTCAATAGGATTATACATACAGACACACAAAACATATTATTTCCTTCCACAATAAAATTAGAAAGTCGAAGAATCATGCTGCATGTTGTTCTGGGGGTCCAGAGGCTACAGTTAACAACCTAAGATGTGAAACTATGTGGACTATTCTTTTTTTCTGACAATTGGTCCTTTCCCCCCCCCCCCCATTATTTGCCTATTCAAAAATTTAGATGCAGTTGTAGAGAATAGAATGACAGTGAAAGGAAGGGGGAAATGTTCCTGTTCATCTAAATCAAGGGTCTTCAAAAAAAAACTTGTGGATTTCAACTCCCAGAAATCCTGAGCTAACATGACTGGAGGAGAAATCCTGGGAGTTGAGTTGAAGTCCACAAGCCTTAAAGCTGTCAAGTTTGAAGAGCCCCCATCTAAATCAATGTTTCTGAACCACAGTAACCTTAGGATGTGTGGACTTCAACTCCCAGAATTCCCCAGCTAAGCATGCTTGGCTGGGGAATTCTGGAAGTCAACGCCCACATTTCTTAAAAGTTGTTGAGGTTGAGAAACTCTGGTCTAAATTAACACAGATTGGCAATCTAAAGAACCCCATAAAGAATATAGCTCCTATAGATACTAGTATATTTGTACAACCAACAAATACCCGTACTGTACATGAGTTTTGAAGACTCTTTAAAAATAAAATATAAACTTGATGTCTAATAATACTGCTTGGTTATTTACATCCCAGAGATATTCTTAGTATGGAATGGTAAGAGAAACGCACCCAGGGGTTTGGTTTGCATAGCGCTCATGTGCCCAAAGGATGGTTGATAACAAGAGAGCATCCTAGTTCTATATAGTTTGCTTTTTTAATTTTGTGTTTAATCCCTTTAATTTTTTTTTTTACAAAAAATTATGGGTTGAATACACCTAACCCTCCTCCCCATTTTCTCCACAACAGTCCTGTGAGGTGGGTTGGGCTAAAAGAGAGTGACTGGCCCAAGTTTACCCAGTTGGCTTTCATGCCTAAGTCTTCTGGTTTCTAGCCTGCTCTACACCTGTGACCCTCAGATGATGGACCAGGATATGGTCTCATTGTCAACCCTGTTTCTTGCCTTTTGTATGGTTTGGCTGACTCTCTGTACAGGTTCTCTCTCAGCAGTCAGGAAATACATAACAGGAGGGCAGGCTAATGGCCTAATTTCAATTAGAAGATATAGCAGAGGTTCTGCGAAAGGTAGCTCCAAGGACAGGCTTAAATGTCACAAACTAGCATTTCCCCAAACCATGGGCCATGGGCCATTACCAATCCTTGGCAATTTAAGTGTGTGACTATAGCAATTGCATATTCAAGCTGAGAACTCTTGGGAATCCATATGGATTTGACAATGGTGATTTATCACATGACCTAGAACTTCATCTCTTGCCATTGCTGTTTGCTTCAATTGCCCTTTTAAATTAACTAATTAAATAAAGTAATATGGCCTCCACTTGCTTTAGTTCTTTTTTTTAATCCCGCTTTCCTCCAGTAGAATTGTGCTGCAGGCCATTTCATGCTTCTGGTGTATTTACTGGATTTTTAAACTCAAATTGTTTTTAATTGTTTTATTTTACATGACTTTCAAAATCTTATTAGCTGTACCTTTTTGGGGGTGGGGGGAATGGGGGCAACTGTTATTTGCTTCCATTTATTTTGGGTAGTTTGAGAGAAATACCTAAAGCATTTTCTGGATAGAATTATGATGTCAGATTTTATAGTAATGTTGGAAACTAGGAACTGGAGGCTTATATAGCAGAAAGAAGATAACATCTTAAATGGAAACAGGACCCCATGATGTTAGAAAAACCATTGCCATTAAAATGCACTAAGGAACCAACTGAAAGATCTGCTAATCTTTTTTTTATTCTGAAATCTCATATTTTATGGTGATTTTGAAGAAAGAAAATTAAACATACAGGGCATGGTGGTCAAAAAAGCCTACTGTATATTCCTCCACTACTTTATAATTGATTCAATAAAAGTCATAGGCATTGAAGATCTTTATTGGGGCTGTAAGAAATGATCATTCTTTTAAAGCAATACTGACAAAATGTGAGACAAGGATTGCCATTGTCAATCAGTCCATCATTTATAATGGCCGGTAGACCATTATAGATTGCCAGTCATTTCCTACCATTGTTCCTTTGCAATTCTTCCCCCGCCTCCTTCTCATTCTTAGAATTAGACCTGCAACAGCCTATTACAGTCTAGTGATTCTAATCAATCAGCCTGCCAGCCATGCCCTTTTCCAGGTCCAATTTTATCATCTCTCCAATCTGTATTCTGTATGCTACTCAGATGTTGGGGTATTTTTTTTATTTCTCCCATCCCTTTCCCCTCCCACAGATGAGAAATAGGAAAATTTATAAGCAAATAATTTGGATTCCTAAGAGAAAATCAAGTGTAGAGAAAATAGCACCTGCATTAAAGAGTTGTTTTGTTTTTTTTACTATCAGATAACAGAAGATGGATGAAACACTTTCCAGCCTGGACTCATTTCATCTTCAAAATAGTCCTCCGCTGATAAGATATGCATAGGTTAAAAAAATCAAATCAAATCAAGAAATAAAGAGGCATAAAGAAAATGCAGGGAGGTTTTGTCAGCACTGTATCTTTCAGCCCATACCATATAAAGCTATCTACATATAACCCTTTCCTCCTATTTCCCCCTTTCTCTGAATGAAGACGTTTAGTGAATTCTGCTTTGGATAAAAGATGTAGATTGTGTGTGAGAGAAGTGGAATATTTTTGTATTTTCTTTTCCAAAGCAAGGCACTTAAGAGTGATTTCTCTGCCCAAGTCACTTCAATGCACTTAATAGTAGAACTGAGAATGGGTGGGTTTTTTTCTCTGTGAAAATTAATCAAAGCAGTGACTAACTAACAGAAAGAATTAGAGGGAATTTAGAGCTTGATATTAATTTGTAAACACTGCTGAGGTTCCACTAAATACACAAGCATAAGTTTAAATTCCCACTTAATGATTAAGCTTAAACTGAAAAGGGAGGGGAGGGGGGGGAGAGAATCATATAATTGTCTTGAGCTCCCTGGAGGAAAGCCAGGAAGTACACATTCTAAACATACTTCCTTGGTTGTCTGCCTGCCTTGAATGAATGGTAATCCTATAATAACTGGATGGCAACAGGTTAGGGAAATGATAGGATCAGTAGACAGTGACATCCTGGAAGAAATCAAGTCAAAGTGGGCATTAAGTCTTTCCAACAAATTGTTGAATATTCTAGTGCACCACTAAGCAACGTTCATTCCCTGAAGGGAGCTCGAAATATGGAATTAACTGGATCATGGATTGTTCATTTAGGAAACCAAACTGTTATACCTTTGATCTGATAGATTGTTCAGTGACTGTTCATAATGGTTAAATCTCATTGTAAGTATTAATCCTCTAGCAACAGTAACTTCAGTCTGTGTTCACAATAATTAAAAAAGCATACTGTGATAAACATTCTGAATAGTTCCATATAAATCTCACATTTTCATGGCATCTAGTGAGGAAAATATGAAATAGGATTATAGACCTACAGGGCTGACTTAAAAGACTATTTTTGAATGTTACTGAAAGACTCGAAGGTACTGCAGTTAAACCTTAAAAGCTGCAGCATTAAAAAAGAAAAAAAATGATGCTTGAAGAATTAAATTTGATTTTCTGTAACTGGTGCTGGTAAAATATTTTTATTATGCTGCAAGATGTTTGTAGTATCATTTTTTAAATTATTTGTTAAAGGACACATTACATTTATATTTTACCAAATCCAACAAATCTTACTGGATTTATTCATCATTGAAAGAGAAAGCAAAGGTGGAACGGTTTATAGCAAAAAAGATGAAAATCAGGCTGGAGGGCTAATTAAATTTAAACTTTCTTGTAGCTACATAATGTAAAGAACAGATATTGCCAAGTTATTAAGTAATTTAGACTATAGGGTTGCCATTTTTCTTTTTCTAGTAATTTACTTTTCTTACAATTTATAGAACGTTTCATTAAATTTGTTTTCTGTAACATCTTGTTTATACAATGTCCATGAGAAAGAGATAAAGGGAAGTGGTATTAATACTAGAAATAGATAGTTCTATTTGAGCATTATAATAACTACAGGCAATAGTGTTATATTTCTATGCAATTTCTTGGCTGAAAAAGTTACAAGTGTTTGTGATGCTTCAGTCTCCTGCAATCTTTCTAAAAAAACAAAAGCATTTATATTTTACATGAAATTGATACATATTAATCAATTTTTTGTTTCAGTGATCTGAAACTTTTTTATATAAAATTGTGCCTTTTTAATCCTTACGTGCCTATCAACTACTTGTAGAATTTTGTTTCTAGAAATACTTGTATTTTATCTATCCTTTATGATTACTATAAACGTGTTGGATGCTTGTGGGTTAAAAAAAATTCAGCAATTAAACCAAATCTACAAAGAAACTGATAATTCTTTTTTCTCTTGCTCCAAAATATGACTTATTATTTGAAAACTTATATAGAAACTAAGCTCCATCCCTCAATGTGATGTGCCATTGGGGCAGAGGAGCATTCCTGAAAGGGTCAAAGAAAGATAGCAATAGCACTTAGACTTATATACCACCTCATAGTACTTTACAACCCTAAGCGATTTACAAAGTCAGCATATTGTCCCCAGCAATCTGGGTCCAAGTTTTATCAACCTCGAAAGGATTGAACACTGGAGTTAACTTTGAGCCAGTGAGACTCGAACTGCTGGCAGTCAGCAGAATTAGCCTGCAGTATTGCGTTCCAACCACTGCATCATCATGGTACATAGAAGTATATACCAAAAATATATAATTTCCTCAGGATCACCTAAGATATGAAGGTCTACATTGTTGCTAAGAGTTGACACAAACTAATGGCCCATAATAAATCAAAACTAAAAGTTGAACAAAGCAAGAACAAGTCTCTACAGCACTTAATATTTGTTGAAATTTGTACCTAGGGATAAAAAGTTAGTAATCATAAATACTCAAATTTTAAAATGTACATAAGTATTTAAAATGGCAAGTTCCCTCCGTGATTTGCAGAAACTGAGTAACAAACTGCATTATATAGTAAAAAATCTTGTCCCAACATTAAGAACCCCAAAATCAAGTCTTACTGATCAATGCTACAATCTGGACAGGAATAGATTCTCAGCTCTGCTCAACTCTATTTAACTCTATTCCAGAAAAACTGGCTGTCCAGACAATTTCCCATGAACTTTATTCAACATGGCTAATGAACAGCATAATGAACAGCATAATATTGCAGATGAAACTATATTCAAAATTGATGGTCCTGTATACAGAGTTTTTAAAAAAAGAGTTTATAAGGGAAGTTCAGTTCTGAAAATGTGACTATTCTACTAGTTACAATTGGCACAGATGTCAACTTGCCAGTAGCTACACATTTGGCTACTTTGGAATCTTGGACTTTTTCTTCATTTCTGATCAAGGAGATGAAAACCAATTTTACTATCACATTTCTATCAATTATATTTTCAATGGTTGGTGAAAGCCAGACTGTATTAATATGGATGTACACAAATACATTAAAGCTCACTGCCATACTTCATAAGTAGTACCACACATATTACTAGATTGAGCTCCAGAGAGTAACAATTTTTTTGTTAGGAGATATTTGTTGACTTTCTACAACTTAGCATCTTCCAAGTGAGTTGTATTATACTTCCCACCATCTTCAGTAAGCTGGCTGAGGGAAACAATATTGGTAAGATCCTAACACAATCTGATGATACCAGCTGTCAGCAGCTGATCAGTATAAACATTCACTTTACACATGGTACAAAAAAGAAACATATGCAATGGTAACTTTTTCAAAATAGTTTAGTTCACTGTTCTAAGACATTCTGTACTGTGACACCATTAAATCAATGACAGGTAGCTTTGTGGGGAGTTTAAATTATCTGTGATGGATTAATCAATTGACTTTTGAAAGAGATAACTCTTCATTTTAATAATTCTCATTCAAATATGCACAATGTTTAATTCCACATAAAAAGGGATTACTTTGTAGCAAGTAAATGCAAAACACAGAAAGTATCTATATACAGAAAGTATCTAAAGATCTATATAGATCTATATCTATATCTAAATTTGGATAAGCATGTTAATGGTATAACTGTCTTTTGTCTTAGGCATTTTGGCCCTTCCTTCTATTTGTCTGGATTCTGGCCTTAAGGTTTTGTTCATTTTTTTCTTCAGAATTTGGTAATTTTAGTTCAATCATAGTTTAATTCAAAATAACAGAATCCAAAAATATATTAACTTTGGTCAAGAAAATGATTATAAAATTTATCTTTCAAACAAAAAGATAAAACTCAGACTGTACAACCATCAACCGAGTGAACTATGTGCCGTATTATAATACATTATTTCACAGAAATTCCATAATGAACTCAGTTTAATACTGATACATTCTTTTATGATAAATTCTACATATCAACAGTAAGAATACTTAAAACTGCAATAAAATTTGTATTTTTAACTCTTATAAATATAAGATACAGTTCCTAAACTGTACCTAATATTTACAAGAGGAATAGTATTAGAGTGTCATCCAGATGTCTTGGAGTACAATTTCCACTAACTCTTGATAATAATCATGCTATTTGGAACTGATAAACGCTATAGATCAAAACATTTGGAAGTTTCTAGGTTGCCTGTTGATAATTTACATAATTGTATATTCTGTACACAGCGGGTGATCATTTTGCTGATCCAGTCCAGGTTCTGAGCAAGATGTTATATGAATCGGTCCTTAATCACATGTTTAAAATTTTGAAGCTCATATTAAAGTCTAATATTGTTAGTAAGGCATAATATGGCAGATGCCCAAGAAAAACAAAAATAATTTCTTCTAAATCAGTTCTTTGCAATTGAGAAATCTTTCTATGCAGGAACTACCAATGAAGATGGATAATAGATCTTTACAGTTTCATCCCAAGCGCAGTCAGCCACCTATGGAGAACAAATACATTTTAGGACAAGAAATAATATGCAATCATAAAATATTCATGTAATATAATTTATATGTTTATAGTGGTGATTTTACCCTTGCTATACTATTAAGTATAAAGCCAGCATACATAAATAAAGTTTAAAACAATTTTGGATAAATAACAAAATTGCATTCTAAATATTTTCATTTATGTAAATTAAACATTTAGATAAATATTTCAAACTAACTATATATTGAAATATTTAAAACTAAAAGTAACTAACCATAAATAAACTTAACTTTACACTGTCAAGTGGTCCAAAAGAGTTAAAAATTAATTTAAGTTTACTTAGGTGAGACATACTGAATACTAAATAAGAATTCAGAAGATTTTTCCAGAAATTGATTTTATTACTTTTATAGTACACATAGCAATGATTTAATCGTTTTTATTATATCAGTGGACTTTTAACAGTTTGTAAATATATTTAATAATATTTTAAAATACATAAAAATAAATAAAGCTCACAATTTATATTAAATTATTCCAAAGTAAATTAGAATTGGCTTCAGGAAAAATATACTGCTTAAAAAAAGCATAAAATGCATTAAATCTGGTAATGCAATTAAGTCTCTGTAGCAAAGAATTAAAATATAATAACAACATATAAGATACATAGATATATCACAACAAAAGGAGGAGCATACAAGTTAGATTTTTTAAAAACCTTTGTGGTTGGATCAGTTTAATTATAACTTAACTATAAATAGTTCTATACGTGTCAAAAGATATTTCAACATGTTAATTCAACAGTAACAAAACCTGCAATAATTGTAGCCATACATTATATTACTCTAAACCCAAACTAGCCTCCCACTTTATTTACTCCATTTTCAAAAGTACAAAACAAAGACTTTATTTTCACTCAACTTCTGTTCAATTTGTTGCAGTTTGCTGAGAAAAAGGTTCACTATTAAAACATATAATAACTCTGTGATGCAGCCTATCCAACTTGCTATTCATGATTTCTTTTCCCTGATAACTCTATAATGATCACCCACAGTAGACTACACCAGTAGACAGCATATTTAGAGTTCACAAAACAAACAATCAACAACCATAAATAAAATACCATCTGTAAAATCCCTGGGGACTTCTCACCTGAGACTAGTGTCACATAGCAATTTTTGAATATTAAGTATAGTAGTCATTATTTCAACCAATCTTATTAAGCAAACACAATTTACACAAGCTAGGCTGCTGAAAACCTTTTGCTTAATTCAGTCCAGATCTATTACCAACAGAAAAAATATAAATGTAACTGGGGGAAAAGCAAATAAAAGATAAATTACTTTGATAAATTTATGTTACTATTCTGTGAACTCTTGAAATGTAATCATCAACCAATCCTTAGAAGATTGCTTTTTTTTTTTCTGTTCAACTGTGCCCATTCTTCGGAGACTAGAGACAAGTCTCTGCAATTTTTCTGAAGAGGTTTGCCACTGTCTCATTCCTCGAGGCTGGGAGAAAATGACAGGCCCAAACTCACCAGCTGGCTTTGTGCCCAAGGCAGGGCCAGTACTCATGGTTTCCTAGTTTCCAGCCTGATGCTTTAACCACTATATCAATTGGCTCTCATGGAAAATTGATTTGAAAGATCCCTAAAAGCTTTTATGTTGCACATATAGCATGAAACCTGGATTTTACTAATCATCTTTAAATATGAATACACCATTTAATTTAGATTGTTATCAGGTGTCCTAAATCAAACTTAATATTTGTCATTATATTAGCAAAACTACCTGGATCTAACATATTTGATAAACACACATTTCCTTTGGCATGTGAGAGAAATACAAACTTACAGCTTCCATTTCAAATAATGAATTGGAGAATGAAAGCAGAAGCAGAACATTAGACTTTGGAAAAACTTCCCTTCATTCTGAAAAATACTTGAGGACAACCAGAGCTATACAAACACATGCTTCTGGTACCGATGTCCATCAGCCATAAAATATGATTATGCACTATTTTTTGTTATGTAGTCTATAGCTACTTTTCTTTGTCTGATTAGAATAAATTACTTTACTTGAAATATGAATTGAGGATTTTGGGGCTGTTTCAGTTATGTTTAATTTGTTTCATTTTGATGGAACTTATTTATGACTAACTTTAGTTAGCAGTGTTAATACTTGAATAGTAAGGGCAAACGATGGTTCAGCAGGTTTACAAATAAAATAAATTCAGAACAACAAAACATCATGGTTAGATCACATAGGTATGTCCAAACAAATAAAGAAACAATAATATTTCTCATCCAATGTACTGATGCAAAGGTTGGATCCCTTTCCATACACTAAACTACAAATACAATGCATTTCTGCACTATTACTGTATAACTTAGTTTATCTACAAACCAGCCTTCAAGCCCTTCAGCAGGAAGGATGTGATTAGAAGGTAGGCAGTTACAGCGAAGGGAGTAATTAAGCCATTATATGATTTAACTATGTGAATTTCTAAATAACATTCAGAATTAATAATTACTAATCAGCTGTTAAAAGATTTAAAAACTGATTAATAAATTGCTTATGTTTCAGAAATTGTGGTTTGCTTAACAAATTATTACAAATTAATTGACTTTGCATTGCATAATTACAATGCATCAGGGTTTTAACTGATCAGCATGTTATATATAGGCTATCATAAATCTATTTTATTTCTATTTTTTAAAATTAGGTATCACAGGAACATGATAAATTAAGCACTACTAGCTAAGTTTTGCAGAGCTTTCCATAGATATCTTCTCATATACTGTGATTCTATAAATTGCTTTTGTTTTGCTTCAAGGGTTGTTTAGTATAGTTTTGCATATGTACCATAGTGCAAATGCAGCCTTAGTTGTGAATGGAGCTAATTTAAGTAGATTTAGTATTATTATGAAAAGTGGCAAAATTACATCTTCAACTTTCTTCAGTTATAATTTCTACATGTTTTTCTAAGACAATTGTGAAGTATGTCAGCAGACATATATTTTAAATTATAGTTAAATTTTGGCTTTTATATATTTGTTTTAACCCACATTAAAGGCTTGGGGAGCCATACATTCCTCAGAGTAGAGCAGCCTATAAAGTCCTGCAGTTAAATAGAGTTGTAATTGAAATATACCCAACAGCTCTTACTCTTTATGTGTGTGTGTGGGGGGGGGGGAGGAATTGAGATTCTCCAAGACTGCTGATTGCTTAACATGCACAAGTAATACCATTTTGACTTTATAAGTTTCTTTCTCAAATTGCTCTTCATGTAAAATAAACAAAAGCTTGCCCAAGGCTAAAAATGGTAAAGAGTTTATGAGATGTAGATACATTTTTATTCCTCATATCACTCACTGAACAAAAGCAACAAGAAAGGTCCTAAAAATGAGTATTACATATTTTGTAATGCTCTTTTATTTCATCTTTTTTTGCATCCTTGACTATGAAACAAAAGAGTAAGAACCACAACTAATTAAACAGATAATACCTTTGTACATTTCCTGGAATGATTTCTCATCCTATCAAGTAAGATAATAAAAACAAGCCTACCAGTAAAAAGCTTAAAGGGAAGCTCATAGAGCAGTAGAAAGCAGAAGAGTGGTTGCTTACTTCAAGGCTGAAGTTACTACTACACAAAGAGATGCAGTACGCTTTGTCACAGAACCTTCAACCTTTGGAACAGGTAGTTCCAATCATAGAACAGGTCACTTGAGTTTCCCAGAAATGGTTAAATAGTGAAAGATGCCATTCTGAGAATGTTCAGAAGACAAGACCAACCCACTTCAAAGATGGACCACTTCCAATATATTTGCAACAACCAAAATCAGAATAATCTATTTTAGGGTCAGAATGTTCTATGGCAGGGCTTCATATATACCTCTATTACTGGGTTATGGCAACCACCCAGCAAATTTGTTTGCAACAAATGAATTAAGCTTCCCTTCCCTCCTCCAAAAACAAGGAATATGAATTAGTTAAGTATACCTAATGACAAAGACTATTCTCCTACGTTCAATTTTAATTATGATGAAATTCTTTAATTTCTGTTAATTAATAAGGCTAGTTTTCATTAGCCAGTTAAGTTAGTTCCCTAATAGATCCTCAGTTGGTTAATTAACTTATAGTTTTACTTTGTTGGTTAAAGCTGTTTCTAGTAGTAGAGATGACCAACTTTGGGATTGAAAAAGGAGAAAATAAAAATCTGTTAGATGTTGGTGATATTGATTCATTTTTTTCAATGGAAAAAAGTTTAGCATCTATAAACATGTCCTAAACTCATCATATCTTTTTATATCTATTAAATTTTGAATAGCTATTCTTGTGGGACACATGTGACCAAGGAATGGCTACACTGAGAAAGGAAAGGAAAGAGAAATAAGAAAAAAAACCCAAGATGATGAGGATGGGGTTAGGTGGAAAATAAACAAGATAGGGAAGAGAAGAGATAGGTGTACAGAGAGTGATATTGTTTACAAGATATAACCAGGGGTGGGATTCTAGTGGTTCGTCCCAGTGAGAGAACCAGTTCGCTCCAACAATCAGCTGCTGGGCTCACCCTCTTGCCCCAGCTCTAGTCTGTCTTTATATGCTGGTTTTCAAGCTCAGCTGATTTACGCAGCACAGCGGATTGCCATGGGTCAGCTGTTTAACACACAGAGATTGCTGAAGAAGGTCCGTAGTAAACGCTCTGTGCGCGCACTCACAGAACCAGTTGTTACACTGGTTGAATCATACCCCTGGATATAACAAGTTTTTTTTAACCTTGTGAACTTTAAAGAGTGCTGACCGGAGGTATTCTAGGGATTGAAGTTCACAAAATTGAGAAAGATAGATTAAAAATATATAGGAGGTGCTTTATCTTTGTGCTTCAAACCTATATTTTTAAAATGCCCTAGTGAAAGCAGAAGTTTCCTCTTTTGAATAAAATCTGTTCCCTTTAAACAATGGCTGTCTTTATTCTGCAAATATACAGTAAAACTATCTTCCTTCAAAAGTCCACAATTTGGTAAAAGCTCATCTCCTTTAGATGGATACAAAGTTAAAAGGTACTAAAACCTATTATTAAAAGGCTTCACATTGCTGTTAAAAAGTTCTGCAGCATTCACATATTCTGAAAGGTTTGATTTTCAGTTTACAAATGCCATCAGTTTAATTTCAGCTTCACTTACAAAGGCTCATCTCAAAATGATCTTTCAAGCAGGGTTGGAGAATGAAATATTGCAGGTAACTCACCACTTACTGCTAGGACTGCAGATTTGCTCTTTACTAGGACCAATCACTGCCATAGGAAAAGAATTGCAATGCAAAGAATCAAACCTGTAACTTAAGTTTTAATCTCAAAGAAACTTTTTAACAATATGATTTGCAAACAGTAACATATGTATACAGCATTTGTAAGTTATCTCATCCTTCAGTGCTTAAGAAAAAAAAAATTCTTACTGTTTTCCTTTTAAGAAATGGCAACATTATAATTAAGAAAACTGAACTATAATTCATACTTCAAAGAACTTTCACAATATTCTTTCTGCCTATTCAAAGCACCTAATCCTGTTTTCAGGCAGACAAGTGCTATAGAAAAAGTCTTGCTCAGCAGAAAGCTTTCATTTACATATGTGAGCCTAGCACTGGTAAGTGTGGAAGTCTTGATGATAAATAGGCATAGAAATAGAGAAAAGAACCTCAGACTGTCATTTCTTTCTTCACGTTTGAGTTCAACACTATCTAGCCTTATTACTCAAGCAGACCCAAAATACCCTAATCTCAAGACCTTTGTGCCATGAGCAATACTTCCTCACTTCTTTATATCTTCAAAGTAATATATTCAATCAAGTAAAGAAATGAATTTGGCATTAAAGCAAGAGCTGGAACTTTTCAACCATTCAATTTAGATGAGTAAAATTATACTATATAAAAATTCAAATGATGTTTCAGTAGATAGTAGCAAAATGTTTGTAAGAAAAAAAAATTCAGAAGAGTGGTACCTCCCAAATATGATTTTAAAATATGCTAGTGGACTTATTTTTAATGAGAGCTTGAAAGTACCCTGCCCCTTACATGTTCTCAACAAATGTGTGCATTTTTAAATACCTATATATTTGATCAACAGAGAAGACATTGGAGAAGAGGGGGGGGGGAGGAGCCAAACTTTGAGATATTCAAACACAGAAGTCCTAAATCTAAATGAAATTTAAAATGGAGGAGAAATTTAAAAGGAGATTGATCTTTTCCAAACTAACGAGTATGTGCATAACTGTGTACAATTATATTTTATTGAGATAATTAATGCAGTCAGTTTAGTACACTATATTGACATCAAGTATATTATGTGCCTAGGTGTTTACCACTCTATTTTAAAAAAAGAAGTGACTTTGTGAACTAGCCACAACTTTTGTAGTTCTGTTTTAAGGAATTCTCAGCACGGTGCACTACTAAATATCAACAGCATGGTTATATGAAGTTTAAGTTTGCCACTAATTATACTATTTTTAACAGCAAAATACCCTATGTATAAGCCCTCATTTCCTTATCTACTTTCATTCCCATTAATATTCAACCCTTAACCATAGAAAGGCTGTCAACCTTTGTTCTAAAATGTTAACTGATACTAATATTTATGAACAGTGTGTAGATTTGAAAATTTAATAGAGATTAATTTAGGGGATTGTCAAAAACAAATATTGTAAAACCCATTATTTTCTGATCTGATCTATCCCCTGATACAGTGCGTTTAATGTAATTTACTTGGGGGAGGGGCTTCAACATACTTGAAATATAGGTGATTCAGTATTTTTCATTTTGCTGATCCCATTATTTTACTACAGCCTCAAGAATGTTTGTATTACTGGCACAATAAATAGAATGTAATTTCATTTTTTCCTCTTACATTTAGTGATGGCTAACAAACCTGCAGGGAACATAATCTGATAAATGCTTGCATTTCTTTCAAGGTACAATTGTTCATGGAACTGATATTACATCTGTTCCATAAAACAAGTTAAGAGACAAACACTATTTTCTGAGAACACCATTAAAATATATAATACATTGGTCAACATTAAAAAAAAAATATTAGCAGTTAAGCGTGGGATGAATTCAAAAAAAATGGCTTCATAATGAGAATGACAGCAGCTCATTTTTCAGCCAATTAAAGCTGAAGGACCAGAATATGCCGCTGAATGTCACCAGCTGTGGTACAAGAGTATGAAGGGAAAGGAGAGAAGCAGCTGAATACTTGGGGGGGATTCTTTTCACCCATGAAGCAGGTTATGACCTAGGCCAATTGGCAGACCCCTCTTTTGTGGGGATGGGTTTTTCTAGGGGAAGGGAAGATTCTGGTTACAAATGAATCCAACCCAGTGTTAAAATATTCTTAATGGACTTTTTTTTTTACAGCACCCATTCTTATGAAAACAGGAGAACTCAACAAGAAGATCTTAATATAAAAACAGCAGAGATGTATTTATTTAGTTTCATAAGCAAATGATTGTTCTCCTGGGTGGTGGCACTGTTCCTAAGCATGGTATGTTCTACTGATTTTTATTTATAACTTTTATTTAATTAACTAGTTTGCTGCCTCAATCACAAATACAACCTGTTATCTTTAAACTATTTAACCACCTCAAAAGCAGATTACAAAATTTTCAGAAAGGCTGAAAATACTAAATGGGTGCGTTTAATTATAAAAGAAAACATGGGAGCTGTATGTTGTCTTTCAGAGTAGAATTTCATGAATTAAGATCATTAAGTTTTAATCAAATGTTAACTTTCTTTAAGAAATTATATCTTCAAAATAAACTAATAATTACAGTAGGCATTTTTTACTTGCACATTTTTAAATTTACATAAATTTGGATCCAAATTCTGCTAAGTTTACTCCTCCTAGAAGTCCCTGATCTGCTTTGTTAATTTTCTTCTTCTTCAAGGAATGCTAGAATGAAAGGTCATGTTCACCTGATTTCAGAATAACTAACCAGGAAGACTTAATTGAGGAAATGAAAAAACTAAGAATGCCAGGAGAAAATAATCCTGTAATGTTGGAAAGCATCTTGATATTAAATGATATTTTTTTAAAAACTATAATTAAGTAATTTATTTATATTTCAAGAAATCATATTTAATTAACTCAGAACATGTTAGGTAAAATACATTGATAATACCCTGTTTCTCCAACAATACGGCCTCCCCCAATAGGAAGTCCCAGCATGTTTTGTAGGCATGAAATGAAATTAAGCCACTCCCCCCAAATTAAGGCCTATATTAAAACATGTGAAATGGGGGGAATGGGGGGGGGGGGCTTGCCGTTAGGAAGTACTTTTGTTGCACACCCGGATATGGTGCTGCCTGCATTGACCCCGATACAAAGTACCCCACCAACGCCGAGGTCAACATACAAGCCGTCGCCGCCTGCCCGAAGATGCAAGGGGGGGGAATTAAGTCATCCCCAAAAAGACGGCCTAGACATTTTTGGGGGGCTCAAAAAAAAATAAGACCCAGGATTATTATATGAGAAACATGGTAGAAGTTGATGCAGAAGTGAGCCTGATAAAAATGCGAATCTCTTTAAAAAGACACAGCAAAACCTCAATGTAACAAACCATTTGGAGAGAGGCTTATCTGATTCTACTACCTATCTCAAATCTAAATTAATGTTATTGTGTTAACTTGTATCATTTTGTCACAACTGTAGATATGCGTGCAAATGAAATAAATCAATGTAAAATTTGTAACTAACATTTTTCTACCTATCATTATGTAAACTGATAAAAATAATAAATTTAATTAATCACCTAGACTATTTGGGATACAAAATAGATTTATTATTTTGTGGAAACAGTGACACAAATGTTGTCCATCTACCAAAATCTGGTAACTAGTTTTACTCTATGAAAAACATCACTGGAAGCAATTCTAATGAGAAATGCTCAGTGAAAATTTGAAAGTCAGAAAGGACATGTAGAGGAGTTGGAAAGAGACATAAATCACTAAAATACATACAGTAGTCTGAATTGTAGAAATAGTATCAGAAAAGCCAATCTTTAGAATCAGCTGAAATTAATAAAGGATGCCAAGAATGACAAGACCTTTGAATCTCCAAGAAAAGGAAAGGAATTAAATAAAAGTAAAAAATTTCATCTATAAAAGGGAAAATAAATAAATACTTCAGCACTCAATGAAAATGACAAAAAGTAGCAGTCAAAAAGAAAAGACACAATTATCTATTTTTTTAGCTCAGTTGTCTCCACAAGGATATGCAATTGATGCTAAATGAGTTAAAATCTTTAGGGCCATATGGATTGCTGACTGACAGTTGATTACAGGAATTTGTTGCTGGTTGATTCTATTGTTTTATTTTTGCATATTCTTACTTAAAATTGCAGATTTCAAAAGATCTGCTACACATAATGGGTTTACATTCACATAAAACAAAATTGAGTTCTCTTATTTTCTTACCTGACCCGAATCATGCAAACTTAAATCTAGGCCACAAGTAAATTCCGTATGATGCTCCACAGTTTCAAGCAGAGGGCCAGGCTTGGAGAAATCCCAAAATCTATAGATGAAAGCAAGAATGCAATTATGGTAATTTAAAGGCCACTGATGGCATGCTTGAAACTGCCAGATGCTTTTAAAAACCAAACTCATCTATTTTAACAACATAATTAATCCTATTGTCACAGGTCTCTTCCTTCATCTGCATAAATGAGACTTTCATTATGAAATTTATTAAGAAAGCATTTCCTTCAGTTCAGTATGGAAATTTTGGTCAAAAAAGCTGGCATAATTATCTTCCATTGGGACAATCTGCAAAACAATAATGTGAAGATTGTTTATTCTGTAAACAATTTGTATATGACAATTTATATGTGTTGTCAGACCATCAGTCTGACAGTTAACTATTGCTGAGAGTTTGTCTCTCAGATAAATACATTTCATATTTCAAGTTCTCTTCCCCCGCTCCTCCTCCTCTGGAGATATCAAAAATTAAATAAGAACATTGAATTTGGCTCTTCCTCATATTTTGTCAAAGGTGTTGATTTATTTCAGTAATTTAAGGCGGCAGGGGAATCTATTTGAATATCAGTATTTGGATACTGGCCAGATGACAATATATAAGGGATGGGATAGTCTACTAGGAGGAACATAATAGCATGATTTATCCCTTGAGGAATTCATTGATCTTGCAAAGCCAAAAAAGCAACCAAACGCATTACAATTTAGTGTAATATACATTTGATTCTTTACCTCTGAAATTTCAAAAAGCAACCTTCTTTTTCCTTCTTGTACATGAGTCAATGCATTATTCTAGACAGATTTTAGATAAAAGACTTCCCACATGCATAAATAAACTTTCTGCAAAAACTATTTCAAGGTATCCAAATTGATATGTCAGATGAATAGTGCCCAAATGAAAAACTTCCTATATTCTGAAGATTAGAAATGCATACTCCATTATCAACGTGTAGATATTTTTTCCATACTAAAAAGACAAATTTGTATACAGAACTCTTTGTTAGTCAACTATATTAAAACAGGACAATTTACTCTCTTATAAGCTAAAGCTGACGAAGGACATTTACAGACATTTTGCCCTACTTGACACACTATGACATTGGGAGCAGATATGCAATAAGAAAATCATGTAAACAAAGACATCTAACTTAGGGGATATTTGAAGGTAAATTCTTATCTTCCATCAGAGAGAAATGGGCAGAGAACCTTCAGGAGAAATGGTCTACAAGGACCTCTTTGTTCTACCTTATGATGTAGAAGGCCCAATTTCTTTAACTATGCATTCTCACATTTTTTAAAGAAAATTCTTCACAGTTTTAAAGTACTTTGCTTACTGAAAGTTAAAATACAAAGCTATATTTTAACCGTAGCATAAGTGGTCTTTGACTTATGAGTTTGCTTAATGACCAGTTCAAAGTTAAAATGGCACTGAAAAAAGAGACTTTGTATTTTTCACACAACCAATGCAGCATGATCAAAATTCAGATGCTTCGCAACCGACTCATATTTATGATGGTTGCAGTGTCCTGGGATCATGTGATCATCTTTTCTGATCCTCTGACAAGCAAAGTTAATGGGGAGGTCAGATTCATTTAACAACCGTGGCAAGCAAGGTCATAAAATGGGAGCAAAACTCACTTTACAAATGTCTCACTTAACAATAGAAATTTTGAGCTCAATTGTAGTCGTTAAGTCGAGGACTCCCTGTATTACATTCTTCTTTAACATGTTTGTTTTAAAATACTTATACAATACAAAAAGTCTCTACTGCAATACTTAAAAACTAGCTTGTATTTAATATAATTTTCAGTTATTTCTGTTGGGATAACATCTTTCTCTTGACTTTACCCAATTATACACTATAAATATATTTCCACTACCACTCATTTTATCTTCCCATTTCAACCTCTCCTTGGGTCCCTTTGTATCCTTTACTGTATAGATGTCATGACTACAAAGAGTAATGCATAATGCTATTCATATTCTGTAGGTTTTGCTACTGAAGTGGCTATCAAGAAGGAGTAAAAACCATTCAACTACAAAAAAAAAAATCGACGTAGGAACAACTCAGGTGTACAGCAAACAAGAGAGGCCACACAATTAAGTTTGTTTAAGCTTACTTGATTAAATTTTCTGCAAATTACCTGGCTAGAATGATGGCTACACAATGGACGTGCTATGGCAACAGCCCTCTTTAGAGACTCCTCATACTAGAGAGCAGACGAAATTTATAGTTTCCCAATTTTCAGAGAAGCAAATGAAGGTCAACAGCCTCCTTCAATTTACCTATGAATGTTTTGTCGTATAGTTTGCTAAATATTCTCACAAGGAAGACAGTTTTGCTATTTATATACAACATCTGCACTACTAAAACTCCTGTTTCATGATCTTTACATGGGAAATATGGGGCATCCTAGGACCATAGTTTTTGAATCTAGGTACCTCAAACGGACTAATTTATAGAATGTGTACAAAATCTGGATCCCATGATTCCCAAAAGCATGACATTTGGAAAGCTGTGGCTGATTCAGGGCTACTGGTTGCTGCTACAGCCACATTATCTTTTATTTTTAATGTTCTGCAACAGTTTCTCAGCCAGTCTGGAATCCCACACTCATTTCCCACCCACAATGCAGAAGCAAGGAATTAATTCATCATGTGGCTTTTCAAAAAATAATAACTTTAAGGTTTATGAAGGAAAATCTGGATATTTTTATTCCTTTATGTGTCCCTTCTCTAGTACATAAACATACACATACAAATATTTATATATCTATTGCATTTGTTAGTTTGTTTATATCCCACCTTTATTATTTTTACAAATAACTGCAGGCAGCTAATATCTTTGTCATCCTATATTTCCCACACAACAACAACCCTGTGAGGTGAAGTGGGCTGAGAGAGAGTAACTGAACCATGATTTCTTAGATGGCTTTCATGACTAAGGCAGTACTTGAACTCCTGGTCTCCTGCATTCTAGCCTAGTGCCTTAACCTCTTAGATCAAACTGACTCTCATCTTTGTTCAAGAACTCAAGGCACATACATAATGGTCCATCCTACTATATTTCTTCACAACAACACTGTGAGGTAGGTTGGGCTGAAAATCACAAAGTGATCTGCTATGGTTGCAGATGGGAGGACAATATGTGTCTCTCTGGCATCAAGTATATTAGCCACTATAACGGTTCTTGCCCATCCCTGTCTCTTACAATTCAATAGTGAAGCTAGCAAGATTCTAAATTGTTCTGAAGTGAGAATCTCAAAGTACAACTTTGTGGTTAAAATATATTTTCGGCATAATTATGTCAGGTGGAAAGACAAGAGGGTCATGATGGTCAAGAGATAATACTAAACGTTGGAATACAGCAAAGAGGAAAGATGGACATTAGAAAACAATATTCAAATATTAAATCTACAGTATTTCAGAGACTGATAATTCAATTTTTCTTTTTTGGAAGATATATAATTCTATTATTACTCATTAGCTATTATTAAGCAGAGTGCAGGTAGTGGTTGAGGAATCCATTAAGAAATGGCAAATTATGCGTTATTCATTATGTTTTCACATTGAAAGAAGCACATTTGATTTTTACATTTCAGCTAAGCATCTACTTATTAAGTTGATTTCCTTTAACAGTTCTTAAATCAGAACATTAAAATGTATTTGATTGGAAAAATGAAAACTAAGTTAAAAGTTAGGAATATATTCAAACATTATGCATTACTAAAGAAGTACAGTATCAAAAGTGCAATTTTTGTAACTATATTTCATAAAATGCAGAACCGAAAAGGGTACAGAAAGGAAGCAAAATTATCAGTTATCTGCAGAATTCTTTTCCTGAAAAAAAGATATAGTATTTAGAGCTCTTTTTGTCTGTCTGCCTATTATTTCTGCTGTTTGCTGTTTCAACTTTGCAAAATGGTGCATCAAAAGGGCAAACTTAAAGAATGCATCCAAAATAGAAGATTCATTGAAATTTGGCAAAATTGTGGCTGCTTTAGTGCCATAATAGTCATTTCTAACACTGTCTGCCAGCTTTTCAAAGCTAATGAGGGAGCTGGCAAGAAGTTGGAAGTCATTCCCACTCTCACTGCTTTTTTGCCCTGCTTTGTTTCCCTGTTTAGATAAGGAAATATCATTGAAACAACCTAACGAGTCATGTGTTGTCTAGTCTATATACTACTAAAACTCTCATGTCTCTTTGCCTGTTTGTAACCTTCAATTGGGCAAAAAGGTACATTGTTGGGCAACAATTTTTGAATCAAGTTACCTCAAATGGGCTACCTACAAGTGGTATGAAGATTCTTGAAATGTCAATTACATAGGAGTAATAGGTTCCAAAATTTGGATTCATTTAAGCATACATTCCTCTTGATTTAGTCTGGAATGAAATCCCTCGATATCCAGCCAATCAATATTTGAACTGAAAGAATTTCATGAGTGTCAGCCTCCCTGTGCTGCTGAAGGCATCCATGAAGCAACCTTTGAGCCTCTGTGTTCATCTGTGTAACCTTTGATTTCTTGAAAGCTCTCTGCAACTAAATCCTTTCTCACTTTTAGTCATCTAATTATAAATCAGAGCTCCATTTACTTGAGTCACAGAGACTTATTATGATGATATAAGCGGAAAAATCCCTATTGCAAATCACAGAATCTCAGTGTATCTTTCTTGAAAACTTCCCTAATTCAAGAGCCCATCAGAAATCTGTGTTTTCTTAGAAGGTGATCATCTAAGATATAAAATAATTTAAGATACTTAGAAGGTGCCTAACTAAGTTATACAGTTATTTTAAATTGTTATAATAAAGTTTAGCCTTTCAGAACTGTAGGACTGCAAAGCAAATTTTGGTGTCAAGTAGCAAAATATAACATCAAATATAAAGATTTACCTAGATTCATTACCTATTTATGTGGCACCTACCAAAGTGGCACTTTCAATATCACAGGTTCAGCCTTAAAATGGTAACAGAAAATACTTAGCATATGGGAATTAAAATATAACACATAGGGATCCATCCAAATCATAACAGGAACAAACACAGGAATCATCAAGATATTTTTTTCCAACACTAGAAAAAAAGACATCTATATATATAGTTTAAATACAGTAATTATTATTAATAATGATTTGTATTTATTTAGTAACATAACAATACATTAGTAATGAAGTATGTTTAGATGTAACTTAGATATTTATTACTAGAGAATAAACCCAACATAACCCAATGGGAATTCCTCTATAAGCAATATACACACACTCACAGTTTTTAATCTTGCATTTATTATTATTTTAAATAACTCAAGGTGGCACTTAACCACCAGATTACTACTCCATTTGTGTCAGATGCTCCTACCAAAATGCTTCCAGGTTGAAAGGATTATCAAACGCTGCAGCAATTACTCTAAATCCTTTATTTCAACAATCATGGACAGGGATAGCCTGCGTCACTGCCTGCTTGTATGTGCTGCCAGATTATGCGAGAAATAAATAAAATAAAAATGAAGCAATTCATATAAAGTATACTGCTTGATCAGCACACTGGGAAAGCAAAGCTGCAGATCTAACTGTATACACAAATACTTGGCACACAGAAATGGGGGGGGGGGAGAGAAAGGTTGCTGGCAGGGTTTTCCCTCTTAACCAAAATCTCTCCGTTGATGCACTTAAGGGATGAATGAGAAAAGCTATTCCAGGAGTTAAAATTGCTGTTTCATTAAATCAGTATCAAATTGAGGTGCTTCTACAGATACATCTGTAAATTGCTGTCATCCAGTTGATAAACTCTAAAGCAGCTGAAATGTATTTATTTACTTATTTATTTAAATAGCAAGAGCTTAAGTAAATATTAACACAGTAGTACATGAATGAGCTTCTGCTCTCCTCATAATTCAGCATTCCTTCTATTTAGCACACATTTTGCTTTCTTTTTTTTAGTACAAGCATTACCAATAGAAGACAATCCATAAATAAAGTTAAATTAACACAGGCAGTAGTCTTAAAATTTCTGTGAAGCTTCTATTGCTACAAATTTCATTATGTTTCCAAGTACATTTAAAAAAAAAATATTAAAGTAGCCCAATTTTCTACAAGTTTTTGTAGAATGTGTTGCATAATCTCAATTTACTTCATCCTATTATGCTAAGAAAAAGAATATCCATCTGTTTGGGTTTTTTTCCTAATGAAGGGTTTTTTTTGGGGGGGGGGTTAAAATTTTATTTGAAATCTGAACTATAAATTGGAGGGGGCCATGTCCGAAGCTCTTGATTGGGTGGTCTCTGGATATCTACCAAACTTCCAGTAAGCTATAACTCAGGAACTGTCACTATCAAAATAGATATTCTCTGAGGCAATTCATTCAATGGTATTTTTTAATCTCACGATGCACTACTTTTTCAAGCAAGGTCTTGGCATCCATCTTTAAAAGCAAAAATTGGAGACTTCTTGTTGTAAAACCTTTTAAGGTTACATAAGTTAATTGGTTAGTTATGTTGATCATAACTTTTATTTGACAAGTTGTCAAAATTATTCATTGAAATTCTTATACATTGCTTTATTATTTCCTGTTTTTAATGGTTATAATTTACTCTAAACTATCCCTAGGATACTGAACTGAAAAGGCAAAGTAAACATTTAAAACTCAGGAAGTCTCTATATAAGGCACATCAAAACAAAAACTTCATAGGATGCACATTTAAAAAAAACAATTCAAAAGAACTAGTTACATGAGGAACATTACATAACAGTCATGCAGGATCATGACAACTAGAAATTCCCTATCAATGTAAGTAATCTTTTAGGCAAAGTCACTTCAATATACCTGCTTTTACTGTCACATGTTAATGTAATGTTAGTTCAGATTATAAATAAGAGAATTAAACTAAGGCCTTTCCAGACATCAAAGCACTGACCAGATCACCTTTAGAACAAGTTTCAATCTGATTACAGGGCATTTGGATGGGAAAGATAGAAACTGGTTTACAAAATTTTTCAAGGTTGTTACGTATCTTCTAAGAAAACATCTTGGCAGAATGGTCTGCCCTGTGCAGTAAATTAGAGGGTGGTTTATGATTATTTGGAACCAATAAATATTTCTCAAAAGATACTTTCTTAACTCTAATGATGATCATGCACTCCAAGAGCATTTTCTGGATTTCAAAACAAACATAAATTATCCACCATTATCACTATCTCCTTTTGAACAATAGATATTTTAAATAGGTATAAACATACATAATAAAATAAGAAGGGATAATTTAGGCACTGACTCATCCTCTGCTCAATGCAGGAATACAAAAGCATCCTTAACAGATGGCTGTCTGGCTGCTGTTGGAACTCATCTAATAAAAGGGAAACCACCACATCACTGGGAAACTGGCTCTACCATCAAACTACTCTTACTGTTACAAAACGTTCAGTTGCCCTCTGCCTTATTGAAACTTTAATCTATTCATTGTCCTGAACTCCAAAATGACAGAGAACAGATCTTCGCCTTCTTTCATGTGACATTATTTCAAGTATAATATCTTCCCCTGTCTCCTAAATTTTCCAAAATTCAAATACATATGATGTTCAGAACCAGACACAATATTTTAGATGGGGGTCTGGTCAAAGCAGAATAAAGTGGAACTTTGCAAGAACTAGTTTTTAAAAACTAAATAAAAGTACTTCTATTTAAGTAATGTTTTTAATGAAAATGAACAAACTAATAAAAACATCCTGAAATGCAGAGGAAGGACTAATACATATGCACACATGTATGTATGCATGTATGTTATAAACTGATTTTGTTGATGTGCCAGCTTATCAATAATAGTATATAATAATCCAGAGAAAAGCTCAGGTCTGTTTTTTTTTTTTTAAAGCCTATAGAAATACTTAATTAGTTGATTTTATTAATGCTGGAACACAAAGCTTATCTTCCAAAACCCAGAAGAAACAGTTCAAGATTCATAAAACAATTTAACAATAACAAATGGCACAATGTTATTATAAAAAAATACTCCATTTGTGAAAAATAATCTTACTGACTCCAAGATACTGATTAGCAAAACAATTATAAAAGTTTTAAAGAGCATTTGTCATGGCAGATGGCCAATACTATCCTCTCGCTCATAATTATTTAAATGGAAAAACACACACATTTTAGTTAGCAATTTTGCAAGTATAATCCTAAGCACAATAATAACATTATGATTATAGCATAGTAAATACAATTCTCTTCCTATGCTTCATTTGGACGCAGTTTGAATAGCAAACATGTATCCACCCAATTGTGTGATCTTCAGATGGATTGAATTGTAGTTCCTAGTACTTCTATAGCCATGATCAATTATCATATTGACTGGTTATGAGAAAAATTCTGGTTTGTATAATTTGAGTGCCAGGTTAAAAGGTGGTGAGTTTAGGTTTAGAATACAATTACAGTGAAAGGAATGATAGCGATGAGACTAATGTGGAATCCTGAGAGCATATATTAGCACTTGCATTATATAACTGCTGTTAGAAAAGCAAGATTGTTCCTAAAATTACTGCTCTGGTTACTGGCTGTTTTCTATTTCTCCACCTTATCTGCAAGCAAAACATCAAGCTATATAAAACATCTATCATTTTTATTTTCTAAGGATGCATTTGTTGCTTATCTTTCTTTTTAAATAAAGATAATACTTGGACCTGATACTTTGCCTTATAAACTGTCCAACTTTCTTTTTTTTTCAATTAAAAAGATTTCTTAATTGGTCAAAGATAGAAGAGAGCTTGGCAAGAACAGTTTCTGCAGTGACTTTGGCACCTACAGTTATCAGTCTACATAACAGAGAATGCCTCTGCAAACATAAACTCTTGTTTATAGAAAGCTAGAAATAGGACTACACTAGTCTTTTTCAAAAATCCAGGTAGTTTTTGTGTGAATTGTAAGTACCATCACAGAAAAAAAATGGTCACTGACTGAGCCTATCTAACAGTTATAAGTCTCCATCTAGAAACACTGTCCATTAGTAATATGAGAACAGATTCAGCCCACCCACTGCATATTCTCTGTATGCTTACCGACTTCAAATAATATTTCTATTTCCACATTCCCTTTAAAGTTCCATCACCTGCATATGACATGTGGCCTAAGAATATAGAGATTCAAGAATATTGCAGATATGCAAATAATTGATAATGAAAATTACAAAATCTTTGTTACAGAGGAAAAATATTGAGCTGATTAAGAAATGAAAAGCAATAACCTTTTCTCAGTCACATTGCCAGTACTAGAATTGGAAGAAAAGACTATTTTTCTTTTTTAAAGCATTAAGACTATTTTTTTTCTATACAAATAAAGAAGAAACCATCTTTTTCTCATCTCTATTTAACAAACAGAATCAAACTGTTTCTCACAAAACTTTTGAAGGCCACAGATGCAGAATGTAGCACCTTCCCCTGGAAATTCTGTTTCCATAAACTATTAGCAAAAATTAGTGTATGCTTCATAAAAAGTTCATGGCAGATTATGTGAATTTAATAAAAAATAATTACTGTACCTCACAGTGAAATCGTAGGAACAAGAAACCAATATAGTGGGATGAAATGGTGAAAACTGCAAAAGAAATAAGAGAAACACAATACATAAGTCTCAATACATATTTGTGGGGGTGGAGGAAAGGGAGAAAAAATATTTAGAAAGAAAAATTCTTCTGTAAAATAACAGTATTAGAGAGAACCAAATGAAATTATTATTTTGTATAAAAATCAACATAAAGTTGCTTTGGTGTAGCATCCATAATTCGTGCAATAAATTAAAATTTCAATTTAATATTAAATACCTTACAGATCCATCACCTAACGATGTTATGGTATGTGTCTCTAAGATACAGATTGACCATAAATTCTCAAATCACCAAAAATGCAATTAAAAATCCAAACTATTGAAATATTTAAAACACTTTTAAAACGTATCGCAGCAATGATATATACCTATGAAAATCTGTATGATTTCACAAAACACTTATGAGATATTATGTCTTCTATTGTTAACACCAAGACAGGAATTCTTTTTAATTACCAAAATAATTTAATCTGGATTCAATTTAACTTAATCAATTGGATTCAAGGATGAAAACTGGCAACAGAAGTTCTTATCATTTCACCCATTACAAAGAGTAGATTATTAATCATAGCCCTTGGCATAAACCGAAAAACTTAACAAAAGTTGCAGCAAAGATGGAGACCAAGAGCCAAACTCTACTACACTCATAGCTGATTTCAGCAACATTCACTTTAAACCAATCTTTTTCAAGCACATTCATAAAAAAGAGCAATTTTCCTCAGAAAGATTTATAGTACTAAACTTCTCTTTATTTTTCCTGCCTTAAATACTGAAACAAGAATGTCTAACAGAAATCTGAAATAAATTTCACGTTTCAAATTCTGAATACTTTCTGAATGTTTGCAAGTCTGTTTTACAATTAAAACAGCTGCTGAAATAGAACATTTCACATTCATTATGGTTTAGAATCAAGTTAGTTTTCACAGCCTTCATTTGCCAATTAATGGCTTGGATTAGGAGAGGGGTAGGATATATAATATCTTCACACTTTACAGTTTATTGTAACTCAGGTAATCTGGATGTCCAAACTCTACAATGGGCAACCGGACACCTAGCTTTAGTATGGTGAAGGATTGTTGGTAAGCAGTTTTCAAGCTAGCACTTACTAATTTGGTTTCAAAACAATACTTAACTAGCTTGCTAACAAAATATAGGGTACAGGTAATATTTGTCTTACAACCACTTTTTTCATACTTATGACTATTGCAGCATCCCCATGGTCATGTGATCAAAATTCAAATGCTTGGCAACTGGCATGTATTTATGACACTCCCACTGCCCTGGGGTCATGTGATTATCTTTTGCAACCTTCTGACAAGCAAAGTGATTGGGGAAGCCAGACTTAATATCTGTGTTACAATTGTAGAAAGATCGTAAAATGGGGCAAAACTCATTAACAACTTAACTTTGGGCTCAAGCGTGATCATAAATCAAGGACTACCTGTACTTCCTCAAATGGTTTACTGACATTATGACATGACTATTCCTACTGTCAATAGGAACAAGTTTGGTATAGTAGTTAAGGCTAAGGAGCCTGTGACTTCTATTTCTCCCTTAGGCTTGAAGCCAGCTAAGTAACCTTGTGCAACATTCTCTCAGACCTAGGAAGCAAGCAATAGTGGAAGCACTTCCAAAAACCCTTGCCAAGAAAACTTGACCAAGCAGTCTCCAGGAGTTAACCTTGATTCAAAGGCAATAAATAAAATAAAAATTAATAATTGTCTATTTAAAAAAAATAACCAGTAAAAGATGAAC
This sequence comes from Hydrophis major, assembly GCA_033807585.1. Lineage (NCBI taxonomy): Eukaryota > Metazoa > Chordata > Lepidosauria > Squamata > Elapidae > Hydrophis > Hydrophis major. The sequence continues at coordinate 321,877,397 of CM066328.1, read as the reverse complement.
AATGACTTTTCTTGACTATTTTACTGCCATCATCATCTTAGTATACTATACAATTGTTGTAAATATTTCTTAAAATCTACCCTGTTGCTCAGGTTTTACCTGATTTTAACATTTATTACTTCTGATATTATTATTTTGTATTTATCTTCTTTACTGACATTATCATTTTGTATGTTGCCTTAGAATTCAATCTGGTGAAGGATGGTCTATAAATATTTTATAATGTAAAACCCACACAACAGAAGAAGGAGACAGGGCCTGCTGAACATAAACGTGGAGCTCATCAAACGCTCTGCTGGGTTTTGTAGACTGCCTGTTTAGAAATGTAATAATCAGAAAAATATTAAAACTTACTTTCACTCTTCTTATTGCATATGTATGCCCAAGCAGACTGAACATAGGTTGGTGGGTATTTCTCAGGTCCCAGCCTTTCAAAGTGCAGTCAACAGCACCTGTTACAAGCAAGTTCTGATAAAAAAAAATGCACAAAGAGTTTTATTCTAAGAATACCAACAGCTCTCAAATTGTAAACCTAAACAACAGTGGCTAACAGAAATTTCAATTTGAGAAAAATTTTGGATTGCCAGAGATCCAAAGCTAAATTAAAATTGGGATTTCAGGGTGACTTTGGATCAGCTACTATCTGATAGTTCAGCTTATTTCAATGTTACTACATGATTACTACTACACCGAGAATAAATTAAGGAAAGATATAATATAAAGATAGGTATAAAGCTGTCAGTATTATTAAAATCAATTGCAAATGGAGAACAATCATAATCTGAAGCAATCTAAATCCTAAAATAATAAAAGCAGCTTCTCCGCTGTTTAAAAATGCACTATTTATATTTATTGTACCTGATCATATTTGCACCAATCACAACTTAAAACCTCAGCTTGGTGAGCAGGAATTATCACTGGGAGTCCTGGTGATTTTGCATCCCAAATCCGTAGAGTTTGGTCACCTGAAACAGACACATTAATAAATGAAACTTTATATAATATTTATACATTGTTTAGAAAGGATGGAGAGATAATTAACATATTTATTTAGAAAAGCTGTTTAGTTCATCAAACTGGTCACTTCATGAATGAAAAAGCACTGAACCCTAAAGGAAGAAGTTTAACATGTACATTTTAAAGAGGAATTAGTGCTATTAGCCATGTGAAGAAACTGATATTTTTTATTATTTTTGTTGAAATTTTAAAGAAATTTAATTGCGATTATGGATCACTATATAGCTATACATATGCTAGAAAAGATAACTGTATCAGGTATACAGTATATAATTCTGTGGAAAATATGCTATGAAAAATGAAAGTGAAGTAAACCATAAATTGAGTAAAATCATGTTAGGAAATTCAAGCATGGCCAGTTATCCAATTTTCAAGACTGATGTCGTACTTTGAAGATAGGCCAAGCCAGAAAAAATATTCCTCAAAAAATACTAATCTCTGCTTTATTGGTATAGGTCATAAGTTTCATAATTTCAGGGTGCTTCTGGACTCATGGCTCCTTGTTTGTCAAGACACTGTGAAAAACAAAGTGACTGAAAACATGTCTAAAGCAGTTGTGGCAAAAAAGGAGGATATTGTTGAACACTTGTAAGAGCTTAAATAGTACCGACAAGCATAGCAAATCAGCAATTAGTCTCTACATTTATTGAATCTTTAATTCCCACATGATGGCCTGCACAGCCTTTCAGGTAGGGATAGCAGACCAAAGTCCTGCAAATGTAAAAAAATGAATTTGAGGGTTTCCTTCAGATGAACTCAATCATATCTGCCCTAAGTTTGATCATGGCACTTGGTGGAGGAACCAAGCATCATTTTGTGGCATAACTTTGGATACTTTTGAACATTTAGAAATATCCTAGGAAGTGGATACTTGAACTCTGCTACCTGCAGATTCTATCCATGCCTCCTTCCCTCTCCCTTCAGTCAAATAGATAGGGTGTGAACAGCTGAATCCATGAGGTCATTAACACTTTTTGTGGGTATCATGGGATATGGAATAAATTCTATCAATGGTGGGAATGGAAAGGAAGGACCCAGAATAAAAACTAATCAGGATTTGTAGAATGGACAATTGAGGTTATGTATATAATTATAATTAAATATGATGGATAATACGATGGATATAAAACTAAAAGCACAGAAAACAATATAAATGTATATACTGGATAAGTTAACTGTATAAATGTATAAATATATATAAGATATGTATCGTATACTTTAGTATGTATGGCAAAAATGTTGCCAGGATGGTCACACTGTGTCCAATATTTTAATGGGTAACCAATAGAAAAATTTAAAATTTAAAAAAAAAATTGAAGAAGTATTAATGTTGCCAGTTTTGAAAGGAGCAATAATCTGCAGTTCTTTAAGATGTGATCACTAGATGGAGGAAGTGTGAAGAGTGAAAGTTTTGTCTGAGCCGGGTCAAGTAACACCTTTTAAACTGCCTGGAATTGAGCTGCTTGAATTGCTGGAGGATACATTGTATCCCTAAGAAGAGCGAAAAGCGGCGGAGAAGCTGTTAAAGGGAACTCTTTTTTTTTTTACTCTCCCACCCCACGGAAAAAGCAGAAATATTTGGATATATTAGACATTGAAAGTGGATTGCTTTGAAAGCTGAAGCTAAGAGACAAAGGGATTTTTGGACATTGAAAAATTTAAGAAATTGGAAAATCTCTGCTGGAGGTATGGATTTTTGATTATTTAAAATTGTCATTGCAAGTGGGAAGGGAGAAAAAAAAATTGGAGCAGAAGCTGAAAAAGGAGGAGATTGTCTAGAACGTCTTTGTGGATCCCAAAAGAAGATATATGGTAATTGGACCTCTTTGATTAAAAATTAATCCAGAAAGAGAAAGAGAAGAAGGAAGAAAAGTATTAACTTTTGGATTTTTTTTTTTTTAATTGCTTTTGATTATCTTTGATTAAAAATACTTGTGGTTGTTTTGGAAAAAGTTTCCCTTTTTATAATGGCATTGTTTGTGGATGAACTAGAGATTGAATATCAAAAATATAAAAAAGAAGATACTTTGGGCACTTTGTTTCAATTCTTAGAAATGGCGTTATGTTCTGTTGAAAAGTTGATTACGCAGCAGAAGGACTGGGACAAGGAAGAAGAGGAAGAAGAAGCCATCTTTGATGAACAATGGGTCCCTTCCGGAGAGGAGGAGAAAAAGGATAAGAAAAAGGGGATTTTAAGAATTATAAAAACAACCAAAAGAGAGAAAAATGAGCGAAAAGGTGGAGGCAAGGTTAGAAAGCAAAGGAAAAGGAGTAAGAAAAGCGATGGGAAAAAGCAAAGGGGTAGAAAGGGCAAGGAGAAGAATAAGCAAGAGAGAAAGGGGGGGAGGAGAAGCCTTAATGGGGGGAAGCAAGACCTAAAGAAAAAAAGTTTATTTAGAGACAATGGGTGAATTTAATTTAGATTAAAAGAGGGATTCTGGAGGGTATATAAGATTGTGTTTTTATGTAATTTTAGAATCTTTTAAACAGAATCCCAAGAAAGATTGTAATATGTAGTATTTCTAAGTTAGGGTAATGAGTTATAGATGTTACTCCAATTGGTGTACAGGAGAAGTATAGTAAAAGAAAAAAAAAGATGAATGGATAATTGGAAATAAAACAGACAAAGAATGTTGTTGAAAATGGTAATAAGATATGGAAGGATATATATGCTTTTTTTTTTTTTTGGATTTTGTATATTGATAAAAGGCAATAAAATTTTAATTAATAAATAATTTGGATGGAAAAGAGAAGTAGGGACAAGATATGAAGTTAATATTATATGAAATATTGATATTATAATCTGGAAATGTTATGCCTTATTGGTCTTTTATTATTATTTTTTCTTAGAAAAGAATTTATAAGCTGTTATGCCTTGATTCTTTGTGCATTGTTCTTATAAAACTGATAAAAATGGTTTTTATATATATATATAAAAAAGAAAATGATAATAAGATATGGAAGGAGATATGGGTTGAATATGATGTTTGAATTTGTGTCTGTGTAAAGAGTTTTAACCCGGGAACAGACAACCTTCAGAAAAGATCTTTTAGTTTTGTTTATGTTTTGTGTTTGTATGTTTGTGTATTGTGGTTATGGTAAAACTAACAAAATTTGTTTTTTATAAAAAAAAAAGGAAAAAAGAATCAATAAAACCTTGGAGGAATGTTAGATGAGAATAATTTAAACAAGCCAGAAAGAAAAGAATATGATGACTATAAAATGGATAAATATGGAAGAGAAATGAAATTGAATAGGAGTAAAGAGAAATAATGAGAAATTTGCTGGAAGATATTTGTGTGTCCATATGGAGATGGGATAAATTGGAATTATGCTGTATAAAAATAATGTTTTGTTTGACTTGTAAGGATTTACAATGTTAAGAGGTTTTATGTGTTTATGTATTTAATGGTTAATGATGTGTTGTTTTATCTTTAAAATTAATAAAAATTTGTTTCAAAAAAAAAAAAAGATGTGATCACTAGATCAGGCTCAGTTTGATGACTTTTTCCCTGTCCCCAATTTTTCCATTCTGGACATCTCACTCCAAGTATCTTGGTAGCATCACAGACTGTCTGGAAGGATATTCACCATCAAAAATTGAACATAAGTAACTGCCCACTTTCCATCCCCTTTTGTTTTCAGAATTGACAGGTATGGACATCTTGGCATCTAGAAAGGAATCTAAATCTGAGGGACTTTTATTCAAGCTCTTTATCAATATAGCCACTTAAATTTGTAACTTTCATTTTTAATGAGCACTTAATAGAATCTGCTGGTTCACAGCTGAGGTGGCAAAGCAGCTGATTTGTACACTGATCAGCTCCCATCTGGAATAATGCAGCTATTGTGTTGCTATTTGGGTTGTTCCAGATGTCCTCCAAACCAGGGGTCGCCAACCTTTTGGATCTCAGGGACCACCAAACTGATACTTTTAAATCCCGAGGACCACTAATACAATTTTTTTAAGCTAATATATTTAATATAATTTTTTAATGTTAAATATAAATTATACACACAGGTATACACATACATGTACATACATATATATATATATATATATATATATATACATATATACACATATATACATACATACATACATACATACATATACATATACGTATACACATACACACTTACTTATTTAATTATAACAAAAGTGTAAATGCTTAATGATAATAAAATAAAACGTTTTTGGAAGCCTCCCCCTACCTGGCACCTTCCAAAGAGACAGAAGAGCGGGCGGTGTGTTGTGTGTGTGTATGTGTGTCTGAGCTGAGGGGCCTTGGGGCAACTGCCGCTGGGAGAAGCAGAGGCAGAAAGGGGGCTTTGCTCTCCTTGGGGGGCAGCACCCCTTGGCTGCCATTCCAGGGGCCTGCAGAAGGACTGCCGCTCTTGGTGATTAATTGGGGAGGGGGGAGAGAAAGCATCTCTCGCATTACCAGGGAAGGAAAGGAGACGAAAGAAAGCTCACTCTTTCACTGAGACCTACAAAACACCAATCTACCATGTTCCAGGAGTTCTTCGAAATCATCAAATGCTCCCACTTGCAGTTCCCGTGCCTCCCGGCTCAGATCCCTGAGATGCACGCTCCCACACACGGCAGTGGCAACCTGCAAACAGAAAGGAAAGGGAGACAGAGCTGTGCACAGCTCTCCCCTTTTCCAGCCTTTACTGCCTCTCCCAACATCGAAGCCTCGGAAACGCAGGCAAAGCCGCCACAGTGGTAGCGCCCTAAGTTGCTTGCTTCTCCACTACTGCCTCCTCCTCCTAACTTAAACGAGCATGCTAAGGCAACTCAGGACACTGCCGCTGTGGCGGCTTTGCCTGTGTTTCCAAGGCTTCTATGTTGGGAGAAGCAGCAAGGGCTGGAAAAGGGGAGAGTTGTGCATGGCTGTGTCTCCCTTTCCTTTCCTGCCTGCACATGGGCGGGGGGGAGGAACGAGAGAGAGCCGGGAGCAATTCAAAGCTATAAAACTAATGGGGAAGAGCTGACAGCAGGCGCTGGGGGAGGGGATTGCTGTTGCCGCCGGTGAAGGAGCTGGTTGGCGCGTGCATCTCAGGGGCCTGACTCCGGGGTCCCTTAGAGCCGGGAGGCGCAAGAACTGCGTGGCCCAGATTAATTGCTTTTGGGGACCATTTCTTCTGCGGCCCACCAAAAATTTTCCATGGCCCACCAGTGAGCCACGGCCCACCAGTTGGCATCCACTGCTCCAAACTACCTTTACTTCTCCTTGTGCCCATCTCTACTCACTTGTGAAAAATAACAGTTTAACTTGCTAATTTTAACTCACCAGCCCTTACATTCAGGAGCAAAAAAAAAAAGCTCATGTCTATGTTGAGAGTTGACAATTACTTCTCTGTACCGAATTAGTTACAGTGTGGCTGGGAGCTTTTTCATCTCGTATTTTTTGGAACCATGTTCCACTGGTATTATGCCTATATTATAATTTATTAAAAATGTAAAAGGTACTTATCTTTTATGGGAATTTAAATCTGGTTTCATTTTCAACTCTTCAATAATTCTGATAGCCAATGATGGTTTTATTGAATCTGTACATTTTAAGCCATGATATCAAACTGAAATGTACTATGATACAAATTTATTGACTGTTTATCATTCTGTACTGAATCTAACAACAAGCAAATGAAAACTCAAGCAACTACCAAAATTCAAACAATTTATTCTACAATACTGAAGTGTATTTAAAAGGAAGATTAATACTTTAATAGAAAAGTATTTGAAAAATGGGTTTTTGGAGACCCGAATGAAGGAACACTGGAGAACAAATTGTGAATAGTGGCAAAGAATATTATTTTTCCAGTTTATTATTAATCCAGTGTGGGAATAAACATCAAGTAAAAGAATAGATATATTGTAAATATTTTAGGAACCCCTATTGGGGAAAAAAGATTTTGTTCTGGTTTTGCTTGTTGAAGAAAGTCATATGCATCAGAACCTTTGCCAGTGTTTACAGAAGCTGTCCTGGCAGGATATTATATAACAGGTTAACAGAGTTGCAAGGGACCTTAGAGATACGACAATGCTAACCAAAACAACAGCTTTTCACTGGCAGGCAAAACCAAGTAGAAGACCTCATTTGTTATATTGATCTGACCACTGTATAAAAATCACAGAAAAAGATGGTTTTATCAGGAAGCTTAGAAAATTCTAATGACATTATTTGTTTTCATATGAATGATGTTGATATGGCATTGTTTGCATTGGCATCTAAAAAAACAAAACAAAAAGAAAATGTTAGATATAGTAGCGTGGTTATAAATTACTGTAAACCACTGATTGATAAATTACGGGTTTCTTGTTCTATGAAATTTCTGGGCAACAGTTGATTCCATTTGCAATTTTGACCTTTACTCTGTACATCTATTTTTTATTGTCCCAATTTGAGGGAAAGAGAATGCCCCATCAAATCAGCTCTAGCATATCAGCTAGCTACTAAAACAGCTGCTAACAGCTGCCATAAAAAAAAATATGCTTGGAAATAGTTGGGGCATGTTGGCCAGGGATGAACAAATAATTTTCCCAAAGGACCACATGAGAAACTGGGACTGTTGTGGAGGGCTGAACCAATGTAACCTGATTTGATGCCTTCAAACTCTGTCACCTCAATTCCTCAGCTGCTCCAGGCAAGGGGCAAGAGTTGTGAAGGCTCAGAAAAGTGCTTTCTCTTCTCAACCTCCCTGTGGCTGCCAGCCAAGTGAAGCAAAACAGGGCAACTGCACAGAAGCAGACCCAACTTGGCTTCTTCTCCTGCCCACTATGGTGTGCTTATTTACATTTGATTTCTAATTTTTGACTGACCTTATGTGGGCTACACAGAGACAGTGAAAGGGCTGGATGTGCCCAGAGGCTGTAAAATGCCCAGTTTGATGTAGGCCTATGTAATTGGAATATGTGCAACTATGTAACTCTGTTCTTTTATGATCAGGAAATATTTAATAATAAACTATTGTACAGAATACTGTATCTATCATATACTGAAATCTCATTCCATAGTGATTGAGAAATCTAATGATACAGGTTATCCTCGACTTATGACCAAAATTGAGCCCAACATTTCTGTTACTGAGACATTTGCCCCACTTTATGACTTTTCTTGCCATGGTTGTTAAATGAATCACTGCAGTTGTTAAGTTAGTGACACAGTTGCTAAGTGAATCTGGCTTCTCTATTGACTTTGCTCATCAGGAGGTTGCAAAAGGGGCTCGCATGACCCCAGGATACTGCAGTCGTCATAAATATGAGTCAGTTGCCAAGTATCTTTTTGTTCACATGATCATAGAGATGCTGCAAAAATGGTCTTAAGTCACTTTTTTCAGTGCCATTGTAACTATACAGCAGTTTGTTGACAAATTGTACAACAGTTTGTCACTGTACAAACTGTTGTAAGTCAAGAACAAGCTGTACAAGTCTATAGTGGATCAAATATGCATTTCTTTGTTCATTTAGCATAACAATCATAATTTAATCTTAATACAGTTCAAGTGTATTATGTATTGATGAAATCAGTAATGGAAGATATGTATCCACCAGCAGAACCTTTTATAACCCCTAATCTTTGGCAATAGTTCTAAAGTTAGATCAAGAATTACATAATATTTAAAGTACTTAACTCTTAGCAGAACTCAGATCTTTAATAGATTAAGCTAGAATCCAATATTCAGGTTTCTAATTAAGCAAAAATATAGCCATGAAAAAACTTTTCACCCTTAATTAGTTTGTTAAAAATAATAATTAGGAAAAAATCAGGAAGAACTTTTTTAACAATGAAAAAAAAAAGATTATTGAGCTTTGGTCTAATGTTGGACATAGAATAAGAACCTATCTCCTAATTCTGAGTATGTATGCACATTCAACCACTTGAATCTCTGTCTCTGATTATTTAACCTCAGGGTCCTACAAAAAAGAAAATAGACTCCACAGGTCTGAAATCCAACCATACTTAACTGTAATCATAAAGCCCAGCAAAAGGTTTCCAAATTAAACTTGCTACTGTAGTTACCCAATTATTTGTGTCACTTTTCAATCATTTCTAATGTCTGGGGATGCTATCACATATATTGTTGTAAATGGAAATGTGACCAGTCAGTTTTAAATCAATATGTCAGTGCATCTGGCTATCATAACTGCAATTCCGACATAATGTTAACTTTCCTAATAAGCTGGCAAAGTCAATATGCTCCAACCTAAGCGATTTTTTTTGTCAACACTGCAAGTCTTGGCCCATTAGGTATATTAAAAATGTCTAATCTTTCTTGGATTTAATAGTCCATTCATATAAAAACAGAAGACCATTTTCTAGTCATATTTAATTGCCAATGATGAAAAATCAACACTCTTTGTCACCTAGCATTTTCAAAAGAAGCTATACTTGTCCTAAAATAACACCATACCCTATAGTATCCCAATTAAAACAGAAGCAGTACATAAGAACCATACTTGCAGAAGTGTAGATTTTTTCCCCTAACAATTTAAAGTCTTTGTTTGCCAATATCTTACATTATCTGCAGTTCCAGATACCTCAACTGTTAATTACTTTCCTACGTTGCACTGTGGTCATTAACATTGCTGTCAAACTCTTAAAATGTTAAGTACTGAACATGGAAAAAGAATTTAAATTACTCAAGAGCTAAATAGCTTGCAACTTCTTCTGTTTATACTTTCATATGAAAATTCAAAGACCAGGATCCATAACAGTAGTGGGAAATCTTTAGAAAAACATCATACCAATTTTAACAAAAGTAGTCCTCGACTTACAACCACAACTGAGCCCTGAATTTATGTTGCTAAGTGATAAATTTGTTAAGTGAGTTTTGTCCCACTTTATGACTTTGCCATATTTGTTAAGCGAGGGGTGTTGAACTGGCAGGCCATGGGCTAGATGTGTCACTCAGAGGCCATGCCCACCTCAGCTCCGCAAAGTGAAAAAAAAATTGCTATGTCATGTGACAGCAACATGATGCAGTGAGTTTGACATCTATGTGTTAAGCCAATCATTGCAGTTGTTAAATTAGTAACACAGTTGTTAAGTGAATCTGGCTTCCCCAGATGTTTGTCAGAAGGTCGCAAAAGGAGATCACGTGACCCCGGGATACTGCAACTGTCATAAATATGAACCAATTCTTAAGCATCTGAACATAAATCATGTAATAATAGGGATGCTGCAATGATCATAAGTGTGAAAAATGCTTGTTAAGTCATTTTTTTCAGTGCCATTGTAACTTTGAACTAAATGAACTGGTGTAAGTCAAGGACCACCTATATTATTGGGGGGAAAAGAGTGATGTGATTAAGTCATCTGAAGATATATGACAATTTCTTTTTTTAATATGCTGGAACTAACCCCATCTGAATTTACTTTAGTATATATGAATGAAGGCAACACTTACATTTCTAACAGCAAAAGTAATAGTTTGCTGTTAGGTCAAGTTTTTACAGGTCTTTGCAAACAATGGACCTTCTCAATTTCCCTTTATAGAGAAATGCCAGAATATTCCTCATAGTAAGCATCTACTTTGTGTATCACTTCATTTCAGAAAACTGTAAGATATATTAAGTACGGTGTTTTTATTTTATAAAGCAATGTTTTTACACCAAACTGGGAAAACCAATTGCAAAGGTGAGCTCAGTAAGTGATTGATGAAGCATCATCTGTACAATGTTGATTATGTTGTTCTCGATGAATCATGGATACATTTTTAATCTTCTTTATACAATATTCAATTTTGTTGTGCCAGCAGAGAACAGAAAGCATCCTTGTGTACAAATTAAACCCTTTAAGCTATCCGGCAGTTTTGTTGTTTATATCATTTCTTTAATGACATTTTCCACATGACTAGCCTTTTGTTGTCAGAGAGACAATGATCAGGCAAAGCCATCCTTCCAAGCTGATCTCTAGCTTAAAAACTGGTACTGGTATTATAATAGAATGATCTACACAGATTCAACAACTGTATTTCTTTATCAAGCTTTCCAATTCCAAACAAGAACTAAAGCAAGTGAGAAAGCACCCACAGAAATATAGATGATTGAATGCAGTATTAACAGCTCTGCAAAATGCTTTCCTCTTTCTGAACATATTTAATGCTGAATACACCTTAATTGAAATGCCATTCAGGCAAACCCATTATTTTTCTGCGCTGTAATCTTTTTTTCCCTTCACATCCATGCTTATGGCTATAATTTGCACAATTGCAAGGTTTTAAATACTCAGTCACTTTTTATTCATTTCCCTTTAAATTTTAACTTTAAATCTTTCTTTTAGATTTTACACACATTTGCTGACAATTTGATTAAGCACATTCTGCAGGAAACTGAAAGCACCTCACAAACTATCTAAAGCTGTCAATGTCATTTTAGAGTTTGCTATTTATTCACGTGTATTTTATTTACATCAACTTACTTTCCTCTAGAGAAGCATAAAGATATATCTGGAGAAGCACTGTGGCAATCTATATATATAAAAGCGAAAGACCATCATGCAGCAGCATTTACGAAATCTCCAGAACCGTAAAGCCTACAAACTTGAAATTTGGCATGTATGTTCATCTTCACTTCTAGGTGCTTGCTAAGAAAGGATTTTTCAAAATGATCATCAGATCATTAGTAGTTCTTAATATAATAATAAACATGCTCTGATGCTAAGGAGTTCTACTCCCCCTCCCCACCTGAAAAGAACTCTGTTCCAACTGCCAGTTGCCTCACATTCTGTTACCTTAGCAACTTCACAGCCATTTGCACCACTCAGGGGTGGTGGTCTATATCAGAGGATATAGACAAACCTCCAAGTCATTGCCTCAATGACTCTCCAAAAGGATGTCCAAACAGGAAGCTACTTTGGCATCAAAGTTTGTAATATTTTTATTACCCACCATCCAGTCAGATCTGAAGAAGTTCCTTGGATGAGAAGCAAAATATCTTCAAAGAAAAACCACAAAGTCTAGTTGTCTCCTTAAAAAAAGCACTTGTTATTGTAAAGCTTGCAGTATTTTGATTCAGTTTATAATTATTAGTTATTGGTTTAAAATGTTTATGTTAGCATTTTGGAAAACCATTTATATACTTGCCATGGTGTGCTAATTGATGTGTTATAATTTACATAATGTACAGTACTGCTGTCTGCACTGTTTTTCATTTATTGTAATTCAATTTTTTAAAATGTATGCTTATGTTCTTTCTGATAGCAACGTGTTATACAGCATTTGAATAAAATCAATGGGACCCAAATGGTATAGCACTGGGTTACTTAAGAGACCCACTTACATTACCTGTTTCATTAGGCAGGAGAGACATGCTCTTAGGTCCCATCAGCTAAGAAAAATCATGTGATGGGACCTAAGAGAAGAAACTTTTCTGCCATGGCAGCTGCCCTTTAGAACATCATCCCCAAGAGGTTAGACTGCCTCCGCCCCTGCTGGCTTTCATAAAATCCTGGCTTTACCAATGGACATGGGGATCTGGAAATGCAGGAAGGCGACAGGGTGGTTATATAGAGTGTTATTGTTAGATGTGATTACCTCAGGTATGAATTTTATTATTTTTATGATGGTTTTATATGCTTTTTCTTGTTTTTTTTAAATTGTATTATTCTTTTGTGTGTGTGCTTTTTTAGAAATGCATTCTTAAATATTAAATTAGTAATGTTTGTTTTAATTGTTCATAAGTTGCCCCGAGATACATATATGAGGTAAGTGACTATATAAATTCAATTCAAGTCAATTCATAAATATAAAGGTAACTACAACCTGGCCTTTGTGATGAGCCAAGTCAAATAAATTGTCAGCAAAATAAAACACCTGCAGATATTATATTATATTTTGTGCACTGTATCTTAGCTTAACTTAAAGCTAAGAATATATAAGTGGGTTGGAATCTCAAGACTCTATTCTTGTGGTTTTTTGGTTGTTGTTTTTTTAAGTTTTAGATCTTACACAGATTTATTACATGTTAACATGTTTACTTAAAAACAAAGATTTGTCTTGGCATTCCCAAGCCCTTAGGCATGGCTTAAGTAGCTCCCTGGATTCTAGCCACTGTCAACATTAGTGACCAGATAAGTTCCTATCAGATATCTCAGTTTCAGACTAGAAGCCTCATTTCTTTTTTTAAAAACAGTACAAAGACAAAAAAAAAGTATATTGTGCTTTTTCAACACTTACCAATCAGCACTAAGGAAATAATTAATCTCTTTTATATTCCCTTCTAGTCCAATTTATTTATTCTATAAATTAACTGAGCTGATAGACAATATCTGTTAAAAAAATATTCACTGTTGAAATGGCTCATTACAGCACATCTACAAATCTTTGGGGAATTTTCTTTCTGAGCAAAATTATAACCAGAGTATACTACTATATGACAACTAGGCACCAGTTTAGAAACCAGGAGACTGTGTGCTCTGGCCCTGTATTAGGCATGAGCAAGTTTCTCTCTCTTAGCCTTAGTAAGCTACAAATATGCCAAGAAATCTGCAGGAATTTGTTCAATCAGTCACCAGGACTCAACATTACTGACTTATATTACTCAACATTACTCACCATTTGTTTTGTGGCTGTTCAAAGTTACAACAGAACTGAAAAAAGTGACTTATGACAGGATTTCAAGTTATGATTGTTGCAGAGTCTCCATGGTCACATGATCAAAACTGAGGCGCTTGGCAACTGGCATGTATTCATGATAGCTGTACTGTCCCTGGGTCATGTGATCACGAACCTTCCCAGCTAGCTTCCGATAAGCAAAGTCAATGGGAGAAGTCAGATTTGCTTAATGACTGAATTACTTAACTTAATGACTGCATACTTAACTATAGCAGTGATTCACTTTACAACTGTGGCAAAAAGGTCATAAAATGAGGTGCAACTACTTAGCAACTGCCTCACTTAGCACTGGAAATTTTGGGGTCAACTGTGGTCATAAGTCAAGGACAACCTATCATATATTCAGGCATGGGTAGAATGAATGGAGACAGTCTTAGTTGGTGACTTTCAACTCTTTATTGCATAGTGACTTCTAACTTGTATAACAACAACTCTACTTATATAGGTAATGCTAATGTTAAATAACCAATAGGAGCTTGTGAAATGCTAGCTCCAGTACCAATAAGAGTCCTTCGTTAAGGGCCAATCAGATTCTCAGAACCCGACCAATCCGATCTAGCCGCTTAACACCCAATCAGAAGTGCAGGGCCAGAACCCTGCACTTTACCTCAAGCTTGCCTTTATTCAACTATTTACATACATAACACAACCTGTAATTCAAAAGACATTTCCTACTATATTTATCAAAGTAAAATGTTCTCAAAGTAAACTTGTTAAAGCTGAGTTGCTCTATTAATTCAGTCACTGTAGCTCTGTAACTGCAAGGTACAGCAAAACCTTAAAAGCCTTTTGTAGCTCAGCCAATCTGAACACACTCTTGTTCCCAAAAAACCTATGGCAACTGCAATAAGTATTGGCATGGAATACCAAGGTTACAAAACAGCAAAAGTCTTTAAAACTTATGAGATTTGCCAATGTATTGAATTTTATTTTTCTGATGTTTTTTATTAATAAAAAAAGATTCACCTAGTTAAATATTCTCTTCTTAATGAAGCTATCAAATGAGGAAAAAATAGTACAGTAATATGACTATTTCACTAATCAATTTTTTAAATGAAAATGTTCGAACTAGCACAGGCAAAAAAGCATTTAGTTTTTCCTTCACACCTGAGCTGAGCTTGATTGCAAATTTTTGTCTCCTACTTATTAATGTTGTTGTAGATATTCAGATTATTCTAATTTCTGTAACATAGATATTTGTTCATCATTATTACTATATGTTATATTTCATGTCTGTATTATATAAGTGTATATATATCTAATACACACACAAATATGCACTTTTCCATTTTATACATGTAAAATCTAATCATACATAACAACTCATGCACACAATAAATATCTCAGCCAACTTAAATTTTTTTAGAACATAATTAGATGATAAGTGGAAAATTCACAGAGCAATTGGATTATTTAGAAATGGGGTTAGCTGAAAAGGTGCAAATTAAAACTGATAGGAAGACTAGGAAGTGACTAGGAAGACTTTTCTAGACAATAGCTTGTTTTCTAGAAGTAAAAAAATGTAACTTGTTTAATTTGTTGAACAATACAAATACCTTACGATGATGAACAGTACAAAATCCTTATGATAAAAGCAGCAGCTAACTATCCTTTACATGTACCCCTATTACATGTAAAGCGCCAGAGTTGTTCAAAATTCCTAATGAAGCTGTATTAAGACTTGTCTTTGGAAACTAATACAGAAGACAAGGTCAGTTAAACAGAATGTTTTTTAATGCTGCACATAACAATTCTGGGCATGATATGACTTTCACCAGGAGCCAGGGGGACCAACTAAATAGTGGCTTATGAAGTAGAACAATATGCACATTGCCTGCAGTTCAAAGAAACAAGCAAAAAGATCCAAAGCAATGAGACTCAGTTCCAAACAATCATGCTCAAAGTAGATGCGTTACCAAAGTGTTAAATGGCATAACATTTGAAAGAAACACTCAACTGACCTCTCTTTTTAAAATACAGAAATGATCATGCTGCTACTAATCAGACAGAGCTATTATTCTGCTTCCACTCATAAAGAAGCTCTACAACCTGCTGAATTGTAAAAACAACACACTCATACATACACTGAAATCTTTCCGAAACACAATCCTGTTGATTATTTTAAAATTAAACATGCTGACAATGATTAATTCATTAGTTGGGAATAAATAAAGGCAGTTCAGAGGCCCAGCACTTCAGCCTCAGGCTTTTGTATTTCCCCTCCTTTTTTTTCCCTTTATTCTATGCAAGAGGAGAGCAAGAGCTC
The DNA here is from genome assembly GCA_033807585.1 of Hydrophis major. Taxonomy (NCBI): domain Eukaryota; kingdom Metazoa; phylum Chordata; class Lepidosauria; order Squamata; family Elapidae; genus Hydrophis; species Hydrophis major. The sequence continues at coordinate 321,861,493 of CM066328.1, read as the reverse complement.
TTTCTCTTTTAGTTTATAAATTAGCTTTAATCATAGGAAATTAAAGCAAGATAAAACAATGGTTTTATATTTTGCTTTATTAACCAAGCCTAGCTAGAACAAGCCACTTAATCAAATCTGAATCCAGCCCTCACCATTTTTGCAATGGGATAAACACACCTCTCACAGCAGTTCAATTTATTTGTTAAATATATTCATTGCCTTTTTAAATTGCACCATTTCTACCATTTTCTTTTCTAAACAATAGTTCTGCTGAAGTAGTTTAAGTTAGTTTAAGTAATTTAAGTTGTGTTAACAGTGACTGACCCAAAACCATGGGAAATATTTTTCCTGTGCAGGAAGTCCTCATTTAATGACCACAATTAGGACCAGCAACTCAGTTGTTTGCCTGAAGTAGCCATAAATTGAAAATGTGAATTCAACTTTCCATTGCTTTACAGACTTGCAAAGGTTGTAAATGGAAGGGCTGGTAGCAAGGTTATGTTTTCATCAGCATCATAACTGTGAACCGTCACTAAATGAGAACTAATTATAGTAAAATATAAATTTGAAGTTCTGTGTCCCCAATTCTCACCTAACACCCAACCCCTACACTCAAAAGCAGAGATTGTATAGAAGAGGTCAATAACCTGGAGAGAATAACTTCCAAATCCCTGGCGATTATGCTGTGATTTATGGCTACTGCAATCCAAACACCTGAAAAGCGTTTAGGATGGCAATCACTGCATCCAGTATTACTACTACTACATTATCATAAACAATGTTTATTTATGACTAAATAGCTAGGTAAATGGTTCAAATCACAGTATGACCAATTCATGTGCAGCTCTTCTACTTCCAGGAGCTACAGTCCAATGCTACACATACAAACCTACAGGTTCCAAATAATCTTTGTGCCTTCAAATCCGAAGGCATAATCCTAAAGTATGATAATATGCTCCAAAAGGACGGCTGAGCTATGGTTTTCATGAAATTTATTTATTTATTTATTTATTTATTTATTTATTTATTTATTTATTTATTTATTTATTTATTTATTAATTATTGCCGCCTATTCGCCCATGGAGACTCAAGGTGGCTTACACAATGTAAAATCATATTTAAAACAAAAAGTAAAAATAAAAATCAATAAAAATCAAATAAATTAATAAAGTACAATAAAATAAAATCTGGAAAAAAATAAAAAAAAATAAAAAATCACCCCTCCCAACTCCCACCCCCCCACGACAGCAGATCACACTAACCATTTGATGGGCTCCATCCCGCTCTAGGTTCCCCAGGCCGGCTGGCAAAACTAGGTCTTCAGTGCCTTCGGAAAGAGTGGGAGCCATTCTAATCTCTGGGGGAATGATATTCCAGAGAGAGAGAGAGCCACCAGAGCCAAGCTGTTCTTCTGGGTCCCACCAGGTGCATCTTTCTCAGGGATGGGACCCACAACATTCCCTGCCTCCCCACTCTAATGGGTCAGGTAGATGTGATTGGCAAGAGAGGTTTCCTCAGATAACCCGGTCCCAAGCCATGAAGGGCTTTAAAGGTGACAACCAACTCTTGAATTGCACCCGGAAGCAAATCGGCAACCAATGCAGCTCCTGCTGGAGAGGTAACACATGTGCATACCAAGGTCTGCACAAAACCATGCGGGCTGCTGCATTTTGCATCAACTAGAGCTTCCAGATGCTCTTCAAAGGGCAGCCCCACGTAGAGCGTGTTGCAATAATCAAGACGGGAAGTGACTAAGGCATGAGTGACTGTGAATAGGGACCGATGGTCCAGGAAAGGGTGCAATTGGTGCACAACCCGCAATTGCGCAAAGGCCCTCCTGCCCATGAATGCCACCTGCTCTTTGAGCAGGAGTCGTGAGTCCAGGGAAACCCCTAGATTACGCACAGGGTCTGTTTGGGGTAGTGCCACCCCATCCAAGACCAAAGGTGGCAATTCTCCCTGAAATGGCTTGAACACTGTTCATAAAGACATTAAGGTATTGGATAAAGACACCCATTCAGAAATTTATAACTTTTTGTAGTGCTAGGAAGATGAAAGAAAGTTGGCAAGGCAGTAAAATGCCAGAGATGAAATGACAGCATGAAAAACTGCTATTGATTCACTTGATTAAAGCAGTTGCTGATCCATGTAGAGGGGCCATGAATGTGTAGTTAAAAGATAACAACTGAGCCTACTCTTTAATTATAGCCTACACATTCTTTATTTCTTCCACTATTTAAATATATACCACCATCTGCTGGACAGAATTTTAGAACAATCGAATGTAATTGGAGTGCTCCTACTGCAAATAAATAGAAATTGCAGCATTTACCTGAGGTAGAGGCAAAGCAGCCAGGGACATGTGGAGACCATATGGTGCTATAAATGACACCTTCGTGGCCTCTGAATGTGCGCAGTGGTCGTCCCACTTCAGGATCCCACTAGGCAAAATGTAAACAAATAAAGGATAATTGGTAAATCTATTTTCAGGATATAGCTCCCACTTTGCAGATTATCAGACTGAATTTATTTTTTTAAACAAGCAAACAAAGCATAAGCAATTATTGTCATGAAACAAATATATTGCTTTCCCACAGAATTATTTCCTGATGTAAAAATGTGCATCTAAAATTTGCCAAAATGTGTACCAATAAAACAGTTTTAATTTATGCCTTTCTGAAAATAAGCTGCTGCTTTGGTTTGCTTTTCATTTTAAAAACTGGGGTGCATCTCTCTCTCCCTCTCCCTCCCTCCCTCTCTCTGAAAGAAATAGAAATAAACAGACTGGAAACACTGAGAAATGTAAACACAAGATGGGTCTCTGTGTGTAACCACTGGAACTTCAAATCTGGGTTGTAAGTAGCTTTTTCAGAGTCTATTATAACTTAGATTGGTCACTCAGCAACTAGTCATAAGTCAAGAGGTACCTGTACTTTTAACTATCAACCTCCCCGGTTTAATAATTTAAAGACCAATCACATATGCAAGTCTTGATCAATTGGAAGTTTTGTTATGGAAAGAAATACATCCTGCAACGCATCCCACTTGATCAAATTAACTCATGAAATATTGTAATGATGAAAACAAATACATTTCTCACTTTAATTGTCTATTTTTAACTAATATTAATTTAAACAAAAGAAAGTAAGTCATCATCGGAAAAAGAAAAGAACAAAAATCATGTTGAGAGTATTATTTTAGAATGTCAAACGAATATGCAATTTAAGTAAGCTGCAGTGCACACATACCAATTTTGCTGTTTGATCCCATGATCCAGATACTATTAACTGATCTCCTCTGGTTTGACTCCAGTCAACACTATAGACCTGTAAATATTAGATACACTTTTGCTTGCTAGTACACATTAGATAAACAATAAATAGAGCATATCTCCTATCTTACTACTGAAAGAATATACTGGATATACTGTGTAAGAAGAAGATACACTATATATCAAGGTTCAAGTCTGAAAAAATGAAAACTAATAACAAAAAAGAAAGCATTTCTCTTTTAATAATATGCATATTAATAATCCACAATTTATAAAGGAACAGAGATTGTGAGACATAAAATTGTTTATGCACGCATGTGCATTTATATTCAAATATATTTGTATATACATACATAGATGTGTGAGTGTTTGTGTGCCTATGTAGGCAGTGTGTGTGTGTGTGTGTATGTGTGTGTGTGCTGGTTGGTACATCCTTTTATTTATTGCATTGTAATAACTGTAATCTTTACCTTCACTTTTTCTTCCTAAGTTAGAAAATTAAGACCCAGTCAACTGAAAACTACTGAAAACTGTATTTTTCGATAATATTTCAAGAATTCTTTTTGCTGGGAAGAATGGATCTATTTTATTGCTTTCTACTCCCTCAATTATAGTTTTTAAAAGCATTGATCCACACACTGCTCACTCTTATTTTCTGCCCAGCTATTCTTGAATTCGCACATTTCTTTTCTATTTTTCTAGTACTTCATCAGAAAATAATTTCCAGGAGAAAACCAGTCTCTGTTATAAAAACTAGGTTACCACTGGAAATATCCCAGGTCAGATACTCATCTACAATTGGTGTAGCATGGAAAAATTACACAAGGCCATGGACTATTTTTAAATTTACTAAAAGATAAATGTGGCTTCCAAACAGGATCCAATTAGCTCTAGTATGGTGTGTCAGCTTTTTAAATGTATGATTCAAAGATTGACACTGAAACACTATGCGCCGGGCTATCGTCCAAGGATAGTCAGACTAGATGACCATTTTATCAATTAACTGGGCTGCCCAAAACAAAACAATGCTCTTTTACCCTGGGACTAGATTCTGTTTTTTTAACCTTTTTTTTATTTTCTTAGATATGGTCTTAATACTAATCAATTAATAAACTATTACTATAAAACAAAACATCTAATGTTGTAGACGAGTCAGAATATTTAATTTTCAGCAACTGAACATATAACTCAAAATACTAATATAGCAAAAGCCTGATGGCACTCACTGCTTACGAACCTCCTCTTGTTAAGTGCTAACCCTGAGGGATTGCAAAAAAATATTCCTGCAGAATATGTGACTCCTGTTTAACATAGTCACTGTAGGAGAGGAACCATCCCAAATATTTATACTACTTATTTTAAGTTTATCTGCATCAACTAACTCCTGCTTTTGATTAGGTGGGCAAAATGGCCATAGAAGTTCCTTCCCTGCCTTTTCCGGTGCAAAATAAGGTGTTTTGCCCATGCCACAACAATTGGAAGCAGCTGATGAAGAAGCCACTCATGTCTGGAAAAATACATTAATTATTTAAATAATTTCTTTTGCAATTATACCTGTGAAGCAGGTTTGAAAGGATTTGTACAGCCCTGCAGTCTAGAAGTCAGGAGATTGTGACTTCTAGTCCCCCATCAGATACTAAAACCAGATGGATGATTTGGGGCCAATCATTCTCTTTCAGTCTACTTGCGAAAAGCCTTACAAGAAACCTGAAGGGACTTCTCCAGGCAATTGTCAGGAATCACACTGACTCAAAGATGTGTGTGCGTGTGTGTGTGTGTCTTTAACACTAAGATGGGCAACTTCTAGTTGACTCTAGCAAAAACCAACCCTTCACTCAAAAACATCACCCTGCCCAAAAGCCTTTTCTCCCAAACACTCCTTACCCTTTTAGGCTTACCCTCTTTCTATAAAGAGTGTACATGCCATATGAAAACCTTCAGGAAATGCTTGAAGCTAATTCAACTGGACTTTGAAATGCCCTACTTCTATCACAGAATGACAAAAGATATTCCAATGTAGAAACAGACTATTCAAACCTCACCAATAGTAATCTCACCTTAGAATTATGAAAATTATGAAGATAGAACAATTGGTCTCAAAACATTTTGCAGACCTCTAGAGAAGGTATACTTGGATTGCTTCAAATTTTGGCTATTTTAAGATTCTAAGTTTGCTACAAAGACAATGAATACATTTTTATGTTAGCTTCTCTTATTAATCTTGGGCGCAGGGGGGGGATCAGTATAGTTCTACAAAGTGATAAACCTATAAATTCTGCAGAGTACAGAAAATTATGTATAGGAGGGCCAATAATAATGAAATTATTTTATATGGCAGAAGTTCATACAATATAAAAATACCACAATCTTTCTGGAAAAAGAAAAACTAGTGTAATTTCTAGATAAAACAACCTTTTGAAGTGTTTCTATAGTTACTGTAATACCTTAAACAAAAAATACAAAAAACCCTTTCAATTTTTCCACAATAGAACAGAATCATTATGTTACATAATACTCAAAAATCATTTCCATTGATCTCAATCTCAAAATTGCTATTCAAACAGGGATGCAAGATTTGTAAGGATAATATACTGCTGGACAGAACATTGCAATTTCCAAAGGACATTCTGCTTGTTTGTTTTTCAGAATGTCATTAATTTTCTCCAATAGTATTTATTCTTTTTAAAGAAAACATTTTAATAAAGGAAAGATAAACAAGAAATGAACAAAAGCAATAGCAAGACAAATCAGAGAGATTATTCAATCACAGTTCATAGAAGTGAAAGAAGGTTCTTGTATTTTTAAACTTCAACTTCTATTTTATTGATTAAACAAAGGATTCCTCTTTGAAGAGTCTATCTTGTTCTAGAGAAAAATGACAATATTTAATTATACCTCTTGAGTGTGTTCTTTATAGACCTGTAAAGGACCTGCAGGTTTTTCTGTATCCCAGATTTGTAAAGATCCATCTCCACTAGACGTGACCAGCACATGTTCATTGTTTTCACTCCACGTCACATCAAATAGACCATCATTCCAGTCAAAACTAAACCAAAAGGGAACATATTAATTCATGACAAGAATATATCATGTAATATAACTGGGTACTATTTAAAGATACAAAATTTTATGTAATGACTCAGTTCACCTAACACACAATCTCAAAACAAACATTTACATCTCACACAAAAAAATATGATGTAGGTCTGGGGGGAGCCTGGAATGAAATTTTTAGCAAGTCATAACATTTCACTGAGCTACATTCACTCAGCTTAACTCATCTTACACAGAAATTATGAAAAGACAGGAATCCTCACAGATTCAACCCTGAGTTTCTTGTTTAAACAATGAGTGTATGTGTGTGCTGATCAGTGGTGGGATTCAAATTTTTTTACTACCAGTTCTATGGGCATGACAGTGGAAGGGTACTGTAAAATCTCCAGTCAGAGGTGGGATTTGCCGGTTCTCCGAACTACTCAAATTTTCTGCTACCGGTTCTCCAGAACTGGCAAGAACCTGCTGAATACCATCTCGGTGTTGATGACACACTTTTAACATTCAGCATTTTAAAAATTATTCTGCTAGAAACAAACAGATCTAACTTTTCCTGAAGTTCATATCCAGTTTGTCTTGTTCAAACTTATTGTCAGTGGGGCCATTGATACATAAAGAGTAAAGGTAATAATGAGTCACCTTGGAAAATTCCACGTTTAATATCAATTTTTAATTTTTCCCTATTAGTGATCAACTTTGATCACCAAAACTTCTTTGAATTATTCATATATTGTTGAATATTGTACTAACTCCAAAAATTTTGAGATATTTCTCAATCCAGCTATGTAAAGCAGAATCAAATGTTTTTAATAGTCTATTCAAGCCATAAAGAAATGTGTTCTTTTTCTCAAATTCTTTAAAATCAATTTGTTGATCAATAATTACTCCTTCATTCTTCTCAAATTTTAGCAGAATCCTTGTTTTTCTATATAGAGTAAATCATTTCTTTTCAAATAGCTGTAAAGTTGATTTACAAGGCTTCCAATGAAGATGTCCAACTGAGCAAAGCTTTTTCAATTTACATATGTTGGAACTGAGTTTCCTAAGTTTTAGGACTCTCTTCTCCATGAATCACCACCATAAGATTCTCCATAAAGTGGCAGTTTGCAAGGAGACCCTGGACCAGTACTGAACCAGTAGTCAGATAAGTCATCCATAAGCTGGGAATTGGGGCTGAAACCACTTTGTTGTTAAAAAAGTAATTGTTCTGGAATTTATTTTTTGAATGGACAATTAGTCATGCCTTTCACTTCTTAAACACTTTGCTTATTATCTTTACTATTTCAGTCACAATCTGTTTTATCTTTTTAAAGATCTGCACCATTTCTGGGAGATCATTATTGTTGAACAACAAGAGGTAAGCTAAAATAAGGAAGCATGGAGTACTTTTTTCTCTCTTATTTTGATGGAGAAACATAAAAATTGAAAAACTTGTGATTTACTATATTCATTTGCATGAATTTGTCACTTTCATTTGATGTTGGGATGTATAATTTGCATTTTTGGATTGTTCCTTGTGGGAGGCTGAAATTTTCCAATTTTAATGGATACTGATTGGCCAGAAGGTACCAGTTCATCTTCAAAAAGCTTTTTTAAAATATGTTTTTTCTTTGACCACAAGAGGGAACTAAAGAACAGAAGAAGATGAAGCAATATAAGAAAAACAGACAAAAATTATTTTGGAGTATTTAAACAAAACAATTCATTTTATAGATCAACTATGTTCGAAAAATGTCATGACAGAGGAGCAAAAGGAACAAATTACTTAAGTATTTGGAAGAAAGATGCGTAATCCAGAGATGCAACCAAGTGTAGGTGTTTATCAAACCACTGAGGCTACAAACAATAAAATATATATATTCTAAAACCACTAGTTGATGGGAATATGCATCCACCTTGTTTACTGAAGAATCAAGTTCCTATCTTCTGAATGCTCATTGTTTTGCAGAAGGACATTATGAGGACATCCAGTTTTATACATCCCTGTCACTACTAACCATAAGAGATACAGGGAATTGAAGCTAGATTTTTTTTTTTTCAAGTAATTGCTGACAACTAGAAGTTAATGTTGTAGGATTTTATTTTATTTTTTTGCCTTTTTTGTGGAATCAATGTAGGCAAGTTTCATGTGCAATGTTTCTATGAAAGAAGAATCTTCAAATTTGGAAAGTGGGGAAGTGGTTCAATTTCCTTTTTCTGTCTTGAGTTGACTTTTGTTTTATGGTTTTGGAGTATGTGTGTGCTATAAACATCCCTCTACAAGAAAGGATAAATGCAAGTAACAGAAAATTTAAAATTATTTAAAATTATTTAAAATTATTTTATTTAAAATTAAATAATTTTAAATAATTTTAAATTTCCTGTTACTTGCATTTATCCTTTCTTGTAGAGGGATGTTTAAAATTAAATCAAATTAAAATTATTATTTAAAATTATTTTATTTTTTGTTAAATTAATACTTCCACAGTTAAGATAAAGGTAAAAGACATTTCTAATATTTCTAAATCAGCAAGTAATACTGTACTTACAAAGGTCTGATAGGTATTTATTGTCTTTGTCCATGGAAGAGAAAGTGTTCAATAATTTAAAAAAAAAAAACCCACCCCATTCCATGCCCAAATTGCTTTGCAATATATTTCACCAAAACAATATGCATCAGAAAGTCCTTGGAAAACTAGAAAAAAACTACATTCGCTCCTATTTCAATATTTCCCTGTTGAAATAATTTTATTTTACAGAAAGAATTTTTCCTATAGAGAAATTTCTGTAAAACAAACAAACAAAAAAGACATGAAGGATTTCTGAATTAACATTCATATTTGGACCCCAAGACCCACCACTGAGGTTTGAGACAAAATTTGAACTGGCAATACCCTTCACAAAAACTTTAATATTATCGTGCATAACAAAAATGTAGACATTCATAATTTTCCAAGATTGCACTAAACCAAATAAAATTTAGAAGGTATACATCTGTGTTGCATCAAAAACAATTCTAGTTGTTTTAGGAAGCTTTTACTTCCTAAAAATACAGTTGACATGTTTTCTTGAGGCTTTAAAGGATTCTGAATTGTTCTATTGTCAATACTTCTTTCAACTCCCTTTTATTCAATACTACTCTATTAAATCAATGCACAAGAATTTAGTAGTATAAGTGTGCTTGATAGTTTTATTAAAATTACATCAGAATATCTAATTCCAAAAGCACAAGATTATGTAATAATTATTTTTATTATGAAAAAAACAAAATACCTCCTGAAAAGATGAAGTCCAGCTTCATTTTGTTCCAACACCACTAGAGTTCCACAACCTAAGATTGAAGACAATAAAAACACTAAAAACAATGGTTTACAGCACTGGTGTCAAGCTCGAGCATGTCATGTGATGTATCTTGATGTACCACAATGTTTTTTGCCTTTGTGGAGCTGGGGTGGGCGTGGCCTTTGCAGATCTGGGGTGGCATGTGCATGAGACATCTAGTCTGTAGGACATCAATTTGACACCCCTGGTTTACAATATAATATGAACTAATTTAGAGTAAGATTCTTGAAAACTGCTGAACTTTGGGAACCCCTTTCAGAAACACTGAAGCCTACCTTACAGCCTTGTCAAATTATATCAATTTAACATAGAAATGCTACTCTGACTGGCAGTGCTTTTTTAGGGTGAGACGTCTTTTTCATCACCTATTGTTTAACTTTTTTAACTAAAGATATTATATACAAATTATGTGCTCTACCATCTTCTTTTCCAAAAGATGTACAGGATACACTCCGATGAATTTTACAGTTAATAAGCTTCCAGAGACTAAATATAAAAATACATCTCTATAGCATGGATTGTTAAGCAGAATCAGTGTTACCTTTTAGTGCCTTCAAAGTTGTACATTTCAAGAACTATTTTGAAAGCTTGATATAGGAAAAAGAAGTAGGAAGCACTTTCAAATAAACATTTGAAGAGATTTTTGACTTTAGGATACAAAAAATATAATGGTCACAACTTCAGATATAGTTTAAAATAATGTAGACCTTATGGAAGGAATAGTTGAACACTTAACGGAAAAGAAACAAATGAATCCTGGAAATGTGAAAATAATGAGAAAGAAAGAAACTCAAAATAAGCTGGCTTTGATTCTGTTTGGTGAAAGAGAAGGCAGAGGGAAACTGACTGATTTCAAGGTTCTGTTTTATACCTCACAATAATAAAGCAGCATGTCTGGAATTCTTGCAGTATCTGGTCTACAAGATACTGGGCTAAAGGAGTGACATATAGATCTAATGAGTATGATATACTTGTGTAACTGTACTGGATAGCTAATTGTATACTTATTCCATGTCCAATGGAAATGCAACCGAAGACCCCATAGTTGCGTGCAAACCTAAATGTTTCATGTGTATCCCCAGAACTTATTCAAATGTCACCATGACTGAGAGAAAATCACTAAATATATGACAGGGAATTACATATTAACTATTTAATTTTAATTCAATAAAAATTATGATTTTTCCCCTTTTCATCCTTGAACTGCCCATTTTTTGGATTGTGGCCTTAAGCACATCATTCAGATATCCTATGTGGGAATGCCTCTTTCCTAAGGTATTTTTGTTTTTCTAAAGCATTTTTGTTCTTTGGAGATTCACCTTCCAGATGCAATATAGGTAGTCTTTGATTTACAATCATTTGTTTAGTGAGCTTTCAGAGTTACAACAGCACTGAAAAAAGTGACGTGATCATTTTTCACACTTACGACCGCTGCACCATCCCCATGTTCACATGATCCGATGCTTGGCAACTGACTCATATTTATGATGATTGCAGTGTCCCAGGGTCATGTGATCACCTTTGACAAGCAAAGTCAATAGGGAAGCCAGATTCACTTAACAACCATTTTACTACTGCAGTGGTTCACTTAACAACTGTGACAAGAAAGGTAATAAAATGGGGGGAAACTCACTTAACTGTCTCACTTAGAGAAATGTTGGACTCAATTGTGATCATACGTCAAGGCCTACCTATACTACCAAACATAATTAGGCTGGTGGCTATAGGTAAAGAATATTTTCAATACTTGATTTACAAAGAGATATACAGGTATACTCAACTTACAGATTTTATGTTATTAACCAATTTCTTCAATCACATAAAAAAAATTATCAGCCGCAACACTAATAGTAAACCATGTGTTTGTTTAGGGTGCACATATGTTTTTAGCTGAAATTTTTCCATTCAACATGTCAAAAACTTGTTTTAACCATTTTATTTCCATTTCAAAAGAAGATAACTTTTTCTTGTACTTTCTTCATTCCCAACTGGGTGTAACCTGACAGCATTCCACCAGGAAAGCCTCAGCACCCTCTTCCCATGCCAGGATTGTGTGCAGCACTTAATTATAGCTTTCCCAAGCCCTTCTTCCCCAGTTTTTCATGATCTCTTGACCCAGTTTATTAAAAATAATAATACAGCCCTAAAGGGTGCATATTACGCTTGAAGACTGCCAGTTAATTTTGGGCCACCAAGAGCATGTATGCACTTCTGTCCCAGGTAAACTTTTATCAGCTCGGTTAAATGCAAACTAAGCTGCAAAAATTTGCAAGCTGGTAAAGTAAATCCCGTGAAACCTAAGAATGGGCGGGAAATGAGATTATCCAAACCAGGTCATTATCTCAGTGAAAACACCTCAAACAGGCATGCAGACTGGAGCCTATAGTAGCCCTGCCTTTTACAGGACGAGTCTCCTTGTCACACAGCCTTGTCCTCCTATCTCTCTCTCTCTCTCCAACCACCCTTTTGACCCGACCAAAGAATCAAGGCAGCAGAATTATTGCTGCTGCCGCCGCCACTGCGCACGCGCCACTTGCCGCCGTTTCACCTGCAATCCCATAGTACTGCGAGGTAGCGCAGGCCAAACGCCCCGGCAGGTACGGCGAAAATTCTACTGCGTAACCGTGGCGGCCGGGCAAGCGGAAGGCCTGCGCCTTCAGGAGCTTCCCTAGCGCTTCGCCACCGCTACGGCTCATGGCCTCACCGCCGGTTCTGAGCTCTGGTCTACCCGGCCGCGGGGAGGCAGCTGCTCGCGGCCGGCTTCAAAAGCGCCCGCTCCCTTCCTTGTTTCGCCGGGCCCATCCCCCTCCTTCCTGCCTCCTCGTATGGGCGGGGGTGAGGGAAACAGTCGCCGTCGCCGCCATGCTTGTTTTGGGCGACAAGTCTTTCTTCCGAATTGCCTTCTTGTGAGTCGGGCTTCCGGTTCCAAGCTCGCCTTTCGTTGGAATCGATTCATTGGAATCGAAGAAGACGAAACATACACACACAAATCCCCATAACTGGTTAAAACTATCCAAGATGAGTTAGGTTGGATGCACGAGATCACTACGAAATGGAAATAAGGAGAAATTTTCGGACATTGAGAGCAATCAACCAATGGAACTGCTTGCCTTCAGAAGTTGTGGGAGCTTCATCCCTGCATGGGAGCTTTCAAGAAGAGACTGGACTGCCATCTGTCAGAAATGGTGTTGGGTCTCCTGTTTGGGGGGGGGGGTTGGACTAGAGGACCTACAAGGTTCCTTCCAACTCTGTTAATCTGTTAAAACGTCTCTTTAACTGACTTGTTTACGCATGTTGTGCAACATTGTGTTCATTGAGACTGCAACGTTTTATATTGCTTTTCATTAAGGTGGGTTATAGTGTGGTTATAAGGGTAAAATAACTGATAAAACCACAAATGAATATTCATTTTGCCATTTTAAAACATGTAATAAATTAATGTCAAGGCATATTGCAATAAAAGTTTAAGGACTCATTGCTTTTCCTGCCTCCTCGTATGGGCGGGGGTGAGGGAAACAGTCGCCGTCGCCGCCATGCTTGTTTTGGGCGACAAGTCTTTCTTCCGAATTGCCTTCTTGCGAGTCGGGCTTTAGTTTTGACAGTATAGTGTTGTTTTTTTTAAGTTAATGCACCTTTAATTGTAGAAATTTGCTGGTGATACTACACTTTAATCTATTCAGAGCATTACAATCATAGACTATAAAGACTTTTAACTGCTATTCATACTGTGTGCATGGTAATAGAATATTCATTTTAATAGAGAAGTATATCAACAAATTTCTATCGAAGTGTAATGATGACACAATTGTCACCAAAGCTATCAGCATCTGTTTCCTGTTTTATAGAGTCACTGGTAATTGGATAGACAGAAATTCTATCCAATTGCCCCACCCTTCTTTTTTTCCATCTGCTCTTACATAAAGAAGTTCTTCATTAGCATTTTACTAGAGTAACAAAGGATGGAGATCAATAGATCTGTTATTGTTTATTAACTTATAAAATTTACATGGCCATCCATATCACCAAAGGTTATTATGGCTGGCAGACAACATCCCAATAAAACAATGCATATATTAAAACAGTCATATATATATATATATAAAACATGTTTAAAATTAAATAAAATTAAAATATACAAACCCTAGGCACAGAGAGAACAAGTATATCCGCTTCATTAGTGGAACCACCTGAACCATATCTCTAATTGACAATAGCAAATCTTTTTTCTATTAAAAAAAGTTTAAGAAAATATTATTGATTTTATTACAATTGAACTTCTAAGGAAGCACATATGGTCTGGTTGCCCAAGATGTTAGCTAAAATGAGGTTGCCTAATTTGTGGCTCAGCATATAATTTGAGTGAATCTGGCTAATGTCATATGCAAGCTTAGCATGCACTTTCATTAATTCAGTTCACCATATGCTTTGTGAGAGGACAAGCTATACAACCCTATGATGTGAGTAAACTTGTATGTAATATAGGCCCTTCTGGTTTGAAGTCTCTTTGGCAACAGACAAAAATCCGTGATCGTGCATGGTTTCTGTCTGGGCTCGCCGCTGGAGCACCCCAAGCCGGCCAGTTTTAGGGCTAAGCCACCCCATAGAGGTGGTGAAGACGGGGGAGACCACCAGCAGGGTTGAGGAGAGCCGCATCTCTCCTCCTCAGCTGGCCATTACTCCCTTTCCCAAAGGCGATTGCAGCGGTGGTCAGAAATAGCCACCACAAAGAAGAACTGAACCGGAAAAGAATGTGCAGGAGGAGAAGTGAAAGTTTTGGCTGACCGGGTTAAATTGTAAAAGGAACAACTAAGGTACCCTGGAATTTAAACTTACAAAAAATAACATCGCTCCCAAAGAAGAGTTGGAAGCAGGGAAGGAAAGTGAAAAGGGAAAGGTTTGGCTTTTTTTTCCTTCTCTCTCCTTCCCTATATTGACAACTAAGACTTAAATAAGAAATCAGAAAAATCCGCTTTGACATCAATAGGTAATTAAGCTGCAAATAAAACAAAATGCCAAAGGGATAATAAAGGTTTCTGGACATTAAAAATTTTCTTTTTCATAAGCAGGAAGGGAAAGAAAAAGAATAAGGGCAGGATCTGGAAGAGGGAGGAGACTGCCTGGAATTAAAAAGAATCTATAGTAAAACTTCATCAAGACTTCTAAAAGATACATTTTAACTGAAACTTTGTAACTAAACAGTAACCCCAGGAAGAGAAAGTGAAAAAAAAGAGCAAAAAGAAACAGCTTGCGTGTATTTGGATTATTTGGTGATTTTTGGATTCTTGGTTATATCTGAATGACTAAAATCAATTGGGTGGTTGTTTAAAAATGTATACAGTGGCCCCACTTCTGGATGAATTGAAAATGGAACTTAAAAAATACAAAGAAGATGCACAAGAAGGGAAGGGTTCTTTTGGCTTCGTTTTTCAATTCCTAGAAATGGAGATTTGGAACTATGAGAAACAACAAGAAATGCCTGCAAAACAAGAAGACTGGGACAAAGAAGAAGCCATCTTTAATGAACAAGTAATTTTATGTGGGGAAGAAAAAGGAAAGGGGGGGAAAGAGAATGGAGAATTTAAGACTTAAAAAAACAACCAAAGAAAAGAAAAATAATTCTAAAAATAAGTATAATACTGGAAAGCAACAGAAAAGGGGAATACAGAAGAGAGAAATAAGAGGTAGAGAGACAAGGGGGTAAAAAGGGGAGAGAGACAAAGAGAGGGAAGAAGGAAAGGAAAAAAGTTACAAAGGACCGGAGCAAGATATAGAGAAACAGGACCTATTTCGAGATAATGGGTGAAAATCTAACTTAAAAAGGGATTCTGTAAAGGTACATAAGATTGTATTGTTATATTAGTAATAGAAATAACTTTAGAAAATTGGAAACAATGTATGATTAAAATGAGGGATAAAATAGTCTAATTTAGTGTAATGTTTGTGAATAAAATAAGTGAAATAAAATAAATGAGAAAATTGAATTAGGAAGGAACAGGAACATTTTAATTAGTTAATGTTTTATAAAATATAAGTGAAGGGGGGAATTAACTATGGAAAGCTTATAATTGTTCCCATAGAAGTATGATATTTAATTGAAAAGTAATGTTTAAGGTGTTAAGACTTTAATGAATATGAATATTAATGATAGAATTGAATTGGAATGGAATGTGTTGTTTTTAATTATATACATTTATAATTTTTTCTTTTTTTAAGAATATAGTGTGTATTTTAAGAGTGTACCAAGCAGAATCTGAATGGAAGTTCTTTATTATATTGAATGTTATAACTTTAGGGTATATATTGAAGTCTAAATAAGAGTTAAATGGATAAACTTAAAAGATATAAAGGCGTCATACTCCAATCAGTAACTACAAGAGAAATTTTGTTTAATGAGAAAAGATAATAGATAATTGAAACAGGACAGACAAAAAATATAAATACAATGATTTGAATTGAGATGAGATAATTAAAATAAAATTGAGAAAATTAAAAGAGGGGAGAAGCTATGTAGAATATGTAAAATAGTAATAAGATATGGAATAGAATACAAAAATGAGCATGAACCTGAATTTGTGTCTGTATGAAGAAATGTAACCCGGGATTACGCTACTTTCAAAAAAGATGTTTTAGTTGTATTTTTTTTTTCTCTTTGTGAAAACTCAAATAAAATTTACAAAAAAACCCCAACTTGTATGTAATATAATTCAAATAACTCACATAATAGTCCTATTAATTTATCAACAAAATAGTGTTCAAAATATGCTAAAGATTTTGCAACACTGATGTTAAAAATGAAAAATGCTACTCTATATAAAAGCTAGGCCTACATTTATACCCTGTATAATTTTATGCACAGATGATAAAGATGCCTTATAATTAAAAAATGTGGCTTATTGTATAGGTGGTTGAAAGATATATAGGTTGAATAATAAGATATTGCAGAGAAGTTACATAATCTAAAAGCACCCATTTGGTAAGTGCTTATTTTGATCAGGTTTATTAAATATACAATTGCTAGAAAAAGCCATAATAAGTCTCTCTCTGTGTGTCCCTCTCCCTCTCCCCCCTCCCTCTGCCCCCATATATATGTGTGTGTGTGTGTATATATGTGTGTATATGTGTGTGTGTGTGTGTGTGTGTGTGTCTATAATATATTGTATTGATACTCTTCTCTGTTGAAACACTTGACATACATAAAGAATATATGTGCTCTTACCATCAGAAAAAAGAGGAATAAAGAGTTTTATATTTATTATTAGTTCCAAAGTGCATCAGGGTTTTCTCTCTAGCTAAAATATTTTTCAGATTTCAAGAATTAACCTTTGGAAATGATTGTGTAGTGGAAATTTCTGCCAGATTTCAGGAAAGCTCCTCAGTGCCTGTGAGTCTTATTTATCTGTGAAAAATGGCTTGTGGCTAGTTTTATAAAGTGAAAAAGGAAATAAGATAATATGTAAAATGCACAGGATTATATAAATGAATTATCTCGAAGAATAACATATCATATTTGAATATTATATCCCAGCTAAAATGTACCTACACAAAATATTGGACACCAGGAGCAAAGAAATTCACTTTTTCATCAAGTAAACTTGTTATTCTAAGCTTCAGTTTTTAATTTTTAAAAAAATGCAACATATGTTTATTCTTGCAATCATCCCTATGATTTTTGAGCTGTTCTTTATTTTCAGGTTTCCAATTACATCATTTAAAGATATATCATGGGATCTTATCTCAGGAGGCACAAGTGGCAATGTTTGTTGTATTGCAGGAAAAGGCAGAGATTACATTGTGCAAAGAAAAAAGTGAAAAGAAATTCTTGTAATGAAACTTCCATTTATTATGAAAAACGCAGTTTGAAAAAAAGATGTGTATTCTAAAGAAAGCATTTCTGAGGTAAGGTAGCACATATGATGGGGCAAGGGAGCATAGAAATCACCTTGAGAAAATAAGCAGCAGCTGTTAGCAAAACGTGACCTTAGCCTGGGAAAACAAGAGAGCAGGAGAAAGAAACTAATGATGACCCTGCATTGACTTCTTTTCATATAAGAGGGAAGAAAGGGAAAACACAATCAAGATGATATTATAGCCAATATCAACAGAGTGAGTTCTATTATTTATTGTGTTTCTTTCCTGTCCTGGCTTACCTTGGTTGACAGATACCCATCTCTCTGGTCAGCCATTGCTTTAAATCTCAAGAGCCATTATATCTAAGCAGCATGAGGCACTCCTTGTGATAGAAATAAATGGTAGTCCTATTCAGATACAGGTAGTCCTTGACTTACAACAGTTCATTTAGTGACCATTCAAAGTTACAGCAGCACTAAAAAAAGTGACTTATGACTGTTGCAGCATCCCTGTGATCAAAATTTAGATGCTTGGAAACTGACTTGTATTTATGACAGTTGCAGTGTCCTGGGGTCATGTGATCCCCTTTTGGAGCTTCTAACAAGCAAAGTCAATGGGGAAGCCAGATTCACTTAACCACTCTGTTACTAACTTAACAACTGCAGTGACTCACTTAACAATTGTAGCAAGAAAGGACATAAAATGAGGCAAAATTCACTAAACAACTGTGTCACTTAGCAACAGAAATGTTGAGCTCAATTGTGGTTGTAATTTGATGACTACCTATACTTTATTTTTGCATGTTGCCTTGAACAGTGTGCAAAACTGTATTATACAGCAACATCTATTATATCTGACATATCAGTCAGCTTCATCATGAACTTGGTGAGAATAGGGTGTTTCTAAAGGCTAGATAATGTGGAATATGTTGTTCCATGCAAGTACACATACAGCTTGTCATGTGAAAGCTTTTCATTCTTGGAAATTGTCTATATCAGATTAGTTACCACCCAGCTCAACACCAGATTTATGATTACTCAGTACAACTCCATTCCCCTATTATAATAAATTAGAACAGATTATGGATATAATGCCTGAATGGCTATAATTGCTAGGATATTATTATGCCCTAGTCACTTCCCATCTTTATTATTGCAACACGCTCTACATGGGGCTGCCCTTGAAGACCATTTAGAAGCTCTAGCTGGTGCAAAATGCAATGGCCCACATGGTTTTGTGCAGACCCCAGTGTGTACATGTTTCACCTCTCCTGTGGGCTACCAATTTGCTTCTAGGTGCAATTCAAGGTTGTCACCTTTAAAGCCTTTCATGGCTTGGGACCGGGTTATCTGAGAGAATGTCCCTTGTCAGTCACATCTACCTGATCCATTAGAATGGGGAGGTAGGGAATGCTGTGGGTCCCATCCCTGAGGGAGATGCACCTGGTAGGACCCAGAAGAACGGCCTTCTCCGTGGTGGCTCCTTCTATCTGGAACATCATTTCCCCAGAGATTAGAATGTCGCACTCTCTAATACTCTTCTGGAAGGCACTGAAGACCTTGTTCAGCCAGCAGGCCTGTGGAACCCAGAGTGGGATGGAGCCCATCAAAAGGCTGATGTGATCTGCTGTTGTCGAGGTGGGGGGTGGGAATTGAGGGTGATTTTTATTTATTCTTTTCCAGATTTTGTTCTATTGTACTTAATTAATTTGATTCTTTTTGTTATTGTTTATTGTTTTTTTAATTTTAAATATGGTTTAAATATGGTTTTACATTCTCTAAGCTACCTCGAGTTGCCATGGGCAAATAGGCAGCAGTATAAATTCAATCAATCAATCAATCAATTATATGTTCTGCCTCATCTAGCAAGGGCTAGAAAGGAAGTACCAAGTGTTATGTTCTGCGCATGGGCGCAAGAAGTGGAGACGAGACGATGAACAGTGAACTTCAACTCTTTATTTAACATTGTGGAACAGAGCAAAAACTACGGCAGCAATGGCCCTTTTTATAGGCAAGCTGCTGATCAAATAACCAATAAGAAACGGGAAGCGTTAGTTCCCTTAACCAATGAAAGAGGCCCGCTAATAGCCAATCAGATTCTCCTGAACGGACCAATCAGATGTCGCTATTATCGGCCAATCAGAAGTGCAGGGCCAGAACTCTGCACTTTTCTAAAGGTTTTAATAATCTTTATTTGAGCACTTTTATTAATTCACAACACCAAGGGTGACCTACTGAGACTATTACCCCACCTAGAAGCTCCTTACTAATCCTCTAATCTTTTAGCTGTTGCTTTTTACTTGCACATTGGTAGCAACATCCGTGTAACTTGAATTCTCCCATTGAATACATATGAGTGAAACTTGGCCCAACTTTGGAATATTGTCATTTGTTCCTGTTTGCTAAAATGCAGAACAGAGCAACAAACCAAACCAACCTCGTACAAGAAAGTACAGGTAGTTCTAGATTTGCAACCATTTGTTGAAAGTTACAACAGCAATGCAAAAAGTGATGATGTCCATTTTTCACACTAATAACCTTAGCAGCATTCCCATGGTCATGTGATCAAAATTCAGGTGCTTGGCAAATGGGGTAAACAGTCTTGCTTAGAAATGGAAATATTGAGCTCAATTGTGATTGTAAGTTGAGAAATACCTATAATTTCTAATGATTAATTTTGCCTTGAGGACAAGTAAATCCTAAATTAAAAAGAATGTATATGTGTGAAAAATTTATGCAATAAGTTTTATGTTCATATTTATATAGTTGCTATCTGCTTCACCATTTTATGGCCAAAGAAATAAATTGATACTTAGTTTTAGTCCCAGCACACAATGAAATAAGAGGAAGACAATTTTGGGGTTGTATGGGGATTACAACACACAGGAAAAATTTATGGATAAGTGTTTGTTTATTATTGTTATTTTAGAATTGCTTAGATACATGATTAATATTTATGTGGATGCTTATATGATTGTGTATAAAAAAGAGCAAGTGCAATACTATAGCTAGTTTACCCAAGTCAAACAAAACAGTTAACAAGATTAGTAGAGTTCTTGCTTTTGAGACATCTTTTAATTATTTTCCCATTTCTTTAAAAAAAATATATTTATAGTCTGGCCAGCATTTTTTTTAAATTAAAATCCTTAGCTACCTTTCTTTTTCTTTAAAGAAATCTGGAAGTAAATATGGTTTCATTTTTAAATTTAATAAAATAAGTGGGGTTTAATTTTTTTAAATTAAAAATATATGTTGCTTTCCTTATTCTATTTTCATTGCCAATTGTTGCTATCTCAGGTTACCTCCTGTGCATGACATTGCAATCATATAAATATGAACATAAATGAATGAATGCATAAATCTTTCACACCAGCACATTCTTTTTCACTTGGGATCTTAATGTTATTAGCTCCAATTTACTTTTCTGCAAAGCCACATTTGTGAATCTAAATTATTGGATCAGAGAAAAAATAGTAGCTCTAAGCTATGACTTATCTTTCAACCAGAGGTGGTATTCAGCAGGTTCTGACCAGTTCTGGAGAACCAGTAGTGGAAATTTTGAGTAGTTTGGAGAACCAGCAAATACCATATCTGACTGGAGATTTTACAGTATCCTTCCCTTCCATGCCCTCCAAGCCATGCCCAGAGAACCGGTAGTAAAAAAAAATTGAATCCCACCACTGCTTTCAACCCTGCCTTTTCTGGGCATCAGGTATCTTGCTGTGTGTATCTTTTTATACCTAAAAACTTACATTTTGTTCCAGGCATTATTTTTCCACCAAGTCTAAATTTATTGATTTATATCCAAATCTTCAGGCAAATTTTAAAAATTCTACAGTGACTTACAAAATCCATGCAAACAGTTCCTGTTTTCAGATTTGCAGTCCAAAAGACATGACTGAGAAAAGGGGAAGTGTAGGAAGAAATAGTAAACCATTTTTTACTAAGGTTTTTCTCCAGAAGTATTACTGCCATTCTTCGGAAAGGTCTCGATCAAGTTCTTTGTTTAAAGAAAATTGTAGATAACTGAAAAATTGAGGTAGTGGAAATTAAATTCTTTTTGTAGCACATAATGGGTCCATGGTTCAGTAATAGAATCTAACCATTGAATCCATACACCAGTTATTATGATTGCAATACATTTTATGTACTGTATTTTAGGCAGGCTTAAAAAAGGATGATTAAGTGATGGAAATTAGTTGATTTCCTCCACCACAAGCTGCCCACCCGTTCTTACCAATTCTTGCAAAATGTTTTCATTCTTGCATGAAATCTCATGAGAAGTTGGTATTTTTTATTTTGCCCATGATTCTTATCTATTTCATATGAATAAAATTTGTATATCTGAAGATGCCCTCTACAAAGTTCATGTGTATCCAAAGGTGTTGTACAGTACTGACCTTTGGCTTCCATAATAGTTCTTAAATTATTTTAAAAACAGTTTAATTTGTTGTAAGCTGCTGCACTGATTGGGATTGGATTCAGTGTCTTAAGTGGCATTTCAATTTTGAGTCTAAAAAGGAGGCATTTAGGCTGACCTATTCTTCTATTGGAACTCTGTATCCATTTCCAGACATGTTTCAAAGTTTTGGCTTTAGCTTTAAAGTCTATTATTTTAGACTTGAATGACTGAAGCAAGTTCTTTTCCATTTTTCTAAAGTTTATCATCTAAAATCCCCCCCCCTCCCCGAAATAAAATGGCAAGAAAAAATCCTTTCGGTGAGAGGTGAGGGCATAGATCAGAGGTTTCCAAACTTGGCAACTTTAAGATTTGTGGACTTCAACTCCCAGAATTCTCCAGCCAGCGGCATAGATGGAAGGTCCTCTTTAGAAAGATTCACCAGGTGTCGTTTTAACTTTTTATATCACAAAAACATATTTAAAAACTCTTGTTATTGGCTGCTTTCACATACTTGTACTGATTTCCCCCCTTTATTGCTGGTCTTGGTCTTATACTGCATTGTTATCATCGGTAGTTTCAGTCTTGGTATTTTATGTGTTTATATATACAGCAGCCAGACAATTCCAGTTACTAGGCATAGTAATAAATGAACAGTATTTGTGTACAAACATACAGCTGGAAGAGGCTAACCTTTTGCTTAGTGCCACAGTCCAAAGTAACCTTGACAGATGGCTCTCCTACCTCAGCTTAAACACATACAACCCATTATCTCTTTAGGTAACTGGTTCCACTGTTGAATTGCTCTTAATAATTAAATAATAATAATACTAATATTGAACAAGAATTTGCCTTCCTGTAACTTAACCCATCGTCTTTTTATTTATTCTATGTCCTGCACTTGAGAATGATAGAGGTATATCAAAATCTGCTGTCTATATGATAGCCTTTTGGGTATTTGAGGAATGCTGTTATCCTCCATCAATCTTCAATTCCAAATCTAAACATTTTCAGTTCCTCCCATCTGTTTTCATAGAGCTTAGTTTCCTGATTATCCACATTTTTCTGAGTTGTTCTTTTTTGTCTGAATCTGCTAACAATACTCAAATAGGTATTAAACAACATTCAGGTAATCCTCAACTTATGACTTCAGTTAGGACCGGAACTAAATGATAGGGTCCTTGATTGTGTGTGCCTGATTTTACAACCTTTTTTTGTGTGTGTGGTGCAATTGTTAAGTGAATTAAGTGAATCACTCTGATTGTTAAATGAATCTGACTTCTCCCATTAACTTGCTTGTTGCAACCCTCCCAAGAAGGTCGCGATGGTGAACTCTGGGACATTGCAACCATCAGAAATACATACCACTTGCCAATTTTCTGAATTTTGATTACATGACTGTGGGGACTCTGTGATGATCATAGGTATGAGGATCAGTCATAAGTCACTTTTTGCAGCACCGTCATAACTTTTAACAGTTATTAAACGAATAGTGATAAGTCAAAGACTACCTGTAGTAATTAGGTTTCACCAAAGAAACTGTTGTTGAAACAACCTAAAATTGTATTGGGTTTTTTTTTTTTTTTTTGCAACTATAGCACCCTGCTGACTCTTATTCCATTTCTAATCAACTACTACTCCAAAGTCTTTTCACAAGAATTATGGCCAGGAATCCACCCCTTTCTATAAATGTGCATTTGATGCTGGGTTCACTTAGGTAAAATTTAATTCTGCTACTTTCAATTTATATCTCTAGAGGTGAGAGATTTTTAGAACACTAAGATTCAAACAATGTTCTGGATTTTTTCCCTATTTTTAGGGCATTGATTATCTGATCAAGGCTATTCTTTTGTCATCTTGAATTTGATAAGACTGTCACTGTTCTGTCCTTCATTTACATACTCGAAATCCCCGCGCTTTGATTGGCTAAAGTGCGGGGATTTCTAATTGGCCAGGCGAGCCGCGCCGATTGGCCCGTTGAAAGTCTCCCGCGATTGGCTCGCTCCAAGAGCGGGAGACTTGAAACGCTGCCATTGGCCGCGGCCGCCGCGGCGAAAAGAATAAAAGCCGCGGGCTTTTTCCTTTTCGCCGGTTCGGTTCTCAACTTCTAAATAAAGAGCTTTAAACGAAGTCACCGACTCCTGGCGTCTTTCTGCGGACACGACACTGGCGACGAGGGTGGGATACAGACCCTGAACCAAACCCCGTGTCCGACGAGAGCCAGACTTAGCACCGAAATGGCGAAAATCGCACCGCCCGCCCCCTTCAACCCCGCCACCGAGGACTGGGAATCGTTCTCAGACCGTTTCCGCATGTACCTCGAGTGCACCGGAATGAAGGACGCCCCGGGCCCGCTAAAATGCGCCGTTTTCCTCACCCATTGCGGAACCGAAGTTTTCCAGATGGCCAAAGCATTGGCCAAGCCGGCCGACGCAACCGCCATGGATTGGGACGTCCTCGAATCTATCCTTCGGCGACATTACGCCCCCGAGGTCCCCATCCTGATCCGGCGCAACGAATCCTACCGGCGGGACCAGAAACCGGGTGAAAAACTGAGCGACTTCGTCGCCGAGCTGCAGCACCTAGGGGGGCTCTGCGAATTTGACGGCCTGAACAGCCTCCTAAGAGACCGATTCGTGCTCGGCCTATGGGACCCTGCGCTCCAGAGCCGGCTTATGGCTAAGGGCGACATCAGTCTAGCAGACGCCCTCACCGCAGCCGCAGCCGCAGAAGCAACCCGCACTTCCGCCGACAGCATGCGCAAACCAGACGCGAAGGGCGGAAACAACAACCCGGCAAGGTCGGCCGACCTAAAAAACGAAACAACCGCACACCACGGCGATTTCCATTCTGCATCCAGCACGTCCGAAGACGAAGAAGACATACATCGAGTGCAGACGGGGCGCGACCAACGGAACCGCAGAGGTCGTAGGTTGAGGACCAACTGTGCCGGTTGCGGCGGCGACCACCCCAGATCAGAATGCTGATTTTTTGACTCCATCTGTCGGCATTGTGAGAAAAAGGGACACATCGCTCGGGTTTGCCGCCAAAAGAAGACTCGCAGTCCACCCAGATGGGACCAACACGATCGAAGAAGGGAAAGCCCACCGCCCCGGACCCAAGATCGCCAATCGGACAGCCGGTGGGACCGGATCCAACGACCCTCGAGAGGCGGCGACAACCGGCGCAAAGAAGAGACCCACCAGACGGTAACCATCGGCCACGCCATCTCCGACGGCGCCAGAAAGGTACACGTAGAGGTCCATATCGAGGGCCAACCATGCAAAATGGAGGTGGACTCCGGGTCCTACCTCTCCATGATTGCATGGCACGAGATAAAACGGTTGGTGCCTACCCTCCATAGGAGGAACATAAACGCCCAAAGACTTATTGTAAAAGACTACCAGGGAAACCGCGTCCCGGTAGTGGGCACCAAGAACTTTAATGTGACATATAAGGGGCGCACCGAACAACTCCCACTCACAATCGTCGACCGCGACCGCCCAAGCCTGCTGGGCCTACAATGGTTCGCCCCGCTCGACATCGCTCTCACGGGAGTCAACCACGTCACCGACGACGGCTGGGAACAGCGGCTAGCCCAGGAGTTCCGGGAGGTCTTCGACGGAAGCCTGGGCAAGTACCAGGGGCCCCTTATCTCATTTGATCTAGACCCTAGCGTCCCCCCCAAGCGACTAAAACCTAGGCGGGTACCATTCGCCCTAAAACCTAAGATTGACGAGCAAATTGACAAGCTCGTCAAACAGGAGGTGTTGCAACCAATAGACCATGCCCGATGGGAGACCCCAATAGTGACCCCGGTCAAGCCAGACGGGTCAGTGAGAATTTGTGGGGACTATAAGGCCACCCTAAATGGCGCGCTGCAACAAAGCGCCTACCCCGTCCCAATCGTGCAACACCTACTGCACTCACTGGGAGGGGGCAGAGTCTTTGCCAAGCTTGATCTCGCCCAGGCATACCAGCAGTTGCCGGTCGACGAAAAAACGGCGGAAGCCCAGACCATCGTTACCCATCGGGGGGCCTTCAAGTGCAACCGACTCCAATTCGGAGTCAGCGTGGCACCAGGCATCTTTCAGAGCCTGATGGAACGTTTGCTGCAGGGCATCAAGGGGGTGGTGCCCTATTTCGATGACGTGTTAGTGGCGGTGCCAAACGAAGCCGAATTAGAAAACCGACTCAGAGAGGTCTTAACCAAATTTAAAGTAACGGGACTTAAAGTAAAAAGGGAGAAATGCCAACTGTGCACGGAACGAGTGGAATTCTTGGGCTACCTACTAGACCGGCACGGCATTCACCCCACAAGTAAAAAAGTGAAAGCTATCAAAGAGGCCCCCACCCCTAGATCAAAGACTGAATTGCAGGCATTCTTGGGGTTACTGAACTTTTATAATGTTTTCCTACCCCAAAAGGCAACGGCGGTGGAGCCTTTGCATAGGCTCCTGGATAAGGCGGCAACCTGGACTTGGGGGAAACGGGAGCAAGCCGCCTTCCAAAAAACTAAAGACCTCCTCACCTCCGACGCCGTCCTGATCCAATTCAACGAAACCTTGCCCCTGGCCGTCACTTGCGACGCATCACCTTTCGGCGTCGGCGCTGTCCTCAGCCATACCCTTCCTGACAGAAAAGAAGCACCCATCGCGTTCTTTTCCAGGACTCTAACCAAGCCAGAGCGGAACTATAGCCAACTGGACAAAGAAGCTTTGGCTATAGTTGCCGCCGTTAAGCGGTTCCACGAATACCTTTACGGCCGCCCCTTCACCATTGTAACAGACCATAAGCCGTTGCTGGGCATCCTTGCAGGGAATCGAGCCACCCCTAACATTCTGTCTCCCCGGATGACAAGGTGGTCCGAGTTCCTGGCAGCCTACAGCTACGAACTTATACATAAACCGGGTAAGAAGATTTCACACGCGGACGCTTTGAGCCGCTCGCCGTTACCGGACTCCGACCCTGACCCAGCACCAATGACAAACACCCTTAGCATCGAGAACCTACCCAACCTACCCATAACCGCGTCAGACATTGCCCGGGAAACTATTAAAGACAGGCGTCTGGCGCGGATTTTGCATTGGGTGGAAAAAGGTTGGCCAGAAAGGGACAACGACGAGTCCGTTAAGACATTTAGAAACCGCCAAACCGAACTCTCACTGCTTAAGGGGTGCATCTTATGGGGTGACAGGGTGGTCATCCCGGACAGACTGCAGGGGAAAGTTTTAGAAATGTTGCATGAGGGGCATCCTGGCATCGTCAGAACTAAAGCCCTGGCCAGAAGTTACGCTTGGTGGCCAGGGATGGACAAGCAGATAGAGGCCTGGGTAGCTAGGTGCCAGCGATGCCAGGAGACTAGACCCAGCCCACCCACAGCACCCATCCTGGAGTGGGAAACACCAAGGGGGCCCTGGTCCAGAATCCATTTGGATTTTGCCGGTCCCACGAATGGACATACCTTCCTCATAACAGTTGACGCTTACTCCAACTGGTTGGAGGTAAGCGACATGAAATCTACAACCACGGAGGCCGTGATCAAAGAACTGTGCAAACTCTTTGCAACACACGGCCTCCCAGATGTCGTCGTCTCCGACAACGGGCCCCAGTTTACTTCCCTCGACTTCGAGAAATTCCTGGCGGAGAGGGGCATCCGCCACGCATTAACAGCACCGGCGCATCCGGCGGCGAACGGTAGGGCGGAACGGATGGTCCAATTTACCAAAAAAACCATCCGGAAAATGGACCACGGGGAGATCCAAGACAAAATTAACAGACTCCTCTTTATACAACACATCACCCCGAACACCACTACCAACAAAAGCCCAGCCGAGTTACTAATGGGTAGGAAGCTGAGGTCCCCACTCGACAGGTTACACCCAACATATAACCCAGAGCGGCCCCCAGACTCAAGTACAAAATACCGAACATTCGCACCCGGGGACCTCGTGTACGCGAAAAACCTGACGGGGGACCCCCTATGGATCCCAGCCGTCATCACCCAAATCACAGGCCCACGCTCATACCGGCTCCAAACCACAGATGGGCGAGCCTGGAAACGACACATTGACCAACTCAGGTCTCGGACAGCAACAGAATCCACCCCCCAAAACACAAACCAAGGGGGGAGGGAATACCCGAATAACCAAACGCAAGAAAAAATAAACCAGCAGTACTTACCGGAACGCAGCCATCACGATCCCCCACCGGAGAAGAACCACCAAGCCAGCTCAACCGACTCGGAAAGACCAAGCGGGAGCGGCGAAACCTGTAGCTCAACCAACCCGGAAGGCCCAGGTGGGAGCCACGGAGAAGGAACCGGCCCGATCATCCAACCGGTTCGCGCAGAAGAGGGAGCAGCCAAAAACTCGACTGCTCCGGCCGAAATCCAGCTTGCAACTGAGTTGCGCAGGTCAAGTAGGACTAGACGGAGCCCCGCCTACCTACGTGACTACGCAACGTAAGGACTGTACCAAGAGGGGAGGGGTGTTCTGTCCTTCATTTACATACTCGAAATCCCCGCGCTTTGATTGGCTAAAGCGCGGGGATTTCTAATTGGCCAGGCGAGCCGCGCCGATTGGCCCGTTGAAAGTCTCCCGCGATTGGCTCGCTCCAAGAGCGGGAGACTTGAAATGCTGCCATTGGCCGCAGCCGCCGCGGCGAAAAGAATAAAAGCCGTGGGCTTTTTCCTTTTCGCCGGTTCGGTTCTCAACTTCTAAATAAAGAGCTTTAAACGAAGTCACCGACTCCTGGCGTCTTTCTGCGGACACGACAGTCACCTCTTCACCCAAGTCACAAAATGAATAAATTGTTGACAAGTACAGAGTTTAAGACTGAACTTTACGGCATCCGACATCATACATCTCTTCAGATTATTAGAGAACTATTTATCGTTCCATTGAATAGGGTTTTCAAACCAGTTGGGGAAATATTTAAATTAATTAGTAATGAGGATGTCATTGGGCACTTCATCAAGTATTTTGTTGAAATCAAGATGTCTTCAGTGTTCTCATGATCTATTAAGTACATTCCTAATCAAAAACTAATGAGAGGCAAGCCTGGCCAGCCTTGTTCTTGCCAAATCCTTCCTGACTTCTGGTAATTTGTGCGTTGTTTTCAAGGTGCTTACAGACTACCCTATTCTGAAATCTTTCCAAATTCCAAATGGTAGTGTCAGACTGATTTTTGCTCCCGTTTTTTATTTATTAAGTTTATTAGCCATCCATCTTACCACAGGGTCACTCTGAGTTTCTGATGTACTTGGTCCCTAAGGTACAGAATGTTTACATACAATTCATACAGGTAAAGGTTTCCCTGTTGTGTCTGATTCTAGGGTATGGTGTTCATAGCAATAGCAGTAGCACTTAGACTTATCGTATTTTTCAGACTATAAGATGCTCTTCCCCCACCCACCCCAAAAAGTGGGTGGAAATGTCTGTGCGTCTTATAGAGCGAAAATGGGTCCATTTTTGACCTCCCAAAACCTCCATGCGTCCCTTTTTTTTTTCTCCCCAGCATCCAGAAGCACTCTGCAGCACAAAATCATGCCTGTTTTTGGCCTCTGAAAGCCTCCTCGCGTCCCATTTTTGCCCTCCCTGGCATCCAGAAGCACTCTGCAGGCCAAAAACAGGCCCATTTTTGGCCTCCGGAGGCCTCTGTGGGTCCTGTTTTTGGCCTCCCCAAATGTCTGGTAGCATTCCCTGTTCTATTATGTTCCCTTCTCATTTTGTGGAACCTGGCTGCCTTAAATTTCACCTACAGACTCTACTTACCAAGAAGCAATTATTCACCACATAAGCATAGAATAGCCATTCAGAAGATGGCCTTTACAACTACAATATTATCAGAACAGTTCCTCTGGTCACTGTCCTTTTCTCCGGAGGCCTCTGTGGGTCCTGTTTTTGGCCTCCCCAAATGTCTGGTAGCATTCCCTGTTCTATTATGTTCCCTTCTCATTTTGTGGAACCTGGCTGCCTTAAATTTCACCTACAGACTCTACTTACCAAGAAGCAATTATTCATCACATAAGCATAGAACAGCCATTCAGAAGATGGCCTTTACAACTACAATATTATCAGAACAGTTCCTCTGGTCACTGTCCTTTTCTTTTCTTTTTTTGAATTTTCATGATTGAATTGCAGAAGAAAGCTGCTTCTTTCTTTGTATGGATCAGTTTCCTCACCTTTTCTTCTGAAGTCATATGACATTTTTACTTTTGCATCGAATCCTAAAATTTCCCAAGTCATCTCCTGGCCTATCAAGCTCAGAATCAGTAACTGGGTATTTCCCTGTCATTTCCAGAGGGGAACTTTCCCAACTCTTCCTGAAAATGCTAGGAACTGGAGCCTGGTCTGTGTTTGTCTTTAAGTCAGTCAGTCTTGATTCCTGGCAACTACGTAGACAAATCCAGATAGTTTCTTTGGCAAACAATTTTTGGGAGTGATGCACTCTTGCTTTTAGCCTGGGGCTGAGAAAGATTACCTGGCCCAAGATCACTCAGTTGGGTTTGTGCTCCCAGGCTCCCCGAATTTTTTGCCTTTAACCACTATGCCAAATGGCGTAGATATACATTAGCTATAAATAACAGAATTTATGAAAAAGGGGCTGGAACGACTCTTCACCGAGAAAAATGAAATATTCGTGCACCTCTTAAATACTAGACAACACGTATCAACAGTAGAGACCTTCAAATTTCTAGGTTTTATCATATCACAAGACCTAAAGTGGACACCTAACATCAAAAATGTCTTCAAAAAAGCACAACAAAGAATGTTCTTTCTGCACCAACTCAGAAAGCTCAAACTGCCCAAGGAGCTGCTGATACAGCTCTACAGAGGAATTATTGAGTCTATCATCTGCACCTCTATAACTGTCTGGTTTGGTTTTGCAACCCAACAGGACAGACACAGACTTCAGAGAATAATTAGGACTGCAGAAAAAACAATTACTACCCACCTGCCTTCAATTGAGGACCTGTATACTGCACGAGTCAAAAAGAGGGCTGTAAAAATATTTATAGACCCCTCACATCCCAGACATAAACTGTTTCAACTCCTTCCCTCAAAATAACGCTATAGAGCACTGCACACTAGAACAACTAGACACAAGGACAGTTTTTCCCCAAATGCCATCACTCTGCTAAACAAATAATTCCCTCAACACTGTCCAACTATTTACTAAGTCTGCACTACTATTATTATTAATCTTCTCATCACTCCTTATCACCCATCCCCTCCCACTTGTGACTGTATGACTGTAACTTTGTTGCTTCTATCCTTACGATCTATATTGACTGTTTCCTAGTATGATTTGATTGCTTATTGTACCCTATGACTATAATTAAGTGTTGTACCTGATGATTCTTGACGAATATATCTTTTCTTTTATGTACACTGAAAGCCTTTGCAACCAAGACAAATTCCTTGTGTGTCCAATCACACTTAAATAAAGAATTCTATTCTGTTCTAAAAAAGAGGTTTAGGAGCGGAACAGCAGAGGGCGCCATACAATTACATTAATGTAAAGGGCTTTTCACTTTCCTTGCCGCAACAACTCTTTTCCAAAACTTTCGCACTCTTTACTATCGCAGGAATGCGCAGCTCCTTCTACTATTGGGCAGGGGGCCTGGCCGAGGCGGAAAGGCGGGGCTTCCAGTGGGCGGGCTGCCGGCGGCTTGCAGAGGGTTGTAGCAATGCAACAAGTGCCCGAGTCCTGCTCTTCTCTTTTCATCAGCCGAGGCTCTCGGGGGAAGTGGCCGCCGCGTAACGTCTCAAGGAGAGACCCGCCGAACCGGGCCGAACCTGGTGAAGAAGAGGCACGTTTGCAAAGGAGAGATCGCGCGTCTTTCTTAACGCTGAAACCTTTTACCGAGGCTCATGAGCTCCGGAAAGGAGTGCGCAATGGTGGCGCTGGCCAACGCCGGAGGAAGTCGCGCTGTTTCGGCTGCCACCGTCGGCTCGGCAGCGTGAGACCGAAGCAAGGGCTCCCTTTCCTCCCGGCCCGATTTCCAAGTCGGCAAGGATCTTTGCAGAAATAAGCAGGCCTGAAGGCAATGGCAGCATCTGCGTGAAAGCCCCGTCGGAGGGCAGAGTCGAAAGCCGAGAGAGACGCCGCTGCAAAAGAAGAAAGAAAGGAAGGAAAGAAAGAAAGAAAGAAAGAAAGCAAACAAACAAACCCCGTTCGGCATGAGCGACAGCAGCGAAGGGGACAGCATCAGCTTCTTCGTGCCGAGTATGATCGGCGGGGTTTGCCCGCTGCTGTACGAAGACGGGCTCGGCAGGAGAATGCCCGCAGCAAGCGAGGAAACGGCCCGCGGGTTCTCGGCCAGCTCAGGCGCCCCGCTGGCCGGCACTTTCTGGAACGAGGAGAGTAGCGCCTCCTGTCCGTCCAGCGACGCAACAAATCGGGTCAAAAGCGGCGCGGGTGGCGGTAGCAGCCGGAGGACCACGGTCTCCTACGTGATCAACGAGGCGAGTCCTGGGCTGCTGCAGGCGGCGGAAAGCGGGGCCCTGCAGAGCCTCAAAGAAGCCTGCGAAGCGGTCGGCGCCGACCTGCAAACACTGCACTTCGGCAAGCTCGACTTTGGCGAGACGTCGGTGCTCGACCGCTTCTACAACGCGGGTGAGTTGCGTTTGGTCTCTGGGCGTGGGACATAACGGTTAGCGGCCGTGGCCCTGGCCCTGAACACCAGATGGAGAATAAGCTCGTTTAGAGGCAAGGGAGCGTAGTAAACACGGTGGGGTTTTTTTGGTGGGGTCATGTTGTACACCGGTGGTTTGACTGCAGAATAGAGAACAAGGACAAGTTCTCTCTGCTCTCTCTGTCTCCCAAATGCCTCTAACTAATGTCACGGTTGGGTATTGGTCATTATTCCGGGTCTGTAGCCTGTAATGTCAAAGAAGGTCTTGAGCGCCTCGAGAAGGTATCTTTAAATATTCTGAGGCAGTTTCTGTTTTTGATACAAACGTGTGAAAAGGTAACAGAACTTGGTTTTGCTGCTGTCTATTTATTCCACTCAAGCGTTTCAGAACAATACCTGTTTTTGACAGGTGCAGAATTCACTTTTTTTTAATGCACTACTAAAAGTCCAATGACCAGGAGTAATTTTTGAAAGTGATGCGCTTTCTGGTGGGTTGTCTTAGAACTGGTTTCCTTCAAGTACGTTCAAAAAAGTCCATTTGTGAAAAGTGGTATTAAACATAACTAAAGTGTGGGGGGAGAGAATTCTTTTGCTTCTATCACACAACAAACATCTTCCAAAGCTTCAACCTAAATGTCATCTGTGGTGTCAGATCCTTTAAAAGTAGGAATACATTCATTTTAAAACAGACATTGTGGTAGTTATTAAAGAGATTTGCTTTAATGCAGTGTAGGTAGTCCTCGATTTATGACCACAGTTGAGCTGAAAATTTATGTTGCTGAGTGAGAAATGTGTTAAGTGAGTTTTGCCCCATTTTACAATTTTTCTTGCCACGTTTGTTAAATGAATCACTGCAGTTGTTAAGTTACTAATGTGGTTGTTAAGTGAATCTGGCTTCCCCATTGACTTCATTTGTCAGAAGGTTTCAAACATGGTCCTTGGATACTGCAACCGTCATAACTGTGAACCAGTTGGCAAGCATTTGAATGTAAATCACATGATCATGGAAATGCTGAGCAGTCATAAATGTGAAAAATGGTTTTTTTCAGTGCCATTGGTAACTTCAAATGGTCACTAAATGAACTGTTGTAAGTCGAGGTCTACCTGTATATGTGTTAAAGATGACCAGGTGATAGATTTGGTTAGTGTACATAAAATAAAATTGAAGCTTAAATTAGGCATCTAGTCAATATAGATATTTAATTCTTTAACCTAGAGCTTTTATTCCTATCTGGGTCTTGTGGTTTCATTCCGATGAAGAAACTACATTCTCCAGCTTCATACAAAGGACTTTCTGTCTTCATTGCCTGAATCAAGCTGGATTTGTACTCTTGAAACTGTACTTAAGGTTTAATAGAAGTCCTGAGGCAGGCAGAATGTGACATACTTCCTGCTTTCCTGGTGGCTTCTAAGGAAGCTCATGCTAGTCCTTAGGCAAGCTGAAATTTGTCTTTCAGCATTTGTGAAAGATGGAATAAAGACTCTGTTTTGTCATTCCTTGATTCCTCCCTCCCCCTGTTTACGTGGTTTGAGTATGGGACTTGGCCAATTCCAGTGGCGGCCGGTTCAGAATAGTAAACAAAGGCAAGATAGTGTCTGGACAGAAAAGCTCTGGATATATATTTTATGCTGTCCAGGGTTTTGCTAGAAGCCATGAAGTTTTTTTCAGAATTAATGTACCCATCTCAGTTATCCAATATGTTGATTTGTCTTTGACTTTATTCATGTATCTCTTCTAATACGTGGGCTGGGCATATCCAACTTAGGTTTTGTTTGTGATGTGATCCTACCCAGTGGCTGTTTTACTACATACCTGGCTTGAAACTTTCTGGCCTGGGCTCATGATTGAAACTTCACGAGTCTTACTTGTGAATCTTTTTAATCCCTGAGGATTGGGGAGTTGGAAGTGCTATGTGATGGTGAGTCTACATCTTCATAGAAGGGTCGGTCCAGATAGTGGTTGTTAGGTAGGACAGGTCTAGCCCTTGGGAATTCTATTGTAAGATATAGAGCCTGTATCCTGGAGTATTTGTATATACATAAATAAGATTAGGTTCAAGGCAAGGAAAGCCAAGTGGTTATTCATTCAAAAGTCTTTTGATTCTGGAAATATACCACCTTGGAGTTCTAATAGGATTATGTTCTCCCATGGAGAACAGACTTGCTATTTGAAGATCTTCCTGGACTCACAGCAAAAAAACAAAGATTCTATGGTCAGGAGGGCCTTTGCCCAGCTTCAGCTGATATGCCAGTTGCTATCTTATTTAGAAGTGGAACAGTTGTGCCCCAACGATCTTTCTTCCTGTAATTTGCTTTACCTGAGGCTGCTCTTGAAAACCACCTGGAAACTTCAGCTGGTGCAAAATGCAACAGCTTGTATGCTTAAGTCACAGTCTCGCTACTGTGAAATGCCACTGTCGTGAGAGCTGCGTTGGCTACCTGGGTGTTTCCAAATCGATTCAAGGTGCTGGTGATATGAGAATGCCTGTTCCAAATAGACTCTGCCATCTGGTTTGAGCAAATGGAAAGTGATTGTTGAAGGTTCCCATCTGCTAGATGTTGTGAGGGTCCCAGAAAACCAGCCACACTTTGTGGAGTGCCTCTCTTCCTCTCAAACAGCTTGCCTCCCTCCAAACTCCTACTCCTATCATGTTTCCGGAAGCTTGTAAAAAGCATGGCTGTTCTACAAGACCTTTTTGACAGGACTGGTGTAAAATTGCTAGTGCCAGATGTGTACTGTATTTGCCGGCGTATAAGACGACCCTCCCCCGGTAACTAATCATCCAATATTTACACAGTGTGCATGTTATTCTGTGTTGGTCAGCCAAACGATCCCAGCGGGGTCACCGGAAACGCCCTCCAGAAATCCCCGGGGCTGCAGCAGCAGGGCGGAGTGCCAGGGGCCATGGGAGGAGCAGGAAGGCAGGCAGCCTTCACATGGCCCTGCCTGGGGCGACAGGAGCGACCCAAGCTCTCGCTCCCCCAAGTCGCTGCAGCCTTGGGCGGAGCGAGGCGAGCGGGATTCGAACCTGATTCAGAGACGCGGGGAGGCTCTTGGCGGAAGCAACGCGGGGGATCCGGGAAGCCAGAGGCGCCTTCGCTGCATCCCACAAGCATCCGATAGCCGGCAGTGGATATACCGGTGTATAAGATGACCCCCCCACACTTGGAGGCATGTTTTTCAGGGCAAAAAAGTCATCTTATACGCCGGCAAATGCGGTAATTGTTAGTATAAAACAATATAATCTTTTAGGTTTTATTGTAGTTCTGTATTGTTTACATTGGCTATTTCACCATTGCTCTTTGTACGCTGTTACTGCCTTTCAAGAGAGAAGCAGCATGGACATAAACAAACTTCCTAAAATATATTGAATATAGGTTGGCATATGCCAGGTATATGCTTAACTGCCTCAATCCGCAAAAAAAACTGTTCAGGTCCACTGAAACTGTAGGGTCAGTGTGTTGCAATCATTATGCTCGGAGTATATATATGTACAACCAGGTATGCTGAACAAGAAAGTAATAGTACTATATTTGTTTCTGTCTTACAACAGTCTACTTATGCAGACAAAGAAAGAATGGTGGATAATAAGGTTTTACAATAATCTGAGCCTTTTGAATGCTGACTTATTGACATAGAGTAAATGTGTTAAAGCATGTTGCCTTTCCTCCACACTCTGAGAATTGCTAAATGAACCCACTACCACTCTTTTACATTATATCCCAATCCAGAATGTTATATTAAGCCAAACCCTTAAGCTCCGAAACAAACTATGGCTTAGATTTCCATGCAAGCTAAGAATTGCAGTCCACATTCCATGGTAAAAATGCTTTTGTCAGAAGCTCCCTGATTTGTTCAACACCTCCTGGTCAATTGAGACAGATTGGGTGGGATGTCCTCTCCTCATTAGCCACCCTTCAGAAAATTCTGGCTTGTTGGGATATATAAGCAAGGGGTGACAATGGTGGTATCCAACTTGGCTTCCTCTGATACGGTGGGCAGTGCTGGCAAGATACATACCATTTTTGCCTGCAAGTCCTTGTATCCTCAGATTCCATTTTAGAATACTAGGAAACCCTCCAGAACATTTTTGGGTGACTGAGGAAGGTGGAATGGGAAGGATTTTTACAAGTCCTATTGTATTAGTCAGAATCCATTTACGTGACACTCAATTGACTGCTTGTTAATATTTCACTCCCAAATAAAAGCTCATGTTCCAATGACCTCTTGCCTGTCAGAATCATTTGTAGTGTAAATATTATTTAATTTTAAATGATTACCCAACAAGCTGTTCTAGGGAAGAAAGCTCAACCATTCATTACATTTGGCTTTTCTGTTATTCCTCCTCCCCCATTCTCTCGCCCATTGCTTTCAGGAAAATTGTGTTGTGTGCTTGTTTTGTGAATTTAACTATTTAACAGATATTTTAATATTACTTGGGTGTTTTAATTTTACTTATATCATGTGAGATGCCGGGAACTGCAGGACATAAATGCAATAAATAAACATTTAAATGACAAAAACTGACATTCTGGGAGCCAGGTTGGAGATAATTGTTCTACATAGTCTTGATGATGGTTATCTTTATTATGATGGGTGTGGTATTGAAAAAATGGTTTCAGTAATTTAAATGTTTCAGTAATTTTATTCTTTGGCACAAAAAGGCTGAAGACTTTTTTCTGATGGTTGTAGCAACAATTCCCAGATCTTGATGCAGATTACATGTTTGGATTGTCATGTTCAGATTGCAGAGTTTGCTACTGTGAAGTGTCATGTTCATATTAATGTTGTGGAAAAGCACCACAATTTAAATTCATTGTACATTGTATTTACGTAAAAATAAGAGCTTTTTTGGGCACTTGTTTATTATATAACCATTCAAGGATTACAATATTCATTTGATCCAATGTCTGGAAGAAATAGAATGTGATCCACAAAAACCTAGGCAACAATACACTGGTTAATTTTTAGGATTCTTCATGCAAAAGGTTAACATGACCAACTAAACCTTTTTATATAATGTCTTTTATCAGATAAAATCAATTATGAACCATAATTGGAGAGCCAGTTTAGTCTAGTGGTTAAGGCACCAAGATTAGAAAGCAGGAAGCTGTGAATTTTAATCCCACCTTAACCATGGAAGCCAGTTAATCTCTCTCAGTCAAATTCACCTCAGAAGGTTCTTGTTGTGGGGAAAATAGGAGGAGGAAGGTATGTTATGAATATGTTCGCCATCATGAGCTATTTATAAAAAATAATAAAGGTGGGATAGATGGATGGATAGATAGATGGATGGATGGATAGATAAATAGATATTATTTGAATATTATACATTAAAATCCTGTGCCATTATGTTATTGATATATTAGCTTCTCAGGGTCTACCTGCAGCATTGTTGTGGACCACAGGCTGAGGATTGCTGGGGCTTAACCCTAATGGAGACTGAAATTTCAGTCACTAAGTGAAGTGATCGTTAGGTGACCGTACCACTTAGCGACAGTTCAGTTCATCCTGGTTGCATTTATTAGGGGAGGAATGCAACACCATTAGGCAACAACTTCATGCTTCTCCTGCTGTGCCTGAACTGCGGGCTCTATCCTGCTGCCTCCTCTCCAGTTAGTCCTGGTGAGCTCCCTTTGGCAGAGGAGGCTCTGCTGCCATGCCACACTTGCCTCAACTTTAATCCCCTACTCACCTATCTCCTCCATCTCTGTCTTTTGGATGCCCTGCCCTTTGCACCATCTATATCTACCATCCCACGTGACCCGTGCAGTCTTTTTTTTTCTGCTGTTGGCAAGGAACACCAAACCAAGGCAACTGCTAGCCCTTTGGGAAGTGCCTGCAACATCTGGGAATGGGGGTGGCAAGGGGCAGTGGAGCGTGAACTGTGTAAAGGGCCAGCAGTGTGAGGAGAATTGCAAAAGTCAGGTGGGAGGAGTCCACAGGGCGGCAGGTGTGTTGGCATGCAGGTTGTTCAGAAGGACCAAATTGGAGAGAGATAGAGAGGGGGAATTGAAGCATATATTGTGGTTGTAATATAAGCATATATAAGCAGGCTACCAAGTGCCCACGTTTTGACTGAGGAAGACCTGTTAACAGCCATAACTTTCAAGTACCAGTTGCAACTATTATTCATCCAGCGCTGTTGTAACTTCAAAACCACCAAGAGTCAGGGCAGATGAGTGTCATGTAAATTTAATAATTTAATCAATAAATGAAATCAATAAAACATATGACAGTTAAACAAATGTCATCTACCCATGTATTCACAAAATTGTTAATTTCAGGTACCTGTCTTCTATTGTGGGGCAAGATATCAATAGGAAATATTTCTACATTGAATATAATATATTAAAAATAAATAGTGAAGCCATTGATATTCTGTTTTTTTTTAAATTCTGAATTTGAGTAAAACTTATTTTATAAAAATAATTTATAGATAGCCACAGTGGTATGGTGGTTAAAGCAGTTCTCAAATATATTCAATATCATGATCTGCATAGATATATAGATATAGATATGAGAAGTTCTCAACCTTGCAAATTGAATAGCAGAAGTTAGGAGCAAAAAAACCCAGGATGTTTTTGGACAATGCTCCCTTTTTGTCTTCACAAGACAAAACTAACTCATATTTTCAAACGCCCTGGGTTAACGTATTGGCTAGATCTCCCCTCAGCCATGGAAGTTCACCTGGTGATATTTGGCCAGTCATTATGCCTCAGACTGTGCTTCCTCACAGAGCTGTAGTGGTGGTAGAGGGAAATTAGAGAAAGGAGTGTAAGCCACCTTGAGTTATTGTAGGAAAGGGGTATCAATGAAACAAATGCTATAAATCAATTATGTTAGGACCATTTCCAGTTTTGATGCATTCAGATCTTTCTCTTTATATTTACTGCTCTTGAACTTACCAGATCAACACCAAAGGAAGGAAGAAGGATAACTTAGAAGCTAAGGAAGAAGGCATCACATACCATTGCAATGCAAGTACCACTCCTTTTAAACGGCAGATGTGACATCTTGGTTGTGTATGTGGGTGTGAAAAAGATGAAACTTAGGCTGTGACAATGCAGTGACAATGCATTGCTGCTTCCCTTTCTTCTACCAGATGTATCCAATCCTGCAGTTGTTTCTGATTAGAAGTGGGGAAGAATTTTGTCAGAAGGGGCAAAGAAAAAGTGTAAATAAATCTAATTGTAGTGAATTAAAAGGGTCTAAAGAAAAGATTGTTAGAAGTAAAAGGAAAATAAAGTTGGTTTATTTGATTAAGGTTAAAATAGATACTATTTGTTATCTCTGGTAACGCTTAGATAAGAGATGGGATATGAGAAGAGGAGATAATTTGTTGCATTTTAAGAGAAGATAATTTACTAAAATTGTTTATACTTCTAATGGTGAAGGGGGAAGTAGCTTCTTCATATGTTTCCTTTTTTATTATTATATACAGTATTTTTATTTCTCTTCTAAGGTTCTTTCCATTTTTTTTCTCCTGCATTTTTATTTTTTCTTTTTTTCCTCTCTTTTTTAATATGAATTGTTACTATTGTAATCTGTAATCATTAATACAATTACTCTAAAAAAAGAAAGTAGGGTTCCAGGAACTTCTTTAGTAACAAAGAAAGAGAAGAGAAAGTGATTAATAGGGGGTAACTGCTCCATTGATGAGTGTAGATAGAGGAAGAAGGTCCTTACTGCCATGAGAGACTAGGCATGCAAGAGAGAGAGTTTGAACAGTAAATGATCTTAAGAATGCAGAAGGAAAGCACAAAGACAGCAGAGCCTTTTTTATTTTACTCTGCTCAGTTCAGAGTTTGGAAAGTTGTCAGCCCCTTCAGGTATATCAGTCTAGGAGTCCAGCTTCCATGGGATGACTAAAATGCCACTATCACAGATAAGTTATAATAAAAAGAATCTTTCAAATCTTCCTGTGTCTCTCTCTTGCATTTATCTCTCTTGCATTTCACTTGAAAAATGCAAGAAATTGGTGGAGGGGTGTTTATTTATTTATAAAGCTTATTGGCTGCCTATCTTACCATAAGGTAACTCTGGGTGACGTACAGTCCTAATATATACATATATATATATATATATCTACATTAAACCGTAAATAAATTAGAACAAAATATTAAAATCTAAGGACATGTGGAGGGGGGTAGAATGGGGGGAGGTGGGATCTGTGGTTACCTCCACTGTGTTGCTCCCCCACTAGGGCCCCAGGCCAACTGGCAAAGCCAGGTCTTCAGGCCCTTGTGAAAGGATAGGCTTGGCACCAATTTCACATTGGAGGCAAGATGTTCTGAAGTGCAGGAACAACAAGAAAGCCCTCCTCCTGGACCCCACCAGCTGGAATAATAGGGCTGACAGGATCCACAGCATGTCTCCTTGCTGGCACGAGTGGGATGTACCAACCCAATGAAGTGAGATGGTCCCTCAAGGTATAGCCTGAGTCTCTTTATGGACAAGAGGTTTCTTCTCTTGGTTTCTTAACAGCTTCTGGATTCCTTCTCAAAGGTTACCTGCCTGGCTTCTACAGGAGTTGACCTACAAGTACATGTAAAGTCACCTTTAAAACCAGACTTCGAGGTCAAAGCATTTTGAGGCTGACCGTCTGACTTGAGGAGACATTCTGACCAAACCATCTTCTGAGAAAGAAGCACATGAGTGGACAGGGGATGGAAACAAGGGACAAAATCAGAATAAACATGGGTAGACAGCATTGTTGTTACAATTAGTCACACAGTCAGCCAGATTTTTAGACAGGATTTGGCATTTTTATCAATTTTGCATCAAGGACCTGAATTAAGTAGATGTTGTTAGAAGCTGTCTTTTGCAGTTGACTGATGATGCCAGTGGTGTTCAACTGATGCGCCAGGTGTGTTGGGATTGTACACAAGATGCCTATAATTATTGGAATTGTCTTTGCTGTTTGCAGGTCTTTTGTGAATTTTGTGAATTTTCTCCAGGTCTTTCTCTGTTTCCAGGTATTGCCACATCCACTCTCCAGACATTTTTGTCTTTCTTAGCAACAGTTGTTAGGGTTTGGTAGGTGCTTGTCTGTTTGAATTCTAAAGTCTCCAGACAGTCTATTATTTTGTATATTTTGTGGTCCTACCAGTTCTTGCTTCCAGGAAAATGT
This sequence comes from Hydrophis major, assembly GCA_033807585.1. NCBI lineage: Eukaryota > Metazoa > Chordata > Lepidosauria > Squamata > Elapidae > Hydrophis > Hydrophis major. Next base: position 321,819,843 of record CM066328.1, on the reverse strand, counting down.
TATTTCTTGCAGATAGTCAAATGCACTATGTTGTTGATACTTTGTTATGTCATTGTTTGTACAGGTAATTCTCAAGTTGCAACAGTTTGCTTAGTGACCATTCAAAGTAACAACAGCATTGAAAAAACTGACGTGAGCATTTTTCACATTTACGGCCATTTCAGCATCCCCATGGTCACATGATTTACATTCAGATGCTTGACAGCTGACTCACATTTATGACAGTTGCAATGTCAAGTCAATGGGGAAGCCAGATTCACTTAAGAACCGTGCTACTAAATTTAACAAATGCAGTGATTCACTTACCAAATGTGGCAAGAAAAGTTATAAAATGGGGCAAAACTCACTTAACAAATTTCTCATGTAGCAACATAAATTTTCGGCTCGATTGTGGTTCCATGTTGAGGGCTACCTATAATCAGTTTTTGCAATCTTCTTGCAGCAGCTATCTAGTGGTGCACTGTGTCTTCAGCTTCTTTGCAGAGACCGTCCTTCCCTGTCTTCTCAATTTTGGCTTTATACGCATTTATTCTTAAGGCTTGGTTTTATGCAGCCAGAATCAGTCCCTCTGTCTTACTATTGTTATTAAAAAATATTTAATTAAAATGTGCTATTACAATAGGAAGAAAGGATATGGTGATCTGTTAAAAGTGCAGGCAGGAAGAAGCTGCCCAGATAATGCCAAGTAGGAGAGGAACCTTGGTGACTTCTGTCCTCTGGGATGCTGTAGAAGTTAGCAAGTTAGAGTAAGACTTAGAAAAACTAGGTTGAAGTCTACTCTCAGCCACAAAAGCCTATTGGATGACTTGGAGTCAATTACTCCTTTCACCCACCTACCCCATTGGGTGGCTATTGTTCTAGAGTTAAAATGTTTAGAGGTAAACTTCTTTGAACTTCAGGAATGTAGCAATTTCTAGGCCTACTCAAGATTGTATTCAGGAGATCAAGACCTTAGATTATCTAAGGTCTTAGATTACCTAAGGTCTTGATCTCCTGAATACAATCTTGAGTAGGCCAAGAAATTGCTACATCCCTGAATTCCTTCCAGATAGAACACATGGCATTGCTTTCTAATAGCGCTTCTGGAGTATGTCCTGTGACTGTTTTGGAAATAAACATCCTGCTACAGATTGCGGTTTTGTTTTGCACCCATTTTATTATGAGACTCAGGAGAAAAATTGAAAGCAAGGAGACATGGCAAATATCAAATGATCTGTATCATTTTGGCAGCCATAGGCATAAGAAGAAGAAAAAGTAGAATCTTATTGCAATATTGTTGGCTTTCTTCTTAAATCCTACTGTAGCACTTACTGAAAAGTAGGTGTAAAAGAGAAATTCCTAACCTTTGTGTTAATACATATAAAACTCTTTCCTGACTCAGAATCACCAGGCTTTGCCTTATGCATTTTACACAGTAAACCAATGTTTTTTTACACTGTTGTTGTTTTGGTTTAGTTCTAAAAATATTTCTCTGACTTCAGATGCTAGTTTTTGACTCAGAGATTAATGCCTGTTGCATAAAACTTTATTTTAAAAGATGTATCATTTCCCTCTTACAGTACACCACTTGCCCCCAAAGATGCATTTATTTTATGAATTTATTTTATGAATTTATTTTATATTCTCAAAATTTTCAAAATAGTTTTATTACTATATGAGAAGAAGATTGGCAGATAGCAGTGAAGTCCAGGAAAGAACTTAGTTTTATTGTTATTCCCTTAATAATTCAGTGGGATAGAATATTATTATGCACTAGCTTACAAAAAAAGGATCTAATTCATAGTGAGTCTTGCATTGTGCAATGAATTTTAACAAATAGTTTGTACACCATTGTGCAAAGTTTGTTTTAGGGACCCAAAGGGGCTTTTTTTCAAGAAACAACTGGACTTTCTGATTTTTCTTTGAAGACATTTCACTTCTCATCCAAGAAGCTTCTTCAGCTCTGACTGGATGGTGGGGAATGGAAGGACCATCCAGTCACAGCTGAAGAAGCTTCTTGGATGAAAAGCGAAATGTCTTCAAAGAAAAATCAGAAAGTCCAATTTGCCTCTTGAAAAAAAAAAGCACCTTTGGGACAATCATGACTTGGATGACTGAGAATCGCCATAGATACTTGTTTTAGGGAGTTTGTGGTAACATAGCAACATTGAAAGTCTTACAGGGTTTGTTTTGTCACTAAATATTCCGCTTAATGGAAAGAAAAATGAAAATATCACTTCACATATACAAAGTTGAACTCTTCCACTGCCTGCAGTCCTTAGCTTTGCCCATTGTAGAAGACTGTAAATTGTTTTGTCTTTTGGTGGGATATTCAGAAACATTCTGATAACTTTTTTGGCCCATCGTGGATAGTTTTGTTGCTGTTAGTTGCGAAGTTGTGTCACAACCCCATGGACAACGTTCCTCAAGGCCTTCCTGTCTTCTATCATCCCTCAGAGTCCATTTAAGCTCCATCCAGCCACCTCATTTTCTGCTACCCCCTTCTTCTTTTGCCCTCAATCGTTCCCAACATTAGGCCCTTCTCCAATGAGTCCTTCCTTCTCATTAGGTGGCCAAAGTATTTGAGTTTCATCAGGATAGTTTCGATTGTTGCAAATTACAGGGAAACTCTACAGTACAATCAGAAAAGTAAGGATTGGAGACATTTGATGAACAAAAGGCAGAGAAGAGGAACTGAAGTAAAAGTTCCAGATGGAAGAAAGCCAGGAAATCTTATTAGGAAGTAAAGGGGGGTTCTAACATGTTTAAATGAAGATTATATGCTGATGTTTATTTAGGGAACACATCTACCACCAATCATGGTATGTTGGTTATTTTGTTCAAGAAATAAGTGACCATGTTCATTTCTGGCTTGCAGAAAAGGATGCAACTATATACACAGCTGTTGTTATACTACAAAGTCCTATAGGTATCATTCTCATTTTCTAGCTTTCAAGAGTTAGAATTTAAGAAAGATGGAGCAATAGGAAGCAAGTATTAGCTGTTATTGGTACTTCATAGAATGAGTGATAAGGGACGCTTGTACATGCACCTGTTTCTTCCTTCCTCTGGCTAGAGACCAGGAGGTCTGTATCTCTGAAGAGATTGCATTAGAATTGCTTATGTGGCTCTTATAATTCACATATTTACGTAAATCTGTTGTTATTTCCCTTAACCATGATTTTGCTGCAGTTTTTACATTCTTTTCAAAGCATTTGCAGTACCGTATTAATAAACAGAACACGGTTGAGCTGCAGAAATCCAGACAATCCCTAGATGGTGACAAAAAGATAGAATTGTTGGTTTTTGCTTGTGGTCTTTTATGGCCACCTGGGTTTTTGCAGCTAAGAGCTGGTAGGCCAAATTATTATAATGCAACAAAATCATGCTTCACCCTTCTTGTTTATTATGTAGCTTTGTTATTCCCTGCCATAAAGAATGATTTATGTTAATTCGTGCCATACATGCTTTTAAATAGGTAGAGAGACTGTGTGTACAAAGATATAGGGTGGAAGAAGTCAAATTTCTTTCTAAATTCTGGGGATTCTTTGCTAAGAGTTCCTTGCTTACCTTTGGAAATGCTGTTCTGCTCCCCTCTTTTTTCTTCGTTGAAGCAGATGGTGGCTTCTAAAACACATTGGTTTCATATTAATAGTTGACTAAATTATTTCCATGCCCAACTGTTGTACATCCTACAGCATCTGCCATTTATAGTCATTAAATGCTGTGTCAGCCTTCTAGTTGTTACCAGTTACTGAAATGAATGTTTGGAAATACAAATGAATGAGTTATGTTTCTGCTTGCTTTCCCTGAAAGACAGTTTGTGCCCTTCCCATACAGCTACAACAGATCCTGCCTTGGATTTGCTAAAGTTTCTTCCAATATTGTTTTGTTTCTTTTCCAGAGAACTGCTTGCTTGGGGTTTGTTCCTAAACTGATAAAAACGATCTCTTCTTGTGTTTGGAGTCCATGCTTCATGAAACTATACTATCATAATTATCTGTAATATTGAGTCACTGACAAAAATATTGTCTTTGTTTAAAAGATGTTATTCCACAAGGCTATAGTGATTACCAGCCTATTACATTCCAATATACTTTGAAGATACCAGAATATTGAAAATACACAATGATTATATGCCTGCATTGTAACAAAAAATTAATTAAATGGGTTGTTCATTTAGCTGGTAAAATCACTTCAGTATTTCATTCAAACCATCTTGTAAGATAACCAACTTAAAATTAATGCTGATCCAACTTCTCCAGTTATCCTGAGCCACTATCAACAGTTGACCATTTAAAACCGGAATTAAGGCAGGGCCCCTCTAAGTTAAATTCAACTCAGCAACAACATAGCTGCTGATTAGATGTGGAACGTAGGACAGCATGTTCTATGATTAGGAATTTGGCAAGGAGAGCAAAAGTTAGTTGTGCCCCATGGGTAATAATGGAACTGTTTAAGAAAAAAAGGGAACATAAACTTCCCCTAAAGCATAAGAAGGCAAATTGACTCCTTGGCAATCTCTCCTGACTGCCATAAATTATAAAGACACAGCATTATTCTGGAAACTGATAAATGCCAATTTGGCTAAAGATAAGAATATCTTAGAGGCTGGAGTGTCCAGAAAGGAATGGGGAAACCATTATATTAGATTATACTAGATCTTTGTTTAGTTGGCATCAGAAAAGGGCATGATAAAAATAAAAGTTTCAGATTTTTCTCTACAATAGGACTAATTGGCTTCTTCTCTCTTTCTGATCCAGATGGATCTTGACAGACTAGAACACTGGGCCGTATCTAACAAAATGAAATTCAATGTAGAGAAAAAGTGAAGTCCTATACTTAGGCAAGAAAAACCAAAAGTGCATACATAGACTGGGTGAAACCAGGCTCAATAGCAGTAGCTGTGAGAGGGATCTTGGAGTCTTAGTGGACAACCAGCCAAATATGAGCCAGCAGTGTGCAGCAGCTGCCAAAAAAGCTAATGCAATCCTAAATTGTATGAACAGAGGGATACAATCAAGATCAAGGGAAGTACTAATACCACTCTATAGATCCTTAGTAAGACCACATCTAGAGTACTGCATCCTGTTTTGCTCACCACATTGTAAAAAAGATGTTGAGACTCTGGAGAAAATACAGAGAAGAGCAACCAGGATGATTAGGGGACTGGAGATTAAAACATACAATGAACGGTTGCAGGAACTGGGCTTGGCTAGTCTAGTAAAGAGAAGGACCAGGGGAGACATGATAGAGGACTTCCAATGTTTGAGGGGCTGCCACAGAGAGGAAGGGATCAGGCTATTTTCTAGAATGCCTGTAGGCCAGACAAGGAATAATGGATGGAAACTGAACAAGGAGAGATTTAACCTGGAAATAAGGAGAAACTTTCTGACAGTGAGAACAATCAACCAATGGAACAGCTTGCCCTTGGAAGTTGTGGGAGCACCATCAGCTGAGACTTTCAAGAAGAGATTGGACTGCCATTTATCAGAAATGGTATAGGGTCTCCCGCTTGGGCGGGGGGGGGGGGTTGGACTAGATGACCTACAAGGTCCCTTCCAACTCTGATTATCTGTTATCTGTTACCTATTCTCCAAACACATCCTGACATGATTTTTTATTTCTCTTTTGGAAGGAAATTACTGAAATTGACCCTTGGTTTGTTTTGCAGGGAAACTGACTGATATACTATATTAAAAGGCAGATATTTTTGATGGCTGATAAAAATTATAGTTAAAGTAATAATTTCATTATCTCAAGTTATTAAGTGATATTCATACTTAGGGGAATAATATATCATGTGAACTAGATTGTCCATGCTAATTTTACAGTATATTTACTGAATTTTTAAATTGTTGGAACCCAATTATACTTTGGATCTGTTTGCATTGGTGAAATGTGATGGAAACAATATTCATTTCTACCTGAATGATGATAGCATTATGATACGCAGTATTTGGGATTATGGTATTGCAATAAGGTAAATAGATTTTTCAGGCTATATATGTATATATGAGCTACACGGTAGTTTTGTAAATTTAACAAAGCTGTAGTGATATGCTATACTGATGTAGAATACTATTTACAATATAAATTGGTGCTCTGATAGCAATCTGTAAAGATTAAATCAGTAAGATTATATCTGTACCATTTAAAGTTCCAATAACGGTTTTCTTGCCGTGAGTTTTTCTTGGCAAAGTTTTCTGAAATGCTTTGCCATTGCCTAGGGCTGAGAGATAGTCTCAGGTGGGAGTAGAATTCTCACTCTCCCATTTTCTAGCTTGATGCTTTTAACTGTTGCACCAAACTATTTCTCTTTAGATATTTAGAAACCTCCATTAAAAGAAACCTCTCAGGAAGCCAGACAACAAAACTAAAAAAAGAAAATTAGAAAGAACAATACAAACAAATGATATAAAAGTAGCTGAAACACAACATCACTGTATAAACTGTAAGTCCTAAATCAACTGTAGGCCAAGCTGAACAAGTAAGGCTTTGGGGCTCGCTTGAAAATCTAGGGCAGGTTGAATATCAATAAGAACAACAGAAGCAGGGAGCCACAATTTAAGAGTTTCTGTTCCTTTTGTTTGCTAATGTTCCAGCAAATCTACAAGTAGAGTCTCACTGATCTGAGAATGCAGGTATATTGTTATGAGTAAGACATTGAATAATCTGAAACAGCTTTTCCACATACAGGGGTAGAGAGTGGGGGCAGTATTTAAAACTACCATTTGCACCAAAAGCATCTTTTTGAAAAACTTGATTTTGATATAGAGAGATGAATATCTCTTGAAAATGGCCTCTATCCACCCTTGGTTTTAAAGGTTTTTACTAAACCAGTGAACGTTTTAAAAAGTTTTCACATAGAATAAATAGCAAACACTTTTACTGGTATTTCTTGCTTAGGGATCGCACTTGGGATTGGCCACATGGTGACTAAATAAAAAAAAATATATCACATGGTTGTAAGTTACGATTCTACTTCTGCCTTCTGTATTGCACAGTATTAACTCAGCTTGTTGCAAGCAAGTTGTGAAGTATGTGGATAGCAATTCTGTAATAAGGATGCTGCGACAGTCATACATGCACCCAAATGGTTGTGAAACAGATGAATTGTGATCACACTGTGGGATGCTGCGATTGTCATTAAGTGTGACGATGGATCGCAAAAAAATTTTTTTTAGCCCCATCATAACTTCAACAGTCACTTCATGAGGCAGTTGGTAAGAACCTGTACCTGTAATTGACTGCTGAATAGAACTTCTCCCTGTCTTGCAAAAAGTGAGTGCAACTTTGTTGAGAAAGCTTGGGTTTAAAGAGAACCCTATGGCTTGTTTGTATTCTGTGGGATAGAATTTTTATATACCTGTTTTACCGCATTTCCAGAGGTATACAGTCACAAGTGCAGTGGTATTCTTAGGGTTAAAAGTAATCCTGGTGGTTGATTATTTAGAACAGTGTTTCTCATCCTGATAATCTTTTAAGATTATGGACATGCTGGCTGAAGAATTTGAGGAATTAAAATCCACGCATCTTAAAATTGATGTGATTGAGAAACACTGCTTTAAATTGCAGTGCTAAGAATTTTTAGGCATTCAGTGAGACTGATTTTGGAACGAATACATACTGCGTAGACCTGCTTGTACAGTCCCGCTTATTCAGTTGAATTCTGCTTTACTTTGCTAAACTTTGTCCATTAAATCTGTTTTGTAACCAAAGACTAAAGTAATTGTTGAATAAATATGCGTGGATCTATGAGCATTTCTCTTTTATGCCGATTTTTGCCCTTGTATATTTTATTTCATTTATTTTATGAAGACATTTTCATCCTGCTCTTCAGCTATCTGGACTATAATAAAAACAAAGCATCTCCTGTCTTTAGGCTTGTAGATAGAAAAGTGGCAATACAGGGAATATAAGGAATGGGGAGGGAAAAGGGAAACAAGGTAATACAAGGATAAAATTTTAATGTTTTATGTTATATGTGGGTGGTCAGTTGTAATAGAAATGGGCTGCCTGCTGGAGGTTCAGATGATATCACTTCCACAGCTAGTAATCTTGTTACTTTTCTTCATAGGACATTTGACCCCACTGATTTCTGAGGAAGGAGAAGGGACTTCCCAATGCAATTAGTGGCAATGGTAGCATAAGGCAATGATTCTAAAGTTTGAGGCTCATGACGAGGTGGGAACCAGCAGTTCCCAAGGCAGAGAAGGCCATTATGTAAACATTTCCAAACCACCAAGGGTCACCAAGTTATCCATCATCTATTGTGTTTGAGGCTGTAGTCTTGTTTGCAATAAGTGTATTTGGGAATCTTTACTTTTTTTTTTTTGCCAGGCTGAGGCACTAAGAATTAAATGTCTGTGGTTTTTTTGCCACCCCATTTGCGAAGCCTCAGTGTGATATTTGCACCACCATCTGCCTCTTTTTGATAATTAAGGTTGAACTTCTGGCCTTTAATGATAAGAACAGATACATGCCAAGATACATTCCTCCTTAATTACTTCTTACATTTTTTGCTTTCTTCATGGAAGTACACAGTAAATATCCCTGAAGACCCTGGACGTGGAATCCCTTAACAACATCAGATAACAAAAAATCTTGACACATATTAGAGAAAATAATATAGCACAACATCTGTGGGCCTTGACTGAAGTGTTGTCATAGGAATCTTGCTCATGTTAATGTTAGTCAACCAAGATTCCAGTGTGGTGAAAGCATGATAGGAGTTCTATTAAGGATTTGTTCTGGGAAAATGGAAACAAGTTTATTACGAAAGACACCCATGATGACTTCTTAGGAAGTTAATTTGGGCTCGTGCGTTGGTCAGTCAGCTGGGAAAAAAACACCTGGATGCATACAGGAAGCACATAAATCATGCAAGTTTGTGCATTAAAAGACTGTGAGGAATGCTGGATTACTCAACAGAGACTAATAAAACATTTGAACATTCTTGACATAGATGTTGCTTGTATCATAATTCCTGTCGAAGGAGAATAGTAACCGGATCTAAAAAAAGCCATTTTTACATTATATATTTGGGAAAGATACACAGAAAGCAATCCTAGGTATACATTTATGCTCAACCTCTTACCAATGATGGGAAAATAAGTATATACCATATTCATAGATTTTTGTTTTTGTTAATGTAATATTTACTAATTATTTCATCTGAAGCCCTGACTAATTCTGGGGAAAACCAAGATGTTATTCAACTTGTCAAGTTGGCTTGTTGAGTCCAGCCCTTGATTTCGATTTGAACAGATAAGAAAGCATAGAAAACCACAGGAAGAATGTTATGGATACATTTGAGTTGGTTGCTCCTGGAGCTCCAAATAGCTCAGAATGCAGCTAATTTGGGAGAATTGGAATAAGCTTTCCGCATTCCTGCTCAACTACCAAAGAACCTTTTATTCTATCAGTCTGTGGTAGAAGCAAGAACAGTCCTGCTACAGTCATCTCTTAACTCCTCAGTAGGGCAAGGAGTGGTCATCCCCTTGTTCTATTCAGAGCCCCTGTTCTGGAGCACATTGCAAAAAGCAGGAGGGAGGAGTTTATATGTTATACCGCTCTACATATGAAATTAGGACTTCATGCAGGGAAAGCAAGTCTTTTGCAAAACAGCCTTAAAGGGGAAACTAAGCAAGGACACTTGTTGATAGCAGCAGACTATTAGTTCTTTTAAAAACTTTTATTTGTATTTATTTGGAAATTTGAAATAAACCTTTAAAAAAGTGTAAAGGTAAAAATGAGTATCCTAGGATTCTTGGGTTTCGTATACTCTTTGGGCAGAGAGCCAGATTAAAGAGACCAAATTATTGCTGTTATAACCTGCAACTACCAGCCACTGCCAGTAAAAAAATGAAAGCAAACCTGTTTATCGTGTTTGTTTAATCTAATTTTGCAGAGAGCAGCCTTCATGCAAAGTGTGAACAATCTGATTCAAATGAGTCATATCCGTTTTTAGTTGTGGATTTATAAGTACAATTTAATCTAACTTAATTACCAGTAGGATATTATTAGTCTTGCAGCATATACCTCAATGTTTTCCTCCAAATAATTTTACATATATGTGTTTCCTGCATAGGATATGTATCAGACATTTTTATATTGAATGTGTATAGAATGTGAATTGTGAATTGAAGCCCCTGGCAAAATCTGGCTTCTTGGGTGATACCTTCTGTGCTGTTCCAGCCAATTGCTGATAACCCAAGCACTGCTTGAAGTTATATGTAGCATTGATGGCAAAAATGATTTAGCAAAGGTTTTAAAAAGCAAAAAAAAATCTTTATTGCCGATAGGGCCTTGACATGTCTTCGTCCATTCATTTGTTAAAGGGCCCTTGCCACAAAGTTGAACTTGTAAGGCTCTCATCTGTTTAAGTAATTCAGTAGCATTTGTTTGAAGGGAGGTAGGGAAGTAGATACATTGATCTAATAATTAAAATAAATAAATAAATAGATTTTTGGAAGGGAACAATTGCATAGAAATCGGATGAGGGTCCAGTTTTTGTTTTTTTTTAAAAGCAATGAAAGGTTCAATACACCTGCCATTTATTGCTCGGAATTTTGTTTGGGCAAACTAATGTCTCTGATAGCGAAGGCGAGTTAAAGAAAAAGGAGGAAGAAAGGAAAATATGAGATAATTAACATTTGCCTCTTTTCTCTCATTTTTTTTTCTTTCAAAACTGTTCAATCATGCCAGTGGCATGACCTCTTATTTTGTTTGATTCATGTCATGTTCTATCATACTTGCATATAATAAAGGCGTTTATTGATACCCCTCCTCTTTTTATAGTTAGTTTGAGATATTGGAGGACTAGAGTCAGTAGTTTATGAGTGTTGGCATAAAATCTAGGAATGAAGTGCAAGAATTGGTCAAATCAAAAACAAAAATAATTCCCTTTGATCTCTTGAGGGTAAACCCCAGTTGTATAATGTTAGGAATGCACCCCTGAAGGCTGCAGTAAGTCAGTGTTACATCCTGATCCAGCGCACACAGAGATCAGTCAGGTGCATCTGAAAAACTGACAAACAAGCCTGTAGATGTTGGTCACTTTATGGTTTTAATTTCAGAAAGTCTTTCACTATAGAGGCGTGGCCTAACCTTTATTTTAGTTGCCCCTTTCTTGTTCTTTGTCAAGCTCTATAATAGTAGTTTTGATCTATATTAATCATTAGAGTTTACTAATTAACATATGGACATTTTTGACAGTTTTATTCTCACCCTTTTTCTTTATTTTTTTTCCCATTACACAGTAAACCGGCTTGACATTTTCAGCTTTTGCTTTTATTTCCACTGCATTAAACGTTTCCATTTTCTCAGTTTCAATTTTTCCACAGTCCTTTTTAGTTTTATGATCATACATCATTTTTTGGATCATCCTAAACATCCTAGTTACTTCCCATTTAGCGTTACCTTCCCAGCTTTCTGGGTCCCGCTATTTCCTATTGTCTTGCACTTGATTAAACAAATGTTTAATTTCCTCTTGACATTTTCCTCCTCCAATGACAAATACACCGGGATTCCTTTCAAGGGCTCTTTAACTTGCTATTTAGTGGATCTGCTTTTTTTTCCCTTTAAGAAATAATTTCCCATGTCTAATTGTTCTGTTTTATGTTCATAATTCATATCTAAAATAAATATAGGTGGTGGCAATCCTAATCAAGCCTGTTTGCTTTTATAAAGAGAGCAATCTACTTTGGAATCAAAATATATCGATAGTTGAAAGAAACCTGATTCAATGCATCACATCCAAGTTCTTGTCACTCAATTGCAATAATTTTTGGAATCTCCATGTAAGGAAAGGCATTTTTAATAAATCCTGGAGGATTGGAGGTCGGAAAATGTGTGGCTTTAAAACTGTGAAATTCTTGAGTTGGCTGGCATATTAGGTTCAGCTTCAAGATACATGTGACTAAGGTAGTCCACCCTTTCCTATTGGATCTTGCCTGTAGTTTCATAAGAGTTTAAGGATTGCTATTAAGAACTCTGCTGATCTTAATAGTAGTCTATATGACCATTGTGAAAAGTATTTAAGATATACAACCCTCCCAATGTATAGGTTGGTTCACCCTAGCATCCTGGGACCAGATGGTTTCTATATTTCCTGCATGATGTATATATAATGGATGGTTATAAAAACTGACAACTCAGTAGCATGAAATGTGAAACGTGTTGGGCTCTGTAAGGCTCAGCTCTTCAAATAGTAGGGCATCTTATTTCAACTTGCATCTTTCCAGATATCTAACCATAATGGCTGCTGCTTCTCTTATTATACTCCCTGGTTAATTTAGATCAACGGAGAGACCTTTTGAAATTAGCCAAGCTGCCAGACACATGGCTGTATGGTATAGGGCAGATGATCTCCTGGGTAGCTCTGCAGCTATGGAATGCATTTGCAGGGGGAAACAGATGACAAAACTTGTATAGCAACGTTGCTATGCAACTTCCTCCACTGCTTATACACTCTCATGTGATGTTGCAATGCAAGTATGAAAAAGCAGGGCATGTGGCATGATGTAACAGTGCACACCCTACCCCACAGGGTTGTTGTTGGAGAAGAATCGGGAGCATTATGTTCTCCCGTGAGCTGTGAAGAGCATCCAGAAGTGGGAGGTGCTTCAGTCTCTTCTGGAAAGGCTGGGCTTAAAACTCCGGGATGCTCCTCCTCCTCCACGGGACACCTCCCCAGCATCCCCCAGTTTTAGCTCAGCCTTCATGGTAAGAGGTTGTGCACTCCCTGACTGGAACAGTTTCAGCTACTCAAATTTCAGGTTTGCTCTTGGGTTAATTCAGCTTGTAAATTTTCCCCCCAATTAATTTGGCTATTTCAAGGCTTGTGGCTCTGTTAGGTTATCCCCCCGATCAGTTGAGAGCAGCTCTTTGTGACAGGCAGAGCCTGCCACTCCGCAGGCAGCCTGAGACCGCCATGTCAGGCAATTAGCTTATCTATTCCCCCGATCATTTTATCTCTGCGATCTTGGTGGAGCGCTCGCAGCCACGGCTCTCTCCTCCGTGCCATTTTGACTGACAGGATCATTTAGAGAGGCAGTAGTAGCGGCTCGTTAAACTGCTCAGGCAATCAACATCGGAGATTCTGCCTTCTTGCCATTTTCAATGCCTGACTTCAAGTTCGCATCTAAATACACAGGTGCCATTCCCCGCTGGTTTCCCTTCTTGGGGACCGGGGCAAGTACCTTCCCACTCCACTTTCCTGGGATTATTTCTCGTATATCTTGCTGGCGTTGGATAAGCAGGCTAGTTTTTAAACAGGAATTTCTTTGCAATTCCTTTTGAAACATTACATTGAAGTGAAGCCGCAAGTGCCATTTCAAACAGCGGGACATTTTTTGACAGGAAAGGATCCATCCAGGTCCTGTATAGATGGTTTCCCTTGTTGGGGACCAGGGATCCAGAATATTTTTGTTTGGAGTGATTGGGGGTTTCCTTTAGATACTGTTCACCATATACTCAGTTTTACATGTGTGTGTGTACGTATATATATGTATGTATGTATGTATGTATGCTTTGTTCGGGTATTTTCCCACGTCATCGTAGTTGTGCTTTTAAAGTTGTAGCAACTTTTCGGCAGAATCTCATCTGTCATCATCAGGCTTCTGTATAGTGTTCGTCTGTATAGTGTTCATATATATATATACATACACACATACATATACATACATACATACATATATATAGGCTTATACTCCTGGAGAAGCGTTCTACTTTCAACCACAGGGTTAGGCATCACCCATAATCATCATCATCATCATCATCATCATCATTATTATTATATAAAAAAAATTAAAGTTAGAGGCAAGAGAATTAGTCCTCCACAATGGAAGGTGACGACGTCTTTCGCTCCAAGACAAATAAGTCCCGAGATAAGTCAGTGGGCCCCAAAAAAGCCTCTAAGGCGCAGATAAGGATGCCCATAGACGGCACCAAGCCTTGGAAAGGCAGTTGCAGAAATGGGCCAGGGAGGCGGACAAGATGGCTGTGACACATCAACCTCAGGACCCAAGTCCATTGCTGGGGCCCTTGGACTTATCTACCCAGCCCAGACAGACTATCTCTGGACAGCCTCCCATAGAGATATCTCCTCCAATGAGCACTGCTCGGCGAATCCCAGAGGCAACCTTCACCCCTAGGGCCGCCAGTTTAAGACAGGAGGCAGGATTACATGAGACTATCCCCATCGAAATGAGGCAATGGATGGAGATGGCCATAAAAAAGGGCATTGCGGCTGGAGTTTAGCAATCCATCCAGACCAGATGCCTTTCGGCTACTTTGGAAGCGGGATCTCTATCTGCTCATTCCTTTGCGCATTTGGGATACCATCAAACTCAGGTATTCCCCAATACTCCTGACTTATCAGTCCAGGGTCTTCAGGAGGAGGTGGAATTAGATGACCAGGATGTTCCCATGGAGGTGGAGTTGATCCATCAGATGGACTTGGGGTTGTCAGAGGTTGACCCACTAGAACGAGGAATGTCTGATGACGAAGGCCTCATTCCGGACCAACCTACCTTTTCTGGCCTTTTTCCTCCACACCTTTTAAAATCTTTACTGTTCAAAGCAAAGAACACTGCTAAACTAGGGACATCAAACCCTCATCCATTATAATCAGGGTCTCAGGACGAACCCGAGGATCTAATATTCTCACAATTGGCTAATGAGGCAGAAACTATTCCTGTCCCTCGTATGTTTGATGATTTAGTACAAAATCAATGGGCATCAGCAGCATCCTACCCAGCCCCAACAGGGTACGATAAACAATATTATAATTTAGCAGTTTAAAAATTTTCTCAAAATGCCAGAGGTGGATGAGCCTATTGTGGCACTGGCTTCTTCTTCAACTTTTCCCAATGAGGCCGAGGAAGCCCTGAGACCGGAGGAAAAGAGAGCAGAGTTGGTACTTCATAGGGCGCACGTTTCTGACGCCTGGGCCATTAGGGCAGCTACAGCTGCGTATTTTTTCATACAGTCCTCCCTACGATGGCTCTTCCACTTGAGGGATATATTGCCGGCGTCAAATGTCAGAGCCACCAGGACATTGCTAAGATTATTGCAGCGGCAGAATTCTCCGCCAACGCCACTTTTAATGCAGTCAAATTCTCATCCAGAGCCATAGCATCTCACGTATCAGCACGGAGACTGCTATGGCTCAGACACTGGCAGGTGGATACCAAACATAAATGCAAGCTGGCATCAGCCCCAATATTGGGGGATAAATTATTTGGCAGTGTCTTAGAACCCCTGCTTATTGAGAATAGGAACAAGAAAAAAGTGCTTCCCCTTCTTTTTCGGAGGTCTGAAAACAGAATGCCCCAGTTGTTTCGAAGGGGTTCCTTTCGGCCCTACTATCAAGGCCCATATGTTCCCAGATTGCAGAGAACATCAGGCTACAGGCCCAGTTTTAGACAGGATAGGTCGGAATCTTCCGATAGAGGTCAGCGGGAAGGCCAAAACAGAAAAAACCCCAGAGGTACTGGGGGCCGATTTTTTCATCACCTCAAGTGAGTCCTTGACAGCAGCTCCCATTGGAGGGCGGCTAAAATTGTTTGTTGATCAATGTGACAGTTCCACCTCTGATGCATGGGTCAGGGACTCTGTTAGGTTTGGTTTGGCGCTAGAGTTTCAATCCTCCCCTCCGAACTTTTTCATTAGGAGCCCTTGGTCCACGGACCCCATTAAGAGAGCGTTGATGCAGGAGGCTATCAATCATCTTCTGCATATTCGGGCCATTAGAGAGGTCCCATCTGAACATCGGGGTCAAGGCTGTTACTCTCTATTGCTTGTGGTCCCAAAGAGTTCGAGAGGTTGGAGGGCAATTCTGGACCTCAAACGTTTGAACAGATCATTGGTTTATCGAAAATTCAAGATGACTACTCTCCAGTCATTCTACTCAGCATCAGAGAGAACGATGTCCTGACCTCTATAGATCTGACAGAGGCTTATCTACATATACCAATTAGACCTGCTCACTACAAGTATCTCAGATTTTGCTATTGTGATTAGCACTACGAATATATCGCCCTACTATTCGGTCTGGCTTCGGCCCCTAGGACCTTTGCCAAGGTCCTGGCGGCTTTGGCTTCCTCCCTCAGGATCAAATCTATTCATTTACAATGTTATCTGGATGATATTTTAATTTTGTCATCTTCCAGACATCAAGCAAACTTGGATTTCAAGATTACTGTGGAGACCCTTCAAGGTCACGACTTTTCCATAAATTGGGATAAAAGCTATTTGACCCCCTCAACTAGGTTAGTTCATTTAGGGGCAGTGATAGATACCGTGGAGGGCGAGGTTTTTCTCTCTCAGGACAGGCTGAATAGCATCCAGTCTTTGGCCAGAGAAATCAGAACCTTAAAGAGGGTTTCCTTGGCAGTTCTGTCTCAACTGTTAGGGAAACTGATTTCTTGTATTTCCATTGTGCCTTGGGCTCGGTTCCATTCTAGAAATCTGCAATGGTTCCTGCTACCTTTCCAGCGATCCGGAAGAGTCACTTCCAACGTCTGGATAAAGGTACTGCACAATGTTCTCCGATCACTCCGCTGGTGGTTGGAAAACACGATAAACAAGGGGTGTCCTTTCAAGGAACCTTGCAGGGCAACAATCACAACCGATGCCAGCCTGGTAGGATGGGGAGCTCACTTCCGATCCCACACTGCACAGGGAACTTGGACTATTTCCGAACCTAGCATCAACCTATTGGAGCTGCGAGCAGTTCATCTGGTGTTACGCAGTTTTCTACCCCTTTTCCAATCATGCCACGTTCTGGTCTTGACAGACAATATTACAACCAAGGCCCACGTAAATAGATGGGGGTACCCATTCCAAACTTCTGATGCTGGAGACGGCCAGGTTGTTCAAATGGGCCGAGACCAATCTGCTTTCTCTCAAGGCAGAGCACATAGCAGGGGTCTTAAATACACAAGCGGACTGGCTCAGCGGGGCCACAATAGATCAGGCAGAGTGGCGCCTATACCCGTCTGTCTTCCAGGAAGCAGTGCTCGTTGATCGATCTATTTGCCTCTCCCCTCAATGCCCAATTACCCCGCTATATTTCAAGGTACCTGACTCAGGGGGTGGAGGCCGTAAACGGCCTGCAATGTCAGTGGCCTCCCAGACTTCTATATGCGTTTCCTCTACTTCCTGTAACACCCAGGTTGATCTAGAAGTTATTGGAGGAACAAGCAGAATTGATATTGGTCACCCCTTAGTGGTCCAGGCGAACGTGGTTCGTGGACTTACAGGACCTGTCGAGCCAACCACCTTGGAAAATTCCACCGTTGAGGATTTCCCTCTCACAAGGGACAGTACTTCACCCGGATCCACAATAGCTCAGCCTAGCTGTATGGAGGTTGAGCGGAGCCATTTAAGGACCCAACAGATTTCAGAGGATGCCATTGCCACCATACAAGCATCCAGATGGTCCTCAACAATATACGAGGCTACGTGGTCCGCTTTCTGTCACTGGTGCCGGGGGTCTAAAATTGATCCAACCGCCCCATCAATAGGACAATTATTGGACTTTTTACAGGAGGGGCTGACTAAGGGCCTATCTTCAAATACTTTATGCAGACAGGTGGTGGCCTTAGCCTTGGTGATATCCTGGGGTGACCTTCGTTCCATAGCATACCATCCACATTTCCGCAGCTTTCTTTTTTTTTTTTGTTTTTTTGAAACAAATTTTTATTAATTTTAAAGATAAAACAACACATCATTAACCAGTAAATACATAAACACATAAAACCTCTTAATATTGTAAGTCCTTACAGGTCAAACAAAACAATATTTTTATACAGCATAATTCCAATTTATCCCATCCCCATATGGACACACAAATATCTTTCATCAAATTTCTCATTATTTCTCTTTACTCCTATTCAATTTCATTTCTCTTCCATATTTATCCATTTTATAGTCATCATATTCTTTTCTTTCTGGCTTGTTTAAATTATTCTCATCTAACATTCCTCCAAGGTTTTATTGATTCTTTTTTCCTTTTTTTTTTTTTAATAAAAAACAAATTTTGTTAGTTTTATCATAAGCATAATACACAAACATACAAACACAAAACATAAAACATAGACAAAACTAAAAGATCTTTTCTGAAGGTTGTCTGTTCCCGGGTTAAAACTCTTTACACAGACACAAATTCAAACATCATATTCAACCTAAATCTCCTTCCATATCTTATTATCATTTTTTTTTTTTATATATGTATATAAAAACCATTTTTATCAGTTTTCTAAAAACAATGCACACAAAATCAAGGCATAACAGCTTATAAATTCTTTTCTAAAAAAAAATAATAATGATAGACCAATAAAACATAACATTTCAAGATTATAATATTAATATTTCATATAATATTAACTTCATATCTTGTCCCTACTTCTCTTTTCCATCCAAATTATTTATCAATTAAAATTTTATTGCCTTTTATCAATATACAAAATCAAAAGAAAAGCATATATATCCTTCCATTATTACCATTTTCAACAACATTCTTTGTCTGTTCTATTTCCAAACATCCATTCATCTTTTTTCTTTTACTATACTTCTCCTGTACAACAATTGGAGTTACATCTATAACTCATTACCTAACTTAAAAATACTACATATAAATCTTTCTTGGGATTCTGTTTAAAAGATTCTAAAATTACATAATAAATTTTTTATTCTAAATATACATATAAAAACACACTCTTATATACCCTCCAGAATCCCTCTTTTAATCTAAATTAAATTCACCCATTGTCTCTAAATAAACTTTTTTTTTTTAAATCTTGCTTCCCCCCATTAAGGCTTCTCCTCCCCCCTTTTCTCTCTTGCTTATTCTTCTCCTTGCCCTTTCTACCCCTTTGCTTTTTCTCTTCGCTTTTCTTGCTCCTTTTTCTTTGCTTTCTAACCTTGCCTCCATCTTTTCGCTCATTTTTCTCTCTTTTGGTTGTTTTTATAATTCTTAAAAACCCCTTTTTCTTATCCTTTTTCTCCTCCTCTCCGGAAGGAACCCATTGTTCATCAAAGATGGCTTCTTCTTCCTCTTCTTCCTTGTCCCAGTCCTTCTGCTGCATAATCAGCTTTTCAACAGAACATAACGCCATTTCTAAGAATTGGAACAAAGCGCCCAAAGTATCTTCTTTTTTATATTTTTGATAGTCAATCTCTAGTTCATCCACAGACAATGCCATTATGAAAAGGGAAAACTTTTTCCAAAACAACCACAAGTATTTTTAATCCAGGACAATCAAAAGCAATTAAAAAAAAGAAAAAAGTTCCAAAAGTTAATACTTTTCTTCCTTCTTCTCTTTCTCTTTCTAAATTAATTTTTAATCAAAGAGGTCCAATTACCATATATCTTCTTTTGGGATCCACCAAGACATTCTAGACAGTCTCCTCCTTTTTCAGTTTCTGCTCCAATTTTTTTTTTTCTCCCTTCCCACTTGCAATAACAATTTTAAATAATCAAAAATCCATACCTCCAGCAAAAATTTTCCAATTTCTTAAATTTTTCAATGTCCAAAAATCCCTTTGTCTCTTAGCTTAGCTTTCAAAGCAATCCACTTTCAATGTCTAATATATCCAAATATTTCTGCTTTTTCCGTGGGATGGGAGAGTAAACAAAAATAAAAAAAAGAAAGTTCCCTTTGACAGCTTCTCCGCAGCTTTCGATCTTCTTAGGGAAACAATGTATCCTCCAGCAACAAGCAGCTCAATTCCAGGCAATTTAAAAGTTGTTACTTGACCCGGCTCAGACAGAACTTTCACTTTTCACACTTCCTCCAGCACAGTTCTTACCCGGTTGCTGGCTTCTTCGTGGCGGCCATTGCTGACCGCCGCTCCACCGCCTTGGGAAAAAGGGGTTTTTCCGGAGAAGGGGGGGGTCTGCGATGCCCCCACCTCCCTAACCGGCTCCCCTCTATCTTCAGCTGTCCCTACAGGGCAGCCTTAACCCCCTGACCCATCTGGATCGGGGGTACCTCGACAGCTAGCCAGCAGGAATCGCGAGCTGTCGCGAATTCCTGCTGCCCCGAAGCCACGCAAACCGGAAGTTCCATTTCCGCAGCTTTCTTAAGGGTGCTGCAAACTTACGACCTCCTGTAATTCACCGCTATCCCACTTGGGAGCTTAACAAGGTGTTAACTGCATTTACATCTGGCCTGTTCGAGCCTTTAAGAACCGCTACTCTCAAATTCCTGACATATAAGGTAGTCTTCTTAATTGCGATCACATCAGCAAGGAGGATTTCCGAATTGGCAGCATTGTTGATGAGAAAGGACCTGTGCGTGTGTCATGTGGACAGAGTGGTTCTCAGATTGAATCCATCGTTCACCCTAAAGTAAATTCAGTCTTCCACAGAACGCAGGAGTTGATGCTTCCAAATTTTTGTCCGAAACCATCTCATAGTCTGGAGCAGCAATGGCATTGACTTGACGTTTGAAGGGCATTGAGCATCTATCTGGACCGCACGGCAGCATTTCAAAAATCTGAGGCTCTATTCCTATCCTTCAACCCATCCACTTTAGGACACAAGGTGTCGTCGACAACCATTGGTAGATGGTTGAGAGCCACCATAGCTAAAAGTTACAAATGCCAGTCCATCTCAGTTCCTAAGGGCATTACAGCCCAGTCAACAAGGAGTGCGGCAACATCAGCAGCATGGGCCACAAGAGCTTCCATAGATGAAATTTGCAGAGCGGCAACTAGGGCTTCACCATCGCTCTTTGTCAGAAATTATAAAATTGATGTCTATGCCTCAGCGGACGCTTCATTTGGCAGAAGAGTCCTGCAGAGGATCCACAGAATTTAGGAGTGGATTTCGATCCAGATGGAGTCCCTCCCTAAGGACAGGCCAAGCTTTGGTATGTCCCACATCTGGATGCTCTGAACAGCTCATGGGAGAAAGGGCGTTGGTACTTACCTGATACGCCCGTTCTCTGTGAGCTGTGAAGAGCATCCAGCCCCACCCATTTCTTTCCATCTGGTGGGGTTCCGTTCAGGTCAGGGATCTAGATTAGGTGATGAGTTCCGGACTTTGGCACTCAGTCTTCGCAAAACTGGGAGGTGCTGGGAAGGTGTCCCATGGAGGAGGAGGAGGAGGAGCATCCTGGAGTTTTAAGCCCAGCCTTTCCAGAAGACACTGAAGCACCTCCCACTTCTGGATGCTCTTCACAGCTCACAGAGAACGGGCATATCAGGTAAATACCAATGCCCTTTCACTGCTTTGTATAAAATAAAAGGGGGGGGGGAGAATCAAATACTGTAAATAAGTTAATGGTTAGGAACATCAATGTCCCTGAGAAATGCCTTTGACCTTCTCTTCCAGGATTTAAGAAAAAAACAAAGAGAATACCTCTTTTATCACCAAGCTTTTTATATTGTTTTAATTATATTTGAATGATAGTAATCTTAAGCTATTATTTTAATTGAATTGATTTTACAGTTATGTTTTTACATTGTAACTTTAAAAATGCTTGTAAGCTGCCTTGAGCGTTTACGTGATAAATAAAGGCATTTGTGTCAATAAATAAAACATAATTATCTAAATAAATAAGCATAACTCATGGCAAAGGATGGAAACACTGTATTCAAAACTTAAGAGGACACAGGTTTAATAAGGCCAATTGCTGCTCTGGTTGGAAGTGACTTGCAAAAATGCCAAGCCCAAGAAGATCAAAGCAAGGACAATGAGAGGTTAGAGAGGGTGACATGCAAAAGAAAATACACAGAGCAGAAAATACATAAAGCAAGAGGAAGGGTTCAAATGGACAGAAGCAAAAAGAAGCCAAAGCCAGGTTTACATTAAAAGGGCATGCACACACACACACACACACACACAAATCAGCCAGGATACTGATATATTGAATTCCCAATAGAAGAGAATATTTGAAGCTCGAAAGTTAAACTGGGTTCCTTGGTGCGCTCTGATTTTGGTGGTTTTCTTGCAGACATTTCATTACCAAACTAGGTGACATGATGGACCTCACTTATTGGATTACAACCCCCATCCCCATGGCCACTGAAAGGCAAAGAACATGAATTTCTTACAGGAATGCCAAACCCACAGTTTCACTGAAAAAGGTGAAGTCTTCTTAACCTGCCTCTATGTTGAGTGTTAAGTAGTCAGGGAACAGTTGCTTCCTCTTGCAATTTTTTTATACCATTCCACCCATATCCCAAAGCTCACGTTTTTCTGTAACTAGAAGAATTTATCATTCTGTGTACTAGCTTGGTTCTATAATAGTACCTCTTTCCCCCCCCTCCCAATGTGTAGAAATATATTTATCCTCTCTTTCCTCAACTATTTAAAGATTTAGCTGGATAAATCACAAGCACAAAAATTCTGCTGAGTTCCTTCTGCAGTGTTATCTTTTGTGATCTCTCATGTGTTTCTGAGGTTTCAGTGCCAGCTAAGTGGAAAGTTTTAATTTTTTTTCATTTATTACAATTCACTCGTTGTTCTACATGTCCTTTTGAAATGTTACCTTCTTAGAAATGTCTTATTGTTGTATTTCATTGTCATATATGCAGCTGAAGTAAAAGCAGAAGGGAAAATTGGAGATGGGGATGAAAAGGAATGCAAATCCTATTCTTCTAGAGGTGAAGGCATTGTCTCCAGTTTTCCAAATCTGATCCTGTTTTTTTTAGCTAGGAAAGCCTTCTGACTACCATTATCAATCCATAGAAAGGGATTCTTTTTCTCTTTATTGAAAATGCATTTAAAAAGCTAAAGCATTGGTTTGCTATTTTAATTTTTAAAGTACTTGTCCAGGAAATTCCTTGACAGAGTGATTGAAATGCACATTAGAAATTATAAATAGTGCTTATTGTAGAGATAAAGATTATACTGGTAGATGTATTTGTTGCAGGATATACACATTCTGTCAATGCATGCCAAGGGCTAAATCAAGGATCTTCAAACTTGGCAAGTTTAAGACTTGTGGACTTCAACTCCCAGAATTCCTGAGCTAACATGACTAGAGGAGGAGTTCTGGGAGTTGAAGTCCACAAATCTTAAAGCTGTCAAGTTTGAAGACCCCTGGCCTAAACCAACCTATGTACCTTGTAAGTAACAACAATATTGAGGACTTGAAAATGGTAATAAGATATGGAAGGATATATAAAGGTTTTGTTATGTTTTTTTGGGTTTTGTATGTTGATAAAAGGCAATAAAATTTTAATAAGCAAGAAATATAATTTGGATAAAAGGAGAAGTCTGGATAAGATATGAAGTTAAATAAGTAATGTAAATATTGATATTATAATTGGGAATTATTATGTTCTATTGGTTTTCTTTTTTAATTATTATTTTTTTTTTAGAAAAGAATTTATAAGCTGTTATGCCTTGATTGTTTGTGCACTGTTTTTGTAAAATTAATAAAATTGGTTTATAAAAAAAAGAAAAAGAAAATGATAAGATATGGAAGGATATATAAAGTGAATATGATGTTTGAATTTGTGTCTGTGAGAAGAGTTTCAACCCGGGATCAGGCAGCCTTCAGAAAAGATGTTTTAGTTTTGTTTTTTTCTATGTTTTGTGTTTTATATGTTTATGAAAGGCAATAAAATTTTAATAAGCAAGAAATATAATTTGGATAAAAGGAGAAGTCTGGATAAGATATGAAGTTAAATAGGTAATGTAAATATTGATATTACAATTTGGAATTATTTTGTATGTTCTATTGGCTCTCTTCTTTAATTATTATTATTATTAATAATAAATTATTATTATTATTATTATTATTATTATTATTATTATTATTATTATTATTAATTTTTTTAGAAAAGATTATTATTATTTTTTTAGAAAAGATTTTCCAAGTTGTTATACCTGGATTGTGTATTGTTTTTGTAAAATTAATAAAATTTGTTTTAAAAAAAAAAATATTGAGGACTTCTCTCCATTGAGTGGAGTGTATTTCTCGGCATACTTCCACTGTGCTTTAGTTTTCTGTGCTGATACTCCTTGCTTGTCCTCTTTGCTCTCCTGCTCTCTGCCTTTTGCTTTTGCCCAGTCCGCAGTAGCAAGCTCCTGAAACAGTGGTAGTATTCTACCGGTTCGGCTCAGTTCTGCCGAGCTGGTCGTGCCGATGAGCAGCAGACACTAAAACAGTTCTCTCCGATGCTTTGTTTTTGGGCCTACCCGCCCACCCTTGCTCCCATACTAACCTTTATTTATTGCTTTTGAAGTGCAGCTGCTTTGTGTGCCACAGCAGATTGTTGCGCAGCAGCTGCTGAAGTGACAGGGAGAGTACAGGACTGCAGGAGGCAAGTCAGAAAGCCCCTGAGCCTGCGCAAAGTGTGTATTTGGCATGCACCTGCTAAGCATCCCCACCAAGCCACACCCACCGAACCGGTGATAAAAATATTTGAAACGCACCACTGTCCTGAAAGCATTTGTGATCTGAAATTGGTGAAGAGAAACTGAAAGGAAATGGAGTTAGATTTGAAGTGGTTGAGAATGGGCGTTGGTTCTTACCTGATACGCCTCTTCTCGTGGAACTGCATAGAGCATCCAAAGAGTGGGAGGTGCTTCAGTCTTCACTTCTCACAGGCTGAGCTGAAATTGAGGAACGCCCTCCTCCTCCACGTGACTCCTCCATGCGTTCCCCCCCGTTTTATCAAAGACGAGAGGACAAAAACAACCCTCTACTCTTAAGTATTAAACAACAAGAACTACAACATAAGAAATCATTGGCCGAAACAGGTTTTCCCCCTTTACAGACGGACCAACAGGGTGGGGCTGGATGCTCTACGCAGTTCCACGAGAAGAGGCATATCAGGTAAGAACCAATGCCCATTCTCCGTAGAACTGCTGCGAGCATCCAGAGAGTGGGACATACCAAAGCAAGTGTGTCCTACGGGTGGGAGTCTGTCTGGATTGGAACTTCCCCAGGATCTCTCACCACTTGCTGCAAAACTCGCCTGCCAAAAGATGCTTCAGCTGAGGCGTAAACATCAATCTTATAATGTCTTATAAAGGGAGATGGGGAAGTCCAGGTGGCCGCCCGGCAAATATCAAGAATAGACGCCTGAGTAGCCCAGGCTGCCGAGGTAGCTGCACTTCTGGTGGAGTGAGCGGTAACCCCACTGGGAACTGGAATATCTTGAACTAAATAGGCCTTGGATATGGTAGCCCTAATCCATCTGCCTACTGTGGACGGAGAAACCTTACAGCCTAGTGTCTTTGGCTGAAATGACAAAAATAGAGACTCTGCCTTCCTGATGGACTGTGTACGAGAAATGTAAATATGCAAAGCCCTTCGAACATCAAGGGTGTGCCACTGCCTCTCTTGCTCATGCAGAGGCTTCAGACAAAAATTAGGCAGGACCAACTCCTGCGCCCTGTGGAACGGTGAATTAATCTTCGGCATAAATGCTGGGTCTGGTCTCAGAACCACCCGATCTGAATGAAAAATGCACAGATCTTTTCTCACGGATAGAGCTGCAATTTCAGATATCCTTCTAGGCGAAGTAATAGCCACCAGAAAAACTGTTTTAAATGTAAGAAATTGAAGTGACGCTTCCCTGAGAGGCTCAAAAGGAGATCTAGTCAAGGCCAGGAGAACTTTATTAAGGTCCCATATCGGGTACCTGTGCACTACTGATGGGTGCAAATTAGAAGCCCCTTTAAGAAAAGCCTTGATTCGAGGATGGTGGGAAAGGGGACTGAAAGGACCACCAGCAACCACCGTTGAGAGTGCCGCTACCTGCCTCCTTAAGGTGTTAGGTGATAAACCTCCATCTAGGCCATCTTGTAAAAAGGCCAGGATCTGTGCAACTGAAGGAGAGCGTGGGTCGATGAATGATTTGTGGCACCAGTTACAGAAACTTTTCCAGGTAGCCTCATAAATGCGAGTAGTAGAAGGCCTTCTAGCCGCCAAAATGGTGTTAATGACCTGTGCTGATAAGCCTTCCTCAATCATCCTTTCCCGCTCAACCTCCAAACAGCCAACTGTAGCCACTGTGGCTCTGGATGGAGCAGCGGGCCTTGTGACAGCGAAATCTGATCCAACGGAATCCTCCATGGCGGAGATACTGACAGATTGCGGAGGTCCGCAAACCACGGCCTCCTGGGCCAATAAGGTGCCACCATGAGGATCTCTGCTTTCTCGGCTATCAATTTTTGAATCACCCTGGGGATTAATGGAAGCGGAGGGAAGGCGTACAGTAGCCTGGGAGGCCACGGGCAACGCAAGGCATCGTGATTCTCTGCTCCACTGGAGGGATAACGGGAGAAGAACCTCGGTGTTTGCGCGTTGAGCGGAAACGCAAAAAGGTCTACTAGGGGCTGACCGAACCTGGCTGCTGCTTCTCTGAACAGATGTGGGTGCAGGCACCACTCTGCCTGATCTAGTGTTGCCCTGCTGAGCCAGTCCGCTTGGACGTTGGAGGCCCCGGAGATGTGCTCCGCTCTGATGGATAAGAGATGTGCTTCTGCCCATAGACACAGTCGCTCGGCCTCTCTCATGAGAAGGAGGGAATGGGTGCCCCCTTGCCGATTGATGTGGGCCTTGGTTGTAGTATTGTCCGTTAGGACCAGGACATGGCGCCCCCTTACCCGATGAAGGAATGTTTGCAGGGCCAGGTACACTGCACGAAGCTCCAACCAGTTGATGCTCCGACTTCGCTCCGCATGAGTCCAAACTCCTTGTGCTGAGAGAGATTGTAGATGGGCCCCCCATCCAGAAAGACTTGCGTCTGTCATGAGAACAACCCTTTGAGGTTCCTGGAATAGCTGACCTCTGTTGACAGATGGTCACGTCCACCACAGGAGGGAGGCGAGAACTTTCGGCGGGACCTTCACTATAAACCTTGACGTGCTCCTTCCTGAACACTGATACGGCAGGAGGAACCATTGCAAAGATCTGGAATGCAAGCGAGCCCATGGAATAATGGAAATACAGGAAACTAGCCTCCCTAGCAGTTTGGATAAATTGAGCAACGATGCTTTCCCGGTCCGCCGGATATCCCTGATAGTGGTGCGGATACTAATAAGTCTCTCCTGAGAGAGAAAGACCTTTCCTTCAACAGAGTCAATCACAGCCCCTAGATGGGATATACTAGTGGAGGGGGTAAGCTGACTCTTCTCCCAATTCACTAAGAACCCGTGGGACTGAAGTACCGAGAGGGTAGCGCTAGTATCGCTCTCGGCTTGATGTCGGGAAGGGGATACAACCAGGATATTGTCAAGGTAACAGTGGATCCGGATGGGAATTTGTCTAAGGTGAGCTGCAATAGCCGCCAACACCTTAGTGAAAGATCTCGGAGCTGAGGCTAGACCAAAGGGGAGGGCCACATACTGGAAATGCTGATTATTATAACAAAATCTGAGATATTTAGAATACGAGGAATGAATGGGAATATGGAGATAAGCCTCGGAAAGGTCAATTGACGTAAGCCAGTCTCCTTCTCTGATGCCCTGTAAAATCGACTGCAGAGTCTGCATTTTGAATTTATGGCGTACAATAAAACGATTTAACCTCTTAAGATCTAAAATGGGTCTCCATCCCCCGGAATGTTTAGGCACCAAGAATAAAAGTGAATAGAAACCCCTTCCCTGTTGGGAGGGGGGTACAGGTTGAATAGCCCTAATATCAGAGAGATGTTTGATGGCAGAAGTCATAAGAGCCTGTTTAGTAGGATTCCTAGAAATGGGTGAAACCCTGAAATGTTCGGGGGGAGGAGAGAAACTGCAGAGTCAAGCCAAAGCGCACTGAATTTGTAACCCAAGTATCAGAGGTGGATTCCTCCCACTTGTCGGCAAAATGCCTGAGGCGGCCACCTATTATAAGAAAACCTGCAACGCTACCTGGGCCGGCGGGCCGCTCTACTCCCGGAACCCCTGAAGGGCCTTCTGTAGCTGACTCCTCTCTTGCCTCTGTCTCCCGAGTCGCCCTGGTCCTGGTAGGATGGCCGGAATGAGGGGGAGCCCTGAAATCTAGGAGAGAATGATGACTGGAAGGAGGGACAAAAGGAGCCCCTCCGAAAGGACTGGGAACTCTTGGCTTCCTGCCTACGAAAAAGTGAAGGCAGAAACTTTTTCTTATTTCGGGTTTCCAGGAGCAATGGCTCCAGAGTAGGCCCGAATAATTTCCCTTTTACTATGGGGGCTGAAGCCAACTTAGACTTATTTTTAATATCAGCCTGGCAGTGTCGAAGTCAAAGCAATCGTCTGGCAGAAACATGGGAAGAAATAGCTCGGGATGAGAACTTAACCGAATGAAAGGTAGCGTCGGCTGCAAATTCCACCGCTGCCGTGATCTTTGCAATATCTTGATGGGCTCTGGTATCAGCTGGGGAAATGTGTTGCTTCAGCTGTCTGAGCCACCTGATGGAGAATCGGGTGAAAAAGGAAGCGGCCGTGGCCGACCGGATAGCCCAGGCATCAGCGGTGTGAGCCCGCCGGAGCGCCATCTCCGCTCGCTTATCCTCCGGCTTCAGTGCCTCTAGTGCATCTGTAGGATTGGAAGAGGAAGCAAGCCTTACAATCGGATCATCTACTTCCGGGGTGTCTAACATAGCTGAGAAATTCGAATCCAGGGTAAACAACCTCTTGTCCTGACTAGAAGGGGCCGGAGAAGGACCCACCGAGGCCAACTGCTTTGCTACCAGATCTGAGAAGATTGGGGGGGCCGGAATAATGTCTGCTGCCACTGTTGGCTGTCTGAACATAAGGTCATCAGGACTTTCTGGACTCGATGGAGGGGGTTCAGAAGGAGGCTGAGAGGCCAGACCTGAAATGTTCTTTGTCTTAAATAACAAGGACTTAAATAAATGGGGTTTAAAAAGACCCACAACAGCCGGTTGTTCAGGAGAAAGACCCTCATCTTCCGACATTTCTCCCTCCATTAGGTCCCCCTCCAGAAAGGGTTCCGAATACTGTAAGGAACCTCTATCAGAACCTTTGTACTCTCCGAACGGTTCAAGGCCCACTCCCTCTTCTTCTTGGGTATCCTCCCCCTCTGGGAATGGGACATCCATGTGAGAAGGTACCTGACCATGCTGTGATGCTGGTGCAGAAGGAGATCTCCTGGATAAAGACTCAGCCTCGGGAGTCCTCCCTCGGGAATCCGGTCTAGCGAGCTGCTGCATTCCTTCAGCTATACCTTGACGGATGGCAGACTGCATCCATTCCCTGATGTTCTCAGGTACAATAATTGGAGCAGGATCCTCAGAGTGTAGGCCTGCAGCGGTTGGCGTAAATGTTGCCTCTGGTACACGGGAGGGCTGGCGGCCTCGGGTGGAAGTACCGCCCCAGAGGAAGATGGTTGGCTCGGCGGGGGGGGGGGGTAGAAGGAAAGGCAGATGTTATAGAGTGAGACTCTTTAGCCCACTTGCTAAATTCCCTTTCTAGGGCCTTATGACATCGTAAGGCATCTCTTTGAGAAGCACTGGAAGAATCCTTGTCCCTTTTGCGAAGGTAGTGCGTCTTAGACTTGGCCTTCAGAGAAGAGCCAGTAGGATTAGCCTCTGCCATGGTATTGAAAGAAAATGGCAGTTGGCACGCCTAGGAGTTCGGCCTACAAACGTAAACCGGTTTTCCTAAAATTGGGTCACGTCCCCCTTTTTGAAAGAAATTTTATTCTAGAACTAGCTATTATCTATTCAAAAAAATCTCCTTTCTCTTTTTTTTTTTTTGAACCTTATGCAATAAAAAAAACAGAAAAAAATTCTAGCAGCTAAATTAAAAAACTGAATATATACACTGGCAATTAAATACAAAAAAAGGGGTCAGGTTCAAGTAAGGAAAACCAAATAGACCCAAATAGGTACAGCCAAAATAATAATAATAATAACTTAATTCTAAATAGACCAAATGAACGCTGAGGTCAAGCAATTGTAAAAGGCAAGACAAGAAAAAAAGGGGCCTCTATAGGCAGCCCCCCAACAACATGGAGAGTATGTGCCTGCGCTTCTGAACTAGCTGCGGGCCAAGGAAGAAAGCCAACAATATTAACTCTAAGAGAGACAACAGGGCACGGGACCACAGTGCTCTCTCAGTAAAAACAAAGGCTCCACGCGGCCTGACGGTCTCGCTAAAGGGCCTACAAAAAACCTCGCAGCTCACTCTCAATCCAAAAAGAAGAAGGCCTTACTTGTTCAGAAAAACAAAATGGCGCCGGCCACGAGGCGTGCCCAAAATGGCCGCCCGGCTCAGAGCGCACAGCTCAGAAGCGCACCAGCCCACCGCAACTTCAAGCGAGCGAAGGAAAGAGCTGGGAGAGGAAGCGCTGCCTCCTCTGAGGCATTCTAGGGGGGAAGACGCAATTGCGCTTTTAAAATACAGCGCAGGGCCAAGCGGCTGAGCCCAGCACGCTTGGAACGGCAGAGGATAGATTAGAAGGGGGGGGGCAAAAGGCTCCAAACCCCTTACTTCCCTCCTGGGAGCGAAATCGCTCCACCAACTAAATTTGGGATCGCACTAGTCTTGCAGGGAGAGGAAAAAATGAAATCAAACCTGATCCAACTCTCAACGATCACCTGAAACGGCCAAGGAACGAGAAAAAGCTGCCTGCTTCTCGAAGGCTGAGCTAAAACTGAGGGGAACGCATGGAGGAGTCACGTGGAGGAGGAGGGTGTTCCTCAATTTCAGCTCAGCCTGTGAGAAGTGAAGACTGAAGCACCTCCCACTCTCTGGATGCTCGCAGCAGTTCTACGGAGAAGAGGTTGCCAGTCCATGAGGTTGGGATGAGCCACAAGTTAGTGACAGAGGAAAGTTATTAGGAGCATCTGTTTTAGTGGAAGTCTTTCACTAAAAAACTTTGGTAAAAATGGAACCTTCTCTAGTGAGGAAAATAAAAAAAGACAGATCTGGGAAAGCACAAAATGGATTCATTATTTTTTTCCCCCAGTTCATTCATATCCTGCTTTCTCCCCAAAGGAGTTACAAATAAATAACAGTGTTCTGTATTCCCCCCGCCCCCAATAAAATGTTGATGAATCAAACCGTGGGATTTCAGAAGTACATCTTAGTTTGGAAAGCAGTTGTATTTAAAAAGAAATAACTGAGAATCTTTCCATGTCTTAAAAACCACAATGGAAAGGACAAACGAAAAATTCGCAAAGCAGGGGACTACCCCAGTGGAACTATTAAAGTTCATGCTGTGTCATCAGGAATGATACAATGATCAATGCAAATCATCAGAGAAGATGCCTGAATGAATTTGTTTGGATATAGTGTATACATTTTATGGATTTTGAATGCACAGGGAATTGGTATCGGTTACTTGGGAACAAGTACGTGTAAAAGAAATACTCCCTCATTGATAAAACTCTTCCTTGAGACTCTTAGATAGGTGTAAAGATAGTTAAAAATATTAAGCAAGGAACAATGACAGATCCTTGCTTTTTACAATCCAGAATTAGCAATCAGAATTATTGCCTTCTATAATTGAAGGATTTTATTTATTTATTTAAATAGGTTTAGAGAACACCCGAGCCAGTGCAATATAATACAGTAAAAGCATAAATGATGTATATGCAAAACAGGAAAATCATATAAAACAATACACTTTTGCCATATTTTAATTAAATAATGTATCAGCTGGAGAACCAAAAGAAGTGAATAAGACTATTTTTTTCTGGTGCTTTGATTCATCGTTGTTGGTTGTTGTTTTTTACTCCAGGTAACTGGACATGTCCCTGAAGCTTTCTCAGTAAGATTTTGGAAGTGGTTTACTCTTGCCTGCTTCCTGGGATTGAGGGAGAATGACTGGCCCAAGATACCCAATAGACTACATCTAAGGCAGGACTAGAATTCATGATTTCCTGTTTCTATCTTGCTGCCTGCCTTAACCACTATACAAAACTGGCTCCAAATATTACTAAGGCATTCCAGTAATATTTATCTATAGTCTCTTTCTCTCTTAATTTTGGTAATAGAGAAATTGTAAATATGCATTGCATGTCTAATTAGTAATGCAAGCTTTCTCTGGAGCGATAAAGATTTCTTTTTACATGCTAAGTAAATGATCTACAATACCATGATTTTAAACTTGTGTCAGAGATATAACAGTGCTAGCTTAATTTAGTCAGAGTTTTACAGAAGAAATAACACATGGGTAGACTGCCTTGGTCTTTGAGATATTTGGCATCACATCTGCAGGGAGGACAAAGGGGTCAAAATAACCCAGGCAGTGTTGCAATTTTGGAATTCAAGCCCTACTCCTTTTCAGTGCATGTCACAATGTTGCATAAATGTTCAAAAGGCACAGGCATTTAGCTTAGCATTAGTATGCTGCTTTCCTCATTTTGACAGAAGTTGTAAGAGTCTGTTGTCCCCTTGGTTTTAGCCACATAACATTTAGCTGATAACTGAAGTGGTTTGACGTTCTAAACATTTGGAGGCTACCAAGTTTATTGTTGGAATTTTTCAGTAAATTGGACATTGCAATCACAAGCACAAGGCTAAATACAGTTCTTAAACATTATATTTATTTATAAAAATACCTTTTGAGCCAACAAAATTTGGTCATGGATTGGGTAATTCACATTTAAAGAAACAAGTGTTTGTAATCAGCTATGCTCAGCATAGTAGTCATTTTGTGAGTGTGCCTATTTCAGGTCCTTAAAATTCCAATACCTGGACTTCTGGTTTGAGCTTCTTCGGCGACAGACCGAGACCTCATTTCTGCGAGGCTTCGATCCGTGCTCGCTGCTGGAGCGCCCCGAGCTGGCTGGTTTCAGGGCTAAGCCACTCCGTAGAGGTGGTGAAGAGGGGAGAGACTGCATGCAGGGTTGAGGAGAGCTGCATTTCTCCTCCCCAGCTAGCCATTATTCCCTTTCCCAAAGGTGGTTGTAGCTGTGGTCAGAAATGGCCACCACAAAGAAGAACTCGACTGGAAAAGAATGTGCAGGAGGAAGATAAGAAGAGAAAGTTTTGGTTAACCAGGTTAAACAGCAAAAGCAACAAATAAGGTACCCTAGAATTGAAACTATTAAAAAAAAACAATAACATTGTTCCCTAAGAAGATTTTTAAGCTGTGTAGGAGAGAGAAAAGGAAAAAGATTTGGGTTTTTTTTCTCCTTTTCCTATACTGACAGCTAAGAGAGTTAACCAAGAAATTGGAAAAAAAAAATCAACTTTGAGATTAATAGGCATTTAATGCTGAAAATAAAAAGTCAAAGGGATAATAAAGATTTCTGGATAATCAAAAGCTTTTGAAAACAGGAAAGGAGAGAAAAAGAATAAAAGGGCAGGATTTGGAAGGGAGGAGACTGCCTGGAATTAAAAAAGAACTTACAGCAAAATCTCAACAAGACTTCCAAAAGATACACTCTAACTGAAATATCGCAACAAAAACCCCAGGAAAAGAAAGTGGAAAAAGAAATAAGAAGAAATAATTTGGGACTATTTGGATTACTTGATGATTTCTGGATTTTTGGTTATTGTATTTGAATGACTAAAATCAATCGAGTGGTTGTTTAAAACTATTTAAAATGGCTCCACTTTTAGAAGAACTGAAAATGGAACTTAAAAAGTACAAAGAAGATTTCAGTTTTTAGAAATGGAGATTTGGAATTATGTGAAACTACAAGAAATGCCTGCAGAACAAGAAGATTGCGACAAAGAAGAAACCATCTTTAATGAACAAGTAATCTTAGGTGGGGGGGAACAAAAGCGGGGAAAGAGAATGGAAAATTTAAGATTGGGAAAAACAACTCAAAAAAAAGAGAGTGAAAAATAAGTATAAAATCAGAAAGCAACAGAAGAGGGAAATGCAGAAGAGAATTAGTAGTAGAGAGACAAGGGGTAAAAAGGGGAGGGAGAAAAAGAGAGGGAAGAAAGAAAGGAAAAGAAGTTATAAAGGACAGAAAAAAAATTGTAGAGAAACAGGGCCTATTTAGAGATAATGGGTAAAAATTTAATGGAAAAAGGGATTCTGCAAAGGTACATAAGATAGTATTGTTATATTAGAAATAATTTTAGAAAATATGAAACAATGTATGATTAAAATGTTTGATAAAATAGCTATTGTAATTCAGTGGAATGCTTGTCAATAAATAAATGTAACAAAATGAATATAATTATTTACAAAACATATGTGAAGAGAAATAAGGGAAAAATTAATTATGGAGATTATATGTGTCTTTCAGGAAGTATGATATTTAATTGAAAAGAAGTGGTAAAGATGTTAAGATTTTAATGATTATTAATGATAGAACTGAATTGGAATGGAATGAGGGTTTATAATTACATATATTTATCATCTTTTTTTTTTTTTTTTAAGAATATAGGGTGTATTATAAGAATGTACCAGCAGAATTCGATTGGAAGTTATGTATTATGTATTATATTGAAGGTCATAACCTTAAGGTATATATTGAAGTTTAAATAAGAGTTGAATGGATTTAATTAAAAGATATAAAGGTGTCATTCTCCAGTTAATAACTACAGGAGAAAATTTGTTTAATGGGAAAAGATAATATGAAATTGAAACAGAACAGACAAAAGTATAAATATAATGATTTGAATATGAGATGCGATAATCAAAATAAAATTGAGAAAATTAAAAAAGGGGAAAAACTATATAGAAAATGTAGAATAGTATAAGATATGGAATAGAATACTAAAAGGAGCATGAAATTGAGTTTTGTGTCTGTATAAAGAAGTTCAACCCGGGACCATGCTATTTTCCAAAAAGATGTTTTACTTGTATTTTGTATGTGTGAAAATCCAAATAAAACTTTATTTTAAAAAAAATCCAATATCTCCCTATCTTCTGATTTCATACCAATGTACTTAATTCTAAATCTCCTTGCATCTTTGTTCTCTTCCCACTAAAAGGACCCAAGTTGGTTTCTGCCTAAATAGTATTCCTTTTGAGCTAATTAATGAGTGAGGCTGGAATTCATATATCTCGAGTCACAGGGTAATTCAGTTCTGGAAACACAGTTTTCACGTAAAAAAACCCTAACTTATTGGCTTGCATAGATAAGTTTCCAGAAATTGAATGCACATTTTCCCACACAGAGAAATATCCTTTGGCTTAGGCAAAATAGCTGATAAAACATGCAAAGGTCTATTATTTAATTTTGTTAATAATTGTCACTTTTAATCTTGCAAATTAAAGAGTGCCCAGCAGATAAAATGCAACTTTTAATTTTGCATACATTTCTTTTTTATTGATTTTAAATAATAGAAGCAAAAAGAATAGAACTGAAAGATAATAGTGATGGTAAAACATACATTCTCAAAGAGAAAAAAAGAACACATGAAATGCTTTAATAAAAACATGCAAGAAATACAACTATAATACTGATGTAATAACAATAACAATAGATAATAAACATAACAATAAACAATTACAATACCATATATATTGTATGTAAATACAAATATTATTCATTTTTAATACATAGTTACCACTATCTTTTTTAACCTGTTTTCTGTATAAATGACTTATTTTTCATTATATTTGTCAGTACAAAGTTTATGTGTAAGTGGCAAGTACAATCAAGGTTTTCAATCCATTGGATAAATGGAACCATACATTTATCTTTCCAATGCTGCAATATCAATCTTTTAGTGAGAATAATGACATGGAAGATCCATTTGCAATCTATATGCTACTAAAACTTCATCTGCTTGATACTTTGTAACCTTCAATTGGGTAAAATGATGTATCATAAGGTAACCATTTTTTGAATCAATGTACCTCAGAGAGTCTAATTTACAGAATCTGTCTAAAATCTGGGATCCATGAATTCAGTGGGATTGAAATTTGGCAAAGTTGTGGCTGCTTCAGTGCCACCAACTACACTTCCCAGGAAGTAGGTTGCATGGTGTGACGGGCATATCCTTGCCCTCTTTCCAACCACCCTCTGGCCTCTGTGCCCAATCAGTTGACTGCAGGGCTTAATGAGTGAATTAGCTCATTAATTAGCTGCTTTGAACTGAGCCCCAAATTTGAAATGTCTTAACTGCAAGTGGCCACTGAAGGAAGAATGAGGGAACAATTCAAATATCTCCTGGCAAGGTGAGACTGAGTAGGGGATGCTGGCAATTGACAGGGAACTTTCTTGCTCTCTGAGGGAGGGAGTCCTTGGGAATATTTTGGAATGAGGAGCAGGGATGAGGATTTCTTCCTGATCCCTGGCTCTTTTGTTTCCCCTCCTCACAACAAAATGACAGGCAGTTCTGTGGGTCAAGCTGAATGGGAGGAGGAGGCGGTGGCTTCATTGGAGTTATCCTAAGTGTCATGAATGGAGGGGCAATGGCTGAAGCCTATGCTATATTTTGGAAAGAGGAAGGATGAGATGGGGATTCAGATACCTGCTAATGAGGTAGGGTTGGTTGGAGGGGCACAAGCAGTCAACAGGTGAGCCCTCTTCCTTCCTTTAAGTACATTGAATAAAATATAACATAGAAAGTAGTAAATAAGAGCAGCTGGTTTGTGTCATCATTCCAGTCATGGCCAATGAAACCAATATAGAATCCAAATAAATACAAAAGTAAAAACTTAACTTGATTTTATTATTCTAAAAAATGCCCTATAGAAGCCAAACATGTTTGGGCAGCTTAAACAATAATACAGTTAGAACATCTCGAGAATAACTTTTGTGGTTTCATGTTGGATGGAAACCTTAGTGAGTGTTGTTAAAAACTCACGGTTCTTTGATTATTGGATGATTTATATTATAAAGTTCAACTAAAGTATCTTTAGTGTCTCAGCTTTGTTTCGATTAACTTTGATTTTAGCTTGAGATACAGTCTCTTTGTCCTTATGAAAATGCATAATTATCGCTGTATAATTTTATCATATATT
The DNA here is from genome assembly GCA_033807585.1 of Hydrophis major. Classification (NCBI taxonomy): domain Eukaryota; kingdom Metazoa; phylum Chordata; class Lepidosauria; order Squamata; family Elapidae; genus Hydrophis; species Hydrophis major. Next base: position 321,783,070 of record CM066328.1, on the reverse strand, counting down.
ATTTTGTCAGATTAAGACAATAATGAACTTAGAAGTGCCTTGTTTTAAAGGAATGATTATAAATGACATTGCTTAATAAAGTTATTTAAGAGAGATTTATGTGCCTTTGAAATAATCCCTTTTATTGTGCGCTTCAAGATAATGAATACTCCTTGATAATATATTCTATCTCTGTCCTGTGAGCACCGATGCCTAATTTATAATATTTCTTAAATCATGTTTATGCTGAACTTCAGTATTCTCTGAATAATTTGAATTTGAATGTATTCCACAAATATCTTCCAAGATACAGAATGTGCTGCTTTTGTTTTATTATACCTTGGAATAAAATGGGTTTTCAGCATTCACTATTAATCCACAGCAAGGATTGAAAATGTTGACTGTTATGCTGACCTGACTTCTCTGAACAAGTTTTACACAGATGTTGTTGAAATATGTTGTTGCATCCAAATTCATAACTGCATTAAGATTTATGATAGAATTTTTAAGTATAGCAAAATATTTCAGCATTCATTTCACTTTTTCTTTTTAAAAAGGAAAAGGTTTTGAAAGGGTTAAACAATATGGCTTATAGAAATGTATATTCATCATGAGACGTGATCCATAATTCAGTTGGTAGAGTGTTATCTTCCATTGGTTATTACAGGAACCTTACTTTTAATGGAGTTGAGTAAAATTTACAGGTGCAATAGAGTATTTCCTTTAGAACACTTATCTAGCAAGAAGTCTTATGGAAAATGGAAAAAACATGGTAGAAGTTTGGTACTGCTAAATCAGCTCTACAGAATTTTCTTTTGTAGCAAAAATAATTTCATTAGAAACAACTCCAGCACTAGACAACTCCAGCACTAAAGGGTGGTTAAAGAGGTCCATGAAACAATTTTTGAATTAACAAAATGTCCATAATCTTGATAAAAAAAAGCTCATTTGATGGCACTGGAGCATTCCGGATCATCAGGAAGAGAACTCAACGTGAAGCCCTCAGCAATTATTTGTCAAAGAATAATTTATAAGTATTCATTTGTGCTCCTTTTGAAGAATTTCCTTCGTAGCAACAAGATTCTCACAAAAAAACCAGTTTCTTCCTACTTTTGATCTTGTGCTAAATCTTCCATATCCTCAAAGGTGCAAACAGTTCCTCTTAGCCAACCACATGTATATGTATATGTCCATTGTAAATAAATGTAGACACATTGCAATGGAAAGGATTTGAAAATATTGGGTTTTATATCCATGTGGAAACATTATATGAAGATTATTTAGCTATGCAACCTCAGAGTCAAATGAGGCGAAGAGCCAGGATTCTTATGGGGCCTTCAAAGGAAAGCTACAAATGCTACATATTTCCAATTGCAGTGAAAGACCACTCCAAAGATTAAATTCACAAGCATGAATGTTGCATTCCAGTGGTCCTTCTCTGTTAATGGGCTTCAAAGAGCTTTTGAGGCTTCTTACTTGATATTTCAGCCTGCCTCTTTATTCTAAATGGGAACTCCTCATCCACTGTGGATTCCCCTTGAAACACAATCATGCTGAAGAAAAAGAGAAGATGCTGATTATCTTCCCTCTATTTTTTTAGCTAAAGGTTATCTTCTTACGTTTAATTTTGTTAGTCATAGTTGTTTTTCAAATAATCTTTTTGAGAGATTTCGTCTTTTCAGGATTACAGCTGAGTAAAATAATTACTGAGAGAAGTTAATGGGTTATCAGCAGATTTTGTTTTTTGAGTACTGTACTTGATTATCATATATTTTGATCTTCCTTGCAGATATTGCCGTGGTGGAAATGAGTGATGCTTTCCGTCAGCCCTCCCTCTTCTATCATCTAGGAGTTCGAGAGAGCTTCAGTATGGCCAACAACATTATTCTCTACTGTGATACAAACGCAGATTCTCTGCAATCACTGAAGGTACAGATGCTTTTCTAACATTAAGGCAGAGCTTGGGTAAAAACAAGGCAGACTTGAAAAAAATACAGAGAAATGTATGATTGTGTTGTGTGGAATTGTTGGTACCTACACAATTCTCAGTTTTAGTTTTTGCCATGATGGCCTAGAAGCTTGGAAACAGTTTCAGGGTCATTGAGTGCTGTGCACATGCAGCCTATCTGAAAAGTCCCATGTTGGAACAAGATTGATGTAGGAAGTGAGATTAGAAGTAAAACTATTGCAGAAACTGAAGCTCCTCATGTGCATAAGCCTGTGGTTCTTGGAACTTTTATGGTTCTGTTTTTATTTTTTTCTATGAATTTGAAGAAAGTTCTCCTTCAGTCTCAAGCGGATGTGGATTATAAAAAATAATGACTTTATCAAGTGAAGGGAGGAAATATATTCAAAATAGACTTTTTTCTTTTTAAAAAATTCCTTGACTTTTCCCACTAATTTTTTTTTTTAAGAAGCTGTCTTATATGCTTACCATGGTTAGTCATCTAAGTGGCTTATTGCCAAATCATTTTAATATGATAAACACAAGAGGTAAATACTAAATATGTTTCACAGCACATGTATCTGGATTCTAGAATTAACCCATTCTATGCTCAGGGATAGAATTTATTCTTAGATTACTTACCTGTGTATTTAAATTGTTTATATCTAAGCCACAAATTCCTAAGAGTTTGCAACATTAAAATGCAAGTTACTACATTTAAACTGCAATCAGATTGATCAGATAAGAAGACTGAAATTGCCCAGAATATGTAAACCTATGGCTTCGAGTTGTGGAAGAATACCATCTTGAGGCATCTAATGTGAAGATAAATGAACATGTTTTCAGCTTGTTTGTCAGTTGTAATAAGGTTGACACAAGCTTTATCTTGAGAGGGAGGGTATTTCACAGAGTAAGAACCACAACGAAAAATACTTTCTTGTTGCTTAATACCAGCTGAATGTACAAAGGATGTGAGAAAGTGAGGATGATCTCTACTAATGGTTGCATCAGCTGGAGTGGCCAACATGAGAGCTAGCATACGGTAAAACAGTTATTTGTGTCTTGGCCTTCAGAAATTCTGACTATCGAAGGCAGTCAAAAAACATAGCACTCTTCTGTTTTTTCATGGCAGGGAAAAAATGGGATTGGGATCCCATGTTTTTATCAACTTTGGGTTGTAGATACGTTTTATTTGTGAAGTCCAGTTTATTTGTGAAGTAAAGTTCCATTCTTTCAAATATACTTATGTCTTAATGTGCAAATTCAATTTAGGTGTATTTCAGACAGGTTAATACTTGTCAAAAAGTTACCATCTCTATCAGGAAATAGAGACGTTCTATAGAATGTATGCCTCGTTCATTAAAAAGCCTTTGGATAGACAGTTGGACTTTATTACTCCACTTGAAACTAAATCTCTACCTGACAAAATTCTCCTTTTGGTATAACAGTAGAAATAAATATAAATCTATCAAACGTATTGTAATCTGTATCCCAGATCTGTGAACACCAGGAAAATCAGTAGATCCAGACAATTCAAATGGTATAAAGATTTATTGTAAGCTTGAGTTCTCTACAAGAATCTGAACTACTAATGGTCAAGGGAAATTAGCGGGAGAGTAGAGTAGAAGGAATTCAAGGTGTGCTGGAGTTAGATCTCTTGTGGGCATGAGGGGACTCATGACTGATGGCACATTTGACCCCTTCCTCAGGTACAGCCTGATCATCTCCTACATGATCTTCCTATGTACATGTAAGACTTAAGCCAGATGGGATGGTGATATTAACCTTTTCCTTTCATGTACAAACATGTGCTTTTATCTACTTTTATTCCTCAAACTCCTCAGAGGTATTTTAGTAGGGTAGCTTCATATTGAAGATTTCAAGAAGGAAATGTTTTGTATTCAGAAACACTGTGATACACATGAGATTACGTCATCATGTTTCTGTCAGTTCTAGCCAATTGTGATGCTGTTATAAATAACAGTTGATTAATATGAGGTTTCCAGTAACAAATAGAACTATTTTTAGCAAAGGCACAAAACAACATTATTCCACTGAACAGTTACCTAGGATGAGAGCATGCAGTCCAGTAGGATAAGGATTTAGGTCCCCTTTTTCCTTTTTGATTGGGCCTTCTTTTTTCCTGATGTCATAAATCAGAGGTGTCAAACTGGCAGCCCACAGACTGGATGCATCACATGCAGGCCACACCCATCCCAGCTCCGCAAAGGAAAAAACAGTTGTGACACATAATGTGACACGATCGAGTTTGACACCTGTGTCATAAATGATTAAAATGTGCAAAAGAAACCGGTCTGGAATACACAAAAAATGTTAGTGTATGGGTGCTGGCATGCTATTAGTTCAGCTTTATATCAGTGTAAATATTAATAGACATGAAAGCAGATTGATTGATTAATTAATAACGCTCTGTAAATAGTTGTGATAATTTTTTTCACTGTCTAGTTACTTTTTTGTCCTTCTTCATTTTTAATTGATACACTTGAACTTAACATATGAAGTTTTTCTTATTCGCCTATGCTCATTCCAAGAAAAGTTTCATCTGGTTAATTTCTAGGGCCAAACCTTTTGATTTAATAAAATGAGAAATTTTAGTGATACTTAAAGCCCTTTCACTCAGCAACTAATATAATGCTAATATGATGCAGCACCTATCAGCAATTTATTTTTATGCCAAGCAACAGATTTTTGTGAAGAAAATCTAGAATTCCCAGAGCAAACAAAAGTAAGTATATTTTTTGTTAAGTATTCAGTAAGTAGATGCATACATTGTTCATGGGGAGTTCTCTCATCTGCTTTTTTCCCCTTTTACAGGAAATTATTTGCCAGAAGAATAATGTAAGTATATTTTTAAAAACAAAAGTGAAATTTCAGCTTTTGCTATATATGTTTTTGAATTGTGCAAAGTTCCTTATTGGTTGATAACTTGTCTGAATATGTAATTGTAATTCTACTGATTCTTTCATTAAATTATATAACTTCAAATCATTCAGTTCAATTCCCAGTCAAAGTTTTTTTAAAATCTTAACAAATGTGATGCTTGGTATTGTATTAACCAGTTTACTTCATTAAAGATTTGCTGTTTTCTTCAAATGAACAATCTTTCTTGTAATATTCTCTTCATATTCTCCTTACTCATTTTATTTTTATAGCTTCCCACTGAGTTTCTTTTAACCTGCTTTTCCTTTTCTGCTCTGCATTTGCAAGCTGTGTTCAGATGGATGCATTTCCTGTCTCTACAAATGTCAGTGGTTGATAGACTGTACATATCACACAGACTTTCCAGCACTCATAACTCATGCAGGCTTTTCTTTTGTATATAAAAGAAAAACTGCATTGGTTAGGCCAGAAGTATGTATGTAGCCTTGTAAAAGCTTTCAGAAATTTGTAAACAGGTTGGTATTGCAAAAGAAAAGTCGCAAGCTCTTCGTGATTTGGGTGGAGGAAACTGTACCCATCTAAACAAGCGGTTTTTGCTACATTCATCTAGCCAACCAACAGTCAAAACTAAATTGGCACTAGAGTAAGGGTCAGCAGAATTCATGGCTGGACTTAGGTCTTTTATGACAATGCAGTGACTCCATGTTATGACACTTTTAACTCTGACTTCCAGCTCAGCCTCTTCTTTCCTATATCCAGGGGACTAATGATGTTCTTCTGAGATGAAGTCAGTCAGGAGACGTGACAAATATGGAAAAATGTCAATATTTAATATGACTTCCATTTTTAATAGGAAAAAAAAGGACACAGATGACACATACTATAAAATGTAGGGTGAATTTTGGCTAGTGTGTGATACATTTGATCAGTTTAAAATCATATGGTGATAGATACTGGAAAAAGTTACCATTTCTTCTCTTGCAGAGAACTAGCAAAGCAAATTGATTTTCCAGAATTATTACTAGAATTCTTGTGTACTTTCTGTGCTTACATCACATTTATTGTAGTCTTTATTGCAGAAGAACAATGTTACCCTTTTGCGTTTTAGGATAGCTATAAAAACTTAGATTTTTGAGAGAGTGGTAACTGAAAGCCAACTTTGGTTGTGTTTGGATGTTTATTGTTCTTCAGTAGCCATGGTTTTCTTTGTATTTGACTTTTATTTAGATGGTTGTTCTTTTATTATATTTTTTTCCTATTTAAATTTTCTTGGTAAGGAAAGAGAATGTAGGCCACCCATAGTCTCTCTGGATAGGAACAGCACCTAAACTAATAACAAAATGATTTAGCTCAAACATCTTTTGTTGCTATGCGCTCCTTACCCACACGTGCCTGTATCCCTCACTGTTTTATAAACTAGGAAGAATATGCAGCTGTGACTTGAGCAGAAAAAATAAGAACCTGCACAAAACTATAACTTGAAGGCAGCACAAAGGCCAAGCTCATCCTGCAGAGAATTCAAAAGTTCCTGAGGTGGCAAACTGAGGAGAATATTCGTTACTTGCAACAACAAATAACACTTTTAAAAACATAAGATGGAATCCCAGAATAATATTTATCCCAATTCTCTCAGTACAAAAGTTATGAAATCAGACTATGACTAAGTGTCATGCAACTCTGGTGCTTCATAACTGTAGCATAATAGTGTGATCAGGAGAACCATTTATACTACCTTATATTTGCCCAAATAAGAAAAACACACTGGTGCCTTTCTGCTCATGTCTGATAAAAGAACAGAAAGGATCTTGTCTTCCATAGTTCAAATCTGATAGTAACCTCTTGCCGGATAACTCAACTCATTTTAGGATTCAAGTGCATAGGCTGTGGAAAAGTGCTGATTATATGGAGAGAGTTTTTAAAAAAATAGGATTGAAGAATGTTGTCTCTTATGAAGACTGATCATTGAACATATCTTCCTTTCTATGAGCTTCAGATTATTTTGTGGTATTAGGAGGAAGGATACTTTATTTTAGGAGTTCTCATTTGGTTGGCATCAAAGTTGTCCAAATGCTGCATTCCAATGTGTACCTCTTGGCAATTTGCAAATAAAATTACCGTATTTGCCGGCGTATAAGATGACTTTTTTGCCCTGAAAAACATGCCTCCAAATGGGGGGGTCATCTTATACACCGGTGCAAGAGCCACGGGGGCGTAGCTGCACAACTTGCGAAGCCCCCTTCAAGCCCAGCCGGAGTCTCTCTTCCTCCTCCTCTCCCCCCAACCCTCCGCCCGGCTTGGGGCGCTTGCGGAGGCCAATCTGGAGGTGGGGTGGGAGTGGAGCGGGAGGGTCTCTGGTGGGGCCGCTTCGCCCAGCGAGCCCCAAGCCGCGTAATGCCCTGGGGAGTGGGGGGGAGAAGGTGGTGGGGGTGGACTGTGGCGCCCCTCCTGGGCAGCGGGGCGGGGCCGGCAATTTGCTCCTCCCACTTCTCCCTCCCTCTTTGAAAGACCGGGAGGGCTGTGCTTGGGGCGGGGGGGTGTCCTCGGGAAGTTCCTGATGGGACCCCGCTGGGCAGGGCCACCTGGCTCCCGAGCTGCTTCCCAGGGTCCCCTTGGGAAGAAAAGGGTCCTGTGGGCGGTGGAAGAAGGTGAGGGACCTCCTCCCACCCCCTGTCCCATCCCGTCCCGTCCCTCCTCTTGTCCCCTCCTCCCCTCCCTGCTTAAGAGAGAAAGATCTGCTGAGCTGCCACCCAGCGCCGCGTCTCCTGGCCAGCACGCGCTTGCGACTTGGGAACCGGCCAAGCGACTTTAAAACCAAGCGGAGGCCAGAGATAGCCAGAATTACCCTCCACACCACGCGCGCGCGCGCACACCCATACACACACACACACACAGAGTTGGCAGCTGTCCATCCCCCACCCTTGGAGTCCCATGGTGCGCATGCGGGGGCTGCTTAAGGAGAAGGCCTTTCACTTTCCCCCAGGGGTGGAGGGGGCAGGCACGTCACTTTCACTTGCAGGCAGCAGCACGGCCTCTCCTTTCCCTTCCCACCCACCCACTCCGCTCGTGCGAGCGGACCGGCAGGCTCCAGGCTTTGCCCCCATCCCTCACCTCCTTCCACGCCCCCCTCCACTCCCCCCAGTGGCAGAAACTTCATCGCACGTGGGGACGAGTGGAGGGGGTGGGAGAGCAGCGACGCCGCTCAAAGCTGAGAAAGCGCCATCCTTGCTTTTGTGCTTCGGGAAGAGTTCGTGTTTTTTGTTTTTTTGTTTTTCTCCCAGGAATGGGATGCTGCTCGTGCGATTTTCTTTGGGAAGTTTTCTCTTCCCGGTTTCAGCCTTTGCTCCAAGTGGGGGGGGGGTCATCTTATATGGCGAGTATATAACAAACTCTATATTTTGAGTGGAAATGTTGGGGGGGTCGTCTTATATGCCCAGTCATCTTATACGCCAGCAAATATGGTATTTCACAGGGCTGGGTAGGATATTTTTTGTATTTGAAGACTACACCAGAAAACCAAACCAGGAAATGTGTTTGAAAGTGATTATATTTGAGGCATGAGGAGCGCAACTTTGGGAAGTGTCATAGAGGACTGTCTCAAGATACTGAAGTTTTTGTCCTCTAGTGATATTAATGAAAAAATTTAAAATTTCTCAGCCTGGCTAGAAGTAGCAGCAATTAATTGAGCATTCTCTTTGATATGCTAGATATAAAATCTCAATGCCAGTTGCATTTCTTTACGTGTTTCTGATATGAAATGGCTCAGGTTTTAAGAAGGCAACCAACTCTTCATTTTATTTTTGCATTTGAAAAATATGTATACCAGTTATGTTGTCACAATCCTAAAACATGTAGTTAATTAATTAGCTCCTAATTACATTTCCATGAATGCTGTTTAAAGCAGCTAATAATGATAAATTGCAAAATCCAGTACAAACTTTAAAAAAGCATAGTATACTTTATTTGGCCAAGTGTGATTACGCACATAAGTAATTTGTACCCGGTGCAGAAGCGCTCCATGTATATACAATGCAACAAAATAATCATCATCATAATAATGATACCAATAATAGGAGGTAGTAAAGAAAATGAAAAGGATAATAATAATATTGCAGCCATACAACATGGGCAAATATACTTAGACATAAGATAGTCCTGGGATTAGATTTTCAGCAGAGTGATGGCACAAGGGAAAAAAACTGTCCCTATGTCTAGTTGTTTTGGCATATAATGCCCTATAGTGGCATCCTGAGGAGAAGAATTGAAACAGATTATGTCCAGGATGTGAGGAGTCTGTAGTCTTTTCTTAGTTCTCCTCCATGCAGCATGCAAGTCTTCTTTAGAAAGCAGGCTGGTTGCAGTTCTTTTTTCTGCAGTCCTAACTATCCATTGGAGTATGTACCTATCCTGTTAGATGCTGTACCAAACCAATTATAGAAGTACAGATGGATTTAATAATTTCTCTGTAGAATTATATCAACAGCTCCTGGGGCAGCATGAACTTCCTAAGTTGATGCAGGAAGAGCCTTCTTCGTTGTGCCTTTTTTGAAGATGGTTCTAATGTTAGGTGCCCATTTCAAATCCTGGGAGAGTATAGAACCCCAAAATTTGAAGGATTCTACGAGTGATACTGTGCTATCAAATATAGTAATAATTTTAAATCCAAAAACAGAAATGCAAGTGAACAATTCTGGATGTTCTGCACTGATTTTTTTTCTATTTATGTTGTTAGTTGCCCAGAATTAAGGATTTGGATGGCCTCTAAATTTAAATAAACAAATATGAAATGTAAACAAATATGAAATGTAATAAACAAATATGAAATGTAATAAGTCCATGTGCCTAGATTTCTGGCCCAACTGCAGTTTCCTATCGCACATACTCGACTTGCTTAGGTACATCTATCTGCCCCAACTGTAGAACGTGCTGATGGCTCACAGGATGTAGTTTTTACAGAGAAGAAAAATAGGATTGCTGTACGTAAATAGACTTCACAAGTGACATTAATTCTGCTCTAAAGAGAAAGAGAGAGAGAAAGAATATAAATTGAGAATTATGCAGCAACTTAACTGTTTCTAAGAGTTAATTTGTAACTGTTCCTTGAATATTTCTTCTTCCATGTCTAGGTCAAATTTTATTGAAGACACCTTCTTGGCTTTGTTGTTGGCAAAGCCAAAAATAAGTCATTATCGGTACATATTTTTGATAGTAGCCAAACATACCAGCAGATGGTCTGGGCTTTGTGTCTCTCCAGATTCACACAGTGTGTAGTTTATCTGTTAAGAGCCTCTACTTGACCATATTAGTTTTACATTTTGGCACTCCAACTTTCAGCCTATTTAGGGTCCACCCCTGATAATATAAGGGAGGTCGGATCCTTCAGCCATATCTTCCTTTAATGTTACTCCTTCCTCCATCTTTTAATTCATTTTTGTTCTTGTGTACTCTCAAGAATGTTTGTTCTTGCCATAAAGCTGTTCCTAGATCTAAGTCAGATGGTTTGGGGGATATGTCCATTCAGAGGATGTTGAAGGTTATTCTCTTGCTTCGTTCCCTCAGTGTCTGCTGCAACTCTCTCCTGATCTTAAGTGTGGCAATGCCAGAGGGAGAATATATATTTTCAATTGGTGTAGGTTTGAGAAATCCTGTCACTAAACATACTGTCTCATTGATGGTGATACCTACTTCTGAATAATGAAACATGTGCAGAAGAAAAAATGGGATAAGCATCAGATTCACAAATAAATGTGAACATTAGGCCAATGACGAAAGATCAGAAAATTTCCCTAAATCTTAATAATTGTTCATAGTGTTATTCATTTTAAATTCCTAATTCTGCTGCAAAATATCAGTCTGTGTGTATGTGCATGCCTGCACATGTGCCAGTACATGTGGAAAAATATAACCATTTTAAGTCATTCCTAACTAATAAGCTCTGGATCATGCTATTTATTATTACTGCTCAAAAATGCTGCAGGGAGGACATTTCAACAGTGCTCCAACATAGTTATTATGTGAGTTTGCAGAGAGTGGCAAAATAAGGTTTGTATAAGAAGAACTGATTCATCATCATCCTGTTAGTGTTTCCTCTTGGGAATAATTATAAAAGATATAATGAATGCTACAAAAGCGTATTGCCTAATGTCATAAGGAGTGGATTAACATGCTTTAGCTTCTCTAAGTTGGCAGGATTTTTCTAACAAAGGAGACCTGTAATTACTGCAAAAAGTAGAAATTTATATCAACTTTGTGCTTGTTTATGTGGAGGTCAACTCTATAGAGAAATCTGAATTTCTTTCTAGGGAATTCAGAATTTTATCTATTTTAGGTTAGGTCCAGTATTTCAGTGTTTTGTTTTCCAATATGTTAGTCCTAACCTCCAGGCTGTGGACCGCTCCCAGTCTGTAGCCTGTTAGGAACTGAGCCTGCAAGTGAAGCTTCATCTGTGCATGCACAGAATCTAGATTGTGCCTCCCAACACTGCTTTAGTCCTCCAGCTTCCAGAATTTCCAGTCAGCACATTGAGAGCTGTGTTAGTTGAGAAAGTTGGGAATTGTAAAAGGAATGAGCACAGCTTGCTAATATCTATCTATCTATCTATCTATCTATCTATCTATCTATCTATCTATCTATCTATCTATCTATCGTGTGCTCATCATGAGCATAACTAGAATAGTAGTATTGGCATTATGGCTTATGATCTCTAAAATTTGATATTTTCTATTAATATTAATAGAATATTACTAATATTTTGAATAAAACAAATTACATTTCAGCTTGCTCATAATTTTTGATAGGATAAAGTTGATAGGATGAGAGCCAATTTAGTCTAGTGGTTACGGCACCTGGCTATTAATCAGGAAATTGTAGTTCTTCCTTAGGCATGAAAGCCAACTGGCTTACTCAGTTTTCATTCATAGCCTGAAACCAAGTGTTTTCTATCACAATCCACTGCTTTGTTGATTCTTCTACTTTGAAAGGAGTAACTATGCCAACTGAACTGCTTGATAATATATATTTTAAGCAGGCTATGCCTTATCCAGCTCTATTTTGCAGCAAATATATAATGTTTCTTTTAGAGAAATTGTGTTTCATCTTTTTATATCTTTTCTTATGCTTTCCAGACAGGGCAGTAATTTAAAGATATTTAAAACTTTAAGTATATTAATGTCTAAATATTTAAATGTTATGTGAAAATTTTATGTTCAATCCTGATATGAAAAACATAGTGATGGTGCTTGATACTATTTCAATAATTCAACTGTGATAACCTTTGAATTTCCCAATATTCTTTACATTATAATTAATGCATATATTATGATGCAGTATAATGCAAATTACTGTTGTATAATATCAAGAAGTTCTTCTCGTGGTTTCTGTGTTTCTGTATTATCAATTAAAATTATAGTTGTTCCCTTTCAGTCCTACAAAAAATATACATAATGTTTACAACAGTAAACAGTAGAATAGAGTCAATCTCCATAATTCCTTACCCTTGTATAATCCAAATATTTGTTCACCTGCAGAGCTTCTTTATGTCTAAACTTGTCTGATGTGCAGGTTATTCTTTCAATAAAAGTACTTGGAAGAATTCCCTCCTTAAATAGTAATGTTTTGCCAGTTCTTTCCCAATCTGATTACTAACAAAATAACATCTCTAGATATGCTTGATTATAGTATCCCGCATTCCCAGTCATTATGAACATACATTTCAGGACAGATAGGAATTGTAGTCTGTGACATCTGGACAGCAGTGTGGGGATGGCAGATGCACCATTACTTCAATAGAGAGAATATGGAAAAACGTTTCATTTTTAATTAACTGTTCATTATTTTTATGTCATATGTGTTGCTGCTTTTGTTGTTTTGATGTATTTTGTTGGCATAAGATGCTGCATGTGCTTATATGGAAAGATGGGGTGTTAATGATATAAGTATACTATGCCAGCAGAATCTATTAATAAGGAAACCTGAATGGATTAAAGAGATTTACAATATGAAAATTATGTTAGGTGTTAGTTAAGTTCTACGAAGTATATTGATTTTAAGATTATATATGTTATAATTTACATTGCTAAATTCACCCCTTTCCTCCTTTTCTGCAGATGTGCACTGGCAATTATATATTTGTTCCATATATGATAACTCCCCATAACAAAGTCTATTGCTGTGACAGCAGTTTCATGAAGGGTTTGACTGAATTGATGCAACCCAACTTTGAACTGTTGCTGGGACCAATATGCTTACCCTTAGTTGACCGCTTTATTCAGCTCTTGAAGATGGCACAGGGCAGCTCAAGGTATGGAGTGTCTTCAGCTGTAACATTCAAATTTGCTATAAAAAAAGAAAACGGTATGGACCCAATAAATTTAACAGGCATAGCATTTGATAGTAGCAGCCAAGGGACAATACATAACGAGAATACCAGAATAACAGAGTTGGAAGGGACTTGGAGGTCCTGTAGTCCAACCCTCTGCTCAGGTAGGAAACGCTATACTATTTCAGACAAACATTGTTCAATCTCTTAAAAACTTCCAGTGTTGGGGCATCCACAACATCTGGAGGCAAATTGTTCCACTGATTCATTGTTCTAACAATTAGGAAACTGTCGTGTTCATGTCTATCAAGAGTACTTCCATATTAGGATAGCTAGTTGCTTGAACTTTAGCTTCCAATTACCTCTCACCAAGAAGTACCTGAGGACCAGGCTGGTATTTCAGATTAGTAATGGGTCCATTGTTCTGTCCATTCTTCCATCTGTCAGAAGCTTTCATAATTAATAAAAGTCCCAAAAGATAAAAAGTAGTCTAAAAAAGGAGAGAACCCACTTTGCCTTGTATCCTTCACCATTTGGAAATAAGATGCATCTTCCCTTTTAAGTTTATGGGGAAGATGCATTGCTTGGAAGTGATAGACATATTTGGGGATGGATGGGGGGGTGAAGTGAGGTATAGGAAAGAAGCCTGAGGGGAGAAAAAAGACTCCCCCTCTTTCTCTTTTACAATTCGGAAATGAATTGCTTCTTCAGAATTATAATGGCATCCTGGGGAGGCCTCTTGTTGTTTCATAGGTGAAATGTGATAATACTTATACTTGACATTTATAGACTAGAAACATTGAAAAGCTTTAATGAGATGGGCAACATAGAATTTTAATTGTGAATAGCCCATATCAAATGCTTTGTTTGTTTGTTTGTTTGATGTATCGGTATCCTTGAGATATAGGCCAACATTATTTTATTACATTATCTACAGTTGGGGGAAAGATGAAGCTGAGAAGCTTGCCTAAGGCCATCTACGAGCCTGTGCAATTATGATATGAACTGGAGATTTTTTTTTAACATACAGATGGGCATCCTGAATAATCAGTTGGACCCTTCAGTTGTCCCTCTTGAGCACTCGGTCGCTATATATTTGTTAACATTTTGAAGGGATGCTCATAGGACCAAGTTGACAGGAATCTTTAGTTTCTTATCATTCTTTCCTCCTCCTTCCCCAAAGAAATAATGCTTCAAGGATGCGGAGTGCCAATAGGTTTCACAAAGACCAAGTGGACTTCTTGTCCAACTAGGTGAAACATTTTTGCCATGATCTTTGTTTCCTCGTGAGAAATGACTTATGAGCCAGTGACAGGTCTGCCAGATAGCCAGTAATCTGAATTAAATTACAATGCTTATATCCCATGACTTGAGAACATTTGAGGAACATTTAAGATGTCATGGATCGTAGAACAAGTCAATCCAGAGTTTTCAAGGCACAAATTAGCAATATCATATTGTCATATTTTTGATACATAATGTGAAGACCCAACTCCCTTGTGAAATCTATAATACCGTGAAAGCTGGAAGGAAAGAGAAAAGAGGACAGCCAGAAACTAAAATGGACAATCCAATAACAAGGCAATGGGTCCATTTTGGAAGGTCTGAATGGCCAGGTTAAGGGCAAATTATCCTGGAGAAGGCCCATCAGTGTGGCTACTGAGATTCAGCATGAACCTGATGGCACAAAATAAAACAAATCATTTTTATGACCATATCTACATATTCAGTCCATATTTGCAATCTTTAATTAGGTCAATATTCCTAATTCAGTTTTGCCCATTGTATGAATTGCTGTAAAACCGACAGCCAAGGGGGCTCTTTTGTAACACTGAGGTTTATACCAATTATTTCTTTTCCGTTCTAGCCAATACTTCAGGGAATCAATTCTTAATGATATCAGAAAAGCTCGTAACTTGTACACTGGGAAGGAATTAGCTGCAGAATTGGCCAGGATAAGACAACGGGTGGATAACATTGAGCTTCTGTCTGCTGACATCCTGATAAACTTGCTGTTATCTTACAGGGATATTCAGGTAGGAATTGAATGCTTAATTTAAATGTATTACTTCTGTTACCTCTGTTTCCTCAACATATCCAATCACACTTGGCCAATAAAGAATTCTATATGAGAGAGCCGCTATTCAACTCTAGTCAGCATAGGTCATTCAACATTTCCCTAAATATGCTCTTACTCCTTACTAAACTTTTTTAGATCACACCACCCACTTAATCCCCAATTCCCTGAGCTACAAATTATTATTTTATATGCCAGCAAACTACAGCATCCCCCCCAGTTTGCCAGACTTACATTTTTGCCTGCATAAAACAAGCACTCATTCCTGAAAAATGCAAATAAAAGCTAAACAAGGGAGACTTTGTGAAGAAATTTACAGTGAATGCTCTTTTCTAAAAATAGCAGTCATTCCTACCAAACCATATTTTCCACAATTTTTCTTCCATCCTCCCATCCCTCCCCCAAAGAGTTTAGTTTGATGGTGGGTGGGCATGGGCAAGAAAGGGATGATTTTCGTTATTTAGAAATGTATAAATATGTGGGCGTTCAGTGTTTAAATTAACTGAAGAGGGATTTAAATCCACCATGTTTTTAGAGGCTATTTTGGACATTCTCAGAACAAATGCTTGACACAGAATGGATCGGGGCCAGCTGGACTCCACAGAGGGCTTGAGGTAGATGGTCATTACCACATATGCTCATAGTAGCCTGAAAATATTCTTAATAGTTGCCAGATTTAATAAATAAATGTTACCATGGCAACTGTGTGCATTTACTTTATGCTTAGAACTGCGAAAAGGGATATAGAATGGCTAATACTCAGATTTTATTTTTTTTAAGGTAGAATCCAGTATGCATATTGGGGGACATTACTGTATATTATAAGCACAATGACAAAGATTCAGCAGATTATATGAGTAGATTACATTTCTATATGATACCCTATCTTGCTATCACATATTCTACAGAACTGATGTCTTTTTAAAAAAATAACTGAATTTCAGATGCTGAGAGTTTTCTTAAGACTGCTATACTTCTGAAGTCTGCACAAAAACAGTTGATGGCTAATAATGGAAACCCATACTGAGGAGATTATTAAGCATATGAAATTTTATGTCTTTTGAATATAGAAATGTCATGTCTGGTTTATTATCTTTCTTACTGTAATCATCTCAGTAAAGCTTGCCCGTGCTCCTGTTAAACTGATTGGAAATAGTTTGGACGTGAAGTAAAATCCTTCCTTATTTCAGTCAGAACAACAAGGTGCACAGGCCAGACAGTGGAATATGTGCTGTCATTAGTGGGATGGGATGGGGTGGGGAGGGAATGGCTCAGAAAGATGCCGCACTATGGAAAGGGAAAACATGTTCCAGAAATGCTTAAGCATCTGTCTGAAACTGCCAACATGAAATAGTCATTATTGGGCATTGAGGGAGTGAAAGAGAACATAATGATATTATTAATGACATGTCAACTTATGTAGAAAATTCAACAAGGGTATGTGAGGGGTATGTGATATGAGAGTCAAGGTTAATTGTCCTCAGCCTGCACTGTTCTTTGACATTTTTTATTGCATTGTTGGCTACAAAGACTGATTTGATTATGGAAACTTTTCATATCAAAATTCAAAAGATATTTCCAATGGCAAAGAAGAAAGGAGGAAAGGGAGGGAGCTATATCATCTATATGTTTTTAAATCTCACATTGGTCAAAACTATCGCTACTCTTGAATCACATGCAACATTAAGAAATGTCAGGTCTTTCAGTTGCCCTTTTAAAAGTTTGAAAACAGTGAAAAGCAGTTGCCTCCTTCTGAATGTAGACCAAAAGGGTGACATGATGGCTCGGTGATTAAGATGCTAGGCTTGTTGGCTGGAAAGCTGACAGCCCAGGTTTGAGACCCAAGTATTGTGCAACAGGGTGAACATCTGTCTTTGCCTAGCTCCTGCCCACCTAGCAGTTTGAAAGCATGCAAATGTGAATAAATAAATAAGTACCATTTTGGTGGGGAGGAAACCAAGATTGCCATGACTTCATGCTGGCCACATGACCACAGAAATATTTTGAGACAAGGGCTCAATGGCCTTGAAATGAAAATGAATGCCATCTTCTATAGTCAGCAACAATTAGAAGAGTAAAATCCTTTCTTTTGTAGAACAAAGAGAACTGAATGGGCTATAACCAATACTATTATTGTAGTATTAGGTATTATATCCATTCAGTACGTAGTTTTATTTTTTCAGGCCACAGGAAGACTTATACAGTTTGTCGATTTTTTTTGCCTCATATGAGATCATGTTTTAATAAATTCTTTTATTTATCTTTTTTGGAAGGATTATGATTCTATTGTGAAATTGGTAGAGGCATTAGAAAAACTTCCAACCTTTGACTTGGCTTTGCATCATCATGTGAAATTTCATTATGCATTTGCACTGAATAGGTAAGAACTTTCCTTTCTCTTGAAACTACAGTGTTTGATGGCAGTTTGTCCACAGTCAGAATATCCTTCCATTTTTTTCTAAAAAATGAATACTTCAGGCATTTTTTTTTCATCCTGTCTCTCTTGCTTCTACAATAGATAGATGTCACTTTCCATCTTGACTTTGGCTTTCTATCACCTTTTAACTTTATTTTCTGCAGTTTGACCACAGCAAAAGCCTGAAGAGACCAATGTGATTGGAATGGTCCATGAAACAAACTCAAAAGCGTAGCACACAAATTAACATGACTCGGCCTAGAAAAGAAGCAGGCACAGTGGAGCTGCAAACAAAATGATACAGATGTGCATGATTCTATTATTAGCTGTTCAAATATAATAGCAGGACATAATCTAAAAATGAGGGAGAACGGCAAGAATGATTAAGCATCATTTGGTTCCATCGCTTTTATACATTGAATGTTTCAGACTATTAATGTGGTACATTATAGTACAGCATTGAGAGCTGTCCATTCACCTTTGGGATTCTTTGGACAACTGGTTCTTATTTGAGATTTTGTCTCCAGAAGTTTCTGTCTGTCCTCTAAGATAGCACAGAGTGGAGGCACCCCCAGTCTTTTCCATGAGATTAATTTTTGGAAGTATGCCTTCTGAATTGTGGAGTCTGCTTTCTGGAACACCATCCAGCCCCTCCCCCATCAAACTTTACACTCTACAAGAGTTCCTAAGTTTTTGAAAAAAAGTGACTTTTTTTCTTGGCCATGGGTTAGGTTGTTTCTTCAACCTATATACGTTTTCTTTTATAATGTAACAGATGATTTTTCTCCCAGGAATATATACCCTTTTCTTAAACTCCTCCACTTCCCGTCTCTCTTTAATCATATCAGCCACCAAGAGTCTTTTGAGAATCAGGCAATTTAAATAAATAAAGTCAGATTCCTATAAAATATTTCTCTAGAAAGTACAAAATAAATTGTTTTCAAATGGACTATGTTAATACCAATCAAAATTCTTCTCCCTAGTCAGACTTACTGCATCATCTTTGATGTGTGAAGGGATAATGCATTAGGACTATTGCTATGGAATATTGAATTTTATTTATTTTTTAATAAAACAGACGAAATCTACCTGGTGACAGGCAGAAAGCTCTAGATATCATGATACCTCTAGTGGAGCAAGAGAGCCAAGTTGCTTCTGATATGTACTGTCTTGTGGGACGAATCTATAAAGACATGTTCTTGGATTCTGGATTTACAGACACTGAAAGCCGAGATCAAGGATCTTTATGGTAAGTACCACTTTACCACATGTCTGTATGAGTTTTTGGTGTTAAAAGGACACTGAATTTTTATTCTTCAAATGCATTTCTGAAGCAGTCTTATATGTTTATTAATTAAGGTAGTCCTCGACTTAATGACCACAGTTGAACCCAAAATTTCTGTTGCTAAATGAGACCGTTAAGTGAATTTTGACCCATTTTATGACCTAGCGTGCCACAGTTGTTAAGTGAATCACTGCTGTTTAAAGTTAGTAACATGATTATTAAGTGAATCTGGCTTCCCCATTGACTTTGCTTGTCAGAAATTCACAAACGATGGTCACATGACCTCGGGACGCTGCAAGTGTCATAAATATGAGATGGTTGCTAAGTGTTTGAATTTTGAGCACAAGCACATGACCAATGCTACAACGGTCGCAAGTGTGAAAAACGGTCATAAGTCACTTTTTTCAGGGCCTTTCTAACTTTGAACGGTCACTAAGCAAATGGCTGTAAGTCAAGGATTACATTATAAGTAAAATAAATACATTTTACTTGCAAATAAGTAAAATTTAGTCAGATTGGATAGTTTTCAGATCTTTTAGGTAATATTTTCCAGGTATATTATACTGGAAGAATATCTCTGTGTCTTCTTTAACATCTATACATTTGACTGATTATTTATAATAAATTAAATCAGCAAATTTCAGAGATAATTTCATTTTTGATGATTTTTTTTTTCCATTTAACTTGCTTTTGTCTGTTAGAGAAAACTTAACGTCCCCTATACAATCTATGGAAATAATATAATGTACAGTACTATGCAAATCTGAATTTATTGTGTCTTAATCACAACCATTGTACAAGCACTAATTTCAAAACAGATTAGGCACATTGATTTTCTGTGATTGTCACATAGTTATGGAACCTTTCCCCCCCTTGCTATTGATATCACTTCCATGTCCTAGAAGCCTATTTCCAATCATTCCCTAGGAAATTGTTCTGTTTGGTTTATTATAGAATAGAATAGAATATCTTTATTGTCATTGCATTCCACGAATACAATGAAATTTGAAAGCTACTCCAGCACAGTGCCCCAAACACCACATCACAATCACACTACGAAGTATTTAATAATAACAATAACAATAACAACAACAACAATAATAAAAATAATAGGACTAAATCACAAATGCACGGTTTGATTCAAGACAATTACTGTCTTGGAAAAGAAACTGTTTCTCAACCTATTAGTCCTCATTTTAAGACACCTATAATGCCTCCCTGATGCTAACGGTTCAAAATATGAATGTCCAGGATGAGAATGGTCTGTGGAGATTTTTAGTGCTCTAGAGAGGAGTCTGGTCTTCACAATCTCTTTCAAAGAAGAAAGAGAGCAACCAATGATTTTTTGTGCTGTGTTTATAACTCTCTGGAGCATCTTCTTATCCATTGCAGAGCATCCAGCTTATCACACAGTATGCCAAAATGCTCTCGATGGTAGAACAGTAAAAAGTAACTAGTATTATTCTATTTAACATTTTATTTGATTGCTTTGAAGACATTGAAAGATATAGTGCTTAAAAAAAATTAAAACATCTCTGGGATGTTTCAAAACAATTCCTGATCACAGTTGACCATACTTTTTAAAATGAAAAGCTGTTGAATGTTGACAAAGATGAGAAACTATAGCAGTTTTAAAAAAATCTTTCCATTCACTTTAGAGAATTTCAGCTTGGAGGATTCTTTAGTATTTCCTTATATTCTGCTAATCAAATAGAAGGTGAGGTCACCCTACCATATACATTACAAAGACTTATTTCAAAATCAGGTCTAGACTGCACACCTGTTTGGAATCAGTGATTTATTTTTTTTGCCATTGCAATTCTACCTTCATCACACGCAAATATATAAAATTGTTTTGAAATGCTCACTGAAGCGTAATCCAAATCCCTGCAGCTTATCTTTCTGTCTTTTCTTGTGATTTGCTTGTTTTACATGGAGCAGTAGAGTGAATGCTGCTGGGAGATAAGATTTTGGTTAATATCGACACAGAGATAAGAGGTTAATAATTAGCTGTCAGATTTTTCCTGTGGCTTTTTATGCTGACCTCATAAACTGGGGGAAAGGATTCTTGTCAGGAGACTGACCAACAAGCCAGGCAGAAGTTAAATTGGTACGGGGGCAGACTCAAAGCTTACAGACAATAGAATTTGTCTGATGTCAGCTTCCAAGCCAACATTATACTAAGAAAGCAAATTATAATAGACGGGAAAAGGAGAAGACATACTAGAAACTGAAGTGATCAATCAATTTGCCAGTAAAAGATCAATAGCAGAATATTCTGGATTCTTGTTACAATTCCTTTCCCATAGTCCATATCAGGTATGCAACTAGTGGAGAAGTGCTCTAAATCACTGTGAAGTTACAAAAGAGTGGCAAAAGTAAGCCATTTGAACAGCAAAACTGGATACAGCAGCTGCTGCAACAGAAAAAGGACCAAATCGTTGAACAGTTGTCACTTATCTGAGCATCCCATGCCCATATTGGCTGAGTGGATGCAGCAAATGATCCTTGGAAAGAACAAATTAGTGCCCAGTTGACTCCTTCTTCTGTAGTTATATCAGGCCAAGCCATTGTTCGTTATATTGTTTAATAAGAAGCCGTGACTGGTTTCCTGCCGAAGCTGAAAACCATGGTTCAAAATCAGAGTGACAGTATTCACACGACACTGTCTAATTCATAACCAAACCAGCATTGTTATAATCAGCGTGTCAGCTTTGAAACTCAGCTGCTACATTTTTTTTTAAGAGAGTTTGGAGGAATTGAAAAGTCCAAGGTTATTCTGCATGTCATATTAAGAAATTCCAGTAGCAGTTAATTGGTTCTTGTGATGTATGAAGTATAGAAATGGGAGGAGAGAAGGGAGGAGAGAAGGTGGATTCTGTGTAAGGCTCAAAACAAATTCACTTTGGGAAACTGTCTTTGACATGCCAGATCTGTTTCTAAATAAATCAATTGGAGAAAAAATGTCTCAGAGTGATTGATATCATGGATACTTTCTGGATGCCTTACATAGCGTTGAATAAGATAATATGAATATGGTATAAAATGAACCTGCTATACCACCTGTTTATTTCAGATTCATATTTTCATGTCAGAAAATTTGACTGCCATTTCTCCTGTGGGTTTGACTGTGGGAGTGCAACCATCCTAATTTTTGATGCCAGCTTCTGAAATGATAGAGCCTGGGTTTGTCTTTCTGCCTGGACTTTGCTCCCCACCCCCCACCATGTGATGTTTTAAAAACTTGTGACTCTCATGAACATTTGAATGGGGTTAAAAATTAGCAAAAAGAATAACATTTCTCAGAGTGGTTTTTTGTTTTTTAAAAGGGGAGCAATTATTACACAATAAATTTTATAAAAAAGGTCAATAACTAAAGAAAAAACCAATATAACCACTATCCACATCATTTAAAAAGAAAAAAAAACTGATCATATATATTAATACTCATTTATATCTTAAACATTCTACTCTAGATACACATATAAAAACACAATCTTATGTACCTTCCAGAATCCCCCCCCTTTTTTCCCAATTAGATTCACCCATTGTCTCTAAATAAGCTTTTTTTCTTTAAATCTTGCTTCCCACCATTGAGGCTTTTCCTCCCCCCCTTTCTCTCTTGCTTATTCTTCTCCTTGCCCTTTTTACCCCTTTGTCTCTCCTCCTCCCTTTTCTTACTCCCTTTCCGTTGCTTTCTAACCTTGCATCCACCTTTCCTCTCATTTGTCTCTTTTTTGGTTGTTTTTTCAAACCTTAAAATCCCTTTTTCTTATCCTCTTTCTCCTCCTCCCTGGAAAAAACCCATTGTTCATCAAAGATGGCTTCTTCTTCCTCTTCTTCTTTGTCCCAGTCATTCTGCTGCGTAGTCAACTTTTCATAAGTGCATAACGCCATTTCTAAAAATTGAAATAGAGTGCCCAAAGTATCTTTTCCATCTTGTTCTTCCTTTTTATATTTTTGATATTCAGTCTTTAGTTCATCCACAAGCGATGCCATCATGAAAAGAGAAACTTTTCCCAAAACAACCACCCAAGTATTTTTAATCAAAAATAATTCAAAAAAAGTTCCAAAAAATAATACTTTTCTTCCTTCTTCTATTTCTCTTTCTGGGGTTACTGTTTAATCAAAGAGGTCCAATTACCATATACCTTTCTTTGGGATTCTAGGCAATCTCCTCCTTTTTCAGCTTCTGGTCCAATTTTTTTTCCTTTCCCTTCCCACTTACAACAACAATTTTTTTTTTAAATGATCACAAATCCATACCTCCAATAAGGGTTTTCTGATTTCTTAAATTATTAAGTCCAATGTCCAAAGAGTCTTTTGTCCCTTGGCTTCAACTTTCAAATTAATTCACCTTCAGTGCCCAAATAAATTCCAAATCTTCATCTGCTGTTTCTATGGGTGGGAGAGTGAAGGGGAAAAAAAAAAGTTCCCTTTAACAGCTTTCTCTGCCACTTTCCATCTTCTTAGGGATACAATGTATCCTCCAGCAATTCAGACAGTTCAGTTCCAGAGAGTTTAAAAGATGTTAATTGACCCGGCTCAGCCAGCACTTTCACTTTTCTTGCTTCCTCCAGCACAATCTTACCCGGTTGCAGGCTTCTTCGTGACAGCCATTACTGACCGCCGCTCCACCACCTCGGGAAAAAGGGGTTTTTCCGGACGAGGAGGGGGTCTGCGACACCCCCAACCCCCTGTCTGGCTCCCCTCTCTCTTCGGCTGCCTCTACAGGGCAGCCATATTCCCCTGACCCATTTGGATCGGGGGCACTTCGGCAGCAAGCGCAGTAGGAATCGCGAACAGTCGCGAATTCCTGCTGCCACCGAAGCCACGCGGAACCGGAAACCACTGTTGTTACTTCTATTCAGTGCTGGAGCACATACTTTGCATGTTCAAAGTCCAAGGTTCAATCTGTGACACTTCCAGGGAATGGCTGGGAAAGACCCACCCCTTTAAGCCTTAATCAGCATTTGCCAATCAGACTTTTAGTTTGACTAATTGTCTATATTCCATGTTCCTGGATACTTCTGGATGGGCAGTTCTGTGCAACATAATTAATATTCATTGTACAGCACTTACTCAACAGGAGTAAGCGTGCAGGATGAGTTAGAACATGTGATGTTAATTATGTCATTTATAACTTTTGAAGAATAAAGCTCTTAATAATCACTGGTTGTGATGGCTAAATATGATTTCCATGATTAGATGCAGCAGTAGCAAAAGAGGACTGTTGTTTAATTATGAATTTATAATCAAAAAATCAAACCAAACAATATGGGAGAGGAAGCTGACTTTTCAACATGCCTCCACTGGTGCTAGTATTAAAATGCAATTATGCCAATGAATTGAGTACTGTATTCCTGACTAATTTGTTCATGCCTTTTCTTCTAGCTAGTATATTACATTATTTGTTTAATATATTACATTACCTTCTACATTTATTTCTATAGATCCACATAGTAGGAATAATGTTTTAAATAGTGTATGGTGAGGGGATTAAAACCATATTTTTAATATAAATGTTAAAAAAACTTTAAAGGTGAACATATGTATGTATGTATGCATGTATGGTATTTAGCTTTGTTCGGGTATTTTCCCACATCATTATAGTTGTGCTTTTAAAGTTGTAGCAACGTTTCGGCAGAATCTCATCTGCCATCATCAGGCTTCTGTATTGTGTTTGTCTGTATTGTGTTTCTGTGTGTTCTGAAGAAAGAAAAATAGCAGCCATCCTAAGAAACCCCAAAGATAAAATTGACCTGGAAAACCAAGGAATATACGAAGTCCCCTGTGCATCATGCCCTACACATACATGGGACAGACCAATAGAAGAATAAGTACCTGCTTAGATGAATACAAAAATGCAATAAAAAAGCTGGAACACACTTCCTCACTAGTCCAACACATGGAAGCAACAGGTCATAGCATCGACTTCAATGGCACCAAAACCCTAGCCACTATAGAAAACCCCAGCTACAGAATTATCAGAGAAGCCATAGAGATTGAAAAAAGACCAGAAAGCATTAATAGATGATTCCACCAGACTGTCAATTATCTGGAAGTCTGCACTCTCAAAGAAAAAAATCTCCACACCACAAGCCAGGCAAACACCTGGGCACAAACAGACACCCCCCCCCATACCTCCAGCTCAAACACACCCCAACCAGGCACCCAGTTGAAACCTAGCTTCCTAATAAATGATGTCCGTCCGTTTACTCGGAGCAAAGGCGCACTAAAAGCCTCCAATACAGGAAACACAATGTTGCCAGCCAATCAAGACAAAAAAAGCTACAAAACAGACAGAAGATATTAGAAACACCAATCAAACAGAACACAGCAAACTCCAAGACCAATAAACACAGACGAAGACTCCCAACCAATCAGGATGAAGAAAAAACCATTCTGGCACGGCAGATGGCTAGATGAACCCAATACAGAAGCCTGATGATGGCAGATGAGATTCTGCCGAAACGTTGCTACAACTTTAAAAGCACAACTATAATGGCGTGGGAAAATACCCAAACAAAGCTGAATACCGTAAATGTAAGTACCCATGAAAACTTAAGAAAATATATGTATGTATGTATGTACACACACACACACACACACACCGCAAAATAACAAAGCTGTTGCGGAGTTATAGTTTTCATAATTGCAAAAACACAGAAGAAAGAAAAGAGAAAGAGGAAGGATGTATGTGTTTGGGCTCCTAAAATAACCATGAGTTTTGGAATATAACAGAGGATGTTAAGCTTGGATAAGTTAGTTGAATTGTATAAAAGTGATTGCGGTAATCATTTAAGAATGTCCCAGATTGCCTCTTAATGAATTACTTGTTAAAGAAATGTTTTCTCTTTTAGGTTCAAGAAGGCATTTGAGTCAGAACCGTCATTACAGTCAGGAATTAATTATGCGGTCCTGCTCTTGGCTGCTGGGCATCAGTTTGATACCTCTTTTGAATTACGGAAAGTTGGTAATTATAGCTTACTGATTCACAAGCAAATCAAATTCAGTGACAAGATATTTGCCACCTTCTGTTTTATGGGAAGCGAGCTCATGTTGAAGTCACAGTTCTTCTTAGCCATTTCTTCATTTCAAATACATCTTCCATTATGAGAGCATACATAGATTGCCCATGTGCTTTTACCAAGTGATCTGCTTTGAGCAAATTCAGTTTTTTAGAATAATTTTTTCCATATAGACCTGTAACAGCTCAGGGGTATCATGGAATAAACTGTTAACAGAAATGAATGAATTCTGTTGATCCTTCTAAATAATTTTATATTTTATATAACTTTTGGTCCAGTGAAATCTTCCATGCCATTATTTCCCTTTACTATGTTATATTTGAACAGCAAGAAATGTACCGTATTTTTTGCACTATAAGGCATTCCAGACCATAAGATGCACCTAGCTTTTGGGGAGGAAAACAAGAAAAAAAATCTGTATCTGCCTCCCAGCGATTTGCCTCCTTGCAGCAAACAGCAAACAGCCTGGTTAACTTCAGCACAGCACCTGATTGGCAGTTGGATCGGCCTCCTGGATTACTGCCAATCAGCTGTTCCAGGCTGCGGGGATCACTGCCACCCATCACTGCCATCACCACCCATCGCTGCCGCCACCTATCGCCATCTCCACGTGCTCCATTTTCAGTCTCTGTGCGTCCTGTTTTCGGCCCATTCCAGTGGTGGGGATTGATGGTCTCCAGTGCCAATCCCTGCTGCCTGGAACAGATGAAAACTGGATGCCAAAAATGGAGCATGTGGAGATAGTGGTGATAGGCAAAGGCAGCGTTGGCTGGTGACAGCAGTGATGGGCAGCAGCAATCCCCATAGCCTGGAACAGCTGATTGGTGGTATTCTGGGAGCCTGATCCAACTGCCAATCAACTACTCATGCTAAATCAGGCTGTGCTGAAGCTGACCAGGGTGTTTGCTGCAAGGAGACAAATTGCTGGGAGTCAGAGGCCAAAGGGTGGGGGGCTGGTGGATGGGCGGGGCTTTGGCAACATTCTCTCTATAAGACATACAGACATTTCCACCCACTTTTTGGGGGGAGGGAAAAGTGTCTTATAGAATGAAAAATATGGTATCCTGTTTTAAATGTAGAATCTGTAGTTGTAGTTACCTCCTGTAAAATTTCCATTCTTCCAGCAACATGAGGCTATTGGGTTAATACAAGGTATTATTAAGCTAATACAGGTAGTCCTCGACTTTCAAACACAATTTAGCCCAACATTTCTGTTGCTAAGCAAGACAGTTGTTAAGTGAGTTTTGCCCCATTTTACTATCTTTCATAACATGGCTGTTACAAAAGGTGATCACATAACTCCAGGACAATAGGATACTGCCACTGTCATAAATATGAACCAGTTGTTGAACATCTGAATTTTGATTGAGTGACCGTGGTGATGCTGCAATAGTTGTAAGTGTGAAAAATGGTCAAATGTCACTTTTTTCAGTGCTGATGTAATGTCACTAAATGAAAGGTTGTAAGTCGAGGACTACCTGTATAGCAGGCCAATTTTCTAATTGATGAGAAACACACACACAAAAAATCTCAATTCAATTTTATAGATTTCCCTCTGAAAACTTGATGAAAGAAATAAAGGTTGCTCCATAGCAATAATTTTTTGATATCTGTTGACAATTTTTATCAGTTTCTGCTAAGTCCCCTTAAACCTCGTTATTTTGTTTTTGACCTTATCTCTGAGGTTAGTTAAAACTTGTACAGAAATGAAGAGCAAGTCATAAATACATGAAAGCAATTATATCCTGAAATTGGGTAGTTTTTAAATTTGTAGTACTTTAGTGAGTAACAATTATGCTGAGGTTTATTAAATCTATTAAATTTGAAAGACGTATGTCTATATTCCTCAGCCTGACAGTTTCTAGATGTGTTGGGGTTCTGGGTTCCAGAATTCCCACCATTACAGCTAAAATACAACTTTAATTTCTTCAGGAGTTAAAATAAGCAGCCTGCTTGGGAAGAAAGGAAACTTGGAGAAATTGCAAAGTTATTGGGAAGTAGGGTTTTTCCTGGGAGCCAGCGTCTTGGCAAATGATCACACAAGAGTGATCCATGCCTCAGAAAAGCTATTCAAGTTGAAGACACCAGCATGGTAAGCAAAACTTTCTTGCGCCATTAATATACATTTAATTTTCAGATTAAATGACATTGCATTTGAAAGCCATTGGTAACTATAGGTAAATAAATCATTTTGTACACCACATTGACACCCGAGGATGAAAGTACAGAGTACATAAAATGTGTGTTTTCCAGGTATCCTTTGGCTTCTTTTTTTTCCTGAGTAAGCACTAGAGTTTTGATTCTGGATTCAAACTGTGAAATTCAGAAAGAAAGAAAATAAATGTTACTGACAGTTTAACAGAATTTGTTCTCAACCTGAGTGAAAAGAATATAAAAAGTTCTCTTTGCTGTCATCTTATGACCATGCTGAGTTTTGCAACCCAGATAGACTAATTCTATAGAACAGGGAATAGAAGCAAAGCAAACAGAAGAGATAGATCAAAGGTGACTCTATCAAAGAATGGAAGTGGATAAATGACAACCTTTAAAAAAAATGAACTTTCCAGTTTAATTCTATACATCTGACCGCACTTTATATCTCTTGTAGGCAGACCATGGTTATTTAGAAATTTTTATAAATAATTTTGATGAACTGTCAGCCCATATAAATATGGGTGCAATATTCAGCAGACCTAGAATAGTTCTGGGGCTGGGTCTGTTTCCTTGTCTCCCCTTATTTTTAGTTTTTATCATTCTAGTTTTAAATCAATAAGAGGGCAATGAAGAGTTGACACAAGTGGTTATTTTACAGTGTGTAGCTTCTGCTTGATGTTCTGTTCAAGGCTAGTTTGTTGGATCAATGAGAGATTTTGGTATGGTATTTACTTTTAAAAAGATACTAAAGCAATAACTATGTCAGACATTTTGCTGGGTTCCAAGATGAGAAAAATGGATTGTAGTTGCTAGGCAACTATAATTCTCTGAGTCAATTTGAGTTGAAACTGTGACGGGGAGTGATTGAAACCAGATCCAGAGAAGAGATAAGAAAATCATCTTGTGTTCTATTTCCATCTTTATTTATCCATACAGGCTTTTATGTGTTTATTCAGGCTTCAGTTCAGTGAGGCATATTTCCATTTATGATGCACCTGCCTTTCTGGAAGTAAATAATTCTTAGAAGTAACCACTAACGTGGAAGTATTTTCTCAACTAAAAAAAGAGGAAGCACACTTATTAATTTTAAGAATGAGAGAAAAATATGTTTCTTTCTGTCTGTAAAGTAGTAGGGAATCTATCCAGGACAATATGATTTATATTATCCTAAGCACAATGGAAGGTGGAAGCTATTTAAAAAACACAGTGGAGTATCAGGTTGGGGGAAAAGAGACTCTGTATATGTTTACCCAGCCAATCAGTTTTGTGATGTGTTTTGTGGTCTGTATAGAAAACAAACGTGATAAAGATTGCAAGCAATAATATAAAATGTTGCAAACTAGTCTTTGTTTTCTCCTGGTTTATCCTAGGTATCTTAAGTCCATTGTGGAAACCATTTTGATATATCAGCACTTTAAGAAGCTAAATCCAGATCAACAAGTAGGCAAAAATGAACTTGTAGACTTTTGGATGGATTTTCTAGTTGAGGCTACAAAGACAGATGTCTCTGTAGTTAGATTTCCCGTAAGTATAATTTAAACACTGTTCATTTCCTGTTTGTCTTGCTACATGGTTATTTGGAAAGAGAAGTGCTTTAATTTGGAAGGCAATAAATTTTAAAAAAATATAATTAAATTGATCTTTATTAGATACAGACATCCTGCTTTTCCTACAAGAAAATGGTTCTTAAATGTCAACAATTCTGGTGAAGAGATTATTATTATGAGTTTGAATTTCATTTCTGAATGAGGAATTGAAGCTAGTCTGTAGTCTGTCATTCTAACTATTTTACCACTTAAATAAATAATAAATAATTTGGGCTGTTATATCTTTTCTCTTGACAATAGATTGAAACATTTTCTGTACAATACAATTAGTTTTAACAGTTAGTTTTAACAGCTATTAAATGTTATATGAATTTCTCTTCTCTCAATTTTTTGCACAGTTATAACAGAGCAATTGTGCAAATCAAATGGGATAGAGTCAGATATCATTTTCCATCGACTTACCTATAGTGATTATACCATTTTCATTCCGTAAATGAATTTTTCACCACTAATGATACCATTTTCACTCCATAGTTGATAGCTATTGAAAAATCTATTCTTTAGTTATATATTATTCCAATATTTTTGTTGGAACTAAATGTTTTGTTTCTAGATTGTATATTCACCTGTTGTATAATTTTGTACATAATACTTGGCAAATAGGTACCTTATTGTTCTTTACCTTTTCACTATCAATTCCATCCTGCTGCTTTTCCATACATTGTCATTTGAGGCTATTGATCCCTCCCTGCTGAACTGACCTTAGCTGGAGATTTGGTATTCACAGTCACTTCAAAGATTTCTTGCGTAAATTTGCGGAAATATGATTTTTGCTTGCTCAGTCCTTTACTTTATTGTAACGTATAATCTGAACTTACTAAAATAATGAACAGCATAAATCTTGCTTTGCTATTTCCTAAACTGGAATGAATGCAAGCTAGTGTCTACTTTTACAAAAGCTGCAATCTTCTGATCATTACCGTCTTTAGAGTTTTTCTTTATTTTTATGGATGCTTTTCATCCTACCACTTCATGCTTTTCATCCTACTTCTTCCCCTCTACAAAATATTTGTCTTCCTTTCTTATCTCACCTTCCCCACAAAGATTTTCATCTGTGTATTATCATAGAATCTCATAGAGTTGGAGGAAAACCTAACAACAATAGCTAACCTGAGCTACAATAGCTTTTTTTATCATCAGATAAACCAAAGCCATTGTAACTCATGACAATTTATTGAGAGGTAAAAGTGGCATTTTTACCTCATGTCTTCAAGTTTTTTATTTATTGAATCAGCAATTTTCATGCTTTCTTTTAGTTTTTCCTCCCTGAAAAAAGGAAAAAAAAAATGAGTTGACAATCTACTAGCTTTCTTCTGCACAGAATTTGAATTTATACTGAAATTAAGAAAATAGTAGCTACATGTCTCCTAATGTTGATTTAGGGTCTAGAAAATAATCTTTTCAAATAACTCCAGGTAACTGGAGAAATACATGAAAACTACTTTTAAAATGTTTATAATAAAGGAGATGGAAGAGAAAAAACATTCAGTAAATAATATAATGTAGTTTTTAATTAATCTCTACCACGCATGTAGCAAAATAAAAGTTTAGATTCTTACCACAGATTTTGTTGTGTCCTGCATGCTATTTGTTCATCAGTTCTTTTTTTAGATAAAGTATAATAAATAGTTGCCATAAATGGTTTAGCTAATAAAATTATAAACCATATAGTGAATACCTGTTAGAAAGCCTTATAATGTGGAAATTATCTCTTTATTCCATCACAGTTTAATATCTAAATAGCTAGACATTTTGAGAAAACAGTTATTAAATTTAATTTTGTCATTTTTTGCTTGAAGGTTTTGATATTGGAACCTACAAAAATCTATCAACCTTCGTATTTGTCGATCAATAGTGAAGCTGAAGAGAAGACGGTCTCTATTTGGCATGTTATGCCTGATGATAAGGTAAGCTGCCTTACTTGCATCTTAAGAATAAAAAGGAAGATGTACAGAATGTTTCCTTTTTCATCTTATCCACCAGTGATCACTCTGCTACAGTGCATGAGCTAAAGAATTTTTTTTCTTACTAAAGGAAGTTGCTAAATATCAAAGAACCTTTGGTATTTGAGATCTAGAACCTTTGGTATTTGAGGGAGGAAAGATAATGGAATATGACAATCAAGAAACCTAAGAGCGAAGAGGAAGTAATGGATGCTGGGAAATAGTATTAAGCATAATATGAAGAGCCAATTTGGTGCAAGTGTTAAGGCATCAGATTAGAAACTGGGAAATTTCCACCTTAGACACAAAAACAGCTGGGGGATATTCTCACAGCTCTAAGAAAGCAGCAAGGGCAAATCATTTCCAAAACTGTTTGTAGAGACTAATCCAGGCAGTTACCAGGAATCAAGAAAAGAGAGAAAAGTGTAGCATGTTCATATAAAGTATTTCAGGGTTAGAGGGTACTCTGTTATATCAAGTTAGATGATTGGCTCATCCAACTCAGTACTGTGTTGCATCAATTGCAATTCTATAGAGGCCTGCTGTCCTCCCAAAAATTTAGACAGAAGCTTTTCCAGGCAGGAATTAAATTGGAACTGCTTGCATGGAAAGTGTTTCTTGAATTCAAATTAAACTCATTCTATAAAGTTTCTTATCATGTTCATGACACAGTTCCATTTTTTTATTCTAACATGTGCAGAGCTACATTATCAAGTAATTTTGTGCCAGAGGTCTAGGCAAATGAACTAGGATGAAGTTTATGACTAGAGTGAATGATACATGTAAGGATGACATACTATTCAAGCTAGAACTGAAGAGAAAAGCTAAAAACTTTAGATGTAAAAGGGCAAATGCCATCATTTCTGAAAAAAAGAATTAAGTGAAAGAAATGAAAGAAAACATAGAAAATGTGATAGGTTTCATGGGATTTTTCCCCTTAATTATTGGTATTTTGGACCACTAATCTGCAACATAGCAAGTTTGGGTCCTAGAATATATGCACTATATTGAAATGCATCCCTTGAACTCCAAAATTAAATATTTTTTAAAAAATCACAATTTAATAACACCTAAATGCTATTGCCAACATATAAAATGTTGGTGTTCTTGCCATATTTTAGTATTCTCAAAAAAAAGATTTTGGGAATAAAATGAAAAAA
Organism: Hydrophis major; assembly: GCA_033807585.1. NCBI lineage: Eukaryota > Metazoa > Chordata > Lepidosauria > Squamata > Elapidae > Hydrophis > Hydrophis major. Next base: position 321,750,258 of record CM066328.1, on the reverse strand, counting down.
AATCAAGATTTAGTGGCCTTTTGTGAAATTTTGACCCTTTTAAAATTCAATCTTTTCTCTTTCATCTACCTTCTCTTTACATAGGTCTGATTTTTGAAACATTTTAAAATATAGAGTGAAAAATATCAAGTACGGTAGTCCTCATTGAACAATGTCAATTGGGACCAGAATTTTTGTTGCTAACTAATGCTGTCATAAAATAATGTTATGTAACCACAGCTCTTAGTGATCAAAATTCCAGTAATTCTGGATGCTATTATTAAGCAAATCACTGCTGGTTAAGCGAGGACCTCATATTTTTGCCATTTGCAACTTCCCATCAGCTTACTCCATGATATTTCTTCAATTAAAGAAGGCCATAAATGGTGATCAAATGACCATGGGAATGTTGCAACCAACGAAAGTCAAAAGTTCAGCATCATCATAAGTTCAGCCACTGAACAAATCTTTGTTAAATAAGGATCACCTATATGCTATTTATAGGGGTGGGATTCAAATTTTTTAACAACCAGCTCTGTGGGTGTGGCTTAGTTGGTGGGCATGGCTTGGTGATCATGTTACTGGTTGGGCGTGGCCAACTCAATATCACTCACATCGAGGCACGCATCTCCTTGCCTGGCCTCATGACGGTGTGGATGCTGTAACAGTCGTAAGAGTGAAAAATGGTTATGTCACTTTTTTCAGTGCCATTGTAACTTTAAATGGTCACTCCACAAAAGCAAAGTACCAGCAAAAGAGGGAAAGAAAATTCCAGAGAGGTTCCTGAGACAGGAAGTCTAGTCCTGCCAAGAATGTAATAAGGATTAACGGAGAGGCAGTTTCTGTAAGCAACACCAGAATGTTTCCTTCCTGACTTCCTTACAGGGTTAGGCCACTAATTTCTTCTAACAACCGGTTCTCTGAACTGCTTAGAATGTTAATAACTGGTTTTAGCGAATAGGCGCAAATTGGTAGAATCCCACCCCTGGCTATTTAACTCTTCGCTTCCTGTTATATTGAGCAAAATTATTACTTCAATAACTGGTAAGTAGGATAAACCTAGCTTAGGTTTTAGCTTATGTTTTGCTGGCCAGATTAGTTGAAATGACCATCTGTACCATTTTGACATCTCTAAATCACATTAAATCATCTCTAAAGCATCCCAAGTCTAGAATAGGGTGGGGAAACTTTAAAAATCAGGGGTGTACATATAAATTTTTCTGAGGAGCTTGAGGGCCACAGTGGCAGAATAATGATGCAAAGTGAGGAGAAGAACCATATGTGGAGAATATTTCCAAGCATCAGCTGCTTTTTATATGAATTTGTAGGAAATCTTTTTGTTTTATAAAAAAATATTACTTTCTTTTTTTTAGTCCACCTATGGAAAACATGGGCAGTAGCTTTTGATTATATTCCTGTTTCATCTTGGAGCAAAGCTAACAGCCTTATTAAAATGAAGACTCATGGATTCCAGTGTGGGTGGTACCCTCAGCTTTGATCGTTAGTTAGCACAGCAGACAATACATCCATTTGGAAAGGCTTTTTTGCACATTTAATTTGTTTTGGGGAAAACAAATGCATCCTTCACATGGGAATAAGAATAATTTAACCCAGTTGAAAAGAACTTGCATAAAGGCAAGGCAGTTTAGAAAACCCACTTCTACTTTAATCTGTCATTCTAGATTCCATAAGCAATTTTTACCTTAAAAATCAAGAAACATCTAGAAGTTGAGCTTCATTCTGGTTTACTACTTTTGGGGTTGCTGAGTATATTTCACTAGGCCATAATCTTGTAATGGAAGGTGCCCTTTCTCTTAACACCCTTGCATCACTGGTGGTTTCATTCCTCCCTCTCTATCTCCACAAGAAGATCTCAATTTTTAGAGCAGATATGGTTGGGATAACAGGAAGCTTGCAGGAAACAATAGGATGTGCTTCATCAGCTAGTGGGCTGTCAGTGGTATATGTCTACTATATCCCTCAGATTATCACAGGGAAGAAATTCAGTCTGACTTTATAAATTGCAGTACAGGTAGTCCTCAACTTACAACAATTTGTTTAGTGACTGTTCAAAGTTACAACAACTGAAAAAAAGTTACAACAAAGTTACAACAACAACACTGAAAAAAGCGACTTGTGACCATTTTTCACACTTTGAACCATTGCAGCATCCCCATGGTCACATGATCAAAATGTGGATGCTTGGTAATTGACTCGTATTTATGATGGTAGCAGTGTCTCAGGTAATGTGATTGTGATCTTCTGCCAAAGCAAAGTCAATTGGAAAGCTGGATTTGCTGAACAATCATGTTACTAATTTGACAACTGCAGTGATTCACTTAACTGGAGCAAGAAAGGTCATACGATTGGACAAAACTCACTGAACAAATGTCTCACTTAACAATATAAATTCTGGGCTCAATGGTCATCTTTATTGAGCTGCTATAATTCCCATTCTATGGGTGAAGATCAGATACTTGGAGGATAGAGGGTTGTTTACTCTATCTCCTGGATCACGCTAACATACTAACTGTGCTGAAGTCTGATGAGTGGCTTGGAAACCTAAGTTTGAAGATCTATTTGACTTGGGTATAATTTACTTTCTGTTTGCTGAATAACGTTTGAACTGTTTTGTGGCATAAACCTGCTTCTCGCCCATAGCTTTAATACCAAGGGGCATCTAGTAGTGTTCTTCATAGTGCTCTAAGTGCAACCTTAACCCTGGTACTTGGTCTCACACTGGCTACTTAAATAGTTTTCCTGTTGCCTCTGTTTTTATTAAGCAAATAACAGATGTCAGACTTGGACAACTTTCTTAAAATGTTTACACTAGTGGACTGAAAGTTTGGCAGGATCACCAGGAAGATTGTTTCTATTTAACTTCACCCTCTTGAGACCAACATAATGTTAATTTTTTTTTTTAAAAAATAAGTTTTTAAAGAAATTGGAATTTCTGAGCTTCCTTTTAATGTCAATTAACTTATGAAAAATGAGTCTGATGTGTTTTTAATAGTGTAATGCCTTTGTCTTGGTATAGTTTTCACCTCCATAATTGTCAAGAATTGAAATGGAATCTAACAAAACGACTAAGCAAATGTGGACAAATAATTGAGAAATATCTTGTTTTGAAAGGCATCCCATGAAATAAGCAAAGAAAGAAGCTTCAAAGATTCAACCATGAGAAAAAAGACAAGTTTGATAAGATCAGCAAAGAAGAGTTATTAGGATAATTTATCTTAATACTATTCTATAGATACAGTGAACTTGAGTAGATGGCAATATAAGGCTGACTTTGTCTGGAAGCTAAGCAGGTTCAGGTTTAGTTAGTATATGGACAGGAATATCGGAATACCAGAGCTCTGGCAGAACTGGAAAGTCAAAAAATATTCTAAAAGGCAGTTCTCACATGTTTGGTTGCAGTTAAATAGAATTACCTTTTGATTATTTTCATTACTATGGTTTGCCACTTTAGCTCTCATATATTGGGTATGTCTTACTTTTAAATAGTTGTTCTGGATATTGTTCAATTTTCTGTTATACACTGCCCAAAAACATGCTACATTATTTGAGTTGGGTAGATCTGTCTGTCTGTCTGTCTGTCCGTCCGTCCGTCCATCCATCCATCCATCCATCCATCCATCCATCCATCCATCATCCATCTATCTAGTCACTATCCAAAATACATTTAACAAATTCATAAATAAATGAGCATGGCATTTCATGCTTGCCAAGAAAATTGCATGAAATTATTATGAATCAAGCCTGACTTGAATGTAATGCCATGGTACAACTGTTTTATAAAAGGGTAAATGTAATAAAGGAAAATAACCTGACAAAATGTTTAAGTTATAGGCTGAAATATTTTATATTATTTAATGATTACATGCTATGTTTGTTGGTTTCTTGTTATAGAAAGGTATTCATGAATGGAACTTCAGTGCTGAATCTATAAGAGGAGTGAGGTAAGTTTATTTATATTTATTTGTCTGTGACATTTTTATACCATCTTTTCTTTACAGGATTCAGAATGACCTCTATAGATACTGATTATTCTATCCAAGCCTTGCAATAACTGTATAATCAAAACGAGAAAAAGTGACTGAGTTCTATGATATAGCACAAACAGAATCCATAAATGTTTATTTAATAAGCAAAAAAAAATACTTCAGTACAATATCTTAAAACTAAGGTCCGTTATTTTCTTCTCATGACTTGTATCTTCAGGAGAAAATTTCTGATCCATGGAAAGTTAGCTGGATAAATTAATTAACTCATTATATTAATTGTGCTACTAATTCAGATATCATTAAATAACAGTAATATTTAAGAATTAGTGAGAGACAGAAAAACATTACTCTTTTCAAAGATTGCGAAATGCAAACTCTGGGCATGGAAAACCGTCTACCACATTTCTAGATATCCTAAATAATAGTGTTATGGAGCAACCATTAAATAACCCAAAAGAGGAAACACTGAACTTATTACTAAGTAGAGTCTGGAATCTTGCCTGAGACCTAAATGTTATTGAATGAATAATGATCATAATGCTGTAGCTTTTAATCAATATAAATTAGATGTTTGTCAAATAATGCAACACTATCATATTTGACTTCAGAGAAGTAAACTTCTCTGAAGATTAATAAAAAGAAAATTGATAAAGACAGTCAAGGATCAGTTCTCTTCACAGTGCTTGGAGATTATTCAACTCCAATAATGAAGTCATATATAGGATATTCATCTCAAATCAGCCCCTTCCCCCTGGAATAAGGTTCCCTCAAGAATCAAACTGCCTAATGGGGATTTCAAGGGACTTTTGGTGAGGACAGTTGATTCCTCTTTTCTTGTTCTCTTGTTCTAATCTGGATTTGTTCTCCTATGAGCTGTTCAGAGCATCCAGTCGTGGGAGGTGCTTCAGTCTCCGCATTTATAGGCTGAGCTTGATTTGTGGAACGCTCCTCCTCCACATGACTCCTCCTCAGCGTTCCCCAGTTTTTGCTCAGCCTCGTCTCTTATGAAGGCTATAACAAAATTCAAAAGAAGTCCAGATACTATCCTTGAGCAAGGGCAGAGATGATACCAAAATTAAGAAAGTTTCCTTCAGGAAGTGAACATTTTGCTCAAAGCAGAACAAAAAAAGAAGCTAAACTCTGCTCCAAATTATGCTAGCTAGCACTAAAAATTACCAAAAAGAGATTTGAGGCATGAGATTTGAGACACATGGCAAAGAACATTAAAGTAAATAATAAAAAAAGCTTCAAATGTATTTGGAATGAGAAACTGTCTAGATACAGGTTAAAAATTGTGAAATGGAGACAGCTCCATCTCTCTAACAGATAGCTCTTTTTTATGGAACCCATACTGAAATCAGGAAAATTGCAGTCAAAAAAGAAGGAGAAAGCAGTCAAGATGGTAAACTTTGGTGGTGGTACCATCTTATGTTTATGTCATATCTTTGTGTGTGGCAGGTTTGTGTTACTTTGCAGTACAGTACACAGAATTTGTCTATATAGCTTCCTAATTCTCTGCGGTAAAAATACTTATCTAATCTTGTTTCTGCTTGTTAGCATAGGCCTGAAAGAAAGTTTTATGAAACATTATAATATGAAACATTAAAGGTGTGTTAAGGTAGGATAGAATAATAGCAAAGAATGAATTATTTTCTAAATAGTAAATAAATGTGTGTGTTAATTATGGCTTTTTGGGGGGTGTTTGAAACAAACTAAGAATACAGAAGTAACAAGAAAATACTGTACAACAAATTAACAAGCTAAAATTAGACAAATGTCCAGACCCGGAATAGTTCTTAATGAATTTAAATATGAATATGCTGATTTCCCCCCCACAAAAGTGTGCAACTTCTCTTTTACATTCAGCGAAATTTTAAAACAGATTGAGACAAAACAAAGGAAGTCATAGACCAGTAAGTTTAACATTGTTTCTGTAGAAGGAGTTGAAAGTATTATTAAAGAGATAATGAGAAACAGCCCTCTTTTCCTCTCTGTGGCTACAAGAGTCCAGAGAGAGTGGGTAGACTCTAGTCCTCAGCCTATTGGACTGAGTCTGCATAATTGACTGAAGCTCCGCCCTGTGCCATAGGCCACATCCCAGTTTTTGACTCAGTCCAAGCCAGGACGGACGTGAATTCTGGGACTCCACTTTGAATTGGAAGTAGAGGCTTTTCTCCCTTGTTTTCAATCTTCCACAGCAAAAGTCAAGTAAGGAGAACAGCAGCTGGGAGAAAGGGATTTTCAATACCCTAGTCCTGGTGGGAGTGCTCAGGGTAGAGGCTCTAGCTCTTGGGCCACGACTGTGTGGGAGCAGTTGAAGTGGCGATAAGAGATCGGCCCGAAAAGGGCCTCAGCTGTTTGGCGCGGCGGCAAGGCAGCAAAACGGGCGAGCAGCCCAAAAAGAAATCAGCTGCTCAGCATAGCAACAAGTGGCTGGAGTGGGTGAGCGGTCTGATAAGGAGAATGGTGCTGCACCGCAGCAAGCTGCTTGATTGGGTGAATCAGCCTGATCCCAGGTGGGCAGTACAACCACGTGGCATTGGTTGGTGCAGAAGAGGAGGATTGACCCGAGGCCCAGCTGGTGCACAGTTGTCAATCATGTTGCTAGTGCTGGGAGTCCATTTACAGCGCTGAGGTCATGTGTGGTGTGCCAGAAGACCTGTACACAGGTTCCTTTGATTGTGGTGACCAGCAAGGTGTGGCTGCAGCCCAGCAAAAGGCCTCTAGCCTGCTTCGCTGGCTTGGAGGTAAGAGCGACTGTTTTAAACTGGAATGCCCTAGGGAGCAAGGTAAGAGATTAAACGTAAAAGTAACTTCTCATCCCCTTCCCCAAAAGGAAGCAGTCTCTCCCTCGGGCAGTTCTGCAGCCCCTAACCCACCAGCTAAGATGGCGGATGCAGAGAAGGAAGGTGGCCATAGCCCTTCTACATCTAGGGGCAGGCAAAAGAAAAAGGCTCCTGAACCTAAAAAGCCTTCCAGGGCAGAAGAGCAGGATGTCTTGAGAAGACAAAAGGCACTGGAGAAATGGGTTGAAAAAAGCCATTGTGTTCCAGTTGCTTGCCATGTGACGCAATGTGCAACATTAGGCTGCCTTATGGCCTGATGTAGCAGGACTCTGTTTGATTTCTTATAGTAATAATACAATTATATGCCTATTTAATTCACCTAGACACCTTTAATTATCTTCCAATAAGATTCATTGAATTATTAAGGTTACTTGTCATACGTTATTAGACAAATTTCAAGTAGCATTTATTCTGGAAAGAGCCTGTGGAATATGAGGTGGTATGGAATAGAAAACTATGAAAAAGATTGGTATGCAATTGGAATGACCTGTTAGTAATATTTTAGTGTTTATTTGCTGTTTACTATACTTCATGTTGAAATATATTTCATAGATTAATTTGTGATAGCCGTAATTTAATGATGCATTTTTGGTACCTTTAAAAGGAAAAAAAAAGAAAGCAGTGACCCAAAGTTTGTGCTAGGGTGCCCTCCAGTGGCTTCCAGTATGTAGTCAGTTTCATACCATAGAAAGAAAAAGTGCTCTTTTAGCCACAGGAGGTCGTCTTCATCATTCATTCTTGGTGGTTGATGACAATTCCATGAACTACATGGAGTTCTTTAAGTGATTCATGAACTTCCAAACCCAGATGATCCTCCCAGATTTTTTTAAGAGAACAGTTGCACTGGATGTATAATTTTAATGAGATGCAGTCCATTTAAATGAGATAGTTACATATCTTTCTTCAAATAATTGATAGTGTCCTATTTAATATGATGTAAGTATTTCAAGAATATTTTTTTGGCTTTTTGGTATACTTTTATAACAACAACCCCCCCCCCCCCATACACATACCTAAGTTTACAGACTCAGATATCTATGACATTAGAGAAAAGTTTGGAAATGATAGCATAGCCATATTTGGGAGTCCCTAAATACTGAATTAATTTTCATTTTTCTGTAAGTGAGCAATCTGAGCTTCATTCATTACTATTGTTTTATAAAGTCTTAGGGAGGATTTTCTTCCTCTAACCTATCTTCCTTCTTAAAAAAAAATAAGGACAAAATTACTTGGAGCATTTTTCAGATATCAAGCATTAAAAAATTCTGATTTCTTGTAATAATTGAAATATTTCATCAAGTATAAAGACATTAGACATCTATTCTAATTTTATTTCTTTTTAGCATTTCAAAATTTGAAGAACGATGCTGTTTCCTGTATGTACTACACAATTCAGATGATTTCCAAATCTATTTCTGTACAGAACATCACTGCAAAAAGTATGTTGATTACTATTGCATATTTTAAAAAAGATAAATAGGCTATTTTTAAATCTGCTAGGTTATTATTTGATAAAACATTTTAAAATCCACTATGGCATGAAAAATAATTGTGTTTACTGAGAATATTTAGCAGCTTAATTTTAGCTTTGAAGTCTTTAATCAGTAGCATTCACTTTGTATTTATGTCAGCATTCATGCTGGTTATTCCCTGGCTGATTTTTTCTGGGCCCAGAAGCTAACTAGGATCAAGATTAGTTGGATGAGAGATACCCAGGAAATATCAGGGTTATGGAAAAGCCACCCAGGTCTGTACTAAATCTTCCAAATATCTGCCCATTCAAATTTATTTCTGTGTTTTGAAGATTTGAATTAAATTATTTTAGTTTTGAATGGCATCTGTTATGCCAGCTGTTACATAATCTTTCCTATATCTCAGTGTGCATTCCATCACTTTTTCTTTGCAAGCATTTAGGAACAGATATGAAACTTATAAAAGCATTGTGTAAATCCAAAATTGGATTGCAATTTATATTAAAATCCCTCTTTCTCAAGCGACATAACCACCATACATATATTCTCAAATGATTTAACTATCACACATAATAAGGTTTGTTTATTATGTTTATTATGTTTATCCTATTCTTTTTCAACAATTCAAGGCATTGTATGTGCTTTTTCCCTTTCCGTGCTTGTTATTTTCACAACTCTGTGAACTACCTTGAATTGAGGAATAGTGATTATTTTAAAAACATTCAGTGACTTTTAAAGCTGTCTGGGGATTTGAGTGCGGGAATCTCATGTTTTATTCCAATATTCTAACTCCTACTATATGCTGGGTATGGTTGTTCTTACCAAAACAATATGCAAAATTGTAAATCGTGAGACAAGGTACAGTCTGAAGGAGATCATGTCAAAACAGGTGTCCAGAAATTTTTTTGTGAAGCATAGCTGTGGTATCAATCAGAGTCCGCTGTGATTGCTAATCACCAAGTTTTATTCTATTCATTGTTCTTTTCTTCTATATGACTACTATATGTCTTTGGCAGATTTTTTGAAATGGTTAATAACATCACTGAAGAAATAGGGAAAAACACAGAGGAAGGTGAATGTGATGGAGATTCTCTGGAGGTAAAGGCAACTGTGTATTCTTCCTATTTTTCATATTTTTAAAAAATGGAGCTCCCTAGCAAGTTCCACTTCATACTCACAACCTTGTCTGCTTTCTAGACTTTCAAGCATTTGTTTGCAGGAACAGTGGCTATCATGATTTATAACCTCATGTTTCTTTTGCAATATTAGAAAACTCATTACAAAGAAAAAAGCAAGCCATATTAATGTATAAGCCTGTTGCAAATAGATGGACATTTTAAAGAGCTATTCAAACTCTCATATTTACATACATTATCATTTGATATTTAATCATCATCACATATAAGTAATCCTCATTTAGCAACCACAATTGGTACTCCCTTGCTAATCAGTGGAGTCACTAAGGGAAACATAATGTGACCATGATGGACTTAAGATATCACTTCCAATTTGATAATTCAGCGAGTCATCACAGCTTGTTAAGCAAAATAGCCAAATGTCAAAAGATTGCAGCTTGTGATTTTACTGCCAGTTTCTCTAATGTTTGGCAAAAGCTGGTTGTGAAGCACACAAACAGCAATTATGTGATTATAAGAGATTCCAAAGTTGTAAATGTCTATCAGTTATGAAGTGCTTGTGTGTTGGTCACATGATTACAGGGACACTGTGGCAATTGTAAATGTGAGATCTGGTCATAAAGTTACATTTTCAACACTGTCATAACTTTAAACAGTCATTAAACAAGGCAGTATGCTTAATCATTCGCTGCCACTTAGATATTTAGATCTTCTTTTGTTAAACATTATCAAGAAGGTTCAAGGAGAAAATATGAATCAGTGGGAAAAAAACTGAAGTTAAATTTTTAAACAGAAATTGTCTTATACATAATCCTCTCATTTAATGACAGTTCATAGTTACAACAGCAATAAAAAGGAACTTTACAACCAGTTTTTGTATTTAGGGTTTTTGTAAAAGTGTAAAAGCAAAGGAAAATTGAAGTAAGATCATATACACAATTGAGATTTCACTTAATTTCTTTGCTTAATGAGAAAGTTGTTAGTCCCAGTTATGGCCACTAAATGAGGACTACCTTTTATGAGATTCCTGTTCTCCTGGGAATGCTAATTCACCATTGAAAGATGAAATATAGATTTAAAAAAATAAACACAGCAGCACTGGCCTAATATTTAGATAGGATGTTGATTCTCCTTGGTTTGAGCCACTGTTGAATCACGTCTTCCCAAAAGATTACAATATTTGTATTTGACACATAACAGAATGACATATCCCTTCCCTTTTGTGTATCTTTTTTTGTTATAGTATGATTATGAATATGATGAAAATGGTGAACGAGTCATTCTGGGGAAAGGCACTTATGGCATAGTTTATGCAGGACGAGATCTGAGCAATCAAGTCAGAATTGCCATTAAAGAAATCCCAGAAAGAGATAGCAGGTATAGTAATAGTGAATGATGACAGATGCTGCTATATTTACAATTATACAGCTAATGCTCACCAGTGTTCTGTTGGAAAAACTAATAATAGATCTCCAAAGGTGATCAAAAGCACTTCCTCCTCAAACAATAGATACATCAACAATAGACAACCAGAAAAGAGTCCTGATAGGTGCTGTTGAACTGTCACAGCAATAGCAATAGCAGTTAGACTTACATACTGCTTCACAGCCCACTCTGAGCAGTTTACAGAGTCAGCATATTGCCCCCATTTTACTGACCTTGGAATGATTGAAGACTGAGTCAACCTTGAGCCAGTCAGAATCGAACAGCTGGCAGCCAGCAGTCAGCAGAAGTAGCCTGCAGCACTGCCTTCTAACCACTGCACCACCAAGGCTCTTTCATAATTGTATAAAAGGAGTCTTCCTGTCCTTGTTCACATCACAAAGTTGTGCATAGGTTACTGCAGCTGGGCCCAGAGACTCAGGAAGCAGAATTAGACACGAAAGACAATTGCTGCATGAATACAACATGCTTAATTACAAGTCACTCAAACATGTGGTATTTGCATTTATGCAGTGTGCCTAGCTGGATTTAATATTGGTTAGTTATTTTATGGCTATTTATGTTCTCTTAGCTTCTGGTTCAGTGGTTAAGTGCTGAATGTAAGTAAAAAAAAAGTATCTTAAGAGATTATGAAATATTAATACACATTTATTTCCATTTCCCATTACTTTTGGCAAGGGGATGATTTGAAGCACAGCAATGGCATGGGTGTTCTTAATCCTTTCATTTAGCTGGCCATCTGTCCAAACAGAGAGACTGGATCAGACTCTTTTGCAGATTTCCTGAAGTGTATTTATGCTCACTCATTTGCATGTGGAACTTTGCTTGGGGGGTGGGTATGGGGGGTTCACTTTTGAAGCATTACACATTTTTTTTGCCCCCCCCCCCCCCCCCCAAAAAAAAAAAAAAATCTTATTTTCTTCTTACTGGCCTCCCCTGCAGCAGCTTTTGTCTTACAAAAGCAGTGATAGTTTTGCCTACCTACACATGCTTGCCTTTAATGCTTCAGGAACTTGATCTATATGTTTCCATAATACGAAATAAGCAGAATAAATGTATGAACTGGTAACTATATATGCAAATCACACAACCCTACGACACTAGACCTCTCACAATGGACCCACAGAAAGTATACACACACACCACTTACAGGCAGAAAGAAAACAAAGCTAGAAATCTCCATAGAGAATGTAAAATTCAGAAACAGCCTCACTCTTCTCCTAACCAATGCACTTAATATCAAACATCAAATATAGTATGCGGTCTATACAAATACAAGTAGTCCTTGACTTATAACTATAATAGAGCCCAGCTTTTTTGTTGTTAAGTGAGACATTTGTTAAGTGAATTTTCCTGCCTCAGTTGTTAAGCAAATTACTGCAGTTGTTAAATTAGTGACACAGTTGTTAAGTGAATATGGCTTCCCCATTGATTTTGCTTGTCAGAAGGTCACAAAAGGTGATCACATGACCTCAGGACATAGCAGCTGTCATAAATATTAATGCCAAGCATCCAAATTTTGATCATGTGACCATAGGTATGCAGCAACAATGTGAAAAATGGACATAAATCACTTTTTACAGCACTGTTGTAACTTAGAATGGTCACTAAACGAACTGTTGTAAATTGAGGACTACTTGTATATACAAAGAGACTGGCCCAGATTGCTCTTCTAACCTTCTTTAAAGCAAATTTGCAGACAGAAGTGATCCTGCCCTTTCCAGTTAGTTGCCTCATCTGTATGTGTCAACAACACATAATCTGAAATGATTCAATCAGTCATCTGCTAGGCCTCTCAGACACTACAACTTCCCCAGTGCCTCCTTTTTTTTCTTTAAAAAAAATCGGAATAATTGCCATACCATTTCTGCCTCTTTCTGTCCTTCTGTATGTGTGTGTGAAAGGTGGAGACCCAAAATGACTATAGAGGTAGAATGTCTAGAAAAGCCTTATATTGGGCAGATTTCTCTTAAGATTATTTTAATTATGATTATAGGAAGGGAGAGTTGATTTTTGGTAAGTAGTTTACATGATGCAGGGAAAGTTAATTTAACTTCAAACTAGAGTAGATCTGTTAAATCTAGATTAACTTAATTAAATTAAAATAACTCAGTTTTTAAAATAATACCAAATTCAGCCCCCCCCCCCCAAGTTAACTTTGTAATGTGAATAGGGCCAGAATTTCATACTATAGAAAGTTGTGTGTATATAACTGCAAACATTCAAGCTTTATAATCTCTTGAGACAGTTCCACTGGTGGCTAAAATTTGTGAAAATAACAGGTACTCGTGAATCTTGATAATGAGTGGTAAAACTATGGAGTGGTAGCTGACCATTTTAATAGTTGTATTTCAGTATCTGAAACCAAGATAGGGAAAACTGACTAATATGAACAACTATCCAGATAGCTAAGTGGGAATAACAAAACTTAGATGATGTTGTATTATAGAATTGACTCAGAATCTTAACTTGGCCAGAAAAGCAGAGAACATGTGATTCAAAATTGAACCTGTTTCAATGAAAAGGAAAAATTGTTATAGCACTTAAGCAAACACACATGGTTGACATGTCCTATGAAACATCCATTTCAAATTTATATTGGATTACACCACCAAAAATATAAGACAGAACTGTATTTTTCTATACTAGTAAGTTGTTGATGTAGTCAGCTTTCATGCTTTCTGCCCTGCTATTTGTTCTGTGTTATCAATTTTTAGGAATATATTTCCTTTGTACGAACATTAACTGGACAATTTTCTTATTTGCTTATTTTTTTTTACTTTAAAGTACTGCCATCTGTAAATTATTGAGGGTTTATTTATAAACTGAGTACTATGTAGTAAATTCCATGGGATGAAAGCTATGGGACTGAATCACACTAATCTGTCTTTTAGGTATTCCCAGCCTTTACATGAAGAAATAGCTTTACACAAACACCTCAAACACAAGAACATTGTTCAGTATCTTGGCTCATTTAGTGAAGATGGATTTATTAAAATATTCATGGAACAGGTACCAGGAGGTAAAACATTTCTAGGTTTAAAGAATTAATACATTTTTATTAAAATGTTTGCCATTGCTGTATTTTCTGTCAACCTAGGACTACAAATCCCAGAATTCCTCACCAGTTGCTAGGTCAGCAAGCTTGTTATAGAAGGTTATACAGCAGTTTTTCTTCATTAACATTTTTAGAATGTTGATGTTGTATGAAATATTATCCAGAATTCACAAAATGTGCTTTTCAATTCACTAATCAATGAGGTAAAGGCAATAAAATGTAACATTTTGAAGTAGAATAAACATTTGTTTTTGTTTTATATTAAGAAAAAAAATGTAACTAGTTCTGAAATAATTTTTGTACTAAATTGTATCTAATGATGTCTGTCTGCAGATACAAAGTTTCCTCAGTGGAATTAAATTCTTGCATCTTTCCTCTGCACGTATCTAGGTTTACCCTGTAGGGTTGAAGGAATTCAGGTGGTTTTAGACAGGGAAAAGGTAAACTGTTGACAGGTAGAACTCTATCTGCTTAGGATTGCATTTAACCTGGTATATTGATAATCAGAATATTTTTTGCTACAAAAGATGCTGGTGTTATAATAAACACATTTCCATTTTTTAAGGAAATACAAATACTACCATTCAAGTAAACACTGTGGTTTACCCTTAGTATCTGTCTAATTTGAAACTATTTTTCTTGATATTTCAGGTAGCCTTTCAGCTCTTTTGAGATCAAAATGGGGACCATTGAAAGAAAATGAACAGACAATTGGTTTCTACACCAAACAGATTCTTGAAGGATTAAAATACCTCCATGATAATCAAATTGTGCATAGAGATATAAAGGTGGGAATTGCTATGTACTGTAAACTGTAAAGGGAGATTTCTTTGCAGAAAAAACTGGTATGGATGAATGTAAAATTATTTTATGAATATGAAAATTAGTTCAACTTTTCTCCGATAGAAAAAAGTCTCAATCCCCATTTGATCATAGTAAATAGAGAAATCTGAACATCCACTAATAGGAATGCATTGGAACTGATTTCGTTCTTAGTATCTTAAGACTAATGGATGATATGAATGATGATGCAAAAGATTTTTGCAATTTAGTGGGATAAACTAGTTGGAATTCTCATCTGAATTCAGCCTTGTTTTAGTTGTGGGTTCTTCAAAAGGTTTTGGAAAAAGCACGACATCTGTCAGACACAAGGAACTAGAATGATGCTGGAAGTTGATCAGAGAAATATGTTTATTATTGCTCACCTATTTACAAGAATCTTGCTAGGCTGACTGCACTAACCACAATTAATTAGGAATTAGATAAGCACTGCAAGATTTAGGGAGGGTCTGCCTTCCGCCGTTTCTTCCCTTTCAGTGTGATTCCAGGTTAGCCAATCTCTTAACTTCTCCTTACACTTCAGCTGCAGATTCCACCACACTGTCTGGTTCGTGTTCTTTTAAAATGGATAGTATTGGTGTAGCATAAAGATTGGTAAGATACAGTTATCTAAAGATAAATCTAAATAAATAGTGATGCACAGAGCACACCTGACTTGTGATTATTTTAACCACTCTTCTTTTTCTATATTAATTTACATCAGGGATCATAAATCTTTTTAAGATAGGCAGAATTCTCACATTAATCAATATGTATGAGTGAGAGGGAAGTTACATACCCTTGATGATGAATAGTATCAAATATGAAGGATTCATGGGACATGATTTACTGTTCTGTCGCTTTTCCATCCCATATATTCATTTTTTTATCTTTTATACATTTTGCCTCAAATACCTTTTTTGCATATATTACAATTCAGGGTCCTTTTTTTAACGCAGTCAACTGCTATGGCTATGCTACCATGAAGTAGCCTCTAAGGGAGCTCTTGACTGATGGAGAAGAGGGACGAGGCCAAACCCAAATGATTCCAAAAAGGATTGGAGAACTTTTCCTTTTTTGTTCTGGGAATTGTTCCTGATGGGGGAATTGTATGAAAGTAGAAATTTTACACAAATCAACTGATTTTTTTTTCAGCCAGACTTCAAATATTTCCCCTCTTATGCTCTTACTCTGTAATACAGAGCCTATTCTGATCTGTTAGATCTTTCAATTCTTTGGTAAGGCTATAAGAGATTGTAGAAGGAAGAAGACAAAGCAATGTCAATTAGCTGACTTTGCATACCATTTGCCAGTTACATTGGTAAACTTCACCAAAACGTTACAAGTATTAACTTCTATATCAACAGAATGGAATGCTGGAATATTGACACCTGTAACACCCAGCATATGGCTATGCTTCCTAAAATACTGGAGATGTTCGACAACATCTGCAGTGCCACAGTTTTCCTAGCCCTGATTTATGACATGTTAAGAAAATATGTTGATAAAAAATAATTAAAACCATGCAGTATTAAGTATAGAAAATAATTTTTCCCTGCAGTTTTTGAACTGCCCCATTTTATTGTTTTTCTCTTGTACCATTGTTTTTAGAAGGTACTTAGAGATACTAGTTCAGCATTCAGGAATGAGAGGGTCATCAGAAACGTAATCTAGTGTCAAAGGTGTAGCAACATCTATTTAATTCATAATCAGTTTTCAGCATTCATTTTAACCGCAAATTGTTTTGCGATGTCAGTAATAATGTGAAACAGTGATCTCAAATGTTCTCTTCCCCCAGGGGGATAATGTTCTTATCAACACATATAGTGGAGTATTAAAGATTTCAGATTTTGGCACATCAAAGAGGCTTGCTGGAATCAATCCTTGCACTGAGACATTCACAGGTATGTTCCAAGTCTGAAAGCATATCCTAATTTCATTGAAAAATGTTCAGTGTTCATAAATTGAACATAATCTTTGGGATTCCTGGTGGATGTAACATGCTCATTTTATTTGCCTTGGTTAGGAAAAATATCCTCTTTCTCTGGGGATTTAACTGTGTGAAAAATCTTTAAAAGTGTAAATGAAAAGCCTTCATAAGAGCTAGGATACTGACATGAAGAATCCTAGGGAATCCTTCCCATTAGAAAATATGTTAAGGGAGTGTAGCATTAGTCATTCATGATGTAATTCACATACGTAGAAATAATCATCTGTTGATGTGCATACCAATCTCCATTAATGTTATCAGCAACATTCCTAAAAATTGATTTAGAGGAAGTACAGACTATTTAATCAGTCTGACATTCTGATCCAATTAAAGGTCATACATAAGCATAACATTAGCTGGCTTAGAAACTGGGTGTGCTCTGACTCAGTATTCAACACTATGGCTGGCATTTGTATGCACTTACAAAAATGTATTAAATTTTATACTGAATTTATATTTCATATAGAAAATAAAAACAACATAAATGTAACTTTGAAACAGTGAATAGATTTAGCTGCAGTTTTTAAATTTAATAGATATAGCTTTGTGATGGGCCTTTCTGAACTTTATGTTCCCAAATGTTGGATTACATTTCTGTTCTTACTACTGGATATATTGAAAAAGCCTAGAGGGAACTATTCAAAATAGATTGAAAAATCCCAATTGCATCCAGTTGCTCTATTAGCTTGTTTCATATAGCATTCAGGAGTGTTACAGACCCCTATACTGACCCCTATTATGAAAATTATTGCTCTGCCATTGAGATATTTGTAAGCTTTCTGTTTGGTAGCTCTTCTAAAACAGGATAATGTGTGAATAGCTCTTTTCTGTATGTATACTCTAGTGGATTACTTTTGAGACTACTATGGAAATAAACCTAGTGATCCTTAAACTATTACAAAATTTCAACAAGATCAGGTAGAAATATGGTCTTGGTCTTGAATCAAAAAATACAAAGTCATGCCAGCACACACAATAATTTTACAATCATAAACTCAATATTTTCTTGCTTTTTATTTCTTCACTTCAGAGTTTGTTTTTAGCAAAGACATTTTTATTTTATTTTGGGGGGAACAATGTCCACTGAATAATATTTTTTTAGAAGCATGGACAGATTTTATTCATTTTCCAAATCTGTTCATGAATCAGTCCTGACAGCTTCAACTATCACAAAGCTATCCTTCCCTGATTATTTCAGTGCTGTCCCCTTATACCCAAACTGGCATAGGATATATAAACTAAGGTTATCATTACATTCTTCCTGTAATGTTCCCTTTTGCATTATAAGAAAATAACTGTTTTTAGTTTTGTTTAATCATAGTTGTGGTGATCTTAGTTTCATCTTCTGGTTTGTAAAGAAGAATTCAATCATAGTTTGCTGATTTGACTATAGTTGATAGATTAGATTATAAGCATTTAAAGATAAATCAAAGGTGCAAGGCCAGTATCTAATGCAATATAGTAAACTAGACTAATTGAGTCTGAAAAAGCAAATGTTGGTGGGACACTTGAAACATGTGCCATTTTAATGCTTAATACTATAACATAAATGTACATGTAAAATCTGAAAATTCATTTTTCAATATATGCCTTCTGTCAATTTGTTATTAAATATGCATAAAATACATCTGTTTTTCACAGGTACTCTTCAGTATATGGCACCAGAAATAATTGATAAAGGACCAAGAGGTTATGGAAAGGCTGCAGATATCTGGTCCTTAGGCTGTACAATTATTGAAATGGCCACAGGAAAGCCTCCATTTTATGAACTAGGAGAACCACAAGCAGCCATGTTTAAGGTTAGTTTAGATAGTTTTCTGAAAAGAGGAAGAAAAAGGAAAGTAAACTATGTCAAGTCTATGTTGAAAAAAACAAGTTGATATGATAACTGGTTAGAGGGGGAAATGTTACAGCATATCTTGTTCATATTTAGATTCAACTGAACATGAAAGCGTGCCATAGAAAACAAAATGCTAAAATGTTATTTTGATTATCTTTTAAAATAATACCTATCAAAGAACAAAAGACTGTTCTAAGATCCTTCAGCTAATGCTATTTTTAATGTGGAAACAAAAGAAAAGAATTTCCCTCTGTGATGAAAGATCTGCTTGTCTTTTTTAAAAATTGATTTTCATTTGCATTTATTAGGTTGGAATGTTCAAAATACATCCTGAGATTCCAGAATCCATGTCAGTGGAGGCAAAAGCTTTTTTGCTGAGGTGCTTTGAACCTGATCCAGACAAGAGAACCTGTGCTAATGAACTTCTTATAGATGAGTTCTTAAAAGTCACCAGCAAAAAAAGAAAGTCACAGTCAAAACTAACAGGTGAAGAAATATAACTGTTCTAGTTGGGAGATTTTAGATTATTAGGAGTCATTGTTAACAAAGCAAGATAACCTGGCAGTCTTTTGAGAATGTCAAGCCAGAACTTACTAACAGATATGGTTTTGAAATAAGGAGCTTTGTCAAATGCTTTTAGAATCTTACATAAGTGTGTGTTGTGTAAATACAGCATCTCTATTCTTTTAGTACGTAGAAATTTGATATTATAAAGTTTAACTACACTGGAGCCTTATTATATCAAGTTTTCTTTGTTTGACTTGAGCAATTCTGAAAGTTACATTATTTTTGTTTTATTTTTGCAGCTCTCACAGCTGGATCAAATGGTAAGTTTTGCAATTAATATTTTTCCCAGAAGCTTTCCAGTGTTATGAAATATCACATAGGTTAACTCATAAGAAATAAAGCTATAAATATACGTAACAAGAAGACATTTCTGAGGAACATTGCAAAAAAAAAAAAAAAGCATTTTCATTTGATTTGTACATATATTACATATCTGACGTACATACGTATCTCAACTAAAAAGATTATTTTTCTGTTCAATAATGCAGAGTTGGAAACACAACTGATATATTATAACTATCCCAACATTGTTAAGTGAGATACAGTGGTATCTTGGTACTCAACTGCTTTGAAACAGTTAATACAATTCTTTCATCCAAGATAATATAATTTCTGGGAGATCTTAGTAGATAGATTATATGTATTGGAGAGAATTGTTATGCTCAATTATCTTGATCATATTTTATTTCCTGTTTCATTGAGCAGAATATCTTCGAAGCATATCATTGCCTGTTCCTGTTCTTGTAGAAGACACAAGTAGTAGCAGTGAATATGGTTCAGTTTCACCTGACAATGAATTGAAACTTGATCCCTTCTCCTTTAAAATGAGAGCCAAATCCTGTGGTGATAAGGAAGGAAAAGGACTTAGGTCTCTTTTTCTAAGGTAATTGTCCAGGTAACATCGATGCTAGGTTATGAAAAAGAAAATCACTTTTTAAAAAGGGTTTCCTCATGGTAGTTTCTACTGTTAAATATTCACAGCATCCCAGATGAGAATTTTGAGGATCACAGTGCTCCTCCCTCACCAGAAGAGAAGGATTCTGGCTTTTTTATGCTAAAAAAGGACAGTGAACGAAGAGCTACCCTTCACAGAATTCTAACAGAAGACCAGGATAAGGTGGTGAGAAATCTGATGGAAGCCTTAACTCAGGTAAAGAAATGTATGTAATATGTTTAGCATTATTTTAAAAACAAAATAGCAATAGTACTTAGACCTATATTCCGCTTTACTGTGCTTTACAGCCCTCTCTAACCGGTTTACAGAGTCAGCATATTGCCCCCGACAATCTGGGCCCCCCTTTTACTGACTTGGGAAGGATGGAAGGCTGAGTCAACCTTGAGCTGGTGAGATTCGAACTGCCAAATTGCAGTCAGCCAGCAGTCAATAAAAGTAGCCTGCAGTACTGCATTCTAACCACTGCGCCACCACAGCTCATAGTACACTGGATAGTATGTTGAGATCAAAACATATTGCAAGATTATATAACACTATAGTGACATATTTCTTTACAGGTGGTAATTGGCAGATTTTCAGGAATCCCATAGAGCATAAATATATTTAAGTGCAAATAATTGCAAGATTAAACTATAGTTGCACCTTCACTTATCCGCCATTAATGCTCACCTATGTAATGGTTTTATTTCTGAGAGATCCCCTCTGAAAATGTAACTGGGAAATGCTAATAGAATTATGCAGAAAAATAATGAATCCCTGACAATTAGCTATATTCTGATTATCCAAACCAGAAACAATTTTTCTATATATTTGTCAAAATAAGGCATAGAAGAGTTAAATACTGTACAAATTATATATGCTTATGTTTCTCCATTGTCAATATTATTTGGGGTTTTCTGTTAAGTTATCATTGGTAGTATTTAAAAATCAATGGCCGAATGTTAGGTTATGTTGATTTTATAAAAAATAACATAACAAAGTCAAATTATGCATTAGATATATCATGAGAAATGTTGCTGAAATATTTTGAGAATGTTGTTCAGAATCATTTTCCTGTATATTTTATATCAATACAGAAAAGGCATTATTGGTACAACTGTTAAACATTTTAATAAGAATGTTACACTTTAGGATGTAAGAATTATATAATGCAATTGTCCATAGTTTTCAGGTTTTTTAAAAAATTTATGGCTTTTGAGACAACAATTAAAGTCATTTTGTAAGATCAGCACCAGAAAAAGGCACATTGAGAGTATTGTTCTCCTTTGGGTTCCAAACTCTGAAAATCTGATCTATATCACAAGTACACATTTCAGTCAAAGACCACTTGAAACAATTAATCTGAAGACTATGAAAGAGTGCTGTGTGTATGTGTGTAATTTTTGTTAAAAGTTTAAAGAGCAGTAGTAAGAACTAATGCAAACTATATTAAAACTGAGAAACAAAAAATAGAGAAATAAAAAGCTAAAAGTGCAATTAGAAAAGAAAATGGAAGAAAATAAGAAAAAAGAGAAAAATATAAAGATACAACAGTATAAGGGAGTGATATTCCACACAGCAATCATAATTACAGTTATATTTGAATCTCTCTCTCAAAAGGTATATCGTGATTCTCTGCTTTCTATAATCTATAATGTCTAATCATCAAAACCATAAATCACAACTTCTTTTTTTATTTTTTTACAAGAAGTCCATAAGAGGTTTCCAATCACCAATAAATGTAGACATTGTCCTTTCTCTAATCAAAGAAGTTAGTTTGTCTATTTTAGCAAGTTCTGTCAATATCACCAACCATTCTTCCATAGTGGGGAGTGATGACTCTTTCCATCTCTGTGCATATAGTAATCTCATTAGAGTAATAATATATTGAAAAATCTTCAATGGGTTTTTTCCTAACTGTTTATCCATCAACCCTAAAAGGAAAAGTTCAGCTTCATTTGAATATTAATCTTTAAAATCCTCTGTATGTATCAGAAATCATTTTTAAACTTTTTTAGCTTTGAATATTTCCCAGAAAATAATACTAGTTAAATTAATATTAATTAATATGGAAATTAACAAGAGCTGCAGAAACATGGAACTGATACCAGTTGTTATTCCAAAAAAATGACAATGTATAAATAGATTGCAAAAGTTGCATTTTAATAGATAGATGGTGCTTAGTTGTTTTACTTTGGTATTCCATGATTCAACTGTGTGTATGTTTATGTCAAATCTGAGTTCCCTTGTGGATATGTAGATCTGTTCCAGTGCTGCTCAGTCTGAACTATTACGCCAGTGATTCTAATTTTATCATTTCTAGGTCATAACATTTGAATTTTCAAGGGAAAAAATGGAAATTGTTTGCTTCAAAGTAACATTCTCTAGTGACATTTCACATATAAAGGCATACTTGATATGCTTGCAGTCCCTTTTATGACTCAATTTTAATTAATCAAAGGCACAGTCCATAATGAATTCTTCCAAAGGCTTCTTTTTAAATTGTTCCTTCCTCAGACAATTGTAGAAGATGAAAGCAAAAGCTAATTCTTACTGAAATGATCTTGTAACCTTTACTAATGTTGACTGAGTTACTGGATAAACTATTTTGTACTCTGAATAACTGAAAACAACATTATTATGTTCTCTTCAAATTGAACCGTTGTGACTTACATTATGTTTCTCTCATTGTCCAGAATTTGACATCCTGTTTCCAACAATCCCAATCATATACCATACCAAACAGAATATAAACACCATAGTAATTCTTTTAAATCCCATCCTTACTTCACTAGCATTATTAGTCTATTGTCAGATCAGGCTCCAAATATAACGCGGTATACATATATTCTTATTAACTGAAGCCTGTTGGTTTTAATGTACACTTAGTAAACCACAAATATATATAATACACTTTTTTGGGAAAACTTCATTGAAATATATAGTTTCATTACAAGATCAGCAGCAAATAAATTAAATAAACACACAAGCAGAATTTGAATACGGAGCTATATTCTTAATTTTTATTAATACTAACCAGAGTTATACAAATATAATTAGCTATTTTTGTTATTCTAACAGGGTCCTGAAGAACTTAAGTTGAAATGGGAACACATTACAACTTTAGTTGCTAGCCTCAGAGAATTTGTAAGATCAACAGACCGCAAAATCATTGCAAATACACTTTCAAAGCTGAAACTGGAGCTGGACTTTGACAGTCATGGCATTAGCCAAGTTCAGTTAGTACTCTTTGGTTTCCAAGATGCAGTAAGTATATTTTGGGCTTGTTGTTTTGCTAATTTTAAGAACATAAGCAGCCCCCCTCTAGATTGGACCATATACCAGCAGCCTGTTTTCACAGTGGCCAGCCAACTGCATAAGGAAGCCCATTAGTTTCCCAGCATATGATCTTCAGAGGCACTGACATGGCTATCAAGTCATGAAGAATATAAACATTTCAAAATTTCTTTAGAGAAGACTGTTCAATTTAGATCAGGGATGTCAAACTCGTGCCCTGCCCACCCCCGATTTAGCAAAGGGGGTGAAGTCACAACATGTCATGTGATGGCAACAAGACACTGCAAGTATCACACCCCTGGTTTAGATGAATTTGTGCATGTGCATCTGCTTAATAATGATAGATTGAGGCAGTATCCTTCTACTTTATATTATGGCAAAGATTCTGTTTCTTGGTGAACATGATACAACTTTCTGATCTTTGAGATACCCAAGAAGGGTATCGTTCATTTCTCCAACCCAAATGTTGGGATGAAGGATAGAAATCTTTTCCAAAATTGAATATTATTATTCAATTTATTATTAAATATTTGTAAATTTCTAACGGTTTTTTAGGTGTTACAGTTGTATCCCTTCTGTCAGTGAATGGTAGCTTCTTATTGTGTGATATACATTTGGTAACTCAGAAAATAATTTTGTATTGAAGATTTAATAATAGGTTTATACATGTTTAGATATTGCTAAATATGAAAGACTTTGTCTGCGTAGAAGATACAAATTATACAGATTAGTTACTGTTCTTTAAGTAACTGAAATAACACAAATAACACAGAATTTTGCATTATTCTGGTTAGTAGAAAGAAATTATAAATTAAATGAATCCATACAAATGGATACAAATTTGTCTTTCAGAAGTATTTTGTTTTTCAAATATTGATCACTTGTTAGATGATAAACTGATTATTTAGAGAGAGTGATGGTAGTGAACATGGCATATCCAGACTGAATTATCTATACTATTATTGTTTAAAGATTAATAATAGTTTCACAATTCTAGTATCTCTTTCTAGGTGAATAAAGTTCTACGAACCCACAATATTAAGCCACATTGGATGTTTGCACTGGATAGCATAATCCGCAAAGCTGTGCAGACTGCTATTACTATTTTGGTACCTGGTAAGATGTTTGACACTTTTAAAAATAATTTTCTGAACTAGGCTACTTGCATACTTAACATGGAAGGAAAAACTGCTGGGTTTGCCATACTTTATACGTCTGTTCTCTTCTGAGCTGTGAATATATGTTAGTATATTTGATGGTTTTACATGTCCTATGTATGTGTCAGTGTTATCACATATCCTTCCTAGCTGATAAGATGTGGCCAGCCATAGGTCAACTTCCAAAGTCTCCATGATTTGCATAGAATAGTATGAAATTTGTTTGGGTAAAACTAGAATCGCTTCTGGGCGATATGGGTGTGATATAAGTTGAATAAACAAATAAATAAAACTGGACTTTGCAAATTATTACATCATACTGGCCAAAATATACCAAAATTGTTGTTACCATTAGTAGGAATACTATACATGGCACAGCTATACCTTCTCTATCTTACTAAAAAGAATTATATGAAAGCTTTAATAATCAATTACTTTTGGACCATTCTGGCAGTGAAGAATTCATATGGAAGACTGTAACTTGAAATTTGAGAGGAGTCAAATTTATGAATGAAATTGAAGAAAAGAAGGGTCGGTATGTTGTATGTCTGTGAAATTAAGAGAGGACAGGATGTAGGACTGAAGGAAGGTGTTCTGAACTTGTGGAATAGCTCACAAATATAAGGAAGGGGCTGAAGAAGTAGGTTTAATTATGAATGAACAGATGTCATCTATATTATTGTGGTAATGTAAGAAAATTATAAACCAAAGGTGGGTGATAGTTTTATGTTGCAGTTCAGTGAATGGTAATAATACAAAATACCGATGTGGATTTTAATTAAGGTTCTACATTATTTTGAATGAAGATATTGGGAGGGAGCATTATTCTGTGACATGAGTGGTTGAGCAAGAATGAGACACAGAACAAGTGATTGAGCCATTCAGATATTCATGAATGAGAATGATGATTGTGAATACCTGCTTAGAAAAAAGTCTGGGTTTTGAATAGATGGTTTCTACATAAGTCAATATGAACACATGGCAAAAGACTGAATAAATATAAAAGCCCGATACATTTGGTTGTTCATGATGAAAAATCAAGATAATTTATTTAAGACACAAAGGTGATGAGAGATACTAAATGTGGAACAGTACCTTATCTGCTGGATAGAGAGAGGGAAAAGGAAAAAAGGAAAGAAACTGAAGCGCAGGAAGAGAAAATTCAACTTCTGCATGAAAAAGTATTAGACATCAAATTAATCTTCCCAAAAAATTAACAAAAAGTATGGTACACATAAAAAGGAGTGTGAAAAGAATTTTTATAAATGCTACCAAAATATATGGAAACAAAGTTGCGGGGAAGAATATTATATAAAAATACGGAATGTTGCAAAAGAAGATACAGTGTAACATGAAGTTAAAGATGCAATGAATGGCCATTTTGATAAAAATAAAACAGCGTACATTGTTTAAGTGGCTAAAAATAAACAGCACTGAGCCTTTGGCAAATTGAAATGAATTAAACATGGAAGTAATAATTTGAGATAAAATTCTGCTAGAGTGTTTTAGATAATTTTGTGAAAATGATAATGAAATGTCAAAGAGTGGAATTGAAAAATGAAAACTGCAAGTTGTGTGCAGGAATTCTGATTGAATGGGTATGAATGGTGGCAGTGAAGAAAAAAAATACAGTGGAGTAACAAATCAAATAATATTCTTTCATACCGTATGTGGGTGCTATGTTCATGTTGTTGGTGGCGATCCCAAGTTATGTGAATTAAATTTTGGATTGTAAGATTCAACAAGTGGGGTGAATCTAAACATTAACATATCAAAACCAAGCTGTTATGTTTAGTAGAGAAAATGGAGAAAATGATAAATTATATATAAAAGCAAAAAACCTAGGTAAATCTTTAAAAATTGTTTAGCAAAACAGAAAAAAAACTGATGGAGAATGTTTAAGATATGAAAGTGCTGGTAGAAAGGTAATGGGCAGGATAGGGTTTCTTTTGAAACATGAATATTTGTTAAAAATATGAAAATGGCCGTGTCTAAAAATTTGGTCCTGATTATATGGAAATTAGAGTTGGGCATGTCAGGAAATAAACGCATGGGAAAATGAACTGATTTGGCATGTCTGATTCTCAAACTCTCCAGTCATGGTTGTCCCAAAGGCGTTTTTCCCCTCACAAGGCAACTGGATTTTCTTGCATTTTTTTTCCTTGAAAATATTTCGCTTCTTATTGAAGAATTCTTGGATGAAAAGTGAAATATTTTCAAGGAATAAACCAAGAAAATCCAGTTGATTTTGGGTGGGTGGATGGGTAAGCATGATTTAACTTGTTCATGCCTTTCTGCCAATCCAAACTGGAACAGATGATACAGAGTCTTGAAGGCACTCCAAGGAAGGAGATTAGTAAAAAAGCCCAGGGCACAAGTTTCATTTCTTTGTGTTAAAGGATATGGCAAGGGAAGAAAGAGAAAAATATTAGAAGTAAATGTGTAGATGGTGCCAGTTGAGATACAGTAGTCTTCTTTGGTAAGAGACTACTGGCAACAATTGGACAGTGCCTCATTAAAAAGAAGGAGTTGGTGGCATGTACATTTCAATGATCATCATCTTGCATACTTTATCTCTGCAAGGCTTTAATTGAATCCTGTGGGGAAAGGAGTCTTGAAAATAGTGCAATGCCAATTATTGGGATTGGGAGGAGTATGCAGAATGTTGAGGCAATTGAATAATGAGCATTTGAATAAGCGTAGGAAGGAATAGACAAAGTCATGTGATCTGAAATTTCCAGTGTCTCTACATAAATGTACATAATATGAGGAATAAGTTGACTGCAGGAAAATAAATACAGTTTAGTAGGTATTACTGAAATCTGGTAAGTAGAAAAGAGGAACTGAAGGATATAATTTATTCAAAGGGGAAGGCAAAGGGCAAGCATGCATTATAGGTTATATTTATATATGAAAAAAGTGCCCATGCATATTGAGATCCAGGAATTTGAGCATAAGAATCTACTTAAGAGCACTTGGGTACGAATAGAAGGAAGGGAAAACAACAAATGTTTTATTGTGTGGCTGTGCTCTGGACCTCTAAGTGAGATAGAAGATCTAGATAATAGTTTCCTAGACCATTTTACAGAACGATCATGGAGAAGCATAACAACAATAAAATAATAATAATAATAATAATAATAATAATAATAATAATAATAATAATAATAATAATAATAATAATAAAAAAATGACCATCTGTTGGAAAATCAACTCAGCCAAGACTTCAAGATATATTGCTCACCTCTCATTTTCCAAAAGGTTAAAAAAAAAGCTGATTGAAGATGTACAAGCAGTCGGAAATTTGTGAGGAAATTATTGTGTCATCTTGAATTTTAAAATATTGTAGAAAGAATAATGAACAAAATTTAGTTTTCAAATAAAAAAATTAATTTTACCAATAAAGTGTGATAAATTTCTGCCATTCACAATAACATATACGCACATTAGATTCCAGGAGAGCTGGTTCCTCTAAGGACCTTGTGAACAGAATCAAGAGGTCAGAGGAAACATAGGAAGGTTAGAGATTTCTCAAAAATAAGAAAGGGTTTTTGTTTTTGTTTTGCTGCTAATGACTAGCACAGTACCCTGGAATCTCTTATTTCAGGAGTTGCACGTCAGCTTCAGTGTGGCTAGTAATCCCAACTTGTTATATAAAAGTGTTTTTAAGTTTATTATCTAGATCAGAGGTGTTAAACGTGCAGCATCATGTTATCACGTGACATATTGGGACTTTCCCCCTTCACTAAAACGGGTGGGCATGGCCAGCGCATGATGCATCCGGCCCATGGGTCGGAAGTTTGACACCCTTAATCTAGATAAATAGCAACTCTGAGGTTATGGCGTTCCTCATACCTGTTTCCAATTTCATCATTGTGATAATAAACAATTAAATTTCTTACAGAGTTGAGGACGCACTTCAGCTTAGCATCCGAGAGTGATAATGCAGACCAAGATGAGATTGAAGCTGAAGAGGCACATGCTCCTGACTCAGCAGTTCAGGGTCCTTGCCTTGTATTGGATGATGCAGTAGCTACCTCAGGAGTGAGCACACTTAGTTCAACAGTATCTCATGATTCTCAGGCTGCCCAAAGATCTCTCAATGTTCAACTTGGGAGGCTGAAATTAGAAACTAATAGGTGAGTCTGAATTTCCCCTATTTACAAAACTGGCTCAAGGTTTAAAACGGATGCGTGCATTATGTGAACATTTTTTCTGGCTTTGTTTCACTTTACCTTTATCAATCAGTTTACTTTATTTAAATCCAGTTTTAATAATGCACCAATCATGCCCTGAATCAGTGGAAGATGATAGGGTGTGCTGCCTCAGTAGGATATTACTGAGGCAAATTACAGAAAAACATTAAGAGCGCATTAATATTTAAATTATGTGAAAAATCATAAATAACCATATTGAAGTAACATACATTTCACACTATCCTCATGCAGCTATAATTGCATACCGTAATAATCACATTAATAACAGCACCAATCATCTCATTTACAACCATTCCTTACTCTCTAGTTCTATATGTCTTTTGCTTTTTTAAAAAATAATTTCCTAATATCAAGAAAGAAGACGAGAGTTCTTAGATCTAGTAGTAGGGTGTACCATAAGGGGACAGCAGCTGCAGAAAGTGCCTCCCTCCACGTGGTCTTCCAGTACATCAAATGTGAGGTGGGCACTTTTAGTAGTCACTGCCTGGAATGATCAGATTTTATCGGGAGTAACTTTTTACTGGGAGTAGTCAGGCCCCAAGCCATAAAAGACTTTGTCATTCATAACCAAGGCCTTGAATTGCTCCTGAAGCAGACCAAAAGTACTGCAATACTGATATTAGGTATATCAGATAGATCCAATTAGCATGATGGTCTGGGTGAGAGCGATATTTAGCACTTCCAAGAACTTTCACTACTTCACTCAAACTAAAAGCCCATATTCTATTTTAAAAAATCCTAAGATTGAATGAAGTTTCTCTTGGCACCTAAGCAGGGGCCCTTCTGACCACAATTTCCATCTATTCCATCCCGCAGGAGCTCAGAAGCTGGGAGAATCTCCTACTTCTGCACTAGCTTTTTTATGGAGAAACACAACTCTTTTCAAAACTAAAGATGGAGTTTTCCTGGAATCATTTGGCTATTTAGCCAACAGCTAGTAGCTGCTAGGTTTTAGCTTTTTCTTCCCCTTACAAACACTGGAAACTCTGTTAAAGATTCGTGCTTGTGGTTTATCTTACAGGTTAGCTAAGATCATTAGAAAATCACAGCTTGGTTTTTTGAATATTTTCCCTGACTAAGATTTTTAATCAGGGCATTTTCTTCATACTGTTACTATGTTCTGCCTAGAAATACTTACGCAATAGGCAGAGAGAAATGATGTAATAAAATAAATAAATGTATTTACTTAAGGGGATGTTAGTCACACATAAACACAAAAGGGCCTTCTGTATTTGTGGTCCAGATAACCTGTTCCTGGTAGGTACTAGAGGTTTGCTCTTACAGTTGAAGTTAGCTAAAGATATTGGGAGGGTGTTTGACCATTGCTAATGCAATACTTGAAACAGCTATATTTTTCAAAAATAGTATTAGCTCTTAACAAATAAATAATGATACTTAACTCCTTCTCATTTCCCTTTCATTTCTAACAGATTACTAGAAGAGCTAGTGCAGAAGGAAAGAGAATTTCAGACCCTCCTGCATCACGCTATAGAAGAAAAAGAACAGGAGATCAAACATCTAAAGCTTAAGACTCGACCAATAGGTGCTTATTTGAACTTCTCAAAAGTAATTCCTCTTCACAGCACTTTCCAAACCAATATAGTCAAACCTCCCAGTGTACTGCTTCCAATATAGTGCTTTTTTGCCATTAGGATGACATTTTCACCAGCTAAAAGTCTCTTTTAGGCAGTTAATCAATTGAAATAAAAATATGACATACCTATTTAGAGATACAACTATCTAAGAGGAATTGTCTCTGGCTTCTTTTTCAGATTTTTGTTCTTTTTAGTTAAAAGGGATGAATGAACCTCCTGTTAAATTTTACTATCCTGCATGTATGCATTCATAACGAGGCTTTGGACAAAATCACATTCACTTTTCATCCCGTGTAAGGATTGCCCACTGCCCATTCCCAGATGGTATTTTTACATGCCACCATCTGCAGCTGTTCATCTACTTCCAACTTGCCCTGTAAATGGTATTTCCCTCTTCTCTCACTTCCAGAGGCAGTATACTGCACATTAATGTGCATGATGGAGACAGACTGAAATGACCATGGTCTGTGTCAGCTTGCAACTTCAGTTGGTTCTGCAGGTTTTCTGTGGGATTACCCCTTCTACCAACCTCTGATTTATTCTCATACTCTTCACTCCTTTTTGGCTGTAAGGGAAGACCACTATCTGGCTTTTGCAGACATTTTTTTAAAAATAGGTCTCAATGTATAGATTGCAAAGCCCTGAAAACGATTAACCAATTCTTGTCCTAACAGCAATAGCAAAAGCACTTAGACATACATACCTCTTCACAGTGCTTTATAGCACTCTGTAAGCGGTTTACAGGGTCCGCATATTGTCCTCAAAATTTTGGATCCTCATTTTACTGACCTCAGAAAGATGGAAGGCTGAGACAACCTTGATCCAACGAGATTCGAACTGCCAAACTGCTGGTAGCTGGCAGTCAGCAGAAGTAGCCTGTAGTACTGCATTCTAACCACTGAGCCATCATGGCTTTTTAATACATTCAATCTAATACTGTTCAATTGGAAGTATAAAGGAAAGGACTCGTCTCTTTCATTTGGTTTCCCAATGACTACTACTCCCAAGAAGCCCTGCCTCCTTCCTTTCCTTCCTTATGTAATGTTTTAGAGTAGTTTATAAGGCCTCATCAATCCTCACATGTGAACGGCTTTCTCAGGTATCAGCTCTTCAATTGCATTTGCCCACTTGACAACTGTTAGCCAAGTGATACCAAAAATGTTTTAGTTTTCCCCCCCATTTAGTGGTCAATAAGTCAATCAATCATCCCATAGTTTCAATGGGCAAAAAAGTCCAGTTGGTCCACAGCAAAAATAGTCATGCATCCATGGAGTAACCAGAGCACTGCATGTGTCAATTGGAAGAGGCTTCTCCCATAGTGAATCATGCTTGATAGGACTGGAATTGCAACCAAGGCTCAGAGAATGTTGTGTGTTAAAACTGTCGAGACAAGCAGAACAGACTTTTCCAGGTATCCAGGAAGGATATATTGTGATGTCAGCAAGTTTGAGGGCAGCATCATTTCCTGTTGGTCTGAGGATAGGAAGTGAGCACAGCAAAGTAGCTGGGTGAATGTGTTTCCTACTCCTCTCAAGAAAAATAAGAATTAGGAGGGTTTTTTATTATAAAGACAAGTAAAAATTTCATTAGATATACTTAACTGCTGCTCAGTTTTTCAACAGTGAATAGGGCTTGACCTACTTCTCCTTTCTCCCAACTTTCTGCTTTCAAAAAAGAAGACTTTTTCTTAAACTAAAAGAATCTTTTCAGTTTAAATTAAATTAAAAAAATGAGCTTTTAAATGTTCATTGGGGTTTTGCTGGCTTCTTTAGCCAGCTACAATGCCCAATAGAAGGGAAAGCTGTTACAGATTATATTAATAAATGATATACTATAGTCCGGGGTATCCAACTTTGGGAACTTTAAGACCTGTGAATTCC
Source organism: Hydrophis major (assembly GCA_033807585.1). Taxonomy (NCBI): domain Eukaryota; kingdom Metazoa; phylum Chordata; class Lepidosauria; order Squamata; family Elapidae; genus Hydrophis; species Hydrophis major. Next base: position 321,718,021 of record CM066328.1, on the reverse strand, counting down.
CCAGCCAGCCTTGCTTGGAGTTGAAGTCCATAAGTCTAAAAGTTGCCAAGGTTGGACACTACTATTGGGTACTAGCAAAAGGTATAATATCAAGAATCGTCCCCTGCATTTTTAGTTTTATCTCTGCTTTTGAATGGCTACTGATATAAATGAAATGTTGGATCTTTTTTATTTTGGTCTGATTTAGCATGCAGTTTTTACAGTGTTATGAGAAAATTCCAAAAGAAAGCCAAGAGAGTTTAATTGAATTCATTATAGATTTGTATCTGTTATCTGCAAAAGTATGACTGAAATATTCACTATATTAATACAGATTAAAGATTTATTTAAACTGTTATAACATGTTGCTTTCAGAAGAGATTCTTTCTCTTGAAAATAATTTTTGGCTAATTAAGGTTAATTATGGTTAGAATCATCGTTAAAACCAACCTGGTACTGAAATTCGTCATCCTTACTCATGCTGCACTTATGTATACAGGACTAATTTTAAGGATATCACTCTTTTATCATGTGATGTTTTCCAAATGTGTTTTGTTATGATCATCCCTTCATCCCCAACCAGTTTGCACCAGAACAACACTTGATGAGAGTGATGATAATTCTAGTTCAATTAATCTGGAACGCCTCAGAATGGAGTATGTGATGTACAATTTTTATGTATTCATCTGGAAAGTGGGTAGCTATATGTGGAATTGTGTATCATCTTATAACTATGCTAACTTGTGTCAACATTTTTCTAGATATTCCTGGCTTGTCTGTCTCTCACTTTAGTACACAGGACAGAGGAACTGAGGATCCAGATCTTATTAACTGGCTGAGAGTTCATGGTGCTGACAAAGAAACTATAAACAGGGTAGGGAACATGTTCCTTGGGTCTTTTTAAAATTTTGTTAAATGCCTAAATAGCTCTGAACATTTAATTCTTGTTTTGTTTGCAATTTTAGAAGAATAAAAATAATGTTGCAAAAACAAAATAAATCATGGAAAGCAAAATAATATAATAGCAATAGCACTTAGACTTATATACCACTTTACAGAGCTTTACAGCCCTCTCTAAGCCGCTTACAAAGTCAGCAAATTGCCTCCAGCAATCTGGGCCCATTTTACCGATTTCAGAAGGATGGAAGGCTGAATCAATCTTGAGCCTGGTGAGATTCGAACTGCCAAATTGTAGGCAGCCAACAGTCAGCAGACATAGCCTGCAGTACTGCATTCTAACCACTACATCACTGTGGCTCAGTATTGGATTTAGGGCTATTTTTACATGAAATTTTTCATCTTTGATCTAAGGGTGAACAGCTACAAAATAAAATCCCCCCCATGTCAGAACTTATTTTTTTCAAGTTATGTATGACAACATCTTCTAGGACAAGTTGGTGAAGTTTTACAATATTTGGAGTGATTAATTCTAATTCATATTCTAAGATATTTTAAAAATGGTGTGCAAAAAACACCAGACTGGAAACTAGGAGACTATGAATACTATCTAGTCTATTTTACTCAGGAAAAGCTACCTCACAGGGTTGTTGTGGGGAAAATAGGAGGACGAAAGTGTATTAGTTACATTCACCCCCTAAAATATTTATAGAAATAATAAAGGTGGGATAAAAATCAAATAAATAAAATATAACTATATGCTAACATTTTTATTTTAATTAAGATATTTAAGATAGACTTTTATATTTGTATTTTTGCACCAACTTGAAAATAGTTGTCAAAAACACTTTGAAATAGTTCCCAAGCATATTGCTCCCTTATTTGTGTCTTACAACATACCCAAGAATCTGACAGATTGCAAAAGATTGAAATAAATTTTGAGATGTCTAAACACCAACTAGTGTAATCTGACTGGTAAACATAAAATACATTAATTTGCATTTGGAACAAATACAATATAAATTAGCCACAAAATCAAATGAAGGTTTACTCAATCACACACGTCTGTCTGTCTGTTTAGATTAAATAATTTTATAAAGACTAGAACTTTTCTAAAGGTTACAACTTTCTCTTAATAAGCTTTTAAAAGGAGTACTTACATAGAATTCTTCATATAGAAATTCTCTGTAAGAACTAGTCCATATTAAACAATTTTTTAAAGCTTTAATCTGGTTACTGGCCATAATATTATTAATAGACTGGTTCATGTAGTTTATTTTAGCTTGATTTCTCCTGCCAGCAAGACAAGTTTTAAAAATTAAAAAGAAACTCCCATTTATTGTTTGTTTAGAATTAGAAATTAGTATCCCTGGTGTCTGCTAAATTAGCTGTAATCATAAATCAAAGTTTTCTCTTTCATAATGTGCAAGGTGTAATAATAATCAAGATGATATCCATGATTGTGTGATTGACTTTTTTCAGGTGAATCATACTACAGTGCTTGTAAAAAAGAGGGGAGATTTTCTGATCATATGGTCACAAACATCTTTTACACTCTTCCCCCCATGCAGGGCACATGGCCCTGATTAAGTATGAAGCGTGGATTTTGCTTATCCCTTTGACAGGAATTCTTTCAAAGAGAAACTCCAGTTAGTCTTAGTCAAGCTAGTGAAATCTTTTCAGAGTATTTTCCTAATAAAAGTTAGAAAACAAGTTAGAAAACAAAAAAACAAAGTGGTCAAAAAGGGTGTTATAGAACATTTTACATGTACTACTTTCACATTGACATCAATAAGCCCAGAATTTCTAAATAGCATTATTTCATTAATTTGTTATTTGAACATGCTTGATTATATTTCTTTGTAGTGTTTGACCTTGAGAATTCAACCCATTTCAGTATCAATTAGTTTTTGCAACAGTGATAAAATACGATGTGCCATAAAATGAATTGTTGTATTAAACAGTTTTATATGTATATTGTATTAAACATTTTGATACCACAATGCACATTTCAAGACAAATACATTTTAATTAATTAGGCATATTATAAAAAACCAAGTGCAAAAACAGAATAATAACTTACAGTTCCATCAGCATAAATTTTTATCAATCCTTTTTTTTTTTAGTTTCTAGCAGAAGAATACACACTGACGGATGTACTCTGCTATGTTACCAGGGATGATCTAAAATGCCTTAGACTCAGGTAACTTTAAAAAAAAAAATTTATACTATTCATGTAGGTAATTATTTAATGAAAACTCTAAAGAGTAATTTAAATATTGAAAATATTTAATTTAAATGTTTAAATACTTTAATTTAAATATTTATTTTATTTTGTACATTTAAAATAAATTTATAATACATTGTGCATATGAGATTTCTCCACAAAATTATTATAATACAGAGAAAAAGCATTATACCTATCAAGTATAGCTATATAGAAACAGAAAAAAACAGAAAAAAGTCCACCTTGCACACAAATGTAGCTGAGCTTGTTAGTTTTATAATCTAAAAATGTTACTTGTGCATAAGGTAACATTAGTTTTGATTAGACAGGCCCAATCACAAGCATTGTCTTCTAAATTCTTTGAATATTTATCTTTGGTTTGGGTTACATTTAATGCTCCACAAATGAGCCTTTGCTCACAGAACAGATTTCCCAAATCCAACCCCAGTAGATCAGTTCTAAGAAGTCACCATCCCTCCCAATTGAAAATGGAATGTCTGGGAACAACAAGGGCAATATGACAAATACTGTTTAGTCAAGACTGCTTTGTAACTTTGATAATTGAAATAAACTTTAGGGATGCTGATGAACAATTAATAGGGCTAGGGGACATTGAATAAATAAGAAGCATTCACATTGGTATTTACAATAGCTCTTTTTGTAACAGTGCAACTGCTAAATTATTTGTGCAAATCATCATAGTACATCCATTCTCATTTGTTGTTTTTAACTAAAAAAAAGGACCATGATCTCTGATTTCCTTCTCCCTTCCTCTTTCTTTTCTGCCTTTTTGAATCTATTCCTTCGTCTAAGGCAGCTTGCAAAAAACTTGCCATGGTGAGATAGTATGTTTGATTTTTTTAATATATGAAAAACATTAACTGCTGGGTTCAGTTAATTATGCAGAGCATTACAGGTTCAGCATTGCTGAAATGTAATAGGCCAGTCTGTTCCCCAGAATTAAAGCTACTGGAAACTGAATGTTAGAAAAGATTGGAAAGGTAATGAAATGTATTTTTAAAGCACTGACTTTAAGGTAAAATACAAGTTTTAACACTGAGAGAGAAAAAAAGACTTGGGGATATTTCTCCCAAGCTTAATTGGAGATTTCTGAGAGGATTACAGATTTTTTTTTTGAAATAGAATGAAAGAATATATTAATAAGGACAGCAACATATAAAATATATATTACTGTATGCAGACATGAAATTTTTAAAAAGAATATAAAATGTATGCGTGAATTGAAGCAGCCTGGTGCAGAAAAGTCATTAAGGCATACCAGAAACAGAACCCATCACTGAGAAAGTTCCCCCACTTTCCCGCCATAATGTGCCTCACTTCACTTGTATATTAGTAGGAACTAAAATTAGTGACTGCATAATTTCATTGCTGGATTAACCCATTTTCTGGATTAGGTTGAATCATAAACAGTCAAATGACTTGGGTTCACACATGATCAACCACCAAAATGCTAACCAAGGTTAAAAATAAGCAAGTCCAAAATGCTGTATAAATATAGCTGTTAAGATTCACTAATCTGGTTATGCATTTTTTTTTACTGCAGCCGGTGTTTTGTGATACTTGATACTGACCAAAAACTGCTATGATTTTTTTTTTTTACAGAGGTGGGATTATATGCACACTGTGGAAGGCAATCTCTGATTTTCGAGAGAAGCACACTTGCCCCTGAGTAGAGGCAATCTTCCATCTCAACACAGAACAGAATATTTCCTGCAGGATTTTTTCCCCCAAGAGATGCTATTGCACTTTAATCCAGTATTTGTTTACTGTTGCTAAAGAACACTGCAGCTTTCTGGCTGCAACTATTCCTATTCTTCTTGAAAAATTGCTCTCCAACATTATTTTATCTTACATATTTTCAGGAATCTTCTCCTTTTCTAACATAATATTTAACAAAATTAGTCCTATCAAGACTATTAACCATATTCACATAACATGGTTGACCAAGGGAACCTCGAAGTACTTAATTGAAACCCCATGATCATCAGTGCAGACCTTCATAGTCACTGCATAGCGGGTCACTGAGCTAACATGCCCTGCTTTTTTCCTCATATCAAAATCAATTTTTTTAAAAAAAATAACGAGAGGAGAGAAGAAAAGGAAAACGACAGACTGACTAAAAAAGTTCTGTTTTTTTCAAGGCTTTTCTAGGATTTTATCTCTGTATCAAAAATGGGGGACAGAGAGTTAATGCTCTATTAATCTTATCAAATCAATTTCTTTATCTGCCCGCAATTGACCAGAACTTTAGCTCCCTACAGTTCCCAAGAGTTAGTTGATTGGATTACTGTATTCACAGTCTCCCTTCACAATCAGTTAAACACAATTGTGCATACAGGACTTGTGTAAGGTTATATACAACTCTGTATCACTAAAACAAAATCAAATGTGAAAATTAACTTTACAGGTTTATGTTTGTAACTGGGGCCTGTGTTAGGCACAGTGTTTCTGGGACCTTAGCTTAGAATAAGAGACGTCTGTTCATTTATGAGAGGTTTTGGGTGCAACCCAAAGCATTTTTGAAGTGCAGACAAAGACCCATGAGTATTGCCTTTGGAGGACTACATGTTTTGTTTAAGATCCTTGGATGTTTTCCTAAACTGAGACGGAATCCATAAGTGAAATGATAATGTAGAACATATTTGATAGTTTTTCCTTGTACTATGCTGACCTTTACATCACTTGGTACTTAGCAATCCTTTGTTAAATGTCATGTTGTTTTATTTTTAGTAACTTAAATTCCAGTCTCCAGTGTATTTGTGTCTTTTTTAGTGTTGTTTATGTATTATTGAACTGTACCAGTTACATATGCCTGAATTACATATAGTACTGTTAGCTTGTTTTAAAGCTATCCATTGTGATACACATTTAAGAAATAAAGAATTATAAAAAATGTGGGTATATTTCTTGATTATTTTAAAACCAAGTTACAGTTTTAAAAACGAAGGAAATAAGATGAGGATGGTAAAATGAATGAAAACAGAAATATTGACCGGAAAAAGAATGACTATCTGGAGTTGCTATAGTACAAAATTACACAGCAATTACCAGGGATTGTAAATAATGCTCAAAAACGGTTAGCGACTGAAGACTTACAAGTACAAAGGTTGCTGGTGAATTAGCATAGAAAAGTTATACAGTGTGATAATATATTGATTAAATGTGAATTTATTTATTTGTAAACTTTGCCCAGCTTCCTCTCTGGAATGTACCCAAGTAATATGCCATTCGAGGCCATACTCAACTCTAGGCTCTAATGATTGTATATACAAGTTTGCACACCTGTGCAGCTGCAGTCTCTTCAGACTTTCGAGTTGTATTTCCTTGTGTTTGGCCCAAGATCCTTACTTTATCCTTTCTTCAGGATTCTACTTTCTGTCTGCTTCCATTTAATGTCTACATGAAAACCACTGGGGGGTGTCATCTATCAGTCCAAATGTAGATATTGCAAGCATTTCAATGATATTTACTTTACATGTAATACATCTCCATTATGAGCTAAGTAGCACAGTCAAGGTGGTCTCCAGTCTGGCTAGGAAAGAACAGATCCCAAGAAAGCAAAACAGTAATTTGAGTTTTGAAGTTTCCTGGTTTTGCAGGCTCTTCATGTTTAGCCCTCCAAACATTCCCACAAATAAAACTGGTGCATAAAATAAAAATATTGAGAAGCATACTAATATTTGTTGGATGAACTGATGCAAAACATGTTGAAAAGAATATTTAAATAGTAAAAGAAGCTTTTAACCCAATAACAAGGAAAATTTAAGACTTGCCTGATCCATTTTAATCTGATAAGGATTGAAAGACCAAGAAGTCTATTTGAAAAAAAATCCTAATCAAAGTACACTTCCTGATGAAAATATGGTGCGTTATCTCTTCTACGGTGTTTCAATATCATTTATGATGCCTTCCTTTGGTTGGAAGCTGTAGTTGATTAACTTGCTACCACAACCGCCCTATATGGAATAAATGTTTTAAGTATTATTAGCGCGCGCTCGACCTCCCTTGACTTTAACCCCAATTCATTCAAAAGTTCACTGCTCATCGTGTTTATTGAGTTGTTATTGTTTTTTTGTAGATTTCGGCCAACGGATTTCCAGTTTAATTAGCAGCAGCTGCTCTTGGCGGAGACATTAAATTTTGCACACGATTCTTTGCTCGAGCTTCTTTGCAGACGTGTATATACGTGTGTGTGTGTGTGTGTATATATATATATATGTCTGGCATTCAGCTTTGTTCGGGTATTTTCCCATGTCATAGTAGTGGTGCTTTTAAAGTTGTAGCAACGTTTCAGCAGAATCTCATCTGCCATCTCAGGCTTCTGTATAGTGTCCATCTGTGAGTCAGACTTTTACAGTGGTTTCAGATTTAAATTTGGGGCAGCCTATTGCTGTGCCAGAATAGTTTTTTCTTCTTCCTGATTGGTTGGGAGTCTTGGTCTGTGTTTATTGGTCTTGGAGTTTGCTGTGTTCTGCTTGATTGGTGTTTCTGATATCTTCGGTCTGTTTTTTGGCTCTTTTTGTATCTTGATTGGCTGGCAGCATTGTGTTACTTTATTGAAGGCCTTTAGTGCAGCTTAGCTTCGGGTAAATGGACAGCTATCATTAGTTAGGAAGCTGGGTTTCATCTGGGTGCCTGGTTGGGGTGTGTTTGAGCTGGAGGTATTAGGGGGATCTGTTTGTGCCCAGGTGTTTGTCTGGCTTGTGGTGTGCATATTTTTTTGTTTGTGAGTGCAGGCTTCCAAATGATTGACAACCTGGTGGAATCATCTCTTCTGTTCATGCTTTCTGGTCTTTTTTCAATCTCTATGGCTTCTCTGATGATTCTGTGGCTGGGATTTTCTATAGTGGCTAGGGTTTTGGTGCCATTGAAGTTGATGCTATGACCTGTGGCTTCCATGTGTCATAGCATCAACTTCAATGGCACCAAAACCCTAGCCACTTCACATGTACAAAACTCATACCACTTCTTGGAAATGATGAAAGATCTACATGTGGAGCAAGAAAATCTGCTTGTAAGTTTCTACGTGGTTTCACTATTCACTCAAGTCCCGATAAAAGAGACCCTTGAAATCATCAAAAATAAATACCAACCAAGCTAAACACCTCATGGAACTAACAGAACACTGCTTAACCAACACACATTTCATATACAAAGGACAAAGATACAAAAAAATTGAAGGAGCCCCTTTGGGATCACCACTGTCACACGTCATTGCAAACCTGTTCATGGAAGAATTCAAATCCAGAGCCCTGGCCAATGCCATCCACAAACCCAAACTATGGTTAAGATACATTGATGACACATTTGTGATTTGGCCCCAAGGAAAAGAAAACCTAAACAATTTCCAAACACACCTAAACAACACACACCCCAAAATCAAGTTCACCATGGAAACAGAAACAAACAAACAACTACCATTCCTAGATGTACTAATCTACAAAAAAACAGATGGCACACTAGGACACACCGTATACCAGAAGAAAACACACACTAACCGCTACCTCAATGCCCAATCCCACCACCACCCAGCACAGATAAACTCCGTGGCTAAAACACTAATTACTAGAAACAAACGCCTGGCAGACAAGACACACATTAAGACTGAACTATGCAAAGTACTGACAGCCAACGGCTTCCACAGAAGCAAAATCACCAGCTTGATCCACAAAAACACACTGAAACATGATAGAGACCCAGAAGATGAACAGACCTATGGAACAGCTGTCCTACCCTACATAAGAGGTACGACAGACAAAATAAGCAAGGTACTACACAGACATGACATCAAGACTGCCTTCAAAACAGACAGAAAAATAGCAGCCATCCTTAGAAACCCCGAAGATAAAACCAAGGCATATACGAAGTCCCCTGTGCATCATGCCCGGCCACATACATTGGACAGACCAATAGAAGAATAAGTACCCGGCTGGATGAACACAAAAATGCAGTCAAAAAGTTGGAACACACTTCCTCACTAATCCAACACATGAAAGCCACAGGTCATAGCATCAACTTCAATGGCACCAAAACCCTAGCCACTATAGAAAATCCCAGCCACAGAATCATCAGAGAAGCCATAGAGATTGAAAAAAGACCAGAAAGCATGAACAGAAGAGATGATTCCACCAGGTTGTCAATCATTTGGAAGCCTGCACTCACAAACAAAAAAATCTCCACACCACAAGCCAGGCAAACACCTGGGCACAAACAGATCCCCCCTAATACCTCCAGCTCAAACACACCCCAACCAGGCACCCAGATGAAACCCAGCTTCTTAACTAATGATAGCCGTCCATTTACCCAAAACCAAGCTGCACTAAAGGCCTTCAATAAAGTAACACAATGCTGCCAGCCAATCAAGATACAAAAAGAGCCAAAAAAAAGACCGAAGATATCAGAAACACCAATCAAGCAGAACACAGCAAAGTCCAAGACCAATAAACACAGACCAAGACTCCCAACCAATCAGGAGGAAGAAAAAACTATTCTGGCACAGCAATAGGCTGCCCCAAATATAAATCTGAAACCACTGTAAAAGTCTGACTCACAGATGAACACTATACAGAAGCCTGATGATGGCAGATGAGATTCTACTGAAACGTTGCTACAACTTTAAAAGCACAACTATTATGACATGGGAAAATACCCGAACTAAGCTGAATGCCATACACACACACACATATGCATACACATATTTGTTTTCTTAAGTTTTTGCGGGTACTTACATGTATGGTATTCAGTTGTGCTTTTAAAGTTGTAGCAACTTTTCGGCAGAATCTCATCTGCTATCATCAGGCTTCTGTATTGTGTTCGTCTCTCTCTCACACACACACATACACACACATATGTGTGTGTGTGTATGTATAATTTATATATATATAATTTATATATATAATTTATATATATATTAGTGAAGCCATAGACTCGAGGCGAGCAGCTGGAAAATATATAAGAAATCCGGTCAGAAAAACATTTCACAGAGATACGAAAGGGCGTTTGCTCCTTTTTTTATTATTAAGCAGACCTATGGTTTCATACCGAAAAACGCTTTTCTTTTTGATAGCAAATCCTCCAGCATAAAAGGAAACATTCTGCCATCGACGCTCCTCCACTTTTTAATGCATCTCGAGGTTAAGTCAGCAACAGTCAGGAAATCGGCATTGCCTGGAAGCACGAAATGCTTATCAGGTGCCTTTTCCCGGGTTGCACGGTGTACCGAACCCCAAACTAACAACTACGTAGCTTTCATTGCCCCTCCAGACGAAAAGAAGACAGCTCGTCCGTTGGCGTGTGGAAACCTGCGTGTGTGTGTTTGTGTGGTTTAGCCATCCCCAAAACTGCGGAGTCGGGGATCTTATTTCCACACAGGGAAGCTCTTCTGTACATCCTTGACTTGGCCGCCAGAGCGCGCTTTGCAGAGCGAACAAATCCCGGCAAGCCGATTTCCCTCAGCCGGGCAAGGCAGCCTGCCATGACGCGGGCGAGCGAGGGTGCGCGCGCGCTTTCTCCGTCTCACCTGCCCGGGCCACGTTCCGTATTTCCACCCCTCCCGGGGGTGGGGCAGAGAGGCGCTTGTTCGGGCGGGGCGGCTGAGAGTTCTCCGAGGCGAGATGGCGGAGTCGGCAACCCCCGCCGCTGCCGCCGTCCACCAGTGGAGCGAAGCTTCTTCTGCCGCCGAAGCAGGTGCGTCCACCCTTCCTCCCGCTCCCTTCTCCCCTTTCCCAAACCAGTGGCCCGGAAAGAGGCGCACCTGGGGATTGCAAGTCCCTTCCCTTTCCGGAGACCGGTTCGTCCGGGACCCTATCCGGATGTTATGCAGAAGGCGGAGGGCGCAGATACTTGTAAACACCAGGTGCGCTCCGAGCTGGTGGCGCGCCAGTCATTCAGCAGGGACAACGCAGCGGCGGCGCCTTATTGTGTTGTATACATATATATATATATGGAAGGCGAGAGCTTTCCAGAGCAGCAGCAAGTTTCGAGGATGGGAGGAGAACTGACCCTCAGTTGAATTGGTGATGGTGATGATGGTTCGTGGTTGCGATCGCTTTGCAACTTTATTGTTAACTCGAACGGTGATGCTTTGGATGTCATCATCGGGATTTTATTTTATTTTTTAAAAAAGCCCAGACTAAAGGAAAGTGAATGTTCAAAGGGAATTAATGGCTTCGCGAATGAAGGCAACTATACCGGGATAATAATTGCCAGGATCCGATCTGGGTCAGTCCTGGTTGACAGACCCAGATTGGATCCTGAATTAATGGCTTGTGTGACAGAAGCCCTGGAATAGGGATTGTTGGCTCCATCTGCTGTCTCTCCCCCGACCCCCAAGGTATCTTAAGCCTTGATGAATTAATTCAGTAGGCTACAATCTTCTATTGCCAGGACAGGGAACTCAAACCTATCGAAAAATATTTCTGTACTACCTTGTCTTGTGCCTCTTAAAGGAAGGCCTACAGAGGAACTGTCAAATCCAGTAGGAATTCCTTCTGTTTGTTGTATGGCTCTAAGATGTTGGATAAGATTCCCATATTTCAGTGGAATCTTAATATTTATTTTGGTCAAATCTTTATTTCAATGGAATCTTGAAAGAGTGGAATCGTAATGCAGTCTTCCCTGTTATTGATTCTTGAAAAAAAAGGGCAAGTTGTGTAAACAATTTAGAAAAGGCAGAGCTGTTTCTCCTGAAATTTGCCACCTCAGTTCAAAATCAGGCTTGCATACAGCTTTGTAGGAGGAAGGTAATCAGGAGAGCAGACACCTGTCATTTGCATTGAATTGGCCATAATTCCCTAAAAAGGAATATGGTATAATATGCTTGTGACTGAGTCCTGTAGGTGGAGCAGTGGCTTTATCCTGCCATGTTGTAATGCTCAAGATGACTTGGCAAGGATAATAAAACCTAATGTCTCTCTGGTGCAATTTATATTTCAGTGTCATCATCTGATCTTTTGAAAGGAATTGTAGCCTTGAGGTTGGTTCATCCTCACAGTCACATGTGATTAATTTCCCCATACAAGCAAATCAGCTTTATAATTCTTCCCATAGAAACCATCTTTATCACAGAAGATGTCACAGCTCCACAACTGGCTGTTTACAACGTACACATCTTGAGATAGACAGGACCGCTGTGTCCGGGGTACAAACATTCAAGATGAGCACTTTTTGTATTCTTTGCTGCCTTCTAGTGCCTGACTGTGGTTTTTGCAGCCCAGATATGGAAAGCTTACTTCTAAACCTATTTACTTTGTTTCTTTTTCTTCTTGTTCTATTTAATCTGGCATCATTCAGACATTCTAGTACAAGCAGCCTTAACTGTGAGAAACAACTTCGTATTGAGTCTGCTGAAGACTATATATTCATTTGCCCCCTCACATCTTCCTTGTGGCTTCTCAATGAATTTGAATGGATACTCTGAAGAAACACAAGAATAGATTAGAAATGGTTTTCATTTTAATTAATGAACCGGGTGTTTACAGACTTCATTCTCATCTCTGGCTTTACAAGAACATAAGTAATATTTTTTACTGACACAAAACTTCAGGTTTTGAAAATTTGGAATATAAAACCTAGTCAGATTTATCTGGAATATAAAATCCTGTCAGATCCTCCACTCGCAACTCATCCTTACCCCATAGATTTATGGCTCAGTAGTGATTCACAAGACCTTTTGCTTTTGATACCTTTGCATTTAGTTTTTAAGATATTTATATAGTGCCCTAGTTTAGGTCATCAGCACTAGGATCTTGTGCTCATTTTGTTGTTGTTGCAAGGTTTGTTTTATCTTAGTTGATAGTCCTTGGACAGCGTAAGATTTTAGCACAGCAGTTTCTACAGAGTGTGGTTAACCAGATTTGAAAGCTTTCTGCTAAAAGCGGGTATGTGTTTTGCATTCAGACAGTGTGTATGGAAATATATGCATGGATAAATTGCTTGGAATGACTCATAGTAATAAATTTGGACTTGTACCCAAAAATACAATTATCAAAACTGTACATACTGTGTGTGATTAATGATTGGACATTTTAATTTGTGCTAGCTTTCAGAACAGAAATAGCCAATTCCATGTTCACTATGTTCACATTTTAAGTGTGGCTAGCATTACACATGGTTTGGGTATCTTTGTATTTCCGTGTTTACTCCTATTCATACCAGAATTATATTGGTGAAATCAAATATTGAAGTAAGCCTTGCCTTTGTCATTCACTGTTTCGTTTGTGCGCTGTTCCATGCTTTGGGAAGATTTTTAATTTTGGCATACAGAAAATGTATTATCATTAAATAAAATACAATCATTTTCTTGAAACAATTTCCAGGGAGGTTGAAAATAAAGTTTTCAATAAGAATGTTTAGGAGAGGAAAGGTAATATAATGCAAATAAAAATCAATACATCTAAGAAAGCTCTTCTCATCCAATCAGGTAAATAATTGTAACTTTTAGTTTGCTATTTCTATTCATTACATACAGTAGTCAAGCCATATTTTTTAATGAGAAAGAGAAATCTTGCCCACTGTTGTGATTCATTTCATGTCAAACAAAGTATAGTAGCTGCTAGTATAAATATGAAACAAAATGTAGAAGTCCTTGCACAGAGAGATTTCAACTCACTTTTGGATAGATGAAATAGGAGGCGAATGATATAGAAAAGTGTATTGTAATGGCATGAGACAATAGATGTCATATGACTTTGGTGAAAAGGCTGATGGTTGGAATAAAGGAAAGACTTTCAGAAAAGGCTTTTTGCTCAAGATTTCTTTATACTAGTGTCAGGAATCAAGTTATATAGTGGGAGAGCCTAATAATGTTATAAGCCCTTCAGAAAGAACAGAAATGGAACTAGGGCATAAAGATAAGATTCACACTTTCTTTCTTTCTAAAATTCTTCATGTGGAAAGAATAAGAGGTTAATTCTGCCAGTTACAAGTATGCATTAATAATCTGCTGTTATGCAGAGTTAAATACCCTGTGATTCCTAACAGTGCATAGCATTAAGCTGATAAATAGCTTGTTTTTCTGTGTTTTCAATGCCTATCTTCAGAAGTAGATGAATCTGAAAACCAGTATCAGGGGAAGCAATTTGGTAAGCATTTACATTTTGGGATTTGAAATAATTTTAGCTGTGAATCAGTATATTTGATCCATCCAAAGTAGATTCAGTTAAACTTGTATCTAGAAGAGCTGACTTCTCAGTCATGGTTATCCTTTTCAAAATCAATGTTCATCTGCATCACTGGGCTTTGTGAAAACTGAAGACTCTAGCTATATTTTGCTATGTAAAATATGGTGGTTGGGAATCTGGGAATACTGAAAAGCTAAACCCTAGAAGGCTATCTGAACCTGAATAGGTTGTTAGCGTGTCCAGTCACCCATTATCCACTGCAGAAAGGCCTCAACTATGACTTAAAACAGGGGTCTTCAAACTTGACAGCTTTAAGACTTGTGGACTTCAACTCCCAGAATTCCTCCTGCAGTCATGTTAGCTCCAAAATTCTGGGAGTTGAAGTCCACAAGTCTTAAACTTGCCAAGTTTGAAGACCCTTGACATAGAAGATGATGCTAATCAATTAGAATTTTTAGCAGCCTTAGAAGCAGCATTTAAAACTATATGGCTTGACATAGAGACACAACAAAACACGAGGTAGACATCACTCCTCAGAGCAGAAGAACATAATATCGGAACCAACCCATAGCAGAGAACAGAACAGCTGTCAGAAACTTAAAGAAAAATCAAAACATTATCCTCATCCTAAAAGACAAAGCTGAGCCTTATTTATTATGGAGAGATCACAATGCATTAAAAAGCCAAATAATTATTAAAAGACAAAGAAACCAAAGCACCTGGTGGCAGGAGAAGAAGTAATGGGTGGAAACTAATCAAGGAGAGAAGCAACTTAGAACTAAGGAGAAATTTCCTGACAATTAGAACAATTAATCAGTGGAACCATTTGCCTCCAGAAGTTGTGAATGATCCAACACTGAAAGCTTTTAAGAAGAGATTGGACAACCATTTGTCTGAAATGGTATCCTGCCTAAGCAGGGGGTTGGACTAGAAGACCTCCAAGGTCCCTTCCAACTCTGTTATTCTATTCTACTCTAAACCTACATCCCACCCAGTAACACCAACCCAATATACAAACCAGACAACTTGATAAAGAGAATCCTTAACAACCTAACTGAGAAAGGTCAAATCACAAAAGGACAGTGATAGATCAAAAGCTGTGAATCCATTCCCCTTGCTTCTGAGACACCCCAAAGTACATATTCCTGACATACCTCTTTGTCCAATTGTATTGCTACCAGCAACCCCAATGTACAACATAGTTAAAGAATTTACAGAAGGAGCAAATATTCTATCAATTCTCAAGTACAGTGCTTCCAGAAAATCAAAGACCTAATAATAGAGAAGGATGGTGGTTTCATTCAATGTCACAGCATTTTTTTATACCTAAAACCCAAATTAACAAAAGAAGTCATGGCAACAGTATTTAACAACTGATCCGATCTAACCAAATGCACTAAGATCTAAATACCCATAACCATGGACCTCATCTTCTGCCTTACTACCTACTTTCAGGTTGATATACAAATACGCCACCAAATCAGAGGAACCCCCATGGGATCACAACTCCCAGGGTTCATAGCAGAAATTGTAGTGCAGATTTAAAAACAAAACAAAACACTATACCACTCCCATGTATACAACCCAAAGTATGGATCTGGTATGCAGACCACACCTTTGTCATATTAAAACAGGAACAAGTAGAGAAGACACATGAAACAATCAACAACATCTCCAAAGGAGTAAAATTCACACTGAAAGAAGACAATAACACACCACTCTTTCTGGATGTCCTTGTAAGCAGAAGAAATGATGGGAAGTTTAGAAAGATATATCTATTCAAAAATGAACCACACTAACTAAGTACTCTTGTACCCAAATAACAACTCAACTTTCCACAAGAGGAGCTGTGTAAGAACATTATTCAGATAAGGACAAATGCATTGCAGCAACACAGGACACCAGAAAAAGAAAATATACAACATATTTCAACAAAATGGTTATCCAAGCAGTTTTATCCAAAGTCAACCTACCATAGCAAAACAAACATAAACTATGATAAAGATAACACTGCCATACATCAAAAATATCTCAGAAACAATCCACAGACTATTATAACCAGCATCACCATGGCATACAAACCAATTCAACCTGTCCGAAGTATTTAAGTAACCAAAAGGCCTGGCAGCCCGGGAAGAAAAAATAGGACACACAACATACAGTGTGAGGACTATTGCAGCCATTATATAAGAAAGACAAACAGTAGCAGAACATATCAGAAGCATGTCAGTAGACACAATGAAAATTCCTTAATTTCACATGGACAGACTTAACCATAGTTTCAATCAGCAAACTGTGAAGCATCCTAGTCCAAGCGAAATCTAAAAATGTTGGAAGTTCCTGGAAGCTTGGCACTCAGACAAACCAGCCATCAATTCAGAGATAAACAATATGTACACACCATTCAGAAGAGACAAAATAAAAAAGCTAAAAAAGAAACAAAAAGACAGAATACTTCCTCTCCATCAATCAGTATCTAGATAAGCAGGAATTAACTCCAGGATTAACAGCAGTCAACAAGCAGCAATCAATACCCTAATCAAGGAACTACTTACTCAGACAAACAAGCAGAAAACAACAGCCTAAACAAGGAAGTACCAAGGTAAAAACAACACCCCCACCACCATTGACTGGCTACTGCACATAAATAGAAGGTAAACCCTATTCCCTCCTAGCACTGAAATTATTAGCTAGTTGGCTAATGAAATGCCTGCAAGCAAATATCCATATTCAAAGAGCACCAAGGACATATTTGTTCATGGGAACATCCATTTTAACAAGCTTCCACTTGTCGATATTCCCACAAGAGGGGAAGGGAAATTTTATCTATTCTCCCTTCTTCTTGAAGTTTCTTTTGTCTTCGAAAAATGTTGGTGGAATAGTATTAGCAATACAGCAGAAAACACTTAAGAAATTTAAAGAGACTTATAAACAGGAAGACAGATGGAATGTTAGGGAAATTTCAAAACAATAAGATGGTTTGACAGCGGTCTTAACTATTTTAGAACATTATTGGGATTTCTTTGCTGGACGCCTTTAAACAGAAACTTAAAAGCAGTAGGAAATTTTAATTTCCATGTTGTGAAGCAAGTTGCAGTCAAAAGCCTAAATATGTTGTTTCATATTTGATGAAAGTAAAAATTGCATCTTCATGTGTGGCTCTGCTTTGATTTAATTTCATGCCTGTCATTACATGGTAGCTAATACATTTAAATTCTTACAATGATATGCAGAATAGTAAAATCTATTTCTTTGTAATTCTGTAGTAAAAGCAGCTTAGGTTTTCTTTTTGATTTGATTAAGCTTCTCTTGATCCCAGCTTACTGTATACACATGTCTTTTGTTAATGGAACATTTTGAGAAAAAGCAAATACAACCATGTTAAACAAACTAGCCTTCATCCCGTGAATGCTGGTGCCCATTCTAAAGGGGGAGGGGAACGTTTCAACTTAGAAAGTGAAAGTCAGATGGATTTCCCTAAACCCAGTGAGAGTATTTGGAATTTTGAAGGATGCTATGAATGCCTTTCAGAAGAGCTGTAATCTTGATCTTGATTAGGGGTGTGGGATATATGAATTAGAAAGCACCGATTTTTCCCAAAAGCTGCCTGTTATTTCTTGATACTATTCTTTGTTTACTTTTTTATTTATTTGTTTTCTGGGCATGCTTCCTAACCTAGGACTGACTGGGCTGTAATAATTTATCATTTTTTATTTTCAAAGAAATGTATAACGAGGCTGATTTTGATGCCTAAGTCATCCTTGGAAATAAAAACGATGCTGAAGGCTAAGGCTGGCATTTTGCTTTATTTGCATATTATTATATATTGTATAAAGTTGTATACAGTCAGGTGCAGTGAGGAAGCTGGTGGGCACCAAAGTAGGTTAGATACGAACTCCTAAATTATGCAGTCTGATTTAGCTTTTATATTAGGAATTGTGGTTTTGCTGTGATATTACAGTATGTGTTTGAGCCAGAGTGAGAAAATTCATGTTATTCATACGCTGATGTCACAAACACTTCTCCAGTTCCTAGAGCGCTTTTGTAATGCTTTGTAACAGTTCTAGGGGTGGTTTTTTTTTTTTTTTTGATAAAGAAAGTGAAGAGGTAATGAACGAACATCACATGTTGTCTTTGAGTTACGACTATTCATTCAGCAGCTGTTTGAATTTATGATTGCGCTAAACAAAGGGACTAATGACAGGGCTTGGAAGTTCCATCCCTTCCAGTGTCCCTGGAGTCATACGAAACAAAATTTGAGCACTTGACAGTCCACTTGCCCTTGAAAATGTTTGCAGTATCATCCATTCACGTGATTGCTGTCGATTCTCAAAACGACTCTAGCTGAAGACATACTTTTCTTGCTTTATTTCGTAGTTGCCATACTTATGGGGTGGGGAGGGGGTAGGATTTATGGAAATGTGCCAGACATAACAACGATAAGACTCCTGAAAAACCAAGGCCAAACTAGCAAACTAGCAATGGCAGGAGGGAGTGCTGGGTTGGCTAACATGACCTGTGACACAAGGGATGGACAGTAACTATTCTTTAATTATACCAAAAACGTGGGGATTATTCAGTGTTGGTTTCAATGTTGACCGTGCCGATATGATATACCCAATAAACCGGATTTTTGAGGAAGCCAAGGCCTCAGAGTCTTGAATTGGTTGGGAGCATTCCTTGAATCCTTGACAATTGCCATTGTTGACTTTCTCTATTGCTTCCCACAAGCAAAGTCAATAAAGAGGCATCAGGGAAGCCACAAGTTGCTTAGGTAAGTGTCCCCCTCTGCCTTTCTTTGTTCACTCACACAGTATCCGCCTCACCCCTTTGCTTACTCTCCAGTGCCTTCTTTCCCTTGCTTCCCTGCCTTCACACAAAGCCACGCACCCACCAACATCCTCTTTCATCCCAGCCTCTGCTTGCACGCACATATCCTGCATCTTCTTTTCCCAGCTTCCCTGCATTCACATACACATATGCATGTGATCAAAATTCAGATACTTGGCAACTGGTTTGTATTTATGACCATTGCAGTGTCCCAAGGTTACGTGGTCCCCTTTTGCAACCTTCTGACGAGTAAAATCAATGGGGAAACCAAATTCACTTAACAACTGGGCTACTAACATCAACTGAGGTCTCACTTAACCACAGAAATTTTGGGTTCAATTGTGATTGTAAGTTGAGGATTACCTGTACACTATGCTTTCTTTCCCCAGCTTCCCTGCATTTGGATACATGCATGGATGCACCCTGTACTTTACACAACCTTCTGGAGCTCATGCCACACTACAGCCGTCCCCTCCAACTTGCACACAATGTGCTTCAGGTCTCCAAGGGCCTCCCCAATCCCTCTGCAGCACACCCAGTCTCCTTACCTGAGGCTCCTTGTCATGCTTCTTGCTTATTGGTCCACATTTTCCTGATGGTTACAATGACAATCAGGTCTGCCTGATGGTTACAATGACAATCAGGTCTGCCTGATGGTTACAATGACGGTCAGGTCTGCCTGGATTGCTGTCGCTATGTGATGTGATCACACAATGTCATGCTTTACGATTGCATTGCTTAATGATGGCAATCTCAGTCCCAATTGCCATTGTAACTCAAGGACTATTTGTGTGGTGTTTTATAGTTCATGACAGATATAAGCAATCCCGATATAATTCTGTAGCTGAGCTCACATGTAACATTAAGGCAAGGTGTTTGCTTGACTGCTGTCATTAAAGATAATTTGCTGTGTTAGTTACACTAAGTTTAGAAACAATTGTGTTAGGCCTTATAAACACTATCGACATTATAGCTACATGAGTTGCCAAAATCTAGATCAGGGCTGTCAAACTCGTGGCCCACGGGGCGGATGTGTCATGCACTGGCCATACCCATGCCCTGTTTAGCGAAGGGGGGAAAAGTTGTGATACATCATGTGACGACACCATGACGATGTGAGTTTGCACCCCTGATCTAGATAATCACCATGTGGCAGTAATAGAGTCCTAACTCTGCTAATATCTAATGGAGAACAAGCAATACCATTCAGAAATTTATCTGGATTTTTGCAGTACACTAAGACAAATTAAATGGTCCACATTATAGAATGTGAACCTGATTGTCAAGTAGATTATGAAAGCAGAAGAAAGTGTCATTCATCCATTGGGAGGAAACCTAGTATAACTTCTCTTTATGTTAGGATAATCTATTCTTTTATTTCACGGTTACAACTATGGTGATGCAATTTTTGTAAAGCAATACTGAATTTTTGGAATATAATATCCAATCAATAAATGCACTGTTACGCTTGGAGAATAAATGCAGCTTACCATTTTGGGTTTATTTAAAATGAAGCAAGTGCAGTAAATATAAGAAGATGGAAGAATATCTTCCTCCTGTTAATATAAATCATTCAGTGAATGCCTAAAACAGAGATCGAGCTTTTCGTCTGAAGTCATAGATTTGGTAGTATGGGAAATTAGTCAGAAATTAATACAGAAAATACAACTGCAATATGCTTCAGAATTATATTTCTAGTTTTATGTTCAGTCATTGTGTTTGGGTGTTGGCACAGTATTTCAGTAGGCACTGACAGAGCCACAAGATGGAGCTACTGGCAAACAAAATCCTACTAGAACAAGAGGAGAAAATGTAGTTTCAGAGTAGAAGGCAAACCCTGTCCATGTGTGCATCCATACTGTTTTCTGGAGAACAGTGTAGAAATGATTTGCTTTTGAAATGTTTTTTAACTTCTTACTGTAGTTCACAACTCTAGTATTTCCTTTGGTATTTTACCCAACTACTCAGCAGACCTGACTATACATCGCTGGTCCCAACCCAGATGATAATCACCTAGGTGAAAAAGAAAGCTGTAAGTTATATATGCCATTCTTCTTCTTTGTGAGCTACAGAAATGGGTCTGGTTAGTTTTAGCGTTATTTTTGTCTTAACAAAAGGCTCTTTTATTTTCAACACTTTTAGATCAAGTTGGAGAAATTCCATTAACTTAAAAGCCATCCCAAGCATACTCTGATTGGCTGGGGCCATGCCATACTCCAAAAATGACCATCTCTCTCTCCCTCTCTCCCTTTCTTTCCCCCTCCCTCCCTCCCTCTGTTTTTGTGCATAGAGATAAAGTTTTGGCATCTTGGCTCTAGAACACAGGTAGACTCACCTTAGGCAATCCAAGGAAGGGATTGTGGGAACTGAACTTCAACTTGTCTGAAAGGCACCACTTGAAAAAGGTGTGGAACTGTCTGTTTATTGCAAGTCATGTTGAAAAATCAAATTAATATGGGGTAATGCATAAACAATTGTTTAACAACTTACTAATGGAAGGTTCAATTAGTGTAGAACAGAAGTCTCCTACCTTAATGAAATCTGGTATCTATTTTGTCTGTTTTGTATGTTAATGATAATTGTTATCTTAAGGCTTAGTTCTAAAATGAATATAGCAACAATATAATTTTATATGTATGCAATATTTGCAGTTTCTAGTAATGTCAAGAACAGAACAAATCACTACCATTAACTCAAATAAGAGAATTGAGTGGTACAAGACCAGTCAAAATATTTTTTTTGTCCTTCATTAATGAGAACATGTACACACATTGCTGTTGATCTACCATCTTGTCCATCTTGTTTATTTTTAAAATGATATTGTAAAACTCAGGATTTAAAAGAAGATTTTAACTTTTTTAAAAAAACACATACAGTACTTATAATGGAATTTATATACAAAAAAATTCTGACATTTTTTTCCTTTCAGTTCAGGGCCCCAAACTTGGATATAGTACAGGGTAATGGGTTATAGCTATGTCCTATTTTGAAAGGGATCTTTGTTATCTACCAGTAAAGAAAATCTTTGGTGATAACTTGAGGAGATCACTCTACTTTTAAAAAAGTACATTCAAAGTGAAAGATTAAACCCTGAAGCAGTTGTTCAGTTGTATGCTGCTATGTTTGCCTTTTTCTTCCTTCCTCCAATTAATACACTTAAATATATATGTCCATACCACATGGTTTATGATGCCTTAATATTTCATGTTATTATTTATTCCTACCCACTTTCAAAAACAAATGGGGAAATCTGAGGAGGATTGATTGAGGTCAGTGCCAGAAGGAGTATCCATCCCAGCTTTAGTCATCTCTCTTCTTTTTGTCCCCTTTTTTTTTTAAAAAAACCCTCTACTGGTTTGATCCCCCACGAGCAAAGCTTTTGTAGGATTTGTTCTTCGTTTATTGCTTTTAATGTATAAATAGAAAGAAAAATAACCAAAACAGCTTGATATGAAAAGAGAAATTAAAAACCCAAACAAAACTGAACCTCCTTCATAAAAGAAAGTCATAGAATGCAGATCATTATTCTTAGACAGCATGGCCATTAACCAGGCTGCTTATGAAAAACTTGGGTAACTTACTGAATATTATGCAGCAGGTTAATAAGTGGTAAGCAATTAAGAAATAACACGAAATCCAGGCCTTAACTCCCCAGAGGTGCATTTTGCCTTCAAGAAGTCATCCATCTGCATCAAAGCCACTGAACCGTGATCATGCATCTCCTTTCTTTATATAAAGAGGATTTACGGAAGGGAAAGCCTCAAGGGTCACCACTAATATCTTGATTGTAGCAAGACTTTTGCAATTGAACGATTCTATTCTTCTGGCCAAGGGCAGATTGTGAAAGAAACATATACTGTATGTTGTGTCTGAGTCTAATGTGTATGTGAGAGAGAGAGAGAAAGAGAGAGAGACACAGAGAGACAGAGACAGAGACAGAGAGACACACAGAGGGAAAATTAATGTATGTGTGTATGAAAAAGATGAAGACAAAGCTTTCCCAGAGGGTTTTGGGGGCCTGAGGCCATATGGGTTTTATTTATATATAAATATATATAATTTTTCTTCCTAGTATTTCCCCCACAAGTGCTGGGTCTGCATTAGTTGCAATAGGAATTGACCAACTAGTTTTTTGGCCAAGACTGCCATCATGAAAGAGTGACAACCCAAAATTACCCATTGGGCATTTCATGCCTAAGGCAGAACTAAAACTCATAGTCTTTTGGTTTCTAGCCCCTGGTACCTTAACCTCTAGACCAATCTGCCTCTTGCATTGTCTTTATGTTTCTATATTTTATTTTATTTTCTTATTTTTTGAGCTGCTTATTGTTTTGTGATGGTGGTGGGATACAAATTTGACTAATAAAATAAATAATGCAGATGTGAGTAATCTGCAGCCTTTTAGAAGTTGCTGAACTGCAATTCCCAGCAGCCAGTAACACAAGAATGCTGAGAGCTACAGTACAATACAATGAAATTCTCTGATTTAACCTATGTCTACATAAAAGTATTTAAAAGTTTTTGGGGAGAAGGGAAAGAAAAGGAGGGGGAAATGAAGCTTCGTATGCAGAAACATAGGAGGGATGTTTCCCCAAGTAAGCCTGGGCTTTCTAAAGGATTCTGCACTATTCCCAGCCACCCCAAACCACCTTCTGTCTATTAGAGATAGCTAGCGAGAGTTAGACAGACAGACAGATAGACAGACAGATTGATTTGACATCTGTGGACAAATGAGAGTTCTTTCCAGAATTCCTAGAAGTTTGGAACTTAATGGACATGAAGCAAAGCTAGCTTTGTTATTTGTGAGTGTATATATGGATAGCCACTTCTATTTTTGAGATTTAAGCCATGTGGATTCTATGAATATTTCTTGATCTATCCTAATCCCTTTGGATTTTGTCATCCCATCTGTCATGGTATTTTTGGTTATTGCATGCTTCCTGGAATGATGTTGATAGGGAAGGGAGAGTGAATTAATAATTTCCAGGTACTCCGAGAGGGAACGTTTACTATGGTCCTGATTTCTGGTAGTGTCAGTGCATGTTATGCATCTATTTACCCCTATCTATTTTTCTGCAGTGGGATCCTTTTCATAGTTTTTTCTAATTGTCATGTAGCTCAAGCATCATTCTACACCAGGCCAGAAAGATATTAATGTATATGTCATATATAGGTGACATATACTAAATATGAATTATTCAGAATGCTCTTAACATCATTCTTGCTCAGTTTACACATGTAACTTAAAATAACCAAGCATCTCCTCAAAAACATTGTGCAAGCGGATTCAAGAATTTTAAAATATTAATTTAAGAAACATAAAAACATTTTATCAACTGAACTTGATTTAAAATATCATTGTTAAACCATTTCTTCTTTTTAGTCTTCAATTGCTATCACTTTGAAATTTTATCCTGTATATTTTTAAATATATCTTTTTTCAGTTGCATAGACTATAAAATAGAAATGTTCCTGAAGTACTGAGAAACATTTTGTTTGTCTGGTGATGAAATTATTGCCAATGCCTTAGCCCTGGATATGGAAACAAAGTTGTTTTGTGAGACTGTCACAATGGAGAAGATAAACCAGCCAGTCTGCCTCCTTGCTTGGTTGACTGAATTATTTTTACAAAGAACCCAAGGAGGCAAACATCTTTGGGGTTGGTTTATCTTCTTCTATTTTCCCCACAGCAACAACCTTGTGAGGTGGGCTGGGCTGAGAGAGCCCAAACTTACCAAGCTTCTGTCAGTGCAGTCAATCCAAAGTAAATAATTCCGTTTACTTATCAAGGAGTCCTTGCATTTTCTTTTATTAAAAGTACAAATGTGAATTATTTTGTTCCCTAGGATTAGTTCAAAAATGATTTTTGTAGTTCTTTTGTAAACCTTGGACATTCCATATTAGCCAAAAATCATACTATTTTAACAGAGCATCTGACTTCTTTTCACTTTTGACTAACCACAGTGTCTTCAGAAAGCACTAAAGTACTATTAGATATTTTTCACAACTATAGTGCACGCTAATTGCTCCCATTCCTGTAATCAGTTTGGGTTCACCTATCATACTGCAAGGTTTTTGGGTTGAATAAAGATCAACTCAGCCATTATGGAGTATCTAAAATGTTCACGTCTGTTTGATTGTTTGTAACATTCAATTGAAGTGTTGCATCACAGTGCAACAATTTTTCAATCCATGTACTGTATCTCAAATGGGTCTAAAATCAGAGGGATACTTGACTCCCGTGGGACTGAAATTTGGCAAACTTATAGCTGCTTCTGTGCTGCCACACCACCACAATCAGGTCGCAATCATGTAATTATAATTTCTAGCACTCCTTGCCAGCCTTACAAGGAAAGTCAATGGGGAAGCCGGCAGGAAGTCAGAAATTGTTCCTGCTCCCACAGCTTCCCCTATCCCCCTGGTCATCCTTTTTGTCTATTTAGATAAGGAAGTATCTATGAAGTGATGATACAGTTGGTCATGGGTTACCTAGTAAAACTTTATTTTTGGCTTAGTATGATGTTTGGTCCGTCCAGCAGTGGTTTCCATCATGCTGCGGTTAAGCAAACCACAGGTCAGTGCTGCATGTGAACAAAGCTTAAGACAAGAATCTTTTTCATGGCACAGTTATCCATATATGCTTATTTGATGAATTAGGTAATACTTCTCCCAATGAAAACTGGCAGAAAACAGCAAAGTAGTTTTTTTGCCTAGCAATTGTTTTTTTTAATGCTGAGCATGCCACTCCAATTGGAAGGAGAAGCTGGAATCTAAAGTGCCCCACAGTGGAAGAGGGCAGAGGAGCAACTGGGTGGGAAGGGGATGAGATGACTTTTTTATAGCAATAGCACTTAGACTTATATACCACTTTACACTTTCACAGTACTTTACAGCCCTCTCTAAGTGATTGACAGGGTCAGCACATTGCCCCCAATAATGTGGATCCTCATTTTACCAACCTTGGAAGGATGGAAGGCTGAGTCAGCCCTGAGCTGGTGAGAACTGAACTTCTGGCAGTCGGCAGAATTAGCCTGCAATACTGCATTCTCACCCCTGTGCCATCACAGCTCTTATCAGAAAGGGGGGAAAAGTAATTTGGAAGACGAATAAATATGGTTCCCTGTATCTGTTGGTATCTCCTTAAAGAAGCCACAGTACAGTAGCTGCATAGTCCCAGGAAAATACACATTTGTCTTAATGTGGAGATAGTGATTTGGTATGACAACTCTGTTGCACCTTGTCAGCATGTCCTTGACTCAAATGTATTTTTCTGACTACTGTATGAGCCCAGAACAAGTGTCCTTTCTGTTTCATTTCCAAATAACTGTATATTCCAGTACACCCAAGAGAATTGTTTAAAGGACAGTCATGCATCTTCCTCGGTCAACATGTAACTAGGGGCAACACCACCATATCCTAGTCATGAAAATTAGCCAAAATATTCTTCTTCATTGAAAGAATTTTTAAATCAAATTCTCTTTCATCAGATTAAATGAAAACTGGCAGAAAACAGCAAAGTAGTTTTTCTGCCTAGCAATTTTTTTTAAAACTGGGCATGCCACCCAATTTCTTTAATTAAAAAAACAATGAAAGTAGTTTTATTCTGACAGTTCAGAATCATAAATTAACTGTTTATTAATTCATTTCAAACTTTGCACACCTTAAAGTTTACTGATGTAAAAATCTTGTTTTGTGGAGCCCAACCTCCCCAAAGGAGGTTCACTGAGAACTGAGTCCCATGGGATTATTATGGATACATTAAGGAACTCTTAGTCTTTTCTATTGAAGCAATTATTTGAATGGTCTTCCTTCTGTTTTCAAAAAAATATTGCCAATAAAACCACATGCCTTATGAGCTTAAGTCAAGCTCAATTCAAATACTTTTTCCTGCTTAGTTTTTTTTTTTAAATTAGATTATAGTTATTTTACAGTAATGGTTTATTATTGCTTTTTCAATATCTTACTTTATAAACAGTAATGAAGATGCAAAGTAAAAAAAAAATCTTTTAAGCAGACAAACTCCAAACTCCAAATGCTCGTTTATTTAATACATTTAAACAAACATTTAAAGATTTAGGAATATTATTACAAACTGCAAAGGGTGTTTTTGTATTACAACTCACCTTCCAGGAGACGTCAGTGGCACTTTGTCCTACCTACATTCATTGGTGCTGTTGTCAGCATCAACCTTTGTGCTGCATTGGTCAACGTTCCCCAGATAAAGTGCCAATGTTTCATGCAAAGGGGAGAATCCTCTTGCTTTCTAACTCTTCCTTTTAACAAGGAGATACTCAAATGTGATCATCCGTCTCCTATGAGGAAGCTATCTTTGAGCTGCATAAGGTGATCTGGCTGTGACTCTCTGAACTTAAGAAGGAAAGGAAACAAACAGCCTCGGATGTCTTTGCTTTGGTACGGTTCCTTGAGGATTGATTGGCGGGAGAAGCTGGAATCAAATTCCCCTACCTCCTTTTTTGCTGGCCTCCCTTTCTTTCAACTTCATTTCTCAGGCCCGACGGAGAAAGAGCTCCAGCCGTCCTCCATCCGCCTCTAAAGGGAGCTCAGCCTGCTAGCTGGTTTCAGCTGTTCAGGCTAGCTTGCCTTTGCCACGGGAGACAGAACACAGAGAGGACATTCCAGAAGGCTGTTTTCCTGCAGCTGAGGAGACAACATTCATGGACCTCTTTTTGATTCGGATATGTCACTGTTGTCAGGGCAACTGTTAATGGTGGCGTATCATATTTTCTTCTCTTGGGCTCTGTGCTGAATATTTCACTAAGCGGCAGAAAGAAGATACCAGGAGGGAAAAGGTGCTGCATCAGGAAGGAAAGAAGCCCTGGGATCTGACTGAACAAGTTAAGGCTCCAAAGGGAGGAAGAAAACAACAAGGAGGGAGAGGAGGAGGCGGCATTCCAATCAATGGACTTTTAATTAAGTCCCCCCCCTTTTTTTTTTTGGTCAAGGTACAAGAAATTGTTGGCTCCCATCTGCCAAGTGCATGTTGGTATCTCTCTGCTGTTTGCATTCTGCTGGGCCCTCACAGGATATGTTACAAATGAATCCACTGCTTTGCAGCTAGCCGGAATTAACAGATTGTAAAGGGTGGGGGGGGGAAAGGACCGGTAATAATGCCAGGTTCAGCAGCTGCTCTCCGGCAAGAGTGGCTGAAGAAGCCAGGCGTGAGGCCAAATACACCTGTTCTGTTTACCATTAATGAGGAGGACGAGCATCAAAAGAGCAACCATTCCAAGAGATTAAAAGGTATGCATTATTTTAACTTGGCAAGTTTGGATATCTATAGACTACATCCAGCATTGCAATGGAAGAGTACATCATGTTGCTATTCCCGGTGCTTTCTTTTTTGCACTGGCTAACCATATTAAAGGTAGGCCTCTGGCTTGTTAATTGTTGCAAGTTGCTTCTTGTCTTGATATTCATCACATTAATAAGCAGTCTTTTAGTCATGCAGCTTGTTAAAAGGAATGCTGTTAAACGAGTGATGAAATTTGTTTCTCTGTAGGAATAAGTACTTTTTTTTATTCTTTTGGCATATATTAGTAAAATGAAGGCATTAACATGGAAAAACAGGCCTTTGAGAAAAGAGAAATTTGTTCCCAGTTGTTATATCGATGGTTTTCTATGCATGAACAAATATACTTAAATAATTTGAATATTCATAAAGATCCATGTACTGGCAAAACCGCTTGGCTTCTTAGTTACTTTATGTTAGGATTCTTGACAAAATCTTGTTTCTGTAGCAATCCTGATCTCAGTTTATTCAAGTTGTTAAAAGTTTAAGATTACTAAAACTTTATATTACTTTGCCATCAGTTTTTCACCTTTTTCACCTTTGATTTGTAAATGGAACAAATTGAACAAATGAAGTTGAAGAGTATTTTTTCTTTCTTTTGCATCCTTGGTTGTGATAAATAACAGATTCTAGAAACGTGAGATGGAGATGGGACACAGGCATCAGTTTTTGGGTAGTATTTGTGAAAGTGGAAAACACCATAAACTTCAATAGCTTTGTGGACTTAGTGGTTATTTATTTTTCTTCTTCATTCAACCAGACAACTAATAGGAGTGTTTGGCTGGTTAATATTTACCGATTTAGATAAGTGCTCATGGTTATTTTAAAGTGACAGTTTATTTCATTCAGATCCTGCTCTGAATCACTAACTTCTTTAAAACATCTGTGTTAAAACATATTTTAATTTAGCTTAATTATTCCAATTTAAATATGGTAATAAGGGGTTAAAATCCTGAAGAAACTTAAGTAATGATTATTTGAAACAGTTCTCTTCCTTGTCTCTTGCTGTCTCACCCACATCTATAATATGTTTAGGAAACAGCTAGCAGCATTTATATTTTAGTCTGTTTCCTAGCCATGTTAGAATCCTACAATATTGTAAATCTAGTCTGTGCAGGTACTGTGGGAAATGGAGATCCAGTGGGCTACTTAGCAACAATGTCTTTGTGATCTTGTTTGAATTAGCACTTTCTAATTTCTAAAATACAGATTCTCTCCTGGACAAATTCCCTATTGGAGTGTCCATTAGGCACTCAAAGTTTATACGGCAGGATGTCCTGGAAAGGATAAATAATTGATTGTTGCTAATTATACAGATGAGGTCACAAAAATGTTGCAAGATAGAACATATCATTCCTCTTGTGTCCTGGGGGAAAAAAAGAGAGATTTATCAAGTTTCATTTGAATATCTAGTGTGCTTCATAATCTTCATTTGTGTTGCTGCAGTATCTTTGGGGTCTGTATATTTTTACTGTAGTTGCATAAAAGTGTGCTTCATTATTTTAGGTCAAAACTAAAATTTAATTCATTTTGCACCAAAGTTTCAGTTTACTGGGCTTGCCATATTGTGATTTCTCATTTTTTATACCTATTTTAAAGGCCTAGTAATCCATTCAGTTTTCAGGCCCTCCCTTAAATAAGTCAACTTTAGATTGATGGTAGTAATTTTCAACCCCTAAAGTTGATCACTGGTATATTATTTCTGAAGTCAGTAAGTAGCATACACATGCTATGCTTGTATTCTTGGCAACAATTTGAATAAGCTAGTCACAAGTTTGTTTTGGCTAAGAGACTTTTTATATGATGAAAGTTGGAGCAAAATGTTAAAAAGGGCTTACTTTCTTAATATTTCTCTGGAAGTTAATAGATGCAGCTTGTATTTTAGAATACTGTGGCTCCATAATATGTAAGGAACATTTATTTATTTTAGATGCCATTATTTGTGACCACAAATATTGACAGTTTGTTCTCCCAATACTGCTCTGAATTCAGAGCTACTAAGCCCTGGGAAAAACAGCTTTCTAATATTGAAAACAGCAAATAAAATGCAGGATGACTTCCCCATGAGACAGTGTATCTTCATTTCTATAACGCTACCTCCATCTGGATGACCAGAATAATGTTTATCTTACCAAATACACATTTGTTTTCCAGGCATGTTTTTAATTTTTCCAGGGGTCTTTCTGTAAATTTCAACATGCCAAACATGTGCAAATAACAACATACTTAGCTTGAAATACAGCTTAATAACAAGCTCATGCTTAACTTTTGTCATTCTTAAAAATTGTTGCTGTTTTGAAATGGATTGTAAAGAAATAGGTCCATTAAGCATGAATAAGGCTGGATAAGATCTGTATGAAAACAATAATATTGAATTTATTTTTGTTTTTTCTTTGAGATTTTTTTTAGCATAAATATCTCTTTATTCTTTGTTTGGTGCATGGCAGGGATGTCTATTATGACCACAAACACTTTAATATAATGTTTGCATGATAATGAAGATGTTTCCATCCAAAATCTTCATTCTGTAGTTCAAAAAAGATGAGAGATATTTATTTTAATAATAGCTGGACGTTTTTCAGGTTTCATTGTTGTGAAAATATGAAGGGGAAGATGTGTGATTGTTGCTCATCTTATGAAGCGTGATAGCTGTTTTTACTGCTCATCAGTTTTTGCATAAGTGCACTCTGGAGGATTGGATTCAGAGATTGGGAGAACAATTGTAGCTGTGCTCATTCAATAAAATTTGCTCCCAAATTCATGTGTAAAAAGATATAAACTAAAGAGCTTTACTCATGAAAAATAACTAAGAGAATCTTCTAGATATTGAGAAAGAATATGGGGCATGTTATGAATAGATATAGAACAAGCCATGGAAAGATTGTCTCTTCAGATTGAAATAACCAGTTGCTCAGAAAGTGGAAAGTTGGAAGCCCAGTGCATCTGAAGGGCACTAAATGGGAAAGGCCTATTTTCCATGTTTTTCACTTGACTATCCTTGTTCCAATTCAGATATGGATTATGATTGTTAGTGCAGACTTTGATGGTATTATTGGAAGAGTGCCCAACTGTGCTGGCACCTTTCTTTAACCTCTGAAGGGGTTTAGATATCTCTTTTCACAATCAGTTCTTATTCTGCACTGATACACCCATTCAGATAGCATTAACTGAATTACTCATAAAGCTCTTACTGTACCTTTCTATTCTTTAAAACTTCTCCTTCCTTTCACAACAAGGCAAAACTTGTCTTTCTAGTATGGTGTTAGTGAATTGAAATCTGCCAAAGCTTTACTTAGCAGAAAACACAGGGCTGTTCCTAATGGCCATTTCATGTCACAGGTAATTCGGCTGCCACAGCCCACAAAAACGGGCAGTGACAAATGGTTGATGTTTTCATTTTCCCCTCCTAACTGATAATGACGAAATTACTGTACCTTATAGATGCTCATTATTATGAAGGATGCCTTTGCACTGGACCTATCTGGCAAACCCTTTGAATACCTTTTGCTTAGCAGGTACCTTGGCCTTTATGGCTGCTGGAAGCCAAAGGAATGCTTGGACAGATGTCTTTTCATAGAAGTGGTTTTAGAATTTTGCAAAGGATAATTTGGGATTAATTAGAGAGAAAGTGGTGTCAGTACACCTTAAAAGAAAAGCAGTAGCATGTAAAATTCATGCAGTGTGTATAATTTACACATGTAACTACAATTAAATCAGTGGATGTACACTTTGAACCATAGTTCTAAAAGGAACATTTTAAAATGGTGAAGACAGATATTACAATTTAAGGATGTTAAAAATGGTGTGACAGCATATAATAACAGCTGCGAGATTGGTGTATGCCCAAAACTGGAAGAATGAAGATACCCCTATAGAAAGTGAAATAACAAGGAAAATATTAGTCTGTGCAGAGGTGGACAGACTAACTTTAGAAATCAAATATAAGGGTGAGAGAGAGTATTATGAAGGCTGGAATAAAGTGTATCAATGACTTGAGTCAAGGAAAAAGAAAGAAAGGGTTGATGCTTTATAGGAATGAAAGCTGAAGTTTTGTAAACTAAAGAGAATGGAATATAATGGACAAATATGAGATGATACAAATGCATGAATATAAAAGACGGTTGTAAATATGTATATAACTGTAGATAAATGGAAAATAATATGCATCTAGCACTATACTAATAATATAAGGGAAAAAGGAAATTAACTGTTGTATGGCCAAAATGATGACCAAGAAAGTTGCGCTGTGTTCAGTTGTTTTTAATGTTTATTCAATAAAATAAAAAAAAATAGTGTGACAGTTCCGTCTCAATCTTTTAAACACAAATGTAGAGATAATCCTCAATTTACAACAGTGACTGTCTTTCAAGTTGCAATGGCATTGAAAAAAACATAAAGTTTTCATCCTTGTGACCTTTGCAGCATCTCCATGGTCACAAGATCAAAATTCAGATGCTTGGCATCTGGTTCATATTTATGACAGTTGCAGTGTCCTGAGGTCATGTGATCAACTTATGAAACCTTCTGACAAGCAAAGCCAATGGGGAAGCCAGATTCACTTAACAACCATGTTACTAAGTTAACAACTGCAATGATTCACTTAACAACCATGGCAAGAAAAGCCAAAAATGGGGCCAACTCGCTTAACAAATGTTTCACTTAGCAGCATAACTTTTGGGCTCAATTATGGTCAAAACTTGAGAATTACCTGTATTATCTTTAGACCAAACTCTGAAAAAAAATGGCTTGAACTCAAGCCAACCCTTCACCCTCCAAATACTGTATAGATGCAAGCATATATATACATACCCACCCCACCCCTAACCACACTGTTTTTGTCGTTGGATTAAAATATATGTGGATTTATAAATGGTAAAGGAAAGGATGAATATAAAACATAGAAGATAGGCATGCATGTGCTGTTTGAAGAAAAAGAAAACAACCAAGACAGCCTGCCTAGGGGTAAGGTAGGGCAGGATTAGTGCTCATGCACATCCTTGGCATAAGCAACAACCTGCTGATCAGGTAAACATTTCCAGAGAATTGAACCATTTTCTGGAAACTCAAAGGAAGTCAAATATTATTTCCTGCACTGAGATAATTGTGTGCAGATCATTTGATTGCCATAGCTCTTTTGAGATTGAGCATTAATTGCTGAATTGTCTTCCAACTCCAAAAGTCTACGACAGAGCATATGAGATTTGTCAGTCTTGGTTTAAAATATAGCAGTGCACAAAAACAGATGGGATCATTTCTTAAAACACTACAAATCAAGTTCTGTTGAATATGATGGAGCTTTTCCTTTTGTGTGATGGTATAAGATTCATCTCTAAAACACATCCTTAGGCAAGGCTGTACATCTCAGTTTTTTAAAAATAAACAGCATGAAGAAAATTGACGATAAGCAGATATATTTTATAATTGCATTATGCTAATATGAAGCAACAGGAGGAATGCAAAGCAAATTTGAGTAATTGAGGAATGGCATTAAGGCAAATAAGGCTGTTACAAAATAAGGATCACAATTAGCACTGGTATATTCAGTCCAGGATAGAATAAGTTATGCAATTTTGGCTTATGATGTGATTGAATCTTTGGTTCAGCCTTCAATCTTGCAGTTGATCCATATCCGTTTTACTCAAGTTTCCTTTTCTTTTGTTTAGAAACAAAAAGATTTGCAAGAGTCCTGGTACTGTATTTATTTCCATCTTGTATCAGTCATCATTCAGGAGCCCACAGATATGCAAATAGGTGGCTGACAGCACCTGAAAATAAAACAAAACAGATAAGACCTCATGCTGAATGAGGATGCAGGGCCATCTGGGTTGTTTTTCATGCTTCATCCATTAAGATCATGTGGTTTGAAAGCTATTAGCAAAACTTCAGAAAAATATTACTCCATTTTGAAGCACAAATTTTCACCCGCCATTAAAATATAAAAAAGGGAAATACATGTATTTGCAACATTATCAGATTCCGAGTAACACATCTTCCAAAAAGCAGAACTCTGAGGCAGGTAGATTCCTCAGAGAACTTGTTTATTGGATACAACATATTGGCACAGCTAGTGAAAACCAACCCTCAAATTCCTGTAGTTTTCCCTCTAATTAAAAGGGAAAACATTTCCCTACCCAAATGTCACCAGTCACATTGTCCAATGAAAGTAGCTGGGAGGCTGCTTGGTCACTCCTCTCTTCCCTTTCTTGCCACCTGTTGGGATGACCTTGGTTCCCACAAAAAAACTCTTGTTTTGACTGGTAGCCTGTCTATCTACTTCCCCCTTCCCCCATTTAAAGTTTGTGGCAACTATGAGGCAGGAAAAGATGGCCTCAGCCAGGTTTGCTTCAGAATTGACACATTGCTTTCTTTTGTATTGGCAGAAGGAATTGTCTATTGGACAAAATCTAGCATGAATAACATATGAACAGATCCTGAGCTGTGCAAAAAAAAAAAAAAAAAGAGGGCGTAACAGGAGCGAGTCAGCATTTATTTCATTATCTCTGATTGCTGTTACTTTGCTTCAGCATGGAATGATAGACCTTGAATTGGGCTATTTGTTTCAAAATTTCTTTTTGATTTAAGACATTTCAAGGACAAGCTAATTGTATCAAACTTGAGTGACTTGAGGCATTATCTGACTAATAACAGTGCTTTATCAAGTAGCTAAACCACAGCAAGAAAAAGGTACACATTTGTGGTTCACATGTGGAAGTAAACAAAGTTAGATACTTAACTGATTGGTACTGCACTCCAAGAATTGGGGTGATTTTTCAAGGCTTTTCAAAATACTAGTTCACATCATACTCTTTTTCAAAATGTAAATTGGCTAATTAATATTGGTGGATGGGAGAGAGATCCTATGCTATGAACTGAATAAGATATCTATCTATGTGCAGCAGTGACTGCAACATTTAGAAATAGTGTTGCTATCTGTAGATGTATTTTCATACATTTGCTACAAAAGTGTGACCAAAGGTAATAAAATTTAGCCTTGGGAAGCTGTCAGAAACAAGTATTTAGAGCAAAAAAGAAGCTTAGGTCAGAAAGAAGAAATATTTTCAAGACAAAGCAATATCCCAAGACAGGGCTGTCAGGTCATCTACAAAATCAATCCATTTTACAAATAAAACAAATGAGCAATGCAAGTCATACCTCTTAAAAAAGTGAGCCCTAATAAAGATGAATAACTTTAATATTCTTAGTATTTGGGAGTGAGAGAGCCAGTGTAGAATAACCAGGTTAAAACTGGGAGCATGAAACTTAGTTGAGTGGCTTTGGGTCATTCAAGCCATGAGCACTGGCGGTGCAATGGTTAAAGTGCAGTATGGCAGGCAAACTCTGTTCACAGTTTGGGGTTTGATCCTGACAGCCAGGGCTCAAGGTTGAACTCAGCCTTCCATCCTTCCAAGGTTGGTAAAATGAGGATCCAGATTGTTAGGAGCAATATTCAAATAATGCTTTTTCATTGTAAACTTCCCAGAGCATGCTGTAAAGCACTATGGGGCAGTATATAAGTATAAACGCTATTGCTATTCACTCTCTCTCAGCTCTAGGAAGGAGGCAATGACAAACCACTTCTAAAATCTCAATGAGAAAACTTTAGGGGTTGGTTCAAGCAGTGGCCAAGAGTCAAGACAGACTCAAAGCTTCCCATGCTCTTAAAGCTTGAGTAGGAATGGCTTCACAAATTTAAAAACTTTTCTAACCCGCAGCTAGGCAACAGAAAGTCCAATGCAAATATGGATGGTTATTTACTTATTTCTTGTTTGTCTTTCTGTGTTTTATTTTTTAAAATAACATTTTCAGAATTTCTTTCAAGGGGAGGCAATTAAGCAATGTCCTTTCTCATTCTGTGCCATATTGTTTTGATGAATAAGAAAAAAGGACTTGGATCGGTCTTCACTTTACATGGCTCACCTTCGCAGTTAGAGGAAGTGGATATGGCTAGTCTAGTGAAGAGAAGGACCAGGGGAGACATGATAGCAGTCTTCTAATATTTGAAGGACTGCCACAGAGAGAAAAGGGTCATGCTATTTTCTAAAGCACCTGTAGGCCAGACAAGGAATAATGGATGGAAATGAACAAAGAGAAATTTAACCTGGAAATAAAGAGAAGTTTTCTGACAGTGAGAACAATCAACCAGTGGAACAGTTGAATGACTCCAGTATTGCTCCCACCTATGAGAAAATATACTGGTGAGATTCAAATTCTTTTACTACTGGTTTTGTGGGCATGGCTCGGTGGATGTGGCAGAGGAAGGATATGTAAAATCTTCAGTCAGAGGTGGAATTTTTCGGTTCTCCGAACTACTCAAAATGTCTGCTACTGGTTCTCCAAAACTGGTCAGAACCTGCTGTTAGAAGTAAGAATTCCAATCCTTAGCAATCAACATTTAATTTTTAGGCATCTAATACATGTATTACCCTACATGTGAGCCACAACAAATCTGTTCTTTTTCAGTGTGGTTTAGTTGCTTGGAAACATTTAAACTGAAGTTCCTGCTTTAACTGAAAACAGATAAAATCCAGCAACTAGAATTTATTTGGATACAAGAAAAGCCTTTCATATGGTTTCCAGGCTGTTTTTAAAGCAGGCAATAATTTATTAGGGGCTTCCTAACAGCTTTATATTTTGAATTGATAGGATTTCTTCAACTCCTGACTCATAGGTAATTATTAATGCATTCTCCTTGATGCGGTCATGGCAATACCAAGAATGCCTTCTCTCTTCTTTCTCTTGTTTTAAATAAGGTTTAAAATCACTTCCCAGCATAATGAGAAAATCTGGAACTCTCTCTTGCTTGTGTAGTTAGTTGGACTGGATGAGGTCCCTTCCAACTCTGTTATTCTATGTTCTAATAGAGGGGAACAAATAACAAATTACTCCATTATATGCTGATATTTGATTTCTTTATCAATAGACTGGAAAAAATCTACTCTAATACTATCTCCTTATTACATAAGGAGATCCTTATTACTTTGGGATCCTGTTTGTTTATATTATAAAGTGAACTAGACTTGATATACTGGATCATAGTAACAATCTAGAAAAGAGGCAAGCCTTCAATTTTAGGGTATGTTTTTGACTTCTTTATCTTGGTATGAGAACAGCCAGAAGCCCTTCTCAACTGGTAGAATTTAATTTATCCCATCTTTACCCTGATAAATGAGCTAGAAAGATGGTCTAGAAATCCTTTAGGATAAGATAAATATGATTAATATAACTTTAAAGTTATAGTTTGACTCTAGTTCCTATATTTATCCCATTATATTATTTCATATAAATGTGTAGGAAAAAATTACCCCATTATATTATTTTATACAAACGTATAGGACAGTGGTTCCCAAACTTTTTCAGTACACCGCCCCCTTGGTGCTACAAACTCATCCTCAATGCCCCCCACCCAGGGGTGTGATTCAAATTTCTATGGGCATGGCCTAATTTGAGGGTGTGGTTTGCGGGTGGGTGGATGGTGGTTTGCTGATCACATGACTGGGTGGGTGTGGCTTTCTGATCACATGACTGGTGGTGTGTCTTGCTGGTCACGTGACTGGGTGGGTGTGGCCAGGTGACTGGCAAACCAAATACAAGTGGTCCTCACTTAATGGCCGGTTGCTTAACAAGTGTTCTAATTTATGACTGGCCTCCCCAGAACTACTTGACCTGTTTTTGGAGTTTGGACAGCCACGCACACACATATACACATACTCCCTTCCAACCCTGCTGAAGCAGGTCATTGGACTAGAATCGGCAAAGCATTTCTGTTTAGATTCTAGTAGTGAATAAAATCTAATCAGAGATGCTTTGCTGATTCTTGTTGATTTGTTTTATTTGTATTTCTTTATTTTATGTTTCTGAATTGCACTGACATGTGTGTCCCTTCTTGTGCACAACCCAGAAGCTTTTGTGATTCTTTGCAGCAAAAATTACTGACCTCTGGCTTTGCTCTACTTTTCAAAAATGCAGGCACTGCCACGTTCTAGGTGCCGGTCTCACTGAGCCCACTGCACTGGAGGGACCTGCCCAAGCAAGTCCGAGCAGTGCACCAAATCAATGGGGTGAGCCTGGGTGAGGGAAAGAGAGAGAGAGAAAAGAAAGAGTAAGAAGGAAGAAAAGAAAGAGAAAAGGGAAAGAAAGAAAAAGGGACAAAGAAAGGGGTGATGGAGGGATGGAGGGGGGAAGGGGAGAGAGGGAGAGCATCAGATTGAAATGAGGCCTAGTTTAAAGATCCTTTTCACATTGAAACAACTTTGCCAGCATCTTTGCCAGCACATTGAAACATCTTTGGCTTCTATTAATTAAAGGTTTTGTGGACAA
This sequence comes from Hydrophis major, assembly GCA_033807585.1. NCBI lineage: Eukaryota > Metazoa > Chordata > Lepidosauria > Squamata > Elapidae > Hydrophis > Hydrophis major. The sequence goes on along the minus strand of CM066328.1, from coordinate 321,679,320 downwards.
AACATGGCCAAGACTATCAGAAAGCTCTCACATTTTGTTGAGGTTTTAAACAGGATCCATTGGACCAGATCTCCATCCTAAAAAATTACTTTTCCCCAATGTATTACAGTGTCAATTCTGAAGAAGGCAAAACCAAAATGTATTGGTAAATTACAAGGAGAACACACACACACACACACACACACACACACACACACACACACACACAACCTTCTAACCCTGCTGGAGCAGGTGATTGGACTAGAATAGATATCTCCTTATCTTTCTCCTCCCTCCCTCCTTCCTTCTTTATTTCTTTTTCTTTCTTTCCCTTTTTCTCTTTCTCTTCTCTCTTTCTCTCTCTCTCTTTCTCTCTCTTTCTCGCTCTTTCCCTCTCTCAGGCTCACCCCATTGACTTCGTGCACAGCTCTGTTTGGACTTGCTTGGGCAGGTGCCGCTGGTACAAGAGGCTCAATGGGGTGGACCTGCAGGGCCTCACCCCAAACGTGGCGGTGGCAAGATGTTTGAAAAGGAAAGGAAAGCCACTCTGGCATTGCTCTCCTTTCCCAATGCTGCATTTGGGGCGAGGCCCCGTGGGATCAACCCACTGAGCCTTTTGCACCGGAGCACGCAAATCAATGGGGTCATCCTGCGGGGGGTTGCCTCGAACATGGCGGCGGTGGAATTTTTTCTCACCCCTGAATTGTGCCCTGCCGCTCACCTCCAGCAGCCCACTGCCTCCTCTTAGCACCCCCCTGCCAACCCCTTGCCTCTCAGCGCCCCCTAAGGCATCCCACCGCCACTCAGGGGCGGTATCGCCCACTTTGGGAACCATTGTTATAGGACATTGAAGGAATTTCGCTAGCAGGATGTTCTAAAAGATTTTTGATTACCTGTTGAGAAAGATAGATTTGATTTTCCACCAGTTGAAGTTTATCATAGGACATTTATCATAGCCTTGAACATTTCAGAATTGAGTTCTTTGAACTCAATTTGAGAAATACTATCTTATTCCAAAGCAATTGTGGCTAATTTAATTTTAAGATCCTTCTTAATGGAGGGATCAATATCTGCCCTTAATTCTGCAAGACTTATATGAACATTTTGGATTGCAGATACAATATAGACTCATTTACTCATGAAAAGTTATATAATGGGATGGTATTGGTTTAAAAATAGCTTCTACATCAGTTATCGCTGTGTATCTCTCTAACTTTTTCTTTAAGATGTCATACAAGATTATTTTGTGTTTTTGCCATAAACACAGATGTAAATTCTTTGTGTAGTTGAAGTAATGAGGAAAAGAAGGCGCAATTGAGATTATCTGTTAAGCTTATTAGAGAGGTGTTGAAAAAATCAGTAGGATAAATATTTAAATATTTTATTAGGTATCAGGAGGTTTGGGGTTTTTTGATCAGGAAAATTATGATTTCGTTACGTTTCTGTTCTTGATTTTGTACATCTAATCAGTTTTAAACAGTAATAAAGCATGGAATTTTTTTCTCAAAAACTAAGTATAGTTTTATATAAAATCAACTATAAGCTCATGTCGTTTTAGAGTTAGCTTAAAATACACAGTACTGAAGCTTTTTTGAAAAGAAACTCATTGTTTCATTCTTTCACTCATTCTTTCTCAATTCCTCATTGCCTGCATTTATTCTTAGAAGGATTTTGACAAGAAATTCACAATATCATAGATACAATTCACAGGCTACTATATATAAACAAGGAGCAAACTCCACACTTATTAACACTGATGATTTTAATGCCTTGTTGAAATAACTTTGTACTATTTTCTCACAGTAATTAAAAACAGCCTCATGTACCTAGTGAAATGTATGCAAGCAAGCAACCAAACTCAAAGCACCAAAGACTCCATACAGTTTACCCCTGAACTATACATGTTCATTTCTATTGGAATTCACAATCATATGGCCAATTCTCAGATTCTCTTTGAGCCTTAATAGTATCTGAAATAGAAAAGTTTAAAAATACCTAAAAGGGAGGGTGAATATACTGTACTATTCTATAATACTGTTGGAAGTAGTTTCCAAGCAATATTGTCTACATAACATAACTCTGATAAAATATGTTGGTGTATATTTGGTCTGCATGTAAAGGAGTTCACAAAGGCCTGGCAGATGTTCCTGTTGAATCAGTCTGGTTTTAGATTTGGAACTAAGGAAATTGTTCACTGAGTTTTGTTATAAGGTTGAAATTTCAAATAACTAGAGAATTGTAGATCAGAAAGGTTGGCAGTTCGGCAGTTTGAATCCCTAGTGCCAAGTAACGGAGTGAGCTCCTGTTACTTATCCTAGCTTCTGCCAACCTTAGCAGTTTGAAGTCATGTAAAAATGCAAGTAGAAAAACAGGGACCACTTTGGTGGGAAGGTAACGGCATTCTGTGCGCCTTTGGTGTTTAGTCATGCCAGCCACATGACCACGGAGATGTCTTTGGATAGCGCTGGTTCTTCGGCTTTGTAACGGAGATGAGCACCACCCCCTAGAGCCGGAAATGACTATCACGTATATGCGAGGGGAAACCTTTACTTTTACCTTTACAGAATTGTAAAAAATATTATTTATGTATAGTTAAAACTTAATATGACACATGTAGGAAATAGAAAGAGCATACTTATCACAGTATGCAAAAGAAGATAATACATAGCTGTCTTCTGAGTTCACATTATTACTGTAGTTACCATGTTATGTGCCAGACGTAGTCGCTGACATTTTTCTAAGGCTTTTCAGTAATATAATTAAGAGGTTCCCAGTCTGAGTTCAGGCTATTTGTGGGTAGAAATAGCTGAAGCTATCAATGTTATAATTGGTCCTGGTTATTAAAGTTATGTGCAATGGCAATGACAATCTGACATCTAAGAACCCTCCAAAATCCCATACTTGGCTCCATTTAGGAAGTGCCACGCCAATCAGTTCCTGATATGACAACTGCCCAGAAAGAGGTTTTCCACCTTCACAGGTATAGCTACTGTATCTTACGCAATCTAACAAAGTCTAGAAGTCTGTCAGTTCCATCACCTTTCCTGGTTCATATGAAAAAGGAGTTCTACTGTAGAATTTTGCTTCTGAGAATAACATATTTAACATTTTTGAAGCAAGGTTCAATTTTAACATTCCTATGGGAAATCTCTCCTAAATTTGGTGAAGATTTCCTCTTGATTAATGGGTATAGATTTTTTAAGATGTAGAGTGTGAGTATATGTGACGAATTCCTAGTGAATGTTAAGAGTGCAAATATAAATAGGAATGAGCTGAACAATTGGGATGCCATTTATTTATTTTCTTCTCTTCCTGTCTAGCATCAGCAACAGTGGATTATGCAAAATAATCAGCATAATCAAATGTAGAATAATGTGTTGCTTGATATAGCAGGTATTCCCACTGACTTATTGTTATGTACATATGATATGTATCATCATGTACAATCACTTGCCTAAAACATTTACTTGAAATTTACTTTTCTACGGTATTTAAAAAAAAACAACCCTCCAAGTAGCTACAAAATAAAATCATGATTAAAGATAAGACATTAACTTTCCACCAAGAACAATAATGCATATCAAAAATGAGGAAACTGATTACTACCTTAAATCAATTATCTCTTAAAAGCTCAACAATAAAGCTTGTTACTCTTTCTGATGTTTCCTGATCACATCAGTTAATTGTAGTGCTTGCTCATTCTTTTATTAATACTTAACTGGGTTCCTTGTATTTTTTTTTTGTATGTGTAATATTGTACATCTACAATCCTGTCATCTGCTAATATATCTATCTATCGTTATAATAATTGATAAACAAATTCTACATGGCATTTTTGGCAAGTTTAAAAAAAATCTCATGAACAGAAACAACCTCATTCTCTGTAGAACTGCTGCGAGCATCCAGAGAGTGGGATGTGCTCTAGTCTTCACTCTTACAGGCTGAGCTATAATTGAGGAACGCTCCTCCTCCTCCACGTGACTCCTCCATGCGTTCCCCAGTTTTAGCTCAGCCTTTAAGAGAGACAGGCAGCTAATTCGATCGTTCCTTGGCTGTTTCAGGTTTCTTCTGCTTTGTGGTTCAGGTTTGCTTTTCTCCTCATCTCCTTGTCCCTGTGCTTATTGGTGTGGTCCCAAATTAATTTGGAGAGCGATTTCGCCCTCAGGGGGGAGATACGGGGTTCGGAGCCTTTTGTCCCCCCCACCCCCCCTCCTTTCTTCCTCTGCCTCGTTCCAAGCGTGCCTTTCCAAGCCGCTTGACCCTGCGCTATTTTTAGTGCCCAATTGTGTCTTCCCCCCGTGAACGCCTTTAGAGGAAAGACCTTTCCTCTCCCGGCCCTACCTTTTTTTTCTTTTTTTGAGCTACATTGGGCTGGTGCATCTCTGGGCTGTTCGCGCCGAGCCGGGCGGCCATTTTGGGCACACCTCATGGCCGGCGCCACTTTGAATTGATTTAATTATTGGTTTTAAGGGCTGCGAGGATTTTTATAGGCCCATAGCAGGACCGGCAGGCCGCGTGGAGCCCCTTTCTTGTTGGAGAACACTTGGTTCCATGCCCTGTTGTCTCTCCTTGCTAGATATCATTGGCTTTTTTCCTTGCCCGCAGCTCGCTCAGAGGCGCAGGCACGTACTTCCCATTGTTGCTGGGAGGCTGCCTAAAGAGGCCTTCTTTTTCCTTCTGTTTTTATATAGTTTCTCTCTGGCCTCAGCATTCTTTTGGCTTGTTTTGGATATTAGGTTTAATTAGATAGTAGATTATTATTACTATTTCCTTTCAGATTAATTGATCCTTTTTCCTTTTTTGGGCCCAGCTCCCACAAAAAAATAAAAATAAAAGTTAATAAAAATAAAAATAAATAAAAATAAATAAATAAATAAAAATTTTGTTCCAAAAGGGGGACGTGACCCAACTTTAGGAAAACCGGTTTACGTGGTAGGCCGAACTCCTAGGTGTGCCAACCGCCTTTTTTTTTTTTTTTTTGCTGCCTAATATTCCTTGGCATCATGGCAGAGGGCAATCCAAGTGGCTCTTCTCTGAAGGCCAAGTCAAAGACACACTATTTACGCAAAAGGGACAAGGACTCTTCCAGTGCCTCTCAAAGAGATGCCTTAAGGCGCCATAAGGCCCTGGAAAAGGAGTTTAGCAAACGGTCTAAAGATGCACATTCTGTAATCCCTGCCACACCTTCTACCTCTGCTCAATCCCCTCCCCTGTCAAATCAGTCTTCTCCCTCCAGGTGCAGTACAACCGCCCGAAGCCGCCAGCCCTCTTGTATGCCTGAAGCGACTTTCACTCTAACCGCTGCAGGCCTACATCCTGAAGATCCGGCTTCAACCATCATTCCGGATAGTCTGAAAGAATGCATGCAGCTTGCCATCGGTCAAGGTATAGCTGAGGGAATGCAATAGATGTCCACACCGGGTTCTCGAGGGATGACACCCGAGGTCGAGTCTCTATCTGGAAGATCTTTCTCCAGGCCAACATCTCAGCATGGTCAGGTACCTGCCCAAATGGAAGCCCTGTTCCCAGAGGGGGAGGAGACCCAGGAAGAGGAGGAAGTGGGCTTCGAGCCCTTCGGGGAAGAAGAAGAAGGTTCTGATAAAGGGTCCGTGCAATATTCCGAACCCTTTTTTGAGGTAGACCCCATGAAGGGGGAAATGTCAGAAGATGAGGGCATTTCCCCCGAGCAACCGGCTTTGGTGGGCCTTTTTAAGCCTCATTTGTTTAAATCCTTGTTATTTAAGGCAAGAAATGTTTCAGGTCTGACCTCGCAATCTCCCTCTGAGCCTCCTCCATCGAACCCAGGGGGTCCAGAGGATCTAATATTCAGACAACCGGTTGTGGAAACAGAGGTTATTCCGACCCCCCCAATTTTTTCCGATTTGGTCGCGAGACAATTGGCTTCGGTGGGTCCCTCTCCCACCCCCTCTAGCCAGGACAAGAGGTTGTTTAACCTTGACCCGGATTTCTCTGCCATGCTAGACACCCCGGAGGTAGATGATCCGATCGTGAGACTAGCCTCTTCTTCCAACCCCACTGATGTGCTGGAGGCGCTGAAGCCAGAGGACAAGCGAGCAGAGATGGTGCTCCGGCGAGCGCACCAATCTGATGCTTGGGCCATCCGGTCAGCCACAGCCACGTCCTTTTTCACCCGATTCTCCATCAGGTGGCTCAGACAACTGAAGCAGCATGTCCCCCCGGCTAACACCAGGGCCCATCAGGACATTGCAAAGATCACGGCCGCGGCGGAATTTGCAACTGACGCCACTTTTCATTCTGTAAAGTTTTCATCCCGGGCCATCTCCTCGCACGTAACTGCCAGCAGATTGCTTTGGCTTCGGCACTGGCAGGCCAACATTAAAAATAAGTCCAAGTTTGCTTCAACTCCCTTATCGGGGGGGCAAACTGTTTGGGCCTGCTCTTGAACCATTGCTAATGGAAACTAGGAACAAGAAGAAGTTCCTCCCTTCTCTTTTTCGTAGGCAAGAGACCAGAGGGTCCCAGCCCTTTCAGAGGGGCTCCTTTCGCTCCTCCTTCCAGCCATCCTTCACCCCTAGATATCAGGGCTCCCCGTCATTCCGGTCATCCTATCAAGACCAGGGTGATTCAGGAAACAGAAACAAGAGAGGAGGCAACTACAGAAGGCCCTTCAGGGGTGCCGGAAACAGGGCGTCCTGCCGACCCAGATAGATTTACAGCTTCTTACCCCATAGGCGGTCGCCTCAGGCATTTTGCCGCCCAGTGGGAGGAATCCACTTCAGATGCCTGGGTCAGGAACACTGTTTATTTTGGTCTCTCCCTTCAGTTCCACACTCCCCCCCCCCCGAACACTTCATGGTCTCTCCCATCTCTAGAGACCCGACTAAGCGGACCCTTATGGCATCCGCTATCCAACATCTGGCTGATATTAGGGCCATCCAACCTGTACCGCCCTCGCAGTGGGGAAGGGGGTTCTATTCCCTCCTATTCTTGGTGCCCAAGCACTCCGGGGGTTGGAGGCCCATTTTAGATCTAAAGAGGCTCAATTGATATATCATCCACCATAGGTTCAAAATGCATACTCTCCAATTGATTTTACAGGGTGTCAGGGAAGGGGACTGGCTTACATCTGTTGACCTCTCTGAGGCTTTCCTCCATATCCCCATCTGTCCTTCGTATTCCAAGTATTTGAGGTTCTGCTATAACAATCAGCACTTCTAGTATGTAGCCCTTCCCTTTGGCCTCATCTCAGCCACAAGGACCTTCACTAAGGTGTTGGCAGCTCTGGCAGCCCACCTTAGGCAATTCTCCATCTGCGTCCACTGCTACCTTGACGATATTGTTATTGTAGCCCATTCCCAACATCAAGCCGAGAGTGATACTAACACTACGCTAAGCACCTCTTGGTGCTTCAGGCTCACGGCTTCTTAGTGAACTTGGAGAAGAGTCAGCTTAACCCTTCCACCCGTATAGCCCACAGGGGCTGTGATTGATTCTGTTAAAGGAAGGGTTTTCCTCTCGCACGAGAGACTCAGTAGTATCGCACAGCTATCAGGGCTATCAGACGGACTGGAAAAGCATCTTTGCTCAACTTATCCAAATTACTTGGAAAGCTGGTTTCTTGCATATCAATTATCACATGGGCACGTTTGCATTCCAGATCTTTGCAGTGGTTCCTCCTGCCGTACCAGCGTTCCGGAAGGAGCACCTCAGGCCTTGTGGTGAAAGTGCCTCCAAGGGTCCTCGCTTCCCTCCTATGGTGGACACGACCCTCTACCAACAGAGGTCATCTATTCAAGGAGCCCCAAAGGGTCACTCTCACAACAGATGCAAGCCTTTCCGGATGGGGGGCCCATCTGCAGTCCCTCTTGGCCCAGGGAGTTTGGTCACCTACGGAGCGGAGCTGCAGCATCAACTGGCTGGAGCTTCACACAGTGTACCTGGCCCTGCGAGCTTTCCTCCCTCAGGTGAGAGGGCGCCACATACTGGTCCTAACAGACAACACTACAACCAAGGCCCACATCAACCATCAAGGGGCACCCATTCCATCCTCCTCATGAGGGAGGCCGAGCGGCTGTGTCGGTGGGCAGAGGTGCACCTTTTATCCATCAGAGCAGAGCACATCTCAGGGGTCTCCAATGTTCAAGCAGACTGGCTGAGCAGGGCCATGCTGGACCAAGCAGAATGGCGCCTGCACCCACCCCTGTTCAGGGAGGCAGCAGCCATGTTCGGTCAGCCTCTGGTAGATCTGTTTGCATCTCCGCTCAATGCACAGACCCCAAGATTCTTCTCTCGTTATCCCACCAACGGAGCAGAGAACCACGATGCCCTGCATTGCCCCTGGCCCCCTGGGCTTCTGTATGCCTTTTCCCCCCTTCCGTTGATCCCCAGGGTGATTCAGAAACTGATATTAGAAAGGGTAGAGATTCTCATGGTGGCACCATATTGGCCCAGGAGACCGTGGTTTGCAGATCTTCGCAATCTGTCGGTAGCTCCACTGTGGAGGATCCCACTAGACCGAATCTCTCTGTCACAAGGCCCTCTGCTTCACCCAGACCCACAGTGGCTTCAGTTAGCCATCTGGAGGTTGAGTGGGAAAGGCTGAGAGAGGAGGTGTTGTCGGCCCAGGTCATTAATACCATCCTGGCTGCTAGGCGGCCTTCTACTACTCGCATTTATGATGCAACCTGGAGCAGTTTCTGTAAGTGATGCCATGAATCCTTCATCAATCCACGTTCTCCTTCAATTGCACAAATCCTGGCCTTTCTACAAGATGGCCTAGATGGAGGCCTCTCACCCAACACTTTGAGAAGACAGGTCGTGGCCCTGTCAACGGTGATTGCTGGCAGCTCTTCCGACCCTCTTTCCCACCACCTTCGAATCAAGGCCTTTCTTAGAGGGGCTTCCAATTTGCACCCCCCAGTGGTTCATAGGTACCCGACATGGGACCTTAATAAGGTTCTTATGGCGTTGACCAAACCTCCTTTTGAGCCTCTCAGGGAGGCGCCTCTTCAGTTTCTCACCTTTAAAGTGGTGTTTCTCGTGGCAATAACCTCTGCTAGAAGTATATCTGAAATAGCAGCTCTATCCGTGAGAAAGGATCTGTGTATTTTTCACACTGATCGGGTGGTTCTGAGACCTGACCCTGCTTTTATGCCAAAAATCAACTCGGCATTCCACAGGGCACAGGAATTGGTCCTACCTAATTTCTGTCCAAAGCCTTTGCACGAAAGAGAACGACAGTGGCACACCCTCGATGTTTGAAGGGCTCTACGTATATACATCTATCGCATGCAGTCCATTAGGAAATCAGAGTCTCTGTTCCTGTACTTTCAGCCAAAGACGCTAGGCTGTAAGGTATCCCCATCTACGGTGGGCCGATGGATTAGAGCCACCATATCCAAGGCCTATTTAGTTCAAGCTCTTCCAGTCCCCAGTGGGATAATTTCTCACTCCACCAGGAGTGCAGCTACCTCGGTAGCCTGAGCTACTCAGGCTTCTATTCATGACATCTGCCGGGCGGCTACCTGGGCTTCCCCGTCTCCCTTTATACGTCACTATAGAATTGATGCTTACGCTTCAGCTGAGGCACCCTTTGGCAGGAGAATCCTGCAGCAAGTGGCGAGAGAACCAAAGGAGATTCCGACCCAGACGGAGTCCCCCCCGTAGGACAGCCATGCTTTGGTATGTCCCACTCTCTGGATGCTCGCAGCAGTTCTACGGAGAATGGGCGTTGGTACTAACCTGACACGCCTCTTCTCATGGAACTGCGTAGAGCATCCAGCCTCACCCTAATTCGTCCGTCTGGTGGGGAATCCTGTTTTGGCCAATGATATTTATTGTTTATAGTTGAGATTTGTATAATAGTTCAGTTTAGAGGATTGTTGCTGTCCTCTCGTCTTCGTAAAACTGGGAAATGCGTGGAGGAGGAGGAGCGTTCCTCAATTATAGCTCAGCCTGTAAGAGTGAAGACTAGAGCATATCCCACTCTCTGGATGCTCTACGCAGTTCCACGAGAAGAGGCGTGTCAGGTAAGTACCAACGCCCATTCTTTCTGTGCTTTTTACCTCAGTTAAAATCTACTGTGGTAAAAAAGCAAAGAAAATCCTTGCCTATTAACAGGGCTGGGCATTTTTGCTTTCAGCACTTCCTTGGACTTTAATTTATCTTTTTTATGGCAGTCAATCCACAGTTAGTTTTATAGATGAATAACTATTCTTGGCCACCTGCCTTCTTATTTTGATATAAATTGGAAATTTAAACCCTGTTCATATGAGCTTAACATGCAAAGTACAATGTGTTTTATGTTTCCAGATCGTTTGGAAATGCTATACTGAGTAAAGAAATGCACACTCATTGAAAACTAATTGACCTTTCTATTTTAAAGAAGGCTGGCCTTAATCTTGTTTTACATGTAGAGCTTTGATGAGTATCTACACTATCAATTAGGTTTTTTTCATATAGCTCAAAACTATAGCTCAGACAAGAACTGCACAGTGCAGTATTAATATTATACATACAATTAAAACTATTTTGTTTCTAAATAGAAACACATTAGCCTGACAGCTCTTTAGAAAATAAACTGTAATTGTAAAGCACTTTAAACATTAGGTAGAATGATTTCTTTCACTGACATATTGTACTTGATGGAACAAGTATACTGGAATCAAATAGCACCCCTTGAACTTAATAGGGAATTTAACCATATTTTAAAGAATACTATATATTTGACAATCTACTATTTTAACGCCCTGTGGTTTGGGGAGTGGTTATCCAGGGCATTAAGAAGGAAACAGGTTTGGGAAGTCTCATGTGTAGGTTAAGTCTCATGTGTAGGCTAGGGTGAGGTTTGGAGTCTAAATGCAAAATTGACATGATTGAACAAACATTTCCATCTGAAATCTGTGGTTTGGAACAGTGGTGGGATTCATTATTATTTTTTATACCAGTTCTGTGGACATAGCTTGGTGGACGTGGCAGGGGAAGGATACTGTAAAATCTCCAGTCAGAGATAGTATTTGCCGGTTCTCCGAACTGCTCAAAATTTCCGCTACCAATTGTCCAGAACTGGTCAGAACCTGCTGAATACCACATCTGGTTTGGAAGCAAAAAATATGGTATGCTCAGCATGATGGCGATTGTTAATTTATTAGTTTCATACAGTGCCAATGGCTGGCAGATATTTTGGGAACCGCAAAGTCCTCAGATAAATTTGTCAATGTGTGGGAAAAACCAAGTTGTAGTTTTGGGGCAAATGAATGACTAGCATTGCTATGCTGCTGAATTACTCTCTCTGTTTAAATAAATTATATATTAATATATTGCTTTTAGTTCAGCTTGTTTTTTTCCCTTCTCTCCAGAGGTGGTATTCAGCAGGTTCTGACCAGTTCTATAGAACTGGTAGCAGAAATTTTGAGTACTTCAGAGAATCGGCAAATACTACCTCTGACTGGCCCCCATCTATTCTCTGTCTTCCAAGTCCCAACTGATCGGCTGGGTCTTCTTTTGTTGCCCTGCAGAGGAGAACGGAGCTGGAAAGCAGGTTAGCTGGGTGAGGAGGGAATGGGGATTTTGCAGTAACCTTCTACCAGGAGTGGGGTGGGAATGGGGATTTTACAGTATCTTTCTCCTGCCATGCCCACCAAGCCAGGTCATGCCCACCAAGCCACGCCCATAGAACCGGTAATAAAAATGTTTGAATCCCACCACTCTCCGTCTCAGAAATAAAATTACAGGACAGAGTTTTGAAGCTGTAACAGAAACAAACTCTCATGAGTATTTCTTTAAGGATATTTTGTGATCATTTACTTAGAAGTGTATTTCGAGAGAATCAAATTTGTGTTTTGCTTGGAAACCTAGCTTAAAAATGGGAATGGACAACTGACTACCAGCCCTCTTTCTGTTTTATTAAGAGTTGCTATAGTGAGGATCACTTGCATGGGTTGTTCCCAGCCAGAACAGAACGTTAGACAATATTTCTCAAAATTAGTCAAGAATCTTCCAACAGTGTTAAATCTTGAGTCAAATGACAACTGGTTAGAAGATGTTTTCACATTATTTGGGGAAAGATGTAAAATCTCAGCACCAGCTGATCCTGTAGAATAAGGGATGAAGCTTATATTCTAAGGCTCTCTTAGTTGTCACACCCAAGCTTCTACCTCTTGTTTTGAGGGCAGTAACTTGGTAGTTCCTGCTGCCAGCACCATCTTTAGGGGATGTTTTACCAGGCACCCACCTTCTAAACCTAAACATCCTGTGCTGCCTCTCTAATGACTAAAACATAAGTTGTTGTTTTTTTAATGTAAGTCTATCCAGTCATTTCCTGGCCTTATAGTATGAAGGCATACGACTAGAGGTTTCAACCCTTCCAAACAAAGTTACAAGTGATAAAATCAGAGGGGTTTCCTTTTTAAAGAAAGGAAGGCAAAAGAAATAATTGTTTTTAATTTGATATATTGAAATGACAACTTTCCTTATTGGTAAAGTAAATACAGAGCTGTACAAACCACTAGAAGAACAGCAGTTTTGAAGAGAAAATTCAAAGAGAAATAAGTGTTCCAAAGAGACTACAAGTCTGCTGTGCACAGAGAAATCCTCAATGTAAAGAGATGGGAATAGGATTTCAAATAACTACTCCAAATCATAAAACGTTCTAAAGAGAAATTATTTGCTCATGCACAATCTGAGAGATGCATAAAAGACTGAAACACACACAAATCATGTCAAATGCAGCTTCAAATGCAACAGAAATGAAAAATAAAACTTAGCATCTTTTCTGTCTGTAATGTTTTTACTTATTTCTACAGAAATTGTTTGTTTGTTTTTAAAGGAAAAATGCCCTGCATCAAATTTATCTTTGCTCCTAGGAATCTCACATGTGAGACATGGAAAGGCAGGCTTCACTTTTAGTCCAAATTGGGGCAGCAATTTCTGCCTTGATTTTGGAGAAGAAAAAATGGTTCCATCCCCAAACAGAAGGGCTAAGACATCTCTGTAAAGAGAGGAAGAGAAAAGTGTAATGTTTGTCTACCGTGTTAAGCCTGCCATTACTGGATAAACTAGGGTTGCCAGGACCAGGGAACAGAAACCCAGACAACTACTAGTTGGCAGGAAAGAAATACAGAGCACTGTAATTTTTTGCTGCCATCTGATTGATGGTTGTCTGCATGTTTGTAGCACAGGAGAAGAGGGAAATTGAAATCGTTCTCCTGGTAATATAAATGTTCGCATCTAAAAGTCTCTTTCCTGAGTTGCACTGAACAGAAATGAAGCAACATTTTATTCATTGTGTCTGTGTGTGTTTTACTAGACAGGAGAAGTACTGTTCAGGTATCCCTCAATCTATGATCAACAGCTGGGTTCAGAATTTTCTTTGCTAAGGCAGTTGTTAAGGGAGACACACCCAATGTTATGATCTTTTGTTTATTATGGTTGTTAAGCGAATCACTGCAGTTGAACATTAAGTGAAGCCAACTCCCCGCGTTCACTTTGCTTGTCGGAAGCCAGCTGGGAAGGTTGCAAATGGCGATCACATGGCCCCGGGATGCTGTAACCCATTGCAAATATATTCCTGTTGCCAAGTGCCTGAATTTTGATCACATGATTGTGGGGAATGCTGTGATGGCCCTAAGTCAGGGGTGTCAAACTCGTGGGCTGAATGCATCACACGCTGGCCACCCCCACCCCCATTTTAGCAAAGAGGAAAAAAGTTGGGATGCATCATGTGACGACAATGTGATGCCGTGAGTTTGACACCCCTGCCCTAATTGCAAGGACTGCTTGTAAGTCACCTTTTTTTTTCCAGTGCTGTTGCAACTTTGAACAGTCACTGAACAAACGGTTGCAAGTTGATCCATTTGCCTTTCTTTTTCTTCTATTCAACAACATATTTAATAATGAATCCCCCATTGACTAAATATGATTATTACCTAGCAACCAAGAGGACCCTCTTATATGTTCGGAATGAGGGTAGAGAAAACACAAAGGATTATCATGAAAAAGAAAAATTATACATGTTAGATTTCATTAGGAAATGAGGCAGGAAAAAAGTCAGCTAAGACTAGAAAGACTTCAGTTTTGAGTGACCTGCCATAATATTGTCTAAAGATAGTAGAAACTTTAAAAAAAAAGAACACCAGATGATAATTACAGGTAGCCTTTGATACACAACCGTTCGTTTAGTGACCGTTCAAAGTTACAACAGCACTGAAAAAAGTAACTTACAGCCAGTCCTCACACTTATGACCGTTGCAATGTACCCATGGTCATGTGATCAAAAATTTGGCGCTTGGCAACAAGCCTATTTACAATGATTGCAGCATCCCTTGATTGCCTTTTGCAACCTTCCCAGCTGGTTTCCAACAAAGTCAATGGGAGGAATCCAGATTTGCTTAACAATTGTGTGATTCATTTGACGACTGGGGTATATAGTAAATAGGTTTTAAAATTGGGCACTTAACAACCACCTTACTTTAGCAATGAAAGTTTTTGTCCCAATTGTGTTATAAGTCGAGGGCTACTTGTATCATCTGCCCAAGGAGGATGAAGACACCTGTTGCTATTTTTCCATTTGCACTCTTAATGTTTAAGTATTTTGAGACCCTGCCCCCATTAGATAGAAAACTGAATATAAGATCTTCCAGTATTTTTTCTTTCACCATCTGCCTGTGAGTGTGCCATAAATTGGATTAGGGACATAATTTATTTCTCCCTGCATTGTTTTCCTGTTCTGAATGCCTCTGCAGAAGCTATAATGTGCTGTTTTGAGGAAATCTCACTTCCCTAGCACAACAAATCGCACCCTTACAGTTAGGAATTTAGGCCAGGATTCAGTAAAAAGATGTAAGGACAGCGTTAATCCACAATTTTAATTGGATTCTTCTACATGTCTGTCTTGAAAAAATGGTGGAAAGGAACATTCCCGAAACCGATTACAATTCTGCTATTCAAAAGTAGCAAGGATTATTTAATATTTCATTTTTTTCTTCTTGGGGCCATTGTTAGACATGCAGTGCCAGAATATCTGAAAGGCACAAGGTTGGAAAGACCATAATATTCTATCTGCTATACTTATGTACCTTTTTGTGTGTTTATTAATGGTTTTTAGTCCACCGATACTTAAGAATTCTCTAGGAAGATTACAAATTCTTTAGAGGAATAAAACACATCAAATATTAATATGACACTAAATAACAAAGAAGTAAGCTAAACATTGTATTTATGTTCATATGGGGAGGGAGAGAGAGGAAAAGAATGTCATTGTAATCCCATGAAAGCTGCTGCTTCCTGGTAATACGGTTGTCTCCTTCAGAGAAGAGTTAACATTGGTAGCAATGGAAACATCCCTCCCAATGCAAATAGCCAGGCAGAGGTTAAAAAAAACATTTCAATTTGGTTGGAAAAGATTAAACCTCCTACCCATCCCTTCATGCTCCTATTTCTGCCATCCTTCTATTCTGCAGCTGCTGTTTGTATTTGCAAAACAATACTCACCCTGCTTAAAGGGATACAACGATCATATTTGGGGAGCTTTAGAGATCTAACTTATTTAGAGTTAGAAGGGAGCTCAGCCCTTGCACAAATATATTTTGGCTTTCCTCAAAGTGGGCCCACCCACCGTGAATTGATTTGTCTGGAGACCAGATCTAGAAAAATAGATTGAAACAAACATCGCCTTGTAAATCCAGAGTAAAGTAATGCAGTAGTAGGATAGACAAACTGCCATTAATAACCAGTTGCTTCAGCTTGCTTTCAGATAAGCTGCTCAGAGCACTGACGTAGATCTCTGGGAAAGAAAGGCTCTATAGATTTCCCCCCTTCACAATCCCCACAAATAATCTCACGTATGTGACAGACAAACTCCATTTTGATCTGATAAACACGGAGCTAAGAAAAGAGGTCAGCTCAGACTGGAGAACTATGTTTCATTGGTACACTCCTAGTTTTACTGAAATAGCATAGCCAACACAACCTTCCTTCCTTCCTTTTGTGGATTGTTTTACACCAAACCAGGTCTCATTTTTTTTGCATGAATTCAAATAATGCCAAAGTCTTATAGCTCGGAAATGGGTCAAGTCATGGAGCTTCATCAGATGCTTGGAAAAGCACCTGTGATTGAAATACCTGCCATAATAGAGAAACTAGGTAAGACAGTACTTTATCTTTTTTCAATCCCAAGAAAAAAGGCTCTTTAAATTTATATAATCAATAAACAATTGAAGTTCTATCTTATTTTAGAAAAAATATGAAAAAACAAGGCAGTACAATTATCTACAGGAATAGTTGTCATTTTTGTCACTTCAGAACAAATATTCTTATGTACATTACCTGTTCTTTTGCTCTGGGAGTTACATGGAAAAAGAAGATCCTAGAGTATACCTGGACACTGAATATAAATATATATATATATATATTATATATTATATCACATATAATATATATATATAATACATTTATATATATATATATATATATATATATATATATATATATATATATATATATATATATATATATATATATATATATATATATAAAAACGATTCTTTCTCTTCTATAGCTCAGATTTGTTTTCCAGCTCTGAAACTTGTCTCCAGGAGATGTAACAATGAGTTATTGATCCTGCTGTGAAAATTACATCTAAATTACAAACACATTTTCAAAGCAGTGGATGCAAAAGCACTGAACCCAGAGAATGACTGTCTTTCTTGAACCCACATTACAATGCACCAATGGGTTCAGTGCTTTTGCATCCACTGCTTTGAAAACACAGCTTGCAGTCCGAGATCAGTGCTCATTGGTGCATTGTAATGTGGTTGGGCATAAGGTTTCAAGCAGAAATTCTTTCCAATCCAATTGCTCGTTCTGCAATATTTATACATAAATAAAGGGCAATTCCCGCAACATACAATCACGGGCTAACCCTGATTATTTTGCAAAGTTTACAGTCTAGATACTCAAACCTTAATACAGGATATCATATGTACCTTTAACAAATATTCACTGAATTTGATTTGGTTCATTTGATTTTACCGTCATAAAAAAAAAAAAAAGAATAGCACCGGTTTATCCTATTATAAATTCAAATTTATTGGTTCTAGGGATACACTTGAAAAAATGATGTAAAACCAAAGTAACAGGCGGCATCTTGCCATGCTTCTGCCAAGGCTAGCATCTCGATCTCTGCACTTCTGCTAATGGAAAGGAAGAGAGGCAATTTGCTCATGTTCTTCCTCATGCTGCAGGACTTCCTCCTCTTCCATTAACTCTTTAATTCCTGGAAGTTGTGTCTGAAATGATATAAGGTTTCCTGCTTGAGCAGGAGGTTAGACTAGAAGACCTCCAAGTTTCCTTCCAAC
This sequence comes from Hydrophis major, assembly GCA_033807585.1. Taxonomy (NCBI): domain Eukaryota; kingdom Metazoa; phylum Chordata; class Lepidosauria; order Squamata; family Elapidae; genus Hydrophis; species Hydrophis major. Next base: position 321,662,005 of record CM066328.1, on the reverse strand, counting down.
TTTTATTCTAGGGTATTATTCTGTCATTAACTCCAGGGCTTTTCAATTCCTAGAAGATTTCAGGGGAAAAAGCAATCAATGGGTTGCTCCCTCATTCTGCCCATAGAAGTTCTTGCTGAATCTGAAATCTTCCATGGAATAAAGGGAAACAAATGGTAGATAGAAATGGAAATACCTCTTTCTTAACCAGTTGCCAAATATCCACATAAGTCATTTATGTGAGTTAATATTGCAATAAATGTTAGATGCTTTTCAGGCGTAAGAAAAAAATACACAAAGCAAAGGTCTTCTAGAAAATAATAACTAAGTATTACTTTCTCCACAAGTTCTCTGTCTCTGCATTGTTTATAACTGAACAGGGATATTTGCAGAGCCTGACTATTTTCTACAGAAACAAAGAAAAGTGGCTGCAATCCAGCAGAAGTTCCTGACACCTAAATTTTACTGCAGTAAAAGAAGTGGAAGTGTAAAGTACGGATTTAGTATCTAATCCTAAATAAATTTACTCGGAAGTTTGATAAAACCTTTTACTTATTAAATTTGTTTACATTTCAGTGGATGATAAAAGTGATTCTACATAGTTTATTTCTTTTGTCTCAGTCAAGCGTGTAAATAATTGCAAATTTAACTTAAAATTCATTTTGGCTAGCCTTTGTTCATTATTTATAAGACAAGTTTTTAATAGTTTTGTGGATTCTTGTAAAATCTTGTGGTTCCCAAACTGCCACAGCAGATTTACAGCGTAAGATATTTTACCATTTAATAAAATGGAAATGAATTTGCTTTGATGCCCCAGAACCACGCAATGCATGGGGTTCCAGGGATATATAAACCAAGACAGTTTAAGAGCCTCTGACCTAATCCATTTTATATTTTAATCATTTTAAACTTAAGATTGTTGCTGCTATTTTTTGCAGATTTTTCTTGAAGCAAGGAACTGTTTGTCCATTTTATAAGAAAGTATTATCAAAATGTTTTAAAATAAAATACCATCACTGAATCTACCCATCCAGTTAGCTTGTGGGAGGACCTATTGAGAATTCTCTTATTTTCTGATTGAGCGTATGGACAAAGTTAGAGGTCTTCTCAGCAGTATGGAATTCCCTCCCTACAGAAGAATATATGGTTTCTTAGATGCCTGGGTTTTTATTTAAAATAGTGGTACCTCATTACTTAGTGAATTAGTTCCATGAGTAACAAACGTAGTGAGTCACGAAGCAACTGAGACTGACAGGTTCTAGTTTGTGTGTCAAGTTCCAAACAAACAATGAGTACCAGGACAAAAATTTTGTGTAAAAATGTGTGGAGTACCAAATTCAATGAGTTTCGAAGCAGTTGACTACCAAAGTATTACTGTAGTTTAAAATTTATTTATTGAATTTCACCCATCACAAGCAAGTGACTCTGGGTAATGAATAATTTCATGTGTAAAATTATTAAAAACAATTACACTGTATTACAAATTAAATATATGGCATCTGAGAAAAAAATGATCATAGATATCAGTATAGCCAGGAAACAGGATCCTACAAACCTTTGGGGCTCCAGCCCTCGGCATAAATCCCAGTCTTCAAGGCCTTATGAAAGGCCAACAGGGTTGGGGTCATCCTCATCTCTGACGGGAGAATGTTCCAGAAGGCAGAGGCTGTGACAGAAAAGGCACACCTCCTAGTTAGTAACTACCAGCTGCCATTCTTGGGCTGATGGGATCTGTCGCATGTCAACGTGCTAGACCAAATTGGATAAATAAAAATCACCAAAAGAATACAGTCTCTTAGGTAATGTGGTCCCAAATCATGACAATCTTTAAATTACCTTATTCCATCAACCTTTTTGCCTACCCTGAATGGAGATGTCATTATTATTTTTATAGGAATTTTAGTGTATTGGGTTTATTCATGTTAACTGCATGGTTGTTGTTGTTCATCTTTTCGAAGTAGGACAGCCTAGAAATTCATAAGTAAGCAATAAATATCCTGTGTGAGAGTAAGTTCATTGCAGGGACCTTTCCCCTGAGGAAATCCTTATGAAGAAGTATAAGCATTTCATTCAGACCTGTAGTTAAGCTTTCAAGCTGAATCCAAAATAACCTTGCAGCCTTGTACCCTGATGCTTGTAAGCAGAAAATAAGATGTTAAAATTGTGCTATATTTTTTCCACTTCAATATTTAGTTGGCAGCTCACATGCTAGAATAATTCTATACTGCAGTGAATGAACAGACAAGCTCTAACACCACATTCATGGACAATGAGCTGAATCTCCACATTCAAGCCAAGGATGTAGGAATAACCCTCAAATATTTCCCTTGCTGAGCCTTTGCGGATGACTTGGTCTTTATTTTGGAAGACCCTTTAGAGACAGCTTTAAAACTATTGGAAAAGATAGAGATGTATGGTGAGATGGCTGGTTTAAAAATAAATAAAGACAAAACAAAGATTTTGACAAAGAACATGTTATTAAGGCAAAGAGAAGAGCTGGCAGATTTATTGAAAATTCAAGTTACGAACAAAGTTAAATATTTGGGGATATATTTGACGTCAAGATGTACTACATTGAAAGAGAATAATTATATTAAGCTTAAACAGCAGATAGCATCCGACCTGAAAAAAATGGGAAAACCTACAATTGTCATTGATAGGTAGAATTTCAACAATCAAGATGAATATTTTACCCAGAATTTTATATTTGTTTCAAACAATACCAATTAGGTTAAGTAAGGATTACTTTGAAGAACTAAATAAAATTGTGTTGAAGTATATATGGCAAGGCAAGAAAGCAAGAATAAAATTAAAACTTTTACAGGATGCTAGAATTAGAGGAGGATTTGGCCTTCCTAATTGGGAGTTGTATTATCAAGCTGCAAACTTAATGTGGGTTAAAGAATGGATAACGTTAAGAAAGACTAGATTGTTGACATTAGAAGGTCATGATTTATTATTGGGTTGGCATGCTTTTTTATGGTATAAGGGAACTAAATCACAGGGTTATTTCAGAAGGCATTATATATGGGAATCGTTATGGTTGAATTGGGAGAAAACTAAGAAACAATGTTATTTGAAAATTCCAGTTTGGTTATCAACTATTGAAGCTTTTTCGTATCCTATAACTTATAAGAAGGAACAAACAGTTAGATATGGGGAAATATTGGATGAAAAGGGTGAACTTAAAATGATGCAAAATTTAGAAGAACAAGGTATAAAGATGAATTGGTTTTCATATGCGCAAATACATGCAAGGTATCTTAAAGATTCTAAAACAGAAGGATTTTATGATAAATTGACTGACTTAGATAGGATTTTGACAGGTACTGATGAAAAAGTGATTAAAAAATAATATAGTTATTTGTTGGAAATTAAATTAGAGGAAGAACAAGTTAAAGAAACAGTGATTGCTTGGTGGAAGAATTTTGGATATGGGATTGATTTAGAGAAATGGCAAAAACTGTGGTCACAAAATTATAAAATGACAATGTCAACAGCATATAAAGAAAATTTGTATAAGATGTTTTACAGGTGGCACTTTCCCCCGACAAGAATAGCAAGAATGTTCAAGAATAAATCTGAAAAGTGCTGGAAATGTCATCAGATACCTGGCTCATATTACCATATGTGGTGGACTTGTGAGGAGGCCAGGAAATATTGGACTAGAATTCGCATATGGCTGGAAAAAATGACAAAGAAGCACATAGATTTGAAACCAGAGATTTTTTTTATTGGGAATCGTACCTGATATATATAATAAAAATTTAAAATATCTGATTGTAAATGTATTAACAGCAGCTAGGATTGTATTTGCTAAACATTGAAAGAGTGAGAAAATACCAATAGAGGAAGAAATTATTAAGAAAATATTGGAATGTGCTGAAATGAGTAGATTGACATTTGAAATTAGAGAACAAGAAGATAAACAATTTTATGAAGTTTGGGATCTTTTTTATCAATGGTTAGATAATACAATATGATAATAGAATATTTAGAAATCTAGGAAATAATGAATATATAATTTTTCTTGGTTTTGATAATTTTTAAGAATATTTTATTAAGATAGATTTGGTATGATTTCATGATTTGTCATAAAATAATTTAACTTAATTATAGTTATCTCGCTTAAGTATGAATTAGTAAAATTATAGTCAAATGATTGTTCAATAATGATATTGGGATATTTTATTGATGATTGATAATGTGAGTTATTATGTAATATAATTATTCTGATGACTATGAAATGGATGCACAAAAGGGAGTGGTAAACCAACCGATACACTGTAAATTTATGAAGAATGTTATAATTTTTTTTTATTTTTATTTTTTATTTTTTTTTTGTATGTCATGTTTTATGTCTTATATGTTTTTTGTTTGTTGTTAAAATTAATAAAACTTTTATCAAAAAAAAAAAAAATTCCCTTGCTGCAAGATAGAAAAAGGGATTGTCTTTATAGTAACAATGAAAATTGGGAACTGAGGCTGAAAAGAGAAATGCGGTTTGTTCTATTTCCACAGCAGCCTCAGAATTCATTGACAAGATTCTCCAGGGATCTAGATGAGAAATCCGGAGATAATTGAGACAGAAGAAAATCTGTTTTAGGAAAATGGCTATCTAAAAAGAATTCCTAGAAATACTGAGCATGATTAATTTTTCATTTAGATGTTATGTGCTTAACTCTAATGTTTTGTGTTTGGTATTTTTTTCCTTCGTAACTGCCTTTATGCTTCATGTTGTGATCTGCCTGTAGATATTTTCCATTACCTTTTTTCATAAAGGAAGATTATTTTTATTGATTTATTTTATCTCACCTATATTATTCTTATATATAATTCAGAACAGCAAACACAGCTAACACTCCTTTTTTCCTTCTTCCTCCTATATTCCCCATAACAATCACCTTGTGAGGCAGGTTGGGCTGAGAGAGAGTGATTGGTTAAGAAGTCATGATTCATGATATGAACAGCACTATATTTTGATGCACTTTATACCATTGAATGATTCTGTGTATCCCTATTTCAAGCTAAATTTATATTCTTATTTTTTTTAAATTGAGTTTCATCTTACTTATCTCTTGTCAGATTGTTATGATTCCCAGAGCAGAGAAGACCAAAAGATAATGTGCCTCATTGTGTAGGATTTCACAGAGTCATTCTTGCTTATGAAAGCAATGTTAGAGATTAATGCTTTGTTAGCAATACCGCAAAGTTTTCAATTTTTAGAATCAAAGTTTGTAAAACAAACTCACCTAGTGTGAATAATCTGGTAGAGAAAGCATAAAGGAAAATTTAGCCTGCAGTAAAGGACTGCACTGTTAGGCAGTTTATTTGTATTTATTTATTTACTTATTTATCTCTGCAGTTGTTTTTATTATTCTATTTCTCAGCATCTCTGAAAAACACATTGGTTGTTTCAATGCCTGACTTGATGCCTTTCCATTGAAGAAACCTTTGGGTTTTTTTTATGCAAAAAAGAGAGAGATAAAATATATATTTGAGATTCCTGAGAATCACTATTTTCAAGTTTTAAACTGCAGGGTTTTAGCCCTTAGTATTTAAAGAAAAGAGTTCAGGAGGATCTAGTGCCTCTGTTAAACATTTGGAAGTGGCTTGTATCTTCTCCTTAGATGTTGTCTTTCATGATAGTCTCCATGGGGCTAGGGCAGAAGACATAGTCCTCAACTTCTCCTGGGATGACCCAGGAGGAGGAGGATTGCAAGCGCTTTCAAGCTGCTGAACCTGCTTCTAGTTGAAAGGAGATGTGTTCTGAACCTATTCTGAATCATTTGGCATTTACTAATATGTCGAGTCATCCAAACTGGAACTGGCAGACCATCTCTTGCTTGTTTTTTTAGCAAACTTGTAAGGAGAAGACATTGTTGGGCCAATAATGTGACATATCAAGTATACTTAATGCTTGAGTATACCATTTTAAATATACTTAAAGTATACTTAAAATGGTTCTTGCAGATCCCCAGTTGATGTGTAAATTTAGCACCATATTATCCATCATGCTTTCCTTATCAATCCATTTATCAATCCGTTTCTCAACCATACTGAGTCCTATTTAAAGCTGTAAAAGAGGCAGATCAGTTGTTCTAGAATCTAGAACATGGGTTGATTTATTTTCTGTAGAGATACATTTACCTCAAAGCACCTTCAGGTATGCAGGATGTCAGGGGAGTAACTCCTACTAATAGTGTTCACAGCCCTGATGATTCAGTGTGATTGTCAAGAAGAGGAACTGGGAAGGTAGAGTAGATGACATCAGCACATTACAATTTACCATTTCTGTTCCATGCTTATGAAACTGTCAATCTTTCAACTACTGTTTTTCTGTCACTGTTGACTTTGGGTATATGGATTTGTGTAGCTCAGGTTCAACTGGTGAATAAGAGTTACAGGTAGTCCTCGACTTACAACAGATTGCTTAGTGACCATTCAAAGTTATAGTGGCACTGAAAAAAAGTGACTTAGAACCATTTTCACATTTATGACCATCGCAGCATCGCCATGGTCATGTGATTTACATTCAGATGCTTGGTAACTGGTTCATATTTAACTGGTTCATATTTATGACGGTTGCAATGTCCAGGGTCATGCGATCACCTTTTGTGATCTTTTGACAAGCCAAAGTCAATGAGGAAGCCAAATTCAATTAACAACCATGTTACTAATTTAACAACTGCAGTGATTCACTTAACAACTGTGGCAAGAAAAGCCATAAAATGGGGCACTTAGCAAATTTCTCACTTAGCAACATAAACTTTGGGCTCAATTGTGATCGTAAGTTGAGGACTACCTGTATTGAAGAATCAAAATTTAAGAAAGAATTTTTGGTATGTATGAAAGTGATTCTTTCTCAAGGCCTTAACCATAGTTGGTTGATAAAATCAGCCTTTCTTACAAAAAAAAATAAAGTAGCTGCAGAAGCCAAAACTGTGATCTGCCTGCAGTCAAAACAGCACCATAGAGCCTAATGACCAGACAAAACGGGGCAAGCCTTATCAGACTCCAAAAAAACAAGACTCTCTGAGGTTCTTCCAAGCAGTATCCTTTATTGTTCCTTGCCTGTAGACAGAAATCTCACCATACACCATTACATATTTATTCTGAAAATTCCTAGGGAGTAGCTGTTCTTCCTCCTACTCAAACTATCTAAACTCGTCTATCTTTTGCTCCTTTGGAATGGACTCTTTCCCTTCTGGGAATCTGGACTAGTTTATACCACAACCCCATAACACATTTGCCAGCCCAAGTAATGCCTCACAGATACTCCATTCCACCATATGCCATAGATTACCCAGATGGGAGTTTTGTATTAGGACAGGGGTGTCAAACTCAATTTCATTGAGGGCCATATAAGGGCTGTGGTTGACCTTGATGGGGGTGTGGCCAGACGTGGCCGACTGGATGGGTGTGGCCAACTGGGTAGGCATGGCCAGCTTGACGCCACTGCCCAAATATCTGGCATGTTTCCTCTTTGCATTGGGTAGACCAGGCTGAAGCAATGCGGGTAGATCGGGCCAAAGTGATGTGGGCAGACTGGGCCAAAACAACACAGGCTGGCCCCTTACATTTTCCCAGATGGTCCCGCGGGCTGGATCTGACCACATCTCAGCCAGATCTGGCCTGCAGGTCTTGTGTTTGACACCCCTGTATTAGGATAAGTAAGTACGCTCACGCTACCACACTGTAGCGCATAAAGGTGATTTTGGACTGTTTGGACATTCCTGCTGGTCATCTTATTCTTCTCTTTATCCCATCTTTCTCAGGCTTTGATTTTACTGCAATTACAGGTTTCATTTGATCAGACCTGTATCGTGAGATGCTACAAATATTTCCAGTCTAACCTAGTAAAATAATTATTGTGAAGTTATATCGGTAAAGTAATGGACATTAAGCAGCTTTTCTGACAATCTTTTGGTGATAATACTGAGGAAACAACACTATGCTTGCATTTTCCTTTCTTTTTGGCAGATTTGCTTGTGAACGAATAACAAAGACATTGTACTATTTTGCTTGCTTTCAGAACAACCTCGTTAAATATTGATTTCTGTCTCTAATAGCATAAAATGAAGATATATATTTGTATCATTTGATTATGACATTATTGATGAAATTTACATTTCCTGAGCCTGCTAGTAGAAAAAATGCATTCAATTTTAATGATTCCAATTTCTATATAATATATTAAATGAAGGATACAGACAAAAATGCCTGGAGATGCATTCGGTGTTTTTGGAGTTAATTTATTCTTTTAGCACATAAATTTATATAAAAAATAGTTTTGAGCGATACACTGTACCGCATTAGCAATAGATCATAAAGCATATTTTTTTTCTCTTATCATCTGCAGAGTCTTCCTGAACCTGAATCATTAGACAGATTTTCAGGGAATGAGTGGGGGAAACACCAAGCACAGAGGGCTATATTTTACAGAACTGTAATTTCAAGCAGGAAAAAAACATTGAAAATTGGGGCTTTTGCACAATCAACAAAATTCACAATGTCTAACTACTGGATTTCCAGTAAAGCGCCACTTTTCTAATAACATGCTTTGAATGTGCTGACATACACAAAAGAGCCAGTTTGATGTAGTGTTTAATGGTACCAGGCTAAAACTCAGGAGACTGTGACTCCTAATCTTGCCTTAGGCACAAAGCCAGCTGAATTACTCTGGGCCAGTCATTCCTTTCTCAGCTTTAGGAAGAAGGCAAAGGCAAACCAGATCCAAAAAAAATTGACTTGAAAGGCATCAAACATGTAGGCACACATGCACAGCACATATACATAGAATTTATAAAGTAAGGTTTGGTGTAGATTTTATAAGTTAAGTAACCCAAATTCTCATCTATGCAGTCTTTGCTAAAATGTCTTTTATTCTTTTGGCAATTCAAAACAAATGTTCACTCACCATGATTCCAAAAATATTTTCAGTCATGAAATGAAGCAATCTATTTCCTTTCTTGAATATATTCTCACCTTGTGCAACATGCATTATAATATCTGGATGATCCCATCTGCAATACTTATGGTTATTGCCAAATTGATTTGGCATTAAAGAATCTGTCTGGTTACAAGATCTGAGCAGGGCAATGGACAAATGCCACTAATGGAGAAGGCGGAGCTTCGTTTTGGCGATACAGCTGCGATCTCGGGGCTCTGAGATTGCAGCCGATATTTTCGCCCCTGGTCGGTCCCAATGGATCTAAACCGTCCCGTAGAGACGGGGATTGAGAAGGGTACTGTTCCAGGATCCCAGAGATATCGCAAAATCTCTGGTTTGATCCGGAAAAAGCCCTTTTGCTGGCGGCGGAGAGGCAGCCTCTATAGCTGCTGAAGTCAGGACAGCTCCGGAAAGAAAGTGGCTGGAGTGAAAGTGTGTCGGCTGGGTGAGAAAAACTCTTTTGTGTTGTAAATTCGCTGAGGTTGGAAAGAACATCCTGATCAAAGAAGAAATCTGTGAGAATTTTTTTTTGACTGAAACTGTCTGAGCGGCGTTTTTTAAAGTGATGTCAAATTGAGGCTTGGGTTGTTGTTTTTTCTTTTCTCTATATTTTTTGGGGGGGATTTTAGTGTGACTTTGTAGGTAACCAGATTGAATTTTCTCTTATATATATTTTTATGCTCCCTTTGATTTTTTAACTTTCTTTAGGATAGAGGCTCCCTTTGGCTATTTTTTTTTTTTTTGTCTCTGTATATATTACTCCTTTTTTCTGGCTGGGAGGGAGGAAGAGCATTAAGAAACTTTGCAACACTGCCAACTAGAGGCTTGAAAGTATTTTATTTGAATTGGAGAGAATTGCAAAAAGACCTCTTCTCAAGGACATTTTAACGTGATAAGATAGAGGGAGAGGACAGCAAAATATTGTTGCAGGTGCTTTCCTGGACTGTTATCAATAATTCAACACTTGAGGTTTGGCTTTGAAGCTGCTGGAGAAGAGAGTCATAACAAGAGCCTTGGATAAATAAATAAACTGCAGTGTGCCTATATATATATATATATATATATATATCCTATTCACCAGCCTTTTTCTAAATTTCAATTCTAGTAATATTTTTATTTCTGCCTTTTATTTTAAAGGGAAAGCCTCAGAGTTTTTTCTTTATTTTTCTTTTCTTTTTTATTGGGACTTTTTGGCTTTTCCTATCTATGTTTTTGGACCACTTTGTTTTTCTTTTTTGATTATTGAGACTTTTCAACTGGATTAAGGTGTGAAGAACCTGAAGGAACTTTTTGTTTTTTCTCTTTTTGCTTTTTTTTTCTTTTCTTTTTTTTGCTCTTAATCAATATTATTATTTTTGGATTTGTTTGTTTTTCTCCTTTCTATTTTTTCTTTTTTATGGTGGACTACTTCGTAATTGGATTAGGGTCTAGAAGAACCTGAAGATCTTTCTTCTTCCTTTTTTCCTGTTTCTTTTTTGGTTTCGTGCCCTTTACTATTGGAGTTTTCCATTTTGGATTATAATTGGCTGCTCTACCAGTTGGATTAAAAGTCAAGAAGAATTTGAAGCTTTGGAAGCATTAAAATGAGCAGGAAACCAATACCATCTGGCATTTCTACTTCTACCTCTGCTTCCCCACCAGCTGGAGGACAACGTTTAATTCAGACAATGTTGAAGCAAGATAAGGAACAAGAAAGAGTAACTTTACAGATGATTATGCAAGGAATCCAAGATCTCAAGACAAAATCAGACATCATTGAACAAAGAACAGGAAATATTGAACAAAGAACAGAAAATATTGAACAAAGAATAGAGAAGACTGATGAAAAAGTGGAAAACATTAAACAAATGATGGTCAAGTATGAGGAGAGATTCCAAAAAATTGAGGAAGAAGGAAAACAAAGAGAGAAGAAGATTGAAAATATTGACAGTAGATTAACAGCGGTTGAACAAGAAAAAAGTGGGATGTTGAGGTGGGAGATGGAAAGGTCAGAATTTTACCTCAGATTTCAAAATATAGAAGAGGAAAAAGGAGAAAATTTGGCAGCGGTAATGATAGAAATTTTGGCAGATGCTTTGGAAATTACAGAGGAAAAGATGATGGATGGAATAGATGAGATATATCGAGTCTATACAAGGTTTGCGATGAGAAATAAATTACCCAAGGAAGTCCATATTAGATTTACCAAAAAATCCATTAAAACGCATATATTACAAGTAGTAAGAGAGAAAACATTGAAATACAAAGGTAAAGAGGTTGTGGTTTTAAAACAAATACCCAGAAGAGTGAGAGAGATGAGAAGAGAATATCGATTTCTGACCAAAATGCTATTGGAAAACGAAGTGAATTATAGATGGCTGATTCCAGAAGGACTAATGTTTAGGTGGCAAGAGCAGAGATATAGAATTGATTCAATTGAGAAAGCGGAACTTTTCCATGCAGAATTTTTTGGAGGAAGAAGAGAGGAGGCAGAGAAAGAGGTCTCATTAATTGAGTTTCAAGAGGAACAACTGGAGACTGAAAAAGAGAAAGGAGCAGTAGGGGGACAGATGGATAGCAAAGAACAGCGTGAAGTGAGATCCACGAGAGTTGTTAGACCTAAATATAAAGCATAATCATGGAAGAAAAAAAACTGATTACAATGAATATAAATGGACTTAATTCAGCTGTTAAAAGAAGGAAAACTTTTCATAAATTAGAGAAATTAAAATTTGATATAATTTGTCTACAAGAAGTTCATATTAAAAAACAACATGAAAAATTGTTAGTACAGCCAAAATTGGGGAAAATATTTACTTCTTTGACTCAATGTAAGAAAAGAGGAGTGGTTCTATACATTAAAGAGGCTATCCCAGCAAAATTGATTTACACGGATGAAGATGGAAGAGTATTAATGGTAGAAATAATGGACAATAATATAAAAATATTCTTGATTGCAATTTATGCTCCGAATGATAAACAAGAAGAGTTTTATAAAAAGCTACACATGAAAATAATTGGGCTGGACTATGTTAATATAATTATGATGGGACATTTTAATGGAATTGTGGACAATAAATTGGACTATATAGCAACAACAACAAAGCAAAATAGAAAGGCTCTCCCAAGGTCTTTTTTTAAAATGACAGATGAATTAACTTTAAAAGATATTTGGAGAGAAAGAAATGTTAAAGCTAAACAATATACTTTTTATTCAAATAGACATCTATCATGGTCCAGATTAGATATGATTTGGATCTCAACAGAATTAATATCCAATATTAAAGAAACAAATACTTGGGCAGATCATAGCCCAATGACAATTAAATGGAAGAGACAAAAAAAAAGATCGAGATGGACATTAAATAATACTATTTTAAAGGAGAAAGATTTTATACAATGGATGGAGAAGGAATTGGCTTTTTTCTTCAGAGAAAATAAAAAAGAAGATACTTCAACGCAGAATGTGTGGGATACAATGAAGGCATACGCTAGAGGTTTGATAATAGATTATACAAGAAAAAAGAATATTAGGAAAATGCAAGCTTCTAAGGCCTTGGAAGATGAGTATAAAATTCTTGAAAAAGAAATACAGAAAATGCCACAGAAAAAGGATATTAAATTGAAGCTGGATGTAATTAAACATAAAATGGAATTAATAGAGAAAGAAGAACTGGCACAGAAAATCAGAAACTCTAAGCAGAATTATTTTGAAGATGCAAATAAACCAGGTAGATGGCTAGCATATAAATTGAGAAAAGAGAAGGAATCAAGAAAAATATTGAAGTTAATAGATGAACAAGGCCAAGTTTGTTATGGGAATAAGGAGAAAAAAGAAATTATTCGAGATTTTTATGGGCAACTATATAAACAAGAGAATATTGATGAGGAAAAAGTCAAACAGTATTTACAGGAAGCTAATTTACCGAAGATACCTAAAGAGACTGAAGAAATGCTAGAAAGCAATATAACAGTGATAGAACTAAATGAAGCATTCAAGAGACAAAATAATGGGAAAGCACCGGGTCCAGATGGGCTTCTAGCAGAATTCTATAAAACATTTCAAGAATTATTGAGCATCCCATTGTTAGAAGTTATGAATGAAAAAAAATGATACCCAAAACATGGTCAGAGGCTTATATTACACTTATACCGAAGGAAGAGACTAAACCACTGCAAATTAAGAATTATAGACCTATTTCTTTATTGAATGCAGACTATAAAATCTTTGCTTCAATCTTAGCAGAAAGACTTAAAAAATATTTAAATAATTTTATTCACCCAGATCAAAATGGATTTCTGATCCAAGAGACAAATTAGAGACAATATGAGAGTAATCTTGGACACTTTGGAATACTATGAGGCTCATCCTGAAAAGCAAATGGCTATGATATTCCTAGATGCTCAAAAAGCATTTGACAACGTGAACTGGAGATTTATGTTATTATTATTGGAGCAGATGGGTTTTGCTAAAAAATTTATTCAAGCAATAGAAGCCATATATAAGAAACAGACAGCAAGGGTAATGATGGAGGGGGAACTTACAGATTTTATTAATATAAGGAAAGGCACAAGACAAGGATGCCCCCTATCTCCTTTGCTATTTGTGTTGACCTTGGAAGTGTTGAATAGAAATATTAGGGATGATAAAAGCATAAAAGGAATGAAAATTAAGAAGGAAGAATTTAAGCTACAAGCTTTTGCTGATGATTTAGCTTTTATTTTGGAAGACCCGCTAGAAACAGCTCCAAAGTTATTGGAAAGGATAGAGACATATGGAGAGGTGGCTGGTTTGAAAATAAATAAAGATAAAACAAAGATTTTGACAAAGAATATGCTATTGAGACAGAGAGAAGAACTGGCAGATCTTTTGAAAATTCAAGTTACAAATAAGGTTAAGTATCTGGGGATATATTTGACAACAAGATGTAGCACATTAAAGGAGAATAATTATATTAAACTTAAACAACAGATAACTACAGATTTGAAGAAGTGGAAAAACTTGCAATTGTCATTAATAGGGAGAATTTCAACAATTAAGATGAATATTTTACCTAGAATTTTATTTTTGTTTCAAACAATACCAATTAGGCTTGGAAGGCTATTTTGAAGATTTAAATAAAATTATGTTGAAGTTTATATGGCAAGGTAAAAAAGCGAGAATAAAGCTAAAGCTTTTGCAAGATGCTAGAATTAGAGGAGGTTTTGGCCTGCCTAATTGGGAATTGTACTATCAAGCTGCAAGTTTGATGTGGGTCAAAGAATGGATAACATTAAGGAAACATAGGTTGTTGACATTAGAAGGGCATGACTTGCTGTTGGGCTGGCATGCTTTTTTATGGTATAAGGGAACTAAAACACAGGGTTATTTTAGAAGACATTATGTACGGGAGTCTTTGTGGTTAAATTGGGAGAAGATAAAAAGACAATGTTATTTGAAAATTCCAGTTTGGTTATCAACCATTGAAGCATTTTCCTATCCTATAATCTACAAGAAGGAACAAACAGTTAGATATGGGGAACTTTTGGATGAAAAGGGTGAACTTAAATCGATCCAAAACTTAGAGGAACAAGGTATAAGGATGAATTGGTTTTTATATGCACAAATACATTCAAGGTATGATGAAGATTCCAAAACGGAGGGATTTTATGATAAGCAGACTGATTTAGATAAGATCTTGATGGGTACTGATGAGAAGGTGATTAAAAAATTATATGGTTATTTACTGGGAATGAAATTAGAGGAAGAACAAGTCAAAGAAACTATGATTGTTTGGGGGAAGAATTTTGAATATGGGATTGATTTAGAGAAATGGCAGAAATTGTGGTCTCAAAATTATAAAATGACAATGTCAACAGCATATAAAGAAAACTTGTATAAGATGTTTTACAGGTGGCACTTTCCTCTGACAAGAATAACAAGAATGTTTAAGAACAAATCTGAAAAATGCTGGAAATGTCATCAGATACCTGGCTCGTATTACCATATGTGGTGGACTTGTGAGGATGCTAGAAAATATTGGACTATAATTCACATGTGGCTGGAAAAAATGACAAAGAAACATATAGACTTGAAACCAGAGATCTTCTTATTGGGAATTTTACCTGATATATATAGTAAAGATTTGAAATACCTGATTGTAAATGTAGTAACAGCGGCCAGGATTGTGTTTGCTAAAAATTGGAAGAATGAGAAAATACCATTATAGGAAGAAATTATTAAGAAAATATTGGAATGTGCTGAGATGAGCAGATTGACATTTGAAATTAGAGAGCAAGAGGATAAACAATTTTATGAAATTTGGGATCTTTTTTATAAATGGCTAGATGATAAAATACGATAATAGAATATTTTAGATAGTAAGAAATATCTTTATCTTGCTATTTTGCTATTATTTTGTTATTTGATATTATATTTATAAAGGGTTTTTTTAGGATTGATTTGGTATGATTATATGATTTGTTGAATAATCTGCTTAAAGTATTGTTAGCTCATAAAGCATGAATGATTAAAAGTATAGTTAAAAAAATTTTTATTTATTTTTTAGTGATTATAGGATATATAAGTTTGGATTGATAATATGAGTTGTTATGTAACATAATTGTAACTGGGACTACAGAATGAATGCACAAAAATGATGAACCAACTGACACATTGGATGTACATACGAGAGTTGAATGTTTTAATGTTTTGTTTGTCTTGTTTGTTTGCAGAAAATTAATAAAATTTTATTTAAAAAAAAAAATTCACAATGTCTAACTACTGGATTTCCAGTAAAGCGCCACTTTTCTAATAACATGCTTTGAATGTGCTGACATACACAAAAGAGCCAGTTTGATGTAGTGTTTAATGGTACCAGGCTAAAACTCAGGAGACTGTGACTCCTAATCTTGCCTTAGGCACAAAGCCAGCTGAATTACTCTGGGCCAGTCATTCCTTTCTCAGCTTTAGGAAGAAGGCAAAGGCAAACCAGATCCAAAAAAAATTGACTTGAAAGGCATCAAACATGTAGGCACACATGCACAGCACATATACATAGAATTTATAAAGTAAGGTTTGGTGTAGATTTTATAAGTTAAGTAACCCAAATTCTCATCTATGCAGTCTTTGCTAAAATGTCTTTTATTCTTTTGGCAATTCAAAACAAATGTTCACTCACCATGATTCCAAAAATATTTTCAGTCATGAAATGAAGCAATCTATTTCCTTTCTTGAATATATTCTCACCTTGTGCAACATGCATTATAATATCTGGATGATCCCATCTGCAATACTTATGGTTATTGCCAAATTGATTTGGCATTAAAGAATCTGTCTGGTTACAAGATCTGAGCAGGGCAATGGACAAATGCCACTAATGGGCAGAGTACACATTCTCTGTGTGAGAAACTTCTAAAATCTCTTTAGAGTACTGGAAGAAGTGTTCTTTTGTTTCAGTTGAGTAGCGTGGGTGGGTCTTCTGAAAAAAACAAAAGACCCTGAAGTCAAGGAAAAAGAGAAAGAGAGAGGAGAGAGAAAGAATAAAAATTGCAATGACATTCCCTTCCTATATAAAAATAACAATTCCAGGATTCCTTGGGAGAAAACCTAACCTGTTTGATTATGTGCCACCAAGTATTGCTGATTCTTAACAACCACATAGATTTTCTCCATGATGATATGTCCTTAACTTAGTTCTTCCAACGGTACACTCATTGCCACTATAACTATCAGGTTTACAGTGGATGTGAACTAATATTACACAAAATATGTTCATTTTTGACTGCAAAATAAGGAATGACTTTCCTTTGGCTCCCCTAAGTAACTGGTTCTATTTTCTACAGTATTCATCACAGTTTAATAAACATTAAAAGAAGAAATACATTATGATTGAAGTTCATGCGTTCAAAGTAACCATGTCCTACTGTATTATTTGGTTGCCAAATTTAATTTAGGTCTAGAGTGTAGACTGTATCATGCCTTGAGTGGATGATAATTTCCTGGCAAGGAAGCAGCTTGAGATACTTGATTTAGAAATCAATGCTTCTGTTGATTATGTATGATCCATCATTGTTTCCTTCAGAATGATGATCTTCATGCTATAGCGTTTCTACAGATTTATTTCCTGCCATGTTAAATACTTAGCCGAATTGTTTATATACAGTATGTTCTGAAATGGAGCTTGCAATTAACAGCACAATTTTCTGGTTTGGATATTCAGTATGAGAAAGCATTTCTGCTACCAGAACCTACCCTTTCTCAGTAATATTTTCCCATCAGGAGCACAATAATTAGCAAGAAGTTTGCAGTTGTGTCTGGATAATATCAGCTCATGTCATCTACCACAATCATTCCAAAGCAAAGCTCAGGTTCTAGTCTCTCTCGCTCACACGCACTCATTCTTATAATTATCAGCATATTAAAAATAAATTGCTATTTCTTTGTTATGTAGGTTGCAAGAGAGCTTTTTATCATTCTAATATATAATGAAACAAATTCCAATAGAGGAAAATATTTGTAGCTCAGGGTTGAACTGGGAGTCCTTATTGCTCTCTGAGCTTAGTTTTTCCCCCCTACAGATGTTTGGTTACCCATTTGGGTAATATCTGTGCTAGAAGGACAATCAGCTTGCCCTGCCAATGCTGGTGGAACTGCTTTTAGTAGTTGATTAGGCTGTTGTTTATCGTTTGATTGTTTGTCTTAGATGGTAATTCCTTGATTGGAATGTTGTTTATGACTTGGTGTTAGTCTCTTTATCTGGATGTCGATTGCTGGCAAGGAGGTGTTGTGGACTTTTAGCTTATTGATTACTCTTTTGGACAGTAAGTAGATATTTTTTATTTCTATGTCCCTGTTGATGGCTGAAGCCATGTGATTGTAATAGTCCATTGGTTGTTTGTGAGATGTTTTTGCTGTATGGCAGTGTTATTCATTTCATACTTTGGTTTGGTTGTGTTGTAGTGGGTTGAATTGCCAGACGCTTTTGTAAGGATGTTGTAAAGATGATCTGTTTCCTTTTTCTGATATTCAAGGATGCTTCAGTGTGTTTGTGCTCATCAAAATAGTGTTCTTACATAATGTTTCTTGTGGGAGGTTTGGTTGTTACTTTGGTAGTGGAGCATTTGATTAACGTGGGTAGTTATATAATAATTTGTGTTTGTAATTTGCTGACCTTGCCTCTGTTGGTGAGGTTATCCAGGAAGGATAGATTGGGTGGGGGGGTGTTCCTTCCCTTGTCAATTTTATTCCTTGAAAATGTTGATAGTTTCATGTGCCTTCTCTACTTGTTCCTGTTTTATTATGACAAAAGTATAGTTTACATACTGGAACCATACTTTGAGTTGTATACATAGGAATGCTATAGTTTCTAGGCATTACATTATGATTTTTGTTGTGAGGCCTCAGAGTGGTGATCCCATGAGCGTTCCTCTGGTTTGTTGGTATATTTGTCCATCAAACTGAAAACTAAGGTCCATGATTGTGGGTATTTTAATCTTAATATATTTGATTAGGTTGGGTGTATTGTGCAGTAGTGCTGTCATGGATTCTTGATCTCATCTTCTGAAACTCATTTCTCCCTATCTGCTAAATAGCATCTAGACAATGATCATTTATACCATACTAAATTTGTTAGTTTTTAATAGTGTAGTCTACTGTGTGTATATTCAGAAATAATTATTAAATTCAGTAATATTTAGACTTAGCTAAGAATTTTCACAATTGTAACCTCAATTTATCATAGAGTTTTAGTTCAGCATATCTAAACAGGATTCCCTTCAGATATGCTTATAACTTCAAAGGGCAATTCCATTGTCTTTGGTGGGCATCAGAAAGAAAAGGGCTGCCCTTGCAACAAGATTTTATTCATTCTTCAAGAAGAATCTGCTTTGACTGTCTTTTGATCAAAAAGAAGAGATCTAAAGTGGAATAGACAAGTTATCATAGTTGTCTGTAGCTTATATTTAATCAGCTTCAAAATCCATCAGTAGCACTTTGATGAAGCTCAGTGGAAGAAAAATTACCCAGAAAGCATTAGATAAGATCTGAAAGTTGTATAAACAATCGACTGTGATATTGCAGTCTCCTGTTCAGTGAAATCAATTTGGCAGATCTTGAGAACAGTATGCTTCATAGTAATATTGCTGACTGTACTTCTTTTTGGTATGCACTAATTATATTGGCTTTTTGGAACAGAATATCAAATTATTGGACTCTTTAAAAACAACAATGCAAGATGAGTTCTCTCTTGAAAGGCAGATGGCAATTTTTATTTCTTTCTTTATTAGATTTTGGAGTGTATGATGACTAAAAGCTGGTAAGGAAGCAGCAGCAGCACAGAAATAATTGTTTATTTTGTCTTGCTGGTTGGTTTGTTACTTCATGCCAAAGTGTTTTTTTATATATTGTTCAACCTTTTGTTTTTCTTTCGTTTGCCAGGGAACTCACTTCATTTAAAAAAAAAATCTTTGCGAATGAGAGTTTTTGACTCTTTAGGGGGGTTGTGTCCTAAATGTTTGTGTGAATGTGGGCCCAGTGTATACCTTTCTTCTCAGATATCACAATACAAGGGATGCTGCTGCTCTTGGAGTGAATGAAGGTGAAAGCAAAGAGTCCTTCACATTGATGTGACTCCTGGGTATTACATAGATGCATTCATATAGTTTTCTTGGCAATGGTACAGAAATGCTTTGCTGTTGATTTCTTCCGGGAATAGAGAATTATTTTCAGTTAATTCTTTGAACCACCACTAGATCATTCAGATCGTTGTCAAATGCTCCACTTTGCCTATTCACACTATGCTGAAATATAGGAGAGGAAAGGCACGAATCTCTACTATAGTTGCTTCGATAACTTGTGTGCCCCAGGCCTGCTTCTTTATTTTTGAGTAGGTTATTTCAGTCAGAGTTGCATATAGACCTAAATAATGTTTAGTTTCAGCAGCGGACATTAGAAGCCCATTCAGAAAACAGATCACATCTCTTCTGCTGCATTCCTACAGTAGGGAAGCTATAACAGAGCATGGTTGCCTGTCCTGCTGCTGGTCTTATAGATCATCTGAAACCTTCCAGAACATACTAAGTGGGAGTTTAATATACAAAATGGAGCTTCCTTTCTTTCCTTTCTTTCCCCTCCCCTTCCTTCCCTTCCTATAACTCAGTAGATTTTGTTGTGTACTAAAAATGGACTGCTCGAAATCCCTGCGCCTTGATTGGCTAAGGCGCAGGGATTTCTAATTGGCCAGGCGAGCCGCGCCGATTGGCCCGATTGAAGTCTCCCGCGATTGGCTGAAACCATGAGCGGGAGACTTGAATCGCTGCCATTGGCCGCGGCCGCCGCGGCAAAAGAGTATAAAAGCCGGAGGCTTTTTCTCTTTTGCGGTTCGGTTCACGTCTTCAATAAAAAGAGCTGTTACTGATAGTCACTGCCTCAGAGCCTTCCTTTCGGACACGACACTGGCGACGAGGGTGGGATCTCGCCCCTGAACCGAACCCCGTGTCCACAGACGAACTTGCGACAACGAAATGGCGAAAATAGCACCGCCCGCCCCCTTCAACCCCGCCGCCGAGGACTGGGAGTCCTACTCAGACAGATTCCGGATGTATTTAGAGTGTGCCGGCATGAAGGACGCCCCGGGCCCGCTAAAACGCGCCGTGTTCCTGACGCATTGTGGACCAGAGGTTTTCCAGATGGCCAAGGCATTGGCCAAACCGGCAGACGCGACTGCCATGGATTGGGACGTCCTCGAACCCATACTAAAGCGCCATTATGCTCCCGAGGTCCCCATCCTAATTCGGCGGAACGAATTCTACCGGAGATGTCAAAAACCGGACGAGAAACTGAGCGACTTTGTCGCTGAATTAAGGCGCCTAGGCGGGCTCTGTGAGTTTGAGGGATTGAACAGTCTCATAAGAGACCGTTTCGTGTTAGGACTTTGGGATCCGACACTCCAGAGCCGACTTATGGCCAAAGGCGACATCAGCCTCGCCGATGCCATCACCGCAGCCGCGGCCGCAGAAGCAACCCGCACGTCAGCAGACACCATGCGGAGAGCCGAGGCAAAAGGCGCAAACAACAACAACCCCGCAAGGTCGGCCGATGCAAGAATCGAAGCGGCCGCACACTACGGCGGCTACCAGTCAGCCTCCAGCATTTCAGACGATGAGGAGGACACACATCGCATGCAGGCGGGTCGCGGAAACCAGCGAAGCCAAAACAGTCGTAGGTCGAGGACCAACTGCGCAGGGTGCGGCGGCGACCACCCCAGGTCCGAATGCCGTTTCTTTGACGCGGTCTGCAGGCATTGTGACCGAAGGGGCCACATCGCCCGAGTTTGCCGCCAAAAGAAGACACGCAGCCCGCCAAAATGGGAGCAGCAGGATAGAAGGAGAGAGAGCCCGCCAAGAACCAGAGAGCGCCAGCCAGCAGGCAGATGGGACCAGAAGCAAAGATCCCAGAGAAGCGGCGACGGTCGGCGGAAAGAAGAAACCCACCAGACGGTGACAATCGGCCATGCCATCTCCGACGGCGCCAGAAAGATATACGTTGAAGTCTACATCGAAGGTCGGCCTTGCAAGATGGAAGTGGACTCCGGGTCCTACCTTTCCATGATTGCATGGCGCGAAATAAAAAAACTAGTGCCCACCCTGCAGAAGGAAAATGTACCCGCCCAGAAAATCATCATAAGGGACTATCAGGGAAATCGCGTGCCAGTGGTGGGCACCAAAAACTTTAGCGTAACCTACAAAGGCCGAACCGAACAGCTTCCACTCACGATAGTCGATCGTGACCGCCCGAGTTTGCTTGGCCTGCAATGGTTCGCCCCACTGAACATCGCATTGACAGGTGTCAACCAAGTCTCCATGGAAGCCTGGGAACAGCGGTTAGTCCAGGAGTTCCAGGAGGTCTTCGATGGAGGATTGGGCAAGTATAAGGGGCCCCCTATTTCCTTTGACTTAGACCCATGGGTTTCCCCCAAGCGACTTAAATCTAGGAGGGTACCCTTTGCGTTAAAACCAAAAATTGACGAACAAATCAACAAACTCGTCAAGCAAGGGGTATTAACACCTATAGATCACGCCAGATGGGAGACCCCTATAGTGACCCCAGTAAAGCCAGACGGGTCCGTGAGGATTTGCGGGGACTATAAGGCCACCCTAAATAGCGCGCTACAGCAAAGCGCCTACCCAGTGCCCATAGTGCAACACTTACTGCACTCATTGGGAGGGGGAAAAATTTTTGCCAAGCTTGACCTCGCCCAGGCATACCAGCAACTGCCTGTGGACGAAGAAACGGCAGAAGCCCAAACAATCGTGACACACCGGGGGGCCTTCAAGTGCAACAGACTCCAATTCGGAGTCAGCGTGGCACCAGGCATTTTTCAAAGTCTAATGGAACGTTTACTACAGGGCATCAAGGGGGTGGTGCCCTATTTCGATGACGTGTTAATCGCGGCGCCAAACGAAGCCGAATTAGAGAACCGTTTAAGACAAGTCTTGACAAAATTTAAAGAGACAGGACTTAAGGTCAAACGCGAAAAATGCCAACTGTGTACGCAGCAAATAGAATTTCTGGGTTACCTCCTAGACAGACAGGGCATCCACCCTACAGCTAAAAAGGTTAAAGCCATCAAGGAAGCCCCCACCCCGAGGTCCAAAACAGAACTACAAGCATTCCTAGGTTTACTAAATTTTTATAATGTCTTCCTACCTCAGAAGGCAACGGTGGCGGAGCCTTTGCATAGACTCCTAGACAAGAGGGCAGCATGGACTTGGGGGAAACGAGAACAGGCCGCCTTTCAGGGAACCAAAGACCTCCTCACCTCCGACGCCGTTCTAATACAGTTCAGTGAGACTTTACCCCTAGCTGTCACTTGCGACGCATCGCCCTACGGCGTCGGCGCTGTCCTCAGCCATACCCTCCCAGACCAGAGAGAAGCGCCTATTGCATTTTTTTCCAGAACGCTAACAAAACCGGAACGGAACTATAGCCAGCTGGACAAAGAAGCTTTGGCTATAGTTGCCGCCGTCAAGCGTTTCCATGAGTACTTGTACGGCCGCCCATTCAAGATAGTCACCGACCATAAGCCACTGCTGGGCATCCTCGCTGGGGATCGGGCCACACCAAACATCTTGTCACCGCGCATGACTAGGTGGTCTGAATTCCTGGCAGCCTACAACTACGAACTGTTCCACAAGCCAGGAAAGAAAATTTCACACGCGGACGCTTTGAGCCGCTCGCCCTTGCCGGACTCGGAACCTGACCCCGCTCCTACAACTAACACCCTGAGCATAGAAAGCCTGCCCATAACCGCATCCGATATTGCCAGGGAAACCAGTAGGGACAGACAATTGGCGAAAGTCTTGCATTGGTTAGAGAAAGGTTGGCCGGAAAAGGACATTGACGAGACTTTTAAGAAATTCCGGCAGCGCCAGACTGAACTGTCTCTGTTAAGGGGTTGCATCCTGTGGGGAGATCGGGTGGTAATTCCGTGCAAATTACAAAGCAGAGTTTTGGAAATGTTACATGAGGGGCATCCTGGCATCGTCAGGACAAAAGCCCTGGCCAGGAGTTACGCTTGGTGGCCAGGGATGGATAAGCAAATTGAAACATGGGTTGCAAGGTGCCACCGGTGCCAAGAAACCAGGTCCAGCCCACCCGCAGCACCCACCCGGGACTGGGAAATACCACGGGGACCCTGGTCCAGAATCCATTTAGATTTTGCTGGCCCCACAAATGGACACACTTTTTTGATCACAGTAGATGCATACTCGAACTGGTTAGAGGTGGCTGACATGAAATCCACCACCACGGAGGCTGTCATTAAAGAACTTTGTAAACTATTCTCGACACATGGCCTCCCAGACGTAGTTGTCTCAGACAACGGGCCCCAATTCACCTCACTCGAATTTGAACGCTTCCTGGCTGAGAAAGGTATCCGCCACGCATTGACAGCACCGGCGCATCCGGCGGCGAACGGTAGGGCGGAACGGATGGTCCAATTTACAAAAAAGACCCTCCGGAAAATGGACCACGGGGAGATCAACGAAAAAATTAATAAACTGCTTTTCATACAACACATCACACCTAACACCACAACAAACAAAAGCCCTGCAGAGCTCCTGATGGGCAGGAAGCTGCGGTCACCACTCGATCGCCTACACCCCACATATAACCCGGAGCGACCCCCGGACTCAAGCTCCAGGTACCGGACTTTTCAACCAGGCGACTGGGTTTACGCTAAAAATATGACAGGGGAACCCCTATGGATCCCAGCCGTCATAACACAAACCACAGGCCCACGGTCGTACCGGCTCCAAACCGTCGATGGGCGAGCCTGGAAGCGACACATCGACCAACTCCGGTCACGGGCAATAACTAACCTCAACCCCCAAGACACGAACCAAGGGGGGAGGGAAGACCCGACAAAAGAAACGCAGAAAAAAAGTAAAGACTCACCAGATCGCTGCCTCCGCGAATCCCATCAGGAGAGGAGCCGTCCAGCCAACTCTACCGACTCGGAAAAACCAAGCGGGAGCGGCAAAATCCGTGACTCAACCGACCCGGTAGGCCCAGGCGGGAGCCACGGTGAGAGCACCGGCCCGACCATCCAGCCGGTACCCACAGAGCCAGAAGCAGCCAAAAAGATGACCGCTCCGGCCGAGCTACAACAGAAGAATGAGCTGCGCAGGTCAACTAGGACCCGACGTAGCCCCGCCTACCTGCGTGATTACACCACGTGAAAGACCCTACCAAGAGGGGAGGGGTGTTGTGTACTAAAAATGGACTGCTCGAAATCCCTGCGCCTTGATTGGCTAAGGCGCAGGGATTTCTAATTGGCCAGGCGAGCCGCGCCGATTGGCCCGATTGAAGTCTCCCGCGATTGGCTGAAACCATGAGCGGGAGACTTGAATCGCTGCCATTGGCCGCGGCCGCCGCGGCAAAAGAGTATAAAAGCCGGAGGCTTTTTCTCTTTTGCGGTTCGGTTCACGTCTTCAATAAAAAGAGCTGTTACTGATAGTCACTGCCTCAGAGCCTTCCTTTCGGACACGACAGATTTAATAAGAATTTCAGTGAAAACGTTTTATTGGAGGAACCTAAAATGAATTGTTAAATGTCAGATGAAAAAGAATATATGTCATATAATAAGGCTAAAAAACACTTTTTACAGTCCTCTTATGATTTTTGAAGTTTTTAGTTATTTGCACAATAAATACCTGAGTTTGTGTACAAGCTAAATATTTTTTTTTCAAAAAAAAAATTGTTTTCTTAGGTGCAACATCCAATAGGCATTGAAACAATTCATTTCAAAACAAAGACTGCTTTAATAAAAGCTATGTAATTTCAGTAAATTCACATGGCCCCCAAACAATTTCCTGCCTTGTGTTTCAAATACTGTTGATACAGACCTTATTCTTGTACTACATAATTGTATAGGTGCCCCCTTTTCTAATGTGTCTTCTTGCTTCCCTCCCTCCTGTATTTGCAGACCACTTAAATACATTCTAGGAGCATAATTAGGAAAAACCAAGGCAATAGGAGGCTGTTACCAGTATATCACAAGATGCCTGTCTGGAAGCAGCAGATATAATTTGATAGAATGTTGATATAATTCTTCAAAAAGCTCCGGACTAGAAACAGCATGATGCTTGATTTTATAAAATTAGAGTAAGATTGAGGCTTTAAAAAGAAGATTTGATCCCTATGCCTTTTTACATTGATTGTCCATGATTGAACATCATTGTTTGGCTCCAGAAGGCATAGTGTAGATTATCTGACACATAAGAGTAGAAAACCAGGTTAGGGACAAATATAGTTCCCTAATCTAACAGATAACAGATAATCAGAGTTGGAAGGGACAGTGTAGGTCATCTAATCCAACACCCCACCCAAGCAGGAGACCCTTCACCATTTCTGACAAATGGCAGTCCAATCTGTTCTTGAAAGTTTCAAGTGATGGCACTCCCACAACTTCCGAGGGCAAGCTGTTCCATTGGTTGATTGTTCTCACTGTCAGAAAGTTTCTCCTTATTTCCAGGTTAAATCTCTCCTTGTTCAGTTTCCATCCATTATTCCTTGTCTGGCCTTCGGGTGCTTTAGAAAATAGCTTGACCCTTTTCTCTCTGTGGCAGCCCTTCAAATATTGGAAGACTGCTATCATGTCTCCCCTGGTCCTTCTCTTCACTCTTAAGCTATTATTTTTTCTGGATTTGTATAGTTTACAGCATCATAATCTGCTCGAAGAACTTGAAGGCCAGAAGTTGAATATTTAATCACCTGAAGGCCTAACATATATGACATGAAGTAGATATCTGAATGATTAAAAGGATGCTCAAATAAATAAGTCCTTTACACTACAAGCTGTGTCATGGGATGCATTGTAGAGAAACACATATTGAAATATAATTTACTTTCAGCTGCTTCAGTCATCATATATTGAAGCATAATTCAACTGCCACACTATGAAATATTGAAGAGCAAATGGCCCAAGTTCACCCAGTTGGCCTTGTGCCTAAGGTGCAACTAGAACCCATAGTTTCCAAATTTATAGCCTGGTGTAACTTGCACTAAAGTGGTTCTTATTTTAACTTGCAGTTATTTCTAGTATTTTCAGTGAAACTTTAGAAATGATGAAATTTTCTTTGTGAAGATGGGATGTTGAAAATTATAACCAAAGTATTATATGGAACAGGAGAAACTGACATGAAAACAAGTAGATAAAGAATGTTGAGAGGAGCAGAGGCTAAAGTCATATGAAAGCTAGACAACCTTCAAGTAAGAAAGGTAATTTCAGAGAGCAGAACATTAGAAGGCAGGTTTAATGTACTGTATATATTATGCACTATGACCTTTCAAAAAGAAATAAAAATGGAATAGGATTCATTCATTATTTATAATCTGCCTTTTCTCTGTCTTGCTTTTTCTTTATCACAGTTCCTGTGTGGTAGGTTAGGATGAGAGAAAATACTCAGTCATCCACCCAGCTCTGGATTGAGAAAGAACATGAATCAGGATTATGTGGCATGTGTAGCTTGTTATAGCTAATGTGATAGAGACATCCTTTTCTGGAAAGCATTTTCTAGATAGACATCTTTTTCCAGGCCCTTGCTAAATATTTTTGAGAAGGGCTCAGAAATTACAACAAATCCTGGCCAAAGCTTTCATATACCCATCCAGCACTAACAGTGAATCCAAGAAGATCCTTGGGTTATAGACCTATTTCTAATGTAGCCTCTTTCTCTTAAGGCAACAATAGGGCTAACAGATAGCCATAACTAACCAACTATCCCTGCTAAGATGCAGCTTTAGGCTTCTTTGTTCTCAACTTTCAAAGATGATCCAGGAAGATAGTTTGATGGGTAGTATTAAAGAGAGCTAAGAAATCTCATAAGGCCATGCAGGGTGCATTATCCAAATTCCAACAAAAGTAATCCACTTGAATGACAATACCATTTATACCCTGTGCCAGATTGGAACCTAATTGAAAGTGGTCTAGATAACCTACTTCTTTTAGTCTAGAGCATTCTAATTTTCCACCATCCTCCTAAAAACCTTCCATCAAATGAGGGATTGGAGATTGGGTAATACATAGTTTTCATATACCCACCCAGCAGTAACAGTGAATTGAGAAGGATCCTTGGGTTATAGACCTATATATATTAATTTTTCACATCCTTTTTCAAGACTGCAGGACTCACCATCTCTCAAAAGGAAGTGTGGCATCCAGGGGTCAGATCCTACTGGCATAACAACCGGTTTGGTGAGCACTCAACTAAGATTGCTTTAGCAGGGAATAAAGGACAGCCTAGAGCCCGCCCGGGTGGGTGAACCCAACCAAAGAAAAGAAGATCTTCAGAGCGAACCGGTTTGGTATCAGCTGATCTTCAGAGCTACCGGTTCTGTAGAACTGGGCTGAACCGGTAGAATCCCACCCCTAGTGGCATCTTTTCGACCCAGCTTGACAAGAGCAAAGATCTTCTTTCCTCTGTAATAGCACACCTATTACTATAAACCAATTTACTTTCATTGGAGCCAAATCTTTTATTTTCTAATCACTTTTTAAAATTGCCTATTAACTATTCTAAACTTATTCAATAGAATCAGAGCAACAGATTTAAAAAGTCTTTTTTGTGGTGAGTTTGTCTACAACCCGAACAAAAGAAAAATTAATTAAAAACTTAAAGAATTTGAAATAAGCAAAAAAGCTAAATAAGATTTTGATCTAAGAAAGCTATAAATGAAATAAGAGTCCAGATAAATTGAAAATATTGACCTTTACTATAAGATTTTTGGGAATTAATTATAGATAATTATTTCTCATGGAAAATAGATTTGTTTTGGTTACCCTGGCAAGTGTGAATCATAATAAAAGATGAGTGATAATTTTAGAAACTAGATACTATAAGGACTAAAGATTTTAAGCAGAAGAAAAAAAGAGTACATGCTACAATTTGGATGACAGATTGCAGGAGCCACTTAATTGGAGAATAAATTCATTGATTACCAATTCAATTTTTCCTGTTGTATCTCTCTCTATCTTCTACCAAGATGAGTTTTTTTTCCTGAAGCATGACTCTTTTTTGCATTTGCATTTGCAAAGTACAAATAATATACTCAGCACAGGAAAAATTACTGTTGGGACCACTGCTGTGCCCAGCAGTGTTTGTTTTGCTGTGGTTGATTGAAACATTTTTGTAAAATATTTTGGCTCTTCTTGATTGGCATCCCACTGTGCTCAACCCTGACTTGCTCTAACCTGCCCAAAATTGTGCTTTCTGTACCTCTTCTACATACTTTTTGCAGGAGAATGCTTTAGGTGGGAATACTATGCAATCTGGAATGTTGGGCTGAAAACAAAATGCAGTCTGCATGTAAGTGTGGAACATGGAGCAGGATTGGGGAGAGTGGAAGTAAGTACCACAGGCAATCTTCTGTACTTGAGATTAGGAAAAGAGAGAAGAGTATGAAAGAATATTAAATGTTTTTTATTTCTACTTGTAAAATGGTAAGGTGATGAAATGTTGGAAGTGGCCATTCCCTGTTTTACATAACATTCAAATCTAGACATCATGTGTGATTATAATTTTGTGGGATAAAATATAGAATGAGCTAACCAGTATAATATATTCCTGCAAGTCTGTTGCCAGATTGAATCAAAAGAGAAAAAAAAAAGAATTAAGTCAAAATCTCTACTCTTAAAACTGAATCTTTCATATTAAAGAATAAAGTTACTCATGCATCATACATTTAGGGAGTATTTAAGAAGCTGAATAACAGCAAGTTTATCATATGAAAACTAGGGGAAAGTAAGTAGAAGGAAATAAACCACATAACTGGAAAGGGAGACATTTAGATTAGTGTATTGCAATTTGGTCAGATTTTTTTTTCTTTTTTTATCATAGTTCTGCACAGTTTTTTGCTACATCAATTTTCTTGGGGCTTATATATGAGCAATATAAACAGTGTTCCTCATGAGTCTTTTCAGGATGTCCTGCCCCTTGAAGATAAATGGATGTTGGCTTGGGGATTAGGCCATTATTATAGTATTTTCCTAGCCTTTAACTGTATCTGGAATAGTATTCCCAGATGATTCACTTGGGCTGTACTTTTAGAAAACTTTTTGATGCCAGAATGACTATAAAGGCTAGTTTGGGGCCTGCAAAGCTTGCAGAAACCTTCCTCAAGCCTTTGGGAGGTTGAAAAAGTTCTCAAACCTCAAAAAAATCAGCTGTGCCCTAGGTTCGCCATCATGGATATAGATCATGAACATATGGGGAAACACTTAAAAAGCTACACGTTGCAGGGGAAAGCATTAGGAATTATAAGAAATAAATAATTTTATTGGATGGATGGATGGATGGATGGATGGATGGATGGATGGATGGATGGATAGATAGATAGATAGATAGATAGATAGATAGATAGATAGATAGATAGATAGATAATTAAAATCTTTGGCCATCATGTTAATTACTTCTTTTTAAAACATGTTTTTAGAAAAAGAAGAACTTTCAAATACTTTATTACCAGAAGCTCTGCTCTCTTTGCCTTATCTTTTCTGAAGTGGCTTCTTTTGAACTGCAGATAAATACAGCTGACTGGCTTTTGGTTTCAGCAATCTTATGAATTGCAAGTTTATTACGGTTTTATATCAGTGATTAAATAGGGACTTCAGAGAGGAACAAAGATAAGAAAAGCCCCTTGACTAAGGTTCTTTTCTATCAGTGTTCTTGGAAGGGTAGCATAAGAGCTTGTGTTACCCTTCTTCCAAGACGGTTTTGTTGTGTACTAAAAATGGACTGCTCGAAATCCCTGCGCCTTGATTGGCTAAGGCGCAGGGATTTCTAATTGGCCAGGCGAGCCGCGCCGATTGGCCCGATTGAAGTCTCCCGCGATTGGCTGAAACCATAAGCGGGAGACTTGAATCGCTGCCATTGGCCGCGGCCGCCGCGGCAAAAGAGTATAAAAGCCGGAGGCTTTTTCTCTTTTGCGGTTCGGTTCACGTCTTCAATAAAAAGAGCTGTTACTGATAGTCACTGCCTCAGAGCCTTCCTTTCGGACACGACACTGGCGACGAGGGTGGGATCTCGCCCCTGAACCGAACCCCGTGTCCACAGACGAACTTGCGACAACGAAATGGCGAAAATAGCACCGCCCGCCCCCTTCAACCCCGCCGCCGAGGACTGGGAGTCCTACTCAGACAGATTCCGGATGTATTTAGAGTGTGCCGGCATGAAGGACGCCCCGGGCCCGCTAAAACGCGCCGTGTTCCTGACGCATTGTGGACCAGAGGTTTTCCAGATGGCCAAGGCATTGGCCAAACCGGCAGACGCGACTGCCATGGATTGGGACGTCCTCGAACCCATACTAAAGCGCCATTATGCTCCCGAGGTCCCCATCCTAATTCGGCGGAACGAATTCTACCGGAGATGTCAAAAACCGGACGAGAAACTGAGCGACTTTGTCGCTGAATTAAGGCGCCTAGGCGGGCTCTGTGAGTTTGAGGGATTGAACAGTCTCATAAGAGACCGTTTCGTACTAGGACTTTGGGATCCGACACTCCAGAGCCGACTCATGGCCAAAGGCGACATCAGCCTCGCCGATGCCATCACCGCAGCCGCGGCCGCAGAAGCAACCCGCACGTCAGCAGACACCATGCGGAGAACCGAGGCAAAAGGCGCAAACAACAACAACCCCGCAAGGTCGGCCGATGCAAGAATCGAAGCGGCCGCACACTACGGCGGTTACCAGTCAGCCTCCAGCATTTCAGACGATGAGGAGGACACACATCGCATGCAGGCGAGTCGCGGAAACCAGCGAAGCCAAAACAGTCGTAGGTCGAGGACCAACTGCGCAGGGTGCGGCGGCGACCACCCCAGGTCCGAATGCCGTTTCTTTGACGCGGTCTGCAGGCATTGTGACCGAAGGGGCCACATCGCCCGAGTTTGCCGCCAAAAGAAGACACGCAGCCCGCCAAAATGGGAGCAGCAGGATAGAAGGAGAGAGAGCCCGCCAAGAACCAGAGAGCGCCAGCCAGCAGGCAGATGGGACCAGAAGCAAAGACCCCAGAGAAGCGGCGACGGTCGGCGGAAAGAAGAAACCCACCAGACGGTGACAATCGGCCATGCCATCTCCGACGGCGCCAGAAAGATATACGTTGAAGTCTACGTCGAAGGTCGGCCTTGCAAGATGGAAGTGGACTCCGGGTCCTACCTTTCCATGATTGCATGGCGCGAAATAAAAAAACTAGTGCCCACCCTGCAGAAGGAAAATGTACCCGCCCAGAGAATCATCATAAGGGACTATCAGGGCAATCGCGTGCCAGTAGTGGGCACCAAAAACTTTAGCGTAACCTACAAAGGCCGAACCGAACAGCTTCCACTCACGATAGTCGATCGTGACCGCCCGAGCTTGCTTGGCCTGCAATGGTTCGCCCCACTGAACATCGCATTGACAGGTGTCAACCAAGTCTCCATGGAAGCCTGGGAACAGCGGTTAGTCCAGGAGTTCCAGGAGGTCTTCGATGGAGGATTGGGCAAGTATAAGGGGCCCCCTATTTCCTTTGACTTAGACCCATGGGTTTCCCCCAAGCGACTTAAATCTAGGAGGGTACCCTTTGCGTTAAAACCAAAAATTGACGAACAAATCAACAAACTCGTCAAGCAAGGGGTATTAACACCTATAGATCACGCCAGATGGGAGACCCCTATAGTGACCCCAGTAAAGCCAGACGGGTCCGTGAGGATTTGCGGGGACTATAAGGCCACCCTAAATAGCGCGCTACAGCAAAGCGCCTACCCAGTGCCCATAGTGCAACACTTACTGCACTCATTGGGAGGGGGAAAAATTTTTGCCAAGCTTGACCTCGCCCAGGCATACCAGCAACTGCCTGTGGACGAAGAAACGGCAGAAGCCCAAACAATCGTGACACACCGGGGGGCCTTCAAGTGCAACAGACTCCAATTCGGAGTCAGCGTGGCACCAGGCATTTTTCAAAGTCTAATGGAACGTTTGCTACAGGGCATAAAGGGGGTGGTGCCCTATTTCGATGACGTGTTAATCGCGGCGCCAAACGAAGCCGAATTAGAGAACCGTTTAAGACAAGTCTTGACAAAATTTAAAGAGACAGGACTTAAGGTCAAACGCGAAAAATGCCAACTGTGTACGCAGCAAATAGAATTTCTGGGTTACCTCCTAGACAGACAGGGCATCCACCCTACAGCTAAAAAGGTTAAAGCCGTCAAGGAAGCCCCCACCCCGAGGTCCAAAACAGAACTACAAGCATTCCTAGGGTTACTAAATTTTTATAATGTCTTCCTACCTCAGAAGGCAACGGTGGCGGAGCCCTTGCATAGACTCCTAGACAAGAGGGCAGCATGGACTTGGGGGAAACGAGAACAGGCCGCCTTTCAGGGAACCAAAGACCTCCTCACCTCCGACGCCGTTCTAATACAGTTCAGTGAGACTTTACCCCTAGCTGTCACTTGCGACGCATCGCCCTACGGCGTCGGCGCTGTCCTCAGCCATACCCTCCCAGACCAGAGAGAAGCGCCTATTGCATTTTTTTCCAGAACGCTAACAAAACCGGAACGGAACTATAGCCAGCTGGACAAAGAAGCTTTGGCTATAGTTGCCGCCGTCAAGCGTTTCCATGAGTACTTGTACGGCCGCCCATTCAAGATAGTCACCGACCATAAGCCACTGCTGGGCATCCTCGCTGGGGATCGGGCCACACCAAACATCTTGTCACCGCGCATGACTAGGTGGTCTGAATTCCTGGCGGCCTACAACTACGAACTGTTCCACAAGCCAGGAAAGAAAATTTCACACGCGGACGCTTTGAGCCGCTCGCCCTTGCCGGACTCGGAACCTGACCCCGCTCCTACAACTAACACCCTGAGCATAGAAAGCCTGCCCATAACCGCATCCGATATTGCCAGGGAAACCAGTAGGGACAGACAATTGGCGAAAGTCTTGCATTGGTTAGAGAAAGGTTGGCCGGAAAAGGACATTGACGAGACTTTTAAGAAATTCCGGCAGCGCCAGACTGAACTGTCTCTGTTAAGGGGTTGCATCCTGTGGGGAGATCGGGTGGTAATTCCGTGCAAATTACAAAGCAGAGTTTTGGAAATGTTACATGAGGGGCATCCTGGCATCGTCAGGACAAAAGCCCTGGCCAGGAGTTACGCTTGGTGGCCAGGGATGGATAAGCAAATTGAAACATGGGTTGCAAGGTGCCACCGGTGCCAAGAAACCAGGTCCAGCCCACCCGCAGCACCCACCAGGGACTGGGAAATACCACGGGGACCCTGGTCCAGAATCCATTTAGATTTTGCTGGCCCCACAAATGGACACACTTTTTTGATCACAGTAGATGCATACTCGAACTGGTTAGAGGTGGCTGACATGAAATCCACCACCACGGAGGCTGTCATTAAA
Source organism: Hydrophis major (assembly GCA_033807585.1). Lineage (NCBI taxonomy): Eukaryota > Metazoa > Chordata > Lepidosauria > Squamata > Elapidae > Hydrophis > Hydrophis major. The sequence continues at coordinate 321,628,178 of CM066328.1, read as the reverse complement.
GAACTTTGTAAACTATTCTCGACACATGGCCTCCCAGACGTAGTTGTCTCAGACAACGGGCCCCAATTCACCTCGCTCGAATTTGAACGTTTCCTGGCTGAGAAAGGTATCCGCCACGCGTTGACAGCACCGGCGCATCCGGCGGCGAACGGTAGGGCGGAACGGATGGTCCAATTTACAAAAAAGACCCTCCGGAAAATGGACCACGGGGAGATCAACGAAAAAATTAATAAACTGCTTTTCATACAACACATCACACCTAACACCACAACAAACAAAAGCCCTGCAGAGCTCCTGATGGGCAGAAAGCTGCGGTCACCACTCGATCGTCTACACCCCACATATAACCCGGAGCGACCCCCGGACTCAAGCTCCAGGTACCGGACTTTTCAACCAGGCGACTGGGTTTACGCTAAAAATATGACAGGGGAACCCCTATGGATCCCAGCCGTCATAACACAAACCACAGGCCCACGGTCATACCGGCTCCAAACCGTCGATGGGCGAGCCTGGAAGCGACACATTGACCAACTCCGGTCACGGGCAATAACTAACCTCAACCCCCAAGACACGAACCAAGGGGGGAGGGAAGACCCGACAAAAGAAACGCAGAAAAAAAGTAAAGACTCACCAGATCGCTGCCTCCGCGAATCCCATCCGGAGAGGAGCCGTCCAGCCAACTCTACCGACTCGGAAAAGCCAAGCGGGAGCGGCAAAATCCGTGACTCAACCGACCCGGTAGGCCCAGGCGGGAGCCACGGCGAGAGCACCGGCCCGACCATCCAGCCGGTACCCACAGAGCCAGAAGCAGCCAAAAAGATGACCGCTCCGGCCGAGCTACAACAGAAGAATGAGCTGCGCAGGTCAACTAGGACCCGATGTAGCCCCGCCTACCTGCGTGATTACACCACGTGAAAGACCCTACCAAGAGGGGAGGGGTGTTGTGTACTAAAAATGGACTGCTCGAAATCCCTGCGCCTTGATTGGCTAAGGCGCAGGGATTTCTAATTGGCCAGGCGAGCCGCGCCGATTGGCCCGATTGAAGTCTCCCGCGATTGGCTGAAACCATAAGCGGGAGACTTGAATCGCTGCCATTGGCCGCGGCCGCCGCGGCAAAAGAGTATAAAAGCCGGAGGCTTTTTCTCTTTTGCGGTTCGGTTCACGTCTTCAATAAAAAGAGCTGTTACTGATAGTCACTGCCTCAGAGCCTTCCTTTCGGACACGACAGGTTTGTTGTTGTGTTTCTACTTTCCAGTCTATCCGGTAGCCTGGCAATTCCAAAGTGATCCCCCTTCTTCTAGTATTAATCAGAGTTTATCTTATTCTGCTTCTGAGCTCAGACAAAGTCAGCAAAGTGATGCTCTCTTAGCTTTATGTCCCCTGCGTTATTAAATACATGATATCCTGTACCAGTTGCACCTCCAATGAATTGCCAATCTATATCATTGAAATAATATGCGTGTGCATCTCTACAGGAGCTTTACAATATCCTGTTTGAATGCTTTAATATTAAACCTGAAATCAGGAAAACAATACAATACAGGTAATCCTTGCTTAGTGATGTACTGTTATGATGACAGCAACCGCCGCCCAGCTACTTACATCCTGTTTCCATAGTTCTGGCTACTGCATCTACCCCTTTGGTCCCAGAGGACAGCTACTGGAGCACTTTCATAGGCAATTTATGACTTTGGGACTTATTTCCAGCAAAAAAAAAAAAACCTCCCAAAGGAATACATGGATTCACTTAAGGACCATGCTTAATGACTGTGTCAAAGAAATATTTTGAAATTAGATCTGGTCAGGCAGGTGCCTTGACTTATGACCATCATGACTTACAAGGGGAATTCCATCAAAGCCATAAGTCAAGGAGTACCTGTATAATATTAGGGGGAGTTTTAGGTAGAAAAACGTTTGCAAGAACTACATCGATAGCACTTTCTCCAATATTTTGGCTAACATCCCCTGGGAGGCTGCACAGATTTCCCATGTCACTGAATGGCCTTAAGTGTGCTTGAATGGGACATGGAAATATAAAAGTGTTTTTAAAAAACTATACATCTTTTTCTGCATGGAATGATTCTCAACCTTTTAACGAAGCAGCATGGCTGCTAATGTAATAACCATTGGAGTGGATCAGAGGTGGTATTCAGCAGGTTCTGACCAGTTTTGGAGAACCAGTAGCGGAAATAATGAGTAGTTTGGAGAACTGGCAAATACTACCTGTCCCCATCTGTTGTCTGCCTCCCAAGTCCCAGCTGATTGTCTGGGTCTTCTTTTGTTGCCCTGCACAGGAGAACGGAGCTGGAAAGCAGGTTAGTGGGATGGGGAGGGAATGGGGATTTTGAAGTAACCTTCTCCTGCCACGGTCACCAAGCCACGCCCATAGAACCGATAGTTAAAAAATTTGAATCCCACCACTGGAGTGGATTGCTGTACTGTAAGTAAGGTTGCCATGTGTAATGTGCCAAATTTTTGACCTTTGGTAATGCCAGTAAAGAATCATGGGAACTACTGTGCAATAAAAATAGATTGTAAAAATGGGAAAGGCTGTTATTGTGATAAATAAATATGAATGTGTTTGTAGTGGTGCCATCCATTCCAATATAGTTTGAATACAGCAATGCGGAATGTTTCTTTAGAACAGTGGTTCTCAAACATTTTGGTCCCAGAACCCTTTACATTCTTAAAAATTATTGAGGGCCCCAAAGAGCTTTTGTTTATGTAGATTGTATCTACAGGTAGTCCTCGGCTTACAACAGTTCATTTAGTAACCGTTTGAAGTTACATCATCATTGAAAAAAGTGACTTATGACTGTTTTTCACACAACCATATTTAGCATCTCCATGGTCACGTGATTATGTTCGGATATAAATCATGTGCTTGACAATTGACTCACATTTACGACAGTTGCAGTCATCACATACCAGAGTCATGTGATCACCTTTGGTGCCCTTCTGACAAACAACGAGGAAACCAGATTCACTTAACAACCGTGTTACTCATTTAACAACTGCAGTGATTCACTTAACAAAAGTAAAATGGGGCAAAACTCGTTTAATAAATTTTTCACTTAGCAGCATAAATGTTGGGCTCAATTGTGACCATAAATCAAGGACTACCTGTATTAATATTTACTGTATCAGAAATTAAAACTAAGCTTTTTAAAAAGATTTATTGGACTTTGCAGACCCCTCCCTCCACAGAGACCGCTCAGGATATTCTCTGTTGCCTGAGAATATCTTAGATATATCTTACATTAGACCCCCTAATTCCACAGGGGCTGTTTTCTGTTACACCCAAAGGGCTGAAAATTCCATGCTAGATTACGTGTTTACTGAAACCCTAACACCTGCTCCCTAGTCAAGAGAAGGTGTCGTGTCCGCAAAAGACGCCAGGAGTCGGTGACTTAGTTTAAAGCTCTTTATTTTAAAGTTGAGAACCGAACCGGCGAAAAGGAAAAAGCCCGCGGCTTTTATCCTTTTCGCCGCGGCGGCCGCGGCCAATGGCAACATTTCAAGTCTCCCGCTCTTGGAGTGAGCCAATCACGGGAGACTTTCAACGGACCAATCGGCGCGGCTCGCCTGGCCAATTAGAAATCCCCGCGCTTTAGCCAATCAAAGCGCGGGGATTTCGAGTATGTAAATTAGGGACAGAACACCCCTCCCCTCTTGGTACAGTCTTTACGTTGCGTAGTCACGTAGGTAGGCGGGGCTCCGTCTAGTCCTACTTGACCTGCGCAACTCAGTTGCAAGCTGGATTTCGACCGGAGCGGTCGAGTTTTTGGCCGCTCCCTCTTCTGTGCGAACCGGTTGGATGATCGGGCCGGTTCTTTCTCCGTGGCTCCCACCTGGGCCTTCCGGGTTGGTTGAGCTACGGGTCTCGCCGCTCCCGCTTGGTCTTTCCGAGTCGGTTGAGCTGGCTTGGTGTTTCTTCTCCGGTGGGGGATCGCGATGGCTGCATTCCGGTAAGTACTGCTGGTTTATTTTTTCTTGCGTTTGTTTATTCGGGTATTCCCTCCCCCCTTGGTTTGTTTCTTGGGGGGTGGATTCTGTTGCCGACCGTGACCTGAGTTGGTCAATGTGTCGTTTCCAGGCTCGCCCATCTGTGGTTTGGAGCCGGTATGAGCGCGGGCCTGTGATTTGGGTGATGATGGCTGGGATCCATAGAGGGTCCCCCGTCAGGTTTTTCGCATACACGAGGTCTCCGGGTGCAAATGTTCGGTATTTTGAACTTGAGTCTGGGGGCCGCTCTGGGTTATATGTTGGGTGTAACCTGTCGAGTGGGGACCTCAGCTTCCTACCCATTAGTAATTCGGCTGGGCTTTTGTTGGTAGTGGTGTTCGGGGTGATATGTTGTATAAAGAGGAGTCTGTTAATTTTGTCTTGGATTTCCCCGTGGTCCATTTTCCGGATGGTTTTTTTGGTAAATTGTACCATCCGTTCCGCCCTACCGTTCGCCGCCGGATGCGCCGGTGCTGTTAATGCGTGGCGGATGCCCCTCTCCGCCAGGAATCTCTCGAAGTCGAGGGAAGTAAACTGGGGCCCGTTGTCGGAAACGACGACGTCTGGGAGGCCATGTGTTGCAAAGAGTTTGCAAAGTTCTTTGATTACGGCCTCCGTGGTGGTAGATTTCATGTCGCTTACCTCCAACCAGTTGGAGTAAGCGTCAACTGTTATTAGAAAGGTATGCCCATTTGTGGGACCGGCAAAGTCCAAATGGATTCTGGACCAGGGCCCCCTCGGTGTTTCCCACTCTAGGATGGGTGCTGCGGGTGGGCTGGGTCTAGTCTCCTGGCATCGCTGGCACCTAGCTACCCAGGCCTCTATCTGTTTGTCCATCCCTGGCCACCAAGTGTAACTTCTGGCCAGGGCTTTAGTTCTGACGATGCCCGGATGCCCCTCATGCAACAATTCTAAGACTCTCCTTTGCAGCCTGTCCGGGATGACCACCCTGTCACCCCATAAGATACACCCCTTAAGTAGCGAGAGTTCGGTTTGGCGGTTTTTAAATGTCTTAATGGATTCGTCATTGTCCCTTTCTGGCCAACCTTTTTCCACCCAATGCAAAACCCGCGCCAGACGCCTGTCTTTAATAGTCTCCCGGGCAATGTCTGACGCGGTTATGGGCAGGTTGGGCAGGTTTTCGATGTTCAGGGTGTTTGTCGTTGGTGCTGGGTCAGGGTCGGAGTCTGGTAACGGCGAGCGGCTTAAAGCGTCCGCGTGCGAAATCTTCTTACCCGGCTTGTGTATTAGTTCGTAGCTGTAGGCTGCCAGGAACTCGGACCACCTTGTCATCCGGGGAGACAGAATGTTCGGGGTGGCTCGATTTCCTGCAAGGATGCCCAGCAACGGCTTATGGTCTGTCACAATGGTAAAAGGGCGGCCGTAAAGGTATTCGTGGAACCGCTTAACGGCGGCAACTATAGCCAAGGCTTCTTTGTCCAGCTGGCTATAGTTCCGCTCTGGCTTGGTTAGGGTCCTGGAAAAGAATGCGATGGGTGCTTCTTTTCCGTCCGGAAGGGTATGGCTGAGGACAGCACCGACGCCGAAAGGTGATGCGTCGCAAGTGACGGCCAGGGGCAAGGTTTCGCTGAATTGGATCAGGACGGCGTCGGAGGTGAGGAGGTCTTTGGTTTTTTGGAAGGCGGCTTGCTCCCGTTTCCCCCAAGTCCAGGTTGCCGCCTTATCCAGGAGCCTATGCAAAGGCTCCGCCGCCGTTGCCTTTTGGGGTAGGAAAACATTATAAAAGTTCAGCAACCCCAAGAAAGCCTGTAGTTCAGTCTTAGACCTAGGGGTGGGGGCTTCTTTGATAGCTTTTACTTTTTTACTTGTGGGGTGAATGCCGTGCCGGTCTAGAAGGTAGCCCAAGAATTCCACTCGCTCCGTGCACAGTTGGCATTTCTCCCTTTTTACTTTAAGTCCCGTTTCTTTAAATTTGGTTAAGACCTCTCTGAGTCGGTTTTCTAATTCGGCTTCGTTTGGCGCCGCTACTAATACGTCATCGAAATAGGGCACCACCCCCTTGATGCCCTGCAGCAAATGTTCCATCAGGCTCTGAAAGATGCCTGGTGCCACGCTGACTCCGAATTGGAGTCGGTTGCACTTGAAAGCCCCCCGATGTGTAACGATGGTCTGGGCTTCCGCTGTTTTTTTGTCAACCGGCAACTGTTGGTATGCCTAGGCGAGATCGAGCTTGGCAAAGACCTTGCCCCCTCCCAGTGAGTGTAGTAGGTGTTGCACGATTGGGACGGGGTAAGCGCTTTGTTGCAGCGCGCCATTTAGGGTGGCCTTATAGTCCCCACAAATTCTCACTGACCCGTCTGGCTTGACCGGGGTCACTATTGGGGTCTCCCATCTGGCATGGTCTATAGGTTGTAACACCCCCTGTTTGACGAGCTTGTCAATCTGCTCGTCAATCCTAGGTTTTAGGGCGAATGGTACCCGCCTAGGTTTTAGTCGCTTGGGGGGGACGCTAGGGTCTAGATCAAAAGAGATAAGGGGCCCCTGGTACTTGCCCAGGCTTCCGTCGAAGACCTCCCGGAACTCCTGGGCTAGCCGCTGTTCCCAGCCGTCGTCGGTGACGTGGTTGACTCCCGTGAGGGCGATGTCGAGCGGGGCGAACCATTGTAAGCCCAGCAGGCTTGGGCGGTCGCGATCGACGATTGTGAGTGGGAGTTGTTCGGTGCGGCCCTTGTATGTCCCATTAAAGTTCTTGGTACCCACTACCGGGACGCGGTTTCCCTGGTAGTCTTTTATAATAAGTCTTTGGGCGTTTATGTTTCTCCTATGGAGGGTGGGCACTAACCGTTTTATCTCATGCCATGCAATCATGGAAAGGTAGGACCCGGAGTCCACCTCCATTTTGCATGGTCGTCCTTCAATATGGACCTCTACGTGTACCTTTCTGGCGCCGTTGGAGATGGCGTGGCCGATGGTTACCGTCTGGTGGGTTTCTTCCTTGCGCCGGTTGTCGCCGCCTCTCGATGGTCGCTGGATTCGGTCCCACCGGCTGTCCGATTGGCGATCTCTGGTCCTGGGCGGTGGGCTTTCTCTCTTACGATCGTGTTGGTCCCATCTGGGTGGACTGCGAGTCTTCTTTTGGCGGCAAACCCGGGCGATGTGTCCCCTTTTATCACAATGCCGACAGATAGAGTCAAAAAATCGGCAATCTGATCTGGGGTGGTCGCCGCCGCAGCCGGCACAGTTGGTCCTTGACCTACGACCTCTCTGGTTCCGTTGGTCGCCGCGCCCCGTCTGGACTCGATGTATGTCTTCTTCGTCTTCGGACGTGCTGGATGTAGAATGGAAATCGCCGTAGTGTGCGGTTGTTTCATTTTTTGGGTCGGCCGACCTCGCCGGGTTGTTGTTTCCGCCCTTTGCGTCTGGTTTTCGCATGCTGTCAGCGGAAGTGCAGGTTGCTCCTGCGGCTGCGGCTGCGGTGAGGGCGTCTGCTAGACTGATGTCGCCCTTAGCCATAAGCCGGCTCTGGAGTGCAGGGTCCCATAGGCCGAGTACGAATCGGTCTCTTAGAAGGCTATTCAGGCCGTCAAATTCGCAGAGCCCTCCTAGGCGCCGCAGCTCGGCGACGAAGTTGCTCAGTTTTTCGCCTGGTTTCTGGTCCCGCCGGTAGAATTCGTTGCGCCGGATCAGGATTGGGACCTCGGGGGCGTAATGTCGCCGAAGGATAGGTTCGAGGACGTCCCAATCCATGGCGGTTGCGTCGGCCGGCTTGGCCAATGCTTTAGCCATCTGGAATACTTCGGTTCCGCAATGCGTAAGGAAAACGGCGCGTTTTAGCGGGCCCGGGGCGTCCTTCATTCCGGTGCACTCGAGGTACATGCGGAATCGGTCTGAGAATGATTCCCGCTCCTCGGTGGCGGGGTTGAAGGGGGCGGGCGGTGCGATTTTCACCATGTCGGTGCTAAGTCTGGCTCTTGTCGGACACGGGGTTCGGTTCAGGGTCTGGATCCCACCTTCGTCGCCAGTGTCGTGTCCGCAAAAGACGCCAGGAGTCGGTGACTTAGTTTAAAGCTCTTTATTTTAAAGTTGAGAACCGAACCGGCGAAAAGGAAAATGCCCGCGGCTTTTATCCTTTTCGCCGTGGCGGCCGCGGCCAATGGCAACGTTTCAAATCTCCCGCTCTTGGAGTGAGCCAATCACGGGAGACTTTCAACGGGCCAATCGGCGCGGCTCGCCTGGCCAATTAGAAATCCCCGCGCTTTAGCCAATCAAAGCGCGGGGATTTCGAGTATGTAAATTAGGGACAGAACAGAAGGCTAGTTATTTTTTTAGCAGATGCAGTTCATCTGTTTTCAGCTGTAGAACTTGTGACTTCCCCAGAGTGTTACTGAACTAAAGCTCCTCACTTTTTGTGCCAGTGGTGGGATTCAAATTTTTTTTTACTACCGGTTCTATGGGCATAGCTTGATGGGTGTGGTGTGGCTTGGTGGGTGTGGCTTGGTGGGCATGGCAGGGAAAGGTTACTGCAAAACCCCCATTCCCTCCCCACCCAACTAACCTGCTTTCCAGCTCCGTTCTCCTGTGCAGGGCAACAAAAGATCAGCTGGGAATCGGGAGGCAGAGAATAGATGGGGCGGGCCAGTCAGAGGTGGAATTTGCCGGTTCCCTCAAACTACTCAAAATTTCTGCTACTGGTTCTCCAGAACCAGTCAGAACCTGCTGAATTCCACCTCTGTTCTGTGCCACTGGCCATCTGATTGGGATTGGTAGAAATTGTAATCCAGTATTATGTGGAACACTGTCCCTCAATTTTGCCAACTATAAGATGCATGGATTTCACACACTTAAAGGTATCAAGATGAAAGAATGCAGATCAAGGAAGATATATGTTGCCATTCTGTGCCTCTTCCTAATTCATGTACAGATAGTCCTTAACTTACAACCATTTGTTTAACAATGGTTCAAAGTTACTCTGGCCTCGGAAAAAAAATGATTTATGACTTATGATCCTCTCATGACCACTCCACAATCATATGATTGCAGTTTGGACGTGGCAACTGGCTCAGATTTATGCCTGGTTGCAGTCAGGCGATTCCAATGGGCAACTTTCCCAGCCAGTTTCCAACGAAAAAATGTCAATTGAGGAAACTGGATTCACTTAACAAATACACGACTTGCTTCATGAGCACATAAGTGATCCGCTTAACAACTCAGCAAAAAATAATCATAAACTTGGATCCAATCACATGGTGATCATATGACTGCACCAACTCACAACAGAAATTTTGGTCCCAATTGTAGTCAGAAACTACCTGTAAATGAAGGGTTGGCATTGATTATCTTAGGGAGAAAAAAACAGAGATTGTATTGATATGATTAATTCATTTATTTTTCTTTTCTCTCTTCATTTTAGTATCCGAAAACACTAAAGTACCAGATAAAAAAGCTGTCTCGTCCAGCCGGCCCTCTTCTGCTCTTTTAGGGCAGGGCACTCATCCTGCAGGACCCAAGACAGGTATTATAGTAATTTAACTCTTCCCAGTGTTTTCCATGAACTGGAATGTGACAGGATTGTTATATTTTAAAGCACCATCATTCTATAAATTTTAAATATTGCTGTTTTAGTTCCATTTCAAGTATGCTGTTTTGTATGTAAATTGTTTGCTGATTTTTAATCCACTTACTGTGGGCATTGTTATTGCTTTATTTTAAGTAATTCAGCAAACTGTTGCAGGATTGTTATTAGGAAGACAACAATATATAAGCATAGTAAATACAGTCAATAGATATTACTATTTGAAATAGTACGACATTTTATTTGCCCTGCAACTGTCTTCATGCTTGTTATTGAATTGATGATTCTAAACAGAAAAAAGATAACATAAGTGCCTGTCTTACTGATTACTCTCTCATTTGTGTGTCCCTGCAAAAAACTAGTAGCTAGCAGCTATGGCAGTAGAAGAAAAAATACCATTGGCTGTGAAATCTGAAAAATAACATATTTAGAACCCAATGTTTTGGAGAGAATAATTCAGGTATCCTATGAGAAAAAAAAGTGAATACATACTACCTTATTTTAGTATAAGAAGTAATTCTTAAAGTGTTATACGTAGTCCTCAACTTACAACAATTTTGTGACCATTCAAAGTTACAACAGCACTTACAGCTGTCATTAAAGAGTCGTGGTGGCACAGTGGTTAGAATGCAGTACTGCAGACTACTTCTGCTGACTGGCAGCTGCCATCAGTTCAGTCCTGACTGGTTCAAGGTTGACTCAGCCTTCCATTCTTCTGAAGTCGGTAAAACGAGGACCCAAATTATTGGGGGCAATATGTTCTGTAAACTGCTTAGAGAGAACTGTAAAAGCACTGTGAAGCTGTATATAAGTCTAAGTGCTATTGCTATTGTTCTGTCGCCAGTAAAGAGACTCGCAGACCAGAGTTGAATTCAGCTCTTTAATAATAACAGTAACTTCAACTGCAGTCGAACCGCAGCAGCCCTTTTTATAGCGGCTGCTCCATGGCTCGTAACCAATGACATTTAGTTAAACTTCCCGCCACTATTGGTGGCCAATCAGGTACTAACGTTACTAACCAATTGTATCGTTGCTTCTGTCAACCAATAGGAACATCGCCCTAGAAGTCTCCATTTAAATACACTACAGCTGTTACATCCGCAAGATTCACATGATCAAAATTTGGGCACTTGGCAACCAGCATAGCTTTATGATGGTTTCAAAGGCCTGGGATCACATGATCATCATTTACGATCCTCCCATCTAGCTTCTGACAAGCAAAGTCAATGGGGGAAGCCAGATTTGCTTAATGATTGTGCGATTCCCTTTAATAACTGCAGTGATTTGCTTGAAAAGCCATGACAAAAAAGATTGTAAAATTGGAAGTGAATCACTTAACCACCTTGCTTAGCAGTGAAAATTGTGGTCCCTGTTGCAGTTCTACAGCATGTTGTTGTAAATTAATTTTAATGTAAGCTTCTTAACAAGCTCTCACTCAGAGGTTCTCCAGTGTGAGCACTCTGCAATTGGAGACTAGGGTTCACACCATTGAAAGAATCTTAATATTGCTGGACAGAGAACACAATGGAGTACTTCTAGATGAAGCTTTTAATGTGAAATTGTTTTGCCTCATTCACTTATTTTGAGAGCTTTAAATGACCTTGTCAAACACGCAAACTATTCCCATTATTATCTCTCATTTTTTCCCACCATATTTTTCTTTTCAAGGAAAAAAAGAACATTAAAGGGGAAAAATATGGGTTTGCAACCCAATAACTTTTGATTATTAATATTTGGAAGTATTGAAGATTTCAGGGAGAAATCTAGAAATCTTCAATAATATAGAAATGTATATGTTCCAGGGTATTTATTTTAATGTAAGTTTTCTAGCTGATTTATGGAACTGATTAAAATGATGATGGATATCCTAAATAATGATGGCTTAAACCAGTCCTCTGTTTCCCAGATGTGTCAAAAATGTAATTCCAAGTTCCCAACTAATACCTAGAAGATAATATAGTTGAGGAAGATTTTAATAAGATGTTCTTGAATATGGTGTGGGGGAAAGACTTCACAAGTTGTTAAATAAATACTCTCCTTTTTATTTTTCTTAGAGCTGTTTGGATCGTCCAGAGAGTGGGTGGAGCTTCAGTCTCTGCTGTTGTAGGCTGAGTCTAATTTCTGAGGAACGCTCCACCTTCCATCACGTGGCTTGCCCTCGCGTTCCCCAGTTTATGCTCAGCCCTCATGCAGAGTAGGCAGTGTTTATATGTGCTCTTGGCCGTTTCAGGAAAATTCCAATTTGAATCGTTTTTGCTTCATTTCAGGTTGTATATAATCCCTTCATTGTGTTTTTCCCTTAGCCCTACACAGTTGGTCCTCCTTATTTGGTAGAGTTCCCTGGGAGGTCCTCTCCCCAGGGGGTGCCAGGGGGAAGGCCAGCAAAATTACAAGCTTCCCCCCCCTCCCCTATTGCTTTTCTGCCGCTTTAGTTCTGTTCGTTTAAAATGCTCCGTTTTGTTCCATTTTCCCCCCGCCACCGAACTCATTTTTTTACATCGTTTGAACGTTTTGCTAGCCTCTTTCTGTTTGTCCCCTGGGGTCCTTGGATTGCCCTGAGGATTCTCCTGGTCGCTGCAGAAGGGCCCCTGCAAGCCCAAATAGTGGCGGCTGCCATTTTGAGCGATGCCTCGTGACTGGGCGCCATTTTGTTTTACCCTTATCGTTCCGATCTCTGCAGTGTGCCTATTTAAAACAGCAGGATTGGCAGGCCTGCTGAAGAAGTAAATTTGTGCTGTTCCAGTTGGAGGCTTCTGTTCCCACCTCCTTTTGTTGGCTTACCCCGCAGCCAGCCATAGCGGCCGTGGTTTATTCCCACCACTCCTGCCTGGTTCCGCCTGGGACGGCAGTCTGGTTCAGGCCCGGCTTCGCCCTTAAGGCATCTGTTGTCCTCTGATCATCTCGATCAGCCCTTCCAAAAAAAAAAAAAGAAAGAAAGAAAGAGGGAGATATTCAAAAGTTATTAAATCAGAAAAATTAAGAGACTCGAGTGAGCCTAAGCTTGCAAAAATAATAATAAAATAAAATAAATAAAATAAAATAAAATAAAATAAAATAAAATAAAATAAAATAAAATAAAATAAAATAAAATAAAATAAAATAAATAAAATAAAAAAAATAAAATAAAATAAAATAAAATAAAATAAAATAAAATAAAATAAAATAAAATAAAATAATAAAATAGGGAAATCATTTATATACAGAGCAAAAATACAGAGAATAACAACAAGTAAGACAAACAGATTAATTATAAGCGAATAATAAACGGGGGGGTGTAAAAGATTTCCCCACGGCTCCCGGCTTTCGTTGTAGGTTGACCCCTAGGCGCACCAACTGCCTCATATTGATCCTTTTCCTTCCTCAACTATCTAAAATGGCAGAAAGCAATCCTTCAAGAGGCCCTTCCCTAAAGGCCAAGGCAAAAACCCACCACCTGCGCAGTCAGGCTAAGGAGCCCACCAAAGCCTCACAAAGGGATGCCTTAAGATGCCACAAGGCGCTAGAAAAAGAGATAGACAAACGCACCAGGCAGACAGCCTTCCACCTCCACTCTTCCCCCTCCTCCTGCAGCTTTTTCCTCCCTATCCAGGCACAGCTCACCCTCTCAAGGGCAACAGGCCCTGGGAACACCAGTCAGGCGAACTCCAGAGGCTACCTTCACGCCCACGGCCGCCAGCCTGCGCCAGGAGGAACTTCTCATTCAGGCAGTTCTGGAGCAGCTCAGAGCCTGGATGGAGATGACTATCCACCAGGGAATTACAGAAGGAATGCAGCAGATGGCTAGATCGGGGTTGCCTCCGCAGGCCACAGAATCAGTAAGATCATTCCCTCTCATTCCGCAACCATCTCATGATCAGGTACCCCTCCAGGGGGAGGTGTCCCCTTCAGTCAGGGAGGACAAGGAGGAGGCGGAAGAGGACCTAGATTTGTGCAGGGAGGAGGAGGAGGAACAATTTGACCTCGGGTCCTTACAATACAACGAACCCCTTCCGGACTCAGATGCATCAGAGGCAGAAATGTCAGAGGACGAAGGTCTCACCCCCGACCAACCTGCTTTCGTAGGGCTTTTCAAGCCCCAGCTATTCAAATCCCTCCTCTACAAAGCCAGGAACATCTCAAGTCTAACTACCCAGAGCCCCTCTGATCCCGCCCCCTTGGTCCCGGAAAGGCCAGAGGACTCCATGTTTAAACAGCCAGTGGTGGAGGCCGAGGTCATCCCAACCCCCCCCCATATTCCTGGATCTGGTGTCCAAGCAACTGGCCTCCTCAGCTGCTCCTCCGGCCCCTTCGGCCCATGAGAAGAGGTTCTTCAACCTTGACCCGGAGCTCTCCAACCTGCTGAGCACCCCGGAGGTTGATGAACCCATCGTAAGCCTGGCCTCTTCCTCCACCCTCAGCGACCACTTAGAGGCTCTGAGGCCGGAGGAGAAGCGGTCGGAGCTGGCCTTGCAGCAAGCTCACCAGTCGGACGCATGGGCAATCAGGGCGGCCACGGCCGCTTCCTTCTTCATCAGGTCGTCCATTCGCTGGCTTCACCAGCTTAAGCATCATGTCCCGACTTCCAATATCCGCGCTCATCAGCATATAGCCAAGATTACGGCCGTGGCGGAGTTTTCAGCAGACGCCACCTTTCACTCCGTAAAATTCTCCTCCCGCGCCATTTCCTCCCACGTCTCGGCTTGCCGCCTGCTCTGGCTAAGACACTGGCAGGCGGATCTCAAGAATAAGATGAAACTAGCTTCCGCTCCCCTCGCGGGAACTAAGCTGTTCGGACCTTCCCTGGATCCTCTCCTAGTCGAGGGAAGGAATAAAAAGAAATTCCTCCCATCCCTCTCCTGCAAGTCAGAACCCAGATCTCTGCAGCCCTTTCGGAGGGCTCCCTTTTGTCCCTATCCCCAACCCCCCTTCCCTCCCAGGTACCAAAGGTACCAGGTACCTTTGGCTCGGGACAGCCCTAGGACAGGTCCGATCCCTTCGATAGACCTAGGAGAGGCGGAAACTTCAAGAGGCCCTTTCGTGGTTCTGGCAGCAGGCCCTTCCAGCGCTTCAGATAGACCACCTGACCTGATCCCTATTGGCGGGCGGACTTAAAACCTTCGCCAACCAGTGGGACTCATCCACTTCGGATGCTTGGGTCAGGGATACCGTCTGGTTTGGCCTTGCCCTCGAGTTCCTCTCGACCCCTCCAATTTCTACATTACATGACCCCTCTCCAAGAGCCACACCAAACGCAACCTCATGGATTCGGCATTTCAACACCTACTGGACATACAGGCCATCCAGCCAGTTCCTCCATCCCAAAGGGGACAGGGCTTCTACTCACACTTATTCGTGGTGCCCAAACACTCGGGGGGATGGAGGGCTATTTTGGACTTAAAGCGGTTAAACCGCCACCTGGTATACTGCAGATTCAAAATGAACACACTGCAATCCATCCTTTTGGGGGTTCGACAGGGAGACTGGTTGTCATCCATCGATCTCTCCGAGGCATATTTACACATCCCAATACGTCCCTCCCACTCCAAGTTTCTGCGTTTCAGCTATAATAACCTACATTTCCAATACGTGGCCCTCCCATTCAGGTTAGCCTCGGCCCCCAGGACCTTTACCAAGGTCCTGGCCACTCTGGCTGCCCACCTCAGAACCATCCCGGTGCGCCTCCACTGTTACCTGGATGACATTCTCATCCTCTCCCCTTCCAGGGAACAGGCCATCGGGGACACCCAAATTACCCTCTCTGTCCTCTAGGAACACGGGTTCCTCATAAATTGGAAGAAAAGCCAGCTGGTCCCTTCCACCAGGCTACCCCACCTGGGGACTATAATAGACACAGTCAAAGGGAGAGTGTTCATCTCTCCGGAAAGAATACTCAGCAACCAACAATCAGTCAAACTTATCAGACGACTTAGGAGGGTCTCTCTCCTCGAATTAACCAAGTTGTTAGGTAAGATGATCTCTTGTATTTCTGTTATTCCCTGGGCCCGCTTCCACTCTAGATCCCTCCAGTGGTTCCTGCTCCCGTACCAAAGAGCCGGTTCAAGCAACTCAAGGCGCAAGGTCAAGATCTCGCCAAGGGTTCTCACCTCCCTCCTTTGGTGGAGCAAGTCAACAAGGGCTGCCCCCTCGAGGAGCCACCAAGACTCACCGTCACCACAGATGCCAGTCTGTCCGGATGGGGCGCCCACCTACTGTCCCTTACAGCTCAGGGCAGATGGTCAGCGACAGAGAGGCTGTGCAATATAAACTGGTTAGAGCTTCGCGCCATCCACCTGGCCTATTAGGGATGACATTGTTTACCCTAACTGGTTTAGGTAAAATAATAAATATGTTATCATGGTTTGTTAGTTAAAGTGTCTGTAACTTTAACTGTAAGAATGTAATTAAGGGAGTGGTTGTAAAAGCACCATAAAAGAAGCAAGGCACAGTGGCTTGCTCTCTCTGGCTTGATGATCCCTAATTACTGGATAGACTGAAGACTGCATTTTTCCCCTACTGGAACGGGAGAGAGAAAGGACTGTTGATTTATCAACGGTGAGAGGACTTATTTATTGTAAGTGAACTGACATTGGATATTCTACACGGACTTTGCTAATTGAATATCCTTGAATGGACTGACTAAAATGATACATGACTAATGGACTGTTATTTTGACTATGTTATAAAACTCTAAATGGAATAAACTATATTTTTGATAACATAAGCGTATCTGTTATGTTTATTGTAACGTATAACAACACAAACTCTCACTTTTTACATAAATCTGTTTTATCCCAGTTAAACTGACTTTGCAGCCTCTGGGCCCATAACCAGTGTTAAGCCTGGGCCCAGGCTTAACACTGGTTATGGAACCAGAGGCTGCAAAGTCAGTTTAACTAGGATAAAACAGATTTATGTAAAAAGTGAGAGTTTGTGTTGTTATACGTTACAGTAAACAGAAGCTGTGTTTTATTAATTATAGTTTTATATCCATATAAGAAAACATGGCACAAGTCAATCTACAAAGTTTGTCCCTTATATCCAAGCTGGATGGAACAAACTATGCATCATGGTCTATGAAATGTAGTCTACTTCTACGAAGAGAAGGTCTGTGGAACATAATTGAAAATCCACCAAACGTAGAGGAATGGGATCCAGAGATTGAGGAAGATAGACAAAAGATAGAAGAATTTAAACAAAAAAATGAACAAGCTATTTGCATAATAGGACTAACACTAACTGACCAGCAACTTGTTCATATCCGTGGAAAGCAAACGGCTGTTGGGTGTTGGCAGAAGCTAAAGAGGATTTATGTCCGAGATAACGTTGGTGCTCACATATATCTAACACGGAAACTTTTCAGGACGCATCTCCAAATGAATGGTGATATGCTTCGTCATTTGAATATTATAAAAAGCATTTTTCAAGAACTGCACGAGAAAGAACTTATTTCCTCTGAACTACACCAAGTCTACATAATTCTATCTTCACTAGAAGAAAGTTATGATAACTACGTCACTTCCCTTGAAATTTTGCCTAAGGAAAGTTTAACTTCAACTGATATAATTGGCAGATTGATTGAAGAGGCCAGAAGACTTGAAAGAGATCAGTTAAGGAGGGAGCAACCTCAAAAAGAAGATATTGAATCTCCTACTGCATACGCAATTAAAAAGTGTTTTAATTGTGGAGGAAGAGGACATTTGACAAGATTTTGTAAAAAAGCAAAGCACCAGAACGCAGGCCAGAATACTAAAACTAACCAAAAGAAAAATAAAAATTTAGAGTTAGCCATGTATATTAACGGAGCTGTAAAAAATAATTTATGGGTGGTTGACAGTGAAGCATCCCACTGTATAACAAATGATAACAAAAATTTTATTAAAATGTCCCAGAGTACACAGCAGATATCGTTAGCCAATGGCTGGAAACTGAAAGCTAAAGGTCAAGGTATAGCATATTGTTCTTTCATAAAAGAGAATGTAAAAATGTTATATGTACCACAACTTAAGTTTAATTTAATTTCAGTTAGAATTTTGGTTAAACTAGGATATGTAGTTACCTTTAGGGGAGATAACTGCATAATTGAAAAAGAAGATAAGAAAATTACTGCATCTTTAAGAGGTGAATTATATGTTTTAAATGATAATGGTTTAGAGGTGGCTAACACGGTTTATGATAATAAGAAACCTCATGATGAATGTATTCACTTGTTACACTGATGGCTAGGGCATTTAAATTTTAAAATGCTTAAGAGAACTGTTCAACTATCTAAAGGAATAAGTTTGAAACCTTGTAATAAGTATTTGCAATGTTTTGCTTGCAATCAAAACAAAGCAAGGTCATACCGGCAAATAGAGTTGATGGATTTACTACCAAAGAGCCTTTAGAGGTAGTATTTGCTGATTTAATAGGTCCGAAAAAACCAAGTGTAAGAGGAGCTCGATACATATTAAGTATAATGGACCACTATTCTAGATATGGGTTTTGCTATTTAATGAAGAGCAAAACTGAAACGTATCAAAATCTCTTTAATTGGATTAAATTTGCAGAAAGAAAAACTAAAAAGAAATTAGTAACTCTTATAACAGATAATGGTGCGGAATTTACAAATAATAAATTCCTGAATAGACTTAGAATGTTAGGTATTCAACATAAAAAGTCTGCACCATATAGGCTACAACATAATGCCTTTATAGAGAGACGAGGCCAAACACTACAATCAATGGCACGTACTATGTTGTCTGATTCAGGATTACCTGACAATTTATGGAGAGAAGCAATAATGTGTGGTAATCATATATTAAATAATGTTGTTAATTCAACAACAGGTGAATTACCATTCACACTGTGGCATGGTACAAAACCTGATTTAAGTTATATGCACACATTTGGAGCACCAGCATGGGTGCATATCCCTTCACAACTCAGACACAAAGGACAGCATAGAGCTAAAAGATTATTTTTTGTAGGATATGAATCTAATCACAGATCTTATAGATTCTGGGAACCAGGTACATCTAGAGTTTACACCAGTGCTAGTGCTAAATTTCTAGAACATGTAGGACGGAATAGATTAGAGCAAGATTTAAATAACGAAGTAATTATTGAACCCTACAAAAGGCAAAAAGATCAGACTAGTTATAAGGAGAGTCCAATAAAAGAAGAAGTCCACGAAGCGCAAATAGGACCAGAACAAGAGGAAACAGTTGATCAGGAAGAGTTCGATAATCAAGAACAGTTAATAAATGAAAGTCCATCTGTAAGTCCTGTAATACCTAGACGTACTACACGTGTAACTAGACCACCTAATAGGTATCAAGCAAGTATAGTTTGCCAAGTAACTAAAGTTCCAACTAGTGTAGATGAACTTAGGATGTATCCTGCTAAGGATCAGGAGAATTGGCAAAAGGCAATGGAAAAAGAACTAAATTCATTAAGGGTAATGAAAGTATATGAAAATGCTAAATTACCTCCAGGAGAAAAATCCATTGGGTGCAAATGGATATTTAAAGTAAAAACTGGAAATGATGGAACTGTTTCCCATAAAGCTAGGTTGGTAGCTCAAGGATTTAATCAAACTGCATCTGATTACGATGAAGTTTTTGCACCAAGTCTTAAAGCAACATCTTTGAGAGCAGCTTTAGTGTGGGCAGCTAAGAAAAACTATGTCATTAACCATTTAGATGTAGAAACTGCTTATTTGCATGCACCATTGCAGCACACTATATATTTGAAAAAGCCAGTTATTATAAAAGACAATAAAGTAAATAGTAATGATTGTTGGAAACTCAAAAAGAGTCTTTACGGGTTGAAACAATCTGGCTTTGAGTGGAACCAATATATTGTGAAAGAATTAAACAATATAGGTTTTAAATCTGGTTTAGCAGATCCATGTGTGTTTAAAAGAGAAAATAATGGAACGGTGTCATTATTGTTATTATTTACAGATGATACTGCTTTGATAACTAAGACTAATAATGAAGCTAATGAGATTATATCATTATTAATTAAAAATATAAAATTAAAGCATTTAGGTGAAATTAAAAAGTATCTAGAATTGACAATTAACAAAACAAAAAATGGATTTAAGATATCTCAAAAAGATAAAATTTGCCAATTAATTAAAACGTATAAAATGGAACTTTGTAAACCGGCAAAGACTCCAATGAGTCAGGAAGTTTGCCAAACTGATGATCAAAGTCCCAAATTTGATAAATCTATATATCAATTGTTTGGTAGCTTATCATATATAAGCAATTGGTCAAGGCCAGATATAGCTTATAGTGTTAATCACCTGGCACGTTTTAATTCAGATCCACATCAATGTCATTGGCAATCATTAAAGAGAATTTTAAGATATCTTAAAGGAACAATGAACCATGCATTGTATATAGAACCAAAGGGTGATTTGAGTCTTAGTGCCTATGCAGATGCAAGTTTTGCAACTGACATAAACACTAGAAAATCAACATCTGGGATGGCTATATTATTTGGGTAGAGGTCAATTAGACAACAGCATATCAGCTTGTCCACAATGGAAGCGGAATTTTCATGTCTGTCATTACTATGCACTGACTTAATTTTGTACAAACAGTTATTATTAGAATGGGTATAACTGTTAAAGATTCCATTATTGTGTACGAGGACAACCAAGCAGCCATCAAGTTAGCTACTAATATTGCTGTAAAAACTAGATCAAAGCATACTGATTTAAGATACTTAAATGTTAGAGAATCTGTAAAGAATGGGCTAATTAAATTGGAATACTGCATGACAGAAGAAAACATTGCAGACCAATTTACAAAAGCTCAAGGAGTAATTAAGTTTAAAGAGAGTTGTAACAAATATGATTTAAAGATGTAAATAGTTATATTATTATATTTACCTAAAAGGGGAGAATCCTACTGGAACGGGAGAGAGAAAGGACTGTTGATTTATCAACGGTAAGAGGACTTATTTATTGTAAGTGAACTGACATTGGATATTCTACACGGACTTTGCTAATTGAATATCCTTGAATGGACTGACTAAAACGATACATGACTAATGGACTGTTATTTTGACTATGCTATAAAACTCTAAATGGAATAAGCTATATTTTTGATAAAATAAGCGTATCTGTTATTTTTACTGTATGTTAACTAACATACAAACTTATCCCACACATTTATCTGTATGCCTATCTGACTAACGCTGCCCATTCTGGTTAGCTTGTCTCCTTAACACTGGTTGGGGAACCCAGGCTTAACATGGCCCTCCGCAGTTTCCTCCCTCAGCTTCAGGTCCACCACATTCTCATTCTCACCGACAACATAACAGCAAAGGCTCATGTCAACAGGCAGGGGGGCACTCAGTCATCAAGTCTAATGAGAGAGACCGAGCGCCTCTGTTGATGGGCAGAGTCTCACCTCCTCTCACTCAGGGCAGACCACATTTTAGGCATCGACAACACCCAAGCAGATTAGTTGAGCAGGGCCACCATAGACCAGGCGGAGTGGCGCCTCCACCCAGCCCTGTTCAGGGAGGCGACAGCAATATTCGGCCTGCCAGTAATAGACCCTGTTTGCCTCCCCCCTCAATACCCAACTTCCACGGTTCATTTCCAGATTCCCGTCCCTAGGGGCAGAGAAGCACAATGCCGTTTGATGCCCGTGGCCCTCGGCCTCCTTTACGCCTTCCCCTCTCTGGCACTGGTGCCCAGAGTACTCCAAAAGGTACTCCACGAGAGGGCGGAATTGCTTTTGGTAGCTCCTTATTGGCCCCGTCATTCCTGGTTCGTGGACCTCCGCAGCCTATCCATAGCCCCCCCCCGGAGGATCCCAGCAGACAGGATTTCCCTGTCTCAAGGCCCCCTTCTTCACCCACACCCCCAATGGCTACAACTAGCCGTCTGGAGGTTGAGCGGGAATGTCTGAAGAGGGAGAATTTCTCCACTGAGGTCATCAATACCATCTTAGCAGCCAGGCGTCCCTCCACCAGAAGAATGTACGACACCACTTGGGCCTATTTCCGCAAATGGTGTGCCAATCTCCTCATTGACCCAACGAACCTATCTGTGGCCCAAATTCTTGACTTTCTCCAGGAGGTTCTCAGCAAGGGACTGTCCCCCAATACACTAAGGCGTCAGGTGGCAGCCCTATCCACAGTCATTTCCTGCAAGGGTGTCAGTTACCTCTCTCACCATCCCCGCATCCGAGATTTTCTGAAAGGGGCCACAAACTTACGAACTCCGTCCCTTCACCGGTATCCGACCTGGGACCTCAATAGAGTCCTGACTTCTCTCACTAGGCCACACTTTGAACCCCTCAGAGAGGTCTCTCTCCAGTTCCTATCCTACAAGGTAGTGTTCCTGGTGGCAATCACATCAGCCTGGAGGATTTCAGAGATCACTGCTCTGTCGGTCAGGAAAGACCTGTGCATCTTTCATTCTGACCGGGTAGTCCTCTGACTTGACCCTTCATTTCTACCTAAAATTAACTCTGTTTTCCACAGGGCTCAAGAACTTATCCTCCCCAATTTTTCCCCTAGGCCAACTCATGAAAGAGAGAGTCTATGGCACACCTTAGACATCAGATGGCCTTGCGAATCTATATTAAACGTACTCAGACCTTCCTAAATCCGAGGCCCTGTTTATCTCTTTTCAGCCAAAGTCACAGGGGCTCAAGGTACCCTCAACCACCATAGGCCGTTGGATAAGGGCGGCCATTTCTAGGGCATACCAGGCCCAGGCCCTCCAAGTGCCCAGGGGTATCACGGCTCACTCCACCAGGAGTGTGGCAACATCAGCTGCCTGGGCTACCCAGGCCCCAATACTCGACATTTACTGGGCAGCTACGTGGGCTTCCCCGTTGCCTTTCATTAGGCACTACAAAATCGATAGATATGCCGCAGCGGAGGCTTCTTTCGGTAGAAGGGTCCTTCAGAGGGTGCTCAGGGATCCCGAGGAGTCAACAGACCAGACGGTGTCCCTCCCATAGGACAGGTCCCAGTTTTGGTATGTCCCACTCTCTGGACGATCCGAACAGCTCTAAAGAGAATGGGCGTTGGTTCTTACCTGACATGCCATTTCTCTTGAGCTGAGAGGATTGTCCAGCCCCTCCCTTTTCCTTTCACCGTCTGGCGGGGTCTCGTTTCGGCCAAAGCACTTTAAGTCTAGTAAGAAGAGAGCACGAATGCCTGTTTTTCCTCTCGTCTTCGCATAAACTGGGGAACGCGAGGGCAAGCCACGTGATGGAAGGTGGAGCGTTCCTCAGAAATTAGACTCAGCCTACAACAGCAGAGACTGAAGCTCCACCCATTCTCTGGACGATCCTCTCAGCTCAAGAGAAATGGAGTGTCAGGTAAGAACCAACGCCCATTTTGTTACAAAATAAATTCTGAATTGGTTTTAGAATCCTGCATTTTTTAACATGACATCTTAAGAATAGATTTCTATGTATTGATGCTTAGAAATTAGGTTCTGTAGAATTTAGGAACAGCTGCCTTTCATATAAGATGAATAGATTTGGAGCCTAAATCTTACATTGTTTTCACTAATTGTATACCAGCACTAAAAGTTGACGAAAGACAACGACTGGCCAGAGAACGAAGAGTAGAAAATGAAAAGGTTTTAGGTAAGTCATACTTACTAGTAAACCAGATAAATTTCCTTGTTGATTGGTTCTCAAAGCACAGTATTACTGTCCTCTGGATTGTATTGCTCCCCTGACCAAGGTTCAAGTAATATCAATACTGCTTTAAATGAAATTTGGAGGCCTGGCTTATTCCTTGTCTTGGTTTGGGTGGAATATATGTCCCCTGAGTGACATTGTATTAATGTATTGTAGCACATTAGCTCCCTGGTTGTTTCTATTTTTTATTTCTTTTGTTGTCTTGGATTTGTTTTAAAGTTTATACAATGCCTCAAATTGATCTAAGCAGTCTTATAAATATGAGAGAGAGAAATAGATAGGATTCTTGCATTTGATACAATGAGTTAGGATAGGTGTAGAAAATAAGGAAGATGACCTTGACATAGATTCGCAGGTGCCAAAGCATTTTTTAAGTCCAGAACATCCAGATAATATTTAGCAGCTCACACAGAGACCTTCCTAATTCATGGAACTCTAAGAAAAAGAAGATCAGATTTCATGGTTCTGTTATGGTAACCAATCTCAATAAAAGTAATTTTAACCATCCTGTGGAGTTGATTTCATGGTATGGTCTACCAGTGGGTCTGACATGAGTATAATTAAATGTGTTATATGCATACGTTTGCATGCATATTTCTTTTGGAAATTATAAACATAGATTCAGGTACCCATGCATTTCGCAGTGAGATTTTACATTTGCTGCAAGATAAATAGGCAGTAATTTTCTGCACTGAATGAATCGGTTGGTTTTAAAGGCATAAATGGTCTACTCCAAAGTATTAATTTTTTGCAGTTCTTTTCATAACATATATTGTGCAAAAATTGTGGTTATATTAAGGACTGTGTGCATGGGGATACAAAGCATACCACCTCAAGTCATTATGCACATATCTCAGTTTCATCTAAATTGACACATGCTTTTGGATTAACAATGATATCTCTTGATTGGTTTCTAAGGGCTGTTTAGAATATTCACGTGAAAGAATTGAGATACAAAGCTGGTTGCAGGACAGAGGAACATAGACATTTAGGAAAGATACTTAGGCAATTCTTAAGAAGCGGAATATTAGCTTAATAAAAATGAAATAAATCCCAGGGATTTTTTTCAGTGTGAATTCTCCAAATATACAATACCTTCTTGGGATTATTCTAGATGACCATTTTTTACTTTACTTCTTTTCATTATATGCTGTATTACTCCCTTAAAAGTGAAGGACTGTCTTAGCATTTCTTTTTTGCTAAAACATTAAATGAACTTTTAAAAATTTGAGTTGTATTTTTTAAAATTGTATTTTATTAAATTGTGTTTGGGGTTCAACTTTTAGTATTTATTTTTTAGATGCTTATCCTGTTCTTTTTTTCATATATAATTCAAGGTGGCAAATATACCAATACCTCTTTCTTCTCTTATTTTCCCCACAACAATAACCGTGTGATGTGGGTTGGGCTGAGAGACAGTGAGTGACCCAAAGTCACCCATCTGGTTTGTCATGCCTAAAATCGGACTAGAACTCAATCTCCTGGTTTCTAGGCCAACACCTTAACCATTATACCAAACTGGCTCTCATTGAATGGATTATTTAATTCTGTCATTATTGAATGGATTTTAGTCATAGTATCATTGATGATTGTTTATTTGAAATATTTAAAAGCTCTTGTAATACATCTCCAGGTTATGCTCCACGTTAAAAATACATTCAATAAAATACAGTACTAAAACTATTTTTATAAGGGCTGTAATTATGATGACAACTGATTATGGTTTTTAAAGATGCATTGCTATGTCTTTAACATATGGTTGAACTATGACCTACAATTGCAACTGAAATTGTATTTCTGATTTGTCGCACAGTCATCCAGATGTTCAGACTGGATTTGGCATTTTTATCCACCTACTGAGTCCTTCCCAAGGACATGGGACGTGGGCTAGGCAGATGTTGATGTTTGATGGTATTAGGTATTGTTGCAGGATGTAAGCTGTTCTGAGGAAAGCTGCCTTTTGCAATTGACCAAAAATTGGTGATTTTTGTCAATGTCAGTGGTATTCAAGTGGTGCGCCAGTTGTTTGGGGACTGTACCCAGGGCACCCAATACTAAGGGTATTACTTTCATTTTCTTTTATCATTTTATTGCAAGTCTTTGTATTTTGTTATCTTCTCCAGTTCTTTCTCTTCTATTCTGCTGTTTCTAGGTTCTGCCATGTCCGCCATCCAGACTTTTTTTGTTATTGACACTCTTTAAGTCTGGGATGTTATGTGATGTGACAGATGCCTGACGGTTTGAATTCCAAAGTCCCAGAGCACTTTAGTTCTTCATTTTCAATTACTTTCTCTGTTTTATGGTCTCACCAGTTTGTTTGTTTGTTTATTTATTTGTACATTTTATTAATTACACATTAAAACATTGAACACATTGTGACCATCCTGGCATCGTCCTTGCCTTACATACTAAAGTATCAAATAAATATTATATATACATTGCTACCTTTATACAGTTAATCTATCCAGTATATACATTTATAAAGACCTCATAATCTCATCTGTATTATTAATTTTTTACTTTTGTCTCTTCTATTCTATTCAGTTACAATTACATACATCTCAACTCTCCATTCTATGAATCCTAGTTATTTTTTATTCTGGGTTCCTTCTTCCATTTCCAACCATTGATAAAATTTATTCCGTATTTCATGATAATGCTGTAATACCAGAATGCTATGAACTTCTTTAAATATGGGGATATTGGTAGTTAAATATTCATGCCATAGTTAAATATTCATGCCATAGAAGAATATCCCCCCAAATGTGTGAAATTCCCTTTGATATTCTTTTAGCAGCGAGAGAAGCTGCTTGGCTAGAAAAAGAGGAGAGAGCAAGGCAACATTATGAAAAACATCTGGAGGAACGTAAAAAGAAATTGGAAGAGCAGAGGCTAAAGGAAGAAAGAAGGCGAGCTGCAGTAGAAGAAAAACGGAAGCAGCGAATGGAGGAGGACAAGGTAGGAGAAGTTCTTTGCAGGATCTTTGGGGCAATAAGTTTCTATATGGAGCAGTGAAAACAGGGCAGATAATGGGTTCCAGTCAGGGGTGGGATTCAACCAGTGTTACTACCGGTTTGGTGACTATGTTTTGCACGCGCGTAGAAAAAACCTTAAGTTGTGCCACCCGGACAGTTGAAAAGTGCTGTGTGCAGATGCACAGCGTTTGAAAAGCCACTTTTTTCCTGCTTTTTCAACCTCAGTTGTGTCGCGCAAAGCAACTGAGGTTGAAAAAGCAGGAAATAAAAGATAGGTAAGAGCCCGGGTGGGTGGGTGGGCCAAACAGCAACAAACACAGAACCGGTTTAATGTCTGCTGCTCTTCAGAGCTATCAGTTCTATAGAACTGGGCAGAACCAGAAGCATCCCACCTCTGGTTCCAGTGAAATTTAGCCATCACGTGCCAGTATAAGTTAGCCCATTCACTCTTCTTGGGGAACTAGAATTCTGCTACTTACAGGTCTCCTTGAATGTTCCTCATTGCAACTGGGTAGAAAAAGAGCTAGGACCAAGGCAGTACAGACAGTGGGAATATAGGAATTCATTGATGTCTCCTCTCACTGGATTGCCTTAAGATGAGCACATTTTATGAAATTGATTGCATTTATCAGTTTAAATTAAAATGAATGAAATGAAGGCAATGTCACTTCAGGCTAGTTGTAATAGTTTGCTATCTCATTAGGAACGACATGAAGCTGTTGTACGCCGCACAATTGAGAGGAGCCAGAAACCAAAAGAAAAGCTGAACAGATGGTCCTGGGGAAGTACGCTTCATCGTAGCAGCAGCGTTAATAATGCAGGTAAAATTGAAAGCCAGATATCTCACTCTGTCTCCTTTGTGTGTGTGTGTGTGTGTGTGTGTATACTAATAGATATATGGGTTGTTTAACTGGACACCTCCTTTCGTACTGAATTGCATTTGTAGACTTTAATTGCATATGTCTCCAGATGTGTGGTGCCTCTTTCTTTTATGCTTAACTTTCCAGTATGAGAAATTGATCTTATATTTGGACATCTGATCTCTCCTTTCCAACTTCATTTGTATTTGTATTATTTGCTTTGTCTGTTTCTATGTACTAGCATTCTGTTTGTTTAAGCCAAGCTTTTTAAAATTATGAATTTAATTAAATATTTAGATAAGTAATATAATTTCTGATAAAGCAATGAAACCGATAATATATTTTGTTGTAGCTGTGAAAGCCATTGTATAGGGAGGAAAATCCAGTAGTCAGTATTGCTTATTAATTAATATTTAAAGCTCTTAGACTGATTTATCTTTCCTCTAATGAACTTAGCTTTGAAGAGATTTTTCCTCCTCTGTTGTTCATTTCAAGCAGCCAATCTCTTTTCTCAGGTCTCTCTATGAGTTTTAGGCTATTTTAATAAATAGGGGAGAGGTACACATTGGTATCTGACTTCAACTATAGGTAGCTTGCTATATTTAAAACGTAAGCATAAATGTCCTCTTCTACTACAGTCAAATTCTTTGGAAACTCCATTCCATCGGTCATACAAAAAAAGATACTATTCATCTGTTTCCTAGATGTCATAAAAAAAACTAGAGGAATTCCTCTGTTTTCACCCAATCAGGTCTTATGGATACATAGGAGGTCCTCCTCAGTTGATGGAGGAGGATCTTATTATAGATCCGTGATGGCAAATCTATGGCACACATGCCAGAGGTGGCACATAGAACCTTCTCTGTGGGCATACGTGACATTGCCAACTGGTCTTCTGGTTTCTGGTCTTTGTGGGAGCCAGAGTGCCGGAAAATGGCCCAAAAAACAGCCTGAAAACAGCCCAGAAAATGGCCCCCAAAATGGCCAAAAAACAGACATGCGCCTGTGGCCTTCAGGTTTCTGGTGCTTTGGCACACGCATATGCACGTACATGCATGCACATTTCGGTTTGGGCACTTGGTGCCAAAAAGGTTCACTATCACTGTTATAGATGGACTCGAGCTGTGCAGAAATTGTGTTTCTATTAATACTTTATTTTCTTTCTTTGAAAATGCACTAGCAGTCTTTATTGCATTTGTTATGTGACAAAAACATTGATCATTGCTCTTAAATAAAGTAAAATGGTAAAATCTCCTTTAAGACAAATTCAGTCATTAGCAATTTCATGGACATTTCAATCCAGAGCTCTTTTGACAAAAATATGGAAGTGGCTTGCTATTGTTTTTTTTTAAATTGCCTAGCCTAATTGAACACTTTACATTTCTTGATGTTTTCTCCTATTCAACTACTAACTAGACCAGCTTTATATATTTTCATCAACTAAAATGAGGTAGACACTGCTACAAGATCAAATTGTTGTCTTTTTCATAAGAACGTTCTACCTGTTATTTTTGCTTCTTTTTGTGTAACTTGACTGCTGCCTTTTAAGTTTCTCTTTATTTTTAAAAATCATTATCTTGCATTCTGTCCTAGGTTATTTTGTTGAATCATCCTTCACCCTTCTCGATTTAGCAGGCTTGGAGTACCACTTCAAATCTCTGGGTGGTGCTAGAAAACTCGGTACATAAATCACTATGATTTGTTGAATTCATCACAAGTAGTTAACTCCTCAAAATAGGACCAGTATGCCAGTACCTAATCCATCTTTTTGTAGATTGTGTGCATGTCTAACACTGCATAGATTAGAGCTGATAGATAGCCCTCGCTTTTTCCTCAAGTTTACTGAATTTATTACTGGGCGACTTAAAGAATGTGGCACAACCTCTCAAAATGCATTTGTATAATTCTGAAGCAATGCTGCCTATTTGGAATATATAATTAACCTTGAGAAACAATGTTTTCAAAAGTCTATTGGATACAAGAAAAAAAAACATTATTTTTGTTTTTCTATTACTTATTTTATTGTGTAGTGCTTTAAAATATGTATTGATTATTCTTGAAAACTATTAATTATTCCATCTTCAGCATGATTTCGTATTTTTCAGTAGTGCAATTTGTTACTGCATTTTAAAAAACAACCCATCACCAACATTTTAAGAAAAGCAAAAACAATCCTGTCACAGGATTGCCTTCTGTACCTACCTATTCTTCAAAAGGATTCTTGCTGGTTATCATTCAGGAACCTTTCCCACTATTTCCAGATCAGGTGGCACATAAGAGTCTGGGAAATATTTGCATCAGCATCTTTCCTAGCTCTTATCATGGTTTACTTTCTTTTCTCTGAATCCCATTGTGTCATTCTTCTCCATGCCCCTGTTCACTTATTTTTTTGTTTTGTTCCTTCCTTCTTGGGAGGAAAGTGGCTTTATGTTGTTTTGAAAAAGGAATAAAAGGATGTCAAAGGACTGCTGGGTCACATCACTATGTATCCATGCTGAAAACTCAACTGTCCTCTAAAAAAAACAAACCCAAAGTCATCAAGTTGGAAATAACACAGGGAAATTACATTGTGTGCAGTGTGCACTACAGTGGAAATCCTAGTTGAAGGACTTCATGCAGAAGATAAGGAAGAGTTGAACGTTCCCCCACAAAGCTACAAGAAATGAAGCTTAAAAAGATGGTGAATTGGATTATGTAACATTTATCCAGATAACCATTCAGTGGTGCAGCCTTTTCTCGATCTGACATCCTCCAAATGACTTGGGACAATAATTCTCAGAATTCCCAACTAGCATAGCTTGTTCTCAGCTGTGTTTGATCTGTGACCCCAAATATTTCCAGACAGAATAGCTCAAAGCTGCCTCATCCTACCTGGAAGGCATGAGGATAGAGAAGGCTGCAGCGTTGGTTTCTAAGATGTCAATAATATTAAACTTTCACTACACTCTAAGGAAAACAATTTTATTTAAATGCATCAAAATCCTTTCCACACCATGGCTTTTAAGGGGATTAACATCAACCCAAATAACCTATAACTGTGCTATTAAAAATCTAAAACAGTGAGATTTTTGAAAATGCAAGTAGGTCTGGCTGTAAGATTGCATGCATGAGCTGCACAGAATTCTGCCTATAGCACTTTTCACAAGAAGTGCCTGGAAATAATCTCGCAGGAACTTCTTTAATTTTGAAAGTTCCTGACTTTGAAATTCCATGGTTTTCTTTCTTTCTGCCTTGTTTCTATAGCTTTCCCATATGAACATACAAGGACGTATAATACTGAGAGATTCTAGTTCATAGGACTCTCTTACCATTAAATGTTTTTGGCTTTAAAATATTTGGTTTTATTACTCATTTCATTTCTCATTTCCCTCAGGTTTACTGCATTATCTTGAATGTCAGTACAATGAATGAAATAACCCTTTTAAATCTCATTGCTTTATTTCTTATTCTTCATTTGCATTTGTTTCATTAAAGAGAACATTGCTGTTTTATTAGGAATTTGGCTGCGATTTGAAATTAAATGTGCAATCCTATATTTATCTTCTAAACAGTAAACCCTCAATTGGACTTATTGCGGGATAACTAAAGGATTCCATTTTGTGCCCAATCTTTGAGTCACCTAAAAAAACCAATCCCTTGATATATCCTCACAAAGCATAAGAAAACAAATCTTCCTATTTATGCTCTGGAGGACTACAAAGTCACATTACTGCATGCGGGCTGTCAATTAGCATTATTTCCATTTGTTTTAGATCCAGACAGGCGATCTGTTTCAACAATGAACCTTTCGAAACATGTTGATCCAGTCATTAACAAGCGGCTCTCCTCCTCATCTGCAACATTACTAAATTCTCCAGACAGAGGTACAGTTTGGAAGAAAAGTGGAAAACAAAGGATCAAAAAAATGTTCCATATGATAATTGTTTTGAAAAATTTGAGCAGCTCTTAAGTAATTTCCTTTATATTATTAGAGGAAACAAAATGTGGCTTTGGACAAAAAGCCATCTTTTGAACAGGAAAAAAAAACTCAAATGCATAAAGCAGTGCTTCTGTCAGGTTTTTTAGTAAATGATTTTTTTAAAAGAAAAGTTATAGAGCATCTGCTCATTTCTC
The DNA here is from genome assembly GCA_033807585.1 of Hydrophis major. Lineage (NCBI taxonomy): Eukaryota > Metazoa > Chordata > Lepidosauria > Squamata > Elapidae > Hydrophis > Hydrophis major. The sequence goes on along the minus strand of CM066328.1, from coordinate 321,597,046 downwards.
CATTGTGCATGGAATATATTTTAATTTTTGTGCATCATCATTGGATTAGATCATATTCATCTGATTATTCCCCCCTACATTTTTTCCATTAAAAAGTGCTCTTGAATCTCACTCTGGTTAGTCAGTTTGATAATTCCTTGGCTAAGAAACTGGGTATTCAATCTTCCTATTGGCTTCATATCTTGACATGCTTACATGTCTTCCCAGAGAGATTATTCTGAACTATATTGTTTAAAAAGAAAGCAAGTATTCTTTTCATTGTTCTTACTTTTTTATTGGATATAGAGAGGAATTTTTAAAAGCTGCTCAGTGGTAATCAAAATGTCTGAAGGATTGGATATATATATATATACACACACACACACACGTTTTCTCCCGCGTAAGATTGGAAGTATCTAGGCAATGTTTCGATGAAGCCTCATTCATCATCTTCAGGCTTGGTCTTCAGCTCTGTGCTTCTCAGAGCTGAAGACCTAGCCTGAAGATGATGAATGAGACTTCATCGAAACATTGCCTAGATACTTCCAATCTTACATGGGAGAAAACCCGAATAACCAAAGATCCATATAAATATATATATATATATATACACACACACATATACACACATATAAACACACACACACACACACACACACACACACACATATATACATATACATATACACATACACATACACATACACACACACACACACACACACACACACACACACACACATATATATATATATATATATATATATAACCAAAAATTATTTAGGTTTTCCATTATAATGTGAAACTTTTTGAAAAGTCTCATCCATTTGGTAAATGTACATATGTCTGATAGAAAATTTCACTGAATTGAATGAGGCATATTGTTAATTAGATTATGGCATGGGATAATCTTTATTGCCATGTGATTGTTTATGTTAGTGAATTATGTATTTTTCTCCACATATGGAAATAAGTACATGTCTATGATTTATAATTGTCAAACTGACAATTCTATTAGCTTTGAAATATTGTCTCACTGACAATATAATACTACATATCAGATAAGTAATTTATTCTCCTTCTCAAAAACCAAATGCAATGTTTCCACTTTCATATTAAAACAAAGGAGAACAACCATTTTGTACTGTAGTCAGGGACCATATTTTTAGGGATAAGGTGAAAGGTAAATTTATGTTTTTATGATTATGAAATGCAAATTTGTGTTACTTATGAATCCTGGTAGTTAGAATGTAGTATTGCAGTATTACAGCCTAAAAACTGCCATATAACTTCAGCCATTTGGTTTGTGTGTATGTGTGTGCCCTTGAGTCATTATGCCCAAATATGCTCTTCCAAGGGACAACTGGACTTTTTGGGTTTTCTTTGAAGATGTTTCGCTTCTCATCCATGATGCTTCTTCAGAGCTCTTGAAAAAGCGCCTTCGGGATTCAAGGGCACATACAGACCAAACGGCTGAGATTGTATGGCAGACTTGATGCTTCTGTTGGAGTAGAACTAGCTCTCCATAATGAAGTAACTTCGGACCAGCAAAATCTTCCCTTTTCCTTATTAAGACATGGAATGAAATTAAGAAAAATCAGAAAGTCTAGTTGCCTCTTGAAAAAGCACCTTTGGGACAACAATGGCCTGGATGACTGAGAATCTCCATAGACCTTGAATCAGTGTTGACTCCTGGTCACTGCCTAGACAAATGCCTATAGACTGGGTGGGTTTGTTGGTTTTTTTGGTAAGATTTTATTAGTGGTTTGCTATTACCTGCTTCCTAGGGCTATGAGAGAATGACTAAGCTAAGGTGATGCAGTTGGCTTTGTGTATAAGATTGGGCTAGAACTCATGGTCTCCCAGTTTCTAGCCTGATCCCTTAACCACTGCATCAAATTGGCTATCCAATGTGTAGTTTTTATCTTAAATTTCAGAGTACTCCCAGAAGGAAGAAGAGATAGTGTTGTCATGCTCCATCACTCATTATTCTCTTCTCATTGCTAGAGAACATTTTATTGAATTTAATGTGTGTAACTGAAGTAGCAATAAATATAATCTTAGATGTCCATTAATTATATCAGTCAGAGAGGAGAAATAATAATTCCAATGGTATGCCTTAGGATTTTGCTATCGTATTTGTCTTCATGCTTCCTTATCTACATTGGTTAAAGATACACATTTAATGACCAATGATGTGCTTAATGGAGTCATTCTTAATACATTTTGAATTTTATATACTTTGCCTGAATATGTTTCTATTAACTGTAAAAGCTATTTTATAGTAATTCGTTATAGAACATTTTTTATAAATGCATTATATCATTACATGGGATAATGACTTCTTATCTTTTCATGCACACACAAACACACACACACACATACGTACACATAAATACACACATAAAGGATGTTCAGATTAATGTAAAACAGGAGTGTCAAACTCAGCCCATGAACCAAATCAGGCCTGTGGAGTGCTTAAATCTGGCCCATGGGGCCAGCTTGGAAATATCAAGGGACTGGCCCACAGTCCTCCGGAGGATAAAATGGGCTGTGTACAGTCTCCCCGCACCTTGTTTTCACCTTCCATGGCCTCCTGCAGCACTCTGTTGGCCAAAACTGGGCCCAAAACAGGCCGAAAACATGCTGAAAACAGCCAAATATGGGCAAAAAATAGGCCATGCGGCCTGTTTTTGGCCAGCAGAGTGTTGCAGGAGACCATGGAGGGTGAAAATGAGGTGCAGGGAGGCTGTGTGCCCCATTTTGGCCGACAGGATGCTGTAGGAGGTGTCTGTCCACCCCCCTCCCCCAGCCCGCAGAGGAGAACTACAATGCTGATCCAGTCCTTGAAGAAATCCAGTTTGAAATACCTGATGATACATCCAGGATTGAATTTTGCTTTTCCTTTGGGAGGATCTACTCCTCTTGGTGAAATATATGTAAATTTTGCACACAATTAACAAAATGTCTTCATGTTTAATATAAAGAGATATTTATTTTGATACGTAATAACTTAGAATTATTTTCATGGTAAGTTTGAACACGTTCAGTTTTTGATACTCCTTGCAAATAAACATGTTGGATGTAGACTTAAACTGATTTTAGGGATGATGCCATATCAAAAATAGTGGGTTTTTTCATGAGCACCATGAAATTCTTTAACAAACAGCAAATCCATGGCAGGCTGTGTTCTCCCACTTGTAGCAAGAAATAAAGGAAAAGTCTGCATCTCCTTTGCCTCAGAGGCAGGCAACTTCCACTCTTCTCCATGGTTTCATTTTCTGCACATAATTAGATGCAGTGTAACACATCTGTGCTTAATCTGCTGCCTTTAGAGCCGCTGAAGTAGCTCACAGTAAATTATTTTTTTATGGTTGTGGTTAATTATAGGAAATGTATTTGGGAGCACTTTCTTTTTGTGTGAATAATAATTAACATTGTACTGTTGTTCTTTCAATATTTATATTTTTTATTAGGCCCAATTTGTTAGGTTTCTGTAACATGTGATGTCAAATTTCTTGCAAGTATTTTTGGAAATAATTGCTGAAATGGAAAGGCAAGATGAATGAATTAATTAATGATCAGTTGTCTTTCCAATGTTCTTAATAAACACTTATGTGTAATGAGGTCAGAGTTTAATTCAGAACTGTAATATGATTCTCTGTGAAAGACATTTGGACTAACTTCTCACTTATATGATGGCATTCAGCTCGACGTATGCAGCTAAGTCCATGGGAAAGCAACATGGTTAGCAGGCTTCTGACCCCAACTCATTCATTCTTGGCTAGGAGTAAAAGTGCAGCAACTTTATCTGGAGATGCAGGTAAAAGTAAAAAGTCAATCAATTCCCTCCTCAGTTATATCATTTTCAAAGTATGCAGTCTTTTAAATTTTGCTTTGGAAAATTTTGGGTTGGCTTGGCTGTTGTCTGAATCTTGATTCAAGGAATAGTCTGCATTATTTTCTCTCCTTCCATTTTTCGAGCTCTTCTTGCTTTTTTCTGTAAATCTCAGTAGAAAATTATCTAATTTCAACAGCAAAGAGTGTCTGCCTCCATTAACAAGCTCCCCATCATGATTTAGAGAAATCTTGCAACCATACCTATCCTACTTATATATTAAATTGACCATTCTATGAACATGGTTTTTAGATATAATTAGGTATTAACATCTAAAATTACTGATTCAGTAAAACAAAACTTTCAGTAAATCAAAATTACTTTATAGTTCCCAACATGATACCTATTATTTCATAATCAGATTCCGATTCAAATATGCCTCAATTTCTCATATATGTAGTTTAACAAAGAAGTACCATGTTTATATGAATTTAACTCAGACAGATTTGACAAAAGTTACATTTTTATATAAATTGAATGAATAAAATTAATATGTCTTAATGGTCCTTTAGGAAATGAGTACTTTCATAGCTGAAGCAACAGAATTAATGTAGGACGTTCTAGTTGCTTTCAACTTAATTATTCATATAAAAGAAGACTTAGATTAGACCTAATAGAACAAGAATTGAATCTATTGAACCAGAGAGCTGTTTTGGATGGCATAAATGGAGGCATAAGTATTTTAATCCTGCAGTTCTGGGAATAAATACCCTTATAGGATTTATTCTTAGGTAGACCTTTGTACAATTCTGTATTTTGGTAGACCGTATTTCTGCTTAAATAGGAAGAAATGTAATTTCAGGCCTCTAATTTGTAGATAATCCCAGGATAGTTCTAAGCATTCTGCTTTTTCTCTGTTTGTATAGTAATACTTTCCTTCTTTCGTTTCTTCTTTCTTTATCTCTGGTTCCTGCTTCTGGTTCCTGCTCCTGTCTCTTGGGTTTCCTTCTATGTGTTTGGTTAAATATATATATGGGAAAAAAATAAATACCCTAGTTATCCCCATTTGTCCTCGTTCAGCATCTTGCAGCCCAATCAGCCCTCTCTCCTTCAAGGCCGTAAGTTGCCAAAGTCCAGCAGACCAAGCAAAACTGTTTGGCACAGCCCCTGAGGTTAGACGGCGAAGGACTACACATTCAGCCGGGGTAAGTTCCCAAATTGGGGATAAGCTTGCACCTTTGATGAAATCCTGAATACCTAGGTTCTATTCCTTATCATAGGAAAGTAATTAATACAGAGGAAAAATGTGGACATGAAATCATACTATTTGCATATTAAGATATGTGTGCTAAATTACCATAATGATTCTGGTTTATTAGCAAAGTTTTTGTGATCTAAAAGGATTTTTCCCCTAGTAAACTGCCTATTGTTTGTGAAAATTTCACGAGAATGGGAACATGGGTTGATTCATTAGCTTTACATTTTGAATTAACAGCTTGTGTTTAAAAATGAACGAAAAGATTAGGAAGACATTTCCAGATACAAAGTTTATATAATTGATAGATCTTAAGGGAAGCATAAAGCATTGCAAGTTATATGCTTTGTGCACAGAAGTGCTCAGACAAATCCCATCATCATCATCTGTAAAAGGCTCATGCTTGAAATCAAGAGAGTTGATTTAAGCGGTGTCCATGAAATGGTAGTCAAAAAGATGTAAGATGACAGTTGGCAAAATGTGACTGGGCCATAGAGTGACAATACGATGACTATGTGTTGGATAACCCATAGTTCTGGATGCTGCTGGAGCTAAGACAAGGCAGTTCCTCTGGTTTTTAAGTTGACCTTTTAAAATGTATTATAAACTATAGAGTAAGAAAAATGGTCTTGATAGAGATTTTCAAGATACTTTTGTAAAGTGATGAGGGGTGAAATATGTTTCATATAGTACTCATAAGTGACTCAGACAGGGACTCCCTAATTCACTGAAGTTTAAAGAGGAATGAGGTACAGCACAATCAGATGTGCCAGATTCTATTATTGTAGCTAATGTCAATAAAAGTAATTTTATCCACTATTTCATTTCTTGGTACGGCCTACCAGGTGGAGTTGATATAAACTGAAATCAAAAAGGATCATTCTTTTTCTTGAAAACTAAAAATGTTTACAGGTCTAGGTTAAATATAGGGCAAATCAGAAACACATTTCACTGAATTCAAAAGCAATGTGTTTGGAACTGATGTTTTGAATTGCTTGAATCATCCATTATGGCTTGGGAATGGTAGATTTTCACAGTGTCTGTGAGGATAACTCATGGTTAAGCAAAGCATTACCAGATTGTGCAAAGACATTGTTTATTCAATTAGTCAAAATCTCTGCATTCATGGATAGTGCTAGGCCATAAATAATGATTCATAAACCATAATGGTGGGATTTACAAATCAAATTGTAAACAAACAAAAATGGAATGGCTTAAAATAAGGGTTCAATCCAAATAATCAGAAGATACAGAACACTATAGTCACAAAATGCAAATTAAAAAAAAATTACATATCACAAGTCCAATCTTTTATCCTCTTTTGAAACTGAAGGATAATTAACATTTGTATAGCAGTAATTTGCAATAGCAAATCTTTATTTCTAGGTGCATTTAATAAGGTGGCTTTCTTTCTGTGGTTATGCAAAATGCCTCATTTGTCCTATTTGTTCAATATTAGAGTAGCAGAAAAGGAAAGGAAAGAGGACTCTCATCAACTAATCCTTCATCTGGTAAAAGAAGAACCCGTTCACCATCTGCCTTCAGAAATAAACCAGCTGCTTGGTAAGTAACTTAGTATTAGCCTTTATTTCATCTTAGTTCTATTTGCATCTTGTATAGTTGCTGTAGGAATCAGTTGGCGATATATGAACATGAAAGAAACAGTTGGCTATACAAATAGGAAGAAGATACATATATTAAAGCAGTGGTTGCCAACCAGTGGGCCGGGGACCATTGGTGGTTCCTGAGAAAATTTTGGTGGTCCACAGAGAAATGTTACCCACAAAGCACCCCCCCAAAGCAATTAATCCAGGTTGCGCGGAAAAACAAGGCTGAGCCACCCACATGGCCCGTGGGAACACAAGGCTTGCATTGCAAACAACACGAGGTAGTGAGGGGAGGGGGAAAGGACGGAGGAGGGGAACTTTCCCCAGTCGTCCCTTGCGCCTTACCTGGCCACTGGCCTGCTTCTTTGCCCTTCTTTCTTCTGCTTTTGGCTGCACTCAAGGAAAGCAGCAAAAGTCTTTCTTTCTCTCTCCCAAACTCCCCCAGAAATTAGTCTTTTGGACCCTGCAAGGCATCCTGCACCAAGAGGCTGCACCATTCTGGCGGAGTTTGGGGGAGAGAAAGAAAGACTTCTGCTACTTTCCTTGCTTAAAGCCAAAAGTCTCTCTCTCTCTCCCTCCCTCCCTCCCTCCCCCCCCTCTCTTCCTGAGAACGGAGATGGAGACAGTACCCTGCAATCCCAAATAAAGAACGATCAATCGGTACGAAAATGGGTTGAGGAATTTTCCTGCAGACTTTTTGGGGGATTTTCCTAGGGTCTCTGGTCTATGGGATTTAAAATGATGCGTTTGGTGGTCCCTGAGGTCCACATGATTGGCAACCCCTGTATTAATGGATCACCCCTAGTCTGATTTTTTTCTCCAGTCTTGATGGACAGTCAGTGGAATCTTAAAACCAAGTTTCCCAATCTAGTAATTCCCAATCATCATTCCCCTTGGGAATGATGATGTCTGTAGGCTGGTATGTTTAGTGATCATCAATCAGGGGAAAGTACCTTAGTCCAAATTGTGTCATCAAATATTTCTAGAAATTCTGTCTACAAACAGAGAAATCATAGGGGCATATATATAGAAGAAGTTCTTTTCTCTAAGAAGAGTGTTCTGTGGTTTCTCTTTCTAGACTGCAAACAATCATGGCTAACTCTCAATCGTAAAGCAATAGGTATCTTAAAGACCCATACATTGCTTAAATAGCTATTCTTATCCAAGCACCTCAAAAATATCTCCAAATATATAGATTAGCAATTTCAATCATAGTTTTTGTGCACACACAGCAATAATCTCTTTTTCCCGTTCTACAGCCTTTGCAAGATAAAGATGTTGAATAGAAGTCTTATAGCAAAGCAGGCAATGCTGAAACTAGGAAACTCCTATCTTTTCTCTTTCAGTAGCCATTGTAATATCACAAATTGTTTTGAAAGTACCTTACCTTCAAAAGTGGATTACTCTAATGTGAAGCAAGGCTCCAAAAAAAAAAAAAAAGCCCAGTCAAAGTCATTTTGGGATTATGAAAATGGAACCACATTGCTGATTTCTACCTGAAGCAGAACCCTGTTCTTTTTTGAGAAAAAAAGCAGATAAATTTTAATAAATCTTTAGCAAAGTGTACTAAGCTGTGCCTCATTAAGGCATAATATCTTTCTGTGTTCCTCTTTATACAAGATAAAATGATGTTTCTCAGATAGGTTCTTTTTCCCCACGCTTGTCAAAGCTTCAAAAGAGTAGGGAAGAATGGATAGAGATGGGGAAATGTTTCAAAGCAATAAAATGGAGTAACTGTAACTCAACAATATAATATAAATAATCTAAATGTACATATATGCATCCGAACTAGACTGTGTTGTTTCCCTGTGTCATATAATATATGTAGTTATGTAGGTATATGCATAATTTGTATTATTTGTTTGTTTGTTTATATTTTTGACATGATTATGTAGTATATATTGGAGGTGGTGACCCTTTGAGAGCTGTATGCAATGAAATTTCATTTTAATGTATGCCGATTAGTGTAGATTTAAAGCAGGGGTCCTCAAACTTGGCAACTTTAAGACTTGTGGACTTCAACTCCCAGCAAAGCTGGCTGAGGAATTCTGGAAATTGAAATCCACAAGTCTTAAAGTTGCCAAGTTTGGAGGCCTCTGATTTAAAGTGACAATAAAGTTATTCAAAGTCTAAATCTAAGTTGTGATTGCTGTCCCTCTGTGATTCAAATAGGCATGCCTCCAGATCGATGCCTGCTCTGCCAGGAACACCCAGAAAGGTCATTTTGCTATCCGGATCTTCTAAAACATCTTCCATTCAAACTCGCCCTCCTTCCCCTGGCAACATTCGTCCACCAAAACATGGGAAAAAGGGAACTCTGCAGGAATCTGAGAAGATAACTGAACAAAAGTCAGACCTTAAAAAAACAGCTTCAAATCCCAGAGTAGCTACAAGTGAAGAGTCTTGTAAACTAGAGTCTACTCAAAGTAAGGATCAGGTTATCAGCCTTCCAAAATGTTCCTTAGCCAATTAAGTGCTTTGCTCCCTTTTCAGTATGTAGCTTTTTGGATATTGTTTTGAATCAATGTGGATAATTCTAACAGGTTTATTTCCAATGGTTTAGGTTGGGAAGCTAAGCAGAGTTGGTTACTAGTTAAATGGTAGAGCAGAGAAACTACCAGGATCATTGGCTAGAATGGACCTAGATGACCACATGAAATCACTGGGACTATTTGTTTTGTTTTGTTTTTAAATCAAAGTGGAATATAATTTAAATGACTAAATTGAAATACTTGTCATAATAGTCACATACACTACATGTTCTGACTAGTGATAATTTCAGATTTTAAGATCTCCTTGGGCAATAATTCTCTTGTTAATGACAACTCAGACTTAATAGAGCTACATCCTCCTCACTAAGCCATGGCCCATAGGAGTGCACAACCTGTCTATCACCAAAGTTGCCTGTGGTCTCACTAAAGTATTGGGTCTTCCAAAACTCTCGCAAAATTACTGGGAAATTGTAATTTTAAATGTACATGGGGTTATTAAATCATAGGAAGTTATTACATTAATTGAGTGTCAACGATTAGTGAAAAGATCAGGCCCTAGGCCCCTGAAGTGTGAGATACCTCGGGGTGCAGGTCTGTTGCTGCTGTTCTGTAATAAGTACATGAAACCACTGGGTGAGCACAGAATGCAATATTTATTTATTGCTTACAATAAATAAATCAATTGCTTACAAGATAACAGGTATAAGTATAAACATAATTATGAAGACATGAGATGGATACGAATAAGAAAAATGAAAAGAAACGATAGGACAGGGACGGTAGGCATGATTGGTGCACTTATGCATGCCCCTTACAGGCCTCTTAGGAAAGGGTTGAGGTCAATAGTAGACAGTCTAAGGTTAAAGTTTTTGGGGTTTGGGGAAGAAACCACAGAGTCAGGTAGAGTATTCCAGACATTGACCGCTCTGTTGCTGAAGTCCTATTTCCTGCAATCAAGTTTGGTGCGATTAACCTTGAGTTTCTATCTATTGTGTGCTCTTGTGTTGTTATGGTTGAAGCTGAAGTATTCATTGACAGGTAGGACATTCCAATATATGATTTTATATACTATATTTAGATCGAACCAAAGGCGGCGTAGTTCTAGGTTTTCTAGGTCTAGGTTAGAATTTCAAGTCTGGTGGCATAAGATATTCTGCAATGAGTAGAGGAGTGGAAACTCTTCTTGTGAAATATTTCTGGACTTTCTCAACTGTGTTAATATCAGATATGTAATGTGGGTTCCAGACTGATGAGCTGCATTCAATAATTGGTCTAGCAAATGTTTTGTACGCTCTAGTTAGTAGTGTAATATTACCAGAGAAAAAGCTATGTAGGATTAGGTTAACAACTCTTAACGCCTTTTTGGTTATGTAGTTACAGTGGGCTCTAGCATTTAGATCATATCATCAGTGTACTGATGATACTCAGATATACCCAGCTAGGAATGCTGTAACAAGCTAGAAGCTGACCCAGTGACTGGGCAGGAACCATCTCTGACTCAACCCTAGCAAGACAGAGTGGCTTTGTGTATTGTCCCCACACCGACCCTGAGGGTTTGACATTGTGTTGTCTTTGCTCAGTGAGGTAGCATTCCCCTGAACAGAGCTTGTATGGAATTCAGGACTTTTTCTAAGCTCATTGTTCCTATTAAAGAAGTCATGGCTAGGATGTCTTTCTACAGATTCATCTTGTGCACACCAATTGTGCCTTTTCTTGTTCTTGTTCAGAATCATTCATGCTTTGGCCACTTTCTTTTTGGATTACAGCAATGTGCTGTCCATTGGTCTTCCCTTGAAGACCACTCAGAAGTTGCAACTGGTCCAGAATGTAGCAATTCTGTGCATAATTCTGAGCACCTGGTGGTTTCCCATATTACATTGCTGCTGTATTGGCTTCTTTTTGGCAATTCAAGATGTTGTTTATCACTTTACAGTCCTGAATGACACAGGGTCAGGTTATTTAAGGGACTGCCTATCCCAGGCCAAAAATGCGGTCCAGGGGTGCATACGCATCCCCCATGCCCCATTTTGACTACCAGAGGTACTGCAGGCCAGTCTTTTGCTCTTTCCAGATTGGCCACGGGCCAGATTTAAACACCCCATGGGCTGGATTTGTGAGTTTCACCCTGCACTAGATAGGTGGGTTCATTCCAGTTCTCTCTCTTAAATGTCATCTGGTAGGACCTAGGAAGCACATCTTCTTCGTAACAGCCCCTGCCCTGTGAAACACCCTCCCCTAATGTTTGGCAGGGCTCTAACCCCCCTAATTTTCAGGAAGCCTTGGTAAGTTGGCTCTCTTCCCCCAAAAAACATTTGACCCATTTACTCCTATTTTTGTATATAGAATGGGTTGTCATACAGTATATATGGAATAAATAAATACATCATCATCATCATCATTATTTAATACAAAAACAACAATGTACACAGCAAACGAGATAACTATGCTGGGTTTCGTATCACAAATCACTAGTGGAACACTTCCCAAGTGTTTAGGACTGTGTGATGTATCTGCAGATTATGCGAGCAGATCCCAGTAAGATGGCCTTCTGCAACTGACCGATGGTGATCTTGTCAGCGCCAATTGTTTTTAAGTGCTTGCCTTGGTCTTTAGGCACAGCACCCAGTGTGCCGAGTACCACTGTAACCACCTGCACTGGTTTATGTCACAGTCTCTGCAGTTCAATTTTCAAGTCCTGATATCTGGTGATTTTTTTCAAGTTGTTTCTGATTGAGTTTGCTGTCAACGATCTACACCTTTTTCTTCTCCACAATCGTGATATCCGGGGTATTGTGTTCCAAAACTTTGTCAGTCTGTTTTCAGAAGTCCCACAGTAGTTTTGCAGGCTCATTTTCAGCCCCCTTTTCAGGCTTATGATCCCACCAGTTCTTTGCTACAGGCAGATGGTAGTTGTGACACAAGTTCCAGTGGACCATCTGAGCGACTCTGTTGTGACGTTGTTTGTAAGTCAGTCTGAGTGATTGTCTTGCAACAGCTCAGTATGTGATTGATGGTTTCATCCGCTTCTTTGCAGAATCTGTATTTGAAGACCATTAATAGCCACCTGCACTGATTGTTGTTGTTGTTATTATTATTTAGTACTACTACTACTACATTAAATTTCATCCATTGTAATTTTTGGCCCAGGTCTTTTACATTTGTTTACTTTGAACCCACTCCCTTGTCAACCTCAACTAGTCAATGGTATTTTCATATTTTATAATTTTCCTTTTCCAGATGTTCTTTACTGTACATGGCTTTTTAAAAAACCAACTCTGATGGTATAAACCTGACTCTTCTTCTAGGTCCTGTTCCGGTTATGCCCTCTGTTCCTTCAGCAGTTTCAGCATCTCCCGTCTGCAGCAAATCTTCAGCAGGGACAACAGATCCAGAGGAAGCAACCCGGTTGCTTAGTGAAAAAAGGCGACTCGCCCGGGAGCAACGAGAACGCGAGGAGCAACAAAGAAGAGAGCAGGAAGAGATCGAAAGGTGATCAAGTCACAGTTGCCTAATGGACAAAAGGCACTTTTGGATCTCCTCTTTGAACACACCCCAAACAAAGGATTTGCATAAAGTTTACATTCTATTCATCTCCATGATTTAGCAAAGCAGGCTGTTAAAAGATATATAAGTGTCTGGAACAGTGTCCACCCAACAATGTAGACCAGACTAAGTAACTAATGCCATATAGACAGGACTGTTTTTATAGCTGTAACAGCTTTAGTAACAGGCTCTTGTAAGTCTGAATGTGCTTTCTGTTTCCTCCCTTTATCTTCATGTGAATTAGGGAGGAACCTGTCCAAGATGTGTTCTCAAATTATTTTCTTTGAAAAATTATTTGACCATTGCCTTACTAGTGGCTTTTCCTCCTGTCTTTCTAAGCCATTCTTCTTCTCTTTAAAAATAGAGATTATACTATTTAGTATAATGTGATAATGTGTATAGATTGTGCTGATCATATAGATTTTATGCAATCTGCATTCTATAAAATTAATGTGATAATTGGTATAGAATTGATGATACTGATTAACTAAGAGTCAGATGTTTGTGATGATTAAGGTGTTGGCCTAGAAACCAGGAGACTATGAGTTCTAATCCTACCTTAGGCATGACAGCCGGCTGGGTAATTTGGACCACTCTCTCTCTCTCAGCCTAACTCACCTCACAGAGAACTTGTGGGGAAAATAGAAAGAGAAAGGAGTATTAGGCATATATACCACCTTAAATTACTTATAGAATAATAAAGATGGATAAAAAAATATAATAAGTAAATGAACAGTATGATGCAGATGTTCAAAAGTACTGCATCATTTCTCAACCTGTTATTATCCAGTTGTATCAAGGTAAACTCCCATCATTTCAGCCATGTTGGGAGATAAAAGTTGTATTTCAAAATGCTGGAGGGTCATCATGTTAGAAAAAGCCACTCTAGCGCCTCTTAGGTTGTTCTGACTTCAACAAATGCATGGGGTTTGCATTCTCATCAACCCTTCCAGGAATATATCCAAGTTTGTGCCACCTGCACCCTGAAATGATACAGTATTGTTAGAAATATGAACACTTACTCGTGTTCTCTACATAAATGGCGTCTTTCTGTCTCAAGAGAGAAAAGTAAAACCAGTAATTCAGAATCCACTTCTTTAACTAGGTGATTTATATCCCACCTTTCATTCAAGAGCTTAAGGTGGAGTACTTAAGCAGCTTTTCTTCTATTTTTTTTCTCACCACAGCAAACCTGTGAGGAAAGTTGAGCTAAGAGAGTGGCTGGCTCCAAGTCAGCCAATGAGCTTCTATGGCTGAAGGAAGGCTAGAATATGGCTCTTCCTGCTTGTAGCCCAATCCCTTAATCTCTATGCTACAGTGAATCTTGTTAGACTTGCTCAATGCAGTCCTAGATATCCTTCCACAGAAATACTATAATTTGGTTTCTGGCACCAAGCAAGATTTCAAATTTCTCATGATTCTATTTAAGGAAATTTCCCAATTAAAATCCAAGTATAACTTTCAGTTTGTCTCAGAAAAAGTGAGAAGAGGAAGCATTTCTTCCCTTTTCCATTCCACTCTGTATCATGTATTCATTTTTAGAGGCATGGGTGATCTGACATGCTAAAACAGGTGTTTTATTTGTTTAAAACAATTTTTTGCCAGTTTTACCCATCCATGCCTTTGTCTAACATGCACCATTGTTTCCATTAGACAAAAGAAGGAGGCCTTGGCTCAGAAGATAGCTGAGGAAAGAACACGCCGAGAGGAGGAAGCTCAGAAGCATGAGGCAGAAAGGAAGCAAAAAGAAGCAGAACAGGAACAGGAGAAAGACAAAGAGCTACGCCGCTTGGCTGAAGAAAAGGAAGAGAAAGAAAGGAGGGAAATGGAACTCCTTCAGAAACAGGTAGTGTAAACACCAGTGGGCTTTTCAGATCGTGTGTTCTACAAATGGCTCATTGTTCTGTGGACCTGCATGAAGGTAAGCAAGAAGGTACAAACAGTGGCATAAGGGTTAAAAAAGTTTAGGTGGAAACCATGAGTCCATGGTTGAAGTCCCATCAATCCCATATATGTGCTGATGTTCCACACATGGAGAAAGCTGCAGAACTTTACACTCTCACAAGTGCCATCTTGATAATGCCAGACCAAAAGCATCCTTAAAAAAAGTTTTCCATGGTATTCAGTGCTGCTGTTCTGCTTATTCTAATACAGCTTGTCCCTCTGCCAGCGTAAAAGCATGTAGCATCCATTGGCAATTCCTTAACTGATTCTGTTTTTTTCCTGGGCCGTGTGACATTTCAGAAGGACAGTTGTCAGGCTTAGCCCAAGAGCAATGTAAAAGAATGCAGTCAGAGTCTTTATTTCCTGACACAAAATAGAAAGAATCTTGTCAGACTAAACCAGGGGTTTTCAAACTTGACAGCTTTAAGACTTGTGGACTTCAACTCCCAGAATTCCTCCTCCTGTCATATTAGCTCAGGAATTCTGGGAGTTGAAGTCCACAAGTCTTAAACTTGCCAAGTTTGAAGACCCTTGGACTAAACCCTTATTCTCATCCTAACAGACATACCCTGGAAGATTCTAGGGAGTGGCTATCCTAACTCTCTTCCTCTGCCTTCTTCCAGCTCCAGGCTGTTCTGTCTCTTGTGTGCCCCCGCCTCCAAAATGTTTCCTGGGAAACTGCCATTTCACTATAGTCCATCACATCACTTCCCCCTCCATAAGCACCATCCCTCAAGCTATCACAAGAATAGATCAGCTACTTTAAGGAATATTAACAGGGTCTATGTAAGCCATTCCTCCAGTGATATTCCTGTTGAGGTAATTCCCCGTTAGGAGAATGAGCGCACACAGGGAGACGTAGTGAGATTGGTGAAGAATAACACACAGCACACAGCTACACTGTATATAGTAAAATGTAGGTTTTACTTCCAGTAAATGGTTAAGCAAAGTCCAAGCACAGTCCAAGTCATTCACAGTTAAAGCAGTCAGTTTTTAGTCCAGGGATAATCCAAATAACAAAGTCCAGTATCAAAAACAGTTCAGTAAATAGATTCACATCAAATCCAAGAATAACAACAATCAGTAACAGTCAATGAGGAAAAATGCAGGAACGGCAACACTCTCAGCAACAACAGAACAGAACAACCCAGGTTTCTGGCTCCATCTTATGGCCATTTGAGGAACCCCACCCAATTACAATTTTATCATTCCCTTAAAGAGACAGTATTAAAATGTCTATCCTGGTTTATATATTTGCCAACCCAACTGAAAGGTGACTTACATTCCTAACAATTCCAAAAACACTTTTTTTGTCTTTACAAGTGATATGCATTTGTGTACAAAATATGTATGACTGTGGGTTTTGGAATATTGATATTCTCTGGAAGGACTCCCGGCAGTTATAAAAAATTATATAGTATTTCCTTCCTTCTGTCTGTATAAACAGACCTATTCTTTCTGAAGTTGAATGCACTTTTTGATCTAATTTGCATGCTGTTTTTCAGTGCAAATGACATTCATTAAATTCCCCCCCCGAAAGTTTTTTTTTTTGAAGAGGAATTTTTATCAAAATTGCAAAGCATTAATTTTTCTCTTCATGCCTCTTCTTAATTATGAACCTTGCCAGCTGCTACTATTACTTTGCATTTGAATGTATCCTGCAGGTTAGATACAAAAATGCCATGAATATTTGTGACTTGGGCCTTAAACATGCAATGCCTGCTTCCCTAATATATCATGCAAAATAGAAAAGGGAGCACTTAATTTTTACCTTACATAAAATCATGAACAGTAACTGATTATGTGCAATCAGAAAGACTAATGATTGTTGAAGTAATCAAGAAACACTGGTATTCTAATTTTATGGACTGTGGTACATAAATACACAGTATTTAATTGAGAATCTCATCACCTTTTCAAAATGTGTTTGCACTACAGAGAAGTAATTAAAGTGTACATTCATTTGCAATTATAAAAGAAGCTGCTCTTTGGATACAAAAGATACCTTTTGCAACTATGTTGGGACTACGCAGTCTCTTACATTTTGGGATTTCAGCAATTGAAAGCAAAAGTGAAAGTAACAGATAAAATACACTGATTACCATAATATGATCAATGTCCATATTTTCCTTTTTATGCCATAATTTAGAAGGAAGAGGAAACTCGGTTACGAGAAGTCCAGATTCGACTGGAGCGTGAAAAACATTTCCAAAAAGAAGAACAGGAGCGCTTCGAAAGAAAGAAGGTAATAGAAATCTGTTCTTGCAGACAGCCAGATGTATATTTTCATGTGACCCACCCAGTGAATACACTTTAAACCAGGGCTCTTCAAACTCGACAGCTTTAAGACTTGTGGACTTCAACTCCCAGAATTCCTCCTCCAGTTATGTTAACTTCAATTCTAGGAGTTGAAGTCCACAAGTCTTAAACTTGCCAAGTTTGAAGACCCTTGGATTAAACAGATAATCAGAGTTGGAAGGGACCTTGTAGGACATCTAATCCAACCCCCTGCCCAAGGACTTAAGGACTAAAATGGTTTTACAAACCTTTTGGAAGCATTCTCTTCCATGCAATTGCAATCACAGCTATGTTTGCTGTTTATAATGCCATCTTTGGATTTTTGCACATACCTGCCCAACAAAGCATCTATGAAGGGGAGTCTTTTCTGATTTAGAACCCATTGCCAAACTTCCAAATCATGGGAAGAACCTACAGGAATCTACATGAATCAGGTAGCCTCTTGCTTTCATGTATGATCACAAGCTTATAAAGAACACCCCCAAAGGGATTCATGATGCGATGGATCAGTTTTGAGTTACCTCTTTATTAACATATCGTACGCTGCATACTGTAGGTTGGTTTACATCACAGGCAAACTTCCATTGCCACTAGTCTCACATGTTTGGGAATAAAAAGTGTTTACTTAAAGTGGAGAAGATTACCCACCCCTGCATTTTTCTCAAGTGGAGACAATAATGGATTGGAAGAGGGAGGGAATAAATGTAAGTTGATCTGATTTCTGAAAAAGACAAGGGCTGCAGGAAGCTTACAAAGAAGATGTTTGCTCATTTGCTCACTGATCACCTATGCTGCTATTGTTGATGCTTCCTCCTCCAGTTGATTCCAAGGAGGATGAGTAGCTCATTTTGTAAAAATTTGTTGCAGGCAAGTTGGTGGAGGAAGAGGTGGCAGTGGTGAAATAACTATAGCATATACTGGAGATGAATTTGGTTATTGCATGTCGTATGTTCATAATTAGCGTAGCTAAATCTGTTATCCAGTGAAAACATCTTAGAAAGGTCTGTTAAAGAGTCACCTCTCCATCTGAAGTTAAGGGAACATGGAGAAGACGACACTCCTTCTTTGCAGCAGCTCCCACACATTGGAACACTTTAGCACCAAATATTTATAAAGTTTCCTCAGTCAGGGCATCTAGAAGATAATTGAAAGTTTTATTTTTCCAAGTTTAATTAACTAATAGTTGTCAGCATCCATCTTGGGAGATTATGATTTTTCATCTCATTAACATATTATAACTTTCCCACAGTTTTTTTGCTTGAGGTGGCCCATAAAAATGTAAAATAAATTAATAAATATTATAAACTATGGATAAATCTGGAAGATGTTGATTATAAATATTCTTTTTCTTCATTATGTAGCGTCTTGAGGAAATTATGAAAAGAACTAGGCGATCAGAACCTGTGGAAAAGGTATGTGTGGAAGTGTCTGTGCAGATTCTCAGTCATCCAAGTCATGGTTGTCCCAAAGGTGATTTTTTCAAGAGGCAAGAAGCTTCTTCTTTGGACGAGAAGCAAAACATCTTCAAAGAAAAACCAGGAAGTCCAGTTGCCTCTTGAAAAAAGCACCTTTGGGGATGGTATATATGGACTTTTTTCCTTTTTCAGAAGTATATTTTCTATATATTTATCTTCTAAAGAATAGATGTTTACATAAAATCTTTTTTATTTTGCAGAAATCAGATGAGCAGCAGAATGGACTGATAGCAAAAGAAATAGGTATTACTTTTGATAGGTATTTAGTTTAACACTGAAACTTACTCAGAGCATGGATAAAAATGAAGTAATACATCATTTAAACATTAATAACCTGCTTGTGTTTAATGAAAAGTCAGTGATTTGACATGTGAATCCTTGTAATGCCGTATTATTCCATTGTGAGTATAATTAGCGCTGTGATTTTGCAGCAATAAATAAATCAAGTTCTAGATCATTAGTTTTAATCATTACTGAGAAAATACTAAATTATATCATTTTCTGATCTAGATTACAGTTTTGTTAACGATTGAGCTACTGAAATAAAATCCTTACTTCCGTTTTATTAAACAATTGAAATGTTAGCTCACTATTTACCTGGTATGATGATTTCTGAGCAAACAAGGAAGTGTAAAAGGAAGTGTTTTATACAAGGCTATTATAAAATGAACCCTGTTATTAGTTGGATATTGCATTTTTCATTAGTATGAAAAAGAAATTGATTTTTCAGAATTCAGGTAGAGATCCCTGAAATTTCTCTTGGGTCTTGCCTTAGCATCATTCTATATTAAGAAATAGGCACAGGAAGTTGTCTTACAGTGGGTCAAGTGATTAATCTAGCTGGCTCACTATGACCTCTATGGGAAAACAGAAGCTTTCCAGGAAACAGCCCTATTCTCTCCCAACAATACTGAATATTATATTTAGGATTGCATGCAACTACTCTCCAAAAGACCATTTTGAGAAGGGAAAAGATGCTTCTCTATGCAATCTTGTGTTCTCCATTCTGCTCCATTAAATGAATACGGTTTTACAGACCATTTTGTTTTCCTTTTACTAGAGAGCGGTCCTACACCTCCGTTAAGCCCTGTAATGGGTTCTCAGGTTCAGGGTATGGCAGAAACTCCACGCAATGGGGAAATGGTACTTCATACACCTGTGCTCATTTCTCACCAGCCTAGAGTAAACTTAGACAGGTAAGAAACATGATCCCCCCCCCCCGCCCTTCTGTTCAGTTGAGTCCAATTCTCAGAACCTGCCTGGAATATTCCCTGTGGTGTTTTGGGTCAGGATTTTCAGAAGTAGTTTGCCATTGCTTAGGATTGAGAGAAAGTGACTGGCCCAAGGTGACTTAGCTGGCTTTGTGCCTAAGGTCTATCTGGATAGATAGAAACCTATCTCCTGGTTTCTAATCTGGGTCCTTAATCACTACCCAAACAGGCTATCAACATGATCCTAGTATGGAGAAAAAAATTCACTGGTGAGTTTTAGAAGTTTCGTTTTCTTGAAATAAACTTGTATATTAAATTTAATTATTTCCCTTAGCTGTAGGTGTTTATTGTTTCAATTATTTATTATTTCTCTCAAATATTCAAGGAAACATTTAATGTCAAAATGTTTTGCTGTATCATACATATTGTTTCTCAATAAGCCAAAAAATAAGTAAATAAATCATTTGAAAACATTGATGTTTAGGAACTAAGATCATATTATATCAGAATTAACAAGAAGTAAAGCCCCTTTTCATCTGCATTCTTGCATTATTGGGGAAAAGGGTGTCCCAATTGTCAGCCTGACAGAATAGTTGCATAGATTTAATATCTGCTTTTCAATATACAGAAAAGATTGCTTTTCACATGAGACTTAGCATCACCTCAGTGTTTTAGCAACCTTTGATTCCTCATGGAATAAAACAAAGGCAAATATATCCAAACCTTTCTTGTGTTTCTTGATAAGTTTGTCAGCCCAACCCATTTCACAGGAGAAAATAGGAGGAGGAAGTATTATATTTGTTTGCCATCTTGATTTACTATTATAAAATAATAAAGGCAGGATTTAAAAAAAAATTAAATAAAAATTGTCACAATTTTATTAAGCACCATTTAAGGAAATTTTGCAGAAGTAGAATTAAAGATGTGGAAGAAGACACCAACTTCAACCTGCAATATAACTTAGTCTATGTTTTCTATTTTTTTGCATTTTTTTAGTATTATTACAAATATTTTTGCAATATTTGCATTCAGAATTGTACATTTTTTCTTGGCATTTAGTATGCTAATTCAAATATAATTTGTATATTGACTAAATAATGCCATTTGTATTTGTTTGATAATACATTGATGCCAATCAAAGTTAAGTCTAATAACCATCAGGAGCCACAATATAAATATCCAATTATTTAATTTTATTATGTTATTTATGAATGTGATCTCACTTAAGTTTTATATGTGAAGAAAAAAATCAAGGTTTGGATGGTATGTCAATTGAATTAAGAACACCTCCTGTTAATATTTATCCATATGGTTAGTAGTGCTATCTCCATCATTAGATGAAATTGAATATAGATTTTGTTTCCAAAACATGACTTAAATTTGTCTGCATCATGGCCTAAAATGTTTCTGGTAGAGGAAACAGCCTACAATAAATACAGATATATTTTAAAAAGCATTGGATTAAAATAATCCTATAAACATCTGGTTTGTTATCTGTAAGTTATGTTACCTATTGATGTATTTCAGTAATCTCAACCCACAAAAACATTCAAATGAAAATGGAGTATCTACGCAGGATGAAAACTTTGAAGAGCTCATCAGTTTACCCATGGGAATAAAACCTCCCAGATTGGATGTCATGAGTCCTGAAGAGAAAGATAGCTCTGATATTCCTTTGACTCCCATCTTGGCCTTTGAAGAGAATGGGGCATAAGGGTCATTGCCTCAGGTAGACAATGTTTAAACACCTCAGACAGCAGGTAAGTTTGCTGTATTCCTTCTAACTTGCATGGCCTGGAATGAATCTAGCAAATGCCTCATTTGAGTATATTAAGAGCAAAGAATAAAGGGTTATAAAATCTGCAATAAACTTATTATTCTTGATTCTTAGAGCAACCTGCATCGAAAATAGGACAGGGAGAGATAGAAGCTTGATTTGAATTGCATTAGACTTGTATAGATCAGGGCACAGATCTGAATTTCAAACTATTTATTTAAAAAATTGTTTCAATTATAAAATGTATTTCTGATACAAAAGCAAGTTTATTAAAGGATAAATAGACTTTTAATAAAAGTAAGAAAAAGCAATGCTTCAGCAACACATATATAAAATATAAAAATATTGATTTTAACATGTGCTGAGTTTCCTTCCTTATAAGATATTTCAGTGAAAATTGTCTACTCTGGTTCATAACTCTAGGTAACAGGAACTTTGTTCAGTTTATGTGGGATTACCATATTTCTGCACTAAATAATTGGTGCATGGATCCTGA
This sequence comes from Hydrophis major, assembly GCA_033807585.1. Lineage (NCBI taxonomy): Eukaryota > Metazoa > Chordata > Lepidosauria > Squamata > Elapidae > Hydrophis > Hydrophis major. The sequence goes on along the minus strand of CM066328.1, from coordinate 321,575,131 downwards.
ATTATTGTCCCATGAGAGGAAGCCACTCTGATCCAATGGTGGCATCACCAACAGGACAGAATGAGTGATGTTTTTTTGCCAATTCCTCCTCCTTCCTACAGGCCTGCTTCTCACACTGTTTTAGTTGTTGTTTCAACCCTTTCAGCAGGTGTTCAGAACATATAGGAGAGCTTCAGAGGGAACAGGAATTGGCAGATATTATTTCTCCTGTTCCACTCATGAGAACTTTTTACATGCAATTCCAGTCTTTGGAACTAATAAGATCCATCTCCAGGAGTTGGATTCTACGGGCAAACTGGTAGATCAGAGGATCATCTGAGGGCGAACCAGTTCAATTTGCTCTGACGATCAGCTGTTGAGCGCACACGCCTGCCTGGGCTCTAGGCTGTGCTTTATATCTTATTTTTCAAGCTCAGCTGATTTGCGGATTGCTGCCCGTCAGCTGTTTGACAGGGATTGCTGGAGAAGGTCATTAGCATGCGCTCACCGAACTGATTGTTACACTGGTTAAATCACACCCCTGTCCATCTCCTGTCAGCATGATCATCATCCATTGACAGGACTGTTTGTACTTTTGTATAAGAACCATTGCTAATGATTTCTTTATTGGCTTTCCTTTGTAGAAGTTGTCTGAGATCTCCTTACAAATTATTATCAAAGGTGAAGAAAAAGCCTTCTGAAGCCAATGGGATTTCTTTTCCATGCCAAGAAGGAGTGTTATATTTTTGGTCACTCTGGAAATTTCTAAAGATTTCTTGCTTTCTTTCTTTTTTCTTTTTCTAAAGAAAACAGGTAGTAAAACCAGCAGAATATATTGGAAATAGATTTGGATTGCCTTTCTATCACAAGAACTCACTACTAGGGGAGAATTGTGTCTTCTGTTTCAAAAACCGCTTCATGTAGCATAATTGATATTTTCACCAATTCTTGAAGAAAAGGGTAACTAGATTAACAATAACAGGATGATTGAGATAATGGGCCTGTTGGTTTTGACTTGTTTTGAAGATGGGTAGTTTTAAAAGGCACACTGTAAAATCAGCAAATAATCTTACATTTTACTGATTCAATACTTGAAAAGTAAACACCTCACTGGGAGGGGCTTTGGGTTTTTGTTTTTGTTTGTTTAAACCTGTTGGTTTAAATATTATTGCAGAGAACTATTAACTATGGAGGCAAAATGTAGCCTTCTGTATCAGGTTCTTGTAAATGTAATTCCTAAATGGACATTCTGTATATTTAGCCATCACTATGCTCTTCTCACATTTTCTTTTACAAATAACATGACAGGTTTTAAAATGTGAAAAAAATTGAAAGCATTATTTTTTCATAGGTGAAATGAAAAAAAAAGGCTATTGTATCTTAGATAATGTATTTATTAATTTTGTTGAGTACAAAATAAACAATAAAAACGTGGCTATAATTAACAATGCAAGTTTGGGTTTTCTTCATTTATCTAGTCTATCAGGCAGTTCAGCAAATAAAACAAAGCCTTCTGGCTTAATGTCATTCTCTGCATTCAATGAGCTTTTTCCAGAATTGGAAAATGAAGATGCAGCTAATGTACCCATAGGTAAAGGTTCCTCTCGCACATTTATGCTAGTCATTTCCAGCTCTAGGGGGCAGTGCTCATCTCTGCTACAAATCCAAAGAACCAGCAGTGTCTGAAGACGTCTCCGTGGTCATGGGGCCACTGTGAATAAATGCCAAAGGCGCATGGAACGCTGTTACCTTCCCACCAAAGGGGTCCCTATTTTTCTACTTGCATTTTTACATGTTTTTGAACTGCTAGGTTGGCAGAAGCTGGGACAAGTAACGGGAGCTCATTCTGTTACGTGGCGCTAGGGATTCGAACTGCTGACCTTTTTGATCGACAAGCTCAGCTTCTTAGCCACTGAGCCACCATGTCCCAATGTACCCATAACATTCTCCATATCGTACAGGCTGAATAGGAAATGTTACTGAAGTTCTTTCCTGATGTCTGGAGGCCATTAGAGTTGGATAGGGAGGAACAGTTTAGGCTGAATCCTAGCAAGAATGGTGTTAGATTCAGAAGCCCCCCCCCCATACCTGGGATAGTCCATCTTTGATTCTAAGGCACTAAGACCTGGTCTGTTTGATATCATATTGTTGCAGAATGGTGATTACATGAAATAAATGATATTCAGTTATTTGGGAAGTTTGGGAAGTCTAATAAGGGAGCCAAGAGTTGGTCTTCCTGCAATCTAATGGGAGGAACAGATTCAACAATCCTTAAGGAACACAGCCCATTCATAGAAGAAATGCTGCATATGACTCAGATGACCATTTTCATCTCAGGAGGCTGTTCTCATTCTTCTGTATCCTGTGACATTCTTCTCTAAAATATTATTTTCTTATGACACTTTATGTTGCTTCCTATAAACAAGATTCTAACAATTTAAAAATCCAATTTAATAAGAGATGAAACCTATATGGGCATTTCCAGCTATAAACTGGCTAGAAGAAAGTATATATATTTAAACAAATTTTATTAATTTTACAGAAAGAAGAAAGTATATTTTGTTTCTTGTGGAAAATGTGTTTCGCTGCCATTGTGGGTCCTGCAGATCAATCTTCAATATGCAAAGCCAGAAAACAAAAGCTTTCATTTTTTTACTATGTTTGCAGACAATTGCAGAATTACTCAAAAATATATTAGATACAAACTTTGCATATGGCTTCCAGACATTTGAATTTAGTAGCACAAAGAAAGCAGTAATCTTCTATGTAAATATTCAGTTTCCCCCCCAAAAAAGATACAATAATCGATTTAATTTAGATGTAGGAGCTGAAATAAAGTAAGAGCTCTTGAACATATGCACTTCACATATGTATAGAAACAGGTTCTGAATAGCTTTCTTTGTGCAACTAGGTACAGTAGTACATCCTCTTTGGTGGATATCTCCATGTCATCCAAATCATTTTTCTACTTACAGAGCATTTTAACACAAATATGTGCATAAATAGAAACCTTTGGACCAGCAACTGTCATTTACGGAACCACCTGTCTCCCATTATTTCTGCCTGTTCCACATGTTCTAATATGATAGCTCCCATGAAGTCATATCAATTAATGAGCCAAGGACGTGATTACTCAGTCATGCCTATATACAAATATACAGCATCTTAAAGTAGTCACAACACTCAACCATTTTATATAAATACGTTTTTTCTAGAAATGCCTATTTTAATAAAAACTTCATAAATTTAGCTTGGAAACCTACATACACATAATTATTTGCTAGCAGAGATTTCTTTTTTCCATTTCAAGGCTCTTAAAACAATCCAATTTCAGTTTATTAAAATAGGAATGTTGTCAAGGTTTATTCCAGGGCAAGATTATATCTGCAGAGATCTGCAGATTACAAATCAGCAAGGCTGGTGCTAAATTGCAACATTTGTATGAAAGAGCAACATTTAGATTGGTCCATCTGTCTTGCATTTGTATAGTAGAACAATCTTTTAAGACTGGTCCATGAATGCATCAAAATAATGAACCAGCCATTTTAGATAAGACAACAGTGGCAGATTTTTGATATAATCCCAAACCCAATCATTTTCAATGGATTCTGTTTACATACCTTGTGATGGAGGAAATGTCCCTTTCATTTCTACCCAAATAACTGACATCATAATTTATGTATGTAGCTGTTGTAGATTTATCCACGGCTGCTCCTTTAAACGTGAGATGCCAATATCTTACCTCAGCTGCCTATTCAGGAGCTAATGATCTCCATTCTGACTAATGATATGCAGGCTGGAAGTGTCCCTCATGCATCCATATGTCCAATAGCAACACTGAGAAGCTCTTGCATAATTTCAGTTTGTTGACAGATTTCATCAAGGTGCTTCTTCAGTTCACTGTTACTGAATGCTGCCAGAAAGTCTGGATCTTCATATAAGAAAAAAAAGTATTCAGATATTAGAGCTTTTTAAAATACCTGCAGAACTTTTCATGTGGGAAGGTACACCCTTTTACACTGGTCTATACATTTATTTGACATTGGATTGGTAGTATTATCTAAGGATTTACATTCAATCTATAAAATTCTACACCATGAAATATAGGCCAACTTTAAATTATTTATGTTTAAAATCTGCTTTGATGTTACAATTTTTCAAGATCCTGTTAAGAAATTCATGCATATTCCTGTTTCTTAAACATCATACATCTGTTCAACAAGCCTCAAGAGAACCTGTTTCTACCTTTCTCAGTCAGAAATATGACTTTCTGGCATTATGATGTGTCGTATCCATCAGTCAGCCTTCCACTGTTCAACCTCCTATAAAGATCCAAGCTTCCCTTTGGACCTTCTGTCAAAAATAACTCTGAAATTCACCACTTAGCAGGACTTCTTATACATTGCATTTTTGGTGATTCTATTTGGCTTGGTTTCACTCTCTTGAGTCTTCCCCAACTAAAATCCTATAAGGGTACATCTTGAGTTCTTTACTACTGCTAATAAAAAATAGATGGAAAAAATTCAGGAAACTAGAATCATGAGATTATTGATGCTCCCTTTCTAAAAATATTTTTAGAAGTATAAAATATATGACAATGGGAATGTACTTCTATACAAGTCTGATGAAAATATCAGTGAATTTTATAAAGCTGGAGTTTTGTTTACCTTACTAGAAGCAATAAGGATTCAAATCCTAGTAAAATCTAGTGAGCCTAGTTATTATGCTAGACACCACATAAAACTCCTGGGATTTAATTTGGACCACTATTTTATTTATTTTATTGGAAAGACTTATAGGGATTTTTTAAATCATAGAAGTCCATACCTTTCTGTAATGCACAGAGAGTGGTTATGCCCAAATGCTGAAAACGAATCTCCCGGTGAATAAGATACTTCATCAGATATTGCTGAACCTGGTTCATGTGAGTTTTTAACAGAGATACTATCTCCTCTATGCAATTGATACGGAGAACAGAAAAGAAATACAGAACAGAATCCATTAGTTATACTGCACTATTAAAACAACATCCTTCTGCTTGTGATGACTGCTACTGCTTGCTTTTCTGGTTACTAATTTGTTAAGCTAAGTATATTTTAATATTGAAAATTTATAAATGTAGTTTACTATAAAGTCATGCATTACAGCAAGCAGAGCTCTGCGCTCCAGCCGCAATTCATTTTAAGTTTTATTTTGTGAAATAAAAATACAAGTGCTGAATCTCCTAAAGAGCTTCATCTACTTGGAAATGAAAGCACAGTGGTAATAATGCTACATAATTGTGTAGTAAATGTCTTCTAGACACAATTAGTGCTTGTGTACATGTAATAATAAATAAATAATAATAAATTATTTTAAGAATGGGCATTTAAAGAGGCTTTATACCACAATGATTTTTCAAATTAAACATCACTTCAACTTGCAGCAGTAAATCTATCAATATTTGAGCAGTAATAGCATATTTAACAGGATTTGTTTCCTTATGGAAGATTCTATTACGACGGCACACAATGTTTAATTGCTGTGTTGGAACTATTTGCTTCACTCTCTCAAACAAATTTTCATATTTAAATTAGAAACATAAGGGCCCCAGGCAAGGAGGCCAAGTGTGGCCAGGCACAAAATAATTGCTTGATGTTGATTAGATTTACATTATTAGTATATCATAGGAAAATAGATGATCATCTAGCTGTAATTCATTCATTTAATGTCTTTAAGAATCCCATTAGAATGATATAAATAAAGGGATTTGCACTTCAAGGCTCAAGCTGTTGTCCTTTTTTTTTTAACCCAACACATTTCATCACTTGAATTTGAATTTATATTTTCATTAGGCTGAAAATATACACTGCTCAAAAAAATAAAGGGAACACAAAAATAAGACATCCTAGATCTGAGTGAATGAAATATTCTTATTAAATACTTTGTTCATTACATAGTTGAATGTGCTGACAACAAAATCACACAAAAATTATCAATGGAAATCAAATTTAGCAACCCATGGAGGTCTGGATTTGGAGTTACACTCAAAATGAAAGTGGAAAAAAAACACTATAGGCTGAGTGAACTTTGATGTAACGTCCTTAAAACAAGTCAAAATGAGGCTCAGTAGTGTGTGTGGCCTCCATGTTCCTGTATGACCTCCCTACAGCACCTGGGCATGCTCCTGATGAGGTGGCGGATGGTCTCCTGAGGGATCTCCTCCCACACCTGGACTAAAGCATCCCCCAACTCCTGGACAGTCTGTGGCGGAACGTGGCGTTGGTGGATGGAGCGAGACATGGTGTCTCAGATGTGCTCAATTGGATTCAGGTCTGGGGAACAGGTGGGCCAGTCCATAGCATAAATGCCTTTGTCTTGCAGGAACTGCTGACACACTCCAGCCACATGAGGTCTAGCATTGTCTTGCATGAGGAGGAACCCAGGGCCAACCGCACCAGCATATGGTCTCACAAGGGGTCTGAAGATCTCATCTCGGTACCTAATGACAGTCAGGTTATCTCTGGCGAGCACATGGAGGGCTGTGCGGCCCCCTAAAGAAATGCCACCCCACACCATTACTGACCCACTGCCAAACCGGTCATGCTGGAGGATGTTGCAGGGAGCAAAACGTTCTCCACAGCGTCTCCAGACCCTGTCACGTCTGTCACATGTGCTCAGTGTGAACCTGCTTTCATCTGTGAAGAGCACAGGGTGCCAGTGGTGAATTTGCCAATCTTGGTGTTCTCTGGCAAATGCCAAACATCCTGCACAGTGTTGGCTGTAGGCACAACCCCCACTTGTGGATGTCAGGCCCTCATACCACCCTCATGGAGTCTGTTTCTGACCATTTGAGCAGCCATATGCATATTTGTGGCCCACTGGAGGTCATTTTGCAGGGCACTGGCAGTGCTCCTCCTGTCCCTCCTTGCACAAAGGCGGAGGTAGCGGGCCTGATGCTGGGTTGTTGCCCTCCTACAGCCTCCTCCACATTTCCTGATGTACTGGCCTGTCTCCTGGTAGCGCTTCCATGCTCTGGACATGATGCTGACAGACACAGGAAACCTTCTTGCCACAGCTCGCTTTGATGTGCCATCCTAGATGAGCTGCGCTACCTGAGCCACTTGTGTAGGTTGTAGACTCCGTCTCATGCTACCACTAGAGTGACAGCACCGCCAGTATTCAAAAGTGACCAAACCATCAGCCAGAAAGCATAGGAACTGAGAAGTGGTCTGTGGTCACCACCTGCAGAACCACTCCTTTTTTGGGATGTCTTGCTACCTGCCTATGCTTTCCACCTGTTGTCTATTCCATTTGCACAACAGCATGTGAAATTGATTGTCAATCAGTGTTGCTACCTAAGTGGACAGTTTGATTTCACAGAGGTGTGATTGACTTGGAGTTGCATTGTGTTGTTTAAGTGTTCCCTTTATTTTTTTGAGCAGTGTAAATATCAGACTCCCTGTTGATACATACCATGCTTTACGAAGTGTTTGATCATAAAAGCAGCTTGGAATGAAAGCTCGGTTTGTTCCACCTGGTTAGCTAATTTCACCAAATGACTTATCAATGGTTCATCCATCAATGCTACAATATGTGCTGTGGCTCCTTCTAATAGTAAAAGGAAAGATTTAATAAGAAATTAAAAGGCATATGAACAGACCCCCAACAGAACAGAGAAAGACTATAGAACAGGGGTGTCAAACCTGCAGTGTCACAGCAGTGTCATGTGACATATTGGGACTTTCCCCTTTGCTAAACTGGGCGTGGGTGTGGCTAGCATGTGACACATCCGGGCCGTGGGCCATATGTTTGACAGCCCTGCTGTAGAACATTTGAAATAAATATATTGAACCACAGAGTCAAATACTTGACTCTGTGGTTCAATACTATATTGAATCACAGAGTCAAATACTCACAATTGGTGGAGAAATTAAAACCTGAACAGAAGGAAGTATAGTCTTTCCTTATACACATTCAGCAAAGGGTGCTCACCATCTCCTTCTGTAATTGGCATCATTGTTCAATTGGTCTTATCATGAGGAAATTTTTCTTAACATTTAAATGGAAACTGTACTTAGGAACAGAAACTTAAGAACATTGGTCTATGTCTCACACTCTGGAATGATAAAAAATAGGTCTTGAACTCCTCTGCAGGATCCATTCATAATACTTGAGGAAGGCTATCACACTTCAATCAGGCATCTCTTCACAAAAGGGACCACACCCTGTTGCCTCACAAGACTTACTTTATTGTATGTTCCAGTTCCAGTTCCAATTACTATAACCGTAATGGAGAACCTATGGCACACATGCTGGAAGTGACATGCAGAGCCACTTCTGCTGGCACACAAGAGGTCGCCCGGAAGAGCCCCACTGCGCATGCATGCACGCCTCCTGCCAGCCAGCTGATTATTGGGTATCTGCTACGTGTTCAGGGGTGGAATTCTACCGGTTCACACCTATTCGTTGGAACCGGTTGTTAACATTCTAAGCAGTTCGGAGAACCAGTTGTTAGAAGAAATTACTGGCCTAATCCTGTAAGGAAGGCAGGAAGGAAACATTCTGGTGTTGCTTATAGAAACTGCCTCTCCGTTAACTCTTATTACATTCTTGGCAGGACTAGACTTCCTGTTTCTGGAACATCTCTGGAGTTTTTTTTCCCTCCTTTGCTGGTACTTTGCTTGTGTGGAGTGACCATTTAAAGTTACAATGGCACTGAAAAAAGTGACTTATGACCGTTTTTCACACTTATGACTGTTGCAGCATCTCCACAGTCATGAAAGCCCAGGTGAGGAGATGCGTGCCTCGATGTGAGTGATATTGAGTTGGCCACGCCCAGCCAATAACATGATCACCAAGCCATATCCACCCAGTCACAGGACCATCAAGCCATGCCCACCAACCAAGCCATGCCCACAGAATCGGTTGTTAAAAAATTTGAATCCCACCCCTGCACGCATGTGTGGGGAGAGACGCATGGGAGAGATGCACATGCATGCCCAGAGGCATGTGACATGTGAGGGGTTGCATGCGTATGTGCAGAAGCTTGCAGTGATCGAGCACGCATGCACAGAGGCGTGTGGTGCACGTGCAGGGGATCACGTGCATATGCACAAGGAGTCGGGGGAGTCATTGCATTGCATCATGGATGCAGGCACGCGTGCACACACGCACACACATTTGGCATGCAATGTGGAAAAGGTTAGCCATCACTGTTCTATAATCTCTCTCTCTCAAAATGTGGAACTAACCCCAGTAGTCAAAGTGGCATCTGACTAATTCAAAATGCGGTAGGATATTTCCTATGATTTGACAGAGGAATCACTTTGCCCATGATGGAATAGCTGATGTCCAAGGATGCTAGCTTCACTTTAGATAATACTGATTTGATCAATGGCTGGATCTTATAGACAGTCCTTGTAATAATGACCACTCATTCATGACTTTTTGATGTTACGACAGCGCTGAACAAATGGTATTTGTGACTGGTCCTCAAAGCTCCAGCCATTCCAACACCTTTGTGGTCATGTGATCACAACCTGGACAACCGATTATGTGGGCATGGCTTAGGTGGTGGGTGTGGCTTGGTGGTCATGTGACTGGGTGGACATGGCTTGGTGGTCATGTTATTGACTGGATGTGGCCAACTCAATATCACTCACACCGAGGCATGCATCTCCTTGCCTGGCCTTTCATGAGTGTGGGGATGCTGCAACAGTCAAAAGTGTGAAAAATGGTCATAAGTCACTTTTTCAGTGTCATTGTAACTTTGAATGGTCACTCCACACAAGCAAAGTACCAGCTAAGGAAGGGAAAAAAACTCCAGAGAGGTTCCTGAGACAGGAAGTCTAGTCCTACCAAGAATATAATAAGGGTTAACTGAGAGGCAGTTTCTGTAAGCAACACCAGAATGTTTCCTTCCTGCCTTCCTTACAGGATTAGGCCAGTAATTTCTTCTAACAACCAGTTCTCTGAACTGCTTAGTGTTGTGAATTAATAAAAGTGCTTAAATAAAGATTATTAAAACCTTTACAAAAATGCAGGGTTCTGGCCCTGCACTTCTGATTGGCCAATAATAGCGACATCTGATTGGTCTGTTCAGGAGAATCTGATTGGCTATTAGCGGGCCTCTTTCATTGGTTAAGGGAGCTAACGCTTCCCGTTTCTTATTGGTTGTTTGATCAGAAGCTTGCCTATAAAAAGGGCTATTGCTGCCGTAGTTTTTGCTCTGTTCCACAATGTTAAACAAAGAGTTGAAGTTCACTGTTCATCGTCTCGTCTCCACTTCTTGCGCCCATGCGCAGAACATAACGCTGGCGACGAGGATGGGATTTGGAGACGTCGGAGCTGACTGAACACTACAGAGCGCTAAACAGAGCACGTGGCTGAAGACGCACCAATGGCTGAACCATGTCTAGCAGCGTCATACCACCCACTCCATTTGACCTGGCACAAGAAGATTGGGACTCATATATGGACTGATTCCAGATATTTCTGGAGACCAACAACTTGAAGGATGCCACTACCGGAAAGAAGCGAGCAGTATTGCTAACTCACTGCAGGCCGACCGTGTTTAAGATGGCCAAGGCACTAGCCAAACCGGCTGAGGTGAAGTCCGTGGACTGGGACGTACTCAAGCCCCTTCTATGGGCCCACTACGCACCAACTGTACCAACACTTGTTCGAAGACATGAATTTTATCAGAGAGACCAGCGGAAGGGAGAAAGCGTTGCAGATTTCATTGCGGATCTCCGGAATTTGGGAGGCCTCTGTGGGTTCACCGACCTCGAAGAGGCCCTGAGAGACCGAATACTTCTGGGATTAGATACGCTAGGCACACAAAGTAAGCAGATGGCGAAAGGAGACATTAGCCTTACAGATGCCATCGCTGACGCTACTGCAGCAAAAGCAACCAGGAAGTCAGCTGCCCGAATGCGCCGCACCCACGCCCCGCTCCGCCAACTCACCGGCGAAATCTCACCTCACCTGGAAGGACAGGCAACAACAGCCCACCACGAGGACCTCGAATTGTCATCAGAAAGTGATGAAGAAGAGGTCAACCAGCTCCAGTCTGAACGAGACCAACGCCATCAACGTAACCAGAGAGTGCAGTACCAATGCGCTGGTTGTGGGGCAAACCACTCACGATCAGACTGCAAATTTCTCGACGCGCTCTGCTATGTGTGCGGAAAAAGAGATCATCAGAAGAGTCTGTAGAAGCAAGCAAGGATCCAACCCACCTCAGAGGGGGACCAACTACTGCCAGCCCATAGGAAGTCGTCCTGTGAATCAGGAATACTTAACCTACCAATGGAACAACCACTCCTACAGAAACAAACCACCAGCCCAGTTAACGAAACGAGAAGAGGCACACCAAACCATTACGATCGGTCACGCCTCATCATTAGACGCCAAGAAAATCCGGGTGAAGGTCGCCATCGAAAACCAGCCCTGCATGATGGAAGTCGATTCAGGATCGTCCCTCTCGATGGTTTCCTGGAAGACCCTTAAACAATTAATTCCCACCGTCTGGTGGCAAGACCTCAGATTCCAAAGAATCATACTTAAGGACTATCAGGGAAATCGAATTCCAGTCGTTGGATCCAGCAAAGTCCGTGTCTCATTTAAAAATCGTACTGCATCCCTACCACTAACTGTAGTCGACAGGGATCGGCCTAGTTTGTTAGGCCTCCAATGGTTTGCCCCACTTGGAATTGAAGTAGCCAGCATTCACCAAACCAACAGCGACGACTGGGAAGAGGCCATCGTACGGGAGTTCCAGGACGTCTTTACAGAAAAATTAGGCGAGTACAAGGGGACCCCGATATCATTTAACCTTAACCCCGAAGTAGCTCCCATCCGCCTTAAGCCTCGTCGAGTTCCATTTGCCCTTTAACCAAAGATTGACGAGCAGCTTGATAAATTAATAGCCCAGGGTGTGTTAGAACCAACCGACCACGCTCCCTGGGAAGCCCCAATCGTAACACCCATCAAGCTGGATGGATCGTTAAGAATTTGTGGGGACTACTGAGCCACCCTGAATCACACCCTTCAGCAGAATGCTTACCCAGTACTGGTGGTACAACACCTTCTCCATTCGCTGGGGGGCGGAAAAGTCTTCGCTAAATTGGATTTAGCACAGGCATACCAACAACTGCCTGTAGATAAAAAAACGGCAGAGGCACAAACGATCGTTACGCACCAAGGTGCATTTAAGTGCAACGGACTCCAATTTGGAGTTAGCTTGGCCCTAGGAATTTTTCAGAGCTTGATGGAGAGACTACTACAGGGTATAAAACCTTATTTTGATGACATTTTAATTGCTGCTCCGACTAGAGAAATACTAAGGGAGCGCCTGAGGTTAGTTCTCCAGAAATTTAAAGACTCTGGCCTTAAAGTAAAAAAAAATAAGTGTCAACTGTGTACGGATAAAGTAGAATTTTGGGGGTAGTTAATCGATAAACAAGGCATTCACCTCACCGATAGCAAGCTAAGGGCAATCAAAAATGCCCCAAGGCCAAGAAATAAAACTGATCTCCAAGCTTTCCTGGGCCTTATCAATTTTTACGTGTTCCTGCCCCACAAAGCGACCGTAGCCGAGCCCCTACATCGTCTGTTGGACAAAAAGGCAACCTGGGTCTGGGGACACCGAGAGGAACACGCGTTCTGACAAGTAAAAAACTTATTGACTTCAGACGCTGTTTTGATGCAGTATAATGAGACTTTGCCTTTAACGATTACATGTGATGCATCACCATTCAGAGTGGGTGCCATTTTGAGCCATGTGTTACCAAACGGTAGTGAAGCCCCTATTGCCTACTTTTCAAAAACGCTATCAAAAGCTGAACGTAACTATAGTCAAATCAATAAAGAGGCTCTTGCTGTCATTTCTGCTGTTAAATGATTTCATGAATATATTTATGGGCGAGTTTTTACTGTAGTTACCAACCACAAACCTTTGCTGGGGATTATAGCGGGAAACATTCCAACCCCTTATATATTATCTCCCAGAATGACTCGCTAGTCAGAATTCTTGGCTGCATATAATTATAAGCTGCAACACCGCCCGGGGAAAGCCATCCCCTACACTGACGCACTAAGCTGTGCACCACTTCCGGAAACCGTTGACGACCCAGCTCCAACCGTCACAACGCTCCAGATTGAGACACTTCAATCACCACCACTGACAGCTCGAGATATCGCGATCGAAACCAAACGCGATCCTGTTTTGGCGCGAGTCCTTAGCTGGGTCGAGCGAGGATGGCCATTGGATCAAATCCCTGACAACTTCAGTCCTTTCAAGAATCGACAGACGGAACTGTTTTCCCAGAAAGGCTGCATAATTTGGGGGGATAGTGTCGTCGTCCCAGAGCGGCTGCAATGAGCTGTATTGAAAACCTTGCATGAAGGCCACCCCGGCATCGTGCGCATGAAGGCGCTCGCACGAAGCTACGCGTGGTGGCCGGGTATCGACAAGCAAATAGAGGCCTGGGTAAAGACTTGTTGCAAATGCCAGGAAGTTAGCAATGCCCCACCGAAAGCAACCCCAATAGAGTGGGAAAACACCCAGGGGACCATGGTCCCATATTCATATTGACTTTGCGGGACCTACTAAAGGACACACATTCCTAGTAACGGTGGATGCCTACTCAAACTGGCTTGAAATCCATGAAATGAAAAGTACCACAACCGAATCCGTCATCAGGAAATTGGACAGATTATTCACAACCCATGGACTACCAGACGTTCTGGTATCTGACAACGGCCCCCAGTTTACCACGCTTTCTTTTGAACAGTATTTGGTGGACCGTGGTATTCGCCATGCGCTAACTTCGCCAGCACATCCTGCGGCCAATGGAAGAGCCGAGCGCATGGTACAATTCGTCAAAAAGATCCTACATAAAATGGACTATGGCGATATCGAGGATAAGATTAACCGGATTCTCTTTCTTCAACACATCACTCTGCACAGTGTCACCAACAAGACTCCAGCCGAATTGTTAATGGGACGAAAACTCCGCTCCCACCTTGACCGACTACACCCATCGTATGAACCAGAAAAACCACACGGATCCAGTGGGAAATGCCGCGAATTCCAGATAGGTGACTTAGTCTTCGCTAGAAACTTCTCTGGCGATCCTTTGTGGGTCGAGGCAACTGTAATCCAAGTCACAGGACCCAGGTCGTACCGAGTAAAAAGTCGCAACGGAAGAATATGGAAGCACCATATTGATCAGCTGCGTTCAAGGCTGCAACCTCGTTTCTGCGACTCCGGTAACTTCCAAGCTGAGGGGGGAGGAGATGACAAGGAGACCGAGTTTGAAACGGCAGAAAGCACGAGTGGAAGAAGTGAGCATTTGGACTTGGTGCATAGAGAAGGACCAGAGAGGGTGGTGGACTTGCCTCAAAGAGACACCTTGTCAGAGGCAAGCCCACAAAGGCTAGAGGACAACGAGGACATTAGCGGCACCGAGTTTTTAAATGAAGGACCGGAGGCACCCTACTCGCCAGAAAACGTCCCGCCCAAACAAGATTATAAACAAGTACTGGGGGGGACAGCGAAAATCTAACAGACAATCCAAATAACCTGCCTACCTCAAAGATTACGTCACCGCACCCCTTAAATGGAACCCGGGGGGAAGGGGTGTTGTAAATTAATAAAAGTGCTTAAATAAAGATTATTAAAACCTTTAGAAAAGTGCAGGGTTCTGGCCCTGCACTTCTGATTGGCCGATAATATTGACATCTGATTGGTCCGTTCAAGAGAATCTGATTGGCTATTAGCGGGCCTCTTTCATTGGTTAAGGGAGCTAACTCTTCCCGTTTCTTATTGGTTGTTTGATCGGCAGCTTGCCTATAAAAAGGGCCATTGCTGCCATAGTTTTTGCTCTGTTCCACAATGTTAAACAAAGAGTTGAAGTTCACTGTTCATCATCTCGTCTCCACTTCTTGCGCCCATGCGCAGAACATAACACTTAGAATGTTAACAACCAGTTCTAGTGAGTAGGTGCGAACTGGTAGAATCCCACCCCTGCTTGGCTTGCCTTTATGATGGTCACATGAGCACCCATTTGTAACCTTTTCTACCAGTTTCTATGAACAAAGTCAAGAGGAAAGGCAGCAGGGAACGTTGCAAGTTGCTCTGCAATTATACCTTCTTGTGAGCCACCTGGGATCACTTCACACCCAATGATCTTTGCACGACAGCAATGGGGAGCTAAGTGGTACGGTCATATCATGTCATGATCGAAGGGCTGTATTGCTTCGTGATGGCAATTCCAGTCCCAAGGTATTTTATGATTTCTCCAGCATAGATAGTCCTTGACTCACAACCACAATTCAGCCCAAAATTTCTGTTAAGTCAGACATTTGTTAAGGGAGTTTCACCCCATTATACAACCTTTCTTGCCTCAGTTGTTGAGGGAATCACTGCAGTTGATTAGTAAACTGGTTGTTAAGTGAATCTGGCTTCCCCATTGACTTTGCTTGTCAGAAGGTCATAAAAGGGGATCACAGGACCTTGGGACATTGCAATAGTCATAAATATGAACCAGTTGCCAAGCATCTGAATTTTGATCACATGATCTCAGGGATGCTGCAAAGGTCGTAACTGTGAAAAACAGTCATAACCTCCTTTTTTCAGTGCCATTGTAACTTTGAATGGTCACTAAAAGAAGTGTTGTAAGTTGAGGACTACCTGTATTTTAGATATTTTCTTAGTGTTGCCCACTCCCATTAAATATATGTATATTTTAGAAGTTTGAGTTTAAAAAAAAGGATTAAAGAAAAAGAAAGAGTATCCAAGCAAATATGCTTTTTCTTTTAAAACCAGCAAGCACTTTAGAAATACTTGGTAATCTAAATATTTTGTTAATGATTAAAATCTGAGTTTGTTTTATTTTAAAATTATGTTTGCTTTATTGATGAATTCCTTCAAGTTATTGCTGATCTCTGGCAACTACCTGGAATAATCCCTGCAGATCAGAAGTGATATTCAGCAGGTTCTGACCAGTTCTGGAGAACCGGTAGCAGAAATTTTGAGTAGTTCAGAGAACCGGCAAGTACCACCTCTGACTGGAGATTTTACAGTATCCTTCCCCTGCCATGTCCACCAAGCCACACGCACCAAGTCATGCCACGCCCACCAAGCAGAACCAGTAGTAAATTTTTTTGAATCCCACCACTGTTGCATATCCCTGCAGATCTCTTGGCAAGATTTCAGAAGTGGTTAGCTGTTGCCTCCTTCCTGGAGCTGAGTGTGTATGACTGGCTCAAGGTCATCCAATTGGTTTTGTGCCTGAGTCTGCCAGTTTTTAGCCTGGTGCGTTAGTCACTATACCAAGCTGGCTCTCCTATTTAAATTAAATTTAAATATATTTCTATTTAATTTAATTTAAATTCAATAAAGTTCTTATATCTCATATCTTATTTATAATTTTACCCCAAGTATTTGGCTTCTCATAGGCTTCCAATAAAACCATTGTCATCTGTATTATGCAGGAGATCAAAACTTACATCAACATCAATGTTCAATGCCAGAAAAAAGGCTTACGCATCTATGCAACAGAATTAAAGCCCCCCTTACCATGCTTCACCAGTTCAGCAAGACAAGATATCACATAGAAAAGGGAATCTTCTAGTAAATGGGCACTATGGATAGCTTGAAGAAGGCCTTCAACACATGGGCTTTCTAAGATTTTCTGTAAATCATACACAAAAGGTACTATTTCAGTCTGGCAAACCTCTTTCAAGCTATAAAAATTAGCATCATGAATAAAAATAAACAGGGTAGTTTTATGGCATATATCAGATTCATTCAAGAATCAAATTAAACTAAAGCTTGCCTCTGCCCCAGTTAACATTGGATTTAATGTTTAGAACTGAATAAAGGATGTAGGATGATGGATAGATAATAATCATACAAAATATCAATATGTGTGCAATAACCAACTGTGGTTGCACTGTTTTCTTTCTTAAAACATTTATGGCATACATGGCCTCCAAATTCTTTTATTAGTTCCAAATACAAAAAGAGATCTCAAACACTTTTAGACCCATCTTGCATTTGGTACTCATGAACTCCAGAAAGCAGATTTGAGGAAACCTGCAACATTTTATACAAGCAGGTAGAGAGATTAAGCATGCAGGTAGGTGCATTGCCTGATAATGTAACTCTCTTTCCTCCTATACATGTTGTTTAAATAAGATTAGAGTGCAAAATTTATTTAGTGCTCTGATACTCTGTCATTTTTCACTGTGAAACTAAACCATTTTTTAAAGCATCATAAGGATTTTCAAAATATTTCCCAAAATTGATCAAACCGGTTTAGCTTTAGCAATTCTCTACACAATGTGCTCCTCAGGAAATTTAGCACCTGCAAAATCCATTGCTATAGATTTTCCAGTGGGTGCTATATTGTCCATTACAGAAATCCATTCCACAGTGATACCAATAGTCAAATTTGAGATCAATAAGGGATGACCGTTATACAGTTCATAGTTTGCTGTAATTAGTTCATTCAAACTACAGCAGAAAGAAAAAGAAATAAGCACGTTGTCCTTTTAATCTGAATTTTAAATTGATTTCTAGTACTGGTATCTTTCTAGATGCATTTCAAAATGATGGCTGTGGCATAATGTTTTTAAGGGTAGTAGGGCCAATATATGGTGTGAGGGGAGACTATATTTCCTGTATAAATCAATTCTCTTAAATGGATATTAGAGGACCAGATATGGAAACTAGAGGTAAACCTTTTATAAATACCATGCCTTTGGAAAGCAATGACCAGAGATAGCTACAGAGATTGAACCTATAATCTTATAGGAATTGAGTAATGACTCCACACCACTTTATCTATATGTATAAAACCAAAATACTACTCATGCATCATCATAAAATCTCCAGAACCGTAAAGCCTACAAACTTGAAATTTGGCACGTATGTTCCTCTTGGCTTCTAGGTGCTCACTAAGAAAGGATTTTTTGAAATGACCATCAGAGCATTAGTATTTCATATATTATTATTTACACGCTCTGATGCTAAGGAGTTCTACTCCCCTTCCCCACCTGAAAAGAAATTTTTCTTCCCCAAACCCCAAAAACTTTAACCTTAGACTGTTTACTATTGATTTCACCCCCTTCCTAAGAGGTCTGTAGGGGGCATGCATAAGCGCACCAACGTGCCTACCGCCCCTGTCCTATTGTTTCTTTTTATTTTTCTTATATGTATCCATTTCATGTATTCATAACTATGTTTATACTTATACCTATTATCTTGTAAGCGATTGACAAATCAAAATAAATAAATAAATAAAATCTGTTCCAAATGTAAAACACAAGCAGTGGAGAGGAGTTTCAGTTTCACAGCAGCAACCAGCTTGAGTACAAAACAGTTGAGCTAAGTCGAGGCTCCTTGCTGTCTCCTTCTTGCTCACACAGCAAATACTGCTTCATTTTCCAAACAGCCCTCAACTCTTTCACATGCTGACAGGACGCTAGCCAGATGAATACTGGTGGATGCTGGTAGGCAGAGGTATATTTTTTCCCTTAGTTTCCTCCTCAAAAACTAAGCCCGACCACATAGTTTCGTAGCGAAGCACGGGTATCGAGCTAGTTTGATATGAAATCTGGGCTTGTGTGTTTATGTTGGCTGTTTTTCTCCCCTGTTCATATGCTTCTTTTGTAAACGCTCTAGACTGCACTCATAAATTATATGACTATCTACATTGTGGAAGCAAATTCCACATTGCATCTGGATGATTTAAATCAGGGGTGTCCAACCTTGGCAACTTTAAGACTTGTGGACTTCAAGCTTTGCTGGCTGAGGAATTCTGGGAGTTGAAGTCCACAAGTCTTAAAGTTGCCAAGGTTGGACACCCCTGATTTAAACTCTTCCTTACCATGCAGGTCTATAGGAAAACAGGGCCTTTGTGTGTCAAGTACTTTCCTCTCAGGTATATTTTTAATTATTCTCGAAACATTTCCAACTACCGTTGGAGGTGGCATATGAGCTAGCCTGAAAACTGCAGCAAGGAAGGAAGGAAGGAAGGAAGGAAGGAAGGAAGGAAGGAAGGAAGGAAGGAAGGAAGGAAGGAAAGACTAGGTCCATGAGAGAGAAAACAACATGAGAAAATCAAGAAGGGTAGTTGACGCACTGAGGAAGACAAGATGACAAGCAGTAGTAATTATGAGCAACCCAGAGGAAAGGGGAAAGAATCATGCAACAAAGAAGAGAATGAGTAAAGAAGCAACAGTGTAAAGTGCTAGTATTCCAAAGTAGAATGCAAAGGAGAAAGGCAATCTGAATAGCAATAAATAAGTTAATAGGAATAAGTCTGGTTTAAGAAATATCTGAGGGAAACAGCTTTATGACTTTATGATAGTAAGGACTTCATGATGGAGTTCTACAGGTAGTCATCAACAGGTAGTCATCAACTTACAACAATTCATTTAGTGACTGTTCAAAGTTAAAAAGGCACTGAAAAAAGTGACTTACGACCATTTTAAACACTTATGACTGTTGCAGTCTCCCCATAGTCATGTGATTTACATTCTGATGCTTGGCAACTGGTTCATATTTATGACAGTTGCAGTGTCCCGGGGGGGGGGGGTTCATATGATCCCCTTTGGCAAGCTTCTGACAAGCAAAATCAATGGGGAAGACAGATTCACTTAACAACCATGTTACTAACTTAACAACTTCAGTGATTCACTTAACAAATGGGGGGAAGAGTCATAAAGTTATAAAATTGGGCAAAATGCACTTAACAAATTTTTCACTTAGTAACTTACATATTGGGCTCAAGGGTGGTCGTAAGTCAAGGATTACCTGCAGTGCTACTGCTTTATTGAGCAATAAATAAAGTTTTCAAAGGTAAAATAAATTCCTAGTTTCCTGCTTGCTATCTTTACTATCTAGAACAGGGGTCTTCAACCTTGGCAACTTTAAGACTTGTGGACTTTAAGACTTATAGATTTCAGCTCCCAGAATTCCACAAGGCCTAAAGTTACCAAGTTTGGAGACCCCTGTTCTAGAAAACAAACCTGTGACATTAACATGCTTGAACAAAAATTTTCTGTCTCTCTCTCCATGTGTGCATGTATGAGTGAGTGAGTGAGTATGAGTGTGTATGTGTGTGTACGTGTATGCATAAATTTGTATGTGTATGTGTAGGGTGGAAAACAGTGTATAAAATGGTCAAAGTATTTCCTTGCACTGGAACATGGGTGTCTTTTAGTTATAAATTCTGAAAGAACTGAGTCATAAAAATAACATCTTGAAAATGTTCAATTAAAAAAAAAAATAGTGTGAATGTATTAAAACATACCAATTCCATGTATGCTATCAGAAATATATGCTGAGAATTCAACAAACACTTAATATTTTCATATAATATCACTCAGTTAGCTGAATTGTGAACTGAATATTTGGATCAGTATGCAAAACTACTTGAGACTTGCCTGTGTGTTTTTAGAAAGACTGAGGTTTTTGATGAGGCAAGCCATATGGCCAACAATTACTGGGTCTGTTCTCCAGATAAGCAACAGTTCCCCCAAAGTTTGCAGCATCTCATCAGACATCAGGGCATCCTGCAAAGATTAAAGAAGCACTTAAAATACAGTAAGAGCACTTTTAAAATAACAATCTGTGTGGGATTAACCCAAATATACAAAATTGGTATAATACAGCTGCAGAGGGAAAGCTATGTTGCACCAAAGAGCCAAGGTTGACCAGTATCATCACAGACAGGGAGGGAAAGGGCCAGAGCATCTCTGTGTAATAATACCCAGGATTTTTTTGGGGTGAGGGAAGTGGGGAAACTGTGCCATTATTAAATTGTTAAGCAATTAAAAAAAAGCCAGTGAGTTGTGCTAACCTTACAGTTGGTTAATTCAATAAACAGCAATATAAATACTTCCACTGAGTACCAGTCATTCAAGGTTCTATCCAATCATGGATAGCTTTTTCCACTACTGGTAGGCCTTTGACTTGCAACCACTATTGAGCCCAAAATTTATGTTGTTGAGACATTTCTTAAGTGAGTTTTGCTCCATTTTACTACCTTTCCTACCATGGTTGTTAAGTGGTTCACCGCAGTCATTAAGTTAGTAACATGGTTGTTAAGTGAATCTGGCTTGCTCTGTTCACTTTGCTTGTCAGAAAGTCGCCAAAGGGGAATCACATGATTCTGTGACATTGCAATCGTCATAAATCTGAGTCGGTTGCCAGGGGCTTGTATGTTGATCATGTCACCATGGGGATACGGCAATGGTTGTTGGTCATAAGATACATATTTCAGTGCCGTTGTAACTCTGGTCACTAAATGAACTGTTGTAAGTCAAGGACTACCTGTACGGTAGTAATGACTAAAACTAATCACGGGTCTAACAAAAAGGAGACCTGCCATTAATTTACTTATCAATTTGAAAAAAGTCTCAGGTGGAAACTGGGAGAGACAAAGGATCTACATAAGCAGCAGGAAGGAGAGAGCTATTAACCTACCAATGTAGGTACAATTTTAGTAATAAATATTCTTTATTTGCAAGGAAACTGATAGATAGACAAGTAAAGTTAAAGAAGGTACCCTACCAAGCTAAAGATAAAATATAGTGCGGAACCGAGTAAACCGTGCTGAATATCAGAATAATAAGCAAAATAGAAGAAAAAGGTGCCATCTCAAGAGACGGAACAATAGCAGAAAGCATAGTAGAAAGTTTATCAATAAAAACCCTGCTCACTAGATACTCCCCCGTCTTCCCAATTAAATTCTATGAATTAAAATAGCAAAAGCACTATCATACCTCTGAATAACATAAATTGTGAACCCTTCCTGTCATATAGATATACGAAGCATACCTGTTTGAACATTTGTCCTATCCCAAATGCTTTTAATCTCATAAGCAATCCAAAGGCCAATGGTATTAAGAAAATGTGTACCTGGTTGCCTGAGTGTTGGGATAATATCTGGAGGAGAATTACTGAATTCTGCTGAATCTCCTTATTTCTAAATGTCAAGAGAGGAAGAAGACGGGACTGGATATGCATAGCAACAAGACTGGTCTGAACAAACTCTGCAACAGAAGAACACTCCTTAAGGCTGTCTGTCAATCAACCAAAATTGTTCTGCAAAAAGAACTTGAGAATAAAGCACATCACCAAGTTTAATAAGAGTCAAATTAGTTCAACTGTCTCCTAGAAGCAGAGAATTCTATGCAATATCAATACAGTGGTTAGATCGAGAGCTCTGTTTCATGAAAAATCACCAGAAAGACAAACCAAACTTAATATAAAAAAGCTAGCCTCTGATCAAAGTAATTAAACCATGTTCACCCTGATCTCACTAGAAGTCCAGGTAGCATTAATATTAGCATCAGAAGAAAGCTTGAAGTAGTTGTGCCCCCTTCTGGCATGGACTGGAACACAGAAAGCTCATTCAAAGCCAAGGAGACACATGACAAATCATCATCCAGACTGAATAACATCTTCAGAGGGTACAAAAGACAGAATAGCCACATTTACAACCAAATATTGTAGGCATATGACTTGTAAATTAAAGTCCATTCCATAAATATTGAAAGCTGAAAGGTGCCCGTTTACTGCAAAATGTTTAATGTTTATGCTCGCTAGTCCTTGTCTTATGACTACAATTGAGCCCAAAGTTTCTGCTGCTAAGTGAAACATTTCTTAAGTGACCATTTTATGACCTTTCTTGCCATGGATGTTAAGTGAATCACTGCAGTTGTTAAGTTTGTAACACGGTTGTTAAGTGAATCTGTCTTCCCCATTGACTTTGCTTGTCAGGAAGCCACGACGGGCAATCACATGATCTCATGAGTCAGTTGCCAAGCATCTGGATTTTGATCATGTGATCATGGGGTTGCAAGTGTGAAAAACGGTCATAAGTCACTTTTATCAGTGCTGTCGTATCGTCACGAAGCAAACTGTCGTAAAGGACAGTATTCTCCTTTCAGAAAGGCAATATCTGGATCTGGTTAATAATGTCAAGGAACAATATTAACATGCATCGAAGGTGTATGGGAGAAGGGGAGAGGAGATATCACAGAGGCTCAATGCTTTCTGTAGTGTGGCCCCAATTACACTGGCACATGACCCCCTCCCTCATGTGTTTGCTAACCACCAATTCAATCTAGCACTTGAAATAGATTCTCCACCTCTTCGTTAAGCTCGCTACATATATCAAATCTAAACATAGACCTGGGGAGTGAATGGCTTGAAGCTTTGCAGAAAATTACTTACAATACAAGAACAAAAGTAACACTTTAGGTTTTAAATAGGACTGGTGGTTACCTGAATTTGTACCAAGATGGGAATTTGGACTTGAATTCATGTACAGACTTTAACAGAGTGAATTATGCTAATAAATGTGTCAATTATAGAATCCAGTTAGAGACCACTGCTTCACTGATGAAGCAAACTG
Source organism: Hydrophis major (assembly GCA_033807585.1). Lineage (NCBI taxonomy): Eukaryota > Metazoa > Chordata > Lepidosauria > Squamata > Elapidae > Hydrophis > Hydrophis major. The sequence goes on along the minus strand of CM066328.1, from coordinate 321,551,732 downwards.
CCAAATTCTTCTGCAAAACATCTGTGTTTTTGTGTGCATTTCTCCCACAAATTAAAATCTTTGTGAGAGAGTAATGATGCCCCTTGTTTGCAATATAATGCCATTTTCTCTTAAATTTTATAATCAAATGCCCTGTTTATCCATTACGCTATCCAATGTAGAAAGTTAAAAAAAACCCTCTGAAAAATAGAAGGATTAATAGAAAGTTGAAGCAAAGATTTATAAAAGACATTGCTAGCCAGGTGGCAAGAATCCAAGAAAATCTAAGAGGAAATCTGACAGTAGTGCTTCTTTATTAGGCCCGAGGTAAATAAAGACAGGGTCCTTTCTCAAATATTTCATCCACCAGAAATCAAATGCAAGTGCCACTAAAACAGGGGAGGTCGTGGTGTTATCATCATCAGATAAACCTATTGTTGGAGGAAATGTTCGTCTGGGTTCAGTTCCAAGTGGGAAGAAAGACACTAGAAACATGGAGACTGCTTGGAAGGATGGACAGGATGACATGGTTTGGTCCTGGGTAGCTGACGACATGGAGTGGAGAGGGAGATATACGTATACCCTCTCTTGGGCTTTGAACTTGCTTCCTGTTCCTGTGAAAGAAATGCATCCTGATTGGTTGTCAGATTCCCATGGATGTAGCGGTAACTGTGTAGGTTATCTTGAGTCCCAGGCTTGGTTGAATCTTGCTGGGTGATGTAATCTTTCCAGGTATCATGTTGTGAGATGGTTAGAGGGCTAATCCTATCATGTCCTGAGGGCCAGATCTTCATCCCATCACCCTGGAGCTGAAGTGGGGGGGGGGAGGGAGCTGTAGGGAACTTTGTCTTTAAAAATAAAGACTTTCAAGACAAGATTGGACTGCCATTTGCCAGAAATGGTGTAGGGCCTCCTGCTTAGGCAGGGGGTTGGACTAGATGACCTACAAGGTCCCTTCCAACTCTGATTATCTGATTCTGAACATATTTCTCCTTTGCTCATCCAGGGAAATATAATAGTCTGCCTTTTTAGTATTTCCTAGAATATTTCATTCTTCTAGAATGAAACTGAGTGGGTGCTAACTTTCTACTCTACTAAGCAGAGCCAGTTCTGGGGGAGAAGGGGTTAAGGCACCAGCTTATAAACCAGGAGACCACGACTTCTAGTTCCACATAAGCCACAAAGCCAGCTGTGCGACCTTGGGCCAGTTCCTTTCTCTCAGTTCTAGGAAAACCACCTCTGAAACTCTGCCAAGAAAATTGCAGGGATTGGTCCAGGCACTTGCTAGGAGTCAAGACTGACTTGAGGGCACCAAACAAAAAAACCTATTCTGCTTTTTCCCATGTGTATGCTGCGCTGATAGGAGAAGAAGTGCTTTGTTCACATTTCCATGCATTAAAAAGCCTCTCTTCTAAAAGATTTGCAGAGCTGTTGTTACAGAAAAATCTTTTTTTTTTCCCTCAAATTTCTCTCACTGTTATATATTTTTGATGGGGTCGCTTCTTTTTTCCTCACCCAAAGGATCAGATAGATGACTCTTTTTTTTGCTCAAGAATGATGTAATAGTGCATGTGACTTGTTAGAAAAAGTAGCATTGAAACTAATTTTTATTTAGTTTAAATGCATATAATTTAGGATTATAAAAGTGTGTTGACTTGTCAGCTGTAATCTGTATTGATGATCTTGAATAGTCTATCTAGACAGAGCAATTTGGATTTAAACACACACAGAAGAATAACTGCATTACAAGAACATAATAAACTGTAGAGTAGTTGCAAGATGAGGGACACTTTATCACCAAACATTTCTTGTCAGCTTCTTCTAATTATTAGTATGAAACTCTAGTCTGATAAAATGTTTTTCCAATTCATCAGTGCCAGAAATGCATCTCATGTACTAAGCCAATCTTACCATTTTGTAATAATATTATACATTTAATATTAAATAGTGTGATACCAGTATTTTTTTAATGAATAGAGGGCTTCCAAGAAAAATCACCCTTGATCATGTAGAAGTTCTTATAGCTGGACTTAGAATAAGTGGGCTGCTCTTCCCTAAACCTGCCTGCCTGGTCTGGGACATCATTACTGCAAGTTTTATTAAACCAGAAAAAGCCTCAACACAATAGTGTGCCTGAAACCAAAATATAACATTCTTCCTACTTCACAGAGTAAAGAACAAGCTGAGGACATTCTTTCCAAAGGCTAGGCACAGTACAAAATAACAGGTGTGGTGGTGGCATTTTCTGTTCTGTATGACTGGGGCACTGGTGTATTTGTTGCCTGCTGGCAATTTTTCTTTTACTCCCATATTAGGTCTCTACTTACCATTTGTGGCCAAATTCCTGAGACAAATACAAGCCTGGTTTGAAATCTGTTTGAAGGAAACATGCAAATCAGGAGGTGAGAAAAAGCACTCTTGTCTGCAAAAATAAATTAAATGACTGACAAGTTCATGTTAGATTTATTTGAACACTTTCTTTATCACCAGGATATCTGGGTGGAATATGCTTGAAATATGAGAAATGTGAGAGTAAAAAGATTCTCTAACATAACCCAGCTTTGATACTTTAAAACTATACCATCAGTGTTTTACTTTCTGTATGAGAGTAGTTTTTGTGGATTGATTAAATAAATACTGTAGTTCGTTGTAGTCCTTAAAAATCCTGAAATATCCCCCACAAATCTTCCCAAAAGACCAAATCATTTGTTCTACCAACGTCAGTCATAAAATCACTGTCCATGTCTTATACCTTCCCAGGTAGGCTGCAGACAAAGTATATTCCCCAGACCAAAAAAGTGACTGCTGACATTTGTATCTGTATGATGGCATGAGAAAACAGCATCATCTTTGTAAACCTTGATTCAGACTATAGCACTGAATTGTGAACAAGTTCATGGTGGCTCTTTTAGCAAACCACATTCTTTGTTCAATATATGACCCTAGCTTAAAAGTTTGCTCTTTTAGGGGAGCCTTCTTCTACCATGTACCTTCCAGGTGAATTATAAGATCCATGATCCCAAATCAACATGGCTACATTCAGCACATGCGGAAAGTACTAAGATAGGAAAAGCAGTTCCAAGGAATTCATGGAGGAAGCCCATTCAACATCTCCTCTATTTGGACTTTTTCATATTCCCACATTGGGAAAAGTATTTTAAAATAAAATATGAATCAGGACATTCACGTATGGAATTGTAAGCATATTTATATTCCATTGAAATCAAGATATCTTTTGGGAGGAAAAAAAAACCTTATATGACTTAACTTCTAGAAAAATGGCAGACAATACTCTTGATCATTATCCAACAATCCCAATTTACCTTGTCCACACCAGAAGACAGGAGAGAAAGGAGAGTCTGCAGAAGAAACCTGTCATCAACGTGAAGCATGGCTTTGTGGTGCTGTGAATTTGTAGCCACATTGCTGAGAGCAGCACAACTGTAATACTGTAAGGACAGAAGACAAAATTGGTAGATGCAGTTAAAGAGACAAGAGTTGGTCTACAATGGATGGGAACAATAAATATCAGATGGTCTCTGGTTGATTTTGCTTGTCAGAAGCTTGCCAAAGGGGATCATATGAGCCCCCCCTCCTGGGACACTGCAACTGTCATAAATATGAACCAGTTGCCAAGCATCAGAATGTAAATCACATGACCATGGGGAGACTGCAACAGTCATACATGTTAAAAATGGTCATAAGTCACTTTTTTCAGTGCCGTTTTAACTTTGAACGGTCACTAAATGAATTGTTGTAAGTCGATGACTACCTGTAGAACTTCAGTTTCACTATCATGAAGTCCTTACTAACATAAAGTCATAAAGCTGTTTCCCTCAGATATTTCTTAAACCAGACTTATTCCTATTAACTTATTTATTGCTATTCAGATTGCCTTTCTCCTTTGCATTCTACTTTGGAATACTAGCACTTTACACTGTTGCTTCTTTACTCATTCTCTTCTTTGTTGCATGATTCTTTCCCCTTTCCTCTGGGTTGCTTATAATTACTACTGCTTGTCATCTTGTCTTCCTCAATGCATCAACTACCCTTCTAAAATGACATGTAGTAACTTAGTAAGAACTTTTGACTCATCACAAAAGCAATGAAAAATATATAAGGAGTTTGAGATTGTGAACACTTATGGACTAAATTTCTAAAACTGTATTAAGAACCCATCACATCATGAAGGACCATAAATGGTTGAAGTTGAGAGCTCAGGATCCTCTCCAAAGTTCTGGGATGTCAAATGAGAACATTGTAAGCAGTGAATTCAAATGGAATTGCTCAGTTCTTGAACAAATGACTGCAATAGGTGTGAGGATTCTAATACGAGAGCTTAGATTTGAGAGAAAAGACCATATGTTATGCTAATATAATACTTAAAATCAGTTTTCAATAGTTTCTTATGGAATGGATGCCATGGTGTAGAAATACGTTCTTTTGCCTCTTTGCAGAAAACACAAAAAAGTACAGAAAAGCACATTAAAAACAAATGAAAAGACTCAAGGACCATCCCACCCCTGAAAGGACCTAATAGTAAAGACTGCAATGATGATACCATTAAAGCCAACCTCTTTAACACATTCTTTGACTCAGTATCTGTAAACAGCAATGGATCATGCCCAGTATTTTCTAGTCAAACCACAGACAACTACAGTGACCTAATACATATCGATTTTACAGTAGACAATGTTGAAAAAGCACTACGCAATCTAAAACCATCTCTATCTATTGGACCAGACAGAATATATGCCTACTTCTTAAAAAAGCTATCCAATGCCATAGTCGAACCTCTAAGCATAATCTTTGAAAAATCTTTCAGGACCAGCTCCTTGCCAAACCTATGGTCACAAGCCACAGTCATCTCCATCTTCAGAAAGGGAGACCCCAGCCTAGTTGAAAATTACAGACCAATCTCCTTATGCTGCATCACCTGTAAGGTGATGGGATCCATTATTAACCAATCCATCATCCTCCATTTAGAGACAAACAACCTACTCTCTCATAAACAATTTGGTTTCAGAAAAAAACTATTCTGTAATCTGCAACTCTTACACTGCAAAAACATATGGACTACACAACTCGATCAGGGCAAAGCAATAGACGCAATCTTCATAGACTTCTGTAAAGCCTTTGATTCAGTGGTACACGACAAACTACTCCTAAAACTAAAATCTTAGGGTATCTCTGGACAGTTGCATGACTGGATAGAAGCATTCCTGTCAGACAACAAATGGTCAAAATTGGGAGCGTCCTATCAAATTCTGTACCTGTCAACAGTGGTGTCCCCCAAGGCAGTGTTCTAGGACCAACTCTCTTCATGCTCTACATAAATGACCTCTGTGATCATAATAAGAGTAACTGCATTCTCTTTGCTCATGATGGAAAGCTATTCAACACCACAGACAACACTGCTACCCTTTAAAAAGACCTCGACTATGTATCAGAATGGTCAATCAAATGGCAACTTCAAATCTCAACAAATAAATGCTTTGTCTTACATATTGGCGAAAAAAATCAGAAAATAAAATATAAGCTGAATAGTCAAGACCTTGTTGATGATCCAAACTCTATGAAGGACCTTGGAGTACTCATTTCTAATGATCTAAGTGCTAGAACCCACTGGAACTACATAGCCAAAAAGGCGTTAAGAGTTGTTAACCTAATCCTACATAGCTTTTTCTCTGGTAATATCACACTACTAACTAGAGCATACAAAACATTTACTAGACTAATACTCGAATACAGCTCATCAATCTGGAACCCGCATTACGTATCTGATATTAACACAGTTGAGAAAGTCCAGAAATATTTCACAAGAAGAGTTCTCCACTCCTCTACTTGTTGCAGAATATCTTATGCCACCAGACTTGAAATTCTGCACCTAGAAAACCTAGAACTATGTCGCCTTCGGTCCGATCTAAATATAGTATATAAAATTATACATTGCAATGTCCTACCTGTCAATGAATACTTCAGTTTCAACCATAACAATAGATAGATACAAACTCACGATATAAACTCATAAACTGCACCAAACTTGATTGCAGGAAATAGGACTTCAGCAACAGAGTGGTCAATGTCTGGAATACTCTACCTGCCTCTGTGGTTTCTTCCCCAAACCCCAAAAACTTTAACCTTAGACTGTCTACTATTGACCTCACCCCTTTCCTAAGAGGTGTGTAGGGGGTGTGCATAAGTGCACCAACGTGCCTACTGTCCCTGTCCTATTGTTTCTTTTTATTTTTCTTATATGTATCCATTTCATGTATTCATAACTATGTTTATACTTATACCTGCTTGACAAAATAAATAAATTAATAAACAAACATTGAATGAAAATGAAAATGGCTTCCAAAGCTTCAGCAGTATCAGCTGGGGGCAATTCCATATGAAAGCTTCCTTACTTTGTTTCCAGTTGGGCACTGTAACAACTTTCTGAAAAAGGAAAAGTGACTACAGTCCTTTAGATGGAGCTGATCTTACATAAATTGGGACTTAAGTGATAAACTAAAATTCATATATCTATTCTGTGAGGTTTATTTGTATGGAAATCATTGTCTGCCTCAATTACTTCTTTCCACCTGAAGATCCTTGATGTTCTTTCAAATGAATTTCTATTAGTATTACCCTTAATCCCAACATAATAATTTTTTTAAACTTGAGTGTACAAAAAGGAAGATTGTAAAAGAAAGTTTGGGGAAACTTCCTCAGGCATTTTTTTTTTTTTTACAATAGTGCAGCAACTTTCGGAGTTGGGACAAATGCCCTCTATTCCCATGTTATCCCACAGTTGTAGGCACACATTTGCAGTGGATGAGGGCAAAATGTTCAGGCCCATTTTTCTATATGGTAAAGGGATTTAAAGATATCAATCCAGGGATTTAAAACATCTATTTTGCCCATAAAACATGCAACACCTCACACCCACTCACCCACAGTCAGAAAAACTTTTGAAAGGGAAGGAGGAGCACATCACTTTTTTTTCACAGCATATATTTCTCCCTTACCACAATATTGATGGAAAGAAAATCAAATATTTGTTCAAAGCTTAAAACTTAAACAGAGCAATGGCCATCCGTGATTATGTCAGACAAAAAGTCAAGGACAAAAAGTAGTGCTAAAGTTATTCCAAAGTACGTTTTTTCAAACCTCTGAACAAATGCAGCAAACAAGATCACATTTGCTTAAGCTGCTACGGTGTCTCTCACAATTTCTTTCAAAATATGAACAACTGGCTCTCAGATCAAATAGCTCTTATCTTACTCATCCATAAAACTTTATTTTAAATGTCGGTTACCATCTATAACAAGGGTGTCAAACTCAATTTCATTGAGGGCCGCATCAGGATTGTGTTTGACCTCGGGGGGCCGGAGTGGGCATGGCCAGGGTGAGCATGGCCAGCTTGATGTCACTTGTGTCGGGGGAGCTTGTGGCCCGAGCGCTCTGCCAGAGAAAACAAGCTAGCAAACTCAGTTTTTGGCTCTGACGTCCTCCTGCAATCCTCTGCCAGTGAAAACGGAGCTCCCCTGGGCCAGATCTAAGGCCCCTGCAGGCCAAATCTGGCCCCCCGGCCTTGAGTTTGACACCCCTGATCTATAAGGTGTCAGTCTTGTCTTTTTTGTTGTGTCTTTTCAACTTGGTTGAGGATTCAGGTTCTGTCAGGGCAATTTTGAATTCAATGATGCATTATGTTTCCAGAATCATCAGACTAGTGTTTATGGTATAGTATGTTCGGTTTCAGAAGTTCCACTGACAGGATGGATACAAATTTTACCTGAACTTCTGTGTCAGAAGACTCTAATAAATGGGTGAGAATTGGGAGAGCACTTTGACGAACCAAAACCCTTTGGATCCATTCTGTAAAGGAACAGATTAACACTCAAATGGCTTCTGTAATCATTTACTTGGATCTTACCACTTCTACCTAAGTATGTACTGTACTAAAAAATGAAATAAATTGCATTTTCACAAAAATATACCTGTACCAAACCCAGTTTATTTTACTGCTATCGTGCGCATGGACAATAACATTGCTGGGTAATTACTCTGTTAGCAAAAGCTGCAAATAGAATTAAAAGAATAGGGCTATTTTATTCTGCATGACAACAAAATCTGGATTGCATATCCTAGAAAAATATGTCCTGATGAGGTAGCATTTATATAAGATTTGGACTCATGCAGTTATTAAAATGTGTCTGGAAATGATTGTACTATAAATAAAATACTATATTTCTTTAACATGCAAAATGGCAGTACAATGTTATTAATTTAATACATTGTCAAAACAATAGTGTTCATAAAAATCTCCCCCCCCCCCCGATCCACAGACAGAATACAGCTTCAATAGTTAGCAACCAGCTTCACAAATTTACTTTGCTGCATAGATTTTCTGCATTTCCTAAATTAAGTAGGCACTACTGTTTAACTTAAACTCTGTTCTCTAAACATTATTGAAATAGAATTCTTTATAGAATTCTTTATTGTCCAAGTGTGATTGGACACACAAGGAATTTGTCTTGGTGCAAATGCTCTCAGTGTACATAAAAGAAGAGATACATTCTTTACAAAGGTTACCAGAATATCCTCAATGGAACCTATCTCAAATTCTCTTTTTCTTACTATTCCTGCATTTGGCATAGTTGAAATAAATCACAGCTGCCACATTACCTGATCGTGTGAGGTTGAAAATAGCTTGAATAGCATTTTGTTGAACACCAATATCGTGAGATTTAGAAAGGGAAAGCAAGGGTATAGTTCCTCCGGCTGCTGCAATTGCATTCCGACAGGCCTCTGAAGGAAGCAGCAGAGAAAAAGATAAATTAAGGAAGGCTTTGTTAGGAGATAGTTTGGAAGTAATCATTCAAGATTGGAAACTGAACACTGGGCCTAGTCCTCAACTCTCCAGCCATGGTTTTGTGTGCTATGAATATCGCTATAAGCCTACAATGAGAACTATTGCTACAAGTTGCCTTGGGATAATAACTGACCAGAAGTTTTAATCAATCAAAATGTGTATCTTGAAGTGCCAAAAGCTGGAGGTTGAAGAACCCTCTGGAATGGGGTATGGCAACAGAAGAAGCAAGCAGCAAAAAGAAGATAGTTTAGCTGCCTGGTTGAAAGCTCCTTTCAAACACCAGTTGGCTGAAAATGTAACAAAAAGTCAGGCTGACTTGAGTTTGAGTACCAAGCCTTGAAATCTGAATAAAGTTTTGAGACTGCCATCTTCTTTTCTCTTGATACGTTGAAGACTCTAGCCATGTAACACAGTAACATTTCTTTGGGCACAGGATGATTCTATAGAACAGATTCTATGGCAATTGTTGCAATAAAATGGTTGGGCATTTATAAATGCAGTGCCTATTTGGGAGGGAGAAAGAATACTCCCTAGAAACTTGAAGGGCCCATGGCTACCTCATAATAATGACCACCTGTTGCCCTCTTTTTCTGAAGATCTTTGAAGATCTCTATAGATCTTGCTCTGCACTCCAAGATGAACTAAAGATAAACAAAGCAAGTAACATTCCTAACCACGTAATATAAAGGTACATATCTGCATAATTCAGCAGTTATTCAAACAAATTGGGGTGTATCTGTGGAAAAATGAAAGTATACATAGCTATAATCAGTGCAGTATAATAATTATGATGTTGAACTTGGGCTAGAGCAGTGCTTCTCAATTATTTTCTGTCATGCCCCCCCTAGTAAGAATAAAACATCTCGCGCCCCCGCGTGACTATAAATAGCTTTCGGGAGATTTTTGTTTGTCTCTTTATCTCCGTCTCTCTCCACCTGTCTTCTCATCCCTGTTAAATATTTTTTCATGGTGTCACTTGAGGGTAAGCTACACTTCGTGTCTACACTTCATACTCAAACTCTGTGCTGTGTGCAAAGCCCGCATGCTCAGTGCAAACAAAACTCCTACACCACCGAGCGAATGCTCCCTGCACACACTCTGCTAATGAGAGCGCCACTGCCCCCTAATGTAGTGGAAGTGCAATTGCACTTTATTCTAGGACAGTAAAAAAATCAAAATAAAAAAGCATGTTCTCCGAGGTCAAACGCGCCCCCCTTGACGGAGCCTCGCGCCCCCCCCAGGGGGACACGCCCCACTATTTGAGAAGCACTGGGCTAGAGAGAGCTAATTTTGATCCTTCATTCAATCACCATACTGGGGGTGGGTGGGGCTTTGTGGCAGTCACTGTTTTCAGCACATCTTCTCTTTTATAGAGTTGTTTTTAAAGAATAAAACTAGGGGAGAGTCAAATGGATGTAGATTGGAGTTCAAAAAATAAAGGAAATAACTGTGGGAAATGGAATTGTCGCTGAACTTAACCACTACCTGAGGCTTGGGAGCCCTGCTTACCTGAGTCAGCCAGCATCATTAAGCAGGTACAGGAATTCCCCTGGACAGTGATATCATCCGATTCAAGTAGCTCTAGGATTGGCTCAAGTAAATCCATTTCTATGACATGCTCCTTGGTTGCTGTTTGTAAACAAAAGTAGTAGTAAATAATCTTAAACATTATTATAAATTCAATGCTAAATAAATGTAATAGTAAAAAAATCTTAAATACAAAGTTTAAAATGCAGTACTGAAGAAATTTAGTATTTAAATAATACTGAAGGTAGCAAAAAGCTACTGACACTACTCAGTACTACAGAAATGTGTTCCATTTACTATGAAGTAACATCCACTTTCAGAATTCCTATGAAATAAATCATTTCATTGGGGCACAAATCTAATACATTTATTATCGTCTACACACTTCAGGCAGTGGTGGGATTCAAATTTTTTTTACTACCGGTTCTGGGGGCGTGGCTGATGGACGTGGCTACTGGAAAATCTCCAGTCAGAGGTGGGATTTGCCGGTTCTCTGAACTACTCAAAATTTCCATTACCGGTTCTCCAGAGCTGGTCAGAACCTGCTGAATACCACCTGCATACCAGGTGCAAAAAAACTGAGTGCCAAGGGCTATATGTGCTCCTGTCAATCTTGACTCGAGTTTTACTGTCCCCAAATCACCAGCAACTGTGATGAAAGTACAATTTTAATAGGACAAGGAAAATTATTCAACACGATTATAAGTTTTACCATACTCATTTTAATTATATGTAAATGAAGTAAAAACAAATGAATTTTATTTAATCCAATCCATTATCAGAAAAAAACATTCTGCACTCCCGCCCTGCAAATGAATCCTCAGGGCAGTTCAAAAACCAACTTGTCATTCTTTAGGGGCAGAGTTGAAAAGAACTCACATTCTAGGCAGGTGTCGTATTCAACTTTCTCAGAAAAAGATTTCTTGGTTATCCACTCACCATTTCCTTCTAATAAAAAGCTGAGCAGGGATAAGGATAAAATCTGCTGCATCTCCAAATCATTAGACTTCAGCAAAGCATAATATGTTTCCAAATGCTCTTGGGACAGATGGATGTTTAATGCTAAAATTAGAAGAAACATTTGAACATTCAGAACAATAATCCTTTTGTCTTGGAAATGTGGATGTTAAAGCACAGAAGAAGTCATAACTAGGAGATATCTTAGTCCCCTTTCAGAAGATGCCTTCCACCAATCTATCCTATGTAAACCATCCTGATTTATACACAGTGAAGATAGCAATGCATTCTACCACACACCAGCCTTCATACACATAACCTTCTCATGTAGCAGCTTCTACAATTCCAAGGCAAAGCCTCACAGTATATTATATTATAATTTCATGCTTTCCATAGGAGCAAGTTGCTAGAATCAAGACAGAAAATTCTTCCAGGATCCCTTGAGCTTCCATGCTAGAAAGAGAATTTTAATCTCCTCTACGTCCAATGTACGTCCATAAACTAAAGAAACAACCAATAAGCATCTGATTATATGGTGAAAAGTATAGCACCATTCCTGTGAAGACCACACAGAATTAAAAGCAATATGACTCCACCCTCAGAGGCTGAGAATGTGTGTATGCACCTTGTAACTGTAATCTTAACTTCCACCTGAAAGTGAAGGACTTCATGTTACAAAGAAGCCCCTCTCTGCAAGTATAAGTCCTATTTAATTACATGTTTGCTACTCTAGTAAACAGCTGCTCATTAGCAACTGAACTTATCATGTCTCAAGATATAACATTCCGCATCAGTGATCTCTCCAAATGAATCTTCAAGGCAGCTCAACAACCAAGTTGTCATTCCTTAAGAGCAGAGATGAGAACAATTTACATTCAAGTTCTTGAAAGGAAGGTGGGATTTAATCTGATAATTAAATGAAGCACAGCTATAGGGAAATGGTTCATTTAAATGGCATTGTATATCAACTTTGTATATCATTGTATATCAACCATGCTAACTCTGTAAACTGCTTTGAGAGGGCTGGAAAGCACTATAAAGTGGTATATAAGTCTAAGGGCTATTGCTATTGCTAACTTTATATATGGTTTTTTTCCTCTTTTTATACACCAAACTTCCCAGAGTCTTGTGAACCAAGGGCTCCCCCTTCCCTGATACTTCTCAATATGCAAGCCAAAGAAAATAGTTTAAGCATTTGGTTGATGGCTGTCTGCTAAAACAAAGAAGACTGGGAAGCTTGTGAAGTCCATCCGGGAAGAACAAAAAAATGCTTATTCACAGGGAATATGCACATCTAAAGCTTGTAACAATTCAGGGCGGTTAGAAAGTTGATAAAAGTAATAGACATCTTACATAGCTCAGCTAGAAATTAGGAATAGGGGTGTGTTGTAACTATGTATCATTCATGTGTTTGCAACTATGTATCATTGCAACTATGTATCATTCATGCGTTTGCAACATTGTATCATTCACGTGTAATCATTAACTTCTGTCTCTTCAGTGACCTTTGCAAGGCACGTACAAGAGACAAGGAGATAGATGTTTGTTAATAAGCTTATCCACATTGTAAATAATCTGTCCGGTATGCAGCTTTGTAAACATGCACATCCTGATGAGATTACCATGTTTGACTTGAGCTTTTTGATTAAATCATTTTCTTGTAAAAAAGCACAATAAAAGAGCGTGTGCCAAGACATTCGGGGCGCGCTCATCAAGAGGAAACTTCGCTTCCTGTCGTTTCTCTTCCCTTCACTCCCTTTCATGAGCCGCCCATTAGATGCGGGATGGCAGATACCGCATTCTGGTGACCCCGACGTGATTCCCTAAGGGGGATACACAGTGACGCGCCCATATCTTATCAGCTCGATGGGAGCTGTGCATCGCCAGGCCTGAAGCGAATTGCACGTCATCGGATCTGAAACATGGTCTCGACTTTCGTAAGTATGGGTGGAAACTTTTCTCAACAACGGACGCAGCATCTGAAGGAATTGAGGGAGTTAATCGCTTCTTCTTCTAAATACTCTGCTAATTTAAAGGGCTCGCCTGTAAAAAAGAAACCTATTGCTACATTATTGGCTTATGTGTGGCAACATTGTCCCAATTATTCAGAGGAAGGATCCTTAAAAATTTCCACTTGGCAAAAAATTGGTGAACATCTCCATAGTCCTCCTTGTGCACCTATTGGCATTTTGGTCACTTGGAGGAAAATTATGGAGGCTTTAAAAGTCCATTATAAAATAGAAGCAGGGAGTGTGTTTGAATCTCCCCCGCCAAGTTAGGATAACTTTTCAATTTTCTCTAACTCAGGCAGAAGCTGCTGCCATTATTCAACAATGCCCCACATGTAGTAAGCAAGGACATTCCATTCCCATAGGAGTAAATCCTAGAGGATTAAAAGCTTGTGAAATTTGGCAAATGGATGTAACTCAGTATCCACCTTTTGCCCCTTGGAAATATTTGCACGTTTCCATAGATACATATTCAGGGTTTATTCTGGCTACTCCTCAAAGGGGAGAAACTCTAAAACATGTCATCAATCATTCAATTCGTACCTTTGCCTCGCTGGGACATCCAAAAGAAATCAAAACAGACAATGGATCTGCCTATACAAGTTCTGCTTTCCAGGACTTCTGTAACAGATGGGATGTAACCCACAAGTTTGGGATTCCCTACAACAGCCAGGGGCAGGCTATTGTGGAACGAGCGAACTTATCTCTGAAAAGTGCTCTTGATCGATATTCGTTGCGGGAAAAACCCCCGAACCTCCCAGCATTGAAAAATTCTCTTAACATTTGTCTTTACACTTTAAACTTTCTTAATCTGACTGGCATTCCTCCCACTTCTGCTGCTTTGCGTCATTTTTCCTCCCCCTCACCCCCGCCTAACAGACCTCTGGTATATTATCGCAGATTGCCAAATCCTGCCTGGCAGGGTCCCGCTGAGCTTCTCACTTGGGGACGAGGCTACGCTGCGATCTTACTGCCAGACAAAACCACTTGCTGGATCCCTGGTCGGGCAGTAAGACCCTATCATGGGAATTCCTCTGCTACATCTGTATCTTAAAACTCTTCCTGATATTCTTGCCTATATCTTCTTTGCAATTTCTACCTTACTTCAACAAAACCTATGCTTCCTGTCAAAAGACTATTCGTGTTAAAATCATTTCATTAACAGAAGGCTATTATACTTGCTCCATGTGGGTACGTCATGAAAATGCTACCCGTAGTTTTCACTCTGTCACTTCTGTTTTGTTTAAAGAACACTCTACCACTTGCTCTTTTGTTCCTTCTTTACCCTTCCTATGGAAAGGAACTTTAAAATCTTTTCCTCTATTCAATCTAAAACATAGGGGGACCTAAATGTCCTTCTATTGTATTATGGGTTTCCCCACCCCAACTAACATCCTTGATGAATTACCAAATTAATCTTTATTGTCATTATTGTAATTATTATCCTTTTTCTACTAATTGCATTCCCTCCTCATTTCGTAAATGTTCTACAACTAACTTGTCCATAGCTCTCTCTCCTACTTGTCATGTTTTTATATACCCAAACTCTGATCCTGTCAACAAACGACGCTTCAAAAGAACTGTCCATGACGATCCGCAGAAGCCTCATAGAAGATATAATATTACTTGGACTATAACTGACTTTCAAGGCGTTCGTTTAAGTTCTACAATCAATTTTTCTCGCATAGAAGACTTCTACCCACCACTTCAATTCGATTTGGCAGACACACCCACACAACCAGGGGATATCCTGCAATCTACACCACTGCAGGAGGAACTTTAACATCACGCCTGAAAGGAATGTATTTTATCCCTGGCAATAATTTTGTTTGAACTTGTTCCACCGGTTTCATGGCATGTATCCACGGGGATGAAATTGTTAAATCCAAATCTTTTTGCATTCAAGTATGGCTTGTGTGTATAATTCTGATGATTTTATATCCCTACAGATACCCATGGAATACCCCCTTTTGCAAAATCGTAAAGATTTAGATATGTTATTTTTTTAAAAAAACAAAGGGGATTGTGTGCTATGCTTAAAGAAGAATGTTGTCTTTATGCTGATAGCGGGGGGGGGGCTTGTTTTCTATTTCGCCATGGCTTACAACCTTTTTAACTGCATTGGCAGGATCATTAATAATCACTATATTGATATGTATTATAGGACCTTGTTGTTTTAATAGAATACTGCAATTTTTTAAAAATCAATTATCCTCTGCTGATGTTAATGTGCTATTGCAAGCTCATGTTATATCCTCAACACCGGACAAAAAAATGTCATTGCTGAGTTACCGCTCCTTGGACAACCCTGACGCTGACGGGTCGCACTCTTGCCTAGATGACGGGGACGGCGAACATTTCAGAAAAATGGTTCCTGTCTTCTCGGATGAGGAAGAAGACTCGTCATAAATAATAAAAACAGAGAAGATGTTGTAACTATGTATCATTCATGTGTTTGCAACTATGTATCATTGCAACTATGTATCATTCATGCATTTGCAACATTGTATCATTCACGTGTAATCATTAACTTCTGTCTCTTCAGTGACCTTTGCAAGGCACGTACAAGAGACAAGGAGATAGACGTTTGTTAATAAGCTTATCCACATTGTAAATAATCTGTCCGGTATGCAGCTTTGTAAACATGCACATCCTGATGAGATTACCATGTTTGACTTGAGCTTTTTGATTAAATCATTTTCTTGTATAAAAGCACAATAAAAAAGCGTGTGCCAAGACATTCGGGGCGCGCTCATCAAGAGGAAACTTCGCTTCCTGTCGTTTCTCTTCCCTTCGCTCCCTTTCATGAGCCGCCCATCAGATGCAGGATGGCAGATACCGCAGGGGTGGCCTGGAGCAAATAGCATGTGTACTACACGTGTCATGTTGCCATCGTGTGACATATTGCAACATTTTTCCTTTCGCAGACCTGGGACGGGCATGGCCTGCGTGTGACGCATCTGGCCTGCAGGCTACCAGTTTGACACCCCTGTCAGCCAAGGCTGAAGAATAGGGACAGCTAGAAGCCAATAAGACAATTGTTAGATCATTACTAAAATGTTTATTAGGTGATTTGTTTTATATACCTCACCTTATCCTGCTTTCTGCTTTAGTGAGATTGTATGAAGCTTTCTTAATCCTTTGTTCTGGGCCCTGCATTTTGCTGGCTGGGACTCCTTTTGCTGAAGTGCTTCAATAAAAGGAAACAAAACGTGCACCTCATGTCTGGTGTTCTTCATTGGCTTCGGCAACAGGCTCAGACTCGAATTGGGAACAACATGGTCAGGTAATGTTGTTAAGTCATGTAAAGGGAGAGGTGGTACTCAGCAGGTTCTGACCAGTTCTGGAGGACTGGTAGTGGAAATTTTGAGTAGTTTGGAGAACCGACAAATACCACCTCTGACTGGAGATTTTACAGTATCTTTCCCCTGCCACGCCCACCAAGCCACGCTCACAGAACCAGTAGTAAAAAAAAAAAATTTGAATCCCACCACTGTGTCAAGGCCTCAGATTCTTTTCTCTTCTTTCTGCCTCCTTCTCTTTAACTCTCTAGTTTCTATCAAATGAGACATCTATCTGTTAGACTGCTGCTCTCTGCTGTAATTTTCATGTTGACTAAAATCTTTTGTACTTACACTGATGCCTCATTCACTTTGCTTTGATTTACCTTACTCCTGTATTATCTTACAATCCACCATAACTCTCCTTACTTAATAGACTCTAAATCCCTGTGAATCCTAATATTCCATATAATTGTGTTATGTATGAAATTCTAATGTTAGTTTTAATAATCCATTCATGTTCAGCTGGAGGGGAAGTGCTTTGCTTTCCTAGTTATTACAATGCTTACTTACAGTCTTGGCTTATGTGTAGATAGTAGAGAGCAGCAAGCATTTGCAAGCCAGGATGATCAGAAAATGCCAAGGTCTTCAAGGCCTCTAAAGAGATCTTGCCAAGTGATGACGTTTCAAAACCTTAAAGAAAAATATAAAAAGAGATTCTGAATTGTGTCAGAAGTAGTGAAAGTACTGAAGAATCCACAGAACTGAAATAAGTAGGTGGAGAGTAAAAAAAAACCTCTTTGACATTAAAATATTCTCTGCACATGCTTGAAGACATAGTGGATAAAACTGAATAAGCAACTGAAAAGATGCTCGCCTTGTTCTTAATTATTTTTACAAAAAATAGTTTAGCATCCTTCCCTTCCCTTAGTTACCTTTCCTTCTGGATGTAATTTCCCTCTTACTGATTTTGGATTCAGATTCTCTTTACTGAGGGAATATATAAACTGATCTAAATGGATTTAGATTTACAGTAACTAAGATTTCATTCCTCCAGGAGTTATCACAGTCTCACTAACAAAATCATGTAAATGGCCAAATCTACTCTGATATAATTGATTGTGAATTTGTGATGCTGCGTATGGAATCATACAGCCAAAAAGGGAAGAAAATACATGCTTAATGGCTATGGAGATTCTCAGTCATCCAGGTCATGATTGTCCCAAAGGTGATTTTTCAAAAGGCAACTGGACTATTTTGGGGGAAAATAAAACTCCAGTTGCCTTTTGACATAGCACCTTTGGGATAAGTAGATGCTTAAGATTATCTCAAAATATCTAATGGGAAAAATAATCTGAAAAGCAGCAAAGTTCTCCAATAATTCAGTGAGAGTTTTATGTGTTTAAAAACTATAAAATGCTGAGTGACTACAGGGAAAGTTAATGATAGATTTCAACCCTAAATGTATTTTAAGAGTTTTCTATAAATTATTTTAAACTTAATTTACAAAGAAAAGATAATGATAAATTAAAAAGGATAAAAATCATCATTATGCATCTCTATTTTTTTAAAAAACATGACTTTTCTAGGTATGTATAAAAATTCTTTATGTCTTTGTGTATGTGTGTGTCCCCATAATTAATTTGCTACCAAAATTGCAGATATCCCAGATCCTAACATTAGGAATTTCCTTTTTTAGAAGGAGTCTGGAGAATGTGTTAATGAAATTAGAAAAGTAAATCTTTTTTGTACATCTGAGAAGATTTGTTCTAAGAAAATAGTGTTTGGTAAGCTATGGTTGATTTTGCCCTTATTATTGTACAACAGTTATTATGTGCTATAATGGTTCATCACTGAACCCAGAGGTTCTTGCCCAGCTAAGGAATGAGAATGCTTGAATGAAAATGTAAAAGTGCATTGTAGCAGCTTTAACAACAGAAATCAAGGTAATTGACATGTAAACAAATCTCTGCACATTTAAAAGCAGTGATTTAGTCAATAAATCAAGAATCGAGAATCAATTGCCCAATTATTTTTTGGGATGCTTTAAATTTTGGCTTTTTCTCTGTTTCACCATTATTCACAAAAAGAAAACAACCAGGAACACAAATAACATGACTCCCTGAACTTACAGTCCTCAAGCAAAGCTGTAACAAACAATTCAACATAGTTGGCTGGCACACTTTCAAAAGCAGAAATGTCTCACCTTTTTGAATGTGTTACTCTTGGGCAGTTTCCTTTTCATAGGGATGAAGAACAGGTTGGTAGAGCCGCCTCATTTCAACATTTTTTCATTTTAGGCAAGGGCAGTCAGCGATCTGAGCCAAACACTCTCTAATGTCAAGCAACAAACCTGACAACAGTGTTTTCACTGAGACAACAAAGTTGTAAAGCAATTGAACACACTTGGTACACAGCTGACCCATTTTTATTTTCCAAATCCAATAGAAAACCCAGGAACAAAAAGGAAGGGAGTGTTTATACTTTGTTTATTTTATCGTTCATATATTCCTTGTACTGGAAATTTTTGATCTAGATAATGCCAAACATGATGTGGATGATTTATTTAAAAGCTCAAATTGTTCCCTGAGTTCAGACAGAAAATCTAACTCTGCATCTAACCACTCCAAGTTAAGCCTTTCCCTCTATTTTAGACTGGAGAACAATAAGCAATTAAACAAAACTGTAGCATATTCAAAAATCACCCTTTGTCCAGAATCAAACAAAGGGTTATTAAAAGAAAGCACAGCAATCTTAGAAAGCTATCAACAATTCCCAGGATAACAAAGAAAGGTGATGCTTATATAGAATGACATCACAGGTCAGAGCAACGAATATATTGGTCCCCACCTCCTTAATTGATCAGCCAATCAGTGGAGAAGAAAACAAAACTTAAAACAGGTTGTTCCAGTTTCTTCCAGACAAAGTAATAGTGCCCTTTGACTGCCACAAACCCAGAAAGGCCCTGAATACCTTGTGTCTGCAAAAACAGAAAAATACTTACATACACCTGTTGGAAGAAATATCCTTCTGAGTTCAGTTCCAAGTGGGGAAAAGGACACTGGAAACATGAAGGCTGTTTGGAAAGATGGTTTAATGGTGGACAGGGCCACATGGCTTGGAGCTCCAAAGTGAAAAGGATGATCACATGCTTCAAGGTGAAGGAAAAGATCAAGAAGAAAGGAGGAGGGCCTGGTTTTATACCCTCTGTTGAAATTTGAATTTGAGCTTGTATTCTGATGAGTTGTCAAGATTCTCATCTGGCCATGTAGGCTGTCCTGAGTTCTAGGCTTGGTTGAGCCTTGCTGAATGATGATGTAATGAAAAGGGCTTTGGGCAGTTGCTATAGCTTTACCTGGAGATCTTTGTTATGTAAAATATTCTGGTCCAGGCCTCAATGGCCTATTAGCAAAGGTGGGGGGGCTGAGTTTCTGCCTCTCTGAGGTGAGTTTCTGCTTCTGAGTTTCTACTCTTTTTAGGGGAAATATTCTGCCTTTTTAATATTGCGCAGGATACTTCATTTTTCTAGGAGAGGGGTGGGTGCTACCTTGCGGCTTTGCTCCGCATTAGAAAGGCTTCTCACTGGGTGGTCGAATGCATCAAGAAAGATACCAGTCCGGTTCTATCTTGGGTGAGCTGCCCCGATCATGAGTTCGGGAAGCTCTTTTATTAAAAACACACAGTGAAACATCATAAGTGGTGAATTCTATCCAATCATTATGTTACATGAGTAAAAATATTAGTGAGTACATAGTAGAATCAAATCACAGTGTTAGATGGTCAGTTTAGAGAGTACAAAGTAACCAATCAACGCCTGCAGTCCAGTTATTAGCCCATGGTGACGTGTTATTGATTGATGTTCTTTTGTTCCTGGTACACGCTTCCAGCCTCCGTGAGGCCTTGAGGCCTGGCATGTACCGAAACTGTTGAAGCTGATTTATTGCTGCATCTCCTCTGTTTTAGTTTTATAGAGAGAAATTTCTTCTGGATCTTCGTCACTGCCCATGCGAAAATCTGTGCGAGCTTACGCATCAGGGTCTTCTGAGGGTATGACTTTGTACAGAGGTTCTTTTTCCCATAGGGCATTAGCCTGTGCAATGGCACGCTTTTCAGCTAATAAAGACAGACTATTGGTGATAGTGCAAATAAAAATTGGTAACACACATGGAAGAATAACGCATCCTGCAGCAATCATATCTATGAGAGCTACTATGGCTTGTAATCCTGGTAGTTTTGGGAACTAGGAACTAAAAATATTTTTAAGATCAATACTTTAGGATTATAGGTTAATTGTCGCATCTCAGTTATTAATTGTTACTACTTTGCCAACCTTATCAATTTGAAGACAACAATTTGTGAGATTGAACCTACTACATACCCCTCCTTCTTTGCTAGTATGTAATCTAAAGCTAAGCGATTTTGGTAGACAGCTGTGCATAATTTGTCTGTAGCAGTTGCTAGAGTGTTTAGAGCTTAGTCTATTCGTTGGCCTGCTAAATCTGAAACAGCTTGTAAACGAATAATTCTATTAATCATATATATGTGGGTTCTAAAGGCATTGTCGGTGTCTCTTTTCTTGCGGGATAATGTATCATACACAGGGATGCCTAGTTCTTGCTTAATGGAGATTGGTAGGAGGAAAAAAGAAGGTCTTATCCACCCCAATACACATGATGCCAATCTGCTGGAAGGGATAGATAGGCTAGGTTACCACAAATCCAATACATGTTATTTGGGGCTATCCATTCTTGGGAAGATGTTGTGTCATTGAGATAAGGAAGGAGGGAGGTATTGAATTTGACAGGTGTGGTGATAGCATTGTCAGGTGCTGTCCAAGTCCGGTAGGAGTTATCCCATATACCTAAGCAAAGGAGGTGTCCTACTGGAGTGGACCCATTTCGGGAAAAGCAGTTTCTACCAATTAAGTTGGTGATAATTATCCAGATAAGCGGATTGGAAGCTGTTCTAGCTGTTATGTTTCCTACAGAAGACATGTTATTGAACAGTGATGGTGAGGCTTCTAAGGCTTGCCACAGCCATTGTTCTCCTGTGGTGGTTCCCCCACAGACAAAACAATTGGTTATTGGAAGTTGTTTTGCAATTTTTTCTGCCATGCCCATGAACAAGTTTTTTGCAATAACACTGGTATCAGGGGCTTACCGACCAGCCTAATAATGTTTCCTTACCTTCATATATTATTCCAGTTGTTATGGTAATGTAAGTGTTTGGATCCAATCCTGTGCCATCAATAAGTATCCAAAGCAGGGTGTTGCCTGGAGATGGTGATTTCTACCTTATTGTCTGTGGTAGACCCTGATATTCATTTGAAATGTGACAGATGATTGCAACCTGAGTACCCTCACCCGGTATAATCACAGACACAAGACCAACCCCAGCACTCGATGGAACCTCCACAAGGGAGCCATTGATTGGGGTTCCCTGTGGCCCAGTTAATGGGTATAGGGCACAAATATTTATGATTGTGGGTGTATGTTGTTTTCCAGTCAACCGACCCTCATGAATGTCCCCCTGGTTTACAACAAGCAACACAAACATCAAAGATTAAAACAATTGGGTTAGTACCATCCTTGAGCACGGTGGTACGGTTTAGGTAATAAAGTTTTCACTCCCCCTCAGGATCAGATCTGCCAGAGGTTCTTGGAAGTCCTGCCCAAAAGGTGACGTTGAGATGTACAGCCGTCTTGGGATCGTAGCAAATGGTTTTTGAGTTCTTCTTACATAGATGGTACATGGTCCCGTTGTTTTGGCAAGTTTTTCCGGTAGGAAGGCACTTCTGTGGTTGTTGGGTATGGTAGATGAGAGTTAGTTGAATGGAGCCTGTTTTGGTCAGGCAGGGTGTTCAAAGGTGTTGATCTGGCATGAAGTACGTCACTCGAGATGGAATGGAGACCTTGGAGGCATGTGCGCTAAGAAGGGGGAAGAGGGTCGGCAAGGCAATGAGACGAATCATGTTGATATGTCTGCAGGTGGTGATTTTTCTATCTTGGGGTGGTATGGTCTGACATGTCGTCCAGGAACCCACAGGACACGATCTGGAAGCTGGATAGCTGCGTAGCCACGACCCCAGGTGAGGAGAGCAGCAGGACCCTTCCAAGTAGGGTCAGGCAGTTGACGGTAGTATACCTGTAGTTTGGGAGAATCAGGGGAAGGGGGGGAGGAAAAATGTCGCTCCGCTGCCGTCGTAGCAGGGGTGCCGGAGAGATTGAGGAAGTTGAGGGTATAAAGACAGAGATTAAGGGTATCTTGCATCGCTGGGAGGCCGAGGGCTTTTTTCCCTTTGATCAAATGTCATTCTAATGCTGTTTTTAGCATTAGGTTGGCTCTCTCTACCAGGGCTTGTCCTTGACTGTTATAAGGAATTCCAAATTTGTGGGTAATTTGCCACTTAGCGCAAAATTCTGACATGGCTGTGCTAGTGTATGAGGAACCATTATCTGTTTTTATTTCATTTGGGCGTCCCAATGATGCAAAAGTGCGAATGCAATGGTTGATGACATGTTTGGAGGCTTCTCCTCTTTGCGGGGTTGCCATTATAAACCCTGAATAAGTATCAATTGTGACATGCAGATACTTCCAGGGGGCAAACGGAGGAAACTGAGTAACGTCCATCTGCCATATTTCACAGGCTTTCAACCCGCGGGGATTTAACCCTAAGGGAATGGAATGGGCTTATTGACTGCAGGTGGGGCACTGCTGTCTAATGGCTGAGGCTTCGGCCATAGTAAGGTTGAAATGTTTCATGAGAGCTTTAGTGTTTTGATGGAAGTATGAATGGCTCTCCCAAGGAGTTAATGTGTGTGAGGTCATGATACCTGCAGCCGCTTGATCAGCCACATCATTGCCTTCCTGGAGGATTCCTGGGAAGGGTTGGTGGCTAAAATGACCATATCTAGAGGAGTATTGGCAGCAGCTCTGTCTACCCATATTTTTCAGCTATTCTCTTCTATTTGAGTTATTGCTTGAAGCTGAGGTTGCTGCAAGGATATTATGTCAGCAAGCTTTTTTCTCCAAGTTAGGGCTTCGAACAATGGAGAAAGAATATCAGTGGTTAAAGACAGGAAAGGTTGAGCCGAGTTTATGGTACCCAGATATTGCTGAAGTTGAACCAGGGTGGGTTGAGAAGGTAGAGACAGAGGGGGGAGTGAAGGATAGGCAGTAGCAGAAAGCATTTTATAGCCCAGATATGCATATGGAGTGAGTACTTGCACCTTTTCAGGTGCTATGTGCAAGCCTCCTTTTGCAAGAACGGCTTTCAGGAAGGAAAATGAAGTGAACACTGTACCCGGTGGCCCAGGAGCAGCAACAAGGATATCATCAATGTAATGATACACCAGAAATTGTGGAAAAGCAGAACAATAGGGTAGCAAGACATTATTGACATAGTATTGACACATGGTGGGCCTATTGAGCATACCTTGGGGTAGGACTTTCCATTGAAAGCGGGAGGAGGGAGAGGAGTTGTTTAAGCGAGGTAGTGTAAAAGCAAATAAGGCACGGTCTTGTTCATGCAAGGGAATAGAAAAAAAGCAATCTTTTAAATCAATGATCATGAGATCAAATTTTCCAGGAAAGATGTTGGGATTTGGAAGACCACATTGTAGCGCCCCCATTGGTTTTATTATAGTGTTCACGGCTCGTAAGTCCTGCAATAGCCTCCATTTTCCTGATTTTTTCTTTATGACAAAAATGGGGGTGTTATATGGGCTGACAGATGGTTCAACATGCCCTTTGACAATTTGGTCCTGGATAAGTGATTGCAGGGCCTCTAGTTTGTCTATTGTGAGGGGCCATTGGTCTACCCAAACAGGTTCTGTGGTCTTTAATTGTAGCCGCAGTGGAGTTCTAGCAAAAGATTCCATTAATCAATAATGAGTTTTGTGTTAAGTTGAGACATAAGATCACGGCCCCACAGGTTTGTATGTAGCGGAAGGACCAAGGGTTGGAGGTAGGCAGTGCGAGAAATATCAGAGGAACTCACCGGTAGCCAGTGTTTGCTACGGTGGGCGTGCTGAACTCCTCCCACTCCCCGAACGGCTGGGGCAGTTTCCAAAGGGCAATCATCTGGCCACTCAGCCGTTCGGATGATACTTACATCAGCTCCAGTATCTAAGAGACCCAAAAAGACTTTGTTACGGATTGTGAATTGTAACACAGGCCTGGTTTGTTCCACTGTTTGATGGACAGTAAATGCCCATGCATCAGCCGTTTTAACAGGCACCGGAACAGCAGTTGCTACTAATTCTCCCTTGCTAGATTTTGTGGGAGTATTTCCAATTACTGCCATGGCCACTGAGGAAAAGTCATCGGAATCTCTCAGAAACGGAGAAGCAATGATTCCTTTTGCCATGAGGTCCCGGATGGGATAATTTATGAGGGGTGTCATGGCAGGAGGGATTGTTTTCAGACATGTGGGGAGAAAGTAAACAGTGCCTGGAATGTCAATTTCCATATCTTCTGAGGCAATTAGTTGGAAAGATATGGAATCAGCCTTGGGAGCGGGGCTGGCTGATCGCCCCCCTTCTAGTTTCCCTCTGGCTGAGGAGTGCTGCTGCGACACTGGTTTGCCCAGTGGTACCCTTTCTTGCACCTTGGGCATATAGTTTTAGGCTTGGTGTTGTTTTGTGTATTGTCTCTGGCTCTGCATTGTGTTTTGAAATGGCCTTGCTTCCCACAATTGAAACAGTTGCCGGCTGGCCTGTTTTGAGAATTTGCTTGCTGCAAGGCCATGGCCAGATGCTCCATATTGTAAGAGACAGTTCCCACGATTCTGCAAGCCTTTAGATAGTCCGAGAGGGAAGCCCCCCCCCCCTCAGGCAGACAGAGGCTGCAGAATCCTCTTGCAATCCTCATTTGCATTTTCAACAGCCAGTTTTAACAGAAGCTCTTTACGGGCTTCTTCATTCGAGATTTGTCTGTGAATGGCTTTCTGAAGTTCCTCTATGAACTCAGCATAAGGCTGATGTGAGCCTTGAGTAATTTTTGAAAGAGATCCTACAATGGTATTAATGAAGCCTCTGACTTATGGTGCCTGGATGCCGTACATGGCCACGGCTTGTTTTAAATCTCTGATTAATTTCATGCGTAAAAGTTCAAGTCTAGGCACCATATTTCCGACTCCATCCCCTATATATTCAACAGGACAGAGAGAGAGCTCCTCCAGGGTAAGAGAGCCCTCCCTGCGTCCCTGCGCCATGGCTTGCGCAATCGCTCCCATGGGTGTTTGATCCTCCGCTGAATTTGAGTTAGGAGGATTTATGGGTTTAGGAGCAGCGGGGGAGGAAGCTTCTAACGGGAGAGTGTCCTTTGTTTTGGTTTCAGCTGTATAGGGAGGAGGACCCTCCTTAGGGGAGGGGGCATGGGTAAATGCTAAACCATGGATTTTTACACATTCCATGACTATATTCCATGTGGTCAGAATCTTTGGTGGAGCCCTGGGGTTATCAGGAAAACAGTCACCCAAGTCGTTGCCATGTGGAGACTTTCAAGGACCCTTTCTCCAGATAAGCCAGACATTGTGTGTAAATGTAAGTTAAAAGGGTCTTAAGGTCCTTCTTAGTTGGAACCGGGAGCATTTTGCCCTGATTCCTAAGAATAAAAATTGAGTTCTTCGTTAGTTCTTCCTGCACATTCCTGCAAATGTGCTATCTGCGCTTTAGAGAACTTTCCGCCCATACTCACCTGAAGGGAGGATGTCTTCTTTGCAGAAGATTCCTGGGAAGGGATCCGTGACATGAGACGGCGTCCCTGAGTTGCAACTGGCTCGTCCGGCCGGGTGAGATAAGCAGTCGAAGATAGACGCACCCATTTCTTTTAACGGATCACGTCGGGGTCACCAGATGCGGCTTTGCTCTGCATTAGGAAGGCTTCTCACTGGGTGGTCGAATGCATCAAGAAAGATACCAGTCCGGTTCTATTTTGGGTGAGCTGCCCCGATCATGAGTTCAGGAAGCTCTTTTATTAAAAACACACAGTGATACGTCACAAGCGGTGAATTCTATCCAATCATTATGTTACATGAGTAAAAATATTAGTGGATACATAGTAGCATCAAATCACAGTGTTAGATGGTCAGTTTAGAGAGTACAAAGTAACCAATCAACGCCTGCAGTCCAGTTATTAGCCCATGGTGATGTGTTGATTGATGTTCTTTTGTTCCTGGTCCACACTTCCAGCCTATGTGAGGCCTTGAGGCCTGGCATGTACCGAAACTGTTGAAGCTGATTTATTGCTGCGCTACCTTCCTACACACTTTGTAATTTCCAAGTGGGGAAAAAGACACTGGAAACATGGAGGTTGTATGTAATTAATGGTGGACAGGACCATTGGAGCTCCAAAGTGAAAAGGATGATCACATGCTTCAAGGTGAAAAGAGAAAAAAAGAGAAGGGCCAAGATGCTGAGAGACATTTATATACCCTCTGTTGGGCCACACCTTAGTGTTTCCTGTTCCTGTGTAAGAAATGTATCCCATTGGCTGTCAGACTCCCAGGGGCGGGGGTCTTAACTAACTTTGTAGGCTTTGTCTGGACCATATGGCTTCACCTGGGTGCTGACTGATACAATTTTCCCAGATTGTGAGATGGGTAGAGGCCTTTATTATGTAGAGTACTCTGGCCTAGGCCTTAATGGTCCATTAGCAAAAGGTGTGTGTGTGGGGGGGGGGGTGAGTTTCTGCCTCTCTGAGGTGAGTTTCTACTCTTTTTAGGGGAAATATTCTGCCTTTTTAATATTTCCCAGGATATTTCATTTTTCTAGGAGAGGGGTGGGTGCTAACTTGCTACACGTATATAAGCTTCCTTTTGCTTATTGGACTGAACAAAAAAGATTAATAGTACAGTAACTTTAGTAGTGAATGTATGATAGAAATTAAAATTTGATGCATCTTGCTTTCTTTGTTCTCATCATAAATTTGCTATGAAATTTGTATCATGCAACTACAATGTGTAACCATAGTAACTAATTGATAATTACCATATGGTTTAAAAATAATAAACTGCCAAAGTGGCAAAGGATGGATATGAAGAAGCTATGCATTTGCTATTTGTTCTTCTTATGATACCCTTGCATATCCTTATATTTTATTTCCCCCAATTCCTCCATATTTGCTTTCACTTGTATTCTCCTTGTAACTCTGTCCCCATTTCCATTTACTTCAGTGAACTAAGCACCATTTTCATCTACCTCCAAGTCAACATATTGGCTTTATTCATGTAACACACTGAACTGCAGATTTCATTCTTTTTTGACCAAGCATATCATGCAAATTCAGTCCTTTTACTAATGTATGATTCAATCTATCAAGTAAACCTAGAAAATTGGATGGAGTCCATTATGATTAATGTTCTGAATGTCTATTGTGCAAACTCAGTCAAATAGGATTGCTCTGTTAAAAGATTATTTTTAAACTGAATCTGGCTGTGTGATCATCTAGCCTTCCTTCCTCTTTCCACTAGCAGAAAAACCGATAATTCAGGTCCACAAGCAGGAATCATACCAATGTGCTCTCTAGTAACTAGTATTTTAAGAGCCAGTGGTTAAGGTACCAGGCTAGAAACTGGGAGACTGTAGTCTCACTTTAGACACAAAGTCAGCTGTGGCTTTGGGCCATCATTTTCTCTGTCTCTCTCTGTGTCTGTCTGTCTCTCTTCCTGTCTGCCAAGAAAATTGCAAAGACTTGTCCAGGTAGTTGTCAGGAATCAACACGGATTTACACCTTCCAAAAAACTCCACCAGTATTTAGGAATACATTGTTTCTGGATACGGAAGTTAATGATCATGTTGAATATCCATTTATAAGATATGTTCTCTATTAATTTGTCATATAACTCACTTAAAGCTATCTTTAAACTCTAAAAAAAGGTAATCTCATTTCAGTCAAGATGAACTCTTCGCAATTCGTAGGTAGGTTAACACAGCTTTGTTGAAAACAGTACATGAATATGCCATTGCCTTATGCATTATTTTTTTTTAAAAAAATCCCAATTTAGCCTACACACCGTTTTCAAACACCAAAAAACACTGTATTTTATTACACCTAGTTCCTTGTTTCAGCTTCAGCCAGAACAAATAGCTGTAAGGAACGACACCACAAAGACACCTTGCATTCTGCAGACGATATGAAAAGCTTTACTGGATGCCCATTCACAGATATAAGAAATCTCAAAACATTCTTCGAAATTATGCACGTTGATAAGGTAGACTTCTCCTCCGCATGCGCGCTGGAGTCTCTGCTTCTCCCTGCCACCTTCTTTCCCAAAAGGACACAGCAGTCACAGCCATCTAGCAGTCGACTGGAGTTTTGCAGTCCACTCCAGATACGGCCGTCTTCAGGGAAGGAATTATATCACGTGACTATGAAAAACTATCAACTGTAAGACTTAAGTATCTTTCCATGTTATAAGCGCCATCTTTCTGACGGGAAAGCATCAGGTCGGCCGCTTTCCTATCCTTTTTCGGGCCGCCTTCCGGCAGCGGAAGTGACGCACCCGTTTATTCTAACGTCGCAGAAAGCCAGTCTTCTCTATGATTTCCCCCTTCCTTTCCGTTCCCTCCGCCCCATTTCTTTTTCCTTCGTCGAGACTGGAAATGGCCGCCGGGTGGTGAGAGTCGGACGGGAGGTGTCGCCCAGAAAGGGTGAGCTACGACAAGGCCGGGATCCGAATGTTGCGGTGGAGTCGAGCCAGGGAGGGATTCAGAAGCCGGTTGTGTATTTTGTGGGGTTGGGTGGGTGGGTTCGACCATTATACTTCCATGCGATGGTATCGACCTCGTTTCCTTCCCTTCCCCCCCCCGCTCCCCGCGTGTATCTCTCTCAGCGCGCGACGCAGCTTCCCCCTCCCACTTTTTGGTCCCCCCACCTCCACCTTTGGCTAAGAATTTCTCCTTTCCCCATTTTCTCTCGCGCGAGCGCGCGGCGAGCTGATGTGGGGGAAGGGAAGAGGGGGGGGAAGGAGACGCGGAAGAGTTTCGGTTGTTCTCCACGCCTTTGCTGAGGCCCGGTCAGCTGCCTTATCTTCTCCTCCCTCCGTCGTCTCTCCCCCCCCCCCCCCCCGTTTGGGCGCGGCCAAGACAACCTGGGCGCCTTGCCGCCGCTCGCGATTATTTCGGGACTGCTTGGGGAAAGGGAAAGGGGGGAAGACCGCCTCTTTTCGGCGTTATTTCTCAATTGCGGGGCTTTCCGTGTTCTCAATTGCGGGGCGGCGATTCCTGACCTAGTCGCCCTGTGGCTTGCAGGCGGCTTATGGATCGAGGAAAGAGGCCGTGAAGGGGATTAAAATCATAAAGCCCATCAGCGCGGTTGGCTGTTGGACAAAAACAAAAGGATTCTCTGGTACGCTGTTTCCAAACTTCAGAATTTGTTTTTTTTTTTTTGTAAATTCAAGGATCGTACCAAATGGCTGTTAAAACTGCGGCGTGTTTTATTTGTGTTTAAGTACAGAACTTGTAAGTGATAAGTCTCTGAATTTCTCTGAAGTGTAATAGGGAATAATGGGCGAATAATTTAGTTTAAGGTAAGAAAATCTGGAAGCAAGAGAGCAGCATAGAGATAACAAAAAAAGGGCCGTTGAGTAAACTATAGCCAATGTAAATATTGAGAAAGGCTGAATTGTGAATCTGGGGTTCTTGCTACTGTTTTTCCCCCCTTCCTTATGCTTAAAATCCAATGGTGTCAATTATTCTTAGGCATTCGGTTTTGAGAGCAAGTGGAGCTATACCCACATTTGTGTGGGTAGGATTAAGATTGCCTTTAATCTTAAATCAGTTACTAAGAAACAATGGATTGGATCTAAAATGTACACAGGTTCCGTTTCTTCAGTTAACTGAAGATATGTGCATCTCTCCCCTCATATTATTAGGCTTTGCCCCCCAATATTACCCAAGGGTCATAGAACTGGATTAAGCTGCAGGATATAAGGTAAAGATAAATTTGTGCTAATGGGCTTTGCTTTTTATAGTCTGTTTTAATAAAAAAAATGGAGATGTATTATAATCTATTTAGATTAAAATTTAAAGTGATTTGTCTCTGCTTATAATAAAATTGGGACCACATGTTACCTTCTATTGAACAGGTATAAACTATTGTGGAAAATATGGGTCGTTCTAATACTAGATCCCATTCCTCAAGATCAAAGTCTAGATCTCACTCCTCTTCAAGATCCAGATCCAGATCACATTCTAGAAAAAAACGTTACAGGTACTTACTTTGCATTTTATATGTTAACTCAACTTAGTTGCTTGATTTTTACATGCTGATTTTTATAAGAACTACAAAATACTGCTTAAAATTGCACACTTCTGATTGCATTCAAATGTTCTACATGAGTCACACTTCTTCCCTTCCTTTTTTGTGAATCTTGTTCCCTTTTTGTTGCCCTCCATTTTCTATAGGATGTTGAAGTCTTCCCAGTGACTCTAAGCTTCTGCTTGCTTTTAATTTGCTTTTTCTGTTTTATATCCTTCTACCCAGTGGTTTCAGATTAATTTCCCAGTTGTGCCTTTTCACCATATTTGTTCCATTTTCCTAAAAGTAAGGTGGAAATATTTGCTGCTTGTTGAACAAGCAGACAGAATAGTGGATTCTTTCTACAGGTTTTTTTTTTTATAAATTATCGAACCCAGAATGTCTATCAGGATTCTACAAATATGTAGAGTGCTTTATGGTTAGTGAAGTTAGCAGTGAGAACTGCTGTTGATTATGGAGGCAGCAGAGAAAAAATAATCAAATAAGTTGCAAATAGCCTTGGTGAGTAAGAAGGAGGAAAGAGAAAGAGAAAGCCAAAGGTGTTTAAACAAAGGTAGGTATGGAATATCTAGGCCACGGAAACAAAGTATAAAATAGTCTGCTTAATGTAGGAGATAGGGGAGGAAAACAAAGCACAGAGTTTCTGTTTTGTTGAGAAAGATAGTTTCTTTCAAGTTGAGCTTGACTCATGATGTTTAGTCAATAGTCTTGGGAAGTCTTTAAACTTAGATGAAAGCAGCCAGGAAGGAGGCAAGGCTTAATAAATGTATAGTAGTTGTAGATATTTAAGTTTGTAGATAACAATAAGTCTTTTTCCTGTTGTAGACATTTTACTTATTAACCTCTGAAATGTACCAGTTCAGAATACCAATCTTCTGCACTCAACAAATAGGATATTATTACAACATTTATAGATAATACTAGGGAAATAGCCATAGGTTTCTGTTAATTCATTACTTCCAATACATTCTGTCAATAAAAGTAAAATACTTCTATTTGCAAATCTGGGCCAGATGCTATATTCTGGTGGCAACTCTTAACATCCTTGGGACTTGATGTTACAAAGTATCTTTTGCCTTATAGTACTTTCCATATCAATTTTATATTCTTGTTCGTAACTATTAAATAATTTGCTGTGGAACTTTGACAATGTAATTTTTTTTGAAAATTTTGAAATTTGGAGATACTAACATGCTTTTTATCTTAGTTCTAGGTCTCGGTCTAGAACATACTCACGGTCTCGCAGTAGAGATCGTGTTTATAATAGAGATTACCGCAGGGATTACAGAAATAATAGAGGAATGAGACGTCCTTATGGCTATAGAGGAAGAGGTAGAGGATATTACCCGGGAGGTGGAGGCAGATATCACCGTGGAGGTTATAGGCCTGTCTGGAATAGAAGGCATTCCCGAAGTCCAAGACGAGGCCGTTCACGTTCCAGGAGTCCAAAAAGACGTTCGGTCTCTTCTCAAAGATCTCGAAGCAGATCACGTAGATCCTACAAATCTTCTAGATCTCCAAGATCCTCTTCGTCTCGGTCTTCATCTCCATATAGCAAATCTCCAGTCTCTTCCAAAAGACGTGGGTCATCAGAAAAACAGCCGAAGAAAACTGAGACAGCTGCTTTGCAGGACAGCCCATTAAAAAGTAAATCCCAAGAGGAAGAGAAAAATACATTTGAACATGACCCTTCTGAGGCTTTAGATGATTTTAATAAATCAGCAGCAGCTTCAGCTGATATTTGGCCTGGTCTTTCTGCTTACGATAATAGTCCACGGTCACCTCATAGCCCTTCTATTGCCTCTCCACCTAGTCAGAGTTCTTCATGCTCTGATGCTCACTTGCTCAGCACAGTCCACTCAGCAAAAGACACCCCTCAGCATTCACATTCCATTCAGCATAGCCCTGCAAGATCTGGGTCTGGTTCCCTTGGAAATGGTTCCAGTCGTTATAGCCCTTCTCAGAATAGCCCATTACATCACATTCCTTCAAGGAGAAGCCCTGCCAAAGCAGTAGCATCGCAGAATGCTGCACGGGAAGAGACTCGCATGCGTTCCTTTTATCCAGAGGCTGGGGAGCAGGAAAGTGCAAAAGGAGGAAAATTTCTGAAGAGGTTAGTAGTAAAAAAATAATGGTGTTTAAATGTTCAACATAAAACATTTCTGTTATACTATGCAGTAAAAAGTATCTGCAGGTTTATTCAAAATACGATTTGGTTTTAGAAGGTAAACAATATTTGATGTCTATATTTCACTGAATTAGAAATACAAATGCCTGGGTTTTTTGGAGTATAATATAATAAATTTTGGAATACAATGAATTCATAGGAAATCTGAAACATTTAAAAGTACGCTATTTCACTTTGAGAAAAATTGTTTTGAAAATATTTCTGTATTTTTAGCAAATATTCACCTTTTCTAATGTGCACTTACACATTAATATACATTAATATTTCATTGAGTAATACAATACAGAAGAATCCTTAGTAGGTTTGTGTGAAGTCGTGATTTGAGAACTAATTTTTCCAACAAACATTGTAACGTTCTCTCAAATTCTGTCCCAACTTGGGGGATTGACTTCTGGAAATTTTCACAATGCTCCTGAAGCAATATGTTCTGGAGGGAAACAATGTTTTGGAGTTCTCCAGAATATTTCATTCCTGAATTGCCAAAGTTTGCACATTCACACTTAATAAAAGAATTATTATTATGATTTACAGTAATATGCCATAGATAATGCATAATTTACTTTCAACTATTAAATTTAACTATGATTGCTTTGCAAGATAGATTTAAAATATTTTTCATTTATGAAGTTGACAATATCTTATGCATGAAACATAACAGTAAGCTATAGCAATGCATAATTCTATACCCCTGCCCAGCTACTAAATTAGTCAGAAAACAAGTTACATTTTATTTATATACATACACACACACACATTATAATAGGTTATGGTAGCAGCTGTAGAGAAGGAGATCTGTCTTCTATTTGTGGACTTTCTATATCTATCTGTTAGACCATGTGAGATAAAAGGCTGATCAGATGGACAGTCTTGTTCCACCAAGCTATTCTCATATTTTTATAAAATAGTGTTTCAGATGCTGCATTTGTATTGAAAGCTATGAGCTGGAATATATAATTTGAGCTGCTTCTATCTGTACAGTTTAACTTCTCTATCAAAATTATAAAGGGCTCAGAAGCAATATAATTCGTGCAAAACAATGTTTAGATTTTGAAATAATTAACTTTGAAAAAGTATTTTTGCATGTGCTTAAAATAAATTTAACTGCATTGGTTTTGAATTTTGCATTATTTTTCAATGAAAATAGGTATTATCTTCTTTGCTATTTACAGATATACAGATGAAGAATCTAGGGTATACATGCTTGATAGGAATAATACTAGAGATAAAGATCCTCAGAAAGATAGAGGAGCAGAAAAGGGAAGGACAGAGGGAGAGAGAGAATGGGAAGACCAGGAAGCTTTGGAATATTATATGGATAAAGAGCCCGGAAAACAAAAATTTAATGATTCGGAAGGGGATGACACAGAAGAAACTGAAGATTATAGACAGTTCAGAAAGTCTGTTCTGGCAGATCAGGGTAAGAACTTCACCGCATCTCATCGTAACGTTGAGGAAGAAGGCTCCAAATACAAGTCTAAAATCTCTATGAAGGCAAATAGAGAAGATGAAGCATTTAGAGAAGATAAGGGCTATAAAGTTAAAGAGACAACTAGCTACATAGTTGAAAGACCTATTTTAGTAAAAGATAAGCACAAGGAAGATGAGAAAAGCTCTGAAAGAATGATGAAGAAAGAGATGCAATCGCCTGAACAGGTAAAGTCTGAAAAGCTCAAGGAACTCTTTGATTATAGTCCTCCTCTACACAAGAATCTGGATATGAGAGAGAAATCTATCTTTAGAGAGGAGAGCCCGCTTAGGATCAAAATGATAGCCAGTGACTCCCATCGACCTGAAGTTAAACTTAAAATAGCACCTGTGCCACTTGATGATTCAAACAGGTAATTAATTATCCATAATTTTAATCGCTTCTCATATCCATAGAAGAGCTCATTTTTCATAAACCTTATATTCCTTGTTTTTGTTTTTATTATGCATCTTAGACCTGCTTCCTTGACTAAAGACAGGCTGCTCGCTAGCACACTTGTCCATTCGGTCAAGAAGGAGCAAGAATTCCGATCCATCTTTGACCACATTAAGCTTCCACAAGCCAGCAAAAGCACATCAGAGTCATTTATTCAGCACATTGTGTCCTTAGTCCATCATGTAAAAGGTACGTCTTGAGTTTACCATATGAGAGAAATATCACATGCTGTTAAAAGAAGAATAGTGGTATTAATTTTAGTCTGTCAAATTGAGCTTTTTTTTTCTATTCATCTTGATTTTTTGTACATGCTTTCCTATCAAATAACATTTTAGAAAAAAGGATGTCAACATTTTGTAAGTATTGGAAAGCTTTATAGGAGTAATATAACATGATACTTTTCTTCATAGATTCAGAAAGAAGCTATAGGAAATACATAAGCAGAAGAAGATAAAGCAGAAAGGATTTTTACAGTGTAGAAAAAATAGGACTTTTTAGGGTGGAAAGAGAAAGCATATATGATTTCAGATAATGTAGATGGGAAATAAGAGAGGAAAAGAATAATATAAGATAAAGGTTCTACTCTGGTGATCCAATAGTAAAGAAATGAATGTGTGGAGAATTACACATGAGATAAAATAAAATAGTAATGGCATGGTCTTTTGGAGCCAGTAGAAATTGTAAAAGTTATCATGAGAATTGTGCAACTACAACATAAGCTGTTATGCGGCAG
Organism: Hydrophis major; assembly: GCA_033807585.1. Classification (NCBI taxonomy): domain Eukaryota; kingdom Metazoa; phylum Chordata; class Lepidosauria; order Squamata; family Elapidae; genus Hydrophis; species Hydrophis major. The sequence continues at coordinate 321,516,015 of CM066328.1, read as the reverse complement.
GTATGTCTATAGAATTTTTGCTGCAGTACATATTATTGAGATGATTAGCTACGATATAGAGCAATGAACAAGTAACTGATCTTAGTGCTAAACAGATGTCGTACAATGTCAAATTAAAACTTGAATTTTATGTCATCATGCTGTCAAATTGCATAGTACTGTATGTTAATTAAATAACTTTGCAGAAATACCGGGACAAGTTTGGATTTTACCTAATAATTTGTTTAAAGTTACGCTTCAAAATAGGACAGTTTGAGAATACAAGACTAACAGCAGCACACAAATCCAGGGAACAAGTAGTGTGACGCTCATTTGCAAGAGTAAATAATGCCTTTTTGGTAGTGCCAAATGAATGAAACTATTTAAATAAAACAATCCTTTTACTTCTCATGAAAGTTTTAATGGAAGACATATACTAAGATAAGATGCCACTTTGGAATTCAAAAAATCACTAACAGACTACTTAGCAGATCATCACACATAAAAAAGATAGAATGGTAATAAGCAAATATAAATACAAGGTTTTGATTTATTTCAAATATAGTGGTGGACATCTAGATCTTCGGATAGAAGCATTTTAATTTTTCTTCTATAGTACAATGAGCTAATCTTTGCATTTCAGTTTATTTGTATGTCATTTGATTCAAAGAAATATCTAAGTGTTATTTGTTTACATTGCCAGGAAAATATGCATTCATTCATTTATAATTTTCTTAAAATTATTCCTTCTGTGGGAGCTAAAATGTTGCAATTTGATGATCAAGTCCAAGAGTTCCCTTAAAATTTAACAGAATAAGCTAAAAGTTAGAGAATTGTATAGAAAGCAATGAGTTTGCATATCGTAAACTTTCCTAGCCTAGTACTCTTCATTTATTTTGAGAGTTAAGTCTTAACTTTACTGAAGGATAGGCATTGATGGAAAAACTGACTTTGTGTTATGTGTAAAAATAGGAACAAACTGCTAGACTAAAACTGGAAACCTTTAGTTTTGATTGCAAATGGAGAAGGTAGCAGAAAGCATCGGAGGACTAGTATAGAGCATGCCAGCCTGTAAATTAACATGATCTTACAGAGTCACTAATTACTCTGTTATATCTTAGGGAATTGAAGGAACATTATTTCCAGGAGTAATTGAGAGCCTAAAATATAGAATATAAAATATACCTAAAATGTAGCAATATATATTTTATACACATACACTAGTTTTCAATTATACAAATTGCTTGATTTCCCTTAGGCAAAGAAGTAAACATACATATATGGCTTATGTTGGACTGATTGCCTATCTTTCTCAATGTTAGCTTCATTTACTATGATACTACCACCCCAAAATCTTTTATGTAAATTACTATCGGAACCTGGAACTGTGTGATGAAATTGAATGCTGCCTTGTTATGTTATTTCCCTTATTGTCGCATTCCAGTTCAGAAACTATTACATTTGAGTAATGTCTAGAGTACTTTATGGAAGTCATCATAGTTGAACATAATGCAAGGAATCTAATTTAAACAGATGCTATATTTATTTACCCTCATTAATTATATTTGAAATTGGATTATGCCATTCAATTCTGCATGTAACAATACCATCTATTTTATATTGCTTATTCTAATGGAGTAGTTAATATTACCTAGTAAAGAAAAATCGTGAAAATATGAAAATGCTTGTGAAGTGATCAAATTTACTGATGAAAAGCCCAACAGTCCTGTAATTCTTTTTTCTAAAGTTATTGTCTTTGAAAAGAAAACACACTTTCTTTTTAAAGATGTCATAATATAATATTTTATTGTTCTGACTTTAAAGCTGTTACTTGTTTAATGAAGCAGTAGGCATTTTTTTTTTTTTACTTATTTACAATAAAAATTATCTTGGTTTATTAGAAAGCTTCTGTATAACAAATACATAATTTTGGATCCAGATTTTGCCATTGTTGGCAGGAGCATTTCTTGTGAAGCTGCATGTTCAGAAATATGAAAAACTCTGGAGAATTTATAATATTTTCGAACAACATACCAAATTTAAGACATCTCTCCCTCAGACACGTTTGCCTAGAAAACTTGGAAAGCTAACTGCTTTACATTATTCCAAAAAAGCTATATTTTAATATTTTATTAAGACTTATGAGGTTATAAAATCCTGTAAATATGCTTGCCAAAGAGAATGTTTTCAGTTAGTATATCAAATATTTACACATACCTTGTTGTTTCAATTACTGGTCTTTGGCCAGTTTATTAATATGTCTCAATCCTAGTTTGCTTCCCAAGGTTATTTAAATCTTTCTGCACTCTGTAAAAAGAATCTGTGGATCACATTTTGGTAAAAATGTAGTAGTAATTTTACATTATTGGTGCAATGCAGCTGAACAGCTCTTCTCTTACATAGAGCTGAAAATGCCCAGTGATGTTTTCTTTTTCATTGCAACTAGGTCCTGGAATGTGTTTTGAAATGGCAAAATCCATATTACAAAAGTAAAATAGCTGTTGAAAGATAACAGATGCACAAACAGGCAAAGTTGAACTTCTATCTTCCTGGCAAAAATGGCACAAAAACTGAATTGCTAGCTCAAATTCCTGTGTTTGATGGAATTATGATTGAGGCACTACCCTTGTAGTGGCCGTGTCAAGTTTTAATGATTGGTTTTGAGAGATATGCTGGATGTTGGGCGGTAAGTTGATACAGATGTACATTGACCTGTTAAGCAGATAGTTTACTTTATTTGTAATATTTCATAGTCCTTTTAAATTTACACATGTACTATTTTACATTTAAACACATCTGTTGAACTGGTCTTTCAGAATGTAGTGTGTGTGTGTGTTATCAATTTATTGGTCTTGGTTAAAAGACAAAGAAACTTTATGCTGTCAAGTTGCCAGAATGCCAGATGTTAAAATCTAAAAGTGTTACCTTGGTGTTAATTTAAAAAATAAAAAGAAATTGTGACCTTTAAAAGAAACTGACCTGTGAAACTTCATTTTATGTATGCCTTTTGGAGAATAAATCCAGCTGAATTCAAGAGGGTTTATTCTTACAGCAGTATGCATAGGATGACATTATTTTAAATGCAATGTATGACCATGCTCCCTCTAATAATGCAATATTTCTCTTATAATGTATTTGGCTCCTGTGGGTAAACAAGATGTGCACTATAAACTTTGACTGCTTTTTAAATAAATAAGAACATTAAGTTTACAATGGCATAAAGAGTACAGATGTGTAAGGAATTTCTAAACATGATTACTACAAACAGATGGGGCAAATGTTTGTTGCTTATATTGTGAAGTCCATGACTCTTTTGCATTCTCATTTGATATGTTGATATATTTTGGTTAATTAGTACTTATTCTCTGAAATTCTACAGAACAATATTTCAAATCAGCTGGAATGACCCTAAGTGAGAGATTCACTGCTTATCAGAAGGCTACTGAAGAACATAGCACCCGGCAAAAGAGTCCTGAAATACACAGGTAAGGCATTGAGTTATTGTTCAGTGTAAATGATACTCACTTTTAAAATGATGCTTATATTTATAAAAAAGCACCATGTCTCTTGAATGTAGAACATGAAAATGATAGAAGTTCCTGAGTAAAACTACTATATCTGTTGTGATACATGAAATTTTATAAGGTAATAAGGTTTTGTTATAAGGTAAGTGTGAAATGTATATTCATCAGTTTTGTTTTTCATTCCATTTAAATGGAAATCCATTTAAAATTGAAGGAAGTAATAAATTCTGTCTGGGATTTAAAGAATTGTTGGGTGCACTTTTTAACTTAAAAGATTATTTACATTTCTGAAAAAAATGCTGATGTATTCACATACAAGGAATATTGTGTATTGTATGATTTTTCAGTACTGCAGTTGAATTTTTGAATTATGTGGAGGTTGATTTATTTATACACATGTATGGCATTTTTAGAGGGGTGTATTAACATTTTAATGGTTTAGCTTTAGTCATTCCTTTTTGTGTTTTCAATTTTCCATTTGGCAATTCTGGATGTAGACGTAATAATTACTTTTGACAATCTTGCATTTAGAAGGATTGACATCTCTCCAAGTGCCCTGAGGAAGCATACCCGTTTATCAGGAGAAGAGAAAACCTTTAAAGAAGAAACTCAGAAAGTAGGTTCTACATTGATACACTTTTTTTCAGTAAAAAGATCCTATATAGTCCAGATCAAAATATCTATCCTAAAACATCCTTCGTAAAATTGCATTTACAGTATACTATCCTAAGTAGTAATACTAAGCTTGACCTATTTATTATCTTTTAAAGATAGGTCAGTTTTGTGCTTTTTGAATTATGAGAGATAAACATGAAAAGATAATTACATTCAGTGTTCTTACAAAATAAAGGTCATTATTTTCTAACATTCCATTGAACAACTGAATTAAACAAGACTATCTTAGTAATAGCAATAAGAAATTATGTTGACATTTAATTCCCATGAAACATTGGAAGTGTTTTCATTTTTTAAGAATTTTTTTAAAAATCAAATGTATTTACAATCTTTAGGGAACTTTGATTTCTATGCAAAATGACCATGTTCTATATAGAAAAATATTGTTAGGAGGTTTAACTTTCTAGGAAAATGGCAAGATAGAAATCAACAAACCTGTTGAACAGTTCGTTATAATTGTCTTTTGAACGAAGTCTCATTTCCGGTGACTACATGAACAAGCCCCTGCAGTTTTCTTGGAAGTGCCATCTTCCTAAGACTTGACAGTCCCAAAGTCATTCAGATGGATTTTGTGCGTAAAACAGTACTAAAACCCATAGTATCTTGACTTCTAATCCAACATCTTTAACCTCTACTTTATATTGATTTACAAAATTTATAAACTGTTCAGTAGAGTTTTCAAGAAAATATGCAAAAGGCTACTATAAACACAAGAAATGCATGTACTCCAACATTTGTAGTTGTCAAATATTTCAATGAAATTGTTTTGATCTAGGGAGATAAAAAATTAAAGTGCGATTCTGCTGATCTTCGACATGACATCGATCGTCGTAGAAAAGAACGAAGTAAAGAACGAGGAGACTCTAAAGGCTCCAGGGAATCCAGTGGGTCAAGAAAACAAGAGAAAGTTCCAAAAGATTACAAGGATTATAAAACTTTCAAAGATGATAGGTAAAAAAGCATAATGTTGTAATTAATGTTTTAACTTCTAGTTATATGTCTAATTATGTAATTGTAAGCTTAATTGCTTTCAGTTTTCCCTTTATAATGGCACATCTAAATGTAAACAATTAAAATTATTTGTTTTACAGCAAAAATGTATTTGTCTTTTACACGGCTTATGGTGGATGAGGACAAAAACTTTGGAATAGCAAGCTAACACTGAAAAAAAATGACAAATTAATCTGTCCTATTATCCAGGCTACATCAGGAGTTGGACTTCAATGCAGTACATTTCTGTAAACAGTTTGTGTAAGAACTTTGGTTCGTTATGCTTGATTCCGCACTTTTTCAACTCATAACACCCAGATTATGAGAATTTTACTGAAATTTACATTTAACTTGGGCAGGGGGAGGGTTGGCAAGAGGAATTTCTTTTTCTCAAAACTTGTAATATGAAATTATACAGGTTAGTAGCTTAGGAGCAACTTAATTCTATGTACAATACTTGCTGCAGTGATAATACTGGAAATAACTCTTTTATGCTTTTGAATTTGGTATTAATATTAGAAATCTATGATCAAGTCAATGCCAGACGTATTTCCTATGAGAATATTGAATATGAATACTTTATGTTCTGTTCATTCGTATAAAGTATATATTAATATTATGAAATCACTGATTTACTTGTACTTTCTATTTATTTCTCCTCAACTGATGTCCACATGGTTGTCAGTTATGATTAGTTCTGCATCTTATGGCAAGATAGTTAAAAGATAATATCAATTTTATTGATAATTTACTATCTGGGTAAGGTAATAAAATAGATGGAATTAAAGAAAAAGCTTAGCAATGTTACCTTTAGTCATTTTTCCCTCCCATTTCTGCGATTGTGTGAAAGCATGCATTTAAATGTAGCTTTTACTGGCTAATTAGTTATTTTTTATTAATAACATGCTAATGAGCCATAGCTATTAAAATTATAGATGGAAGCTGGATGGAATAATAATGTTTCACATTAAATTCAAAACAAGAACGGAGGATAACTTCTAAGAATACACAAAATACATCCAGTACGTAGGGCACAACAGCAAATAGTATGGTTTCTTATTTTTCAGTAAGCAAAAAAGAGAACAAGACCATTCTCGATCTTCCTCAACTTCCTCCCCATCTTCCTCATCCAGTTCCCGAGAAGAAAAGGACTGCAAGAAAGAAAGAGATGAAGAACTTAAACCGCATCACGAGCAGAAAGAATATCCAGGTTTTACGGGAGTTGGAAGACCTAGAGGCACCTTTGTAAGTTTCTTCTCTGCAGTTATTTTTAACCGTAGTTTATAATCATTGAATTAAAGTACTCAGTATACATTTGACACATGGTGATGCAATTAGAAATAGTCATGTTGGACTGTAACTTGCAGCAAGGTGTATTTATATAAATTATAGGAAAATAATACATTAGTTTAGCTTAAAATGAAAAAATGTGCAAGAACATCTTATTGTACCTATATTATGTCATCCATGGTAGATAAATTGTTGCTTTAAATATTCACAAACATTTGTGTGTTTAAAGCCAAAGCATCATTAATTCTATTCTCTGTTCTTTCTGATTTCTTGCATCTGTTTGTAATAATTTATTCATGGGCACGTTCTCTGATTTATTCTTCAGGGTTGACATGTTGATTTCCTTTTTTAAAAATATTAAATCTGTGTATTGGAAGTTGGCTGTAGTATTACCTTATATCAACATTGCTAGTGGCAAATGCAATTTACTGAAATTAAGTGACACAGTTGTTGAAAACTGATGCATGAAATTTTAGATAATTAGAAACATGTTAGTTAATGATTGGAATTAACATGTAGCTGTTCAAAGGCTATCAAAATTGCTTTTAAAATAATTGAACTGATACTGTTATCCGAACTAATTATTTTTCTGATATACTAAAAAGTATTAAGGTTAATTAAGTATACTAGACCTTTTAGGTCCCCCCACCCCCTTTTTTTTCTTCTTCTTTTTCTGGTGACCAGACTCATTATTATTATTATACATTGTGACTTATGATTCCACAGTAACTCCCAAAGTGTGACCTTCATTTTTTCTTCATTTTTCAAACCTGAACCTTTTGTCTGTATTATAGGAAAATTGAAGGGGCTGACAAACATTGCAGAATTGGTAAAGCATTTAATCCTGCAGTGGGGATATCCCCATGTGGTCTTCCCTTTAGCCTTCTCTGGAAGTTATAGAAGAGGGAGATGTTCTTTTCGGATTCTATGTTTTCTCTGGTGCCTTTTCCAGTTTTGACACTCTGAATTTAACAATGCTGATTTACAGGATAGCCCAGTTGGGAGAGGCTTCCATAGTGCAACTGCGTGCTAAGACCTGAAAGTTTTTCCAGTTGCAGTCAGCAATTTGGGGAAAGTGTGAAGTGAAAAGGAATTACTGGATATCACTTCTCTTATTCAACCAGAAAAAAAGCCGCCTCTATATCTGTGTGGGGAAACTGTTGCTACATCTTGTTATTAACTATCATGCATACAAAACCAGTTTTAAAAAATCTGGATTTTTCAGTAAATGCTGCACATAAACATTATTGTACAACACTGAACCTTTATATTAAAGGAGATATAAATAGCTTTATTTTAATTTTGAAATATCTTCATTTTATGCAGTGTTAATAGAGGATTTTAGTTAATGCAATAATTTATTGCTATGTGTAAATGAACTAAATATATTTATTATTTAAATACATACATGCTTTGGTTAATCAGTTTCGAATTAGAGGCAGAGGAAGAGCCAGAGGAGTGTTTGCTGGAACAAATACTGGTCCTAGCAATTCAAACACTACTTTTCAAAAGAGACCAAAAGAGGAAGAATGGGATCCTGAATATACTCCAAAAAGCAAGAAATACTTCTTGGTGGGTGTCATATTATATGCATGCATCTTTTCTAAAGTCTTATTTTATAGCAGCAGTACCTAAAACTTATTTCTGTTATTTCAAAAATCTTCACTGAATCCTCTGACAGTGAACATCAGTATTTGTGTTTGCTTTTACATCCATCTTCATAGTCTAATGAAAGAAGTTCTTCTGCCCCATCTCTGGCTAGTCAGTTGGCAAAAGGAGAGGAAATAGCTAGCCGGTGCAGACTACAGTGTGCAATTATAGATTTTCTTCAACAGATTGCCTTTGCTAAGTGAAGGTCTAAGGCAGGGGTGCCAAACTCAATTTTATTGAGGGCCGCTTCAGGGTTGTGTTTGACCTTCGTGGGCCAGGAGAGCCACGTGCAGATGGAACATGTTGCAACCCTCTGCCAGCAAACCCCCCCCCCCAGCTCCATTTTCACTAGCAGAGGCACTGTGGGCTGGTCCTTCACTGTTTCCAGGGTGGCCCTGCAGGCCAGATCTAAGCATCCCTGGTCTAAGGCCTTTCTTAAAGCCGAGGAAAAGCCAGATAGTATAATATCTCAATTGCTTGGAGTTGACTGAGATAATGCTATCCTGTAACTTTGGATAATGGTGTTTGTGGTCATGAAATCGAAGTCATTATTAAATAATAATGATGTGGCATGCATAACTGCTTTTCAAAGAAATTTTCTAATGCTTAACTTTTTTCACTGTGTAAATCTTCATTTTTACTTCATGTATTTCCCTTTCCTGAGTAACTAATGCTTCTCGGTGAATAGCAGGTGTGTACACAAGCACTCTTTTGGTAGATACTATATATTCTATTTTCATGTTTATTACACTAATTGTAATTATTTAGAAAAAACAGGATTTTGATCAGCTGTGACTTTTCACCTGCTGGAGGCACTGTTATGGAAGATGAACATTTAAAAATATTTCTTATACTTTATTTTGTTACATACTTAAGAGCTTCAGAAAATAAAGTGCTATCTAGGTCACAAATAAAAAGTTTGCTATAATTAGAAAAGATATTACTGCTTATTCTCTCTTCTGTGGTCTACTAGCCAGGTATAGATTTCTTGGGTTGGATAGAAGTATCAAATAGACTTGATAACCTTGGAGGAGGTATCTTGAGAATAAGGAAAAATGGGTTACTTCTATTTTCTTATAAGCCAAGACCCTCTGATGAATTTTCCTCCTTTATATTTTCCCCAGTTTGATACTTTTTCCATAATGATGAGTAATAATCATATGTTTTAAAGTATATGTTTTAAAGAATAATACTGGTATCCTATCCTGGAACAGTGTTGCTTCTAGTTATTGGAGAGCGAATTAAGTATTTCTGTTTCACAATAGCACTCCCTGCCTACAGTTTATTTTGATGAGTTTGTGTAATATTTAACAAATGTTGGGACTTGCATAAATATACAAGGAATTTGATTAGATTATTATCTTAGATGTAAATAAAAGATAACGAAATTATATAATATAATACAAATGGATATTGCAAAAAAAAAAAGTGATTGGTTCTTGGATCAATCATGATACTTATTCTATTTCCTCCCTGGTTTTTATTTTTCATCTGATATTACATGGTTGCAGAATGTAGTTATCAGTTTGGGCAGTAGGTTATATTGGAGAAATTATTTTTAACACTATTGTACTTTTAAGATTATTTGAGATTCTGCCATCTTATGCTGCCCACCTCACTATCCAAAGTGACTCCATATCGTCTACTATCTTTGTATCTTCCAGTATTTCCCTCTTTATACATGTTTATATTTTGGATAACATAAACCACCAGCAATTACTTATATTTATGTATGAGAGAATTAAACTATAGGGATATTTAGGATTTTCTATCCCCCTCTTTTTACCATCTCATCGAATAAAGAATTCTGAGTAACTTAAAAATTACTGTTAATTTGGTTGGCTTTAATAATAATTGAAAGAGCCAGTTTAGTGTAGTTGTTAGGGCATCAAATCAAAAGACTGAGTTCTAGTCCTGCCTTGCTCTCCTTTGTTTAGACTTTTGAATTAATGTTTTTGTATCTTACCAAATTACTGATTCATTTAGAAAAAAGTATATCTTGGCTCAGTGATAGAGAATGAACATGTGTCTTATATATATTTCTGCACTAACTTCATGTTAGTGGGCATGTTGGAGAGATGTGTTCCTGAACTTGGGATCCTTGATTAACCAAATACAATGTATTGGAATACCTTGACTAACTTGTTATACATGTTTTTATCTTTCAGAATAGTAAGATCAAAGAATTCAACTACAGTAATTAATTAAACTGATGATAAATACATGTTCTTAGGGCTGCTTGGGTTCTACATTTTCTTTAACTGGATTCCATTTACTCTAGCATGATGACAGAGATGATGGTGTTGATTACTGGGCTAAAAGAGGAAGAGGACGAGGTACTTTTCAGCGTGGCAGAGGAAGATTCAACTTCAAAAAATCAGGTAGCAGTCCAAAATGGACACATGATAAATACCAAGGTGATGGGCTTGTAGAAGATGAAGAAGAAACAATGGAAAATGAAGACAAGGAAAGACGTAAAGAAGAAAAGGTATGTATTGTGCTATATCAATTAGGTTTTTGTTTTGTATTGTTAGTTGTATTTTAAATAGGTTAAAATACTGTACCATAATTGTGCATATATTTAATTTTTTTACACAGGAATAATAACTCTGAAGATCAGTTGCAGCTGAAAAAAATTATTTGCTATCTGCGCAGCATTTTTAATATGACTTGTCGTCAAATGAATGTAAGCATTTTACTCAAATTTTGTTGTTGGAGAGTAGTTTAGTTTTGGTTTTGTTTCTGTTTTAATTCTTTTGTAATCTCACTAGTAATTGTTGAAGATTATACAAAGCAAGTAGTAAAGGTATGATACTATTTGTCATGGTCAACTTTTTAAAATGTTTACTGTTATACACAGTGTAACTTCATTTTGTCCAAAAGATCTGATTTTAAACAGAGTTGTACTTCATTATCCCCTCCAGCTATGTTTCATTATTGAAATAAAACTTAGGTCTGCACATTTAGATATTGAGGCAGCATTTTAAAATAAATCTGTACTAAATCTTGGAGCTAATAATTTTCTGGAGCTTTTTGTTTGTGTGGCTTATATTTAAATTGCAAGATTGTATAATCTGGAATGGGAGGCTTATATTTTGTTTAATTCAACCACCTAACTAATTGTGGCAGCATGTAAACAGCACCGCAAGATTAAAAGTTTGCCATGAGTTTTCACAAGGCTTGTTCTTGGATAGGTTTGAGAATTAAGAGTATCCCAGTAAAATGAGTGTAAGTAGGATATAAAAGTACTTGGGGGATCTTATTAATTTTCTCATACATTCACATTTCTAGAAAACGATGGGCGTTCTCTTCTGAACAGATCTAGATCTGACAAGTAGAGCTGTAGCTTAACAGGTGCTACGTTTCTCCGTCCACATAATCTTACTTCTAATGGGGAAATGCTTCAACTATTTGTGTAACAGCACTAAAAGTAGTTTGACCTTCTGCATATTCTATTCTTGTGAGAAGATCTATCCTACATTCCAAACGTTTAGGCGTACAACAGAAAGGTAAATTGTAGTGAAAAGTTACCTTTAACACAAGCATGCTTTGAGTGTATTGTTTCAGTGTTTATATGCCTAATAGACATAGTCTTATGTAAAACACAGGATGCTATTCATTTATAAAATTTAAAGTGTATATAATGAATGTGAAATGGAGTTGTTATGCAAGAGTATTGGATGAAGTTTCATTGGCATCTGATGAAAAATATTGGTCACAAATTTACGGCAATATTGATTCAGCTATTATTGCATCAACATTTCCCCCAATTTGTAAAATAATATTTCTGTGGGCTTTCTTTAGCAAAATAACCTAAACTATGGGATATCTCAGTCGTGTTTTCAGTCCTCAGTGGAATAAAGATGTGAAAATTTAAAAGGAAATGAGCTTGTTATTACAGTTGAATATTACAGAAGCTTTATATCTCTGCTATACCTGAAAACATGAAGGAAAAGAATGAACTAGATTAAAACCAGAATCATATGAACTAGAAATTACAATTTTAAAAAATACAATTTAACCTTTTTTTCTAATCACATGTATTTTAAACTTTTATTGAAGTCTTGAAGTACAAACTTGAACAATTCCTGTACTGATGGTGCCATTTGGATAACCTGTAAGAAACAAACTAATTTACACTAAACCAGACTTGCCCTTTTAGCTTATTAATGTCTACCATTTCAGCCACCAGATTTTCAAGCCACTTGAAGCAGAATTTTTATTAAGCCCTTCTATCAGATATTAAACTAAGTGTCAGTTACAAGTTGAGACTTCCCTTATTATGACAGTTTGAAGTACACTGAAATTGATAATTATATCTACATCAAAATGGATCTATTATGACAGATTAGTAGCATTGCCACTGTAATGGCCACATGAAATCACACATGAAAATAGATTGCAAATTAGACAGGGCTAACTAGATTGCAATGGTACTTGCAAGCATCAAAATATCTATCACTTCCTTGGTGACCAATGGAGTTTCTACCTCACCTCAATTGGAGGGATGAGTTAGTGTGTGGATACATATTTATAGAGCTCAGTGTGTAGCATTTATTTTCAGCAATGCTTTTCGGTCTCCCAAAATTCCCATTAGGCTGGTGAGCAACTGAGAGAGATCCTGGAAATAGTTTGTCACTGGCCCACCACTGCAATTCTTTTAGGCCCCTCCCCCCAGCACATTATCCAAATTTTCCATGTTTCCCATGCCCCCAAAAGTGTTCCTTCCTTGTGACTTTAAATCTACATATGTACCTACAATTGACAGAATAGGGAAAGGAATGATCAATCCTAATGCTGCAAAAGTATTTGACAAAACTTATTATCAACGTTATTTTGCAAAATTTGGCTTGTTTGTAAGTTTTTTTTTAAATGTAATCATTTTTATAAATCTTTGTAGTTGGAATTGTTTTGGAAACAGCATTCATTGTGGGTGCTGCCTCCTTTTTGTGACTTTTCTTTGTAGCTATTAGCATGCTATAAATAAAATTTCTGAGTATTAAGAGAGAAGATAATGTATATCAAGTGACAGAATATTTAGCTAATGAAGTATTCTGTTTCATGTTGTCGTGAATAATTTTAGTTCACCACTAAAGTCTTTGGATTATGGATGTATGCAACATTTGGGTTTAAATTGCTTCAAACACAAAACAGCGTTTCTCAAGCCCTTTGGAAGAGTTTCATCATAATGGGATTTTTTGTAATATCTTATGTTCAAAATGGTTCGAAACAAATTTTTTTGCATACCTGGAATCCCTTTCTGGCATATTTGGTTACCAACATAAATAAAAATCATTGGGTTTAAACTTTACTAAAAAGTTTAGTTTTCATAGTGGCATATAGACACTGCATAGGTTAATAGGAGAGTGTTATTGAGGGTTTGGTGATAATCTATGATTTCATGACCTGGTTCACAACATTAAGCCAAAAAGTAAGCTTTACTGACCACAATAATTAGGCTTATGCATAGCCTGAAATTAATTGGTTTATTACACCATCTCAGGGCTGTCAAACTCGTGGCCCACAGACTGGATGCATCACGCGCTGGCCATACCCACGCCCGGTTTAATGAAGGGGGAAAAAGTCCCGAAATGTCATGTGATGACATCATGTCACCCCCCTGCATTATGTGAATTCAGTTAATATTCATTATTGTTAAAACAGTTTTTTTTTACAATTTCATTTATTTTTAATAAGATTTCTAGGTTGTTCAGACCCAACAATTTTGTCTAGGTTAACAAATATTGACACTATTTTTTTTAAAAAAATGAGGATAATGCAATTTAGACAGTTCAACAACTAATTATCTCCCCCAATAACAAATAAACTTCCACCTCAGTATCTTGACTTTAACTACAACTCTAAAACTGGAAGAAATGTAATGTTTTTAATGCTATTTTAAAGGCTGATAAGGTAGAAACATGAATCTTGAGATGGGGGATGCAGAGAAGGCCCACCGCCTGTGCCTTGCTATAGATATCTGTAATTGATGGAACTAGAAATTGCCAACTGTATCATGTTATAAAGTGGGCAGAAACCATAGGACACATATGTCCCTTAATTAGCTACGCTTTATACCAAATAGGGTTTTAAAAGTGATAGCTGGTTCCTTGAATTGTAATCCGAAGCCAACCAGAACCAGTGCAGTTCATGAAGCATGGGTGTCCATGGGACAACCTGCCCATTTCTCATGCAGCTGTGGAACCACTGTCATCTTTCAAATGATTATCAAAGCAACCCTTTCTACACATTGCAATAAGAAGAGCCTCAGTCAGAGAAAGGATACAACTGATGAACAAGATTAGTGTGAATCAGTGAATCAGAATACAGCTGTCATCTGCCTATCAAATATTGACGGCCGAAGATGAAATAATTTGCACTAGAAGTCTCAAATATCCCCATCAACCTGCTAGGGTTGAAGCTTAGTTCGTTCTTCCTCATCCAAACTTCAGAGCAAGTTGCTATAAAAGGTATTGGGTTTTTTGTTATTGTTTGTTTTAATCAGGAAAAAAAAATCAATTACACAAAATAGTAAAAAACACACCAAACACAGAAGAATAGATGGGCTTAAATTGCCTAGCAAAGTATTTGAAAAGGTAATTTCTTTTGACTCTAAAATAAATGGCTGGGTAAAGCAGAAAAATAGGAAATGAACTTGTACTGTCTGGCAAGCAGTCACATAAAGGAGGGGGAAGTATTTATGCACATCAAACCAGCAAACAATATGTATTTGAAGACAAGGGTTATGTGTTTTATAGTGCCATATTTAGGGAGTTGCAATTGACTATAATTCTAAATCTTGAGTAGAAGCATAGGTAGTATGCATATTCTGAGCCTGAAAAAAAACATTTTAAAAGATCTATCAGTGGGGCCCTATATATGGTATAGAGGAAAATCCTGGCATCTGGAACAACAAATGAAATGGGTTGGGATAGTAGGAATTAATATATTTAAGGCAGCTCGGATTGCACAAAGGAAATTTAGTGATAGCAATCAAGATTCCAAATTTTAAAATAGAATGCACTCATAAGAAAATATGCCAAAAATCTATACGCTCACCATACCACGCACCCTTTTAATAAGCATTGGCAAGCAAGAATCGTCCTGAAAATGTCCTAGGATAAATCACAATGTAAGCTAAAGTTTGGGTCCATATATCATTCAAAGCCAGATGTAGGCAATGTTTCATCATCCTGCTTTGGAGATGCAGAGAATGCAACAATGAATGCATTCGTATTGTTAATATAATGTGGAAAAATACCCAAAAGAGGCAATACTGGCTTAATGCTCTGCTTCATTTAAAAGTGCTATCAGCAAATGAACAATAACTTGTCAGTTAGTAAACGATGGACGTTAAAGAAATGTTATTTTCGTAATTGCAAAAAAAAAAAAAAAGACAACTTTTCTTCAGATGGAAAAGAAAAGACGACCACGGTAGCAATGCATATCAAAATGTTCAGTGCGACTGTTAGTTATCTAAACTTGGTATATTCTTGCAGTCAAGATCACATAAATCAACAATAAACCATTAGCAGTCGAAGCAAGATAGCACGTAGCGCAAAGCCGATTTTTCTTTCCGGTCATCAACTAATTTAGTTGAACACGGGCCTCGCTCCCGATCTCGTTGACATCGGAAGCAGGAGAGCAAGAAAATGCTTGATCTTCAAAGGAGGTTGGCGAAGGAGTTGGTGGGGGTGGGGGTGAGGGTGAGGGAGCGACGCGGTTCAATGGTGCAGCGCAACACGAGCGACATGCGGCGGATCAAATGGCCGACACTAGGTCAAATGGCCCGTTCTTATTTAGCAACCGACTTTCTCCCCCTGTTTGGGAAAGTTACGGTTTCGCTTCTGCCTCGGAAATCACGGAGATCCCGTGAGCCTGCTTTATTAAAGACACTTTCATTCCGACCCCCAATCTGTCCATTTTTATTTTTCCTCCCTCAGCATAGATCTATGAACAAAAAGTAAGCTCTAGGATTGGTTGGAGCGTCAGATGGCTTCCCTGCTCCCTCCTGATTGGCTACAGTGAATCACTCGCGCTCCCAATCTCGCCAATCAAGAAAAGGGGTGCCAACTTTTGATTGTCGCGGAGGGGAAGCTCACGTCTGCTTAACTTCTCTGGCCGCTTTCCTTGTAGGGAAGAAAGAACCGACGGGGGGAGTCTGGCGCGGCGCTCCCGCAGGGGTTGCAGCGAAAAGGTTCGCGCCACTCCTGGTGGGGTTCGTCAGTATCCCGCGGTTCTTCGACGGGCTGACAGATCCGAAGTCTCCGTCCACGGTGGGTCCCGGACGGTTTGCGTCTTGGCCAGCTTGCACCCTCGCCCTGCTTGTTTGTTTTATCCACATGTGGCTAAAGTGAATTTTAGTACAAAGATAATCCCACTGGTCAAATCCAGTTACAAGTTATCCTTACTGAAGAACGGTTCTTAAATCCCGGTTCAAAATGCTTTGGGAGTGGCCGTATTAGAGCGAATGGAGCAATGTAAAACTAATCCATATTCATATTGTCGGCCTTCAAAATACACTATTTCATGTTTGTTCTCATCGGAAGTGTATCCCAAATGTGCTTTTTTTTTTTTTTCAAGTCGCAAACTCTGACTTCAGAGTCGAAGAAACTTCTTGGATGAGAAGCGAAAAGTTTTCGACGAAAAACTAGAAAGTCCAGTTGCCACTTGGAAAAAAAGCACCTTTGGGACAATCTCCATAGACATCGGAAGTGTATATATTTGGGTATTTTGCTTTTATCATTTCGAGTGAAGACCTAGAATTTAAAACTCCCGTTGGAGTCACATTTAAGTCTATTTTTAATTTGGTTGCTATCTGACTTTGTGAGATCGTGTTGTTTTGATAGAATATGAAGACATTTATTGTAAAACATTTTTGTATAAATTTTAAATGTATTTAAATAATTATATAAACACTATAAATAAATAGGCTTTTTTGTAAACCTGATATTTTTCATATCAAGAAGAAAAAAAGTAAATGTTATACAGAGAACAAAAATGATATTTTTGTTTGTGAAAGGATCGAATGGCAAACTTCTAATTCAGATATGTTTGGTGCTATTAAATCTGGGATGTAAAAATCTGAATGACTTCCAAATAGCAGCAAAGAATTAGTATTCTATATCTCTTTTCTAATATTTTGTG
The DNA here is from genome assembly GCA_033807585.1 of Hydrophis major. Classification (NCBI taxonomy): domain Eukaryota; kingdom Metazoa; phylum Chordata; class Lepidosauria; order Squamata; family Elapidae; genus Hydrophis; species Hydrophis major. The sequence goes on along the minus strand of CM066328.1, from coordinate 321,498,760 downwards.
GCTATCCAAATTTTTATTTTATCAAACTCATAAGTAAAATTCTGATATGTTATGTGAATAAAATACAAAATATCAAATAATTTGATTAAAATTAAAAACTAATATGGTAAAGTATCATCCATGTAAATAATTTGTAAATTATTTTAATGATATGTTGATATCTGACATTTTGGTAAATAGATCTCCATTGAACTTGTACAAGATCGTATCTTGTATACATTCAAGAACATCTAAAAATGTTACTATTTATAATATTAAGAAAGTGAATCTAAGAGACTGGATCAAAGCATCATTCCAAACCAACCATTTTGCATCCAAAGATGGACATATTGAGTAATCCAAGCACAATTCATAAGTTTTATTCCAGCATAGGAAGAATGACATGGAAGGTTTTGCAATTCCCCCCCCCCCCACTCTGAAAATTCTATGTTTTCATTGTAAGCCATAGTCAATCTTTGTCCTGACCAATAAATGTATATATATATTACACTGGAAAATTCAACAAACAAAGATTCTTATGATTTCTGGAATAGTTTCCCATTGGTTCCCACCCAATTTTTCCACTGCATGAAGTATTTTTTCTAAAGTAGGTATCTCATGAGTCTGTCACAAACATTTTGGGAAAGATTAAGAAATACGACTTATGTTTGTATGAATGTTAGACTGTATAGGAGAATGCACCCATACAGTATGTAGGCAAGCTTATTTTTCGTAATTTTAAATGTCTTTATTTTCCGAGCATTACTTCCTTTATTCACCATAAAATATCACAAGCTGCTTTACATTATAAATTGGGTACTGGCATGAAACTAAATACATTGTAAAGGTTAATCTAATATACATATTTTTCCTTGCAGCTAAAGTAAATGGTTACTGAACTCTTTGGGCATTTTCATCAATTTTAATTTGTGTCTGTCTTAATAGATTACACTATTCTTTAAATGTCTCTGCTGTTGAATCTCTTACGGCAATTGCTGGAGTATTATGGTGTGGTCCCAGAACTGGTAAGCAGATAGATATGTGTTTGCATTGTTATTATTATTTTATATTAAAGGGTCTACATTCCATACCACTCCTCTTTCTCTTGTCTTCTGAAAATGTCAGCCTATCTTTATACAGGTAGTCCTTGACTTAAAACAATTTGTTTAGTGACTGTTCAAAGTTCTAACAGTGCTGAAAAGTGACTTACAACCACTCCTTGCACTTAATCATAGCAGTGTCCCCATGGTTACATGAACAACATTCATGTGCTTGGCAACTGGCATGTATTTATGACAATTGCACTGTCCCAGGTTCTTGAGATCTCCATTTGCAACTTTCTTTAGCTTCTGAAAGACACAGTCAATGGGAGAAGCCAAATTCACTTTATGACCACAGCAAAAAAAGGTAAAATTGGGCACTTGACTTAGTGATAGAAGTTCTGGTCCCAGTTATGATGGAATGGGATTTGAGGTTTATCTTCCAAGCGGATTAGCTCTTAATAGCTATGAATTAGGCGTCATATATTCCTGACGCTAAATTCACTTAAATCATGCTGCAAATGAAAACAAGAAGCAGTGAGAAATTACAATCTTAGTATGCACATATTTACATTGTTTCAAAGCAGCTGCTTGCTGTGTTTTATTATAAATAATTTTAAATTATATTTTTTTATCTCTTCAGTTTAAATAACATATCTGTTGAAGTGTCTTTGCAGCCCACAGCTCTAAAGTTACAAAACTTGACCCAACAGAAGTTTCCATTTGGAACTAAGTCACTTGTTTTGCTATTATTTTTCTCCCAATTCAGGCCTTGCAAAGGTGTAAATTGTATCTAAATGGCCTTGTTCGTATGATTGGACCTCGTCTTTCTTCAAATACCTTTTCAAGAACATGCTTCCAAGAATTATGTATCAATTCCAGGAACTGTTTGGTGAGGTTATCAATGTTTTCCCCCCTTTTATTCCTTGAGGTTATGTAGACATCTATATATTGATTGCATCCACTTTGTTTTATATTACATTTCAGCCTTAGATAACTTGCTTTCTTCATTTGCCATTGCTATTAATAGGGAACGAAAACATACTGGCATTTACCTAGCATTTCCAATAACAGAGTTGTACCCTATTAGAGAGGGGGGGAAGGTATTTCAATCTGTACCTCACAAACACTTCCTTCAAAGACTGGAAGTTCCTATAGGATACTATGACCATGGCACAAGGGCTATAAATTACCATCCCTTTCCATTAGCAGGGCTTTCTTTTATCTTTCAAAGTGTGATCACCCGGAGTGTAACACAAACGTAAATAAATGTCCTTTATTGCCTTCAACTTGGCCCCACTATTCAATAATTCTCGGAGATAAAACTTACTCAAAAATAGTCTTCAAAAGAAAGCAATACAGTCCAAACTTAATGAGCAGATAGAGGTGAAATAAAAAAAACCCAAACAAACTACAATGAAGGAAATTCCACAATGGACCAGGATAAGTAATTACCAACTTCAAGGATATAACAAGGCAGTCTGTTGAAAGGACGCCAACCAAAGTAACTTCAGCCCAAAATAAAACACACTTTGCTTCTGGCAACATTGTGTTGTAACAGTCTCTCTTATATACTATTCTCCCCAGCTGCAACTAATGAGAGGAATTGTGGCCACTTCCTCTCTCGTAAGCCAAGTTGTTTCCTTCTCTGTTCCTCCTTGTGTATCCTAGGATGAAGAGGGGAGGGCCTGGTTCTTCCTCTGACTGGCCAGCCGGCCTCTGCCCTTCCCCAGCCTCCTCTACACCTCCACTCCCTGTTGTCTGTTCCTCCTCTCCCTCAGAGTCCGACTCTACCAAGGGCATGATACAAAGAATGAAAGTGTCTTTTTCAAGCAGAACTTGAATCTAGTTTTTATAAAGCAATATTTATTTATTTTTAATAATTTAAAAAATACAGGTACTCCTCCACTTATAATAATTCATTTAGTGACTGAAGTCACAATGGTGCTTTCTTTCTTACACCATCCCCATGGGCATATGATTAAAATTCAGATGCTTGTCAATTGACTCACATTTATGACGTTTGCAGTGTCCCAGGGTCATGTGATCATCTTTTGTGATCTTCTGACAAGCAAAGTCAATGGGGAAGCCAGATTCACTTTACAGTTATGTTACTAACTTAAAAACTACAGTGATTCACTTAACAACTGTGGCAAGAAAGACTGTAAAACGGGGCAAAACTCACTTAGCAAATGTCTCACTTAGCAACATAATTTTGGGGCTCAATTGTGGTCATAAATTGAAGACTCTGCACTACAATTTAAATAACTGTAAGTTATATTTTCCTCACCATGTCAGAAATACCAAGATTTAGTTGATATATAGTTAAAATAATTAACTTTTGTTTGATTTTTTTTTCTGTTTAAAAATGTTTCCATTTAACTTCAACAAGCTTCTCAACCCTTAGATATCCTGGGTTTCAGAAGGAAAAAGATATGGACCTACTCGAAGTTTAGTTCGTAGATTGGGAGCGTGTCTTACATTAATTCCTTTTTCAAGACCTCACTTTCAGGTATATGAGTTATTTGTTAAAGTTAAAATGAATAACTTGTTAATTTACAGTATATATTTTTCAATATTGCTATATATCAGGTGTCTCCAACCTTGGCCACTTTAAGACTTGTAGACTTCAACTCTCAGATTTCCTCAGCCAGCTGCTATATATAACATATAGTAATAGAGAAAACATATCACATAAATTTATCATTTGGGAAAAAGTTGCACATGAATTAATAGAAATTTTAAATAACAGTGGCCATTGTAAAATAATAAGTAAAAGAGATTTAAATGTATATGTCATATTCACCTAGATTTTTTGTGTATATATAATAAAATATCAAAATAGATAATTTTCAAAAGCCGAATTTCAGACAATGAATAAATTATTAACTCCTTCTTGCTACTTTGAATAAAGTTTGAATGCCGTTTGTTAAAATTTGTGATACGTAATATATATTTTGTTATGTGCTGCTACTATTACACTGTACTTCAGCTGAAAAATGTTGCAACTGTCATTATTAAAAATGAATAGGAAAGCATATTATCTTGTCATTTTAGTTTTCATTCAGAGGAAGATTAATAAGGATTTTAGTCATTATATCCTAAATATCTTTATAAGTTATATAGCAAATCTTACTTTAGGCAGCTCCTTACCTAAAAATGGATGAGTAGAATTTTGGAAGAGCTAAATTTTTTGAAGGATTGGTATTATTACTATTAAATAATACTAATAATAAGCTATCTTAATTCTTTTGTTTACTCTTATCAGAGGTGTTTACAGGGGACATGAGGGGTAGAAATAACAAAGAACAGGTGGTCCTTGCTTAATGACCACTCATTCAGTGGAAGTTTCAATGCATTTTTGTACTTGCAATGGTGGTAGTATTTCTACAAATCCTATGATTGCAACCCAGACATTCAGCAACCAGCTTGCCATTATGATGTGGTATGTTGTAGTGTCCTGTGGTCATGTGATTCCCATCTGTGACTTTATCTACTGGATTCCTACAAGTATTTTTCAGTAATAAAGTGTCTGTGGAGATTCTCAGTCATCTAGATCATGATTGTCCCAAAGGTGCTTTTTCAAGAGGCAAGTAGACTTTCTGGTTTTTCTTTTGAATACCTTTCACTTTTCATCCAAGAAGCTTGTTCAGTTCTGACCATCCTCACCATCCAGTCAGAGATGAAGAAGCTTCTTGGATGAGAATAAAAACACCTTCAAAGAAAAATCAGAAAGTCCAGTTGCATCTTGAAAAAGCATCTTTGGTTCAGTGGTAAAACTGGCAGGAGGTTGCAAATGGCGGCCACATGATGTCCATGCCTAACCACCTGGGGTGATTTGTTTAACAATGGTAACCAGAGATGCCAGAATTTCTATCCCTAAGAGGTGTTGTCCTGTGATGCCATGATTTTCAGCCACTTTCCTTACCCTGTAATTTTAGTCCCAAATTAGTATCTGTAAACACTGCAATATCACCGTGGTATTCCTGTACCTGTGCCATGAGATAGCAATAGCACTTTGACTTATATACCGCTTCACGGTGCTTTACAGCCTTCTCTAAGTGGTTCACGGAATCAGCATATTGCCCCCAGCAATTTGGGTCCTCATTTTACCCACTTTGGAAGGATGGCAGGCTGAGTCAACTTGGAATCTGGTGAGATTCGAACTGCCAAATTGCAGGCAGCCGGCAGAAGTAGCCTGCAATACTGCATTTTAACCATTGCGCCATTTTAACTGCTCTGAATTTTAACATCATAAAATTCAGTATTTGCATAGTAACATGGTTCGTTCTAATGAAACTGGGATTCTGCAGTCTCATCTTCTCCTTAATTGCTTTTTTCCTATTGAAAAGGGATAATAGTATTAGAACAAATATGTGTCTTTTGGACTATTGCTAGAAAGCTAATAATTAAAAACAACTGTTTATAAAAAAAAGTGGGTTTTTTTATGCTTTAGCTTGTCCAAAGTCTGAAGTCTTTAGAGGAACAATACAGCACCGTTAATTCTGTTCAACCATCTCTTGCTGATGCCCTGTGGATGGTAGATGAAGACAGAAATCTATGCACTAAATTCAGGCAAGTAAAACCAACTAGACTTTTTTTCAAGTATTGTCAGGTACAAGCCCAAAGATGACCCAGTAAAATCCAATTTATTCCAATCCTGTTTTTACTTAATACCTAATGGGAAGAATCTTGCCAAACTAAAACTATAATCCGCTACCCTGATAGAATTATCCTGAGCGATTCTAGGATGTGGCTTCCCTGAACCTCTTCTCTCCTTTCCCCATTCATTTTGGGACTGCACATTCTCCTAATCTGGGTTTCTCGCTGGTGGAATTTACTGCCCCCCCCCGCCCCGGGAGAGCTGTGTGCTACTAAGACTCCCCTCCACTGATCCTCCAGATGCATGTTCTATCAGTGGTATATCTATCAGTTAATCATTTCTTTATTCAGTCAATGTTCAGCGATGCCATAATTAAGAAAATAAAAATAGTAACATAGAGCTTAACCCAGTGCTATAAGAAATTGAGAAGACTTAAATAAATAAGTTAGCCAATCTTAATTAACTCTTACTGTTGATTGATTAAGTATCTGTATTTTTGAAATGGAATTTTTTTACGTTTATTGTCATCAGTTTATGGATTGACGCTATAAACAGTATATTTACTATTCTGTTCAGAATGCTATTTATAGCTAATTATTTGGGGTAAATCCTACTGAATTCAGTGCTGCTGCTGTGTATATATGACCGAGTTGTAGACATTTCAGTTTATATGTTAGGCATGCGAGTTTGCTTTATCCCAAATGTCTTGGCTTTTTGAATCCTCATATTTATTTACGCTGTGGTATCCTGATATTTTCTAGATTTGAAGAATGGAGAGGGTTTGCCACTCCATCTGTACTTCCTTTGCCAATTTCTTCAAAAGAAAAAAGTGAAAAAACAACTGTTGAGGGTGAAGATGCATTCGAAAAAATTCATGTTCTTGAAAATGAATTAGCACATCTTCGTAAACAGATTGCTGCAATTTTGGCAGCAAACAGAGCAGTAAATGATCAATCCTGTAAGTCTGTCTTTCTGGATCCAAATGAATGTGTTTCTATGTGTTTCTCTTGTTCCTAATGATACTAAGTCATTTTGCCATCTGACGGCAACTTTTATGTAGAAAATTGTCTTGCTTATAATTGCTTCGGGTTATGGTTGCACCTAAAATTTACTCATTTTATCATCAACGGTAAGAGGAGCCCAGATTCTTTCTAAACATAAACATCTAATTAACTTACTGGCCAGGGGGGATGGTGGGACTTTGAGTTGAATTTAAAGAATTGCACATTTATTTCTACTTATTTTGAAGAGAGATTGGATTTCTTAGATCCCAATGTGCTACTTGACTTTTTTTTTTTCAAAACTGAGGAAATGTTTTTAAACAGATAGCATGAAAATTTCTTTTCAGAGAAAAAAATGAATTCTCATATTTTGTATTTTGTTATTAATAAGAATGTTAAAGAAATGTAGCCTAGGGTGGGAGATAGGATCAAAATTATCTAATGATCTTTGTGGTTAATTAGTATCAGGACCAGTGTTGTATGGTCTTATTTTTCTCTCTTTTATTTCATTAGCTCCTTTCTGATTATCCATGCTTTCTGGTTTTCAGATGTAGTACTGTTCTAAAATAAGCAGTCACTATCTGCTATTACATGTATCCATCAACACTACAGGTGCCTGTTTTAATATTACCCTTCTCTTCAATTGTTTAATAGGTTCAGACATTGGGACTTCATCAAACACTCCTAATGATTTCCCTCAGCCAGGAATGGTTTTTATGCCAGCTCCTACTTCTCTTTGTAACATAATCATACCTCCCCCTCCACCACTGCCCCCTTCATTTGGGTTAAAATCTGATTTTGATTCCCATAATTCGGCAGTTCAGCTTATTAAACAACGTCGGGCTATAAAGACTGAAAAGATTAAAGATAAGGCTGAACTTCAGAAAGCTATTCCTGATATGATGGATGTTCTCAAGGATATAAATAATATTAAACTCAGAGCTATTGAGAAGTAAGTTGAACAAAATGTGAATTCTTTTTTTTTTAAAGTGCTGTTACAAACTTATAAAACTGTACATGGCTTGGTTCTTGGTTATCTGCACTTTCCCATGAGAACCAGCCCAGATATTTCAGTTTGACAAAGAAAAAAAAGAGGGCTTCACTTTAAAGAGGTAAAGGAACCTGAGATTCTGTGTCACTGCTTTTCAGTGGTTTTCCTGGTCCTTAGGAATGGCAATTGGTTTTCACCTTGACTGCTTCCCCAGGTTGTTTGGGCTTGCAATCACACAATCCCTTTTTGGGACTCCCCCCCCTCCATCTTCTAGCATAAAAACACATATTGGATAAGCTAGATTTGCACATACAACCACACGATTCATTTAACAAACAACTGATTCACTTCACAACCAGTGCAAATTTGACTTCAGTCACATGGTAACACATGACTGTGATGACTTTTGACCAAAATTCCGGAGTCGGCTGTGGAGTACCTGTAGTAAAAAGTAGCAGAGTACAGTTTAAACATCAGAAGGCTGCTGTTCTGACCCAAACCTTGTTCCAAGGAAGCAAACACAAAACAGAGATAACAGCAAAACCTTTTAATGATTCTTTATGAATTCCGTTCCTTCACGGTTAAAAGGCTGTTTCAAACTAATTGTCTCTGATAAGCACGAGCCTTGCCAAGGTTGTGCAAGGCTGCCAAGAATACTAGATAAAGTTACTAAGAAATATTTCAAACACAAAGAGTCTCCAAACACCAACCAAGATACTCCAAATGTCCACAAGACTTGAGTGCAAAAACTTTGCTTCCTGCAAAGAACTCCGGTTTCTCAGATGGCATTTATCTCTTAAGGGAGGAGCCATTACCTTGCAGCCTTATTCCCGAGTCACCCGTGCTGCTGCAGCTGATCTTTCCTTCAAACAGCCCTGCGTGCATGCACACTGGGCACAGGTTCCTCGGGGATCTTCTCATCTCTGCTGCCAGCCTCCACAATCTCCAAAGGCAGCATTCCACTCCCTGATGGTCCTGGCCCCATCCCTGCATCACACACAGGCCCCTTATCTGAGTCCTTGCTTTCCAAGACCTCAACCACCCGTACCTGTTGCCGGCGAACCACAACAGCTGCCTGCTTTATAGCTGCCTGCAAAATAACATGTATTATATTGTTACAGTTCATAGGTCAAGCAAGGACCTCTAGAAAGGAGGATGCTGAATAAATTAGAACAAAAGCAGATTAGAAAATATAACACATGTTTAATTTTTCAATAGCAATGTCTTGCATTAGAAATTGCAAATGTTCCGCTTTTCTTTCTCCAGATCTCCTGGAGGAACACCTTTACCCCAAAGAAATAAGATAAAGCCATCTCAGTGGGATCCAGCAGCTTTAATAGCAGAAGCTCTTAAAGAGAAATTTGGATCACAAAGCAGTTGCAATGATTCATTTGACAAAGAGAACAGCTCTTACGGTGCTTCACCATTTTCTAGTCCAGATACTCCAATGGTATGTATATATATTATTCTTTCCTTAAATAGTTTTTTTTTTAATTTGAATTAAATTAATAATCCTATAGAGGAGAATATTCTGGAGATGAAAAGTCAAGGTAAATACCCCTATAGATAGTATGGGGATAGAACTTAATGACCACAGCTGGAACTGTATTCTTACTGTATCCCATGAAACCTTGAATATATAGAGGGTTCAGAGCTCTTGAATGATTTGGAAGGGTAGTTCAGAGTCAAGAATTATTGTACTTTCTCACAATGCTCCGAATAAGAGACTTGAATTTTCCCTGTCTCTAGTTTTTTATATGCTCTGTAAAGTTTAATACGGGTAGTCCATCATTTAGTGACCACAATTGGGACCGTCAACTTTTTTGCTAAGCAAAGTGGTTGCTACGTGGAAAATCACACAACTTCAGCTGTGCTTTCCAGCTCAAAGCTGACAATACTAAATGGTTTCACACCTTCGGCTTTTATTTGCTCCTAACTACTTCTCTGGCCTTTGGAATGCTCACCCTGACACTGAGATCATGAACAAGAAGGCAATTAATGTTTGTATTTATATTTATGCATATTTATATTTATTGGGAAGAAAGGATTACAAGAGAGTAAGCAGGTGCACGATGGAAAATACACCTTGAAAGCCATGCACTTGTGCTGGCAGCTGCAAGGGTGCTGTGCAAACAGGTTGGTGTATTTCCCATTGTGTGCCTTTTTATCCTGTCCTCTCCAGGTTTTCTGCTCTGTTAGGGGTAAGTGGATGGGTCAGACACAGGGGAGATTGCCTACACAAATCACTTGCTTTCCTTCCACACCTTGCAGAGTGGAGAGATTGGAGAGGAAGAGATTATAAAGAGAGTAAAGCACACAAAGCGGAATACACTGAAGTATTTAGCATGTTAGTGGCTGTCAGCCTCAGCACCTGGGTTTCAGTGAATATTCCTCATTGTGTGCCCGCTTACTCTCTTGTAATCTCTTCTCTCCAATCTCTGCTCTGCAAGAGATGGGAGAGAGAGAAATAACAGGTCAGGTGTAGACTCCAGTGCTGATTAATAGTGATCACATGATTGAATGACGGCACCGTAGTTGCTGAATGAGACAGTTTGTAAGGAAGGGCTACTTGTATACATATGAGAAATGCCTTTGTAAAAGACTTTTTAAATCACAGATTGTTTAATGTAGACAACTGTAACTGATAAATTACATCAGTTCAGATTATGCCTGGCTTTTAGGAATAAATGACAGCTGGAATTAGGAATTGGGTCAATATAGGATTTGAGAGCAATATTTCGCATAGATTCTGGTCCTATTTGTCTGAGCGCTTTTAGAAGATGCTGAATCCTTTCTCAGTTGATTACTGTGGTTTGGTTGTGGTCCCTCAGAGCTTTCTTTTGTCCTTGTGGCATTCAAAGGCCCCTGATTTTCAGATATATAAAGTTCTAGGGTTAGACACCATCACAATGCTTGTGATAACCAACCCTGTCTTTATCAGTGCTATCACTCACTGTATGAAAGCTATGATGAATGGAAGTGAGCTGATAAGCTGAGATTCAGTCAGGCCAATTGAAGGTGTTTGTCAGAAGACAGACTAATAGGCCAAAGATATTGCTTGTTCTGAAAGGAACTGAACTCTTCTGAGAAATTGGTTTTATAACTTCTTCATCAATTGTTCTTTATAGGCTATAGATTTGATGCTCTATTAAGGGAACCTTTGCTCTTTTTTAGCTGGTACCCATGTAGCACTGTTCCTAGACTCAGGGAAAACTTTCTATCATGATCCTTGTCTTAATATCTCCTGTTTAGACCACTATTGTGGATCCTACATGGTTCTGCCAATGAAGTTATAAATAATGTAAACTAAGGTAATAACTCAATTGCTGACAATATTACGTAAATCACACACCAATTCCATTGGCTTCCATTCTATTTCAATACATGCGGAAGATGCTAGTATAGGTTTTTCTATTACTTTAATTGTCTGCTTTTAAAAATGATTTATCCTTACTTTAGCTTTATTATATTTCATTTTAGCTTTATTATATTTCATTTAAATTTGTATGTCACCTTGAATCAAAAAGCAATACAATTATGAATAAAATGTTTTTGATTACAGGTTGATTGTCGCATTTTGAAACCAAGCATGAAGCAGAGACTTAACAAAACTGAAGAAGTAACAGATGTATCATCTTCAGAAGCAAAACTTCATATATAGTCATGATGTTGATCTTGTGGAAGCAGCTGTGACTATTGGGACTCCTATTATTATTTATTATTGCATTGTACAAAGACTTACAAATCTAACAGTTCTGAATTCTGCTAACAGAGTGTTTACACAAATTTTTTAAATTGCATTTTTTATCAGCTATAAATCTCTAAAAAAAATTTATATTTGTTTTATAATATTGGTTTCAAAGTATTAGTCAGATGACTAATGTGTAAAAAGATAGTAAAAAGAACATGTTATTTCCTTGATATATGGAATCATTTTAAATTTTCCTAACTGATTCTTATAGCATTTGCTTCCTCTTGTATATAAGTTGTGAACTTTCTGCAGTTGTGAATGGAGTGGAAGATTATGAACAAACATTGGAAAGTATATTGATATTTGACATTTATGATGCAAATATTACAAATGTGACTTCTTATTAACTCTGTAAATTTATCTTCTAAAATAGCTTTTTTTTACTGTATGTACAGACTTATACTTCTCCATAGCTTAAATGTATCAAGTTTCACAATTCTTGTGTGTTTGTCAAAGTTTATGCAGGGTTACTCTCATTAATAATTAGCCCCTTGTCTTGTAATGCCCAGATGCTAAATGTAAGGGAGTCATCTAAAATTAGTTCACACATCTCCACAAATAGCTAAATCAGCTTTGTCTGAGCTGGTTCAGAAGTATTAGGCAGCACTGGCTGCGAATCCCAAGACTTAAATGTTGCCTAGTGTAAATGTGTATATCATTTCTGCTGATATGCTCTTGTTTGTAGTTATTTGCAACTTTCTTCTGTATATAATATGACATTGTGTCAGATCCATATATCTGCCATTCTTCATGGAAGAAGAAGGGGGGGGGAATTGGTATAAGGAATCCTTTTTGATGTAACATGGATATATTAAATCTTATGTTGAATTTGGATAACCCATGATATACTATATGGAGGGACGGAAACCAGATGCCTGAAAATCTGTCACCTCTGAGAGAGACAGCCACAGGATGAAGAGACCGTAAAAATTCCTGCTAGGAGATGTCTTCTGGGAACCTCAAAAAAGATATTTCTCAGAAGAGGGAGGAGGGAATAAACATATTGGCTCTTTGTTTTACTAAATACACATCAAGAGAAGGGGAGGGGTTTTAAACTCCCTTATCTATTCCTGCATGCCTGAGGCATGTTAGATGCTGCTTTTAATCCCTACATGAATTGTCTCATCTCAATAAAAGATTCCTTTTGGTTTTCAGAAGTTCATTCTTGTAGATTGAATGGAAAAAGTTCTGTAGCCTGACACACTGTATTGTTCTCAGCAGTGATCCTTTTAACTGAATAATTCTGATAACAGGAATAAACCTAGCAGAAGATAATTGGTTTCCTTATCAAATATGTAGGTACTTCTTGATGGCAGTATATTGATTCATACTTCGCTATTGTATGTTGTTACAGTCTTCTTTCTTGGGTGGGAAATGCCTCTGCACTGATATTTGCAGAGATGTATAATGAAAAATTAGCAATTATTTGTAATTTGCATTGGGATGTTTCAACATTGATATCAGGTTATTACTAAATAATATGCTACAATTTAATCAGCACTGAACTAATATATTTAGGCACCTTCCTTAGAAGTTCAGTCTTTAATTTAAAGTGGCTTGTATGTAGCTTTATTTTTAAAAGTGCGCTCTGTCAAATGGTTATCTTTACTCGAAGGAAATATCTGAAATTAGTATATGATTTAGGAATTTATTCTGCTTAGTAGGCTAGTTTCTTATTTTCCAGAGTGATAACATGATATATATCAAATCTTCAGCACTTTTTTTTCTACCTATAGAAAAACTTGAATGTTCTTTCTTTCAGGAAAAGATGATGTTTAATTATTATTATTTTTTTAAAAGAACGGAATAATTATTGGATAAGTTGAAACGCAACATGTTAAACTCCTGCTTGGTTACATGTGTTGTGTCACTGATTTTTTTTTCTCACCGTATAATAATGATTTTCAAGACAAAGACATTCCAAGTTGCATATTGCAGTTTTGCATATGTATTCATTGTGGTTCAAATCTTAATAACACAACACAACAGAAATTGCCTGGTGTGATCTAAACTCAGAATTTAATTTTGTCTAAGTTCTCAATTATTACAACATTCAATATATAGGGAATGGATTCATAACTGGAAACTGAAACAATGATTTTTGTAGGATTCTGGCTTTGATGGTTTTTGTGAATAACATTTTGTATGCTTTTGGCTTAAACTTATTATGCACAATGAAGAGGATACAGGATGCGTTCACACCACTCGCCTGAAGTATTTATTTCCTTTAGACACCTTTTCAGAGTCTTTAGAGCAGTGCTGTCAAACTCCCGGGCTATGGGCTGGATGCATCACACGCTGCCCATGCCCAGTTTAGTGAAGGGGAAAAAAAATCCTGATATGTCATGTGATGCTGCTGTGACATCCCTGCCTTAGAGCAAGTAGCACATTTCCAGAAATTTGTTAGCTCATGCAAATAACCACTAGAGGGCAATAAGACACTACCTGCAAACAGTTGTGTCCTCTGTCTGTAGAGACCCCCTACTCAAAGCTGTTCATTCCCAGTTTCTAGGCCCACAGAGGTGTGCAGGTAATTTGGTTATATACAGTTAGCATTTAAGAGTTGTGGTGGACTTTTCTGCCTCAATATTAATCCTTCATTTCATTTCCTCTCCCAAGTCCTGATTGATGCTATTGCTCAGTTTAGATATCCATAAGTAGCTGCTGGTGGAATTTGCTTTGGGTCAAAGCGAACTTTCTACTTGTTCCTAACTGTATTGTGAGTCAGTTTTTCTACCTGAATTCTTTGCTCGGCATGCTTCCTGTCCTATCTCTATTCCCTTTAGTTTTTCCTATTGATACAAGTCTGTAGAATGAAATCTGGCCCATCCTGATGCATAATTAGCCTGTGCTTACAACTGCTAGGCATGCTATATGGAAAAAATATAGTTTGGTACACCTGTTAGTCCATAGGACTAAAGTAAATAATAACAGTACACCTGGAATAGAAGTACAGTGCTGCTCTTCAGACTTCTGTAGACATTAAATATGATTCATACATACAATTATACAGGTAGTCCTCAACGTATGACCACAAATGATCCCATAATTTCTGAGAGTTCCCCACAGTTAAGTGGATCACTGCAGTTGATAAACAACAAATTGTTAAGTGAATCTGATTTCCTTATTGACTTAGCTTGTCACACAATTGCAGGAGGGGATCCCATGATCCCAGGATACAGCGACTGTCATAAAATGAATGAATTGCCAAGCATGTGAATTTTGATCATGTGACCATAGGGATGTTGCAACGGTCGTGTAAAAAACAGTCATAACTCACTTTTTTCAGCACCATTGTAACTTTGAACGATCATTAAACAAACTTGAGGACTACCTGTTATAGGAAAGTGTAAAAAACTGGATACCTAATTTGAAATTTACTCATAGGTATAAAGCCCTCTGGAATCCTTGAAGTTGAAGGTCTTCACTGCTATAGGACCATGGTGGAGTGCAATTGTGTTGGAAGATTTCCCATGGCAATTTGCTATGTTCAATCTTTTGGTAGAAGGCAAGCTATACTTCGCACAAAGAGCATTTGGAAGGGATAAAAATTCTATATCTTGAAATACTAAGTTTAGGAAAGCACAAAGCAAGGGTATTTTTAAATGTAAGACATCACCTGCAGGCACATATGCACCACATTACTGGGGTTTTTATATGGCTTTTATATTGTTATTTCTTGAATGGTATTATTTAGTGTTTAATAAAAGTTTTTTTATTTGGTGTGAGCTGCCCAGAGTCCCATATTTGAGATGGAAGCTATATAAAATGGAACAATAAATTACTTGGTTTGATATAAAGAGTATTAATTCGTAAAAGTCTCAAATATCCCTTTAGCATCACTGCATAGCAGCCACAGCATTTCACACAAGCCTAGACTTGACTATAATACTAAGCCTTAAGATGGTTTTCCAGTGTGTCTGCGTATTTGCTTTAATACACCTGAACCCAACTTGGCCAACTAATTTGATCACATTACGTTCCACAAAGCATGTCCTTAAAATTGTGATATGCTGACAGTGGCAAATTGGCACAGGGTAATTATAGTTTATTATTACCCTGACTTAATTCTAGTTTGCTTTAGGTTTCTGTTGCTGCCATTCATAGGACTACAGCAAAAACATACCAAGCAACCAAAACCATGTTTATAGATTAATATGGTTTTTTTTGAGTCCCCTAGCTACCCTTCCTTTTCCTGTTCATCTCCTTGTTGACAAAAACCTCTGTTGCCTGCCAGCTTGCCTAGTTTGGTAGCAGCCTTTTGAAGTGAGAAAAGTCTTAAAGTGCCATTTACTTGCATGCAGAGATAAGTGTTAGTTTTTTTTAAATGTACGTTTATTTTGCACTTGTTATATGTTAGTCACTCATATTTGTAGTCATCCACCTTCATTCGTTCCTTACTAATTCTCAGCTCTAGCCTTATTTTATGATACATACAGTATTTTTAAGCCCATTACATGAAGCTTATATTTATCTGTCTCCTGACACGCGCCATTCTCCCTTCCATATAACAAACTTTTTTTTGACATTCAATTGTAGCAACTGACCTCACATTAGCCACTAACTTTCTATCAATATTTGCTTAACATTTTTCCTTCCAGCAATAAGTATTTGCTAAGCACTGCATTTATTCTCATGCATGGCTTTTAGATCACTTTTATTCCATTCAGTGACCAACCTTTCTTTCTATATGTGTACAAAAGCATTCCATAATTCCCACTTATTCCATTTATTATACTTTCTTGAAATCAAATGTCAAAAATGCAAAGGATTAAGGACAAGTTAATTAGGCCAAAGACTACAACAATAATATTAAAGTCTCCAGTGAGTAAAAATGAAGAGTATTGCAGGATATTAACCATAGTGTTTTTTTTGTTTTAAAAGCAGTTTTACTTATCTGGCAGCATTAACTAAAGCATCAATTTGTTGCCAAATAAGAAAATCATTAAATCCAATTATGTGAAATTTGGCAACCACTTGTAAGAGGCAACCATGCCTAATAATCATGTTCAGTTCTTGATAACAGCTACCAATATTAGTTGTTCCCTTTAAAGGAGAAAAGCCTCATTTTATTATTTTGGTATGAGTCACTCATAAGAAGCTATAATTTTTCCAAATAGAGCTCAATTTCAAATTGCATTTGATGAAAAGCAGGCTAAGAAATTATTTAAAAATACTGCATGACAGGAAGAAGCAATAGTCTTCTCTTGTTTTCCAGGTATATTGAAAGAGAAATCCTTGGAAGCTTGGAATTTCAAATAAAGGTTAAGGGTTCTTATTACATTTTGGTCTGCCAGTGTGTTTGGGCTGCTTATTTTGGGATGTATTCTACTTGCCTATATGGATTTATCTGCTGTCAGCAAAACCTTTTTGGACATAAGGTTTCACCACAAGTGGTGGCCCACAAAAAAAGAAAAAAGGGCCATGTTACGATTCGAGCCAACCTCACATAATTGCATCAGGATTCACACCTCTAATAATATATTTAGTTATGAGAAGGGGTGGGTTTTTACCGGTTCTGTCACCTCTGTAGAACTGGTAGCTCATAGAACCAGTTCTATGTCTGCTGATGTTTTTGCCCACCTGGGCTCTTACCTGATCTTTATTTCCTGAGTTTTCAACTTCAGCTGCTGAACGAGGCAGCTGCAGTTAGAACAGCAAGAAAAAAGGGTTGTTTCAAAGGCTACTTCTCTGCAGGCAGCTGATGATGACAATTTACAAGCACGTAGTTCGCAGCCTGCAGGGAAGCTTGTAAATCCCAAACAGGTAATTAACCCTGTCGTATCCCACCCCTGGTTATAAGTTTTTATCCCATCTTTATTACTTTATAAAGTAATAAGTAAAGTAAAGTGAAAGAAATTGAGCTAAATTTGCAAAGATTATTAAAAATTTATAAGTGATTCAAAGCAGCAAACATACACAACATTCCTTCTGTCTCCTATTTTCCCCACAGTAACATTTTTGTGAGGTGGATTGGATTAAAAAAAAAGTAATTGGGCTAAAGTCACCCAACTGGCTTTCATGCTTAAGAAAGACTAGAGCTCATAGCCTCCTGGTTTCTAGACCAGTACCTTAACCAAACTGACTGGCTAGTCCATCAAATATAAAGAGTGTGAAGTTATTTATGTAAGAGTGTTTAAAGCAGGGGTGTCAAACGCAAAGCCTGCAGACTGGACCCAGCCTGCGGGGTGCTTAAATCTGGCTCATGGGGCTGGCCTGGATATATCAAAGGACTGGCCCATAGTGCCTGCTGGCCAAAATGGGCCATGAAGGGGGGGTGTGGGCAGGCTTGCCCGGTCCATTTTTGGTTTCCACTGTCTCCTGTAGGATTCTTCTGGCCAAAAACAGACTTCTCGGAGGCCTCATGAGGGCCCTGCACAGCCTGTTTTCGGATGGCGAAGTGCTGCAGGAGGTCGTTCAGGCTGAAAACAGGACAGAAGGGGCCTACACATGTCCCCACATGCCCTGCTTTGGCTGACAGGGTGCTGCAGGAGGTGTCTGTCCCGTCTCCCCCCCCATTCCCCCCCACGCCAGCCGACAGAGAAGTACCGTATATACTCGAGTATAAGTCGACCCGAATATAAGCCGAGGCACCTAATTTTACCACAAAAAAACTGGGAAAACTTATTGACTCGAGTATAAGCCGAGGGTGGGAAATGCAGCAGCTACTGGTAAATTTCAAAAATAAAAATAGATACTAATAAAATTACATTAATTGAGGCATCAGTAGATTAAATGTTTTTGAATATTTATTTCAAAGAAAAACAGATTAATCAATTTGGGAAACGATCTCACTATCATGAAAGATTTAATTGATTCACTAACCCAAAAGAAGATGACGATGACAGTGGGAGGCAGGAGTCACTCTCTCCCTTGCAAGAAAAAAGCAAGAGCCGTTCTTATGATCTCTCCCTCTCTCTCTCTCTCCCCGTAATACAGTCAAGCCCTTTCCAGCACGCGCGATCTGCCGCCGCCGCTTTGCACCCTGCAAATGCAAAATCCTGGAGTTTTTGCATTTGCAAGGTGCAAAGTGGCGGGGGCGGATCCCGCGTGCTGGAAAGGGCTTGACTGTATTACGGGGGGGGAGAGAGAGAGAGAGAGAGATCATAAGAACGGCTCTTGCTTTTTTCTTGCAAGGGAGAGAGTAATTCCTGCCTCCCACTGTCATCGACATCTTCTTTTGGGTTAGTGAATCAATTAATTTGGGAAATGATCTCACTATTATGAAAGTCAGTGTTCTCTGCCAGTGGGGCATTTGAAAGAAAATGCCCCGCGGCATATCCACGTGCGTGTAAGGGGAATCAGAAATCCCCGCGTTCAATGCCTGGCACAGCAGAAGAGAAAATGCAGCTGTGAGCAAATACTAGGAAAACCTGATTGATCAGAAGGAAGGAGGCAAAAGAGGGAGGGGTGGTGGTGGACGGAGGTCCCATTGGTATTTGTGAAACACTTGGTCGGCAGCGCTTAAAGTCAACGTCCTTGCTCCCACCTACCCAAAGTCACGAAGTCCCCCAATTGCGCAGCCCAGAATCGCCCTCCCCTCGGGGCAGCAACGACGCCCAGTATTTCCCGAGATGAAGCTCCGCCGTGCAATGAAAGCGCCCTGGCTCTAGGCTCGTGGGTTCAGAAAACAACGCGAGGCGAGGTCGCTTCGGCTCCGCTCAGCTTCGTTTCCTAGCTGCTTTCAGTCCGTTCGGGAGGAGGGGGAGGAGGTGGTGGCGGCAGCTTGCGTTGTTTTCTGAGCTCTAGGCTCGCGGGTTCAGAAAACAATGCGAGGCGAGGTCGCTTTGGCTCCGCTCAGCTTCGTTTCCTAGCTGCTTTCAGTCCGTTCGGGAGGAGGGGGAGGAGGTGGTGGCGGCAGCTTGCATTGTTTTCTGAGCTCTAGGCTCAGAAGGGATCTGAAGGCTGGCTACAGGGAACCAAAAATTACAAAAGGATTACAGTACTGTTAAAGGAGAACAGATCCTTCAAAATAATGGAACAACACTATTTGTAGAACAAATTAAGATTTTTGGGGAATAATTTACTCAGAAGATTCTGTGTCATCATTTAAGATTCTGTGACACTATAGTGAGAAAATAGAAGAACAATAGATTTTATCAGATAAAACATCCTGATTTAAATATGAATTTGGAGTTTAAAAATGATTGAAGTATAAAAATGATATGGAAAAAGATATTAGACTTGAAAATGATTTTAAAAATAGCAGGATTTGAGTAATAGGGAAAATGACATCAAAATGGATTTACAAATGAAACCAGTTTGTGTTTTGATAATTAATAGGGACATATAATAACAAATCAGAAGAGTGACTTAGAAAGCCTTCTTACTGTGGATTTACAAGAGGAATGTGGAAAACTAAGAAAACTCTGACAAGAGACAAATTGCTCAAACTGTTCCAGGAAAAAGACAAAAGAGAAACTGATAAGAAATCAGCTTCTGAGACCTAACTAGATGGGATCAATACCAAGCTTTTTAAAAATGAAAAGAAGATTTCTAAAGTAATTCTGTTAGATAAAGATTAAAAATATATATGTTATAGTTTCTGGTAGCTATTAATGGGATTCCTTTTTCACCAGGATTTAGTCAATCGGTTTATTACAGAGACTACCAGGATTGTATGATGGTGCTTTGTTGCACTTGTATACAAACAGAAAGAGATTTCTTTTGCATTATTTCTGAGAGAAAATTACAAACTTGGATTATAAAATTCAATTTTTTGGATTAAGATTCAAATTTATGACAAATTGATTTATATGTTTTTTTGCAATTTGATTATGGATGAGGGATTATTTATGGGAAGAAAAGATTTTTTTCCTTTTCCTTAACTATTAGATAAGGTGTGGTTAGCCAAATTGTTTATATGCGACTGGAAGAAAAGTCATCTTTCATATATCTTCTCTCATTTTTCTGCTTTTAACACATATTTCTTCTTTTCTTCTTTTTGTACTTTTTATATTTATACAGTATAAATACAGTTTTTTTAAAGCTTTCTTTTGCAAACTTTAATAACCTTTTAAAAAGTCCATTCTATACTAACTCCTGGAAGATCTTCACCGAAGGACTCAATTTTGCTTCTAGGAGGAAATGCAGAAGAGCAGCAGTTTAGTGCTTCCTGTCATAACCCAATCTGGGAGTCTTTCAGTAAAAATACAAATGCAGGCTGATAGCAAGCTAGCAAATAAGCCCCAATGGAGAGCAAGAGGCCTCATTAATCAATACACAAAGTCACCAGAATTGGGAAGCCAGAAAGCAGGCCTCAGTTGTCAAAGTATGTTGTTCAGACAAATCTGTTCACTTCTCATACAGCAATTTTGCTAGCCTAACTAACACATTATCATCTGCGGCAGAGGTGGTATTTAGCAGGTTCTGACCAGTAATGGAGAACCAATAGCGGAAATTTTGAGTAGTTCGGTGAATCGACAAATACCACCTCTGACTGGAGATTTTACAGTACCCTTCCTCTGCCACCCCACCAAGCTATGCCCACAGAACCGGTAGTAAAAATTTTTTGAATCCCATCACTGATCTGCGGCGGCTAGTAGTCCTGATTTTGAGTAAATCTAAGCTAGACTCTGATTTGTGTGAGTATACGCTGGTGGTGTGGGGAAGTCTGAGATAGCAATCCAGAAAATCACCAGGAAATGTAGGTTTTGTTTTGGTGATACCGAAAGAGAATGCAAAGACCAAGCTAGCGGAGAGCATTGTGTATGGCTCATTGATTTACTGCATACAAATAAAACTAGGATTCTCTGCCAAATCATTCAGGTAGTCCTCGACTTACAACAGTTTGTTCAGTGACTGCTCAAAGTTACACAGCACTGAAAAAAGTGTCTTGTTATGACCATTTTTTACATTTACCACTATTGCAACACGCTCCAGTAATGTGATCAAAATTCAGATGATTAGCAACCAGTGATGGCATTCAACCAGTTCGCACCGGATTGGGCAACTCGGGAGCAAGAATTCGGTGTGGGTCGCTGAACCAGTAGTAAGTTCTGGCTGGCCACGCCCCTGACCCAGTCGCCCTCCCGCTTGATGCTCACTCACCCCGCCTGCCTGACGTTTGCCTAAGGTATTTCTTTTTTTCCTCTCCTGACAATCAGCTGTATATAGATCAGCTGTGCCAGGATTCCTCTTGCTGAGGCCCAGGAAGACAAAAAATGGCTCAGCCCCCCTTCCATTTTTTGCCTTCCTGAGCCTCAGAGGAGCCTTATGGGAGCAAAAACACCCCCCCCCCGAGGCTCTTCTGAGGCCAGGAAGGTCCCAAAATGGAGCTTGGAGGGGTACTGTGTGCCCCTCCTGTTGTGAATGCATAGGGCTTAATAAAGATATCTTGAGCTTGGAGTCAAGTGCAGGTTTCTGGCCCTGCACTTCTGATTGGCTGTTAATGGCAGGATCGGATTGGCCCGTTCCGGGTAATCCGATTGGCCATTAATGGAGCATTCTTATTGGTTAAGGGAGCTAGCGCCCCTAGATCGTTATTGGTTAAATAGTTATTGGGTTGCCTATATAAGGAGGGCTATAACTGCCATTGAGTTTGAGCAGTCACTATGTAAATAAAGAGCTGAAGTTCACCGTTCCAGAGGCTCGTCTCCATTCTTTCTCGCCCATGCTCCATACTTAACACTGGCGACGAGGATGGGATATGGAGACGTCAGAGCTGACTGAACTAAGAAGAAACACTGAGCACGTGGCTGATAGCGCTACACGATGGAACCATGTCCGGCGTCGTCGTACCACCCGCTCCGTTCGATCCAGTGCAAGAGGACTGGGAATCCTACATGGATCGTTTCAAAATGTTTTTGGAAATTAACAATTTAAAGGATGCCATAGCCGGGAAGAAACGGGCGGTATTCCTAACGCAATGGTCCAACTGTATTTAAGATGGCTAAAGCACTAGCCAAACCTACAGAAGTGAAGACAATGGACTGGGACGACCTCAAACCCCTACTAAGAGCTCATTACGCATGACCGTGCCCACGCTCGTGAGACGGCACGAGTTCTATCAGAGAAACCAGCAAAAAGGAGAAAGCGTCGCCGATTTCATAGCAGACCTCCGAAACCTGGGAGGCCTCTGCAGATTCGCCAATTTGGAAGAGGCACTGAGAGATCGAATAGTTCTGGGATTAGATGCAGCAGGTGTGCAGAGCAAGCTGATGGCGAAAGGCGACATCAGCCTTGCCGATGCCATCGCCAATACTACTGCAGCAGAAGCAACCAGGAAGTCGCCTGCACAATTACGTCGCAACCGCGCTCCGGTACACCAACCGACAAGCGAAATTTTACCCAAATCAGAAGGGCAGCTTTCAACGACACACCACGAGGACCTCTCTTCATCGTCAGACAGCAACGAAGAAGAGGTCCATCGACTGCGGTCCGACCGGGACCACCACCCGAAGTCCCTACGCCCTTGCACTGGCTGTGGAGCCAACCATGCCAGGTCTGAATGCAAATTCTGCGACGTGCTCTGCCATGAGTGCGGGAAGAGAGGCCACATCGGACAGGTCTGCCGAAGTTTACAAGGACCCGGCCAGGCCTCAAAAGGGGCTAACTATCGCCAACAGACAGGAAACCATCCTGTAAGGCGAGAGCCAGTAAACCACTCCTACAGAAACCGAGTTTTGAAGTGAGAAGACGCTCACCATACTATCACTATCGGTCATGCCTCTGCCTTGGATGCCAAGAAAATCTGAATTACAGTGGCCATCGAGAACCAGCCTAGCCACATGGAAGTCGACTCGGGATCGTCCCTCTCGATGGTGTCCTGGAAGACCCTCAAGCAACTCACCCCCATGATCCAGCGCCAAGACCTCCGTTCCCAAAAACTTATTCTTAAGGACTATCAAGGGAATCGAATCCCTGTTGTTGGTTCCTGCCGAGTCCGGGTCTCATTCAAGAAGCACACAGCGTACTTACCGCTGTGATTGACAAAGATCGGCCTAGTCTGCTAGGTCTCCAATGGTTCGCGCCACTTGGCATTGAAGTGGCAGGCATAAACTGAGTCAGCAGAAGTGACTGGGAGGAGGACCTCATCCATGAATTCAAGGACGTCTTCGTGGAAAATTTAGGTGAGTACAAGGGGACCCCAATATCGTTCAGCCTTAATCCAAAGATAGTTCCCATCCGCCTTAAGCCCCGTCAAGTTCTGTTTGCCTTAAAGCCGAAAATCAACGAACAACTCGATAAATTAATAGCACAGGGGTTGCTAGAACCTACCGATCACTCCCCCTGGGAGACCCCAATCGTAACACCAATTAAGCCGGATGGTTCAATCCGAATTTGTGGGGACTACCGGGCCACCCTGAACCATGCCCTACAGCAAAATGCATATCCGGTGCCGGTGGTGCAGCATCTCCTCCATTCCCTGGGGGACGGAAAAGTCTTCGCTAAATTAGACTTAGCTCAGGCATATCAGCAATTACCTGTTGATGAAAAGACGGCACAGGCACAAACGATTGTGATGCACCAAGGTGCCTTTAAATGTACCCAGCTCCAATTCGGAGTCAGTGTAGTCCCGGGAATTTTTCAGAGCCTTATGGAGAGGCTACTACAAGGGATTAAAGACGTGGTCCCCTACTTTGACGATGTATTAATTGCTGCACCTACAAAAAAAATCTTACGGGATCGTTTAAAGTTAGTCCTACAAAAATTCCAAGACGCCGGTCTTAAAGTGAAAAAGAATAAGTGTAAATTGTGTACAGATAGTGTCGAGTTTTTAGGGTACCTAATTGACAGTCAGGGTATTCACCCTACCGACAGTAAATTGAGAGCAATAAGAAACGCTCCCAGGCCTCGGAACAAGGCCGATCTCCAGGTGTTCCTAGGCCTCATCAACTTTTATAATGTATTTCTACCACAACTGTCGCTGAGCCGTTACATCGTTTGCTAGACAAGAAAGCAAATTGGTTATGGGGTCATAAAGAAGAACAGGCGTTCCGTAATGTAAAAAAACTACTGACTTCTGACTCTGTACTCATGCAGTACAATGAGACCTTGCCGTTAAATATCACATGTGATGCTTCGCCTTTCGGAGTGGGCGCCATTCTGAGCCATGTACTGCCTAATGGAAACGAAGCCCCTGTTGCATATTTTTCAAAGACACTTTCAAAAACTGAGTGAAATTATGGCCAAATCGATAAAGAAGCCCTCGCAATTGTATCGGCTGTTAAAAGATTTCAGTACTGAGAACCTTGCACGATGGCCACCCCAGTATCGTGCGGATGAAAGCCCTCGCACGAAGCTACGCATGGTGGCCAGGCATCGACAAGCAAATTGAAAATTGGGTTAAAGCTTGTCATAGATGCCAGGAAGTGAGCAGTGCCCCACCAAAAGCCAACCCTACTGAATGGGAGACACCACGGGGACCCTGGTCCCGTATTCACCTGGACTTTGCGGGGCCAACCGAAGGCCACACCTTTCTTCTAACCGTCGACGCCTACTCGAATTGGCTCGAGATTCACCACATGACGAACACAACCACTGAAGCGGTTATCAAAAAATTGGAAAGACTGCAACCCACGGATTACCAGACGTTCTGGTATCCGACAACGGGCCCCAATTTACCGTGCTGTCCTTCGAGCAGTACCTGGCTGACCGCAGCATCCGACATGCGCTCACCTCGCCTGCGCACCCTGTGACCAATGGCAGGGCTGAGCGCATGGTCCAATTTGTTAAGAAAACTTTGCAAAAATTAGACTATGATAACATCGACGACAAAATCAACCGAATCCTTTTTCTACAACACATCACACCTCATAGCGTCACCAACAAAACTCCCATCAAAAAGCTAATGGGACGAAAGCTCTGCTCCCACCTCGACCGGTTACACCCAGTTTATGAACCGGAAAAACCACTAGGATCCAGCGGCCGATGTCGTACCTTCCAGGTAGGCGATTTGGTATACGCTAAAAACCTATCGGGTGATCCGCTGCGGGTAGAGGCGACAGTAGTTCATGTAACCAGCCCAAGATCCTACCTTGTACAATGCCTTGACCATAGACTATGGAAACGCCATATCGATCAATTACGATCACGGCTCCGGTCGAGCATTTCTGAACTCCCTTATGACCAAACTGAGGGGGGGGGGAGATACGGAAGAAGACAAATTTCAATTAGACGAAAACCCGTTCAAAGGGAATGATGGCGGAATAGAGACACAGGAATTGGAACCAGAGAAGGGAATAGATTCACCTCAGGAAGTTGCCGAAGATATTGGTGACGATGGAAACGTGAACTCTGAACCAGAGGCAATCCCTTCGCCAAACAACGATCTACCTCAGTGAGATTGCAGCCAAATGCAAAACACACAGCGAAAATCAAATAGATTAATAAAGCAACCGTCCTACCTAAAGGACTATGTAACTGCGCCCTGTAAACAGAAGCCAGGGGGAAGGGGTGTTGTGAATGCATAGGGCTTAATAAAGATATCTTGAGCTTGGAGTCAAGTGCAGGGTTCTGGCCCTGCACTTCTGATTGGCTGTTAATGGCAGGATCGGATTGGCCCGTTCCGGGAAATCCGATTGGCCATTAACGGAGCGTTCTTATTGGTTAAGGGAGCTAGCGCTCCTCGATCATTATTGGTTAAATAGTTATTGGGTTGCCTATATAAGGAGGGCTATAACTGCCATTGAGTTTGAGCAGTCACTATGTAAATAAAGAGCTGAAGTTCACCGTTCCAGAGGCTCGTCTCCATTCTTTCTCGCCCATGCTCCAAACTTAACACCTCCTATGCTGTTTTTTCTTCTTCTTGAGCCTCAGAGGAGCCTTAGGGGAGCAAAAACGCCCCCCCCAGGCTCCTCTGAGGCCCAGAAGTCCCCAAAAACAGGTGGGGGGGCTGCAAAAGCCACGCCCACCCAGTCACATGGCCATGGCCACCAAGTTACACCCACAGAACTGGTAGTAAAAAATTTTGAATCCCACCACTGTTGGCAACTGACTCATATTTATGACAGTGCCCCTGAGGGTCATGTTTGGCGACCTTCTGACAAGCAAAGTCAATGGAGAAGCCAGATTCACTTAACAACCATATTACTAATTTAACAAGTGCAGCCATTCACTTGCCAGCTGCGGCAAGAAAGCTTGTAAAATGGGGCAAAACTCATTTAACAAATGTCTCACTTAGCAACATAAAGTTTGTGGCTCAATTGTGGTCATAAATTGAGGACTATCTGTAGTTAAGGCTGAAATGGGAACGAGATTGTTCTTGAAGTCAGTGGTGGGTGGTTCCAGCAGAAAAACGGTCATGCGTTCCTTCCGTTCATTCGAAAAGGCATCTTACTTTTTTTCAGATTTGCTTACAAGTTTCATTGCAAAGCCATGAGGCAGCAAGCAGAATTCACAGCAAATGGTGACAAAGTTAGCACCAAGCAAATGCAGCACCAGATCGATGGAATAGATGAAGGTATCTGAATACTGAAAAAAAAAATCAGGAGGTATCTGGTAGCAAATTTTAATACAGATTTGTTAGCCATAAAAAGCGCTACCAAACTTACTTTTTTGACACTACAGACCAACAAAGTATCTTCCTATGAGGCCTGAAAAGTGTCCATCTTGCTTGCTTAATTGCTAGAGGCAGCCTATGACAATAAAATAATACATAAGTACCAGTTCTTAAAGGATGAAAAGGCATTTTGCAAAGTATCATTCACAAAGTTTATAAGAACAGCAACTATTAGACAAAAGGAAAAAAAACATACTTTCACTGTTCATCTGTATGCTCGGTTCAGGATGTGGCTTATGCAATAGACATTAGAAAACAAACTTACATTTCAGCATTAGGTTGAAGTGTAGCCAGGTTCTTTCAGCTTAATGGATAATACTTACATCCATGACAATTGAATCTTGATCCCACTGATGTCAATCATCATTTATTTTTGTTTGCTCAGAAGTGCATGTTATATTATCAAACCTTTTTGTTTGGCAAAAATGCTGGCAGAGAATATTTAATAGCCAATTTAAACATTTTCTTTTCATTCAACTTTTCTGAATAGAAAATATAGGGATTGTGCTGCTGATACAGTACAACAAAAACAAAATGTTCTACCACTTTTTCGCCTTGAGGTAGCCCTGCTTGTGGTAATCACAAAATTTTTAATCATGGGCTCTGCTCAAATCCATGTTGAACAGGGAATTCAAGTACTTCATGCATGGCATAACAGGATAAAACTGTTCACAATGATTCTATAAAGTCAGCTTCTCGAAATTAAAACCCTTCAAACGTGTGGACTTCTATGCAAATATGAAGGTTTTGTAAGTCATAATTCTTCTGAGACAAAAAAATGCAAGGACCGAATAAAATCTGAGAAATGTATGTACTGTATGTATGTATGTATGTATGTATGTATGTATGTATGTATGTTTGTATGTATGTACATATGTATGTATGTATGTGTATGACCCATTACCTCACTGGAGCTATTTTGAGCTTGGAGGGAGTAGTGTTAAGAACCTGCATTTGGATGACATGTATTAGCTGAGTAAAACAAGGCTAGAGCTTTTAAAAATCATAATCATGTCATGACAATGTAAGGAATGGTCCACAGCACTTGAAATAAAAACAGTCTGTTGAATAACAATTATGGAATGATGTGAAAATGGTTACAGTAAATATTGAGAATGTTGGTAACAGATTATTTTATTCCACAAATTTGTATTTAATTTTTTGTTAAATCTTCAGAAAAGCCACAAGGATACTATTATAAATAAAAGAATGAAAATACTGCTGAAATCCAATCAATTCATTTTTGCCCTATTGTGCTAAATATCTCTGCTAGTTTTGACAGAGTGAATCCTGCTGTCCCTGCCTATATTAAGCTCCTTTCTACAAGCCCCCCAAATAGTTTGATCAATGCTTCCATCAATTGGAAGTATTTTCTCAGCCTAAGTTCTCAATTCAACTCAGGACTCAGTGATACATTCTTTTTGCTTCACCATTTTGTGACTTAATAGTCTTCTAATTTGACCACCAACTTCTTTCTACATTATGTTTAAAAATATAATGGTAGCATTTCTAGGTGGTGGCTGCATTCACATAACATTTCTCAATCATATCATAGCGTAGATTAACTTTTTAACTGAGCACGTTTGTATCTACGGCTGGAAACTTGAGGAACTAAAACAGATAATCTTCACACTTTGCCCAGTGAACTAGTCTTAAGGAGGTTGCTTGAAAACTGTAAAAGGGATAGAAGTTTAAGCATTTCAGAGTTAGATATTAGAGAATGTGTGAGAACAATCAGGATTCTAATAAAGGAGAATATTTGTAGCTCAGGGTTGAAATGAGGGGTCCTTGGTGCTCTCTGAGCTTGGTTGCTTTCTTAGTTTGGGTAACAAAACAAGAAAACAACCAAATTGAGCAAGAAAACAACCAAGTTCAGTGAACACCAAGGAGTTCTCAATCAGGATTCTATTGGGTAAGGATATGTTATATGTTTGGTTTGTCTGCCAGTCTAGTTGTCCCTGGGTATTTTTCATGCTGACTGGGGCTGGTAGACAATAGAATTCAACAACTCTTGGGAATCACCCCCCTCATCTTTTACTAAAGATGTACACACTCAAACATTGTTCTTTTATGATTTCCCAATATTGTGTTACTGCTAAAATGAGTTTTGTACTAGCAAGTAAGAGGGACCAATAGCCTTACTCTATAATATCCAAATGGAATGTTATTCTTCATTTGACTTGCAAACATATGACTTAGACTTTTATTTGACTTACTATGCAACTACCTGTTTTGCATTCTATTCCAACTATATATGATATTTCATTATGATTGGTATTGTTTCTCTTCAATACAAAACAGAGTTAAAATCTGCCATTGTTATGCCACTTCTTTGATACATTAGGAAAGCTGGGCTCAGTTGCTTTCCTGTTCAAAGTTAATTTATCAAGAAATCTCCCTTCTTTGTAGCGTTGCTGTATTCTTTGAAAAGGATATCCATGTAATTAGCAATAACATAAAAAATAATGTGTAAAGTATAATGAATCAAAAATACCAAGATTTTGTTAGGAAAAAAAACCATGCTACTAAACAATGCATATACTTTTTGCATATGTTAATTTGGAGAATACATTTGCTTGTTTAGAAGTAGCCCATGTGCATTTTGTTGGATATGAACATAATGAAATGTGAACTGATAATTTGCAGGAGAACTGACCTATCCAAAATCATCTCTAGTTCTATTGAATAAAGTCAGCTCCTTATTTGATGTTTCTCCACCTCTAATCCCATCCCTCTGTTATAGGCACACAAAGGCATTCCTAAAACAGTCATTTAGCCATCAAGTTGACCTGTCAGTCTATTAAAAATCTATTAAGTTGCGGAAATAGGCTTTAACTTTAATGCGTTTAACTGACTTTTTATTTTTTTCATTACATCTTAAATTCTGCCTTGTGTACCATTTTGATAGAAAGACAGACTATAAACCTAATCAACAAGCAAAGTCAAAAATCCCTGAAAAACTGGATAATTCTTTAGCGATTTACAGGCGTGTTTCTTTAGCGAATAGCGTGTTTCTGCAGATTTTGATTGGTAACATTGTTTGGTTTCGAAAGACATCCTGAACTTCAAAGTGAGTCAATAATACAGGGCTGAATTATGTTTTGAGCTTCAATTCTCATAACAAAACTGGGTGTAGGCAAGAGACTGTGAGAAGTATCATTCAAATTACTGCGGAGTCCAAGACTGCCTATTCTGGCCTTAACGGATAGAGTAGTGTATCTCAGTTTATGACAAAAAAGAACTGGACACCCTTTGGGGTAAATATAATTCTGAGTAAAACTGTGTAAGAATATGGCTCTGTGGATATCTTTCAACATATATAATAATAATCTTGGAGATTTTTTAACAAACCCCCTTGATATGATGCAATCCTTGGCTACTTCAAGGTCCAATTTCATTTGGTCAGTTTGGCATTAGCATTTTTACATAAAACAAAGTTTATAGATTTATCCATTGAAGTTTTTAAAAAATGACAAAAATTGTGCTGAATTGCATCTTCATTAATTACTGGAACTCATGCCCACAAATGAATGCAAATCAAACCTGCAAACAAACAAAAACAAACAAACAAAAACCTCCAGCAGATATTGATCATGTAATCCTTGGCTGAGCTAATGAAAACAGGCCATAAGACTTTCAGTAGCCATCAGAAAGTTAAAGTACTGAATGCTGGAACTTGAAGGCCTTTATCTGCAAACAAATGAAAGTATATTAATATTTACAAATACTAAAACTAACAGTATTTTGTTCACAGTGCCATTGCTTATACAGGTAGCTTTCCCATGATACTTGCATTTTGGCATGAGAATATATATATATATTTCATTATATATGTATATATAATGAAAAACATACAAGTGCGAATATAAACAGGCCACAGATACAGCCATCAAAAGAGACATCTGGGAATATTTAAACTGTACAGTTCTTCCCTTTTGATTTGAGAGGAAACACTGTTCTTGCGGTGAGAATGTCAGTCTTTTATCTAAAGTGGCTTAAAATGATCAATGGGTACCACTATGAAAAAAATCATTGTATACACAGAATAACCTTACTTCAAGGTTCTTTAAATGCCTTTTCCAGTGCATCAAATACAAAAATTATAAAAGACGTTAGTCAGTTAAAACTTCTCTCTGTGTGGCCAAATGTCTTCTGAGTTCTGATGATGCTGGTGGTGAGTTTTAATGTGCAGCCCAGCTGCCAATTGACTGTACATTACTCCAAGCCTTTATTCAACACCTGTCTCAATATCACACAAAGTTAATGCAACTTGATAAGCCAAAATGCACTGGTCTTTCCTGTGTCCTCCACTACTCCTATGAGTTGGTTCCTGCTTATCAGTCCAGCTTCATTATCTTACTGCAAGCTTGAGATCAGAGGTGACGAATGGCTTCAGATATTAAGATGAAGAAGGAAGATTTGGTGGCACTTCAGGATCAAACCTACAAATAATGTAGGTTTTCCCAATAGGAGGTTACTTCAGGTTCAGTTTTCCTCCAGCTCTCTTGATTCTCTGTCTTGATGATGGGCCAACAGACCTGTAGGATTTTGTTGTGATACCACCTCTATGGGGTTTCTCCTTCATTAAAAGTCTGCTCTTCGTTTTCAGCAATTTGGAGTGAGTGGTCAATGGTGATGCCATGTTGCTTAGGAAGCAATCTCTTCCACTTGGTCTTGTTTCTTCTCAGATGGTTCAGCATGTTTTCAGATAAATGAGTGTTCCCAGTAAAGTTGGCCCATTCTTCAAAGAGTGGCTCCACAATATAGGTCATGAAGCCTGGAGAAAAACATAAGGCAAGTTACCTCAGCAGTTTAGTTGATCACTAAATACCCTTTTCTGCTAAGCCAACATTCTACTCTGAAAAAGGGGTGGCCTACCATAGCTTCAAGATTGCATTATTTGGGTGTTCTTAATTAATACAAAATTAATTAATATTTAACTTACTACAAAATTATTTTGGCTTTTCTTTTGCAAATACATTGCCCTCACACTGCTCTACACCTGCTGGAATGTAATGCTATTTGAACTGATCTGATGGTATGGCGCCTGGTTATTTGAGGGACTGACTATCTCCCATAACTAGTGGAACATTAACCATTAATCAGTGGATCAGGTTGCCTGATTCAGAAGTTGTGGGTGTGCTCTGACCCAAACCCTTTTCCAATAAGACAAACAATAACTAAAGGAAACAGAAACCTTTTAATTAATCTTACAAATCCCTGGTTAAAAGGCTGCTGCAAACTAATTAACTTTGGTAAACACAAACCTTGCCAAAACTGTGTGAGACTGCCAAAAATCACAGATAAGAAATATTTCACAACACAAGAGTCTTCAAATACCAACTTAAGATACTGTAATGTCCACAAGGCTGAGTTTCAAAACGTCTTTGCTTCCTGCAAAGAATGTTCGCTTCGCTTCACAGCTGGCTTTTATCTTCTTGAAGGAGGGGTCATTACCTTGTAGCCTTACTGATGAGTCACCCATGCTGTTGCAGCTGCTCTTCCTGCAAGCAATCCTGCGCACACTCGTCCTTGACACAGGCTCCTCTGGAACCTCCTCATCGCTGCTGCCAGCCCCCACAATCTCTGAAGTCAGCAGTTCACTCCCTAATGGTTCTGGCCCCTCATCTGAGTTCTCACTCTCCTCAGTCATCCGTACCTGCTGTTGGCTAACCACAACACGGTGCTTCATCATTGGAAGAAGACACTTGACAGCCACTTCTCCAAAATGGTCCCCTGCTTGAGGTTGGATTAGAAGACCTCCAAGATCCCTTCCAGCTCTATTCTGATTGAACATCTCCCTGGCCAATTTGATCCTGCAGGGTTGGTGCATTCTGAGGTCCTTTGATTAAACAATGTCAGGATCTCAAAAATGTTCCTTTTTAGCACTGCCTACCCTTTGAAATAAATTTCTCCCAAGATCTGGATGGCCCCCACTCTACTATTGTTTAGAAGAACTCCTTACTCAGGCCTTCAGTATTGGAAAGTAGGACTCCCTGTTTCCTTGTGCTTGCTAGTCTTTTTTTAAAAATTTCATTGTAATTTGATTATTGTAAGCTGCCCAGAGTCATTGAGAGGCATTATTATTATTATTATTTGAAGTATAGTCAGCCAGATGTTTAGACTGGAAATGTCATTTTATTATTATTATTCACTATCACCTTTGTCATAAGAACTTATTTATTAATTCAGGAAGTCTTATGGCTATTTTACTAATTAAATAATTAAAATAATACTAAATGTGGAGATGGAAGACGACAGAAATACCCTTAAAGGAGAAATGGATCGTGAAGATGGCAAAGCTTGAAGAAATGGCTAAAATGACTTGTTTGATAAAGGAGAGAACAATAATTACTTTTATAAAAAACTGGAAACCCTTTAGAGGCTTTTTATGAAAATAGGCAAAAATAAATTGGTAATTTGGTGATTTATTAAAAGGCTTGTTTATGGGGAGAAAAGAACCACAATATGTCATTTGGGAGGATAGAGACGGTAATTACTACATAACTGCTGTAAAGAAGATTGGAAGTCGTTTATTTTACATATCTTTCTCTTTTGTTATTTCTCACTTTTTCTTTTGTGTTTTCAGAACTCCCTCTTCTCCTTTTCATTTGAAGTTACTGAGTTTTCTAATCGTATGTAAGATCTTCTTTTAATACAAGTCATATTTTAAAAAAACTCTAATTGCATTTTCGGAATGACTACTACTATGTGTAATGAGATGTACCTAAGACCATACCATGACACACATTTCCATAGCTGGGCTGAGAAGGGTTCCAGACAGGGGTGGGATTCAAATTTTTAATAACCAGTTCTGTGGGCATGGTTTAGGCAGTGGGCGTGGCTTGGTGGTCATGTGACTGGCTGGGTGTGGCCAACTCAACAGCACTCACATCGAGGCACCATCTCCTTGCCTGGCCTCTCATGACTGTGGGGATGTTGCAACAATCATAAGTGTGAAAAATGGTCATAAGTCACTTTTTTCAGTGCCATTATAACTTTGAATGGTCACTCCACACAAGCAAAGTACCAGCAAAGGAGGGGAAAAAAACTCCAGAGAGGTTCCTGAGACAGGAAGTCAAGTCCTGCCAAGAATGCAATAAGGGTTAACGGAGAGGCAGTTTCTGTAAGCCACATCAGAATGTTTCCTTCCTGCCTTCCTTACAGGATTAGGCCAGTAATTTCTTCTAACAACCGGCTCTCCAAACTGCTTAGAATGTTAACAACCAGTTCTAGAGAATAGGTGCGAACTGATAGAATCCCAGCCCTGGTTCCAGATGGATAAAAGGAGAGGTAAAAGAGTAAGGGGATTCTTTGCCAGCAAAATCATTGCTGCTGCTTAAGTTGCCACTGGCCATAATTCCCGTGGGCATTTAGCTCCTTTTGTTAAACTTGTCTTTCCTGTCTATTACAGTGATTGTCACAAATGACTTAGCACAGCAGTCAATTCATCTTGGCATCCAAAGTCCCCATAATTGTTGACCCATTAGTAGCTAAGATTTAGTCTGATTCACTATTATTAGCAATGATAGATTAGAAAATGTTTGGCCTTTGCTTTTGAGCTTAAGCGTTCAACTTAAAAACACGGTGTCCTTGAATTACAACCAGTCCTCTTCCACTTTTTTTTCAAGTCAATGGGGAAGTCAGATTCACTTAGCAACTGTGCTACTAACTTAACAACTGCAGTGATCCACATAACAACTGTGGCCAGATAGGTTGTAAAATGGACAAAACTCACAAGCAGTTTAGCTTTATATCCCAAAGGATTATAAAACATATTTTATCTGTCTGCCAAATAGTTTTTCCTGGAATAGAAAAATTATGGTACCTACTAGGCTAATGATGCATGGTATACTCACCAATTTGTATACTAGGTATTGTGTCTTTCTTCTGATTACAAAGAGGACTTACTTCCAAGTCAAATTTCTGCTCCAGATCACCTATCAGAAAGGATGATTAAATTTTGACACCATAAATGTTTTTGTGTGTAGAGCTCTAATAATTCAGTCTACTGGTTAAGGCACTAGGCTAGTAAGTGGGAGATCATGAGTTCTAGTTCTGCCTTAAATATGAAAGCCAGCTGGATGTCCTTGGGCCAATCCCTTTCTCTCAGACCACCTTCACAGGAACCCCAGGAACTTGTGGGGAAAATAGGAGAAGGAAGATATGTTAGATATCTTCACCGCCTTGAATTATTTGTAAAAATTAATAAAGGCAGAATACACATAAATAAATACAAATTTAATAATTTATATCTAATCTGTCTGAATGCTGCAAATCTTAAAAGGAAAATAATGGTATCCATCTGACATTCATATTCATATACTGCTTTTACAATTCACGTTGCACATCTCTGTTACCAAATCATGCAAAGCAAAGATATAGAACTCCTTTCTTGCACAAATTATTTTATGGTCATTTGTGGTACTTAAGTGATGTGCTGGAAACATTTGTATAGGTAGGGTACAGTAGTTGTATTAATATTTCATTACTTTATTGGTAGACATTTGTAAGTTATTTTATCTTATTAAACTGCAAATTTTGTATTCTTTCCTGGAGATGTCTATTTAATACAGCGGTCTCAAACTTGCGGCCCGCAGGACAATATCCTGTGGCCCCCACATGATATGAAAGTATAATATTAGTGCGGCCCGCAGGGGGAATGGACCTCTGAAGGAAGTCCCGCCTGCCGTTCCTCGTCGTGGCTTCTTCTCCACCCTGAACTTTAACAAGTCCAAGTACAGGTCCAGACTTACTGATGATCATCTTCAAGCCATACTGAGAGTATCAAGTGCTTCCTCTCTCAAGCCAAATGTGGCTCAGATATGTGAGAGGAAGCGTTGTCAAGTCTCTGGCAGCAAGGAGTAAGCTGGAGAAGCCATGTTCTGAGGAACTGTTCATGATCTTCATTCAATGTTCCATTCATGTATTCAGGACAGTTCATGTATTGGAGAATTCATTAACTGTTGATGACATTTGAGGATATTTTTTTAACAACGTTTTTTGTGGAATCCCTTATGCGGCCCAGCCTCACCCAGACTCTGCCTCCAGCAGCCCCCAGGTAAATTGAGTTTGAGACCCCTGATTTAATATAAGACAGGGGTGTCAAACTCACGGCATCATGGCATCGTCACATGATGTATTGGGACTTTTCCTCCCTTCACTAAATTGCGCGTGGGCATGGCCAGCGCGTGGGCATGGCCAGCGCATGGGCATGGCCCTCGGGCTGGGAGTTTGACATCCCTGATCTAAGATATGTACCACAATGTGTTACTTGCTATCATTCCTTTCATACACCTTTTATATGCATTGTAGTTATCAGTAGCTTTGGGTGGTCAGAAGCATAATGTGTAACATAAACCTTCCCTAACTTTATGCTCCACACATTTACAAGATTCCAACACCCAAAATTCCCAGTCAGAGGGCCACATTCATAGATTATGATCCCAATGCAGCTGAAGGGTACCTGATTAGGATAACCTGCACAAGATGTTTTCTTTCTGATGGAAACTAGAAAATTCCTGCAAATGGATTTTCTTTTGGGATGGAACGGTGAGGGGAGATGAAAATGTTGAGAGTTCTACATGTAGGTCAAGCCAGGCCCTTAATCCCTTCAGGGGAATTCTGGGTGTTGAAATCCACAATCTTAAAAGTTACCAAGTTTGAAGGACTCTGGTGCTAATTCATCATCTTTTGGTATTATTAAAAAGACTAGTGAACACAACTGTTCAAGGTTTATCAAGGCAATTAAACAACTATGGTTGTATTAATCACTTACTTTCTTTTTCTTGTTTTAAAAAAGAAGGCATTTATTTAAGAAGGTTGCATTTTCCCCTGGTTTTTTTTTTTAGCAACTTCAAATAAGATGACTAGTCACTGCCACTTCATATTAAAATTATGATTCAGAAACACAGGGCCAAGGTGAAAATATATCAGATTGCTGACCTTGCCTGTAGAATTCCTCACAAACTCGCTCACTCCACTGTTTGCTCAACTCCCAGAGCCGGCAAGGATTGCAAATGTCTGCGCACTTAAGTGCAATCTGAAAATAAAAGACATCCGTGATGCATTAAGACATATAATACTCAAGAGATTTTCAAAATTTATTGGCCGTTGCAAGTTTTATGTTGTACTACAAAAGACACTCAGAGGGGGAATTATTCCATAATACCAATCAAAATGAAAAAGATTAATAACAATTAAAACTACAGAAAAGCAATAAATTCAATATATACTGAATAACTTACAGTTCTAATTATAACACTGTAAACCTGCACACTTTATAAATGCAAATATACTCTGATGCTGGATAACATTCTATATACTAATAGCAAATTAACTTTTTAAAGCATAGCTTGAGGAAACCCCACAGTCTGTATATTATGAAGAAATATGTGAAGGATAAAAAAAAATCAAGTTAAAATATGCTTTAGGGACACAATTCTAATTAACAGTTGCGGGGGAGGAAATGAAATGACATCCTGGAACAAGGTATAGCTAATTGTCTGGAATGCTGGATTTTTGCTGCAGAGGTATCTTAGCACTAATATAAATCATTTTGGAATGTTTTATTTTGTTATATGTAACTATTATCAAATCGGTTAACATCAATTAACAATGGTTGAGGCTGCCAGAAGAGCAAGAACCAGAACTTTGTATCTCCCTTGACACCCGAAGAACATAAAAGAGGAAGTTAAGAAAAAAAATCAAATCATCTAATTGTGCTTATTCCACTGAATTGCGGTTTCATTTAATTTGCTAGTAATTCCCTCAACAGCAAAGTTTGTGAAAGAGACTTGGTTGAGAGTGAGTGGCTGAAGACATCCTGTGAACTTCTCTGGCGAAGAGTTGACTGGACAGAACTGGCCCCATCGGTGAAGAGAGGGAATAATGCTTCCTTGCAGGAGAAATAGAAAAAGCAATAGCACTTAGACTTATATACCACTCCATTGTTCTGACCCAAACCCTTTCTCAATAAAACAAACACAAACCAAAGGGAACAGAAACCTTTTAATGATTCTTACGAATCCCTGGTGAAAAGGCTGCTGAAATTTGATAAGCACAAGCCTCACCAAAACTGTGCGAGACTGCCAAGAATAACAGATAAGAAATATTTCACAACACAAGAGTCTTCAAATACCAACTTAAGATACTGCGATGTCCATGAGGCTGAGTTTTAAAACATTTTTGCTTCCTACAAAGAACATTCTCTTCACAACTGGCTTTTATCTTCTTGAAGGAGAGGCCATTACCTTGTAGCCTTAGTCCTGAGTCGCCTGTGCTGCTGCAGCTGCTCTTTCCTGCGAGCAACCCTGCGCGCACACGCACTTGGCACAGGCTCCTTGAGAACCTCCTCATTGCTGCTGCCAGCCCCCACAATCTCTGAAGGCAGCAGTCCACTCCCTATGGTCCTGGCCCCTCATCTGAGTCCTCACTCTCCTCAGCCGTCCGCACCTGCTGCTGGATAACCACAACATCCATAATACTTTATTTGTGATTACAAATGTCACCATATTGCCCCCAATCTGGATCCTCATTTTACTGACCTCAGAAGGATGGAAGCCAGAGTCAACCTTGAGCCTGTCAGGGTTGAACTCCAGACTGTGGGCAGAATTAGCCTGTAATCCTGCATTCTAACCATTGCGGTGGTTTTAAGTTGACATCTATCTGGAAACAGAAGACATCTTCTAATCTAGATGTGCTTCCTTGGTTTAGCACTCCATACAAACTAAATTTGGGCATAATCCCAAATTCAAACAGATTTGGCTGTATCACTGCCAGCCAAGCCATATGTAGCTCCTGCCCTGATTGAATTAACATACTCAAAATATTTGGGGATGTCTTTTAAGAGTGCTTTAATTTCATTTTCATTTTACAAGAAGTTCTTGCTTGCCTCATTTAGCAGCCTTTCGAAGTTACAACAGACCTGAAAAAGTAACCTTACTACTTGTCCTCACACTTAAGTCCTTTGTAGCATCCCTGTAGTCACAGGATTGCTGATCTGGTGCTTTGCAGCAGGCTGGCAATTATGACTGTTGCAGTGTCCTGCAACCATGCTTGCATGCTTCACAATTAAGTTATCTGATAAGCAAGTCAGTAGTAAAATTGCATATTTTGACCATGTGATGTCTCGCTTAACTATTGCAGATTATTTGCTTAATGACCACAGCGGGACTGAGTTTATAAGCCCATTGTGGTCCTGTGTTGTCTTACTTAACGACCATATCGCTAGCAATGGAGTTGCTTGTCCCAATCATGGTCACTAAGCAAGGAGTATCTATATTGTGAGAATAAAGTACTGGATATCTGAATGACTCAAGTAGCTGGATTAATTCAGTGCCTCAGGCATCTCTCCTGTCCAGATGACCATGATGATGGTGTTGGTGGTGTGTGTGTGTGTGTTTCTATATACCTATATCTATCTATCTCTATATCTATAACTATCTATCTCTATAACTCTCTCCTTCTCCCTCCCTCCCTCCCTCCCTCTCTCTCTCTCTCTCTCACACACACACACACACACACACAAACACACACATGTTGACAAGGCTTCTTTATTCACTTTCCGTATTCAATTTGTTGTGGCCGTGTCATGTAAAAGGCAACTGAGATTAAATATAGCCAGTATATCAAAATCATGAATGAAATGAAGAAAGTGGGCAGGGAGAAATTTTCCTCTCATCTTGAAAAAAATAAGAGCGGGGATCAGCCAACAAAGCTGTCTGGGTCAAGGGTTTAGAGTATAAGAATGCATTTCCTCACACATCATTAACCTTCCAGAATTCATAACCACAACTGCAGTAAATTTGGATGGCAACTAGACACATAGGAAACATGGAATTTGGGTGGCATTTTGATAAATTTATGGAGAAAGTATCTCTCAAGAGCTATAAATCTTCAACAGCTAATGTTGCTCTAGGGTTGAGAACAACTTGGCCCCAAATACCAACTGGAGGGGAGCAATGGTGGAAGAGGGATTTATCTCAATTTTCTGTATTTGAACACCCTAGAGTCATTTTCTTAGTTATTATAAAAAAACAAATGCTTGGCTTAACCAACTGAGCCTTTGTATATTCTTGTGCTGTTTTCACCTAATAGCATAAAGTGTAAATTGGATGAAAGTGAGTAACTCAATGAATGCTACAAAATAATGCCAGCGCAGAAACTTGGTACCACTACCTCTTTGCTTCATGTCTCCTCTGCTATGGACCCCCAGAGAAAACACCTACTTTTAAACAGAAAACCTTCAACATTTACCTGGAGTATAAAATGCCTGTCTGAAGCATCCTCTAATTTCAAGTCTTGGTTTTTTAGATGAGCCTTCAGCTGGGTCAAAAATTCGTTCTGCCTGTTGATATCTGTTGCCAAGATCAGGGAGCCAAGCTGTTGTTCAATGTCATGACTACAGGATAATAAAAGAATAAAAAATAAAATAAAAGAAGCTGTTATTAATAGATGTCATTTCCCCATTGTTAGGGTAATGCCTCCTCTTATTAAATGGCCACCAGGGTGGCTGCTGGGAGGAACAACAGCATCAAAATGGCAGGCATAATTGGAGTGAGCCAAGCCCTGCCCATTTTTGCATATGTCTGTGGTGTAAAACACATGGTTAAAAGGGGTGGAGCTTCAATTGCCTAGCTGTGTTCACCATTTTGATGCCATTGTGTACATCCCTGAAGAGCTGCATTTCATCTAAGACTTATGATTAGGACTGTGCAATGGAAAATGCTTCAGAAACTGAATGTATCACCTTCCCTGCAGCTCATTAAAACAGCTACACCTTTCTCCATAATCTCACAGCCCTTTCTCATAGCACTGGTATAAATCTCACCAGAGTCTTCCCAAAGTTTCCTCCAATTTGAATGAGGCAGCAAGAGTGATGCTGAACAGTATTCCATACACATGCCTTAACCATGACGGTCCATGAGAGTTCACAATTTTTGCTACACAGAGATTTTGAATGTGGAGAAGGAAAATGTCTAAGATTGGTATAGGGATTGCCCTTAGAACAACTGAGTAACGCCAATCAAATTGGGAAATTTCCAAATTGTAATATATATTTTTTCCAGTCAAATGTGATTGGGAAGCATGCATGTATGCACACAGATGTGCACGCATCAACATACAAACCACATCCACACGGATCACACAGGGATTACAAACCATATTATATTTGCAAAAGTGGATCTTTTCAAAGATTTTGAATCTGGTGCTTTTATAGTGTTCTAGGGCAAATGAATAGATAGGTAGATGAATAAATGGATGGACTCACAAGTCAGGACAGGCAAAACCCAAATAAACTCACCATTCATTTGCACACCTGTTCATCCTATAAAGTGCACTGTAAAAACATTGTATTCAAAAAAGTTATGGGAATACACATGAGACGAGCCCATTTCCCAGACTCCTATGCTCACCTCTCTTCTTTTGGCAGATGTGCAAGGAGTCTTGATTCTCGAAGCATGCCTATTGTAGACCTCCAGTGATGGTTTTCTAATACAGAGACATTCTGGAAAAGGGAGAAAAAAAAAATCACTATACTGAAATGGATGCAATTTTAATAAAAAGAATAGGTGTATTTTTAAAAAGGACTAAGTATGCATTTCATTCGATGTTGAGTAAGGCAGTGAGGTTGTCCAGTGAGATTGCCTTGTCTTTATTCACAGGGCAAAAATATTTTTGCATCTTTTTTCTTTACTTCTCTCTATAAGCCCTGACATTTCAAAGACTTTGCAGCCAGGCCTTAGATCATCCCAGCTGTATGCCTAGCATTTGGCTGTGCCTTGTCAGAAAGATGAGTTTCTCACAAGATAATCTCATCATTATTCTGCACTAGCCTTGGTACTTGTGGCCCTGTCTGTTCCTTTATCTTTGGGTTCAAGGACTGTCCAAATTGTTACATAGCTGACATCTCAGAGAAGGGAAGGAAAAATGGGGGTGGGGAGTAGGATCTCAAGCTTTTAAAAAAGAGTATGCAGCTCTCCTTTCATTTCTGTAATGAGATAATTATAAAACTGGGATTCTGTTATAACCCATTCACACCTATTGACTGAGTTCCTTGGATGTATTTTGCAACTGAAAGCCAAGTAAATTCCATTAGTGTCATATGCCAAGATAGGAGGGCCAGCTAGGCTTGGGGATATCCAAATTCCAATTCCAACCACTGAGATCCCTAAGTTTAGCAGACATTATCTCATCATTCAAGCCTACTTCATGAATTGTTGCGAAGACAAACATGTATTTATAGGGAAGGAGAGAGAAGTGCTTGGAGAAAATATTGTCTAGGAATTCAATAAGTAAAGTGTTACTAAATTATGGACAACAGAGATTTTTGTCTGGCAAGATTCTATGCCAGCCAGATAACACGAGTTGGATCCAGAGGCCACCTGGGCGGAGAACTGTTAAAAAAACTATTAAATCATAAATAATGACCTGTACCACTATAATTCTTTAACTAAGTATTAGAAACTTATAAAGCTAACAAAGTTTACTTGAACGCAACCTGTGACACTGTTTATTAAAGAACACTATGGAAGACTCATCTTAAGTCTCAAATATGTATTCAACTGCAACATTTGTTTTGGGAGAAAATTCATGTAATCTTTGGCACCATTTCCAAATTATTTTTCTCCCTGATTTTAGGCTATAAAATATATGGTTCTTCCAATATATATTTGAAATCGGTGCTCTCTGTCTGCCTTTAATTTTAATTTCTGAAAATTTTGAACAGAAAGTCTGACCCTTGAAACTCAAAATTAATTATGACATTAAGCAATATTGTGCCATTTTTCTTAGTTCACAGCAGTAGTGGGATTCAATTTTTTTTACTACTGGTTCTGTGGGCATGGCTCAGTGGACATGGCAGGGGAAGGATACTGTAAAATCTCCAGTCAGAGATGGTATTTGCTACTCAAAATTTCCGCTACCGGTTCTCTAGAACTGGTCAGAACATGATGAATACCACCTCTGGTTCACAGTACATAGCATAAGGAGTACCTATTCTTCAAGTCTATCTTTGCAGCTATTAACTTTTTTTAAACAGGCACAATTTGCCTCCTTATCATATTCTGCACTTTTTTCACATCACTGTAGAATTATAAATCTACTGTTTCATCTGATAAAAGTAGGAATAAAAGTAGAATTTTAGAAAGTTCTATTTCCTACCAATACTATCCATATATATGGGGAGTAAATGAGTTGTGTGAATCGTTTCTGTTGGCAGCAATGACCACTTCTCACAGGTGTATATCTTGAAAATAGTTCTGCAATAACTGAAAAGTTGAGGTGATCATGGTAAAAAGGAGTAACCAGCAACCTCTAATACTGTACAGTTCTAATAAAGGTGATTTGGGGGAAAAAACAATAATTGATGCCAATAGTTATTCCCACCTGATATAAACCGGCAAGATGATGTTTAGTTTTTATCAAAAATGGCTGGTTGACTCCGGGATGATCTACATCATGTGCTGCAGCAGCCAGTAATCCAAGCATAACATCCAGAGGGGTGAGGAAGTTAGCAAGCTAGAGCATGTAAAAAGGGGTTCAGAGTTAAAGGCGATTGTATTTTTACAATATGTATTTTTACATATTACAATTTCCATAGATTGTAATCTCATGCACTGTGTTAAACTTTATTCAGGTTTTGTTGAATAACATATTGGACCTAATTCATATACAATGTTAAGTCATTAATGTTGGTTCTTAAACCACTGGTTCCCTCATCACACTAAGCTATGGCTTGTTTCCATTTAAGTTAGTTGAACAAGCCATAGTGGCCATAATTTACGTATCACATTAATTCACGTATCACATTAATTTAAACCCAAGCAACCATTATGGCTCTTTGTAAAGCCATTTTTCAAGAAACTATAATGCTTTCCACTTTATACCTTCACTCCCTATTATTCAACTTTAGCAAAAAACATGAATTGCCATTTTTCAAGGGAACTATTAAATAGTGGTATGAAAGTTATATGTCAATATCTTTTTTTTTGGGGGGGGGGGGAAGCATGCTGCCAAAGCCTGACGGAGATATGACTACCAGTATAATTTTAGCAGGCACTTTGATGCGGCAACTGATACAGACGTAATGGTGCACAAAATGTGTGAACAATTAGCAGAGCTCATCAGAAAAATCTGGATGCAGTCACAACCATACCATCAAAATCCTGCCCTCCCCTTTAGTGCATTATATATGATGCTTCAATCACATACTCCCATTTGCCTTCCAGAGTTTTTTCCTGTCTACTTCTTCTCCCCAGTTCCCTTCCTCTGGGGAACACCTCTGGGATACTAAGTTACAACCAATGTTAAAAACAAGAACAACACACCACTTTTGACTACTAAAGAAAACCAATGCCTTCTCTGTTGCAGCCCTTACTCTCTGGAACAGCATTGCTCCCATTCTGAGAGAACAGAATAACGGGGTTGGAAGGGATCTTGGAAATCCAAGCTCCTGCTCATGCAGGAAACGCTATACCATTTCAGACAAATGATTGTCCACTTTCTTTTTAAAAACCTCCAGTGACTGAGGAGCCACAAGTTCTGGAGGCAAGCCATTCTACCAGCTAATTGTTCTCACTGTCTGGAAATTTCTCCTCAGCTCTAGATTGCTTCTTGCCCTGCCTTCTGGTGCTTTGGTAAATAGGTTGACCTTCTCTTTTTGGGGGCAGCCTCTCAAATATTGGAAAACTGCTATCATGTCACCCCTGATCCTTCTTTTCACTAGACCCAACTGAAAAGTCCTGCAATTGTCCTTCATATGTTTAGCCCCTTAATCATCCTTGCTGTTCTTTTCTCCACTTTCTAGAGCAAGGGTCTTTAAACTTGGCAAGTTTAAGACTTGTGGATTTCAATTCCCAGAATTCCTGAGCTAACATGACTGGAGGAGGAATTCTGAGAGTTGAAGTCCACAAGTCTTAATGCTGTCAAATTAGAAGACCCCTGTTCTAGAGTCTCAAGATTTTTTTTTAAAAAAACTGTGGCAATCAAAACTGGATGCAGTATTCCAAGTGCGGTCTTACCAAGGCATTATAAAGCATTATAAATACTTCATGTTAACTTAATTCTATTCCTCTGTTAATGCAACCTAG
This sequence comes from Hydrophis major, assembly GCA_033807585.1. Taxonomy (NCBI): domain Eukaryota; kingdom Metazoa; phylum Chordata; class Lepidosauria; order Squamata; family Elapidae; genus Hydrophis; species Hydrophis major. Next base: position 321,453,801 of record CM066328.1, on the reverse strand, counting down.
GATTGCATTGACTTTTTGGGTGGCTGAAGCATACTGCTGACTCATATTTATGTGACTGTCCTGCAGTTACTGCTATTGAGCCAAGTACCACTTATTTTATATCTGCACATTTTGGCTTTCTTGCCTGAGTGTACGTAAGTGCACCAGCATGCCTACCGTCCCTGTCTTACTGTCCCCATTTATCTGTATTTACTCCCTTTGTTCTTGTTTATATTCATACTTATATTTGTTATCTTGTACATGTTTGACAAACAAACAAACAAAAATATTCTGGGGTGTTGGCTATTCCTGCTGGCTTGTTATTGTCTGCAAATCTGATGACTTCCCTTTAAATTCCTTCATCAAAATCATTTATGAAGAAATTGAAGAGTACTGGGCCTAAGATAGAATCTTGGGGTACTCCACTGCTTCAGCAAGGACCTTCTGCTTATTTGTTAAATTTGTTTGCAGCCCATCTTGCCTTGAGTGGCTTATACCATTAAAACAGAAAAAAAATGATAAAAATGTAAACATAACAATACAATGAAACATAAAAAAATAAGATTAAGAATAAGGTTCCTGAAAGCTCTGAAAATCTGGCTTGGGGTTGAAGTTTATTGTTTGACGAGGGACCTTGTTTTGTTTTATTTGATTTTTGCTGTTCATAAGTTTATTTTAGTCTGGGCTGCCTGATTTGATGTTTATATGTGTTTTTAATGTTCTTTTCTACTTTTATATGCCCCCAGAGTCGGGAAGACAATAAATTCAAATAAATAAGCAAATAAATAAATCAGAGTCTTAGACTAGATACAGTGTGTAACTTTGGGAAACAAGCAATGATATTTTAATTCAGGCATCTATTCTGTGAAATTCAATTTGTGGTTTTGGGGAGGCAGTGGCTAGAAAGTAGCATTTTGTTTTATAATATTTATTGAAAAAAGTGCTGTATTTGTATTATGTGCATAAAAAAGCACATGTACTCAGGACAGATGTAAAAGAAAAGGATTGGGGGAATTGAATAATCTGAAAAAAATGCAATTTTCCAAAACTGCTGTAGCTTTTTTCATTTCTGTTGGGAATAAATACAATTTTTTTTTCCATTTTCTATTTTCCTCTTTTATTTCCACTGAGCCTTTTCACCTACAATTACATTACCTTGTTGACCACTGGGTTGTATTATCTTTCAAGTATCAGGGGAAAAGACAAAAGGTTGTATCTAAGTTGCAAGCAGCTGTATAGTATAACAAGTTTTGAATGTTTCAGATATTTTATGTGACCAATGATATCTCAGGTGAAGAATGTTAGTAATGTTTAAAGTATACTGGGGATTCTGCTTATCTTGCTAATGGCAATGGGAAATACCATGGAGAATAGTATATTTAAAAAGAGAATCAATAGAGGAAAGAGTGCCATCACCACCCTTTTTTTTTTTTTTTGCAGGTCTTCTCTGTTAATTATTTTTTTAAAGTTTCTGTCCCAGTATGTTGAACTTCAGGTAAGTGAGAAAAATATCTCAAAGCACATTTGCAGGAATGAATTAGGTACAAAGAACTCTTAAACACGTCTCTTTTCTCTTCAGCCTGTTAATCTCTTTTCCAATAATTTGCTTTTTTAGCAAATGCGGATTGGCATTATTCATCTACTGCTTTAATGGCCCAGTTTGACTGTAATATTAAACTCTGTATTATGGTCATGAACTGGCATAAATTTTACACTTGTAGGCTTTCCATTTGCCTTTTGTTTCTCTTAGCATTTCTGCAAAAAGGAATCTGGAAGCATCTATTTCCAACTGTAAACAAATCAGACTTCATTTATCTGAAATCAGGAAATGCTGGTTAGTTTCAAGTTTTCAAAACACTGACAAAAGACCCAAGACCAAACACTGTCAAATTTTTCTGGACTGTTAATACACTTTCTCCCAAACTACTTTGGGCCAAAAAATGTTTAGAATTGCCTAAATCCCACAAAACTTGTACCAGACCATTAACTTCTCTCCAACTTGGGTGAGAGCTTATCAGATTTTTTTTAATGAGAACTCAGGGTTTATTTGTTTTTTTGGCTTCCTGATGAAAGATCTTCTAATTTAAAAAAAAAAAAATCTCACAAAACATTGGACAATTTTTCAAAACATTGATGGGCTGGGCTGTCTCTTGGAGAAGAACCTATTCACCCATAATGTCACCCTTCTGGATAAATTATATTTTTAAGATTGGTTTGAACGGCTGCATCCTTTTTGGTTCTGTATGTTCCATACCTTAGGTGGAATGAGCATTGGAGATTCCATTGGCAGTTTTTACTGATATAAGTACACTTGTGGAACACTTTTGTTTTCTCAGTAAAATGAGTTCATTGCTGTGTGGTCTATGGAAATTCTCAGCTAAGCTTGTGTGGTTACCTTGGCCTCTTTTAAGTAGCAGTGCATAGCTTGCGTGACATCAGCAGCATGGACAGCATTGTGATATGGGTTTTGGCTGTGATAATCTTCCTGCACCATACCTGGAAGCAACAGAAGAGAAGTTAACTTTTTCCTCGATCTTTGAGTATCTGTGTGATTCAAATGCTTTTCGAAATTTTGGGCTGATAGTTAAAACTTAAACTGGAGCTCTTTCTAAAATTGCAGTAGCTTATCATTCCTTTGGTTAAAAAGAAAATCTATACCATAGAAAAGATTTGTTTCTAAATCACTTTTTATTGCTTTTAATGAAAGCAATAAAATTCAGAAGAAAAAATAAATATCTTAGGAGGGAAAAGTAAGGAGGACAATCTACAATGGTATTATTGTTGTTGGGGCTTTTTTTGTAAATTTTATTTGAGTTTTCACAAAGAGAAAAAAAAATACAAATAAAACATCTTTTTTGAAAGCAGCATAATCCCAGGTTACATTTCTTCGTACAGACACAAATTCAGGTTCATGCTCATTTTTATATTCTATTCCATATCTTATTACTATTTTACATTTTCTGCATAGCTTCTCCCCTCTTTTAATTTTCTCAATTTTATTTTAATTATCTCATCACAATTCAAATAATTGTATTTATATTTTTTGTCTGTCCTGTTTCAATTATCTATTATCTTTTCTCATTAAACAAAATTTCTCCTGTAGTTATTGATTGGAGTATGATGCCTTTATATCTCTTCCCTAAAGTTGTAACATTCAATATAATACATAACTTCCATTCGGATTCTGCTTGGTACATTCTTAAAATACACACTGTATTCTTAAAAAAAGAAAAAATTATAAATGTATATAATTAAAACAACATTCCATTCCAATTCAATTCTATCATTAATATTAATATTCATTAAAATCTTAACATCTTTAACATTACTTTTCAATTAAATATCATACTTCTATGGGAACAATTATAAGCTTTCCATAGTTAATTCCCCCCCCTTTCACTTATATTTTATAAAACATTAACTAATTAAAATGTTCCCGTTCCTTCCTAATTCAAATTTCTCATTTATTTTATTTCACTTATTTTATTCACAAACATTTCACTAAATTACACTAACTATTTTATCCCTCATTTTAATCATACATTATTTCCAATTTTCTAAAGTTATTTCTATTACTAATATTACAATACAATCTTATGTACCTTTACAGAATCCCTTTTTCAGTTAGATTTTCACCCATTATCCCTGTTTCTCTATATCTTGCTCCGGTCCTTTGTAACTTCTTTTTCTTTCCTTCTCCCCTCTCTTCTTCTCTCTCCCCTTTTTACCCCCTTATCTCTCTACCTCTTATTTCTCTCTTCTGTATTCCCCTTTTCTGTTGCTTTCCAGTATTATATTTATTTTTTGAATTATTTTTCTTTTCTTTGATTTTTTTTTCAGTCTTAAATTCTCCATTCTCTTTCCCCCCTTTCCTTTTTCTTCCCCACATAAAATTGTTTGTTCATTAAAGATGGCTTCTACTTTGTCCCAGTCTTCTTGTTTTACAGACGTTTCTTGTTGTTTCTCATAGTTCCAAATCTCTATTTCTAAGAATTGAAAAATGAAGCCAAAAGAACCCTTCCCTTCTTGTGCATCTTCTTTGTACTTTTTAAGTTCCATTTTCAATTCATCCAAAAGTTGTGCCATTGTATAAATTTTTAAACAACCACCCGATTGATTTTAGTCATTCAAATATAATAACCAAAAGTCCAAAGATCACCAAATAATCCAAATACACACAAGCTGTTTCTTTTTTGCTCTTTTTTTTCACTTTCTCTTCATGGGGTTACTATTTAGTTGCAAAGTTTCAGTTAAAATGTATTTTTTAGAAGTCTTGTTGAAGTTTTACTGTAGATTCTTTTTAATTCCAGGCAGTCTCCTCCCTCTTCCAGATCCTGCCCTTATTCTTTTTCTCTCCCTTCCTGCTTATGAAAAAGAAAAATTTTAATGTCCAGAAATCTTTATTATCCCTTTGGCATTTTGTTTTATTTTCAGCTTAATTGCCTATTGATGTCAAAACGGATTTTTCCAATTTCTTATTTAAGTCTCTTAGTTGTCAGTATAGGGAAGGGAAAAAAAGCCAAACCTTTCCCTTTTCACTTTCCTTTGCTGCTTCCAACTCTTCTTTGGGAGCAATGTCATTTTTTGTAAGTTTAAATTCTAGGATACCTTAGTTGTTGCTTTTACAATTTAACCTCGTCAGCTAAAACTTTCACTTCTTATCTTCCTCCTGCACATTCTTTTCCAGTGGAGTTCTCCTTTGTGGTGGCCATTTCTGATCACCGCTGCAACTGCCTTCGGGAAAGGGAGTAATGGCCAGCTGAGGAGGAGAGGTGCGACTCTCCTCAACCCTGCTGGCAGTCTCCCCCTTCTTCACCACCTCTACGGGGTGGCTTAGCCCTGAAATCAGCCAGCTCGGGGCGCTCCAGTGGCAAGTCCAGGCAGAAACTGTGCACGATCGTGGATTTCTGTCTGTCGCCGAAGCCCTTCAAACCGGAAGTCCCCAATGGTATTATTGTTATTGTTGTTGTTGTTGTTATTGTTATTGCTCAAGGCTGATTTTCTCTATGGATCAAGGTGGTGGCTTAGCAGTCTTAGATCCCAAACCCGGGTAGCAGTCACATTATTTATTCTTCTGAAAAAGCAGTACTGCCTATTTCAGTTGGTGTATGGGAGGACAAACTACACAGGAACCTTGTGAATTTGATTAAGATGCCAGTGTTGTTTAGGATCATTATTAGGATCATAGGTTGTAGTCATAGTATCATAAACAGAAACTGGGCATAGTCTGACCAATCTCTTTTCTAAATTACTCTTTGTATGTCAAGTAAAACCTCCATGATGGTACATAGACATGTACCCTGAACTATAAAACCACACTTTTGAAGAAACGTAAACTTTCTTTCCTAACGTCCTAATATTACTCAGATGTTTGCATCATATTCCCTTAATTTCTGTATGCACATGAATAACAGAGTTGGAAGGAGGTCTTTGACTCCAACCTCCCGCTCGAGCAGGAAATCCTATGCCATTTCAGACAAATCATGATCCATTTTTTTTCTTAAAACCCTCCAGTATTGGAGCACCCGCTATCTCTGGAGGCAAGTCGTTCCACTGATTAATTGTTCTGACTGTCTAATTTCTCATTAGTTCTAGGTTGGTTCTCTCCTTGACTATTTTCAACATGATTCATGATAATTTCAACAACATTCATGTTGAATCTGAGTAAGAGATGATGTATTTTCTGTGTAAAAAGCACACTCCTGTATGTTGAGCATACATTCACCTCCTACACAATTGTTCTGGATTATTCCAGCAGGAATAGTGGTATGCCTGTGAGATTCCCCTCACACCCCATTCTAACCCTAACGTTCAAAAGCTTCTTTCCATATTTAGGGTTCACCTCTGAAATCCCACCATTGAAGTGGTGCGATTCAAAAATTTTTACTACCAGTTCTGTGGGTGTGACTTGGTGGGCATGGCAGGGGAAGGATACTGTAAAATCTCCAATCAGAGGTTGCATTTGCCGGTTCTCCGAACTACTCAAAATTTCTGCTATTGGTTCTCCAGAACTGGTCAGAACCTGCTGAATACCACCTCTACACCATTGGTATATTATGAGAAGAAACCTGCCAATTGGTCAGACCTTCTGGGCACCAGACTTGAAGAAGTCTTCAGAGAAAATGAATCAGAAATTGGAATGGAAGCCTTGAAAGAAGAGATTAAGAAAAGCGGCACCACAAAGAAGATAGCTAAATCTTATTCTCAATCTTCATGGACTGTAGGGCAAGAATAATCGTCCTCAGTTACAGGAAGGCAGATTATAGGTAAACATTAGGAAAATGTTCCTATGAGTAAAAGCAGTTTGACAGTGGTAGCATTTACTTAGGAAAGTAATGACTACCCTTAACAGAACATACATCATCACATGGGAATACCTTGATATCAAAGTAATTAGTAGACAAACAAATTTACATCCCTTATTCAATTTGATGTTGGAATGGCTTTATAGCCATATAAATGAATCTAAATGACTAGAGGAAGATTGTTTTAAATTGATACATGGCAAAATCATTACTGTAGTGTGGCAAAGAAAAGATCACACACTTTGGTTTAGATTTTACTTTTTCAGACTAGCACTTTCAGACTTCTTAAACTGTTTGGGTTTTCTAGTCCTGTAATAGTCATGTTTCAGCTGGAATATTGGCAACGAGATTCTTTTACTCTTTTGGCTCTTGTTAGCAACAGAAGTGAGAATTCTACCACTTTGCTGTTAAACTTTGATTGGGCCAAATAGTTGTTCAATTTCGCTTCACAGAGAAGTGATAAATAAACTGTTGCACTAACCTGGCATTTAGGAAGAATGTATTTTATAAACCTTTTCTCACATAAGAAAAATAAAAGTAAAGGTGGGACAAATGGAACTGGGGAAAATGACCATGAGCACAGACACAACCTAGGGATAGCCATGAAGTCAAAATGAAGCAGGAAAAATTGTGTTGCCAAAATAATAAAAAGCAAAATAATAAAAAGCAAAAGGCCAGTCAGAATCTATGGAACTGCAGCAGTACACAAATTGGATGGATGGACAAATGGAGATAGGCAGGTAGGTAGGTAGGTAGGTAGGTAGGTAGGTAGAGAGATGCTAAATAGATAGAGAGATAGATGATAGATAAATAGATAGAAGGATAAATAGGCCATGTGAATTTCTTGATCAGCTAAAGAACTGAAAAATCTGCAATGTACCAAGCAGCGATTGAACCATCAAAACAATTTTCTTTCCAGAGATCTTCTCCACTTTAAGTCAGTTTGTGCCTGCCAGAACTTATACATTTATTTTTATTATTATGCTTTTTATTGGATGGATTAACATTAGTATTTTTTATTGCATGGATTGATTGCATAGTAATGCAATTGTTGCCATTATGTCAAGATAGTATTACTTTAATTTTTGTTTTTTACTAGGGAAGTTTTAACTGTCATTTTATATTGAATGTTTTAATTATTAATCTAAATTGCCATGAATTATTGGCAGATTCAGTGCTACATAAATATAAAATTAAATAGATAGTAAAAGAAGGGCAGCTCTTACCCTTGACCACATTATCAACCAACACAGAAGTGTGCTAGTTCATATCCATTAAAAAAAAATATTGGGAAAAGGAGTAAATCAATCTTTGAAACCGAAGTAACTAAAGATAATTGGATGTGGATTGATGATGAGGAGAAATCAATATTATGACACAATGACATAAAAAAAAAAAAGGTTACTGGATCATGTTTTTGCTGAAGTTTGGGAGGTAAGAAGTTGAGTTCTATGTTCAGTTTGGGTTGAGATAATTTGTTTAGATTTGAAGAGGCTTTTTGACAAACCAAGTCAAGTGGAGAAAGTCAGAGAGCAGGAAAAGGGAGACAATGAAATATATACTATGAGATCATGAGGCAAACTCCAAGCAAATATGGAAAGGGTAAGGTTCACATTCTGACATCATAATGCACATTTCATCCATGGACACCACTGCCATTTGTACCAAATAAGTATAGTTCCAGGAGCCATCAAAGGAAATAGGGAAGATGGGGTGCAGAAAGCACTGCCTTCCCAATTTGTCCATACCTAACTTCAGAAATTCCAAACCTATGGTCTTTAAAGAGATAGCATCAACACTGGCAACTGATGAAAGAATGTACTTACCTAAAAATCTGTATAATGTAACCATATCTAACTGGAAATGATGAATAAGCCCATGTATATTAAAAAGGTGGCACAACAAGGTTACCAGGCTGTTTCCTGAAAGAACAAAAAGGGCATATCAAGTATTAATTGCATTTATTATACCATGAAGTAGATAGAATGCAGGTTCTGTAACTAGAAATCTTCCCAGTAGTTTTTGATTATCTAAACAAGTAGTGGCCTAAGGTTATTGGGACAAGACAAATTCCCAGCTAGCATGGCAGCTAAAGGCATTTCCAGAACTTCTGGAGGGCTGATAGCAAGAACATCCTTCTACTGGCCCAACATTGGCTATGAAATAAGGGTATTTCTTATATTTGCCTCATGGACAGATGAATATAGGTAGTCCTCAAGTTACAACCATGATTGGGACCAAATTTCTATTGTTAAGCAAGTGATAGTTAACTGAGTTGCTTCCGATTTTACAACCTTTTTTGCTATGTTGTTAAGAAAATCACTGCAGTTGATAAATGAATGTAGGTTGCCATTGACTTTGCTTGTTGAGAGATGGTTGGGAAGGTCTCTTCAACCATCTCAGGTCTCTTCACCTCAGGTCTCTTCAACCATCATAAATATGCACATGCTGGTTGCCAAGTGCCCAAATTTTGATCACATGACCATGGGGATACTATGATGGTCATAAGGATGCGGACTAGTCATAAGCCCAAATTTTGATCAGGTGACTGAGGGGATGCTGTGATGGGCATAAGTGCGGGGACCAGTCATAAATCGCTCTTTTTCAGTGCCTTATAAACAGTTCACCAAATGAATGGTTGTAAGTCAAGGATGACCTACATATTTTTTGTGATTGGAAGAACATGTCCAGGAGTTTTCAGTGATGTCCAAACATCTTATTCTTTTCACACTGATTTTTTGCTGAAGACTGCCTATGCTTCATGGACGTTCCAGGTATTAACAGAAGATACTGGGTATGTACTAAGATTAATTTTTTGCTCTCAGGGAACCACAGACTGACTGAGTTCATGGCGCTATTCAGCCACTGCTCATTGTGCCGGAAAGATGGGCTACAAGTCAGCAGGCTGCCTGTTATGCAGTATAACTGTTATTATCACATTTCTTCTGAGAGAGAAAGACAGTAGGCTGCATATTGAATGAAAGCCAAAAGTCACATCAAAGGCTGAGCTGCAGAAAGAATCTTGTACCCTTATGGTCAGAGCAATGCATTTTAAAAAAAATTTTTTTTTTTAATTCATCCAGGATACTTTGAGAAAAAGGAAGAGATAAGCGTAACCCTGAATTTTATAGGCCTTTTTTTTTTGGCAGGGACAAAAAAAAGTACCACTTATGAAAGTATGAGGGGAGGAATTCTGGCCCCAGTCTTTCTCCTGACATCATAGCCTAAAGGCTGAGTTTAATCAGCTGATTTTAAAGTTATATTTAAAGTCAAATTACTAATAAATCAAAAATTGTTTTGCTTTAAAAATAACAAATACTATCAGTAGGAGCAAGATGGTTGTTTTTAGCAGGATCTGTGTGATAAAGAGAGAGAATTGAGGCCTGGCATATACTGAAACAAAAAATTAGTAGACTAAAAGTGTCAATGACAACAAGAAAAGATATGCATGTGTTGTGAACTTGCACAAATCTCTACAGACTTTTGATATCAAATGGACAATTCAGGTATCTTTTCTTGTCCTTTTATTTCTTTTTTGTCCACAGTTAGAGTTGGTACCAGGGGTGGGATCCGACCAGCATAACAGGAGCGCATGCATGTATGTCAAATGTGCGTTGCGAGCGCATGAGCACTATCAGCTCCGGCAAGCGTTTACCTTCTCCAGCTGCCGAGCAAAGCAGCTGAAGAGGAAAACGCATTCGCTAAGGACAGCCTAGAGCCCAGGCAGGTGGGCGGGACAAACAGCAGACCAAAACCTTATCCCAGCAAACCGGTTCAGTGTCAGCTGCTCTTTGGAGCTACCGGTTCTATAGAACCGGACCGAACTGGTAGAATCCTACCCCTGGTTGGTATCTTTGTACCAACAAGAGCCAAGATGTTCTGCATAGGGTAAATTCCAGGATATAGGATAGTACAATCACAGCTATAAAAAGGCATTTTTGCAGCCCTCTATCCTGTCTGTTTAGGCTATTTCTCTTCATGTTGTGCAAGAAGAAAAGTTTCAACAAGAGAAGCTTTAAGGTTGAAGGAACAACCTTGACTGCAATCCATGAAAAAAATGAAACATTACTGTTGGACAAAGATTTAATGAAATAAGCATTTTGTGCTATTTCTTTGTATCTTACCATTTGTCAAGCGGTCGAACAGGAAAATGTCAAAATCCCACATTCCCACTTTGGATAACATATGCTGGAAATAGAAAGACAAAATGCAGAATAATTTGTATGTGCCAATTAAAATGTAAAGTGCTTTCTATTAAAATGAGCAGAATCCTTAAAACAAGGTAAAACCATTGCACAAAGCAAGCCTCATCTAGAATTAGAACTACCCTGGAAATCAAAGTTCTATACCTGGAAAATAGGTGATTTATCCCAAATTAAGTATTTAAATCTAGAAGCTGCACAGCTTTAAGTTACATAAAAGCTACTCCCCCCACCCACCCAATTCTGAGCAGGTAGAAGAATGTGATCATGTTATGACAACATGTAGCAACTGAAGCCCTTTTTATATCTTCAGATTGTTTGACAAGGTCTTGCCATTAAGATTCCCAACTTTTTTTGAAAGCTTTACACAAGCTTTATTTAGGGAGGTTTGGGGGCATAAAACAAAGACTTTGAGATTGCATGGGGTTGATAGGCTTTGAGATGCCTAACCCCTATTTAAGAAAGAATAATGTAAATTTTAGTTAATGCCTGAGCTTACTTAAAATGCCTACATTTGAGTGATGCAGAAAACAGTCCACAAACATTTGAAAGGAGGGAAACCTGCCAGAACTGGGGAAGGAATTTTGGCTTAAAAATAAAACATGATTTGGCTAGACAGCAACAGGGTTCACACATTGTCCTGAGTTATAAAATTGGGACCAGAATTTCCACAGCGAAGCAAGGTGGTTGTTAAATGAGTTAGACCCAATTTTACAACTTTTTTTGCCATAGTTGTTACGCGAGTCATTACAGTTGTTAAGTAAATCATTAGGCAGATCTGGCTTCCCCCATTGACTTTGCTTGTCACAGAAGCCAGCTGGGAAAGTTGCAAATGGTGATCTCATATGACCTCTTGAGAGGGCAACCATAGTTAACGGTGTGATGGTTGCCGAGTGCCTGGATTTTGATCATGTGACTAAAGGATGTCGCAGCAGTTCTAAGTGTGATGTAATTCACTTTTTTTTCAGTGCCGCTGTAATTTCAAACAGTCGCTAAATATTGCTTGTAAGTCGCGAACGATCTATATTTGGTTTGTCATTCTGATTGATACTTGAGTTCTGATACTGAATCAAAATATATGAAATTATCAGTAGGCCATACCACTCCAAACTCTGGGTGGTTTATAATAACTCTTAAGGAGACAGATCCAAAGCTTAATCCTGAGGAGACATATATCAGCAACAATAAATTATTTTCACACTGCACTGTATGAATCCTGACATTGTGTCTCATCAACTAATTCCTGAACCTAGCTGGGATCTACAGATAAATCTATCTAGTATTAGTCCTGATGGGAACTAATAGAAATCAATACTGCAATGTTGTTCCATCATACAGGTAGTCCTTGATTTATGACCACAATTGAACCCAAAATTTCTGTCACTAAGTGAGGCAGTTGCTAAGTAAGTTTTTCCCCACAGCATAAACTTTTCTGCCACAACTGTTAAGTAAATCACTGCAGTTGTTAAAGTAAATCATGTCAAGAGAATCTGGTGATCACATGACCCTGAGATAGTGCAACAGTCAAAAATACATGCCAGTTGCCACACACCCGAATTTTGAACACATGACCATGGGATGTTGCAATGGCCAGAAGTGTGAAAACCAGTCATAAGTCACTTTTTCCACTGCCATTGTAACTTCATATGGCCACTAAATGAATGGTTGTAAGTTGAGGACTACCTGATATGTATCTAAAACAGTTAAAATAGATAAAGGGACTTGGTTGAAAGGCTTTAATTCATCCCAGGACAGTTTTACTTGGATATGGTGCTGCTACAGATGAAAACTACAATTCCACACTTCGAGATTTTCAAAGACCTCTGAATTGACGTGTACAAGATTGTACTCTACAGTATTAATATTTTTTCTGTCAAATTCTTTCAGCTAGCCTGCCTTAGAATCAATCTTGCCTATATGGCAGACGGATTAAATTAATAATACAGTTTAGGCCCGATTCAGATAATCAAATCCTAACTGTGACTTCTTGGCATAAATCTCTGTTTTTGCAAAACTCTTTAATGCTGCTTTGTTCTCATTTTCATTCAAACATAGCAGGGAGCTTCTCATTATTCCCAATTTGGTTCAATGGTTAAGGCACCAGGATAGAAACTGGGGGACCCTGCGTTCTAGGCATGAAAGATGGGTGTGTGACTTTGGGCCATTTACTTTCTCTCAGCCCAGCCCACCTCACGGGGTTGTTGTTGTGGGGAAAATAGGAGGAAGGGATATTAGCAGTGGTGGGATTCAAACTGTTTTACCACCAGTTTGGTGGGCATGGCTTGGTGGGCGTGCTTTGCCTAATGCGCATGCGCAGCTTTCCCCACACCAGCTGAGGCCTGTAGTGCCAATCAGCTGAAAGGATAAATAAGAGTAGGAGGGCCATTCCTGAACTTTTCTCTTCTTTCTCCTTTCAGCTGAGGCTTTTTTTCCTCTTCTCAGCTGATAGTCAGAGGCTTTTTTTTTTTTTTACTACCGGTTTGGCAAAACCGGTTCGAACCAGTAGCATACTGCCCCTGGATATTAGGTGCCTTGAATTATTCATAAAAATAAGAAAGACAGGATAACAATCAATCAATCAAATTATGGTTAAACTAGGAATGAGAGTCCAAATGCAGCTTGATTATAAGAACCGAACTTGATAGAATAGATTGCTATTTACCCTTGCTTGACCAAGGTAGTCTTCATCCAATAAGTACAGTGAGGCTTGTGGTACGATTCCACGCAATAGCCTGGATGCATGGAAGTATCTCTGAAAACTTAGCAGTCTCTTAACCTTTTTTTTTGTTCCAATTTCTCCTGAGTAAATGGTATCTATGGGAAAAATGGGGACAGAAGATCTTCACTAACGTAAAAACACCAACTTCACAAAAGCAAAACCTTAGTTAGCTGTTTTTAAAATTTCTGAATAATATAATTATGCTCTTATTTTCCCTAGTCACAAGAAATATATTAACATCACATTCTATTTAAAAATGTGATAAGTTGTTGAAGCTAGAAACAATCACAATATCACTTGTTTATTTTTTTCTGCTGCCTAAACTGCTATAGGCTAAAGCCTAGTAGATATCAATTTAGGGAAACCAAAGTTTAGGGAGCACCGAAATTGAAAAGATTTCTGATAAACACACACAAAATAGAAAAATAGTAATGTCTCATCCTGTCAATCAGTGTGCCAGTTCAAGGATTAAATAACATTTCACAGAGTTGTTGACATATAATAAAAAGGGACGATGATGTACTTAAAATTAGAATGTATATAGGGGGAAAACAATGGCTGAAAAATCACAACTGTAAATCTTCAAATGTCAAAGAAAAAAGAAACAAAAGGACATCATTTTTGAAATTCTTAGCAAACTCAGAAGATGAGTCAAATGATAAGAGACACCAGGATATGACTTTGCCTAGAGTGCCAAAACATCTATAACCAGCCCTAGCCTAAATAGATATGTGAGTAAAAATAAAAAAAAAATTAAATGTATTACAGCTATCTGATATGGGTTGCCTGCTGGATGGCACAAAAGTTTCCTACGTACATCTCTTTATTTTAATTTGCTGGTCATCCTGATTTTTGCACCTGGTAGCCCTTATATGCATCCCCATCAATTAAGAAATAAAACAAAACAAGATTGTAATACACAATATTTTGTGCCTGCATTTAATGAATTTAGATGAATTTCTATTCTACCACTTCTTTGTCCTTACTGGCAAATTCACAGTGTTTTCCTTCTACATTGTAAATCCAAAAGAGAAAAACCAACTTTATTTATCATATTAACATGTATCTGAACAGCTTCCTTAAATTGACTGTTATATTCAAAGAGCAAAATTTGATCATTTTTTCAATTCAACTCAATGCAGTAATATAGAATAGAATAGAATAAAATAGAATTCTTTATCGGCCAAGTGTCATTGGACACACAAGGAATTTGTCTTGGTACAAATGCTCTCAGTATTGATAAAAGAAAAGATACATTCGTCAAGAGTCAAGAATCATAAGGTACAACACTTAATAATAGTCATAGGATACAATAAGCAATCAAATCATACTAGGAAACAGTCAATATAAATCATAAGGATACCTAACACAGAGATTTAAAACTAAACCTTATTGTGTCCCTTTTTAATATTTTCCATACTCTTTAGTTATACTTTTTTAAGATGTATTCACGTTAAAGTATAGCATTTCCCATATCACATACAAATTGTCACTTGGGAGCAAATAACAAAAGATTGTTTTATTTCATAGAGAATACTAAAGTGCATAATCAATCTGACTTGATTACTCAATATTCAAATCCAGAGTTACTGACATGATTACGCTGGCCACATACAAAACATTGTCTACTTTTTTTTTCAGAACTAAGTCTTTAAAATGTTTTATAAGGTGCCCTGGGATATATTTGTTTTGAAATCTGATTTAATAATATCTTAAATTAAATAAAGAAAAACAAATCTTCCCTTAAAACTAAACAGTTTAGCCTTTCCAAAATAAAACTTACCTGGTTAATGTAAATGGAATTTTAAGGCTAAATCCTTGGATTTCTCCAGTGCTCCACTGGCTGAAGTTAATTTTTGCTTATTTAAAATAAATATTTACTTATTTAAAAACATTTCTGTCCTGTGCTCAGCTGCTGGCAGAATACCTTATATGTAGTAAAAAACCCAACCACCTTGGCCTTCAGGCTTCCAATTTATAAAAGCACATTGCATGCACATGTGTTTTTAAACACCCATAGTGACAGAGAAGGGGAGGAAAAAGAGGCACGAATTCCAAGTATGGGATAAAAATATCTAAGTACATTTCAACTTGAATACATAACTTAAGTAAACAAATACTTAGTTTATTGTTCACCTATTTTAGCAAAAATAATTCTTTACATTATTTTGATGAAGAATAATCTCTCAAAAGATGCATTTTTTCTAATACAAGTGCCATCGTCTTCTTTCATTATTTGACTTGATATAAAAATTACTAGAATCAAGTCAATTAACACTTTCCCTCCTCCTCCAAATTTCATTACTGCACTCCATAAATTGGTGAACTCCAATTGCATGGCATCCTAGCCAGCCTAGCCAATGATTACAGATATTGGGGGTTGAGGGGTCCTTGGTGCCCTCTGAGTTTGCTTTTTTTTTTGCAGATGTTTCATTACCCTAAGTAGGTGACATCATCAGTACTAGTAAGAAGTGCTGTTTGCTGTCAGTTTATATTCTAATATCTTGTATGTCTGTGTGGGTGGGGGTGGTCTGAGGGATTCTTTGTTTGGGCTGTTCATTAATGGCTCTTTGTTGGCCAACCAAAGAATCCCTAAGACTGCCCCCACCTACCCACATAGACAGACAGGCAAGACACAAAAATATAAACGAACAGCAAGCAACACTCCTTACTAGCACTGATGATGTTATCTAGTTTGATAATGAAATATCTGGGGGAAAAAACAAACCAAGCTCAGAGAGCACCAAGGACCCTTCATTTAAACCCTGAGCTACAAATATTCTCTTTTATTGATAATGGGGGTGCTAAGATGGCAAATGCTAGGGAAGACTCTTGAAAATCCCTTGGACTGCAAGGCGATCAAACTGGTCAGTCCTAGAGGAGATCAACCCTGACTGCTCTTTAGAAGGCCAGATCCTGAAGTTGAAACTCAAATACTTTGGCCACTTAATGAGAAGAGCCTAATTCTGGGAAAGATTGAAGGTAATAGAAGAAGGTGATGGCAGAGAATGAAACGGCTGGATGGAGTCACTGAAGCAGTAGGGGTGAGCTTAAATGGACTCCAGAAGATGGTAGGGGACAGGAAGACCTGGAGGAACGTTGTCGACAGGGTTGCAATGGGTCAGACATGACGTCACAACTAACAACAACAAGATGGCAAACATTTGGAGCTCCCACCCCCTTACCCCCCATTTGAAGGCCAATTATATCCTTAAGAAACTATATTATATGCATTGAATTATATACACAATAATTAAATATATAAAGAATTTTATAAGGTAAGCTCTTTTACCTAGATACTTTTGAAGTCATTTTTTTTTGAAAAGAATTTTATTAATTTTCTACAAACAAACAAGACAAACAAAACATTAAAACATCAACTCTCATATGTACATCCAGTGTGTCGGTTGGTTCATCAGTTTTGTGCATTCATTTTGTAGTCTCAATTACAATTATGTTACATAACAACTCATATTGTCAATCCAAACTTGTATATCACTAAAAAAAAAAAGAATTTTTTGACTATACTTTTAATCATTCATGCTTTATGAAATAACAATACTTTAAACAGTTTATTCTGTAACAAATCATATAATCATACCAAATCAATCCTAAAAACCCTTTATAAATATAGTGTCAATATTCTATTATCGTATTTTATCATCTAGCCATTGATAAAAAAGATCCCAAATTTCATAAAATTGTTTATCCTTTTGCTCTCTAATTTCAAATGTCAATCTACTCATCTCAGCACATTCCAATATTTTCTTAATAATTTCTTCCTGTAATGATATTTTCTCATTCTTCCAATTTTTAGCAAATACAATCCTAGCCGCTGTTAATACATTTACAATCAGGTATTTCAAATCTTTACTATATGTATCAGGTAAAATTCCCAATAAGAAGATCTCTGGTTTCAAGTCTATGTGTTTCTTTGTCATTTTTTCCAACCACATGCGAATTTTAGTCCAATATTTTCTGGCGTCCTCACAAGTCCACCACATGTGGTAATATGAGCCAGGTATCTGATGACATTTCCAGCATTTTTCAGATTTGTTCTTAAACATTCTTGCTATTCTTGTCGGGGGAAAGCGCCACCTGTAAAACATCTTATACAAGTTTTCTTTATATGCTGTTGACATTGTCATTTTATAATTTTGAGACCACAATTTTTGCCATTTCTCTAAATCAATCCCATATCCAAAATTCTTCCCCCAAATAATCATAGTTTCTTTAACTTGTTCTTCCTCTAATTTCATTCCCAGTAAATAACCATATAATTTTTTAATCACCTTCTCATCAGTACCCATCAAGATCTTATCTAAATCAGTCTGTTTATCATAGAATCCCTCCGTTTTAAAATCTTCATCATACCTTGAATGTATTTGCGCATATGAAAACCAATTCATCCTTATACCTTGTTCCTCTAAGTTTTGGATCGATTTAAGTCCACCCTTTTCATCCAACAGTTCCCCATATCTAACTGTTTGTTCCTTCTTATAGATTATAGGATAGGAAAATGCTTCAATAGTCGATAACCAAATTGGAATTTTCAAATAACATTGTTTTTTTATCTTCTCCCAATTTAACCACAAAGACTCCCGTATATAATGTCTTCTAAAATAACCCTGTGTTTTAGTTCCCTTATACCATAAAAAAGCATGCCAGCCCAACAGCAAATCATGCCCTTCTAATGTCAACAATCTATGCTTTCTTAATGTTATCCATTCTTTGACCCACATCAAACTTGCAGCTTGATAATACAATTCCCAATTAGGCAGGCCAAAACCTCCTCTAATTCTAGCGTCTTGCAAAAGCTTTAGCTTTATTCTCGCTTTTTTACCTTGCCATATAAACTTCAACATAATTTTATTTAAATCTTCAAAATAGTCTTTTCCAAGCCTAATTGGTATTGTTTGAAACAGAAATAGAATTCTGGATAAAATATTCATCTTAATTGTTGAAATTCTCCCTATTAATGACAATTGCAAGTTTTCCCATTTCTTCAAGTCTGTAGCTATCTGTTGTTTGAGTTTAATATAATTATTCTCTTTTAATGTGCTACATCTTGCTGTCAAATATATCCCCAGATACTTAACCTTATTTGTAGTTTGGATTTTCAAAAGATCTGCCAGTTCTTCTCTTTGTCTCAATAGCATGTTCTTTGTCAAAATCTTTGTTTTATCTTTATTTATTTTCAAACCAGCCATCTCACCATATGTCTCTATCTTTTCCAATAATTTTGGAGCTGTTTCTATCGGGTCTTCTAGAATAAAAGCTAAGTCATCAGCAAAAGCTTGTAGTTTTAATTTTCATTCCTTTTATACTTTTATCATCCCTAATATTTCTATTCAATACTTCCAAAGTCAACACAAATAGCAAAGGAGATAGGGGACATCCTTGTCTGGTGCCTTTTCTTATATTCATGAAATCTGTAAGTTCTCCCCCCATCATTACCTTTGCTGTCTGTTTATTATATATGGCTTCTATTGCTTGAATAAATTTTCTGGCAAAACCCATCTGTTCCAATAATAATAGCATAAATCTCCAGTTCACGTTGTCAAATGCCTTTTGAGCATCTAGGAATATCAAAGCCATTTGCTTTTCAGGATGAGCCTCATAGTATTCCAAAGTATCCAAGATTACTCTCATATTGTCTCTGATTTGTCTCTTTGGCAGAAATCCATTTTGATCTGGGTGGATAAAATTATTTAAATATTTTTTAAGTCTTTCTGCTAAAATTGAAGCAAAAATTTTATAGTCTGCATTCAATAAAGAAATAGGTCTATAGTTCTTAATTTGCAGTGGGTCAGCCTCTTCTTTTGGAATAAGTGTAATATAAGCCTCTGACCATGTTTTGGGTATCATCTTCTTTGACATAATTTCATTCATAACTTCTAACAGTGGGATGCTCAATGATTCTTGAAATGTTTTATAGAATTCTGCCGGAAGCCCATCTGGACCTGGTGCTTTCCCATTATTTTGTTTCTTGAGTGCTTCATTTAATTCCATCATTGTTATGTTATTTTCTAGCATTTCTTCAGTCTCTTTAGGTATCTTCGGTAAGTTAGCATTCTGTAGATACAGTTTGACTTTTTCCTCATCAATATTCTCTTGTTTATATAGTTGCCCGTAAAAATCTCGAATAATTTCCTTTTTCTCCTTATTACCATAACAAACTTGGCCTTGATCATCTATTAGCTTCAATATTTTTCTTGATTCCTTCTCCTTTCTCAATTTATATGCTAGCCATCTACCTGGTTTATTTGCATCTTCTTTTGAAGTCAATTTTAATACTTTATGGCTGATTGTGAAGTCAAGAAAGGAAATACCCTTCTTTCCCTGTTCCTGTTCCTCCTTATGGCAAATGAACCTATAATAATAGCTTTTTCATTTATCATCTTAATGGCTCTTTAATTTTGTTTTCTCTCTTTCTTATTGCAGTTGGAAAATATCTTCAGTGTTATCATCACAACACCCTTTTCCTTGGAACAGAAGGTCAGGTAACAAATTAAATAACCAATCTCATGGCTTAAAGTATATATATTTCAGTTTTAGAAAACTGTGGAAAATAATCAAGTGACTAATTAAATGTTTGTGGAAATAATATGAAATAAATATAACAGGGTTTCTAGATAAGAAAAGCTATACTCCTGATCCAAGAACATACTTTAAATGAAAAAAAAAGTACTGCAACAGGTGGGTATGGTTTGTTGAAATACTTCAACAGATTGGCATGGGGTAATGAAATAAAATGTGCATTCAAACTGATTTTTGTTAATGAATTTAACAGATTAAAATGTTGGTGGGAATTTTGAAAACGGAGGAGTGTTTCTTCAAACAGAATTCTACACACACACACACACACACACACACAAACATACACACATTTCATTCTATTTCATCTTGTCAATACATTTTTGAATCCAAAAGTCTAGCAAAATCTTTCTCTCTCCCTCCAGACCTCTCTTTTTCCTATATCTCTAACCCATGTAAAGTTTATATCAAACTGTATATGGCTTTATCAACACTCCAAATTGGCCTGGAAACCTACTGACAGTCAACTCAGTGGTCTTAAAATCAGTGTTTCTCTGCTGTAGTGAGATTGTGCCAATGACAATCTGGGCACTGCATTCTGTACCAGTTGTAGCTTCCAGGGTATCTTGAAAAGAAACCACATGCGGAATTACAGTTATCCAACCAATTGATGATAAAGACTAGTACTGTCACTAGGACACTGCAAACAATGCTGGGCAAACCTGCTCCCACCCCAGCCATGGTTTCCATCCACTGATGAAGAAGCATCCATGAATCTCCCAAATTATGGACCACATTTAGGGGGCGAACAATCCCATCTTGGGACTAATGTTACCAAATTACTTACATGTATGTAGTGAAACAGAAATTCCAGCTTCATAAGGATAACGTCCATCTACAGTATATCTCCCATGACTATCCAGTCCTTAACAGCCACCAAACATCAGTTCAACAGTGTCTCCAGTTCAGCCTGCAATGGGTCATCACTGGATTCATGACACTTCACCCCACATTAATAGGCGACATCTCCCAGCAATTTCATAAGGATGCATTAACTTAGACAAATTAGGATTCATAATATTGGGAAGCTGCAACATGGGACCTTAAGGTTATGTTCTAATGACTAACGTGGCTTTAAGGAAAAACAAAGCAACTTTATACCACAAATCTCCAATACTATACTACCTCCACTATTTCTGTACTTCAAGACCAAATATTTATAGATAATGCTTTGTCTATAATCATTGATTTATCATATAATAGTATAATAATTAATTGTTAAATGACCACTAATTTACTGATTCATTGAACTGATAGAGATTTAATACTGTATCATTGTCTAGTCTATTGATTGATTCTTAGTAATAAGTTGATTGATTGATTTTTAGTAATAAGTAATCTTACTTTTGATTTGTTCACTAACTTATCAATTAACATTTATTAATTACCAACATTCATTAAGTAACTGTCTACCTATCACATTAATTAGCTATTGTAATTGTACTATTGTCATTGACCATGCCAGCCAGAAACTCCAGAAACTACAAATCCTCCACTACCAAACAACAACAAAAAAATAATATCTCTACCAATGACCTTCCAGACTCCTGTACATGCTTCAGATGTCTTAAAACCATCAACGAAAGCGAAAATAACATCAAATGTTACCTATGTGACAATCAAGCCCATCTTGCCTGCTTAAACTTAAACAAAGACCTAGCTGATCTCCTAAAAGCATCAGATAATTTCCCTTGTCTATGGCCATCATGTTTTCCGAAGCTAAACAAACCAAGTACCTGCCTGACAGAGTTGATAGCATAGAATCACTCATGCACTCAATGGAAAAATGCTTAGCAACACGTTTTGAAACAATTATACAAAAAAGCCTAATTTCTCTTGAAAAAAAAATACAGCACTGGTAAGCGACTACCTATCAGCTCAAAATCAAATCCCAACCCAACAACCACTACCGCAACTATTTCCTCAACTACAATCACAACTACAGCCAAAAATAACCACCAAACCACAAGCACAAATAATTACTATCCCATCAAATAATTCCACAAATCATATCTCCTTACTCATCAGAAACACCATAAAACGTGATCAGAAACATCCAAATGCCATCTTATTTGGTCTTGAAGACACCAATTAATCAGATGACATCACCAAGGTTTGTAATATCATAAGCAATTCAAATACAACGAACATCTCTCCTTAAGATATCATTGAAGTAACCAGAGATGGCCCTGAGTCCAAATACAATGATGGCTCCGTGGCCCCAAAATTTTGTAGGGTTGTTTGCAAAAATGAGTCCAGCAAATGCATATTCATTCATACAATAGACACCATTTCAAAAACCAATCCCAACCACAAAATACTTCGCTCAAAACCAAACTTATCCATACTGCAAAGAATCCGCTCCTGTGTACTTCACAAGGAACTCAAAAGATGTCTAGACAATGGAGAGAAGGGTCTCTACATTGACTACCGTGCTGATTGTACAAAAGTAAGTCACACAACCCACAACTCCACATTCAACCCTACCTCATCCAACCTACCATCACTCAAAACTAGGCATGCACACTCCTAACTACCTCAATTCCAACTACAACTGTCCTTAAATGCAAGCTACTAAATGCAAGAAGCCTTGTGAATAAAATACCTGAATTTCTCCTCTTATTAAATATGGCTAAATTCGACATCATATTTGTCTGTGAAACATGGCTCAATGCATCTCTCCCTGACTCCATTACCACAATAAGAGACTATCATGTTTACTGATCAGATCGTGAAATCCGTAGAGGAGGTGGTGTTGCTATCTTCTATAAAAAGTCCTTACATCTAAAAAGCATTCAAGTTACCCAAGAGCTTGCTCTTCCTGAGACCATTGTCTGTGAACTGTCCTTAAATATCACATTTCGATTCTTACTATGTTACAGAGCACCCGATTATGACATCGAACATGTAAACAAGCTAAATTCATGGGCTTCCAGTTCCGTGTGGCCTCGGTGGCAGCAGGAATTCGCGACCGTTTGCGATTCCTGCTGTGCTTGCCGCCGAGGTACCCCCGATCCAAATGGGTCAGGGGATATGGCTGCCCTGTAGGGACAGCCAAAGAGAGAGGGGAGTCGGACAGGGGGTTGGGGGTGTCACAGACCCCCTCCTCGTCCGGAAAAAACCCTTTTTCCCAAGGTGGTGGAGCGGCGGTCAGCAATGGCCGCCACGAAGAAGCCTGCAACCGGATAAGATTGTGCTGGAGGAAGCAAGAAAAGTGAAAGTGCTGGCTGAGCCGGGTTAATCAACATCTTTTAAACTCGCTGAAATTGAGCTGTCTGAATTGCTGGAGGATACATTGTATCCCTAAGAAGATCGAACGCGGAGGAGAAGCTGTTAAAGGGAACTTTTTTTTCTTCACTCTCCCACCCCATGGAAACAGCAGATGAAGATTTGAAATTTGTTTGGGCACTGAAGGTGAACTATTCTGAAAGTTGAAGTTAAGGGACAAAAGAGTCCTTGGACATTGGATTCAAAAATTTAAGAAATTGGAAAACCCTTATTAGAGGTATGGATTTCTGATCATTTAAAAATTGATGTTGCAAATGGGAAGGGAGAGGGAAAAAATTGGAGCAGAAGTGGAAAAAGGAGGAGATTGCCTAGAATCTCAAAGAAAGATACAAGGTAATTGGACCTCTTTGATTAAACAGTAACCCCAGAAAAAGAAATAGAAGAAAGAAGAAAAATATAAACTTTTGGAACTTTTTTTGAATTATTTTTGATTAAAAATACTTGGGTGGTTGTTTTGGGGAAAGTTTCTCTTTTCAGGATGGCATCGCTTGTGGATGAACTAAAGACTGAATATCAAAAATATAAAAAAGAAGAAAAAGATGGAAAAGATACTTTGGGCACTTTATTTCAATTTTTCGAAATGGTGTTAGGTACTTATGAAAAATTGATTACACAGCAGAATGACTGGGACAAAGAAGAAGAGGAAAAAGAAGCCATCTTTGATGAACAATGGGTTTTTTCCGGGGAGGAGGAGAAAGAGGATAAGGAAAAGGGGATTTTAAGATTTGAAAAAACAACCAAAAAAGAGAAAAATGAGAGGAAAGGTGGATGCAAGGTTAGAAAGCAAAGGAAAGGGAGTAAGAAAAGGGAGGAGGAGAGACAAAGGGGTAAAAAGGGCAAGGAGAAGAATAAGCAAGAGAGAAAGGAGGGGAGGAGAAGCCTCAATTTTAGAATCTACTAAACAGAATCCCAAGATAAATTAAGTGTTATATGAAGTACCTTTAAGTTAGGGTAATGAGTTAAAGGCGTCACTCCAATTAGTGTATAGGAGAAGTATAGTAAAAGAAAAAAGATGAATGGATAGTTGGAAATAGAACAGACAAAGAATGTTATTGAAAATAGTAATAAGATATGGAAGGATATATAAAGGTTTTGTTATGTTTTTTTTTGTATATTGATAAAAGGCAATAAAATTTTAATTAACAAGAAATAATTTGGATGAAAAGGAGAAGCTGGGATAAGATATGAAGTTAAATAGATAAAGTAAATATTGATATTATAATTTGGAATCATTATGTTCTATTGGTTTTTCTTCTTTAATTATTATTATTATAATTATTTTTAGAAAAGAATTTGTAAGCTGTTATGCCTTGATTGTTTGTGCACTGTTTTTGTAAAATTGATAAAATTGGTTTATATATATATAAAAAGAAAATGATAATAAGATATGGAAGGATATATAAAGTGAATATGATGTTTGAATTTGTGTCTGTGTGAAGAGTTTCAACCCGGGATCAGGCAGCCTTCAGAAAAGATGTTTTAGTTTTGTTTATGTTTTGTGTTTTGTATGTTTATGAAAGGCAATAAAATTTTAATAAGCAAGAAATATAATTTGGATAAAAGGAGAAGTCTGGATAAGATATGAAGTTAAATAGATAATGTAAATATGGATATTACAATTTGGAGTTATTTTATATGTTCTATTGGCTTTCTTCTTTAATTATTATTATTATTTTTTTAGAAAAGATTTTTCAAGTTATTATGCCTGGATTGTGTATTGTTTTTTGTAAAATTAATAAAATTTGTTTAAAAAAAAAAACAAGCTAAATTCACTACTAACATGGGCAACATCCTGCCCACACTTTTATCTTTCTTGGTGACTTCAATCTACCTCACATTAACTGGACCCGAAATGAATGTAAAACTGAACCCATACATGCAAACTTCTGCAATGCTGTAACAAACCTGGGACTGGAACAACTAGTAAGCAACAATACTAGACTTAACAACTGCCTGGATCTCATCTTCTGCAATAGTTTGAATTCAATTTACGGAATACAAATTAAAGAACCCTTTTCCAACAGTGATCACAGCATGATTGACTTTTGTCTCAACATACATCCATACAAAAATCAACACAACGATGTGATCCCCAGTTATAACTTCAAAAAAGGCAACTATGATCTCATAGACAACGATCTCTCATCCCTTGATTGGCAATTTCTATTCAGTGGATGCAATACTGTTGAAGACCATTACAACATATTTTTACTTGAAGTCAAAAGAGTCATCAAACTATATGTACCAATAACAACTCCAAAAACCAGAAAAAAAACAGATTATCCATAACAATAAGGAAGCTTCAATCCAAAAAGAGATCACTTTGGCGGAAAAACAAATCTGGTCACGTTGCCAACTTCAAAAGCCGATACAAAAATGTATACCACCACATAAAGACTGAATGCACCAAGAGGAAAACAAGAGGAAAACCTTCTACGCACCAATTCTTCATACTCTACATAAATGACCTCTGTGATCATATTAAGAGCAACTGTGTTCTCTTCGTTGATGATGTAAAGCTATTCAACACCACAGACAATACTGCTACCCTTCAAAAAGACCTCAACTATGTATCAGAATGGTCAAACAAATGGCAACTTCAAATCTCAGCAAATAAATGCTCTGTCTTACCTATTGGCAAAAAACCCCCAGAAAATAAAATACAAGCTGAACAGTAAAACCTTGTTGATGGTCCAAACTCTGTCAAGGACCTTGGAGTACTCATCTCTAATGATCTAAGTGCTAGAGCCCACTGTAACTACATAGCCAAAAAGGCATTAAGAGTTGTTAACCTAATCTTACGTAGCTTTTTCTCTGGTAATATCACACTACTAACTAGAGCATACAAAACATTTGCTAGACCAATACTTGAATACAGCTCATCAGTCTGGAACCCACATTACGTATCTGATATTAACACAGTTGAGAAAGTCCAGAAATATTTCACAAGAAGAGCTCTCCACCCCTGTACTCATTGCAGAATACCTTATGCCACCAGACTTGAAATTCTAGACCTAGAAAACCTAGAACTACGCTGCCTTCAGTCCGATCTAAGTATGGTATATAAAATTATACATTGCAATGTCCTACCTGTCAATGAATACTTCAGGTTCAACCATAACAATACAAAAGAAAACAATAGATACAAACTCAAGATTAATTGTACCAAACTTGATTGAGGAAATATGACTTCACAACAGAGTGGTCAATGTCTGGAATATTACCTGACTCTGTGGTTTCTTCCCCAAACCCCCAAAACTTTAACCTTAGACTTTCTACTATTGACCTCTCGCCTTTCCTAAGAGGTCTGTAGGAGGTGTGCATAAGCGCACCAATGTGCCTACCGTCCCTGTCCTATTGTTTCTTTTATTTTTCTTATATGTATCCATGTATTCATAACTATGTTTTTACTTATTCCTATTATCTTGTAAGCAATTGACAAACCAAATAAAATAAAAATAAAAAATAAAGACTTGGATAATGAGATATAAAGAGCATATATTAAATTCACAGGTGACACAAAATTTGTGTCAAGCACACTAGGTCAGAGAAATAAAAATATGCATTTTTTTGCCATTTAGGAAACAGGAACCAACTGCACAAATTAGGATAGGGGATATCTGTCTTTATTATTATACTTGTAAAAATAATGGATTACAAATTGAGTATGGGTCTGCATTATTATGTTGCTGCAAAAAGATAAATTCAAATTTAAGTTGCATCAACAGAAGCACTTTGTTTAAATATATTTGTTCAAATATATTTGATGACTCATCATCTCCCACCTTCAAGTACTGTGCCCAATTGTTGCTGTTATATTTTGAAAAGAATTCAAAGAGACTGAAATAATTCAGAGAAAGGCAACAAGGAAGGTCAAAGAACTAGAAACTAAATCCTGTGATAAGCAATTCTATGAAATTGGAATTTTTAGTTTTAGAAATTAGAATTTTAGCAGGAATGTTTAACCCACATAAAAAAATAGTAAGTCTCTTTAAAAAAAGTTATATTGAAGGTGGAATATATTAACTGATTATGAATTATCAAGACTGTGTTTATTCTTATCAATCATGCAAACAGATCTTCTCCATGTAATTTAACCTTAGCTTGGTCTTTTAGCTCCTCAATAATGGACCATTATTGCCATTTCTGTAGATTGTCTTTTAATGTTCCTTATCTCTTTCCCACTATTATGGACTTCTCAAAAAAGAATAGAATAGAATAGGATAGGATAGGATAGGATAGGATAGGATAGGATAGGATAGGATAGGATAGGATAGGATAGGATAGAATAGAATAGAATAGAATACTTTATTGACGAAGTATGATTGGACACACAAGGAATTTGTCTTGGTGTAAATACTCTCAGTATACATAAAGAAAAGATACATTCATTAGGAATCAAGAATCATAACGTACAACACTTAATGTTAGTCATAGGGTACCATCAACAATCAAATCATACTAGGAAACAGTCAATATAAATCGTAAGGATACAAGGGACAAAGTTACAGTCCTACAATCACAAGTGGGAGGGGATGGGTGATAAGGAGTGATGAGAAGATTAGCAGTAATAGTAGTGCATGTTAGGGATACACCCTAGCAGAATCTGCACGGCAGGCAGGCAAATATATGAGATAAACGTTTTTGTAGCTTACACTCAGTAAAACAGATACACTGTGCTAGTTAAATAGTTTATTCCAGCAAGAGTTTTAGCATAGTCAAACAGTCGATAAATCATTCACTAGTTCAGTCCGTCTGGGGATTACTCAGTTGCAAAGTCCAGTGTCAAAAAAGAGGTCAGTAAACTTACAAATATCAATCCAGTAATAAATCTTCTCACAGGAGAGATATGAAGAAGTTCAAAACTCCTTTCTCTCTTCAGCAAAAGCAGCAGGGAACCATCAATCCATCATTGTCAGCAAGCAATTCAGTAAGCCAGCAATACAGTCAAGTTCTCTTGCTCCCTCTTATGGCGTTTTTACAGCCGCACCCAAAATTACATGCTTTGCTGTTTAAAGTGACACACACTTTAACATACAATCATAGTTTATATATATTATTTTACCCAAACTAAGTTAGGTAACCTTGTTATTCCTAACAGTGCAGACTTTGTAATAGTTGAACAGTGTTGAGGGAATTATTTGTTTAGCAGAGTGATGGGTTTCAGGAAAAAACTGTTCTTGTGTCTAGTTGTTCTGGTGTGCAGTGTTCTATAGCGTTTTGAGGAAAGGAGTTGAAACAGTTTATGTCCCGGATGTGAGGGGTCTGTAAATATTTTCACAGCCCTTTTTCTGACTCGTGCAGTATACAGGTCCTCAATTGAAGGCAGGTGGGTAGTAATTGTTTTTTCTGCAGTCCTAATTATCCTCTGAAGTCTGTGTGTGTCCTGTTGGGTTGCAGAACCAAACCAGACAGTTATAGAGGTGCAGATGATAGACTCAATAATTCCTCTGTAGAGCTGTATCAGCAGCTCCTTGGGCAGTTTGAGCTTTCTTTGTTGGCGCAGAAAGAACATTCTTTGTTGTGCTTTTTTGATTACATTTTTGATGTTAGATGTCCATTTTAGGTCATGTGATATTGTAGAACCTAGAAATTTGAAGGTCTCTACTGCTGATATTGTGTTGTCTAGTATTGTAAGAGGTGGTAGTTTGGGAGGGTTTCTTTTAAAGTCTACCACCATTTCTACAGTTTTGAGTATGTTCAGTTCCAGGTTGTTCCAGTTACACCACGAGGCAAGTTGTATAACCTCCTGTCTGTATGCAGATTCATCGTTGTCTTGAATGAGACCAATCACTGTTGTGTCATCAGAAAACTTCAGTATTTTAACAGATGGATCGTTTGAGATGCAGTCATTGGTATATAGGGATAAGAGAAGTGGAGATAGCACACAGCCTTGGCAGGGCCCTGTGCTGATTGTACAGGTATCGGATGTGATTCCACCTAGCTTCACCTGCTGCTTCCGGTCTGTTAGGAAGCTTATGATCCACTTACAAGTGCGTTCAGGTACCACTAGCTGGTTTAATTTACTTAGAAGAGTGTCTGGAATGATGGTATTGAATGCTGAACTGAAGTCTACAAAGAGGACCCTTGCGTAGGTATTTGGAGATTCAAGGTCTTGTAGGATGTAATGCAGAGCCATGTTAACAGCATCATCTGTCGATCTATTTGCTCGGTATGCAAACTGCATGGGATCTAGCAGCGGATCCGTGATGGTTTTCAGGTGGGACAGCACAAGCCTTTCAAAAATTTTCATAACTGCAGATGTTAGAGCAACTGGTCTGTAGTCATTCAGTTCCTTGATGGAGGGCTTCTTTGGCACTGGGAGGATGGTAGAATGTTTGAAGCAGGAAGGAACATAGCACATCTCTAGTGAACTATTGAAGATTCAGGTGAAGATAGGGGCCAATTGATCAGCATCGACTTTTAAGCAAGGAGGAGTTATTTTGTCTGGCCCTGGTGCTTTTCCTGGTTTTTGTCTGTGTAATAGATCTTGCACTTCTTTTTCTGTGATCATCAGAGGTTGTAAACCCAATGGATTGGGGCCAAGTTTAGGAGGCTTGGCTATTGTTGGTGTGTTTGAGATGTGGGTTGTGGAGATAGGTGGCTGTAGTTTCTTTTCAAACCTGCATTAAAACACATTCAGGTCATCTGCAAGTTCTTGATTTCCTTCTACCTGACAAGGAGGTTTGCTGAAGCCAGTGATGTTTCTAAGAGTTTTGCACATGTTTGCTGGTTCATTTGTTGAGAATTCATTCTTTAACTTTTCAGAGTAGCTTCTTTTTGCTGCTCTGATCTCTCTTGTTAATATGTTTCTGGCCTGGATCTTTGTGTAAACATCCCAAAGTAAAAATAATTTGAACTTAATCATTAATACCTTGAGTGAAAATTCTTGATAAATTAGTCATATCAACCCATTGTTTTCTTGACAAGAGGTATATTGACATTGTTCCTAAATCTTTGCTTTCTGTTGGCTTTGGCTTTTGATCCTTAATAACCAGTTTTCAATTAGGAACAATACATGAAAAGCATATTCCATTTTCTACAAACTATGGTGTGAATCACTGATCCCTTTTCATCAGTGCAGCATGAAATTTCCTCTTGTTCTTAATTAAGGCAATCAAGAAATGTGTTCTATCAGTCACTGACAGGCAGTATGACATGATAATAAAAGTTAATTTTAATTACCACATACAAGTTACCAAAAGGAACTGCTTTCTAAAAGTGCTCTCTCTGCCCAATCCAGCCATCTATTGAGCTGCTGCGCTACCAGGCCCCACTACCACAAAGATCCTACAGGAAAAGGGCAGTATGGACAATCGTGGGATCTGGCAGGGTGAGAGCTGTGGACCATAAACACAAAAGTTTTGCTGTGTCCCAGCATAACAGATACAATGCCCTTGCTGACCTTAATAGGGACACTAAAGTGACAGGTCAAGGTAGTTGTGATAATGATAACTTAAGTAAACTGGGTATCATGGTCTAGAAGAACTTACTTTGGAAAAGAGAAAGTGTGAATCAGGTATTACGCACCAGTCACACAAGGCATCCAAAAAGAGAAGCCACCTTCTGGTTGGGGACTCAATTGTAAGGGATGTAAATTTAGGAAAGAATACTGAGGTTTTGAAAGAGGTCAGGTGTCTACCAGGTGCTACTGCCAGCAGAGACAAGAAGCGTATTCTTAAGATAGTCAAGAATGCCAGCAAGGACTGTGATGTTGATGCTATTATACATCTTGGTACAAATGATCTGTCCCAAATGATCTGTTCAGAAAGACTTCCAGAGCTTGGGGTATGAACTTCGTAATATGGACTGTAGGCTTATCTTTTCAGAGGTTCTACCAGTATACAGGGAACAAAAAGGGAAAGGACAGCATGTAGCAGAGTTTAATGTGTGGCTAAAGGAGTGGTATAAAAGGGAAGGCTTTAGTTTTATTAGTCATGATGTCTGCAGCTGGTCCAATGAAAAACTGTACAAAAGAGATGGTTTGCATCCATCAAAGAAAGGGACTGAGTTACTTGGCATTAAATTCACAGATTTCCTGGATAAACATTTAAACTGAACAGCGGGGACAGAGAATTAATGGATTCAGAACATCTCCGTCCCCAGCAACCTAAAACTAATAAGGATACCAGTGCATGCAAAATAGATGTTTGTGCAGGTAAGATGATCAACCTTGATGCCAACCAAAACCAAGCATTTAATAGTGAGTGCACTAATCAAACAGGTGGCAAGAAAGTAGGGACAGACAGGCACAACACAGGTTATGTAGACAGTAAACACAGTGTCAGACATAAAGATCTCAAGTGCCTATATACAAATGCACAAAGTCTGGGGAACAAAACAGGGTGAACTCTAACTATGAATACATGAAGGTAAATATGATATAGTTGGAATAATAGAAACTTGGTGGGATGAAACCCATGACTGGAACATACTGGTAGAAGGATACAAACTATTCAAAAAAAAAAACCAGACCCCATAAAAGAGGAGGTGGAGTTGCACTGTATGTAAAGGACCACCATATTGCTACAGAAATGCATGAAACCAAAGATGAAAACCTCTTAGAATGCATATGGGTCAATATAAAAGAAAAAAAGAATGACATGGCCATAGGTGTATATTATAGGCCACCAAATCAAGCAGAAAAAATAGATGTCCTTTTTGCCAGCCAACTAACAAACATATGCAGGAAACATACAACAATAGTAATAGGAGACTTCAATTATCCTGATATCAATTGGAAAACTAATTCTGCACCAAGTGAGAAATCAAATAAGTTTCTAACCAACCTAGCTGACAACTTTGTTGTCCAAAAGGTAGAAGGTAAAACTAGAGGGACAGCCATACTGGACTTAATTCTTACAAACAGAGAAGAAGTGATAGAGGGAGTTGAAACTGCAGGAAACTTGGGTGAGAGTGACCATGTCATACTAGAATTCAACATAACACAAACACAAGCAACAGAACATAATGACACCAGAACACTGGGCCATATCTAATAAAATGAAATTCAATATAGAGAAAAGTAAAGTCCTACACTTAGGCAAGAAAAACCAAAAGTACACATATAGACTGGGTGAAACCTGGCTCAATCGCAGTAACTGTGAGAGGGATCTTGGAGTCTTAGCGGACAACTAGCTAAATATGAGCCAGCAGTGCGCAGCAGCAGCCAAAAAAGCTAATGCAATCCTTGGTTGTATTAACAGAAGGATACAGTCAAGATCAAGGGAAGTACTAATACCACTCTATAAAGCCTTAGTAAGACCACACCGAGAGTACTCGATCCAGTTTTGTTCACCACATTATAAAAAAAGATGTTGAGACTCTAGAAAAAGTACAGAGAAGAGCAACCAGGATAATTAGGGGACTGGAGGCTAAAACATACAATGAACGGTTGCAGGAACTGGGCTTGGCTAGTCTAGGAAAGAGAAGGACTAGAGGAGACATGATAGAGGTCTTCCAATATTTGAGGGGCTGCCACGGGGTGGAAGGTGTCAAGCTATTTTTTAAAGTGCCTGTAGGCCAGACAAGGAATGATGGATGGAAACTGAACAAGGAGAGATTTAACCTGGAAATAAGGAGAAACTTTCTGACAGAACAATCAACCAATGGAACAGCTTGCCCTCGGAAGTTGTGGGAGCACCATCAGTTGAGGCTTTCAAGGAGAGATTGGAGATTTGTCGGAAATGGTGTGGGGTCTCCTGCTTGGGCGGGGAGTTGGACTAGATGACCTACAAGGTCCCTTCCAACTCTGATTATCTGTATCAACAAGCAACTTAGTCAATCAGAGAATTAAATTATCACTACTTTACCAGGAAAACCCTTTTTGAATCAGACTAGCTTCCAATAACAGAAAAGTGAATGAAGTAAATGTTTAATGCAGAGATGTTTGAAGTCTGAAATGTGCATCCCACAGCTAACATGTAATGCATTCATATCACACTCTGAGAGAGGGTAAAAGAATGGTAAAGCTTTTCACACACTTAGAGTTGTTATCAGTGATTTATTTACATAGACATAAAATATTAAAATTGGGTTGTTAATTTCAGTAGAATTTTTACCCCTGGTGTGACCAGAACACATTTAAAGAGACGAAAATTTTCCGAATGATTACGCCAATAGCAATAGCACTTAGACTTATATACCAGTTCACAGTGCTTTATAGCCCTCTCTAAGAGGGTATACAGAGTCAGCATATTGCCCCCAACAATTTGGGTCTTCATTTTACCCACTTTGGAAGGATGGAAGGCTGAGTCAACCTTGACTTATTGAGAATCGAACCCTTGGCAGTGGGCAGAATTAGCCTGCAATACTGCATTCTAACCACTGTGCTACCATAGCTCATAATATAATACAAATCAATATAATTAAAATAAATATATAACATCTCCCAATTAATTAATTTGTTTATAAGCACTAATCAGCCACCTATTTTACATTTTGTTATGCATTGTTTTGTTTGTTCTCATATATCATTTAAACATGCATGAAAAATAGAAATTGGAGCTAAAAGTAGCTGTACAAAGAGTTCCTTTCCATGATGTCTTTTGCCATATGGATTGCCTTTCCACTTGATCCATCAGGTTTTTTGGAAATGACCTAACATTTTCTAAGATATTTCCTAAGATACAATGACAATTTCCTAAGATACAGTTATACAACTGAATGCCTTAATCTTTTGAAACATTTATACAAAGTCACACCCACGCTACCTGAAAAGTAGCTACTTAGTTAACTGAAAGTGCCAATTAATAGAAATACAGCAGTTTGCCCTATTAGGATAGCATATTCTTGAATTTTTTATTTAACAATGGATTGCAAAAAGCAGATGTGGGAAACTGGTAAGTAATAAACAATGCATTGGAAAACCTTTGAGAGTTATATTTGAAAATGTACGTCATATCTACGTGTTTCTTTTTATGATCATCAAATTTTTTTTTTTTTAATTCAGTTCAATTTTCTCTTCTCCTTTTAAGTAGTGTTATTATTAATATGATCTAATAACTGCTCATGACAATTTTATATGAGTTCCAAAAAACTCACATGCTCAGAATCCATTCTCAGGACACGCTTCTTCCATTATGTGTTTGTAGAGTTGCACATAACCACAATGTCATCAGTTTCCCCCCTATTCATTGACTACATTTTCACTCTGCCTTTTCTTTAGAATAGCACGATACATTCATGCAAGCATTTTCCATTTAATAAATTTGGACAGAGGAATAAATAAATAAAATACACTGCCTCTTTCCTGGAAGCATTTCAGTGTGTGCTATACTTACTGTTAAGAAGACGGAAGTCTATGAATGGGTAGGAACCACGTCGCTCAGAAAGAATCCCTGTCTGACCTCTCAGGCGTGCATCTCCTGCAAAATACAATGGAGCCAATGTTAGAGATAGTGTGTACCCCCCATCAATAAATATTTAACCCCTTATACATTATTTAAGATTGAAATCAATTCAGAATGTTCTACATAAAAAATAAAGCTTCTAAAAGAAAAAAAAATCCGTACAGATATATTTATTTATCTAACATAGTCTTATACTGCCATGGAAAAACCTCCAATGCCTTTAGTACTATATACATTACAATCAAACACATAAATTGGTTAAAAATGATAAGCGCTGTCCATGAATGATGAAAAGAGTACAATCCTGAAGTACAAATACATATGCAAATAAAGATATTTCAAAGTATAAATTATAAATTTTTCTCTTCAAACAAGGAATCCTTTCTTCAGCACCCAGGGATTTTCCAGGGCAGACAGGATTGAGAATTCTGGATTCATTTCTTTTTAAAATCTGGGGTGGTTTCAAGAAATATGAGTCTTCCATTGACATCATGCCTTACCCTGCCAATTAGACAAAATTGGTTTGGTTAAGTAAGTATACTGATTGTTATACTTACTTAAGCCTTATCCCACTGAAAACAATGATCCAAATTCCTAATCTCTCTCATTTCAGTGACATTACCCCCTTGACTAGTCCCTCTGTGGCTTCAAGACAGAAAAGAAAGAAGTGTAACCACCCCTAAAGTGTCTCAGTGATTTAAGCCTGGATTATTCTTCTTATCTGGTAGAAAATGCTATATATTGCACTATATGCTAGGGATTATAAGAACTGTAACGAGACAGTTGTTATGAACTAGGCAGCACTTTCTTCTTTGTCTTTAGTCTAGTTTATTACCGTGTTTCTCCAACAATAAGATCTCCCCCAATAGGAAGACCCAGCATGTTTTCTAGGCATAAAATGTAATTAAGCCTCTTCCCCCAAATTTAGGCCTATTTTAAAACATGCAAAATGGGGGGAAGGGCAGGGGGACTTGCCGTTAGGAGCGCCCCGCGGGCAGCAATTCCTTGCCACCAACTGCTCCTAATGGGTGATCATGGCAGAGCGCGGAGAGCTCCCTACTCCTGCCAAGCACCTTTGTGGCAGACCCAAGACCTTTAGCGCCTGCCACTGTTGATTTCCCTTCTGCCCATGTCGCTGCTGCGTTTGGAGCTGTCACTTCCATGTTTGGAGCACCACTGCTGTTTGGAGCACCGCTGCCGTTTGGAGCTGCCGCTTCTGCATTTGGAGCTGCCACTGCGTTTGGAGCTGCCACTTCCACGTTTGGAGCGCTACCGCTGTTTGGAGCACTGCCGCTGTTTGGAGTTGCCATGTCTGCATTTGGAGCTGCCAGCGCGTTTGGAACTGCCACTTTTATGTTTGGAGCACTGCTGCTGTTTGGAGCACCACCACCATTTGGAGCGCCGCCACCGCTCCAAACACGGCGGCAGCTCCAAACACGGAAGTGGCAGCTCCAAACACGGAAGTGGCAGCTCCAAATATGATGGTGGTGCTCCAAATGGCGGTGGCACTCCAAATGACAGCGGCACTCCAAACACGGAAGCGGCAGCTCCAAACGTGGCAGCAGAATGGGCAGAAGGGAAAGCAACAGCGGTGGGTGCCAAAGGTCTTGGGTCTGCAGCAAAGGTGTTTGGTGGGAGTAGGGAGCTCTCTGCGCTTCGCCATGATCACCCATTAGGAGCGGCTGGTGGCGAGGCTGCCCGCGGGGCGCTCTAAATGAGGATGCAAGGGAGGGATTTAAGTCACCCCCGAAAAGACGACTTAGCCATTTTTTCAGGGCTCAAAAAAATATATGACCCGGCCTTATTTTATGAGAAACACGGTAGGAAGCTGTCAGGGAAGGCAGAAAACACTGTTGACAGATTTCCATGTCTGGAACATCAGGCTTAATATAAAGTGCAACATTTAAATTTCTGAGCTGCTTGGTTATGACTCAGTTGTCAAAGAAGAAATGCTATTAGATCCAGAACAGGAGAGTGAGCTAGGAAAGGTTTAAAACCCATAATATTATTTCTTTCTTTTTGCCATCTCTTCTTGTTCTTCCTTTCCAGGCATTCTAATTGTGATATCTTGTCATGCCCCTGTTGGAATCTGACTCGGAGGGGAAAGCTGAGCAGCTGACGGAGTGGAAGTGTGGCTCCGTTGGCTGTGGAAGAAATTGAGGAAGGGAAAAGGCTGGCTGGGCAGAACAGGGAATAGGTAGAGCAAGGGAGAGGGAATTCAGAGGAAGACCCAGGCCCACCCCCTCTTCATCCTAGGGCACCCAGGAAGGAACAGAGAAGGGAGCAATGTGAGTTGCTTGGCTTACATGGGAGGGAAGGGCCCTGATTCCCTTCATTAGCTGAAGCTGGGAACACAGTGTGTAAAAGAGGAAGCTGTGCATACCAAGTTGTTGGGAGCAAACGTGACTTTATCTTGTATCGTCATGGCTTATCTGTGTTCCTGGTGTCTTCCCAATTGTGTAAGTTTTGCCGTGCTTTCAAGTCTGAAATTCTTTCTCCTGCCCTGTTAAGTTAATCACGTCAGCTTGGTTTGTTTGGATTTTTAGTTACAGTTTGTATGTAACCTATTTTGGATTGAATTTTCTATAGTTAAAGGCTATTCCTGGGAGAGTTTTTCTCCAGGTGAAGGTAACCTGGACACTGGGGGCAAAGTTGGAGATAATAAAGGGATTCTATTGCTTATTGACTGTGTTGCCTTTGTGCCACGCCCTGGGTCATCACATACCTCCTGTTTCTAACACCATGCCATCACCTCTTCCTGTCTCCTCCAGAAAAATCTTCCTCTAGAAAACTGAGGCTTACTGAGCTGGAGCCATAGGCTGTCTTCAGGGCAGACTTGCTTTTGAGGGGTCCTTGGTGCTCTTTAAGCTTCTTGTGATGGTAATGATGTTACCTAGTTTGGGTAATGAAACGTCTACAAGAAAACAACCAAGGTAAGAGAGCACCAAGGACTCCTCATTTCAACCCTGACCTACAAATATTCTCCTTTATTGAAACTTGCTTTTATTGAAAGAGA
Source organism: Hydrophis major (assembly GCA_033807585.1). Taxonomy (NCBI): domain Eukaryota; kingdom Metazoa; phylum Chordata; class Lepidosauria; order Squamata; family Elapidae; genus Hydrophis; species Hydrophis major. The sequence continues at coordinate 321,416,344 of CM066328.1, read as the reverse complement.
CCTGAGCTAGCTTATTCTGGGGGTGCCTTTGTGGCATAAGGTGGCACCAGTGGCGGATTAAGGCTCACTGGTGCCCTAAGCACTGACAAATCTTGGTGCCCCCGTCCTTTGTATATACTATACAAATGAAGCCATATTCTCAACTTTGTGGTGCCCCCTTTTGGGTCTGGTGCCCTAAGCACATGCACTTAATGGTTAATACACCACTAGGGGGCACTGACAGGGCAAAAGATGTACCTGCTAGGAATTTGAGCTCCTTGATATAATTCAACCTTAGGAAACATTTTTAAGATTCCTTTTGAAGGAATCGGCTCACATACATTTCAATTTTATATTTAAAATGGAAATTAAGTAGATTCTAATGGGCAGGACTGGAATCAAATCTTTTAGCCTTTATGGCTGTGAAAATATGCTTAAGTATGGCAATTCTTCCTAAAACATTAAAAATGAGTGAATTTGAAGAAGCTTGGTAAAAATCCTGATAGATATTAGTAGTCAGGTATATTATGTAACTTTTTTGTTCCAAGGGATTACCAGAATAAAATTAAAAGATGCATATTAATTTAGCTTTTCTGGATTACATACTTCGCATGGAACAGGGAGGTTTGCAGAGAACATGTAGGGAAATAAAACTAAACTGCTCATTTAGCAACAGATAATGCATGGAGTTTCTATGGCAACTTTGCAGCTGGGGATACTTTGTTAAATGTTTCTAAAATGTTACATTATTGTAATGCATTTTTAATTATGTAATTAATACGTAATTGCCATCCCTCCCTCCACCTTTTAAAATGTTCATGTATCAATATGGAGTCTGAAAGAAAAACAATGTGGCTCATGACAGACATTTTGAGAAAAAGATCCAAACCCAGTAGCAAATTCCCTGCCAAAAATCTTCTTTCAGCTGCTGTCTGCTCCCTTCCATTTTTTCAACTCTGGTGCCAGACTTGGATCTTCTCAATTGCATTAAGGAACTTGTTCTTTTCCCCTTCTGAAGGCACTCCACATACAACAGCAGTTGAAATTTCAGAGATAGTAATGAAAACAGCTTATCAGCAGCATGTCATTTTGCCTGCTCAGCTTTAATTTAACCATTGCCCTCAGAGCCACATTTTTCTTTTTATTTTTTTGCTGTCAGCACAACCAACTCAGATGTCTGCTTCTATATCTCAACAAGACAAAAACCTGGAGCTGATAAAGATTGGGTTCAGTAAGGAATGCTATGCTATGAAAGTAGAAGGGAAGATGTAACCTTGAAAGAAGTAAAAATAAAAGAGGTTAATTACAAATCTGAATTAAGAAAGTTAAAAGAAAAATAAAGCATTACTTTAGGCTGTGATCTGTCAGAAAATAATTCAGGAAAAGAAAATCTCTTATCAGAAAGCTAGCAGAACTTTGGCCCTGGAAGAGATTAATTATGTGTGACAAGATCATGTTGAGTTCTAAGCAAATGGCTCCCCCTCACACACACGCACTATATCTGTATGAAAGGAATTACATTCAATGTCCCTCTGACTAAACTGTTCTATATACATAATGTACAATCCTGTTGGGCTGAAGTGGACTGTAGGACATAAATTAAGAATTTTCCTGGTTAGGCAGTAAAGTCTTAACCACCCAAAAACATGGAAGAGCAACAGCTGGTGTGAAGGTAGTGTTGTTCTCATAAAACTGTACCACAGTACAAAGATGTGATTATAATATTTATAACATGAATCCACCTATGCTGTGCAGTTTTATATGTGAAGAGGAGGTGCTATACTCAGGAACCTCTCCGGAGATTTTTTCCCCTCCTTTGCTGGTACTTTGCTTGTGTGGAGTGACCATTTAAAGTTACAATGGCACTGAAAAAAGTGAATTATGACAATTTTTCACATTTATGACTGTTGCAACATCCCCATGGTCATGAAAGGCCAGGCGATGAGATGGTGCCTCGATATGAGTGATATTTAGTTGGTCACACCCAGCCAATAACATGACCACCAAGCCATGTCCACCCAGTCACATGACTACCAAGCCACGCCCACCACCTAAGCCATGCTCACAGAACCGGTTGTTAAAAATTTTGAGTCCCACCCCTGCAGTTAAGGCAATCCATACCCAATTACCTCTGCATAACCTCTTATTAAAGATAAACTTGGTGCTTTTCCTATGGCAGGGGAAGGGGAAGCAATTTCATTTGTTCAAACACAACTCTTGCTAGAATTACACCTACATTTTAAAGGGCTTTTGTGATCATTGCTAATCTCTTTCCTTTAGGCTAATAGGGTTTCCCCAATTTCAATGTCAGTTAGTGTAGGAAAAGAGAAATCACCTATCTCTATGAAAGATGATGGCAACATACAATCTTGAGAGAAGAGATTATTTGTAGGTCAAATATTTGAACTGAGAGGTCCTTGGTGCTCTGTGATCTTGGTGGTTTTTCTTGCAAATGTTTCATTACCAAACTAGGTAACATCAGCAGTGCACTGATATGTTATGATGATATCAGTGTATATGACAATAGTCTAATGGCATGTTAACCTACATTTCTGAATTATGTGCTACTTTTTTGGGTACAAAACTTCATTTATTTCATTTATGTTCATGTGTGTGAAGGAAATACTCATGCTATACATGTTAAAATAGACATGAGGGGAGAGGGAATGGTTAAAGATGCCTCATGTCACCTGATCATGAAAGAAAAAATAAAATGGGAAAAGAAATTCCAGCCATCCCAACTATTAAAAAATGTTGTCTGGAAGAGGAAAATATGCTTATGAAAAAAGAAAGCTGAAATTCAGTTACGTAAGTATCTTCTAGAGGGGCAATAGCAGATGAAAAAAATTATATGATACAAATACATTTAAAATTACATTAGGTTTTTCACACATAGAAATCAACAGTAAGGAAGAGACTCAAAATAGCACTGAACAGCATGCAAGAAAATGCAAAAGGATGAAACAGATGCAGGGATATTTGAATTCCACATGACTGGAAGGTATTTCAATGGGAAAGTTATTATTGATTTGTTATTTCAATTTATACAGCTGTTCATGTCAAGTATATGATTCTGGGCAACTAATAACAATTGAAAACTTTATAAAATAACAAAAATAAAATCAACAAACCATATTTTTTTAAAAAAAACCACACATACACAAATCTATCAGCACTGCATATGTGTTGTAAAACACTTTGATTCTGATTTAAGAACATGTTTACATATGAAATGGCCTGGCTCTAAGAAATCAGTCAAAGTGAAATAAGTGCCATTGGTTTTCAATATTTTGCCTTCTAAAGAATTAACCAGTTAATCAACTCCAGCAGAAAGGAGAGATGCCAATTTCAGTACTGAATATGGTATTCACTAAGATAGCACAGTGAGTTTTCTTCTCTGCATTTTGTATCCCCTCCCCTCTTTGCCAATTAACATACAACATATCCCATTATCAAGAAGATGCTGTAACATCTGGATTCTCCACACCATCTGTATTACCATTGCTACTTGTTGGAAAAGCAAATTAGACCATCTTTAATTCTGTTTATTCTCCCAAGTGCCATCTGCTTTGGGAATTATGATGGCAACAAGGTTCCTTATTTCCAAACACTAGAAAAACATTCTTCTATTCTTCTCCCTCAACTCACTGGAGAAGAGCCTAATGCTGGGAACGATTGAGGGCAAAAGAAAAAGGAGACGACTGAGAATGAAGTGGCTGGATGGAGTCACTGAAGCAGTTTGGCGTGAGCTTGAATGGACTCCAGGGGATGGTCGAGGACAGGAAGGACTGGAGGAACGTTGTCCATGGGCCGCAATGGGTCAGACATGACTTCACATCTAACAACAACAATCATCAGGACTGGATCTTCTTTTTATTTGGGAAACCTCAAACCCATGTTCAATCTAGGACTGCACGTTCTATAGCTGTGCTAATCTTAGTATTATTTTTCCCATATCAGTGAACCATCAGGACCATTTGATATGATGGTGATTAAGGTAAGATCTGATGCAGGGGAAAAAGAAGAGCTTGCTCTTCATGCCATTTGTTTAAGTAGCTGCTTCTTTTTCAAAGAGAACAGAACTTTTTCTCTCATTATTAAACCGATTTTCTCTCATTATTAAACCAAACTTTTTCTCTCATTATTAAACATTATTACCTTCAAAATGCTAATAACCCAGTTCCTGGCCTTTAAAACATTTTCCTTTGAACTTATTATTATTTATCCTTGTTCTCTGACATAATAATTTAGAATTACATATTTAGAGGACTGCAGTACCTATACAACGAGTGCCACGTTGTGTCAGCAAGAAGGAACAAGCAAGTCACAATGTCTGCTCACCCCACTCAAAATAAGCCACTGAGACAGAGATTCTTGTGTTCAGACTCTTCACACAGTAAAGAGAAATCAGAAGTGCATTTATGGTTGGAACATGTTGCTCAACAATAAGCAAGATCAGAAGTTCCTAGTTACCGTCATTATTCTTCAGCTTTAGAACCAAGGACATTCTGGCGTTCAGACAGTAACCTCTTCAGATAATAGATTTTGTGTTTACTTGCATTCTAGACAGTATATGCACCAAGGGAAATAGCTAAACAACAGCTGGCATTTCAAGCTGTAATCAGACTCCTAAATTACTTGTTATACACCAGATTTTCCTCAAAGGCTGATGTGCTACACACTTTGCATTTAAATGACATCACAGCAAAATTTGATCCATAGCATTTTCCCCCTTAATACTTACAGTTGCATGCATGCAATTAGGGTTCTGCCTGGTTTGACCCTTGATGTGGCTGAATACAAGTTTTGTAAAAGAAAAGAAACATTCAAGCTTGGCTATTTGTCTACTTAACACAAAAACATACATTTAATTTAACTATTTATAATTTTTTCTTAATCAAACACAGCTCCACAAAAGAGAAATAATTATGTATTGAGATGGATCAATCATATTCTACTAAATACCAAGTAAACTGCATGTAGACTTATTTTCTTTGTGCTAAAGCACACAAACATTATTATATATCATTATTGGATGGACATCAACTCTTTTATCAATTTTGTAAATTGTCTGAAACTTCTGTATTAACCCAAAAATTGTTTTAAGCATTTATTCAACATGCACTTGGTTGCACTTTAACATTCCCCAATACTCTTCATGTTTTATGCAAGCAAACAAAACAAAACAAAAACAAACCAGACATTTTGTGGCTGAAGTTTCACTTTTTCATACGCCACTTTCAGTTCCAAAACAAAGTAGTCTCTAGTCAAGGCTTTTTTGACAACTATGTACAAAGAGAACATATCAAACACAGCCCTTCACTCAACACATCCTCATACTATTTGTACAATACCAAATATTTTTCTAATTATTTTGTTGCCCTGATTGTCCATAATGCTTCAAAAGGCACAGGTCATAGTTGGGGGAAAAAACCCAGTAAGGGCTTTTGTTTTGGCAGGAACATCCTGCAATCATATCTCTGCATTTTATTCCATTATAGATAATAGGTATTCTTGTCATTATGTTATTTTTTTTCTGTTTTTGAGAGTGGATGCTTATACAGAATGGATAGTTTAAAATGTCAAGTTGGAAATGCTTTGCAGTTCTTGAAGTAATTAGGCTTAGAAAAACTTTGCTGTCACTTTAAATGTATACTATTTTGGCATCCGTTAAAATGAAATGTCGTTCCATGCAGCTCTCAAAGGGTCACCACCTCCAATATACAGTACATAAATATGACCATATATATATATATATATATATATATCTTCATATACCCACAGATGCTTCTGTGCTGGAGCTCTGAAACTGTGACACCCCCCCCCCACCTTACATAAGCCAACAGCTTGCCAATTAAAATGTGTAAAAGCACGTACAGTAACTGCAGTAACATTGAGGAAAATTAGAGAATTATTTTAGAATCTGGAAAAGTGAAATGCATGCATAATTTTGGTACACATAATTGCTTTCCTAGAAGGTAGGTGCATAAGTGGCATCATTGTCTTTCCTGATGTCATGAACCAAGTGTCACAATTTGGGTTTTCCCCACTGCCTCTATATGCCTGTGGTTAGTGCCCCATAAAAGAAAACAAAGTTTTCAAAACAGAAGAACTTATTGGTCACTGTCAACATTCTATTTAATTTGGTCTGAGGTAAGACGCAATAGGAGTCAGTTTTTTGTGATGCAGAGGAATAGTTTAGAGTCAGTTTAGAAGACATAACATAGGCTTGAATAGCAATAGTGCTTAGACTTATATACCACTTCACAGTGCTTTACAGCCATCTCTAAGAGGTTTACAGAGTCAGCATATTGCCTTTAACAATCTGAGTCCTCATTTTACCCACCTTGGAAGAATGGAAGGCTTGAGCCTGGTGAGAATTGAATTGCTGAACTGCAGGCAGCTGGCAGGCAGCAAAAGTAGCCTGCAGTACTGCATTCTAACCGCTACGCATCATGGCTCACGTCAGCTTTTTTCAATTTATATAAAGTAAACAGTGTTTCACCATCCAAAAACTCATAGTGTTAGGTTAATAAACATCTTAAAATAAAAATTAATAGTGATACCTTCAGAAACTTACAGATTTAGTGTTACTGATTATAATAATTTGAAGAGCATAGGATATTACCTGTTTAGGATATTTTATTATTATTTTTCACCTCAATTTTATTTTTCTAACAATTTTATACATAAACATTTAATGAAACAATCTTTAAACTGAAACATCATTTATTTAAAAAATATTTTTCTTTTTTTCTCTCTTAGCTTGTTTCAAAACAACACATAACAAACAAGACATTAAAAAAGAAAAGTACATTAATACAATTAACATATACACACATACTATCCTCCCTAGTTGAATACTGATTAATATATTACAATATTAGTTCCCTACCCCTTGCAAAAGAGGCCCAATAATTTTTAAACTACTAAATCAATTTGCGATTTATTAGCTGCATCTTTTCTTTGTGCTGCTACTTCCACAAGCCATGAGAAAGACATGTTTGGTTTAAGAGGTTTTATGTGCAATAATAAAATAATATCAAGGAATTTAACTTATGTTACATCAGAGGGCATGCATAAGCACTGTCCCCGTCCTATTCTTTCTTTTTATTTTTCTTATATGTATCCATTTCATGTATTCATAACTATGTTTATTCTTATACTTGTTATCTTATAATCGCTTGAAAAAATAAAATAAATAAAAAGAAAAGATTCTATCTGCAGTATCTCTCTGAAATTCTATCAGACTATCTCAATCCCCATTATTGCCTGGAAAATAATCTTTGCAGTTTCACATAATTCAGCCTTCAGGTGGATTGGATTTCAAATTCCATAATCTTCCAGTCAGCCTAGTTAATTATTATGCTGCTATAGAGAGTAAGGCATATGGCCCTGACAGAAATATGCAACAACTGTTACCTAAGTAAAAAGGACAGATATATTTTTTAAGTCCAGAGCAATGAGACTCCATCGGAAGTGTAATTCACTGGAATATAAAAGGGAGGAAGGGAGGAAAAGATTCACCAAAATCAGAATTACAAGGTTCTGATATTATACCCTGTCGTGTCCGTCAGTAAGGAGACCAGGAGGCGGTGACTAGGTTTCAGCTCTTTATTGGTCCCTGGAACCGATCTGGCTCCAAAGGAAAAAAGCGGCTTTTTATTCCCAAGCCGCGGCGGCCGTGGCCAATAGCACCGCTTTGAATCTCCCGCGATTCGTATCCACCAATCGCAGGAGATTCTTAGCGGGCCAATCAGCGCGGCTCGCTAAACCAATCAGATCGCCCCGCGCTTTGGCCAATCAAAGCACAGGGTTTCAAGAATGCTAATGAATGTACAGAACACCTCTCCCCTCTTGGTTTGGTCCTACGTAACGTAGTCCTGTAGGTAGGCGGGGCTCCGTACTTGCTTACTGGACCTGCGCAGGTCAGTCGTGGGTTGGCTCCCGGCCAGTTCGGTTGGGTTCTCTGTGTCTGTCGGACTCGTCGGTGGAACCGCCTGGTATGTCTTGCCGGGCCGCTCGTCGCAGCTCCCTCCCGGTCTACCCGGGCTGGTTGAGCTGTGGTTTTCGCTGCTCCCGCCTGGTCTTTCCGGGCTGGTCGAGCTGGCCTGGCTGCTTCTTCCCGGTGAGGTTCCGGGCTGGCTGCTTGCTGGTGAGTATGGCTGGTTCCTTTCTTCTGGGATTTGGTTTCCGGGGTATATTTGGTTCCCGGGGTATTCCCTCCCCTCTTGGTTTGTGTTAAGGGGATTGGTTATGTCTGGTTGCATGACGGTTGTGTTTCTTGTGGCTGTCCTCGATCTTAATTGGTCAATGTGGCATTTCCATGCTCGTCCATCAGTTGTTTGTAGCCGGTACGAGCGGGGACCTGTCAGTTGGGTTATGGTTGCTGGTACCCATAGTGGGTCTCCGGTTAGGTTCTTTGCGTAGACGGCGTCGCCTGGCGCAAAGGATCGGTACTTGCTGCAGGAGTTTGGGGGTTTCTCTGGGTTGTATGTGGGGTGCAGTCTATCGAGTGGGGATCTTATTTTCCTCCCCATTAGTAGCTCTGCCGGGCTTTTGTTTGTTGTCGTGTTTGGGGTTATGTGCTATATGAAAAGCATTTTATTTATTTTGTCTTGGATCTCCCCATGGTCTATTTTCTGGATGGTTTTTTTCGTGAATTGAACCATCCATTCCGCCCTTCCATTCGTCGCCGGATGCGCCGGGGCTGTCAGTGCGTGTCGTATGCCCCGTTCCACTAGGAATTTTTCAAATTCCAGCTAGGTGAATTGGGGCCCGTTGTCCTACACGATGACATCTGGGAGGTCGTGTGTTGCGAAGAGTTTGCAAAGTTCCTTGGTCACGGCCTCTGTGGTGGTGGTTTTCATGTTGCTTACCTCCAACCAGTTGGAGTAAGCATCTACGGTTATTAGGAATGTATGTCCCTTTGTGGGCCCGGCGAAGTCTATGTGGATCCTAGACCAAGGTCCCCTGGGGGTTTCCCATTCTAGGATCGGTGCCATGGGTGGGCTTGGTCTGGTTTCTTGGCAGCGTTGACACCTTGCTACCCAAGCCTCGATTTGTTTGTCCATCCCTGGCCACCAAGCGTAACTCCTGGCCAGGGCTTTTGTCCTAACGATGCCCGGGTGCCCCTCGTGTAACAACTCCAGTAACTTCCCTTGCAGTTTTTCCAGGATAACCACCCTATCCTCCCACAGTGCACACCCTTTTTGTAGCGAGAGTTCTGTTTGCCGGTTCCGGAATGTTCTGAATGTCTCATCGTTGTCCTTTTCCGGCCACCCTTTCTCTACCCAATGTAACACCCACGCCAGACGTTTGTCTTTATTAGTTTCTCGGGCAATGTCTGGTGCGGTTATGGGTAGATTGGGCAGAGTCTCTATGCTGAGGGCGGTCATCGTGGGTGCTGGGTCGGTGTCTAGCTCGGGTAGCAGTGAGAGACTTAAAGCGTCTGCATGTGTGATCGTCTTACCAGGTCGGTGTGCGAGCCGGTAGCTGTAGGAGTCAAGGAATTCGGACCACCTTGTCATTCTAGGAGATAGAATGTTCGGGGTGGCCCTGTTCCCTGCGAGGATTCCCAGCAGCGGCTTGTGGTTGGTGATAATGGTGAACATCCGGCCGTAGAGGTACTCGTGAAACCTCTTCACTGTGGCGACGATAGCCAGGGCCTCTTTGTCCAGCTGACTGTAGTTTCTCTCTGGTTTGGTGAGGGTCCTTGAAAAGAAGGCGATGGGTGCTTCTTTTCCGTCGGGGAGAGTGTGGCTGAGGACGGCGCTGATGCCGAAAGGTGATGCATCGCATGTGACGGCTAGTGGTAGGGTCTCGTTGTATTGGATGAGGACGGCATCCGAAGTGAGCAGGTCCTTGGTTTTCCTGAAGGCGGCTTCCTTGCGTTTCCCCCAAGTCCAGGTAGCCGCCTTGCAAAGGTAACCTATGCAAAGGCTCTGCCATGGTTGCCTTTTGGGGCAGGAAAACATTGTAAAAATTAAGTAGTCCCAGAAACGCCTGCAGTTCCGTTTTAGTCCTGGGTGTGGGGGCCTCTATGATGGCTTTAATTTTGGTGTCGGTTGGGTGGATGCCATGACGGTCTAGGAGGTATCCAAGGAATCTGACCCACTCTGTGTAAAGTTGGCACTTTTGCCTCTTCACCTTTAGCCCGGTTTCCTTGAATTTGGTTAGCACCTCCCTTAGTCGACCCTCTAGTTCTGGCTGGTTGGCTGCCGATACCAGCACATCGTCGAAATAGGCACCACCCCCTTGATGCCTTGTAAGAGTCTCTCCATGAGGCTCTGGAAAATTCCAGGTGCCACGCTGACTCCGAACTGGAGTCGGTTACATCGGAAAGCTCCCCGGTGGGTGACTATGGTTTACGCCTCCGCGGTTTCTTCCGGCAGCTGCTGGTATGCTTGGGCCAGGTCGAGTTTCGCGAAACCTTGCCTCCCCCCAGTGAGGGTAGAAGATGTTGCACTACTGGGATGGGGTAGGCCCTTTGTTGCAAGGCGCAGTTTAGGGTGGCCTTATAGTCCCCGCAGATTCTCACCGACCCATTGGGCTTGACTGGGGTGACTATTGGGGTCTCCCACCGGGCATGGTCTATGGGTTGTAGGACCCCTTGCTTGACGAGCTTGTCAATTTGCTCGTCAATTTTTGGTCTGAGTGCGAAAGGTACCCGCCTTGGTTTTAGGCGTTTCGGGGGAACGTTCGGTCTAGGCTGAAAGAGATAGGGGGCCCTCGGTACTTGCCTAGGGTGCTGTCAAACACTTCTTGGAAGTCCCGTGCCAGTTGTTGCTCCCAATTGGTCTTGGCGATGTGGTTGATGCCTGTGACTTTGATGCCGAGCGGTGCGAATCGTTGCAATCCCAAAAGGCTAGGTCGGTCTCGGTCCACGATTGTTAGGGGAAGCTTTGCAGTGCATCCCTTAAATGTTACTCTGAATTGTCTGGTTCCGACTACCGGGATGCGGTTTCCCTGGTAGTCTTTAATGATTAGTCTCTGGTTCTCCAGTCCCTTCTTTTGGATGGTAGGCACCAAGCATTTGATTTCTTGCCAGGTGACCATGGAGAGGTAGGACCCGGAGTCCACCTCCATCTTGCATGGCTCGCCTTCGATGCCTACCTCCATGTAGAATTTTCGGGAGTCAGTGGTTGATGTGTGGCCGATGATGACCGTCTGGTGTGTTTCCTCCTTCCGCCGGGTCTTGCCACCTCGTCAGGCTTGCCCGCTCCTGTCCCAATGGCTGTTGGCTGGCGATCTCTGGTTCTGGGGGGTGTGCTGTCCCATCTCCGCTCACTGTGGTCCCGCCGTCTGGGGCTGTAGGCTTTCTTCAATCGGCATACGTGGGAGATGTGACCCTTTTTGTCACAGTGCCGTCAAACTGCATCGAAGAACCGGCACTCGGATCTAGGGTGATCGCCTCTGCAACCGGCACACGCGGTCCCCGACTTACGACCCCGCCGACTGCGCTGGTCGCATCCTGCCTGGAGCCGGTGGATTTCCTCCTCTTCGTCCGAAGTGTCGGAGGCGGAGTGGAATTAGCAATGGTGGGTGGTAGTTTCGCAGTGACTTGCTTCCGGTTGGGCCTCGGTCACCAGTCCAGGGTTGTTGTTCGCGGTGCGGTCCCCGGCGTCCAGTCTCCACATGCGGTTTGCTGACTGCCGGGTGGCCTCGGCTGTGGTGGCTTCAGTGATGGCATCGGCAAGGGCGATGTCGCCTTTGGCCATCAGCCGACTCTGTAGGACTGGGTCCCGAAGCCCGAGCACGACTCGGTCCCGTAGGGCCTCGTCCATGTCGGAGAACCCGCATAGTCCTCCTAGGTTCCGCAGCTCCGCAGCAAAGTCGCTGAGGCTTTCGCCCGACCTCTGGTCCCACCGGTAAAACTTGTGACGTCTGATGAGGGTGGGCATGGCGGGAGCGTAGTGTTTTCGAAGTAAGTGTTCGAGGTTGGCCCAGTCCATCCCAGTGACGTCAGCGGGTTTCGCTAGGGCTTTCGCCATCTTGAACACTGCGGGCCCGCAGTGTGTCAGGAAGACGGCTCGTTTCTTCAGCCCAGTGGCGTCCTTCATGTCGCTGCATTCGAGGAACATGCGGAATCTGTCCGTGTAGGATTCCCAGTCCTCACTAGCGGGGTTGAAGTGTGCGGGCAGAGCGATGCTGGCCATCTTGTCGGTCTTGCTTCCGTCGGACACGTGCTTGCTGGGGTTCAGAATCGGGATCCCATCCTCGTCGCCAGTGTCATGTCCGTCGGTAAGGAGACCAGGAGGCGGTGACTAGGTTTCAGCTCTTCATTGGTCCCCGGAACCGATCTGGCTCCAAGGGAAAAAAGCGGCTTTTTATTCCCAAGCCGCGGTGGCTGCGGCCAATGGCACCGCTTTGAATCTCCCGCGATTCGTATCCACCAATCGCGGGAGATTCTTAGTGGGCCAATCAGCGCGGCTCGCTAAACCAATCAGATCGCCCCGCGCTTTGGCCAATCAAAGCGCGGGGTTTCAAGAATGCTAATGAATGTACAGAACATACCCAATCTCAACAAAAGCAGTTTTAGCCTTTCTGTGGAATTGATTTCTTGGTCTACAGAGGTGACATGTTGGATGACATCTCATTTGACATGGTGGCTGGGGGGGACTGTGGGAAACAAAATCAAACATATTTACAAGATACTATTTAGGGAAAAGCTAACTTTAAAGCTTTCTATGGAAGGTGTTAAAAAAACTTTCTTCTCTAAGGTTCTCAGCTGAGTTTCATACAACCTACATGAATGAGAGCCAGACACCCCATTTATATCTTACAATGTTGCAAACTTCATCACCTCTGTCTACAGAAGAACACTTTTTTTTTTCCAGAGGGATCACTTAGCTTTGGCTTTGACTCCACCAGCCATACAGCCCCACAAAATCTTCTTTTGAGGACCGTCTATTTGGTAGTACAAAAGATTTTGTAACTTCCAGCATCTCTTACCACGAACCAGATTGCGTGAGATTGCTTGGACTTTCAGTTCAGCAACACTTAAGAGGGTCATCTGATTTACAAAACGAAAAGGTAAGAGTTTGAAATGAAGAGTAGAAAGTGTTTTCAGGAAATGTGTAAGTGCATTAGTAGAATCTTTTGGGAGCCATTGATTCAGATCTAAAGTACTGTTGGCTTAGGAAAGTAATATAAAGTAGTATCATTAGTATAGAAAGCCAACAAAATAAATGTTTACATATAATTTACTCTCATTGGAATGATTGTTAACACTTTTTTAAACAGCTGGAGAAAAATCATATACCAACCAAGAATATTGCAGTTGTAAAAGTTACAGCGTGATTGTTGTATAAGAGGGAGAGAGAAATTGTGTTGCCTGGAACATGATGTTCTTTTGCATGTTGTGGTTATTGTGCCCTCTTTAAAATGTCTTATCATGTGGACAAGAAATAAGATATAATCAGCTACTCTGAAGCTGTAGAGCAGATTTAACATCTCTCTTTTGTGTGAAAACTATGGGAGTGGGATAGCTTTATACTTGCGTTCTTTTAATAATAATTTAAATTATATTACAGCTGTCATAGATTGCTAAGAAGATCCTATTCTCTCCCAGACTGTAATTACGTTCCCTCCTACTTCTTTGACAATTTTTACAAGAAACTATGCTTAAAAGGGTCACGTTCTATAAATTGTCTTTGTTGCCAAAGAAAGAATAAGAGACAAAAGACAAGAAGTCAATAATGGAAGGATTATTTTGCTGCAAAAAGAATGGATTCTTATCTCCTGCTTAAATAGAGCCCCACTTTCTATGATATATCTTGTGCAATGGTAAAAATATTAGGAATAATATTTGTTAGTGAAGGAAGTCACAAACAAGGCAGAAAAGCAACAATTCGTTCAAGTTCATTTTTGAGGAACTTTATGTATTTTCTATTGCTGCATCACTGAACCACTTCTCATAGAATAAATATCAATATGCTGTCCTTTTGGCTATGAGACATACACCCCTTCACTGAACAGACACCAGTGGTCATCTCTTTTTTAAAAATTATAAGGCCACATTTTTTTCCACAATATCCTAAAGCAGGGATGTGCACACATTTAGTCCTTGGCCTAATTTCATACCACCTTCGGACTGCAAACAAGTAATTAAGACCTCTGGCCATATCAGTCTTCTTCCTAGATAGGGAAACAGAAAATGGAACTACAGTATAAAGAAGAGAGACACACAGAAAAAGCAAAAAAAAAAAAAAAAAGGATCCTTCAATCACTTTGAACTCATTCTCAACAACTTGCATTCCATCTATCATGGATGGAATCACATGAGATAAAACAGTGGGAACTGTTGTAGGAAAGGGAAAATGCTAATTTTACATAAAAACTATACAGAATGTCAGACCAGTCATATGCCCTGTCCCATTTGTTTAGAGAGATTTACTAATTTGGGTATAAAAATTTTCTTTGATCTTTTACAAGCAATCATTCATGACCAGGCAATACATGACCTTTGATCCATCACACGCTTTATTATTTTCCATTAAATATATCCTTAGGATATTGTTTCATCTACACCCCACCCACCCTCCAGAAAGAGAAAACAATGTGTCACAATGACACTTAAAACTTTGCATATGAGACAAATGATACACAAAGAGAGCTCTTGAAATGGTATTGTTCAAATTATGTATAGGCCCCCTTTTTCATAAAATGTAAGATTGAAAGGAAAGCCAATTTAGTGTAGTTTTTAAGGCATTGTGCTAGAAAGTGGGAGACCAATCAATTCTAGTCTCACTTTGGGCATGAAACCAGATGGGTAAATATGATACAGCCATGGTGGCGTAGTGGTTAGAATGCAATATTGCAGGATAACTCTGTCCACAGCCAGAAATTTGATCCTGGCTAACTCAAGGTTGACTCAGCCTTCCATCCTTCCTAGGTGGATAAAATGAAGACTCAGATTGTTGGGGGCAATATGGTAACTGTAAATCACTTAGAGAGTGATTTACCGCACTATGAAGTGGTACATAAGTCTAAATGCTATTGTTATTGCTAACCTTGGGCCACTCACTTTGTCTCAGTCCTAGGAAAGAGACAATGGAAAACCGCTTCTGAAAAACTTTGCTGGGAAAACTGAAACTTATCCAGGCAGTCTCTGAGAACTGGACACGATTCAATAGAAGAAGAAAAAGATTGGAATACAAATATTAACTTTCAAGAAATTTCTCTAGTGTGTTTACAAGTATATGGCACATAGCAGAGATGTACAATGCTTTGGCTCTTGTACTTGATACGGTAGAAGCATATAACAACTAGTGATTTGTGAAAAATAACCTTGTCTAGACTAGAACGGGGTCACCATCCTTTTGGACCTCAGGGACCACCAAACTTATAATTTTAAATCTTGCGGACCACTAGTATGAATTTTGACTGACGGTGGCTTGCTGACATTGGTGGGAAAGTCGGTCCCATATTCCAGAGCTGCAGTAGTCACAGAACAGGCCCTTTGGTTATCCTGGAGTAGCTGCTCCTCCACCCAGGTGCACTGGCCTGTCATGGACTGGAGGAGCTGCTCCGGGATGACCAAAGGGCCAATCCTGCGACTACTGCAGGTCTGGAATATGGGACCGACTTTCTCACCAACGTCAGCAAGCCACCCCAGGGTGGATTTCCCTCCCCCGCCATTGTTCTTACCATCCAGTTCCAGCTTGCACGACTCTACTCAAGATAAGGTTTGTGCTTGGCTGAAGGGTGGGGGCCTGTGGGTGGGCAGGCCATGTGGGAAACACAGCCTTGTGTTTCCACACAGCCTGGATTAATTGCTTTGAGGGGAGTGCTTTGGGAGGGATATTTCTCTGCGGACCACCATTTTTTTTTCACGGACCACTGGTTGGTGACCATTGGACTACTAGAATAGATAGTCTCTAGCTCTCTGCCTTTAACACAAATTGGCTCTGATGATGTGTACTAGGCCAACTTAAAGGGAAGAAGATAGAAAACAAGAGGAGGGGGAGTAGGAAAACTGATTATATTCAAAACATGAATTCCAGATCAATTTTATATTTTTATATTTATATTTTCAAAAATGCTGATTGAGCCATTATTTGTCCATTTTTCAGTTAAAAGGTTTTTGGAGCAATCTTGATTATGGCCCCAAACCACTGCTGAATGAATTGAAACTAACTCAATAACTGTTTTCTCTTCCCATGTTCCCTGTTATGATGCAGGTATTCCTGACTTCAGGATCATGTCAGCTGATTCTGTTGTTCATTCTATCATTTTTAATAAAATCATGCTTAAGTAAGGAAACTGTTTGGGAACCTGAATAATTTTCGACGTGTTCTTTAAGGAGAATATTGCCTACTTCCAATCTTGAAAAATTCCTCGCAGCCAAACATCACTCCTTGTAACTTTTGATTTAAGGGTGCTTTTAAGGTAACACCTCCTCCTTTCATTTACTTCCACAGTGCTGTATACATTGCTTTCTTATTTCAAAGGAATGCTTGCAATTTTGTGGCATTATGCAAACCTTAATTAGCGATCCACAAGATGTGTTGAAAACTAGTGCCTAAGGTGTGACACAAATATTTGGTGGTAGATTTCCAGAAGTCTGGAAAAATATCCTCTTAAAAGAAACATTTAAGAATTGAGTCACTGGACTCTGACCGGGAAATGCTGTTAGAAAATAATTCCTCTAATAGTTAATGAATGTCTGTCTACTGGAGAAGGCACAATGTCTTCTATGTACAAAGCAGGATGTCTGAGCTTCCTTTCATCTTGGAAAGATCTTTTGCTAAGTAGATGTTGTTTACTAGCATTAGCCTGGTTTGGTGACTGAGAAATCATTTCCACTTGCTGATTAACAGACTCTTTTTGCCATTGGACAACCCTAGTTATTGTTTATTAGCAGTGAATGCTTGATCCTGCTATTATAAACGCTCACAGATACGGAGGTTATTTAAGTATAACTTTAAGCTGAATTATTAAGGTTTGTGCTATTTGCATTTCATGACTTTATTATCCACTTTTCAGTGTGTTCTAAGCTTCTCTGTGTACGTAAGCATACACTTGCTATCAGAAGATAACAACGGATGAACAAAATCCAGTCCCATATAGAAATCATATTACCAGTTAAAAAGCAACAATCCCATTAAAGCCTACCCTGTTTAAAATCAGTTGCTACTAACAGCAAATTGAGCCAAAAGCCTTGGTAAAAGAGATCATCCAGTCATGCCTAAGGGATAATCTACTACTATCAGCTTATTCTGAAGTTAAATTGCAACAAAAAAAGCCTATAAAAAGTACACATTGCCATATGGATTGGGATTATAACGTATTAGGATAGTCCTGTTTCCATGGCAGCTATTAAGCCCTTAGATGTTCCTCTCTGTCCACTCCATTGCTATGTAGGAGCTATTATTTGTCTTCAAGAGCCATTATATCTAGATACACATACAACAGAGATTAGGTTTAGTGAGGTGTTTAAAGCATGGATGTCAAACTCATGGCATCATGTTGCTGTCACGTGACATTTTACCATTCGCAGAGCTAGGGTAGGCATGGCCTGCGTATCCGGTCCATGGGCTACCGGTTTGACACCCCTGAAACTTCAAAGCATCAAGTTAGAAACCAGGAGATCCTGAATTCCAATCTCACCTTGGAGCAAGGTGACCTTGGGCCAGTCCCTCTTTCTCAGCCTAGGAAGGAGATACGGGAAAACTACTTCTGAAATCTCAAGAAAATTGCCCAATCCATATGGCAATGTATACTTTTGTTCAGATAGTTACCAGGAGTCAAAACTGACTTGAAGGTACACATACATAACAGAGACTGCAGACTGGGTCACAAAAGAACCCTGTTCTGTTTTTCTAGCCTAAAATGAGGGAGCAATGCTTCAAAACTGCCTCACAGACTGTTATACTAGTTGGAGGTAGAAAAATTGACATTTCATTTTATATATAAACAAAGTAGATAATAGATCACTCGATCCTCCTACTAATACTAATCTTGCTCTGAATTAGAGCAATCTGTCCCAGTCTGTCTAGCCAGATCCAAGTAATATATACAGTATACAGAGTTCAATGATAGTAGAATGCTTTTTTTAAAATTACAAATTGACTTGATATTAAAAAAAACAAACCAATCAAAGAGAGCAAGCTGAGATAACTGCCTAGAATTGGAAAGAGAAATAACGTACAACTTTCTGAAGTCCTTTCTATCCTGGTTCATTTTTATGATACACAATATGGTATAAGGCAGTGGTGGCTAGCCTTTTTGGGCTCCTGTGCTGAAAATTGCTCACATGCCAGCACCCAGAAGGCAATGTGCATGCCTCCCATCCCATGTGCATGCGCTGTGCATTTCTACACATACGTGTGTGTCTCCTGCCCCCCCCGCGCATGCACACCAGATACCTAACAATCAGCTGTTGGGCGGCAGCACATGGAGATGCGCAGTGGGGCTCTTCCATGCGACCTCTTGCATGCCGGCAGAAATGGCTCTGCATGCCACTTCTGGCACCTGTGCCATAGGTTTGCCATCACAGGTAAAAGGAATATATCAGAGACTGGAAATCTAGCAGACAAAGGAAACCTCAATTGTTCATGAAAGCATGACACAGAGATCAAACTAACAGATCTACAGAAGTCAAATGGGAAGTATAAAGCAAAAAAAAAAAAAAAGGTTAGGACCAATAAGATAAAGAACATAGAACTGCTATCTAAATATACATCAGTTGATAAATTATTCTGTTCTAATAAAGTAGGAAAACAGAGAAACTATTACAAGATAAGCCAAGATAACCCTGTATTTAACTATTACCTGGCAAAATTCTTTGGTCAGGATATGAGTTTTGCTTCAAACTGCATTTTGATGGAAAATATTTGAAACATTTAAAATGTTTAAGCCCTGAAAACAAAGTGAAACCAGAGTAAACCCCTTGCTGCTTTTTTGTAACTCAGGATGCCAAGAATAGTCGGGGGTGACAGATTTTGTTTACTGAAACCAGCTTCCTACGTAACACACAGAAGAAGAAAAAATGACCCAAGGGATGATTTTAAAACGTGCTCAAAATATTAAATCCTTAAAGGACTTAGTTGAAATGGAAGCAGAAAATCAGAACGGTCTTCTCTTCTCAATAAATGTTTTTCTCATTTCTTTAAGTAAGTACTTAGATGTTCAACTAATCAACTGGACAAAATAGGTAGTTTCAATTGTATTCTTTTCAATTAACATTTTCTAACTTGGACACAAGCGAATCAGGCTGAAAGTGTACTTGCTGTGCTATTTATTTCTTTTCCTATATGATCATTCATCATCAACAACAACAAAATGACCAATTTTTCAGTAGTTGTGCAGTTGATGCTCAGAACCAACAACCATCTCAAGTACTTAGCAAGCTCAGGCTGTATATTTGGTGTGCTTTTTAATTATATCAAACACTGCTGTCTTCCATTCTTGCATAAAGAAGGAACATATCCGAACAGAACAGCAAAAGACGCGCTAAAAATAAAGGAAAATACAGTATTTACTCTCAGCTCTACAACTAACAAACAAAGCTCTTCTGAAATCTTATAAACAGAATCAAAGACTGAGCAAAAGCTCAGCAACAGTTTTTAAATGCTTCCTTTAAAGTGAGTTTCAACAAGCTATACAGATGAAACTCGAAAAATTAGAATATCGTGCAAAAGTACATTTATTTCAGTAACGCAACTTAAATGGTGAACCTAATATATGAGATAGACTCATTACATGCAAAGCAAGATAGTTCAAGCCATGATGTGTCATAATTGAGATGATTATGGCTTACAGCTCATGGAAACCCCAAATCCACAATCTCAGAAAATTAGAATATTGTGAAAAGGTTCAATATTCTAGGCTCAAAGTGTCCCACTCTAATCAGCTAATTAAGCCAAAACACCTGCAAAGGGTTCCTGGGCCTTTAAATGGTCTCTCAGTCAGGTTCAGTAGGAATCACAATCATGGGAAAGACTGCTGATAGTTTGGTATGCAACATGCAAGCTAAAACTTGTCAATGACTGCTGCCTTGTAACTCACTATATTATTCCATAGGGGAAAATTTGTTTAGTACTCATAGTTTTTGGTACTCATCGTGCCTCCCAAATCAAATTAATGATGAATACCAAGGTACCATATGAAGAAGCAAAGGCATAATTGCAATGGCATCTTAAAACACTGACTGATTTTTTTTTCCTTTGGTGAACTTCATTGTTTAGGAAAAGGAATGCAAAGCAGAGTGGTATATCTCTACTTTCATATCATCAAAATATTCTTGCTCCCTTTCCCCCCTTCAGCAATTAATAAAAACCCATAAATATTGTAATGTATTTCTGATATCAGAAACTTTTTACAGTTATTCCCAAATTACAGATTTCAGCTGTGACATCCATCTTTCATGCAAAACCAAAAGCCTAAATATTTCAGTAACTTTAAACACAAACTAATAAAACAATATTCTCAGATCACTTAATTCATATGTATCAAGCAATACTAACACCCTTGTGCAGTACACATCAGTATACATCATCATATCAGTATTTTATGATGATTCATCAACTACGTTAGATACTTTACTCAAAGTGAGCCACTTCATATTATAAGGGTGAAAATAAAAATGACATTTTTGAAACAATATTTGTACATTAGGTTCTCTAGGTTGATTACTTGCAGATTTTTACTGTTTGGTTTTAATGATGCATGCTGTTCACGAAGTTGTAATTCTGCACATGAGAGTACGTGACAGGCTATCTAAATATAGTGGATATGCTTCCCATCGATTCTGTAGTAATTTGACCTTTCCCAAACCATATAATTTCACCATAAGCAAAGCCAGATGTAAGAATATTTCTAGGGACACAGAGCCTACAGAAATATTAGTAAAAGGCTTGTGAGGTCTGGGTAGTAAACGTGGTCAAGAAACACGAGGACAAAATTAGCAGTGGCTGTTCTGCACGCTTTTTTACTCAACTTTCAGCAAATAACTAGGAAATCTTTATCCTGTTTCATTGGACATACAGGGTAGGGTCTTCACTTCATGTTTTTTGGGTGGCAAGGGCTAGAATAGGCACGGTGATGCCAAGTGACGAGATCAAGATCTTCTGTGCATGATTCCCATGATTGGATAGTATTTTAGCATTCGCTTCTCTTTAGGCCTAGACTACATTTTTTGAATAGTTTCCTGCCACAAAAACGGCAAGAAATTATGTCAACATATTCAAGAACATTGGTCAGAGGGTTCTCCAAAAATATACACAAAAAGGTCTGAAAGTTGCTTGCATCCTTAGAACTTCCTTGCAGTAGAACAAGCCTAAGTATGCTGCATCCTTAGGTTAGACAAAAATATCCCTCAATCCTCCTTGCTCAGTCATTTGAAAAAAGTTACATTTTTTTGTGTTGCAGTTTTGTGAAGCTGTTAAAAAATCTGAGAAAAAAGGGAGACACTAAGATATATCACTTCCTGATGGCATCTAAAAAGCAATGTGGAAAGTAGACATTTCTGTGTTATTACTATTATATAGTATATACTGTATATAATAGCACTTTAAATGATTGTGCACGTCCCCGTGTTGTGGGTACAGAGTTCTAATAATTAAATACAAAGGCATGAGAGAATGAGAAAAATCGGCAATAGTTATAATAATCACTGAGCCTAGAACAAATACACCAGATTTAAACAAATCAATGAACAAATTTTATTTTCTGTATTAAAAACAATGAATTTCAGCTGAAACACTGAATTCAATTTAAGATCAAATAAAAATGAGAATTTTACTCAATTTTTCTTTTTTTGCTCAGTTTTTTATTTTTTTATAGCTCAGTTTTGTCCCATTTTCATATATTCATGATATTTTTTTAAAAAATGAACTAATATCGATAGCTTTTGTTAAGCCTGGTTTTCCCAACCAGGGTTAGGGAGACAAGCTAAACAGAATGTGCAGCTTAGTCAGATAGGCACACAGATAAATGAGTGAGCTAAGCTTGTATGTTTATTAACATACAGTAAAAATGACAGATACGCTTGTGCTATCAAATATATAGTTTATTCCATTATGAGTTCATAGCATAGTCAAAATAACAGTCCAATAGTCATGTATCATTTAGTCAGTCCATTCAGGGATATTCAATTAGCAAAATCTGTGTTGAATACCCTATGTCAATACACTTACAAGCCAGTCCTTTGTTTTCTCTCCCGTTGGAGCAATGCAGTGTTGTGTCCTTGCAGTAATCAGGAACTTCAAAGCCAGAGAGATAGCAAGCTGCCGTCTTGCTTCTTTTAAAGTGCTTTCACAACCACTCCCTTAATTACTGTTCCACAGTTAAAGTTGCAGACACTTTAACTTACAAACTATGATTACATATTATTATTTACCTAAACCAGTTAGGGTAAAACAATGTTATCCCTAACATTCTCCCCTTTTAGGAAATAATAATATAACTATTTACATCTTTAAATCATATTTGTTACAACTCTCTTTAAACTTAGTTACTCCTTGAGCTTTTGTAAATTGGTCTGCAATGTTTTCTTCCGTCATGCAGTATTCCAATTTAATTAGCCCATTCTTTACAGATTCTCTAACATTTAAGTATCTTAAATCAGTATGCTTTGATCTAGTTTTTACAGCAATACTAGTAGCTAACTTTATAGCTGCTTGATTATCCTTGTACACAATAATGGAATCTTTTACAGTTATACCCATGACTAATAATAACTGTTTGTACAAAATCAAATCAGTGCATAATAATGACAGACATGAAAATTCCGCTTCCATCGTTGACAAGCTAATATGCTGTTGTCTGATTGACCTCCACCCTATTAGTGTCTTACCAAATAATATAGCCATCCCAGATGTTGATTTTCTAGTGTTTATATCAGTTGCAAAACTTGCATCTGCATAGGCACTAAGACTCAAATCATCCTTTGGTTCTATATACAATGCATGGTTCATTGTTCCTTTAAGATATCTTAAAATTCTCTTTAATGATTGCCAATGACATTGATGTGGATCTGAATTAAAACGTGCCAGCTGATTTACACTATAAGCTATATCTGGCCTTGACCAATTGCTTATATATGATAAGCTACCAATCAAAGATTGATATATGGACTTATCAAATTTGGGACTTTGATCATCAGTTTGGCAAACTTCCTGACTCATTGGAGTCTTTGCCGGTTTACAAAGTTCCATTTTAAACGTTTTAATTAATTGGCAAATTTTATCTTCTTGAGATATCTTAAAACCATTTTTTGTTTTGTTAATTGTCAATCCTAGATACCTTTTAATTTCACCTAAATGCTTTAATTTTATCTTTTTGGCTAATAATGATATAATTTCATTAGCTTCATTATTAGTCTTAGTTATCAAAGCAATATCATCTGTAAATAATAACAATAATGACACCGTTCCATTATTTTCTCTTTTAAACACACATGGATCTGCTAAACCAGATTTAAAACCTATATTGCTTAACTCTTTCACAATATATTGGTTCCACTCAAACCCAGATTGTTTCAACCCGTAAAGACTCTTTTTGAGTTTCCAATAATCATTACTATTTACTTTATTGTCTTTTATACCTACTGGTTTTCTTAAATATATAGTGTGCTGCAATGGTGCATGTAGATAAGCAGTTTCTACATCTAAATGGTTAATGACATAGTTTTTCTTAGCTGCCCACACTAATGCTGCTTTTAAAGATGTTGCTTTAAGACTTGGTGCAAAAACTTCATCGTAATCAGATGCAGTTTGATTAAATCCTTGAGCTACTAACCTAGCTTTATGGGTAACAGTCCCATCATTTCCAGTTTTTACTTTAAATATCCATTTGCACCCAATGGATTTTTCTCCTGGAGGTAATTTAGCATCTTCATAAACTTTCATTACCTTTAATGAATTTAGTTCCTTTTCCATTGCCTTTTGCCAATTCTCCTGATCCTTAGCAGGATACATCCTAAGTTCATCTACACTAGTTGGAACTTTAGTTACTTGGCAAACTATACTTGCTTGATACCTATCAGGTGGTCTAGTTATACGTGTAGTACGTCTAGGTATTACAGGACTTACAGGTGGACTTTCATTTATTAACTCTTCTTGATTAACTGTTTCCTCTTGTTCTGGTCCTATTTGCTCTTCGTGGACTTCTTTAATTGGACTCTTCTTATAACTAATCTGATCTTTCTGCCTTTTGTAGGGTTCAATAACTACTTCATTATTTAAATCTTGCTCTAATCTATTCCATCCTACATGTTCTAGGAATTTTGCACTAGCACTGGTGTAAACTCTAGATGTACCTGGTTCCCAGAATCTATAAGATCTATGATTAGATGTATATCCTACAAAATATAATCTTTTAGCTCTATGTTGTCCTTTGTGTCTAAGTTGTGTAGGGATATGCACCCATGCTGGTGCTCCAAATGTGTGCATGTAACTTAAATCAGGTTTTGTACCATGCCACAATGTGAATGGTAATTCACCTGTTGTTGAATTAACAACATTATTTAATATATGATTACCACACATTATTGCTTCTCCCCACAAATTGTCAGGTAATCCTGAATCAGACATCATAGTTCGTGCCATTGATTGTAATGTTTGGCCTCTTCCTTCTTTAAAGGCATTATGTTGTGGCCTATATGGTGCAGACTTTTTATGTTGAATACCTAACATTATTAGTTTGTTCTGCAATTTATTATTTGTAAATTCTGTACCATTATCTGTTATAAGAGTTACTAATTTCTTTTTAGTTTTTCTTTCAGCAAATTTAATCCAATTAAAGAGATTTTGATACGTTTTAGTTTTGCTTTTCATTAAATAGCAAAACCCATATCTAGAATAATGATCCATTATACTTAGTATATAACGAGCTCCTCCTACACTTGGTTTTTTAGGACCTATTAAATCTGCAAATACTACCTCTAAAGGCTCTTTGGTAGTAAATCCATTAACTCTATTAGCCGGTGTGACCCTGGCCTTACTTTGATTGCAGATATTACATTGCAAATACTTATTACAAGGTTTCAAACTTATTCCCTTAGATAATTCAACAGTTTTCTTAAGCATTTTAAAATTTAAATGCCCTAGCCTTTGATGTAACAAGTGAATACATTCATCATGAGGTTTCTTATTTTCATAAACTGTGTTAGCCACTTTTAAACCATCATCATTTAACACATATAATTCACCTCTTAAAGATGCAGTAATTCTCTTATCTTCTTTCTCAATTATGCAGTTATCTCCTTTAAATGTAACTACATATCCTAGTTTAACCAAAATTCTAACTGAAATTAAATTAAACTTAAGTTGTGGTACATATAACATTTTTACATTCTCTTTTATAAAAGAACAATATGCTATACCTTGACCTTTAGCTTTCAGTTTCCAGCCATTGGCTAACGATATCTGCTGTGTACTCTTGGACATTTTAATCAAATTTTTCTTATCATTTGTTATACAATGTGATGCTCCACTGTCAACCACCCATAAATTATTTTTTACAGCTCCGTTAGTATACATGGCTAACTCTAAATTTTTCTTTATCTTTTGATGACTTTTTGTATTCTGGCCAGCGTTCTGGCGTTTTGCCTTTTTACAAAATCTTGCCAAATGTCCTCTTCCTCCACAATTAAAGCACCTTTTAATTGCATATGCAGTAGGAGTTTCATTATCTTCTTTTTGAGGTTGCTGCCTCCTTAATTCGTCTCTTTCAAGCCTTCTTCTGGCCTCTTCAATCAATCTGCCAGTTATATCAGTTAAAGTTAGGCTTTCCTTTGGCAATATTTCAAGGGAAGTGACGTAATTGTCATAGCTTTCATCGAGGGAAGATAGTATTATATAGACTTGGTGTAGTTCAGAGAAAATAAGCTCTTTCTCGTGCAGTTCTTGAAAAATGCTTTGCATAGTTTTCAAATGACTCAGCATATCACCATTCTTATGGAGATGTGTACTGAAAAGTTTCCGTGTTAGATTTATGTGAGCACCAACATTATCTCGAACATAAATCCTCTTCAGCTTCTGCCAACACCCAACAGCTGTATTCTCTCCATGGATATAAACAAGCTGGTTATCAGTTAAGGTTAAAGCAATAATGCAAATTGCTTGTTCATTTTTATGCATAAATTCTTCTATCTTTAATATATCTTCCTCATCCTCTGGATCCCATTCTTCTACGTTTGGTGGATTTTCAATTATGTTCCACAAACCTTCTCTTCGTAGAAGCAGACTACATTTCATTGACCATGATACATAGTTTGTTCCATCCAACTTGGATATCAGGGACAAACTTTGTAAATTGACTTGTGCCATGTTTTCTTATATGGATATAAAACTATAATTAATAAAACACAGCTGTCTGTTTACTGTAATGTATAACAACACAAACTCTCACTTTTAACATAAATCTGTTTTATCCTAGTTAAACTGACTTTGCAGGCTCTGGGCCCATAACCAGTGTTAAGCCTGGTTTTCCCAACCAGGGTTAGGGAGACAAGCTAAACAGAATGTGCAGCTTAGTCAGATAGGCACACAGATAAATGAGTGAGCTAAGCTTGTATGTTTATTAACATACAGTAAAAATGACAGATACGCTTGTGCTATCAAATATATAGTTTATTCCATTATGAGTTCATAGCATAGTCAAAATAACAGTCCAATAGTCATGTATCATTTAGTCAGTCCATTCAGGGATATTCAATTAGCAAAATCTGTGTTGAATACCCTATGTCAATACACTTACAAGCCAGTCCTTTGTTTTCTCTCCCGTTCAAGCAATGCAGTGTTGTGTCCTTGCAGTAATCAGGAACTTCAAAGCCAGAGAGATAGCAAGCTGCCGTCTTGCTTCTTTTAAAGTGCTTTCACAACCACTCCCTTAATTACTGTTCCACAGTTAAAGTTGCAGACACTTTAACTTACAAACTATGATTACATATTATTATTTACCTAAACCAGTTAGGGTAAAACAATGTTATCCCTAACAGCTTTGAAGGCACTTTTTCTTGTATCTGAACTACAGGCAGTTTTCAACAAAAGATATTTTGAACTGAATTGAGCTGCGATTTCTATTTTAAACATAATTTTTGTTTCCAAATTTGCATTATAGTTTAATTAATTGCAAATACTACATATAGAGATGTATTTTTGTTTACCTATAGAATCAAGCAGTATGATTTTGATTGGTTTGCATTCAATATACATTTAATGGATTCTGCCTTCCAGCCCCAATTCAATCTAATGGAATTCCACCTTATTAGTATCCAATCACCTATATTTTGAAATGTGAGTTTTCTTTTTGGGGAAGTATGGATGGACTAAATTCTCGGACTGATCTCAGTTTATAATTTTTAATTTTAGTTCCCCAATTAATGACACATGTGTGCAGAATCTACGTTCTTTTCTCTGATCATAGTTTTATTCGTCAATTTTTTAAAGCCTGTGAACCTTATTCTTCTGGTGAATTGAGAGATTGGTCGGTCCTTGTGTATCCTTCACCAAAGGATGATTAATAAGATTTTTCATATTAATTCAGCCATTCACTTTTGCATCACAGAAAATTATTTAAAATGTGCAATAAGAAATGGAGAGTAATAGTTACAAACATTGCACATTTAAAAGGCTACATCTGGAATCTGTCTACAATAGATGGAAACTTCTCATAGTAGACAAGCCTAATAATAAAATAGAGTAAGTGGACAACTTTTTAAATTTACTCATTTTCACATATTTCCAGATATTCAAATTTTATGGATAATGTAACATTGGAAGGGCTGCAAATAGAGGAAGAGCTCCAGAATCTTTCAAGTGAAACATAGTTGAAGAAGTATTTTCAACAATAACAAGGCAACTGGATTAGATGACACAGTTGAACAATTTTGGATGATTGGTTTAATCAATATGTCAATATTATTAATATGTCATGTAACAATCAGTAACATCTAATCAAGATATCTTTCCATGGATGTATTTTTATATCCCGAAATGCAAAAAAAATCTGTCCAGGAAGGTAAAGTTAGTATCTCATTAACCAGCTGGTGGAGTAGCCATTCTGCTGTTAATGTACTCACAATTGGTCCCAGTCTAGATGGTACAACAGTGATTCATATGTGTTCCAGGTATTGCATGTTGCTTTAGCTCCCACAAATTATTAAGTTTACCATCCACAGTGTATTAGTCCAAAATTTATGTTGTTAAGTTAGACATTTGTTAAGTGAGTTTTGTCCCATTTTACTACCTTTCTTGCCTCAGTTGATAAGTGAATCACTGCAGTTGATAAAGTAGTAACCCAGTTGTTAAGTGAATCTGTCTTTCTCATTGACTTTGCTTTTCAGAAAGTTGCAAAAGGTGATCCCATGACCTTGGGACATAGCAACGGTCATAAATATGAATCAGTTGCCAAACACCTGAATTTTGATCACATGATCATGGGAATGCTGCCAAGGTTGTAACTGTGAAAAACACTGTAACTTTGAATGGTTTGCCATTGAACAGTTACCACTTTGCCATTGTAACTTTGAACAGTTAGTAAACAAACTGTTGTAAGTCGAGGTGCGTGTATTATGGATTATTAAGGGTTCTTAGTTCTAGATTCAGAAGAACATGACTATACAACATGACTGGATTCATACTAAGGTTGTGCCAAGATTTGAAGGTGATTAGCTTCCAAAAAAAAGTCTTTGTAAAGGATCCCCTTAAGTGAGGCTGCCCTATTCCTTTGTGCTGCATTGCACTGACCCCTTTGTCTGTGGAGATTCTCAGGCATCCAGGTCATGGTTGCCCCAAAAGTGTTTTTTCTCTCTCTCAAGAGCCCATTGGACTTTCTGTTTTTCTTTGAAGATGTTTCGCTTCTCATTCAAGAAGCTTCTTCAGCTCTCACTGGATGATGTGATAAATCCTTCCATTCCCCATCATCCAGTCAGAGCTGAAGAAACTTCTTGGATGAGAACATCTTCAAAGAAAAACCAAAAAGTCCAGTTACCTCTTGAGGAAAAAAAAAAAAAGACCTTTGGGACACTGACCCCTTGTGTGGCAGTTCCAGTTGCTCAAATATGAATAGTCTTGTCTAGGAGTATTGTTACAGAGACGAGAACCAATTAATCAGTGGAACAACTTGCCTCCAGAAATTGTAAATGCTCCAACGCTGAAAGTTTTTAAGAAGAGATTGGACAACCATTTGTCTGAAATGGTGTAGGTTTTCCTTCCTGAGTAGAAGGTTGGACTAGAAGACCTCCAAGGTCCCTTCCAATTCTGTTTATTCTATTCTATAAACTGTTTCTTTGGCCCTAAGCATCTCATGAAAGTGAAAGACTTGGGAGGTGCTGAGTTTAATATAATTCAAATGATTTTTTTTTAAATATTGATGTTTCCATAAGCCT
Source organism: Hydrophis major (assembly GCA_033807585.1). NCBI lineage: Eukaryota > Metazoa > Chordata > Lepidosauria > Squamata > Elapidae > Hydrophis > Hydrophis major. The sequence continues at coordinate 321,387,027 of CM066328.1, read as the reverse complement.
TCTATTATTCTATTATTTGCTTGAAGACATCTTTCTTTGACTTCAATGTTTCTCTTCACTTTTTTATGACTAAGGGCAGCTGTATTGGCATAAGCCAACCAAACCAAAAAACTCTTGTGGCATTTCTCTGGGCTATGAAAAGGAAAATTGTAATTTTTAGGATGCAGATTGTATGGGGAAAGTGACCTGAAAGAGTAGAGTTCCAGCACAGTATAATGAAAAAAAGTGGTTAAGCTGGCAACAGAAAATGAATATTGCAAGTATTGTGGAAATGAGAATTTAATGCCAAGATTTAATGTAAAACAGTTAAGAAGTTATGATTACACTTAAGAAAATATTTGAAAAGGAATTAATTTATACACAAGTCCAAGTGATTCTTAACCTGTCCTGATAGTTGTCGATTCTAATTAGGAAATTATGATGAAGTTTATTGAAAGCATCTGATAGTTCTTGAATAGTTAGAATTGTTCTTGTATACTCTAGTAAATATTCATCTACCTTATGGACAAATATCTCGAAATATCTCTGTGACCAGAGTTAAGTGATGGCTTTGAAATTTACTATTATTTTTACTTTTCCAATAACCCAATTACTTTTTCCAATTTTCAAATAACCCTTCTAGCATCTTAGAAAATAACATGTCACTATTTAGAAAGTACCATATTTCCTTATACTGCTCCTCCTGTTTATTTCAATACTGTTCTTCCAAGTATAAAAGAGCCATTAGAAGTCCCAGAGAGAATGCTGTTCTACTGAATTAACAGGAAGAGATGGCAATATTATTTTTCCTACCCTGGTAGTTCTCCGCAGATTTTCCAGTATCACTTGCCCACAAAATGTGGTTGATGCAGGATTACTTTATGCCTTTCTGACTGAGGTCTATTCCACAGAACAGTCAACTACTAATTGCCCCACAAAACTTTAAACTCTTGTTTAGTTTTCCTTGTCCCCTCCCTACCCAAATTACTTTAGAAATCATATACAGCTCTCTCTCCCTTTCTAACCTTCTAATTTAGTGTCATTTTAATATAAATTGTTTCCAGATTGGAAATGCACATGGTATTTTTTTTTCCTTTGGAGACTGACATTTTTCTATCCTTTATCGTCTGTCTCTCTCTGTGTTTGTGGTTGTGTATGTATACGTGTGCATGTACACATTCACATTTCATTTCCTCCACTGTTATTCCACTCCATGCTGATTAATAATATGAAAGTCCAGATGCTTGGCTATGGCTCTCCAGGTAGTCATTTCTTCTACATTCAACACTACATCATGTGAAACAGTAATACAAATTTCCAAAGCAACAGCTACACGTCAAACCTCATCTTGTATTTTTCAAAAATATTCTTCCTATATGGTTTTGAAAAGCACAACAACTTTTTATGTTGCTCTCCAATCCTCCTGGGACTTCTGGATACTGTATTCAAAAAGCAAGTCACAATTATATTTTCTAGCCATAACTTCATGTGGATTGCCTCCTTATAATTCCTTTCTGAACACTTTGTACTTAGACACTTTGTAAACATTACAATATACTATTATAAATAAATAGGAGAGCACAGAATCAAAAGTAGCAAATTCTAGATTAATTCCTGCAAAAATTCATAAAACCCTAATATTTTTGGTTAATGTGTAGAAACGGCAAAAAAAGACTATTGTTATTAAATAAAACATTCAAAGAACATTTCCAATAATGTATATACTGGCATATAACTTCTACAAATTGAAAATATGAACATTAGGCAGGAATAAATTGAGAAGACAGCTGTGCAGAGTTATTGTGATGCTTGTTGTTGTTCCTTTCCCTTTTCTCTTCCTATGCCTCTGCAGTGTGAGAGCATTACTAGGTACAATTTCAGTTCAGTTCAAGCAAATTAATTCCCTGGGCAATGATGTTACTGGGTACTTATCATAGAGTTAGAGGAAGTACAACTCTCTTCTGCTCCATTTTTTTTACAAGAGGCAGTCAGTGGGTCACTAGAGAGATGGGTGATGGAATGGCAGGAATTCATAAAAGCTCTAAAATACAGACTCGTGCCAAAAGGTGCCATCAGGGGACAAGAAATACACTTGCCCTATTGAGGGGCAAACTCTGCTCTCCATTGGCCAATAGCTGAGTATGGAGTGGTGGAAGTACCCCTACTCTCCTTATCAGTTAGAAAGGTTTTGATTGGCTGTCACATTTTTGGATGCACTTCTGATTCTACCTAGATATCTTCGAAGGATTACAAATATGCTCTATGTCTGTGATGGCGAACCTATGGCACAGATGCCACAGGTGGCAAGCAGAGCCATTTGTGTGGGCATGCAAGCCCCAGCCAAACTTACCTGCACTGTGCATGTGCGCACCTCCCAGCTGATTTTCGGCCCATTTGAGGCTGTTTTTGCCCTTGCAAAGGCTCGAGGGAAACCTCTGTAGCCTTGAGAGGCTGAAAAATGGGCCTTCTGGAAATACTGGAAGTGCTGAAATGGGCCCATTTTCAGCCTCCTGAGGCTCCACAGGCTTCCCTTGAGCCTCCGGGAGGGCAAAAACAACCTCCTCCGATCTTCAGAGGCCTTCCGTAGGCTGAAAACAGGCACAGGTATTTCCAGAAGGCCCGTTTTTTAGCCTCCTGAGCTACATAGGCTTCCCTCAAGCCTCGGGAGGACAAAAATGGCCTCAAATGGGCCGAAAATCAGCTGGGAGGCGCACACATGCACAGTGCAGGCAAGGCGCAGGGCGCGGGTATTGAGTGCGCATGCGCAGGGGGTGGGGCACATTGCATTATGGGTGCCAGCACCCGTATGCACATGCACTATTGTGCGTGCGTGCGCTTTTGGCACACCACAACAAAAATGTTGGCCATCACTGTTCTGTATGTATATTGCAGTTAAATATTTTTCACATTAGGAAAGGAACAAAATGCACTCCCTTTGTATTTGGAGATGAACTTATATAATTTCATAATTTCTCAGCCATTGTGCAATTAAAAAATTATCCTACAGTATTTGTATTTTTCTGAATATTCTGGTGTGGTTTCTCCATAAGAAACAATCACATCAGGGAAAAGGCATATACTTATTAGTTGAACTAACAGATATGGATATATTGGTCACATTGGTCCAAATTTTTAAAATGTACATTTTAGGAAAATATATCTGAAAATATACTACCTTGTAAAAATATAACTATTTTGTAAATATATAACTATTTTGTAAAAATTGCAATAGAATAACATAAAATATGAAGAGATGAAGACAAAATAGATTTATTGCTTTGGTTTGTTTTTATATTGGTAATGAAATAGCCAAGAGTTTTATGATCTTAATAAGGGTAAGTTAAGGAGACCAAACATTCAATACAGATTACATGTAGTGGACACCATCATGCTATAAGAACAGTGCTTATACAACTTTGTACAACAGTGCTGGTTGTTATCTGAAACCAAACTCAACAGACTTAAATAAAAATGCCATGAATTGAATCTCAAAGTCAGTTATACCTATAACATAATAGAGTATGAAAATGAATATTAGTTTTGTAATATTATATAATGAAATAAATAAATTAGTATTTAATAATGAAAATGTAGACTAAGTTAACACTTTTGGAAATGGTCAGAATGCATTTGCCTTAATCATAAAGATTTATTTCACTTTTCTTTTTCTTTCTTTCTTTTTCTCTCTGTGTTAAATAGTAGCCTTTAATAAGGAAAGCACAATGTTACTCATTTGCTTTTAAATAACACTGTAAAGAAACATAATTTAGAAAAACCATTGTAGGTATTTAGCTAGGCACTAATGCAGATATAGAAATGTCTAAATTCCTGGAGTTCCAATTTGCAGCGCTTTGGGGCAGGCAGGAATCTGCAATTGTGCGTGGTTTCTGCCTGCGCTTGCCGCTGGAGTGCCCTGAGCCATCTGGCTTCAGGGCTAGCCACCTCCATAGAAGGTGGTGAAGATAGGGGGGATCTGGCAGGGTTGAGAGAAATCGCACCTCTCTTCCCTAGCTGGCTAAACCCCCTTTTCCAAAGGTGGTAGAGCGGCGGTCAGAAATGGCCGCCACAAAGAAGCACTCAGCCGGAAAAGAAAGTGCAGGAGGAATTAAGAAGAAGTGAAAGTTTTTTTGCTGACTGGAACAAAGCAACAACAAAGGTATCCTGGAACTTAAAATTTGCGAAAGATACATCGTTCCCAGAGATTTACAAGTTTACAAGCGGCGAATGGAAGTAAAAGGGAAAGTTCTTTTTTTTCACTCTCCTTCTTAATGTTGACAGTGAACAGAAATACATGAGAAATCGGAAAAACCCACTTTGGCATCAATAGGTAAACTGGATAATTAAATGCTAAAGGGATAATAAGGATTTCTGAATATTTAAAAAAAATTTTTTTTGCTGTAAGTGGGAAGGAGAGGAAAAGAATTGGAGCAGGATTTGGAAGTAAGGAGGAGATTGCCTAGAATTTTAAAGAATCATTAAATAATAACAAGACTTCTATAAGATACATTTTAACTGGAACTTTGCAACTAAACAGTAACCCCAGAAAGAGAAAGTGAAGAAAGAAGAAAGTGCTAAAAGAAACAGCTTATTTGGACCGTTCGATGACTTTGGGACTTTTGGAAATTATCTTTGAAGGACTAAAAACACTTGGATGCTTGTTTTGGGGAAAAAAATTCTTTCTACAATGTGGATGAATTGAAAATTGAACTCAAAAAATACAAAGAAGAAGAACAAGAAGGGAAAGAATCTCTTGGCACTCTTTTTCAATTCTTAGAAATGGTGATTTGCACCTATGAGAAACTGACTGCGCAACAAGATGATTGGGATAAAGAAGAAGCCATTTTTGATGAACAAGTAACTTTATTTGGGGAAGAAAGGGAGAAGGAGGAAAAGAAAAAGGGGATTTTAAGATTTAAAAAAAACAACCAAAAAAGAGAAAAATAAGGTGAAAAGTGGATATAATGTTAGAAAACAACAGAAAGGGGAAATGCAGAAGAAGAAAAGGGAGGTGGAGAGACAAGGGGGTAAAAAGGGCAGGGAGAAGAAGCAAAGGAGGAAGGAAGGGATGAGAAGCCTCAATGGTATGGAGCAAGATGTAAAGAAACAGGATTCATTTAGAGATAATGGGTAAAATTTAATTGAAAAAGGGATTCTGTAAAGGTACATAAGATTGTATTGTTATATTTGTACTTAGAAATAATGTTAGAAAATTGGAAACAACATGTGATCAAAAAATGGGATAAAATATTCAGTGTAACTTAGTGAAATTTTTGTGAATAAAAGGAAATCAATGAAATAAATGAGAGAATTGAAGTAGGAGGAAATGGGAATATTTTAATGATACAATGATTTAAAATATAAGTGATGTGAAGTGAGGGGGAAATAACTATGGAAAGTATACGTGTTCCCATAAAAGTATGATATTCAATTGGATAGATTTGAATTGGCATGGATAGTTGTTTTAATTGTATTACATACTTATACATTTGTCTTTTTTTTAAATATGATGTGTAACTTTAGAATGTACTACACAGAATCCCAATGGAAGTTATGTACTATACTAAGTGTTATAAATTTAGGAGAAAGAGTTAAAGGCGTCACACTCCAATTAGTGTACAGGAGAAATTCCTGGAGTTCCGATTTGCAGCGCTTTGGGGCAGGCAGAAATCCGCGATTGTGCGTGGTTTCTGCCTGCGCTTGCCACTGGAGTGCCCTGAGCCATCTGGCTTCAGGGCTAGCCACCTCCATAGAAGGTGGTGAAGATAGGGGGGATCTGGCAGGGTCAGATAACAAAAGATAAATAGATAGCTGGAAACAGAACAGACAAAGAATAATAAGCATAATGATCTGAACTGAGATGAGATAAATAAAATAAAACTAAGAAAGTTAAAAGAGGTGAGAAGCTATATAGAAAATGGAAAATGGTAATAAGATATGGAGTGATATATAAAATGAACATGAATTTGAATTTGTGTCTGTATGAAGAGATGTAACCCGGGATCAAGCAGCTTTCGGAAAAGATGTTTTATGTTTTGTTTGTTTGTGTATTGTCTTTGAAAATTAATAAAATTTGTTTGTTTTTTTAAAAAAAGAAATGTCTAAATTCCCACTGACTTACAAAAAGTGATTTTGATCCCAAAGTATTTATTTGGACACAATTCACAATCAAATATGTACAATCAAGTATCTAAAAAACTGAATATAATTTAGGAGATGATTATTCTGTACTAATTGCAACAGAAAGAAGTTAAACACATACTTAATTTCATTATATTGTTACCAGAGATTTTAAAAATTATTTTGATTCCATGATATTTCCCCTTTAATCCCCCAATTACTAATTTTTGTTTGCTCATTAACTTTGTTATTTCTGGAGCTCATTAAGATTTTGGTTGGAGGGAGCAAGCTTCCAATGCTGGGAAATAAACACCAAAGCTGATTCTGTCACCTTTAGGATTTAGGACATCGATCGCTCTTAATATGCTATCCAAAATGTATGCAATAATCTCTTAACATGTTAATTAACAGTATAATTGTATTCATTAGGAAGTATTTTAAAGAAAGAGACATAACATAAAAGGTTTATGAGAACACAAAATACTGATTCTTCATTGATGACTGCAGCGAGGAAGTTGACTTTGAATGCTATCTTACATAATTTAAGTAAAAATGGTATACCCACAAGAGCTTTCAATGTTCCTACTGAAGAATAAATATATAGAGTATATCTGCATCACATGTTTAAACAACAATCAAATATTCCAGTTTTGGGGGGGGGAGGGTGGAATTTGGGAGGAGGGCAAGCCAAGCCTATTATTAGAGCCATGCCAACATAATTTTGATTGTATATTTTAAACTTACCTGATAAAACATGAGTACTCCCTCCACTTTCCGAAACTCCTCTTCTATTCGTCTCTGCAAGCTCATTTTTGGATTTCCAGATTAGCTTTATGATTCTGAACTGCTCAGGCAAACCCCAAGATAGAATTCCCTGTTGACAGACAGGCAGGGTCTCGGCAGACAAGGGCATCCGATCTTCGTCAGTTCCCCACTGCCTACCCTTGTCTGACACATTGAAAAACCTATTCAGCACAGGCATTCTCAAAAAGATGGATGCTTTTATTCAGAAGACGAGAGTGTCTTTAAATTCCAGGAGGGGTAGAAGCACCAAACATCCTTGAACCAGCTGTCTCTAACAGTTTCTCTAAACTTCCCACAGTCTTGTTGCTCCTAAAGTTGAAGCAACAAATTCTGCTTGAAATTTATCTTTCAAAGAGTCTCCTAGTCATGTCTGTTCCAAAGCTGTTCTTTCGCAATTGCATGCAAATGTTCTTCTTTTCCTCTTTCCCTCCCTCTAAAGTTTTAAGTTAACCATGTTTGATTAAACCCAGCCTACAGCTAGTCTCAGAAGAAGAAAAAAATCCAAACTGGAGGAATGTTTTCTTTTGCTTCTCTTCTCTTCCCTGCCCCTGCCCCATGTCAGCTAAGACTACCAGGGAAAGCAATTACACTCACAGGGAAGCGTTTATTTACCAGCCCTGCAATAATTAGGCATAAGGATGTGAGCAGCTGTTAGTTTTAGAAACCAAAGTTTTTCCAACTTCTGCTGTGCAATTTTTTGGGGGTGGGAGAGGGGTGGAGAGAATTTGGAGCCATCCAGCAACACCAGCTTAAATTCACCTCATTTTAGCTTGACAAGTCCTTACAGACATTTCCCAAAACATCTACTAACTGCTCCAGGATGGGAATATTAAGGTAGCTGTGTTTGAATTAATTCTAAAAGTCTCCACCACCACCCTGCTTCTTTTTCTCTCTCCCTAATTGTTTGGTTTTCAATCGCAGCAAATCTGAAGTGCAGAGGATTAGCTAGTTGGTAACCTCAACTGCTCTTCAGCTGGACAGGAAATAACACCGATTCACATTCCAGAATGAACTGTGAATGAAATGAATCAGGAAAGCCACAGGATTCAGGAATGTTACAATATCCAACAAACAGTTCTGGATTTGTTTTGAACTTAAAGTTCCATTTCTAAAAGGGGAAAAAATTTATGACAAGAGAAATTGGAAATATCTACTGGACTGGACGGAACATGTGCCTACTTCTTCAAAAAGCTATCCACAGCTATAGTCGAACCTCGAAGCATAATCTTTGAATAATCTTTCAGGACCAGCTCCTTGCCAAAACTATGGTCACAAGCCACAGTCATCCCCATCTTCAAAAAGGGAGATCCAGCCTAGTTGAAAATTACAGACCAATCTCTTTATTCTGCATCACCTGTAAAGTCATGGAATCAATTATTAACCAATCCATTATCCTCAACTTAGAGAGAAACAACCTACTCTCTAATAAACATTTGGTTTCAGAAAAAAACTATCCTGTAATCTGCAATTCTTACACTGCAAAAACATATGGACTACACAATTCGATCAGGACAAAGCAACAGATGCAAACTACATATACTTCTGTAAATCCTTTGATTCAGTGGTACACGACAAACTACTACTAAAACTAAAATCTTACAGTATCTCTGGACAACTGCATAACTGAATAGAAACATTCCTGTCAAACAGACAACAAATGGTCAAAATTGGGAGTGTCCTATCAACCTGTCAATAGTGGTGTCCCCCAAAGCAGTGTTCTAGGACCAACTCTCTTCTTACTCTACATAAATGACCTCTGTGATCATATTTAGAGCAACTGCGTTCTCTTCGCTGATGATGTAAAGCTAATCAATACCACAGAAAATACTACTACCCTCCAAAAAGACCTCGACTATGTATCAGAATGGTCAATCAAATGGCAACTTCAAATCTCAACAAATAAATGCTCTGTCTTACATGTTGGCAAAAAAAATCAGAAAATAAAATACAAGCTGAATAGTCAAGACCTTGTTGAGGATCCAAACTCTGCCAAAGATCTTGGAGTACTCATCTCTAATGATCTAAGTGCTAGATCCCACTGTAACTACATAGCCAAAAAGGTATTAAGAGTTGTTAATCTAATCCTACGTAGCTTTTTCTCTGGTAATATCACACTACTAACTAGAGCATACAAAACATTTACTAGACCAATACTCGAATACAGCTCATCAATCTGGAACCTGCATTACATATCTGATATTAACACAGTTGAGAAAGTCCAGAAATATTTCACAATAAGAGTTCTCCACTCCTCTACTTGTTGCAGAATATCTTATGCCACCAGACTTGAAATTCTGCACCTAGAAAACCTAGAACTATGCCGCCTTCGGCCCGATCTAAGTATAGTATATAAAATTATACATTGCAATGTCCTACCTGTCAATGAATACTTCAGTTTCAACCATAACAATACAAGAGCACACAATAGATACAAACTCAAGATTAACCGCACCAAACTTGATTGCAGGAAATATGACTTCAGCAACAGAGTAGTCAATGTCTGGAATACTCTACCTGACTCTGTGGTTTCTTCCCCAAACCCCAAAAACTTTAACCTTAGATTTTCTACTATTGACCTCACCCCTTTCCTAAGAGATCTGTAAGGGGTGTGCATAAGCGCACCTACGTGCCTACCGCCCCTGTCCTATTGTTTCTTTTTATTTTTCTTATTCGTATCCATCTCATGTGTTCATAATATGTTTATACTGATACCTGTTATCTTGTAAGAGATTGACAAATCAAATAAATAAAAAATAAAATAAATAAAATTGGGAAGATGTCAACCAGTAGGTGAAAAATCATACTTTGCAGTAAGAAAGGAATGGAAAACTGTGAAAGAAAAAAAAAGATCAAGAAAAAAAATGCCTTCTCACTGCTGAAGTCTTCCTGAACAAAAGTAAATTCAGGTAAGGATTCATGCAGCTTTGCCACCATTATCTTACAATAATTTCTGGCCCATAAAAATAAAATATTCTATCATACCAAGTGAACTATTCACATAAAATCTTGAAATGATTCCAAATGGAAATGATTTCAACTGAAAAGTCTAGTTGAAACAACTTCTATCAAGTTATAAAGAATAATTTTCAATTTGTCCAATCTGGAACATGTGGACATGATACTTAGAAGGATGAACCCCAGAACATATTTCTTAATAATTGTTCCTTTGGTTTAATAAAAATGACCAAAAAGTTATCAGTAAAAATATTCTGAATTTTTGTCTAATCCAAAAAGCTACAGTGAATCTATTAAGACTTAAATCTTGCTTAAAACAAAGCACCGACCTATTTCTAGTGAAATTGTTAGATCCTACAACTCTCTGTGATTGGAGAACAGGATTATTCAAGCAACAATCTTTCTTCTAAACATGCCACTTCAAGATTGCAATAAAGCCAATTTTGTTTGTCCTGCTACTATCAGAAAGGTGTCTCCAGGTTGACAGACAAGACTTCTGGATTGCTCATTCTAGGCTGTATAACTTTCTGGGAAGGTGATCAGATACATGCTCTTTGTTTATACTTTTTCTAGGAAGAGTGAACTAATCAGTTCTTTCTTTCTTTCTTTCTTTCTTTCTTTCTTTCTTTCTTTCTTTCTTTCTTTCTTTCTTTCTTTCTTTCTTTCTTTCTTGTTTTATGAATAATTAAAAAATGAGATCATAATTTAACTTTTTGACTTCAGAGTTTTATGACTTAACTTTTAGTTTCCACACAGGCCAGTATTAAACTTAATATCATTTCCAAAAAATACACTTGAAAATAAACAGGAAACTCATTCATGAAGAAGAAGAAGAAGAAGAGGAGGAGGAGGAGGAGGAGGAGGAGGAGGAGGATGGACTGAATTTTAACATTCTTATGTTTTAAAAATTGGAACACACATACATTTTACTGATGCCAAAATAATAATCAGTAACAGCATGAGGTCCAAGCACCCTTAGCATTTCCACTTTTTAAAAAAGGTGTATTATTAAGAGTTACTCATATATTTCCTAAAGTGTTTATTTAATAGTTTTAAATAATTAAATAACTTTAATAGATCCTTGAATATATTCATGTTTTACTCATGTTATACCATTGTTGCAACTATATTATTTTCCAGCAGTGGTTAGCACCAGGATATCCTGATCCTTTGAACAAAGAGGTTCAGAAGAAAGAAAACAATTATACTGTGTAGTATTTCAGATGTGCTGATCCATTCATAAAACACATGGCTGTATTCCTGTTGTGTTCAACTTTGGTGCAAATGTCATTTGCTTTCAAAATGTTTGATGTTACTCCCAGCTCTATCCATACAGGAAATTCCAGGACAGAGGAACCCAACAACCTTGAATCTGTATTATTTTGCTGCATTTATCTTGAACCAATGTCAGACTGACTTTTCTTTCAGAAGATATGGTAGGTGACCTGCCCAACCTTCCCAGTGCAGCTGGGGCTTAATATAGACTATGTAATGCTACTCTGAGAACATATGAGGAAAAGGGTTTTTTTTTCATTTTTTTCAATACTAATGTGTTGACAATATTTCTGTTATTCTCTAAAGACAGCAAACAAGCTTAAAGGATGGAGGTTGGCTGTATAAAACACAGAGAACAAGAGTTCTAGTCCCATTTTAGGCATGAAAACTACCTGGGTGACTTTGGCCAGTCATACTCTCTCTGTCACAGGGTTATTGTTGTTATGGGGAAAAAGAAGGAGAAAGGAGTATTAGATATGTTCGCTGCCTTGAGTTATTTGTAAAAATAAAATATTTATAATTATAAAAATAAAAAAATAACAAAGATGGCAAATAAACACATGTGCAAACAAGCTGACTTACATACTGTACAGCCAACAATATTCACATGATTTGAAGTTGAAGCCCACTTTAAGGTAACTCAAAATCATCAAAACCTGTGATTAAAATGGTCATGTAAATGGATGGCAAGAAATAACAAGAATCATTTCTCTTCTATACCATCATCATAAAATATGGTTGTTTGCTCCTAAATGCATTTGAAATATCAGGGGAAATTCTGTGGAGTTGAGATGGGGTGGAAACTGAGAATTTAAAAAGCAGTAAAATGAAAATACTTTTCTTAATCTATTGCTCACAAAGATATCAGCAATCTTTCTGGCCCCACCAAAAGTAATGGATATTTGTGAAACCGGTTACATGAAGGGAGAAAAATTGACATAAGAAGCAACAACAACATATTAATGATCCATAATGTATATGTTTTGCCCAGATGATCACCGTAAGACACATGGTTTGTAAATGGTGATAGATGAGTTGTTAATATGCTTTGAATAAGCCTACTATGTCACAGTGGTTTAGTCTGCACACATCACTAAAACATAAGCCATTAGTTATAAACTGTCACGCATTATGCCAAAGCCACATATACCCCATGGTCTTGATTTCTCATTGATGCTATTTTTTAAGAAATTGCTAATTTTCAGATTTTCAGTATAGAGAGTTTTCTTTATAAGAAAGACTCAGTCATGTTTTATCACAAGGAAATACCAAGCTCATTTTATATCAGCATACAGCAAAGCATATATAATCTCAGTATGTTGAACTAACATATATAACTGCAGTGAATTGAAGTGGCAAAAAAGATTCAATAATGCTTTGAACTTTATCTTTCCTGTTCCCCCATTTTTAATAACTTTGGACTCATACATTTTAAAAATCTTTTATAGACAGTAACTATGCACCACTCATAGTCTACTATAACAGTGAATGCTATTAAAGATGTTGGCTCTCCATGGCAGCCATAACAGTCAAGTAGGGGTGCCTGTGGGACTGAAAAGATCAAGATGGCAGCTATGGTCACATGATCAAACTTCTGTCCTTTGTTATATACACTATACACAAAAAGATCAGGGCTTCAACAGCATGACTTTGGCAATATCTTGACTTTTTGACCCAGTCCTAAGCATCTATGAAATCTAATATCTTTTGGTTTTGTTGGAGCTATAGCTCCCAGAATCCCCAGGTAGTAATCAAAATGGCTGGAATTTCTTGGACTTGAATCCCAACACAACTGTTTACAAAACACTGGTCATATCAATGTATATCTCAGTCAGAATTGCTCTGCTGCTGTACTTTTCCTCAGTTGATATAACTGCTTCAGCATAATTGTATTTGAGAATGATAATAAATTATAAAAATACAAATATCCTGTCTTTCAGTATGAATATTTGATCCTTTCAAAAAAATTAATTTATTTATTTTTCCATACAAAATTAAGAAGAACCTGAAATTAATCAGAAGGATCTTTGATGACAGTGAAACAGTAAGAATAACCCAAGTAACCCAACCACCATTTTCTTTTTATCTAAGAGTTGTGAATAGGGTGATAACTATTTCCTATAGAACAAATTCTTTCCTGAAGAAAGAATTTTATAGTAGCTCATGTTTTGCCAATTTAATGAATTTACATGTCTGCATATTCATTTTTAACCCATATAAGAAGCTGACAACTATAGACATCATAATATGTCATCTTCTACAGTACCTGGTTATTGCCAAGGTTATCGTTAATCCACTAATTCTCATTATATTTTATATTTTCTCATTCATTCTCATTGTAAGGATGGCACAAGTTTAGTCTCTTGGCTTGTAGCAGTGTTGGTCCGCAGCATTCATCATCAGTCTACTCATCAACATTCCCAACAACAAATTAGTCAGGAGACACAAAAAAATAATAAAAGTTCTTTCAATTTGTTTCACTAATTGCTTTAATTCTGTTGTCAGAAACTATGCTTTAGCAATTTGTTCCTTCCTAAATGACTATGATTTAAATTATACTAGAACCTATAATCCACATTTTCCTTCAAAGGCTCCAGAAACTATGACCTACATTAATAAGTGGAGTTTAAAAAAGGAGTTTAAAAATGCTTATATTTTAGTTACTAACGCTATTCTTGTGCCAGACCAATGCTGGGAAGGTCCAAGGTCCATCTAGTAAAGAAACAAAAAAAAAGGAAACAAGATAGTGTAAAAGTAATAAACAAAGGGACTGGAGGCTAAAAAATATGAAGAATGGTTGCAGGAATTGGGCATGGCTAATCTAGTGAAAAGAAGGACCAGAAGTGACATGATAGCACTATTCCATTATTTGAGGGAGCTGTTACAGAGAGGAGGGGATCAACATATTTTCCAAATACCTGAAGGCCAGATAAGGAATATAGTATGGAAACTGATCAAGGAGAGATTCAATCTAGAAATAAGGAGAAATTTTCTGACAGTGAGAACAATTAACCAATGGAATAGTTTGCCTTCAGAAGATGTGGGAGATTCATCACTAGAAGTTTTTAAGAAAAGACTGGACAGCCATCTGTCAGAAATGGTATAGGTTTCCTGCTTGAGCAGGGGGTTGGGCTAGATGATCTACAAAGTCCCATCCAACTCTGTTATTCTATTCTAAAATAGTGAAGTATATTGAGAAAATGGATATAATATTGTTAACCATTTGTTCAATTTCTCTTAGGTATGGTAGTTTCTTTCCCACTGTTGAATGGGTTCTTTTTTCACTAAAAAGCACATAATATTTTCGTTAAATAGCACTTAATATTTTTTAATTTTGTCATTTCATTCAGATCAATTGTGGAATTAAATATTAAATGCCCTTGAGACAAAATCAGTCATTGATAGTGCTTAAGCAAAGGATCTTTGATAGAGGAGAGGGCAGGAAATTTTTGAGGGACACATAATGATATGAATCAAATTTATTTTTTATTCTGGCTCCACCGTCTGCTTGGTTCAACTACTTTTTGGAGTACAGCCTCTGGCCAGCTACTCAAAAGCCAGGCACAATCCTTGGTTTGAAAAATTTAGCCCTTTTCTTGAAGAAAAATAAATAGTCTTATGTTTATGTTTTAGTTATGTGTTTAATGTTAATATACCTACATTATTATACAGCAAAGAGAGAAATATGAGTTGAGTATGCATTTGAGCTACCATTTTGGGCCAAAGAAGCAGAATATAATGAGACTAAATGTAAACTGAAGGAAATACTCTTAACCATTAAATGTAGGATGATAAATATATTGCCTCAAGTATTTGGCACGTTACATGAACTCTGATTTAACTTTTTTTCCTAGAAAGCATTTTGCAGCAAGAATAAATGGGGCATGAATATTGCAATAGCCAAAGGAAAACTATGAGGTATTTGTGTGCTCATTTGTTTGGAAATGAAATGAGATGTTCCTTTGATATGGTATCTACATTTTCTCTTTGGAAACAGAACGAAGCAATGCAAATGCCATTCCTGCAATCAAAAACTTTGTAGAAAATCACAAGGCTACAGATGGTGCTTTCAAATATTCTGAAAACTGTCAATGAATATACTTTCTTATGCTTTCTCTCTTTAGTCATTAGAATTGTTGATGGATCAAATAAAATAACTTCCTCCTGTCCTCAACAATGTTAATCCATAGAGGAATTTAAAAAATGATTGGTTGCTCCTGACTAGCTTATGTAGTTTGTTCTCAAAATGTTTTATATCCAAATTCAAAACCTGGCTATTTTTGATTTACAATTATCAATTGTAAATTGTTGATTTATAAATTATATCAAAAGTCTTTTTTTTAATACATCCCAGTAATTCTACAATATTACATTTCCCACAGCTTCGTATTAGCAAAATAGAAGCACCGTAGTCTACATAGCTTAGAAAAATGATTTTCCTATTTCCTGGTTGTTTTCTTGCATAACTAGAGATAAGAAAATTCCACATGAAACATATCAATGATTGCAGCGTAGGTTTTTTTAAAAAATGTAGATACATTTGCAGCTATTAACCAAATTAGCCAATGGAACTAAAAGTCAGCGGAAACACAGGAGACAGTGGGAACAAAGAATAGGAAATAACTATTTCCATTATTTCCTGCTTGTGAATCCCTCAGGCAGGGTTACACCTAGCTATTTTGCTGCCTGAGGTGAAGAATAAATTGGTGGCTTCTACTGTTCCACAAAAATTAAAGTGAATTGATCACCACTGCACCTTAAGGTGACAGATGTTGGCACACAACATCTGTTGCCTGAAGTGTTCAGCTCGCCCTGTCTAATAAAAGTGTAAGCTTCTACAATTAAGTGAATAAATTTAAAGAAATCAAAGAAAACACTTCTTCCCTGATACCAATTACCTACCACAGCATATTTGCACTGTAATGTATAGATTTCTCCTCTGAGAATATGCACTTCTTGATTGGAAAAATGTTCCAAGTCTTGACATGGAGGTTTGTCTTCACTCAGATTGTACTGAAAAATAGACTGGCTGTTACACTAGAACCAAAATTAATCATCTCTAATCAGAATAACAAAGTTGGAAGGGACCTTGAGGTCTCCTAGTCGAACCCCCTGACTAGGCAGGAAACCCTACACCACTTCAGACAAGTGGTTACCCAACGTCTTTTTAAAAATTTCCAGTGCAGGTTTCCGGTTCCGCGTAGCTTCGGTGACAGCAGGAATTCGCGACCGTTCGCGATTCCTGCTGCGCTTGCCACCGAGGTACCCCCGATCCAAATGGGTCAGGGGGATATGGCTGCCCTGTAGGGACAGCCAAAAAGAGAGGGGAGCCGGACAGGGGGTTGGGGATGTCACAGACCCCCTCCTCGTCCGGAAAAATCCCTTTTTCCTAAGGTGGTGGAGCAGTGGTCAGCAATGGCCGCCACGAAGAAGCCTGCAACCGGGTAAGATTGTGCTGGAGGAAGCAAGAAAAGTGAAAGTGCTGGCTGAGCCGGGTCAATCAACATCTTTTAAATTCGCTGGAACTGAGCTGTCTGAATTGCTGGAGGATACATTGTATCCCTAAGAAGATCAAAAGTGGCGGAGAAGCTGTTAAAGGGAACTTTTTTTTTTTTCACTCTCTCACCCCATGGAAACAGCAGATGAAGATTTGAATTTGTTTGGGCACTGAAGGTGAACTATTCTGAAAGTTGAAGTTAAGGGACAAAAGAGTTCTTGGACATTGGACTTAAAAATTTAAGAAATTGGAAAACCCTTATTAGAGGTATGGATTTCTGATCATTTAAAAATTGATGTTGCAAGTGGGAAGGGAGAGGAAAAAAATTGGAGCAGAAGTGGAAAAAGGAGGAGATTGCCTAGAATCTCAAAGAAAGATATATGGTAATTGGACCTCTTTGATTAAACAGTAACCCCAGAAAGAGAAATAGAAGAAGGAAGAAAAGTATTAACTTTTGGAACTTTTTTTGAATTATTTTTGATTAAAAATACTTGGTTGGTTGTTTTGGGGAAAGTTTCTCTTTTCATGATGGCATCGCTTGTGGATGAACTAAAGACTGAATATCAAAAATATAAAAAAGAAGAACAAGATGGAAAAAATACTTTGGGCACTTTATTTCAATTTTTAGAAATGGCGTTATGTACTTATGAAAAGTTGATTACGCAGCAGAATGACTGGGACAAAGAAGAAGAGGAACAAGAAGCCATCTTTGATGAACAATGGGTTTTTTCCAGGGAGGAGGAGAAAGAGGATAAGAAAAAGGGGATTTTAAGATTTGAAAAAACAACCAAAAAAGAGAAAAATGAGAGGAAAGGTGGACGCAAGGTTAGAAAGCAAAGGAAAGGGAGTAAGAAAAGGGAGGAGGAGAGACAAAGGGCAAAGAGAAGAATAAGCAAGAGAGAAAGGAGGGGAGGAGAAGCCTCAATGGTGGGAAGCAAGATCTAAAAAAAAAAGTTTATTTAGAGACAATGGGTGAAACTAATTAAGGATAAAGGGGGGATTCTGGAAGGTACATAAGATTGTGTTTTTATATGTGTATTTAGAGTATAAAATTTATTGTGTAATTTTAGAATCTACTAAACAGAATCCCAAGATAAATTAAATGTTATATGAAGTACTTTTAAGTTAGGGTAATGAGTTAAAGGCGTCACTCCAATTAGTATAGGAGAAGTATAGTAAAAGAAAAAAGATGAATGGATAGTTGGAAATAGAACAGACAAAGAATGTTATTGAAAATGGTAATAAGATATGGAAGGATATATAAAGGTTTTGTTATGGTTTTTTTGGGGTTTGTATGTTGATAAAAGGCAATAAAATTTTAATTAACAAATAATTTGGATGAAAAGGAGAAGTTGGGATAAGATATGAAGTTAAATAGATAAAGTAAATATTGATATTATAATTGGGAATCATTATGTTCTATTGGTTTTCTTCTTTAATTATCACTATTTTTTTTTTAGAAAAGAATTTATAAGCTGTTATGCCTTGATTGTT
Organism: Hydrophis major; assembly: GCA_033807585.1. Taxonomy (NCBI): domain Eukaryota; kingdom Metazoa; phylum Chordata; class Lepidosauria; order Squamata; family Elapidae; genus Hydrophis; species Hydrophis major. Next base: position 321,368,906 of record CM066328.1, on the reverse strand, counting down.
TGTGCACTGTTTTTGTAAAATTAATAAAATTGGTTTATAAAAAAAAAGAAAATGATAATAAGATATGGAAGGATATATAAAGTGAATATGATGTTTGAATTTGTGTCTGTGAGAAGAGTTTCAACCCGGGATCAGGCAGTCTTCAGAAAAGATGTTTTAGTTTTGTTTTGTTTTTTTCTATGTTCTGTGTTATGTATGTTTATGAAAGGCAATAAAATTTTAATAAGCAAGAAATATAATTTGGATAAAAGGAGAAGTCTAGATAAGATATGAAGTTAAATAGATAATGTAAATATTGATATTACAATTTGGAATTATTTTGTATGTTCTATTGGCTCTCTTTAATTATTATTATTTTTTTAGAAAAGATTTTTCAAGTTGTTATGCCTGGATTGTGTATTGTTTTTCGTAAAATTAATAAAATTTGTTATTAAAAAAAAAAAATTCCAGTGCTGGAGCATTCACAACTTTTGGAGGCAAGTTGTTCCATTGATTAATTGTTCTAACTGTCTCCTTAGTTCTAAGTTGCTTCTCTCCTTGGTTAATTTCCACCCATTGCTTCTTGTCCTGCCCTCAGGGGCTTTGTATGATAGCTTGACTTCCTCCTCTTTGTGGCAGTCCCTAAGATATTGGAACATGGCTATTATGTCAACCCTAGTCCTTCTTTCATCAAACTAGACATACCCAATTCCAGCAACAGTTCTTTGTACGTTTTAGCCTCCAGTCCCCTAATCAACTTTGTTGCTCTTCTCTGCACTCTTTCTAGAGTCTCAACATCTTTTTTTACATCATGGCGACCAAAGCCGAATACAGTATTCCAAGTGTGGCCTTACCAAGGCATTATAAAATCAGATCCAATAGGACAAAATTTCCAGTATCATGGAATCAGGGCAATAAAGCAGGGACTCTGAACAACTGCAGTCTGCAAACTTCTTATTGGATAGCTGTCAGGTAAAAGGAAGGGGAGGAAGAATTTTTGCAGAGCAGGTAAGAATATGGAGTACAGGCAGTCCTCGAACTTACAACTGTTCATTTAGTGACCGTTCAAAGTTACAATGAGATTGGAAAGTGACTTATGTTTGTTTTTCTCCATTTACGATCGCTGCAGCATTCCCATGGCCACACGGTCAAAATTCGGATACTTGGGAACCAACTCATTTTTATGGTGGATGCAGTGTCCTGGGATCACATGATCACCGCCTGTGACCTTCTGACAAACAAAGTCAAGGGGAAGCCACATTCACATAACAACTAGCTTACTAATGTAACAATTTCAGTGATTCGCTGAACAACTGTGGCAAGAAAAGTCATAAAATGGGGCAAAATTTACTTAACAAATGTTTCACTTAACAACAGAAATATTGGGCTCAATTGTGGTCGTAAGTCGAGGATTAGCCATACTGTATCTACATTCCAGCACTTAGGATTTTCTTCTTCTTTTTCTTCCCTCAAGCTTTCAGCTTCAGGTTCAATCAATTTCCTTCTCCACTCGAATCACAAGCATTAAACTGGTTGTAATTTTTTTTTTACAAGCTATTGGATTATTTCCTGCTACTTTCACTCTTTTTCTTTACCTCATCTGATTCTGGAAACAATCATAAGTGCATTTACTCAAAGAAATAGAGTTTCTTGTCAAATTTTCAAGAGGGAGAGGAAGCAGAATTATGGTAAAATAGATAAGCCACCCAGAGTTCCCTTGTAGGGAAGATGGGCAGCATAGAAATTTAATTTAAAAAAAATTCAAGCACAAAAATCAAAATAATCACCCCCTTTTGTAAAATTCAATGACTAAAGCCAGAGGTGGCATTTGCCAGTTCTCAGAACCAGTCAGAATTTCCACTACTGGTACACAGTACTGGTTCTACTACTGGAACCGGTCTGAACTGGCTGAATATCACCTCTGGATAAACAAAGTTTTCTTTCCTCTTTCTGCAGTTGCAGCATTTTAGGACCTGCAATACATGGGGTATGTTATTCATATACTGGTAAGGTATATTTGGAATAGGTTCCTCTCATAGTTTTTTTCAGCACCATTTCTAGCAATCTTGCTGGTGCATTTATATAACCTTGTTATGTTGCCTGGAAAGTATAGTTCTACAGGTTCTGATTGCCCATGCAGAAGGGTGGTTTCAGCTATGGCAATATTTCTCAACCTTGGCAACTATAAATTGTGTGGATTTCAACTTTGAGAATTCCCCAGACAGCCTGGCTGGCTGAGGAATTCTGGAAGTTGAAGACTACACACTTTAAAAGTTACTAAGATTGAGAAGCACTGGTTTAGGGAGACAGTTCCTCCTTACCCACCTCAATTATTTGTTTGTTGCAGTACTTGGCCTTAACCTTGGGAAATAGTCATAAATGGAAACATTTTGTGATCATTTATATTAATAGCATCATAAACTTCCTGCCTAGCAATAACGTTTCTCATTTATATGTATCATTAATCCCTCATATCATTCCATTTATAACTAAACCCATCTCCTTTGGTTTATTAGTGCACATTTGGAATCAGTTATGATGGCTAAAATGACTACTCTTACCACAGTTTATATTCCCATTGTGCTACAAAGATACTTGACTGAAATAAAATAGAAGCCTTCCAATAACTATTTTTGTTTAAATGTTTCCAAGAACATAATGGTACAGTTTTTTCCCTTAACAGTCATTACACAGTCTTCAAAGGCCTTCATTTTGTTTTTCTACAAATGGCAGCAAATGAGATTAGACAACTCAATGTTTCTACAAATCCTGTTTCCCTTTAAAATTATGACAATATATTAACAATTAAAATCAGTTTTTTCTGTCTCCTAAATATTTCATTTCAGGAGCAGCTCAAATCTAAAGAAGATTTGGAGAAACATGGATTGTGTCCAGTGCATTGTGTAATTTTTCCAAAATGTGTTGTAATTGAATTGTACCATATATATCCCCAAAGAGGATGACCCTGAAGTCAAATCACCCCACTTAGTAGGCAGAAAAATAAAGACATAAATACTGTGTAGTGTTAACTGAAAATTGCCGGTTCCAAATGAAACTAATTCTGAAGATTCTCCCCAAATAAATAGCCACATCTGTCAATGTGCATGGAAATGTTTATGGATATTTGCCATTCTGCATAAATTTTAGCTTACCAGATCTGGGCTGACAAAGTGCTTGGACATTTGCAACCCAGAACTGATTGTCCTACAATTTCAACCATTCTCTCTCACACTCAGAAAATATCCTTACTTTCTAAAAGGCATTCTGTAAACACACATCTTTTCTTTCTTTTTTCTTTCAGAAGCCACACAAAAAGAGAAGAAAAATAGGGTGGAGGTGCTAAGAGTAAAAGCAGTGTTTCTCAATCTTGAAGCTTTGTGGACTTCAACTCCCAGAACATGCCTGCTGGCTGGGTAATTCTGGGAGTTGAACTCCACATATCTTCAAGCTTCCCAGTTAAGATACACTGAGTAAGGTGTAAGAGAAAGTGATATCTGTGCTGAGAAGAGGAAGAAAGGGAAAGGAGGAAAGCTAAACTGGATGGCCTGGAACTGAAGGGAAGAAGCAATAGGGGAGGAACAGCAACAGAAGAATGAAGCACTGTTGAAGAGTCCAAGAAAGAAGGCTAAACCCATCAATCAGTTAGCCACACCCAAGAAATGACTAAATCCATAGGCAAAGCTTCAAAGGCATTCAGCAGGGATGTCTGCAACCATTTCCTCCCAGGCATTTCAATAGCTTCAATATTCTCTGAAGCTAATGCCTAGGAACCCTCCCTCCAATTCACAAGTAATGATAGATGAGGTGAGGTGGGGGGATCCTCATTTTGTGAAAAACTTAGAATTTTCAGATAATTTCTTGTCTCACCCCCACCCCCAAGAAATTTAGAGAACAAAATACTTCTGGAGCAGGAAAGTTTCAAATTATTGCTGTTCCAATCTTCTCTTCATTATCAAGAGAACATCAGAAAGGAGGCTGAGTGAAGAGGGAGGCTAAGTTCCTGAAGGACAGTTTTGGGGAGAATTTTCAAAAGAACTTATCCCTTCATGTTACATGAGGACAAATCCAAACCAAAAACTACTTTATATTCTTCATGAATGTTGAATGAGAGTGAAAATGAGAGTGAACGAATGAGTTAGTAAATCTTGGTCACCATTCATTAATGGCTCTGCGTTTATCAACTGTGCAATTTGACTAAATTTGCTCTCAGGTGATATGTGTTCCTAAGAAGAAAAAAGGTTTCCTCCCTCACCCTCCAACCAGCAAGCAAAATTTGCCTCAACAGTAAATACGTTACACAAGATACGTAATGTGGACATGAAGAATGGCCCCCTAAATTTTGCTTCAGTGTTTTTATTTATCACTAGAGTATCCCCAGTCAACAGGATAGCAGAGATACTACTGTGGCCTGCTGGCGGCTGGCAAAGCTGCAGCAGAGTCAGACAGCAGTGAGGAGATTGGGGAGGAATCTGGGCCAGTCTTGAAGTCTGAGGAAAGCTCAGATGAGGGATCTGCCTCAGAGGCAGAGCTGGCAGTCATCAGCTGCCTTCAGGCTCAGATAGCAATGAGGCCGGGGAGCAGTTGGAACCAGTTTCCAGACTACGCATGTGCAGAACTGATAAAAGAAAGAAGCAATTAAGAATTCAGGGTCGACATGGGAGAAAGGCCACAGGTGGACTGTTATGTCTGGAGCATGGGTGCGAATAATGGAGATGAGCCGATAGAAACAGTGAACTTCAAACTCTTTATTTACATGGTGTGACAGCTCGAACTGGATGGCTGCTATAGCCTTCCTTATATAGACAACTTATTAACTATTCAACCAATAGCAATCTGGGAGCGCTAGCTCTGTTAACCAATGAGAATGGCCTGTTAATGGCCAATCAGATGCTCCTGAATGGACCAATCCGATCTTGCCATTAACAGCCAATCAGAAGTGCAGGGCCAGAACCCTGCACTTGACTTCAAGCTCAAGATAACTTTATTTAACATTTATTCATTCACAACACCCCTTTCCCCCGGCTTCTGCTTATGGGGCGCGGTCACATAGTCCTTGAGGTAGGATGGTTGTTTTATTAGTCTTTTTGATTTTCGCTGTGTGCCTGGCATTTGGCTGCACTCTTGTTGAGGTAGATCGTTGTTTAGCGACAAGGGTGCCTCTGGTTCAGAGTTCGCGTTTCCGTCAACAATATCTTCGGTAACTCCCTGAGGTGAACTCACTCCCATCCCTGGTTCCTGTTCCTGTGTTTCAGTTCCGCTATTGTTCCCTTCGAAAAGATTTCCCTCTAGTTGAAATTCGTCTTCCTCTGTATCTCCCCCCCCCTCAGTTTGGTCATAAGGGAGTTCGGAATTGCATGACTACAGCCGCGATCGTAGTTGATCTATATGGCGCTTCCAAAGTCTATCGTCAGGGCACTGTACAAGGTATGATCTTGGGCTGGTTACGCGGATTACGGTTGCTTCTACCCACAGCGGATCGCCTGATAAATTTTTAGTGAATACTAAATTGCCGACCTGGAAGGTACGGCATAGGCCACTGGATCCGAGTGGTTTTTCCGGTTCGAAGGCTGGGTGTAACCGGTCGAGGTGGGAGCGGAGCTTTCGTCCCATTATCAGCTCGGCGGGAGTTTTGTTGGTGACGCTGTGAGGTGTGATGTGCTTTTGAAAAAGGATTCGGTTGATTTTCTCGTCGATGTTGTCGTAGTCTATTTTTTGTAGCGTTTTCTTGACAAATTGTACCATGCGCTCAGCCCTACCACTGGCCACAGGGTGCGCAGGCGAAGTGAGCGCATGTCGGATACCGCGGTCAGCCAGGTACTGTTCAAAAGACAGCGCGGTAAATTGGGGCCCGTTGTCGGATACCAGAACGTCTGGTAATCCGTGGGTTGCAAACAGTCTTTCCAGTCTTTTGATGACCGCTTCGGTGGTCGTGTTCCTCATTCGGTGAATCTCGAGCCAATTCAAGTAGGCGTCGACGGTTAACAAGAATGTGTGGCCTTTGGTCGGCCCAGCAAAATCTAGATGGATACGGGACCGGGGTCCCCGCAGCGTCTCCCATTTGGTTGGGGTTGCCTTTGGTGGAGCGTTGCTTACTTCTTGGCATCTCTGGCAAGTTTTGACCCACGATTCGATTTGTCTGCCTATGCCTGGCCATCACGCATAGCTACGTGCGAGGCCTTTCATGCGCACGATGCCAGGGTGGCCATCGTGCAAGGTTTTTAGCAGTGCCTGTTGGAGTCGTTCTGGGATAATGACTCTATCGCCCCAGATGATACAGCCCTTTTGCGAGAACAACTCTGTTTGATGACTTTTGAATGGTGCAAAGTCATCTGGTACTTGGTCCAATGGCCATCCGCGTTCCACCCATGTGAGGACTCATGCTAAGATGGGGTCGCGTTTTGTTTCTCTCGCGATATCACGGGCAATTAATGGTGGCGTATGAAGTGTCTCGATCTGCAACGTTGTCATCGTTGGTGCAGGATCGTTGATGGTTCCTGGGAGCGGTGCACGGCTCAACGCGTCGGTGTGGGGAATGGCTTTACTGGGGCAGTATTGTAGCTGATAATTGTAGGCAGCCAAGAATTCTGACCAGCGGGTCATCCTAGGAGAAAGTATGTAGGGAGTTGGCTTATCCCCAGCGATTATCTCCAGCAACGGTTTGTGGTCAGTTACTATAGTAAAAGCCTGGCCGTACACGTACTCATGGAATCTTTTAACAGCCGATACAATTGCCAGGGCTTCTTTATCGATCTGGCTATAATTTTGCTCGGTTTTCGAGAGTGTTTTTGAAAAATAAGCAACAGGGGCTTTGCTACCGTTAGGCAATACAATGGCTCAAAATGGTGCCCACTCCAAAAGGCGATGCATCACATGTGATATTCAACAGTAAAGTTTCATTGTACTGCTTTAGTACAGCGTCAGAAGTCAGTAGTTTTTTTACATTATGGAACGCCTGCTCTTCTCTGTGACCCCATACCCAATTTGCTTTTTTGTCTAGTAGGCGATGTAAAGGTTCAGCAACAGTCGCCTTATGCGGCAAGAATACATTATAGAAGTTGATGAGGCCTAAAAACGCCTGGAGATCGGCCTTGTTCCGGGGTCTGGGAGCGTTTTTTATTGCTCTCAATTTACAATCGGTAGGGTGAATACCCTGTCAATCAAGTACCCCAAGAATTCAACACGATCTGTACACAGCTTGCACTTATTTTTCTTCACCTTCAGGCCTGCTTCTTGGAATTTTTGTAAAACCAGTCTTAAACGCTCCCGTAAAATTTTTGGAGTGGGGGCAGCAATGAGCACATTGTCAAAGTAAGGGACAACGCCTTTGATCCCCTGCAGGAGTCTCTCCATTAGGCTCTGAAAGATCCCCGGGGCTACACTGACTCTGAATTGGAGCCGCGTACACTTAAAGGCACCTCGGTGCGTGACGATAGTCTGTGCCTGTGCCGTTTTTTCGTCAACCGGCAGTTGCTGATAAGCCTGAGCTAAGTCTAGTTTAGCGAAGACTTTTCCGCCCCCCAGGGAATGGAGGAGGTGTTGCACCACCGGCACCGGATATGGATTTTGTTGCAGGGCGTGGTTTAGGGTGGCTCGGTAGTCCCCACAAATTCTAATGGAGCTGTCCAGCTTAATTGGTGTCATGATTGGGGTTTCCCATGGGGAATGATTGGTTGGCTTTAAAACTCCCTGGGCTATCAACTTATCAAGCTGTTCGTCGATTTTCGGCTTTAGTGCAAACGGAACTCGACGAGGCTTAAGGCGGATGGGAGCTATTTTTGGATTAAGGCTAAAGGATATCGGGGTCCACTTGTACTCGCCTAGCTTTTCCGCAAAGATGTCCTTGAACTCATGGGCGAGGTCCTCCTCCCAGTCACTGCCGCCGATTCGGTTAATGCCTGCCACTTCAATGCCGAGTGGTACGAACCATTGCAGGCCTAACAGGTTAGGACGGTCCTTGTCGATCACCGTCAGGGGTAAGTACGCTGTGCGGTTCTTGAATGAGACCCGGACTCGACTGGATCCTACGACTGGAATCCGGTTCCCCTGGTAGTCCTTTAACATGAGCCTTTGGAATTGAAGGTCTTGGCGCCGAATAGTGTGGATGAGTTGCTTGAGGGTCTTCCAGGAGACCATTGAAAGAGACGATCCTGAGTCAACTTCCATTTGGCAAGGCTGATTTTTGATGTCCACTTTAACTCGAATTTTCTTGGCATCCAGTGAAGAGGCGTGGCCGATAGTGTTTGGTGAGCCTCTTCTCGTCTCGTTAGACGATTCACGGGTCGGTTTCTGTAGGAGTGGTTTGCTGGTTCTCGCCTTACAGGACGGTTTCCTGTTGATTGGCGAAAATTGGTCCCCTTCGAGGTCTGGCTGGGTCCGTGGAGACTTCTGCAGACCCGTCTGATATGGCCTCGTTTCCCGCACTCGTGGCAGAGCGCATCGCAGAATTTGCAATCAGAATGATAATGGTTGGCCCCGCAGCCAGCGCATGGTTGCTGGGATTTCGGGTAACAGTCCCGATCGGACCGCAGTCGATGGACTTCTTCTTCGTCACTGTCTGATGACGAAGAGAGGTCCTCATGGTGGGCCGTCGAAAGCTGTCCTTCCGACTTAGGTGAAAGTTTGCCGGCTGGTTGGTGTGCTGGAGCACGATTTCGGCGTAGTTGGGTAGCCAACTTCTTGGTCGCCTCTGCTGCCGTAGCCTCAGCGATGGCATCAGCAAGGCTAATGTTGCCCTTAGCCATTATGTTGCTTTGCACGTTTAGAGCGTCTAACCCTAGAACTACTCGGTCTCTCACGGCCTCCTCTAGGTCGGCAAAATCGCAGAGGCCTCCCAAGTTTTGGATGCCCGCAACGAAATTGGCAATGTTTTCTCCTTTCCGCTGGTTTCTTTGGTAGAACTCGTGCCATCTTATGAGCGTTGGAATGGTCGGTGCATAGTGGGCCCTTAGTAATGGTTCGAGGACGTCCCAGTCCATGGCCTTCACTTCAGCCAGTTTCGCTAGCGCCTTGGCCATTTTGAATACAGTCGGCCCGCAGTGCGTTAGGAATACCGCCTGTTTCTTCCTGGTTGTGGCATCCTTCAGATTATTCGTTTCCAAAATCATTTGGAAACGGTCCATGTAGGACTGACTCCCAGTCCTCCTGAGCTGGATCGAATGGAGTAGGTGGTACTACGCCGCCGGACATGGTTCCGCCGTTGTGCATTTCAGCCACGTGCTTGGTTGTCTTCGTCGTTGTTTTAGTTGGCTCTGACATCATCCAATCCCACTCTCATCGCCAGAGTTAAGTCTGGAGCATGGGTGCGAATAATGGAGACGAGCTGGTGGAAACAGTGAACTTCAAACTCTTTATTTACATGGTGTGACAGCTCGAACTGGATGGCTGCTATAGCCTTCCTTATATAGGCAACTTATTAACGATTCAACCAATAGCAATCCGGGAGCGCTAGCTCCGTTAACCAATGAGAATGGCCTGTTAATGGCCAATCAGATGCTCCTGAATGGACCAATCCGATCTTGCCATTAACAGCCAATCAGAAGTGCAGGGCCAGAACCTTGCACTTGACTTCAAGCTCAAGATAACTTTATTTAACATTTATTTATTCATAACATGGACGATGAATGGCCCCTCCCATCAGGATTAAAAGAGAAGCAAAAGGGGAGAGGGCTTTTACAGGAAACAACTTGCTCGTTCCTTTGTTTGTATATGGAGATTTGTCCATATAACCCAGCCCTTCCCTGTCAGCACTGAGTGTGGAATTATTTATTGGACAGAGTTCCAGAATTGATAAAGGTCTGGGCTTTTCAAGACTGTTTGCCAAGCCGTTGACGGACTGTGAATGAAATAAGTTCACATTAATGTAATAAAAGAGGTTTTTGCTGGGACTCAGAATTGACTTAGTACTTTTGGGTGAGGCCTAGGACAGAACAGATACTGAGAACAAAGCTCTACCTGTTTTTTTTTAATGTGGTATTGCTCATAAAAACCAAGTGGAGCTTCAGTTGTATCAATCTGGCCTCTATTTTGACTTTTTTGACCATAACAGAGTTTGCTGAGAGAGTCAGATCTGGTCTTTCTGCTATCCTGTTTCCTTTTAACACAGGAAAAAGATTGCTTAAAATAAGTTTGTTCTATTCTATTCTATTCTATTCTATTCTATTCTATTCTATTCTATTCTATTCTATTCTATTCTATTCTATTCTATTCTATTCTATTATTTTCCAGAGCAGCCTGCCACTTGCTTACCAAGCATGAGCCGCAAACTAACAAGCTCCCTTCTTTGACCTTAATAAGTTAATAGTTATCGACATTCGCTTCCCTGGTGGCCTATACCTCACCGTCAAATGGCTTAATGAAGCAAACAGTTTATGCTATCAAGAACCATTCTCTGTGGATTCCCTGTTGTCTGCCTATAAGTGCTTTTCCTCCTCTTTAATTGTAGACCTAAATAAACTAAACATTCAATTTCCTTGTAATTAATCTTCTCTGCACTGGGATGATCATTCCAAGGCATGGCAGGAAGAGTTAGGGGGAGTGAGAGATTTGCCCCATAGAGACGACCCCTTTTGTGAGCAGGTGCCATGGCATTTCCTCCTAAAAGCTACTGCAAGTAATCTGGGAGGAATGCCTCCAAAGCTGTTAAATATTGGATTTAAATTATTAAACTTTTATTAATTGTAATTATCTGTGTGCCTTCCATTGTGTTCACTTTTTTAGATATCCAATCTATAAATGCTGGATTATCTGAGAATAATCCACCACCCCCTACCATCCCCACATACAGAGAGAGAGAGAGAGATTTTGTTACACAAAATACTGCCGCTGTTGGGGAATGCCTTTTTCTTTTTCTTACTACTGCTTTTCAAAAATCAAAATTAAATTCTATTAAATTTGGCTTTAAATCCATAAAGGACCGATTTATTTGGTTGCTACCTTTTATCCTTTCTGGTTTAGAAGTTTTTTTTTTTTTCCTTTTGTCTTTCTTCCTTTCTATCACTCAGATAACAGGACTAGGTAGAATGTAAGGAAGATACAGGGTAGCCTGGTCATTTTGTGAACAATTAAGAAAAAGAAATGAACTTTTTTGAAATAACAGTGTTTCTCAATAAATGAGACAGACTTTACACTGCCTGGTAACTGCACCCAGTCCTGCTTAACAGGCTAACTTTGAACTGTTCAATGTGGTAAAGATCAGGTGAGTGAGAAATAAATTCTTGTAGGTAAATGTGTAAGGTAACATTAAGCAATAAAACTGACTTACAGGTGCAATACATTTAACAGTAGTATGGAAGAACAACTGAAAAGAAAGACTGCACAATCACAGAACCCTGGAATGAGACTAGCCTTCTACAAATACACAAATGTTTTTGCATTCATCTGTGATGTCCTACAGGGTATAGTAATAGAATTTGCATTAATTTATAATACGTGAGGGGAAACAACTCATGCCCATCTCTATAGTAGATAATTATTGTCAGGTTACCCAAAGGTAGCCAGGCTAAATTAGCTGGCATAATACAGAATGTCTGTTTATTCAGTGTTTAACAACTGTAATTAATTGGCATCAATTTAAGAAACAGTAACAGCTCTGCCATTTCATTGTAGTGGGGAAAAAAAGTTTCCACTGATTCCGAATTCATTTAACCAATATTCTTTGACAGTGCACTGATTTTTTGATCGCAAACCAATAACATTATTCCCTCCGGGCATCATCTGGCAACAAAGGAAAGATGAGGTCCTAAAGGATAAAGAAGAACCAAACAACAGCAGAAACAGCTAATAAGAACCCCATGTTTCCAGATTAGAAAAAGTAGGAGAGGTATATGTATAAAAACATTCCATTTATCCTCACTGGTGAAAGAAATAAGCAGGCCATTAGGGCCAAGGAATTGCAGGATCTGCTGTATTTTGCCATTTCTTCTAGATTTAATATCTAGATTTATAAGGATTGGAAAAGTTACCGCCATACTTCTGGGGTTCCCTTAATACTGATTTTTACTGTTTATCCAGCCAGAACTTAAATTTTGCAGGCAGTGCCCGTGGGTCTGAATATTTTGATTCCACTTCAAAGATCCTGCAAATGAGCAGCTGGATACCAAAAAGCTCAATGTCTAAGAAAGTAAATGGTAGTGTTCCAGAAAATATAAGCAAAATAAAAAAGAAATGAAAATGTCAATGTTCAAAATGCATGATCAGGCAAAAACAAAAATCAGGAATTCTACTTAATCTTGAAAAACATGACGCTCCAATGAAAGTTACAGAGTATGTGTCTCATATTCTTTGGATTCCAGCCCAATAGAAGCCTCTGTGTCCCCTTTTATGTATTTTGCTTACTTCTTCTATTTTTTTCATTTTGCATAACCATTGCTCACCTTGAAACGGAATCATATTAAGTATGTATAGCTTCATAAACTTGTGTACTAAGTTGTAATTACAGTAATGATTAAAAATCATTGCAAATTTTAATGTGAAATATTCTTGAACAACTTTTCAAGCTGTAAGCCATACCCAGTTTGCCATCCTCTCGCACTATTTTATTTTTATTCCAATTTCCAGCAGAAAGTTCAGCACAAACCTGTTTTGATAGGTGAGGTCAGCCCAGCGATGATCATTAGGAACAGATTTTATATTCTATGGTTCTTGATTTATTTATACCATTCCTTCAATTGGGCAAGAAATATCCTTCATCTTGAATGAAGAAAGAGTTCAAAACTTTAAGGCTGCTCAAGGATTTTATCATATTGTAAATCAACACCATTACCTATTCCAAGATATTTACAAACTGCTTTTCCAAACCAGCTGTGCTTCTTCCTGATTTCCTGACCTCTTTCCAGCAAGAAAAACAAATTAATAAAATCAGACAACTTCAAACATAAAGGAAGAGACATCAGTGAGGTAATAGTTAAGCTCAACCTTATTTAAAAAACAGTAGGAAGTTCCTGTAGAGAAGAAAAAGAATGCCAAAGCTTGACAAAAGAGAAGGATAAGAAAACACCCACAAACCCTCAACATTTTCTGGCTGCGACTGAAAATAAGGTGAAATGAGACAAAATGAGAGTTTATTTCTCAATTTAGAGGATAAAAAAGAGGGATGCCTGAGAGAAGGTGCCAAATGTTTGGAAGCAATTCTTCAGACAGAGAGGAGCTGCTACCCAAACATGTCACGGAAGGAGTTACAATTGTTTGAGACAGAGGGAGCTATGAGAAACACAAGCAACTGTTTCTGTATTTGGGCAAACCTGTTGCTATGGCTACCTATTCTACCAAAATTTCAGGCAGCCCAGAACTTGTTTGGAATCACAATTCATGCCGCTTCCATGGGGTAACTCTATCAAGATGTACAAAAAATATTGCATAAGATGTACAAAAATTATTATTTAAAAGAAACCTCCCCCTTTCAAAAAAAATGAAAGTATGATGCATCACAAGATCCATTGTATCATTATATAGAGTTGAATTAAAACATCCATAGTTCATAAAAGAAAGAAAGAAAAACAAGAGAAAGGAAAGCCCTGTTCTGAAGTCTTAAAAAAAAAAGCTTAAAAGAGATTTTATTTTGTATTAGAGGCACATGATCAAAAACGTAGGTTCCAGCATCAATATTGTTGTTGTAATTTGCGCCAACTGAGACAATTATCCTATTCCTCATGGATATTATTGTCCTATTATATTGAAGTTGCTAACATAGGTGCAGTTAGGACAGAAATGATTACAATTGGTGCCCTGTACAAACTTGGGGAGCAGCACTTTTCAGCAAAGCTGTCGTTCATTTATTACACAGCAAAATTCTCCCGAAGGATTTTCTGATTGCATTGCTTCTTTCTTTGGAGATGGATTAAGAGGGATAATAAATCATCCAGAATAGTTCTGCCTGTACTGCTGTCCCTCCTATGAGGTCCAGTGTTTCCTTCTCAAATTCATTTCATTAAATCCTTTGCTGACCTTCAACCGTTCACTCATTCACTGACAGTGCAACTCTCTGGTTGATGATTATGCTTGCCCTTAACCTCACTCTCATCATTGTAAGCACACATGTACACACAAAGAAAGCCACACCAGTGTTTCAGGATCTAAAGTCACAATTCATCCCAAAATCCATCAAATTTTCAAATTGCCTCCAAACTTTTCTGAAACAATTCAAGGGCACTTGATCTACTTGATTCAAGTAGAATAGATTAAACTACATGAAATCAAAGCTTTGTTTCACTACTTGCAAGCTCATAAAACCCCATTCTCTGTCTCCAATTGCTGGCTTCTTTTCATATGCATGTGCAAAACTGTATGAAAGTGTATATATGTATATGTATATGTGTGTATGTACATATATATATATGTGTGTGTGTGTGTGTGTGTGTGTGTATGTATGTATATATGGCATTCAGCTTTGTTCGGGTATTTTCCCACGTCATAATAGTTGTGCTTTTAAAGTTGTAGCAACGTTTCGGCAGAATCTCATCTGCCATCATCAGGCTTCTGTATTGTGTTTATCTGAAGCCTGATGATGGCAGATGAGATTCTGCCGAAATGTTGCTACAACTTTAAAAGCACAACTATAATGACGTGGGAAAATACCCGAACAAAGCTGAATGCTGGGGGTTTGGCTGTGTTCTGATTGGCTGGAGGCATGTTCTGTTCAGGTGGGGGCTTGGTTGTGCTCAAGTTAGTCTTAGTTGCTGGGGATTTGAGCTGGTGAGCTGTGATCTTGCTGTTTGGCTTTGAATTCGTGGTCGTGCTGCATCTTCATGGTGGGGGTCAGTTCGCTTCATGTATGGCTCAGAGGGGTTTGAAGTGGGTAGTGATGCAGCTGCAGTGCGGCTTCTGGTCCGTGGTCGTGTCTCATCTTCTGTGTGGGTGTGAGTCTGCTTTCTACGTGGAAGTGTGGTGGTGGTATAACCCTCCCAAGCACATCCTAGATCTGACCAACCACTGCCTATCCAATACATACTTCACCTACAACGGACAAAAATACAAACAAATAGAAGGAGCATCCATGGGATCACCCCTCTCACCTGTCATCGCTAACCTCTACATGGAACACAAACTCTAGAAAAATATGATCACAAACCCAAACTCTGGCTCAGATACGTAGATGACACCTTCATAATCTGGCCACACGGGAAAAAAAAACTGAACTTCCTGACACACCTCAACAGCCTACACCCCAAAATACAATTCACCATGGAAACAGAAACTAACAACCAACTTCCCTTCCTAGATGTCTTGGTATACAAAAAATCCAATGGCTCCCTAGGACACACCATCTACCAGAAGAAAACACATACAAACCGCTATCTACACGCACTCTCACACCACCACCCAGCACAGATCAATTCCGTAGCCAAGACACTCATCTCCAGAACAAAATGCTTAGCCGACGAAAAACACCTAGAGATCGAACTACACACTCTCACCGGCGTGCTGACAGCCAATGGATTCCAAAGAAAGAAGATCACCCACCTAATCCAAAAAGAAACCCCAACCAAAATCCAAGACAGAGAACTAGAGAATGGCAAAGCCTTCCTCCCATATATAAAAGGCACTACAGACAAAATCAACAAGATCCTCCAAAAACACAACATTAAGACAGCATTCTGCACAAACAGAAAGATATCCACCATCCTAAGAAACCCTAAGGACAAAATCGAGTTTGAAAATCAAGGAGTATATGAAATCCCTTGCACTGCCTGCCCCACCACATACATTGGACAAACTAACAGAAGAATAAGTGCATGCATTGAAGAACATAAGAACTCAATCAAAAAGGAAGAACCGACCTCTTCCCTGGTCCAACACCTCAAAGCCACAGGACATGAGATTGACTTTAAAAATACCAGAACTATCGCCAAAACTGAACACTTCAGCAGCAGAATAATCAGAGAAGCCATAGAGATAGAAAAACGCCCACACAGCATGAATAAACGAGATGATACCTCCCGCCTACCAGCCATTTGGAAACCTGCCCTCATGAACAGACGAGTACCTAACAAGAAGAATGACACCAGACCCACACCCCTGAGAGCCACACAAGATGCCACCACCACACTTCCACGTAGAAAGCAGACTCACACCCACAGAGAAGATGAGACACGACCACGGACCAGAAGCCGCACTGCAGCTGCATCACTACCCACTTCAAACCCCTCTGAGCCATACATGAAGCAAACTGACTCCCACCATGAAGATGCAGCACGACCACGAATTCGAAGCCAAACAGCAAGATCATAGCTCACCAGCTCAAATCCCCCAGCAACTAAGACTAACCTGAGCACAACCAAGCCCCCACCTGAACAGAACATGCCTCCAGCCAATCAGAACACAGCCAAACCCCCAACCAATCAGAACGCAGCCAAACCCCCAACCAATGAGAACACACCCCCACCCAATCAGAACACAGCCAAACCCCCACCCAATCAAGTCACACCCCCACTAGCAGTTAAAAGGAAGAAGCAGCTGCAAGCTCACATCACTCTGAGAAGCACAGAGCTGAAGACCAAGCCTGAAGATGATGAATGAGACTTCATCGAAAAATTGCCTAGATACTTCCAATCTTATGTGGGAGAAAACCCGAATAACCAAAGATACACACACACACACACACACATATATGTATGTATGTATGTATGTATGGCATTCAGCTATATATACACACACGCATACACACATACATACATACATACATACAAACATACAAAGAATGTTTTTCTTTTTTGTTCATGTACTTTATTTATTTTAAACCTGGGAATCAACTGTTACTATTATTAAAATTACATTAAAATGACAATCTTAATATATAATTCTAATTTAATGTTTCTCCTATTTGCTGTATATATTTTACATCTTTTTATGTTCTCTTTTGCCTTCAGCAAGCCACTAAAGGCCGTTGAAAATGTTGTTGTTGTTTTTTTAAAAAAAACAGATCCAGGAAACTATAGACCAACCACCCTCAATACCTGGGAAGATCCTGAAAAGATAACAGCAGATCTGCAAACACCTAAAAGCAAACAATGTTATAAACAGAAGCCAAAATGGATTGTCAAAAATCAAATCAAATCAAATCAAACCTTTATTGTCAATGCACAACATGTGTACAATGAAATTGAATGAATCTCCCTTGGTGCAGCCACCCCCACAAACACGAAATACATCTCACATTATGACAAAAGTGCCCTCAGGGCAAGTTTGCTGCTGCCTCTCAATGGCGTCATGTAACTTAGAGAGCGCTGTGCTAACATTTGCATCAGGTGGAATATAGACGGTGGTGATAACTATAACAGAAATCTCTCTAGATAAATAAAATGGCCAACAAATGACAGTTAAAAATTCCACATCTGGAGAAGAGTGTATATAAGTAACTCTACTGTTAGTACACGAGTCATTATGTGCTTAGATAGAAAGTCCTACACTTTTGCTTTTACCAGAGTTGCCGTTTCTGTTGAAGTGGTGTGTGATGAGATTAGTTACTGTAGCTCCATGACACCTCCGATACAAGTGGATGAAGCCAGGTCTCCATGATAATCATCACACAGCAGTTGCAAATGAGCTTATTCGCCGCCATCCATAGCTCTAGTTCATCAGTTTTGTTGACAAAGGATCTAGTTTTGGTTAGAAAAATACTTGGTAATGCTGGCCAGTGAGGCTGCTTCCATAACCGAGCTAGCAAACCAGCTCTGCATCCCTGCTTCTGCTTCCTCTCTCTTTGCTGTCGACACTGCCTCCCAGGCCCGACAATGATCCATGGAGAGCCTGGCAATCTTACTACATCACTCGGTATATTATGAGACCGCTGGAAGTCGCTGGTAATATCTAGTCGACTAGAAAATCCAATCTTTAGTAACTCCCTGGGGGAAAAGACTAGTTTTTGCCCACTCACTCCATTATAACACAAGGAGCTCAAAGCCACAGCGTCTATGCACGCTGCCATCTTGGATGGAATCAAACAAAAACAAACCATGTCAAACAAATCTTATTTAATTCTTTGACAAAACGATTAAATTAGTGGACCAACAAAATGCTGAGGACTTTAATATGCTTGGATTTCAGTAAGGCATCTGACAACATAGCTTACAATCTACTTCTTGGTAAGTTAGAAAAATTGAGATAGACTGCATCACCACCACATGGATTTGTGCTGACCAACCATACCCAATGTATGGTCCTTAATAGAACTCCTTCCACATGGAGGGAAGTAAGCAGTAGGGCACTTCAGGGTTCTGTCTTAGGCCCAGTACTCTTCAATATCATCATAAACAATTTAGATGTGGGAATAGAAGGGGAATTCATCAAATCTGCAGATGACACCAAACTGGCACTACAAACACCCCAAAAGATAGGCTCAAGATCCAGAAGGATCTCTATAGATTTGAAACTGGGCCCTATCTGACAAAATGAAAGTCAATGGAGAGAAAAATAAGATTTTACATTTAGGCAAGAAAAACCAAATGTACAGGTACAGATTAGGCGAAACCTGGCTCAATAGCAATAGTTGTGAGAGGGAATCTCAGAATCCTAGTGAACAATTACTTAAATATGAGTCAGCAGTGTGCTGCAGCCATCAAAAAAGCCAATGCAATCCTAGCCTACATTAACAGAGGGATAGAATCAAGATTACATAAAATGTTAATACTGTTTTATAATGCCTGGTAAAATCACACTTGGAATACTACATTTAGTTTTGGTCACCACATTATAAAAAAGATGTTGAGACTTTGGAAAGAATGCAGAGAAGAGAAACAAAGATGATTAGAGGACTGGAGGCTAAAATGTATAAAGAACGGTTGTGGGAATTGGATATGTCTAATCTAATGAAAAGAAGGAATAGGGGTGACATGATAGCAGTGTTGCTATATTTGAGCGGATGCCACAAAGAAGAGGGGGTCAAGCTATTTTCCAAAGCACCAGAAGGCAAGACAAGAAGCAATGGATGGAAACTAATCAAGGAGAGAAGCAATTTAAAATTTCAGAGAAATTTTCTGACAGTGAGAACAATTAACCAGTGGAAAGGCTTGCTTTCAGAAGTTGTGAATGCTCCATCACTTGAGGCTTTTAAAAAGAGATTGGACATCCATTTGTCTGTCCAGTGTAGAGCCAATGTAGATCAAAGTATTCCTTTACTCCTTCTTTCCTTCATGTATGTTTTTCTTCTTTGGTGATTTATAATTTGGTATGTCATGCTAGACAGTGATCTAACTTGTGATGAAAAGATATTGGTCGGTCTTTTTCTGATTATTTTATTTATTTAAAAGATTTATATGGCTGCCCATTTTATATAAATAATTCTGGGTTGCCAATATTAATTGAGTAAATGATAAAGACATTTTTAAAAAACACCCCTTTTAAACCACCAAGTGCCACAACAATCCCATCTCAGAACCACAATGGCTGTGTTATCCTCTACTCCTGAACCAATGCCCAATGTTAACAGCCTTTCGGAAAACAAGGTGAATAGGGATCACCTGCAATTCACGGAGAGGCTATTCCAAGAGGTAGGTGCAGCTACAGAAAAGATTCACTGCCCAAGTCCCACCAGATGACACCATGAAAAAAAGGATTTGGAATGAGCCCATACTATCTAGTCTAGTGGGGTGGGTATATATCCTCAGGGAGAGCCAAGCCCAAAATAAGCCTGGCCCTATGACATACTGGTAAAGCTCATCTTATACCATTCATTCAGGTTGCATAACCAACAGTCAGAAATCACCATGTCAAGTTTCTAGGTAAACTGAAGATGTGACATAATCAATAATACTTATGTATATTCATTATTTGTGCCAGTATCAGTTATACTACAAACAGAGCAGTGATCGTGCATGCATACCCAACATGCACATGCAGCTTTCCGCACACCAGCTGAGGCCTGCAGCTCCAATCAGCTGAGAAGATAAAGAAGAGAAAAGTGCAGGGGTGGTTGGGAGGGGTGATCTTGCACTTTTCTCTTTTTTCTCCTCACAGCTGATTGTTAGGATTTTTTTCCTCCTCTCAGCTGATCCTGGGAGGCTTTTTTTAAACTATCAGTTTGGTAGCATACCACCATTGTACAAGCAACTATGCATCCAGAAGTATTGTGGCTCCCAACCAACTTAAAAATGAAGTTATTTAGGTAACACTGCCTCATTTTATCGTGTTCATATCACCTTATAACAAAACCCAGTTTATATGATAATGAAAGCCACTTACCTAGCATGCGAACACATCTGGCATTCTGCTCTGGGCTATCAAATGAGATTTCTCCACACCGCTGAAAAAAAGGGGAACATATTCAATGCAAGGCTTGAAGGCAGAGGCAACTTTAATCCATAGCACATTGCTTTTGCTTTTCACCTGACCATTTCTTCATACAATGTTAAGAAACAAATGCCACATGTTTCTGTGTAATTAAGAGCATTTACGTATTATAAGGAAATGACTGGTACTCGGGGACGGTGGAAGATAAAATAAACTCTCAGAAAATTATTCTGATTTTTAGTAATTTTCAAACAATACATTCCAATCTGGAACTTATTGATGGGATTAATCCCCTCGTTTCCTATATAGTTAACCACTGATTAGAAAGTCTAATGTCTCCGTGTTAATGGTGATATTTTGAGAAACTACACGTTTAATAAGATATTTCCATGCAAATACTGTTCGTGTGTGCAGTGGAATTACAACGCATATTAGACTTCCAGTCCCCAAACGACTTTGCTATGAAGAAATTATATGACATTGATAGAAAGGAAATGTAAGTTTCCTCAAGACATTGTGGTCATATAGTCTCCTGATTTATAATAAACATCATTTCACCAATATATTCTGTGGAAGCATCTGTAACACAAAGGGATCATATAACCAGGAACCCTACGTTTGAAAGCTATTATTCAGACAGACAGACAGACCACACACACAGAGGCATGAATTTGCCTTGAGTTCATACTTGGGCATATACATACTCTCTCTGTCTCTGTCTCTGTCTCTGTCTCTCTGTCTCTCTGTCTCTCTTTCTCTCTGTCTCTCTGAGAGACCTTTATATAAAAGAGAAGAAATGTCAAGTAATATGTAACCTGCTAAATTTGTGAACAAATTTCTGTCCCATCAGTTCTGCCTAATGAAACAATATAAAAAGTGTTACGGTCATTTCTCTTGTGTAGTTGTTTCATCAGTTTCCATATTAGATTATAGTTTGATTTGAAAATCCAAAACCAAGATATTCACCCTGGAAGAAATATTTTATGTAAACAAAAAGCTATTGAACAATGTAGCAAAAACATTTCCAAAAATGTTGGAAGTTCTAGGATGATAATACTGAACCTTTTTCAGACCAATAAGTAGGAGACTCCCCTTGGAGTTTCGGGGGAGAATAACCCTCAGTATGTTTTAGCAGTCATGGTTCTACACTGATGATATCATTCAGTATTTTCTAAGAACACAATACATTTTATTCTGGTTTACCACAGAAGAAATTGGCTCCAAAGTACAACATTGTTTGGTTAAGAAAATCATTTTTTTCCTTTCCTTATTTCATAGTATTTAATAAACCTCTTCTTTCGTACTTCTAAAAAAAAATTAATAAGCAGAAAATGTCCTGGTATAGAAGACCTATGTTAAAAATAGATAGTACTGAAATGACGCTTAAATATTATATACTGCACACCATAAAAGTTATCTACAATGTATAAATGTACTTCACGCTATAAAATGTTGGGCTCAAATACATACAGTTATTTAAAGGACTTTAAAGATTAATATTTGATTGAAACCAGAACTTTTTCTCCTGGACTGATGAATAAGCAGTAAGAAAAGAGTCGTGTTTTTCTACATAATAATTGCAGCAAGATTATTGTATGCCTGAAGTTGGAAAGATCTGGAAATACCTACAATAGAGGAATGCTGGTAAAAGTGACTATTAGCCAGTTCAGCAAGTTCTGTCATTTTCACCAACCATTCCTCTATCGTAGGTATTGATATGAGAAAAGACAGTATGTACATTTATTGGTGACTGGAAACTCCTTATGAACTTTTTATAACCCTTAATGGAGTTTTGTTAATTAAGACAGTGATGAGGCATTAAAATTTTATTTATAAGGAATGGGGTGTGATAGGGGATGAACAAATGCTTAACTGTATTTTTAAGAGATGGTGACAAGTTGTTAAAATTATTTATACATGCTGCGATGAACTGGGAGGTTTCCTTTTTTTTCCTGTACTTTTTTTCTCTTTTCCTTTATGTATTTTTATATTCTGCAGTTTATATTAGTTTTAGTTGTATAATTTTAATATAATTATTATTTTTTAAAAAAGAATGTAGACTTTTCTGCTTACTACAGGTAGTCCTCAACCTACAATGGTGATGGACCCTGCCCTTTATGGTTGCAAGTGGTGATAACTGTTAAGTCAGATAGCCTTGCTTAATGACTCCTACTCCCTACTCTCCCTGATGCCACCATCAAATGAACACAAGGGTTGTTAAGCGATCATGGGGTACCTCATGGGTGGGGGGACGCCCGGCACCAAGCCAAGTCCATAAAGGAGGCAGACAAGCAGCAAAAAGCCTGCAAAGCCAAAAGTAGCCCAGTAGGAGGGAAGAGCCCAGCTAGATTAGATTAGCCAATGCAAGAGATGCTTCCTAACACATCTCCATGTTTGGCCAACAAAGTCACGTTTGTGGCCCCTGCTCCCATCAGGACACTGCAAACCTCTCCTAGCTCTTGCTAGGCTTTGGAGAAATCAGCCACCTGCATGCAAAAGTGGCAGCTTCAGGCAGTGGTGGGCTGCAACCAGTTTTACAACCGGTTCTGTGAGTGTGTGCTTTGCGTGTGCGTGCATTTTAAAAAACACAAAATTTAACATCTATGGCTTACCTTCTAGGGCAGCACCAGCAAGTAAAACAGCTGAGGCGCGGAAATCCACTGTGCCGCGCGAATCAGCTGAGCTGAAAAACATGGAAATATAGGACAGGATAGGGCAGGGGCAGGTGGGCGGGGCCAGCTGATTGTCGGAACAACCAGTTTGCTAGAACTGGTCTGAACCAGCACCAGCCCATCACTGGCTTTAGGCATGACCTTTACCTTGCTAAACACCTTCCCAACCCCCACCCCACCCATTTCTTCAATAAAGAAAACAAAAAAGTTGAGAGGAGCAGACTTATTGCTCTTTCCCCCTTCCCCATTAGAGGCTTCAACTAAATTCTCCACTTCTACTCTCCAATTTGGATCCCTTTTAAATACTTAATTTGCTAAATTTATTGCATGCCTAGAAAGAAGATGGCAAAATCTGTAAATCACTTACCTTGATGAGTGACT
The DNA here is from genome assembly GCA_033807585.1 of Hydrophis major. Classification (NCBI taxonomy): domain Eukaryota; kingdom Metazoa; phylum Chordata; class Lepidosauria; order Squamata; family Elapidae; genus Hydrophis; species Hydrophis major. Next base: position 321,345,654 of record CM066328.1, on the reverse strand, counting down.
GCCATGCTGAAGAATAGAGGACAGGAAGGAAGGAAGGAAGGAAGGAAGGAAGGAAGGAAGGAAGGAAGGAAGGAAGGAAAATCTTTCTGCAGCTTGTTTGCACTGAGGAGCTGAATAAAAAATTCAGCTCTAAAGAAAAAAATGGCAGCACAAACATGCAGCAAAAATGCAACAGCAAAAAAAAAAAAAAAGGAGAAGCTGAGTCTTAAAACTTTCCATGGGTTTCCAAGCTTTTTGCTGCCAATCCAACTGCCTTTAGTATCCAGATTCTGACTGTCTTGACCAGGGCTCTTCAAACGTGACAGCTTTAAGACTTGTGGACTTCAACTCCCAGAATTCCTCCTCCAGTCCCGTTAGCTCAGGAATTCTGAGAATTAAAAGTCCACAAGTCTTCAACTTGCCAAGTTTGAAGATCCTTGGTCTTGTATATACCATGCTTGAAAATTTATTCCAGATATTATTTTGCAACATAATGAAAATAGCAAGAGGTGAAGCAGCACTGAAAAGGCCTGTTGGTTCCAATGACCAAATAAAAATTAATTAAAAGATTTGGCCCTCCAATAATTCAACAATGCAGCACAACATGATTTCACTCTGTTTATTTTGCTCTAGTTTGATCCTGAGATGATAAGAATGATTTCACCTGAGTTAATAGCCAAAAGAAAAATGATTATCAAATCCAGCCAACATCTCTAGAGGTCTGGTGGATAGTAACTTTTGAAACATTTAGATTAAGCAGAATGAGTTTGATTTCATGGGATTTTCTCCATGTTTTTTTCTCCCTCTAGATAAGATACTGATGTTTGGAAGCTTCTCACATTACTGTCAAGTCATATGTAATTAGATTGCAAGCATTAGTATTTATTATTTATTAAGACTTGTTTTAATGTTTGCAGAAATGGAAATGGAAGTCACCCGTAAGGAAGGCACTTTGCTTAAGAATGACTTGGAAAAAGCTGGGCTGGACAGTATGTTGAGCCAATCCCTTTTCAAACTTAACACTGCTGTCTCTGGAAGGCTATTGCACCTAAATAAAAAAGAAATATCTAAAATATAATGATTGTTTTCTTTATGCCGTGACAAGCAACAACAGATCAGGAGGAAAAAATAGATGACCCTCATCCTACCCAAAGACCAAATTGCACACTGTATATATTAGCAGCACAGACTCAGAAGTTTATTGTGCAAAAATCTATACTATTCTGATGAAGGCACATCTGCTGCCTTGAATCAAATCTCTAACCATCTACTTTTTCTTATTTTTTTTTTTTAAATCTGATCGCACTTACTGAGATTCTTCTGCTTTTTTGCCCAAGGTCACCAATTTAAATAAACTGTGCCAACATCTATATAAATAACAGAAATTCAACAAGCTGTATACAGGAGCATCCAGATCTTCTCTATAAATATTTGTGGGATGCCTCTCTAGCATGTGATCAAATGGGCAATTTATATTGAACAGAAGGATATTTGTCAGGGATTCATGGCATCTCCAGCCTAAGATGTTCTAGCATGTGAAACTAACAATCAAATATTATTTTATTCCTCTCATTTTCAACATGGTAAACCAGCCCATGGAATTGAGTAACTTAAATGCAAAGTGAAAATCTGAGAATTGAAAAATGTAACACATTCCTAAAAGATTCTCATGAAGCCACAAACTAGTAAAAGTGGTATTTTTGCAAGAAGGGACTTTGCATTTTGCCAATGCAGATTTTCATCATCTGAAGGCATTTAGTAATCTCCCTAAATTGTGTCTACTATAAAAGAAGCATATACTGTATGCTTCCTTTCCTGCAAATCGGAATACCAAGTCTATCATACCACTTAGTTTAGTTTAAATGGGAAAGATAAAATTGGGAAAGTATAGAAAGTGTAGTGTTCTTCCCCAAAATAACACCAGTGTTTTGGTAAACTCAATTACCAACTTTTCATGAAAAAAAGACTTGCAACATATGTTTGAATATTCTTTTTATCAACATACGAGAAAATAGACGTTGCCATATGCAAACCTATGAGAATGAGTTTTATTTTTTCCTAGCTCTTCTTTAAAAAAATTAACAGAAGACAGCATTCACCTCCCCTTTAAACATCCCACATGATTAAATTCTTCAAAGGAAGGAAGAAAAGACACTTTCAATAACTCAGCAGATAAGAATATTTGCTTTGTTCCCCTTGATAACTAAACTGTTTTTGCCAACTATTATAATTTTTTTTTTCTTAAAAAGATCTACCGCAGTTGTGTATGTTCCCAAAAGTTTACAACTTAACTTTTAGATATATTTTTAAAAATATTTAAACATTTAGACTTTTAAAAAGAACATTGCTCCCACTTCATACACCTAACCTAAAAGCACAAGACCAACTCAGCTAAATCAAGACAAGAAATCTTTTTGTTCAGCTTTTGTTCTTCACAGTGGCCAACAGAATGTGTGTTTTAAGGTGAAGATTCACTGACAGACTTGCCCTGTGCTCATTTACCCAATTCACTTCTTACATCCTCCAAATTATGAATTATGTCTTGTGGTAATTGTTCTGTCCTCATTAACATACTTGAAATCCCCGCGCTTTGATTGGCCAAAGCGCGGGGCTTTCCAATTGGTCAGGCGAGCCGCGCCGATTGGCTCGTTAAGAATCTCCCGCGATTGGTTCATTCAGAGCGCAGGAGATTCGAAGTGCTGCCATTGGCTGCGGCCGCCGCGGCGAAAGGAATAAAAGCCGCGGGCTTTTTTCCTTTCGCCGGTTCGGTTCCAGTTTTTCAAATAAAGAGCTTTGTACGAAATCACTGACTCCTGGCGTCAATTTGCGGACACGACACTGGCAACGAAGGTGGGATCCAGACCCTGAACCGAACCCCGTGTCCGACGGAAGCCAGACAAAGCACCGAGATGGCGAAAATCGCACCGCCCGCCCCCTTCAACCCCGCCACCGAAGACTGGGAATCGTTCTCCGACCGATTCCGCATGTACCTCGAGTGCACCGGCATGAAGGACGCCTCGGGCCCGCTAAAACGCGCCGTCTTCCTCACCCACTGCGGGACCAAAGTCTTCCAGATGGCCAAAGCGTTGGCCAAGCCCGCCGACGCAACCACCATGGACTGGGACGTCCTTGAACCCATCCTTCGGCGACACTACGCTCCCGAGGTCCCCATCCTGATCCGGCGCAACGAATTCTACCGGCGGGACCAGAGATTGGGTGAGAAACTAAGCGACTTCGTCGCCGAGCTGCGGCGCCTAGGAGGGCTCTGCGAATTTGATAACCTAAACAACGCCTTAAGAGACCGAATAGTGCTTGGTCTGTGGGACCCCGCCCTCCAGAGCCGGCTGATGGCTAAGGGCGACATCAGCTTAGCAGACGCCCTCACCGCAGCCGCAGCCGCAGAAGCAACCCGAACTTCCGCCGGTAGCATGCGCAGACCTGACACGAGGGACCGCGGCGGAAACAACAACCCGGCAAGGTCGACCGAACAAAAAGCCGAGACGACTACACACCAGGGCGATTTCCACTCTGCATCCAGCACGTCCGAAGACGAGGAAGACATCCATCGACTTCAGACTGGGCGCGACCAACGGAACCGGAGAGGTCGTAAGTCAAGGACCAACTGTGCCGGTTGCGGCGGTGACCACCCCAGGTCGGAATGCCGGTTTTTCGATTCCATCTGCCGGCATTGCGACAAAAAGGGGCACATCGCCCGGGTTTGCCGCCTGAAGAAAAACCACAGTCCGGCTCGATGGGACCAAAACGACCGGAGGAGGGAAAGCACACCACCCCGGACCAGAGATCGCCACTCGGACAGCCGATGGGACCGGATCGGACGATCCTCGCGAGGCGGCGACAACCGGCGGAGAGAGGAGACCCACCAGACGGTCACCATCGGCCACGCCATCACCAACGACGCCCGGAAAATCCATGTCGAGGTACGCATCGAGGGCCAGCCGTGCAAAATGGAGGTAGACTCCGGGTCCTACCTCTCCATCATTGCATGGCACGAGATAAAGCGGTTGGTGCCTACCCTCCAAAGGAGGAACATAGACAGCCAGAGACTCATTGTAAAGGACTACCAGGGAAACCGCATCCCGGTAGTCGGCACCAAAAACTTTAACATAACATATAAGGGGCGCACCGAACGACTCCCCCTAACGATCGTCGACCGCGACCGCCCAAGCCTACTGGGACTGCAATGGTTCGCCCCGCTCGACATCACTCTCACGGGAGTCAACCACGTCGCCGACGACGGCTGGGAACAGCGACTAGCCCAGGAGTTCCAAGAAGTCTTCGACGGAAACCTGGGCAAGTACCAAGGGCCCCTTATCTCGTTCGACCTAGACCCTAACGTCCCCCCCAAATGACTGAAACCTAGGCGGGTGCCATTCGCCCTGAAACCCAAAATAGACGAGCAAATTGATAAGCTCGTCAAACAGGGGGTATTGCAGCCCATAGACCACGCCCGGTGGGAAACCCCCATAGTCACCCCGATCAAGCCGGATGGGTCGGTGAGAATCTGTGGGGACTATAAGGCCACCCTAAATGGCGCGCTGCAACAAAGTGCCTACCCCGTCCCAATAGTACAACACCTACTGCACTCACTGGGAGGGGGCAAGGTTTTCGCCAAGCTCGATCTTGCGCAGGCATACCAACAGTTGCCGGTCGACGAGCAAACGGCAGAAGCTCAGACCATCGTCACCCACCGGGGAGCTTTCAAATGCAACCGACTCCAATTCGGAGTTAGCGTGGCACCGGGCATATTTCAGAGCCTGATGGAGAGGTTATTGCAAGGTATCAAGGGGGTGGTACCTTATTTCGATGACGTTCTAGTGTCGGCGCCCAACCAAGCCGAACTAGAAAGTCGACTAAGAGAGGTCCTAACTAAATTTAAAGAGATGGGACTTAAAGTAAAAAGGGAGAAATGCCAACTGTGCACGGAACGAGTGGAATTCTTGGGCTACCTCCTAGACCGGCACGGCATTCACCCCACAAGCAAAAAAATCAAGGCCATCCAAGAAGCCCCCACCCCTAAATCAAAGACTGAACTACAAGCATTCTTGGGGTTACTGAACTTTTACAATGTTTTCCTACCCCAAAAGGCGACGGCGGCGGAGCCCTTGCATAGGCTCCTGGACAAGGCGGCGACCTGGACTTGGGGGAAACGGGAGCAAGCCCCCTTCCAAAAAACAAAGGACCTCCTCACCTCCGACGCCGTCCTCATACAATTCAACGAAACCCTGCCTCTGGCCGTCACTTGCGATGCATCACCCTTCGGCGTCGGCGCCGTCCTCAGCCATACCCTTCCCGACAGAAAAGAAGCACCCATCGCGTTCTTTTCAAGGACCCTCACCAAACCGGAGCGGAACTATAGCCAACTGGACAAAGAGGCTCTGGCTATAGTTGCCGCCATAAAACGGTTCCACGAATATCTCTACGGCCGGCCCTTTACCATTATAACGGACCACAAGCCGTTGCTGGGAATCCTTGCAGGAAACCGGGCCACCCCGAACATTCTGTCTCCCCGAATGACAAGGTGGTCTGAGTTCCTGGGGGCCTACAACTACGAACTCATACACAGACCGGGTAAGACGATCTCACATGCAGACGCATTAAGCCGCTCGCCGCTACCGGAATCCGACTCTGACCCAGCACCCACGACGACCACCCTCAGCATCGAGACTCTACCCAACCTGCCCATAACCGCGTCAGACATTGCCCGGGAAACTAATAAAGACAGGCGTCTGGCGCAGGTTTTGCATTGGGTAGAAAAAGGGTGGCCGGAAAGGGACAACGACGAGTCCATCAAGACGTTTCGAAACCGCCAAACGGAACTCTCGTTGTTAAAAGGATGCATCTTATGGGGCGACAGGGTGGTCATTCTGGACAAACTACAGGGGAAGGTTTTGGAAATGTTGCACGAGGGGCACCCTGGCATCGTAAGAACTAAAGCCCTGGCCAGAAGTTACGCTTGGTGGCCAGGGATGGACAAACAGATAGAGGCCTGGGTAGCTAGGTGCCAGCGATGCCAGGAGACTAGGCCCAGCCCACCCACAGCACCCGTCCTAGAGTGTGAAACCCCAAGGGGACCTTGGTCCAGAATCCATATAGACTTCGCCGGGCCCACAAATGGACACACCTTCCTCATAACAGTTGACGCTTACTCCAACTGGCTGGAGGTAAGCAACATGAAGACAACAACCACGGAGGCCGTGATCAAAGAACTCTGCAAACTCTTTGCAACACACGGCCTCCCAGACGTCGTCGTCTCTGACAACGGGCCCCAGTTTACCTCACTGGAGTTCGAGAAATTCCTGGCGGAAAGGGGCATCCGCCACGCGCTGACAGCACCGGCGCATCCGGCGGCGAACAGTAGGGCGGAACGGATGGTCCAATTTACCAAAAAGACCATCCGGAAAATGGACCACGGGGAGATCCAAGAAAAAATCAACAGACTTCTCTTTACACAACACATAACCCCGAATACCACTACCAACAAAAGCCCAGCCGAACTACTAATGGGTAGAAAGCTAAGGTCCCCACTCGACAGGTTACACCCTACGTATAACCCGGAGAGGCCCCCAGACTCAAGCACCAAACACCGAACTTTCGCACCCGGGGACCCCGTATATGCGAAAAACCTGACGGGAGACCCCCTATGGATCCCAGCCGTCATCACCCAAGCAACAGGCCCACACACGTACCGGCTACAAACGGCAGACGGACGAGCGTGGAAACGACACATCGACCAACTTAGGTCGAGGACCGCAAACGAACCCACCTCCCAAAACGCAAGCCATGGGGGGAGGGAATACCCAGGTGACCGATTACAAGAAAAAATAAACCAGCAGTACTTACCGAAACGCAGCCATCACGACCCCTCGCCAGAAAAGAACAGCCAAGCCAGCTCGACCGACCCGGAAAGACCGAGCGGGAGCGGCGAAACCCGTAGCTCAACCAACCCGGAAGGCTCAGGAGGGAGCCACGGAGAAAGAACCGGCCCGATCGACCAGCCGGTTCTCACAGCAGCAAGAGCGACCAAAAACCCGACCGAACTGGCCAGGATCCCGCTTACAACTGAGTTGCGCAGGTCAAGTAGGACCAGACGGAGCCCCGCCTACCTACGTGACTACGCAACGTAAGGACTGAACCAAGAGGGGAGGGGTGTTCTGTCCTCATTAACATACTTGAAATCCCCGCGCTTTGATTGGCCAAAGCGCGGGGCTTTCCAATTGGTCAGGCGAGCCGTGCCGATTGGCTCGTTAAGAATCTCCCGCGATTGGTTCGTTCAGAGCGCGGGAGATTCGAAGCGCTGCCATTGGCCGCGGCCGCTGCGGCGAAAGGAATAAAAGCCGCGGGCTTTTTTCCTTTCGCCGGTTCAGTTCCAGTTTTTCAAATAAAGAGCTTTGTACGAAATCACCGACTCCTGGCGTCAATTTGCGGACACGACAGTAATGAATTCTACCAGTTAACTAAGCACTGAATAAATACGTGTTTTCCCCTGTTATATGACATGGGATAAAAAATATTTTCAGATGAAAAGTGCCTACCATGCACAAATAGGCCAGCTTCATCTTTAAACATGAATATGTCAGGCATGTCCCAAACCTTCACACATATCTATATAAATATCTTGGGGTTCCAGGGCTCTCAATCAACAAAGATTTGTTATTCTATGGATGTGTCCTTATTATTATTAGTTATCTTCATGTCCCATCTTTCTTCCAGGAACATAAAGGAAATTTTATTTCCTGCCAACCTAGACCCTAATCCTAACCCAACCTTGGGGGTAGATTAGATGAATACCTCCATCTTTTTGAGCCTTTTGAAAATTTGATCTTCTATAAAAGTTTGTAGCTGTGGGTGTGATCAGATATAACACCAAAAGGCTGGTGCCAGAAGAAAAATAAATTACCCCAAGTAAATTTCTGGGCATGTTAGTCAGAGCCTAGGAAGTTTAGTTTGATTTGTGTCTGAGGGGAGTTTGGAGCAAGGTAGCAGCAGACAGATAATAAGATAAATATCTCTGGAGATTGTTTGCTTTTAATTTGTCCCCTCTTGAAATTAATTTTGTCCCCTCTTGAAATTAATTGATTATTTGTCCCCTCTTGAAATTAATTTTCCAAGAAATAATAACAGTCACCTTATGTAGGTGTACAGATAATGTGCTATTTGTCATAGATTCAGGCATGGGTAGAATGAATGGAGACAGTCTTAGTTGGTGAACTTTCAACTTTTTATTGCATAGTGACTTCTAACTTGTATAACAACAACTCTACTTATATAGGTAATGCTAATGTTAAATAACCAATAGGAGCTTGTGAAATGCTAGCTCCAGTACCAATAAGAGTCCTTCGTTAAGGGCCAATCAGATTCTCAGAACCCGACCAATCCGATCTAGCCGCTTAACACCCAATCAGAAGTGCAGGGCCAGAACCCTGCACTTTACCCCAAGCTTGCCTTTATTCAACTATTTACATACATAACACTATTAGCCTTTGTGAGAGAATAACCACACTGGGCATTTATAAAGGCACTTGTGAATCTAGACAACTTGGTATTGACCCAGAGTGAATCTGTTTACTGGGGCAGATAATTAATTAGAACCAATTATCTGTGCTGCCTCATACAGTTTCCTGTTTGACTGAAATCAAGCATTTCAAAAGCACAGTATGCTACTGCAATTATCAAGCTTTTTTCTAATGTCCTACATTGATTTAAACCTGGAAGCTTCTTGATAAACAACACATGAAGATGTTTGTATATAATCCTCAAGATGGACAAGGCAGGAAAAGACTGAGAGGGCCAGAGTAATAGTAGTGCTGAAGTACAAGTAGCTTGCTTAAGACTAGCTTACCCATATGTAATTAAGGCTGCAGTCCTGAGTGTGCATCACCTTAGTAAAAAAAAAGCCCCATGTAATCCAATAGGGCATCTTACCTTTGAGTAATTCATATCATTGCCCTGTAAGATGACATTTTGTACTAGCAACTTCCTGACAAAACTGCTCATGTTTAGCCCCAGTTTTACAGCAGCTCTTAATCAAGGAATCAACCCAACCAATGGATGTCTTTGTTTTATTGCTATAATTCATTTCCCAGATGTTTACAAAAAGATGATTTTGTTCCTGCCACATCCTGCTGCTTTTGCAGCCAGTAACCTTCTAGGAAGTGACTACTGGATTTTCATACACAAACATAATTTATCCTTTCAACAAAAGCATGAAAAATCTGACAAAGTAGCAGAAGACAAAAATAAGTAATTACTGATATTTATGAAATACATTATAATGACTAGCATCCCAATAACTGCTTCATTCTCTTATATAACTGCTTCATTCTCTTATATATGCAGAAATGCACATAGCTTTGATGCCTGTCAAAAAAAGAATAAAAATACAAAAAAAAATCAGCTTTCTAAATTAAGATAACTCAGAAATCCAAGGAGTGAAAACTTAGATATTTGTACTCAGAATTTTGAGGTTTTTTAAAAAAGAAAAGAAAAAGAAAAACCATTTTAATGGCAGTGGAAACTTCTTCAACTTTCTCCAAGCTATAGACCATGTTTAATCTTGAACAAACTGTGCTCTTCAGCTTAACCATTTTTATTTTTTTATTTATTTTGATTTGTCAATCGCTTACAAGATAATAGGTATAAGTATATACATAGTTATGAATACATGAAATGGGAACATATAAGAAAAATAAAAGAAACAATAGGACAGGGATGGTAGGCACATTGGTGCACTTATGCACGCCCCCTACAGACCTCTTAGGAAAGGGGTGAGGTCAATAATAGACAGTCTAAGGTTAAAGTTTTTGGGGTTTGGGGAAGAAACCACAGAGTCAGGTAGAATATTCCAGACACTGACCACTCTATTGCTGAAGTTGCATTTCCTGCAATCAAGTTTGGTGCGGTTAACCTTGAGTTTGTATCTCTTGTACTGTTATGGTTGAAGCTGAAGTATTCATTGACAGGTAGGTCATTGCAATGTATGATTTTATATACTATACTTAGATCAGACCGAAGATGGCGTAATTCAAGGTTTTCTAGGTCTAGAATTCCAAGTCTGGTGGCATAAGTTATTCTACAACGAGTAGAGGAGTGGAGAACTCTTATTGTGAAATATTTCTGGACTTTCTCAACTGTGCTAATATCAGATATGTAATGTGGGTTCCAGACTGATGAGCTGTATTCGAGTATTGGTCTAGCAAATGTTTTGTATGCTCTAGTTAGTAGTGTGATATTACCAGAGAAAAAGCTACGTAGGATTAGGTTAACAACTCTTAATACCTTTTTGGCTATGTAGTTACAGTGGACTCTAGCACTTAGATCATTAGAGATGAGTACTCCAAGGTCCTTAACAGAGTTTGGATCATCAACAAGATCTTGACTATTCAGCTTGTATTTTATTTTCTGACTTTTTTGCCAATATGTAAGACAGAGCATTTATTGGTTGAGATTTGAAGTTGCCATTTATTTGACCATTCTGATACATAGTTGAGATCTTTTTGAAGGGTAGCAGTATTGTCTGTGGTACTGAATAGCTTTACATCATCAGCGAAGAGAACACAGTTGCTCTTAATGTGATCACAGAGGTCATTTATGTAGAGTATGAAGAGAGTTGGTCCTAGAACACTGCCTTGGGGGACACCACTATTGACAGGTACAGAATTGGATAGGACACTCCCAATTTTGACCAATTGTTGTCTGTTTGACAGGAATGCTTCTATCCAGTTATGCAGTTGTCCAGAGATACCATAAGATTTCAGTTTTAGGAGTAGTTTGTTGTGTACCACTGAATCAAAGGCTTTACAGAAGTCTATGTAGATTATATCTATTGTTTTGCCCTGATCGAGTTGTGTAGTCCATATATTTTTGCAGTGTAAGAGTTGCAGATTACAGGATAGTTTTTTTCTGAAACCAAATTGTTTATTAGAAAGTAGGTTGTTTGTCTCTAAGTGGAGGATAATGGATTGGTTAATAATTGATTCCATGACTTTACAGGTGACGCAGCATCAGGAGATCGGTCTGTAATTTTCAACTAGGCTGGGGTCTCCCTTTTTGAAGATGGGGATGACCGTGGCTTGTGACCATAGTTTCAGCAAGGAGCTGGTCCTAAAAGATTTTTCAAAGATTATGCTTAGAGGTTTGGCTATGGCAGGGGATAGGTTTTTTAAGAAGTAGGCACGTATTCCATCCAGTCCAATAGATAGAGATGGTTTTAGATTGCGTAGTGCTTTTTCAATATTGTCTTCTGTAAAATCGATATGTATTAGATCACTGTAGTTTTCTGTGGTTCGGCTAGGAAATACTGGGCATGATCCATTGCTTTTTACAGATACTGAGCTAAAGAATGTGTTAAAGAGGTTGGCTTTAATGGTGTCATTGTTGCTGTTCTGTCCTTCATTAACATACTCGAGATCCCCGCGCTTTGATGGGCCAAAGAGCGGGGCTCTCCGATTGGTCAGGCGAGCCGCGCCGATTGGCTCGCTAGGAATCTCCCGCGATTGGTCCGTTCAAACCGCGGGAGATTCAAAGCGATGCCATTGGCCGCGGCCGCCGCGGCGAAAGGAATAAAAGCCGCGGGCTTTTTTCCTTTTGCCAGTTCGGTTCCAGCAAATCAATAAAGAGCTTTGCACTAAGTCACCGACTCCTGGCATCATTTCGCGGACTCAACACTGGCGACGAAGGTGGGATTCAGACCCTGAACCGAACCACGTGTCCAACGGAAGCCAGACGAAGCACCGAGATGGCGAAAATCGCACCGCCCGCCCCCTTCAACCCCGCCACCGAGGACTGGGAATCGTTCTCCGACCGATTCCGCATGTACCTCGAGTGCACCGGCATGAAGGACGCCTCGGGCCCACTGAAACGCGCCGTCTTCCTCACCCACTGCGGGACCGAGTTCTTCCAGATGGCCAAAGCGTTGGCCAAGCCCGCCGATGCGACCGCCATGGACTGGGACGTCCTCGAACCCATCCTTCGGTGACACTACGCCCCAGAGGTACCCATCCTGATCCGGCGCAACGAGTTCTACCGGCGGGACCAGAGATCGGGTGAGAGCTTCAGCGACTTCGTCGCCGAGCTGCGGCGCCTAGGGGGGCTCTGCGAATTTGATAACCTAAACAACGCTCTGAGAGACCGAATCGTGCTCGGTCTGTGGGACCCCGCCCTCCAGAGCCGGCTGATGGCTAAGGGCGACATCAGCCTAGCAGACACCCTCACCGCAGCCGCAGAAGCAACCCGAACTTCCGCCGATAGCATGCGCAGACCGGACACGAGGGACCGCGGCGGAAACAACAACCCGGCAAGGTTGGCCGAACCAAAAACCGAGACGACAACACACCAGGGCGATTTCCACTCGGCATCCAGCACGTCCGATGACGAGGAGGACATCCATCGACTCCAGACAGGCTGCGACCAATGGAACCGGAGAGGTCGTAAGTCGAGGACCAACTGTGCCGGTTGCGGCGGCGACCACCCCAGGTCGGAATGCCGGTTTTTCGACTCAATCTGCCGGCATTGTGACAAAAAGGGGCACATCACCCGGGTTTGCTGCCTGAAGAAAAACCGCAGTCCGGCTCGATGGGACCAGAGCGACCGGAGGAGGGAGAGCACACCACCCTGGACCAGAGATCGCCACTCGGACAGCCGATGGGACCGGAACGGACGATCCTCGCGAGGCGGCGACAACCGGCGGAGAGAGGAGACCCACCAGACGGTCACCATCGGCCACGCCATCACCAGCGACGCCCGGAAGGTCCACGTCAAGGTACGCATCGAGGGCCAGCCGTGCAAGATGGAGGTGGACTCCGGGTCCTATCTCTCCATGATTGCATGGCACGAGATAAAGCGATTGGTGCCTACCCTCCAAAGGAGGAACGTAGACAACCAGAGACTCATTGTAAAGGACTACCAGGGAAACCGTATCCCGGCAGTCGGCACCAAAAGTTTTAACATAATGTATAAGGGGCGCACCGAACGACTCCCCCTAACGATCGTTGACCGTGACTGCCCAAGCCTACTGGGACTGCAATGGTTCGCCCCGCTCGACATCGCCCTCACGGGAGTCAACCACGTCATCGACGACGGCTGGGAGCAGCAACTAGCCCGGGAGTTCCAAGAGGTCTTCGACGGAAACCTAGGCAAGTACCGAGGGCCCCTTATCTCGTTCGACCTAGACCCTAACGCCCCCCCCAAACGCCTGAAACCAAGGCGAGTGCCATTCGCACTGAAACCCAAAATAGACGAGCAAATTGATCAGCTCGTCAAACAAGGGGTACTGCAGCCCATAGACCACGCCCGGTGGGAGACCCCCATAGTCACCCCGATCAAGCCCGATGGGTCGGTGAGGATCTGTGGGGACTATAAGGCCACCCTAAATGGCGCGCTGCAACAAAGCGCCTACCCTGTCCCAGTAGTGCAACACCTACTGCACTCACTGGGAGGGGGCAAGGTTTTCGCCAAGCTCGATCTCGCCCAGGCATACCAACAGTTGCCGGTCGACGAGCAAACGGCAGAAGCGCAGACCATTGTCACCCACCGGGGAGCATTCAAATGCAACCGACTCCAATTCGGAGTTAGCGTGGCACCGGGCATATTCCAGAGCCTAATGGAGAGGCTATTGCAAGGTATCAAGGGGGTGGTACCTTATTTCGACACTAGGACGGCAGCCAACCAAGCCGAACTGGAAGGTCGACTAAGGGAGGTCCTAACTAAATTTAAAGAGACGGGACTAAAAGTAAAGGGGGAAAAATGCCAGCTTTGCACGGAACGAGTGGAATTCCTGGGCTACCTCCTAGACCGGCACGGCATTCACGCCACAAGCAAAAAAATAAAGGCCATCAAAGAAGCCCCCACCCCTAAATCAAAGACTGAACTACAAGCATTCTTGGGGTTACTGAACTTTTACAATGTTTTCCTACCCCAAAAGGCGACGGCGGCGGAACCCTTGCATAGGCTCCTGGACAAAGCGGCGACCTGGACTTGGGGGAAACGGGAGCAAGCCGCCTTCCAAAGAACAAAGGACCTCCTCACCTCCGACGCCGTCCTCATACAATTCAACGAGACCCTACCTCTGGCCGTCACGTGCGACGCATCACCCTTCAGCATCGGCGCTGTCCTCAGCCATACCCTTCCCGACAGAAAAGAAGCGCCCATCGCGTTCTTTTCAAGGACCCTCACCAAACCGGAGCGGAACTATAGCCAACTGGACAAAGAGGCTCTGGCTATAGTTGCCGCCATAAAACGATTCCACGAATACCTCTACGGCCGGACTTTCACCATCATAACCGACCACAAGCCGCTGCTGGGAATCCTTGCAGGGAACCGGGCCACCCCGAACATTCTGTCTCCCCGAATGACAAGGTGGTCCGAGTTCCTGGCAGCCAACAACTACGAACTCATACACAGACCGGGTAAGACGATCTCCCATGCAGACGCCTTAAGCCGCTCGCCGCTACCGGAACCCGACACCGACCCAGCACCCACGACGACCACCCTCAGCATAGAGGCTCTACCCAACCTGCCCATAACCGCGTCAGACATTGCCCGAGAGACTAATAAAGACAAACGTCTGGCGCGGGTGTTGCATTGGGTGGAGAAAGGGTGGCCGGAAAGGGACAACGACGAGTCCATCAAAACGTTCCGAAACCGCCAAACGGAACTCTCATTGTTAAAAGGGTGCATACTATGGGGGGACAGGGTGGTCATTTTGGAAAAGCTACAGGGGAAGGTTTTGGAAATGCTACACGAGGGGCACCCTGGCATCGTGAGGACTAAAGCCCTGGCCAGAAGTTACGCTTGGTGGCCAGGGATGGACAAACAAATAGAGGCCTGGGTAGCTAGGTGCCAACGATGCCAGGAAACGAGGCCCAGCCCACCCACAGCACCCGTCCTAGAGTGGGAAACCCCAAGGGGACCTTGGTCTAGGATCCATATAGACTTCGCCGGGCCCACAAAAGGACACACCTTCCTCATAACAGTTGACGCTTACTCCAACTGGCTGGAGGTAAGCAACATGAAGACGACAACCACGGAGGCCGTGACCAAAGAACTCTGCAAACTCTTTGCAACACACGGCCTCCCAGACGTCGTCGTCTCCGACAACGGGCCCCAGTTTACCTCGCTGGAATTTGAAAAATTCCTAGCGGAAAGGGGCATCCACCACGCGCTGACAGCACCGGCGCACCCGGCGGCGAATGGTAGGGCGGAACGGATGGTCCAATTCACTAAAAAGACCATCCGGAAAATAGACCACGGGGAGATCCAAGAGAAAATCAACAGACTACTCTTCACCCAACACATAACCCCGAATACCACTACCAACAAAAGCCCAGCCGAACTACTAATGGGTAGAAAGCTAAGGTCCCCACTCGACAGGTTACACCCTATGTATAACCCGGAGAAGCCCCTAGACTCAAGCACCAAACACCGAACGTTCGCACCCGGGGACCCCGTATATGCAAAAAACCTGACGGGAGACCCTCTATGGATCCCAGCCGTCATCACCCAAGCAACAGGCCCACACTCGTACCGGCTACAAACAGCAGACGGACGAGCGTGGAAACGCCACATCGACCAACTTAGGTCGAGAACCGCAAACCAACAAACCGGCGACGCACAAACAAACGAACCCAACCCCCGTAACGCAAGCCAAGGGGGGAGGGAATACCCAGGGGACCGAATCCAAAGAAAAATAAACCAGCAATACTCACCGGAACGCAGCCATCACGACCCCTCACCAGAAAGGAACAGCCAAGCCAGCTCGACCGACCCGGAAAGACCGAGCGGGAGCGGCGAAACCCGTAGCTCAACCAACCCGGAAGGCCCAGGAGGGAGCTACGGAGAAAGGACCGGCCCGATTGACCAGCCGGTTCCCACAACAGCAGCAGGAGCAACAGAGATCCCGACCGAACCGGCCGGGATCCAGCCTACAACTGAGTTGCGCAGGTTAAGTAGGACCAGACGGAGCCCCGCCTACCTACGTGACTACGCAATGTAAGGACTGAACCAAGAGGGGAAGGGTGTTCTGTCCTTCATTAACATACTCGAGATCCCCGCGCTTTGATTGGCCAAAGCGCGGGGCTCTCCGATTGGTCAGGCGAGCCGCGCCAATTGGCTTGCTTGGAATCTCCCGCGATTGGTCCATTCAAACTGCGGGAGATTCAAAGCGATGCCATTGGCCGCGGCCGCTGCGGCGAAAGGAATAAAAGCCGCGGGCTTTTTTCCTTTCGCCAGTTCGGTTCCAGCAAATCAATAAAGAGCTTTGCACTAAGTCACTGACTCCTGGCATCATTTCGCGGACTCAACAGTTGCAGTCTTTACTATTAGGTCCTATCAGGGGTGGGATGGACCTTGAGTCTTTTAGTTTGTTGTTTACAAAATTGTAAAAAGCGCGGGTGGAATTGGTGTGTAGAAGGTTTTCCTCTTGTTTAATGTGATAATTGGTGTATTCAGTCTTTATTTGATGGCATAAATTTTTGTATCGGTTTTTCAAGTTGGCAACGTGACCAGATTTGTTTTTCCGCCAGAGTGATCTCTTTTTGGATTGAAGTTTCCTTACTGTTGTGGGTAATCTGCTTTTTTTTTTGTTTTGGGAGTTGTTATTGGTACGTATAGTTTGATGACCCTTTTGACTTCAAGTAAGAATATGTTGTAATGGTCTTCAACAGTATTGCATCCACTGAATAGAGATTGCCAATCAATGGATGAGAGATCGTTGTCGATAAGATCATAGTTGCCTTTTTTGAAGTTATAATTGGGGATTACGTCATTGTGATGAGTATGTTGAGACAAAAGTCAATCATATTGTCGTCACTGTTGGAAAAGGGTTCTTTAGTTTGTATTCTGTAAATTAAATTCAAACTATTGCAGAAGATGAGATTGAGACAGTTGTTAAGTCTGGTATTGTTGGTTACTAGTTGTTCCAGTCCCAGATTTGTAACAGCATTGTGGAAGGTTGCATGTATGGGTTCAGTTGTACATTCGTTTAGGGTCCAGTTAATATGAGGTAGATTGAAATCACCAAGAAAGATAAAAGTGTGTGGGCAGGATGTTGCCCATGTTAGTAGTGAATTTAGCTTGTTTACATGTTTGATGTCATAATCAGGTGCTCTGTAACATAGTAAGAATCGAAATGTGATATTTAAGGATAGATCACAGATGATGGTCTCAGGAAGAGCAAGCTCTTGGGTAACTTGAATGTTTTTTAGATGTAAGGACTTTTTATAGAAGATAGCAACACCACCTCCTCTACGGATTTCACGATATGATCAGTAAACATAATAGTCTCTTACTGTGGTAATGGAGTCAGGGAGAGATGTGTTGAGCCATGTTTCATAGACAAATATGATGTTGAATTTAGCCATATTTAGCAAGAGGAGAAATTCAGGTATTTTATTCACAAGGCTTCTTGCACTGAGTAGCTTGCATTTAAGGCCAGCTGTAGTTGGAATTGAGGTAGTTAGGGGCGTGTGTGTCTAGTCTTGGGTGATGGTGGATTGGTTGAAGTAGGGTTGTGGTTAAAGTTGAGCTGCAGGTTGTGTGACTTACTTTTGATACAGTCAGCATGGTAGTCAATGTACAGATCCTTCTCTCCATTGTCTAGATGGTTTTTGAGTTCTGTGCAGAGTAAACAGGAGTGGGAACGTTGCTGTATGGTTAGGTCAGGGTGAGAATGGAGGTTCTTATGGTTGGTGTTGCTTTTGGCAAGTGAATTTATAATATAAATGAATTTATGTTTGCTTGATTCATTTTTGCAAATGACCCCACTGAAACGTGGGGCCACAGAGCCGTCTCTGTTTTTGAGCTCTCAGCCAGAGCGGGAAATGTCAAGTATTTCATCAGGGGAGATGGTTGATGCTTAATAATCACTGATGATGTTTTGGACAGTTGTGATGTCATCATTATCATTGATATCCTCTAGACCAAATAAGATGGCATTTGGACGTTTCCGTTTGCACTCAACAGCTTCTCTGATGAGGATTGGGATATCATTATTTGTCTGATTTATGTTTTTGTGTGGATTGGGTTGTGGTTGTTGGGCAGAGATGTAGTTTGTAGCTATTGGATGTTCAGGTTTTTACTTTGTGTATTTTTTTCAAGGTTGGATAATCTTTCTTTTAAAGTGTCCAGGGACGCTACTATGGTGTCAAGCAATGTTATTCGTGTTTCTATGGTATCAACTCTTTCAAACAGATCCAATTTGGGTCTGCATGATTTGCAGAGGTATGGAAACTCATTGGATGATTCTAGGTATTGAATCATTTGCTCGGGTAATCCCAAGCAGTCATGATGAGTGTATTTGTCACATAGAGAACATTTGATGGAATTTTCATTATTCTTTAGAGTTTATAGCATTTAAGGCATGTGCAGGAGTCTTGTGGTTCATTGGTGGGGATTACTTTCTCTTTAGGTTGTGGTTTGACATTGGATTTTTTTTTTTTTTGGCATGGTAGGTTTGTTAAGATGGTACGTTGATTAAATTATTTAATGAAACAATTTTGGGTAATCAATATAGCCAATATGACACCAATCAATCAATTGCAATAATCTCAAAGATTTTTTTACAACTTTGTTCTCCTCTCAAAATAGCTTAAACCAACTATTAGCCATAAGTATATATAGCTGGGGAAGAAAAAAGGAATTCCCAGAATGAGATTTTTTTGGGTGAAAATATGAATTATAATTTGCAAACTATTGACCTGAGAAAATTTGGTTCACAATCTGAAAGGGAACTACTATATTTTCTCTGATTTGCTGACACAATACTTTTACCCAATTTTGACAAGCAAGATATGTTGCTGTTTGTTGTCAACAGGACTCTTTCCTGTCTAGGTAATATCCTCAGGAAGATGTCTCTCTCCTTTAAATGTTTTCTGAGAAAAGAGTCACAGTTTCATTTAGACAGATAGGTATGTTTTGAGATCATAACAGAACAATTTATACTGTCCTAAAGTACTTTAGTTTACAGCACTCTCTGGGTAGTTTACAATATCAGCATATTGGGTTCTCATTTTACTGACCTTGGAAGGATGGCAGGCTGAGTCAACCTCAAACCCCATCAGATTCAAACTGCAGCCTGTGGACAGAGTTAGCCTGCATTACTCAATTCTAACCACTACGCCACTAGGGTTCCTTATGTTTGTAGCTTAGATTGGATAAATTGTACATATTATTTCAATCTAATGTACTATTCAATCTAGGTGCTGGACATGGAATTGTTTTCTTCAAAAAAGAAAAGAACGCAGCAAATTATACAGGTATAGTTACATGCCTTTAGTTCTTCTTTCCCAAATTCTCAGGAAAGTGGATTTACCACAGCTTAGCATACATTTTTGATAACCTTTGCAATAAAATATTTTGTAACCATTTATATATTAAAATTTATTTTAATTAATACTAAGTTTACTGATGACTTTTTAATAAGAGAGAAGCACTGGTCTATTGGTTATGTTAATTTATGGCTCAATAAATTAAATTTTGTATCATTATTAACTGTGCGGATACAACAGCAATTATGACAAAAATTTAAAATCAGGTTTTAAAATAGCATGATTACACTAATATAATACACTAATATGTTAAAACTCTTATGTAAGAACACCATATTGAAGTGCGTATTAAGATACCTAAACCTTAATATGCCCTTCAATATGGTGTTCTTATATAAGAGTCCTCTTTTAAAAGAGCAGGCAGAAAATCAATTTAGTGTTAATTAATAAATGGATTTTAAGAAAAGGATCATTGTAATGCAAATGTTCTGAGCTTTTACTTTAGACCCATTAAAGAAGACGATAGCAGAAGTACAAATAGGAAAGATAAATTCTCTGGTATATATCTGCAGTTATATTTGTAGCCTACAATGGATCAGCTACATTTATGTAATGCTCAGATCTAATTAGCTGAAGAGGAATCAGTCTCCCTGAAAGAGACAATGACCCTATGTACTTTTCTTGGGCAACTTCTGGCAATTCCTTGTATTTCTGCCAAGTCACATAACCTCATCCTACTATATGTGACACAATAGAATCCTCGTTATATTTTATATGATATCATCTAAAGCAGAGTTCCCCAATCTTTTCAGTTTTGTGGACAGATGGGGAGTGGGAATAGGGGATGGTTCCATGCATGCGGTGGGAAACTGCATGCACACGCATCTCCATTTGCATGAGTGGTGGGCAGTGGTGGGAATATTTTTTTTTTTTACTACCAGTTCTGTAGGTATGGCAGGGGAAGGATACTGTAAAATCTCCAATCAGAGGTGGTATTTTCCGGTTCTCTGAACTACTCAAAATATCCACTACCGGTTCTCCAGAACTGGTCAGAACCTGCTGAATGCCACCTCTGGCCTAGGGGTTGGGGACCCCTGATCTAAAGTATTCACTATGTAAAATTCAGCAAAAGACAATGAACCAACACAAAGTATTATTATTAATATATTAATATTAAATAAACATTAACTATCTCTGGTACCCCTTTTCTTTCAAAATTTCAAAAAAGACTTGCTTGATGTTTACATAAAACTAGCTAACGGCTAAGCAAATTATGAGGTTATGAAAGTGGTTTATCAGGTAAAATACCCGTCAATAACCTCATTGGACTACAGTATAAATGTATATTACATTTTTACATTTTTAGTGAGGCACACCTCAACTCTTTCTTACAAGTTTTCACTTAAGTGGGTCTCCTGAATTGCATGATTTGAATGTTTCCTCTTAACTAAAGGAATGGTACTTGGAACAAATTGTAACACTATCTTTCAAGCTGAAAAACAAAAATAGGGAGTAACTTTATGAATGCATCGTATAATTTTACTTCTCAATTCAATGCATTTTAGGGAGATCTGACATTAAAAAGGTACTTGTATTTAGGGCCAAAAATAAAAATAAAACATACACGAAGAAACCTCTTAATAAAACTACTCTTGCCATCTGGATGTAATATAGTCCAGTGAAAGGATAACAAAGTTATGGTTTGGTTTTTTAATGTTTTCTTTAGTGTTTTATGTGGTATTTCACAACCCATCAGGGCCTCCTCAGTTAGTACATTAGGAAAACATCCATTGCAATATTAAATTCACAAAGTGAAAAAGTACAGTTTTTTGGAAACTGTTATGATTCTTTAAAAGCTACACCCCCATTTAAACAACAAGGAGCTCAATTATCTAGAATCAACTCATCAAATGAACAAATAGGCCTCCTCAAAAGCATAAGAAGAGAGACAGAGAGACAGAGACAGACCAAGAAACAGACAGACAGATGTTTATATATTCAAATCTATTGCACAGTTTAATCTTAATTTTAACCAGAAATTGTAGATGTGATCTGAGAACCTAAACTAGATGGGGCCAATTTGTTCATTCAATTTCTTTGAATTTGAATTCCCAGATCCATAGAATGGATTGTCTAAATAATATGATTGGTTTAAAAATTAATTTACATTCCTGTTCACGGTTTGTTACAGACGTCTTATTTTTCTTTCTCCCCAAGAGTTTGAGATAGTATCGCCCTTCCCCTTCTAATCTTTCCTATTATAGCAAGGGGGGAGTAGCTCAATAGCTTGAGCCGAAAAAAAGTCCAAAATCACCAGTGGCCATTCATGACCAGATGTAGATTTCAGGGGACACATGGACATATGAGGTGGTTCTGTTAATATTAACATTTCTCTATTACTTTCTTCCTGTTTTAATTCTGCTTTTATAGTTTTAATGCTATTTTAATACTCACCACATTTTTGGACAATGGGGAAAATAAGAGGAGGAAGGAACATTAGATATGTTCTCCATCTTGAGTTGTTTATTTAACAATAATAATAAAGGGGGGGATAAATTAAATAAACAAATAAATGATTGTTTTATTTATTTACTGCTTTACTGGACATACGTCATCCAGAGTCACTTTCTGTGAGATGAGTGACTGGATAAATTTGATAAACAAACAAGAATGGGAGCAGAAACCATACTACTATTTGGTCTTTGGTCTCTCAACTAATAATAAAAGAGCACCACCCATTGAGAGCTGAAGAAAGAGCATCCTGAGAAAGATATTGATTGCTGTGATTTAATCACAAGTTTCAGTGTTAATTTTTTCATTGGCAAAATATGTTTTGAGCATAATCCAATTGATACCTCTGTGGATGATATTTTTTTGTCTGAAGAACTGAGATACTGAACAATTTTCCATTCTCTTGCACCTGTTCTAGTAGAGGACCTCCACAGCAGAGTTTTGAGAACATGGAAAAGTACACAAAATTGGACTGTAACAGGCTGTTTCAGGCAAAAGTAGAATAAGCTTACATACCATGAATGCCAACGTTCTTCTTCAGATGCTGTTCAATTATAATTCTCAGCAGTTGCCATCTATACAACTAACAGTAAGTTGTGCTGGTAATTTTTTAATAGGGATGGGGAGGGATAGTCATTTATGTCACACTTTGTTGGTTTTTTAAAATAATAATAATAATTTGTCATTCCTCCCAGAACCTCAGAATAGAATATGAGATTCTAGTACATACAGTCATCTCCACCAAAGCTATGTGAGATAATTTATGCCAAGCTCCCCAGGGGTCTGTGGATCATAGGTTGAGAACCACTGATCTACCTCATTTTCTTGACTACAATTCAAAAGCAATTTGCCATCACCTTCTTTACCCAACAGAGTAGCTTGCAAAGCTGCATTCTCGAAGCTTCGCATTCAAGAACTACCTGGACCTACAATTACTTAGTGTGTATCCTCAAACAAGGTCAGTCAGGTGTTGCCACCTGCTGAGCCTCTTGGAAGACAGATTGTATCTCAAACTATACCATCTAAAGGTCATAAACTATTAATTTCACATTCTTTAGCATTCTAAACTATTGATCATTAAAACATGATATTCCAGTTCATTGTTGAAAATTACCTGCAAATTGACCATATCTATTTAAATGCTATATTTCCATTGTAAACCAAAAATAATATAGGTTTAGGAACATCAGATAAAGCTAATTTATGAGACCTAAAATATTTCAGTCAAAAGATATTTTCACTACATGTACAGTAATGCCATTTGTTCAATCTTGGTTGAACTAGTTTAGTTTTCCAAAACCTGAACAATTAAAAAAAATTAATTAGCCATGCACAGGGTCAAGAGTATTTTTTTAAACTCAAAATATGGTTTTTCAGCAACCTTAAATGTTTATCCTAGTATCAACTTTTCATAACGGTTTTGATCCAATTCTCAAGATAATCCAAAAGTGTGTTGCAGCTTTCAGGGTAGGAAAAAAGAGTGGAATTGTAACTTAAAGAGGGGCCAAGACTATGCCAAGATATTAAAATGGCAAGATTATAACTTTCTAATTGTGCCTATTCGGCTTTGTTAAAAAAACACTTGAATTCTAAAAAGCAATAGAGGTCAAAATACAAGCGTGGTGGTATAGCTGAACTGGAGAAGTTCCTTTTCATCATAGGTGCTTCATTTTGGCTTTAATCATAGTGCAATGTGTAAACTTACCCATAGTAGCTTGTAAAGCTTGTTTTAATTCTATGTGAGTCAGGCCATGGTGTCTTCTTCAATACACTATGGTTAAAACAAAGTGTAGCATACTTTGCATCATGGCATTCACTTTTTTATTGTCTGACATTATTTTGAGGAAGGAGGTCTGTAGGTCTTTAAAAAGAAATATCCAAATAAAGAAAAAAAATAGCAGCTGGAAACTATGGTAAATTCTTAGAGGATACATTCACTCCACCCAATGTTCTAGTTTTGTTCCTTAAACTGAACCAGAGAAACACTTGGGGCAGCCCTAAATGAAGTTCTTAATTGTCAGATCCTTTGCCTTCTTAGCAGTGAATCTCTTTCAGTTCAATAGAAATTAAATGATTTTTTTTGCAAAGGGTTTCTTCACAAGATGTATTTTGCCCAAAGCAGCTTTGAGTTCAGTGAGTATATTAAACAATACAGTCCTAAGTTATGCATGACACATTTATCAAAAGTAAAAATGAAATGTATGTAACAAAGGCAGTTAGGTCTCAGATAGCCTTCAATCCTGCGAATGTTATAGCCACTTGAAAAAAATTTTTGTTTCTTCGATCCAGCATTAATCTACTGAATTATCTAGAGCAGGGGTATCAAACTCCAGCCCACAAGGTACTTAGATCTGGCCCGTGGGGCTACCCTGGAAATAGCAAGGGACCAGCCCACGGTGCCTCTGCCAGTCAAAATGGAGCTCCAGAGGGCTCCATGCAGCCCTCCCAAGCTCAGTTTTTACTGCCAGAGGGTTGCAGGAGGCCATCGCAGTCAGAAACGGAGCTCAGGAGCCTGTTTCTGTTGGCAGAGTGCTTGAGTCACCACGGACACTCCTGACACGAATGACATCGAGCTGGCCATGCCCACCTTGGCCACAGTCAACTCAACCCCCCCCCCCAAGGTCAAACACATCTCTGATGAGTCCCTCAATGAAATTGAGTTTGACACCCATGGTCTAGAGCGTGTAACCATCTGGATGAAAAATAATTAAAACTGAATCTTTGGAAAACAGAGTTATAAGACCTATACACGTACACATGTGTTCTTAATAGGCTGAATGTTTTTCTAATAGAAAAATCTGAAACCCTGGATGTTTTAAATCACGATCCTGATTTAGAGGAAATGGCAGAAGCACTTAATAATTTCCAAGGTATTTGCCTATTTCTATCCTTGAAAGATAAGGATCTGGCCAGTGATAATTGATTAAATCTCATCTTATTCCTCTGTGCAGACAGACAAATATCTCTGGAATGAAAGGTAACTCCTACCCATGCATTTAATATACTAATAATATGCTCAGACAAGAACAATGCATGCAAGAAAGTAATCCCTTGAAAAGAATCCTGCAGGAAATTATAATTAAAGAGCTGAAATCTAGGAAAGAATGATAATTTTCAGTGTGTTTCACTCTAACCATTTCTCCTTATTGCTCATTATCCATCTCTGGTTCAAGACTTTTTAATAGAAATTCTATTTTCACTCACTGGGGTTTAATGCAGAGGTGGTATTCAGCAGGTTCTGACCAGTTCTGGAGAATCGGTAGCGGAAATTTTGAGTAGTTCAGAGAACCAGAAAATACCACCTCTGCCTAGCCCTGCCCCTATCTGTTCTCTGCCTCCCATCGAGTCCCAGCTGATCGGCTGGGTCTTCTTTGGTTGCCCTGCACAGGAGAATGGATCTGTAAAGCAGGTTAGTGGGGTGGGAAGGGAATGGGGATTTTGCAGTAACCTTCCCCTGCCACACCCATCAAGCCATGCCCACAGAACTGGAAGTAAAAAAATTTGAATCCTACCACTGGTTTAATGGTCGCATATAAGGTACCCATCTGCAGCAAAAGTTGGAAGAATAGAAGCTAGTAAAATGTATAAAAGTTATCCAGCATTAAAAACCTGACCAAAAATCTCTCATTCCTTGAGTTCCACTTGCCAAAGTAATTACTAATCAGAATCATTGACTAACCAACTCTCCATACTAAGGACCAGATTAATACATACAGCATATTTTCCTGTCAATCCTACCATTTTTACTCAAGGGCATCATTGTTCATAATAGTGTCAATATGTACAGCTTACCCAGATTTGACTTTTTTTAAATAGAGAAACAAGCTCTTTCAAAGAAATTCCAAAGTGACATCATCTAACAGATGCAACCTTTACACTATGGCTTTTGGGGGTAAATTTGTATTCTTTCCCTTAAATAATGCAAGCAAAATACTGAAATGATACTAAGTCAGTGGAAGAACTATTTGTAATTTTGTCATGATCTTGAGCACCATTTGGGATTGTTTTGGAACTTTCTCTCAAAGAATCCTAGTACCTAATACATATCCCTGCTGTATGGGTAAGAAATGTTGACTCGGTAAAGGAACTAATGTTCTTTTAAATAATATATAAAATACAAGTTTCTCCTTCTCCATGTGAGAAGTCTTCACTCTGGCTAAGCACATATATGACATTATATAAAGAAAGATAATAAGGTAGCTTCAGATTTGGTCTACTATAATTTCTGTGATTAGTGAGATGTTACTGGAAACAATTTTTAAAGTTGAACTAATCTTTGGGGTAGAGGAATATAAGTATTTATGGTCACACTTGGGGAAAATTGCCAGTTGCTCTAGGGCATTAGCAGATGCACAGTTAATACACAGACCCCATCTATCCACTTGAAAACAAAGCAATAAAAGGCAGGGATAAGAAAATAAAAATTTGTTCAGAGAAACAGAGTGACATATCACCAGGGAAGGTGCCATTTTTATGTGTGAGGCTGAAAATGCAGAAAAGAACCAAGAGAAAGGAATAGCATGCCAGTAGGAGAAACACAAACACAATCCCACTGGCATTTATTTGCAAGCATAATTTTCCATTTAGCATCCTCTATTCTTAGCATTTAGTAGATAAGCTACAAACAATTGTAGTTTTCTCTTATGACAGCTTGATCAATATATGTGTGCAACAACTGCAGCAGAATTAAATGGTCGCATACTTCCTTAATTCTTTCAGGCAGAAAGCTACATATTGGTGTCCAGAAAAAAAAGAAGGCCTCAAGACTTCCTGCTTGACATGTAAAGTATCCAGTGACCCCAGAAAGTGAAGTCAGGAAGATCTATAAATATATGATTCTTCCAGTGGTGGGATTCAAATTTTTTTACTACTGGTTCTGTGGGTGTGGCTTGGTGGGCGTGGTGTGGTTTGGTAGGCATAGGTTGGTGGACGTGACAAAGAAAGGATACTGTAAAATCCCCATTCCTTCACTACTCCTGGGGGAAGGTTACTGCAAAATCCCATTCTCTCTCCACTAACCTGCTTTCCAGCTCTGTTCTCCTGTGCAGGGCAACAAAAGAAGACCCAGCCGATCATCTGGAACTTGGGAGGCAGAGACTAGATGGGAGCGGGTCCAATCAGAGGTATTTGCCAGTTCTCTGAACTACTCAAAATTTCCACTACCGGTTCTTCAGAACTGGTCAGAACCTTCTGAATACCACCTCTGGATTCTTCCAAAGTACTATTAACGTTACAGAAATAGAGAGACCATAAGGACATCCTCTGTAGGATCAGGAAGTGTTATCCAAAGGTGTACATTCAACCAAGCAAATACCCTCTTCCACTTGGTATGGTGCACTTCAAAAAACTTTTATCATCTAATTCAATAATTGTTTCAAAGTCACCCAATCTAACCAGATTATCTATACAATCAAAAAAAGAGTCAGCTCAGAAAGGGAAGAATAAACCACCTCAGGTCATCATAAATACAACTTTGCAAGTGAAAATCTGAACCTGTACTCAGAGATCACATGCTTCCTTACTATCAGCAATGTTTCTTACATGCTTTAGACTATTTAACAGAGGGAGTTAGAATTAATCACATTTTCTTGCTCAGTTGAACATTGTTTTTGTCAAGGGAACTGCAAAGCCAGGAAATACAATAAATTACAATAAGTAATAAATTTGTCTCCATAGCTTAATAGAAGGACAGAGGCTGCACTTCTAACCTTGGATTAAGCCCCATTTAACAAGACAGCTGTGCTCACACACTGCATTAAAGTACAGATTATTTAAGCAAGATTTTCTCAATTAGCCACAATGAGCCTATTTCTACATAATATTAACCCAGAAACCATGGTTTACATACAAACCATAGAGATTAATTCACACAACAGATTAAAAACAAACAAATATGTGAACTTTATTGTTTGTAAGTATGTATGTATAAACTTGTGCTGATCAAATCATACTGAATTTCTTCTTGATCCATAAAACTTTAAAAAAGAAAATATTTTTTGTTAACTATTAATGATTAAGAACAGCTAAATGCTAAGGAACTTTTCCAACTTAAAACCAGCTATAAATGCCTCAAATGTCATGGACTGAAAGAAAAAGAATATTTTATTGCAATATGTATCCTCGCTAAAATAGCAAACAATCTGGATTCTTCTACACAAAATATATCTCACACAATCTGTCTTATGTCACTGTGCAAAAAATTATGCTGAATTCTTGTTCAAAAATAATAACTTGCTAAAAGCATAAATACAGGAAGCTGAACTTTTCAAAATGGATTGCATAAAATACACATTCCTTATTTGTTTGCAAACCAATGATACATTGTTTTCTGCAAGGATGTTAGCTGCTTCAATTTTAATGAAAATTTTGTTTCTTCCATGAGAAATATGCTGCTAAAACATATTAGATAATAATACATTATTTTACTTTCACTATTTCCACACGGCATAAGTAGAATACTGCTCAGGAAAATTAGGAATTAAAATATCTGCAAATAAACATTTTGTAAATATTACAAGGAAGATTTTAAAAAAACAAAGGGATCAAGAAGAAGAGTTGGCTTTTCCTCGGTCTTTTTGAGATGAAACCTCTATAACTGTCTGGTTTGGTTCTTCAACCCAATAGGACAGACACAGACTTCAGAGGATAATTAGGACTGCAGAAAAAACAATTACTACCCACCTGCCCTCAATTGAGGACCTGTATACTGCACTGGTCTAAAAGAGGGCTGTGAAAATATTTACAGACCCCTCGCATCCCAGACATAAACTGCTTCAACTCCTTCCCTCAAAACAATGCTATAGAGCACTGCACACCAAAAGAACTAGACACAAGAACAGTTTTTTCCCAAAAGCCATCACTCTGCTGAACAAATAATTCCCTCAACACTGTTCAACTATTTACAAAGTGTACACTACTATTATTGTTAATCTTCTCACCACTCTTTATCACCCATCCCCTCCCACTTGACTGTTTCCTAGTATGATTTTGGTTGTTGATTGTACCCTATGACTATCATTGTGTTGTATATTATGATTCTTTTTTTTTTTTTGAAAAAAAGTTTTTATTAATTTTCTACAAACAAACAAGACAAACAAAACATAAAAACATCAACTCTTATATGTACATCCAGTATGTCAGTTGGTTCATCATTTTTGTGCATTCATTCTGTAGTCTCAAATTACAATTACATTACATAACAACTCATATTGTCAATCCAAATTTATATATCCTAATATCACTAAAAAAAGAAGTTTTTGACTATATTTTTAATCATTCATGCTTAATGAGCTAACAATACTTTAAGCCAGTTTACTCTATAACAAATCATCTAGTCATATCAAATCAATCCTAAAAAATCCTTTATAAATATAATATCAAATAGCAAAATAATAGCAAAATAAAGATATTCCTTACTATCTAGCATTCTAAATATTCTATTATCGTATTTTATCATCCAGCCATTTATAAAAAAGATCCCAAATTTCATAAAATTGTTTATCCTCTTGCTCTCTAATTTCAAATGTCAATCTACTCATCTCAGCACATTCCAATATTTTCTTAATAATTTCTTCCTGTAATGGTATTTTCTCATTCTTCCAATTTTTAGCAAATACAATCCTGGCCGCTGTTAATACATTTACAATCAGGTATTTCAAATCTTTACTATATATATCAGGTAAAATTCCCAATAAGAAGATCTCTGGTTTCAAATCAATATGTTTCTTTATCATTTTTTCCAACCACATGCGAATTATAGTCCAATATTTTCTAGCATCCTCACAAGTCCACCACATATGGTAATACGAGCCGGGTATCTGATGACATTTCCAGCATTTTTCAGATTTGTTCTTAAACATTCTTGCTATTCTTGTCGGGGGAAAGTGCCACCTGTAAAACATCTTATACAAGTTTTCTTTATATGCTGTTGACATTGTCATTTTATAATTTTGAGACCACAATTTCTGCCATTTCTCCAAATCAATCCCATATCCAAAATTCTTCCCCCAAACAATCATAGTTTCTTTAACTTGTTCTTCCTCTAATTTCATTCCCAGTAAATAACCATATAATTTTTTAATCACCTTCTCATCAGTACCCATCAAAATCTTATCTAAATCAGTCTGCTTATCATAAAATCCCTCCGTTTTAGAATCTTCATCATACCTTGAGTGTATTTGTGCATATGAAAACCAATTCATCCTTATACCTTGTTCTTCTAAGTTTTGGATCGATTTAAGTTCACCCTTTTCATCCAAAAGTTCCCCATATCTAACTGTTTGTTCCCTCTTGTAAATTATAGGATAGGAAAATGCTTCAATGGTCGATAACCAAACTGGAATTTTCAAATAACATTGTCTTTTTATCTTCTCCCAATTTAACCACAAAGACTCCCGTACATAATGTCTTCTAAAATAACCCTGTGTTTTAGTTCCCTTATACCATAAGAAAGCATGCCAACCCAACAGCAAATCATGCCCTTCTAATGTCAACAACCTATGTTTCCTTAATGTTATCCATTCTTTGACCCACATCAAATTTGCAGCTTGATAATACAATTCCCAATTAGGCAGACCAAAACCTCCTCTAATTCTAGCATCTTGCAAAAGCTTTAGCTTTATTCTCGCTTTTTTACCTTGCCATATAAACTTCAACATAATTTTATTTAAATCTTCAAAATAGTCTTTTCCAAGCCTTATTGGTATTGTTTGAAACAAAAATAATATTCTAGGTAAGATATTCATCTTGATTGTTGAAATTCTCCCTATTAATGACAATTGCAAGTTTTCCCACTTCTTCAAATCTGTAGCTATCTGTTGTTTAAGTTTAATATAATTATCCTCCTTTAATGTGCTACATCTTGTTGTCAAATATATCCCCAAATACTTAACCTTATTTGTAACTTGAATTTTCAAAAGATCTGCCAATTCTTCTCTCTGTCTCAATAACATATTCTTTGTCAAAATCTTTGTTTTATCTTTGTTTATTTTCAAACCAGCCACCTCCCCATATGACTCTATCCTTTCCAGTAACTTTGGAGCTGTTTCAATCGGATTTTCCAAAATAAAAGCTAAATCATCAGCAAAAGCTTGTAGCTTATATTCTTCCTTCTTAATTTTCATTCCTTTTATGCTTTTATCATCCCTAATATTTCTATTCAAGACTTCCAAGGTCAACACAAATAGCAAGGGAGATAGGGGGCATCCTTGTCTTGTGCCTTTTCTTATATTAATAAGATCTGTAAGTTCCCCCTCCATCATTACCCTTGCTGTCTGTTTATTGTATATAGCTTCTATTGCTTGAATAAATTTTTTGGCAAAACCCATCTGCTCCAATAATAATAACATAAATCTCCAATTCACGTTGTCAAATGCTTTTTGAGCATCTAAGAATATCAAAGCCATTTGTTTTTCAGGATGAGCCTCATAATATTCCAAAGTATCCAAGATTACTCTCATATTGTCTCTAATTTGTCTCTTTGGCAGAAATCCATTTTGATCTGAGTGGATAAAATTGTTTAAATATTTTTTAAGTCTTTCTGCTAAGATTGAAGCAAAGATTTTATAGTCTGCATTCAATAAAGAAATAGGTCTATAATTCTTAATTTGCAATGGGTCAGTCTCTTCCTTTGGTATAAGTGTAATATAAGCCTCTGACCATGTTTTAGGTATCATCTTTTTTAACATAACTTCATTCATAACTTCTAACAATGGGATGCTCAATAGTTCTTGAAATGTTTTATAGAATTCTACTGGAAGCCCATCTGGGCCCGGAGCTTTCCCATTATTTTGTCTCTTAAATGCTTCATTTAGTTCCATCATTGTTATATTGCTTTCTAGCATTTCTTCAGTCTCTTTAGGTATCTTTGGTAGATTAGCTTCCTGTAAATACTGTTTAACTTTTCCTTCATCAATATTCTCTTGTTTATATAATTGCCCATAAAAATCTCGGATAATTTCTTTTTTCTCCTTATTCCCATAACTAACTTGGCCTTGTTCATCTATTAACTTCAATATTTTTCTTGATTCCTTCTCTTTTCTCAATTTATATGCTAGCCATCTACCTGGTTTATTTGCATCTTCAAAATAATTCTGTTTAGAGTTTCTAATTTTCTGTGCCAATTCTTCTTTCTCTATTAAATCCATTTTATGTTTAATTATATCCAGCTTCAATTTAATATCCTTTTTCTGTGGCATTTTCTGTAATTCTTTTTCAAGAATTTTATACTCATTTTCCAAGGCCTTAGAAGCTTGCCTTTTCCTAATGTTCTTTTTTCTTGTATAATCTATTATCAAACCTCTAGCATATGCCTTCATAGTGTCCCACACATTTTGCATTGAAGTATCCTCTTTTTTATTTTCTCTAAAGAAAAAAGCCAATTCCTTCTCCATCCATTGTGTAAAATCTTTCTCCTTTAAAATAGTATTATTTAATGTCCATCTCGATCTTTTTTTTTGTCCCTTCCATTTAATTGTCATTGGGCTATGATCTGCCCATGTACTTGTTTCAATGCTTGTTTCTTTAATATTAGATATTAGTTCTGTTGAGATCCAAATCATATCTAATCTGGACCATGATAAATGTCTATTTGAATAAAAAGTATATTGTTTTGCTTTAACGTTTCTTTCTCTCCAAATATCTTTTAAAGTTAATTCATCTGTCATTTTAAAGAAGAGTTGGCTTTTCCTCGGTCTTTTTGAGATGAAACCTCTATAACTGTCTGGTTTGGTTCTTCAACCCAATAGGACAGACACAGACTTCAGAGGATAATTAGGACTGCAGAAAAAACAATTACTACCCACCTGCCCTCAATTGAGGACCTGTATACTGCACTGGTCTAAAAGAGGGCTGTGAAAATATTTACAGACCCCTCGCATCCCAGACATAAACTGCTTCAACTCCTTCCCTCAAAACAATGCTATAGAGCACTGCACACCAAAAGAACTAGACACAAGAACAGTTTTTTCCCAAAAGCCATCACTCTGCTGAACAAATAATTCCCTCAACACTGTTCAACTATTTACAAAGTGTACACTACTATTATTGTTAATCTTCTCACCACTCTTTATCACCCATCCCCTCCCACTTGACTGTTTCCTAGTATGATTTTGGTTGTTGATTGTACCCTATGACTATCATTGTGTTGTATATTATGATTCTTGATTCTTAACAAAAGTACCTTTTCTTTAAGTATACTGAAAGTATTTACACCAAGACAAATTCCTTGTGTGTCCAATCACACTTGGCCAATAAAGTATTCTATTCTATTCTATTCTATTCTATTCTATTCTATTCTATTCTATTCTATTCTATTCTATTCTATTCTATACACCTGAAGATTCAATTAAACTGATTTAGTGCTGTAGCCTATGCACAAGAATCTTCTCAATTAATGGCACCTGTTTAGAGTTAGATAAGGGTCAATGGCACTCAATGTTGTGGCCCATCAGCTGCAGGCAGAGCTAGCTGCAGAGTTGGAGGTGGAGGGAGAGCCTGGGCCAGCTTTGGAGCCTTTGGAAGGCTCTGATAAGGAAACAGCATCAGAGGCAGATCTGGGGCCTTCTGTCTTCCCCCAGGTGGAGAGGCAGCTGTCTTCGGGGCCTGAGTTGAGTGAGGTGGAGGAATAGATGGGGCCCATTCCAGATGTACGTATGTGTAGAGAGGAAAGGAGACCAAAGAAAGTAGCAAGCCAGCTCTCGGGGAGAGGCAGACTGCAAATGATAGCCAGCCTCTCCCTGGCTGGGAAATAAATAGGAGGGGTTTGGGAGTTGCTAGTTGTCGCAAACAACAGTTTGTTTCTAGTATACTACAAGCAATTCAGATATTTGGCTAAACCCAAGTTTGATGGACCTAATTACATTTGATTTTGTTTATCCATGTGAATAAAAGACTGTTACTGTCCGGTCACAAAAAGGGGCTGTTTCAGTGATGATATTCATTTTTTTTTTTTTTTACTACTGGTTCTGTGAGTGTGGCTTGGTGACCATGGCAGGGGAAGGCTACTGTAAAATCTCCAGTCAGAGGTAGTATTTACCGGTTCTCCAAACTATTCAAAATTTCTGCTACTGGTTCTCCAGAACTGATCAGAATTTGCTGAATATCGCCTCTGATCTGAAGGCTTTCAGATGTTACCAGTTCCAACTTAGTTCCAAACCAATATGACTAAGTATTAGGAATGATGAAGTATCACTCATAAATTTCTGGAGATCTAACAGGTTTACCACTCCAATCTTAGATTTATGGGACACATAACTTGACCCAAAGGTTGCCTCTGCATTTTTTTAGAGCTTCCATATGATTAAAATCAAATTTGAATAATATAGCCCTATTTTATTTTTGGTATGGTATTCTTGATTTCAGATTTTTTAAAAATTTTTAATTTTCAGCCTAGCAAAAGATGCCTTTATTCATGTTGTTTCCACTATTCCACTGTTAGGATTGAAATTAAAGTTTCAGTAGCAATTGTGGATTTTGTACTCATTTTTCTCTTTTTTTGGCAAAAAGTCCATAAGGGGTTTTCAATCACTAATAAATATAATTTTTGAGCCTTCTCTAATCAAAGAGATTAGTTCTGCCATCTCTGGTAGTTCTATCCTTTTCAACAACCATTCAGGGTTGGGTTGCTACGGGTTCACCTGTAACCACCAAAATCCCACCCACCCCTTCCAGGAGCCACGTGGCCCATTTTTGATGCGAGGTAAGTACAGGGCCTGTGCAGAGGCTCTGGGAGGGTGAAAAATGGGCCTCCTAGAAGTTCTGGAATGCCGGAAATGGGCCTGGTTGCTTAAATTTTTGAAGCCTACCCTTGCAACCATTTTCTCCATTGTAGGTATTTCCATTAATAGTCTAATGCAGTAATTATATATAAAAATAATCTTCAATGGCTCTTTTCTAATTGAGTCTTCATTAACCTCAGTAAGAAAAATTTTGGTTTCAGCTGAATGTTGATTTTTAAAATTCTTTGTATCATTATAATATCTCTATTTGAATCCAGAAATTTCTGGCTTTTTAAATATTACATTGGCAACAGGGATACATGATAAAATGACCCTTCCTGTGTCCACACTGCCAACATAAGATTAAATAATCTT
This sequence comes from Hydrophis major, assembly GCA_033807585.1. Taxonomy (NCBI): domain Eukaryota; kingdom Metazoa; phylum Chordata; class Lepidosauria; order Squamata; family Elapidae; genus Hydrophis; species Hydrophis major. The sequence goes on along the minus strand of CM066328.1, from coordinate 321,310,793 downwards.
TATATATTCTACACAATTTTTCTGGAGTCATATACCAATGGTACATCATTTCATAAAAAATCTCTTTACAGGTAGTCCTCAACTTAAAACAGTTCATTTAGTGACCATTCAAAGTTACAACCTGCACTAAAAAAAATGACTTATGACCATTTTTCCACACAATCATTTCAGCATCCCCAAGGTCACATGATCAAAATTCAGACACTTAGCAACCAATTCATATTTATGACAGTTGCAGTGTCCTGGGGTCATGTGATCATCTTTTATAACCTTCAGGCAAAAAAAGTCAATGGGGAATCCAGATTCATTTAACAGCCATGTTAACTAACTTAACAACTTCAGTGACTCACTTAACAAATCTGGCATGAGAGGTCGTAAAATGGAGCAAAACTCAATTAACTATATCATTTAGCAACAGATATTTGGGTTCAATTGTGGTTGTAAATTAAGGGCTACCCATAATAACATAAAGTTAATTTAAATTCTTTTAACCAGTTGTTCATCAGTTATATTGTGTCCAAAATTCTTACCTCATTTTAATCATTGAGAATTTTGTTCTCAAGTTCAAGCAGAAGCTCAAATTCTGCCTACTGCTGCTAAATTTGAAATGTCCTATTATTATTAGCTATCTTTCTTTTTGGTAAAAATTTTATTTAGGTTTTCACAAAACATAATACAAATAAAATATCTTTTTTTGAGAATAGCATGGTCCCGAGTTATCATTTCTCCATACAGACACAAACTCAATTTCATAATCATCTTTGTGTTCTATTCCATATCTTACTACTGTTTTAACATTTTCTCAATAATTTTTCCTTCCCTTAGTTTTCTCAATCTTGCTTTTAATTATCACATTCCTTTCTAAATTCAATTATATATATATATATATCTTTTAATATCTTTCTAATCATATTTATACTTTTGTCTGTAATGTAATGTAATGTAATGTTATACATTAACATTTCTTTTCAATGGGATAACATACTTCCTTAGGAACGCTTATAATATTTCCATAATATTTTAATATTTCTTTCATATTCTTCTTCACTTAAATTTTAATAACTCATTAATAATAATTAAAATGTTCCCATCCTTTCCTAATTTCATTCTCTCATTCTCTTTATTTCATTTAAATATTAATAAACATTACATTACATTACAATGAGTATTTTATCTATCATTTTAATCACACTTATTTCATATTTTATAAGTTCATTTCTATTTCTAACATAACAATACTATCTTATGTACCCTTGCAGAATCCCTCTTTCAATTATATTTTCACCCATTATCTCTATGTCTTCTAAATAGGCTTATACCTTTAATCTTTGTACATTTTCCCTATTTCTCTATATCCTGTTTCTGTCCTTTATAACTTCTTTTCCTTTCCTTCTTCCCCCTCTTCTTCTCCTTCCCCTTTGTGACCCCTTGTCTCTCTAATTCTAGTTCTCTCTTCTGTAAATCCTCTCTTCTGTTTCTTCCTAATATTATAATTATTTTTCAAACTATTCTTTTTTTTTTTTTGGTTGTTTTCTCAGATCTTAAATTTTTCACTCTCTTTCCCCCCTTTCCTTTTTTCCCCCCACTTAAAATTACTTGGTCACTGAAGATGGCTTCTTCTTTGTCCCGCCCTTCTTGTTTCACAGGCATTTCTTGTTGTTTCTCATAGTTAAGGATTTCCATTTCTAAAAATTGAAATACGAAGCCAAAAAAACCTCTTCCTTCTTGTGCATCTTCTTTCTATTTTTTAAGTTCCATTTTCAATTCTTCCAAGAGTGATACCATTTTAAAAACTTTAAAACAACCACCCGATTGATTTTAATCTTTTAGATCCAATAACAAAAAAAACAAAAAATCACCGGCTCCCCTCTCTCTTCGGCTGTCCCTACAGGGCAGCCATATCCCCCTGACCCATTTGGATCGGGGGTACCTTGGCGGCAAGTGCAGCAGGAATCGCGAATGGTCGCGAATTCCTGCTGCCACCGAAGCCATGGGAACCGGAAACCCCCTACAGCGGAGAAGCTGTTAAAGGGAACTTTTTTTTCTTCACTCTCCCACCCCATGGAAACAGCAGATGAAGATTTGAAATTTGTTTGGGCACTGAAGGTGAATTATTCTGAAAGTTGAAGTTAAGGGACAAAAGAGTTCTTGGACATTGGACTTAAAAATTTAAGAAATTGGAAAACCCTTATTAGAGGTATGGATTTCTGATCATTTAAAAATTGATGTTGCAAGTGGAAAGGGAGAGGAAAAAAAATTGGAGCAGAAGTGGAAAAAGGAGGAGATTGCCTAGAATCTCAAAGAAAGATACAAGGTAATTGGACCTCTTTGATTAAACAGTAATCCCAGAAAAAGAAATCGAAGAAAAAAGAAAAATATAAACTTTTGGAACTTTTTTTGAATTATTTTTGATTAAAAATACTTGGGTGGTTGTTTTGGGGAAAGTTTCTCTTTTCAGGATGGCATCGCTTGTGGATGAACTAAAGACTGAATATCAAAAATATAAAAAGGAAGAACAAGATGGAAAAGATACTTTGGGCACTTTATTTCAATTTTTAGAAATGGCGTTATGTACTTATGAAAAATTGATTACGCAGCAGAATGACTGGGACAAAGAAGAAGAGGAACAAGAAGCCATCTTTGATGAACAATGGGTTTTTTCCGGGGAGGAGGAGAAAGAGGATAAGAAAAAGGGGATTTGAAGATTTGAAAAAACAACCAAAAAAGAGAAAAATGAGAGGAAAGGTGGATGCAAGGTTAGAAAGCAAAGGAAAGGGAGTAAGAAAAGGGAGGAGGGGAGACAAAGGGGTAAAAAGGGCAAGGAGAAGAATAAGCAAGAGAGAAAGGGGGGAGGAGAAGCCTTAATGGTGGGAAGCAAGATCTAAAGAAAAAAAGTTTATTCAGAGACAATGGGTGAATTTAATTAAGGATAAAAGGGGGATTCTGGAAGGTATATAAGATTGTGTTTTTATATGTGTATTTAGAGTATAAAATTTACTGTGTAATTTTAGAATCTACTAAACAGAATCCCAAGATAAATTAAGTGTTATATGAAGTACTTTTAAGTTAGGGTAATGAGTTAAAGGCGTCACTCCAATTAGTGTATAGGAGAAGTATAGTAAAAGAAAAAAGATGAATGGATAGTTGGAAATAGAATAGACAAAGAATGTTATTGAAAATGGTAATAAGATATGGAAGGATATATAAAGTTTTTGTTATGGTTTTTTTTTTTGGATATTGATAAAAGGCAATAAAATTTTAATTAACAAGAAATAATTTGGATGGAAAGGAGAAGCTGGGATAAGATATGAAGTTAAATAGATAAAGTAAATATTGATATTATAATTTGGAATCATTATGTTCTATTGGTTTTCTTCTTTAATTATTATTATTATTATTATTAGAAAAGAATTTATAAGCTGTTATGCCTTGATTGTTTGTGCACTGTTTTTGTAAAATTGATAAAATTGGTTTATATATATAAAAAAAGAAAATGATAATAAGATATGGAAGGATATATAAAGTGAATATGATGTTTGAATTTGTGTCTGTGTGAAGAGTTTCAACCCGGGATCAGGCAGCCTTCAGAAAAGATGTTTTAGTTTTGTTTTGTTTTTTTCTATGTTCTGTGTCATGTATGTTTATGAAAGGCAATAAAATTTTCATAAGCAAGAAATATAATTTGGATAAAAGAAGAAGTCTGGATAAGATATGAAGTTAAATAGATAATGTAAATATTGATATTACAATTTGGAGTTACTTTATATGTTCTATTGGCTTTCTTCTTTAATTATTATTATTATTTTAGAAAAGATTTTTTAAGTTGTTATGCCTGGATTGTGTATTGTTTTTCGTAAAATTAATAAAATTTGTTTAAAAAAAAATCAAAAAATCACCAAATAATCCAAATAATCCAAGCTGTTTCTTCTTGCTTCTTTTTTCCACTTTCTCTTCCTGGGGTTCTGTTATCTTGTTACAAAGTTTCAGTTGGAATGTATCTTTTAGGAATCTTGTTAAAGTTTCACTGTTAATTCCTTTTACTTCCAAGTGGTCTCCTCCATTTTTCCCACCCTTTTGTTTTTTCCTGTTCTTTCCTTCTTTTAAAAGTTTTTGGAAATCCAGAAGTCTTTATTATCCCTTTGAAATTTTATTTTCAGCTTAAATGCCTATTAATGTCAAAGTGGATTTTTGTCAGTTTCTTACTTAAATGTCTTAGTTGTTAATATGGGGAAGGAAAGAAAAAGAAAACCAAATCCTTTCCCTTCCCTCTCTCATTCGCCGCTTCAATATCTTCTTTGGGAGCGTTATTCTTTATAGTTCAAATTCCAGGGTATCTTATGTTGTTGCTTTTTCAGTTTAACCTGGCCAGCCAAAACTTTCTCTTCTTATCTTCCTCCTGCACATTCTTTTCTGGTCAAGTTCTTCTTTGAGGTGGCCATTTCTGACCACCACTGCAACCGCCTTCGGGAAAGGGAGTAATGGCCAGCTGGGGAGGAGAGATGCAACTCTCCTTGACCCTGCTGGCAGTCTCCCCCCTTTTCACCACCTTTATGGGGCGGCTTAACCCTGAAACCAGTGGCTCGGGGCGCTCTAGCAGATTTCATTTTGTCGCTGAAAAAGCTCAAACCGGAAGTCCTATTAGCTATCTTAAACCTTCTCTTAACTGTAAACCATTCACTTGTTTTTGATATTAAATTTCTGTTAGACACAATTTTTTTAATTCTACTACATTAATAACTAGTTGTTTGTGAGAATTTTTGCATACTAAGGGTTTTCTGTTTAATATTAGGTTCTACTTGAACTACTTTCAATTCAATCTATCCCAAGACCCACGAAGTTCAAAGCAGTGAAATTAATAAGTATGCATAGGAATGCAGCCAATTTATTCCTTTCTGAGGTATCAGTTGACTTAAGCATTTGGGTTTATGTTTCCAAGGTAGATAATGTTTTATTTAAAGGAATAAATCAAAAATGAATTAGACACTTCCAGGTAGATTACAATTAACATAATGTAATAGTGGCAAGTGAGACTGAACAGAGCCAAACATTAATAAATGTGAAATGGTAATAGAATCAATGCCAAAACACCAGCTTATTCAACTGGCAGACCAATATTATAGCATGCTGATTTTCTGTAGGTTTTTTATCTTCAAAGTTGTTCTGTTTATTGCCTCTTTAATGCTTCTGCTTTGTTTCAGGTTCATATTATTTTAACAAGATACAATTCTACTATTCTGATGTCACTTCTATGCATTCATATTTTCAGGGTAAGAGTATATTAAATAGGCAATGGATAAATCGGCAAAATACTCTTTTTATTCCATTTCTATGAAATGAAATGCTTTTTTTAAAAAAAAAACCTGACATGTGGTACTTTTCCAAACTTTATTTCTTTTTCTTTCCTTATTCTATATTTACAATTGCCCTACTATTTTCTATTTAGTATATTGATTTCAATCACATGTTTTCTCGATAAAGATACATGTGATCTATACCTAATAAGTCCATTCAGAAATGTGTGTATGGCTTATTTATTCATGTATTTGACAGAATTTGTATCAAAGTTTTTTCAGAAGCCCATAACTGACAAAAACAAATGAATTTAACCACATAAAACAATCCCATAATAGAATCATTATTCAGACCATAAATTTACAAAATATATTTAAAACATATATAAATATGTTTTTGTGTATTCCAGAGTTGGGTAGTGGTGTGGTTGTTTTTATATTTTTGGATGTATTGCAAAAAATCCTAGCATTAATAATATATTGGCTATTCTATCTAGAATTTAAATGCTTCCAAAATCATAATTTAACCAAAATTATGATTAAAGTCTCCTTGAAACATTTCAGATTTTATTTACCTTCTTAGAGAAAAGAAGCAAAATGTGAAATATGCAACAGGTTATATTATAAAATTATTATAGTCAGCACCATAAATCAAAAAATATCCCACTATTCTAAATTATGCTGTTAGTATAAAACTGAGTAGACTGTAGACATCTGAGGTAAAATCTGGAACTAAAGCAACTTATACAACAGTTTAAACCAGAGACATGAATTAAATTCAGCTGCAATAAAAGCAACAAAACACCTGAAGGGCTCTAATCCTGCATACAAATTACTTAAATTTCATTGAAGTCATCTTACTTGTAGATTATACAGGTGAAACTGAAAAAATTAGAATATCGTCCAAAAGTTCATTTATTTCAGGAATGCAACTTTAAAGATGAACCTAATATATGAGATAGACTCATTACATGCAAATCAAGATAGTTTAAATCATGATGTGTCATAATAGAGATGATTATGGCTTACAGCTCATGAAAACCCCAAATCCACAATCTCAGAAAATTAGAATATTGTGAAAAAGTTCAATATTCTAGGTTCAAAGTCTAATCAGTTCAAGGTATTCTAGGTTCAAGTCTAATCACTCTAATCAGTTAATTAAGCCATAACACCTGCAAAGGGTTCCTGGGCCTTTAAATGGTCTCTCAGTCTGGTTCAGTAGGAAGCACAATCATGGGAAAGACTGCTGATCTGACAGTTGTGCAGAAAACCATCATTGACACCCTCCATAAGGAGGGAAAGCCTCAAAAGGTAATTACAAAAGAAGTTGGATGTTCCCAAAGTGCTGTATCAAAGCACATTAATAGAAAGTTATGTGGAAGGGAAAAGTTTGGAAGAAAAAGATGCACAAGCAGCAGGGATGGCTGCAGCCTGGAGAGGATTGTAAGGAAAAGGCCATTCAAAAATGTTGGGGACTTTTCACTGAGGCTGGAGTCAGTGCATCAAGAGCCACCACACACAGACGGATCCTGGACATGGGCTTCAAATGTTGTGTTCCTCTTGTCAAGCCGCTCATGAACAACAAACAACATCAGAAGCATCTTACGTGGGCTAAAGAAAACCAGAACTGGTCTGTTGCCCAGTGGTCCAAAGCCCTCTTTTTTGATGAGAGCAATTTTTGCATCTCATTTGGAAGCCAAGGACCCAGAGTCTGGAGGAAGAATGGAGAGGCACACACTGCAAGATGCTTGAAGTCCAGTGTGAAGGTTCCACAGTCTGTGTTGATTTGGGGAGCCATGTCATCTGCTGGTGTTGGTCCACTGTGCTTCATTAAGTCCAGGGTCAACACAGCCATCTACCAGGAGATTTTGGAGCACTTCATGCTTCCTTCCGCAGATGAGCTTTATGGGGATGCTAACTTTGTTTTTGTTCTGTCCTTCATTAACATACTCAAGATCCCCGCGCTTTGATTGGCCAAAGCGCGGGGCTTTCCGATTGGTCAGGCGAGCCGCGCTGATTGGCTCGCTAAGAATCTCCTGCGATTGGTCCTTTCAGACCGCGGGAGATTCAAAGCGGTGCCATTGGCCGCGGCCGCCGCGGCGAAAGGAATAAAAGCCGCGGGCTTTTTTCCTTTCGCCAGTTCGGTTCCAGCACATCAATAAAGAGCTTTGCACTAAGTCACCAACTCCTGGCATCATTTCGCGGACACAACACTGGCGACGAAGGTGGGATCCAGACCCTGAACCGAACCACGTGTCCGACGGAAGCCAGACGAAAACACTGAGATGGCGAAAATCGCACCGCCCTCCCCCTTCAACCCTGCCACCGAGGACTGGGAATCGTTCTCCGACCGATTCCACATGTATCTCGAGTGCACCGGCATGAAGGACGCCTCCGGCCCACTGAAACGCGCCGTCTTCCTCACCCACTGCGGGACCGAGGTCTTCCAGATGGCCAAAGCGTTGGCCAAGCCCGCCGATGCGACCGCGATGTACTGGGATGTCCTCGAACCCATTCTTCGGCGGCATTACGCTCCAGAGGTACCCATCCTGATCCGGTGCAACGAGTTATACCGGCGGGACCAGAGATCGGGTGAGAGTTTCAGCGACTTCGTCGCCGAGCTGCGGCACCTAGGGGGGCTCTGCGAATTCGATAACCTAAACAACGCTCTGAGAGACCGAATCGTGCTCGGTTTGTGGGACCCCGTTCTCCAGAGCCGGCTGATGGCTAAGGGCGACATCAGCCTAACAGACACCCTCACCGCAGCCGCAGCCGCAGAAGCAACCCGAACTTCCGCCGACAGCATGCGCAGACCGAACACGGGGGACCCCAGCGGAAACAACAACCCGGTGAGGTCGACCGAGCCAAAAACCGAGACAACAACACACCAGGGCGACTTCCACTCGGCATCCGGCACGTCCGATGACGAGGAGGACATCCATCGACTCCAGACAGGGCGCGACCCACGGAACCGGCGAGGTCGTAAGTCGAGGACCAACTGTGCCGGCTGCGGCGGCGACCACCCCAGGTCGGAATGCCGGTTTTTCGAATCAATCTGCCGGCATTGCGACAAAAAGGGACACATCGCCCGTGTCTGCCGCCTGAAGAAAAACCGCAGCCCGGCACGATGGGACCAGAGCGACCGGAGGAGGGAGAGCACACCACCCCGGACCAGAGATCGCCCCTCGGACAGCCGATGGGACCGGAACGGACGATCCTCGCGAGGCAGCGACAACCGGCGGAGAGAGGAGACCCACCAGACGGTCACCATCGGCCAAGCCATCACCAACGACGCCCGGAAGGTCCATGTCGAGGTACGCATCGAGGGCCAGCCTTGCAAAATGGAGGTGGACTCCGGGTCCTACCTCTCCATGATTGCATGGCACGAGATAAAGCGGTTGGTGCCTGCCCTCCAAAGGAGGAACGTAGACAGCCAGAGACTCATTGTAAAGGACTACCAGGGAAACCGCATCCCGGTAGTCGGCACCAAAAGCTTTAACATCACTTATAAGGGGCGCACCGAATGACTCCCCCTAACAATCGTCGACCGCAACCGCCCAAGCCTACTGGGTCTGCAATGGTTCGCCCCGCTCGACATCGCCCTCACGGGAGTCGACCACGTCACCGACGACGGCTGGGAGCAGCAACTAGCCCGGGAGTTCCAAGAGGTCATCGACGAAAACCTAGGCAAGTACCGAGGGCCCCTTATATCGTTCGACCTAGACCCAAACGTCCCCCCCAAACGCCTGAAACCAAGGCGGGTGCCATTCGCACTAAAACCCAAAATAGACGAGCAAATTGATAAGCTCGTCAAACAAGGGGTCCTGCAGCCCATAGACCACGCCCGGTGGGAGACCCCCATAGTCACCCCGATCAAGCCCGATGGGTCGGTGAGGATCTGTGGGGACTATAAGGCCACCCTAAATGGCGCGCTGCAACAAAGCGCCTACCCCGTCCCAGTAGTACAACACCTACTGCACTCACTGGGAGGGGGCAAGGTTTTCGCCAAGCTCGACCTCGCCCAGGCATACCAACAGTTGCCGGTCGACGAGCAAACGGCAGAAGCGCAGACCATTGTCACCCACCGGGGAGCATTCAAATGCAACCGACTCCAATTCGGAGTCAGCGTGGCACCGGGCATATTCCAAAGCCTAATGGAGAGGCTATTGCAAGGTATCAAGGGGGTGGTACCTTATTTCGACGACGTCCTAGTGTCGGCAGCCAACCAAGCCGAACTAGAAGGTCGATTAAGGGAGGTCCTAACTAAATTTAAAGAGACGGGACTAAAAGTAAAGAGGGAAAAATGCCAGCTTTGCACGGAACGAGTGGAATTCCTGGGCTACCTCCTAGACCGGCACGGCATTCACCCCACAAGCAAAAAAATCAAGGCCATCAAAGAAGCCCCCACCCCCAAATCAAAGACTGAGCTACAGGCATTCTTGGGGTTACTGAACTTTTACAATGTTTTCCTACCCCAAAAGGCGACGACGGCGGAGCCTTGCATAGGCTCCTGGACAAGGCGGCGACCTGGACTTGGGGGAAACGGGAGCAAGCCGCCTTCCAAAGAACGAAGGACCTCCTCACCTCCGACGCCGTCCTCATACAATTCAACGAGACCCTACCTCTGGCCGTCACATGCGACGCATCACCCTTCGGCGTCGGCGCTGTCCTCAGCCATACCCTTCCCGACAGAAAAGAAGCGCCCATCGCGTTCTTTTCAAGGACCCTCACCAAACCGGAGCGGAACTATAGCCAACTGGACAAAGAGTATAGCTATAGTTGCCGCCATAAAACGATTCCACGAATACCTCTACGGCCGGACTTTCACCATTATAACGGACCACAAGCCGCTGCTGGGAATCCTTGCAGGGAACCGGGCCACCCCGAACATTCTGTCTCCCCGAATGACAAGGTGGTCCGAATTCCTGGCAGCCTACAACTACGAACTCATACACAGACCGGGTAAGACGATCTCCCATGCAGACGCCTTAAGCCGCTCGCCGCTACCGGAACCCGACACCGACCCAGCACCCACGACGACCACCCTCAGCATAGAGACTCTACCCAACCTGCCCATAACCGCGTCAGACATTGCCCGTGAGACTAATAAAGACAGACGTCTGGCGCGGGTGTTGCATTGGGTGGAGAAAGGGTGGCCGGAAAGGGACAACGACGAGTCGGTCAAAACGTTCCGAAATCGCCAAACGGAACTCTCGTTGTTAAAAGGGTGCATACTATGGGGGGACAGGGTGGTCATTCCGGAAAAGCTACAGGGGAAGGTTTTGGAAATGCTACACGAGGGGCACCCTGGCATCGTGAGGACTAAAGCCCTGGCCAGAAGTTACGCTTGGTGGCCAGGGATGGACAAACAAATAGAGACCTGGGTAGCTAGGTGCCAACGATGCCAGGAAACGAGGCCCAGCCCACCCACAGCACCCGTCCTAGAGTAGGAAACCCCAAGGGGACCTTGGTCTAGAATCCATATAGATTTCGCCGGGCCCACAAAAGGACACACCTTCCTCATAACAGTTGACGCTTACTCCAACTGGCTGGAGGTAAGCAACATGAAGACGACAACCACGGAGGCCATGATCAAAGAACTCTGCAAACTCTTTGCAACACACGGCCTCCCAGACGTCGTCGTCTCCGACAAGGGGCCCCAGTTCACCTCGCTGGAATTCGAAAAATTCCTAGCAGAAAGGGGCATCCGCCACGCGCTGACGGCACTGGCGCACCCGGCGGCGAACGGTAGGGCGGAACGGATGGTCCAATTCACTAAAAAGACCATCCGGAAAATAGACCACGGGGAGATCCAAGAGAAAATCAACAGACTACTTTTCACCCAACACATAACCCCGAATACCACAACCAATAAAAGCCCAGCCGAACTATTAATGGGCAGAAAGCTAAGGTCCCCACTCGACAGGTTACACCCCACGTATAACCCGGAGAAGCCCCCAGACTCAAGCACCAAACACCGAATCTTCGCACCCGGGGACCCCGTATATGCAAAAAACCTGACGGGAGACCCTCTATGGATCCCAGCCATCATCACCCAAGCAACAGGCCCACACTCGTACCGGCTACAAACAGCAGACGGACGAGCGTGGAAACGCCACATCGACCAACTTAGGTCGAGAACTGCAAACCAACAAACCGCCGACGCACAAACAAGCGAACCCAACCCCCACAACGCAAGCCAAGGGGGGAGGGAATACCCAGGGGACCGAATCCAAAGAAAAATAAACCAGCAGTACTCACCGGAACGCAGCCATCACGACCCCTCGCCAGGAAGGAACAGCCAAGCCAGCTCGACCGACCCGGAAAGACCGAGCGGGAACGGCAAAACCCGTAGCTCAACCAACCCGGAAGGCCCAGGAGGGAGCTACGGAGAAGGGACCAGCCCGATCGACCAGCCAGTTCCCACGACAGCAGCAGGAGCAGAGGAGATCCCGACCGAACCGGCCGGGATCCAGCCTAAAACTGAGTTGCGCAGGTCAAGTAGGACCAGACGGAGCCCCGCCTACCTACGTGACTACGCAACGTAAGGACTGAACCAAGAGGGGAAGGGTGTTCTGTCCTTCATTAACATACTCGAGATCCCCGCGCTTTGATTGGCCAAAGCGCGGGGCTCTCCGATTGGTCAGGCGAGCCGCGCCGATTGGCTCGCTAAGAATCTCCCGCGATTGGTCCTTTCAGACCGCGGGAGATTCAAAGCGGTGCCATTGGCCGCGGCCGCGGCGGCGAAAGGAATAAAAGCCGCGGGCTTTTTTCCTTTCGCCAGTTCGGTTCCAGCACATCAATAAAGAGCTTTGCACTAAGTCAACGACTCCTGGCATCATTTCGCGGACACAACAGTTTTCTAGCAGGACTTGGCATCTGCCCATACTGCCAAAAACACCAAAACCTACTTCAATGATTGTGGGATTATTGTGCTTGATTGGCCAGCAAACTCACCTGACCTGAATCCCATAGAGAATCTATGGGGCATTGCCAAGAGAAAGATATTGTTCTATGTACAATCCTTGTTTTATTGATTGCATGTAACATTCTAATTTTCTGAGATTGTGGATTTGGGGTTTTCATGAGCTGTAAGCCATAATCATCACAATTATGACTAATCACGGCTTGAACTATCTTGCTTTGCATGTAATGAGTCTATCCTATATATTAGTTTCACCTTTTAAGTTTCATTACTGAAATAAATGAACTTTTGCATGATATTCTTTTTTGAGTTTCACCTGTATAACTTTGTCACCAGCTGGCCCTGAACTGAACTTTATTCTACTCTTGTTAAAGAAATACAATACAAATGTTCTTGTATTATATATTAAATTAAATGTATTAAATGTACATCTTCTACAATTTCCTTGTCAGAGCTAAGTCCTGTAACATAGCTTGCAAATGGCTAACATCAGGGTTATTTGTAAAGGTATTAGTGTATTGTTCTATTTTGGAACTGATGTCTCAATTCAGTGGTACAGCAATAGGTACATGCTTATATGTGATAATGTTATTTACAGTTCCTCTAGTTAAAAAATAGCTAATTAAAAAATGACAAATTCTAAGAAAGATGCCTGTTGATGACTTTATTACTTTACTGCACAGGCTGAAGGAAAGGTGAAAAGGACACTTCCTATATTCCATTAGTGATCAGTTAAATTATGGAGTAACATAGATGTTTCTGAACTAAAAAATGTTCTTATAACTTCAGAATTATTTTCTAAAGTTATAATTTAAAGTTGTCTTTTGAATAACTTGAAGCACTATGGATACAAGGGTTTTCAGAGCTCAGGAGATCAATAAATCTATGATTGCTTTTCATCATTTCATTTTGATATTGATTGCAGCTGAACAGTGGGAAGACTCATCATTAGCTTTTTGTGTAACTTTTGCAAGACTATAAAGAAACTTATATTTTCCTTAATTCTTGGAAATCTCTTTACCTTTTGCACCATTATACCCATTAAAGTTTGGGGACCCAAAAACTGGTATTTCAAGTCAGTGTAAACTAGGGCAAAATTGAGGGAAATAGCTGAAACACCTTAGGATTGCCCTTTATGAAATTTGTGAAAAATAAGCTGTTTTCAGTTTCTTCCTAATTCTCTACCTATACAGTACTTTTCCATAGAGAATTATATCGAAAAGACATTAGAACATTCTACATGTTCAGAAACATGGGGCTTACCCCTTTTAACAGGGGTAAAAGGTAAAGAAGTCCCTGGAGATTTTACTCCGCAAGTTGTTGCCAACTATACAGAATAAAGGGGCCTGGGTGAAAATCAAACTCTCTTTAAGTGTTCTTGTTTTGATTGCAAATCCCTTGGGGGAAGTCTAATCATACTATATTTGGTCCACAGCTGATTATAATTGCAATCAGAAAGACACACTCTGCAGACCTTGTGTATTAACAGGAGAGAGAGTGCACTTCCTAGGATGTTTAAAATACATAACTACGGGTCGCCACGTCTTTGTATAAGTCCTTGTTTATTATAGGTGAACTTCACAGAAAATGAACTCCTTAGACCTTCCACTTAGTCAAAAAAGGAGGGTGCTGCTGACATGTTTATTATGGAACACAAAATTGTTCTTTGCAATGTTTCATATGTAATAGAAATGTGCTTATTTAGAAATATGTTTATTGAAATGAGAAAGTAAGAGCAAAATGTTAGCCTCAGGATTTAACAAGATTTATTTCTACCTGTACAGAAGCAATGAATAGCAGTTAGTCTGTTTTGTCATCTGAAGTCATTAACCTTGAAGAATTAACAGCATGATTTCTGTAATTATCCAAGAAGTATGTACCACACTGAAAAAGCCTGTGATTTGCAATGTAAATGAGCAGAATAATAAGAGACCCATTATATTAAAAAAAGATAATGTACTAATTTCATTTCTGTATATTGAGTTTTCTTGAATGTCCTGGATTTTGATCCTTGAAAAAAACACCTCCCTCATCTGAATTAAAGGAAAAACCCCAAATGTTGGCATTTATCCCTAAAATATTTTACCAAGAAGTATAACATAGGACAATGTGAGAGAGAGACAGAGGCTAACAAGGATAGCATAACCTCAGCCGCTAACATTAGTCTTACGCTGACATTCCATAGTATGTCATTAAACTAACGTCAGCTCCAAGAATAGTATGAGATAAAATAAGCCAATGTGTCAGCAAAGCAAGAGTAATCACGACGTCAGCAAATGCTCAGAACTTTCCCAATACTCAAGACCACATGAGAATTTGAAATCATCTGTCTTGATTACAACACATAGTCTTCTACCTGTGTTGAATGAGAAGAAAGAAAAAATAGATAAATGTGATGCTCTCTTAGACTGCTATTTACAGAGTTTTGAAATATAAAGAATTGCTTTCATGTACATGTGGAACAAGAATGAGACATTTTGCATTGTATTTCCTGGATTTGCTGTTATTATCTTTAGATGTGGATCAAACCTTCCCTAAGCTGACACCCTCCTTTAATCTCCCAGCCACTATGACCAAACAAACTGGAACATCAACCATAATGGAGCTCTAGGCATGGCTGACACTAAAGATCAAACAGGGAGAAAGAGGTTCAAAAAGGATAGCCAGATAATTACTCTGGTCTTTGGGTCCAAAATAAGTGCACATTCAGTTACCTCAATTTTGTCAATGAAATACTTCCATCATGTGAAGTATTAGTACCGCTTTATAAAGCCTTAATAAGACCACAGCTGGAATACTGTATCCAGTTTTGGTCATCGTGTTACAAAAAAGATGTTGAGACTTTGGAAGAAGTGCAAAGAAAAGAAACCAAGATGGTTAAAGGACCGGAGACTAAAACCTATGAAGAACGGTTGCAGGATTTGGATTTGGCTAGTTTAGAGAGAAGGACTGATGGCGGGGTGGAGTGGGGAGACATGACAGAAGTATTCCAGTATTTGAGAGGTTGCCACAAAGAGGAAGCGTTCAATTTATTTTCCAAAGCACCAGAAGGCAAGACAAGAAACAATGGATGGAAACTAATCAAGGAGAGTAGAAACCTGGAATTAAGGACTTCACTTCCTAACAGTGAGGACAATTAACCAGTGGAACAGCTTGATGTCAGAATAACCAAAGTCCCTTCCAGCTCTATTTCAAAACCAAACTTCTGTTTCATTTTGATTGATTGAAGCAATAATGGAATGGCACCCCACTTCTATTCTGATTGATTGAAGCATTATGGAATGGCAACTCCTACTGTTTCTTCAGCAATCTACGCATACAGTGAACAAAACAACATGGTCACTAAAATTAGCACTGGATTTTTCTTCCTTGTCCAAAGGGATAGCTGTCTTAGTGAATACATACAAGAGCTTATTGGGTCCAGAAAAACTAAGAGATCAGCATCTTCTGCCTCCTTCATAAAATGCACAAAATCCTAACTGGCAGATTTCTCCCTCTCTCACAGGTGTTTTATTACATTTAAACCCTGTTTTTCAGAGGCATCTGTAACAAACTATTGTAGCATCAAGACCATGATGGTTGTATGACGACATCATCATCATGCAAATGCAAACTGATGCAAGCATGCCAGCCATGGATGGAGGGCATTTCTGTGATGAAACCATCAAATGAGTGCAAGCACTTGCCCTTTCTCCCTTGCCAGTCCTGCAGTCACCCTTGCCATCTTGCCCTAAAATGATCAAGAAGGCTTATATTAATAACTCCCATAATTAATATATAAGACAACATTTGTTTAATAACTTTTAATTTTTTTATATGGAAGCATTTGAGATGAACTGATGAAATCAAAACACAGATTCACTCACCATGTTGAAAATAAATTAGCTCTAGTTTCTTTCAATAAAAGATTCCTTCCTTCTATTCCTTTCACCTTGGTGAAAAGCCATAAATAAGAGAACTAGACAAGATTAGAGTTGTATTTTCTTGTTTAGTTTTGGTAGCTTGAGTTTAGTAGGGGTTTTTTTTTTTTGAATTTTAGTTTCACTGGGTGGAATGATTTTTCAGCTTTCTATCAGATCAAGAAGCAGCAGGACTCAGAACAATTTCAAAAAAATCTTATTGTAGAGAAACAATAATACCAGGAAAATATTTTACTTGCTATGTAGAGAGACACAGAGATTCCTAAGCTAGAGGAAAGGACACCTGCTACTATATTACAATCTAGGCATATCTCTTAAAGGAATGAGTTCCAAAATCTAAACATATTGTAGCTTTAAATATTCCCACCAAATGTTTATTCGATAATGGATAGAAGAAAGAGATTCTTCTTCTTTAAAAAAAATTCCATTCAAGCATAATTTAAAAATATAATTGGAGGATACTAAGCTTCTATTTCATTTTGATTT
This sequence comes from Hydrophis major, assembly GCA_033807585.1. Classification (NCBI taxonomy): domain Eukaryota; kingdom Metazoa; phylum Chordata; class Lepidosauria; order Squamata; family Elapidae; genus Hydrophis; species Hydrophis major. The sequence goes on along the minus strand of CM066328.1, from coordinate 321,294,171 downwards.
CAGTTCAATAAATTCTTTTTTTCCCAAATGCTTATTTTGAAAGACTTCCCAAAAACAAATAAAAATACATCATTATATTTCGCCACAAAGCCATGGTTTCTAAATTATCATCTTGTCTGACACTGATATCTGGGAAGCTGATTCAAAAGCAAACCACTTGTAAGGATTTCTGAAAATGTAGGTATCTATCAGCATGAAATGCTAAAGGATATGTACTCAATCTTATGTCATTCTTGAGTGGCCAATTTCCACACTAAATTGTGGGAATGAAAATAATATACAGGTAGTCCTCGACTTACGATTACAATTGAGCCCAAAATTTATATTGTTAAGTGAAAGAGTTGTTAAGTGAATTTACCCCATTTTACAACCTTTCTTGCTATAGTCATTAAGTGGATCACTGCAGTTGTTAACTTAGTTACACAGTTGTTAAGTGAATCTGGCTTCCCCATTGACTTTGCTTGTCAGAGGGTTGCAAAAGGGGATCACATGACCTTAGGACACTGCAACTGTCATAAATACAAGTCAGTTTCCAAGCATCTGAATTTTGATCATGTAACTGTGAGGATGCTGCAATGGTGTTAAATGTGAAAATGGTCATAAGTCACTTTTTTCAGTACCATTGTAACTTCAAATGGTCACTAAATGAATTGTTGTAAGCTGAGGGCTACCTATACATTAGTAGCTTGGTACCCAACTGCTTTAAAACTCATCAAATTTGGTACTCAGCACATTTTGACAAGAAATTTTTGTCCCGATACTCATAGTTAGTTTGGTACTCAACACATAAGCTAGAACTTGTCGGTGTCAGCTGCCTTGTAATATACTATGTTATTCTTTATGGGAAAAAAATATTTGATACTCATTGTTTTTGGTATTCACCATGCCTCCTGGAACCAACTAATGATGGGTACCGAGATACCACTGCAGTTTGACTTCAGCAAAGCATTTGACAAAACGCTTTTGACCCACTGACATTCTGACTGATAAGCTAGTTAGTGATTCCCGAGTCGACTTGAAACACATATTTAAAGAATGCTTATCAGTAGTTCCTCTGAATAACTGGAATAAAATATAGAATAATTATTGTATAGTTATAATAAAATTATATAATTCTATGTATTTATATTGTAAAATTATATAATTTTATATATTTATATTATAAAATTATATAATTTTATAATAAAAATATTGCTTTATAAAATATATGAAACCAAGAAATAAAGGGAGATGCCTCTCTCCTATCCATGCCTAGGCACTAAATTCAAAGGAGTTTATTTCAAATAGATCAGCACTCAGTCAAATCATACTCGCTTATTGGATATATATTGCCAGCAAAGGGTAATCTTTTTTTGGAGCCCTCTGGAGAGGTGCCAAGACTGGAACCTGGGCTTTCTATAGACACAGCATCTGTTCTAGTCTTGAATTGTGGGTATTTCATGTATTTTGAGTACTGTAGCGAGAAGAAGAGACATCCGGTCAATGGAAGTTCAACTGACACCGTGAATTAAAGGTTTTTCAAATGCTAGGTAGCTATACTGGGAAGATTATGGTTATCTTGTCTTTTTAAATACACTAAAGTAAGATGGATTTTTTCCAAGATGAAACCATTAAAGTAAAGAATGTTCTTGACTAAGGTAATGATATAGGTAGTCTTAAATCACAAGGAAGCCTGGTCATGGATAGTGCCATTACTGAAAGAGGAGCTCCTCATTTTATAAGGACACATACAGTCAAAGCATGGATTAGGAGAAGCATGAATGAAAACGTATCGTTGTCAAAACAGAAATGAAACGAACAAATGAGATGTTTTAGAAATAGATTAATTTCCACGGGCCAACCGGGGCCACTTTAAATCAAAATATTATGTAATACATACATTCAAAGCTTGAATACCAGAATTCAAAAACAACAAATCATTGTCAGTACTTAGCTACAACTAAATAAATGATAATAATCCCCAGTGCATGTTTAGTAAATTGTCACGGAATCCAGTAAATATTAAATGACATATAATATATGTATGCTGTAAATGCACTGCGAAATGATGATGAAGAAGATGACCATGATGAATTACATAGTTATTGCCACTCTATTCCAAAGGCTCTGGACAGCTTTATAGATTGATTGTCTATGGCAGGGGTCTCCAACCTTGGCTCCTGGAAGCCTGGCGGACTTCAACTCCCAGAGTTCCACAGCCAGCTGTGGAATTCTGGGAGTTGAAGTCCGCCAGGCTTCCAGGAGCCAAGGTTGGAGACCCCTGGTCTATGGAGATTCGAAGTCATCCAGGGCATGGTATCCCCAAGGTGCCTTTTCAAGAGGAAATTGGACCTTCTGGTTTTTCTTTTAAGATGTTTCGCTTCTCATTCAAGAAATTTTTTCAACTCTGGCTGGATGGTGGGTTATAGCTATATAGATTGATTATAACAGAATTGCAGGATGATTGGATTGCATAAATACAATAATACAGGAAGCAGATCATGAAAGTTTTGCAAAGAGAATTACTCCCTTACACTAATGCCTTCGCATGACATAAATGCCTTCAAAAACATGAAACATAGACTCTGCTTATGGACATCACTGAAATAGAATAGAATAGAATTCTTTATTGGCCAAGTGTGATTGGACATACAAAGATTTTTTTCTTGGTGCAAATGCTCTCAGTGTACATAAAAGAAAAGCAAGAATCATAAGGTACAACACTTAATAATAGTCATAGGGTACAATAAGCAATCAAATCATACTAGGAAATAGTCAATATAAATTGTAAAGATACAAGCAACAAAGTTACAGTCATACAGTCACAAGTGGGAGTGGGTGGGTGATAAGGAGTGATGAGGAGATTAATAGTAATAGTAGTGCAGACTTTGTAAATAGTTGGATAATGTTGAGGGAATTATTTAGCAGAGTGATGGCGTTCGGGAAAAAATTGTCTTTGTGTCTAGTTGTTCTGGTGTGCAGTGCTCTATGGCATTGTTTTGAGGGTAGGAGTTGAAATAGTTTATGTCCAGGATGTGAGGGGTCTGTAAATATTTTCACAGCTCTCCTTTTGACTCGTGCAGTATACAGGTCCAGTAGACTACATAGTAAGAAACTGAAGATAAAGAAGCTAAAATTCAGTAAGTCCAACCAGGTACAGACTGTGGAACAAACCAGGAATATACTGCAGTCAAATATATGGTTTAAACAAACAAAAAAGAGTAGGGTTTCCAGCAAAGGTGAACATACAGTTACTGTAGCCGGTAAGATCAGTGTAAAGAACAGATTCATTTATATGAAGTAGAATCTGAGCAGCTAAGTGAGAAGACGTTGTGGAAACCAAATGGGGAATGAAAATGCTAGCACTTCAAAGAAGAAAAGATACAGCTGGCTTTCAGAACAGGATAACATGATAATCATGGAAAGGTGAAGAGACAAAACTCTTGGGGAAAGAAGAGCAGAAGAAGACTGAATACGACTTCAAGCAAGAAAAGATACACCTGAATTATTACAGAAGATATTTGATAGCAAATGAAATTGAGAAGAAGGTGGAAAGTTGAATCCCTTTACAGATAAAATTTGAGAATAAGGAAATATTTATAAAGGAAAAAGAATACATATTCAGGAATATGTTCCATCATAATGTAACATATGATAGGCTGTCATATAGGAGAAGTCAAACACAAATGAAATACCTATCAAATAGTTTCAATCTTTGGGAGAGGAGACAATTAATGAGCTAACAATAAATGCGAAACAAAAATTTGTAGGCTATTGCTTGGAAATGATTTGTGTATATATCTATACCAAGAAAACAGATGCCAGAAAATGCTCAAATTACCAAATCAGTGTGCTACTTTCTTAAACAAGCTTTTTGCTTAAGATCTTACAAAGAAGAATAGAACCATAAATGGGAAAGAGATGCCAAATGAATATTTAGAAAAATCAGGGGAAAATTAACATAAAATGGATAAGGGAGCGGGTAAAGGAATACAAAAAGGAGGGTTAGCTTTGCTTTATGGAATTTACAATGCCATTAACTATGTATAACATGCCAGAATGTAGAACATGTTAAAGTTAGTGGGTGAGCCAGGACACTTTAATAATACTTTGAAGGTTTTTTTTTTTTTCTTACAGTGAACAAGATGCACTGTAAGAATCCAATTTGGGAAACAGAGTGATTCAGAATAGGGCAGGGAGGGAGGCAAAGATGCATTTGTCCCTATTATCTGATCTCATATATCAATTAATAGATTATTTTAAAATGACAGTATTAGAAGGAATTACATCTGACATCAAACCTTGAGGTCAAAATACCAACAATTTGAGGATGGAAATTAATTTACTGAAAGAAAAGAAGATTTAGAGGAGCTTATTATGAAAAAAAATGGAATGGGGGAATACTGAGTTAACCTTAAATATTCAGAAAACAAAGGTTTTGTCCATCTGCATATTTGCTGGACTTTTAAGTTTGGCACTAAAGACTAGCAGACTTAACTTTTTTAAAAACCAAGGCTAATGTTCTCTGGAATATTTCTGTACTAGGAAAGCAGAGAACTTGACAAGGGAAATTGACAAGAGTGTTGGTGTCTAGGCTGGTGGGTGAAAGAATGCTTTTTTCCAGACAACCCCATTTCCTCAAAAACTAGTTCTAATAAATTAGACATAGAAATCTCGGAGGTTCTTCCTTTTCCCAGTTAAAATCTATCAGGGAACATGCTTGGCTCAGTGGTGGGTTTCGAATTGTTTCACCACCGGTTCGGTGGATGTGGCTTGGTGGGCATGCTTTGTACACATACGTGCGCTTTGCACATACACATGCCAAAAGCATGCTTTGTGCAGGTGCAGAGGGTTCCCTACTGACCTTCTCCTGCAATCCTGCACTGTGTCCCTGTGTGTTCAACAACTGACGCCCAGCAATCCGCTGTGCCGTGCGAAGCAGCTGCGCTTCAAAAGCAGGAAATAAAGGTCAGTATAGAGCTAAGGCAGGTGATCCCAGCAGCTGATCATTGGAGAGAACTAGTAGAATACCCCCCCCCCTTTGTTTGGTTCTAAAGAGCAAAGAAGAAACCTAAAAGTATTCAAATGCAGAAGAACACACATAGGGATCCCGCTCGTCATGATTTGCCACATCATGTTGTCACATGCTCTCTCTTCTCCCTCTTTCTATGATCAGCCTTCAGTTCTTTTGGCCCTGAAATTTAACTTCCTCGTCCCTCGTGCATAACCAAAGCAAGGTTTGACTGATAACTAAACTGGTTGGTTTAGCCATCCGTTAAAGCTTTCCCTGTCCCTCAGCCTTATCCCACAGTAAAGAAAATGGCCGGTAGGTGGTTTGCATATTGGCTAATAAATTTTGGCTGAAGGGCAAACAAAGGCAGGGTGATAGGAGACTTTGGGTTCAGAGCCCTCCTGGTGATTTTTTCCCCCCTGTATTTGAACATAAACCAGGATTATATTAGAAAACAGTTTCATTTTAGCCTTGCTAGGTTAATCACAGAAATGATTAAAGCAAATACTTTCTCCCCATTCCCTCCTTTTTATAGATTCCCCCATAAGAACTGGACTGCAATAAAAAAAACAGTAATATAGTCTGTTAGAATAGAGCTGGAATGGAGCTTGGAGGTCATCTAGTCCAGGGGTCTCCAACTTTGGCAACTTTAAGACCAGTGGACTTCAAGTTGAAGTCAACAAGTCTTAAAGTTGCCAAGGTTGAAGACCCCTGTTCAAGTCCAACCTCCTGCTCAAGCAAGGGACCCTACACCATTTCAGATAGGTCCAGTATTTTCTAAAAACCTCCATTTGCTGCAGAATCTCCCAGTTCATACCCGGATAGTTAAAGTCTCCCATTACTACTGTGGCATGTTTTCTATATACAGTTGTTAATTGATTAGTAAAGAATTCATCTATTTCTTCTGCTTAGTTGGATGGCCTGTAGCATGCCTCTATAGCAATATCATTTCCCCCCTTTTATATTGACCCACATGGATTGTAGGAGGTTTTCATCCTTGGTTTTGTATATTTCAGTAGAGATCTAATGATCTTTTATACATATGGAATATTCATCTCCAATGATCTAAGTGCTAGAGCCCACTGTGACTACATAGCCAAAAAGGCATTAAGAGTTGTTAACCTAATCCTATGTAGCTTTTTCTCTGGTAATATCACACTACTAACTAGAGCATACAAAACATTTGCTAGACCAATACTCGAATACAGCTCATGAGTCTGGAACCCACATTACGTATCTGATATTAGCACAGTAGAGAAAGTCCAGAAATATTTCACAAGAAGAGTTCTCCACTCCTCTACTTGTTGTAGAATACCTTATGCCACCAGGCTTGAAATTCTAGACCTAGAAAACCTAGAACTATGCCGCCTTCAGTCTGATCTAAGTATGGTATATAAAATCATACATTGCAATGACTTACCTGTCAATGAATACTTCAGTTTCAATCATAACAACACAACAGCACACAATAGATACAAACTCAGGATTAACCGCACCAAACTTGATTGCAGGAAATCCGACTTCAGCAACAGAGTGGTCAATGTCTGGAATACTCCACCTGACTCTGTAGTTTCTTCCCCAAACCCCAAAAACTTTAACCTTAGACTGTCTACTATTGACCTCACCCCTTTCCTAAGAGGTCTGTAGGGGGCATGCATAAGTGCACCAACGTGCCTACCGTCCCTGTCCTATTGTTTCTTTTATTTTTCTTATATGTTCCCATTTCATGTATTCATAACTATGTATATACTTATACCTATTATTTTGTAAGCAATTGACAAATCAAAATAAATAAAATAAATAAATAATGCAACTCCACTTCCTCTTATGTTATTTTGTTATATATATTATTACTTATTCTAGTGTTTCTAAGTTAACTATTTTTTCTGACTTCAAAGTACTGTAGTTTTTATGTATATCTATCTGAAGTTTGTTGTTGTGTAGCTATTTCTGAATCTGGTCATAGAATTAATCAAAAGCATTAATTATCCTCTCTTCTTTCTCCTCCTCCTCTGCCTCCTTAAAATAACTTCTTCCTGCCAGGGTGGCATCCCTTATCATTCCTTCCCCCCAAATTTTTGTGTGTGAATGTAACAGCTAAGCTCCTTAGCTCTTCACTTACTCAGCACTGTTTCCCACCCTATGCGTATCACAATATAAGAACAGTGCATATACCCAGAAGAACGCCTGACAGAATGGCAATGGTTTTTTTTTCTGACACACAGGGGAATCTACCAATTGTGTAGAAGAAGGGATGGCAGGATCTGGGAGTGGAGTGAAAAGGTGGACCAGTCTAGAATTCTTACATAGCCACAAGAGAACTAAGTCCAGCTCCCCCTTTCCCATGTGCCACTGACCTCTAAGTCTAAGTAGGTGCCAACTGAAAAGATTCCTGTGCATAGGCTTTTGGCAATAAATCAGTTTGATTGAACCTTCATGTGTGGACCTGATCTTTCACACCTGACAAATTGCTTTCTTTAACTTGTCCTAGGTTAGTGTGAGAATAGCACTTCTCCCTGGTCTTGCTTTACAGGCAAAATAGAATACAGTTATGAAGGCAGTACAGATCATACTATCATATTTTTTTGCTACCTCAAGCACTGGAAGAAGGCGCTTTAATATAAATGTGAGAAAGGTTTCAGAACACATTTTTCTGTTTTTCTCTCATCCTATCTCAGTTACACCAGTTTAGGTGAAGTTTCAATGCCTAACCTCTAACCACTGGGTGGCTCAATTTAGGAGGTTTGTGTTGAGTCCTCTATGCATCTACTCAAATGGCTTCGCAGGATTATGGAATAGAAGCAGGAGTGTTGTGGATATATCGTATCCTATAATAATTCTTCAAAGAGAATGTAAAAAAGGGGTAAGGGAGATAGGGAAAACTCTGTAAACATATTTGGTGTGTTAGGACCCAGCTCTATTATAAACCCTATTTCCCATTTCTTATTCATTCATTTTTTTTTAAATAAAGAACACAGGTTCTAAAGTTAACTGCTACCTCAAACTATATTGATTTTAGTGGGAATTTGTGGCTGCAATGCACTTTGAGAATTACATCATGGATCAGTTTTATTTAGGAAAAATAAAACAGATCCAATATATGTAAATCTGATGATAGATAATAACACATGTTTAACATCGTGTGGAACAAGTCCATAAATCAACATCTGAGTGACATCAAAGGGCAAAACTTTTTTTTTCAAAACTAATTTTAAAATACATTATTTCCTTTAATTCAGAAAGCAACTTTTCCCATAATCATAAATTTGCTCACTTTAGATATCATGTAATGATAAAATACCAGATTTTAAAAATGAAGTAAATAAGTAATATTCCCAATGCAGATTTTTAATGATTAAAATTTACAAATGTTTCATCATCTGAGCCATTAGTCGTGCTTGTGCTTTCTCATCCAACATTACATGCTCAGTGAATTTCAAAACCAAGTGAAGATAGGGCCAGTTTTATTCTACATTGCATTGCTGTAATCTACCAAGATGATTGATATTGTAATGATAAATAGCACTTTAACCCCAAATCTATACACAATTCCAGATATGACAAGTTGTCGTTGGGAAACAAAAGACAAAGCACTGTCAGGTGTAAATAAAGTTTTGAGATTTGTAGAAAAATAGGCACAGTTTGGCCATGGATGTATAGAAAGTTAGATAATAAAGGAAATTGTTCCAATACCGATTTCTAAGTCAATATAAAGTCCCTATATACTGGAGGCAACCAGTTTTCAGGATGTAGAATGGAGGAAGGCTGTAAGGAAAGAAGTTATGTGGCTTAAATGACAAGGTTCAGCCCAACCACCCAATTTAAAAGATCTGAATGTTAACATGGCAGGAAAATTAAGTCCACCTGATATGACACTGTAAATTTATAAGAAGTCTATAGATATTCTAAAGTTTCTGTGGCCCGTTCAGATTTCTGCTTGGATAATTAGCACATTTCAGTGCTAATTCTGAAAAGTTTCCTTGCTGGCCAACAGTTCCCTGTTTAGAATATCACTTCTTTGGCTGGTACAGCTTCCAAGGAAAGAATTTTCCAAAGATGAGAGTACCTTGACAATTCTGACATGGATGGTAGCAGCAGATCTCCCAGAATGACACCAGAGTTATGATCCCCTACAGCAAATGAGCAAACAGGCTCAGATTGACAGAGGGAATCCTATCTAAAAAGAAATATAAATCACAAGTGGCCAGGTCTGAAAAATTAGGAATAATGTGGGAGAGAACTCTCACAAAATAGTGATGGGAGGCAGGCTATCTAAAAATTGATCACACTTTAGCTAGATCTCTCTGGATTCCTTTCCACGAAATACAGTTGCTTAAATACTAGTCCAGAATGTATTTCTGTCCTATAGGAACTATACTCTTGAAGGTGTTAAGAGTGCTCAAACCATAATGTGATGATTGACAGACACCTCAGAGTAAATCAGCAAATCAAGCACTTCTTCAAAATGCCATGAAAAACATGACAAATAAATAATCTGTTCCTAAGTCTGAATAGCATTACTGTACTTTCAAACTTCCCTCAGCTACTATCACGGACAGTGATATATTCTTACTCCTCTTTCATGGAACACAGATTGAAATGCCCTCTGAGGTCTAATTTGGTAAAGATTAATGCCATCTGCAATAATTTGAAGAGTCTCAAAATGAACAGCTAGTAATCATGGACTACCCCTAGGAAACCATTCTTCTTTTGAATTTTAAAAAAGAGAGTACTGCATAAGAAGAATATGGGTGGGGAGGGAATAAAACTAATTTATAAGTTCTCGTTGATAAGTTCCTTTAGCTAAGCTAACTATGCATTTCACATTGAGTGCTGGTGCCTTGGAATCAGGAGTCCAGGAAAAGATTAACTGTGTAGTCCCCATATTTATGGGGTGACATATCCGTGTTTTCATATTTCAAAACATTTTGATATATTCCAAATATTTTTCGGAAAAGAAAAGAGGCTATACCTGCTATGAGTCGGTGAGGAAGGGATAATGAGATTTTGCAACATGTGGGTGTTGCATTCTAGGGACAGTAAGATAATGTTATAATTCTCCTAATGAAAATTTGAGCCTATCCCTAAACTACTGGAAAATGGAATGAGAAGGCTAAATAAAGTTGGAAACCAAATGGCTGTAGAGAAGGAGTCCCCAAACTCTGGGTTGTGGACTACTATCGGGCTGCAGCCTATTCACAACCAGGCTGTATGAGCATCAGGCCAGCGTGCATGTGTGCAACTTAACTTGAGTGAATGGTTGGCTGGCACACACATGTGCGCACAGCTCAGCTTGCACAAGGTGAGCTGCACAGATATGGGTGTGCCAGCCCGACACTCACACGATCCAGTTCCCCTCTCCCCACCTCCAGCCAGGCCACCAAACGGCAAAGGTTGGGAACCACTGTTGCAGAGGTTTCAAGCACTTCGTGATAGGCCCTAAGATCTAAAATCCAGCCACCAAGACTTCGAGCAAGAAGTTTGTCAGGCAGAATACGGGAAGGTTCTGTTGAAGTGTAAAAGACAAACAAACCCTGGAATCTACTACGACTCGCAGTTGTATTTTGGTGCCAATCAGGGTTTGCAGGCAAATAAGAATGCCAAACTGCTGGTGCATAGCTCCTTGTGTCAATTTCCTTTTAATTTGCAGCCTTCCTAGCCTTGAAGAGCTGAATTCTGCAGCTGGTCTAGAGTTTTTCTTCTCCTTATGACTACATGTCTTAGCTAAAGTTTCAGAATGGGAGTCTGACCATGCCATCAATGACAAAGCAGACCAAGATTGATGTAGTTATGGAGTCTGGAGTGCTTTGATTAATTAGCTCCTTTCAAATTTCATCAGACTGTCCCTCCTTGAATTGGTGGGTCAGGTGTGTTTTATTGTAGACTGAAGGAACAGCTGAATCTCAATAGCACATTCTCACACACAACACTGTTTTATATGTTTGATTGGATTCTTTAAGTTATATCTCAGGATGCCTGTAGAGATTTTCAGTCATCCACCCTGTTCTGCATTCACCCTGTTAGCATTCATCCTGTTCTGCATATTATTCTCTGGATGGTATAAAGCAGACAGAGTAACTCCACAAAACATCCATAACAACATCTTTTTAATTGATACATCAGGTATCCTCATAACCCACATTTGTGATGAAGTTCTTCTTAATGTCCAATCCTTTGCATATCCGTCTTGTAGTGTAGAAATATAAAAAAGTCTCAACCCCATGATGATGGGCAAGGGTGAGGGAGTCTCCCCCAACCCAACAAGGATCAATATGGTGACCAATCAGGATTATAGATGTGGTCACGTGACATGGACTACATTTCCCAGGTTACCTTTAACTACTGTACATTTACCATGATGCATTCCCTTAAGGGGACAGCTTACAATTCTCAAGTAACTATCCCAAATCCCATTAACTCTAAACTGTCTGGACAGCATACACCCTGAGAGCTGTTGAGGCCACTTGGGCAGTTTCCAGGTTGGCAGCCCAGCCCAGGAGTGAGTGGCAGGTGTACACGCATGCACACATCTCTATTTGTGCAAAGGCATGCATGTGTGCCCTCCCCTTGTGCAAATGGAGTTTCCTGCATGAATGGAAGGTGCTTGCGCTCGTGTGTGAAGCTCCACTCACCCAAGCAGTAGGCACTAGTGCTCATGTGTGAAGCTCCACTCACTTGAGTGGAGGGTGCTTGAGCAGAAGATGCTTGTGTTTGCGTGCAAAGACAATGTGAGTGTAAGCTCCCCCCCACTCATGCAAGTGGAGCTTCACACAACCACCCTCTGCTCAAATGCATGTGCTTGCCATTTCTCCTGCGGCCTGGTTTCAAATAGGCCACGACCTGGTGGGCTGCGGTGTGGAGGTTTGGGACCCCTGCACTGCGTTGTAATTAATTCAGGAAAAATTATCTCTTAGGAAAATCATAAAATTCTTGTTTGCACACTGCGCTGAATCAGAAGGTGGAGATTTTACTCCACCTTTTCAATGGAGAGCTCCTCCATGAGTAGGCTAATTATAAATCACATACAGGTAAAACTCAAAAAATTAGAACATTGTGCAAAAGTTAATTTATTTCAGTAATGCAATTTAAAAGGTGAACCTAATATATGAGATAGACTCATTACATGCAAAGAAAGATATTTCAAGCTGTGATGTGTCATAATTGAGATGATTATGGCTTACAGCTCATGAAAACCCCAAATCCACAATCTCAGAAAATTAGAATATTACATGCAATCAATAAAACAAGGATTGTACATATCAGACCTCTGAAAAGTATAAGCCTGCATATGCACTCAGTACTTGGTTTGGGCCCTTTTGCAGCAATTACTGCCTCAATGTGGTGTGGGATGGAAGCTATCAGCCTGTGGCACTGCTGAAGTGTTATGGAAGACCAGGATGCTTCAACAGCGGCCTTCAGCTCTTCTGCATTGTTCGGTCTCATGTCTCTAATCTTTCTCTTGGCAATGCCCCATAGATTATCTATGGGGTTCAGGTCAGCCAAGTTTGCTGGCCAATCAAGTCAGCATCCCCATAAAGCTCGTCTGCAGAAAGAAGCATGAAGTGCTCCAAAATCTCCTGGTAGACGGTTGCATTGACCCTGGACTTAATGAGGCACAGTGGACCAACACCAGCAGATGACATGGCTCCCCAGATCAACACAGACTGTGGAAACTTCACACTGGACTTCAAGCATATTGCAGTGTGTGCCTCTCCATTCTTCCTCCAGACTCTGGGTCCTTGGTTTCCAAATGAGATGCAAAAGTTGCTCTCATCAGAAAAGAGGACTTTGGACCACTGAGCAACAGACCAGTTCTGGTTTTCTTTAGTCCAGGTAAGATGCTTCTGATTATGTTTATTCTTCAGAAGCGGCTTGACAAGAGGAACACAACATTTGAAATCCATGTCCATGATCCATCTGTGTGTGGTGGCTCTTGATGCACTGACTCCAGCCTCAGTCAATGCCTTGTTAAAGTCCCCAACATTTTTGAATGGCCTTTTCCTTACAATCCTCTCCAGGCTTCAGTCATCCCCGCTGCTCGTGCACCTTTTTCTTCCAAACTTTCCCCTTCCACATAACTTTCTATTAATGTGCCTTGATACAGCACTTTGGGAACATCCAACTTCTTTTGCAATTACCTTTTGAGGCTTTCCCTCCTTATGGAGGGTGTCAGTGATGGTTTTCTGCACAACTGTCAAGTCAGCAGTCTTTCCCATGATTGTGATTCCTATTGGACCAGACTGAGAGACCATTTAAAGGCTTTGCAGGTGTTATGGCTTAATTAGCTGATTAGAGTGGGACACTTTGAGCCTAGAATATTGAATCTTTTCACAATATTCTAATTTTCTGAGATTGTGGATTTGGGGTTTTCATGAGCTGTAAGCCATAATCGTCTCAATTATGACAAATCACGGCTTGAACTATCTTGCTTTGCATGTAATGAATTTATCTCATATATTGGGTTCACCTTTTAAGTTGCATTACTGAAATAAATGAACTTTTGCACGATATTCTAATTTTTCGAGTTTCACCTGTATGATTGGTGGGTCAGTCATTTGGTCTCAGGGAGATATACACAAAGTAGGCAATAAATTTATTTGGATTCCCATCATATTTATCTGGCAAGGAAGTGGGTACTTAACACTGGAGGACTGCATTGACTAAAGCAGCAACAGCATCAGCTTGGTTCTTCCTGGAAGAATGCCTACATGTCATAGTTTGGGCTAATTGGCTGATCATCTGAATTTGCTGGTCAGTCCAGTAATTCTGACACTGGAGCTTAACACTGGCCTCTATCAACAGTCAACAGAGTTCTCAGAGGGTTAGTAGCTATTGTGTTAATCCTTGATTTCTAGGCTCTCTTCCCATAGCAATGGAAGCCAAAGTGGGAAATCAAGCTGCTTGGCTCCCATAACTAGGATTTGCAGTAAATCACAGACCTTGAGACTTTATAAAGCTCATCTAGGCTCTCAGGCCAGGATTTAAGTAAGTCTCAGAGACACAGCTAAGTTAGATAAGAATCTTTATTGAAAACAAGAATGGAGCTAAATAAACAGCTGATTGCCCACTGCCTCTGTGAACAAGCAAGTGCCTCTAATATCTACGGTGACTCAACCCCACAGATTATTCTTCCTTTGCTTCCCACAAACCCTAGCAGACTGTTTGCGCAGGGCTTGGCGGCCTTGAAACTGTAGGGCTGCTGAGTATTTACATCCACTTGGGTGAAAAAGTATTTGTTTCCTTTCAAATTTTTGTTTTCATGTCCTCCCGGCCCCTGAATGTTATCAGAACTTATGTGGATCCTACTGATATCCGACCTGCACCATATATCAATGCAAAAATATAACCATGCCTCACCCTCACCCTTCTTTTAGTTGGAGCAGTCCAACTAAAGGAAAGAATAAAACTAGATTTCATGATACATTAAGACATGATTTGGATCAGCACTATCCTATATAAAATCTTAATGATTTTGGTTTCCCTCATCCCAGTGAAGTTTTCACAACAACTGAAAATAAATTTTAAGAAGGTTCTTGATAGCTAACACTCTGGAAATGGTTACAAATTCATTTCTAAAGCTTCTTGGTTTCAGCATTCCACAGCCAGAGTCACAGCCCTGATATGGAGAAGATTAAGGACAAGAGCGAATTAGCAAATTTTCCCAAGAATTACCATCCTGTCAAAATGATTCCAAAAGCATAATGTTAAATCATCCAGAAAGTCACAATTATTGTTGGTTGCAGCATGGCAATCAAAGCCTCATTCTTTTGCACATGCATGCAACATTGAGGCATATCTCTGTCTCTCTCTCTCTCTCTCTCTCACACACACACACACACACACGAGGGGGGGGCAACTGGCTTTCTGGAAACCATGGCTTGATTAGAGAACAACTGATGTTCATCTCAAATTTTCGTAGATGGCTCTCCAAACCTCTGGAAGAATGTTCCCTATATAAAATTTCTTCAAAAACTGTGAGAGAGACCTTGGAGTCTTAGTGGGAGATCACTTAAGCATGAGCCAGCAGTGTGTGGCAGCACCAAAAAAAAATAATACAATCCTTGGTTTGTATAAACAGAAGCACAGAATCAAAATAATGTCAAGTACAGGTGAAACTCGAAAAATTAGAATATCATGCAAAAGTTCATTTATTTCAGGAATGCAACTTTAAAGATGAAACTAATATATGAGATAGACTCATTACAGGCAAAGTAAGGTAGTTCAAGCGGTGATTTGTCATAATTGAGACGATTATGGCTTACAGCTCATGAAAACCCCAAATCCACAATCTATTGTGAAAAAGTTCAATATTCTAGGCTCAAAGTGTCCCACTCTAATCAGCTAATTAAGCCATAACACCTGCAAAGCCTTTAAATGGTCTCTCAGTCTGGTCCAATAGGAATCACAATCATGGGAAAGACTGCTGACCTGACAGTTGTGCAGAAAACCATCACTGAAACCCTCCATAAGGAGGGAAAGCCTCAAAAGGTAGTTGCAAAAGAAGTTGGATGTTCCCAAAGTGCTGTATCAAAGCACATTAATAGAAAGTTATGTGGAAGGGGAAAGTTTGGAAGAAAAAGGTGCACACACAGTAGGGATGACCGCAGCCTGGAGAGGATTGTCAGATAAAGGTCATTCAACAGTTTTGGGAACTTTTACAAGGCGTGGACTGAGGCTGGAGTCATGCATCAAGAGCCACCACACACAGACAGATCCTGACATGGACTTCAAATGTCGTATTCCTCTTGTCAAGCCACTCATGAACAACAACATCAGAAGCATCTTACCTGGGCTAAAGAAAACCAGAACTGGTCTGTTGCTCAGTGGTCCAAAGTCCTCTTTTCTGATGAGAGCAACTTTTGCATCTTATTTGGAAACCAAGGACCCAGAGTCTGGAGGAAGAATGGAGAGGAACACTCTGCAAGATGCTTGAAGTCCAGTGTGAAGTTTCCACAGTCTGTGTTGATTTGGGGAGCCATGTCATCTGCTGGTGTTGGTCCACTGTGCTTCATTAAGTCCACGGTCAATGCAACCATCTACCAGGAGATTTTGGAGCACTTCATGCTTCCTTCTGCAGATGAGCTTTATGGGGATGCTGACTTTGTTTTCTAGCAAGACTTGGCACCTGCCCACACTGCCAAAAGCACCAAAACCTGCTTCAATGACCGTGGGATTACTGTGCTTGATTGGCCAGCAAACTTGCCTGACTTGAACCCCATAGAGAATCTATGGGGCATTGCCAAGAGAAAGATAAGAGACATGAGACCGAACAATGCAGAAGAGCTGAAGGCTGCTCCTTGTCTTCCATAACACCTCAGCAGTGCCACA
Organism: Hydrophis major; assembly: GCA_033807585.1. Classification (NCBI taxonomy): domain Eukaryota; kingdom Metazoa; phylum Chordata; class Lepidosauria; order Squamata; family Elapidae; genus Hydrophis; species Hydrophis major. The sequence goes on along the minus strand of CM066328.1, from coordinate 321,277,853 downwards.
GGCTGATAGCTTCCATCCCATGCTACATTGAGGCAGTAATTGCTTCAAAAGGGGCCCAAACCAAGTACTGAGTGTATATGCAGGCTTATACTTTTCAGAGGTCCGACATGTACAATCCTTGTTTTATTATTGCATGTAATATTCTAATTTTCTGAGATTGTGGATTTGGGGTTTTCATGAGCTATAAGCCATAATCATCTCAATTATGTCACATCACGGCTTGAACTATCTTGCTTTGCATGTAATGAGTCTATCTCATACATTAGGTTCACCTTTTAAGTTGCATTACTGAAATAAATGAACTTTTGCATGATATTCTAATTTTTTGAGTTTCATCTGTAATAGTACTGCTTTATAAATCCTTACAGCACACATGGAATACTGTGTCCAGTTTTGGTCACATTACAAAAAAGATGTTGAGACTTTGGGGGAAAATGTCTTAAAGAGGAGCAATTAAGATGATTTAAGGGCCTGGAGACAAAGACATATGAAGTACAGCTGCAGGAACTGAGTATGGCCAGTCTAGAGAATAAAATGACTAGGGTGACATGATAGCAGTGTTCCAGTATTTGAGGGGCTGCCACTGAGTATGGCCAGTCTAGAGAATAAAATGACTGGGGTGACATGATAGCAGTGTTCCAGTATTTGAGGGGCTGCCACAAAGAAGAGGGGGTCAACTTATTTTCCAAAACACCAGAGGGCAAGACAAGAAACAGTGGATGGAAATGAATCAAGGAGAGAAGCAACCTGGAATTAAGAAGAAACTTTCTGACAGTGAGCACAATTAACCAGTGGAATAGCTTGCTTCAGAAGTTGTAGGTGCTTCATCACTGGAGATTTTAAAGAAAATACTGGACAACCACCTAACTGAAATGGTATAGTATATCTCCTGCTTGAGCAGGGGTTGGACTAGAAGACCTCCAAGGTCCCTTCCAGCTCCATTCTGAATTAAAAAGTAATAGACAAGGTTCAGCCCCCAAATATTTTGACATGTTTTTATTAAAAACCTTATAAAAGTTCAGTAATTTAAAAAAAGGGGGGGGATTTTGCTTTTATTTGACTTTTATGCTGTACATCTGAAACCTAATTAACAGTTTGGCAAAATTTAATTTCCGGAATACATTAATGATCATTGCAAATGACACTTTTATTATTTCTTATATAGCACTGACCTTGTTTTCTCTTTTGCATGCTTCTTTGAACAATTTTCATTTGAAAGTGCTTCAGTACAATGTAATTTGCATGTAAGATTACCACCCTAGACTCTTGTTTATGCCTTTCCTGACTTTTCACATCTACTCACTCAAAATTTGCTATAATGCTAAATCAAAATGCATTAAAACTGGTAACAAAAGCTGAAGTTCTCTGCCTAGTTTCCAGTTTACAAATGGATCTTATAAACTACTGTGCATTGTCAGCTCTTAACTTGTACTTCTGGTTTCAACCCAACAGTCTTTGCTGTCTTAGTAAACAGTCTGACTCCTGTTGGCTCATCATTTACAGTAGGGTGGGAAATCTGTGGTCTTTGGAATAACAACAGTATCCTTTCCCAATGGCCATTCTGACAAGGGTTGCTGGGAATTGTTCAACACAAGGGTTCCTCCTGGGAGAAGAGTACACAACCACAATGGCCCTTTAATCTTTCCAGGCATAAGCTACTAGATTTTGTTTGAACCCAAGGAGAGCTGTATTTCTAGAGACAGTTAACAGGGCTTTCTTTTTAACCAGCAACAGAGATGAGCAGAGAAGGGATTTCCTTCCTGATGTATTTGAATTGTACTGCTCTGTTCGGTTTAATAAAATTTGGGGAGGGGGGGGGGGCGCTGACTTATTTTTCACAAATATTTGAGAAATCTTACCCATTTGTTCCCTTTTCCTAACATTGAAGCTGGAAGAAGCATTTTCCTCCCAAAAGAGCACATATGATCACAGCCAACAAAAAGAAGGAAGAATCAAGACATTTCTTCCAATTTGTTACTTTTTTCCTAGTATGTAGAGGGGGTGATTGTGAAGGCATGGCTAGATGGGATTGCAATATGGACTAGAATCTACCTACTTCTTCATGGAGAACTGATATGAGCCCCTGAAATTGACCCAATCCAATATAAAGGTCTAAGTCAGGGGTGTCAAACTTGCATTGTCATGGCGTCATCACGTATCAGGACTTTTTTCCCCTTCACTAAACTGGGTGGGGCCAGAATGGGATGCATCTCGCCCTCAGACTATATGTTTGACATCCCTGGTCTAAGCTATATTAAATCTAGTTCTTCAAATGTACATTTATTTGTGTATTTTAAGACTTGGATCCTTCAATATCCAGCATTGAAATGCTGTGATTGGTGTCTACATCTACAAGATCAAAATTGTGCAAGCCATGGTGTTCCCTGAGACAGTTTATGGATGCGAAAATTGGACTTTGAAGAAGCAAGATGGGAAAAGTATTGGTTTGAACTTTGGTGTTACAATGCCATAGACAGCCAAGAAAATAAACAAATGAATCATCAAACAGACCCCAAAGCAAACTTTTCACTCAAGAAACAAATGACCAGGATCAAATTATCCTGTTTTGGATGCATTATGCAAAGACTCTCTGGAGGAAGATCCTGGGAAAGGCGGAAGGAAAGGTAAGAAAAAAACATCTAGGAGCAACATGGATAGTCTCAGTTACAAAGGTACAGGAAGATCTGAAGGACCAGGTAACAGTCAGATCATCATGGATAAAACAGTAATAGCACTTATACTTACATACTGCTTTGTAGTGCTTTACAGCCCTCTCTAAGCAGTTTACAGAGTCAGCATATTGCCCCCCAACAATCTGGGTCCTCCTTTTACTGACCTTGGAAGCATGGAAGGCTGAGTCAACCTATTTATGTTGTCACTAAAGTTGACAATGACTTGATGGCAATCAATCAATCAATCAATTGGATGCCTCAACAAGTAATAATAGGATGAATTAGCTTGGGTCACCAGTGACCTAGCTAATGACTAATATTTAAAAAAAGCTAGACAAGGAGATGTTCTTTAAATGAGGGGAAAAAAACAAATATGGTGAAAGCAATCACTTGGCATCTACTTATAATCTTTAACATCTCTTACACTGAGATACTGGTAATTAAGATCAGATTATAAAAGGAAGTGAAGCTTCTTTTTATTGCTGTAATTGTTACCAGTAAAATGAATGACTAATTCATCTTCTATTGGTGTTATCTTTTATACATTTGCTGATCAAAAAACCATATTTAATATTTAACATGAGCATACGCTAAGACCATGGTATATTTATTACAGCAAAGTTGGTTGTTTTTTCTTTTCACAAATAACATGAGTTGAAACATGAGCTGAATCAAAGAATGAGAAGGAAAGGACCATAGCATAAGGATGTAAAATTAATGGCTGTAGCAGAACATATCATGAGTTTGGGAATTCTAGTGTCTGAAAGTCAAAACTCAATCTGCTAGATTTTGTTCCACCTAATTTCTTTTAACGAAGTCTCATTTCATCTTCACCCATTTAACTCTTTCCCCCCCCCAAAAAAAACCCCCTTCTTCACTTGGGAAACAGCCTAAAGTGTCATCTATATCATTGGCTTGATACAATTATTTTAGTTAAAAGTTACTGACATAGAGACATCATCCTCAAAATATGGACTGACATATTAAGTCTTTATCATCGGTCTACCTGAGATACAAATGAAAAAAAAAAGGATCTAAGCAGTAAGGAAATGAATAACAGCACAGGGTATTCGCTAATATATTTCCAAACACAAATTAGCTTTTCAGGTCCCAATAAAGTGTCTATAGAGATTCTTAGTCATCCAGGTCAACTTGGATGAGAAGCGAAACATCTTCAAAGAAAAACAAGAAAGTCCAGTTGCCCCTTAAGAAAAGTACCCTTGGGGGCCCAGTAAAGTGTAGTTTTGTTTTGTAATTTTGTTCCTCTTGCTGTATTCAAAATGCATGTTAGCAAATCTGATTGCCATTTATAAACTTTTAAAAATTATTAAAGAAAATCCTTGACTTACAGCCATTCAAACTACTGTTTGAAGTTAGAACAGCACTGAAAAATGTAACTTATAGCCAGTCCTCGCACTTATGGCAATCACAGCATCCCCCAGTGTCATGTGATCAAAATTAAGGCGCTTGGCAACCAACATGTATTCACAACAGTTGCAACGTCCCAGAGTCATTTGTTCATCATTGGTGACCTTCCCAGCAGGCTTCCAACATGCAATGTCAATGGGGGAAAACAGGTTTGCTTTAATGCCTACGTGATTCATTTAACAACTAAAATGATTTGTTTAGCAACCATGGCAAAAAAAGTTGTAAAATCAGGTTTGACTCACTTAACAACCACCTTACTTAGCAATGGACATTCTGGTCCCAGTTGTGGTCATAAGTTGAGGACTTTCCATATTCTCGAATACACAGAATATGGAGTCCCCCCCCCCATGTTTTAAACAAACATGCAAATATAAGTGCATAAAGTAGAGTATTAAGACATAGAACAGCACTGAAGAAGATGCTTTCGAATAAATCTGCAACTCTTACACTGCAAAAACATATGGACTACACAACTCGATCAGGCAAAGCAATAGACGCAATCTACATAGACTTTGGTAAAGCCTTCGATTCAGTGATACACGATAAACTACTCCTAAAACTAAAATCTTACAGTATCTCTGGTCACTTTCATAAATGGATAGAAGCATTCCTGTCAAACAGACAACAAATGGTCAAAATTGGGAGCATCCTATCAAATTCTGTACCTGTCAACAGTGGTGTCTCCCAAGGCAGTGTTCTAGGACCAACTCTCTTCGTACTCTACATAAATGACCTCTGTGATCATATTAAGAGCAACTGTGTTCTCTTCACTGATGATGTAAAGCTGTTCAATACCACAGACAATACTGTTACCCTTCAAAAAGATCTTGACTATGTATCAGAATGGCCAAACAAATGGCAACTTCAAATCTCAACAAATAAATGCTCTGTCTTACATATTGGCAAAAAAATATATATCAGAAAATAAAATACAAGCTGAATAGTCAAGATCCTGTTGATGATCCAAACTCTGTAAAGGACCTTGGAGTACTCATCTCTAATGATCTAAGTGCTAAAGCCCACTGTAACTAAATAGCCAAAAAGGCATTAAGAGTTGTTAACCTAATCCTACGTAGCTTTTTCTCTGGTAATATTACACTACTAACTAGAGCATACAAAACATTTGCTAGACCAATACTCGAATACAGCTCATCAGTCTGGAACCCACATTATGTATCTGATATTAGCACAGTTGAGAAAGTCCAGAAATATTTCACAAGAAGAGTTCTCCACTCCTCTACTCGTTGTAGAATACCTTATGCCACCAGACTTGAAATTCTAGACCTAGAAAACTTTGAATTACGCCGTCTTCGGTCCGATCTAAGTATAGTATATAAAATTATACATTGCAATGTCCTTCCTGTCAATGAATACTTCAGCTTCAATCATAACAACACAAGAGCAAACAATAGATACAAACTCAAGATTAACTGCACCAAACTTGATTGCAGGAAATACGATTTCAGCAACAGAGTGGCCAATGTCTGGAATACTCTACCTGACTCTGTAGTTTCTTCCCCAAACCCCAAAAACTTTAATCTTAGACTGTCTACTATTGACCTCACCCCTTTCCTAAGAGGTCTGTAGTGCATAAGAGTGCATAAGCGCATCAACGTGCCTACCGTCCCTATCCTATTTTTTCTTTTATTTTTCTTATATGTACCCATTTAATGTATTCATAACTATGTATAAACTTATATCTATTATCTTGTAAGCAATTGACAAATCAAATAAATAAATAAATAAATAAAAATAAAATAAATGAGAACCTTCCATGCATTGGAGTCAGTGGTGGGATCAATTTTTTTTACTACCAGTTCTGTGGGTGTGGCTTGTTGGGTGTGGTGTGGCTTGGTGGGCATGGTTTGGTGGGCATAGCAGGGGAAGGTTACTGCAAAATCTCCATTCCTTCCCCACTCCACTAGCCTGCTTTCCAGCTCTGTTCTCCTGTGCAGGGCAACAAAAGATGACGAACAGCTGGGACTCGGGAAGCAGAGAATATATGGGGGCGGGCCAGTCAGAAGTGGTATTTGCCAGTTCTCTAAACTACTCAAAATTTCCACTACCGGTTCTCCAGAACTGGTCAGAACCTGGAGTAAATGAGAACCTCCTTAAATGAATGAAAGGAAAGCAAATAACCTGGGAAAAAATTAAAACTACTTGTTACAAGAACTACATGTTACATGGAAACCTTTACATGTTATATTTTGAAGTCTTTCTGTTTCCTCTGCAACGTGATGTGTCCTTCACCCAAGATATTTCTTTGCTTCTCTCTGAAGACATTGGCTTCCCTGGGAGAGGATCAAAAAACAGACAGTGGGATGATATTCTGTCATGAGCTAAATCCCACTGGATGTTACATTAGATCAGAGGAAGCCTTGCCACCGCCTCTGTTTCTCCAGAAATTTCTCCCTCGTTGTGAGGAATTTAAATTCCATTAATTTCAACAAGACTTGTTAGAAGATATGTTAAGAGGGAGAAATGGAAAGTTTTATTATATATAATCTTACGATTGTAAGGTTAGAAAGTCTATATCAAAGTCATATATACCGTTGTAAATTTGATAGTTATTGCACAGAGATAAGTGTAACCAGACGACACACTGTTTAATGGAAGATGGAATGCTTATATTAAAAATAAATAAATGTTTTTTAAGAAGACTAATAGAAAAACATTTCGTTGCCTAAGGCTTCAGGTGACCCCGAGAGCTGAATGATAAGGGAGAATTCTCATCTGACTGACAGTCTTCTAAGTTCAGATCTAGTCACATGCATCTATTAGACTTGCATAAGGGATATTTACCCTGCAGGGAGAAAGAAAATACTCTAGCAAGCTGGGACCGCAGACACTAGACTTCTTCCAAAAGTTCAGAAAGTTGGGATTCTTCTTTCCTTCTCCCATTAGTTTTTCTATATTGTTTTAGACCTGCACAAAAGCAATTATCCAAGGTGAACATGTACCTTTTTATATGTTATAGCCACAGCTGTGCACTATGCCTGAAAAACTGTTTTGATTTTCTGTACCTGGCTAACATGTTCAGGGTTGAAAATCGTTTTCCAGTGTGGCAAAAAGAAAAGAAAAGAAAAGGAATATCGGGAGACAGGAGATGATAAGTTTTAGCCAACAATTCCACTAATCACAATAGTTTGTGGGCTGGTCGTCAGAGGCAGAAAGAAGGTGATTTCCCCAGCACAATATGTGAAATGTGTCATTAAGCACAGCATTAAGTAATAGCTGCTTATTTGTTCCTGCAGCCACCAGTGAAGATACAGCAAAGGAAATGGAGGAGCATGTGCATAAAGTCCTTGTTTTTCCCACCAGGCACTGCAGAATAGCAATTGTCCATTCACGACATATAGCAAATAGCCTGCATTTGGGAACTAATATTTTGCCATCTCTCAGCTAGTCCTGATGAATTCAAGCGCGGATAACTGTTTCGCCCCTAAGTAAGCCTTCGAAGTGCATTCTCAGGGTGAACCTCGGCAATGCTTCTGGTCTCTCCCCTCCCCCACCTACCCCCCTCCCCCCCCCCCGTTTACAGAAGCAATTCTAGTCTGAAAACAAGGCACCTTAAAAAAAAAACACGCACACAAGTATTTTCCCTTCCCACCACCACCAAGCGCGCACACGTTATTCAATTCTTGCAGACGTTATAACCTGCAATCTTTTAATTAAAACGCGCGCGCACACACCAAATCCGTCCCTGGCTACCGGGGCGAGCTTTTAAACACGCGTCTCTCCGTGCGAGTCGCTCTTTCCAAATGCACGCCGGGTGCCCGAAACAATGTGGGCTCTGTTTTCAACCACAGCTCGGGTTCCTGCGGCACACGCAGGTCATTTCAATGCTGCAACAGTCGTCCCAAGTTAAGGCTACAGGCTGCCCTTTGAGGATGGCCAGTCCTGAGAGGCGCTGCCTCACTTTCTTCTCCGGGCTCTCTCTCTCGCGCGCGCTTGTCGCCCCCTCCCACGCCAGCCAGCTCTCAAGCTATTCGCGCTGAGGTGAAATATTAACAGGACCGCCGGCCCCATCTTCGGGGAAGTGTAAAGAACGTTTGTAACTTTTCCCCCCGCCCCTCCCCTGAAAACCGAAACCACAAGAACCCCGATGCTCCAGACGCAACCCCTTACACGATTCTTCCGAATTAAGAAGCGACTTATCGCGTCCAACCCCTCTAATCCCTTCTAGGGACTCTTCACTTTAAACATTACTGGAGGAAACTGGCCGGTGAAGGTGGGGGGTTGGTGGAGAAAAGGAGCACCTTCCGTTCATTTTTCCCCCCTCACGCAATTCGTACAAGTTTCCAGGATTCCTCTCCTCTGGCTACTCGCACGGACGTTGACAGGAATGAAAGAACGGAGGGAGGGAGAGGGAGAAGAGGCGGAAGAAGGGAGAGTGGGAGAAAAGGAAGGAGGGAGGGAGGAAGATAGGGAGGGAGGGAGAGAAGGAAAGAAAGAGGAAGGAAGAGAGGAGGGTAGGAGGGAGGGAGGGAGAGAAGGAAGGAGGAAGGGAGGGAGGAGGATAGGAGGAAGGAAAGGAGGGAGAGAAGGAAAGAAGGAGGAAGGAAGGGAGGAGGATAGGAAGGGAGGGAGGGAGAGAAGGAAGGAGAAAGGAAGGAGGATAGGAGGAAGGAAAGGAGGGAGAGAAGGAAAGGAGGAGGAGGGAGGGAGGAAAGAAGGAGGAAGGAAGGGAGGAGGATAGGGAGGGAGGGAGGGAGAGAAGGAAGGAGAAAGGAAGGAGGAGAGGAGGAAGGAAGGGAGGGAGAGAAGGAAAGGAGGAGGAGGGAGGGAGGAAAGAAGGAGGAAGGGAGGGAGGAGGAAAGGAGGGAGGGAGAGAAGGAAGGAGAAAGGAAGGAGGATAGGAGGAAGGAAAGGAGGGAGAGAAGGAAAGGAGGAGGAGGGAGGGAGGAAAGAAGGAGGAAGGGAGGGAGGAGGATAGGAGGAAGGGAGGGAGGGAGAGAAGGAAGGAGGGAGGAGGAAGGGAGTGAGGTAGAGAAGGAAGGAGGAAGGAAGGAGGAAAGGAGGAAGGAAGGGAGGGAGAGAAAGAAAGAGGGAGGAGGGAGGAAAGAAAGAAAGAAAGAAAGAAAGAAAGCTGTTTTACAGCAAAGCCCCGCCAAGTGTTTTCTTCCAAATACCATTGTAAGTTCGTTCAGTTAACTTTGCGCAACTGCAGTGGTCGTCCCCCGTCCCAGTCCCCCCCCCGTCCGTCCCCCCGTCCCCCGCAGAAGGCGAGCCCGACTGTGCCGCCTCCTCGGCTCGCGAGGTACGTACCTCAACCATTAAACAAGACATTTAACCATAGTGGCAGTTCGGTGACCTCTGAATGCCGCGAAAACTGGAAGCGGCGCAGCTTGTTCATGAAGCCTCGACCTGCACGATCCCGAAGCTCGCATCCAGTCTCAGGCAGAGCATTCGGGGAGACGCGCCAAGGGACGGCGGAAGGTGCACATTGGCCCGGAGAAGGGCAAGGAGGGAGGAGGGGCGGGGGGAGAAAGTGCCCGAGCGGGACGCACGAGGAACAGACCGCAGCCGGAGCAACAGAGAGCCACGCTTGCTGGCCGGGCGAGAGCGGGAGAAGAGCTCCGCGGGGCTTGGCGCAGTCTCGGGTTGGCTAAGCTGCGAAGGCCGAGCCGTGCCTGGCTGGGAGGTGCTGTCAACTGCCACAGGCACAGCGCGGCCGGCCAATCAGCGGCAGCGAAGCCTCCTCTGTTTATGTTTCCTCGTTGGAAGAGTGACGTCAAAGGGGTTTAGTTTTTCCTCTGCATGTGCTATTAATTTTAAAGGACTACTATGGGAAGAATGCGGCGGCCGTGATTTCGGCAGGCGAGCTACCGCTCTACCCGATATAGAAACTGGATCCTTCGTTATTAGTATTAATGTCGTTATTATCATCATCGTCGTCGTCGTCCCAAAAAGAGGCAACTGGACTTTCTGGCTTTTCTCTGAAGACGTTTCGCTTCTTATCTGAAGCAGAAGCAGCTTCTTGGACGAGAAGTGAAATGTCTTCAAAGAAAGTCCAGTTGCCTCTTGAAAAAGCACCTTTGGGACAACCATGACCTGGCCGACTGAGAATCTCCAAAGACGACATCCTACTCTTCCTCTTCCTCCTCCTCTTCCACCTCTTCCTCTTCCACCTCTTCCTCCTCCTCCTTATCTATTGCTATTGCATAGACCGAAGTTGCCAGAAAGATCAAGATCCCAACATGCATGTTGCAGAGGCTCAATCAAAATTTGGAAGGAGTTTCAGAGGAAAATCAGGATTTGTTCCCACAGGTTCTATCTCACCTTGTTTTATGTACTTCTGCTTCCCAGATGTTGTTGTGGGATATCAGTCGCCTCTTGAAAGTACTATCCCAGTACTGTCCCTTTAACTTGAAACAACAGGTTATACCTTTATTTATTTATTTATTTAAAGCCTGTTATATCAGCCTAGAGGGCATTGGGTGGTCTCAAAAAGCTAAGCAGATTCAATATTAATTCAATGGAAGACTAAAAAATAGGGTAGTGGGGAGAGAAACCCCAGATGGCAATGCAAATCTTCCTACTATTGCAAGGAGGGATTTGTCCTTACCAGGATTTGTGGCTTTATTTCAGTAGAAAATGTTTTCACATTACAAATTGGGAAAGGGGAATCATTGCACTTACTGTTAATAAGACAAGGAAAGTGCTTCAAGAAGAAGAAATGGGGGAAAAACATAATAGGAATGGTTAGACAGCAACATGATTAGCTCTATTCAGCTCTGATGACACTATAATCCTTCCCTGCTTGGTGTTATTTTCTTCTGCTTTTGAAGGAGAAGTTATGTTGAATCGGCTTCTTGTTTATCTGTTCATCAAATGTTTAATCCACATTTGAAAACATGACATCTCCACTGATTTCAGCTGAACTCCAGACGACTTCACAAATGCAACTATCTAGTTTTTGCAGCACAATACAGAAATGGATTGCATTGCCTTCTTGAATTTTATCTGATTTCATGTCATTTTATTTCCAGTTTGACCAGCCCAGGAATGTTCTCCCTCTTTAATACTAATCAAGTTCAGTGCAGTCCTAGCTGTTGACGTTTCATGACCCAACTAGGTAACATCATCAATGCTAGAGAAAAGGGCTTCCCTATATATAAAGGTAGTTGTTTGAGAACATTATTCAACATTAGACAAGCACAAACTCACTACAGCAACCATGGGACAGTAGAAAAAGGAAAGTCTGCCTATGTAATATCTTCCAATAAAACAAATATTCAAGCAACTTTATCAGAAGGGACCCGATCATTCAACATACTATAACACAACCAACATAGGCTGTGAAAAAAATAATAGTGCCATGCCCGAAATACATATCAGAAACAACCAATAGCCTATTACAAACACATGGCATCACCATTCCATACCAACCAGCATAGCCCTCCAAAATATCTTAAGTAAAGCAAGGCCCAGGAAGAAAAAAGAGGACTCATCTACAAGATACAATGTAAGGTCTATAGCAACCACTATGTAGGACAAATAGGCAGAAGACTAGCAGAGTGCATCCATGCACACCAACTAGCAGTCAGAAGATACAATGAAAACCCCTTAACCTTAAAACACATGGACAGATTCAACCATAGTTTCAGTTGGGAAAGTGGTAGCTTCCTTGACAAGCCTAAGCCAAAAATGCTAGGGAATTCTTGGAAGTTTGGTATACAGGCAAATCAGCCAACAGTAAACACATAGAAATACATTTACACATTTACACACCATTAAAAAGAGATGACAAGAAAAGACAACAAAAAGCTAAAAAAAAAAAAAAATAGAGACAAAGGAAGTAAAAAGATCACATCGTGTCCAGCAGGAACACCTAGATAAGCAGGGATTAACACCAGAAAGATAATCAAACAGAAAACAATACCCTAATCAAGGAACTACCAAGAGGAAAGCCACAACCCCACCGACACTGGCAGAGCAAATTACTGTAAGAATGGACTAAACTCCATATTCACTGGCTCTAAAGACGTTATTAGGTAATCAAACATCTGCAAAAGAAAAGAAAAAAGAACCAACCTCAGAAAGCACCAAGGACTCCTTAGTTCAATCCTGAGCTACATATATTCTCCATGTTTAGTGTTAAAAATAATCTCTTAAAAGGAACAATTACTTAAAAATGTATTCATCTCAATCAAAATCATCATCAAAACTGTATACTTTTTCCTCTCCTCATGGCAAGTTTTTTTTTTAGCTGCGAGTCTTATGGCAAAAGTCAACAAAAAGTTTATTCCATTTGAATTTCTGTGACTTTCTTCTTGGAGTTTAAGCAGTGATGTTTGACTAACCTAATGGTGGAGACTGTTCAACTGGACTGGTTCTCATGCTAAGTAAATCAGCTCCTTCTTGGCTTCAATGGCTTTTAAAAGATTTTGAGTGCAGCTACTCTTGTTATATCTTTGCATCTCTGAAGACGGTTTTAACCTCAGCATCTGTGGATAACCAATTAATTTGATAACTTAGGTCAGGGTTGTCAAACTCAATTTATTTGAGAGCTACATCAGGGTTGTGTTTGATTTCAGGGCTGGGGGGCTGGGGTGGGCGTGGCCTGCTCGACATCACTGTGCCAGCAAAAACGGAGCTCAGGAGCCCTTTTCCACTGGCAGAGACCCGCGGGTTAGTCCTTCGCTGTTTCCAGGTCAGTCCGGCAAGCCAGTTCTAAGCACCCCATGTGCCAGATTCGGCCCACAGGCCTTGAGCTGGACACCCCTGGCTTAGGTGGTGACCACATGAACAACCTAGATTAGCTCCCACACATCTAGATTATGGAGATTTGACACTGTCATACTGCATCTTTAATCGTTAAAACTTATATGATTCCTTATTGTATGGCTACACCTAGCATTCCTTCTAGGACTATTACTAGTAACTCACTTGTCCTGTATTCAGACCACACAGATTCCTTCTCATTGTTGAGAATTTGCTATGAATTACTGATATCGTAAGTTGCTGTCTCAACCAAATGATGGAGACAATGTATTTGTAAAACAACTCAATTGCCACACATCAGAATGCAGGTTTATAAGTGGGTTTTTTTTAAGCTAGAATTCTGAGAAGAAACTTGGAAATTTAGAAGTTGAAGAAATACTTTAAAAATGTATTCTTCAATTCTTCAGCAAGTTTACTAGCACCAACAATAAGAAAAAAAATATGCAGCTATTCTATCTTTCCTTCCTTAATGGATGAAAATTAAAAGGAGAAACAAAATGATGGGAAAATAATGAGGTTTTTTTTTAAAAAAAAAAAAGTATATCCACATCTGGTTCTCTTAATAAAATTTTATGATGATTAATCCCTTGATGAGATGAAACACTTTGCATCAAGAAGCACTGCAGTAAATGTTTAAGAGGGTTTATAGTAAAAATGATATTTGGGGATGTGTTTTCACAAATGATAACTGATTTTGTTCAAAATAAAAGCTGCCTCATAGCTGTCCAAATCTACTCCAAAAGGTTGTCTGACTTTCTGGAGCAGACTGTATGGATTTGTTGGAGGAGATGAGAGAGGGAAAAGGAATTGTTTTTGCATGAATGAAATCCACTTACATAAAACTAACTTCTCCATGAATAACATCTTTTAAGATAATTCAAATCGGTATTAGACATATTTTTAAAACAGCATAGAATAAAACAGTGAGGTTTTAAAAGTGCATTTGAAAATTACCCTGTGATAAGATGACCGGCCAATATTTTTGATAAATACATTTTAAAAATTGCATTTTAGCACAAATTAATCTCATATACTCATCTCCCTGCCCCCCCCCCTGCAAAAAAATACAATGACTGACCTTATATTGTGATGGATTCAATGTACAATGACTTAGTTGTGCTCATGTCTTTGCATAGGTAAAAAGTAGCATCTTTATCAAAACTAGCATCTCAGTAGCAATTTTTACATATCCAAATACATGCCTCGAGATCTATGAACTCATATGAAAGTCAGCATGCATGTATCCACCAATCATAAACTATGAAAAAGGGGAAATATAACTGATGTACCCGAGTCTCCTTCATATATGACTAACATGGTTGGATGACGGTTTGCATGATATCTGCTGATGATGTTACTTAAACATTGCAATACACCCACCAATGTGATAATAGCAAAGAAGATTACAACAATGTGATTGGGCAAAGGAAGGCTTAGAAAGTACTAGAAAGTCTGATAGCTGCACACAAGTCTTGCAGTTTAATGCTCAGAGCCATAATAAATTGTCATGGTAAACAAGCGCTAAGTTGGAAGTAGACAGTGACCTTAGGTTTGTTTTTCAGAAGCAAAGGTGATATTTAAAGGAGCTCAGTGAAGTGTTGTGATGACACTGGAGGGGTGAAGAGGCATAACAAATTCCCTTGAAATCTTTAGCTTGAAGGCCTTAAGAAACTCCTGACTAAATGTTCTACCAGCTCAGTAAAACCTCAGATCACATGGCCTCCCAAGGAAATAATAAAGCTTCTCAGCTATTGAAATATTTTTTGGGAGAAAAAGCTTCCAAAATAATGTTCAATCAGCCTTTCAAATTGGAAGCATTATTTCTAATTGGATGTGCTGGATTAAAAAATGTAGCACCTAATGCATTCTGCAGCTGAGTGTAATGTTAAAGAAAATTTCTGAAATGGCAAAGAATTGTCCATAATAATACGGTAAAAAGATACATCTGCTATTAAGGATAATCTGATATAATAACGAAAGCGCAGCTTCTTTGCACCTAATATTAATTCAGACACAGCTTCAAGACTTCAGAATTTTTTTTTATTTGCCTTTGTGAGCATCTTTAGAGTACGTTGTTCAGCTCCCACATTTAATTTTAGCTGCCTTCCAAAACCCGATGCTCTCCAGATATATTGAGTTACATTAGCTTAGGGTGATGTATCAATTGGGATGGATTACACTATTGATGAGTGCTTCTCCCACCTGAAGGAGATGGCACCTCTTTAGCACCCACTACTCTAAGCAAGTATGGAAACTGAGCACACTAGAGATTTCCCATCTGGTATAGAAAAGGGAGGTAAGTGTAGGAGATAATCAGACTGAGCTTGAGGAAGGAGTCAAATACATCATCAGTCATGAGTCTTTCATGTCAACAGGAGATCTAAGTCCAGCCAATCTAGAATTCCTTCTACTCTTAGTCCTGCTAATTTCTCTTGGTCATTTGTAGTCCTGTAGTGTCCTGTAAAGAGCTTAAGCTCGCAATAAATCTTTATACTCATTTGAACTGTCTGGATCTGATGATTTTCCTGGCACTTGACATTAAGCAATCAAAAATCCATCAGGATATGTTTGTTTTTTTTCATAACATTTTTATCTGAACATTTCAATATCCTAACACAGGAGGCAGTACTTAGGATGAATCAGTAGGAACTCGAAACACCCAGAAATATTATTACACATGTCTTCTTGCCCCAAAAGATGCTGATCGGATGTATGTGCTACAACTTCCAGGCCTCCAGAGGAATATGGGGGCTGTAGTCCAACAATCCAAAAGCTCAGTCATTCCCTCCTGTTTTTCAAGTGAGGAGATACCAATATTTTTTTGAGTCAGCCTCTAACAATTTGCAAAAGCAAAATTCACCCCACATGGCCACAAAAGTTGCTCTCTTCTGGCATACATAGAGTATTGTGGAGCTATTATGGAATGTTGACTGGGACTGTGGATGAGAAGAAATCTTGGATCCCAGAAATACTTTTGAACAAGGGGTTCAAAGCTGTGGGCTGAAGGCTCTCAAAGAGAGCCTGGCTTTCTTAAAGAGGCAAGTCTGCATATGGAATACTTCCAATGCATGCCCTCTTTCTGGACTTTTGCTTCCTTCCTCTCAAAAAGCAAGGCTGCATTATGGCTGTCATCCTATTCTTTGCCTTTCCCAGAAACAATAAGCTAAAGAAACGTTGAGTTATATTGCTTCACTTCATTTATACACTTGAAAGGCAACTGTCTTACCTTATGATAGAAAGTCACATGGAGGATTTCCTAAACCAGCCTTTCCTGCGCCTCCGTTTCATCTCCTCTCTCCTCCCCACCCCTGTTTGGTCTGCTGGCTCTATCTTCCTGCTGTTATTGGAGAAGGTGCTGAACAACTCCAGATAGCTACTAGGCTTAGGTTGTGGTTGCCTTCTGGCCAGAGCTATAAAATATCATTATCCAGTATGTCCAAACCGGAAACAATTACCAGTTGGTAATTTTTGTTAACTGCAAGGCTTCCCATCACTTCTTGACATAGGGTTGTTGTTGTTGTTTTTAATTCTGTGCAACAGAAACGGTCCTGTTGGAATCAGAATGAAAGAATTCTAGACAGAGTGCTGGCAAAATGAGGAACATATTTATTATAAAAGCTGAGCTCATAAGCGATGCATTTCATTAAATGCAGGGCTATGCTAAACATGTTCTCATTGAACTCCTATTATTGGAAATCCTATGACCCTTATTGTGTATCATCACGCTGCATATGCCTCCTAATTGGTGATAGGAAAGCAATGACGTGTTGGCTTGCAAAGAACAGATTCTGGATTAGGGATCTCAGCTTGCATACAATAAGGGTTTGACTGCATTTGTAACATACTGTTTGGATTTTTTTCCAAATTGACCGATTTTGTGTCCTTATCATTATCAAGGAATGCTTCATCTGGCATGAGGGTATGATTGAGGATGCTAACTAGTCTTACCATCCCTGTCTTACTAAAAAGTATTAACTGAAAACCTTGATTGACCAAAGGCATAATGGGTGGTATCATCAATGTGCTGATATAGTGATTGTGTGCCTGTAATACATTCATTTTTTAACTTTCCATATTTTATGCAAAGAATATTTTAATACTATTTTTAGCTTTTAAAAATACAGCTTGTATTTTACCTGTCCTTTGCTGGTCTATGACTGTAATAAAAGATTGGATTGATACAGACCATTTTTTGTGGCTATCAAGATGTTATTTAAGTTGGGTACAAAGAGCTATAACAGGATCTTCCAGTGATAAAATAAAGGTGATGAGTTTCAGATAATACTGAGATGCTGGATGACGTATTTTAGAGAATTGAAATGAATGCTATAAATATTCATATCCAAGGAAAAATGATGGGAAGGGAATCATAAATGTTGTGAGAATATTGTAAAATGATAAAACTGCAGATGCAAACATTATAACTAAAGGGAATGTTAAAAATATGGATAGGGTTTGCTGTGTGACTTACTTAACATGTATATGAACACTGTCTAGAGGTCTGATGTTTTGATAAATGTGGTCATTTTTCTCTTTATGAAGAGAAAAGGTAGCAAGAGTGAATGCAAAAAGTACGTACAAAGGAATTAATAAAAGCATACCAGAGAACTCTTTGGCAGAATACGGATTGAAACTGCACAACCAATGACACTGAGCTTAAACTCAATGTAGAATGAACTGTAACTTTATGCCTGGCAGAATGTATGGATTCAAAACCAGTTTTTCAGGTTATTAAGAAATGTATGAATGTGAGCAAGAAAGCTTACTCAGAGGTGGTATTCAGTAGGTTCTGACCAGTTCTGGAGAACCGGTAGTGTTATGAACTAATAAAGGCGTTTAATAAAGTTTTAACAACCTTAGGTAAAAAGCAGGGTTCTAATCCTGCACTTCTGATTGGCCGATAATAGCGACATCAGATTGGTCCTTTCTGAGAAATCTGATTGGCTGTTAACGGGCCAACTCTCATTGCTTTAAGGGTTTAACACTTCCATGTCTCATTGGTTCAAGGGTTTAACACTTCCATAAAAGGGCTACTGCTGCCCTAGGTGATTGCTCTGTTCAGTATGCTTAATAAAGAGTTGAAGTTCACTGTTCACTGCCTCGTCTTCGCTCCTTGCACCCAGGCACAGAACTTAACACTGGCGACGAGGGTGGGATGCGGAGACATCTGAGCTGATTGAACACTCACGGAGCACCAAACAGAGCACGTGGCTGAAGGCACATCGACAACGGAAAACATGTCCGGTGGCGCCATACCACCCGCTCCATTTGACCCAGCACAAGAAGACTGGGACTCGTACATGGACCGGTTCCAGATGTTTCTGGAGACCAACAACTTGAAAGACGCAACTACGGGGAAAAAGTGAGCAGTGTTCCTGACCCATTGTGGGCCTGCTGTCTTTAAGATGGCCAAGGCACTAGCGAAACTGACTGAGATGAAATTCATTGACTGGGACGTCCTCGCGCCTCTTCTATGGGCCCATTATGCACCCACCGTACCAACGCTTGTCCGAAGACATGAGTTTTATCAGAGGGACCAACGGAAAGGAGAGAGCATCGCAGATTTCATCTTGGACCTCCGGAACCTGGGAGGCCTCTGTGGGTTTGCAGACCTCCAAGAAGCTCTGAGAGACCAAATTGTTCTGGAATTAGATGACCAGATGGCGCAGAGCAAGATCATGGCCAAAGGGGACATCGATCTTGCTGATGTCATCAAAGAAACTACTGCAGCAGAAGCAACCAGGAAGTCGGCCGCCCGAATGCGCCACACCAACGCACCGCTCCGTCAACTCACCAACAATACCTCACCTCGCCTAGAGAGGCACACAACAGCGGCCCACCACGAGGACCTCGAATCTCCATCAGAAAGTGATGATGAAGAGGTCAACCGGCTCCGGTCCGAACACGACCAACGCAACCCGCGGAATCGAAGACTACCGCACCAATGTACGGGTTGTGGGGCAAACCACCCACGATCAGATTGCAAATTCCTCGATGCGCTTTGCCATTCCTGTGGGAAAAGAGGCCACATCGGGAAGGTTTGTAGAAGCAAGCGAGGATCCAGCCCAATTCGGAGAGAAAACAACTACCGCCAGACCACAGGGAATCGTCCTGTGAGTCGAGAACACTTGAACCACCAATGGAACAACCACTCCTACAAAAATAAAACACTTGCCACTTCAACGAGATGGGAAGAGGCACACCAAACCATTACCATCGGTCACGCTTCATCGTTAGATGCAAAGAAGATCCAAGTGAGGGTCGCCATCGAGAACCAATCTTGTGTGATGGAAGTCGACTCAGGATTGTCTCTCTCGATGGTTTCCTGGAAGACCCTTAAACAGTTAATCCCTGCCGTCCGGCGTCAAGACCTCAGAGCCCAAAGAATTATACTCAAGGATGACCAGGGGAACCGAATTCTGGTCATTGGCTCCAGCCAAGTCCAAGTATCGTTCAAAAATTGTACTGCGTCGTTACCGCTGACCGTCGTCGATCGCGACCGGCCTAGTTTGTTAGGCCTTCAATGGTTCGCCCCACTCGGGATCGAGGTAGCCGGCATTCACCAAACCAGCAGCGACGACTGGGAGGAGGCCCTCGTCCAAGAATTCCAGGATGTCTTTGCAGACAAACTAGGCGAGTACAAGGGGACCCCGATATCATTTAACCTTAACCCTGAAGTAGCCCCTATCCACCTTAAGCCTCATTGGGTACCTTTTGCCCTAAAACCAAAGATCGACGAGCAGCTCGATAAATTAATAGCCCAGGGTGTTTTAGAACCAACTGACCACGCCCGTTGGGAAACCCCAATCGTAACACCCATCAAACCGGATGGATCATTAAGGATTTGTGGGGACTACTGGGCCACCCTCAATCACGCCCTGCAACAGAACGCTTACCCAGTGCCGGTGGTTCAACACCTTCTCCATTCCCTGGGGGGCGGAAAAGTCTTTGCTAAATTGGATTTAGCACAGGCGTACCAACAACTGCCTGTAAATAAAAAAACTGCGGAAGCACAGACGATCGTTATGCACCGAGGCACTTTTAAATGCAACCGACTCCAATTCGGAGTGAGCGTGGCCCCAGGGATTTTTCAAAGTCTGATGGAGAGACTTTTGCAAGGGATCAAGGGGGTTGTGCCATATTTTGACGATGTTTTAATTGCAGCCCCGAATAGAGAAATACTAGAGAGGCATCTTAGAATGGTTCTCCAGAAATTTAAAGACTCCGGCCTAAAGGTTAAAAAATATAAATGTGAACTGTGTACAGAGAAAGTAGAGTTCCTGGGGTACCTAGTCGATAAGCAAAGCATTCACCCCACTAATAGCAAACTAAGAGCGATCAAAAATGCCCCAAGACCCAAGAATAAGACAGACCTCCAAGCTTTCCTGGGGCTCATTAACTTTTACAACATCTTCTTGCCCCAGAAGGTGACCGTAGCTGAGTCCTTAGATAGACTTCTCAACAAAAAAGCCACCTGGGTATGGGGACACCGAGAGGAGCACGCATTCCGACAAGTGAAAAACTTACTAACCTCAGATGCTGTTTTAATGCAGTATAACGAGACTTTGCCTTTAACCATTACATATGACGCATCACCGTTTGAAGTAGGGGCCATTTTAAGTCATGTGTTACCAAATGGTAGAGAGGCCCCTATTGCCTATTTTTCAAGGACCTTATCAAGAGCTGAACGCAACTATAGCCAAATTGACAAAGAGGCTCTTGCTGTTGTATCTGCTGTGAAATGGTTTCATGAATTTGTGTATGGACGAGCTTTTACTATTATTACCAATCACAAGCCTTTGCTGGGGATTATAGTGGGAGACAAGCCAACCCCCTATATATTGTCACCTAGAATGACTCATTGGTTGGAGTTCTTAGCTGCGTACAATTATAAATTGCAACACCGCCCGGGGAAAGCCATTCCCCACGCTGATGCATTGAGCCGTGCCCCACTTCCAGATACCATCAATGACCCAGTTCCAACCCTCACAACACTCCAGATTGAAACCCTACATTCACCGCCGCTAACAACCAGAGACATCGCTATCGCAATGAAACGAGATCCTGTCCTGGCGCTAGTTCTCAGCTGGGTCGAACGAGGATGGCCAGTCGAACAAACTCCTGACGACTTCACCCCTTTCAGAAACTGGCAAACAGAACTTTTCTCACAAAAAGGCTGCATCCTATGGGGAGACAGAGTCGTCGTCCCAGAGCAGTTACAACAAGCAGTTTTGAAAGCATTGCATGACGGTTACCCCGGCATCGTGCGTATGAAAGCGCTTGCACGAAGCTACGTGTGGTGGCCAGGCATCGATAAGCAGATCGAAGCCTGGGTGAAGACTTGTCTAAAGTGCCAAGAAGTGAGCAGTGCCCCACCTAGAGCAACTCCAACAGAGTGGGAAACCCCCCGGGGGCCGTGGTCCCGCATACACATTGACTTTGCGGGACCTACTAAGGGACATACGTTCCTCCTAACAGTGGATGCCTATTCCAACTGGCTCGAAATCCACAAGATGAAGACTACTACAACCGATTCAGTCATCCGCAAATTAGATAAACTATTCGCAACACATGGACTGCCAGACGTTTTAGTCTCCGATAACGGACCCCAGTTCACGGCCCTGGTGTTTGAACAATACTTAGCAGACCGGGGCATCCGCCATGCGCTAACCTCGCCGGCACACCCTGTGGCCAATGGAAGGGCCAAGCGCATGGTCCAATTTCTTAAAAAAAACTCTCCACAAGATGGACCATGGGGACATTGACGACAAACTGAACAGAATACTCCTATTGCAACACATCACCCCACACAGCGTAACCAACAAAACGCCAGCTGAACTGTTGATGGGACGCAGGCTTCGCTCCTACTTCGACCATCTCCACCCGGCCTACGCACCAGAGAAACCCTGTGGATCTAGCAGAAAGTGCCGCGAATTCAAGGAAGGCGACTTAGTCTTCGCTAAAAATCTTTCCGGCGAACCATTGTGGGTCGAAGCAACCGTAACCCAAGCCACCGGGCCCAGATCATACCGCGTACAAACAAGGGATGGGAAAATATGGAAACGCCATATAGATCAGCTTCGCTTTAGGTTGCAACCCAGTTCCCACGACTCCTGTGACCCTCAACTGAGGGGGGAGGGGATATCGAGGGAACCGAATTCGAGATGCTGGATGACGAAATCAAAGGAAGTCAGCAGCCCGGCGCGTTACCTGAAGAAGAATCAGGAAAGGGGGTTACCTCGCCACAGAGAAATACCTCAACGGAGGCGAGCCTGCAGAGACCGGAGGACAACAACGACAGAATCAGCGGCGCTGAGTCGTCCTGTGAGGATGTGGAACCACCTGTACCAGAGAAATCAAAAAACGTTCCACCGAAATCGGACTACAGACAGGAACTGGTGGGACAGCGCAAATCTAATAGACAGTTGAAACAACCTGCATATCTACGGGATTACGTCACCGCACCCCTCAAACGGAACCTAGGGGGAAGGGGTGTTATGAACTAATAAAGGCGTTTAATAAAGTTTTAACAACCTTAGGTAAAAAGCAGGGTTCTAATCCTGCACTTCTGATTGGCCGATAATAGCGACATTGGATTGTTCCTTTCTGGGAAATCTGACTGGCTGTTAACAGGCCAACTCTCATTGGTTCAAGGGTTTGACACTTCCATGTTTTTTATTGGCTAATAGGACAGCAGCCAACCCTATAAAAGGGCTGCTGCTGCCCTAGGTGATTGCTCTGTTCTGTATGCTTAATAAAGAGTTGAAGTTCACTGTTCACTGCCTCATCTCTGCTCCTTGCACCCATGCGCAGAACTTAACAGGTAGCAGAAATTTTGAGTAGTTCAGAGAACCGGCAAATACCATCTCTGACTGGCCCCTGCATCTAGTCTCTGCCTCCCAAGTCTCTGCCTGCATCTAGTCTCTGCCTGCATCTAGTTTCTGCCTTCCAGCTGATCGGCTGAGTCTTCTTTTGTTGCCCTGCACAGGGGAATGGAGTTGGAAATCAGGTTAGTGGGGTGGGGAGGGAATGGGAATTTTGCAGTAACCTTCCCCCAGGAATGGGGAGGGAATGGAGATTTTACAGTATCCTACCCCTGGAGCGGGATGGGAACGGGGATTTTGCAGTATCCTTCCCCTGCTACACCCACCAAGCCATGCCCACCAAGCCATGCCCACAGAACCGGTAGTAAAAAAATTTGAATCCCACCACTGAGCTTACTGTGTATTTGCTGAATTAAAAAACATTTATGCTAAGGTTGATAAGCTTGATATAGGAAATGTTTCACATGAATGTGGACTTGAAGGTTAGACCCTGATGTGATAAGAGTTGTATATGATTAAACAAAGCATGTAAGAGAATAAACGGAATGCTTAGTGAATAGAATAGAATAGAATAGAATAGAATAGAATAGAATAGAATAGAATAGAATAGAATAGAATAGAATTTTTTATTGACTAAGTGTGATTAGACACACAAGGAATTTGTCTCCAGTGCATAAGCTCTCAGTGCACATACAACAGTAGTAATAAATCATTATCATAGTCATTGTAAAAATACATTCATCATAAAACATTAGATACAACACTTAGTGATAATCATGGGTATTAAATAAGCAATCAACATACAGGATACTAATTAAACAATTTAAAATATAAGATAGAAGCAACAAGTTATAGTCATAAGAAGATAAGGTGATAGGTAATAGGAAAGATGGGAATAATGATGGCAATGCTGCCTTTCTTCATAGTTTTAATAGTGCAATGCTGAATATAGGGATAAATAAGATTGTGTGATGTCCCCTTGACATTTGTAAGCAAATGTATAACAATGCTGTAATTATATTGGGAGATCTGCCATTGGAATGCTGATAAGAGTATTTTTATATGAAGGCAGTGATGTATTGTTGGGTGAGAATGGCTGTGATAGTGGTATGGAGTACTCATATGGATTATAAGACATGTGGAGCTGAAACGTTATGAAATATCACGATAGTTAATGGTCAAAGTGGCCAGGAAAAATAATATGAATAATTGCAAGTCATAGCATAAGTGAAGAAATCCAAGACCAAATAGATGTATTTGTATATTTAATGGAACTATGGGTGGAAAAAAAATGAAGACATGCAAATGCTAGTAAAATAGTAGTAATAGCATGTAAGTACATTGCAAGGATTGAGTGTTGGTCAAAAAGGTGAAAAAGATAGCATGGTTACAGGTAGAGTTGGTAATGTCACAGGAACTTAGAAGTTGAATGCATCAGGACTGAGGTGTTTAAGAAGTTTGTCTGTGGTCGAACAAGAAGAGATCAGGCAATGAATGAATGGATTCACGAAACAAATGTGGATTGAATACAAAGTGTTCAAAAGAAGTTTCTTGAGGCACTTTGTTTAAATAGCATAGCATAGAATATTCTTTATTGGCCAAGTGTGATTAGACACACAAGGAATTGGTCTCCGGTGCATAAGCTCTTAGTATACATACAAGCAACAAAGTTATGCATCATGCTCATAAGATACAATCATAAGTCATGCTCATAGGATACAATTATAAATCATGCTCATAAGATACACTCATAAATCATAAGATTCAACCAACAAAGTGATAGTCATAAGATACCAATAGTAGTAGCTAAGAGGGAAGATGAGAAGAATACACTCCTACTACATGGTTAGATATCATAAGACAGTGCTGTGGAAATTACGAGTTTAGTGGACTGATGGCATGGTGCGGCTGTCTTTGTGCCTAGTAGGCAGGATTGAATTAGGATTGAATCACAGATAAATATATGAAGGAAGAATGAATAGACTGAGAAGAAGGGAAAGACCCAAGACCTATATTTGATGAGATCCTCCAAAATAGAGAATTTGAAAGAACAAGAAGCAGTGTATGAAGTGATATATGGATGGTGTAGAAATGTGGGAGGGAGGAGGAATACGGGAATTGACAAGATAAAAGGAAGGGAGAAATATACTGAATTATGCTTGTTTTAACTAGCTTTAGCAATGTTTATTTTTATCTCATGCCTTATATTTCTTTAGCATCCTATTTCTGCTTTGTTGTGTATGCTTTGTGTAATATTGCTTGCCACTAAGGAAAGAGCATGATGTGTATGTATGTATGTATGTTGCTATATGAACATAGTAATAATATCATGATTCTGGAAGGCAAATGAGTGTTGTTCCAGAAATAAAAGCTTTATTAATACCTGCCAGAATTCCAGAGCAACCAATGGACTCTCCTTACTCCTGCAAAAATAATACAGCAGCATCTTTTACATGTCAGAAAGGTTGTACAGTGTAAGTAGTAACGGTTTTAGGTTTTGTTTTGTTTTTAATCCTGGGGTGAGGAAATGAAATTTTCCCAATCCTCTTCCAAGCTTAATTCCGCTGTAGGAGGGATGAGTCCTAAAATAATTACCACATAATCACTGTAATATAAACAAGCAGAAGCTCCAGTTGTGATGACGATGCAGAACTAGAAATCTTGCTTAAAGCACATAGACCATATCTAACAGTGTTTTTGCATACATAAAGAAGACTATATTAGTGTTCCCATAGATAGTTTGAAAATATAACATCTGAATTAAAACCATGTGTTGATGGATATTATTCGGGCATTTTCTAGTGTGTAATCCTTAAACTAAACATGGCCCAGATTAAAATAAATTCTCCCTGTTTGAATTTTGCAATGTTCAATGATGAATGATCACTTTAAGGATCAGCAAGGATTAGGTCATCATTTATTTATTTATCTATTCATCACATTTTTGAGCCATCCATCTCCCTCAGAGAGTCTTCCTCATTTGTCTTTTCATATCAATGGGAAATGGGCATTACTTTCTCTGAACAGATAATGTGGTCATAATAATATTCAGCTATTACTTGTTTGGGGAGCTGGAAAAATTGGACAGCAGTAAAATGATTTCAATAATAATGATGCTAAAAATGATGACCGTGATGATCTGATTCAAATTTGATCAACGCCTCTCCACAGAATTAGGCATATTTTTCAAAGTTATTCCTGCCTTTTCTCTTTTAGTGAGAACTTAGCATCAAAGAGAATCATTCATGAAATGGAGTTACAAAAGCAAATCCCTCATTTAGTGATTTTCAGGTCTTTTGGTATCACTATATTTGTATCCAGATATCACTATATTTGTATATTTTTTTCTTCATTATTAAACAATAATGTAATGGTTGGATTATGTGCTTAATGGTTGAGTAATACTAAAGAAATGCTAGTAAGGCTTATTTCTAATATCTACATGTTCAAGGATAATGAAAGACAATTTGGAGATTTTTGTACTCCAGGCCATTTTGAGAAGTGCTTGATGCACATTTGTATTAAAGGAGGAGCGGCAGTCAGGGAAAGAACTAGTTTTGTCCTTTAGTTCTCACCAACTAGTGGGAGTGTGGACCCATCTTTTAATCCCCTCCCCAATATGATAGAATCTGTGTTTGTCTGAGAGACTACATACAGTGGCTATTCTTTCCCTACACACAATGCTCCAAAGCAATGCTGAATCCAAATCTGGGACGTTATGCATGATACACATTTATAGGACAAACTATCTTTGTTGGAAAGTACAGCTCAGATTTATAGCCACGTTAAAGTAAAACATTCAGTTGAACTGGTACTGTGAGGACAACAGTAATGACATCAGTATAATCATTTGTCTCTAGCATAACAACTTCAGCATCAAGAATCAGAGTCAGAAGCTGATTATGTTGGGAATCTGCAAAAGCTTAGATTCTAGTGAAGCTGAATGCTTTTCTCCCAGTACCCAGTGGCCCCTTCCTGTCTATAGGACTAAAACCCTTGCCTTTCCTTGGCTCAGGTAAAATAATGAGGAGGAAGCAGGGGAGGAGAAGGAGAAAGAGGAGGAGGGACGGAGGGAGGAAAAGTAAGCAAAAAGGTAGAAGATGGACCTCCAGAGAAACTGCCTAAAAAACCCAACAGGGCTGGAACCAATTCTTTCGGAAGTATATCTTGGAAATTTTTACTTTCTAAACCATAATAATGTTGATCTATGGCCTTTTCTACCTACTACTTTACTGTTGAAAAGCAGCTGACAGTGAGTTTCACAAATTTGCTTAAGGACAATTTGTTGAATAAACCACAATTGTCTGAGTTCATATAACACATCTAAAACATCATCAAACTTGGTCTACAAACTACAGTAAACAAATGGCTCTTCTCTCAGGCCTTAGGCTAGGGTTAGTGAAGTCTCCTGTGCCGGATGTTTCATGTGGGTAGGATGATTTGCAGTATCTTCTGGGTTCTTCATTGTGTTCTTCCTTCTTTTTCTTCTGGTCTAGCTTGGTTCTGTAGTTTGTAGTTTTGTAGTTTGTTTCTTATTGCATTGTTTTTATCCATTGTCATGTATTTGAGATTCCTTGAGTCATTTGGAGTCAGACAACATAATTTTTAACTAGCTAGCTACCTACCTAACTTATAGAGTAGCCAGGTACGAGCACTATGCAAAGGTACAAACAAGTAAACCACATTATGGCTTAGTGACACTATATGTCCTACACAACACTTTTGTTCCAATTCCTCTGTCCAATTAAATCTGGTATCTCTTTGTATTCCTAAAGAATGGTAGTTGACCTCCTAAACAAAACTAAGGCCTTGTTCCCTGTGTTGAGCCAGCAGATGGTACACACTGATAACTACACAAGGCTGAGATCTGCAGTCAAGTTGCTTCTTTCTTAGGTTATGACTCAGCTGGAATTCTGGGTTGGCCAAGGTCAGAAAATAAGAAATCAACACATCCAAATGGCTCTGAGACTGAAGAGATCTTTGCACCTAACTGCTACCAGTGAGATATAGCATGAAGGGTGCCTTTTCAGTACAAGAAAAAGAAATAGAGAATAAGGCACATGAACTATAAACTGGCCACTTAATTTATTAATACTCCTTCTACATCTTTAGGTCTTAAGAAATAGCAGGTGCAAGCGGCCTGTGTTTTATTATAAGTTCTCATGGTTTTAAATTCTGGCAGAAGGTGAAAAAGTTTTCACCTGAAAAATCTCAGAAGTTCCCCACAGAAACACTTTTTTCGCTTTTGGGGAAAAAAACACAAGCTTATTTTCAGCAACTTAATCCAGAAGCATGGAAAGGGATGGTTTTCTGACACAAAAGAAAATATCTCCTCTTAATTTTTTTTGCCAGATGCTATTTATTTTTTTATTCATGAGACTTTTATATTGTTTTAGTCATATGGGCCTCTAAGCAGTTCGTGTCCAACCATAAACAGAAGAAAAACAAGAGAATGAGCAAATAATAAGACAACCTGATACAATATTCATGGCATCACATTTCTCTCAGAACAACAGCCGAAGGCTTTCTGGAACATCCATGGTCACGAGAGAAGGGGCCTCTCCTGGCCCTGGGTGCAAACTCTCCCCTCGAAGGCTCCCCCATCCAAAGGACCTGATTCATCACCTCCTCACAGATATCCTGATTGGGAGGAACCCTCTCCAGGCACCTTGGTTTGAATATATTGTTAAAAATGCAGATGAAGAAAAAGCAAAACCAAAAAGTCATCTTTATTTATAAGGCATTCACGCATACAGCAATCATTTACTTTCAGTGCTGTTGGTCAGATTTATTTGAATTATTAAATAATGGTATTGAATACTGGAACCAATAGGAAAGAGTAAATTATGAAAATGGCGTTAATATATAGATAGCCCTCGTTTAGCAACTCCTTCGACAGTGACTGTTTGCAGTTACGATGGTGATGAAAAAATGACTTTGTGACCAATGTCCCCATTTATGATCTCTCTCTCTCTCTCTCCCTCTCCCCCCCCTCTCTCACACACACAATTATATTCAGTTAGTACAGTATTGTGCTTGATCCATTTTTCCCCTCACCGGGCAGAGAGATTACCTAAGGAAGTTATCTCTCCCTGCAGAATAGTAAATCCCTAAAAAGTACTAACTTCAAGTTAACATGTTAAGCTCTGTAACATCAATTAGTTCATGCTGTTACCTGTAACTAACAAGATCTCAATAAGTTTTACACCAGGGGTGTCCAACCTTGGCAACTTTAAGACTTGTGGACTTCAACTCCCAGAATTCCAATTCTGGGAGTTGAAGTCCACAAGTCTTAAAGTTGCCAAGGTTGGACACCCCTGGTGTAAAACTTAAGATTTTTGTTTGCCTCCAAAGTAATTCAATGAATACACTAGGCAAATAGTCAATTCCAGTGCATTCTTTGCAGTGTCTATGTCCCAGTGTGTGTCTGATTATTTTCTTGTAATCCTTTTCTTTTCAAAGACCCAGCACTGGGTGAACATTTCCAAGGGTGAAGGAGTAGGGGAAAGGGCTAAAAGATTTGCCCTTTTATCTGGCTTCCATTTGAGTTGAGTTCTGGAAACTTTCCCCACTGTTTTGAGTTCACCTGGCTGTTTGGGGCTATATTCCTCTGATGCTGTAAAGCAAAGGAAAACTGAAGTAAAATTGTAAGTATGGTTGCAGTCACATTATTTTAACTTAGCAACCACTTTACTTGATGAGGAAGTCACCAGTCCCAATTGCAGTCATTCAACTGGACTTGAATCATGCATTGGAACCAAGTACTTAATTGTGGCACTTGTGTGATGACATCGGTATGTGCTTGTTGCCATTTGAAACCCTTTCCAAGAGTTTGGTTTCTATGAAAGCTCACAGAAGAGGTCCAGTGACATATGTTTGGATAGTTGTGTTCTGACATATCTCTACTATAACCTAAGATAAAGAAACATAGCATCAATATTTCCAATTGTTTCCTGCCATGTGAGATTTCTTGGAGACCTTGTGCCATAACGTTTTCTGTACAGGGAAAGAATATTTCTGCCTTTTCAAGACCAACTACCTGCTATACTGTACTTGCCTCTTCCCTTTGTCAATGGGAATATCTTCTTTTATCACTATTGTGGTTGTCCATCAATGTCTCTGTGCCTAGAACATCTTAAAACACATCTGTAAAATGTAAGTAGCCATCTAACTGCTTTTTGTAAGGTTTTAAAAGTCCCGGGCTTAGAATCCTTGCTTTTCAGTGAGTGAAACATCACAGAGTTGAAATCATATTGCTGAACCCTCACACTCACAACACTACATTTAACAAGAAAGATAGCACTGGATTGGCGGGCTTTTATAAAAGCAAAGCCCAACTGTAAAGATGGGGAATAAAACTACCAAAATTTTAGAAGCCTGAATGGGAAGAGGAGATATTCATATCTTCCAGCCTAGTTGATTTCTGATCAAAGTATTCTTTTTTCCCTCCTCTCCCCAAACAGTGCTTGTGATGGAAAGAAGTGACTTATGACCACAATTGATCCCATAATTTCTGCTGCTAAGCGAGACAGTTGCTAAGTAAGTTTTGCCCAACCTTATGACCTTTCCTGTTGTTAAATGAATCACTGAACAGTTGTTAAGTGAATCACAGCCATTGTTAAGTTAGTAACTACAGTGCTCAAATGAATTTGCCTTCTCTATTGACTTTGCTTGTCAGAAGGTCGCAAAAGGTGAACATACGAACCTGGGACATTGCAACCATCATAAATATGAACCAGTTGCCAAGCGCCTGAATTTTGATCATGTAACCAGGAGGTGACAAACTGGGAAATGGGAAAAATATCGTGAAAGGTCATGTGACGGAAATGTGACATGGCGAGTTTGACACCCGTGATGTAACTATGGGGATGCTGCAATGATCATAAGTGTGAAAAACAGTCATGTCACTTCTTTCAGTATGTTTGTAACTTCAAAGAGTCACCAAACGAAGAGTTGTAAGTTGAGGACTACCTATAAAACAAACAGCTGTTGGCGAAGACAGATAAGATATGTTTCAGGCTGGGCTATTTGCTTGCTTCTGAAAAAGTGACACATTTTCTTTAGTTTCTGTCTAGTTAAAAATACAGACAGTAGATGCAATCCTAGGCATAACGTATAATTTGGCTTTGAGGCACTTTTCCAAGTTCTGCATGGAGAAGACAAATTGGGAAAACTATTATAGCTTTCAAACTCCTGCTGAAAAGGCCTGAGATTTTTATCAGTATGGAAAGTCCTGAGCACAAATTAGGAGGTTTCTTGGCCTGCAGACAGAGAAGAGCTTTGAAATAAACGCGGGGATTCTAGGAAACTTCTCTTTGAAAGTGCTTTAAATGCCTTATCGTTTTGTACTGAATCGGGGACTTCCCTGCCAAAATCCTTCACTTATTAAGGAGACGTTGAGGTATCACTTTGTCTGGTTTCCAGCCTTGCATAAACTGTTTCCTTTAGGATTGAAACAGACAGTAATCAGTGTTGTTCTTCACAACAGGAAACATCTGATCAACTGTAATTAGTAAAGGCCACATTACACATGTTTGTTGTTATTTTGCATTTTGCAGGGCAGTGGAGTTACAAGTTTGTTTGCCAATTGCTGGCCTTTAAAGAAGGAGCAGCGTAATTTCTTTTGACATAAATTTCTGCGGAAGAATCAAGACACTAAGTGCAAACGTCAGGAGTTCTTAAAAGCCTGCACAGAAAAATACAGTCTGAAGGAAAGATGCATAATCTTGGGGCATTCTATTCAGAGATATAAGAAGGTTGCCATGGAAAACTAAAAAAAAAAATGCAAATTCCACGCTTGTTTAGTAGGACAAGAAAAATTGACGTCAATGATTGCCATTTGTCTCTTTCAGGGCCATTTTGCCTCTTGTTTATTGTTATCTTCAGAGAAACATGTCTGCTTTTGAAGGAGTTATGAAATTAAATTAGAGCAATGCATTCACCAGGCTGAATTAGAGATGGAAGACAGTTAGGCATCAAACAGGTAGAAACCCATGGAACAGTTTGAAATAAGAGTTTGCTTTGTGTCTAGGGAATCCAGAACATTTTTGAATTTATGCCACTGAACTGGAGCAATGCAATGGGTGGGAGAACAATGGCAGCCTCTTTTCCTACCCTCCACTGCCCTAGTGACCAGAAACTCTTCCAAAGTCCTCTTACTTCTTCTGATGAAACAAAATTTCCATTGATTTCCCCTTTGAGATCACTTGGGGTTACTTTGGGAAAAGCTACTGGGAATCGCTTTTTGTTAAAAAAAAAAAAATGTTTGTGTTAGAATTAAAACTGTTTTTAAATTTTTCCCATTTGCTTGTATGGGAAGAAATATCCATTTGGTTCAGTTTCAAGCTGGGAGAAAGACACTGGAAAAACATGGAGGCTGATAGGAAAGATGATTTAATGATGAACAGAACCACCAAACATATGGTTCTGGTGCAGTTGCCAAAATGGAGTTGAGAGTGGGAGGGTTTTATACCTTATCTTGGGCTTTGCACTTGCTTCCTGTTCCTCTGCAAGAACATGTATTCTATTGGCTGTTGTTAGAGTCTCATGAGGCTATGTAGAGGTTATGTAGAGGTCAAAGCTGGCTCCATGTGCAAAGTACAAAGCCTAGGTGTTTGTCTGAGCTAAGTTTGGCTGAAGTTCGGACTGCTCTAAGGGTGATGCAGTAATTCCTATTGTGGCTTAATGGCTTTGTACTGTGTTGGATCTTGAGTGAGGGTCTGCTTCTCATCCTGCCCTTCTGCCTTCGTTTCAAGATATCCTGTCTCGAATGGAGGGCCAAATCTGCATTTCTAAAAGCTGGCCTCAGTATCTGCTGGGGCTATTCAGGAAAGTTGGGGCTGCCCTCCACCTCCCAAAACACCATGTGTCTCCATTTCTCCCTTTGGGAAATATGATAATCTGCCTTTTAAAAAAAAAATATTCCTCAAAATATTTTCTTCTAGGAGGGTGGTTGCTGACTTTCTACACTTGTAAAGGAGTCATGCACACACAGATGCAAACATTTATATAACTATCTGGGCGAACACACAGGAATAATAAGAGCATTAAAAAAGTCACTGAGTTTTTCTAAATAAAACAGTGAAAGGCAGAGGTGGTATTCAGCAGGTTCTGAGCAGTTCGGGAGAACCGGTAGCGGAAATTTTGATAAGTTCAGAGAAGCGGCAAATACCACCTCTGACTAGAGATTTTGCAGTATCCTTTCCCTGCGAGGCCAACCAAGTCACGCCCACAGAACCGATAGTAAAAAAAATTGAATCCCACCACTGCCAGCATGGATGAATTGATAACATCCATTCTGGAATACAGGTAGTACTCGACCTTCAACAGTTCATTTAGTGGCTGCTCAGTTACAACGGCAGTGAAAAAAATGACTTGTGACCGTTTTTCACACTTAAGCCCATTGCAGCCCCCCCCCATGGTCACATGATTTATATTCAGATGCTTGACAACTGACTCCCATTTAGGACGGTTGCAGTGTCCTGGGATTATACAATCCTCTTTTGCAACCTCCTGACAAGCAGTCAACAAGGAAGCCAGATTTGCTTAACAACCACATTACTAACTCAACAACTGCAGTGATTCACTGAACAAATGCGGCAAGAAAAGTCATAAAATGGGGCAAAACTCATTGAACAAATTTCTCATTTAGCAACATAAATTTGGGGGTCCATTGTGGTTGTAAGTTGAGGACTGCTTCTATTTCTAGATTCAAAAGGAAAAAAATGTATTTAAGGGAAAGTGGAGCACTTTTTTTTACAAGTGCATATTTAAGGAAGTTGCATTTGTTAAAGATACCACCACTCAAGACATTTTAGATTATTTTTTTACTTGCAAAAATGGACAAATCAATCAAATCAATATTATTGAATATAAAGCCCTAGGCTAATTAGGTAATATCCTAAAGCAGAGGTCCCCAAACTTGGCAACTTTAAGACTTGTGGACTTCAACTCCCAGAATTCTGGGAGTTGGTCCACAAGTCTTAAAGTTGCCAAGTTTGGAGACCTCTGTCCTAAAGGATAAGTAAAAAAATCCCACTTAATGAATGATTTGCTATGTGAAAGAGAGAACCGGTAGCAGAAATTTTGAGTAATTCGGAGAACTAGCAAATCCCACCTCTGACTGGCCCTGCCCCCATCTATTCTCTGCCTCCCATCGAGTCCCAGCTGATTGGCTGGGCCTTCTTTGGTTGCCCTGCACAGGAGAACGGAGCTGGAAAGCAGGTTAGTGGGATGGGGAGGGAAGGGGATTTTGCAATAAACTGTCCCTGCCATGCCCACCAAGCCATGCTCACAGAACCGGTAGTAAAAAAAATTTAAATCCCACCACTGGCAGGGGGGAGATTGAATTTTTGATCCAAGCTGAAGATTTCAGGATAGAGACAAGCCTCAACAAGAGCTCTTTTGGAATCACAGCTCCAGCACTGATACACTGAGCTTTACCATTTTGCCTGTTGCCTGTAAAATGATGCTCAAGGCAGAAAGATAATATATTTGTTGTATTTGAGCCAATATTGGGATAAACGACAGAAATCCAAATCCTGCATTTTCACCACAGCATTTAAAAGCCATTTTTTTTCGTTTTGTTCCTTTGATCATGCATTAGAAACAGTGGTGGGATTCAAAAAAAATTACTACTGGTTTTGTAGGCATGGCTTGGTGGGCGTGGCATGGCATGGCTTGGTGGGCGTGGCAGGGGAAGGTTCCTGCAAAATCCCATTCCCGCCCCACCCCTCTAACCTGCTTTCCAGCTCCATTCTTCTGTGCAGGGCAACCAAAGACCAGCCAATCAGCTGGGACTCAGGAGGCAGAGAATAGATGGGGGCGGGGCCAGTCAGAGGTGGTATGTGTCGGTTCTCCAAACTACTCAAAATTCCCGCTACCGGTTCTCCAGAACTGGTCAGAACCTGCTGAATTCCACTTCTGATTAGGTAGTATGCTTATATTCCTCTTAATATTGCTGTTTCATAATTTGCTGCCCAGAGTCACCCCTTGTTTTGTGAGATGGGTGGCTGTTTTAATGAGGCAAATAAAGAAATAGTTCTCCCATAACAAGAAATTTCCAACCTCTCTTCTTCTAGACAGACTCCTACATCCTTGAAAGCTCCATGGCAGTCAGATATATGACAGTAGTAGCTGCTAACATGTGAGACACTACATCTGATAACCCAATGCCTAGATACAGGTATTCAATTGAATACGTCTCTTTTCTATGCTTTTACTCTGGGTCAGATGCACTCTATTCCTGTATGCTTTGAAATAAAATCTATTTTTTCTTTGAGAATAGAAAGGATGCTTTCAGTCTAGATCACACCAGAACAACTAAACACAAGAACAGTTTTTTCCCAAAAGCCATCACTCTGCTAAACAAATAATTCCCTCAACACTGTTCAACTATTTATAAAGTGTATACTACTATTACTGTTAATCTTTTCACCATTCCTTATCACCCCTCCCCTCCCACTTGACTGTTTCCTAGTATGATTTGATTGTTGATTGTACCCTATGGCTATCATTAAGTGTTGTACATTATGATTCTTGATTCTTAACAAATGTACCTTTCCTTTATGTATACTGAGAGTATTTATACCAAGAAAAATTCCTTGTGTGTCCAATCACACTTGGCCAATAAAGTATTCTGTTCTGTTCTGTTCTATTCTATTCTATTATCAATCTACTTTTGCACTAGACTGAAGTAATTTGTAACAGACGGTTAATTGCTACTACACTGGGATTTTATGAATTACATGTTATTCTTTCTGTCCTGGATCAAGCAGATATAGGATTTGGTAGCTTTTACTAGAAAGACAATGTACTTACTCCAGTAGGATTTATCTAGCATATGGAGTTGCTTTGCTCAACATCAAAACTTTTCACTTCAATTAATTTTTGTAAATATCTTTGTTTTGGGCTTGGACTGGATGATCTGCAACTCTGAATCTTGCCCAGTTATCTAAAAAAAACCTGTCTGTAGTCCTTGTGTCCAAAATTAATGAGAATATTTTAAATATTCTTTGGAAAAGAATCCTTATTCATTAAGTGTAGTTGTCATCCCAATGAAATTCGAGATGGTAAATATTTTTTGCTAGTTTGGCCAGCAGTAAAAAGAAAATTTGTCATGATATATCTTCTCTTTATGGCCTAAATAGCTAAATAAAGTATAGATGTCGTTATGTTGTGGCAGAAATATTTCAGCATCCTTGGAGAGGGTGCACAGAATTCACATGCATTGTTTTTCTTTAAAACTTTCCCCACCAACAAAAGGAAGTGGCAGAGAAATTAAATCTTGTTTTTCACGAGAGTCATTATCTACAACAGCTGTGTGCCGTTAAGGGCGCTGTAGACATTTTTCTGAATGGAAATAGTGCCTCCTCTTTAGCCAGAATGAACTACTCCCTCTTCTAATAAGTATTTGGCAAGGAAGGATGTCTGAACATCTCTTGAGTTCAATCCACGGTTATACCTGTGAAACAGTAATTTGATACTTTCTCATTTCATTCCTTTCCATTAACAGTTAATAGTAATTGTGTGACTTTTCTTTTTCCTTCCCCCCTCTCCTTTCCCTGTAAGCCTAGGCAGTGAGATGCAGAGCAGTAGAGAGCAACAGACAAAAAGGAACAGCAAGAATCCTCAAACAAGGTCTTTGCCAAACTTCTGCTTGGATACAGTGCAATTTTATCCACTGCAAGCAAATACACACATGTGCACTAAGAAATGCTTAATGCAGAAAAGAAGTTGCTTCCAAGTGCTTGTTAGCAAAGCTAGAAGGTTAGCTTGGCCTTGCAGCTGCTTCTTTCACAAATGGATCGCCATATCTGAGTCAGTTCTTCAGTTCAGGCTTGACAGGAAGCATGATTGGCTTCAGAAACATCTTAATTTTTAGACATCTGGGTCTGCAAATCCATTCTGCCACTGCCTCTCACGCATTGTCTCCATTGGCTTTCAACACATTTACTAGGGAATCACCTCTACTGGGACTTGAACTTGAGTAGATCTATTTCGGCATGGCTTGCTGATCTTCTTTAAGAATTTCCGGGCAGCTGCTCCCCTTGTTTTTATCGCTAATGCATTTTCCTGAACAGTTTCTTTACGTCAGAGACTAGACAGGTTCTGCTGCAAGCTTTGCTCAAGTTGAAAGAGAAAGCTGTAAGGTTTGTTTTCCGTCAGGCAGTGGGCAGGAAATCAACTGTTCATATCTTGCATGAGCTAATTCTTCTCCAAATTACTCTGTAAAGTTTGCTGTTAGTTGCATGATGGCTTTAGCAGAGAGTAGTTTTTCAGCAGGATGTTAAGAGGACACTGGATGACAATTGCTGCATTAGCTGCAGTTCCAAGAAGAACAGCAACAAGTACAAGAAAGCTACAATCTGTTTTTTAGAAAGCAGCAGAAGTCCTGTGGAAGTTCTTGTAGACCGGGGTGTCAAATTCAAGGCCCAGGGTCCAGATCTGACCCACATGCTGCTTAGATCTGGCCTGCAGGGATGCCCTGGAAGTAAAAGACCGACCCGCAATGCCTCTGTCAACGAAGTTCATGAGGACTACATGTGGCCCTTCTGGAGTTCATGAGGACTACATGTGGCCCTTCTGAGCTCTGTTTTTGCTAGCAGAGGGTTGCAGGAGGCCGTCACAGCTGAAAATGGAGCTCGGAAGCCTGTTTTCAGTGGCAGAAGACTTGGGCTACCATAGACACCCTCCCTGACACAAGTGATGTCATGCTAGGCACGCTCACACTGGCCACGCCACACTGAGGTCAAACACAGGCCAGATGCAGCCCTCAATAAAATCGAGTTTGACACCCCTGCTGAGGGTAAGGTCCATTTTACATAACATGCATGATTGCTCAAGCAATCAGCTCCAGCCTCAGAGGTGGTATTCAGCAGGTTCTGACCAGTTCTGGAGAACCGGTAGCAGAAATTTTGAGTAGTTTGGAGCATCAGCAAATACCACCGCTGACTGGCCCCGCCCCCATCTATTCTTTGTCTCCCTAGTCCCAGGTGATTGGCTGGGTCTTCTTTTGTTGCCCTGCACAGGAGAACAGAGCTGGAAAGCAGGTTAGTGGGGTGGGGAGGGAATAGGATTTTGCAGTATCCTTCCCCAAGGAGTGGGGAGGGAATGGGGATTTTGTATCCTTCCCATGCCACGCCCACCAAGTCACGCCCACAGAATCAGTAGTAAACATTTCTGAATCCCACCACTGTCCAGTGTCCTTTGTCATGGAAAAGCACAATTCCACAGGTAGCAGCTAAAAGACATGTCCAGACTAGTTTGTAGCCACCTCTGAGTTGCCTTAACTATGGTACGGTCTTAATTTAAAGTGTCTAAAAAAGCAAAATGATAAAGAGATACATACTGCATTTGAACATATTGTGTATTGTGGATGTGATACAGATATCTGATTGGAACCCTGCCAAATGTACAGGTGCAACACCAGCAAATGGAGCTTTGTGTTACTGGTTTCGGATGAAGGAACACAAGGCTATTTCTCCTTTGGAGACTTGATCTGGCCCTTGAGTTTCCCCAATTCAGAATAAAAATGAACTCGTTTCCTTACATAAGAGCAAGGTAATCAGGGAATGTAACAAATACCAAACAACAAAACTATTTTAAAGAAGGAGAAGACAGAACATACTAGATTTAAATTTACCAGAGATATCAACAAACTGACCCTAAAAAGTTCAATAGAGGAATTTGTAGTATCAGGACTTGACAATTAATGGACCAGGATATTTTCAATATGCACATACTTTTCTTGACTGATACTTGTATCTGTGTAGGCAAGGATGATGTTATGTCACCTTGACATCATTATCCCAATGAAGCAGGTTATGTAACTATGGAAATTACATAAAATGTAGCAGTTGTGTGATGAAATTACAGCACACTGACACCTATGTTCACGTTCAAAATTTATGTGATTTTCCTGATGGAAAATGGGCAAATATTCACAAGAAAACTCAGCATGCATAATTCAGGCACTGTTCTAAAAGAAAATAGTATGTTTGGCTGCAAGGTAGTAAGAGGCCAAGGAACACTACAGATTCCAGAAAACTGTCACATATAAAATAAATTGCAACATCATCTTTGGAGACATATTTTAAAAATTCTAAAAGTAATATGGTTTTCATTTTTTTTTAAAGAAAACCAGTGTTGACATTTATTGTTCAATTGACAGTAGTTAATTACCAATTTCTCATTATGAGCTACTCAGTGGTTATTAATTGATTAATAAAACTTATTCTCAAACTTCCGTGCTGAAGTAAGAGGGGCTTTGATGCTAACTTCTTTATTTTAACAATTTTTTATATCAATCTTAGCATGGTTTTGGCATTCTATTTTCAAGTCCATAAAGAAACATACTAATTGTAGTCTGCAGTCTTCCACAAAGTGGAGGCAAGGAGAGGAAATTTACATGACATAATAATGCAAATCCCACAACTTGTATAATTGCAATATAATTGCAATGACACTACTTAATCTTCTTCGTGGATATCTACAAATTTACCATCTTGAATTTTATTGGGATGACTACACTTAATGAATAAGGATTCTTTTCCAAAGAATATTTCAAATATTCTCATTAATTTTGGACACAAGGACTACAGACAGGTTTTTTTTACATAACTGGGCAAGATTCAGAGTTTCAGATCATCCAGTCCAAGCCCAAAACAAAAATATTGACAAAAATCAATTGAAGTGAAAAGTTTTGATGTTGAGCAAAGCAACTCATATGCTAGATAAACCCTATTGGAGTAAGGCAATGTATTGCTTTTCTAGTAAAAGCTATCAAATCCTACATCTGCTTGATTCAGGACAGCAAGAAAAACATGTAATTCATAAAATCCCAGTGGCAATTAACCCTCTGTTACAAATTACTTCGGTCTAGTGCAAAAGTAGATTGATCTAGAGTGAAAGGATCCTTTCTATTCCCAAAGAAAAAATAGATTTTATTTCAAAGCATATAGGAATAGAGTGCATCTGACCCAGAGAAAAAGCACAGAAAAGAGACATATTCAACCTGCTGTTGAATACCTGTATCTCGGCACTGGATTATCAGATGTAGTGTCTCACATGTTAGCAGCTACTCCTGTCATATATTTGACTGCCATGGAGCTTTCAAGGATGTAGGAGTCTGTCTAGAAGAAGAGGGGCTGGCAATGCTTGGGGGTATTCCTAACCCTCCAGCTACTGGTCCACTCAGATTGGGAACCCTGAACACCTACACAAAACAAGAAAAGGAGTAATCAGCAGCTGATACCCCAAGTTCCGCAAGCTGGACCTATAGTAGAAAGGTTTGGCAATTTATCAAATTTATACCACAATGCAGCAGAATACAGTTAACATCCAACAGGGTGTGTAAAAGAAATGAGTGACATGGATAATGCAATTAATAAATGGCATGTAAGATTCAGCAGAATGAAAATCGAAAAATAAACCTAGTGTGGAATCAAATCAAGGACCTGATATTAACTTTCCAAAAAGGGCATCTTTCTGAACAATACATGAAATATTAGAGGGTTGTTAAGATGAAAAAAGAGGCAGCAACTCCCAATTTGGAAGTGCCAGTCCTCCCCTGCTCTTCATAGTATGGTTGAAGGAATGGGTAAATTTAACTAACAAGAGAATATTATTTTTAGAAGGCCATTATTTGCAGAGGGGGTGGCACGCTTTTTAATGGGATGTAGGGAAAACTAGTCAGAAATATTTCCACAGACATCTAATCAGAGACTCATTATTAACTAATTGGAAGAAAATACAGAAAAAAACACCATTTAAAAGTACCAATCTGGATTTCAACAATGGAGATGATGATCCACCCAAACAATCTGGATATCACTAAAATGATTAAATATAAGGACCTATTGGATACACAAGGAAATTTGAAATCGTGGCAATAACTTCAAGAGTGAGGACAAAAAATTGATCAGTGGGCACACCTTCAAATTCAAAGTAGATATAAACAGGACAAGAAAGAATTCGGAATCAACAATAAACTCCAGCAATTAGATAAAATCTTATTAGGATCAGGCAAAAAAAATATAACAAAATTTTACAATTATTTATTAGAAATCGAATTAGAAGAAGAAATTGTAAAAGGGAACATGATTGCCTGGACTACGAATGTAGGACATAGTATCATCTTAACAGAATGGCAAAAGGTCTGGGGTAGAAACAATAAGATTACAAAGTCGGTAGCATATAAAGAAAATGCCTATAAACTTTTTTATAGATGGCAGCTTCTTCCTTTGAGATTAGCGAAGATGCACCCCAATATGAGTCCGAATTGCTGGAAATGCAAAAAAAAAGAGGGAACTTTTTTCCATATGTTGTGGTCCTGTACAGAAGCTCAAAAATATTGGCAGAAAATTAGAATTTGGCTGGAACAAATGACAAGAGAGCAGATCGAATACAAACCAGAGTCCTTTTTGTTAGGGATCTTTGACAAATAAATATCAAAAAAAGCGAAATACATAATAATACACATTTTGACAGCGGCCAGATTAGTTTTTGCCCAATGTTGGAAGCAGCCTTCAGAGGAAATGATCATTCAAAAAATTTCAAGTTGTGCAGAAATGGACAAATTAACTTTGGCACTAAAAAATAAAGACACCTCAATATACTACAATAGCTGGAACTGCTGGTACAAATGGATAGACCAAAGATAGATTTTACACTATAAAGCAAAAGAGGATAGGATAAACCCACAGGAGTGATATACAGATATATGTAAGGATTAGGTGTGTGTATATGGCATAAATTAAGGGTAAAAAAAAAAAGAGATCTTACAAACTGTTGAAGAGGAGAATGTTTTTAATTGTTTTCTACTTTTTTTTATTTTCTTCTCCTTTTTTTCTTTTCTTTTCTTTCATTTGTGTTTGTGTTGTTGGTTTGTTTTAATTGTAAAATTAATAAAATTTATTTATTTTAAAAAAGGTGAAAAAGAGCCTTTTTCAATTCCTATTTATTTTATTCAGTAAATATACAGCAAAAATGTGTGTGTGTGTGTGTGCGTGCACACATTCTTTAGTAGTTCTAGTACCACTCCAGATCTCAGAGTTCAAATAATTGTTTACCAGCCTTCCAGCCCAATTCACCATTATGTTTTTAATCTCCTGAAGGAACACTCCAAATTGGTGACAACATTAAGTTTGTCATGGTAATGATGACCATCAAGTCAAATTTGCTTGGCTAAAGCAAAAGCCAGTCAGATGTTGTTATCAGGTTCCTGGTTGTAAACATTAATAGATCATGTGGAGTGTTAATACCATTTTATAATGCCTTAGTAAGAATATTGGAATATTGCACCCAGTTTTGGTTGCCATGATATAAAAAAGATGTTGAGATTTTAGAAAGAGTGCAGAGAACAGTAACCAACATGATCAGGGGACTGAAAGATACAACATATGAAGAATGGTTGCAGGAATTGGGTATGTCTAGTCTATGAAAAGAAGGACTAGGGGAGACATGATAGCAGTGTTCCAATATCTCAGGCTTAACTACAAAGAATGGGTCAACCTATTCTTCAAAGCACCTGAAGCAGAAGTGGGATTCAACAGGGTCTGACCAGTTCTGGAGAACTGGTAGCAGAAATTTTGAGTACTTTGGAGAACGGACCAATACCACCTCTGACTGGCCCCGCCCCCATCTCTTCTCTGCCTCTCAAGTCCCAGCTGGTCAGCTGGGCCTTCTTTGGTTGCCCTGCGCAGGAGAACAGAGCTGGAAAGCAAGTTAGAGGGGGGAATGGGGATTTTGCAGTATCTTTCCCCTGCCATGCCCACC
The DNA here is from genome assembly GCA_033807585.1 of Hydrophis major. Lineage (NCBI taxonomy): Eukaryota > Metazoa > Chordata > Lepidosauria > Squamata > Elapidae > Hydrophis > Hydrophis major. Next base: position 321,235,426 of record CM066328.1, on the reverse strand, counting down.
AAGCCATGCCTACAGAACCGGTAGTAAAAACTTTTCAATCCCACCACTGACCTGAAGGCAGGACAAGAAGCAATGGATGGAAACTAATCAAGGAGAGAACTTCAAACTAAGGAGAAATTTCCTGACAATTAGAACAATTAATCAGCAGAATAACTTGCCTCTAGAAGTTGGGGATGCTCCAACACTGAAGGTTTTTAAATCTGAAGGGCAATTGTATGCTCTGACAATCTTCAGATAAAAAAAAGTCCTCTGTAATATCAATAGTGTTATGTCCGCGTGGACAGAAGCCAGGAGTCGGTGACTGTGTTTCAAGCTCTTTTTATTAGCCAGGAACCGAACTGAGGCTAAAGGAAAACTTCGCGGCTTTTTATTTCCAAGCCGCGGCGGCCGCGGCCAATGGCACCACTTTGAATCTCCCGCGATTCGAATTGACCAATCGCGGGAGATTCTCAGCGAGCCAATCGGCGCGGCTCGCCTAGCCAATCCGAGCGCCCCGTGCTTTGGCCAATCAAAGCGCGGGGATCTCAAGAATTCAAATGAGGGGACAGAACACCCCTCCCCTCTTGGTTCAGTCCTTACGTTGCGTAGTCCCGTAGGTAGGCGGGGCTCCATCTCTGCCTACTGGACCTGCGCAGGTCAGTCGTAGGTTGGATCCCGGCCGGTTTGGTCGGGGTCTCTGTTTCTCCGGACTCTGTCGTGGGAACCGCCTGGTCTGTCTGCCGGGCCGCTCTCCGCAGCTCCCTCCTGGGCTACCCGGGTTGGTTGAGCTGCGGGTTTCGCCGCTCCCGCTCGGTCTTCCCGGGTTGGTTGAGCTGGCCTGGCTGTCTCTTCCTGGCGAGGTTTCGTGCTGGCTGCTTGCAGGTGAGTATGGCTGGTTTATTTTTTCTGGGTTTTGGTTCCCTGAGTATTCCCTCCCCTCTTGGTTTGTGTTGCGGGGGTTGGTTTTGCTTGGTTGCGCGTCTGTGGTCTCTTGTGTGGTCGTCCTCGATCTTAACTGGTCGATGTGGCGTTTCCATGCTCGTCCGTTGGTTGTTTGTAGCCGGTACAAGTGTGGGCCTGTTAGTTATGTTATGACGGCTGGTACCCATAATGGGTCTCCGGTTAGGTTCTGCGCGTAGACGGCATCGCCTGGTGCGAAGGTTCGGTGTTTGCTGGTGGAGTCTGGGGGTTTCTCTGGGTTGTACGTGGGGTGTAATCTATCGAGTGGGGACCTTATTTTCCTCCCCATTAGCAGTTCTGCTGGGCTTTTATTTGTTGTGGTGTTTGGGGTTATGTGCTGTATGAAAAGTAATTTATTTATTTTGTCCTGGATCTCCCCGTGGTCTATTTTCTGGATGGTTTTCTTTGTGAATTGAACCATCCGTTCTGCCCTACCATTCGCCACCGGATGCGCTGGGGCTGTCAGCGCGTGTCGTATGCCCCTCTCCGCTAGGAATTTTTCGAATTCTAGCGAGGTGAATTGGGGCCCGTTTTCAGAAACGAGGACATCTGGGAGGCCATGTGTTGCGAAAAGTTTGCAGAGTTCTTTGGTCACGGCCTCCGTGGTGGTTGTTCTCATGTTGCTTACCTCCAGCCAGTTGGAGTAAGCATCTACGGTTATTAAGAAAGTGTGTCCTTTTGTGGGCCCGGTGAAATCTATGTGGATCCTAGACCACGGTCCCCTGGGGGTTTCCCACTCTAGGATGGGTGCTGCGGGTGGGCTTGGCCTAGTTTTCTGGCATCGTTGACACCTTGCTACCCAGGCCTCGATCTGTTTGTCCATCCCTGGCCACCAAGCGTAACTTCTGGCCAGGGCTTTTGTCCTAACGATGCCCGGGTGCCCCTCGTGTAACAGTTCCAAAACCTTCCCTTGTAGTTTTTCCGGGATGACCACCCTATCCCCCCATAGTATGCACCCTTTTAGTAACGAGAGTTCCGTTTGCCGGTTCCGGAATGTCCTGAAGGACTTGTCGTTGTCCCTTTCCGGCCACCCTTTCTCTACCCAATGCAAAACCTGCGCCAGACGTTTGTCTTTATTAGTTTCTCGGGCAATGTCTGACGCGGTTATGGGCAGGTTGGGTAGAGTCTCTATGCTGAGGGTGGTCATCGTGGGTGCTGGGTCAGTGTCTGGTTCAGGTAACGGTGAGCGGCTTAAGGCGTCCGCATGGGAGATAGTCTTACCAGGTCGGTGTGTGAGTCCATAGTTGTAGGCAGCCAGGAATTCGGACCACCTTGTCATTTGGGGAGACAGAATGTTCGGGGTGGCCCTGTTCCCTTCAAGGATTCCCAGCAGCAGTTTGTGGTCGGTGATGATGGTAAACGTCCAGCCGTAGAAGTACTCGTGAAACCTTTTTACTGCGGCGACGATAGCCAAAGCCTCTTTGTCTAGCTGGCTGTAGTTCCGCTCCGGTTTGGTGAGGGTCCTTGAAAAAAACACGATGGGTGCTTCTTTTCTGTTGGGGAGAGTGTGGCTGAGGACAGCACCGACGCCGAAGGGTGATGCATCGCATGTGATGGCTAATGGTAGGATCTCATTGTACTGGATGAGGACAGCATCCGAAGTGAGCAGGTCCTTGGTTTTTCTGAAGGTGGCTTCCTTGCATTTCCCCCAAGTCCAGGTAGCCGCCTTGTCCAAAAGCCTATGCAAAGGCTCCGCCGCAGTCGCCTTTTGGGGCAGGAAGACATTATAAAAGTTAAGTAGCCCCAGAAACGCCTGCAGTTCTGTTTTTGACTTGGGTGTGGGGGCTTCCTTGATGGCTTTAATTTTCTTGTTGGTGGGGTGAATGCCGTGTCGGTCTAGGAGGTATCCTAGGAATTCGACCTGCTCTGTATACAGCTGGCATTTTTCCTTCTTCACTTTAAGCCTGGTTTCTTTGAACCTTGTTAGCACCTCCCTTAGGCGAGTCTCTAGTTCGACCTGGTTGGTTGCCGATACTAGTACATCATCGAAGTATGGGACCACCCCCTTGATGCCCTGTAAGAGTCTTTCCATGAGGCTCTGGAAAATTCCAGGTGCCACGCTGACTCCAAATTGGAGGCGGTTGCATCTAAAGGCTCCCCGGTGGGTGACTATGGTTTGCACCCCTGCAGTTTCCTCGTCAACTGGCAGTGGCTGGTATGCTTGGGCCAGGTCGAGTTTCGCGAAAACTTTGCCCCCTCCCAGTGAGTGTAGCAGATGTTGCACTACTGGGACGGGGTAAGCGCTTTGCTGCAAGGCGCCATTTAGGGTGGCCTTATAGTCCCCGCAGATTCTCACTGACCCATCAAGCTTGATTGGGGTGACTATTGGGGTCTCCCACCGGGCGTGTTCTATGGGTTGTAGGACCCCTTGCTTGAGGAGCTTGTCAATTTTCTCGTCGATTTTCGGTTTGAGTGCGAAAGGTACCCACCTTGGTTTTAGGCGTTTCGGGGGAACGTTTGGGTCTAGGCTGAAGGATATAGGGGGCCCTTGGTACTTGCCTAGGGTGCCGTCAAACACTTCTTGGAAGTCCCAGGCCAGTTGCTGCTCCCAGTCGGCTTCAGCGATGTGGTCGATGCCCGTGACTGCGATGCTGAGCGGTGCGAACCATTGAAGTTCCAGCAGGCTAGGTCGGTCTCGATTGACGATGGTCAAGGGAAGTCTTTCGATGTGCCCCTTGTAGGTCACTGTGAACTGTCCTTTTCCGACTACAGGGATGCGGTTTCCCTGGTAGTCCTTGAGGATTAGTCTCTGGTTTTCTAGTTGCTTTCTCTGGATGGTAGGCACCAAGCGTTTAATTTCTTGCCAGGCTACCATTGAGAGGTAGGACCCGGAGTCCACCTCCATTTTACAGGGTTCGCCTTCGATGCCTACCTCCACGTAGACCTTTCTGATGTCTGTGGTTGTGGCGTGGCCGATGGTGACCGTCTGATGTGTCTCTTCTCTCCGCCTGGCCTCACCGCTTTGTTGGGCTCGTCCGTTTCGCTCCCAGCGATTGTCTGTTGGCCGGTCTCTGGTCCTGGGGGGTGTGCTTTCTCGTCTCCGCTCGCTCGGGTCCCATCGCCTGGGGCTGTGGGTCTTCTTGAGGTGGCAAACGTGTGCGATGTGGCCCTTCTTGTTGCAGTGCCAGCAAACGGAGTCGAAGAACCGGCATTCGGATCTGGGGTGGTCGCCTCTGCAACTGGCACACGCGGTCCTCGACTTATGACTCCGCCAGCTGCACTGGTCGTGGCCTGCCTGGAGACAGTGGATGTCTTCCTCTTCGTCGGACGTGCCCGAGGTTGAGTGGAGTTCGCCCTGGTGGGTGGTGGTTTCAGGTTGGGCCTCGGTCGACCTTGCAGGGTTGTTGTTTGCGGTGCAGTCCCTGGCGTTCGGTCTCCGCATGCGGTCTGCTGACTGTCGGGTTGCTTCGGCGGCCGCGGCTTCGGAGATGGCGTCGGCGAGAGCGATGTTGCCCTTAGCCATCAACCGACTTTGGAGAACGGGGTCCCAAAGGCCGAGCACGATTCGGTCCCGAAGGGCCTCGTTCATGTTGGAGAACTCGCATAGTCCTCCCAGGCGCCGCAGCTCTGCAACGAAATCACTGAGACTCTCGCCCGACCGCTGGTCCCACCGATAAAATTCGTGCCATCAGATGAGGATGGGCATGGCTGGAGTGTAGTGGTTCCGGAGCAATGGTTCGAGGTCCTTCCAATCCATCGCGGTAACATCGGCGGGCTTGGCTAGCGCTTTTGCCATCTTAAACACTGCGGGCCCGCAGTGTGTTAGGAAGATGGCTCGTTTCTTCGGTCCCGTGGCATCCTTCAGATCGTTGCATTCGAGGAACATGTGGAATCTGTCCGTGTAAGATTCCCAGTCCTCGGTAGCGGGGTTGAAGGGGGTTGGTGGCGCAATGCTGGCCATCTCGTCGGTTGGCTGGCTTCCGTCGGACACGTGCTTCGTTTCAGGATGAGGATCCCACCTTCGTCGCCAGTGTCCGCGTGGAAAGAAGCCAGGAGTCGGTGACTGTGTTTCAAGCTCTTTTTATTAGCCAGGAACCGAACTGAGGCTAAAGGAAAACTTCGCGGCTTTTTATTTCCAAGCCACGGCGGCTGCGGCCAATGGCACCACTTTGAATCTCCCGCAATTCGAATTGACCAATCGCGGGAGATTCTCAGCGAGCCAATCGGCGCGGCTCGCCTAGCCAATCCGAGCGCCCCGCGCTTTGGCCAATCAAAGCACGGGGATCTCAAGAATTCAAATGAGGGGACAGAAGAAATAGCACTTAGACTTAAGTACTGCTTTAGAGTGTTTTTACAACCCTCTCTAAATGGTTTACAGAGTCAGCATATTTGCCCTCAACAATCTGGCTCCTCATTTTACCTACCTGAAAAGGATGGAAGGCTGAGTCAAACTTGAGCCTGGTGAAATTTGAACTGCCAAATTGCAGGCAGCTGGCAGGCAGCAGAAGTAGCCTACAGTCATGCACTCTAACTACTGCGCCACCATAGCTCATATAATTGTATTAGCATGCTAGGTCTTCTTTGACATACAGATAGCAAGGCATGATTCTTTGGAATTTCCTCTTTCCATGCTCTACATACTGAATGGTTCATTGTTTTTCATAGTTTTGCAAGAGGTGTCTTGCATTGCCTTTTGAAAACAACATACAAAGCATGCCTGAGTTTCTTTTTCTCTTCTTTCTTTTTCTTTTCCAACCACAAGATACTTTAGGAGGTAAAAATTCAGAAGGGAGAAGCAATAAAAGCAGCAGCCACTTCTCTACACCAACTAGCTCGAAGCAAACTAGCTCATAGTTTATTTCATCCACTGCTGTATACCCAGAAATTCTCAGTGCTTTCGTCTGGAGGTGGAATTTATGCCTCAACATGGATATTGGGTAACTATTGAGGTAACCTATGTTGAAATCATTTTTATCTAGATCCTTTCTCCAAAGAACTGTCTTGTGTATTCTCTTATATACATATGTAGGGAATTTTACTAAAACATGTGGGCAATCTATGGCCAATTGGCCATCTCCACAGGATTCACCCAAAACATGCTAAGAACAAAAAAGAAAGAAAGAAAAGAGCATGGTGATCAACCATTTTAATCCAGCTGTTAAAAAGAGGACTCATTCCTTTTTTAATGGTCTTTTAATAGGTAGAACACAAAGAAATAACTCAGCAACCTTTATGTGAAAAATGGGTAAACAGTACTGTGCCAATAAAAAGAGTCAATCGGCCATGAAGATAGGCACTTTGATTGGGGCTGCCTTGGATGGCAGAGCAATAATACCAACAAATATATCTTTTAAAGTGGTTCCTCTGGATAGAATGAGCAGGGTGATCCCAGCATCAAAAACATCTGGCTGCTTTCCTTTAATCTGTAATCATCTTTCCTGTCTTGTCTCAAGCAAGATTTACCTTCTCAAAATACTTGAGATAAGGAGTTAAACACTACAAAGGCTTCCATATAAAGTTTCTTTATTGAGCTATATCAGGCATCCTCAAGTTATAACTCACAGTTATGTTGAGATTCATCTAATGTCCAATCTTTGCATAGTTGTCTTTCTAGTGTGAAAAGATGGTTATCTTCATCCCATAATGATGCAACAAAGGGAAAGAATCCAGCACGATGTGGGGGTCCAAGCAAGAATGACTGAAACTCCTCCCAACCCAACTAGAGGTCATTTCAGTGACTAATCAGGATTACAGATGTGACCACATGACATGAACTACATCTCCCATGAGGCATTAACTACATTTCTCATGAAGTATTCCCTTAAGGGGACAGCTCACAATTCCCAACTAACTATGTATTGTCTGATCAGCACATTTCCTACTTGGAGATGTAACATTTTGAATCACCCTTCCCTCTGGATCGTGATATGTTCTATTTCTCATCAGCCTTGCCATCCAGAAAAGCTTCTTTTGGATAAATAAGGCACATTAGTAATTTTACATATGCGATTGAATCAATATTTTATGCTTCAACAAGTGAAAGAACGGTTTTAGTTTGGTGGCTGCTAAGCACTGAAACACATGACTGCATGTGAGAGAAGACATCCCTCCATACTCTCAGTCTACCCATTTCTAAATACAGGAAGACCACACTCCATTCCCTTTGGAGGAACCTCTAAAGGACAGGTAGTCCTCAACCACAATTGAGCCCAAAATTTCCACTGTTAAGTGAGACATTTGTTCAATGAATGTTGCCCCATTTTACAACTTTTCTTGCCAGAGATGTTAAGTGAATCACTGCAGTTGATAAGTTAGCATCCTGGGTGTTAAGGGAATCTGGCTTCCCCCTTGCCTTTGCTTGTCAGAAGGCTGTAAAAGGGGATCACATGACCCTGGGACACTGCAACTGTCATAAATATGAACCACTTGCCAAGTGTCTGAACTTCAATCACATGACCATGGGGATGCTGGAAAGGCCATAACTGTGGAAAACAGTCTTAAGTCACTTTTCTCAGTGTCATTGTAGCTTTGAATGAATTATTCAAAGAATGAACTAAATGAACTAAATAAACTATTGTAAATCGAGGGCTACTTGTAATTTCTTTTTGGAAATTCCTGGTTTTCTCTATTTTACACTGGGCATACCATACCAACAATATTGCACCTAATTCTGAGCTTTGTAGTTTAGGAAGAGATGTATAATCAAAATGACCAGGGAGCTGGAAGGAAATAATCACAAGAAAAAAACTGGGGACATTGAGTATCCTCTGGAGAAGTCAACACTTGGAAGATATGATAGTTGTGTTCAAGTTTCTGAAAGATTCTCATGTAGAACATGGAGCAGGATTATTTGAAGTTGTTCCAGAACATGCAGCAAGAAACAATTGGTTTAAATGATAAGAAAGCAAGTTTTTGGTTGGGCATCAAGTAATATTTCCTAAATGTAAGAACCGTTCAACAGTAGAACAGATTGACTTTGCAGGATGTGTTTAGCCATCTGGATGACCATCTGTTGAGGATGTTGTAATATTGAATTCCTGTACTTGGCAGGGGTTCTAGGTATTCTCCAAGATCCCATCCTGACGTTAATTTTTTTTTTTTTTGATTCTATGAATCTTCCCTCAAAGTGAATGAGAACTAGTGGGGGGGATAACAAGAACTTTATCTCCTTAACTAGCATAAAATAAGGTACGTGAATGTTTAAGTATTTACTGTACAATTATACAATTATTTTAGTAGATATTCTTGTTTCTTTGAAAATGCTATTTCATACAGTATTGTGAAATATAAAAGAAAGCTACTTTGGAAAAAGTTACATCGGCAATTTACAGTAGTTGTTGGTCTCCTCTAAAAGTTAAATATCTTCTTGAATTAAATAATAGAAATATTATTCTAATATAATATTAAAACATAAAATTTTAAACAGGTCAAAAATGCAAAAACCCTACCTGATTTTATTTATTCCTGATTAATATTATTTATACTGGTTTCAATCAAATTTAAAGAAGCCACATTTGAGGAGTTATGGGACTTTACATTTTATTTGTTTGTTGATTTACTTATTTAAGCAATTTGTATAATTGCCCATCTCATAATAGTGAGTCTGGGCAGTGCACCAAAGATTAAAAATATCAAACATAGTACAAAAAAAAGTAACCTACATCCATCATCCTCATTACCAACATCCTAGTCCAAGTGATTGAGAAAGTGTGCCTCTTGCTGTCAATCCCTTGCTGTCTCAGAGTTAAAGGATACCCTAGTCTGAAACCCAAGTAAACATTAAAGAATTGATCCCTTCTTTAATTATTTTAAGCCATTCTTAAAGGCAACTTAAATGTGTTGTGGTGGTTTGATTGTTCAACACACATTTGTGTTTAAGTTAAAGAGTGGCTGAAACAAAAGGAAGAAGTACCTGCTTTTCTCAGCAGCCTCTATTGTCTAGAATGTACAACAAAGTTGACCCAAACTTCTAAACACTTTTAGAATCTTTTTAAGGACAGAATTCATTTTTGATGGTTGCCTGTGTGTTGTGTTCGTGTGAATAAACTGACTTCCCTGTAAATCTGAAAAGCAAATCCCTTTCCACGGAAACAAAATGTACTACTTTGATGCTTCTAGTAATTTCCATAGATTTGCTGAAATCATTCAAACTGTTAGAGGCAGAGCAGATGCCAGAAAAGTATGCTTTGAAATAATATATTATGCTTACATGCATATATTTTGATGCCCATGAAAGAATGCTGGTGGTTAGATCTTCTGAACATTTTATTATTATTATTAACAACCTCCCACCCACAGTGTTGCAGTGGGACACCCACTCCCTGTTTTCATATTCCACTCTTGGAAAACTGCTTGCTTGGACCACCTCAAGAGAAAAAAAACAACCAAAGCAATTTGGAAACTTTGTTGAAGTTGAACTATGGAGTCCTATTTTCTTCCAATGTTACATGGTAGATACATCAGAATCTGTACAACTTCCAAATCTGAGCTGATAGTCTCCAATTTAGATTTAATATCTCTGCATCACTTATGAATTTAATTTCTGTTATCACCTTAAGTTGTCCCAAACATTTATATCTTCATTTTTGAATGTCCCAGACATCTATATTTTAACCGAGTTCTTTTAAAAACACAATCAAGCCCTGTTTCAAGCAATTTACACAAAAAGCCATTTTTTTTTTGTTTCTAACTATCTTTTTATGCAGTCTGTACCAAATCTATAGTAAGAAACACAGCTATAAATTCCTCTGTGTTTGGGTCTGAGGTTTGAGCAACCAAATCCAGAAATGAACAAGTCATTGATTTATGAGCATAAATTTCAAGTTGCAGTAGCAATAAACAAGCTAGGTCATAACCAGTCTATGACAGTTTTCATATGTTGTATTATCAGAAATCCATTCATTCTGTTTCTGCCTGATAGGATGATTTTAAGAAAAATGTGCCAAATCATATATCTTCATATCATGCCTGTGAACACATTTCCAATGGATATTTCACTATGATACATAGTCATTACCTGCAGGTATTTTGGATGCACATCTATTGGTATTGATGGGAATGGGTGGAGAGATCACATCTGCAATCCCTACATGAGATCATCCACCAGTTCAGGGTGCGGTATCATCAACCATTCTCTAGCAATGTGCACACAGTTGAGATTTGACAGATAAGATTAATATATATATTTAACTTTCCTGAACAGCATATCAGGCCTTCTCTAAGAAGCATTCTTTTGCATGTGATATGCACTAAGCAACTGTACCAACCAGTGGTGGGATTCAATTTTTTTTAACTACTGGTTTTGTGGGTGTGGCTTGGTGGTTGTGGCATGGTGGGCTGGCAGGGGAAGGATACTGCAAAATCTCCATTCCCTCCCCACCCCACAAGCTTATTTTCCAGCTTTGTTCTCCTGTGCAACAAAAGGGCAACAAAAGAAGACCCAGCCATTCAGCTGGGACTCGGGTGGCAGAGAATAGATAGGGGAGGGGCCAGTCAGAGGTGGTATTTGCCAGTTCTCTGAACTACTCAAAATGTCCGCTACCAGTTCTCCAGAACTGGTCAGAACCTGCTGAATACCCCTCTGGTACCGACCCAGCACTATTTCATATGTTATACGCAATACACAACTCCAATGAAGTTAAAAACTGGAAGAATCACTGGCTTTTTCCTGTTTTCCATAGCAAGCAGAATTTGGATATTAATTTCTTTTCTCTATTTTTTTTTTTTTGGCTTGGGGAAAGTCACATGAATGTGAAGATCAGAAATGTCTTCATCCTGTTCATTTTTTGGACTGAATTCTTGAAGGTAATTCTCGTTCAAGACTGTAGTCTAGCATCACAACTGCAGGGCCAAATTTGAAAATATTCCACTAAGATTAAGAGATCTCTTCGATTTATAGGCTATCGCTTAATAGGAGGTAAATACATCCAGATGTAGCTGAATGCAATTCATAAACTGATGTTGCCCACAACATTCCCAGAAAAGAATTATGAGCCACGTTCAAACAGACCTACAGTATAAAAAGTCTGAAAATGTTTTCCCCTGTTAGAGGTTTGACTAGAACTTTAAAACCTTTGCTATTTTTACAGTGAATTAAGGAAGATTATAGCAGATAGATCATAGAGGTAATCCTTGCTTTTAAGTACCATAATTGGGATGAGCTTCTCTGTTGCTATGTGACATGATTGTTAAGTGAAACATCATATAACTGCAATGAGCTTATAATCTTGTTTCAACTGCAGATGTAAAGCAAATCACCTATGGATGTTAAATAAGACATCACATAACCATAAGTTGTGATTTTACACACCTCCACCTATGTCAATCATTTTACACTGCCCATTTTAGGGTGCAGGCAAACACATATACACACAGAAACATGATGCAACGTTCTAGGTCCAGATCAGAGGAAACTATATTGTACTGTTGATTACAGCTTTCAGCTACTTACTGTACTTTGGAAATAATGATTAATAATAAGATGGCTAACAGCTCAAGGAAAATGTAGAAAATTAAAAAACAAAAAAAATTACCTCAGTAGGGAAACCTTTCCCCTGAATTCCTCCACCTCTTGACCTCGACTTCATCCAGTCTTAAAACCAAATCAGCAAATTATCATAAACAAAACAGCATCACCAAGAAAAAAAGCTGGTGAAAATCAAGAATAGAATGCAGATAGTCCTTGAGTTATGACCACAATTGAGCCCAAAATTTATGTTGCTAAGTGAAACATTGGTTAAGTGAGTTTTGCCCCATTTTACAACTTTTCTTGCCACAGTTGTTAAGAGAACCACTGCAGTTGTTAAGTTAGTAACACAGCTGTTAAGTTCCACATTGACTTTGAATATTAGAAAGTCACGGAAGGTGGAGCCTCCTTGATGGACCGTATATCGCGACTCTTTGTGGCTATAGTCCATGCGCTTTCATTGGAGAGCCCCGATCATTATGATTAGGGGCTGAAGCTGCCTTGGAGGGGCGGCGAAGTAAGGGGAAGCCGCAAGCCAGGTTGAGGGGAGCCGCATCTCCCCTTCTGGGCTTGGTCTTTTCCCCCCCAAAGACGAATGCAGCGGTGGTTTAAAATGGCCACCCTGAAGAAGAGGCCTCAGCTGGATTAAGATTTGTGCAGGAAGGAAGAAAGAGGTGGATAACATCTGAACTGGGACAATTGGGTGATACAACTTAACAAAAGTACCCCGGAATTAAGGTAACATGGAATTTTTAAGAAAAGAAAAGTGAGCGGTGAAATTACAAAGGGACAGGAAAAAAAATAAGAAAATATTTTTGACAGCTAAATGGGGCTTCGAACTGGGAAAGGAAGAAGCAGGAACTAAAGATTTAACTAAATTGGACTAAAATATTTTGGCAATAAACAGGCATAAAATAAAGCTGGACTTAAGATTGTCAAAAAATAATAATAATAAGGTTTACAAATTGGAGACTGGACTGTGCTGGAATATTGAGGTTCGAAAAACCCTAAACAAAAAAATAGGGGGGAAAGGTGAAGACTTTGTACAATGGAGAATGCCATCTTTTGACAAAAACTTGAGCTCAAACAAAAGGGAAAGCACCTGTTTCTGAATGAACTGGTGTGGATATAACATTAAAGAAATATTGAAACAAAGTAAGAATCTTAGAAAGTGAAAGCAGAACCAGAATAAAGAAAAAAGCAAGGAAAGAATGACTGTGGGATTGATTGATGTTTTTGGTAGAGACCCTGGGCTGGAATAATTGAGAACTTTAGAAAATTGAAAGAAGAAAGAAGGAAAGTAAAAGTGGGTTTTTTGTGGACTTTAATGATCATAAAATACAAGAGTGTGTAATGATGACATCTCTTCGGGAATTAAAAATGGAACTGAAAAATATGAGATAATTACTACAGGAAAGAAGCGAATCACTTTGCTTTGTGTTAGAAAAAATGGAAATGGCGATTGAAGAACAAGAAGAAAGAGCTTCAGAGGAGGACGAGTCGATTCAAGGAGAAGACATTTTAAATAGACAATTAACACAAAGAACACTACAAGAAGTGGGGAAAGAAGGAAGGTTAAAAAGTTGAGATTTAAGAAGGCAATCAAAAGGGGGAATACCTGTGAAGTCAGGAAAGGCAGAAAGACCCAGCAGAAAAGGGGAAAGGAAGATATTAAGAAAGAGAGGGATATAAACTGGAATGAGAAAAGAGATGGGGAAAAGAGGGGGAGGAGAAGCAGTAAGAAACAGGTGCATGAAATAAAGAAATACGGAAATAGTAAAACATTGAAAAGCAATTGTTTTTTCAGAGATAATGGCTGATGAATTAAAAAGGGGATTCTGCAAGGTGACAAGGGGTAACAAGAATATTTCTGCAATTAAAAATATTTAGAAAATAGGGTAATATAGATACTGATAACTTTTATTAAAAATTAAGGGGGGAAAATGCGGAATCCAAATGAAAAGATGTAATGATTATTATTGTAACTTCTTAAAAATAATTTTTATTGGGAATCAAGATGAGGGAATAAAGGTATATTTTAATCATTGAGGTGTCACACTCAAAGCAGTAAAACCTCTACTTGTTTTTTTTTTTTCTTTAGTGTTAAAATTTGTATTAATCTAGAATTTATAAAAAGAATGTGTAATGGAAAGGAAATATGACAGATTAAAGAACCAACTAAATTAATAAGTTAATATAGACTATTAAATGCAAGGAGAGACATTGGTAACATTTTTATTATTATCATTATTATTATTATTAGGCAAACGCATATTATCTTTATTTTTAAAATAAATATTAAAGGATTATATTTGAAATAATTGAAATGAAACAAAAAGATGTTTTGATTGAGATTAATGAAAAAGGCTAGAATTAATGTGTTTGTTTCTCTCCTTACTGAAAATTTGGAATGGAAAAGGTAATAATAGAATTTAGTATGCATATATGTATAATTCCTGTCATATTTGTATGTAAAGGTGATGACCCGGATTTATGTTGTCCACTAAAAAGAGATTTTTGTTTTTAATGTGAAAAACTGAATAAAATTTGTTAAAAAAAAAAAGTCACAAAAGTTGATTACATGACCCTGGGACCCTGGGACCATCATAAATACGAACCCAATTACTCAGCATCTGAATTTTGATCATGGTGCTGTGCTTCGAAGGTTAGATGGCCCAAAAATTGATGTTTGAACATTGCTCTTTTTAACATTTATATGTTATTGTGTTTTGGTTATTGTGTCTAGATTAAAATGTTCATATATAATGCTAGTCCATGTATGATATACTAAATAAATACATTCTTGTTATGCATCTAGTAGTTGTTTGGATTTGTGTAGCCCACATATGGCAACTCAGTTAAAGAACAAAGGAAAACCCAAAGGATACAAGAAAAGTAGAATACAATAAGAGCCTATTTGGTGTAGTGCAGAGGTCTCCAAACTTGGCAACTTTAAGCCTTGTGGACTTCAAGTCCCAGAATTCTTCAGCCAGCATAGTGTAGCTGGCTAAAGAATTCTGGGAGTTGAAGTCCGCAAGTTTTAAAGTTACCAAGTTTGGGGACCTCTGGTGTAGTGGTTTAGGATAAAAGGCTAGAAATCAGGAAACTGAATTCTAACCTTTGATTATATAGTATATGAAGCCAGTATGGTGCCATTGGGCTAATCATTTCAGCCCTAGGATGAAGCAAATGGGAAAACGCTTCCAAAATATTGCCAAGAAAATTGTATAAATTTATTGAAGCAGGCCCCAGAAGTTTGAAAACAAACAAAAGCTGGAAAGTTCATTTCCTTCCCCCTCTTTTACAAACCAACAAACAAAACTCTCATGCCAACAATATCACTCTTTATCTTCCCCTAAAGGAAATAAATAGCTTTCTATTCACAGATTCCACACATTCAATTATCATCATGAGGACAGACTTCAACCATATCTCTATCTCTACCAATCCTGCATGGAGAAGCTAAATGTCAGTTTATTTATATTAGGGGCTCTTATCAAGCCGCTGGGTCCAATTCATTGTTTCCCAATAAGTGATGACAAGTCTTTTTCCTGTGCACTTATATTTATTATATTAAAATCTGATGAATGCTTGAGATCATCTCAGACAGCTCTGAGTAGCCAGAAAGAGGAAATAAGCAGGACTTGCGATCCTTCATCAATGTGATAAAACTGAGAAACCAACTTACTGGTAATGCCTATATGATCAAAATACCCAAAATGTTTGCATTGTGTAATCCAGTGTCTCAATCTGTCAGTATTCAATAAGTGTCAGTACCCTTATATAATTTCTTAATGGGTTGTCAATCCATGTACTCACTAATTGCCTGGTTTTTAATTTTGGACTCTTCTCTTTATGAATTGGTTTGATTTTTCCCTCTATTCTGCCTGGCCTTCCACATTTAATTTTGTTTGTCTTGGACTCTTAGCTCAGATTCTAGCTTTGAATTTGTCTCCAGATGGATTCTGTTGCAGATGGAATCCAGGAACGACCAATTGTGTTGCAATTTGGAACCCTCAACTCTCTGCTTACTTAACAGCCTGCAGCACATTGTTAACAGTCTTGGAAGTAAAAGATTCTGGAAGAGATGACCCACATGAATAGATGTACTTCTAAACTCTAAATTAACATCGTGATAAATTTTGAGATAAAGAGGGATGAGACCGTTTTAGTTTGACTCATTTATAAATCTTAGCCCTTAGTGACCATTTTAACTCTGCCTCTCAGAAAAAAGATCATAATTGATGAAGTGTAATGATAATTATCTGACTTGTCTATCTTTAATGATTTTTCAGCTCATTAAGAAATGGGGATGATTGGATTCATGCATTACATATAACACATTTGGTTTAGCTTAAGGCAGGAGTGGGATTCAAATTTTGTAACAACCGGTTCTGTGGGCATGGCTATGTGAGTGTGGCCATTTGACTGGGTGGATGTGGTTTCTTTTTGGGGGGGGCTTCTGGGCCTCAGGGAAGCCTCCTGGGGGGTGTTTTTGTTCCCAGAAAGCTTCCCTGGGGCCCAGGAAGGCAAAAAATTGAGGGGACAGGTTTTTTTTTGCTGTGCCTCCCACCTCCATTTTTTGCCTTCCTGGACCTCATGGAAGCCTTCTGGGTGAAGCAGTAAGTAAGTGAGGGGAATCCTGGCACAACTGATCATAGGAATAGCTGATCGTTGCAAGGGAAAAAAGAAAAAGAAATACCTTCAGGAGTGACTGGGCAGGGAAGAACGCCATCAGCGATGTTGGGCACATGCGCAATGTTGCACATACACGATGACTGACTGGGCAGGGAGGGAAGGGGTAGGCAGAGAGGGACGAGGCCAGCCAAGGACACAATTTGCTGGTTCTCCGAACTGCATAGAATCATAACAACTGCTTCTATAGAACCAGTCCAAACTGGTAGAATCCCACCCCTGGTTTAAGGTTCAGATGAACTTAGCTACTTGGTTTATGACTTAGTGTTATTGTATGAACCCTATCATGCTGAGTACTTTTGTATAACATATTAAACCACATTTAATTTGAGCGCAGTTAGTCATCAAATTCTGGGGATGGTTCCACATTGTGGTTAAATCTGGGTGCCTCATCCACAATCTGAATATCTCATTTATTTAACTGGTACCTACTATTTTGCCAAGTGTCAGGGCAGTGGTCAGGTGGATTTTGGATCCACACTAGTGGGTAAACAGATTTTAACCTTTATTATTAGCTCTAGCAAACAGATTGAAAAGCATAACATAAAAGGCATACATATCAAGAAAGATGATATCCAAATCTCTTACAAACTGCCAGGATCAATAATGACAGCAGAGATACCCCAAGGGTGACCAGTTTCCACAGGACTCAATGCAGAGGTGGTATTCAGAAGGTTCTGACTAGTTCTGGAGAATCAGTAGCGGAAATTTTGAATAGTTCGGAGAACCAGCAAATACCACCTCTGACTGGAGATTTTACAGTATCCTTCCCCTGCCATGCCCACCAAACCACAGCCACAGAACCGGTAGTAAAATTTTTTGAATCCCACCACTGACCCAATGCTAGGTTCTGTGTAGAAGCTCCCAATAAACAACAACTCTTTGGTTTTTATTAAAGCCTGGCATCACGATTTCATGGCTTAGCCGTAGTTATGAGATTGCAAGATATGACCTTGATTGGGTAGCACATGAATCTGGAATGGGAATTGAAGTTTGAGACTTTGGCAGTAGGAAAAACTTTGCAACTATATGAATATTTCTTTCTCTTCTCCTTTGTTCATTAAAAAAGAATTAAAAAATAAGCAGATTATCTTAGAATGAGCTCTACGCTTCTAGACTTTTCTTAATATGAAGAAATCAAAATAAACTCAAAATAATAATTGTCTTCCGCATTGCCAGTATGCTTACGTTAACAATTGCTTTGTTTGTCATTTGGACCTAGAAATGGAAGGTTATTCATTGTTTAACTGCCTAGCCTCCTCTTCTCTCTCTTGTTATTTTTCACTGCTCATAGATAAGAACCTTTCCCAAAATATAGATTTTCCTAATGACCCTCATAGTTTCAATCCCAATTAAACCACTAGAATCTATTTGGAGTGGGGTTAAATCAGCATATGCCAACTGCTTAGCCACCACAAAGACAATGGGGGAAGTTTCAAATAAGAGAAAGAATGACAAATCAGTTTTTATCTTATCTTACCCATGGCTTCTTTTAAAAAAGAATTATTAAAACAAACTTTGATTTAACATGAAGAGTGAATACAATCACTGAAGACTATTCCTGTTTCCACTGTTGGATTTCTTCCACCCATAATTATATCTACCATAAATAAAACCATGCTAGTTTCAAGAGAGCCCCTCAGAATTTTTGGAAATGGAGGAGCATATCAGCTTAGTAAATAACAAAATAGCATAATTGCACAGCTGTGTAATTAATAATAACCCATGAAATCATTCTCTGCCCCTTTTTAATTCAGCCTTTTCAGTTATATTTAACATAGTACTGTTTTTTCGGTGGGGGGGGGGGTGTTAACGCAATTTTATGTTTTGGTGTTTATACTGTGCATTGTCTTATCTTCAGGAACTTATATGCCATTTCCGACAGAACAGAATGTAACTGACAGTCTTGTAGGACTCAAGCAATATATCAAAATGCTGGCTATGAAGAAAACAGCCTGAAGCTATGAAATATTACTTGTTGGCTACACCAGTCCTCCTTCTGGCTGCTTGGAAATTTGGCCTCATATTTTCCCCGCTTTTTAACAACTGGGGATAATTTTTTAGTTTTCTCTTCTTTTCCTATGGGCTAGTGCAAGGCTCTTCAAACTTGACAACTTTAAGACTTCTGGACTTCAACTCCCAGAATCCCTCCTCCAGTCATGTTAGCTCAGGAATTCTGGGAGTTGAAGTCCACAAGTCCTAAACTTGCCAAGTTTGAAGACCCTTGGGTTAGTGGTTGGACAAATGAATCATTTCTCCTTGTCTTTCATTGTCTCCTGCTAGGTCAATCTTAGTACCGTTAAGATATCTGGACTTCAACTCCCAGAATTCCCTGACCCGCTATGCTTAGCAACCTTAAAGTTGCTAAGGCTGAAAATCCCTATGCTAGGCCATGCCATAACAATTGCAAAAAGTGGCATTGACAATGCAGGCACAAGACCAAAAGAGAAATTACTAAGAATTCATACCTCTCCGTATATAAAAACATTTTCCCTGTAGTGAAATAATAATCACATTTCCCAGTTGCATTACCCAACACTCTTATATCAAGAGCCATAACTTAGAATACCATGAGGTAATAAATGATTTATTTAGATGATTCAAATAGTATTTTTCTTTATGATGCAGTTTTTTATCCAAACCATGCAGATCTTGCTTTGCCACTGCGGCTGATTTTCTGAAAATAGTAGCATGCCATAATATAACAAGCGGCTTGAAAATCCACAAACTGAAAAAATGAAATGAGGGTTTGGGTCATGCCACATAAAGAATAATTCAAACAGCCTCATTTTTCTCAGAAGTGAGTAGTGAATGTTTAAAATATGAAAGATGTTGGCCATTTTCCCCTATGTGCCCTGAATAACATTTTGTTTCAATAATTATTCTAAGGAAAACATGGATGTTTTAACTATCTACCCATCTTTGTAAGTTGGCAGAAAATGATAATGGCATGAAGCTTGCTATTCTGGTTGCCAATCTCTTTCCTTACCTCTGTTCCCATCATTGCCAATCATCTGGCTTGCCTCCTGGCCAATGGGTGACAAAGGGCACGTCCACCCAGCATCCTTAAATTGTTCCTTTCCTGTGCATGGACCGTTAAGCCAGTTATGAAATCCTGTTCAGACTGAGGTGCTTTGGCAGCGGCTTGCAAATTATTCTGTCTGGCCCGCAGGCTACCACATTTTCCCACTGGACAATTTCTTTACCCTGTCCAACTTTCCATTCCATGAAAGCAATTGTCATTCACGTTTCTTCCTTTGAATGGAACATACAATGCATTCAGAAAGTATTCAGCCCCCCTGCACTTTTCTCAAATTTGTTATGTTGCAGCCTGATTCTAGAGTTGTTGACATTTATTTTTTTTCCTCACGTTAATCTGCACTCAGTACCCCATAATGACAAAGTAAAAACATAATTTTAGAAATGTCTGTAAATTTATTAAAAAGAAAAAATTGAAATATCACATTGGCATAAGTATTCAGACCCTTTACTCAGGATTTTGTTGAAGCACCTTTGACAACCACTACAGCCTTAAGTCTTTTTGGGTATGATGCAACAAGCTTTGCACACCTGGATTAGGGGATTTTCTGCCATTCTTCTTGAAAATCCTCTCAAGCTCAGTCAGGTTGGATGGCAACCATCAGTGGACAGCCATTTTCAGGTCCCTCCAGAGATATTCAACAGGGTTCAAGTCAGGCCTCTGGCTGAGCCACTCTAGGACATTCACAGAGTTGTCCCTAAACCACTCCTGGGTTGTCTTAGCTGTGTGCTTAGGATCATTGTCATGTTGGAAATGAACCTTTGGCCCAGTCTGAGGTCCTGAGTGCTGTAGAATTGGTTTTCATTGAGGATATACCTGAACTTTACTCCTTTCAGCTTTCCCTCAACCCTGGCCAGTCTTCCCAGTCCCTGCTGCTGAAAAACACCCCCACACCACATGATGCTGCCACCACAATGCTTCACTGTTGGGGTGATATTGGGAAAGTGATGAGCAGTACCTGGTTTCCTCCAGACATAACATTTAGAACTGAAGCTAAACAGTTCACTTTTGGTTTCATCAGATCAGAGAATCCTGTCCCCCATAGTCTAAGGGTCCTTCAGGTGCTTTTTTTTTTTGCAAATGCAAGCAGGCTTTCAGTGTTTTGCACTGAGGAGGGGCTTCAGACTGGCCACTCTGCCATAAAACCCAGATTGGTGGAAGCCTGCAATAATTGTTGTCCTTCTGGAACTCTGTCCCATCTCTATACAGGAGCTCAGTTACAGTACCATTGAGTCCTTGGCCACCTCTCTTACTAAGACCCTTCTCCCCAAGTGGCTCAGTTTGGTTGAGCAACCAGCTCTTGCCAAATATCTTCCACTGGAGAATTATGGAAGCCACTGTACTCTTAGGAACCTTCCTCTCAGCCTCCAAGATTTCTTCTTCTGCTTGATTCTTTCTGGCTGCTGTAGAAATGGGGGAGTGGAGGAATAATTGGGCTTCATGGGGGGAAGGGTGCTGGAGGTTGAAGTTGTGTGAACTGTAAAAGTTGGGATGCTTTTCTGCTTACCCCGCAAAGGTCAATCATCTTGGCATACCAAATGGGTGAGATGCCACCTGAAAATGTAACCCACATGACATTATACACACCTCAGATTGGATGTCCAGTTTGAATTGTTGGGGGTGGGGACTTGGGATAACTTTCTATATGTAATTTCCACGCCTTTTGCCTCAGATCTTGTATTTCTTTTGTTGCTACCACTTCAAATTCAGTAGAAGTACTTTTCTTTATAAAAATGGAGTCTAAGGCTTGCTTTCTTGGATTTTGAATCTGATGCTTCCTCAGATCCATGCCTTGTGACAATCCTGTCTCTGACCTCTGCAGTTCCTTTGACCTCAAGGCTTTTGCTCTGCTTCAATGTGCACTGTCAGCTGTGATGCCTTCTAAAGAGAGGTGTGTGTGCCTTTCCAAATCAAGTCCAATCAATTTAATTCACCACAGGTCAATTCCATTCAAGGTATAGAAACATGTCAGCAATGATCAAGAGAAATGGGCACCTGAGCTAAAGTACACATATTGTTGCAAAGGGTCTGAGCATTTATGCCAATGTGATATTTCAGGGTTTTTTTTTCCTTTTTAATAATTCTAAAATATCTAAAATTCTGTTTTCATTTTGTCATTATGGGGTACTGCATGTAGATTAATGAGAGAGAAAAAATGAAGTTCAACCACTATAGAGTCAGGCTGCAGCATAACAAAATTGTTAAAAGTGAAGGGGTCTGAATACTTTCTGAATGCAATATATAGATAGATAGATAGATAGATAGATAGATAGATAGATAGATAGATAGATAGATAGAGATATATATTTGTTTTCTTAAGTTTTCGCGGGTACTTACATGTCTGGCATTCAGCTTTGTTCGGGTATTTTCCCATGTGGTGCTTTTAAAGTTATGTTTTCTGAGGTTTTCTGAGGTTCTCGCGGGTATTTGTATGTGGATCTTTGGTTATTTGGGTTTTCTCCTGCGTAAGATTGGAAGTATCTAGGCAACATTTCGATGAAGTCTCATTCATCATCTTCAGGCTTGGTCTTCAGCTCTGTGCTTCTCAGAGTGATGTGAGCTTGCAGCTGCTTCTTCCTTTTAACTGCTAGTGGGGGTGTGACTTGATTGGGTGGGGGCTTGGCTGTGTTCTGATTGGTTGGGGGGTTGGCTGTGTTCTGATTGGCTGGAGGCGTGTTCTGTTCAGGTGGGGGCTTGATTGTGCTCAGGTTAGTCTTAGTTGCTGGGGGATTTGAGCTGGTGAGCTGTGATCTTGCTGTTTGGCTTCGAGTTCATGGTCGTGCTGGATCTTCATGGTGGGGGTCAGTTCGCTTCATGTATGGCTCAGAGGGGTTTGAAGTGGGTAGTGATGCAGCTGCAGTGCGGCTTCTGGTCCGTGGTCATGTTTCATCTTCTGTGTGGTTGTGAGTCTGCTTTCTACGTGAAAGTGTGGTGGTGGCATCTTGTGTGGCTCTCAGGGGTGTGGGTCTGGTGTCATTCTTCATGTTAGGTACTCGTCTGTTCATGAGGGTGGGTTTCCAAATGGCTGGTAGGCGGGAGGCATCATCTCGTTTATTTATGCTGTGTGGGCGTTTTTCTATCTCTATGGCTTCTCTGATGATTCTGCTGCTGAAGTGTTCGGTTTTGGCGATAGTTCTGGTATTTTTAAAGTCAATCTCATGTCCTGTGGCTTTGAGGTGTTGGACCAGGGAAGAGGTCGGTTCTTCCTTTTTGATTGAGTTCTTATGTTATATATATATTTAATGTACTTATATGTACACACACAAATACATACATACATATTTGCATACAGAATTAAAAAAACATAATGCACATCTGCACATGCATAGCCATTAGTTTGTTTGTTTTTAAAGATTATTTTTGGAATTTTCCCTAAGAACACCTGCAGATCCTGTTACAGTTACCTCTCTGCTAGCCTAATGGTTACAATACTTGTCCCTGATTTGGCAGACTTGCTCTCTCTCCCCACACCCACACCCAGAGGTATTTACCTTTTCCTAAGGTTATCTTTCCCTAATCTGTTTTTCTGGGCTTTTTAAAAAGCAAAAAAAAAAAAAAAAGCCCCAAATCTGCTGCTACACCATTTCATCACTGAAAATGGGCTTATGAAAAAATGGACAAAAATTAGACAGCAGAGGGAAAGAAAAAAAAAATTAATTAAAAACCATTCCTGCTGGGTTTCAAGAAAAGGATGTTTTAGCACATGAGATCAGTGTTGTTACTCTGTAAGGAAAACCTACTGGCACAGAATTTGCAACAGGTGTTATTCAGGCAGAGCAAGGAAGATGCAGTGAGGGTAGCATTTTTGATTCTGCGAAGCAGCGAATCGAAGTTCAAGGATTGGCTCAGAAGGATTTAAAGTGCGTTGGGCAAACCAGACAGGACAGCCGACAGAAGTAGGAAACTGCTACTTTCAAAGTGGAGCAAGGAAAGTGGCCCAGAGTTGCATCTGTGGTGGGGCAAAAGATGACTGCAACACAATCTGTTTCTGCCCCCCAAAATGGTTGCTGGTGCCACAGCCTGGATAAGCCTGAAATCCAACAGATTTTTAAATATATTTTGGATGGTGCTCTTGGATAGTGTCAGAATAAGAGGGAAAATGTTACTTTAAAGATCACTCAGGCATGTCTCACTCATTTGTTGGGAAGTGAAAGTGAAGGTACTGTCATGGGATAATGGTGGAAGAATATTTTGCCAGACTGTTTTTGCAGAGGTGAAGCTGGGGACATGCCCTTCAAAAGGCAAGCACAATGAGCATATTGAGCCACAGTGGCACAGTGGTGAGAGTGCAGTACTGCAAGGCTACTTCTTCTGCCTGCCGGCTGCCTGCAATTTGGCAGTTTGAGTCTCACCAGTCTCAAGGTTGACTCAGCCTTCCATCCTTCCAAGGTGGGTAAAATGAGGACCCAGATTGTTGCTGGCAATATGCTGACTCTGTAAACTGCTTAGAGAGAGCTGTAAAGCACCGTGAAGCTATATATACCGGTAAGTCTAAGTGCTATTGCTACAGTGGAAAGACCGAAAGGGTCCTTCTTTGAGGCAGCATCCAACTGTGAGTTTTTTGATCTTATATATATTGGATCTTATGCAGCAACAGCAATAGCACTTAGACTTATATACCGCTTCACAGTGCTTTTCCAGTCCTCTCTAAGTGGTTGACAGAGTTAGCACCTTGCCCCTAACAATCTAGGTAAGGGGTGTCAAACTCACATCATCACGGCAGCGTCATGTGATATATCAGGACTTTTTCCCCCTTCGCTAAACCGGGCAGGGGCAGGGCCAGCACATGAGTTTGACACCCCTGATTCAGGCCTTCATATATAACTTATATATACAATTGATACTACTTCCTGATTTTTTAAATTATTATCTGGCTATTCATTAGGATTCCTGTTTTCTTTGTTTACCTTCCTTAAAGAAGAAGGTAAACAAAGTCCTTAAGGACTTTGTCTTTAGAGGCAAGTTATAAATACTTTAATAAATAGAATTTTTAAAAGCAGTCCTCTTGAATGGTAATAATCTTTTCCAACTGCTGTTCCTTTCTCAAGAACTTGATGACCTTGGCAGACTTTCTTTTCCACTGCAACAAAAGAAAAAAAAAATCTTGGGGAAGATTTGCCTAATCGAATTAATTTCCTACTTTGATTCCAACATTAATTTCTTTTCACCATCCTTAAAAAGTAATTCTAGGTCTTGATTTGAATATTACAATATGAATTTAAAAGGACCAAAGATGGGTGGAGTTGCTCCATCATCCTTCATTTAAAAAATACAATAAAATAGGAAATCTATGGTACTCCAGATTTGGCACCTGAGGCAATTCTGTCTCCTAACGTATAGACTTTGAACTGGATTATTTCTTTCCAATTATTCTTTGAAAGCAAAGCATCTAATCATGTGAATTCAGCACTCAGGCTTCTCCAGGATTTGGACAACGTGAAAAGCTTGATGAGTTGCTTTCACCACAATCAAAGTTTCTTTTCTTAAAAAAAAAAGCACATTTCTGTTCTTCTTAAATTGCCTTCAGGCCAAATCTATTGAAAATAGAATCTCTCTACTCTCGGGAGAACCTGATTCCAATCTAGTATGAGAACTAGTATACTCCATAAGCACAATTCTAAATATGACATGGACCTACAGGGAGAACATGTACAAAAGCCACATCCCACTATCAGCATGTTGCACAATAAAATAGGATAGATACATAATTTAAATATGACTTTTTTGATAGCAAAGTTTTAGCTAATAAACAGAATAATAGAAGAAGTTAGAATTACATATTAGTTGTCTGGGATTACTATTGATCATCGACACCAACTTGATTCTTTCATTTTCTCCCATCCCCACCCCAAAGAGGGGTGTGTGTGTGTGTGTGTGTGTGTGTGTGCGTGTGATGCCCAATTTTTGCAGACTGTCAGAGCAAGTCCCTGCAGTTTTCTGGGCATAGTTTTTCAGAACTGGTTTGCCATTGCCTCTTTTCTAGGACCGAGAGAGTGTGACCAGCCCAAGGTCACCCAGCTGGCTTTGTGCCTAAGGCAAGACTATAACTCACAGGCTCCCAGTTTCTAGCTGGTGCTGCAACCACTACATCAAACTGACTCTCTTAAAATACACACCCACCTTCAATTTTCAGTTTTGAATTAGGGAGAGAGAATCAGCATGATGGAAGTGAAGATGCTGCTGCAGAGTGATGAAGACTATCACAATCTTTTAGCAATAGAAAAAAAATATTGTTCCACATTATACAGTGGTTTTTTTACTCTTTTAGTTTTAGGATAAAACTAAAACTTTCATCAGGATGAAAACCATGATGTTGGGAAAAAAAATTATATTGCTGGATAGAAATCTGCCTAAAATAATCTCCCCCTCCCTCCCCCCACAACCCTTATAAGTCCTGTAAATAATTGCTGTTTCACAGGTAAGAAATTTAAAATTTGACATTTTCCATACCTTTTCCCTCACATACGCCAGTTCTAGCCAGACGTGGGCCTGAGAAAGATATGCTATAACAAGCAGAGGCTTTGAAGGCACATGCTGTAGCAGCCCCGTCCTGACATTTGCTAAGCTTCAGAGTCCCTCAAGCGCCTGGGAGCTCAGCCATTGACGTCACTGAACAATAGGCAAAATATTTCCTCCTCCTCTGTAGCCTGAATTGTAAACACCAAGCCTGCACAGCAAGCTGAACATTTGGGGAGAGGTGGGAGAAAGGGAATGTGAGAAGCTCTCAAGCGATGTTGCCTGAAAATCAGCAGCTGCTAATGTTGCTGCACAACTATCTCTCTCTCTCTCTCTCTCTCTCTCCCTCTCTCTCTCTCTGCATGTGTGTGCATGCTAATGTAAGGATGGCAGCACTGCTTTCACAGCACAAAGTGGCAGATTTTTACAAGGAAAAATCTTATGATCCAAACACTTCTTTAAAAAAATCCTTCCTCTCTTGTGCCTAGGTAAGTCACAGGCACAGTCTTTTCCACAGAAATTATCTTGCTGTTCAACATTGTAGTGTATGCAAGAAAATCATGATGGAAGCTAGAATAGGGCAGCAAAAGGGCAGAGAGCAAGAGAGGAAGAGCAATAAGAGACATGGAAAAGAAATCTCTCTCTCTCTCTCTCTCTCTCCCAGTGTTTAGTAGATTGAGAAGCAAAATGAAACCTGTTGCGTTGGTTAAGTCAGCTTCCTGCAGGTATTGGGCTTTGGCACTCTTATCCATATTTTCTAGACAAGATAGCCTCATGTTTCATCTAAAATTTAGAGTTTTGGACTTCCCTGCATTATATCTGCAAATTTCAGTGCAGTGGCAGGGAGAAGGACAATCACTGGAAACAGAAAATGTTTCTCAATGGTGCAAAAAGAATTTTTATTGTATTGGCTGAAATTTACAGAGGCCGTAGCAGGAAACACCGAGAGACATTGCAAGCCTTAAATGGAAATACTTGCTTTGATTTAAAAATAAATTTTTAATATACAAAACATATATGGTATATTGATACCTTTCATTTTCCACATCAAAAGCCTTTAGTCAAGCTGGCCACATGACCACGGAGATGTCTTTGGACAGTGCTGGGTCTTTGGCTTTGTAATGGAGATGAGCACTGCCCCCTAGAGCTAGAAACGACTAGCATATATATGTGAAGGGAACCTTTGCCTGTACTTTTAGGCATTTGACTGTCCAGGTGAGGGCCCCAAAGAAAGTATGGCTTTTAACCAAAATCATTTAAAGAATCTAACACTTTTAAAAGTTAGCTGGTATGTGCAAGTTTGCCTGGCTTTTGGCACTGAGAAATGGAGATTGTCACTTTATATTGACCCTATTAATGTTATCAAACCTCTGGACACTAACACCCTTATGTCTTGTTTGTCTTAGAATGCATTGACATGTTCATAAATTGCATTCTTTTTTTCTCTGAGTGCACAGTGAACCATTCAATGACAGAGCAGTTAAGAACTCATTCCCATGAGGGATTTCCTCCTACAGGCAGTCTCATTCTGCTGCTTGTGAACTCTATATTGAATATTTTCAATGGAAACCTCTGAATCATCCTCCTCCTCCTGTGCACGTCATTTAAGAGTAACTGAGAAAAGGCAGCATGAAATGTCACTCATACAGATGCCCCACCCTTCGCCCCACCTTTAGCATATATGTGGAAACAAATGGACTGACGGAAATTTGATTCTTAAGCAACTCTTATATAGACTATCCCTGGGGAAATCGAATGTGAAATTTTGAATTGTAGATTCGGACTTTTCCCTTTCTCTTAGAAGCTATTAAAAAGTATGCTGGCTAGTGTCTCAATGTGGGTAAGCAGAAAATGATCCAGATCCACCAAGAAACTCACTGTATGTTCTTATTGGAGGAGACTAGGTCTAACCAGAAAAGTGTTTCCTTATAATGAATTACAAACACTCCTCTCCATATTAATTTCTTTTGGGGGATATATATCTCCTGTAGTTCAAGGACTGGTCATTTAGGGCCTATGTCACCTACTGGAAACACCTTATAGAAAGTGCTTCTAATTGGGACTGTGTTGGTTATGCTCACTCACAAAATATTTGGTCAAATACCATTGATCACAAATATTGGAATTTATTATTGGAATGCATTTTTGTGCAACAACTACAGTAGTAATCAACCAGTAGATGGCAGTCTTTATACGTTTGGAACTATGGTATATACTCCATGTTCTTTTGTTCCAAGTAAAGTTTCCTATTTCCTGTTACAGTGAAGCAGTTAAGCAGCAAAGCACATGGTGATTGTACTCTTTGTTTGATCTGTAGCCAGTGGTGGGATTCAATTGTTTTTTACTACCAGTTCTGTGGGCGTGGCTTGATGGACATGGCAGGGGAAGGATACTGTAAAATCTCTAGTCAGAGGTGGTATTTGCTGGTTCTCTGAACTACTCAAAATTTCTGCTACCAGTTCTCCAGAACTGGTCAGAACCTGCTAAACACCACCTCTGTCTGTATATAAAGATAATTTCTAACAACAAAGTAAAGCAAACAGGTCTGGGCTGCAAAAATCTAGACCTTGGCGCCTTTAAGATATATGCTGGTTTGGGAATTTTAGGAGCTGAAGTTCATATACAGTATTTTAAAGTTGCCAAGGTTGGAAAATACTGAGCTAGCTAATCACTTAATAGTAAAGAAAAAGAACAGATTCTAACTTACTGCTGCATATTGTTGAAGTCACCACTTTTGCATCTTAATCTGGTAAGCACAGAATGAGGCTGCTTTTCACATTTCTCTCCTCCCTAACAACCTAGAAATATTTCAATTTTTTTCTTTCCAAGTGAAAAAAATTCCAAACAAAATATATTGAGGTTATAACTATTTTAAATGTATTAAATCTATAGGATACATATAAAGCCCAGGTACATTTTGGAAATAAAAGATAATGCTAAAGTTTGGTGTTTTGCTACTTAGGAAGACAGATTTCCATTTTAACATCAAAGTGAGTGCCAGGTTACATACCCCCATTTTAAATTTCAATGAATATGGTTCACAGATATTTGGGTCTCATCAAAAAAACTTCGTAGTTCTATGGATAAACACTAAGCAATAACAGCGATTGCTTTGCATTCTCACCAATTTAAAATTTCCATGAATAGTTGGAATTGGTTGTTTGCAATCAAAATGTTAAAAAGCTTGTAGAGTAGGCATGGCTGTGCGATCTAGCCTTAGTTTTAGTGTGAAGTAAAAATGAAAAAAAAAATAAAAACCTTGTATACATTTTTGGTGGGGTCAAGCAGAAAATTGTAAGGAGTATCAGAGCAAAGGAAAAGAAAGAAAATTTAGCATCATCAGGCCCTTTTTTTTCAGAGCCAGAGATGAAGCAGAAAGAGATCAAATCGATTTGTATCAGGATTCAGCCAGCTTTAAAAATAATAAAGGTAGGATTAAAAATAATTAATAAATATTTGTGTCTCTATTTGATCAAATGACATGGATAATAATGCTTCATTTTTTCCATACATTTTATCTTAGAGAATTGTATTACAGATCTGTATGTATCATTAATTAATCAACTTATTTCACAATTCACTATCAACCTCTAAAAGTAATTGGTTAAAAGCATTTCAAGAGGGAAAAAAAAAAAAGCTGGGGAGTAAGAACATTTTCCCAGCAAAAAAAAAAATAGTTCGGCTTATACTTTGTTATGCAAAATTCATTTTGGTTTTGCCTATTCCACAGAGATATTTCCATATCAAATATAATTTGATATTGCAGAATCTTCTATGTCTGCACGCTGGATGTTTTTCCATCGTGAACAAGTGCAAGCAGGGACCTAATGCATTTGGAAAGCCCATGAATTTGGATAGGAACGTTTGTTTCTGTGAAGTCCTGAAAGCTTTCAAAATGGAATTTTATGAAATGTAGTAGAGGCTGCAGGATCCTTTTAAGCAACTCACTTCTGCCAGGTTCATTAAGACAGAAACAAACCAAGGAATTACCTCAGCACTCCAAACCAAAATGCAAGCCATATGATTAGTTTATGCATATAAGAGGATGAAATGTCGTGAATAAATGGCTTTGAGAAAATAATGCTGGAACACATATTTTTCTCATGCTCAAACAAAGAGGAAAGCAATGTCTTTAAATCGGTGAAATAGGAGGCCTATTAATCATATTTTAAAATGGAACTGGATTACATTCTACCAATGAAAATGACTCTATGGCAAATAATTATTATAAATTGTTGAGAAGTCTTCAAAATTACAGCAATAGGAAGAAGCCAAGAAAGAGCAATTTAATGTGAAATGACTTGGTAAAAGATGATACTACGGGTCAAGTAAAAAATATACCTATATACATTATAAATATATAAAATGGTTGTGTATGCATTGCCAACTAAGAGTCTAGTACAGGGGTGGACAAACTTTTTGGCTTGGGGGCCGCATTGACTTTTAAAATTTGACAGATGGGCCAGGTCAGCACAAGATTTTTTGGGAATCGCCCCCCCTTTCCCCCCCTCTTCTCCTCCTTCCCCTCCCCGCGGAGGCCCCCTGAGTCAGGAGTTGCTACCACCGCCGTGGCTCCAGTCCCGCGTTGCCTCGGGAAGGGAAAGGCAAAAAGGAAGAGCCGCAGCGGTGCTTTGCAACGGCAGCGGCGGCACTGGAGGCTCAGGCTCAGCGGCTCCTGGTTTTGCCTTTTCCTTCCCAAGGTAACATGGGACTGGAGCCGCGCAGAGCTGCGCCGGCGGTAGCAACTCCTGACAGCCCCAGCCGGACACCTGAGCGGAGCCCGGGCAGAACTGCCTGTTGCTGCTGCCGGCGCACCGCCGGGTTGCCTCCTCCAAGCAGCCCGCCCGCCGGGTTTCCCCTCTACCATGCGGCTCGGGGCCAGGCGCGAGCGCCCGCAAGGAAAAAGGAAGCCGAAAGTTGCTGGGAAGTTGCTCGGATTTCCAGGGCTTCCAGGCTTAAACTTTGCACAGGCAAAGTTTGCAGGCGGGAGCGTCTTCCCGCCAAGGAGCGGAAAGGGTTCCGCCCGGCGGGCAGGCGGGCGGGCTGCTTGGAGGAGGCGACCCGGCGGTGCTCCAGGTTTCCCCTCCGCCACATGGCTCGGGGCCAGGCGCGAGCGCCTGCAAGGAAAAAGGAAGCCGCAAGTTGCTGGGAAGTTGCTCGGGTGCTGGGAGCAGGCTTTTAAAGTGCTGCCCGAGCAGGACTGCCGAGCTGGGAAATGGGACACCAAGACAGGGCAAGGCTTCACCAGCAGCGGCCTAGCTTTAGGTGGCTCCAAGCAGCCTGCCCGCCCGCCGAGTGGAATCCTTCCTGCTTCTCGGCCAGAAGATGTTCCCGCCTGCAAACTTTTGCCTTTGCAAAGTTTAAGCCTGGAAACCCCAGAAAAAAAAGGGGGGATCGGTGGGGACTCACCTTCGGAGAGATCACACTCAAAGGTGATTTCGAACTCACAGCCAAGGTCTTTGCAAAGTTCTTCTTTTCTTTCCTACCCGAGAGTGCTCCGCGCTGTTTTGCAGCTTTGGGGGCCACACGGCGCAGGGCAATACACGATTTTTTTTTCAGGGGCGGGCCGGATTGGACAGACCAACGGGCCGGAAGTGGCCCATGGACCATAGTTTGCCCACCCCTGGTCTAGTAGTTAAGGCAAAAGGCTAGAAAAGAGACCATGAATTCAAGCTCCACCTTGGACCTAAAAGTCAGCTGGCTGGTTTTGGGCCAATAACTCTATCACTATCATTTTGGCCCAATTCACCTCACAGAGTAGTTAGTGGGGAAAATAGGAAGAGGAAGGTGTGTGGGATATGTTCACTTGGAGTTTTTTTGTAAAAATAACAAAGGCAGGATATATAAACTCTTTTTATTCTTTCCAATCCAAAGGAACTTTGAAGGGGGAAAACTTGAGAAAAGAGTTTGGGATTTTGTATGTTCAATCACCACAATAACTGTCTGAAAACTGAAATGTAGCAAATGAACTGAACAATTGTTTATGAGCATATTTAATGTTATTTATTGGTGTGCCAATCTTCAAACCAAGTTTTCCCATGACAGGTTACAAAGCACAGTAATGAATTTACTGTATAGAAAACAATATAATAGATCTATTATATATAGATCTATTGTCCCCATTAGTCTTTCACTTTCTCTAAAAGAAAGGTTTTCCATCTTCAGCTTGATTCAGGAATGTCAAAAGATTGATGCCAATATGAGTTACATCATTTTTATTATTTTATTCTTACTTTTTAAAATACAGTACAATATGTCCATTTCTGAGTGGCATGGCAGACATCATAGCTTAAAATGGAGATATGGCAGGACAATAAGCTTAGTGAGCTAAAACAATCCTTAAGTTTGGTTTAATTTAATTAAAAGATAGTCTAAAATTATTGCCCTCCATGTATGACATAGTTTTTCCACATCACTTCACAAATTACAAAATAGTAACAACCTTTGGAGACAGTCTACAGGTGGTATCAAACCCTGAAATGACTTGCATATAGATTTGCATATAGTCTGCAGAAATGCAATCATTAGATAACAGCAAACTTTTTTTGAACTTTTGCAGATTCAAGTATTCCCTTTAGCATAGTGCTCAACTGGAAGGTTGAAGAACCATCTTAAATAGTGCATTAATTGCAGCTGGAGAAGATAGTTATAAGCTACATGGTTTTCAAGGAAGAAGATGTAAGGTATAAGTACTGCAGTATTGCAGGCTGACTCTGCTGACTACCAGCAGTTCAATTTTGACCAGCTCAAGGTTGGCTCAGCCTTCCATCCTTCTGAGGTCAGTAAAATGAGGACCCAGATTGTTTGGGGCAATATACTATCTCTAGAGAGAGTTGTAAAGTATTGTGAAGCAGTATAGTTGACTAATTTGTCAACTAAGTGTTACTGCTATTGTTATCTAGATGGATCTCCTATGCAGCATTGCTTTTCTAAAATGGATAGGTTTTAATGATCTTGGATATTTTGGGGGGAAAAAAACAGTTTTTTTTTCCATTGCTCTGTGACCTTCTGCTTTGCTTCATATTGTAATGGAAAAAACTGGAATGTCCACAAGGATGATGGGTCATACGAAGGGAGCATAGAAGATTAGGCAGCTAAGGGCTATTACAAGTCTTACTAGGGATCAAAACAAAATCTGCTACCCCAAACCTCAACCGATTCCTAATTTGCTTCCAGGGAGATTACACATAATGTAATCCAGCCCTTTCTTGATTGTTGGTGACTGGGCAAACCTAAACAATACCAGTGGGTTCTAATGTCTCCTATTAAAGCTGCCATACCATTGTGAAGTATTCAGGTAAAAGAGGTGCCTTAGATTTCCTCCTCATCTTTGAAAAGAAAGGAAAGGATAAGTTAAAAAGCAGTACAAAAAATGACCCTGTAGTTCCTAGGACCTTACACATAACCATTGGAAGACTGGCTGAACATTAAGACTCTACATCTTTTTCAATATCATATGCTAATATTCCTATTTCTTTCCTGACCTTGTAACAATTAGTATAATTACAACTCTCAGTACTACTTGATAAATTAGTCAACTAATTATCTTAAAGAACCAGTTGCCAAGTACTGCCTCATCTTTGTACATCAATGCCAGTTTGATTCTGGTGCTCAATTATTAATTCATTCTGGCACATCCTTTTTGATATACAATATTTGTGTCGGGCATTTTGTTGAAGTATTAATGAGGACTAGCTCAGTTCAAAGAAATGTAAATATTTAATGCTTCATAGGTGAAAGATATAAAGAAAAAACATCAAAATATATTATTGCACCTACACTTGCCTTTTGATATTACAGAAGCTACATAATAATTCTTTTTCTTGTATAAAATCATTCTGAATAGAGAGGAAGCTGGATAGAGAGCAGAATAGCTTTGTCTGATGTGCTCTCCTTGAAATATGTTGGTCCATTTTAGATAACAGATTATCAGAGTTGGAAGGGACCTTGTAGGTCATCTAATCTAACCCCCTGCCCAAGCAGGAGACCCTACACCATTTCTGACAAATGGAAGTCCAATCTCTTCTTGAAAGTCTCAAGTGATGGTGCTCTCACAACTTCTGAGGGCAAGCTGTTCCATTGGTTGATTGTTCTCACTGTCAGAAAGTTCCTCCTTATTTCCAGGTTAAATTCCAAGTCTCCTTGTTCAGTTTCCACCCATTATTCCTTGTCTGGCCTACAGGTGCTTTAGAAAATAGCCTGATCCCTTCCTCTCTGTGGCAGTCCCTCAAATATTGGAACATTGCTATCATTTCTCCCCTGGTCCTTCTCTTCACTAGACTAGCCATGCCCAGTTCCTGTAACCGTTCTTCACATGTTTTAGTCTCCAGTCCCCTAATCATCTTGGTTGCTCTTCTCTGTACTTTTTCTAGAATCTCAACATCTTTTTTATAGTGTGGTGACCAAAACTGAATGTGGTATTCCAGGTGTGGTCTTACTAAGGCTTCATAGAGTGGTATTTCAACAGTTTACCAATCCAGAGGTAAGGAATTAGTGCAAGATGATCTCTAGAAGTGATACCTATGTGATGTATCATGTATATGAGTAGCAACTAGTTCTTTTATAGCATCCCAGCCATTTTGTGGTGGTTACTTGGTTTGCATTAACTGTCCTTTAAAAAATATTGACATATTTACCATGAAAAGATCAATAAGGGGCCTGACTGGCTTAGCCATCCCATTTGTTTTCTGTTCCTATTTCATTCTGAAATCCCATATCAGACACCATTCTGCATTCCCAGCATCTCATTTCTATGTATAGTAGTTAGAGAAAAGTTAAGGGTTAATTTAGAGCAGAGTGGGGGTTTTTTTGAATTGGACTCCTGCAAGATGTCGAAATGCACTACAGCCTAACACTTAGTAGGCAGCGATGGAGATCTTGGAAAAGACGTAAAAACATAAAATCACTGAACCGGTAGTTACACCGGTCAGATCCCACCCCTGGTTGGACTAGATGACCTAAAAGATCCCTTCCAACTCTGATTATCTGGTATCTGTTATGTGAAGTGTCCTTCTATACCTTTATGAGTTTCAATTGATGGGCTTTGTTGGGCTTGATTGAAAAGGAGCTCCAAATCATAAGTCTCCTGAGAGTGTTTAATGGTTAATGTAAACATAAATAATATGTGCTGCTATTGGAGTAATTGAGTTGAAGGTATACTTTCTGTTTTAAGACCTTCAGGGCATCCTACCTAGTCTCAGCAAGAGAAAGCTTGGGAAAGCTCACTGTCTTAGGCCTTGGCCTTTGTAGGTTTCTGTGGTTGCCTTGGCCCTTGCGTATGGCTAATGTAGGATTCAGGCCACTGATTGCATTTGCAGTGTTGATTCTTACCTTAGTTCTGAGAAAGCATCCTTAAAGAGTAAATTTCTTTATGATTACATCAGAGGAGGATAGACCAATTTCTGAAGGACTTTAACTTTATTGCTTCATTTTCAAAACCTGCAGCAAGTGAAAAAAGAACACGGTGTACAGGCTTCCTGAAGAACCTTGTTAAAAAGAAACATATGTCACCTGGGTGACAGCCCATTTATATGCCCTCTCCACTCATACCCCCACCATCGATTTGCAGTAAAAGAAAGAGCCTTTTCTTAATCTCAAACCTTTGCAATTTTGTCTTGAAAGGCAACCCTTTTGCAGACATTGGAAATAATCTTTACCCAAACCCTTCCACCTGTCTTTCATAATCCTTATCAAAGTGACCTGTTCTTAGTTGGTATATTGGGTGACGTTGTTGTCCAAAGGTGCTGCCCAAGGTGCTGAAATTAAAGATGCTTCTTCCATAGTGGTTGGTGCAGCAGTGCAAAACCAGCAGTACTACTGGCCACAACTGCCTTTTAAACAGTGCAATGACACAGAACACTTTTTTTTTCAAATTGCGAATTTACCAGGACAATAGAGAGAGGAGACAATCAGGGGCCAGCCTATCACAATTAAATAGAATGTGCCTGTTTCAGTACTATCAAGTGGAATAAGGACTAAATTTGGGACTAGGAGTTTGTACAGATCTGCATCACTCAATAAAATAGCCTGCTAGCCAGGAGACATCAAAGATCTATAAAAACACATCATAATGTGTTATATTAGCAAAACTTCAAAGTCATAAATCCCACAAAATCTAACAGCTTCACAGTATTCTTACTGCAAGAACTGGCTAGATAAATATCCATATTTCTAAATATATATAGGCATTTGAATTTAATTTTCCAGTGAAAACTTGGAGGAAATTATGCTTGCTGATGGAAATAAATTGCAGACAGAACCCTTTCCTTTAAAATCATGTACCAAACTCAATATGCCTCTGAGACTGATGCTAGGGGTAGTTCAATACATATGTTATTCTTTAAGATATATTTTGCTTTCCACAATTAGCATTTTTGATGTCTACAGCAATAGAACAAATTAGAAACCATTGCAGAAGTAAATGGAAGTGCTAATTCTTTGTAACACTTTTCTGTAGCCTACTGCCCTCCTTTTGTGTTGGCAGTGAATACAAATCCATTGGCATATATATTACAATATTTTTGTAAGCAAGAACAAGTCTATTCCCCATAGACTCAAAGAGAACATAGGCTTCCACATCTGTGATTACATAAGCACATTTTCCCTCTTTCTGTTGAATCATTGCCTATTTTCGAATGCTGCTATACAGTCATAAAACAGAATGAATTTTTTTTTTAACTACACATGAAATTGTCAAGCAGGGCACAGAGGTCACAAAGCATTTTTATTCAGCCTCACATGTTTAATTTGAGACAACCTAATGCTTACAGCTTACAACCTGCTATCTTATGACTTGAGAACATTATTCCATGCCCTACAGTCTTGGATGATAAAGAACAGATCTTGCTCTTCTTCTGGGTGACATTCTTTTGGTATTTCAGAAGAGTAGACTTATCTTTTCTTGACCCAAATTAAGTTTCCCTCATTCTCTTCTTCAAAATCTAGCTTCCATTTTTTAGAACTTCCGGTTTGCGTGGCTTCGGGGCAGCAGGAATTCGCGACAGCTCGCGATTCCTGCTGGCTAGCTGTCGAGGTACCCCCGATCCAGATGGGTCAGGGGGTAAAGGCTGCCCTGTAGGGACAGCTGAAGATAGAGGGGAGCCGGTTAGGGAGGTGGGGGCATTGCAGACCTCCCCCTTCTCCGGAAAAACCCCTTTTTCCCAAGGCGGTGGAGCGGCGGTCAGCAATGGCCGCCACGAAGATGCCAGCAACCGGGTAAGAACTGTGCTGGAGGAAGTGTGAAAAGTGAAAGTTCTGTCTGAGCCGGGTCAAGTAACAACTTTTAAATTGCCTGGAATTGAGCTGCTTGTTGCTGGAGGATACATTGTTTCCCTAAGAAGATCGAAAGCGGCGGAGAAGCTGTCAAAGGGAACTTTCTTTTTTTTATTTTTGTTTACTCTCCCATCCCACGGAAAAAGCAGAAATATTTGGATATATTAGACATTGAAAGTGGATTGCTTTGAAAGCTAAGCTAAGAGACAAAGGGATTTTTGGACATTGAAAAATTTAAGAAATTGGAAAATTTTTGCTGGAGGTATGGATTTTTGATTATTTAAAATTGTTATTGCAAGTGGGAAGGGAGAAAAAAAAAAATTGGAGCAGAAACTGAAAAAGGAGGAGACTGTCTAGAATGTCTTGGTGGATCCCAAAAGAAGATATATGGTAATTGGACCTCTTTGATTAAAAATTAATTTAGAAAGAGAAAGAGAAGAAGGAAGAAAAGTATTAACTTTTGGAACTTTTTTCTTTTTTTTAATTGCTTTTGATTGTCCTGGATTAAAAATACTTGTGGTTGTTTTGGAAAAAGTTTTCCCTTTTCATAATGGCATTGTCTGTGGATGAACTAGAGATTGACTATCAAAAATATAAAAAAGAAGATACTTTGGGCGCTTTGTTCCAATTCTTAGAAATGGCGTTATGTTCTGTTGAAAAGTTGATTATGCAGCAGAAGGACTGGGACAAGGAAGAAGAGGAAGAAGAAGCCATCTTTGATGAACAATGGGTTCCTTCCGGAGAGGAGGAGAAAAAGGATAAGAAAAAGGGGTTTTTAAGAATTATAAAAACAACCAAAAGAGAGAAAAATGAGCGAAAAGATGGAGGCAAGGTTAGAAAGCAAAGGAAAAGGAGCAAGAAAAGCGAAGAGAAAAAGCAAAGGGGTAGAAAGGGCAAGGAGAAGAATAAGCAAGAGAGAAAAGGGGGGAGGAGAAGCCTTAATGGGGGGAAGCAAGATTTTAAAAAAAAAAGTTTATTTAGAGACAATGGGTGAATTTAATTTAGATTAAAAGAGGGATTCTGGAGGGTATATAAGAGTGTGTTTTTATATGTATATTTAGAATAAAAAATTTATTATGTAATTTTAGAATCTTTTAAACAGAATCCCAAGAAAGATTTATATGTAGTATTTTTAAGTTAGGTAATGAGTTATAGATGTAACTCCAATTGTTGTACAGGAGAAGTATAGTAAAAGAAAAAAGATGAATGGATGTTTGGAAATAGAACAGACAAAGAATGTTGTTGAAAATGGTAATAATGGAAGGATATATATGCTTTTCTTTTGATTTTGTATATTGATAAAAGGCAATAAAATTTTAATTGATAAATAATTTGGATGGAAAAGAGAAGTAGGGACAAGATATGAAGTTAATATTATATGAAATATTAATATTATAATCTTGAAATGTTATGTTTTATTGGTCTATCATTATTATTTTTTTTTAGAAAAGAATTTATAAGCTGTTATGCCTTGATTTTGTGTGCATTGTTTTTAGAAAACTGATAAAAATGGTTTTTATATACATATATAAAAAAAAAAAAGTGATAATAAGATATGGAAGGAGATTTAGGTTGAATATGATGTTTGAATTTGTGTCTGTGTAAAGAGTTTTAACCCGGGAACAGACAACCTTCAGAAAAGATCTTTTAGTTTTGTCTATGTTTTATGTTTTGTGTTTGTATGTTTGTGTATTATGCTTATGATAAAACTAACAAAATTTGTTTTTTATTAAAAAAAAAAAGGAAAAAAGAATCAATAAAACCTTGGAGGAATGTTAGATGAGAATAATTTAAACAAGCCAGAAAGAAAAGAATATGATGACTATAAAATGGATAAATATGGAAGAGAAATGAAATTGAATAGGAGTAAAGAGAAATAATGAGAAATTTGATGAAATATATTTGTGTGTCCATATGGGGATGGGATAAATTGGAATTATGCTGTATAAAAATATTGTTTTGTTTGACTTGTAAGGACTTACAATATTAAGAGGTTTTATGTGTTTATGTATTTACTGGTTAATGATGTGTTGTTTTATCTTTAAAATTAATAAAAATTTGTTTCAAAAAAAAAAAAAAATCTAGCTTCCATTTCCCTGATTATTCTCCTTGCCTTTCACTGAATTCATTTTAATTTATCTTCTTAACAGGTCTACAGAACTAGACCTAATATTTGAGGTGTGATCCGATCAGTAGAGACAATAATCAGCATTGGTGATCTGTATATTATACTTAGATTGATTAACATTTAACTCATCAATGAGAAACTGCCCAGGAGTACCATTTATCTTCTCTAAGTCATATGTAATTCTTCTTGTACATCTGGAAAAGAGTGGTAGATCATTTGTTCAGCCTATAGTAATTTGGCCAAATTTTCTTTAAAAACAACTCTCTTCCATTTCAGTACATTTGAAGAGTGTGGCCTTTTGAAAAATATAAGATATGCTGTTCAAGTTACCGTATTCCTCTGAGGTCTGAATTGATCCATGCAAGCAAAAGCTAAAAGCAAAAATGACAATCACATTGACTTTCATCAGTCAATTACATCCAACAGAAAGCTTCAATCCAAAGAGGTGGTTTAGAAGCAGACAATTGAAAAGTCAAACTTTATTTTTTTCAGTGACAATACAAGATTGAAGCTTGAAGCTTGAGAATCGAAATTTTAAAATGCTGAATTCAAGAAGATGTGATGGCAATTAAGGGAGTAAATTGGTAGAATAAGGTGATAGAAGACATCCCTTTGGTGAGAGCATGAAATGAGAAAAATAAGACTATATCCGTCCCAATGATGAAGCCGTTCTGTTGACAAGGCATCACATTCTGGATGCTGTGAAAATACATTTCACCACTCAAAGGCACCCTTTGTGGATTTCAATCAGCTTTCGATCTGATTCCAAGGCAGAGACCGTGGCAGAAACTTCAGGAATCCTCAATGGATTCATCCTTCTTATCCAGACTGTATTCTAAGATCTCACTGCGGGTCAGATGTTCCCCTTGAGGCAACTTTCTGGAGTTGTTCCTGCCAAAAGAGGGATCAGGCAAGGAGCAGCCCCCTTACTTTTTAATTTGTACATCAATTCAATAATTCAGGCTCTCTAATCCTTTAATCATCACCTTCCAATGTCAGCAAATCATGCAATTCCAGACTTGCTTGTGCAGACAATACTGTCTGTCTCCCAGGTGGGAATGAAAAGGGCACCGAGAGCATTGGCTTCCTTTTGCCTAAAATAACAACTTGTAGCATATTACAAAAACTAAAGTGATAGTGTTTGCATTGATGCAATAGTCGTTTACAGAAGTGATATGTACTTCTAAAGTCTTGAAGTGCAGCTCCCAGCTTCCTTATCTCGGAACACACATTTCTCTCATCAGGCAGGGATGCCCCAATACAGCTGTCTTGAGATTCTTCTATTCAAAGCGGGGTACATTTCATTTCTGCAACTTGCAAAATTTTTGTTTCTAAGATAATCTCTCAGTTTCTTTATGGTGTTCCAATTTGCATTTGACAAAGTTTAATATTCTGGAAGCTGTCCAGTCCAAGTTTATAAGAACAATACTCACCGTTCCAAGTAGCATCAAGAATGCTATTTTACCATAAGAAACAGGTTTGGTTTCTGTCAGCCTCAGAGTCAGTTTCTAGTTCTAGAAATTGACTTTTCCTCCTGTGGGTGAGGCTCCACTGGTTTTAAGAGACTAATTAGATCAATTTGGCTAAAAAAAAAAAAAAACAACTAATAGCAAATTCCAGTCCTTATGATTTTTTTTTTAAATTGCTGCCATTTAGGATTTGAAAATGCCAGGAGTCTTCTTGGGCAACTTACAGTATCTGGTTAACTGGTTTTCAAACCAGTTTCAGTATAGTATTCAGAGGTGATAATCAGCAAGTTCTGGCCAGTTCTGGAGAACTGCTGGAGGAAATTTTGAGTCGTTCGGAGAGCCGGCAAATACCATCTTTGACTGGCCCTGCTCCCATCTATTCTCTGCCTCCTGAGTCCCAACTGATCGTCTGGGTCTTTTTTGGTTGTCCTACACAGTAGAACAGAGCTGGAAAGCAGGTGAGTGGGGTGGGGAGGGAATGAGGATATTGTAGTATCCTTCCCCTGGAGTGGGGTGGGAACGGCCACCAAGTCATGCCTACCAAGCCACACCACGCCCTCAAGCCACACCACAAAGCCCACAAAGCCATGCCCACTGAACTGGTAGTAAAAAATGTGGAATCCCACCACTGGAAGTATCCAACCCTACAGTTTATGGATTCTTTTCAAATGGATGTGCCATCATCTGTTCATCTCTCTTCAGTTCTTTTGTCAGAAAGAATCTCAACTGTTTGTTGAGATTTTGTCAGGTCTTCACATTGTCCAGGTTAGATTCACGATTGTCTACAGTCCTGTGGGGCAATAGAGGGATTCTCTTCGGTAGTGCTTATGTCTATGTGGAGAAGCCTCTGTGGAATCACTCAGCCCATTGGCCCCTTTGTTGCTCTTTCTCTATATGGAATTAAGAAGAATATATAAATATGTGTGTGTGTGTGTGTGTGTGTGTATTCCCATTAAAATAAACTACCTTGGTGGAGAGCACAATCTGCCATTGACAGATAGTCCTCGACTTACAACACTTCATTTAGTGACCGTTTGAAGTTAGAACAGCACTGAAAAAGTGACCTATGACCATTTTTCACATTGATGACTACTGCAGCATCCTCGTGATCATGTGATTGACATTCAGATGCTTGACAATTAAGTCACATTTATGATGGTTGCAATGTCCTCGTGTCATGTGATCCCCTTTTGTGACTTTCTGACACACACAGTCAATGGGGAAAACAGATTCACTTAACAGCCATGTTACTAATTTAAGAATTGCAGTGAATCATTTAACAAATGTGGCAAGAATAGTTGTAAAATGGGGCAAAATTCACTTCACAAATTTCTTAGCAATATAAATTTTGACTCAATTGTGGTCATAAGTTGTGGACTACCAGTATTTGGCCAGGGTCCTGACAGGTTGTCTGATTTTGTGCTATCATTTGTTGTATCTGTCCTACCTAGAATTGAAGTTCAGAACAAAGTTTGGTGATGGTCACTGCTATTTGGACTACATTTACTATAATAGCAATAGCACTTAGACTTAAATACCACTTCACAGTGCTTTACAAATCTCTCTAAGTGGTTTACAGAGTCAGCCTATTGCCCCCAACAACATGGATCCTCATTTTACCAACCTTGGAAGGATAGAAGGCTGAGTCAACCTTGAGCAAGTGAGAATCGTACTGCCAAACTGCTGGCAGCAGCAGAAGCCTGCAGTTCTGCATTCTAACCACTGAACCAATGATGGGATTCAATTATTTTTATTACTGGTTCTGTAGGCGTGGCTTGGTGGACATGGTTTGGTGGGCATGGCAGGGGAAGGATACTGCAAAATCTCATTCCCTCCCCACCCCACTAACCTGCTTTCCAGCTCCATTCTCCTGTGCAAGGCAACTGATCAATTGGGACTCGGGAGGCAGATAATAGATGGGGGCGGGGCCAGTCAGAGGTGGTTTTTGCTGTTAAGTCCTGAGCATGGGCGCAAGGAACGGAGACAAGACATCGAACTGTGACTTCAACTCTTTATTAGTGACTTCAGAACAGAGCAAAATACTTGGGCAGCAGCAGCTCTTTTATAGAGCTGGCTTCTGTCAAAACAACCAATGATTTGAGTTTACAGCTCTAACAAGCGTCCAATCAGAGAGACCCGCTGTCAGCCAATCAGATCGGCCAGAAACGACCAATTACGACTCGCTGTTCGCGGGCCAATGAGAAGTGCAGGAT
The DNA here is from genome assembly GCA_033807585.1 of Hydrophis major. Taxonomy (NCBI): domain Eukaryota; kingdom Metazoa; phylum Chordata; class Lepidosauria; order Squamata; family Elapidae; genus Hydrophis; species Hydrophis major. Next base: position 321,192,810 of record CM066328.1, on the reverse strand, counting down.
TACGAGCCTGCTCTTAAAGTAAAGCTATTAGGGTTGTTACTGACCCGTTGGCTTAGTCCATAACATTTGCCAGTTCTACAAACTACTCAAAATTTCCGCTACCAATTCTCCAGAACTGGTCAGAACTGGCTGAATACCACCTCTGCACTATACCACCGCAGCTCATAATAATATATTTTATGTAATTTTATTGCATTGGAAAAAAAAACTTATATAATAATTACAGGTCTATAAATTTCATTGTTGTGCTCTCTAGCCCAAGGGTGGATTTGATCTGATGCTATGAAAGTGCAGCAAATTCTTTAATTCATCCGCACGATGAGTTGCACTTGTCAGTCTTGGCTATTATGCAGTTTAATGTGGATGAAGGGAGAGCATTTCCTTTCTCCCACTAGGAGAAAAGGGATCTTGGATCAGCCCTTTCTGTAGGCTACACTGAAAAGCAGCCTGTGTGTGACTGAATCATTCAGTGTGATTATAAATTAAGGCCTCTTTTTGTTTGTACTGACTTCCTCTCCCCCTCACCCCTGTTCTGAGAAGTGAATCTCAGCTGGATAAAGGGATGAGTATGAGCTCCATCTGGAGATAAAAGTGAAGCATGTTACATAATTTGGCAGGCAGTGGAAAGAATGTGGCTCTCTGTACTATATGCATGCGGGAGTGCATGGAAGGCTAATCTTTTCTTCTCTGTTGTAAAAAAAAAAAAGAAAGAAAGCAAGGGGAGAGAAGAGAGCACTGCACTGCCCACACAATCTGTAGCCAGTTCATTTTGCAGGAAGTATCCTCAGACTTTGCAGCTAAGCAAGTCTTGCTTGCTTGCTAAACCAAACAAAGGTAAAAGGTTTAGTCTTGTCCACTGCCTTAGAACCATAGATTAGGGAGGGGATGAGCACCATGGAAAATTACTGGGAAGATACTTTCTTGGAATGGAGAATCATGGCAATGCTGTCATAAAGTTCCAACTGTCTAATCTGCTGCTTCCCATCCTCCAAATGTGTTGTGTTCTGAGCGGATTCTTGAAGTCTGGTATCTATGGTTCTTTGTGCTAATGTTTGCTTGCTTCCTTCCTTCCTCATTCATCACTCAAAAGACATATTTTTCAGAGTAAAAGAACCACATAATATTTTTCAATCTGGACATCTATTCTGTTCTGTTCTATTTTGTTCTGGAATTTTAGGTTTTCATATTCCGATAGCTGGAATTCAACATCAGTTATTATTTTAATGTTGTCAGAATAAAGATCATTCCTAATTCCAACTATGTAAGTCAGAAAAAAATGTTACAATTAGTGGACATAACTGTGCTATCAAGCCCATCTGTAGAATAGGCTTCTCCCACTGCCAAGAATTTTGGCGTATGTTGTTAACCAACATGATTTGGAATGTTATTCTCATTGTCCAAGCCATCATGATGACTGGCAATGATCCAATACAGAAACAGAAATGCTGAGAAGGTCTCTCATGATTTTCATTTTCTAACGATACACCTTAATACAAAGATATGCATTGCTTCAAATACTGGCCTTAGAGACAGGTTCAGGACCCAAACATGAACAACTTGAGCCTGGAGCAGAAAACACAAGCCTTTGTAGTTCAGTAAGTCCAAGGTTAAACAACTTCTACATTAAGTTTCTTGTGTAATTGCATTCCATACTTTTTATGATAGGAAGATAGATCTGGAGAATTTTCAGTATGATTGTTAAGTAGCAGGGATCAATGAGTGAACAGAACAACGGAGACATCAGTGTAAGACCCAGCAGATACTTAGTTTTTCTAAGTCACACTCAAGGCTTTGGATAGCATATTAGTTTTCAGTCTTAGCCTCAACCTCCTTTGATATTCAAAATTGTCTACAAGCCCATAGTTTGCTTTCCTTGTTTGGTTCTTCAGTACTAAAGCTGTGCATTTGTTGGCACAGTGGGACTTCAGTGAGCACTGGTGGTTCAATAATAAGGGAAGAGAATTGAAGCCTCAACAATAGTTTCTTAATGGAATGTATTTCTTCAAAAGAAACAAAAAAGGTTTGGCATTTATTGGCAACTAACATGATATTATTTAGAAACAAAAGAAATAAATGGCTCTTAAAAACTAATTCATCCACAATTCTGTTTGGATTTTAGCTCACTTTCCCAACAAGACACATATTTTCCCAGATATGGGAAACTTGTATATCCTTGCAAAGGATATTCCAATGTTTAATGGGAGGGAGGAGTTGTTTCTTTATCAAGATATCTGGAAGCAATTTACACAAATCCTGCCATTTATCATTCATATTTTGGCCATGAAAAACCAGCTGCTGTATCAGAAGTAGAAGGAAAATAATAGCATTAGCATTTAGGTTTATATACCAGCCTATAGCACTTTACAGCATTTTCTGGATGGTTTACAATATAAGCATGGTTTGTGTTAGGGATAACATTGTTTACCCTAACTGGTTTAGGTAAAATAATAAATATGTTATCATAGTTTGTTAGTTAAAGTGTCTGCAACTTTAACTGTAGGATTGTAATTAAGGGAGTGGTTGTAAAAAGCACCATAAAAGAAGCAAGGCACGTCAGCTTGCTCTCTCTGGCTTTGATGATCCCTAATTACTGGATAGACTGAAGACTGCATTTTTCCCCTACTGAAAAGGAGAGACAAAGGACTGATTTGTAAGTGAACTGACATAGGATATTCCACACGGACTTTGCTAATTGAATATCCTTGAATGGACTGACTAAAACGACACATGACTAATGGACTGTTATTTTGACTATGCTATAATCTCTAAATGGAATAAACTATATTTTTGATAGCACAAGCGTATCTGTTATTTTTACTGTATGTTAACAAACATACAAACATATCTCACTCATTTATCTGTGTGCCTATCTGACTAACGCTGCACATTCTGTTTAGCTTGTCTCCTTAACCCTTGTTATGGGCCCAGGCTTAACCCTGGTTATGGGCCCAGGCTTAACACTGGTTATGGGCCCAGAGGCTGCAAAGTCAGTTTAATTAGGATAAAACAGATTTATGTAAAAGTGATAGTTTGTGTTGTTATACATTACAGTAAACAGACAGCTGTGTTTTATTAATTATAGTTTTATATCCATATAAAGAAAACATGGCACAAGTCAATTTACAAAGTTTGTCCCTTATATCCAAGCTGGATGGAACAAACTATGTATCATGGTCTATAAAATGTAGTCTACTTCTACAAAGAGAAGGTCTGTGGAACATAATTGAAAATCCACCAAACGTAGAGGAATGGGATCCAGAGATTGAGGACGATAGACTAAAGATAGAAGAATTTAAGAATAAAAATGAACAAGATATTTGCATCATAGGACTAACACTGTCTGACCAGCAACTTGTTCATATCCGTGGAGAACAAAGGGCTGTTGGGTGTTGGCAGAAGCTGAAGAGGATTTATGTCCGAGATAACGTTGGTGCTCACATAAATCTAACACGGAAGCTTTTCAGGACGCATCTCCAGACGAATGGTGATATGCTGAGTCATTTGAATTCTATAAAAAGCATTTTTCAAGAACTGCACGAGAAAGAGCTTATTTTCTCTGAACTACACCAAGTCTATATAATTCTATCATCACTAAATGAAAGTTATGATAACTGCGTCACTTCCCTTGAAATTTTGCCTAAGGAAAGTCTAACTTTAATTGATATAACTGGCAGATTGATTGAAGAGGCAAGAAGAAGACTTGAAAGAGATCAGTTAAGGAGGGAGCAACCTCAAAAAGAAGATAATGAATCTCCTACTGCATATGCAATTAAAAAGTGTTTTAATTGTGGAGGAAGAGGACATTTGGCAAGATTTTGTAAAAAAGCAAAGTGCCAGAACGCTGGCCGGAAAACTAAAAGTCATCAAAAGATAAATAAAAATTTAGAGTTAGCCATGTATATTAACGGAGCTGTAAAAAATAATTTATGGGTGGTTGACAGTGGAGCATCCCACTGTATAACAAATGATAACAAAAATTTTATTAAAATGTCCAAGAGTACACAGCAGATATCGTTAGCCAATGGCTGGAAACTGAAAGCTAAAGGTCAAGGTATAGCATATTGTTCTTTTATAAAAGAGAATGTAAAAATGTTATATGTACCACAACTTAAGTTTAATTTAATTTCAGTTAGAATTTTGGTTAAACTAAGATATGTAGTTACCTTTAAAGGAGATAACTGCATAATTGAAAAAGAAGATAAGAAAATTACTGCATCTTTAAGAGGTGAATTATATGTGTTACATGATAATGGTTTAGAGGTGGCTAACACGGTTTATGATAATAAGAAACCTCATGATGAATGCATTCACTTGTTACACCGACGGCTAGGGCATTTAAATTTTAAAATGCTTAAGAAAACTGTTGAATTATCTAAAGGAATAAGTTTGAAACCTTGTAATAAGTATTTGCAATGTAATGCTTGTAATCAAAGCAAAGCCAAGGTCAAACCAATTAATAGAGTTGATGGATTTGCTACCAAAGAGCCTTTAGAAGTAGTATTTGCTGATTTAATAGGTCCGAAAAAACCAAGTGTAGGAAGAGCTCGATACATACTAAGTATAATGGACCACTATTCTAGATATGGGTTTTGCTATTTAATGAAGAGCAAAACTGAAACGTATCTAAATCTCTTTAATTGGATTAAATTTGCTGAAAGAAAAACTAAAAAGAAATTAGTAACTCTTATAACAGATAATGGTACGGAATTTACAAATAATAAATTCCAGAATAGACTTAGAATGTTAGGTATTCAACATAAAAAGTCTGCACCATATAGACCACAACATAATGCCTTTATAGAGAGACGAGGCCAAACACTACAGTCAATGGCACGTACTAAGTTGTCTGATTCAGGATTACCTGACAATTTATGGGGAGAAGCAATAATGTGTGGTAATCATATATTAAATAATGTTGTTAGTTCAACAACAGGTGAATTACCATTCACACTGTGGCATGGTACAAAACCTGATTTAAGTTACATGCACACATTTGGAGCACCAGCATGGGTGCATATCCCTACATAACTCAGACAAAAAGGACAGCATAGAGCTAAAAGATTATTTTTTGTAGGATATAAATCTAATCATAGATCTGATAGATTCTGGGAACCAGGTACATCTAGAGTTTACACCAGTGCTAGTGCTAAATTCCTAGAACATGTAGGATGGAATTGATTAGAGCAAGATTTAAATAATGAAGTAATTATTGAACCCTACAAAAGGCAAAAAGATCAGACTAGTTATAAGAAGAGTCCATTTAAAGAAGAAGTCCATGAAGAACAAATAGGACCAGAACAAGAGGAAACAGTTGATCAGGAAGAGTTAGATAATCAAGAAGAGTTAATAAATGAAAGTCCACCTGTAAGTCCTGTAATACCTAGAGGTACTATACGTGTAACTAGACCACCTGATAGGTATCAAGTAAGTATAGTTTGCCAAGTAACTAAAGTTCCAACTAGTATAGATGAACTTAGGATGTATCCTGCTAAGGATCAGGAGAATTGGCATAAGGCAATGGAAAAAGAACTAAATTCATTAAAGGTAATGAAAGTATATGAAGATGCTAAATTACCTCCAGGAGAAAAATCCATTGGGTGCAAATGGATATTTAAAATAAAAACTGGCAATGATGGAACTGTTTCCCATAAAGCTAGGTTGGTAGCTCAGGGATTTAATCAAACTACATCTGATTATGATGAAGTTTTTGCACCAAGTCTTAAAGCAACATCTTTAAGAGCAGCTTTAGTGTGGGCAGCTAAGAAAAACTATGTCATTAACCATTTAGATGTAGAAACTGCTTATTTGCATGCACCATTGCAGCACACTATATATTTGAAAAAGCCAATTATTATAAAAGACAATAAAGTAAATAGTAATGATTGTTGGAAACTCAAAAAGAGTCTTTACGGGTTGAAACAATCTGGCTTTGAGTGGAACCAATATATTGTGAAAGAATTAAACAACATAGGTTTTAAATCTGGTTTAGCAGATCCATGTGTGTTTAAAAGAGAAAATAATGGAATGGTGTCATTATTGTTATTATTTACAGATGATATTGCTTTGATAACTAAGACTAATAATGAAGCTAATGAGATTATATCATTATTAGCCAAAAAGATAAAATTAAAGCATTTAGGTGAAATTAAAAAGTATCTAGGATTGACAATTAAAAAAAAAAAATGGCTTTAAGATATCTCAAGAAGATAAAATTTGCCAATTAATTAAAACGTATAAAATGGAACTTTGTAAACCGGCAAAGACTCCAATGAGTCAGGAAGTTTGCCAAACTGATGATCAAAGTCCCAAATTTGATAAGTCCATATATCAATCTTTGATTGGTAGCTTATCATATATCAGCAATTGGTCAAGGCCAGATATAGCTTATAGTGTTAATCAGCTGGCACGTTTTAATTCAGATCCACATCAATGTCATTGGCAATCATTAAAGAGAATTTTAAGATATCTTAAAGGAACAATGAACCATGCATTGTATATGGAACCAAAGGGTGATTTGAGTCTTAGTGCCTATGCAGATGCAAGTTTTGCAAGTGACATAAACACTAGAAAATCAACATCTGGGATGGCTATATTATTTGGTAAGACACTAATAGGGTGGAGGTCAATCAGACAACAGCATATTAGCTTGTCCACAATGGAAGCGGAATTTTCATGTCTGTCATTACTATGCACTGACTTAATTCTGTACAAACAGTTATTATTAGACATGGGTGTAACTGTTAAAGATTCCATTATTGTGTCCGAGGACAACCAGGCATCTATACAGTTAGCTACTAATATAGCTGTAAAAACTAGATCAAAGCATACTGATTTAAGATACTTAAATGTTAGAGAATCTGTAAAGAATGGGCTAATTAAATTGGAATACTGCATGACGGAAGAAAACATTGCAGACCAGTTTACAAAAGCTTAAGGAGTAGTCAAGTTTAAAGAAAGTTGTCACTACTATAATTTAAAAGTGTAAATAGTTATAGTATTATTATATTTACCTAAAAGGGGAGAATGTTAGGGATAACATTGTTTACCCTAACTGGTTTAGGTAAAATAATAAATATGTTATCATATTTGTTAGTTAAAGTGTCTGCAACTTTAACTGTAGGATTGTAATTAAGGGAGTGGTTGTAAAAGGCACCATAAAAGAAGCAAGGCACGTCAGCTTGCTCTCTCTGGCTTTGATGATCCCTAATTACTGGATAGACTGAAGACTGCGTTTTTCCCCTACTGAAAAGGAGAGACAAAGGACTGATTTGTAAGTGAACTGACATAGGATATTCTACACGGACTTTGCTAATTGAATATCCTTGAATGGACTGACTAAAACGATACATGACTAATGGACTGTTATTTTGACTGTGCTATAATCTCTAAATGGAATAAACTATATTTTTAATAGCACAAGCGTATCTGTTATTTTTACTGTATGTTAACAAACATACAAACATATCTCACTCATTTATCTGTGTGCCTATCGCTGCACATTCTGTTTAGCTTGTCTCCTTAACCCTGGTTGGGGAACCCAGGCTTAACAGTTTGCAATATGGCCCCTAACAATCTGGATCCTCCCAAAGGTGCCTTTTCAATAGGCAACTGGATTTTTTCTGGTTTTTCTTTGAAGATGTGTCACTTCTCATCCAAGAAGCTTCTTCAACTCTGAATGGATGGTGAGGAATGGAAGGATTTATATTCCTTGCAGACAGCTGGTCATTTGTATTCTTTTAGAGAGTTGTTGAGGTCACTTGGAGGTTTATCGGTGTCCTTAGGGTTATCTGAATAGTGCAAATCTCCTATGTTGTGCCATGCGTTTATGGAGTGGTTGTTTTGTTTCCCCAATGTACAGACCTGCACAAGTCTCACTGCATTGTACTGCATATACCACGTTGCTCAGTTTGTGTTTGGGAATTTTATCCTTGGGGTGGACAAGCTTCTGCCTTAGCATATTTGGTAGTGTAGGGTTCTGATAACTCCTATTTTGTGCTCCAGTGGGTGGTGAGAATCAAAATGTAAATATTGATCTGTGGGGGTGGGTTTCAATGTTCCAGCCTAAACTTTAATGTTAAGGCTTCTATCTCCCTTAATATGTACTGCATAGTCCAGGAAGGCTAGACTATTTTCCTTAACAACTTCCTGCATGAATTTGATATATCTGTCCACAGAGTTGATATGTTTGGTGAATGCTTCCAATTCCTGTGATTTGATCATGACCCAAGTATTGTCCGAATACTATACCAGTAGGTGGGTGGAATTCCTGTGAAGGAGTTTAGGGGTTTGGTTTCTACCTCTTCCACATGCAGATTGGCCACAATGGGGGACACAGCTGAACACATGGTGCAGCCATGCTTTTATCTATAGAAACCTTCATTTTATTTAAAATAGGTAGTGGTCAAGCAGAGGTTCAGCATGGCACATATGTGATCTGGGATGAGGTTGGTTTTGTCACTTAAGGTGCTGTCTTGTAGCAGCAATCTGGGTCCTCATTTTACTGACCTCAGAAGGACGGAAGACTGAATCAATCTTGAGCCAGTCAGGATTGAACTCCGAGGTGTGGGCAGAGTTTGCCTGCAATACTTCTGTCAGCATTCAGGATAATGTCAGCGTTCCATTACTCTCCATCTCAGTTCAGCACTCAAAGTCCATCCAAGTAAGAATTTATTAGAGAAGTCATATTGGCACATCTGGGAAAACCTGAATCTGAATTCCTGCGTTTCCCCCTGCTATATTAAACTCACACCCAGCCCCTTTTCTGATGACCCTCAAGTCACACTCTCCAATCCACCTCCATTCTGAACTCCCGCCAAGTCCAGTCACTCCCCTCCATACTCCAGCGACTTTGGCCTTAAGCTCTGGCAAAAGAATGTTCTCACATTCTTCTCACTTTACTTTCATTTCCACAGTTACTCATCCTCCCTTGTGGCAGCCCCTAATCTGATTCAAGATGGATGGGGATTGACAACTGCACTATAACCACTGCACCACCAGTGCCATCCCACTTCTCTGCTGGACTGAGTAGGGTAGGGACCTTCCTCCTTCTCATATCCATCTTCTGATACAGTGTGCTACCAAAAAATATCAGAAAAGCTAAATAAAACCCATCATAAGGAAAACTAATGAATAAACATAATGTTGATCATTGATCATTTTGGTAGATTATTGCAGCAAGCTAGAGTGTAAAATAAATTTGGAGTCTTTTGATAGCCATTAACCCCTATATATGGAAGGGGTGTTATTATTTTTCTAGGACATTATTTTCAAAATAAAACTCAGCACACTTACACAATATTCATTTTCTTTTGTTATTTCAAAAGACCCCAGTGTCACACAAGTTGTCCATTTTGGAGTTTTAATTTGTTTCTGTTTAAAATATGAATAGGGGTATTTCTCTAAAATAATGCTGATAACATTATTGCCCCATAATACGGTTTTTCACTTTACAAATGTCAGTGTTTTACACATGCCAACATTCCACACAGAATGAATTAAGTGCCCTTACTAAAGTAGCCTCTGGGGATTATATATCCTGCCATACAGGCAATTTTATCCAAACTTATCTTTCAAATATTTTTTGTAAGTATTTGAAACACTAAGCCCACTGCAGGCTCAAATAACTGTACAAAATCTTACCCATGGTGCCCACAAAGTTTTCATGTGGTTCTCTTCATTAAAACACTGGAGCAAATTTACTACACTTGACAACAGTGCAATGCACAATGGAGATTAAAAGTAAAGAAAACACATTGATTAAAAAACCATGAAATCAAATCCCTCAAAAATACCTGTTGTGTCCGCGAAATGATGCCAGGAGTCGGTGACTTAGTGCAAAGCTCTTTATTGATCTGCTGGAACCGAACTGGCGAAAGGAAAAAAGCCCGCGGCTTTTATTCCTTTCGCCGCGGAGGCCGCGACCAATGGCATCGCTTTGAATCTCCCGCGGTTTGAACGGACCAATCGTGGGAGATTCTTAGCGAGCCAATCGGCGCGGCTCGCCTGACCAATCGGAGAGCCCCGCGCTTTGGCCAATCAAAGCGCGGGGATCTCGAGTATGTTAATGAAGGACAGAACACCCCTCCCCTCTTGGTTCAGTCCTTACGTTGCGTAGTCACATAGGTAGGCGGGGCTCCATCTGGTCCTACTTGACCTGCGCAACTCAGTTGTAGGCTGGATCCCGGCCGGTTCGGTCGGGATCTCCGTTGCTCCTGCTGCTGTTGTGGGAACCGGCTGGTCGATCGGGCCGGTCCTTTTTCCGTAGCTCCCTCCTGGGCCTTCCGGGTTGGTTGAGCTACGGGTTTCGCCGCTCCCGCTCGGTCTTTCCGGGTCGGTCGAGCTGGCTTGGCTGTTCCTTTCTGGCGAGGGGTCGTGATGGCTGCGTTCCGGTGAGTATTGCTGGTTTATTTTTCTTTGGATTCGGTCCCCTGGGTATTCCCTCCCCCCTTGGCTTGTGTTACGGGGGTTGGGTTTGTTTGTTTGTGCGTCGGCGGTTTGTTGGTTTGCGGTTCTTGACCTAAGTTGGTCGATGTGGCGTTTCCATGCTCGTCCGTCTGCTGTTTGTAGCCGGTACGAGTGTGGGCCTGTTGCTTGGGTGATGACGTCTGGGATCCATAGAGGGTCTCCCGTCAGGTTTTTTGCATATACGGGGTCCCCGGGTGCGAAAGTTCGGTGTTTGGTGCTTGAGTCTGGGGGCCTCTCCGGGTTATATGTAGGGTGTAACCTGTCGAGTGGGGACCTTAGCTTTCTACCCATTAGTAGTTCGGCTGGGCTTTTGTTGGTTGTGGTATTCGGGGTTATGTGTTGGGTGAAGAGTAGTCTGTTGATTTTCTCTTGGATCTCCCCGTGGTCTATTTTCCGGATGGTCTTTTTAGTGAATTGGACCATCCGTTCCGCCCTACCGTTCGCCGCCGGGTGCGCCGGTGCTGTCAGCGCGTGGCGGATGCCCCTTTCCGCCAGGAATTTTTCGAATTCCAGCGAAGTAAACTGGGGCCCGTTGTCGGAGACGACGACGTCTGGGAGGCCGTGTGTTGCAAAGAGTTTGCAGAGTTCTTTGGTCACGGCCTCCGTGGTTGTCGTCTTCATGTTGCTTACCTCCAGCCAGTTGGAGTAAGCGTCAACTGTTATGAGGAAGGTGTGTCCTTTTGTGGGCCCGGCGAAGTCCATATGGATTCTAGACCAAGGTCCCCTTGGGGTTTCCCACTCTAGGACGGGTGCTGTGGGTGGGCTGGGCCTCGTTTCCTGGCATCGTTGGCACCTAGCTACCCAGGCCTCTATTTGTTTGTCCATCCCTGGCCACCAAGCGTAACTTCTGGCCAGGGCTTTAGTCCTCACGATGCCAGGGTGCCCCTCGTGCAGCATTTCCAAAACCTTCCCCTGTAGCTTTTCCGGAATGACCACCCTGTCCCCCCATAGTATGCACCCTTTTAACAACGAGAGTTCCGTTTGGCGGTTTCGGAACGTTTTGATGGACTCGTCGTTGTCCCTTTCCGGCCACCCTTTCTCCACCCAATGCAACACCTGCGCCAGACGTTTGTCTTTATTAGTCTCTCGGGCAATGTCTGACGCGGTTATGGGCAGGTTGGGTAGAGTCTCTATGCTGAGGGTGGTCGTTGTGGGTGCTGGGTCGGTGTCGGGTTCCGGTAGCGGCGAGCGGCTTAAGGCGTCTGCATGGGAGATCGTCTTACCCGGTCTGTGTATGAGTTCGTAGTTGTAGGCTGCCAGGAACTCGGACCACCTTGTCATTCGGGGAGACAGAATGTTCGGGGTGGCCCGGTTCCCTGCAAGGATTCCCAGCAGCGGCTTGTGGTCCGTTATGATGGTGAAAGTCCGGCCGTAGAGGTATTCATGGAATCGTTTTATGGCGGCAACTATAGCCAGAGCCTCTTTGTCCAGTTGGCTATAGTTTCACTCCGGTTTGGTGAGGGTCCTTGAAAAGAACGCGATGGGCGCTTCTTTTCTGTCGGGAAGGGTATGGCTGAGGACAGCGCCGACGCCGAAGGGTGATGCGTCGCATGTGACGGCCAGAGGTAGGGTCTCGTTGAATTGTATGAGGACGGCGTCGGAGGTGAGGAGGTCCTTCGTTCTTTGGAAGGCGGCTTGCTCCCGTTTCCCCCAAGTCCAGGTCGCCGCCTTGCCCAGGAGCCTATGCAAGGGCTCCGCCGCCGTCGCCTTTTGGGGTAGGAAAACATTGTAAAAGTTCAGTAACCCCAAGAATGCTTGTAGTTCAGTCTTTGATTTAGGGGTGGGGGCTTCTTTGATGGCCTTGATTTTTTTGCTTGTGGGGTGAATGCTGTGCCGGTCTAGGAGGTAGCCCAGGAATTCCACTCGTTCCGTGCAAAGCTGGCATTTTTCCCTCTTTACTTTTAGTCCCGTCTCTTTAAATTTAGTTAGGACCTCCCTTAGTCGACCTTCTAGTTCGGCTTGGTTGGCTGCCGACACTAGGATGTCGTCGAAATAAGGTACCACCCCCTTGATACCTTGCAATAGCCTCTCCATTAGGCTCTGGAATATGCCCGGTGCCACGCTGACTCCGAATTGGAGTCGGTTGCATTTGAATGCTCCCCGGTGGGTGACAATGGTCTGCGCTTCTGCCGTTTGCTCGTTGACCGGCAACTGTCGACCTGGGCGAGATCGAGCTTGGCGAAAACCTTGCCCCCTCCCAGTGAGTGCAGTAGGTGTTGCACTACTGGGACGGGGTAGGCGCTTTGTTGCAGCGCGCCATTTAGGGTGGCCTTATAGTCCCCACAGATTCTCACCGACCCATCGGGCTTGATCGGGGTGACTATGGGGGTCTCCCACCGGGCGTGGTCTATGGGCTGCAGTACCCCTTGTTTGACGAGCTTATCAATTTGCTCGTCTATTTTGGGTTTCAGTGCGAATGGCACCCGCCTTGGTTTCAGGCGTTTGGGGGGGACGTTAGGGTCTAGGTCGAAAAATATAAGGGGCCCTCGGTACTTGCCTAGGTTTCCGTCGAAGACCTCTTGGAACTCCCAGGCTAGTTGCTGCTCCCAGCCGTCGTCGGTGACGTGGTTGACTCCCATGAGGGCGATGTCGAGCGGGGCGAACCATTGCAGTCCCAGTAGGCTTGGGCGGTCGCGGTCGACGATCGTTAGGGTGAGTCGTTCGGTGCGCCCCTTATACATTATGTTAAAGCTTTTGGTGCCGACTACCGGGATGCGGTTTCCCTGGTAGTCCTTTACAATGAGTCTCTGGTTGTCTACGTTCCTCCTTTGGAGGGCAGGCACCAACCGCTTTATCTCGTGCCATGCTATCATGGAGAGGTAGGACCCGGAGTCCACCTCCATTTTGCACGGCTGGCCCTCGATGCGTACCTCGACGTGGACCTTCCGGGCGTCGTTGGTGATGGCGTGGCCGATGGTGACCGTCTGGTGGGTCTCCTCTCTCCGTCGGTTGTCGCCGCCTCACGAGGATCATCCGTTCCGGTCCCATCGGCTGTCCGAGGGGCGATCTCTGGTCCGGGGTGGTGTGCTCTCCCTCCTCCGGTCGCTCTGGTCCCATCGAGCCGGACTGCGGTTTTTCTTCAGGTGGCAAACCCGGGCGATGTGCCCCTTTTTGTCGCAATGCCGGCAGATTGAATCGAAAAACCGGCATTCCGACCTGGGATGGTCGCCGCCGCAAACGGCACAGTTGGGCCTTGACTTACGACCTCTCCGGTTCCGTTGGTCGCGCCCTGTCTGGAGTCGATGGATGTCCTCCTCGTCATCGGACGTGCTGGATGCCGAGTGGAAATCACCCTGGTGTGTTGTCGTCTCAGTTTTTGGGTCGGTCGACCTCGCCGGGTTGTTGTTTCCGCCGCGGTCCCTCGTGTCCGGTCTGCGCATGCTATCGGCGGAAGTTCGGGTTGCTTCTGCGGCAGCGGCTGCGGTGAGGGTGTCTGCTAGGCTGATGTCACCTTTAGCCATCAGCCGGCTCTGGAGGGCGGGGTCCCACAGACCGAGCACGATTCGGTCTCTCAGAGCGTTGTTTAGGTTATCAAATTCGCAGAGCCCCCCTAGGCGCTGCAGCTCGGCGACGAAGTCGCTGAAGCTCTCACCCGATCTCTGGTCCCGCCGGTAGAACTCGTTGCGCCGGATCAGGATGGGTACCTCTGGGGCGTAGTGTCGCCGAAGGATGGGTTCGAGGACGTCCCAGTCCATGGCGGTCGCATCGGCGGGCTTGGCCAACGCTTTGGCCAACTGGAAGACCTCGGTCCCGCAGTGGGTGAGGAAGACGGCGCGTTTCAGTGGGCCCGAGGCGTCCTTCATGCCGGTGCACTCGAGGTACATGCGGAATCGGTCGGAGAATGATTCCCAGTCCTCGGTGGCGGGGTTGAAGGGGGCGGGCGGTGCGATTTTCGCCATCTCGGTGTTTCGTCTGGCTTCCGTCGGACACGTGGTTCGGTTCAGGGTCTGGATCCCATCCTCGTCGCCAGTGTTGTGTCCGCGAAATGATGCCAGGAGTCGGTGACTTAGTGCAAAGCTCTTTATTGATCTGCTGGAACCGAACTGGCGAAAGGAAAAAAGCCCGCGGCTTTTATTCCTTTCGCCGCAGCGGCCAATGGCATCGCTTTGAATCTCCCGCGGTTTGAACGGTCCAATCGCGGGAGATTCTTAGCGAGCCAATCGGCGCGGCTCACCTGACCAATTGGAGAGCCCCGCGCTTTGGCCAATCAAAGCGCGGGGATCTCGAGTATGTTCATGAAGGACAGAACAATACCCATCATATTTTCCATTTGTTCTTGTTTTAGGTGAATCTCATAGCTTATTAACCACGGGGTAAGAGAGGATTAAGTTAAATATTGATGCTGAGACACCAGACAAACTTTTACTGCCACCTACAAATTCAGAGTACACAATATTCAGTACCACTTGTTTCCACAGCTGAAGAAATTTTAATGTCAATGTTCCAAATAACAGCCTCCAAGAAAGAAGACTCCGAGGCTAGCAATTCCTTAAAGTTCCACTTTATTAGAGATGTTCATATTGGCACATCTGGGAAAACCCAAATCTGAGAGTTCTAGGTTTACCCCCACCCAAGAGAAAGTTAAGAATCCATCCCCTGCACCCACAAGTCCATTACATGGTCCAATCATATCTTCATCCCAACTGGAGACTACCCCCAGTCACTCCCCTCCAGGTGCAGGGCAATTATCCTTGGCTCCCAGAGAAAGGAATGTTGTTGTGGCTGATCTTCCATCGCTCCTTGCAATCCCCCTTCCCGCTTTTCCAGGCACTAAATGTGGTAGCCTCAAAGTTCCAAAGGAAAAAATGGCTTCCATGGCTGACACTTAGTAGCTTGTCTTTCCTGGCACTAAACAAACAGATTTAAAAAAAAAACAAAAAAACACCAAAGTAACTAGTTTACTTTAGTTGCTGTCCTTTTACCACACCTAAAATACATTGCCTGAAAAAGCCACAGAACAGGGACTATTCTTTTTTATACTATATAGATAATTCCTGACTTTCAAGTGATCACTTAGAAACTGTTCAACATTATGACGAACTATTATGATCCCGTACTGAAGTTCCAGCAATCAATTCCCAGTGAACACATGGCTGCATTTTGAGTTCTGAGCAATCAGCCACTTGCACCATTTGTGGTATCCCAAGATCATATAACCACAATTTACGATGTTTTGGCTGAAAACATTATTTATTTCCGTTTTTCAGTAAAAACAACCCATAGCGAACAATAGGTTCATTTAACAGTTGTGGTGTTTATTTAATGACCACTGCATAAAATTGGGTCTGATATATGACTGTCATAACTTATGGTCATAATAGGCATGGTCCATTATGGTCTTAACTCAAAGACTACCTTATTGTAGCTATAACTCACCTTCCTCACAACCCTAGAAGTTGGTTTATGATCTGCACAACTACATTTAATGCTTAGCAAACTGCATTCAGAACATTCTCAGTTATATATGTCTCCAAATCTTAATGTTGTGGATTCATCCATCAGAATTTTATTAGCAGTCTAGAATTTTACCCCTCTTAATAATCACCAGATCCTGTTTCCCTCACAAATTGTGGCAGGAAAATCTCTCTGTAGATTCTTTAAAACTCAGTATTTTATATACTGGAAGATACCCACTCTCATTCATTAAGTCTGAAGAAAAGGACTTATAATTTTGCCTCAGAGTGGTATCTGAATTATTTCACTTTTGCATGATGAAAATCAACTATATTTAAAATTAAGAATAGGACTAGGATAGCATGAAAATTAGGACAGCAACGAAGGTTTATACAGTAAATATTATTTTACTGTATATTAGCTATTGGCCTTTATGTAGAAAAGTAGAATCCAGAAAAGTTAACAAAATAGAATTATGAAATTAAAACATATCTATAAAATGGAGAATTCCAAATATTGATTCTGAAGTGTAAAACCAGATCAAGAAAAATACATATCTGGGTAGATTATTGTTAAAAATCAAATGTAAATCACATAATCTTCATTATAAGGGGAGGGAAAAGTTTATAGAGACACAGATAACAATTCCATTTATTGGGGATTCAAGATTTATGTTTATTACCATGTATATGAAATAATGGAGTAAATTTTTATAATTTACGGTAATTTAATGTTAAGAATGGAATTTACCTCATACTGGTACTATATTAATATGGACATTATTTCCTCTATTTCAGTAGGGTTTTTTTTTTTCCTGTATGTTTATTTAGGATAATTGCTGTAGCTTTTTCAAAATGGTACAATTACAATTCAAATGGTACAATGGTATGATTGCAAGTTGGCTGGGGAATTCTGGTAGTTGAAGCCCACACATCTTAAAGTTCCCAAAGTTGCAAAACACTGATAAGGAACAATACTGGGAGAATAATAACAATTTATTGCCAGGGTACTAATAGGATAGGGTTCATTAAGAGTAAAAAAAAAAGATATTGCAATAATTTCAAATACAATGGTGTAACTCCAGGAGGGAAATATGCTTGTTGGTTATTTGCAGACAAAATCAAGAACAGTGTTTGCTCCTATCTTGCATTCTCCTTATAGTTCTGTCTGCTGATCAAGAAGTAGTTTTATGCCCCTTTCTCTCCAGGCCAGAACAGTAGAGCAGAAGAGAGCCAGGAGACAGAGTGGCTGTGTTCACACATCCATAATATTGTATGGTTTACTTGGATGCTTTGAGTCTTTTCCTACTTTCACATCAGCTACAATTATTTTTTCTCCTAAAACACAGGTGGGAAACTATGGCTCCTTTATGACTTGTGGACTTCAACTCCTATGCTGGCTCAGGAATTGTGGGAGTTGAAGTCCACAGGTCATAGCTCCCTACCCCTGTTCTAAAACATCTGCATTAAAAAAATTATACAAATTATGATGTGGATTTCTCCTTAATATATACAGTTCTGTGCACTGTTGTGATTATGAACCGCAGCCTTGATAATATTTAGATTGCATGTATTTTTCGAATATATGTATTTTTGTGTTCTACTTTTAACTACAATATAGTGTGTCTAAATTTGGGGATGCAAATAAAGGTGAATGACAGAAGTTTCATCAGAAGAAATTTCTGGTGAAACATTAACTGTTTTGTCTTGTAACTTTCATCTGAAATATGCTGTTGTTGACTATCAGTTCCACTGCAATACCAGGAAGAAAAGATTATTAGTTCTTTTTCTTCCTTATCTTCCATCAGTTTGAACAACATGGATTTTAACTTACATGGACATAGGGAGGAAAAAAGAACTCCCAAAGTTAAAACATTGTAAAAAAAACTTAAATGGATACTTCCCGCATATGCAGCAATGAAAATATATAGCATATTGTAAGAATATTGGATAACTGGAAAGCCGAATTCCATATAGAACTATATTTTAAAATTGGAAAAGATTTGTGATTGCATTTATAACCAGCTTTTATTTTTTTTAGTACCAAAATGTGTCCTGAATAACAAACTCAGATCCTGACAAACTTTTAAGTCCTTTATATCCAACTTTTATTTAAATTTTTAAATTTTATTCAATGCCTTTGCTTTTAATCTATTGTTTAAATATTATTTCTGGAAGCTCTGTGAAATTAAGTGTTGCAATAATTTAGAAAATAATCCCCTTGATGTCAACTAATGCTGTAACAATTCCTTTTCATGGTAAAATCATTCATTAAATACCTGCAAGCTTACTTTTTCTCATTTATTGTTTAATACCTTTGAATTACTCCTGGTATCTATAGCATATAGACAAGCTCATACATTCTTCTCAGCAACATGTTAGGGCATTCATTCATTCATTCATTCAATATTTGTTTTTTATTTATTTATTTAATGACTCACCCAACTCTCAAATGAATTACAACTAAGAATCTGTATCTCTAGCTCTGTTCTTAGAAAGATTTGTGTCTTCGTCATTGTCTTTGTTAAGTTCTGCGCATGGGTGCAAGGAACGGAGATGAGGCAGTGAACTTCAACTCTTTATTAATCATTCTGAACAGAGCAAAAACCCTAGGCAGCAGCAGTCCTTTTATAGGGTAGGCTGCTGACCTATTAGCCAATGAGAAACACAGAAGTGTTAAACCCTTGAACCAATGAGAGTTGGCCCGTTAACAGCCAATCAGATTCCCCAGAAAGGACCAATCCAATATCACTATTATTGGCCAATCAGAAGTGCAGGATTAGTAACCCTGCTTTTCCTTAAGGTTTGTTAAAACTTTATTAAACGCCTTTATCAGTTCATGACAGTCTTCTTCTTTTTCCTCTTCATCTTCCTCTTCTTCTTCTTCTTCTTCTTCTTCCTCCTCCTCCTCATTTTTCTTCTTCCTCCTCCCCCTCCCCTTCTCCTCCTTCTTGAGATTGGCTACAATAACAGAAAGTTGTAAGCCTGCTAATGCTGTAGTTCCACTCACTTCTTATACTCTAGCGAATCAGGGCAGCTTCTATTTGAGTTGCTTGCAAATGTTCCCTTGTTTCTCTGGACTTAAAAAAACAATTCCATCTGTTTTGCCTAGGTAGTGGTCCTTTGAGGTCACTTTCCTTACTTTCTAAACTGAATCAAGTGGAATTATCATTCATCATCTCCCCTCTTCTAATCTTGAATCTTTAACCATTACACCAACTAACTCTTTCATATTGTTATATAGAGGTGGTATTCAGCCAGTTCTGACAAGTTCTGGAGAACCAGTAGCAGAAATTTTGAGTAATTTGGAAAACCAGTAAATACCACCTCTGCTTGGTCCCGCCCCCATCTATTCACTGCGTCCTGAGTTCCAGCTGATCGGCTGGGTTTTCTTTTGTTGCCCTGCACGGGAGAACGGAGCTGGAAAGTAGGTTAGTGGGGTGGGTGGAAATGGGGATTTTACAGTATCCTTCACCTGCCATGCTCACCAAGCCATGCCCACCAAGCCACGCCCACAGAACCAGTAATAAAAAAAATTGAATACCACCACTGTGTTGTTATACCATTTATATATTGCAAAGAAGAGTGTGTAGATTCAAAACCCATCACCTGCAAAGATGCCACATTTAAAATAGTCTAGCTTTTTTTTTTTTTAGCATCTCGGAATGCAGGCCATTGAAGAATGTTCAAACTGCAGGCAAGTGGGTTTTGTTTCATTGTTAGTAAAATTCCCTAGTGATAGGAAATGTATGCCAGGAGAACTTTTTTGCTGGATATATTGAAGCAGAGGCCAATAGTTATATTCCAGGGATGTTTATTCTTATTTCTGCACCGAACAGGAAGTTAAACCCAGGGGGCCAAACGCTCTCTTCAGTTTGTATAATTCTACTTTATTTTCTTATTCTAAGTTTGAGATTAAAGAACCGAATCCTGGAGCTCACAGTGAACGTGTACTAGAACCATCTTAGGTTTAAGTAACAAATCTATTGGTAAGCATATGATCAGCTGAGGAGTCTGTATTGAATGCCAGACCTGAGCTCAGAGTCAAAAAAGAATGTTCTGTCATATAAACATCCAGCTTGGTTTTTTTTTCCCCCTCAGGCTTTTTAAAAAAAATCTCAGGAGTTCAATTTCAATGCAAAAAAGGTGATGGTGGGGAAAAAAAACCTGTTCCTATTACAACGTGTTGAGATAGCTAGACAGAACTGCAAAATTATGCGGGCTTATTTGTGTTCTCCATCCAGTTCTGAATTTCAAAATTGTGAAAATAAAGCTAATGGAAAGAAGTGTAGCACTGTTACTTCCACTGTTTTGTCAAGAAATGCACATCTTTGCTGATTGTTACTGAAGAAATAAGCAATGCCAACACATCTGTCAGGATTAGGATTAATTTTCATGTGTCTTATTCTTATCCTTCTAAGCAAGAATATTTTTCAGGCCAAAGAATTTTGCAGCATAAATGGTTTATGAGAAGGTTCCAAACATTTCTTTTTATAAGATTTTTGATCCAAGAATTGACCATTTCAAAACAGACTGGAAGCACTGTGTGTGGTAGATAGAGCAAGCGCCAATGGTTTAATTGCTGACAGATATATACATTTCCTGGCCAAATAGATTTGTTTCCATCCATTTCCAGATGAATTTTTCATTTAGAATATTTGGGGAACATTTTGCAATTTTGCTCAACTGACTATACCTTTCCCAGTTTCACTACACTATGTACTTATTTTGTTACGTGACAGTTACAAAAATGTCTGTTGCAAATAAGGAGAGAATGGACAGAAGGAAAATCAACTCATTTATCTAATTTCTAATCAAGCAATAGTGAAAATCAGAAGAGGAACTAGACATGGGCACTTTTATTTTGACTATTTGGCTGTATTTGAGTGGCAGACTTTGCTTGCTTTGTTTTATTCCGAAAATAAAAGTAACAACAAAGTAGTAATAAAAATACATATATTAAGTCTGATAATATATCCTGGCTCTTTAACATTAAAATATTTATGAGGGACATACCTCATGTCATTAGCAAACATTTGAGAACAACACTAAGCCAATTAGTTATATAACACTAAATGCAATATATGTTAATTTAATTTATTGATTAGCCCATAGACCATATCAAAATACATACAATATATGTGATTGCTAACTGAGTATATTTAGTTACAAAAGGTGGAGTTCAAATTTCAAAATCAAGCCCATTAAATCAAGCTTGATTTAATGATTAACACTGTAAAACGTGTTGACCCAAAGGTTCATAATAGATGAGAAACAGTTCGCAAAGAATTTCCAAAAGTGATTAGAAAAGGAAATATGTAAGCCCTGTGTCTATACAAGTGCCAACTATAGTTTAGACAAAGATTGTGTTTCCTCATCTCCCAGAGCTCTAAACCTACAGGAGACCCTTGTCTTACTAGTCTTCTCAAGAGGAGTAAGTATTTTAGAGCAAGGGTCTTCAACTTGGCAAGTTTGGCAAGGACTTCAAAACTCCCATAATTCCTGAGCTAATATGACTGGAGGAGGAATTCTGAAGTTGAAGTCAGGGATGGGATTCTACAGCTTCGCACCTATTTGCTAGAACCAGTTGTTAACATTCTAAGCAGTTCAGAGAACCAGTTGTTAGAAGAAATTACTGGCCTAATCCTGTAAGGAAGGCAGGAAGGAAACATTCTGGTGTTGCTTACAGAAACTGCCTCTCCATTAACCCTTATTACATTCTTGGCAGGACTAGACTTCCTGTCTCAAGAACATCTCTGGAGTTTTTTTCCCCTCCTTTGCTGGTACTTTGCTTGCGTGGAGTGACCATTCAGTTACAATGGCACTGAAAAAAGTGACTTATGACCATTTTTCACACTTACAACTGTTGCAACATTCCCACAGTCAAGAGAGGCCAGGCAAGGAGATGCATGTCTCGATGTGAGTGATATTGAGTTGGCCACATCCAGCCAATAACATTACCACCAAGCCATGTCCACCTAGTCACATGACCACCAAGCCACACCCACCACTTAAGCCATGCCCACAGAACCGGTTGTTAAAAATTTGAATCCCACCCCTGGTTGAAGTCCACAAGTCTTAAACTTGCCAAATTTGAAGACGCCTGATCTAGAACATTTGTGGGTAATCCCAAATCCTCTCCTTGTCCAGAGAGGAATTATGAAGAACAGGTCTACTTGCCAGCTCTTCATTCCATTGTGGTTGCCAGTTCGATTCTTAGCAGAGCCACCTTAAGTTCACCATTTATTTACAGGAACCTTTTATCTATCTATTTTTGTATAATACCTTGTTGCCATTTTTTTTTTCTGTTCTGGACACAAGATGACCTTCTCATTGCAGATGATCTAAACTTTTCATCCTTCTTCTTCCTGTAGCCAGGCCAGTTTGATTCTTTCCCTAATATGGGAGTAGAATGTATTATCCCTCCACCCCAAAGGAGCTAGTATATGGAAGGTTCTTATAAGTTAGCATAGGCAAAAGAAATTCTCCTCTTTGTATTTGGAAGCATGCCAAGTGTTGAATTAAAGGCGGTTTGAGAAACGGAAGCCTGGCAATGAACATGAGAATAAATTACTGGCTTATGAAAGATGAGAAGCATTTAATTTCCATTCCATAACATTTAAAAATGGATGATTTCATGCTCTTTCGGGAGTCATTATATTTTCAACTGGACAGTCTAATGAAAGTTTGCTCAGGAGAGTGGTAACAGTAACAAAATTAAGGAAAAAACAGTAGTTAAAATGTGTAAAATGGTGTTAAAAAGGAGATAACCATTAAGTTATTGGCAAAATGGGGAGCAAATAAAGAAAGAACTGGATGAGATACCAGCAGAGGAAACTTTTCAGAAAGAATCTTTTTAAAGTCCTGCTGAACTGATTGTTAAACAGGGAGTCTCTGCCAACAGAGCTTGACTTTATGGATGAGTCTATGTAGTTTTCTTGGCAATAACATAAAAGTGGTTTGCCATTCCATTCTTCCAGGATTTTTTTTCCTATTTCCCACTGTAACCTACAGCTCTGGAATTTTCTGGTGATCTCTCCCCCAAGTATTAACCAGGGCCGACTTTGCCAATGTTGGCTAAATGGTGCCCTCTGGTTGGATGAACTGAATATTAGAATTATTAAGAGAAAACTAGCAACACTTCAAAATGGTTGCTAACTTATGAGAGACCTTCAAATCTTGATCCATCGGCCAAATTCAAAGTGTTTTTAGTGGGAGAAATTAGATACTAACACTTAACATTTTCAGGTAGCAATGTTTGCAGGAAGGGTTATCCACAAAGCATATATGATTCACAATTTAAATTTTAGATAATCTATCACCAATATTTGTGCATGATACAGTACTTACAATATTTTTGATTTTTTAAAATCAAATCAGTAAAATAGAACCAGGCCCTAAGTGAACAAGTGGGACATTTTTTAAAAAGGCAGCATCGTGTTTATTTGGTAGCAAATCAATTCCTTATGCTGTGCTACACAATTCTAGTATTTCAATGTTGTTTTGGTTTTTGGTTTTTTTACCCAAGCAAATGATTCTAAGACTGTAGTCCCCAGACCTCATATGCCAACTGCATTTGTAGTAAGCAAAGCTGGAATGAGCATAATAATGATATGTGAGGAAAACAGAAACAGATGTGTTGCGTTGTGGGAAAAGAGACTCGAGACCCAGTTGACTTTTTCCTTTTTATTTTCTTTCTAGTAATCGCATGCAGAGAAACCATGGCAGCCTTTTTTATAGCCGGCTGCTGGCGGCTCGTGGCCAATGATGGCTCTTCAAATCTCCCGCCACCACGGACCAATCTATCATAGGTAGGTATGCAAATATATAACACCCCTCCCCATGTGGTCCAGTCTAACCAATCTGGGCCTCACCTATCTTACTTAGTCACATAAGTAGGTGGGGCTCTTATGTTTCCGACTGGACCTGAACAATTCAGTCGTGAGATTGCTCTGGACTGTTTGGACGAGGTTGCTGTTTTTCCCATTCTTTTCTGTGGAGCCTCCTGGAAGGTAGAGTCAGCCATGACACTTCCGCCAGGTCTTTCCTGGCTGGTTGAGTTGGCTCGGCCGCTTCCACCAGGAGTGGCTTCCTGATGGTTCTTTGAAGTCTGCTCCAGCATCCCCAAGTTGTTTTTTTCTTCCATAGTTTCAGGTAGGTGTTTGCGATTTCTGATTAAGACTAATGTTAGTATTGGTTGTTGTGTCGTTGTTAAGGTTTGTTTTGTCATTTCTTTTACTTGTAGAGGTCTCCCCCTCCCCTTTTGTTTGTGTTTGAGGGGTCTCCCCCCTCTCTGGTTTGGCTATTTTTGTTTAATGTTTGTAGCAATTCCTTTATTTGTGTAGATTCTCCCCCCTCCTCATCCTGATTGTTAGTGTTTCTCAGTGTGGTCCTCGATCTGATTTGGTCTATGTGTCTCCTCCAGCTCTTTCCATCCTCTGTGTCTACCCTGTATGACTGGGGTCCTGTTATTTGGGTTATTGTTGCCGGTATCCAAAATGGTTCCCCCGTGAGGTTTTTTGCATAGACTAAGTCCCCTGTTTTGAATGTGCAGCACTTACTGGAGGAGTCTGCTGGCTTTTCTGGGCTATATGTGGGGTGTAGCCTGTCTAGGTTTGATCTTAGTTTCCTTCCCATTAATAATTCTGCTGGACTTTTATTTGTTGTGGTGTTTGGTGTAATGTGTTGTATACTTAGTACTTTGTCTATTTTTTCCTGTATATCCCCCGGTCCCAATTTGTGTTGTGTTTCCTTAGTGTAATGGACCATGCATTCCTCCTGTCCGTTTGTAGCTGGACATCCCAGAGCTGTTAGTGCATGCCTTATTCCTTGTTCTGCCAGGAATCTTTCAAATGTTATTGCCGTGAATTGTGGTCCATTGTTAGATACAACTAAATCAGGTAATCCATGTGTCGTAAAAAGTTTCCTTAGTTGTCTAATAACAGCTTCTGTTGTGGTTGAGTGCATGATGCTTACCTCTAGCC
Organism: Hydrophis major; assembly: GCA_033807585.1. Lineage (NCBI taxonomy): Eukaryota > Metazoa > Chordata > Lepidosauria > Squamata > Elapidae > Hydrophis > Hydrophis major. The sequence continues at coordinate 321,167,969 of CM066328.1, read as the reverse complement.
AATTACCTCTAGCCAAAGTGTCTACCATTATTAAGAATGTGTGTCCTTTAGTTGGTCCTACGAAATCAATGTGTATTCCAGACCATGGTCCCCTAGGTGTTTCCCATTCATGTATAGGTGCAGAAGGGGGTGTAGGTCTAGATTCCTGGCATCGTTTGCAAGTTGCTACCCATTCTCCTATGTCTTTATCCATCCCTGGCCACCATACATAACTCCTAGCCAGGGACTTCATTTTGAAAATACCCGGGTGACTCTGATGAAATAATTCAAGTATTCATTTCCTTAATATGTTCAGAATGACCACCCTATCCCCCCATGGTATACATCCCTTTAAGATTGATAGTTCCATTTGTCTATTCTGAAACGGTATAACAGTCTCGCCACTTGCGGTCTCTGGCCACCCTTTACCTACCCAATTTAAAATCCACGCCAGGTTTCTGTCTCTTGTGGTTTCCATAGCAATGTCTGTTGCTGTTATGGGTAGGTTTGCCAACATCTCGATTTGAAGGGTTGATGTGGTTGGTGCAGGATCATCATCTAAATCAGGTAGTGGGGAACGGCTCAGGGCGTCAGCGTGTGTTATGTTCTTTCCTGGTCAGTAGATCAAGTTGTAGTTATAGGCAGCTAGGAATTCAGACCACCTCGTCATCCTCGGTGACAGTATGTTAGGTGTAGCTTTGTTTCCTGTGAGGATTCCTAGGAGAGGTTTATGATCTGTGACAAGTGAAAAAGGTCTGCCATAGATATATTCGTGGAAATGTTTTATTCCTGTTATTGCGGCCAATGCCTCCCTATCTAGTTGGTTCCGCTCCGATTTAGATACAGTTTTTCAATAGAATGCAATAGGTGCTTCTCTTCCATCGGGTAATACGTGGCTGAGTATGGCACCTATGCCGAATGGTGATGCATCGCATGTTAATGTTATTAGAAGGGTCTTGCTGTATTGTATTAGCACACAGTCTGATGTAAGTAAGTTTTTTATTTCCTGGAATGCTGTTTCTTCTCGTCGCCCCCAGGTCCAGGTAGCTTTCTTATCAAGCAACCTGTGTAGTGGTTCCGCTATTGTTGCTTTCTGTGGTAAGAATACATTATAAAAATTAATAAGTCCCAAGAAGGCTGTTTTATTTTTAGGTCTGGGAGCTTCCTTTATTGGAAGGAATCAGTTTTCAGTGGGGTGGATCCCTTCTTTGTCTATGAGGTATCCCAGGAATTCGACTTTGTCAGTGGCTAATTGGCACTTCTCTTTTTTATTTTAAGTCCCGCCTCTTTAAAAAATTTTAAGACCTCTCTTAGGTGGTCTTTCAGTTGTTCTTTGTCCGTGGCTGATACTAATACATCGTCAAAGTATGGTACCACCCCCTTTATTCCTTGCAATAGGCGTTCCATTAAACTCTGGAATATCCCTGGGGCCATGCTAACTCCAAATTGCAGTTTGTTGCATTTGAATGCCCCCTGTGTGTCACAATTGTTTGTGCTTCCGCTGTTTCTGGGTCAACTGGTAATTGTAGGTAGGCTTGCGCAAGGTCCAATTTCGCAAAGATTTTACCTCCCCCTAAAGAATGTAATAGGTGCTGTACCACCGGAACTGGGTATGCGCTTTGCTGTAGCACATGGTTAAGAGTTGCTTTGTAGCCCCCGCAGATACGTATGGACCCATCTGGTTTAATAGGGGTAACAATTGGGGTTTCCCACCTTGCATGGTCTATTGGTTCTAATACTCCCTGTGCGATAAGTTTATCTAATTGTTCATCATTTTTTGGTTTTAACGTGAAAGGAACTCGCCTCGCCTTTAGTCTTATAGGGGCTATATTTGGATTTAAATTAAATGAGATTGGGGACCCTTGGTACTTGCCCAGTTCTCCTTTGAAGACGTCCTGGAATTCTTTCATCAGGTCCTCTTCCCAGTCTGTCTCAGTAATGCTGTTTAATCTGGTTACTCTGATTCCTAATGGTGCAAACCATTCGAGTCCTAGTAGGCTGGGTCGATCATGGTCGACTATTGTTAATGGAAGGACTTTAGTGTGTTTTTTGAATTCAACTTTGAAATGTCTGGTACCTACTACAGGAATTCTGTTTCCCTGGTAGTCCTTTAGTGTGAGTTTTTGTATTTCGAGCTCTCCCTTGTTTATATCAGGTATTAGTCTTTTTAGGGTATTCCATGATACCATTGATAAATACGAGCCTGATTCCACCTCCATCTCACATGGCTGGCCTTCAGTAGTGACTTGCACATGTACCTTTTTTGCATTGATTGAGTTTGAGTGCCCAATGGTTATTGTTTGATGTGTTTCCTCTTTTCTGTTTGCTTCTTTCCATTGCTTGTTTCTGTTTTCTTGACTCCAATGGCTCCCTATTTGCTTTTCCCTCCCTCTGGGGGGAGGGGTATTCCATCTTTGTTTAGAGCCATAGTTATTTCTAGTTTGGCATGTCCTCACTATGTGTCCCCTGCCGTTCACAATACCTGCAAATAGCATCGAAGAAATGGCATTCAGAACGTGGATGGTTTCCTCCACACCCAGCACAACGGAATTCTGACTTTCTTTCATTCCGCTCCCATCTACCTTTTTCCGACCGGAGTTGATTTACATCTTCTTCTTCCTCTTCGCCTTCTGATAGGGATTCAATGTCCACGTGGTGTATTGTGCTGGTGGGTTTTTTTGTTTCATCTGGTGTCTTATTGTGTGTTTGATTAGTGTCTTCTTGGGTTTCTTTTGGTAATTTATTCATTTGTCGCATGGTGGCTGCCGATTTCTGTGTGGCTTCCGCTGCAGTGGCTTCTTCTATTGCTTCCTTCAATGTTATCTTAGGTCTTGTTAGTAGTCGACCCTGTAGTGTAAGGTCCTTTAATCCGAGGACCACGCGGTCCCTCATGGCCTCATCCATGTTTAGAAATTTGTATGCTCTGCCAATGTCTCTTAGTGCCGCAACAAAATCTCTGATGCTCTCGTCTTCCTTTTGGTTGTGCCGATAAAAATTCGTGTCTTTTGATGAGGCATGAAACGGTTGGTGCATAGTGGGCTTGCAGTAATTTCTCTAGGTTCGTCCACACCATCGTCTTTACATCATTGGGTACTGCCAATGCCTTTGCCATTTTGAATACTATGGAACCACAATGAGTGAGGAAGATGGCTCTCTTCCTATTTTTGGATACTCCTTGGAGATCGCTCCCTTCTTGAAACATGAGGAATTGGTTTATGTAGGATTCCCAGTCTTCGGTTGTTGGGTTGAATGGTACGGGTGGCGAGTTGTTCCTGTCCATTTTGTCTCACTCGGTCCTCGTTGCCACGTGCACAACTGGGCTCCTTTGTCTCACTATCCCACCTTCGTCGCCAGTGTTGCATTGTGGGAAAAGAGACTTGAGACCAGTTGACTTTTTGCTTTTTATTTTCTTTCTAGTAATCGCATGTGGAGAAACTGTGGCAGCCGTTTTTATAGCCAGCTGCTTGCGGCTCATGGCCAATGATGGCTCTTCAAATCTCCCGCCACCATGGACCAACCTATCATAGATAAGTATGCAAATATATAACAAGATGAGTTCTGGAAAGAAGTTTTATTAAAGGAGAAATAAATAAATGCAGCTTTCAAAAAGGATCTCTCTCTCTCTCTTTCCCCCCCTTTTTTTTTTGCACTCATACATAATTCAGCCAATCAGAATATATTAGCTTTTAAACCTCAATAAATATTTAGGGAAAGATTATTGGCAGCAAGGAGAGGTTCATTTTTGGCAAAAGATGAACTATATTTAAAATTTCAGGAAGCCCCACACTAATCTTCTGTTCAAACCTGTGGCTATGTTGTCTGTTTCCCAAGACCATATTGAGATATGACTTCCACATGCATTCAGTGGGTTGCTTTGGAAAAGTTGAAGAAAAAAAAAGCAATGATTTATCCGCTGTACAGATTTCATGTTATAATTCAGTAAGATGCTTAAAAATGAGATAAAAAACAGAAAATGCACCTGAGAAATCAAAAAAACAAATGCCTATTTAACACCACAAATCTTAACAGTAGGAGGGCAACGTCATCCCATAAGGGAGAAAAATGTTGATCGATAAATCTGTCTAATCTTAAACTGGAAGAAAAAAGAGTCAATTTCTTCAAGCTCAACTTCCAGATGATAGGTAGGCAAGTTCATAACATTTTCTTGGCCACAGTATGGAAATAATATAATTACCTTCTTCAGGGAAGCTTTTAGATATCCCAGTCTAATGGATTCCTGGGTGATCTCCATTCAAATATGAACCAGATATGTGACCCTGCTTAGCTTTTTTGACAACAGCCAAGTCAGCTAAAGGTTCTTGGCTTAAACTGATCTAGCACTCAGTTCTAAAGCCAAAAGATATAAAATCATGATGGATTGCTATTCAAGTAATTATTTCTTAACTAGTTTGTAGTTACTACTCTCGTATGCCAAGGTGGCCATTATTTTGTAGTTTGCCTAACATCTTTCTCTCACTCTTTTTAAAAAGCTGTTAAGGAAAAAAACTGCTTCCAGACTTTTTACACTGTAAAAGATGTAGAATGGTTTGAGCCAAATTATCTTTGAAACGTGCTGAATTTAATATTTGGAGAAAAAAAATAGTTGCTGCAGTTTTTATGACTTGCTATTTTCTTACAAATTAACTTAATATATTGCTTAAATTCTTTCTGAATGCAAATCAGAGCCAGCTTTATGATGCTCTTTTTTTCCATCAGGCAGATAATTATTCCAATGGGAAAACACTGTTTCTACAACCAGCTATTCCATTCTCCACAGTGGCTAACAATTGTCACCACATTTGTGAAAACACATTCCTCTACACATGTCTGAAGTCTTTCTAAATCATAAGTAACTGAAGTGGGACAATTTACTCTTTCTCTTTTCTATTTCTGAATCACTAGTGAATGGAGGACAGGCTGCTGCTAGTCCAGAAAGCTAGCTCAGAAAATAGTCTCTTTTTCAAAGGCATAGGACCATGACAGACATAATTTTAGTCTAGGCCTTTTAAGGGGAACCCATGTGGTTAGTTGGAATAATAGAATTTTTTTCAGAAAAGGAGACTAAAGGCCAGCTTTAAGGTAAAATATTGGAGAAAAAGAGAAAGAGATGGGGGAGCAGTGACTTCAATATGGTTTGCTAAGATTCTTCCATATTCAACCAAATGACACCTTTAACTCAGGGATGTCAAACTCACATTGTCACAGTGGCATCACGTGACGTATCGGGACTTTTCCCCTCTTCGCTAAACTGGGTGTAGGCGTGGCCAGCACATGACACATCTGGCTGTGGGCTGGAAGTTCGACAGCCCTGCTTTTGCCACATTCAGCCATCAATATATTTCCTTTCCAGACCTCTCCCATCAATAGAGGGAATTAGGAAGGAACAGAAGGGAATCTATCTGTTCCATATTCACAGACTTGAAAACCTGCATTCCTATTGGTCCGTTTCAACCACTACCTGATTGGACAGCTTGGGCGGTTATGATTGGCTTGCTAAGAGTCTGCCGCCATTGGTCAAAACCAAGCGTGGGAGACTTGAAGCAGTGTCATTGGCCGTCAAGCCGCAGCAAGCTCTATAAAAGAGCCGCCACGGCTGCTATTGTTTTCAGACTTGTTCCAGCCGATAAATAAAGAGCTGTTGTTACTGAACTGAAGTCTCTCGTCTCTATGAGCCCGACCTTCCGAACATAACACTGGCGACGAAGGTGGGATAGAGAAGACAACGAGACAACGGCGTGAAACAACAATCAAGATGGCCAGCAACGCCACGCCATCCGCTCCCTTTAATCCATCTACTGAGGACTGGGAGTCCTACATTGATCGCTTCCAAATGTTTTTGGAATGCAGGAACCTGAAGGACGCCAACGGCAACCGGAAACAGGCTGTGTTTTTAACACACTGCGGGCTTGCCGTATTCAAAATGGCCAAGGCTTTGGCAAAACCAGCAGATGTCAAGGCAATGGACTGGGACAACCTCGCACCCATCCTCTGAAACCACTATGCTCCAGCCGTGCCCACCCTCATTCGCCGGCACGACTTTTACCGAAGAGACCAGCATGAGGGCAAGAGCATTAGCGAATTCGTGGCTGATCTAAGGGACCTAGGAGGGTTGTGCGGATTCACTGACCTAGAAGAGGCCATGCAAGACCGGGTTGTCCTCGGCCTAAAGACCCCACACTACAAAGCAAGTTGATGGCAAAGGGCAGTATCTCCCTCGCCGACCCCATAGCCGAAGCAACTGCCGCAGAAGCCACCCGCAAATCAGCAGCTTGAATGCGGTGAGCAAACGGAACTGATCGCCATCCCATCAACGAAACGGCTCCAACATCGAAGAAACACATCACCTCCACCCACCATGGCAACATCGAATCCCCCTCTGACAGTGACTACGAGGAGTAAGAAATCCATCGGCTCCAGTCGGAACGTGATCGACGAGATCGGCGGGGTCGTAAGTCCGGGTTCCAGTGCGCTGGATGTGGAGGCAATCACCCCCGCTCTGAATGCCGTTTTCTTGATGCCATTTGTCAACATTGTGAAAAGCGGGGGCACATCGCAAAAGTATGCCGAAATAAATGCAACTTCAGCCCCCGGCATCAAGGCGGCAGCCCTAGACGATGTAACAGCACCCCCTCCAAAGCATCAGGATCGCCAGACTGACAGCTGCTGGAGCTGAGACGGCCAGACCAAGCGATCAACGAGGCACTGTGGAAAGAAGAGACCCATCAAACAATTGTCATCGACCATTCTTCTACCATAGATGCCCGAAAAGTTCGCATAACGGTAAACATCGAAAACCAAAGTAGATTCGGGATCCTACCTCTCCATGGTCTCCTGGTGCACCATCGTGCCTAATACCCAGCATACGCCGACATGAGCTAAGCGACCAAAAGCTGATTCTCAGAGACTACCAAGGGAACCACACCCCCGTAACCGGCATTGGTCACTTCAAAATCACATTCAAAGACCGCACCAACATCCTGCCACTCACCATCATGGACAAAGACCATCCCAGCTTGCTTGGGCTACAATGGTTTGAGCCGCTAGGGATAGAAGTGGCTGGTATCCACCACACTAACGAAGAAGATTGGGAAGCGGCGCTTGCATGGGACTTCCAAGAGGTCTTCGACAACACCTTAGGCAAGTACAATGGGTCCCCAATCTCCTTCAATCTTAATCCAGATGTCGCCCCTATCCACCTCAAACCATGGTGAGTGCCATTTGCACTCAAACCCAAAATAGATGAGCAACTAAATAAGCTCATCGCTCAAGGGGTATTGGAGCCTATTGACCACTATAGTCACCCCCATCAAACCAGATGGCTCCATAAGAATCTGTGGTGACTATAAGGCTATCCTCAACCATGCCCTGCAGCAAAGTGCCTACCCCGTGCTGGTAGTCCAACATCTCCTGCACTCACTGGGGGGAGGCTGGGTCTTTGCAAAGCTCGTCCTGGCACAAGCCTATCAACAGCTGCCGGTCAATGCAGAAACCGCTGAGGCACAGACAATTGTAACACACCGGGGGGCATTTAAATGCAACCACCTCCAATTCGGCGTCAGTGTAGCGCCCGGGGTCTTTCAAAGCCTCATGGAAAAGATGCTACAAGGCATCAAGGGAGTAGTGCCATATTTTGATGATGTATTAGTGGCAGCTACCAATAAGAAACAACTAGAAAAATGCCTAAGGGCTGTGCTCCAGAAATTTAAAGACTCTGGCTGGAAAGTTAAAAAAGAGAAATGTCAACTATGCACCGAGAGGGTCGAGTTTTTGGGGTACCTCCTAGACAAACATGGAATTTACCCCACCGAGAAAAAAATTAAAGCCATCAAGGAAGCCCCCAGACCGAAAAACAAAATGGAGCTTCAGGCATTTTTAGGACTCATTAACTTTTACAATATTTTCCTATCCCAAAAGGCGACCGTGGCAGAACCATTGCATAGACCAGTGATGGCTAACCTATGACATGCGTGTCACTCGTGACACGGCGAGGCACTTTGACTGACACGCCTATTGGTGTGGGGAAAACCTACACATTTAGAGGCTGCCTGTGCTCTGCTCCAATCCCTGCTCCCTGCTTGTTGCGTGGTGTCACCGCTGGCGCAAGATCTTTGCAGCAGAGAACCAGTTTTAACCGCCATAAACTGAGGTTTGTCAGTTTCATTACCTCAGGAACGCTACAGGAGGAAAGGAGATCCATGAGGTTCACAGCCCTGTAAGGTGGCCTTCCGATCCCCACATACTGCACCTGCAGCCCTGAGACCAGGGAGACGAGTTTCACAGCCCTGTGTGATCACCCCAGCCCAGTCCTTCATAAACATTGCAGCAGGACTGCACCACAACAACCAGACACATTGCTCACAATATTACCAAAGTATTGATATTTCTTGAAGTGACACACAACCCGAGGAAGGCTACACTTTTTCCCGATTTTCGACATACCAAGTTGAAAAGGTTAGCCATCACTGGCATAGACTATTGGACAACACCGCCTCCTGGACTTGGGGAAAATGGGAGGAAAACGCCTTTCAACAAATAAAAACCTCTTAACTTCCGACGCAGTCCTCATCCAGTATAGTGAAACTCTACCACTAACGATGACATGCGATGCATCACCTTTTGGAGTGGGGGCAATTCTCAGTCACACCTTACCAAATGGAAAAGAGGCACCCATCGCCTTCTTTTCAAGAACCCTGTCCAAGCCAGAAAGAAACTGTCCAAGCCAGAAAGAAACCAGCTGGACAAGGAAGCCCTAGCAATCATCTCTGGAGTGAAAAGTTTCCACGAATACGTCTACAGTAGGACCTTTTCAATCATTAATGACCATAAACCCCTGCTAGGCATATTGGTGGGCAACAAGGCCACCCCCAACATCACCTCGCATGATGAGGTGGTCTGAATTCTTGGCCGCCTATAATTACCAGCTCACACACCGCCCTGGCAAAGACATTTTGCACGTCGATGCCTTAAGCCGTGCACCCCTTCCGGACATGCAAGACGACCCAGTACCCGCCACACCAGTCCTCCAAATAGAAACTCTACCCAGCCCACTCCTCACCACGCCAGACATTGCCCACGAGACAAAAAAAGACAGGCGGCTGGCGCGAGTCTTGAGCTGGATAGAACGGGGTTGGCCGGAAAATGACAAAGACGAACGCTTTAAAGCCTTCAGGAACAGGCAGACTGAATTCTTTGCTCAAAAAGGATGCATACTGTGGGGAGATCGGGTGGTGATACCAGAAACATTACAAACCACAGTTTTGGATATGCTGCATGAAGGTCACCCAGGCATTGTCCGGATGAAAGCCCTGGCAAAAAGTTACGCTTGGTGGCCAGGGATGGACAGGCAGATTGAAATATGGGTAGCCGCATGCAACAGTTGTCAACAAACCCGATCCACCACCCCCACAGTACCCCCCCTGGAATGGGAAACGCCCAGAGGTCCCTGGTCACGAATCCACCTTGATTTCACTGGCCCCACTTAGGGACACACATTTCTGATAACCGTCAATGCCTATTCAAATTGGCTGGAAGTTTGCATTATGAAAAAAACAACCACAGAGGCCATCATAGCTAAACTTAACAAACTTTTTGCCACACACGGGTTGCCAGATGTGATAGTGTCTGACAATGGGCCACAGTTCATGGCATTGGCATTCGAACAATACCTGGCTACCCAAGGTATCAGACACGCACTAACATCGCCTGCTCACCCGGCTGTGAATGGGCCGGCGGAACAAATGGTTCAGTTTACAAAAATAACTATACAAAAAATTGAAGACGGCAATATCCAGGAAAAAAATCAATAAAATGCTGCTGATACAACATATCACGCCTAACACAACCACTAACAAATGCCCAGCAGAACTACTCATGGGCAGAAGACTCCGCTCGCCACTAGACCTTTTGCATCCCACATATAATCCGGAGAAACCCCCAGGCTCCACTAGCCGACATCGCACTTTCAACATTGGCGACACCGTCTTCGTGAAAAGCTTCACTGGGGACCCCCTCTGGGTACCCGCACACATCACCCAAATAACCGGCCCCCAGTCCTACCGCCTAGATACAACCGATGGATGGAGCTGGAAGCGCCACATTGACCAGCTTCGGTCAAGGCTAGCCAGCACAGACTTTAATAAAGAAATCAGAGGGGGGGGGAACCCCAAACATTGATAAAGGAAAAAACTCAACGCAAGCAGAACACCCCAAGCAGGAACCAAACAAATAACCAACCATACTCACCTGAAAACTCAGAGCCGTTGCAGACGGGTGCTTCACCTGAAAGGAGTGGCCGGGCAAGCTCGACCAACCCAGAAAATCCAGGTGGGAGCAGCGGAGCAAACGACTCGACCAACCCAGGTGAACCAGGCAGGAGTCGCAGCTATAGGCCCAGCTCACCCTTCCAGGCAGCTCCATTGGGAGGTTTGAGAGCGATGCGGAGCCCATCCGAAACTGCCGACGACCAAAGACTAAATGAAGCGCGCAGGTCAAGTAGGCAGGTACAAAGACCCACCTACCTACATCACCGTACCTACCCGTACCTACGTCACCCCGCCCCTTGGACGATACCAAGAGGAGAGGGGTGTTTCATATTCACAGACTTGAAAACCTGCATTCCTATTGGTCCGTTTCAACCACTACCTGATTGGACAGCTTGGGCAGTTATGATTGGCTCACTAAGAGTCTGCCGCCATTGGTCAAAACCAAGCGCGGGAGACTTGAAGCAGTGTCATTGACTGCCAAGCCGTGGCAAGCTCTATAAAAGAGCCGCCGTGGCTGCTATTGTTTTCAGACTTGTTCCAATAAAGAGCTGTTGTTACTGAACTGAAGTCTCTCGTCTCTATGAGCCCGACCTTCCGAACATAACACTATCTCCACTTCACCCTTAGATTCTTATAATGCCATTTAAAAAATGTGCTTTGTGTGAACTGAGGACAAGGGGAAGCACTGTGTCTCCTCTCTTCTGTGCGGAAACAAATCATAAAATGTATTTTGATGGATGAGTGAGAAAAGCAATTCCATCACCTTTTAAGTGTTATTTCTTTAGTCTGAACCGAGATCTATCTTCAGAAACAATAATGGTTTTTGAATGGGATGAAACAAAGCTGCATATGGCTGAAGTCATTGTATTTTGTATTTGCTTTTACTGGCTGCCCTTTTCATCATGCCACTTCTGAATCCAGGAAGCACGTGGAACTTCCTTTCCATCTGGCTACTGAACAGGAAACATTGAGAAATCTGAACCACATGGAAGACTCAGATTGAGTGGCAAACAAACTTATATATTCATCGGGTCTGTCTGATTGCTTTGCCCATCCTGACTGACCTTCTTCTTCCTCTTTTTTAAAGATCAGTGTACTCATCTCATAAAACTATTCAATATATTCTATTCTTTAGTTAAAAAATAATAATTTCATCATACACAATTCCCATCTCTCTGTTTTCTTTGGGGGTAACCAAGTTTCTGCAAAGTACAGAAGAGAACTAATGAATAGTAAACCAAGGAAATTAGGGCCATAAGATAAGGAAAAAAATTAAAAGGAAATATAGCTTACACCCCGGATCTTTCATTACACATATTTTTTCTAACCTCACAAGCCAACTGCGCTCTTACATGTCCACACTTCTTTCCATTTTCTTTTGTTGTGTTTTGTCCTTTAAATTCCTCACTAATCACTTTTTGAGGGTCTCACTAATAGAAAAGTGAGGAAAAATAGAAGAGGAAAGGGTGGAAAAGAAACAAAAGCATTCACTTCCAACTCTTTTTAGCACAGTAGAATACAATAATAATATAAAGCCTCAACTTTTTACTTTTACATAGTATTGCATATTAGCTATTTCTATAACAACCTGCCTAATCAGTAAAACCCAAATCAAACTTTCTTTTTCTCTTTTTACCTCAGGCATAAAGTCCAGAAGCAGTTTCTGTTCCGAACTAAGCAAACTCGTTAGCTTGCAATTCTAATAGTTTTACTTTCACAGCAGGCTCGTAAACCTGCACTTCTGATTGGCCCGCTGATAGCGGATCGTGATTGGTCGTTGTCGGCTGATCTGATTGGCTGTTAGTGGGTCGCCGCTGATTGGACGCTTTCCAGCGCGGCAAACTCAAATCATTGGATGTTGTGACAGCAGCCAGTTCTATAAAAGGAACTGCTGCTGCCCTTGTATTTTTGCTCTGTTCTGAAGTCACTAATAAAGAGTTGGAGTCACTATTCGATGCCTCGTCTCTGTTCTTGTACCCACTCTCCCAGATCTAACAGTTTCCAAATGGAAAAAAACATTAGACATATTCTTTTCTTTAATTAGAGCAGTCAATATAAGCCATCTCTACTAAGTCCATCAATTTTTGCTTTCAGAGATATTTCCCTCCCTGAATAAACAGAATAACCATGGGTGGGCAAAAAAGCCATGAGAATAGGAGTGTCTTCTGTTCTTAAAGAAACTGGACAAATTTTAATAGCTCAATTTCTTTTTTTTTTTCTTCCATTCAGTCATTGGTATGCACTAGTTGCAAACTATTTTTCATGCTAACTGGCTTGTTACATTTGATCTGTTTTTACAAATGATTCTAACCCTAACCCTAGGCCTCTTGTTTCCCATTTATCAACTTTATTTAGCATAGTCAGCACTGGTTTTTGAGAGATGGCACTTCATACTAGCAGGAAAAATGCCTATATTTTAAATAATTTATAAAATAATTTAACTAGTAGGCAACTTATAAAAATCTGCGGAGGAGCTGAGTTGAATACTTTTTAAAATCCAGCTTCACAGTTCTAATTGCTTCCATCTATAAGTCTGTTGACTTTTGCAAATAATTCTAAAAGGTTAGTGATACAGGATTTTTTGGAACCTCCTTCAGCAAGACTTATCTAGTGATCTTTGTTTGATTGCCATCTCCTCCAATTAGTTAAGCCATTTGCCTATAATTTACAGAAACTCCCCTAGGTTGCTTTTTTCAAAACTGATGTCACTTTTGCTACTTTCCAGTCTTCTGGCATTGAGCCGGATTTAAATGATAAATTATAAGGAAATCAAGACATTAGGAAGTCAGCAATTTCATACCTGATTTTATATCTTTAAAAAAATCATGGGTGGATCCATCAGAGTGCAGTAATTTACTGCTGATTTCTAGAACAACTTTTCATCTTACTCTAAATTGCTTTAATTGTTCTGATTCTCACCCAGAGAGAGTCAACACCAGTTCAGATATCTGTCTATATTTTCTGTAGTAAAGGTGCACAGAATTTAATCAATCTCTCTGAAATCTCCCCATTCTCCTTCAGGATCCCTTACTTGTTTGCTGCCTTATGGCAGTTGTTTCAAACTCGCATGGTGTCATGTGATGTATCGCAGCTTTTTTCCCCTTTGCAAAACTGGGCATAGGCATGTGACACATCCAGCCCACGGGCCATGAGTTTGACAGCCTTGCCTTAGGGCCAACCAATTCTGTGATTTGTTTTCTGCTTTGTATCTTTGAAGAATATCCCGTTGTTCCTCTTTATTTTTTGCCCTATACTATTCAAATAATGTACTTGTTGTTTTGCATTCCTTATCATTTTACATTTTTTCTAAACCAAACAATCCCTTTGTCAGAGGTGTCAAAAAAACAGTATACATTTGAAAGCAGTTTTGATTGTGTAGTTAAATGCAAGCTGCTTCTTCAACATAAAGCCAGAGTCCCACTCATCCTGGCACTCTGCAAATGTTTTGAATTAACCACACAATAACATTTTGTCATAAGTCCTGAAATTCTTGACATTTCCTGAATCCTAAAAAGGTTGTTTTATTTTATATATCTGATTAATTTCTTGGCTTGATGAATTTAGGGTCCAAGTTTTACATCCACACATCAAAGGCCAAAAAATGGGCTTCTAATCCAATTCATTCAAAACCATCATAATACATTAAACCAGATAAATGCCTCAAGTTGATAAAATGATTTTGTTAGACTTTTGATGAACTCTATATAGATAAATAAATAATTTGGAGTTGAAACAAGCCTGTTTTTAAAGAAAACCCCTTGGCAGAATATGTCAAATATTTCCACAAAACAGACAGGTGGCTTGGAACTGAGTAGATAGTACTAAAAAAAATAGCATTATTTCCAGAGAGTGTCTATGTAAGTTGAAATTATACAATTATATCCATACTCATATGAAAGTAACAGTTTAGAAGAGCAATTTTATCAGAAAGCCCACACTCCATGTATTTATTTATTTTATTTTTTTATTTATTGTGTCAACATAGTTATGAATACATGAAATGGATACATATTATAGCACACACACACACACACAAAGGGGGGGAGAATTCAGAATGTATTCAGATCCCTTTCATTTTTGTTAATTTTCTAAACCGCCTGTAGGCCAGACAAGGAATAATGGATGGAAACTGAACAAGGAGAGATTTAATTTGGAAATAAGGAGAAACTTTCTGACATTGAGAACAATCAACCAATGGAACAGCTTGCCCTCGGAAGTTGTGGGAGCACCATCACTTGAGACTTTTAAGGAGAGATTGGACTGCTATTTGTCAGAAATGGTGTAGTGTCTCCCAATTGGGTGCGGGATTGGACTAGATGACCTATAAGGTCCCTTCCAATTCTGATTATCTGTAACTGTTATGCTACAGCCTGATTCTACAGTTGTTGAAATTAATTTTTTCATTAACATACACTCAATACCCCAATAATATATACACACCCAAACTCACACTTTGAAATCATCTGCAAAGTATCTAAATTAGATACTTACTAATTAATAAAATGTTATTAATCACATTAATACATGAAATTTATTCACTCAAATATTATCTGATACATCTCTCTATCTCGTTCAATTTCTGCTAGGGCTACATAATTTGGGGTTTAAAAACCTGGATAACTATGGTAGCAAAGAAATATAAAGAAAGCAAACTCCAGAGGTCATCGGGATTTTTGCAAGTAGTAACCCTATTTTGTTTGTGACTATCCATTCTGGGTTCATCACAGAGTAGCCAATATATGGATAAAAGGATTGCATGCTCTCCCAATACCCTGTTTGTGGCATTTGTAGCCCATTTTATTTCAGTTTACATTGTCTTACTTCCAATCATTTTCCTTCCTACCATCTGCTGTGTTTAAATGCCAAGTCAGCTTGTAACACACTGTTGCTTTCAAGAACATTGCCAACTATGGAAGAAAAACAATGTCCATTTTGTTCTAAAGAATGTCTTTTATCAGTCTCCATTGCTGTGAGTGCCATGTAATTAGCATGGATGAAAGATGCTCTCAGAGGCTCTCCTTATATGGCTTGATATGGGTGTTTTGGCTTACATGCATTTATTTTTTAAATGTACAGAAACACACAGAAGTTGGAACACAAGTACATAATGGTAGCATTGCTTGATGACATCCTTGTGGTTTTCTATGGATGTCAAAAATATTTCACAGGGTTAAATCCAGGCCTTTCAAAACATCTGTCTCTCTCTGCTGAATCTACATCCGTTAAAGCCCACAGCTCTGACCCAAGCTGCAGTTTCATAAACACCTATTTCATAGTTGGTACATCAATATTTCGTAGTTGGTACATTGATAATGCAGAGCACTGCTCATAATTATTTTGCAGTTTCAGAGAATAAATTACTTTTAATTTATTCTGAGTTTTTGCAGAATCAAGTGATATGGAATAGTGATGGGGTTCGATTTTTTTTTTACTACTGGTTTTGTGGGCTTGGCTTGGTGGGCGTGGGGTGGCTTGGCAGGGGAAGGATACTGTAAAATCCCCATTCCCTCCCCACTCCTGGGAGAAGATAACCGCAAAATCCCATTCTCTCTCCACCCCACTAACCTGCTTTCCAGCTCTCTTCTCCTGTGCAGGGCAACAAAAGAAGACCCAGCCGATCAGCTGGGACTCAGGAGGCAGAGAATAGATGGGGCGGGGCCAGTCAGAGGTGGTATTTGCTGGTTCTCTCTGTACTACTCAAAATTTCCGCTACCGGTTCTCCAGAACTGGCCAGAACTTGCTGAATACCACCTCTGATATAGAGCTGACTGTTCTCTCACCCCCATGGTGTTGCAGCTAGTAACATGCCCTGTTTTAGTAAAACATAAAGACATGCGTTTCAAGAAACATTTGCATTTTTAAAAAAGTTACTTCTGTCCCACCATTCATCTGAGTATGTTTCAAGATCCGGTGCCATCTTCAGATCAAGAATTCAAATTAAAGCCTCTCAGATGGATGTTTAAAGACCTGCAGTAGAAGAGGTGCTCAGAATGTCTCCTAGCGATGCTTCTATTGTTAAACTGCTCTGATCATTTGAACGATATTTTTCCCCTAACATTAAACTCCAATTTGCCTTTTTATGTTAACACCACTATTCTACAGCATGCTCTGCATCTGGAACGATGAAGAGCAGGCTTTCCTCTGTGTGGTATCCTGATTCAAGTATTAGAAAATTGCTCCCGTGGGATTTCAGGAGAAGAAATAATGAGCCCACAAGTGCTCCATACAATTGCACCTGAGGAAAAGACAAGATAATAAACATCTTGCTGAAATCATAGTTGGTGCCTTCAAAAAGGGCATTTGGTTTGTAAAGAGACAAAATGTGATAGAGATTGAAATATATACCATACATTGTTATCACTGGTAGTCTTTAATGGACTTTTGTTGATCAGGATTGAAATGATGAGGGTTCTGAAAGGTTGCTTGAAGATAAGACAGGATATTTTAAGAGAAGAAGATAAATGACTAGAATTGTTTACTTGTGACAAAGGAGGAAGCCATTTCTTTATATAATTTCTTTTCTTTTTTACTATATTCTTGTTTTTTCCTTTTGTTTTCTCTACTTTTTTTCTCTTCTGCACCTATTTTTTGTTTTTAGTTTGTATTAGTTTTTATGGTCCATTAATATAGTCAGCCAGGTGTTCAGACTGGATTTGGCAATTTTTTCTACCTATTGAGTCATTTTCAAGGATCTGGGGGAGCCCATGTGGATGTCTGATGGTGTTTAGATATTGTTGCAGGGTGTAAATTGTAATCAAATTATTATTAAATAAGAAAATGGGTTCCTTCAGTTATTTCTCAAAACTAAACATATTCAGTTGAATTGCTGCACTATGACATTTGTTTAATTAATGATACTAGACTGTAACTAATTTAAATTTTTAAAATGAACAAAACTCCACCTCAAAATCCTTTTTACAAAGAGTTCTAAAATCGCACCTGCCTTCTCCAAACATACCACTGGACGGTCTTCAATCTCTTAGCGATTGTCAAATTCTGCTTTGCATCCATTCTTCAAACAATTATGTTACATTATGTTTGAGGGTACAGCCCAACAGCAGATAAACTTGCCAAAATAGTAACGATGTAAATGATGAGGTCAGTTACTACTGAGTTAGTTTGAGACTGCTTTTCAGTGTAGCCTACAGAAAGAGCTGATCAAAGATCCCTTTTCTCCTAGTGGGAGACAGGAAATGCTCTCCCTTCATCTGCATTAAACTGCATAATACCCAAGACTGACAAGTGCAAATCATCATGTGAATGAATTAAAGAATTTGCTGCACTTTCATAGCATCAGATCAAATCCACCCTTTGGGCTAGAGAGCACAACAATGAAATTTATAGACTTGTAATTATTATATAAGTTTTTTTTCAATGTCATAAAATTACATAAAATATATTATTATGAGCCACAGTGGTGCAGAGGTGGTATTCAGCAGGTTCTGGCCAGCTCTGGAGAACTGGTAGCAGACATTTTGAGTAGTTCGGAGAACTGGCAAATACCACCTCTGACTGGTCCCGCCCCCATCTCTTCTCTGCCTCCTGAGTCCCAGCTGATCGACTGGGTCTTCTTTTGTTGCCCTGCACAGGAGAAGAGAGCTGGAAAGCAGATTAGTGGAGTGGGGAGGGAATGGGATTTTGCAGTATCCTTCCCCTGCCACGCCCACCAAGCCACACCCACAGAACTGGTAGTAAAAAAAATTGAATCCCACCACTATTTGAAACAACTGTGGCCATTGACTAGGAAATATGGTAATAGTTATATGCAAAATGTAAGAATTTCATTCTTTTCCCATCTAATTCCAGTGACACAGGTGTTTGTACAGCAACTCTGTGTTTCCTAAAACAGGTAGTGCTAGGATATTTCCCTCACTTTCATTATCTCCAGAGGCAGTGATGATTTATTGGGATAGGTCAAAGATACACAAGCAGGCAACAACATGACTAGAGAGTTCATGGCATCATAACATACCTTAATTTTTTTTTCCTGTCAAAGACTATGTCTAAACATTCACATATAAGTTGCTTTACTTGTGCTCCCAGAAAATGAATTAGCCTTCCTGCTTACAGAAAGCATGATAAGTTGCACTCCAACTCAGCTCCCTTATTAACCAGTAAATCTCTCTAATCAACTTTGCTCAGAAGATATGAGGCTTACAAGGATTTTCTGAAAAGAGCACAGGGCATAGTGTCCTTAAAATAGGAATCCATCAGCTGCTGACCAGCTTAATCAACTGGGAACTGACCCAACACCTGTTTGGCAGTAGCAGAGATCATGGTTATATGTATACCTAACTCGTCATTTCCCCCTGCTGACTACCAAGTGATGGCATTGCACAATGATTGTGGAAACTATTTTGAGCGTGGAGGCTTTTAATAGGGCAGTGAAGGCCTCAGTTCAGATAAGGCTGTAGGAAAGCTTGAGATATATCAGCAAGATATTCCCAACATGGAGGTAATGCAACATTTCTCAGGTCTCCAAGATGTTAGGTTGTACAGCATCCATTGCCAGAATTAGGATACATGGTTTAAGTTACAAGATCTTCTACTTATATTGTCTCTGATCGGGCAGGGAAAGCTCCTACATTTCAAGCGTTGGGAAAAGATTGAGTAGAAGGCAGCTTCGTGATTCTCTTATAGAATTAGTTTATGCTTTTGGTAGAGTGGAAATTGGCTGCTGTGGTAGAGATACTTGCAATATATTATTCAAACATTCATTTAGCCTTACTTTAGGTTCTTCATAAAATGTGGAGAGAATGCATTCTGAACAAATGTAGGGCAACAACAGTTGTTGGTAGAATGGATACTGCTCAATTTGAAAAAGGAAACAGAATTTTCTCTACTGTTGTCTCTGTCCTATGTAAGAACTTGCCCTGGGATTCTAGGCAGACTCTCCACTCTCCTAACCTTCTGGAAGAGCATTAAAACCTGACTCTGCCAACTAGCCTGAGAGTCCAAGTGTGCTATCCAACCCTGGGGATGGCTTGTGGGCTAAAGATGCTTCCTTTGCTTTTTAACTCTGCAATTGTCCTTTTTAACTTTGTTTTAATCTGGTTTTTAGATGTTTTTACTTTTATTTATAAACAGCCCAGAGACATAAAATATGATGATAGGATAAATAAATAAATAAATAAATATTTATATCTAAATTCATAGCACCCTATATTATCTTTCTAGAGACCAGGAAAAAAAATCATTGTGGTAGGATATGAGCTTTGCATTACATTCAGATGATCTCTAGTTCAATTCATGGAATCATCAGTGATATAGTTCAACTCATAGGAAAGATTTGGGCTGGAACTGCCAAGTAGGCAATACTGAGCTCAATGTTATGTTGCTAAAGGCAACATAAGATATGTAAAATCAACTGTAGGAGAAATGCTTATTAATATAGGAAGTTGATCACACATTTACTGTTGTGATATGTACTTAATTGAGGACTACACTGGAAGTTGCAGACTAATATAACAGAATACAACAGAATAAAAGAGTCAGAAGGAATCTTGTAGATCATCTAGTCCAACCCTCTGCCTAATTAGGAGACCCTACACCATCTTGACAGGTGGCAGTCCAATCTCTTCTTAAAAGCTTCCAGTGATGAAGCATCCACAACTTCTGAATAAGTAGTGGAACATAACTTGGCATAAAAATCAATGTGTAATTTATATATAGATATATCCCACTTCCACCTCTCTATTGATCCAAAGACTTATAAAAGAGATTGACTTACAAAAAGAAAAAATAGAAAAGTGTGCACTTTTTCAGCTTCTTGTCCCCCAAATGCATTGGGATAAGATTCTAAGATCCATTAAGCACCACCTCTTTCATTAAAATAATGGTGTTCCTTGTTTCCAACTCTACCAGTAGATGAGTGAATGAGCTGCCAAAGATGACAACATGTTGGAATAGAGCAATAATAGTTTCCTGACTCTTCCTTGAGAGTCTACTCCTTTGTCTGTGTGACATACCTGAACTTTGTAAATCATCTGCCTTCCAGTGTGGAGCAGGCCCTCAGGTCATGGCAGTATTGATGGAAGACACAATTGCCTATCCAGACCATTTCTATTCCTGATATGGTCAAGAAGCATCACTTTGTCATTTGAAAAAGGAAGAAATGATGTTGGGCGGGGCCAGCTCACTCAATTACTCAGAGGTGGGATTCAAAATTTTTTACTACCAGTTCTGTGGGCGTGGCTTGGTGGGCATAGCAGAGGAAGGATACTGCAAAATCTCCATTCCCTCCCCACTCCTGGAGGAAGTTTACTGTAAAATCCCATTCACTCCTCACCCCACTAACCTGCTTTCCAGCTCTGTTCTCCTTTGCAGGGCAACAAAAGAAGACCCAGCCAATCAGCTGGGACTCGAGAGGCAGAGAAGAGATGGGGGTGGAGCCAGTGAGAGATGGTATTTGCCAGTCCTCCAAACTACTCAAAATTTCCGCTACCGGTTCTTCAGAACTGATCAGAACCTGCTGAATACCACCTCTGAGATTACTGTATTCTCTTTTTCCTTACCCAAAAGATCTGCCAGTGACATTTTAAATGTTACCTTAAGTTCAAAGAACAGATTTCATTATGATGTGTGTTTGTTTGACAATTGATATATGTTGTGTAGCTGCCTGGAAGTCCTTCATTAACATTAAAATATATGCTTATCTTGTTCATTCATTTCAGGAAATCCTTCTATTTGGATGCAGTCTCCAGAGGTGGTCAAAGGTGGGTGTGAATAAGCAGCTGGCTGATCTTGAAAAGGTTTTTTTTGTACTTGCCAGTCATTGCTCACATAAGAACTTCTTGGGGGTGGGGAAGGAAGTTCTAAAAATATCAGTTTCTATTATATGCATATAGTTTCACCAACAACATCCTTTCCTGTGAATGAAATGGATCACTTAAAGGACAGTACAAAACATACATATGAGGTCTGTAGCTCACCTTTCTCTTGAACTAGCACAACAACAAATGTCTTACATGCAGACCTTGGCATCTTCCATCTGAAGAATCCAACTGTAGCTGATATAACAACCTGGGCCTAGTGTAGAACAAGCTTGTATTTTCTTTTTCCATTCTGGTTTTCACTTGGTTTGATGAAATTTAATTTGTTGTAGAAACCCTACTTTAAAAAAAAGAATTTCATAAAATGTTCATAGACGGACATGAAGTTCTTCCACTTACTTAGCTAGAAGGTGACAGATGGGTGTGTGGAACAGATTTGCCTTTCATTGTTCAATCCTCTTTCTTACCCCGCCAACCACCTCCAGTGGTGAGTATCCCCCTCGTAGCCCCAAGCTAGCAAAACCAAATGTTAATATCAGAGTTCTAACCTCTGATAGTAGAGTGATCCATAAGGGAAGGGCCACAGCGAAAAGGCTCTTCTTGACACTGCCTGCTGAAATTCCTTAGCAAATGGAGACTGTAATTGGCCTCTTCTGCTGGCTTGAGGGAGGCAGGCTAGTCCTATTGGGGTCAGAGGCTCCTCAGATACCCTGGACCCATGCCATATAGGGCTTAAAAAATAATAACAACATCTTGAACTGGACTTGGAAGCAAACTGGTAATTAATGCAGCTCACACATCACACAACTGTATAAAAGTGGCCCCTTCAAGGGCAGCCCCAGTTAGAACACATTACAATAATTCGTCTTTGAGGGAGATAGGCGGTCTAGAAATATGAAATATAAATATAAATCCAACCACGAGATGACTAGGGAATGAATGACCATATCACAAATACTAATTAGTGTGTACTTTCTATCAGCTTGGCCTAGTGGTTAAGGCACTGGGCTAGAAATGAAGAGACCATGAGTTCAAGTCCCACCTTGGCCAGCTGGATGACCTTGGGCCAATCACTATCTCTCAGCCCAACTCACCTCACAGGTTATTGTTGTGGGTAAAATAGGAGGAGGAAAGTATATTGGATATGTCCTCCACCTTGAGTTATTAGTAAAAATGATAAAATTGGAATATAAATAAATAAAATAAAAATTTGAAAATTAATATGATATTTTTAGAATTCTTTTTCCAAGACTGGATGTCCAAACTCATTCTCCTAGAGTTGATTTGTCCTACATTTATATATTAAACAGTCCCATTCAAGTCAAAAATTGATTTCCCCCACAACTGAAAAACCAGTAGGCCAGGGATGGGGAATCTTTTATGGCTCACTTAGGAATTCTGGGAGTTGAAGTCCATAAGTGATAAAAGAGCCAAGTTTCCCCTACCCCTGATCTAAACCAACCTCCTGATCAAGCAGGAGATCCTCTATCATTTCAGACAAGTGGCTGTCCACTCTCTTCTTTAAAATCTCCAGTGATGGAGGACACACAACTTCTGAAGCCAAGCTGGTTAACTATTATCACTGACAGGAAATTTGTTAACTTGTGAGGCCACACTACTAGTTTTCCAGGGCCACATAGAGCCCCCAAGCCATGGGTTAGATAAGTATATTTATATTATTTATGATTTGTGGACTTCAACTCCCAGAATTCCTGAGCCAGTTGCCTCTGGAATTCTGGGAGCTGGTGTCTACAAGTCATAAAAGGGCCATCATTCCCTATCTCTGCCTTAAATTATAGTCAGAGAGGGGCATCATTTAAGACTTTCTTTCCTGTTGGGAAAGGTGGATTTAATTTTCCACATTTTTAGACTTTTGATAATTTATTTTAGCTTCAGTTGGTTTAAAAAAAGAAATTCAGAATTCAGTTCCTTTTTGCAGATCTAAATAGCTATTACCTGACTCCTCAACAATTCTTGTTTCAGCAGAACCAATTTTAATAGATGCATTTTAATGCTGAAAGAGACATAAGGAAAATATTGGGTCTTTGATAGAATGTTGGCTTTTTATACAAGAAAGACTGACGTTATAATAAAGTCAGTAATAAATAAACATTATGTTAAAATGATAATTTAATCTGATTTTTAGGTAAACTTTCATATTGTTACTTGTGATCATCTCATTTCTGATTAAGCAGGTTTTAAAACTTTTCAGAAGTTTATATTCATTATGAGTTACCATAGAGCACTTTTGGCAGTTTTTTTATAGTGGGGATTAAAGGTTTGTGAACCCCTTTGAATTTACAATATTCCTGTGAAAGGGTAACCTGAAATGTGATCTGTTCTCAATATTAGTCCTAAAACTGGGTAAAGAAAACCCAACTAAACAGATGAGTCCAAAATATTATACTTGTTCATTTATTCACTGAGAAAAATGACTCAAAATATTCGTAGATATTGTACTCTCAAATTGCAAATGGAGACATGGGTATTCTATCTTTCTTATCTTCATTTTGAAGTGCTTTGGTTTTATTGTATTGCAAACAGTTGCTGGGGTGCAACCACAGTTTCGTTGGACTTGTACAATGACAATAAAGTTCTTCTAATTCTAATTCTAATGGTATGGAGCAAAAGTATATCAACCTCTAGGATTTTCAGTTCATTTGAATGGAAAATTAGAATCAGGTGGAATGGAATGATAATCAGGGGTGAATGTGGGAGCATACTGATAAGAGTTCTATATGAGTTATCATTTGGATGTTAAAGTTTATCTACCCTTTCCCTTTTGGCTCAAAAAAATCTGATTACTGTACTTTCAGTCTGAGGCAGCTGCCAAAAGCGTAACAGAAGCAAATTTAAACTGAATCCTCAAAGACAGAGTAGCCCTTTATACAGAAATCATTTTGTGGTTTCATAGAGCTTTGGAATAGGTCCATGATTTGGGCGTGTTCTTGGCTTGCCAGTTCTAGCTGGGTCAGTAGATGGAGGCTATGGCCAGGACAAGCCTAGCTTCAGCTGATGCAACAACTGCAGACATTCTTGGGGTGGGAAGCCTCAATGAAGGTAATTCATCCCCTTGACCCCTATGGATTGGACTAGTGTAGTGTACCATACCTGGTATGCTCCCAAAGACTTCTGAGAAACAAGTTTTGAAGGTATACTGTAGTACAGGGATCTCCAAACTTGGCAACTTTAAGACTTGTGGACTTCAACTCCCAGAATGGCTTGGGAGCATTCTGGAAGTTGAAGTCCACAAGTCTTAAAGTTGCCAAGTTTGGAGATCCCTACTGTAGTATATGTGTTGTGACTGGATGTGTCAGGCCTAAGGATGGAAAATTTCCTCTTCTTGAGCAGTGTTTCTCAATCACAATAACAACTTCAACTCCTGAATTGGAGGAATCTAGCTAAGAAGCATGCTGGCTGAGGAATTCTGGGAGTTGAAATCCACATATCTTAAAGATGGTAAGGTTGACCAAGACTGCTCAATATAACCTTGTTCTATCTATTCAATCGGTCTTGATCAAGGCCCTTTGAACCTACCTCCAAAATGCAGGCAGGGACAGAAAGAGGAAACAGTTAGGACAAAACTTACCACTGCGTTCATCCAGTCATACCATGATTATCCCCGTAGTTTACAATTTTCCACTTCTGTGTTCATCAAATGTACAGTTTTCAAGCAGGGTATGCAGAATTGAAATGGGGATAAGGTCCTTCCTTGCTTCGTAATATTTGAACTTGGGGACCTGATTAATATTAATTTGGGGAGATCTGTTCCTAAACAATTTTTTTCACAGAATACATAGTCAAATGGTAGAATTGGTTGGCATCAAATGAAACGATGGCCACCATTTTGAATGGTGATTGAACAACTTCATGAAACTCTATTAATAGTTATTAACTCTGATGGCTATTCATTACTGCTGAAATCACAGAGAGCATTGTCTCAATTCCACTTTAGGCCAATCCAACTATAAAATTACTGTTTTCCTACAACACTGCAAATGTCAAATGTGCTTACCTTTCAGTCCAATTCATCCTGGCTCTGATAGCAACTCAATCCAACAAGAATTGCAAGAGAAAGGGGACAGGCTCTTCTCCATTCTTCTGCCTATCTTAATGCTTTCAGATTTAGATAGGTTTTTGACATAGCTCCCAGGCTTGTGTAGAGCTGATTTTGAAATACCAAGAATGATTCTTAGAATCATAAAATCATAGGGCTGGAAGGGACTTTGGAGGTCTTCTATTCTTATTATTGCATCCCTCATGAAGAAAGCATCTCTGAAGGGACCCTCTCTTGTTCTCTGGAAAATAAAGGCAAGAGAGGAGAGAAATGCTTTCCGATTTGAAGATTCTTTCACTGGAATTTTACACTAAAGGTAGTGATGTGGGAATAAACTTTGACTTCAGTATTGGGTAATGATTAGTCTAAGACCTTATACATACATGTCTGCCTAAGGGTCACTGAGATAAGCAAGGAAATTAAAAACAAACACCAGGAATAATTAAGCAGCTCAGACAATTGTAAACAATTCTGTGTACTATATCTAATTATTGTAATCCACAATGTGAATGCTTACTATGTACGAAATTCTCAATAAAAGGGAGCACTAGAATTTGCTCTGGGCTCCCATCCCGAGTACACCAGCCTCTGTGTCTCATTCTTTCCCTGGGAGACCACCACAAGTGGGGACCCCGACGTGATCCACTGCAGGTGGTACGTGTCTGGACCTCCGTGTTTTGTTGCCTGGAATAGGTAAAGTACGTACTTAACTATTGCTGGACAATAGGATTATCAGGGAACATGGGGGGAAAACTCTCTCAGCCACAGGAACAGCATGTTAGTGAGCTGCTGAAGTTAGTCAGGACAAACTTCTTTATCTTTAAACCCTCTGGGGGGGAGCAAATAGTTCTTTCAAAAGATAATGTGAGAGAGCTGCTGCAAGAGATCTGGCAGCAATGTCCCTGGTATCCAGAGAAAGGCTCTTTAAAGTTAGACACATGGAGGAGAATTGGAACTATCCTTCATGAAGAGCCTGAAATTTTGATATGTTGGAAGATTGTTATGACTGCTTTAGAGACCCAGCAACAACCTCTTTTAAAAACTTTAGTAGAACCCCCTCCTTATAAAGGAATTGTATTGCACCCGCCTTCTCCAAAACTGGAGTGTGCTTTATCATTTCCACAGCCTATGCCTGTGGATGAGAAAATCCAACCAAAAATGAGAAAAGTTCAAGCCATGATGCATCAGGCTTTCAATGAGGGGAAATTAGAGTCTGATGAGATTACCCAGATGAATTTGTTTCCAGTCAATAGGCAAGTGGATGCTCAAGGCAATCTGCAGACTGAATGGGTTCCGATTCCTTTAGCAGTTCTTAGGGAAATTAAAAAAGCAGTAAAAGATTATGGTATTCAAAGTCCTTTTACAAAGGGGCTTCTGACAAGTTTGGCTACCTCACGCATGATTCCTAGTGACTGGAAAGATTTAATGAGAATGATATTGAGCTCTACTCAGTATGTGGTCTTTGACTCAGAATACCAAAGGGAGGCTGTCACTAGGGGAAGGAATTCGGGGGGGGGCTGTATACACCAGACCAAATCTATGGGGCAGGCTTGTTTGAATCCACTGCTGATCAAGCTGCTAATTTGCCTGATCACGTATTTCCAGTGGTTATGGCAGCTGTCCTTGGGGCGTTGTCCCGTATTCAGGATGTGGGAACCCCAGCACGGTCTTTTTCTCAAATCAAGCAAACAGCATCTGAGTCTTATAATGATTTTGTGGAAAGGCTACAATTGGCTATTACCAGGCAAATCTCTAATGAGGAAGCTGCAAAAGAACTTTTGCTGAAATTGGCAGTTGAAAATGCAAACGCTGACTGCAAGCGTATCTTACAGCCTTTGGTGGCTAGAGGTGAGGTTACTCTGGCTGATCTGTTAAAGGCATGTGCAGTGGTGGGTTCTCAGGCTTACAACATGGAGACTTTGGCTATGGCATTGCAAAAAGGGATGAAACCTACAGGGAATTGTTTTAATTGTGGAAAGCCTGGCCATTTTAAAGCCCAGTGCCGTGCCCCTGGGGGGGGGTGTAGGCATTTTGCTTCCTCCCCTTCGGCAGGTATGCCAAGACCGAAAGTTCGGTATAAGAGACTACCAGATCCAATGTGGAAAGGACCTGTCCCGCTGATAACTTGGGGCCGAGGATACGCTGTTGAAGATGAGGGGACAGTTGTTTGGGTTCCTGCTCGCTGTGTGCATCCTTATCATCAGCCAAAGGGGCAAGGGGATGGATTTGGGGGAATGGAAAAGAAACACGTTGATCCAGGACATGGGGAAGCTAGCAAACTTTCATAATAAAACTGATTGTTGGGTATGTATGCACATGCCAACTCACAAAATATCAGGGCTTCCAATGGTTGCAGTACCTCTGGCCAAAGGTGACTGGTATAAGGGACAATGCTATGGTTGTTCAGGGATGTGGTCTAACAGTTGGACTACAAGTAACATAAATACATTGCATCTTGGAAGCCGAATCCAAGAGGTGGCGGGTATCTGCTGGACTCACAGTGAGACAGTAAAGAATATGACTTACTTGGGAACATATCCATTTTGCAACAAAACAATTGTTATTAGCAATGGAATCGGGTTTATCCGGATGACATGAAAACTAAAAATCTCACTTACTTTGTACATAATATTTCTAAATTTGATATCATATCTTTGATCAATGAAAATGGGTGTCCAATTATCCCTGCCACATGTTGTCCCATCATGATAGAAAACCAGCTGCCCAAATGTGCAAATGGGAAATACGCACCATCGCCCACTTATTTGGCTATGTTAATGGAATCTTTTGCACGATTAATCTATGCTGAACCAAATATGGTTGGCCATCTCCTGGGAGCAAATCTATGGTTGCTGTGTGGACGGGTGGCCTATGATCGCATGCCAGCACGATGGAAAGGAGTCTGCACCTTTGGGAAAGTAATCCCATCTCATGTCATTTTAAAATCTTTGGGGACTGCTCATATCCGCAATGCGCGTTCCGCAACAGAAGTAAACTCTGTTTTGAATCATGACTACTGGACGCAGATATCAAGGGGAGTTATTCCTCCTTTAGGAGTCATGATGAACTATAGAGATTTGCATCGTTTAAACAATTGGACAGTTACTATG
Organism: Hydrophis major; assembly: GCA_033807585.1. Lineage (NCBI taxonomy): Eukaryota > Metazoa > Chordata > Lepidosauria > Squamata > Elapidae > Hydrophis > Hydrophis major. The sequence goes on along the minus strand of CM066328.1, from coordinate 321,139,789 downwards.
TTTAAAGACACTATTAAAACGCTAAAGCTGCTTGAAGAAGAGCAAGGAAAAATCCTTGACTTTGTCCTGCAAACCAGATATGCGGTGGACACTATTTTGGCTGCGCAAGGGGGAGTTTGCGCTGTGATTCATACACATTGTTGCATGTATATCTCTGATTATTCTCCAAACATTACAGCTACCATACAGCATATGGAACAAATCCTGAGTGAGAATCCATTACAATCGGAGGACGAGGGACTGGACGTGTGGTCTGCACTTTGGTCCTGGTTGCCAGATGGTACATGGATTTGTCACCTAATTGTTGGAGTGATATTGTTTTTTATACTTTCCCTTTGTGTATGCTGTTGTATCCAATGTCTCCCTGGACTTTTAGGAATGTGTCGGGTGAAGCCTACGGAAGGAGAACTGTTGTTGCAAATGGCGAAAAGCTACTGAGGCATCCGCGATCATCAAAAAACTAAAACAGGGGAGATGTGGGAATAAACTTTGACTTCAGTATTGGGTAATGATTAGTCTAAGACTTTATACATACATGTCTGCCTAAGGGTCACTGAGATAAGCAAGGAAATTAAAAACAAACACCAGGAACAATTAAGCAGCTCAGACAATTGTAAACAATTCTGTGTACTATATCTAATTATTGTAATCCACAATGTGAATGCTTACTATGTACGAAATTCTCAATAAAAGGGAGCACTAGAATTTGCTCTGGGCTCCCATCCCGAGTACACCAGCCTCTGTGTCTCATTCTTTCCCTGGGAGACCACCACAAGTGGGGACCCCGACGTGATCCACTGCAGGTGGTACGTGTCTGGACCTCCGTGTTTTGTTGCCTGGAATAGGTAAAGTACGTACTTAACTATTGCTGGACAATAGGATTATCAGGGAACATGGGGGGAAAACTCTCTCAGCCACAGGAACAGCATGTTAGTGAGCTGCTGAAGTTAGTCAGGACAAACTTCTTTATCTTTAAACCCTCTGGGGGGGAGCAAATAGTTCTTTCAAAAGATAATGTGAGAGAGCTGCTGCAAGAGATCTGGCAGCAATGTCCCTGGTATCCAGAGAAAGGCTCTTTAAAGTTAGACACATGGAGGAGAATTGGAACTATCCTTCATGAAGAGCCTGAAATTTTGATATGTTGGAAGATTGTTATGACTGCTTTAGAGACCCAGCAACAACCTCTTTTAAAAACTTTAGTAGAACCCCCTCCTTATAAAGGAATTGTATTGCACCCGCCTTCTCCAAAACTGGAGTGTGCTTTATCATTTCCACAGCCTATGCCTGTGGATGAGAAAATCCAACCAAAAATGAGAAAAGTTCAAGCCATGATGCATCAGGCTTTCAATGAGGGGAAATTAGAGTCTGATGAGATTACCCAGATGAATTTGTTTCCAGTCAATAGGCAAGTGGATGCTCAAGGCAATCTGCAGACTGAATGGGTTCCGATTCCTTTAGCAGTTCTTAGGGAAATTAAAAAAGCAGTAAAAGATTATGGTATTCAAAGTCCTTTTACAAAGGGGCTTCTGACAAGTTTGGCTACCTCACGCATGATTCCTAGTGACTGGAAAGATTTAATGAGAATGATATTGAGCTCTACTCAGTATGTGGTCTTTGACTCAGAATACCAAAGGGAGGCTGTCACTAGGGGAAGGAATTCGGGGGGGGGGGCTGTATACACCAGACCAAATCTATGGGGCAGGCTTGTTTGAATCCACTGCTGATCAAGCTGCTAATTTGCCTGATCACGTATTTCCAGTGGTTATGGCAGCTGTCCTTGGGGCGTTGTCCCGTATTCAGGATGTGGGAACCCCAGCACGGTCTTTTTCTCAAATCAAGCAAACAGCATCTGAGTCTTATAATGATTTTGTGGAAAGGCTACAATTGGCTATTACCAGGCAAATCTCTAATGAGGAAGCTGCAAAAGAACTTTTGCTGAAATTGGCAGTTGAAAATGCAAACGCTGACTGCAAGCGTATCTTACAGCCTTTGGTGGCTAGAGGTGAGGTTACTCTGGCTGATCTGTTAAAGGCATGTGCAGTGGTGGGTTCTCAGGCTTACAACATGGAGACTTTGGCTATGGCATTGCAAAAAGGGATGAAACCTACAGGGAATTGTTTTAATTGTGGAAAGCCTGGCCATTTTAAAGCCCAGTGCCGTGCCCCTGGGGGGGGGTGTAGGCATTTTGCTTCCTCCCCTTCGGCAGGTATGCCAAGACCGAAAGTTCGGTATAAGAGACTACCAGATCCAATGTGGAAAGGACCTGTCCCGCTGATAACTTGGGGCCGAGGATACGCTGTTGAAGATGAGGGGACAGTTGTTTGGGTTCCTGCTCGCTGTGTGCATCCTTATCATCAGCCAAAGGGGCAAGGGGATGGATTTGGGGGAATGGAAAAGAAACACGTTGATCCAGGACATGGGGAAGCTAGCAAACTTTCATAATAAAACTGATTGTTGGGTATGTATGCACATGCCAACTCACAAAATATCAGGGCTTCCAATGGTTGCAGTACCTCTGGCCAAAGGTGACTGGTATAAGGGACAATGCTATGGTTGTTCAGGGATGTGGTCTAACAGTTGGACTACAAGTAACATAAATACATTGCATCTTGGAAGCCGAATCCAAGAGGTGGCGGGTATCTGCTGGACTCACAGTGAGACAGTAAAGAATATGACTTACTTGGGAACATATCCATTTTGCAACAAAACAATTGTTATTAGCAATGGAATCGGGTTTATCCGGATGACATGAAAACTAAAAATCTCACTTACTTTGTACATAATATTTCTAAATTTGATATCATATCTTTGATCAATGAAAATGGGTGTCCAATTATCCCTGCCACATGTTGTCCCATCATGATAGAAAACCAGCTGCCCAAATGTGCAAATGGGAAATACGCACCATCGCCCACTTATTTGGCTATGTTAATGGAATCTTTTGCACGATTAATCTATGCTGAACCAAATATGGTTGGCCATCTCCTGGGAGCAAATCTATGGTTGCTGTGTGGACGGGTGGCCTATGATCGCATGCCAGCACGATGGAAAGGAGTCTGCACCTTTGGGAAAGTAATCCCATCTCATGTCATTTTAAAATCTTTGGGGACTGCTCATATCCGCAATGCGCGTTCCGCAACAGAAGTAAACTCTGTTTTGAATCATGACTACTGGACGCAGATATCAAGGGGAGTTATTCCTCCTTTAGGAGTCATGATGAACTATAGAGATTTGCATCGTTTAAACAATTGGACAGTTACTATGTTTAAAGACACTATTAAAACGCTAAAGCTGCTTGAAGAAGAGCAAGGAAAAATCCTTGACTTTGTCCTGCAAACCAGATATGCGGTGGACACTATTTTGGCTGCGCAAGGGGGAGTTTGCGCTGTGATTCATACACATTGTTGCATGTATATCTCTGATTATTCTCCAAACATTACAGCTACCATACAGCATATGGAACAAATCCTGAGTGAGAATCCATTACAATCGGAGGACGAGGGACTGGACGTGTGGTCTGCACTTTGGTCCTGGTTGCCAGATGGTACATGGATTTGTCACCTAATTGTTGGAGTGATATTGTTTTTTATACTTTCCCTTTGTGTATGCTGTTGTATCCAATGTCTCCCTGGACTTTTAGGAATGTGTCGGGTGAAGCCTACGGAAGGAGAACTGTTGTTGCAAATGGCGAAAAGCTACTGAGGCATCCGCGATCATCAAAAAACTAAAACAGGGGAGATGTGGGAATAAACTTTGACTTCAGTATTGGGTAATGATTAGTCTAAGACTTTATACATACATGTCTGCCTAAGGGTCACTGAGATAAGCAAGGAAATTAAAAACAAACACCAGGAACAATTAAGCAGCTCAGACAATTGTAAACAATTCTGTGTACTATATCTAATTATTGTAATCCACAATGTGAATGCTTACTATGTACGAAATTCTCAATAAAAGGGAGCACTAGAATTTGCTCTGGGCTCCCATCCCGAGTACACCAGCCTCTGTGTCTCATTCTTTTCCTGGGAGACCACCACATAGTATTAGTACTAATAGTTTTGGTTCTTGTGTGGACTAGCTTGAAGGATGTACACATCCATTTTATTTGCTCAGTTCAGGAAGGGATGTTAGGGTGTCCCTCCCTCGTGAAATTAGAATTATGGAAGTCAAGAAATTAGACTTTCTGATCTAATTGGTCACAATCATCTGGAACAAACTTTTCCATGAGATTTGGGTGACCTCCACACTTGCCATCTTCAGGAGAACAGCAAAGACAGAGCTTGTTCAGAAGCCTTTTGGTGAGCTGAAAACTATTTGTTTAGAAGCATATTGAATCTTATGTTAATTTTTTCTCTGTTTTTAATTCTGTTGAATTATGTTTATTTTAGTTACATTTTCATATCGGTATTATTGCTGGTTTTATTATTATGTAGGATCTAAAGATTGACAAGTAGAAAGTTCATGCAGTAACTATCATGCCCCTGTTGGAGACTGACTCTGAGGGAGAGGAGGAACAGCTGACAGGGAGTGGAGGTGTGGCTCCGGAGGTTGTGGAGGAAGCTGGGGAAGGGCATAGGCTGGCTGGGCAGTCAGAGGAGGACCCAGGCCCATCCCCTCTCTATCCTAGGGCATGCAGGGAGGAGAGGATAAGGGAGAAAGATGAATGGTCTACGGGGAAGGAAAGGGCCTTGATCCCCTTCATGGGCTCAGCTGTGAGAACTGGTTAAAAGGACAGATTGCACATGAGCCAGTGCTGGAAACAAAGCATGAAAATATTTCTAGTCTGTCCGTTCTTACCTGAGTTTGGCATCCTTCCCAGTGTGTATTCCAATATCTGTGGACATCTTCAAGCTCTTACCTTGCCTGGTTCCCTTAATTGTTTCAGTGTGGTTTGTGTTGTTCTTTTCTATTTATAATTTATAGGTATTTTTGGTTTAAACACATTTCCTCCTTTTTGCAACTGTTTGTGGGGGAGTTTTTTGTATCCAGTCAAGGGTATTTGGAGCTTTGAAGCCAAGTTGAAGGAATTAAAGGGACTTCACCTGTTTTTATTCCTGTGTTGTGTTTGTATCCCACCCTTGGTCATCACAGTAACTATTACTAAATGAAGAAATCCATCTGCACAATTCAACAAACCTGAATAATATTTGCTAGTACAAATGCTAAATATTAAATTCTTGTAAGCAAACATGTGCAACTGTTTTTTAAAGTATCCCCAGATGTCTTTCCAGTCTCCACTTGAGTATTTGAGATACAATTGGGAAACCATGATGTTTCACCAAATTTTTCATGTTGTGTTTAACACAGAAAATATTCAAAGAATGTGGCATCAATTCTTCATTTTGGAATTTTTTCACCTGAGTAGTTTAAAGTAGAAGCAGGAATATTCTTCTTTAGGGCAAGTGGTTTGCAAGTAGGGCTGATGTCCAAGGCCAAACGCAGTTGAGGTACTCTGAGTCTAAGCTGTATATCAAGGCTTATTTTAAGCTAATTTCAAACCTGATAACTCACCAAAACTGGTAGAAAGGGAGAGGAATGTAGCCCTGCTAATTTTCCCAAAGGTCACCAAGAGATTAATAAGAAGCAGAGAAAAGCCTTTTTGATGCATGCAGTCAATTACAAACTAAATGAGTAAAGTTACCAGATCTGGGCTGCAAAATTCTGGGTCTTCACTTGGTGGCATCAAAATGTTTGATTTTTCAGTAATCTTTTTGTGCTATCTCATGGTCACTGTTTTTTTTTTTCCCAATCCAGTTCTCATAGCCCTATAAAAAGGGCCAATAAGCAAACCCTATTCTATCATAGCTAGTAGAGAGATCTCCAGGGATGAGGGCTACTGCACAGCATTTTCCTTTATAGATCTGATGAAATGTAGTCTGGATTCCCAGGAGGGAAGTACTAGTCTGGGTGCAAAGAGACAGCAGAACTTGGAAAGTTTGGTTGGTAGAAAGAGGCTCCTCCCTAGCTTTTCCTGCACTTGTGGTTATGCAAATAGTTGCTTTAGTATGGCAAGATTCTGTCTTTAGGTGACGAAATGAGACTGCTCTAAAGAAATGAGTACATTAGTACTCTTAATATGTTGTTTTTGTTCTTGGGCCTGATAATATACCAATTAATGTACCAGCAATCTGAATTTTAATTTTATCTTCTACATAATATAGAAGTCTTTGCAGCAAAAAAATGACAATTCTATAATCAGACAATCTCTCATGTGAAAATTGAAGTTGCAGAATACAAAAAAAATCTTGTAATAAATTGTTTTGACTAGATAGAGTCCTAGGAGTAATATTTATATGGATTTTAAAAATTGCTTTGCATGCCTTTTTGTTTCAAGGAAACTTCAAACAGTGATATCACAAAATGTAGGCACTAAAATTTAAAACTTAATTCAGAATCTCAATTGTCTAGCAAACATGACTATGATATAGATTTCTGTACTGTACTTTAGCTTCTGAGCCACACTGGATTAATTTTTGTTTCTGTTAGTGGCAAATTAAGAAAAAAATTACCCTAGATTTATTATCTTGATTCTTTCAATACAGCTTGTTTTTAGTCAAAAGCAACAGAATATCTAAATATTGTACAATTCATAACTAGATTTCTATCCCTAATGAGAACAATAAAAGCTTCAGTTATCTTTTCTAGACCCCAGTTCTCCAGTCTCTACAGAGAAGCCACAGGAAGAAAACCTCATTACGTACAAGTTCACCACAGTAAATCACATGTGCAGCAAGGTGGAAATAACAGGCTTCTAAATTGTGCCGATTACATAAATAGTTAGAAGACTTGGCCTGCAAACAAGTCAGTGAAAGTTTAATGGAAAGGTGAGGAGACAAAGCTGTTTATTCTCTGTAAATTGCATCCGATGGGTTTGCAAAATTTCTTTTAAAAAACATCTTATTTCCAAGGACATGAAGGCATGAAGCAATTATATTAGGATGATCGCTTTGCATTCTTCACATTGGATTCTGTTAGTTTCCATGAGAATATTGAATATTTAACAAAATATATGTTGTTTTGCATTCAAGAATTGCTTGAGTATTTATTAAAGCTTTAGTAATCCATATATTTTGACAAGGTATTCTGCAATAAAAAAACGTATGGACAATGTGCTAAAACAGAACCTCTATACTCCTTTAATTGCAATCAAGGACTGATAATTTTAAGACACAGTGATAGTTAGTATACGAGTATGTAGCATGACTCATTTTCAAGAGAAATACTCCTGCTGCATTCTGGTTGATCAAAAGCAGGAAACAACAGAAATGTCATGAGATTGTCTGTCTCAAAATGTTTCCAAACCAGTCTCATATGATTATATGCATGCAGCTAAACCACAAAATTCTTTGGGGACCTTTCCATCGCTGATGTGAATATGAAGGCACACCACAGGTTGTGCACATGTTGTTAGGGTCAGTAGGCTGATTGCTTAAGAGGACATCAAACTGTTCTGTGCCATTTGTAAATGTTAGATGTTTGGTGATGCCTTGCAAATGTATTTGTAAAAAATATTCTTCTCACTCCAAACAATTGGTTGACTGGAACTAATTATATAAACATGTAGCCGTTATATTGCACTGGTTGGCTATCAATCTGTTTTTCAGCACACAGATAATCCTCAATATACTTTATTTTATTTATTTGATTTGTCAATCGCTTACAAGATACAGGTATAAGAATAAACATAGTTTTGAATACATGAGATAGATACTTATAAAAAAAATAAAAAGAAACAATAGGACAGGGACGATAGGCACAATTGGTGTGCTTATGCACGTACCCTACAGGCCTCTTAGGAAAGGGGTGAGGTCAATAGTAGACAGTCTAAGGTTAAAGTTTTTGGGGTTTGGGGAAGAAACCACAGAGTCAGGTAGAGTATTCCAAACATTGACCACTCTGTTGCTGAAGTCATATTTTCTGAAGTCAAGTTTGTTGCGGTTAACCTTGAGTTGACATCTATTGTGTGCTCTTATATTGCTATGATTGAATCTGAAGTATTCATTTGCAGGTAGGACATTGCAATGTATGATTTTATATACTATATTTAGATCGGACCAAAGGCAGCGTAGTTCTAGTTTTCTAGGTCTAGAGTTTCAAGTCTGGTGACATAAGGTATTGTGCAATGAGTAGAGGAGTGGAGAACTCTTCTTGTGAAATATTTCTGGACTTTCTCAATTGTGTTAATATCAGATTCATGATATGGGTTCCAGACTGATGAGCTATATTCAAGTATTGGTCTAGCTAATGTTTTGTATGCTCTAGTTAGTAGTGTGATATTACCAGAGAAGAAGCTATGTAGGATTAGGTTAACAACTCTTAATGCCTTTTTGGCTATGTAGTTACAGTGGGCTCTAGCACTTAGATCATTAGAGATGAGTACTCCAAGGTCCTTGATAGAGTTTGGATCCTCAACAAGGTCTTGACTATTCAGCTTGTATTTTATTTTCTGATTTATTTTTTTTTGCCAATATGTAAGACAGAGCATTTGTTTGTTGAGATTTGAAGTTGCCATTTGTTTGACCATTCTGATATATAGTCAAGATCTTTTTGAAGGGTAGCAGTATTGTCTGTGGTATTGAACAGCTTTACATCATCAACGAAGAGAACGCAGTTGCTCTTAATATGATCACAGAGGTCATTTAGGTAGAGCATGAAGAGAGTTGGTCCTAGAACACTGCCTTGGGGGGCACCACTGTTGACAGGTACACAATTTGATAGGACACTCCCAATTTTGACCATTTATTGTCTGTTTGACAGGAATGCTTCTATCCATTTATGCAAGTGACCAGAGATACCATAAGATTTTAGTTTTAGGAGTAGTTTGTCGTGTACCACTGAATGAAAGGTTTTACAGAAGTCTATGTAGACTGTCGCAATTGGAACAATTGCTATTGTTAAGTAAAATGGTTAAGGGAGTCCTGCACAATTGTATGACTTTTTTGCCATGGTTGTTAAGTGAATCTTTGTAGTCAAATGAATCATGCAGTCGTTAAGGAAATCCTGCTTCCCTCTTGCCTTTATTTGTCAGAAGTTAGCTGGAAAAATTGCAAATGGCAATCACTTGACCCCAGGAAGCTGCAAAATGTCAAACTGACAGGAACCTGAATTTTGATCATGTGACCTTGGGGATGTTGTGACCCAGGCTTCATCAAACTTAAAGACAAACGGAATCTAAGAGTAAAACCTTTTTTAATGCGATGCTGGGAATTACTTGCATTCCTAGCCAAAATTCATTGTACACAATTCCTCTAGATAAGAGCATGCTTTTCAGTGCTGTACAGTGGTGGGATTCAGCCAGTTCACACCAGTTTGGGAGAACCGGTTGTTAACTTTCTGAGCAGCTTGATGAACTGGTTGTTAGAAGACATCATTAGGGCAGAGAATCAGTTGTTAAATCATCTGAATCCCTCCACTGGTGCTGTAGAATGCTTGCCAAGAAACAGAAGTCCAATTAAGGCTTAACATTAACCAACCCAAAAACCTAGAAAAAAACTGACCAGAGTACAAAGCTTCACAAAGGACTTGGAGATTACTGAACTGCTTTGCTTCCTGCAAAGCTCTTCATCATTGAGGACTGACTTTTATCCCTTATGGGAGGGACAATCACCTCCCAGCCTTACTCCTGAGTTGCCTCTTCTGTTTCAGCTGCTCTCGCCTTCTAGCAGCTCTGCGCACACGCATACTGGGAACAGGCTCCCCAGGTTCCTCTGCTTTGCTGCTGCCAGACTCCGAAAGCTCTGAAGGCAGCACCCCACTCTCAGATGGTCCTGGCCCCATCCCTGCATTGGATGCAGGACCCTCATCCAAGTCTTCGCCAGATTCCCTGACTGGTTCCCTTTTGTCCTCACTGTCCGATACCTCTGCCATCTGCACTGACTTCCGGCAAACCACAATGGGGAAATGCTGTGATAGTTGTGTGAGTATTGGTTGTAAGTTCCTTTTTTCAGTGCCATTATAATGTTGAACAGCCACTAAATGAATGGTTGTAAGTCAAGGATTACCTGTAATTCCAAAAGCCTGAAACGTACTTGGCTATTCTTTTCCGTATAACGTGGCCACCTTCTTAAATATCAGCTTCTTTAAGATCTTAGAGCTGTGTTCCATGGCAGTTCTATTGAGTTCTTTCTCTCATTATCTTGATTCTTTAGCCAGGACTCATTTTATTCATGAAGTAACTATGTGGTTATGCTAAACAGCTATGTGTGATTTTGGTCACACTTAGTCCATATGATTTTTGGCCACCCGTTGCATTATTACTGTATTTACTTATCTAATTTTATCATTTTATTTATATATTTCTCTAGAACTTACTGGGAATTTACTCCTAAGTAGACACAATGGGATTTATAATTGAGTACATGCTAATAGGAGTGAACATAAATGAAAGCACAAGTAGAAACTCGCAGTAAAAGATGTTTACAGTATACATTTATAAACCGTGAAATTGGATACACTAAATCTCTGTACATTTCCACAGTTATGAAATATGAAATGTGGTTTGCTTTAACAAAAAAGAAAAAAATGAAACAAAAAGCCATTCCTGAAGGTTTATTACTGGCTGACTTTCTGGTCTCTTTCAGCTTGTTTATGGCAGCTGCCAATTTGCGTCACTGGGTTGCTTTTGTGGTTGTGTCTATGGCCCATTGGACACTCTGGTTCATGAAATAGTTCAGCATGTTAAGATCAACTAGAATGACCTGGTGTCCTTTTGCAAAATATGCCACAAAGGAGATTAACAAATGTCTAAATATAACATATGGCTGATGATGTAGAATATAGATAGAGAATCTAATGTAACTTTGAATATCTCTGCTCTAAAGGTATTATTTTGACAAGATATTTTAAAAAAGCATATCTACACTAAATGTTCAGCACTATTAAGTCTTTAATTTAATTGCAGCATTTAATTGTGGTGAAATGGATTGAGATGCAGTATATGACAATCTCAATATGACAGCCATTACTCAGGTTAAGGATTTATATAAACAAGCAGTACAAGCTTTATGTCAATTTATATAAACAAGCATACCCACTTACAGTATGAAGCTATGCTGGGATATAAAACTAAACCACTGGGATGTTTTAAAACTATGAAGTAGATTTGGATGGAGGTCAAATTTGGATGGAGAAACAATTTTTTTCCAAGAGCCAGTCAGAATTCAGACAAATATGAAAGAGATATAGTCAAGGAAACAGATCTCAGTTAAAAGCTTGAGCATTCAATGTCCTTTTACCAAGGGGATGATAACACCATTTTACCTATTCCACTGATATTTCCTGGTGCTGCTGGCCATACCTACTACAATTGGCACTGCCATCCACTTGCAGTTGAAGAGGATACTTATTTCTAAAGCTTCTGGCAAGGATCATTGATGTTTCCAAATGAGTGGGGACAACTTTATGGTGGAAAACAGCAACCAGATAGTGAGTGGTGGCAGGCAAAGTGTCTCTGGACAAAGACGAGATCATGAGATTACCCATTTACACTCTGAACATCTGTTCCTCGTGAGTAAACTGCAGGATTTTGCATTCCATTTGAAAGCTGAGCAGCTGGGAATTGAGGGATTCCATCTATGCTCTCATGTGTAATGTAGCCATTAATGGACACAAAGTTCAGCCAAGCCTCATTTCTTAAATATTTTTGGAGTTTATTAATTTACCACTAAGAGAGATTTTCTGAATATCGGAATAAGATTCTATTGTTGAGTTATCGATTTTGGGGGATTACAAAGGAATAAACCAAAATAAAGGTTTTAAGATATAGGAACTACCAAAAACTTAACAAGGAGTCAATGGAAGAAAGTTTAAAATGGATAAAGGGACCAGTTAGTTTGAAAGACTATTTTTTTTAAGTGAAAGTCATTTTGAATGAATAGGAATTAAAGTAGACAAACAAACCAGACAACCATGGAAACATTTACTGTTATTAAAAACTGCAGACAATTTGTGGATTTTACAAATGAAAAGATAAGGGTAACATGAGCCAGGTTGGTGCTTATTATAATTATAGTGAAATGGATTGTTATATAACTACAGGATGATTTATAAAAAGAATTGGGGGGAAATTATTTCATTGGATACAACAACAAAAAATGAATATTAATCCAGAATTTATATAGATTTGTTGGGGTAGAAGTTCATTTGCATGGGATTAAGACTTCGGTACTAGGAAGTTATGTCCTAAATAAGAATAAAGTATTGTTATATAAATGACTTTCAGGAAGACTAATGTTTTCTTATAAAAAAGGCTGTATGATGGGGGATTGGAATTGAGTCATTCCCCACAAGTGGATAGAATTTTTGAGAAAAGCATTAAAATCAATTAGAATATATTACCAAAAGTTTTCTTTATTTGATGACAATTCAGGTCTGGTTGAAGTGTGAAGACCAAAAAGGCAATTCAAGAAAATGTGCTTATTTTTTACAATGACATAAATTCTTTTCAAGAAGAAATATAATTTCAAGTTCCAAGAAATTGACTATTAAGGTTTCTAAAGTAGAGGTACACCGAGGACTATTTCAGATCATAATCCTGTAAATTTGGTTTATAAAAGAAACCTTAATTTTTCTAGACAGAGACTGAACAAAATGTTACAAAAGAAGCAATAGTGGAAGATTGAAAAAAGAAATTGGAATAATTTGTTTGCTATAATTTAGGCAAGGGCACTGGTTTAACAATGGTTTGGTATGAAAAGCTTTTATAAGAGGTCATTTTATGCAACATAATAGTGAACTCAGAAAGAAGAGGTAAGAGAAAACACCAGTTATTTTGTATGACGAAGAATAATTACCCACAATGGAAACGTGATGGATGAAGATTATGGAACTTAATGAGATGGCTAAATTGACTTCTTTGATCAGGGAAAAGATCACCTTATGATCAGGTTGTCAGTGCAATTCCAGATGCTACTTTTTGCAAGGAACCCATTTGCCTAGTTATACCTAGTCAGCCAAGAGCTGATGATTTCACAAGATTTATCCATGCTTTGGTTACATCTCATTTTTTCTAGGTGTACAAATGCAACTTCTTTGTCATAGAGTATCCTTAATAAGTGCCCAAAATGTTTGTTGAATACATGAAATGAGGCACTGTAGCATAATCTGATTATACATAAGAAATATTTTTAAAATGAACACAGCAGACAAACTAATTTTAACTTGTAAAACAGCAGCTTTAATGGCATAGGTATAAAACTTTTAAATAGTATGCTGAAATGACTATGGTATTCAAAACAAGGAAAAACTCTTAAAAGCATTCCTGCTGTGCCTGTTTTGGAGCAAATGACCTGAATTCCCACGCTGGACAGGAGTGCACAGCTAAAATGCAATATATATTTTTCAAAAGCATTAAATGAAAACAAACATGAAAAGCCAAAGAATTGTCTCCAGTGAAAAAAAGCTTGTTATTCATAAATAAGTTTTTTTATTAATGCTCTAAATTTTAGCACACCTCACTGGGGAAAAGAAATTTCTTTTATTAAAAAGTATTTTTTTAAAAAGACTTCAAAATTGTTTAGACAAAGTAAGGGGTTCAAAGTACAGCAACAGAGGCTTCCGGTTCTGTGTGGCTTTGGTGGCAGCAGGAATTCGCGACCGTCCGCGATTCTTGCTGCGCTTGCCGCCGAGGTGCCCCCAATCCAAATGGATCCGGGGGATATGGCTGCCCCGTAGAGGCAGCCGAAGAGAAAGGGGAGCCGGACAGGGGGTTGGGGGTGTCGCAGACCTCCTCCTCGTCCGGAAAAACCCTTTTTTCCTGAGGTGGTTGAGTGGCGGTCAGTAATGGCCGCCACGAAGAAGCCTGCAACCGGGTAAGATTGTGCTGGAGGAAGCAGGAAAAGTGAAAGTGCTGGCTGAGCCGGGTCAATCAACATCTCTCAAACTCTCTGGAACTGAATTGTTTGAACTGCTGAATTGTTTGAATTGTATCCCTAAGAAGATCAGAAAGCGGCGAGAAAGCTGTTAAAGGGAAACTTTTTTTTTTCTTCACTCTCCCACCCCATAGAAACAGCAGATGAAGTTTTGAAATTTATTTGGGCACTGAAGGTGAATTATTTTGAAAGTTAAAGCCAAGGGACAAAAGATTCTTTGGACATTGGACTTAATAATTTAAGAAATCGGAAAACCCTTATTGGAGGTATGGATTTCTGATCATTTAAAAATTGTTGTTGTAAGTGGGAAGGGAGAGGAAAAAAATTGGAGCAGAAGTTGAAAAAGGAGGAGATTGCCTAGAATTCTAAAGAAAGATATATGGTAATTGGACCTCTTTGATTAAACAGTAACCCTAGAAAGAGAAATAGAAGAAGGAAAAAAAAGCATTAACTTTTGGAATCTTTTTTGAATTATTCTTGATTAAAAATACTTGGGTGGTTGTTTTGGGAAAAGTTTCTCTTTTTATGATGGCATCGCTTGTGGATGAATTAAAAACTGAATATAAAAAATATAAAAAGGAAGAACAAGATGGAAAAGATACTTTGGGCACTTTATTTCAATTTTTAGAAATGGCGTTATGCACTTATAAAAAGTTGACTACGCAGCAGAACGACTGGGACAAAGAAGAAGAGGAAGAAGAAGCCATCTTTGATGAACAATGGGTTTTTTCTGGGGAGAAGGAGAAAGAGGATAAGAAAAAGGGGATTTTAAGGTTTAAAAAAAACAACCAAAAAAGAGAAAAATGAGATGAAAGGTGGATGCAAGGTTAGAAAACAACGGAAAGGGAGTAAGAAAAGGGAGGAGGAGAGACAAAGGGGTAAAAAGGGCAAGGAGAAGCAAAAGAGAAGGGGGGGGGAGAAGCCTTAATGGTGGGAAGCAAGATTTAAAGAAAAAAAGCTTATTTAGAGACAATGGGTGAATCTAATTGAAAAAAAAAGGGGGGGATTCTGGAAGGTACATAAGATTGGGTCTTTATATGTGTATCTAGAGTAAAATGCTTAAGATATAAATGAGTATTAATATATACAATTAGTGTTTTTTTTTATGATATGGATAGTGCTTATATAGGATTTTATTTAGTTATTGCTAGGTTTTTTACCTTCTTTATAAAATTTATTGTGTAATTTTAGAATGTCCTTAACAGAATCCCAAGATAAATTAAGTGTTTTTGAAGTAATTTTAAGTTAGGACAATGAGTTAAAGGTGTCACTCCAATCAGTGTATAGGAGAAGTATATTAAAAGAAAAAAGATGAATGGATAATTGGAAATAGAACAGACAAAGAATGATATTGAAAATGATAATAAGATATGGAAGGATATACAAAGTGAATAAGATGTTTGAATTTCTGTCTGTGTGAAGAGTTTCAACCCGGGATCAAGCAGTCTTAGAAAAGATGTTTTAGGTGTTTTTTTGTTTTGTATGTTTATGAAAGGCAATAAAATTTTAATAAGCAAGAAATATAATTTGGATAACTAGAATGAAAAGGAGAAGTCTGGATAAGATATGAAGTTAAATAGATAACATAAATATTGATATTACAATTTGGAATTATTTTGTATGTTCTATTGACTTTCTTCTTTAATTATTATTATTATTATTTTAGAAAAGATTTTTCAAGTGGTTATGCCTGGATTATTTGTGTATTGTTTTTGTAAAATTAATAAAATTTGTTATAAAAAAAAAAAGTACAGCAACAGAAATTATACACAACCTATTCTTTTAGTGCTTGTAATCACAGTACTAGGACAATAAACGAGCAATATTTTGTTATCCTGTTAGCTACTTTCAGAATGTTGTTTGAAAAGCAGACAGAAATCTAATTGAAAAGGGATTTATGTTCCCTATGGACAGACAGAGTAGTTTCACTTATTGCATTGATACTACAGGGGAGATCAGATACTCTGCTATAATAATGATAATTTACTGCATAAAAATATGAATGCTTAGTAAGTCCTCACACTAAAAGAGGTTTTTGTCTTCATTCAAGTCAGTAATAAAGAAGTAGAGTCCAGAAATTAAAGACATAATGAGTATTTCTATTCCCCCAACCCAAAATAAACAATAAAGCCAACCCAGAAATTCCTGCAAAATAAAAGCTATAACAAAGAAAGAGAGTATTTATATTGTTCCTTCACCACAATATTTTGAGACAATCCTCTAGGTTAATATCTTTATAGTAGATGTGGCAGTTATTATGACAGCATCCTTATTAAAAGAACAAGATAAATTGAGCCCTTAAACACACTATATAAGAAGTAAGCAGGTTTACTTGAAGTTTGGCATTGATTTATTATGTTTGGGTTAAATCTTTGAGAACCGTAATTTGTTAAGTTACATTTTTCTAAAATTGTAATACAGAGGCATAAAATGTCAACATTTGATATGTATTTAATGTACTGCTAGTTCCCTTGAAACTAAAAAAAAAGGCCTGTGTACTATTACTGGTGCATGTATTTCCTCCTATAAATGTCATAATAACAGCTGCATAATGTAATTATATTGCAATCATTCCTGAATGTGCCCTGCCCACATACAGTACATGCTAAAGCAGTATTCATTAGACTTCATGAATTCATGAGTTCAAGCCTTGAATGAAAGACTAAGTACCTTATTAGGAACATCAGCTGTAACATGCTTAAGTTTAGGTATATCTACCTTTACTGTATAGTGTCAAGACTATAATTAAACCAATTCAAACATTATACTGTAAAATATACAGTGAAATCAATTCAACTAATTACACTTTTGAAACAATCTCCAGAACATCAAAGCATTCA
Source organism: Hydrophis major (assembly GCA_033807585.1). Lineage (NCBI taxonomy): Eukaryota > Metazoa > Chordata > Lepidosauria > Squamata > Elapidae > Hydrophis > Hydrophis major. The sequence continues at coordinate 321,123,081 of CM066328.1, read as the reverse complement.
GACAGGATGTTTAGAATAGCTTCCCCAACATCTGGTGGTCTCCAGATGTGTTGTGATTACAACTCTGTGGAAGATGAACTCCTAATTAACCCTGGAATCACTCAAATCACTCTTCTAGTTGGAATATATAATCCAGATAAGGAATTTGGATTACATAAATCAAGAATTATACATCTGCCACTTTTTCTTGAGAATTAGCAACACTTGTTGGATAAGAGTTTTTATTATGGTATAATTTTACTGCAGGTTTTCTCAAAACTAAACTAACCATCACCCTGCAGGTGAACAAGTTTTCAATGTGGAAAATAAAGTGAAAATCCCCCATGGGAAGGATCTGAAGTTCTGGAAGCAGAAGAAGCAACTTTCCTCCTCTTTTTGGCTTTCACTCTCACATCATAGATTCTTGAGTTGATGGGTAGTAGCTGCCTGCTTCTAAATCCTCCTATCTTCTTCCCAGTCTTGGGTTATTTGGGAGTGGGTTTTTAATATTATTGTAATCTAGGAGAAAAGCTATATAAGTAAATAGCTTTAGGCATTGGGAATGTTTTTGTCTTCATTCAGACCAGTAATAAAAAAAATAAGAATCTAGAAATTCAAGACATAATGAGTATGGACAACTCTATCCTCACCACCACCTGAAGTAAACAATAAAGCCAGACATTCCTGCAAAATAAAAGCTATAATGGAGAAAGAAAGTATTTATACTGTTTCTTCACCACAATATTTTGAGACAATCCTTCAGGTTAATATCTTTATGGTAGATGTGGCAGCTATTGTGACAGCATCCTTATTAAAAGAACAAGATAGATCGAGCCATTAAATACACTGTATAAGAAATAAGCAAAGCCAGCTTAATAAAGTATACCACAACCTACCACTTAATAAGATAGAAAAATGTGGGTAAGAGAGCATCACCACCAGATGAATTTGTAACTGGTTGACCAACTGCACTCAATGTGTACTCCTCAATGGAAGAGCATATATGCATGGGGTATCCCAAGGCTCCATTTTAGGCCCAGTACTCTTCACCATTTTCATAAATGATTTGGATGAGGAGATAGATGGGAGACTCATCAAATTTGCAGAGGACACCAATCTGGCAGGAATAGCCAACACTCCAGAAGATAAGATATAAAAGTATCTTGACAGACTTGAATATTGGGCGCTACCTAACAAAATGAAATTCAATGGAGAAAAATGGAAGGTTCTACATTTACATGAGTTAAGGGGAACTGAGAAGAAGTGCAGAGGAGCAAGGTAAATTGAGCTGCTGGTTTAATCTCCTTCACATTTGAACTTCCCAAAGGCTGTTAAGAAGAGCTGCTATTTGAATTAAGGGGAACTGAGAAGAAATGCAGAGGAACAAGGTAGGCCCTTGGAGTCCTAATGGACAATCACTTAAATGTGACCCAGCCGTGTGCTACAGCTGCCAAAAAAGTCAACAAAGTTCTAGGCTGCATTAACAGAGGGATAGAATCAAAATCACATGAAGTGTTAATACCACTTTATAATGCCTTGGTAAGACCACACTTGGGATAAATACACCCAGTTTTGGTCGCTATGATATAAAAAAGATGTTGAGGTTCTAGAAAGAGTGCAGAGAAGAGCAACAAAAGATGATTAGGGGACTGGAGGCTAAAACATATAAAGAACGGTTGCTGGAATTGGGTATGTGTAGTTTAATGAAAAGAAGGAGTAGGGCTGTCATAATAGTCGTGTTCCAATATCTCAGGGGTTGCCACAAACAAGAAGGAGTCAACCAACCTATTCTCCAAAGCACCTGAAGGCAGGACAAGAAGCAATGGATGGAAACTAATAAAGGAGAGCAGCAACCTAGAATTAAGAAGAAATTTCCTGACAGTTAGAACAATTCATCAGTGGAACCACCTGCCTCCAGAAGTTGTGAATTCTCCAACACTGAAAGTTTTTAAGGAGAGTGTCTACTGAGTCTGTCATGATTTTTTTGCAATTCTATCATGATGGCTTTAACTCTGAGGTTGGGGGGTGGGAATCATAGCTCAGTAGAGAATGTGCTTTGCATGTAGAAGATTCCCTTGTTCACGTTCTAAAATCTACAGGTAGAAATAAGAAGGATCCATGACCTTAGCCTCTGCTACTTAAGTAATATTGTATTGAGTTAGTGGACCTATATAGTTTAACTCAGTAAAAGATAATTTTTTTTGATCCAATACTATTGTATGCTTTTTAATTGACAGTACCCCATACTTTTATTAGTGGTGGGATTCAAACTTTTTACTACAGTTGTGGGTGTGGCTTGGTGGATGTGACAGGAGAAGGATACTGTGAAATCTCCAGTCAGAAGAGGTATTGGCCAGTTCTCTGAACTACTCAAAATTTCCGCTACTGGTTCTCCAGAACTGGTCAGAACCTGCTGGACACCACCTCTGCTCTTTATGCTGTCTTGAACTGATTGGTCCAACAATAACAAAGGATTAGCCTAGCATGTCTTGCAGTCACAGCAAGGAAGTGCATTGAATGGAGCATAAATAGCTATATATTGTAAGTTTCCTATAAACACTGTTGGCACAAGTTTAAAAGCAGCAGCTGTACTTCTATTCCAGCCACAGGTGTTGAACCAATGTAATAGTAAACACGCAGTAATAGTTCAGTGGCAGACAGGCCGGTAGTATATTCACATTGCCAGATATCTGCTGCTCCTAACTGCTGTAATCATCACTACTGTTCTACATTGCTATTTGGGTAGGTGGGTTGAGGACACATTTCATTAAATTAGTGGTTTCTATATACTAATGAAAAATGTGTATTAACAACTCAGTTTATAAAGAATGACACATATATTGCTTTGCAAAATTCATTATGGACAACAGTCCTACACAAAATATTTCAATTTTTTAAAAAAAACATACTTTCACATTTTATCCAACAATCCTGTTTGCTGTAACCTGGCATTTTCTTTGCAGACAATGTTAAAGAAACACCAATATATTTTCATAAATACACAATGGAGACTGATTAGCCATCTGTCAAAGAGCTTTCACTGGGTGTCCAGAATTCCCTCATTGGAAAGGTTAGATCAGATTATTGCCAACAGACCAGTGGTGGGATTCAATTTTTTTTACTACCGGTTCTGTGGGCATGGCATGGCTTGGTGGGCATGGCAGAGGAAGGATACTGTAAAATCTCCATTCCCATCCCACTCCACCTGCTTTCCAGCTCCGTTTTCTTGTGCAGGGCAACAAAAGAGCCAGCCGATCAGCTGGGACTTGGGAGGCAGAGAATAGATGGGGGCGGGGCCAGTCAGAGGTTGTATTTGCCGGTTCTCTGAACTACTCAAATTTTCCGCTACCGGTTCTCCACAGAACCTGCTGAATACCATCTCTGCAACACACTTTCCAAGACTTTTATTCTATAATAAGATATCTCTAATAAGGAGGGGCTACCAATAGGATAGAGCTGAATTTGTTTTCCCTGAAGTCAAAGAGCCAAAATGGATGAATAGAAGCTGAGGATAACAGACATGTTAGCAACCCCACTTTAATGAGGGGACCTATCAGCTCCCATCCCTCTTTCAAATGCTTCCCATTTAAAACAGCCTCCTTAACCAGAGCTATAAAGCTAAGTCAATTAAAAAGCATAAGCTAAGATTTAGAGGCGTTTTGTGAAGCATGAAAAACTTGGAACGGAAATGAAATGTTTTCCCCTTGAGGGCTTCCTCTGTTCTTTTATGTCTTTCAAATGATCCCATCCACTTTCAATTAGTACTTCCTGCTTTTTAAAAAATAAGGTTTTTTCCCCCTATCAGATCTGTGGTGGGAAACTGATCCATCCATCCTGTCAAGAAAGGTCAAGATACTTATCTTTCTTCAAAGATTTGGAAAGAGAATGCCTGTCACGCGTTGTGGGAATAAACAGCTATGGGAGAACACAGAAATACATAGGCTCACCCCTGCGCACATTTCTTATAAAATAGCCATAGATGGTATATATCTGTCTATTGCACATTTGGCTTTAAAAGCATATTTCTTCCAGTCATGAACAAATAAATGCAAACTTGCTCATTCTCATAAAAGGCCCAAAAGGCCTTATCTGAATGCCAAAAGCAATTCTACATGCTGCCTTGATTCTGTCTGTTATATTTATCTATTTTGCCTGGTATACTTATGTAGCTTCCATGATATGTTATAACTGCAGTAATGAAAAAAATATTGTGACTGAATTCAAAACTGTTCTTGAGAGTCTGATATTTATCCTATGCACATCACATTCTCAATTTAAAAATTGTAAGGGCCATGAAGTTCCTTTGCAATACTAATGTCTATATTTTGCAAAATTAGAGCAACTTCTTTAATTTGCCAAGGAGGTTGAAACTGGCATTACAGGCAGGCCTTGGGTTACAAATGAGACCCATTCCTAAAACTGTCTTTAAATTGAATTTGTAGGTAAGCCAGAATAGATAGTTAGCATTAGTTGGTCAAAACTTTGTCTTAGTATATATTTTATATTTCTATGCACATTGTAAGCCGCTTAACAAACACTTCCAAGTTCACAGAAACATCTTGCATATCGGAAGAAGCATTCATGATCTGACATAAATAGCAGACGGCATTCTCCTTCCTTGAGCTGAGAAGTTACTTTAATATAAGAGGCTTTATGGCAGCTTGTTTGAGTTGTCCATAAATCAGGCATTCTTAATCCAAGGATTGCTTGAATACAAAGAGATACCATGAAGCTTTTTGGACTTTCATATGATAACTGGAATTACATATTACATCAAATTCTGGAAATCTTCTGTTTTAACCGATAAATCATTTCAATATGGTAGTATAAGACTAGAGCTAACACTGAGGAAATTACTCATCTCTGAAAAAAACCTCAGATGTTATCCCAGTGGTCTTGCGGCCCTAATGGGGGTGTCAGCTTTGGAAGCCATATTGAGATTTGATGATCCCAAGCTGCCACAAGCCTGAGAAAGTGGGGGGGGAGGGGTTTCAACTGAGTACCTCTATGTAGACAAAATAAAATTCTTTTGTTAGTTCAAGGTCATTGAGTATGGCACAGAATTAAGAATCTTACTTTAGGAAAGATTGTGATTGGCCCATGTGATGTGATGACGGCCAAGTGGTGTGTGTGTGTGAATTTGTAGTTTTGAATATTGCAAGGAAAGCCCGGAAACTTTCAGATTCAGGATTCCACAGATGTGCCAGTTACTATCTAAATAAAGCAATTTTTGAGAGATGTCTCTCGGAATTATTGGCTGAAAAGGAGGGTTGCTGAAATGCTGACAGGGGGAGTATTACCAAGGGTAGGCTTCAAAAATTTTAGCAACGGGTTCTCTGCCCTGTTACTGGGTAGGCATGGCCATAGTGGGCATGGCCTAGTTGGCCTCCTGCACCATAGTGGGGAGGGGTTGCCTTCCACAGGCTCCAGAGGCTCTCTGGAAACCAAAGACGGGGTGGGGTGGGCGGGCCCAGCCAGGAATGGAATTTGGGGGTTGTCCGAACTGCACAGAATCTTCGCTCTCCCGAACCTTCACAACCCCCCAGAAGCCCACCTCTGAGTATTACACTGGAGGTTGCCAGACCAATAGCAAATCCACCTTCCCCCTCCCCCTGTACATTCTGCTCCCTCCCTCGCCATCTTTTAGTTATGAATTATATTTTTTGTGATTGTAGCAAACAAGTTAAATGAAAATTAAAAAAAAAAAAAGAAATAGAAGAATGTAGTTAATGGAAAATACCAGCCAAAGAAGTGATTTGACTATAGAAAACTTGATAACAATGAAGGCCTTTTGAAAATTCGGTGCTATCTTTGGTGAGAAAAATGCATGATCCAATCTGAAAAGACAGATCAACTATAATTCAAGCAGAGGAAATAATATTAAAGCCTGGTTAATGAGGGAAAATAAAGCAGATGTTTAAGAGCTCTCTGAAAATATCTAATATCCTTTACGTATTAATAGATAAAGTAATCAAAAGTTCTGTCATCCATATGGCCTGGATGAGCCTTCCGTTCAGTTACGTTGCTGCATTAATTACCAATTAATTAAATAAAATGCAAGGGATGGAATTAATCCTTTTAACAGCAGGAATTTTGCAGTGGGCGGCTACATCATTCATAAAGCTAAAGGGCAAACCAGATACAGGTAATCCTTGGTTTATGACCACAAGTTAGCCCAAAATTTCTGTTGTTAAGTGAGACATTTATTAAGTGAGTTTTGCCCCATTTTACAACCTTTCTTGCCTCAGTTGTTAAGTGAATCATCGCAGTTAATAAATTAGTAACCGGTTGTTAAGTGAATCCGGCTTCCCCATTGACTGCTTATCGAAAGGTTGCAAAAGGTGATCACATGACCTTGGGACAAAGCAGCAGTCATAAATATGAACTAGTTGCCAAGCATCTGAATTTTGATCACATGATCATGGGGGTGCTGCAAAGGTCATAATTGTGAAAAATGGTCATAAGTCACTTTTTTTTTAGTGCCGTTGTAACTTTGAATGGTCACTAAATGAACTGCTGTATGTCGAGGACTACGTGTGTTGCATGTTCTAAGCAAGCAGCATTCATATTTCATTTCTACCTCTTTCTCACTCACTCCCAGTTACTTTAGTGCTAGAAGGGGAAGGTTGTTGAACAGCCAAGATCATTGTTCTGACCAAAGCTTCCTGAGATCGTAACTAAGCACATGCTTAGTTAAAACAACTCTTGTTTTATTTCAATGCTGGGAATTATGTTCATTCCCAGCCTGTAATGAGTCCCAGTCCCCCAAGAAAAGCACCCATCTTTCTCTCCTTTGAATTGCTGCCAACAACTAGAGTGCCAAATGAATTATAAAAAAAACCCAACCGAAGTACAAAGTCCACACAGAGCTTGAAGGATTAATCCGAACAGAACAAATGACTTTGCTTCCCACAAAGTTTTCTTCACCTTTGACTGTCCTTTATACCTTATGGGAGGGGCAATCACCTCTAAGTCTTACTCCCAAGCCGCCTCTTTTGTCTTAGCTGCTCTCACCTTCTAGCAGCTCTGCGTGCATGCACACTGGGGACAGGCTCCCCTTGTTCCTCTACCTCACTGCTGCCAGACTCTGGAGGCTCTGAAGGCAGCACTCCACTCCCAGATGGTCCTGGCCCCATCTCTGCATTGGACGCAGAACCCTCGTTTCAATCCTCCCGGACCGGTCCCTGTTCTTCCCACCGTCCAATTCTGCTGCTGTCTGCACAGGATGCCGGTGAACCACAACAATCATTTGAAATTTCTTGGCATCCTAGCATCGTAAGCAGGATCTTTTAGAACTGGCAGAAGGATCTTAATTATTGTTTGATTACCATGACTAATTATCATAAATGCTATAACATTTGATTGATTTCAGCTTACTATGTTATGCATACCATAAGTTTATTAGTTAGCACAATGTGTGATCCCAGACAATTCTGACTTATTCGGAAATCTTTTCCTTATTGTTAAAGTAAATGTACTTGATTTATTTACTGAATGTAAAATAAAAATTAATTTTGAGATGTTGATGAGTCACGGTTTTCCAAGTGTCCTTTTGCACAATATAACAAAGTACATGAGTATGTGAACATGCATGTGTAGCTTGATTACATGCTCTGCAGTGGAATATATCCTTATTTGAGAGCTTAGATCATAGAACTTTCAGTGATTATACTTTTAACCTTTTGCCATCTCTTGGCCTCTAGATGTACTGGGACAGCAATTATCAGAAATGTATGAATTTGCTGGCTGGGAGTTGTCATTCTGGGAGTTATGATCCCTAAATATCTGGAGGATACTAAATTGAAAAAGCAGAATTAGTTATATTCCATGCCGTGCAGTTCATCTGCAAAGAGATATGGGAGATAATCCAGGTTTTGCAAAACTGCTGCAAAAATAATGGATGAGCTGCCTGCAAACAATGTCAATAAAATCTCCCTCCCTCTCTCTTAATTAATTGTTTATTCCTTGAGCTTATTAAATATATATGTATGGGGTTTGTGTTTGTGTGTGTGTGTGTGTGTGTGTTTGTATTTAGTATAGCTCCATTGCCCCCTAGAGGAAGCCGTGCACACAAAAATACTCTGCACTTCCAAAACTAAATAATAAGTTTCAAAATATATGCTGCATTTGTGCTATTTAAAGTACAAAAAATTTTATTTCCTGAATGCAGCAGAAATAAAAGCTAAAGAGAATTTTTAAAAAAGTACTGAATGCCATCGGTTTTTGGAGCACAAGTATAGCAGCCATACGTCTGGCAAAAGAGATGAGCACTTTGATGTAGAGCAGGGGTGTCCAACCTTGGCAACTTTAAGACTTGTGGACTTCAACTCCCAGATTTCAACTCCCAGCAAAGTTGGCTGAGGAATTCTTGGAGTTGAAGTCCACAAGTCTTAAAGTTGCCAAGGTTGGACACCCCTGATGTAGAGGTTCATTGTTACTGTCACATGATCTCAACTTTGTTGTCTTTTTCCCGCCTCTGTGCATGGCAGTTGTACACACACATTGCAGGGAATGCCATTTCTTTGGCAGTCCCTGGTTTCTTGGAAATCCTCTGACAAGGACAGAAACAGTGGGAGGAAAGAGAAGACCAACTAAGGATGCTGGATGTGATGGAATACAATTGAGATAACACAGCCAGAGGAATCACTAGGTAAAGGTGGGGGGAAGCATTTTCCTTTTCACCCAGAAGTGGTATTCAGCAGGTTCTTACCAGTTCTGGAGAACCAGTAGTGGAAAATTTGAATAGTTTGAAGAACCAGCAAATACCACCTCTGATTGGCCCCGCCCCCAATCTATTCTCTGCCTCCCGAATCCCAGCTGATTGGCTTGGTCCTTTAGGAGAATGGAGCTGGAAAGCAGGTTAGTGGGGTGGGGAGGGAATGGGATTTTGCAGTAAGCTTCCCCTGCCAGGCCCACCAAGCCATGCCACACCCACCAAGCCATGCCCACAGAACTGGTAGTAAAAAAATTTGAATCCCACCACTGTATTTCACCACTTACTGGCTTCTTAGGATTCTGAACACTGATAAGACCAGGTAATGGTTATTACGGATTTTCATAAAACTTTCCAAAATACACGTTGTTTTACAGTTGTTGTTTTTGCGCTGTAGTAAGAAATAGGCTTTATCAAAATTGCTTCAAAATCTAGGATGAATGGCATTGCTTCCTACAGTTTTGAAACCATGGCAGTAGAAATAATCACCAAGAACCAGGTTCAGGTCTATTCCCAGTCATGGAAGCGACCATCCCTTTCACAGAGGGTTTGTTGTTATGGGAGAACAACAATGAAGAGAAATCTCCATATAAGCTCCAGAATGATGAGATAACCACTAATTTGTCTATATAACTACTCACCTCTTTATATAGCAGCTAGCTGTGCTGTCTTCACCAAACCAGTTAGATTGGTAGGACCTAGCTAACTCTGGCTGATCTAGAAAGGTAGCAGGGTCATAATATTAAGTGGATAGGAGATCATTTGAAAACTCCAAGGTTCTTTCATCTTGAACAGCCAAGTATTGTACAGCTTAACACATAGAATGTAAAGATCTTGGAATCTCACTAACTTAATCTTTAGCAAGTCTTTCCAGATGACGGAAGGCATGGGATAGATCAACACTTCTCAACCTCCATAACTTTTAAGATGTGTAGACTTCCAACTTCCAAAATTCTGGAAGTTGAAGGCCATCTAATCTTGAAATAGCCGAGTTTGAGAAATACAGAGATAGAGCCTCGTTCTTTTTCACAGTATGGCATCCTAATTCATGCCAACTCACCCAGCTTCTTTCCCTAAACCCGAAGCAATGCTCCTGTAAAAAGAAAAAGAAAAAATGAGGATTGTGATGCCCCCTCCCCATCCCATTCTGCATGCTCTGCAATATTTTGGCCAGAAGAAGAGGTCACCCGTTGACACACAAAGCAAACTTAAAGGTATATAATTTGGGATAACACCCTTTGTGGTAGTAGGAATTGATTTCCAGAAGAAAAATTACACACTACTGGAACCAGGAGCACTACTCAGGTGACCCTGCGAACACAGATAAACCTCCAAGTGCTTCAAGGACCCTCTGAAAGGATGCAAATGGCCAACTGTCTGCAAGGAGTATAAACCCTTCCATTCCCCACTATCCTGTCAGAGCTGAAGAAGCTTCTTGGATGAGAAGCGAAACGTCTTCAAAGACAAAACAAGAAAGTCCAGTTGCCTCCTGGAAAAAAAACACCTTCGGGACAAGCTTACAGAAGGATCAGGTTCTCTGCTACGCAGCAGGGCCTCCGCCAGCCAAGCTCTCTGCTTGGGGGAGTCACGTGGGGGCTCCGCTCCGCCTTCCCCGCCTCCTTCCCCTTCCTCCTGCTTTCGTTGCGGGGCAGCTCGATCCTTTCGCCCGCCTTCCGGCGGTAGGTATCCGGGTAGGGTTGCCGTTTGCGGGAGGGGGCTTTGGCCTTTGGCAAGGGGCGTGTTCCTTTCTCGCCTCTTCCTGCTGAGGAGGTTCGAGGGGGCTGCGCTTAGGGAGCCCGGCGCCTGCGCTGGGGGAGCCATGTCATTTCCTTCCCTTAAAAACAACCCGAGATCAATTATCTCGGCCGGCTGGTCCGTAAGCCAGGACAGTAAATCAACATCGACCCACCCATCCCGCTTTGCCCAGCTTGCAAAAAACAAACAAACAAAGCCTGGCAGAGCGGGATCGCGGCCGGCGGGGTGGGTGGGTGGATGGGTCCAAATCTGCTTTCTGACTGGCTTGGTCCCGGAGTGATCGGGTCCCGCGGAGGGTTGGATCACGAGTCTGAAAACGGTCGCGGTTCTGATAGGAGGCAGAAGCCTTTCAAGAAAGGCGGAAAGCCGATGAAGCGGGGATCTCACCGAATGTTCAACCGAGTTGATTGCAACCTCTCTTTGTGATGATGCCGGTTGGTTGGTTGTTAAGGGCTTACGCGTGCACAGCCCCAGGCGCAGAATCCTCGGACGCCCGTGTATAATGCGAACGTGGGAAACACGTGGCCTTCCAGGTGTTAACTAAGCCACCACATCCGATGTCGGGTGACTTCGTGAAATCAGGAGTTTTAAGTAGCATCTGGAAGGACCCAGGCATCTCTCCCTCGTCCCATGCTGCTCAAGGGAGTTTTAAAACAATCCTTAGGCGTATTTAATCAGTTATGCGTTTACAAACATTTGTACTCTGTTATAATTGCTTTTGGAAATCAGGGCTGGTGAGCTTTGGTGAACTGGTGAAATAAAGAACACGAAGTAGCTTCCACAGAATGCTGTTTTCATATATTTTAGGGGAAAAAAAATCAAATTACATTTCTACATCAGAAGTTTTTTAACATTTCAAGAGAACAATATTCCCTCCAATTTTATTGAGATTATTGTAGGATGGGCTGTGAGGTAATAGCAGCCAAGAGAGAGCTAGGTTGAAGATGAACTTGAATATGCATTTTCCTGCCTTAGTCTAACAACCATTGACTTTACAAAATGTTTTAGTATTATTGTTTTGTTTATTGGGATTGAATACAATTGTTATTTTCATTAATAGTAACACATATTCTGTTTTTATGTGCAGAATGAAGAACTTGGACAAAGAAAAGTTTAATATTTTCGTATTTGAAAGATGTGAAAATGCCAGCAGGTGCAAACTATTTTTGTGTTTTTATATATTTTGCACAATCTATAACATTTTTTAAAAAATCCAAAACAAAACTATTTACTTTTAAGTTTTCTTGCTTTAAAGAATATTATTTCTGGTGCAGACTTTACAAAACATTGTAGATATTGGCAAAGAATTTCCTATTAAAGAGGTTTTTCAATGTGTAATTCTCATGCTGTTCTCACAAAATTGCTATTTTGTTATTTCACATATTTCTGCTATTGCTGTAATTATTGTTTATTTTTTATATTTCTATATTTTACTAATATTGTGAACTGCCTGGAATTTTATAGAGATAAGGTACGAGTAAAGCAGACATAGCCAAGCCATGGCCTATGGACCACATGCAGCCCTGGAAAGCTAGTAATGTGACCCCACATGCTTGTAAACTTTTAACATATGTGCTTTATATACATTAATTATATATTTTATATGTGGCCCAAGATAATTCCTCTTCTCTGAATGCAGCGCAGGTAAGCCAAAAGGTTGGACACCCAATGATGTAAAGGTATTAAATAAATGGTGGCCCATAAGACATATGTGACACTTACATATTCAGATACTCTGAAGCCATTATTAATGATGTCTATAGAGATGCTCAGTCATCCAGGTCATGGTTGCCCCAATGGTGCTTTTTCTTCAGATCTGAGGAAGCTTCTTGGATGAGAAGCAAAATGTCTTCAAAGAAAAACCAGAAAGTCTAGCTGCCTCTTGAAAAAACACTTTTGGGACATCTATTAATTATATGTTCCTTTTTGCAATAAGGCCTGGTATACTTCTTTATTTTTTACAATTCCATGCATGGAATTGTTCATTCTAAGTTTCTTTTATATATTACTTGGAAATGTGGCAGTCTATCTTATCTAATAAACTAAGTTATCAAATTGTTTTTTAAATTTCCCAGTTGAGAGTGAAGCCAAGGCAAAAACTAAGGTTCGTTTTGAAGAAATATTCAGGAATCATGCTGATCTAATTGAGAAAAAGAAAATAAAAAAGAAACAGTTAAACTTCCCAGAGACTATTGTGGTGAGTTGAATATATTTATTAATAAATGTTAGTATTTCCAAGATCACCTTCATAAATAGTGGCAGGGAGTTTTGATTATCCTTTGCAGGGTCAATACATTTTGAAGGACATGGATTGGTGAAGCTTCATAGTTTCATACCCTCACCCCCAAATTATTTGCTCCCTTTTAGAGTATAAAAAAAGTTATAACTTGAAAATACACTTTAAAATTAAAGACTCTTGTTTCTATAATTAGTGTTATTACAGTGGGATGTCATGATTCTGTTTTATTCTTTTCCTTGCACCAGAAGTGGGCTACATTTGAAAGTCATGTTAGCATCCAGGAAAAGCAGGATGCTACTCTGCTTCTGATGAGCAGAAGTTTTGTTTCCAAGAGACATTTTCAGACTAAATGAACACAATATGCAATCTTTGTTAATGTCCCTTCTTCTAAAGTTATGATTTTTGTACCCTGAAAATATGCTCTGAAAGTTAAGGATCTGCACATGGTGAAGTGCAGGATGAGGGCAGCAGAATGGATAGGAAGAAAGACCAAGGGGAAAGTGATTTTTATTCCAGGAAAACTATTGTAATATTTGGAACGGCCAACTCTGTATGGTCCAGAGGAGAAATTCACAAAATTCTCTTTAAAGTTTGTCCTCAGAATGGTATGTTTTGTACATTCCTTAATTTATTTCCTTGTCTGATTTGGCATGCTCAGGATCAAAAATATCCTTTAAAATGTGCATTGTTAGGACTTACAGATTCATAAATTTATAAATTCACAGATTTATAAAAGAGGATTTGATATATTTTTTTTTGCTGGCAGAATAAGTTTAGGAATGCTTTCAGAACATATTTTTCAGCAAATACTGATTTTACTCCTCTTTCCTTCATAATCCTTTCATCACTTTGTCTCTCAAAAATGTGTATTTCTTGCAAGCCAAATTTGGTATTTTCTATTTTTACATTGTGGGGTTTTTGGTACAGATTTAAGAAACTTTTGTGCATGTTTATGCTGGACGTTGTCCTGAAATTTGGTCTAATATAAAATTGGATGAAAGTATTCCAAATAAATAATGCAGGCAGTAAAAATCCACATGATTTTTCTTTACAATTACCACTAATAATGATAATTTGAAGTGACGTGCTTTTATTCTGAAGTGTAATGTGCAAGAAAGGCACAGGAACATTTTTATTTATTCTAAATAAAGTGAAATCTTGGAATAAGCATACATAAATTCCAAAGAACAGTTTTACAAAAGCAGTGTCCAGTGGCCTTAAGAAGAGAAAGGCAGGATTTATTTTGAGAGAAAAATAAAGAAATTGGTAGCGAGGTTCAAAAATGAAGGTTATCGTAACAGTTGATACAGAAAAGGAAACACCAGAAGGTGATTAGGAAAGGAATGGAAAACTAGTTTAGACAAAATAAATCAGAATTTTTACACTGTTAGAATAGAGCATGTACATATTTATAAGTAAGTTTTAATTATTTCCAGGTCTTTTGAAATTGAATTAGATCTTTCAGTTTTCTGACAAAATATATCATATAAAAGAAGTGCATATAACTCTGTTTATAGTAATTTCAGATTACCAGATTGCAGTGTGGATATATCCCTTTTTAAAAGTTTGAAAATCAAATGTTTAAACTATCCTGATTATTATGAGCTTCTTTTGTTAAATATTTCAGTTACTAGGTCTGTGATCAGTAAATTAATACCTTTTCAAGAAGTAATATTTATGTTAGGTATGAACACAGCATATTCTTTTCATTATACTTGAATATATATTTTTCAGAATGGCATGCTGACAGCAATTTTGCAGGGGCTCAAGAAGACTTGAGGGGATTTTTCTTATAAGAGTTTACACTAAAAACTTGTTCAAAACTATAATCTTTTCATATTTTATATGAATTCCATCTGTTGGTTGACTCTTGTAGTACAAATAAACCTTAATTGTTCCCCTTCAAACACTAAAAATGAAATATTAATAAAAGATAATATTTATTTTTTATAATAATTGCATATTAGCATACAGATAAATGGCTTCCCAATGTTTTGATTACAGCTGGAGACATTTAAAAATCATCTGACCAAAGGAAACGAAAATGAGCCCATTATCAACAACACATATAACCCCGACGAAAGTAGTTCGCGGATCCCAAAATGTACGTTGAGAGATAAAGCATCAATTGAAGAAAAAACAAACGATGTTAGCAGAGCGGAAAGCAAGCAAATTGGGCTTAAGAAAAAGAAAAAGGCAGCCCTACAGAAACAACTTAATGAGGAAGAAAAAGTATCTGAAACAAAGTTAGACAGTTCTGAAAAACAGATTCAAGTTTTTACAAAGAAAAAAACAAGCCATGTTTTGCAGGCAGATGCAGCTCATTGGAGAGGTGACATCAACATGAAAGGTGCCTTGAGTGGACTACGAGACAGATCAGAATTAGATGAGGAAGAAGAACAGTTAATTCAAGCCTATGAACAGCAAGTGGCTGAGGAAGAAGCAAGTGCAATTAAGAAAAAAATAAAAAAGAAACTTCAAGAACAGATGTCTGAATTCATTCCCAGCATTCAAAGCCATGAAACAGTATTGAACAATGAAGTGAGAAAAAAGAAGAAAAAGAAAAAAGAAGTACTGGTTCCCTCTGAATCTCAAACAAGGTATAATAGTAAGTGATACATTTGTATGAATGTAAGATTTGTGACAGTTGCTTGGGTTGCATTATTGTTGACATCAGAAATAATTCCAAATAATTCCATATGGCTTTGGGAAGAAAATGTAATGGCTCTGTCATACTGAGGAAAAAAAGGTTTTATCTCCTTGCAAAACTATACTGGGGTATGTAAAGAAGAAATGACAGAATAGGTAGTTGGAGTCGGATTTGATAAGAGATATAGAGATCCTGCCCATTATGCTCATAAGTAATTTTTGGCAAAAAAAAGTAAATTGTGGTCACATGGCCATGTGATTGCAAACTGTCACAAATGCAGGCTAGTTGCCAAACACCAAATGCAGTCATGTGACTAGGGAGAGGTAGCCATTGGAACTTTAGGGTTTTAAGTGCCTTTTGGGAAGTCTGTCATAATTTTGAATTATTGCTAAGCAACTGATCACAAGTTGAGGACTTCTGTAGCAATGAAGAATGAAATCATACCTTCCTTGTCATGATGCTTAGATTCTTAGTCATCCCTCAGTTTGTGTTTCACCATGATTCTGAGCTTATCCTACCACAGATCCAGCTTGATAGGATGAGATTTTTAATAAACTTTTCCTGAACAAACTTTGTGTGGGTGAGTTGTCTCAGTTAAATCCATTCAAACCAGCTCGAATGTGTATGTTCTTTGCCTACGTTAAGAATGTAATTATTAAACCATTAAGTCTGGGTGCATATTTAAAATCCTTGTTAACCCCATGACTTCTTTCATTC
This sequence comes from Hydrophis major, assembly GCA_033807585.1. NCBI lineage: Eukaryota > Metazoa > Chordata > Lepidosauria > Squamata > Elapidae > Hydrophis > Hydrophis major. Next base: position 321,107,028 of record CM066328.1, on the reverse strand, counting down.
AGTGCAATGTCCCTGTCTGAATTACAACATGAGCCAGAGGAAGAAAATACCAGGAAAAAGAGATCTTTGGAAAGGCCATTTGTATCCAAATCTAAAGAAGGGGACCTGTTAATAGAGCAGGAAACAAAAGGCAAAAAAGCAAAAAGAAAATCCCCCAAAGGTTTGTGTGACTAATAATGGAGTATTTTATATGTTTTCTAATGGAAGTAATTCTCAGTTAAGGGGCCTATAGTGTGTATATGTTGCCCAAATTGCCCCATCTTTGTGATATAAAAATCAGAATAGAAATCCACTGATTTTGTATTAGCAAGATTGAGATGATGGTTCCTGGTTGCATTTAAGAAGATCTGGTTATTTTCACAGGCATTGGGCCAGGATGTTGTGTATGCCCATTGTTGAGTTTAAGTTGTGTTTCTAAATAGTGATAGTGATAGGGCTGTTTTAACAATATCAACATAATAAGAGCCAGTTTGGTCCAGAGCAGGGGTGTCAAACTCAAGGCCCACAGATAGGATCTGGGCTGTGGGTGCTTAAAACTGACCTGCAGGGAAATATCAGAGGACCTGCCCAGGTTGCCTCTGGTAGTGAAAATGGGACATGGGGTGCCACGCATGGCTCCCGCACACCCTGTTTTCAGCCTGGACAGTGTCCTGCAGCACTCTGCCAGCCAAAATGGGCACGAGGAGCCGCGCACAGCCTCCACCCATCCCATTTTTGGCCTATACGGCCTCCTGCACCACACTACTGGCCCTGCCCCATTTTGGCTGGCAGGGTGCTGCAGGAGACATCCGTCCTGTCCCATTTCCCTCCCCCATATGACCAGAGAACTACAATGCTGATCCAGCCCTCAGAGAAATCCAGTATGACACCCCTGGTCTAGAGGATAAAGCATCAGGCTAGAAAGCAGGAGACTATTAGTTTAAGTCCCACCTTACCTAGCTGGGTGACCTTGGGCCAATGACTCACTCTCAACACAACACACCTCAAGGGGTGGTTGTGGGGAAAATAGTAGGAGGAAAGTGTGTTGGATATGTTTGCCATCTTGAGTTATTTACAAAACTAAATTATAAAATAATAATAAAGAAAAATACTGGCCAGAATTGCCTTGAACTGCTAGATAGGTGGTACAGAACTTTACTTAACTCCTTACTGTTGGGTTTTAAGGGGTGAAATATATGTTTTAAGCCTCGAGAGACTTAAGGTACCCACTTTACAATTTAAAAACCAAAAGCACCTAGCCATCTCTAGTCAGGACTGCCAATTTTATTCCTGTCTGTCCTGGTATCTTCATGAAATCACTAAGATTTCTGACAGCTCTCAGGCAGTAGTACTTTCCATGTTAAAGTGTTTCCGCTGTTGAATCATTCAGGACAGCTGTTATGCATGGAAATCATGATCTGACTCATAATAAATGAGTTGACTGAACATTCATTTAAGACAAATTTTTAAATTGTAGGTTTACTGGTAATTGCAGAAATAAACTTAAAGTAGTTCTCAATTTTTACTAAAACCTGTTTTTCCTTTTTCTTAGCTCTAGAAGAAGATACTGAAAACATGACAGAAAATACCTTACACATGACTTCTGGGAATCTTTCACCAGAATCAAAACCTGACTTTGATGATAACCTTGTTTTAGGGGTTTACATCCATCGAACTGATCGACTTAAAACTGATTTTATGGTATCCCATCCAATGGTTAAGGTTCATGTGGTTGATGAGAAAACTGGTTTATATGTGAAGAAAGAAAATAGGTGATTTTACTGACTTACTGTAGATTTTTTAAATTCTTGATGTTAATTAATTTGTCCATGAGAAGCTCAGATAAACTTCGTTTTTTTAGATCCACATAGGCGTATATAACCCATTAAATGAGGGTCATTAGATTAATCAAAAATGTGTCAAATAAAAATGTAGCTTATTTAATATTTCTTTATTATTTCTGCACTACAATACTCATTAGCTGAACAGAATTGAGGTTCTATGCTTAAGCAGTTTCAGATGGAGTCAGTATTTGGATTTTGGATTGCAAATTGGGACTTTAAAGAATGTATCATTCTTTTGTAATTTCAAATAATAATTCTCATAGCCAGTTGAATGTAATGCAAATACTGTTGGTAAATTTGTTGAATGGTCAGATAACAATAGATGTAATGAATATTCATTTCAACCTGTAAAATATGCGCAGATTCTCTCTATAATAATCTTGGGATTTTCCCAGAAAGATCATATTAAGAGTTTTGATGATAAGATCAAAAATGTAGCATGGCTGGAGTCAATATTACAGTATATCTAAGTATCTGCAGTATTTAGAAAAAGTGGGGGGAAAGAAATTACTTATTCCCTAATCTCTAATATTTGCTGCTATCTTCTGGACAGGGAACAAGCTTCATTGAACTTTTGACAATTTTAGCCTGCAAACAAAACCTGTCATAGATATCATATGAAGCACTTTCCATTGCAGTATGCCTACCATATTTTAACCATCTGTAAGAATTGTTTTTAAGTGATAACGAATAAATGAAGATATTCAAGCTTCTATTTTTTATCCTCTAAGGTTAGCCTTCTGTGATGTTCTGTAACATTTGACCTGCACCAAACACGTTAATTCACTTTTTGTATTTCATTGTGGTTTGGACTTTGCTAAGAATAATTGAATAAATTCACTATATTCTGATTTGCTCATAAGGCTAAATAACCTTCAATGTTATTTGTTTGTTTTTGGTTTAGGCCAGTACATGAACTAATCCAGAGGAAGACCCCAAAGACAAAAAATCTCATTATGTCTTGAATTGGGTCATTTAAGCCAATTGACAGTTAGATGTTGCACACTTTTTCTACTCAAAGCTACTTACTCTGTAGACAATTCTAATAGAAACAAGACACAACTCAGTTGTATGTATTGTTTTTATATAGCAGTCGACAAGTTTCATCCTTCTATGAACAAGAGAAAGTGGGGCATATTCTTCCTATTATGACCCAGCCATACGATTTCAGACGGTTTAAATCAACTCTACCAGAATGGGAGGAGCAAATACTATTCAATGAACGTTTTAACTATTTTCTTCAAGATGCTGAAGGGAGCCCCAGGATAATTCTGTTTTTTGAGGTGAGGAATGACTCATTGATCATTTCCATTTTATCTTCCGTTCTTTTTGGCAAATACTCTTATGGGTAAAATGCACAATTTCAAAACTGGATTGTCTTGGAATGATACACTTTGGTGGTGGAAGCAGACCAGATAGTCTAATTGCACAAGAACATTTTCATTTAAAAAAAAAAAATCAGACAGTTTGTGAAATTTAAAGATGCACTTAGGCCATTTTTGCAACATCAGAGAGTACAATGTTTTATTTTCAGGTCTCCTAATAACCTAATTATCTGTTTTACTGCTTAACCGAATACTTGCTGGGAAGGAGACAAATTTAGAATCAAAGCAAAAGTAAAGAAATGTCATCTGGGAGGTTTCTTCTAGCCATAACAACAAGCCTCCATCTAGTTTGTATATATGCCTTTAAAAGCATTTTCATTTGGTGAAGCTCACATCCATTGTTTTTATGGCATCCTGAGTGAGATCTGAAATTCATCAAATACAGCAAGGCTTTAGATTGCTGTTCTTTATATATCTAAGTTGTTTACTATATTTGCCACAAGAGGTCTTTATCATAGGAAACTAATATGTACAAAAGATTTAAGAAAAATCCAGCAAAATTAACTGGTATTTTCTATGACTGTGATTACAGAAATGTAAACTGAATAAAATGTGTTTTCTACTTTCAGATCCTTGATTTTTTGAGCATGAATGATGCAAAGGCCAATTTTGATATTCAAGCTCAGGAAAGCGGCTTTCGTAAAATCTCTTGGGCATTTCTAAAGGTTTTTATTTTTTATTTTAATGGAAACATTGTACTGATGGATTAAACAAGTCTGAGCAAAGATAAATATTGCTTTTTGTATAGTCAAAGAATAGACTTTGTATATAGTCAGAAAATTAGTCAAGATATATTTCAACTAGTTTACATTCAAAAAATTTGCAATTTGCAAAATACTGCAGATCATATATCAATCCACCCGCATTATTGAAAAGTTGGATGGAGGATTTTCACAATTATTTCTGTTTGGATTTTTGATGAAATACGTGGTGGTTATTTATGCTTGCTTTCCTGGATTTATTCTGGCACCATTTAATGAAACACAAAGCCAGCTTGTTTCTGATTCAGTAATGATGATAGAAATACAAATTACAAAATCACCAGATCTAATTGGAAAGTATCATCAACTATCTCTTGGCTGTGTGACATCATCGTGAGCCCCAATTAATGTGATAGCAATATTTTTGCATGCATCATTTTATCTACTGTATGTTGTGTAATTGATTTTGACCTGAGTGCGTGGAGTTGTGCATGTAGCACTTCTCTTCCATTTTTTAAAACCAAACAAGTCTTTTCTTGGGTCATGCTGCAGCTGTGGAGGGCAACTATGCCCCCAATTGGTCAAAAGAGCATCAAAAACTTGTCTCTTCATCTTGGTGGTGGGTGAAAAAGAGTGACAACCCTGACTTCATCCATCCATCGCACTTACTATCTTTCATTTTTTATTGATGACTGTTGCAATTGCTTTGTTTTGATCTGCCCACATTCATTGGGAGTTGGGCCTAGTTGTCTTTTCACAGCTGCCATTCTTAGTTGCTGAAATAGAATAAATTTTCATTGGATGATAATTTTTACAAAATGTTTTTGCCCTATCTCTTTTGACTCAGCTGTTATAGTTAAACCTACAGTCTGGAAATTATAGTATGAACACGACTCTTTGCATCCCTTCTGAATAAAAATTAAGAACTGTACAGTAGAAATAACTTTGGCATAACCTAGCAGGATTCATTTATCAGGCTGTAGGAAAAGGATAGCAGGCACTGGCATTCCATTGGTTCTGGTGGAAACAGTTGGATCTAGTTCAGAATCAACTAATTGGCTCTTAATGTTTAATTTTAAGCATTGATATTTGAATGTCTGTGGAGATTCTCAGTTATCAAGATCATGGCTGTCCCAAAAGTACTTTTTCAAGGGGCAACTGGTCTTCTTTATTTTTCTTTGAAGACATTTTGCTTCTCTTCCAAGAAGCTGCTTCAGCTGTCTGCAAGAAATATAAACCCTTTCATTCTGCACCATCCAGCCAGAACTGAAGCAGCTTCTTGGATGAAAAGTGAAACATTTTCAAAGGAAAACCAGAAAGTCCAGTGGCCTCTCGAAAAAAGCACCTTTGGAGCATTGATACACGAATGTTCCTTTTTTATTTTACTTTTGTTTGTGTCTGTATATGGATTGTATTTTTCTGATAGGAAACGTGTGGTCCATTGTTACTTCAATTAAACTGCTGTTAATTGTTATTATTACTTCAATGCATTTGGAAGCTCAAAAGAGCTTGGGGAGAGCTTTTATTTCCCCTTCAAAATAATCCTATGAGGTAGATTGGTTTGAAAGAGATCAGCCTTAATACCATCTAATGAGTTTCCATGGTTAGGGTGGGTTGATTCTGTATCTCCCTAGTCCTAGTCCAGTACCTTAGCTGCAATACCATATTTGTATATTAGAATTAGAATTCTTTATTGGCCAGGTATGACTGGACACACAAGGAATTTGTCTTGGTGCAAATTATCTGTGCATAAAATAAAAGATACATTTATCAAGAGTCCAGAATCATAATAAGGTACATCATTTAATGATAGTCATATGGTAATCAAATGACTATATGATTTTAGAGTGCTGTTATTTGTCCTTTCATCAATAAAATACCTCAGAGTAATGTATGCTTTTTTCCATCTTAATTGTTTGGTCATTTTCAGCTTGTTGGTGCAAATGGAGTTCTGAACGTCGGTGGAAAAGTACGTCTTCAGTTGTATTCTCCTCCTCCAAGGACCAGGTCACAACTTCATGTAGTGGAAGTTTATGACTGGTGGGCAAAGTGTCCTAGAAACAATTACCCTTCAACATTGTATGTGACTGTAAAAGGCATTAAACTTCCCGACCATGTATGTTAACTTAAGTATCTTTAAAATACATTCTGTACCCATGACAAAACAATGTTTTCTTGGCCTTTTTATTATTAGCTATGGAGAGAAAAATATTTCCACTTCTGTTAAATTCTGAAATTTCTTGTCTTTAATTATCTCCTTCCAGTAATCTAATATATTTCTGTTTTATGCTGTAAATAAATTAAAGAATGTGCTGTTGAATAGTGAAGTAACTACACTTTGGTAAAAATGGTAGGCTACCTTACCTGGGAAATTTTTTTTTTAAATTTTTCAAAGAAGACTGCTAAAGCTGAGATGTATTGGTCAGATTTTCCTTTAGTGAAGTTGATTAATAGTAATTGTATTGCAATTGTGTTTTGATAAACTGGATGTAGCTAGTGATTTAAAGGTATAGGTTTAGGAAGCTTCTTTATCTTATAGTACTCAAAGAGATTATCCTTATTGATTTGACTCATTGGGTATTCATACCAAGACTCTTATTTCTTCTTAGAATGATATGATTTCATATATTTTTTCTAGGTAAACCCTTCTTTGAGATCTATGATGGCTATTCAGCAAGAATATCATAGCACATCATTCTTGGATCTACAAAATGATACATCCAAAACAATATTGAATTTCGGAACTCAAATGAAAAAGGAAGAACCATTTAAGTGGTCAAAACTTCCTGGACAGGTAAAAACATTTTCAAATAATTTTTATACATTTTGATATTAGCCTTTTTAAAAAAAATCAAATTATTGTTATAATCTTACTTTAGTGAACTTTATAGAAGCAGGAAGGACTTTTGGTTTCTTTTCCAGTTTTTATTTGAGAAATGTCTAGTGCTGTTTATGACTAGGTGAATAGCAGATATTTTGCAGTAAAATACAAAACCTGTATTATTATTAAAATATGATTAGTAGAAAAAATTAATTTAGTAAATTTAAGAAAATAGACTGCTACTTAAAACACTAGTTATAGTTTGAGTAGTCTTAATATTTTCATTTCTTTGGGCCTGCTAAAGTGCTGTTTCAAACACCAGAATTCTGTTTGGAAATTGAAGGAAAAGCTTTAAGCCTGTATACCTTTTCCTCCCTTTGATATAGAGAAAACAAGTGATGAGATGCTGTTGTAAAATGTAGTTATTGCAAGATTCATATTGAAGTGTCAGTGACCCCAAATTTAAAAATGCATTTGTTCAGGGCCAAAATTAATGTGTTGAAAAATGACTGACCTTTCTTCTGGAAAAAAAAAAACCCTATTGTTTCCCAAACTCTAATGTACTCCAGATATGGTTGAAATTTTGCTGGAAGCCACATAGATAGAGAAAGGCAGTATAAGGAAAAATAAATGAGGCTGGATCCCATTCAAAAATATATTCTAAGTTGAGATGACCCAATTGCCTTTTCTAAAATAAATGTCTTTTATAAATAATGTAGCATGATATACAATTTGGTCGCTCATAAGAAACACGCATTAGAGCGTGGAGGGAAGCAGGAGAGAAACACTGCTTTAGGGAATAAGTGCCAAATGTGAGGTATGTTCCTGATTTTTATGTGTGTGTGTGTGTGTATTTATATATTTGTTCGGGTATTTTCCCACGTCATTGTAATTGTTCTTTTAAAGTTGTAGCAACATTTCAGCAGAATCTCATCTGCCATCATCAGGCTTCTATATAGTGTTCATCAACATTTCATAGTTTCATAAAATAAATTGGTTATAACATAGACTTCTGAGGAACAGAGGTATGCCATCATGCTTTTTCTGCCTAAACTAGGTTCATGAAAGGGGAAAGTGAAAAAGGTAATAAAAACTGGAGGCAGTGAAATTATATACAGATGAACACTATACAGAAGCCTGATGATGGCAGATGAGATTCTGTTGAAACGTTGCAACAACTTTAAAAGAACAACTACAATGACGTGGGAAAATACCCAAACAAAGCTGAATGCCAGACATGTAAGTACCCGCGAAAACTTAAGAAAACATATATATATATATATATATATATGTATGTATATGTATATATATGTATGTATGTATATGTATATGTATGTATATATATGTATATATATATATGTATGTATACATACATACATACACACACACACATATAAGTACCTGCGAAAACTTAAGAAATATATATATATATATATTTATATTTATATTTATATTTATATTTTTATACATCTTTTAAAGTTGTAGCGACGTTTCAGCAGAATCTCATCTGCCATCATCAGGCTTCTGTATAGTGTTCATCTGTGAGGCAGATGAGATTCTGTTGAAACGTTGCAACAACTTTAAAAGCACCACTACTATGACGTGGGAAAATACCCGAACAAAGCTGAATGCCATACATGTAAGTACCCGCGAAAACTTAAGAAAATATATATATATATATATATATATATATATATATATATATATATATATACACACACACACACACACACACACACACACATACATACAAACATTTTTACACACACACACACACACACACAGAAAATAATAATATATTTAAGCAAGCTTACAGTTCGCTTTGGATCTACAGGTGTGTCGATTGCCAAACAAGTACCTTTTTTCCTTGAAAGCAGGAGATATGGGATGTTTCTGTATTCGTTTCTCTGAAGATGGACGGACATTAGCAGCGGGTTGCGCAGGAAGAGATGGTTATCCTGTTGTTTGTAAGTGAGAGTATCAAGGCCTTCTTTTATTTTAACCCCCATCTATGTATACAGTGAATTGTTTGGAGGGGAACTTTTTCTTCTTTTTATCCTTGAAAGTTGATTGATTATTCAAATGTAAAGTATAACCAAATGCTAAAGGATATTTTTTAATCTTTTCTCCTTGCATGACAGGTTTTTTTTAGTGGTGTTCTCTCAGAGTAATTCAAGTGATATCAATAAATCTTTCCACTTTCCTTTCTTCCATGTCCTAAAAACGTTCAGTATTCAGCTACCATTATTTGTAATTCAAAGTCATATAATCTTAATATTACAATCTATCAAAATTAGACTCATGTAACTTTTGAATGATAAAACATTACATTATTTAGAACATCAAATTAATGGATTTATAATTAACCTAATGGCTCAAGTTTGTTGTGAGTTCCCCAGTCTTGTACCACTAGACTTGTTCAGTCTAAATTTTCAAGAGCAATTTTCCAAGTTCCTCACTTGGAATGCTTCACTACAAATGGTGGCTGGAATAGTGAGGATGGAGGTTAGAATATGGCGAATGATATTCTGTTGTTGTTTTTTTTGTCTCTATGTATTTTTCTTAACTATCCTGATGTCAATTTAGTTTTGTTTATTGGATATTTGAATAATAGTTTTCTTGTGCTGATTGATGATTGCAATGACATTAAATTAGTAAGATATCAGTTGTTAAATTAGTAAGTCCTCATCCCCTCCAGAAATATTTCAATGAAAATATTCACTTTTCAACTAATTATGTGTTCTTTTCACTAAACCATGGCTTGCTTAATTATGGCTTTTTTGTAGTTGGTTAAATTGATGCATCCTGATAAACTTTAAATAAAGAGTTATAACGATGGCTGGATTTATATCACATTTAAACTATCTACTGTGAATTTGCATGTTTTGTGAACCTCACTTGTCACTGATTGTAAATGAGATAATTTAAATATAGAAAGTAATATAAAAGAAAGCATGCAGGTTGTATTAAAAGAAAATAAATGGTGAACAATAGGCAGTATATAACTATGAACAACAGAAAAGTGAAATACTGTTTTTTCTTCTTCATCCACATTGGTTTTATGATGCTGTGTACCAGGGGTCTCCAACCTTGGCTCCTGGAAGCCTGGCGGACTTCAACTCCCAGAGTTCCACAGCCAGCAAAGCTGGCTGTGGAATTCTGGGAGTTGAAGTCCGCCAGGCTTCCAGGAGCCAAGGTTGGAGACCCCTGCTGTGTACTGAGGTCTATACTTTAAATACTCGCTATTACACTTTCCAGCCACTAGATGGTAGTAAACAGATAGCTGAGTGTTTACTTAAACTTAGGTACTGGTAGAGCTGAATGAATTTCTTTAGGAAAATAGATTACTTTGCTGTGATTATTATCACAAACACCAGTTTTATGAAATTATTTCCTTTTATTCATAGAATTATTATAACATTTATACCGCATCCTGAGCAGCGTATGGGTGGCTTACATGTTTTAAAACACAAGAACACAATCATAGCCATAAACCAATGTCAAATAAAGCAGCTCAGTAAACTGGCATTAAGAATCATAACATCACGGGGTTTCCGGTTTCGCGTGGCTTCGGGGCAGCAGGAATTCGCGACTGCTCGCGATTTCTGCTGTGCTAGCTGCCGAGGTACCCCCGATCCAGATGGGTCAGGGGGATATGCCTGCCCTGTAGGGACAGCCGAAGAGAGAGGGGAGCCGGACAGGGGGTTGGGGGTGTCGCAGACCCCCTCCTCGTCCTGGAAAACCCCTTTTTCCCAAGGCGGTGGAGCGGCGGTCAGCAATGGCCGCCACGAAGAAGCCAGCAACTGGGTAAGATTGCGCTGGAGGAAGTAAGAAGAGTGAAAGTGCTGTCTGAGCCGGGTCAAGTAACATCTTTCAAATTTGTTGGAACTGAGCTGTTTGAATTGCTGGAGGATACATTGTATCCTTAAGAAGATCGAAAGCGGCGGAGAAGCTGTTAAAGGGAACTTTTTTTTTTCTTCACTCTCCCACCCCATGGAAACAGCAGATATGTTTGGACATATTGGACATTGAAAGTGAATTATTCTGAAAGTTGAAGCTAAGGGACAAAAGGGTTCCTGGACATTCAAAAACTTAAGAAATTGGAAAACCCTTATTAGAGGAAGAATCATAACATCACGTTACAAACTACATAGAAATCACCAGCAAAATATTTTAACCCTCAAATATATGATGAAAAGGAATAATTTTGCCTGCCTTCCTAAAAGTAAGAATGTGTTAGCCACTCTTAACCTCTGATTATTGGTTTAATACTGGCAAAAATAAAGTCTTTATCACCATGCTATCTAACACTCACAATGCTTTATGTAAAGAATCCTCTTCAAATTCAGGTGTTGTTTACTTGCTTCATGTGTTTGCTTTATGCCGTGCATTTTTAGATCCTTAAAAGATTATATTCTGCTCTTTATTAGTGTATGAGATTCCTTCAGGGTGCTACCTAAGGGAGTTCTATGGACATCTGAACATTGTGTATGATCTTTGTTGGTCAAAGGATAATCAGCATCTTCTTACTGCTTCCTCAGATGGCACTGCAAGGTCAGTATCACTAACTTTCTCCTGTTAAAATTGAGGTATGCAGCATACCTGAAATGTAAACTGCCCCAAATTTAAGATAGTCATACACCCATCAGAAGAGGAGATGGGGAAAAAAAAAATTAAAACAGCAACAGAATACCAATTTATCAATCATGGGTTGCCAAATCTAGTGAAGCCAAGTCCCCAGTAAATAGTATGTGCTTCAGACCTGAGTATGACCTAATGTATCCATCCTCTTATACATGCTTGCAAAAGGCACTCTCCCAAAAGACAAAATGAGGACAAACAGTTACATTCATACCAAGTAAATGAATAATCATGATATGCAGAATGTTTCAAATGTTAATTCTTTTCCAACAGATTTTATAAAGCACTGCTTTGAACAGAACTCAAAGCACGCTTTGTCAAAAGAATAGATATAGAAATTTCAAAGCCACCCTTTGCTGCTGAACCCAGAACAAACTTATATTAAAGACCAGGATTCTTGCTTTTGTTATTTTTTGTTCACATCCCTTACACAGTTATGCGAGTGGTTATAGAGATTGAACAAACTAAATAATAAATAAATAACTATTCTTTGTAGGTTTTATTTTTTTCATATTTCATATTTAATCTCTTGCTTCATATCTCTGCCCCCATTAATAAAAGGTACGTTCCTTTTTTTCACAGAACAAGAATTTTTTTTAAAAAAAAATAATGCAAATAATCTGTTGCTTCAAAACATTAGTTCATACTAAACAAGCTGATGTGGTTAAATGATATAAATTTAAGTCAAAAATATTGTGAGGAATTAGATGGTTTTTGATTTTATAGAATAATTAATTGAAGAATGAATCGTTATAGAAACTTGGCTAATGAGTAAACTCTTTTTTGTTACCCAGAAGTTATCTAATTCATATATTTGTAAATAGACTCAATATTTTTACAGATCATTTTTAAAAATATATTAACACAGTTTGGTACTGAAATGGTATATTGCAGTGGTTCTCAACCTGTGGTCCATGGATCCCTGGGGGGGCCACAGTGTCGTCACGGGGCCACGAAGACTTGAAGAAATGTTATGAGTTAAACCTTGAATTAAGCCTTGGGGGTCTTTGGCCATCATTTGTGGCCACAAAAGGTATTTAAAGGGGATCTGTGGTGAAGGAAAGGTTGAGAACCACTGGTTTATTGAATTATCTAGTAAAAAAAGAGACTAACTTTCTAAATGTTGTTTCTGTTTAGAATGTGGAAAATTGAAGCCCAGGCTACATCAGCCACCAAAGTTTTCCCACATCCTTCATTTGTCTATGTTGCAAAATTCCACCCAGTAGCTGAGTACCTTGTTGTAACTGGATGTTATGATTCTGTGATTAGAATCTGGAATGCAAAAGTAAAGGAAATTCATGGGCAGCTTTTACAAGAATTTGATGGTCACAAAAGTTTTATCAATACATTGTGTTTTAATGCTGAAGGTAAATTGCAGGTGTTTCACACTAAACATGCTGCATATAGTGCCTATCTCATTTTTGTAATTACTCTGGATTTTATTACATACTATTGCTATTCTTTTAAGGAGGCTGGGAGTTATTAATAGATGTAGGAACAACTGGGGATTTCTACTGAAAAAAACACAAATATAATAAAAAGGATTTTTATATGAAAAACTAATGAAATATATGATCAAACATAGAGGAAAGATTATGATGTCCATCTGAATCTACTAGGTGTCTATGCCATTTACAAAAACCCACTGAATTTACAAGGGTTAAATTGTGTGGTGGATTTGTACGGGAAATATAGTATCTTCAAATTCAGGTGTGTGTGTGTGTGTAACCTTAAGCTTTATTGACAAAAGAATAATGCTTTCCCTGCTATTGGTAATAATTCTATTTAGGATGTGGTTGTGTAACTACAGTTCAGGGGGGCCATGGTTTCAGAAACAAATTTGCAAAATGGAAAAGTAGGTGATGAAGAAAGGTATTTGACTAGATACACTTTGCATAAACTATTATGCAGTATAATTAATTATATGAGTAATTTGAATGTCATAATTATTGTATCATATTAAGCAAACAAACTTTTGCTTTCTAGGATTTCACATGTTTTCTGGAGATGGCACAGGCTTAATAATTATCTGGAATACTTTTGTTAAAGAAAATTCTCAGTCACCAATTCAACACTGGGGCATTGATAAGGTATACAGAAAAAATCAGCAAGTTTTAAACTCTTGTGTCTGTTTGATAAGGTTGTACAACATATATTTTAAAATTTCACAATTAGATGTCTGACTATATTCAACATGATTTGCTTCTATTAGTACTAGTTTCTGTATGATATTTAATAAAATATTTCTGAATAATATCATTAATACTCTGATACACATGAATCTTCTAAAAGCTTTAGCTGTACTTATTTTTATCTCATAGATGTTCAATAATTTCTTTTTCTGCTCCATTCTTTCTTAATGTTATTATTCAGTTGATAATAGAATTTTCATTTGACCACTAATAAAAAAGGAGTAAAGCATGATGATTTGGGAATAACAAATCCTTTCTTTTTAAAAAAAACCTTGAATTATTTTAGAAAACTACAGTAAAAACAGAAGCAATCAGTTTAGGTAACAGTAGTTAGTTGCTGCTTAATTTTCTCCCCTGACAATTATGATGATGATGATTATTATTATTATGATTCCTGACACCTATATGGACATCATGTCATTTTCTTGGCAATGTTTTCAGAAATGCGTTGCCATTGTCTTCCTAGAGCTGAGAAAAAGTGACTGGCTCAGTTATCTGGCCAGCTTCTGTGACTACAGCTGGCTTACAAGTCAAAGTTCCTTGCTCAATACCCCAACATCTTAAATATTAGACCAATCTGGCTCCCATATTATAATTGTACCTACTTACAGAAGAAAAATGTGACAGTGATAGAACCTTAAACCCATTTGTAATCACGGATACTTAAATACTCGACTTCTTTTTTTTCCATTCATTTTGCTAAGGTGTTTGAAATATTTGTTATATTCTATCCAGCAATTCAAAAGAATTTACACAGGTCCCCTTTCCACTCCTCGTTAGACAATAACCATATTGGTAACTTGACTAGTCTGAAATTACAAGCAATTTACAGTATGTATTTCTTTGCATAAATTATGTGTGTGGTATTCTTCACTGCAAGGTAGTAATGGCCATTTATGCCTTTAAATGCTATCAATCAATAATTGTGCCAGGCTTTAATTTATCCAGTTTTATATATTACCTCTTAAGCTTATGAATTCTAGGAAGTTTACAGATACTAAAATAGAAATGACAGTACATTTTTTAAAAACTTCAGTGGTAACAGTTTAACAATTAATAGGAGATAATGAGAGGTGAAGGTTATTAATGCCTAATTGTAATCACAGCCTTACTCGTACCTGGATCAGAAGTTGTGTAACTCTAAATGCCATTCTCTGTGAAACAGTAGCAGAAGATATTTTTTTTCATTTATCTCTTGCTTATGGATGTTTCAAAGGCTTCTGATAAGACAATGGATTCCTTGGCCACTTGGACTAACCTAGCAAGACTGATAGGCTGTTGTCTTTTTTTATTCTCTATAGTATCACTATTCTAAAGAGTCACTGGGAATCAGACAGCATATATTAATGTATTATGGTTGGTGCACAGCCAGCTACATGTTTAGACTGATAACAATAAAAGAAAATATTTGTAACTCAAGGTTGAACTGTGAGGTCCTTGATGATCTCTGAGCGTGGTTATTTTATTGCAGATGTTTCAATATTCGTTTAACACCATCAAGGTTTAGATTTTATTAGGCATTTTTATCCACCTATTGAGTCCTTCCCAAGGACTTGGGATAGGCAGATACTGTTATTGTTATTTGTATTATTATTAAATTGTAAACATGCTCTCAATAGTTCTGTGTTTTGTATTGGGGCTGTTTTGGTAGGAAATAAATGATGGTGACATTAAAGGAACAGCAATAAATTATTTGGAGGTACATCCAAATGGAAGGCGTTTACTTATCCACACCAAGGATAGTACTGTAAGAATTATGGATCTTCGAATGTAAGTATTTCAAAATTTTCTGTTTTATACCATTTAAACAATACTACAAGACAATTTGAGGCATTTCTAAAAATTGGCATCTCGTTTCTTCTAAATATCTTAACATTCACTGGTCTTAATGCTCTTAAAGGCATAAAGCGTCCAATTAAATGAGCCTTTCTAAGCTGTTCTTCCACTCCCACTCCCTATGACATAATGGGAAGGCTCAGTAGCTTCATTAAATTTGAGTGTGATGCTGGCAAGGATGTGAACTGAAAGGTACCATCCCTACCAATAAAGCTGAAAGAGGAGAGCGAGAGATTGCTAAGGATAGTAAAGGGGCTTAACATGACTGAGAAAAGACAACCTACGTAGGAGAAGGAACATCAAATTACAATCTAGAAGAGGGAATGGCACCTTAATTCCATATTTTCAAGAAAGATATATAGAGTTGACTAAATGTTTGGACAAATTTGGGTGCTAAATAATAAGATGCGATGAGTTTGTACAAATTTATAATGTGAGCTGAATGTAAGATATTCTAAATACAACATTAAAGATAGCTGTAGTAGTAATAATGAATGATTAGAATTCAAAATTAGAAAAATCATATGGAACCATAGGAATCATAGGAACATTGGATTAGATATGTACAACAATATGAGACATAGATTTTCCAAAGAAAATTATTTATTGCAAACAGCTGCTTCAAGCAATGTAAAGACAGATTTTTCTCATTTAAACTTGAAATAAGAAATTCATTACTGCTGATTTTTGCTCTAAAATGTTATTACTGCTATCAGGATTTTTGACATATACAACCATAAGGCACCAATGTCCCTTTTGCTATTTGTAATTGCTCCTCTCACATCTGCTGTTGGATAAAGGACTTTCTTACTAACAGACCCCAAACTGTTAGGATTGGCAGCTATTTTTCCTCCACTTTTGCTCTCAGCACTGGTTCTCCACAGGGTTGTGTGCTAAGCCCCCTTTTGTATTCACTCTAAACCGAAAACTGCACTCCCTCTTGTCCCATTAACTCTATAATAAAATTTGCAGACGACACCACATTGGTGGGACTCATATCAGGAGAAGACAAGATGGCCAGAGGTTCTCAGGCTGGTGTTGTGGTGCAAGAGTCATAACGTCGCCCTGAACATCAAAAAGACCAAAGAATTGATTATAGACTTCAGAAGATGCAAAGCAGAGCCTCTCCCACTATATATCAATGGAGACTGTAGAAAGAGTTCACAGTTTTAAATTTCTAGGAACTCATATTTTTGACAACCTTACTTGGTCAGTCCACACTATGGCCACTGCAAGGAAGGCCCAACAGTGCCTGCACTTTCTGAGGCTGCTGAAAAAGAGTGGTCTGGGTGAGAAGTTGCTGATTACTTTTTACCGTTCTATCATCGAGAGCATTTTGGCATACTGTGTAACGTTGTGGTATGCTGGATGCTCTGCAGTGGATAAGAAGATGCTCCAGAGAGTTATAAACACAGCACAAAAAATCATCGGTTGCTCTCTTTCTTTGGAAGAGATTGCAAAGACCAGACTCCTCTCTAGAGCACTAAAAATCTCCACAGACCATTCTCATCCTAGACATTTATATTTTGAACTGTTACCATCAGGGAGGTGTTATAGGTATCTTAAAATGAGGAATAATAGACTGAGAAACAGTTTCTTTTCCAAGGTAATAATTGTGTTGAATCAAACAATGCATATGTAATTTAGCCCTATGTATATAGTGGCATTTTTAAACTATCTAACTTACTATATGTTTTAGATAGGTTTTAGACTAGGTTTTTAATTATTATTTTAATTATTTTAATTTTTAAATACTCTAGTGTGATTGTGATGTGGTGTTTGGGACACTGTGCTGGAGTACCTTTCAAATGTCATTGTATTTGTAGAATGCAATGACAATAAAGGTATTCTATACTATTCTATTCTATTCTATAAGTCTTGGAGAGCAAGATATATAAAAAAAACCCAGATAATTGAGATCAAAATTCAGGGAGAATGGAAAATTAAATATTTTGCAGATAAAATAGTATTAAGAATTATGCAATTACAAAGCTCCATATGGCAGTTGATAAAAGCAGCTAAAGATTTTGGTTGCTTTTTCAGATACAAAATAAATGAAAGCAAAGACAATAGCAAAGCACTTCTGAGGAAGAAAAATGTATGGGGAGTGGGATTGGCTATAAGATAATAAAAGACCCAGGATTTGTGGCATATGGAGCCCATCTTTACAAAACATAAAAGGAATTTGAAGTAGCTCTGTTAGAATTAATAGCGCTTTGTGGTATATAGTGAATAGAATTTTCTCACCCATTTAATATTTTACTAGACAACTCCAGTGTTCTTGGATCTTTTATCCAGATCTATATGTAGGATTTAAAAGATGTAGTAAGCATATCTTTTCAGATCCAATTAGACACATTTCTATAGTCAACATGACTGAAATGATTTTTGAAACAGGAGCACTAAACCATCTGTTGTTATACAGAGATTGTACTCTTTTAAAATAACAGAAGAATAGACCTTGCAATTTCCCCATAAAAGTTAGGAGTGCAGTAGAGAGAGTAGAATTGCTGGATATTCTGCCCATCAAACCTTGAAATCAATTCCCCCCCCCCTTTTAATGTTCTCCTGATTCTGCAGGGACTCATAATTAATAATTCCACTATTTTTTTCTGTCCTTTTGTAATTTCAAACAGTTGCTAAACAAATGGTTGTAAGTTGAGGACTAGGTGAAAGTAAGGGTAGATCCTTCCAGAAATCAGAAGTGGCATACAATAAATCAAATCAAACAATTATTTTCAATGCACAACAGGTGTACAATGAAATTGAAAATAATTAAAAAGAGTAGCTATAATTTTGACTGTAACTTTGTTGCTTGATCTATATGATCTATATTGACTGTTTCCTAATATGATTTGATTGCTTATTGTACTCTATGACTATCATTAAGTGTTGCACCTTATGATTCTTGACGAATGTATCTTTTCTTTTATGTATACTGAGAGTATTTGCACCAAGACAAATTACTTGTGTGTCCAATCATACTTGATCAATAAAGAATTCTATTCTATTCTTTAGCTTAGCTACAAAGAAATATATTGGTGCTACAAACTATCGAGAAAAAATTCATAGCACCTTAACACCATGTGGAACATTCCTTTTTTCTGGAAGTGAAGATGGTGTAGCATACGTTTGGAATTTAGAAACAGGTACCTTCGTTCTTTATTTTGAAAAGTTAAAAATAGAAAATGTTTGTTTATAGGTAACTTATGTTTTTAAAGGACCTTCCAAATAACTGGTGAAAATTAAAAAGTTTCAAAACCTTTTCTTGGGATTTTTGTATACATTAAGTGATGCTTCCCAATTGCTTTCTACCTGTATTTTAAATTGATATGCATCAATATAATATCAAATCATATAAAGATACAACATCGATAAAGATATACAACTTTACATTAAAATAATGGGATCCCCAGAACTAGGTTATTCAATAAGCAGACAAAAATGCCAAACCCAGTGCGATGAATAATAATTTATTCATTAATAAATCAATTATTATTCACAAATATTTATCATTTATTTATTCCCTATACATTATATCCCAAAGTGATAATGATAAATTATACCTGCCCCGCAGGATATTTGTTTGCAATTCTTAATTTGAAAGAATCCTTTAATTTTCAGGTTCAGTTGGCTTGGGTACCCCCAAACCTGTAGTGTTAAAAAAACAACAACAACATTTGTGAATAAAGTATTTGCTTCACATAGTTTTTTTTTCTTTTGCAGGTGATCAGGTAGCTATGTATTCTGATCTTTCTTTCACTTCCCCTCTTCGTGATGTTGCCTTCCATCCACTTGAACATATGGTGGCGTTTTGTGCCTTTGGTCAAAACCAGCCAATCCTTGTGTACATTTACGATTACAAAGGTAATTTGATATGTGTATGCATTGGGGTACGTGAGTGGGTGTATTCAAGTCCAAACTTAGTTATGTAAGTTTGAAGTGGCCTTTCTCTCTTGCCGCAAATACAGATAGTCCTTGACTTACAACCATTCGTTTAGTGACAGTTCAAAGTTACAATAGCACTGGAAAAAGTGAATTATGACCAGTCCTATGACCCTGTCCGTCTCCATGGTTAAGTGATCGAAATTTGGATGCCTGGCAAATTGCATGTATTTTTTGACAGTGGCGGTGTCCCAGAGACACATGATTATCATTTGCAATCTTCCCAGCCAGCCTCTGACAAGCAAAGTCAGTGGAGCAAACTGGATTCATTTAATGAGGATGTGATTCACTTAACAACTGCAATGATTCACTTAACAGCCATGACCAAAAAAGGTAGTAAAATGGAGTGTGGTTCACTTAATCACCACCTTACTTAGCATCGAAAATTTTGGTTCCGGTTGCAGTTCTATGTGGGGGACTACCTATAAGAGGTGGTAATTGAACTCATAGTAAGAAAGTTTAAATACTGTACAAAGCTTTTGAGGTTCTTTGAATGCCTCCATAGAGATAGCAATACCACTTAGACCAGCAGTGTCACACAAGGCCGCAGGCCAAATCTGGCCCAGGATGTGGTTGGATCTGGCCTGCAAGGCCGTCCTGGAAAATGTAAGGGGCTGGGCCCGCATCGCTTCGGCCCAGTCTACCAAAAGGAAACATCAGGCCAGCGTGGCTTTGGCCCTGTCTGTCCAGTGCAAAGAGGACACATGCCAGCAGCTTGGGGAGTGGCATTAAACTGGCCATGCCCACCCATTCAGTCATGCCTGCCTGGCCCTGTCCAAGGTCAACCACAGCCCTGATGTGGCCCTCAATGAAATTGAGTTTGACACCCCTGACTTAGTCTTAAAGTAAGCAGTTTACAGTCAGCCTATTGCTCCCAACAATTTGGGTCCTCATTTTACCCACCTCAGAAGAATAGAAGGCTGAGTCAACCTTGAGTCTGGTGGGATTCGATCTGCCAAATTGCAGGCAGCTGGCAATCAGCAGACATAGCCTGCAGTACTACCACTCTAACCACTGTGCCACCATGGCTCATTAAATATCTAATCTGTTGACATTTAAGTGATAGTGACTATTTTATATTTTTCTGCTTTATAGCCTTACTGAGTACATCCTTCATTCCAATGACAGCTGGGATTCAGCACTCTTTTATGACAGAATTAATATTGTTCAAACTTTTTTTTTATTTTGTCCTCTGCAGTGGCCAAGCAGGGGGTTGAGGCTGTAAAAGAATTGAGTGGATCACAACTAACCAAATCCCCCAGAAGCCCACAGACTCTCAGCATGTCTGCCACTGTGCCTGCCCAGAAGAATCTGATGATATCTTCAGCTGATCAGTTTGCAAATGTTGCAAGAATATCAATCAGGATGCAAAAAGTCAAGCAAAAGCTGGATTCTGTTACGGTAAACTTCACTTAAAAATTCCATTACAATGTGACTTACCATGCTGAATGAAATGGTGCTTACAATCAGTCCTTGAAGTTCCAACTGTCACAGCACTCCTGGGGTCATGTGACTATGATCTGGGCAATTGGCAACCAGCTCATAATTGCAATGGTTGCAGTGTCCCACAGTCACATGATCACTATTTGCGGCCTTTCCTGCCGGCTTCTGACAAGCAAATTCAATGAAGAAGCCAACAGGGTAGATTGCAAATATCTCAGGTAAGTCTTTTCTGCCCAGCAATAGCCATCCCAAGCTCTCATGCCATTCTGCATTGCTTCCCCCATACACCTGGCAGCAGCCATTAGCTTTCCGCATGATGATGTTATGCCTCTGAATGTCATGAGTTAGTTGATAAAGATTGTCAGGATCGTGCTATATATGTGGGTTTGCCATAAGAGAGCTTGTAGGCTTGTAGAATCACAGGATGTTGGATTTCAAATTCTAAAATTCTTCTAAGATCATTCTTCCACTAAGTGGCATTAGGAATAAGGGCATTTTCTTAACGTAGTGACTTATTGCCAGATTGATTTTAAGGAATACAACATAAATGTAATGATCATAAACAAAAGTAGCTGTAAAATAAAACTAATATCTAAAGTATTGCTCTTTAAATAGTTGTGGCACTGTGGAAAACAGCAACTGTTTCTTCTAGATTGATCAACTGTATTTGAATAATTTATATCTGAATTTTTTGTAGTCTTCCAAGTCCTACAATTTAATTACTAAGCTAATGTAGCAGAATATTTAATGATATTTGGTTTACCGTTTTACCAAAAGTAGCAGCCCCTTGTCATGAGCTAGGCATCCAGTGGTTATATTTGAAAATTTGGGTGTGTGTATCAAAAATGCAAGCAAAACCCTGCATTAAATACCATTTTATTTTCTGTGGGATTTAGAGATAGTGTTGGAAATGCAGGTTTTATATAAGCCTGCTTATTTGCCTTGGATCTTGTTGCTTTTCATTTATGTTAAATTGCATATACCTCCTACTGTCTGATCCTGTCATATCTCACGAACTTCAGTACCCATTAGTATAGATTCTAGATGTATTGTTTTTGTTGGTTTCTATTATTTTGCTACATAAAACTATAAATACACTTGAAGCATCAAATTTTGTTGCAAATATTGTATTGTTATGCTATTTTTTCCCTTTATAGGTTCTGTTATGCTTCCTGAGCCCTCTTTGCAATCTATTTAGCCCTCTTTGCAACCTATTTAGAATAAGATATAAAATTATCCTTAATTAGCTCCCTGTAAATTAATTGCCTATGGAACTATTTGGTATAATGTACATAAATACTGTAGATTATGTTTATATAGACTTACTGCCATCTCTGCAGAAGATTCTAAATGTTCAGGTTTGAAAATGACCTCATGTTGTGTAGATGTACCAGATGTTAGGCCAGAGGTCTCCAAACTTGGCAACTTTAAGACTTGTGGACTTCAACTCCCAGTTAATGTCTTAAAGTTGCCAAGTTTGGGGACCCCTTATGTTAGACCAGTGGTAGTAAACCTGGTCCCTACCGCCCACTAGTGGGCGTTCCAGCTTTCATGGTAGGCGGTAGGGGTTTTGTCCTCCACGTTATAAATAACCATTGCTGTGGAACCGGTGGGCGGTTAGAGAAAAATTTGCTGTTAACAGAGATACAAAAGTGTGCAGTAGGTATAAAAAGGCTGACTACCCCTGTTAGGCTTTCAAATATGGCTCCCAACATCCCCAATCCATTTCAGTGGGTAGGAATGTGATAGTGGTAGTTCAGCAATTTTAGGGAGGCTGGGAATACAAGAGAGAGAGAAAAATAACTTCAGAATCCCCCCCCCCCCCAATTTTAACAGTCAACTCCATTACCAAGACAGAAAGCATACAATAATGTGCAAAATTAATAAAGTCACAGTAAAGAAGCTAAAAAAAAAAAACCTTATTCACTACTTGGCTGATTGCATTAATGTGGTGCTGTGGTGGCAGCAGGTGTACTTGGTTCCTTCCACACCTTCAAAAAAAAAACCCCATTTGAGGTCAATTGCTGCAAGAAGACAATATTCTAGAGAACTTGCATTGTGCAAACTGAAGGAGGGCTGGATGAAGCTATGGTAGGCATTTCCTGCCTTTACACCAAGGGGGGAAATGGAGCACTTGAGAAATCTCTCCAGGTGTGCCTTGACAAATCGTCCAAGGTAGTGACTGTAGTTGCACTGCTTCAAGTCCCATTTGTACAGAAGAAAACAAGCTCTCGTAGCAACCACTGCTCCCAAGTTCAGAAAACAAGCTGGCAAATTTGGCTGGGTTTCTGATGGCTTTCTCTGGTAGAAATGGTGCATTGTTTTTCTCCTGGTGACAAGGGTAAAATGGTCAAAGTGCATTAGAAAAAAATTCGAACCATACTTCTCAGTAAAAAAATTTTCTTGAACCATTTTGACTCGGCCTTTTTCTCATTAGACTGTGGGGAATAAGCGATGGAAGATAATAGCAAGTGATAAGTCTGTACATAGGGCTAAAGTACAGATTGGCCTGAATAATATTGTAAAGGTCTGTTTTTCTACCTGAGGGAGGGTTGCATGTAAAACCACTCCAGTACAAAACAAAAGAGATTGCAGACTTACGTAGACCTAATAATTGCCTGCTGCACACTGTGACAAAACTGTAATTTGAAGGATCAACTCTACTCACAAAGGTACAAAACTCCAGAAAAGACAAATTACAGTGCTGACTTTCCCAGCCTAATTTGCCTTGCAACCATGTATGAAAATTTTTATTCTTTTAATTGTTAAGGTCACAGCCTTGTATTATCAGGAACAAATCAGCAAAATTGTTCTTAGCTTGTTGGAACCTGAATTTACCTGGATTCCCTTTTATTTTGGGGTGGTGTACACTATTTTTTTTTAAACATGAAAATTAGGTTCTCTGAAAAGGAATATTTGCATAATTCCCATAGATTATAAGCAAATGCAAAACAGTTCTGTTTCAACTTGGCAGAAGTATGTAGGCTTTTCTATCTCTGTAAACACACACACACACAATACTTTTTGTACTTGTAATTCTACTCCACTCAGGTCTTGTAATATACTATCCAAGATAGAACTGTGGTTTTTATGTTAAGCAAGCAAAGTGTTGTGAAAAAGAATTAGTTGATTGGTGTTAGTTATCTTAGCCAACCTTTTCTTGTTGTTGAAAAGGTGTTTAGCAATTTCTTCCCACAGCCTGCATTTCAGAAATTATTGCTTCACAGTAATTGTTCCATAGGCCCTATTATATGCTGGCATGTTAACTTAAACATAGGAAAGTAGAGATCAGTCTACCTTTACAGACAGCATTGGAAGACTGTTTTCAAGTTATACCTCACTGTTGAACGATAGGTAGGTAGGTAGGTAGGTAGGTAGGTGGGTGGATGGATAGATAGATAGATAGATAGATAGATAGATAGATAGATAGATAGATAGATAGATAGATAGATAGAGCGAGCAATAGAAAGAGAGAGATAGAGAGATATACCTACCTGATATTGCACATTCTTTAATAACAGCCTGACCCCCTGAGGGTAGAGGGTGCAGAGTTCATGCAAGCCACTTCTACTGCTTATGAACAGGCAGGGGATGTGAGGGTTTTTGCTATTTTTCTTCTCACTTGTCTGCAACTCTGTTGCATGTTCACAGAAATCACATTTTCAGGAGTATTCTTTAAATAAAGTGCAAGTTAAGGATATTCATTCTACATGCAAACTATTCCTGTGTTGATAGAATACTAACATGAAAGTGAATGGTGCAACCATAAACACTAGGGTAGAGTTAGAGTTTATCGTGAACAAAGAACCAGGCTAATTAATGCAGTTTGGATTTGCTCCCGTTGGGCCCCAGAAATGGCGAAACAAAATTAAATAATCCCCACCATTCATTAACTTGGAATTATGTGCAACCCAAAATCACTTCTAACAAGCATTTGAGATACAGATATTTTGACTTCAACTGCCCCAATTAGCATGTAGCACTAAACAAAGCACTTTTTAAGATGAGTTTAGTCTGCTTAATAGTGCTTGATGGCAGGAGAAGGTAAGTATAAACAAAGTAGTAGCAGCTACAGCGTGCACCCAATGTATTAATGCATTTCATTTGGATTGTGAAGAGAAGGCTTTAAAAGAATATGATGTCGATATATTCATTTAGCATGAATGTGCAAAAAAAAACCTATTAAATGAAGTAGAGGTCTTCCAGCTTTTCATGGATCAATTGGACTGTTATTGCATATTTTAAAAAGCTGGTTTTAATATTTTTTACATTCTAAGTAATCCTCATTTAGCGACTGCCTTGCACTGCGGCCTCTTGCAGTTACAGTGGTGATGAAAAAATAACTAACTATTCCTTGCATTTATGACCTTTGCCTAAGAGTCTGCAGAGATTCTCAGTCATCCAGGTCATGGTTGTCCCAAAGGCTTTTTCAGGGGGCAACTGGGCTTTCTGGTTTTTTTTCTTTTGAAGATGTTTCGCTTCTCATCCAAGAAGCTTCCTCAGTTCTGATAGGGTAGTGGGGAATGGAAGGATTTATATTACTTGCAGACAGCTGGACATTTGCATCCTTTTAGAGAGTTGTTGAAGCACTTGGAGGTTTATCTGACTACAGGAACCAGAAGCACTGCTCAAGTGATCCTGAGGACATAGATAAATCTCCAAGTGCTTCAATGACCCACTAAAAGGTTGCAAATGACCAGCTGCCTGCAAGGAATATAAATCCTTCCATACCCCACTATCCTGTCAGAGGTGAAGAAGCTTCTTGGATGAGAAGCGAAACGTCTTCAAAAGAAAAAACAAAAGTCCAGTTTCCTCCTGAAAAAGCACCTTTGGGACGTACTTTGCCTAAGGCTGCAAAGCAGCATAAGGTTTAGAAGGGGGTATGGCTGGTTCATAGTTTAGCAGTGATGGCTAACCTTTTCAGCTTAGTGTGTCGAAAATCAGGAAAAAGTGTAGCCTTCCTTGGGTCGTGTGTCACTTCAAGAAATATCAATAATTTGGTTTATGACGGACTGGGATGGGGTGATTACACAAGGCTGTGAAACCCGTCTCCCTGGTCTCAGGGCTGCAGGTGCAGGATGTGGGGATCGGAAGGCCACCTTACAGGGCTGTGAACCTCATGGATCTCCTTTCCTCCTGTAGCGTTCCTGAGGTAATGAAACTGACAAACCTCAGTTTATGGCGGTTAAAACTGGTTCTCTGCTGCAAAGATCTTGTGGCAGCAGTGACACCACGCCTCCATGCAACAAGCAGGGAGCAGAGATTGGAGCAGAGCACAGGCAGCCTCTAAATGTGCAGGTTTTCCCGACACCAACAGGCGTGTCAGTCAAAATGCCTCGCCGTGTCACGAGTGACACGCATGTCATAGGTTAGCCATCCCTGGCTTAGCATCTAAAAGTTAGCTTGCAAATAACGAGTTCTCAACAATAGAATTGCTTTATCAAACCATACCAATTCCTATATGGCTAAAACCTTTAGGGGTTTGTGTGGGGTTTTTTTTTTGTTTTTTGAAGTGTTATGCCCTTGTTAGGAAAGTTTAAAAAAATTACCCAAGCTTATTAAACCACTTAGTTGGAATACTTGTCACAGGTCAGGAAAGAAGCAGATCAAAAGATTTTGGGATACTTTCAATTAATAGTTTTAATTCAGAGAAATCTGATGAAATAAGCCCAAAGGGGGAGAGGGGGTTCCAGTCTAAACCTGCTTTGATATGTTGAGTAATAAATTATGAAAGCTGGCCAAATAAACCTTGGAGATTTAACTGCTGGCGACAATTCACTTCAGGTTTAGGAGGTTATCTTCAGATCTGATTTTCTGCTCAGAGCGCATTTACATTCACATTCGTATAGCCTAGGTAAAAGAAAAAAAAGCTAATAATTCAAAATAAATGCTAAATTTTAGTTGCCATATTAAAATATCTAACTTTTTTCTAAATTTCATGTATTTATATTACTTAATTTATTTTGGTTTAATATGTTAAGCTTTGTCCCTGTTAATGATTATGTAATCAAATGAAATGAAACTAAAATGCTGAATGTGCTTTATGTGTATTAAACTCTTGCTATAAAGAACAAACAGGAGAAAACAAATAATATATGACATTTTCTACATCATCTGCTACATAAGATTTTTTTCTGATGAATACAAAATATTCCAAATCCAATATTACATTAGTTCCATTCTATACCCTGAAAATAATTTTCCTAATTCCTAATTATTAGCAACATTATTTACAAGTTCAATTTGTGTTAATAAACAAATACCTTCATCCTTTTCTATTTCTAAATAATTTTTTTAACTGTCTTTTCACAGTTTAACTGTCTTTCAAAAATAAATTGCTTTCTCAGCACTTAACTCATACCTTGGATTCATAGATTTGAATTCCTCCTTACTTCGTATACACTAAATGTATGTACACTAAAAATGTTAGCAACAAATTCTTTGCCTGATTGCTGGGTGGCTGTGGCCATGATGCGTGTAGCCTAGTCAGCCTCCTGCACCACAGTGGGGGAGCATTTTTGTCCTCCCTGGGCTCCAGAGGTTTTTTTCAAGCCTCCGGAAGAGCGAAAATGGCCTCCCCGGGCTCCGGAGAGGCCCATTTCCGGCCTTCCCAAACTTCCAGGAGGCCTGTTTTTCGCCCTCCCCAAGCCTCCGTACATGCCCTGCATTTACCTGGATCCAAAACAGGCCGCTTGTGGACTTTGGGGAGGGGTGGAGGGGGCCAGCCAGGAGTGGGATTTGGGGGTTCTCTGAACTGTGCAGAATTTTAGCTAGGGGATCTCCGAACCCCCAGCAGCCCACCCCTGGAAAAAGGATTGAAAAAACCAGCAGCCAACTATTTTTTTTTGAAATTATACTTGAAATAGAATCACAAAGAGTTACGAACTTCCCGTATATAAATTGGATGGTGGTATCTGCATCTCGGTTTTAAGATGGAGCCTTTTATACATTTGTTCATTGTATGTGAAAGCATACAATGTGAAAGCGTTAGGCAGTATGCCCCCAAGGCTATTCTGAAAGAAGTTACTTAGAAATCAATCATTTTTTTAAAAATATATTTTGATAAAGTAGGGAGATTGTATTCTTTAACTCTAATGTTACAGGCTGGTAAACTCAAGTGCTTGAATTTTGAGCTGTTATAGTAACCTCTATATTTCTGCTATAGCTTCCTGCAGAGAGATCATAACTTTGAACTTATTTTTTTTTTCCTCTGATACCTCTTGAAGGACTTGGGCATCACAATCAAATCTGTTGAGACTGAAGGAGTGAAAAAAGTAAAATTGTCAAGCTATGTCAGATAAACAGTACAATTTATGTAATAATCCAGAGGGTTTTTCAACTTTGAGAAACAGAAAATGGCATATACCTTGCAGGTTCGGAGACCACAATGTTGACGCAATAATTAAAAAGAATGCCAAAAGGAAGTATTAATGCATCCTTTTAGAAAAATAAATGGAGGCAGTTATATTTCATAATGTATTGGTATTTCAACTTTAAAAAAAAACAACTATATTTCTTTTCAAACTGCTTTTAATTCTTCAAAATTGAATTTGCTGTTATACTAATACAATAATTATTTTTGCAATTGGTAATGCTTTGCAGTTTAGTTCTTGTATCTCAGTTATATTTCATTTTTTCTTTTGCAGGCCAGTTCCAGTCCAATGCTTCCTAGCCAATCTCTGCTGCCACCGCACTCCAGATTAAGACTGACCAACAATCCAGGTATATAAATGATTCCACCATATCCGTTTCTTACTATAGTGGTAATGTATACTTTACTGTGGTTATTAATGGACTTTTGAGGAGTTCTGTGATCATATAAAATGACCTACTTTGTTCAGTGACTGATTTTTCGGTGAATAATATTTACCATGATATGAATTTACTCAATGACTTTAGGGATAACACTAATACAGAGATGAATGACAGACAACTGGAATCAAACTTGAATAGCAATTGTTCAAAACATAAGAAAAATTAAGTAAAGCAAATTTTGTCAAACCTATATTGCTTTATAGTAAGCACTTCGATCATTCATCGATGTACCATAGATTATTACAGTATAATCTGGCTTCAAAATCTGGAAGGAAAATACATTCGGAATCCAAGGCAGTACTTAAAAACAAAGCCCAAATTGGTTTGCACAGAATATGAACATCCCACTTCATCTGACAGCTTGACCCAAGTCCAGATTGATAATTCGCATTACTTGGTGGAGGGAACACAAATGCTTGTGTGTGGGGTTTTTTTTCACAATAGAACAGTTTTCAGGAATTTTGGACAAAGGGATAAATGCAAAGATTAAAGAATCTCATTTAATCTCTTTTTTTATTTTTTATTAAATTTTCATAACTTCTTTGTTAATAGAACAAGTTTATGGTGGATATAGATTACAACATTCAGGTGGGTTGAGATGTTTCTACTGAATTAGTAGTTTAAAAAAGTACCATATTAATGAATTGAGAGAATGAAGGAGGGAGGATAATCTAAGCTTCCAGCGATCAGGTTATGGCACTAATGCTATAATGTTCAACAAGTAGGATCACTGCAGTGAGATAAAAGGCATGCCATATTTCACTGACTTTATGAGGTTCTTCAGCAAAATCGTTTCAATTAGCATTAATCTTTTTAGCATGTCCTTGTTTGTTTTACAGATAGGTTAATGACTATTTAAACAGTGTCCGTTAGACATTATGATGGCACTGCATGAGTAGCACTTATGGCCGGTCCTTGAGGTTCTGGCCATTCCAGCCAGTCTATAATCGTGTATTCACAATCTTGGTGCTTGGCAGCTCACACTTAAGAAGACAGTGTTCTAGGGTCAGGTGATTGTCATTTGCACTCTTCCTACCAGCTTTCCACAAGCAAAGCGTAAGTCACTGTTTCAGCACCATCGTAATTTTGAACTGTTGCTAAACGAATGCTGGTTAAACAAGGAAAACCTGTAATGCCCTATAGACCTACAACACTATAGCTCCCATCACTTAGAAGGTATCAACTTAGAGAAAGCTGTATTAAGCAAAGCTTCCCTCTTTTGGACCCATCTTTGCATTCTCCCTGCCTTCTTGTTTATTTTTATTTATTTATTTGGAACACAGATCCACACATACCTTTTGCAGGCAGATTCAGTGTGTTGTGGCATTATTTATTTGTTTGAGTTTTTTTATCCAGACTTTATTACTTTATAAGTAACTCAAGACAGCAAACATACATAATGCTTCTTCCTTCTCCTATTATCCTCAGAGCAACAACCCTGTGAGGTGGGTTGGGCTGAAAGAGAACGAGTGATTGGTCATACAGCTGATTTTAATGCCTATAGTGGGATTAGAACTCAAAGTCTTCTGGTTTATAGCCCACCAAGGAAAGGCAAATCAAATAAAGAAAATTGCTAAAATAAAATTCCAGAAACAAAACCTGAACTTAAAATCCCTATAAAAGGCAGATACAAACAACTATGCCTGGGTATGTTGAAAATAAAATCAGGTCTCCACAGCTCTCTGAATCTTGATTGATTAATTATGTGCCATTGTAGATTTTATAAATGAAGTGTGTTAATAATTTCTAATTCTTTGTAGTATGTAAATTATCCCATATGTTTTAAATATTATTGGAAGAACTGCAGTTTGCAGCAGTGACCTTAAACTGGGCATTTTATTGACCAGATTAATATCAGTTCTTTTAAAAAACAGAATATGTTATTTTAGAATATGAAACAAAAAATGTGCAAACAATCTCTTAGTGCCATTGGAATTCTAGAATAACCTAATCTAGAATGTAAAATATTAGGAAAAGGAATGCATTGTTTCATCAAAGTTCCCATGAGAACATTCATAACATTTAGGTGACAATGGAACTTCTGTTTATCTCTTTTGGGTTCATTGCTATGATCCCTCTGCTACAAGAACATTGTTTTTAGAGAGACATGGGAAAAGAATTTGTATATCTGTCACCATTAGCTATGGCAAAATCATGACAACCTAAGTTTTTCTCTAAGATAGTTTTCTTCGGCCTTGTGCCTCCACATAGCCAAGAAGGATTTGGGAATCTGGAACCTATCAAAAGAGAATCAAAATTAAGGAAATTGCTATGTTCCATAAATAAGTAGCATATTTTTCTTCCATTACTTTATAAATTTTGTTTACTTTGTAAACCATGTACAAAATGAATTGCAGGTGACAAGTAACTAGAACCTACATGTTAGTGCCATATGCTTGTTAAAAATAACAATAGAATTGAATTGAATTGAATTGAATTGAATTGAATTGAATTGAATTGAATTCTTTATTGGCAAGTGTCACAAGGAATTTGCCTTTGGTGCATATACTACCAGTGTACATAAAAGGAAAAAAAATACATTCATCAAGAAGCATAAGATAACAACACTTAGGGATAGCTTACTAATAAACAATCAAATCATACCAGGAAACAATTAAAACAATATAAATTGTAAAGATACAAGCAACAGGGTTATAGTCATAAGTGGGAAGAGATAGATACTAGGAAGTGTTATTAAAATCTAGTAGTAGAGGAATAATAGTAATACAATCTAAATAAATAAATTGACAGTGTTGTGGGAATTAATTGTTTAGCAGAGTGATGGCATTCAGGGACAAAAATACTTGTGTCTAGTTGTTCTGATGTGCAGTGCTCTATAAAGTCGTTTGAGAGTGGAAGTTGAAACAATTTATGTCCAGGATGTGAGGGGTCCTTAGATATTTTTACAGCCCTCTTTTTGACCCATGCAGCATACAGGTCCTCAATGGAAGGCAGATTGGTAGCAATTGTTTTTTCTTCAGTTTTAATTATCCGTTGAAGTCTGTGTCTGTCTTGTTTGGTTGCAGAGCCAAACCAGACAGTTATAGAGGTGCAGATGACAGACTCAATAATTCCTCTGTAGAATGGAATCCTCAGGTCTTTGGGCAGTTGGAGCTTTCTGAGTTGGTGCAAAAAGAACATTATTTGTTGAGCTTTTTTGATGATGTTTTTGATATTAGATGTTCATTTTAAGTCTTTTTTTTAAATAAAGTTTTATTTGGGTTTTCACATGTACAAAATACAAGTAAAACATCTTTTTGGAAATAGCATGGTCCCGGGTTGAACTTCTTTATACAGACACAAAATAACTTTTCTCATTAAACAAATTTTCTCCTGTAGTTACTAATTGGAGTATGACACCTTTATATCTTTTAATTACATCCATTCAACTCTTATTTAAACTTCAATATATACCTTAAGATTATGGCCTTCAATATAATACATAACTTCCAATCGAATTCTGCTTGGTACATTCTTATAATACACACTATATTCTTTAAAAAAAAAAGATTATAAATATATGTAATTATAAACCCCCATTCCATTTCAATTCAGTTTTATCATTAATAATCATTAAAATCTTAACATCTTTAACACTTCTTTTCAATTAAATATCATGCTTCCTTAAAGACACATATAATCGCCATAATTAATTTTCCCTTATTTCTTTTCACATATGTTTTGTAAATCATTAAATATTCATTTTGTTACATTTATTTATTGACAAGCATTCCACTGAATTACGATAACTATTTTAATCATACATTGTTTCATATTTTCTAAAATTATTTCTGTTTCTAATATAACAATACTATCTTACGTACCTTTGCAGAATCCCTTTTTCCATTAAGTTTTCACCCATTATCTCTAAATAGGCCCTGTTTCTCTATATTTTGTTTCTGTCCTTTATAACTTCTTTTCCTTTCTTTCTTCCCCCTCATCTTCTCCCTTCCCTTTTTACCCCCTTGGTCTCTCTACTTCTAATTCTCTCTTCTGCATTTCCCTCTTCTGTTGCTTTCTGATTTTATACTTATTTTTCACTCTATTTTTGGGGGGGAGTTGTTTTTCCCAATCTTAAACTTTCCATTCTTTTTCCCCCACCTAAGATTACTTGTTCATTAAAGATGGCTTCTTCTTTGTCGCAATCTTCTTGTTCTGCAGGCATTTCTTCTTGTTTCTCATAATTCCAAATCTCCATTTCTAAAAACTGAAATACGAAGCCAAAAGAACGTCTCCCTTCTTGTGCATCTTCTTTGTACTTTTTAAGTTCTATTTTCAGTTCTTCTAAAAGTAGAGCCATTTTAAACAGTTTTAAACAACTACCCGATTGATTTTAGTCATTCAAATACAATCTTGAGATATGATAGAACCTAGAAATTTGAAGGTCTCTACTGTTGATACTGTGTTGTCTAGTATTGTAAGAGGTGGGTTGTATAGGAGGGTTTCTCTTAAAATCTACCACCATTTCTATGGTTTTGAGTGTATTTAGTTCAAGATTGTTCTGGTTGCACTGCAAGGCTAATTGTTCAACCTCCCATCTGTATGCAGATTCATCATTGTCTTGAATGAGACCAATCACTGTTGTATCATTTGCAAACTTCAGAGGGATCTTTTGAGATGCAGTCATTGGTATATAGAGAGAAGAGATGTGGAGAGAGCACACAGCCCTGGGGGGCTCCTGTGCTAATTGTACAGGTATCTGATGTGATTTTGCCTAGTTTCACCTGCTGCTTCCTGTCTGTTAGGAAGCTTATGATCCATTTACAAGTGTGGTCAGGTACAGCTAGCTGATTTAGTTTAGTTAAAAGAATATCTGGAATGATGAGATTCAAGATGTTGTAGGATGTAGTGCAGAGTCATATTAACAGCATCATCTGTTGATCTGTTTGCTTGGTAGGCAAATTGCAAGGAGTCTAACAGCCTTTCAAAGGTCTTCGTAACTACAGATGTTAGATAACTTCCTTTTTTCCAGTGATAAATAACAAAGGACTATATGTCTCTATCAGCCTACCAACATGTGAGCATTACTTGCTGTAGTGCCAAACTTTGACAATAGCTGAGTGTGATGAAATATAATATTTAATAAAAGCTAGAGAACAATTCACTCTGCATTGAAGGTGTAAAACATTGGATATTTAATATGGCTTGGTAAAATATTACATACCTAATCACTTTGTGTTTTACAAAGAGTAGACTAGTTCATCTGAGTCTCCAAAATTTGTTCTAAAAATTACTCCACAATTACAGTGTTAAACCCACTCTTAGGTCACAATAGCTTAATTGTAGTTAAAAAGCAGAGGGGACAGTCAGTGTCCCCTCAGTCCTTTTTTTGTAGTTCCTGGAACCCAGAGATAACATTGTTAAATAATGGAAAAGTGGTTTTTAACCAATGAATAATAGTTAAATATTTTCAGAAATCTGCCATGAATCCCAAAAAGTAAAGGCTCAAGAACTGCAATGAAGCACATCATAGTGTCAGAATCATGTACCATTCATGGCTGAGAAAATATTTTTAAAATGTCACAATACCATGTGTATATGGATGGATGGATGGATGGATGGATGGATGGATCATATAATATACATGTACATATAATGTAATACATATTCTGAAAGAATGGAGCATATAAAAATTGAAGACAAGGGTAGGGCTTTGCTTATATACAAGTTGTACTTTCCTATAACTTCAGTATACATATACATATTCATGATACATGTATGTATAGTAAAGATATGGGAAAGTACAACTTGTATATAAGCAAAACCCTATCATTGTCTTCAATTCCTTATATACTCCATTCTTCTAGAATCTGACAGCCATCTGGATTTTTTAAAAATAGTTAAATAATAAATCTAATGCATTCATATTTTTGTTAACCATTATGAAAAACATCTTGATTAGGGTATAGTGATATGTTTGCATGAATAAGTAGGCATGTTGTGCTGTGCAGAGCATTTGGGAGAAGGAGAGAAAAAATTAATTGAAGAAAAACATTCAGTATGAAGCCCTGCCAAGGAAAAAAATGTGTGTATTTTTCCTCTAGCTATTTATTGCATCTGTGTATTTTATAAGAATTCCCCAAAATTTATGGGATACTTCAGAAACTGGAGAAAATGTTGTTTATGTCAGCTTTAAAGAAAAAAAGGGGAAGAATCCTGAATTAAATCCAAAATCTTGTTTGCGGCCATGAAATTTACAAACTTGCAATATTTCTGGAGATTTAAAGTTATTTCTGGTGTGAACTATAATGGGAAGGAAATACATTTGTAATATGAAAATGTATTCTGGCAAATAATTAAATAAGATCCAGTAATGTATTGGTTAGACTGTTGGCTATGGACTAACAAGAGCTGGGTTATAGTCCCCTCTTCCCATACATCTCACATCATTGTTTTGGGGGTAAAACTAAAACTAAGGCAGTCCTATATACGCAATCTTTTACTATCAGAGAAAATCCAGAATATAAATGTTCCTCTCTGAGGGAGATGAGTGGTAAAGAAAGAGAAAGAGAGAGAGAAAAGAAAAGACTTGATCATATTACAATATTTGTACTTACAAGACATGGTCTGAGACACAGGGAAGCATCATGTATATAATGGAAAGCTTAATATATCTAATTTGATTAGTGCCTCCTTGGGAAATCAGCTTCAAATTTCTTTAAACCATATTGATACCGTGATAGAAGAAGAGGGATGTACATAAAGAAATTATTAGTTGCCTAGAATCATCTGCTTGAGATGGCGACGGTCATTAAATGAATCATCATATGACCATAATTTGATTTACGAACATTTTTATCATGGGCATTAAGCAAATTGTGAGTGTTAAGTGAATCATGCAGTCATTAAACAAATCTGGCTTCTCTAATTATCAGAAGCCAGCTGCTATCATGTCACCGTAAGACATTGTGACTGTCATAAAGGCAGCCTGATTGCCAAGTGCTCAAATTGTAATCGCATAACCTCAGCAATAGTGTGATGGTCATAACTTTGTGGATGGTTTTATGTTACTTTTTCTGAGGCCATCTTAACTTTGGACCATCACTAAACAAATGGTCAGAAGTTGAGAACTGCCTATGTTTAATAGATGGAACATGGAGAAGGCCCATCCCATTGGATCTAATGGGACAAACAGAAATAATTGAAGAAAAGAAACCCTAACCTGGTTCCATGTCATTATATATACTTCAGATCCTTTTACTGCTTGTTCTGGCAAACCATTAGCCACCTTCCCAGAGAACGATAAACTAAAGCATTAGAGAATCCTGGCTTATTAGAAATGAAATATATGCTAATTCACATAACTGTTACTTGCTTTTTATTTACAAGATTCTAAAACCTTCTTTTCACCATTAACAGCAGATTCCAAAATTAGATTTCTATCAGCATGACTACCATGCAAATTAAGACGATTATTGCGTACAGGATGATTTCAAATCCAGTCTAGCAGGAGTAAACATTAGAGCCTGAACATTGGGACAGTTCTCCCTATTTTGGAGAGTCTCAAGGAATAATTTAAGCCCCTTAACTTTTTCCCAAAAGCCTTACTCTGCTCAATTCAGCAATATAATATTGATGAGCAAAACCCAGGTACTCTTGGGAAGCATTTTTTTCAAAGTATAGTCCAGATTGCATGGAAGCCAAACCCCTCCCCTCTCCCACCATTTTAAAACCAGCCATTTTAATAAAAGGCAATATCAAGGTTTTTGTGCATAAGCCATGTGACAGCTGATCAGTTACTTGGCTAAAAGTTGTTCAAGAGATGTATCTGGATAGGGTAAAGTAACGTACCCTTCAGGGGTGGGGAACCATGCCTCTTTTATGACAGCTGGCTCAAATATTCTAGGAGTTGAAGTCCACAAGTCATAAAAAGCCATGGTTCCCATCTCTGCCCTAGAGGCAGCTGTATGTCATTTCTTACCACAGTATGGAAATAATTTGCCACATTGTCTTCCAGACTATTTTTCAACTTGCCAGTATACTCCAAAGTCCTGGATATTTTCTGTTGGTCTTCCATTCAAGTTCAAACCAGGTTAAACCCTTCTTATCTTTTTCCAAGATCAGCCAAGGTGCTGCTTTATGCTATTTCTAGACTTGCCTTCAGAAAATTAATCACATTAACATTGTTTTCTCCGTCCTGGGGGAAAAAAAAAACACCTGGAAATGCTTTTACCTTCTTAGGGCTGCTGAGGGAAGTTCAGGTAAACATTCATTCAGAGCTTGCTGCCTAAGCGGAGCTGAGTTTTGTACCCAAGAAAATGACAGAATCTCACTTTGTTAAAAGGGCACCTAAAAGTGCTTCACAAAGGAAAACCTGATGAATGGTGTGTTTGCAAAAAACAGCAAGAAAGCTATAAAGTTGTCTGCTCATTCTTGCTTTTAAAAACACGTCCCAGAACACACAATTTTTGATGGAACTCTCTGTTCAAGATGTGTACTGTTGGTATGCGTTTTTCATGGAAATAACCACAACTATGACATCACGCTAGGTTTGTATTCTTTGCATTTAAAAGATTGTGCTTCAAAATTTTCCCTTTGATTGATAATCTCTTAAAAGTGACAATGCAAATGTCAGAATAGTATAACTTTTTTTAAAAAAATGTTGGCTTATTGTGTTTACAATGAAATCAAGACTGCACAGATTCCTCCATTAAGTGTTCTTTGTTATAAATTACTTCTAGGCATGTTAATTAAAAATATTTAGCTGAAAAGTATAGAAATGCTGAACGCATTAGCTGCAAAACTTTGAAGATTCCAAAGCTTTATCATGAGAAAACTCCTATTTATGTGAAATTGGTATATGTTAGGATAATTACCGCTGTGCCTTTGGGATAAAGGAAGTACTCTCAGCCAAATTATACAAGGGTGTGGATTAAACCAAGCATTACTTTTCTACTTGGCATTGATCTCTGTAGATTGCAAAACCAAGGTATGACGTAGTATTCTGCAAATAACTTGCCAAAATACGTTCCTAGCTTTTTTTTAATTATACAGAAAATAAGAGGGAGAGGAATCTTAATTCAGTTTTGTAAAAAAGAT
This sequence comes from Hydrophis major, assembly GCA_033807585.1. Classification (NCBI taxonomy): domain Eukaryota; kingdom Metazoa; phylum Chordata; class Lepidosauria; order Squamata; family Elapidae; genus Hydrophis; species Hydrophis major. The sequence goes on along the minus strand of CM066328.1, from coordinate 321,069,387 downwards.
TTACTAGAATTCAATTCAATTGATACTTTAGGACCTTTTAAGCAAGGTTACAGTCAATATGAATTTACATTATGAAATCCTTGAAATAATCAAGAAAAAAAATACAAGTTTAGTTTTAAATCAAGTGTCAATTGCACATGTTATGAATTAGTGATTATGCGAAATGATAAAGTATGGAAGTATAATCTAAAATCTTTGTTCATTAGAATTGAGCATTACAGTTTTAAAGAAACAAGATAGATTTTTGGATGGATTTCCCAGAACGTTAACAGTTATTTGGTAGGCAAAATGTTGGTCCTCTGCACAATTATGTTTACATGGATGTGTTCTATTGAAGTGAGTGAGATGATTTCTGATTACATATAGGGATCAGGATTTGAGAAAAAGCATCTAAGTGATCACAAAGTAGTTTCTGAACCTTGAAATGAAACTTGATGTTTAGATTAGTACAAATCCTGGCCAAGTAAATGAATGTTGCACTTTGATGCAGTAGTTTCCTGATTATGAAAAATGACAGGAAAGGATTAAAATCCTAGTGAGATAGAGATAGTAGTTTTCCAATTCTGGTTAGGGCCAACTTTTCTCCATTCATGGGAGAGTAAATTGTCCTGCTCAGTTGCATGGGTTAACTAATCCAAATTTGATTGGGAGGCTTGGGACACAAGAATGTGAGCATGCTGTTAGTTACCTCAGGTTGGCCTATTCTCCAATGTGAAGCATCTAAATATTATAAATATACTTCCTGCTCTGCAGTTTGATAAGATATTATAAGTGCTGAACAGGTCTATAGATTCATGTATTTAGATTTGTTGTTAACAGGGTTAAGCAGTGCCTGTAGGCCTGTGGGGGTCTGGATAGGGAAAACAGCTGAACCATTTGGTTATCATCTCTAGTTCTGGATGGGTTTGGGTTACCACAGACAGACTCAATGCGCCCTCAGTAGGTTCTTCTAGACTGAAAGAGCAGGTGGCAGTCGTGGCTAGGAGGGCCTTTGCGAAGTTCATGTTATGTACCAGTTGCACCCTTATTTGGATCAGGAGGCCCTGTACACATTCACTAAGGCCATAGTCATCTCTCAATAGTATTATTACAATGTACTCTACATGGGGCTACCCTTGAAGAGTAATTGGAAGATGGTCCAGAATGCATTGGTGTGGACACTTCTGAAGGTCCTAACGTAGCATATACATAATACCGGTGTATGAACTGTATTGGTTACCAGTCTTCTTCCAGGTCCAGTTCAAGGTCTTGATCATTACCTTTAAAGCCCTTTATGGCGTGGGTCCAGAGTATCTGGGGAGCTGTCTCAGCCAAATGGGATTATCCTGCTCTATTTGTTCCAGCAGAAAGGCCTTGTTGCAGAGCCTGTTAATGATTTTCACCCAGCTTGAATCCTGATAGGAGTGCTTTTTGCTGGAGGTGGTTGATGGAGTAAGAGGACCTCACCACTGTGCCGCTCCTTTTCTTGGTTCTAACTTTTATATAACATTTTTAATTCTAATTATTTTTATATGTATCTTTATCATTCTTAAGCCACCTGAATTGGGAAGATGGGCAATGCATACATTTAATTAAATCAATAATTATTATCTATACATCCTAATGATTAAATAAAATAATGATCTGGATTAGTGGAATCTTAACAGAATGGAAATGTGAATAGGCAGTTCTCTATTTTGAGAGTTCTCTTATTCAATGACAATGGTGATTGTGTATCTCAAAAAGCAGATAATGCAGTTTACGATGTATTAATATTTATGGGCATTTTATTCAGTGATATAGCTTCTCTGTTAGCGGTCGGAACAGTGCATAATCAAATGGGCCATCCAGGCTTATAAATAAAGAAAGGGGCAGGGTTCCAGTCTTTGAAATAAAATGGCATCAAAGTGAAATAGAGGTAATATTAGTAAAGGTTTACAAGGGGCAGTGTTGGAAATGTAGTGAACTCTGGGTTAATGTTACCACTGAATCACTATAAAAATCAGGTGGCCAGGCAAAAAACCATAGAGGCCTACCAGATCTCAACCACCACCACCTCTATCCTCTATGTACACTGAGAGCACATGCACCAAGACAAATTCCTTGTGTGTCCAATCACACTTGGCCAATAAAGAATTCTATCTACCCCATGGAATCTAAAACTTTTGTAAGTCTGAATGGATAGGCTAGTGTCAACTTTTCCCCCTTACTTCCTATGGCATCTGATTCTTGGATACTGTCTGCAGTTTTCTTGGCAAGGTTTTTCAGAACTGTTTTGCCATCATCTCTTTCCTAACAGGAAAGACTTCATACCCAAGGCTGGACTCACAGTTTCCCAATTTCTAGCCTGATTTCTTAAGCATTATGCCAAATGTGCTCTGTAAAAATAATTTAAATCAAGTTGCAGGTTTGTAATACAATAGGGGATATTCCTTTACAAACTACTTTTTTTTTTAGAATATCTATGGGTGTACCCAGATTGTCACATAAATCATGAAATAGCTATTCAATATGTACATTTAGGTCTTACAATAATAATGTGATGAGCATTTGATCTCCACAGAGAAGAAATTCTGCCAGATCATATAAGCTGCTTGCAGAAATTCCAGCCTATGAGATACCTTAATAGAGCTTGCTATTGTGCATTAAATGTCTTTGCCTGGACTTTTAGACAGTTGTCTACTCTTTCAGAAGGTGTGGAATCCCATTTAGAACAGAACATTCTTCCCAGTTCTTATGACTAGAAACCATCGCCCACCAGTTTTCGGTCAAATTCAATTTTAGTTTATTTACCTTCCACTCAACTTTGCGTCCAGGAACTGATCCACATGCACAGCTTCTCTTGTATAAGATGGTACTGAGAAATCGAGCTGTGCGTAGCTCCCAAAGGTCCTATTGCCATCAATGATTTCAACTGCTTTCTCTTATTACTTTCTGAGATTGGACTGGGAACAAGGATCCCAGCTCATGAAAACAATCCAAATGGGAGTAGTGATTGGCATTATCAAAAACTGCCAAGAGATTAAGAGGATCAACAGGCCCTCATCTCCCTCTGTTTTTCATGCAGGAGTTCATGAATGCAAAAGAGCAGTGTTATCAGTTAAAGATTTTGGGGAAGGTTGGTTGTTCAGCTTCTAAATCCAAATAATGGAACTTCCAATTGAAGGAATTTTACTTGAGTAGATACGATAAATGCTTTATTTAAGTTTATGCTTTATTCTCTGTGTGGTACTCTGTATGCTTTTTATTTCATCTTTTTTTAAACTGGAATTTTCTCCCATTTTTTTGTCAGTAAGACATGGGAATAGAGATTAATGGGATGGGTTAAATGGGAAATACATCAGATAAAGGCATCTTTAGGTGGAAACAATAGCAACTACACTAAAGTAGGAAGGAGAGTCAGGGAACTTAAACCCAGAGGATTGCAACAGCATTGCAGGACTTCCATGGCCATAAAGATTTATTGATTGCAGAGAAGGTTGGGCAGAAGGAGTAAGAAAGCACATCAACAGTATGTTTCTTAATTCTTGAGACTGTCTTGTTTAGTTCATGCTCACATGTAGTTCCAGTTCAAAGAGATTTTTGAGTGAGCAAGTAATATCCTGATGGATCGTGTTCCCTCCTCCCGCATCTTAATAATTCCACAGATACTGGGCTGATATTGCAGAGAAAAGCCAGGTGTTGACTTGCAAATGCTAAAATGATACTCTCATAAGACTTGCGTTTGGTTGTTTAGCAACTGTTCAAACTTATGATGGACCAAACCCCTCCCCAAAATATTTATTATCCAGATTCAAAGTTCAGATGGCCACCTGCCCCCAGTCATGTGACCACATTTTGGACACTGAGTAACTGGTCCTCATTTAAGGCCCTTTACAGTGTTCCTCAGACAAATGACTTAAGTTTATATTTGTTTATATTTTTACATTTAATTTCCAGCAAAAAAGAAATGCCATTGCAGACAGTGGGCTCACTGTACGATCATGATGATTTGCTGACAACCACTGCAAAAAATTTATAAAATCAGCTCGGTCACATGGATGACCTAAGTTACAGTTGTAAATTGAGGATTATGTTTTCAAGTGGATTGGAGCACTCATAAGTGTAAGATCATGAGAAATATAACAACTAAATGGATGAGAAAAATGCATTGCAAAGGTGGATGGGTATCACTACAACTTCTTATTCCTCTACCGAGGTGGGAGGGAAGGAGTGTCAATTGCCATTAGTTAATGATCAAGTTATGAACTGCTCAGCACTAGTACTAAACTGTTTAAAATTTGGTCTGTTTAAATGCAAGCTTAATAGCACCATGCTGAATTAGTTACTTATCTGGCAAAGGTTTTTTGTTGTTCCTCTGTTCCTTTTATCCCCACAATAATAAAACCACTTTGAGGTCTGAGACATAGTCACCCAGTGAGGCTAAATGTGAGCTTGAATCTCAGCCTTCTGGATACTAATTGATACCTTAACCATTTAAAGTGTTTTGAATTCTTTTCAGTGTGGAAAGAAATGTGCTTCTATCTTCTCTATGGTAGAAGATATTTTTCCCCTCAAATCTTTTTTTTCCCCAAATTAAAATTTTGAAACTTTTTTTCAAAATTAAAGCATACCGTATATACTTGAGTATAAGTCGACTCGAATATAAGCCGAGGCACCTAATTTAACCACAAAAAAACCGGGAAAACTTATTGACTCGAGTATAAGCCGAGGGTGGGAAATGCAGCAGCTACTGGTAAATTTCAAAAATAAAAATAGATACCAATAAAAACTTTCACTAGGACAGTTGAGAATAAGTTTGATGTTCACAATTTCCTCTTTGAAAGAGACCAGTAAATAGGGAACAAGATGATGAAGAAAAAGAAGTGTGTTTTTTCACACTTTTCACACTGCAGTGAACAAAAATGGCATCATAGGAACAGGCTTATTCTCAGCCCAAAGGTTTGTTTCTGATTTCTTCCCTCATTTAAGGGAAATTTGGGAAACGATCTCATTATCATGAAAGATTTAATTGATTCACTAACCCAAAAGATGATGATGATGACAGTGGTAGGCAGGAGTCACTCTCTCCCTTGCAAGAAAAAACCAAGAGCCATTCTTATGATATCTCTCTCTCTCTCTCTCTCTCTCTCTCCCCCCCGAATAAAGTCAAGCCCTTTCCAGCACGTGTGCGCAATCCGCCACCGCCCCTTTGCACCTTGCAAATGCAAAACCCCAGGGTTTTTGCATTTGCAAGGTGCAAAGCGGCGAGGGCGGATCGCGCGCGTGTGCTGGAAAGGGCTTGACTGTATTACGGGGAGAAAGAGAGAGAGGGAGAGATCATAAGAACGGCTCTTGCTTTTTTTCTTGCAAGGGAGAGAGTGACTCCTGCCTCCCACTGTCATCAACATCTTCTTCTTTTGGGTTAGTGAATCAATTAATTTGGCAAATGATCTCACTATCAGAAAACAACGCGAGCTGCCACCACCACCTCCTCCTCCCCCTCCTCCCGAGTGGACTGAAAGCAGCTGGAGCTGAGGAAATGAAGCTGAGTGGAGCGACCTCGGCTCGCGTTGTTTTCTCACCCTAGAGCTCAGAAAACAACGTGAGCTGCCACCACCACCTCCTCCCCCTCCTCCCAAGTGGACTGAAAGCAGCTGGAGCTGAGGAAATGAACCTGAGTGGAGCGACCTCGGTTCACGTTGTTTTCTCAGCCTAGAGCTCAGAAAACAACACGAGCTGCCACCACCACCTCCTCCCCCTCCTCCCCCTTCTCCCAAGTGGACTGAAAGCAGCTGGAGCTGAGGAAATGAAGCTGAGTGGAGCGACCTCGGCTCGCGTTGTTTTCTCAGCCTAGAGCTCAGAAAACAACGCGAGCTGCCACCACCACCTCCTCCCCCTCCTCCCGAGTAGACTGAAAGCAGCTGGAGCTGAGGAAATGAAGCTGAGTGGAGCGACCTCAGCTCGCGTTGTTTTCTCAGCCTAGAGCTCAGAAAACAACGCGAGCTGCCATCACCACCTCCTCCCCCTCCTCCCGAGTGGACTGAAAGCAGCTGGAGCTGAGGAAATGAAGCTGAGTGGAGCCGAAGCAACCTCGGCTTGCGTTGTTTTCTCAGCCTAGAGAAAGGGGAAGGACCAAGGGTGAGTCTCCCCCTCAGTTTCCCCTGAAGGATCTTCCGTCGCTTTTGCCTTCTCCCTACATCTTCCCTCTGTTAAAATCCCCCGCCACACACACACACTTATTTTCGGTCGGATAGATTTCGTGTCTGAGCATTCTCACATGGCGGTGGGTCTTCCCCCCCCCTAAAAACAGTTAAAAAAAGAAAAAACAATATATCCTCAAGCAAGAACTTTTCTGCTTCCGATTACCCCCATGCTTAAAAGTTGCAAAGGAAACACGGAAGCAGGGAAGCGGCTGCCCAGCTTTGGAGCTCCACACCATTTTTTTTTCAGAGGCGAATCTGACTCGAGTATAAGCCAAGGGTTTTTTTTTTCAGCACAAAAAATGTGCTGAAAAACTCGGCTTATACTCGAGTATATACGGTAATCCCATTCACTAGGAATATCTGTAAACAATATATTGTTTTCTTTTTCCATTAAACCACCACCACCTTTCCTGATTTAGGACTTTTTTCTCCTATTTCCTTATATCTATCTATCTATCTATCTATCTATCTATCTATCTATCTATCTATCTATCTTAGTTGACATGATTAAGTGGAACATGGGAAAATAGAAAATATCACAATCATCTTGCTGTCATTTAAACAAGACATTAAATTAATTATGATTGAAAATTTTAAAATGATCTGAATTGTGAACAGATTCCCATAACATAAAAAGTGTGACATTATCAATGAACTATCAATCCCAGCCTTACTTGGTGCTAGATATATCTTCATAAACCTGCCTTCTGACCAAAAGTTTTCCTATGGCTAAGATTTTCTTCAAACCCTTCTTCCTACCCTCATCCCCCAAATCCCTCTTTGTGATGACCCCGGATATGGCACAAAGGCAACACAGTCAGATAATCAATGTCCTGGTTACCTTCTGGGTTGGAGAAAAACTCCCAGGAACAGCCTTTGGCTGCAGAGAATCAAGTCCAAAAGGTCGTCAACAAAAACTAACTATAAGTCCAACCAAGGTAATTAGTCCATCAGGGCATGAGAAGGAATCCCAGACATGAAGGAACGGCAGTAATTCAACACGGGAGGATGCCAGGAACGCAAATAACCAAAGTCAACACAAGATAAAGTCACATTTGTTTCTAGCAGGCACCTCACTCAGCTTGCATCTCTTTTAAACTCTCATTCCCAGGTGTCCTTTCCTCCCCCATGCAACCCACGTTTCTCTCTTCTCCGTTCTTCCCTGCATGCCCTAGGATGAAGAGGGGGTGGGCCTGGGTCTTCCTTGGAACTCCCTCTCCCTTGTTCTACCTCTTCCCTGCTCTGCCCAGCTGGATTTTGCCCTTCCCCAGTTTCCTCCACAGCCAACAGAGCCACACTCCCACTCCCTGTCAGCTGTTTGTCTTCCTCCTTGGATTCAAACTCCAACAGGGGCATGACCAGGCATGGGTTTCTACCGGTTCTGTCCACCTCTATAGAACCGGTAGCTCTGAAGAACAGCAGCCATAGAACCGGTTCTATATCTGCTGATGTTTTTACCCACCCGTCCACCTGGACTCTTACCTGACCTTTTTTTCCTGATTTTTTCAACTTCAGCTGCCGTGCGAGGCACAGAGCTGCAGTTAAAAAAGCAGGAAAAGGGGGCATTTTGAAAGGCTGCTTCTCTGCACGCAGCATGCTGATGACGATTTACAGGCACATGCCGGCAGCGTGCAGGGAAGCACATCGTAAATCACCGAACCTTGTAAATGACCAAACTGGTAGTTAACCCTGTCGGATCCCACCCCTGGGCATGACACTCTTTCTGTTGTCCCCACCCCACCCCCCAGCCATCATCCAATGTTCAGACTGGAAGGAGGTACCCCAGCCTTGTATCTGGAAGAGCATGTGAGCACATACTCTATATGAGAATGAATAAATTCTGCAAAACATTGTGATATGTCTGCCATTGAAGGAAGGAAATGAAATGTCAGTCCCAGACCATTTTCTATTATATATGTGATTCTACAAGATTTTAAAACAAATGAAAAAATGCAATGGCCTTTCCATAAGATAATTAAGTAATTATTAAATGGGTGTGTTGGTTGGTAAATGTATTTGATTCTAATCTCTAATTAAAATTCTGGCTTTAGTTGCTTTTATATTTGATGTAACAGGTCTTACTTCATTATAGCTTGGAGCTCTGCATTCTGTTCCTCTCTGTCTCCCCTCCCTTTATCCAATTTAGTAACCAAAATATTCGACTTCCATAGCTGAAATTTTAAAAAATCAATCCATGTTATTTGTCCATTATACATATTGGGAAATTTGGGAAGGATTTGCAATACGTGCTTTTTCATTAGCTGCCCCTATGCTATGGCCTTATTTCCCCCCTTCCGTTTACAACATGCAGCAACTCTGCTTGCCTTTAGAAAAAACATTAAGACCTGCCTTTCCCCCAGGTGTTTAGGTCCAGCTGAGTAGTCTCTCCAGTTGTTTAATTGTCATGTTTAGTTACATTTTATATATTAGGTAGCTTTTTTAATGCTGTGTGGCTATTTTTTGTTATTGTTGTTTATTGTTTGTTTTTGATGCTGCATTAATATTGAATCCCTTTTTTTCTTTTTCTTTTTTTGCTATTAATCCCTATTCTTGAGCAATGTCTGTGTCAGATTGCTTCATTGTGCAGTGACCCATTCAGGGTCCAGATTTTCTTCTATGGCACTAGTGTGCTTTTAATCATTGCCCACTGTCCTTGCTATTATCGAAACCTGTGATAAAGGCCTGGATCTTGACCTGGTCAAGTTTTCAATTAAATAAAACCTTGATTTCCCCAAATTGCAAATGCATCACACTGTTGTACTCAGATGAATCAGTCTTTGATGAGATTTACCATTAATGCTTGCAAATGATTTGAAGGCCCTCACAGTGTGCATTATTCAAAAACCGTATCCTTGAAAGGGGCGAGGCCAAGGAACAGCATTGGAATTGGGTATAGTTTGCTCAGGATTCCAGTGGAACATCTATTGCAAGGGTCTTCAAATTTGGCAAGTTTAAGACTTGTGGACTTCAACTCGCAGAATTCCTGAGCTAACATGACTGGAGGTGGAATTCTGGGAGTTGAAAGTCCACAAGTCTTAAAGCTATCAAGTTTGAAGACCCCTGATCTATTCTAATACGGATTGGAAAGGCTTTGTGCTAGAATTTAAACATCTGTTGTTTGGAAGGAAAACAGCAGCAGAAACTTGCAAGCAAGATTGTACAAGGATGTTGCTCCAACTCTGTTGTTCTTGTTATCATCATTAACATCTGAAAGAAAAAGAACAAGCTTTTGTAAATATATGTTCATGTTTTGTAACTTCCATAGTCAAGACAATATGCAGGAATGTTTAATATTAGAACAGCAGCATCCTGTGAATAATATATGAAAGATTCTACTATATAATGCAGCCATATACTATGCATTGAACAAATTGTTATTAAGAAATCCCTTGAGTTAGAATATTTCCTTCAGCCAATTTAAATGAGCCCGCCTGCCTGCCTCTCTGTCTGTCTGTCTATCTCTATATATTTATTTATTTATATTTATATATAATCTATTTATTCCAGGAAGAACTAATGTTGAATATTGCAGCTCAGATATGTAGTTCAATACACAGGAATTATGTCTATTGAAATTAAATTATTGTATATGATTTGTTACATTGTTGTTGTTTTGAAATCATTATGTTAAGCAGAATCTGCCCTAGTTAGCCTACTCAGACATTGTATAGCTATAGGCCAGAGGTCTCCAAACTTGACAACTTTGAGACTTGTGGACTTCAACTCCCAGAATTCTCCAGCCAGCATAGACAATGGTCAAAAAAATTATACAGTAATGCACAAATGTCTGAATTGAGGCTTTACATCACATTATATTTAAATTCTTTTCTGGGTGACCCTTCAGCCAAGCAGTTGTTCAGTAGTCACAACCCTACATGATCATTTACTCCTTGATTATTGGCCTCAAAAATGATGAACATTGTTAACAGAAAGACCTGTTCCTGCAATATTGACAATGCCAATCCCATTTCTCCTCTCAGTTTATACTCTGCAGGTAATAGATGAATGAAGAACATCTTGCTATTTTAACTAAAGGGATTGTGGATTCTAGCCTGCCTTAGGCACAAGCTCAGGTGGTAGTCTTTCAGCCCTAGGACGAAGGCAAGGGCAAACCACTTCCGAAAACATTGTCAAAGTTTCCAGGACTTGTCCAGGCAATTACCAGGTTTTTGTGAACTCTGACTTAAGGGCACCCAAAGAAAAATAATTCCCCAAAGCCAGTTTTGGCTGTTAAAAAATGTTTTCTATTTTAGCTAGATTGTGGAGCAAAGTTCTAAAAGATTGAAGATGGCACCTGCTGAGGCTCTGATTTCCTTTATACTTGCCATAAAGTAAAACAAAAATATACGGTGTTTGAATATATGGTGCTTCTGTCTTAAGAGAATTGTTCTGGCAGTGCCTCTCTCTCTTGCTTCTTTGTATTTGTGGATAGAAGGGAGAACTTTGATATAAGGACAGTTTATCCTTACAAAGCACAATCTCTTGCAATAAGATGTGGGGTTTTTTCACCTAACTTGAATTTCCCCATTCTGTGCCACACTTAAATACCAAACTATGATATTTGCACCCATGTGCACCGAAACTATACACACTGCACATATTACAGTAGGTCCCTGATATAGTTTGGGATTAACAGTGTTTCCTGAAATGAGACTGTTGAAGATCCCTCCCTTCTAAACTACAGGTGGATTGACCTGCCAAATCTCTTTGAATTTCTCACTGGAACATCACTAGTTGGAGCTGCATTCAAGAGGTAAACACTTAGAAAAATCAAAGCATAGAAAGCCTCTAAGCACATTCTTATCCTGTGAACTAATTTTCAGTCCCTGAAATGAACTATGCTTATTGTCTTTCCATAAGTGTCTACACCTGGAAACCCCAAACTGTCCAATTTAAGTGGAAAAAAATGTTGCTACTGTTTAAGAAATGGAATTGCAAATACTTACTGATCTATTGCACATTGCCCAGAAATCATCCACTAGATCCCAATCTGTTTTCTGCCCACCCCAGCTCCGGGCTATTCTCAATTCTTGGATTGTGCAGTTTTTCCCAGCTGACTACTGACAAATGTACTGTACTGGCTTGCTCAGATCTTGTTGATTTCAGTTTATCTGTAATAATCATGACATCTGTTGCTTGGCAGAATTTTTTTTTTTTTTTATAAAAGAAAACTTCTGTATCTTGTGGATGGAAATTTAATGCTTTTCCCCCTTGCAACTCATGCTTGTTTCCTCCATGTCCACATACCACATTGTTTTTTGCTTTTGAACCTTTCTCTTTTTCGAGATTTCACCATCAATATGGGATCATTAGAATATATGTACATAGTAAAATATCTATATGTACATTACATAAATTTACGTTACATAAATTTATACATACATAGTAAAATACATGTACATTAATTAATTTACAAGTGTAGCATTTTAGTGGCATAGTAGTTAATACCTAGGTATTAATACCTAGTGTACAGTTTAGCCATTTAGTAATCTTAAGCTTTTAAGTCTTATTATTATACATTTTCTGTTTTCTATTTTAGTTTGTTTTCTATTTTAGTTTGATCTTGTTTTAAATTGTGTAACCCACTTAGACATATTTCTTTTACCTTATGAGTTTGGTAACTCCTTACAAAACTCTAAAAATTGAAAGTAAATATATATCTAAATCTCCATCCCACATAAGAGTAATATCACCACTAGCATTTCTTATATATTTACCTATTAAATTACCAAAGAGAAATTATACATCCTCATCCTTCTTCAATAATGAATAATTTCCTGAAGATCTTCAGATATATACCATTCCTGTCACACAACCAATTTTCAGTTCCATATTTAAACAAAACATTTACTTTCTACATACATCTTTTGAATAGGGTAACTATAACAATATGTTTACGTTGTCAAGTTAAATAAGTCGCACAGCCACTCTATAAGCAAATCACAATAATGAAACTTTTTTTTTCTAGTTCTACCATCTACATCTGCAGCCTTGCTATTTTTCTGCAGTTGTGACATTTATGTTTTCTTCTTCATCAATAGTTTCAATTCCAGTATTCAACATACTTCCATTATAATACAAGTCTCTTAAATAGTCCTGCTGACATTTCCTTATCCGAGTTTTATCCCAAATTATATCATTGAGGTTTTTTTTCATTCTATTCACTGTCCTGGGACTCATTGTTTAGCCCTCTTCACAAATATTCAGAACCATGTTTATTTCTTACAATATCATCCTGTATCTTTTTCTTTTAATCTTAGCCATTTCTTTTTTCTCTTTCACTATTTGCATTTTTTTCTTTTTCTCAGGCTATACATTATCCAATGCATTTCATTATGTTTTGTGTGCATTTTTTTCTAACCCACTAATCATCCTTTTTCACACATCAGATGTGTATAACTCCACATACTTCTGTGGTTGTGGCATCAGCAAGAACTTTTCACCTTTATTCAAATTACAAAAGCAGTGTTACACTATGCTTCTGTATGTGTGTGTGTGAGAGAGAGAGAGACAGACAGACAGACTTGGGGTAGAAATTGTAGTAAATGACACAATGTTGGTGCTGTTTCAATCAATGTTATCCCCCAACTAGACAGGAAGTTGAGTAGTGGCAACTCGATTTCTTTTCTTTGAAGTGTTTAACTGCTTATCCAAGTAGCATCTTGGTCTGAGAAAATTGGCTAGGAGACCCCATATATGTCCTCCAAGGTGATTTCATTTCTCACCTAATTTGAATAGACTCGTTAGGTGATAAGCAGAGAGTCATTAAGGTATCCTTGCTCCAAATCCTTCTCTTAGTTGGGTTATTAAGTGTGAACTTGTAAAATGGACTTGATTTTCCTGAAAGAGTAGCATTAAAAAATGGGGAACAGGTTGGGTCTAAGGTATGCAACTATTGAGGGAAGATGTTCATTTTAGCATAAATGGATTCCTTCACTCCTCTTCAAAACATCTATCTTCTTTGTCCAAAATGGTGAAAATTATGGTCCTCAAAAGAGTGTTCTTTTGCTTTTAAGTGAAGCTGATGATTTTGATACTGAGACGTTGCTTTTCTTCCTCTTGTGTAAAGGCTGCTTGGCTTCAGAGGTGGTATTCAGCAGCTTCTGACCAGTTCTGGACAACTGGTAGCGGAATTTTGAGTAGTTCAGAATACCACCTCTGATTGGCCCTACCCCCACCTTTTTTCTTCCTCCTGAGTCCCAATTGATTGGCTGGGTCTTCTTTTGTTGCCCTGCACAGAAGTTGGAAAGCAGGTTAGTGGGGTGGAGAAAGAATGGGGATTTTACAATACCTTTCCCCTGGAGTGGGGTGGGAATGGAGATTTTGTAGTATCCTTCCCCTGCCACACCCACCAAACCACACCCACAGAACCGGTAGTAAAAAAAATTTGAATCCCATTGCTTCTCCAGTGTAGGGTTCTAAACACACCTTACCTCACAGTACTGTATAAACTACATTATGTTTCTTATGTTTTGGTGTAGAATCTTTAGCAAGGAGAAGCCTCTGTTTTATTGGGGTCTAGGACAACTTGCCAGGGCCATCTCACCCCACCCAACTAGCCACAGGACAACTCTCTGTGGCCAACTAGCTGTGGGATAACCCGCCATGGACAATTCCCTGCAGGATAACTCAACATGATAAAATGTTATCAGCCACTATTCTTCGACATTATTTCCATTGAATAAAATGGAAATAATGTCAAAGAAATAGTGGCTGATAACATTTATCACATTGAGCTCACCTGCAAAGAATTGTCTGTGGCGAGCTGTTCCATGGTGAGTTGGCTACGGTAAGATGGTCATGGCGAATTGAGAAACATGTATGATAGAAAAACTAATATCTAGATTCTGGAACATGTATTGCAAGCTACTCCCATGATGAACTTGTAAGTCTGTGAGCAAGTTCTTTGAGGTGATGCCATGTAATTACATATATATCTTCCAGTATATATCTTAAAATATTTGTGAGGAAATTTCTTATGAGGGTGACTAATACCACTGGCTTAGGTAAGGAAAATGCAGATGGAGAGTTTCCCATGGATGCCTGCCAGTGCACCTGAATAATCTCAACCTAAAAACTCCCATCAGTTGAGAAACAAGGCAACTAATGAACTGATATCACCCACAGTGTTTAATTGAAGGATGTCCATACAGATGTAGGCAAATACCGAACTACTCAATATGGAGCCACCTGAATGTAGATTTGAATGAACGGGAAACTTAATTTAAAATAAATTTGTCTGAGGTTTTGCCTTGCTTTGTTTGCAGAGGTTTTTTTAATCAGTCGTTTCTATTTTTTTAACCCAGGATTTTATGTTATGTTTCATAATACCCATTTAATACCCTAACATACCAGTGTCATATACATTCAGTTACATCTGAGCTGCCTACCTGCTAAAACTGCTAATTGTGCTTGATTAAAAGACCATCATGAACAAGGGCATGATATCTTGAAAGGAGAGAATAAAATATGATAGTCTAAACATTAAAGTATTAAAGGGCAGTGGTGGAATATTCCCATCTGATCTGTTAATTTCTGATCATTGGGTGAAGATAAGAAACCACAGAGCAGGTTAAGATTTGTATATCTAAATCACTATCTCTTTCTGTATTTGTACTTGGACACCATTGCATGATAGCCAAGCTGCTACCCTACAGATATTTTGAATTTCATCTCCCAGGATCTCTTCCCCAATTGGCTGGGGCTGGTAGAATTAAAATCCAAAACAGTATAGGCAGCAGCTGGCCTGACTCTACACTACAGCCATTACAAGAGGCTATGGAATGTGAATCTATATAGAATACCGGTGTCCAACTCACTGTGTCATGTTGCCGTCATGTGACATCCCATGACATTTTTCCCCTTCATGGAGCTGGGAGTGGCCTGCGCGTGACGCATCCAGCCCATGGGCCACCAGTTTGACACCCCTGATATAGAATTAGACTCCAAAGCGGCACTTTCCATTGGTAGAGTACAGATTAAAACTCCAGGCCTTCATGTTCAGGCAACGCTGTTTATTACATTTTCTCTTTGATCTGTTGAATATTGATTAGTGTTAAAGTGTTTAATTATTTGATTGTTTTTATTGTTAGCCTTATTGTATCTTTCCCAACCAGATGCTATCAGAATGTGCTGAACTTTTAACTCATGACTTTAAACTAAGTCATTTCACTTGCTATTGGGTTTTATTTTAGAACTCACCAGTAAGGCCCAGTTTTTAAAAAAAAATCAATTTAGTTTTTAACTAAAGCAAAATGTCAGAGACATGATTATCCAAGTTCTGCTACTCTGCGTTTGTGACCTTTCCAGGACCAAGAGGCCCTTGAGACTGTGGCTCATGGCCTTGTTACTATCTTCTCATTAAACTACTTGCAGTACTTGGGAACATCCTTTAAAAATAACCCAAAAGTAGCAGCTAGCATGAAAGATGGTTGCTTATCTGTGGACAAGTGCCAAGCTGTTTACCATAATAATACCTTCACTGTAGGAGCTGAACGAGTTGCCAACAAAGTTCCAGGCTAAGTTCAGGTTGCTGGTTTTTACCCACACAACTAAGACAGTATTGCTTGGATCTTCACTACCTTTTAAACTATCTGCTTGCCCAAGGGAGTCTTTGTGGGTCGTCATTTCCGGAGAGAGGGAACTGGAGAATGACACTTTCCCAAAGCCCTTCCCTGCCAATATATAGGAAGGCTGTCAAAATAGTATTCTTTGGGGAAGAAAGTTGAGTAGTGAATTTCGATATTTTATTGATTATTGTTTACATAGTTAGCTGTTTACATTAGTGTTTACATAGTTAGATGAATATCTATGGCACGGGTGTCAAACTCGAGGCGTCACATTGCTATCACGTGATGTTTCTTTTTTTCCCTTTGCAGAGCTGGGATGGGCGTGGCCTGCGTGTGACGCCTCCCGCCTGGGCCACCAGTTTGATACCCCTGGTCGATGGAGATTCTCAATCATCCATAGGTTGTGGTTGTCCCAAAGGGGCTTTTTCCAAAAAGCAACTGGACTTTCTTGGGTTCTTTTTTTTTTCCTTTGAAAACATTTCACTTCTCATCCAAGAAGCTTCTTTGGGGAACTGAAGAAGCTTCTTGGATGAGTAGTGAAACGTTTTCAAAAGAAAAAAAAACAAGTCCAAGTTGCCTTTTGGAAGAAGCACTTTTGAGACATACAATTGGCTATTTAGAATCAAGTGAGGCATATTCATGATTGCAAATAAGCAATTGGGAGGGCACTACTTTGGGGGATATTGCTCCTGACAATATGTGGAATTTTTTTTTGTCTCTCATTATTATCTCCACTGCTGAGATAAATGTATCTATTCTTCTCAGGACACCAGTACTATTGAATCTAGTTCTTTGACAGTCCTCAAATCACTACACAATTCAAATCACTACACAATAGTTTTTCTGGGTTTCCTAAACTGACCTTTGGAAATTATTTTGGGACAAAAGATTCTCCATTTTTTCAAAATGTGACTTTAAGGATGCCTCCTTCCTTAGAGATATATAGTTACCAGTTGCACACAAAAAAAGCACCCTGCCTTATTGAAAAGGTTTGTGAGCTTAATAGCCACTAGAATAATAAATGCAAAGGGCTGTTAAATGAGCAATGTACTCTACGTGGCTGGAATTAAAGAGCAAGATGAATGGAGCCAGGATGTCATATGATCAAAGAGAATAGATTGAATTGCTTATACATGTCCTTTAAGATAAAATGAGTACTCCAGTGCAATCTTGAAATGGGTATGTAGAATGAATTCCTACTGGACCAAACAAGAAATGATGAGTGATGAATTCAGCAACAAGGAAAAACAGCTATATTTTTAAGTAATACTAGGTGGGGATTTTCTTGTGCCATTTCCCCAAATCATTTGAGTGGAAATATTGGATTAGCTAACCTGATGTCAGGTCTATTAGATAAACTCTCCAACTGTTCCTGACTGAAGTATGTAGTGATGGGAGCGAAAGCAGATGGTTTTTATTTAAGATTTTGTATAATGTCTCACTCTCAAGTTTTTAAATAAAAGCATTGATTTAACAATAAGGGGATAACAAGCAAAAGTTTCACAGTTTTATCTTTTCACAGGCAGTTTCATCCCAATAGGAAATGCTTTCAGCCAAACACCATCAGCCGGACTACACTTGGTAAGTAGAAGAATTGTACCTCCTTTCTGCAGAAAAAAAATATATATATTAAACTTTACAAAAATAATCTTCAAAGATTACCACTGAACAAAAGCTTTCTTCCACTTTCCTTCAATTACAAAGACTTCCCTCCAGAAAAGCTGTCTGCTTTCCATAATAACAAAACCAAAGAATGAACAATACAATATTCTCTTTCTCTGTAATTCATTTTAATTAGATAAACAGTGATGGCAAATTCTCCATCTTTATTTTAAAACGAAATACAGACTTGTGAAGAATAGGTCAAAAAGGAAAAAAATTAAGCGGCATATTAACTTCATTTTGAGATGAGAAGATAATTTAGTTTTTGCTGATTTATTAACTTAAGCCCAGATGCTTTTGTTGTTGTTAGTGTTTGGAGAAATCATAAGGAGACTGATTAAAAAAGAGAGAAACATTCATTTATTATATGCAACAGATTATTAGGTTGTATTCAAATTTTTAGGTTTCCTTTGTTGGATTTTCTCACTTGAAAAGCAAAGAAAACATGGAAGTTCTTTGAAAATGCTTATCTCCCATTGCATACTATTGCGAAGACTCATTCAAACTTGCAAAAAATACTTTAATTTCTTATGGATTGAACATTTGTAGCAATCTTGAATAATCACAGAAAGAAGTCTTGACTGGAAGTAGTGTGAGAGCTGTCTCCCTGATCTATCAGTTTTTCTGATATTGCCATTTCCTATTTTACAGCCTCTGTCTCCCAAGGCTTGATTTGAGATTTTGAAAAGTAGCAGGTTGAAACTACAACAAGTTTTTGTTTAATAGCTAGTCTTTCAGTATAGATAGGCAGGGTGTAAAAAAGATAGTTGTCGTAAGCATGATACACAAACATACTAGTAGTTTAAAAGTGGGTTGAGCATTAAAGATAAAAAGGAGACTGGAAAAGAAGAAAATTTAAAAATTAATTTTTAAAGAAGTATCTGTCAGTGGTTTAAACCTGGCTTCTCTAGAAGGAAGCTTAATAAAAGAGATATAAGTGGCAAATGGTAAAAAAAAAAAAAAAAAAAAAACCATAACAATCCAGCAGGAAGAAAAAAATGAATTTGTAAATAAACATCGCTATTCCAATTTTTGGCATTGGGGGAGGGGTGTTATGAAAACAAAAGATTGCAGTTGCAGCAGTTTGATCAAAGCCCTACTTGGATATTAAATAATTTAAATTGATTTACAACTTAGAGCACTTTATAAAACATGTTTGATTGTCTTTTCAAGTGGGGCAGCCTTATAAATCTCTAAAATTAATTAATTAAGTCTCCCCTGGATGTTGCCTACCATATAGTATTCCTTTGCAAACCAGAAATTCCATAGATACTATGTGATAGTTCATTTTCTTGTATATCTCTGTTTATACTTGACTTTATCCTTCACATAATTCTTTGTATAAATAAATGATTGTAGCTGAAAATCAGTATATACATGTGCAATGTTTAATTGACTTTCCGGAATCCTGGATTAAAGCATGTTTAGATTTATCAACTGGTACGGGGAGGGTGAAAATGGGATGAAATTGTTCTGTATTGAACTACAGTGGTCCACAAAACTGTATAGCAACAGTTCTCAAACATCAGTGCAGAAATCCATTATGCTATTTATTATTTTTTTCTTTGTAATTGAAGTGGTCTGATTTTTCTTCTAATAGTATGCAAATTAACATCTTTTAAAGTCAAAAGGATGTTTTCTGATTAAAGAAAAACGGATTGAAATAGTTGTGCAGACTGACTAATTTTAGCTGTTGAATTATTTAATCTGCTTTTCAATTCATCTTTTTTCAAAATGAAATTCCTATAAGCTTTGTTACAGCAGCTGTTTGCATTTCATGTATGTATGTTTGTACATTGCAGATTTCAATAAAGTACAGTTTGACACAGTTTTTCCTCTAGGCAGATTATAGATTCTGATGCTCATTAAATCTTTGAAAGACTATAATCAAATAAGGATCACAGTTATCTGAAAACTCAGGAAAGCAGCTGTAGTACCTCTTATAGTAATTTAATGATTCACATTATAGACCAGAGTTTTGTTATTCCTTAACATTTGAATTACCACCACTTTTTTTCTTTTCTGTTTCAAATATAAACAGAACGTTTCAGTATAAATTGATAGTGTTGGTAAGGCTTCTGATTCTGTAAAGAGCTTTCATCCTCATGCTGTCGTTTATGCTTCTCATAATGGTTCAGAATATATCAAGGATCCTTTTTTTTTTAAATCCCACCTTTATTATTTTTATAAATTACTCAAGACAACAAACATACTTAGTATTTCTTCCTCCTTCAACCCTGTGAAGTGGGTAATGTGAGAGAGAATGACAGGTCCAAAGTCATCCAGCCAACTTTTCATAACTAAGGCAGGACTAGAACTCATATTCTCTGGTTTCTGGTCTGATGCCTTAACCACTAGATCAAACTGGTTTTAAATTTACCCTCCAAACTTTTAGAATAGGGGCAATGGCAGAGGCAAGGGACAATCAGTGGTCGGTGTGTTTTTCCACCTTTAAAAGCAGGAGTATTCGAAGCAGAAGAGTATTTAGGAAATGCCACATTCCACAGTATTTTGCATCAGATCTCTTTTTCTCATAACTTGGATCTTTTTTTCACTGCACTGTTCAACATGAAACATAACGTTAATCAATTTAGCTGACTCTCATGTCAAGTTATTTTATTAACTGCAGAAGTTATAATGAGTATGTTCATATGACAAGCTAAGCCATATTGAGAACTAATCATGGTAACCCACTTATCCATCACTTTGGAACCAAATGGCATGGTTATACTGTGGTTTGCTGGTTTATCCACAGTGTAGTTGTTACTCCAAACAGTTCAGTTTGCTGAGCAACAGGAAAACTGCAGACATAGATAACTATTAAGCCTTTCTTTGTCAGGATTATATCCTAAGGCAGGGATGTCAAACTCAAGTCATCACGGCGGTGTCACGCGACGTATCGGGATTTTCCCCCCACTTTGCTAAACCTGGTATGGGCGTGGCCACGTGACACATCTGGCCTGCAGGCTGCGAATTTGATAGCCCTGTCCTAAGGAGTAAAAGACTAGGAGCCTTAGATAAATATAAGCACTTTTAAGTATATTAACTGAGGCCATTTTATACTCTTGAAGCAAAGAGACTTGGAGTGGTCAATAATGACTACTCCCAATAACTGGGTTGCTTTGAGTTCCTTTAAGATCACCTGGTGAGTTATTTACGTGTCGTTCTCACCAGACTGCATGTTGTATAAACACATTCAATAATAAACATAGGTGGAATTACACATTAGTACCTCAGATTGAGTTCAGCCCTTCCTTGCCCCAATAATGTTTTATTCAGTTTAGTAAATGCCTTCAAGAAAGGAGAAGAAACAATTTAATGTTAGCAATTACATCTAGCTCCATCTAGATCTTCAGGCACACTTTTTGCCATCTCCAAATCATAAAAAAAACAAACTTATTTTAGAATATATTCAAAACTTAAAAGATTGCAATTTTTTTTTGTATTTTTAAACTCAATCAGGATAATAAAGGAAAAAAAATAAAAGATGGGAATAGCTGATTTTGAAGTGTTTGAATTTTTTTTATACTGAAGTTAAATATCTTCCCTTGAATTTTCTCCCTTTAATTGCCAAATAATTTACCTTTTCATCACATTATACATGTAGTGATATGCACAGTCTTATGGACTTGTCCATTAGTGGTAAAATTAACACATCAAAATGATACAAAACTCTATATACAGTCCAGAGGTCTACAGGTTGTCCATCCCTGTACTTTGGACAAAATGTATGGAAGATTCAATGTGTGGAGCAAAGCTTCACATGAGATCGAAGATGGAATTCTGCTCAGTATAACTTAAGATAACACATATTCACAATGGCATGCAAACCTGTACATCTCTTTTATATCCTCCAATGCAAGATTGTGTCTGAGATTTGAGGCAGATTTTAATCCATTACAAAGGAGTCCATACTTCTTTCTGAGTACAATGTTGGGCAGGAAAGCACATATTCCTTTAAGAGGAAGCTTTTTGGAGCCACATTTTAATAACCCTTTAACTTAACACAACATCTGGGTGCATTCAAAATATCCCAAGGCATGCTGAAGCTTTAAATCTGTTATTTCCTAAAGCTTACCTCAGCTCATGGTTGTTTGATGGAGCTTTTTGGAGAGCTCATAACTATCATCTTTTTGAAAGAATTATAATGAGAATAGCAGAAATAATTATCGCATTGACTCATCCCAGAGTAACAAGAGTCACTCCTTCCCTTTGGGTTAAATTCACTGCCTCTGCAATGTTGCCGTTCTGCAGATATTTGTATTATTGAAAAAGCAGAGAAGAGGCTCTAAATTTTCTTGTCATGGCGGCTTTGAGATGATGATGTGGTAAATTAGATGATTCTGTGGTCTAGGACTGTTGTAGATGTATTTGTGACAAATCTGTGTGTTTACACCCAGAACCAGTTTTTGTTTAGAAATGAAGGAGTAGTAGTTGTAGCGCAGACATTGTGTAACGTTTTCCTATTGTTTCCAATACAAGAACTAGCTAAGGGTGTTTTAAACAAAATGTTTTTCAAACAACAGTCAAAACAATAAAAAGGGAGAATGGCTGAAAGGAAAACAAGAAATACTAAATCAACCAAACAGACACATATTGTTCTAGTCTAATATCTGGAGAATGAATTGAGTCTTTGAGACTCATCTAAAAGAGGGCAGGATCTGGGTTATTCTGGTCTCTGGGGGGATGCGATATCACCGGGCGGATGCCATGTCAGAAAAGCACATCTCCTGGATCCATCAGATGGCATTCCTTGATAGATGGAATCTGAAGCATGCCGATTCTGTCAAATCAGGGGAAAGATGGTTCCTTAAACAATGGTCTTGTGCCATGAAAGGCTTTATATATTGCAATCATTAAATGATTTGGTGGAAATTAGTTACTGTAAATAGGATGCTACTAATGTTCTTGATCCCATTTACGGGATCTTTTTGAAAGAATTATAATGTGCATATGTTACGTGCATATGTTATCTAAATTAAAATGTTATCTTTTAGTAATTTGTCAATATTAAATAATCTTTTGTAGAACACTAATTTTACAGCTTCATCATATGCCAGAGGAGATGCTAATTCAATCTCTGTCCAGGAAACAGTAAGTGCTTTATCTCTTTATCGCATTGTACAATATATCAATTTTTCAATTGTTAAGCTTGTACACATTAATTAATTCTCCTAAATTGCTTTTAGATATATATTGGCCCAGATCAGTCCAAACCAAGATGATATATTCCTTTACTTATTTTAGGCCATTATACTGTTGATTATTTTGTCAACACAAAGAAGCAACTGTCACTTTTTAAAAACTTTAGCCAAGAGACAAGCACATCCTGTACCTTGTAGTGAACATCTATGGAAGCATACTAATGTTTATTGTTATATCACCAAATAGTTTTTAACATTTTAAAAGAAGATTTATCCGATTATGTTAAATTGTATAATTGTGCTATAAAAATAGTGATCCACATTTCCAAATTGATTGTATTGGCTGATGTCCAAAATGTGCATTCTTAAATGAAAGAAGCATGCTAATGAAAAACTTGTTCCTGAATGGAACAAAAATATTTGACATTTATACATTAGAAATAATGGGATTTTTTTTTATTATTCAGCAGTTCATAAAAAGAGTTCACAGTATTTTTTTCTAAAGGCTGATGCTCTTATTTTATATAAATAATTGAGAATAAGTGTCTAATCATGGATAATGTCTTGTAAGCTCTAATGGGTGGAGACTAAGCTGTGTAGGTTGCCTTATTGAATACTTGTTGGAATAGCTATTCATTTTTGTTTCAAGCTCTTTGTTAGATTTTCTGAGCACTTAATCTTTAAATGAATGCAAGTTTGCAGAGATGTGGTAACTGCATATCTCTGCATAAGGAATAACTCTAATGATTTGTGTACAAGCTGGTCCACTGGAGATCTTACAGTGAGTTTTATAGAGTGAAGGTTGCTTGTTTGTTTTAGTTGCTTCTCAGACAGATGTGACTTACTGGGAGTGAGTTAATAAGGAAATCAACCATATACATTATGGTTTAAGATTGTATCTACCTTTTGAAAAAAAATAAAACTTTAATCAGTGCTTGTTTAAATGGCGCTAAAATACCTGAAGACACTAAGAGATGCAACTATTCAGGAGTATATGTACAATATTTGCAATTGCTTTAAATAATTATAATCAATTTCTGAAGTAACAAGTGTGCTTTGTAAGTAAACTATATATGGTATTACATTAAAAATAAATCATATAATACTTATTTTGTTAAAAATATTTTTTCTGAATTATTTACACTTACGATAGAAGAGAATATATAATGCTCAGAGTTGAATTGTGGAATCCTTGGTGCTCTCTGAGTTTGGTAGCTTGCTTGCTTGTTTAATTACCCACCTAGGTAACTTCATCATCACTGATAACATTACCTAGTCTGGGAATGGAACATCTAGGTGCAAGCAAACAAATAAGCTCATAGAGCACCAAAGATTTATCCATTTAAAGTTAATTAGGATCAATTGTTTATTGTTTTTTACCAATAATTCATGGCATCTTAGATATTGAATGTATTTAAAAATCAGTTCATGTTCTGGTCATTTAGCACAAATGTAGAATGGACACTGAGTCCCTGGTCGTCTCTCTTATTAGAAGGTTGAGGACTAATCAGAAAGTTGAAGAATACCATTTAATAATAAACATTATTATGACTTAGCTGAATAAGAATCCAATGCTTCGAAGCATGCTTTCATTTTGAAATAGAAGAGACTGTAATTGTCTCTCCACTCACTGCTTGGACTGCTTTCCTTCAGCAAGCCAGTGGGCAGCACCAGAAATCAGTACTGGACACATGAGAGAGCAGAAAGAATCCAAAGTGTATTTCAGGAAACTTGACCTGCTCTTTCAGGGGATGATAAATTATTGCCAGGCAGAAATGACAGGTAGGTTCTGCAGTAAGACTACACAGTGCAGAATAGATCCTCTTAAAATAGTAAGAGTATTGGAAGGCCAATAGTGTAAAATAAAAAGATCCATTGTATAGAAAATTATCTATTGTACAGGCACATTCAAAATGAATTGAGGCAGAAATTAATGACACCTCAGCAGTCCATAAATTTCATGATATTCTCTTGCCAGTATGTTCTTCTATAGTGCATTCCATAACAGCCAGCTCACAAATAAAGCAGGTTCTGAAAGGACTGTTAACAATTCTAAGAAACAAAATCTATCAAACTTTATTTGCTTATAAAACTAACAGCTGCTGGAGTTTCAGAGAGGTTTTTTCCCTTTTCATGAAAGCTAATCTTTCTGCCTTTAATGTTCTTAACTCTTTCTAGAATCCCACAACCCCTTTATCTGACTTCTCCTGCTGCGTTCCGTTCCCACCAGCCCTAAAACCTGAGACAGACTGAGTTTTTGCCCAAATCTCACTTGGGTTGCAGCAACTTCTCTATAAGAGGAAATGAATGTTGCCCTGTGGTAGAGTTGTGATAAAGCTGTGGTGGCGTTATCTCTCTTTTAGGTAGTGGCTCTTTATGACTACACAGCACATCGATCAGATGAGTTAACCATCCACTGCAATGACATTATCCAAGTGTTGTACAAAGATAATGATAACTGGTGGTTTGGCAGTCTGGCGAATGGACAGCAAGGCTATTTTCCAGCCAATTATGTGGTTGGAGAAAGTATGTATCATGATTTTGTCTAGTATGTGATACCTGTGGGGGCTTAAATCAAGTATCTGAAATTGCTATACTGTGACTTAATGTAATGTATTGCAATACATGTTACATATCAAAACCAAAGTAGAACTAAATGTATCAATATGAAAATAAAATATATTGATCAAGAAACAAGAATACTCTACAGTGAGCTAGATACTACAACCTTGGTTTATTCATTCTGAGGGTTCATTCTGTGTTCTAATCGAATGTATCCCTATGAGTATTGTCTAAAACCTGAAGACAGCATATGTAATATACTTGTTTAAAAAAGAATCAGAGATCTCAAGCACCTTCAGTAGAGATTCATCTTTTTTCTCCTTCTATAACAGAAAATAATACGACTCAGGGCCCTGTGTGATACTCTGAAAACTACTTACATTGATGTGTAGTTGCTATCCTAAAACCATATTTTTTCTTGTTCTGATTTATGTTAATTATATCAATAGTTTAATTATATAAATATTTTATATGATAAATTTAAGCAATTTTATAGGTATTTTCATTGGTTGCATAATTTATTGTCTTTCTTCATAGTGGGAAGAAACAAAGGCAATGCAGAAAACAGCACAGCAAATGTCTCAGACCACAAAAACTGGCTTCTTAATCTCTACAATATTAGAACATTTTATTTTTAACCAAATGTGAGCAAGCCAGTTGATCACAAGTGCAGACAGCAATCTGTCTCTCTACAGTCTTCAGTCTGTCCATGTCTTCCCTTGCAGAAGCCTTGTATCATTGAGAATTGTGCCCACTGATGTTAGAATTAATTTCCACAGCAGAGGGCACCCTATGCAAAAGTCCACCTATGAAATATCCATTTATAAATTTGTAGTAAGTTTCAGCCATAAACATCAGTTTTTCAAATATCTCATATGGAAAATTTCAACAGAAGGATGCTAATATATAGCTCAAAACCTATAATAAGTCCACAACTAGGAGCATTTTCACCATATTTTGCAGTTTGCCTTTCAAGTATTTCAGTAGTGATCCTTCTGTATAGAGATAGTGAATATTTTGTATATCATCTGTACATATACACAGCCATCCAACATATCTATTGGAGTATCAAATAAATAAGTAGTTGAATTATTGATAAAAGTATATTAAATTACACATTTAAAAATATTCTGAAATAGAAAGTGGAGGAACCAATTTGAAAATGGTATAGTTCAGATAAATAACCGCTTGTATTAAATGAGTTATGGTTCCTTTTCAGCACAATATGAACAACAGCAATCTAAAGTATTAGCAGAAGAATCTACTCTTCCATCCAATGAATTTATAAAAGTAACATCACCAGCTGTGCCTGAGGTAACTATTTGGGAAAAAGGCATGAGCCATACCTCACAAGATGGGATTGTATCTTACATTTCTTGTGGTAACAGGTTAATTACCAAGTGCATGTAGCGTGTTAATTTTAATGTATGGACTTGCTTGGATTCAACCATTCTCCAGGAATACAAGCCCAGAAGTTGTTATGTTCACAAAGTATATTCCATATATGTTGGAAAACCTTCCACATGACAGAAAGGGAAAAGTTGACATTTAACTGACTTTAATTATTATTACAAATTATATGACTTAGTTATTTCATAAACATGCCATAAAAGATAATATGAAGATTTAGAATGTTCATATGATTTGTGTTTCTTCTCTTCCTAATATTTGGCCACAATTCAGACTACTGTGCAGTTACTGTCTTCTCCATTGTGGGTTATAAGGTAGTTATTATGTGCAGCTAAAAGACCAAGGGATCATTTGGGAGTAAAAGTAACGAAATTTTCAATAGTCTTTAGACCAGGGAAAGACATAATCCTGGGTTCTTTTTTTAAATAGATCTGCGGATTTTAATTTAAGAGGTTACTTCTATAAAATCCAAATAGCAATTCATTTTCTCTCCATTATAACTTTTTAAAAATGGCTACGTTGCTTCAGCCATTGTGATTTAACATAGCAGTAACTTTAATATAGCAAACTGAGCATCAGCATACCTTTGAAATTGCCAATTAGCTGGTAAGGATGAATCAAAATAGTTCTACCTATTTAAGTAATATATGATACCCCAACAGATGGAAAGTGGTAGTTTCTGACCTACATCCCTTCTTCTGACTTAGCTTAAAAGGGAATCAGTTATCTGTTTCTTCGACTTGGACTTTGTCTTCCTAAATGACTAGATGGTAACATTGTTGAAGTAGGGTATATTGGATTTCATCCTGCTCAGCTGCATACATTTGTTTCCACTGATTCCAAAATCTGTGGAATGGTAAAATATATATATTCATTTTTAAAAGCTATTTTTAACTACCCTTTTCTGTGCCTATCTCTCTCTCCAGGTACTATAACCAGTTAAAGCACCCAGAATAAAGTGACAATATATAGTCGCACACATAGTCTAAGTACTATAGCAGGATTGTTGTTGTTTTTTCATTCAATTGTGTCCTATTCTCTGCAGTTTTCTTGGCAAGATTTTTCAGGAGTTCCATGGGCTGAGAGAGAGTAATTGACCCAAGATTGGATTTGTGACTAGGACAAGACTAGAATTCACAGTCACAGTCTCCCAGCTGGTGTCTTAACCACTACATCAACGTGCTCTGTAATACTAGTAGTAGTGATTTAATTTTTTTATTCTAACCCCTAGATTATAATATAATGCAGTAGTAGTGGTAATAGTAAATTTATTGATTATGTACTTGTAAGTAAACAAACAAGTAACAGTTAAAAATTAAAACAGATCCTTAATGCTAGACGAAACTAAATTTACTGGAACAGTCTCTTTAAGTAGAAATCTCAGTAATGGAAAAAAAAATCTCAGTAATTAGAAAAAAGATATCTGTCTTGAATTAAATTTTTTTTTGCATTGATTAACAGTCTCAAATGAGCCTCTTCAAAACAATACTAAAGAATTCATGTAGTTGGTAATATCATATATTATTTGAATTCCATACTTTCAATAAAATACAGTGTTTATTGTAGTCAAACTGAATTGTAGATGTGGCTAACTATAAATATAGAAGTAAAATGTTACGGTCACAATCCATGATGCCATCTCATATGTTAGTTTAATGGCATTTTGAAATGTGGAGGAGTTTATGAAACCTGGAGGAATTCATGAAGCAGTTAGAATATCACATGAGAAACTGCTATTTAAGAAAACCACCCAAATACAAAAGTCCCTTGGGTACACCTAAAGGAGCACACTCTGGATTGTAAATAAAGTATAAGACAAGGGTGTTTTGGAAAATTAATATTTTTATATGTAGCGTGGGCAGATGTTTTGCCATTTCTTTCTGGAATCCCTTTAATGTTGCATATGATTAAAAACTTTTGTTCTAACCAGAAGATGGAGTGAATGATCTTATCTGAGAAATGCAAACTAAATGTCAAAAAATATTCATGGCAATTGTGTCTTCTATTATTCTTTTCTTGTCATTATAGGAACCAAGATCTCTTAAGCCCAACATTAGATCCATTGAACTAAACAAATAAACTAATAGAATGAAATAATTTAAAACTATTTTTTTTCTTTTCTAGCTATTCAGAGAGAGCTGTTATTTTAGAGCAGGGGTGTCAAACTCAATTTCATTGACGGCCGCCTCAGGGCTGTGGTTGACCTCAGGGGGGTGGGGGGCCATTGCCGACTGGTTGGGTGTGGCCAATTGAGTGGGCATGGCCAGCTTGATGCCTCTCATTGGGTATGGCCAACTGGGTGGGCGTGGGCAGCTTGATGCCACTCCCCAAATTGCTGCCATGTTTCCTCTTTACACTGGGTAGACCAGGCCGAAGCCACGCTGGACCAATGTTTCCTCTTTGCATTGGGTAGACTGAGCCGACGCAACACGGGCCAGCCCCTTACATTTTTCCAGGATGACTCTGTGGGCTGGATCCAGCCACATTGCGGGCCAAATCCAACCCATGGGCCTTGTGTTTGATACACCTGTTTTAGAGCATTCATTTTCTCACCCAGACTTAGATTAATATTTTTGAGTGTGATTTTTTTTTTCTAAGCACACCTGAACATTTCAAAGGGTTTTAAAGTAGAGGACTGTTTCCTTGTTTTAAACCACATATTGTGAGAATTTCTTGGGTGACAGATCTTACATATAAAGTGAGGTATATTCTCTCCTCATTTAGGAAATCCACGAGTTTGTCATCATGTGTTGACTCTATTTTCTCCCACACTCCCTTCTCTAGTGATTAAAGTTTTCCTCTTGCAGATACTACAAGATACCAGCAAGTTGGGAGACCAAAGATTTATTTCAGTGAATGACACAGACTACCTGACTGAACAGTAAGGCACCAGTGATACAACATAGATTGTTAAATTGCTTGGAAGAAGCTGAAAATCATGTTATCATTGCAGTCATCCATAAATAATGAACTAAATTGGTATAAATTATCTTGAAAGGAGTCCAGAGAATTGCTCAGGAAATATAAAACTGCAATAACTTTTGCGTCACAAATAGTTGTTTGTATTCCAAAGATATTACAATAAGGCACATTGTCTTATGGCACCATGATTGCTAAAAAGCCATGCTTCTGTTTTTTCCTGCCTTTGTAGGCTCCTAATGAATCTAGCTATTTTGTTAAATGTGTTAGGTGGAAAATAGATTATGGCATGTAATTGCAAGAACCAGGCTAATATTTTATATAGGATCAATGTTATGAGTTGAAGCCAAAAGAAAGTGAAACAGGCAGGATAAGATAACCATTTGCTTTATGGAAAAGTATTGGGGAAAGTATGGTAAATGGCACTGACACACATTTCTTATTTTGTACATGTTTTGAATGCTTTCCTAGAGATATTCACTGATGCCCTGTATTCCAAGTTTTTTTCTTTTTATCTATCATGCAATAAAGCTGGGGGGAAAGTGGCCTGCATATCATAATACTCTACAACCAAAGTTAAATTTTCTTATCTGTCAGTAGCCTACTGTGGGGAATTTGGCAAACAATCCAGAACTGCATATGAAAGTCCAATCTGTTTCTATCAGATGTTTTTTCAGAAAGCAGAAACTAAGAACGGGCTTCCGTTTTCTATAAAATTCATTTCAGCTTTAGGCACATGTTTTTCTGCTTTTGCCTTGGTGTGTTCTAGCATCAGAAGATCAATCTTGGTAGTAATGGGTATGAATGGAACTGGTCTGTAATTGGATAAAGGAATCTAGTTAACTATTTGGGACTTTAAATCTCCAATTGCATCTATTATTTTATATTACTTACAGAATTACATGTGGACAAACATCGAAGGTCATGGATACAGAGGAACTAGAATATAAGGCAAATGATCGCCTCTCATTCAATGATGTTGAGGATGAGCCTAAGAAAAACAGGAAGAAAAGAAAGAAAGGGAAGGTGAAAACCACTAATAGAAAGGGAACATCTCATGATGGCTTCCAGCTGAACTATCCAGAAGCATAGAGTCCATCATGTTTGTG
The DNA here is from genome assembly GCA_033807585.1 of Hydrophis major. Lineage (NCBI taxonomy): Eukaryota > Metazoa > Chordata > Lepidosauria > Squamata > Elapidae > Hydrophis > Hydrophis major. The sequence goes on along the minus strand of CM066328.1, from coordinate 321,038,848 downwards.
GCTGTGAGTTTCATGGCTTAGAAGTGTATGTAAAATAATGGAATTATTGCTTATTTTGAATATATATATATATATATTTTCATTCTTAAGTTTTCGCGGGTACTTACATGTATGGTATTCAGCTTTGTTCGAGTATTTTCCCACGTCATTATAGTTGTACTTTTAAAGTTGTAGCAACGTTTCGGCAGAATCTCATCTGCCATCATCAGCCTTCTGTATTGTGTTCGTCTGTGAGGAATGAACACAATCACAGACGAACACAATACAGAAGCCTGACGATGGCAGATGAGATTCTGCTGAAATGTTGCTACAACTTTAAAAGCACAACTACAATGATGTGGGAAAATACGTGAACAAAGCCGAATACCATAGATACATACGTACACACACACACAAATATATATATATATACACACACACGTACATACATACTAACTATAAACCAATTTAGATTTATCATGAAGTGGGGAGGCCAAGGAACCAAGGGGAAAAATATGTTCTGAAAGTTCCAGTGAAACTCAACAGGAGTTAAAATTTTAACAATGATTGGGTTTAGACCAATTTGGATATACCTCGCTATTTGAAGTTAATGAAATATCCAGAATTTTATTAAAGCTCTTCAGGTAACTGAAACAAGGCAGTTCAGTTTTCTAAAAATTGAATAATATCATTATGGATAAAGACATGAGCTTAAAGTTTCTTATAATCTACGAAGAAAAACCAACCAGCTTAATTGTGATAGAAACTTTCTATACTAGAAACTCTTAAAGAATGCAATATTTATATATATTTTTAATGTGAATGAATTTACAAAATTCATTTTATAAATTTGTAATGGCAGTTTTTTTGTGCTTTTAAAGCACCACTGTCCATTTTTTCTACTGTTTAGAAAAATAATTTGACATCTGTATATGAGTGAGATATGTTTTTAGGTAGCACATGTTTATGTTCAGGTGTTACTGTTTTCAAATTAAAAAGCATTAAGTTGTGAATGGTGTATCAGTGATGATTTCCGGTAACTTTATTTATTATTCTCTTGTGTATATATGTTGACTACTAATGCTCACATTATTTATACCATGTTAGGAAATTCTGCCCTCTTCCTTTCTGAAGCAATAAATAACATAAAATTAGAAACTCCTTTTTTAGTAGTCATGGCATTTGATTCCAAAAGAAAAAGAAAAAAAAGAAGTGAGAATAACCAAGTTGACCACTCATGTGCAAAATAACACCCAGATGCACAGCATTAAATTTCAAATTTTATGCAATCATCCCACATATTTAACAGGCATAAATAATGAAAATATTGAATACCTATTTACCTGAAATGTAGACCTGAATTTAAAACAATCCTCATTCCACAAAACAAGCGCAGACACAAATACATATTTAATTTGTTAGTTTTATATGCTGCCCATCTCATAGTTGAAGTTTGTATGTATGTATGCACATTAATTTGCATGAGATTGGTGTCTGAATACACACAGAACAATTTCATGCAATTCCTCATCCTTAATAAATGTGTAACTTAATTGCAAATGAATGGCACATACCTGTAGGTTGTGAATCTGCCTGCCAGAAACTATGCTAAAAACTCTTTATCAGGACTGAACAATATATATTGAATATTACACAAATGTGCATAATTGAATTAAAAATAACTAAATAAAGTGCCTGTGAATTAAGTTTCCCAATAAAAAATAACTGAACCCATCTGGATATACCTGGATATATTATCACACACAAACTATTGTTGCACACAAAAATGCACTGCATACAAATGCATATCTTCTCTCCCTTTCTCCCTGCCACAATGAAGAAAATGAATGAACTAAGGGGAAGGAGTAAGGGATCAAGGAAGGAAGGAAAAGAGGGAGAAACCCTGTGATACAAAGGGTTAAATTTACCAAGGAGATAGCCCTTCTAAACATCAGTTAATATGCTGTCTTACCTTCAGTGTTCATTCTAATTTATTTATTTCATAGCAACTGTCAATTGAGTCTTTCAGGTCACTGCTTATTAGTAACCTCCTACAAGATCAAATATATGTGTATATGTGTGTGTTTTAAAAATTTTAGCATGTTTTAACTGTGTAAGAAGAGAATAGGCCAGTCTATATATAACCTCAGATGAAGAATAATATGCTGTTCTGTTTCATCAGGCTAGGATATAGATGATGAAGAGCCAAAACATCTCTGTTTTGAACAGCAAAACTACTTAAATCAACAGTGGTGTTGGTCCATAATTTTCATGCCAAAGAGAACTGTGAATAATCATCGACAATTTTATCTTTAGATATTTCTAAAGATTGTGAAGAGCAGAGGGGATAAGATAATACATAGTTAGACCTTATGAGTTAAAGATTACAAAGTGGAGTGGTAGCATCTCCTGATCCTAGTTCTGTGGAACAACTATCATAATATTAGGTCAACGATGCCATAAAATATAGCTTGCTAATCCCGTTGACATATTTTCCTTTATATTATCAGCACTTTTGAATGGTTCAGAAGAATTTTCATGATTGTATTTCATTGTCCAGCTTCACCTTATCAAGATAATTAGGGCCATTTCAATCCCAGAGACTGAAACAAAAAACGCAGTTGATCTATATTTACAGTACATTTTTAAACTGAAGATAATGGGAATTAACATTTTTCACAAAAATTTAGAAGAGGAACATTGCCATTATTTGCTTCATCAGTTTATTGGAAGAATGCTTTATTTCTGATTCTTCTGTTTATTTAATATCCTCAGTTTGCCATATATTAGGCAATATATAACATATAACATCATACTGTATATTAGGCATGGCTGAGAAGTAGCCAACGTTTTGGGGCTCGTTTGGATGGCATCGTTAATCTGATATTATGGACATGGAAGATAAAAATAACACTTTCACATAAACACCACAAAGAAGTGGTAGCTGTAATGAAAGGCACAGCTCCTCCTTTTCAGCTTGCAAACTAGGGCTCCAATTATGTACAGTGTTTTGAAGCTGAATGGAGCTGCTTCGCCACACTTTCCAAATTGAGAAAGGACAGGCAAGAACAATATCCTTTAAGGCACTTTTCCAAATAACAATTAAGGAGTGAAATCAGATAAAAGCCCATACATGAAGATTTATGTAGCCGAAAACATACTTTTTAAAATGGCATTGTGGCTACTGTCACTATAACAATTTGGGGGGGGGAGGGGGGGTTTGCAGTCATCTTCCCATCCAACTCATGGAGTTAGAATCCTTTACAGCTTTTCATTTGAGTTCCTACTTGTCTGTCTTTGTTGCTGTATGCAAAGATATTTGTTGAACAAGACAGCATGCAAATCATTCTCAACGCCCAAAGTGGTCACTATTATTATAATAACAGGACTCTTTTCCCTAAATATGAGTAAAGGTTCACAAAAACTCCCTGCCTTATTTTTATGCTTTTTTTCTTAGATACTAGACTAGCAAAAGAAAGAAACCCATCTTTTCAGGTGATGCAACATTTTCAGTATGAAATTTCAATATTTTTCTGTGATACCTGAATAATATGAAGTAATGTATGTTCTGTGAAAAGTTCTAACATAATGGAATACATTTTCCAGAAAAACAGTTTCACTGCATCATTGGTGTGGGAGAGTTTTGTGGATCTATAGGAAGAGGGGGGAAATTATTTCTTTGGAAATAATTCTAATTATCTGCTTTCTTTCCTTTATAAACATCTGTGTGACAAGTGACTGTCTTATGATGTAGAAATGGTCCTTTATTTTGTAAAATTTCAGGTATAGTGTTTTGCCAATTCAACTTGTGCACTATCCTATTACCTCTTTAATATAAGGTTAATTAAAATGTCTGAATAGGAACTCCATTCCTCTAAATCAGTAGTGGGATTCAAAAAAATTTATTACTGCTACTGAGGGCGTAGCTTGCTGGGTGTGGCAGGAGAAGGATAGTGTAAGATCTCCAGTCAGAAATGATATTTGCCAGTTCTCCAAACTACTCAAAATTTCTGCTACCGGTTCTCCAGAACTGATCAGAACCTGCTGAATACCACCTCTGCTCTAAATACTTGTCAGTTCTCTCATTGTAGATATAATCTTAGCCACTACTTATAACTTGTAGACATAATCCTAGCCACTCATTCTCTTCTACAAAATGAGAAATATTTTACCTATGTAGTAAAACAAAATGGCTGACTTATTGAACATTAATTCAATGTACTTACAAGGTTTTATAAAATTAATGTTATTAAATCTGTTCCAGAGCAAATGTATTGCATGATGAAGGTGATCATGTGGTTAAGTTTTAAATCTATGCTCACCTACCTGAGAATTAACTTAATGAAAATGTACTTTGGAGTGCACATTTGTGATATTATTACCAGTGGTGGAATGATGCTGGTGTTGCAACCGGTTCAGTCTTCATGCGGGCACTGCATGCACATGATCAGCAATGCAAAAATCCTTACCTGCTATGTTACTTCGGGGAAGTAACACAGCTGAGGAGTAGCAATCCACTCTTCCCCGCTGACCAGCTGGGATGATAAAGGTCAGTGGAGCGCAGGGACAGGTGAGTGGGCCCACCTGATTGTCAGAGCAAACTGGTTCACTCCCAGCTGATCTTCAGAGCTAGGGGTTCGCCCTAACTGGTCCAAACTGGCAGAATCCCACCCCTGATTATTACCAAATGATAATATTTTAGATTGAAAGAATAATGGCTAAATATAGCATTTCCCAGAAGGTGGAACTTAATTTCAGTTTCAGTGGGGTGAAATGAAATTCAATGTTTGTGCAATGAGTTACAATATTCTAAATGACAAGCTCCACTAGATCTTACTGGAGCAGAAAGAGTTAAATAGAATTATGTTTAAAAACTCTGTATTAGGACAAGAGGATTAAGTAAAACAGCTTGGATATGGGATTCCCTATTTAACTGCTAACTGCTAATCTTAATTTATGTCCCACTTTTCCAAAATAGAGCATCACTGTGATACATAAAATCTATCCATTTTCCATAAGAAATCATGAGTCCATCATGTATAGATGAGCTTGCACACTAAAAATAGCATGCCAGGGAGTAGAAGATATATTTGCTCTTGCATTCTCTCACAACTATCATCTTGCATTTGAGTTTTGCCTTCGAGCCTCTTAAGGAACAGGCATCACAAATGCAGAGTAGCTGTAGCATCGTTTAATTCAAAAGGGAGATGGAACTCCATCAAATAAGGATTAATGGGAACAGAGAGGAAAATGATAATTGAGGTCTCTGTTGACTAGGTAATGAAGTCTGCTGGAAGGACCCAATTGTCTGTGGAAGAATTGAATGTCAGGATCATTTAGGGCTAACAACAGTCCAATACGAGCAAAAGCAGACAACTATGAAAAATAGCTGGCATGGTAGCCATTTTGTATAGATCAGGGCTACAAACTTGATAATGAGGCCCCACATTCACTACATCATTCTGCTCTAATTATTAAAGTGAATGAGGAATACTTAATCTGGGTAGAAGAGTAACCCCCCTCCACAGCTCTTTATTTTGTGAACTCAAATAAAGTATCCTTTAAAGGAACATTTTCTAGCATGTATAGAATTGTTACTGTAACTTGCATTAGGAAGGACCATTTATTAAAGTTCTATTAAAATAAGCTGTTTGTTGTAGGAAAGGAATTGTTCAAAATGGTTTTTGAGTATGCAAAAAAAAAATTTTTTTTCAAAATGCTAGTCCTTATTTGACTAATAAGCTTGATTTTGCTATTGATAAATTATATAGTATGCTTTTTTTTTAAAAAAAAAAAAACCCTTAAAATCAATATTGTTGACAGAAAAATTAAATTTGGAGATTAGAGTATAATATTGACAAATATGCTTGTCTTTCAAGTGCTGGTAGCTATAGGGTCTCGCTGCAAATTGTTGTGCCATGAGCTTTGTGTACATATGACATTTCGTTACATGTAGAAAAGAAGCAGAGCTTGTGATGCCACACTAAAAACACTGTTTTTGTAAGTCTGACTTCCTTTGCCCACCTCCTGGCTGCTTCTGGTCTGAAATATATTTCAGAAATAAAGCTTCAAAAAATAGTAGTCACTGCTGAAAAGCAAAGAAATAATTAGCTCAGCTCTCATTTATAGTATCTTTAAGAAAATTTAGAAATGTGCTGAATTAACTTCGCTGTTTTTAATCTTCAGCAGCAGCCTACACTAGAAGAGGTTCACAACCCCTGAGAGCAGATCCTATTGGCCTAGACTACATGGACTCATCTAAAAGTCTTCACCCCCGTTTATCCAAGATTAGAATACCATGTACCAAAATACATTTTAACCCTGCCACTACAACCTGCCCCAATGAAGTGGGCTGAGAGAGAGAGAATGACTGGTTAAAAGTCACCCATGGAAATGCCATATATGAGGGTGAACTAGCATCTGAACTAGTCTAATACTTCAGTGATGAAACCACATTGGTGTAAAAATGAATCCATTTTGGGGGGTGGGGGCAGAGAGAAAGATTCATGCTATCACCAGATAGCTCTTGGAGATTCAAGTCTGTGAAAAGGATATGTTATAAACTGATTTCCTTGTTTTAAATGCAGGTAAAGTTGCTTATATTATTTAAAATAAATTAGATGACAACAGATATACATGGGGACAGTAAGGAAGAGCACATTGTCTAGCACAAGAGAGAAGGCTGTCTTCCCATAGCAGCTTTTCCTGTCGAAAAGCTACTGCAATAACATTTTTTTTCTGATCTGCTTTCTATCAGAAGTTGATCACAGCTCCCATTATCCCCAGCCATTATGCCCAGTGGTTATATTGGTTAAGAATGAATAATTATTTGACACCTCCAGAAAACAGTAGTCTACTGTGTATCTGATTGCCCCAAAGCAACAAGAAAGGGAGGGAAATTCAAAGTTCCATTCAGGTCTCATTGAATTCTTACTGTACAAGACAAATTCAAGCTCATTATTTTGGAGCAAGTATTAGGACAATAACATCCTGACAGGATTTGTTCTGCTGATTTCTCCCCCCCCCCCTTCTTCCCAAAGTTTTTATCCAACAGGAATGGATGATTATATTCTGTATGTCTTTAAGAATTAAAAAAGGAACACATCCTGAGACATCTTTTTTCAGAGAAACATTGATGGCCGTGTTAGGCCATCTAAAGTTATCTTACTGTTTAGAGGGCAGCTGTAGTAAGGTCTTTCTAACAGTGGATTTCTGCTTTTTACTTGAGCAGAAACAAGAATTTATGTTCTGCTTTTTACTTCAGACAAATATAATTTATGTTCTGTGATTACACTCCTGACTTAGAAATGTCTGTGGCCTAAAAACCCCTCACTGTTTTATAAAAAGGGATCACCATTCTTTGGGTGCCTGTTTGAGCACAGATACTTCATTTAATTGCTTGCTTGTCTGTCTCTGTTTATTAAATTTATATGTTGCTGCCAATCTCAGTCTGCAATGCAACTCTGAGTGGCTTACAATTAAAATCATAAATATAAACATATCAATAACATTAGATACAAAACTAAAAACCAAAGATGAGATTGGTACATTGATATATTAAAATGACCCTTGCGAGATATCCAGCTAAAATATTGCTTTGCATCCAGTAAACTGAGTAGTTGACCAATTCCTTTTAATTCCTTTAATATCAGCCTTTCTTTTTAACCCTGCAGATGCTTCAAAAATTTCAACAGAACAATTATTCTTCATCAACCAAGATATATATATACATGTATGGGTAGAAAAGGCTAAATTTTTAGTTACACTTCTATAGTTACATAGGCTGAGAGCACAGAAAACTAACTGCAGCAGCTGTAAATTTTCTGAGGATTTATCTAACCACAACTATATTGAAACGGGGAAATGGGGCTATATTAAACTGTGCGAGATGCTGCTGGAACCTAGCCATTTTTGCAATATCCTGTAATTAATTTATTATGACAGGTCTGGCAAACTGAAACTCCCAATTCACTTGCGACAGACTTGCTACAGTAGAGATGTTTTAAACTCTGCTGTCCCCTAAAAGGCAGGTATCAAGAGAGGCTGAGACAAGAAGAATCAAAACTACCAGGCAAGATTGGGCTGCTGTTCAGAAGTGGAATTAAAAAGATCCTGAATTCCCAGGATTACTCACTCCGTTTTGCCCCCTTTGCACTGACATGGGACAGAACCTGCCCTGTTCCTCCAAAGTCATGGAAAAAGTGGAATGACGACTACGAAACTTTTGACCATCTCCCTTAACCTCTATGCACACTTAGAAAATAACACTCATTTTCACTCGTCCATTAGGGCGCCTTGGAAGTTCAGATAATTAGAAACTTTTTTTTTTTTACAAAGCATGATACAATTGAAAAGACATAAAATGACCCTGGGGGTAGGGATACTGCATTAATAAACATACATTTGGTCAGTGTTAAAATACCTATTTTCTTCATAGTGTCAATTCAGTGCCATAATTATAGGGCACAATATTTGTTTTCATGTACTTATTTCATGATCAGTTCCTGTCAACTGCTTTTATATCTCTAGAGAATTTTAATAGCAACTTGTTTCTAAGCCACAGAGTTAGGAGCCTTAATTTTAATTTGGAAATTATTGTTCTTGTAATAAGCTACTGTAAATGTTCATTTGTGCCTGCAATGATTATGAATGACATCAGGCTCTAAACACGAATTCTATAGCTGAGTTACAATAGCACACAAAAGCCTTTAATAGGCTTTTAAAAAACCAAGAAGGGGAGCATGGAGTTAATCCTCATTATAGTTTAAAAATATGACATAATGAAAAAGTGTACTATTGAAATGTATATATAATTAAGATCCAATAGTCACAAGTGTGCCCTGGGCATCAGAAAAATCCCATCCAACTGTCCATTGTTAGCAAGCACATGCTGAGTAATCCTTCCTGCTCATTGGCAGGATTTAACTGATGGGCACTCGGTCCATATATAATTCTCTCACCCTTCTGCACAATCTCTCTCCTGCATGAAAAAATGTAGAAGATACCTAGGCTTTGATATCTGTACCCTAAAAGCTTGCTATTCCATAACCAGAGAAGGATTTGATTGTTACACTTGTACTCATATAGAGCCTCACTCATTCTAGCCAAACCCCAAAAATTTGGACTGAAATTTTATATTTCAAACCCTCCTCCTCCAAATTATTGGAGACGTTCTTGATATGTTTGTGCAGGGAAAAAATAGTTATATTAACTTCTCACCCCATGTTGCCATATTCACCTCAGAGGCAATGACAATGCTCAGTATAATACTGTTTTTAAACCAAAAGAATTAACTTCAAATCCTTTCAATCCTGCTTTTTTCCCCTTCATTTGCTGGAAAGTAACCTAGCTGAAATTTCTCAGTAATTTGATCAGGGGAAGGGGAGTTCTCTCTGGACTTGTGGAGAGCTTGAGGAAGCAGGAGAAAATATTTGGCATAATTCCTCCACGCTCAATCATACTTACCATCATTGACAAGAGTATTTTTGATTGCATAATGAGCACCAAACAAGTTTCAGATTTTATTGATTTTTCTGGACTCATTTCAATTTGACATTCAGCCAAGGGATGATACTGCAATTTCTTTGAATATTTTCATGGATCACTTAAACCAGAAATTGATGGAGTGAATAAGTAAAAAATAATAACGCTATTATTTTTCTTCAACATTTTGAAAACTTTCAGTACTATCTAGTATCCTTATAGACTTATCTGGTGAGATTGGACTTTGGCAGCTGTATTTCACAAGGGTTGTGGTCCTACTTGTCAGTTTGCATCCAGAAGATGGAGCTGGGAAACTACTATTTGACTACTGAGCTACTGATCTCTGGCCCCCCTATAGTATTCCATTTTGTCCCTGTGTTGCTCTCCATCTGAAATTGCTTAGGAAAGTCAGAACATGCAAGCTTAAGTGGTGAAAAATGTGCCAGAAAAAAAATCATGACACGAACTTTAATCTGGCTTCACCACAATATAAATCCTTCAAGTATTGTGGCTCAACCATTTCTCCCATTTGTTGTGTATGCTAGACTCGTCACAATTCCTTCTCTCCCAGCCCTGCATACGTTTTCAAGCCTAGATGAAGGTGATTGGGCATTGGCTTGAAAGTACTTCTGAGGAACTGGAGAATGTCGATGATGGGAGAGCAGAAATATTTTTTATCTTTATGGAACAGGTGGCCAACACTAGGAAGATCCCAACTGTCTATCCTTGACTGCATTTTCAGTCTATGTGTGCAAGGAACAGGAATTATGATTTGAATTGAATAGGATTTTATTTATTTACAAGTAGTCTTTTATTTATTTACAAGTAGTCTTTGACTTACGATCACAACTGAGCCCAAAATTTCTCTTGCTTAAGTGAGACAGTTTGTGAGTTTTGCCCCATTTTATGACTTTTCTTGCCACAATTGTTAAGTGAATCACTGCAGTTGTTAAAGTAAATCCCATGGTTGTAAAGCAAATCTGACTTCCCCATTGACCTTGCTTGTCAGAAAGGCGCAAAAGAGGATCGCGTGACTCCAGGATGCTGAAACCGTCATAAAGATGAATCAATTGCCAAGTGTCTCAATTTTGATCACATGACCCTGGGGATGCTACAACAGTCGTAAATGTTGCAAAAAAGGTCCTAAGTCACTTTTTTCAGTGTGGTTGTAACTGAACGGTCACTAAATGAACTGTTGTAAGTGGAGGACTACCTGGGTTAAAAATATCTTCTCAAACATGAAAAATGTAAATCCTCAGATAGATCTTTACACAGAGGAACCATTCACAAATTACATGTCGGCAGAGGTAGTATTCAGCAGGTTCTGACCAGTTCTGGAGAACCGGTAACGGAAATTTTGAGTAGTTTGGAGAACTGGCAAATACCACCTCTGACTGGCCCCGCCCAATCTATTCTTTGCCTCCCAAGTCCCAACTGATCAGCTGAGTCTTCTTTTGTTGCCCTTCACAGGAAAACAGAGCTGGAAAGCAGGTTAGTGGGGTGGAGAGGGAATGGGGATTTTGCAGTAACCTTCCCCTGTCACACCCACCAAGCCAAACCCACAGAACTAGGAGTAAAAAATGTTGAATCCCACCACTGCCTGTGGGGGACTCTGTTCTTGCTATGGCCATTCATGTTTCACATAGGGCAAGTGGAAGCGGGCCCCACCTGATAGTCACCCTGCATAATTCAGAATTTTGAAAGCAATTTTAAATACTGGCCTCTACTTGCTCCTGTTCTGATTCATCTTTAGAAACTTTGCAGCTTGGATGAATGGTTTATTTGGTTGTTTTTGAAGCCTGTTGCTTACCTCAGTGATTGTCTTCTCATAATACGTTGTATTCTTTTGGGTCCTCTTTGCTTTTAAGGCCGGGATGGAGTGTGGCCAGAACAGCTGAAAGCCTCGGAGTCTTTGTTCTTTTGGAAAGAGGAAGGGTTATTTTCCCCTCAGGCATTATTGTATTCTTAAATGAAGATGTAATTATGATCAAGAGATAAGACATACGAGTTGGAGGTACTGGCATGAAGAAAAAGAAACAGCCCCACTTTCACAACTTCCATGAAATTAGCTAGTTTGAATATTGTATCAGCTGGAGATAAATGAGGAAAAATACTTCCCGATGTAAACTATAGCCTGCTCTTTGTATTAATCATTAAAATAGCAATAAAAAACTCCTGATTTTATTTTTCTCTTATGGTTCCCACTCTCTAGCAGAGGATAAGAAGCAGTCACAATCTTGCAGGTACATCCATTAGCATACTACAGTTAAAACTACAACCCCATGCAAAGATTCCCAGAAATAATTTTTTTAAAAAAAAAAAACAAATTTTATGAATTTTACAGAGAACACAATAAAACATAAACAAAACTAAAAGATCTTTTCTGAAGGTTGTCTGATCCCGGGTTGAAACTCTTCACACAGACACAAATTCAAACATCATATTCATTTTATATATCCTTCCATATCTTATTATCATTTTCTTTTTTATATATATATATAAACCATCTTTATCAATTTTATATAAACAATGCACAAGGCATAACAGCTTATAAGTTCTTTTCTAAGAAAAAATAACAGAAGAAGAAAACCAATAGAACATAACAATTCCAAATTATAGTATCAATACTTTGTCTATTTAACTTCATATCTTATCCCTACTTCTCCTTTTCATCCGAATTATTTCTTATTAATTAAAATTTTTTTTTGCCTTTTTTCAATATACAACATCCAAAAAAAAAAAAACATAACAAAACCTTTATATATCCTTTCATATCTTATTACCATTTTCAATAATATTCTTTGTCTGTTCTATTTCCAACTATCTATTCATCTTTTTTCTTTTATTATACTTCTCCTATACACCAATTGGAGTAATGTCTATAACTCATTACCCTAACTTAAAAGTACTTCATATAACAATTTTTCTTGGGATTCTGTTTAATAGATTCTAAAATTACACAATGAATTTTATACTCTAAATACACATATAAAAAACACAATCTTATGTACCCTCCAGAATCCCTCTTTTATCCTAAATTAAATTCACCCATTGTCTCTGAATAAACTTTTTTTCTTTAGATCTTGCTTCCCCCCATTGAGGCTTCTCCTCCCCCCCTTTCTCTCTTGCTTATTCTTCTCCTTGCCCTTTGTCTTTCCTCCTCCCTTTTCTTACTCCCTTTCCTTTGCTTTCTAACCTTGCCTCCACCTTTCCGCTCATTTTTCTCTTCTTTGGTTGTTTTTATAATTCTTAAAATCCCCTTTTTCTTATCCTTTTTCTCCTCCTCCCCGGAAAAAACCCATTGTTCATCAAAGATGGCTTCTTCTTCCTCTTCTTCTTTGTCCCAGTCCTTCTGCTGCGTAGTCAACTTTTCATAAGTACATAACGCCATTTCTAAGAATTGAAACAAACTGCCCAAAGTATCTTCTTTTTTATATTTTTGATATTCAGTCTTTAGTTCATCCACAAGCGATGCCATTATGAAAAAAGAAACTTTTCCCAAAACAACCACAAATATTTTTAATCAAAAATAATTAAAAAAAAAAAAAGTTCCAAAAATTAATACTTTTCTTCCTTCTTCTCTTTCTCTTTCTGGGGTTAATGTTTAATCAAAGAGGTCCAATTACCATATACCTTTCTTTGGGATTCTAGGCAATCTCCTCCTTTTTCAGCTTCTGCTCCAATTTTTTTTTCCTCTCCCTTCCCACTTGCAATATCAATTTTAAATAATCAGAAATCCATACCTCCAACAAGCGTTTTCCAATTTCTTAAGTTTTTCAATGTCCAAAAACCCTTTTGTCCCTTAGCTTCAACTCTCAAAACAATTCACTTTCAATGTCCAATATGTCCAAACATATCTGCTGTTTCCATGGGGTGGGAGAGTGAAGAAAAAAAAAGTTCCCTTTAACAGCTTCTCCGCTGCTTTCGATCTTCTTAGGGATACAATGTATCCTCCAGCAATTCAAACAGCTCAGTTCCAACAAATTTGAAAGATGTTACTTGACCCGGCTCAGACAGCACTTTCACTCTTCTTACTTCCTCCAGCTCAATCTTACCCGGTTGCTGGCTTCTTCGTGGCGGCCATTGCTGACCGCCGCTCCACCGCCTTGGGAAAAAGGGGTTTTCCCAGAGGAGGAGGGGGTCTGCGACACCCCCAACCCCCTGTCCGACTCCCCTCTCTCTTCAGCTGTCCCTACAGGGCAGCCATATCCCCCTGACCCATCTGGATCGGGGGTACCTCGGCGGCTAGCACAGCAGGAATCGCGAGCTGTCGTGAATTCCTGCTGCTCCGAAGCCACGCGAAACCGGAAACCCCCAGAAATAAATGTTTATGACTGTAGGGAGACTACTTCTGAATAACTATGCATAGGGATATACTATTTTACCAGTAGTCCTTGAGTTACAACTATTCATTTAATTACTTTTTGAAGTTACAATGGTGCTGAAAACAGTGACTTAGGACAGGTGCTTGCATTGCAGTATCCCTGAAGTCATGTGATCAAAAATTAGGATGTTTGGCAATCGGCATATAATAATAATAATAGTAATAATAATAATTCAGACTGAGAGGCACTTGGCCCACAACACACCTGACATAACAATAGTGGAAAAGAAAAGGTTTTGGGTCATTGACATTGCAATACCTGCTGATGCACAAATTGAAGACGCGCAGCAAGAAAAAAATCACAAAGTATCAGGACTTACAAATTGAAGTTGAGCGACTTTGGAAAAAGAAATCGTGTGTTATTCCAATTGTAACTAGAGCCCTTGGAGCAATACCTAAAGGGCTATCTCACTCTTTGGAAAGACCGCATTTATAAGACTTGAATACCCTGATTCTACAAAAATCCACCCTACTTGGAAAAGCTTATATCCTCTGACACTACCTTAACAGTTCCTAAGTCCTTGGACTATTGAGCTACCAACCAGCCTCAAAAGCTGTGAATCTTACTAAAGATTAAATAAGAATAATAGGAATAATGATGATGATGATGATAATAATATCCAGCATAGTTATCTCTTTTGCTGTGTATACTGTCATTTTTGTGTATAATAATATAATTAATAATAGAAGAGAAAGAACTGGAGAAGATAATAAAATACAAAGAACTACAAATAGAAATAGAACAACTATGGGAAAGGCAAGCCAGGGTAGTACCAATAGTAATAGACACCTTGGGTATAGTCCCAAAACAATTGGAGCACCACTTGAACACCATAGGCATTGACAAATTTGCCATCAGTCAATTGCAGAAGGCAGCTTTACTTGGAACAGCTTCCATCCTTCCAGCGGCGATATCTGTAACACCATCCAGCATCCAGATTTGCCTATCCGAGGTCCTTGGTCAGGACTCGATAGGTAGACAAAAATCCCAAACTTAGTCTGAACATCTGGCTGACTGTGCGATTAATCATCATCACCATCATCATCATCTTTATTGTCAGTGTGTGTGTGTGTGTACACACACACACAAATACATCAAAATTGATTTTGCTCCTGCTGGTGTTATCCATAACAAAAATAAATACAACATAAATAATATAGAAAACGGTCCTTATACAAGATATTAGGGAGAAGCCTGTCATATGTTTCCATGTACGCATGGAGTGATTGTAGCTGTATTTACGAGTCTGACAGCCCATGGATAAAAGCTGTTTCTAAACCTGTTTGTCTGACTTGCTATACTTCTGTGTCTTCTGCCCGATGGTCAAAATGAGAAAAAGCAGTGACTAGGAGGTGAATCATCCCTAAGTATCTTTCCTTACTCTGCTGAAACAATAAGACCTGGCAATGTCATCCAGTGGTATTAGGGGGCAACCAATAGTTTCTTGTGATGAATGTATCACTCTCTGTAGTGCCTTCCTGTTCACAGCTGTTGAACCAGCATACCATATTGTTATACGGTATGTAAGGATTCTTTCTTTCATGGACCGATAGAAAGAGTCATCAGCCGTTGTTCCACCTGATTTTTCC
Source organism: Hydrophis major (assembly GCA_033807585.1). Taxonomy (NCBI): domain Eukaryota; kingdom Metazoa; phylum Chordata; class Lepidosauria; order Squamata; family Elapidae; genus Hydrophis; species Hydrophis major. The sequence goes on along the minus strand of CM066328.1, from coordinate 321,023,412 downwards.
GCAGGACTCTAAGGAAATGAAGTCTCTGTTGAGCCTTCCTAACCACCAGTGTTGTATTTCCAGGTGAGGTCTTGACTTATAAACACTCCCAAGAATTTAAAAGAGGAAACCCTCTCCACAGAGCGTCCTTGATATACAGTGGGACAAGTTCCTTTCTGATGTACCTGTATTACATCTATTGTAGAATCCTGCCATAATGAAATCACCGTTTACAACCTTTTCAGTGAGTTTCCAAAAGGCGAAGTCAATAGGGGAAACTGGATTTGCTTAATGACCATGTGACTTGCTTAATGACTGTGATTTTTAAAAGGTCATTACATTGGGCATAATTCATTTAACGATTGCATCACTTAGCGATGGAGGTTTCAATCCCAATTGCAATCATAAGTTGAAAACTAGTTGTGTAAATTAATGTTACAATCGTTTACATTCTTGGTTTTCCTAGGATGTCCCTGCTGTTTGTGCTCTATACTGATTATCAAAACATGGGATATCATTTTTAAAAACAATAACTTACCATTGCTGTTGCCACATTCATTCTTATGCCTCAAGGTGCATGATAAATTTTGCCTTATCAATGTTTTTTTATTAGTTTACCACCATTATTTAATAATGCTGAAGAAATACCATCTGGACTGCAGGATTTGTTTGTCTTCCATTCATCATTTGTCTCTTGTCATCTCTGCTTGCTTCAGTTCTTTAGACTTTCCTTTTAAAAAGTGAGATCAAGCCCAGGCATTTACTTGGGCAATGAAGACATGCCCAGTTCACTTTTGCAATAAGCTCATTTAGTTCTCATACCATCAAGTGGTGCCTCTTTAAGGTTTCTTAATTCCAGTGTATTTAAATATTATTTTGTATTATTTGTGATCTCAATACTACAAAGGCCCCCTTAGGGTTATCAAATATCTGGCAAAAAGAGGACATATCCTTATTTCTGTCCTCATATCTTTGATCTCAAAATCAAATATTTTTCAGTGTCTTGTTTTTGTTTATTATTTTGGACCATTTTCAGAATAGTAGTCATTCAGACTTTGGCGTAATGGTATTTATGACTTTGTAAATTGTCTGCTTTCTTTCCCTTGTCTGTGAACACACTTGACCGCCTAGATTCACATTATTTAATTTATTTCTACTCAACGCATCCCCTTCAAATCTATGGTCCCTATATAGTCTCATAGATCATGTGAGTCATCATGTATTTCTATGGTGAAAGTTGAAAAAGTTGTCATTGTTAATTCTATTTTATTATTAGCTATATTCCTAAAGTTAAAGATTGGCTGAAAAAATATTGCAGTTGAAAAACCAGTCTTTCTGAAGCTGGAAAAAGTAATATCATATACATGTAGACCTAAGTACTTTTTTTTTCAGTTTTCTATTGTAAAACCTCTTTTTGCTATTTGCAAAATTGTGTGTGTCTTCCTTTGCCTGTTCAGGTATCAGGAATACCCTGTCAAAATACTTAAAAATATTTTATTGCCTGTTTGCATTTCATACATGCAAGTGATTCAGAAGTGGTATTCAACAGGTTCTGACCAGTTCTGGAGAACCGGTAGCGGAGAACCAGCAAATACCACCTCTGACTGGAGATTTTACAGTATCTTTCCCCTGCCACGCCCACCAAGCCACGCCTACAGAACCAGTAGTAAAACAAATTTGAATCCCACCACCGAAATGATTGTTTGACAATATCATACAGATTTTAATTTTTAGAAGGAATCCTTTTCTCTAATAGTTTTCTTAACATGGTAAATTTTGGGTTTGACAAGTACCTTTTTGACCTGTAACATTTATTCTAGCAGTATTTTTATTACAGTACCATGCTCTTGAAGAGTTCATGAGCATTCAGGGAAAATAGGATTATTTTCACTTTTCCATATAGTTTCCTCTTCACTGGTTTTGTTTCGTTTTGTTTTTAAATTCTCTACCAGAAATCAAATATGAATTTGTTAGACTTTAACAATTTTCCATATATCCGATAAACATGATTGTAACTGATTACCAATCAAATAAATAACTTTCACCTCTTGCATAAAACCACAAGTCTAATTTGTTATTGAATTTCTGTGTACCTTTCTTCTGGTTCTAAGACCGTAATGTTATTGTACAAAGTATCTTAGGTTGTCTAAAAACATTGTCTTTAAGACAAGCACAAGAAGGACAGATTGTATTGCCACATTTCAGGAAGGCAAACAAGATTCTCCAGGACTATGATATTATCAATTTTAAATTCCTGGGAGTCAGTCAATATTCCTGGACTCAATGCAACATGGTTTTGTGAATCTAGAGACAATAAGTATCACATAGAGATCTGTTGCCCTACCTTGACTCACCTACTCTGCCTTGAAAAGTATATGTCCTGGAGCTGTTATTGTAGTAGAGGAAAGCTGTGTAAGGGTTCTGCTAATTGGCGTTGGAAACTATTATGCTTAACAGGGCTTTGGTTCAAAACCTCAGCAATGAAGTTCCCCTTCAAAGATCTGCACAGCCCTCCTTTCCCCAGATTTTGGAGGATTCTGTTTATTTTGACATTTTTCTAGTTTGTTAATAGTATGCACTCTTAGGTGTGCAGAATATATTTTTCTCTGAATTCATACTCTCAAGTTGACTGTCACTCTTTATATAACTGCTCCTTTCATACCTGTGTCTCTGGGAAATATCCCGAATTCAAAGGTAAGCAATCCACATAATTAAAATAAAATCATTAAAATACAATAAAACAAGTTATGTAACAACAAAAAGGTGAGTCTAATTGTGGCTAATGCCTTATTTTCATCTTATCATGCTTAAACATTCAAATGTAGTTTGATCTTCATCTACAAGGCAAAGTTATTGACCAATGCTTCAGTTTAATAAGCAAGATGGTTAGTTATAATTGTCCCCCTTAGTGAAATATTCCAGTATTTCTAACAAGCCTTACTTCACCAACATCATTAAATGACACTCTATAGGCCACACACACACACACACACACACAAGTTTGGATATCTGCAACTGAGATAATTTTGCATATATAGATGTAAGTGAATATACTTCAATGCAAAGAAAGATTCTATGCTATGCTCTTGGTCGTCAGAAACTGTTCTCCTGTGTTAATCTCCACTATATTGATAGACATCAGATAACAGATAATCAGAGTTGGAAGGGACCTTGTAGGTCATCTAATTCAACCCCCCGCCCAAGCGGGAGACACTACACCATTTCTGACAAATGGTAGTCCAATTTCTTCTTGAAAGTCTCAAGTGATGGCACTCCCACAACTTCCGAGGGCAAGCTGTTCCATTGGTTGATTGTTCTCACTGTCAGAAAGTTTCTCCTTATTTCCAGGTTAAATCTCTCCTTGTTCAGTTTCCATCCATTATTCCTTGTCTGGACTTTCAGGTGCTTTAGAAAATAACCTGATCCCTTCCTCTCTGTGGCAGCCCCTCAAATATTGGAAGACCGCTATCATATCTCCCCTGGTCTTTCTCTTCACTAGACTAGCCAAGCCCAGTTCCTGTAACCGTTCTTCATATGTTTTAGTCTCCAGTCCCCATCCTGAGTATCTGGTGTTACTTTAGCAAAGTGGCAGAGTGGGACAGAACTAATTGGTCCTGTAATGAATAACCCTTGTGTGAACATGAAAAGATGGATATTAAAGCTAAGGACATTTCATTTTTGGCAGTGTGAAGTACAAAAATGCATTTCAAATATGTATTTTTTTTCTTGAAATATACCTTAAGGTTGTTTTTTTTTGAGCCAAGATCTAATCTCTGGCAAAGCGTTCAGTATAGGATGAAGGGGAAATCTTTGCTCTCAAGCAGTTCCTTATTTGTCAGCTTTCTCATATATAAAACTTGCTGACTGAATAATGAGCCGGAATGTAGAACACAGGAAGAAGGAGAATTATGCGCAGTCCCAGTTTGTCATTTGTTAGGAGCTACCTAAGTTGCATTGACAGCACTCATTGTTCTGTCACAATTGAAGGGTGTCCAAGTTTTTTGCATCATTAGATTATCACCATGGTGCTAAAGCTTCAGTTCCTGCACGATCTAGGAGTTTCAAGGCATCCTGAAGTATTTGTCTTTCATCTAATCTCAGGGAATGAAAAAGCAATCCACTTCCGACCCTAGATAATAGCTCAACTGCACCTGCAAAGTGGCCCTGAGTTATAATCACAAGGCTAGATGGTATACAAGGAAGGAACATAGAGTGTCTTGATAGTGAAGATATTGAAGAATTATAGTAAAGATGAATGTGAACCACACCATTCAAGCACAAGGATGGTTTGGATAGTAACAGCAAAAGCGTTATTTACTCATTTACTTACATACCTATTCCTAAGATTTATTGCTGCCTCTTAAACACTTCATGATGCATACACAAACCTGCCACGGGACTGGATCCAGCAAAATCTTGCCTTGGACAGAAGGGTTGATTTTATCAATGAGAGGCCTTTATTGCAGCAGAGGTTTTCCATTGGCAGAACTGAAAAGTCAGTGATGGCACTTAGCACTATCACATAGACTTATATACTGCTTTACAGTGCTTTACTGCCCTCTCTAAGCGCTTTACAGAGTTAGCATATTGTCCCCAACAATCTGGGTCCTCATTTTATCAGCCTTGGAAGGATGGAAGGCTGAGTCAACCTTGAGCTGATGAGAATCAGACTGCTGGCAGTCGGCAGACTTAGCCTACAATATTGCATTCCAATATTATACCACTACGGCTCTTGATGATTCCTCCGTGACTTGGATCTTGCAAAGAGTTTCTGGAAGAGTGAACATTCAAGGCTTTAGAATGGGCAAAACAGCAGAACATTGGTTCACCTTTTATCTACTGAAAACATTCTCAGCAGAAATCAGTTCAGAGCCCTTTGTATTGATGGAAACAATCCTCTGGATCCAGTCCAATGCTGTTTTTTAAACTTTCTATTGTTGAGATCATTGTGTGTTTAGTTATGGATTATATTAGATTGCACAAATATTTACATCCTGCTTCTATTTCCATGGAACACTAAGACTTTATCGCTAGGTTTCACCTCAACCCACATGTAAGCATGCATTGTGTCAATTAGTATACAATCTCCAGTCAACGTTCTGGAGCCACGAAGCATGTAGAAACCCATGAACAAACAGCCCTTGTAAAATTGGATATGAAATTTCCTAAATATCACGTGATGGCCCGAATCTAACACATTACTGATCTTTATGTCCAACTTAGCCTTGATTTCCAATCTTTCAGGGGTGGAATTATTCTGTTACATAATGCTAGGGATTGGTGCTCTTTACATTATTTTCTTGGAAATAAGACATATTTCAATTATTGAGGTCTACTTCTAATTACAGGGCTTCTGTTACAATTTTCTGTACGTGCTTTTTGCAAGGAAATATATATCTGTACAGACAGAAAGTTGATGGACCCAAACTACTGCAACTCTGCAGAAATAATTGGGAAATATTGTTTAGCAATTTTTGTTTAATTAAAGGGTTGTACATTTAAACAAATTGGAATGAACTTTCTCACCAACTGCAGTTTTCATATACTTAACCCTTTTTCTTTCTTTCTTTCTCCATATGTGCCCTAACATGCTAGCTTTTAGCTATTTTGTCACATCTGTACCTAAAATATAAAGGCAATTTACTGTAGTGGTTAAGGCACCAAGCTAAAAACAAAGAGATGATGAGTTCTAGTTCTGCCTTGGGCACAAAGTCAGCTGAGTAACCTTGGACTAGTCATTTTCTCCCAGTTGTAGGAAGCAGGCAAGACAAACAACTTCTGAAATCTTGCCAAGAAAACTGCAGGGACAGTCACAAAGGATCAACAGTTATGAAAGTGCGCTTGCCTACACACACACACACACACACACGTCAAAACATCCCAAAGGCCTTAAAATAAGACAAAACATTTAAACTCTCCTTTAAAATGTTATTGTGTATGATAGAGTCATATAGTCTTTCTGTATCGTGGCAACTCTTTTAGTCTTTCAGGGTTTGGGATTTTTTTTTTGCAGCCCTGCTTCTTTTATTGGCTGCTTCTTGGTGCATCATCATGTGAGGGTTTCATTTTCTCACAGTAATAAAAACAGGTAATTGTAATTATGGGAATATGATGGCATCTTGTGCAAAATATAGCCAGCAGGCTGGAAAAGTGGGTGCAGCTTTGCCACAATCTCTCTAAATCTGAGGGAGAGGAAGAAAGGCTATGCCAGGAATTCTTTCAACTCTCTCTGCATTTTATATAGTACCTGGATGGTTTCTCAAATAAATAGGAAGAAACTGCAAATGATGCAATTTTAAAAATCCTGCTTGCAAGAGGACTTGACTTCTAGCTCTCTTCCTAAACTTGACACATAAAGATTATAGGCATAGCCAGAATACCACATTCAAGTGCTATTCACCAGTCCTTGAGCCAGTCAAAAAATATGCTACCATAAATTGTGCCGCCTTGATTGCTCGGTCCTATTCTGCCACGATAACATCAGCAGAAGTTTCTGCTGTTCTTATTATTTTAATGCAGGTCAAATTACAAAGTTGATTCATCTAGCTTTGGTTCTCCTCTAACATAGTATTGCCAGCCAGTGGGGAAAACCACCATAAGGTAGGGTGGAGTTGGATTAATGCAGTTGGGTGCTTGGAGCAGCATGTTTAATCACTCAAGTTGCCCAATTAACAAGTAGCAGGGTGTTTCTAAATTGTTAAAGACCGCTAAACCAATGCCCCAAAATAGCACATGTTCCTGTGTATGATCACAAAAAGAAGCACAATAGTGAAGTGGGAGACACCAATAACTTGGGAACATCATCCTCAACTTGTACATCTAGAGAATGGCAGTGCTAAATATGTATATATAAGTCCTGTCCATGTGGCTGACAACATCCAGAAGTAGCCTGCGTTCCCTGAAGATGGAATGGAATCGGCAAAATCATTCTGCCATGGTGAGGGCAATGTGAAGATAAGCTTTACATATACCCAAGCTGTTGGCATAATTTGCCATCTTATAAAAACCTAATGATCTGCATATTATACATGTTTGTATCACAGGGATTTAATGTGCTTTTGCTTCTATAGGTCCACTGCAACATAAACCAACTGATCTTTCTTAGAAACAGCAGATTCCACTTTAAACAGATAGTTGTATGAAGGAGGCAGGAAAAAGAATGTGTTTTGTTTGTGTTGCTCTGGTATTCTGGGAAGGAGTGGCAAAAGGTTTTGTGCAACCCAGCAATGAATCTTCCCCTGGTTGGCAAGACAGCTACAGTAAATGTGCTTCCTGCTGTTTAATTCATTCCTCTGAAATTGTTCAGTATTAAGAAGATGGCTTGAAGAAGGAAAAAAACTCTTCAAAGTCGGGGTTCTCCTGCTCCTCTCCTCAACCCATCTTGCCATCCCCATTTCTGCCAAAGAAAATCACCATCAAGTTTTGAGCAACTGGCTTATGAAATGGAGCTTGTTCGCCCCCCCCCGCCCCCCAAGGATGGAGATTTGGGCAGGGAAGCCAAAAGCAGCGCTCTTAGCGCCCTTTCGTATCTCGGAGAGAACGCAAACCCGCTTCAGCCCTCTCCCCTCGGGGAAGAAAGGGTTACTCGAGTCTCCGTCAAACCCTGACAGTCACCAGAGACTCCCTCCAGTTAAGAGAAAAACAAGCTTGCACCTGGCAACTGCAGCCAGACACGTTCTGGCCAGCTCATTCGTTCCCTCGCTTTGTTCTAGCAGCTGCCTCGCTGCTTTGGCTGCAGGTGGAAAAAAAGGATGGACTTTGCTATCTATAAAAATGTTTAATAGCGAGGACCAACTTCCGCCTCACCTCCCCAGGGATCAAAGGTGCTGGGTCGCTATGGCACTCAGGCAGACAAGGCGGCACAGCAAGGCGAGGCAAGGCAAAGCTGCGCGCCTTCCTTCGAAACCCGAGCGCTCGTGCGCGCTGCCCAGCGGGCTGCCTTGCCTGCCGGCTCGCTCGCCCTTGCATCGCGTTAAAAACAACCCCCCCCCCCAAAAAAGGCGGCAATATCTGCACCTCTGGGAGGGCGCAGGGGAACGCTGAGGAATCTCTCGGCCCTAAACGGGGCAACGGGATGGAGCAGAGACGCAACCCCAGGGCCCGTAGCAGATAATTAATTGCTCCTCAGGGGCGCAGCGCAAGTCTCCGGCTCGAGCAGCCATTGTGCCTGCTCATTTATGCTAATCCAGGCCGATGGATCACTCCGCAGGCTCCGGAGCGCCGAGTGGGCAGAGCGGCCCCCCTCACAAAAGAGCGTGCGGATTGACGCGCTCCGCCTTTTGTTTGTGAATGGAAAAAGAAAGAAAAAGGTCCAGCCGCCAACCAAGTCGCTCATTGGTGAAGTGGGGAGAGGGGAGTGAGTGGGCAGGCTTTTTATCAACACGGCCACCCTGGAAGAAAAGGCGCCAGGCTCTCTCGCCTCAAAAGAGGAGCATCACTTTGCGTTTCAATCTGAACGGGAGACGGCGCAGTGTTCTCGGCTACATAGCAATGCGGGGTGGGTGGTAAGGCTGGCTAAAAGCTTCCTTTTGGGATTTAAGTTTACACCTGACGGGTGACGTGAAACGCTGTCACCTCCTCAGTTCTTCATTGCTTTTGAGTTGAAAGAGAAGTTCCCTTTGGACGAGGAGAATGCAACGTGATCAAACAGCCTTTCCCCCACACTTATTTTTTAAAACTTAACCTGAAAGAAAACACAAATCAACTCACTCGTGATCTTTCCCACAGATGTGTGTGTGTGTGTTGTTTTCTTTAAACACGCTTGTTTGTTTTGACAATATCAGAGTTTGGTGAATTTTGCCAAATGAAGTAGAAAAGTGTACTTGCTCTTTTTGCATAATCATTGGCTTATAACAGTTCAGGTAGCTACTGTTGAAAGGTACGGGGAAAAAAGTGACTTAAGACTTCAAACTTACTATTGACTATTGCAGCATCCCTGTATGTATATGCTGACTCTATAAACAGCTTAGAGAGGGGTGTAAAGCACTATAAAGTGGTATATAAGTCTAAGTGCCATTGCTATCCCCATGGTCATGGGATCAAAATTCCAATGCTTGCCAACTGACTCATATTTATGATGGATGCAGTGTCCTGTGGTCATGTGATCGACCTTTTGCAACCTTCTAACAAGCAAAGTCAATTGGGGAAGCCAGATTCACATAGCAACCATGTTACTAACTTCACCGCAGCGAATCACTTAACAACTGTAGAAAAAAATGTCATGCAATTCACTTTAAAAATGTTTCACCAACTAAAATTTTGGGCTCAGTTGTGGTCATAAATCAAGGATTACCTCTATTCTACTGAAATTTAATGGCATTATCTAAAAGAAAGAGCTTCTTCAAGACACACCTTGCAGATTATTTTGTCTATACACAAGTTCTTCTGGGCCAGTGGTGGGATTCAAATATTTTTACCACCAGTTCAGTGGGCGTGGCTTGGTGGGCGAGCTTTGCGTGCATGCACACACTTTGCAGGCGCATGCCAAGCGCACTTTGCGCAGGCACAGAGGCGTTCTAACTCACATCCTGCAAGTATGCACAATCCTGGTTGCTTCAGCAGCTGCTGCGCAGCACTCTTCTGTGCCACGCAAAGCAGTTGCGTTCAAATTCAGAGGATAAAGGTGAGTATGGGAGCCCAGGAGGCGGGTGGACCCAACAGCAGAGTGGTGGAGAGAACCGGTTCAGTCTCCACTGTTCATCACTGCTACCAGCTCAGCAGAATCGGGCCAAATCGGTAGAATACCACCACTGTTCTGGGCCATTTGACATCTATGTGTAGTTGATGCAGCTGCACTGCAGAAAAATATTAGATGGGACCAACATTTTATTTGATTCTGTTCATTCACTTTTAATAAAAGAAAAAAAAAAATAGAGGTTTACTCTCAAATCCCAGCCTGAATTCATTTATGGAGATTTCTGGGAGCTAATTGCAATTCAGATTATTTAACTAGTTTACACACTGCTTTGTCAACATATTGCTCTCTAGATATGCTTCAACTTGAACTTCAGGAATTATACCTTGTATAATAGATTCCCTATGCTCATTGAGGATTCTGAGAGTTAGAGTCCAAACATACTGTATACATGGGGCACCAAGTTTTGGAGAAGAATATGGTTTAGTGCCAGTGCTATTTTAAAATAATACTAAAAGAAATCAGTAGAAACCAGCAACAGCAATGGAGGCTGTGGCAAAATTTTGAATGCAGCATCTTTTTGTATATGTTTCTATATACATTTTGGAACATTATACCCATGAACAAAAGGGGTAATGAAAGCACATTCCTGTAGTCCAGTGCTTCTCAATTATTTTCTGTCATGCCCCCCCCTAGTAAGAATAAAACATCTCGTGCCCCCGCGTGACTATAAATAGTATCATTTGTCTATAAAAAGCATGTTCTCCGAGGTCAAACACGCCCCTCTTGACGGAGCCTTGCGCCCCCCCAGGGGGGCGCGCCCCACTATTTGAGAAGCACTGCTGTAGTCCATGATAAAACATTCCTTTAGCCTCAGTAATTTAGGTTAGAATAAGATTAATTTGGGAACAGACATCAGCTTGCTTTAAAGCCTTATCCTATGGCTTTTTTCCTGGCTGTTCGTCAATTTTCCAGATGAGTAATAAACAATATTGCTTTCTCATTTTTGTGTCTTGGTCCTTCAAGAGATTGCAAACGATTTTTAATCGTTTCTATAGCTTCCTTCTATATTGCTTAGTGAATATGGGCTATATGTTGAAGAAGTGCAAACTTCTATTTTTTTTTATCTTACTTTAGACAGTTTATTTTCTGCATTCCTATCCTCTAACATCCAATATTGGACTCAGAATGAAAACTGGAAGCCTATGATCTTGTTTCCAATGTTGGAAAACTTAGGAATATAAATGTTTATAGGAACAGATGTCAATGCTTGGGGGTTAGGGAGAAAAGAGCTATATATCTGTGGGATAGGACATTAGTTATAATGCCCTTTCAAATTATGGAGCTCCTTCACATTTTTTTTTAAGGGAATAATTTTTTATGTTTCTATATGTATTCAAATACTTTCTTAAAAGTTTGGAATATAAGTTCTCCTATCTGAAAGCCATTAATTTGAGGAAATCTGTAATAAGCCAAACATACTCAGCGCAGAATTATAGAATTTCTGAGACTAAAGGAGGAAGAAAAGCCAGGATCCAATTTGTCCACAACATTGGATATACAACAGTCTCAATAATCTATTCCACAACAGCTAAAATGTTACACTGGTATATCAAGTGGGTATAGTCTTAGATTTTTTTGCACAGGTAAAAAAACAAATTTCCAAGACTGAAAAACTGTTCTAGCCTATCAAAAATACTTTTTACAAGTAATTAATTACCTCTAAATTTTTAACAAATGAAACACTTTTTGAATAAATGCCAGTAGATTGCAGATCCCTGTTCATTCACTAAAAAGAGAAGCAGAATCTTTGTGCTGGACAGTTAATTTAGAAATTTACAAAAATAAAAAGACATTGGGCTAGAATCTTAATTATGAAATAAATAAACAAGGCACTCTTTAAATATATTTTCTCACATTTTTAAAAAAAATCATTATTGATTCAGTCTTGAAATTGCAAAATAAAAGTCACTTGGATTCCTCCTGAGAGCCACAGATTTCTCTATACCGGGGTGTCAAACTCACCTTGTCATGGCAGCATCACATGACATATCGGGATTTTTCCCCCTTTGCTAAACTGGGCATTGGCACGGGCATGGCCAACCTGTGACGCATCCGGCCCACGGGCCAGGAGTTTGACAGCCCTGTATTATTTGCTATTACTTCTTTTTTCAATTTAGTGAACTTTCATTATTGGGCAGTGCAAACCTATTGGGGTAGGAGAGAAGAAACAGAGTAAAAAATTAAATTGACTAGATCTCTAATGTCTAATGAATTGGTTCATGTTCTCTTTGAACTACTTCTGCCCAAATGTTTTTGCCATTATTAATCAAGCAGAAATGGCAAGAATAAGGGCAATGAAGGTTTTTACATCTATGTGATGACCTGGGGAGTGGCACAAAGGCAACACAGTCAGATAAACAATCTCTTTATTATCTCCAACTTTGCCCCCAATGTCCAGGTTATCTTCTGGCTGGAGAAAAACTCTCCCAGGAATAGCGTTTGACTCAGAAAATTAAGTCCAAAACCTGAGTGACACAAATTGTAACTTAAAGTCCAAACAAATCAAACTGAAACAATTAGTTTGGCAGGACAGAAGCCAGAATTTCAGGCTTGAAGGCACAGCAAAACTCACATGGTTGGGAAGATGCCAGGAACACAGATAAGCCACGACAACACAGGATAAAGCCACTATTGCTCACAGCAGCCTGCCACATGCAGCCTGCCTTTCTTATCAACTGTCTTCCCAGCTGTGGCTAATGAAGGGTGTTGTGTCCGCGAAATGATGCCAGGAGTCGGTGACTTCAAATCATGCTCTTTAATTTAAAGTTGGAACCGAACTGGCGCAAAGGAAAAAGCTCGCGGCTTTTATTCCTTTAGCCGCGGCGGCCGCGGCCAATGGCACCACTTTGAATCTCCCGCGATTCGAATGGACCAATCGTGGGAGATTCTTAGCGAGCCAATCGGCACGGCTCGCCTGACCAATCAGAGTGCCCCGCGCTTTGGCCAATCAAAGCGCGGGGATCTCAAGAATGCTAATTAGGGACAGAACACCCCTCCCTTCTTGGTTCAGTCCTTACGTCGCGTCGTCACGTTGGTAGGCGGGGCTCCGTCTGAGCCTACTGGACCTGCGCAGCTCAGTCGTAGGTTGGATCCCGGCCGGTTCGGTCGGGATCTCTGCTGCTCCTGATGCCGTCGTGGGAACCGGCTGGTCGGTCGGGCCGGGCCGCTCTCCGTAGCTCCCTCCTGGGCCTCCCGGGTTGGTTGATCTGCGGGTTTCGCCGCTCCCGCTTGGTCTTTCCAGGTCGGTCGAGCTGGCCTGGCTGTCTCTTCCTGGCGAGGGGTCGTGATGGCTGCTTTCCGGTAAGTATGGCTGGTTTATTCTTCTTTGGTTTTGGTCCCCTGGGTATTCCCTCCCCCCTTGGTTTGTGTTGTGGGGGTTGGTTTCGCCTGTTTGTGCGTCGGTGGTTTCTTGGTTGGCAGTCCTCGACCTTAATTGGTCGATGTGGCGTTTCCATGCTCATCCGTCTGCTGTTTGTAGCCGGTACGAGTGTGGGCCTGTTATTTGTGTGATGACGGCCGGTATCCATAGTGGGTCTCCTGTCAGGTTTCTTGCGTATACGGGGTCGCCGGGTGTGAAAGTTCGGTGTTTGCTGTTTGAGTCTGGGGGCTTCTCAGGGTTATACGTGGGGTGTAACCTGTCGAGTGGGGACCTTAATTTCCTCCCCATTAATAGTTCGGCTGGGCTCTTATTCGTTGTGGTATTTGGGGTTATGTGTTGGGTGAAGAGTAGTTTGTTTATTTTCTCCTGGATCTCCCTGTGGTCTATTTTCCGGATGGTTTTCTTTGTGAATTGCACCATCCGTTCCGCCCTACCGTTCGCCGCTGGGTGCGCCGGTGCTGTCAGCGCGTGGCGGATGCCCCTTTCCGCTAGGAATTTTTCGAATTCCAGCGAGGTGAATTGGGGCCCGTTGTCGGAAACAACGACGTCTGGGAGGCCGTGCGTTGCAGTTTGCAGAGTTCCTTGATCACGGCCTCCGTGGTTGTTGTCTTCATGTTGCTTACCTCCAGCCAGTTGGAGTAAGCGTCTACTATTATAAGGAAGGTGTGTCTTTTTGTGGGCCCGGCGAAGTCTATGTGAATCCTAGACCAAGGTCCCCTTGGGGTTTCCCACTCTAGGACGGGTGCTGTGGGTGGGCTTGGCCTAGTTTCCTGGCATCGTTGGCACCTTGCTACCCAGGTCTCAATTTGTTTGTCCATCCCTGGCCACCAAACGTAACTTCTGGCCAGGGCTTTAGTCCTAACGATGCCAGGGTGCCCCTCGTGTAGCAGTTCCAGAACCTTCCCTTGTAGCTTTTCTGGAATGACCACCCTATCCCCCCATAGTATGCACCCTTTTAATAACGAGAGTTCCGTTTGGCGGTTTCGGAATGTTTTGACGGACTCGTCGTTGTCCCTTTCCGGCCACCCTTTCTCTACCCAATGCAACACCCGCGCCAGACGTTTGTCTTTATTAGTCTCTCGGGCAATGTCTGACACGGTTATGGGCAGGTTGGGTAGAGTCTCTATGCTGAGGGTGGTCGTCGTGGGTGCTGGGTCGGTGTCAGGTTCCGGTAGCGGCGAGCGGCTTAAGGCGTCTGCATGGGAGATCGTCTTACCCGGTCTGTGTATGAATCTGTAGTTGTAGGCTGCCAGGAACTCGGACCACCTTGTCATTCGAGGAGACAGAATGTTCGGGGTGGCCCGGTTTCCTGCAAGGATTCCCAGCAGCGGCTTGTGGTCGGTTATGATGGTGAATGTCTGGCCGTAGAGATACTCGTGGAATCTTTTTACGGCGGCAACGATAGCCAGAGCCTCTTTGTCCAGCTGGCTATAGTTCCGCTCCGGTTTGGTGAGGGTCCTTGAAAAGAACGCGATGGGCGCTTCTTTTCCATCGGGGAGGGTATGGCTGAGGACAGCGCCGACGCCGAAGGGTGATGCGTCGCATGTGACGGCCAGAGGTAGGGTCTCATTATACTGTATAAGAACGGCGTCCGAAGTGAGGAGGTCCTTTGTTCTTTGGAAGGCGGCTTGCTCGCGTTTCCCCCAAGTCCAGGTCGCCGCCTTGTCCAGGAGCCTATGCAAGGGCTCCGCCACCGTCGCCTTTTGGGGCAGGAAGACATTGTAAAAGTTAAGTAGCCCCAGGAATGCCTGTAGTTCTGTCTTCGACTTGGGTGTGGGGGCTTCTTTGATGGCCTTGATTTTTTGGGTTGTGGGGTGAATGCCGTGACAGTCTAGGAGGTATCCTAGGAATTCTACCCGTTCCGTGTATAGTTGGCATTTCTCCCTCTTGACTTTGAGCCCGGTCTCTTTGAATTTGGTTAGGACCTCCCTTAGGCGACCCTCTAGTTCAGCTTGGTTGGTTGCCGACACTAGGACGTCGTCGAAGTAAGGTACCACCCCCTTGATGCCTTGCAATAGTCTTTCCATTAGGCTTTGGAATATTCCCGGTGCCACGCTGACTCCGAATTGGAGTCGGTTGCATTTAAATGCCCCCCGGTGGGTGACTATGGTTTGCACTTCTGCCGTTTGCTCGTTGACTGGCAACTGTTGGTATGCCTGGGCGAGGTCAAGCTTGGCGAAAACCTTGCCCCCTCCCAGTGAGTGCAGTAGGTGTTGTACTACTGGGACGGGGTAGGCGCTTTGTTGTAGCGTGCCATTTAGGGTGGCCTTATAGTCCCCACAGATCCTCACCGACCCATCGGGCTTGATCGGGGTGACTATGGGGGTCTCCCACCGGGCGTGGTCTATTGGCTGTAGGACCCCTTGCATGACGAGCTTGTCAATTTGCTCGTCTATCTTGGGTTTAAGTGCGAATGGCACCCGCCTTGGTTTCAGGCATTTTGGGGGGACGTTTGGGTCTAGGCTGAATGATATAAGGGGCCCTCGGTACTTGCCTAGGTTTCCGTCGAAGACCTCTTGGAATTCCCGGGCCAGTTGCTGCTCCCAGCTGTCGTCGGTGACGTGGTCGACTCCCGTGACTGCGATGCCGAGCGGGGCGAACCATTGCAGTCCCAGTAGGCTTGGGCGGTCGCGGTCAACGATTGTCAGGGGAAGCCTTTCGGTGTGCCCTTTGTATGTGATGTTGAAGTGTTTGGTTCCGACAACCGGGATGCGGTTTCCCTGGTAGTCCCTTACAATGAGTCTCTAGCTGTCTATGTTCCTCCTTTGGATGGTAGGCACCAAGCGCTTAATTTCATGCCATGCTATCATGGAGAGGTAGGACCCGAAGTCCACCTCCATTTTGCATGGCTGGCCCTCGATGCCTACCTCCACGTGGACCTTCCGGGCGTCATTGGTTATGGCGTGGCCGATGGTGACCCTCTGATGGGTCTCCTCTCTTCGCCGGTTATCGCCGCCTCGCAGGGATCGTCCGTTCTGGTCCCATCTGTTGTCCGAGGGGCAATCTCTGGTCCGGGGTGGTGTGCTCTCTCTCCTCCGGTCGCTCTGGTCCCATCGTGCCGGGCTGCGGTTCTTTTTTAGGCGGCAGACACGGGCGATGTGTCCCTTCTTGTCGCAATGCCGGCAGATCGATTCGAAAAACCGGCATTCCGACCTGGGTTGGTCGCCGCCGCACCTGGCACAGTTGGTCCTCGACTTACGACCCCTCCGGTTCCGTGGGTCGCGGCCTGTCTGGAGGCGATGGATGTCCTCCTCGTCATCAGAAGTGCCCGATGCCGAGTGGAAGTCACCCTGGTGGGTGGTCGTCTCGGGTTGGGCCTCGGCCGACCTTGCAGGGTTGTTGTTTCCACTGCGGTCCCCAGCGTTCGGTCTGCACATGCGGTCGGCGGAGGTTCGGGTTGCTTCGGCGGCTGCGGCTGCGGTGAGGGTGTCTGCTAGGGTGATGTTGCCCTTGGCCATCAGCCGGCTCTGGAGAACGGGGTCCCACAAACCGAGCACGATTCTGTCTCGCAGGGCGTCGTTCAGGTTGTCGAATTCGCAGAGCCCCCCTAGGCGCCGTAGTTCGGCGATGAAGTCGCTGAAACTCTCACCCGACTGTTGGTCCCGACGGTAGAATTTGTTGTGTCGGATCAGGATGGGTACCTCTGGAGCGTAGTGCCACCGAAGTATTGGCTCGAGGACGTCCCAGTCCATCGCGGTTGCATCGGCGGGTTTGGCAAGCGCCTTGGCCATCTTGAATACCTCGATCCCGCAGTGGGTCAGGAAGACGGCGCGCTTCATGGGGCCGGTGGCGTCCTTCAGGTCGCTGCACTCGAGGAACATGCGGAATCGGTCGAAGTACAATTCCCAGTCCTTGGTGGCGGGGTTGAAGGGTGCGGGGGGTGCGATTTTCGCCATCGTGGTGGTTCGTCTGGCTTCCGTTGGACACGTGGTTCGGTTCAGGGTCTGGATCCCACCTTCGTCGCCAGTGTTGTGTCCGCGAAATGATGCCAGGAGTCGGTGACTTCAAATCATGCTCTTTTATTTTAAGTTGGAACCGAACTGGCGCAAAGGAAAAAGCTCGTGGCTTTTATTCCTTTAGCCGTGGCGGCCGCGGCCAATGGCACCACTTTGAATCTCCCGCGATTCGAATGGACCAATCACGGGAAATTCTTAGCGAGCCAATCGGCACGGCTCGCCTGACCAATCAGAGTGCCCCGTGCTTTGGCCAATCAATGCGCGGGGATCTCAAGAATGCTAATTAGGGACAGAACAAAGGGAATCAGGACCTTCTCCTCCCTCATAAACCACGCAACCCATGTTGCTCTCTTCTCCGTTCCTCCCTGCATGCCCTAGAGTGAAGAGGGAGTAGGCCTGGTTCTTCCTCTGAACTCTCTCTCCCTTATTCTATCTCTCCCCTGCTCTGCCCAGCCAGACTTTACCCTTCCCCAACCTCCTCCACAGCCAACGGAGTCACACTCCGACTCCCTGTCAGCTGCCTGGCTTCCTCCTCAGATTCAGACTCTGACAGGCATGACAATCTATTATAGGAATGGTGGGCTTCTATAAGGCAGTAACAAGACCCCACCCAGTCCTAAATTCTTCAAGATATTCTCTTAGAGACTCAACAAATGCAACCTTACTCTAATGTGATTGGATGTTGATGAATAGATTGACTTCCAGGTTCCATTTCCTTAAAAAGTCATCTGATTTAAGTCTGGGCTGAGGTGCAGGTAATATAATGCCCACATTCAATATACTATTAACTCAGTGTATCGAAAAAGATCTTTGGTTCCCTTTTATCTTCCACCTTCAATAGTACAAAGAACGGTCTTTGATAGAAATGTAGCCAAAGCAATGAAATGGGATTAATCTGAGCGCTGATCCTTAAAAAACCTTTCATGACTAAGCAGAAATTCTATCCATATTTTTTTTAAAATCAGAACTGTTTTGATGCAAGCTTGATTGTATCTGCCAAATTAAATTCCACAGAAATTAGTTGACTACTGTATGTTTTCCCCCTCTTTCCAAAGCATAGTCTTTGGGTACATTTTGCTTCAATTAGCATGCTCAATGTTACAGTAGACAGGTATTTCCTTTTCTCAGCTATTACATGCCAAGTAATAGATCAATTGCCACTTTCAAAGTGGATAAGCTTTGATAAAAAAAAAGAAAGAGATAAAGATGCATATGACTTAATCTAATTTTCAAAGGTGGCAATTATGTTACCAGGAGATTTGATGTGTGGAATATTTGTGTGGAATTATGGCGTGCTACCTGTATTTTTGCAAAGCCAAAAGTAAATATACCCCAAGGTATAAATTATTACAGCTCATTCTTATTGCAACATTTTAATAAAGCATTTTAGCCTGATGTGCATGTTCTTTTTCTCCCATGCTGTGGTCTTAAATTTGATGGCAATTAGATAAGAGTAATCAAAGGAAGAAATAGAATGTTGACAGAGCTTTTTCAGCCCAGGTGTTCCTAAAGAGGAAAGCTTCTATTTGCTGCCAAAATAGTCAAAAGTTTTGCATTTGGATTCTTATGAATGGTTGTGAAGATGTTTGCTCTGTGACAACACAATTCCCCTCTGTGTCAGATCAGCATGGACAGCTGTGTCTTTCAACAATGGGAGGCATTGTTAGAACAACTTTAAAGGAGGTTCTATAAGTTAATGTGATTATGCAAATATTGCTTGAATTACCTTCTATCTTTCACAAATGAACACATTTCATTGTATACATCTAGTTTGCTCTTCAACCTTGAACTCTCCATTAAGCAAACCAATTCTAACATAAATACACTCTGGTGCAGCCAGTTTGCTTTCCTCTAAAGCTTAGACCATCAGAAAGAGACTGGACTCTAAGACTAAATTTCATTCAGGAACAGATTTTGATACTTGGATATATAAAGATTTCTTTGTCCTCAGATAAAGTAGTATTCTCAGTTGTCTTTAGCTACTGTCATGGTATCATTTGTGGAAGGGGAAGAGCTCCTGTGATTCATTAATGGAACAGAGTCATTTGGTTCTTTTGCTACAAAGATATAGTAGTAGAGGTCTTTGTTACTATTTGCAGATGTAGGAAGGGCTGATTATATTATCTGCTGAGAGCTTTCCCAGTTTCTTGATCCTGGCCAATGCAGATTGTCACAGCTGCGATTTATCATGGAAAACACAGAATTTCATTTTTGCAAGGGTACAGGCTCAATTCAGACATTGTTTAGACTTGATGATTGTGTAGAAAATGTAGTTTCAGATGAGGAAAGGCAATAAAGATAACTTTATCATCATTTAGAATTTGCTCATAAAATTAAGTATCAGAATTGAACTTTTTGATGGAAGATTTCTGTTGCAAATTTTTAAAGTGATAACACATTTAAATTTATGGTGTACCTTGTGAAACCATTAGGAGTTTATTAAGCAACTTTTCCATCAAGAATTCTGACCCAGTTTTGAAAGTGCATCACAGGATGTAAACTTCCTAGTATTTTAAAATTAATAAAAGAAGAGAATAGTTTCAAGGGTCCAGAATACTTTGTTAACAGGATATAGTTTAGGGAAGACACTATAATAAAAATTAACTTTTTAAACATGTTTAAGTTACATTAATTATTTTGTTTAGCCCCTACCAGCTCCAAACTGACTCTGTGCAGCCTTGAATGTAACAAATACATAAAATTACTACATATATATATATAGTATATATTTTATATATATATATAAAATTGATATTAGTGACTTATGTGCAGGTCTGACCTAGGTCTTCTTTCTACTTGAACATTTGCAGCTTAGCCTTAACTCAGGAAAGAGTATTAGGTATGTTCACTGCCTTGAGTAATTTATCAAAATAATAAGGATGAAATAAAATAATCTAAATAAATAGTCTCTTGGGGAGGCACTTATTCAGCAGAACAAACAATGGATTATATCAGGCACTGTCTTGCCAGAACTGAATTTACCCATCCAATGTGTACATTTCTGGAATATAATGTTAAGAGCCCTGCTCTGCCTGAAGTGAGAGTGACATCGACAGGACAACAGGTCTTTTTTGTGGGTAGCTGCCTCTGGAATGGAATCTTTACCTCCAGAAGTGTGTTAAGTTTCTTCCCTTAGGGGTTTTAGATATTCTAAAATATATGTAAAAAATGTATAAAATACATTTTAAATACATCCTGGTAAACAATAAATTATTGCATTATTGAATTTTTTATTACTGTGATTTATTTACTGCTGCATCTATAGTTTTAACTTGTTGTAAGCTCCTCAGAAACCTTTTGAGTTGGGTGGGCTATAAAAACTGTACATTAATAAACAGACAAATAACGCAAAACAAAGAAACAATAGGCAACATTTTGATATTAAATATACATTAATATAAAAGGACTGTGGCAATATTTCTACATAACAATTTTCAGATGCATTAATGGGTTTCTCTGTGAATATCAGTCACGTTGATAGGCACATTATTCTGAAATAATGCAGCTATATGATTTCCCAGCCACTGACATATTACATGATTGGGCTAGTATTTTAACAGTTTATATTGGATGTCAGTTCTCCAGGGCAACTACACCATTGTGAGATTAAATACTACTGATGTAATGCTAGGAAACTCAGGCACATATTTGACTGAGAGCACTATAGAAGCATGTCTAATTAAGATTCATGTTCAGTGATATAGATGGGAAGCAGTGACATCACACACCATGTGTGCAGCTTTTCTCTGTGGGCATAATTCCTCAAAGCCTTACAGTGATGCTATCAGGATGACTCACTCTGTTTTAAACGCAACACCATGTATCTCCTTTATATATGTTTATATATAAGTTTATATATACTTTTACGATTCTGCTCAATAAATAGATGCATTGAAATATGCGATGTGTATCTATTGTCTTGCCTTCTATTCTTTGTGTCCCAGTCTGTGATTGTTTCTTTTGTTGGAATCCAGGTTGCCATTTTGGTGATCAACTTTCTCTGGTAGATCCTAGATCTCAACCGAACATGGATTTTGGGGGAAGTGTGTCAAGTGAACATGCTTCTCAACCAACACTAGGCTGCAGTGTATAATATTTTTGTATTTCTCCACGGATACCTGGGACTCATAAGCATTCCTAGAAATAAAGCATAGCGCTTAGGCTTATATACCACTTCACAGTGCTTTACAGCCCTCTCTAAGCAGTTTACAGAATCAGCATATTGACCCCAACAATCTCGATTCTCATATTACCAACCTTGGAAGGATGGAAGGCTGAGTCAACCTTTAGCCGATGAGACTCGAACTTCTGAACTGCAGGCAGCCTACAATCAGCAAAAATAGCTTGTAGTACTACATTCTAACCACTACCACAGCTCACAGACTACTTGGGGAAGGAGACTGGTTGTTTCCAATACGTTGATACTGACAGATACTTAGGGTTTCTCTATGGCTCAATTTCACCAATTTGCTCCATATGTTTGACATATAAAAGCTGTGTAGGTAGCTCTTTATCACATAGTGATAAAGATAGTAGCAAATATTATCCAAGTGACTTGAGGTTTTCTATATATCCTTGAAGGCAGCATGATATTGTACCCTACTGTTGCTAAGTCAGGGATTGGTGACCTGTTCAGATGCTGGATCTTATTGTCTTATAGTAACAGTAGCCTTGCCTCCCATGTTAATAAACCAAAAAAGAAATAAGGTGCCTGCAACCACAGTTAAATCATATAAGATTCAGCTACCTTATATTCTGCGCTTCTCACATTTCTCATAATACCTCATGCAAAGAAATTGAAAGCTTGTGAAATATGGGTGACATAAGGTCATCTCCCAAGATTTTACATTTGAAATGTCCTATGTACTACTTCTCCTTCCTTTTTCTGTCCTCATGTCTAGAGAAGTTGAGCAGTGCTTTACAGAATTTTGAAAGGTGCTCCTGATTTCAACAAAGATTTGTGTGATTCTTGAAACTGCTTTGCATGGCAACTCTTCTGTTTAAAGATGACCACATTGATTTGCTTCAGTCGTAGATTCAGCTCTAAGAATCAGCGTGTTGAAACAGTGGTTTCAGCTACTGAAACCACTGGCTTGTTACAACTGCATTACTTTCTTAGAAACATATTCCAGGAATGTAAATCTGTTTTTGAGTAAGTAGGGTTCCAATTAAACTTTTAAAATATTGAACGAGTCTAGATTAAATCTCTATTTGGAATTATTGAATTCCTTTTGATGAAGCATGCAGGAGGTAAATGACAGATATGAATATAAAGGAAAACCCTTCTCTGGATGGGTTAGCTATTCATTCCAGGAGTGTGATTAATATACTCAGTTCTTCCTTTGCTGCGGGGGCTCCCATAGGTGCTCAGAGCTCAACAGTAATATCTATTAATATTTCCAATAGGATATACTGTATATACACAAATTTAAAAAGCAAAGGTAAATTAAATCAGTACTATCTTTGCCCAGTATATAGTGGACTTTCAGCTGTATTAAGACTACAAAAATAATAATGGCTATGAATAATGAAACTATGGTACAACACATGTGAAGGATGAAGTCTGGATAATGCTGATAGACAGGTCTAAAATCTCTTATGCTTTTGTTTAATGTGCTTATTTAGATATATATCCCACCTTCCCTTCCAGAGCTCAATTTGGCATACATAGCATGCTTTTGTATTTTTTTTTCCCTTCCAGCAGCTATGTCTATTTCTTCTTACAATTACTTTTCTATTGCTGATTCCTTCAATTGCTTCTTAAGAGTTGTAATAGTGTCTCCATTTTATGCTCTTGAAAGATGCCATGCAATTCTCTTGGTGTGGGTATATGAAAAAGAGACAGGCAGTAGAACAGGAGTATATAAATTTATCAAATTAAAATAATATAATGTGGTTATTGGGGAAGTCTAACTCTGATGGCCAAGCTAAGTGGCTATCTTAGAACCATCTTCTTCTATCTACCAGTAAAAAGGAAGTGAAAAGCAAACCAAGCTAAAAACATGTTAAAAAATTGTGGTTTAAGGAGGGACACTTAGAAGAGACACAGCTGGGCTATTTTATTATACTCACAACTCATCTGAGTAGTTCTCGTCTGAGAACCTGAATCATGCCAAACTTCTTAACAGGTAGCAGGGGAAAGGCATAATTTACTGCAATGTTTTACCCTTCCTTCACCCTCTGTTTTTCTACTTCTCTAGCTTTATGGCATAGATGAGAAATAAAGCTCTTCACTTTCCATTCTCCATATCTGCCCAACTTTGAATGACTAGAACAGAGGTGTGAAACTCACGGACCGTGAGCCAGATGCGTCACTTGCTGGCCACACCCACCCATTTTAGTGGGGGGGGGGAGTCATGATACGTCACGTGATGATGTGATGCTGCAAGTTTGACACCCTTGGACTAGAGGATCATTCATTCAATAGGATCCATTCAATTTGCTTCAAAACCTAACACTCATGAGATAATAAGAACACCACAATCAGGTTGTAGTTAAATTCAGAGGTGGGATTCTACCAGTTCTGTCCACTTCTGTAGAACCGGTTGCTATGAAAAGCAGCAAACAGAGAGCATACATAGAACTGGTTCTATGTCTGCTGCTGTTTTGGCCGACCTGCCCACCTGGGCTCTTACCTGACCTTTATTTCCTGCATTTTCAACCGCAGCTGTTTTGCGCGACACAGCTGCGGTTGAAAAAGCAGGGAAAAAGTGTTTTTTTAAACACTGCACACTTGCACGCAGCGCTGCTCAGCTGTCCAGGCAGCTCAGCAGGTCGTAAATATGCACTTGCATGACTCTCTCTTGCACGTGCATGCGACGCAGAGCGACAGAACCGGTAGTTATACCGGTCGGATCCCATCCCTGGTTAAATTGGTATCTAAATTTATGAATCGGTCTTTTTTTATCATATAATTTATCTCTATGGATAGTTATAGAAATAGTAAATGCCAGTTAAGTTAATAATGGCAGAAAAGAGTAGGGATATTTTGCAACATGCTATTGAAATTTTTGGGTGCATCAGCACGAGTAAGATTTCCTGAACATAACTCTTTTGAATCTGTCATTTCGTTTCAACTATTGGATTTCAATAACTGAATGAGTAAAGAACATCAGTTTGCACAGAGGACAATGATGAAATATCGTAACACCAATTCGACCTCTTAGGCACTTACATGAGATATTAGGATATATTAAGAAGCCTGCCATGCCTTGTAATATAACAATTATTTCTATTTGATGTTGTCATGGTAGATTAATTGGAATGGTATTATATACTTATGTAGTTTGCATTTTGTTCATTTTTACTGCATCTTTGTCGATTAATTTGGAGAGTTGGATTTAGAGATGGGTTTATAGAAAATGAGGCAAGATATGGAATGAAGTTATGTTTAGTTTTATTTTAAGATATAGTAATAAGGTAATGTTGAATTTTACTTCCTGGGAATGCAGGTTCATTTTTCTTACTATTTCTTTTTTGTGGAATTAAATTTTAATATTTCTTTTAAAATATATTTTTGTGTTTCTTGTATATTTCATCTGCTTAATATAATTCTTGAAATTCATTGAAAACTTGGTGTAATGCCTATCTGATGTTGCTATATGGTGAAATGGGTTTTTGCCCAAAATAATCTTCTTGCAATATTCTCGTGGATAGATTGGGAACTGGTTTATGCCATGTAATTTGTAATATTTTCTGCAAAGGCTGGATTATCATCGCTTTTTCAGAAATTATGGCAAATTCTCCTGAAGCTGCAACACGTCACTTGTAATTAAGACCAAAGTGGTATCAAAATATCTTTTAGAAACCACTTTGTGGTTAAAAATGGCAATCCAGTCTTATTTGGCTTTTATTGTATTGAATACTTTGGACAAAACACGTGGACAATTAAGCTGGCAGAAATAGTTAACATCCAAGAAGATGGGCTCCAGATCCAGATGGATCTTGATAGACTAGAACACTGGACTGTATGTAACAACATGAAATTCAATGGAGAGAAAAGTAAAGTCCTACACTTAGGCAAGAAAAGCCAAAAGTGCATACATAGACTGGGTGAAACCAGGCTCAATAGCAGTAACTGTGAGAGGGATCTTGGAGTCTTAATGGACAACCAGCTAAATATGAGCCAGCAGTGTGCAGCAGCAGCCAAACAAACTAATGCAATCCTAAATTGTATTAACAGAGGGATACAATCAAGATCAAGGGAGGTACTAATACAACTCTATAAAGCCTTAGTAACATCACACCAAGAGTACTGTACCCAGTTTTCTTCACCACATTATAAAAAGATGTTGAGACTCTAGAAAAAGTAGAGAGAAGAGCAACCAGGGTGATTAGGGAACTGGAGGTTAAAACATACAATGAATGGTTGCAGGAACTGGGCTTGGCTAGTCTAGTGAAGAGAAAGACCAGGGGAGATATGATAGCGATCTTCCAATATTTGAGGGGCTGCCAAGAGAGGAAGGGGACAAGCTATTTTCTAAAGTGCTTGTAGGCCAGACAAGGAATAATGGATGGAAACTGAACAAGGAGAGATTTAACTTGGAAATAAGGAGAAACTTTCTGACCGTGAGAACAATCAACCAATGGAACAGCTTGCCCTCGGAAGTTGTGGGAACGCCATCACTTGAGACTTTCAAGAAAAGATTGGACTACCATTTGTCAGAAATGGTGTAGGGTCTCCCGCTTGATTGGGGGGGGGGGGTTGGACTAGATGACCTATAAGGTCCCTTCCAACTCTGATTTCAATCTGTTATGTGTCTTTACAAATGTAGGGATGTTATATATCAAAACTCCAACCCTGTATCTTCATGATCTGGTTCTATGGTACAAGCCACTAGTTAATTAGAAATTTTGAAATAAGACACTTTTTTGTACACAGCTATCAGAAATTTCAAGGGCCCTTGAATTGCTTTTTAAATTACAGACAAAATATTGATAGTTCTTTTTTACATTTTATGAAAAAATAGGGCAAAATCATTTAAATATGTTTGTCATGTAGTAATTGATCTTTCCAACCTGTTGCCCCACCACTAAGCTTTTTGGATACATTACATGAAAACACTGTGGTTTGTTTGAGATGGTTGGGTTCCTTCACTGCCCTAATCAGGAAGCATTTGTTTGGTGTGGTCCCAATGCCACAGCTTATGTCTGTTTATTGTATGAACCCTCTAATTGTGACTTAATCAAGGCTAAGCAAACCATGGTTTGTAAAAATACATTAGAGATGTGCTGTAATTAAAGCAGGTGAAGGTACTCTGGATCCACAAGTACTTTCTCTGTATCTCTGGCTGCTCTCCACCTTTCCCTAGGCAGTTATGCAGGTTCAGAAAAATATACATCTGAGTTGCAGTTTCACCACCCCAACTGACTGCAGACAGAATGATTAAAACCTTGCCATATTGTCCCGTGAGAATATAGATGGTTCTCCACATAGACCCATATTGTATTGAAACAAGAATTTGGTTATCTTAGTTTTGAAATGGCAGAAACAGCTCTGACTTAAAATAGGTGCAGCTTACAAATTCTAGTATTTTGCAAAACGAACAGAACAAAAGGATATAGTCGAATGACACTCTTGACAAGTTTGCTAAAATGCCAGCTTATCTAAGGTAATAAACAAGCAGTTAATTTTTACAAAATGCCACACTTTATTTATCTACAAGGCAGTACAGTGTATTATAAAAAGTGCAGACAAAGCTGCACCTAATTCTATTAAGGCAGCAATGTCTGACATAAAAAGAAGAAGAAGCCACTTTCTCTTCCCACTGAGAAAAATTCAGATATGGCAGTCCCAGGGCCATATTTTTCTTTTTGAATTGTGCAGGGTCCAAGTATGGAATCTTTAACATGAGACAATAATTGAAGATGTAAGCAAGATTGTGGTCTCCCAAAATACTAAATATCTGCATTCTATGTTTTCAAAACCTTTTGAAAATACGTACATTGGTGCATAAAAACTCTCAAGAAGTGTTTCAAAATATTGCTTGTCCAGGAAAAGAGGGAGCATCAAAACAATATTGCAAAAATCAGAAATGCTAGTGCATAGTCAAATAGCTACCTGCTCCCCGACTAAGGTTTTATTTTTTATATAAACTTTATGGTCCTTTAGTAGTCCATCTACAACATGCTGCAAATCTTCAGCAGCAAAGAACATTACAAATTAAAAAGAAAAACCCAACCCAAAGTCCATTTGGCATTTACAAAATTAAATTACTGAATAAAAATATAATTTGTTTTCATAAAACTATGCTTCATACAGTAAAAAATAAAAGCAAGCTTTTCTTAATAGAAAAAGGAGAAGCTATCTAGATCTCCATTAAGAACAGTACTTCAAATAATTAAAGGTAAGTGAGCACTTACAGACAAGGTATGCCCTGCCTTAACTTTTATAGTGGCATTTGCAGTAATGCTTTTCTTGCCGTATTTCAGACCAAGACATTTGTTCAATGATTTTAGCATATAAGCTACTGATTTGAGTGCCAGCTCTTGAAAAGAAAACTCAACAAAAACCTAAACATTTTCACTAGCACTGGAACTCAGGTAGCAACTCTTCACTGAATTAATACTGTGCACTTGATCTCCCCAAACATTTTTAATCATTTAAAATCACCATGTTGTTAAAACCTGCATTATTAATAACTGCGTAAAATTCAATACCTGATAACTCAAGTACAGTAAAGCATCCTCAATGTAAGAGAACTTTGATGTGTCCATTTTCCTTTTTAAAGTTGGGTGAATCCAACCTGATTAATATATGCTTTTGTGAATGCACTTTGTGCTGCTCCCAAATGTTGTACCATAACAACAAACAAACAAATATACAAAAATGTTTTTCTCCCGTGCAGAAGAATGGTAAATCTAAATCAACTGTTAAGTGTTTTGAAAAGAGAATGTAATGCTTGTGGGTGGACTTTTACATGACCAGAGTTCGAGCTGAGAATGCACTCATGTATTTGCGTGCTGGGTCGGAAAAAGTCAGCTGATCTTCCGTCTTCCCGCAGAAAGCCGAATCCCATGTGTTGCTAAAATGCTAAAGACAAAAAGAAAAGAGGAGAATTGAGAAACAGGGTTTTCCTTCTCCAAGAACTTAACACCTAGGAGTGTGACATTGAGAAGGGGAAAGTCCAAAGGTTGCCATACAAACCACAATGATAAAATGACAATGGAATGTGTCACAACACGAGCCTTGGCCTTTTGTACATGCATCTTGACCTCAGATGCCTAAATCAAGTGTATGGAATTGTAATCCATGCTTCATCCCTTGTCCCTGTCTTAGATGTCCCAAGGGAAGTCAATGGATTTCAATTAATCTAGAACACATAAGCAGGGTCCCTTTGGGTAGCAATACAGTACTAAGGAAGGGACTTAGTCTCATGTAAAGACCAGTCAAGAAGAGCTCAACCCTGATCTCCAAAACCTGTTGACTCTAATTCGCTACCAGCTTTCTTAGTAAGTTGGCACACTCTCTCCAATCCACTTTGTTCATAAGATTAAACTTCTGATTGCCTGGACAAGAAACACATCATTACATTTTGATTAAGAATCCGCTAAGGCTTCCATTACAATTGCTAAAATAATAGGAGTCATGCCAGAAGGTGACAAGTTTATAATGTCTTCTCAACCTTTTATTAAGCTTTGCAAATGTGAGCAGCAACGAAGCCTCTACAACAGGGGTCTCCAACCTTGGCTCCTGGAAGCCTGGCGGACTTCAACTCCCAGAGTTCCACAGCCAGCAAAGCTGGCTGTGGAATTCTGGGAGTTGAAGTCCGCCAGGCTTCCAGGGGCCAAGGTTGGAGACCCCTGCGTCTACAAGATGAGTATTGTTGGTTGCTTTTGATCTGGTTGTCGTGTTACTTTCAGGACATTTCTATGAGAGTAATTCTGATGTTGCAATGTGGTTATTTATTCAGTATATGAATCATAGGGTGCAGCAGGTAACATGAAATTCAGGGTTATGATAAAATGCATGGCATCAGTCTCCATTGTCCTGGGCTAAGGGAATCAGTAAATCTTAAGACTGCCTTCTTCTATATCACCTTGCTTGGGTGTTAAGATCCTTTAAGGCTCTTCTGATGCACAAGAGAAGAAATAACTGCAAAACTTCCCATGTGCTTTTTTAGGTATGCTGTAGGATAATATGTGCCTGAAGTCTTTTTGCTACTTCTCCTTCTCCTCTGACATTATTATATTTATATTTGTCTGGGCCCTTTCAAGTTTTTCGGCTTTGGCCTCTAAGACATTGGGCATTGTGTTTAGCAGACTGCTGCTGCTTTTAGAACTTCTATCTATACTGCGTGTCTTTAATACAGTGTATTAAAACCAAGCTAACACTTAAGAATATTCCAAAACAAGAAAGAAGCAACAAAATCTTTACATTAATGCACAAAAGGAGGGCCAGTCTTCCCTAGAGAAATGTAGGGGGAAAGGTGAAAGGCCTGCCAATAGAAACACATTTCTTAACTGTGCTTGCAATGTTTACAAAAGTTGAAAACTCAACACAACACTGGTGTTGGAAAATGATGAACTTGTTCTGTAATCTTGCAAACTATCTCTTGCTGCCTCCAGTCATCAGGAAGGACAAAAATGTCAACATACTATGGAATTTGCTGATAGAGATAAGTGGTTTCTTCTAACCCATTTGTTAAAATTTACTGCCAGGCAATCAGAATGATACTTTCACAGCAGCAATTCCAGCAACCCTAATTGTAAAACCTGCAAAGACATACAACTGCCTATCTCTCTGACAGAAAAGATATACTATGGCATGGAATACTATGTATGTTTTTTAAACATGGTCATTGACCATCCAAACTTATATAGATATTTTTGTGACTGGGATCTCCAACGTCATTTAAACTGTACATCCATCAAAATAAGTTTTTTGATGAAGCAACATTTACTTATTTCAGAGCTTGGTAATGGGTCCTTAATCAGGACATTCCCGTATCAAAATGATACAGTGTGATATAAGCACTAGACAAAGATAAAATTTATCCATTTTTTTAAAAAAAAATGGCATTACTATCTTGAGTATGCTGCAGCAGAACTAAAATATAATTTAACCAAGCATCGATTTCTAGATATAATTCCATAAAACTCCATACCAGAGATATAAAACTCCATAAAATTAAAATAAACCAAAATCAACTAAATCCCCAAGAAGAAAACAAGTGATGTGACAAACAGTTTAACCCTCTAGTGTGAACCTGAGTTAACTATGCATTTTTTCCTTGATCTATATCTCTCCCTTAGTTCTTCTTTGGTCTTCAGTAGGCCTGTCATTAAGCAATCAACCTTCATGTCAAAAACAGTCCAAATATGTAGTTATGGATTTGTAAAAAGAGCCCTCCCACTAAGTTTTTTTTTTTACACAGCATAATCCTCTGCAAACCAGTCAAGGGCAGGTGTGACATACATTTTACCTCACAGATATACCACAATTCTGTCCCTCTTCTTGATTTCACTAGATAGCCTCTACTCTCGAGAAGCAGGTTAAACTTCCAGTAATTTTCAACACTGTGTAACTCCACTGAGTCAGAGCTGCTCAAGTGGAAATAGCAGCTGCTGCCCAAATGACTGGTCTTTTTTTGTAAAAGATACTGGAAACCCAATTTTGATCATGGAAAATGATGATCATCTGATAAGATCTGCAGGGAGTAGTGGCAGCAGTGAATGTTCTTTGACATGATATGGCATGAAAGAAAGTGTTCTGTGTCCCTTCTAATGATTGGCGAACAAGTTTCCTTCTTTTAATAAACAATAGCACTCAGGTATATTGACTAAAATACATATCCAGAACTACTGGCCAAAACTTCCCATCTGTCAAACTAAGGGAAAGGATTTAACAGATCTGATTTAACTGAGAAGTTGATAAATATGATTAGAAAGTGACTGTGTGAGTTTAATTTTGAACAGAAGTGATAAAACCTATGCCAGAAACTATTATCTGATTTTGTCTAGTCTGCTGTAGAAAATTGGGTTAACAGAAACATACGCATACACATTTTGTATATGGAAATAGAAATTCTTAGATTGCTGCGTATGACCTTCTAAAGAACAGTGATACACGAGAACAAGAGATGAGTTTTTGGACAAAACTGTGCAACACTATGAATCAATGATAATTAGTTGATGATTATAAGCACTATATTTTTATGTTTCGTTTTGAAGATTTGGTTTTAGCTTAAGTCTGCATGGCAAAAAAATGAATATAAATCTAAAAATGGGATCGTTGAAATGATTATTTATTATGAAAGATTGAATCAATAAAGAATTCAAGGGTGGTAAACATTTCTGGATCATTTTTAATTTTTGGTCGCGTGAAGAGTGAAACTTGGGGGGGGGGGGAGGAGATGGAAATGCAAAAAAGTAAGGGAAATGAGATAACTGCAAGAAAAAAGTATGAGTCTTGTATGAAAAAATATTAAAGACTAGTCTTCCAGCAGAAAATATGAGAAATATAAAAAATGGATATCAGAGTATGAGCGATGGAAAAAGAAAATGTATGGTATGGTATGTATGTAGAGGAAGAACATTGAAAATAAACTTTCAAACGGAACAAGAAAGGCTTCTTCCTTGGAGGATTATGGTTGAAAGAGACAGAGAAAAAACTGAGAGATTTTGATGAAAATAAAAAATCGAGAGAAGACAGTTACATAAAAATCACCAGCAGGAATGAATGGAATTAAAAGCAAAAGGTGATAAAATTGAATTCTGATGAAACAGTCATGAGGGAAGGCTGGAAGGTGTGTTTCAGATTTGTGTAGGAATATGTTGATGTCCAAGAAAAAAACTGATCCAAAGAAACTAATAAACGCTTTGAGAATACTGAAAAAATAGTAAGAATGCTAATGTAGATTATATAATGGAGAAATCTTAAAATACAGTTGTGATTTACTTATGGAGTGGCTGTGCAACTTGCTAAATGTGGCTGTGAGGACTGCATTTATGGCTGATGACTGGAAGACTACAGTAATTGTTCCCTCTTTTATGCTCTATAGCAGGGGTGTCAAATTTGATTGCGTCATGTGACGTATTGTAACGTATCATGACTTTTTTGCCCTTGCAGAGCCGGGATGGGCATGGCCTGCTCTATAGTCTGTAAAAGCTATGCTGTAATGCAACCAATTATATGTTCAAGCTTCAAAATTCTGTGGATTGATGATAACTCAACTTCTGAACAATCTTTAGTATCCAAAAATTGAATGAGAACAGATCAAATGGTATAGGAATGTATTTCAGCTTTGAACATTTTATAAAATGATTTACGGAAACTTTATATACTGTACTGTACCAGGTCCATATTTTTCATATGGTTCATTATTTGGTAGACAGAAGGCATATGTTATTCCAAAATGACAAATGTCCCTATATGACTGCTGCCCTTGTTTCACATGATATATAATGTAAACAGTGGCCTGACCTTTTTTTTATCTAAAACCTACAGAAATGAGTAAGGATTGATATTCATTACAAGCACTCTGTTACCTGATAATTACCAGGCATAGTCACACCCTAAGGCTCATAACAACTTTGGGATTCTATTTGTAAGCAAACAGAGATGGCTGATCGATGAGAACAAGTCTGTATAGTTCAAAGTGTTTGTCAAGGTTCAAAGTAATGATGGTTTTACTTTCTTGCTCTTCATAATCTAGGCTGAGAGTGCTATCCCACTTGTAATACTAGCAATGTTTTTGTGTGAACTAATACTGAAGTAGATGCATTGTATTACTTACCATATGCAGCTCTATATAAAAATATTCACGTCGCTCTCATAAGAGCTGGGAATATGTTCAATTGTTATGACATGCCAGGTTTAGAAGTTGGTTTTGCATACATGAGCCCTTGGAATTCTCAGCTATTAATTTCATACTTGTTTATTCACATACACATTCATTTCGAAAACAGGATGAATGTTAAATAGCCCTTCCTGACTTCTGGTAATATTTCACTAATTCTTTTTTTTTTTTTATTAAATGGGTTAAGATGGCTAACTGCTCATTTTATAATATAAAGTTGTAATATTAAATGATATTAAAGAGAAACAGAATAAAAGTAATCCGGAAGAAAGAAAGCTGTTTCTTTCTAAGGTACAAGTACTGTAATTGCAGGGATGCTATTAGGGTAAAACAAAAGCTTTGGATCCTATAGGAAGAAGGGAAGGAAAAGTCACAATCAGGGTTTGCTAGACACTAAAGAAAACTTCCAAACCCTCTGAAATTATGACTAGTCTTGGAGCCTACTTGCTTCCAGGGGAATAGAAAAAGACCTCCACAGCCAAGGAGACATATTGAAACCAATGAGTTTTTGCTGCCTATAATAGTGAACAGAGTCCTATAGCAGCCATCCTTGGTCTGGATGCCCTCCTGTACTACACATCTGAAGTCCCAGAATAAATGATAATGGTAATACGAACTATAGAACTCTAGGAGTCGTAATCTATCCATCTTGAAGCATTCTTACAATGGGGAAGGTTTTCCTGCAGGAATGCTTTATTAATCAACAGTAGCATCCAGATACCCGCACAGCTTCCTTCTTAAATGATGCTCACTAATAGATGTTCAGGATTCTACCCACTTAAAAGTTGCCCATCATTAAAAATGGCCTTTACCATAAACCACTAAGTTTTCACTAACTGCCATGTGACAATGCCATACACAGATCAAGGCAACAGTGGTTCTCATGTTTGTATTTCCTTCTTTTCAATACAGTCTAGTTAGGACTACTTTTAACTTGGTCGTGCCCCATCAATGGCAGCCTGCATATTTTGCATTAGGCCACGGATCCTATGAAATTGTGGGTAATCCTTGTTATCCTCTCACCCTCTCTTGCAAAAAAGCATTTCTTTTTCTAAGCAGATTTCCTGTTAACACTTTTTAAAAGTTAAATTATGGATAACAAAGATAACTTTTGTATGTTTACATTATGTTCACATATTACCATCAAACCGTGGAAGATTTTCAGCTGTGTCACTCTGAGTTCATTTTGTTACATCATTAATCCTGCCTGCATAGCCTTCTTCTGGCAACAAAATTATCTCACTTATCCTGAAACATGTCTTCTGTTGCCTCAGGGGAGAGTGAACAGTAAACAAGCTCTCCAGAATTTAACTGGGATATCCAGTTAAGTAAAAGTGAACCTCCAGGAAAAACACAGCAGTAAAGGCAAGACTGTGCAAAGGTGCTTTCTTAAACCTACTCAATGTAATGGCAGACTCACATGTTACATTTTCCTGCAAATAAGTACCCATGAAACAAGGCCAGGTCAAACTAATCTTCTCCCTTCTGCCATTGTTTATGCTAGAGAACTTCAAATATTTTCAGTAAAATGTTTTTTTTAAAATATGCCTCAAAATTATTATACATTGGCATACAGGAAAAAAATATTAGAATAACTATTCATTCATGTATATTGAAAATATATCCTGATATATAGAAATGATTTCACACACTGAATGTAGCATAACTTTCTTAATCTTCAAGAGTAATAAAATGAACGAATGAGCTGTCCAAGCCTAGTGAAGTCAACACTAACTCAATCAATTAGTCTGTTTAAAATATTTTCTCCTCTGATAGTGGCAGCTCTTCCTTATCTCTCTCTGCAGTCATATAAAAATGACCTCCAGTACCCCTAAGGTGGGTTTTGCTGAATTATGGTGCTTCTGCAAAAAAATATTATCTTCGAGCAACACTTATATGAAAAGTTTATTTCAAACAGAATCCCACCCATCTATTCTACTTCTACATCTGAATTGTTAAGTGTCCATAAGCAAAGGAGACAACTGCTAAAGCACTTTCACTGCATGAGATCAGAACATATTGAGGAGCCTCATAACTTTTTTTTTTTTTTTGCTTGTTCACTTCCTGTAAGAAATACCACACGAAAATTGTTGTGTATTGACATCAGAGATCCATCTTAGGAAAAATGACCAAAGGAGGAATAAACAATGAAAGCTGGCAACCTAATCCAGAAATGAATTGTGCCCAAATGCCTGGAACAGTGTGGAGGGCAGGAAATTTAGCTCCTGTGTACATTTCCATATGGCTCTCAAAAGGCATCACCATCTTTTTAGGTTAACAAAGGGAGGAAACATCATGTACAAACATATTTTCCCTTTTTTTGATCCAAGTCATTGAATGGACTACTTAATAGCTTCTAGATCCTGATTAGAAAGGGGAAATGGATCAGGAAGTACACCATCTGAGTTCCCACATTCAAAGATTTAAACAACTGCACACAAACATAGATTTACAGTCTAAAAGTTTCTGGCTATCCAAGAACTGGAATGGGAAAAAGCCCATTTATTTCCCATTTGTGAGTTCACACTAAAGAAATAACAATCTAATGCCAATTTTAAGTTAAGGTAACAAGCCTTTTCTGTTTCATGTACTAAGGGAATAATTGTTTCTAATGTATTTATTTACATAAATAGCAGTAATAAAATAGTCTACATATTCTGTTGGCTCGGCTCTGTAGAAGTGATTAAGAATAAATTCGCATGAACTCAGCCAACATAGCAGTAATTGTTGTCTAATTTATATTTGCAAATAGCAAAGCCGGAGGCAAATTTCTTTGTTATGCCTAGAAGACACTTTCAAGCATTATCACTTCCTTAATAGATGAAATACAGTAGATTTTCAACATTAGGTCATTTTGTGTCAGAACAAGAAGCATGTGAATATGATCTTGTCTACAGTAGTTATCCTAGATTCTACTGAACTGTAAGAGTTGTTTCTTATCATTATGTTCTGCTTCCAGGCTTCCGGTAGGTATTTAGCAGACTGCAGTGAGAAACCAGATAGTAAACTAGACACAGATCTTTGGTTTCATCTTCATCTTTATGATTATAAAAATGCAATGTATATCCAACTATTCAGGAATAACGTTGCTTATTTCAAAATGATTTATTATGAGTGGACATCCACAAGACTGCACTGCAAAGGTTTTCACATCAGTTTTCTACTGGAAGCTAATTAAAAGAGTCAGAGCACTGATCGAGTTGGCTCAGTATTTTCCATGCAGACTACCAAAGTGGTTCTGTAGACGGAAGTTCTTTTCAAATCTATCTGAAGATGTCTGGAACTCTATTAGACACGCATTCCCATTCGTAACAAGTCTGAGTTCTATCACTCAAAAAGGCAATCCTACAATGTTTGCTACTATTCCATTCAACTCAAAACTCAGACTTCAAAATGAGTTTCATGTTGAAAATAACCTGATCTGAAGAAGTTCATATTTCACTGTTACAAAAACAAGGACACCAGAAACGGGGAGTCAAAAAATATTGATGTTTCTTAGCTTCCTTTTCCTTTACACTTCAACAGGGCACCCCAAATCACTCCCTCCCACACACACACACACAGACTACAGAAGAAAAGAATGCCACTTTTCCACTACTGTCAACAAAAGGCAACAGGTTCATTTATAATGTTTCCCCAAAAGCTTCTTTTTCCTGTAGAAATCTTCTACTTGGTCAATAATACTGGATTCAATAGCTAATTAGGTTTGTGTTAAGTTCTTATGCAAACACATCTACAACATTTTTCCCTTATACAAGAAAGTGAGAACTTCAAGTTTTACAAAGTATTCTCTGAATTGAAAGAATTATTTCTCTATTTGGAAATAAGTTCAAGGAGTATCTATGGAATTTTAAATTTTCATTAAAAATTAATGAAAATTTTTACCTGAAGCGGACTACTTGATGATCTGGTTTTATGAAATGTGAATAATTTATGATTGTTATCTTCTTCTTCTGATGTAAGCATCTTTAAATGTGAACTGGTCAGCAGATTCTGGAAAAAACCACACACAATAAAATCTTAACAGTGTAAGAATGATGTATAATATTGAATGGATTATTTATGATATAACGTAATAGGACTGTTTTGCTTATCTCTCTCCAACCTCCTTTCCACCTTATTACATTGTATTTAAAGAATATTTGGAAATCTGGAGGATTCAAATATTGGAATCCTTTGAAAAAAAATAAAGCAGACAGCAGATAAAATTAGAAGAACTTTAAAAGACATTTTTGTAAGGGACAGTACTACATACGAATATTTCTTGAGTTATGGGACAAGAATTCACAGCATTAAGCATAAAACATGATGTCAAATGATTGTATTGCTTAGTGATGGGGATTCTGGTAGTTGTAACTGCACAACTGCACAGGTCGTCAAAGAACGAACTCAGATGACCATAAAGAGAAGAGATGGGAGTTCCAGTAAGTCAGCTGGCTGGCAAAAGCTTACCTAGTACTATAAAGCATCGGTGGATTATGAAGAGATGGTTGATAAAGTGACAACTTGCACTCCCGCTGGCTTCGCCACTGACAGCTTGTGGGAAACTAGCAGGGAAGGTCGCAAATGGTGATCCATGTGAACTGGATGCCAAGCGCTCAAAGTGTGGTCACTATGACTATGGGAATACTGTGATGGCTGCAACTTTGCAGACTGAGTTCATAAGTCCCCCTTGTTCAGTGCTGTTGTAACTCTGAACAGTCACTGAACAAATGGTCACAATTCAAGGACTATGTGCACAGTCCTCTAAATTGTCACAGTATTTATCTGAAAGAACTTTTTAAAGAACTTCAAATGAATGTCTGAACTGACATTACGCTGATGTTATACAATCAAACCAAGTCATATTAACAATGTGGCTACTAAATAATGCAGGACCAAAATCTGGCAGTTAAGCAGAGGAAAAAAATATCTTGACGTAGCTACCGAGAAGAGTAACAACTACGAAGAAACAACTACAAGTAAACTAGTAGGGAAAAGGGGGAAAAATGGGATATTCTTTTCTTCTTTTAGCCTCGGACCAATCAAGGTTGCACAAAGAAAAACCACAACAAAAACACCCTAGCCCAAGATGTTGAGATGTAGGGAATTAATACATACAGGCACGTCTTCTGCTGATGATGCATATGGAAAGAGCTGTGCATTTAGCCCTTCCCCTTCCCAACTATTTGAGCAAAGGAAGTTTTCTGCTTTCCCTACTGGAGAATCCACCTGTAGGCAGGAACAAAAACATATTAAAATAGAGCTGATTGACATATTCTGTCTTGCCTAACAGCAAGTGCGTTTTGACATAAGCTTTGGCACAAAACTTAATCCAGTCAGTATACAATGTCCTGAATTGTCCTGATCCACACAACAGAGATAAGCAAAGTGTTTCGAGTTTGAAACAGCTGTTTTGGGCATTGTTCTGCGTGTGAAAGAAAACACACAATTTTGTCTCAACATGAAAGCATTTAGAGTGTTTGGACTGGGCTGTTTGATGAAGTATGATGAGGCTGCTTTCTTCAAATCTTTTCCACCTTAACCATCAGAGCAGCAGGAGCCCATTATGTCCTTGCTGCTATAGCTTTAGCCTTTGTGTGGTAATACAGGAATGAAGTGTTGAAAAGAAACAATGGAACACAGGTAGAAGACCATTGGAGCTGCCTGGTAAATTATTGCTTTTAAAAAGGTGACTTAAGAATTCATCTGAATGCACTGGTGGGTCCCATTGGTGTAGACAATGCAAAAGTGTATATTTGTGTGCATTGCTTTGCTTCACACAGATGTATTATTAATGCTACAGAAGCTATTTAAATGTAAATACTCCTGGTGCAATACTGGCTTGCTCAAATTTCCCATGCATATGCATGCTTTTAGAACTTGTTTTAATGTTACTGTGGTATTATTCATGCAATTCAAAAGCACTAGCAGACTTTCTTTCCCCCTGGCAGTTCACTAGACACCCCTCTGTGAAAGCAAAAACATCAGGAAAAGACACAATGACATAAATGTTTTTACTGAGTTTGTTCTTGGCTGTCAAGCTAATTGCAAAAGAAAGAAAGAAGATTTTCACAAAAAAGTCAAAAGAATAAAACAGTCAAAACATTAGGATAGTCTCTCACAGAAATGTACTAATTAAAAATAATATTAAATAATCTAGCTGCTCTTTTTTGTCCTGCAACCTATTGGCTGAGTGATCCATAAGGTTTGTTTTAAGAAACTGAAAATATTTTTTTCTGCTGAATGGGCAAAAAATGGGTGGATAATAACAGATGCTAATCAAAATATATTTCTCAGTTGCATTCCTATTGTCTCTGAAGCAATAGGAATGAACTGCATTCCTATTGTCTCTGAAGCATTTTAAGTTAATACACAATTAAAATTTTTTAGCAGTTAAGATATAAACCTTAGTCAGCATGACTACCAACCTGCTTTACTCTTCCTGCCCTAAAGTGAAAAGTAAGGAACTAACAGCTGATAAGAAGTTACTAGAACCGGAATAATTAAAGTATTTTTGAGTTTTGTTCTGAAGGAACACAGAACATTCAAGTGCTCAATTACTCCAAAGGAACAAGCCAACTCAACAAACCAATTCAAATCCTTCTGAGAGAGCATTTTGAATGGGGTAGATCTGTTCCAAGCTTGAAATAAATGGATTTCCTGTGTCATGCACACTTCAATGAACTCCAGCACTCAGGATCTGTTCACTTTAAACAGATTTAAACTTGCTCTTATTTGATTGATATAACATGAATTTAGCCAGATTCCAAAGGCATTTCTTTTCTACTAAAGATTGCATACTATGTTGAAATATGTCTTTTTACTGATGGGATTATAAGCCTGGACATGTTTTGTTAAATGCAAATTATTACTCTACCATTGATATCCAAAATAATATAAACTTAATAGATAAAATAAAATAAGCCCTAGTGAAGCTTATTTGGAAGTCAGAAATAGCAGTACTGTACTATCTTTATTGGACAATTAAATCTATTGGCAATTTCATGTGTTAATTTCAATTAACCAAAGTTTAGAACCATTTCTGAATATTCTGATTAATTTCTCAAAAATGTAAATTGGAATAGCAAGTTCTTTTCTGAAAGTAACCTGCCAAAGTTGATTTCCTGAGGCAGTGCCTAAAATGATTAAGAAGCATTTGTTGACAAACTGAATGGAACTTAATGTAACCTTAAGTAAATATGGTTTAACTTGCCTCTTGTTTGATTTTCTTCAGCAAAGGGGAACCATTTTCACATAGGCTGGATACAATACAAGTTTCATCAGACTCCTGTTTGATGACATCTTGCAAGTCATCTACCAGGTGAGTTGGTGTTTGAGGCTAAAAGGAAGAGAAGGAAATGCATCTGAACAGCAGAAAATGCCTTATAATAGAGCTAAAACCCAGAGCTTTATGTCATTTGCTGTTGGGCTCCTAAATTGCTTCCCAAAATTGCCACAAAAGCTTAATGTGACCTCAGGAAAAGAAATGGTATTATCTATATTTAAATAACTATAGGCGCAAATTAAATTAAATCCAATTTGATCCCACTAACTTTCTGCATGCGGTTCTTGGCTTGTTATAGCCAAGAGTAGTCATGTTCCTCCATTCCCAAAGATTATGTCCTACCGGAGCTTCCAAAGAAACCTCATTAAATCACCTGCTAGCTTCTTATTTCTTTTTTTTTTAATTCTCTTTTTTGAAATTCTTTGGCCAGACTGGATGCAGACATGCCTTCTCCTGTCTGTTGTGGAACCACAAAAATATTTCCTTTCATAGTTCGTAGCTTTTCATTGCTCTTTCTACAAAGAATCCCCAATGACTTAAATAAATAAATCCTATCCTGAAGAAACTTCTGGGTAAGATAGCACGACTTCTATTTATCTATTCTTCTGCAGGCCATTGGCTGCATATATCTTTCTGAGTTCACCACAATGAACCCTAGCTGCCTTTCCCTAGGTCTGATATTTATATTAATGTCATTTCTTTTCATCTTTATATATTTTCACTTTTGCTTGTTTTATTTATTTTTTCTGACTTCTATCCATATGGCTGTAACAAAGATTTGATTAATCATTAAATTAGCGCCCTTTTTTTCTTACCAGCATTTTTAGGGGTCCGTATTTTAATTCTTGAGCTGCAATTGCATTTTTAAATGGAGTTGGTGTTCTAGGAGAACTCTCTAATATTGATCTTTTGATAGCTGGAGTTCTGAAACTTACCAAAGTAAAAGAAATAAAAGAGTTGGGGGGAGGGGAACAAGTTTCAATACATTAGTTGAAACATTTTGCTTAGAATACAACTAGAGTATTGCAAGAATTAGAATGTGTTACGGCTACAAATTCCCTGTTTCACTCTCCCATTTATATTATAGAAATATTCACACTGGCTTGTGGTACAGTCAAGCCAAGTATACTTATTTATTTGTTTTGTTTGTTAAATTTATTTGCACACAACTATTCAAACACTTAGAAGATGATATATAATACGAAATTTGTTTAGCGTTGTACATGCAGTCCTCATTAAGCAACAGTTTGAAGTTATGATGGTACTCAAGAACGTGACCGGTCACCTTTCTTCATAGTTGTGACAGTCCTAGCATCCCCATGGTGGTCACATAATTGCCATCTGGCCACTCATCAACTGGCTCACAATTGCAACAGTCACAGAATCATTGTCATGAGATCACCATTTATTTGCAACCTTCATTGCTACTTTCTGACAAGCAAAGTCAATGGGAAAGCTGGCTGGAAGTAGCAAATGGCGACTGCAAGACTAATGGGGCCCAGGGACTATGGGGTAATTGCCCTCATAAGTCAGCACGTAAGTCACATGACATTGCACTTTATAACTGCATCGCTTAGCAACAGAGTTGCTGGTGTCAATTACCACTACTAAACAAGGTCTACAAGGCCTACCTGTTTTTTAAATAAAGTAAATCACCTGGTGTAAATAAAGTACTTATTGTGAATACAGAATGAACCAATACGAGGTATATACCTATACGAGATATATCAGAATGA
This sequence comes from Hydrophis major, assembly GCA_033807585.1. Classification (NCBI taxonomy): domain Eukaryota; kingdom Metazoa; phylum Chordata; class Lepidosauria; order Squamata; family Elapidae; genus Hydrophis; species Hydrophis major. Next base: position 320,981,598 of record CM066328.1, on the reverse strand, counting down.
ACCTATACGAGGTAGTCCTTGACTTACAACAGTTCCTTTAGTGATCATTTGAAGTTACAACGGCGCTGAAAAGTTTTTCACTTATGACCATTGCAGCATCTCCATGATACGATCAAAATCCAGATGCTTGGCAACTGACTCATAATTAAGATCACTGTTGTGTCCCAAATTCACGTGATCCCCCTTGACAACCTTCTGACAAGCAAAGTCAATAGGGGAAGCCAGAATCACTTAACAATGATGTTACTAATTTAAGAACTGCAGTGATTCACTTAACAAATGTGGCAAGAAAAGTCATAAAATGGGACAAAACTCACTTAACAAATTTTTCACTTAGCAACCTAAATTTTGGGCTCCAATGTGGTCATAAGTTGAGGACTATCTGCATTATATATTTTACAGTTTTATAGAAAGGATTCTGCTGTAAAGGGATAATAGGAAGATATAACTCTCAAACCCATGACAAAACTCTCTTTATGTATATCTTGCCACCTTAATCACATTGAAAGGGGCAACATCACTTGAGTGCTTTAAGCACCAAGCTATCCTTCACTGAGACAAAGGAGAAAAAAATTTGCATAGCAATTCCACACAAGTACAAAATATCTGCAACATTCTCACTAAGAGTTGAAACTGCTGCCAAAAGTGTAATTTAAGACTTACGAATTACTTTCTTTCTGGCTCTTAAATGCTTGGTCTTTTTGAAGAGGCGTTGTAACAGCAACTTTGTGAGTACATAGTGGAGTGGAATTTAAAATAGGATTGTCCAGATCCAGACTTTCTTGGATAGAAGAAGTGCTGAAGAACTGCAAAGGTGTATTTGTATGGAATTAATGGTTTATTAAGCATTTGAAATAGTGTAATCAAGTAAAACCAAGAGAAGTAAAGAAAAGGAATTCACAGTGTAACTTTGTGCATCAGTACTAATTTCATGAAAGAGTGTGAATGCTGTTATGCATTTTGATTATCATATTTCCAAAATTTCTATTGCTTAAAAGCTTATTCAAATCCATTTCTTTAGATTTGTTCCAAAATGATATTTAAAGAATAACTACCTATATTTCAATGGAATTTTAGCTATCAGGGAAGAACAAATTTGCTTTCTGAATCCTCCAGCTAAAGTAGAACAAACATAGGAGGTTTTTTTAAAAAATAGAAACAAATAAGGAAACATGAATTCATATTTTCCTTGTTAAAACATTACTTTGCTTTAACAGCATGGGTGATGCACAGAGCTTTTAAAATGTAAATATTTGATTTTTTTTGCAAAAGACTATTACAATTTTTTTAAAAAAACCCCAGAACTGCAGTACTAGTAAAGTTGAATTCATTAACTCATCATTTTAGATTGTTCCAAGAAAGTCCAGCAGTTTATTTAAGCAAACACATTTATGTTTAAATCTTCTATGTGACCAAGACAATTTAAGTATGTCCATTCAACATTTGTAAGTCACATTACACAGTTCCTCCAATACCCTCCAAATTTATTTTCATTATTAGGTTAATGTGATTTCCTTTTTTAAAAAATGAACTTGTTAGTATATAATTTGGAAGTTATTGTTTAACCCAAATTCTGGGATTATATGAAACATCCTGCAAAATGGATGAAATAAAAAATGATTATGGGAAACAGGAATGCTAATTTTGGACAGATGAAGGAATTTACAAGTCAGAGTAAAGCAAACAGACAACAAATCCTCCCCAAATCATCAAAAATTAAGTATATAGGTAAGTTAGATTGTTTGCTCTCTAAACTCAACAGTGGGTAGATTCAAAATCAGAATGCATTAACAAGCAGAGCAGGAATTAGTCATTGCCCCAAAGATTAGTTTCCCTGTGACTCTATGACTTAGAGAATTAGTAACATTTAAACAGAATTGCTCTACCTGGGAAGGAGAGAAAGGCAGGCTTTTGACAGGGGAATGCTTAGGAGTTGAGCTGCTGACTTCAGCAAGAATGAAGGACTTATTATGACCATTGGCTAAATGGTTCATGGGATGGCTTCTCTTTGCACGCAGAATGACCAATGGAGCCGGGCCACCTTTGGAGCCAGTCAAGGACTTTGGTAAGGCAAAGGAATCCTGACTCAACATGGCTCTGCTCAAGTCTGCAAGAGGGTATCCTTCAGGCCTACACACACTGCTGTCTGTTTTCTGAAGCTGTGGGGTTCTGTCTGAGGGAACCTGGGTAGGTGAAGCATTTGATGTTTCTGAGAATTCAAAATTGCTGAGATCAACGCTTGACGACAGATCCTGGAAACAATGGGGGAAGTCACGAGTCTATGAGAGAGTGCATATTCCTCCCACCTATTTTAAGAAGCTCAGCTGAATTACTAACATAACAGCATTAACCAAAGGAGAAAGATCGGTTCCTTTTAACTGAATTTGACCCAGTAGCGATACTTTCCCGAAATATAAAAATTAAGACACAAACCATTCTAATGGTATATTCCAAAAAAGAACAAGCTTTATCTCAAACTGGCTGTTCATTCAATTATAAAAAGTCTTGTTACAGAAATATATTTTATAAAATATATTTTACTTGTATAATAGCAACATTCTTAAATGGAAAATTGTGCATCAATCAGTATTTATATAATGTTATAAATTTCATGTATTTTTAGTTTATTAAAACTTGTCTCAAATTACAGTGCTTCTTACTCTTCAGTTAGAATCTTTAAAAATACAATGATTTTATTGAAATTATGATAAAATAAAACCATCAGCACTTTAAAGAAGCTGGGATCCAAAAGTCTAATATATTACTGAAATAGAAGATTTAATATGGTATTACTTTTATAGCTTACGTAATGTTTTTGCTATAATTAGGCAAAACATATTATTTATGAAGTTTGTTAGTTTATTTTATTATTTTATGCCACTCATCATCTTCCTCCAAGGTGATTCTGGGTGGTTATTCAGTGAATAACTGTTTCATCTGAACATTCATATTGAGCACAATTTCCAGAATGCATGCATTCTACATTTATATGAATTTAATAAATACTACATTCCTCAAACTAGGCAAACCCAAGATTAGGCTAACCCGTTCTTACTCAGCAATACTTGTATTATTTAATAAGATGTAACAAGATTTAATTCCAAGTAGCCATATAAATGACTGAATTTTTAGAAACTTATGAAACAAACATTTTAGTAGCCATACAGCAATTGTGAAAATTGTACAGGTAGCCCTCTACTTACAACAGTTCATTTAGTGATCATTCAAAGTTACAATGGCACTGAAAAAAAGTGACTTATGACCGTTTTTCAGAGTTACGACCTTTACAGTATCCTCGTGATGATATGATCAAAATTCAGATGCTTGGCAACTGGTTCATACTTACGACCATTGCTGTGTCCCATGTTATCACCTTTTGTGACCTTCTCACAAGCAAAGTCCATGGGGAAGCCAGATTCACCCTAACAAATATGGCAAAAAAAGTCGTAAAATGTGGCAAAGCTCACTTAACAAATTTCTCACTTGGCAACAGAAATGTTGGGCTCAATAGTGGTCATGAGTAGAGGACTACCTGTATTTAGCCTTTTATGCTGGTGGCATGAACATTTAGAAAAGAATGACCATATATATATGTAAGCCCCACTGTTGTAGACCCAGCAGGCAGATTCCCATAACAGTCACATTTTAGAAGATGATCGTTCTACTTACGGAATCTATGAGCTGAAGGGTTTCTGCAAATTCTAAGAGATTCTTAACATTATCCAGGAAGTTACTCTGGTGAACAATCATGCACCTTGCAGGGGATGCACTCTCTTCAGGCAAGCAGCTGTGGTCCATTGGTGGGGATGCAGTGCAGTGATGCTCCCCCAAAGAGGAAAGAGCTGCACCATTACCGCTGGTTCTGGTATTGTCTGCAATTGTGGTACTGTGCCATCCTGGATAATCTGAAGTGTGATTCTGAGTCTAAAAAGAGGGGGAAGCGGGGATGAGAAGGGAAAGTGGAGAAAGAAAAAGAAAGGCAGAAGGAACTTACTAATGAAATTGCACAAGGCGTCAGATGGCTGTTGAAGGAAAAGATAAAAGTGGTTGCATCATTTAAGCACTTAATGCCTATGAAACAGTTGTCAAGATGTTTCCTTTCATCAGTGCAGCAAGAGCGGGTTTTAGAAGGGTAGAAGATTTATAGCTCTCATTTTGGCATTACCTCACTTTGGGCAACAACTCTGCATCCTGGGCAAGTAAGTATAATTTTAAGCTACACAACCATGGTGTTGTTTCACCAAAGTAGCTGAATTCATTTCTCTGCTGAGAAGCAAAGAAATGGCAGATTTTCTCTAATACAAGCTCACGCTTGTCTATTCCTAAAGGATTTAGAAATTAAATCTTTTAGGTCTGCTCCATTATCACATCTGAAGTCACCTGAACTGGTCTGATTTATTTTTATGGGTCAAGATTAGAACCAGCATTGACTTTTGGGGGACTTTTTCCTATCCCTGTTTAGTACCACAGCTTACACCAATGCAATGGAAAGGCTGTAAAATCAATGTGGTTAAAAAAGCAGAAAAGCAAATTAATAGAAGTCTCTTTATAGTACAACCATGCAAGATAAGAAATTGCAAAATTGAAATAAATAAAAATTAGAAGTGGCCGAACTAAAATGGCATGCACACAGTTGCTTTGTTGTATTAACTAGAAATTAAACATGAATAGAATTCAATTATACACAGAAGTTTCTGCTGGCTACCACTTGAGTTTTTTCTGCAATACCTGTATTAATTCATTTCATAAGTTGGTTTGTATTTTTTTGTTTCTTTTTAAAAGAAACAGGGAGGGAAAACAATTTTTTTTATTAAAGTAATAGCCAGCTCTGGTTTGATTCATGCAGTTATGGAACCTAACTCCTTAAAGAAAACATGAAAAGGATCATAAAATTACTTGGACTGTGATTCCCAAACCACTTGGAACTGCAGTTTCTCAAGCCAATTAAACTAGATGCAACATGTCCACGATGCAATAGGTATGCCAAAAGTGGCCCAGGCAAATGATGCTTGTGGCATTCTGAAAAGCATCAGGTAAGCAGGGTGTGAACAGAGGGAGGCTTCACTCTTTATCCGCTTCTTTCCTGTTACTCATTTGCTAGTGAGAAGAGAGGTACTGGGGTTTGGGCGGAGGGAAGAGCTACACATGTCTTGTATTATTAGTAGTGGTATGGTTGGTTACACAATAAGCCAGATGTTTAGACTGGATTTGGCAAGTGCTGTTTGATGGTATTAAAGGAATTGTCGCAGGATGTGGGCTGTTCAAAGTAAAACTACCTTTTCCAATTGTCTGGTGCCGATTTTCTCGATGTCAGTAATGTTCAAGTCGTGCTCCATTTATACTAGAGTTGCACTCAAGGTGCCTATTGCTATTAGCAATAGCACTTACGACTTATATACCGGTTTAAAGTGCTTTACAGCCTTCTCTAGAGAGTCAGGCTATTGCCCCCAATAATCTGGGCCCTCATTTTACCCATCTTGGAAGGATGGAAGGCTGAGTCAGCCTTGAGCCTGGTGGGGTTTGAACTGCCAAACTGCAGTTCAAACTGCACCAGGCTGGCAGTCAGTAGAAATAGCGTGCAGTACTGCACTGTAACCACTGCACCAACAAGGCTTATTATTGCTCCTTTAATATTCTTGCCTGCTACTGTACTCACCACAACACTGCAAGGTGGGATGGATTAAGAGAGAGGTAACTGCCCTAAGCCACTCACATGGCTTTCATACTTAAGGAAAGCCTAAAACCTAAGACTTCTGATTTTTAGGACAGTACCTTCACCATTACATCAAAATGGCTTTAATATATGTAAAATATTTAATATTTAAAGGAAGAGTGAACATCATTGTCCATTTGGATTCCTCTCAAGTTTTCATTTTTCTGTCCCTAAATTCAATTCATCCTATTTCTACACTGGGTTGACTGTGCGTTATGCAGTTTTTTTTAAACTGCATAAAAAGTATAGATCTTTCTTGTGTATATTTGGTCCCGTAGATCCATTTCACATGCAATTTTTCCTAGCATATGTTTTTTGCAAACAAGTAATGATCCATTTCTCTAGGTAATATCAACTACTAAAAATATTTCTGAGTTTATTATTCACTTTTGCACGTACTTCTTTATTGGAGAACTGCAAAATCCAAATGGCTTTTCATTTTGCATTATTTTGGAAGTGTGAAATGACATATTGGGTGAAAAGGGTGGCCATTAAATTAAACATTCTATGGAAGTTTCAGAATCACAGGACAAAGTAACATGTAGCTGAAGAAATCCACCATGGAGAAACAAAATGCAAGAGTTAGACACTACATTTCCATTATGTGCAAAATAATGTAAGTTCTTCATATCTCATATTTAATCTCAGCATAAACCAGGTAAGAAGTCTATAATATTTTGTCCCAGTCAATGGAAATATAGAGTCCCAATTAGTATCCTAAAAAGAGAGAAAATGAAGGAAGAGGAAGAGAGAAGCACTGGGGTAAAGCTGCTATCCCTCCATCCAAGTACATTCTTACTGGTAATGCCTGTTGCCCTTTCAGTTCATTCTCAGTCGACATTAGTAGCAACTCTAATTCCTTTATTCGTTTTTCTTTCTCAGGGTCTTCATCATTATAGTGTCTCTGAAATTAAGAGTTAAGGGAAAAGAGAAAATAAAGACCCAGCCAGGTGCTGCAGTCACCATGATAAGAATGGCCCCGACCATGTTGTAGATGGGCCTAAGACCAGGGGTGGGATTCTACTGGTTCTGTCTGGCTCTACAGAACCAGTAGCTCTGAAGAGCATCAGACACAGAATTGGTTCTGTGTCTGCTGCTGTTTTGGCCAACCTATCGGCCTGGGCTCTTACCTGTCCTTTATTTCCTGCTTTTTCAACCACAGCTGCTTTGCGTGGCACAGCTGCAGTTGAAAAAGCAGGAAAAAAGGACTTTTCCAACCGCTGCGCACCCACACGCAGCGCTGCTCAGCTGTCCAGGCAGTTCAGCAGGTCGTAAATTGCACGCGCGTGACGCAGAGCAACAGAACAGGTAGTTATGCCGGTTGAATCCCATCCCTGACTAAGAGACTTCTACGGGCTGAAGAATGCCTCCACTACACTTTTACAGAGATTCACGCTCAGAACATGACACTAAAGATATCATTTCTGGAGTGATTTCTAACTTTGAAATTCTCATTTCAACTTTGCATCCTCTCTGATCTCCTTTTTAGAATGTAAATAAAACACTAGTTTCCCTGAAAACTGGGTTGAGCAAATTAGAGGTTAAATTCAATCAAGTATGCCTCCTTTCCTGGAATATATTTTCCCCTTCTGCTTTTGCAGTTTTTCTCACCAAATTTGAGTATATGTTGCTCAGCTAGTTTCTTCTAAAACAGTGTTTCCCTATCTTGTAAACCTGAAGATGTGTAGACTTGAACTCCCAGAATTCCACACCTTTTCAAGATTGGAATCAAATTTGCTGATACTAGACTAGAGCTGGCCAAAGCATTTTATCTGCAAAATTATTTCTTTAACATTTGCCATAAAACATGAAAGAGAGCTTTGCTTTTGCTTGACGGCAAAATAAAGTATTTGCATCTAATTTCACATCAGATCTACATCAAATTGACACTTCAAATTATCTTTAAAATCATCTACCTGAATAGCTGCAGCAGCTGGCTGGGGTACATTAACAATATTTACATGAAGCGCTACTGGATATGGGATCTGAGGAGAGACCTACACCAAAAAAATGAACAAAGCAAAACACAAATTTAAAAAATGTAAATTATTTGTCATACTAAAATACTTCCCAATTCCATAATTGGTTTAAAGAAACAACAAAAGCTTTCACGTTAATCATTCTATTTCCTTGAAATGCAACAGTGTGTTCTTTTGAAGTTAATAATTTCAATAAAAATTTACAAAGAAGTTTTCAAGTTCCAGGTAATTTGTAACAAAAACAACCACAACAAATTGGTGGCATCATGACCACTGCCATTAGGGCCATTCCTGGAATGATAGATTTTTTTTTATCATATCCAGCAGAAAATTAAAGAATTCTGTTCTTGCCTTTGAGAATTAATTGCTGGTTTGCAATAGACCTTAATGCTTCATAAACATTAACAGAAAAATATGGATAAACCATTATGGCAGTGAATCTAGAATATCATGTTCTCTATTATAGCTCAGATATGAAGAACAGAACAAAATTACCTATTATGTTACCTTACATAAAAATGCACAACCATGTGATGCTACCCACCTCCAAGTCTTGAAATAATTCACCTCAAAATTTCATTTTATCTCAAATGTTATGCAAGTTAAAATTAAAAACCCAAAGAAAATATACATACTTGTCTTATAAGTTGACATTTTCTGAATGTCACTCAGAAAATAGTTTTTTCCTATACTTTCAAATTATTCCATGCATAATAACAAATTACATTTTTTAAAACGTCTTTGCTGGATTTTTGGAGATTTTCTTACATCTATTTTATGCAATTAGTAATGATTATGACATATATCCATGTACAGTGTAACTAATAAACTAATTACTTGGTCTCTAGCCAGTTTATAGACTAGCAGATGTGTAGATTAGGAGAAAGGGATATATTTAGATCCAAAGGATGTGTTAAGTTTTTTCTTTGCATTAACTTGCAATGTATTGTTAAAGTTAAAAAATTAAAACATTTACAGTATCATCAAAACAAGATAATAGGTGCCTCTCTGCATTTACTTCACTGTGACCTAGAGTCAAAAATATTGAGCTGTCTGAGCATATTTACTGACAAGAGTTGTTTGCAAGAAGAAGCAATTTAGAGAACGATCCTACAGAAGTTCAGGCAAAAGTGAGTTCCATTTTAAGCAGGCTTTATTCTCAGTAAAGTCAATGCAGGCCTACTTTCAGAGGGTAATCCTTTGTGCATTCATTTAGAAAATCTCAGTTTTTAGTGTAATATATTTACATAAAGATCTACAAGTTAACCGAGAAATCCTAATTAGCACTTTTCCTGGCCACCCAGTATAATCTAGGAGTATCTAATGCTGTAATGTTGATCCAATCAAAATCAATGTAAACATCAATGGTATTTTGGGTCACAGACACCTCATATCCAAACAAGATACTACTGTCAAATTGCATTATGGATGCAACTGCACTATTTCAATTGCTGAGAAATCTAACTTTAATCTAACAGTTTCCATTAGCTTACATTTTGCGTCTCAGAAATATGGTAATACGAATAGTCATTGGCCGCTGCAGCTTGAGTGTCTGTTGCCAGATGCACAGAAGATGGAGTATGGGTAAAACCCATTAAATGATTGTTCTTTGGAAAACCTGAAGGCTGGTTGACTTTTGAAGACTCTTGAAGATAACCTTCTTGTTCAACCTTTCGACGCATTGTAGAATTCCAATGGTTTTTGATAGCATTATCAGTTCTGCACAAGAACATTGGCGAAAGAAAAAATATATGTTGCACAAAGAGAATTTTCAGACCTAATTATGTTGACTGGGAAGAAACAATTATTTAATTATTATGAGTTTTACTTAACGTTTCAGAACTCTAGTAGGAGCTTCCTATGGAGCTTCAAGATGCCTATTTCACTGTATTTTAGTTAACCCTCTATCTCTTTTTAACTAGCCACAAAATACAATAATACATTGCTACATGCAAAGCAAATCTCCCACTTCTGAAGCCAACTCATATTAGCCTTCTCCCATCCCAGACATTGCATCCCTAACGTAAAGTTCAATTGGGGACATGGAGCAACTTCCTGATTTTTTAGTATGTATCAAGGCTCTTCATTTATGAAATATAAAGGGAAATCTGCCAGGCTAAAAGGAACCTGGCTGCATGAAACCAATGAACATATTTAATGCAAAAGGGATTTCCTCCTCCTATTCTCTAATGAATTAAACCAATAAAATAGGCAAATGAAAGAAATAGCTGCTTGAATTCAAGTTCTATCTGAGAAATACATGAGCAACAAGAATTCGTAACACTATCAATGTTGCTTGAATTTAATGAGAATGTTATGAATACATTGAAAAAATTTAATTTGCAAAAATAAGTTATTCTTCCCAAGTTCCTCATGAGGCTAGAAGTGGTTAAAGAGATGGATGAAATTAATCACTTCCAAAATCTTCTAAGGTCAATGGAGCTGTATTATAACAACTGTTATTTACCCTCACAGACCTCCTGCACCCCATCCATTTGGGTTCTCAGTTAACTTTAGAAGCCCTAGCAAAACTGGGTAAATTTGGTATATTCTTTTAGAAGAGTGTTACGGTAGTCTACAAACAGCAATGTGATAACAGGTTTTAACTATTATTTCTAGTTACAGGGACAGAACAATTGTTAACAGTTGACAACTATACTTAGGACCTATTTCCAGCTTTTCCACATTCTTATAATAAAAATGGATTGCCTATGTGTTTGGTCCACTATAGCGTAGCTTGATCATACAACAGCCAGTCTCCAGTAGGGGTTTTTTTAAAAGAAATTTGCAATCTTTAAAAGAAGTCAAGATATGGTATTACATTATGAAAAATATGTTCACGACAAGCACTTTGTACATTAATTAGAAAAAAAGGAAGTTGATTATGCTTCCTCTTTTTTTGTATCCACAGGAATCTGAATAGTAGGACATGGATCTCTATACAGCACTCAAAGAAATGTCCATAAGCCAGTGTTACTTCTCATCTAATTCTGATTGTCATAGAAGCATTAAGTACAATGGTTCTTGCTTGCTGGCGATATAGAAGATAATCTATGTAATCATATGAAGGAATCTATAGATCAGACATAATTGAGAAAATGGCCTCTAGAAAGAAGCTATATTAATAAAGCTTCAGCACAAAACACACATCTTATCTAGCTTGTTTCTGCAATCACACAAAATGTAGATGGAACACTGTCTTAGTTCACAAAGTTATATAAGTTTTACTTCACACTCCTGTGTGCAAAGTTTTTCCCCCCTTCAAACCTGCATTTTCTCTAGACTTGATAAAATTATTTTGCAGACATTAAGGCAAGGGCAGGTTTTTTTGGGGGGGGGGTCTGAGGGTTCAAAGGGGTGTTTTTTAATCCATTAGTTTGGCTTTAATCCATTATTAGAGGGAAGTTGTGATTATGAAGGGAAGAAGATGAAAATGCAAGTATTTCACTTCACAAAAGTGTTAACTTAATTTATCCCCACTTCTTTGTTGTTGCTAAACACAACCTTTAAGATGTATAGCTGTGTATTTTAGCCCTTCTTCTGTTAACATGCAATGCTATGATCTAATGGCACCCCTCAATTCACGAGTTTCGGACTGACCCTCGTATGAAAAACTTGGAACAAAAAATACAATAGGGAAATGTATTATTAAGCAAAAAAAAAAAATCATTGCTGCAAAAGCATGCATTAGGAAAACTGGATATAAAAATGTATTAGAAATATGCAAAAAAATGCATCCAAATTTTTTAGATATTTTTTTTTTAAAGATACATAACTAAACTTTAACTGAAAAAAATTATAAATGGAATTAAACCTGTCAGACTTGTCTATCACTTGATGTATTATAACTTAACAGATAGCAATCTTTAATTTTTTTAAAGTGCAGAGATATTTTTCTGCTAAAAAAAAGGTCAAAGAAGCTCTTCACTCCCATCCAAGTTTCTTTTCAATTGTTATGTTCGGACCTTACCGTCCAGGTAGCAACTTTGCAATTTCTGCCCATCTGTTTCCAAGCCTCTTGTGTGCCTGATAAATAATTCTATCCTCTTCCTCCGTCCAGGATGTTTTTTTCACTTCTGGATTCAAATGGTTGTGCCAACGCTCCCTGCATTGTTTCCCAATCCTTCCCTTTAAGTGCTTGGCGATGACAGACCAGCGTTTAGGGCCGTATTTCTGTACAAGCTCTATTACCTGCAAATAAACAACAATAGAATAGAATAGAATAGAACAGAACACTTTATTGGCCAAGTGTGATTGGACACACAAGGAATTTGTCTTGGTGCAAATGCTCTCAGTGTACATAAAAGAAAAGATACGTTTGTCAACAACATTTGTCAACAACAACAATATAAAGAACTATCTCTAGTGGTTAAGTGTTATATAAGTAAAGCCAAACTGAAATCACTATACTGCACCAAATAATTGCCTGTTACCTGATTAGAGAAATCCTAATAAAAAACCCCACAGTGAATTCCAATTTCAACTTCTAAACAAGCTCCCCTAATTTGCAGCAGACTTCAATCTCCCTCCCTCAATCTGCTTTGGATGACTCCAATGCTCAGAAACAGCCTGCTGAAATGAAAGGATATTCACTGTGGTGATTTTACTCTGTATTTGAAATTCTTTCTTCCACCAAGATTGGAGTACTCATCTCTAATGATCTAAGTGCTAGAGCCCACTGTAACTACATAGCCAAAAAGGCGTTAAGAGTTGTTAACCTAATCCTACGTAGCTTTTTCTCTGGTAATATTACACTAATAACTAATAACAAAACATTTGCTAGACCAATACTCGAATACAACTCATCAGTCTGGAAACCACATTGCGTATCTGATAGTAACACAGTTGAGAAGGTCCAGAAATATTTCACAAGAAGAGTTCTCCACTCCTCTACTCTTTGCAGAATACCTTATGCCACCAGATTCGAAATTCTAGACCTAGAAAACCTAAAACTACGCTGCTTTCGGTCCGATCTAAGTATAGTATATAAAATCATACACTGTAATGTCCTACCAGTCAATGAATACTTCGGCTTCAACCATAACAATACAAAAGCAAACAATAGATACAAACTCAAGGTTAATCACACCAAACTTGACTGCAGGAAATACGACTTCAGCAACAGAGTGGTCAATGTCTGGAATATTCTACCTGACTCTGTGGTTTTTTTCTCCCCAAACCCCAAAAACTTTAACCTTAGACAGTCTACTACTGACCTCACCCCTTTCCTATTAGGTCTGTAGGGGGCATGCATAAGCACACCAACGTGCCTACCATCCCTGCCCTATTGTTTCTTTTATATTTTTCTTATATGTACCCATATATTCATAACTATGTTTTACTTATACCTATTATCTTGTAAGCAATTGACAAATAAAAATAAATAAATAAAGTTATAAGCACTCTCTTCTGATGAGTCAGCCACATTAAGCATGGGAGCTTTAATTTCAATAACAAGATCATTCTATGCATTTGTAAGCAAACAGACTTCTGAAGGGCATAACAGACTCTTTGCTTAATATGAGATGCGTGTAACAATAGGCAGTGTTTTAGAGGTGATATCTTCTGCAATATAAAAATAAAATAGAACCCACGCTATTTTGAATATAATATTGAAAATTAAATAACTGCTACCTGCTGTTAAATACTTTTTTGAAAAGTTTTAATTAGTAACTTAAATAATTACATCACAATGTGTTTGGCTGTACTTATAGGAAGCTTGCTGATTTCACCAGAATGATAAAAGCAATATCATGTTACAAGCTCTGCCTTTTTCATATCCATAACATTATACAAAAGAGGCGTGGCTTGCATTGAGACACTGCTTCCATCCTTCTTCCCCCTTATAGTTGCTGTTGAATGTACTTGGTTTATCGATCTGTCTGTGAAACATTCTACACTAGGGCTAGCTCAATGGAACAATTTAAAATGCTGGTAAATTTTCAAGGATGCATTAGAGTCTGTTAAAAAAAAAAATTCTGTAGCAATAAGAGAAAAAAGCCAATGCTCTATATAAATGCAGAGCTTTTACTTTTGGAATACAGCTTGCTTGGACACAATATTAAATGTTAAGGAAGCAGTAAAATCCAGATTACTCAAACATACTTGCTGATCTTCTTCTTTAGTCCACGGGCCTTTTATAAGTTCTGGATTTAGCACCTTTTGCCATCGATGCTGGCACTGTACATCCGTCCGATTCTAGGATTGCAGAACAAAATCCAAAGCAAATTATTACAAAATGCTACAGATGTTAATGTCATCCAGAAACATCTGAACTGCCAATGTTTATTGCAGGGTCCCACTTGTCTTTTTGTTTTACTGCTCAGGATACCATCTGTACCGCTACAAAGAATAAGTACAGAGGTACAGAGAGAAGTAAACAGACACACAGCTACACATTGCTAGAAGTCAACTATCTATCTGTTTCAGCTGCCAGGTGCTTTGTTAATAGTTTTTCATAACTGACAGCATTTTAATTTTTGATCATATTTATCAACCCAATAAAAGCAAGTTATTCTTACTAATGTATTTTTTACCTTTAGCATTTTAGCAACCGTATTTACTAGAAATATATATTTAACAAGCTGCAGCAACCCAAGATTACAGTCAACTTCTATTCTGAAGTTTTTGTTGTTTCACTATGTGAAAGCTATGATGTATCAGCCATCTGTTGTACATAAAATCTCCCCCCCCAAGGCTCTTTATATTTTCCGTCCTTTATTTCACATGAGAAGTGAAAGAAGTGTATATAAATTTGAGTTCTGCAAGTCTCCCAAATGCCTTTTTAGTCTCCATCTGTAATTATGAAACAACCTCTCTCCTTGCACACTGATAAATGTGTGGTTATAAACAGAAAAGAGGCTTACTTACAGGAAGGAAATTGGCAATAACTTTCCAATCTTCTGTGCCATTCTGCTCCACAAGTTTCTTTAGCTTCTCATCCTAGTAATATACATTCCATTATTTTGAGGTTTCATTTCAAAACGGGGAAAAGACTAAACCAACATTATGCATTGTTGAATATCCTTGCTTTCCATAAACATGAAAGGTGAGATTTCCAATTTAATTGTTTGAGGCAACACGGTTGTCTTTTTCTTCCCCATTTCTCAACTGGGTAGTTTTCTTCAATGAAAGCATTGTGACATTTTATATTTGGAAAACTGTCAACTGGTAAGCTAAGCTGAAATCAGCACTGAAAACTTATTATGATTGATGAAGATCAAAACTGCCATAGAAGTCAGGAAAATTTATGTAATTAAACTTTTTAAAGATCATTTGTTTTTCTTCTTTTAATGTACCAGGGCTTTGTCTTCAGAAAAATAAACATGATATAGATCCTGCCCGTTTCTCTCTCTATCCATTTATATATGCCTTGACTACCACGATTGGCTCTTCCTGACATCATCAGAAGTTCAGGGTGAAATATGTGTGTGGATGGAAATGGCCAGGGAGGGATGTATGTATATGCTTGCAGAGGCCAGGATTCCTGCAATTCATTGGTAATCAACCATAGCGACAATTTATTTTCAAAGCCAAACTGATGGAAGGAGTCTCAATGGTATACTTCTTCACAATTTCACCTTATCAGCCTGACATTGGCAGAGAATTGGATTTGTTGGAGCATTTGAACAATAGGGTTGACCTACTTGCTGCATTCCTAGGTACACACCCCGTTCGAGACTTGTATGCATCATATGTTTTTATTATATTCTGTTAAGACAAAGGTTTGGATGAAACGAACCGTAACAGTGAAAAAGGTGGGTTATCAACTGGTACACAACACTGCAGCTCATCTTCCACTTACAACCACAATTGGAACCATAATTTTCATTGCTAAACAAGGTGATAGTTAATTGAGTCAGCCTGATCTTTGATCTTTTTGCCTTGGTTAAGTCAATCACTGCAGATGCTAAGTGAAATATGTAGTCGTTAAGCAAATCTGTTTTTTCCCAAATGACTTTTGCTTGTCAGAAGCTGGTTGATATGGTTGCAAATTGCGATCACATGACCCATGCAGAGACCAAAATTGAGTAACTTGGTTGACTAGCCTGCCTCTTAAACAAGAATCAAACACATCACACATTTATTTAATGCATTTAGTTAAGGCCTCTAGCATAGGGCTGTTAAACTCCTGGCCTGTGGGCTGGATGCTGGCCATGTCCACGCCTGGTTTAGCAAGGGGGGAAAAGTCCCGAGATGTCACATGATGCTGCCATGACAATGTGAGTTTGATATCCCTGCTCTAGCATTATCTTGAATATATTGCTGTCTAGATGCATTTATTTGACTTATCCACATATTGACTTAAACAATGCATACACAACAAACAGATCTACCATTGTAGACATCCAATTTCCATGATGTTTGGCATCCATATCACTAGCTAGAGATACTGTAGTTGATCGGTTAGGTTAAATTTTACTACGTTGAGAAGAAAACTCTTCTATACAGCAACTGCAATATAGCTTCTCATAGTGAACTGTCCAAAACCAACAAATGATCAAAAATAGAAATGAAGAAATACAAAGACAATATCATATAGTTCAAGTTTCACATATAATCCCAGCATCTCCTAACTTGATGTTCTTGATCAATTTAAGTTGATGTGTAGATAAGTCAACTGCACTCCAGTTTGGACCACAGTCCCCAAATTTCTAATGAACAAACTTATTGGCTATGCCAACTGAAAATCATGAACCTGTAGTTTATCTTATCCAGAGGGCTGGGTTGAAGAAGGCTGCTTTAATCACTTTCTATATTGGCACAATCTGTGTTGAAGTCATTTAATTTACAGTACAAAAATGAATTAGTGTAACTGGAAAGTTCACTGAATATGAAGTTAACTATAATGTTTTGCCAATCATTAATCCTTCTGCATTTCAACATTTTACTTGGTTGCAAGAACTGTTATTTGTAATCATACAAGATAGAACAAGAATGGCCTTTGCTATGATAGTGCCAACATTATCTTGTCAACTACTCCAGATAAATACTTCTTTTGATGCTACAGGTGATCCTCAGTAGCTGATGTGATCGTGGGATAGTACAATGCCTGAGACTTTGGGGAGTGTTCATCACTAATTCATCAGTCATAATTTCAGTCACTGTTAAATGATAGGGCAATAACCTCTAAACTCTAGTGTCTAACGTATGGCTACTTTTACAAACATGTTAATAAAAAATGTACTTGCGAGTCGGATGCATTGTTCTACCTGGAATATTGTCTTATGAGTATTACTAAAAGTATGCTGGGTTTAACTCTGAAGAAAGAGATTTTTCAAATACTATGCTGCAACATAAAGCATCGCCATGCAGAAGCATTTTTCCAGATGCAATTAAAGTTCAACACTTTAACTCAGGGGTCCCTAACATGTTCATGGACCGGCACCGATCTGTGGCATGCCAGCAACCAGGCTGTGCAAACAAATGAAGCCTCATCCATGGGATGCAGGCAGCATGCAAAACCATGTCTTCTCCAGTCCGCGAGAAAAACCTTTCTCCATAGAAACAGTTCCTGGTCCCAGAAGTTTGGGGGGCACTGCTCTAACTGGCACCATATTCAACTAACTTCACCAAAACGTTGGTTTGAACAGCACAACAACTATCCTTAAACTATTCTCTGTGGCCATATAAAAAGAAATGTGCTAATTTATTGCAATTTTGATGACCACTTCCTTGTGATTATTTGACCCAGTAACCTCTAGCAAGAGTTTAGAAAGCACAACATTAAGCCACAGAAGCTATTTTGGAGAGTTGCCAAATAGTGCAACAACACCCTAAGTTTTTATAAAGCCATTGGGAAAATAACCTGTCAATGTTTTCATATCAACATGTTACTGAAACTAAAGCAAACTAAGTATGAAAATTCGAGTCTCCAGCAAAAAGTCAAGATGAAGTTATTGCCAACACAGTGTTGCAAATTTAGTATTTTAACACAGCAAGCTGTGCCAAACAAATACAGAGAACACTACACATGTGAATTAAAAATGCTAATCATTCGATTCTTAAAATTTAGCTTTCTAAAAAGAACGACTATATTCTTATTATTTGGTTAGGTGGTAAACATTCATAATATCTTAAGAATCACTGTTCTAAACATACAATTCAGTTATTTAGAAACTTTACTTGAACATACTCAAAGAATGTTTTAAGCTCAACACCAATTTTAATAAGTGGCCAGCCTTATATTTAGTTTTTGTTTTGAAATTAATTCCTTCTTGAAGTCTGAAACATATTTTAAACATTGTCCTCATTCACATTTCATTTTAACCCATTGTTTGTTTAACCATGATTTATGATTGAACATGGACATTTATGGGAGCATGGTGGTGCAGTAGTTGGAATGCAGTAGTGCAGGTTAACTCTGCCAATTGCAAAGAGTTCAATCCCGACCAGCTCAAGGTTGGCTCAGCCTTCCATTCTTCCAAGGTTGGTAAAATGAGGACCCATATTGTTGGGGGCAGTATGCTGACTCTATAAACCACTTAGAGAGGGCTGTAAAGCACCATGAAGCAGTATATAAGTCTAAGTGCTATTGCTATTGCTACTGCTACGGAATTAACCATAACTGGCTGAGTTTGCATCCTGATAACAACTGAAAAGCTGAAAACAGGGAACATTCTAGAAGTGTAATGTGCGAACCTAGTCATTACCCATCCTATACGCACGCTGTAGAAACTAACAGGATGACTTTCCTTATAATACCTGTAATTGATTATCTGTCTACAAGGAGGATTGTGACTAAAAGAAGTTTCAGTCTTTGTTTCTTGTATGGCAATCATTAGAAATGAGAAAAATTGGTTTATGCGTTATTGCCTCAGGGCCTGACCCTATGAAATGGTGGAAACCAACCAAAGCATGACATATAAATCCCAGCAACACATAATACTCATGTTTCTAATGGCTTCTATGTATTTTCTATCAAATCCATAATGCCAATTTCTACACATTTCTTCTTATTGCAGTTGACCAACTGCTATGAAATCAGCCATTATCTGTAGCAACAGGTTGAATCCAATCCTATATTCAAAATAGCTGAAGCAGTGCCCTACCCAAGAACCACCTCCATTTTTCATACAAACCGACATACAAACACATGATTATTGTTGTGCTGATTTTCATGGAAAATGTGGAAGAAATAGAATTTCCACTGCCTGATTGACTGCTCTCAGGCTTCCAAGTCAATATAATAATAATTTAGTCAGTATTTTCTATTGTTTTCCTTCTAAACTAGTGGGTCTTCGTTTGTCCACTGGCTTTTTTGCTTGTTCCTATTTTCACCTCACTATGACAACTGGCACCAGTGTGAGTAGGCGCCAACATTGACATTATATATCATTTCCCTCTCAAAAGGTATTGCTTGTTTCTAAACTACTTATATGTGGTTTGTTTTGTAAATCAAACTCTGCTTTTTTAGGCTCAGGCCTACTCATGGCAACCTAAAAGAAAAAAAAAGTAAGTTTTCAGCTTCATATTTATTAACCAAAAGTTTATATTTATCCACTTGCTTGAGAAGCCAACCATAAATGGTATTAAAAGTTTTGTCTTCTACAAACTCTTCGTATGAGCCAGTTTACCTCTTCTCGGGTCCATCGTGTTTTCCCTAAATGACGTTTTCCACCCTTAGGGAGCAGCCCATCATAATCATGATCGTATAAGTCGACATCCTCATCCTCATCCTCACTGCTATATATGCTGAAGAAATAAAATACAGAAAGCAAAATTAAGACAGAACATCGAAGGTGAGAGTTTAATTTCAATATCACAGGTTCTACAAAAAGTTAGCAAAAGTCAACAACTTTTGCAAAGGTTATAGGGGTAATTGTCTGGAAAGTTGCATGACAAGATTTTGTTCTGCATTCTGTTGTAGTATTCTGAACTGGTTCTGCTGTTTCTGGTATCCACAGATACAAGCAAAAGGTTGGCAACCTTCTGCTTACTATGCATGTTTAGACCTGCTCATGCTGTTAGATCAGTGGTAAATTACACATTTGGCAGCTGTTCAACCAATGATGGTTTTAAATTAAAATACAATGTTTAGGACAGTAAAGGGAACAGAGGCTATGTCCTTTGCCCAAGTACATATTTGGAATCCTTATGCCAAATCATTCAAAGAACACCTCATAAATTTACACACAGGTAAAAAAAAAATCTACATTTTAATTTTCAAATGAAAATCAAGTTTTTACATTTTTAGAAGGCTAGTATTTTGTACTATCCTATCATATTATTTAATAATCTCTTAGGCAGAGTAACTCTAGTACAATAACTCTTGTAGAAGTTTACAAGCTTCCTCAGTTCATAGCATCCCAATGGTGCCTTGGCATATACCACAACAAACTCACAAACACAGTAGTATTAACACAGTGTAAAGTATTTCACTGTGCCCCTGTGAATTGAGTCTGGAATCCTGGGGCACAGAGTTTGGGAATCACATTCTTAGACACTTAAAATTTGGAGTATCTAGCCTGCAAAAATCTAGATGACCACTAGATGACAGCAGAGTGAGAACTTTCTCTATCTTCAGGTTTTCTGCAGACCAGAAATGATGATCCTAATTCAAACTATAGTTAGCCCTTTGATGTAGTTCAGGCAAGAAACACAATATTATTAGCTCTACCTTTATTATAGGGATATATAATAGATTCTTGCAGATCTGAATATTTTCCCCGCCCCTCTTTTTACCCTGCAGAAAACTAGGAGGGTCTCTTCTGAAAAGCCTCCCATGCCCCATATCCTTCTGTGGACACTGATTTTACCAGCTGTTTTTCTGCTGCTTTCTCCTGTCTCCCAAAGTCATTCCCACCTACCACTTACATGTACTAAGGGAAATTTCTATGCACTTGAAGAAAGAGCAGACATATTTTACAAGAATATACACTACTAAATTCTTTGAGGGTGACTTTGAAGAGTGTCAATTTGCACATATATGCATGGCAATGTAGCCTCGAAGTGCCCATGGTCAATGCAAAATAAATTCAACTAGTCAGTTTGGTTTGTTCTACTCTTCAATGACAAGAAGTTCACACTTCATGGCCAAGTACAAGTATCTCTAAGAAGAATACAATCTGAAGTTTTCTTACTATTGCTACCTCCAGCCCATCTAATGTACTTCAGCAGCTGATTGCCCCAGCTTTTCTTCAAAGCTAATAGGAAAGAAGAAATTACTAAAAACATCCAGTTTAATTCATGTAGATTGGTAAAATTCAAAAGTATTTTGCAATGAAGGTTGCCTTACTTCAAATTCTATTGAACAACACTTTATTTTCAACTGGAAAATGTAAACATAAGTTTTGAAAGTTTAGCCTAAAGATTGTATCTAAAGTAGAGAAGAAAATATGGATGAAGGCAATATACTAATAGAATGCACTTAAAATGCCATTTTAAAATACATTTTGATAAATCAAAGTAAATTGGTCAATGTTTAAAATAAGAACTAAATATTAATCTTTCTGTAAGTATTTGTCCATATTTTTGCAAATAAAAATGCATACATATTTTGTGCCACCTATTCTCATGATTCTACAAACTCACAAGAGACCAGTAAAACTAGTATAAAATACTCAAAACCAAACTAAATTGGACTACAGTGCAACCCTAGGAAACCAACCCTACAATCAAGTGACCTTTTGTGAACTGATATGACATGCAAAAAGTGCTGATCATATGATTTGGTTGTTCCTGTGTAAAATGAATTTGAGGTTTATTTTATGTGCATAATTTAAGTGTGGGTGTGTTTGTGTGTGTACACGAGCAGGTGCTCAGTGTAACAGGAGCTTGAGGATCTCTGTGATGGTAGCAAATAGTTGAATATTTTTTCTGCTCTCAGATGTTAGTATAGATTTTAACTATGTTTTAAGCGTTACCTACTAACCAGTTGCACTTATTTTAACAGGCATCAAGGCAACGAGAATCTTGACAATGTGGGGAAAAAAACCCTTTCCATGTTCACATCAATTTTATAAGCTTTTTGAGTGGAGCTCCATAACTGTTCTTTTGTTTTCCAGATAAGGAGGAGGGTGTGACTCAGATGCTCTCACATTTTGCAACTAAAAAAGCCAACTAATGAAGCAGTCCACCTTTCTTTCTATCCTTCTGTCCCTCCCTCCACTTTTTTGTTTTTGATCTCTAAAATCCATAACAGGGCAATCGCTCAGAGCAGTCTGAGATGACGTGTCAGGCTGCAGAAACGGAAAGGGTTAAGACCGTTCCTCCAGCTAATTTGTGCATAAATACTCCACACACTCATGAATACTCTGCTCTTGCCAAGGAACTTTAATTGTGCAACCAATTTGAGAGAGAGAGAAAGAAAGAGAGCGAGAGAGAGAGAGAAAGGGAGGGTGGGGATGGGGCGGGGAGGAAGTGATCTGTTGCTGCCGCTTACAACTACAGCTACTACTATTACTACTACCGCTGTCACTGTGATTGAAGAAAAAGCGAGCAATTCTCCAGTCAGCCGAAGGGCAGTAACTCGTGATCCTTCTCACCGGTCTTCTAGCCCGACAGGTGCTGGAAAGAAGCGAGCCCCGGATGCTTTTATTTTCTGTGTCCCCGCCCGTTGCTAACGGGGAACTTCACCAATCCCACTGGAGCAGAGGAGGCGGTGTCTTCGTCCACCGCCTCCCCGCCGGCCGTCCTTCTATTCAACCTCACTCTTGCAACGAGGAACATTATTACACATCGCTTTAAAAATAAATGCCCCGAAAGTCCCGCGCTTGCGTCGAGAAGACGGCGCCTTTGGCACAGCCGAGCGCTTTTCTCTCAAGTGCCAAGGGCAAAGCTCAATAATAGCCCCGCTTCTTCCTCGCGCGGCACTGAGGATCTGGACCCAGAGGAAGCCAGCGAGCGAGCGGCTCGGAAAGCGCGCTACCACTCAAAATAAAATAGGCAGCGCGCAGACTGACTCCCCCCCCCACACAATCGTTTCTGCCAGCCGGATTAGTAATGTTGTCTGCATGCATGCAAACAATGGCCATATATATAATTTTATATATATGATTTTGCAAGGCTGCCTCCTCTGCCCTCGCTTTCTTTTCCTTTCTCCTCCTAGGAGGGAAGCGGAACTTTCCGGAGTTCCAAAGGTTAGCCTTTCGCTTTCCGTGCCAAGGAAAGCTGAAAGGAAAAACGGCGAGGGCGAAAGAGAAAGCCTGTTCAACCCTGACTCCACGTGGACGCTCTCCCGAGCTAATTTAAGCAAAAAATCCCGCATGGAACGAGCGTTTCTGCAGACCACGAGGCGCAGGCTTTTCGCTCGCCGGCTGCTTGCGTGCCATCGCAGCGCAAAGGGGAAAAGGAGTAAGAAGCGGGTAGCCTCAGTCACCTCCACCTTGCAACATTTCCCCACAACCACAAGCCGTCCTCGCCCCGGACGATCACCCGTCGCCACATACGAGTACCTCAGCAAGATGATTTTTATATATATTTTTTTGGGGGGGGTAAAGTTCCCCTCCGTAGAAACTGTCAAACCCAGGCCTGCAAAGCAAGGTCAAAAACTCCACCATTACCAAATAAGTGACAGTTGACAAACCACCAGTCCTTTCCCCCACCCCCACCCCCACTTGCAACTTTGTCTTGCGGTGCCAAAGTGTCCCGTGCCGTGCTGCAGGGAAAGCTCGAACTCCCGCAGAAGTTTAAAAAAAAAAAAAGCACGCAACGCGAACGCAAACTTCACTATCAAGCACTTCCAAAAATTAAAGAAAAGAAAGTAAGTAGAGAGCCAAATTCAAAGGCAATGGGTTTGCGGTTCCCGAAAGCAACCGACAACTGCAAAAAGGGATTTAGTTTTCCTCCCACCCTGCTTGTCATTTTACCCAGCCGCGAAGAATGAATGAAAGTACGAATGAATGAAAACGGAATCGGGTACCTGCAGCTCCGACATTTTGCTCTTTTTTTGCGTGAGGATCGTGCTTTCTCGCCTCCTGCAACCCCAAACGATCGCAAACCAAGATCGCGACTGTCAGAAGCAACGGATTCCCCCTTGCAAGAATAGAACGGCTCCCGACTCTTTGCTGAAATTATTTCGGCTCAAGTACAACTTGCAACTCGATCGGACGCTCACCCACCCCTTCTGGAAATTCTGCACGGATCCGAGTGTTATGATCTATTCCTAATCGCTAATAAGCGGCGGAGGTGGGGGGAAATTAAGTAGCCCAAGGAGAAAGTGAGTTGCTAAGCACCAACTGATTCAATGCAGTATTTTATTTAAATACAGCGATTTAACGCACGTCCTGACAGGTGAACTGGCAGAGAATGCTTCCTCTGAACCCTGTGCAAGTTCTCAATCTCTCTCTAACCCTTTTAACTTTCCCCCCCAAAGAATCTTGCAGCTATGAAACAAAACAAGATGCACGCGCGCCCACATTACCAACATATCTAGAGATCGAAAGAGCCAGCAAGAGAGAGAGAGCGCGAGAGAAAGAACGACCCCAAAATATAATAATTTAAAAAAATGCCTCGGTGTTGCAAAGAAATTTGCTTTGCCCTTTCCACAGTCTTTGCCTTTTTACCTGTGCCTAGGTCTCCTGGCCATCCTTGCATTAGTCACTGGGGGAAAAAGGCGAGAGGTGGGTGGGCGGGCGGGGGAGGAGAGGGCTTTATGCAGCTGGAAGCAGTGCTTGGCGTGTGTCTCCTCTTAAAAAAGGGTTCTTATGCTGTTAAGTTCTCAGGAGCCGGAGAGGGGAGGAGAAAACAGGTTGAGATGAAAGCGTAAACTCTGTAAACAGATGCCATCTAACAAAGGCTTTTTGGACACTCCCCCTCCCGCCAAATCTGGCGCCCCTGCAGTGCGCAGGCGCTCCTTGGGCCGCTGGCTCTTGAGTTGTTGCTGGCTCTTGGGAGCTTCTGCGGGCCCATTCGGCTCTCGAAGCGCGCGCGGCGGAGGTGGTGGCGGCAAAGGCTCGGAGCTGAGCTTCAGGAGGGACCTTTGAGCAGGCGGGAAAGGCGCCTTTCGCTGCGCCGTGCCCGCTCTGCGGAGACGCACTTGAGCACCCTCCCCGCTGGGCTCTAGACGAACGCGGGCTGGGTCTTGAGTGAGCGCAGAGTAGCGAAGTTGTGACGGCTCCGACGCCAGTGTACGGCTCCATTAAAACGACGGCTTTGCAGTTCAGGGCTTGGTTTCAAACTTCCTCTGGAGCTACTACGCCCCGTTTGCTTTGCCGAGGAGGAAACCATCCTGTTTGAACTGGAACGCGTTTCTTCCCAGTTCTGGAACAGTGACGAGTGGTGTTCGAAATGTATCCCCATTTTTTGCGTCCTAGAATTTCCCCGCCTTGATTGGGTCCGGGACAGGCAAGGATTCAACAGGAGAAGTACAGATATCTCTCCTGATGACTTCGCCTATTGAATGGCTCTTTGCTTGCGAAGCGGTTAGTTAAAGGCACGGGCAAAGATTATCAGACATAAGTGGCCGCAACTCCTTTTGAGGCTTATCTTAAGTCTATGTGGCATTCCATTATTTAGATACCGGGAGTTGCCTGTGCTACAGTGGCACCTAGAAACCTATTAGGAGTAGCTATGAGGGGTACATATGTAGGAAGGGGTGCTTTTTTGCATATAGATAAAAACAAATGGTCTTTCCTGCCAGGTTTCTGCACTCTGATGCTTGGTTTTCCTATTCAAGGCCCTACTTACCCTACCTAGTATACATTTCTAAGGTACTTCATACTTTTCCAACTTTATTAAGAAAGTGCATGTGCCTGCCCAACTCACAGTGACTCTGTGCTATTTATAGAAGTTAACAGTTTGCAGAACTCCAGATAAAAAACCTAGTAAACCCCTTACCTCCTTGGTGACAACAATAAAATTACTTGATGGGCTTCATTTTGCCCTGGGGTCCCCAGTCCCTCTGACAAAACCATGCTTTTAGGGCATGTCAAAAGCTTCTCAAGATGGATGGCAGTCTTTATCTCCTCAGAGATGCTGTTCTATAGGGAGGTAGCCGCCATGGAGAAGACCCTTCTTGGTCCCCCTACATGGAACTCTTTAACATCAGGAACTAACTCCCTTTCTGCTCCAATGGGTTGGGTGGCTATAACTGGGAAAAGACAGACCTTCAAACAATAGTCACTTTCCTGCATTCTTAGTAGTGTCTTATTTCATGGATGGCCATTAAGGATGTTCTGCCCAGATAGAATTGGTTTGTGTGCTTATGAATTAGTTTTGTGGATGTATATAGCTTGTTTCTTCTGTATATTATTTTTTGTTTATTGTTCTGCCACCCTTGGAGTTGTCTATACATGTAGTACCTCTCCTTGGTTTTTGTGGTCAGATTATAATTTTGGCAGTATTTAGGTTAAATTCATTATGAGAGAACAGTACACAAGAGTGTATATCACAGAGACTTTTTGTTGTTCTGCAGTTTATAATGTTTTGTATCAAGCTTCATTCAATGAATGGTATACATTTCTACGTCTGACCTTCTTTTACTTATACTTTTTTTTTTATTTTCAGCTATGTGCAGGTGTATTTTGGGAAAATGTACTCATATGCAACCAGTGAGCCTCCAAATGTTTATCCTCAAGCAGTAGGAGGGACTTTCCAAAACTTTGCATGATGTACTGACATGCTACAATGCAACCAGAGTCTATTTGACAAGACAGAAGTATTGGGAAGTGCAGTATTTTTCCTATTTGCAAGTAATAAGGAAATTTATTTAGATCAGAGCAATTACTGATAGGTATGATTAACCCCTTATCACTTTGGTAATGGAGCTTGCATATTTCTATTGTAGTCATATTCTTTAGTTTCTATGTTGTGGCAGCACAAGCAGTAACAGACATTTTTTATTATGCCCTTGTGTCATTGCTTCTAAATGAGTTGCATTGGTTGCCAGTTGGGCTTTGTATGCAATGCACGTGCTGATCATCACCTATAAGAACCTTAATAGCATAGGACTTGAGTAGGGATTATTTGAGGAAGTATTTATCTCCAATTATTTTGGCCCACTCAACACATTTAGATAAAGTGAGGCACTCAAGGCTTCCTCAATTAAACATTACTTATCCAGTAGGACTAAAGAATTCTGCATTCTCTATTGTTGCCCCTGTGCTCTAGAATCGAATCCTCCAGAAACATGTATGATGGTCAGTCTCCTGGGATTCTGGAAAGACCATAAGACCAGGCCTGGGGTTATTTGTTCATTTGTTTTTTTTTTATTGTTATGGTTGTTTTTTATTCTGTGTTCTGTTATCAAGTTTTAATTGTTTTACTGGTAGTCTCCAGTTTATGATTACTCATTCTCAGAATAACTGATTTAGGATTTGTCTTCGAAGTTACAACTATTGCACCACCTCTGCGGTCATGTGATTGCAATTCAGGTACTTGGCAATCACTTGCATTTATGATAGTTGCAGTGTCTTGCAGTCATGGGATTCCAATTTGCGATTTTTCCAGTTGGTTTCTGATGAGCAAAGTCAATTAGAGAAGCTGGATTCCATAATGACTAATGGATTGACTTAACAAGAACATAATCTGCTTAACAACCATGGTGATTCGCTTAATGACTGCAGTAAAAATAGTCCTGAAAATTGAATCTGGTCAAGCAATGACTTGCTTAATGAATGCAATGCTTAGTGACCAAAATTCTGCTCCCAATTGTACGCATAACATTACATGCCTATAATTATATATTTGGATGTTGTATGCCTCCTAGAATGTTTTTGCTAACACAATCTTCAAATAATCAAGATACACAGGTATGACCTGGAACACAAATAAATTAGTTACATTATTGGCATAAGAAGATGAAAGAACTCAGTTGTAACTTCCAAAACATGCCTTGGTAGCTGACTGGAACAGATCACCAACTGTCAAGCTTGAAATCAAGCTAAAATGAAAGAAAACAGACTGGTTCCCATAGTGGAATCTTGAATGTATATCCACCATTTTGGAGGAGAACATAAGGAACAGATTGAAATCCTGAGCTTTGTTCGATAAGGAAGCATAGAAACCATGGAATGAAATCAATGAAGCTGAATTTCAAGAAGCTGCTGGAAACAAAATTATTACAACTTCTGTAAATGCATTGAAGATGGAAATAGACGTAGAAAAACAAGGGATATTTTAAGGATTCTGACCTTAAATTGATATGCTAAAGAAACTAATGGATAAGTAGTAACCCGTTCAAAGAAGGAATATACTGAAATACTGTACAAAAGAGACGTCAACATTCAAGATACTTTAGCAGATATTCTCTACTTATTTAGCATACAATGATGGTACAATTAGCCAGGAGACTACAATGTTAGTACATAGTAGTTAATTGGCTGCCAAAGAGTGCCAGTTTATTTAGTTCACACCCACACACTTATCCATGGTGCACCACGGAGCAAACTAGCTCCACACCAGAAAGAACGACATCCTGAGGTGTTATCTAGGGCCTTCTCTCACCGTTGATGTTACCTCACAGTCGAACAGGGCATCCAAATAGGTCCAACACTGGCAGGGTTCTGACCATCTGCATGAAACACCACCATGTTTCCAATTGAACTGTTACCTATTTATCTACTTGCATGTAGCATGTTTTTGAACTGCTGGATGGGGCGAAGCTGAGGAAAGTGAAGATAGCTCACTCCGTCGAACAATGCTAGGACTCAAACTTCTGGAGCAGAGACCATCTCCAACATCTTTTAAGGCACTGAGTAATCACACCTCTGCATTCCTTACTTATTCTAATACTTGATATAAAGTTAGAGCAGTACTCTAGTCATTACAAAGTAGGCTGCTGGAACTGAAATATAGCAAGCAGCAGCAGCAGCAACAGAATCTGTAAAAACAAAGTATGCAAACTAATGTATAGGTATTATTTTTAGTTTTACATGTTTGCAAAACAATGCATAGAATTATCCAACATACATTCGAACCTTAATAGAAAGAGAGTACCAGATGTTCAAGCTGGTTTTAGAAAAAGCTGAGAGACAAGATATGTTATTGTAGATGCATGCTGGATGTTCTGTATTCTTTACATCTATAACAAAGTATTTTTATTGGTTCATCAGGTATCCTCATAACTCACATTTGTGATGAAGTTCTTCTTTAATGACCAATCCTTTGCATATCTGTCTTGTAGGTAAAAAGATGGTTATCTCCTATCCTTTTTCCCTCATCTCATAGCGGTAGAAATAGAACAGTTATGAGTATGTGAGCTCAGCCAAGAGTGAGGAAAATTCCCCCAACCCATCGAGGGTCAATTTAGTGACCAATCTGGATTACAGATGTGATCACATGATATGGACTACATTTCCCAGGATACCTTAACTACATTTACCATGATGCATTCCCTTAAGGGGACAGCTCACAATTGCTATCAAAACTATCCAATTCCCATACACTGTCTGGACAGCACATTGGAAGACCTGAAGGGCCAGTTGGAGAGAGAGATCATCCTGAAGAAAGCCTATTTAATGTAGTCATTAAATGTTGATATAATTTAAAGGCAGGTAATTAGTCAAATGCATATAGGACAGCCACCCAATGTTTTCATTTAGTGCCAATAAAGATTGTCTTAGTAACTTGGTAATATGAAATGAAATATGAAGTTATCTGGAAATCAATGAATAATTATTATTATTAAGATAGATAAAGCTATTGTGCTTGAGTTAACCTACTGGATGTATTCTACAATATTAAACTAAAGTATATTCATCTAAATTGGGCTGCATTTGGTGCACCAGCCTAAACCGGTGAAAGATGATGGCTAGCAGGATCTTAGTTAAGTTATCCTACATATCTATTTTTAAAGGAAAAGTGAATGTTCAAGCATCATTAATCTCAGCCACTCTAAAATGCATATACCTGGGAATATTGCTGCAGTAGTTACTATTCACTAAAAATATAAGAAAGTTGAAGGCAATAAGATATCCAAAACATCTGAATTCTATTTCTGGTTATGTATTCTGAAATACAGATTTTTCAGTGATGTTCCAAATAACACAATAATTTTTTTTCTCTTCAAGCTAAGTACTTGAAAGGATAACCTAAGTGTGTGTTTGTCTATTTGTAAGAAACATAGCCAAATTACATTTCTATAGGGGTTTTTTGGCACTGTGCAATATCTTTGCATATTTCTGTCTTCTAAAAACTAGCATGGGAACAAGGAAGTCAGACAAGATAAGAAATAAATTTACAGAAAGAACTCTAGTCTTGGTGACAGAACAAACTGCAAATACTGAAATCGCAACTGTAGGTCAGATGTCATCTGGTATAATGCATGCAAATGAAAGCATTTTCCAAGGAGGTAACTTTGGTCTCAGTAATCCAGTTTTTTTGAAACTGGCAAAAAATGCATTTCTTTTTCCCTGCTTGTGTCAAGCCTTGCTCAAATGAATATGCTGGGCTGAATAAAAACAAAAAAGCTTGAAAGACAAGGAAGCAGAAGTAGCAGCGAGTGAAAATATACTGTATATTGTCTGAAATATAACAGGAACAAAGGTGAAGTCCAATGGCTCCTTTCAAAGATAAGAATGGGAAGCTTCTGCTCATTAAAGAAGAACAAGAAATATGCTATGTAAAGCATTTCAGAGAATATCAACCATGGTCAGCCACAACATAATTTTTATGTGTCCGGTCTCGTCCGTAAACCAGGGGATGATCACAGCAAAACTCTGCAAGCAACAAGAACATTAAAGAATGACAAAGTCCCTCATTTACACTAAATCGACAATGTCAAACTACTGAAATCATTCTAGTGGGAACAGCAAGAAGTAGGAATTAACAGGACTACTCAATGAATTTGTGGCAAAAATAGTGTGTCTTAGGCAAGTGGAAAAATGAAGTCATTGGTCATATTGCCAAACCCATAATGCCATCAATAGTTACAACTGGAGAAGCATCACATTTCTTTCAGGTCCTAATGCTGGTTTTTTGTTTGTTTCATTCGATTAAGGCAGCTTCTAGATGCAGTGGACAATACATTATGGGAATTAATAGTTGGGCTACATTGACTAAGTGTTTATGCTGTGCAACATCACTGAACAAAATACTGAATCCCAGCATCTGTTGTCAATCAATTACACTGATTTCAAAAGCCACTTGACAACATACACAGAATCACCATGGAACATCATAAGAATTTATTTGTTATTGTTATTTGTCTATTATATAGTCTCTGCATGAATTCCAGGTGCTGTGTGAAGACTGATAATGGTATCAACTGTTTTTCAATATTAATACAACATTATAGCTATAGTGCATAATCTTGCCATTATTCCTTCTGACTGTAGGCTTTGTCATGAGGAAGGCTAATAGAACATATGTATACATTCCATGGAAAAACTACTACAGATTTGAATTTAGTGGATTAAACTGTACTCTTAGCAAAAATGAATGACTTTCTTAATGAATGACAGGACATACAAGCCAATATAGAAGTAGCTGCTAAAGATAAAAAAAACAACAAAAAGTGCATCTTAGAAATACAGAATTGGATGTTGAACACCAATCATCAAGAATGTGCCTATCTACAGTTCACCTATCTACAGTAGGTAGCATACATCAAGTCATGCAGGCATTGAGATAGATAATCTTACTGCAAATTTGAAAAAAACATTAGTGTACTGTAGGTAGTCCTTGACTTACAACTGGTTTAACAGCTGTTCTAAGTTATGACAGACTTCCAAAAAGCCACTTATAACCCATTCTTGAAATTATGGCTGCCGCCCCCTCCCTGCAGTCATATGATTTTATTTCAGGCATTCAGTAACTGGATTCCATTTATGACCAGTTGCATTGTCCTAATGTTCATGTGATTATGATTTGTGGTATTTTTGCCGGTGTGTGCAAAAAGCACTCATTTGGAAGAACAGATTCACGTAACAGCCATGTGATTTGCTGAATCAATTTTATTTGCTTAGCAACCACAGCGATTCAGCATATGTCCATTGTAAAAGGGTTGTAAAATTGAGTCTGGACATATGGTGCCTCGACTTATGACTGCAACAACTTATGACTACAATTCCAGTCCCAACTGCAGTTGTGAGTCACAGTACTGGTGGTATGACTATCTCAATTGTAGTTTGCTGACAGCGTAGCAAACAACCAGCTTCACAGTGTTACTTTATGAGCAACAATCTATGTAAGTGAAACTTGGAAATTACCACATCAACAGCACAAAAGCTCAAAATATTCTACAAGCATTGCTTATGAAACATGTTACCATGATCATATTTCTAAAAATGAGATTTTACAAGAAGTGGCTCACACAAAGTGCAAGGTATTTTGAGGATAATGCAAGGTATGTTTTGCTGGGCCTATCCTATATCTGCAAGTATTATCCAAAGATTGCCAAGAAATGCAAAGCAACTGGAGGGGGAAAAAAAGAGGCAATCCTCTTGACGGCTTGGAAAAAAATATTTTAAAGTCTTAAAAAATTTAATCTTATGGGAAGAAACAAGCCATCGTACCTGGCCAAAATCATTGAAGAAAATCTTGTCATCAGAATGTCCGAAGTCTCCATTTC
The DNA here is from genome assembly GCA_033807585.1 of Hydrophis major. NCBI lineage: Eukaryota > Metazoa > Chordata > Lepidosauria > Squamata > Elapidae > Hydrophis > Hydrophis major. The sequence continues at coordinate 320,949,455 of CM066328.1, read as the reverse complement.
CAGAAAAGATTTAGAAAATCCATGGGAAATTAATGTGGAAAATGATACTCTCTTTTTATCTTTATTTCTCTGGGCTCATTTAAAAAAAACACCACTGTGTAACATTTACAAAGATGTTTGAAGTTCACAAGTGACATGCAGTAGAGATGTAATTTCCATATTGATAACTTCAGAGTTAGATAATTAGAAATGTGTTAACAGTGGGTAGGCAGCTAACTGTAATAACTGCTTGTGAAAAGCCTGGATACGGTCTTTGTCATATGCTCAGGTCTTTGTAATACTGGTGTTTATACTTGTGCACACAGATTGCTTGCATAATTCATCAACTTTGTAGTGTCTTTTAAATTCCTATACAATTGCAGTATGCAATGTATTTTCCTACATGATATATGTATGTCTGTCTCTACAGCAGGGGTGTCAGACTCCATTTCATTGAGGGCCACATCAGGGTTGTGTTTGACGTTGGGAGCATGGCCAGGGTAGGCGTGGTCAGCTCAATGTCACTCATGTCAAGTGTTCCTGTGGTGGCCTGGGTGCTCTGCCAGTGAAAATGGAGCTCGACAGGCAGCTGTAGAAGGCTATCGCAGCCTAAAATGGAGCTTGGTAGAGCCACATGCAGACTTCCTGAACCCACTTTTCGCTGGCAGAAGCACTGCGGGTGTGTCATAAGCTGTTTCCAGGGCAACCCTAACCCTAACAGCAGACGTGTCCTTAGCTGTTTCCAGGGTTGCAGCCAGAGGTGGTATTCAGCAGGTTCTGACCAGTTCTGGAGAAGCGGTAGCAGAAATTTTGAGTAGTTCAGAGAACCAGCAAATACCACTTCTGACTGGAGATTTTATAGTACCCTTCCTCTGTCACACCTATCAAGCCACACCCACAGAACCAGTAGTAAAAATATTTGAATCCCACCAATGGTTGTAGCCCTAACACTAACCCTAACCCTGCAGGCTGGGTCTGGCCCGCAGGCCTTGAGTTTGCCACCCTTGCTCTGCAGTATAGGCAATATGACAGCCTTGTGTATATCTTCTCTGTATATTTCTCTGTAAAATTGGTAGCCTGCTTGTCAAAGGGCATATTCACTTCAATTTAAGCCCCAGGTTCAGAGGAATTCATAGAATTTTTAGGCCAAGACCTGGTGCCAGGTTTTATCTGCACCAGTAGTATAGAGGACCACAGTTGAGTGCAAAGTGTCCATTGCTAAACGAGACAATTGTTGAGTTTTGTACCATTTTACAACTTTTTTCCGCTACTGTTATTAAGTGAATCACTGCAGTTGTTAAATTAGTAACATGAATCTGGCTTTCCCATTGATTTGGCTAGCTCTCAAAAGATGATCACATGACCCCTGGACTCTGCAACTGTTATAAATACATGTCAGTTTTCTAAGCATCCAAGTTTTGATTACGTGATCACTTTTTCAGTGCCATTGTAACTTCAAATGTTCACTAAACGAATGGTTGTAAGTATAGGAACCCTCATTCTACATGAGAGTTGGATAATTTAATTTTTGCATGATCTTATTTATATATGACCCTCTATAAAATGTTCCTATTAGATTTTTAAGACATTGGGAACTTTAAAAACTTAAAAAAGATTGCAGTGGTAGAAAGAAAAAAGGGTATTTTATAATAATTCTATTAGATTCTTATGCTTATTTTCTGTACTTGTGACTTCTGCATCTTTTACTGTTACTGTCATTGTAAGAAAGTACCTCATATATTTTAATGACTCAAAAACATCTTAACATATAAAATATAGAAATGAGTCACATTTCAAAATACAAATATTTAAATTTCTATCTCAAAGAAAGCTATTTAATTTATTGAGTTTGTGGCTTTTTTAAAAAAAAATGTACTTAAGTGTATTTTTCTTTGAAATCAGTGAGATTTCCTACATAGCAAATTTGTTTAACTGACTCTCATTTAATTGGTTGGTATAAAATGCTTGTGAAATGATTATGCTATCAAGGTTGAATATGGAGTCTGAAATCTGTCTACATAGAATGAACAAGTAAATCCATAAATGTAATATGGCTGGCTTACATGTGAACAATTCTTCCTAAGACAAAGCCTGAAATGCATGTATTCAAGCATATGGAAAAATGTTTTTAAAATACTGAGCACCATAGGAGACTCTGCAAGTAGGTGAATAAAAAAGATGGAATAAGAATAATATACAATTCCTAGACCTGAAGGCGAAATCAAACTTAGCTATGATTTAAAATACTACTTATCAAATGTGGTAACATGCATAATAGTAAGAAACAGAATTCCTTTGAAAGAAACTTTCTTTATAAATTACATAATTTCTTTAAAGAAACAATAATATATAATCTATATATAGTTTGCCATGTATACAGTTCTACTCATAGGATTTCCCTTGTGGGTTCATGTGTGGGGGAAGTCATGGTTTTCACCTTCCTAGCATGTGTGTAGCTCATGTACTATTATGTACTTACAGCAAACTCCAAGCATATGGGTTGTGATACAGTTTATAGAGTGCAATACACTCAAGTTGCACAAGTTTCATCCTAATGAAATAGTGTGGAATGTAGTGTAGCTAGAACACACAAGTCTTAGTGGAACTGACTTCCATGTAGTGTGCTTAGCATTGGACTATGAGGCTCAGTCACTTCTGCAAATTTTACATTTGTTACCCAAAACCCAAAGATAAGCACAGCACATGGAAGTCAATTCCACTAAAATCTGTGTTCTATTAATGCACAGTTTAGAATTGTATGCAAGTGCACATTCCATGCTTCCAATTATTGTCATATTAACTCAAAAAACAAGCATGGTCACAATATTATGAAATATTCTTTGCATCCTGCTTTGGAATTCACTCTAAATATCCAATAATTAAAAAAGAGGATTGGAAGCCACAGGTTTAATCACAGAAAAGGAAATGGAGCAACTGTTTACTTTGCACAATTTTGGTAGCCAGTGCAGAGACGGTAAGATATTCACGTGAACCTCCAATTCTATTGCCATCCATAACAATTCTACTGATTTTCTATCATTTGGGAAGAAACAGTACATTCCTGTGTTTCATTTGCTAGAAGATATAATTCCTTGGAACTTTTCTCCATATCTGACTGGATACCAGCAATGTATTGCCACTTTGCAGGACATCTCTTTTTGTTTTAATTATTTCTCTTCAGTGACTTGGAAATCTACGTAAATGTCTACAGATTTAGTTTGTAAATATGAAGGTAAACATCGAAATAAAATAATGCATAAGTAGAAAACTAATGATAGCTTCCTCCATAATCTATACTTTTCTTTTATTCACCAGTTTAGAAACAATTTTCTTCAAGTTCACTTGTTTGTCTCATCTCATACCTTTTAAATAGGATATGAATCCCTTTTATATATTTAATAAAAGGTTGTACTGTAAACAATATTGAATAAAATAATATTGACAGAGTTTATTTACTGCACTTGATCATAAAGTATAGTTTAGAAACCTGTAGCTTTCTATTAAACAAAACGAATAAACCCACATTATTGTGTGATATATTTATGTGAACCTGGTTGTAGGTTGTATGTTGGGTATGAAGCCCCAAAATCCAACAGCTAGCAAAAAATCACACTACTTCCACAAACCCACTGGAACTTATGCTCTTCTTTAATCAATGAACCATGTGAATAGTGTTTAATGGTGTTAAAATCCAGCTTTAAGATTTTACAATATGCTTTAGAATATTTTACTGGACACCTTTAATCTGTATTCATGTTTTAATTGTAAGATGTAGTTTATAAGTAATACAACCTGATAAATATAAATAATAAATGTTTTGTGGCCTTTGAATAAGTATATTTGAAAAGCAGCATATTTGGCCATGCCTAAGAAAAGTAAAAAGATATAGGATTTTGTCTCTTGCTTAACAGTAGTCCTTTCAATTTGTTAACATTCCTTCAAATTTCAGTACTTCATTGATTAATCATATTTAAGAATGAAAGACTTTGGATTGGTTACCCCAACTACTGATAGCATAGAATGCATTATACATATGTCTATATGCAATATTGTGCAGGTTCTGCTTTTAACTTTCAGGTGTCTGCTGTAAGGTCTGAGAAGATACTTTCATATATACAGAAGACTGCAAGCACTGTATGTAGATGCAGCAGTGCAATATGACTAGTTTAAATGAGTATGCAGTCATTCTGTACAGCTGAAAAAAATGAGTGATGGTTCAGCTGTGCTTATTTTTAAAATGTATTCACCTTGAATATTATAGTGAAGTACTGTTATGACTCTAATAGAGTAGTAGTACATATAATACTCCAATAGTGAAAGAGGGAGCAATGCACTTACAAGTTTATATAAAAGTAATATGAAAATTATTTTCTCTAACATAGTGGAACATAATGCAGAAAGCTGTAGCATACAATGAAAGACTGACAAAAATGGGATAATTCAATTTTCCACACACCATTGGATACAATCTATTGCTATTTGATTAATGGATATATTTATTCCTTTGCTTGGAAAAAATTGTGTCCAAAAAGTAATGTAATACAGCTTAAAGCAGCAAGATAAAGCATTGATAAATTTATTTCATTGGGTGTTGTTAAGCCTGGGTTCCCCAACCAGGGTTAAGGAGACAAGCTAAACAGAATGTGCAGCGTTAGTCAGATAGGCATACAGATAAATGTGTGAGATAAGTTTGTATGTTAGTTAACATACAGTAAAAATAACAGACACGCTTGTGTTATCAAAAATATAGTTTATTCCACTTAGAGTTTTATAGCATAGTCAAAATAACAGTCCATTAGTCATGTATCATTTTTAGTCAGTCCATTCAAGGATATTCAATTAGCAAAGTCCGTGTAGAATATCCTATGTCAGTTCACTTACAATAAATCAGTCCTCTCACCGTTGATAAATCAACAGTCCTTTCTCTCTCCCGTTCCAGGAGGGGAAAAACGCAGTCTTCAATCCATGCAGTAATTAGGGATCATCAAGCCAGAGAGAGCAAGCTGCCGTGCCTTGCTTCTTTTATGGTGCTTTTACAATCACTCCCTTAATTATATTCTTACAGTTAAAGTTACAGACACTTTAACTAACAAACCATGATAACATATTTATTATTTTACCTAAACCAGTTAGGGTAAACAATGTTATCCCTAACAGGTGTAAACCTTGTTAATCTGTTACAATTCAAGCAATGAAGCTGCATGACATTTTCATGTATCTCACAAATCAAATTCAGCCATGGGTATAAAACACATGGACCATAAATAGTTCAGCTAATTTTGCTATTGATTTTAATTCTGTTAATCCATCAGACAAAATTAGATGAAAACAAGCTGTAATTTAAACTTCTTAACCCAGTTCATACTTAACAACATGTTGCAAAACCTTTGCAAAATAATTTGTTATATTGAGAGTTAACATTTATTGAGTTATAGGGTAATATAAAATACAAAATACAGAGTAAATAGGACAAAATAACTAGTTATATTGTATATATTGACAATATTTGCCATCACATTGGTGAATGTTTCTTTTGTTGACATACACTCACTTCAAATATATGTGTTTATAATTTAAATGCTATTTAAATACTACTGTTCTCTGAAGAACCGTCCAAGATGTACTCCCAACTGCAATACAACAATACAGTAACAGGAGAGCCACTAACAGCAGCAACTGAACAGTATTGGGAAAGCATATGGAAGAAAGAGAAGACACGTGATACCAGTGAAAAGTGACTGCAGGTCTTGAGAACAAACCACAGCAATTTCCCAAAACACAAACAAGTCACCATAACAAGAGCAGACATCCAACAGTGGTCAAGAACATGAAGAGCTGGACAGCATCTGGCCCATACATGATCCACAATTGCTAGCTCAACAAACTTAAGAGCAATGCATGAACACCTAGCAGCATAAATGAACCAGCTGTTAGCATCAGACTTCCACTCTATCTGGATAATTTAAAAGGATGACATTGCTGATCATGAAAGACTCCCACAAGGGAACAGCACCATCCAACTATTGGCCAACAACATGGAAAGTCCTCTCAGGCATCATAGCTGTCAGATTATAGGACCATATGGCCCAATACATGAACACAACTCAGAAGGGTATTGGGAACAACATCAGAATGTTCTTTCTGCGCCAACTCAGAAAGCTCAAACTGCCCAAGAAGCTGCTGATACAGTTGAACAGAGGAATTATTAAGTCTATCATCTGCACCCCTATAACTGTCTGGTTTGGTTCTGCAACCCAACAGGACAGACACAGACTTCAGAGGATAATTACTACAGAAAAAACAATTACTACCAACCTGCCTTCAAGTGAGGACCTGTATACTGCATGAATCAAAAAGAGGGCTGTGAAAATATTTACAGATCCCTCACATCCCGGACATAAACTGTTTCAACTCCTACCCTAAAAATGACACTATAGAGCACTGCACACCACAACAACTAGACACAAGAACAGTTTTTCCCCGAAAGCCATCTCTCTGCTAAACAAATAATTCCCTCAATACTGTTCAACTATTACAAAGTCTGCACTACTATTGCTGTTAATCTTCTCATCATTCCTTATCACCCATCCCCTCCCACTTGTGACTGTATGACTGTAACTTTGTCGCTTGTATACTTACAATTTATACGGACTGTTTCCTAGTATGATTTGATTGCTTATTGTACCCTATGACTATCATCAAGTGTTGTACCTTATGATTCTTGACTTGACTCTTGACGAATGTATCCTTTCTTTTATGTATACTGAGAGTATTTACACCAAGACAAATTCCTTGTGTGTCCAATCACACTTGGCCAATAAAGTATTCTATTCAGAAGCTCAAAACATCCGTTTCTCATAGATAGAGCAGTTGCTCAAGACTCGAGGTAAGCCTACAACTTAATGCCACATACATGGATCTGTGAATGTCTGGCGCTATAAAACATCAACAAGATATTAAAGGCCTTCCTCAAAACCTTGGTGGGGTTGTGGAAGACAACACTGGAAGTCAACTCAAGATAGCTCACCCAGTGGCCATTGAGTGCAGCAGATATCAAGATAGTAGTAGGATTGCCACTAGTATTCCTGTTGGAAATAAATGTGAAATGGAATGCTTTGAAGTTGGGTCAGAAGCACTATTGATTTTACCAGATTCATTTTGTTCTTGTAATAAACTCTCAGAAAGGAGGGAGAGGAGAGGAAGGTGGAACACATACACCCATCCTGCCTGATCAGTAAAGTCATCCTGTCTCCCAATCGAGATTGTTCTTGTTCTGTCCCCTCATTTGCATTCTTGAAATCCCCGCGCTTTGATTGGCCAAAGCGCGGGGCACTCTGATTGGCTAGGCGAGCCACGCTGATTGGCTCGCTGAGAATCTCCCGCGATTGGTCCATTCGAATCGCGGGAGATTCAAAGTGGTGCCATTGGCCGCGGCCGCCGCAGCTTGGAAATAAAAACCCACGAAGTTTGCCTTTAGGCCCAGTTCGGTTCCTGTACCCAATAAAGAGCTAATGCACAAGTCACCGACTCCTGGCATCATTTCCGACGGACACAACAGTTCTGTTATTTTGGAAAGTCACAAAATAATATAAAACAAGGAAGAAAAATTGTCCATTGGCATTCTATTCCACATGGTAATTACAATACTCCTAGTTATGCCGCTTCTGTGCCTTTTCTTGGGGACAAACTCTGCTTTGAAGGGACAGCAAGTATAATATCTCCATAACACAAACTTTATTTTAAAAAAGCCTGCATTCAGTACAGCAATCAATGCATAATGTACAGCAGCTACATTTTACAATTCATGTAATGCAAATGTGGAGTTAATTGTCTTCTAGATTTGCAAAGGACAATTTGCAGGCAGAAGTTTGAAAGTGGTTTCCCCACCATATTCTGGTAACTCTTTAAGATCCACCACGCACCCTTATGTCTGTCACAGTGAAGGGGAATCCCTAATGGAATACTTGATTTTCTCATGTTACTTTTCACTGATGACCTGTTTCTGACCTTCCTTTTAAGTGTCAAGTACATACAGGCAAAGTATATAATCTGCTTATCTACTTTTATCCTGCTACTTGTTTATAGAACAATAATATGATATAAATGAAGTTAACAACATTTTCTACAAATCGTAGGATTAAGCAAAACAATGAACCAATGTATTTTTCAAATGTCTACTTTTTCAAGTTAATTTCTTTTGGCCTAATGCACATGTTAACATGGTGCTGATTACTTCAATTACTTGAGGCATAGACTGATTTAGAAGATGCAAAAATAATCATACTCCCATTTCATTGTGAAGTTTATTAAAGTATTTCATGTCTACACTGTAATGGAGAGAATAACTTTAACCATTAAAGTTATTAAAAGTTAGTAGCGTATTTGCTTCTTTCCCCAATCTAATCAAATTATTATTTCTATTTGAAGAAGGGGAGGACCAGTAAAATTTATTATCTTTTTTAGAAAGTTGCAGTATTGCAAAGTTTGAGAACTACTGCAGTAATAAAATGAGATTAAGAATAGAAGTGTTTGGTTTATTTTCAAAACAAGTAAAATTCTGTGCACATGTAACAGCATGCAGTAGAAATGTATGGCTGTCCCTTGGTATTCCATTGGTATTTGCAGACAGTCTAATCATACAAGCAGAGGATTCTAAAGCAAAATTAAAAAGAAATTATAAAAAACCCGACATCCTTGTCATAAATTTCACAACAGAAAGGGCACAACGTTAATGGTCACTTGTTTGCAGATACAAAATATAAAATTTTTGGGAAAACTCAAAGTATATTAAAAGTGCCTAGAAAAAATCTAGTATATTACTCCAAAGGCTTTCTCAGTTTCTAAATTATAGCTGTGGATCCTACCTATTTTTTCAGAGCAAGAATGCTTTATAAAATGTGATATTATCACACAATTGATAACTTCATATAAAACCCAGCTTGTTCTGTGTGCACAACAGACAGATGTGCAACTTGTAATTTCTGAATCACAACAGCTGTTGAAAAAGCAACATTAGCAGTAGTCAAAGTAAAATTCTATAATTAAAATATATACCGTGTTTCTCCAACAATACGGCCTCCCCCAATAGGAAGTCCCAACATGCTTTATAGGCATAAAATCAAATTAAGCCCCTTCCCCAAATTAAGGCCTAAATTGAACATGCAAAATGGAGGGGAATGGCGGGGGGGGCTTGCCGTTAGGAAGTACTTTTGTTGCATACCCGGATATAGTGCTGCCTGCGTTGATTTTGGCGTTGGTGGGGCATTTTATATCAGGAGACCTTCCGCCACAGTTGCTTTCCCTTCTCCCCGTGCTGCCGCGGCATTTAGAGCCATGCTGCAGCATTTGGCGCAACCATGCACGGCCAGCCAGGGCTCCTCCCTGCAACCGGAGCCCAGCGGAGACACTCGGCTTCAGGCGCTCCTGTCGCCGCCTTCCCTTTGCCTTCGAAGGCAAAGCCAGTTCTTTTAAAAATGACGCTCTACTACCAGTATGACAAAGCCTCCCCTGCCTGAGAGGGCAGCCCAATCCCATGTGGGGAGGTGAATCTCCCATGGCTGCAGCGCAGGATCGGCCCACCCTGGGAGAAGCACCCAGCCGCCATCCCTGCCTGGCGTCGGGCAGAGCATGAAGAGCTTTGCCTGGGGAGCCCAGCACAGCTGACAAACGGGCCCTCCTGCCTAGTGGCAGAGCTTTGGCCAAGGCAGCAAGCGCCTCCCCACCAGGCCCTCCACTCAACCCATCAGGGCCATGCCGAAGCCAGGCGGGCTGGGCAGAGCCAGGAAAGCGAGCCACGGATGTGCGCCCACCTGCCCAGTGAAAGAGCCGAGCGAACCGAGCTTGGCTTCCTTCCCAAGTCCCTCCAGCCCGAATCCGAAGGGGCCAGTGGGAGAGGCCACCCGAGGCAGTGATAGCGCCCACCTGTCCATGGACAGGGAGGCAAGGCGATGGCCTGCATTGTGTCCTCCTCCGAGCTGAGCCCAGCCGAGTGAGCACCTCTGCCCGATACCCGTGCCGCTGCAGCATTTGGAGCTGCTGGCATGTTTGGAGATGCGTGGGGACGGGACGGGCTGGGCGAGGAATGGAAAGGATGGGCGGCTTCGGGCTCTCTCTGCCGGACCCGCCAGCCAGGGAAGCAGTGCTGCCATCGCCTCGCCTCCCTGTCCGCGCTCGAAATAATTTGGGAAAAATTCATCAGATCTTTAAATTTCTCTTTCAATTATTGGAGTTGAATGGTCCTGCAGTAACATTTTTTAATCATGCAGGGCCAGGTTTAAGCTATAGCCAAGAAAGCACAAGCCTTGGATTCCAAAGTTTATAGGGTGCTAATACTGCCCTTCTGTTTGAATAATTCTAAAAATGCAAATATTTACATCAGTGGGTTGTGGTGCCATTAGTCACTGTGGCCTCAGGATACCACATGCCCTTGAGCTGTATGAACAAGAGAAACTCTAATGAGAGGAATCCTCAATGTTGAGCAGATAATCATCAAGCAAAGCAAACACTTCCTATATTAGAGTTTTCCAACAGAGAACTGGGTAGTTTCTCTTAGTTGCTTTTTTGGGGGGGTGGGGGTGGGGGGATGTCAAACATACATAATTTGGCCTAATGAGTGTGAAATTCCAGATATTTTATTTTGGCCAGAAAATTTTTAATCTCATTGAATGTTAGGGTAGTCCACTGATTTCTAATTTTCAGCTGATGTATTCCATTTTCCATCATCACATCGCTACTAAGAGTAATTGTTCGGTTAATGGGTTAAGAGGGTGGCAGAACACTAGCTGAATAAGCCATCTCCACCATGGTGACATGTTCATCCTGCTGCTTTTTGATCTCCCAGTGAATTTTGATATTCTTTACCATACTATCCTTCTAGGCTGGTTACAGGGTTAGGAGTGGGAGACATTGTGCGCTAGCGGTTCACATTCTTCTTTAGAAGTTTTTCCCAGCCAGTGTTGATGGTTTGTGTGTGTTACCTCACTATTGAATTATTGCAATAATATATGCTCTACATGGAACTGCCTTTAAGGTCTATCCAGAAGCTATAGCTGGTTCAAAATGTAGCGGGGTAGTACCTTTTGCTATGCCCACATGACATTACTGCTGCGTGAGCTGCATTGGTTGCCAGTCAGGTTGTGAATGAAGTTCAAAGTGCTGGTTATTATTTATGAAGCCCTGTATGGCATAAAGCTTGGATATCTGAGGGACCATTTATCTCCGATCACTTCTGTTCTCCCATATATCCAGGCAGAGGTATGCACTAATAGGGTATGTATTAAATGTTGTCATCTAGTGCTTTCTCTGTCATGGTCATCACTCTTTGAAATCACATTCTTATTCTTAGGTTCTAGAAAGTTCCTAAAATCTGGCTTTGGTCATAGACCTGGGGTTGATATATTAATGCATTATAGTACTATATATCTGTGGCTCTTGTTTTGTTTGATGAGTGTTGTTTATAAGATTGTTTTAGTTTTTCCTGTGCATTTGGATTTTGTCCATTGTTTTCATGGATTTTGCAGGGTTGTACACCACCTACTGGCATTGAGTGCCTAATAAATTTCAAAAAATAATAAAATAATCTATGTAACCAACTGTTTCTGTTCATTTATTTATGAGGCAATTAAATGGTTATTGGGATTAAAATATTATAGGGGAGCCAAAAGTTACTAACGCCTATCACTGCCTGCCTGACCACAGCATTATTATTTTGAAGAATCTTCCAAAACCCTTTTTAAAACAGCCAAGAATTTTGAGTTAATTGGAAAATAAGGCTTTAAAAAGGAAGTTAAATTAGCCTTTTCCATTCTAATAATCTCCAGGTGTATTTGTTGTGAATGTATAAAGTTTTAATAAAGCGTGAGCTTGGAGTAAAGTGCAGGGTTCTGGCCCTGCACTTCTGATTGGTTGTTAAACGGCCGGATGGGATTGGCCCGCTCTGGGGAATCCGATTGGCCCTTAACAGAGAGTTCCTATTGGTTATGAGAACTAGTGCTCCTCGTTGGTTATTGGTTAATAGTTATGGGGTTTGCCTATATAAGGCGGGTTAAAACTGCTATATGTAAATAAAGAGCTGAAGTTCACCGTTCAGAGGCTTGTCTCCATTCTTTCTCGACCATGCTCCAAACATAACACTGGCGACGAGGATGGGATGTGGAGACATCTGAACCAGCGAAACTTCGAAGAACACCGAGCACATGACAGACGACGCTACACAACGGAACCATGTCCGGCGGCGTTGTACCACCCGCTCCGTTCGATCCAGTACAGGAGGACTGGGAGTCCTACATGGATCGCTTCCAAATGTTCTTAGAAACCAACAACTTAAAGGATGCCACACCAGGAAAGAAACGGGCGGTGTTCTTAACGCATTGCGGTCCAACCGTATTTAAGATGGCTAAAGCACTAGCAAAACCCCGAGAAGTGAAGGCGATGGATTGGGACGACCTCGAACCTCTCCTACGAGATCACTACACACCGACCGTGTCTACGCTCGTGAGACGGCACGAGTTTTATCAGAGGAGCCAGCGAAAGGGAGAAAGCGTGGCCGACTTCATAGCAGACCTCCGAAATTTGGGAGGCCTCTGTGGATTCGCCGATTTAGAAGAAGCACTAAGAGATCACATAGTTCTGGGACTAGATGCACCAGGCGTTCAAAGCAAGCTGATGGCGAAAGGCGACATCAGCCTTGCTGACGCCATCGCCGATGCTACTGCAGCAGAAGCAACCAGGAAGTCGGCTGCACAACTATGCCGAAACCATGCTCCGGTACCACCACCGACATGCGACATCTTACCCAGGTCAGAAGGGCAGCTTGCAACGACGCACCACGAGGACCTCTCTTCATTGTCAGACAGTGACGAAGAAGGGGTCCATCGACTGCGGTCCGACCGGCACCACCACCCGAAGCCCTTACGCCCTTGCGCTGGCTGTGGGACCAACCATGCCAGGTCCGAATGCAAATTCTGCGACACGCTCTGCCATGAGTGCAGGAAGCGAGGCCACATCGGACGAGTCTGCTGAAGCTTACCAGGACCCGGCCAGGCCCCAAAAGAGACTAACTATCGCCAATCGACAGGAAACTGTCTTGTACGGCGAGAGCCAGTAAACCACTCCTACAGAAATCGAGTTTTGCAGAGAGAAGAGGCTCACCATACTATCACTATCGGTCACGCCTCAGCTTTAGACACCAAGAAAATATGAGTCACAGTAACCATCGAGAACCAGCCTTGCCACATGGAAGTTGACTCGGGATCGTCCCTCTCGATGGTGTCCTGGAAGACCTTAAGCAACTCATCCCCACGATTCAACGCCAAGATCTCCACTCCCAAAGACTCATCCTCAAGGATTACCAAGGGAATCGAATCCCCGTCGTTGGTTCCTGCCGAGTCCGAGTCTCCTTCAAGAAGCACGCAGCGTACTTACCACTAACTGTCATTGATAGAGAGGCCTAGCCTATCAGGCCTCCAATGGTTCGCGCCACTTGGCATTGAAGTAGCCGGCATAAACCGAGTCAGCGGAAGTGATTGGGAGGGAGACCTCATCCATGAGTTCAGGGACGTCTTCACGGACAGCTTAGGCGAGTACAAGGGGACGCCGATTTTGTTCAGTCTAGACCCAAAGATAGCTCCCATCCGACTTAAGCCCCGTCGAGTTCCGTTTGCCTTAAAGTTGAAAATTGACGAACAACTCGACAAGCTGATAGCTCAGGGGGTGTTAGAGCCCATTGATCACTCCCCCTGGGAAACCCCTATTGTAATACCCATTAAGCCAGATGGGTCGATCTGAATTTGTGGGGACTACTGGGCCACTTTGAACCACGCCCTACAGCAGAACGCATATCCAGTGCCGGTGGTGCAGCATCTCCTCCACTCCCTGGGGGGCGGGAAAGTCTTTGCTAAATTTGACTTAGCTCAGGCATATCAGCAACTACCTGTTGATGAAAAGACGGCACTGGCACAAACGATTGTGACGCACTGAGGTGCCTTTAAATGTACCCGGCTTCAATTCGGAGTTAGTGTAGCCCTGGGGATTTTTCAGAGCCTTATGGAAAGGTTATTACAAGGGATTAAGGGCGTGGTCCCCTATTTTGACGATGTATTAATTGCGGCCCCTACAAAAAAAAATCTTACAGGACCGGTTAAAATTAGTCCTAAAAAAATTCCAAGAGGCCGGTCTTAAAGTAAAGAAAAACAAATATAAATTGTGTACTGACAGTATTGAGTTTTTAGGGTACCTAATTGATAGCCAGGGTATTCACCCAACTGAAAGTAAACTAAGGGCAATAAAAAACGCTCCCAGACCACGAAACAAGGCCGATCTCCAGGCATTCATAGGCCTCATCAACTTTTATAATGTATTTTTACCGCATAAAGCAACGATCGCTGAACTGTCACACCGGTTGTTAGATAAGAAAGCAAATTGGTTATGGGGTCACCGAGAAGAACAGGTGTTCTGCAACGTGAAAAAACTGCTCACTTCTGACTCTGTACTCATGCAGTATAACGAGACTTTGTCGTTAAATATAACATGTGATGCTTCGCCTTTCGGAGTGGGCGCCATTTTGAGCCATGTACTGCCTAATAGGAACGAAGCCCCTGTTGCATATTTTTCAAAGACTGAGCGATATTATGAACAAATCGATAAAGAAGCCCTCGCAATTGTGTCAGCCGTTAAAAGATTCCACGAGTACGTGTATGGCCGGGCTTTTACTATCGTGACTGACCACAAACCATTATTGGGGATAATAGCCGGAGATAAGCTGACTCCCTACATATTATCCCCTAGGATGACTTGATGGTCAGAATTCTTAGCTGCTTATAACTATCGGCTGCAATACCGCTCGGGGAAAGCCATTCCCCACGCCGACGCATTGAGCCGAGCACCACTTCCAGAGACTCTCGACGATCCTGCACCAATGGTAACCACGTTGCAAATTGAGGCACTCAACTCGCCGCCATTAACCGCCCGAGATATCACGAGAGAAACCAAACGTGATCCCACCTTAGCGCGAGTCCTAAGCTGGGTAGAACACGGATGGCTATTGGACCAATTATCAGATGACTTCACACCATTCAAGACTCGACAAACCGAGTTGTTCTCCCAAAAACGCTGTGTCATCTGAGGCGATAGAGTCGTTATCCCAGAATGACTCCAGAAAGCGCTTCTGAGAACCTTGCACGATGGCCATCCCGGCATCGTGCGAATGAAAGCCCTTGCGCGAAGCTACGCATGGTGGCCGGGCATTGACAAGCAAATCGAACATTGGGTTAAAGCTTGTCCAAAATGCCAGGAAGTGAGCAACGCCCCACCTAAAGCCATTCCTACTGAATGGGAGACACCACGCGGACCCTGGTCCCAAATTCACTTGGACTTCGCGGGGCCGACCAAAGGCCACACCTTTCTACTTACCATTGACGCCTATTCAAATTGGCTCGAGATTCATCGCATGACGACTACAACCTCCGAGGCAGTTATCAAAATCTTGGAAAGACTATTTGCAACCCACAGACTACCAGACATCCTGGTATCCGATAACGGGCCCCAATTTACAGCACTGTTGTTCGAGCAGTACCTCGCTGACCGCGGCATTCGACATGCGCTCACCTCACCTGCGCACCCTGCGACCAATTGCAAAGCAGAACGCATGGTACAATTTGTGAAGAAAACCTTACAGAAGGTAGACTACGACAACATTGATGACAAGATCAATCGAATCCTTTTTTTACAACACATCACACCGCATAGTGTCACCAACAAAACTTCCGCCGAACTGCTAATGGGACGAAAACTCCGCTCCCACCTCAATCAGTTACACCCAGCTTACGAACCGGAAAAACCAATAGGATCCAGCGGCCGCTGTCGTGCCTTCCAGGTAGGAGATTTGGTATACGCTAAAAACCTATCGGGCGACCCATTGTGGGTGGAGGCGACAGTAGTTTGTGTAACCGGCCCAAGATCCTACCTTGTACAATGCCTTGATGATAGACTATGGAAACGGCATATCGATCAATTACGATCGTGGCTTCCAGCGGGCAGTTCTGAACTCCCCTATGACCAGACTGGGGAGGGGGGAGGTACGGAAGAAGATGAATTCCAAGAAGAAGAAAACCCGTTCGAAGGGAACGACGGTATAATAGAGACTCAGGAAATGGAACCAGAGAGGGAAACAGTTGAACCTCAGGGAATTACAGAGAACATGGGCAACGACGGGGAAATGAACTCTGAACCAGAAACAGCCCCACTACCAAACAGCGATCTACCTCAGCGTGATTGCAGCCAAATGACACAGCGGAAATCCAAGAGACTAATAAAACAACCATCCTACTTAAAGGACTATGTAACTGCGCCCTGCAAACAGAAGCCAGGGGGAAGGGGTGTTGTGAATGTATAAAGTTTTAATAAAGCGTGAGCTTGGAGTAAAGTGCAGGGTTCTGGCCCTGCACTTCTGATTGGTTGTTAAATGGCCGGATCGGATTGGCCCGCTCCGGGGAATCCGATTGGCCCTTAACAGAGAGTTCCTATTGGTTATGAGAGCTAGCGCTCCTCGTTGGTTATTGGTTAATAGTTACTGGGGTTTGCCTACATAAGGCAGGTTAAAACTGCTATAGAAGTTAGAAGTCACTATGTAAATAAAGAGCTGAAGTTCACCGTTCAGAGGCTTGTCTCCATTCTTTCTCGCCCATGCTCCAAACATAACAGTATTAGACTATAGTTCCTATCCACCCAGCTGAATAAATATTGCTAGGTTAACAATTTTGTGTTCCAACCCTTGTTACTTTATTTATGTAGTGATGTTATAGCCTAGAGTCTAGACTATCCGGGCTTTGGTATCCCTCTTAACTACTTATTACCCATTTTCCTAATCACTTGTCTTCACAAGCATGTATTTGCTAACATCTGTGTTTGATGAAAGCTTTGTATGTGTTTCTTGTCCTTAAAGTGTTAAGTAGATTTCACCATAATCTTCAATATGTGAAAAGTGGGCCATCTACTGCTGGTTTTAAGTATGAACTATAAAACAGTGAGCACAGCTGTCAGCAAGTGAGTGTCCATATTTACAATATTAATAAATGTTACCATATACATTAATATGAATATATTGTCCCTGGTGTTTATTTTATCATGTTTTTTTCTTAAGGGGTGCTATGTAGTCTAGCCTCTTCATGATGCACCCTGGACAAAGTGTCATTGTCATGGCTAAATAGCCCATACATTTTGGCTGCTGAACCATACAAGGATTTCTCAGCAAGAAGCAGCAGCATGAATACTAATAGTAGGCAGTACTTCTATTAACTCCCACACTTGGAATAATAACATTTGACAACATAGAAGGTTTGT
Source organism: Hydrophis major (assembly GCA_033807585.1). NCBI lineage: Eukaryota > Metazoa > Chordata > Lepidosauria > Squamata > Elapidae > Hydrophis > Hydrophis major. The sequence goes on along the minus strand of CM066328.1, from coordinate 320,932,139 downwards.
CTGCTTATTTCAGCCTAATCGGAGGTGGTATTTAACAGGTTCTGACCAGTTCTGGAGAACAGGTAGCGGAAATTTTGAGTAGTTCGGAGAACTGGCAAATACCACCTCTGACTGGCCCCGTCTCCATCTCTTCTCTGCCTCCCGAGTCCCAGCTGATTGGCTGGGTCTTCTTTTGTTACCCTGCAGAGGAGAACGGAGCTGGAAAGCAGGCTAGTGGGGTGGGAAGGGAATGGGATTTTGCAGTAACCTTTCCCCAGGAGTGGGAAGGGAATAGGGATTTTACAGTATCCTTCCCCTGCCACGCCCACAAGCCATGCCCACCAAGCCATGCCACACCCACCAAACCACGCCCACAGAACCGGTAGTAAAAATTTTTGAATCCCACCAATGAAAATCTATGTGGATTCTTTCCCATTTTGATACTATCCATGGGCAAAGAGGTACTGCAGGGATTGACTTATATTGAATAACAAATAGTACAGTGATGTACAAATTCTTGACCTAGCTCAGACCCACTAAGAAATGATAGGCTTGTATCCTCATTTTATTGGTATCTGGTGGTCCATCAGGAAGCTCATCTAAGAATTTTTGTTGTATTTTTGGTGGTATAGCCACCAGTTTACCAGAGTATGTAGCTCTGTTCTGTGGAAAATTTATCTCAAAATAAAGATTTCCTCATTTGATCAAATATAAAATAGCTAGGCCAGCACTGAAAATATAACCCCATACTTTTGCCAAAACGTTGCAGTCACCTGAGTAATTGCAGATGAAACATCTTTACAATGAATAGGTAGTTCTTCCATATAAGTATTTTTTAAAATAATCCCCTTTATTTATATTAAAATATTTATTTGTTTGTTGAAACAGTTTACATATCTCCCCACCTACAACAGTGAATCTGGGTGTTGCTTAAAAGATGAATCAAACAGATAATGATGATAATGATGATGACCATGAATATTTCATTCCAGAAATAATGGCAAGTATCTCTCTTAATTTGGGGACGTAATGGCACTGAAGATAGTATTCTTGATGCAAAAGCAATAGAATGCTCTTCGTCATCAACCATGAAATGTGAAATAACAGTTTCAGCATCATTTGTGGAGGCATATCACGCTGACCTCAATAGTTTATTTAGGTCATTATATGCAAGCTACGTGGTTTGCTATCTGATAAGCATTTTCACATTTTGCTGTCCATTTCCATTGGACGGTTTCCTGCAACAATTCATGCAGTGGTTGCAGAAATGAGACTAGGATGACAAAATTTGTCCATGGTAATTTAAAAAGTCTGAAATAAATAGGTGAAAATATATTCACCATTGTGCTGCATCCACCATATTTTCAGTAAGATTGAGGTCATGCCAACCAATATTATATGGTAAGTACTCTACTGCCTCTTGAAGAAAGTAACCCTTGGAAAATTAGAACACCGGTTATCACATTATTGAGTAGTGCTAAATGTTCATCCACAAAGCAAGCAGGGATTAAAGTATTATCCAGGATGCAGACAGTACGACCTAAGCTTTGCAATACTTGATCCATTGTATTGTATGCTGAAAAACTGCAGGAGTGTTGAAATCCCCAAAGGAAGTCTTTGATACTGATACAGACATTTGTTGAGTGTTTAGGTACTGCTCTAAGATTGAGACCAAATCCAACTGCTGATGGCACATGAGAAATCCATTTTACCTTTCCTGGATTTGCCTCCAGTCACTGGGGCAAACATTTCCTGTGTATTTGGTGCTGGTTCTGATTCCAGATTATAAAAAAATTATATTGTAATCCCTAGACAATCTTCCTTAAAAGAATTAGAGTTAGAAATGCTCAACTGCTATGTTTGATGCCTGACACAGTGCCATGATACTCCATTCATTCCAGTTCTCTTTCTACAGAAAAGGCAAAAACAAGAAATGTGATTTACACACACACAAAAAAATGATATTGACACCAAGATATAGCTTTGAGCTTTTTAATGATGCTATAAACTTCTTCTTTAAAATAGGCTGAAGTTTATTGAGTGTATGGTCAAAGATGTCTTGATGAGAGTAACTTTGTTCTGAAATGTGATACAGTTTAATTAAAATGAATTCTGCTCGCAGGTGTCCGATTAATCCCATTTTCAGACCTAAAATAGCCACAAGGTCATTTTATGATGTTTAGATGTCTAGAAATGAACAAAGTGCTGTCCTTTTCAAAAAATGGCTGCAGAAGCCACAATTAGAAGAACTTGGATTTTGCATTTTTGAATCTTACTCGTCTTCTGAGTCATATCTGGACAGTGAGCTGAGAAAAAAAAAATCAGGTTTGGTAATGTTAGTGTTAAACAGCTATGAGAAGACAAGTATTCTTCCCCTTGTTCCAGTTATTATGAATCAACCAGTTCTGACTTGTGAAGTCTTAATCTATTGACAGTATCCTAGCAAGATCAACCCAGTGAGGTTTTCTAATTCCTCTAGCAGAGTTTCATAGCTTTCTTTTGAGTGCTAGATATGCTCATCGTGATAAAAATGATGCACAGTACATAGAACACTATTTTTCCACTGAAATTCAAATAGAAAGCTTCAGGGTTGTATATCTCTAGGTAGGTAATTTGGCTTTGAATTCAAGGCAAAATCCTGAAAGATCACCAACTAGGAAACATATTCAGAAATATTAAGTTCAGGAAGTATGATATTGAATTATCTGTTAAAGATTTGCGGAATATATTTCTTGTTATCTGAATGGTCTAGCAAAAATGCATCAAATTGAAGACTACATAAAGAACTAATAGATAATGTTTGGGGTGGTAGTCATATCTAAAAGCATAATAAAACAGAAGAGAAAATAACAGAACAGAACAAAACAGAACAGAAAACATAATGTGGAAGAGGATCACACACATATATCTGGATATTTTATTAACCCAGGTAGTCCTCAACCTATGACCACAATTAAGCTTAAATTTTCTGTTACTAAGCAAGACAGTTGTAAACTGAGCTTTGGCCCATTTTATGACTTTCCTTGCTATAGTTGTTAAGTGAATCATTGCTGTAACCCGGTTGTCCAATGAATCTGGTTTTCCCATTGACTTTGCTTATCAGAAGGTCACAAAAGGTGATCACATGACCTCAGCGACACTGCAACTATCATAAATGTGAACCAGTTGCCAAGTGTCTGAAATTTGAACATGTGATTATGGGGATGCTGCAATGTTGTAAATGTGAAAAATGGTAATAAGTCACTTTTTTCAATGCTGTTGTAACTTCACTAAATGAATGGTTGTAAATCGAGGACTATCTGTAATTCCCATTGCTGAAAAAAAAACTGATTTTCTATTTAAAATAAAGCATATATTTTCAGGAATAGAAACTGCTATATCTAAAAGTACATGCAAAATTCTGACTGGGTGCTCTTTCATGCATATTTCTTTCTCTTGGGATAATAACCATTCTGTTTTGAACTATTCATATTCAAGAGGACTAAGACCTTGGATATTGCTTTTTCCAATTTTTGCTAACTCTGTTGTACAATTTAACACTACTATTGTACAATAGCAGGTCTCTGGTGCACTTCATGAATGCTATAAGGCCGTGATGGTGAACTTATGGCACCAGTGCTGGAAGTGGCATGCAAAGCCATCTCTCCGGGCACGCCAGCTGTCGCCTGTTGCTCTTCTGGGTTCCAGGGTGCACATGCATGCCGGCCAGCTGGTCTTCGCGCACACCAGAAACCAGAAGGGCAATGGGTGATGGTTGGCTTGCCTGGAGAGATGGCTCTGCGTGCCACTCTTCCGATTTCCAGCGCTCCCATGTGTATGCACCAGGAAGCTCCTGTTCCGGTTTCCGGTGCTCCCGTTTTGGCACTCAGTGCTGAAAAGGTTTGCCAACACTGCTATAAGGGGCAGTGAGGATCCAATCAACAAGAAAGCAGCCAAAAAGTTTCATAAATAAAGTAGTGTCCCAAGAAAAAAAAAAGTGACTTGTTAGAAGCTACAGTACAGATTAATATCTATCAGCTTTGAAATTTTTCAAATGGTTTCACAGAAATTTAACTTTTGTTTCATTATTCAGCAATGAATAATTACTGTATTTTGTGTCTTAAAAACTAAAGAGAATGGTGTATTGTTTCACTACAGACCACTTCTCAACAGAACTGATGTCTTTTTAAATGCAAAGCTACATAGTGAAATCTCTTAAAATAAGAATGAATATGGAAGCATGCCAACTATACACAAAGGCACGTATTAAAAAAATCTCTTTTAGCATTATCACATCACACAAGGTCTGCCAGCTATTTCCAAGTTAATCTTACTACTGAGCTGTTCCCTGCCCACAATCCCATATCAGAGAACCAAGATTTTGTTCACCAACTAGTGCAATTTTGCTGTCAAAATATAAGCAGTCTGATCTTTGGCAGCCAACATAACAGGTGTATTCCCAATTCCAAAGACCAGTCTCTGGAATCAGGAAAAATTATACCTGTTTGCAATCATTTTCAGCTTTTTAGCGCCCTGCAGAATTTCAATCCTAAGTTCAAAAGAAAGGCAAAATGAGTGCAATTAGCGTGTTGATGACAGCTTATTTATTTATGTTTATCCTGTATTTATTAGTTTTATAAATAATTCAAAATGGCAAATGTATCTAATATTCCTTTCACCTTTTTTTTCCTTTCAACAACAGCCCTATGACGTGGGTTAAGCTGAGAGAAAGTGAACAGTTGTCTCCAAATCCATGAATGAATCTTTTGAAAGGCTTCATAAGGATACTAAATTAGGGTTATCAGAACAGGGCTGCAAAAAATGTGGAAAGCAGCAAAGAAATAAAGACAACTGAAATGTGTACTGCTCTGTAATATTTGTACAGATCTTTGCAGCCTGAATCTGATGTGAGGCTAGAAGGAAACAGATGAAGACCAGACAGACTAAGTGACTTCCACATAGTACAAAATAAATGGCGAGAAGTCCATTACTGTGTAAGGATCAATGGATGAGGTGAAGTTTGAAACCCTAGCTGGACCTATTTTAAAAAGGTTAATTGCTTGCTTCTTTAGTAGTTAATCTTCATTGTTAGATCTTTTTGTATTTACAGTAAAAGTAATTTCTTTAGCCAAGCCATGTCCTGGAGGCATTGCTGCTTGCTCGTGAGCATGTGGATTTCTAAAGAAAGTTCTATTGCAGAACTTTGTGTGAAACTCTGCCATGTATTGGCCCTAATTCGGTAGCAGGGCAGACAATACAGAACCCTGTAGGATTACTTGGTACAATTCCTAGAAAACTAAGCCAAATACCTACAGTGCTATCTTTGATGTTTCTGGAAGGAAAGTCATAGACCCAGGAATGGGCTTCAAAAATGTTAGCAAAGGGTTCTCTGCCTGGTTGCTGGGTGGGCGTGGCCATGGTGGCCACGGCCTAGTCGGCCTCCTGCACTATTGGGGGGAGGGGGCATGTTTTTACTCTCCCCGGGCTCCGGAGGCTTTCCTTGAGCCTCTGGGAGAGTGAAAACAGCCTCCCCAGGCTCTGGAGGTTCTCTGGAAATGGGCCCATTTCTGGCCTTCCCGAACTTCTGGGAGGCCCGTTTTTCGCCCTCCCTGAGCCTTCACATGGGCTCTGCACTTACCTGCATCCAAAAGGGGCCATGTGGGGACTCCTGGGAAGGGCAGGGCAGGGTGGGCGGGACCAGCCAGGAATGGGATTTGGGGGTTCTCTGAACTGCACAGAATCTTAGCTAGGGACTTTCCCTAACCCCGGTGAACCCCCAGCAGCCGACTTCTGCAAAAAGCCACCACAAAGCTATGACTTCAACCTTAAAAATTCCCTGCAAGTTACTGTGGTCAACGGCACCAGAATCCAGGGAAGGTAATGCTCTCCTGTGTCTTTTCCAGCACCAATCATCCCTTCAGACAATCAAGGTTGCCTCTAGGCCAAATCCGGATTGTAGCATTTGCTGGAAAGGATCTTATAATCGGTTTCATTAAAAGCACCACTTCCTTATTTACCAACAGAGTCTAATGTGGAATATATTAAAATGTTCAGGATGGAAAGATTTCCTTAAACAAGGCCACCTCACCAATCTCCTTTAAGACATTAGAAGACTCTGTAATGAACATTGGCAAGACTGAGGCTTTAGAGCCTTCTGTAAGACAGGCCAGGAAGGAGCCAACAGACAGAGAGTGGTGCTAAGAGAGCTAAGAACCTGATCCACTTTCTCAGGAAACAAAACTACAAAACAAACTCAGAATATATTATTTAGGCTGTGTGGTGGATTCTCTATGTCAGAGGTGTCAAACTCGTTTTCATTGAGGGCTGCATCAGGGTGGTGTCTGCATCGGGGGGGGGGCTGGGGTGGATGTGGCCAGGGTCAGCATGGTCAGTTCAACATCACTCATGTTGGGGTTGCCTGTGAGATGGGGCCATCTGGCTTACAGGTGAAGAGGGTTCCCTTGGTGGTTCTCTGCAGATGCAAAGGGAAATGAGATCTCTTTTCTCACTACTGCTGCATAGACCTCTAGTTAATGCCTAATTACTCATTCTTGGACCACTGCCACATTTGTTTTGCCCTTAGTACTTAATTACTCAAAACTATTCATTTTTCAAAACTACTTTTGGTGTATTACAGTACGTGCAAAGGGAGAGAGGCACTTAAGAAACCATATCAGCATCTAGAAGATCTTGGTATATATTACTGGAAATCGACCTAGAATAAAGCAGGAATGGTATCAAGGCCTGTGAAATCTCCCAGCTCTCCAGGATCCTTGGGTGGCTAAAGGAGGTGAAAAGAGGAACATTTAAAAAAGAAAGGATCTTACCTCCTCTCTTTCAGTAATGTCACCCTTTATCCATACTATTGAAATTGGAACACTAATGCCCCTGGAAAAAAATTAAAAATATTGAACGTTATTGAATAAATATGTATCGAGAAGTAATCCTAGGTCTTTTTAATTAGCTACAGGCATTAACATTCTAGCCTGCTAAATTTTATATCTGGCCGTTCTTTTTTTAAAAAAACCTTTCTGTTCAATCATGCCAAGTTCTCAGAGACTGCCAGGACAAGTCCCTGTAGTTTTTCTTGGCAGGGATCTTCAGCAGTGGTTTTGCCATTGCCTCTTTCCTAGGAATATAGGAGCAAAGGCCGTGTGTATTGAGAACCACTTTTCTCCTTTCTTACTTTCTCTACAGCTGGTCAAAGATTGGCGAACTCTTGGAATTAGCTCCGAGAATTTCAAGGAAGTGCTTTGATAGGAATGACTGTTTCTTGGGTGAATGGAAGAACAATCCAAACAGTAACTATCATTTGTTCTTAATGTTACATAATTGAGATGAGATTTTTGGACCTTTTAAGTATCAATACAATGTGTGGTCTGCTCCAAGTAGGCATCGTGTTTCTTTCAGGAGGCTGTTTATCTCTGTGTCTCTGCAATTGCTTGAAGAAACAGAAGGTTTCTCAAGTGTTGGAAATCATATCTTGCCATACAGTCACTGAAATTCAGGTCTACAAAGGACTGCCCATTTTTTGCTGCCATTCTTTTGGAATATTCCCATTAAAAGCCTTTTTTCTTTCTTTCTCCACTCATTCATTAGGAGAATGTACTGTATTATCAACAAGTACAAGCCAGAGTAACAGCTATTTTATTTTCAGCATCAGTCTCCCGTTTGCTCGAGATTTACACATGCACACCTGTCTTCCAGCTCCTACTAAAAAGAACTTTTCTAATCCCACCCCTCCCACACTTTTTGGCACCCTGTGTTGGCAAAACATTTAGATTCTCAGGAGTCTTTATTCTGTGCCATCTGCTTTTTCCATCTTCTCTATACTTCCCAGTACCCTGAGGGCCATCCTATGTTTTATTTACAATTTCCTTTTAGTGTTTAAGGGATTATGTGATCCTATTCTATTCTCAGACAGCAATATTTTATTGAGAAATATAAAATGTTTTCATTTTTTTTCTTTTTTGGAAGAAGCTAACTGTGAGCTACCATACTGGTACTGTTAATTTGTTTCTTTCATTGTTTTTTTTATCTTTGCATTGGTATCCTCAAAGCTTCCTGCATTATAAATAATGGTCAAAATAGCATTAAAAACCTTGCTTGGAGAAAGGGTCCTCAACTAGAGTTGGCTCCAATTAAACTGTAATGTGTAGCTATAGTTTTCTTCCTGGCTGATGAACTTAATAAGTAGAACTGTTGTCTCATGGCTGGTGCAGTCCCAGAGCATTTGCATTATTTGATACATAAGGGAGTACATGTTCAGGCATTTGGTAGACAATCACAACATTAGGTAATTGCTTGAATTTACTTTTGGTTTCTGGTCATGCAGTGTCACTTTCTGTTGCTCTCTTTTTCTATACATATATTTGAGAAAATAAAGACAAATAAAGGCAATTGGAAATCAAAATTATATCAAATTTTACACACACACACACACACACACACATAAACACACATAGTTATAATTTTGATTTCCAATTTGCCTTTATTTGTCATTCATATATATATATATATATATATATATATATATATATATATATATATATATATTCTTAAGTTTTCGCGGGTACTTACATGTATGGCATTCAGCTTTGTTCGGGTATTTTCCCACGCCATTGTAGTTGTGCTTTTAAAGTTGTAGCAACGTTTCGGCAGAATCTCATCTGCCATCATCAGACTTCTGTATAGTGTTCATCTGTGAGTCAGACTGTGGTTTCAGATTTAAATTTGGGGCAGCCTATTGCTGTGCCAGAATGGTTTTTTCTTTATCCTGATTGGTTGGGAATCTTGGTCTGTATTTATTGGTCTTGGAGTTTGCTGTGTTCTGCTTGATTGGTGTTTCTAATATCTTCTGTCTGTTTTTTGGCTCTTTTTGTATCTTGATTGGCTGGCAACATTGTGTTACTTTATTGGAGGCCTTTAGTGCAGCTTGACTCCAGGTAAACGGATGGCTATCATTAGTAAGGAAGCTAGGTTTCATCTGGGTGTCTGATTGTGTTGTGTTTGAGCTGGAGGTATCTTTAAGACCAGAAAGCATGAATAGAAGAGATGATTCCACCAGACTGTCAATCATTTGGAAGCCTGCACTCACAAATAAAAAAATCTCCACACCACTAGCCAGACAAGCACCTGGGCACAAACAGATCCCCCCAATACCTCCAGCTCAAACATACCCCAACCAGGCACCCAGATGAAACCTAGCTTCCTAACTAATGATAGCCGTCCATTTACCCAGAGCCAAGCTGCACTAAAGGCCTCCAATAAAGTAACACAATGTTGCCAGCCAATCAAGATACAAAAAGAGCCAAAAAACAGACAGAAGATATTAGAAACACCAATCAAGCAGAACACAGCAAACTCCAAGACCAATAAACACAGACCAAGACTCCCAACCAATCAGGATAAAGAAAAAACCATTCTGGCACAGCAATAGGCTGCCCAAAATGTAAATCTGAAACCACTGTAAAAGTCTGACTCACAGATGAACACTATACAGAAGCCTGATGATGGCAGATGAGATTCTGCCGAAACGTTGCTACAACTTTAAAAGCACAACTATAATGACATGGGAAAATACTAGAACAAAGCTGAATGCCATACATATATACATACTTACATACATATATTTGTTTTCTTAAGTTTTCGTGGATACTTACATGTATGGTATTCAGCTTTGCTCGGGTATTTTCCCATGTCATTGTATTCGTGCTTTTAAAGTTGTAGCAACGTTTTGGCAAAATCTCATCTGCCATCATCAGGCTTCTGTATTGTGTTCGTTCCAGATGAACAAAGCTGAATACCATACATGTAAGTACCCGCGAAAACTTAAGAATATATGTATGTATGTATGTATGTATGTATGTATGTATGTATCTATGTATGGCATTCAGCTTTGTTTGGGTATTTTCCCACGTCATAGTAGTGGTGCTTTTAAAGTTGTAGCATTGAACAAGCACCACTACTATGACGTGGGAAAATACCCGAACAAAGCTGAATGCCATACATGTAAGTACCCGCGAAAACTTAAGAAAACACACACACACACACACACACACACACACATATATATTCTGAGGTTTTTGTGGGTATTTGTAAGTAGATCTTTGGCTATTCGGGTTTTCTTCTGTGTAAAATTGGAAGTATTTTGGCGACATTTCAACGAAATCTCATTCGTCATCTTCAGGCTTGTGTCTTCGGCTTTGTGCTTCTTGGAGTAATGTGAGCTTGCAGCTGCTTCTTCCTTTTAACTGCCAGTGAATTATTGTGTTCTGCTTGATTGGTGTTTCTAATATCTTCTGTCTGTTTTGCAAACTCCAAGACCAATAAACACAGACCAGACTTCCAACCAATCAGGATGAAGAGAAAAACATTCTGGCACAGCAGTAGGCTAGCACCAAATTTAAAACAGAAACGGCTGTGAAAGTCTGACTCACAGACGAACCCAATACAGAAGCCTGATGATGGCAGATGAGATTCTGCCAAAACATTGCTACAACTTTAAAAGCACAACTATAATGACGTGGGAAAATACCTGAACAAAGCTGAATACCATACATGTAAGTACCCGCGAAAACTTAAGAAAACAAATATATATACTTATGAAAATAAGGACAAATGAAGGCAGATTGGAAATCAAAATTCTATCCATCTATCTATCTATCTATCTATCTATCTATCTATCTATCTATCTATCTCATCTATCTATCTATCTCATCTATCTATCTATCCGTACATACAGACATACATACCAACAAACCAATCAACCAACTAACCAACCAAATCACAATCAATCAAATGAACAAATAAAACCCTTGTGTAGATCTAAATAAAATGCTGTCATTTCAGCACCATTTTCAGACCACAAAGGACATGAATTAATAGAATACAATGGAGGGATAAATTGTGCATTTGGGAAATTAAGACAAATGGGAAGTATTTATTAGAAAGCCTATAGAATGGAGTCAATGAATACATTGATTGTTGTTTCTAATATCTTCTGTCTGTTTTTTGGCTCTTTTTGTATCTTGATTGGCTGGCAACATTGTGTTACTTTATTGGAGGCCTTTAGTGCAGCTTGACTCCAGGTAAACGGATGGCTATCATTAGTAAGGAACTGTAAATTTAATTATGATGTAAATGTAAAATAAATACCATTTATGTCAGAAAGCATGAACTTATGAAATCTAGGTTGTTATCAGTGTGAATGAAAATGAAAATCTACATATGATGTTGCTACATGTTTTGCTTGAATAAATAGTGATAATAGAAAAACCTGGGAAGAATTTTGGGAAAAATTGTTTCATATTCTCAGTGAACCTAATCTATGCATTTTTTTTTCCCTGCAAGATGATAGGAAAGTTCAGGAAAAAAGTGTCTGGTCTATTTGAAGACTTAAGAATAATTGTTCATGGTGACTGGTGAATGTCTTGTTTTGGAAAAAGTATGTTCATTTCATAGTATCATATAGTTATGAGAACATTATAGATCATTGGTCAAAACCTCTGCTCAGTGCAGGATCCACTGGCATATCTTGGACAGATGGATGGTCTATCCGAAGACCTTCAGTGAAGGATAACTCATTGCGTCATGTAGCAACTTGTTATTTCAATAACAATGTATGAATTCCAAAAGGACATATATTTTGTTTTCCTTTGTTGAACTGTAGAAAGGTTTTTGGCTGTTCAGACCACAGCAAATTTTGGCGAGTTCTTAAAAGTTTGGGTATATTGGGAAACCTCGTTAGTCCAGTTAAGAGTTTGTATGATGACCAGGAAGCAAGAGTTAGGGCACTCTTACATACCTCAAAGTTTGGAAGCACATAATCAAATCAGTAGACCTTATTTGTGGCATATGATGAGTAACTTTCAAGATGTTGTTGAACACTCATTAATTTTAGACAGCATAATAGTGATGAGGTATGATAGTTTTAGTCAGCCGCATCTGGAGGATAATTTGTTGCTCATCCTGTTCCATAATAATATAACTTGACTCACAGATGTAGCTTTCCTCACTTGAGCAAAATTTAAAGAATTCAGATAACTGAAATAGGGTATGCCATATAGAATTGGTGGAAAAACACTGGGACAGAGGAAGATGGAGAAAAATTAAGAAAATTTGTTGCTCATCCTGTTCCATAATAATATAACTTGACTCACAGATGTAGCTTTCCTCACTTGAGCAAAATTTAAAGAATTCAGATAACTGAAATAGGGTATGCCATATAGAATTGGTGGAAAAACACTGGGACAGAGGAAGATGGAGAAAAATTAAGAAAATTATTACCACCTCCACTATTAGTGATGACTTTAGTGTGATTCTAAGGTATTTGAATAATCTAAATTTATTATGTTTTTCCAAAAGAGAAATAATTTCACAATAAAAGATATAAGATCTAGCGTAATAAACAATGTTCTGAACAGATTGAAGAAAGTATTTGGTGGAGCTGAAGCAATAAAATGACAAGAAAATTAGGACTATGTTCAGAGTAAGTATAACCTTAAATAATACTTAGTAAAAATAAGTAGGTGTAAACAGAACTTTTGCCTGATTGGATTCTGTTTGGAATATGTACCCACTTATTTGGTTAATCATTTTTAAAAAATAAATTCTATTTGGAATATGTTTCCATAAACTACTGACTGAAGAAAGAGAGCTTTAAATTGTCATGTTTATATTTTCTAAGTATATCTTCGTTTTAAGTACAAGGAAAAAATGATTTGGAATATTTATTCCTATTGGTACTGGAATTTCTACCAGTTTCAGAACCAGGAATGTAATGTATACATTTTCTAAAGATGAGGGCAAGAGAATCTGGACCATCAGAAAATATCCTAAGCCATTATTTTTGTCAAAACATTCACAGGGAAAGGAACTTTTTGAACTGAGTGTGCATTGTTTAACACCTTCTCTCAACAACAGATGTCATGCTAGTATGTGGCTGCATAATGTTAGAAGTTATTTTTGTTAGATATCACACAGTCAGCACGCTAGCTAGGTCAAGGAGCATCAACCAGAGAAGTGATATCTCATTCTTCTGATACTGAAAAAAGTAAAACCTGTAAGGTACCCTTTAATCCATGCAAGGAAGGAAGTGATGGATCACAATGGTGGAATGTTTTATTTGAGTTTAATAATCCACACAATAAATCTTTTAAAAAGTTACAGCCATCTACTTATAAAAGATTTATTAAAATTTGAGAAAAAAAGAGTGATAAGCACAGTTCTGGCTGCACAATTTCACATGGATTTGTACATTAATAGCTTGTGTTTTGTTCTGTTCTGAATTTATTTTTCTATATTTATAGGAATGGCAAATCTTCGATTCCCTCTACCTTTTTGTGTTACATGACAGATGAGATGAAGTACAGACAATCCTTATGACCACAACTGAGCCCAAAATTTATGTTGCTAAGCGAGATGGTTTTTAAGTCAATTCTGCCATTTTTAATGACTTTTTTTTGCCATAGTTGCCATAGTTGTTAAGTGAATCATTGTAGTCTTTAAGTTAATAACATGGCTGTTAAGTGAACCTGGCTTCTACATTGGGTTTGCTTGTCAGAAGGTCACAAAAGATGTGCACATGACTTTCTGTGTCATAAATATGAATCAGTAGCCAAGTGTCTGAATTTTGATCACATGACCATAGAAATGCTGCAATGGTTGTTAAGTGTGAAAATGGTGATTAGTCACTTTTTTCAATGCCATTGTAACTTTGAATGGTCACTCTATGAACTGTTGTAAGTTGAGGATTACTGGTAATCAGTCTAGGTCATTGAATAAGGAAGATGCTACTTCGATGCCTAAACTGGAGTAAAATCCTGAAATTTTCAGGATTTTCCTATATTGCTGCCCCTTGATACAGGCTTGCTTTAGCTAGGCAACTGGGATGGCCTTCATGCCTGGGTGACCTGTGGGAGTATCTATTTTTGACACGCACCCCTGCCTTTTGAAAAAGCACCTTTGGGCATGGACTCAGGGGTTCTTTGTTCATCCTTCCCAGGAACCTACCTCTACCCTTCTTTTACAGGTGTTATTCATCAGTTATCATGCTGGTATGTCAATAAATTACATAAATTAAGTGTGCCTTGTACTGAAAGGCATTTTTCTTCTGTTATGCCTTAGTTGATTGGATTCTCATGTCATATTAAGCTGTAATGCAGCATGATTTTGACCAAGGAAATTTGTGAATCCAATTAAAATGTATTCACAAATCATAGTTAAAACACATTCGTATCAAATATGGATATGGTACATGTGTCTGAATTTACTTTCTCAATTCTTAACAATCATTCTAATATCCGCCTTGGATTCTTTTCTTTTCTTGAACAAAATTCAAAAAATTACTGTAACCTTTCATTAGGAAGAAAATGCTCCAATTTCTTAATTATTTTTGTCAGGTTTTATGATTCAGGTCCTTTATGTACATACTTTATTCACAGATCCCTTCACAAAAGAGTTCATTACTTTTATACTCCAGTTTTTTATCTACTACATTCCAATAAGCACACTGCTTAGTGAAAATGTGTCCAGGGGAAGGGAACTCCTGTTGCAATAATAATAATAATATAAGGGTATTGGGTGTGGTAACTATTAAGGTATATCACAAAAATGTCACATTTGAGAGGTAGACAATAAATCAAAGACTGAAGCCAGGAGGTAAAAATCAGAAAATGATGGAAGTAATTTTCAATGTTTGTCTAAACACCCAAATAGTCCAATCATGTTAAGACCTGAACTAGTGGGAAATTACAGTTTTGTGCCATCATATGAGTGTATCTTTCAGATACACACACATATACAAATACACACATATACACACCTATACCATTGTTACAGAGTAACAGAAAACTGAGTGTTTTTTTTATGAAAGTGTTCCAAAAAGTTAAAGTAAGTCTTGGAACAGAAAGCAAATACGATGCCAATTTAGGACTAATATTTACCCTTTACATCTGGCTTTCCTTCCTTTGCCTCGGAGGTGGAAAATCGCTCCCCCCTTTCACCTTTCAAATAAAACATGGAATTATGAAGACAAGTCTATTCTTTTGCTTATTGCCTTCTAAAGCTATTTGATTCCACAAAATACCCTGATATTAACGGAGTCAAACTGATTTGAGTTGCAGACCCAGTAATCTGCTTAATGCTAATCAAAAAATAAAGCTGAGGTGACTGTCTGTCATGTTTTCTCTAGGATAGCCCCTTTTTTGTCCTCAGTGTATGTGATTTCAAGGCTTTCTATATTATGGAGTGATACTTTCCTATTTTTGTACAGTCCCTTGATGGCACAGTTTGCTTTACATATTTGCAGGATTTTGTTCTTCGGTACGTTGAAGGCACTCTACCTCAGATTGTTCTACTTGGCTAAACCACATTCGACTTGTATTGATCAAATTCTGAAACCTTAAATAGAAGGTTCAGATTCTAACCCTCTTCCTCCAAGAATGTCCTCTATCATCTGTTAGACCTTCTGCATCTATCTATAGATTGTTTCCTTGTCTATCACCAAGCTGTTATCATTTGTCTTGAGGAAACACATGGCAGTTGATTTCCTTCTATAGGGTGACTGAAGATAAAGTGCTATGTTATTAAAATATATGAATTTGTGCTAAAATGCACTCATATATGCTGTTAGAAAACTTAAAAATTGATACTTTAGGTTTTTCTATCTTTTAAGTAGTAATTTTAAGTACTCTGTTGTTTCTACTTTCTTGGATTGATGACCCAGGTGATAAAGGTGCAGTGCAATCATTCTTTACTTTTCATGGACATTGATGAACAACTCTTGGGCCCAGCATAGAAATTTAATAAAGAAACAAATAAATGCCTAACAATCCTTTTCTTCACATATTCAAACAGCAAGTACTGCACTTTCCTCAGTAGTGTAGGCTTAGCTAAAAAATATTGGCAAGTCATAGCAGATTGATGTTTCTTAATATTCATCTTTAAGCCCAGTTCTTTTTTCCTAGATTTTTGCATCTGTGTGTAGCCTAAAACCTATTTCCATATGATTGTCTTTGCATTTGTTTTCTGCACTATGGTCAGTTATTTTTGGGATCCCGTGAGCTTATTATATCCACCTAAAGTAATCATTCAATTGTTTCTTTGAGTTTTCTCTTGGCATAATTACACTCATCCTGTCCATGGAAAACTTTTGAAGTTTTGGAATTTTAATCAGCCTCAGTCCTCACCCGATAAGATAATGGCATGGGATGTATCAAAAACTTCACAGTACAAGCAAATGGGCTCTAAACACACACACGCACACACACACACACACACACACACACACTTACTTTTAAAGTGCACTTTCTGTTGAGCCACCTTGTGGGACTTCAAAATGCTTTGTTTTAATTATATTGGGCCTCTTGCATTTACAAGCTACAACTTTATAGTTATTTCATGAAAAAGTTACTTTCCTTTTCTCTCCTTTCATCTCCTTACTTCTGATGAAACAAATGTCACAATCTCATTGCCACTCACCAACTCCCACAGCTTTCAAAACTTGTAGATAAACTATATTTAAGCCTTCTTATTTCCTGTTGTCTAGTATAGGCTTTAGTTAAAAAATTTTAGTACACTTGAACAAACTCATGTTTATTTAAGCACTATTATCATTCTATGGTAACAATTTTCATGCAGGAAGTCCTAGGTTGAATCTCTGGAACTGACAATCCAAGAGATCCAAGTTTTGGAACTGATGTTAAGTGGAGAGGTGCTATCTATTTGAATGGGCAGCACTGGGCTAGGTGGCATGCAAGACTGTCTGTCTGTCTATCCATCCAGCTGTCCACCCACCCAGTATTTAATTTATCTATTTCAGACTTAAGCAATGTGCCCTTCTTCCCATTTCCTACCACATACTATTATAACATTATATTAACTCATAGCAGGTTTTGTAACAAGTTGTTTAAACAAACCAGAAACATTCCTGTTTGGGTTTACATAAAAATGTCTGTTTTCTAAAAAGCCTGTAGTTAATTAGCTAGTGTTTTATGTGTTATTCAGATTATAGTTACAATAAATTTTACTGACATATATTTGGACTGCAGTCAGTCAATGTTATTCAAGGCCTATGAAAAGATGTTTTCATTGATATCTGTTCTTTCCATCGTGCTCTGTTAGTTCTACAAATGGGTTTCTTCTGTGCTTTTCTTTCTTTCCTCATAATTTTGTGTTGTCTGTGATTACATGGCAAGAAAATGATCTTACTCTTGTGAGCCATATCAGAGTTATAGAATATGCATCAAAATCTTCACTCACTCTTATTTGGGTAGGATTGCATGAAGCTGCCTTTAGGAATGGATATGTTCATTGAAGCACATATGATCCTTGAAGCCAAATGACTCTGAATTCTTATCTATTAGTAAAAATAGATAAGGAACCTAGTTTGCTTGAAGAATCAAGTATCTTTTACTCCATCATAGTTGTTGAAAACACAAGATACCCTTCTGTAGCCTTCTGGTGACTCCACAGGGAAAGGAAGGTAAAGTCTGGTGAGAATATCACAGGCCAGGTGGAAAGTGTACACCTAAAAGAGCAAAGGATGACATTGGGGGCATTGTAAGACCTCTTCACCTCTTTGAATTCTGACTCAAAATATCTCAGAGCCTCCAAAGCAATGGAAATAGTACTATTGCTAAGCAGTAGCGCATTGCAGAGAGCCACAATGTAAGGCTGGGTTCCTTCGAAGTATGTTTTCTCAGAAATTTCTTCAAACAAGCAAATAAAAAAATTCTCCAGCAGACCTAGAGTTAGGAAAAGAAGGAGTGGAATTTGGAAAGTGTCAGCTGAAAGGACTTGATGCATTTCAAGTTTTTCATAGAACAAATTCCTCATTTGGAGCTTTCCAAGGTGCTTAAGGACCAGCCTTACTTCTCTTGTGAGTGCCTGCCAATGGAGGAGTTCAAATGCCACAGAAGTTGATGGGTGAAAAAGATCCTTGCACTGGTTCTTGGCTTGGTTAAAAAAGTGCTCCATGATTTGAACCATAATCATGGACTAAAACAGCCTGAGATAATATGAGCCTTTCCATGCTGCCCACAACACTTCTTTGTCTTAGTTGTTATGCTGATGTATCTAGATAATTCTTCGGTGTATCTCTTATATTGGCATGTCTCTCAAATCCTGCTGATATAACAGATTGTAAGGTAGTTCATCTGGTAGAACTTGAATGTAGAATTGTTCTAAAAAAACAAAAACAACAGCAATAGGGAAGCCCAGGTAACAATGTGGATTAAATCCAGTTGCAGAGAAAAACCAATAATGTGATACCAATCTCCGAAAGACTAAGTACATTTTGCCATATGCAGACAGAGTATGATTTATTTTTATCTATTTATCAATGGTGCTTAACACAGTGCTTAAAGAACTGAAGGAACAAATGATCCCCACAGTCTCAAGCTACATAAAGCTGGATTCCCTCAGGATGGTCATGATTAATAGCTGTGAAATACCTTAAAGAACAGATTCCTACATTATAGTTTATTTTAAATTCATCCCTAATCCCATCTGGGTTAGACGATACTGGCCATCATACTGAGCTTAGCCATGATATATTTTATTTATTTGTTTTTAGTTTCTGTTTTGTAGAAACAGAGCTAGTGTGATTGTAGAAAGTGCCGTACGGCCTAGCATGTTGTCTGAATCCAGCCACTGTGACTTACCCAACACACATGATTAAGGAAAGCATAGACTAGCACAATATGTTAAATCACACTATCATAATGCTTCCTCTTTCTACTCAGGCGGCATAAAATTTGTTCTGACATTGATTTCCTGAAAAGAGCTAAATGCAATAAAACCAATTCTGCTTTGGGTCATTTAAACCCTAAATATGGAGGTTAATCCTTGTATAAATAAATACAAAGCTGTCTCCATAAGCCTTGCTGCCCATAAATACATACTGGTAATTTATATCATATGAAGTTGGTTTGGATAGCAATTTAGCATAATTGCAGCAAAGAGAAGTAACAGTATCCTAGTGGCGAGGGAGAAATTTCACCCCTATCTTAAAAAAGGACAAAATGTAAGAAACTTTTCAACTAAAGTATCAGGAGAAAGAAGGTCCCAAATCTGCCATTTGTTTTGCATTTGGAAGCCAAATCTATCAGAATGGAAAGAATGTTGAGGTAATCCTCAATTTACAACAGTTCATTTAGTAACTGTTCAAAGTTACAACAGCACTGAAACGAGTAACTTATGACTGCTTTTCACACTTAAGACCTATTGCAGCAGCCCCATGGTCATGCTTAGAATAGGTATAGAGACACCTTCGTATTTATTTATACAAGGATTAACCCCCATATTTACGGTTTAAAATGGTCGAAAGCAGAATAGGTTTTATTGCATTTAGCTTTCAGGAATGTCAGAACAAATTTTATGTCCCTTGTAGAGTAGAAAGAGGAAGCATGGTCATGCGATCCAAGTTCTGATGCTTGGCAACTGACTCGCATTTATGACAATTGTATATCCTAGGATCATGTGATCAGCTTTTGCAACCTTCTGACAAGCAAAGTAAATGGGAAATCCAGACTCAATGAACAACCACGCTACTAACTTAACAAATGCAATGATTCACTTAACAACTGTGGCAAGAAAAGTCGTAACATGGGACAAACTCACTGAACAAATGTTTCGCTTAGCAGTGTAAATTTTGGGCTCAATGGTGGTCATAACTCAAGGACTACCTGTAGTCCTTCTTTCTTGCAAGGGTATTAGAAACCTGGAGTGTGATATATCACATCATGACTGGTTTTGCTGGTGCCCAATGTTTTCTGAAGCATTCACTTGAAAAGACCATAACCAGTTTCGTATTGTTCTCTATTTTGATGGTTTAACATGTGTTTTGGCATGAATCACTCAGGAGATGGGCTGGAGAAGAAGCCAGCCAGCAGGACGGGCTTCCGAAATCTGCAGGTGTGTTGGGATTGTATATGAATCCAACAAGCAAGAGATTTGATGAATGCTAAAATTTATCTGTAGCTGGAGGGATAACCGAGCGTAGAAGGGTTTGTGTTTGAACTCTCTCTCTCTCACACACACACCTTGAAAGCCTGAAGGTTTGCTTTCTTTTTTCCCAAAGCAAAACAAAAGAATACTTCATGTAATTACAGGTATCATGTGTGACTATCAATTATAGCTTCATTAGGAAATCTTTCATTTGAACTAGTCAATAATACCTTTTTTTTCTGATATTGCTTGACAAAGGAGAATACCTGTCTTTTTGCCCAAAGGTGTTGCAGGTACGAGATTGCTAGACCTAGAGAAGCTATGCTGTTATGGGAGACAAACAGTCTAATTTTGCCAAAGTAAATGGCTAGAAAATGGAAGACGGAAGGGGAGAAATGGAGGCTCACTACAAACTGTTCAAACTGTCAAATTCCTTTTGAACAAATTAGCTGATTATAATCTTATTGATGCTTGGATGCCATCCAGGGTTTCTTTTATCCACTTGTACAGAATGATTTTTTTTTTAATTGGAGTTTTCTTTCCTAAAATAAGCTTTCTATCCTGACCCTGAAGGGAAAGATTACTAGTAATGGAGCAAAATTCAAATCCAAATCCATACCTTTGTTAGTATTCCCAAATAGTTGTAGATATGATGATACATCACTTCATGAAGAGTTTCTGGTTTAACTCCTGGGTACTTTCCCTTTTATTTAAAAACGCCAGGAACTATATTAGCAATCATCTAAACACGTGATGGCTGGCACACAAATCCATTGGAAATCCAAAGGTGCTTTTTCAAGTGGCAACTGGACCTTCTTTTTTTCGTTGAAGACATTTTGTTTCTCAGCCAAGAAGCTTCTTCAGCTCTGACTGGATGGTAAGGAATGGAAGGATTTATACTCCTTGTAGACAGCTGGTCATTTGCATTCTTTTAGTCGTTGAGGCCACTTGGAGTTTTATCTTTTCCAATTGTCATTGGAAAGGTGATGGAGAGTCCATGGATGAGAGACTCAAAAGAGCTGCTTAGTTTGCCAAGAATAAAACAGGGCGAAGTTTTTCCAATTTTCCAATTTTTCCAATTTATGTTAAGTCTGTTGATTGTTCCTTTGGTTTCCCTTTTCCATTAGTCTCATTGGAAAATCAGTACGTTAGATGATTGGCATAATTTTGTATCTTTTCTGAAAGATCAGGAGTTTGGCCTCCAGAGCTTTTGAAGAACTCTTTCCTTGATATATTGCATTTTGCTCTCAATTGTCATTCCAGCCCAGAAATTGCTGTAACAAGAAAGCTACTGGAACAACTAGAGAAGTATTTCCTATGGCAAACATAATTATGATTGTAATTGTAATATTTGTATTTCAGACATTTCAAAATTAAAGAAATGACTAGGTTTTATACTTGCAAAAAATGTAGATAGCTACATTGCTTTGAGAGTAAAAATCTAAACCACATTTATTAGAATCAATTAATATGATCATGGAAACAATCACAAGGGTTTTTTTTCTGAATGGAAATTATCAACCAAGGATCAAACATGTTATCACAGAGAAACATTTCTGGAACTATAGAAAGTGTCTATACAAAAAATGAATCTATAAAATATATAATCAATTGATATTTTACAGATTATACTTTTTTTAATCTCCTGGGTATTTTTGGAAATGTTACTTCATTATTTTGTTTAGAAGATTTATATAGTTGTCTAATTTGCATAGTTGTGACTCCAGGCAATGTAAATAGTAACAGACAATCCCAAAACATCTTGAGCACCACTTGAACATCACTGGCATTGACAAACTCTCCATAAGTCAATTATAAAAGGAATCAATGGGTGGATAAAAATGCCAAGTCCAGGCTAAACATCTGGCTAACTATGCCATAACAATAATAACACCAACAACAGACAATATTACAATAAAAACCATGCTATATCAGCAAAAGGAAATTCATAAGCTAATACATCAACATTAAGCTAAGCTGACCAATCATACCCTCCATCTCTCAGAAAATGGGCTAATCTATTTCCTTGGTGGCAAAGACTGGGGAAAAACCCATGTTTTAAAAGCTGTCTTGAAGGTTCATAAGTTTGGAAATGGGGACTTGTTTTAAAGGTGCTGCAACAGAAAAGGCATTTTTTTCTAGGTCCTATCAGAAGAAATTGCCTCAAGAAGGAGACCCAAGCATGGACAACCATGTGATTGGTCAGAAATAACCAAAGATAGACAGTCTTGAAGATAACTTGGTCCTACACCATGTAGGGTATTGTAAGTGACAACCAGCATCTTCAATTCATTTGCAAGGATGTTGGGAACCAGTACAGCTTCCTAAAAGCAATGTTATATGGATATATCATGGTGTCCCCATAACTATCTACTCCACTGCAGTTTGGATAGTCTTCAATGCCACTCTTATGTAGGGCACATCACAGTAGTCCATGGGGAGGGGACTAAAGCATGGGTGACTGCTTCCCAATTTAGGAAAGGACACAATTGGTGAACCAGATGAAATCCTGCAAAATCCTTCTTAGGTACAGCTGCCAGCTACTCCTGGAGGAAGAGCTGTGTGTTCAGGAAGATTATTGAAATTCATACTTGTTCACTCCCTCCAGGAATAATAGTGATAAATGTCTAGTTTCTGGATTCAGAGGATCAAATCTCATAGCCATTTAGTCTTACCAGGATTGAATTAAAGTCTGTTCTTCCCCATCCAGCCCACCATAATCTCCAGACACTGGGAAAAAAACCTTGACTGTGCTATTTATTTGGCCTAGGG
Organism: Hydrophis major; assembly: GCA_033807585.1. Classification (NCBI taxonomy): domain Eukaryota; kingdom Metazoa; phylum Chordata; class Lepidosauria; order Squamata; family Elapidae; genus Hydrophis; species Hydrophis major. The sequence continues at coordinate 320,909,459 of CM066328.1, read as the reverse complement.
AAGAAATGTACAACTGATTATCATCAACGTACTGATGACAGACAATTTCACCCAGTGTCTTCATTTAGATGTTGTGGAGAGAGTGTAGAGTTCTGAGGCACCCCATAAAAAGAGGTTGAGGGCCTGATCTTTCTTTCCCCACTGAAGGAAAGAGACAAATCACTCCAATACCATGGACCCTAAGGCCGACCCTCTGAGCAGGTTCAGAAGAATACCAGATAACAGATAATCAGAGTTGGAAGGGACCTTATAGGTCATCTAGTCCAACCCCTCACCCAAGTGGGAGACCCTACACCATTTCTGACAAATGGCAGTCCAATCTCTTCTTGAAAGTCTCAAGTGATGGCGCTCCCACAACTTCCAAGGGAAAGCTGTTCCATTGGTTGATTGTTCTCACGGTCAGAAAGTTTCTCTTTATTTCCAGGTTAAATCTCTCCTTGTTCAGTTTCCATCCATTATTCCTTGTCTGGCCTTCGGGTGCTTTAGAAAATAGCTTGACCCCTTGCTCCCTGTGGCAGCCCCTCAAATATTGGAACACTGTTATCATGTCTCCCCTGATCTTTCTCCTCATTATACTAGCCATGCTCAGTTCCTGTACCATTCTTCATATGTCAAGAGTATACCATAGTATTAAAAACCACTGAGAAATCAAGAAAGTTAAGAAGGTTGCTATAACCCCCATTCTGAGTCACTATAGGTTGCTGAAAATGGAACCAATGCTGCCTTAATACTGTGTTCTGGTCTGTTAGGCCAAACTAGGTGGCAATATTTAGCTAATGTCAAAAAAGCTAAACAAGGAAAGACCTGGCTAGTACTTGGATGGAAGACAACCAGGAAATCCCAAATCTATAGATTAGGCAAGTAGGGTGGGGAAGCCAGCAGAGAGCAACACATATCAGCTCAATATTGTTACCATGAAAACAATATGGACATGTCCATGAAATCAACAGCAATTGAACCTGACTCAGAGATTTTCTCTTACCTTTCTTTTACTGTACTGTGGGCAGTTAATTTATACTTAATAAAGTTGGCAAAATGTGTAATTAAACTTAACAAAAAAATATCTGGGGGTGGGAAGGGAGAAAGCATGACAGAGGGAGAACATGAATGACAGAATTTTGGCAGATCTACAAAAGGAAAGAACACAAAAAGAAAAGGATTAGTGAAAATAAAGATCAAGAGAGGATCAAAACGTATATTGGCTAAATTCCAAGAGGCATTTCCTACAATTTATAAGACAGTCTATTCTTAACTTTTGGAACAGAGGAACTAGTTGATCTTCACCTAAAACAATATTGACCACCCTCTGAGTTAGTGAATGAAAGGTCTTAGAGATTCCTAGAGAATCCAAAATGAGGTACAATTGTCAATTAACTGATGCCCTTATATACTTTAGAAACAACTATCCCATAGGATAGCCTAATTTTTTGACCACCATTAAGCATATGGAAAATTTCCAAATGTTTTCCTTACTGGGAAACCAGATTACATGGTTGTGGATTGTAGAGCTTTTTTTGGTGCTGATTTGAAATTTCTGGGATTTATAATCCCAGCATCTTTGGAAGGAAAAAGCTGTCCTAAGATACTCTTGCTTTTCACATACACATGCTTTGTGGCTTTGCAAAAACTCAGTAAGCCACATAATAGACCCAACCCAGAGCTGCGTTGGATCTCTGAAGAGCAAAAGTTGCAGTATCTACATGGAATGAAATACAAACAAGGTTCTCAATGGAACTATTTAGCTTTTAAATATTACACGGAACAAGAGCTGCCACAGAAACAGTAGCTGTTTTGAAACTGAAAATATATGGGAAGAAAGTGGGTGGAGAGAAGAGTCGGCACGCAAGCACAGCCCCCGTTATCTCCCTTGCAAGTGGACTGTAGTGCACTGAACTTAGAGATCAAACCAGAGGTTTCAGGTGGGTTTGGGTAAATGAACTCAGAGTTTACTTTTGATAAGAAAGCTTAATAAGATAAGTGTAGGGGGAACAGGGAATGGTGTTGAAAGACAGCAGAGAGAACTACTACCAAGACAATGGTCAGATAAGAAGAGCTTGAGATTCAGCCGAACATCCCACACAAGTTCTCCCTCTAGTTCAGGGGTGTCAAACTCAATTTTATTGAGGGCCGCATCAGGGCTATGGTTGACCGGGTGTCAGTGGCCAACTGGGTGGGCATAGACAGCTTGATGCCATTCATTGCGTGTGGCCAATTGGGTGGGCATGGACAGCTTGCTGCCAGTCCCCAAACTGCTGGCATGTTTCCTCTTCGCGTTGGGTAGACTGGGACGAAGCAGCATGGGTTGGCCCCTTACATTTTCCAGGATGGCCCTGCGGGCTGGATCCAACCACATCACAGGCTGGATCCAGACCGCAGGTCTTGTGTTTGATACCCCTGCTCTAGTTCATAGAAAGAGGGAGGGGGATACCACATTTACAAGATTATGTGGATAGTTCTTGCTTAACTACTGTTCATTTAGTGACTGTTTGACAGCACTGAAAAGAGCGACTTATAATTGGTCCTTGCCCTTATGACCATTGCAGCTTTTCTAGTCACTTGATTGTGATCCAGGAGTTTGGCAAGGGGCTCACACTTGTGACTGTTGGGAGTGTCCTGAAGTCGTGCGATTCCCCTTTGCGACCATCCCTGCTGGCTTCTGACAAGAAAAGTCAATGGAGAAGCTGGCAGGAAGTTGCAAATTATGGTCCTATGGTATCTCACTTAACAAACATAGGTGATTTGCTTAGTGAGCATGCCAAAAATGTTATAAAATTGGATGTGGTAACATGGTGCTCCACCTAATGACTGTGCTGTTTAGCAACAATCTTTACAATCCTATTGTGGTTGTAGGTTGAGAATGACTTGTAATCCAATATGGCATTGGCAATTGGCTTGCACTTACAACAGTTGGGGTGTCCTGCAGTCCTATGATCGCCATTTGTAACTTCCCAGCTGCTCCCGATGAGCAAAATCAATGGGGGAAGTTGGCAGGAGGTGGCTGCAGCAAGTTTTGGTGATGTAATGTTTTGCTTAATGACCACATGTAATTTGTTTAACCAACTTGGCAAAACAGGTTGTAAAACTGGGTAATTTGAAGACTCATTTAATGACCATACCACTTAATGGCAATCTTTCCATTTCCTATTGTGATCCTAAAATTGAAGACCATTTGTGGATGTCACTGTACTATAAACATAATCCAATATGGCATTGTTTCCTTAATCCGCTCTAAGGCTGTAGGGATGGCAAAAAGGCTTTTGAATGTGTAAAGGTTTCAAAGCACATTCAGATGTAGAGAATCCTTTAAAGTCAGAACACTCTGGACTCTGGAGGAAAGGATTGCAGGTGTATCTTCAGCCTAGATCCTCAGTCTTTGTGCATTTGAGCAAAAGTTCAAACGTACTACTACTATTGATATACTGTTCTGCAACAAAGTGATGCTGTTTTAAAAATAGAGACACCTAACATCTTATTCTTGCTGAAGACTCAACTCACCTAAATTGAGGTCCTTATAGTTCAGTAGGGCTGACAGAGGAAGAATGAGATCTGTAGTTCAACTAGTAGACCACCAGATCCTGCTCCTTAGGTTACAGCCATTGAAATACTTCCAAATGTAGAGTTTAAGGCCAAATCAACTGGGATTTTTTTTCCAATCAGCTCAGCTAAGAGTCTTTTCTTCCAAGCTAGTCAACAGTAATTTCAACCTTTCCATCCTTAACTCCTTCTTTGCTAACCATGATTCAAATGATTTTGAAGTTATACTGGATCTTTTGGAAGAGAGCAGGAGGTTAATAGTTTAAGTTTTGTAGCATATATGATTTTAGTACTTAGATATATGTAAGCTATGTTTTAATAGTTTCTGTTTAAGCCTGAAAAATCTTCAAACACTGTTATAATGCAGTTGACATTAAGAGTTCATCTATCCAAACCTACTCCACCAGATCCCTGAAAAGATCACTCAAGCTGGGATCAGGTTTGATTGGAAGTTTGCAGTGCTGGAGAATAACCTTAGTGCCTATCTTCTGTGTGGTTAAAATAATAAAGAAGTATCCTCTTTTTTAAAACTGACTTTCAACTCTCTGCTGACTCATAAGAAAAGTGTTGACAAAGACTAGCAAAATGATGCAGTGAGCTTACGTACAAGATGTATGGACTGTAAGTACAATGAAAGTGTCTTGGGTGGAAAGTCTGTTGCAGCCTTCCCTCCACAAATATTTTTGTCATTTCCTACCCTGAGAGATCTGAATGGTACACCTCCTAATTGTGCTTAGAAAAGCAGCTGAAACAGACTTTTTTGTTGCTGGAATAGCTTTATGATTTATATGAAGACTGGCTGCTTTTGCAGTTGGCCTTTGATGGGATCAGGGCACTGTGATTCTCCTGATCCTGCTACATTTCTGCCAATTTTATCCATTGTGATATCCTTCAGGGCTAGTTATGGAGGTTGGATCTGGAGTGTACTCTTTTCAGATAGGATGGTTCCAGTTGGAAGTGGAGAGAGGCTGAACCACAAGCATTCTATTGTGGTATGCTACACATTATGGTATTTCCTTCCAGCTGCTTAACATCCACATGAAGCCAGTGGAAAAGCTTGGAATCAGTATCATAAATATATGGATGATAACCAGTTATATATCTGCAGCCCCAGGTCAAACAGAATAGGTGGACAAAGTGTCATCCATCTGCGATTACCTTGAATGGAACCAATTTACAATCCAGGAGTCCTCTTGAACTTAAAAATTCCTTCTAGAATACGGAAGCAGATAAAGGGTGGAGCCAAAAGTGCAGTTGCACAACTATGTTTGGAATCTGAGTTGAGAGCCAGTTTGGTCTAGTGGTTAAGAGACCATATTAGAAACCAAGATACTGAGTGTTCTACTTCTGCTTTAGACATGAAAGCTAGCTGGGTGCGTTTGGGCTAGTCATTTTGTCTCAGCCCATGATGTCAGGCTTGGGTGACAAGTCAGTTGGTCAATTCCTGTTGCAACCAAATGGATCAATGTTCATTTGTGGGGAAAATGCTAGAAGATTTTGTATGTTAGTTAAAGTGGGAAACTGCTGAAATCACGTTATGTCTGGATATTGCAATTTGGTTTATCTGGGGCTGCTCTTGAAGAGTGTTTAGATGGGTCTGCTGTTCAGCATGAGGTGGCCAAGGAAGTTACAGGTGCTCATATTAATTCATGTAACTGTTACTATGGAAACTTCATTGGCTGCCAGATGTAATTTAAGACATTCAGCTATCACTGAACAATAGCTATCACCTTTAAAACCTTAACATGATTTTAGGCCTGGAAATGTCTAAGATTATCTTTTCTGGAAAAAAAAAGAGCTTGTTTATAACCTCTCGTATTTGTCTTGTTATTGTAAGACATTGTAATTATATATTTATATAATTTATAATATATAAAATTATATATTACTCAATATATGTTTTTTTCTGAATCAAAGGCAAGTTCCATCAGTGCATTTTTTGTGGGAAGAGTGATACATTTTGCATTGTAGTTTTATGATAGCAAACTGCCCGAATCTCAAAGCTCTTCAGACAGCAGATACAGAATCTGACCCTCAATTACCTATTTCCAAACAATTCAAGTCATCATGTTTTCCAATCTTATTTTTGCCTCATACAAACATGAATTATAATGCTTTTATTTTCTTTCCAGGAGTCCTTGTTCTTTAAATTAATGGCAGTCAACTGCTGATACAAATCCAAACGAATATACATTCTATAATAAACATCTGATAACAATTTCTGTTTCTATTTCCTTCTTCTGAAAACACACCTAGGACTGCATTTTCTCTGATTTGCAAGGATGTAAGGTAACATCTAGTTAAATTCTGAAGTATTTTTCCTTTTATTATTCCAACCACAAATGATGACTGCTCTTACAATAAGACTTCTTGAAACTAACATGCAGTGTACAGTCAGAGATCAAATAGGGCAGTTTCACAATTAACATAGATAACAATGATGAAAGAAAAGTGCGACACAAGTTATACAGATATAATACTTCTGCAAATGTTTCAAATGCCAATGCTCTATTACTTTTAAATTTTTATTTTTAGCAGTTTTAATGTGAAAGTAAACATTAATTTGGTAAGCAACAGTGCTGACTCTTTTGTTGTTATAATTAAACCATTAAAGCAGGCCCAGGCTAAATTCTTAAATTCCACGGTGCATCTCTAATGCCTCATTATGCATAAAGGCTAGAATGGAGGCCAGAATTTGGCAAGCTCTGCTATTCTGTTGGGTGAAGTTGATATTTCTCCCTACAGGCTTAGCGCCACTGGTATTAGAAGATAAGTTTCAAAATGGGTGGAACCAAACAGTTTATAATAAGGTATCCCACCACCACCAGGACTCTCCCCCACTTGTCTATTATCTTTGGGCTATGAGCAGGCAAGAACCACACTCAAGCAACAACTGTATGATATAGACTGGCAAATGGATGTGGGAAATATTACTCAGCTTCCCATAATGGACAATCAGAGATACGTCTTTGTGTCACCCAAATATCTCACACATCTTAATACTGCAAATCAGAGAAGGGCCTTTAGCTTAGTTTGACATTATGCACTACCTTGGACACTCCTAGTTGGGAGATACAAACAGATCCTTACCCTTTAAGAGTACATTCTTAGGACTCAGGACAAGAACAAACTATTGAACATATTCTTTTGCCTTGTTTTATACAGCATTCCAAAATACCCTAATTGCCCCACTACTGACTAATAAAACAGGATATAATGAACCAATACAAGCAATTCTTACTTTCTTATATTAATCTTGAAATAATATATAACACTGCCATGTTCTGTGGAGTGGCATATAAAATTAGAAAAAGAATTACAGGTAGTCTTTGATTTACAACAGTTCCTTTAGTGACCGTTCAAAGTTACAACAGCACTGAAAAATGTGACGTATGACCATTTGATGTATGACTTAAAACTGTGGCAGTATCCCCAAGGTCACATGATCAAAATTCAGATGCTTGACTCATAACGGTCGCAGTGTCCCAGGATCATGTAATCAGGTTTTGCGATCTTTTGACGAGCAAAGTTAATGGGAAAACCAGATTCACTTAACAACTGTGTTACTAACTTAATTGTAATGATTCACTTGACAACTCTGGCAAGAAAAGTTGTAACATGGGGCAAACTTAACAAATGTTTCATTTAGCAATATAAATGTTGGGCTCAATTGTGATTGTTAAGTCGTGGACTACCTATAAATCAAATGTAAGTGTTCTTTGCCTTTACAGTCTTTGTAATCTTTAGTCCCTTTTAGTTCCCTCTAGTGTCCAACTTAGTCCCATTCCCCCCTCCTTTTTTTTTTTTTTTTTAAGAATTCAGAACAACATTTTCTGGTAGGAAGGTTTCTAATAATTAATTTCAAATTTTTATTTCAAATTGATTTGGACCTTTACTCCATTTACAACTTTTCAAAATCAACCTTGTAATCACCCTTTTGATGTTTATTTCTAAAACAAAAGGATTTTTAAAAATTCTTTAAACTTGCATTTAAAACTTTTTCATTAAGGATTGAAGGAGGCTTGCCCAGTTCTATAAAAACTTGTCATTCCAAAGGATGCTAATAGCTAAAAAGCAATTAACAAGTAAATTGATAAAATGATCAGAAAAGAAAGTATGCAAACTCAATGCCCTTTGGAAAGGCACTCATTGTGGTTTAAGCAAAGATGGCGTTCCCTTATCTCCCAGAGGTCTAAACTCACTGGAGACCACTGTATTCCCGTCCTCTCACAAGTAGCAACTGCCTGTAGCTACCTATGAGTGATTTCAAGTCCTCTCCTTCTCAGGAGAGGAACTGTGAAGAGCCAATGTACTCACCGACTCTTTATTCTGCCATAGTCTCAGCTACATTTTTAGCAGAGCTATCTTCAGTTTCCTATTTGTTCCCTGAAAGTCACAGTATGTTCCTGTCTCAAGAAGAAAAGCATTTAATTTATCTAACAGTGGCAACAGGAAACCCCCTCAGCAACACTGAATCCTGGTCAGAGCTTTATTTTAAACAAAACAAAAAAATCAAAATGAAATTGACTCATCTACTTACTTTCACACATTTTGCCAGAGATGTATGGCAATTCAATATTGCTTTTATTGAATTTTTATCAGTGAGGTTATTTCCAAAATCATGATATAGAACAGAACATGTTTTCTTGAACCTAAAACAAATCTTCCATCAGTAAGTCCTGGGCAATTCCTCTGTTGACAACTGGATTAACACTTTCAGCTGAGGACACAACTGCTTTGCATGCTGTGCTATAAAATATGAAAATTTTCTATCATAAAAGAATCAGGGTTTTGTTGTGAGAAAAAATAAAAATGAACATAGCTCTGCATTCCTAGTAGGGCACAAGTTGTCCCTGATACTTATGGATACGATTTGCCATGTGATGATCTTACAAACATATTTTTCTAACAGGAAGAAACTATTTATTCACAGTGTGTGAGAGGTGAGTCAATAAGAGATTATAACTAGCCATACAGTATGTACATATCCCTTGAACAGGCTGACAGCTGTAGCATTCTGGTCTGTAACAAATGTATTACTCTTCTATCCATTCATTACCCCAAATTAGGCAACTTTCCTTCCAGTGTTGCTGATTTAAGGTGACTGTGTGCAAATAGTGTTTAAAAATGTTGAGTCTTGTCAACCTGTTCAACACTGACACGTAACGTATCTTTTAACAACAACAACAAAAACTCTCACATCAAAAGGTTTCAGCAGTTAAGCAGAATAATTGACTCAATCCTGAACATGTGAATACAAAATCTTGTCTTGCTGTACTCAGTGGGAGTACACCTTAGGTTTTCAGCTTTGAAAATATCTAACTAGTGGCAGAATAATTATTTCTTTAATATCTGACATTCATTTCTTCTCTGACTTTTAAGAAAGACATTTTATTTGTGCGAAAATTAAAACACCACATGCATAAGCACTGAATCAGAATGTACAGGTAGTCCTCAATTTATAACAATTCATTTCGCGACTGTTTGAAGTTATAACGGCACTGAGAAAAGTGACATGACCATTTTTCACACTTATGACTACTGCAGCATCCCCATGGTCATGTGATCAAAATTCAGACACTTGGCAACCAACTCACATTTATGATAGTTGCAGTGTCCCAATGTGATCACATTTTGCAACCTTCTGACAAGCAAAATCAATGGGGAAGACAGATTCACTGAACAACCCTGTTAACAATTTGACTTACTTAATAACTGCAGCAAGAAAGGTCGTAAAATGAGGCAAATTCATTTAACAATGGTCTTTCTTAACAATATAAATTTTGGGCTCAAAAATGGTCATAAGTCAGGGATTGCTTGTATTTATAATCAACAGGAGGAGCACAACTAAACCATACAGTAATATCATGAGATAGAAAACCTCAGAATAATCTGTAATGATTTGTTACAATTAAGAAAATGGGTGTACTTTGCCTTATAAAGACAAAGAAACTAGTGCACAAAAATAGAGCAGTCCAGTACTGAAACCGACACTATGCTTAACAGGGTCTGTTCCTGAACACTTCCCACCATTTCTGAAGTGATCTCTGTAGAAAGGCTTTCCAGCAAGATCTAGTGACTAGATGGATTCATGCAGTCAGTATTTTAGATGCCAGCATGGTATTTGAGAGTTAGTAATTCTTAATGCAGCCTACTTCTTTGGGAATCCTAAGAAGATGTTCTTTGTAATTATTTAATGTATCAGATTGCTGTTCTGTTTGTTTTTGAAGTTTTTTTAAAAATACAATTTAAACTAAAATAATGATCAGCTTTCATGGAGACGCTGTCAGACTTTTAAAATTTTAGTTTCTTTGCTTCTTCTTATTCTTGTACATGGTTAAACTGTTTTGTCTTCATTGTTTCATTCAATAGGCTATTTATTTATTTATAGACATAATAATTAACATAAAAGATGCTTCCTCTCAAGACACAAAATCTATCTATCAAGTATAGTGGATGAAATTGGAGAATTAGTTTCATAACAGTGTTCCATTGAAAACTTTATATCTTCATAACTTTATATCTGTCCATCCATCCATCCATCTACCATAGAATTTAGTAAGAAAATGTTTGATTTCATCTTTTTGTCTAACATCATAAAGCATTATGTAAACAATATAAATCACATAATACCTGTGGTGACAAACTACAGGTAGTTCTCAACTTATGACCACAATTGAGCCCAAAATTTATGTAGCTAAGTGAGAAATTTGTTAGGTGAGTTTTGCCCCATTTTATGACTTGGCACATTTGTTAATACGATTGTTAAGTGAATCTGGCTTCCCCACTGACTTTGCTTGTCAGAAAGTTACAAAAGGTGATCAGATGACCCCAAGGCACTGCAACCATCATAAATAGGAGTCAGTTGTCAAGCATCTGAATGTCAATCACATGACCGTGGGGATGCTGCAATGGTCATAAGTGTTAAAGATGGTCATGTCACTTTTTTCAGGTATATATTATTTGTTAACCATATGCTTTCATTTACAGTAAAACTATCATCAAGACAAGTATGAGTCACAAATTGATACTGAAGGCAGTGATCATAATATAGATTGTACTTTACCACCAGGGAGAAATTCTGTTGTCAACCACTGTATTATCATGATGACTTACAGAGTATTTGCTTCCAGACATGCTTAAAATTCAACCTTTTCCAAAGCTCTACTGTCACTTGGCTCCACTGATGCCAGAAAAGAGTGATAGCAAAGACAGGATTCAATAAACCCAACAGGATCCAAGAAATTTGTTAGAGCAATTGTGGCAAAAGTACAACTAAAGCCATAGGTTTAATGTAAAAAGTAATTTCTAAAGCTTTGATGCATTGGACCCTCAGTGGAGCCTGGCTATGTTCACAATGTTTATTCAGAAATCAATGTTGCAATGAATAGAGTTAGTCATTTGGTTAACACTAAGCATAATGTATGATTTTCTTTAGCTATTATGTACAATCTATATGATTCTAGCTTCTTGTTTTCATTTCAAAAACACTAAAGGATAAGCTTGCCTAATTGCCACAATAATTATTTTATGTATGTAATATACTGGTGACAAGGCAAGTTCTTACATCTTTGGTCATAATGGCATTACAAGATAGCCTAAATACAAGCATTTATGAATATGTTATCTAATAGCAGCTGCCCAGCTAAGGGATATTTTGTCCATACATGTGTTTTTGATGAAAAAATACTGAAAGTGCTCCCTATTTATGATTCTTTTACTCCATCCATCTATATCTGACAACTTAAAGCTATATAGTTCCCTACATCCAGGTGTCTCAATTAAATATTTAAACAAAGACAGCTCTATTGTCTCTTTATTCTTCGCTGCCAACATAAGACATGGTGGGTTATGTGTGACTGATGAGATACAATCCTTCATACTTTGACTTTAGTAAATAGAAGCTTTAAAACACTTTCAACAAAAACTTGGCTAAAAATCATTTGCAGAATGAAAGTCTATTTCATCTTCATGTCCTGAAATACATGTTTAAATGCATTATGCCTTTATTATAAAGCAACATAGTGCTTTAATATTAATCTGTGTGAAATAATCTTATTGTACAAATTATGAAAATGTACCTGGCCTCTTCGTTACAGGATAGTACAATTTATTATATATATATATATAATTATTGTCTGAAGTATTTTACCCTGGCCTGTAGCCAAAAAACTTCCTAGAGTAGCTTATAAGAAGTCAGTTCATGCCTAGAGACTTACAGTCTAAAAGATACAACATAAAAAGAAAAGGATTAGGAGAGAAAAAGGGGAAAGTAAATTTAGTTATCATTAGTTAACATTTATTGTTTTATTTTCTTATAGTTATTTTGCTGTACAAACCAGCATCTTTCCAATCTGATTTATCTATGAGTAAAGCACATCTCAACAGGAAATTAAGGTTCATCCAAATCCCTCTATATACTCTTAAGCGTACACGGTGGAACATATGGAAGTGAAGACTGATTTAAATTAAGATATATAGTGAGTTTGCATTCCTGTATTATGATGGCTGGAAAAAGTGAAGCAGCAGTCTAGAAATGAGAAAATTATCTGCATGTATACATTGTTTAAAAAGACTATGTAATTTTGAACATAATTTCTTTGCATTATGAATAGAAGCCCTTCAACAGTACAGCTTTAGAGTACATAGTTGCTACCATAGATTTTGCTTTCAGCTGGTACAGGCAGAAACCATGTTTTGTCCATTATTTTCAAGGTATACAGTACGGTGCCACTCAGTCAAGATTTTTCAAGAGCCACAAATGGACAGAGACAATAGAGTGAATGTGAATATGGTTATATTAGGAGGCATCCCACCTGTGAAACTAGAATTCTTGTGTCCAAATTCACAGGAAAAATGTCAATAGATGTCTATAGGTCAGTGATGGCTAACCTTTTCAGCACCAAGTACCCAAAGCGTGCATGTGCATCCCCAAAATGCAACGCATGCGTGCCTCATGCATGCACCCCACCCCTGCACATGCACTTCCCCATGACCCCCCATGCATGGGCATGTGACCCCTGTGTGTGTGCCCCCCGCATACGTACATGATTCCCCATGCGTGTGCCCCACTCCCTGCGCATGTGTGCATGACCCCCCACTGTGCGCACCCCTCTGCGCACGCGGCAGAGACCTGAAAACCAGCTGGCCAGCAGGAAGCGCGCATGCACGTGCAGCAGAACGTGCCATTGGTTCGCCATCACGGCTATCGGTAGTCCTCAATGTACAACCAAAATGGGGCCTAGAATTTCAGTTGCTAAGTGATGAAATTGTAAAGCAAAATGTCACATGACTGCAACCGCAATCCTGGTAATCCTCGTTTCCATCATTAAGTGAATTTTTACCTATTATTAGCTGAGGGCTCATCCCAAAGCCAAAGGGCACAATTGAAGGGATGTAGGCCACTTGGGCAGTTGCAGTGCTCCTGCAGCCAAAGGTGTGTGTGTGTGGCCCACCAAATACTCACATTTTGATCATGTGACGGAAGGGCCCTGCAATGGCCATAATTTTGGACACAGGTCGTAAGTCCCTTCATTCAGTACCTTTGTAACTTCAATCACTCAACAAATGGCTGTAATTTGAGGGCTACCTGCAAATTAATATAAAATTAAAGATACATAATTGTTCATCAGAACAAAGTTTCCTATTTAAATGAATAAGAATGCAGCAGCAACTATTTTTTACTTTGCTATGACATTAAAACTTTCAGTTAAGTTTTATAGTGAAATTCACCCAAGAGAAGAATATTCTGCCCAGAAAGTCAGTACAGAATACTAAGACTTTAAACACACAAGAACTCATACCGTGTTTCTCCAACAATATGGCCTCCCCCAATAGGAAGTCCCAGCATGTTTTATAGGCATAAAATCAAATTTAGGCCCTCCCCCCAAATTAAGGCATATATTAAACATGCGAAATGGGGGGAAATGGCAGGGGGGCCTTGCCATTAGGAAGTACTTTTGTTGCATACCCAGAAATGGTGCTGCCTGCGTTGACTTCGGCATTGGTGGGGCACTTTGTATCAGGACACCTTCCACCACCATTGCTTTCCCTTCTCCCTGTGCTGCTGGCGTTTGATGCAGCCACATAAAGCCAGCCAGGGCTCCTCCCTGCAACTGGAGCTTGGCGGAGACACAAGGCTTCAGGCGCTCCTGTTGCCGCCTTCCCTTCGCCTTCGAAGGCAAAGCCAATTCTTTTAAAAACGATGCCCTACTACTGGTACAACAAAGCCTCTCCTGCCCGAGGGAGCAGCCCAACCCCATGTGGGGAGGTGAATCTCCCGTGGTCGCAGCACAGGATCCGCTCACCCCGGGAGAAGCACCCAGCCGCCATCCCTGCCTGGCGCTGGGCAGAGCGCGAAGAGCTTCACCTGAGGCACCCAGCGCAGCTGACAGGAAGCCCCTCCTGCCTGGTGGCAGAGCTCTCGCCAAGGCAGTGAGCGCCTCCCCGCTGGGCCCTCTGCTCATCCCATCAGGGCCGCGCTGAAGCCAGCCAGGCTGGTCCGGTGGAGCCCGAAGCTGCCCGTCCTTTCCATCCCTCATCCAGCCCATCCCCGTCCCCACGCATCTTCAAATGCGCTAGCAACTCCAAATACTCCAGCGGCACAGGCATTGGGCAGAGGCGCTCACTCAGTGGGGCTCAGCTCAGAGGACGCAGCGCAGGCCGTCGCCTTGCCTCCCTGTCCATGGTGGGTGAGTGCTATCACTGCCTTGAGCGGCCTCTCCCAGTGGCCCCTTTGGGTTCGGGCTGGAGGGACTTGGGAAGGAAGCCAAGCTTGGTCGGCCCGGCTCTTTCACTTGGCAGGCAGGCATGCACCCGTGGCTCGCTTTTCCAGCTCTGCCCAGCCCACAGCACGGCCCTGGCAGATGAGCAGAGGGCCTGGTGGGGAGGCGCTCGTTACCTTGGCGAGAACTCCACCGCTGGGCAGGAGGGCCCACCTGTCAGCTCCACTGGGTGCCCCAGGCGAAGCTCTTCACGCTCTGCCCAGTGCCAGGCAGGAATAGTGGCTGGGTGCTTCTCCCGGGGTTGGCCGATCCTGCATTGCAGCCCTGGGAGATTTGCCTCCCCACGTGGGATTGGGCTGCCCTCTCAGGCAGGGGAGGCTTTGTAATACCGGCAGTAGGGTGTCGTTTTTAAAAGAATTGGCTTTGCCTTCGAAGGCAAAGGGAAGGTGGAGACAGGAACGCCTGAAGCCAAGTGTCTCCACCGGGCTCCAGTTGCAGGGAGGAGCCCTGGCTGGCCACATGTGGCTGTGTCAAATGTCACGGAATTGCTCTAAATGCTGCGGCAGCATGGGGAGAAGGGAAAGCAATGGTGGCGGAAGGTCTCCTGATACGAAGTGCCCCACCAACGCCGAGGTCTACATCCAAGCCGTTGCCGCCCTCCCGCTCGAGGATGCAAGGGGAGGGAATTAAGCCACCTCTGAAAAGACGGTCTAGCCATTTTTTCGGGGTCAAAAAAAATCAGGCCCGGCTTTATTTTGTGATAAACACGGTAGTATTTTCCTTTACTCGCTTTTTGATATTCAATCTCTGTTCATTTCCAAGACTTTAGAAACAGCTTAAAATTGGAATGGTGCAACATCACCAACTGGAGAAACTTCCCAGGAAATATAAAATGTGCAATTGCATCAGATGACTATTGTTATTATTTTCCTCTGAGACAAGAACAAAGGATAAAATGTAATGACTTATACAAGCTGTCCAGCTGAAACTATTTCACAACTTACACTTTCCTTTTTCAAAAAACAATGTAGTGAAATATATGCTAACTTTTATAATGTATACCATTATTTTATCACATGTACCAAACATTAAATATAATGATTCTTAAAGGAGTAATATACTCATAAATGCCTGAAAAGTTTTTTGAAGAATGAGGGATAAACAGTTCCTCTTAAAGTTTGTGATAATGTGCCTCATTATCAAGAGCTCACATATTTTCAATATCCACCCCAACTCTGTGGTATTATTATAATTTTGAAAAGGTCAGAATGACAAAGAAGTTGATATAAAAGAATCAACATGTTGCAGGCATGAACTTTGATCAGATAGGGTTTCAAGTCGGTTTATAAATGAAAAATGTATCTGACATCTTATGATTAGTCTTTAAATGATAGTATATTTTATAATGAGCAATTAAACTTTTATTACAGATAAATTTAAATAATATGATTTGTTCTGTTGTCCTTTGTAACCTGATGCTGTGAATGAAATAAATCCTTAATTATAACTCTGAAATAGTTTATTAAAGTACTGTGTTCTTAGCATTGTCTCTAGCATGACTGCCATGATATCTCATCATCTTCTTTTCCCTTCCAAGAACTATATCAGATAATATATTATCCCATTCTATAGCCAGAAATACCATGCTAGATAATGGTGACATACCCAGTGCTATGCAACAAGACAATTAAACTGAGTTAAAGTGAGTTCAGAAATATCTGGCAGGAATGGAAAACCTTGTGGAATTAAGACATAGATAGTCCTCGACTTATGACCATAATTGAGCCCAACATTTCTGTTGGTGAGATAGTTAAGTAAATTTTATGACCGTCCTTGCCAGTTAAGTGAAGCACTGCAGTTGTTAAGTTAGTGCAGGTATTCCTCGACTTACAATCATCAAATTTCTGTTGCTAAGTGAGACGTTTGTTAAGTGAGTTTTGTCCCACTTTTACTTTTCTTGTCACAGTTAAGTGAATCACTGCAGTGGTTCAGTTAGTAAGGTTAAGTGAATCTAGCTTCCCCCTAGACTTTGTTTGTCAGAAGGCTGCAAAAGTGGATCACATGATCGGGGGATACTGCAACCGTCATAAATATGAAACAGTTGCCAAGTGTCCGAATCTTGGTCAGGTGACTGTGAGGATGCTGCAATGGTCGAACCCCGAAGCTTACAATACACACTTTTCCTAGCTGAATCTTAAAAATGGGCACAGCACTCTTTCATATGAACTCTCAGATGCATGAAGACAGAATGGGCAGCTATGCAGCTGAAAGCCGAATGATTTTCTTCAGGGAAAAAACAAAACCAAAAAAACATGCAAACCCTCCGACGCTCGAGACACCTTGGCCGCAACAGCATCCCACAACTACACTGACCTGTTGCAATGTAGAGAACGACGCCCGGCCGAAAGGGGGCACTATAACACTCGGCTTTCCCCTAGTAGTTCGTGACAATCGTAGAGGGGAGGGGGCGAGGAGGGAAAAAAAAAAAAAAAAAAGCACCGAGGTCACACATGCGCAGTCGGGGTAGGCAAGGGAGGTCAGCGCAGGCGCAGAAAGGCCGACGGAGCTGAAGGCGGGGCGCGGTGGTAGTAGGCCCAAGTCAACAATGGCGGCCCGGGGTTGCTACGGTACCCTAGTTTGAGGGGGGTTTCGGAGGCCTCGCCTCTCTATTCTACCTCAGATCTTCCTCAGCTCGCTCGCCATGGCCCGGCACAGAAATGTCCGTGGCTACAACTACGACGAAGGTAGAGCTGTCTCTGTGAGAACTTCTTATTGCCTTCCTTTCTCCCTCTGTGAGAACTTCCTTACTGCCTTCCTTTCGAAGCGCCCCTTTTCCTCCCGAGAGGACCTGCCTTTCAAGGTCCGGGCGAGGAGCGTAAGTGACATCACTAACGGTCAGCCTGCGGGTGGAAGGGGGGGTTGGAGAGAGAGGGGAGTGGGAAGGGGAGAGGGAAGCGGCAGGCAGCCAAGGCAGGTCCGGCTCCTGAACCCCGGAGGGAAGGGCTGCTTGTTATCAGCTAGGCCGGCTTACGTGGATAGGTGCTAATTCGGAAAAAGGTGGCTTGCCTCTCGTTTTAACTTGTCCCCCAAAGACCGTCTTATGCGCTGAAAGGCCCGGTGATTTTGAAGCCAGACGGAGTGGTCTCCATTGCTCAAATCTTGACAGACTGCTTCCTTTCCGTGTGATAATGGACGTCAACAAAGTACGGTGTTTGAAAACAACTCGACGTTTACCCGGGGCTTCCCCGTGGGATGCCTTTGATGAATGAATGCTAGAGGCAAAAAAAAAAAAAAAGGATGGGGGCGGAGGGTCGTGCGTAGATGTGATTGTGTTATCTCACAGCTGAGCGTAGGGGTGGACTGGTTCCCTGGGTGGAAAGGAAGCGGAGATAACATCTTGTTCTTACAGAAGAGGCAGCGCAGAAGTGAGCTACCCAGGCTTGCTTCCGTTTGAGTGTCCCCTGTTAAACATTAAGATGGTTCAAATCGGCCACACGTTTTGGATACATTTAAGAAACTGTTCAGATGCCTGCATCCAAAACAGGTTTTGGATTCACAAACAAGCGTATATTGAATGAGAGATTTAAATCCGAATGGTAAACTTTTATTTCTAAATCTTGTCCAATGCACCTTTTCAGATTTTTAAATGTGGACTTAATACTGGGTTAAATCATGTCACCAACCAAAAGGATCCTTTAGTCCCCACCAACATATCTTGTTTTTAAACATCATTGTTATTTCATCCCTGTTATTGTTTTATATTGTGACTCTTTTATCTACATTATTCTATTTTAGCATAAACGTAAGAGAACAATATTTTAAACCCTCATCTGAAGTTCAGGAATGTAATAATTCCATACAGACTGTGAAAATAAATAATTTTTAAACTTAAGTATTATGCTCCTATTAGGTTACTATAAGTGATGGTATTACATCGGCTTTAAAGATTTCTATCAAAGCAATTGCCTACTTGCATTTGATTTCTCCTTGCATGCCCTCTGAAATTAAGAATAATTTATACACCAGAAGGAATAGCAGATACACCAGAAGGAATATCTTCTGTGTATACAGTATGCATACCTAGGTAAAACAGGTACCCTCTGTCAGTCGCTATATCTGCTTCCTAGTTGCAACTGTCTGGTACAGAAAGGGCTTTTGCTTGTGAAATAAAGCACTTGAACTGGCCTGATCTGTTGAGATTGGCTTATTTTCAATATCTGAATATTGAGATTGAACTTTTAAAATACTTCAAATTCTGCAATTTGGAAAATTAAGTTTATATTATATTACTATTTAATATTAACACAGTAGTTCAAGCTTATTTCCTCAAGCAGAATATATTCTGCTTTAAACACTGAAACTACATTGGAAAAAATGAAAAATGCTAAAAATGTCTGAAACCTTTCTTGCAGAATTTGGTACTTATTGTTTATTGTTTTTTATGGGCAAGTTATAAGTTCTAAATGTATTGGAATAAGAAATATCTGAAAAGGCCTAATGTATATTCAGGAAGAAGATGTAAATAAAAGAAATTCGGGAATTAAATTGTCTTTAATGCTTATATTTAAAAGGATTCAAATGGAAATGCTATTTAATTACAATGTATCCTAATGCTTGCTAGAATAAAATAAGACTATTATTCAAAACTACAGCTATGAGAAGGTTGATTTTGTTTTTGTGCTTCAGATTTTGAAGACGATGACCTTTATGGGCAGTCTGTAGATGATGATTACTGCATCTCACCATCAACAGGTTTGCATTACATTTTGCCATTATTGTTTTATGGCATAGGTTTGCACATTTGATGTATAACTTTAGACTGCTACCTCTCTGCAGTATGGGAACTAGAATGAACTAGAGCAGGGGTCCCTAGCCTGTGGGCTGTGGCCCACAACCGGACCTTGGCTTGTTGGCCACTAGGCTGTGTGAGTGGCTGGACAGTACAAACATGCATCCCTCCAATTGTGCTAGCATTGCAAGCATTGCACAGGCGCTAGCACTGCAAGCGTGCGTGCCTGCGACACTGCGTTGTGTGCACACTTGCAGCCCCATTTGCACACATAAAGGTGCCCCTCCCCAGGCCACCAACCCAGAATGGTTGGAGAACTCTGAACTAGAAAACCTGTGACCTGTTGAGTTATTGTTTCAGAGATTCCTTAACAGATTGCTCAATACCTTCAACATGGCAGAACTTCAAAAGTTTTTAAAAAATCAGGAAGATATTTAAAGATGAATCTGCTTAAAAGTAGTCCATGTTGAACTCTATAGCGCAATCAAACATTAGAAGTTTCACAGGAAATGTTATGACATTTTTCATTATGTCATAAAATGCTTTATAGTAATTTGTATGACATCAAATGTTTTATACAATTTTCTAAATTACAATTCCACTGGAGTCATGTGTCCTGGATTTTGAACTCTTTCTGTAAGTTACTTCATTTGAAGTACCTTGATTGAAAAAAGTTTCCCAATGATGTAGTATTTAGTATAAACTTCATATATAATTAGAGGATGTATTTAAAATGACTTTGGGGATTATTAGTACCATATGATTATGCTAAGAACAAATATTCTTTCATCATCTGTAATGAAAATTTTTAATTCGATGAAACATTTAAAAGACAAACTAATTGTCCCAGCCTCATAATTAAACAAATGGCCAAGAATAAAACTATAGAAATTAGAATCAGATTTGAACAATATCTATTGTGAATTGGTAATAAATATTTGTAGTTTTTGAAAAGATATCAAAAGTTTAAGAATAGAAAGACAAATTAATTATGGACATTTCCCCCAGATGATCCTTGTTCTGTTCTTATTTTGTTCTAGCTGCTCAGTTTATTTATTCAAAACGAGATAATACTTCAGTCTCTGCAGAACCTTTAGAGGAATATGATTATGAAGACTCTGAACATAGCAATTTTATCTCCAGTCACCAGCTGAGTAGACTTGAAAAAGGTATTATACAAATAATAACTGTCTTTCATTTAATGTGTATACATTGTATGTTTTGTGTATTGGTTTACAGAAATATTTGATTTTCAATAAACTGGTATACTTGGCTGATATCTGCACTTTAAAAAAGTAACCCAACAACTTAAAATCTGTGTAAAATGTCTAACACTAAGCAAATGATGATAGAAGATGGAAAGACAGACAGATGGGGCAAGGAGACATGCTATCACTCCCTTTAATCTACCTTGTTAGATCATATCATTTCAATAATTCCCAGTGAAAAATACTCAGAAATTACTCAGAAGCTTATCTGTTTCACTCTAGTAAATGTATGCTTTGAAGAAGTTTACAGTTTCTATAAAGGGGTTAGTGTTTCCACTGTCACTAGAGTATCTGTAATTTGTACTTTATTAGCATGCTTCTTATGCCAATGGACATGTTAAATATTTCTGTATAAATTTGCAAAACACTATGAACTCAAATATGACAAGGATTTATTTATTGATTAAATTTATGTGGTTATTTTAAAAATATAACTCTGGACAGCTAACAATACTTAAAAACAGAATAAAAGCAATATAACAAAATTACGTATAAATGACAAAATATCAGCCAGAAACCAACCCATCACAAAAAGCCATCCAATGGCTATCCCATACCTTCATGACTTCAAGCTTGATGTCAAAACCAGGTTTTCAAAGCCTTGCTAAAAGTCAATGGGTTGGGACAAGTTTGATCTCCAGGTGACTGATATTGCAGAGGTTGAATATGATGACAAATGTTTTTTAATGGATTCAGCTGGAAGACATTTCTGATGAATGGAACCTGGAGCATGTCTCTTAATGAATCTACAGGATGGATACCTACAGTTGCGGAGACATCGTCCCACAAGTAATCCATCCTCAAAGTTGATTACCAGCATTTTGAATTAAAATCAAAAGTGCATTGGCAGCTAGTGGAGCTTATGGAGCAGAGTGTCTGTGGAGATTCACATCCAGGTCATAGTTGTCTCAAAGGTGCTTTCTTCTTCAAAAGGCAACTGGACTGTTTCTTCTTTGAGGAAGAAAAAGAAATTGTTTTGATTTTTATCCAAGAAGTTTCATCAGTTCTGATGGCAGGGGTACTAACAGTTAAAGACTGAATGGTGGAGGGATGGAAGGATAAGCTCTGATAGGATGGTGTGAGGGATGAAAAGATTGTATTTCTTTGCAGTCATCTGGTGGTTAGCACTCTGAGAGCTGTTGAGACCACTTGGGGGTTTATCTCTGCCCTCAGGGTCACCTGAATCAGGATGCAATTGGTTGCAGAATCTTCTTGGAACTGCTGCAAGGACTGTGTTATAAACTGAAGATAGGTGGTGTTTATTTATTCCTTCCCATCTGCTGAGGAAAGGGTATTCAATTCTAACATAGATGGATTCTTTTCACACCCAATGGTCTTCTCTATCCACAATCTGGACTTTTGCTGTCTTCAAAAGATGACCTTTTTCTTTCAAATGCAAATGGACCATTGAATCTTGTCTTGATGGGTATGATCTTCTATGTTATGCTATGCATTTGTGAAGTGGTGGTTTTATTTCACCAATGTACAGATGTGCATATGTTTTGCTGCATTGTATTGCATATATCACATTGCTCAGTTTGTGCTTGGGTGTTTTATCCTTGGAGTTAACAAATTTCTGCCTTAGTTATTCTTGAATGTAAAGTGTACACGTACATTGTGTTGGTTGAAAATCCTCCTCAGCTTTTCAGATATTCCTGCCATGTATGGAATGACAATGTTACTATATTTGTTGTTCTCTTCCTTATCTGTAATGGAGGAGGTTTTGCTGGGTCTTTTTTGGATTTGATGAAGGCCCAGTTAGGATAACCACAAGTTCTCGGATTCCTTGATATGTTTTAGTTCTTTTTCTTTTCCCTCTTCACTGGTAGGTAAACTTTCAGCCCAATGGTGTAGAATTCTGATCACTCCCATTTTGTGTTCCAGTGAATGGTGAAAATCAAAATGCAAATACTGATCTCTGTGTGGGTTTTCTATAAACTTCAGTGTTAAGGCTTCTGTGTTTGCTAATTTTGCCATCTCGGCAAATTCTATCAACTTCACCATTTTTCCTTTGTAGGTATTTGTAACTTTTTTTTAACTTTGTACATATAAAAGTCTTGACACTATTATGTAAAAAATATAGTTTCAAAAGATTTTTCAATCTATACTTGAAAACCACTTTTAGAGTATTTGTGAGAAGCTGAAAGAAATGAAATTTTGATTTTGGGATTTTGGGTCACTCATTTAAATACTTTGACTAATAAATTGATCTTCAAATTGGCACTCATCTTAATCTAACATTTTATAATAGTATTAAATGTATTAAAAATATTGAATAATAAATTCAATGTTGGAGCTACACGTATGCCCACGCTTGCTCCAAAACATTCCATTGCCTTCCAATTTGAAATGCTTCCAATCTGAAATGTACTATATCTTAAAAGGACATGAAATGTGTATTTTTTCTTCCTGGGTGAAAATGGTGATTATTGTTTAAAAGAAATTAGAATATCTATTTTCAGCTGTTTGCATTATTATTTTCTGCAAGATTTCCCCCAAATAATTCATTATTTCATCCCATTATTTAGCTCAGCTAAATTCATGCCTTGATCATATGAAAGAAGTTCTTGGAAATACAGTGCCAGAAAAATTGCTGATGGAAGCAGTACTCAGCAGTAACTTTGATATACAGCAAGCTTTGGACTCCATCCTTGCACAAGACAATAAGCAAAATGCGAAGACCAAGAATGAGGATAATGTAATTGTAGGAAAACCAACTAAAGGTACGTTCATTTGCAGAATTAACAGGTAAAGTTTTAAAAGGGCACTTTTTATGTGTGGGACTCAGTCTTGGACTCAGTTTTGACTGCTGGTCATTACATGAGCAAGTTCATGCAGTTTTCTTGGCAACATTTTCAAAAGCACTTTGCTGTTACCATCTTCCTAGCGCTAAGAGGAAGTGCCTGGCTCAAGGTCACTTAATTGGCTTTGTGCCTAAAGCCGGGCTTGAACTCACCATCTCCTAGGTTCTTTAGTTAGGACCCCAAACTTTCTACGAAAAAGCACTCTTCTTTCTATAAATTGAGTAGCTAAATAATGCATATAAATGTAACACAAAAGTGCTACTTGGTATACAATTTAAACTTAGTCTCACAAAGATAAATAGTGCATCCTGTAAATATTTTAATAGCAATATCAATTAAATTGAACATATGTGAAGTTGAATTCATGAATATATAATGTATTACTCTAAATACAGTTTCAATAATGTTTGTTAATTAAATGCCTTTCATGTTTTTTTTTTCTTGATTTTGCTGTTGCCTTTCCTGCTTGCAAATTGAAACTATCTTTACTGTGATCTTGCATCATCTATCTTGGAATTGTTGGCTGTTGTAAGGTAAGGCTTATTTTGTTCAGAAATATTTTCTAATATTAATCACTTGACTAATTTGGTTGAAAACATTTCTGATTCCACTGGTTTCTCCTTTACTTTTAATGGTCCAGTTGTCAATGCTGAATCCACTTATAATACTTCAATTCCAAATGATAAAATTCTCTTCAGATCCAAATGTTGGAAAACTCCCGCTAAAAAGAAAATTATCACATCTTCATGCAAATCCTTGGAAATTATTCCTTTATCATTAAGTGATGGCAATGAACAATCCATCAAGTGTGACACTCTCCCACAAGCTGAGAGCAATAGCACTACAGCTGGTGAATCTTGCATTGAATATGACACTTGCTTTAATTCGGGGACTGAATTGCTTAAAAAAAACCTATCAGAAAAAACTTCTTGGAGTTGGTCTGACCTTAAAGACTTAAAAGATATACTTCCTGAAACAGGTGATTCATCAGATGCACAAGCTGGTTCATTAATCATGCCACAGAAAAAAAATAATTGTGGACTCAAAAGCTGCTTGAATAATTACTTTGATAATTTAAAACTAGATAATGTCAATACTATATCTAATAAAATGACTGAATCTTTTGAAAGCAAAAACAAGTGTTGCTTTCAAGGATGCAATAGCAATTCTTCAAAGGTTAGCAACAGAGCATTTTCAATGTCTGAAAGCCCATCACTGGCTGATCTCCTGCAGGAACACCAAGGAAACAATTCAAGCAAGCCTTGCTCATTGCATAATCTTTGCAATTTACCCTCAGCAGACCTCACGGATATGGAATTAGAACATTCAGCATTGTCTCAACTCGCCAATCATCTTCCAGTATCATCTGGCATGACAGAACTCTCAGGATCCTTATCTTCCTTGACACATTCTAAGTCATCTCCAGTAAAAGAACTTGAGAGTTTATCACTTTCAGATTTAATTGCAAAATCTATTGCAGTAGACAGCCCTGAAATAATAAACAGCCATTCAGAATTTCATTTAGCGAAAAAGGTGCAGCCTTCAGTCATAAATTCAGATATTGATCTAAGTGTACTTATTAGAAAATCAGTGTCACCAGAGCCCGAAGAAATACAATTAAATACAATGCTTCCAGAAACTAAAGCTTTATTTTCAAAGCAGGGGCAGCAAATGTTTTTAACTAAAGTAAGCAAGAAAAGCAAAAAAAAAGTGAGGTCACCTATTTTAAAAGGCACTGTTTCATGGGCAAAAGCTTTGTGTGCAAAACCCTCCACTTTTGCTATAACTTTATGTCTTCATTACCCTTCAAAGAGATGTAAACATCAAAATATAAATATTCATAAGGCTTTTTTGTATAGCAGGCAAATACAAGAAGCAAAAGTTAATGAAATTGGACCCTTAATGGCAATCACTCCATTTGATTTCAAATCACCATCTCCTGATGATATTGTAAAATCAGGTCAAAAGAAGGCATTCACTAGGTAGTGCAATGAACCAATGTTACTTTGATTATTTCTGAATTTTAAACTGTTTTATACAAGATTATTTTGGATTCCAAATTGGAATAGATTTTATAAAAGCAAAATAAATTTCAGGTTATATTGGGTAGCTCAATTTTTAGTAAACATTTAAAAGGATACACTGGATTCTAGTCTTGTTATTGTTTTATCACTTATTGAATTATTTTGATAGTTTGGAGAAATATTGTTCAGTAGTTCTAAAAAGGAACAATATTAACTATGATTTCAGATTTACAAATTACATTGTGGAACAAATTCTTGAAAAAATATATTACTACAAGTAATTCACCATGAAGTAATTTTGTTTTTTACATTTGATATGCCACTTAAATACTTCGAAACATATATCTTTCTTTTCCTAATTTTTACCTATTAATTCATAAATCCGAGTTGCAATATAGTTTGTTTATTTTTGTTTTAGAATGAAATGCAAATCTATCCACTACAGTTTGTCATTTTTCAGGGATCTGTGCATAAGAAAATGAAAAACAAATCATATTATGAATCAGCCTTTTCTTCCATCTTTTTGTCATACATCTTGAAAAATAAGTAACGAAGACTCTGTAATAGTATATAAACACTGTTGGGTATCATAGTAAACAATTTATAAACTTCAATGGAAGCAGTTTTACTTATTTGAAAGCCACCCTGGCTTTTTGATACAAGACAGTATTGTAAATTTCTTTTTTCACATAGAATATTGTATAGCCAATGATGTAAGAATAGATGGGAAGGTTATGTGATTAATCTACTTCCCACTGAGAATCCAATCCAAGATTATTGATAAGAGTTTTATGAGGATTATAGAAGAAAGATGGACTTGCCTGAACATGATTGGAGAAATATTGCACTATTTGTATGAAGTGACCCAATCGGAAAATTCTCTTATTCCATAAGATAACGCTTATACTATATGATAGGTCACACAGCCATTTTTGGTGGGGAACGGGAGCCTTGAAGGGAAGGGAAGAAAAAAAAAACAGATCCATGATATCAATTTGCTGGTTGAATATGCATCATTGGGCATTATAGTTTTTTAAAAAAATATTTTTATTTATTTTTTCAATTAATGAAGTAACTTTTTTTGCCCAAATAGGTATACATGACAGGGAACTGTTGCCAATCTTTTTTTTTTCTGGACTGTGTATTTCTAACCTGTATATATGCATATATTGAAATATATTACAGATGCATGCTAAAACATTTTAGATGTTAAAAATATCATATATAAAGTGGTTCTTTAAAAAGTTTTGAAACTAATAAAACACTCTATTTCAATATTGATTAATAAAGATATTTATTCTCCATGTAGTAAAACTTAGTAAATGACTAAATATCTAATTTTGCTTAATATGATGATATTTGGACATTTAAATCTTGATAGGATAATTTAAAAAAAACTTATTGCTGCACACAGCTCCTTCATTTCTCCCTTTGTGCAATGGGTAAAAGAGTTATAGAACTTCTACCCATAATTCCCCATGTCATTTTAACAAATGAAACTCAGGTCATCACCTTTATTAGATCAATTGGGATTCTTCAGAAGAGGTGGTAGAATGTGGTCGAAAGTCAGGAGGGGAAATATATTTTTGTTCAAAGTTTCCTTACCTGACATCAATACAAAATATATATTTCTTTATATTTAGTAGATACCTTAGCAGAATAATAGTGCATTAATATAACTAGGAATTGTGTGTGTGTGTGTGTGTAAGTGCATAATACATATGAGAGATAGGATGTAATATATACTTTTTAGGCATGTAAAAATACAAATTTCATTCCATTGCATGGGATTATTTGTTGAAATTCAGGGAACTTGTTAAATATCAATGTTTATACATTTTTAAGAGAGTTAGAATAATGTCTTTTCGGTAATTTTCTGCTCCATGAAATGTTTTTTTTTCTTTTTTCACTTTTGATAAATTCTTACAATTCTGCCATGTATTCTTACAAAGTTCAGGTCTCCCAATCTTTGTAAATGTAGGGTTTTTCTCTATTTCCCATAGAGAAATTGAATAGACGAGAAAGTAAGGAAGAGGTCTTTATGAGAGATGTTGTTAGGCAGCTGTACACAATTATTAATTCAAATGAGGGAGAAACTCTGTAATCATTTTAATGTTGTGTATTTATCAAAATGTAGAACATCTATATTGTATATATCAACAAAATATTGTGATACATTTTTAAATATGGTATTTATATATATATTTAGATAAAAACAAATCTGTCCAAAGATGACATTTTATTTTTTTAATCTTATGATCATTATTTGTTTCCTAGACTGTTTTAATCTATATTTAGTTTTGAAAATGTTTCTGATGTTAAATATTTTTATGTTCTTGAGTATAAATAATATTTTTGTGGCGATTGTTGCTTTTTAATAAATTTTCTTTCTCCTGCCCAACATTCAGGATACAGAAACTTAGTATATACACTGGCCATGAGTTTACTGTGACATATCTCTGTTAAATGAACTATTTATCCACTTATTCACCAGTACTTAAACCTGCAATTTAAAGGTAGCCCAGAGGTATACTGATTTATAGAGCAGCATTCTATAGGACTGAAGGATAGGTAGATTGTTATAAGTGTATGATGGATACTGGCTTCCTATATATATTGTAGATAATGATCAAGCTGCAAATTGTGTTTAAAAAGTGAGGGATAAAGTTGCATTTCTGGAAGAATCAAATGTGGATTTTGCATTCACATTTTATTAATGTTTTAAAGCTATACTTTATGTGGATAAATGTAGTACAATTTTACTTGTGTGTTTTTGAATAATAAGATTGTTTAAATAATCCTTTAACCAAACTTTTTATGCTTATTTGGAGAATATAAAATGTACTAAATATTCAGAGTTTTCTGAAGCCAGCATCACAGTTGCTTTATGCATTCAGTGTTTTAAAATAAAATTGGCTTGTAATTTTCTTCATGAATTATATTCATAATAAAATTAAGGTTTAATCAGTTGGCTCACATTATTATTTTGTGTATTTTTGGGGCATCCAGAGTAACTGTTTGATTGAACTTCCATTAAGTAATGCAGTTTATTATATGTAATCAATGCTGGGAATGAGCTAGCATCCTGTCTTTTTTAGGAGGAGGATTCTTAGGAGTGAGCATGGTAGAACGGGGAATTGTTGATATCTGTGGAAGGTATTTAGTACATACTTGATATTTTGTCTCATGTATTCTATGTTATATTTAATTTTTTTATTTAGTTGGGGACAAAGGACAGTCTGATTACTATGTTTTTTGAGGAGGAAAAGTATATAGGATTTGAATGTACAAAAAGCAGAAAAAGACAGATAAATTACAAAGATATTCATGACATTCTACACTCAGAAAAGAAGAAACCTCTAAAGAGAGGTTTTTCTTTCTGTTTATAGTTCAAATATATTTTCACTATGTTTTCCTTTGAATCAGGGATATTGGTGGGAAATCACAGTATTTAATTCTGAATAACATTTTACATTCCCTTCATTACAAAGTTAAATAATATATCTTTAGGCCTAACATGCCTAAAAGCTTAATGGAAATTTGAATGTTATATATGAAAGTGTATTTTTAATCCTAAACTATCATGCCCATGTGCCTTTAATAGTTTTATTCACAATATTTAACATATATTTCTTGGCCAATCTTTTAAGCTCCCATTATTTATGTGGTTAAATGTAGAGAAAAACCTCTGTACAAGCTACTATATTTTCAGGTATATTCTGTTTTTGTTGTTTTTATGCTTTTATTATTGTTATTCATCATCCTTGGATTGTGTTACATAAGATGGACAGACATATAAGTCTTATATTGTTATGTTCATATACAATTATGAACATTCTGCTTACAACTGTATATGCCCTACGTTTCTTGGCAAACTAACTAATAAGTATAACAATATGCTTGAAAAAGTGCACAAAATCTATTGAAACTGTAGGAATTGAAAATATGAATGTTAGCTTTAGATTTCTGAGATCTACACTAATATGACTAGCATACTCTGACGAAGCAAAATAATAATAATTCCGAGTAAGCAAAGTTATGTAAATCTGTATGTAACGTTTTGGGTGAAGAATTTGGATTGCCTTGCAGCGGATTATTTTATTCCTTATTAGTGTAGGGTTAAGAGAAAATACAGCTCTACTTAGCATGAACAAGTGGTGTTAACATCTTAGTACTCAGAAATCTTTTTTTCTGTCTTATGGATCACAAAAATAGAACACGAATAAAAAGACCTCATTCAAAATAATGTAATTAAAACATGTAAATATTGAAATAACTTGTTTATTTTTTCATTATTCAGAACAATAAAATGTGGAGTATTAAACAATGTCTGTGTAAAAGTGTCTCTTGGGACATTTGCAAGTCACAGAATCTGTCTGATACAGCTGTGTGTGGGCTTCTGAAAGGAAGTGGCTTATATCAGAAGCAGTGAGAAACATTTTTTAAAAAATTAAATTCAGTTAATATACACCTACACTGGAAAAAATGACACTCCAAGATCT
This sequence comes from Hydrophis major, assembly GCA_033807585.1. NCBI lineage: Eukaryota > Metazoa > Chordata > Lepidosauria > Squamata > Elapidae > Hydrophis > Hydrophis major. The sequence goes on along the minus strand of CM066328.1, from coordinate 320,879,814 downwards.
GTTCCCTAAGATGTTGGTTTGCAGTGTTAAAGCCAGCATATGGTGTTTTGGAAGAATATTGCTTAGAAAAGTGATAGTGGATTTCTTTGATATATATATCAACCAATAATTTACATTAAAAAAAAACAGTAGGTTCAAGGTAAGATAATTTAACTGAAACAAAATTTATTTTTTGATGGTTATTCCATCTAAGGCTTGTTTTAGTATTTAGAAGTCCCATTGCAGAAAAATATCTATCTGATAAGGGAATTCACGAACACATATAATAACAATCTTGTGAGTTATAACTCACATTTGTATAATAAGGTTAGCTAGAAAACTTAATTTTATAAGGTTTTATATCCATCCTAGATTATTACCTTTTCACTCCAGGCAAGCATTGATAGCTTTCTATATTTCTTTTAATAGCTGGAAGCAGCTTTGCAATTTGTCATATGTAACTTTAAAAAAAAAAAAACCAAAATATTCGGAATATTTACTAATGTAGGTGTTTACTTACTGAAGTTTATATGCTGCTCCAAGCCGAGTCTAAGCAGTTTATATTTCCTTGTTAAAGATTAAAAATGTAAAAGCATATAACAAAAGAACAATGATCAGAAACAAATAAAATCCCAAGGAATACTATGATAATCAAATATCAATAAACAAACGCAGCCATGATGAAGGTTCCAACTCATATTAGTTTGTTTCCCTTCCTTCTTTTTAAAAGCCAAGCTTTTATGGCTTTCCTAAAACAACTGTGTTGAGGTTAGTGTGAAGTTTAGAGGTAAATTGTTCTAAAGAGGAGGTCTGCAAAAAGAAAAAAACAAACCCTCAACTCCTTGGTCTATGTGGATGCCAGTCTCTTAGAGAATGGATTTGGAGCAGTTATTGAACATACAAACATCACTAGGGACAGGTGTTCTGAAGATGCCTAGGTCCTGAGCCATTAAGAGCTTTATGAACAATAACTAGTACCTTGAATTGCACACAGATGCTGATTGACAAAATACGCAATGTTCAAAGCAGGATATTAAATGGAAAGATTTTGGAACTCCATCACTTTAGCCTCTTAATTCAGTATAGTTGAAGATTCTGGATGATCTTCAAAGATATACCTTCTTCAAAGATATACCAGTTAGAATGAATTATAATGAATCCTCACAGCTACACAATCTTAAAATCATAGAATACTAGATTGAAAGAGACCTTGAAGGTCTTCTAGTGTCCAACCTCCTACCCAAGGCAGAAGTCCTTATAATATCTAGGACAAATGTTTTCTTATCTTTTCTTAAAACCCTCAAGCAATGGAGCACCCATAATTTCAAGAGGCAGGTTGTTCCACTGTTTAATAGTTCTCACTGACAGGAATATTTCCTCCATGTTTCCAAGTTAAATCTTCTTCTGATGAGTTTCTTGTCCTACCCCCAGGTGCTATGGAGAATAAATCAACACACTCTTCCCTGTGGCAACCCTTTAAGTAGTAGAAGACCACTATTATGTCTCCTTTCAGTCTTTTCTTTCTTAAGGCAAACATATCTACAGGTAGTCCTCAACTTAGAACTACAATTGAGCCCAAAATTTCTGTTGCTAAGTGAGACATTTGTTAAAGTGAATTTTTCTCCATTTACAACCTTTCTTGCCACAGTTAAGTGAATCGCTGCAGTTGTTAAGTTATTAACACAGTTGTTAAGTGAATCTTGCTTTCCCATTGACTTTGTTCATCAAAAAGTTGCAAAATATTGCTATTACCCCTCTGTTCATGTAGCCCAGGACCACATTGGGTTTTTTTAGTAGTGCAGCAGACTGCTGACTCATACTTGAATGATGGTCCACCAGGACATCTAGATTCCTCTCAGAGCACTGCTGTTGGGCTCTGTAGTGCTTATCCTGTATCTGGTTTTCCTGCCTAAATGCAGGACGCTATTTTTCTTGACGCTAAACTGCATCCTGTTGGATAGAACACAATACTCAAGTATGTCAAGATTCTTCTGAATCTTGAGCCTATCTTCTGAAGTGCTAGGAATTCATCCCAGTTTTGTGTCATCCACAATTTTTATGAGTTCCCCTTCTATCACCTCATCCAGGTCATTTATGAAGATAATGAATAGACTTGGCCCAAGACAGAACCTTAAATAAGTCCACTGCATACTTTCTTCCTTATAGATGCAATTCCATTAACTACCACCCACTGAGTTCAGTTGGTCAGCCAACTGCAAATCCATCTTAGTAGAGGTACTGTTTATCCTCCATTGTTCTATTTTTCCCAGAAGTAGGCTGTGGTTTACTTTATTAAATGCTTTACTGCCATCTAAATATACTATATTCATTTTCTTGGTCCATTAAAGTCACTTTAGTAAAGAAGGCAATAATATTTGTTTGGCATGAGCTGTTCTTAATGAACACATGCCTGCTTCTACTAATCACCTAGTTCGTTTCGATATGTTGCTTGATTGTCTTTTCCAGGATTTTTTGGGGTAATATGATTATCCTTGATTGAATTATGGTGAATCCTTGTATAATATGGTTACTCCCTCCCAACATTCCTATAACCTTCACTCCCATTTCATTCCTGTTAGTATCAAGTCCAGTATAGCTGACCATCTATTTCCCTCTTCCACCTGTCAGGAACCTCAGCTCTTTAAGCAAGACCTGTGAATCCAAAAGCATTTCAAGTTTATGAACCACTTCTACATGAAAAGTGTAGTCCCATTCATAACAAAGATGGAATATCCCTGTAATTAGGTTTCTGTACCAAAGCTACTCTGTTTTGCTGGAATTAAGTCTGTGCTTGTACTTTTCCATCTAGGCTTTTAACAGCCTCCAGGCACCAGGATAGGACGTCTCACAAATTGCTTGTTCATCCTGGGTCAAAATATATAGCTGGTTGTCTGCATATTCTGCTGGTGAATAAACTCCCCCAAAAGCAATATTGTTAAATAACAGGAGCAAAAGCAACGAAAGCTGATAGAACAAAGAACATGACTGCTCCCCCCTCTTATTGATTGGAATCTCCCCTTCAGGAAGGACAGGAACCATTGTCAAAGAAGGCTTGCCTCCCATACCTAGAGCTAAGAGGGTTGATGCAACTGTTTTTCTCCCCCACCCTCTGCCAAAAATTAGATTTATGTCAGTGTTCACAATTTCGGATTTAGAGTTCAAGTGTTGGAATATGGAATAAGTTATTCAGTATTTTTAAATGTTCTATTAACTTGGCACTATTACTGGCATTATGACATACAAATACAAATCAAACCAGCATGCCTTTGTACATGAAATCATGAATCAAAACTAGCTTTCCCAAACTGGTATTGTGCCCTTAACATTAGTACTGCATGCTGCATGTAGCATGGCTAAAACTAAGTGTTATATGAATGTTTTAACCTGAAAAACCTGAAAGCAAAAAAGATCAACATCTATGGCACAATTGATAATGTTCATAGTACATGGAAAATTAGAAGTAGAGCATGAATTAATTTATCACATGAAATCAAAGAAGAACATAGAGCATTTGCAAAGCTAAGTGAAGGGAAAATTATAATAAATCTGAAAGATAGTGGTTTGATCTACAGTGAAATTATGCTTGGAAATGAATGTTTATGTTCAATTATGATGAGAGAGATAAGGTATGAATAAATTGGTATCATCTATATTGCTGAATAGTTAATAGGCATAGACTGGTCATCGTTGCGGTTGTGCTCCATTGAAGAGTGAATTTAAAACATGCACGGGGGGAATGAATAATGTCCTGAATGACAGCAATCAGTGACAATTTGATTTAGTCAATTTATTAATATATTAACTCTAGAGACACTTAGAATTTTAGGTGGCATGAATGGATGAACCAGACAATACAGAAAGTGTACAGAAGTGAGTACAGAAAAAAGCTTTGAGCCAAGAATAAATGAGACAGCTGAGTCTTAGTAATTTTTCTGAAAAAATGCCATAAAAGTGGGCAGGCTTTAAAGTTTTTCTTTATTATTATAGTGCAACAAAAGAACAAAACATACAAAGTAAAATAATAAAAAACTATAATAGCCACATAAATGCACCAAACACTTAATATATCATTAAAAATAATACAACTCAATTGAACAACAAATTAAAACTCCAGATATAATCATATTATCTTGTTCTTCCATTGCATCAATAGACTCAGATTGAGTAACTTAAAAAGAAAAATGATAACATGCTTTGCAATGAAACTAAAGTGAGTGAATGATGGAAGAACTATTTCAAAGATTTATATGTTTATGACAGCAAAGATAAATTTAGCATAAAATTGAGAAAGAGATCAGTTATCGAAGATAATAACAATTTAAACTTGGAGAATATTCAGTACTTAATGGCATACATTCACAAAAATAACTGAGCAAGAATGGCTTCTTTACATGTTACACAACAAGGCAAATTTAAATATCTAGAGTTTAAAATTTAAATGACCTTTAAGTGCAAAAGAAACAAAGGAGTTGAAATCAAACATTTTTGTTGTTGTTTATAATAACCACAGGGGGCATACTACTTTTGAAATCTTGCCAAAAACATCTTCAGGGTTTTAAATAGGTAGTCTTCAAATAGTTCTCGTCAATGGCTGGTTGCTTACTGGATGCTTGAGGTTATGATAGACTTCCCCAGAACTACTTATTGTTAAGCCTGTGTTCCCCAACCAGTGTTTAGGAGACAAGCTAAACAGAATGTGCAGCGTTAGTCAGATAGGCGTACAGATAAATGTGTGAGATAAGTTTGTATGTTAGTTAACATATTCAATTAGCAAAATCCGTGTAGAATATCCAATGTCAGTTCACTTACAATAAATCAGTCCTCTCACCGTTGATAAATCAACAGTCCTTTCTCTCTCCCCTTCCAGTAGGAAAAAACGCAGTCTTCAATCCATGCAGTAATTAGGGATCATAAAGCCAGAGAGAGCAAGCTGCTGTGCCTTGTTTCTTTTATGGTGCTTTTACAACCACTCCCTTAATTACATTCTTACAGTTAAAGTTACAGACACTTTAACTAACAAATCATGATAACATATTTATTATTTTACCTAAACCAGTTAGGGTAAACAATGTTATCCCTAACATTCTCCCCTTTTAGGTAATAATAATACTATAACTATTTATATCTTTAAATCATATTTGTTACAACTCTCTTTAAACTTAATTACTCCTTGAGCTTTTGTAAATTGGTCTGCAATGTTTTTTTCTGTCATGCAGTATTCCAATTTAATTAGCCCATTCTTTACAGATTCTCTAACATTTAAGTATCTTAAATCAGTATGCTTTGATCTAGTTTTTACAGCAATATTAGTAGCTAACTTTATGGCTGCTTGATTGTCCTCGTACACAATAATGGAATCTTTAACAGTTATACCCATGTCTAATAATAACTGTTTGTACAAAATTAAGTCAGTGCATAGTAATGACAGACATGAAAATTCCGCTTCCATCGTGGACAAGCTGATATGCGGTTGTCTGATTGACCTCCACCCTATTAGTGTCTTACCAAATTATATAGCCATCCCAGATGTTGATTTTCTAGTGTTTATGTCAATTGCAAAACTTGCATCTGCATAGGCACTAAGACTCAAATCACCCTTTGGTTCTATATAAAATGCATGCTTCATTGTTCCTTTAAGATATCTTAAAATTCTTTTTAATGATTGCCAATGACATTGATGTGGATCTGAATTAAAACGTGCCAGCTGATTTACACAATAAGCTATATCTGGCCTAGACCAATTGCTTATATATGATAAGCTACCAATCAAAGATTGATATATAGACTTATCAAATTTGGGACTTTGATCATCAGTTTGGCAAACTTCCTAACTCATTGGAGTTGTTGCCGGTTTACAAAGTTCCATTTTATACGTTTTAATTAATTGGCAAATTTTATCTTCTTGAGATATCTTAAATCCATTTTTTGTTTTGTTATAATTGTCAATCCTAGATACTTTTTAATTTCACCTAAATGCTTTAATTTTATCTTTTTAGCTAATAATGATATAATCTCATTAGCTTCATTCTTAGTCTTAGTTATCAAAACAATATCATCTGTAAATAATAACAATAATGACATCGTTTCATTATTTTCTCTTTTAAACACACATGGATCTGCTAAACCAGATTTAAAACCTATATTGTTTAATTCTTTCACAATATATTAGTTCCACTCAAAACCAGATTGTTTCAACCCGTAAAGACTCTTTTTGAGTTTCCAACAATCATTACTATTTACTTTATTGTCTTTTATAATAACTGGCTTTTTCAAATATATAGTGTGCTGCAATAATGCATGCAAATAAGCAGTTTCTACATCTAAATGGTTGATGACATAGTTTTTCTTAGCTGCCCACACTAAAGCTGCTCTCAAAGATGTTTCTTTAAGACTTGGTGCGAAAACTTCATCATAATCAGATGCAGTTTGATTAAATCCTTGAGCTACCAACCTAGCTTTATGGGAAACAGTCCCATCGTTTCCAGTTTTTACTTTAAATATCCATTTGCACCCAATGGATTTTTCTCCTGGAGGTAATTTAGCATCTTCATATACTTTCATTACCTTTAATGAATTTAGTTCTTTTTCCATTGCCTTTTGCCAATTCTCCTGATCCTTAGCAGGATACATCCTGAGTTCATCTACACTAGTTGGAACTTTAGTTACTTGGCAAACTATACTTGCTTGATACCTATCAGATGGTCTAGTTACACGTGCAGTACGTCTAGGTATTACGGGACTTACAGGTGGACTTTCATTTATTAACTGTTCTTGATTATCTAACTCTTCCTGATCAATTGTTTCCTCTTGTTCTGGTCATATTTGCTCTTCGTGGACTTCTTCTTTAATTGGACTCTTCTTATAACTAGTCTGATCTTTTTGCCTTTTGTAGGGTTCAATAATTACTTCATTATTTAAATCTTGCTCTAATCTATTCCATCCTACATGTTCTAGGAATTTAGCACTAGCACTGGTGTAAACTCTAGATGTACCTGGTTCCCAGAATCTATAAGATCTGTGATTAGATTCATATCCTACAAAAAATAATCTTTTAGCTCTATGCTGTCTTTTGTGTCTGAGTTGTGAAGGGATATGCACCCATGCTGGTGCTCCAAATGTGTGCATGTAACTTAAATCAGGTTTTGTACCATGCCACAGTGTGCATGGTAATTCACCTGTTGTTGAATTAACAACATTATTTAATATATGATTACCACACATTATTGCTTCTCCCCATAAATTGTCAGGTAATCCTGAAACAGACAACATAGTACGTGCCATTGATTGTAATGTTTGGCCTTGTCTCTCTATAAAGGCATTATGTTGTGGCCTATATGGTGCAGACTTTTTATGTTGAATACCTAACATTCTAAGTCTATTCTGGAATTTATTATTTGTAAATTCTGCACCATTATCTGTTATAAGAGTTACTAATTCCTTTTTAGTTTTTCTTTCTGCAAATTTAATCCAATTGAATAGATTTAGATACGTTTCAGTTTTGCTCTTCATTAAATAGCAAAACCCATATCTAGAATAGTGGTCCATTATACTTAATATGTATCGAGCTCCTCCTACCCTTGGTTTTTTCGGACCTATTAAATCGGCAAATATTACTTCTAAAGTCTCTTTGGTAGTAAATCCATCAACTCTATTTGCCGGTATGACCTTGCTTTTGCTTTGATTACAAGCAAAACATTGCAAATACTTATTACAAACTTATTCCTTTGGATAATTGAACAGTTCTCTTAAGCATTTTAAAATTTAAATGCCCTAGCCGTCGGTGTAACAAGTGAATACATTCATCATGAGGTTTCTTATTATCATAAACCGTGTTAGCCACCTCTAAACCATTATCATTTAACACATATAATTCACCTCATAAAATGCAGTAATTTTCTTATCTTCTTTTTCAATTATGCAGTTATCTCCTTTAAATGTAACTACATATCCTAGTTTAACCAAAATTCTAACTGAAATTAAATTAAACTTAAGTTGTGGTACATATAACATTCTTACATTCTCTTTTATGAAAGAACAATATGCTATACCTTGACCTTTAGCTTTCAGTTTCCAGCCATTGGCTAACGATATCTGCTGTGTACTCTTGGACATTTTAATAAAATTTCTGTTATCATTTGTTATACAGTGGGATGCTCCACTGTCAACCACCCATAAATTATTTTTTACAGCTCCGTTAGTATACATGGCTAACTCTAAATTTTTATTTATCTTTTGATAACTTTTAGTATTCTGGCCAGCGTTCTGGCGCTTTGCTTTTTTACAAAATCTTGCCAAATGTCCTCTTCCTCCACAATTAAAACACTTTTTAATTGCGTATGCAGTAGGAGATTCAATATCTTCTTTCTGAGGTTGCTCCCCCCTTAACTGATCTCTTTCAAGTCTTCTTCTTGCCTCTTCAATCAATCTGCCAGTTATATCAGTTAAAGTTAAACTTTCCTCAGGCAAAATTTCAAGGGAAGTGACGTAGTTATCATAACTTTCATCTGGTGAAGATAGAATTATGTAGACTTGGTGTAGTTCAGTGAAAATAAGTTCTTTCTCGTGCAGTTCTTGAAAAATGCTTTTTATAGTTTTCAAATGACTAAGCATATCACCATTCGTTTGGAGATGCGTCCTGAAAAGTTTCCGTGTTAGATTTATGTGAGCACCAACCTTATCTCGGACATAAATCCTCTTCAGCTTCTGCCAACACCCAACAGCTGTTTGCTCTCCGCAGATATGAACAAGTTGCTGGTCAGATAGTGTTAGTCCTATTATGCAAAGAGCTTGTTCATTCTTCTGTTTAAAGTCTTCTATCTTTTGTCTATCTTCCTCAATCTCTGAATACCATTCCTATACGTTTGGTGGATTTTCAATTATGTTCCACAGACCTTCTCTTCGTAGAAGTAGACTACATTTCATAGACCATGATACATAGTTTGTTCCATCCAGCTTGGATATAAGGGACAAACTTTGTAGATTGACTTGTGCCATGTTTTCTTATATGGATATAAAACTATAATTTATAAAACACAGCTGTCTGTTTACTGTAATGTGTAACAACACAAACTCTCACTTTTTACATAAATCTGTTTTATCCTAGTTAAACTGACTTTGCAGCCTCTGGTTCCATAACCAGTGTTAAGCCTGGGCCCATAACCAGTGTTAAGCCTGTGTTCCCCAACCAGCGTTTAGGAGACAAGCTAAACAGAATGTGCAGCGTTAGTCAGATAGGCATACAGATAAATGTGTGAAATAAGTTTGTATGTTAGTTAACATACAGTAAAAATAACAGATACGCTTGTGTTATCAAAAATATAGTTTATTCCACTTAGAATTTTATAGCATAGTCAAAATAACAGTCCATTAGTCATGTATCATTTTAGTCAGTCCATTCAAGGATATTCAATAAGCAAAATCCGTGTAGAATATCCTATGTCAGTTCACTTACAATAAATCAGTCCTCTCACCGTTGATAAATCAACAGTCCTTTCTCTCTCCCTTTCCAGGAGGGGAAAAACGCAGTCTTCAATCCATGCAGTAATTAGGGATCATAAAGCCAGAGAGAGCAAGCTGCTGTGCCTTGTTTCTTTTATGGTGCTTTTACAACCACTCCCTTAATTACATTCTTACAGTTAAAGTTACAGACACTTTAACTAACAAACCATGATAACATATTTATTATTTTACCTAAACCAGTTAGGGTAAACAATGTTATCCCTAACACTTATGACCCAATTTTGAAGTTATGATGCTGGCACCACCATACCCAGGCAGTCACCTGTGTTTTAGGCGCTTGGCAACTGGCTACAATATACAGTCATTTGCATTACCCCAGTGTCATGTGACTGCAATTTTTGGCATGTTTTGCCAGTTTTTGACATCTGCTTCTTGTTTTTGGGAAAAAAAATGCCCATTTGGTGAAAATGGACATGCTTAACGACAGTGTTTATTTAATTTATTAATATTAATAACATGTGAAAAGAAAAGGAAATTATTTTGAATCATATTGTTAAAAATAATATGAGAGCAAAGGCATACAGTGTAACTGGAGAAAAATTGGATGATTTTTATTTATGGAGTAGCTTTGTAACTTGTTTAACATCTGTGTGAGAACAGTATTAGTGCCCAACAATTGGAAGATGCTGTTAAATAGAGGAAAATGTAACCAAGTTGATTGTAAAACCCATGTAGAAATTAGTTTTTTAAGTGTATTTGGATTTTTTTTTTCAATTTCTGTGAAAGTGTATGAGTGTGGCACTAATGAGCAAAATTTGAGAAGTACAATGCTGTTACATGCTAGAAACTAGTCTGTAGGCCAGTTAGAAATTCATTGAGAAATGTATGAATGTATGAAAAGTTGATGTCTTTCATTTGAATTAGGAAAATATGTAAGAAAATGAAAAAGTTTGTATTTTTGAACATTTTAAACGTTGAATTGAATGTTTTGCAATACATGGACTTGAAGATTGATTGTTGAGCATGCTGAATGGATGGATGTCCAGTCAATGGAAACAACTAGAATAACAAATGAAACACCTAATAACAAATGAAACAACGATGGTAGATGTTTCTTTGGCTGTTATATATATTCATGCAAACATATAATAAACAACTGTATGACATTAGAAATATGTTCGTTTGAGATGTGAATTCATTTGTATGCAAGTGTTGCTCTGTTGGCTGAGATTTTAAGTCATTTGCAGCAAATATTAGTTTATATGATGTTACAATTAGATCTGATAATGCTTTAAAAGATCAAGGTAACCCTGGTTGAAAAAGAAAGTGAGTGAATATTATTATACCTGCATTGCAAAAATCTAGAAAAGATACATGAGTTTGCTAGAATATTTTCTAAAGATGTGAACTTGGAGTAAGAAATTTTTGGATTAATAAATGTTGCTAAATGGTTGGATGGTAGTATGTTGTCATTTGCAAAGAGTGTGTTTTTGAGAGAAGCAAAAATCACTTAGATCATGCTACTACCCCACTTTGTTTTATGAAGTGACAGATGAGTATGTTAGGAAAAATCAAAATGAATGCAGTGGAAATGAATTATTTTAATAATTTGTGCAGTAAAGCAACAGATAGAGCCAGAAATAAATAATGCATGAATATGGCTTGAATTAATGAAATTAGTGTCAATATAATAAAAACATGTTGGAATGATTTGATTGTAGAAAATGAATACATTTGTGACTACAAAATGAATATTACAGAATGAATAGGCTGAAAGGAGAAGATGAAGACATTTGTGGCTGGATGGAATTTTTTGAGATTCTCAAAAATAGGACTACCAAATCTGGGGTGCAAAAATCCAGACAACTGATAAATGGCAATCAAGAATTAGTGTCTACTTGATCTCTTTTCTGTCGCTTAATGGTAATTGTAATTTTGACAACCAAGTCTAATAGTCCTGCTTGTATGGTTGTATTGGAAGCAAGGACAGAAATGATATACTAAAGAAAGTGATATATTGAATAATACTTATTTAAATTACACTTAGTTAGATTTCCTTTTCTTTCATAATTAAAGATGGAAAACTTTTAATTGCTGGATTACTACAACTTATGTTTTTCTGTACATGTTACATAATGTTGATTAGTCTAAAGCAATGGTCTTCAAACTTGGCAAGTTTAAGACTTGTGGACTTCAACTACCAGAATTCCTGAGCTAACATGACTGGAGGAGGAATTCTGGGAGTTGAAGTCCACAAGTCTCAAAGCTGTCAAGTTTGAAGACCTCTGGTCATAAGTACTTCTGAGATATGTATATGTGTTTGTATGTGTTTATTGATCTTGATAAAAGTTATCACTTGTATTATGTTTGGTATAAGAAAGGTTTATGAAGTTTCATATCCATAGTATATTTGCCAAAATGGAAATATTACCTTCTAGGTTATAGTACTACTGAAAGTATTTTCTTATTGAACATTTCAAACAATTTCTTCAATCCCAACTACAGTAATGCATGCCCCCCAATGGTTGGTCTTTTATTAAATAATTATTTTGTTATTTTATATTTCAGTAGGTGCAATTGATCATCTGTTTGTATACCTCTAAGATGTGTGTATTCTGAGTAAATTTTATTTTAAACCGATTTGTCTAAACCATTTAACTACAGTATTCATTTCTATGTATTGACAAGTCATGCGCAGTGTAATAGTATAAGATAAGTAGTATTTATTTATTAAAGCTTACTATCAAATACCTAAAGGCTAGTTTTACAAAGTACTAAATAATATACAGTTGTTATGTTAGAACTTTACAATTTACTTGTAAGATAATGAAACTTAAAACAATAGCACCATCCTCTGGTATCATAATATTAGATTTAGTGCTGGATAATATGTCATTTCTGGAAACATGAATAAATTGTAGTAAAAGTATCTGTTCGTTATATCTTATACTTTCAGTTTTACACACTCATAATGAACCAGATGTTCAACAGAAATTCTACTGAAGAACATCAACGTGGACAATATAAGCTGTCAGTTTAGGTGTTTACTTGTTAGAGAAATATTAGATCCACCCAGTATTTAGTACCAGTATTTATTATAAAATGTATTTATGGTCACAAACCTGTACATATTATTCCAGAATATTTTCTGTAATTGCTAAAGGAACATTACAGTCATTTAGCAAAATTTGGTGTGTAAGAAGACTTCATAGATACTTGAGGTTATTTTTGGGAGGAGAGCTCTATGTACTATGGAAGTGTACAGAACAAATATACTTGGTGCACAAATAATTGCTTTTAAAAATACTTAAATTAATAAAATTTGTTTAAAAAAATACTTAAATTAACTTGAACAGAACCCATTTTACATAGTACAAAGCTTTAATTCTTCTTAAGACATTTTGTAAATTCCTGTAATGCTTTCTTTTCCCTAGGAATCTTCATATTAATCAACAGGTGATAAATATTTAGCTATTTACTTTCTTGTCCATTTTAATTTGATTTTTGATTTATTACTTAATTTGATTAGTAAAAGTATACATTTAAGAAAAAGAAAAATCTCATAAACTAGATCAGAAAACCCTTGATTTTAGCTATATGCACTAGCAATAGCACAGACTTATATACTGCTTTACAGTGCTTTACAGCCCTCTCTAAGCAGTTTAGAGAGTCAGCATTTTGCCCCCAACAATCTGGGTCTTCATTTTACCCACCTTGGAAGAATGGAAGGCTTGAGCCTGGTTGGATTTGAACTGCCAAATTGTAGTCAGCTGGCAGTCAGCAGAAGTAGCCTGCAGTACTGCACTCTAACCTCTGCGTTACAGTGGCTCAGGCAACAATAAAGCTTGTGAAAGATTCCACAAGACTGGAGGAAAGCATGTTCCTTTCTTCAAAAAAGGAAGTAGGACCCAGAAAATTACAGAATATTATCTTATTTACTGAGCAAATTTCTGAACACATTATTGAACTGAATTATTTGTGTGGATACTTGGATAAAATGCATCAACTAACAAAAACCGTCATAGTTTTCCACAAACAAGTTGTGCCACACTAACTTTATCTCCTTTTTGACAGAGAGAGACAAGTAATGATGGAATTCCATAGAATTCCATGCAGGACCCTGTGCTCTTCAACATTTTATTAATTAATAAAAGGGTTGAGGGGATGATTCTGAATTTGACAGTTGATGCACAAGTAAGATAAGTGGCTGATCTTTTAGAAGAGAAGAAAAATATTCAGAAAGATTTAAACAGATCTAAAAAAAGTGGTCTTAAGCAGAATAAAAATTAACGGAGAAATGTAGGCTTCTAGATTTAGGTACAAAAAATTTAAGTCATAGGTATTGGGCAGGAAAGAAATAATTTGGCAGTACTATATATGAAAATGATTTGAATACTCTTGTTGAACAAAAGTTAAATATGAACCATTTCATATTACGCAATTGTTAAAAAGGCAGTGCTACTTTGGGATGTATTAAAAGGAGCATAGTGGTCACAAGGAATATTTCTCCCAGTTGGAATTATACTGTGTCCAGATTTGGGCACCACATTGATAAACTGACATTAGTTCAGGGAAGGCTGTTAATATGGTGAGAGGACTGGAAATATGAGGGTTGATGAAAGAAACTTGTTAATTCTGTAGAAGAGAAGATGGAGGTGGGGATGGAGATATGATACCAATCTTTAGATATCTAAGAGTTATTACATAGGAGATGAGGTACTAATTCTCTGTTGTGCTGCTGTACATGACAAAGTCCAATGCTTGAAACTGCTGGGAAATAGATGCTGCTGTATGATGAATTTCCTGATGGTAAGAGCAATTAACCAGTAGAGTAATTTGCCTCAAGTAGTGGTATTTTTCACTGCATTGGAGATCTTCAAACAAGATGTTAAATAGACCTCTATCCAAAATACTTTTAACAGTGGTTTATATTTGATCAGACTAGTTCTCCCTCGATGATTCTATGAACATGCCATTTTAGGTCATTCCTGTTCCTCTTTTTTTCTTGTGAGCAGGACAGTGTTGTCTCTTCTAACTATGTTTTGTAGTAAGTGCTTTTTCATATCTTTTAAGGAGTGTTTTATTTCCAGTTAGTACATTTACTGACAAAATGGAAACATTTAAAGTAATTATTTCTAGAATAATTTGTATTCTTGGGCGTACTCCATGGAATATTTCCTGTTAAGATGCTTTTCTTGACGTTTATGCTAAACTGGAACATCAATTCTATTTTAAATCATTTAAAAATATTTTTAATTCTTGCTATTTAGAGCCCATATAAAATATAAATATGTCCTCTTATCTGTTATCAATCCCAGAGGATTTTTAGTCTTTTTAGCCATTAATTGCTGCCAGGTGAGTGCTTGGATACTTACTATAGAGTTGTAAATGTTTAGGGCTCTGAACAGCTCATTTTAAATGAACAATATAGAACACTATATGAGCTTCGTAAAGAAACAGTAATTGAAAGCAAATAGGGCTTTTACTTGGAAACCCCCTTTCTGTTTAGGAAATAACCTTTTTCTAAATAACTCACTGTTCTTGCTTGGAAAGTTATTTAGAAATGATTTGCAAAGAGCTGAACATTTTTGAGTGGTTAGTATAATGCTGACTGAGTCTTTTCATTGATTCTGAGCTCAGTTCACTGTCAGCAAACATAATTTAGAAGGGAGTAGAGGTAAATAGGTGGGAAGGATCCCTCTTGCTGATGCATCTTGTGCAATGCTAAATCTTTTGTAGTTCTGCAATATGGTATAATGTATATCAGCAGAAGTTAAATAGGAAAATGAAACAATGTGAATGAATGGATGATAATATTTTAAAAACATTTTTAGAATTAGAATCATAGGGCTGGGAGGGACCTTGGAGGTTTTCTAGTCCAACCCACTGCTCAAAATAGGAGTCCTTATACTATCCCAGAGATATAGTTGTCCAATCTTTTCTTGAAAACCTCCAGTGATGGAACACCCACAACTCATGGAGATGACTAATTACATTGACTAATTGTTATGACTATCAGGAAATTCCTCATTTCCATGCTGAATCAAGCTTCTCCTCATTGCTTCTTGTCCTGCCTTCAACTTCTATGGAGAATAAATTAACCCATTTTTCCCTTCAAGTATTGGAAGACAGCTATCATGTCACCCTAAAGCCTTCTCTGTGTTAAGCTGAACATACCTGGTTCCCTTAGCTATTCATGGTATGAATTAACCTGCAGACCCCTTATCATTTTTATTGCTCTCCTCTGCACTCTTTCTAGGACCTCAGCATCTTTTTTATATTTGGTGAACAGAACTGGACATGGTATTCCAAGTGTGGCCTTTCCAGTGCAGTATAGAGTGGTACATCACTTTCCATGATCTTGATTCTATCCCTCTGTCCATGCAGCCTAAGACTGTGTTGATTTTTTTGGCAGCTGTCACCCACTGCATACTTGAGTGATGGTCCAGCAGGACACTTAAATTCACAGACGCTATTGTTGAACCAGATACTCCCTGTAGTACTGTACCTGTGCATTTAGATTTTCCTGTGTGTATCCAGAACCCTACTTTTCTCACCCTGAACTGCATCCTGTTGCACAGAGCCTAATGCCAGAGTCTATCAAGATCCTTATGAATCTTGAGTCTATCTTCTAAAATGTTATCAGTCCCCCTGGCTTGGGTCATCTGCGAGAGTATCCCTTCAATCCTCTCATCTAGGTCATTTATAAAGATGTGGAAGAACACTGAGCCCAAGGCAGATCCTTGAAGTACCCCACTGCAAGCTTCCCTCCATGTAGATGTAATTGTAATGGCAAACACAAATTGACTTAAGGAGAGCCACATTCTGCCTAGAATAAATTTCACAAATTTATTAACTAAACATTTGTTTTGAACATTATTTCCAAAACCTCAGAATTTAGGGATTTGTTTTTTAAACTGGAAAAATATATAGGCTGAAATAATATGGAAATTGAACGGAACTGCATTCCCATTCTGAGCTAATCAGCATATTCCCTAGAATATATACTAGAAAATATACTTCAGTACATTCCCACTAGAAATCGCCCATTTCCAATTGACTTTAACGAGATGGTTCTTTCCCTTATAATAATGCCTATCATGGTATTTGCATTTCAAAAATTATAATCAAAACCAGAATAAAGGTCAACATGATGTAGTTTATTACAAAGGAAATAAACAGAGCCAAAAGTCTGCAAAAAAGCTAATTCAATATTAACATGATCTAAAACGATCTATTTTGGACAATATTGAAAAAGGGAGAAGCAAGATAATGCAATTATCTGAAATAAAATTTGGAATTGAGGATGAGAGATCCTTTGTAAGAATATTTCAAATTTTAATATACAATTTAACAAATTAAGTTAAAAATAAAAAAAATCGGGATTTTTCTTGGGGAAACTGGATATTTCATGGTATATTTTTTTAAAAAATGACAACATTTTTGAATTCCTGTTGATGGATCAGATCCTCCAAGCCAAATCTGTATAAGAACTGGTAGAAAGGGTTGTAGAATAAGGAGAGAAAGAGAAAAGTCATAGTGGAGACAGATTAGCATGATAATTTATTTCACCATTGCATACCAAATTTCATACAAGACCTGGGATTCTGCAGGTCTTTGCCAGAACTCAAATTAGAAAGCATCTACTCAGAAAGCATCCACTCTAATTTTTCATATTTTTCTTGTTCTAAATTTTTAAGAAGCTACTGTGTTTCTCATATAATAAGGCCAGGTCTTATTTTTTTTTTGAGCCCTGAAAAAATGGCTAGGCCGTCTTTTCGGGGGTGACTTAATTCTCCCCCACTTGCATCCTTGGGCGAGTGGTGGCAGCTTGGATGTTGACCTCGGCGTTGGTGGGGCACTTCATATCGGGGTCAACGCAGGCAGCACCATATCCGGGTGTGCAACAAAAGTACTTCCTAATGGCAAGCCCCCCCACCATTCTCCCCATTTTGCATGTTTTAAAATAGGCCTTAATTTGGGGGGAGGGGCTTAATTTCATTTCATGCCTATAAAACATGCTGGGACTTCCTATTGGGGGAGGCCGTATTGTTGGAGAAACAGGTATTTTGTATTATCTGCTGTCAACCTATTGTGCAGGCCAATCTAGATATATACTCAGTTTGCTCTATTGTTATGGTTTTATTTTTTTCTCATTCTGCTAGGAAAAGTGAGAGATTCTCAAGCTATCAGAACAGATTCTGACATTGGGCCAAAAGTTACCAAAATGACCATATCTGGAAAGAAGCAAGCTACTGGCTTTGAAGTCCCATGGTAAGCCCTTATTCCCCTCAAAATACATTTTTGTTAGCTCTTCTTTCCGAATAGTGAACCTCTATTGACTTTTGTTTTGTTCTGCTTTTTGATAAAGATTTACTATTATATGTGCCATTGCATATATATAAATAGCATGGCTTCTTGTTTCACTTGTTTAAGCTTACATAAAAGGCATTTTGCATTTGTGATTTTTTTAAGAAAAAAACTTACACTCTGCATATTGTAGGTAGAACCACAATGTAATTTTAAAATATCTTTCTGTAGATTGCCAGATTATTCTGAGGTCAATTCAGATTAAAGAGTTGTAAATTAAATTCTTGGCCAGATAATTTATGTGAAATGCAATCAATTCAGAAAAGAGAAGGAAGACATTTGGGTCATTCTTAAGATGCCCATGTTCTATACCGCATTGTATAACGTATGTTCTCTGTATGCCTTCCAACTGACCAGTATCTACTACATCTTATTTATTATGTTCTATTTTCTTGTAGAAATTATATTCCATCTACATGCAGTATGTTGTTTAAGAATTTGATAAATAACCTGTGCATTCTGAGTCTCTAGTGGTGGTGTGTTTACAAATGGAGAAAATGTGTATTGTTCTTGGCATGGGAGAAACATCTTGTGGCTTGAAGTTCAGCTGAACAGTTTCAGGCAAGGTTGTAGTGTAGTTGAAAAGAATCCTGGAACATTTTGGTTGTTCCAAATGTTAGTTAGTTAGTTTTCTCTGCTGGAAACTTGCTTTCTCTGTTGGTTCCCTACACCAGAATACAAGACTAAGTGAAGCTTAATTATTCTATAGGTATTTGAAATTCACATTCTTAAATCAGAATATATAACCAGACTAATTTAACACAGAAAATGTGTGCCACAGAGGTTCAAATTAAGAGATCCTGAATATGTGTTCTTGTTTCTTAAATTTAAAACCTGGATTAAGATATTTAAGATTTCATGATTAATGTAAGACAAAAGTAAAACAATTCCTAATGAGGCAGATTTTTAGCTTTTAAGCACAATATGAGATTTTTATATTTCTGTCCATAATCGGTATTCACAACAACTATAAGTGTGTGCTGCCTTATTATTATGATTCCACTATAGCACACATATTTTCCAAAGTGTCCCACCATATATACTGAAATGACATACGTTGTCATTTCAAGTTTGAAACAACAATACATTTTAGAATTGCCTCTTGCCCCATACCTTGGAATATAAGAAATATCTGGTTGAGCTGAATGAGGACTCCCTGTGAGCTGTCCCCAAAAGGCGTGTCCCTTTAGAAGCAGCTCTTTATAACTTGTTACAGCAACATAATTAATGCATGGCTTGTTGTTTATCTTTCCTAAGACTGCATCTCAAGGCAAGAAACTTAGTAGGGTAAATGGAGGAAGAGGGCTGTCAAATAATAATTTAGCATGGTTAGAATAATTTTGTATGCTATCTGAATGTTTTTTGTAGCGGCAAGAGGAAAACGCCCACATAATTCTGCATCTTATTTGAAGCTTAGTAAAGTAATAATTAATATACTTTTTCACCATAATCCCATATATAGAAGAGTCATTTTTTCTTCTATGTGAGATTGTAAATACATATATAGATAATTTTATTTTGATCTGTAGTCTTTTGAAATGTGCATTTTTACATTCATTCTCTGCTTTTTGTAGTGCAAATGTAGAAGAGAATGGACATAATACCTTTATGCCACAAAAAGGATTCTCTGCTGGAGATACCATTGCAAATATGGGAATAGCTGAGACATTACCTAAATCAACTTTAACCTCTCAGACCATTCAAGCATCAGAAGACTCATCAGTAGTACAAACTTCTATGAAAAAGTCTGGAAAATCCAAACAACAATTAGATATAAAAGCTGAGTTGGAGAAGAGACAAGGAGGAAAACATTTGCTTAACCTTGTAGTAATAGGTATATTTATTTTGGTGCAAAAATGAAAAATATGTATAGTTCCTCTTTTTAGTTACGTGCATAGAATGTCTTCTAAAATAAATTAATCAGTGATAATGTGGTGTTTCTTTTTAGGACATGTTGATGCAGGAAAAAGTACTTTAATGGGTCATTTGTTATATCTTCTGGGTAATGTGAACAAGCGAACAATGCACAAATACGAACAAGAGTCAAAGAAAGCTGGAAAAGCATCATTTGCTTATGCATGGGTTTTAGATGAAACAGGGGAAGAGAGAGAAAGGTGAGAAAAACTACCCTTTTACATGAAAATTGGCTGTGGTAACAGCAAAGTTGTTTTTGAGGTTTCTGTGTACCATGTACTCAGAACATATATATAATCATATATGATTAAACTATCTAATTCTGATATAAAGCTATGGTTTTTACAAGAAACCCACTACACATAATTTTAGAGTAGTATTTCTGCCTCCAGGAAATTTTATTTCACTGAGAGACCCCAGAGTAGATCCAAGTACAATTAGAAAATATATTATTATTCGGCTATTTGTACCAGATTACTTCTGGAAATATTTGAATCTCCATTGCAGAATTAGAAATGAATTGTATGAAGTGATAGATGGGTTAAAACTCCCTTGGGTGGTGGTAACTTGTTCATATAATGTAACATGTAGACTAAAATGGCACATCAATGCATATTTATTCATATCACAATTATAATTGTTTTTTTGATATAATATGCTCTTACCCCTAACCACGATCACTTATTGCATATATATATATATGGCATTCAGCTTTGTTCAGGTATTTTCCCACGTCATAGTAGTGGTGCTTTTAAAGTTGTAGCAACATTTCAGCAGAATCTCATCTGCCATCATCAGGCCTCTGTATAGTAAGTACATGTAAGTACCCGCAAAAACTTAAGAAAATATATATATATATATATATTATATATATCTGGCATTCAGCTTTGTTCGGGTATTTTCCCACGTGGTGCTTTTAAAGTTGTAGCAACGTTTCAGCAGAATCTCATCTGCCATCATCAGGCTTCTGTATGGTGTTTCTCTGTGAGTCAGACTCACAAGTCTGACTCACAGAGAAACACCATACAGAAGCCTGATGATGGCAGATGAGATTCTGCTGAAACGTTGCTACAACTTTAAAAGCACCACGTGGGAAAATACCCGAACAAAGCTGAATGCCAGACATGTAAGTACCCGCGAAAACTTAAGAAAACACACACATATATATATATATATATATATATATATATATATATATATATTTTCTGAGGTTCTCGTGGGTATTTGTATGTGGATCTTTGGTTATTCGGGTTTTCTCCCGCGTAAGATTGGAAGTATCTAGGCAACGTTTCGATGAAGTCTCATGAAGCCTGAAGATGATGAATGAGACTTCATCGAAACGTTGCCTAGATACTTCCAATCTTACGCGGGAGAAAACCCGAATAACCAAAGATCCACATATATATGTATATGTATATGTATATATGTATGTTTTCTTAAGTTTTCTTAAGTTTTCTTAAGTATATATGTATGTATATATTCTTAAGTTTTCGCGGGTACTTACATGTACGGCATTCAGCTTTGTTCGGGTATTTTCCCACATCATTGTAGTTGTGCTTTTAAAGTTGTAGCAATGTTTCAGCAACCTCTCATCTGCCATCATCAGGCTTCTGTATAGTTTTCATATATATATATATATATTACTCTCCTGTTTTAACTCTCATATTCTGTGGGATATTTTTGACACTAGTTGATCAAGAAGATGTGAATATATGAAAGACTAGAAACCTCTTATGGACTTTTTTGCTGAAAATGAGAAAAAATGAACTGGTGATTTATAGATTTAAAAGGCTGACTATGGGAAGCAGTGCGTTGATGTGTAACTGTAAAGAAGGAGGCGAGATACTAAGATTAAAATTTGCTTCTTTATATTTTATTTCTTTGCTTTCTGTATTACTTTTCATATTTTTCCTATTTTTTCTTTCTTTAAATCTTTATATCATTTCATTTTATTTCTGTGAAAATCTATAATAAAAATTATATATAGAAAAAGGAGGTAGGATATACAGATTGATTTTGAATATTATTATAAATGATCCATTGTTTACCTGTTCATTATTTGTAGGGGAGTGACAATGGATGTAGGTATGACCAAATTTGAGACAAAAACAAAAATTATTACACTCATGGATGCTCCTGGCCATAAAGACTTCATTCCAAATATGATCACAGGTGCTGCCCAGGTAATGTTTCCTAGTATACATAAGGCACTTTTAGATTTAATTGTAGTATTCACTGGCAGTTTGACTTTCCCATATTATATATATTACATCATGGATGCAAATTATATTGTGACAATCAGTGGAAAGAAATTATTCT
Organism: Hydrophis major; assembly: GCA_033807585.1. Classification (NCBI taxonomy): domain Eukaryota; kingdom Metazoa; phylum Chordata; class Lepidosauria; order Squamata; family Elapidae; genus Hydrophis; species Hydrophis major. The sequence goes on along the minus strand of CM066328.1, from coordinate 320,857,773 downwards.
TAAAAGATTATTACTTTATTGGGGACAGTTTAAAATGTTATTTTTGCACATTATAATTCTATCAACAAAATGAGAAATGTTGTGGTGTTTCATTTGAAGTGATTTAAGGAAGCCTTCAGTATCTTTATGATAAGACAACAATAAGAAAAAGGCCAAAGCATTTTAGATGTATCTAGACTTTGTACGATTAACCTTTACCCAAGAAATATAACTAATCAAGTGGTTTTCCTTAGGCTGATGTGGCTGTATTAGTGGTGGATGCCAGCAGAGGGGAATTTGAAGCTGGTTTTGAGACTGGTGGACAGACACGAGAACATGGTCTTTTAGTTCGATCATTGGGAGTAACACAGCTAGCAGTTGCAGTCAATAAAATGGATCAGGTATTGCCTTGATATTTTTTTTTGAAAACATCTTTTATAAATATAAATAAGCTTATTTTATCAATACGCATGAAGATAACAGAGAGAGGAAGAGAAAGATTTTAGATAATATTCACTTTGAAGTTAATCTCTAGTATATTTTGAAAAAAAGATAGCTAAAACCTAAAATAGAAGAAAACGGTGTAAGCAGCATATATAAATAAAGTATTTGCTTGCATTTCCTGTTAAATGATAGATTAGCCACACTGATGCTAGCCTGTTAATTTCTTCAGTGTGCTTAGTTTTTTGCTTCATTATATTATTATTAATCCAATACTTTAAAATTAAGAATTAAAATTTAATTCTTAAATTTTGTTTTGTTATAAGACATTGCTTGATATAATTAACCTCATAGGATATTGTAATCATTCCTTAAAAATGTTAAGTCCACTTCACATGCATTTTAATTGAACTGGCATTTGAATACATTTTAAAATGTTAACAGATCACATTTTCTACTACATTGCCATCTTAACTTGATAAAGGAAAAGAGCAAGGAGTACAATGATAGTGCTATTTCTTGGTTGATAAAATATAATTTTCATTTGTACTGGAGTAATGTCCAAATACGTTACTATTCCTCAGCAAAGTATTATGTTTATATTATAGGTCAATTGGCAACAGGAACGATTTCAGGAAATTGTTAATAAACTTGGACAATTCCTTAAGCAAGCTGGCTTTAAGGTAAACAAAAGGTTATAAAATAAAATAAAAAATAAACGCTTTCAGTAAAACAAGGAGTACAAAAAATAAAAATGTAAATACATGCAATATCATTTAAGAATTCTTAGCTAACAGTTATGGAACCTGATAAAAAAAAGAGTCAGTTTGATCTAGTGGTTAAGGCATCAGGCTAGAAATGTAGAGACTATGAGTTCTAATCCTGCCTTAGGCATGAAAGCCAACTGGGTGACTTTGGGCCGCTTACTCTCTCCCAGCCCAAACCACCTCACAAGAGTTGTTTCTGTGAGGGAAATAGAGAGGAAGGTATGTTCACTGCCTTGAATTATTTTTAAAAATAACAAAGGTGGGGTACAAATATAAACAAATATCCAAGGAGGTTCTTAATGGGAGAAGTGTCCCCTTAGATAGATAAAGTCTGATTCATCAGCTCTTTAAAGATCAGTACCAGCACCTTAGATTGTGTCTGATAAGCAAGTGGAGGAATCACAATCCTGGTATTTTGTAGTAGGTAGCAGTAACTGTTACATTTTGTATGATTTGAGGCATGTATCCTTTTCAAGGGTGAAAAATGTCTTGTAGTCAAAATGGGATACATAGCCAAGGCATGGATTGGATAACCAAATCAGGAATGGTTGTAGTTGCTTCTCTGGCTATAATGGTTAAAAATTCTCACTACAGCAAGCACTTGGGAATTTAATGACTGTTGAGGATTTAATTTATTAATTAACATAGCCACTCATCTCACCTATGTGACTCTAGGCAGAGTACAATAAACAGTCAGATAAAACAGCTTAAAACCCAGATATAAGTAAGACTGTGGAAGAATGGATCAGCATCCTACATCCAACTTGTGGGCTCGCTAATTCCTGAGATCCTCAAGTTAGTTGAAACAACCAAGGTTTGAGGGATTTCCTTAATGCCAAGAGGGTTGATGCTAACCACATCTTAGGGAGATGTTCCATAGGATCAAGGAACACACCTAAACTACTGACTTCCTTTTCTAGAATGAATACAAGCTCATCGAAAACAGATTTAACTGTACTATTTACCAAGAGTACTACCTGTATTATCTGGATTTAATTTCATCTCATTCTTTCCCTTCTAGCCTCTAAAGTGACTTAAACCATTTCAAGAGTATTGATTACTTCATTGGGGTTTGATTGCAAGGAGCAGTAGAATTATGTATCACCACTGTATTAACCTCTCCCAGTGGTTTTGTGTAGATAATAAATAGTTGGTGGGGCAAGATGAAGCCTAGGGGCACTGTGGGACAACAAAGGATTGGTATTCCCAAATCACCTTTTGGACATGCCCTAATATCAAAGACCAGAGCAACTACAAATCAGTGCCTTCAAAATCAGATAGTTGTAAAAGGTGACTGAGTGTGCTGAAAGTTGCCATGATGCCTTTGAGAACAGGGTGGGCTATACTCCTAATTCATTTCCCAGCATGGATTGTGCCTTATGTTTATAATCTATGGCAGCTGCATGATCCAAATAAAAGTTGTATTAGCTTTCAAAAATTGCCTCAAATCACCTTTCACAAACTGAATCAGTCAGGACAAAAATGCCTTTGGTACAAGTACACAAATGATAATGCTGAAACTTTAATATGACCCTATCAACAATGCAAGGGACAGTGATTTGAATGATTTCTACAGCTCTATTGCTTTTTAAAATGGTCTTAGCTGTCTCTGAATTTTAAACTTTATCAGGTAACTTCATTATATGAAGTTTTAAAAACTCTTTCCCAGAAAAACAATTATTCTTAATTTGAATTTCAGAGGCTTGCATTTAATAATATAGAGTTAATTATTGAATTTGCATTGCAAAATAAACATTTAATTCCACCAGGAATCAGATGTAGCTTACATCCCTACCAGTGGACTTGGCGGTGAAAATCTTGTCACAAAAAGTCAAACAAGTGAATTGGCAAAATGGTACACAGGAAAATGCTTGCTGGAACAAATTGGTAAGTATACACATCTTTGAAGATTGGAAAGTGTTGCAAACATAATACCAATAAGCCATATTACATTCTAAGTAAAATATATGTCTGTTAACACAATATATATTGATTTATTGATTTATTTACAGATTCTTTCAAGCCACCTCAAAGATCAGTTGATAAACCATTCAGATTATGTGTATCAGATGTTTTTAAAGGTATGTAGTAAAGTCTTCCCAAATGGATTTACAAAAGAATTTTATTAAAGTTTGGATAAATCTTGTATGAAGGAACAAAAAAGAATGAAAAAACAAGTTGTATATTACTTGAACGGACTAAAATTGTAGAAATAAAAGGAAGGAATATAAAATTGGTTTATTTGATCAAGGTTAAAATAGATATGTTAGTTGTGGTAACCCTTAATGGACTTTGGCTAACACCTGAATTGCAATGGAGCTTATGGATTTCTTTATAGATAAGAGATGGGGAATGGATGGAGAGATCATTGGTTATAAATTAAGAGGAGGTGAAATATTATCAAAATTCTTTATTCTTTGTGCTTTAATATATTTCCTTCCTTCCTTCCTTCCTTCCTATATTTCAATTTGTATTATGTTTTACTGTTGCAATTATAATCTTTAATAAAAAATATTTTTAAAAGTCTCACCAAATATATTTTTGTAAACAATTTACTGGAGTTATGTAAAGTATCTGAAATAAATGTTTCACAAAAAGCATGTTAGAAAGTGCTTCTCTTTAAACATTTAAGCAACAACATTCTTTGCAAGATTTGTGCAGGTATTTCAAAATCTGTCTGTGATTATCTGTTCATGGAAGCACAGAGTGTTCCCTGGAATGTTCCACTCATACAGAGATATATTTTATACATTCCTAGAGACATCTGAGGATAACTTTCAAATCAGCTGTCACACTTTACAAAGGACATAATTTTTCTAATTCTTGACTGATCATTTAACCAGCAGGCATGCAACCCAGCTCTCTTTATAAAACTCAAGTTTTTCTTTTTGAATAGCTAATCCCTAAAATTTTCTAAGAACAATAAGTTGGGTAGTTGTTTTGGTGTTTGTGATAGCAGCACAATGTTATTTGCACACTATAAAAGTGCCATGTACCTATTAGCAATTTTTGGGAATGATACTACAAAGTATTCTTTCTGTGCATGAGAGAGTTGATGGACAAATGAAAGGGCAGGTGAACTAAAATACATTCCTGTCTTATTCTTGTTCTTGCTACTGTTTAAGGTCTAAGAAGATTCATGTGAAGCTAATTATAGCACCTTTTCATATTCTAAAATCTCATTATGTTTTATGTACACTGTTAGTGCTTATAAGTATGAAACAATTTTTGTATGGTACACCTTTGAAATTTTTTTCCTCAAACAATTTCATTATGCATAGAAAACAAACATATGTAACAGTAATTTGGATCTTGTGTTAATTCAACAAGATTAATTCAGAGAGCTTTGGGTTGTGATGGCAGACAAGACCAGAATCTCTGTTGCCAAATGATGCAATTCCAAAGTGCAGCATCACATGACTGCATCAGCTAGCAACAGCAATTCCAGCAGTCCTCGTTGCTGTTGTAACCTGAGGACTCTGTGTCCTCATTTAAGTGAGGATCTCATGTGATCATGATTTCTGACTTCCTGCAGGCTTCCCCAGTTACTTTGTGTGTGGGAAGCCTGCAGGAAAATCCTAATCATGAACTGGATGATGATCATGTGACTGCAGGGAGCTGTGATGGCTGGAACTCTGAGAAATGGTCATAAGTACCGTTCGTTCCGCACCATCGTAACTTTGAGTGGTTGCTAAACAAATGGTCATAACCCAAGAAGTGCTTCTATGAACATGCTAAACCAAGCTTGAAGAAATGAATAGCACTGTGAGTAGACTGGAAGCAGAAATTCCAGCATAGTAACTTTATTTTAAAATTGTTTACAATGTGTCAAATTGTTTATGAATTGTTAAAGAAAATTTGTGATCCTGGCTGAAAGCAAAGAATTTAGGTGTGTAGTATTGGGGACCAAAGAGTCAGCATTAACTTCTGTGAGTAACACAGGTCCTTGCATTTTTCCTGGCAAGATTTTGGCAATGGTTTGCCATTGCCTGCTTTTTATTCCTGAAAGAGAATGACTGGCCCAAGGTTACACAGCTGACTTCGTGCCTAAGGTGGAATTAGAACTCCCAGTCTCTTGTTTATATCTAGCCTGAATGATGCATTAACCATTGCATCAAATTGGTTCTCAGAAGGCAAAGGGAAAGTTTTATTATTTTATTTTTTATTATTGAAAGTTTGAGATAAAAATAAAACAGAACAGAACAACCTACAATGACTCTCATCCCCTTCAGAGCCAGTAAACATAAATTGAAACAATGGAAGGAGGAGGGGAGAGAAACACGTACAGCTAAGAACACGGAAAAGATTTCTGTAATCGGTGTTCAGTTTTCATTATAAAGCCAGTCTAATTAATTTTGCAGTTTTATTCTTTTGAAAACTAGACCTTTACTAGTCTGAGTTTAAATCAATAGTGTTACTTTATCTTCAGTTAATTTTCTCAAACAAATATTTTTTGTCCTAGATCAAGGATCAGGATTCTGTGTGACAGGTAAAATTGAAGCAGGATATGTCCAAGTTGGGGAACGACTCCTTGTCATGCCTCCTAATGAAACTTGCACTGTGAAAGGTATGGATATGGATTGAAGATTTTTTTTTTCTTGGTTCACACAATAAACAGTTTCAGAAATTGGTAACTAAAATTGTCAAAAGCAAAACCTTATAAATAATTGACTGATGACTACAATTGGAATTTGAATTTCTGTCACTAAGCAGTGTGGTCATAAAGCAAGACATCATGTGACTACATCACTTAGTGACAGCAATCCTGGCAGTCCCAGTTGCTATCATTAACAGAGAACTGAGGGTTTTTAAGTGAATATGCACCCCAAGCCATCCCAAGCACACATGATACTAGAACGAAGCATAAAGTGTTATAATTCAGTTATCCATTAATAAATGTGCAAGAGGAAAAACAGAGGTTTGTATACTGAATTACTGGTATGCATAAAATAAATTAATTTAAATTCAGAAGACATTGAGTTAGATCTGCTTGATTTTTGGTGTCTAGTCTAAATATCCAAAGTTTATTCAGAAAGAAAGAAAAAAAGACCTAAATATTTCTATATGAGTTTTCATATTTGCATTTGATTATCTGTATATCACAGAAATTCATGATTCTTTTAAATAATGTAGGGGGTTTTAGAATACAGTTTTGTGGCCTGCATTATACACACGTACATGTGACAAGACACACAGACATGTTTTCACTTATTTGTGGAAAAATGAAAGCAGATAACTCAGTCTAAAAAGCCGGCACAGGATACTTGTTGTATAGTTATCTCTGTGTTGCATGACACCAATAAAAACCTAGTGCTGTGACTTGCAGAAAACCATGAATAAACAAAATATTTATAGATAACAGAGGTACCTGAAAATAAAATGTTTCTCTGATTTTAGTCAACAGGCTTTACTATCACTGCATTCATACTGAAAACTGAGGAATAGCAGTTGATGCAGCAGAATTGCAGAAACAGTTCTTTGTAGCTGTTAAACCAAAGTAGTTCACTATTTAGTACTGGTTTTACTCATTTCTAGGAATTGCTCTACATGAGCAGCCAGTGGATTGGGCTGCAGCTGGAGATCACATTAGTCTCACTTTGACTGGCATGGATATCATCAAAATCAAGTGAGTGCACAAGGGAGTTTGACTAAGCAACCGTTTATATTTAACATAACCTCTTCTAACCGTTGTGCCTGATCATGAATGATTTACCAGATGCAGAAGAAATATGTGGGAAGTTTACCTGCTTCTTTCCACTCATAATGGTGCAGATTCACTAACTCCTGCAAAATGCAGTTTGAACTTGGCAATGTTCTAATTAGATTCTGCCAGTTGTTTGTCTAAAAAAACAAATGAGAGATACTTCACAATTCCCTACAGTATTCATCTTAATCTGCAGGCAACGATATTTAAAGTACTCAAAAATACTTATGTAAAACTGGTGTTTAAATTCTTTGCTGCTGAATAACAGTTAATTGGAAATTACAGGCAGACTTAATTTGATAAGGAATAGAAACATGACACTGCTATTGACTGAAATAAGAGAAGGAGAACTGTGTGTGTCTGTGATGAGGCATTTCAACAAAATTTTGAGTGAAACACTCCCTCAGAGGTGCTTTGTAATGCAGCAGGGCCACCTCGCTTCTAAGAAATAGAGAACAAGCCGTGGAAGACCCGCTACATTTTGGCAAACTTTGTAGAAGAGGTCACTCTTTCAAAACATTGGACAGGTGCAGGAGCTGATATCCTATTCTGCTTCCTGCAGACCTCTTGCCAAAAAGTTTGGGAGACTGGTCTGGATGAGATGAGCTGCTTTGACAAGTGGCATGGGGGATGTGCTGAGCTCCGTATCTGGCACAGCTTGATATGTGGTAAACCATGATAGAGAATGTTTCTCTGCATGCCATACCATGTCCTCATGTCATGCAGTCACCTGGTAGGAAAGAGTCAGGGGCTTTAAGATAATGCAAAATGCTCGAAGTCTCTACTTTGCTTCAACAGATTCTCATTGTTTCTGCAGTGGGAATCTCTTCATCAAAATTTAATCTACCATATGTTTTAAAGAGTTCAATAGTGATTTTGCATTCTAGTATAGGTAATGTGGTTTGCGATCCATTTTTGTAAGTAAAACTCATTTTGTGCAGCTGCACATTTTCATTCTTATCTGCATTCTCTCTCTTGGTTAATGTGTGTTTTCTGTAATAATTATGAACTTAAGGGCACCCTTTGGTTCAGTGTAGTAGACTTCAGAGGAAACTACTACTACATCAATTGATGTGTTCATGTGGCCTCCTCATTAGCATAGTGTCATGGCATCACCACTCAAATACAGGTAGTCCTTGCTTATTGACCTCCTCATTTAGCAAATATTCAAAATTACAATAGTTTGTTGTAGTTGTCATTTTCTGTTTGTAAGGAAATTAATCAAGGAGAGAAGCAACCTAGAATTAAGGAGAGATTTTCTGAAGTTACAACCATTAATCAGTGGAACAACTTGTCTCCAGAAGCTGTGAATGCTCCAACACTGGGAGTTTTTAAGAAGGAATAGGACAAACATTTGTCTAAGCTCTTTTCCTGAGCAGTGGGACAGCAGGTTTCCTGATCAGGAAGTTGAACTAGAAGACCTCAAAGGTCCTTTCCAATTCTGTTATTCTGAAGTACAGTATATATGTTTAGTGATCATGGCACTTAGCAGCAGAGTTGAATGTCCCAATTGTGGTTACCGCGTAAGAACTACCTGTAAAGTGCAATTGCAAAGGCAAACTAACTGAACTTACCCTTTTCCAAAAGAGTAAACCAAGAATACATTCTTGCCCCACTATTTAATTTGTATATTAATGATTGACAATTTTGCTAAGACAAAATTTCATCCCCCCTTTCTTGCTCAACACTTTATCCCTGTTCTTCTGTAAGCTGATCATGTGGCCATTCTGTATATAACACATGTGCCAATGTCTTTAAACCTTGTTATATTATTGCTTCAGGGAGCACTTTGAAATTAATCATTCTAAAGCAAATGTTAATGTTGACAGAGGGCAGTAGGAAGATTCTTCCAACCTTGTTTTTTGTCATGGCCCATAAACCTGGTCTAGCTGATTTATGTTATGGCATGTCATGGTATCATTAAAAATACACAGAGAGTCATTATCAGTATATATTTCATGTGTTACTCTGTTGTCTCTTGCAGTGTTGGTTGTATATTTTGCTGTCCCAAGGAGCCAATTAAAACCTGCACACGCTTCAGAGCTCGTGTTCTTATCTTTAATATTGAAATACCCATCACCAAAGGATTTCCTGTAAGTGTAGCATTTTTAAGGAATTTCATTTATATTTTTAAGTATTATTTTCCTCAGCCTTTTGAAATAGACTCACGGTGCCAAAAGAATTTTACAGGCCGATGGTTTCTTGCCATTCTCAGCACAAAGTGGAGAGATTATAGCATTCTAGGTGAAGATGGGTATACAAGTAGTCCTCGACTTACAGCAGCAATTGTAACTGGCTTTTCTATCATTAAGTGATGTAGTCAAAAAGCTCAGTGCTTAGCCCTTAGCAAGTCCTGGAGATCTGGTTACTGTCACTAACCAAATCTTACTGTTGTTAGGTGAGACAATTTTCTTCAGGGGGTGTTTGAGGTTGTGAGGGGGGGGCTTGTAGAGGTTTCACGTGAGGGAGGCACAATGAAAGTCTGGGTGAGGGAGGGAGAGGAGTGGGTGTGAGCATGAGAGTGAAGTGCAACAGGGTTGGGAGGATGTGGAGGCCCAGGAAGGCAGGTGGGAAGGCATCCGGGAGAATGTGCAGGGGTGCATGAGTCTAGGAAGGATGTACAAAGGTGCAAGGGGATGCATGAAAGTGTGAGTGAGGTGAAGCAAGTCTCAGGGAGAGTACAAGAATGCCCAAGAGTATGAGGGAGATTTGAGGCTCAGGAAGGGAGTGTGAGAGGCACAATGAGGCTTGGGCAGAGTACACAAGGGGGCATGGGTATGCAAGCAAGCCACAGTGAAGCTCAGAGATACACACAGGTACACGAATAGTGGGGTAGCCATGGCGAGGCTCAGGGTGGATGTGCAGAGATGCACAAGTGAAGGGTGTGACATGAGGCTAGAATGGCTGGGGGAGGATGGATAGATGGGGAGCCTTACCTCAGGGACTTGCGACAGTCACTGCCAGCTTCCTCATTGACTTTCAGAGATAGCTTGCAGGGAAGGTCACAAATGGCGATCACGTGACGGCAGGGTGCTGCAACTGGTCGTAAATTCAAGCTGGTTGCCAAGGACTCAGATAGCAATCATGTGACCACAGGGTTGCTGGGATTGCCAGAACTTTAAGGACTGGTCATAACTATCATTTGTTCAGTGCCAACTTAAGTTTATTCGCAGATGGAATGATTGTAATAATTCAGAGGAGTTTCAAAGTACTGATAAGAGAGAAAATAGGAAAGTGTAACACAGTGGTTCCCAAACTTTTTCGGTCCACTGCCCCCTTGGTGCTACAAACTCATCCTTGGTGCCCCCCATCCAGGGGTGGGATTCAAATTTCTGTGGGTGTGGCCTAGAGGGTGTGGTTTGCTGGTCACATGAATGAGTGGGCATGGCTTGCTGGTCATGTGAGTGGGTGGGCGTGGCCAGGTGACTGGCAAACCAAATACAAGTGGGACTCACTTAATGACCGGTTGTTTAGCAAGTGTTCTAATTTATGACTGGCCTCCCCAGAACTACTTGACCAGTTTTTGGAGTTTTGACAGCTTTAGATCAGGGGTCTAAATCCCACCCCTGCCTGTGTGTGTGTGACAGAGGGAGAGAGAGAGGTTGGATCAGATCGATCCCTCGATCTCTCCCACCAACGCCAGAAAGCCACCGTCAGTCAAAATTCATATTAGTGGTCTCCGGGATTTAAAATTATGAGTTTGGTAGTCCCTGAGGTCCAAAAGTTTGACAACCCCTGATCCAAAGGGATGATCCTGAGAGAGGGAAAGAGAGAGAGAAAAGAAAGAGAGGAAGAAAATAAAGAGAAAAGGGAAAGAAAGAAAAAGGGTCAAAGAAAAAGGGGTAGATGGAAGGAAGGGACAGAAAGAAAAAGAAATAAAGAAGGAGGGAGGGAGGGAGGAGAAAGATAATGAGATATTTATTCTAGTCCAATCACCTGCTCCAGCAGGGTTAGAAGGGAGTGTGTGTGTGTGTGTGTGTGTTCTCCTTGTAATTTACCAGCACAGTTTGGTTTTGCCTTCTTCAGAATTGACACTGTAATGCATTGGGGAAAAGTAATTTTTAGGGTGGAGATCTGGTCCAATGGATCCTGTTTAAAGCCTCAACAAAATGTGAGAGCTTCCTGGTAGTCTTGGCCGTGTTTCGTCCACAAAACCTTTAATAGAAGCCAAAGAGGTTTCAATGTGCTGGCAAAGATATTTCAATGTGGAAAAGGGCCTCAGTCTAAACTAGGCCTCATTCAATCTGATGCATCAGGTCTCTCCCTCTCCCTCTCCCTCTCCCTCTCCCTCTCCCTCTCCCTCCCTCCCTCCCTCCCTCTCAGACTGGCTTTGCTCTACTTTCCCGATGTGCCTGCAGGGCCGGTGCTTCGAACATGGATGGATGGAGAGAGAGAGAGAGAGAGAGAGAGGCAGGCAGGCAGGCAAACAGACAGACGTTTTGGATGGATTGGTGGATGGATGGATGGACAGATGGACAGACAGACAGAATGTGACAGCGGCGGCACTTTGGGAAAGTGGTGGCAGCGGCTTTTCCCAACGTGCTGCCACATTCGAGACACCGGTTCTGGAGCATTACTACAGTCAATGGGTGAACCTGCAGGGTTGGCGCCTCGAATGCCCACCTGCCGCCTCTTAGCGTCCCCAAAGGGGACGGCAGAGGGGGGCTAAGAAGTAGCAGGGGGGCATTTGAGGCACCGGCCGGCCCTGCAGTTTCACCCATTGACTATCACTGCTCCGGAGCTGGTGCCTCCAACGCGGAAGTGGTGGCACGTTACATGCCGCCATGGCTACGTTTGACCTGCCGCCTCTTAGTGCCCCTCTGCTACCCCCCTTGGGGATGCTAAGAGGTGGCAGGGCAGTCTTTGAGGTGCCAGACCTGCAGGTTCACCCATTGATTGTAGCACCGCTCCGGAGCCGGAGCCTCAATGGGTGAACTTGCAGGGCCCCCTGCCGCCTTTTAGCACTCCTCTGCTGGCCCCCTTGGAGACACTAAGAGGTGGCAGGGGGATGGTGCATTGAACACTGCCACAGCGGCATATAACTTGCCACCGCTTCCGCATTGGAGGTGCTGGCTCCGGAGCGGTGCTACAGTCAATGGGTGAACCTGCAGGACCGGTGCCTTGAATGCCCCCCTGCTGCCTCTTAGCGTCCCCAAGGGGGCCAGCAGAGGGGCGCTAAGAGGCGGCAGGGGAGTGGTGCATCAAACACGGCCGTGGCGGCACGTAACGTGCCACTGCTTCTGCATTGGAGGTGCCGGCTCTAGAGCAGTGCTCGTCAATGGGTGAACCTGCAGGGCCAGCGCCTCAAATGGCCCCCTGGTGCCTCTTAGCGCCCCCCTGCCAGCCCCCTTGCCTCTTAGCGCCCCCCTAAGTCATCCCACCGCCCACTTTGTGAACCACTGGTATAAAATGAAAATGTAGAATTGATCAAAATCTCTCCTTGTCTTTTTATGTTGTATTCAGAAAACAATTTTTTTCAGGTAAACCTGTATTTTGTCTGTTGCGGACAATGATTAAAAATGTCAATTAAAATGAAATTTTCTTTTAGGTGCTCTTACATTTTCAAACTGTAAGTGAACCTGCTACTATTAGAAAATTACTGAGTGTGCTTCATAAAAGTACTGGTGAAGTTGCCAAGAAAAAACCTAAGTAAGTATGTTAAGATAATTTGTTAATATACAAATATCAATGTAATTATTGTAGTTTAAAATCTTTTGAAAATTGAAATTATGAATTAATTAAAACTGGTAGAAATTGAATGTAAGATCAGTGACCATGATATATTTTAAATAATAGCTGTTAACATTAGTGCCTACAGAGTGTTTGATTTGTATTGATAAGTGTAAAGCTGTAGTATAAGTTATATTGGCAGACTGCCTTTTCTGAATTATTGAAAGGGTGTTGCTATATTAATTGTAAATTGTACATTGCCACAGATTCTGATTTCAAAGTGAGATGTGATTTGATAAGATTTAGAGATGGTATATTATGATTATCCTTTGGCTGCTTCCAGCTTATAAATTCTCTGCTGTGTGTGGATTTTTGGGAAAAATAAACTTGAAATGAAAGAATCATCAAAATATTGTCAGATTAGGCAATTCCTTGCTGTTTAGGAAAAGGAAACTATGTTCTTTGCCCAGTTTTAGGTGGAAACTGTACTAAATCTTTTGTTCTGTATATCTGAAAACACAAGCATACACAATTGGATGGCCTTTCACAGTAATATAATTTTTAACAAGTACTAAAAAGTTTTTCTTTCCTTGTAGGTGTCTGACAAAAGGGCAGAATGCTTTAATAGAACTTCAGACCCAAAGGCCTATTGCTTTGGAGCTTTATAAAGACTTTAAAGAACTTGGGAGATTTATGTTGCGCTATGGAGGATCCACTATAGCAGCAGGTGTAGTTGTGGAGGTATGTTTTTATGAATGCTTTTTATATGCTAGAGGTGTACTACGTTTCTTCTTGCTTCAAATGCTCTACTATCATCCCAGCGCCAAAGAAGCCCTCCATCAGGGAACTGAATGATACAGACCAGTTGCTCTAACATCTGTAGTTATGAAAACCTTTGAAAGGCTAGTGCTGTCTCACCTGAAAAACATCACGGATCCACTGTTAGATCCCATGCAATTTGCATACTGAGCAAATAGATTGACAGATGATGCTGTTAATATGGCTCTGCATTACATCCTACAACACCTTCAATCTCCAAATACCTATGCAAGGGTCCTCTTTGTAGACTTTAGTTCAGCATTCAATACCATCATTCCAGACATTCTTCTAACTAACTTAAATCAGCTAGTGGTACCTGAACACACTTGTAAGTAGATCATAACCTTCCTAACAGACATGAAGCAGCAGGTGAAGCTAGGCAGAACCACATCTGATACCTGTACAATTAGCACAGGGCCCCCCCAAGGCTGTGTGCTTTCTCTACTTCTCCCTTTATACCAATGACTGCATCTCAAATGATCCATCTGTTAAAATACTGAATTTTGCAGATGATACAACAGTGATTGGTCTCATTAAGACAATGATGAATCCACAAACAGACGGGAGGTTGTACAACTTGCCTTGCAGTGTGACCGGGACAAATTAGAACTGAACACATTCAAAACTATCGTCAAGAGTCAAGAATCATAAGATACAATACTTCATAATAGTCATAGGGTATAATAAGCAATCAATCATACTAGGAAACAATCAATAAAAATTGTTAGGATACAAGCAACAAGGTTACAGTCATACAGTCATGAGTGGGAGGACATGGGTGAAAGGAAGGATGGGAGAACTATAGAAATGGTGGTACACTTTAGGAGAAACCCTTCCATACTACCACCTCTTACAATACTAGACAACACAGTATCAACACTAGAGACCTTCAAATTTCTAGGTTCTATCATATCACATGACCTAAAATAAACACTTAACATCAAAAACATCATCAAAAAAGCACAACAAAGAATGTTCTTTCTGTACCAATTCAGAAAGCTCAAACTGCCCAAGGAGCTGCTGATACAATTCTATAGAGGAATTATTCAGTCTATCATCTGCACCTCTATAACTGTCTGGTTTGGTTCTGCAACCCAACAGGACAGACACAGACTTCAGAGGATAATTAGGACTGCAGAAAAAACAATTACTACCCCACCTGCCTTCAATCGAGGACCTGTATACTGCACAAGTCAAAAAGAGGGCTGTGAAAATATTTACAGACCCCTCACATCCTGGACATAAACTGTTTCAACTCCTACCCTAAAAATGACGCTATAGAGCACTGCACACCACAACAGCTAGACACAAGGACACTTTTCCCCCGAAAGCCATCACTCTGCTAAACAAATAATTCCCTCAACACTATCAAACTATTTACTATGTCTGCATTACTATTAGTTTTACTATTAATCCTCCCATCCTTCCTTTCACCCATGTCCTCCCGCTTATGACTGTATGACTGTAACCTTGTTGCTTGTATCCTAACAATTTTTATTGACTGTTTCTTAATATGATTGATTGCTTATTATACCCTATGACTATTATGAAGTATTGTACCTTATGATTCTTGACTCTTGACGAATGTGTCTTTTCTTTTATGTACACTGGGAGCATATGCACCAAGACAAATTCCTTGTATGTCTCATCACACTTGGCCAATAAAGAATTTTATAAATGCTAATTATGAAATCATAGGCTATGTCTCTTATTAACCATTTTTTAAATAAATAAATATATATGCACTATTAACACTTGAATAACCAGATCTGACAATGCTAATATAGTTAGTGAAAATATTTTGTTAAACATTTTTAATGAAATATGCATTTCTTTTTAATAAAATATAAACAGTATAGAAATAGTTAGGTTCTTTTCTGTTTTGTCATCTTCCTTTTTTCTCAAGGCTGGTATTTATCTAAACTGCTTTATAACTAGGGATTGGTTACCCAGCAGTGTATCTGCTTTTTGCAAGATTTTAAACTATAGATTAGGCTGAATCAATCCACCTTCCTTTAGCTACGTACCTGTTTGCAACTGGGTTGTCTATCTCAAGATGCAAAGGCATGATTAGATATATCTTATGCTTCACTGTCTCCATTTTGAAATTTACTTCAGTGTGTAGGTTCAGTTTACAAGGCTCAGGACCACTTTATGTAGAGAGAAGAACATGAACTCTCTTCCTAGAAAAATGCATGCAATGGGTATACATTCCTAATCTTGATCTTTCATTGTACTTACCCAAGAAAAATACATCATTTAACTTGATTGTCATTCTGGACTGGGACCGATATTTTACCTATGGCTATATATGAATTGACATTGAATTTTAAAATATTGAACTTTAATTGATAAGCTTGTTGAGACAAAACTTGAATCCAAGAAGTTGAATATTGCATTTCTCTATGCCTGACCAGCTGTAATGACCAGTGGTCTTTGCACTTAATACAACATTAAAGATCCACACTGCATACTTTTATATATATTTTTTGAGGAGCATAACAGAGGTCTTTTTTTAAAAAAATGTTCAATTATATTTCTGTTTTATTTTAGATTAAGGAGTGATTGTGTGCCAGAACATCTGCAATCCAGCCAAATGAAATCATACGCTCAAATATACTTCTCTGAGGAATCCATTTGTATCTATTGAAGGAACAAAGACAATTATGTATTGGCAATTATGTATTAGGTACTCTGCAAACATTTCAAGGTCATTGTTGCTGTAGAACAATTTGCCAGCAAGGAAATACTCATTGCACTTTCTCACTGCACAATTTTCAGCATATTCCCAAACTAAAATGTCATCCCATCAATAGTTCTAGTGGATCATTTTCCAAAACTGATTGAATGATGTATTAAACAATGTGATTCATCATGGAAAAAAAAATGTTACTTCCAGCCTTAAAGTTTGTTTACAATTTATAGGGAGAGCTGATACTTTGCTGCATGGTATTTTTTAAATTACATATCAATTAAGCTAAAATATTCGAAGTTTTATACAACTATGTTTTCAAAGAATCCTGTTTCCTTCTGTTTCCAAAAACATTATGTAAACTGCACCTACAACTTAATTTCTTTCCATCCTAATTTTATTTAAAAATTGAGTAGATATAGCTTGTCCAATAATGATTAATTTTATTTTTAAAACTGTAGAAGTATAATAAAGTAGTCATCTGAGCATAATAATTTTGGCTTTTTCCATGGTCTTTTATAAATTAAAATCCTGACAAAAAGAATTGGTTGTGATGGAACAAAACATACTATCTACATGAGTTATCTGATTGTTGTATTTAAAAATAAAGCTCCTATTGCAACTTCCCAAACCTTCCCAATAACTTTATAAGGTATAATTTTATATGAGTATGAGAATTGAAGTATGTAATCTTTCTACATAAAAATATATTAATTGTTACTTAAAGCTTTCTTCATTTCAGTAGAATAGAATTCTTTATTGGCCAAGTGTGACTGGACACAAGGAATTTGTCTTGGGGCAAATGCTGTCAGTGTACATAAAAGAAAAGATACATTTGTCAGGAGTCAAGAATCATAAGGTACAACACTTAATGATAGTCATAAGGTACAATAAGCAATCAAAACATAATAGGAAACAGTCAATATAAATCGTAAGGATAAAGTGACAAAGTTACAGTCATACAGTCACAAGTGGGAGGTGATGGGTAATGAGTGATGAGAAGATTAATAGTAATGGTAGTGCAGACTTTGTGAATAGTTGGACAGTGTTGAGGGAATTATTTGTTTAGCAGAGTGATGGCATTCGGGAAAAAACTGTCCTTGTATCTTGTTGTTCTGATGTGAAGTGCTCAACAGCGTCATTTAGAGGGAAGGAGTTGAAACAGTTCATGTCCAGGATGTGAGGGGTCTGTAAATATTTTCACAGCCCTCTTTTTGACTCGTGAAGTGTTGTAATGATGAGGCAGTTGAGTTGTTTGATCATGAACAACTGAATCATGATGATCTTTATTAGAGTCTAGTCTTGCATTTATACACATTTTTAATTATCCTCCATCATTGCTTAACTTTGGTTATTGCTTAACTTTTGTAACTGTTTTGCACAGTAATCCATATAATTAATTATCTCTAGTTAAAGTCTAACATATGTTTACTTCCTCTCTCTAATCCTCCTTTAGATTAGTGACTTTGTTTACCTGAGTTGTATTTGCTTGGAAACATTCTTTATCTGAGGTTTGCCATCTGAGATTGGAACATTCCTGCAATTACAACTCTACATATCCTCGTTTTTTATTTTAAATGGAGGATTCAAAGATTTATGAATGTATTGCAATTGTAGAGGATTAAGAGAGGGGGAAGCAGGACGAAACAATGCGAATAAATTTGGAATACATTGAATAAAACAACAGGTTGCAATTAGTACAATAATAATAATTATAGCATCAAAGAAAAACTGTCTGAGCCAAGACCAATCAGGGAGCCAATTGATTAGCCACTCAAAAGGTGAGTAATGAGAATGGATATTATTTTGAATATATGATTGTAAATTGGCAAGCTCATCCTCAATAGTTTTATTCAAAGAATGAAAATGTACAGCACATCCACAGCGTCCAACTAACGTACAGAACCCTCCCTGATGGGCTAAAAGATAGTCTATGGCAAAACGCTGCTGTAAGACATCTTGATTTAAGTCTTCTATTTCATGCTGCAAATCACGAATAATAGCAGCAGTAGCATTGATGGATTTTTCAAGTCAGCAGGTGAGACCAAGAATAGATTGTTTTCTTGAGCAATTATGCCAGGATAAGAGCCTAGAGTAAGCACTCCTGTAATGGCCCCTGCCAATGCACGGCCAAATGTAGAACCAGAAGACAATTGTGTGTCAATAATGACTTCATCATTACATGTAGGCCCCAGAGAGGAACGCCGCTGTCGAGTTGATGGGAGCGTACCTATTTGAACAGGTAGAGTAAAATAACCTATAGTTGCACATTGATAATTCTGAGGATGAATATTAGTAGCATATTTATCAAAAAAGAACCACATATTAGGATCTTTAAGCTGCCAACCTGCGCATATCGATCCTGTATTAGATTGATCAGAGGCATTAAAAATAGGAAAATTGTCAGGATACAGATCAGGAGCTATATTAATTCCATACAAAGAAGAATTAAAGGTACCTGACAACCAATAGTAGTCAGAACGATAACTATAATTCCCTAGCTTGTTTAATATGTGCTGAGGAGCATCATAATCAGACCAATTATGAAGCCAAGTTGAACGCCCCTTGTAAAATGATTAACTTTCAAGTAATGCCAATGGACAGAATTCAGTTGCATAGGAGGTGTAGAAAATAGCCAGGAGTGTGTGAAATAGATTGTAGTTGTGAGACAATAAATGCAGAAGACATGATCAAGTTAGGGGTAAAAGAAATTTGACCAAATGCCATTGGGGGCTCATAGTATAAAGTAATATTTGTGCCATGGGTCATAAACATGTATTGGGCATGATGAACCCACAAATTAGGGTTAAGACAAACCACAGAAGTGTCATTTTGAGCAGAAACACCATTAACCATAAACAAGAAAATACAAAGTAAAATGGTAACAGAGTTAGCAGTAATAGCAAAAACAGCAGCAACAAGATTTTCAGGAGTCTGCGGTAATGAGGCCTATTGCAGTTGTTGTTGAGCTTGATATGTAGTAGATTTAACTGGCCCCAAATGATGGGTTGCAGTTGTGTCGACCTTGGAAGACAGACTTCCGTGTTGAGATGAAGATTGAAATCCGGAATCGGGTTGTGAAGGCCCTGATGCCATGCCATGATATGGACGAACACAGCGCGCTGGAACCCACACTGCTTGTCGAGTAGAAGGATCTTCCATGGCGTAACCGCAACCCCAGGTGATGCCTTTCCAGGTTGGATCTGAAGCTTGGCGATACTTTACCAAAGGCCTTGCTAAAGATTCAGTAGTTCGAAAATGCAAATTAACAGGTGAGTCTGCAAGAGAATCTAAAAAGGTTAAATAATTCCAAGTATATAATGCTACAGCAACGAGATTTTGAATCTTTTGCAGATGGTAAGGGCCAGACTCAGTTTGTAATTGTTTCTGAAGCAATGCCTTAAAAGTACAATGAGCTCGCTCAACTATAGCTTGACCCTGAGAGTTGTAAGGAATTCCATGCACTAAAGTAATATTCCATTTCTGACAAAAGGTTTGAAATTCCTTACTAATATAAGAGGGGCAATTGTCAGTTTTAAACTGAGAAGGCTGACCCATTATAGCAAAAGAGGATAAGCAATGAGAAATAACATCTGAAGTACATCCATGTTTTGAAGCAGTAACCCAAAGGAAGTGTGAATGAGTGTCAATAGACGTATGAAGATAACAGTATGGCTTAAAGGTTGAAAACTGAGTTACATCCATTTGCCAAATTTGATTAGCTTGGGTTTCTCATGGGTTGACACCTACTGGAAAGGGAACTGCCAGTTGCTGACAAGCTGGACAAACACGGACAATATCCTGGGCTTGAGATAATGAAATTTTAAATTGCTTTGCAAGCGATGTGGCATTTTGATGAAAATAAGAATGACTGGCAACAGGATCAGCAAATAAAGACGCAACATCCTTTAAGGATTCATCTGCCTTCCGATTTCCTTCAATCAAAGCATTAGTAAAGGGAGTATGACTTTGAATGTGTTCTACATACAAAGAATACAAGCGAGTTTCCAAACTATTCTTTAAAGATAAAAACAAGGATAACAAATTCTTATCCAAAGAGAGAGCACAATAAGAAAAGGGAAGAGATTGCATAGCTAAATACACACATTGAGTATCAACGATGAAGTTAATAGGTTGGTCATTGAACAATCGTAAGGCCAAAATCACAGCAGCCAGCTCAGCACGTTGAGCTGAAGTCTGCGTGGCAGTAAATTTAGAATACCATTGTTGTTGAATCTGCCAGACAACCACACCCCTTGTAGGTGATCCATCAGTAAAGATTGTAAGAGCTTTAGAAATAGGATTTCGCACAAAAATGGAAGAAAAGGCCGGATGTAAAGTAGTAGTAACCACTATTCTAGGATCCTTGGGTAAAGAATACAAGAAGTTTCCCACATATTGAGAAAAGGCTATCTGATATGATTCTGAAATCATATAACAAAAACAGGAGTATTCCAAAGATTAGTAGAAGATTCTATATGACCAGCAGCCAATTGTTCTTGAACCAATTGCAGTGAATTTTTCCTTTGATAATGGCCATTGTTCCACCCAAACCGGTGTAGAACAGAGCCATTTAAGAGGAAGAGCCATCATCAAGAATCAAATGGGCATTAGGAAGAGAAAGGATATCATGGCCCCAAATATTAGTATGAATATCTAGAATGTATGGTTGTAGGAAAAAGGACTTACAAGGCAGATGTAACATTAATTTCTTTAACAATCTGCCAAGCAGCTGTAGAACCTCCTATTCCCCACAATGAAGAAACTGTCGTTTTTGGCCACTGTACTGGCCACTGTAAAGAGGAGATGACAGGAACATCGGCTCCAGTATCCAGTATCCAATCCAACCCTTGAAATGGTTGTTTATTAAGGAAGAGCATTAACAAAGGACGAGAGGAGTTCAGCTGATGAAGTAAGCCTACAGATAAAGAAGTTGATCCAATTCCTGCAGCCCCACGATTACCTATACCAGGAGATGGAATTTCATGTGGAAGAAGAAGCAATTGAGCAACAGAAGAATTACAAGGAAGAACTTGAGGAAGATTCACCCAAATCTGAATCATGAGGATACCAGTGTAATCTGAATCTATTACCCCAGGCACAACAAAACAGCCCTTTTTGTGTGCAGAAGAACGAGGCAAAATTAAGCCAACTAATCCCAAAGGAAAAGGACTTTTAAATTGAGATGGAACTATTTTAACTTCTATGGGAAATTTAAACTCAATTTCCTCTTGAGGGATTAAATCGATCCCAGTGCTACCGGCTGTGGCTGGGGAGGAGTGAGAGAGACTGTTGGAGGATTCAGAGTGATGGTAAAGACACGCTTTGGATTCTGGGTGGGTGCCACACCCATTGGCAAGTTTCCTGACCGAAACCGACTGATTGGCCCAATGAAATCCCTTTTTACAAACAGGGCACTTCTTAGAAGGACGATTCTGAGGCATAGAAGGTGTAGAACAACAGTCCTTCTGAAAGTGGCCAGGCTTCTTACACTTAAAACAGTTACCAATTCGTCACTGTCCTTTCTCAATAGCAGCTGCTAACATATGCATTATAAGTTTGTGATCCAATATCCTGGCAGACTCACAGCATATCTGCCAGAGTGTAATCAGCAGTAGCCTTTAATGGCTGTAAAGCTCTTTTACAATCTGCATTAGCATTTTCAATAGCTAATTGGCGAAGAAGTTCACCAGCAGCTTCCTGATGATCAAACTGCTGTCTAATTGCTTTGGACAGATGCTCAACAAAGTCAGGAAAGCTCATTGGCATTCTGCTCAACAAAGCTCATTGGCATTCTGTCAAATGTTTGAAAAATTTGTTCTAGGTTCTCCAGCTTGGGGTACCTTAAGAAAAGCATGAAAGGCACATTCAGAAACAATAGTTAACGTAACTGGAGGAAGAACAACTTGAATAGGAATTGTACCAAATGGTGCAGAACCAAATAGCTGCTCACCTGTATATGCTCCTCCCCCTCCTAAAGCAGCAGCTTGAGCATGTCTCATATGTTCATTCTCCCAAACCACATATTGCATGGATGTTAAAATCATGCGAAATATTTGCTTCCAATCTTCAGGGATCATTGTATAACCATTTTTTATTCCTTCTACAAGTCCTCTTTACCAAATTACCACTAATCCCATAGTCTGTAACTGCCTTTTTTAACTCTCTTAAGATCTGATAAGGCAGACCCTCCCATTCTGCTACTTGCAGCCCAAGCTGTGGCCCCTGACCAGCACGATATTGTACTGGACAAACAGACACTAATTCTGCAAGTCCTGTTCCTGAGACAGAGGCATCCCTTTTACAAGTCTCTACCATTTTCTGAAAAGAAGACTGAACAATAGAATCAGGAGCTTTTGCCCTGTATCTGCAGGAGCTGAGGGAATTGAAGACATATATTCAGGTGAAGAAGGGCGACAAATGACAGCATTAGTATAACGTGAAGGTGGAGGTGTTAAAAGAGAAAGTTCATTGTGACCAAATTTTTCAATTGCATGCCCACATAAATGCCACACATGCAAAACTTCTATTTTTGCTCGAGGTTCAGTGTGCAATGTTTTCCCAATACATTCCCAATCAGTTAATTTTAAAGACCTCTTTTCTGGGTACCATAGGCACTGAGCTTCAATCTCCTGGACCAGCCTTAAGAGATTTCTCTGTGGTACCTCAGTATTATTTTTCTTCAACAAATAGCCTAATTCATCTACATGCTTCCTTTGTTCCTCAGAAAGCAAAGACCCCATACTTACAGAAACCAAAAGGTTGAAGAAACCACAAAGGGTTGAAGGTGCACCAAATCCTTGCCGGGCGAAGTAAGAGGGTCCCTATTCATGGTTTCCGGTTTTGTGTGGCTTCGGGGCAGCAGGAATTCGTGACCACTCGCGATTCCTGCTGTGCTAGCCGCCGAGGTACCCCCGATCCAGATGGGTCAGGGGAATATCACTGCCCTGTAGGGACAGCCGAAGAGAGAGGGGAGCCAGACAGGGGGTTGGGGGTGTCACAGACCCCCTCCTCGTCCTGAAAAACCCCTTTTTCCCAAGGCAGTGGAGCGGCGGTCAGCAATGGCCGCCACGAAGAAGCCAGCAACCGGGTAAGATTGTGCTGGAGGAAGCAAGAAGAGTGAAAGTGCTGTCTGAGCCGGGTCAATCAACATCTTTCAAATTTGTTGGAACTGAGCTATTTGAATTGCTGGAGGATACATTGCATCCTTAAGAAGATCGAAAGTGGCGGAGAAGCTGTTAAAGGGAACTTTTTTTTTTTCTTCACTCTCCCACCCCATGGAAACAGCAGATACGAAATATGTTTGGACATTGAAGGTGAATTATTCTGAAAGTTGAAGCTAAGGGACAAAAGGGTTCCTGGACATTGAAAAACTTAAGAAATTGGAAAACCCTTATTAGAGGTATGGATTTCTGATTATTTAAATTTGATGTTGCAAGTGGGAAGGGAGAGGAAAAAAAATTGGAGCAGAAGCTGGAAAAGGAGGAGATTGCCTAGAATCCCAAAGAAAGGTATATGGTAATTGGACCTCTTTGATTAAACATTAACCCCAGAAAGAGAAAGAGAAGAAGGAAGAAAAGTATTAATTTTTGGAACTTTTTTTGAATTATTTTTGATTAAAAATACTTGTGGTTGTTTTGGGAAAAGTTTCTCTTTTCATGATGGCATTGCTTGTGGATGAACTAAAGACTGAATATCAAAAATATAAAAAGGAAGATACTTTGGGCACTTTGTTTCAATTTTTAGAAATGGCATTATGTACTTATGAAAAGTTGACTATGCAGCAGAAGGACTGGGACAAAGAAGAAGTGGAAGAAGAAGCCATCTTTGATGAACAATGGGTTTTTTCCGGGGAGGAGGAGAAAAAGGATAAGAAAAAGGGGATTTTTAAGAATTGAAAAAACAACCAAAAAAGAGAAAAATGAGCGGAAAGGTGGAGGCAAGGTTAGAAATCAAAGGAAAGGGAGTAAGAAAAGGGAGGAGAAGAGACAAAGAGTAAAAAGGGCAAGGAGAAGAATAAGCAAGAGAGAAAGGGGGGGAGGAGAAGCCTCAATGGTGGGAAGCAAGATCTAAAGAAAAAAAGTTTATTCAGAGACAATGGGTGAATTTAATTTAGGATAAAAGAGGGATAAAATTCATTGTGTAATTTTAGAATCTATTAAACAGAATCCCAAGAAAAATTGTTATATGAAGTACTTTTAAGTTAGGGTAATGAGTTATAGACGTTACTCCAATTGGTGTATAGGAGAAGTATAGTAAAAGAAAAAAGATGAATGGATAGTTCGAAATAGAACAGACAAAGAATGTTATTGAAAATGGTAATAAGATATGGAAGGATATATAAAGGTTTTGTTATGTCTTTTTGGGTTTTGTATATTGATAAAAGGCAATAAAATTTTAATTAACAAGAAATAATTTGGATGAAAAGGAGAAGCTGGGATAAGATATGAAGTTAAATAGATAAAGTATTGATATTATAATTTGGAATTATTATGTTCTATTGGTTTTCTTCTTTTATTATTTTTTCTTAGAAAAGAATTTATAAGCTGTTATGCCTTGATTCTTTGTGCATTGTTTTTATAAAATTGATAAAATTGGTTTATAAAAAAAAAAAAAAAAGAAAATGATAATAAGATATGGAAGGATATATAAAGTGAATATGATGTTTGAATTTGTGTCTGTGTGAAGAGTTTCAACCCGGGATCAGACAGCCTTCAGAAAAGATCTTTTAGTTTTGTTTATGTTTTGTGTTTTGTATGTTTATGAAAGGCAATAAAATTTTATTAAGCAAGAAATATAATTTGGATAAAAGGAGAAGTCTGGATAAGATATAAAGTTAAATAGATTATGTAAATATTGATATTACAATTTGAAATTATTTTATATGTTCTATTGGCTTTCTTCTTTAATTATTATTAATTTTTCTTTTAGAAAAGACTTTTCAAGTTGGTATGCCTGGATTGTGTATTGTGTTTTCTGTAAAATTAATAAAATTTGTTTTTTTTTAAAAAAGAGGGTCCCTATTCATGCGCCACTTGTTGTAATGATGAGGCAGTCGAGTTGTTTGATCATGAACAACTGAATCATGGTGATCTTTATTGGAGTCTAGTCTTGCATTTATACACATTTTTAATTATCCTCCATCATTGGTTAACTTTGGTTACTGCTTAACTTTCGTTACTGTTTTGCATAGTAATCCATATAATTAATTATCTCTAGTTAAAGTCTAACATATGTTTACTTCCTCTTCTAATCCTCCTTTAGATTAGTGACTTTGTTTGCCTGAGTTGTATTTGCTTGGAAACATTCTTTATCTGAGGTTTGCCATCCGAGATTGGAACATTCCTGCAATTACAACTCTAATGTGCAGTATACAGGTCCTCGATTGAAGGCAAGTTGGTAGTAATTGTTTTTTCTGCAGTCTGTGTCTGTCCTGTTGGGTTTCAGTACCAAACCAGACAGTTATAGAGGTGCAGATGGCAGACTTAATAATTCCTCTGTAGAACTATATCAGCAGCTCCTTGGGCAGTTTGAGCTTTCTGAATTGGTGCAGAAAGAACATTCTTTGTTGTGCTTTTTTGATGATGTTTTTGATGTTAAGTGTTTATTTTAGGTCATGTGATATGATAGAACCTAGAAATTTGAAGGTCTCTACTGTTGATACTGTGTTGTCTAGTATTGTAAGAGGTGGTAGAATGAGATGGTTTCTTCTAAAGTCTTCCACCATTTCTACAGTTTCGAGTGTGTTCAGTTCCAGATTGTTCCAGTTACACCACGAGGCAAGTTGTATAACCTCCTGTCTGTATGCGTATTTGTCATTGTCTCGAATGAGACCAATCACTGTTGTGTCATCAGCAAACTTCAATATTTTAACAGGTGGATCATCTGAGATGCAGTCATTGGTATAAAGGGAGAAGTGAAGAAAGCACACAGCCTTGGGGGAGGGGGGGTCTGTGCTAATTGTACAGGTATCAGATGTGATTCTGCCTAGCTTCACCTGATGGTTCCTGTTTGTTAGGAAGGTTATGATCTACTTATAAGTGTGTTCAGGTATCACTAGTTGGTTTAATTTAGTTAGAAGAATGTCTGGAATGATGGTATTGAATGCTGAACTAAAGTCTACAAAGAGGACCCTTGCATAGGTATTTGGAGATTGAAGGTGTTGTAGGGTGTAATGCAGAGCCATGTTAACAGCATCATCTGTCAATCTATTTGCTTGGTATGCAAATTGCAAAGGATCTAACAGTGGATCCATTATATTTTTCAAGTGGGAAAGCACTTTCAAAGATTTTCATAACTGCAGATGTTAGAGCAACTGGTCTGTAGTCATTCAGTTCCTTGATGAAAAGCTTCTTTGGCACTGGGATGATAGTAGAGCGTTTGAAGCAGGAAGGAACATAGCACTCCTCTAATGATCTATTAAAGATTTGGGTGAAGATGGGGGCCAATTGGTCAGCAGAGACTTTTAAGCAAGGAGTTATCTTGTCTGGCCCTGGTGTTTTTCCTGGCTTTTGTCTGTGAACTAGATCTTGCACTTCTTTTTCTGTGATCACCAGAGGTTGTGAACCCAACTGGTTGGGTTGTAGGAGGCTGTTGTTGATGTGTTTGAGATGGGGTTTGTGGATATAGGTGGCTGTAGTTTCCTTTCAAAGTTGCAGTAAAACACATTCAGGTCATCTGCTAGTTGTTGATTTCCTTCTGCCTGGGAAAGAGGTTTGCTGTAGCCAGGGCTGTTTTCCACATGTTTGCTGGTTTATTTGCTGAGAACTGATTCCTTAACTTTTCAGAGTAGCTTCTTTGTGCTGCTCTGATCTTTCTTGTTAATATGTTTCTGGCTTAATTGTATAGCATTCTGTCACCTTTTCTGTAGGCTTCCTCTTTGGAACAACCTAGCTGCTTAAGTTTAGCTATGGACCAAGGTTTATTGTTACTATATATTTGCAGGTTCCTTGTTGGTACACATAAGTCTTCGCAGAAGCTGACATGATGTTACAGTATCTGTGAGTTCATCTAGGTCTGCAGAGGTATCTTCAAAACCATTCCAATCAGTGCAATCAAGGCAAGCCTGGAGCTTCAGCTTTGCCTCATCAGACCAAGTACTCACTGATTTAATTATTGGTTTCATGATTTTAAGTCTTTGTCTGTAGGAAGGTACAAGGTGAATAATGCAGTGATCAGAGTGTCCCACAGCTGCTTGTGGTAAAGACCTATAAGCATTTTTTACTGTTGTATAGCAATGGTCTAAAGTATTTTTGCCTCTGGTGGGACAATTTACACGCTGGAAATATTTTGGGAGCTCTTTCCTTAGTAGTACGTGTATGTACACCTGTGAGTATGTATGAAGGAGGGAGAAAGCAGGAATAATTAAATAAATATTGGAAATTGGAAATCATTCTGTCCCTACTGTAATCAAAGCTTCTAAATATACTTTATGTCTGCCTTGAACTATAGTAGGTTGCCATTGGCACTTCACTTTTATTTTATTTTTCACACTTCATTGATAAATTGCATTATGTCCTAGAAATGCTTGGAAGGAATTAAAAAACAACAATAATCTAATCCATTTTTCCTGGGTACAGTATAGTTTTACCCACACCACATCATGTGTTACAGTGCAATAAACAAGCATAGTAAAAATGAAATAAATCCTCAAAATTACTGACAGCATTAAGGTTGAAGTGGAATCCTCTCAGAACATCACAAATATGACAATGAATCCAAAGTGATTATATTTATAATGTCATTTTAATGAAGCAAATAATACTATATTGATGAAATTATTTCTGCAATGTTTTCATCATAGTTCATTTGGCTTAGACTATGGACGAGAGTCAGTTTTTGATCAGCCAAGGAATTGTTGCCACAAGGGGAGGAGTTGAAGCTGGCAAATAAAGAAGTATGCTTTACAAAACCACAAACTTAGAAACAGGGCTTGGAGAGTGCAAACCGAGTTGCAATGACCCCCTCACAGACTCACTTGATTTTGGAGAATTATATCGGTGGCCAGTTTGTGCCATGTTCCTCATATCTAGATTCTTATGACCCATCAATTGGTGAAGTATATTGCAAAGTACCCGATAGCGGCAGGGAAGAGGTGAGTTCCTACAGAAATTTATATTCAACTTTTTCATGGTTTTGTAAAGTTATACAAAAAGATTGCATGAGGTGTTTGTAATAATTGTGAACATAAATTATCCTGAAATATTGGCTAGTTTTAATGTTATATATATTATATTATTATATATTATATATTATACGTTATATATAGGCTGTATTTCAGCATAATAACACAGTCGTATCAGCGGCTATAGCCCTAGATCAACAGCTCAAAGTTCAATGCCATTTCCTTTGAAATATATCTCTTATGTGGCAGAGTGGGAATTGTGTCAAACTTCAAGGCAAAATGAAAAGAAAAAAATATTCATAGCTTTCCTTATTGGCTGCTTAATTCCTTCAAGAGGCCCAATCAAAATAATAATTTTATGATCTAATGACTGAGGTTGGAAATAAAATACTATCTACACTTTTACAACTTTAACTTTGACCTTTAGCTTTCAATTCCAGTCAATCAAATGTTTGCTTAAGTATAAAAAAATAGTGGTTGAAGTATAACTAGCAATTCCCCCCTAAACTTACACTGTGGAGCTTTGTCCTCTTATAACTTATTTTCCTATGCAAACAGAAAATGGATTATATATTAGATACATAGAAAAAATCGTTTAAAGAAATAATCTTGATTACTCATTTAATATTGTAGTCAGCAGGACAAGAAAGCGGGCAATTTGATTTTAGGCTTCTTGGGGTATCCGATACATTTCACCTCAGCACTGTATTTAAACTTTGAATCAAATATCAAAGGCAAGATGAGGACAAAGAAAGCAAGACCAGGTCAAGCATAAAATTTGAATTAATTGGAATCCAGTTAAATAATGAATTAAATTGATGTATTATAATTAAATTCATGGTATTGTAAGATAGGGAGGGAGGGAGAGATCAGCTTTGGGAAAGGGCATGTGCTAGGCATGAATGCAAGCAGGTGTAGCACATTGAATGCTACCATAACCTGCATAGAGAATTTCAGTTACTGATTAGTTTAAAAATGCAAGTCTGTAATATGGCCTCACTTAAAATGAAAGACATTGTGACAATTCTGCAGAATTCTGCAGGAGCAATAGCTCAACAGTGCTACCTAGTGGCTGTTGTACTGAATGTTAAATTGGAAAGTAAACAAGTAAAAAATACCAAACGAGAACAAACATTCCCCTTTGGATAATAAAAAAACACAAATACATGTATCTATATGAGTCTATATCTCATTTGGTATGCCTTACCTTCTTACCTTTGGTATGCCTTACCTTCAAATACAATTGGCATAACCTGAACAGAGCTGTTCAGTTTCTACCTTTAACAATCATACATTTAGATCAGTGATGGCAAACCTATGACTTATCTCAAAGGTGACGGATCACCACACTTTGGCTGACACACCAGTGTTAACCAATACCCAACAACTATTCTTGACATCATACCCCACTATCAGTTTTGGAGATTGTGGAGGCCACATGGAATGGGCTGTCTCTCATGGCCTCCTGATCCTCTGAAAGTTATGTGAGAGAGCTATGCTTTTGTGTGGCCTTTAGAATCTCCAAAAATCATGTGAAGACAGGCCATTCTTTAGTGTGGTTTTTGGAGGCTTCTGAGGCTATGGAAGAGCATTCTCCAAAGCTGCTTCAAGACTAAAGGCCTTATGTGGCCTAGAGCAACCTCAGATAGGTGGTAGGGACCTGTCAACAAAAAGGAAGCACTGCCTGAAGGTAAGGAATGCATGGTGGCACTGGGCTGTGGAGGTAATCACGCCTTGGGGAACAGAGTGACAGCTTTTTTGAATGGCAGCAGTGGCACTAGGTCCAAAGTTGAAGCTGAGGCCTTTAGGCTCAGCCATCGTACTGTCACTGAGCGTTGCTGTTCAGTGTGGCTTAAATGGGGAGTGGGGGGAGATAGAGAATTGTTTCTCTTGTTTGGAGAGGAGCGGGCAATGCCATTAGGGTCCACTTAGGTATTTTCCAAATTTTTGACATGCCAAGCCCCCAAAGTTCACCATCACTGGTCTAGATCAAGCTTGCCCAGGAGATGGACATTATTCTGTACTGCAATTGATCAGAATGACAAAAATTCTCTCAGCTTTTTAATAAGGATTGTTACTGATTTTTACCTAACCCAGGATGACATAGCAGTGAATCTGAATTCTGTTCTCTAAGAAAGCAGCATTTGTTTTCTGCTTTCTCTTCATTTCTGTTAACATCTAGCATCAAACAGGCTTTTTCTCATGCAAACATGTGTTTACTGATTGCATTTTTAAGGTGGAAGCTGCTGTCAAAGCTGCCCAAAATGCTTTCCCAGGATGGTCTGCGAAAAATCCACAGGAAAGGTCAAAAATAATGAGCAAGCTAGCAGACCTTATTGAGGAAAACCTGGAGTCATTTGCGCGAGCAGAATCAAAAGATCAAGGTAAAGGAGAAAACCCGTTGACTTCTGCTCCTAGAGATAACTGGTTAAGAACATAATAGCAGCTCTCAGCACCAATATCTAATAGGATCAAGAATCCATTAAACTGAGGCACACTCCAAATTAAATCCATATTTAGTTTTAAGACAAAGGCAATGCTTTAAGAAATTAAGGATATATTTCTTGATAGTGACCTAAACCCAACCCCCGGTGCTGTCTATAAAGTTACAGCCATTTTGTTCAATTGTTTTTTTTCTGTAAGAATATAACCAAAATTCTTAACTGGCTTTGTAAATAAGACGGAAATTAGTTTTGCTTTTATTTTTAAATGTGAAAGTGAGAAAAAGCCAAATTCCAGTTGGTCTATTCAAACAAGGAATAGGCTAGTTGATTGTGTTGTTCATTTAGGGTCAATGAAAATTAGATGCAGTTCAAATCTAGGTAGTCACATATTACCCATCCCAGGTTTACAAAGAACCCTTTAAGATATGTGACCATTTAGATCTGTTGGATTCCATTTAGTTTCCATTGACCCTAGATGAATTACACAAGCAATTTGCCTATTCCTTGTCTGAATGGACAAATTGGAATTTCGCTCTTTCTCACATTCACATTTAAAGATAAAAACAAAACTACTTTCCTTTTTTATTGATTTATCTGGATTTGAATCATTGTGTCTTTAGCTCTGCATTCGGGTGCTGAATTACAATTGTCATTTCTTTTTGATGAGCTCCTTATATTTAATGTAACTGCAGACAGATACAACATGCTGGGAATAATAAAAATTTCTGCAAAGACAAAGGTTATTTTAGGGATGGTTCTCCTTGTCTGTATTGATGCAGAATTTTTGTTTGTCTTCTATGTGATAGCAGAGAAACTTAAAATCTAAAGATATATTCTCATGGCCAGAAAGATTTACATGGATTTGCCCATAATACTTTAATATCCTCTTGCTTTTCTTATGTTTTTGAAGTTTTACCTTTGAACATTTAGATTGTCTTCACCCTTCCTTAACAACTAGACAACTTTCATTCTTTGCTTAAAAACAGTTCTTACAAAAACTATTTAGAACCTGAAACCTGTTGAAGGGATTGTACATTTCAAAAACATTGCAGCAACATCAGCAAGTGGTATAAAACTATTTGGTAAATATCCTTCTGTTCCAGGAAAAACCATTTCTTTTGCTAGAACAGTGGACATACCCCGAGCAGTATACAATTTTCGCTTTTTTTCATCATCTTTCCTTCATAAGACAACAGAATGTACACAGATGGATCACATGGGCTGCATGCACTATACAGAAAGGTCACCAGTAGGAATTGGTAAGTCTTTGTCAAAGAGGTGCAGGTGGTTTTTCAAAAAAATAAAAATAATCTTTTAAGGACTAGGATAAAGTTAGTAAATTTAGCTTGAGCCTTATTTTATATGCAATTGTTGGGATTAGAATTTTTTTCTTGTTGTTTTGAACTATATAGCAGAGATACTCAGTTGCATTTGGCCCACAAAATACAGATATCATTGCTACCAAAGTATTATTTTTACTATGATAAAAGGGGAAAATATTAAATATATGATTGGTGCATAATCTTATTATCTTAAATGAATGAAATGAAATTAGGTTTCGTTCTAACTTTATATACCAGTTTGAGGAATGTAGTCCTTGGCATGCCATTGAAAGGGTTATGTAATCCGTAGTGAGGACCTCATGTGATTGCAATTCCACTTTCCTGCTGGCTTCCCCACTGACTTTGCTTCCCCACTGACTTTGCCAGCAGGGAATATGGAAAATTGCAATCATGTGACAGCATCTTGTTCCATTGTTATAATCATGAGCCAGGCGCCCAAGCATCCAGGTCATGATTATTTTATTTTATTTATTTGTTTTGTCAATCACTTACAAGATAATAGGTATAAGTATAAATATGAGTAAGAATACAGGAAATAGGTACGAATAAATGGGGACAATAGGACAGGGATGGTAGGCATGATGGTGCACTTATGCACGCCCCTTACAGACCTCTTAGGAATGGGATGAGGTCAATAGTGGATATTTGAGGTTAAAGGAGTGGGGGTTAGAGGATGTAACAATAGAGTCAAGTAGTGCATTCCAGGCATTGACCACTCTGTTGCTGAAGTTGTACTTTCTGCAATCAAGTTTGGAGAGGTTAAGATTGAGTTCGTATCTGTTATGTGCTCTTGTATTGTTGCGGTTGAAGCTGAGGTACTCATTGACTTGTAGAACATTGTAGCAGATAATTTTGTGTACTGTGCTTAAGTCCAACCATAGGCAGCATAGTTCAAGGTTGTCCAAGCCCAAAATCTCAAGCCTGGTGATATAGGGTATTCTGTTGCAAGCAGAGGAGTGTAATACTCTTCTCGTGAAATACTTCTGGACTTGCTCAATTGTATTAGTCCCATATACAGTGCAGATTCCAGACTGATGAGCTGTATTCAAGTATTGGTCTAGCAAAAGTTTTGTATGCTCTAATTAGCCATTCAATATTTCTGGAGGAGAAACTCCGTAAGATTAGATTTACAACTCTTAATGCCTTTTTGGCAATGCTGTTACAGTGAGTTTTGGCACTTAGGTCATTTGATATGAGTACACCAAAGTCCTTGACCGAGTGAGGAACGTCAACAAGGTAATATCCGCATAGTATGTATTTGGTGTACTGATTTTTTTTAACCAATGTGTAGGACAGAGCATTTGTTGGTCGAGATTTGGAGTTGCCAATTGTTTGACCATTCAGACACATAATCAAGGTCGCTTTGAAGGACAGTAGCATTGTCGGTGGTGTTGAATAGTTTTACGTCATCCGCGAAGAGGATGCAATTGCTTATAAGGTGATTGCAAAGGTCATTTATATAGCATATAAAGAGTGTGGGTCCTAGAATGCTGCCTTGGGGGATACCGCTGTTAACTGGAGCAAGATTTGATATAGTGCTCCCTATTTTTACTATTTGTTGCCTGTTTGACAGGAATGCAGTAATCCACTTATGAAGGGATCCGGAAATGCTGTAAGAGTTTAGTTTTAACAGTAGTTTGTCATGTACCACTGAATCAAAGGCTTTGCAAAGGTTCTGTGTGAATTGCATCTATACTTTACTCTGGTCAAGTAGATTAGTCCATATGTTTTTGCAGTGTAGCAGTTGCAGATTGCAGGACATTTTTTTTCCTAAAACCAAATTGTTTTTTGGAGAGTAGGTTGTTTTGACTCTAAGTGGAAGGTGATGAATTGGTTAATGATTGATTCC
Organism: Hydrophis major; assembly: GCA_033807585.1. Classification (NCBI taxonomy): domain Eukaryota; kingdom Metazoa; phylum Chordata; class Lepidosauria; order Squamata; family Elapidae; genus Hydrophis; species Hydrophis major. The sequence goes on along the minus strand of CM066328.1, from coordinate 320,823,941 downwards.
ATGACTTTGCACATGACACAACACAGTGAGATTGGTCTGTAGTTTTCAACCTGGCTGGGGTCACCTTTTTTGAAGATAGGGATAACCGTAGCTAAGGACCATAGGTTCAGCAAAGAGCTGGTTCTGAATGATATCTCATATATAATGCTTAGGGGTTCTGCTATGGCAGAGGAGAGCTTTTTAAAGAAGTATGCACATAATGCATCAGGGCCAATCGATAGGGATGGTTTTAAGTTACGTAATGCCTTTTCTACGTTATCTTCTGTAAAGTCAATATGTAGGAGATCATTAAAGTTAGTTGTACGACTAGGAAATGTGAGGCATGAGCCATTGCTGTTTACAAAGACTGAACTGAAGAATGTGTTGAAGAGGTTGGCCTTCATGGTTTCATCATTGCAGTCTTTCCCATTTGGTCCTTTTAGGAGTGGGGTAGTTCTTGAGTCTTTAAGCTTGGTGTTTACAAAATTGTAGAAGGCGCAGGTGGATTTTGTATGTAGGAGGTTTTCCTCCTGCTTGCAGTAATAATTTTTGCATTCTGCCTTTATTTGTCGACATATGGTGTTGTATTGTTTTTAAAGCTTGCTACGTAGCTAGTTTTGTTTTACGCCATAGTGGGTTTTTTGATTGAAGTTTCCTTATTGTTATTATTGTTATAATAATTGTTATTATTATGTGACTGTAAAGATGCTGCAATGGCCAGAACTCCAAGGAACTGTTGTAAATCCCTTGTCCAACATGGTCTAACTTTGAATGGTCATTGACTAATGGTCATAACCAGTGCTGCCAACTCTCACGCAATCAGAGTGAGACTCACGCAATTCAACCAATTTTGACTGTCTCACTCTGATAAACGAAATCTCACGCTAAACCCCCAAAATGGAATGTACAAAAATAAATATATCTCTACATTCTCTGATATTCCGAATATTCCCCTTAGGAGAAGGATGAGCTCCCAGCGCCGCCCCGCCCTGCCCAGCCACCCCACCGCACCTCTTTTCCCGCCTTAATCCTCGTTCTGCCTCGGCGTCCCGTAACTGTGCATGATGCCGATTAGCAAATTCGCTTCAGGAAAGCGAAGAGCAAGAGGCTTCTTCCCGCCCGGGGCGCTCGCAGTCACTTTGCCCCGTGCTCTCCCTCTCTGCAATGTCCTCCGGGACAAGCCAGCTGCCCTTTTCAAAGAAGGACACGAGGGGGCTGGCAAAGCCTCTTTTGCAGGCAACAGCCTCGGCCAGTAATAACCCTGGTAAGCAAAGCTGAGAATTGTCCGCTGCCAGAGATGTAACTAGAAGCTGGGGCGTCTCTCTCTCTCTGAAAGACATTTGTTCCAGAGGATCACATCCTGTCAGTCCTCCAACTTTCTATTTTGCACAAAGCTGCCCAGCCCCTTTATAGATCAGCCTGGCGCGCTTCTCGCCTTGCTGGTTTGGGAAGACTCTTTTGGATCAGCTAAAAGAGAGCATAAGGCGTGTAAAGGGGTGGTGGTGGTGGTGGAAGTTTGCTCATACACCCACATGCTAAAAGCATTAGGACAATGTTCTGTTAGGACAATGGGATCAACCAGGATGAAAGGTTATGTATTTCCAAGCGATCGCATGACACTCCAGCATTGACAGTGCAGTTGGGTTCCTTTAATAACTTGGATTTGGTTTAGTAACCTTCCCCCTCTCCCCCTCCGGTTTACTCTGGGCCTTGGTAGCAGGTGAGTTTTCAAGACGGCATTTTTGAAAATACTTTAAAAACAAGGTTAGGGTTTTCCTTTTTCTAATATTGGAAGCAGTCTCCTCCAAATGGTAATTAATTAAACATCTGCTTAATTCTTCAGCCAAATAAAGTTGCTATAATGGCTCTTTAAAAAAAGTAATTTTACGAGCACCACCCTGGGGTTTACACTATGTAAGATACAAGGTATCTTACACAGTGTAAGATACAAGGTATCTTACACAGTGTAAGATACAGCACTGTGTAAGATACAGCACTTGCTGTATTTTTTAGTCTCTACCAGGGCTTTGTTTTGGTTCTATAGCTTCTATGATGAAAGCTAGGGCCAAGCTTCAGAATACAGTAGATGAGTTTTACAGTTAACAATATGTATATTTATATGAAGCACTCATTATTCGATTAAATGTTTAGTTTATACATGTCTGAAATTATGAACCCCTATTTCAGTCAACAAGTTAGTATATAATTAAAGACTGAGACTATAGCATTTGATATTGGCATGTAGTATGGTATTTGATACAGAAAGAAGAATACCCATTGATGTATTTGCATTATCTCTGTAGTTGTTTCGGGTTTTTTGTCTTTTTGTTGCACATTGAATTCATCCTATAGTGGTCTATAGTACATCACTAAGCTAATAAAGTCAGTTGAGGTAGAATACTGCAGTTACAAGTCAGGAACTTCAATTATTCATGGTCAGTGAACTGCATTATTAATATCTTACAAATCCGGTTCAAGTACATTGGTGCTGCTTGCATGTATGTATGTATGTATATGTCCAAATCATGACTAAAGTATGCATCAGATTGCACCATTTAAAATGTAAAATTGTCAAAGCTCCCTACCATGGAAGGGGGGACACCCCCCTTCCACACCATCCCCCCCTCGGTCGCTTCGCTCCCTCGGGCTTGGTCGCTCCGCTCCCTCGCAGTGTCTCACTCCGAACTATCACTCAAGGTTGGCAGCCCTGTCATAACCCTAGACTACCTGTAGTTTAAGTGGTTCTGAGCTGCAAGTATCCAGATGACCACTAGATGTCATCACTCACTTTTCAGTTTCTTTTTTTCCTGCAGTTTAGTGATCTGAACTTTTATAGCTCAAATCTGGTAGTTCTCTTCTACTATAAAGCACAGCTTGAAAATTTCCATGCCTTTCTCTAACATAGGCAAGTCCATTTTAATTAGCTCACTCATTGGAATATAATTAATTGGCAAGGTGCTAATTCTTTTAATAATGAGCCAAACCTGGTATTGGGGGGTAACCTGCTTTGTTCTGTTAGCAATTATTCAACATTTCCAATTACCTATTTCCTTTGCAGACAGTTTGGTACATAGAATGGGTGCTAAAGAAAGAAAATTCTGCACCTTATATAGAGCTCTCATGCTCTGTTATCTAACTGGATATCAAAAAAAGGCCATAGATTTCCTATGTATCAAGCTTCTTGTTTAAACAGATTTGTTTCTTTTTCCTATCTTTTTGAAAGCTGGATTAATTAGTCCTTGGAATTTGCCACTTTATTTACTGACCTGGAAAATTGCCCCTGCAGTCATGTGTGGAAATACTGTAATTGCCAAACCGAGTGAAATGACATCTGTCACAGCCTGGATGATGTGCAAACTTCTGGATAAAGCAGGTATGCTAGAAAAGTAGCACCAGTGAAATAATTAAAGCACTACAATATTAGTGATTCAGGATACAAGTAGGTAACACTTTGATTTTCCAAAAAGCCTATATATCAAATATGTGATCAATGTAATATTCTATTCATAGCATGATTTAGAACCTGATTGTAATGAAATATGACAATACATTGAAAAGATATCATATAACAGGCAAGGAAGCTCCATCATATATAAAACCCTTGTATAGTCAGTCTAAAAATAGTTAGGAACATAGTCATCATTTTCTTCTTTTAATGACACGATAATCCCTCGCAGGGTGGAGTCTGGGCAACAGAATGGAGCTAGCAGTGTGTCCCCAATGCAGAGTTTTGTTCAGCAGATATATTCACAGTGTGCCTAAAGAGAGAAACTTCTCCCTCTACCTAAGATTGAACTCCCAGCCTCCTGATTAGGAGGCGAGAGTTCCACCTCTAGGTCACTGCATCACTCTAGTTAGGATCCTAGTGTTGTATTAAAATATATATGTTTCTGAGTTGCCACTTAAATGGAATGTACTACATAAGCATAGTGTTTGGTCTGTTTATGTGATTTTCCTCCTCTGCTGCCTACGAGGTTTTCCTCCCGGTGTGATAAATGTCGTGTTCGGAAGTGGGCCCAAAGCTGGAGATGCTCTTGTTTCCCATCCGGTGGTATCTCTGATTTCCTTCACTGGGAGTACACTCACTGGCCAGCAAATCATCCAAAGGTCTGCTTTGTACTGCAAGAAGCTTTCCTTGGAGCTAGGAGGCAAAAACCCAGCTATCATTTTTGAGGATGCCAACTTGGATCAATGCATTCCAGCCACTGTAAAATCCAGTTTTGCTAACCAGGTATAAACAGATAGTCGCTTGCTCATCCCTCCGCTTACGCAAGCTATGCTTCTGAAGTTTGAGAAATTCTGGAAACTCATGACAGATTTTAACATAAAGATCGAGTATATTATTCTGATTCAGATGATTCATTGTTTACTTATTGGAATTGGGCAACTAATAAATTCCAATAAATAAGGATGACATTTTAAAAGAAAAAAAACCCTGACTTAACGTGGCATCTTCTCTCAGTGAATGTTGTTTATTTATTTAGCATGTGACAAGTGAATGTTGTGATAATCCTTTATAATGATGGATGAGTAAGCTCCATTTTCTTATCAGAATTTGTTTTGGAATAATTCTTTCTGGTTCATATCCTCACGGTTTGCCACTCCAAAGAGTCTCCCTGCTACTGTTCTATACAGGACACCCCAAAAGATTCAGCATATCAGATCCAGTATAAGAGAATTCATTCACTTACTTTCCTTGTATGGGTTGCCCATGTCTTTTGTTACTGTGTCTTGGGACTCCTCATATCCTGGACTGGGTACTAGGAGGGGAAGACAGCTAGTTTTTCTATAGCCTGCCCACTCTTCCTTGGAAATACCAAGATAAAATATGATTTCTCCTATTGCCTGTTGGGTATGAAAGAAGTAGTCTTAGAAGGAATAAAACGTCCTACTCAACAGTAGTTCCTCTCCACCCAAATGCTTGTTGTTATTTGGTAAAGATGGATAGGGATGCGAACAATAAACTATATAAGAGTTTGTTTGGCATAATTGTAAGTCTAAAGGGTTATCAATGTACTGCTCTTACTGAAATCTAAAAAACAAATTCTTCCTTTGGTGAACTAAACAGAGTTTCTGATAATAATATATCTTGTAAAGAACTTAAAAAACTATGCTTCAGTGAAATAATGACTCCTTATTGAATTTCTCTCTTTTCTATACATTTTTTCGATCTTGCCAGGGTGAAATATGCTTATGTACCAGCAGAATCTTTGTTCAGAAGAGTATTTCTAAAGAATTTTTGAAAAGGTTTGTGGAAGCTGTTAGAAAATGGAAAGTTGGAAATCCTTCAGATCCCACAACTGATATGGGAGCATTGATAAGTAAAGATCATTTAGCAAAGGTAAACAATGTTGAAAATATTTTTAAATTTACTAAATTAGCTGCAAATATGTTTTCTTCCTCATTTGAGAAAGCATCACAATATATGACGAGAGAGATTTATATCTTGGTAATGATTTTTAGACAAAGAACATATCTTGTTTTAAACACTTGTTAAAACGCTTTAAGTTGTTTCAGGCTCAGGGTATTTCCTAAAGCTTCCCCATCAAAATTGTTTAACCATTAAGTAATTTTGCCAGTTGTCAAGTTTCCTTATTTTTTTATTGTGCGCACTTAGTAAGTAACAATATGACTCGCTAAAACATTTTCTTAGTGATGTCAGATTCACTGTTGGGTGCACACAGTTGGAAACAATCTGATATTTCCTCTTACCAACTCATTTCTCAAATATATTGTCAGCAGAATTGAAGAAGACATTTCAGATTCTTCTTTCCTAGTTTCAAGTGTGTCTTAAGATTTTTCTATCTTTCTGAATATAATACAGTATTTAAATAACAATGGTACAACAATCATACACTATTCCAATGATAAAACTGCATTGATATTTTCCTGGTATAAAATGGAATTTGTGTTTAAATAAATGAATTAAAGTAAACCAACCTTTAAATGATGAATGTTATTTAAAATAGCATGTAAAACCCAAGATATAATTCATATATTGATATATGTTTCATATAGTAAATATGTAGGTGTGAGAGAATGTATTCATATATTTATTTTATTTTATTTTATTTATTTTATTTGTTAATTGCTTACAAGATAATAGATATAAGTATAAACAGGAGTAAGAATACAGGAAATAGGTACGAATAAATGGGGACAATAGGATAGGGATGGAAGGCATGATGGTGCACTTATGCACGCCCCCTACAGACCTCTTAGGAATGGGATGAGGTCAATAGTGGAGAGTTTGAGGTTAAAGGAGTGGGGGGTTAGAGGATGTAACAACAGAGTCAAGTAGTGCATTCCAGGCATTGACCACTCTGTTGCTGAAGTCGTACTTTCTGCAATCCAGTTTGAAGCGGTTTACATTGAGTTTGTATCTGTTGTGTGCTCTTGTATTGTTGTGGTTGAAGCTGTAGTCATTGACTGGTAGGACATTTTAGCAGATAATTTTGTGTGCTACGCTTAAGTCTAACCGTAGGCGGCATGGTTCAAGATTGTCCAAACCCAAAATCTCAAGTCTGGTGATATAGGGTATATATATTGGTCTTTCATTTCCTTATTGTTATTAACAATTAGAAATTACTGTTGTCTTTAAATATGCTTCTTGTTTTGTTGTTTTGCTCCTATTAGGTAAAGAAATATATCCAGCAGGCTCGGGCAGAAGGGGCCAAGATCCTTTGTGGAGAGGGAATAGACTCATTGGATCTTCCTCCAAGAAACCAAAAAGGCTATTTCTTGCCTCCCACAATTATCACAGAAATTGATGATGATTCTTGCTGCATTCAGGATGAGATCTTTGGTCCGGTAGCTTGTGTAATGGTGTTTGACACAGAAGAGGAAGTGATTAGGAGAGCCAATGGAGTCAAATATGGCCTGGCAGCCACAGTCTGGTCAAACAATGTGGGCCGGATTCATCGTGTTGCTAAAAGTCTCCAGTCTGGATTGGTGTGGACCAATTGTTGGCTTATCAGAGATCTGAATTTGCCCTTTGGGGGAATGAAAGCCTCTGGGATAGGTAGAGAGGGAGCTAAGGATTCGTATGAATTTTTCACTGAGGTGAAAACAATTACCATAAAATATACTGATGTGAACTAATAGGAAGTAATTCATGCCATAAGTCTGTGTGTGTTGCTTTGTCTCTCTTGACATATTGAGAAAAATGATGGTCATGGTTTATACCAATATGTCTGCTAAGTGTACTAGAGAAAGGGTCATATGAAAATAATTATATGAGACTTTACAGCTGGAAAATATATGGTAGTCTGTCATTAGCTTTGTTCTAAGTTCAAAAGAGCAGATGAGTTTTATCTGTCTTAGCATGCTGTTTCCACAACAACCAACTAGATGCTGATGGGAACTTAAGCAAGACATCCCCCTTCTCACTTGTATTCTTCAATAACTGCTTTGAGAACCATGCTGTCTTTGAAAATAAAGCTAAAATATGGTGCCATAAACAGAATTGTTCACCATGTTTAAATTCAGTGGTGGGATTCAAATTTTTTTACTACCTTCTCTGGTGTGGCTTGGTAGGCGTGGCAGGGGAAGGATACTACAAAATCTCATTCCCTCCCTACCATACTAACCTGCTTTCCAGCTCCGTTCTCTTGTACAGGGTGACAAAAGAAGACTCAGCCGATCAGCTGGGACTCGAGAAGCAGAGAATAAATGGGGGCGGAGCCAATCAGAGATGGTCTTTGCTGGTTCCCCAAACTATTCAAAATTTCCTCTACTGGTTCCTCAGAACTGATCAGAACCTGCTGAGCACCACCTCTGGTTAAACTGAATATTCGTCTTCACTGCATAATTCAAACTATACTATCCAGCTTTCCCCACTATCTGTCCTACCTTATTTAACTTGGATAAATTTAGTAGACCTTTCCAGAGTCTATTCTAGAGTCACAGAAGATGATCACATGATCCCTGGGACACCACAACCATCATAAATATGAATCAGTTGCCAGGTATACAATTTTAATCACATCACCGTGGGGATGCTGCAATGATTATGAGTGTGCAAAACTGTCATAAGTCCCTTTTTTTTCAATGCTGTTGTAACTGTGAATGGTCATTAAACAAACTATTGTAAACCGAGAACAGACTGCATAACATTTTCTACAGCAGCCACCCACAGGAATGAAATGAAATTTTCACAGGGCTGTCTTGTACAGTCTTGAGATCTCTCTTCTAACCTGTAAGGAAAAACCCTTTTTCGGGCCATTTGTAGGGAGGTTAAAGGATGAGTGAAGAAAGAGGGAATGGAGGCATGTTGAAAGAGAAAAAACCCATAATGAATATAGTGTCAATTGAACATGCCCTCTACGTCCATTAGGAGCAGCAAAATGCATTAATGACATATGCACAGGCACACATAGATTTGGTTAAAGCAACCTTCTGTTTTGAGAAGATAAAAGTAAATTTGCTTTAGGGTTGGTGAAACCTTACAACTTAATCATGGAGGGTAAAGAGATTCATTACAACAGACCTACTTATGCGATGCAGTTTAATAATTGCAAAAATCTAGAATTTTTAACAGCTTTTTCAACAACTGTCTTATCCAACAAAATTGCATAACCATCACGAGGTTTAATAGTTTTATGTCAAGCTGATGAGTCAATTCATCTCTTAATTCCTAGAGATGGAAATTAATGCCAGTCTGATTATACAGTTATTGCCAGTTGATTCCTAGTGTCCTGATTCTTGACATGTACACATTCATACAAAGATTTCAACTCAATGTATGTAGGTCTTTGCTCAAAACAATGCCGGTATTTTTAATACTCACGTTTTGGTTTAAATTCATTGTTTTCAGAAGTGAAATTGATTTAAACAAGAGAATCTTTAAATGAAATATATGGGAAGCTGGTGAAGTTGAGCAATTATATCCAGTAAATTATTGGTATGCACATGAGGAGAAATTAAAAGAATTGAATTTCCTACAAAATTCCTACAGACTAAGGGACTGCATTTTAATACAAACTAATGTATACTTCCTGAGGTAAGACATGAATTAGAACTGACATTGCCAACTGCATATTTTGAAATGTTTACACATAATTCACATACTGGGTAAACTGGTTGCCCAATACTATATTATTTGAACTAATAAACATAACTTTAAACAAAAAAAATATAGAAGGCAAAATGGATATGTTATCTGTATTTCAAACTAGTATCATCCAGTCTGGATCCATCCTGGGAATGGAAGTTTCTCCTTTCATAGCATCATAGGGTTGGATGGACTTCCAAAGATCATTTACCATATCTAGAGATAACTAAGAGTCACTTTATGGTGAGGTGGGGGGGGGGAGAAACAAATTTAAAAAATTTAATATTATTAATAAAAAACTATTCATAAGAGCACGTGGGGTGCAAAAAAAGATCTAGACCACTAGAGGGCATCTATTTCTATTTCCTGCCATGCAGTGACTGAAGAGTTTTGGGAGATATGACTCAGTTTTCCCTCAATTTTCCTGACAGAGTGCTAGCTAGGTTCTACTTAATTCTCTCTAAATTTGTCTCATCAATGATAATGCAGAAAGAATGATCTTACACTATATATTTGTGACTTAGTTTTCTGTCAGGAACTGAAAGCAATAACCAACTTAAATGCTGTAGTAAACTGAGAGACAGTGACTGACCCAAAATTATTCTGGGAGCTTCATGGCTGAGGAAAGAACTGAACCTGGATTTCCCACTGTTGCAGTCCAACACTCCATAACACCTCACTGGCTCCCTCACAAATCTCCAATGGAAGTGGACTTGGGGCCTTCCTACACTGACTTCTTAATCTGCCCTCATTCAACTTCAAGCTGACTGGACACAAGGGACAGGGTTATGCAGGGATAATCAGAAAGCTAAGTCCTGGTTATCCCTGAAGTGGCTGGATGCTTTCTGAATTCATATGGTATTTTCTGAGATTTTGTATTGCCAGCTAATATGGAATATGCAGGATGGAAGCCAAAGCAGGAGGACAATAAAAGAGGTACCAGGATAAAACTAGCATCATGTTTATTTATGTCCTCATTAAATACAGCATGAGGGGCTCTTCTTCCACTCTGGTCTCCAGAATGCAACTCACAAAATGATTGCTTTAACTGGATACATTTTGTAGCCCTGCAGCTTCTTTCCTTCTTTACTCCCAGAGTTGTTCAGTTTGGGCATCAGCAAAAGAAGGTTAAATATTTATGAGGATTAAGTATGTAACAGCACTGGGTGCCTGCTACCACAAACAGGGAAAAATGGTCTGATTGGGATTAAAGTTGGAAGTTTGTTATCTCACATCTTACAAGGGTAAATAGAAAGAGCTAGCTTATCTAAACAGCCACTCTTCCAGGAGTTAATTTAACAATGCAGGTCAGTCGCAGAATATATACTATTTGACCAAAAGAAATGCAACTACAGTCAAAATCTTCTGCTCATTCCCATCTGTTTAGTAGTGATGACTTTTGTGTTACATACCTCTCTGGACGAACTTCTGCTTTAGTTTTACTTTGGGAGAGGAGAAAGAAAAATTATCTGCCCTAAATAAGTTGGCAAGCAATTTAGGGTGTCAATGAAATTGTATTGGGTGTTAAATATTATGTAATTGCAATTGTGCAGTTGGAACTTGATTTCATTCCAGTTTCCTATTTTCCTCACTTTTGGAGACAACTAAATGTAGTCTTCAAAACTGAAAATAAAATGCATCGTTTAGCCCATCTAATTAATACAATTATTTCTCTTTATAGTTGAACTTTTCTTTAGAGGGAGGTTTTAGTCAACTATATAGAGTTGACTAAATGCACTATATGGAGACATTGATAAATTAATTTCATTGGAAATGTCACATCTCTATTACTGGCTATCCAGGTAGGATTGGGGGTGGGTGGAGATTCTTTCATGGAAAATGTTGATCTAAGGTTGTGATATCATCTAGTCAAGGGTTGGGGATTGCAGAGTTTTCTGATCATGTGTCTTTTGTGTGATTTTTTTTTTAAAAAAAATCATTGGAGATTGTAAGGTTGCTATTTTTACTTATTGTTTTATTCTTTTGATCTTGCTTTTTTGATTTACAAGTTGTTTTGCAGTAACATTATCAGGCCAGGACAATAAGTTATCTTCCTTTTTATTTATGTTGTCAGGAGAAGCTGTCTCATCTTGTGCCCTCTCTGGCCCCTCTTTCCCAGAACAGTCTCACCGAGCTAAACATCAATTGTGTTTTTGTGGCAGCTGTCAGATAAGAAGAGCTGCACCCTTTCCTGAGGATGTGTCCCCTTTCTCTCCTGTCATTCCCACTCTAGAAAGACCAGTTCAGGTTCATGGTCTCGCTGAGGTATTTGGAAAAATAAAGACCTTCCCTGCTTTACTTTTATTGCCCTTTTTAATAAATCCTATGAGCCTGAGCAATTGTTCTTAAAATAAAAGAACCTTCCAATTGTCCGTGAACGCAATCATTCCAGTGGAAATGATGTGTGAGGGTTGTTGTTGTTTTTTTTAAATGGTCTTGGCTCTTGGCAGCCTTTTCCTCCTAACTTGTGTTGCACTCCACTGAACTGCAGTTGCCAGGAAAAAGTGATCCGAGATGGGGTGGAGAGTGAAATCAGCCGTGTGATATAGTGAGAAAGGAAATACAGTTCAAATGATGGACATTTATGGGAATGATTCACAGTTTGTGCTGAAGACATTTTGAAACCAGGTATGTGTCCCTTGAAAATGTTGTTAAGGCTGTTGCTTTTAAAGTGAATTTGTTTTTGGGGAAAGTGCAGGTAGTCCTCGACTTATGACTACTTATTGAGCCCAACATTGCTGTTGCTCAGTAAGACAATTGTTAAGTGATTTTTGCTTACCTTTTTTGGCAGAACTGTTTTTAACTTTGAACAGTCACTAAACAAATTGTGAGATAAGGACTACCTATGTATGCATAATTTTTAAAATGAGAAGTGGATATGTTGCTCTTCAAGCACTTGGTTAGGCCCAGACCTGCAAATCCACTCCAATGAAGCTGGAATGGCTCCACTATTAAAAAAGAGCTCTTGAGTTTCAAGCAACAATGCGTTTGTGTTTATCAATTCTAGATGTCCTCAGTCGCTGTCAGGATTCCAGCAATTGCCCTAATTAAATCATGATTCTCAAGCCAAACTTCAACCAACTTCAAAGGATTTATTAGAGGAGACATACTGGCACTGCCCTGTATGAAGCCAACTCTGGCATGCATAATTTACAGTCACCTGTGACTCTGTTTCCCTCCTCCCACCTGGGTGTCTCATAAGTCAGATTCTCCAACTGAGCATGTTAATGGACTGGATGTCATCATTCATGTTCTCCAATTAAATATATTCGCGGGCAAAAGCTCTGGCAGTTTAGTTACAATCTTTTAAAGATAAGTGTTGGAATGTACGTTTGATTTCAAACTGCTGCACTGCTCTTCCAGATTTCCTCCCCCTCCCCCTTTTATGGCAACTACTAAAACAGGCATAGGAATGTTTTATGAGTTGACACTTGCATTCCTCTCTCAAGGATATTTTAATTTTCACAAGCCACATATTTTTTTTGCTGAGAAAATGAGATGAATTCCCCAGCCTACATTATGATTGCAATGCTGTCTCTGGAATGTGATTCTCGGAGTGCCATGGTTATCTCTAGGAAAGTGGCATGATGACCCTAGAGAGAGACTATAAATATCTCCTCAAATTAGAGTCCATCCACAGAACAGCTTTGTCCTGTTGAGAAGATACATGACTTACTATATACCAAGGAGATATCCTCTCTATGTTGCTTCTATATCTTTTTCAACCCATTGCTAAGACAGTTCCCGATGTTCTGATGTGGAAATAATGGCTTTCTATGTTATGCTGGCATAAGGTATTTCACATGGACATTTAAGCAATTGATCCAGGTGATCTGTGTCCCACAGCAGAAAAATTATTTTAAACCACTTTCTTCTGTCTGGTCATCAGGTTCTGTGCCTGTTCTGCAGCATGGTTTGGCAGTGAGGAACTTTTTGTTCTTTTTATGGGTCAATTGACCAATTGATTTAAAACTGGTCATTGTCTCAGCTGACAGACCATGTAATATAAAGTATCTGACAAATGGATACTCCCATACCACCCCTGCTCTTGAATAACATAGAATCATAGAATTATTGAATCATAGGGATGGAAGGGACCTGAACATTTTCTATTCTAACCCCTGCCTAAGTTTGGAGTCCCTACATTTGTCCCAACCTGACAAATGGTTGCCTAATCTTTTCTTGAAAACCTCCAGTGATGGAGCAACCCAGCACATGTGCACACATGCTGACCTGCCTATTATGGAAGTAGAGCTGTGTTGTGCAACTTGCACTTGGCTCACGGCTTGTGCGGCCAGGTTGTGAACAGGCCATGGTCTAGGAGCATGGATTGGGGACCTCTGCTATAGAACACATTCTGTGCAGCAAATCAGTGCTTTGATATTGTGGAATACAACTATTGTGTAGGATCAGCCGCATAGAATAATCCCACCTCCCAAATGTGCCTTGAGGGAAGGTAAGATGTGCATCAAAGTTTAGGATTGCTGTGATATGAAGGAAATTGCAAAAAATAGTGGGTGGATGAGTCCTCAATTTACTCATTGCTAAATGGTTCTAAAATTTACTGTTGAGTGAATTTATAAATTATTTGAAAATACTGTTTCCAATAGGAGAGAATATACATAGTTCTCAGTTGAATTTGGAAGTCAGAACAAGAATGACTCAAGTAAAGATGACTTCCCAGGGAAAATTAGCTGCTCTCAAATACTACAGATCTTTGCTTCCCCCATTTTTAACAACCGGATGTGGAATTGTATGCTACAACTGGAAGATTATTTATATCCTCCTCTGAATAGCACAATTGTTTCCTTGAAAATTATCAGGTGTGAAATTGGCTATTTTAGGAATTCTTTATGAGGTTCTAAATATAGCACTTCAAAAGGGTGGCTTAAATTTCACTGATGATTGATCAGTAAAGGGCAAAGACAAGCTGTGGAATTTCATGTCCATCCTTTGCTTTATAATTAATAGTAGTGCACGCAGCACAGTATTTTTTTTTAATTGCTTCCCTTTTTCACCACTTTAGTTATAACTCTTTAACTTCCATTATTGGAATTTTTGCATAGCACATAAAAAGTGTTGACTGAAAGAGAAGAAAATGTTAAAGTTCAGAGTGTTTCAGTGGAAAGATTTGTCAGTCAATCCCTAGTTCAAATTATTCCATTCCATTGTCATTCTACAATTGATTTTCTTATCTCCACAAGCACCTGATGACTTTCTGTCAGATTTCTCATAAAATGGCTGCCACGGAAAGGACCATTTGTCCATTCACAAATGTCCACCAGTCACAAAACATCTATTTATCAAAAAGCAAGCAATGAGAATAAGTCTTATTGACTGTCAATAAGGTGTAGAAGGTTAGACTTAGCAGCTAGTGGTGTGTACAAATTCAACAACAAGCCAGGCAGAGAATACCTACTGTGGAAGAACATTTTCACAAGTACCATTCAAAGTGAACAGCTGCTTCCCAGCGAAGAACTTAAATTTCCATTGGCATGGCTAGGACCACGGTCTAGTTACATGGTGAAACACATTTACACAGGGATACTTAATGACCCAGGCACTGCTCTAAAACAAGCATGGGATGCTTTGGACCGGAAATATGGCAAGGACACTGATGGAATACTCGCTCCTAGAATGTCTTAACAGTTTCCTGTGTATTGCCATCCATAAAACCCAAAGACTGGAGGAATTCTCCAACATCCTTACGGAGCTGCGAACAGCCAAAGAATGTTCTAACTTACCAGGACTGGCTTGCTTTGATTTTTTTCATAACGCAAGAAGCAATCATCAGCAAACTCCCAAAAGAAATATTGGAATGATGGATTGTTTTGTCTGATGCCTTTCTGGCCTCAAACTGCAAAAAAGAACCACCCTTTGCCCTTCTCCAAGAATTTGTTCTCCGGCAAACTGAGTCCTGCAACAGCTTTAGAAACTGTCGCCTCAGGTACAGATTTTACCCAACTAACAAAGAACACAACCGAAACTCTGTATCTCTCCAGAGTCTACTGCACATCACTACAGATCATCACCACGCGACTTCCTCCATAAACAGTTCGGGAGAGGACTCATCAGACACAACCCAATTTAGATCTCCAACTACAAAGAGAGTTGACCTTTGTCCTTTGCACAACACTTGACACTCACTGAACAGGTGCCAGGGGTTTGTAGCAAAATCCCTGACCCAAAGGAAAGAGTTGTTATAGGATTCAGATTCTGCTACAAGTGTTGCTAATCTTTTAAACATGCACCCAAGGCTGCACAGCCAGGGTTCAATGCCATTTATGCAACAGTAACGAGCACCCAACCGCTCTGCATCCAGACTCTGAGCCACTACAGCAGATAACTCCTAACCCTCCTTTGAACAAGGAACCTCAGCATGCTGCGAAAGCAAACTAGGCGCCTCAGCGCACCACGAAAGCACAATTGGAGCCAGTGGTGAGTGTCAACTGCACATCAGTGTGCGATAACACACCAGCTCCTCGCTCGTGTCATCAGATCTGCTTAGCCAAAGTCTACCCCACTGGACGCCCAGAAGAAGCGGTGATATATGGAATCCTAGATCCTCAGAGCAATTGCTCACTAGCCAGGTCTGCATTCTTCGACCTCTTTGATGTTCAGAAGGAAGAAGCGCACTTCACGATATCTACGTGCACTGCACCAAGACACACGACGGGGAGGAGAGCTGCTGGACGCTGTATAGAGTCATTAGATGGAAGTTCCCAGTTCCTACAGCTGCCCATGTTGGAATGGGACAGGATACCAGATGACCACAGCCACATTGCAACACCAAAGGTAGCTACCAACATACCTCACATGAAGCATATGGCCCATCACTTTCCTGCTCTAGATCCTGAAGCCAAGGTTTTGCTCTTGCTGGAAATAGATAGTCTTGTACAAAGCAGATAGATAAACTCCACAAAGCATCCATACAAAGTATTTTTTATTGGTTCATCAGGCATCCTCATAACTCACAGTTATGACAAGATTCTTCTTAATGTCCAATCCTTTGCATATCTATCTTTATAGGTAAAAAGATGGTTATCTCTTTCATCCCATATCGTAGAAGCAGGGGGTAGAGATGCTACGATGAGGCTGTGTTCCAGCAAGAGCGAAGAAACCTCCCCCAACCCACCAAGGGTCAGTTCAGTGACCAGTCAGGGTTACAGATGTGGCCACATATCATGAACTACATTTCCCAGGATACCTTAACTACATTTACCATGATGCATTCTCTTAAGGGGACAGCACTCAATTCCTAACTAACTACCACAAATCGCATTAACTCTAAACTGTCTGGACAGCACAAGTCTGCTCCCTGACTTTCTTTCCTTTACCCCGTCCCCTTCCCAGTTGCTTACTACATTAGAGCCATGATGGTGCAGGCTCAAAGTTGGCTCAGCCTTCCATACTTCTGAGATCAGTAAAACGAGGGCCCAGATTGTTAGGGGCAATATGCTGATTCTGTAAACTGCTTAGAGAGGGCTATGAAGCACTGTGAAGCAGTATATAAGTCTAAGTGCTTATATATTGTTATAAGCTCACTTTGGAAGTTTGGATGGGTTGGGAAGGCATAACCAAACAAAGCAATCATACTGCAATTATTCAAATTATTATATTTCTTACACATGCAATGGGGTTGATATAGAACCTAAAGCTATTGAGTAAATAGATATAAGCCTAGCACTCCATTTTGTAGTATAGTTGTTTCCCAGAGTTATTACCTCCCGCACATGAAACAAGATGTCAAGCCCACTCAGAAGCTGCAAAGCTGAATTGGTATTTGAACTCAGATCTCTTAATTCAGTCCTCGGGCTTCAAGCTTGTTTCCCAGTAATTAAATGAACAACAATATACTTCAGTTTCGCACATTTTGTTAAGTCATACTATAGTTTACTAACACTACAGGGGCAAAGAAAATGGAGGAGCATATACTAAAGCATTCTTTATTTTTATTTATTTATTTATTTATTTTATTTTGTCAAGTGATTATTAGATAACAGGTATAAGTATAAACATGGTTATGAATACATGAAATGGATACGAATAAGAAAAAAAAAAGAAACAATAGGACAGGGATGGTAGGCACATTGGTGCGCTTATGCATGCCCCCTCTTAGGAAAGGGGTGAGGTCAATAGTAGACAGTCCAAGGTTAAAGTTTTTGGGGTTTGGGGAAGAAACCACAAAGACAGGTTGAGTATTCCAGACATTCACCACTCTGTTGTATTTCCTGCAATCAAGTTTGGTGCAGTTTACCTTGAGTTTGTATCTATTGTGTGCTCTTGTATTGTTGTGGTTGATGCTTAAGTATTCACTTAAGGACATCGTAATATATAATTTTATGTACTATACTTAGATCAAACCAAAGGCGGTGTAGTTCTAGGTTGTCTAGGTCTAGAATTTCGAGTTTGGTGGCATAAGATATTCTGCAATGAGTAGAGGAGTGGAGAACTCTTCTTGTGAAATATTTCTGGACTTTCTCAACTGTGTTGATATCAGATAGGTAATGCAGGTTCCAGACTGATGAGCTGTATGCGAGTATTACACATTAGAAATAAGGCAGAATCACATCCTTCTTATCACATTGCGATGGGAGGTGGAGGGGGGTATACCTGTAACAGTGAACTTCTTTCCCCCTTAGATTTCTGCTTCCTTGCTGTCATATCATGGACAATGGGAGACTCAAGCAAGGGTGGGATGCTACCCGTTCTGCCCGGTTCTATAGAACCAGTAGTTCTGAAGAGCAGCAGACACCAAACCGGTCCTGTGTTTGCTGCTGTTTGGCCCACCTGCCCGCCTGGGCTCTTACCTGTCCTTTATTTCCTGCTTTTTCAACCTCAGCTGCTTTGCACGGCACAGCTGAGGTTGAAAAAGCAAGGGGAAAAAGGCTTTTCAAACACTGTTTGAAAAGCTGCGTGCAGCGCTTTCCAGCTGTCCGGGCGGCACAGCTTAAGGTTTTTTGCACATGCGCAAAAAACAAAACGTAATCACCGAACCAGTAGTAGCACTGGTTGAATACCACCCCTGGACTCAAGATAACCTCCTAAGTGGGAAGAGACAATTTTGTGGGGGGGCTGAGGACTCATTTCATCTTTGCATCATTGTGCTGTGGGCCACCCTTTCCAATCTTTTCACACAAAAAATGATACCTTGATAGCAACATGTAGACCGTGGGTTGCATCTAAGACTTTTTGAAGGGCAACTGCAACTTTGGGACCTCATGCACTTGTTTGGCTTCCTATATAATATCTGAATAGAAATATTTAGGTAGAAGATATTGTCTTCAGCCATTTCCTTTGCATCACATGTGAGCATTTCTGTATGTGACGAGATGGGTGGCAAACAAATTTAATAAATAAAAATAAAATAAATAAAAGTTTCCACTGCCCATTACTGTAACACCTTTTTGAGTCACAAGTAGATTGTGATTTAACAGATATTTATACTTTAACATTTGTTATATACAGTATACAAGATATTAGGAGTAAAAATATATCTTATGTTGTTAGTGTTATGTTCTGTGCGTGGCGCAAGAAGTGGAGACGAGTCGATGAACAGTGAACTTCAACTCTTTATTTAACATGGTGCAACAGTTCTAAAAACAGCCACAACTGCCCCCTTTATATAGGCAAGCTCTTGGGTATTTAGCCAATGAAAACACAGGAACGTTAGTTCTTTTAACCAATGAGAAAGGCTCGTTAATAGCCAATCAGATTCCCCTGAACGGACCAATCCGATATCGCTATTATCGGCCAATCAGAAGTGCAGGGCCAGAACCCTGCACTTTACTTTAAGGTTTCAACAATCTTTACTCAAGCACTTTTATTAATTCACAACAGTTAGGCACATGGTTTTTCCCAAACATGGTAGCACTAAAAAGAATGTCATTAAACCAGGATGGAATTTCTGCTATATCTGCCAAGGGTGGGAGGGTTCAAAAGTAGGACTGTACTCTGTTCTTGCCCTTTAGCCAAAGGTATCTGCAGGATTTGATCAAATGGCAGCCATGACAGTACGATTAAAACCCCACTTTTTATGTGTGTTGCGTGTTCTCTATTCTACTCTCTAATATCGGACAGGAAAAATCAGATCTAATGTACAAAATGGATTATTATATCAGTGATTGATTGATTGATTGATTTAGTAAAGCGATTATTAGATAACAGGTATAAGTATAAACATGGTTATGAATACATGAAATGGATACCAATAAGAAAAAAGAAAGAAACAATAGGACAGGGATGGTATGCACATGCACCCCCCCCTTGAGACTTCTTAGGAAAGGGGTGAGGTCAACAGTAGTCTAAGGTCAAAGTTTTTGGGGTTTGGGGAAGAAACCAGACATATTCCAGACATTGACCACTCTGTTGTATTTCCTGCAATCTAGTTTGGTGCGGTTTACCTTGAGTTTGTATCTATTGTGTGTTCTTGTATTGTTGTGGTTGAAGCTGAAGTATTCATTGACAGGTAGGACATCGCAATATATAATTTTATGTACTATACTTAGATCGAACCGAAGGTGGCATAGTTTTAGGTTTTCTAGGTCTAGAATTTCGAGTCTGGTGGCATAAGATATTCTGCAACGAGTAGAGGAGTGGAGAACTCTTCTTGTGAAATGTTTCTGGACTTTCTCAATTGCATTAATATCAGATAAGTAATGCAGGTTGCAGACTGATGAGCTGTATTCAAGTATTGGTCTAGCAAGTGTTTTGTAGGCTCTAGTTAGTAGAGTGATATTACTGGAGAAAAAGCTGCACATTAGGTTTATGCCTCTTAATGCCTTTTTGGCTATGTAGTTACAGTGGACTCTAGCACTTAGATCATTTGAGATGAGTACTCCAAGGTCCTTTTCATGTTTTCCAAGTGGCTGTGAATCATAATCACAAAACGTGATCTTTGATGTTGATAAATAAGTTGAATCATTTAGTTGGAGGAAGAGGAATGATAAATAATATGACCTGCAACCTGTTTCGTTCAGAAGAATTAGATCATCTCCAACTGATGGCTATCCAATGTCTGACTGGCTTCAAGTACTGTAGTAAAAAGGTTGATCCACCTAATTTTTACTTTCAATTCTGGCACTTCCAATAATTTAGGAAAGAACACTTTGTAATCAGAAAGACAATATCAGTGTATGATTACTATAATTAACACATTTCAGCAAGAGGTTTGGGAATTTTTAAGCATCATTGCTAAAGTGTAATTGCTGTCTAGTTGCTGTAAAAAGTCACTAGATGGCTCTGTAGTATTAGAGAGCCTGCAGCTCCTTTTTTAATGGACTAATTGCAGGTTAACATTGAAAAGCTATCAGGAAAGAGACCACTGTCTGAACTGGAATGACAGAAGCATTGGGCCTGTTTGTTTTGGTCTGCAATACACTTCCAAATAAAGTGTAATAGATTAATCATATTTCTCAATTGTTGAAAGATTTAATCAGGAGACAAGTAACCAAACATGCAATGTTATTTATATATCCATCTATTCAAATAACTAGGCACACATTAATGTTAACTAAATCTTTAATGTTATTCCAGTGTTAGTCTTTGGAGATAGAACTGAGGCTGAGAGAAAAATCTTATTTGCCCACATGATGTTTTTGCAAACTGGAATTGAGTCTCTTCTAAGGGCGGCGATTGCCATTCCCACCAGCTTAGATAGATTTAGGTAGAATGAGTAAACTCTTAGCCTGCCATTTTGCTCATATCTAGGCCCAGAGAGAGGACATTTAAAAAAAAAAATAGTGGTAGGCAAGTGGGGTAAATTAACTCTGGGTCAAAAGCTTATACAGCAAACAGGTATTTTAAATTCTTGATCTACTTCAAAATCATGGTAGACCCAATATTCAGTTAATTCATTTGGAATGCGTAGAGTATATCATGGCTCCTCTTACAAAATACTTGCATTTTGTATGGCAGGTATTCCCAGTTACATATCAGCCAGAGAAATATAGACCATGTTATTTTTTTTGTTACCCCTGGTTGTTATCTATGGTCTTGGTTATTTTGTCCTATTTTTCAGGGTAGGTGGGTACACATCCAAACAAAGCATTTGAATACATTTATACCCTCATTTTTTTATTTTCTAAGAACACTTAGAAAATAAACACTTTAGACCTTGGTTTAGCTTTGAAACATTCCTGTAAATAAAAATGATATTACTTTCGGGTTCTTTGCTTTACAGTGTTATCAGCCTTCCACTTTTATTTTTAATTAAAGAAATATTACAAAAAACAAAAACCTTTAATTGTGGGAACTTATGCTAGCAGATACCGTGCTAGATATAGAAAGGGGCTGACTTTTTGTTAATTTAATTCAAACACATTTTTTGTATAAATTTGAGTTTATTTTGACCAGTTTTAGGCATTTTTTTTTGGTTATATCCCAAACTCAAGTCTTGCTATTTGGCTTCATTACAATGCAGCCCTAAACACAGTTGCTCTAAAATAAGATTTGCTTAAGATTTGCTTAAGACCACATGTTTCTACTGACTATACAGTATACTACCATATACTACACAGTAAAGCTATATAAAAGCTGGAGTAGTTATACTGCCTTTGAGAACTTCAAAAATTTTACTGTTCCTTACTTTTAGTCATGTTTGTAATAAAAAAAAATTGAAGTGAAAATTTTTGGAAGTGAAATCAATAGGCTTTATTCCTTTAATAGATAACCTTGGCATTAAGGAAGTCCCAAAGTACACCGTGTCTTTACAGATTAAATTTCCTGAATAGCTAAGATACTTATAAAATGTTATGTAATGCATATTTTTTCATAATATCTCTTGGCAGCAGCAGTGGCAGGAAATCCTAAAAGCATATTTTTGGCTATTTTAGGCATCTCCTTTTACTTCAAGGAAAAAAAAGTGAAGCAAGATGAAAGGAACTGAAAAGCAGAGATCCAGATTTCTTGGGAATTAAACGGTACTAAATTGTCTCACTTGCTTCTAATTTTCCTATTATAAGTCTGCTTATCATATAACATGTTGGCTTGACTGAACATCAGAAGAAATATATGGGCTGGGAACCAATTCCACAAATTGTCTTAAGCCAGTTCAATGGCCCTGACCCAATATTTTCCATAATGAAATACTTAGCATTTGTGATAGATGTATATCACAATGTGATGTGACAGGTATATTTTTATAGATGAGCTTTTTGTCCATTGAACTGTGTTGTCAACTCAGTAAAATGACATAAGAGTTCAGAAATGCCTGTAATGAATGAATGGATGGACGAATGAAGGTTGGACTAGATAGTTATTAAATAAGGAAAGGCAGAGAGAATTTATGCAATTAACCCATCTTTTACACCAGTGGCAAACAATCTTTTGAATTCTGGATGCCATAATCAACAACACTTCTCAGGAGTCAAGGATTGCCAGAAATGGAATTGTGGATTTTTATTTATTTCTGCCAGAGATTTAAGAAGTACCTTAGATTTTCTACCTTTCTGAGATCAACTTACATCTTAACACCATTCAGATATTTCATGATTCAGAATATTAGGAATCCATACAATCTAAATTTTACACATGTGGTTAGAGGCCTATGAAGGCCTCAAAAAGAAAACCTGAAGCTGTATAGAGGCTTGGGTCTTATAGTCCACCCAAACATTATGTCAAACTATGCATTCATGAAAGAACTCAAATAACTTAATGGTAAACTATATACAAAGTACTACTTCTTCCCCATTCTCCAATTCACAAGCTTTCAAGATAGTTATTTGCGGGCAGGTATTGAAATGGAGTGCATGAAGGGACATGCAAATCATTTGGCATATTTCAGGAAAGAGGCTCTTTATGAGAGATGACTTTCTATTTTCCCTTAAGTTTTGGAAAACAGCCAGAGGCTTTGGCAGTGACAGTAGTTGTCGTGTCCGCAAAAAGACGCTCAGAGTCGGTGACTATCATTCAAAGCTCTTTATTTACAATGGGGAACCGAACCGGCGAAAAGTAAAAAGCCCGCGGCTTTTATACTTTTCGCTGCGGCGGCCGCGGCCAATGGCAGCGATTCAAGTCTCCCGCTCTTGGTTTGAACCAATCGCGGGAGACTTCAATCGGGCCAATCAGCGCGGCTCGCCTGGCCAATCAGAAATCCCCGCGCCTTAGCCAATCAAGGCGCGGGGATTTCGAGTATGCAAATTCAGGACATAACACCCCTCCCCTCTTGGTATGGTCCATCACGTGGTGTAGTCACGCAGGTAGGCGAGGCTCCGTCGAGTCCTAGTTGACCTGCGCAACTCACTTGCAAGCTGTAACTCGGCCGGAGTGGTCATCTTTTTGGCTGCTCCTGCCTCTGTGCGAACCGGCTGGATGATCGGGCCGGTTCTTTCACCGTGGCTCCCGCCTGGGCCTACCGGGTCGGTTGAGCTACGGATTTTGCCGCTCCCGCTTGGCTTCTCCGAGTCGGTAGAGCTGGCCAGGTGGTTCTTCTCCGGAGGGGACTCGCGATGGCTGTGTTCCGGTGAGTATTTTTGGTTTATTTTTTTCTGCGATTGTCTATCCGGGTATTCCCTCCCCCCTTGGTTCATGTCTTGGGGGTTGAGGTCAGTCGCTGTTCGTGACCTGAGCTGGTCGATGTGTCGCTTCCAGGCTCGCCCATCGATGGTTTGGAGCCAGTACGACCGCGGACCAGTGACCTGAGTTATGACGGCTGGGATCCATAGGGGGTCCCCCGTCATATTCTTTGCGTAGACTAAGTCACCTGGGTCAAATGTCCGGTACCTGGAACTGGAGTCTGGGGGCCGCTCCGGGTTATAGGTCGGGTGTAACCTGTCGAGTGGGGACCTCAGCTTTCTGCCCATTAGAAGTTCTGCAGGGCTCTTGTTGGTTGTGGTATTGGGAGTGATGTGCTGTATGAAGAGGAGTTTGTTGATTTTGTCGCTGATCTCCCCGTGGTCCATTTTCCGGAGGGTCTTTTTCGTAAACTGAACCATCCGTTCCGCCCTACCGTTCGCCGCCGGATGCGCCGGTGCTGTTAATGCGTGGCGGATACCCCTCTCCGCCAGGAACCTTTCGAAATCGATGGAAGTGAACTGGGGCCCGTTGTCTGAGACGACGACGTCTGGGAGGCCGTGCGTGGAAAATAGTTTACACAGTTCTTTAACGACGGCCTCTGTGGTAGTGGATTTCATGTCGCTTACCTCCAACCAATTGGAGTATGCGTCAACTGTGATTAGAAAAGTATGCCCATTTGTGGGACCAGCAAAGTCTAAATGGATTCTGGACCAGGGCCCCCGTGGTGTCTCCCAGTCCCGGATAGGTGCTGCGGGTGGGCTGGATCTGGTCTCCTGGCACCAGTGGCATTTGGCGACCCATGCCTCAATCTGCTTGTCCATCCCTGGCCACCAAGCGTAACTCCTGGCCAGGGCTTTAGTCCTGACGATGCCAGGATGACCCTCATGTAGCATCTCTAAGACCCTCTCTTGCAATCTGTCCGGAATGACCACCCTGTCACCCCACAAAATACATCCTCTCAGTAGTGAGAGTTCAGTCTGGCGCTGTCGGAATGTTTTAAAAGTCTCGTCATTGTCTTTCTCCGGCCAACCTTTTTCTAACCAGTGTAAGATTCGCGCCAGACGCCTATCCTTAACGGTTTCTCTGGCAATGTCTGATGCGGTAATAGGTAAGCTCTCGATACTTAGGGTGTTTGTTGTTGGTGCTGGGTCAGGTTCAGTGTCAGGTAGAGGCGAACGGCTTAAAGCGTCCGCGTGCGAAATTTTCTTACCTGGCTTGTGTAGCAGTTCGTAACTGTAGGCTGCCAGAAATTCGGACCATCTTGTCATCCGGGGTGACAAGATGTTCGGCGTGGCCCGGTTTCCAGCGAGGATGCCCAGCAATGGCTTATGATCTGTCACAATGGTGAACGGGTGGCCGTACAGGTATTCGTGGAAACGCTTAACGGCGGCAACTATAGCCAAAGCTTCTTTGTCCAGCTGGCTATAGTTCCGTTCTGGTTTAGTTAGAGTCCTGGAGAAAAAAGTGATGGGTGCTTCTCTCTGGTCGGGGAGGGTGTGGCTGAGGACAGCGCCGACGCCGAAAGGTGATGCGTCGCAAGTGACAGCTAAGGGCAAGTTTTCGCTGAATTGCATCAGGACGGCGTCGGAGGTGAGGAGGTCTTTGGTTTTTTGAAAAGCGGCTTGCTCTCGTCTCCCCCAAGTCCAGGCTGCCGTCTTGTCCAGGAGTCTATGTAAAGGTTCCGCCGCCGTTGCCTTTTGGGGTAGGAAAACATTATAAAAATTCAACAAGCCTAGGAACGCTTGTAGTTCCGTTTTAGACTTTGGGGTGGGGGCTTCCTTGATGGCTTTCACTTTTTTAGTCGTAGGGTGAATGCCATGCCGGTCTAGAAGATAGCCCAAAAACTCTACTTGCTTTGTACATAGTTGGCATTTTTCTCGTTTGACTTTAAGTC
This sequence comes from Hydrophis major, assembly GCA_033807585.1. Lineage (NCBI taxonomy): Eukaryota > Metazoa > Chordata > Lepidosauria > Squamata > Elapidae > Hydrophis > Hydrophis major. The sequence goes on along the minus strand of CM066328.1, from coordinate 320,798,502 downwards.
CTGTTTCTTTAAATTTTGTTAAGACTTGTCTGAGTCGGTTTTCCAATTCGGCTTCGTTTGGCGCCGCCACTAATACGTCATCGAAATAGGGCACCACCCCCTTGATGCCCTGTAGCAAACGTTCCATCAGGCTCTGAAAGATGCCTGGTGCCACGCTGACTCCAAATTGGAGTCGGTTACACTTGAAGGCCCCCCGATGAGTCACGATTGTTTGGGCTTCCGCCGTTTTCTCGTCCACAGGTAGCTGCTGATATGCCTGGGCAAGGTCGAGCTTGGCAAAGACTTTGCCCCCTCCCAGTGAGTGCAGTAAATGTTGCACTATTGGGACTGGGTAGGCGCTTTGTTGCAACGCACCATTTAGGGTGGCCTTATAGTCCCCGCAAATTCTCACGGACCCGTCTGGCTTTACTGGGGTCACTATAGGGGTCTCCCATCTGGCATGGTCTATCGGTTGCAATACCCCTTGTTTGACGAGCTTGTCGATCTGCTCGTCAATTTTAGGCTTTAGGGCGAATGGTACCCTTCTAGGTTTAAGCCGCTTAGGGGGAACCCTTGGGTCTAGGTCAAACGAGATAAGGGGCCCCTGGTACTTGCCCAAGCCTCCATCGAAGACCTCCTGGAACTCCTGGGCTAGCCGCTGTTCCCAAGCTTCGATGGTGACATGGTTGACTCCTGTCAGCGTGATGTCAAGCGGGGCGAACCATTGTAAGCCCAGTAGGCTTGGGCGGTCGCGATCGACGATAGTGAGTGGCAGTTGTTCGGTGTGGCCTTTGTAAGTTATATTAAAGTTCTTGGTGCCCACCACCGGGACGCGATTCCCTTGGTAGTCTTTTATGATGATCTTTTGGGCAGGCACGTTTCTTTTTTGTAGTGTGGGCACTAGTCTTTTGATCTCGCGCCATGCAATCATGGAAAGGTAGGACCCGGAGTCCACTTCCATTTTGCATGGCTGGCCTTCAATATGGACTTCTACGTGTACCTTTCTGGCGCCGTCGGAGATGGCGTGGCCGATGGTCACCGTCTGGTGGGTCTCTTCCTTTCGTCGACCGTCGCCGCCTCTTGAAGATCGTTGAGCACGGTCCCATCGACCGTCTGGTTGGCGCTCTCTGGCTCTGGGCGGGGGACTTTCTCTCCTTCTGTCGTGTTGTTCCCATTTGGGCGGGCTGCGGGTCTTCTTTTGGCGGCAAACTCGGGCGATGTGACCCCGTCGTTCACAATGCCTACAGATAGAGTCAAGGAATCGGCATTCTGACCTGGGGTGGTCGCCGCCGCACCCGGCGCAGTTGGTCCTCAACCTACGACCTTTTCGACTTCGTTGGTCGCCGCGTCCCGTCTGCACGCGATGTATGTCCTCCTCGTCTTCCGACGTGCTGGAGGTTGACTGGTATTCTCTGTAGTGTGCGGTTGCTTCGTTTCTTGTGTCGGCCGACCTTGCCGGGTTGTTGTTTCCGCCCTTCGCGTCAGATCTTCGCATGCTGTCAGCTGACGTGCGGGTTGCTTCCGCGGCTGCGGCTGCGGTAAGGGCATCGGCTAGGCTGATGTCGCCCTTGGCCATAAGTCGGCTCTGGAGTGTAGGATCCCATAAACCGAGTACGAAGCGGTCTCTTATGAGACTGTTCAGACCTTCAAACTCGCAGAGTCCTCCTAGGCGCCGTAGCTCTGCGACGAAGTCGCTCAATTTTTCGTCTGGTTTCTGATTGCGGCGGTAGAACTCGTTGCGCCGTATCAGGATGGGGACTTCGGGGGCGTAATGGCGCCGCAGTATAGGTTCGAGGACGTCCCAGTCCATGGCGGTTGCGTCTGCCGGCTTGGCCAATGCTTTGGCCATCTGGAAGACCTCTGGTCCGCAGTGAGTAAGGAAGACGGCGCGTTTTAGCGGGCCCGGGGCGTCCTTCATTCTGGCGCATTCCAGGTACATACGGAACCGATCTGAGTACGATTCCCAGTCCTCGGCGGCGGGGTTGAAGGGGGCGGGCGGTGCAATCTTCGCCATCTCTGCGCTGGAGCTGGTTCTTTGGTGGACACGGGGTTCGGTTCAGGGGCGAGATCCCACCTTCGTCGCCAGTGTCGTGTCCGCAAAAAGACGCTCAGAGTCGGTGACTATCATTCAAAGCTCTTTATTTACAATGGGGAACCGAACCGGCGAAAAGTAAAAAGCCCGCGGCTTTTATACTTTTCGCTGCGGCGGCCGCGGCCAATGGCAGCGATTCAAGTCTCCCGCTCTTGGTTTGAACCAATCGCGGGAGACTTCAATCGGGCCAATCAGCGCGGCTCGCCTGGCCAATCAGAAATCCCCGCGCCTTAGCCAATCAAGGCGCGGGGATTTCGAGTATGCAAATTCAGGACATAACAGTAGTGCTCTTGACTATGCTAATGTCCTTTCCAGAAGAGCTGGAATGAGTAGGAGAAATGTTGTAGAATTTACAAAAGAAACAACACTTGAAAAGATTCCTTTTCCCTCATCCTCATTCTGAACTGCAGTATTTTGTTTCTGCTTCCCATTAGTGGTATTAGAATGTATTCCTCTCCTTGCTTCAGAGCTGTAGTAGCAGGTACAAATGTTTATAAGTATAAGAAAAGCACTTGACTGTGCAAAGTAGTTTCATTTCACAATCAGAGCATGCAGGAGGATGGGATACTGTATGTGGGGGGAAAGGCAACTATGAAGTTTGAAAGATTTTTTCTCTTAAGAAGTGCTCAGATTGCTATCTTTGGCAGCTGCGTGCACTTAATGTGAACTAAAATGTAGATGGAGAACCACTACCAATTCATTTTATTTATGTTTTGTATGGAGCAGAGGTAAGGTAGTTTTTGTTGCTTCGGGATTTGCAGCAATTTATTGGGTGCAAGAGTAATTGGGTGACATTTCCTCCTGTTACAGCTTTGTGCACATTAATTGGCTCATCATATTCCTTGCATGCTTTTTTTTTTTTTTAGCATTCTGAGACTTGGAGAATTTGACATTTCTTTTTTTAGAAAATTTATACTGCTACTTACTCGCAATGAATGCAAATCAACTTCAAACTGCATTGTGGGGATTGGAGATGGGTGATGTTGGCATGAAAATGCCCCTTGATTATTGTGAAAAGGAGCATAGTTAGCTGGTTGGCTGAAAATATCAAAAGGAGTACATTCCAGTTCATACTGGTAATTTTGCCTACGTGGTCTACTTGTTCTTTTCTAAAGTTACATCTTTATGCTGATTGTTTTTGGAGAGTTACGCTGACTTCATAACTATGAGATCCTTTTTCTTCCTTTCTTTCAGAGAAATCTCTGCCCCTAGCTTGCAGCAAACAAAGACTGTGTTTAGCTTCCTTGAACTCGCAGAACTCCCTCCCGCTTATTCTATTAGATGTTGTTTAGGTTGTCTCCATTCAAATACATTGTCAGTGTAGGCAATGTGAAGCCCCTTAGTGCAATCCATTATGGTCCGTAGCCTCAGTGTTTCAGAATTTTCAGTCTAATTTGCATTAAACTAGAAACTCAAATTCAAATTGATTTTGGATTTTAACAAAGTGATACTATTGGTCTTGGATCGAGTGGTGGTAGCACTACCTTTAAGTGCATTGACCTGGTTTACTGAACTGCCATTGTTTGCAATTATCATAATAGAACCTTGGCCTGATATTAACTTGGTCATGTCCTTTGGTTTTATCAGCAACCTTCTGCATTAGATTGGCTTATGCCCAGTACACCCCTTGTAACTCCCACTGGTTGCATGATGAAGAAGAGTTGGATGAAACTCTTAACAGAGCTCTTAACAGTAGCCTGGCACCAGACCTGCTTAGGTTCATGACTATGATGAGAGACTCTTTTCCATGCACCTTTTTCTAATCAGTTTGCCAAGAATGGGGCCAGCAGTAAATCAAAGTGAACATATGCCATAGCAGAATACAAATCCAGAGTGAGATCCACTTGTGGTCTTTTTTCTCTAGTTTAAAGATATTGACCCCTGATTATTCATCCCACTTCTCAGTTATCATCCAGTAGGATTTAATCAGGCAGTGATGATAAAGACTATCATCGCAAAGGTTGGCATATGCATTAACAGTGTTAAATTACATGAAGGTAGATTTCAGATAGATACTAAGAAGTATATGGTATAATAATATGTAGTATAGTCACAAATAAGAGTAATTTGATAATGGAACTGATTACTTGGGGAGCTGGTAGGTTTCCCCTCACTGGGACATTTGATTTGGATTTTTGGATGGTGTTGGAAGTTAAAACCCACCCTTCTCCTAGGAAAATGAAATATTTTGGGATATACTGAAAAGGCAGAATATTTCCCCTAAAAAGAGAAGTAGAAACTCAGAAGCAGCAACTCACCTCAGAAGCAGAAGTTCACCCAACCCTTGTTAATGGGCAGGGCATTAAGGCCTGGGATAGAGTATTCTACATAACAAAACCCTCTACTCATCTCACCACATGGCCTGGGAAAATCAACCAGCACTCAGGTGAAGCCATGTGGTCCAGACAAAGCCTAGAAAGTTAGCTAAGACCCCCCGACCCTGAGTCTGACAGCCAATTTCTTTCTTGTACAGGAACAGAAAACACTGAGGTGGGGCCCAGCAAAAAGTATACAAAGGACTCTCAGCATCTTAGCCCTCCCTTCTTTTCCTTCACCCAACATCTTGAAGCATATGATCATCCTTTTCACTTTGGAGCTCCAAGCCATGTGGTCCTATCCACCATTAAACCATCTTTCCAAACAGCCTCCATATTTCCAGTCTCTTTTCCCCAACTTGGAACTGAACCCCGAAGGATATTTCTTTCAACAGTAGAAAAGCAGGTTAGAATCAAGGGCCTGAACTAGCCCTTCCAAAATTTCTATGAATCTCTAACTTGCATAGAGACCCTTCCATAAAAAAGAAGCAAGGCTTTGATCAGCCAATCATGACACCATTTTGATTTTTTGGGGATTTACTTATAGATGGCCTGAGTGGTCTTGCATACAGTTAAATAATAAAAAGGAGGAAAGTGGCTGTATTTGTTTCATATATATCATAATTTAAGCCTTGGTGGAGTAGACCAAAAGTTCACCTATACTTGTAGGATTTTTTTTTCCTGACAATGAAAGCACAGGAGGAAAAAACTACCTGCTAGAAAGTATATAAAATGTAGTTTTTAATTTAAAAAATGGTATTGATTGTATGCAGTAAGATTTCTTCATCTAAATGAGAGGAAATGATGCTGTTGAGAAAAGTATTCATGAGGTACTTAATCTTTATTGTTTTTTATTGTAAATTCTAGAACTGGATCTTTGCAGTAGAAAAATCTGAAGGTCTTGCTGAGATGGCATTCCAAAGATAATTGCAAGCTTGTTTTAAACAGACCAAGGAAAGGAACAAATTGCTGCAGGTCATTTAAACCTTTGTCAGCAACATATTGTCCTGCCCTGATGAATTTGGAACAACCACAGATAAGTTTATTTGGTAGTCCAGCTGTGGTAATCCCCAGAGCTGGCCAACTTTCAGTTTCCAGATGCTTTTTTTCCTCCACGTGTCATCTGTTCAGAGATTAGCTCTTGCAAGGCAAATAATCTTCATGAGTTTGCATTATTGTGTAAGGTGATTGCAAATGGGGGTATTGGCAGTCATTCAGTACGAATGGTTGAAGCCCAGATCAAATGAAGCATTTTTGCAACTTCATTCTTTGATTAGAGAATATTTATTTACACTTGTTTTTCATCTTTGGGCTGCTGAATTGTGGGCATAAAAATACCTAGCCTGAGTTTCTATTAGTTACAATACCCTTGGAGAAAATTGAATGAGGTGCACAAAATGGTCGGTGTTGTATTAATTGTTGTTAAAAGGTCAGGAAATATTACTAGCAGGAACAAAATCAAAAACTCAAATCAGATGTAATTTTTGTATGTTCATTTTTAGTTTGTATGTTTTGAACTCGTTAAAACATGTCTGAACATTTAACTAAGAAAATGAGTCATAGGCACCTTCAATATTTAGCTTCAGAAAATAAGCTATCAGTCTAGAGACCAGCAGAATCCACCCCACTGTTATACAAAATGAGTCAACCTTTTTCAATGGCATTTTTTATCTAGCATGATAGAGAGATATATTTCCCTACAGTGGAGGATAAAGATATATATTCTAGGCAGTCTCAGCTGCACTCCTTACGGCTCACCCTCTTCAGATGCAGCAGAGAATGCTGCTTCATTGCCAGCATCAAAATATTAAAGTTCTATCAGGAGTTTTACTGTTTCTGTAAATGACACTGGGTAGTTTAATATTAGTGGAAGTGTGCCATAGTTACCTTCATTTTGGAAGCAGTGTTGATCTCTATTACCTTTGGTGTCTGGACTAAGTATGGCTGGCTGGGAATTTTGAATGTTGAAATTCACACATCTTAAAGTTGCCAAGATTGAGAAACACCGCAGAAGACATTGGTCAAGAATAAAGGAAGATACAATAACCCAGCCACTTCTGGAAGACTACCCTGTTGTAAAGATATGGTCTCTGAATTGTTAGCTATCATATACAGGCATAAAATCTGTTAAGCCTGGTTTCCCCAACCAGGGTGAGGGAGACAAGCTAAATAGAATGTGCAGCGTTAGTCAGATAGGCACACAGATAAATGAGTGAGCTAAGCTTGTATGTTTATTAACATACAGTAAAAATAACAGATATGCTTGTGCTATCAAAAATATAGTTTATTCCATTATGAGTTCATAGCATAGTCAAAATAACAGTCCAATAGTCATGTATCATTTAGTCAGTCCATTCAGGGATATTCATTTAGCAAAATCCGTGTAGAATATCCTATGTCAGTTCACTTACAAATCAGTCCTTTGTTTCTCTCCCGTTCGAGCAATGCAGTCTTGATTCCAAGCAGTAATCAGGGATCATCAAAGCCAGAGAGAGAGCAAGCTGCAGTCTTGCTTCTTTTAAAGTGCTTTCACAACCACTCCCTTAATTACTTTCCCATAGTTAAAGTTGCAGACAACTTTACATATAAACTATGATAACATATTTTTATTTACCTAAACCAATTAGGGTAAACAATGTTATCCCTAACAAAATCCTTCCAGTTGCTTGCATCTTTATAAAACTCAGATAAGAGATTGACATGCGAAGAATATTAGTGCCCTGTGAGGGTTCCACAAAGAAAATGCTATATATGAAAATGCTATATATATTTTCTCTTTATCTTGATTGGTCATAATTTAAAGGGAAAGGTGGACTCAGGACTGCTTTGTGTTTGGATCAGAAAATTCTGTCCACACAGGAGATACAAGGCTTTATGCTAGCTCCAGAGAGAATGAATAGTTATTGCTTGTTTGTATACTATGTACCCTTCAAGACATTTCAAGTATAGGAAGGAAATAAAGGACTGCAGAGCAAGCTAGTGGATAGAATATATTTATTGTTATTTTTGCTTATCTAGCCAGAAGCAGTACAATCTGTACTGGGTTTTCTAGTGAACTGTGAGGAGGTTGCCATTTTATTTTTGACAACAGGAATGATATCTCCGTCACCTGAAGGAAATATTAAAAATATGTCCTATCAGTTGGTGCTGCATTAATGCATCTACCTGGTTTTTAAAAGAAATATGCTGAAAAGAGTGATAGAGTGTTATGAAGCTTAATTGCAGCTCCCACAGTAGTGGCACAAGGAAAATTAATTTCCCCTCTCCTCAATAACTGATAAGAGGCAGCTGTGTAATACGACAGGTTTAAATTCAATTTGCTCTAATTACTGCAGGCTAAAACTGCAAGGAATCAATGCCTTCCTTTTCTAGAGTTCAGGAGGTAAGAGGAAAACAAAGGACTGACAAAATACAGCATCATTAGAAACTGTTGGAAAACTGAAGATGGCTGTGCTGCTGTTACATTTTCTGCCTGTAGGAGGCAGCTTCCTCAGAAAAGCAAGTCTGTAAAAAAAGGAAGGGCAGTCATGGTGGGTTTGGCAAGGCTGCCTGTTTTTCTCTGTTGAGTCTAGTTTATTTTTATTTTTTATTTATTTTTATTTGTCAATTGCTTACAAGATAATAGGTATAAGTAAAAACATAGTTATGAATACATGGATACATATAAGAAAAATAAAAGAAACAATAGGACAGGGACAGTAGGCACATTGGTGCGCTTATGCACGCCCCCTACAAAACTCTTAGGAAAGGGGTGAGGTCAATAGCAGACAGTCTAAGGTTAAAGTTTTTGGGGTTTGGGGAAGAAACCACAGAGTCAGGTAGAGTATTCCAGACATTGGCCACTCTGTTGCTGAAGTCGTATTTCCTGCACTAAAGCTTGCTGCTATTCAAATATCTCAATAATTTTAGCTGTGCTCCCAAAATATCTGGACAGCCTCCAGCTAGGAGAAGGCTCCTCATGCTTGGTTCAGTTCCCCCCAAAACCACAATGAGTCAAAAATAACTCAAAGTGAGAAGCAGAGCCCCCCCCCCCAAAAAAGGAGAAGACTCAGGAAGTACCAATGTGTAAGGAAGGTTGCAAAACTGCACAATCTATAGGATTGCAAAAATGTTTGTGCATCAAATCAAAAGCATATAGGGCAATATAACTCAAAGTGTCAAATCAATATTTATAAGCTATCAACTCTTTTTTAAATTTTTTTTTCCAAAGTAAGAGGTAGCAGAAATAGCATATGTGAAGTTATGAAAACTGAAATAGTATTGTAACTATTTGCCCCAATAAATTAAGGAAAAATTAGCCGATAGAGAAGTATGGATTATTTGCCTTGTGTGTTTTCCAATAAAATAGAATTCTGATGGCTGGATGGAGAAATTAAAAGTTCAGTCCTATATATATCTGGCAACAAGGCAGCTGTCAGCTTTGGAATCCTTATTCATCACATGGCTTGAGAAAGTGGGAGGAGAGTGATTTTTATTGAGTAGCTCTAAGAAGACAAAATAGAATTCTTTTGTTAGTTTAAGGTCATGGAGTGTGGCGCAGGAACAAAAAGGAACTTTCTTTGGGATTGGTTCATGTGATGTGATGATAAGAGAAAAGGGGATGGTTTGTAGTTTGGGACATTGTGGGAAGTCTGGGAAACTTTTAGTTTCGAAATGCCACAGTTGTGCCAGGTGCTATTCTAATAAAGGTACTTTTGAGATTATGCTTATTTCGGAGTTACTGACTGGAACGCTGACAATTGACCCCTGGCGCTGGTCTCCATCCTACCTTTATTTTCACAGTTTTGGTTTACTATCAATCAATTGTGTTGTGATTGTCCTTCTGCCAAGATTTGTTAAACCAGTTGGATAAATGGTCTAATTTTGCTTCTCTTCCTGTTTCTGAACATCCATAGCTGGAAGGAATCATCTACTAGTCACAGGATTACAACATGTAAGGAGTGGAGTTTGACATTTGAAGTCCGGTATTTTGTGGTGCAACCTTCCTCTTGATAGGTAAAGGTTTGTCCCATCAAGAAGAGATCTGAATGGGACTAAATGGAATCCTGAGGGAAGTTGAGTCACCGAACCATATATAATAATGCCCTAAGGTCAACTTCCCCTAGTTCTGAAGGGCATGTTCTCTTGTTTTACCTTACCAAAGGATAAAATTCTAGCCTTCTTCTAAAGGTTGCCACTACAGCAAGCCTGAACAGCTGCTTAGAAGGCCTATACAGAATTAGTCAAATCTCAAAGGGTAGATATGCCATCTCCTGTTTAGCAGAGTATTTACAGTTGCCCCTGAAACTCTGCTTTGTGTAATACACTTGCACATGTGAAATAGGGACAAGATTTCTTGTAGCAGAGGAAGACTAGGGTCTATTCAAGCATAATTGCTCAGTAAGTACTCTGACAAAAAGAAAAGGAGGGAGGGAGGGAGAGAGAGATATACTCCCTTTGACTCAGTTGCACAAACAGCCTTTATGTTATCACCATTCGAGGATGAATAATACAGATAACCATTTCCAGTCAATAATCCTGCAATATGATATTATATCTTTACTGGTGTTAGCATTATGACATATGTTTTAAAGTACTAAATGACTAACTTCTCAGAACACCTTATCCTTTAGACTGGCTGCTGGCTGCTTTTTTAGCAAAACAAATTTTACATGTGTGTGGGGGAACAATTATTTCCAGACTTTAGTTAACAAAGTAAAAAAATAACAGGGTATGTGCTGGTCCATCTTAAGTAGCACTTGAATCACTTGCTCCTGAGTGGAATGAGAGAAAAACAGGTTACACTGTTAACAAAGTACCATTTCTATGAAATTGCTTCTGAGTCAGCCACTCTTCAAAGAAAAACTTAATTCTGGGAAGTAACTCACCTTGTTCACCAAGACAAACAAGCTGAAATGAAATGAACAAAATTCATGCAATGTTAAAATTCAGTTAGGTAAGCATCGCTCTAGAATGAAATCAGAAAGCTACTTTAACTCTCATGTGGGGCCTTATTAAAATCAAACCATACGACAACTTGGCTATCAGTACAAGTGATTGTTCCATCGCTTTGCATCATCCAGTCAGAATTAAGCATTTTCCCCCATAATTTAAGTACCGTATATACTTGAGTATAAGTCGACCCGAATATAAGCCGAGGCACCTAATTTAACCACAAAAAACTGGGAAAACTTATTGACTCGAGTATAAGTCGAGGGTGGGAGATGCAGCAGCTGCTGGTAAATTTCAAAAATAAAAATAGATGCCAATAAAAACTTTCACTAGGACAGTTGAGAATAAGTTTGATGTTCACAATTTCCTCTTTGAAAGAGACCAGTAAATAGGGAACAAGAAGATGAAGAAAAAGAAGTGTGTTTTTTCACACTTTTCACACTGAAGTGAACAAAAATGGCATCATAGGAACAAGCTTATTCTCAGCCCAAAGGTTTGTTTCTGATTTCTTCCCTGATTTAAGGGAAATTTGGGAAACGATCTCACTATCATGAAAGGTTTGATTGATTCACTAACCCAAAAGATGATGATGATGACAGTGGTAGGCAGGAGTCACTCTCTCCCTTGCAAGAAAAAACCAAGAGCCGTTCTTATGATATCTCTCTCTCTCTCTCTCCCCCTCCTCCCCCTCCTCCCTGGAGCTGAGGAAATGAAACTGAGTGGAGCGATCTCGGCTCGCGTTGCTTTCTCAGCCTAGAGCTCAGAAAAGCCTCCCCCTCCTCCTCCCCCTCCTCCCGAGTGGACTGAAAGCAGCTGGAGCTGAGGAAATGAAACTGAGTGGAGCGACCTCGGCTCGCGTTGCTTTCTCAGCCTAGAGCTCAGAAAAGCCTCCCCCTCCCATGCTTAAAAGTTGCAAAGGAAACACGGAAGCAGGGAAGCGGCTGCCCAGCTTCGGAGCTCCACACCATTTTTTTTTCAGAGGGGAATCTGACTCGAGTATAAGCCGAGGGGGTTTTTTTCAGCACAAAAAATGTGCTGAAAAACTCGGCTTATACTCGAGTATATACGGTAGATGAGATTTCAGTGTGTTTTGAATATAAATGAATACTCCTTATTTTCTCTCTCTCACACACATATATTTAAACTGTCAGTCTAAGTCTCAAATTTGCTAGTTGCAATTAAAAGCTTAATGTCTATCAAATCTATATTTAGAGAAAAGAAATCCCTCTTTTATCTCAGCAATTTTTAAGAAAATGTGAAAACTGAACAGCACATGTAAAGCAGAGCAGGGAAAATTATAATTTCTGATCAATGTGATATAAAGAATAATGGAAAAAAGTCATTTAAAATCACAAGGACATTTCTGTAGAATATTTACCTATCTTGTCCTTTCTTTGCTAATATATAACTGGTCTCTATTGATTTTTTCACTATTGCTATTAAAAAAACAGTAAACTAGCTTCCAGCAATTCACAACTGGCATGAAAGTGGAGGAAAGTGATATTTTATAAAATCGGTATTTTATGAGAATCTGCTACAATTGTTCAGCTGGTTTGAATAATATAGTTATTAATCTCTCTATATTATTTTATTTTGCATTTACCGTATATACTTGAGTATAAGTCGACCTGAATATAAGCCGAGGCACCTAATTTAACCACAAAAAACTGGGAAAACTTAATGACTCGAGTATAAGCTGAGGGTGGGAAATGCAGCAGCTACTGGTAAATTTCAAAAATAAAAATAGATACCAATAAAAACTTTCACTAGGACAGTTGAGAATAAGTTTGATGTTCACAATTTCCTCTTTGAAAGAGACCAGTAAATAGGGAACAAGAAGATGAAGAAAAAGAAGTGTGTTTTTTCACACTTTTCACACTGCAGTGAACAAAAATGGCATCATAGGAACAGGCTTATTCTCAGTCCAAAGGTTTGTTTCTGATTTCTTCCCTGATTTAAGGGAAATTTGGGAAACGATCTCACTATCATGAAAAGTTTAATTGATTCACTAACCCAAAAGATGATGATGATGACAGTGGGAGGCAGGAGTCACTCTCTCCCTTGCAAGAAAAAAGCCAGAGCCGTTCTTATGATCTCTCCCTCTCTCTCTCTCTCCCCGTAATACAGTCAAGCCCTTTCCAGCACGCGCGATCTGCCTTCACCACTTTGCACCTTGCAAATGCAAAATCCTGGGGTTTTTGCATTTGCAAGGTGCAAAGCGGCGGGGGCGGATCCCGCGTGCTGGAAAGATCTTGACTGTATTACGAGGAGAGAGAGAGAGAGGGAGAGATCATAAGAACGGCTCTTGCTTTTTTCTTGCAAGGGAGAGAGTGACTCCTGCCTCCCACTGTCATCAACATCTTCTTCTTTAGGGTTAGTGAATCAATTAATTTGGGAAATGATCTCACTATCAGAAAACAACGCGAGCTGCCACCACCACCTCCTCCTCCCCCTCCTCCCGAGTGGACTGAAAGCAGCTGGAGCTGAGGAAATGAAGCTGAGTGGAGCCGAAGCAACCTCGGCTCGCGTTGTTTTCTCAGCCTAGAGAAAGGGGAAGGAGGCTCATCTGGACCAAGGGTGAGTTTCCCCCTCAGTTTCCCCTGAAGGATCTTCTGTCGCTTTTGCCTTCTCCCCACATCTTCCCTCTGTTAAAATCCCCCCCCCACATACACACTTATTTTCGGTTGGATAGATTTCGTGTCTGAGCATTCTCACATGGCGGTGGGTCTTCCCCCCCCCTAAAAACAGTTAAAAAAAGAAAAAACAATATATCCTCAAGCAAGAACTTTTCTGCTTCCGATTACCCCCATGCTTAAAAGTTGCAAAGGAAACACGGAAGCAGGGAAGCGGCTGCCCAGCTTCGGAGCTCCACACCATTTTTTTTTCAGAGGGGAATCTGACTCGAGTATAAGCCGAGGGGGTTTTTTTCAGCACAAAAAATGTGCTGAAAAACTCAGCTTATACTCGAGTATATACGGTAATTTAATTTAGTATTTTTTTAGTATTAATTTTAGTATATTATTTCCTTCTTTTGCATTTAAATCTTTTTTGCTGTTTCATTACACTTGTGATAGTTTCCTATTTTTTATGTTGCCTTTTTCTTGCTCAACCACTTCCACATTATGAAAGAAAGCTCATTGTTTTAGAAACATTGAACAAATGGGTCAAATCTTATCCTGCAAACAAAAATCAAGTGTGCCTTTTCATCCACTTGTTTGATTAGTGATGATGCCATCCTTCCCCAATCTGCTGTCTTCCAGTAGTCAACCAGTAAAGGAGAATATTTGGGTTTGAAATGAAGGATCCTTGGTGCACTCTGAACTTGGTTGTTTTATTGCAGGTGTTTCATTATCCAAACTAGGTAACACCATCAGTGCTGTGATGATGTTGCTTAGTTTGGGTAATGAAATGTCTGCAAGAAAACAATGAAGTTCAGAGTGCACCAAGGACCCCTCATAGTAAATGAGTTGCTAAATCAGAGGACCCCCAGACTGAAGAAGATGAAAGTAACTAGTGTGGCCAATGAGAACCTCTACTCCTAGCTTAATTTTTGAAGTTCATTTTTATTAGAATTATTGGACTAGCAGAATTCAACATGGTTGTATCAAGCATGAACAGTTTTTTTTCCTGAAAACCATCACTCTTCTCAACAAATAATTCCCTGAACACTGTTCAACTATTACGAAGTCTGCACTACTATTACTGTTAATTTTCTCATCACTCATCACCCCTCCCCTCCCACTTGTGATTGTAGGACTGTAACTTTGTCGCTTGTATCCTTACGATTTAGAGTGACTCTTTCCTAGTATGATTTGATTGCTGATTGTACCCTATGACTATCATTAAGTGTTGTACGTTATGATTCTTGATTCTTAACGAATGTATCTTTTTTTTTTTGTACACTGAGAGTATTTACACCAAGACAAATTCCTTGTGTGTCCAATCACACTTGGCCAATAAAGAATTCTATTCTATTCTATTCTATTCTATTCTATTCTATTCTATTCTATTCTATTCTATTCTATTCTATTCTATATGAACAAATAATATGGGAGGGGCAATGCATGTGAAGAATTTCAATTTGCAACTCTGGATTTATCACAGTAGTCTCTCCTACACCCAGTGGGTATTTGTTTGTTTGTTTGTTTGTATCCCATCTTTATGATTTTTCCAAGCAACTCAAGGCAATGAACATATCCAACACAACTTCCTCCTCCTATTTTCCCCACAACAACAACCCTGTGAAGTGGGTTAACCATTAGATAAAAACTGGCCTTAAATTTCACTGGAATAGCTGATAATCAATTGTAGATGAGATGGGTCCATTTTATTACAGCTTTAAAACACGACAGTTTTCCCCATCCTGTGGAATCTCTCTAGGTTGGATCTCCTCTTGTGATGATCCTATTGGCTGAGAATTAGCTACAGATTGGCCATTCAATATTTAATTGCAAACAATTTGATTGCAGCCTGACTACTGCAAACCATTTTGTTTTTTCTTGTTTAAGAGGTAGATGGTATATTATTTCATAAATGACTTAGGAAAGACACTCTACATTGAATAGCAAGTATATCATAGTCTACCTATTATTGGTAGATCTGCAAAATACACTGCTCAAAAAAATAAAGGGAACACTTAAACAACACAATGTAACTCCAAGTCAATCACACTTCTGTGAAATCAAACTGTCCACTTAGGTAGCAACACTGATTGACAATCAATTTCACATGCTGTTCTGCAGATGCAATAGACAACAGGTGGAAAGCATAGGCAGTTAGCAAGACATCCCCAATAAAGGAGTGGTTCTGCAGGTGGTGACCACAGACCACTTCTCAGTTCCTATGCTTTCTGGCTGATGGTTTGGTCACTTTTGAATGCTGGCGGTGCTGTCACTCTAGTGGTAGCATGAGATGGAAACTACAACCCACACAAGTGGCTCAGGTAGTGCAGCTCATCTAGGATGGCACATCAATGCGAGCTGTGGCAAGAAGCTTTGCTGTGTCTGTCAGCATAGTGTCCAGAGCATGGAAGTGCGAACAGGAGACAGGCCAGTACATCAGGAGACGTGGAGGAGGCCGTAGGAGGGCAACAACCCAGCATCAGGACCACTACCTCCGCCTTTGTGCAAGGAGGGACAGGAGGAGCACTGCCAGAGCCCTGCAAAATGACCTCCAGCAGGCCACAAATGTGCATGTGGCTGCTCAAACGGTCAGAAACAGACTCTATGAGGGTGGTATGAGGGCCCAACGTCCACAGGTGGGGATTGTGCTTACAGCCCAACACCGTGCAGAATGTTTGGCATTTGCCAGAGAACAACAAGATTGGCAAATTCGCCACTGGTGCCCTGTGCTCTTTACAGATGAAAGCAGGTTCACACTGAGCACATGGGTCAGATGTGACAGGGTTTGGAGATGCCGTGAGAATGTTCTGCTGCCTGCAACATCCTCCAGCATGACTGTTTTGGCAGTGGGTTAGTAATGGTGTGGGGTAGCATTTCTTTAGGGGGCTGCACAGCCCTCCATGTGCTCCCTAGAGATAGCCTGACTGCCATTAGGTACCGAGATGAGATCCTCAGACTCCTTGTGAGACCATATGCTGGTGCGGTTGGCCCTGGGTTCCTCCTAATGCACGACAATGCCAGACCTCATGTGGCTGCAGTGTGTCAGCAGTTCTTGCAATATGAAGGCATTGATGCTATGGACTGGTCCGCCCATTCCCCAGACCTGAATCCAATTGAGCACATCTGGGACACCATGTCTCGCTCCATCCACCAATCCATCCACCAGTCTGCACTACAGATTGTCCAGGAGTTGGGGGATGCTTTAGTCCAGATGTGGGAGGAGATCCCTCAGGAGACCATCCACCACCTCATCAGGAGCATGCCCAGGCATTGTAGGGAGGTCATACAGGCACATGGAGGCTACACACACTACTGAGCCTCATTTTGACTTGTTTTAAGGACATTACATCAAAGTTGGATCAGCCTGTAGTGTTTTTTTCCACTTTCATTTTGAGTGTAACTCCAAATCCAGACCTCCATGGGTTGCTAAAGTTGATTTCCATTGATAATTTTTGTATGATTTTGTTGTCAGCATATTCAACTATGTAATGAACAAAGTATTTAATAAGAATATTTTATTCATTCAGATCTAGGATGTCTTATTTTTGTATTCCCTTTATTTTTTTGAGCAGAGTAGTATGTTGCCTCAATGGCACAAGTTAGTCTTTCTCAGAGTGACTTTTTCTAAGTTGACATGGGGCTTCAGTAAGCTTATTTATAGTATCTGCGAAAGTGAAACAATTCATGTCTGTGAGCCAGTTTACTCATGATATGGCTTAGGGTGCATATACCTTTGTTCCATTCTCTATTCCCCTTCTCTCTCCCCCCTACCCCCCGCAAGCCTGAATCGTTGTATCCCAGTTTCAGCTATGATGGCAACCTTTTATCTCATGTTCTCTTTATTCTTGGCATCCTCATCCTTGGGGGATTTGACCTGCTGCACAGATACCATATCTTCTTCCTTATCTTCTTGATGAAGAAGATTTGATTAAGTTAGATAAACAGAGTTGGAAGGGACCTTGTAGATCATCTAGTCCAACCCCCCTCCTGCCAAGCAAGAGACCCTACATCATTTCTGACAAATGGCATCCAATCTCTTCTTGAAAGCCTCCAGTGATGAAGCACCCACAATTTCTGAAGACAAGCAATTCCATTAATTGATTGTTCTCACTGTCAGAAAAATTATCCTTATTTCTAGGTTCTCTCCATGATCAGTTTCCATCCATTATTACTTGTCTGGCCTTCAGGTGCCAGATTTGGAGTCAGCTCTTAATATTCTGTCCTGGACATATTTTAAAAAGAGTTTGGAAAGCATGTTTATTTCAATCCCAAATGAGATAGAAGAAGCCATCCAATATTTGAGCCTTACTGCAAAATCTTCTCCTTTAGCAAGGCACACAAGATTCAATTCATATGCTAAGTTCATAAAACAATTTTTATTGTGTTTTTTTTTTAAATTAGTATTATAATTGAATTATTTTGCTAGCCATTTTGTTAGCATTGGAACATTTTTAATTATTGGTGTTGCTTTAATGACTATACTTTTTGTTAGATTACTATATGATGTAAATGTTATATTGTAAAGATTTGTTCTTATTGTTTAATCGACTGCCTTCAAATTGATTATTATGCAACTATTAAAAAGTGATTCATTATCCCTGTAAGCGGCACTTATGAATTTATGGAACACAGCTGAATTAATTTATTATTGGAACATTCTTTTTGTTGCCAGCCTAAAATAGAAACTTTTATTAAGTGATGCTCCTCCTTGCTTTCCAAAAACTCTTCATTCTTTGTCATAAACAGCTTTCAGATGTACTTGCAGCCAAAGAAAGAAGAAAATATGAGGGAGAAATGTCATACACAATGTTCTTTCCACTATTATCCTGAGCATGATGGAGCTGGATTGTAGTCTGTTAACATTTATACCGTAAGTAAATAGTTGGCATTATGGTGCCACAAGACCAGGGGTGGGATCCGACAGGTGTAACTACCAGTTCGGTCATTTACGATTTGCACACGTGTTTGAATTGTTGTCAGCTTGCTGCCTGGACAGCTGAGCAGCGCTGCGTGAGGTGCGCAGCAGTTGAAAAAGCACTTTTTTCCTGCTTTTCAACCTCAGCTGTGCCACGCAAAGCAGCTGAGGTTGAAAAACCAGGGAATAAAAGTCAGGTAAGAGCCCGGGCAGGCGGGTGGGCCAAAACAGCAGCAGACATAGAACTGGTTCTATATATATTCTCTGTCTGCTGCTCTTCAGAGCTACCGATTCTACAGAGCTGGACAGAACCAGTAAAATCCCACCTCTGCACAAGACCCATTTACAGTATATGATGGTGGTGTCTGCCTGAGCACCAACAGGAGTCACAATCTGTAATAGGGAAATAGGAATGCACTCATAACATCATCTTGCAAATACTGTCACTTGCATATTTTGTTAAATTGAGGCCTGGGTGATATTTGCATGATGATGTCATTGTGTACATATTGTCATTTCAGCTTCATTGCCATATTTTGCAAATGTCCCCTGAGTATAGAAGAGAATAAGTTACAGAATAGAGAAGTATTTTGAGATTTGAAAATAATAGGCTAGATCTGGAGAGCTTGATCACGTGTATTTCTCGAGGCGTCTTCGTCCCTCAACAAATAGTCCAACTCATGTTTTTTAATTGACAATGTTACATGTTGCATGCGTGGATGCTTTTGCCTAGGGTTGTCATTTTGTTCCCTGTTTATCTTTATTGTACTTTTTTTTTTAATCTTATTGGTTTTCTTCTGAGCTATCCAGAGTCTGCTATTGAGTCACACAATGCCTGAATTGTGTGGAATTGAATACTTATAGGTTGATTTTTGCACCTCCATGAGATGCAATATCTTAGGTCAAATTACTCATTGTGAATTTATTGTTGAATTAACCCTGTGTAAATTCAGGGTTTTTTTTTCTTTTTTTTTTGGAGAGGAAGAGAACTATTTATGTTTCTATATTTATGTTCCTGAGAGTGGAAATATAGCCTGGACAAGGATTAGTCAGCAGATTTAAACTTAAAACTTGAACATAAAGGTTTTTTTTAAAGGAGATACATGGAAGAAATAGCAAATGCAGATCTAACTAGCTACATCTTATCATAAGATGAATCAGCAAGCAACAAGCCCGTGCTTATTGTACAAAGACAGAAAGTAGACATTACGATTAGCAGTCTCATGGACAAACAGGGTAATGGTCAGTCCTCAGACTGATAAGGATTTAGGACACAGTTTTATAAATAGATAACCACTTGCAAGTGCCTTCCTTATCAATAAAGAGACCTGCCAGTTCCTCAGCTCACAGAAAAGCAATTAAAAAAACGAGAAAAACCTCTAACCTTATGTACTTTGATATACATTAGTTATAGATGGGAAACGAGTCCATTGCTTGAATTCTGATAACCCTACTTTTTTCTTCTTCATAAATCTTGCTAAAGAAACTCTGGGAGAATCATGCTGGGAAAATAATTACTTCTGGTTTTAAGCAGATGCTAATGAGCTTGCAAAAGAGTAAGTAGATTGGAAAACAAAGAGGGGACACAGAGTAAGTATCTCATTCTCTTTCTACACTCTTGTTGCCAGTAGACTGTAGAATTGTGGTATTAAAGTCACACTTCCACAGCAGTTTTAAGGCTATCATGGAGAAAGTGGACCCAGATTAGATCCAGTGTGCAAGTTGATGGCTGTATTTACCTCCATTAACTAACTGCATGGCATAATAATTCTTATATGTATTGTACTGTTGGAAGAAATATCCTGGGTTCAGTTCCAAGTTGGGGAAAAAACACTGGGAACATGGAGGCTGTTTGGAAAGATGGTTTAATGGTGGAAAGGACCACATGGCTTGGAGCTCCAAAGTGAAAAGAACAATCACATGCTTCAAGATGTTTGATGGAGGAAAAGAAAGGGCAAGATGCTGAGAGACCCTTAGTTATATACCCTCTGTTGGGCCTCACCTTAGTGTTTCCTGTTCCTTTGTAAGAAATGTATCCCATTGGCTGTCAGACACCAGAAGTGGGGATCTTAGCTAACTTTGTAGGCTTTGTCTGGATCACATGGCTTTACCTGAGTGCTGGCTGATGCAATCTTCCCAGGTGGTGAGATGGTAGAGGGTTTTGTTATGTAGAATACTCTGTCCCAGGCCTTAATGGCCAGCCAATTAACAACAGTGTGTATGGGGGTGAGCTTCTGCCTTTCTGAGTTTCTACTTTCCTTTTAGGGGAAATATTCTCCCTTTTTAATATTTCATGGGAGATTTCATTTTTCTAGTAGTGGGGTGGATGCTAACTTCCTACAATACCACATAATATAGGAGTTGCTTAAAATTGTCCACATAGTAAATGGCAAAACACTTTTAGTCAGTGGAACAGTTCAGCAACATTACACTTTGGGTTTATAGGGAGGGGGTCTCCAGAAAATGTGAGTTCATTTTTCTAGCCTTCTTAGGTTTGATGAATCACCCATTCATTCAGTGAGTAAGGCCTTGGATCTCTGCCCTGATGACATCATTGCTTTCAGGGCAGATACCATAATAAGAAAATGTGCTTTAGACTTCTGGTTGGTGGCTGAACGCACTTTGAATTTCCAAAACATGGTATGACATTTACTGAAAAATATCAGAGCTTTTCACATATAGCCCAAGGCATGGGCATATATCATGTAAACTGATGCTGAAAACAAAATTAGTAGCCTGATTGACAGGGTTGGAAAGGGAAGGAAGACATTTCTTCCAAGTCCATCTGCTGTACAACACTGTTGTTAGCACTAGAAACCTTCAGCCTGCATGCTTCACTCTGAATTCTTGAGCAAAGAGATTAGATGTAGTGTCTTAATGACCTCTTCTGTGTTTCTTTGGATGTAAATTTATTTTAGATATTTTGGTAAACACTTGTAAATATTAGGTTCCTTTTCAGTTTTGCAAAATGCACCTATACTTCTAAGAATCTTGGGAAATGTTGTTTAGCACAATCTTAGATATTCTTAACCTCAATCACCCTGGTGTTCATTTGGGGTGTTACTTGTTAAGCCTCTTTCAGACTACAGCATAGAAAACCCTGAATTGTACCTATTTTATACTTTTATTCCCAACTTTTATAGATTTGGGGCTAATCACAAAATGATAAGACTTCCAAGAGAAATGCCAGACTCCCTAATAAGATATGAAAGTCTGGGTCTCAAAAAATAACAGTTGATGTTATGAGGTATGCTGTAATTATGAGATGGATCTGGAAAGGAAATCTGCATATAAAATAACAGTAAACCATTATCTGTTTTTCTAGTTATCATGCCATATTAAAGAAAGCACCTTAAAAATGATTTTTCCTATATGATTTGCTTGGCCTACAGTTGAAGAGTTCTGGGTCAAATGTTTCATTTTCTGAAATCACACATTGGATGGTTCCTTTGGTAGAGTTTGATTATTTCTCTCTGTCATTAAAGAAGTTAAACGTATTTCCATAATAATGAAGTTTTTTTTATTGGTAGTACAAAGTTGGAGAGAGTGAGAAACTGGAAACTGGCCAACGCTCATATTTCAAAAATGGATAGATATGGAATGAGCTTCTGTACAAGTAGAAAAACTGGCATGTAGATGACAAAATACAAATAACCAAAAGGCAAATCAATACAGGTTTATTTGTAAACATAAAGTTTCATTTTATTACTTATGATTGTGAAGCCAATTCACACACTAATCTTGAGCTCAGTTTCTAGAGTGTAGAAAAAAATCCCATAGATGTTCTTTCAGACAAATAAAGGCTTGTCAGTGACAGAACACGGATGGTTTTGTAATCATGTCTTTTTTTCCTAATTTCCAATGATATTTTTAATTTCATTTTATTAAAATAAATCATTTTAAAATAAATCAACATATTTTTTTAAAAAAATTAGATTTGCTACATTTTTGGTGCAATGTTTTAAAATATGCCCAGAAAGAAGGCAAAGAAAAGACAGGGTAAGATAGAGATAATATCATCAATTTTCTTTTTAGCAAATGAGAATTTTATTACTGATCCACCTACCACAGAAAATTATTTTATGAATGAGCAAACTGTCTTATGATGGCCATTTATATATTACGCCCTTAAAATTCCAAAATAACTTTTTGGGAGTCTAAAAGTTACCTATTCTTGTCAAAGTTAACCTAAGATGGTTGAGAACACATAACTTAACAGGTCTCTAAAATATAGAAAATTTGATGTAAGTGGGGTTTGGCAACTACAGTGGAACTTCAGGTCACAAATGCATCTGACCACGACCAAATCAGGTGTCGACCAAAAATATCCACAAAATATTCGACTCTGGTTGCGAACACATCCTCTGGTGGAGATCAAACAGCTGCAGTGATTTCCCCTGCCATGGCGATTTCCCCTGCCGCACCATTTTATTTTCTGTATCCTCATGCACAATCAGTCTCACTTCTGGTCATGACCAAATCGGGTTGCAACCAAAGTTCTGGAATGGATTTGGTTGTGACCCGAGGTTCCACTGTACTGTAAGAAAAGCTCTCCCCAAATTGGCAGAATAATGGAAGTTCAGTACACACCACTAAACAGTTTGTGATTCTTCTACTTTTCACCAATATTGCTCATAGCAGGTTTGCTTCCTTCTTCAGCCTATTTTGTGTCATATTTTTTGACAGCCTACTCCTCTCCAAGTGGGCAAAGCCAATGCCTGTAGGGAAGTTGGAAGTTGCGTGATGAAACTACTGGACATAAAGTGAAAAAAAAAAACCCTCTACTTCAGAGGGGAAGTTTACATGACATAGACATAGGAGCAATTGCTCAGCGATGTGCCTGGCCTGTACCATGTCTGAAAAATGGATCTCTCCAGCTCAGAGGTGTTAAGCTCGATTTCACTGAGGCCTGCATTAGGGTTGTATTTTGTTGTGTCCGCTTGAGAGGAGGCCAGGAGTCGGTGACTTTGTATCAAGCTCTTTATTGAGGTTAGGAACCGAACTGGCTTTTAGGAAAACTTTGCGGCTTTTTATTTCCAAGCCGCGGCGGCCGCGGCCAATGACACTGCTTTGAATCTCCCGCGATTCGAATCTACCAATCGCGGGAGATTCTCAGCAAGCCAATCGGCGCGGCTCGCCTAACCAATCCGATCGCCCCGCACTTTGGCCAATCAAAGCATGGGGATTTCAAGAATTCAAATTAAGGTACAGAATACCCCTCCCCTCTTGGTTTGGTCCTATGTAGCGTAGTCCCGTAGGTAGGTGGGGCTCCGTCTTTGCCTACTGGACCTGCGCAGGTCAGTTGTAGGTTGGATCCCGGCCAGTTCGGTCGGGGTCTCTGTTTCTCCGGACTCCGTCATGGGAACCGCCTGGTATGTCTGGCCAGGCCGCTCTTCGCAGCTCCCTCCTGGGCTACCCGGATTGGTTGAGCTGTGGGTTTCGCTGCTCCCGCTTGGTCTTCCCGGGTTGGTTGAACTGGCCTGGCTGTCTCTTCCTGGCGAGGTTTTGTGCTGGCTGCTTGCAGGTGAGTATGGCTGGTTTCTTTCTTCTGGGTTTTGGTTCCCGGGGTATCCCCTCCCCTCTTGGTTTGTGTTGAGGGGGGTGGTTTTGTTTGGTTGCATGTCGGTGGTGTCTTGTGTGGCAGTCCTCGATCTTAACTGATCGATGTGGTGTTTCCACGCTCGTCCATCGGTTGTTTGTAGCCGGTATGAGCGTGGGCCTGTTAGCTGTGTTATGATTGCTGATACCCATAATGGGTCTCCGGTTAGGTTCTTCACGTAGACGGCGTCGCCTGGTGCGAAGGTTCGGTGTTTGCTGGTGGAGTCTGGGGGTTTCTCTGGGTTGTAAGTGGGGTGTAGTCTATTGAGTGGGGACCTTATTTTCCTCCCCATTAGCAGTTCTGCTGGGCTTTTATTTGTTGTGGTATTCGGGGTTATGTGAAGAGTAATTATGAAGAGTTGTGAAGTAATTATGAAGAGTTATGAAGAGTAATTTATTTATTTTGTCCTGGATCTCCCCGTGGTCTATTTTCTGGATGGTTTTTTTTGTGAATTGAACAATCCATTCCACCCTTCTGTTCGCCGCTGGATGCGCCGGGGCTGTCAGTGTGTGTCGTATGCCCCTTTCCGCTAGGAATTTTTCGAATTCCAGCGAGGTCAATTGGGGCCTGTTGTCGGAAATGAGGACGTCTGGGAGGCCGTGTGTTGCGAAGAGTTTGCAGAGTTCTTTGGTCACGGCTTCCATGGTGGTTGTTCTCATGTTGCTTACCTCTAGCCAGTTGGAGTAAGCGTCTATGGTTATTAAGAAAGTGTGTCCTTTTGTGGGCCCAGCGAAATCTATGTGGATTCTAGACCAAGGTCCCCTGGGGGTTTCCCACTCTAGGATGGGTGCTGTGGGTGGGCTTGGTCTAGTTTCCTGGCATCGTTGACACCTTGCTACCCAGGCCTCGATCTGTTTGTCCATTCCTGGCCACCAAGCGTAACTTCTGGCCAGGGCTTTCGTTCTAACGATGTCCGGGTATCCCTCGTGTAACAGTTCCAGTACCTTCCCTTGTAGTTTTTCCGGAATGACCACCCTATCCCCCCATAGTATGTACCCTTTTAGTTACGAGAGTTCTGTTTGCCAGTTCCGCAATGTCCTGAAAGTCTCGTCGTTGTCCTTTTCCGGCCACCCTTTCTCTACCCAATGCAAAACCCGTGCCAGACGTTTGTCTTTATTAGTTTCTCGGGCAATGTCTGACACGGTTATGGGTAGGTCGGGTAGAGTCTCTATGCTGAGGGTGGTCGTCGTGGGTGCTGGGTCGGTGTCTGGTTCGGGTAACGGTGAGCGGCTTAAGGCATCCGCATGGGAGATAGTCTTACAGGGTCGGTGTGTGAGCCCGTAGTTGTAGGCAGCCAGGAATTCAGACCACCTTGTCATTCTGGGAGACAGAGTGTTCGGGGTGGCCCTGTTCCCTGCGAGTATTCCCAGCAGCGGTTTGTGGTCAGTGATGATGGTAAACGTCCGGCCGTAGAGGTACTCGTGAAACCTTTTCACTGCGGCGACGATAGCCAAAGCCTCTTTGTCCAGCTGGCTGTAGTTCCGCTCCGGTTTGGTGAGGGTCCTTGAAAAGAACGCAATGGGAGCTTCCTTTCCATCGGGGAGAGTGTGGCTGAGGACAGTACCGACGCTGAAGGGTGATGCGTCGCATGTGATGGCTAGTGGTAGGGTCTCGTTGTACTGGATGAGGACGGCATCCGAAGTGAGTAGGTCCTTGGTTTTCCTGAAGGCGGCTTCCTCGCGTTTCCCCCAAGTCCAGGTAGCTGCCTTGTCTAAAAGCCTATGCAAAGACTCCGCCGCGGTCACCTTTTGGGGCAGGAAGACATTATAAAAGTTAAGTAGCCCCAGAAACGCCTGCAGTTCTGTTTTTGACTTGGGTGTGGGGGCTTCTTTGATGGCTTTAATTTTTTTGTCGGTGGGGTGAATGCCGTGTCAGTCTAGGAGGTATCCTAGGAATTCGACCCGCTCTGTGTACAGATGGCATTTTTCCCTCTCACTTTCAGCCCGGTTTCTTTGAATTTCGTTAGCACCTCCCTTAGGTGACTCTCTAGTTTGGCCTGGTTGGTTGCCGATACTAGTACATCGTCGAAGTAGGGTACCACCCCCTTGATGCCTTGTAAGAGTCTTTCCATGAGGCTCTGGAAAATTCCAGGCACCATGCTGACTCCGAATTGGAGTCGGTTACATCTAAAGGCTCCCCGGTGGGTGACTATGGTTTGCGCCTCTGCAGTTTCCTCGTCAACCGGCAGTTGCTGGTATGCTTGGGCCAGGTCGAGTTTCGCGAAAACTTTGCCCCCTCCCAGTGAGTGTAGGAGATGCTGCACTACTGGGATGGGGTAAGCGCTTTGCTGCAAGGCGCCATTTAGGGTGGCCTTATAGTCCCTGCAGATTCTCACTGACCCATCAGGCTTGATTGGGGTGACTATTGGGGTCTCCCACTGGGCGCGGTCTATGGGTTGTAGGACCCCTTGCTTGAGGAGCTTGTCAATTTTCTCATCGATTTTCGGTTTGAGTGCGAAAGGTACCCACCTTGGTTTTAGGCATTTCGGGGGAACGTTTGGGTCTAGGCTGAAGTGTATAGGGGGCTCTCGGTACTTGCCTAGGGTGCCATAGAACACTTCTTGGAAGTCCTGGGCCAGTTGCTGCTCCCAGTCGGCTTCGGCGATGTGGTCGATTCCCGTGACTGCGATGCCGAGCGGTGCGAACCATTGAAGTCCCAGCAGGCTAGGTCGGTCTCGATCGACGATGGTCAAGGGAAGTCTTTCGATGTGCCCTTTGTAGGTCACTGTGAACTGTCCTGTTCCGACTACAGGGATGCGGTTTCCCTGGTAGTCTTTGAGGATTAGTCTCTGGTTTTCTAGTCCCCTTCTCTGGATGGTAGGCACCAAGTGTTTAATTTCTTGCCAGGCTACCATTGAGAGGGAGGACCCAGAGTCCACCTCCATTTTACAGGGTTCGCCTTCGATGCCTACCTCCACGTTGACTTTTCTGGCGTCGGTGGTTGTTGTGTGACCGATGGTGACCGTCTGATGTGTCTCTTCTCTCTGCCGGGTCTCGCCACCTCATTGGGCTCGTCCGTTCCGGTCCCAACGGTTGTCTGCTGGGCGGTCTCTGGTCCTGGGGGGTGTGCTCTCTCGTCTCCGCTCGCTCGGGTCCCATCGTCTGGGGCTGTGGGTTTTTTTGAAGCAGCAGACGCGGGCGATGTGGCCCTTTTTGTCGCAGTGCCGGCAAACTGAGTCGAAGAACCGGCATTTGGATCTGGGGTGGTCGCCTCTGCAACCAGCACACACGGTCCTCGACTTACGACTCCGCCGGCTGCGCTGGTCGCGGCCTGCCTGGAGACGGTGGATTTCTTCCTCCTCGTCTGAAGTGCCCGAGGTGGAGTGGAGTTCGCCCTGGTGGGTGGTAGATTCAGGTTGGGTCTCGGTCGACCTTGCAGGGTGGTTGTTTGTGGTGCGGTCCCCGGCGTTCGGTCTCCGCATGTGGTCTGCTGATTGTCGGGTGGCTTTGGCTGCCGTGGCTTTGGTGATGGCATCGGCGAGGGCGATGTTGCCCTTGGCCATCACCCGACTTTGGAGAACGGGGTCCCAAAGGCCGAGCACGATTCGGTCCCGCAGGGCCTCGTTCATATTGGAGAACTCGCATAGTCCTCCAAGGCGCCGCAGCTCTGTGACGAAATCACTGAAGCTCTCGCCTGACCACTGGTCCCGCCGATAAAATTCGTGTTGTCGGATGAGAATGGGTACGGCTGGAGCATAGTGTCTCTGGAGTAATGGCTCGAGGTCATCCCAATCCATCGCGGTAACATCGGCGGGCTAGGCTAGCACTTTTGCCATCTTAAACACTGCGGGCCCGCAGTGCGTTAGGAAGACGTCTCATTTCTTCGGTCCGGTGGCATCCTTCAGGTCGTTGCATTTGAGGAACATGCGGAATCTGTCCGTGTAAGATTCCCAGTCCTCGGGTTGAAAGGGGTTGGTGGCACGATGCTGGCCATCTCATTGGTTGGCTGGCTTCCGTCGGACACGTGCTTCGGTTCAGGATCAGAATCCCACCCTCGTCGCCAGTGTTGTGTCCGCTTGAGAGGAGGCCAGGAGTCGGTGACTTTGTATCAAGCTCTTTATTGAGGTTAGGAACCGAACTGGCTTTTAGGAAAACTTTGCAGCTTTTTATTTCCAAGCCGTGGCGGCTGCGGCCAATGGCACCGCTTTGAATCTCCCGCGATTCGAATCTACCAATCGCGGGAGATTCTCAGCGAGCCAATCGGCGCGGCTCACCTAACCAATCCGATCGCCCCACGCTTTGGCCAATCAAAGCATGGGGATTTCAAGAATTCAAATTAAGGTACAGAACAATTTGATCTTGGGTGTGTGTGTGTGTTTGTGAGTGAGTGGGTGTGGCCAGGGTGGACGTGGCCAGCTTGACATCCTGCAGCCCTCTGCCCCGTAAAACCTAGCAGGTGTAATTTCTTCATCAGCTCCCTCTCCCAATGAGAAATATGAGAGTCAGCAAACACCAGGGAGAGGTAGCTACCAGGAACTGCCAGAAAGAGCACCCGAAACCACAATTTAAAGGTGTTAATCCACGCCATACATTCGACTAATCGAGTGCCCAGTTCCAGGTACATCGGAGCAAAACCAACACAAGGAGGAAGACCCAGAAGTTTCACCATTTTTGCCTGTCCTTTATATTGTACGGGAGGGGCAATCACCTCCCAGCCTTACTCCTGAGTCGCCCCTTTTGTTTCAGCTGCTCTGGCCTTCTAGCAGCTCTGCACACATGTGCACTGGGAACAGGCTCCCCTGGATCCTCTGCCTTACTGCTGCCAGACTCCAGAGGCTCCAGAGGCAGCACCCCACTCCCAGATGGTCCTGGCCCTATCTCTGCATCATATGAAGAACCCTCATCCTAATCCTCTTCAGACTCCCAGACTGGTCCCTGTTCTTCCCCATTGTCCGACTCCACTGCTGTCTGCACAGGTTGCCAGCGAACCACAACAAGAAGTAATAAGACCTTGACAGTCTTTCATATATGTAAGCCACTCAGAACCTCTTGGAACAGTGAGATGGGTGGCATATAAATGTAATAAATAAATAAATAAGAAAGATAAATAAAAGTAGCTCTCTGTCCTCCCATTTATAGGTTTCTTTAGGAGATAAAAGAATAGAACTATATTATAGCATATTTATTTATTTACTTTCTATAGCTGTCTATCTCAAACAAGTGACTCTGGGTAGTGAACAGCCACAACATTAATTAAAAATGATTCCAATATAATACAAAAATAAGTATTAATGCAGCTGAGAAAAATGGTCATCACAGATGTCAATATAGCCAGGAAACGGGGCCCTTCACACACAGAGACACATTTTTATTCAGCAAGGTAGAAAGCTGGCACAAGGCATGTTGTTTCTAACAAGGACAGCTTCAGCTAGCATATTTTTGCTACCCTCCAAGTAAGGATGTGCCTGCCATTTTGCTTTATGCTCTATGGTAGCTGATGGTTTTGAATTGCTCCTGAATTTTGAGACCAAGCTGTGTAAATTGTTTACTTAATCCCTGGTAGACTTCACCTACTCTTTTGTGGTTTCTTCCCCTCCAAGAGGAACACATGAACCTCACTTCTATAAAAGGAAGTGGGGGAAGAAGCACGGCTATTTTAACTCTCCCTTTTCAATTCAAGGTGCCATGTCGGAGTTAACTTGAAACCAAATATGGATGACTATGCCATCAGCCATTTCACATTCTTCTGTAGAGCCGTTCATGTGGGCAGGCTACCAATTGGCAGAAAGGAAATGCAGACCAGTGAGCAAATAGGGATCTGATCTAATATGGATTATAAGTCATCCTTATTTAATTGCATCTGGAAATATGTTATGTGGGCGAGTACATTTTTTGGTTTCCAGCATATGTCCTGGAAAGGATATGCAATATCATCCTTAAAAATAATCTGGACTGCTTGGTAACCGTAAATGTTTGTCCAAATATTACTAAGTATTAAAGTGGAAAACTGTATGCCTTCTAATGAATAACACTGAAACCAAGTGGAAAACTGAAGGAAACAAAAGTCACTTCAAAAAACAAAAGAAAAAGAACACTTCTACATTATTCAGCACATTTTAAAACAGCTACTGATGTTTATTTTCCATTGTCCTTATCCCACTTTTATCCACAGCACAAACAAGGCAAATCTGTAATGTTTGTTAAGTAAAATAATTTTAAAAAACATTTCAGGATGAATTATTAAATTTAATTAGAACCAAAGTTTCATCCTTCACCATTTTCCATTCATCTGTTTAGAATAAACTCCTTTGGAGTGTTATGAGCACGTCCACACATTTAAAATTGCCATATTCATTGGCTACATGCAGCTCTCGTTAAAATAGTGAGGTTCTATGTTTAGCATTTTTATTGGATTATAAAATAAAATAAGATACAAAATAGGAAAGTAAATAGGAAAAGGGGAGGAAGAGGGGGAAGAGAAGTGTGGGAGGATAAGAAAAAAAGAAAAAGAAAAATTGACTTCTGATTCTCTGTGTTGCAATTGAATAAGGCATTCACATCAAATCATAACTTTTTGTTTTTTTCATAATAATATGAACAAGTTATTTCTATAAAAACCTATCAATCTAATCAGTAAAACCCAAAATCAAAGTTTTATTTTTTTCCACTTCAAGCACAAAGTTAAGGAGCAGTCTCCATGGAGAAATAAAAGTAATTATATTCTTTTCTTTAATCAAATAGTCAATTTTGCCATTTTAACCAACTCCATCAACTTCTGCAACCATTCATCCATCTTAGGAATTGAAGTGTCCTTCCATTTTTGTGCATACAGTAGTCTTGCTGCTATCAACATATATAGTAATAATAAAGTTCCAATTTTTTTTCTCCAGGTCTTTTCCATTAGACCCAAAAGAAAGATGATATTAGATGGCATTTAACACCAGATATGCTATTTAAGATATATAAAGATATGTCAAATGAATGCTGGAAGTGTAAAAGTAAAGAAAGGATTTTTTATCATCTATGTTGGATATGTGATAAAGCAAAAAAAGGGAATATGATTCATATTTTAATACAGAAAATTTTGAAAATGGAGATAAACCAGAATTCTTCCTTTCAAAACAGTGAGGTTCTAGTCCACAGTAATATCCAACAGATATCAAACAATCTAATATTTGGTTCACTGCATAATCCATCATTCCCTGTATCCTTTGCATCTTCATTTACTAACTAAATTTGAGGGTAATAATTTTGTAAGGAATGGCTAGTGGCTCATTTGGGATGCAGAGAACATGTTGTCTATGCACTTGTGAAATGATTGACAAGGGCTCAATCATTTACATAATGGTTACTAGGAGGGAATTAGAAATAATATCTCTGCTGGTATATTTATGCCCCTTTGTCCCCACTGAAGGCTCTATGCTAACCATGCTTATAGCTGTCCTTTTCATGGGTGGGTTATGTTAGGGATAACATTGTTTACCCTAACTGGTTTAGGTAAAATAATAAATATGTAATCATAGTTTGTACGTTAAAGTGTCTGCAACTTTAAATATGGGAATGTAATTAGGGGAGTGGTTGTGAAAGCACTTTAAAAGAAGCAAGATGACAGCTTGCTTGCTCTCTGGCTTTGATGATCCCTAATTACTGCATGGACTCAAGACTGCGTTACTCAAACGGGAGAGAGACAAAGGACTGATTTGTAAGTGAACTGACATAGGATATTCCACACGGACTTTGCTAACTGAATATCCTTGAATGGACTGACTAAATGATATATGACTAATGGACTGTTATTTTGACTATGCTATGAACTCATAATGGAATAAACTATATTTTTGATAGCACAAGCGTATCTGTTATTTTTACTGTATGTTAATAAACATACAAACTTATATCACTCATTTATCTGTGTGCCTATCTGACTAATGCTGCACATTCTGTTTAGCTTGTCTCCTTAACCCTGGTTGGGGAACCCAGGCTTAACACTGGTTATGGGCCCAGAGGCTGCAAAGTCAGTTTAACTAGGATAAAACAGATTTATATAAAAAGTGAGAGTTTGTGTTGTTATACATTACAGTAAAACAGACAGCTGTGTTTTATTAATTATAGTTTTATATCCATACATAAGAAAACATGGCACAAGTCAATCTACAAAGTTTGTCCCTTATATCCAAGCTGGATGGAACAAACTATGTATCATGGTCTATGAAATGTAGTCTGCTTCTACGAAGAGAAGGTTTGTGGAACATAATTGAAAATCCACCAAACGTAGAGGAATGGGATCTAGAGGATGATGAAGATAGACAAAAGACAGAAGAATTTACGCATAAAAATGAACAAGCTATTTGCATAATTGGATTAACATTAACTGACCAGCAACTTGTTCATATCCGTGGAGAGCAAACGACTGTTGGGTGTTGGCAGAAGCTGAAGAGGATTTATGTTCGAGAAAACGTTGGTGCACACATAAATCTAACACGGAAGCTTTTCAGGACGCATCTCCAGATGAATGGTGATATGCTTAGTCATTTGAATTCTATAAAAAGCATTTTTCAAGAACTGCACGAGAAAGAGCTTATTTTCTCTGAACTACACCAAGTCTATATAATTCTATCTTCATGAGATGAAAGTTATGACAACTACGTAACTTCCCTTGAAATATTGCCTAAGGAAAGTTTAACTTTAACTGATATAACTGGCAGATTGATTGAAGAGGCCAGAAGAAGACTTGAAAGAGACCAGTTAAGAAGGGAGCAACCTCAAAAAGAAGATATTGAATCTCCTACTGCATACGCAATTAAAAAGTGTTTTAATTGTGGAGGAAGAGGACATTTGGCAAGATTTTGAAAAAAAGCAAAGAGCCAGAACGCTGGCCAGAATACTAAAAGTCACCAAAAGATAAATAAAAATTTAGAGTTAGCCATGCATACTAACGGAGCTGTAAAAAATAATTTATGGGTGGTTGACAGTGGAGCATCCCACTGTATAACAAATGAATACAAAAATTTTATTAAAATGTCCAAAAGTACACAGCAGATATAGTTAGCCAATGGCTGGAAACTGAAAGCTAAAGGTCAAGGTATAGCATATTGTTCTTTCATAAAAGAGAATGTAAAAATGTTATATGTACCATAACTTAAGTTTAATTTAATTTCAGTTAGAATTTTGGTAAAACTAGGATATGTAATTACCTTTAAAGGAGATAACTGCATAATTGAAAAAGAAGATAAGAAAATTACTGCATCTTTAAGAGGTGAATTATATGTGTTAAATGATAATGGTTTAGAGGTGGCTAACACGGTTTATGATAATAAGAAACCTCATGATGAATGTATTCACTTGTTACACCGAAGGCTAGGGCATTTAAATTTTAAAATGCTTAAGAAAACTGTTGAATTATCTAAGGGAATAAGTTTAAAACCTTGTAATAAGTATTTGCAATGTAATGCTTGCAATCAAAGCAAGAGCAGGGTCATACCGGCTAATAGATTTGAAGGATTTACCACCAAAGAGCCTTTAGAAGTAATATTTGCTGATTTAATAGGTCCGAAAAAACCAAATGTAGGAGGAGCTCGATACATACTAAATATAATGGGCCATTATTCTAGATATGGATTTTGCTATTTAATGAAGAGCAAAACTGAAACGTATCAAAATCTCTTTAATTGGATTAAATTTGCAGAAAGGAAAACTAAAAAGAAATTAGTAACTCTTATAACAGATAAAGGTGGGGAATTTACAAATAATAAATTCCAGAATAGATTTAGAATGTTCGGTATTCAACATAAAAAGTCTGCACCATATAGGCCACAACATAATGCCTTTATAGAGAGATGAGGCCAAACATTACAATCAATGACACGTACTACGATGTCTGATTCAGGATTACCTGACAATTTGTGGGGAGAAGCAATAATGTGTGGTAATCATATATTAAATAATGTTGTTAATTCAACAACAGGTGAATTACCATTCACACTGTGGCATGGTACAAAACCTGATATAAGTTACATTCACACATTTGGAGCACCAGCATGGGTGCATATCCCTACACAACTTAGACACAAAGGACAGCATAGAGCTAAAAGATTATTTTTTGTAGGATATAAATCTAATCATAGATCTGATAGATTCTGGGAACCAGGTACATCTAGAGTTTACACCAGTGCTAGTGCTAAATTCCTAGAACATGTAGGATGGAATAGATTAGAGCAAGATTTAAATAATGAAGTAATTATTGAACCCTACAAAAGGCAGAAAGAATAGAATAGTTATAAGAAGAGTCCAATTAAAGAAGAAATCCATGAAGAGCAAATAGGACCAGAATAAGAGGAAACAGTTGATCAGGAAGAATTAGATAATCAAGAACAGGTAATAAAGGAAAGTCCACCTGTAAGTCCTGTAATACCTAGACGTACTACACGTGTAATTAGACCACCTGATAGGTATCAAGCAAGTATAGTTTGCCAAGTAAATAAAGTTCCAACTAATGTAGATGAACTTAGGATGTATCCCGCTAAGGATCAGGAGAATTATTAAAAGGCAATGGAAAAAGAACTAAATTCATTAAAGGTAATGAAAGTATATGAAGATGCTAAATTACTTCCAGGAGAAAAATCCATTGGGTGCAAATGGATATTTAAAGTAAAAACTGGAAATGATGGGACTGTTACCCATAAGGCTAGGTTGGTACTCAAGGATTTAAACAAACTGCATCTGATTACGATGAAGTTTTTGCACCAAGTCTTAAAGCAACATCTTTGAGAGCAGCATTAGTGTGGGCAGCTAAGAAAAACTATGTCATTAACCATTTAGATGTGGAAACTGCTTATCTGCATGCACC
Organism: Hydrophis major; assembly: GCA_033807585.1. Taxonomy (NCBI): domain Eukaryota; kingdom Metazoa; phylum Chordata; class Lepidosauria; order Squamata; family Elapidae; genus Hydrophis; species Hydrophis major. The sequence continues at coordinate 320,764,265 of CM066328.1, read as the reverse complement.
ATTGCAGCACACTATATATTTAAGAAAACCAGTAGGTATAAAAGACAATAAAGTAAATAGTAATGATTGTTGGAAACTCAAAAAGAGTCTTTTCGGGTTGAAACAATCTGGCTTTGAGTGGAACCAATATATTGTGAAAGAGTTAAACAATATAGGTTTTAAATCTGGTTTAGCAGATCCATGTGTGTTTAAAAGAGAAAATAATGGAACGGTGTCATTATTGTTATTATTTACAGATGATATTGCTTTGATAACTAAGACTAATAATGAAGCTAATGAGATTATATCATTATTAGCCAAAAAGATAAAATTAAAGCATTTAGGTGAAATTAAAAGGTACCTAGGATTGACAATTAACAAAACAAAAAATGGATTTAAGATATCTCAAGAAGATAAAATTTGCCAATTAATTAAAATGTATAAAATGGAACTTTGTAAAATGGCAAAGACTCCAATGAATCAGGAAGTTTGCCAAACTGATGCGCAAAGTCCCAAATTTGATAAGTCTATATATCAATCTTTGATTGGCAGCTTATCATATATAAGCAATTGGTCTAGGCCAGATATAGCTTATAGTGTAAATCAGCTGGCTCGTTTTAATTCAGATCCACATCAATGTCATTGGCAATCATGAAAGAGAATTTTAAGATATCTTAAAGGAACAATGAACCATGCATTGTATATAGAACCAAAGGGTGATTTGAGTCTTAGTGCCTATGCAGATGCAAGTTTTGCAACTGACATAAACACTAGAAAATCAACATCTGGGATGGCTATATTATTTGGTAAGACACTAATAGGGTGGAGGTCAATCAGACAACAGCATATTAGCTTGTCCACGATGGAAGCGGAATTTTCATGTCTGTCATTACTATGCACTGACTTAATTTTATACAAACAGTTATTATTAGACATGGGCATAACTGTTAAAGATTCCATAATTGTGTACGAGGACAACCAGGCAGCCATAAAGTTAGCTACTGGCATTGCTGTAAAAACTAGATCAAATGTTAGAGAATGTTAGAGAATCTGTAAAGAATGGGCTAATTAAATTGGAATACTGCATGACGGAAGAAAACATTGCAGACCAATTTACAAAAGCTCAAGGAGTAAGCAAGTTTAAAGAGAGTTGTAACAAATATGATTTAAAGATATAAATAGTTATATTTATTATTATTTCTTCAAAGGGGAGAATGTTAGGGATAACATTGTTTACCCTAACTGGTTTAGGTAAAATAATAAATATGTAATCATAGTTTGTAAGTTAAAGTGTCTGAAACTTTAAATATGGGAATGTAATTAGGGGAGTGGTTGTGAAAGCACTTTAAAAGAAGCAAGACGACAGCTTGCTCACTCTCTGGCTTTGATGATCCCTAATTACTGCATGGACTCAAGACTGCGTTACTCAAACGGGAAAGACAAAGGACTGATTTGTAAGTGAACTGACATAGGATATTCCACACGGACTTTGCTAACTGAATATCCTTGAATGGACTGACTAAATGATACATGACTAATGGACTGTTATTTTGACTATGCTATGAACTCATAATGGAATAAACTATATTTTTGATAGCACAAGCGTATCTGTTATTTTTATTGTATGTTAATAAACATACAAACTTATATCACTCATTTATCTGTGTGCCTATCTGACTAATGCTGCACATTCTGTTTAGCTTGTCTCCTTAACCCTGGTTGGGGAACACAGGCTTAACAGGTTAGAACACTTTGAAGCAGTCCTCTGATATCCCTAATTGATTTTCTAAAAGAGCATATGGGGCCTATTTGGGGCTTAGAGGCATCCATAGCAACACAGTTTGTTCTGTCCCCTCATTAGCATTCTTGAGATCCCCGTGCTTTGATTGGCCAAAGCGCGGGGCACTCTGATTGGTTAGGCGAGCCGCGCCGATTGGATCGCTAAGAATCTCCCGCGATTGGTCTATTCGAATCGCGGGAGATTGAAAGTGGTGAAATTGGCCGCGGCCGCCGCGGTTAAAGGAATAAAAGCCGCGAACTTTTCCTATAGCGCCAGTTCGGTTCCTACACCAATAAAAGAGCATGATTTGAAGTCACCGACTCCTGGCATCATTTCCGAGGACACAACACTGGCGACGAAGGTGGGATCCAGATCCTGAACCGAACCACGTGTCCGACGGAAGCCAGACGAATCTCCACGATGGCGAAAATCGCACCCCCGTACCCTTCAACCCCGCCACCGAGGACTGGGAATCGTACTCTGACCGATTCCGCATGTTCCTCAAGTGCAGCGATCTGAAGGATGCCACCGGCCCCATGAAGCGCGCCGTCTTTCTGACCCACTGCGGGACCGAGGTATTCAAGATGGCCAAGGCACTTGCCAAACCCGCCGACGCGATCGCGATGGACTGGGATGTCCTCGAGCCAATACTTCGGCGGCACTACGCTCCAGAGGTACCCATCCTGATCCGACGCAACGAATTCTACCATCGGGACCAACGGTCGGGTGAGAGTTTCAGTGACTTCGTCGCCGAACTACGGTACCTAGGGGGGCTGTGCGAATTCGACAACCTAAACGAAGCCCTGCGAGACCGGATCGTGCTCGGCCTGTGGGACCCCGTCCTCCAGAGCCGGCTGATGGCCAAGGGCAACATCAGCCTTGCAGACACCCTCACCACAGCCGCAGCCACCGAAGCGACCCGAACATCCGCCGACTGCATGCGCTGACCGAACGCTGGGGACCACAGCGGAAACAACCACCCTGCAAGGTCGGCCAAGGCCCAACCCAAGATGACCACCCACCAGGGCGATTTCCACTCGGCATCGGGCACTTTTGACGAAGAGGAGGAAATTCATCGCCTCCAGGCAGGCCGCAACCCACGGAACCGGCGGGGTCGTAAGTCGAGGACCACCTGTGCCGGTTGCGGAGGCGACCACCCCAGGTCCGAATGCCGGTTCTTCGATTCAATCTGCCGGCATTGCGACAAGAAGGGACACATCGCCCGCGTCTGCCATCTCAAAAAGAACCGCAGACCTTCACGATGGGACCAGAGCAAACGGAGACGAGAGAGCACACCACCCCGGACCAGAGATTGCCCCTCTGACAACAGATGGGACTGGAACAGACAATCCCTACGAGGCGGCGAGACCCGGCGAAGAGAGGAGACCGATCAGACGGTCACCATTGGCCACGCCACAACCAACGACGCCCGGAAGGTCTACGTGGAGGTAGGCATCGAAGGCGAGCCATGTAAAATGGAGGTGGACTCCGGGTCCTACCTCTCCATGATAGCATGGCAAGAAATAAAATGCTTGGTGCCTACCATCCAAAGAAAAGGCCTAGACAACCAGAGACTAATCGTGAAAGACTATCAGGGAAACTGCATCCCTGTATTCAGAACCGGACAGTTCAAGGTAACCTACAAAGAGCGCACCGAAAGGCTTCCCCTGACCATCGTCGATCACGACCGCCCAAGCCTACTGGGACTGCAATGGTTCGCCCCGCTTGGCATCGCAGTCACGGGAATTGACCACATCGCCGACGACAACTGGGAGCAACAACTAGCCCGGGAATTCCAAGAGGTCTTCGATGGAAACCTAGGCAAGTACCGAGGGCCCCTTATATCATTCAGCCTAGACCCAAACGTCCCCCCGAAAGGCCTGAAACCAAGGCGGGTGCCATTTGCGCTTAAACCCAAGATAGACGAGCAAATTGACAAGCTCGTCAAGCAAGGGGTCCTACAACCCATAGAACACGCCCGGTGGGAGATCCCCATAGTCACCCCGATCAAGCCCGATGGGTCGGTGAGAATCTGTGGGGACTATAAGGCCACCCTAAATGGCGCTTTGCAACAAAGTGCTTACCCCGTCCCAGTAGTGCAACACCTACTACATTCACTGGGAGGGGGCAAGGTTTTCGCTAAACTCGACCTCGCCCAGGCATACCAACAGTTGCCAGTCGACGAGAAAACGGCAGAAGCGCAAACCATAGTCACCCACCGGGGAGCATTTAAATGCAACCGGCTCCAATTCGGAGTCAGCGTGGCGCCTGGAATATTCCAAAGCCTAATGGAAAGGCTATTACAAGGCATCAAGGGGGTGGTACCTTACTTCGACGACGTCTTAGTGTCGGCAACCAACCAAGCCGAACTAGAGGGTCGCCTAAGGGAGGTCCTAACCAAATTGAAAGAGACCGGGCTCAAGGTAAAGAGGGAGAAATGCCAATTATACACGGAACGGGTTGAATTCCTAGGATATCTCCTAGACCGTCACGGCATTCACCCCACAAACCAAAAAATCAAAGCCATCAAAGAAGCCCCCACACCCAAGTCGAAGACAGAGCTGCAGGCATTTCTGGGGCTGCTTAACTTTTATAATGTCTTCCTGCCCCAAAAGGCGATGGCGGCGGAGCCTTTGCATAGGCTCTTGGACAAGGTGGCGACCTGGACTTGGGGGAAACGTGAGGAAGCCTTCCAGAAAACAAAGGACCTCCTCACTTCATATGCCGTCCTTATACAGTACAACAAGACCCTACCTCTGGCTGTAACATGCGATGCATCACCCTTCGGCGTCGGCGCTGTCCTCAGCCATACTCTCCCCAACGGAAAAGAAGCACCCATCGCGTTCTTTTCAAGGACCCTCACCAAACTGGAGCGGAACTACAGCCAGCTGGACAAAGAGGCTCTGGCTATCGTCGCCGCAGTAAAAAGATTCCACGAGTATCTCTACGGCCGGACATTTACCATCATAACCGACCACAAGCCGCTGCTGGGAATCCTTGCAGGGAACAGGGCCACCCCAAACATTCTGTCTCCCCGAATGACAAGGTGGTCCGAGTTCCTGGTGGCCTACAATTACGGACTCATACACAGACCGGGTAAGACTATTTCCCATGCGGACACCTTAAGCTGCTCACCGTTACCGGAGCCTGACACCGACCCAGCACCCACGACGACCACCCTCAGTATAGAGACTCTACCCAACCTAACCATAACCGCCTCAGACATTGCCCGAGAAACTAATAAAGACAAACGTCTGGCGCGGGTGTTGCATTGGGTAGAGAAAGGGTGGCCGGAAAGGGACAATGATGAGTCCGTCAAGACATTCCGGAACCGGCAAACGGAACTCTCGTTATTAAAAGGGTGCATACTATGGGGGGATAGGGTGGTCATTCCAGAAAAGCTACAAGGGAAGGTTCTGGAACTATTACACGAGGGGCACCCGGGCATCGTTAGGACTAAAGCCCTGGCCAGAAGTTACGCTTGGTGGCCAGGGATGGACAAACAGATTGAGGCCTGGGTAGCATGGTGCCAACGATGCCAGGAAACTAGGCCAAGCCCACCCACAGCACCCGTCCCAGAGTGGGAAACCCCAAGGGGACCTTGGTCTAGGATCCACATAGATTTTGCTGGGCCCACAAAAGGACACACCTTCCTGATAACCGTAGACGTATACTCCAACTGGCTGGAGGTAAGCAACATGAGAACAACAACCACGGAGGCCGTGACCAAAGAACTCGGCAAACTTTTTGCAACACACGGCCTCCCAGATGTCGTCGTTTCCGACAACGGGCCCCAATTCACCTCGCTAGAATTCGAAAAATTCCTAGCAGAAAGGGGCATCCGACACGCGCTGATAGCACTGGCGCATGTGGCGGCGAACGGTAGGGTGGAACGTATGGTTCAATTCACAAAGAAAACCATCCAGAAAATAGACCACAGGGAGATCCAGGACAAAATAAATAAATTACTCTTCACCCAACACATAACCCCAAATACCACAACGAATAAAAGCCCAGCTGAACTGCTAATGGGGAGGAAAATAAGGTCCCCACTCGACAGATTACACCCCACATACAACCCAGAGAAACCCCCAGACTCAACCAGCAAACACCGAACCTTCGCACCAGGCGACGCCGTTTACGCGAAAAACCTAACGGGAGACCCGTTATGGGTACCGGACGTCATCACACAAATAACAGGCCCACACTCGTACCGGCTACAAACAACAGATGGACGAGTGTGGAAACGCCACATCGACCAGTTAAGATCGAGGACGACCACCCAAGAGACCACCGACGCGCAAACAGGCAAAACCAACCCCCACAACACAAACCAAGAGGGGAGGGAATACCCAGGGAACCAAAACCGAGGAAGAATAAACCAACCATACTCACCGGGAAGCAGCCAGCACGAAACCTCGCCCAGAAGAGACAGCCAGGCCAGCTCAACCAACCCGGGAAGACCGAGCGGGAGCGGTGAAACCCGCAGCTCAACCAACCCGGGAAGCCCAGGAGGGAGCTACGGAGAGCGGCCCAGCCTGACCGACAGGCGGTTCCCATGATGGCATCCAGAGAAGCAGAGACCCCGACTGAACCGGCCGGGATCCAACCTACGACTGAGCTGCACAGGTCCAGTAGGCTAAGACGGAGCCCCGCCTACCTACGGGACTACGCAACGTAAGGACTGAACCAAGAGGGGAGGGGTGTTCTGTCCCCTCATTAGCATTTTTGAGATCCCCGCGCTTTGATTGGCCAAAGCGCGGGGCACTCTGATTTGCTAGGCGAGCCGCGCCGATTGCCTCGCTAGGAATCTCCCGCGATTGGTCAATTTGAATCGCGGGAGATTCAAAGTGGTGCCATTGGCCGCGGCCGCCGTGGCTAAAGGAATAAAAAGCCGCAAAGTTTCTCGATAGCCCCAGTTCGGTTCCTAACTCAATAAAAGAGCTTGATACTAAGTCACCGACTCCTGGCATCATTTCCGAAGACACAACACCTACAAAAGCTTATTACCATTTAAGCTCTTAGTTTGGAAATGTACCGTAGTACTGGATGTACTTGAGAGTACTTGAGAGAAGAAAATTTATTTTTCTTTATTGGATTTTTTTTCCTCCTTACTTTACAGGTAAACCAAGGTGGGAAACATATATGGGGAGGATGATCCTGTATGTGCTTGTTTTATGAATTCAAGAAACAAGTGATGTTGTCTGTAAGAGACTGTTCTTTTCTCAGAATGACAAAAAGCAGCATGGGAGTGTTGTGTTGCAAATTCTGAACCCTTTTATGCATGCATTTGACATCACAGCACATGACCAAGAAGGGGGAGGCATGTGTTATGATGCTACAATGCTATTGTCATCATTCTACCCACCTCACGTCTATTTCCTCCCACTGAAGCTGCTGGGTGCAACAGAGGTGGAGTCATGAATATAGAACAGAGCTCAACCAATCAGGTTGTCTGTGAGCTCAAAGTGTCCTTTACTGCTACCTTAGAGATAAAAAATATCCAAGATGGTTTTGTATTCCAGCTTCCTTTTCTGGAATGTTAAGCCATGCAAATGCACTTTATGCAAGCCACCTTTTCCTAAGCTGTCCCCAGGTCTATTACTGGATTTATATAAACTAAGCCTTCTCATTCATTTGATGGAGCAAGTAGATTTACTGAATGAAAAGAAGTGGGTCAGTGGAAAAACACCACCAACACTGGGAGGGGGAAATGGGCAAAGGAGCTTTAGATAGAGAACATCCTTACACAACTGATCCACTTGGAGCAGATTTCAGAATTATTGATTTCAACCTTATCTCTCAGCCTAGAGTCTTGCAGAGACGTTCAAAAGAAGCGACGTGGATCGGGCATTTGGTAAAAACTAAATTTTCAACAGCCAATTCTTCCTACGGCATATTCTCTTACATACATTACAGTACATACAATCCATCAGCCCTACTGATGCTGTTTGATATCAAGCACATCCTGTGCAGAATATTGCACTGTGAAGACGTATATGAAATAATAAATAGAATTGCCTCTGTAGGAATGCTACAGAATCCCGATGCAATTCTTTTCTCTCTCTCTCTCTCTCTCTCTCTCACACACACACAGACACAGGCACACACACACACACACACACACACACAGAGGCAGGCAGGCAGGCAGGCAGAGAAACTCACCCTCTTCTAATGAGCATTAAAACATTTCATATACTTTTGTCAACCTCAAGCAAACAGATTGTTTCAATTGTCTTTGTAGAGATAAAGTTGCTGATAGATAGTTGGTTGCTAAGGTTAGGATAATCATGAAAGAAAAACATATGCAATGATTACCAGAACTGTTTTCAAACATAGTGATTATCCTAATCCTTTCGAAAGTAAAGGGGAAAAGGTGAAAATTTAAAAATTTAAAAACAAATGGGCACACCAATATTGCTCAAGATTTTCTTTTGCCAAGTTTACTTTCCTTCAACCTTCTTCTCCAAACATTTTGAATTCATACATAAAAATATTGGAATCACAGTAACAAAAAAGATCTCTAGGAGAAAAGCAATGGGAAAGAACCACACTGGAAAGGGAGAAAATGTGTCCTCCCTATTTTCATTAGCTTCCACAATCTATTTAACTAGGTATAGTATATTTAGCTGGAGGTTTAATGGGAGAAAGAAAGAAAGAAAGGGCCTTGAAGTCTCTGAAAAAAACCCTGTAGTCTGTACACAGTCTATGATGGACTCCAAATAGCTTTTGGGAAATTGTCATTCTAAAGCTTAGATGAACAATGAATGATGTAGTTTAAATTATTTTCCATCTGTATGTGTTGTATGCTTATTGAAAATAAATGAATAGAGGCATTCTGTAAGATTTCAGCTGTGAGTCTTCCCTTGAATTAGAGCTGCCCGAACTATTACCAATAGTTTTGTTGTTATTTTAAAAGCCTTCTTTACGATAGCAATGAAGCAAATTGTTTTGGAATCCTCACTAAGCTTAGTCTTTTTATTTCTAATAAAAAGTGGGAAGAAGCCACATTAAAGAAGGAGAGAGGTCTTGTGCTTTCAGATATAGAAGAGAGCACAAGGCAAACCCGTTCAAAAGCTCTATCTCTTTGTAGAGAAGCTTCACTTCCCAAGGAGGACGAACAGGGTTGAATGAGTTTGTGGACCTAACGAACCTTCCTTTTCCTTTTCCTGTTTTTCTTTTCCTTTGTCTGCAGAGGAGAATTCTTTCCATGGAGATTCTAGAATCTTGATATTGCTCTACTGTATGTAATGGACAGTAACGAATGATAAGGGAAAAGAACTGAGCTGGCATCATAATTCCCTCTACATTCGCTTTGGTGGCAAAGTGGTTGGAATGCAGTATTGCAGGCTAACTCTGCTGATTGCCAGCAGTTCGATCCTGACTGGCTCAAGGTTGACTCAAACTTCCATCCTTCAGAGGTCGGTAAAATGAGGAGCCAGATTGTTGAGTGCAATATGCTGACTTTGTAAACTGATTAGAGAGGGATATAAAACATTGCGAACTGGCATATAAGTCTAAGTGCTATTGGTATTGCTACATTTGTGTAGAATGGTACAGGGCTCCAATGACTACGGGGATAGGGTGAAGATCTAAAATGCTGAAAAGGCTATTGCCTCTTGGTACATATAAGAATTGAACTTCCAATGCTTATTCTTTCTTGTCAGAAAGCTGCCAATTCTGCTCTCTAGCATGCAGTTTTGATTGGCTTTTGAAAATGTCACAAGATCTGGACAAACAAATGGTTATCCTTTCTGTCATAAGTAGGGTGACCATTTCTGGCTTGCAAAAATCTGAACAACCATTAGATGTCAATAAAGGAATCTGCTACTCAGATGGAGTTCTGTGGCTCAGATCTGATAATCCTTGGCTAAGTGTAGTTAAAAGCTAACCATTTCTAAGAAAGGAAGCTGCTGTGTCATCTGTGAATGACTATACAGAAAGGTAGGTTTTTCTCTTCTCTCACAGAACTCTCATAAAAGAAGTTTCTCCTATAACATAACCTTTGAGAAGTAATTTGCTAGAAACTTCTGTATTTCTCACAGAACATAACTTTCCCCAGAAAACTGCAGTGTGTGTGTGTGTGTGTGATATCCACATGGGCCTTGGGTCTTGGCTGTATCATTTTTTTTTGGTAAATTTTATTTGAGTTTTCACAAAAAGAAAAGAAATACAATTAAAACATCTTTTTTGAAAGCAGCATAATCCCGGGTTACATTTCTTTGTACAGACACAAATTCAGGTTCATGCTCATTTTTATATTCTATTCCATATCTTATTACAATTTTACATTTTCTACATGGCTTCTCCCCTCTTTTAATTTCCTCAATTTTATTGTATATTTCATCTCAATTCAAATCATTGTATTTATATTTTTTGTTTGTCCTGTTTCAATTGTCTATTATCTTTTCTCATTAAACAAAATTTCTCCTGTAGTTACTGATTGGAGTATGACGCCTTTATATCTTTCCCTGAAAGTTATAACACTCAATATGATACATAACTTCCATTCAGATTCTGCTTGGTACATTCTCAAATATAACAACACAATCTCATGTACCTTTACAGAATCCCCCTTTCAGTTAGATTTTCACCCATTATCTCTAAATAGGTCCTGTTTCTTTATATCTTGCTCCAGAACTTTGTAACTTCTTTTTCTCTCCTTCTTCTCTCTCCTCTCTCTCTTCTTCTCTCTCCCCTTTTTACCCCTTTGTCTTTCTATCTCTATTTCCCTCTTCTGTATTCCCCTTTTCTGTTGCTTTCCAGTATTATACTTATTTTTCAAATTATTTTTCTTTTCTTTGGTTGTTTTTTTAAATCTTAAATTCTTCATCCTCTTTCCCCCCTTTCCTTTTTCTTCCCCACATAGAGTTACTTGTTCATTAAAGATGGCTTCTTTGTCCCAGTCTTCTTGTTTTGCAGTCTTTTCTTGTTGTTTCTCATAGTTCCAAATCTCTATTTCTAGAAATTGAAAAATGAAGCCAAAGGAACCCTTCCCTTCTTGTGCATCTTCTGTGTACTTTTTAAGTTCCATTTTCAATTCATCCAAAAGTAATGCCATTGCAGAAATTTTTAAACAACCACCTGATTGATTTTAGTCATTCAAATATAATAGCCAAAAATCCAAAAGTCACCAAGTAATCCAAATATACACAAGCTGTTTCTTTTTGCTCTCCCCCCCCCACTTTCTCTTCCTGGCGTTACTATTTAGTTGCAAAGTTTCAGTTAAAATGTATCTTTTAGAAGTCTTATTGAAATTTTACTTTAGATTCTTCTAAAGTCCAGGCAGTCTCCTCCCTCTTCCAGATCCTGCCCTTATTCTTTTTCTCTCCCTTCCTGCTTATAGAAGAAAAAGGTTTTAATCTTTATTGTCCCTTTGGCATTTAGTTATATTTTCAGCTTAATTGCCTATTGATGCCAAAGCAGATTTTTCCAATTTCTTATTCTTAATTGTCAATATAAGGAAGGAGAGAGAAGAAAAAAGAAGTCAAACCTTTCCCTTTCCCTTTCTTTCGCTGCTTCCGACTCTTCTTCGGAAACGATGCTATTTCTTGTAAAATTTAAATTCCAGGGTACCTTAGTTATTGCTTTTTCAACTTAGCCCGGTCAGCCAAAGCTTTCACTTCTTATCTTCCTTCTGCACTTTCTTTTCTGGTTGAGTTCTTCTTTGAGGTGGCCATTTCTGACCACTGCTCCTACCGCCTTCGGGAAAGGGAGTAATGGCCAGCTGAGGAGGAGAGATGTGTCTCTGCTTGACCCTGCTGGCAGTCTCCCCCTTCTTCACCACCTCTACAGGGTGGCTTAGCCCCGAAGCCAGCCAGTTCAGGGCTCTCCAGCGGCGAGCCCAGACAGAAACCGCGCACAATCGCGGATTCCTGTCTTTCGCCGAAGCCCTTCAAACCAGAAGTCCGGATCTTGGCTGTATCATTTTCACCCAGGCTGTATCATTCATAACTTTTCAGGAGGTAGAAGACTCTATCTACTATAAAAGAAGACCTTCACCAAGGCCAATTATATTTGGGTTATTCATTTTCTACAAGAATGACTATTTCTATCCATGATCTTTCTTGGATCCCCTACCCTTGAAGTCAGGGACTTTATGGACGAAGGCAGATATACATGTCCCAGGATAATGTTGTAGGATCCAATCTGGGTTGGTCACTCGGACCAAGTGGCTTTTTAGATGTTGATTGGGGTGTGTTGATGGCCAGTTTTTAAGTCCTTAGCTGTCATTTGCTTGTGCTACCAGCCCTTGCCTTCTAAGTACTTGGTAGGCTGGTGGTAAATCAGCACTCCTGTTCACTGAAGAGGGGCCTGTCCCAGGCTTCAATCACTTCCCTGACTGTGTTTTGTGCCTGCTCATCCAACAATCTTAGTGGCTGCAAAATTGAATGTGTGTCCTTTTTCATTGCAGTGTGAGGCTACCAATGAGTTTGAGTCTCATCTGACTGCTTATCTGACTTTAACACAAAGAGCTAGACACAAAACCAACATGGGTGACAAAATAGCCTTTGATCCCCTCCATGTCACCTGTAGAACCCCCCAATTACATTTTTTTAAAGATTAAAATCATACGAAGTGAACATAATGAAACCTCCTGACATTTCAGCAAAGTTGGCACTGTGGAACCTGAAATTTCCTTGTCTTTGGCTCAGCCCAATACCTCTAATCTTTATCTCCCAATGTATTGTAGTCACATTTCCCCCTCCTCCTGTTACAGCTCTGTTTCATGTGGAGAAAGTTGCCCGAAGAGAAAGGCCAGCCTTCATTTCTCCCACTCCCCCCCCTGCTCCTTAAGTTACTGTGTAAGAAGCCACAGAGGTGAATAGCAAAACAGCAGCAGTGCATTCTGAGGGCAAGCCCACATGTAGTGCTAGTACTTTAATTAAATCTAAATATAACAAAGATGTGGATCAGTTTTCTGTTTAAAAACCATATGGCACAAGTTAATTACTCTTTGGAAAATATGGGATGTGCAGAAACTTTGTACTTGTTTACCATTGCTGAAAAGAAATTGAACTTAGAATGGAAACAGGCTATGTTTTCATCAAGGGTTATGGGGTGTGGGAAAGGTGAGGACTATAATTTGGGAAAGTGGGTACCACTTCTGCATTTAGAACTTCAGAGCTTGTTCTTTTTATCTGTGACATGCCTATAGTATTTTAGAATTTTCCTTTGCTTCCTGTTTTAAAATGGTGGGAAAACATGTCTTCAGTTTTTAGGAATTGTGGTTCCTAAAGGATTCTAAAGGCTGCAAAAAGGGAATGATGGATGAATGTGCCTGAATGATATTCATCATTTTCTTCTTTCCAGTTGTCTCCAAGACTGGAATTATCTTTTTCCCACTAGGAAGATGAGAGGCTGGAAATATTTGTTATGCTATCTACTATATTCTTCCTACTTACCTATGTTATATTCTATACTAATTCAATTCTGTTCCACTACATTAATTCAGGCTGACCTATATACTAACAAGTGGCTTGTGTAGCTGTAATGTTTATTTTGCTTTTACATAATGCATGACCTGAAAATGCATTCAAGGTATGTTCCTACATTTTCTTCACTTTCTGAAAGCAAGGAACAATATTGGTTGTTTGCATCAGTAGCAAATTTGGAAGGGAAATGTATATTTTTGGGAACACTTGAGAATAGCTTCTGGCTTTTCCTCAATTTCCCAGAACATGTTAGAAAGCTGCAGAAGAGTATTTTGTTAGATAATTTTCCTTCCTTCCTTCCTTCCTTCCTTCCTTCCTTCCTTCCTTCCTTCCTTCCTTCCTTCCTTCCTTCCTTCCTTCCTTCCTTCCTTCCTTCCTTCCTTCTTTCTTTCTTTCTTTCTTTCTTTCTTTCTTTCTTTCTTTCTTTCTTTCTTTCTTTCTTTCTTTCCTTCCTTCCTTCCTTCCTTCCTTCCTTCCTTCCTTCCTTCCTTCCTTCCTTCCTTCCTTCCCTCCCCCCCTCCCTCTTTCTTTCTTTCTTTCTTTCTTTCTTTCTTTCTTTCTTTCTTTCTTTCTTTCTTTCTTTCTTTCTTTCTTTCTTCTTGAAATGATCATGGAATAAGCAGAATAAAAACACTTCCTTTTTAGCACATCCCAAATGTGTAGAACCAGACATTCCAAACCAGGAATGCACCACCTAATCTTCAACTACTGAATACCTTTGGTGATAAAACAACACGATCCATATACCTCACTAGGCACAATCTAGCAAGTTTTATGCATGATGAGATCTCTTGAACTCCGAGGAAATAATATTGAAATGTGTGTTTCATTTCAAAAGTTTTCAAAAGCTATGCATTGTCTGGTACTTTCCTGGATTCCATCTGTTTCCTTTGAAGTCCCCTATTTAATCTTTCTGGTACATACTTGGAAGATTTTAGTCTATTTCATGAAAGACTTTGACTGTTTTGTTTTTTAAAAAGAGAGAGATGTTGCCAATGTACTTCAGACTCTTTCATTAAAGCTCAACCTGTGGCTCTTAGAACTATTTCAGAAAGTGTGCTGTAATGTTTAACATGGTAGAAGTAGAGATAACATCGTCCTCAAAGGAGTTAAACTCCTGGTGACTTAATGGACACCTTCAGGCACAGACATTGTTTATCACCAGCTTCTCCTAAAAAACAACTTCTCAGTCTTCAATACCTCAGAGTGATAGCCCTGAGGTTTCCTGAAAGTCTCTCATCTAACTGCTAAGCTAAACTGCTTAATTTTCCTATATCAACCAATGCTAGTTAGATGCTGCCACTAATGAGAAAGAAGGGTAGTATTAACAGAATTTTCATTTATGGAATTTTTATAATGTATATAACATGGAATGACATTCTGATTTGGTCCTGATTTCTCCCATTTCACTCATCTTCCTCAGGTTTAAAAAGTAGCCCTCAGAACACAAACATAGCTTTCTACAACAAGCCTCAGTGATATAAAATGATGATATGGGCATCAAGATTTCATGGCACAAAGGGCTTAATTATGTAATTGTGCCATGTGATCTGATTGCATGTATGTATTTTCTATCATCTGGGTGAAGATGCCACAATGTGGTTACTTCCTTCTCTTTTTGCCCTTTGGGATCACTATTTATATAAGGTCCCCCAAAGGGTGAGTATTTCCCTTTGGGGGACCTATATGAATGGGCTATCATATGAACCCATAACCAAGCCAATGGCTCCCACCATCATACCTAGGTGCTGATAATTTATACTTCTGTTTGTTGTTCCTGGGTATGCAGGTTCTTTACTTTTCTGTTTTCTGATAGTGGTTACATTAATTTATTCCTGGATTTTACTAGCAATTCAAGAAGATTACAACCCAGCTGCAAAGGAAGAGGTCACCAGAAATTGCTGCTATTGATCTTCCTCCATCTGTTTCTCAAAAGGGGGTTGCTATACATTACTATGTGGAGCAGCTCCCAAGCAAATTCCAACATTTGAATGACACTGTTATCATTAGGCTGAACAATTGGTTCTGTAGTTGCTTACAGATTATCTTCCATCACTCTGTTCATTTAATATTCTAACTATGCAAACAGGTTTATTGAAAACCAACTGCAGTATTCCACTATTCTGTCATGAGAAAAGCACATATCAATCATATCATATCATATCATATCATATCATATCATATCATATCATATCATATCATATCATATCATATCATATCATATCATATCATATCATATCTATCTTTCTATCTATCTATCTATCTATCTATCTATCTATCTATCTATCTATCTATCTATCTATCTATCTATCTATCTATCATCTAACTCATCCATTCATCCATCTATATTACAGTATATTTATACATCTCCCATTATGGCTCAACTTAACATTGACTTGACTGGATTTTTGCTTTTAATTTCATTTCACAGCATTCTTGAAAATATACTTTCCTGGCTGGAAATGAGATCTTCCCCGCTAAGAAGTGACAGAAATGTAAAATGTAAATATGACTATTAAATTAAATGAGGGTAGATAGTGACCCTTGCTTTCAGGTTTCTTTCTGGGAACCAGAGGTAATATAAGCTTATAAAATAAAATATAAATGCACAGGGGGAGATGGGACATGCTTCTATGTTTGTTGTACTTTTAAATTGCAAGTGTACAGTATGTTCCTACATATGCATAAATGAATGGATGGAAGTAAGAGAGATATACGATGGATGTGAGTGATGCAACTTATATTTACACCATACTGATTATCCTATGTAAATACTGTACCTGCTGTTTTCACCAGTTGTAGTAATTTGTATTCTTAGAGCCCAACTGTGGAAAAAAAAAAGATTGCAAATGACAGAGAAGGGGGAAGCCTTTAGATTCCTCCCATTCACTTAATATTCTGTAAACAAACTTATTGTCCCTGTGTGAATGCCAATGCCTTGTCAGATTAAGAGCTGCCCCACAGTTACCTAGGTCTCATTGTATTCAAACAGTGGCTGGGTAGCCATTTGTCAGGGGAGCTGTGGTTAGGCACTGCTGTACTATGGGTTTGTATTTCCAATGTCCTGTCTCAACATCAGAGCTAGTATGATGAATATTGAACCGCACTGCACAGTTACACAGTAAACATCTCTACTCAAGAGTCTTAAAGGAAGCCTTCCTTCTCTCTGTATCCAATGGGCTCTGGGTAATCCCCAATCCCTTAAGCAAATTTGAGATAAAGTTGCGCAGGAATGGGGGAAATCAATGCTCGTATGGTTTCCATTACGTTGCCAGGCTAATAGCCATGAATAAAATCTATAGAGTTAAAATTAGGACAAAGGACTGTCATGTGTGGGTGGCATATAGTTTGACATATTTAGAAAGAAGGTAAATAAGAAGTTTAAGAAAGGATTTAGAAAGTAAAGAAATGGCATTTTGGAGATGATAAATCTCAGAAAGGAGAAGCTCCCAATCATTAATAAATGCACAATATTTCACTTTACCCCTCACTTTTAATTATCTTTGCTTTCAGCCATTAAATCAAAGTGGACAATGTGAGCTTGCATATGGCTCTGTCAGCCCTTCAAGATAGAAACTAATGCTACATAGGAATAGTATTGCTTTTATTGTAAAGTAATAGCAACAAAATCTTGCAAGATTTATAACTATTTCTCTCCCCCCCCCCCCCAGTATCTTTATGTGAACAGGGATTGTCCCCGATGTTTTCCCAGGTTATTTTCTTAGCCTGCAATCAGGATCCTTGTAGCTTACTGTTCCCTTGGCAGCGGCTTTTCCTCCTGTCCTTCAAGCCCATTCTCTCATCCCTCCATAAGCTCCCAGGACTTCATTTGTTGGTAGATGTATATACCTCTGTTCTCCAAAACTCC
The DNA here is from genome assembly GCA_033807585.1 of Hydrophis major. Lineage (NCBI taxonomy): Eukaryota > Metazoa > Chordata > Lepidosauria > Squamata > Elapidae > Hydrophis > Hydrophis major. The sequence continues at coordinate 320,747,203 of CM066328.1, read as the reverse complement.
AAGTGGTAACTGCAGCACACCCTCCTCCATTTTATGCCACAACTACAAACCTGTGGAAAAGGTTGGCCTGAAAGTGAGTGACTGCCCAAAGTCACCCAGTGAGAAGAAGTCACCCAGGCTGAAAAAGACTTGAACCTCGATTTCTCCAGTCTATGATCCAATGCCTTACTTCTGCAAAACATCTCTGGTCCCAAAGTTCACACTCACCCCATCTTGTTAGACAAGGCCAGAATTTTTCAAATGTTTCAGAGACACTGAGGAAATTTTAAGGGGAGATGTGTTATGAACTAATAAAGGTGTTTAATAAAGTTTAAACAACCTTAAGTAAAAAGCAGGGTTCTAATCCTGCACTTCTGATTGGCCGATAATAGCGACATCGGATTGGTCCTTTCTGGGAAGTCTGATTGGCTGTTAATGGGCCAACTCTCATTGGTTCAAGGATTTAACACTTCCATGTTTCTCATTGGCTAATAGGACAGCAGCCAACCCTATAAAAGGGCTGCTGCTGCCCTAGGTGCTTGCTCTGTTCAGTATGCTTAATAAAGAGTTGAAGTTCACTGTTCACTGCCTCGTCTCCGCTCCTTGCACCCATGCGCAGAACTTAACACTGGCGATGAGAATGGGATGCAGAGACGTCAGAGCTGACTGAACACTTACAGAGCACCAAACAGAGCATGTGGCTGAAGGCGTATCAACAATGGAAACCATGTCCGGCGGCGCCATACCACCCGCTCCATTTGACCCGGCACAAGAAGACTGGGACTCGTACATGGACCAGTTCCAGATGTTTCTGGAGACCAACAACTTGAAAGACAAAACTACGGGGAAAAAGCGAGCAGTGTTCCTGACCCACTGCGGGCCTGCCGTCTTTAAGATGGCCAAGGCACTAGCGAAACTGGCTGAGGTGAAATCCATGGACTGGGACATCCTCGCGCCCCTTCTACGGGCCCATTATGCACCCACTGTACCAACGCTTGTCCAAAGACATACCAGTTTTACCAACGGAAAGGAGAGAGTGTCGCAGATTTCATCGCAGACCTCCGGAACCTGGGAGGCCTCTGTGGGTTTGCAGACCTCGAAGAAGCTCTGAGAGACCGAATAGTTCTGGGATTAGATGACCAAACGGCGCAGAGCAAGATCATGGTCAAAGGGGACATCGATCTTGCCGATGTCATCAAAGACGCTACTGCAGCAGAAGCAACCAGGAAGTCAGCTGCCCGAATGCGCTGCACCAACACATCACTCCATCAACTCGCCAATGATACCTCACCTCGCCTAGAGAGGCACACAACAGTGACCCACCACGAGGACCTCGAATCTCCATCAGAAAGTGAGGAGGAGGAGGTCAACCGGCTCCGGTCCGAACGCGACCAACGCAACCCGCGGAATCGAAAACTGCCGCACCAATGCGCGGGTTGGGCAAACCACCCATGATCAGATTGCAAATTCCTCGACGCGCTCTGCCATTCCTGTGGGAAAAGAGGCCACATCGGGAAGGTCTGTACAAGCAAGCGAGGATCCAGCCCAATTTGGAGAGAAAACAACTACCGCCAGACCACAGGGAATCCTCCTGTGAGTCAGGAATACTTGAACCACCAATGGAACAACCACTCCTACACAAACAAAACACTTGCCACTTCAACGAGATGGGAAGAGGCACACCAAACCATTACCATCGGTCATGCTTCATTGTTAGATGCAAAGAAGACCCGAGTGAGGGTCGCCATCGAGAACCAATCTTGTGTGATGGAAATCGACTCAGGATTGTCTCTCTCGATGGTTTCCTGGAAGACCCTCAAACAGTTAATCCCTGCCGTCCGGCGTCAAGACCTCAGAGCCCAAAGAATTATACTCAAAGATTACCAGGGGAATCAAATTCCGGTCGTTGGCTCCAGACAAGTCCAAGTATCATTCAAAAATCGTACTGCATCGCTACCGCTGACCGTCGTTGATCGTGACCGGCCTAGTTTATTAGGCCTTCAATGGTTCACCCCACTCGGGATCGAGGTAGCCGGCATTCACCAAACCAGAAGCAATGACTGGGAGGAGGCCCTCGTCCAGGAATTCCAGGACGTCTTTGCAGACAAACTAGGCGAGTACAAGGGGACCCCGATACCATTTAACCTTAACCCTGAAGTAGCCCCCATCCGCCTTAAGCTTCATCGGGTACCTTTTGCCCTAAAACCAAAGATCGACGAGCAGCTCGATAAATTAATAGCCCAGGGTGTTTCAAAACCAACTGACCACGCCCGTTGGGAAACCCCAATCGTAACACCCATCAAACCGGATAGATCGTTAAGGATTTGTGGGGACTACCGGGCCACCCTTAATCACGCCCTTCAACAGAACGCTTACTCAGTGCCGGTGGTTCAACATCTTCTCCATTCCCTGGGGGGCAGAAAAGTCTTTGCTAAATTGGATTTAGCGCAGGCATACCAACAATTGCCTGTAGATAAAAAAAAACCATGGAAGCACAGATGATCATTACGCACTGAGGTGCTTTTAAATGCAACCGACTCGAATTCAGAGTGAGCGTGGCCCCAGGAATTTTTCAAAGTCTGATGGAGAGACTTTTGCAAGGGATCAGGGGGTTCATGCCATATTTTGACGACGTTTTAATTGTGGCCCCGAATAGAGAAATACTAGAGAGGCATCTTAAAATGATTCTCCAGAAATTTTAAGACTCCGGCCTAAAGGTTAAAAAAAATAAATGTCAACTGTGTACAGAGAAAGTAGAGTTCCTGGGGTACTTTCACCCCACTAATAGCAAACTAAAAGCAAGGCATTCACCCCACTAATAGCAAACTAAAAGCGATCAAAAACACCCCAAGACCGAAGAATAGGACAGACCTCCAAGCTTTCCTGGGGCTCATTAACTTTTACAACATCTTCTTGCCCCAAAAAGTGACCGTAGCTGAGCCCCTTAATGGACTTCTCGACAAAAAAGCCACCTGGGTCTGGGGACACCGAGAGGAGCATGCATTTCGACAAGTGAAAAACTTACTAACCTCCAATGCTGTTTTAATGCAGTATAACGAGACTTTGCCTTTAACCATTACATGTGACGCGTCACCGTTTGGAGTAGGAGCCATTTTGAGTCATGTATTACCAAATGGTAGTGAGGCCCCTATTACCTATTTTTCAAGGACCTTATCGAGGGCTGAACGCAACTATAGCCAAATTGACAAAGAGTCTTTTGCTGTTGTATCTGCTGTGAAACGGTTTCATGAATATGTGTGTGGACGAGCTTTTACTATTATTACCGATCACAAACCTTTGTCACCACACCCCTCAAACGGAACCTAGGGGGAAGGGGTGTTATGAACTAATAAAGGCGTTTAATAAAGTTTTAACAACCTTAAGTAAAAAGCAGGGTTCTAATCCTGCACTTCTGATTGGCCGATAATAGCGACATCAGGTTGGTCCTTTCTGGGAAGTCTGATTGGCTGTTAATGGGTCAACTCTCATTGGTTCAAGGGTTTGACACTTCCATGTTTCTCATTGGCTAATAGGACAGCAGCCAACCCTATAAAAGGGCTGCTGCTGCCCTAGGTGCTTGCTCTGTTCAGTATGCTTAATAAAGAGTTGAAGTTCACTGTTCACTGCCTCGTCTCCGCTCCTTGCACCCATGCGCAGAACTTAACAAGATGTGCACATTGTCTTTAGATTTGGAAAACCTCCCCCTGCTCAATTCTACCCCCTAAGTTCCCAAAACTATATCTCAAGTGGCCTTCTGGCAGAAAACCATCACTGTGGGGTCTCTAAGTTGAGAAATCTTCCCTTGCATTAAAACATCGGCAGCTTGACTTAAGATAGGAAAGATATTTGCTTAAATTGAACGTCAAATTCCAAATCATCTGCTAAATTCTGTTCAAGAGACACTTCCTCATGCACAGATTTTAATTCAAACTGCAGGCCCAAGCATATCAACCTAGAGTTTGCTCCAGAAAGAACTAGGAGATTTATTTCTGAATAAGCAAGTACCGGTGTTGTGTTTACCCTGTTTTTTCATGAAATTTTGGTTTGATGTTCCATTCCTTCACAGGTTGATTACATGAGACCAGCAAAGAACTGGGTGACCTGAGAATTGGAACTCAGAAGTTTTAAAGGAAACAGAAGAAATTCCTTCAGGTTCTTCACACCTTAATCCAATTGGGAAGTCTCAAAAATCAAAAAGAAAAAACAGAGTGGTCCAAAAACATGGATAGAAAAAGCAAAAGGATCCCAGTAAAGATAAGGAGAAAAAAAAAGAAAAAAAAAGAAAAAGCTCTGAGGCTTTCCTTTTGAAATAAAAAGCAAAAATAAGAATATTACTAGAATTAAAATTTACAAAGAGGCTGGTGAGTAGGAGTATCACAAGTAAAAGAAAAAAAGAAAAAAAGAAAGCACACTGCACTTTATTTAGTTGTCCAAGGCTCTTATTATGACTCTCTCCTCCACTAGCTTCAAAGCCAAGCCTCAAGTGTTAAAATATTGATAAGAGTCCAGGAGAACACCTGCAATAATATTTTGCTGTGCTCTCCCTCTATCTTATCACATTGAAATGTCCTTGAGAAGGAGTCTTCTTACAGTTCTCTCCAATTCAAATAGAATATTTTCAAGCCTCTAGTTGGCAGTGTTACAAAGTTTCTTAATACTCTCCCCCCCCTGTCCAGCCAGAAAAAAAAAATTATAAAAAGAAAAAATAGCCAAAGGGAGCCTTTATCCTAAAAGAAAATTAAAAAATCAAAAGGAGCATAAAAATATATGTAAGAGAAAATTCAGTCCGGTTACCTACAAAGTCACACTAAAGTCCCAAGAAAAAAAAGTAAGAAAAATAAATAAATCCAAGCCTCAATTTGACATCACTTTAAAAAATGCCTCTCATACAGTTTTTGTCAAAAAAAAATCTCACAGGTTTCTTCTCTATTCAGGGTGCCCTTTCAAATCTCAGCGAATTTACAACGAAAAAGAAGTTTCTCACCCAGCCGACACACTTTCACTTCCAGCCACTTTCTTTCCGGAGCTGTCCCGACTTCAGCAGCTATGAAGGCTGTCTCTCCGCCGCCAGCAAAAGGGCTTCTCCCAGATCAAACCAGGGGTTTTGCGATATCCCTGGGATCCTGGGATTATGCCCTTCACGATCACCATCACTACAGGATGGTTTAGGTCCATTGGGACCGACCAGGGGCAAAAATATCAGCTGCGATTTCAGAGCCCCGAGATCGCAGCTGTAACCCCGAAATGTAGCTCCGCCTTCTCTAGAGTTTTTTTACTTGTTGAAATGCTCATTCTTCACACCGTCCCCAGACCCAGGAAGCCTTTTTGTCAAGAAGTCTATGCAGGGGCTCAGCTACGGTTGCCTTCTGGGGCAAGAAGATGTTATAAAAGTTAATGAGTCCCAGGAAGGCTTGGAGGTCTGTCTTATTTCTAGGTCTTGGGGCGTTTTTGATTGCAGTTAGTTTTTTTTGGTAGGGTGGATTCCTTGTCTGTTGAGAAGGTATCCAAGGAACTCCACCCTCTCCATACAAAGTTGACACTTGTCTTTTTTTACTTTCAGGCCGGCGTCCTTAAATTTTTGGAGAACCATTCTGAGTCGTTTTTCTAATAATTCTTTAGTAGGGGCAGCTATTAAGACATCATTTGGAAAATGCCTGGTGCCAAGCTTACTCTGAATTGAAGTCTATTGCACTTAAAGGCACCTCTGTGTGTGACTATAGTCTGGGCTTCTGCAGTCTTCGCATCTACGGGTAGCTGTTGGTACGCTTGAGCTAAGTCCAATTTCGCAAATATTTTTCCACCACCCAGGAAGTGAAGAAGGCGTTGGACCACTGGTACCGGGTAAGCACTCTGCTGAAGTACGTGATTTAGGGTGGCCCGGTAATCCCCACAAATTCTTAACGATCCATCTGGCTTTATGGGTGTTACTATTGGGGTTTCCCATCGGGCATGGTCAATCAGTTCCAACACACCCTGGGCTATTAATTTGTCCAGTTGCTCGTTAATCTTTGGCTTGAGTGCAAAAGGCACCCAATGAGCAGCATCATTGAGTAGCATCCTTCAGATTGTTGGTCTCCAGGAACATCTGGAACCGGTCCATATATGAATCCCAGTCTTCATTTGCCAGGTCAAATGGAGCGGGTGGTATGGCGCCGCTGGTCATCCTGCCATTTGTTGCTTGCGCTCTCAGCCACGTGCTCTGTATTGTTCGATGAGTGCTCAGTCAGCTCTATCGTCTCCGCACCTTCGTCGCCAGTGTTAAGTTCTGAGCGTGAGTGCAAGGAATGGAGACGAGGCATCGAACTGTGACTTCAACTCTTTATTAGTAACTTCAGAACAGAGCAAAATACTTGGGCAGCAGCAGCTCTTTTATAGAGCTGGCTGCTGTCACAACAACCAATGATTTGAGTTTACCGCTCTAACAAGCGTCCAATCAGAGATGACCCGCTGTCAGCCAATCAGATCAGCCAGAAATGACCAATTACGACTCGCTATTCGCGGGCCAATGAGAAGTGCAGGATTACGAGCCTGCTGTTAAAGTAAAACTATTAGGGTTGTTAATGAACGCGTTAGCTTAGTCCATAACAACTTAAGTCATATTTGTTTCACATTTCTGGCTGGCTTCAGTAGTGTCTGAAGGCAAAGGGTGACTATGGTAGTTTACTACAGTACTTTCAGGGAATTCTAGCAGAGATTTTAATATAACAAGATGTCCCTGATGGAGCTAATAATTCGTCCAATCTAGGTCAAGTTTTTGTCTGGCCTTCACATGACAGTGGTATTCCGGAGTCTAAGGCTCAGAGGCACATAGCTATCAGTTTCTTTTTTAAATTTCCAGCAATTGAACGAAAATCAGCCTGCATGAGAAAGTATGCCTTGGTTGTTAATCAGTTATGGACCCTCCCTTCATAGTCAATGTGAGATGAACATAACCATCAATATCAGTGACCTTTTGTAGCACCTTCTTCTGTGTCTCATTGTTTGTTCCTTATTCACACCACAGCCTTTTCTGTCATCTTTCGATTTTTTATTTGCTTTGGATTGTTATGAAAGCTAGGCTGCTAGAACACTTCCTTCCAAAACGCAGCCAAATCAAATAGGAACACGATTATTTCTTTGCTAAACAGCACTAGAGTCTCACATGCAACTGTGCTGAAGTTGATACCAAATGAGATGTCTCCGATGCAATTCCCATGTGTTACCCCACAAGGGTAGGAAGAATTAAACTACATTTAATCAGAAATAATTATCCATGGTTCCCCCCCCCCCCATTTAAATGAGTGATGAAAGAAATAGTAAATGTGGTAGTAAGAGAGGACAATGTTCAGTTTCTTAGGATGAAGCTCTCACTGAAATGCTTGCTTATCTTGCTTTAGGGCATTTTATGGCAGAAAGGTGATGAACTGCTTTATTATCTAAGCTGTTGCATGTGCGTTAGTCTTCGAGCAAATAGCCATAAATTGTTTCCCAAATGTACTGATCTGGTTTCCTGATTATATGTCCTGATGAGAGATACATAAGATGGAGATTTACTGCTACAGTAGAAATCACCGTACAACCTTTTTCTGGCCAGTTGGTTCCAGTGTCTAAGCCCAGCTGAACGAAATGTTATGCCAAGGAACAGACTGTTGAAAAGTAAGCCATGAGTAAGAAAGGAGACGTTAACATTGCTGCATACACCTTCCTTTCATTCTTGGATGCATTTGCTTTTAAAATGATTTGGTCAGTGGCAGGCACAATTTTAAGACATGGACCAGTAACCATAATGTCAAGATTTTGCTTAGGAATAGGAAAACTATGGATCGTCTTAGGGAAGTGGCCCGCAATCATGCCAGGGACTGCTTTCACAGAGGGCGCCTTTTTTTGGCAGACTGGGTGGGGGCATGGTTTAGTGCCCTGCCTGCATCCCGCATCTGCATGGATGGTGCTATGCTTGCTTATACAACCCAGTTCCTGGCGGGCCTCAGATCAGTGCCAGTTCATGGCCCAGGGGTTGAGGACCCTTGGTTTAGGATGTTCAACAGATGTTTTCCAGATTCCTTATAGCAGCTGCTGGGCACTATGGCTGAGCAACACCTCGAAAGATCACAAGCTCCCAGCTCCTGACCAGACTTCCCTGCACTCAGATTCCAAGTGTTGTTAGATTTTAATTTCCATCATCCCATAAATAATTATTTCACTTACAGGGAAGTTGGGATCTAAGTACGTTTCACAATAGAGATTCATAGACATCATATCATAAGTTAATGTAAAAATTGTGGATCATTTTATAGGCTCACATCTCAAACCAATGCCACCATTCTAGGCTGAGATTCTTCACATGATGGGCTAGTAACAGCAGGTGCTAGTCAATTTCAGCATCTTTCTCATACCTACATTGGTATAAATCTCTTGCAATAATGAATCAGGCTGAAGTCTTAAAGGATAGTATTGTTTGGACCTCTGAAAATAAAGTGATAGTACAAAGTAGGCTCTGTTTCTTTTTCTCTGGCTTCCACAGTCCCAAATATAGAATATCTAAGCTTTGGCTGAATCATTTTCAGAGGTTTAGAATGTTAGACAAAAATAGAATTCCATGTCACTTTAAAAAAAAATAGAATTCCATGTCAATTCCATGTATCTGTGTCACATTGACAATTGTTATGAACCAGAGCAACAATGATTACCCACAGGTAATCTGCATTTTTTAAATAGATTTTGAATTTTTAAAAATTATTTTACATATTAACATACACAATTAACACAAGCTTTAAACTTATAGAATTTTTTAAAAAAACTAATACAAATTTTAAAAAAAACCAAAATTAAAAAAAACAGCTTCAAAGATTTAAAAAAGGGAAAATTTATATGTCAAAAGTCATCAATTTATGAATATACGCTATTATAATCAATACAAAATGTTATTGTAAAATATAATAAAATCTCTGTCCTGTAATCTGCAAAGCGCCAAATAAGCTTTCAGTAGCAAGACAAAGTTGCAGGAAATAAAGCATATTAAATCAAAACTGAGCTGTTTGATTCATAAGATCAAACTAAGATGTAACAAAGAAACAACGAAGTAGTATATTACAGACCAACTATCAGTTAGATCTGAAAGGGAAGGTTGCAGAAAAACAGGAACATACTATCAGATTAATAAAAAACTACAGAGGAATGTCAAATATCATGTGAGCTTTGGCTTAGGAAGATCTGGTTCTTTCTAGATCACTAGATATAAGCTGCAAAAAAGCCTGATTAACTGTTTATTAAGTAAAAGCCATAGGTGTGCTTGAAAATCAGCTCCAGTTCCATAATTACTCCAAATCATTTCACTTTATCACATTAAAGACAAGTAGTTGAGGAATTACTATGAGACAGATAATACTTAGACAGGGGGACATAGCTAGTGCAATGCTTATTTACATGTCATTAAAAATGAAAATGTGGACTTTGTTTGGAAGGCTTTTATCAACATTGGTAAGATTAGTTGAAACTGTTTATTCAAACTAGACAGAACTAACTCCGTAAAGTTTATAGCTTTGCTCAACTCAAAGATTCCTGTTATTTCTGAAGTAATCAGCATCCTGAAAGATATGTATGTGATAGATAAGTATAGAAAAAATAGTAAGCCTGAATAATCTAATTTGAAAATATAAATTGTGGCTTTAAAAAAATCCTTCTGCAATATGACATATTTCTTGATGGATCAAATCTGCTGGGATGCTTCACAATTCTTACAGCATAACACAATTATTGTCTTAAATGTGCCACAAGACACTGAGCTGGGTTTGAGAACAAGGGAATCATGTTGTTTACACCACATTTGTTTGGCATCGGTTATATGGTTAAAAAGGGGGAAATGTATTGTTGATAGCAGAGATCAGGTAATATTTCCTTGCAACACTCACATAAATGCAGGATCAAAATCATTTTTGATACTTTGCTTACATATAGATCTGACATATAAACTTTAGCTTTGGATTCTTTGGAATTAATAATTGACCATAATCCACAAATATGGCAAAAGGCATTTTTCTCTCTAATCCATAACATTTTACTCTCCAGATGTTCAAGAGCATTATTTTATCTTGAACATCTCCAGATGTTCAAGAGCATCTATCTTGCTGCTCAATAACTAGTTAATTGAACTAAGAAATTATCCAAATTATTTTGGCTCATTTGGAAGAAAATTCCTGGAATTGGTTCATTGCAACCTTGACTAGGAATATTGAAGAAGTTACTTGGAAAAACAGTTAAAGTTTCAAACTGAAAGGAAAGAGGTCCAGTTGCAATGATTCAATTTCCAGACTATCTTGACTATTGGTATATATTTTGGATGGGGCTGCCTTTAGTACACTGATGGGATTCAATTTTTTTTACTACCGGTTCTGTGGGTATAGCTTGGTGAACATGGTGTGGCTTGGTGGGGAAGGTTACTGCAAAATTGCATTCCCTCCCCACCCCACTAACCTGCTTTCCAGTTCCATCCTCCTGTCAACAAAAGAAGACCCAGCCAATCATCTGGGACTCGAGAGGCAGAGCATAGATGGGTGCGGAGCCAGTCAGAGGTGGCATTTGCCGGTTCTTCGAACTACTCAAAATTTCCGCTACTGGTTCTCCAGAACTGGTCAGAACCTGCTGAATACCACCTCTGCTTTGGCACAGAACTCAAAAAGTAGATTAGGCTCTTTCAGAAAGCAAGGAAACCCAAAATTACTTGTGTTAAAAACATTGCAAAGCTGTTTCTAGGCAAAATTCCAAAAGACCTATAGTAGTGCTTTCTACATTGGCTCCTCTTCCCTGATTCATGGAGTTCTTTTGAGATTTGTCAACAATGACCACAAACTTATCTAGTGGCAACTCAGAATTCAGCTATCTCACTGGCTGCTCAGATCTTTGACATGCACTTACTACCAAGATGAAGAGGGCTAACCTCTTGGTTCATCTTCTACAACAGGGGCATCAAACTTGTGGCATCACATTGTTGTCACATGACGTGTTGTGACTTTCCCCCCGTTCACTAAACAGGGGTTGGGGGTGGCCAGCGTGTGATGCATCCAACCCATGGCCCGCGAGTTTGGCACCCCTGCTCTACAAGATCCTCAAAAGCACATTTCCAAACATTAAACTGTTGGTTTCAGCTGCTTTTAATATTACTGGTCTTAATATTAGTTTTAGGTAGCCCTTCTTTAATGATTGGCCAGTTTAGTAACCTTTTAAAGTTACAACAGCTAACACAATAACTTCATGACTTGGCAACTATTGCAGCATCCCACAGTAATTTGATTGCCATTTTGCGCACTTCACAGCTGGCTTCTAACAAACAGAGTCAATGGAGAAGCTGGCAGTAAAATCCCAAGTCATGTGATGTCTTCCTTAATGACCACATTGCTAAGCAATGGAGTTGTAATCCCAATTGTGGTTGGTAAATTAGGTAAATCAACTGTAAAATGCTAAGAAACCTCATTGGACAGTGAAATATGACTAAACAATAAAATATTTTGCTTGCCTTATTTATCCAAATATCTACCCAATTATCTACCCAATCTTCTATCCTTTCTTCCTTTCTCAAAATGAACTCAGCTGAGAAATTCACTTTTTGAAATTGCAGGATGATGCCACACAAAAAAGACCACCCTAGGTTATCTGAAGGAATAGTCAGACTCTTTACAAGACTTGTATTTTCAATTGCACAATATTGTTAAGTCACAGAAAATGTCAACCTGTTGGAGGACTGATGTAATTTTTATGTAATTCTGTTTACATCAACATCTTTTCCCCTTTGCTCAGCCTGCAGGTCTCCTGCTGTGGCAATCCTTTTGACCCTCTAATGATTTCAGCACAAGTATTTTGCTGCACTTGTTGGCTCTGATTCTCACCAGCTGGGACTTAGTGGGACACTATGAAAATATTTCCATAACATCAGCATAAACCCAATTTGGAAAGGTCCAGTTTTTCTCCTTAACTGTATTATAACATTACATATTACTGCTGATAATGACATTCTGGAAAAGACTGGAGGCTCTTTAAGTTCAGGTAAGCCAACATGCAATTTGTGGATGGTTCTGGTGGCCCAAAACTCCACTAAAGAGACTTTGATTGTAGAGTCTGCTGAATATTCCAGATCTGCCACCCAAGGGAGGGATACGACAGGGTTAACTACCGGTTCGGGATTTACGAGCTTCCCTGCCCGCTGTGAGCCGCGCGCCTGTAAATCGTCATTAGCATGCTGCGTGCCAAGAACCAGCCTTTGAAACAGCCCTCTTTTCTTGCTTTTCTAACTGCAGCTGTGCCTCGTTCGGCAGCTGAAGTTGAAAAATCAGGAAATAAAGATCAGGTAAGAGCCTGGGTGGGCAAAAACATCAGCAGACATAGAACCGGTTCTATGTCTGCTGCTCTTCAGAGCTACCGGTTCTATAGAGGTGGACAGAACCGGTAGAAACCCACCCCTGCTGACACCCCTACTACCATAGGTAGACCAGACTAGGAAATCAGATCCATTAGAAGGCTGGAAGTTCTTTTGCTGAGATTGGCTATAATAACAGAATCTTGCAAATCTGGTTGTACTGTTCTTCTTCCTTCTCCTTCTAAATAATTGAATAAGGGAGATACCTGCCTCAGTTGCTTCAGCCTGCTTTGCTGTGGTAGTGGTTCTTGCATATCTTCCTCAAGATCATCTTCATTAATCTTTATAGGCTTAAAATACAAATCTTAACACTTTACATAAATGAAGCTTTGTCCTATAGGCAAGCTACATTAGAACTATGCTTGCTGGTAGTTTTTAGACTTGGACAAAAATAGTGTAGGTTTAGCTGCCTTTTGCACAACATATTTCACCCATTTAGTTTTGAAATTTCACAAGGATGTTATATACATGAGGAATTAAGTATTACATATATATATATGTGTATATGTACCCTGTTTCTCCAACAATATGGCCTCCCCCAATAGGAAGTCCCAGCATGTTTTATAGGCATGAAATGAAATTAAGCCCCTCCCCCCAAATTAAGGCCTATATTAAAACATGTGAAATGGGGGGGAATGGTGGGAGGGCTTGCCGTTAGGAAGTACTTTTGTTGCACACTCGGATATGGTGCTGCCTGCGTTGGCCCCGATACGAAGTGCCCCACCAATGCTGAGGTCAACATCCAAGTCATTGCCGCCCGCCTGCCCAAAGATGCAAGGGGGGAATTAAGTCACCCCCCGAAAAGACGGCCTAGCCATTTTTTTGGGACTCAAAAAAAATAAGACCCAGCCTTATTATATGAGAAACACAGTATATGTAAACACACACACGCAATGGGGGCTCAAGAAAGAAGAAAGAGTTGCTTGAAAACTTCTCTCTCTCTCTCTCTCTTCCTCTCTCTCTCTCTCTCTGCCTCTCTCTCTCTCTCTCTCCCCCTTTCCCTCTCTCCATCTTCAACCATCTCTTTCATCTTTCTGGAGTCCCCGTTGCATTGGCTTCTTGAGATTTCTCTTCCATCTATGGTCCCTTCCATGGCCATTCCATGTGTTTAATATGTGTAATGGGAGCATACTCAGAAGTACATTTGTGTCTACAATAATGCATACTACTATTATTAGCCCCTGGTCATATGAATTGCAGCCAGAGTGGCCTACAGGCATCCCTATTAGTCATCTTTATATACACCAACAGTGTTTCATGAGGACAGTAGCTGATGTGTCAAAAGCTTTATTAAAAGCTGGTCTCCAAGTGCATATACCGAAGGAGACCTTGTCACCGTCATGTGTCTTTCTATGATTTAATTTGCTTTTTATAGGCAAAGTATGTGATATTAATCAACTGAAAATGCCATTTCTTGAATATTCTAAACATTTTACAAATGTAACAACATGTTTTAATAGTGGGGGCTTGGGGGTGCTTTTACAGCTTTCAGTGCTGAAGAACATGTGCTAATGAGAGGCATTTAAACATGGATAATTTAGGGCACATGAAACAGATACCTTAACTACCATAGTTTTTTTTCTTTCTTATGCAGTATGATGTTGTTTTTTTAAAAAAGATATACATGGCATTTTAATGAGTAATGTGGCCAGTTGATGATTACTGTCTAAATAACTTTCTATACAGCCAAAGATTGTGATGGAAAAATTTCTACATAGCTGTGTTTTACCCATCATGCAGCACTTGTTTTGATTTATGTAGTATTGACAGACAAGCTTTCAAAATAGATGTACACAATAGATTCTCTGTGCACCATTTGGCTTCCTGACCATTGAGAGAATGTCTGTGGCTCAATATGCAGGATCCCAGGTTCAGTGCCTTGTATCTTCAGGTGGAATTGGCAAAGACTTTCCAAGACTTCACACACCTGCAACTTTCGGAAGTTCTTATCAATTAGAACAGATAATGCTGAACTCAATAAGGAAGAAATCCTTTTTGATTGAATGCAATTTCCTGTGTGCCTCTTGGGCCTTTTGAGAGAATCTGATAACCCCATGACAGAGTGAGTCAATAACATATTCAAGCAAAAAGTGGACTGACACTCCTCTCGTTCCTCTCCCTCCCTCTCCTCCCTCCTCCTCCTTCCCCCAACCAAAAACATAACAGTGCTAATGAAACCAGAAAATAAAATGTGAACGTGGAACTACCTCAGTCCTTTAATACATTATTAAATTTAGCTGTACAGACCATCTGTATTGCTCCATCTTCTTTCACTTCTGTGAAATTAAGAGCAGGGAACAAATAATCGGAAAACATTTAAACATTTTTATGAAGAACTTGTACAGGACTATTTCTTTAGCTGAGTGATTTTTTACATGTGTGCAAACTATTTAATAAACAGTACTCAGCAGAAAGAAAATGTTTAAATGGGAACAATGTCATAAATAGAGATGTCCTTCTTTCATGTATTGAATCAAGAGTTTTTTGTTTAACAAAGGTAGCAAATGTGGCAATAAAATGCGAGGCATGTATTTTGGCTCCGATGGTACATTCTGTGCATTGTTGTCTGAGAACAAGGAAATACTTAAAAGATCACCATACATTGTTCTTGCCACTACTATGATTTTCCGGATCAATAATTTACTTATTATCTGAACTCTTTAGAAGGAGGGGTAGGCACAAAGGCTGAGTTCAGCATGATTTAATCTATGCAAAGTTGTTTTATTCCTTCACAATATTGTCAGAAACATACAAGTAGACTCATTTAGAAACCACTATTGTGACTGGCAAGTGGTTAAGTGAAGTGGTTGCTAAGTGAAACCACAACGGTGCTTATCATTGTACTTCAGCTTTCCTTTGTTTTACAGATCGTCAAAGGTTGTATAAACAAGGATTAGTTGCAAAGTTACGTTTTTATCACAGTTGTAACTGTTGCTAAATGAGGTAGTCAGCAAACAAGGACTACCTATAATTGGTTAAGTCCCACAACAGCTGCAATTTATGATATCAAGCAATAAGGAATAGATAGCAAAAAAAAAAAGATTGGGGCATAAACAAACTTCACCCAGTACATTAGTATTAAATTTAATTTCAAGGTGACAGAAATTTTGCTAAATAGATGACATAGAGCAAATGTTCACACAAAAAGTCAAAAGCAAACATTCCTCAAAAATTTATAGTGTCACGGGATTATGAATAAAATATGATCAAGTGAAGAGAGTACAATTCATATCTGCAATTAGATTTGCATTTATGAACTCAGAAATCCAAAAGACTACCAATGGAGCTACTGTTTCAGAGGAAATGACTGATCATGACTAGAGGTGTTTGTTTTTTAAAGGGACTAAGTACACAAGAATGTGGGTGTGAAGAAAGATGCCAATCAATTAGATGAAGGGCTTTTTGAATCAATGGGAATAGAAATATACGGAATCAGACCAAAATGCCTGTAATATGATGTATCAAAAATGATGGACACATTTCACCGCTGAAATGAACAGAATCATTCATTAGTCTTTACCTAAAAGGGTCAGGTATTTTTTCCACTACAAAACTGGCTATTTCATATTGGTTGGACATCAAGAGTAAAATGAAATTCTTAAGGTTCAAAAAAATAGCAACAGCCTTAACTTTGAGTTTGTTTGTTTATTTGTTGGTTGGTTGGTTGGGTTTTTTTTTGTAAGCACTCTTTTGTAGTGGTTTGGGAATCCCTTTTATCTAAAACAGTTGCTGCCCACGTCACTAAGCCCCACCCTAGACAGAAGGCAAATATCTCCAAAAAAACAGTATACAGATCTTCCTATCGTTCATTTTATTATAAAGGTAGAATATAATTAAATGTCCTTTCAAAGAAAGGCATTAAAATTATCTTTCCTCATGCTATTCAATTTTATTTGAAACCCACATGAAGTGACTTTTGCTGTGTCTGATGTATGTTGCAGCATCTTTTAGAAGCCAATATAAAACCAAATATTTTATCAACAGCAGACTCGCCTTTTTAGAGAGAAAGATAAATAGAAATTGTTAGATATGATCGAATCCTTTGCTAGCCTTATCAGAAATAAGCTTTATTTTCAGTGGGACATACTCCAAATGAACATCCTGAAGAATCAGTAGAACACTGCAGAGAAATAGAAGGGGGCATCACAAAACCATTGAACGTCTGAGTCGGTTTGATTCAATTTTGTTTGAATAACCGTTTCTTTCCTAAAGCACTTAAATGAGGACTAGTCCCGGAGAAATGAATGTCGATTGAGCAATATGTGTATTCAGAACAAAAAACATCCAATCAAATATAGTAGATGAAAGGAATAAGATATGCAGTAATGCATTTGGATATAGGGAGAAAAATTATTTCCAGTTGCTGTTTATGAGCTGGGAGAGTGTAACACAGAAGCTCAATACTTTAATAGCCAGTCATCTGTCACATATGCTATTTTCTGATACTTGTTGAGGAAATCAAATAAGATTTCATTTATGGCCCTTTAAAGGTCTCTCTTTTACAAGCTGATTCAAAGTTCCTCAGTCTCCTATTGCTGAATTTTGACTGGAAGTCTTCACCTCAGAGGCAGTTTCTATGTGACTATAATCAGTGATGACAACTTCCTGATCTATGTCTGTTGAGGAAATTGTTTCTTTGTTCATCCAGGAAAAATGTCCATCCTCCACCACCCAGCACATTGTATGCCACCTAACTGTACATTAGTCTTCCATTAATGATAAAGTCAATAAATATCCGTGTATGTCACAGGGACTTTTATGGATTTCTTGGTGCTTTTCTTAATATTTATGGCAACTGAAACTTGTTAGCATGCTATATGCCACACCTCACACTGAGTTCTCTCCAATTGACTTACTCAGCTTCTCAATTTGCTATGTGCAATCTCTATTATTACCAAACAGAGAATAGCAACTTGCAGCCCAAGAGGTATGAAATTTCTTTTATTGTTTTTTTTTCAGAGTCCCATAACTCATGTCAGCTAACTTGCATGATAGATCAGTGAAAAACAGACCATGATTTCCCAGTGTTTTTGTAGGAAAATTTGAAATCAGCATCTAATTTCCCCATCCATTCATCTTAGTATTCAAACTTTGTCTGCCAAATTGTGGACTTTTTAAAAGAAAACAATTATTAAAAAATGAACCTTCAGAGTTCATATAAAGTTATTTTCTCCTAACTAGCCAATGTTTATAGTCTGAATATATGAGTACTTGATAGAAGGCAATCAATAGAATGATGGATGATCACTTTGGCAAATAAACTCGCTCATTCTTGCTCACAGTGAGATTTAGCTGAAAGGAACTTTAGTTATCAGGACCAAGACAGTTTAATAGAATGTATTTTATGGGAATGTTGAATGAATAGCCTTTAGCCTGCCTGCTTGCCTGCCTTCTCCTCAGCAAATTCACAGAGCAGGGGCATGGCAGACATAAGGAGGTAGGTTGGGCTGAGAATCAACTTAAATTCACTCAATGACATTTATGAATACGTGGGTATTTAGTCCAATACCTTAACCGCTGTACCACATTTATGGATAAAGTCAAAACATTTTAGCCTTCTGCAGGTCTGAATTCACATTCATATAAAATGAATCTGAAAATGTTTTCCATCACATTCCCAAATTAGACCAGGCTATAAAAAAAATAAAAGAAGTCACTGTGCTCTACTTTGAATTGATTGTTAAAAGTCATATTACAATGTATGTTTAATGATGTCACAGGTCTGTACCTTGTTGTTGTTTTCAGTTTCACCTAAATATTCTGTAAACACATTTGCTTGAATTAAAGGCAAAGGTAAATCCATTGGGTTGAATCTGATTTGGAAGATGTGAGTTGTATCTTGGAGTTGATTTAGAATGAATGCAGTGAGAGAGCAGAGCAAGGTATGTTGGTTAGATCAAAACAAGTCAAGACAAAGCTATAAATACAAGAAAAAAAGGTGAGTTTAAATTCACCGAGAAGAAAAAAAAAGCCAGTATTAACAAACAAATAAATCAATAAACCAAACTGTATTTTCTTCAATTTGTCAAGTTTTTCTTAACACATTGCAAGATAGGGCTTTCAGCTCAGAGACTTTGACTTCTAAGCTGGCTTTATGTCATGAAATTATCACCTTCATGTAATGACCTTATAACATATAAGAAGTAAATTATCTTATTTATTTGTATCCTGCTTTTATTATTTTTAAAAGTACCTTAAGGCAGCAAACATATCTAACATACCTTCTGCCTCCTATTTTCCCCCACAACAACAACAACATTGTGAAGTGGGTTGGGCTGAGAAAGACTGATGAGTTGGCTTTCATGACTAAGGCAGGACTTGAATTCTATATAACCACAGGCAATTTCTTAAAGCTCTCTGTGCCATACTTTTCACATGTCTTAAGTGCGGTACTTAATTTATAGAAATTAAGTTAAATAATGCTCTTTTTCAGTCCAAGCAAAATGAAATACTTACATTTTAAAATTGCCTGGCACATCTTCAGAAGATGCTCCTTTGTTTTCCAAATATCTATTTCGTTTGCTCCAGCAAACAGAAGCATGATTCCATGTGATTTATACCACACAGTATTAAGTAATTTCAATTTGTACATTAGTGTTCTGGTGGCTAATTGAAAGTAATACTAGATTTAATCCATTTGGAATGATTCAAAGTTAAGCATTTTTATGTCTTATTAATAGTAGGGTGGAAATAAATTAAGGCTCTATTTCACTTTCCAGCTGAAATTAATGAGGTTTTAAAGTCTTTAACATTGGTTGGATCATCCCCATCATTGTTAATACATAAATCATAGGATAGGTTGATAAATGATACTTGTTCTAATCTAAAGATTTTTAGATTAGTGATATTTTTTTGTAGCCATACATTTCATCCTTAGGGGGCACTCTTACACCACGTTCTATTACCAATAATGTTTGCACATAATCTGAAACTAACTTCATTATAATTGTCACCTGTGCTCAAATTTCCATCATAAAAGAAATCAGTGGCATAAAATATTGGAGGCACAAGTTTTGACAAACTAAAATAGGGCAGTGAGTTGAACTTTGCACTGGGATTATATAGGAATATACAGTTATTTAAAAATAGAACCACAAATTTGCTATAAATCTTGCTCATATTTGCAAACTCAATTTAAGATGCAATTAATATTTTTATAACAATGCATGTTAAGTGAAAAAAGTGATTGCTAGAAGAAATAACTGTTATTATTCTTATATTTTCCTAGTTTACTGGAAAGCTACAGAAAATCTAACAAAGATTTATATTAACCAGCCCTAGGATGTCATGTGAATATAGTTGTTTGGTACTTTACCCACCTGGTTAAGCAGGTTGTAAAATATATATTATCACTGAGTGATACAAAGGAATTGTAGTTTCTGTTTTGGTCAGTACTTGACTATAGGATTGGGAAGTTAGTCTGTTTCATTAGTCCATGGAAGAAAAAACACACATTAAGTTCACCAATAGATGCTGTTATGCCAATAGCAATCAGCCAATGTTATTCTAGTTAACAAATTTGGTGGTCTTTTTATCAGCATCATGGTTTCTGGTGCAATCTTCCCTGTACATAGCAAAATTGAATTCAAGAACAGAAGGTAAAAGGTATGTGGCACAACTATAATACTTTTCTTCAAGATATGTGCAAATGTACCATTGGTTGTGGATATTGGTAGCTATACTTGAATAATTCTGGAGTTTATGAAGCACATCCATGCTGAGCAATATATCGAATCAAATATAATGGTTTGGAATATTTATAATGTTCATATTTTTTTAATCCTTGAGGATGCATCACATTGCATTACACAAACAAGAGATTGGAGTTATAAAATAATGTATCTATTTTATAATATATTTTAATCTTTATAATGCTTATAATTGTTGTTTTGTTTTTTAAAACTCTGGTTTGACACCCAGAACCACTTGTTGAGATTGGCAACTGCAGTATCTGCTATCCTGCATCAGATGGGCGGCTCATGATAGGGAGCGAAGGAGAGAGAAACGATAGGAAGCGAGGTTTCCTCGGGATGAGCGCCCCCCCGAATGTCTTGGCACACGCTCTTTTATTGTGCTTTTTTACAAGAAAATGATTTAATCAAAGCTCAAGTCAAACATGATAATCTCATCAGGATGTGCATGTTTACAAAGCTGCATACCGGACAGATCATTTACAGTGTGGATAAGCTTATTAACAACCGTCTAGCTCCTTGTCCCTTGTACGTGCCTTGCAAAGGTCACTGAAGAGACAGAAGTTAATGATTACACGTGAATGATACAATGTTGCAAACACATGAATGATACATAGTTGCAATGATACATAGTTACAACATCTCCTCTGTTTTTATTATTTATGATGAGTCTTCTTCCTCGTCCGAGAAGACAGGAACCATTTTTATGAAATGTTCGCCGTCCCCGTCATCTAGGCAAGAGTGCGACCCGTCAGCGTCAGGGTTGTCCAAGGAGCGGTAACTCAGCAATGACATTTTTTCGTCCGGTGTTGAGGATATAACATGAGCTTGCAATAGCACATTAACATCAGCAGAGGATAATTGATTTTTTAAAAAAATTGCAATATTCTATTAAAACAACAAGGTCCTATAATACATATCAATATAATGATTATTAATGATCCTGCCAATGCAGTTAAAAAGGTTGTAAACCATGGCAAAATAGAAAACAACCCCCCCCCTGCTATCAGCATAAAGACAACATTCTTCTTTAAGCGTAGCACACAATCCCCCTTGTTTTTAAAAAATAACAGATCTAAATCTTTATGATTTTGCAAAAGGGGGTATTCCATGGGTACCTGTAGGGATATAAAATCATCAGAGTTATACACACAAGCCATACTTGAATGCAAAATGATTTGGATTTAACAATTTCATCCCTGTGGACACATGCCATGAGACCGGTGGAACAAGTCCAAACAAAATTATTGCCAGGGATAAAATACATTCCTTTCAGGCGTGATGTTAAAGTTCCTCCTGCAGTGGTGTAGTTTGCAGAATATCCCCTGGTTGTGTGGGTGCGTCTGCCAAATCGAATTGAAGTGGTGGGTAGAAGTCTTCTATGCGAGAAAAATTGATTGTAGAACTTAAACGAACTCCTTGAAAGTCAGTTATACTCCAAGCAATATTATCTCTTCTATGAGGCTTCTGCGGATCATCATGGACAGTTCTTTTGAAGCGTCGTTTGTTGACAGGATCAGAGTTCGGGTATATAAAAACATCACAAGCAGGAGAGAGGGCTATGGACAAGTTAGTTGTAGAACATTTGCAAAATGAGGAGGGAATTCAATTAGTGGAAAAAGGATAATAATTACAATAATGACAATAAAGATTAATTTGGTAATTCATCAAGGATGTTAGTTGGGGTGGGGGAACCCATAATACAATAGAAGGACATCTAGGTCCCCCTATATCTAGATTGAATAGAGGAAAAAATTTTAAGGTTCCTTTCCATAGGAAGAGTAAAGAAGGAACAAAAGAGCGAGTGGTAGAGTGTTCTTTAAACAAAACAGAAGTGACAGAGTGAAAACTATGGGTAGCATTTTCATGACGTACCCACATGGACCAAGTATAATAGCCTTCTGTAAATGAAATGGTTTTAACACGAATAGTCTTTTGACAGGAAGCATAGGTTTTGTTGAAGTAAGGTAGAAATTGCAAAGAAGATATAGGCAAGAATATCAGGGAGAGTTTTAAGATACAGATGTAGCGGAGGAATTCCCATGATAGGGTCTAACCGCCCTACCAGAGATCCAGCAAGTGGTTTTGTCTGGCAGTAAGATTGCAGCGTAGCCTCGTCCCCAAGTGAGAAGCTCAGCGGGACCCTGCCAGGCGGGATCTGGCAATCTGCGATAATATACCAGAGGTCTGTTAGGTGGGGGTGAGGGGGAGGAAAAATGATGCGAAGCAGCAGAAGTGGGAGGAATGCCAGTCAGATTAAGAAAGTTTAAAGTGTAAAGACAAATGTTAAGAGAATTTTGCAATGCTGGGAGGTTCGGGGGTTTTTCCCGCAACGAATATCAATCAAGAGTACGTTTCAGAGATAAGTTTGCTCATTCCACAATAGCCTGCCCCTGGCTGTTGTAGAGAATCCCAAACTTGTGGGTTACATCCCATCTGTTACAGAAGTCCTGGAACGCAGAACTTGTATAAGCAGGTCCATTGTCAGTTTTGATTTCTTTTGGACGTCCCAGTGAGGCAAAGGTACGAATTGAATGATTGATGACACGTTTTACAGTTTCTCCCCTTTGAGGGGTAGCCAGAATAAACCCTGAATATGTATCGATGGAAACGTGCAAATATTTCCAAGGGACAAAAGGTGGATACTGAGTTACATCCATTTGCCAAATTTCACAAGCTTTTAATCCTCTCGGATTTACTCCTATGGGAATGGAATGTCCTTGCTTACTACATGTGGGGCATTGTTGAATAATGGCAGCAGCTTCTGCCTGAGTTAGAGCAAATTGAAAAGTTATCATAACTTGGCGGGGGAGATTCAAACACACTCCCTGCTTCTATTTTATAATGGACCATTAAAGCCTCCATAATTTTCCTCCAAGTGACCAAAATGCCAATAGATGCACGAGGAGGACTATGGAGATGTTCATCAATTTTTTGCCAAGTGGAAATTTTTAAGGAACCTTCCTCTGAATAATTAGGACAATGTTGCCACACATAAGCCAATAATGTAGCAATAGGTTTCATTTTTACAGGCGAGCCCTTTAAATTAGCAGAATATTTAGAAGAAGAAGCGACTAACTCCCTCAATTCCTTCAGATGCTGCGTCTGTTGTTGAGAAAAGTTTCCACCCATACTTACGAAAGTCGAGACCGTGTTTCAGATCCGATGATGTGCAATTCGCTTCAGGCCTGGCGATGCACAGCTCCCATCGAGCTGATAAGATATGGGCGCATCGCAACGTATCCCCCTTAGGGAATCACGTCGGGGTCACCAGAATGCGGTATCTGCTATCCCGCATCAGATGGGCGGCTCATGATCGGGAGCGAAGGAGAGAGAAACGACAGGAAGCGAGGTTTCCTCGGGATGAGCGCGCCCCGAATGTCTTGGCACACGCTCTTTTATTGTGCTTTTTTAAAGAAAATTTTAATCAAAGCTCAAGTCAAACATGATAATCTCATCAGGATGTGCATGTTTACAAAGCTGCATACCGGACAGATCATTTACAGTGTGGATAAGCTTATTAACAACCGTCTAGCTCCTTGTCCCTTGTAAGTGCCTTGCAAAGATCACTGAAGAGACAGAAGTTAATGATTACACGTGAATGATACAATGTTGCAAACACATGAATGATACATAGTTGCAATGATACATAGTTACAACAGGCAACCATTTCAACTAACTAATTAACTAACTAATTTACTAACTAACTAACCAACCAACCAACCAACCAACCAGCTAATTAACTAACTTTTCCCCTCATTTCATGGCCATGATATTAGAATGTGTGCCTATGAATGTGAGTCATACGAATTCCTGATATACAATGGCTGAACAGCTTCTGTTGGCCCACAGCATAGCAGGGCAAGAATCCTCTTCTTCTTCTCCTCCCAAGAGATCCAGCTCCAAAAGAGGCAGATCAGCCAGCCAGGAGGACACTGAAAGAATTAAATCCAAGGCTATCTACTCTAGAAAACCATCAAGGGCTGAAGAGAAGGATGCCAACAGGAGACAGAAAGCCCCAGAGAGGCAGTTTTCCAGAGTGCAAAAGAAGGCTCAGCAGGAAAGCATCACTTCTCTTGCCTTGACTGAAACCGTTATTCCCCTCCTGCCCCCCAGCCAGCTTTGCAGACTAGTGTTGCAGTTCTTATAAGCTGGTCCCCAGATTCATATGAATTCCTGATATACAATCTGAATTTAACTGATTTGTTTAAGTGGTACCCAAGATATAACTAATGACAATTTATAGACCTCAATACCTTGTTGTCTGATTTCTCCAAATTAATTGGAAACAGCAAGACAGCAGCTGACAGTGCTGCAGCTGGCAGAGAAAGGTGTTTTTTCCCCCTGGCTTTAACTTTCTGTGTGGCATTCCAGTGTGAGCCACATGTGGCATACTGAATATATTACACCAAAGAAAAGAATCCTGCTGACTCCATAGCATTCAATGGGAGAACTATGTTAATTGCACAGAATGCATGCAGAATAGCATTCTCCCTGCTGCACATTTAACAGAGAATAAAGATGGAAATGCTTTGTACTTCGCAAGAAGTCCCACCCAGCTCTGACAGATTCTAGGATTACAATCATTCTAAAATGGGAGAAAAAGTAGTTTTATTGGATGCCATCTTGCACATCAATCTGCAGGGGAGGACCCAGTGTTACCTTTATTTGGGGAATACTTCTGGACAAGGTGCATTGACTATGGAGCCTTTGCATGAATCCCATATTCCATATATTGAAGTAAGTTTTTTTTAGGTTGAATATACAAAGTGCACATGATTCTTGTATACTTCTTACTACCGGTAACAAATCACTTTTTCCAAGACATAATTACCCATGTAACAATGTTAGGTCTTTCAAATAATAGAATTGGAAAGTATCTTGGTGGTCTTCTAATCCAACCCTCTGCTCAAGCAGAAGACCCTGTACCAGGGATCCCCAAACTTGGCAATTTTAAGACTTGTGGACTTCAACTCCCAGAATTCTGGAAGTTGAAGTCCACAAGTCTTAAAGTTCCAAGTTTGGAGACCTCTGCCCTATACCATTCCAGAAAAGTGGCTGTCCAATCTCTTAAAAGCCTCCAATGATGGAGCACCCGTGACTTCTGAAGGCAAGCCATTCCACTGATTACTTTTCACACTCTCATATTTACACTTCTGGGGGAATTTCTTTGACTAAATAATACTTTTTTGTACAAATTTCCAATCTAAACACATAGATATTAGCAGCTGCACCACACCATTCACAGAGACATCTGTAGCACAGTCCTTCTACATGCCCAGTTGCCTAACAGTATTCAGATTATGCTCTGAATGGTTTGAATTACATGGTTTAGTATGGAAATAGTTGAAACTCTAGTGTGCAAACAAACCTCTGCCTTATAATAATAACAATAAAACAGTGGAGGAGAGCTGAGCATTATAAGGTGAGGAGAAGAGTTAGACGTTTCCATATACCCCCCTGCAGGGTGGAAATATTCATGGAAAAACATTTGGTCCAATTCCTCTCTTTGTTGTTGTTATCATGCTGTAGATAAAGACATGAAGCAGATCTCTTGGGTGGACTTTAGGTTTTACAATGGAATTCTATATTGGCCAAGTGTGATTGGACACACAAGGAATTTGTCTTGGTGCAAATGCTCTCAGTATACATAAAAGAAAAGAGTCAAGAATCATAAGATACAGACATTTAATGATAGTCACAGGGTACAATAAGCAATCAAATCATACTAGAAAACAGTCAGTATAGATAGTCAGGATACAAGGGACAAAGTTACAGTCACAAGTGGGAGGGGATGGGTGATAAGGAGTGATGAGAAGTGTTATGTTTTGAGCATGGGCAAGAAAGAATGGAGACAAGCTTCTGAACGGTGAACTTCAGCTCTTTATTTACATCATGACTTGCTCCATTGAACAGCAGCAAAACCCGCCTTATATAGGCAAACCTTGTAACGATTAACCAATAACGAGCTAGGAATGTTAGCTCTTAAACCAATAAGACATTTCTGTTAAGGGCCAATCGGATTCCCCAGAATGGGCCAATCCAGTCCGGCCGCTTAACAGCCAATTAGAAGTGCAGGACCAGAACCCTGCACTTGACTCCAAGCTCATACTTTATTAGTTATATTGCATACACAACACCCCTTCCCCCTGGCTTCTTAGTTCAGGGCGCAGTTATATAGTCCTTTAAATAGGACGATTGTCTTTTTAGTCTCTTTGACTTTTGTTGTATTGGGTGGTTGCAGTCCTGCTGAGGTAGATCATTGTTTGGTAGTGGGGCAACCTCCGGTTCAGAGTTCACTTCTGCGTCGTTGCCCCCATTTTCTGCAATTTCTTGAGATGCAAACGTTTCTCCCTCCTGCTCCGCAGCCTGGGTTTCTGTTAAATTGTCGTTCCCTTCGAACGGGTTTCCTAGGGCTTCATCTTCTTCTGTACCTCCCCCCCCTCAGTTTGATCATAGGGGAGTTGTGGACTGGCTGCTGCAAGCTGCGACCATAATTGGTCGATATGCCGTTTCCAGAGTTTATTGTCACGGCATTGCACAAGGTAGGATTTGGGGCCGGTTACACGTTCCACTGTCGCTTCCACCCACAACGGGTCGCCCGATAGGTTTTTTGCATAAACCAGGTCTCCTACCTGGAAGGTGCGACAGCGGCTGCTGGATCCTCGTGGTTTCTCCGGTTCATAAGCAGGGTGCAACCGGTCGAGGTGGGAGTGGAGCTTTCATCCCATTAGCAGTTCAGCGGGAGTTTTGCTGGTGACGCTATGTGGGGTGATGTGTTGCAAGAAGAGGATTTGATTGACCTTGTCATCAATGTTATCGCAGTTTACCTTTTGCAAGGTTTTCTTTACAAATTGGACTATGTGTTCTGCTCGGCCATTGGTCGCAGGATGCGCAGGCGAGGTGAGCGCATGGCGGATGCCCCGTTCAGCGAGGTACTGCTCGAACTCTAGTGCAGTAAATTGTGGGCCATTATCGGATACCAGGACATCTGGTAATCCGTGGGTTGCAAAGAGTCTGTTTAAAATCTTGATGACTGCCTCGGAGGTTGTAGTAGTCATGCGATGAATCTCGAGCCAATTCGAGTAGGCATTGACGGTAAGCAGGAAGGTGTGGCCCTTGGTTGGCCCCGTGAAGTCCAGGTGAATTCGGGACCAGGGTCCACGTGGTGTCTCCCATCCAGTAGGCATGGCTTTTGGAGGGGCGTTGCTGACTTCTTGGCATTTGGGACAAGCTTTAACCCACTGTTTGATTTGCTTGTCAGTGCCCGGCCACCATGCGTAGCTTCGTGCAAGGGCTTTCATTCGCATGATGCCGGGGTGGCCATCATGCAAGGTTCTCAGCAGCGCTTTTCAGAGCCATTCTGGGATAACGACTCTATCGCCCTAGATGACACAGCCTTTCTGGGAGAAGAGCTCGGTCTGTCGAGACTTGAATGGTGTGAAGTCATCAGACAATTGGTCCAATGGCCATCCACGTTCTACCCAGCCTAGGACACGTGCTAGGGTGTGGTCGCGTTTGGTTTCTCTCGCGATGTCTTGAGCGGTCAGTGGCGGCGAGTTGAGTGCCTCGATTTGCAACGTGGTAACCTTTGGTGCCGGATCGTTGAGAGTTTCTGGAAGCGGTGTTCGGCTCAATGCGTCGGCGTGGGGAATGGCTTTCCCCAGGCGGTATTGCAGCCGATAGTTATAAGCAGCTAAGAATTCTGACCATCGGGTCATCCTAGGGGATAATATGTAGGGAGTCGGCTTATCTCCGGCTATTATCCCTAGCAACGGTTTGTGATCAGTCACAATAGTAAAAGCCCTGCCATACACATATTCGTGAAATCTTTTCACAGCTGAAACGATTGCAAGGGCTTCTTTTTCAATTTGTCCATAGTTTCGCTCCGTTTTTGAAAGAGTCTTTGAAAAATATGCAACAGGGGCTTCGTTCCCGTTAGGCAGTACGTGGCTCAAAATGATGCCCACCCCGAAAGGCAATGCATCACAGATTATAACTAACGGCAAAGTCTCGTTATACTGCATGAGTACAGAGTCAGAAGTGAGCAGTTTTTTAACATTTCTGAACGCCTGTTCTTCATGGTAACCCCATAACCAAATTGCCCTTTTATCTAACAATCGGTGTAACGGTTCAGCGACAGTTGCTTTGTGCGGTAAAAATACATTATAGAAATTGATGAGGCCTAGGAACGCTTGGAGATCGGCCTTGTTTCGTGGCCTGGGAGCATTTTTGATTGCTTTTAATTTACTTTCGGTAGGGTGAATGCCCTGGCTATCAATCAGGTACCCTAAAAACTCAACACTGTCAGTACATAATTTACATTTATTTTTTAACCTTAAGACCGGCTTCTTGGAATTTTCGTAGGACTAATTTTAACCGGTCCTGTAAGATTTTTTTGGTTGGGGCTGCAATTAATACATCGTCAAAATAGGGGACCATGCCCTTAATTCCTTGCAATAACCTTTCCATAAGGCTCTGAAAGATCCCCGGGGCTACACTAACTCCGAATTGCAGCCGGGTACATTTAAAGGCACCTCGGTGCGTCACAATAGTTTGGGCCTGTGCCGTTTTTTCATCTATTGGTAATTGCTGATATGCCTGAGCTAAATCCAATTTAGCGAAAACTTTCCCGCCCCCCAGGGAATGGAGGAGGTGCTGCACCACCGGAACTGGATACGCGTTCTGCTGGAGGGCGTGGTTCAAGGTGGCCCAGTAGTCCCCACAAATTCGGATTGACCCGTCTGGCTTAATGGGTGTTACAACAGGGGTTTCCCACGGGGAGTGATCGATGGGCTCCAACACCCCCTGAGCTATCAGTTTGTCGAGTTGCTCGTCGATTTTCGCCTTTAAGGCAAACGGAACTCAACGGGGCTTTAGGCGAATGGGAGCTATTTTTGGATCTTAGCTGAATGAAATCGGGGTCCCCTTGTACTCGCCTAAGCTGTCTGCGAAGACGTCCCTGAACTCAGAGATAAGGTCTTCCTCCCAGTCACAGCCACCGACTCGGTTTACGCCGGCCACTTCAATGCCGAGTGGCACGAACCATTGGAGGCCCAGTAGGCTAGGCCTATCGCTATCAATGACTATCAAAGGTAAGTACGCTGTGTGCTTCTTGAAGGAGACTCGGACTCGGCAGGACTCGACAACGGGGATTCGATTCCCCTGGTAGTCCTTGAGGATGAGGCGTTGGAACCGGAGATCTTGACGTTGAATTGTGGGGATGAGTTGCTTGAGTGTTCTCCACGACACCATTGATGATCCCGAGTCGACCTCCATGTGGCAAGGCTGGTTTTCGATAGCTACTGTTACTCGGATTTTCTTAGTGTCCAAGGTTGAGGAGTGACCGATAGTGATAGTATGGTGAGCCTCTTCTCTCTGCAAAGCTCGATTTCTGTAGGAGTGGTTTACTGGCGCTCACCTTACAGGACGGTTTCCTGTCGATTGGCGATAGTTGGTCCCTTTTGAGGCCTGGCTGGGTCCTGGCAAGCTGTGGCAGACCCATCCGATGTGGCCTCGTTTCCCGCACTCACGGCAGAGTGCGTCGCGGAACTTGCATTTGGACCTGGCATGGTTGGCTCCACATCCAGCGCAAGGGCGTACAGACTTCGGGT
This sequence comes from Hydrophis major, assembly GCA_033807585.1. Classification (NCBI taxonomy): domain Eukaryota; kingdom Metazoa; phylum Chordata; class Lepidosauria; order Squamata; family Elapidae; genus Hydrophis; species Hydrophis major. The sequence goes on along the minus strand of CM066328.1, from coordinate 320,717,534 downwards.
AGTGGTCTCGGTTGGACCGCAGTCGATGGACCCCTTCTTCATCGCTATCTGACGATGAAGAGAGGTCCTCGTGGTGTGTTGTCGTGAGCTGCCCCTCTGTACTAGGTGCATTTTTGCTGGCCGGTGGTGGTGCCGGAGTGCGGTTTTGACGTAGTTGTGCAGCCGACTTCTTGGTTGTCTCTGCTGTGGTAGCATTGGCAATGGCGTTGGCAAGGCTGATGTTGCCTTTTGCCATCAGCTTGCTTTGGACGCCTGGAGCATCTAATCTAAGAACTATGCGATCTCTTAGTGCTTCTTCTAGATCGGTGAATCCGCAGAGGCCTCCCAAGTTTCGGAGGTCTGCTATGAAGTCAGCAACGCTTTCTCCTTTTCGCTGGTTTCTTTGATAAAACTCGTGGCGTCTCACGAGCGTAGGCACGGTAGGAGCGTAGTGGGCTCGCAAGATAGGTTCGAGGTCATCCCAATCCATGGCCTTCACTTCTCGGGGTTTGGCTAGTGCTTTAGCCATCTTAAATACAGTTGGACCGCAATGCGTTAGGAACACCGCCCGTTTCTTTCCTGGTGTGGTGTCCTTTAAGTTGTTCGTCTCAAGGAACATTTGGAAGCGATCCATGTAGGACTCCCAGTCCTCTTGTGTTTGATCGAACGGAGCGGGTAGTACGATGCCGCCGGACATGGTTCCGTTGTTGGCGCCGTCTGTCACGTGCTCGGTGTTGCTTCTTGGTTCTGTTGGTTCAGATGTCTCCATATCCTACCTTCGTCGCCAGTGTTATGTTTTGAGCATGGGCGAGAAAGAATGGAGACAAGCTTCTGAACGGTGAACTTCAGCTCTTTATTTACATCATGACTTGCTCCATTGAACAGCAGTAAAACCCGCCTTATATAGGCAAACCTTGTAACGATTAACCAATAACGAGCTAGGAATGTTAGCTCTTAAACCAATAAGACATTTCTGTTAAGGGCCAATCGGATTCCCCAGAACGGGCCAATCCGGTCCGGCTGCTTAACAGCCAATTAGAAGTGCAGGGCCAGAACCCTGCACTTGACTCCAAGCTCATACTTTATTAGTTATATTGCATACACAACAAGAAGGTTAATAATAATAGTAGTGCAGACTTTGTAAATAGTTGAACAATGTCGAAAGAATTATTTTAGCCTTTTCCTTTAAAACAGTCCAGTTAATTTTACTATTATTTAGTATGCTTTCCCTAATGTTTATGTATTTACTTCCCTGATTGCAAGCCAAGGTTAATTTTTTTTCACATTTCATTGATTGAAGTGAGAGGTTTACAGACTAAATCCAATGGACCCAGGAAATCCTGTTGCATCTGTCAGCTTCTCTTACAATTTCTTTTTATTTTTGCAGTTGTAGCCATGGTCTTTTCTAGAATCACAATATAGTATACAAATGTGGATAAATAAATGATACTTAACAGTTTAACGATCTAGGATTCCACAAATCAGATCACCTTCGGGTCTTGTTGATTCTTTGCCTGCTGGTCTCAATTTGGTATTTTTCAGGGAGTAGTAGCCCAATAAATCTAGAAAATATTAGTTGGGGGGAGGGAAGCTTAGTATAATGGAACTTGCTACTAATCCACTCCCCTACCCCAATTTCAGACTCCAAGGCTCTGCATTTCAACTCAGCGAATAACCATTACATCTAATCACATACTGGGCTGATGGTAGTCATAACAATTTGGAAGTACATCCCATTGTGCCGACTCCAATTTACAAATAATTTGGTTTCTTTTCCCTCTTTCTGTTAGATGTTAGCAATTTTCCAACAAATCAGTTAGGAATAAAATTGAAGCAAACACCTTAATTAAACAAATACTGTTCATATTTGGTGGTACACATCCAGATTCCATCAGAATGGAGTCCTGAGTGCTCTGTGCTCAGAGAGATATTCTGGTTAGCTGCTCAAATAATAGACCAGCCACATACAATGTTTGCAATAGGAAACCAGCCTGTGTTTTAGAACAAAGCCAAGCAAAGAGAATTCTAATGTTTTGGAAATGATCAGCAGGAGGGAGGATGAAGGCTGTGCTCCAAAAAGGCTGCTCGGGTTAATGTTGTGCATCCTGGATGCTGTGTGTGTGGTAACTTGCTCAGGCCCCCCAAGTGACCTATAATAAACAGGATGAAGGAAGAGCAGTCGCTGAATGGTGAGATGGCGAGTGGCGCTGGCCTGCCAGGCAAACACATTGAAAATAAAATAAAATAAATAAAAGGAGGAAATTCTGCATCCAGAGATCTCAGATTCCAGAAGACAAATGATGACCTTTGGTGGCTATAAAGAGATACATGGGTTGCCTTTTGTTATCATCAATTGACTGAGAGAAAGTGCACATGGGTGTACAATTTATACCCATAAATCATTTGTTGGGGGTCACCACATTTAAACTTTGAGCAGAAACAACTGGTTTTTATTTGACTGCCGTAATAAAGTCCACCACAACTAACAGCAAAAATAATGTAAGATAAATCAGTTTAAGTGGAAGCAAATTAGGCAATTCCTGAGTTATTGTCATATATTAGCATCCATATAAGTAATACATATGTACTAGAAAGATAGAATAGAAATCAATCAATAAAAAGATTAATGTTTAAAATTAATACAGATAGTTTTCCATGTGCAACCATTTGTTTAGCAACTGCTCAAAGTTACAATGGCATTGAAAATGTGATTTATGACTGGTCCTCCCATTTACAACTGTCTCAGAATATTTACAGTCATGTGATAAAAATAACAGATAATCAGAGTTGGAAGGGACCTTTTAGGTCATCTAGTCCAACCTCCTGCCCAGGCAGGAGACTCCACACCATTTTTGACAAATGGCAGTCCAATCTCTTCTTGAAAATCTCAAGTGATGATGGTCCCACAACTTCCGAGGAAAAGCTGTTCCATTGGTTGATTGTTCTCACTGTCAGAAAGTTTCTCCTTATTTCTCCAGGTTAAATCTTTCCTTGTTCAGTTTCCATCCTTGTCTCCTTGTCTGGCCTTCGGGTGCTTTAGAAAATAGCTTGAAATTTTTGGCACTTGTCAACTAGCATGTATTTACTATAGTTGTAGTGTCCTCTGGCCCTCTGATCATCATTTGTAACTTTCCTAGCTGGCTCCTGGCAAACAAAGTTGATGAGAGGAGCTGAATTCACTTAATGATTGCAGTGGTTCACTTAATTATGGCAAAAAAGGAAAGTGGGTGTGATTCTTGCAAATATGTTACATATCAGTGGAAATTCTGGTCCAAATTGGGCAATGTTAAGGACTATATTTCACCTGGATTTCAATAGCTGGCCAAAAATCCACTGGCATGTTTTTCTAACCACAAGATTTCCCCAACATATGAACTTTAAAAAATAATAGTGGTATTTTTAGAAACGTGCTAAAACATTTATTTAAAATCAGGATAGAAACTTTAACTTATGAAAACAATAGATCAGATATGTTGAAAACAATAAGTCAGAAATGATTATCCAAAGCAAAGACAAGTCATGTTCTTTATTACTCTCTTAATTAACAAAATATTTTTCTTCAGTATTTAATTTTTGGGACTTATTTCTGGCTTTCATTGCTAACTGATTTTTCTTTGCACATTCTTTTCTTTTTATCATTATGCTAACCTATGGTTTAACATGTGGCATTGCATAAATCACAGTTGGATTTGTGAAATGTGATAAATGTAATAAATTCTAATAAAAGGATAATATATTCCAAGATACAATTTTAGTTGAAGATTCAAGATCTGGAAATGACAAGAGATTTGCAATCTAATTTCAGTATAATTTCAATTATGGGCTTTCAATGCAAGAACATCTGAACACGTGAGGTTGCTTTTTTAAAGTAGAGAAAATAGCAGGATGATAAAACCTTTAAAGAATATTCATTCCACAAAGTCACAGCTAAATAGCCTCTGAGCTTTAATACAAGCACATTTTTTTAAACATGACTTCTTTCATAACAGAGATAACAGGTATATGGAAAGAACAGAGTAAAAGTATTCAAACTGTAGCAAATAATCTTCCTTTGTACACTTAATTTTCATATATTGGTCAAATATATATGTTGGCCTAGGTATAGAGCATGTCGTCTAATTCATTTTTTTGTTAGCAGTATGGTGCCATTTGCATGTCTGAAATTGTTAATGTTCCTACTACTAAGTTTTATTCCAATTCAAGACAAGTAAAGATTCTCAAAATACTGGAATTATTAACTAGACATAAGTTGAACTGGGACAGAAACACAAGAAAATCTGTGACTATTCACTGTGCATTACCTCCCCATAGTGATATTGATAGCATATACCTGACCTGCAGAAATGGAGGCAGAGGTTTACTTCAGGTCAAACCAAATGTTGAAGAAGAAAATTATGCATTGTTGATAATAATAATAATAATAATAAAAAATCCAGCCAAGAACAAGCACTGATGCAAGTTTTTTAAAAAGAACTTATTGAATGTACAGTCAACAAAAAAAAATAAAATAAATTCAGAATAATGTAATAAAAACCCAAACAGAATTCTAGCAATGAAAAGAATTGCATGATCAATTTCCACAAAAAATTGAGGGGAAGAGGATAAAGGCAACAGCTTATAGCTGGAACATTAAACAAAGAAACTGAAGGCTTGATTTTGGCTGCACAAGAACAAAGCTAGAATTGAAAAATCATCAATGATTCAAAGTGCAGACTGTACAAAGAGACAGAAGAAATAGTAGATCAATTCTTGTAAGAAGACTGCCAAAATGATTCACTGACATTTGTAAAAATTATCATGTACCAATAAAGAAATGTTGGTGGGAACAAAGAGTTGAAAAAGTAGCTGAAAATGAATAGGTGTAAATGTTGTAGGTTTTCTAAATTTTTGTTGTTGTTCAGTCACTAAGTTGTGTCTAACTCTTTGCGACAGCATAGACCATAGCACACCAGGCCCCTCTGTTCTCCACTGTCTCCCAGAATTTGCTCAAATTCATGTTGAATTTCTAAATGCAGAGAGATAAAATCTTGACTCATAATACACCAGATATAACCAGTTTGCAAAGAATAAATTGTAGATACTTGATACTTTATGTGGCAATAAGAGGGGATGGCAGAAAGGCAAAGAAGATAAAGAATTGAAGAAGATAACAAAGGATCAAGATCTGAAAATTGACATTGAAAGATTATGCCATAAACCAGCTAAATTGGACCCAATGGTTATTCATACACTGGATGCCATGCCAACAAATGTTGGAGGCACTTAGGAAATCTACCCATTGATAAAATTTCTACCTGTCAGCTGCAAAAGGCCACACCGCTTGGATCTGTACAATACATGCCAATGCATTGTGACATCCTAGATCACGGGTGTCAAACTTGCCACGTCACATTGCCGTCACATGACTTTTCGTGATGTCTTTCCCATTCACAGAGATGGGGTGGGTATGGTCTGCAGCCAGCCCGCATGCATCCAGCCTGCAGGCTGCCAGTTTGACATCCTTGTCCTAGATTCTTGGGAAAAACTTGATGCATATGAAGGTTAACACAACTGTGGCAACTGTGACTTTATATTGTTCTGAGCAGATAGTAATAATAATAACAGCAGCTTGCAGTAATCACCCCATTTACTCTGTCAAACACAACTTGGTCTTTGGTACATTCATTTTTATTGTATTATACAATGTATTTAAATTTCCTGCAGATCATTTGGGCACTTAGCATGGCATAACCTGCAGATACATTGGTTCAGAGCATTCTCGAATACTTTGAAACATTTACTGTTACCCCTGAAAACTGCCAAGCCAGATGTCCTTTGGCTGCCATGGTCTGGAGGAGGAAGAGAACATTCTATTCCTAAATTACCAAACTTCACACTTTCAAAGTTGTTAAATACACACACATGCACACACACAAACAATTTGATTGATAGAGATTAAGGCATATGGAGGGATGCAGTGTGTCACCATCAGCAGCATTACTTCATGTACCCAAGCTATTATGAACAATTTGATAGAAAATAAGGGTCCTGCTACTTTAGTTAATTGCATTGTTATGGGGATTTATCATCAGTATCGATCCAGACTAACCACAGCTAAATGTGGACCCAAAAATAATACCTTTCAACCAGGTTATAGGAGAATTGCTTGCCATTATGAACAACCCAATAAACAGAAAAGCATATTCAGAGGAGTGGGATTTTTACTTACATAAATTGTATTGATTTTATTATACTCACTTTAAGCATAATTGAATCCAATCCATTATCTGTAATCTTGGTGAGGAGAAGGTGGATTCTTCTGTATTTTTGTTAGCAGCATAAATCAGTAACCACTGAGTGGTATAATTCACTTGAAAATCATTATGATTGGAGTTGAGTGTGGTTAATCAAAATAAAATGAGAAATATTTTCATTGGAAAATTTTGTGGCAAACAGTTTCAGGAAACAGATCCCTGACCTTTCTTTCACCATGACAGGTAGCTTTTGCATAATGAAATGGACATTAGGATGGCTCAGTACTCTTAGATGTGTCTCATTTCTTTCATGTTGGTCAGATAATTTCTTTCTGAGTAGAATGATCGAAAGATTTGAAGTTCAGGTTCCCCCCCTCCCAAAAAAAATTCTTGAAAATTTTTGATACAATAGACTTAGACTTATATACTGCTCCATAGTGCTTTACAGCACACTCTGAGTGCTTTACAAACGTCAGACTATTGCCCCCAACAATCTGGATACTCATTTTACCAATCTCAGAAGGATGGAAGGCTGAGTCAACCTTGAGCCAGTCAGGATCAAACTTCTGGTTGTGGGCAGAGTTAGTCTGCAGTATTGTATTCTAACCATTGCATCACCATGGCTCTAAGTAAACATAATCAATCCAGGCATTCTCCAGTTGTGGATGATTGCATTGCTTTCAGTTTTATTGCTTTATATTTTAATTTCAAAATAACTCCTGCATTGTTTTCAGTGCACAAAAATAAGTGCTTTATTCTCTCTCTTTCTTTCTTTTTTTTGACAGTTAAAAGTTTTCAGGAATGGCCTGCCTTTCTTTACAGTGCAGCATTGTATACCTGTGTTTTTCAATCTTGGCAACTTTAAAATGTGTGGGCTCCCAGAGTTCTCCAGCCATGATAGGTGAAATCCACATATCTTAAAAGTTGTCAAGGTTGAGATTTTCTGGGACTTACTTCAATCAAATGGTTAGAGCTGGCGTTTGTGTAACTTTTCCTGGGTAGAAACATGTTTGAATATGTTTTGCATAGACAACTATAAACTTAGAATTGCACTTTAATAAAAGTGAAAAAAAAAACAGCTGAAAAATGGTAAGCTAACCCAATTCTCCCTTTGCATATAAAAAAAGAGGTGCAACTTTGTTGTGGCTGCCATTTTGAATTTTTACTGTTAAGTCCTGAGCATGGGTACAAGGAACGGAGACGAGACATCGAACGGTGACTTCAACTCTTTATTGTAAAATAAGAACAGAGCAAATACTTGGGCAGCAGCAGCTCTTTTATAGAGCTGGCTGCTGTCAAAACAACCAATGATTTGAGTTTACTGCTTTCACAAGCGTCCAATCAGAGGGGCCCGTTAACAGCCAATCAGACTGGCCAAAAATGACCAATCACAACTTGCTATTTGTGGGCCAATAGAAGTGCAGGATTAAAAGCCTGCTGTAAAGTTAAGCTGTTTAGGGTTGTATTGTTGCGTTGGCTTCGTCCATAACACCCCTCCCCCCTAGGTTCCATCTGAGGGGTGGGGCGATGTATTCTCGTAAATAGGCAGGTCGCTTCACCTGTCTGCTTGACCTGCGCTGTTCCACCGGTTTCTGTCCTGGCTCTGGTTCCGGTGGGCTGCTAGCTGGGTTGGATGGTGAAAATTGTGGCCCTGGGCTGCTTTCCCTGCTTACGCCAGTGCTGTCTTCTGGGTTCCCTGGATCTGTTTCCATCGCAGTGCTGTCATGTGGCGAGGCCACTCCCTGGCTCGGTTCTCCTTCTGATGATGAGTATCCCCTGGTTTGTTGTGTAGACTGTTGGCTTTCGATTGTTATTACTTCTTCGGCCTCCTCAATGTTCCTTCCCCCCCAGCTAGAGGTTCTGGGGCTGAGATAGGACTAGGTGCTAATCTGGAATGGAGTTGGTCTATGTGGCGTTTCCACATCTTACCATCTGCAGTTTGTAGGCGATAGGATTGAGGTCCCGTAAGTTGCGTTAAGGTAGCGGGTACCCACAATGGGTCACCCGAGAAGTTTTTCGCAAACACGAGGTCACCTTCCTGGAATGCCCGACACTTGCTGCTGGATCCTGGGGGCTGTTCCGGTGTGTAGTTTGGGTGGAGGCGAACGAGATGCGAGCGAAGTTTCCTGCCCATCAGGAGTTCAGCTGGGGTTTTGTTCGTGGTACTGTTTGGGGTTATGTGCTGGAGGAGAAGCATCCGGTTTATTTTGTCATCAATGTCGCCGTGGTCCATTTTGTGCAAAGTGTTTTTTACAAATTGAACCATTCGCTCAGCCCTACCATTGGCCGCAGGGTGAGCTGGCAATGTTAAGGCATGGCGGATGCCCCGATTTGCCAGGTACTGTTCGAATGGCAGGGCAGTGAATTGGGGGCCATTATCAGAGACCAGGACATCCGGAAATCCGTGGGTAGCGAATAGCTTATTCAGCTTTTTAGTGACTGCCTCTGTAATGGTGTTTTTCATCTTGTGGACTTCGAGCCAGTTTGAATAGGCATCCACTGTTAGGAGGAAAGTGTGCCCTTTTGTGGGTCCCGCAAAATCGATGTGGATATAGGACCAAGGACCTTGAGGCATTTCCCACTGGGTTGGGGGAGTTTTTGGAGGAGTGGAGCGAGTCTCCTGGCATTTGCTGCACTTTGCTACCCAGGTCTCTATCTGTTTGTCTAACCCAAGCCACCATGCTTAACTCCTGGCCAATGCCTTCATCTGCATGATGCCTGGATGTCCATCGTGCAACATTTTTAATACCCTATGTTGCAATTTCTCCGGGATTATGACTCTGTCTCCCCACACTATGCAGCCTTTTTGGGAGAATAGCTCTGTTTGACAATTCCTAAATGGCTTGAACGTGTCATTGATTGTGCTGACCGGCCAACCTCGTTCCACCCAGCTGAGGACTCATGCCAAAACAGGGTCCTTTTTTGTTTCTGAGGCGATGTCTAGAGCGGTCAGTGACAGCGATTTGAGGGTTTCGATTTGCAATACGGCTAAGGTTGGAGCTGGGTCCTCTATGATGTCTGGTAGTGGGGAGCGGCTCAAAGCATCAGCATGGGGAATGGTTTTCCCCAGGCGGTGTTGCAATCGGTAATCGTAGGTGGCTAGAAATTCTGAACAACGTGTCATTCTTAGTGAAAAGATATGGGGAGTTGGTTTGTTTCCCGCCAAAAGACCAAGTAGCGGCTTGTGGTCTGTAATTATGGTAAAGGGTCTCCCATACACATATTCATGGAAATGTTTAATTGTGGATACAATAGCGAGAGCCTCTTTATCAAGTTGACTATAGTTCCTTTCAGTCTTAGACAAAGTTCTCAAAAAGAACGCAATTGGTGCCTCATTCCCATTTGGTAGGACATGGCTTAAAATGGCTCCCACTCCAAATGGTGAGGTGTCACAGGTAACTGTCAAAGGTAGAGTCTCGTTGTATTGCATTAATACAGCATTGGAGGTTAAGAGGTCTTTTACTTGTTGGAATGCCCTTTCTTCACGCTGTCCCCAGACCCAGGAAGCCTTTTTATCGAGAAGTCTATGTAGGGGCTCGGCTATGGTTGCCTTCTGGGCCAAGAAGATGTTATAAAAGTTAATGAATCCCAGGAAAGCTTGGAGCTCTGTCTTATTCCTAGGTCTCGGGGCGTTTTTGATTGCGGTTAGTTTTTTTTCGGTGGAGTGATTCCCTGTTTATCGAGAAGGTATCCCAGGAACTCCACTCTCTCCGTACAAAGTTGACACTTGTCCCTTTTTACCTTCAGACCAGCATCTTTAAATTTCTGAAGAACTTTTCTGAGTCGTTGTACTAATAACTCTTTAGTGGGGGCAGCTATTAGGACGTCGTCAAAATAAGGCACGACGCCTTTTATGCCTTGTAATAGTCTCTCCATTAAACTTTGGAAAATGCCAGGTGCCACGCTTACTCCAAATTGGAGTCTATTGCACTTGAAGGCACCTCTATGTGTAACTATTGTCTGGGCTTCTGCAGTTGTTGCGTCTACAGGTAGTTGCTGGTATGCCTGAGCTAAGTCCAATTTCGCAAATATTGTTCCGCCACTCAGGGAATGAAGAAGGTGTTGAACCACCGGTACTGGGTAAGCGTTCTGTTGAAGAGCATGATTTAGGGTGGCCCGGTAATCCCCACAAATTCTTAACGAACCATCTGGCTTCATGGGCGTTACTATTGGAGTTTCCCAGCGGGCATGGTCAATCGGTTCCAATATGCCCTGGGCTATCAGTTTATCTAGCTGCTCGTCGATCTTCGGCTTGAGGGCAAAAGGCACCCGACGAGGCTTAAGCCGAATGGGAGCTACATCGGGGCTGAGATTAAATGATATAGGGGTCCCCTTGTATTTGCCTAATGTTCCTGTGAACACATCCTGGAATTCCTGGATGAGAGCCTCTTCCCAGTCATCGCTTCTGGTTTGGTGTATGCCGGCTAGTTCAATCCCGAGTGGGGTGAACCACTGTAACCCTAACAAACTGGGTCAGTCACAATCAAGGACAGTCAGGGGAAGCGTCGCTGTGCAGTCCTTGAAGGATACTTGGATGTGGCTGCAGCCGACAACTGGAATTCTGTTTCCCTGGTAGTCTTTCAGGATGATTCTTTGCGTGCTGAGGTCCTGGCGGCAGATGGCAGGGATCAGCTGTTTGAGGGCTTTCCAGGATACCATCGATAGGGATGATCCCGAATCGACTTCCATCACGCATGGTCGATTCTCAATAGTAACCCTTACATGGATCTTTCTTGCATCGAACGATGAAGCGTGGCCGATAATAATGGTTTGGTGGACCTCTTCTCGTCTCATTGAAGAGGCAGGTGCTTGATTTCTGTAGTAGTAGTGGTTGTTCCATTGGTGGTTCAGACAGTCCTGGTTCTCAGGAAGTTTGCCTATCTCCAGATGGAGGTTGTTCTCCCTTCGGCTGGGACTGGACTCTCGCTTGCTTCTGCAGACTTTTGCGATGTGGCCTCTTTTTCCACAGGTACAGCAGAGTGCGTCAAGGAATTTGCAGTCCGATTGCGGGTGGTTTGCCCCACAACCAGCACATTGGCGCAGACGTCTCTGGTTCCTTTGCTCTCGTTCTGAGCGGAGCCGGTTGACCTCCTCTTCCTCACTGTCTGAGGATGAATCGAGGTCTTCGTGGTGGGGGTGGTAGCGTGCTTCTCAATGGCGAGTGGGCTCTCGTTACCGAGTTGGCGAAGTGGTGCGTTCGCTTGGCGCATTCGAGTGGCTGACTTCCTGGTTGCTTCTGCGACAGTAGCGTCGGCGATGACATCTGTAAGGTTGATGTCTCCTTTCACCATCAGTTTACTCTGCACGTGTGGTGCATTTAATCCCAGAACTATGCGGTCTCTTAGGGCTTCTTCGAGGTTTGCAAAACCACAAAGGCCTCCTAGGTTCTGGAGGTCGGCTACGAAATTCCCAACGCTCTCGTCCTTTCGTTGGTCCCTCTGGTAAAATTCGTTTCTTCGTATCAGTATAGGTACTGCAGGTGCGTAATGGGCCCGGAGGATTGGGGCGAGGGCATCCCAATCCATGGTCTTCACTTCCGCCAGTTTTGCCAGTGCTTTAGCCATTTTGAAAACGGCGGGGCCGCAATGAGTCAGGAACACCACTCGTTTCTTGCCAGGTGTAGCATCTTTTAAATTGTTGGTCTCCAGGAACATCTGGAAGCGATCTATATACGAGTCCCAGTCTTCGGTTGCTGGGTTGAATGGAGTGGGTGGTATGGCACCGCTGGTCATCTTGCTGTTTGTTGCGTGCGCTCTTTTGCCACGTGCTCTGTCTTGTTCGATGTGTACTTAGTCAGCTCTATCGTCTCCACATCCCACCTTCGTCGCCAGTGTTAAGTCCTGAGCATGGGCGCAAGGAACGGAGACGAGACATCGAACGGTGACTTCAACTCTTTATTGTAAAATAAGAACAGAGGAAATACTTGGGCAGTAGCAGCTCTTTTATAGAGCTGGCTGCTGTCAAAACAACCAATGATTTGAGTTTACTGCTTTCACAAGCGTCCAATCTGAGGGGCCTGTTAACAGCCAATCAGACTGGCCAGAAACGACCAATCATGACTCGCTATTTGCAGGCCAATGAGAAGTGCAGGATTACAAGCCTGCTGTAAAGTAAAACTGTTTAGGGTTGTATCGTTGCGTTGGCTTAGTCCATAACATTTACCATGACATACAAACATCCATGCCTGAAATGGAGAGCACAAAATAATGAATAAATTGTCTTAAGCCTGGTTTGTATTTCAAATTCTTTAGCTTTAATCCGTTGACTCTTCTTAGCTAGGTTACTTGCCACATTTTTGTTCTAACCCTGCTGTTGATTTTATTTATTTATTTATTTCTTCCTTTTCACTCCCACTCTCTTATAAATCCAAACTTTAGAAATCATTGTGCCTGATGTTTCTATAAAGACAAACTGACGCAGTGTCCTGAAACAAAATCCCACAGATTAGGCAAATTTCACTTAGAAACATACTCAGAGATTCATCTCCCCCACAAAAAAATAAGTAAAAGCAGTTTGCTTATGTTTGGCTCAAGCAACTGGGAACTGGCCAAATTGCACATGCAGTAACTTTTCTCATCACCCTCCAGGAAGAAGGAGAAATATTTTTTTAAAGAACTGGTTAGGCAAAAAGACTGCAGGGCTGTTTACAGCCTCCCAGTATTGCAGATGGTATACACCATCTGTGCATTGTGATTGTGAATCGCCATCTGTGATTGTGGAAAGATTCTTTATGCCCATAATATATGAGGAATGTAACAAGGCATTCGACAGTCTTATATTTTATTAAGGCAGTCGGTTGCATACAATTGCAAAACCTCAGTTCGGGAAAAAAAAAAAGAAACACAGTCCTATGGACATATTCCTGAAAATAAACACCTGTGTGATGTAGTAATTGGAAAGGTATGGTGCCAATCTCCCTCCCTTGCGCTGTAATAGTGATCACAGATGTAGATATGGGAGGTAATTTGGAACAAGTTCTGAGGTTCCCTTTAATAGTAGAGAACTCCAGCTCCTCTTATCTGATAAGGAACTCTTCCATCAGGTACCAACTAGGAAGAATGCTTATCCAATAAATATCAGACATGACAGAAGTGTGCTTTGAGTAGAGAGTGGCCCACCCTGGTAATTCATAGTGATTAGGAACATCTTTCCTGCATGACCTACAACTTATCATAGGTTGTAGGGCATCCAGCAATTGATTTGATGGTAATTCTGCAGCAAGGGTCTTCAAACTTGGCAAGTTTAAGACTTGTGGACTTCAACTCCCAAAATTCTTGAGCTAACATGACTGGAGGAGGAATTTTATGTGAACATAATTTCTGTCATTACCCACAACTGCTATTTTATTAAGATCTATTTCAGTTGATTCATAGACCAGTGTTCTCCAACTTGGCAACTTTAAGACTTTAAGCTTTTCTGGCTGACAAATTCTGGGAGTTGAAGTACACAAGTCTTAAAGTTGCCAAGGTTGGAGATCACTGTCATAGACAATTCAGATTAATATGGCACCCATTTTTTTCCTTCTTCACCAAAAATCCACATTTTTCTTGTCTTTCTCTGAGTTACTTTCACAGACGTTACAGTTGGCATCATGTGGTGAGCACGGCCCCAGTGTGCTTGAATAAATGGCACATTAAAATAGATACTGGAGGTCAGAGTTTCAAACTGCACACAGAAGAGTTTTGAAAGTTCAGGAAAACGAACCACTGATATTTTTGAGAGTAGAATTCCAATAACTGTTTGACCTTTACTTCCTTGATTCTGTAGGGGATGATGGGCTCCCTGAGATTAAGGGAGCAAAAATGGATAACAAATGACTCTGAGTATCAGTGCTCAGGAAGCAAATGACATGTTAAATTGCTGTGCAGATTGAATGCATCATTCAGAGATTTCCTGTGGTGGGAATGTGCCAGTATAGCCATGTTGTCTTTTTTGGCAATTGGAGGCTCTGGGGCCTGTTGTCTCCAGCAGTCTGTCTTTTGCTTCCTGTCATAGGAAAACCTGTTTCCTGAAAGCAGAATTCCTGATTGGTGTCTGCACTATTTTAGTTCAACAGGTTGCTTCTTGGCATTTTATAATGATTTGTAGTATGTGGAGCTAATTTTTAAGAATTCTATGACATGTGAGTTTTTTGGGGGGTGGAAATCTGAAAAACAACATAGATAATATGGACACTTTTGCATATGATTCTGGATGCACAATCTCAACAGAGTTGTTCTGCTCTTTGAATGCAGTTGTTACATATGAACAACAGGTATTAGATATAAAATTTTAAACCGGAAGAACTAGGAGGAAGCTCAGATATTATCTAGTTCAATCTGTGGTCGATGGAGGAAATTCTTTTTGATGTTTAGCAGTAATTTAAAAATGACTAATAAAAACAAAATCTACTCCCATTTAATGAGCAGACAATTACTTTATCAGGTCTTTCACATTTTCATTTTTTGCATTTTTGAATCTCTCGGAGAAAGCCATACCTTCTGGAACAATACAAATGTATTTATTGGGAGTGGGGTTAGTGACATTTCCTTATCTCGAAGAAGCTTCTTCTTGGATGAAAAGCTAAACATCTTTGTTAAGTCTGGAAGGATGGGTCCAAGAACGGAGACGAGACTCAGATAGCAACAACAGCTCTTTATTAGTGACTTCTGATCTGAGCCAAATATCCTAGCCGCAGCAGCCCTTTTTATAGAGCTGGCTGCGGCTAAGTGGCCAATGACAATGATTTGAGCTTGTCGCGATTGGCTTGCCCAATCGCGGCAGCCCGTTTACTAGCCAATCGGATCAGCCTGGAGCGACCAATCACGACCCGCTGTTAGAGGACCAATCCGAAGTGCAGGCTTTCAAGCCTGCTCGTCCGGAACATCCCTCCCCTCTAGGTTCTGTCTAAGGGGTGGGGTTATATAGTCTCGCAGGTAGGCAGGTCTTCGCACCTGTCTACCTGACTTTTGCCGTTCAAAAGGTCTGTGCCCGGTCTTGGGTTCCGATGGGCTGTTCGTTGGGATTGTCTGGAACGGTGATCCGGTTCCATAGCTGTGACTCCCTTCTGGTGACCTTGGGATGATCGAAATGCCTCCTTCGTTGCTATCGCTTGGGCTCTCTGGGCTCACTGAACCTGCTCGGCTGCTGTTATTAGGTGAGACGCTCAATTGCCATGGCTCTACATCAGCTGGTGAGTATTGTTGGCTTTGATGTGGTGATCATGGGGTTTGTTCCTCTCAGCCAGATGTTGGTTCTATTCCAGAATCCCTGGTTCCCCCTCCCCCTCTGGTTTCATGGTTGGGGTCACTAATGGGAGATGTGGGCAGCCTGGATAGTAGTTGGTCGATGTGGCGTTTCCACACTCTCCCATCTGTGGTTTCTAGGTGGTAGGAACGGGGGTCTGTAATCTGAGTTATTTTGGCATGGATCCACAATGGGTCTCCTGAAAAGTTTTTTGCGAATACGGGGTCTCCTACCTTAAAGGTGCGGTGTTTACTGCTGGAGCCCAGGGGCTTTTCCGGGGTGTATGCAGGGTGTAGGTGGTCTAGAGGTGATCTGAGTTTTCTGGCCATCAGAAGCTCAGCTGGGCTTTTGTTGGTTGTACTGTTTGGTGTGATGTGCTGGAGCAGGAACATCCAGGTGACTTTATCGTGGATGTTGCCTTGTTCCATTTTTTGTAGTGTTTTTTTTGTGAACTGAACCATTCGTTCAGCTCTACCATTGGCGGATGAGCCGGTGATGTCAGTGTGTGTCGTATGCCAGGGTCTGCTAAGTATTGTTCAAAGGCTAAGGCGGTAAATTGAGGGCCATTGTCAGATACCAGGACATCTGGTAAGCCATGCATTGCAAAAAGTCTGTTCAATTTCTTGATGACTGCATCTGTGGTTGTAGTCTTCATTTTGTTAACCTCGAGCCAGTTAGAGTATGCATCTACTATTATTAGGAAAATAATAGGTCCCACAAAATCGATATGGATTCACAACCAGGGGCCTCTAGACTGTGAGTTCTAGCCCTGACCTTTTGAAAAAGCACCTTTGGGACAATTATGACCTGGATGACTGAGAATCTAAATAGACAGACATGATGATCAGTGTAGTATTGCTTCTGAATTTCTCTTCCTGATTTAACATAGTATTTGTTTCACATTGTTTGCTAAAATGCAATTCCTTGATAGCTATATAAAATCTCTTCCTGATTTAACATAGTATTTGTTTCACATTGTTTGCTAAAATGCAATTCCTTGATAGCTACATAAAATCTCAATTTCCGTAGATTATATATATTTTGATAACTTGAGCCAGACAGTTTTCTGCCTTTCTTCTAAAATTCCAGGGATATTACAGTAACACAATCCAGGTAGGTTGTTTTTACTTTAGCAACTCCAAAGAGATAACAAGTGTACATTTTCTTTAGCAATAACCCCCATCTTACTTCCAACCAGCTGTCTAGATAAGTATATATGATGTACATTAATAATTTGTGAATGCATATGATAACCTCCTAATTTGCCTCTATTTAGATTTGGCTTCTATTGTTTGTTATCTGTTGTCTCTCTGTTAATGATATGGCCCTGACTGGCTGTATTATTTGTAAGATAATGTGCAAAGGTACAGTAGGGCAGATGTGAATGGAATCAAGCACCAGAGCAAATCAGCAGGATTAATATGTAGCTATCCATAGAACCTGCTGTTGCCTAACAAGTTCCTAATGTCAAACTAATTCATCCTTAATGTTACCAGCCTTTCAATGGTGGTAACCTGCAAGAGGTTCAGTGAACAGCTTCTCCAGTCTTGCTTGCTGCAATCGATGATGCTATCAGAGGCCTGTGGGGGAAAGGTCCAGTGTCCCATTCCACAGAAGGAGCAGCGTGACCCCAAGCACAGTAGATTTGGTTTATCACAACTTAAAGATAGTAAAATAAAATATAAACAAAGAAAATATGCTTCTGAGACGAAGGGGAGGTTTAAATTTTAGAAGCTGGCTAAAAATAAAAAAACAACAACAGTCCACATGTCATATTCTCATATCAGGATGAACCACTTAAAAACAAAGCAAATTTAAAAACTCCTTGGAATTGAAATTCAGTTCTGATGACTGTAGAAGTAGCTCATTATTGTCTTTATTGGAAATATTTATTCACTTAGAAACTCCTGCCTTGAGCAGGAGGTTGGACTAAGAGTTCTGGGGTCCTTTCCAGACCACTATCCCTTGGGCCGGGGGTTGGGTGCTCGATGACCTACACGGTCCCTTCCAACTCTGATTATCTGTAATCTGTGTTCTGTGTTTCCCAATCTAGCCTATAATGCTAAGATTCCTTCATGATTTCATCCAAGATCAGACAAAGTCCATCAGATGCTGCCACCTCTGCAAACAGGTATCTGCCTGTCAATTTTTGTTGTTTTGTGGTGGGAGTGAAAGTTCTTTAAAAATGTATTACAAGTTCTCATTCTAATGTGCTTCCATTGCAGGATATACATTTATCTAAGACTTTTTGATATTTTTATAACACACACACACACATACACACACACAGTTTTCTTACTGTAAATTGTGTCTTCTACTGCTGTGATGTAGAGGACTTTTATAAAAATAATGAATAAATAACCTGTAGGAGTTCTTGTAAATTGGAATCAGAACAGATGGGTTCCTGGCAGGGGTGGGCTTCCAAAATTTTAGCAACAGGTTCTCTGCCCGGTTGCTGGGTGGGCATGGCTATGTGGGCATGGCCTAGTTGGCCTCCTGCAGCATTGGGGGGGGGGGCTTTTTGGCCTCCTCGGCCTCTACAGGCTTTCCTCAAGCCTCCGGGAGGGAGAAAAACAGCCTCCCCGGGCACCAAAGGCTCTCTGGAAGTGGGAAATGGGCCCATTTTTGGCCTTCCTGAACTCCCGGGAGGCCCGTTTTTCACCCTCCTCCAGCCTCTGTGCGCACCCTGCACTTACCTGCATCCAAAACGGGCTGGGAAGGGTGGGATGGGCAGGGACAGCCAGAGTGGGATTTGGGGGTTCTCCGAACTGCACATCTTAGCTAGGGGCTCACCCGAATCCCTACAAATCCCAAGGAGCCCAACCCTGGTTCCTAGACTTGATCCCTTTTGGTACAATTCCAGACATGTTTTATTTTGCCACCAATAAGTTTCCACTGTCTTCTCCTGAACAGCAGCAGGCACCTTTAATTGAGCCACTGTAAAAGCTACTCTGCCTTACAATAAATGTCAGATTCAAAATATATGAAAAAAAAAGGACCAGGAATGTAATCATTATGGAAAAAAAAATGAATCCAAGTCAGATCATGACATTTAAGTCAGTCTTAAATTATTACTGAGTTTGGCTACAAATACCTGCCAGGTTCACATGAGATGCCAAGCTACTTTTTTCTTAACTATGGTTTGTTGAAGCTTGGCTTCCTTTTTCATTAAAACTATTTATTTATCTTAATACAATTTACTGAAAGAAACAGAAAGAGAATACAAAATAGAAAAATCAGAAAAAAATGACAAACTATAAAAATATAAATATCCATGTTGTTATTTTTGGAGCATGGGTGCGAATAATGGAAACGAGCCGGTAGAAACAGTGAACTTCACACTCTTTATTTACATGGTGTGACAGCTCAAACTGGATGGCTGCTATAGCCTTCCTTATATAGACAACTTATTAACTATTCAACCAATAGCAATCCGGGAGCGCTAGCTCCGTTAACCAATGAGAATGGCCTGTTAATGGCCAATCAGATTCTCCTGAACGGACCAATCTGATCTTGCCATTAACAGCCAATCAGAAGTGCAGGGCCAGAACCCTGCACTTGATTTCAAGCTCAAGACAACTTTATTTAACTTTATTATTCATTCACAACACCCCTTCCCCCTGGCTTCTGTTTACGGGGTGCGGTCATGTAGTCCTTGAGGTAGGATGGTTGTTTTATTAGTCTTTTTGATTTTTGCTGTGCGCCTGGCATTTGGCTGCACTCTTGTTGAGGTAGAGCGTTGTTTGGCGACAGGGGTGCCTCTGGTTCAGAGTTCGCGTTTTCGTGTTCACCAATATCTTCGGCAACTCCCTGAGGTGAATTCACTCCCATCCCTGGTTCCTGTTCCCGCGTTTCTGTTCCGCTATCGTTCCCTTCGAAAAGATTTTCCTCTTGTTGAAATTCGTCTTCCTCTGTATCTCCACCCCCCTCAGTTTGTTTATAAGGGAGTTTGGAATTGCGTGACTGCAGCCGTGATTGTAGTTGATCAATATGGCGCTTCCAAAGTCTATCGTCAGGGCATTGTACAAGGTATGATCTTGGGCCGGTTACACGGATTACCGTCACTTCTATCCACAGCGGATCGCCCGATAAGTTTTTAGCGAATACTAAATCGCCTACCTGGAAGGTACAGCATTGGCCACTGGATCCAAGTGGTTTTTCCGGTTCGTAAGCTGGGTGTAACCAGTCGAGGTGGGAGCGGAGCTTTCGTCCCATTAGCAGCTTGGCGGGAGTTTTGTTGGTGACGCTGTGAGGTGTGATGTGCTGTAGAAAAAGGATTCAGTTGATTTTCTCGTCGATGTTGTCGTAGTCTATTTTTTGTAGCGTTTTCTTGACGAATTGGACCATGCGTTCAGCCCTACCATTGGCCGCAGGGTGCGCAGGCGAAGTGAGCGCATGTCGTATACCGCGGTCAGCCAGGTACTGCTCAAAGGACAGTGCAGTAAATTGGGGCCCGTTGTCGGATAACAGAACGTCCGGTTGCAAACAGTCTTTCCAGTCTTTTGATGACCACTTCGGTGGTCGTGTTCCTCATACGGTGGATCTCGAGCCAATTCGAGTAGGCGTCTACAGTTAACAAGAATGTGTGGCCTTTGGTCGGCCCAGCAAAATCTAGATGGATACGGGACCATGGTCCCCGCGGTGTCTCCCATTCGGTTGGGGTTGCCTTTGGTGGAGCGTTGCTTACTTCTTGGCATCTCAGGCAAGTTTTGACCCATGATTCGATTTGTCTGTCGATGCCTGGCCACCACGCGTAGCTTTGTGCGAGGCCCTTCATGTGCACGATGCCAGGGTGGCCATCGTGCAAGGTTCTTAGTAGTGTCTGTTGGAGTCATTCTGGGATAATGACTCTATCGCCCCAGATGATACAGCCCTTTTGAGAAAACAACTCTGTTTGACGACTTTTGAATGGTGTGAAGTCGTCCGGTACTTGGTGCAATGGCCATCCGCGTTCTACCCACGTGAGGACTCGTGCTAAGATGGGGTCGCATTTTGTTTCTCTCGCTATATCACGGGCAGTTAATGGCGGCGTACGAAGTGTCTCGATCTGCAACGTTGTCATCGTTGGCGCGGGATTGTTGATGGTTTCTGGAAGCGGTGCATGGCTCAACGCGTCGACGTGGGGAATTGCTTTACCGGGGCGGTATTGTAGCTGATAATTATAGGCAGCCAAGAATTCTGACCAGCGGGTCATCCTGGGAGATAGTATATAGAGGGTTGGCTTATCCCCAGCGATTATCCGCAGCAAAGGTTTGTGGTCAGTCACTGTAGTAAAAGCCTGGCCTTACAGGTACTCATGGAATCTTTTAACAGCCAATACAATTGCCAGGGCTTCTTTATCGATCTGGCTATAATTTCGCTCGGTTTTCGAGAGTGTTTTTGAAAAGTAAGCAACAGGGGCTTCGCTACTGTTAGGCAATACATGGCTCAAAATGGCGCCCACTCCGAAAGGCGATGCATCACATGTGATATTTAATGGTAAGGTTTCATTGTACTGCTTTAGTACAGCGTCAGAAGTCAGTAGCTTTTTTACATTACGGAACGCCTGCTCTTCTCTATGACCCCATACCCAATTTGCTTTTTTGTCTAGTAGGCGATGTAAAGGTTCAGCAACAGTCACCTTGTGCGGCAAGAATACGTTATAGAAATTGATGAGGCCTAAAAACGCCTGGAGGTTGGCCTTGTTCTGGGGTCTGGGAGTGTTTTTTATTGCTCTCAATTTGCTATCGGTAGGGTGAATACCCTGACTGTCAATTAAGTACCCTAAGAATTCAACACGATCTGTACACAGCTTGCACTTATTTTTCTTCACCTTAAGGCCTGCTTCTTGGAATTTTTGTAGAACCAGTCTTAAACGATCCTGTAAAATTTTTGGAGTGGGGGCAGCAATGAGCACATCGTCAAAGTAGAGACAACACCTTTGATCCCCTGCAAGAGTCTCTCCATTAGGCTCTGAAAGATCCCCGGGGCTATACTGACTCCGAATTGGAGCCGTGTACACTTAAAGGCACCTCGGTTCATTACAATTGTCTGTGCCTGTGCTCTTTTTTCATCAACCGGCAGTTGCTGATAAGCCTGAGCTAAGTCCAGTTTAGCGAAGACTTTTCCGCCCCCCAGGGAATGGTGGAGGTGTTGCACCACTGGCACTGGAAATGGATTTTGTTGCAGGGCGTGGTTTAGGGTGGCTCGGTAGTCCCCACAAATTCTAATGGAGCCGTCCGGCTAAATTGGTGTCACAATTGGGGTTTCCGAGGGAAAGTGATCGGTTGGCTTTAACACTCCCTGGTCTATCAACTTATCAAGCTGTTCGTCGATTTTCGGCTTTAGGGTGAACGGAACTCGACGAGGCTTAAGGCGGATGGGAGCTATTTTCAGATTAAGGCTAAAGGATATCAGGGTCCACTTGTACTCGCGTAGCTTTTCCGCAAAGACGTCCTTGAATTCGTGGGCGAGGTCCTCTTTCCAGTCACTGCCGCCGATTTGGTTAATGCCTGCCACTTCAATGCCGAGTGGTGCGAACCATTGCAGGCCTAACAGGCTAGGCCGGTCCTTGTCGATCACCCTCAGGGGTAAGTATGCTGTGCGGTTC
This sequence comes from Hydrophis major, assembly GCA_033807585.1. Classification (NCBI taxonomy): domain Eukaryota; kingdom Metazoa; phylum Chordata; class Lepidosauria; order Squamata; family Elapidae; genus Hydrophis; species Hydrophis major. The sequence goes on along the minus strand of CM066328.1, from coordinate 320,695,508 downwards.
TTGAACGAAACCCGGACTCGACTGGATCCTACAACTGGTAGTCTTTTAGCACGAGCTTTTGGAATTGAAGGTCTTGGCGCCGGATAGTAGGGATGAGTTGCTTGAGGGTCTTCTAGGAGACCATTGAAAGAGACGATCCCGAGTCAACTTCCATTTGGCAAGGCTGATTTTCGATGTCCACTTTAACTCGAATTTTCTTGGCATCCAATGAAGAGGCGTGGCCGATAGTGATTGTTTGGTGAGCCTCTTCTTGCTTCGTTAGGAGATTCATGGGTCGGTTTCATGGGTGGTTTGCTGGTTCTCACCTTACAGAATGGTTTCCTGTCGATTGGCGAAAATTGGCCCCCTTCGAGGGCCTCATTTCCCGCACTCGTGGCAGAGCACGTCGCGGAATTTGCAATCAGAGCGGTAACGGTTGGCCCCGCAGCCAGCGCATGGTTGCTGGGACTTCGGGTAACGGTCCCGATCGTATCGTAGTCAATTGACCTCTTCTTCGTCGCTGTCTGATGATGAAGAGAGGTCCTCATGGTGGGCCGTCAAAAGCTGTCCTTCCGACTTAGGTGAAACTTCGCCGGCTGGTTGGTGCGTCGGAGCATGATTTCGACGTAGTTGGGCAGCCGACTTCTTGGTCGCTTCCGCTGCCATAGCCTCAGCGATGGCATCGGTAAGGCTAATGTTGCCCTTAGCCATTATTTTGCTCTGTACATTTAGAGCATTTAATCCTAGAACTACTCGGTCTCTCAAAGCCTCTTCTAGGTCGGCGAAATCGCAGAGGCCTCCCAAGTTTCGGAGGTCCGCAACGAAATCGGCAACACTTTCTCCTTTCTGCTGGTTTCTTTGGTAGAACTCGTGCCGTCTTAGGAGCGTTGGAACGGTCGGTGCATAGTGGGCCCTTAGTAGCGGTTCGAGGACGTCCCAGTCCAAGGCCTTCACTTCAGCCGGTTTTGCTAGCGCCTTGGCCATCTTGAATACGGTCGGCCCGCAATGCGTCAGGAATACCGCCCGTTTCTTCCTGGTTGTGGCATCCTTCAGATTATTCATTTCCAAGAACATTTGGAAACGGTCCATGTAGGATTCCCAGTCCTCTTGCGCTGGGTTGAACGGAGCAGGTGGTATTACACCGCCGGACATGGTTCCGCTGTTGTGCATTTCAGCCACGTACTCGGTTGTCTTCTTCGTTGTTTAGTCAATTCTGACGTCTCCACATCCCACCTTCGTTGCCAGTGTTACGTCTGGAGCATGGGTGCGAATAATGGAGACGAGCCGGTGAAAAACAGTGAACTTCAAACTCTTTATTTACATGGTGTGACAGCTCGAAAAGGGTGGAGGCTATAGCCTTCCTTATATAGGCAACTGATTTACTATTCAACCAATAGCAATACGGGTGCACTAGCTCCGTTAACCAATGAGAATGGTCTGTTAATGGCCAATCAGATTCTCCTGAACGGACCAATCTGATCTTGCCTTTAACAGCCAATCAGAAGTGCAGGGCCAGAACCCTGCGCTTGACTTCAAGCTCAAGATAACTTATTTATATAAATGTTTATTTAACATTTATTCATTCACAACACATGTTAACAGCAAAAAGACAGAAAAAGGGGGGAAATCTATCAATACAGATAATGTATTAATAAAATATCACACAAACACCTTCTGGTGAGGATTTTTGGTGAGGTTTCATAGTGAACCAAACAAACATCTCCAAGGTAGCAAAGATGGGATTGTGGTAAGATCAGAAGTCAGATGGTATATTTTCTGGCTGGCTGAGCTTCTTTGGATAAAGGAGAGATTGTAAGATCATCCACTTGCACTCTGTTTATTGTGAACAATCTACAGCAATTGAAATTTTTGCACCTGGCTGCAATGCCAAAGCAGATTGTTGGAAATAAGGCTTTGGAAAAAGGAAACATGGGCCTATCGACCTTCATTCACTTTTGCTTAGTGTATGTTAGCATGAGCAGGCCTGCTAGTCTGCAATCAGCTATGGCTCATTAAGTTTTGTGGTTTAATTGAAAAAACACTGCTCTTTTCCCTAGAACAAACTTTGCGTTTACAGATATAACCCAACATCACAAGACTTTGAAAGAAGGTTCCCTTCCCAATAATCTCTCGGATTTTATATCTGGGGGAAATTGAAGAAAGATCTTACAACTTCAAATAACCTCTGAACTGAGGAGAGGATTTAAAGCACTGGTTGAGGATCAATTGCAGTACTTTAATAACATTCTTCTGTAATGTTGATCTGGCTGGAATATTGGTGTCCATCATGAAAGGATGCTGCCACTGATTCTGTTGTATTGTCTTTCCCCTCTTTTATAAAAGGTGTATTCCTTCAATAAAAGTTCCATACTGATGAAGATTCTTCTAAATAACAATAAAAGAATTGGGGGAAAAATGGGTATGGTATATGGGAAGAAGAGAGATAAATGCTTTTCCCTGTTGCAGCTTCATCTCTTCCCCAAACAGACAGGATAGAAATCCCTATGGAGAGCAAGGAGGATGCGCTTATGGGATATTTTATAACCCTCAAAGAGAGCTATAGATCCTGATTTAACGACAACAGCCTCGTGATTCATAATAGCAATGGAAAGGAAAAGGCTGTACAGTCTCATGCAGCAGAGCCAGGAAAATAGGGGATCAAGGAGGTGACAGTTGGTAAAGAGAGAAATCTGGCTTCCTTCCCAGTGGGTGTTTGTTGGCAAGAGCAGCAGGAGGTTTTTTGCACAGTAAGCTAAACGGTCATACATTGGGTTCTATTACTATCAGATCATACAAATGGATAAACGTAATGCAGCAAATGTTCTTTCACGTGATGAGATTTGTAAAATATTTAAAAAGAACAAAGAGACATATTTATGAATAAGCAGCAGAGAGATCAGCCTCTTATGGAATTAAAATGAAATCCTTTCTTGTGTGTGCTTTTTGTAAAGGGCAAGCTATGCTTTAATAAGGTTAAATGACAACTGGAGGGTGAAATGTTGACTCAAGATTTCATATTGGAGGTATCACACGCATGACTTCAGAGGGTTCATCTAGCCAAGGCACAATTACACATTTCATTGGTCATCCTCATGGTTTCATGTTCTGCCTCTTCCCCTAAGTAACTACCCTAACCCAAGCTTCCCTAGATCCCTCTGACAAACAACAGGTGAATCCCAGTCTAAGGAGCACTAGATAATTACTTTTCCACCAGTTTCCAATTTTTATTTATTTATTTATTGATTTGATTTGTCAATCGCTTACAAGATAATAGGTATAAGTATAAACATGAGTTTATACAGGAAATACAGGAAATAGGTACAAATAAATGGGGACAATAGGACAGGGACGGTAGGCATAATGGTGCACTTATGCATACCCCTTACAAACCTCTTAGGAATGGGGTGAGGTCAATAGTAGTTAGTTTGAGGTTAAAGGAGTAGGCATTAGAGGATGTAACAACAGAGTCAGGTGGTGCATTCCAGGCATTGACCACTCTGCTGCTGAAGTCGTATTTTCTGCAATCAAGTTTGGAGCAGTTTATATTGAGTTTGTAACTGTTGTGTACTCTTGTATTGTTGTGGTTGAAGCTGAAGCTGAATTTCCTACCATCTTTTTCCTCACCTTTACAGCTCTATGGCTTTCCTAAACTTTTCTGATGCCACCACTATTGTTACCTTTCCCCATTTGAGGTGGTTTGCTTCATTACTATTGTATGTTTCCCCTTGCATTTTTGAGATCTCCCATTGTTGTTCTCACTAGGTTAGTCAGTCTTTGCACTCTCACATATACAAGACATTGGGATTTTCCCTTCTTTTTCTCCAGCTGTTGCAAATGTTCCCTTTACTGTTTTGGAAGGTTCCCAACACTCAAGAGCAGATTTCATGCAAAGGAAAAGAGGAAAGAGGAAGAAAGGCCATTTCATTGGTGAAAGAGAAAAACATATGGAAAAGACTAAAACAAGAAAAAGGAAATAAGAAAAAGACTGAAATATGAAGAATGGTTGCAGGAACTGGATACAGCTAGTCTAGCGAAAAGAAGAACCACAAAGAAGTGGGGGAGGTGTCAATCTATTTTCCAAAGCATCAAAGGGCAAGAAAAAAAACAACAGATGGAAACTAATCAAGGAGAGAAGCAACCTGGAATTAAGGAGAAACTTCTTAACAGTGAGGAGTCGGACAATTAACCAGTGGAACAGTTTGCCGTGAGAAGTTGTGGGTGCTTTATCACTGTAGGTTTTTGAGAAGATACAGGACAGCCACTTGTCTGAAATGGTATAGGGTCTCCTGCTTGGGCTGGGGGTTTGATTAGAAGACCTCCAATGTCCCTTCCAGCTGTATTCTGATTGAGTGTTATTGAGAAGCCTCCTTGATCTCCTAATTCCTAGCCTCGAAAAGGATTGTTTGTGTTGTGAATGAATAATGTTAAATAAAGTTATCTTGAGCTTGAAGTCAAGTGCAGGGTTCTGGCCCTGCACTTCTGATTGGCTGTTAATGGCAGGATCGGATTGGTCCGTTCAGGAGCATCTGATTGGCCATTAACAGGCCAGTCTCATTGGTTAACGGAGCTAGCACTCCCGGATTGCTATTGGTTGAATAGTTAAAAAGTTGCCTATATAAGGAAGGCTATAGCAGCCATCCAGTTTGAGCTGTCACACCATGTAAATAAAGAGTTTGAAGTTCACTGTTTCTATCGTCTCGTCTCCATTATTCGCACCCATGTTCCAGACTTAACTCTGGTGACGAGGGTGGGATTGGATGACATCAGAGCCAACTAAAACAACGATGAAGACAACCAAGCACATGGCTGAAACGCACAACGGCGGAACCATGTCCGGCGGCGTAGTACCACCCGCTCTGTTCAATCCAGCTCAAGAGGACTGGGAGTCCTACATGGACCGTTTCCAAATGTTTTTGGAAACGAATACCGTATATACTCGAGTATAAGCCGAGTTTTTCAGCACATTTTTTGTGCTGAAAAAAACCCCCTCGGCTTATACTCGAGTCAGATTCCCCTCTGAAAAAAAATGGTGTGGAGCTCTGAAGCTGGGCAGCCGCTTCCCTGCTTCCGTGTTTCCTTTGCAACTTTTAAGCATGGGAGGGGGAGGCTTTTCTGACCTCTAGGCTGAAAAAGCAACGCGAGCCGAGGTCGCTCCACTCAGTTTCATTTCCTCAGCTCCAGCTGCTTTCAGTCCACTCGGGAGGAGGGGGAGGAGGGGGAGAGAGAGAGAGAGAGATATCATAAGAACGGCTCTTGGTTTTTTCTTGCAAGGGAGAGAGTGACTCCTGCCTACCACTGTCATCATCATCATCTTTTGGGTTAGTGAATCAATCAAACCTTTCATGATAGTGAGATCGTTTCCCAAATTTCCCTTAAATCAGGGAAGAAATCAGAAACAAACCTTTGGGCTGAGAATAAGCTTGTTCCTATGATGCCATTTTTGTTCACTTCAGTGTGAAAAGTGTGAAAAAACACACTTCTTTTTCTTCATCTTCTTGTTCCCTATTTACTGGTCTCTTTCAAAGAGGAAATTGTGAACATCAAACTTATTCTCAACTGTCCTAGTGAAAGTTTTTATTGGCATCTATTTTTATTTTTGAAATTTACCAGTAGCTGCTGCATTTCCCACCCTCGACTTATACTCGAGTCAATAAGTTTTCCCAGTTTTTTGTGGTTAAATTAGGTGCCTCGGCTTATATTTGGGTCGACTTATACTCGAGTATATACGGTAATCTGAAGGATGCCACAACCGGGAAGAAACGGGCGGTATTCCTAATGCACTGCGGGTCGACGGTATTCAAAATGGCCAAGGCGTTAGCAAAACCAGCTGAAGTGAAGGCCATGGACTGGGACGTCCTCGAACCGCTACTAAGGGCCCACTATGCACCGACCGTTCCAACGCTCATAAGACGACACGAGTTCTATCAAAGAAATCAGTGGAAAGGAGAAAGCGTTGCCGACTTCGTTGCAGACCTCTGGAACTTGGGAGGCCTTTGCAATTTTGCCGACCTAGAGGAGGCCTTGAGAGACCGAGTAGTTCTAGGGTTAGATGCTCTAAATGTACAGAGCAAAATAATGGCTAAGGGCGACATTAGCCTTGCCGATGCCTTCGCTGAGGCTACGGCAGTGGAGGCAACCAAGAAGTCGGCTGCCCAACTACACCAAAATCGTGCTCCAGCACACCTACCAGCTGGCGAAGTTTCACCTAAGTCAGAAGGACAGCTTTCGATGATCCACCATGAGGACCTCTCTTCGTCGTCAGACAGTGACAAAGAAGAGGTCCATCGCCTGCGGTCCGATCGGGACCGTTACCCAAAATCCTAGCAACTGTGTGCTGGCTGCGGGGCCAACCATTACCGTTCCGATTGCAAATTCTGCGACGGGCTCTGCCACGAGTGCGGGAAACGTGGCCATATCGGACGGGTTTGCAGAAGTCTCCTCAGACCCAGCCAGACCTCGAAGGGTACCAATCTCTGCCAATCGACAGGAAACCGTCCTGTAAGGCGAGAACCAGCAAACCACTCCTACAGAAACCGACCCGTGAATTGCCTAACGAGATGGGAAGAGGCTCACCAAACACTCAAAGTGGACATCAAAAATCAGCCTTGCCAAATGGAAGTTGACTCGGGATCATCTCTTTCAATGGACTCCTGGAAGACCCTCAAGCAACTCATCCCCACTATCCAGCGTCAAGACCTTCAATTCCAACAACTCATGTTAAAGGACTACCAAGGGAACCGGAGTCCAGTCGTAGGATCAAGTCGAGTCCGGGTAGCATTCAAGAACCGCACAGCGTACTTACCTCTGACGGTGATCGACAAGGACCGGCCTAGCCTGTAAGGCCTACAATGGTTCTCACCACTCGGCATTGAAGTGGCAGGCATTAACCGAATCGGCAGCAGTGACTGGGAGGAGGACCTCACCCACAAATTCAGGGACGTCTTCGCAGAAAAGCTAGGCGAGTACAAGGGGACCCCGATACCCTTTAGCCTTAATCCAAAGATAACTCCCATCTGCTTTAAGCCTCTTCGAGTTCCGTTCGCACTAAAGCCGAAAATCGACGAACAGCTTGATAAGTTGATAGCCCAAGGAGTTTTAAAGCCAACCGACCACTCCCCATGGGAAACCCCAATCGTGACACCAATTAAGCCGGATGGCTCCATTAGAATTTGTGGGGACTATCGAGCCATCCTAAACCACGCCCTGCAACAAAATCCATATCCGGTGCCGGTGGTGCAACACCTCCTTCATTCCCTGGGCGGCGGAAAAGTCTTCACTAAACTAGACTTAGCTCAGGCTTATCAGCAACTGCCGGTTGACGAAAAACCGGCACAGGCACAGACTATCGTAACACACCGAGGTGCCTTTAAGTGTACGCGGCTCCAATTCGGAGTCAGTGTAGCCCCAGGGATCTTTCAGAGCCTAATGTAGAGACTATTGCAGGGGATCAAAGGTGTTGTCCCCTACTTTGATGATGTGCTCATTGCTGCCCCCACTCCAAAAATTTTACGGGATTGTTTAAGACTGGTTTTACAAAAATTCCAAGAAGCAGGCCTGAAAGTGAAGAAAAATAAGTGCAAGCTGTGTACAGATCGTGTTGAATTCTTAGGGTACTTAATTGACAGTCAGGGTATTCACCCTACCGATAGCAAATTGAGAGCAATAAAAAAACGCTCCCAGGGTTTCCGGTTTCGCGTGGCTTTGGGGCAGCAGGAATTCGCGACAGCTCGCGATTCCTGCTGTGCTAGCCGCCGAGGCACCCCCGATCCAGATGGGTCAGGGGGATATGGCTGCCCTGTAGGGACAGCTGAAGAGAGAGGGGAGTCGGACAGGGGGTTGGGGGTGTTGCAGACCCCCTCCTCCTCCGGAAAAACCCCTTTTTCCCAAGGCGGTGGAGCGGCGGTCAGCAATGGCCGCCATGAGGAAGCCAGCAACCGGGTAAGATTGCGCTGGAGGAAGTAAGAAGAGTGAAAGTGCTGTCTGAGCTGGGTCAATCAACATCTTTCAAATTTGTTGGAACTGAGCTGTTTGAATTGCTGGAGGATACATTGTATCCCTAAGAAGATCGAAAGCGGCGGAGAAGCTGTTAAAGGGAACTTTTTTTTTCTTCACTCTCCCACCCCATGGAAACAGCAGATATGTTTGGACATATTGGACATTGAAAGTGAATTGTTTTGAGAGTTGAAGCTAAGGGACAAAAGGGTTTTTGGACATTGAAAAACTTAAGAAATTGGAAAACGCTTGTTGGAGGTATGGATTTCTGATTATTTAAAATTGATATTGCAAGTGGGAAGGGAGAGGAAAAAAAATTGGAGCAGAAGCTGAAAAAGGAGGAGATTGCCTAGAAGAAAGGTATATGGTAATTGGACCTCTTTGATTAAACATTAACCACAGAAAGAGAAAGAGAAGAAGGAAGAAAAGTATTAATTTTTGGAATTTTTTTTTGAATTATTCTTTTTTTTTTTTTTTGAAAGAAAATTTTATTAATTTTCTGCAAACAGACAAGACAAACAAGACATTAAAACATACACCTCTCATATTTACATGCAGTGTGTCAGTTGGTTCATCATTTTTGTGCATTCATTTTGTAGTCCCAGTTACAATTATGTTACATAACAACTCATATTATCAATCCAAACTTATATATCCTATAATCACTAAACAAAAAAAAAAATTTTTTTTGACTATACTTTTAATCATTCATGCTTTATGAGCTAACAATACTTTAACCAAATTATTCAACTAATCATATAATCATACCAGATCAATCCTAAAAAAAAAAAACCTTTATAAATATAATATCGATTAACAAAATAATAGCAAAATAACAAGATAAAGATATTTCTTACTATCTAAAATATTCTATTATCGTATTTTATCATCTAGCCATTTATCAAAAAGATCCCAAATTTCATAGAATTGTTTATCCTCTTGCTCTCTGATTTCAAATGTCAATCTACTCATCTCAGCACATTCCAATATTTTCTTAATAATTTCTTCCTGTAATGGTATTTTCTCATTCTTCCAGTTTTTAGCAAATACAATCCTGGCCGCTGTTAATACATTTACAATCAGATATTTCAAATCTTTACTATATATATCAGGTAAAATTCCCAATAAGAAGATCTCTGGTTTCAAGTCTATATGTTTCTTTGTCATTTTTTCCAACCACATGCGAATTATAGTCCAATATTTTCTAGCGTCCTCACAAGTCCACCACATATGGTAATACGAGCCGGGTATCTGATGACATTTCCAGCATTTTTCAGATTTGTTCTTAAACATTCTTGCTATTCTTGTCGGAGGAAAGTGCCACCTGTAAAACATCTTATACAAGTTTTCTTTATATGCTGTTGACATTGTCATTTTATAATTTTGAGACCACAATTTCTGCCATTTCTCTAGATCAATCCCATATCCAAAATTCTTCCCCCGAACAATCATAGTTTCTTTGACTTGTTCTTCCTCTAATTTCATTCCCAGTAAATAACCATATAATTTTTTAATCACTTTCTCATCAGTACCCATCAAGATCTTATCTAAATCAGTCTGATTATCATAAAATCCCTCCGTTTTAGAATCTTCATCATACCTTGAATGTATTTGTGCATATGAAAACCAATTCATCCTTATACCTTGTTCCTCTAAATTTTGGATCGATTTAAGTTCACCCTTTTCATCCAAAAGTTCCCCATATCTAACTGTTTGTTCCTTCTTGTAGATTATAGGATAGGAAAATGCTTCAATGGTCGATAACCAAACTGGAATTTTCAAATAACATTGTCTTTTTGTCTTCTCCCAATTTAACCACAAAGACTCCCGTACATAATGTCTTCTAAAATAACCCTGTGTTTTAGTTCCCTTATACCATAAAAAAGCATGCCAACCCAACAGCAAATCATGCCCTTCTAATGTCAACAACCTATGTTTCCTTAATGTTATCCATTCTTTGACCCACATCAAACTTGCAGCTTGATAATACAATTCCCAATTAGGCAAGCCAAAACCTCCTCTAATTCTAGCATCTTGCAAAAGCTTTAGCTTTATTCTTGCTTTTTTACCTTGCATTATAAACTTCAACATGATTTTATTTAAATCTTCAAAATAGTCTTTTCCAAGCCTAATTGGTATTGTTTGAAACAGAAATAAAATTCTAGGTAAAATATTCATCTTAATTGTTGAAATTCTCCCTATTAATGACAATTGCAAGTTTTCCCACTTCTTCAAATCTGTAGTTATCTGTTGTTTAAGTTTAATATAATTATTCTCCTTTAATGTGCTACATCTTGTTGTCAAATATATCCCCAGATACTTAACCTTATTTGTAACTTGAATTTTCAAAAGATCTGCCAATTCTTCTCTCTGTCTCAATAGCATATTCTTTGTCAAAATCTTTGTTTTATCTTTATTTATTTTCAAACCAGCCACCTCTCCATAAGTCTCTATCTTTTCCAATAACTTTGGAGCTGTTTCTAGCGGGTCTTCCAAAATAAAAGCTAAATCATCAGCAAAAGCTTGTAGCTTGAATTCTTCCTTCTTAATTTTCATTCCTTTTATGCTTTTATCATCCCTAATATTTCTATTCAACACTTCCAAGGTCAACACAAATAACAAAGGAGATAGGGGGCATCCTTGTCTTGTACCTTTCCTTATATTAATAAAATCTGTAAGTTCCCCCTCCATCATTACCCTTGCTGTCTGTTATATATGGCTTCTATTGCTTGAATAAATTTTTTAGCAAAACCCATCTGCTCCAATAATAATAACATAAATCTCCAGTTCACGTTGTCAAATGCTTTTTGAGCATCTAGGAATATCAAAGCCATTTGCTTTTCAGGATGAGCCTCATAGAATTATTCTTGATTAAAAATATTTGTGGTTGTTTTGGGAAAAGTTTCTTTTTTCATAATGACATCGCTTGTGGATGAACTAAAGACTGAATATCAAAAATATAAAAAAGAAGATACTTTGGGCACTTTGTTTCAATTCTTAGAAATGGCGTTATGTACTTATGAAAAGTTGACTACGCAGCAGAAGGACTGGGACAAAGAAGAAGAGGAAGAAGAAGCCATCTTTGATGAACAATGGGTTCTTACCGGGGAGGAGGAGAAAAAGGATAAGAAAAAGGGGATTTTAAGAATTATAAAAACAACCAAAGAAGAGAAAAATGAGCAGAAAGGTGGAGGCAAGGTTAGAAAGGAAAGGAAAGGGAGTAAGAAAAGGGAGGAGGAAAGACAAAGGGGTAAAAAGGGCAAGGAGAAGAATAAGCAAGAGAGAAAGGGGGGGAGGAGAAGCCTCAATGGGGGGAAGCAAGATCTAAAGAAAAAAAGTTTATTCAGAGACAATGGGTGAATTTAATTTAGGATAAAAGATGGATTCTGGGGGGTACATAAGATTGTGTTTTTTATATGTGTATTTAGAGTATAAAATTCATTGTGTAATTTTAGAATCTTTTAAACAGAATCCCAAGAAAAATTGTTTTATGAAGTACTTTTAAGTTAGGGTAATGAGTTATAGACGTTACTCCAATTGGTGTATAGGAGAAGTATAATAAAACAAAAAAGATGAATGGATAGTTGGAAATAGAACAGACAAAGAATATTATTGAAAATGGTAATAAGATATGAAAGGATATATAAAGGTTTTGTTATTTATTTATTTATTTTTTGGATGTTGTATATTGAAAAAAGGCAAAAAAAATTTTAATTAATAAGAAATAATTTGGATGAAAAGGAGAAGTTGGGATAAGATATGAAGTTAAATAGACAAAGTATTGATACTATAATTTGGGATTGTTATGTTCTATTGGTTTTCTTCTTTTATTATTTTTTCTTAGAAAAGAACTTATAAGCTGTTATGCCTTGTGCATTGTTTATATAAAATTGATAAAAATGGTTTATATATATAATATAAAAAAGAAAATGATAATAAGATATGGAAGGATATATAAAGTGTATATGATGTTTGAATTTGTGTCTGTGTGAAGAGTTTCAACCCGGGATCAGACAACCTTCAGAAAAGATCTTTTAGTTTTGTTTATGTTTTATTGTGTTCTCTGTAAAATTAATAAAATTTGTTTTAAAAAAAAAAAAAACTCTCCCAGACTCCGGAACAAGGCCGACCTCCAGGCATTCTTTGGCCTCATCAATTTCTATAATGTATTCTTGCCGCACAAGGCGACTGTCGCTGAACCTTTACATCGCCTACTAGATAAAAAAGCAATTTGGGTATGGGGTCATAGAGAAGATCAGGCGTTCCGTAATGTAAAAAAACTACTGACTTCTGACGCTGTACTAAAGCAGTACAATGAGACTTTACTGCTGAATATCGCATGTGATGCATCGCCTTTTGGAGTGGGTGCCATTTTGAGCCATGTATTGCCTAACAGTAGCGAAGCCCCTGTTGCTTACTTTTCAAAAACGCTCTCGAAAACCGAGCGAAATTATAGCCAGATCGATAAAGAAGCCCTGGCAATTGTATTGGCTGTTAAAAGATTCCATGAGTACGTGTACGGCCAGGCTTTTACAATAGTAACTGATCACAAACCGTTGCTGGGGATAATCGCTGGGGATAAGCCAACTCCCTACATACTTTCTCCCAGGATGACCCGCTGGTCAGAATTCTTGGCTGCCTACAATTATCAGCTATAATACCACCCCGATAAAGCCATTCCCCACGCCGACGCGTTGAGCCATGCACCGCTCCCTGAAACCATCAACGATCCTGCACCAACGATGACAACGTTGCAGATCGAGACACTCCATATGCCACCATTAACTGCCCGTGATATCGCGAGAGAAACAAAACGCGACCCCATCTTAGCATGAGTCCTCACATGGGTGGAAAGCGGATGGCCATTGGACGTAGTACCAGATGACTTTGCACCATTCAAAAGTCGTCAAACAGAGTTGTTCTCACAAAGGGGCTGTATCATTTGGGGTGATAGAGTCGTTATCCCAGAACGACTCCAACAGGCACTGCTAAGAACCTTGCACGATGGCCACCCTGGCATCGTGCACATGAAGGGCCTCGCACGTAGCTATGCGTGGTGGCCAGGCATAGACAGACAAATCGAATCATGGGTTAAAACTTGCCAGTGATGCCAGGAAGTAAGCAACGCTCCACCAAAGGCAACCCCAACCGAATGGGAGACACCGCGGGGACCCTGGTCCCGCATCCATCTGCATTTTGCTGGGCCGACCAAAGGCCACACATTCTTGTTAACTGTCGATGCCTACTCGAATTGGCTCAAGATTCACCGAATGAGGAACATGACCACCGAAGTGGTCATCAAAAGACTGGAAAGACTGTTTGCAACCCACGGATTACCAGATGTTCTGGTATCCGACAACGGGCCCCAATTTACCGCGCTGTCTTTTGAACAGTACCTGGCTGACCGCGGATCCGACATGCGCTCACTTCACCTGTGCACCCTGCGGCCAATGGTAGGGCTGAGCGCATGGTCCAATTCGTCAAGAGAATGCTAAAAAAAATAGACTATGACAACATCGACATGAAAATCAACCGAATCCTTTTCCTACAGCACATCACACCTCACAGCAAAACTCCCGCCGAGCTGCTAATGGGACGAAAGCTCCGCTCCCACCTCGACCGGTTACACCCAGCCTACAAACCGGAAAAACCACTCGGATCCAGTGGCCGATGCCGTACCTTCCAGGTAGGCGATTTAGTATTCGCTAAAAACTTATCGGGCGATCCGCTGTGGGTAGAAGCGACCGTAATCCGCGTAACCAGCCCAAGATCATACCTTGTACAGTGCCCTGATGATAGACTTTGGAAGCGCCACATAGATCAACTACGATCATGGCTGCAGTCACGCAATTCCAAACTCCCTTATGACCAAACTGAGGGGGCGGGGGAAGATACAGAGGAAGATGAATTTCCACTAGAGGAAAATCTTTTTGAAGGGACTGATCACGGAACTGAAATGCAGGAACAGGAACCAGGGATGGGAGTGAGTTCACCTCAGGGAGTTGCCGAAGATATTGGTGATGACGGAAATGCGAACTCTGAACCAGAGGCACCGCTGTCGTTAAACAACGATCTACCTCAGCAAAAGTGCAGCCAATTGCCAGGCACTTTGCGAAAATCAAAAAGACTGATAAAACAACTGTCCTACCTCAAGGATTATGTGACCACGCCCCGTAAGCAGAAGCTGGGGGAAAGGGGTGTTGTGAATGAATAATAAAGTTAAATAAAGTTTATCTTGAGCTTGAAGTCAAGTGCAGGGTTCTGGCCCTGCACTTCTGATTGGCTGTTAATGGCAGGATCGGATTGGTCCGTTCAGGAGCATCTGATTGGCCATTAACAGGCCATTCTCATTGGTTAACGGAGCTAGCGCTCCCGGATTGCTATTGGTTGAATAGTTAATAAGTTGCCTATATAAGGAAGGCTATAGCAGCCATCCAGTTTGAGCTGTCACACCATGTAAATAAAGAGTTTGAAGTTCACTGTTTCTACCGGCTCATCTCCATTATTCGCACCCATGCTCCAGACTTAACAGTTTGCCTATCAGATGTGCATCTTCTTAGAATTCTGATGGTGGGAGGTATACTTGTTTTGTCTTTCAAAACTCCAATGAAAGAGGTTCGTGGCTCCCTTCCCTAAAAACTTGTACTATTTTTTTAAAGCTAAATGTCCTTCCTGTCATGTAAAGCCACTGCCATGGCTGAATTCACTCTGGTGGCAAAAGGCTGTCTTCTGTGCATCAGTAAGCATCAGTCATCCATTTCAAGGTCAATGGACTCTTTTTACATTAGCATTTTTTTCCCTTCAACCCTCCTGGTAATAGAGGTCAGTTTTAACTCCATTCAGAAACCTTGCCAAGAGGGCCTGAGTGTTATTTCAACTGATCACTTTTAGACTTGCTGTGTCTAGTCAAGACTGAATCAAACTGGAGAGTTTAGGCAGTTGGTGCAGGAAGATTTTACAGATATTTAAGCATTCCATTTTTAGGTGCCAGTCCTGTAGTGGGGAAAGCATGACACAACTGAGATAAAATGTTTTCAGGTTATCCTGCAGGGCAAATGATGGGCAAATAGGACTCAAAATGTGAGTGGATTTGCATGGAATTTAGGGCAGATAAAACCTCATTGAAGGCCAAGAAAACAAATGAGCCAGGGTGATGGGTCACATTGGGCTCTTGTTGTGGCCCTGATTCCCGAGCCTATGCTGTCAGAGGAAGAGGACCTGGAAGATGAGGAGGAGGAACTGCGAATGCCTTCCTCCCCAGGACCTTCCTCTCTGGCAATGCCTTCCTCCCCAGGACTTTCCTCCCTGATAATGCCTCAGGTTCCATCAGACAACCGAGAGGAGCAGCCTGAGATTAATCAGGAGGAAGGCATATCGGAGCAGCCCCCGACAGGGAGTAAAGAGGAAGAGTGTTGGCTCGATCCTAAGCAGCATTGTAGGGAGAAACGTGAGCAGCAATGTAGGAGGCGTGGGAGGGTCAGAGAGTGAGTTGAATCATTGAGCCACACCCCACAGGGGATAAAAGTGGGTGTGTTTTCTCCTGAAACTTTGTATGGGACAAAGTTTAACCTTCAGATTTTCTTCATGAATGATTATTTTTGTGGACTGCCTTGTGATTTTCTGTGAGTAAAACTTTATCAGTTCGGACTTGGCAGACAGGATATGTGGGAATGCCAAGAATATTATCAGTTCCAAAGAATTAACTCTGTGAAGTCCGAGCCAGCTTGCCTGCCTGTGTTGGTGTGAGTTTGTACTCTTTCATATTTTGGGAAAAAGGAAAAGCGAGACAGAACAGGCCCATATGATAAAACTTTTCAACTCTGCCTTAAAATAGGCTTGCTTCCTTGTGAAGCAAGAAGCCTGAATGTTAATGTTTTGGTAGAACAAATGTGAGTTTAGCAGTTATTGCCCAAAGAGTGTAAAACCGCAAGTTCCTGAATAGTATTAGTACTAGTATTAGTTTGTATAAGACATATTACAGAAAAGTCAATTGCTCATGTGGAGATTTAGCAATCAGAGATAGGGCATCAACTCCGCAGACTTAACTTTTCTAACAAGATGTAGCAAAAATATTGTTGTGGAGAAGAGACTAAAGAAAATGTGAACTGTCCCAGATGAATAGAGATTATTAGCATATCTAGGTGTGATGACCCAGAGTATATCAGAAATATAACAAAACCCAAAACATAACTAAAAGTCCTTTAATGCCATCAACTTGGCTTCACTGTTTAATTGTTCACAGTGAAGGAATAAAGTATTTTCAAAATAACATTTCAAAGGAAAGAAACACAGTTCAAATTCAAAGAGACGATAACGAAGCAAAAACCAAAAACAAACCGCACTAAATAAAATTCCACAACAGACCAGGATAGATAATTGCCAACTTCAGGAAGATAACCAGGTACAGTCCATTGGAAGAACGCCAACCAAGATAAACCTTCTTTAGGAATAAAACACTAATTTGTCTCCAGCGTTTGTTAGCACGCAGGTCCAAACTCTTATGCAAATCTCACACCTGCAACCCATGAAGAGGATCATGGCCCTCTCCTCCCAAGTAGACCATGTTTTACCCTGATCCTCTCCTCCCTGCATGCCCTAGGATGGATAAGGGATGGGCCTGGGTCCTGCTCAGCTTCCCCAGCCTCCTCCACCACCTCTGGAGCCACACTTCCACTCCCTGTTGGCTGTTCCTCCTCTTCCTCAGAGTCAGTCTCCACCAGGGGCATGACACTAGGCAAGTTTTGTCTAGTGCAGTGGTTCTCAACTTGTGATCTGCAGATCCTGGGGGTGTGTGATGTCATCACAGTGGGTCCATGAAGAATTGAAGAAATGTTATGGTTTAAATCAGGGATCTCCAAACTTGGCAACTTTGAGATCAGCATGGCTGGCTGAGGAATTCTGGGAGTTGAAGTTCACAAGTCTTAAAGTTGTTTAAATTTGGTTTAAATCTTGGTTTAGATCTTGAATTAAGTCTTGGTGATTCATGGCCATGGTCCCTGATCACAAAATGTACTTAAAGGGATCCATGGTGAAGAAATGATTGAGAACCACTGGTCTAGTGATTAAGATGCTGGCCTACAAACCTGGAAACCGTGAGTTTCTAGTCCTGACTTAGGTATGAAAGCTGGCTGAGTGATCTTGGGCCAATCATTCTCTCTCAGCCCAACTCATCTCATATGATTGTTGGGGAAAATAGGAGGAGAAAAGAAGTATAATAATAATAAGGATGGGATATCAAATAAATAATCATGAGCATATACTCTTCCACCCAATTGCACACTGACCTTCAGTTGTATCTTTTACTTTTTCTATGTTTAACAGTCTGAGAGGGAAGTAATAATTGACAAACTGGACTCAGACCCATTACTTGTATTATTTTAAAATATCAATATTATGTCCATGGTTATGACTGCTGAATATAGAGTATATCACTTAAGTAAACCAGATGTGCTAAATTTGTGGAATGTACTTTTCTGATAAGGAATGTACTTGGCTGGATAAGAGCTAAGCACTTGAATGCCAGACCGCTATTCTAGTTATTTTCTTAACTTAATTTTCTTAAGAATTAAGAGCCCTTTCTTTTTTTAAAAAAAGTCATGCCCAATTAATTAACTTTATGTACATTTTTCTTAATTTATGTAGAAATTGCAGTATAAGCCATGCCACAGGGAGACACTACAGAAAATTACAGGAAATGAAAAATGCTTCTTAGTTCTGTACTATGTTATCATAATGAAAATTCATGGGGAAATATCTTTTTGAAAAACCCTTTCCTGCAATTTCTACATAATGTTATACTTAAACAAAAAAAAAAAAGATTATACCTCTTTGAGAGGTGCCGCAATGCCTAGGATTATATAGCACTTTGTAAGAAGCAGGGTGTGACTTGGTTAGACTTGAATTTCTCATTCTTGAATCTTGTCTTGCATTTGCATGTTTTACTTCCTTCTCTGAATCCCAGTAAGGTCATTTACATTTTGCCACCACACCTGCCTGTTCTGATTTTGCTGTTGTTTCTTATTAAAATCCTAATTTCATCACTGGAATCCTTACCCAAACATGGGTGGAATAATGAATGTTCAGATAATTTCCAGAGTCCACCCACCTCCAAGTCA
The DNA here is from genome assembly GCA_033807585.1 of Hydrophis major. NCBI lineage: Eukaryota > Metazoa > Chordata > Lepidosauria > Squamata > Elapidae > Hydrophis > Hydrophis major. The sequence continues at coordinate 320,677,422 of CM066328.1, read as the reverse complement.
CATTTTACTATGTTTTAGATGAGAAATAGAGAGGATCTTACTCAGCAAAACAGTTCACCTTGAATAACCAGATAAATTTTGTAAAAAGTTTTGATAGGAACATTGTTTTCTGCCAGCTCTCGCAAACACAAGCCATTGTTTGCAGTTTGGGTAAAACAATAGCCATCTAATGGTTTGCTCAAACCAGGAAGTCGTGAAAGGAATCAGAACAAAGAAAGGAGTTAAGAAGGGAGGCAAAACTTTATGGAGCACTTAGGGTTCTGGGCAAATTTCCAGAAGCCAGAGACAATGAGCTTGTCAAGGCTACTGTTGACCTCTTGGGTAAAACTGAAAAGGCTAATGACACAATTGCTCATAAGTGTATTCTTCTGGCAGTGTGGAACCTAGGCTTGTCCTTGGTTTTCTGTGGATGCAATGAAAAAGTCAGGGAACAACTAGAGTGCAAGTAATGTAAGATGTGCCAAGAGGCCAATTGGGCCTAACTCAGTGCATATAATTGCACGCACTGTGTGGCAGTGAACCTTGTAAAATAGCTTGTGGCTTCCATTGCATCCTCAAACAGCCATCCAGCAAAGCTCTTTAGAATGGTAAAGGGCTTATTACCATCTGCTTCAGAGCTCCCAATGCTGCCCAAGTGAAAAAGAAGATAGTTATGGAATGATTCTTTACTTGCCATTCTGAATAAACCAACACGATGATCCCTGTTCATTTCAGCTTACCTGAGCTAGCCAAAGGGAGGGAGGGAATCGATCAAATAAACACAGAGAATGATGCCACCAAACTTGAAGGAAGCAGAGTTCTACTTAGTCCCTGGATCCAAAGGATTTTGTCAAATACCATCCCTTATTTTGGTTTGGAAGGTACTGGAGAGGTTGTACTTGTATAACTGCAGAGCTTGGATGACATCAGTTACTTTGAGCACTTTCAATTGGGGCAGAATGAGACATGGTCATCCACCAGTTGGAAAACACAGACATTGTTGATCCTGCTTGATCTCTCAGCAGTTTCTGTTACTGTTGACTAAGGGTATTTTTGGACTGTCTCTGGAAGCTGAGAGATAGGGACACTGTATTGTGGTTCCACAGGCATGGCTGGCTGCCAAAACCTTCATTTTGTCCCCAGTGCTATCAAGCTTTTATATGAAACCATGAAGTTGCTTGCTCATCAGGGATTTGGGAGTGGATGTCACTTCTTCATAACATTTGAATTAGGAAAGACCATGCTGGGGTACATGAGCACAAATAAATTAAGATTAAATCCTGGGGGGGGGGGGAGAGTTTGGAGTATTGAGGAATTACCAGTTCCAAATGGTGTTATATGGCCTCAGAAAAACAGATAGATCAGGGATGTCAAACTCAAGGCTTGGGGCCCAGATCCAGATCATGGAGTGCTTAGATCTAAGCTGCAGATGACACCTCTGATCTATATGTTTTCCTGAGGCCATATAACACCATTTGGAGCTGGTAATTCCCCAATACTTCAAACTGTCCCCTGGAAACAGCGATGGACCATCTGCGGGGCCTCTACCAGCAAAAATGGAGCACAGGAGGGCTGCACGGAGTTCCGTATTCAATGGCAGAGGTTGCAGGAGGCTGTTGCAGCTGAAAATGGGACCCGGGGGATGCACCCGGCCCACCTGAGCTCTGTTGTTGTGGACAGAGGGCTGCAGAAAGCTGTTGTGGCTGAAAACAGAGATCGGGAGACTGTTTTCGCTGGCAGAGTACTTGGGTCACCACAGGTGGCCCGACATAAGTAACAACAAGCTGGCCACGCCCACCCTGGCCACACTCACCCTGGCCCCCGAGGTCAAATACAACCCTGATGCGGCCCTCAGTGAAATTGAGTTTGACACCCTTGAGGTAAATGATTTGCAGGAACTTTTAAAATCATCATTACAAGTGGAGATTGAAGTGATCTCCATAGCTGGAAATATGTATTACCACTTTCATGTGGAATATCAACTATGCCCTTTGCCGAAAAGGAACAGCTTGCCTATAGCAGTTCACAGGTTGGTAACCTTACATTTAGATTACTAGAATGTATTCCTTGAAGTCATTCTGGAAACTTTAAATAATACAGAACATTTCATCCAGGGTACTGATTAAAATTCAAAATTTGGGATGATCAGAAGACTCTAAATAACATGGTATCAGGATAGTAGCCAGTGTATCTTCACAGTTATTAGACCTGGCTAGTCAGTGAGGTCTTTGTGGGAAAATCCTTTTTTGGTCCTGAGGACTATTGAATGCCATATCATAGTTGCAAACAGGATAATTTCTTAATAACATTGTTAATACTCTGCAACAGACTTCAAGAGGCATCTGTTGAATGGCTGGTTATTTACCCAGGCCTTTCCCCCACTTTTTAAATGAATGAGTTTTCCTGAATATTATTTCATATAGTTGTCTTATACTGTCCAAGGATTGTTTTATTATATATTTTATTGCTGTTTTTAACTGCAAATCACTTTGAGATACTTTAGCAAATGAAACCGTATATAAATACATTAAATAAGGAAGAACAATAAGTTACATTGTGATATATGGGCCTGATAACTTGAAAGTTTCACAACTACTAGACATTCAAAAACAGTATTCTGCCTGATCACAGCACATTATTATGGTATTTGAATCAGCCAAGCTGACTTAAATTTTATGAAGCATGTAGTCTGAGAAAAAAGCCTTATCAAATCATGCATAGCTTATTTTTAACAGCTTAGATATATGTAACTGAAAGCTTACATGATGTCACTGAAAGTCACATGATTTATACAAAAGCGCAGTATATGTTATGGCACAAGATGTACTTGCTCTTGCCATTTAGTTATCCTGGATTTTACTATAATTTATAATCACATTTTGGGAAAAAAAGTATTACAGATTCCCAGCAGGAAACCTTTTGGCAACAAAATGCAAAAACATCTAAGTTGGTATTATGCTTATTGTAAGTTGATTTGTTGCTAAGTGCTGTGGCTAATATCATACCATACCAACATACATGGACCTGGTAAACTATAAGAGCTTTAAATGGGTGGCTTTTGAAAAAGAATTCTGTTCCAGTTTTTCCTAATTGTTTAATTTAAGAGTATGGTGAAACATTTGTAGACGTAGAATCCTACAATTGCTCTGAAGCTACCAGATTTTCATAATGGAAACTGATGCCATTCATCCCTCTGGTGAAATAGAGAGGGACAAGGTCTCTCAGGGATAATACAATTGATATAAGAAGACTACTATATTTAGCACTGAGGACAAGAAGAACAAGAAAAGGAAAATAAGCTATGGTAAAGCTGCTTCAAGGACAGCTAAAATTAACACATGAGAACACTACCGTATCAAATCTTATATGTATTAACTCAAGATTATTTCCTGGTACATGGCTTTGGCTCTACAGTCCATTTTCCCCCCATAATTGCCATTTGATTTGTGTGTGGAGCTTTCTAAAGTCAATTTTGCATTTTGAATGTCAAATTTGTACCTTAGATTTTCAACACAAATAATTTAGGCTTTTTCATTATCTTTTTTTTTAGTGAGAGGAATTGACCTCATATGTAAATGATGTTTTATAGTCTTTTTTTCCTGTGAGAAGAAACAAAATCTGAACTTTGCTATGGGAAAATAATGGATGTAATCTGAGATTCATTTTACTTCTTTTATTCATAAATAAATTATTAATTTATTTCTTTATTAAAGAGTGTCTGGTGAGGGCAGAGTGTGCACTATTGGACTGGAGCTATATATAGTAGCAAACACGCAAGGATTGTTTAGAATGAATGGAAGGAGTTTCTCCAAAGGTAAATGCTTGAAAAACACTGCAAAATACTGCTATATTATCTGCTGTCAATGCTGTTACATATTAACTACAGGTAGTCCTTGACTTACAACTACAATTGAGCCAAAAATTTATGTTGCTAAGTGAGATAATTGTTAAGTGAATTTTGCCCTATTTTACAACCTTTCTTGCCACAGTTGTTAAGTGAATCACTGCACTTGTTAAGTTAGTAATACTGTTGTTAAGTAGCTTTTCCATTGACTTTGCTTGTCATGAGGTGATCACATGACCCCAGGGTACTGCATCATAAATACGTCTGAATTTTGATCACATGACTATGGGATGCTGCAAGTGTGAAAAATGGTTATAAGTCATTTTTGTCAGTGCTGTCATAACTTCAGATACTAAGTGAACTGTTGTAAGTCAAGGACTACTGTATTTTACATATTTTACATATAAATTGACAGAAAAATATAAATGAAATATATGAATATATTATATCTTTTAAATATAGTATGAAGAAATATGTAAATCTTTGGGCACCATTGTATGTCAACCATATTGCAAAATATCAGCTGCAAGACATTGAACTAGACAGTGAACTAGAGCATCATTGAGTTTCAGAGAAAAAAGAGACAATTATTCAAAGAACATCCTCAAATACTCATGAAATATCTTGAGCTTGCTGTATTTGACAACATTCATAAAGTGAAACGTTGAGGAGGATTACACTTACATCTAGTTTCCAGCTTAATAAGAATTAGAAACCCTTGATTGGACTAACACTGAAACATTAAACCCTGAAGAGTTGTATTGCTATGACTCTGTGTAAAACTCAACTGTTTGGTTGATTTTATATTTTACTCAATTAAAGTGGCATAGAGAAAAATCATAGATAATAACCCGAAATGAAAGAGGAGATAGAAAGAAAATAGAGGAAGATAACTATTTTCAGAAAAAAGCATGAGTGGAAAGCAATTTAATTAATTGTTCCAGTTCAGAAATTATTGCATAATTGGCCAGAAGAAAACATGAAAAAAGAGCCCAAGAACTGTGCTTTGAATGCAATAATGGTGTAATGGCATAAATGAATGACTTGCTGGCCTTTAGACCATCTTTCATATTAGGTTACCATATGACATAATTTCTGCTGCCACTGAATGAGAGGAGAAGCAATGAGAGGAGGATGAAGGATTTTGAAAGGGATTCATTCATTAAACATTTTTGGAAAAAATATTCATGTATGTTTTAAAAAACTGAGGAGCACATCAGTAAAATACAGACTAACATGAAGTTTTATTTAGATATATCAGAACCAAGAAGTCACCCTGGAGGCAACTGGAATGCTGGATGATAAAGAATTTGAAAAGTAAAATATAATGATAAAGACATCTCCGAGAAGTAGAAGAAATTATTTGCATTTGACTTCTCAGCAGAAAACACAACAGGCTGCCCAGGACTGAATGCATTTTTTCAGAGAAAATCTGAAGAATCAATGCATTAAGAGGCAATTAAATATTAGTCATCAAGGACAAACTGACAGCAATAGGTTGACATGGTACAATTAGTCTAGAGCATATTCACCCAAAAGTTCTGGAAAAACCCCTCTTCAAATATTCAATTCATGATTGTCTAAGAAAAGTATCTAATACTGGATTCTCTACAAGAGCAATGGAAAGTGATCAGAGTAATACCAATTTTTAAATGTTACAAGAAATTATTGACTAATATCAATTTTATGTGAATTTAAGAAATTGAACGTTGCAAGAATCACAAATCTAAAAGAAGGCATTTTATCGCAAGCCCTGTAATTAAATAGGGCTACCAGATTTGGTCTGCAAGAATTCTGATGGCCACTAGATGGCAACAAAGGGATACAGAAACTTTCAACTTTTTGCTGCCATCTAAAGGCCATCTAGATTTTGCATGCAAGTTCTCATAACTCTATAGTTAAATTATGGAATTCCTTTCTAGAAGTTGTAATAATAGTCATTCATGTTTCTGACTTTACAGAGAGTATAACACATTCATTGTAAGGTGATTTTTAATGTGATTTACACAAAATAGCTGTTCTATATAGCATCAGTTGGGAAACAACAACAGGCAAGCCATTGACCTCTCCTGTTCTTACATGTTTCCCATTGTCATCTGGGGCCGCTGTAGAAACAGAACATTGGGCTAAACAAGGCCTTGGAGTTGATTCAACAGGACTTTTGTTGTGAGCCTATTCAATTAATAGCATCTGACAAAACTGCCATTCACATTTGGTCAGCTGCATTAGATAAGGCAGGTCACGAGAGTGTAGGCTTGAATGATTGAATCATGTATTGCGAGGAGATTATCACTTCCTAATATAAAGTCATACACCCTTTAGGCATGCAAAATAGGCCAAAAAGAACACGACATGCTCACATGGTGGAAATGGAAAAATTGTGTTTCTATAAAAGTTTTACAAGCTATATGGTTGTAATCTTATGGTTCTTGGGCTCCATTGCTGGTGAGCAGAAGCTTGCTGAGATTTAAATATGTTACATGGCCCCATCTCCAAAAAGGAAAACAAATTTGTCTCTGATTCCTTGTTATAAACAATAGCTTAAAGTAAATTGGGTTTTCTGATCATGTCTTGATCATTCCAAAAATGTTTTGAATTAGAAGTGGCCCTGTTTCAAGCTTAGAATATTTCTTCTGGCCAGAACAGCTATTTTAACCATAAAAAAGGTTGCTTTGAGCTCAGAACATTTAAAATTTGTACACTGTATACCACAGCCATGGCAGAACAGTGGTTAGAATGCACACTCTGCCCACAGCCTGGAGTTCGATCCTGACCGGCTCAAGGTTGACTCAGCCTTCCATCCTTCCAAAGTTGCTTTGGGCAATATGCTGACTCTGTAAACTGTTTCAAGAATACTATAAAGCAACAATTCCTAACCACCGGTCCATGGTCTGGCACTGGGCTGCGATATGCTCGAAACTGGGCCACATACACAAACAAGCAAAGCCACATCCGTGGGATGCAGGTAGCATGCAAAACCACACCTCCTCCAGTCTGTGGAAAAACCTCTCTCCATGGAACTGGTCCCTGGTGCCCAAAAGCTTGGGGGCCACTGCTATAAAGCACTATGAAGCAATATTCTTAGTGCTATTGCTATTTTTCATTTTGCACACATCTCTTTTTTTATTATTATCAGTGTATTCAGTGATAAATATCTAGTACACCTTAGATAAACTGGTAAAGTACCCTTCTTCACATTTAGCGGATGAGTGAAGGTCAATAAAAATAGAGTGGTCTAAATAAAGATTTAATACAAACATGTTTTCCTACAGGCAAAAATTGTATCCTGTATAATTGTTAGGTTTATTACTATTTTACCACTAATTCTGATTTCCCCCCATCACAGATGAAATTTTTCAATTCTTGAAATGGCAGAGAAACTTCCATATGAGGCTTTAGTTGTATAATTGTTCTACCTAAACACAGAATTTAGAGGTGCACAGGACATAATTTTTATCTTGAACGTTTCCCATTTTTCTCACTCCAGCTTCTTTTTTTTCTGAAACAAACAAACAAAAATAAAGGTAAAGTTTCCCCTGCCAGTCATGGATGACTCTAGGGGGTGCTGCTCATCTCTGTTTCTTAGCTGAGGAAGCCAGCATTGTCCAAAGATGCTTCTGTGGTCATGTGGCCAGCATGGCTATACGCTAAAGGCGCACAGAATTAGTGGTGGGATTCAAGTTTTTTGTACTACTGATTCTGTGGGCGTGGCTTGTTGGGCATAGTAGGGGAAGAATTCTATAAAATCTCCATCCCCACTGCACTCCAGGGAAGGATACTGCAAAATCTCCATTCCTTCTCCACCCAACTAACCTGCTTTCCAGCTCCATTCTCCTGTGCAGGGCAACCAAAGAAGACCCAACTGATCAGCTGAGACTCGGGAGGCAGAGCATAGATGGGGGTGGGGCCAGTCAGAGGTGGTTTTCTGAACTATTCAAAATTTCCACTACCGGTTCTCCAGATCTGGTCAGAACTTGCTGAATACCATCTCTACACAGAATGCTGTTCCCTTCCCACTGAAGTGGTACCTATTTATCTACTTGCATTTACAAGCTTTCGAACTGCTAGGTGGGCAGGAGCTGAGGTAAGTAATGGGAGCTCACCCTGTTGCATGGAGCTCAAGTCTTGAAACTGGGCTGTTAGTTTTCCAGCTGACAAACTCAGCCATCACTCAAAATAAAACAAAATAACACACTATCAGAGAGGTAGCATTGGGCTGGGTTGAGAAGCATAATGATCTGTGGTTTTATTTTAAATCAAAAGATTCTCTTTCATGGAAGATTAGAATGTTTCTTGTTCTTTTCTATTACTATCTCTAATTGGCCACAGGAAATCTCAAAAGATCTTAGGATACCTGGATATATCTCAGACAAGGACAGAAAATATGTTGCATACATGTCTCGAAAGAAAAATGATTTGTTCTGTGCTTTGATTTGCTTAACGCAGATTTTGATAAGTAATTTCTCAAACGGAAGAGCGTCAGCATATACAGCTTCATTCATTTTCCTCTCATTCAGTTTGAGAGGAGATGTGATCCCTTCATTCTTAGATGGTGCTATTTTTTCATCTCTGTTATTTAGTAACCACATTTTATGTCACAGTAAGTTCAACGACTCCAAGACATTCCCAAGCAGAGAAGAGGAAAGGGGAAAAAAGCACACAAACCCCATGTATGCAGAGCTCTTTTGCATAATTATTCACAGCAGGATATTCAAGTGCAGTACTGTGGACAAAAGGTCAAGGACTGTACTTTTTTTCCCCAAAAAACAGTGCAGACAACTACAAATGAACCCTGAAGAAAATGTGACAAAGAATCCAGTCAACACAAAGGACACAGGAGAAGCAAAGGGAGGGGAGAGATAACAGGAAAGAACTGATAGAGCCTTTCTTTGACCATTTCATTCTATAATCTGCTGGCATTTTGCTTAAAAATTGGACAAGTTAGATAATAGACAAAGAGCATAGCTCTTTGTTTCCCTACATGGCCAGCTCATTTGAATAAAGTCTATACAGAAAATACTGTTGAGTGATTTGACCTAGATATAGTAGCTGTTGGTTTATTTGGTTTTCTTAGGCCGTAGTCCCATGTATACGTTCTGGAAGCCAATCCCACTTAATTCCATTGTACTTCTGAATCACTATGATTGATATACTGGCCTACAAGCCTAAGTGTATGATTTGCTTTCATCCCGCTTCCTTTCTTTCTCATTACTCTCTGGAAAGCTTGAGTTTTATAGAGATTCATACATATACATATTCATACATATAAATCAAGTATAATCCATAGTAGAGATGTAGTACAAGATATATTTTTGTTCTCCTGGTCTTCCATAAGTTTAAAAATAAATAAATCAAGGTGGTACATACAAAGGGGAGCTGTACTGTGCAGAGAAAATGTATTCTTCAACACTAGGATTGATATGAGATTAGATCCATGAACTAGAGAAACTTAAGGAAGTGTCAGGCCTCCGTCAAGTCTGAGAGTCTGAATTTGAGGAGGAAGATGAACAGCCGTGAGGGAGTGGGGGAGTGGCTCTGTTGGCTGTGGAGGAAACTGGGGAAGGGCAAAGTCAGGCTGGGCAGAGCAGGGAAGAGATAGAACAAGGGAGAAGAGGTTCAGAGGAAGGCCAAGGCACACACACCCTTTTCATCCTAGGGCACACAAGAGAGCAATGTGGGTTGCGTGGCTTAAGAGGGAGGAAAGGGCCTTGATTCCTCTTCAAAAGGCACACACAAAAGGCACTTCCTTCCTGAGAAGGAAGTTTAAAGGAGAACCAGTTGGGAAGGGCATTTGTCAGAAACAAACATTGAGTTTATCTTGTGTTGGCTATTGTTATGACTTTCTGGCATCCTCCCGACTGGTTTGATTTACTGCCTTGTTACTTCATTTCTGGCACTTTGTACCTTGCTCTGCCAGATTTATTACCTTATTTTGCCTTGTTGGATTTATAGTTTAAAGCAGGGGTAGTCAACCTTTTTATACCCACCGTCCACTTTTGTATCTCTGTTAGTAGTAAAATTTTCTCTAACCACCCACCGGTTCCACAGTAATGGTGATTTATAAAGTAGGGGACAAAACCCCTACTGCCCACCATGAAAGCTGGAATGCCCACTAGTGGGCAGTAGGGACCAGATTGACTAGCACTGGTTTAAAGTTTTCAGTTTACAACATTTGGACTGGAATATCTTCAGCCAAAGGCTGATGCAGGTTCGTGGGAGAGTTTTTCTCCAGACCGGAAGGTAACCGGATCATTGGGGGAAAAGTTGGAGCTAATAAAGGGACCTCTACTTATTCTCTGGCTGTGTTGCCTTTGTGCAGGTCATCACAGGAGGCATAAAGTGTAATTCTGTAGATGAAGCTGAACTGGCCCCAGATCTAATCAGAAAAGATACTCTGTAGACCAGTTTCCTTGCATACATATTGTATTACTGAAGTATATATTGTATAGCTGGTCCTCGACTCAGAACATGTTCATTTAGTGACCATTCAAAGTTACAAGGGCACTGAAAAAAGTAACTTATGACCATTTTTCACAGTTTTGACCTTTGAAGCATTCCCATGATCATCTGATCAAAATTCAGATGCTTGGCAACTGATTTGTATCTCTGACCTTCCAAGGTCCTGTGATCCCCTTTTGTGACTTTCTGACAAGCAAAGTTAATGGGAAAGCCAGATTCACTTAACAACCAGGTTACTAACTTATCACCTGCAGTGATTCACTTAACAATGGTGGTAGGAAAGGTCATAGAATGGGGCAAAACTCACTTAACAGATGTCTCACTCAACAACAGAAATTTTGGGCTCAGTCTAAGATTACCTGTAGTTGAAAAAAATATCCCTCTTCTGGGCAATAGTTATAATTACTCAATCAATCAATATTATTGTTGTAAGGTCAGAATAAAATCACCCAAGCTAACAAAAAAGCATAGAGGGAAAAGTATAGAACTTCTCTTAAATCATCAAGCAAACAGGAGCCTTGCTGCAATTTCTTAACACTACAAAAGCAAAACTGAGGCAGACACCTCGGAGTTTTAATCAAAGTATGTCTCTCCCTTACTTTGATGGACAGAAAGATAAAAATACCAGTTGGCAGCAGATGTGAACAATTGTGTGTGTCTGCCAGCAAGGAAATTATGTGTTCAGCTTCTGCATTGGAAAACCTGCTAATGACCAGTCCTGATGCCTTTCTTCCATTAATTGGATAATAGAAGGTGTTGTGAAGGCCAATTTGTTTATGCTCCTCCCCCACTTGTCCTGTTCAAAGGGACACACAGGCTATTCTATAGAACTTCAAGAAATGTACCTTCGAAATACACTGGTGGGAGGGGGGAAGGATCTGAAACATAGAATAATAAATATCTTTCTGGGAGGCACATGCTAATGAGTGTGGGTAGATACTGAGAAAAGGATTTGCATTTCTTAAAGTGAAAATGCCAGGTGACAAATTGCAAGCATTGAAAAATGAGCATCACAGTTGGTTTCCTGTTGTTACTTTCTACAGATCTGTTAGATTGTGCCATCCGTTCCCACCACACCCCCAGCCTAAGGCAAGAAATTCCTTCACGTCACATAACATGGCATATTAGCCTGCCACTTTCCCTCCCAATAAAGCTAGTGGCAGATTAGAATTACATGATCCTTGAGAGCATGGATGGCAATAGAATAAACTGTGTACAGTGGGAGAAAGGTAATCATATTTCAGTCATAGAATGTTAATTATTTGAACTCTGTTAATATTTCATGATAAGGTTCTGTTTCTCTTTCTCTTACTTTCCCAAGGAAGAAGTGCCAAGGTCCACAACACATTTAAATAATATTTAAATTGTTCTACAAAGCAGACTTCTTAAAAAAAAAAAACATTTATAATTTCAAATATTTCAATAAATACCAAAGCATTGAATTCCATACGTGAAGCTATTAGATTGATATTGAGAAATAATTTAACCCCCAAAATGGTTGGCAAATTTGGTATATTCACCCTGAATTTAGCTTGATTCCTTTCCCAAAGAGGTGTCTATAGACAGTTCAGTTTCTGTATTAGGTTCTATGCATTCAACGGTGCTGTAAAAAGGATCCCAGATCAAACAATTTATGAATACGCTGTTTTCAATTCAATTTAGAGCTTTGTTGGCGTAGTGGTTGAAGTACCAGGAGACTGTGAATTTTAGTCCTGCCTAAGGCACAAAACCAGCTGGTGGTCTTAGAGCAGGGGTGTCCAACCTTGATAACTTTAAGACTTGTGGACTTCAACTCCCAGAATTCCTCAGCCAGCTTTGGAAAAGATAGTGTTATACCAAATTAAAATTCTTAGTTTGTCAGATGACTTTTCTTTAGTCATACACATGCAATAATTCATAAAAAATAATTTGTAGGAAAGTTTTCTTGTACCTTTCAATTGACTTCCATAGGTTTAATGATACAGCTTTATTACTCAGTGTTATTTTCTGTTTTCTTATCTGTTCCATTTTTTTTAAAGAAATATGTTCTGAAGCCCTGTTTCATTTGCTCCATCTCAGTACTCAAAGGGGTGTCCTCCAAATTGTAAAGCATCTTGTACAAAGTCCAACCAATGAGAGTGGTCTTAAGATGCATGATCAACAAAACAGTCATGTAATGAAAGGGTTCAGAATAGTCACAAAGATGATTTATACACAAAATGATATAGCTACCTTAGTAAGATGGATAACTTGAAATAGCTGAGCAAATACAAACATACTTTTCAAACAGACAGCTATCTGAAGTTACAACTGCCAAAACATCTTAGGGAGATATTTACGCAAGCGAAATTTGAACAGCTTGACACAATGGTCAGATACGGGAGATTCCATTCTAAACCCTACAATGGATGTCTCTGCATTTGTGGAGAGGCAAAGGTAGAAGACCTGGCTTACATCCTATTTGATTGTTGCCTATATAAGAGGGTGAGATACAGTTACCTTGGTCTATATACCAAATTAATGACCCATTGGGATCCCCATATCAAAACAACTTACCTTATGTGCGGCCAGAATCTGGAAATAATATTTAATACAGCACAGTACTTAAGCAAAATTCACTTGAGATCTGCATATGTGGGACTGATTGGGGTAGATTGTAGGGGTGATATCAAACTATTATTTTATCATATTTTATTTATCTATATATTAAATTATTGTATTTTATTCCAATTTCATTTTAAACTGTATTTTATCCAATTCCATTTTCAATTGTTTTTATCAAATTTTAGTAATAATCTGTTTTTGGAACTCTGCACTTTGATATGATCCAAGGGCTAATCAATAAAGTAAAGTGAAGGTGATTGGTAGGAATGCACCAGGTAGAAATTCAACGAACATAATCCTAGGATGTTCGGCAAAGGAGAGACCCAGTGGCAATGTAATTACATGACAAAATAGGACAGAAGTTGGGGACAGAAGTTTTCTAGAAATGCTAAGAGGACAATTAATGCAGGACAATTGTAGATACTTCTGAACTTTGTGTTGGAAAAGATTGCCGAGAATGCCACCAAGAAAACAAACGAATGGATCAGTGAACAAATCAACCCAGAATTCTCACTCATGGCAAAAATGACTAGGGTGAAATTTTTCAGACATATTATATGAAGATGTATCTTTTTGGGGAAGTCTTTAATTTTGGGAAAGATGAAAAGAAAGAAGAAGATAAATGAGCAGCATAAGATGGAAAGACCGGGTTAGAGTGTCATAAAGCAAATCTATCTATGTTGTTGCCAGGAGTCACCGACAACTGATGGCACACAATCAATCAATATATGGAACAACATGGATTTCTTTAGCTATGGGTTAGAAAAACAGAGGGGCTAACTCAGGCTAAAACACTGTCAATTTACACTGAGAAGCTTTAGAGCAAAATAATATGAAAACTATCTCTTCAATTCTCAAAGGCTTCTACAGGAGTCAATCAATGAATATTTTAACACTGTAGCCTAATTAAGCAGGAGCAACCATGCAGCTCACTTAGCATTCCCAGAACTGAGGCTTTTGATTAAGAGCAAGACTCTCAAGAGTGATGTTAGGAGAGTTAGAGTGGGCATATAGCACACCGCAACTACCCAGGTTAAAAGACCCTAATTGGAAATTCTGAAAGTAATTTTTTAGTTCTTCCCTTTACTACATTTTTCACAGGAGCACTTGGAATGTGTTTATTTGCAAACTACTACTTGTATCAAAGGTGATCAAGTAATGTGGCAAGCCCCAATTCCATTGCCTTTCAGTAACATTGGAACAAGAGTGCATATTTTCAGAGTGTGTGCAATGGCAATATATTTTTTCCTAATTTAAAAACATGATCAGAAAAAAAGAAACCCCCTCTTGCTCCCAAAGTTGCTTGCTTTCATTAAAAGATTACAGCTACCTTGAGTGGTCATATATTTCTTCTGAATGATTATTTACCATTCCTCAAGTGGTACACATATTTTATTTATTTTGTCAAGTTTATATAACCACACTTCTTACACAAAGTGATTTCATATAGTGCATGGAATGAAGAAAAAAAAAAAACTGTCACAGATGATAAATAACAACGACGTTCAAATCAGTAATATCAAATTCATGTTTTTTAAAAGATATTCACATTTCTGTTAATTCTTAAAAAAATCTGATACAAGTTCTTTTTTCATTTTCAAAAAATGACATCTAAAATGTTTATGTATTCTTCCATCTTAATATCAACTCTGGATAGCTCCCAATGAATCCCTGTCTGAATAAATGGTTGTGAGCTGAGGATTGCCTTGTTAGGAGGGAATAAATCTGAGTGCAGCAAGGTAAATTTGTAATTTTGCAGAAAGGGGATAATGTGTTTGTTCTATTGTAAAAAATAAAACATGAAGATATTAAATCCTATTAGCTGATTTAATTGGTTTAGAAACTGAAAGAAAAAGTATATCTTGAAATGAGAAGTTATTGCTTTAGGAGATACACACACACATGAGAAACAAGGAAAGTGGGAAAAAAAATCACATGTACAAAGGATAATTATGTGGCTTGTTTACATGCACCTTTGAAGTTCAGATAGTATCATGCACCTTGTACAATAACACAAGTCAATGTTTATTGTTTGGAATATTTGTTCCAAAGAACTTTGACAAATGACATTAGGGAGAAAAATCCAACAGTTTAATATTGAAGAACTTTCCATATTATACCTTCCATCTCACCCAGACAACATGTTTGTCTTTGATAACTAGACGAGACTCCACCCTGAGCATATGGATATTTTCTCTGACTCTTTAAAGTCAAGAACATTTGCCAGAGAAGAGATTGGTGGTAAGGAAGGAAGTCTAACTCTTTCTATTGGGATGCATGTGCATTTTGACATTACTGTACAATACTGTGGAGAAGTATTTTTAACTAGAGTTAAAATAGTAGATTACAGCTTTAAGATGCAATGGCTGGCAAGGTTGGGATAAATTATAAATATAGTCAGAATTTGTGCAAAAGCCTTGTTAAAAATCTGCACCCCTTAAAGAAACCAAGATGATTAACCTTGTGTTTCATATCTGATTCCTGAAAATCAATGTTAGCAATTATGGAAAACTGGCTACAATCCTAAACCACAAATTTTTAAAATGACGCAGAGAGCTGAATTTTCCCTTACTTAGTGGCCTTGTTCTGATATATTGGCACAAATATCAAGAAGCAAAACTAACCTGTTCTAATCATATCAGAAATACCTAAGTCATAGAAAGACTACACGTCATAGCAGGATAAAGTACAAACTGTAAAATGCATATCAATACAGAATCTGATATTGCAAAAAAAAAAAAAAAAAAGCAGGATTGTAAATAAAATTATATTGCTGCCATGCTGATTCTTGTGAAGCATTTCAGAAAATGGCTTCTGATCTTCCAAATCTCACCACATTCAAGAATAATATCAGGATTGATGCCTTGCCATATTGTAATGCTAGCATCAGTTCTTATTTTAGGTCCCAATTACAGAAGAAAAACTTTATTCTTACCTTCAATAGCAGTCCCTTTTGTGGACTGCAGAGTCTTTCTTGAGAGGGGTAAGGAGGCAGACATGCTGTCTGTTTATGAAAACAAAATACAATTTAAGTAATCATAATAAAATTAAACTGAATATAATTCTGTCCCATTTGGATTAACCAAGTGCACTCAGTACAATTATTAGTAGCATAGTTGTATTCCTGTATCAGCTTTCCCCACCCTCATCTTTTCCAGGCAGGTGGACTTAAATTCTATAACTCCCCGGTTAACAGAATCAGCAAATTCAAACATCTGAAAAATGCTGAGATTGGGGAAGTCTATCCTTTAAAAATACCAAATACCAATTTTCCAAGAGTCTCATAGAGTTTCAGTTCTGCTAAGATTTAGGGTCGTTTTTGAAGTCCACATGAAAGAAAGTCTATTCAATGATCATCTTAAAGGACTACTATTCAGATATATACATTTAATTATTACAGCTAATGGCTCTTAATAGTATTCTCACCTGCTGGTATGATGCTGATCTTTTAAAAGCATGCAGATTTGGAGATAAGGAATACATTCATTGCTACTGGACTTCATCAAAGTATTCTTCTTATACACTTCAGCAAAATTTAAAGGGAGGAAGAAAAGAGTCTTATATGTTTATTTAATGAAATAAGTTTTATTTCAATTAAATAAGTCAACTCAAGAATGAGTTGACTAATGCTATTAACAGTTTAGCTGATAAAAGATATCATTTTAATAAGCAGTTATCAAAAATAACTTATTTATTGTTAAGACTTATATTTAAATATACAAATTGTCAAGGAAGAGGGATATAGCCAGGATAGCCACTAAATAAAATAACTTTTCTTAAATGAAGATATGTTGTGTGCTTAGTACTTAAAAAGCTGTTATCAAAAGGTGAATATCTAGTCTTTCAAATACAATATATGAAAAGGATAAACATGTACATCTGCAGAATCCATGAAGTATTAACAGTAGTAATTTTTGGGCCTTTATTAGTTTGTACTGTCTGCAAACCAAAGTATCAAGTATCAATACTTAGCATCAAGAACTAGCCCATCACAGGATTCGCTATAGTGGTATGATAAGAATTCACAAGGGCAAATTGTGGTTTACTTTACAATTGAGCACAAGTTACAGTTTATTAGGGGCACTAATTTAGTCCAACCGCTATGAGTCTGAAGTACTAGCTATACCACCAAAAGAGGAATCAAGCCATAATGTATCACATATATGTACTTATATTTATTTGCTCTTAAGACTATATTTGCAATGTCCAGTCAATGTTGAGTAGATGTTTGCAGTATCTGCCATCCCGCATCTGATGGGCAGCTCATGATAGGGAGCGAAGGGAAGAGAAACGACAGGAAGCGAGGTTTCCTCTTGATGAGCGCGCCCCGAATGTCTTGGCACACGCTCTTTTATTGTGCTTTTTTACAAGAAAATGATTTAATCAAAGCTCAAGTCAAACATGATAATCTCATCAGGAAGTGCATGTTTACAAAGCTGCATACCGGACAGATCATTTACAGTGTGGATAAGCTTATTAACAACCGTCTAGCTCCTTGTCCCTTGTACGTGCCTTGCAAAGGTCACTGAAGAGACAGAAGTTAATGATTACTCGTGAATGATACAATGTTGCAAACACATGAATGATACATAGTTGCAATGATACATAGTTACAACATCTCTTCTGTTTTTATTATTTATGACGAGTCTTCCTCGTCCGAGAAGACAGGAACCATTTTTCTGAAATGTTCGCCGTCCCCGTCATCTAGGCAAGAGTGCGACCCGTCAGCGTCAGGGTTGTCCAAGGAGCGGTAACTCAGCAATGACATTTTTTCGTCTGGTGTTGAGGATATAACATGAGCTTGCAATAGCACATTAACATCAGCAGAGGATAATTGATTTTTTTTTAAAAAATTGCAATATTCTATTAAAACAACAAGGTCCTATAATACATATCAATATAGTGATTATTAATGATCCTGCCAATGCAGTTAAAAAAGGTTGTAAACCATGACGAAATAGAAAACAAGCCCCCCTGCTATCAGCATAAAAACAACATTCTTCTTTAAGCATAGCACACAATCCCCCTTGTTTTAAAAATTAACAGATCTAAATCTTTTTTGCAGAAGGGGGTATTCCATGGGTACCTGTAGGGATATAAAATCATCAGAGTTATACATACAAGCCATACTTGAATGCAAAATGATTTGGATTTAACAATTTCATCCCCGTGGACACATGCCATGAGACTGGTGGAACAAGTCCAAACAAAATTATTGCCAGGGATAAAATACATTCCTTTCAGGCGTGATGTTAAAGTTCCTCCTGAAGTGGTGTAGATTGCAGGATATCCCCTGGTTGTGTGGGTGCGTCTGCCAAATCGAATTGAAGTGGTGGGTAGAAGTCTTCTATGCGAGAAAAATTGGTTGTAGAACTTAAACGAACTCCTTGAAAGTCAGTTATAGTCCAAGCAATATTATATCTTCTATGAGGCTTCTGCGGATCATCATGGACAGTTCTTTTGAAGCGTCGTTTGTTGACAGGATCAGAGTTCGGGTATATAAAGGCATGACAAGTAGGAGAGAGGGCTATGGACAAGTTAGTTGTAGAACATTTACGAGATGAGGAGGGAATTCAATTAGTAGAAAAAGGATAATAATTACAATAATGACAATAAAGATTAATTTGGTAATTCATCAAGGATGTTAGTTGGGGTGGGGAAACCCATAATACAATAGAAAGACATCTAGGTCCCCCTATGTTTAGATTGAATAGAGGAAAAGATTTTAAGGTTCCTTTCCATAGGAAGAGTAAAGAAGGAACAAAAGAGCGAGTGGTAGAGTGTTCTGTAAACAAAACAGAAGTGACAGAGTGAAAACTATGGGTAGCATTTTCATGACGTACCCACATGGACCAAGTATAATAACCTTCTGTTAATGAAATGGTTTTAACACGAATAGTCTTTTGACAGGAAGCATAGGTTTTGTTGAAGTAAGGTAGAAATTGCAAAGAAGATATAGGCAAGAATATCAGGAAGAGTTTTAAGATACAGATGTAGCGGAGGAATTCCCATGATAGGGTCTAACCGCCCTACCAGAGATCCAGCAAGTGGTTTTGTCTGGCAGTAAGATTGCAGCGTAGCCTCGTCCCCAAGTGAGAAGCTCAGCGGGACCCTGCCAGGCAGGATCTGGCAATCTGCGATAATATACCAGAGGTCTGTTAGGCGGGGGTGAGGGGGAGGAAAAATGATGCGAAGCAGCAGAAGTGGGAGGAATGCCAGTCAGATTAAGAAAGTTTAAAGTGTAAAGACAAATGTTAAGAGAATTTTGCAATGCTGGGAGGTTCGGGGGTTTTTCCCACAACGAATATCGATCAAGAGCATGTTTCAGAGATAAGTTCGCTCGTTCCACAATAGCCTGCCCCTGGCTGTTGTAGAGAATCCCAAACTTGTGGGTTACATCCCATCTGTTACAGAAGTCCTGGAACGCAGAACTTGTATAAGCAGGTCCATTGTCAGTTTTGATTTCTTTTGGACGTCCCAGCGAGGCAAAGGTACGAATTGAATGATTGATGACATGTTTTACAGTTTCTCCCCTTTGAGGGGTGGCCAGAATAAACCCTGAATATGTATCGATGGAAACGTGCAAATATTTCCAAGGGGCAAAAGGTGGATACTGAGTTACATCCATTTGCCAAATTTCACAAGCTTTTAATCCTCTAGGATTTACTCCTATGGGAATGGAATGTCCTTGCTTACTACATGTGGGGCATTGTTGAATAATGGCAGCAGCTTCTGCCTGAGTTAGGGAAAATTGAAAAGTTATCATAACTTGGCGGGGGAGATTCAAACATACTCCCTGCTTCTATTTTATAATGGACTTTGAAAGTCTCCATAATTTTCCTCCAAGTGACCAAAATGCCAATAGGTGCACGAGGAGGACTATGGAGATGTTCACCAATTTTTTGCCAAGTGGAAATTTTTAAGGACCCTTCCTCTGAATAATTGGGACAATGTTGCCACACATAAGCCAATAATGTAGCAATAGGTTTCATTTTTACAGGCGAGCCCTTTAAATTAGCAGAATATTTAGAAGAAGAAGCGACTAACTCCCTCAATTCCTTCAGATGCTGCGTCTGTTGTTGAGAAAAGTTTCCACCCGTACTTACGAAAGTCGAGACCGTGTTTCAGATCTGATGATGTGCAATTCGCTTCAGGCCTGGCGATGCACAGCTCCCATCGAGCTGATAAGATATAGGCGCGTCGCAACGTATCCCCCTTAGGGAATCACGTCGGGGTCACCAGAATGCGGTATCTGCCATCCCGCATCTGAGGGGCAGCTCATGATAGGGAGCGAAGGGAAGAGAAATGACAGGAAGCGAGGTTTCCTCTTGATGAGCGCGCCCCGAATGTCTTGGCACACGCTCTTTTATTGTGCTTTTTTACAAGAAAATGATTTAATCAAAGCTCAAGTCAAACATGATAATCTCATCAGGATGTGCATGTTTACAAAGCTGCATACCGGACAGATCATTTAAAGTGTGGATAAGCTTATTAACAACCGTCTAGCTCCTTGTCCCTTGTACGTGCCTTGCAAAGGTCACTGAAGAGACAGAAGTTAAAGATTACACGTGAATGATACAATGTTGCAAACACATGAATGATACATAGTTGCAATGATACATAGTTACAACAGATGTGCTTTTTCTTTTTCATATGAGGAATAGATTTTAGGGAAAGATCAGCAATCCCTCTCAATCCAGGGTTAGTATGTAACGAATCTGGGCCAAAGCTCAATCAGTCTTATTTCAACCTGGTCTTCTTCTGAGGAATTGGGATTCCAGATTCCTTATTTCCCTACTACGTGGTCACCAGATGGTAGCCTTTGGGGAAAATTGGTTTAGATCTGAGTTGAGCAATCACCACCTCCTCAGAAGCTTTGGACTTTACCTTTCCATTTGATCTGGCCTCTTAGATTGTCACATCCAAAAGATGTGAGGAGAGGCAACCAGGTTTCTTACCCTGATCTACATTCCAGCAGCTGTTTATTAAGCAAACATTGCAGAACCCTCGGTTTGGTTTGCTGTGATTCTGATAATAGTTAAACAAGGAAACAAAACCCTTCTGAACAATAGTGGAGATTATTATATCAGTGTAGAATTGAAGGGGAATGGAAAGCAAGGCATGGTAAGAATTGGAGTCTATTCTCTTGGTGACATTTGTTGTTGTGTACAACTGCTCCCAATGCTGAACCAGGAAAAATGACCCTGCTGCTGTTAAAATCAGTTCTGCTAATTACACTAGACATTTCCAAGCAAGGGATCCTATTAAAAGTGGTGCCCATTCATTAATCAAAGAGACACAACACGGAGTGGACCATTTATTTAATCGTTTTTTTCATTTTCGCTTCCCAAATTAGTGAATTAGTGTCTGCATGCTCACATATCTTCAGCCATGAAATAGCTGTTTTCCCTGATACCAGAAATTAAACACTGAGTAATGCAACTGCAGTGATAGGACTGAACCCCTGGAATCTTCTCCCCTAAATGTGCTCTCTCTTCAACAGAAGGCAAGTCAAGGACAATCTGGTGTGATGGGTTTTTTCCCCCCAGAAAAAATCTCCATAAAATGCAATGAGGTTTAGTAACAGGTGAATGACTGTAGATTGATGCTTATATAACATGTGGGGCTGGCACATGAAATAGAGAGACTACTGGCATAAGCATTGAGGATAGACTGGAGAGTAATGCATGCAGTGTTAGAAAAGTGATACAGCATATCAGCTGTTTTTTTTTCCTGTGATAGCCTTTGCATGCTTGATTTGCATTCTTCTTGTGACTTTTTTCAGCTTTACCAGATGCAAATATCTGGATGGCCCCTATATGGCAGCAAAGAGATACAGAACTCAACAATGCCACTTTAATGCCACTTAGAGGTCATCTGGATGCTGGCAGATCAAATCAGGTAGTTCTAAATTTTGTAAAAGTGGCTTTTTCTTAGTAGTCCATGTTTATTTTTATTGCTCCTTTTTCAAAATGTACACAACTATATTTTCTAACCTTATTTTTAGTAAGTTTTCCAGGCCATTCAGGCTTGTTCATGTTTGATTGCTGCTACGAACAATTCTGGTTGTTTTCTTATTGTGGGAAAGTTCTATTTTATTAAAACATAGCATGATTTTATTACATTGTTGGTTGATCTGCATTTGCTTGTAGGTTTGCTTTTAATTTAGTATTCGTTTTGTCTGCTTGACTAAAGTGTTATTGGTAGTGGTCTTGTGATGGTGCTGAATGAGTACTTGTGGGTTTTTACTAGCAGCATTAGCAATAGTACTTAGACTTATATACCGCTTCAGAGTGTTTTACAGCCTTCTCTAAGTGTCAGCATACAGAGTCAATATATTTCTCCCAACAATCTGGGTCCTCATTTTATCAACCTCAGAAGGATGGAAAGCTGAGTCAACCTTGAGCAGGTGAGACTCAAATTGTCAAAATGCTGGCAGTTGGCAGAATTAGCCTGCATTACTGCATTCTAATAACTGTATCACCATGGCTAATAGCAAAGAATAGCAAAGGTGCCACACTGCAATCACTCCAGGATTGTGCTTTCACATAAAGAGTGCCTTAAACCCAGAGTTTCCTAAGCTAACTTTGACAGGTAAGTGGTCTGAATTATTGTTTTTTTTAATAATTAGTAAAACGTAAGTCATTGCTGAAGACCACCTACTTGGATCTGCATCTGACAAACTGAATTCTGCTAAATTTTCTTTTCATTCCAATTTGATGGCAAACTTAAACTGGAATAATGAGAATCTTTGGTTATCTGAAGGTTTAAGGTTTAAGAATCAAGCTTTTAATAGCTTCTTTTAATAGTCTTCTCTTGCATTTATCTAGTCTTAGAATAAATGAATTAAAAACTGAAAGCTAAGGTGCTTAAATTGATCTAGTGGCTGACTCAAAATCTTCTATTTGTTCATCCCTGTATATATATATGACATTGCAGGAAAGTGATCATTTAATAAACAACAAAAAAACTTATAAGGGGTTCAATTCTTTGGAGGGAGATGGGCGGTTAAGAAATATGAAATATAAACAAACAAATAAGCTTTGCATTTCAGCTTCCAGAAACAATTATTTTTTCATCTGTATAGTTAACAACTTACTATGAAATTACACAATTAGCGCATGAGTATTATTTACATGATGCTTCTTTTGTCTACATTTTCTGTTTTTGCTTTTGGTAACAGGTATAACTAAACAGACAGACTTATTCACAGATTTTGCAAACACCTTCTTCCTCACCAAGCAGTTTGACACTTCCTGGGTCTCACCAAAATGACATTGTCTGAGTGATGGGACTGGAAGCATTCCTACTTAGACTGAACTCCCTGGATTGGTGGAAACATATGGGGACAAGTTGCTCCTCAAGTAGTTAGGCCATATGTTCTCAGTTTTGAGCTGAGCACCCCTCTGGAATAGTTGTTAACTATTGTAACTTCCAGTCAGATTCTAACTTAAAGCAAGGTGTCTGAAACTTAAAATATTTCTCACCTAGAAGTTTTTAACACCATTATAGAACGATTAGATAAGGATGCTGAGCAGTAGCAAATAATATTCCTGAACCTTTAGGATGTAAGAGAATTAGAATTGTGTGGGAGAGAAAAAGTAATGATCAGTTTCCAAGGATAATCCAGTATAGTTTGTGATAACCAATCATTAGACTAACATGTGGAAGTCAAACCTAATACACATTTTTATTATTCACCTTATGTTATTGCTCTTGAAACATGGAACTCTCCAATGTTCTGTACATCACTGATTATATTGCACTAAAGGCTGATAAGAAATCTTGTTTAAATGCATTTCCTGACCCACATTATAAACAAAGGTGAAAGTTTTGTCAGTGTTTATGATGCTGGATGAATCATAAAGAAAGCCTTTCACCTTTCCCTCCATTTCTCTGCTTAACACTCTTCTTCAGGTTAACCTTGTAAACAGTTCAGAAGAAAATGGTATCCTGTTTGGTTATGGTTGAATCCTTTAATGAAATTCCTCAGCTCAGTTCTTTACATTCTTTCTATCTCAAATACTCCCCAAGGTTTCAATTAAGGCTAACATTCCTCCATTAATAAAACTATGTGTTATTGCTTTCTGCAATTCAACAGCAATTATTTTCTAGGCCCAAACATATCATTTTTATAAATAGCTGTACAGTATGTTTAATTCAATTAAAAGCAAGACAGAAAACATGTTTCATATCAACTAAATTCCGAAATGAATAATGCCTTTAGGAATCCTTGCTTACAGCCGCATACACCATTATTTCTTAGGTATTTGTTAGCTTGTATTCTGTGTTCGTGTAGAGGCTCAAGTCATCATACACAAATTTTTTTTCCCCCAAATGTTCTTTGCAAAAGAAAAATATTGCAAAAGCTGTCTGGTCTTAGAGTATGAACATTAAGCTACAGATAGCAGGGCACAAATATTGCCTCTTGGATGTTGTTTCTTTGTGGTGTTGTGCTTCATTACATTTATAGAAGGAATTGGATCATCTATTGGCTGTATTGAAGTTTGTCGTGTCCTCAGTTAAGTTCACTTTCTCAGAAGGAATAGAACTTCTGTACAAATGTTTGTGTGCTTATTTCTAGATATGTATTTAAGAACTAGACTTATACATGTAATCCTTGACTTACAACAGTTTGTTTAGTGACCATTCAAAGTTACAATGGCACTGCAAAAAGTGACATGTCCACTTTTCATATTTCATATTTAGGACCATTCCAGCATCCCCATGGTCAATCAAAATTTAGATGCTTCACAACAAACTCACATTTATTACAGTTACAATAATTTGAGATCATGTGATCCTCTTTTGACACCTTCTCACAAGCAAAATCAATGAGAAAACCAAATTCATTTAACAACCATGTCCCTAACTTAATGACTGTGGTGATTCACTTGCCAACTGTGGCATCATAAAATGGGGCAAAAGTCACAAAACAAAAATCTCAGCAACAGAAATTTTGGGCTCAATTGTGGTTGTAAGTTGAGGTCTACCTGTAGCAAGTCAAACCAATCGATCCACCCAGTCCAATATAGCAACTGTGACTACAGAAATTATTCTTTTTAAGAAGAATTCCTTCTATCTCTTCCTTGATATGCTGAGGAGTGAAATTAGGATTTGCTGTATGAAACCTGAAATGATTTCACTGACACTGCAAACATTTCCCACCCCCCCAAGCTTTTTATTTTGGTTTCATTGCAGATACATTTTTAAACTAATCACATTCCCATACAGCTTCTCAATGTTTGTATTATTTAATTTGCAAGCTGTTTCAAAACATTTGGAGGCTTTAATATTTAACTATGGGTTTGGGGTGTAAAATGCCAATTTCCTCCTCCAATTTTCCCAACCCAGTTTAAAGCGCCTGGGCTTCATTTCTTTGCTCATATTGACAAGGATGGTCCTTTCAGAAGATTCAAATAACTCTCTGTAGTCCAAGCTGTCTTTTCTTTTGATGTGTGGATTGAGTTGTTTGCATTATGAATGATTTTACTAAACCCATTCTTGTTATTCAAAATATCACTGCTGTGCTGTTTTAGCCTCTGTGTTCATTGAACACACAGTGCTAAATTGTTTAGGATAAGTATAGTACAGGAAGTCCTCAACTTACAGCAATTCATTTACTGACCATTCAAAATTATTTCAGCATTGATAAATAGTGACTTATGACTGTTTTCCACACTTACGACTGTTGAAGCATCTCCATAGTCACATGATCAAAATTCAGACAATTGACAATTGGTTCATATTTATGATGGTTTGGCTTGGAAGCATCTTAACCCATGAAAAGCTTTTAACTATGGGTTAATGTTTGTATTTTTCTTGGCATTCAACGAAGGAAAAAAAATCCACATGAACTCTGAATATACCAAAGTGTTTCTGGAATCTCTGTCACAATGAGTTCATTTTCCCAGGTTGTAGAATGCTTTGGGGATGAATATTAATTATATCTCTTGGGACTTGAAGTATCCTGCCATGGGAAAACATGTCTGGTGTAAACAGGAAGTGAAAAAAGAAATTTGGGGAATATAAAGGCTCACAGTTTCTGTACTTCAAATAGTCTTTTCAGGACAGGGCTTTTCCCTTCCTTCTTAAGTAAGTATGATGGCTGCATATTTATAAATTGCTTGTGATGTTTTTTGCATACAGCTCTAAACCAATTAGCCTAAAACTCTGGTTGCCGGTCCATTGAAAATAGCAGCATAATCCTCAGCACCCAAATTTAGAATGATACTTGGGTTCCCTAGCTCTAATTATGGACCTTGCTATGACTCAAGAATAAACAGTGGGTTGGGACAGGACTTCATATTTTCTAGTCACAGCTTGTTAAGTATGCATGTGGGCAAATTTCTATCTAGATATCTGTGTTTGTGTAGCTATATCTGTCTATAAACTATATATATATATATATATATATATATATATATATATATATATATATATATATATATATATATATATATATATATATATATCCATTTAATCTGCATTAAAGCCTGAATTTGAAAGAGTTCCCTCAAGAAGATTAAGAAGAGGTTAAGAAGATTTGACAGGGCTGCTGCAGCCCTGCCATATGGATGTGAGCTTTCTTTTAAGGAATGAAGCAATTGACTTGTCTGGACAAATCAATTATGTCCCACCCGAGCCATCTCAAGGTAGATTTCACTCATCCGATCTGTTCCCAGGGAATCCCAGGCTACTGACTAAGCAAGCAGCAGCTGACCTACAAAAACCCTTTCTGGCTCTTTTATACCCTCACTGGTGTCCTTTTCTCAATGCTAAAGCAAATGGAAGGACATTCAGATGGTGCAGACATGGATGTAGATTTTAGAGTGTTAAAAAGGGTCAGAATGCTTCAATGCAGTCAGTAGTAGGTCATTGACATAAAAAGGAGGGGGTCAATTTATTTACCAAAGCACCTGTAAGCAGGACAAGAAACAATGAATGGAAATTAATCAAGGAGAGAAGCAACCTGGTGCTAAGGGGAAACTTGCTAACAGAGAGGCCAATTAACCAATGGAACAGTTTGCCATCAGACGTTGTAGGTGCTCCAACACTGACGTTTTTAAAGAAGAGACTGGACAGTCACTCATCTGAAATGGTATAGAGTTTCCTGCTTGAGCAGAAGGTTGGACAAGAAGACCTCCAAGGTCCCTTCCAGCTCTATTCTGATTGATTGATGTGGCATTCAGTGGAGCTTACTTTTAAATTAATGTGCGTGGACCAATCTACATTTGTTTAACAGGTTATGGTCATGGATGGGAATAGCAGATTGTAATGGCATTGTGGAAAGAGTGACATATATTAATGACATATTTGAATTCCCCTGCATATGAGGAAAGCTCATCCTAAACTTGCTTATTATTTTTCATTCCTTGCAAAAAAAAAAGTGTACGTGACTGTATGTATGAATGGGTGGGATTTTTCACACAAGTTATGGAGCCACGCTGCCATAGACTTTTGGTCCCTTCTCAGAGTTATCAAATCAAGGTCAGATCTTGTGGCTAGGAAAACAAGGCCATGAAAGCTTGATGCCCAATTTCAATAAAGTCCTGAAAATTGAACATTAAGATGGAAACTCTGCATTGGCTCCAGTGCTCAGTGCTATACCCCAAGGGCCTCGCAGTATCTCTGCTGCTTGAAATGGGGGTCCTAGCAGATAAAGGGAGAGAATCTTGTTTGTACATTGCTTTTTGTATCTGTTTCTCTTTATTTTATTTGTTACAATTAAACAAGCTTAAAAATATCTTCACCCATTAGTGTGTTCATTGTCTCTGGAAAAAAAGAACAATTTATCTGGCATTTGACCATTACTTGACACTTGGCAAAACATGGATCAGAAGGATCTTCTAGATAGAGATATGGATCTATCATTGAGAAACTCAGGACAGTAAGTTTGCAGATTTCATTTTCTAATCACTTTTGGGAATTACTAACCACCTTAAAGCTTTTAGAGGCCTTTGGAATGACAAGTTTGAAAAATCATCAGAGGAGTTTTATCTTCAATTCTGAATGAAATAAAAATTGATTACAAGTTTAAGAACTTAAAGAATTTCAAATGAACAGCCAAAAGGTAAATGATATTTTGATCTATGAAAGTTATATACATTTTAAAGATTCAGACAAATTTAGAATATCAACTTTTTAAATCAGGTTTTGGATATATATAAAAATAAAACTTCTTGTGGAAAACAGAATTATTTTGCCTATCCTGGCTATTGCAAGTTGTAGCAAAAGATAAGTCATGGTTTTAGAAACCGGATACAAAAGGGACTAAAGATTTTAAGAAGAAGAAAAAAAGTACATCATTAACTTCAGTTGACACTGGGATTTAGGATTAGGACTTGCTTGCTATTGTAATTACAATTCTTAATAAAAATGACACTCCCCACTACCAAAAAAAGTAGAACACATAATCTTATGTGCTTGCTATTTCAGATCACAGCCATAGCATCTGCAACCACGGATTTTTATAAAACTGGAGGAGGAAATGAAATAATACTCTCAGATTAAAAATGGAAAGGATTCTATCAAAAGTATTATTCCAGTATTTGAAATGATCTGATGGATCAATACATTTCATTCTAAGTAATACTTCTAAACAGTTAAAATACATTCCAAAAATTATTTCAGCATTTTGTGATAACCAACATACTCTCTTATACTGAACTGTTTACTTCAGTTGATTCAAAAATTGAGACATTGAATAGGATGTTTTGAAAAGAAAAGGAAAGATGAGACTTAAATTAAATTAAAATTCTTCTCATCCAGGTATCTTGAAGTCCTAAGAAAACCTAACTTGAATGGATTTGAAAATCTGCAAAATGACAGTGTCTTGCTACCAGCCCATGGGGAGTCTCTGAATGCCAAGGAACTTGGCAATATAACTTCTGTTATGACAACAGTTTAACTCAAATAATGTGACACCATTTATTTATACTCTGATTAAATTAGCCCTCAGCAATATATTTACCTTTAATTAGATTAGGTAACTCATTGACCAGGGATATTAAATTATTAAGTTATAATGCTACATGTTCATTCCATAGGCATGTTGCTTGATGATCTGTCGTGTGGCAAAAGATATCACTGACACTTTAGATAAATCATACATCAAACTATCTCTAGCATTGGTCCTTTTAAATCAACAGAATTCTAAAAAGGGGAATAAACATAATTTTTTTGAACAAAAATATTTTTTATTTAACCATTTAGGAAAGTTTCAGAAATGCAGAATCATTTTTCCTGAACTGTATAAATATTAACATTTCTTCTCACTTTTCAATCCTCCAGTTATTAGAAAGTAGCATATATGTAATAGGCTAAATATATATATATATATATATATATATATAAAACAATGTCTTACCGTATATACTCGAGTATAAGTCGAGTTTTTCAGCCCATTTTTTGTGCTGAAAAAACCGCCCTCGACTTATACTCGAGTCAGATTCCCCTCTGAAAAAAAAATGGTGTGGAGCTCCGAAGCTGGGCAGCCGCTTCCCTGCTTCCGTGTTTCCTTTGCAACTTTTAAGCATGGGAGGGGGAGGCTTTTCTGAGCTCTAGGCTGAGAAAGCAACGCAAGTGGAGGTCGCTTCACTCAGTTTCATTTCCTCAGCTCCAGCTGCTTTCAGTCCACTCGGGAGGAGGGGGAGGAGGAGGGGGAGGCTTTTCTGAGCTTTAGGCTGAAAAAGCAACGCGAGCGGAGGTCGCTCCACTCAGTTTCATTTCCTCAGCTCCAGCTGCTTTCAGTCCACTCGGGAGGAGAGGGAGGGGGAGGGGGAGGCTTTTCTGAGCTTTAGGCTGAAAAAGCAACGCGAGCCGAGGTCGCTCCACTCAGTTTCATTTCCTCAGCTCCAGCTGCTTTCAGTCCACTCGGGAGGAGGGGGAGGGGGGGAGAGAGAGAGAGAGAGAGATATCATAAGAACGGCTCTTGGTTTTTTCTTGCAAGGGAGAGAGTGACTCCTGCCTACCACTGTCATCATCATCATCTTTTGCGTTAGTGAATCAATCAAACCTTTCATGATAGTGAGATCGTTTCCCAAATTTCCCTTAAATCAGGGAAGAAATCAGAAACAAACCTTTGGGCTGAGAATAAGCTTGTTCCTATGATGCCATTTTTGTTCACTTCAGTGTGAAAAGTGTGAAAAAACACACTTCTTTTTCTTCATCTTCTTGTTCCCTATTTACTGGTCTCTTTCAAAGAGGAAATTGTGAACATCAAACTTATTCTCAACTGTCCTAGTGAAAGTTTTTATTGGCATCTATTTTTATTTTTGAAATTTACCAGTAGCTGCTGCATTTCCCACCCTCGACTTATACTCGAGTCAATAAGTTTTCCCAGTTTTTTGTAGTAAAATTGGGTGCTTCGACTTATATTCGGGTCGACTTATACTCGAGTATATACGGTATGTACTTTTCAAACTTTTTCACATCAAACTTTCTGATTCAAAAGGCAAATAAGTTTTGCTTTAATCGGCATGCTCTATGTTTCAAACTCGATGAAATAAATAAAAAATCTCAAATACCCAGACAAAGCATAGCATCTTAAACAGTAAGCTGATCTCTTATGGATACTTTGTCTTCTGTGATATGGATTATAATATCATATAGATCATATCATATTGCTACTCAGGCAGACAAGCCCTCTGTGAAAAGCAGACCTGAATCTAATTTTTCCTATACGTTTTCTATTACAATGCAAAAAGCAATGAAAGGAGCAAATATAATGCAGGAGCAAGTAACCTTTTAGCATTCATTCAAAGAAGTAGTGCAAGCAGCAGCATAGAAATGAAATATTAATTTATTTTAATTAAATATTATTAATTTATTTTAATTAAATAATAATTATTTATCATTCTTTGGAGCCTATTTTTTTAAAAATAGAATAATAAAAAGGTAAAAATTTCCACTGCCCAGTCATGTCCAACTCTAGGGGGCAGTGCTCATCTCCATTTCCTAGCCAAGGGAGCCAGCATTGCCAGAAGATGCTTCGTGGTCATGTGGCTGGCATGACTATACTGAGGCACACTGAACACTATTACCTTCCTATCAAAGTGGTACCTATTTACTCACTTGCATTTGAATGTTTTTGAACGGTTAGATGGGTGGGAGCTAGGGCAAATAGCAGGAGTTTGCCCCATTGCGCGGCATTCATAATCGAACTGCCAACCTTCTGGTGACAAGCCCAGAAGTATTAATGGCTAGGCTGCTGCACCCCTAAAATAGAATAGGGTAAGAGAATAATAGAATCACCAAATTACAAAGTATGAAAGAACTTCACAATGATTATCTAGTAGAAGTGTCTCAGTTGTGTGGGAAAACCTATCACACCAGCGCTGATTGATTGATTAATTAATTAATTATAACATTCAATTTAAGGATATAATTACCAGCCAATGTTCTTCTCTAATTCATTCATAAATATAAGAATACAATGAACTTTCCGTGCTTTGCAAACAAAAATAATTACATGTTTTTGGACATGAGGAAACATACCCGTAGTCCTCAAAATTTAGATTAAGAAATAGAGGGGATTGTATGTGTTTAGTTAGCTTGGGGTTGGTCAAATCTTTAACAAAGAAATCAGCATGAATAGAAATGACACTTCATTTTTCTTTGCCTTCTAAAAGGTATGTTTTAATTCATTGTCATGGATCTATTCCAAAATAATGAGGAATTTAACTGATATTTCTTGGAACAACAAGGGGCACCTCTAGCCAATGTAAGGAAAACATACAGAAAAGAGTTGACAATATTTAACTGCTTTTGAAGTAAAGGAACAATAAGCACTATTAGACTGTTTATGTTTCATAAAGAAGTTTCCAAATGTTTTAGAATTGTGATAAACCATGGGAAAGTTCAGCCACAAACTGCCAGTACATTCTAATTTTCCTTTTGCTCCTCTTTCTACCCCCTTTGAACTTTGCTGTTTTTCCAAGTGGAAAAAGATGGCTATTGCTAGGCAGAGAGGTGTTTTAATAACCTGGCAGAAACACACTACTCTACCTTTATTCTCAGTTAATCTTCTTGTGTAAATCACTGGATTTGCTCTTTCACTGCAGAGAAGACTGAATGTTCTTGGCAGATGAATAGGTGAGTCAGGCGTGAATCAGAAGTCTAGGCAAACTTGTTAAGAGCTTGTAAGTGCCTCCTGTGTGGCAAACAGGTTATGGAAAACCCTCTTCAACCCAGTTCATACCTGAATACAAGAGTATGCATGTACCATTTGCAAAGAAACATCTCATAAAATCTAGCAATACAGTGAGAAGCCACGCTTTCTCCAATCCATCTCACTTCCTCATCCTAGTTCACAGAAACCAAATCACTGTTGTTATGTGGGAATGGAAGTGGTTTAACTTCACCTTCATAGAGCCTTCAATGTGCTTAGAATGAAATATAGGTCTCATTTGCTAGTAAGGATTAGATTGCTTCTCATTACTGTAGACTTATATTCATGTATTTTATCTTTACGTAAAGATACAAATATGTACTATCAAATACAATTCCTCTTTTCTATATATAGAAATATATATAAAAGGTAGCATGTCAAAGCAGTCAGCATTTGACAGCAAATGAGCAGTACTGTAGCAGGTTTTCAAACAATTGCTTGACTTGTACCTGTGAATGTTTGACATGAATTGGAACATTTAGAGATGCAAGTGATAACAATGTTTGATAAGGCAGCCATCACTATTTAATAGTGTATGTCAATAAATATACAGCAGGACCAACTGGCAAGTGACTTGAAAAAAAAGTTTTGTACATTTTCACTTCATCCGTATTTTTCTTTCATGAAAGACAAATTTTAAAGTCTGTTTTCAAAAGTTTAAATTCAAGGCCAAAGCTTAAATTCAAGGAATTCAACTGAATTCAAAATTCAAATTCAGAAGTGGTAATCTACCACAGGGTTTTTAAGGGTTGTAAAGTTTTGTTTCACCAATTTTACATAATTAAGATCAGTTTTCTTGGTAACATCAATGGAGCTGAACTGATTCTGTTCCATATGCATTTCAGTGGCATCATCCTGTTTAAATTGTATAAAATTAATGAGCTGGAAAGGACTTTAGAGGTCTTTTAAAGCATCTCTGATAGATATTAATTCAGCCTATTTGAAACTATATAGAGAAGGAGAAATCTACTAGTGAACAGATAATACAGTATAATATAAACAGGGCTGGACCAGGGCAGAACTGAGTAGAAAAATTAATGCAAACTTGGGATGCTTTAAAGAGGGTTAACGTTCCTATGCTCCTTTTAATACATCCCAAAATATTATTTCCCTTTTAAGCAGCTGCATCAAGCTACTGGCACATGTTTAACCTTCATCAACAAGGACTTCAAGATCCTTATTTCCATACCCAACGACTTTATATAGAACTTGCTCCTGTATCTTCATATGCAGCTTTTCCTGACACATGCATTTTTGTACATAATACACAAAATAAAAATATTTTCTGACTTATGAACACAATTGAGCCCCAAATTTTTGTTGCTAAGTGAGATATATGTTGTGCGTTTTGGCGCATTTTATGAGTTTTCTTGCCATGGTTGTTAAGTGAATCACTGCAGGTCTTAAGTTGGTAACACTGTTGTTAAATGGATCTGGCTTCCCCATTGGTTTTGGTTGTCAAAAGCAAAACTAATGTCACAAAAGGTGATCACATGACCCCTGGACATTGCAATTCTTCTAAATATGAGCCAGTTGCCAAGCATCCAAATTTTGATCAGGTGACCACAAGTCACCAACAGTTGTAAGTGTGAAAAACAGTCATAATTCACTTTTTTTGGTGCTGTTGTAACTTCAAGCTACTTGTATTAACATATGAAGGTTGTATTATTTAAGCAGGTTTATTTTAAAGTTCAAACTATACAATATCATTTGTAACATTTATACATACATAGAAGTTCAATGGAGATAATCAGCAGTAAGAATACGAGCACACAGTTTATACCCATATGACAGGCGCTTCAGAATAGGAATAGAGTAGATCCCAAAGTGTCAATTGGGTCTCTGAACAATTAGCTAAATTATCCAAATCAGATTCCTAAAGGCCAGCTGGGGGATTCTGGGAACTGAACTCCACACATCTGCTGGTCACAACTACCCGATCCACTAGACTGGGAAGGCAAGGAATGTTGGGAGTCCCATTCTTTAGAGAGATACATCTGGTGGGACCCAGAAGAAGGGTCTTCTTGGTGGTGGCTCCCACTCTCTGGAACATCATTCCCCAAGAGATTCGATTGGCCCCCACTTGAACACTCTTTCGGAAGGCAGTAAAGTCATGGTTCTGCCAGCAGGCCAGAGCAGGATGGAGCCCATTAAATGGCTTGTATGAATATGTGTTGTCACCAGGATGGGAGGGTAGGAGGCTGTTATTTTATTGTTTTCTTTTATTATTTTTATATAATGTTTTTATATTTGTGTAAGCCACCTTGAGTCACTGTTATGGACTAAGCCTACGCAGCAGTAACAACCCTAAATAGCTTTACTTTGCAGCAGGCTCGTAATCCTGCATTCCTCATTGGCCCGCGAATAGCGAGTCGTGATTGGTTGTTTCTGGCCAGTCTGATTGGCTGTTAACAGGCCCCTCTTATTGGACATTTGTGAAAGCGGTAAACTCAAATCATTGGTTGATTTGACAGCAGCCAGCTCTATAAAAGAGCTGTTGCTGCCCAAGTATTTGTTCTGTTCTTATTTCACAATAAAGAGTTGAAGTCACCGTTCGATGTCTCGTCTCCGTTCCTTGCGCCCATGCTCAGGACTTAACACTGGTGGTGGGATGCGGAGACGATAGAGCTGACTAAGTACTCATTGAACAAGACAGAGCACGTGGCTGAAGAGCACACGCAACAAACGGCAAGATGACGAGTGGTGCCATACCACCCGCTCCATTCGACCCAGCAACTGAAGACTGGGACTCATAAATAGATGGTTTCCAGATGTTCCTAGAGACCAACAATTTAAAAGATGCTACGCCTGGCAAGAAACGAGCAGTGTTCCTGACTCATTGCGGCCCCACCGTTTTCAAAATGGCTAAAGCACTTGCCAAACCAGCGGAAGTGAAGACCATGGATTGGGATAACCTCGCCCCAATCCTCCGGGCCCATTATGCACCTGCAGTACTTACGCTGATATGAAGACACGAATTTTACCAGAGGGACCAACGGAAGAACGAGAGCGTTGGGGATTTCATAGCCGACCTCCGGAACCTAGGAGGCCTTTGTGGTTTTGCAAACCTCGAGGAAGCCCTGAGAAACGCATAGTTCTGGGATTAGATGCACCAACCGTGCAGAGTAAACTCATGGCGAAAGGAGACATCATTGGTTGTTTTGACAGCAGCCAGCTCTTTAAAAGAGCTGCTGCTGCCCAAGTATTTGCTCTGTTCTTTTATTCACAATAAAGAGTTGAAGTCACCGTTCGATGTCTCATCTCCGTTCCTTGTGCCCATGCTCAGGACTTAACAGTCACCATGTGCAAGTAGATGGTAATATAAAATTTCAAAAATAAAATAAATCTGAACGTTGTGGAGGCTGAGAGTCACTGGCTCAGACTGAGAAACCAAATCTGTGATTGTCCTATCATGTTGGTTTTGCAGATTGCCTAATTCATATGGGTTACAATATCTTCCCAGGGTTGTGTTGCTGCAACAATCAGTCTTGTCACTCCATTCTGAAATTGTTCTAATCATATAACTTGTGTCAGATTCTTCGGTTCAAACTCTTGAGCCTTATTGTGCATCTTTTGTCTTATTCTGAGTATGCATGCATGGAGAAGGAGACCTACTTTGATCATTGGATAATGTGGTATCATTTATGAGCAAATTACTGCACTTGCATTCAGTTAGAACTGGTTCAGTCATTACATACACGCACATTTCTCTTTACTGATAGATCAACATCGTCAAATGTTTGGAGAGTGATTAAAAGGTCTTACACCAAGAACATGCAATAGAGTCAGGAGCTTGGGATTTGGCTTAGTAATACATTTGATGCTGGATGCATCAGCATCTTAAAAAGTGATTTACCATTACATTGAGTGTGGAGGATGAGGCCTTGTTTGTTTCTAATTATAATAATATGCATATGTGCTGAGACAGTTGATCAGTGCATCAGTCGAGTTTGGTAGGGAGTGAAATACATTCATGTATCTGACAACATTCTGGGCTCCGTTTTCAGCTGCGATGGCCTCCTGCAATTCTCTGCCAGTGAAAACAGAGCTTGGGAAGGCCGCATGCAGCCCTGTTGAGCTCGCTTTTTGGTGGCAGAGGCACAGTGGGCTGGTTCTTTACCGTTCCCAGGGCGGCCCCCATGGGCCAGATCTTAGCAACCTGTGGCCCAGATTTGGCCCCAGGGCCTTGAGTTTGACTCCCCTGAACTAGAAGAACTTCAAGGTCCCTTCCAACTCTGTTATTCTGTTATTCAAGCTTGTGTTGTTTGTAAACCTGGGTTTATGACTTGAAGCATGTACCTACCTGAAAAAACTTTCAAAAAACTTTATGAACAGGGTGTACTGTCTGATTTGATCATAAAAAGAGTCCTAATATGAACATCAAAATGAAATGGAGCTTCTAGAATGTACAATTATCTGTTTGTACAATTATCTGTTTGCACAACATGTGTAACAATATGAAATAATTATGTAAATGATACACATAAGACTTAATAATGTAGGGTACACTCTTTATAATTATAATGACAGTATTTTAAGGCAAAGACTGCTATTTTAACATGTCTGTTTAAAAAAAAAAGAGGACTGCGAAGTCTCTTACCAAAGTTGAGTCTGATTTATGCAGAAGTTCTGTTTTGTTCCTTTCAATTCAGAGGCATTTGATCCAGAACAAAAATTTTTCCTCCAAACCTCAGGTTTATTTATTTTTCTCAATCTGTTTCTGGTAAATCTTCCTGCATGGGAAACTGTCCTGTATAATAGAAGTAGGTTACAAAATACATGCAGTGACTCAGGGAAAAATAATGCCACTCTGATCAGCATTACAAGTGGACTGTGTTAAAGTTCAGATAATCTGTAAAACCATAAATCTGTCCTGCTCTTTGAATCTTCAGCACTTTTTCAAAGAACAGGCGTGATTTTTTTTCCTCCTTCCCTTTTTGAAAGAAAATGTGAATTGAACATACCTTCTGCAAATGAGAGATAATTAGGCTATTATATTGATTTCACATCAAAGAGTTACAGCAAGATGGACATTTTAAAAAATTGCCCTCTATTATTAACTGACATGAGGAACCTTTAAGAGTGAATTAAACTAACCAAATATGCACCTGCACACACACACACATACTTTTCAATGGGTGATAACAGCTCAGCAAAGAATATGGTCTATTATCTGGTTTTGAAATAGGAAGCTTATTATATTAAGGGTGAAATTTATTAGGCCAGCTTCCAACTTTAACATAAAGAGATTTAAAATTATATGATTGAGGTATGTCTTTTTGGATCTGAAGGCAACTATCATGATGTACCTAAGTCTTATGATCTACTACGTTCCAAGAAAATGGAAGAGATCTTGCAAAATCTCTGTCAACCTGGCACTATATAACATAAAGAATTCTGAGGCAGATAGGAAAGCAAAAGGCTGGAGCAAACTGACCAGATTCAGGCAAGGAAAACATAGCCAGTTTGCACCAATTCAGGAGAACCAGTTGTTAACTTTCTGAGCAGTTTGGTGAACTGGTTGTTGGAAGAAATCATTAGGGCAGAGAACCGGTTGTTAAGTAATTTGAATCCCACCACTGCTTGAAATGCCCATGGAGAAAATTCACAGAAGAATCAGAGTGGATGATGAAGCTGAAGGCAGAAGAGGGGAGTCAGAAGCAAGCATTTTGAGAAGGACAAGATAAAGTTCTGACAGAAGAAGAATTGGGGTGGGGAATTAGCTACCACATCTTCAACCCTGAAGGGCTGCAAACTGTAGACTAATGCTTTGTGCATTGTGAACTAATGTTCACTCTTAACCAAACAGCAAAATGGAGAAGATTGGTTTGTTACAGCTGCAGAGGGGTACGTTTAGCTATAGAACTGGGACTTCATTATGTGCCTTTTCTATCTGCTTCTCTTCCACATGCCATATTTATTAATATATCTACTTCAAAGACTCTTGCTGAACAAAGTAGCTTCAGATCAAAGTGTGCATGTGATGCTTTTCACTTATTTTGGCCCTGGCATTCACTATTTTTTTTCTGTGTCCTTTGAAATTTGGGATCAGAAGACTGCAAAGCGAAATGGAGAAGAGTGTGTGTGTGTGTGTGTGTTTCTGCCATGAATGGAATCTTAACTGAAAACCCCTGAAGGCTTTTTACTATCTTTGCATTATGTATTATTGTTCTAATAATTTATTAATCTTTTAAACTTGTTTTTAAGACTGGAATTTCTGTGCCCAATGGTTGATTCACAAGTATTAAACCCAAACTACAAAGACGCAATAGAAGTAACATTTTAACATTTGAAACAAACATGAGGAACTCTGTGCAGATTGAGTAGGGAGTGCGGAGTCCTTATACCAATGTAAGAAAAGTAGGCAGGCTGTTAGAAGTAAAAGAAACAGGAACAACAGAAATAAAACATTTAATTGCCACTTCCAAAGAGAACAGTTGTTCATTTTTAATTTCATCTTGTAAAAATTCAAGCACAAAAATGTATGAGAATGATATGTATTACTTTCTTTCATTTCGAAGGACATCACCAATACGATAGTCTATTGATTTTCTGTGTAATTAAAGTGATTGATTTTTTTACCCTTCCACTCTTGCAGACAAATATAAAATCATGACTCCTACCCAAGACAGCTGATGAACTGTAAGGATTCCTCACTCTCTTTTGCCAATGTTCTGCTGTTTTTGCTGCCAAAGCTCTGGCAGTACTATTCCCTGGATTTAAATGGAAGCACATAGACATTTGGACTGCATGGACCACCTGGGAAGGGGAGTCTTGAAGATTTAGTTTTCTATGGGAGTGATTAGAAAATCACCTGGTCACCTATCTTCCTGTCTTCAGTTTGTTTTATTAAGCACACATGAGTTTTAACTTTACTTTTTGAATCTTTGGTTTTACTCTGCTTTTTATCTTTAAAAGTTGACTAGTTGGTTGAATGCCAATTTATTTATTTTAACCACCTGTTGGGCTCTTTTTTTCTTTTTTCTTTTGATTTATATTATTTTCAGTAACATTTACCTTTCCATAAGGAAACACAGCATGTTCTTGGATGGCATTTCATTTGATTTACATTAATATTGGACTCTCATCAGAGGGCTTTTGTGTTTTATTAATTTGCAAACTATTTGGAGATTATTTTTAAAATTTTTCTTTTAATCTTGGATCAAAATATCCAGAAAATTTCTTCCCTATTTTTTAATGTATTTTTTCAGTTTGCTGCAGTGTTCTTTATTTCCTTTGTTACACAGAGCAATAATGTATCAGATTACAGACAACCAAAGGTATCTGATATTTGGAAAAAGACCATTTGGTAACATGCAATTTTTAGTTGAAAGCTTTTTTAAAAAGTTGGATGAAATGATGACGGCTGTGGAAAATATTCAGATACATGTAGCTCTGGATAAATTAGATTCACAAAAGGAATGTGATTTGAAGATTGCAGACCGATTGGAAAGAAATTTGGACTGTACAGACTTAGAACTGGGTTGATTTCCATTGCCTCTCTGACGTTCAAGCCTGCATTCTTATACAACAGTAAAAGCTTGATTGAATGGAGAAGTGGTAAATTGGTTTTTCCTAGGAGGATTGAAGGAGATCGGGGAGTGGACTTTTCAGACTTAATCAGAAACCATTTTCATCTG
Organism: Hydrophis major; assembly: GCA_033807585.1. NCBI lineage: Eukaryota > Metazoa > Chordata > Lepidosauria > Squamata > Elapidae > Hydrophis > Hydrophis major. The sequence continues at coordinate 320,637,746 of CM066328.1, read as the reverse complement.
GACTTTGTTGGGAAGATTGATTAAGTGGGAAGACTGAATTTATTATATTTAACCAGAGAACAACTGATAAGAGATGGTATTAAGCAACCAATGTGGATATTTGATCTAAGATGAATTACTCTTAAATCTTGAGACAAGTGATAAATGTTTTATGAGTTAATTACAATAAGAGTTTGTTAATAGAGGGTTTTAAAACTTTAAACTTTCTTTTCTTATTATTTTTGTTCTTCCTGTTAACTGCTTTGTCACGAATATAGTATATAGTTTACAGATCAATAATTTGCAAATAGATTTAGTAGTGGAAAAATTTGGGAGGCCTATTTTGCAAGGTGTGAGAAACTGATATTGTAGTAATGTATTAATCAGTATTCAATTAGAGAGGATAACACACACACACACACACACATAAAACATGAAGCAAATAAGAGATTGAAAAACAAGTGCATTAAATACACACACACACGTGTGTGTGTGTGTGTGTGTGTATTTAATGCACTTGTTTTTCAATCTCTTGTTTGCTTTGTGGGTTTTTTTTGTAATTTTGTTTGGAGTTTTGTATTTTTTTTTTCAAATAAAATATAAATAATAAATATAAAATAAATATAATGCCATTTGGTATGATTTCATGCGCCAAAACTTTCTTCCATGTTGTTCATTTGTATGAGATCAGTGAGAAAAAGAAAAGTTATAAATAGAATTACTATCTCTCAGTGCCAAACTTCAGATTGCTCCTGTCACTGGAATAATAAGAATAATAAGAATAGTAATAAAAAGGCGATCAATACTTATGATAGAGAAACAAGATGGTGATAATTATGACCCAAAAACCTAACCTGTTACAGCAAGTGAAGATACGTCATTCTATTGGATGGCACAAGCTTAGATTCCCAGCCTGGTGTTTTCTGACTAAGCCATTCAAAATTACCAAGAGCTTCTCTGGATTTGCTTGTCAAACATTGAAGATTAATGGTTTATTTTTCACTGTAGCATATTACTGAGGTATTCTTCTTAGAGAAGGAGACCTCACATATAGAAACCTCACTTGCCATAACCACTTATCCCATCAAATATAGTGAAATTGAACATTTAACTAATGGAAAATCTGGAGGAGTAATTTGTGCACAACTGTACAAAATGCAATTAAAATGAACAACGTGGTGCTAAATCCATGGATCAGTTTATATAAACCATTGCTGAATTATAGATTTTTCTTCTTCAAGGAGCAGAATTGACTAGTTTTCTCTGTGTGGTGCCTATACTTGGCAGTAAATCACTCTGAATGTAAGACTGACACATATTTAGCAACAAAAGAGATGTACCCCCCCACACACACATCAGAGTTGAACTATGGAGTTCTTGGTGCATCAAACTCGGATTATTTCTACATTGACACAGTATGTATTTTGGATGGGGAAAAAATATCAAGAAATGATAATTGGAGGCATTTCTTCTTGAAATTTGGTACAAGGAGTTTTTGAATGGTTTAAAATCACGAGAATGGGAGGAGGAAATCCTTCCATAAATTATTTAAAATAAATTTGTTCTCAAAGAGTATCAGGATTTGATTTTGCCATTGTTTGTCCGAGAATTGATGCTATTCTTTCATAAACAAATTTGCAAGTATCATTCAAGCATGAAATAATTTAATTTTTTGATGTATCATTGACTATAGGAGTTGGATATTCACTTAAATTTCAAATCAATACAGGGTTTGATGTAGAAATGCAAACATGATTTGACATAAGCTATAAAGGCAGCCATCAAACCATGTGGTGGGATGACTTTTACACATATTACACGTATTTGAAATCTAGAACTTGGCTTCAATGGTAAAAAAAAGTAATATTAAAAAGACCCTGAACTTCATCCATGAACATAAGTTGATTTTCTGGTATTGGAAATTGGAGAAAATAAAGTATGATAGGGAAGTGGAGAGCGAGAGAGAGAGAGAGAGAATCTAAATCTGGCTGGCTGGGGAATTCTGGGAGTTGAAGTCCTCCAGGCTTAAAGTTGCCAAGGTTGGACACCCCTGATCTAAATAGTTCATATCTTTAATGTTTAAGTTGTTCCTTAATACAGTCAGAAAACTTGAGACTATTTCCCATCCTGTACTGTTATGCTTTATTTAATTATGGCTTATCAATAAATCATTATTGTCTGAGTTAATAGAATAGGCTATTAAGAAATCATATTTACTAAGTGAAGTAATTGTAATCACTCACATTGCAAAATCAAGTCATGTCATTTTGTTTAAATGCAGTCTGAAATTGCGTACATTTGGCATTCGACATGCCCATTTAAAAAAGAAATGCCATGTTTTTAAATAGTTATCAAATTTGTAGAGAGCTACACCAATTCAATTTAAAATGTTTCATAAAGCATTTAGTTTTATGTGTGCGCATAAAATAAGTATTTAAATTGTAACACAACATTGGTCTTTGCTAACCACAAGTTCTTTTTTTCCACTAAAAACGTCGGCATACATTCCTCCTCCAAAATATGCAAAAGAATACTCCAACTCTCCAAAGGAATTTTCCATAAGTCAAAAGCAACAACAGAAAACGATGACCTTGGGATGGCGCCAGGAAGTCAAACAGTTTGACAATTGTGTAGAAGCACAGCTGACTTTTGCATAGGAAGCAATCATAGCTGATTAGATATTACCAATTCCTGCCTTAACTCTCCCTTCTTCATTGGTTGCTTGCTTTCGCTATCCCTTGTAAAAGTGAAAGTCTCTTGAGTGGACAGGTCTCCATATTGTTATCAGCTAGATCCGCACTTCCATGATCTAAGGTATAACATGTTTTAGCTATACCATCCTTGATTCATATAATCCTCTGTAGGAATGAAAGAGAGAATGTAGGTATGTTTATTATACTGCACATACCCACTTAAACACACACAAATAAAAGTACACCCTTGTGTCAAATTGTAACATTCTGTATAGTTAGATGTTTCTGTCTCTACTAAATTGAAAACATCTATTATTCTGAGGGCTAGGGAGAGGAAAAAAATGACTCAGCATCAGATAATTGAAAACATCCCAGCAATTTGAGAAGAAATGTTTCTAACAATGTTTCTCCTGATCATTTCACTCAATCTTGAGCAAAGTTACATGTGGCAAATTCTTCTAAAATCCTATGAGAATCTGTATAGATGAGTCATACATAACAGAGACATGCAAATCCCAATGTTTTTCTTCATTCTCAAACAGGATGCGCTTTTAAGGTGTGCTTTCACCTAAATTATATCAATCTTTTTACCAGCACGGCATTCTTACCAAATAAATATTTCTAAAGTACTACTTCTAGTATTTCAATTGTAACAACAGGGAAATGACTCACTGTGTGACTATATAAACTATTTTTGTGGGCTGTTTAATATCGAATAAAATGAATTGTTGGAGGAATATTTTTGTAATAGCAATAGCAATAACACTCTTAGACCATACAGAACTCTCTAAACAGTTTACAGAATCAATATATTGCTCCCAACAATCTGGGTCCTCATTTTACTGACTTCAGATGGATGGAAGACTGAGTCAACCTTGAGTTGGTCAGGATTGAACCCCTATTATGGGGGCAGAGTTAGCCTGCAATACTGCATTCTAACCACTGTGCTACCATGGCTCTTATAATAATCCTTGGTAGAACATCATCTCAACAGGACCAGCTCCAAATGAGTCACTATGGAAGTAAGTATTGTTTATAGAGGCTGCCATTTTGAATGTCCCTAATTTCAAGCCCATCATGGAATAAGCTTTTTGGGAAAAGTAACATGGCGATCACTCATAAAAACATTATCTCATCACAGAAATATAATAGAAGAAAAGTTGTTGATTTTATGACGAGTGAAAAAGCTGGACATGTTGGCATTTCCTTAAGAAAAATATTATAGAGGGGAATATAAATTGCAGAAACAAATGAGGCCAATCTGCCCAATTCGGCCATCACAAATAATAAAAACTCTGAAAACTCTGAAACAAGTCAATGTTATGTTAATGTGGCATAGACTTTCATGGCCAGCATCTGTTGGTCAGTGTTGAGCTTCAGGATTTAGTCACTGTGGTCTAGATGTCAAATTTCCTGAGTTTTTGCCAATAACTGTGGCTGGCATCTTCAGAGGCAAAGTGACCAGCCCTTGCTAACCTGTGCCAATCAGAAACAAAACCAGCTAAAGACCAATCAGAAGTCAGGTTACCTAACTATAAAGACAAGAGTCCAGTCTGCTTAGTTGCTTCTGAAGATGTCAGCCACAATTGCCAGTGAAATGTCAGTAAATAGGTTGTTTAGAATACTCACAGTCACTAAACATTGAAGTTCAACACCAACCAGGACGAAAATTGTGTAAAGGCCTCTTTGAATGTGGGCACTTGCTCATTCACCATCCCTATCAGCCGAAGCATATCCATATTAGATGCACTGTGATGAAAGATCAGTGTGCTGAATTTTGTAATTTTATGGTTTCTATATATTGTAAAGAAACCAATTGTTTAAATAACTGCCTATTTTATGTCATAGATGGCAAAATATATCATAAAACAGGCAGCACACAATGCCATATTATCTACATTTGTTGAAAGAACTGTATTATTTCTGTCTTTTGAACATTTAAGGATCCCCTCCCTTGCAATACAGTGAAGATTCAGATTGGGTCTGTGCTTTACAAAGAAGCTGGCCCAGAAGCTCACATATTATCAGACTGCATGGTTCAATTAGCAAAGGAGACATACAGTTGCTTAAGTGATTTTTCCACCCATTTGAGAATACTTGGTATTAAAAAACAGCAAAAAGCTCATTAAAAAAAAACCTCTTTATAAGTCCTAGCTTGTTGAAGAGTCAGGTAACCATGGGAAAATTTGTCCACGCTGTCATCAGGAGTCAGACCCACTAGGAACTTACATACTTAAGTACCAATGGTGCATTATCTCCGAACATAAAGGTGTCAGCTTTGGAAGCCATATTAGCACCAAAAGCTTCCATGCTGCTACATTCATGAGTCTGGGAAGATGGGAGGGGGGAATTGCATGGTGTATGTAGTAGACGTAATTGCATTCTTCTTTAGAGCCAAGATTATGTTGTTCCTGCACTTGGCTGAGGAGTAGTAGAGGAGATGTCTCAAGTTGGGACGGATGGTGATTGGGGCATGTGGTGGAATGATGGGAGCAGGGAGTGGATTTGTAATATTTTACTTATTGGAGGGAAACCCAGATCTTTCAGATTCGGGATTTCCCAGATGTGCCAGTTTACTACTCTAATAAAAGGAGACTTTGAGAATACGTCTGGTTCGGAGTTATTTGTTGGAGTCAAAGTTTTTCTGGAATGCTGACAAAAGGAAGGGAAATAAACTTATAAACTAATAATATGGGCAGACCTTGATTTACAACAATTCAAAGTTAGAGTGGCACTGAAAAAAGGGACTTAATACTATGTTTCACACTTATGGACAATTGTAGCATCTCCATGGTCATGTGATCAAAATTCAGATGCTTGGCAACTGGTACTTATTCATGATGGTTGCAGTATGCCCAGGGTCATGGGAACACTTTTTGTAACCTGACTAGCAAAGACGGTGGGGAAGCCAGATTCACTTAACAACCAGGACAAAAATGGTCGTAAAATGATACAAGACTCAACAGCCTAGCTTAGCTGTACAGCTGTACAGAAACATCGGCTGGGCTCTTGGTCTGGTAAGGGAGAAAGTCATTGTTTCCCAGAGGGCCAGAGGTGGTATTCAGCAGATTCTGACCAGTTTTGGAGAACCAGTAGCAGAAATTTTGAGTAGTTCAGAGAACTGGCAAATACCACATCTGACTGGCCCCACCTCCAACTATTCTCTTCTTCCCCAGTCCTAGTTGATTGGCTGGGTCTTCTTTTGTTGCCCTGCATAGGAGAACGGAGCTGTAAAGCAGGTTAGTGGGGTGCAGAGGGAATGGAGATTTTACAGTATCCTTCCCCTGCCATGCCCACCAAGCCACCACAGAACTGGAAGTAAAAAATTTGAATCCACCACTGCAGAGGATCTCTGATGAAAATCCATGTATGATTGTGGTACCTCCCAAGCATTTATCATCCATGGTGACTGACAAGATTGGAAGCATGGTCCCAAGGGCCAATTTTAGCCTTTGTTCTGTCAGCAGCTGAGTCTTTTACAAAATCACGGGGGACGAATCTGGCTCTGGGAAAGCTCTTTGGCTCTGACAAGCATAAAAAAATTCTTTTTCCCAGTAGGAGGATTTCCATGCTATTATACAGCAAGCTTGTCAAGTCTTATTGATTCCTTATAACTTGAAATGAATGCCCACTACAGTGACTTCTGACAGCTTTGTGGTTAACTCCTTTATAATGAGTGTTACAGAAGTAGCCATTCGTTTTTCAGCGACATCACTTTTTTCAAAGGAAATCCTTCAGTTGTTTTGTTTTCTACAGAATAGGTCTGCCATCAAACAAACATGTTGTGTGAGCTGAAGAAAAATGTAAACTTTCCATCATTTGACTTTCAAAATTAACAACCTTGGAATGAAATATAATCAGAGGTAATAATGCTAATGTGGGTAAGAAGTCCTTTCAAATTGGAAGCTCTACTTCAAAAACATATCGTCTAATTTCAAATAAGAAAAGGAAATAATTTGTCAAGACAAATTGACCCATGCTGATTATATGAATGTATTATTTAGTTTTTTTGGCAATAATACTGAAAATCTCTGTCATTCCTTCTTCTGGCCATTTTGTTTTTTACTTCTTGTCTGGCTACAGAATTAATATTTCCATTTTCTTTGCTCAGAGTATTAACTCAGTGTGTCCTCAGGGAAGGTAAAATAAAAGTCAAAATGATGGCCAGAGTTGCACAATTGAAGTTTTTGTGTGTGTGATGTTTACACATGCAACAAAGGGGCAGATCTTTATGGCTGCCATCTTGGTTATTTTGATCTTTACCCTGAGGCTCCTGTTAATTAACCAATCAATAGTTCAGAAGAAATGCTGCATTTACGTGTCTCTACTTTGCATTAAAGCATTCTTCTTTTCTTTGGATTTATGAATGAGATTAAAAAACAAAGAGGTTGGAACTCATTCCACTATGCTTAATTTCATTCATTCATTCATTCATTCATTCATTCATTCATTCATTCATTCATTCTGCCCCAGCAAAGTTGTCCCATAGTAGTATCTGATTACTTGGACATTTGAAAAAAAAGTTGGTCTACTTTAAGACTCGCATAGAAGTGCAGAGTTCACGAGAGATCTCAAGCATTTCTTCCAAATACTTTTTAAAGCATGCATACATCAACTTACCAGACCCGGTTTTACTTATACCAGACCTGGTTTTACTTAATTGCTTTGAGACCCACCAAGATAAGCTAGATGTTAAGCCAAGTGAGCATGGGCTCATACTTTTTGGTTATTGCCAAAAGAAGGTAGGTTATTTAAAAAAAAAAAAAGCAGAAGTGCTAATGTCAAAGGGGGCATATTTGTTTTAAACCAAAACAAATAAAAATAATTCCACCCCTGCATCAGATATATGATAAGCACAGTATAAACTGGTTTATTCCTAAGATGTTGACATGAAATCTGGTGTTTACCAAATATGTAAAGACTTTGATTTGAGGCTTTTCTTGCACTGCAAGATATTGTTATCTTAAATAGCAATAAATATATAGAATACCTTGGAGAAATTTTCACGGAGGTATAACATCTACTTATGATATGACAAATGCTCCTGAAAACTAGTAATTTTTTTCCTATATAGCTTGGTAGATGTCAAAAAGACACTCCAGAAGCTATAATGTATAAATATTACAAATTCAATTCTTTCACATAATGTATGTTCATTTAATAATGAGGTCAATACACAGTTCACTTTCCCATTTTCTAGTCAATAATAGTTTACATTATCATCCTTCCATAGTCCAAGAAAGATCCATTATTTATCCACTAATTAGCTGTCACATTTTCCTCAGTGTTGTGCTTCACTAATGTGCTTGAACAGAAAAATCTGCACTATTGGAAACTAGTAAGAACAAAAATAATACTAACCAAGAGTAAAATCAATAACAAGAAAGCATTACCTTTATTTCACTGCTGGTCTTCTTGTGGAGACCCTAAAAATAATCAACAACAACCAGAATGATCAAAAAAGGATTTGGGAAGAAATCATTACCAGTTGCTGATACAGAAAGAGATAAATTAATTTAGTGCTATTAAAAACCCAACTTTTTTCAATGAATTATATTCAAAGCGAGTATTTTATCAGTGTTGTACTCTTTCCAAACACTATAGAGATGAATTAATTAAATAGTACAGATGAATTAAGTAAAGAAGAGTCCATATTATAAAGTAGTATTATCCATATCCCTTTGAAAAGTTTTTTCTTATTGTTCCTCCTTGTGCTTATTGCATCCAATATACAATCAAAATTATACTGAATTTTCCTTTTGTTCTGTATCAACAAACTTACAATGTTTGTGGAAAGAGATAAATTTGCTTATTTTTCTCCTTATTGCTCTAATTTAGCCATTTTAGTGCTCTTCCTATAGCAAAATGTTGCTTTCTTCTCTTTTCCTCTGCCACACAAAGCATTCAATCCATTATGATTCTAATAGCTGCGTAGAGTCACTCGGAGTTAGGCAGTCCACTATCCTTGTAGCTTTCTTCACCATTTGGTAAGATTCCTGTGTTTGGGGCTTTGAAATACTTTCCCTTTTTTTCTGGAAAAGAACAAAGAATCTTGCAGACCTGGGGCTGCAGATTCCCATGTGGCTATCTATTTTATTTCACACACACCCCACTGGAGTCCCCTCAAACTCCACCTGTAGTGTAATTGTAGTGGCATAATAACTGACAATCAGTGGTATGGTTTCTTGACATCTTGAGATAGAAAAGAAAACCTGTAGCAAAAGCCCTGAAATGGATTTTACCTATTAAAGAATGAACATCAATTGTACTCGATAATATCCAGTCTCCCAAATGAAAGAACCATAAATAGATTGTGCAGTGAAGTCCTCATTGGAAACAGCCATATTTATCATGATCACCCTGCCTTTTGTATCAGTAATGGACAAGCACATGGTTAAAAGCTCCTTCCTATCAGTGCCATTCATCAGGAATTCTTCAATTCTCTCACACCAAGTGGTCAACCACTTGCCAAATTGTTTTAGATTAAAATAGATTGCCTGGTTTTACTCCATGATTGGGCTCATAGGGACTCTGGTCACCTATCTGGATGATTGGAACATATGGTAGTTCCATATGGTAGCAATTGCTCAAGTGGACAGGGACAACAGCTTCTGTTTTCAGGTCTGTTCTTCCCCATGAAACTCTTGCAAATATCAACAATCAATACTACTACCACCTCCAATTTACTTTCCCAGTCCCAAACCCATATTCATAGTCTGAAAAAAAGTTAAACCCAAATCTTCTGTGATGATCTGTCATGGTGGGGCTCCAGTCTTCAGTGAAGCTTCTTATCCAAGACACTAACTCTCCAGAGGTCTCTATTTCCTGTTATTTCATTCCTTTTCCTGGTAATTCAGCCAACAATAGAGACTGCTATATGTTGTTGATGCTGCTATGTTATTAAAATTTGTACATTGCTTGACTCCCAGGAATTCTGAGTGGCTAGTATCAATCTACCATGGAACTCCTGATACCATGCCAAACAAAATTACAGTATGGTTAAGACCAGACCATTCTGTTCCACCATATCAATAGGCTACCACTAGTTATTCTCATCAAGCCCTTTCCCATGGTTTCTGCTCCTAGATTCTACTTTTCATATTAGTTCCAACTCTGGAGCTTCCTGATCTGTCTCTGTCCAAACTGTTGTGGCACCACTCCAACACATCATCATCCACCCATTTGACACCACTCCAACACATCATCATCCGTCCATCATCCATGTCTTTAAATCAGCATCCTAAATCATTCCAGCAAGAGACCCTCTGAGAAAACAACTACAGTCAGAGTTCATCATAAGAAAAAATAATCCTTTGATAATAAATAAGAATTTTTAAAAAGCATCAAACAGCTCAAAGTAAAACACAGAATAAACCCATGCCAATGTGCTGTTTTATTTAACAGATTCTGCTTTGTACCCATGAAACCATATTCTCTATAATGATACTATAATTTTATGTTGCTACAGGTTTCACTACCCTATAAAAATCAGTCGAATTAATTCTGATGGAGAATTCTGAAAGTTTACCCTGGAGAAGTAGTAGCAGCTAAAAGTTGGAAGAATTTCTTTTGAATTAGGATCATTTTCTATTCAAGGACTAAAAGTACACGAGAGCTCCTAATATCCTTTGCACCTGACCTCTCTTGCTTGAACTCATAGAGTACTAAATGTTTTAATCCTAGGCTAAGTAAATACCAATGAATTTAATAGGTTTTATAGTTAGGTAAGCAATCGGGTAGAAATTTCAGCTCATTTCTATGCTTTTTGATTCCTGTCAACAAGAATGATTTGCTGTTGGAAACAGAACCTCCATGTTCTATCACAATATATTTTGGATTTGATATTAATGCTAAGCAAAAGAAGATGGGTATCCTGTTATTATCTTATCAAGAGTCTACCAGTCCACATAGGATAGCTTGGAACATTTGGAGACAAGTGCTTTCTACTTCCCCTCTTTGAAGCACGTTCATATCAGTCCATCAGCTGATAATCCTTCTAGAGTCAGGTGTGATGAAGTATTGTGGATAGTGGCTACTCTTATGAAAGCTTTGTAACTCTCTATAGCACCCTTGTCTGCATTGTGGATTAAAGTTTCCATCATGTTAGCTGGGAAATATCGGCACTGAAGATATCAGCATCAGGAAGGTAGCAGGTTGGTGAAGGCGCTTGTCTAAGGATGATTCTTCAAGGATCCTGAATCTCCAGCTGTTTCTTCAAGACAATCTTTAACAAGCAGCTTCTCAAAATCCAACATAATGCAATTTGGAATGTCATATTACATTTCTAATTCAGATTATATGTCACCTAATATACATATTTTAACATACTTTTATACTATATCATCTCAAAGTGGTTTATATTTTTTTTGTAAAAACAATGAGTCATGTTCATATTGTTTTAATATATAATTTTAAGGCTGATACTCAAAAGTGTGGGAAGTGGGTAGGGAGGAAAATTACAGAGAAGTGATTTCTCTGGTATTCATTTAGGGAGATTTCAGTGAAGAGAGAAATCTTCTATAATCTGCATCATGAACATTCCAGGTTAGAGGGGCCACGCAAAAGAACTCCTCTTCCACAGAGCAAAAAAACTCCATGCAAACAGAGAAGTCTTTCCTTCTTACTCAAAAGAGACCATGAAAATCTCTCAGGTCTACTGAGAAATGCTTGAAGTTCAACTGCTGCAGTCTACAAGTCATATACATACAGAATTTTATTTCAGCAATATTCAAAACCACCATAGAATCTGAACAGGGCAAAACATTGGCTCTTTTTAAAAAAATTAAAAATAAAATAAAAATGATTGAATGTTGTCATAAGTTTGGCCTACACTATACAATATTTGAATCCTGTCATTTATTCATCAAAATAAAAAATTCATAGTGTTCTAATTGTCGAGCTGAAAAAGTGTTATGTAAGGTTGGCTGTAAATCTGCAGAATATTTCTGTAGCTGATGTTGATGCACTTATTTAAAATTTCTCTCAAGAGTAACATTTCTAATGCTCAAGCATTATCTAGTCTAGGTAAGTTGCAACAGAGTTGCATTATTTTTATGCTGTTTAATAGATTGTGTGTTTGTGTGTTGGCCTATAGATGTATGCTCATCTCTTCTGAGATTGCAAGGATAGCATTACCAGTTGATTTCCCTTTGGTAATATATCAGTAATATCTCTAAAACATTTGCTTGGTCTACACGTATCAAAAGAGAAAGAAGTAGAAGCAAACTGGAGAGGTAGGTACAAGGGTTTGTTAACACTGGGTGCTTGCAAATGTCCGCTGTCTGGATGACAATTCTTGACATGCTGCCTCAAAGCAGGAGAATTTCTAAAGCCTTCTGGGCTACTATTGGCTGGAGACGGTATTTCCATTTGTATGGATATGAACTAATTAAATGTAATGAATATGTATATTATCATGGCCCTTTAACGTATAAACATCTGAAACATCTGCCACATTATGTGGACAGAGACAACAGTCTGACTCTTGGCTCAGTTCAGCTCTCCATTTCTGTTAAATGAAATTAACTTGAACAGTATCCATTGAGGAGAGGAGAGGAGGGGAGAGGAGAGTGAGTATACTTTATTTGGCCAAGTGTGACTAGACACATTCTTTCACATATTTGTCTAGTCCTTGCATAAAATTTATTGATTGTAGTTGTCACCTGTATTTCAGGAGAAACAACTTACATAATATATTTTAATTGTTTGCTTTATTCTTCATCTTATAGCAATTTACCAAACCCAAAAGAGCAATAGCAAGAAAGCGACCTACTTTTAACTCTGAGCCTTTCTAATTAACCTTTGCTCTTGCCAATTAAAAAAATGGCCCCATCAAGTTAATTAGCTGAGCTGATTAATCTTCTAACTAAATTGACTGAAGCTTGCACCTCTCAAGATTTTTAAATATCCTTCAGTCTCATAATATGGTCTAGTGCTCTTCATTTATTATCCTGTGTCTGCTTTTTGTCTCCGAACAAAGAAGGGAAGTACATCCAGAAAAAGCTGTTGCAGATGAATCAGTATCACTGAGTAGAAGAAATAATATCATGAGATCTTTTAGATAAAAGCCAATTTGAATGTACATTGTGTTTCAAGGCCCACTTCCTCTGCTCTGTAGATCTTAAAAAGGACCATCCCACCTGTGTCTGCCAAAACAAAAGAATGTGCAGCCCACGTGATGTTATCAGCCCTTCCTGTGGTACGGCAACAGTATCCTGGTTGTTTCATTGTAGGAGAATTAGTAATTGTTTTCAAGGGAGGAATGACTCTGTTGGGTGGGATATCATGGCATCTAGTGCAGTAGAGGTGGGTGGTCTTTGGAAGACACCCAGACACATGACACAGTTCTCTGGCTGGAGAAGAACCAAATATAGGAGCACAGCCATCAAAACCATTAGTAATCACATAATTTTAAAGTCAGATTCATGAGATGAAGCCTTTTAAAATATGAAGGGATAATTGCATCATTTAAGAAACTGCCTCAAACCCGATATAACCTTGTTTAATGCTATGTTTTGATTTCTCAATCAAGACAGAATCCTGCTTGTAGCACTTGTATGGATCTCATACCCTGCACCCCACCTCAAAACTCTACATAATTTTATGAATTTAGCAATTTAATCTGTTTTAAATCTAAAGGTTTTGGTTGTAATTTGCATTTGTACAGTTATTAATGTCAAAAGTGGATTAAAGCTGTTTCAAGAGGCTTTATTTTATATTGCAAGAGAGACATACTAAAAAGTATATCGATTCTCAAGAATATCTCTGAGGGAGTGATTATAAGAACATATGGTTTTACTTATCCAGGTTTGAATTTGCATTTGTTTTGACCAGGTTTATGGTTCATTGCTGCACATGTTTTGAAAATATAGTAGTCCATGATATCATCAAGAATATCAGAAATTTGGTCTAGGAAAGACTCTGATTGTGTTTCCATGTATGGCATTATCTGTAGAGCTGTATGATTTAAAGTACCGTATATACTCGAGTATAAGTCGACCCGAATATAAGCCGAGGCACCTAATTTAACCACAAAAAACTGGGAAAACTTATTGACTCGAGTATAAGTCGAGGGTGGGAAATGCAGCAGCTACTGGTAAATTTCAAAAATAAAAATAGATGCCAATAAAAACTTTCACTAGGACAGTTGAGAATAAGTTTGATGTTCACAATTTCCTCTTTGAAAGAGACCAGTAAATAGGGAACAAGAAGATGAAGAAAAAGAAGTGTGTTTTTTCACACTTTTCACACTGAAGTGAACAAAAATGGCATCATAGGAACAAGCTTATTCTCAGCCCAAAGGTTTGTTTCTGATTTCTTCCCTGATTTAAGGGAAATTTGGGAAACGATCTCACTATCATGAAAGGTTTGATTGATTCACTAACCCAAAAGATGATGATGATGACAGTGGTAGAGCCGTTCATATGATATCTCTCTCTCTCTCTCTCTCCCCCTCCTCCCGAGTGGACTGAAAGCAGCTGGAGCTGAGGAAATGAAACTGAGTGGAGTGACCTCTGCTCGCGTTGCTTTCTCAGCCTAGAGCTCAGAAAAGCCTCCCCCTCCTCCCCCTCCTCCCGAGTGGACTGAAAGCAGCTGGAGCTGAGGAAATGAAATGAGTGGAGCGACCTCCGCTCGCGTTGCTTTCTCAGCCTAGAGCTCAGAAAAGCCTCCCCCTCCCATGCTTAAAAGTTGCAAAGGAAACACGGAAGCAGGGAAGCGGCTGCCCAGCTTCGGAGCTCCACACCATTTTTTTTTCAGAGGGGAATCTGACTCGAGTATAAGCCGAGGGGGTTTTTTTCAGCACAAAAAATGTGCTGAAAAACTCGGCTTATACTCGAGTATATACGGTAATGAATAAGTTATCTGTGAGCATCACATGTTTGAATGCTCTCACTCAAAGCTTAAGATTCATAGGAAACAGAGCAGAGGGACTATATCTGTTTAAGGCATCTTCTTAAAACTAGAGTAAAGGGGGAAAATCAAATATAATAGATTTAAGATGTCAGGTGACTAGTTTTTCAGCTTGAATCTCTTAAGTTGTCCACTTATCTGCAAATAAGCACAGTATGACAAATTCTGAATGAATGCCCTTGCGCAGGACAAAATTGAAAACTTTATAAGCCTTTTTGTATTGCATATTAGATTATATAATGTGAAGTATAAGATCTATCAGCAAGATTTCTTTTTTTTTTTGAAAAAAAAACCAGGGATCTTATAAAAGTATCTGATATCTAGTGTCAGTTACTAGATAACAAGAATTATTTTCAGAGCAATTGAAATTGTAAAAATTAATAAATATTATGGTGTCAGTTTCTTTTTAAAATGAATCTGCTGGATGTAACGTTGAAGTTATATTATTAACTGGATTAAAACTAATTTAATAATTGTTGCTTGGGAAGTACAATTTTATAAAGGAGATTAAAACTATTAAACAAGCAAATGCAAGCTCTCTTATCAATTTACTGTTCCCAGGAGCTTTCTTGTAGCCGTTGCTCTTTGGAAAAGAAATTAAATTTAAGCAAATAAAACTTTACCTGTTATATATTTACCGTATATAAACTTCCAAGAGTTGCTTCAATAGTTAGATGGGAGGCGAATAAATTTAATAAATAACTTGAACAGTAAATATAACAACAGATTGAATTCTCTATTAGCCACAAAACTGATGAATAATTTTAGTTAGACCAAGTCATCTGTTTCAAATTTCAAATTTCTTTTTATTGGTGTTAATTCTGCTTCAGAAGTTTTAAAGATACAGCACATCAGAAAGATATAAAGCAGCCATAGACCTGGTTAGTTAAGGAAAACTGTTAGCAGACCAACAAACTCTATTAGTAAAATGTTTTATAGTTCTGGTTACTCAACTCTTTTAAAGATCATTAAGTTTATCTTTTCCATTTATATAATGTATTTATTTATTTATTTTATTTGTGAAGCAAGTATTAGATAACAGGAGTAAGTATAAACATGATTATGAATACATGAAATGGTTACGAATAAAAAGGAACATTAGGACAAGGATGGTAGGCATGTTGGTGCTCTTATGCACGCCTCCTACAGACCTCTTAGAAAAGGGGTGAGGTCAACAACAGATAGATAATAATGCCAGACTTGAGCATCAGATGTCATCACACAAATTGTTATTTCATCCCAATAAACATGGAATTGGATGTTTCTATTAATTAAAATGTTTCAACCTCTGGTTATTACATAGTCTAAGACATAGGAGTGTAGCTCATGTATGCATGAGTATTTGTGACGGGAATTATTTAGACTATTTTCCCAAGGAACAACATGTTATTTGTTTAATCACATATTATTTGGATTGTGTAATAATGCCATAGCAACCTTAATGAAAATAGTAATGAATGAATTGTGGTAATGGCAGGGTGTTATCTCTTGATAAGAGTTTTCTTTTTAATATAAGAACATCTTGACAGACTGGTCTGGCAGCCTGTAGACCATTCCATTCAGCTATGTGATTCATATTTTTCTGTGCTGAAGCCAGTTTTTAAGCTACTCATATATAGCCCACTCATCTAGGAACACTGAATACATGGCTCCCCTTCATGTTCTATTATTAAAGCAACCCTCTGAAATAGGTTGGACTGAGATACAGTGACCCATAATTACCCCATGGTTATTTTGGCTGAATGCATCATTCTGTTATTCCTATATGTTATCTAATCATTAAACCACAAATATTCTCAACAACTCATTCCTGCCCAAATGTCACAGTGACAATTATATTGTTATATGCTTGAATAATACATACTGAATTGTTCATCTTTGATATCTGGAAACATATGCTGACACATCTAGATAAGCCCTCTGGACATTATATGGGTATATTTACTTTTCTGGACATCCACATCTGGGTTCCCATCAGTTGGAATGAAGTACCCCATGGGGTAACATATTATTGTGTAACTATGGTGAAAAGGATAATAGGAGAGGATATTTAATGTTGCTGTCATTCATTGCAACCTAGTGTTACCACAGTCATGTTCAGCATTACCTTTGTGGGAAAGAGACTTCAGTCCTTGTTTTCATGTCATTGTTGACTCCTGATGACTGCCTAGGCAGTTTGCTTGGTAAGATTTCAGAAGTGATTTGCCATTGTCTTCTTCCTGGGACTGAAAGGAAGTGGCTGGCCTAAGGTCATCCAGATAGCTTTGTACCTCATACGAAATCAGAACTCATGAACTGAGTTTCTAACCTGGTGCTAAGCATAACATCAAACTGGCTCTCTATCCTAGGGTTAACTTCTTGTAAAATGGGGATCCTTTTTGTGCAGTACAGTCTTTATGCTTACTGAAATATACCATAAGTGTAGAGTTACTGACAACATGGTGACATCTTATGAATTTTGTATTGATTATTTTTGGGAAATGCATTGTATTATATTAAGTTTCTAATATACAGTATTATTATACTTCACATAGTGGTTGGTTTTTATGATTTATATGATTTATATTCTTTACTATTCTTTATTATACAAACACACATGCATAAATAGATATATATTTGGTTTTTTTTTTTTTAAAAAAATCATAAACTAATTTCAAATTCTTTGAAGCAATCTTCTACTGTTATATGAGCATAGGATATTCAAGCTCATTATTCCAAACAGTGGATAAATAATGGCAATTTCATCAACTTCTTTCAACCCTGAAAACATTTTTCATAGCATTTCAAAAACCGTTCATTTATAGTCTAGAATATACTGTATATACAGTATATTCCAGAACTATTACTATAGTATATCCAATATACTGTATATCTTCAGTAGATTATACAATACAGGTAAATCCCCAGCAAACAATGGTATTTGGGATGGAGAACTCCATTGCTAAGCAACACAGTCACAAAGTGCAACTTCACATGACTACGCCAACTTACAAAGGCAGTCTCCAACAGTTCCAATTGTCATAGTTAAGTAAATACTATGTAGTAGTTAGATATGATGACATTTGCAGCCTCCTATAGGTTTCCCCAATGACTTTGCTTGTTGAAAGCTGGCAGTGCCACCTAACTATAGGACACTGCAATGTTGTAATGGCAAGCCAGTTGCCAAGTGCCTTAATTGCAAGCATGTGTCCTTGGGGATGCTGTGACAGCCACAACTACGAGAGCCACTTGTAGTTCTGTGCTTTCATAACTGAACAGTTGCTGAATGAAGACTATCTGCATGAGCTTCTTCACTTGAAGCCTTCAAAGCTAAAAACTTACTAGAGTTCTCTCTCCTTCCCCAATATAAAAATCTGATGGAAATGGTCTAAATGGCCTTTATGACAGGGCTGATACAACTAGCATCATTGTGTCTATTTCTCTGGTTTGCTGGCCTGTATAACTCGGCGAAGCTGCAGCTATGCTTTTGAGCATGAGGCACTAAGCTGATGGGAATTATACAGTATATCAAACTTTGAAGAAATCAAGATTTAGACTTACACAGGACTTCAGTAGGGAATTTGAGGCTCACGGCCCTCCATCTGCCCAACCTACTTAAAATACTGTTGCTGTGGTGATAAAATTAGAGGAAATTAACATGTAAGTGCCTTTAGATTTCTGAAGCCCTATTCCCACTTGCATCTTACTACAGCAGGGACATGTTCTGGTTTATTACTGTTTTAACTCCATGGTGTTGCATATAAATGCAATAAATTCTAATCACTAATAATAATTCTTTGACATATAACTCCTGCTCAGTAAGCAAACACAATCAATATAGCACTTTATAACTGCTGTGTTTAAAATGTAGGAACAACCACACACCATTCCAGAATATTGTAACAGTAGGAAAAGAGGGAGATTAGAAAGACAGTATATTTTTACAGCAGTCAGCTTTGTTGATTTTTTTAAAAACTCTATTTGGTGTCTGGAATGTACAGAAATGAACTTTGCAAATTAATTGTGTGATTATAATTTCCTGCCTACTAATTTCTTTGCCCTGGGAGAGTCTAAATAGAGTGCCTGGCTTTCCAAGTTTAGAAGTTGTATGTCTGTGGAGAGATTTTCAGTCATCCAAGTCACGGTTGTCTAAAAGGTGCTTTTTTCAAGAGGCAACTAGACTTTCTTTGTTTTTCCTTAAAGACATTTCTCTTCTCTGTCCACATTCTGGACCACTGGTTGAAAGAGGGGTCAAATAATCCATCTTCTTTAAAACTGAACAGTTCTCTTTCAACAGAGAGGAAAGGAATATGATGACATCACCTACCTCCTATCTCCTGTTTTCAACACAGTCCTTTCAGCAATGCCAAAAAGGCTCCACACCCATTTGCAATATTCAGATGACCCTGAGGGCACAGATAAGCCTCCAAATGGCCTCCATGACTCTCACAGTGAGCGCTAATGATCAGATGACTGAAAGGAGTATAAATCCTTCCATTCCCCACCATTCAATCAGAACTGAAGAAGCTTCTTGGAGGAGAAGCGAAACATCCTCAAGGAAAAACAAAGAAAGTCCAGTTGCCTCTTGAAAAAAACCACCTTAGAAGTTGTGTTTTAATATTATTGTTGTTATTTTGACCACATGAAATTGGAAGGAGGGGATTTCTCTTCCTCTCTCAGCAGCTTTTCTAGCTCTCAAGGAAGGTAACCTAATTCTGAGCAACCAAGCAGCTGTTCCCTCTACTTATCAACACATCACACTTTGAGCCATGTCTGCCAGAAAGAGGCCCCGAGGTTGAGACGCTGAAGCACATTTTATTGAATAGTAAGTGGAAGGTATAATGAACTGAAGGAGCTGTCATAAAGAAATCTTTGGAATTTGGAAGAGAATATTGGGTAAAAAGAGCATAAAGAGGATCGGATGGGGAATGAGTTGTGTGCTTCATGAGCTAGCCAGAAGTTGCAGGTATAGGTTAAAAGGCTTGTACAGATTACCCTCCTTGTCTGTAAGAGAGAAATTGACTGATCTGAGCCAAGAAGTAGTTGCTGAAAAGATAGCAGGCACAATAGTTCTAAATCCTATATAGGTTTACTTTCTCTCCCTCTCTCTCCGTTGTTTTATTTTATTTCCTCTTTATTGCATCCAAGTCTCTTGAGCCCCTTTGAGCTAAAGTTGTAATTCAAGCAGAGCTGACATACTGACATACTGCGTAGGTCAGGAGGCAAGAGAAAAAGGATGACATTTTTTTCAATTTGCCTTCTATCGCTTGAGGAAACGTAGAGACAGACAATAAGTCTGCAGGCTGAAAGGACAGGCGCAGAGTGTGTGGCATATTTCCTATAAGAAAGGACACCATGTCATACTTTGCGTGGAAGTTCAGCCTGCCATTGATTTCTGCTCGGCTTCTGGCAGTATACTTATCCCATTGTGTACACAAGCAACTCGATGGGGAATCTTGATTGAAACAGATCCTGAAATATTTCACGTTGTTCATTGTTAAGTACCAAGACTAAATGGAAAGGTCTGGATGAACTGTGAAGGCTTCTGAGAAGCCAATGGAAATATTTTTAGAAGTATCCATTAATGATTGTAGTAGCATTATTATTACTATTTTTTTTTAAAAAAACCACTGTATTAGGGCAATATTTTCATTAGACATCTTTCAAGTTTCCAAGTCCTAGATAAGCCATTTTATTTTCTAGAATTCTTCATTAAGTAACAAAGCAAAAAAGAAGGCACAGGATTCTATGGAGATTGCATTCGGATAGTTTATGATAGAGACTGATAAACATTTTGAGGCTTTAGGAGGTGTTTTAATTATTTATATTTCTACCTTAGACTTCCTTTTATGCCTGAAACTACAAATGTTCCCATACTGAAAATAAAACAGTGCATTTTTGTACATTTTGTTATGTTGGCAGGTTTTACGGTGGTGTGATTCAATTTTTTTTTTTACTACCGGTTCTGTGGGTGTGGCTTGGTGGGTGTGGCAGGGGAAGGATACTGTAAAATCTCTAGTCAGAGGTGGTATTTGCTGCTTCTCTGAACTACTCAAAAATTCTGCTATCGGTTCTCCAGAGCAGGTCAGAACCTGCTGAATACCACCTCTGAGATTTTATTGGCAAAGCATGAGGGACTCAAAATTTTCTCTGATACTTGACAACATATAGGATACTAAAGATAAAACTTCAAATCTCCAAAAATATTCTTCCTCTCATTGTATTTATATCCAATAATGCTTTCAGTTTCTCAAGAATTGGAGATAGACCCCTATATATCTTTTTAAAATGTGAAGAAGCTTTGCTTCTGAATTTTAATCAAAATTCATATTTGGAGTTACATGTTGCAGAACACAAATCTGCCGTATTTCTAAATCTTTATTTTTAAATCTGTTCCTTTCAAAATCACATTTTAAAAAGCTTTAATTCCATAAGCCAAAAATTGAGTTTGAAGATCATCTGGTTCCACTGTACCAAAGTACATAAAATATTATTTTTTTAAAAAAAACATATACGTTCTCAATCTCCTGATCTGAAACAGAAGTACCCTAAGTAGGAATAGGGAAGCTTAAGATTTTTCCTCAGAATTCTTTTTTTTTTTAAAAAAAAGAATAATCCTTTCCTTTCCTTGCTCTCACAGGTCTGTCTGTGTGTTTGTATTCATAGTTTGATGTCTCTGAATTCTGTAAGGACATCTCTTGGGATTCTGATTTTAGAAAAAAAAAAAGTACTTAACATGCCTCAGGTCTTTAGTGTGCTTTTGTACTGAAACAATTTCACATTATGTAATTTTCCATCTAACTCCAGGGTTACTCCTGTCTCAGTCAGTTCAACAGAAAGTGCCATGATTCAGCATCATCAAGCTGGTGTGTAATATTTAAAAGGGGAACATATTTCATGTTTTAATTAGTAAATACTAGTAACAACAAACTTTGGCCCATTTTTAAGGGACTTATGAGCACGTTCTATAAATGTGTTTAATTTAACTGGAAAAAGGCTATTTCATTGATTATACCGGTAAACTTAATTCTACTTCTCTGACAAGTGAACTGGTGTGATAGTTATGTTTTATCCAATCTATACTGGATAACCAATATTACATCTTATATATCTCTTATCATTAATAATGGAATTTGCCAAAATGTTCTTGGCTTGAGCTTGTTTATTCATATTTATTTCTGTATTTCTGTATTTCTGTATTTATTTGTTTGTTTGTTTGTTTATTTATTTATCAAATTTAGCAGCTGACCACTTCTCTCACATAAAGATTATGGGAAGTATACAAATAAAACATAAAAACATAAAAACTGGATATAAAATGTAAAGAAGAGACAAGGATAGTTAAAATTTAACATTGAAAGTTAATTAAAAGGCAGGGGGACAGCCTTCAGGATGTTAACCAGACCCATAACAACGTGCTTCTTTGTGAGGCCTAAACAAGATGGCAGAGCCAGGTTTGAAAGGCCAGGAGAAGAGGAGGCTTGCCTCACTTTGGGGGGTTGAGGTATGTTGTACTGGGGTTGGGGCAATGGTAGAGCCGGCCATCTTCTTGGAGTCTGTCAGTCAGAATTCTTTAACTGATGCGGTCCCAACATACCTTTCCTGCCTGACCAGGTGAGATGGCTGATATAATGAACGAAGATGGTTCCATAGGTAATCTGGCTCTATGCTATTGCAGTGAAGATAGCAGCAGAGGTGAGTGTCCTTGATTAATGTTTTCAGAAAAAGGAGATTTTTTGGTTAATATTTCTAATTCTTGAAGGGACAAAGAAAACTATGAACAGCCTGATAAGAGAACTGGTTCAAACCTGTCAAGGATACTGACTTGAACTTTAGTTACTTGAAAACTCATTATACCTCCTTGGAATGTAAAAATTACACTGATTGAATATGTGAATGAGCATTAAAAAGACCATACTAAGAATATCATGGGAAGCTATGGAATGTTACATGATACATATTGGAGTTACTGAGCATACGTGCTGCACTAGAGATGCATCAAATGATATTAACCAATGAAGGAACTCATTCTAAATCCAATATGTTTGAACTATATATAAGGTGATTCCCATCTTTGCTTATGCATAAATAAGGAGATTTTAATCTACCTTTCTATCTTGAATTCTGTTTGGGCAAGGCACATCTGGCTAGTGGATCTGCCGATGTTTACACTTAACAGAAAGCCTTTAAAGGTCATAACTGATACCTTGAATTGGACCCAGAAGCAAACTAGCATGTAACTCAAACAGCAAAGGTGTTACATGTGCCATTCTTTGGACACCCAAGATTGTTCGCATTCTGTACTAGCTGAAGGTACATTTCAAGGACAGTACTCATTGCAATAGTTCAAGCAGGAGATGTCCAGGGCATGAATGACTGAACGTGGAGCCTCCCAAACCAAGGGTCATAACCAGAGGTGGTATTCAGCAGGTTCTGACTAGTTCTGGAGAACTGGTAGCAAAAATGTTGAGTAGTTCAGAGAACCAGCAAATACCACCTCTGACTGGAGATTTTACAGTGTCCTTCCTCTGCCATGCCCACCAAGCCACACCCACAGAACCAGTAGTAAAAAGTTTTGAATCACACCACTGGTCATAACGAATATATAACATGAAGTTAAGCAAAGACCCTCCTAGCCATTATTGCCAGTTGCTCTTCAAGTAGGAGCTGGGAGTCTACGAAGACCTTCAGATTATGCAGTGGGTAGTGCATATATCTTGTGTAGTGCAACCTCATCCAAGACCATTTCATCTTACCAGTGTTTCATTTAAATCTCTTCTTCCAAATCCAGGTCTCCACATCCTCCAGGCACCATGTTAGAATGTCCATAGCATCACTCATTTCACCTACAACAAAGATATACTGTATAGTACCTTGAGCTATTGTTACCTTACTGATGATACCTTATACCATTATATAAAAATAGCTGAATTTAATAAAAGCAAAGTGGCAGTATTAAGGATAGAACATATAATGAAAATTAATTAGCATTTGTAGATAAGTTGTGATATTATAAAGGAAATAATAGGTAATGAAATCTGCATTTTTTAAAAAAATTGCTTGGGTACAAATGGACCTGTTGCTCTAGCCCTACCCTTTATTATTCCAAATGCAGATTGCAAATCCTCACATATCCCCAAAAATGAATGATTCTGTTATTTTGACCTGTATAATTTCAATTATTACAATCAAAATAATTTATTTTTCTTCTTCCCACTTCCTTAATGCATAATGACTGTTCTGTCCCTAATTAGCATTCTTGAGATCCCCGCGCTTTGATTGGCCAAAGCGCGGGGCACTCTGATTGGTCAGGCGAGCCGCGCCGATTGGCTCGCTAAGAATCTCCCGCGATTGGTCCATTCGAATCGCGGGAGATTCAAAGTGGTGCCATTGGCCGTGGCCGCCGCGGCTAAAGGAATAAAAGCCGCGAGCTTTTACCTTTGCCCCAGTTCGGTTCCAACGTTAAATAAAAGAGCATGATTTGAAGTCACCGACTCCTGGCATCATTTCGCGGACACAACACTGGCGACGAGGATGGGATCCAGACCCTGAACCGAACCACGTGTCCGACGGAAGCCAGACGAACCACCACGATGGCGAAAATCGCATCCCCCGCACCCTTCAACCACGCCACCGAGGACTGGGAATCGTACTCCGACCGATTCCGCATGTTCCTCGAGTGCAGCGACCTGAAGGACGCCACCGGCCCCATGAAGCGTGCCGTCTTTCTGACCCACTGCGGGACCGAGGTATTCAAGATGGCCAAGGCGCTTGCCAAACCCGCTGATGCGACCGCGATGGACTGGGACGTCCTCGAGCCAATACTTCGGAAGCACTACGCTCCAGAGGTACCCATCCTGATCCGACGCAACGAATTCTACCGTCGGGACCAATGGTCGGGTGAGAGCTTCAGCGACTTCATCGCCGAGCTACGGCGCCTAGGGGGGCTCTGCGAATTCGACAACCTGAATGATGCCCTGCGAGACCGAATCGTGCTCGGTTTGTGGGACCCCGTCCTCCAGAGCCGGCTGATGGCCAAGGGCAACATCAGCCTAGCAGACACCCTCACTGCAGCCGCAGCCGCCGAAGCAACCCGAACATCCGCCGACCGCATGCGCAGACCGAACACTGGGGACCGCAGCGGAAACAACAACCCGGCGAGGTCGACCGAGGCCCAACCCAAGATGACCACCCACCAGGGCGACTTCCACTCGGCATCGGGCACTTCCGATGACGAGGAGGACATCCATCACCTCCAGACAGGCCGTGACCCATGGAACCGGCGGGGTCGTAAGTCGAGGACCAACTGTGCCGGTTGCGGCGGCGACCACCCCAGGTTGGAATGCCAGTTTTTCGAATCGATCTGCCGGCATTGCGACTAGAAGGGACACATCGCCTGTGTCTGCCGCCTAAAGAAGAACCGCAGCCCGGCACAATGGGACCAGAGCAACCGGAGGAGAGAGAGCACACCACCCCAGACCAGAGATCGCCCCTCGGACAACAGATGGGACCGGAACGGATGATCCCTGCGAGGCGGCGATAACTGGCGAAGAGAGGAGACCCATCAGACGGTCACCATCGGCCACGCCATAACCCATGACGCCCGGAAGGTCCACGTGGAGGTAGGCATCGAGGGCCAGCCATGCAAAATGGAGGTGGACTCCGGGTCCTACCTCTCCATGATAGCATGGCATGAAATAAAGCGCTTGGTGCCTACCCTCCAAAGGAGGAACCTAGACAGCCAGAGACTCATTGTAAAGGACTACCAGGGAAACCGCATCCCGGTAGTCGGAACCAAACACTTCAACATCACATATAAAGGGCACACTGAAAGGCTTCCCCTGACAATCGTCGATCGCGACCGCCCAAGCCTACTGGGACTGCAATGGTTCGCCCCGCTCAGCATCGCAGTCACGGGAGTCGACCACGTCACCGACGACAGGTGGGAGCAGCAACTGGCCCGGGAATTCCAAGAGGTCTTCGACGGAAACCTAGGCAAGTACCGAGGGCCCCTTATATCATTCAACCTAGACCCAAACATCCCCCCAAAACGCCTGAAACCAAGGCGGGTGCCATTCGCACTTAAACCCAAGATAGACGAGAAAATTGAAAAGCTCGTCAAGCAAGGGGTCCTACAGCCAATAGACCACGCCCGGTGGGAGACCCCCATAATCACCCTGATCAAGCCCGATGGGTCGGTGAGGATCTGTGGGGACTATAAGGCCACCCTAAATGGCGCGCTGCAACAAAGCGCCTACCCCGTCCCAGTAGTGCAACACCTACTGCACTCACTGGGAGGGGGCAAGGTTTTCGCCAAGCTCGACCTCGCCCAGGCGTACCAACAGTTGCCAGTCGACGAGCAAATGGCAGAAGCGCAAACTATAGTCACCCACTGGGGGGCATTTAAATGCAACCGACTCCAATTCGGAGTCAGCGTGGCACCGGGAATATTCCAAAGCCTAATGGAAAGACTACTGCAAGGCATCAAGGGGGTGGTACCATACTTCGACGACGTCCTAGTGTCGGCAACCAACCAAGCCGAACTAGAGGGTCGCCTAAGGGAGGTCCTAACCAAATTTAAAGAGACCAGGCTCAAAGTCAAGAGGGAGAAATGCCAACTATACACGGAACGGGTCGAATTCCTAGGATACCTCCTAGACCGTCACGGCATCCACCCCACAAATCAAAAAATCAAGGCCATCAAAGAAGCCCCCATACCCAAGTTGAAGACGGAACTACAGGCATTCCTGGGGCTACTTAACTTTTACAATGTTTTCCTGCCCCAAAAGGCCACGGTGGCGGAGCCCTTGCATAGGCTCCTGGACAAGGCGGCGACCTGGACTTGGGGGAAACGCGAGCAAGCCGCCTTCCAAAGAACAAAGGACCTCCTCACTTCGGACACCGTCCTTATACAATATAATGAGACCCTATCTCTGGCCGTCACATGCGACGCATCACCCTTCGGCGTCGGCGCTGTCCTCAGCCATACCCTCCCCGACAGAAAAGAAGCGCCCATCACGTTCTTTTCAAGGACCCTCACCAAACCGGAGCGGAACTATAGCCAGCTGGACAAAGAGGCTCTTGCTATCGTTGCCGCCGTAAAACGATTCCACGAGTACCTCTATGGCCGGACTTTCACCATCATAACCGACCACAAGCCGCTGCTGGGAATCCTTGCGGGAAACCGGGCCACCCCGAACATTCTGTCTCCCCAAATGACAAGGTGGTCCGAGTTCCTGGCAGCCTACAACTACAGACTCATACACAGACCGGGTAAGACGATCTCCCATGCAGACGCCTTAAGCCGCTCGCCGCTACCGGAACCTGACACCGACCCAGCACCCACGACGACCACCCTCACCATAGAGACTCTACCCAACCTGCTCATAACCGCGTCAGACATTGCCCGAGAGACTAATAAAGACAAACGTCTTGCGCGGGTATTGCATTGGGTAGAGAAAGGGTGGCCGGAAAGGGACAACGACGAGTCCGTCAAAACATTCCGAAACCGCCAAACGGAACTCTCATTATTAAAAGGGTGCATACTATGGGGGGATAGGGTGGTCATTCCAGAAAAGCTACAAGGGAAGGTTCTGGAACTGCTACACGAGGGGCACCCTGGCATCGTTAGGACTAAAGCCCTGGCCAGAAGTTATGCTTGGTGGCCAGGGATGGACAAACAAATTGAGACCTGGGTAGCAAGGTGCCAACGATGCCAGGAAACTAGGCCAAGCCCACCCACAGCACCCGTCCTAGAGTGGGAAACGCCAAGGGGACCTCGGTCTAGGATTCACATAGACTTCGCCGGGCCCACAAAAGGACACACCTTCCTTATAACAGTAGACGCTTACTCCAACTGGCTTGAGGTAAGCAACATGAAGACGACAACCACGGAGGCCGTGATCAAGGAACTCTGCAAACTCTTTGCAACACACGGCCTCCCAGACGTCGTCGTTTCCGACAACGGGCCCCAATTCACCTCGCTGGAATTCGAAAAAGTCCTAGTGGAAAGGGGCATCCGCCACGCACTGACAGCACCGGTGCACCCGGCAGCGAACGGTAGGGCGGAACGGATGGTCCAATTCACTAAGAAGACCATCCGGAAAATAGACCACGGGGAGATCCAGGAGAAAATAAACAAAGTAGTCTTCACCCAACACATAACCCCAAATACCACAACGAATAAGAGCCCAGCCGAACTATTAATGGGGAGGAAATTAAGGTCCCCACTCGACAGGTTACACCCCATGTATAACCTGGAGAAGCCCTCAGGCTCAAACAGTAAACACCGAACCTTCGCACCCGGCGACCCCGTATACGCAAGAAACCTGACGGGAGACCCACTATGGATACCGGCCGTCATCACACAAATAACAGGCCCACACTCGTACCGGCTACAAACAGCAGACGGACGAGCCTGGAAACGCCACATCGACCAACTAAGGTCGAGGACTACCAACCAAGAGACCACCGATGCACAAACAGGTGAAACCAACCCCCACAACACAAACCAAGGGGGGAGGGAATACCCAGGGGACCAAAACCAAAGAAGAATAAACCAGCCATACTTACCGGAAAGCAGCCATCACGACTCCTCGCCAGGAAGAGACAGCCAGGCCAGCTCGACCGTCCCGGAAAGACCAAGCGGGAGCGGCGAAACCCGCAGCTCAACCAACCCGGGAGGCCCAGGAGGGAGCTACGGAGAGCGGCCCGGCCCGACCGACCAGCCGGTTCCCACGACGGCATCAGGAGCAGCAGAGATCCCGACCGAACTGGCCGGGATCCAACCTACGACTGAGCTGCGCAGGTCCAGTAGGCTCAGACGGAGCCCCGCCTACCTACGTGACTACGCGACGTAAGGACTGAACCAAGAGGGGAGGGGTGTTCTGTCCCTAATTAGCATTCTTGAGATCCCCGCACTTTGATTGGCCAAAGCGCGGGGCACTCTGATTGGTCAGGTGAGCCGCGCCGATTGGCTCGCTAAGAATCTCCCACGATTGGTCCATTCGAATCGCGGGAGATTCAAAGCGGTGCCATTGGCCGCGGCCGCGGCGGCTAAAGCAATAAAAGCCCCGAGCTTTTTCCTTTGCCCCAGTTCGGTTCCAACGTTAAATAAAAGAGCATGATTTGAAGTCACCGACTCCTGGCATCATTTCGCGGACACAACAATGACATTGCATGTTCTTGTTAAGAACTTGAACAAAAAAACCAAACCATGCTAACTTTTTGTTTAAAAAAACAGCAACTCTAATCTACTACAGGGAGAAAAAACAAGGCAATTTACACTGGAACATGGTATTGAAAGATTTATGATTCTGTGCTAAAAGATTGTTTATAAAATACTAAAAGAAAATGTCAGAATTAATACTTCAGAGAATAACTATATGAATCCAGATTTGCAGATTTCCTTCAGTACGTAACCTAATTCTAAACTGAATATTTTAAAAAATGGTAATACAGCTGATGTAAAATTAATCTATCTTTTTCTCTCTATTTTTTAATGTGGATATCTATATTAATCAACATTTCCAGGAGCCTATGGGAATTCTGAAAACAAAAATCCCTTGATATTTGTATTCTTGGTGCATCCATACCAGTACCCATCTTTTAAAATATGCATAAAGGGTTGGTTGTCTTCTGTTAGTACTTCGAAGGACTGGATTTTAGGTGTAATGTTTATTTTTGTAAGGATTTACTTACACTGCAATATCAGCTAGCAATAAAATATCATAAATACCTGCAACAGCAGGTATTTTTATGACAGTGAATGATCAAAAATAGAATTTAAAGTTAGCATTACTATTTTATCTTGCTGAGTTCAAAGGGAGGTCACGCTGTACCACTATGTTTAAGCAAATATTTCAAGGGTGAAAGAAGGTGCAACATATTTCATGTTCCTGTCCATTGTTAATTTGTGCACTAGAAGCAGCAAAGTATTTGCTCCTGAGAAAGACCATATAGGTATTTGTGTAATTGACTGCTTAGTTAATTAGCTACATTTCAATCAAGCAAAATGTGTATGTTCTTAGATGTATATCCTATAATGTTTTTGCACCGTTCTTCCTTAGCAGATCCATTGGTTTATAAATAAGCTTGGTTTTTTCAGGGAATACATTTCTAGACATGGGTTGCAGCTTGAAGAAACCTCCTTAAGATGAGTCAAAGTCCTGTAGGCCTTTTCTGTGGTAGTCTACAGCCTTCCTGCTTAAAGAAAGAAAGAAGGGAAGGACATCCCAAGCACAATTTCAACTGTTCAAGATCTAGACCAGACTTCTTCCAACATATAAAGGGCCTTATCTGATCACATTAACACAGCCAGAATTTGCATTTTTCTTAACAAGATTTGCAAATTTAAGGTATTTAGGTATTTAGGTATCTGCAAGGTGTGTTCTTCATTATTTAATTTCATTTATAATTTTTGTCTGCTTTCTATAATAATCCTAGCCAACTCCCAACAAAACTAATGAAACAGTTAATAAAACAATCACACCATAAAGCACTAGCAGCAATGCAGTTCCCACCACAGTACCATAACTTCCATCACCTCTACATACTGGCTTTTTCCCAACCCTCATGCTCTTAGGGGAAAACAGATCTTCACCATCTTCCAGAAGGCTAAAAGGGTAGGGAATCCCTTAATCTTAAGTGCTAGGCTGTTCCAAAGGTCTGGAGCAGCTTCAGAGAGACCATATCTCCTAGGTCCCATAGATGACAATGTTGAAAGGATTTTGCCCAATAAGGCACCCAAACTACTGAATATGAAAAAAGAGACTAAAAATATTGGTCCTTCTGCATGTGGGATTTTTGGAAAGCTCTTTGGCAGTCTTTGGAAAGCAATACTGGCAAACTTTGTGCCTCTCTTTGGGTACCAAGAAGTAGTGTATATTCAGCATGTCCCTGCCCCACTGCTTTTTTTTTTTTAAACAAATTTTATTAATTTTACAAAAAACAATACACAATCCAGGCAAAACAATTTATTGCCTTTCATAAACATACAAGACACAAAACATAAACAAAACCAAAACATCTTTTCTGAAGGCTGCCTGATCCCGGGTTGAAACTTTTCACACAGACACAAATTCAAACATCATATTCACTTTATATATTCTTACATATCTTATTATCATTTTCTTTTTTCTTTTATAAACCAATTTTATCAATTTTATAAAAACAGTGCACAAACAATCAAGGCATAACAACTTATAAATTCTTTTCTAAAAATAATAATAATAATCATTAAAGAAGAAAACCAATAGAACATAATGATTCCAAATTATAATATCAATATTTACTTTATCTATTTAACTTCATATCTTATCCCAGCTTCTCCTTTCCATCCAAATTATTTCTTGTTAATTAAAATTTTATTGCCTTTTATCAATATACAAAAAAAAAAAACATAACAAAACCTTTATATATCCTTCCATATCTTATTACCATTTTCAATAACATTCTTTGTCTGTTCTATTTCAAACTATCCATTCATCTTTTTTCTTTTACTATACTTCTCCTATACACTAATTGGAGTGACGCCTTTAACTCATTACCCTAACTTAAAAGTACTTCATATAACACTTAATTTATCTTGGGATTCTGTTTAGTAGATTCTAAAATTACACAGCAAATTTTATACTCTAAATACACATATAAAAACACAATCTTATATACCTTCCAGAATCCCCCTTTTATCCTTAATTAAATTTACCCATTGTCTCTGAATAAACTTTTTTTCTTTAGATCTTGCTTCCCACCCTTTAAGACTTCTCCTCCCCACCTTTCTCTCTTGCTTATTCTTCTCCTTGCCCTTTTTACCCCTTTGTCTCTCCTCCTCCCTTTTCTTACTCCCTTTCCTTTGCTTTCTAACCTTGCATCCACCTTTCCTCTCATTTTTCTCTTTTTTGGTTGTTTTTTCAAATCTTAAAATCCCCTTTTTTTTATCCTCTTTTTCCTCCTCCCCGGAAAAAACCCATTGTTCATCAAAGATGGCTTCTTGTTCCTCTTCTTCTTTGTCCCAGTCATTCTGCTGCGTAATCAATTTTTCATAAGTACATAACGCCATTTCTAAAAATTGAAATAAAGTGCCCAAAGTATCTTTTCCATCTTGTTCTTCCTTCTTATATTTTTGATATTCAGTCTTTAGTTCATCCACAAGCAATGCCATCCTGAAAAGAGAAACTTTCCCCAAAACAACCACCCAAGTATTTTTAATCAAAAATAATTCAAAAAAAGTTCCAAAAGTTTATATTTTTCTTCTTTCTTCTATTTCTTTTTCTGGGGTTACTGTTTAATCAAAGAGGTCCAATTACCTTGTATCTTTCTTTGAGATTCTAGGCAATCTCCTCCTTTTTCCACTTTTGCTCCAATTTTTTTTCCTCTCCCTTTCCACTTGCAACATCAATTTTTAAATGATCAGAAATCCATACCTCTAATAAGGGTTTTCCAATTTCTTAAATTTTTAAGTCCAATGTCCAAGAACTCTTTTGTCCCTTAACTTCAACTTTCAGAATAGTTCACCTTCAGTGCCCAAACAAATTTCAAATCTTCATCTGCTGTTTTCATGGGGTGGGAGAGTGAAGAAAAAAAAGTTCCCTTTAACAGCTTCTTCACCGCTTTCGATCTTCTTAGGGATACAATGTATCCTCCAGCAATTCAGACAACTCAATTCCAATGAATTTAAAAGATGTTGATTGACCCGGCTCAGCCAGCACTTTCACTTTTCTTGCTTCCTCCAGCACAATCTTACCCGGTTGCTGGCTTCTTCGTGGCGGCCATTGCTGACCGCCGCTCCACCACCTTGGGAAAAAGGGGTTTTTCCGGATGAGAAAGGGGTCTGCGGCACCCCCAACCCCCTGTCCAGCTCCCCTCTCTCTTTGGCTGTCCCTACAGGGCAGCCATATCCCCCTGACCCATTTGGATCGGGGGTACCTCGGTGGCAAGTGCAGCAGGAATTGCGAATGGTCACGAATTCCTGCTGCCACCGAAGCCACGCGGAACCGGAAACCCCCCCACTGCTTTTGAATAATATCCAAGAGAGAGAGACATACAAACAGCTGGATGAAGACCCTGTTGATATTCCACCAGATAAGAAATTTTGCTCCATAGTTTAAGGCCAATATAGTTCACCTTTTTCATTGCCATTGAAAGCTGCAAGATGGAACAATTTAACAACAGCCTGTCACTCAGCTGCCTTTTTAAGGGGGAGGAAAAAATGGAAATAATGGAGTTCAGCATCAGTATTTAATTTTTAAAAAGATTTTCTTTAATAATATGAAAGCCTATTTCAAGGGCCATATCAGCTTTCTAGTTATTCCCACTGGCAGGTTTTCTGTGCTGAATAATTAATCATATTTTTAGCCTGAGTTGAGCATAAACTAAAATTGCAAAACTTACCAAACTCAATTTAAAGTTTTTCACCTTAAGCCACACATTTCATAAATAACACATTTTTCTTCTAATAAAGCATGTTTCGGTGGATGGCAAATTGACTAGACGCCTTGATCCTGTTTATTTTTCACATTGAGGGCAGGAAAAAGAGATATAGTCTTTATGCCCAAAACTTTCAAACCCTGAAAAAAAAATACAGCTCCTTAGAAAGGCTAGCACAATGTATTGAAGCTGTATTATTCTTTAAAGTGATAAATGCAATTATGCCCCTCCTCCATAAAATTATAGCGGGTTTTTCAGTAGTAGATGTTGATTGGAAGACTTCATTATAAAAAGGAGTTTGCATCCAGTTTACTTTATGGCCCCCAAAAGTTAACTGCCTGTAGTCAAGATCAGCTCTATCATTAGACATTCAGAAAGGTTTACCGTATTGTTTGCTACGAACTTTAGAAAATGATGTAACAAAAGAATCCAATTTATTAAAATATGAACTAGCTCAGAAAATTCAACTTTTATGTGGAATTACAATGTGACTTTTCTGGAACATTTGCCTAGTACTTATCAAACCAGCTTTAGTTATTTAACTGAACTAGGATTAATTTCCAGGTTTCTGGGTTTAATTCCCAAACATAGGTAGCTACTCATTGTGAGGAAGTTGGTGTTTTCCAAAAGTTAAACTTACCTATATTAAGGGGAGTAATGGTGTTCTTCACAATACAATTGAGCTTTATTTTGATTCAAGGTTAGAGATGAGTCTAAATGTTTATAAACACAGTTAGCTTGCCTCTTGGGTTATTCCCTCATAAACAAACAATATACTTATGTTTCGTCAAAAAAGATATCTAAAGAAGCCACAGGTTTGCATTAATTCTTCTAAGAGAAAATGCTTGTAAACCATAACAGAGTTGGAAGGGACCCTGGAGGTCTTCTAGTTGGGGGTTGCCAATCTTTTGGACCCCAGGGACCACCAAACTCATAATTTTAAATCCCGGGCACCACTAATATGAATTTTGACTGACAGTGGCTTGCTGACATTGGTGGTAGAGAGAGAGAGAGATCTGATCTAACCCCCCCCCCTCTCTCACTCACACACACACACACACACACAGAGGCAGGGGTGGGATTCAAATTTTTTAACAACTGGTTCTGTGGGCGTGGCCTAATTTGTGGGTGTGGCTTGGTGGTCATGTGATTGGCAGGGCATGGCTTGTATGTAAATATAAATATTCATGAAAATATTGGATTTTTTATTAAAAAAGAGCAACCTTTATCCAAAATCAGGCAAAGCAGACAGGCAGACTGAGTTGCTCATAGAATCACAGATCAACTTACAGATCTATGATTCTGCAATTGGCTACCCGAGTCTGTCACATAAAATTTGCTCGCAAGCAAACTCATAAAATTAAATCACAACACACTATCTATGTAAATATTGATTTTTTTATAATAAGGGGAGCAACTTTTACCCAAAATCAGACAAAGCAGGCAGGCAGATTGAGTTGCTCATAGAATTACAGATTCACTTAGAGATCTATGATTCTGCAATTGACTACCTTCACTGAATAGAAGTTTCAGTCCTAAGAAAGGTTCGAAGATCTAAAGATTAGCTAGAAAGCAAAAAATGCAATGATTTCCTGCTTTTTAGCTAATCTAAATCTTTCCGCACAGCAGAACAGCTGATGGTCTCCAAAAGAAAAAAAAAGGAAAAATAACAACTTAGCAGGCAAGTTTGCCAGGTAAGGAGTGAGTGGGCAGGAAGGCTTCTCGTGGGCTATGAGGGTGGCACAGCCTTGTGTTCCTGTGCCTGGATTAATTGCTTTGGGGGATGCCCTGGGGGTGACATTTCTCTGTGAACCACCAAAATTTTCTCACGGCCCACCAGTTGTCGACCACTGTTCTAGTCCAACCCCCTGCCTAGTCAGGAAACCCTACACCACTTCAGACAAATGGTTACCGAACATCTTTTAAAAAACTTCCAGTATTAGAGCATTCACAACTTCTGGAGGCAAGTTGTTCTACTGATTAATTGTTCTAACTGTCAGGAAATTTCTCCTTAGTTCTAAGTTGCTTCTCTCCTTGATTACTTTCCACCGGAGGTGGTATTCAGCAGGTTCTGACCAGTTCTAGAAAACCGGTAGTGGAAATTTTGAGTAGTTTGGAGAACTGGTAGCAGAAATTTTGAGTAGTTCGGAATACCACCTCTGACTGGTCCCGCCCCCATATATTCTCTGCCTCCCAAGTCACAGCTGATTGTCTGGGTCTTCTTTTGTTGCCCTGCACAGGAGAACGGAGCTGGAAAGCAGGTTAGTGGGGTGGGAATAGAGATTTTACAGTATCCTTCCCCTGCGATGCCCACCAAGCCACGCCCACCAAGTCACACCATGCCCACCAAGCCACACCCACAGAACTGGTAGTAAAAAATTTTTGAATCCCACCACTGG
Organism: Hydrophis major; assembly: GCA_033807585.1. Lineage (NCBI taxonomy): Eukaryota > Metazoa > Chordata > Lepidosauria > Squamata > Elapidae > Hydrophis > Hydrophis major. The sequence continues at coordinate 320,602,360 of CM066328.1, read as the reverse complement.
TTTCCACCCATTGCTTCTTGTCCTGCCCTTAGGTACTTTGGAAAATAGCTTGACTCCCTCTTCTTTATGGCATCCTCTGAGATATTGGAACACTGCTATCATATCTCCCCTAGTCCTATTCATTAGACTAGACATACCCAGTTCCTGCAACCGTTCTTCATATGTTTTAGCCTCCAGTCCCCTAATCATCTTTGTTGCTCTTTTCTTCATTCTTTCTAGAGTCTCAACATCTTTTTTACATCATGGCGACCAAAACTGAATGCAGTATTCCAAGTGTGACCTTACCAAGGCATTATAAAGTGGCATTAACACTTCAGGTGATCTTGATTCTATCCCTCTATTTATGCAGACATTTGATGCATTTGCCTATATGATCCTGCAGCTTTTAGATGACACCTAGTCAAAGGCTATTGGTAATAAAAGAAGTTTAAACATTTTGTTCTCCTTTGGTTGTACTTCACGTATTTTCTAAGCCATCTGATAGCAGACAGGAAGCTTCTGGAAACTGGAGCAGTAGTTCTCTTTGTTCACAACACAATTCCTCAAGTGTATCTTTTCCAAATTATGTAAGCAGCGTACAACATGAAGCCAGGATGTCCTATTCATACAGATATAAACAAGGGGTTTTCTGATACATGAAGAGAAGAAGGCTGCATAGCCACAATGAAATTAGAATATGTAAAACTGATCTTAAACATGAACTTTAAAACGAACTATGTAATCCAGGCCTCTGCTAGATATTTTGTTTCTGAAACAGAGCAGAAAATGGTAAGAATCACTTAATTGAGGTGCCTAATCTTCTTTGCCTCATGAGATGAAAAATATTAAAATATGTTTTTTTATAAATAGCAGTCAAAATGTTGCATTTGTTTCCCCTACGATGATGAAGTCTGTAGCCCAAGGTAGGCACCTTACTAGCTAGCCTTATTTAAATTGTCCAAACACCCTGAAATCTTGATTTCCTGCTGACAAAGCTGACCAAAGACATGTTTTTTTTGGAAAAAGCTGATGAAAGACATGTTTTATGTTTAAGATATAGTCCAAGATGACTCCATCCTCTTTTATCTCTTCAGAAGTCAATTTACTTTGTGGGTCTCAACAATATCTCAGAGCACAGACTTACCAGGTTACATACATTTTCTGTTATTTGAGAAAAAGAAATAGTTGTGGGGTTTAGGAGAAATAAGGGGAAACATAGGGGAAACTTTTTATTTTTTATCATTTGACACCTGAGATGACTTCCAGGGGATTGAGATATACATTAAAGCAGAGGTCTCCAACCTTGGGAACTTTAAGACTTGTGGATTTCAACTCCCTGGGAGTTGAAGTTCACAAGTCTTAAAGTTCCCAAGGTTGGAGACCATTGCATTAAAGAATACATAGCATATTGATAAATTCTATAATTAAGTGAGCATTTTTGTCACATATGGACATATGTTATTAGTAGCTGCGACCACTTCCTTCTGACCAAGGGCAGCGATAAGAAGTGGAGACAACCTATATCTTATTTATTTATTTATTTATTTTTGTCAATTGCTTACAAGATAATAAGTATTAGTAAAAACATAGTTATGAATACATGGATACATGTAAGAAAAATTAAAAAAATTAAAGAAACAATCGAACAGAGACGGTAGGCAGGTTGATGTGCTTGTGCACGCCCCCCACAGACCTCTTAGGAATCTCCATTCTAATTCTAATCTAATCTTCATTCATTTTACTTCATCAGATTTCCTTTTTCAACAAGACTAGAAGAACAGAAAGCAGAGGTGGTATTTACCAGATTCTGACCAGTTCTGGAGAACCAGTAGTGGAAATTTTGAGTAGTTCAGAGAACTGGCAAAAACCACCTCTGACTGGCCCTGCCCCCATCTATTCTCTGCCTCCTGAGTCCCAACTGATTGGCTGGGTCTTCTTTTGTGGCCCTGCACAGGAGAATGGAGCTGGAAAGGAGGTTAGTGGGGTGGGGTGAGAATAGAGATTTTACAGTATCCTTCCCTTGAAATGGGGTGGGAATGGAGATTTTGCAGTATCCTTCCCATGCCATGCCCACCAAGCCACACCCACAGAACCGATAGTAAAAAATGTTGAATCCCACCACTGATAGAAAGGCAAGTTAGGATCTGTTGTAGAAGGAATACACTTCCACTGTTACAGTAGAAAAAGATGGATGTGCAAGGGGAAAATAAAGAAGGGTTGTAAAAAGTTGCTAATAGTGTTTATTGTTGTTTGTGCTTTCAAGTTAATCCTGACTCCTGTCAACTTCCCAGACAAGATCTTGCTGTTTTATTGGCAAGATTTTGGAAGCGGTTTGCCATTATGTCCTTCCCAGGGCTGAGCAAAAGTGATTGGTCCAAGGTCACCCAACTGGCTTTATGTCTCAGGTGTGACTAGACCTCACTGTCTCCTGGTTTTTAGTTTGGTGCTTTTAATAATGCTCTGAATAATAAAATTACTAATAACACTAATAATAATATTAGCTTGCTGTTAATCAAGTTGTTTTGTTTTTACAGCAAAGGTACTTTGAGAATTTGAAAATAGATTGAAACATCCAGAAGGTGAGTTTACATTTTCCTAGTCAGATAAGAACAGAAGAATGAAGTTAATCTGTGATTCCTTAATTTAACCTACTTTTGAAAATTCATCGTTTCCTGGAAGCAATAATGAAATTAATAAGCAATTTCAACATATACAGGGATCTTGTTTTATCTCATTATGCAGCCAGAAATAGAAATAAAAATGGGCATACATCCACAGGGAGCTGACTTCTATGCTTGCAGGATAATCATAAACATTATCTCCCACGGATTACAAAGGACAGTCATTTATACCATGTTGGGCATTGAAATTGTTCACCTAAACAGGATACATATATCTCTTTCACATGGGGCTTGCTTCCCCAAATTTGATTCCATTCTTACACAGAGGGAAGATTAACTTTGTTGAGCGTGTTAGCCGTATCTATTTTCCTTTTATAATATCAGAGGAACTCTTTATGCAAGTTTAAAATCACATACCTTTTAGGTAAGCAAATTGGTCCATTTCTGGTCGGTGCCACTGTTACATAAGTGTTGGCTTAAGTGCATCCTATCATATTTTATCCTCTTTAATAGAAAAAGAAAAAATAACCTACTCTTGGATGAAAATCTAAATTTAAATATTGTCCTACAATATTCTCTGAAAATATTACAAACATGTTTTACTTTGGAATGAAAGTTTCAAGAGTAATGCATTTTTGCATTCTAAAATATGCATTTTAAACATGATGTCAAGAAAAAAAAGGATGCATTCAGGAAAGTGCAAAATCAGTGAAGAACAGTAGTTTTGGTCTGAATTCATAAAATTCTGGTAGAACTATCAAAATCCCTTGGCTTAAAATATTGTCTAAAGAACAGGGCTTATGTCCTCGGTATTCTTGGACTGATGATCCAGTTAAAATACTAAATTCTGGATACCATATTTTTTTCTCTTTAACCAAAGTAGCAAATTTAGGAGGTTGGGGGATTACCATCCTCTCATTATGAATAATTCTAATTATCCATAAATCAATTTTCTCAAAACAATCAGAATCAGTAGTATTGAGACAGCAAATTGTTCTATAAGGGAATACAGCAAAGTGTTAGAAAGCCAGCTGCCCTTTGATTTGACTTCATATCAGTTCAAGGAATATTCCAGCAGTTAAACCTCCTCTTTATGGAAAGTGAGATGTGGCTGATTGCCATCTCACCAAATACACATTATACACTTGCCAGGATTCTACTACGTAGGTCATAGTTTAGCTAGCAGGAAAGTTTGCCAGACAAGTCAGCAAAAGTCTTTACTGCTTTAACAGCTGATTCTATTTATCTTCTGCTTTCATATTCAAAGAGGTTGCTAAAACTATGATAAAATATGGCCTACTGCCCAGTACGTACTAGGCAAGAAAAAGATATTTTAATCCTCTTTGATGGATCAGATGGTGTATTATATGTCCCAGGAGCTGTTCTATATTCAAACTTTACTCCGATTGTCATCAAAGCTTTCTTCCATCTGAAGTATTAATATTCCAGCTAGACCAAAGATAATGCAACATGCAGTCCAATTAATTATCACGATGATGTTATGGCAATGTTGGGCTGTTGGGCTGAGCTCCAAACTTGGCAATTTGGTTGCAAATGTTTAGTCACCATTTGCGCTCACCTGTCAGAACACTGGTCTTTAAATACCTTTTTATGTCATGCAAATTAGTGTGTCAAATAAAATGGTATTTAAAGACCAATGCTCTGATAGATGAGCACATTTCAAAGTGCACTAACGAAGTCTCCTCAAATAGTGACAAAATGTTTGCAATCAAATTACCAAGTTTGGAGCTCAGCCCAACAGCCCAACTACCAACCCAACCTACTTATATTCAAATATATTTCTAATTCATCTGCTTATTTCTTAGAGCAGTAATGAAGGTAATCTTTAATTCTGAATAGAAGCTGGTGTATCGATTGTCTCTTCATGAAAGTAATTTCTTTGCCACATACCAGCCTCAGAATATATTCCTCAAATAAACTTCCCCTTAAACCATGAGGAAGAATTGTGCACTTCAGCAAATCTATCTAAAACTTTGTTTTTCTTTTTTCAGCCTATGAATGGTAATTGGAAACCTTGTGTTGAATAGCCATCATAATACAGTGATGAGCAGTGCTAATAATAAGAAGCCCATAGCTTTTCTCAAAGCTATGGTGATAACAAATAACAGTGTATGAATGTATAGATCCTTCAGAGTAATACAGTTTTATAAGAGCCCTGGTGTTACAGTGGTTAGAATGCAGTATTGCAAGCTGACTCTGCCCACTGTCAGGAGTTTGATCCTCATTAGCTCAAGGTTGACTCAACCTTCCATCCTTCCGAGATGGGTAAAATGAAGAGCCAGATGGTTGGGGGCAATATGCTGACTCTCTAAACCATTTAGAGACTGCAGTAAAGTACTATGGAATCGTATATAAGCCTATGTGCTATTGCTATCATAAGTGCAGTCCTATTAACCATTGAAGACTTTTCTGTATGGATCATAGAATATGTACACTTGAAAAGGAATGCCCTCAAAACATCTCTCACAAAGTCAATTGTTATAATCAGCAGCCTGGAAAACCTTTACAGGTCATAATAATATTCTGTAACTGCAGTGATGTTGTATCACATGCGCACAGGTCAAGAACAAATGGGGAGAAAAACTCTACTGTATTTTTAATTCCTTTTTAAAGACCCTCATTGACCCCTTTCTGAGCTGGCAAATTGAAAAGAAAAGCTGCCTGTGCTTTCAAGCTTGAATGGCTTTCTATTACAGTAAAGCCATTCGGGTTTCTTCTCTCTTATCTTTCCACAGCAGCCAATTGGGAATACTTTGGCCTTAAACCAGCTTTCTCCAAGCTGGTGTTCTCTTAGCAAAGCCAGCTTTATAAAGAATGCTGCAGGAAGGGTTATTAAGAGAAAAGCTAGTTTCACGTGCTCCTGTTTAGTTTGAGAGTCCCACTGTTAATCAACACCCCAGAATGCAAGGTCAACAGGCACAGGCCATAATGCACGTATAGAATGCATAGATACGACTATTCATGATCATCAGTATGGTAATTATATTAGAACAAGTCTCTAGGGTATAGTCTTAGGATCATTGTTTAGTTCTATAGTTCCATTCATTTGCATGGACCTTTCTTTAGGCTATGGACCTCCCCCTCAAAAGATTACAATCTAAACTAGTTTATAATCCAAAGTAGCTAAGATATACTAACTGGAAACAAAATAACCTGTTCAATAGCCACATGATACCATTGGGTGAGGTCAATTCAGCGTGAGGTATCTTTAATATTCGGATTATACTCACTTCTCTATGAAATCCCAGGCCCAATGGGACAAGTGGCAAAAGGTTTGGCAAGATCTCAGGAGGCTTTCATGGCCTTTATGGGCAGAAACATGCTTAGACTCATCCAGGCAAGGTGGAGATCAGTGCATATAGAAATCATTGGTGCTGGGAAAATTTCAGACCTAGGCAAGATATCAGTTGCATAACTAACAATACAGTAGTTAAAACTGTCCAAGGCATTCACTATGTAGGTTATCCAAGTGGGAAGGGATTGATCATTGCCCCTAAAATTTTCTCTATTTCTATCCAGAACTTTAAAAATGTATTTTTAAAATAAAAATAAAGAATTTCAGGCAAATACATTTCTTTTTCTCCTCCCTTTAGTAATAAAATAAAATAAGTATAAGTAATATTTTTGTTGGTGTTACTGTTATTTGCTTGAGAACCAAAAGTATGAAGTTTAACTGAAGGATTAGGGTTTTTATTTAACTGGTGAATGAAGTGATGTCTCATAATCCTTAATTCACATTTAGTCATTTTATTCATGGTTTAACTAAAATAATTAGGAAGTTAATCCAAAAATTCCACTTACATAATTCAGAAATAATGATCTTCAGTCAGTACCAAATGTGATTCTTTTGAGGAACATGTACAGATTTTTGACTTGGCAAGAATTTACTTGCCTGTGAAGGTATTAATTTATAAAGCAGCCTTTATTGCGCTCTAGAACACCCTGAAAGTTATAAAAATATTAGCTTAGGAAACAAAGATGTCTGGAGTCATTAATAGAGTAAATGTGTCTACGCGGATGCAAGATGCTTTGAATGCAGCAGATTTATTTTCTTTATTTGTTTATTTATAAAACTGTAAGCAGATGCAATATTATTTATTATTAGTTGTGGGAGCACCATCATTTGAGACTTTCAAGAAGAGATTGGACTGTCATTTGTCAGAAATGGTGTAGGGTCTCCTGCTTGGACGGGGGGGGGGGTTTGGACTAGATGACCTATAAGGTCCCTTCCAACCCTGATTATCTGTATCTATCTATATTTCTCTATGGAAATAATATCAGAATGTATGTGGTATTGCACAGGTCCTTCAAAATACCATTCCCTGAACTCCTTTTCTTCTGTAGAACTCCAAGACCAAAAAGATACAACAACAGCAGCAGCAATAGCAACAACAATGACAACATATGTACTATTAGTCTGTCTTGTATGTGTGGCCTATATGTAATATCTCTGACTGCCAATAATTCACAACTAATCATTTACCTGCTAAACCAGGGATGTCAAACTTGATTAAATTGAGGGCCATATCAGGGTTGTGTTTGACCTTGGGAGGGCTGGGGTGGGCGTGGCCAGCTCAACATCACTTGTCAAGGCTCTGTTTTCGGCCATGATGGGCTCCTACAGCCCTCTGCCAGTGAAAATGGAGCACAGGGGGACTCTGTGTGGCCCTCCTGGGCTACATTTTCAGCTGCGACAGGCTTCTGCAGCTCTTTGCCAGTGAAAATGGGATTCTGGCCAGTCCTTTGCTGTTTTCAGAGCGGTCCATGGGCTAGATCTAAGCACTAGATCCAGCCCGTGGGCCTTGAGTTTGACACCCTTGTTTTAAACTAAAAATATCTGAAACATCTTACTTTGTTATCCCGGTGCTTTTTCCATTCATCTATGGGATGTTTACTTTCATAGGAAAAATCTTTGTGGCTGAAGGATTATTCCTTCTCTTGTTACTTTATCTTCTAGAGGAGAAGGAGAGTTTATTTGCTTACATGTCTCTGGATGCAGCTTGTAGAATGCTACTTGTTAACACAAAAAGGATGACTATTTCTGGTCTGCTCACTCTTTTCCACATTAAAATGAGGATTTCACACCCACTGCTTTATGTATCAGCAGGGAATAAAATTGCTAGAAACTGTGAAACATTTATACTATGTATGAATAAAAAAATATCCATCTCCCAAAAGCTAAATTGGTTTTGCACATGTACATATTGTATTATAATAATAATCAAAAATTTAAACAATTGGTTGCCCTCTCAATATATGTCTAGCGTACACAACATCTACAGCAATGATATTTTCACAATTAAATTGACAGAGGACCAAGTTCAAGTTCTCTGCCCAAAGAGCATTTGAGACAGTTACTCTTCAGTTCCACCTGCTTATATATAAGCCAACATCATTTACAATTGGATAGTAATGTTCTATAACATTATTTTAATTATAATTATTTTTGCAGCCATGGAGGCTAATTAATGTGGTTGACAATGAGACATAAAATTTCAGTTTTACAATGTTTCATCCTAGCAAGCCTCGACTAGGAAAGATTATTGCATAAAGTAAAAACTGCTAATTGATAAAGAACATCGCAGACTTCCGTTGGCACTTCCGTTGGTGATGGGTCAAAGTCCTTGATCATCTGCAGCTTCGACCCATTGGAGGGCTCCAAACAGGGCCGAAACCACCCTTCAGGTGAGGTGGTAAAGGGGGGGGAATCTCCAGTTGGGTTGAGGGGAGCCGCATCTCCCGTCCCTGGCTAGTTATACTCCTCTCGAAGATGGGCTTAGTGGTGGTCAAATATAGCCAACCTGAAGACTGAAGGCTAGCCAGGACATAAGACTGTGCAGAAGCGGTCAAAAAGAGGACATTATGGAGACCAGGAAAACCAGCTGCAATATATGGACATAAAAGTACCCTGGAATTAAAATATAAAGGCATTTTAAAGAAAGAGTACAAAGTGGTAACCAGAGAGATGGGGGGAAAGGGTGGAAATAAATAAAAGAACTTTGATAGGAGCTAAATTGAAAGAGGAATACTTTGGCACTAAACAGGCATAATTAAATGCTGAACTTGAAAGTGCTAAAAAGAAAAAATTGGATTCATTGAATTATTGAAACTTAAATGCCTCAAATAGGGAATAGAAAGTGGAAAGAAAGGGTGGATTTGACATAATAGAAAGTGCCACCTAATGGCAAAGGAAAAATTTCAGTGACTCTTTAAAAAGTGCTTGGTTCTTTCAAAACTGGAACTTGATACAAGAACTTTGTTACAATAAAATAGAAACCCTGAAAAGTGAAAACACAGGATATTAAGAAAAAAGTGTGAATAAATTACCTTGGGATTGTTTGGTGATTTGAGCACAAACTTATGGATATTGGATTATTTGATGATTTTGGAAAAAAAATAAAGAGAAATTAATAGAAGCTGATCATTGGAAATAAACATCAAAGACACTGGTTGAATTAAATTACTGGAAAATTAGTTTGGACTTAAATATTAAAGAAAGGGATAAAGAAAATCTAAAAGAAGTATATAAAAATGGCAGAACTTTTCTTGGAAATAAAAATGGAACTAAGAAACATAAAGGAAAGGTTACATGAAAGAAATGAATCATGTTGCATTGCCTTACAACTAATAGAAATGGCAATTCTGGAGAACAAAGAATAACCAAGAGTGCCAGAAGGGTAGGAGTTGATTAAAGAAGAAGCCAGCTTTAACGAACAAATAGAACAATGAAGATTAAAATAAAGGGGAAAAAGAATGGAAATTAAAACTTCGATGATTGAGGAGATAATTAAAAAGGGAAATGTCTGAAAAGCCAAACAAAGAAAAAGGAACAGTAGAAAAGGAAATTACAGAAGAAAGTTCTAAAGTGGGAGGGGGATAAAAACTGGAGTAAGAAATGGAGGGAAAAATGAAGGAAAAAAGAGGTAATAAGAGAAAGAACCAGAAAATAAGGAGATATGGAAACCAAATAAAAATGAAAAGAAATTGTTTAGTTAGGAGACATAGAGATAATGGGTAGATAAAGAATAAGAAAAGGATTCCGCAAGGCAATGTGTTGTAATATATAAGAATGTAGTTTTAAAAAGCTAATGGAACTGATATTTCTTGTTAATTGATTTTTTTAAGGATTATTGTTAAATTATATATGGACTTTGTTGAGGTAATTCCCCATTAGGAGAATGAGCGCATACAGGGAGATGTATAGAGAGTAGTGTTTGAATAATACACACACATCACACTGTACAGTAAATATAGGTTTTTACTTTCTGTAAGATTTAAGCAAAGTTAAAAACAATCAGTCCAAAGTCATTCACAGGTTAGTCAGTCAGTTTTCAGTCCAGGGATAATCCAATAACAAAGTCCAGTGTCAAAAACAGTTCAGTATCAGACTTACATCAAATCCATGAATTACAGTCAATTCCTCCAACAGAAGGAAACAGAGACTCACTGAGACTTCTTCTGACACTAAGACTAAAACAACCCAGGTTTCTGGCTCCATCTTATGGCCATTTGAGAAACCACACCCAACTGCAGTTTTGCATTTTCTTAAAGATACAGTATTAAAATGTCTATCCTGGTTTATATATTGTCCAACCCAAATAGCTGTTAGGTGACTTACATTCCTAACAGACATAATTGAAATAAATGTGAAAATTGGAAGTTATGATAAGAAAATGAATTATACTTAATAAAACAAAGAATATAGTTAAAATGAATTATGAGGATTATAATGAAAAGACTAATGTCAGTTTCTATAATTAACTGAATAGATCAATATATTTTAAATAATAAATGACTTAGAAAATAATTGAGGGAAAGAATACCATGCGGAATCTAGCTTAATATATGTATGCATATGTGATATATGGTAGTTAGGAGATTATTGTTATTAAACCAGAATGTGATAATTATTTTTTTAAAGAAAATTTTATTAATTTTCTACAAACAAACAAGACAAACAAAACATTAAAATATTCAACTCTCGTATGTACATCCAGTGTGTCAGTTGGTTCATCATTTTTGTGCATTCATTCTGTAGTCCCAGTTACAATTATGTTACATAACAACTCATATTATCAATCCAAACTTATATATCCTATAATCACTAAAAAAAAAATAAAAAAATTTTTTTGACTATACTTTTAATCATTCATGCTTTAGGAGCTAACAATATTTTAAGCAGATTATTCAACAAATCATATAATCATACCAATCCTAAAAAAACCCTTTATAAATATAATATCAAGTAACAAAAAAATAACAAAATAGCAAGATAAAGATATTTCTTACTATCTAAAATATTCTATTATCGTATTTTATCATCTAGCCATTTATAAAAAAAATCCCAAATTTCATAAAATTGTTTATCCTCTTGCTCTCTAATTTCAAATGTCAATCTGCTCATCTCAGCACATTCCAATATTTTCTTAATAATTTCTTCCTGTAATGGTATTTTCTCATTCTTCCAATTTTTAGCAAATACAATCCTGGCCGCTGTTACCACATTTACAATCAGGTATTTCAAATCTTTACTGTATACATCAGGTAAAATTCCCAATAAGAAGATCTCTGGTTTCAAGTCTATATATTTCTTTGTCATTTTTTCCAGCCACATGCGAATTATAGTCCAATATTTTCTAGCATCCTCACAAGTCCACCACATATGGTAATACGAGCCGGGTATCTGATGACATTTCCAGCATTTTTCAGATTTGTTCTTAAACATTCTTGCTATTCTTGTCGGAGGAAAGTGCCACCTGTAAAACATCTTATACAAGTTTTCTTTATATGCTGTTGACATTGTCATTTTATAATTTTGAGACCACAATTTCTGCCATTTCTCTAAATCAATCCCATATCCAAAATTCTTCCCCCAAACAATCATAGTTTCTTTGACTTGTTCTTCCTCTAATTTCATTCCCAGTAAATAACCATATAATTTTTTAATCACCTTCTCATCAGTACCCATCAAGATCTTATCTAAATCAGTCTGCTTATCATAAAATCCCTCCGTTTTAGAATCTTCATCATACCTTGAATGTATTTGTGCATATGAAAACCAATTCATCCTTATACCTTGTTCCTCTAAGTTTTGGATCGATTTAAGTTCACCCTTTTCATCCAAAAGTTCCCCATATCTAACTGTTTATTCCTTCTTGTAGATTATAGGATAGGAAAATGCTTCAATGGTTGATAACCAAACTGGAATTTTCAAATAACATTGTCTTTTTATCTTCTCCCAATTTAACCACAAAGACTCCCGTACATAATGTCTTCTAAAATAACCCTGTGTTTTAGTTCCCTTATACCATAAAAAAGCATGCCAGCCCAACAGCAAATCATGCCCTTCTAATGTCAACAACCTATGTTTCCTTGATGTTATCCATTCTTTGACCCACATCAAACTTGCAGCTTGATAGTACAATTCCCAATTAGGCAGGCCAAAACCTCCTCTAATTCCAGCATCTTGCAAAAGCTTTAGCTTTATTCTCGCTTTTTTCCCTTGCCATATAAACTTCAACATAATTTTATTTAAATCTTCAAAATAGTCTTTTCCAAGCCTAATTGGTATTGTTTGAAACAAAAATAAAATTCTAGGTAAAATATTCATCTTAATTGTTGAAATTCTCCCTATTAATGACAATTGCAAGTTTTCCCACTTCTTAGTATCTGTTGTTTAAGTTTAATATAATTATTCTCCTTTAATGTGCTACATCTTGTTGTCAAATATATCCCCAGATACTTAACCTTATTTGTAACTTGAATTTTCAAAAGATCTGCCAGTTCTTCTCTCTGTCTCAATAGCATATTCTTTGTCAAAATTTTTGTTTTATCTTTATTTATTTTCAAACCAGCCACCTCTCCATATGTCTCTATCCTTTCCAATAATTTTGGAGCTGTTTCTAGCGGGTCTTCCAAAATAAAAGCTAAATCATCAGCAAAAGCTTGTAGCTTAAATTCTTCCTTCTTAATTTTCATTCCTTTTATGCTTTTATCATCCCTTATATTTCTATTCAACACTTCCAAGGTCAACACAAATAGCAAAGGAGATCCTTGTCTTGTGCCTTTCCTTATATTAATAAAATCTGTAAGTTCCCCCTCCATCATTACCCTTGCTGTCTGTTTATTATATATGGCTTCTATTGCTTGAGTAAATTTTTTAGCAAAACCCATCTGCTCCAATAATAATAACATAAATCTCCAGTTCACGTTGTCAAATGCTTTTTGAGCATCTAGGAATATCAAAGCCATTTGCTTTTCAGGATGAGCCTCATAGTATTCCAAAGTGTCCAAGATTACTCTCATATTGTCTCTAATTTGTCTCTTTGGCAGAAATCCATTTTGATCTGGGTGAATAAAGATATTTAAATATTTTTTAAGTCTTTCTGCTAAGATTGAAGCAAAGATTTTATAGTCTGCATTCAATAAAGAAATAGGTCTATAATTCTTAATTAGCAGTGGGTCAGTCTCTTCCTTCGGTATAAGTGTAATATAAGCCTCTGACCATGTTTTGGGTATCATCTTTTTTAACATAACTTCATTCAGAACTTCTAACAATGAGGTGCTCAAAGATTCTTGAAATATTTTATAGAATTCTGCTGGAAGCCCATCTGGACCCGGTGCTTTCCCATTATTTTGTCTCTTAAATGCTTCATTTAGTTCCATCATTGTTATATTGCTTTCTAGCATTTCTTCAGTCTCTTTAGGTATCTTTGGTAAATTAGCTTCCTGTAAATACTGTTTGACTTTTTTCCTCATCAATATTCTCTTGTTTATATAGTTGCCCATAAAAATCTCGAATAATTTCTTTTTTCTCCTTATTCCCATAACAAACTGGCACAGAAAATCAGAAACTCTAAACAGAATTATTTTGAAGATGCAAATAAACCAGGTAGATGGCTAGCATATAAATTGAGAAAAGAGAAGGAATCAAGAAAAATATTGAAGTTAATAGATGAACAGAATGTGATAATTATAAAGTGATTATATTATGATAAATTTTGATTATGGATTAAAGGGGAACAAATTGAGGGATGTATAAGATAAAGGGGTGGTACACTCTAATTGGTAATTAAAGGGGGAAACATTTGGAATTATTAGATTTAAGATGAAACTTGTTGAATAATGAAATAAAAGTATGCGATAAAATTGCAAATGTGGCAGATAAAAGCATAAAGGTATTATGAATTTAGAATAAAAAATAAGAATATTAGACTATAAAGCAAGACATGAGAATAAAGAAAAAGGAATTAAGATATAAATTGAAAATGGATTTTTAAAAACTTATTTATTTATTTATTTTTATTTGTCAATTGCTTACAAGATAATAGGTATAAGTAAAAACATAGTTATGAATACATGGATACATATAAGAAAAATAAAAAAATATAAAGGAAACAATAGGGCAGGGATGGTAGGCATGTTCGTGCACTTATGCACGCCCCCTACAGACCTCTTAGGAAAGGGGTGAGGTCAATAGAAGACAGTCAAAGGTTAAAGTTTTGGGGGTTTGGGGAAGAAATCACAGAGTCAGGTAGAGTATTCCAGACATTGACCACTCTGTTGCTGAAGTCATATTTCCTGCAATCAAGTTTGGTGCGATTAACCTTGAGTTTGTATCTATTGTGTACTCTTGTATTATTATGGTTGAAGCTGAAGTATTCATTGACTGGTAGGACATTGCAATGTATGATTTTATATACTATACTTCGATCGGACCAGACGCAGCATAGTTCTAGGTTTTCTAGGTCTAGAATTTCGAATCTGGTAGCATAAGGTATTTTGCAATGAGTAGACGAATGGAGAATTCTTCTTGTGAAATATTTCTGGACTTTCTGTTAATATCAGATACGTAATGTGGGTTCCAGACTGATGAGCTGTATTTGAGTATTGGTCTAGCAAATGTTTTGTATGCTCTAGTTAGTAGTGAAATATTACCAGAGAAAAAGCTACGTAGGATTAGATTAACAACTCTTAATGCCTTTTTGGCTATGTAGTTACAGTGGGCTCTAGCACTTAGGTCATTAGAGATGAGTACTCCAAGATCCTTGACAGAGTTTGGATCAACAACAAGGTCTTGACTATTCAGCCTGTATTTTATTTTCTGATTTTTTTTTTGCCAATATGTAGGACAGAGCATTTAATAATTTAATAATTACACATTTAATAAGTGTAAAGAAAATAAGAATATTGGAGAAAATTTATGGGAAAATGGCAGTAATGATATGATATAGAATTGAATGTGAAAAATAAATATATACTATATACTACTATATCGTGTTTGTTTTGAAGTGTAAAAACCTGGAACCACATTGTTCACTGAAAGAGATGTTTTTAAAATGTAAAAATAAAAAAAATATTGCAAAAAAAAAAAAGATAAAGAACATTGCAAAAATAATAGTGTAGTAATTGATTATTTGGTCTTATTTATTGCACATTCTTAGGTCCATTCATTTTACAAACTAGCAAATGTACTTTATTTTTGCTAATAAGGAAAACATTGAAATAAATCAGTGCAATGTGACATTCTAAAATTAATAGATTCTCTGATGTCTTTTAAAAATACAGTATAATTTTTACTTGGGAGGTGGGAGATTCAATTAGTATTTGAAAGACTTCTGTGCGAAATCTTATTCTCATTGATTTTTCCTGAGATGACTTGTAAAAAACATTTTAATAAATTATTGTATTTCTAGATGAAAACACTTCTTATGAACTTGTATGCAAACCTGCATTTAGCAGTGTCAATGTCCAGCTAAATACTGTAGCCTGGGAATCATCCAATCATCATCAAATAAGCAGAACATAGTCAATGCTGATGGACTTAGGTATCTGGAATTTATTTATTCATTTATTTATTTGGTTTGTCATTTATTTATTTATTTATTTGCCAATATGTAGGACAGAGCATTTAATAATTTAATAATTACACATTTAAAAAGTGTAAAGAAAATAAGAATACAAGATAATAGGTATAAGTAAAAACATAGTTATGAATACATGGATATATATAAGAAAAAGAAAAAAGAAAAGAAACAATAGGACAGGGACGGTAGGCACATTGGTGCGCTTATACACTCGCCCTACAGACCTCTTAGGCAAGGGGTGAGATCAATAGTAGACAGTGTAAGGTTAAAGTTTTTGGAATTACTGTATATACTCGAGTATAAGCTGAGTTTTTCAGCACATTTTTTGTGCTGAAAAAGCCCCCCTCGGCTTATACTCGAGTGAGCAGATCATGCCATGCCGGGAATATGCTGGTGCGTGGACATACAGATGATGAGGCGGAATCCAGTTTTGAAGGATTTTAACTCTTGTGTTTTAGCTTGGTTGCTGATTGAGCTAAGGTTTTTGTACTTTTAAAGTTATTGTTGATACCATATTGGTTTTGTTGACTCTCTTTTCCACTTACAGAGCTAGTTTACTGTTTTTCTTTGAAATAAATATTCAAAAACATTTAACCTACTGATGCTTCAATTAATGTAATTTTATTGGTATCTATTTTTATTTTTGAAATTTACCAGTAGCTGCTGCATTTCCCATCCTAGGCTTATACTCAAGTCAAGAAGTTTTCCCAGTTTTTTGTGGTAAAATTAGGTGCCTCGGCTTATATTCGGGTCAACTTATACTCGAGTATATACGGTATTATATTGGGGTAATCTATAGCTAAGTTGAATTGCCTCAGCTATAGTTTCAGGGGAGCTGTCAGAAAAAGTTACTTGAAGGCATATAATATTTTTACTACCTACAGTAATAACTGGCCATTAGGAAAAGCAAAACATATAAAGGACCCTCTGAAAATTTGCACATGGACATACCAAATCCTATAATCCTGTAGGATCCCCATCAAACTGAGGCTACACTTTGTCAAGGGACTTCCTCCAGTTAAAATATTTTCCGGAATTTTCCAAAGGCCGTGATGGCTTAGTGGTTAGAATGCTGTATAACAGGCTAACTCTTCCCACTGCCAGGAATTTGAGCCTGACTGACTAAGCCTTCCATCCTTCTGAGGTTGGTAAAATGAGGACCAAAATTGTTGGGGGAAATATGCTGACATTATAAACTGTCCAGAGTATGTTGTAAAGCCCTGTGGGGTGAGATATAAGTCTAAATGCTATTGCTATGGGAAGCTTTCAGTCCAATATTTCTTCAAAACTGGAAGGCTCATCCAGTAGTTAAAGGTGAGAAAGGATCATGAGACCAAATCTCCTAGGGGACCTCTGGTTCAGTGGTTTAATTTTTTATTTTAATATGAATGAGGTTAATGCTTTTCTTGTAACAATTTAGAAGTTTGGATGAGAAAGCTGCTACTATACATATAGTTGAATGCTTGGTTGACAGGCTCAGTTAAATTCAAAAGATACACTAAGCAGGCAAAAATTGGTAAAGCTTGTTACATAAAAATTCCTTTCAAAGGACATTCAGTTCTCTCTTTCTTTCCGGGTGACATTCCTGACTAGGACTAGTAACTATGCTACTTTACAGCAGGCTGTGTACACATTAGAATGTTAGACTGAACAATTTAAGACCAAGGGACAAGTGTATACAAAAAAGCAAAGAAAATAGTTTTATCAATAGTTTTACAAGCAATCAAATTATTAGGCCAATACTCTTGAAGCATCCCTGTAGGTGAATATGAGGCTTTTCATCTTTCTCCAACATCTGCTGCAAAATCCTGAGCTTTATAATAATCCCTTATAATACAGAGGGGATTTCGCATGAATTCTCTGCACATTTAATGACTCATTTTGGCGGTTGGTGGAAGCCAATTGTACAATGCACAAATCATTCTGCCAACCTTGTGAGCAAAGCTCCCTCTCAAGTGTAGGGGCTGTTGGGACGGACACACACACACAAACACACACACCTTTTTTTTTCACAAATATTCCATGGATGTTCATTAAGAAATGAAACGGTGTCTGAGACTGGCAATGGGCATTCATTAAAGGCATGGAAAATTTCTCTTCAGCACTCTAAAACTGGTTCATTAGGCTTTGATCTCCTAAATTCTTTCCAAAGTGGGGATGAAGCAGATTAGTTGGGATCTTATTCAGGTGCCTGGCTAAATGTTTGAGAGACACAAACCATGAAAAGAGAAGAGATTCACATTATTCCAATAATGTCATGTATATTGACTTCACATCACTTCACCCCAACCTTGTTCTGGATGCACAAAATTCAGAATTTAAAGAAGGGAGAAGGTACGTTGAGAATGAGACCCGTGCAATCAATATCGTGCCTTTCCTTCCCTTAGTGGAAATGGGAAAATTAGGTCTCTTGAACTTAATACTGATTAAGGGCAGAACTTAAAAAGTCTTTGTGCATAACATCATCTCTTTTTTTGTTTGTTTGTTTCTTCCCTTAAATTATGGGAGACTAGGAAGAGTCATAGAAAGAGCTTTTACACTCTTTTGCTGATAGTCACTGAATGAATGGCTTCTTGGCCATTATTTATGGAAGGCTAGCATATAAATAGAGCTAAGTATGTATATATGTATGTATCAGAGGTGGTATTCAGCAGGTTCTGATCAGTTCTAGAGAACTGGTAGTGGATATTTTGAATAGTTCAGAGAACTGACAAATACCACATCTGACTGCAGATTTTACAGTATCCTTCCCCTGCCACACCTACCAAGCCACGCCTACAGAACCGGAAGTAAAAAAATTTGAATCCCACCACTGGTATGTATGTATGTATGTATGTATGTATGTATGCATGCATTCAATTTATACACCACCCATCCTGCCATTTTTGTTTATTTCAGAAATTTAATCAGGCAAATCAAATAAACTTTGATGGTCTACTAGTCAAAGAGATTCAATATCGAAATTAGTAAAAGATGCTTTAAAATGCCTAGGCATCAGTTTTCTGCTTAGTTTAAGAAATAAAAATGAGGTTTGCCACAAACTGCATAAGCATTGTGTCAACTTCTAAAGATTGCTGTTATTTAAATTGCTCTGCTGACCTCAGAATTCAATTCAGAATGTCAATTCAATTCAGAGTAGAGCTGAAAGGGACTCTATACCATTTCAGACAGGTGGCTGTCCAGTTTCTTCTTAAAAACCCCAATGATGAAGCATCCACATTTTCTGAAAGCAGAATCCTTAATTTTAACAGGATAGTGTCCACTGAGAAAGACTCTTCATATCCTACTTAGGACTTGGGTACATCATAACATGTCTTGATAATGTAACGAGGCCACCCTTCGGCAAGCAACTTTTTTCTTTCCCCTCACTTAGTGATAGGGCCAGGCTGAGGCAATGGGTGTCCATAGCTTGGCCAAATGGAATATGGGTTTTCCTGTCCAATTATTTATCTATTGCTGGAACTTTATCTTGAAGATATGAGTTGCTATATTAATCAAACAAGGGCAACAGGCCAGCATCTTCAGTTCAGAATCAGAAGCTTCATATTGTCTGGGAACTGAGAATAACCTTGGGAGACTGAAGTAAGAGCTGCAGTGAAGACCAGACAGTAGTCAGGCAAGAGATAGTGCATAGAAGGGCTGTGGGTAGAGAAAGCATCTCAGAAGGGACCTTCTGTAGTGGTTTTTTTTTTTTTTTTGGCAAGTAAAGGCAAGGGAGGAGAAAAATGCTTTATAAGAAAGTTAGCATTAGTACTTGTGGTTTTGGTTTGATTGGCTTAGTTTCTACTTCAAGGGACTGACAGTCTCCGTGCAGAACTGAATATTCCCAGCTCTACTTTCTTCTGTATTTGGAAGGAACTGTGAAAGCTCCCAGTTTAAATAACTGACCTGGTTTAAGCTTCAGCCTGAGCTGATATGGGCCTCTATTGGAAATAACCAACCAGCAGGGAGGAAGACTCAAGGGGGAAATAGCCTTGAATAGTTGTGCAACTGCAAGAGATCCAAGATTCACCTTCCCTATAGCCAAGGTCCATGGAAGCTTATTTATTCATTTCCAAGGGAAGAGAAGCCATCTGTAGAGATTCTTGTATTATAGGCAGAATACAATAAAATAGTTAAGTTGAATTCTACACGTGTAAATATAGTCACGTGGGCCTGAGAGATTCTTCTCACCAGAATCCATGGGTATTATTAGATGTGGTTTCAAATGCATGCCAGAAGCCGGCAGGATTGCCTGCCAGTCAGTCAATGCTGTTGCTGGGTGCTTTCTATAACACTAAGTGTCAGTTTCCTTCTGTTGTGCGAGTTGAATTTCTGCAAATGGAAGTTCCCTGTTTGTATAAAAGTACACTATTGTAGTAAGAGGAAGTTGGGACCTGATGCAATGGAAAGCATTGACATCAGAAACTCGTGAGTGAGAATCAGTTGGTAGGCTTATTTTACTTCCTGCATGGATCAGAAAGCTGACCATGGGAGCAATGGGAGGGGGCTGATCATTATGTTGAGCTTACAGTGGTGTCAGCAAAACTGTACAAGAGCTAGGTTCAAATGACCCTCTGAAGATTTGTGGCCAAATAAATTAAGTAGACAGTTACTTTAAATTTCACTAATTTAGTGGAAGAATTTCAAAAATTGCTTAAGAGCAGAACTATCTTAGCATCAAAAACTATTCTCCCATTGAAAAAACTCCAAGAGGAGAGTTCTCTACCAACAGTCTTCCTTTAAGACTTAATTGAAAAAAAGAAAGTCAGAGAAGATGTAGTATATTAGAAAGTTGACTGTACAATGAAAGTTGTATAATCAACTTTGAGTTGATTTGACCTAAGCATCCTTGGCCACCTTGTGTCTAAATAAATCCAAGACCCCTTGTGCGGGTTTCTCTGAAATTTTAAAAAAGAATTTCTAGAATAAATTGTCTTTTATTAAATTGGAGGAGAATCAGTAGGAAAAAAATCAAGAGAATCCCTCTGTTTGGTATTATGCAGTTATGAACAAACATTTAGGAGTTCACTTGGTAAAAAAAACAAAAGGTTTCCCAAAGGACAGGAAGCAGCAGGTGAAGCTAGGCAGAATCACATCTGATACCTGTGAAATTAACACCTCCCCCAAGGCTGTGTGCTTTCTCCACTTCTCTTCTCCCTATATACCAACGACTGCATCTCAGACGATCCACCTGTTAAAATACTGAAGTTTGCAGATGATACAACAGTGATTGGTCTCATTTGATACGACGAATCCACATACAGATGAAAGGTTGTACAACTTGCCTCATGGTGTAATAAGAACAATCTGGAACTTAACACACTTAAAGCTGTAGAAATGGTGGTAGACTTTAGGAGAAACCCTCCCATACTACCACCTCTTACAATACTAGACAACACAGTATCAGCAGTAGAGACCTTCCAATTTCTAGGTTCTATCATATCACAAAATCTAAAATGGACACCTAACATCAAAAACATCATCAAAAAAGCACAACAAAAAATGTTCTTTCTGCACCAACTCAGAAAGCTCAAACTGCCCAAGGAGCTGCTGATACAGTTCTACAGAGGAATTATTGAGTCTATCATCTGCACCTCTATAACTGTCTGGTTTGGTACTGCAACCCAGCAAGACATACACAGACTTTAGAGGATAATTAGGACTGCAGAAAAAACAATTACTGCCAACCTGCCTTCCATTAAGGACCTGAATAACTGCACGAGTCAAAAAGAGGGCTATGAAGATATTTACAGACCCCTCACATCCCAGACATAAAGTGTTTCAACTCCTACCCTCAAAATGACCCTATAGAGCACTGCACACCAGAACAACTAGACACAAGGACAATTTTTCCCCAAATGCCATCACTCTGCTTAGCAAATAATTCCCTCAACACTGTTCAACTATTTACAAAGTCTGCACTATTACTACTACTAATCTTCTCATCACTCCTTATCACCCATCCCCTCCCACTTGTGACTGCATGACTGTAACTTTGTCGCTTGTATCCTTACGATTTATATTGACTGTTTCCTAGTATGATTTGATTGCTTACTGTACCCTATGACTATTATTAAGTGTTGTACCTTATGATTCTTGATTCTTGACTAATGTGTCTTTTCTTTTATGTACACTGAGAGCATTTGCAACAAGACAAATTCCTTGTGTGTCCAATCACACTTGGCCAATAAAGAATTCTTCTAATAGTAGTAAGTCTATGATTTTAAAACCAAGCTACGCCATTTGTTACTATCTGTTTTTAAAACAATCCCTAACACTTTGGTGTCTGCTTTCTGTGGGCATATGCAATTTTCAAAGGTCTTCAGATGGTCCTAAGAAACTTCAGTTGGGATAGTTAATAATGGGCATCTTGCCCAATCATGTGACACCTCAACCCCCAGCATTACAGAGTGAGGGAAAGTCCTCTGAATGTGTTGATTTATATACGGTGGTAGAGGCAGGCCCCAGGTGCTTTCCTGGTGCCTTTTGTGACTCAAGAATTGTGAGCCAAGACCTGAAGACTTGTGAGCAAAGACCTGCCGGTTTTATTTATTTATTTATTTACAAGCTGCTGTGAGTCTCATTCAGGTCAGAAGTTCTTAAAACCACACTTCATTCATTTGAATCTACAGACTGTGGTGCTCAGTTCTTTCTTTTTTTTTTTTTTCATTCTTAAGTGTTACGAGGTGATGTGAGCAAAAGTGGGATCTGAGTCCTCATTTTGTCGACCTTGGAAGGATGGAAAGCTGAGTCAACCTTGAGCTCGTCAGGATCAAACATCTGGCAGTGGGCAGAGTCAACCTGTAATACTGCATTCTAACCACTGTACCAGCACAGTGGTTAGAATTATTAGAGTTATTCTAACTTATAACTCCAATTAAATTCAGTATACTTAGCTGATGCTCATGCTGCCTAGTGACCATTACCATTATGGTTTACTGCCATCAGGTTGGATGAAGGCCGATACATATGTTATAGAATGATAATAGATTTTTTTCTCTCTCTTGGCCTGGGGCATGAGTACAGATCACTTTGTTGGATTTGCTGTATTTTTTTCCATGTAAATCTTAATTCAAGCTTTGTATCATGGTTATAATGAGGACCACGTGAATTAAACATTCTCAGAATATCCCTGTTAGAACAGAGAAGGGGGAAACCCTGATCTAACCCTTGCTTTGTGATGGATGGCATTTTGCTGATTTCAGTGTAAACTTTTCAGTCACACAATAGGTAGAGACAATGCAGAACCAAAAGTGCTGTCCATCCTTTGTGGCAATTCTAAGTATAACCTCCATGCTATGAACATAATATTTATTTATTTATTTGTTTGTTTGTTTGCTTATTTATTTATTTATTTTGCCAAGCAATTATAAGATAACAGGTATCAGTATAAACATAGTTATGGTTACATACTTAAACTATAAATGTCTTGCATGATGAGTTCACCTCCTCAACTCCTTTCTTTGCTCTCTCTCCCAGTACTGCCTGCAGTTCTGTTTTGAAATGCTGGGCTATTTTGGGAAGGTTGGTCGTGCAAAGGAAATCTATTTTTTATTTGAAATTGGTTCTGTGAGATTTGAAATCACATCTCAAAACATAAGCTCACATAATTCTTTATATTATTTTTTGATAGCCAGATGAAGAGGTCCAGGAGATTTTTTCCCCCCAGGCATATAACTTCCTTCTTTTAAAGTCACAATTTATGCCATATATTATGATAGCAGTAATATATTTACAATCTGGCCATCATTTTACAATATTTATAGTGCTTTGGATGGATTTAGTTGCTGTTACTGTTAGGTACACCACAGCATTTATCTCCTTCCAAAATATCAAACGAAAACAAAAAGGTGGAAAAAAAATGAGAAGATTCTGCAAATTTTTTTTTCCCCTCCCAAAATGGCAGCTGAAGAGAGAAAGAGACTTTGTCTATCAGACTTCTTCTTCTTCTTCTTTTTTTTTTTTACAGCAAACTGATTCCCTGTGAAGTAGCTGTTTGGTTGTACTGAAGGACCATCATAAAAATAGAACTAAAATTAAAATAACCGGATAACCACTGTGAAGATGCAGTTCTGCCTCTTCTCTTTGGGACCATCGTGTGATTTATGTCAGTAAAAGTATCCTGTTTCTCCAACAATACGGCCTCCCCAATAGGAAGTCCCAGCATGTTTTTATAGGCATGAAATGAAATTAAGCCCCTCCCCCAAATTAAGGCCTATATTAAAACATGTGAAATGGGGGGGGAATGGTGGGGGGGGGCTTGCCATTAGGAAGTACTTTTGTTGCACACCCAGATATGGTGCTGCCTGCGTTGACCCCAATACGAAGTGCCCAACCAACGCCGAGGTCAACATCCAAGCTGTCACCGCCCGCCCGCCTGAAGATGCCGGGGGGGGGGGAATTAAGCAGTGCTGCCAACTCTCATGCAATCAGAGTGAGACTCACTCAATTCAACCAATTTTGACTGTCTCACTCTGATAAACGAAATCTCACGCTAAACCCCCAAAATGGAATGTACAAAAATAAATATATCTCTACATTCTCTGATATTCCGAATATTCCCCTTAGGAGAAGGATGAGCTCCCAGCGCCGCCCCGCCCTGCCCAGCCACCCCACCGCGCCTCTTTTCCCGCCTTAATCCTTGTTCTGCCTCGGCGTCCCGTAACTGTGCATGATGCTGATTAGCAAATTCGCTTCAGGAAAGCGAAGAGCAAGAGGCTTCTTCCCGCCCGGGGCGCTCGCAGCCACTTTGCCCCGCGCTCTCCCTCTCTGCAATGTCCTCCGGGACAAGCCAGCTGCCCTTTTCAAAGAAGGACACGAGGGGGCTGGCAAAGCCTCTTTTGCAGGCAACAGCCTCGGCCAGTAATAACCCTGGTAAGCAAAGCTGAGAATTGTCCGCTGCCAGAGATGTAACTAGAAGCTGGGGCGTCTCTCTCTCTCTGAAAGACATTTGTTCCAGAGGATCACATCCTGTCAGTCCTCCAACTTTCTATTTTGCACAAAGCTGCCTAGCCCCTTTATAGATCAGCCTGGCGTGCTTCTCGCCTTGCTGGTTTGGGAAGACTCTTTTGGATCAGCTAAAAGAGAGCATAAGGCGTGTAAAGGGGTGGTGGTGGTGGTGGAAGTTTGCTCATACACCCACATGCTAAAAGCATTAGGACAATGTTCTGTTAGGACAATGGGATCAACCAGGATGAAAGGTTATGTATTTCCAAGCGATCGCATGACACTCCAGCATTGACAGTGCAGTTGGGTTCCTTTAATAACTTGGATTTGGTTTAGTAACTTTCCCCCTCTCCCCCTCCGGTTTACTCTGGGCCTTGGTAGCAGGTGAGTTTTCAAGACGGCATTTTTGAAAATACTTTAAAAACAAGGTTTTTCTAATATTGGAAGCAGTCTCCTCCAAATGGTAATTAATTAAACATCTGCTTAATTCTTCAGCCAAATAAAGTTGCTATCATGGCTCTTTAAAAAAAGTAATTTTACGAGCACCACCCTGGGGTTTACACTGTGTAAGATACAAGGAAAGGAGAGGAAGGTGGAAGAAAAGAAGACTGACGCAAAATATGATGTTCACAGAATTTTATTCAGAGTTGTGTTGGATCTCTTTTTTTGGGGGGGGGGGGGTTGTCCCATTCTTTCTTGGTGTTCTTTCTGTTCTTTCTGTCCTTTTTGCTTTTTTAAATGGTCTTTCTCCCCTGGGTCAGAAATCCAGCCAGAGAAAATAAAGAAACATCTTTGGTGGTTAAATGGAAGCCACTCCGTAATGGCTTTGTTTCAGAAGAAGGAATCACTTTTTTCTCTTTCTCCTTTGAGTTTAAATCCTAGGTCTCCATGCACCAGATCGACAGGACTGTACTACATTATTATCATATTTTCAAACCCTTAGATAAGGACTCAATAAGGACTTTTTTTGATGCCAGTAGGCTTCTCAGCCCCAAATTGGGATAGCCCTGACTCAACTAGAACATATTCTAATCTTAACACAATTTACCATCCAAAGAGCAGTAAGACCATTAAGTTCAGAATCTAAACTTACCCAATAAATAATAAGCTAGGGCCAAGCTTCAGAATACAGTAGATGAGTTTTACAGTTAACAATATGTATATTTATATGAAGCACTCATTATTTGATTAAATGTTTAGTTTATACATGTCTGAAATTATGAACTCCTATTTCAGTCAACAAGTTAGTATATAATTAAAGACTGAGACTATAGCATTTGATATTGGCATGTAGTATGGTATTTGATACAGAAAAAAGAATACCCATTGATGTATTTGCATTATCTCTGTAGTTGTTTCGGGTTTTTTGTCTTTTTGTTGCACATTGAATTCATCCTATAGTGGTCTATAGTACATCACTAAGCTAATAAAGTCAGTTGAGGTAGAATACTGCAGTTACAAGTCAGGAACTTCAATTATTCATGGTCAGTGAACTGCATTATTAATATCTTACAAATCCGGTTCAAGTACATTGGTGCTGCTTGCATGTATGTATGTATGTATGTATATGTCCAAATCATGACTAAAGTATGCATCAGATTGCACCATTTAAAATGTAAAATTGTCAAAGCTCCCTACCATGGAAGGGGGGACACCCCCCTTCCACACCATCCTCCCCTTGGTCGCTTCGCTCACTCGGGCTTGGTCGCTTCGCTCCCTCGGGCTTGGTCGCTCCGCTCCCTCACAGTGTCTCACTCCGAACTATCACTCAAGGTTGGCAGCCCTGAATTAAGTCACCCCCGAAAAGACGGCCTAGCCATTTTTTCGGGGCTCAAAAAAAAAAAAAAGACCCAGCCTTATTATATGAGAAACACGGTAGCAAATGGCACTTTGAGAAAAGCAAATATTTTTGATCCCCTTTGCATGAGGGATAAAAGAGTGCCAGCATTGGGGGTGGGAATCTTTGGAGAGGAATAGGCATAATGAAATAGGTCCTATCCACTTGAATTCCATGCTAACTTCCCAAAAATTTACACTGCACATTAGTTTGCATTGAAACTCCTTCTCTTCTTATTCTTTCTTTTCTTCATGCCTCCTCTGCCATGTCAGTATGAACCTGTGAATAAGAATGTGAAACATTTTCAGAGGAAAACTGTTTCTGGGTACGATTTCCTGCAAGCAAGTCTTACAACCCACTCCAGTTTGAGCAAAATCGAATATACAGGCAGGTCTGATGCATGGAAACATTCAAGTAAGGGACAAACACTTTCTCCACGGTGCTTCCCTGGACTTTTTTCCAGTTCATTCTAATCATCCTGTATTTGCAAACAAACTATTACTTGTGGATTTATCCTGCAAGCTAATATAAAGACAATATTTTAAAATGGTTTTAAAATTAGGGTGGTGTATTGCTGGCATGATCGCAAAGGAAGCAATTTAGAACTCACTTCCTCAAAGGTTACATTGTCGGCTGCAGTCCAATGTTATTCCTTCTCAAAGTATTTATATCAGCACAATTTAAACATTACAACTCCATCAGTTCTGAATTCTATGCTTTATTTAGAAGAAACACACCCTTTACCATCCTGTATGAAAGTACATGGGAAGCAGTTGGAAACCACCCAATGTATAACCCTATTTGCCCAGGAAGAAGTGGTCACCCAAACCATGACAATAGGAATAGCAACAGCACTTAGACTTATATGCAGCTTTACAGTGCTTTAAGCTAAGTTTACAGAGTTTACAGAGTTAGCATATTGTTCCAACAATCATTTTACCAACCTACGAAAGATGGAAGGTTGAGTCAACCTTGAGTTGATGAGATTCAAATTACTGAACTGCTGGTAGCTGGCAATCAGCAGAGATAACCTACAATACTGCATTCTAACTACTGTGCCATCATGGCTCTTATTGGTGATAAAAAAAATAATTCTCTCTCAGTGACCATAGTTGGGACAGGTAACTTTAAATGCCATGGTTGCTAAGTGGAAAGTCACATAAATGTGATGGACTTATATCATCACTGTTTATTATCCAGTTGTTAAGAATAGCAGTGTGGTTGTTAAACATGACAGTGACTTTTAATTTGGCTTTTGCATTCTCCATTAATTCTGCTTGTGACAAGCTGATTGGGAAGCATGCATATGTGACCATGGGGTGTTGTGACAGTCTTAAATGCAAGGATAGATCCCAAAGCTGTTTTTAAACAGCATCATAATTTTGAACAATTATTAAATAAAGTAATCTGCAAGTGAGGAGACTATTTTATATAAACTTACATAACAGCATGCTAATATCAACAGCAGTTACAAGTATGTATCAAGTTATGTATCGGAAACAGCAGGATTCAGGGAAATGTATTCAACAGACCAAGTTTCATTACAGGCGTCATCCTGTCCTTGAGAACCAGTGGAGCATCATGGTTAAGATGTTTGGCTAACATCGAGAATACTTAGGTTACGTCCTGGAAGCACACAGCATTAGTTTCGGCCCAGTTTATGCCACAAAATTATTGCAGTGGAGTAATATAGTAGAATAGAATAACAGAGCTGGAAGGGACCTTGGAGGTCTTCTAGTCGAACCCCCTGCTTAGGCAGGAAACCCTACACGATTTCAGACAAATGGTTATCCAATATCTTCTTTAAAACTTCCAGTGTTGGAGCATTTATAACTTCTGGAGGCAAGTTGTTCCACTGATTAATTGTTTTAAAAACAATAGAGAAAAAACAATGGAGAAAGCCATGCCAGTCTTTTCTTTTGAATATTTAATATAACATCTACTTATGTTTATATTCAGTACAAATACTAAATATATAACAGTATAAAATACTGTTTTATATATACAGTAATTAACATTTTATATACAGTATATAACAGTATACAGTACATAACAGTATACAGTATATACAGTATATATACAGCATATACATACATACATACATACATACATACATACATACATACACACACACACACACACAATATAGCACCTGGTTAATTCAGTTAGATAATTATCTCATGGCTTAGCAAAGAAAACCAAAAATTTGGGAGTCACATTTGCAATTTGAAAAATCAGTTGTGTGTGCTGTTGCAAAATGGCTGCTGGTTATGGGGCCTTTATTTTGCTACATGGACATTTGTATCATAAAGCTGTATGCAGCTTTATCAAAATGCAGCTTCCTTTAGAGGGTATGCCCTACTCATCTTGCTTATCTTTTTCTTGCCTAGTGATTAGAGACAGCCATTGTTCTTATTTTTAAGGAGATTTATGGGATCTGTTTGGGACTTAGATGTATTACCAAAAATAAAGATGATGCTACAAGCTGTAGCCTCTTTTTGCAGCATGCCAGCCCTTTGATATCATAAATATATAAATAGAGAAGGTCAGATGGAACAGAAATCCTGCTGAGTACCAAGGAGGATGGCTATGAGCACACTGGCAACATGTTGAGGAATTCAGTGCTGCATGCCATCTCTGTTTGGTGATTCAAGTGTAGCCATTTTTAGACATAAACCACAGCTTTATAAACCACAGTTTACAAACCACAATGGCTGGGTGCATATTACTGTGCCAAAACCAAACTACATTTTATTTCAGTATGATGTGTGGATCTCGTCAAACATTGCCATCTTTGTGCAATTGTGGATATTGAGATCAATGAATTTATTGCCTTCCTTAGTGAGGTAGAAAGCTTGACTGGAGTAAGTTTAATGCCATATAAGATTTCTTAGAAGGAGGAGATTCGGGAGAAAACTATAACTTCTATCTTAATTGGTCTAATTCTCTAATCCAGGCCTGTGGGCCAGATGCGTTACGTGCTGGCCACACCCATGCCTGGTTTAGCTTAGGGTAAAAAAGTCACAATACATCATGTGATGATACCATAACTATGCACGTTTAACAACCTTGCTCTCATCCGTCCAGGTTCTTATCAATCTGGTGTTTCTAAATGAGTTCCAGCCCCAAATCAACCAGAGGGCAACAGGATGGGGAAAGTTGCTATTTGGGTCCTCTACTTTATAACAGGGGTGTCAAACTCATGTCATCATGGTGTCATCACAGGACATATCGTGACTTTCCCCCGCTTCGCTAAACCAGATGTGGGTGTGGCCAGCACATGACGCATTCAGCCCACAGCCTGTGAGTTTGACAGCCCTGTCTTATAACATTTTTGGCACTGATTTTTGAAGCAAGGAGCAAGAATCTTCTGTCTCAGATTATTGCTTAGAAAGGAGGGCTTTTGCAGGTGTGGCTTTTCTCCCCTTGCATTTTGCTCATTCTGCAGCAAAAGCTTGGTCATCCTATCTGTTATGGACTAAGCCAATGCAGCAGTAACAATCCTAAATAGCTTTACTTTGCAGCAGGCTTGTAAACCTGCACTTCTCATTGGCCCACGAATAGCGAGTCGTGATTGGTTGTTTCTGGCCAGTCTGATT
This sequence comes from Hydrophis major, assembly GCA_033807585.1. Taxonomy (NCBI): domain Eukaryota; kingdom Metazoa; phylum Chordata; class Lepidosauria; order Squamata; family Elapidae; genus Hydrophis; species Hydrophis major. The sequence goes on along the minus strand of CM066328.1, from coordinate 320,572,509 downwards.
GGCTGTTAACGGGCCCCTCTAACTGGACGCTTGTGAAAGCAGTAAACTCAAATCATTGGTTGTTTTGACAGCAGCCAGCTCTATAAAAGAGCTGCTGCTGCCCAAGTATTTGCTCTGTTCTTATTTCACAATAAAGAGTTGAAGTCACCGTTCAATGTCTTGTCTCCGTTCCTTGCGCCCATGCTCAGGACTTAACACTATCTTAATCATGTGACAACATCTTGAGAAACAAAGTGAAGAAGGCTTCTCAGCTAGGCTGACCATACCAGAGAAGAAACGAGTATTGATAAACAAAGAGGAAAAAGAAGAAAAAAGGAGAGGGGAGCATATCGATTTGAGGTATTGCTTACTTCTCTTTTAAATGATCAGCTTTAATCATCATCCATGCCATCTTGCTATAAGCAAAAGGAGCAAATAAATTAACATGAGCTATTAATAAGTTCTTGTCTCACTGGGTCACAGACAAGTCATTGTGGATGAGCTAGATCATGCCTTAGGCTGTGATTTTCACATCACTGCTGGCCACAAAGCTATTTCTCCTGCCTCTCTCCTATTTTAGCTCCTCACTTTCAGAAGACTAAAGCACCCTAAGGGTCTTCTGATCTTTCTTCATTTCAAATCCATTGCATTTTCATTCTTCCATGGGTGTATTTTGTTGGATGCTTCTGTTATGAAGATTTGCTCTATTAAGATTACGTAAAGGGGGCATGCATAAGTGCACCAACGTGCCTACCATCCCTGTCCTGTTGTTTCTTTATTTTTCTTATATGTATCCATTTCATGTATTCATAACTATGTTTATACTTATACATATTATCTTGTAAGCGATTGATAAATCAAACAAACAAACAAATAAACAAACAAACAAACAAACAAATAAATAAATCAGATCCTACCATTAAGAAACAAACACAATTTATGGACTTGCCTATGACTCACATTTATAATTACTATTACATTTATAATTACTCAATGGAATTCAGGTGTGCAATTTAACCAATCTAGGTGGATCTCTCTTCTTAACAATTACTAGAACCACTATAGAAACTCACTTATTCCTGTTATGTCTTGAATTGGAATACTCGAAATCCCCGAGCCTTGATTGGCTAAGGCGCGGGGATTTCTGATTGGCCAGGCGAGCCGCGCTGATTGGCCCGATTGAAGTCTCCCGCGATTGGTGCAAACCAAGAGTGGGAGACTTGAATCGCTGCCATTGGCCGCGGCCGCCGCTGCGAAAGGTATAAAAGCCATGGGCTTTTTGCCTTTCGCTGGTTCGGTTCTCCCATTGTTAATAAAGAGCTTTGAATGAAAGTCACCGACTCTGAGCTTCTTTTGCGGACACGACACTGGCGACGAGGGTGGGATCTCGCCCCTGAACCGAACCCCGTGTCCACCCAAGAACCAGCTCCAGCGCAGAGATGGCGAAGATAGCACCGCCCGCCCCCTTCAACCCCGCCGCCGAGGATTGGGAATCATACTCGGATCGGTTCCGGATGTACCTGGAATGCGCCAGAATGAAGGACGCCCCGGGCCCGCTAAAACGCGCCGTCTTCCTTACGCACTGCGGACCAGAGGTCTTCCAGATGGCCAAAGCATTGGCCAAGCCGGCAGACGCAACCGCCATGGACTGGGACGTCCTCGAACCTATACTGCGGCGCCATTACGCCCCCGAAGTCCCCATCCTGATACGGCGCAACGAGTTCTACCGCCGAAACCAGAAACCAGACGAAAAATTGAGCGACTTCGTCGCAGAGCTACGGCGCCTAGGAGGACTCTGCGAGTTCGAAGGTCTGAACAGTCTCATAAGAGACCGCTTCGTACTCGGTTTATGGGATCCTACACTCCAGAGCCGACTTATGGCCAAGGGCGACATCAGCCTAGCCGATGCCCTTACCGCAGCCGCAGCCGCTGAAGCAACCCGCACGTCGGCAGACAGCATGCGAAGATCTGACGCGAAGGGCGGAAACAACAACCCGGCAAGGTCGGCCGACACAAGAAACGAAGCAACCGCACACTACGGTGAATACCAATCAACCTCCAGCACGTCGGAAGACGAGGAGGACATACATCGCGTGCAGACGGGACGCGGCGACCAACGAAGTCGAAAAGGTCGTAGGTCGAGGACCAACTGCGCCGGGTGCGGCGGCGATCACCCCAGGTCAGAATGCCGATTTTTTGACTCTATCTGTAGGCATTGTGAACGACGGGGTCACATCGCCCGAGTTTGCCGCCAAAAGAAGACCCGCAGCCCGCCCAAATGGGAACAGCACGACAGACGAAGAGAAAGCTCCCCGCCCAGAACCAGAGAGCGCCAGCCAGACGGTCGGTGGGACCGCACTCAATGATCTCAAAGAAGCGGCGAAGAAACCCACCAGACGGTGACCATCGGCCACGCCATCTCCGACGGCGCCAGAAAGGTACACGTAGAAGTCCATATCGAAGGCCAGCCATGCAAAATGGAAGTGGACTCCGGGTCCTACCTTTCCATGATTGCATGGCGCGAAATCAAAAGACTGGTGCCTACACTACAAAAAAGAAACGTGCATGCCCAAAAGATCATCATTAAAGACTACCAAGGGAATCGCGTCCCGGTAGTGGGCATCAAGAACTTCAATATAACTTACAAAGGCCACACCGAACAACTGCCACTCACAATCGTCGATCGCGACCGCCCAAGCCTACTGGGTTTACAATGGTTCGCCCCGCTAAACATCGCGCTGACAGGTGTCAACCACGTCACCATCGAAGCTTGGGAACAGTGGCTAGCCCAGGAGTTCCAGGAGGTCTTCGATGGAGGCTTGGGCAAGTACCAGGGGCCCCTTATCTCGTTTGACCTAGACCCAGGGGTTCCCCCTAAGCGGCTTAAACCTAGAAGGGTACCATTCGCCTTAAAGCCTAAAATTGACGAGCAGATAGACAAGCTCGTCAAACAAGGGGTATTGCAACCGATAGACCATGCCAGATGGGAAACCCCTATAGTGACCCCAGTAAAGCCAGACGGGTCCGTGAGAATCTGCGGGGACTATAAGGCCACCCTAAATGGCGCGTTGCAACAAAGCGCCTACCCAGTCCCAATAGTGCAACATTTACTGCACTCACTGGGAGGGGGCAAAGTCTTTGCCAAGCTCGACCTCGCCCAGGCATATCAGCAGCTACCTGTGGACGAGAAAACGGCGGAAGCCCAAACAATCGTGACCCATCGGGGGGCTTTCAAGTGTAACCGACTCCAATTTGGAGTCAGCGTGGCACCAGGCATCTTTCAGAGCCTGATGGAACGTTTGCTGCAGGGCATCAAGGGGGTGGTGCCCTATTTCGATGACGTATTAGTGGCGGCGCCAAACGAAGCCGAATTAGAAAACCGACTCAGACAAGTCTTAACAAAATTTAAAGAAACAGGACTTAAAGTCAAACGAGAAAAATGCCAACTATGTACAAAGCAAGTAGAGTTTTTGGGCTATCTCCTAGACCGGCATGGCATTCACCCTACGACTAAAAAAGTGAAAGCCATCAAGGAAGCCCCCACCCCAAAGTCCAAAACGGAACTACAAGCGTTCCTAGGCTTACTAAATTTTTATAATGTTTTCCTACCTCAAAAGGCAACGGCGGCGGAACCTTTACATAGACTCCTAGACAAGAAGGCAGCCTGGACTTGGGGGAGACGAGAGCAAGCCGCCTTTCAAAAAACCAAAGACCTCCTCACCTCCGACGCCGTCCTGATGCAATTCTGCGAAACCTTGCCCTTAGCTGTCACTTGCGACGCATCACCCTTCGGCGTCGGCGCTGTCCTCAGCCACACCCTCCCAGACCAGAGAGAAGCACCCATCGCTTTTTTCTCCAGGACTCTGACTAAACCGGAACGGAACTATAGCCAGCTGGACAAAGAAGCTTTGGCTATAGTTGCCGCCGTTAAACGTTTTCACGAATACCTGTATGGCCGCCCGTTCACCATCGTGATGGATCATAAGCCATTGCTGGGCATCCTCGCTGGAAACCGAGCCACACCAAACATCTTGTCACCCCGGATGACAAGATGGTCTGAATTCCTGGCAGCCTACAGTTACGAACTGCTACACAAGCCAGGTAAGAAAATTTCGCACGCGGACGCTTTAAGCCGCTCGCCTTTACCTGACTCTGAACCTGACCCAGCACCAACAACAAACACCCTAAGTATCGAGAGTTTGCCTATTACCGCATCAGACATTGCCAGAGAAACCGTTAAGGACAGGCGTCTGGCGCGAATCTTACACTGGTTAGAAAAAGGCTGGCCGGAGAAAGACAGTGACGAGACTTTTAAAACATTCCGTCAGCGCCAGACTGAACTTTCACTACTAAGAGGGTGTATTCTGTGGGGTGACCGGGTGGTAATTCCGGACAGATTGCAAGAGAGGGTATTAGAGATGCTACATGAGGGTCATCCTGGCATCGTCAGGACTAAAGCCCTGGCCAGGAGTTACGCTTGGTGGCCGGGGATGGACAAGCAAATTGAAGCATGGGTCGCCAAATGCCACCGATGCCAGGAGACCAGATCCAGCCCACCCGCAGCACCTATCCGGGACTGGGAAACACCACGGGGGCCCTGGTCCAGAATCCATCTAGACTTTGCTGGCCCCACAAATGGGCATACTTTTCTAATCACAGTTGACGCGTACTCCAATTGGTTGGAAGTAAGCGACATGAAATCCACTACCACAGAGGCCGTCGTTAAAGAACTGTGTAAACTGTTTTCCACACACGGCCTCCCAGACGTCGTCGTCTCAGACAACGGGCCCCAGTTCACTTCCATCGATTTTGAACGGTTCCTGGCGGAGAGGGGTATCCGCCACGCATTAACAGCACTGGCGCATCCGGCGGCGAACGGTAGGGCGGAACGGATGGTCCAGTTTACGAAAAAGACCCTCCGGAAAATGGACCACGGGGAGATCAGCGACAAAATCAACCGACTGCTCTTCATACAGCACATCACTCCCAATACCACAACTAACAAGAGCCCTGCAGAGCTTCTGATGGGCAGAAAGCTGAGGTCCCCACTCGACAGATTACACCCGACCTATAACCCGGAGCGGCCCCCAGACTCCAGCTCCAGGTACCGGACATTTGACCCAGGTGACTTAGTCTATGCAAAGAACATGACGGGGGACCCCCTATGGATCCCAGCCGTCATAACTCAAGTCACTGGTCCACGGTCGTACCGGCTCCAAACCATCGATGGGCGAGCCTGGAAACGACATATCGACCAGCTCAGGTCACGAACAGCGACTGACCTCAACCCCCAAGACACGAACCAAGGGGGGAGGGAATACCCGGAGAGACAATCGCAGGAAAAAATAAACCAAAAATACTCACCGGAACACAGCCATCGCGAGTCCCCTCCGGAGAAGAACCACCTGGCCAGCTCTACCGACTCGGAGAAGCCAAGCGGGAGCGGCGAAATCCATAGCTCAACCGACCCGGTAGGCCCAGGCGGGAGCCACGGCGAAAGAACCGGCCCGATCATCCAGCCGGTTCGCACAGAGGCAGGAGCAGCCAAAAAGATGACCGCTCCGGCCGAGTTACAGCATGCAAGTGAGTTGCGCAGGTCAACTAGGACTCGACGGAGCCCCGCCTACCTGCGTGACTACACCACGTGATGGACCATACCAAGAGGGGAGGGGTGTTATGTCTTGAATTGGAATACTCGAAATCCCCGAGCCTTGATTGGCTAAGGCGCGGGGATTTCTGATTGGCCAGGCGAGCCGCGCTGATTGGCCCGATTGAAGTCTCCCGTGATTGGTGCAAACCAAGAGCGGGAGACTTGAATTGCTGCCATTGGCCGCGGCCGCCGCTGCGAAAGGTATAAAAGCCGCGGGCTTTTTGCCTTTCGCTGGTTCGGTTCTCCCATTGTTAATAAAGAGCTTTGAATGAAAGTCACCGACTCTGAGCTTCTTTTGCGGACACGACAATTCCCTACAAGACAAAGGGACAAACGGTAGAGAAGAAAAGAAGGGAGACTATTGTATCTCTAACGTTTGGAAGCAGCTTATCCAACTGGCACTCCCCTGTTCCATGTCTTTGACTAAAACCCCTATCATCCCCAACCAGTATGGTCGCTATCCATTTTGGCAGGCACGACAAGAATTTATCCAAACATATCTCAAGGTCACCAGTTAAAGAGATTGCTCTATCACTAGTTTACAGTTTTTGCCTCATTTACTTTGTCTTTTAATACTTTTGTTAAAAGAAGAGCTAATGATCTGTTTTAATGATGTGGAACAGAGGCTGACAGATTGAGATATGTTCAAGGCCAATGAGCAATTTGGTTGCTGAGATTATTTTTGAATCCAATTTTGCTGCGACAACGTTCTTCTTTCTGACCCACAATGTTACAGTTAAACCAGGACTTACTCACTAATCTATCACCCACTCACAAATCTATCACATGCTCTGTGTAGCAAAAGTGAGCCTGGTGTAATTCATACATGGCAGGGGGATGACTAGTTGTGCTAATGTATCGGTCACCAGATTCCAATTTGAATAAGATAATAGCATCAGCCAATGTCTTTTGTTGTTGTTGTTTTGTTGTTGTTGTTGTTGCATGTAAATATGATTTTAATCTTCTGCCTCTGCAGGAACTTATAATTATTTTTTTGCAAGGCCAGGAATTAATAAACCTTGATTCTGGCTCTAAGTTTTGCTGAGCTCTTGGGAAATTATCTTGTATAAATCTTTGGCTTCCTGACCTCTACTGCTGCTGTCAAAAGGAGAGTGGCAACATCCTGCCTACTGAGCCACAGAATTATTAGATAGATGGGAGATGTTAGGGATAACATTGTTTACTCTAACTGGTTTAGGTAAAATAATAAATATGTTATCATGGTTTGTTAGTTAAAGTGTCTGCAACTTTAACTGTAGGACTGTAATTAAGGGAGTGGTTGTAAAAAGCACCATAAAAGAAGCAAGGCACTGCAGCTTGCTCTCTCTGACTTGATGATCCCTAATTACTGGATGAAGACTGCGTATTTCCCTACTGGAACGGGAGAGAGATAAAGGGTTGATTTATTTGTAAGTGAACTGACATTGGATATTCTACACGGACTTTGCTAACTGAATATCCTTGAATGGACTGACTAAATGATACATGACTAATAGACTGTTATTTTGACTATGCTATAAACTCTAAATGGAATAAACTATATTTTTGATAGCACAAGCGTATCTGTCATTTTTACTGTATGTTAACAAATATACAAGCTTATCTCACTCATTTATCTGTATGCCTATCTGACTAACGCTGCACATTTCTGTTTAGCTTGTCTCCTTAATCTCTGGGTGGGGAACACAGGCTTAACAGGAGTGAGGCTTTGTTTTATGGTGGCTCCAGGCTCTTGGATAAATGCTTCAAAAGGCAGTGTTACAGTTCTAATGATTCATACATAGCCATCAGCCTCCAGTGCCTCTCAGAATGCCAGCTCATTCATAATGTTATTTAACATAAAACCTGGAATTGCTGAGTTTACTATCAGGGCATGTTATATCACTAAAGATACATAGTTTGGTCCAATGGTCAGAAACATATTTACATAACTAATTACAATAAGAGATAGGGTTAGGATTAGACAATATTTTGGGATCTCTTTATCCATACATTTTCTTCTAGTTTCATAAATCTCTTATTTGCTGCCTGCTGGTGTCTACAAAAACAGGAAGATAATGATTACTTGGTCTGAATGCATTCATGTTTGGGAGAGCCCTTACTGTATCACGGTGTGCCCCACAGAGGAAACAGGCAGTTAGAAACGTGAAATAAAAATAAATAAATAAATAAATAAAATATTTAAAAACACAATATTGAGAAATAATGTAACTGCCCTGATGGCGCAGCGGTTAGGAGGTAGTACTGTAGGCTAACTATGCCCACAGTCTGGAGTCCGACCCTGACAGGGCTCAAGGTTGACTCAGCCTTCCATCTTTCCAAAGGCAAGTAAAATGAGGACCCAGATTGTTGGGGGCAATTCACTGACTCTTTAAACTGCTTAGAGAATGCTGTAAAGCACTGTGAAGTGGTTTATACATCTAAGTGCTATTGCTGTTGCTAACTTATTTGAAAGAGGCACCTTTTAAATAAATAACAACTTAATGTTGTTGATGCTAATAATGGCGGTGGTCATATAATTGACAGATGTGCAAGAGATCAATATTTTAACAGATAACAGATAATCAGAGTTGGAAGGGACCTTGTAGGTCATCTAGTCCAACCCCCTGCCCGAGCAGGACACCCTACACCATTTCTGACAAATGGCAGTCCAATCTCTTCTTGGAAGTCTCAAGTGATGGTGCTCCCACAACTTCCGAGAGCAAGCTGTTCTATTGGTTGATTGTTCTCACTGTCAGAAAGTTTCTCCTTATTTCCAAGTTAAATCTCTCATTCAGTTTCCATCCATTATTACTTGTCTGGCCTTCGGGTGGTTTAGAAAATACCTTGACCCCTTCCTCTGTGTGGCAGTCCCTCAAATATTGGAAGACCGCTGCCATGTCTCCCCCTGGTGCTTCTCTTCCGTAGACTAGCCATGCCCAGTTCCTGTAACTGTTCTTCATATGTTTTAGTCTTCAGTCCCCTAATCATCCTGGTTGCTCTTCTTTGTACTTTTTCTAGAGTCTCAACATCTTTTTTATAATGTGGTAACCAAAACTATCTTGATATATTAAGCAGAGATGTTTGTGGAGAAGTCTGTATTAGATCTCACCAGTGTAGGCTGCTCAATTGCAATAGCATGTAATGTTCTACAGAAGAACAATTTGTTCTTGTCCAAGCTGTAAAAAATGAAACCATGTGATAGATTAAATTACACTTGGAAATATAAATAGGAAGTAAATGTAAATATAAATAGATCTAGTTGTAGTTGGGCCAAGGAGTGCTGCTTTGCTTCCCTACAAGTCTTCTAGGGATGCATAAATAGTGGATCAAATGTCTTTTCTGTGACCTTTGCGGCACTGGTTAGTTTCATCAAGCTGATCTGAAGAACCAAGAGCACATTCAGACATGTTGTTTCTCAGGCCTCCTGAACCCTTTGCAATTAGGTGAAATAATCAGAAAGGACAACTGAATCAAAAATATAAATAGCTGACCATGCTGCAACTCTAAATATGCAAGTCTGTTAGATCCTAACCGTAACTTTGACTTTTTTAGCTTAATGTATGTTGTTAAAACTCAACCCTTGCTTTCTCCTCCAAATATAAATATTGCACAGGATTATTCCCATTTTATTGGATACTTACTGTATGTGAGAACTGTTGTGTATGTATATAAGTAATAAAGTGTGAGCTTGGAGTAAGTGCAGGTTTCTGGCCCTGCACTTTTGATTGGCTGTTAAGCGGCCGGACTGGATTGGCCCGTTCCGGGGAATCCGATTGGCCCTTAACAGAGAGTTCCTATTGGTCATAAAAGCTAGCGTTCCTAGCTTGTTATTGGTTAAAACGTTACAAGGGTTGCCTATATAAGGCAGGGGTTACTGTTGTTTTATTGAGAAGTCACTATGTAAATAAAGAGCTGAAGTTCACCGTTCAGAGGCTTGTCTCCATTCCTCCTCACCCATTCTCAAACTTAACACTGGCGACGAGGGTGGGATTTGGAGATATCTGAACCAACGAAACTTCGAAAACACTGAGCACGTGACAGATGACGCCAACAATAGAACCATGTCCGGTGGCATCGTACCACCTGCTCCATTCGATCCAACCCAAGAGGACTGGGAGTCCTACATGGATCGCTTCCAAATGTTCCTAGAGATGAACAATTTAAAGGATGCCACACCAAGAAAGAAATGGGCGGTGTTCCTAATGCATTGTGGTCCAACTGTATTTAAGATGGCAAAAGCACTAGCCAAACCCCGAGAAGCAAAGGCGATGGATTGGAACGACCTCGAACCTCTCCTGCGAGGTCACTACGCACCAACTGTGCCTACGCTGGTGCAACGGCACGAGTTTTTCCAGAGGAACCAGCGAAAGGGAGAAAGCGTGGCCGACTTCATAGCAGACCTCCAAAATTTTGGGGGCCTCTGCAAATTCGCCGATTTAGAAGAGGCACTCCGAGATCGTTTAGTCCTGGGATTGGATGCACCAGGCGTGCAAAGCAAGCTGATGGCAAAAGGAGACATCAGCCTTGCTGACGCCATCGCTGAAGCCACAGCAGCAGAGGCAACCAAGAAGTCGGCTGCACAACTATGCCGCAACCGCATTACGGTACCTCCACAGACAAGCGACATTTTATCCAAGTCAGAAGGACAGCTGGCGACAACGCACCACGAAGACCTCTCTTCGTCATCAGACAGCGACAAAGAGGGGGTCCATCAACTGCGGTCCGACCGGGACCCTCACCCGAAGCCCTTACGCCCTTGTGCTGGTTGTGGAGCCAACCATGCCAGGTCCGAATGCAAATTCCGCGACGCACTCTGCCACGAGTGCGGGAAACGAGGTCACATCGGACGGGTCTGCTGCAGCTTACCAGGACCCAGCCAGGCCTCAAAAGGGGCTAACTATCGCCAATCGACAGGAAACCATCCTGTAAGGCGAGAACCAGTAAACCACTCCTACAGAAATCGAGCTTTGCAGAGAGAAGAGGCTCACCATACTATCACTATCGGTCACGCCTCAACCTTGGACGCTGAGAAAATTCGAGTCACAGTAGCCATCGAAAACCAGCCTTGCTTCATGGAGGTTGACTCGGGATCGTCCCTCTCGATGGTGTCGTGGAAGACACTCAAGCAACTCATCCCCACAATTCAACGCCAAGATCTACGGTTCCAACGCCTCATCCTCAAGGACTACCAGGGGAACTGAATCCCCGTCATCGGGTCCTGCCGAGTCCGAGTCTCCTTCAAGAAGCACACAGCGTACTTACTTTGAACAGTCATCGATAGAGACAGGCCTAGCCTACTGGGCCTCCAATGGTTCACGCCACTTGGCATTGAAGTGGCCAGCGTAAACCGAGTCGGTGGCTGTGACTGGGAGGAAGACCTTATATCTGAGTTCGGGGACGGCTTCACGGACAGCTTAGGCGAGTACAAAGGGACCCCGATCTCATTCAGCTTAGATCCAAAAATAGCTCCCATTTGTTTGAAACCCCGTCGAGTTCCGTTTGCTTTAAAACCGAAAATCGACGAACAACTCGACAAACTGATAGCTCAGGGGGTGTTGAAGCCCATCGATTACTCCCCTTGGGAAACCCCTATTGTAACACCCATCAAGCCAGATGGGTCAATCCGAATTTGTGGGGACTACCGGGCCACCTTGAACCACGCCCTGCAGCAGAACGCATACCCAGTCCCAGTGGTGCAGCACCTCCTCCATTCTCTGGGGGGCAGGAAAGTTTTTGCTAAATTGGATTTAGCTCAAGCATATCAACAATTACCAGTGGATGAAAAAACGGCACAGGCCCAAACTATTCTGACGCACCGTGGTGCCTTTAAATGTACCCGGCTGCAATTCGGAGTTAGTGTAGCCCCGGGGATCTTTCAGAGCCTTATGGAAAGGTTATTGCATGGAATTAAGGGCATGGTCCCTTATTTTGATGATGTTTTAATAGCAGCCCCTACAAAAATTTTTTTACAAGACCGGTTAAAATTAGTCCTAAAAAAATTCCAAGAAGCCAGTCTTAGGGTTAAAAAAAAACAAATGTAAATTATGTACTGACAGTGTTGAGTTTCTGGGGTACCTGATTGATAGCCAGGGCATTCACCCTACCGAGAGTAAGTTAAAGGCGATCAAAAACGCTCCCAGGCCACGAAGCAAGGCCGATCTCTAGGCATTCCTAGGCCTCATCAATTTCTATAATGTATTTTTACCGCACAAAGCAACCGTCGCTGAACCGTTACACCGTTTATTAGATAAAAAAGCAATATGGTTATGGGGTCACCGAGAAGAACAAGCGTTCCGAAATGTTAAAAAACTGCTCACATCTGACTCTTTACTTATGCAGTATAACGAGGCTTTGCCATTAGTTATAACCTGCGATGCATCGTCTTTTGGGGTGGGCGCCATTTTGAGCCACGTGCTGCCTAATGGGAACGAAGACCCTGTTGCATATTTTTCAAAGACTCTCAAAAATAGAGAGGAACTATGGACAAATTGATAAAGAAGCCCTCGCAATTGTCTCAGCTGTGAAAAGATTTCACGAATACGTGTATGGGAGGGTTTTTACCATTGTGACTGACCACAAACCATTGCTAGGGATAATAGCCAGAGATAAGTGGACTCCCTACATATTATCCCCTAGGATGACCCGATGGTCAGAATTCTTAGCTGCTTATAATTATTGGTTGCAATATCGGCCGGGGAAAGCCATTCCCCATGCCGACGCATTGAGCCGAGCACCGCTTCCAGAGACTCTCGACGATCTAGCACCAACAGTAACCACGTTGCAAATCGAGGCACTCAACTCGCCGCCACTGATGGCACAAGACATCGTGAGAGAAACCAAGTGTGACCACACCCTAGCACGAATCCTGGGTTGGGTAGAACGCGGATGGCCATTGGACCAAGTATCAGATGACTTCACACCGTTCAAGTCTAGGCAGACTGAACTCTTCTCCCAGAAGGGCTGTATCGTCTGGGGCGATAGAGTCGTTATTCCAGAGCGGCTCCGTAAAACGTTGCTGAGAATGTTGCACGAGGGCCACCCCGGCATCGTGCGGATGAAAGCACTTGCACGAAGCTACGCATGGTGGCCGGGCATTGACAAGCAAATCGAACAGTGGGTTAAAGCTTGCCCCCAGTGCCAAGAAGTCAGCAACGCCCCACCAAAAGCCATGCCTACTGAATGGGAGACACCTCGCAGACCCTGGTCCTGAATTCACCTGGATTTCGCGGGACCAACCAAGGGCCACACCTTTCTGCTTATAGTTGATGCCTACTCAAATTGGCTCGAAATTCATCGTATGACGACTATGACCTCCGAGGCAGTCATCAAGGTTCTAAACAGACTCTTTGCAACCCATGGACTACCAGAAGTCCTGGTGTCTGATAACAGGCCACAGTTTACTGCACTAGTGTTCGAGCAGTATCTCGCTGATCGCGGCATCCGCCATGCGCTCACCTCGCCTGCGCATCCTGCAACCAATGGCCGAGCAGAATGCATGGTCCAATTTGTGAAGAGAACCTTGCAAAAAGTAGATTACGACAACATTGACGACAAGGTCAATCAAATCCTCTTCTTGCAACACATCACCCCACATAGCATCACTGGCAGAACTCCCGCCGAACTGCTTATGGGATGAAGGCTCCGCTCCCACCTCGACCGGTTGCACCCTGCTTATGAACCGGAGAAACCACTAGGATCCAGCGGCCGCTGTCGCACCTTCCAGGTAGGAGACCTCGTGTATGCAAAGAACTTATCAGGCGACCCGTTATGGGTGGAAGCGACAGTAGTACGTGTAACCGGCCCCAGATCCTACCTTGTGCAATGCCTTGACAATAAACTTTGGAAATGGCATATCGACCAATTACGGTCACGACTTGCAGCAGCCAGTCCGCAACTCCCCTACGACCAAACTGAGGGGGGGAGGTACGGAAGATGTGGAAATCCTAGAGAACCCGCTCGAAGGAAACGACGATTTAAATGTAACTCAAGAAGCGGAGCCGGAGGGAGAAACGTTTGTGCCTCAGGGAATTGCAGAAAACGTGGGCAATGATGTGGAAGTAAACTCTGAACCAGAGGCAGCCCCACCACCAAGCGGCGATTTACCTCAGCTGGATTGCAACCAGCCAATACAAAGAAAATCCAAAAGACTGAAAAAACAACCGTCCTATTTAAGGGACTATGACTTTGACTAAGGAACCAGGGGGAAGGGGTGTTGTGTATGTATATAAGTAATAAAGTGTGAGCTTGGGTTCTGGCCCTGCACTTCTGATTGGCTGTTAAGCGGCCATACCAGATTGGCCTGTTCCAGGGAATCCGATTGGCCCTTAACAGAGAGTTCCTATTGGTCATAAAAGCTAGCGTTCCTAGCTTGTTATTGGTTAAAACGTTACAAGGGTTGCCTATATAAGGCGGGGGTTACTGTTTTATTGAGAAGTCACTATGTAAATAAAGAGCTGAAGTTCACCGTTCAGAGGCTTCTCTTCATTCCTCCTCACCCATTCTCAAACTTAACAAGAACAATTCTTAGATAATAGGTATTATATAATTGCAGGTATAATTCCAAAAGCAAGAAACACAGGAAGCCACAAAAGTGAGAAGTTAAACATTTCCCATGCAAAAACAGCCTCTGGCTAGTTGGAGGTGGAGGAAGAGAGTTTCAATGACAGATAAGACAGCAATTCTCCATTCAGAATGCAAATTATATTTTCTAGTTGATATACTGCATCCTACCACTTATAGAAAACATCTCCCACATATTCCTGTTAATTATCAACCACCTTCTCTAATGGCAGCCTACCTAGTCCTATAAAGAATAACTGGTGAAGCCAACTTTGCTCCATCCCTACTTTCAATGACCACTTTCCTGCAGTCTTGCAGAAGTGTATTTATTTTTGGTCTTCTCTGTTCCCACTATTTGGCAAGTCTCTGAGGTTCAGCATATAATCACATGCAAATAAGGCAAGTCTTTTTGGCATCATTTCAGCATACCACATATCTTCTTACTATGATTTTTAGCATCCCGTAGTGCCAAGAGCTATTTTATTTCAGTTCTGGCTGGGAGACAAGGCAAAATTTCACTGGTGGCAAACTCCATCTTTCACTCCCTTTCAATCATTTTAATGGGTTTGATTTAGACTCTCAGGGACCAAAACTGGAAAAGGAAATTCTATAAATACTCTAGGGGAGACATATTTGAAAAGCCAAAGTACCTATTTGTAACAAAGATGCTCCTGAGGCTTTGTAATTATTCATATTCTGCTATTCATGGAGTGGTATACGATATAATAGAGTGGTAAACTTGCTAAGAGTAGAACATAAAGATTTTTCATATTCAACCTGCTCTTCAAGTTGACCAATAGGGAATTGGACTTTAAATGTTGGTAACAAACTACTGAAAAAAATTGACACAATTTATTGTTGCATTATAAAAGAAAACATGGCAAATAGGTGCAGAAAATTAAAAGTCTACAATAACCTTCCCTGGATTTATTTATTTATATTTCACCCACATTATTTTTTACAAAGGACCCAAGACATGAACATATCTAATGTTCCTTCTTCCTCCTATTTTCTCTACAAAACCCAGTGAGATGAGTTGGGCTGAGAAAGAGATGGACTGGCCCAAAGATGGGTTTTATGCCTAAAGTGCCTTTCATGCCTAAAGTGCCTTTCATGCCTAAAGTGCCTTTCATGCCTAATGATTAAGTGGGAATAAAACTCATAATCTCTTGGTTTCTAGCCTGGTGCCTTAATCACTACACCAAACTGGTTCTAATCCATGGGGGAAAAAAACAGAGAAAAAAAGCTGGAAATCTCTGCTCTCTTGCTGCATGCTACGTGATGTCAGTTTTATGCTCATTATAGCTCTCAGCACAAAAGGGAAATGGTACCTATAACTACCCACCACTCCCCACTTAAAAGCTTTATATACCTCTGTTAGGTGACATTCATGAGATAGAAATGTTGTGTATCATCTCAAGGTGTAGGATGACTTGGGGCGTGGCACAAAGGCAACACAATAAGATAATCAATAAGAGTTCCTTTCCTCCTCCGTAAGGCATGCAACCCATGTTGCTCTCTTCTCCATTCCTCCCTGCATGCCCTAGGATGAAGAGGGGATGGGCCTGGGTCTTCCTCTGAACTCCCACTCTCTTGTTCTTTCTATCTCCTGCTTTGCCCAGCTGGACTTTGCCTTTCCCCAGCCTCCTCCACAGCCAACAGAGCCACATTCCCACTCCCTGTCAGCTGTTCATTTTCCTCCTCGGATTCAGACTCTGACAGGGGCATGACAGGGTACTGGGATTTTCTTCAGAATATATTTTGCTTTAGGTCAGATTCCAAAAGTAATGAGGAGGGACAATAACAATACAGGATTCGGGACTATCATTTTTAAACTGCGTGTAGTGCCTCAGAATTCATGTGAATGGTCAATGAATTTCAAATTACATGTTGTCTCACTTTCCTATTGAAAACTCTCCATTGCAGGATGCTTGGCCCAGTTGTCTTCAGAATGATGAGTCAGAATTTCTGACACTTGAAAAAGACAAAAGTTTAAATATAAGGGTGGACTCTGGGAAATGGTTGGGCATGGGTCAAGGATATAGTCCCACAAACAGCACCAAATGCTTTTATTATTGTGCTTTATGGAGCCAATGATGGGGGGGGGGTATCATCTGCTTGGTGATGTTGGCACCAACATCTGGCTTGGTGCAAGATGCCACAGTTTAGTGCAGGATGTGTCTGCAGTGTTCCTGACAGAGGATACAGTCTTTCCAAGCAAAAGAGTGTAATAGTCTTTACAAATAGGAATTTTGCCCTCATAGTTTGATACATCTTTTGCATTTTATAGCTGTTTGCTCTGTTGTGTCCCTCTGAAATAAGCAGTCAGTTGTTCTGCATTGCAACTTATTAGATATCTGAAGGCTGCCTTATGCTATCGTTCATTTCACGTTCTCCAGGCTAAACGTATCTCTTTTGGGTGATGTTGATAAGTCTTAATTTCCTGTTCCTTTGTAGTCTTTTTCCTTTTTTATTGCTTGCTCTTGAGCAGTCAGATGAGTATCTATTAATTATCCCTTGAATAAGGATCAAATTGTTCCTTGTCTATTCTTGTTCTGCAGAGGGGCAGCCATATAATTTCTTTTTATGGTGTTGCTTTATTTCATTTTTATTTGGTAAGCACTGGTCCTGTGGTTCCATTCAGGAGTATCAAAAGAACAAGCTTTGCAATAAAGAAGCATTTTATCACGGCAAAGGTTAAGTTTATCAGAAAGTATGAAATCTAACACAACTAATATGAAAGCATCTGCTTGGTGGTAATTCGAGGATGAATTTAAATAATTGAAATTTGTCATTAATCTCATAGATAGATAGATTAGATATATAGATATAGATATATAGATAAAGATATAGATATTTGTTTTCTTACATTTTCGTGGGTACTTACATGTATGGTATTTAGCTTTGTTTGGGTATTTTCCCACAGCATTGTAGTTGTGCTTTTAAAGTTGTAGCAATGTTTTGGCAGAATCTCATCTGCCATCATCAGGCTTCTGTATTGTGTTCGTCTGTGAGTCAGATTTTAGATATATAGATATAGCTATATATAGATATAGATATATAGAGATAGAGATAGATAGATAGAGATAGAGATAGAATCATTCTAGACATATGTTTATAATATTTTAAGCTTTATTTTTCTTATTTTGTATTTTTATCTCTAATGTTTTTATCTAAATGTGATGTAAATTGTACCTTAAATAAATAAATAGATAAATAAATAAATCCACTTGTTCCCTATTATTTTGATATCTCTCTAAAATAATGTGGACATTTCCAAATAGGAGTCAGTTGAAGACTGCATTCATAAAGGGAGTTATGAAAACAGAAATATAAGAAAGGGACTTTTTCTTTTTTTGGTATAAAATGCTTCAGTTCTGGTTAAGTTGTTGAATACTTCGATACTACAATCCATTAAATAAATATAAGCCACAACCCAGCAGCAATTCTCAAAACAGTTAAGAATTACAGTACAGGTAGTCATCGAGTTATGGCCACAATTGAGGTCAAAATTTATGTTGCTAAGTGAAACATCTGTTAAGTGAGTTTTGCCCCATTGTACTTTCTTGCCATAGTTGCTTGAATTGCTGCAGTTGTTCAAGTTAATAACATAGTTGTTAAGTGAATCTGGCTTCCCCATTGACTTTGCTTGTTGGAAGGTCACAAAAACTGATCATGGGTCCCCAGGACACTGCAAATGGCTCATTAAATATGAACCAGTTGCCAAACAACTGAATTTTGATCATGTGACCTTGGGAATGCTGCAATGATTGTAAGTGTGAAAAATGGTCACAAGCCACTCTTTTCAGTGCTGTTGTAACTTCAAATGGTCACTAAATGAACTGCTGTAAATTGAGGACTACCTGTAATAACAACATGAAAGATCTGATGGATCCCACTGAAATACGCAGTACCAAAGGAATATGATTAATATTGCCTTACATTGCCTTTTGTTTTTCATACATCAACCCAGTGGTGGTATGCTACTGGTTCAGCCTGGTTTGGCAGAACTGGTAGCAAAAATTCCTATTGGTTTCGCCAAACCGGTAGTAAAAAAA
Source organism: Hydrophis major (assembly GCA_033807585.1). Classification (NCBI taxonomy): domain Eukaryota; kingdom Metazoa; phylum Chordata; class Lepidosauria; order Squamata; family Elapidae; genus Hydrophis; species Hydrophis major. The sequence continues at coordinate 320,554,281 of CM066328.1, read as the reverse complement.
AGCCTCCCATGATCAGCTGAGAGGAGGAAAAAAAGCCGAGAGGAGAAAGAAGAGAAAGGCACAAGATCGGCCCTTCCACCCTCCCCTGCGCTTTTCTCTTCTTTATCCTCTCAGCTGATTGACACTGCAGGCCTCAGCTGGTGTGGGGAAAGCTGCGCATGTGCGTTAGGTGCACTCGATCACCGAACCAGTAGTGGAACAGGTAGGATCCCACTGCTGCACCAACCCTAACTAATTGTACAGGAGAATCTGGAGGAGAACCTCAGATGAAGTTTTCAGTGTGCAACTTGCCCCAAGCCATTTAGGGCTTTACATATGAATACCAGAATTGGGTCTGATTCTGAAAGAAAGTCAACCGAGATGAGAAAACTCTGGTGTAATAGAATCACATTGATCAGATCTGTCTGTGTCTGTCTGTCTGTCTGTCTGTCTCCCATCTTTCTTTTTTTATGGTTTAACATTTTTATTGAGTTATATAAAGACAATAAGTTACAAAATACAAAAGTAAATAGGAAAATGATGGGAAGGAAAAGGGGGAGGAGAAGTGAGGAAAGATAAGAAAAAAAGAAAAGAAAAAGAAACATTGACTTCCGACTCTCTCTGTTGATGATAAGCATTATCATCAAATCACAACTTTTTATTTTTTTCATAATCATATGAGCAAGCCATTGTTTCCCATCTTTCTATTTTTTTTTAATTTATATGGCTGCCCATCTATCCAGTAGAACTCTGGGTGACAGTAAGATCGCTCTGTTTTGAACCAAATGAAGTTTCTAAGCTATTTTTACGCTGCAGTAATGGAGAGGTTACTAATATATCTACAAAAGTTGCCCAGTGTCTCTATCCAAATAAGGGGTAAAGCTGCTTTAGGACAAATCTGACATCCTGAAAATGCTAGCCATACCAGTTGGAAAATCTCCCAAGCCCTCAAAAATTCTTCAGGGTCCATTGGCCTCAGGGATGGAGCTTTCAGAAAGTCTTCCAATTTTGCAACAGAATACGTGACTGAAAGTCAGCACTATTCAGCGGAACATTATCTGGTTACATTAGATTATCTGTTACAAGGGAACATTTCAGATTATTACATTTTTTTTCCCACTCAGGAAAAGTTCATCCAGAATGTACCCTACAATAGGCATTGAACCAATGTTGTGTATTAGGGGACATCCATGTTGTTAATGGACTGAATTGTTCCAGTTGCAAAAGGATCAATATAGACAAACATGGTATGACTCTTCCTCACCCAATTCACGATACAGAAGCTACTTCTTTTGAAAGTAGGTAATAGTAGATAATAATGAATGGGTATAAATACACAGATTTTCTTAATTATGATGCCCCTGTACGGGTTACACCCTCTGTTATTTACCTCAATTTATCTCGTAGTAAACCTCCATTTTGATGTGCACCTTGTGTACTTGCCAGCAGTTGTCTAAGCAAAATCATGCTTTTGCTTTGTCACAACATTGTAAATTTGGGGGCTGTTCATCTACTTGTTTTCAAAGAAATTTTTATGTATGAAAGAATGATTTTAAAAAACCTTTTCTTATTCAAAAGAAACAAAGCAAGTACACAAAATTAATTCACCACTGGAGAGTGTATGTTTTATTAGGGATGATGTAGTCATTGCTAAATCTAAACCTTATTCACTTACATAATTTAATGCAGCAGTCGCTAACCGGTGGGCCATGGAAAAATTTTGGTGGGCCACAGAAGAAATGGCCCTGAGAGCAATTAATCTGGGTTGTGCAGTTCTAGCACCTCCTGGCTCTTCAAGGGACCCTGGACTCAGGTCCCTGAGATACATGTGCCAACCAGCACCTACACATGGTGGGCAGCGGCAACAACAGTCCCCTCCCCCAGTGCCCACTGTTAGCTCTCCCCATTCTCTAGTTTTGAATCACTCCCGTCTCTCTCCTTCCTTCCCCCTCCCCACTGCGCCCACATATAGGCAGCCAAGGAAAGGGAGACCGAGCCTTCCACAGCTCTCCATTTTTCCAGTCCTCGCTGCCTCTCCCAACATCGAAGCCTCGGAGATGCAGGCAAAGCCGTCACAGTGGTAGCACCCCGAGTTGCTTGCTTTTCCACTACTGCTTTTTCCTTCTCCAGCATCTCCTTCTCTGGGTAGTTCAATTCTGAACTAACCAAGCATACTAAGGCAACTCCGATGCTACCACTGTGGCAGCTTTGCCTGCATATATATAGGTGTATGTGTGTATATATATATGTGTGTATGTGTATGTACATGTATGTACCCTGTTTCTCCAACAATACGGACTCCCCCAATAGGAAGTCCCAGCATGTTTGATAGGCATGAAATGAAATTAAGCCCCTCGCCCCAAATTAAGGCCTATATTAAAACATGTGAAATGGGGGGGAATGGTGGGAGGGCTTGTCGTTAGGAAGTACTTTTGTTTCACACCCGGATATGGTGCTGCCTGCATTGACCCCGATATGAAGTGCCCCACCAACGCTGAGGTCAACATCCAAGCCATCGCAGCCCGCCCGCCCAAAGATGCAAGGGGGGGAATTAAGTCACCCCCGAAAAGATGGCCTAGCCATTTTTTCGGGGTTCAAAAAAAAAAAAAAGAAGACCCGGCCTTATTATATGAGAAACACGGTATGTGTATGTGTATGTATATATGTGTGTGTATGTATGTATGTATATATATATATATATATATATACATACATATACATATACATATATATATATATATATATATATATATATATATATATATATATATATATATACACACACACACACACACACATACACACACACATATCTATATAAAATATTAAATTTATATTTAACATATTTTTATATTAAATATATTAGCTTATTAGTGGTCCTCAGGATTTAAAAGTATGAGTTTGGTGGTCCCTGAGTTCCAAAAGGTTGGTGACCCCTGATTTAATGTAGCTATCTCATATAACAAAACAATATAGAGCAAATGTGGTGATAACATTTGGACAGAGCTAAATTAAATTCAGAATGCTAAAAACATTAACACTGCATAACAAGCACACTCTCAATAGTTTTACAAAATATGAAATAAAAATTAAATTAGATTAAGGGTTAACCGTAACCTGCTATTAATCATCCTGCACATTGTTTTGAACAACGATGTGAAAACTTTCATAATCTACTGTCCTCTAGAGGTGTTGAATTTTCTTGTACCATGATGAATGAGATGATGGGAGCTGTCATCCGGTATAGTTTGGAGACCTAGTTTGAGTAGTCCAATTTATGTGAAAGAATAGGCATCCCGATTAGAAAAGATTGTTTTTTTGAGAATGTGCAAAAACAGCATAGAAACAAATAGTTTCGGGAGTAAATTCTTTTAGGAGCTCTGTGGTGTGAGCTCATTATATAATTAGCTTCCATGATGCTGGTATTTAGTTGCATAAGAAAGGTTACCTCCTTAGTAAGTTGCTCTATGCACTCCCATCTAGAAACAAGATTTAATTAGTCAGGAATTACCATACTTCTTTATTGTATATAGGATGCAGTGTTCATATTAGATATTTGACAATCTCTGACAAAGGGGAGTGATGGTACAACATTTTTCTTTGCTGTAGTTCAGATTATTTAGAATAGAATAGAATAGAATAGAATAGAATAGAATAGAATAGAATAGAATAGAATAACAGAGTTGGAAGGGACCTTGGAGGTCTTCTAGTACAGCCCCCTACTCAGGCAGGAAACGCGATACTATTTCAGACAAATGGTTCTCCAATCTCTTCTTAAAAACTTCCAGTGTTGAAGAATTCACAACTTTTGGAGGCACATTGTTCCACTGATTAATTGTTCTGTCTCCTTAGTTCTAGGTAGCTTCTCTCCTTGATTATTTTCCATCAATTGCTTCGGTCCTGCCTTCAGGTCAGTGTTGGGATTCAAATTTTTTTACTACTGGTTCTGTGGGAGTGGCTTGGTGGACGTGGCAGGGGAACGATCCTGAAGTCAGAGGTGGTATTTGCCGGTTCTCCGAATTACTCAAAATTTCCACTACCGGTTCTCCAGAACTGGTCAGAACCTGCTGAATACCACCTCTGATATTGGAACACTGCTATCATGTTACTCCTAGTCCTTCTTTTGTTTAAACTAGACATACCCAATTCCAGCAACCATTTTTATATGTTTCCAGGATTCTAAAGTATCAATAGCTACTTTACTTGAATTTGAACTCTAATGGCCAATATCTTAAACTAACGGAATTAGTATTTCTTTAAATAAATTCCAGTACAAACTTTCTAAAATTCTGCAAATGACTTTTTTCAAAAATAAAATAAACTTCAATACCTGATTTCATCTTCATTATCCTCACCCTCCACAGACAGAAGTTTTGGTTTTAATCGGTGGTAGTACAACCTATTTGCCATCCTAATAGGGAATGTATAGAATAAATCTTTGGGTGGATCTAGCATGTTGACACCATTAGGTTTTAATTCTAGGTTATAAATTGCAATAAAATAATTTATTTTCTAATAACTATCTACCCCTCACTTGTAATGAATATGTGTGTGTGTGTACACACATACATGCATATATGTGTGTGTGTTGTATATACACACCCATTCACATACACAGAATTTCTTTCTTTCTTTTTTTAAAGAATGACAGGCACTGTTTAAGCTAAGGAGATGTCTTGAAGCCAGATATTTTTCATAGTTTGTCCTTGTTCTCTTTTACATTGAATAAACAATGGCAGCTTATTCTTTGACCTCTATATTATAAACATCCTTGCTTGCCATGTACTGTGTACTGCACGTTTGCATTTATTAAGGTGAATCTGAGAGGAAGGGCCAGCCTATTTTGGAACAACTAAACTATTTCATTTTTACTAATCAATCATCATCAACAACAAAAGAAATATGGGGTGTTTCTTTCAAGCAGTACAAAAAAGAATGAGTCATGGAAATGGTCTTGGCTTACTTGTTCATAACTCAGAGAACAGAATTAGGGCATGGTTGTAAAATCTAGGTGGCATTTGTCTAATAAATTCGATTTGCAATCTTGTTTATGCTCCCATAAACAAAATAACCTTTTAATGAACTTTCATATATTTACATTTTTATCCAGAATTTTTATTGTAAAACCATTAGAATTAGGAGAAAGAGACAATCGGTAACTGTTTTAATTTGGATCAAGAGCAGATTGTAAAAAATGGACTGATTAATATTGGAACTAATATGGAATTTAGCCTTGGGGCAATATAAAGCAAGATACAAATATGCATATCATTGCATTTGTTAATAGGTAAAGTGTAATATGTAATCTCTCCCTGCTTAGCCATGCATGCCTTTTCTTCACCGTTTCTAGAGTTATTAAAGGCATTCCAAGACTACATTGAAATATTTATGTGTTTATATTATCCCCAGTGAAAATCCATCATAGACTTTTCTGTTTCCCACTTTAGATATTATTACATATAATATACTGCAGAACTGGATCAGTTTCAGGGTCAGTTCAGAAAAGCCTGAATGCCTCAGACAGAACGTTCCCTGCACAAGAGTTGTACAAGATTTTCTCAAACAGAGTTATGACGTTCATTTTGTTTTAAATCCCTCTAAAGTGAAGAAAAATAATCCTGAGGCACCTATTCAGAAAGCAACCTCCAAATATGAACCAAAGCTACCGGATCCCCGTCTTAGTGCTTAATCACTTCTATGTGAATGAAAGCAGACTTTCAAGGACACACTGTACTTACAGATGCTACTTGAGACTAAAACTTCAGATTGGAACAATAGAGGAAGTTTGACTCTAAATCCCACTTATTTTATAATATTTTAAACCAATGAATTTATTCTGTTAATTTGCTTTGCTGGTCTGTGACCGTTATATTGATGATATTCTGACAATACGTTTTCATCCACCCTCTTTATATATTCAAACTGTCTCAGAAGAATAATGTGAACTCAAACACAAACACAGCTAGTTCTCGACTTATGGCCACAACTGAGCCTAAAATTTATGTTGCTAAGCAAGGCAGCTGTTAAGTAAATTTTGCCTCAGTTTATGACCTTTCATCACAGTTGTTAAGTTAACCATTGCAGTTGTTAAGTTGGTTAACATGGTTGTTAAGTGAATCTGGCTTCCCCATTGACTTTGCTTGTTGGAAGATTGCAAAAAGGGATCACAGGACCCCAGGACTCTGCAACCGTCATACATATGAATCAATTGCCAAGTGTCTGAATTTTGATCACATGACCATGCAGATATGGCAATGGTCGCAAAGGTGAAAAATGGTCATAAGTCACTTTCTAAAGTACCACTGTAACATTGAAGAGTTACCAAATGAATTGTTGTAAGTCGAGGACTACCTAGAGTTATAGTTCACTGAGAAAATGCTTCTGTAAACAGGAAAGTACTTAGGTCCCTCAAAAAGTCAGGATGTGTTTAATTGTATAATCAAGCCTTGTCCCCCTATTTTCTTTAATGTCTTATTATTTTTTATGCTGCCAGAAATGACACATTTATTTTACTCAGGTGCCTCAGATGATAAGGTGTCAAGAAACAATCAGCTAGATTTTTAAAAATCTTGCTCATTTATTGGTTAATTTCCATGGTGCTCAGTTGTTCTTAATTTGCCCCCGGACTGTTCCACAAACCAATCAAAACAATCAATCTATTTTTCTTGCAGAAAGAATTCATAAGCTGTGAGCAGCTTAAAAATCAGTGCAGAAGTCTCACAAATGTGGATTTTTCCCCTGAGACCTGCCTCCAATGGTTAAGTATTATCAAATATAGGTCATGTTAATGAAGTAGTCTGCAAGGTTACTATGGAAACTCATATGGAATTCAGCTGTTGAATACTGATTAAAAATGTTGCAAATAGTTAAACTCGCAGTGGCTGTTTATAGTTGTCTGTTAGATTAGTTTCCAAGTCCCCTGATGCACTTTGTGAAAATGTAAAATATGAAGACATAGGAGAAAGTGTTGAGGAGAAAGTCAATGCCTTTGATGGCTTACAGAAACCGAACAACTCATTCTTCATCCATTAAACCAGGGGTGTCCAACCTTGGCAACTTTAAGACTTGTGGACTTCAACTCCCAGAATTCCTCAGCCATTCCACAAGTCTTAAAGTTGCCAAGGTTGGACACCCCTGCATTAAACCAAATCTTTAGGAAGGCACCAGATTAGAAATTGGGAAACCAAAAGGCCAGTCATTGCCTTTCAGCCCTAGAAAGGAGGCAATGACAAACATTCTGAAATTGTCCTACAACCAGCCTATGAACCCTCAGAACCCAAGTCAACTTCATAACTAATCAGAGATCCTCAACCAACCCATGCAAGTCCCCACAACTTCACCTTCCAATGATCCTCACCTGATGTAACCTCCCCATCACAAGACTCCCACTGATGACTCCCACCTGACCCATCCTAAGACCCATTACAAAATCCTCACTTGATACACCCACGTCTGAAGCCCTTATAAACAGGAGAACACTGATATCGACATCTCCTAAACTCCACTGAAGATGTTACCTCGCCTGGTAATGAAATATTAGGAAACTCCACAAGCTTGGAGAACAAACCTTCACACTTAGTTTTGAAACAGTGCCAGGGAAATGGCAGAGATTTGTCCAGGCAGCCACCAGGAGTTAACACTTACTTCAAGGGGCACAAAAACACCATATGTTAGCTCGTAGTGGGATCCTACCTTAGTTGCTACTGGTTCAGTGGCTGATCACGCATGCATGCCCCTAACATGCATACCCCAATAAGCCAATCAGCTGAGAGAATGAAGAAATAAAAAGCTAGGAGTCACCCTCCCATGTGCTTTCAGTATTTTATCCTCTCCTTTGATCTTGGAGGGTTTTTTTCCTCCTCTCAGCTGATTGAAGGCCTTTTTTTTACTACCAGTTTGGTTGAACCGGTCCAAACCGGTAGCATACCACCACGGATGTTAGCAATGCATAGATTACATCCATACATATCGTTACTTCATTATGGCTTTGACTATATCGGAATTTCCTGAGAATCTTTCAAAATCTAGTACACAATTAATGAAGCATCATCACTGTTGATATTCTTTGTGAGTATACATATTTTTCATATGTTGGGCTGTTTTATAGTTCTGTGTCTTCATATATGTTCCTATTAGAATAGGTAATATAAGCTCTTTAGCTTCAAGCTATATCACATACTGGAAAATTAAAGGAAAAGAAAAAAAAAGATATGTTCGCTGCAACTTAATTGACCCTTTAGAAACACAAATCAGCTGCACATTTTAGTTAACTGGTCTTCTAAACTCTTGAAGCTTTGATTAGTACTAAAACACATTTGTCACCTCTATTTGATAGAAAATTATACCTGTGATCCACCTTCAAAAAGTAGTTTCTCATCTCAGCTTTAATGAAATCTTTATATATTTGTAAATTTAAAAAAAATACTAATTCTGAAGATAAAATACTGATTTACAAAGACTCTGACCTAGACTCCAAAATTATGATCTGGCAGAGAACTTGGGAGATGAAATCAATAGCATGCTTTTAACCATTATTAATTGAAAACTGGGTATAACATAACCCTAAACCATAAACCTCACTTTTAAAAAGACCCAAAAAAACTACAATCTTGGGTATACCCATTATGCTAAGTTATTAAACAAAGTAATGTTGGAACCTATCATGTACTATAAGAAGATTTGATTCTGAGCTTGCTTCCTGTACATTTGGAATTCTGTTAAAACACTAAATTGTAAGTCTGGTATCACATCAAAGTACCACATCAGACCTGAGTTAAGTGACCACAAATGGTTATAGGATGAATGATGCTTGGCATGTTACAGAAAAAACATATAATCAAAAGGAAAGGAAGAAACCTTTTCCAAGTCAAACTATTGTGTCCATTTGCTCCAAAGAGTTTCTGGTAGGATTCTTTCCCAACTCTCCTTTGAGATGCCACGAATCTGGAACCTTCCATGCTGACATTCTGTCAGTGAGCTATGGCCTTTTCTCATGTTTATTACATTTTATTAAGTTTGGTTTGGCTTATGCTGATATAGCATTTAACCAGTAGTTATAATCCACAAGTCACTAGATTGAAATTGTATGTGAATGCCTGCTGGCTTGTTATCTATAATGAACGATTAATTGAATCAATTGAACACTCCATAGACATTTAGCTATGCTAAAGATGATGACTGACCTTCTGTTCTTTTTTTAAACAAATTTTATTAATTTTACAATTAAAAACAAATCAACAACACATACATGAATAGAAAAACAAGAAAAGAAAAAGGAAAAAAGAAAGAAAAGCAAAAGGAAAGGAGAAAGAAAGAAAAAGAAAGGAAGAGTAAACACTTAAAAACATTCCCATTTTCGACAGTTTGTAAGATCTTTTCTCTTCTTATTCTCTTCTAAATGGTTAGATCAAAGATAGACCTTATATCATAAGGTAAAAAAGAATGGGACAAACTTATATGAGTGAAATATAAAAATATATATGGATAAGATGTGCGTATATGGCATAAAATAAGATGACTACCCTTCTGTTATTGATTGCTCTTGTATGTTTCAGTTGCTGATAAGACAAAAAACAGACTTTCTTTGTTCTCTGACACAAGTATTTTGAAGTGGGAAATCAAATAGCGGACTAACTTTTGAACAGTCAAGTATCTGTGACTTTCACATTGTGTCTACTGGAAGAATAGAGGACTGGAAACCAGAGAGGAGGGAAAAATAACTCTTTGTAGTTGGCAAGCTGGTCATAAACACATATTGTTATGTGAAGAAGCTAGAAGTTGGCTATATTTTATTAAGACAGGAAAACTGGAAAAAAAACTTTTTTTAAAATGCAATTTTTATTTTACCCTTAGCAACCCAAGTGCATATCTCTTTTATTACAAATGTATAGATAAATAGAAACATTTTTTTTCCAGAAAATATCTTCAAGGCTATTTTGGCAGTTTGTGCCGACTTAGTAAGAAAATTTAATCCTTTTTTTTTCTATTTCAGTTCACACACATCCACACTTACTTTTTCACTTAGGGAAGTGCCACTTTGAAATGATGAAAATCAGTGAATACTGATCTTACTCAAAAGCTCCTCCTGATCTTAAGTTCTTTAAAGTAACATCAATCAAACTTCCTTAATTTGATGATTAAAGAATCACCAGCTATAAGCTGTAATAACATTCCCGTAAATACAGAAGTTATACCCTAATTATTCATGGACAAAAAAAGCTCTACTTTTGAAAGGCCTGAAGTTTCTTATAGTCTCTCTTTCATCTTTTTGGTTTCACTTGCTTCAGAAGAAGTGAATCTATAGAACAGGAATCATCTTCCTGTGATTCATTTCTGGCTCCTGGTAGCTTAAAAGTAGATCTAGACAGAGTCTTCATTTCTTTCTTTGAAATGTATTGTTACATTCTGGTCATTGGTATGTATGCAATTTTCAGCATATCTGGGAACCCTGTTTTAGAATCCTTGTGACCTTAGAACACAATTATCTCAGTTACATGTTTATTTTACGTTGACAGCTGCGTTGCTAGCTACCCAGAGTCACTTTAGCAAGATAGGTGGCCATATAAACTGAAGAAAATAAATCATCATACAAATATATGTTATATTCTCTTTGAAGTATATTGAATATTTTACAGTAGTCATGAGAGCGAGTTTGGTACATTAGTTAAGGCAAAGGTCTTCAAACTTGGCAAGTTTAAGACTTGTGGACTTCAACTCCCAGAATTCCTGAACTAACATGACTGGAGGAGGAATTCTGGGAGTTGAAGTCCCTAAGTTTTGAAGCTGTCAAGTTTGAAGACCTCTGAGAAAGCCTCAGGGTAGGAAATGAGAGGCTGTGAGTTCAAGTCCCATTTTGGGCACAAAGCCTATCCTTGAGCAGTGTCTCTTGGCTCTCGGAAAGAGGCAATGGCAAACCATTTCTGAAAAACTGTGCCAAGAAAACTGCAGGGATGTTTCCAGGCAGGAGTAAAACAAAAAAACAAAACAAAACAAAAACCCTGTAGTTATGCTTTCAGAAGACAACGTGTGTTGAGTATTTTTGATGCTGCCCTTGCCCAGAGTTGTCTCCTTCAGCTAAGTTTGACTTCAATTTCTAGAATAAACTTCATCCAGTATAGCTATTAGCTGTTGACTGAAGGATTTGACAGGTTGGGAAAAACACATTTGACAGGAATTTGTGGGGGGTGGGCAGGGGTGGGATTCAAAAATTTTAACAACCGGTTCTGTGGGCGTGGCTTAGGTGGTGGGCATGGCTTGGTGGTCATGTGACTGGGTGGACATGGCTTGATGGTCATATTATTGGCTGGGTGTGGCCAACTCAATATCACTCACATGGAGGCATGCATCTCCTCGCTTGCCCTCTCATGACTGTGGGGATGCTGCAACAGTGATAAGTGTGAAAAATTGTCATAAGTCACTTTTTTTAATGCCATTGTAATTTGAATGGTCACTCCACACAAGCAAAGTACCAGCAAAGGAGGGGGAAAAAACTCCAGAGAGGTTCCTGAGACAGGAAGTCTAGTCCTGCCAAGAATGTAATAAGGATTAACAGAGAGGCAGTTTCTGTAAGCAACACCAGAATGTTTCCTTCCTGCCTTCCTTACAGGATATGGCCAGTAATTTCTTCTGACAACCGGTTCTCTGAACTGCTTAGATGTTAACAACCGGCTCTAATGAATAGATGCAAACCTGAAGAATCCCACCCCTGCTCCAACCTCCCAGTCCAAGGACCAGTCTACGGCATGCCAACAACTGGGCTGCGCAAACAAGCAAAACCCCATCCATAGGATGCATACAGCATGCAAAACCATGTCCCCTCCGGTCCATGGAAAAACCTCTATGGAACCAGTCCCTGATGCCCAAAAGATTGAGGGCTACTGACATATGGCATTGTTATGAACTAATAAAGCCATTTAATAAAGTTTTAACAACCTTAAGAAAAAGCAGGGTTCTAATTCTGCACTTCTGATTGGCCGATAATAGCGATATCGGATTGGTCCTTTCTGGGACATCTGATTGGCTGTTAACGGGCCAACTCTCATTGGTTCAAGGGTTTAACACACATGTTTTTCATTGGCTAATAGGTCAGCAGCCAATGGTGTGTTAAGTTTAAAAATGGACGAACTATGACACTCAAGAAGTCCTGAATGCTTTCAAGTGGGAGATTTTTCCTCATCTGCCCTACAGCCCCAATCTTGCACCATTGCTGCCCTAGGGTTTTGCTCTGTTCAATATGCCTAATAAAGAATTGAAGTTCACTGTCACTGTCTCTGTCTCGTCTCCTCTCCTTGCACCCATGCGCAGAACTTAACACTGGCGACGAGGATGGGATGCGGAGACATCAGAGCTGACTGAGCACTAAACAGAGCACGTGGCTGAAGGCGCATGTCTGGCGGCGCCATATCACCCGCTCCATTTGACCTGGCACAAGAAGACTGGGACTCGTACATAGACCAGTTCCAGATGTTTCTGGAGACCAACAACTTGAAGGACGCCACTACGGGAAAAAAGCGAGCAGTGTTCCTGATCCATTGCGGGCCTGCCGTCTTTAAGATGGCCAAGGCACTAGCGAAACTGGCTGAGGTGAAATCCATGGACTGGGACGTCCTCGCACCCCTTCTACGGGCCCATTATGCACCCGCCGTACCAATGCTTGTCCAAAGACATGAGTTTTACCAGAGGGACCAATGGAAAGGAGAGAGCGTCGCAGATTTCATCGCAGACCTCCGGAACCTGGGAGGCCTCTGTGGGTTTGCAGACCTTGAAGAAGCTCTGAGAGACCGAATAGTTCTGGGATTAGATGACCCAGTGGCGCAGAGCAAGATCATGGCCAAAGGGGACATCGATCTTGCCAATGCCATCAAAGACGCTACTGCAGCAGAAGCAACCAGGAAGTCGGACGCCCAAATGTGCTGCACCAACGCACTACTCCGTCAACTTGCCAGCGATACCTCACCTCGCCTAGAGAGGCACACAACAGCGACCCACCACGAGGGCCTCGAATCGCCATCAGAAAGTGATGAGGAGGAGGTCAACTAGCTCCAGTCCGAATGCGACCAACGCAACCAGCTGAATCGAAGACTACCGCACCAATGCGCGGGTTGTGAGGCAAACCACCCGCGATCAGACTGCAAATTCCTCGACGTGTTCTGCCATTCTTGTGGAAAAAGAGGCCATATCGGGAAGGTCTGTAGAAGCAAGCAAGGATCCAGCCCAATTCAGAGGGAAAACAACTACCGCCAGACCACAGGGAATCATCCTGTGAGTCGGGAACACTTGAACCACCAATGGAACAACCACTCCTACAGAAATAAAACACTGGCAACTTCAACGAGACGGGAAGAGGCACACCAAACCATTACAATCGGTCACGCTTCATCGTTAGATGCGAAGAAGATCCGAGTGAGGGTTGCCATCGAAAACCAACCTTGCGTGATGGAAGTTGACTCAGGGTTGTCCCTCTCGATGGTTTCCTGGAAGACCCTTAAACAATTGATCCCTGCCGCCCGGCGTCAAGACCTCAGAGCCCAAAGAATTATACTCAAAGATTACCAGGGGAACCGAATACCGGTCGTCGGCTCCAGCCAAGTCAAAGTATCATTCAAAAATCGTACCGCATCGTTACCGCTGACCGTCGTCGACCTCAACTGGCCTAGTTTGCTAGGCCTTCAATGGTTCGCCCCACTCGGGATCGAGGTAGCTGGCATTCACCAAGACAGGGGTGACGACTGGGAGGAGGCCCTCATCCAGGAATTCCAGGACGTCTTTGCAGACAAACTAGGCGAGTACAAGGGGACCCCGATATCATTTAGCCTTAACCCTGAAGTAGCCCCCATCCACCTTAAGCCTCGTCGGCTACCTTTTGCCCTAAAACCAAAGATCGACGAGCAGCTCAATAAATTAATAGCCCAGGGTGTTTTAGAACCAATTGACCATGCCCGCTAGGAAACCCCAATCGGAACACCCATCAAACCGGATGGATCGTTAAGGATTTGTGGGGACTACCGGGTCACCCTTAATCACGCCCTTCAACAGAACGTTTACCCGCTGCCGGTCGTGCAACACCTTCTCCATTCCCTGGGGGGCGGAAAAGTCTTCGCTAAATTGGATTTAGCACAGGCGTACCAACAACTGCCTGTAGATAAAAAAACTGCGGAAGCACAGACGATCATTACGCACCAAGGCACCTTTAAATGCAACCGACTCCAATTCGGAGTGAGCGTAGCCCCAGGGATTTTTCAAAGTCTGATGGAAAGACTCTTGCAAGGGATCAAGGGGGTCATGCCCTACTTTGATGATGTTTTAATTGCGGCCCCGAATAGAGAAATACTAGAAAGGCATCTTAAAATGGTTCTCCAGAAATTTAAAGACTCCGGCCTAAAGGTTAAAAAAAATAAATGTCAACTGTGTACAGATAAAGTAGAGTTCCTGGGGTACCTAATCGATAAGCAAGGCATTCACCCCACTAATAGCAAACTAAAAGCGATCAAAAACGCCCCAAGACCCAGGAATAGGATAGACCTCCAAGCTTTCCTGGGGCTCATTAACTTTTACAACATTTTCTTGCCCCAGAAAGCGACTGTAGCTGAGCCCCTACATAGACTTCTCAACAAAAAAGCCACCTGGGTCTGGGGACACCAAGAGGAGCACGCATTCTGACAAGTGAAAAACTTACTAACCTCCGATGCTGTTTTAATGCAGTATAATGAGACTTTGCCTTTAACAATCACATGTGACGCGTCACCATTTGGAGTAGGAGCCATTTTGAGTCACGTGTTACCAAATGATAGTGAGGTCCCTATTGCCTATTTTTCAAGGACCTTATCGAAGGCTGAACGTAACTATAGCCAAATTGACAAAGAGGCTCTTGCTGTTGTATCCGCTGTGAAACAGTTTCATAAATATGTATATGGACGAGTTTTTACTATTATTACCGATCACAAACCTTTGCTGGGGATTATAGCAGGAGACAAGCCAACCCCCTATATATTGTCACCTAGAATGACTCAATGGTCGGAGTTCTTAGCTGCATACAACTATAAATTACAACACCGCCCGGAGAAAGCCATTCCCCACTCTGATACATTGAGCCGTGCCCCACTTCCGGAAACCGTTGATGACCCAGCTCCAACCCTTACGACACTCCAGATTGAAACACTACATTCACTGCCGCTAACAGCCAGAGACATCGCTATTGCAATGAAACGAGATCCTGTCCTGGCGTGAGTCCTCAGCTGGGTCGAACGAGGATGGCCAGTAGGACAAACCCCTGACGACTTCACCCCTTTCAGAAACCGGCAAACAGAACTTTTCTCGCAAAAAGGCTACATCCTATGGGGTGACAGAGTCATCGTCCCAGAGCGGCTACAATGAGCAGTTTTGAAAACATTGCATGACGGTCACCCCGGCATCGTGCGTATGAAAGCGCTTGCACGAAGCTACGCATGGTGGCCGGGCATCGATAAGCAGATCGAAGCCTGGGTAAACACTTGTCTAAAGTGCCAAGAAGTCAGCAGTGCCCCACCGAGAGCAATTCCAATGGAGTGGGAAACTCCCTGGGGGCCGTGGTCCCGCATCCACGTTGACTTTGCAGGACCTACTAAGGGACATACGTTCCTCCTAACAGTAGATGCCTATTCCAACTGGCTTGAGATCCACAGAATGAAGACTACTACAACCGATTCAGTCATCCGCAAATTGAATAAGCTATTCGCAACGCATGGGCTGCCAGACGTTCTGGTCTCTGACAACGGACCCCAGTTCACCGCCCTGGCGTTTGAGCAATACTAAGCAGACCGGGGTATCCACCATGCACTAACCTCGCCATTGCACCCTGCGGCCAATGGCAGGGCCGAGTGCATGGTCCAATTTGTTAAAAAAACTGTCCACAAAATGGACTATGGGGACATTGATGACAAACTAAACAGAATACTCCTACTCCAACACATCACCCTGCACAGCGTCACCAACAAGACTCCAGCTGAACTGTTGATGGGACGCAAGCTCCGTTCCCACCTCAACTGGCATCACCCGTCCTACGCGCCAGAGAAACCCTGTGGATCTAGCGGAAAATGCCGCGAGTTCATGGTAGGCAACTTAGTCTTCGCTAAAAACCTTTCCGGTGAACCATTATGGGTCGAAGCAACCGTAACTCAAAGCACCGGGCCCAGATCATACCGTATGCAAACTTGGGATGGAAAAATATGGAAACGCCATATAGATCAGCTTCGCTCTAGACTACAACCCAGTTCCCGTGACTCCTGTGACTCTCAAACTGAGGGGGGGTATATCGAAGAAGCCGAATTCGAGATGGTGGAAAGCGGAAGCGAAGGAAGTCAGCAGCCGGGTGCCTTACATGAAGAAGAATCGGGGAGAGGGTTGTCCTTGCCACAGAGGAATACCTCAATGGAGGCGAGCCCACAGAGATCGGAGGACAACAATGACAGAATTAGCGGCACCGAGTCGTCCAGTGAGGATGCGGAACTGCCTATACCAGATAGATCAAAAAACGTCCCGCTGAAGCTGGACTACAGACAGGAACCGGTGGGACAGTGCAAATCTAATAGACAGTTAAAACTACCTGCGTATCTACGGGATTACATCACCGCACCCCTCAAACGGAACCTAGGGGGAAGGGGTATTATGAACTAATAAAGGCGTTCAATAAAGTTTTAACAACCTTAAGAAAAAGCAGGGTTCTAATCCTGCACTTCTGATTGGCCGATAATAGCGATTTCGGATTGGTCCTTTCTGGGACATCTGATTGGCTGTTAACAGGCCAACTCTCATTGGTTCAAAGGTTTAACACTTCCATGTTTTTATTGGCTAATAGGTCAGCAGCTAACCCTATATAAGGGCTGCTGCTGCCCTAGGATTTTGCTCTGTTCAGTATGCCTAATAAAGAGTTGAAGTTCACTGTCACTGTCTCGTCTCCGCTTCTTGCACCCATGCGCAGAACTTAACAACATTGATCTCTTTTTCAAATGGATAACTTTATTAGGAAGATATAAAATAAGAGCATTAACACTGAAATTTCACAGAACTCTTCCACATTGCTTATGCAAGAGAGAGGGACAAATAAACAAGACATACTTTGAAAGCAAAGAACATTTCATGGGGATCATAAACTGGTGATTATCTATAATTTGACACAATTTTAAGATGTTGGTTCAGGATGTTCTTTGCATGAAAACCACAGGACATGAATGCATTTTCATGGGTACAGTTATAGACAACTCAATGGGATAATCCTCTCCCCCCCACTCCCCAGTAAACACATAGAAGTATTCCCACAGTACAAGTGGCACTGCAGTTTTCTCTTGTGCTTCTTGGGAGCTGAAAGTTCATGGGCTCAGCTGCAAAAATCCAACCATTAGCAGTAATCCTGGATCACTTCAAATGTTCCAGTGTGGAGGAGCCTTCAAGCACAAACGAGAACATATTGATTTACTGTAAGGTTGAGATTGGATGCAAAGTAAAGTAAGATATAGTGCTTGTTAAGACTGTGCATGGTTCCCAAATGGTCTGGAAGAATTGGTTCGGACTTGTATAAACATGCATTGCTCTGCTATGTGTTAAATTGGGCTGGCACTTTTTTCAACTTTTGCATGAATCTGGGGGAAAAAATTGCCAAGGAATCAATATGATTCTTAAAGCAGTTATAACCTTTTTCAGGCTTAAGCCTGAAAATGGAAGAGCTGTTCTAATGAACAGCAGAGAGATACTATGTGTGCCCAAGGTCAAAAGCATTTCTGAATTGTTTTCAAAGTTTGCACAGCTTTATCCCATACTGTATATAAGTACGATGGCTATCCAATAGATTATGTTTTTGTCTGTAGCAAGAAGGGGCAGAGCTAGCGCTGCCATCTTTGGTCTGTGTGTCTGCTGCTCAGTCTGCATCTGGTCGTGCTAGTGGGAGGTTCGTATTGTTGCCTGTTATTTCACAGCAAATGTTTGAAATGTGTGCTGCAATTGAAAATCCCTCGAGTTGTGAGGTGCAATCAGTGATAAGGTTTTTGTTGGCAAAAAACCATAAACCAATTGAAATTTTTTGACAACTGTGTGAAGTGTATGGGGACAACATCATCACTGAAGGTGGAGTGCGCCAATGGTGCATTAAGTTTAAAAATGGCGAAATGGCTGAACTACGGCACTTGAGAAGACCTGAATGCTTTCAAGTGGGAGATTTTTCCTCATCCGCCCTACAGCCCCAATCTTGCACCAAGGGACTACCACTTGTTTCCGAGGATGAAGACCTGGCTTGGAACACAGAGCTTTGATGCCTGAGATTTGAGCCAGTCAGTCATGCCCACCCGCAGTTCCGCGTCATCGTCAAAGCGCTGTGTTCCAAGCTAGGTCTTCATCCTCGGAAACAAGTTGTAGTCCCTTGGTGCAAGATTGGGGCTATAGGGCAGATGAGGAAAAATCTCCCACTTGAAAGCATTCAGGACTTCTTGAGTGTCGTAGTTCGGCCATTTTTAAACTTAACGCACCATTGGCGCATTCCACCTTCAGTGATGATGTTGTCCCCGTACACTTCACACAGTTGCCAAAAAATTTCAATCAGTTTATGGTTTTTTGCCAACAAAAACCTTATCACTGATCGCACCTCACAACTCGAGGGATTTTTAATTGCAGCACACATTTCAAACGTTTGCTGTGAAATAACGTTGTGGGCAACGATACGAACCTCCCACTAGCACGACTAGATGCAGACTGAGCAGCAGATGTACAGACCAAAGATGGCCGCGCTAGCTCCGCCCTTTCTTACTACAGACAAAAACATAATCTATTTTGTGGATAGCCCTTGTAAATTAGATAACTGCATGAAGGAAAAATAGCAATAAAAGGCCTGCTAATTGTTACCTAGTGATTGCATGGTATGTTCATTGGAGATTATTTTATGGGAGGACAGAAGGAATATTTCAGCTCTAGAGTTGTTTTTCTCCCTTATGGAAAGCTATATTAAATATAATTTAAAGAGAATATAAAATTTATTTGTTTGGTGATTTATTTTCTTCAGTTTATATGGCCACCTATATTACTAAAGTGACCCTGGGTAGTTAGCAACACAACCAGCAACACAAAATAAATATGTCACTAGAAGCTGGGATAAAATAACAGACAAACACAACACAACTAACATTTAGAGGCAGGACAGGAAACCCAGGTCAACAGGATCAAGGTCAAGTTAGTGTTTGAGGGATGATATTCAGTGGTGGGATTCAAATTTTTTTACTACCAGTTCTGTGGACGTGGTTTGGCAGGCATGGCTTGGCTTGGCTTGGTGGGCGTGACAGGAGAAGGTTACTGCAAAATCCCATTCCCTCCCCAGCCCACTTACCTCTTTCCAGCTCCGTTTTCCTGTGCAGGGCAACAAAAGAAGACCCAGCCAATCAGCTTGGACTCAGGAGGCAGAGAATAGATAGGGGTAGGGCCAGGAAAAGATGGTATTTGCCAGTTCTCTGAACTTCTCAAAATTTCCGCTACTGGTTCTCCAGAACTGGTCAGAACCTGCTGGATACCACCTCTGATGATGATGTTCCACAGGGCAGGTGCAAGGACAGAAAAGGCTCTTCTTGGGTCTTGCCAAGATGGAAACTCTTTAATAACAGGATCCAAAAGCTGCCCCCCCCCAAAAAAGCACGGTCCCTTGCCATGAAAGACGCTATATGTGGAGTTGTCCTTAGAGCTATGTTTAACCTTCATAGAAATTTTAATTCCAAGGAAAAGGAAGGAGATGCAAGAAAAAGAGTTGATAAAAGGGTTGAAGGAAGTTTCTTCCTGAGTGACCAAGGCTGAGGGTGGAAATTCAGGAAGTCCTTTTGCAGACTCATTCTTATGTCACAGCCAGGACAAATTTGAAACCTTCATCAGCAATAAAGAAACCTTCATATTGAAATACAATATATCTCGGACTAATTTTGGTTTTGTTCCATGTTGATTTGCTCTGAAAACTAAACTGGACTAAATTATTAAAAGCCATTTGCATTTCTTTTCGTATTTGCTGGGTGGTGGGAGTGGAACCTACACTCTCATGGGCTCAAAATGATTCAGAGCAGCAGAAGTAAATCACTTCTAAGTATTGCAAGATCGCACTCATCCAGCTGATCACATCTCTGGGGTATTACTGAACTAGCCAATCAATTGCTCAAGTTTACAGAATTTTTGAAAAGCTAGCAAGGATGAACTACCATAATTAACGAGCCAATTTTTCTTAATAGAAATGAAAATAAATATCAAACCACAGAAATATGTTCTGATCGAAAGCCAAATCACTGTCATTCTCAGTTAATGCATTAAAAGCACTTAGTACAGCTATTTATATTGTACTTAATGAATATTAGAGAGGTGATGAATCTTCAGGGATAGTTCAGAGAAAATTACACTGCAAAGGTGGGTGGGCATGAAATTGAATAATGAGGATATAATCATATTTATCTGAAACCCTGACAGCCTTTCCTTGCTTCCCATGTGCCCTTTAGTTAGATAAATGTACTTAATGATACCATAAGCCAGAACATTTTGACAGTACAGATAGCCCTCAACTTATAACAGTTTGTTTAATGACTGTTAGAAGTTACAATGGGTTTGAAAAAAATTGACTTATGGCTGTTTTTCACACTTATGACCGTTGCAGCAGCTCTGTGGTCATGTGATCAACTTTCAGATGCTTGGCAGCTGGTTCACATTTATGACAGTCGCATATCCTGGGGTCACATGATCATCTTTAATGACAACCTTCTGACAAGTAAAGTCAGTGGGGAAGACAGATTCACGTAACAGCCATGTGTCAGCTGTAGAAGCTATTTTGAGATCTGATGCTCCCACTCTGCCACAATTGAGCCTGGGAAAGTGGAAGGGCGGGGGAATCCATTGGAGTATATCTAGTTAAACATAAAACATTATTTTTCTGATTCAAGGTCAGGTTGCATTGCGCATAGTGAAAGGAAGTCTTAACTTGGGACAGATGGTGACTGGGCCATGTGATGTGATGATGGGTGCAGGAGATGGAATTGTAGTTTTTACTTATTGTAAGGAAAATCCCGCAACTTTCAGATTCGGGATTCCACAGTTGTGCCAGTTACTATCCAAATAAAAGGAGCCTTTGAGAGATGTCTGTCTTGGAGTTATCAGGTGCAACAGAGGTTTGCTGGAATGCTGATACCATGTTAGTAACTTAACAATTTCAGGAATTTACTTAACAACTGTGCCAAGAAACATCCTAAAATGGGGCAAAGCTCATTTAACAAATGTTTCACTTAATAACTGAAAGGATGGCCTCAGTTGTGTTCGTAAGTACATTCAAACTCCTCAGTAACTCCTATCTTTTTCTTTCCATCTGTTTATGAAATCTGGGTCAGGGCATAATTCTTTTCCTTTCTTTAACCGTACCCTGGCTGTGTGCTGCTTTTGAGTTTCACCTTCAGTAACCCCAATTACAAGTGGGAATTTAAAAAAAAATCATGGAGGAAGATCTAGAGTTCAGATTTTCCGCCTGGTCAGGAAAAACACTGCTGCCATGAGACCGTGCAAAAATCCACTCGCTTCCCACCGAGCAGAGAGAAGAGAAAAATGTTGGCTCAGACAAGTAATTTCATACAGCAGATGAGTCACGCCATGAAGGTTTTTTTTTTTTTTTTTTCATTTCAGCATGGTCTCAACAGCAATCTAATGAAATGCTTTGAAATAATAAATTATCTTTAAATAGTCTCCAAGTCTCATCTCCTTGCCTGCTATTGATTAAAAACAGCCTTATCCAAAGAGGAATGGAGAATTAGAAAGGATAACATTCTGCGTTCAGTGGAGCTATATTTTGTGTGTGCATGTGTTGTTGTTTTTTTAAATCAAATCTGGACTTGCAGCCGTAAAAACAGTTCAGGATGTATCGAACTTTTAAGAGCATTTGAAAACTGTTTGGTTTATTGTACAGTGTCCTGCCTACCCTGGAGCTCCCATAATAGATTCACCAGCCTGTGTTTTATAGCACTGCCACTTTCAGCATCTTATATTCACATCTTGTATTCATAAGACCAGTTGGAAACTTGCAATCTTATTCATTTTCCATGGAAGCCAAAATATTATTTAAATAACATATTTTGACCAACTTGGAATGAAATCTACCTACCAGTCCATCCATAACTCTTCAACATTTTTAAGCAAGCATCCAGAGACCATGGGTAACAGATAACAGATAATCAGACTTGGAAGGGACCTTGTCAGTCATCTAGTCCAACCCCCCGCCCAAGCGGGAAACCCTACACCATATCTGACAAATGGCAGTCTAATCTCTTCTTAAAAGTCTCAAGTGATGGTACGCCCACAACTTCCAAGGGCAAGCTGTTCCATTGGTGGATTGTTCTCACTGTCAAAAAGTTTCTCCTTATTTCCAGCTTAAATCTCTCCTTGTTCAGTTTCCATCCATTATTCCTTGTCTGGCCTACAGGCATTTTAGAAAATAGCTGACCCCTTCCTCTCTGTGGCGGTCCCTCAAATATTGGAAGACCGCTATCATGTCTCCCCTGGTCCCTCTCTTCACTAGACTAGCCAAGCCCAGTTCCTGCAACCATTCATTGTATGTTTTAGCCTCCAGTCCCCCAATCATCCTGGTTGCTCTTCTCTGTACTTTTTCTAGAGTCTCAACATCTTTTTTATAATGTGGTGACCAAAACTGGATGCGGTACTCTGGATGTGGTCTCACTAAGGCTTTATAGAGTGGTATTAGTACTTCCCTTGTTCTTGATTGTATCCCTTGTCCTAGGTTCATTATATGGAATGGTTGCCTTTTATCTTCTACAGTTAGTTTGTGTGACAATGTGGTTGCCCTATGAAAGAATGGATGGAGGCTTATAGAAAGTCTGCAAGTTGTAGCTTTCACCAGGAAACATTCTTGTTCATGTGTAGGACAGGAAGCATCTAATGGCACACTCTTTCTAAGGAACAGAAGATCATAGGTCAGTGAGGGCTAACCTGTTCTACGTTGCATGCTCGTACGCTTGCATGCCTGCACCCATGATGCAATGTGCAAATAACTCCCTCTGTCCCCTGCACATGTGTGCATGACTCCCTATGCACGCGACTCCCCCCACATGCCTACACATGCACATGCAAACCCCCCCCGCATGCCACACACATCTCCCATGTACGCATCTCCCCCTGCGCATGTGTGGCAGAGACTCGACAATCAGTGGCTGGTGGGCAGGCATGCACAGGGGTGGGATTCTACAGGTTCGCACCTATTCACTAGAACTAGTTGTTAACATTCTAAGCAGTTTGGAGAACCGTTTGTTAGAAGAAATCGTTGGCCTAATCCTGTAAGGAAGGCAGGAAGGAAACATTCTGGTGTTGCTTACAGAAACTATCTCTCCGTTAACCCTTATTACATTCTTGGCAGGACTAGACTTCCTATCTCAAGAACTTCCATGGAGTTTTTTTCCCCTCCTTTGCTGGTACTTTGCTTGTGTGGAGTGACCATTCAAAGTTACAATGGCACTGAAAAAAATGATTTATGACCCCTTTTCACACTTATGACTGTTGCAACATCCCCACAGTCATGAGAGGCCAGGTGAGGAGATGTGTGCCTTGATGTGAGTGATGTTGAGTTGGCCACGCCCAGCCAATAACATGACCACCAAGTCACTCCCACCACCTAAACCATGCCCACAGAAACGGTTGTTAAAATTTTTGAATCCCACCCCTGGGCTTGCGCGTATGCTCAGTGGGGCTCTTCCAGGTGGCTTCTTGCATACCACTTCTGGCAAGCATGCCATAAGTTTGCCATCACAGTCATAGGTGTTTTACCATGACTTGAAACTGATCCCTAACGTTCAACTATTTCTCCTTCCCTCATATTGAGCAGAAGGTAGGTGATGATTAGTAGTTACTAAATAGGACCATGCATAGTCTGTACCAGACATTTCACCCCACTGCTGATATAGAAAAGCTTAACAGCGCAAGAAGTTGTTCCAGTGCATTAACCTTTACATGCACTGTTTTGCTCAAATTGGCAGTTCGCTATCAACACAAATAGCAATATGATTCCAGTTGCTTACATTCCAACCTGTAATCCCAATCAACGTGAAAGACATTTGAATGTTAGAAATGTGCTGACTTCTGGGAGTTTTCCAGACATATGTAAGGTTCATAGTCTAGCCATAATGTTTTGGAAAACCTATAGTATAATTATGATTTCTGAATCATAATCATCATTCGGGAACAAGAAATTCAGTAACGGAATTCCCACTAAAATTAGTGCAATGGGGACTTCATAAACTTTTGCTCTCTTTACTTATGTTAATACTGGATGTCATCCATAAACCATGTGATGGGATCAGGAATAACAAAATAAGGGATCTTGGAGGTCTTCTAGTCCAACCCCCCTGCTCAGGCAGGAAACCTTATATAATTTCAAACAAACGGCATCTGATCTCTTCTTTAAAACCTCCAGTGTTGGAGCATCCAATTACTTAATAATATTTAATAAAAAAATGTATCTTAGTTTTATTGATTATAGTAAAAAATATTGTCCTGATGTAATCTGACGAACCTAGCCACTACTACTTATTTTATTTTATGTCATCTATCTTTGATGCATCCAAAAAATGATACTGAACACAAAAATGCTGCAGAATTCAAATTTTCTTCCTGAAGAATTTCAGGATCCTTCTATCTTCTATGGGAAATATATAAATCATTGATATGAGATATTCTATTTTATTTTCATGTTGTTGAACTTTGGAATCTCTGAGCTGAGACTCACCCATTCTCCAATTGTTCATTCATAGATACAATAAATTACATTCACCTTTGTTTCTCAAGATTGCTTCCACCTCACACTACTGTATTCTTACATGTCATTACTTCTTTATCATAATAAGAAATCTTATGGTACAAAATGAAGCTTTAACTCTCCTCCTAGTCTAGTGTCGTAGTTAGGGATGAGTTGCCCATGTTTTTCAGCAGGATAAAGTCTGTAAGCAGCTATAAGGATATTGCCAAGTTTCCTGGCTATTGTTATCATTTTTCCAATTCAAAGCTATTGAAAACAGGAGAACAATTAATTTTTCTTCGGCCTACAAGATACTGTGCGCAAAGTATGTCAACTACCATATTGCTGTATTTATTATTCCTATTTTATAGATATGAAAATTGAGACTTAGCTGCCTAGAATTTCCTGATAATATTTCCTCTATCTGACTAAAAAAAAAACCATTATTAGTGTTTGATAAGGTATCTCTGTAAAAGTCCTGACACACTGTAATCTGAAGTTTTGTTGACACTCTCCACTATGCAAAACTCTAAAAGGAAATATGACATAGGTCAACTGTAGCCAGGACAGAGGTATTTAACCAGCAACATCTGTCCTTGGCTTTACCTTTCATTTTTCTTAGGCAAAGAAAATTCATATTATGTATGTTTCCAGCAAAAGCTTAAAAATATTCATTTATGGTTCCAAGATTCACTGAGTCCAAAGACAATTAAATGGAAGGCCATGTTTCATTAATATCTGCACAGGTACAATAAAAGGTGACTTTCATAATGATTTCTTTGTGTCAAATGAAAATGGTTGTAGGCTCTAGGAAAAGAATAGAGATTCTTAAGCTGACTGACCCAATTACTCCTTTTGCGGTCTCCAATAATATGATTACTGTTCTGTCCCTTAATTAGCATTCTTGAGATCCCCGCGCTTTGATTGGCCAAAGCGCGGGGCACTCTGATTGGTCAGGCGAGCCGCGCCAATTGGCTCGCTAAGAATCTCCCGCGATTGGTCCATTCGAATCGTGGGAGATTCAAAGCGGTGCCATTGGCCGCGGCCACCGCGGCTAAAAGAATAAAAGCCGCGAACCTTTTGCAAAGTGCCAGTTCGGTTCCTACTTTAATAAAAGAGCATGATTTGAAGTCACCGACTCCTGGCATCATTTTCGAGGACACGACACTGGCGACGAAGGTGGGATCCAGACCCTGAAGCGAACCACGTGTCCGACGGAAGCCAGACGAACCACCACGATGGCGAAAATCGCACCCCCCGCACCCTTCAACCCTGCCACCGAGGACTGGGAATCGTACTCCGACCGATTCCGCATGTTCCTCGAGTGCAGCGATCTGAAGGACGCCACCAGCCCCATGAAGCGCGCCATCTTCCTGACCCACTGCGGGACTGAGGTATTCAAGATGGCCAAGGCGCTTTCCAAACCCGCTGATGCGACCGCGATGGACTGGGACGTCCTCGAGCCAATACTTCAGCGGCACTACGCTCCAGAGGTACCCATCCTGATCCGACGCAATGAATTCTACCGTCGGGACCAAGGGTCGGGTGAGAGTTTCAGCGACTTCGTCGCCGAACTACAACGCCTAGGGGGGCTCTGCAAATTTGACAACCTGAACGACGCCCTGCGAGACAGAATCGTGCTCGGCTTGTGGGACCCCGTCCTCCAGAGCCAGCTGATGGCCAAGGGCAACATCAGCCTAGCAGACACCCTCACCGCAGCCGCAGCCGCTGAAGCAACCCGAACATCCGCCGACCGCATGCGCAAACCGAACGCTGGGGACCGCAGCGGGAACAACAACCCTGCAAGGTCGGCCGAGGCCCAACCCGAGACGACCACCCACCAGGGCGATTTCCACTCAGCATCGGGCACTTCCGATGACGAGGAGGACATTCATCGCCTCCAGACAGGCCGCGACCCACGGAACCGGCGGGGTCGTAAGTCGAGGACCAACTGTGCCGGTTGCGAAGGCGACCACCCTAGGTCCGAATGCCGGTTTTTCGAGTCGATCTGCCAGCATTGTGACAAGAAGGGACACATCGCCCGTGTCTGCCGCCTTAAAAAGAACCGCAGCCCGGCCCGATGGGACCAGAGCGAGCGGAGGAGAGAGAGCACACCACCCCGGACCAGAGATCGCCCCTCGGACAACAGATGAGACCGGAACGGACGATCCCTACGAGGCGGCGATAACCGGCGAAGAGAGGAGACCCATCAGACGGTCACCATCGGCCACACCATAACCAATGACGCCCGGAAGGTCCACGTGGAGGTAGGCATCGAGGGCCAGCCATGCAAAATGGAGGTGGACTCCGGGTCCTACCTCTCCATGATAGCATGGCATGAAATAAAGCGCTTGGTGCCTACCATCCAAAGGAAGAACCTAGACAGCCAGAGATTCATTGTAAAGGACTACCAGGGAAACCGCATCCCGGTAGTCGGAACCAAACACTTCAACATCACATATAAAGGGCACACCGAAAGGCTTCCCCTGACAATCGTCGACCGCGACCGCCCAAGCCTATTGGGACTGCAATGGTTCGCCCCGCTCGGCATCGCAGTCATGGGAGTCGACCACGTCACCGACGACAGCTGGGAGCAACAACTGGCCCGGGAATTCCAAGAGGTCTTCGACGGAAACCTAGGCAAGTACCGAGGGCCCCTTATATCATTCAGCCTAGACCCAAACGTCCCCCCAAAACGCCTGAAACCAAGGCGGGTGCCATTCGCACTTAAACCCAAGATAGACAAGCAAATTGACAAGCTCGTCAAGCAAGGGGTCCTACAGCCAATAGACCACGCCCGGTGGGAGACCCCCATAGTCACCCCGATCAAGCCTGATGGGTCGGTGAGGATCTGTGGGGACTATAAGGCCACCCTAAATGGCGTGCTGCAACAAAGCACCTACCCCGTCCCAGTAGTGCAACACCTACTGCACTCACTGGGAGGGGGCAAGGTTTTCGCCAAGCTTGATCTCGCCCAGGCATACCAACAGTTGCCAGTCGACGAGCAAATGGCAGAAGCGCAAGCCATAGTCACCCACTGGGGAATATTTAAATGCAACCGACTCCAATTCAGAATCAGCGTGGCACCGGGAATATTCCAAAGCCTAATGGAAAGACTATTGCAAGGCATCAAGGGGGTGGTACCTTACTTCGACGACGTCCTAGTGTCGGCAACCAACCAAGCCGAACTAGAGGGTCACCTAAGGGAGGTCCTAACCAAATTCAAAGAGACCGGGCTCAAAGTAAAGAGGGAGAAATGCCAATTATACACGGAATGGGTTGAATTCCTAGGATACCTCCTAGACCGTCACGGCATTCACCCCACAAACCAAAAAATCAAGGCCATCAAAGAAGCCCCCACACCCAAGTCGAAGACGGAACTACAGGCATTCCTGGGGCTACTTAACTTTTACAATGTTTTCCTGCCCCAAAAGGCGACGGTGGCGGAGCCCTTGCATAGGCTCCTGGACAAGGCGGCGACTTGGACTTGGGGGAAACGCGAGCAAGCCACCTTCCAAAGAACAAAGGACCTCCTCACTTCAGACGCCATCCTTATACAGTATAACGAGACCCTACCTCTGGCCATCACATGCGATGCATCACCCTTCGGCGTCGGCGCGGTCCTCAGCCATACCCTCCCCGACGGAAAAGAAGCGCCCATCGCGTTCTTTTCAAGGACCCTTACCAAACCGGAGCGGAACTATAGCCAGCTGGAAAAAGAGGCTCTGGCTATCGTTGCCGCCGTGAAAAGATTCCACGAGTACCTCTACGGCCGGACATTCACCATCATAACCGACCACAAGCCGCTGCTGGGAATCCTTGCAGGAAACCGGGCCACCCCGAACATTCTGTCTCCCCGAATGACAAGGTGGTCCGAGTTCCTGGCAGCCTACAACTACGGACTCATACACAGACCGGGTAAGACGATCTCCCATGCAGACGCCTTAAGCCGCTCGCCGCTACCGGAACCTGACACCGACCCAGCACCCACGACGACCACCCTCAGCATAGAGACTCTACACAACCTGCCCATAACCGCGTCAGACATTGCCCGAGAGACTAATAAAGACAAACATCTGGCGCGGGTGTTGCATTGGGTAGAGAAAGGGTGGCCGGAAAGAGACAACGACGAGTCCGTCAAAACATTCCGAAACCGGCAAACAGAACTCTCGTTATTAAAAGGGTGCATACTATGGGGGGATAGGGTGGTCATTCCAGAAAAACTACAAGGGAAAGTTCTGGAACTACTACATGAGGGGCACCCTGGCATCGTTAGGACTAAAGCCCTGGCCAGAAGTTACGCTTGGTGGCCAGGGATGGACAAACAAATTGAGACCTGGGTGGCAAGGTGCCAACGATGCCAGGAAACTAGGCCAAGCCCACCCACAGCACCCGTCCTAGAGTGGGAAACCCCAAGGGGACCTTGGTCTAGGATCCATATAGACTTCACTGGGCCCACAAAAGGACACACCTTCCTTATAACAGTAGACGCTTACTCCAACTGGCTGGAGGTAAGCAACATGAAAACAACAACCACGGAGGCCGTGATCAAGGAACTCTGCAAACTCTTTGCAACGCACGGCCTCCCAGACGTCGTCGTTTCCGACGACGGGCCCCAATTCACCTCGCTGGAATTCGAAAAATTCCTAGCAGAAAGGGGCATCCGCCACGCACTGACAGCACCGGTGCACCCGGTGGCGAACGGTAGGGCGGAACGGATGGTGCAATTCACTAAGAAAACCATCCGGAAAATAGACCACGGGAAAACCAGGAGAAAATAAACAAACTACTCTTCACCCAACCCATAACCCCAAATACCACAACGAATAAGAGCCCAGCCGAACTATTAATGGGGAGGAAATTAAGGTCCCCACTCGACAGGTTACACCCCACGTACAACCCGGAGAAGCCCCCAGATTCAAACAGCAAACACCGAACTTTCACACCAGGCGACCCCATATATGCAAGAAACCTGACGGGAGACCCACTATGGGTACCGGCCGTCATCACACAAATAACAGGCCCACACTCGTACTGGCTACAAACAGCAAACGGACGAGCCTGGAAACGCCACATCGCCCAATTAAGGTCGAGGACTACCAACCAAGAGACCACCGACGCACAAACAGGCGAAACCGACCCCCACAACACAAACCAAGGGGGGAGGGAATACCCAGGGGACCAAAACCAAAGAAGAATAAACCAGCCATACTTACCGGAAAGCAGCCAGCACGACCCCTCGCCAAGAAGAGACAGCCAGGCCAGCTCGATCGACCCGGGGAGACCGAGCGGGAGCGGCGAAACCCGCAGCTCAACCAACCCAGGAGGCCCAGGAGGGAGCTACAGAGAGCGGCCCGGCCCGACCGACCAGCCGGTTCCCACGATGGCATCAGGAGCAACAGAGATCCCGACCGAACCAGCCGGGATCCAACCTACGACTGAGCTGCGCAGGTCCAGTAGGCTCAGACGGAGCCCCGCCTACCTACGTGACTATGCGACATAAGGACTAAACCAAGAGGGGAGGGGTGTTCTGTCCCTTAATTAGCATTCTAGAGATCCCCGCACTTTGATTGGCCAAAGCGCGGGGCACTCTGATTGGTCAGGCGAGCCGCGCCGATTGGCTCGCTAAGAATCTCCTGCGATTGGTCCATTCGAATCGCGGGAGATTCAAAGCGGTGCCATTGGCTGCGGCCGCTGCGGCTAAAAGAATAAAAGCCGCAAACCTTTTGCAAAGCGCCAGTTCGGTTCCTACTTTAATAAAAGAGCATGATTTGAAGTCACCGACTCCTGGCATCATTTTCGAGGACATGACAATTACCTTACCCAAAAAACCAGATTCTGTTATTTAACATGTGCAGCTCAGGATTGGCAGTCCCAGACTTCACTCACATAGAATTGCAATGTGCTTCATTAGCCCCAGGTTAGAACCTCTGTCCTAGAACTTACAATACTTTCTGCAACTATCTTAGAATTACTAGTTGTGCACTGCTTTTGGTGAGATAGGCATCTATTTAAGTTTGATTAATAAATCAATAAAAAGATCACAATGGTGTAAAGTTCCATTTTAAGTCAAGTCCCCCTACTTGTTACAGGAATCCAAACAACCCACAATGCTGTCCAGTTATGTACGTTCAGTAAAGGAATCTTGTCTTCTTATAACTTACATTGTTTATTACCAGACTTGCACACAAGGATGACCTTCCATATAACAAAATAAGGCATGTTAATGCTCAGTATTTCTCCACTCTAAATACAGCCAGCTCTTTCAGACTCTCATCTTTGGACTTGGTTTCTACATCCCTGCTTATCCTCATTGCTATCTTTGAACCATTTCAATTTCTTCTGCACTGCAATAGCCAAAACTGGGTATAGATGGGGCTGACCACAACAATGGAATAATTTCTTCCCATGATTTGAAATGTACATTCTTTTGCTATACTGGTAATCTAAAAAAAAGTGTGTGCCCCTGACACACTATTGGCTCATAGTCCATTGGAATTGGGTGACCAATGATTTTAAATTAATAATAATACGTTTGTAATCCACTGTTGTTCCAAGTTCTTTTTTCAAAATTTCCAAGCCAGTCTTCTTCACATGTTCAATTTGTTCTAGAAATCAAAGGAAGAGAAAAATATGACAGGCTAGGTAGTAGGCTTCAATGAGATGGGCTAATATGGCATAATCATTTTAGAACAGGGGTCGCTAACATTTTGGACCTCAGGGATCACCAAACTCATAATTTTAAATCCCGGGGACTACTAATATGAATTTTGATTGACAGTAGCTTGCTGACATTGGTGGGAGAGAGAGGGAAAGAGAGAGAGAGAGAGAGAGATCTTATCTAACCACTTTCTCTCCCTTCCTCCCTCCCCCCCCCCCACAAACATACAGAGGTAGGGGTGGGATTCAAATTTCTTCACAACAGGTTCTGTGGGCATGGCCTAATTTGTGGGTGTGGCTTAGTGGTCATGTGACTGGCAGGCCATGGCTTGTATGTAAATATTATAAATATTTATGTAAATATTGAATTTTTTATAAAAAAAGAGCAACTTTTACCCAAAATCAGGTAAAGCAGGCAGGCAGATTGAGTTGCTCACAGAATCACAGATACGTTCAGAGATCTATCTATCTGCCATTGGCTACCTGAGTCTGTCACATAAAATTTGCTTTCAGTGAATCTGCACTGAATAACAGAAGTCCCAAGGAAGGTTTGGCTCTGCTTCAAAGCAGAGACAAAGATCTAAAGATTAGCTAGAACGTGAGAAATCCAACAATTTCCTGCTTTCTAGCTAATCTAAATCTCCCGGCACAGCAGAACAGCTGATGGTCAGGGGAAAAAAAAGGAAAAATAGCAACGTAGCAGGCAAATTTGCCAGGTAAAGAGTGAATGGGCAGGAAGGGTTCAGGCGCGCCATGTGGGTGGTACAGCCTTGTGTTCCCACACAGCCTGGATTAATTGCTTTGTGGGGGTCTCCGAGGGTGACATTTCTCTGCAGACCACCAAAGTTTTCTCATGGCCCACCGGTTGGCGACCAGTGTTTTAGAACATGTCTCTTGAAAATGGTAACGGCAGCTAACAGTGCCTAGCTGACCTTAACTGACTCAAAAAAAGTCTAAGCAGGCCATATCTGCTTAGTACTTGCATGAGAAAGCACCAGAAAATATCAGAGCTATAGGCAAGACTTAGAAGTTTTTGAAAAGGAAATTCCAGAATAAGGCAATGACAAGATGCTTTTGTAATTTTGCAATGAAAATTACAGAGATGTAGCCATGAAATTACCATGAATCTAGTTTGATGAAATAATTGCCTTTTTACTGCAAAAAGCAACTTATATTTGCTTTAATGAAGAAATTTGCACGGTGGAAGCGATGCAATTTGTTTCATTGAAGCAAAGAGACAAAGCATATTACCCCAGAAAAGCAATATAGGTGGCCCCAAACCTCTTTGCACCACTGCTGTCGGAGAAACTTCCTAGCTTTGAAGTCATTCCAGATATGTTGAGGGACTACAAGGCTAATTTATAATGTGGCATGACCTATAGAATATATCATAACTTTCAGCACGTTTGATGAAGCTGTCTAGACTGACAGGACTTCAGCTAGCAGTCCTGGAGATAGGTCCTCTTAGCCTTGTTCTGCTGGAAAAAAAAATCCTACCAGTCTTTTGCAAGAGTGAAAGCTCTGCTGAATGAGGCCAACAGAACCTTTGAAGCAGATCAGGGTGAAGCAGCAACTGGCTCGCCTTTTATACAAGAAAGAAAGAGGCCATATTGCTTTGCAAAGCAGTTTTGATGGTGGGCACATTCAAACCTTCCCTCTTAAGCACCCTTTTGAAGTGTTTCATAGCTTTACTCTTTACTTCTACAAACACATCTCTTTCATCCATATTCTTTGACAAATTTCCTACAGAAGACCAAGACCTTTTTATGGTAAGATTTAATATTTATTGTCTAACTGAAAATTATTTAATTATATCTTTTCAGGATTATCAATTTTAATCAGGCACAAGCCTATTGTTGTCCTTCAACTTTTTCCCTGGAACTAATTCACTATATTTTCAAAGAGCTGAGGTGTGTTAAACATGTCTAGAAGCACAAACTAGTTCTGACAGACTCATTTATAGAAAGCATATGAAGTAGGACAAATCTTAGCAATAATCTTTTGAAGACTGTGATAATGAACTAAGGTTTTTTTTCCACATCACAGATTCCAATACTTTGAAACCATTTTAAAATGTTCACTTTTTATTTATCAAACAGCATACTGTAATGATTGTGAGCTGAAATCAGTTAATGCATTAAACTTGAAGAGGTAGGAAAACAGAAAACAAAGACAAATAAATCTCAGTGTCTATAGTCATCTACACTCAGTTATGTTAGATACCATTATTCTTTTCCTTCAGAATTTCTCCTGATCACCATACATTCATTTTTCCTAAATGTTTGAACTTTCCTCCAGTTAATCAAGTAATCAAAAGCAACAAACAAGCAAGCAAGCATATAATTTAAAGTTTTAAGAGGAAAATGAAATTGATAACCTAATCATAATTTCAGGATTGACCTAGTGATTTTTGACCCTTGAGATTATGACCCTTTTCTATGCTCTTTCAAGGAAGGGAATGACATAACTTAATCTTACAGGATTGATTTGAAGATCAGAGGAGCATGAAGTTGCTGGATCTGTGATAATAAATAAGGAATGACATCTATTACAATAATGTAACCTTTTTAAATTAGAGCATGCAGCTGCCACATTATGAAGAGCAGATTTAAAAGCACTTTAAGTCTTGCAGAAAGTTGACACTTCAACCTAATGTTAAATTTACTCAGCTAAGCTAAATGTGTAACCAGCAAACAATGGTTCTCAGAAAGGCTTGTGAATAGTTAAATATGTACTGTATGTATCTCTGACTACGTAACTAATATATGAGCACACTATAGATGCGTTCATCCCTGCTGGGCATACACTGAAGGCATTTACTGTCTTTGACAGCATGGCTGAAAACTTAGCATTCTCCCAGATAAATTTCACTACAAATGTGGTGATCTATTCAGAAAAACTGAGTTGGAGCTAGAGATTTATAGCCAAGACCACCAGCTCATTGGCCAAATATTGCTTTTTATTATGAGTGTGATCAGCAACAGAATAATCCGAAATTTAGGAAATCTGAATTGATAGGAAGTCATGTATGGTCATACTTTAGAAATACTGCAGATTTGTAGTGGTTCCAGACCACCTCAATAAAATGAATATTTCAATTTATTCCATTATACCTCCAGTCCCTGATTACAGATAACTCTCAACAATCTTGTGGGATTAAATATATTCAACCACCTTCATTTCTTCCCTATTTATATCTGTGCACATGTTTTCCTTACAGAGTTTCTATTCTTCCACAAAATTTGAGCCTGTCCCAAATCTGCTTCTAAATCAGTCTTATCGTGGTACTATTTTAACATCATATACTGTAAGATCAAATGACTTATTTATAACAAAAGTGCTGGCTAATTATTAACCCATATATTTAGCCATGGAGTTGGTTTGTATTATGTGGAAGTTGCAGGGCCTTAGACAATATGGCACTTGCGACTTTGAAATATACTGTAAGATATTTTGGACAACAAAACTGAAGACAGTGTTTAGCATGCTGAAAGTATTGGATTAAATAGAAGATAGAGGGATATTGCAAAAGTTACTTTGCCCACCTGCAAACTTAGGGGAAAGTGATCTATATACACTCAAGTAAGATCCAGCAGCGAAAATTACTTACACAATAAACCTTTTGCATGGATTGTCCCCAAGAATGATGCCCAGGTCATCCCAGAGGAAATGTGGACTGGATTTACCCTTTGTTGGGAATGGCTTGTCACAGTTTGCCAATGGATAGTGTGAGGGAGCTCAGGGTTTAGCTGAGCAAAGGAAATAGTGAAGGAGAGAAGTAATTCTCCTGTGGGAAATCAGAAGTAGGATTTTGCTCAAAATGTTAGACCATTTAAAGATAATAGGATGATTCTTTTTTTCTCCAAGAAGACTCTCATATGTCATTACAAATAGTTATAATTTCTCTCTGTGATTAAAAGGAGCCTTAGACATCATTACATTGGCTGTATTTTATTAATCATTTAACTGCAATCAGATTGATCTCTGTCCTGAACTTGGGAAACTGTAAAGATAATGTTGGTTGATGTGCAGTTCACTAATTGCATGGGTTTCTGTTTGTGGTATAAGGAAGTTCACTGCTCTGCACCATAACGGGTGTGTATAAGAATTTCCCAAATCTGCTTAAGCCAAGTGAGCAAGAAGAAGAGCTATAATGGTCAAGAATAAATGGGAATGTTTGAAGAAAGCAGACTCTGAAATGAAACAAGACAGGACAGCTTTCTTTATACAGTATAGATTATTGATTTATAAAAATGTGGATCTTTCCCTATCTACATTTATCAATTCAGGCAAGTTGAACTGTAAACAGTTTCATGTTTAATAAATTAATGAATTGTTTAACAATTTATTTCATGCAATTTTCCAGTGGTTTTTTTTTTTCCACATTGGGCTCTATGGGTTCTGGGGTTTTATAAGAAATGGTTGGGCTTCCAGGAGAGAGGAAAGAAGGAAGGAAGGAAATGTCCTTTCTATAGAAAGAAAAGCAGCATAATTATTTTAGTTTGTTTGTCCTTCTATTAATAGGTAAATGTATACACATGGCAAAATCTCATACATTTTCCATTAAGGGAATTCTATAAAACCTTAGTAAGACCACACCTAGAGTACTGCATCCAGTTTTGTTCACCATGTTGTATATAGACTTTACAGACTCATAATACTATGTTCTGATTGGACAACCAATGCTGCCAAGCAGTTGGTGGATGAACAACATGTTATGATTGGCCGCCTAAATGGTGGGAGGTTTAAAATGATGCCATTGGTTGTGAGCCGTGAGCAGCTGCTATAAAAGAGGCTGCCATGGCTCGAGTTCAGTTGAAGTTACTGTTAGCTAATAAAGAGCTGAATTCAACTCCGGTCTCCAGTCTGCTTTTGTTCTGGTGATAGAACACACCACATTATGCAAAAGATGTTGAAACTCTAGAAAAAGTACAGAGAAGAGCAACCAGGATGATTAGGGGACAATGAACGGTTGCAGGAACTGGGATTGGCTAGTCTAGTAAAGAGAAGGACCAGGGGAGACATAATAGAGGCCTTCCAATATTTGAGGGGTTGCCATGGGGAGGAAGGGGTCAAGCTATTTTCTAAAGCACCCGAAGGCCAAACAAGGAATAATGGATGGAAACTGAACAAGGAGAGATTTAACCTGGAAATAAGGAGAAACTTTCTGACAGTGAGAACAATCAACCAATGGAACAGCTTGCCCTTGGAAGTTGTGGGAGCGCCATCAGTTGAGACTTTCAAGAAGAGATTAGACTGCCATTTGTCAGAAATGGTGTAGGGTTTCCCACTTGGGTGGGGGGTTGGACTAGATGACCTACAAGGTCCCTTCCAACTCTGATTATCTGTGATCTGAATTGGAAGAAGGACTATAAAACAAACAAACAGGAAAACAAGAAGTGCATTGACTGGATTATTGATGAAGAAGAGATATAGCAGACTCCTACGCTGATCTGCTCCCAAGTAAATTCCAGTCAATATGACCTTTTCTAGGAGAACACATAAAATGGGGGATCACATGACATTATTTTAAATATTATATACTGTGGTTCCTTATCACTGCGAATTGCACATCACTTTATTTTTGACTAGTTCATTTTAAATTACAAATGTAATTTATGAGAACCAGGCTGGTGACAGAAAAGGAATATTTGCCTGTTGTTGTGAAGCTTCATTTCTATGCTTCATTTAATGGAAAATGTAGTTATCTCAAATATTAATATTGGACGATTGATGTTTTAACCCATATGTTCACCCAAAACAGCATGCATGAAGGTACATATTCTCTCTTTCTGTCTCCCCCCCTCTCTCTCACACACAGAGAGAGAGGGGAGAGAGAGAGAGTGTGTGTCTCTAAGGGACTAAGTTTGAATTGTGATTTCATAACACACTTTTCATTGCAGGCCATCCAGAGTCATATTTGTAAGATGGATTTCTATATAAATATAAGGAATAACTAATTAAATAAATCATTTTGGCATCCTTGGGGCTAGGACTGGATTCCTATTATGGTGGACCTTTCCTATAAATGAACATCTATTACTGGTTTTAAACAAAACAGGTTTTAAAATTAGCTATGTTTCTTTCGCTCCATTTAACTAAGTTATTTGCTTGATTTATTTGTTCAATTACTCTGGTCAATTACTCAGTCAATTACTC
The DNA here is from genome assembly GCA_033807585.1 of Hydrophis major. Classification (NCBI taxonomy): domain Eukaryota; kingdom Metazoa; phylum Chordata; class Lepidosauria; order Squamata; family Elapidae; genus Hydrophis; species Hydrophis major. The sequence goes on along the minus strand of CM066328.1, from coordinate 320,516,717 downwards.
TGGGCAGCTTACAGTTCATATATATGAACTGCATTTTTGTGTTCATCCAGGCGGGCACTTATTCTTCTGTTGGTCTGTCCAATGTATGTGGCCGGGCATGATGCACAGGGGACTTCGTATATGCCTTATTTTTCCAGGTCAATTTTATCTTTGGGGTTTCTAAGGATAAGTATAAGTACCTGCCTGGATAAACACAAAAATGCAGTCAAAAAACTGGAACACACTTCCTCACTAGTCCAACACATAGAAGCCACAGGTCATAGCATCAACTTCAATGGCACCAAAACCCTAGCCACTATAGAAAACCCCAGCCACAGAATCATCAGAGAAGCCATAGAGATTGAAAAAAGACCAGAAAGCATGAATAGAACAGATGATTCTACCAGACTGTCAATCATTTGGAAGCCTGCACTCACAAACAAAAAATCTCCACACCACTAGCCAGACAAGCACCTGGGCACAAACAGACCCCCTCCCCCGTTACCTCCAGCTCAAACACACCCCAGCCAGGCACTCAGATGAAACCTAGCTTCTTAACTAATGATAGCCGTCCATTTACCCGGAGCCAAGCTGCACTAAAGGCCTCCAATAAAGTAACACAATGTTGCCAGCCAATCAAGATACAAAAAGAGCCAAAAAAACAGACAGAAGATATTAGAAGCAGAACACAGCAAACTCCAAGACCAATAAACACAGACCAAGACTCCCAACCAATCAGGAGGAAGAAAAAACCATCCTGGCACAGCAATAGGCTGCCCCAAATTTAAATCTGAAACCACTGTAAAAGTCTGACTCACAAATGAACACTATACAGAAGCCTGATGATGGCAGATGAGATTCTGCCAAAACGTTGCTACAACTTTGAAAGCACAACTACAATGACGTGGGAAAATACCCGAACAAAGCTGAATGCCATACATGTAAGTACCCGCGAAAACTTAAGAAAACACACACACACACACACACACACACATTACAATTAAAAAAAACCAAAACATTTCAAAACAATAAAAACAAGCTGAACCAGTAAATTTTGCTGTCTTCTTTCACACCATCATATTGGTGTGAAAGCATGTATCACAAGGAAAATAATTCCTTTTCTGTCACCAGCCTGGTTCTCATAAATTATATTTGCCACCAAAATGAATAACAACAAATAACAACATGGTATTTTTGCTGCAGGGTGTGGTCAAAAGTCAGATTGCAGTCACAACAGCACAACTGAAGCTCTGCTTGTTTGTACAGGTGTCACAAAGAAAAAACAGGCAGAATTTCATATCATTGTGGTCACCATCTTGATTTTTTTGAACTTACTCTAAGGACATTCCTATTTAACATTTAACATAATCCAGCGTTTTCCCAGATTTTGTCGTAATTTGTGGGGTCTGATTTTTAGCACAAAGAATCCAGTCTGAATACCTATTATTTAAGGCAATGCATATTTTTTAAAAATAAAACTAAGCCTGCAAATACCAAATGCCTTTGTTTTTAGATAACATACCATACTTAAACATCATACGTTGCTGCTACAAATATGGCATAGGTTTGAGATAAGGATACTAGATTCTGTTGTGAATATCCTTTCCTTAGTAGTACCGTCAAAAATAAACTGGATATAATAAATATTTGGATATATCAAGTCATGCACTAAGTTAGACTGAGTTTATTTGCAATCTTGAAGTCATCTTTCCCACATGTTCTCCAGTTAAGAAAATAAATACTGTTGTTATAAACATCATCAGTGGCAAGATAATTTGCATGCATATATAAATTATGGAAATATACAAATTTAAAGCTGATTTTAGCCCTAACCATTTAAAGTTTCCTCTCCCCCCCCCTTTATTTATTTTTATTTTTTTAAATTGTTTTGGCCTTTTGCAAAGTTATTTTTTTCTGAGAACATAGAATCATTATGTCTTTGTTTTGCAATTGCTAAATTATTTTAACAAAGTATGAGTGAGAAGTATCTGTTCTTATTCCTTTAGGACAGTCAATAATACAATCCTCCCATACACTTTTACTATGTATGCTTACTGGTAAAACTAGGAAAAACAAAGCAGTCAGAGTAGTTATAGATGACAGAAATATTTTTTTTAAAGGGCTTATAGTAGCATTGCACATTTGGGCTGCGAATATCTGGATGAGAGTGAAATGGCAGCAAAAAATTAAAAGTTTGCAGTATCTCTTTGCTGCCAATCTATATTCTTCTAAAGCCCAGAGGGCAATTAGTGTTCTGTGGCAACCTGGATCTGGTAGTTCTGACTTGGAGACCATTCTAGTTCAATTTATTTTCCAAGCAGCTTCGTTTCCTAGCTGCTTTCAGTCCACTCGGGAGGAGGGGGAGGAGGTGGTGGCCTAGAGCTCAGAAAACAACGCAAGCTGCCGCCGCCACCTCCTCCCCCTCCTCCCGAGCGGACTGAAAGCAGCTAGGAAATGAAGCTGAGCGGAGCCTAGAGCTCAGAAAACAACGCGAGGCGAGGTCGCTTCAGCTCCGCTGAGCTTCGTTTCCTAGCTGCTTTCAGTCCGCTCGGGAGGAGGGGGAGGAGGTGGTGGCCTAGAGCTCAGAAAACAATGCAAGCTGCCACCACCACCTCCTCCCCCTCCTCCCGAGTGGACTGAAAGCAGCTAGGAAACGAAGCTGAGCGGAGCCGAAGCAACCTCGCCTCACGTTGTTTTCTGAACCCGCGAGCCTAGAGCTAGGGCACTTTCATTGCACGGCGGAGCTTCATCTGGGGAAATACCGGTCGTCATTGCTGCCCTGAGGGGAGGGCGATTCTGGGCTGCGCAATTGGGGGACTTCGTGACTTTGGGTAGGTGGGAGCGAGGACGTTGACTTTAAGCACTGCCGACCAAGTGTTTCACAAATACCAGTGGGACCTCCGTCCACCACCACCCCTCCCTCTTTTGCCTCCTTCCTTCTGATCAATCAGGTTTTCCTAGTATTTGCTCACAGCTGCGTTTTCTCTTCTGCTGCGCTAGGCATTGAACGCGGGGATTTCTGAATCCCCTTACACGCGCGTGGATATGCCGCGGGGCATTTTCTTCCAAAATGACTTTCATAATAGTGAGATCATTTCCCAAATTAATTGATTCACTAACCCAAAAGAAGATGTCGATGACAGTGGGAGGCAGGAGTCACTCTCTCCCTTGCAAGAAAAAAGCAAGAGCCGTTCTTATGATCTCTCCCTCTCTCCCCGTAATACAGTCAAGCCCTTTCCAGCACACGGGATCCGCCCCCGCCGCTTTGCACCTTGCAAATGCAAAAACCCCGGGATTTTGCATTTGCAAGGTGCAAAGCGGCAGCGGCAGATCGCGTGTGCTGGAAAGGGCTTGACTGTATTACGGGGAGAGAGAAAGAGAGAGAGATCATAAGAACGGCTCTTGCTTTTTTCTTGCAAGGGAGAGAGTGACTCCTGCCTCCCACTGTCATCAACATCTTCTTTTGGGTTAGTGAATCAATTAAACCTTTCATGATAGTGAGATCGTTTCCCAAATTGATTAATCTGTTTTTCTTTGAAATAAATATTCAAAAACATTTAATCTACTGATGCCTCAATTAATGTAATTTTATTAGTATCTATTTTTATTTTTGAAATTTACCAGTAGCTGCTGCATTTCCCACCCTCGGCTTATACTCGAGTCAATAAGTTTTCCCAGGTTTTTTTGTGGTAAAATTAGGTGCCTCGGCTTATATTCGGGTCGACTTATACTCGAGTATATACGGTAAATATATTTATGCTATGTAGAATTCTAAATCAGCCCAGTGGAGAATGGAACATGCCTATCTGGCTGTTTCAGTTTTACTCATGATGGAATCTACCCATTAGCAAAACCCTGTAATAGGAAGGTACATTTTCCATAATTTTTAAAATCTTAATGAGGTGATTCCTTCCTTCCCAGATCTGTTCCTTCCAAAAATTTATTGTAAATCTGAATACTATAGTATTCATGCATCATGCAATCTTTCAAATTAAAGTAGAGCTCCAAACAAGTCCAGTTCATATAGATGGGTATACCCCTAACTACAGTGACTTTCAGAGTTAATTAATTTTTTTATATCATTGGTTTCCTATGCTATAGTGCATTTAGCATGCAGCATATTGGATACAATCCCATCTCTTTTAAATGTTTCATCTGGCAATCCATATCTATATCCATGGCCACATTGCTAACTTTGATGGTGCAAAACAAAAAGTCATGTCATGATGCAAGCATCACACTTTGTATTTGTGTTGTGATGTCACACATAAATATGGAAAGATGAGATGTTTATGTTGCAAAGCCTAAGTTTAAAAGATATTCCTGAGATGTTAAAAACCATTTGCCAACATTAAAAAAATTGGATCTAAAATTCTTTAGACCAATGTTCCCCACTGTGTTCTGCATCATCATTTTTTTAATCCATTTAATTATGCATTGCATAATGTTTGCAGGGTGAGGCCAATGCACAGAACAAACCAAGACAGAATGGAAGCAATATTCAACTTGCACAAGTCAAATGGTGCATACTTGCACATCACCATGCTGCTTGTGAAAGTCGAGCTGCAAGTGCTCATGCAGCTCTGTTCCTCTCTCCCACCCCCGCTGGGCTGCCAAGCTGTAAAGATTGGGGATTGCTGTTCTAGTGGACAGGGAAAAGTAATCAAGAATTACCAATCTCATATCATTATTCTAAGTATTTGGATGTGATAGGCAGGTTGACTGACATCCAAGATTGCACAAGAAAGTACGTCATCTGATTTTTCAACATTTATTATGGATATGGAAAATTTACAATTAAATGCCGTTGAGTTTTTTTTTTTTTTAATTAAGGTGCCTTATTAATCATGCTACAACTCTTCCATCTTAGTGTTGAGTGACCAGAAAGGCCTGGATTGGTCTTCTAAAATCAATGATGCGCTGAATGCTGAAGCTTACATCAATAAGAGGGTCCAGATTCAATAAAAGAGTCAATGAAAGTCAGATTCAGACAAAATTGGCTTCCTCTGGAAAACCAGATTCATGATTTGTTTTTAGATGTTTTGGAACATTTTTACTTAACTTGGTGCTTCAAGTTCATCAGCTAAGGAAACCTAAGGATCTTTATGTATATCAATATGCAAACCAACTTAGCCTGTTTTTCATATCATGAGCTTATTATTTCTGAAGAAATAGTTGGTGGCATTTCAATATATTCTATAGCCAAAATACTTTAAGCAAAGTTTTCACAAAATTGGTTTGATTGATATTGTGTTCAAGAAAAAGAAAAATATTTTAGTGTAAATAGGTTGCAGAGTAGAACTTTTATTTTCTTGCAATCTTGCATATTAACAACACACATCTAATATGTTCATTTCCTGCGGATTGCCTATAAGCACATTCTTTGCAATAGGAGACATGTCTAGTAATATGAACTGTGGACTTTGGAACTGGCAATTTCATATCTTACTAACATTTTGTCATAAACATTCATTTCAGGTCTAAAACATTAATCTTTAAGTTTAACTTACCTATTTTGATTGATTGGTTCAAAGTTACTACAGAACACCATGGCTTGAGAGTTATCAGTTGAAAAAATTCAGGTGATCACAGATGGTAGCAAATAGATGCCGATATTCTACTTGCTGCCACCTACTGGTCAATTGGAGTTTTGCAGCTGAGGCAGGATAGACCTGCTGAGAAACAATTTAAACCCAAGTTTCCCCAGTCATATAATCAACACTTTAATTACAGTGACTACAAATTTACTGCTTCCTAGTGGATAACCAGATTTTTACATCTTGGATAGTTGTTTATGAATTGTTATATTTTCCCCTTCCATAAAGAATCAGAGATATCAAAGCAACAAAATCAATAGCAACCAGAATGGATATGGTAATTTAGGCCAGTATCAGTGCTGGCTGATAATGGCTCCCTGGAACAAAAGTTTCTGGAGGCTCTTTTTTTTTTGTGTGTGTTAATTTTTTTAAAAAGTCTGATCATATGCATATGAATCAATCTGTCCCTCTCATTTCAGCATAAATATCCACAAAATGCATGTCTTCCAGGTATAAACACCTAGCTGCTTTCCTTTGGAACAAAAATACAAAAAAAAAATCAACAATAGAATTGTTTATTAGTCAAGCTGGGAGAAAGAGTGATCTGGGTAGGGGACAGAAGGACATTAATGAAAGAAGATATTGAGGAAATAAAGGAATGAAAACCAAATCAATTTCAAAGATTTAACTTCTATTTATTATAGGGCTGCTGTATCTGAATTTCAAAGATCTGGATCTAACAGTTGGATTTTTGCAATCCAAATCTGATCACTGTTGCTATTTGCTACTTAAGTCAGAGGTGGGATTCTCCCAGTTCGGATCAGTTTGGGTGAACCCCTAGCTCTGACGATTAGCTGGCAGTAAACCGGTTTGCTCCAACGATCATGTGGGCCCGCCCGCCTGTCCTGTCCCTGCACTGTATTTACCTATATCCTCTCCACTGATCTGTGTGGCAGAGTGAATTGCCTCTCATCAGTAGTAACATAGCAGGTACATTTTTTCTGAAAGCTGTTCACATGTGCACAGTAATCACTGAACTGGCAGCATCCCACCACTGCCTTAAGTCTCAGAAAGGCAGGCAATAGCAGGGTCAAGGAGAGCCACATCTCTCTTCCCCAGCTCGCCATTACTCCCTTTCCCGAAGGTGGTTGCAGCGGTGGTCAGAAATGGCCACCACATAGAAGAACTGAACCGGAAAAGAATGTGCAGGAGGAAGAAAAGAAGAGAAAGTTTTGGTCGATCGGGTTAAACTGAAAAAGCAATAACATAAGGTACCCTGGAATTTAAACTAAATACCATTGTTCCCAAAGAAGATTTTGACACAGCGAAGGAGAGAAAAAGGGGAAAGGATTAGTTTTTTTTTCCCTTTCATATACTGACAGCTAAGAAAAAAAAAATCCACTTTGACATTAATAGGCAATTAAGCTGAAAATAAAAGTCAAAGGGATAATAAAGATTTCTGGATATTTAAAAGTTTTTAAAAGCAGGAAAGGAGAAAAAAAAGAATAAAAGGGTAGGATCTGGAAAAATGGAGGAGAACTAAGGAATGGAACTGTAACTAAAAGGAACTTACAATGAAACTTTAACAAGATTCCCCAAAGATACATCCTAACTGAAACTTGGCAACAAAATAATAGAACCCCAGGAAGAGAAAGTGGAAAAAAGAAGCAAGAAGAAACAGCCTTGGATTATTTGGATTACTTGGTGGTTTTTGGTTTTTGCATCTAAATGACTAAAACTAATCAGGTGGTTGTTTAAAAGTGTTTAAAATGGCATCACTGAAGAACTGAAAATGGAACTTTAAAAATGGAAAGAAGATGCAAAAGAAGGGAGAGGTTCTTTTGGCTTCGTATTTCAATTCTTAGATATGGAGATCTGGAACTATGAGAAACAACAAGAAACACTTGCAGAACAAGAAGATCAGGACAAAGAAGAAGCCATCTTTAATGATCAAAAAACTTTAAGTGGGGGGAAAAAAGGAAAGGGGGGAAAGAGAGTGAAAGGTTTAAGACTAGAAAAAACAACCAAAAAGAAGAAGAGTTTGAAAGATAAGTATAATATTAGAAAGCAACAGAAGATGGGATTACAGATGAGAGAATTAGAAGTAGATGAGGGGGTAAAAAGGGGAGGGAGAAGAAGAAGGGAAAGAAGGTAAGGAAAAGAAGTTGTAAAAGACAGAAACAAGATACAGAGAAACAGGGAAAAGATATAAGGATTGAAATCTTAAGCCTGTTTAGAGAAAATGGGTGAAATTTAATTGTAAAAGGGATCCTGCAAAGGTATATAAGATAGCATTGTTATATTACAAATAGAAATTCACCGTAATGTAGTGGAATGTTTGTTAATATATAAATAAATTAAAGTGAATGAGATAATTAAATTAGGAAAGGATGGGAACATTTTAATTAGTAATAATGATTTATAAAAATATAAGTGAGAAATATGGAAAAAAAAGTATATTTAATTGAAAAGAAATGTTTAAGATGTTAAGATTTTAATGAATATTAATGATAGATTTGAATTGGAATGGAATGTGTGATTTATTTGTATATATATATATATATATATATATATATATATATATATATATATATATATATATATCTTTGATTATTCGGGTTTTCTCCCGCATAAGTTTGGAGGTATCTAGGCAACATTTCGATGAAGTCTCATTCATCATCTTCAGGCTTGGTCTTCAGCTCTGTGTTTCTCAGAGTGATGTGAGCTTGCAGCTGCTTCTTCTTTTTAACTGCTAGTGGGGGTATGACTTGATTGGGTGAAATGCGTGCACTTATTCTTCTGTTAGTTTGTCCAATGTATGTGGTGGGGGAAGCAGTGCAAGGGATTTCATATACTCCTTGATTTTCTAACTCGATTTTGTCCTTAGGGTTTCTTAGGATGGTGGATATCTTTCTGTTTGTGCAGAATGCTGTCTTAATGTTGTGTTTTTGAAGGATCTTGCTGATTTTGTCTGTAGTGCCTTTTATATATGGGAGGAGGGCTTTGCCATTCTCTTGTTCTCTGTCTTGGATTTTGGTTGGGGTTTCTTTTTGGATTAGGTGGGTGATCTTCTTTCTTTGGAATCCATTGGCTGTCAGCACGCCGGTGAGAGTGTGTAGTTCGGTCTCTAGGTGTTGATCGTCGGCAAAGCATTTTGTTCTGGAGGTGTCATACTCCAATTAGTAACTACAGGGGAAAATTTGTTTAATGAGAAAAGATAATATGAAATTGCAACAGGACAGACAAAAGTATAAATATAATGATTTGAATTGAGATGAGATAATTAAAATAAAGTTGAGAAAATTAAGAGGGGGAAAATTGTGTAGAAAATATAAAACAGTAATAAGATATGGAATAGAACATAAAAATGAGCTTGAAATTGAGTTTGTCTCTGTATGAAAAAGTAATAACCTGGGACCATGCTATTTCCAAAAAAAGAGGTTTCATTTATATTTTGTTTTTGTGAAAACCCAAATAAAATTTTCAAAAAAAGAAAAAAGAAAAGAAAGGCAGCCAATGTATACATGTTTTGAATTAGTCAATCAATCAATAAATGATCTACTGGTGTTTTGGAGATCAGAAAGGAAAGAGAACCTGACAGTATCAACTTCATTCTCCAACAATCTTCTGCCCTAACAAGGATTTAGAGTAAGGGTGTCATTGTGTGTAAACAGTTTTACTCCCAGATAAGAGAGCACACAATTGCAGGAAAGTGATTTAAAATACACTGTGTGATTTGATGGAAACTGAACATGGATGGAAACTGAACAAGGAGAGATTTAACCTGGAAATAAGGAGAAACTTTCTGACAGTGAGAACAATCAACCAATGGAACAGCTTGCCCTCGGAAGTTGTGGGAGCGCCATCACTTGAGACTTTCAAGAAGAGATTGGACTGCCATTTGTCAGAAATGGTATAGGGTCTCCCACTTGGGTGGGGGGTTGGACTAGATGACCTACAAGGTTCCTTCCAACTCTGATTATCTGTTATCTGTTATCTGATGTGCACCGGTGATTTAAGTAATAGATGCAACACAGAGTAAATCTGGCTGTATTTGAAATAAACAGGGGTAAATAGTTGCAGCAGAAGTGATCCCATTACTAGGCACAAGCTCTCTGTTAGAGCCTTTATTCCTAAAAAATGTGCTAAACTAAAATATGATGACATTTATTTATTTATTTAAAAAGTGTGCATGTCTAAAAACATCTATGCCTGCGTGATCTTAGAAAATATTTTAAGGAAACTATCCAATGCACCCATGATTAAAAACGTTTACTTTCTGTAAAAGCAACTACTACTATAGTTTGTAAATAGCTATGAATTAATTATATACAAACAAGTGTTTTAATAATTATTTCTGAAGGAAAAAATATGTCTATGTAATCTGATAATAATAACAAAAATAATAGGCTTGAACTTCTTTTTTGCTTGTGTATTCACTACAATATACAGGGGCATCCCTCATCAAATCCTAATGTGTGAGATACTGTGGTTTCATGTTATCAAACGATTATTTCTGTCTCTGTTCCTAAAGTCCGTTCTTCAAAACATATTCTTGCAATTTTATCAATTCTCATCAAGTAGTCTATTCCCTTGGAACTTCTCTTAGTTATTGGTCTTCCTTGGCATCCCTGCAGAAAGGCTACTGAAATAATTTCTACATGGAATCACACCCTTGAACTATGTAAAAACGACAGTTTCAGCAAATTGCGCTCTGCAAATGGTAACTTGTGCCAAAAACAAATTGCTTCTGTTATTTATGATCTGAACTGTCTGCTAGTTTATTTTCAGATGACAATGGAGAAAGTTTATGTATGTGGTCTTAAAATCCCTCAATAAATAGAATGTTACTTTTCATCCATTCCCTTGACCTATGAAGTAGGCAATCAAAAACTCACCTCAAACGAAACTCGTTCTTTTTAAGAAGTGTATGTTATACATTGTTGAGTAGATTGGGCATATATCACTACTGATTGTTAGCCTCACATTCTGTGCTAAGTTATGGCTTCTTTATGAATTATTGAAGAAACCGTCGTGGCTGATTCAAACACTGTATTGAGCGAAAACTGAACAGAACAGAACACTGGCTTCATGTGATGTGTGACCCCCAACCAATGTGATTACTATCCCGTCAAGATAACAAGGTGTGGAAGGGAGAGATTTATCAAGATGAATGCGAAAGCACAAAAAAGCTTAGAACTTACCAGTTTTTTTTTTTAAAGGGGGAGAATAGAGATTTATATATATTTTCACATATTTCAAATGAATATGTTGCCGTTTCCTGTTTTTTAAGTCTGAGAAAACACAGCATGTGCTAAACAAGATTGTCAATATCACTGTTGCTTTGTAAGACTAGATTGCTTTGACATAGGAAGGTACTGACTCCGAAATTAAACTAGTAGCTAGGATCACACAGTGCCTTATATCTTGGCTTGCTTAACTATTGGTTGTTAATTAAACTGCCTTTGGCTCAGTTCACAGATCATGCTAATCCATAAATCATAGTTTACAAATCACAGTAGCTGCATGCAGAAATGCCTAAATTGAAATCAAATCAGCAAGCTTTTGACTTAAGCACATCACTATAACCAAGGATTTACAGAAGTCTCTGATTTGGGTACAGAACCCTTCAAAGAAGTCCAAAATGTTCACTTTTCTTCTGGAGTCTGCTAAACCTTCATGCTGCTCTAAGGGATAATTCAGCAGTTTCCAGAATTAAATCTTCAGACTCAGATGTAGACTGAGGTGTTCCATTCCCAAATCAGTAAGTTGTGTGCATCTAAATTTGATATGAACCAAGCATCAGCTGTAGCAGAGGTGGCTTTCAGCAGGTTCTGACCAGTTCTGGAGAACCAATAGTGGAAATTTTGAGTAGTTCGGAGAATCAGCAAATACCACCTCTGGCTGGCCCCACCCCCATCCATTCTCTGCCTCCCGAGTCCCAGTTGATCTGGGTCTTCTTTTGTTGCCCAGCACAGGAGAATGGAGCTGGAAAGCAGGTTAGTGGAGTGAGGAGGGAATGGAGATTTTGCAGTAACCTTTCCCCAGGAGTGGGGAGGGAATGGGGATTTTGCAGTATCGTTTCCCTGCCATGCCCACCAAGCCACACCACACCCACCAAGCCATGCCCACAGAACTGGTAGTAAAAAAAATTGAATCACACCACAGAGCTGTAGCTCTAAATCTTATTTTAGTTAGGAGTTTCAACTCCAATTTTATCGATGGAATCTATTGAGAATAAAGCATCAGGTATCACTTAACATTTTTACGTTATTTTCCATTTCCACCCCTTAATATTGAAATGTAGATCTTCCATTTACAAAACTCCTTCACATGCTACTTCAGGGACAGGGCAGTGAAGCAGTCACTTTAAATAGCTGCTTTTGATTACTATTATAGAACGAATAATACTGTACACTCTATAGATAGTCCTCAACTCATCACTAGTATTGTGCCCAAAATTTCCATTTCTAAGCAAGACAGTTGTTAAGTGAGTTGTGACCTGTTTTATGTCTCTTTGCTCTGGTTGTTAAGTGAATCTGGCTTCCCCCATTAACTTTGCTTAGAGAAGCTCCCTAAGAAGGTTGCAGGTGACAATCCTAAGATCCTGATATGCTGCAACCATTTTAAACACAGGCTGGTTGCCAAAGCACCCAAAGTTTGATCATGTGACTGTGAAGATGCTGCTGTGGTCACAAATGTAAAAACTGGTTCACAAGTCACTTTTTTCAGCGCCGTTGTAACTTAGGGTGGCCTTTAAAAATGTTTGTAAATCAAGAACTACCTGTAGTTATTTAATGTTTGTTTCTTGTGCCAGGGAGCAAAAATTGTAAAATTTTCTGCCTTGACCGCCAAAATAATTTAGCTAACCTAGGGCAGGATAGTGGTGAAATGCTTTGGAACAGTCCTGAGGATTGTTGAAATTTAAACAAGAAACACTGGGTGTGTGTTACTGTATATTCTGCATGTTGAGTATGTAGTATATTCAGAATAGCTACACCTGCTTAACTGGCAGGATGTGAGGAAGAATGTGGAGAACTTGCTTTTTAAGTGAAACTGTTAAATCATGACAACTGCATAACGGCAGTTCTATTTATTTAGTGGCCACAATTGCCATCCAGAGTATTAAAAAAGGAGCCCAGATTTTCCACTTTATGCTATTCTCAAAAGATACAAGAAGCCATAAGTCAACAATTTTTTTCTGACCAGAGTTATCATTTCATCAACCTGTCTAAAGAAACTGTTAGAATTGCATCAGCTTGCCTGGAACACAGCAACTTTATTCAAGAATCTCAATTCACACAGGATTTTGTCATTGTCAGATAAAGTTCTGGCAATCATTGGAAAATGTCAGAATGTCCTAATATTTTACTGCTTGACATTTTAAATTGTTGACATTAAAAAAAAAAAGTGTCCCCATGATGCTTTTGATAACGCTTTTTGGCCAGGCCAGATGGGCCCTGTGATCCAGAAGTTCCATATTTATTGGTCCTGCAGTAAGTAGCCGGAGCCCATTTGATGAAAGGATTATCCTATTTCTATCCAGATAAGATCAGAATCAGACCTTGGCCAAAGCTGATAGATCTTTGCTGGCAACCAAAGTAAATAAACTGGAGAGAAGACGATGGTTACTCTTTGGCACTTGCCTCATTCTGGCTGCCAGCCAGTTGCAGTAAAGCCTAATGAGAATGAGCTAATTATTCAGTGGTCTGAGCCAGAAGTGCAATTGGACAAGTGCCTCTGCAGAAAATGCAGCCTTCGTATTTTCGATGGCTCACCTTTTGCAATTGCTTATCGTACCAAACTTCTCGCAGGTATTTGAGCTGTTTGCTGGCAGCAAGCCCAGGTGTGAAGTAAGGGACTTTCTCCCACTCACCCACCCACCCCGCTTCCTTGGCCTGCTACCAGTCACCTCGTGGTGCTGCTTCAGCACTAGAGGCAGATCAGCTGCCAGCAATGGATTAGCCCATCAGGGAGTCTGCTGGGTGGCAGCTCTGCCTTTACCTCTGCAGGGTCACAGAGGGGGAGCAGGCTGCCTCGCGGTCCCATAGACCCCCTTCTGCAAGACCTCCCACCATGCTGCTTTGCTGTTTAATGAGCAAACCAATTAGCGAGTCACTGTTTGTTTGCAAGGGGGAACAAAGTGAGAAACTTGACAAACTGGATTGCAGTTCCTTCTTCTTTTCATATCCCACCAGCTGCTCATTTGGGGCAATTTGGAAAGCATGACAACGTTATACAAAGGCTTGCATTGCAGGTCTTCTGGTTTACACAGAGCAGGAGAAAGAATGACGATGAGAACGTGCTCCCTCCCCCCCGCTTTGCAAAGAGTAGCCTGAAGAGAATGTCACAGTTCTGCACAACAAGCAAAATGATGGCAACAGCTGAGGTTCAAAGTCCTGCAGTTACACACTGTATTATGAAATCTTGGTGGGTGAGGGCCAAGCTTGGAACTGAAATAGAAGGCCACTGAGGCAACATTACTTCCAGAACATCTTACATTGTGCGGAATAATTACTTGCTTTATTTTCAAGCTGTTTTCATTCGAGCTGAATAAAATTACTGTATATTTCATTCTTGAGCTGAATAAAATTGACTGGTATGGGAAAGGGGCTTGGATTAAAAATGATATTTAGATGCTTTGGCCCTCTTCTCCATTTTCTGTTAACTTCAACATTTATGTTGCCACTTTAAAAATCGGTTCTGTCATTAATGTGTTACAAGATCTAAATATGTGTGACAGTGGTGGGATTCCAAAATTTTTTACTACTGGTTCTGTAGGCATGGCTTGGTGGGCGTAGGCTTGGTGGGCATGGCAGCGGAAGGTTACTGCTGTTATGGACTAAGCCAACGCATCAGTAACAACCCTAAATAGCTTTACTTTGCAGCAGGCTCATAATCCTGCACTTCTCATTGGCCCGCTGATAGCGAGTCGTGATTGGTCGTTACTGGCCAGTCCGATTGGCTGTTAACGGGCCTCTCTGATTGGACGCTTGTTAGACCGGTAAACTCAAATCATTGGTTGTTTTGACAGCAGCCAGCTCTATAAAAGAGCTGCTGCTGCCCAAGTATTTGCTCTGTTCTTAATTCACAATAAAGAGTTGAAGTCACCGTTCGATGTCTCGTCTCCGTTCCTTGCGCCCATGCTCAGGACTTAACAACTGCAAAGTCCCCATTCCCTCCCCACTCCTGGAGGAAGGTTAGTGCAAAATCCTATTCTCTCCCCACCCCACTAACCTGCTTTCCAGCTCTGTTCTCCTGTGCAGGGCAACAAAAGAAGACCTAGCTGATCAGCTGGGACTTGGGAGGCAGAGAATAGATGGGGATGGGGTGAGTCAGAGGTGGTATTTGCTGGTTCTACGAATGATTCAAAATTTCTGCTAGTGGTTCTCCAGAGCTGGTCAGAACCTGCTGAAGACCACCTCTGATGTGCGAAGAAAAAGAGGAATCTGTTTGTCTGTCTGTCTGTCTGTCTGTCTATCTGTCTATCTTCTATTTATCAATGCATTTAACAATGCAGATAAAAGGGCCAGGACTTCAATACCTTTGGTTGTAGATATAAAGAAGCAATCATAATGAACCAATAAAGGAGAACAAATTGTTTTAAAAATGCTCTTCCATCCTGGGATGCAAAAGGATATCACTGTGCTGCAGTTTCAAGGAGAAATTATTCTTGCATTGCATTATGAAATTATTCTTGCATTACTTTGTGAAATTCATAGGACAAAAAGAGTTAAAAGAATTAGTGAGTTCAGTACCCATCTCTTTATGCATATGTCAAAGAATATTCCTACCTAGGAATGGAATGAGTCACTGATCCATTAACACTTCCACTTATAATGATTCCTGCATCTAACAAGCAGTGACATGATCCTTTTCAATCCCAGGAAGGCTGAATCCCTTAGTCTGTTCTGCGGTTGTTTATGACATACTTTGTGAGACACAGATACAAAGAAAGGGAAGGAGAGACAGCCTAAACAGGAGTTAGTTAATTTGACTTTGAAAAATATCATGGCAAATAATGTGGGTAAACTGCTGAATTTAGTAGGATTTCAGTATGTAATGAGGAGTCTGTTAAAAATCTGATCTTGGCACTATAACTCAAACCAATTAACTCAATATTATTGATCTGGGGGTAAGGATGGAAGTATTTTTCAAGCCACTGATTACTATGGAAACACTTGCATTGATCTGAATGTTTTCTTTATTCATGTTGTCATGATTTGATTACTGAATCACAACAACACCATTCAAGGCAAATGTTTAATACATTTTAATATAAACTATGGTTGACAATATTATAAAAAGAAGTTGCAGGTATATCTTTACCACATGGAAAAAAATAGACCTGCAGTAACATTATAGATCATCAGTAGATATGAAGTATAGGTCATCACACAATTACATAAATTTACAAATGTATTAACAGCGTATGAATCTCAGGTTGCTGTTAAATATGTCATTCCAAAGCTGCAAATATTTGCTATCGCGCGTGCTGGAAAGGGCTTGACTGTATTACGGGGAGAGAGAGAGAGAGGGAGAGATCATAAGAATGGCTCTTGCTTTTTTCTTGCAAGGGAGAGAGTGACTCCTGCCTCCCACTGTCATCAACATCATCTTTTGGGTTAGTGAATCAATTAAACCTTTCATGATAGTGAGATCGTTTCCCAAATTTCCCTTAAATCAGGGAAGAAATCAGAAACAAATCTTTGGACTGAGAATAAGCCTGTTCCTATGATGCCATTTTTGTTCACTGCAGTGTGAAAAGTGTGAAAAAACACACTTCTTTTTCTTCATCTTCTTGTTCCCTATTTACTGGTCTCTTTCAAAGAGGAAATTGTGAACATCAAACTTATTCTCAACTGTCCTAGTGAAAGTTTTTATTGGTATCTATTTTTATTTTTGAAATTTACCAGTAGCTGCTGCATTTCCCACCCTCGGCTTATACTCGAGTCAATAAGTTTCCCAGTTTTTTGTGGTTAAATTAGGTGCCTTGGCTTATATTTGGGTCGACTTATACTCGAGTATATACGGTAACCATTGGATTTTATTAAAAAGAGTCAGGAACTGTTAAAGTGGCAGCACAAATAGAAAAGAAGAAGAAGAGAAGAAGAACTTTATTGTCATTGTACAAGTACAACGAAACTATGGATGCACCCCAACAACTGTTCGCAATACAACAAAACAAAAGCACTTAAAAATGAAGATAAGAAAAATAAGAGTACCCACATCTCCATTTGCAATTTGAAAGTACAATATCTACGAATATACACAAAATATACATCCAACACTGACTGTAACACTTATACACAAGAGATGGATTGTACTGTAATATGTTATTATACATCTGAATGGGGTATTGAGATTTCACATCTTTTCACATCTTAATAAGATAGTGACTTTGTGTTTATTTGTGGTTCGGATGGCCCAGGGAAAGAAACTATTTATTAATCTAGTGGTGTGGGATTTTATTGACCTAAAATGCTGTCCAGATGGCATCAGGTCAAAAAAATAATTGCCAGGGTGTGATGTGTCTTCTATGATGGCCTTGGCAGTGGGACCTGGCTAAGTCTTCCAGGGAGGGCAGAGGGAAACCAATGATCTTTTGAGCTGTGTTTATTACCCTCTGTACAGTTTTCCTGTCCTCAGCTGTGGAGCCTGCATACCACACACCCAGACAATATGTCAGAGTGCTCTCCACAGAGGCTTTATAGAAAACCAGCAACAGCTTCTTATCCAGATTGTTCTTCCTGAGAACCCGCAGGAAGTGCAACTGTTGCTGAGCCTTCTTCACTATGGCCCTTGGTATTAGGGGACCAGGAGATATCAGCTGAAATATGGATGCCAAGGAATCTGATCGTTGGGACAGTTTCCACTCATTCTCCATTGATGATGAGTGGGGTGTGGTCCTGTTCATGTTTCCTGAAGTCCATAATCAGTTCTTTGGTTTTATGGACATTCAGTGACAGATTGTTCTGTCCATAAAAGCAAAGAGCTGATTATGGACTTTAGATAGACAGGTTCTCTACTTCTGCCCTATATGCCATCTCATCCTTTCCGGAGATGAGACCAATCATGGTTCTGTCATCTGCAAACTTTATGATGGTGTTTGTTGCATGGCTTGGTGAGCAGTCAAAGGTGTACAAGGTATATAGCAGGGGGCTCAAGACACAACCCTGGGGGGAACCAGTACTGAGTGTAATAGTCTGGGATGATAGTGTTAAACGCAGAGCTGTAGTCCACAAATAGTCAAACAAGTGGCTTGAAAGAGGCAATCTATGGTCCTGGGATTAGCATAATTTTCTGGCTAACAGGAAATGGATATCTAGTTTCCTGCTGAAATATGGAAGGAACCTAAGCAATCTGGTTTTCAACCAGATCATTTCTCGATGAGCCTCTGTGGCGCAGTGGTTACAGTGCTGTACTGCAGGCTACTTCTGCTGACTGCCAGCTGACTGCATTTGGCAGTTCAAATCTCATCAGGCTCAAGGTTGACTCAGCCTTCCATTCCTCCAAGGTCGGTAAAATGATGACCCAAATTGTTGGGGTCAATTAGGCTGACTTTGCACATCGCTTAGAGAGGGCTGTAAAGCTGTATATAAGTCAAAGTGCTATTGTGATTACTATTATTAGATTTTTATCCCACCTTTATTACTTTATAAGTTACTCAATGCAGCAAAGATACATAATACTCCTTCCTTCTCCCCCCTCCCCAAACAATAAACATATGAGTTGCATTGAGCTCAGAGAAAATAACTGGCTGAAAGTCACCCAGTTGACTTTCATACCATGGAACTCAATGTCCTGGTTTCTAGACCAGGACACATTAACCATTCACACCAAACACCAAATTGGCATCCAGTCTTTGATTTTTCATGAATGGCAGCAGAAAACCAGTGATCTTCCAAGTCAACAAGAGGATAAAAGAGAATGGAGTGATTGAGGAAAGTGATGTGTAAAAAGAGAGTATGATTGTATGTCTACAAGTGGTATTTACCATCTGATCTTACATATGGGATTCTAAGAATCAGCATAATTTTATGACCATTCTTCCTCCTTCTCATTGGGACAGGACTTAATATTTACTTTCTAAACATATATAAATAAAGCATGGTTGTTGTTTAATTGAGCAGAATATTAAGGTTTTATTAACACAAAAAAGAATAATTTAATTACATTTTAAGCAAATCCTTTTATTCCATGGCTGCCCATATGTGTCCAAACAAAATTATTGGAGGAAATTAGTATGTTAAATATCTGAGTGGGTAAACTATCTATTCATTTGAATACAAATCTATACTTAGTTATGAATATCAATCAATAACTGGCCCTAGAAAGACAAGTAATTGTTTATTAGCCTGTGTGATATGATTGTTGTGCAAATAAAAACTCTACATGCTGATGTGAACTTCTTAAAGGAAAGTCAAGTTATCCATGATTAATGAACACTACTGCGATGTTTTAGAAACAAATTAAAATAGTATACCAATGTAAACAAATCCCAATCCCAGTATCTTTCAGAACTTTGTAATTAGTTGATTTCAGCTTTAATTCAATGTCTTTGATTTTTATAGGTAGCTTTATGCTGAAATGCCAAGTTAAATTATGGTAGAAGGTATCATTATTTTCCTACAGAGGAGAAAATTGAAAAATGAATTTCCCAATACTCATTCAATCTGGCAAAATATATATTGTGTTGGTGGAGACATTTGGGAGTGTCAAATACAATTTAAGCATGTACTGAAAGATCTTAGTACAACCACTAGGATGTGTTCTATTCAAATTTTTTCTCTGCCGGTAAGATGGAAAGATACAGATCTTTAATAACATAAGATACTATGAAATTGCTTTTGAGAAAATCTGTCATGAAGATCGAGATGCTTTCATAATTCCCTTTCTAGAATATAGGGATTATTCGATCTTTTATCTCTTATTGAATCTTCAGGCTCTGATGTTCTATCAAAGACCTCCAATAATATGGGATAGGGCATGTATGGATTTACACACCGGCCACTAGAGGAATTAGATTCATTTTCATATTATATTAGCTCCATTTTCATATTATAGGATTGTGTAAACCATTCAAAATAAGTGCTTCGAAACATGCAGGAGCGTATACAAGGCATTTAATAATTAAAACAGTTGGGTTACACAGCTTCTTCAGACCATCTCTGCATGTGTGTGCATGTGTAATCACTTTGCATTGCTTTAAAAAGAACTGGAAGCTATTAAAAACAATAAAGTTGTAAGAAGAGAGAGAATAACTTCCAGAAAGCAAACTCATTCCAAGCTCCATGTCTCTGTGCAAATTTTAACACTTGGTTCTGATTATGTATACTGTCTGAATATCCAAATTAAAGCATAAACCTATAGTTAGAAATGATTTTGTAAACCATTGCCTATAAAAACATGACTGAAGAGTTTTAAGGCTGTTTCTTCACCTCTTCATTATCTTAGAATTTAAGCTAACAAGCTGCCAATATATATCTGAAAGGAATGAATCTTAGCTCTGTAAAAGAAGCTGTGATTCCAATCCACCATTGACAACTTAATTTGGGCATACTCACAGATATGGCTGGTGGCAGTCCACCTATGAAGGACTCCCATATTAATGAAGGAAGCCGATGGCAAACAGATGGTTACAATACCAAATAATGACATGAAGTTACTGGCAGTTTGTTCTTCCTAGTATAAGAGATTTTGTCCCTTAAGACAAGCTCAGAGTAGTCAAGCTATCTCCAATACATGCCTGGATCTTCAGGTAAAACAATTTAATGCCTCAATTCCTTGCTACTATCTCTCCCTGAAAGAGAAATGAACAGCCTCCTGTAGCTACTTGTTGGCTAGCTTCAGAATAGTCTTCTTTTTCTGATTCTTTTCTCTTCCAGTTCTTTACTTCTTGTTCCTTATTCTCCACTGTGCAATCTCTTTCTGTCTTGTCATAGTGCAGAGGTCTCCAAACTTGGCAACATTAAGACTTGTGGACTTCAACACCCAGAATTTTCCAGCCAGCCTAGCTTCTGGGAGTTGAAGTCCACAAGTCTTAAAGTTGCCAAGTTTGGGGACCATTGTCTTAGTGCATTTAGCACTTACTTTCAAATCCTCCTTCTTCTTCCTGCCCTGCCAACCATATCACCATAGCACTTTATGGCCTCCTGCCCTAGTTTGTATCAGTTGACATTTTCTTCTGTTACTGATCTCATATTCTTCCTGCCAAGGGTGCCTTTTATCATCCGATCTTTACTTAATGTAACAAATAGCCATTTGTGCCAACTACAGTATCGTATGTTGAAGCATTTCCTTATCTCAACTAATATATTTGCCAAAGCATTCCAAACTTTTTCTGGTTCCTTGAAACTCGTACAGTTTTCTGTGCAATAAAAATAAGACTTTCCTTTCATGAGTGAATACATGGCAGAAGAATGAGTTGATACTGTTCACTGTTGTCAATCTTGCCTGCACAAGTTCTGAGAGAGTCTTCCCAAATATATGAATGTATCTGTTGTGAATTAATAAAAGTGAATTAATAAAAGTGCCTAATAAAGATTATTAAAACCTTAAGAAAAGTGCAGGGTTCTGACCCTGCACTTCTGATTGGCCGATAATAGCGACATCTGATTGGTCCATTCAAGAGAATCTGATTGGCTATTAGTGGGCCTCTCTCATTGGTTAAGGGAACTAATACTTCCCGTTATTTATTGGTTATTTGATCAGCAGCTTGCCTATAAAAAGGGCTGTTGCTGCCGTAGTTTTTGCTCTGTTCCACAATGTTAAATAAAGAGTTGAAGTTCACTGTTCATCGTCTCATCTCCAATCCTTGCGCCCATGCGCAGAACTTAACACTGGCAACGAGGATGGGATTTGGAGACGTCAGAGCTGACTAAGCACTACAGGGCGCCAAACAGAGCACGTGGCTGAAGACGCACTAACGGCTGAGCCATGTCTAGCAGCGTCATACCACCCACTACATTCAATCCGGCACAAGAAGACTGGGACTCATATATGGACCGATTCCAGATGTTTCTGGAGACCAACAACTTGAAGAATGCCACTACCGGGAAGAAGCGAGCGGTATTCCTAACTCACTGTGGGCCGACCGTGTTTAAGATGGCCAAGGCACTAGCCAAACTGGCTGAGGTGAAGTCCATGGATTGGGATGTCCTCGAGCCCCTTCTACGGGCCCACTACGCACCGACCATACCAACGCTTGTTCGAAGGCATGAATTTTATCAAAGAGACCAGTGGAAAGGAGAAAGCGTTGCGGATTTCGTAGTGGATCTCTGGAATTTGGGAGGCCTCTGCGGGTTCGCCGACCTCGAAGAGGCCCTGAGAGACTGAATAATTCTGGGATTAGATGCACCCCACGTGCAGAGAAAGCTGATGGCGAAAGGCGACATTAGCCTTGCAGATGCCATCGCTGACACTACTGCAGCAGAAGCAACCAGGAAGTTGGCTGCACGAATGCGCCACACCCACGCCCCACTCCGCCAACTCGCCGGCAAAATCTCGCCTCACCTAGAGGGACAGGCAATGACAGCCCACCACGAGGACCTCGAATCGTCATCAGAAAGCGATGAAGAAGAGGTCAACCAGCTCCGGTTTGAACGAGACCAACTCCATCAATGAAATCAGAGAGTACAGTACCAATGTGTTGGTTGTGGGGCAAACCACCCACGATCAGACTGCAAATTCCTCGACACGCTCTGCCATGTGTGCTAGAAAAGATGTCACATCGGAAGAGTTTGTAGAAGCAAGCAAGGATCCAACCCACCTCAGAGGGGGACCAACCACCGCAAGCCCACAGGAAGTCGTCCTGTGAATCGAGAAAACTTAACCCACCAATGGAACGACCACTCCTACCAAAACAAACCACTAGCCCAGTCAACGAAGCGGGAAGAGGCACACCAAACCATTACGATTGGTCACGCCTCATCATTAGATGCCAAGAAGATCTGGGTGAAGGTCACCATTGAAAACCAGCCCTGCATGATGGAAGTCGATTCAGGATCGTCCCTCTCGATGGTTTCCTGGAAGACCCTTAAACAATTAATCCCCACCGTCTGGCGGCAAGACCTCAGATTCCAAAGAATCATACTTAAGGACTATCAGGGAAATCGAATTCCAGTCGTCGGATCCAGCAAAGTCCGTGTCTCATTTAAAAATCGTACTGCATCCCTACCACTGACCGTAGTCAACTGGGATCAGCCTAGTTTGTTAGGCCTCCAATGATTCGCCCCACTTGGAATTGAAGTAGCCGGCATTCACTGAACCAACAGCGATGACTGGGAAGAGGCCATCATCCGGGAATTCCAGGACGTCTTTAGAGAAATTAGGCAAGTACAAGGGGACCCCGATATCATTTAACCTTAACCCCAAGGTAGCTCCCATCCGCCTTAAGCCTCGTCGAGTTCCATTTGCCCTTAAACCAAAGATTGACAAGCAGCTTGATAAATTGATAGCCCAGGGTGTGTTAGAACCAACCGACCACGCTCCCTGGGAAACCCCAATCGTAACACCCATCAAGCCGGATGGATCGTTAAGAATTTGTGGGGACTACTGAGCCACTCTGAATCACGCCCTTCAGCAGAACGCTTACCTGGTACCGGTGGTACAACACCTTCTCCATTTCCTGGGGGGCGGAAAAGTCTTCGCTAAATTGGATTTAGCACAGGCATACAACAACTGCCTGTAGACAAAAAAATGGCAGAGGAACAAACGATCATTACGCACCGAGGTGCATTTAAGTGCAACCAACTCCAATTCGGAGTTAGCGTGGCCCCAGGAATTTTTCAGAGCTTGATGGAGAGACTACTACAGGGTATAAAAGGGGTTGTACCTTATTTTGATGACATTCTAATTGCTGCTCCAACTAGAGATATACTAAGGGAGTGCCTGAGGTTGGTTCTCCAGAAATTTAAAGACTCTGGCCTCAAAGTTAAAAAAAATAAGTGTCTATGTACGGATAAAGTAGAATTTTGGGGGTACTTAATTGATAAACAAGGCATTCACCCCACCGATAGCAAGCTCAGGGCATCAAGAATGCCCCAAGGCCCAGAAATAAGACTGATTTCCAAGCTTTCCTGGGCCTTATCAATTTTTACGTTTTCCTGCCTCACAAAGCGACCGTAGCCGAACCCCTACATCGTTTGTTGGACAAAAAGGCAACCTGGGTTTGGGGACACCGAGAGGAACATGCGTTCCGACAAGCAAAAAACTTATTGACCTCCGATGTTGTTTTGATACAGTATAATGAGACTTTGCCTTTAACGATTACATGTGATGCTTCACCATTCGGAGTGGGTGCCATTTTAAGCCATGTGTTACCAAATGGTAGCGAAGCCCCTATTGCCTACTTTGCAAAGACGCTATCAAAAGCTGAACGTAACAATAGTCAAATCGATAAAGAGGCTCTTGCTGTCGTTTCTGCTGTTAAATGATTCCATGAATATATTTATGGGTGAGTTTTTACTGTAGTTACCGACCACAAACCTTTGCTGGGGATTATAGCGGGAGACAAACCAACCCCTTATATACTATCTCCCAGAATGACTCGCTGGTCGGAATTCTTGGCTGCATATAATTATAAGTTGCAACACAGCCCGGGAAAAGCCATTCCCCACGCTGATGCGTTAAGCCGTGCACCACTTCCAGAAACCATTGACGACCCGGCTCCAACCATTACAACGCTTCAGATTGAGACACTTCAATCACTGCCACTGACGGCTCGAGATATCGCGATCGAAACCAAACGTGATCCCATTTTGGCGCGAGTCCTTAGCTGGGTAGAGTGAGGATGGCCATTGGATCAAATCCCTGACAACTACATTCCCTTCAAGAATCGATAGACGGAACTGTTTTCCCAGAAGGGCTGCATCATTTGGGGGGGTAGAGTCATCGTCCCAGAGCGGCTGCAACGAGTGGTATTGAAAACCTTGCATGAAGGCCACCCCAGCATAGTGCGCATGAAGGCATTCGCATGAAGCTACGCGTGGTGGCCGGGTATCGACAAGCAAATCAAGGCCTGGGTAAAGACTTGTTGCAAATGCCAGGAAGTTAGCAATGCCCCACCGAAAGCAACCCCAACAGAGTGGGAGACACCCAGGGGACCATGGTCCTGTATTCATATTGACTTTGCGGGACCTACTAAAGGACACACATTCCTAGTAACAGTGGATGCCTACTCAAACTGGCTTGAAATCCATGAAATGAAAAGTACCACAACGGAATCGGTCATCAGGAAATTGGACAGATTATTCGCAACCCATGGACTGCCAGACGTTCTGGTATCCGACAACGGGCCCCAGTTTACCACGCTTTCTTTTGAACAGTATTTGGCGGACCGGATATTCGCCATGTGCTAATTTCGCCGGCACATCCTGCAACCAATGGAAGCGCCGAGCGCATGGTACAATTCATCAAAAAAACCCTACATAAAATGGACTATGGCGATATCGAAGATAAGATTAACCGGATACTCCTCCTTCAACACATCACTCCATACAGCGTCACCAACAAAACTCTGGCCGAATTATTAATGGGACGAAAACTCCGCTCCCACCTTGACCGACTACACCCATCGTACGAACCAGAAAAACCACACGGATCCAGTGGGAAATGCCACGAATTCCAGATAGGCGACTTAGTCTTCGCTAAAAACTTTCCTGGTGATCCGCTGTGGGTCGAGGCAACTGTAATCCAAGTCACAGGACCCAGATCATACCGAGTAAAAAGTCGCGATGGAAGAATATGGAAGTGCCATATTGATCAGCTGTGTTTGAGGCTGCAACCTCATTTCTACGGCTCCGGTAACTTCCAAACTGAAGGGGGAGGCGATGCCGAGGAGACCGAGTTCGAAACGACAGAAAGCACGAGTGGAAGAAATGAGCATTTGGAAGAATCAGAGAGGGTGATGGACTTGCCTCAAGGAGACACCTCATCAGAAGCAAGCCCACAAAGGCAAGAGGACAACGAGGACATTCGCGGTACCGAGTTTTTAAATGAAGGACCGGAGGTAACCTTCTCACCAGAACACGTCCCGCCCAAACAAGATTATAAACAAGTACCAGGGGGACAGCGAAAATCTAACAGACAATCTAAACAACCAGCCTACCTCAAAGATTACATCACCGCATCCCTTAAATGGAACCCGGGGGGAAGGGGTGTTGTGAATTAATAAAAGTGAATTAATAAAAGTGCCTAATAAAGATTATTAAAACCTTTAGAAAAGTGCAGGGTTCTGACCCTGCACTTCTGATTGGCTGATAATAGCGACATCTGATTGGTCCGTTCAGGAGAATCTGATTGGCTATTAGCGGGCCTCTTTCATTGGTTAAGGGAACTAACGCTTCCTGTTATTTATTGGTTATTTGATCAGCAGCTTGCCTATAAAAAGGGCTGTTGTTGCCGTAGTTTTTGCTCTGTTCCACAATGTTAAATAAAAAGTTGAAGTTCACTGTTCATCGTCTTGTCTCCAATCCTTGCACCTATGCGCAGAACTTAACAGTATCAGTGGTGGGATTCAAATTTTTTTACTACCGGTACTGTGGGCGTGGCTTGGTGGGCATGGCAGAGGAAGGTTTCTGCAAAATCCCATTTTCTCCCCACTAACCTGCTTTCCAGCTCTGTTCTCCTGTGCAGGGCAATAAAAGAAGACCTAGACGATCAGCTGGGACTTGGGAGGCAGGAAATAGATGGGGGCGGGGCCAGTCAGAGGTGGTATTTGCCGGTTCTCCAAACTACTCAAAATTTCCACTACCTGTTCTCCAGAACTGGTCAGAACATGCTGAATACCACCTCTGGAGTATATGTACAATGCTCCTATTTGTGCATCAGTTATCTTAAACAAGCAAAATTAAGACCACAGAATGGCTTGGAATTATCATCAGGTAATGCAATATATTAAACTTTTCCTTGAATCAATCTTTTAGTCCAGATCATTTCAGAAACCAACCAGATGCCTGAAATGCAATGACTTAGAACAATTCTTAGCTTAACTGAATCAGTGGAGTGGACCATTTGATATGGGGGATTTTTTTGTTTGTTTTAATGACAAACTAGGAAATCTTTCTCTAGCTTGGGCCCATATAATATTATTGTATGTCATGTGGAATACAGCCTTTATAAATGAAGCACCTTAATACTTTTTTGCAATTAAGACATTGGATGGGAAGAGATGAAGTAAGGAGGCAAAGCATTATTAATAGAAGTAAGTAAAGTTTGAACATTTTAGTTTTATTTGTAAATACTGAACACCAGCTTCATAGTTATCAGGAGAGACTTTACAGGTCCTTTTCTACATAGGCCAGTTGGATTAGCTATGTGTATTAGTTCCTGTGGAATTAGCTTTATCTGATGGCACACATGGTGGTGCTTAAAAAATAAACGCTTTTATATTTACAAGAAGAAACTGATATTCTCCCTTTAGGAAAATGGAGAGATCTGACATAACTGGTTTTCTCTGTAAATAATATAGTAAAGTAAGCCTTTGGATGTAATCTGTTTTTTTTAAAAAATATACCTTGTGGCCTCTCTGTCACCATCACAAGCACAAACTGAGCTGAAATCTTTTTCAAGTGCTTTCTCTCCTTTTCAACATTATTGTGTTTCTCAGTTCATGGAGAATGGTTAATTTAATGTCCCCTGGCATCATATAGATAAAGATTTCTCTTCTGGTAGAAACCTGACATTATCTTGAATAAAATTCTGAAGAGAGGACATCAGAAAAAAATGCAATGAAAAAGTCATGAAGTTATTGCAATACATTTAGAATTGAATTCTACAAATAGAATTCAAGAATCAAGTTCATGTGAAGTGTTGATACACTTTAAAATGCTTTGGTAAGGCCACATTTGAAATACTGCATCCAGTTTTGGTCGCCATGATGTAAAAAAAGATGTTGAGACTCTAGAAAGAGTGCAGAGAAGAGAAACAAAGATGATTAGGGGACTGGAGGCTAAAACATATAAAAATGGTTGCTGGAATTGGGTATATCTAGTTTAATGAAAAGGATTAGCAATGTTCTAATATCTCAGGGGTTGCAAGAGAGAGGGAGGAATTGAGATATTCTCCAAAGCACCTGAGGGCAGAACAAGAAGCAATGGGTGGAAACTAATCAAGAAAAGAACCAACTTAGAACTAAGGAGAAATTTCCTAACCATTGGAACAATTAACCAGTGGAACAACTTGCCTCCAGAAGTTATAAACACTGAGTTTTTTGCCCAACACTGAAAGTGTTTATGAAGAGATTGGACAACCATTTGATTGAAATGGTATAGGGTTTCTTGCCTGATAGGGTGTTGGACTAGATGACCTCCAAGGTCCTTTCCAACTCTGTTATTCTATTCTATTCTGAATATAGTGCTTGACCAATAGTAAAGAAGGCAGTCAGACAGAACATGCATCTTGAACATAATAATGGGGAGAGGTTCCTGTGAGTGGGGCAAGTCATGACTTATGAGAAAACCTTGTTATACTGGTTACAGCAGAAGAGAAAGAATGAAAACAGAAAGTGGTTTTCTGGAAAGAGAGAGGGAAGTTCCCCGAGGATCGGCTCCAACATGAATCTGAAAGCTTGGAAGATTAAACCTCTGGTCCCGGTGAGTGACTCAGATTGGATCCTGCAAAAAAAAAGTAATTCATTGTGAAATTGAGTAATAGAACTTAAAACATAGTTGATTATAACCCTTATGGTATTGCTAGTGTGGAGTTTATTCCAAAAAAGGGGAGGGCAAGCAAATTTTGTGTATAGATGCCTATTCAATACAATGCAAGCTTCTCCCAATTAGATCACAGGGGTCAAACTAATGGTATTGTGACCCTCCCAAGTTTGTTGATTAACACTTCCCAATTTCTTTCCCTATTGGTCAAGCTAGTTGAGGTTGCTATGAATTTTATTTCAATTCATGGAAAGGGCAGTTTTTCTCCCTCTAGCAGATGGACTGATCTGAAAGGTCAGCAGTGACAAGACGGGCAAGGCTCTTTGAACAGCCAAAAGAGGCATTTGGCTGAGTTTTCCTGCTGCCCCAACAGTCACAATGTTTAATGATTTATAGAGGGATATATTTATATTCCAAGTGATCAAGAAAAGGACTCTGATTCCAGGGCCGTAATATATCATCTGACCAGCTGTGAGCCACATTAATCTCATTTCAGCTTGAGGTTAACATAAGTTAACAAATTGTTACACCTCTGATTGCAGATATACAGAAAATGAGAGAAAGGGTTCTGTTTTTGGACTACAGTGGTAAATACCTTGCAGAACCTACCAGTATGAAGTATATTTCTAAGACTAGAATTATAAACCAATAATATGATGGGCTTTTCTGTGGCCCCTGGAATACCTAACTATGACTGCTGGGTGCTAAGATCATGATTTCCTGACATTTAGAATCAAGGAACAAAGGATAATGACAACGCATGCTATAAAAACAGACGTATCACAGTGAAAAGAACAAAAGAAAAAAACAAGGGTCTGTTGAGCAAGCTCAATTCCTGTGATTACATGGGCATATTTTTTTTTCTCTTGGAAACAGTGCAGGGGTGTCATTGCCTCTTTCTAAGGAGATTTTTAACTTCCCAATGCACTATTAATCCTGATTATATTTCCCATCTAAATACAACCCTATCCTATTTTTCTGAATCAGGGTTGGCCTGTTTACCTCTTGCTTTGATCATGTGAACAAGAAATCCCCATTTTACCCCAAGCCCCACCTGTCACTCACATAAAATTGCTGCTCTTGGTCCTCAAAAGGCTGCTCATTTTTGGTGTTACCCCTTAATAGTAATATCAGTGCTGGAATAGGCCTATAATGGCCAGTACGAATAACCTTGAGCAACAGAAGGAAGAGCCACAATCAAGGCCATAGTCAGATAAAAGACATTTGAGTCCAACACAGAAATGTAATTCGGGAAAGCATCTCAGGACTTGATCCTCCTTGAAGGTAAAAGGAGAGACGGAGAAAGCACAATCAGACTTGCAATATTCTATTCCTGTAACTGTATAATAAAAGTAATATTAGCATTTATAACTTGGGTTTCCTAATCTGGTCAACCTTGAAGGGCTGACAATGCCAGTATGAGGCATACTTCATTTTGGAAGTTGGCATGGAATGGATAAACTGCTGGTAGAATATCTGCTAAGTTTCCTAACAACAGTAGAAAAGAATTTGGGAAAATGTGCAGAGAATGGTTTCTGGAATTTTTTCCAACCCCTTTACCATCAGTGACCTTAAGAGATATCAAGTGTTTTGTGCAATGAACTAAGGTTGGGTGTGGATATGAATGCTTTCCTTTGCATATCCCTTGCTTTCTGTGCATGAAGCTTAAGACAGGTTGCAAAGACTCTACTCTGGGTCATAATACACAGGGGAGAGGCAGCATTCCCAGGCTGCTGACCAATTGCTTCTCTCCTAGCTTTCAGAAAGATATTCTATGGGGACACTGGGACACTATGCAGCCTTGAGGCTGGTTAGTCCCCTGAAGTCCTGCCTTCACTTTTAAACTAATTTTAAACTCTTGCCTCCTTTTAATTTTTTAGAAACTTTTATATATATTCTTTAATATTTTAACATTTTATTGTACACTGCCCACAATCCCCTTTGAAGGAGATAAGTAGTACAGAAATGTGAAAAAATAAACAAATAGTAATGCAATAGGGGAATATTTGGGGGGGGGGGGTAGGTGGGAGAATGCTTCCTTCATTGACTCCGGACATATCCATTATCTTTTTTTTTTTTTTTTGCCAGTTTCTTCTGCCATACTAAATGCGGTCCTGTTGTTTTCAGTGAATTGGCCTGAAGAGTTGAGTTAGGACTGACAGACTGAGTTCTGAGAACTTTTACATAGTTTCCTTACCTTGTTAGATAAGTTGAAAAAGAAGGCATGAAATTCTTTTCCTTACCTTCTTCGAAACTGGTTTCTATTTCAGCAACAATCCTTTGAATGCTTCCCAGTGTCCATCTCCATGTTTGCAACCCATTGACCAAAGCAGAATTTTATCATTCTGCTGACATCACCAAATTATAATTCCCAGCATCCCCTGCCATTATCTGTGTGGATGGGTTTGATGGTTATTCTGCAGGTCCTCATTGTATTTGTTTTCCCAGAACAGGCATTATTCGCTGTGGATATAAATTTCACTTCAGTAGCTTCACTCATAGTTAATCTAAATATGTTGGTAGAAAGGTACATTATAGCACAGAGCTCAAGCATTTGTTATTTGTAATTTTATATATAGAGAAAGGAACACATTTCAATGGATTAAAGTATCCAATTGTTTTTAATTAATCCTGGGTTGTTTGTGGCATGATTTCACCAATTTCAGTTCTTTGCAGCATTTATTATACATTTATTCCTGAGCAACTTAGATTTGTCTCCAACTCTTTCTTCCATTATTAAATCAACCCTCTTACTAGTCCAGAGAAGTCCTTTTTCTTCCTCTTTCCTTAGACTTATCAAACATTTGAAATTACCTTACTAACAAAACACTATTGTCCTTTCTCAGAGAAGGAAGGGTACTATATATTTCTCTTTTTATGCATACTGGAGAACCTCTTCCCTTTTCCTCTACTTTACTAATATAGTTGTTTTCTCTTGACTCCCACGCTTGCCTGGTAGGCAATTCTTCCTTGCCTGTAGTGGCATGAACAAGCTCCATACTTATAACCATCAAATTCGTCTCTGTTACTTAACTTCTCCACCCTTTTCCACGTTGGTTTCAAAGAAAATTGCCTCTGCAGGTATTAAATTTTGAAGTGAAGGTTAAAAGGAGCAGAACGCTTTAATGTTACTTTGGGATTCAGGTGGGAAACTCTGCTTCCTGCTAAGAACTTCTGCCAATATCCTTTCCATTATCTTCTAGGGTGGTACTGTTTATAGGTCCAAAGGCTGTGCCTATTTCTCTTGATCTATAGTGGTAGGCTCTAGCATGAGCTGTCAGTGCAATTATATCACTTATAGTAAAGTCTGGGGGTGGGTGTTTTTCATCTCTTTGACTCTAAAGCACAGGTTCTCCTTCTAAATTTTTGCCCCACTGAGCACAAAGAGCAGCAATCGTATTAAAGAAGACAGCTGATTGAAATTTCATGAAAAGCTTTTTGCAGAGTCGGGCAAGGGCTTTACATGAGAGGCTTCACAAAGTGCTTTTAGCAGAGACAGGGAAGCTTATGTAGGGCATTTGAACAAATGCTTGCAAAGGGTTTTATTTCAGATGCTCCTAATCATGGTTGTCCAGGAAAAGCCAACAGCAAACTGGCAAATAGCCACAGAAATGTCGGGAGTGAAAGAAGAATAGAAAAGAAAACAATTTAAAGTAGTCACTCTGATTGCATGGAATCAATTTCACAATTCCCAAATAATGATTTTTAAAAACTATCAGCAATAACAATAGCAATAGCATTTAGACTTATATACTGCTTCACAGTGCTTTTACAGCCCTCTCTAAGTGGTTTACAGAGTCAGCATATTGCCCCCAACAATCTGGGTCCTCATTTTACCACCCAGAAGGATGGAAGGCTGAGTCAAGCTTGAACTAAAAATGCTTTGACATTTCCAATATGACTGTAATAGTAGTATTGCCTGTATGTGATTTTCTGTCTAGTCCTTTTCTTGAAGGACACTTCCTAATTCAAATGTCAAGCTTTGAAAGGGGACTTCACTTTGACATAGGTTTGCGTGGAGCAGTGTTCTCTGCCCTCTGCCCTCACCTCTAAGTCTAAAATGAACTAAAGAGGCCTTTATATTGTTCTGATCAACTCAACTGGCAGTTCTAGCAGCTGACTATGGCAATACAGGTTCTGAAGCTTCTTCTGACTATTAGAACCATAGACTTGAAGCAACACAGAATATCCCAGCAAAGAGAATCACACTGTCTTCATATTCTTTCACTGGCCTTTGGTATGCAGCCCAACCTATAAGTGCAAAGTCAATGCAAACTCAATAGAATATTTTTAGCTCGGGGTAGAACCTGGAGTACTTGGTGCTCTGTAACGCCTGGTTGTCTTCCTTGGTTAGGCTGTTGTTTACTGTTTGATTGTCTGAGTTGGTAGTTCCTTGACTGGGGCATTGTTTAGTGCTTGAACACTTATATACAAACAGAGACCAAATTCCACTCCCTTCTAGCATTACCTAATTGGGTAATGAAACTTCTGCATGAAAACAACCAAACTCAGAGAGCACCAAGGATGCCAATCCAATCTGCAAGATTCTTCCCTTACGCAGATCTATAATCTTATAATGTAGCATTGAATTACATTGAGATTCTCAGAACAATTTGGTGATATTTTAATTTTAGGGGAGGCAAGAAACTTCTTCAGAGTTCAGAATTTGCTATGTAGAAATAGACAATATAGGTCTGTGATGGCGAACCGACAGCATGTGTGCTGGAAGTGGCATGCAGAGACACTTCAGCCGGCACGTGAGAGGTCACCCAGAAGAGCCCCACTGTGCATGCGTGTGTGCCGCCCGCCCACCAGCTGATTGTCGGATATCTGGTGCACATGCATGGGGACAGGGGGGCGTGCAGGATATGCATGTGTGCATATGCACAGAGGTGCACAGCATGTGCTGGGGGGGGGTCTCGTGCACATTCACAGGGGGCATGCCCCCCCCACGTGCATTGCCTTCTGAGTACTGGCGTGCACACAATTTTTGTCATGGGAGCCCAAAAAAGGTTAGCCTGATATAGTTAACTGGTATAGTTAATCCTCCCCATGCATAGAATGGTGGAAAGAGAAGGAGATGGAAAAATGTCACAAAGGTGCTTTTTTAGAAGGCATCTGGACTTCCTTTGTTTTTGTTTTTCCTTGAAGATAGTTTGCTTCTCATCCAAGAAGCTTATTCAGTTGAAGAAGCTTCTTGGATAAGAAGTAAAATGTCTTCAAGAAAAAAAAGAATGCCCAGTTGTTTTTTGAAAAAACACCTTTGTCACAACCATGATCTGGATGACTGAGAATCACCATAAAGAAGGGGAAAAAATGATGTATTTAATTGAAAAATAGCCCCATGGCATTAAAGCGATTAATTGAAACCTATCCAAACAACCCATAAGGAACATTTTTCAAAGACTAGTTGTAGCACCTGTTTAAGACAGCATGGTTTTCATGCTCTGCAATACAGATGCATTAATCAAGTAAAGAAATGGGAAAAATATGCTCCATAAATAATTTGCAGTTCATTTTAAATGCATTTTTAATGACTTGTGCAAACTTCCATACTTCAACCAGAAAGACTGCATTGCCTCTCCAACTGCAGTTTAAAATACAGAGTGCAAAAATCGTGCATTTCCCTTTTGGCTCAAATAAATGCCCTTAAAATGCAAGCAGATTATGAAAACTGAACTAATTGCGGCCCACATATTTTCAGTGTCATTGCTTGTATTTTGAGAAAAGCTTGCCTTTTGAGAATGATTTCATGTGGGAGATTCATTGGGAGCTAGAGTTTTCTAAGAAAAGAATTCTGAAAACATCAAGAGTTAATTGTATTCTAACAAAAAGCAAAGTTTTCATTAAGCCATGAAAAGCGCATCAGGAAAAAGCCATGACTTTAAACCCAAGAGGGTATAAGATGTGGGTGATAGCCTTGTCAGAAGGCAAGAGCAGTTTATTAATTTATTATTCTTATGACCATATCACAAAAAATAAAAGTAAAATACAAAATCTAATTCCATAGTAAAATACATAAAAGAAAATACAATAATAGCATACACATGTGATAAATATAAAAAATCAGCATCTGGATCAATACATCACAAAAACAGTTTTGAAATGCCTTCTATCCTAGTGTTCAATAAAGACCCATGACATTCTGGGTCAAATTTCTAGGTACTTCAGCCAAGTTTGAACCTGTCCAAGAAACCGGACACCTTACCCTTTATGAATTCTAAGGCAAAATTCCATATGCTTCATCCAGATTGTCTATAAGCTTTAGTTGTTAAATAATATTTTTAATTTTCTGAGAATTAATTCTTGGCAATAAATTATAATTTCAGTTTATTTTTCTTCAACAACCATAGAATATATGTCAGAAATTCTTGACCTTCAAACAAAGTTTCTTTAGTAGAGGAAAATACAATGACCAATGTCAAGGCTAAACAATTGAGCTGAATTAATTATGACTTTTATCACTATTTCTAAATAAGCAGCAAATATTTGCATCACTCAGCAGTACTAGAATACCCATGCCATGGGCTTTGATGGCCTTCATCTATATATAATGTATTGGTTGCATCTTCTGTATTTCATATTTGTTCTCTTCTTTCTTCCTTTGTTTGTTGAATCATCCTTGTCCCAATAATATTTTCTGTATCCAGGTTCATGAATTGCAACCTTCACAAATTGATGATGACATAATGTATTTGTTAGTTATTATCATTCCACAGGACTCCTTTTATTGTTGTTGCAGCTGAAGAACATGGCACACATTAGCAATCTCCTTCTCAACTACAATCACACTTGAGCAACCAGTACGGTACCAGGAAATTTAAAATGTTTGACGTACAAGACATCCCAGTTCCAATTCCTTGAACTCCATGGTTGGACCAATTAACCCAGGAACAACATGAATCTGAAAAACAGAATGTCAGTAGTTTCACTTACCCTAGAATGGCTTCCTAAATTATTACTATGATTAGAAAAAATTATAGGTTGGCATTCAGATTTCATATTTTACTTCCTGATAATATATTTGATAATATAGCCTGATAATATATCAGATGACTAGCGTTCAATGGGTTGATTCTGGAAACACTCCAAGCAAGGAAAACAGGGAAAAGGGTATTCTGAATGCTTTCCAAGATTTCAAGGAAAGGAAAGAAGAGTAAGAAGATGAAAGTGTTATGTTCTGTGCATGGGCGCTAAGGAGGAGACGAGCTGGTGAACAGTGAACTTCCAACTCTTTATTTACATGTGTAACAGCTCTGCTCTATGGCCGCAACGGCCCCATTATATAGGCAAGCTCTTGAGTATTTAACCAATGAAAACACAGGGAGCGCTAGCTCCGTTAACCAATGGGAGAGGCTCGTTAATAGCCAATCAGATTCTCCTGAACGGACCAATCCGATGTCGCTATTATCAGCCAATCAGAAGTGCAGGGCCAGAACCCTGCACTTTACTTCAAGCTCTTAATAATCTTTATTCAAGTACTTTTATTAATTCACAACACCCCTTCCCCTCCGGGTTCCGTTTAAGGGGTGCAGTCACGTAGTCTTTGAGGTAGGCAGGTTGTTTTGATTGTCTATTTGATTTACATTGTTCTCCTGGTATTTGGCTACAGTCTTGTTGGGGTAGGACGTTATCTGGTGAAGAGGGTGCCTCCAGTTCTGTATTCAAATTTTCGTTGCCGCTAATGTTCTCGGCATCTCCTTGAGGCAAGCTCACCCCCATCCCTGATCCTTCTTCATGTGTTGCCTCTGAGCGGTCATTACTTCTGCTTAAGCTTTCTGCCATTTCAAATTCAGCTTCCTTGGTATCTCCTCCCCCCTCGGTTTGGAAGTCAGGGGAGTCGGAGATCCCCAACTGTAGCCTTGAATGCAGCTGATCAATATGGCGCTTCCATATTCTATCGTCGCGACATCTCACGCGGTATGATCTGAGGCCGGTTACTTGGACTACAGTTGCCTCGACCCACAACGGATCGCCTGAAAAGTTCCTAGTGAAAACCAAGTCGCCTACCTGGAAGTTATGGCATTTCCCGCTGGATCCGTGTGGTTTTTCATGTTCATATGATGGGTGCAGACAGTCGAGGTGGGAGCGGAGCTTCCACCCCATCAATAACTCGGCGGGAGTTTTGTTGGTGATGCTGTGCGGAGTGATATGCTGTAAAAGAAGTATCCAGTTAATCTTGTCTTCTGTATCGCCATAGTCCATTTTATGCAAGGTTTTCTTGACGAATTGTACCATGCACTTGGCCCTTCCGTTGGCCGCAGGATGCGCCGGCGAAGTCAGCACATGGCGAATACCGCGGTCCACCAGGTACTTTACAAAGGAC
This sequence comes from Hydrophis major, assembly GCA_033807585.1. NCBI lineage: Eukaryota > Metazoa > Chordata > Lepidosauria > Squamata > Elapidae > Hydrophis > Hydrophis major. The sequence goes on along the minus strand of CM066328.1, from coordinate 320,480,220 downwards.
AGCGCGGTAAATTGGGGCCCATTGTCGGATACCAGAACGTCTGGTAATCCATGTGTTGCAAATAATCTGTCTAGTTTCCTGATGACTGATTCGGTTGTTGTATTTCTCATCTCATGGATTTCAAGCCAGTTCGAGCAGGCATCCACCGTTAATAAAAAAGCGTGTCCTTTGGCAGGTCCCGCAAAGTCCAGATGATACCCGGCCATCACATGTAGCTTCATGCAAGGGCTTTCATGCGCACCATGCCGGGGTGGCCATCGTGCAAGGTTCTTAGTATCGCTCGTCATAACCGCTCTGGGACAATGACTCTATCACCACAGATAATGCAGCCTTTCTGGGAAAATAATTCCGTTTGTCGATTCTTGAATGGGACATAGTCATCAGGTATCTGATCCAATGGCCATCCACGCTTGACCCAACTGAAGACTCATGCTAAAATGGGGTCGCGTTTCGTTTCAATCGCGATATCTCGGGCTGTTAGTGGTGGTGTTCGAAGTGTCTCAATCTGCAGTGTTGTAACTGTCGGAGTGGGGTTATCAATGGTCTCTGGAAGTGGTGCACAGCTCAATGCATCGGTGTGGGGAATGGCCTTTCCCGGGCGGTGTTGCAACTTGTAATTATATGCAGCCAAGAATTCTGACCAGCGAGTCATTCTGGGAGATAATATATAAGGTGTTGGCCTATCTCCCGCTATTATTCCCAGCAAAGGTTTGTGGTCAGTCACTATAATAAAGGCTCGGCCATACACATATTCATGAAATCTCTTAACAGCAGACACAATAGCAAGGGCCTCTTTATCAATTTGACTGTAATTGCGTTCTGCTTTTGATAACGTCTTTGAGAAATAGGCAACAGGGGCTTCACTACCGTTTGGCAAAACGTGGCTCAAAATGGCGCCCACTCCGAATGGTGATGCATCACACGTGATCGTTAAAGGCAAAGTCTCGTTATACTGCATCAAAACAGCATCAGAAGTCAATAAATTTTTCACATGTCAAAATGCCTGCTCCTCTCTGTGTCCCCATACCCAGGTTGCTTTTTTGTCCAACAAACGATGTAGGGGTTCAGCTACGGTCGCTTTGTGAGGCAGGAAAATGTTTCAAAATTGATAAGGCCTAGAAAAGCCTGGAGGTCGGGTTTTGGGGCGTTTTTGATTGCCCTAAGTTTGCTATCGGTGGGGTGAATGCCTTGACTATCAATTAAATATCCTAAAAATTCTACACGATCCGTACATAGTTGACACTTGTTTTTTTTTAACTTTGAGACCTAAGTCTTTAAATCTCTGGAGAACCAACCCCAGGCGATCCTTTAGTATTTTCCGAGTCAGGGCAGCGATTAACACATCATCAAAATATGGGATAACGCCTTTTATCCCTTGTAATAGTCTTTCCATCAAACTTTGAAAGATTCCCGGGGCTACACTTACTCCGAACTGGAGTCGGTTACATTTAAACGCACCTCGGTGCGTAACGATCATTTGGGCCTCTGCTGTTTTTTTGTCTACAGGCAGTTGTTGGTATGCCTGAGCTAAGTCTAGTTTAGCAAAGACTTTTCCGTCCCCTAGGGTAAGCGTTTTGTTGAAGGGTACCGGGTAAGCGCTTTGTTGAAGGGCGTGGTTCAGGGTGGCTCGTAGTCCCCACAAATTCTAATCGATCCATCCGGCTTGATGGGTGTCATGATTGGGGTTTCCCAGGGAGAGTGATCGGTTGGTTCTAACACACCCTGGGCTATTAATTTATTAAGCTGCTCGTCAATCTTTGGTTTAAGGGCAAATGGAACTCGACGAGGCTTAAGGAAGATGGAAGCTATTTCGGGATCGAGGTTAAATGATATCGGGGTCCCCTTGTACTCGCCTAGTTTTTCTGCAAAGACATCCTGGAATTCTTGGATGAGGTCCTCTTCCCAGTTGCTGCTGCAGGTTCAGTGAATGCCGGCTACATCAATTCCGAGTGGAGCGAACCATTGGAGGCCTAACAAACTAGGCCAATCCCTGTCGATTACAGTCAGGGGTAGGAATGCTGTACGGTTCTTAAACGATACCCAGACTCGGCTGGATCCAATGACCAGAATTCGATTTCCTTGATAGTCTTTGAGTATGAATCTTTGGAATCTGAGGTCTTGCCACTGGATAGTAGGGATGAGCTGCTTGAGGGTCTTCCAGGAAACCATCGAGAGGGACGATCCTGAATCGACTTCCATCAGGCAGGGTTGGTTTTCGATGGCCACTTTCACTCGGATCTTCTTGGCATCAAGAGATGAGGCGTGACTGATCGTGATAGTTTGGTGAGCCTCTTCTCACTTTGTTGAGTGGTTTAGGGTTTTGTTTCTGTAGGAGTGGTTGTTCCATTGGTGGTTCATGGGTTCTCGCTTTACAAGACGGCTTCCTGTCGGTTGGCGAAAGTTAGCCCCCCTCGAGGGCTGGCTGGGTCCTAGCTTGCTTCTATAGACCCATCCAATATGGCCTCTTTTCCCGCACACATGGCAGAGCGTGTCAAGGAATTTGCATTCTGACCAGGGGTGGCTTGCTCCACAACCAGCGCATTGGTACTGCGATCTCTGGTGTTGGTCTCATTCGGACTGAAGTCGGTGGACCTCTTCTTCATCACTTTCTGATGACGATTCGAGGTCCTCGTGGTGGGCTGTCGTAGGCTGTCCTTCTGACTGGGGTGAAATTTCGCAGGCGAGTTGGCGAAGTGGGGCGTGGCTGCAGCGCATTCGGGCAGCTGACTTCCTGGTTGCTTCTGCTGCAGTAGCTTCAGCGATGGCATCTTTAAGGCTAATGTCGCCTTTCGCCATCAGCTTACTCTGTGTGCCTAGAGCATCTAATCCCAGAATTATTCTGTCTCTCAGGGCTTCTTCTAGGTCGGCAAACTCGCATAGACCTCCCAGATTCCGGAGATCAGCAACACTTTCGCCCTTCCGCTGACTTCTCTGGTAAAATTCATGCCGTCTAACAAGCATTGGCACAGTTAGTGCATAGTGGGCCCTCAGCAGGGGTTCGAGGACATCCCAGTCCATAGACTTTACTTCTGCCGGTTTTGCTAGTTCCTTGGCCATTTGGAATACGGTCGGGCCGCAATGAGTTAGGAATGCCACCCATTTCTTTCCGGTAGTGGCATCTCCAATTGTTGGTCTCCAGAAACATCTGGAAATGATCCATATATGAGTCCCAGTCTTCTTGCACCGGGTCGAATGGAGCGGGTGGTATGACACCGCCGGACATGGTTCCGCCGTTGGTGCATTTCAGCCACGTGCTCTGTTATCGTTCTTCGTCATTCAGTCAGCTCTGACGTCTCCACATCCCACCTTCATCGCCAGTGTTATGTTCTGTGCATGGGTGCTAAGGAGGAGACGAGCCGGTGAACAGTGAACTTCCAACTCTTTATTTACATGTGTAACAGCTCTGCTCTATGGCTGCAACGGCCCCATTATATAGGCAAGCTCTTGAGTATTTAACCAATGAAAACACAGGGAGCGCTAGCTCCATTAACCAATGGGAGAGGCTCGTTAATAGCCAATCAGATTCTCCTGAACGGACCAATCCGATGTCGCTATTATCAGCCAATCAGAAGTGCAGGGCCAGAACCCTGCACTTTACTTCAAGCTCTTAATAATCTTTATTCAAGTGCTTTTATTAATTCACAACAGAAACAATCTAGGAATGAATTTTTGTATTACACTTAACATCATAACTCTTATTGTTTCTAATTTTTGTTCGCCAGATGATTTCAGGATCCACCCGAAGCTCCCTGTCATTTTAATTTAGAATTTAGTTTTCATGTTTGTTTCATTTTAGTATATGAACATGAAGTATTCAGATATCAATTGCTAACTTATTGTAATAAGATAAATAATAGAAACAAACCCTGGATGCAATACTTTGCAGATTTGGTTTTCATAATCTGAACTATCACTTTTACTGCTTAAGAATTCAAAGATAAATCACCCTTAAGTATATTTCAAAATGATGCATAGGATGTTGATGATTTTTTAAAAACTAGAGCATTTTTGATGGGAGTATTTAAAAAAAATTAATGTGGCATATGTGTTGCTCCAGGAATAACTCTACAACTCTGAGATTCACAGTCACATATTTTCAAACTTGTTCTCTTTTATCTGTGAAACTGATTTTTTTAGATACTACAAATCTATGGGTGGGCATTTGCTATAGGTCCTCTTGCTGAATGATACATCCTGGCTCCTTGGGTCAAAGCCACACTAGTTGATATCTGAAGAGGAAAAAAAGTTGGCTTTTTATTTCTTTTTTAAAAAAAACAAATTTTATTCAGTTTTTCACATTAAAAACAAAAATCTCTTTTTGTTGGACAACATATTTCCGGGTCATCACCTTTACATACAAATATGACAGCAATTATACATTCATATATGCATACTTAATTCTATTGTTACCTTTTCCATTCCAAATTTTCAGTAAGGAGAGAAACAAACACATTAATTCTGGCCTCTTTCATTAATCTCAGTCAAAGCATCTTTTTGTTTCATTTCAATTATTTCAAATATAATCCTTTAATATTTATTTTAAAAATAAAGATAAACAATATGTGTTTGCCTAATAATAATAATAATAGTAATAAAGGTTACCAATGTCTCTCCTTGCTTTTAATAGTCTATATTAACTTATTAATTTAGTCGGTTCTTTAGTCTGTCATATTTCCTTTCCATTATACATTCTTTTTATAAATTCTAGATTAATACAAATTTTAACACTAAAGAAAAAAAAAAAACAAGTAGAGGTTTTACTGCTTTGAGTGTGACACCTCAATGATTAAAATATACCTTTATTCCCTCATCTTGATTCCCAATAAAAATTATTTTTAAGAAGTTACAATAATAATCATTACATCTTTTCATTTGGATTCTGCAGCATATTTTCCCCCTTTAATTTTTAATAAGATTTATCAGTATCTATATTACCCTATTTTCTAAATATTTTTAATTGCAGAAATATTCTTATTACCCCTTGTCACCCTGCAGAATCCCCTTTTTAATTCATCAACCATTATTTCTGAAAAACCAATTTCTTTTCAACATTTTACTATTTCCATATTTTTTCATTTCATGCACCTGTTTCTTACTGCTTCTCCTCCCCCTCTTTTCCCCATCTCTTTTCTCATTCCAATTTATATTCCTCTCTTTCTTAATATATTCCTCTCTTTCTGCCTTTCCCTTTTGATTGCCTTCTTAAATTTCAACTTTTTAGCCTTCCTTCTTTCCCCATTTCTTTGTAGTGTTCTTTGTGTTAATTGTCTATTTAAAATGTCTTCTCCTTGAGTCGACTCCTCCTCCTCTGAAGCTCTTTCTTCTTGTTCTTCAATCACCATTTCCATTTTTTCTAACACAGAGCAAAGTGATTCGCCTCTTTCCAGTAGTAATTCTCTCATAGTTTTAAGTTCCATTTTTAATTCCTGAAGAGATATCATCATTACACACTCTTATATTTTATGATCATTAAAGTCCACACACACAAAAAAAACCACTTTTACTTTCCTTCTTTCTTCTTTCAATTTTCTAAAGTTCTCAATTATTCCAGCCAAAGGTCTATACCAAAAACATCAATCAATCCCACAGTCAGTCTTTCCTTGCTTTTTTCTTTATTCTGGTTCTGCTTTCACTTTCTAAGATTCTTACTTTGTTTCAATATTTCTTTGATGTTATAGCCACACAAGTTCATTCAGAAACAGGATGTTTTCCCTTTTGTTTGAGCTTAAGTTTTTGTCAAAAGGTGGCACTCGCCATTATACAAAGTCTTCACCTTTTTCCCCTATTTTTTTATTTAGGGATTTTTGAACCTCAATATTCCAGCATACTCCAGTCTCCAATTCGTAAACTTTATTATTATTATTTTTTGACAATCTTAAGTCCAGCTTTATTTTATGCCTGTTTATTGCCAAAATATTTTAATCCAATTTAATTAAATCTTTAGTTCTGGATTCTTCCTTTCCTGGTTCGAAGCCCCACTTAGCTGTCAAAAATATTTTCTTTTTTTTTTTCCCTGTCCCTTTGTAATTCCGCTGCTCACTTTTCTTTTCTTAAAAATTCCATGTTACCAGTTCCGGTTCCACGTGGCTTGGGTGGCAGCAGGAATTCGCGAGTGTTCGTGATTCCTACTGTGCTTGCCGCTGAGGTGCCCCCGATCCAAATGGGTCAGGGGGATATGGCTGCCCTGTAGAGGCAGCCGAATAGAGAGGGAGCCGGACAGGGGGTTGGGGGTGTCGCAGACCCCCTCCTCATCTGGGAAAACCCCTTTTTCCCGAGGTGGTGGAGCGGCGGTCAGTAATGGCCGCCACGAAGAAGCCTGCAACCGGGTAAGATTGTGCTGGAGGAAGCAAGAAAAGTGAAAGTGCTGGCTGAGCTGGGTCAATCAACATCTCTTAAACTCTCTGAACTGTCTGAATTGCTGGAGGATACATTGTATCCCTAAGAAGATTGGAAAGCGGCGGAGAAAGCTGTTAAACGGAAACTTTTTTTTTCTTTACTCTCCCACCCCATAGAAACAGCAGATGAAGATTTGAAATTTATTTGGGCACTGAAGGTGAATTATTTTGAAAGTTGAAGCCAAGGGACAAAAGACTCTTTGGACATTGGACTTAATAATCTAAGAAATCGGAAAACCCTTATTGGAGGTATGGATTTCTGATCATTTAAAAAAAAAATGTTGTTGTAAGTGGGAAGGGAGAGGGAAAAAAAATTGGAGCAGAAGCTGAAAAAGGAGGAGATTGCCTAGAATCCCAAAGAAAGATATATGGTAATTGGACCTCTTTGATTAAACAGTAACCCCAGAAAGAGAAGTAGAAGAAGGAAAAAAAGTATTCATTTTTGGAACTTTTTTTGAATTATTTTTGATTAAAAATACTTGGGTGGTTATTTTGGGGAAAGTTTCTCTTTTCAGGATGGCATCGCTTGTGGATGAACTAAAGACTGAATATCAAAAATATAAAAAGGAAGAACAAGATGGAAAAGATACTTTGGGCACTCTATTTCAATTTTTAGAAATGGCGTTATGTACTTATGAAAAGTTGACTACGCAGCAGAATGACTGGGACAAAGAAAAAGAGGAAGAAGAAGCCATCTTTGATGAACAATGGGTTTTTTCCGGGGAGGAGGAGAAAGAGGATAAGAAAAAGGGGATTTGAAGGTTTGAAAAAATAACCAAAAAAAGAGAAAAATGAGAGGAAAGGTGGATGTAAGGTTAGAAAGCAACGGAAAGGGAGTAAGAAAAGGGAGGAGGAGAGACAAAGGGGTAAAAAGGGCAAGGAGAAGAATAAGCAAGAGAGAAAGGGGGGGAGGAGAAGCCTCAATGGTGGGAAGCAAGACTTAAAGAAAAAAAGCTTATTTAGAGACAATGGGTGAATCTAATTGGGAAAAAAAGGCGGGGGGATTCTGGAAGGTACATAAGATTGTGTTTTTATATGTGTATCTAGAGTAGAATGTTTAAGATATAAATGAGTATTAATATATATGATTAGTTTTTTTTCTTTTTAAATGATATGGATAGTGGTTGTATAGGTTTTTTCTTTAGTTATTGACCTTTCTTATAAAATTTATTGTGTAATTTTAGAATGTACTAAACAGAATCTCAAGATAAATTAAGTGTTATATGAAGTACTTTTAAGTTAGGGCAATGAGTTAAAGGCGTCACTCCAATTAGTGTATAGGAGAAGTATAGTAAAAGAAAAAAGATGAATGGATAACTGGAAATAGAACAAAGAATGATATTGAAAATGGTAATAAGATATGGAAGGATATATAAAGTGAATATGATGTTTGAATTTTGTCTGTGTGAAGAGTTTTAACTCGAGATCAAGCAGCCTTCAGAAAAGATGTTTTAGGTTTTGTTTTGTTTTCTATGTTCTGTGTTTTGTGTGTTGATAAAAGGCAATAAAATTTTAATTAGCAAGAAATAACTTGGATAATTAGAATGAAAAGGAGAAGTTGGGATAAGATATGAAGTTAAATAGATAACGTAAATATTGATATAATTTGGAATCATTTTGTATGCTCCATTGGTTTTCTTCTTTAATTATTATTTTTTCTTTAGAAAAGAATTTGTACGTTGTTATGCCTTAATTGTTTGTGCACTGTTTTTGTAAAATTAATAAAATTTGTTTAAAAAAAAAATTCCATGTTACCTTAAGCCCGGGGTACTTTTTTTTCCCCAAAAATTTTATTAATTTTTAAAAGACAAACATATACAAACAAAACACAAAACATGAAAATATAAAACATCTTTTTGGAAAGCAGCTTGATCCCGGGTTACATCTTTTTGCACAGACATAAATTCAAGTTCATGCTCACTTTTATATACCATTCCATATCTCATTTACCATTCTACATTTTCTATATAGCTTCTCCCTCTTTTCACTCTCTTAATTCTGTTTTATTTATTTCATCTCAATTTAAATCCTTATATTTATATCCTTTGTCTGTCCTGTTTCAGCTGTCATCTTTTCTCATTTACACAAAATTTCTCCTGTAATCACTGATTGGAGTATGACGCCTTTATATCTTTCCCCTAAGTCTAACACTTAAAATAATACATAATTTTCATTTGGATTCTGCTTAGTACATTCTAAAGCTATGCACTATATTTTAAAATAAGAAAAAATTATAAATATGTAATATAATTAAAACAACAATCCATACCAATTAAACTCTGTTATTAAAATTAATATTCATTTAAGTCTTGAGCATTTTACACATTCCTTTTCAAATAGGTATCATGTTTCTATGGGAACACTTATAATTTTTACGTAGTTACTTCCACCCCATTTCACTTATATTTTAAAACTTTGTAACTGAATCGTAACCCCAGGAAGAGAAAGTAAAAAAAGAAAAAAGTATTAAATGAAACAGCCTGTGTGTATTTGGACTGCTTGATGTCTTTGGGACTTTTGGAAATTATTATTTGAATGATTAAAAACATTTGGGTTGTTTAAAAAATTTTCTACAATGACATTACTTGTGGATGAACTGAAAATGGAATTCAAAAAATATAAAGAAGAGGAACAAGAAAGGAAGGGCTCTTTTGGCTCCATTTTTTATTTTTTAGAAATGGCGATTTCTACTTATGAGAAACTACAAGAACAAGAAGATTGGGATGAAGAAGAAGCCATCTTTAATGAACAAGTAACTTTATCTGGGGAAGAAAGGTGAAAGGGGGGAAAGAGAATGGATAATTTAAGACTTAAAAAAACAACCAAAAAAGGGAAAAATAAGGTGAAATGTGGACACAATGTCAGAAAGCAACAGAAAAGAGGAATACAGAAGAGGGTGGAGATCAAGAGACAAGGGGGTAAAAAGGGTAGAGTGGAAAAGCAAGGGAGGAAGGAAGAGAAGAGAAGCTACAAAGGTTTGAAACAAGATGTAAAGAAACAGGATTTATTTAAAGATAATGGGTAAAAATATAATTGAAAAAGAGATTCTGCAAAGGTACATAAGACTGTATTGTTGCATTTGTATTAGAAATAATGTTAGAAAATTGGAACAACATATGATTATAAAATGGGATAAAATATTCAATATAATTAAGCCCAGGGTACTTTTGTTTAGTTGTATTGTCCAGTTGTCCTGGTTCAGGTGTTAGCCACCTCTTTCTTCCCTCCTGCACAAATCTTAATCCAGCTGAATCCTCCTCTTTGGGGTGGCCATTTTAAACCAACACTGCAAAACCAACCATTTTAAACCAACCAAGACCAGGGGGGAAAGATGCGGCTCCCCTTAACCTGGCTTGCGGCTTCCTCTTACTCCGCCACCCCTCCAAGGCAGTTTCAGCCCCTAATCGTAATGATCAGGGCTCTCCAACGAAAGAACATGGACCACAGCCACAGAGAGTCGCGATCTACGGTCCGTCAGTGAGGAGGCTCCGCCTTCTCTTGGCTTTTTATTTCTTCTTGTCATTGCAATTGTTAGAATGTGTACATATATTCTATGTCTGTCTGTCTGTGTGTAACACACAAAGAGAGATATACATATTTATACATTTACTTACACATCAAACTTATTTACACAACAAGCAGGATGTACCAAAAGTCCGATTCCATTAACAATTTATTATATAAATTATATTAGTTAAAATATAATGTAAAAATGTTTGCATTCAAATTAGTTCCATTTTCTTCTAAACACATCCTTACTCATTTAACATATGAATTTTGAGATTCTTAAGTATAGTAACAGTTCTAGAAAAAAATTACGGTAAGTAATAAAACATATTGCCATTGGCATTGACCTAGGAGCACTGACTCTGTACATGATTATTTTTGCATATACCCAGACAAATAAGTATAATTTGAAGTAAAGATGCAAAACAATCACTTACTTCCTTTTATTATGGAGAGAATAAAAGGTGATTGTGATCCTGCAGAGTGAAAGCAGATGTCCAAGATCCCTTCATTGCTTGCAATCGATGAGCTTCACTGCTGTGTTAAAAGACTAGAAGCAGTCCTCCCTCCGGTCCACCGCCAATGCGGGAGCGCCGATCGCTCCCATTGGTTGATGCCGTTTGACAGCCGGCTATAAAAGGGAGCTGTCAAATGGCATCAGCTGTCACTGCCAGCTGGCTGTCAGATAGCCTCGGCAGCCGCGGCAACCCTTTATTCACAAGAATAAAGTTGTTAGCCTTTAGCCTGGCTCCGTCTCTCTTTGTAACCGCCGCTCTACAACACTGGCGACGAGGGTGGGATACAGCTAAGACGACCAGGCAGGAAATCGAGCCGAAGTCACAACAAGAAAGAGCCGAAGCCGCTACGAGCTGATCGAGTCACCGCCACTGACGCTCTCCAAAGAGCGCGAAATTTAAAAGCTCTCTCAGCTGAGGAGCCGAACGCCGCTGACAGGCGCAGCCAGAAATGCTTTTCTAAAAGCGAAAACTCTATTTTTCCTCAGCTGAGGAAACCAACGCTGCCACTCTAATGGCCTCTAATCCGACATTCCTGCACTTCCAACTGGGGGCAGAAACATGGGAATCATATATGAATAGGTTTGAATGCTTTTTAAATGCCATTGATCTAACTGAAGCCACGGATCTAAGGAAAAGCGCCTATTTTTTAAGTTTCTGTGGGGCCACAGTTTTTAACACAGCCTCTGCGCTAGTGTCCCCACGTTCTATAAAGGCTATTCCCTGGGATGAGTTGAGATAAATCTTGTCAAATCACTACTCCCCCAGTCCCTCTAAGATAACCAGGAGACTGGCTTTTAGAAGAAGAACTCAGGCTGAAGGGGAGACTGTGAGTCAGTACATGGCAGCATTGAGATCTGCTGCCATACACTGCAGTTTTAGGGACTACCTTGAGAACATGCTGCTCGATCAAATTGTGGGAGGAGTAAGGGACCTAAAGCTGCAAAGGCAGTTACTGGCTAAAAAAGACTTAACCCTAGCCTCAGCTATTGAGGAAGCTCAGGCTGCTGAATTGTCAGAATTATCAGCAGCTGAAATTCAGGGGAACACCCCTAAGCAAGGGCAGGCTACAGTCCACTATGATGAGGTCTCCCATGAAGTGGAAGAAGAACCTCCGGAGGTAAACCGCCTCACGCGTCCAAGACCCCCCCCCCCCAGGGCCACCTAGGAAATACAACAATCAGACAGCCAAACAGCAAACCCCTTGTATAAGCTGCGGGGGCAACCACCATAGATCAACCTGCAGGTTCAGAAACGTTATCTGTCTGAACTGCCAGAAGAGAGGACACATAGCCAGGGTTTGCCAAGCTGAGCAGGCCTCCATACAAAGACCTCAAGTTTCTGCCTCCTACCAAAGGCAAGTGGAACATTGTTACACTTGTTACCATGCGAACAACACCACCTCTAGGCCTAGCAAATTAACCATTTCTCTTTTTATAGAAGGTAAGCCCTGCCAAATGGAAGTAGACACCGGGTCAACCCTCTCCATCATTTCGTGGGCCTCCCTGAAGAAGTTGCTGCCTTCGCTCTCAAAAAAGAAGCTGACCAACTGCCACCTGACTCTTCGGGACTACCAGGGGAAGACCATTCCAGTCCTGGGTAAGGGAAAATTCCTCATTCAATTCCAAAACTTTAGGGGTCACTTGCCACTGGTGGTTGTAGATGGTGCCCTTCCTAGCTTGCTAGGATTAGATTGGTTTCCTGCCCTAGGCCTCAATATTACAGGAATTCACTCTGTGGAAAATTCTGATGTAGATGCCCTTTTTAAGGACTACTCTGATGTTTTCAGTCGTGTACTAGGCTGCTATTCAGGCACCCCCATATCTTTTGATGTGGTTCCACAAGCCACCCCAATTCATTTGAAACCTCAGAGGGTACCTTTTGCCATTAGGCCAAAGTTAGATGCTGAATTAGATAAACTTATCAAACAGGGGGTGCTAGAACAGGTAGACTTCGCCAAGTGGGAAACCCCCATAGTCACCCCTTTAAAAAAAGATGGCAGCGTGAGAATTTGCGCTGACTATAAGACGTCCCTCAACCGTTTCCTACAAATTAGCATATACCCAGTACCTGTAATCCAACACCTGCTCCACTCTTTTGAGCCAGGCATAATTTTTGCAAAGTTAGACATGTCCCAGGCATACCAGCAATTTCCCGTTGACCAACACACTGCTGACCTACAAACTATAGTTACTCACAGGGGCGCATTTAGATGTAAACGTTTGCAATTTGGAGTTAGCGTAGCCCCTGGCATTTTCCAATCACTCATGGAAAGAATCCTCCAGGGCCTACCTGGGGTGGTTCCATACTTCGATGACATTTTAGTTTCTGCCACCAACAAAACACAACTTTTACTCAGAGTGAGATCTGTCCTTGACAGGTTTAGGCAAAACGGACTTAAATTGAAAAAAGACAAATGCACCATTGCCACCAAACAGGTAGACTTCCTGGGTTATCGAATTGATGCATCTGGAATTCACCCCATAGAGAGTAAAGTTAGGGCTATTCACGAGGCACCCACTCCCTCTAACAAAACTGAATTGCAGGCCTTTTTGGGACTCCTTAATTTTTATGCTTCCTTTTTGCCTCACAAAACCTCTGTAACTGAACCCCTACATAGGCTCCTAGATAAGAAAGCCCCATGGCAATGGGGACAAAGGGAAGCCCACGCCTTCCAAGCAGTGAAGTCTCTCTTAACTTCAAACTCTGTGTTAGTTCAGTTTAACCCAAACCTGCCCCTAGTATTAGCCTCTGATGCCTCACCCTTTGGTATAGGAGCAGTATTGAGCCATAGGCTCTCAAATGGTTCAGAGGCACCCATTGCCTATTTTTCAAGAACTTTCTCCGCTGCAGAGAGAAACTATAGTCAGATCGATAAGGAGGCCTTGGCAGCTGTAGCCACTGTAAAAAAATTCCATGAGTTCCTTTATGGCCATAGTTTTGAACTTGTAACAGATCACAAACCTCTATTAGGACTGCTAGCTGGGGATAAGCAAACCCCACAGGTGTTATCCCCGAGAATGACCAGATGGACTCTATTTCTGGCCGCCTACTCTTACACACTGGTACATCCCCCGGGGAAGACCCTGTGCCATGCTGATGCCCTCAGCAGATGCCCCCTGCCATCACCAGTCGAGGACCCAGCTCCCATCCACACAATCTTCGACTGCAATGAACTTAACCTACCAGTCTCAGCTGGGGATATTGCTGCACACTCCAAGAGGGACCGTGTTATTTCCCAAGTCCTGGACTGGTTAGGGAGGGGGTGGCCTGACATTCACTTCGCCCCTGAATTCATGCCATTTAAGACCCGCAGGCAGGAGCTTTCTTCACTACAGGGCTGTCTGTTATGGGGGACAAGGGTGGTCATACCACCCACCTTGCAAGAACCAGTTTTAAGGGCACTGCACGAGGGTCACCCTGGCGTTGTAAGGATGAAGGCCTTGGCCCGCAGCTACGTCTGCCCGGATGCCCGGATTACCAACTGGGTTAACACATGCCAGCCCTGCCAGGCAACAAGAGCAGCCCCACCAGCAGCTGCCCCAACCAAGTGGGAAGATTCGGGGGGCCCTTGGGCCAGGCTGCATGTAGACCTGGCTGGTCCCATACAAGGGAGGACATTCCTGGTGGTTGTAGATTCATTCTCCAAATGGACTGAAGTAGCCTTGTTACCCTCCACCACAACGCTGGCTGTCACAAGGGCCTTGACCAGACTGTTTGCTACTCATGGACTTCCTGACACATTAGTTTCAGATAATGGCCCCCAATTCAGTTCTAACGAGTTTGCCATCTTCACAGCTAATCTGGGCATCAGACACGCTCTCACAGCCCCCTTTCACCCAGCAGGTCTGCCAAGGAAGTTCTGGCCAAGCTGGGCCAGGCAGACTGGCACGCCAAACTGTCAACTTACCTATTCACACAACATGCCACCCCGTGCCCTTCCACCAACAAGTCCCCTGCTGAACTGTTAATGGGCAGGCGCCTCAGGACCACCCTGGACAGGTTGCACCCCGACTACGCTCCCAGCACGCCACTAGCCTCTGACAGCCATGCCAGGTAATTCGCCCTGCAAGACCAGGTGTACGCCAGGAACTATGCGGGGCACCCCTTATGGCTGCCAGGGCAGATAGTCTTTGTTGCAGGACCGAGATCATATAGAGTCCTTCTGGAAGATGGCCAGATTTGGAGAAGGCACGTAGACCAGCTGAGGAGGCGTTGGAACAAGACTGCCACCGAAATCCCGGTCTACCCGCCGCTGGACGACCCGGTCTACTCACCGCCAGCCAACCCGCCGAAGGACCTGGTCTTCCTGCCGCCCGACAACGCAACCAGCCGACCGCCACGGGAAGACTCACCCGAGCAGTCGCCAGAAAGCAGTCCAGGGATGGCCAGCGACCCTCTGCAGGTTCCAGTCACCGCCCGGGAGGAACAAGACGCACCAGCCACCGACAAGCCTCAGGAACTTCGAAGATCGGGCCGCGAGCGAAAGCGGCCATCATGGCTACAGGACTACGCATGCTCGTGGCCAGGGGGAAGGAGTGCTGTGTTCAAAGACTAGCAGCAGTCCTTCCTCCGGTCCGCCACCAACGCGGGAGCGCCGATCGCTCCCATTGGTTGATGCTGTTTGACAGCCGGCTATAAAAGGGAGCTGTCAAACGGCATCAGCTGTCATCGCCAGCTGGCTGTCAGATAGCCGCGGCAGCCGCGGCGACCCTTTATTCGCAAGAATAAAGTTGTTAGCCTTTAGCCTGGCTCCGTCTCTCTTTGTAACCGCCGCTCTACAACATCTACAACTAGGATAATGAAATCTCCCTCCCTCTCTCTCTCCCTCTCTCTCTCCCTCTCCATCTATCTATCTTTCTATCTATCTATCATTCCCCCACTCTCTCCTGCAGTCTTTGCCCAGGATTTCTTGCTGTTCATTTTTTGACCTTGAAATATGGAAGATGCCTGCACTGTATTGTAATAATTATCCTGCTGCTCTTAGTCTCCTTGTGACCTTCACCAATATATTTGTGACCATTTAACATTTAATTTTTGCTTCTTGTGCTTAGCATTTCTGAGCTGGCAGGAGTGAAAACCACAGATTGTCTTGTTTTGAAGACTGGGGATTGATAAGTGAATGAAAACAGTTGTGGAGTGGAGAGGGATGAACAGGAAGGAAGGAATAAGTTGATTCTTTTGAAGCAAATTCTATAAAAAGACAGCAATGAATATTCAATACTTCCTGAACATCATGTGAATGATTTCATGAAGCAGATATCCTGCTGATATTTGACTTACTTGGAGTAGAACTCTGCCTCAGATGAAATTGAAGAATGAGATGTCTCTTGGAATAAGTACTGTCATTAGACAGAGCTTCATCTCCTGAAACATTGTTTCATGAGCAATGAAACAATGCAAATCATTGTTTATTTTGTTTATTATTGTCAACAAGCTGTTGGCCATTAAACAGTCAGCAAATTGTTGATTCTTTATTTTCATTATTATATTTTTACTTTCAGAAAAGAGAGGAAGTGTTCCTGGGATTTTATTTTATTTTTTTTGCATTGGGTTTCAAAATAACTTTCTTGGGCTGGATACTATTTACCTTGACTATGAATAATGATGAAGGGAAATTTTGTTTGGTTTGCTTCTTTAGAGAGCAACAATTTGAGGTTAGCCCAAAAAAACCTGAGTGATATCTACATCCAGCTTTGCTCTTCAAAATCTGGGTATGAGGTTCTTGTATTTAACCATATTTGGGTTGCTGAATTGGTTTTTCCCATCCTTTTTCCTGATAGCATAAGCATCTGTTCCTAAACCACAATGAAATCAAATTAACAGAATGTGCATTGTGATGTCACAACACAGACGCCACTCTTTATTCTTGCATTACAGTGACAAATGCCAGTACATATGGATTGCAGTTTGTGTCATTTTATTGTGATACATGTTTAATCACATTCTCTTCTGCCCACCCAGCCACCCTCACCCAATCTTGTGAATGTGCTGACTGATAGACTCCTATTTTTTAACAGCTACATAATAACAAGGTCATTTCCATGCTGGAAGTAGAGCTTTTTGAAATCAAGCAGCCTCACACAATAAGTATTTCATTTAATTTCCTTTCAAAGAAAGTTATTCAAGATCTGCATGTTATCCATTAGCCTGAGATCAAGCCAAATGAGACCAGAGAACAAAACAAAAGGGTTATGAGTCATATCATCACAATCTGCCTTCATTACTTTTTGCTAGTTTACCCCTAGTCCTGAAGATCTTATTCAGTTAAGTGACAGAATAGAAATGGAGCTTATACGTGTCACAAAGCAATAACAATCATCGAAACTAAACATGTACTGAGGAAAGTTCCTCAGAACTAAAATTTAAAAGGTCTTCCCCTGTTCATTAGATATTATCTAGGAGCTTTAATAAATACATGAATACATGAAAATAAGTCTGGATATACAATTAGATCATTATACTATTTCTTATTGAAACTTTGTGACATTAATTGTGAAAAATAAGTTACAACTGATATCAGCTTGAAACTGTGAGGGGAAGTTTATTCAATTAGGTCATGAGCTAAAATACTAAGATGATCAGCTTGCCCTGAAATAATCTTGTCCAAATGCTACTAGGCAATAAGCAAAGCTTTTAAGTTTGGAACAACGAAGTTTGTAGTAAGGCCCAGAGTTTCAGAGAGCCATATTTCCATTATTATTTCAATTGCAACAATAATAGGAAGAATAACATAGATGCTGCTTTTAGATTAAACACTTCATTCTCATTTATAGGACAGAGGATTCTATTGAAAAATGAACCCTTTTTCCCCTTAGGCCCATAAATAAGTTCATTATAGATGGAAACTTGAACAGGCAATAGTTAAAGATGATGAGACTTATAATTCAGACTATCTGGAGTGTCCATGATTAGTGAAAAGATCTAGCTTGTTTATCACTGGCCTCCCCAGCTTTCAAAGTACATCTCTTTCCTTATTATAAGTGCTCAATACTATCGAATATTGGGAAGAAGAACAATAATCTTGGCATTAACAAACAGCTTTTTAGTCCAGCATTAAGTAATATTGAGGAAGACACTTTTTTCTGACTCACTTTTCTTCCAGTAGCAGTGATATAAGAGCTATTTGCAACATGAAATAAATGCTTTCAGAAACAAAAGAGCCTGAAAGGCAATGAGGTAGTTCAAAGAATAGATGCAGCAAATAAACAGCAATGGATTACTCTTGAGCAAGGTCTCCAAACTCTTCAGCTAATCTACCACCTCACACAGTTTGGGATTATTCATTGACCCCAAACATTTATTATATGAAAATAATTTCATAAATATATTTTAACTAATAGCATTATGAAGAACCCTAACTGCTCTTTAGAAGGCCACATTCTGAAGATGAAACTCAAATATTTTGGCCACCTAATGAGAAGGATGGACTCACTGGAGAAGAGCCTAATGTTGGGAATGATTGAGGGCAAAAGAAAAAGGGGATGACAGAGAATGAGGTGGCTGGAGGGAGTCACTGAAGCAGTCAGCTTAAATGGACTCCAGGGGATGGTAGAGGACAGGAAGGCCTGGAGGAATGTCATTCATGAGGTCATGATGGGTCAGACATGACTTCACAACTAACAACAACATCATGATGAGGAGGAGGAGGATGAAAAGGAGGAGGAGGAGTAGGAGGAGGAAAAAGAAGAAGAAGAAGAAGAAGAAGAAGAAGAAGAAGAAGAAGAAGAAGAAGAAGAAGAAGAAGAAGAAGAAGAAGGAGGAGGAGGAGGAGGAGGAGGAGGAGGAGGAGGAGGAGGAGGAGAAGAAGAAGAAGAAGAAGAAGAAGAAGAAGAAGAAGAAGAAGAAGAAGAAGAAGAAGAAGAAGAAGAAGAAGAAGAAGAAGAAGAAGAAGAAGAAGAAGAAGAAGAAGAAGAAGAAGAAGGGGAGGAGGAGGAGGAGGAGGAGGAGGAGGAGGAGGAGGAGAAGAAGAAGAAGAAGAAGAAGAAGAAGAAGAAGAAGAAGAAGAAGAAGAAGAAGAAGAAGAAGAAGAAGAAGAAGAAGAAGAAGAAGAAGAAGAAGAAGAAGAACAAGAACAAGAACAAGAAGAAGAAGCTCAATCCCTTGGATAATCTCATCAAATTGGGGGTTGATATTGACCACTTTAGAGTGTCCTGCTTTTGAAAGTGATTGATTGAGTGGTTGAATATGTGTCATCAAATTGATATCAACTCTTAATATCAATTCATAAGTAGATATTTTTCCAGGAAAAAACAACAACTCCAATCTGGTCCTTTATTAATGTTACAACCTAATGTAATGGGATGGGACTATTGGGTGTTGGTTTCCCACAAATCTGTAGCTTCATGGCTATCCCTTTCAGATATATGAGATATTGCACCAATTTATTTTAATGTTTCATTTTATTTTTATCTATCACCTATTTTTACAATATGTTGCCACATCACAATTTTTGAATTGTGTTGAATATACAGATCAATACTGACGTTAAAATAATTAAAAATGCACTGATTTGGCACAAGTGTATATAGCGAACAGTATACTGGAAAATATAGTCTATAGAAATCTCCAATGATTGAACAGCAGTTATTTCAAATTGGCAAAAAATATTCTTCTGGTATAATTATAGCCCACATACAAACTAGCAATATGGAAACTTGGCCCTCTAGTTTGTATGTTACAATATTGGCATTACAATAAAAATACAATTATTTTTCCAACTGTGTAACAAGAAAGCAGCTGCTTTTCTATTAAAGAATTGTTTTAAAACTGTGTATAGGAACTATTTTCTTTTGTGCAAAAAAATATTATGTCCTTAGAAGATTTTCATTGCTATTCTTTCTAAGAAAGTCTCTAAATCTGCTAAAGGAAAAGTAAGCTCTCTTATATGGGCTGGGTGTTAAAACAAGTATAGAAAATCAGATCATCTTCTTCCATCCTCAGATGCTTCCCATAGGATTTAAGAGGTCCTTGTAGATTATTTGAATATCTTCCTGCCTCTCTCAAACAAGGCATTCCATGTTAATCAAACACAATTATGGTTGTTCTTGCATGACTTATTTTCCCAAGGTAAGGGAAACAGGTGATTTTTCCAACAAAAATGGTGCTGGAAGGAAAAATTAAAATCTCTTTCCTTTACAGTCTGAATGTTGTATAGATTATATATGTGCACAGGTATGTATGAGACAGCAAGTCAGAAAGAATGTACTCACGTCTATAAATTGTGCATCTTACATTCATTGAGCAGTCATGCAACTAATGTAATCTTCTAGTTTGGAAATTTTGATCTTCTAAAATTTTAGAAACCTAAGAAACTTGGAGAAAAGCCTCTTGGTCAGCAAACACTACATTTTTACTCGTGCTACTTTTAAGACTGGTTCCATCTGCTGCAATGTTAATAGGTTTGTTTATTTCTGCAATAAATTTAAAAGATCAGTAAAGGTTATGGATCTATGTAACCCAAACCCGACTTATGCTGTTTTCCAGGTGATCAACCAGTATTTTTAACACTGAATCTCACAATTTAACACACTGTGAACATATGCTTTCAGTAATGAAGTTATTTGGTACAGTAAAGTCAGTTTCATATTATAAAAATATCCACAGTTGACAAGCAGCAGGAAATCCAATTATGTGAGCATAGAATAGAAAATATCTCCAGATATTTTGTCAATGCTTTATTAAACAAATAATAGAACAGTGAAATCATCCTAAGTGGTACATCCTGTGGAGTTCAATAGGGCCTACTCCCAAATATGTGATTGAAGAATTGCAGCCAAAATGTCCCAGAGGGATAATATTTGCTCAGCTCATATAACCCATCAAGAATTATGGTCAATGAGTCCATCTTTTATTTTTAAGACTGAAATGTCCTGCTTTTGAAAAGTACTTTTTTTTTGTTTCCAGGATTTTATTTCTTCCTTGTGTTGTGATGGATGAACATTTAGCTCAACACAGAGAGCTAGCTTTATTGAGGTTCAAATCCTCTTAAAGTAGAGTGCCCATGGATCACTCATAGGGTGTTGCTCAGCTCATGTTCAGGTTTTTTTTTTTTTTTTGCAGTTTACAAAGCATTTAGAAATTTGAGTATTCTGTTCTCCATGGTTACAGTCAAAGATTACACAAGTGTTACAGCTCTGGTAGAGCTCCATCACAATGGTTCTCATCCTGTAGTCTGTGGACCCATGGATGGGCATGATGTCATCACAGGGGATCCATGAAGAAATGTTATGATTTAAATCTTGAGTTAAGTGTTGGTGGTCTGTAGCCATGGTCCATGGCAACAAATGTTATTTAGATGGCATCCATGGTGAAGAAAAAAATCGAGTAGCACTGCCCTACCCCATAAAGTATGATAGCTTTGAACCTGACAAGTGTCTGGCTCCTCTTGGCTTGCCTCTTCACTAAGTGACTTGTGTCAGATTCATAGGATAACACATCACTGTGGTCAATATTCTTGCTGGAGCTGAAGATGGGGAGAATTCTGTATTGCCAATAGCTGCTTATGAATCTACATTGAACAGGGAAAGCAGGAGTTTATGTAATTGGAAGGTCCACTGGTTTAAAGAGGGAAAGAACAGCTAACTGATGAGTCTCACTGGCAGTTTGAGTAGTCTCATTAATATGAATGGGGTGGTGGTGGTGGAAATCAGTGAGTCCATTTGTATTTGGAGGTGTGGGGAAAAAATCCTTGCATGGATGACAGGAAAAGCACACATGTGTATTCATGTCCTCAGTATGGGAGCACAACACATGAGGAACACACCATGGACCTGTAATTCATATTAGTTTGTATAACATCCAAGATAGCATTAAAGGATGAGGAAGGATATGACTACCCAACCGAGATTGAGAAGGGGTAAAGTATAGGTTCCATCAGGTAAAGAATAACCATGTTATAAAGTTCAGCAAATCATGAGCAACCAAAATCAAGCAAGGAAAACACCACGAGATCATTAAACTGTGTCATATGTACCCAAAGTAGATTAAAATACCAGATTTTATGTCATATTCTGAAAATTGCATTCTCTGATGTAGCATATGGAATGCACAGATGTTGCTGGATAAGTACTGAAAGCTAAATGGCCTCATAGATATTATTGCCAGTGGCGGGGAGGGTGATGTGGTGTGGAAGATAGTTATGGCCAACCTGCTGAGTAACTATGAGTAAACAGTGAGAACGCAATTCAACCTAATGATCTGTGTTATTTATTCCATTTTAAAATAATGAGATTCTGCATTGTAAATGGTCTTTTTTTAAACTGGCATTGTGGCAAAGACTTCAGCTACATCAGTGCTGGGTTTGGTACAGTGGTACACTACTTCGGCTAAATAGTATGAACGAGCCATTTGCTGAGTTACTGTAGATGTGGTTTTACATACCATTCTGCATTAGACAACTTTAATGTGAGATCTGTAGGTATAGTGTATTTTCCAAATTAAATACATTTAAAAATAAATTTAAAAAGGGGACTGCAATCTTGAAAGATCACAAAATTTTAAGAAGAGGGTGGGCATTGTTGAAAAGATTTGGCCCTATTCAGTATGGTGGAATGGTTGGTGAAGTTAACAAATTTTGTCGAAATAGATAAATTGACTTTTTTTCATTAGAGAAAAGATGTTATCTACATTTATTGAGGACTGGAAGCTTCCAATGGACTTTTTGTGTAAAAATACAATTTTGCAGATTAGACAAAGATTATACAAAGAAGAGTAAGATAATGTACCTTTAGAGGAGGAATATAAAGTATATTAGTGCTTATAATTGCTGTGAAGAATATTGGAAGCCACTTCTTTCTATTTTTCTTCTATTTTTGTTTTCCTGTACTTCTCCTTTCCTGATTTTTGTTTTTGTTTTTTGTTTTTTCCTTTCCATGTTAGCTTTTATCTTCTTGTTTAAGTTTGAATTAAAAAAATCTTTAGAAAAGCGTGGAATCTAGATCAACATGGAAGACAATATTTCATGCCTGGAAAGGATCATGCTTTTGTCCTATGATTTCCTTAATAGCAACTTCTAGATACCTGAGCAAAAGCAAGGTTCCCAAAAAAATCTTCAACAGCATCTGCAAAATTTTGTTTCATACTACAGGTACGCCTCGATTTACAATAATCTGCTTAATGACTGTTCAAAAGTACAACGGCAGTGAAAAAAGTAATTTATGTTCATTTTTCACATGACCATTGCAACATCCTCGTGATCACATGATCAAAATTCAAATGCTTGGCAACTGATTATCTGTTAGAAACAAGGCCAGGAAATCAGAGGTATTTTCTGGCAACGTAGGACAGCTTCTATAATAGCCATTTTATGGCTTGCATTTTCCCTCTCTATTCATTTCTTGAGCTCCTTTCATATCTAGCAATTCCTTCTTCTATTTTTTTAATGTACCATCTTATCCTCATACTTCCAAGAAAGGAGGGTAGAGCTCAGTGCTCTTTTATTTGTAGAAAGAGAGGAAATTGGTTTACATTGTTAGTTTTAATAACATTCTGAGATTTTTATCCTTTCGTTAAGATGCAGCAGCTTCACTTACTTCATGGCCATGCTATCCAAAAGAATGTTAAATTTAATTTTTGAAGAATGTTAAATTTAATTGTTTTTCTTTGCCAGTTTCTCTGTATTTGTCCATTTCAATTGCTCCCCCATCCCTTGAAGTAAGAGAAGTGGCTGCCAAGCAGCTAAGCATTTTCCCTCATTTAGGATTTAGCCAATTACACAATCAGGTGATTTGCCTGGAAAGATTTCTGCTCTGGTATTTTCCCATAGGTTTTATTATTTCACATTAACTCAACTAGAGAGATGTACAAATGAAATTGATGGGCAGGTGGACAGACAAACACCCCACAGAAGACAGGTAGCTCTGACTGATGTTTTCTTCACAGGAAAGGAAAGTGCAATAAAGCCAGAACAGCTCCTATATATTCTATTGAGTCAAGCTCAAACTTGGTGACTCCATGAATATCAATGTAGTCTTTCTGACAATTGTACAGAAATGGATTGCCCTGGCTTTCACACAGGGTGGGGTTTCTTTCCCCAAAATCTCTAAGTTTAATGGGGGTTTTTCATCCAAGTACTAACCAAACTTTTTCAGTCATATGCTGAGAATCGTTTTAGCTCCTCATAAAGCCTGCTAATTAACCAAGCACATTCCTCTAGCTATTTGTTGTGGCTGATTGTCCACTTGGCTGACAAATAGGCTCAGAGAAGGAAGCTGGGTCTCCTGAGGAAGCAAAGGTAATCTCAGGACTGAAAAGCAACAGAGATCGCCAGTAGATTCCTGTCTCTGTGGAGTTTAAGATTAATCACCTGGTCTCTGATAATTGTCTCTGAGAAGCCATCCACCCTTTTCTCTTGCTTACAGTGCTTCTTACAGAAACGTTCCAACTAAGATATGCCAAGCAACCCTTTAATGTTTAATAGGGGGCATGCATAAGTGCACCAATGTGCCCACCGTCCCTGTCCGATTGTTTCTTTTTTTTTTTCTTATTCATATCCATTTCATGTATTCATAACCATGTATATACTTATATCTGTTATCTAATAATTGCTTGACAAAATAAGATAAATAAATAAAATAAAATTAATGATAAAAATTAGAAAGCAGCAATGAATTATTAATAACTTCTCTCTCTTGTCAGTGAGGTGAAAGAATGTTAGATCAGAGATGATCGCTAGAATATACAGAGGGTCGGCACGGCAGGGGCATAGTGGTTCCGCGCCCAGTCCATTTCCTTTACGTCTGCAGGCTTTACCAGGGCCTTGGCCATCTTGAACACTGCAGGCCCGCAGTGTGTCAGGAACACAGCCCATTTTCTCTGCCCGTTGGCATCCTTGAGGTTGCTGCATTCCAGGAACATCTGGAACCTGTCGGTGTAGGACTCCCAGTCCTCAGTGGCCGGGTTGAAGGGTGCGGGTGGCGAGGTGCTGCTGGCCATCTTGGTGGTCGTTTCGCACTGTTTGCCACGTGCTTGGTTGGTCTCTTTGTCTCACGATCCCATCTTCGTTGCCAGTGTTAGTTCAGGTAGATTGGTTCCATTGAGACGCGAGACCAAAGTGAACAGTCAGCTCTTTATTGAATATACAGTTCTGTATAAGACCTGCGTTCGCGGCGGCTCTGTATATAGTGCTAGCGCGCGGCCAATGACAGCGCTTTGAATCTCCTGCGATCGGTTCAGCCAATCACGGTAGATTCTTAGCGTGCCAATCGCGGCCACTTAGTCGGCCAATCAGGTTGCGGTCCACGTGGACCAATTGGAATTTAGGATTTGGAGAATGTTAATATAGAACAAAGAACATAGCCTTTTTTATCCTAAAAAAGCTCAGGACCAGACTGAGCTTGAATCACCAGCTTTAAGACAGTGAGAGATGGATAGCATACCAACATTCCATAGCAATCTTTCCAACTGGTTTAATTTTCTAGAAGATTGAAGAACAGCCAAGAGTATTGAATCTCTTAGATTTGATTGTAAATAACAGGAAAGAGCTGGTTGAAGAGGTAAACACTGTGGGAACTCTGGGAAGAGGAGACTAAGACATCTCAATGTTCAGGATACTGCAACAACAGAAATTAGAACTTTTCTTTCATTAAATGGACATTTAGCTGGTTGAACATTACATATTATGATGAACTTTAGTGGCTCTATATCAAGCTGGAGGCAAATTGAATGCAGTATTTCAGGGGCCTATTTTAGGCACTAAGTGTTCAAGTTGTTTGAAATAAATTAGAAAAAGACTTAGAAAATGTTTACCACATTTAGAGATGACACAAAGATGGTGTTGGTGGCATAACAAACACATTAAAGGATAGAAGTGATTTAGATAATCTTGACAATCTGGAACACTGGCCTCAAACAAGCAAGATAAAGGGAAAGATCAAACAAATGAATACAGGATTTAAAAAAGAACTGAAAGAAAGAAAAACCAAATGCAATTGTAAACTGCATCAAAGAAACAATGTCAGCATCAAGAAAAGTCATTGTTCATTCTGCATTGGTCAGACTGCATCTAGGATATTGTGTCTAGTCCTAGGTGTATAATTTTAGGAAGGACATGCATTTAAAAATAAAACAATGTTTTCTTAAAAAATATTATTTTAGGCTTATTGGATAACTTGAATAATGTTTTAATAATGTTGGACATTAGTTCAACCTTGTTTTATTTTCAAATCATTACATAGGTAAATGCAGCTATGGAAAAAAACTGTTATATTTAAAAATCTTAATGTGATGTTGAACTATATTCCAAAACATGGAATTCATTATCTCATGAATAGCCTTGGCTCTGTAGAGCACAAGGCATGGCAAAGAAGATTAATTTTATCTAAATAGAAAGAAAAAATGGTTCAGAATATGTTAATTATTTTTGAAAAGTCTAATGAAAAGATCATTTCATTATTAGAACACAACATGCAGTATCTTTCCATATGGTCTACATCAGTGGTGGGATTCAAAATTTTTTACTACCGGTTCTGTGGATGCTACTGATTCTCCAGAACTAGTCAGAACCTGCTGAATACCACCTCTGGTCTACATATAATGATAAATTTTAAATTATTAAATTGGCACCTATAAATATTATGTGACACTATTATCTTTTTATTTTGTTAACAAATCCTTTTTGTCATGCTTATTTTATTTTGATCACCATAATATATTGGAGGGTTTTTCTATACTTCATTGTGTTTCACTGTTAGAAATGCTAACAATAAAAAACCCCAAACTCTGTTAGAAGAATCTAACAGCTGAAACACATCCACAGGACAGCAATCAAAATAGCGAAGAACCGAGAAGGAACAAATGTATAAGGAACTATTAGAGATGCTGGGTATGTTTAGTCTGAGGAAGAGAAGATTGTAGGGAAATATGTTCAAATATCTGAAGCGATTACATGTAGAAGACAGGATAGCATCATTTGGAGTTATTTCAGAAAAAAGGAAAAAGATGGGAATAGCTCTCATATGGGCATCAGGAATAGTTTCTGAACAAATTTGTTCAACAGAGTCTCCTGGGAAATGATGGGCTCTACTTTGCTAGTGCAGATTAATTAGAGCCTTGATTGTCATCTTTCATGGATACTGTATGTGTGTCATGGGGTTGGCAGCGGTTTGGATTGGATTCTTTTCAACCAACACCTCCAACATTTACATTCTGAATTCCTGGTTATGTATATAATAGTTCTCCAAATCCTACAGAGAAATGGTCTCACTGTTTCATTGTTTATTAAAATTATTTGCAATAAACAGCTCTGTACTATTCAAATCTCTTCTCAAAAATAACTTAAAAAATAAAAGACAATAAAAAGTAATTAAAAAAAACCAGTGCAATAGAATTTGGGATAAGCTGTCCATTGCAGATAATCGTTTGGCATCATGATTCCTTTTTCTTCAATATTCTTGGAAAATATAAAAATCAGGAAAAAATTGATCCCTATCTATATCATCTATCACCTTCTCAATTCATTTGCTAATTTCCTTTGGTGTTTTAAGACTGGTACGTGGCAAAAAGATTACGGGGGAGAAGGTATTTAATATCAGTTTATGGGAACATAGCATATGCATATTTCAGCAGGCTACTTCCGACCTGTTCCAACCACCTATCTTTTTTCTGTTGAGTGTGGACATTCCTTACAAAGATCTCAGAGACTGGATGTCCTATGAATGGATGTCCAATTACTCCTTTGTGTAATGATAAGCTCACTAGTGTATATCTGTGTCAAGTATTCCATGTATCTCCTGGACTCGATGCTAAAAGAAATATAAGACAACAAGGCACAATTTATTTTCCTTTGCCCTATATTTTGTCCATGATGTGATTACCTGTAAATCAAATAGAGTCTTTGAAAGATTAAAGCTTTTCGATCAAGCAAAAGACTGCCAACATATTTTTCTAAAGAGCAAATGTAAGTTGAGCTTCCCAGAGGATTGCAAAGTTCCAGGAAAACAACATTTGGCTAGTGAGAAAGTGCCCCTCCTGCTTTCTTATAAGAAGGGAAGAGTAAAAGGGATAACCTGGTTCCATCTATCAACCAAAGAACAGGCAACTGGGTCAATCACACATCAAAGAAAGAACATTAAGCTCCAAGTGCCACTTTACACCCATTGATCAAGGAATTAAGAGTCTACTGATCTAAGTAGATTTGGATTTAAATTTAAGATGAGGAGGAGGAGCTTTTATCCATATCACTCAGAAGATGGGGCTGAGATTTATTTATTTATTTGATTTGTCCATTGCTTACAAGATAATAGGTATAAGTAAAAACATAGTTATGAATACAAGAAATGAGTACATATAAGAAAAATAAAAGAAACAATAGGACAGGGATGGTAGGCACCTTGATGTGCTTATGCATGCCCCCTACAGACCTCTTAGGAAAGGGATGAGGTCAATAGTAGAAAGTCTAAGGTTAAAGTTTTGGGGGTTTGGGGAAGAAACCACAGAGTCAGGTAGAGTATTCCAGACATTGACCGCTCAGTTGCTGAAGTATTTCCTGCAATCAAGTTTGGTGCGGTTAACCTTGAGTTTGTATCTATTGTTTGCTCTTGTATTGTTATGGTTGAAGCTGAAGTATTTGTTGACCGGTAGGACGTTGCAATGTATGATTTTATATACTATACTTAGATCGGACTGAAGACGGCCTAGTTCTAGATTTTCTAGGTCTAGAATTTTGAGTCTGGTGGCATAAGGTATTCTGCAATGAGATATTTTTTCTTGGAGTAGGAAGTTTGGGTAGGATTCATTTTTTAAAGAAAAGCTGCATTAATACTTAATTTATAGTTTTTGATTCCTGCATCAAAAGAATCAGAAGGCACACAACTAATTTTCAGCAGCAGAAGTGGGATGAGTTTGTCTCCAGAAATCATGGAACACAATGGCCTCTGGAAACAGCATGTTGTCCTAGTGTTACAGTGTGCCAAACTCTATTTTAAACAAAGTATGCCAAAAAAAAAAAAAAAAAAATCCAAGCTCTGTCAAGGACCTTGGAATACTCACCTCTAATGATCTAAGTGCTAGAGCCCACTGCAACTACATAGCCAAAAAGGCATTAAGAGTTGTTAACCTGATCCTATGTAGCTTTTTCTCTGGTAATATCACACTACTAACTAGAGCATACAAAACATTTGCTAGACCAATACTCGAATACAGCTCATTAGTCTGGAACCCACATTACGTATATGATATTAGCACAATTGAGAAAGTCCAGAAATATTTCACAAGAAGAGTTCTCCACTCCTCTACTCGTTGTGGAATACCTTATGCCACCAGACTTGAAATTCTAGACCTAGAAAACCTTGAATTACGCCATCTTCAATCCGATTTAAGTATGGTATATAAAACATTGCAATGTCCTACCTGTCAATGAATACTTCAGCTTCAACCATAACAACACAAGAGCAAACAATAGGTACAAACTCAAGGCTAACCGCACCAAACTTGATTGCAGGAAATACGACTTTAGCAACAGAGTGGTCAATGTCTGGAATACTCTACTCGACTCTGTAGTTTCTTCCCCAAACCCCAAAAACTTTAACCTTAGACTGTCTACTATTGACCTCACCCCTTTCCTAAGAGGTCTGTAGGGGGCGTGCATAAGCGCACCAATGTGCCTGCTGTCCCTGTCCTATTGTTTCTTTTATTTTTCTTATATGTACCCATTTCATGTATTCATAACTATGTATACACTTATACTTATTATCTTGTAAACAATTGACAAATCAAATAAATAAATAAATAAAATAACAGACTGAAATGCAAGATTCGGTGCTCTGGTATTTCAAAATTTAAATTTCACATTAAAAAAAAAATATATAGAAAAGATTAACAAGATGATGTGCATCGTAGTCCTAATGAGAAACAATAAACAGTTTGTTGGCTTAACATTCACACAAAAATGTGTTCAATAATCTGTGTTTTGAGAACTCTGTTTCGATGTTTGCTAGGATGTACTTTGATATTAGTGATGAGGCTGGACATAAGTGGGCAGGCTATTCCTTCCATACTGCAAGACCCACTTGCTAAGAGTTTGACTTTTTCTGCCTTGAATGGGAAAGTTTCAAGAAAGATCTGTTTATGTTTGTTTGTACATGAGTCAATTGATCCTCACTAAGGTAGACATACATCAAGTTGGATCTGTGATTATGCACCTGAGTTTTAATCCTGAATAAAGATGATAAATTCTTTTTTGTTTGTTTTTTAGACAGACAACAACTCTTTCCCAATGTTGGCAATTTTAAGATGTGTAGATGTCAACGAGGGAATTCTGGGAACTGAAGTTCACACATCTTAAGGTGGCCAAAGTCAGGATGCACTGCTATAGAGTTTAATACCAAAGGGGCTTAGGACAAATAAAAGGATGATGGTGATTGCCCAGAGTTGTGCTATAACAAGGTAGGTGGTCATATATAAGTAGATAGACAGACAGACAGACAGATGATAGATGATAGATAGAGACAGAGACAGAGACAGAAAGAGGCAGAGAGTGAGCAGAAGGCTGGCAGGTACAGTTTTCTCTCTTCTTTTCAGTTGTACTTTCAAGGTCTTGGTCAGCAATCCAGAACTTGACATTACTATTTTCCTGGAAAACTGAATATACTCCAGTTAAGTAGCAGCTGCATGCTTATTCCTTATTATTATAAAGCTATTAACCTGCTACTTACACAAGTAGTATACCGCATTCTACTTTACAACTTAAATATGTATATTAGAAAACAAACCAGCCAGCTCGCTTGAGCCATTCATTATAAGTAGGCACCTTTTAAATTTGGGGTACTAAAATAAGTTACCTATATTGTCACTTCCCTTTATATTATTGATATAAAACCTTCCATGTTAAACTAATTTAAAATGTAAAACAATATCCAAATATTTGAATGAAAGAATAGGGAAACAAATTAAATACAAGTTGTATCAAGCTGGACAGAATGAGGATTGGAAATTACAAATTAGCGACTGTCTCAGAAAAGGGCTTGGTGTCTTAAATGCAATAAGTTATATGCTATTTATCAAGAAGTTATACGTTAGCAAGAATTAGCAGGAAGAAACACCTAAGTTACAGACATAAGAACTGGGAGAAAATCTAGCGAAAAGGAGGGGTCTGCAACCCTAAACAAAGAGCCATTTGAACCAGTTTCCCACAGAAAAGAAAATACCGGGAGCCACAAAACCTGGGTGGGCATGGCCAACTCAATGTCACTCTCACCCAGTCACATGACTCCCCCTTCACCACACCTGTCCAGGTTTTGTGGTATTTTCTGTGGAAAATGGCTCGCTCTCTTTTCCCCTTTCATTTCTGTTTTGTGTGTGTGTGTGTGTTTTACCTTCTCAGGCCAGGCAGGAGTGACTGGGAGAGGAGAGTGAGGGGTGGAGCCAGCCAGTGGTGGGATCACCCAACAAGGAGCCACAGCAGAGCTGCAGGTTGCTGACACCTGAGCTAAAGCTTAGGAGAAGAAAAGGCATTGTGTGATTGGGGGGGGGGGCTCTCACTCAAATTGGAAATGAACCAGTTCCAAACATCTATGAAAATCCCTTTGGAGGTCAGAAGAGGGAGTGATCTCTGCCTTTCATTGACAACAATCCTTCTCAACTTTTCACTGAACTGTGGTTAGTACTACATGGTGTAAGCAGACAGATGTGAGACCAGTGAATCCTCCAGCACAGCTCTTTGGCTGAACAGAAACTAGAAGAGTTCTGTTCTAGCCCCTGCATGTTCTGTCTCTCAATGATTCTACTCTCTCCACCCTCCCCCGCTGTTCAGATTTTACTTGACGCAACAATCATGAATCATCCATGTATATCTTAAATGCAAATGTTAACCTGGAATTGCAACATCGTGCTGCACAAATTGCATAACTTGTAATTATCCAATGCAAGTCTGAAAATGCAGGGCAATAAGTTCTCCTTTCAGGAAAGAGGAAACAGTTTGATTTGAAATACAGTGATGTACACAAGATCTGCATTCAATTAAAGAGTCCAAAGGGGGATCCCGTTGCAATATTACTTTGCAGTCAGTTTTGCTGCAAACAAACTGCTGCCTGCTTCTTTATTTTTAAGTCTCAAGCAATACAATAATAGGCCCCTTGATCAAATACTCAGGGTCTTGAAATAGAAGACAGTGAGATTATACATTTTGTAATATCTAGCATTGTTGTGAATGCTAAGATGAGCCCTTAAAGTTAAAATGTATGGATCAATGCATACATAAAATGAAATGGTGAAGGTCCTTTTGCAACCTACTCCTCCCCACCCCAATGCTCAGAATCTCCTAAGGCTTTTGTATGTCAAATTATGGGTCCTGATAGCAATGTGGGCCCAGCCGTATACAGAGCTTCCACTAAGCATTGTTCTTATATCAGAAGTGATATTCAGCAGGTTTTGTCCAGTTCTGGAGAGCCAGTAGCAGAAATTTTGAGTAGTTCGGGGAACCAGCAAATACCACCTCTGATTGGCTACACCCCTATCTATTCCCTGCTTCCTGAGTCCCAGCTGATTGGCTGGGTCATTTTTGTTGCCCTGCAAAGGAGAATGGAGCTGGAAAGGTTAGTGGGGAGGGGAGGGAATGGGATTTTGCAGTAACCTTCCCCCAGGAGTGGGAGGGAATGAGGATTTAACAATATCATTCCCCTATCATGCCCACCAAGCCATGCCATGTCCACCAAGCCACACCTACAGAACCAGTTGTAAAAAGAATTGAATTCCACCAGTGACTTATATGACTTCAAGTGCCAATTCAGAATGGCTGGAATTGCATTTCTGTATATCAAAAAAAAAAAAATGAAATGAGTTGTAATTTAATGAAATAGTTTAAAGTACCATATACACAGGAGTATTCACATCTGTCTGTGTTTGTGTTTCTAACTCTGACTCTGTTTGTGTCTACAAAGCAAAGCTAGACTTCCTTCAAAACATGTGTTCAGTACTTTTGGGAGAGGTGACTAGACTTCTCTTTTGAGAAATCTCTTTCAAAACCAGAAGGGAGGAGGAACAGTGCAAGATTTTTATGAAGATTGACAGCAAATCCACAATGATATACACTGCTGTGCCATTGTGTGCAGTCAGAACAGAAGTAGACACTGAACCCTTCATAGTGATTTTTCTGTTGATCCTTATAGCAATCTGTCAAAATATGGCACATGGCTTTGGAAGCAAAGTGGGATAGTGCTCAACCGATATTTTCCCAATGTTTCCTCTTACATCATCCCATTGCTTTGTGTCCCTCATCTATAAATAATATTTCAGGATAACATGTGTTTATTGCTCTCCCAAAATAATGTCAGATAGGTGTTTAGTGACAGACCACTAAACAATAACACACTGTCACTTGGGCAACTTGAACACTTGTTTTAATTTCAGAATTATTGTTAAATTGTCAACATGGCTATAGCCTATGCCAAATAAACACTGTCAAGTTTCTGATTCACAGGCTCCTGTCAAGCAAATCCAATCTACTACACTGTTAACGGTTGATTTATAGTTATTTTTCCTACTAAGTACATAGAAGTTGTAATAATGGTGGAAGAAGAAATGGAGCTACCAACAGTTGCCTATTTTTTGTCACACATGAAAATTATTAGATCAATTCCACTTGTCAATCTCATTACTGAGGAACAATAGAAATCAACTGTTGGGAGAGAGCAATTTTGTACCTCAAAGCAGCCAACTGGATGAGCGCTGAGAACCAAGAGTTTCATTTGTTCATAAACAAAGTTATCTAATATGCAACACAGCAGTGAGAAAAAAATAATCACCTCTTTTACATCACTAATGGGTTGCATCATCTTTGGTTGCAATAACAACCAAATGTTTCCTCCAACTGGTGATCAACCTCTCAAATCACTGCGCAATAATTTTGCTTATCGTACCTTGCATGCTACTTCAACTAAGTAACATTTGAGAGTTTTCTACCCTTTCAAGGCATGCCACATTTCTAAGGAGTTTAAGCCTGGACTTTGAGATGGCTACTTCATGGCCATTTACACTGTGTTTCTAGACCAGGGGTGTCAAACTCAAGGCCTGGGGGCCAGATCCAGCCTGGGGGGGTGCTTAGATATGGCCCATGGGGCCACCCTGGAAACAGCAAAGGACTGACCTGTGGTGCTTCTGCCAGTGCAAATGGAGCTCATGAGGGCCGCGGGCAGGCCATTTTCACAGGAAGCCACTGCAGCCCAAAACAGAGCTCGAGAGGGTCATGGGCAGCCATCCCGAGTGCTGTTCTCACTGGCAGAGGGTTGCAGGAAGCTGTCGCAGCTGAAAATGGAGCTTAGGAGCCCGTTTTGCTGGCAGAGTGCTTGGGCCACCACAGATGCCCTTGACATGAGTGAAGTCAAGCTGGCCATGCCTACCCTGCCCCCCTCCCCAAGGTCAAACACAACCCTGATGCAGCCCTCTAATGAAATCAAGTTTGACATGTTCTAGACCATGCTAATTAGTCATAGTATCTGTTCTTTTTCCAGCTAATAGCACTTAGACTTATACACTGCTTCATAGTGCTTTATAGCCCTAAGCAGTTTACAGAGTCAGCATATTTCCCCCAACAATCTGGGACCTCATTTTACCGATCTCAGAAGAATGGAAGGCTGAGTCAACCTTGAGCCGGTGAGAATTGAACTGCTGGAAGATGGCAGAATTAGCCTGCAAAATTCCATTCTAACAACTGTGCCACCACATCCCATTTTAGCTAAGCCTAACTAAAATTTTCTAGGTGATGGTAGTTCCAATGGTTGGAGACTGCGGTTCAGATCCCTACAAGGGCATGCCTATTTGATACTTTGGATTTCAGATTGTCTTCCATTAGGAGAACTGCTTGACCATTTTTGAAGCTTCTTTTATATCTATAGTTATCGAACAACAGCATCAGTAGTCACTCATAGGAAGCTGGGAGAGGAAGTACACAAAACTGCTATGGGGATGGGGGAAGAAGGGGCAGCAAATGATGAACATGCCTTGCCACAGCATGTTGCAAACTCTCCCCCTTCCCATCTTGTGCTGAAACATCATATACAGAAGTAGAGGTTGTATCATGATATTGCAACACGTATTTTGTCCTTCAGATGAAATCTCTATTGGGAAATCACTGTGGATGATTTTCATTTTAATTTGTACTCATAGGCTTCTAGTCAATCCCTATATATTTACAGACCTCTCACATCCTGGCCATAAACTGTTTCAACTCCTTCCCTCAAAACGACGCTATAGAGCACTGCACATCAGAGCAACTAGACACAAGGAGAGTTTTCCCCCGAACACCATCAATCTGCTAAACAAATAATTCCTTCAACACTGTCCAACTATTGACAAAGTCTGTACTACTATTACTATTAATCTTCTCATTACTCCTTATCACCCATTCCCTCCCATTTGTGATTGTATGACTGTAACTTTGTTGCTTGTATTCTTACAATTCATACTGACTGTTTCCTAGTATGATTTGATTGCTTATTGTACCCTATGACTATCATTAAGTATTGTATCTTATGATTCTTGACTCTTGATGAATGTATCTTTTCTTTCATGTACACTGAGACCATTTGCACCAAGACAAATTCCTTTGTGTCCAATCACACTTGGTCAATAAAGAATTCAATTCAATTCAGTTCAGTTCAGTGCTGTTCTGTTCTATCCTATCCTATTCTATCCTATCTCAAGATCAGAGGGAACACTGCACTCAGTGTGGCTGACCAAAATGTAGTTTTTATTTATTAAACATCAGCAAATAAACAACAGGAACAATTTACATTCATTATACCTCTTTCTTTCTACTAGAAACAGAACTGTGGATCTCATGAGAAGGGACAGTCCCAAAGAAGAGCCTTTAGTTATACCAGCCTTAAGCCTTTTTTATGCAAAACAGTAGCAGAATACAGATGGAAAGTAGGACACCAGATAATCCTTCCCGGATTCTGTACAAAGAATATGGTGGATTGTCAATCACAGCTCATTGCAACAGTCCCTGTTTCCACAGTTTAAAATTTTTGCTCTGAGTCATCCACTTACACATAATCAGATAGCAGTAAACAGTACAGCTATTTGTGCTGAGGTGAATGTCTAACCAACCCCAAACATAAATGCATATGTTAAATCTGCTTTTGCATTAAGACCTTGCAAAGAAAGGGTAGAATTTGAACTGAAGAGATTTTAAAATTAAATTCAGTTTAATTGTGCTCCCAAGTGCACTTTTAACTTAATGTAGATCTGCCTTTCAGATTCAAAGTTCCCATAAAGTTTCAGTCACAAGTGTCAAAGAGAAGATTATGCCTCAAGATTTATTCCTACATTTTCATCAACAATGATTTGTTTGTTCTTGAACTTCAAAAAATGCTGATCAGAGCATTTCAGGAAGATAAAAACATGACTTCACTTCATTTGGACCTCCCATTGAACTCTATGCCTTCTCTCATGATCCTCAGGAAGCCAAGAAATCAAAGGTGTTTCAGATCCCTTTTGCAAAGCAACAATCAACTCATTAAATGTATGAGTAATTTAAATCAAGGCATTTCACATGTCAAAATAAAATGAATCATTCTACATGAAAATAGCTCCAGGGTACTTCCATTATAAAGACTACATTGTAAGCCTATAACAACACAAACTTCATATTTTTAGGTGTTACATATATAAATAAAAAATAAAAAATCTGGAAGTTAATAATTTGGAAAAATAAAAATAGTTTCAAAGCAACATCACACAAGTTCCATAGTGTGTAAAATATATGTTAACAGTACCAAATAAATTCATGGGAACCACAAAGCAATAGGAAAGATCATTAGATGTTTAGGATTTAATCAACTGCTTCCAGTTACATTATTATATAATAGAGGTTGTTTTATCATTCATATTAAAATTACATGTATATATTTGCTAACAATAATTAGGGTGCAAAATCTTAGTTGACTTTGTTACAGCATGATTTTGTTGAATTTAGCATCTTAAAATAATTTTGTGTGATTCAATTCCTGTCAGATGGAAATTTGATTTATTCTTTGGAAGAACAGATTCTCACACACTAGAAGAAAGAGCAAGCCACAAAACCTAGTTAGATTCATGAAGGTTTTGGAATTCTTCTTTTGAAATACAAGGGACAGACTAATGAGAACTCATAAATTACAGAGCAGCAGATGGAATAGCTAAGGGCTATGGATCTTAATGTGGAAAGCGGCTTTTTAACAACTCCATGTTTATTTTATTCTTTGCAGTTCACAGTTCCCTCAATTTACACCATGGTGTTAAATAATAGCAGGACCGTAAAAAATAAACTTCAGCTAGAGCACTGATTATCAGGTTTTATATTCTGAGAAGTAAATTCTTCTCCGAGTACTAGTCAAGGGCTAAAAATAAATGTTCTTTTTTAAAGCTTGGTCAGGCTATATAATATAACTAGTACTACAAGCAAGAAATTATCTCATAATTGTTAGGAATTTTAATAGGAACCCATTTTTATGGAAAAGAACATGAAAAAATATATTTTGCAATCTTCTAAGAAATCCACCTACATTGGCAAGTGAGTTTTGCTTTATTGTTAAAACAAGAAGGTAATAGCAAGTTTTACTGTGAATATATATGATATCTTATCTATTATTGGGGACCTATTTCTATAAATCAGCAGGGCATTAATAATCTAAACCACTGTTTCTCTTCCTTGACAACTTTAAGGTATGTAGACTTCAACTTCCAGAATTCCCCAGCCGGCATGCAAAATTCAGTTATGCAATCTCTAGATTAGAGCTGTCAAACTCATGGCCCACAGGCTACATGCATCACATGTTGGCTACACCCATGCCCAGTTTAGCAAAGGGGGAAAAAATCCCAATATGTCACATAACACCACTATGATGACACAAAGTTTGACACCCCTACTCTAGATAGTTGCCTACTTTGACTAGCAGTTGAAAACAACAAGTGAACAAGACTTATCCTTGTTCTGTATACTTTCTTGTCATTGGATTCTTTCAAAGACAGGAAACCAGTTGATTCAGAAAGAGGCGGACTGTTAGTTCATGCCTTTTATTTCAATTCTAAATTGGGAGCGGAGTACATGCAAGAAGTAATATTTCACCCCTTACTTTGAAAGCTGTGTTAAATTGTACCAAATAAGAATGATCTTCCCACTCCATTGTGAAGTATTTTGTTTGGATTCTCCTCACTGAATACAATGAGAATGAAGAAAACAATCCTAGAATCTCAGATGGAAAACAAATAGTCTTGGATTTGATGAACCTACCTTTTGGAACATACCCCTGAGAATGTTACTGGAGATAGTTGGGGAAAACTCAGAGTGCACGTTGATGTATGTCCCCTGAGGAGTTTTTTTTCCCAAGCATAGCTCAGGTGGATGGGTGTGGGGCAGATCTGTCTTCCTGCCCCTGGATTCAGATGATCTTAATTTCCTTGTGAGCCAACGAATCTGAGGGATTTCTATTTCACTTAAGAAACTTCCTCCATTCAATTAGTTAGCTATTATTGGAAATAAACCTTTAGGCCAATTCAACATAAAATAGATGTTCACGCTTCCCCTGATTTATGACTAAAATTCAAATTCTGCTGCATTCATCAGATTAGTTCTCTTCTCCAATGTTACTTATAGTTATCTGGTTTTTCTGAACTTTATTATTACTTAGAGGAACTGGTAACAAATCATAAAAGGAAGAAAGCTGGTTCTTTGCTATCAATGCAGAAAACATAATGTAGAACAAATATTTATTTAATGCTTGAAATACAACACTATTGTGATACCTGTTATTGGCAAGTATCTCTTATAGGAAATTCTTGAAGTGAATTTGAATAGAAATACTGTTCATTAGCTAATGTACAATATTTTAAGATCTGGACTTTAATATTATCAGTATTTCCAACATTTTCAGCTCTAGTCGTAGAACTATCAGATTTGAGTTTAAAAAAATCTGAATTGCCACTAGGAAATATCAACAATAGATCTCTTGGCTGATGACTCAAATCTGATAACTCAAAAGTCTCAAATCTGATAATGCTAATCTCAGGGTTAATGATGTGTGTTTGGAAAGACAGACAATCTGAAAAGATTTTTAATATAATTTAGAAAGAAATCTGATAATGTTTTCCAGGACTCCAAGCACTATTTGCATTCCTCAAATATTCCAAGTTTCACAACTACTTTTAGATACTTGTATAATACCAGCTTCTTATTTGCTGTCAATATTTATGAAAAGTGTAATGTTAGCCAAGAAAAAGATTTGAAAAAAAAAAACACTTGGTGCTTTTATGTTGATGTTCTGTTCTAATTAGCAAATAGTTGGCCTTTCCCTGCTTTGACGTGCTTGCATTAAATTGAAATCAGTCTGTCTTGTATAAATAAAAGATGATAAATTATCAGTTGTTTCCATTGGTCATTTCAGGGATTTAACCAGCACAATTTCTGTATGAATTTTGGATTTCGTAATAACTTTCTTGGCGTGCTTGATTGAATTTGCTGCTAGACCACCCAATAAAAAGAGCTCACTGAACAATGTGTAATCAATTTTTTTTAAAAAAGAAAAAAGCAAAATGATTCAAAACTGTAAAGTAATAAAAAAGAACCTATGCCAGTAACTGTAAAACTGGTTGAATTAAAAACACCAGGGAAATATCACACCTGAAAGGTCATAATGCAGGTGAATCACTTTAATATGCTTTGTTATATTTTATATTTCACTTTATACATGAATGTTATAAATATTTCTTATGTGATATCCTATTTCTAATAGCATTTCCACATATACACATTGTTTAAACTTAATTTTCTACAGCAGACAAGGTAGCAGAGAGCCTTTTGTCATTGGTCAAAACAATTTGGAGCAGCAAGAAAGGGAATGGTGCAAGTTCAGGCAATCCACTAAACCTAAGCACAATATAGCTTAGTTTGATGTGTTAAAATATTACACAAGCCCAGTGGGTAGAGATGTGATAACAATTCTTCATGTTTTATTGAATTACAGGGAAAGAATGACTAACTGTATCTTCCAAAATCCCTAAGAAAACCTCCATATGTATAAAAAGTATGCAATAGAAAATTGTTTTATTCTAATTTTCTAAGTGCTCAAAACAATCATCTGACATCACTTGTTACAAACATTTCTATTTTAAAATGCCAAATCTGCATCTAGAAGATGATGAACCAGATGTTGCTAGAACCTTTCTGCCTGTTCTTTTATGGTTGTATATTGTTGTGTACAACTTTCAAGTCTTGTGTGTCCTGTAAATATTTGATATTGTAGAGGTTGTTTCACATGGAGAAATATTGTAACAGAAATCTATTCCCCTCAGTTCATCAATTTGCTGTCCTATTCTGACAAACTGAGAATATGAAGAATGAACCGAGAAAAGAAAATAGGGAATACTATCTAAATGTTATTTTCTTCATAATTTGATATGTTTCCAGTTGTCTTGATTTCTGGCATATCCATTTGCAAGAATCCATTTTTTTTTACAATGACTTTTCCTGTGATAAATCCATGTGCATATATTTGTGTGCAATTACAGATCATCAAATATTTTTATTTCAGCTAAAACTAAATGTCACCATTCAAATCACTATACTAATTTATTCAAATCCACAAATGATAGAACGGGTGAATAGCTTTTTGCAAGCAAGGAAAATGCTTGGAAAGGCCCAACATCAAATCCAAATTTCATTTCATTTCACTTTCTTCAAAATTAATTCAAGGTGATAGGATTCCTCTTTGGTCATGTATTTTAATACTTTTCCTCTCCCTTGATATTAAAAAATCCAATGTTGTTGGTCTCTAGAGATCAAACCCAAGGCACTCAGGAGCAAACAGAGTGATGGGGCTTCAGGTTATGCATCTCTGGACTGTAACACCAAAAAAGGAAGAACAAAACACTGAATATCAGTCCACCCAGAAGACACTAGAAACAGAAGCCAAACCTATGAAAGTTTTGATAGTTTGCCTCTGAGCCTCTGAAATTAAACTTCGTAATTGGAATGTCTTGCTTAGCTTGTCCGTAGTTCAATTAACCTGCGAGTTTACACTGGGTTGTTTCAAAAGCACAGCTTGAATGAATCTACTATAAAAAAAAATAACAATAATCAAAGATCTGATTGAGTCAAAATACAGGTAGTCCTTGGCTTCATTCAACCATTCATTTAATGACCATTCAAGGTTACAACGTTACAGTTTTTTTTTTACTTATGGCCAGTTCTTTTACTTGTGACTTGCGGCATCCCCAGTTATATGATCAAATTTCGGGTGCTTGGCAGTCAGCATGTATTTTCAATGGTTGTAGCATTCCTGGGTTCTGATTTTTTCATTTGCAACCTTTCCTAGGAAGCGTCTGACAAGCAAAGTCAATGGGGAATCTGGATTTGCTTAATGACTGCATGATTTACTTAACAGCTGTTGGGATTTGCTTAAGAACCATGGTGAAAAGGTTGTAAAATGGGGGCATGACTCGTTTAACAACTGCTTTGCTTAGCAATGGACATTTTGGCTTAATTGTGATTGTAAGTTGATCTATAAGAATGCAATGTACAATCAGGAAAACTTTCAAGCTTTTAAAAGAATGAAATACATAGAGATTATATCAGAGCCAGCTGATTTTTTTTTTAGATTTACATCTATAAAAGATGAAATTATTATCCACCTGCTCCCTAAGCCCTTTAGACATAGTCACACCTAAAATAGCATTTGGTTCCTATACATCTGTGTTTATACACAGATGTATTGCTTCTGTACAACGTTTATGTATCAAGGTAGCAATAGCTTCAATATTAGCTGTAGCAAGTGACTAGCAAGCACACAACTTTCATGAAGCTAAACAAGAGCATTTTAAGCCTAGATTATTTTAGTTTGTGCCCACAATCATACTTGTTTACATTTACAATTGTCTGTCATAAGTAGAAGGGCACAGTTGGCCATAGAGTCTAATGGACCGGAGTGCCTGAAGTAACAGACAAACCTGTTGATTTCCCTGTGTATCTTCATAATGATGCTCTGTCATATCATCAATATAATGAACTCCAAAGCACCATTCTTTGATTGTGGTAGGCTGTTATGGTTTATGGTTGACTTTTCTCTAACAAGGCATGAGAATTATTGCTAAAATACGTATAACATCTCTGGCTTGCTCTA
This sequence comes from Hydrophis major, assembly GCA_033807585.1. NCBI lineage: Eukaryota > Metazoa > Chordata > Lepidosauria > Squamata > Elapidae > Hydrophis > Hydrophis major. The sequence goes on along the minus strand of CM066328.1, from coordinate 320,438,712 downwards.
AATAGGTTGTTTGAGGTATTACACTCAAATTGTGTAGGCAGGAAAGTGAATGTTACCTTTAAGGGAAAGATGAAATGACAAGATGATCTGTACCCATTTACCCGCAACTGGTCCACTGCATTTCTAATCCATGCATTCCTGGATGTTCGGTAACTAAATTGCAGGAAGAGACTTCTTCCCAATCACAGGATTCATAAACCAGGGATTATGTTTGTTGACTCACTTCCTGATTTATCAAAATCCGTGTCACTGAATTATCTTTCCTATCTGCTACTTGTATAGTCCCATAAACATTGTTATAGAGTTTTTCCTTGCTCATGTGCTTTTATCCTTGATTACAGTTCATAAGAATGTCAAATTATATGTTTGAAGTGCATGGCCTTAAATCTGATCTCTATTCCCTCACTGGAAGTCACAGCTCTAAATTAAATGGTGCTTTAGAGCGCCCAAAATAATATCTACATGAACATGATTTAAAGCAGTTGTTCCCTATTTTTGTCTTCACGTAAACCACTATAAAAGGCAACTAAAATTTGGATGACCTAAGTCAAGATTATTACAGTTTATAGAAACATAGGAAGTGTTATGTTTGGAGCATGGGTGAGAAAGAATGGAGACAAGCCTCTGAACGGTGAACTTCAGCTCTTTATTTACATTGTGACTTCTGATTTCTATAGCAGTTTTAACCTGCCTTATATAGGCAAACCCTGTAACTATTAACCAATAACCAATGAGGAGCGCTAGCTCTCATAACCAATAGGAACTCTCTGTTAAGGGCCAATTGGATTCCCCGGAGCGGGCCAATCCGATCCGGCCATTTAACAGCCAATCAGAAGTGCAGGGCCGGTCTTAAGGACTAATTTTAACTGGTCCTATAAGATTTTTTTGTAGGGGCCGCAATTAATACATCGTCAAAATAGGGGACCACGCCCTTAATCCCTTGTAATAACCTCTCCATAAGGCTCTGAAAAATCCCCGGGGCTACACTAACTCCGAATTGAAGCCGGGTACATTTAAAGGCACCTCGGTGCATCACAATCATTTGTGCCTGTGCCGTCTTTTCATCAACAGGTAGTTGCTGATATGCCTGAGCTAAGTCTAATTTAGCGAAGACTTTCCCGCCCCCCCAGGGAGTGGAGGAGATGCTGCACCACCGGCACTGGATATGCGTTCTGCTGTAGGGCGTGGTTCAAAGTGGCCCGGTAGTCCCCACAAATTCGGATCGACCCGTCTGGCTTAATGGGTGTTACAATTGGGGTTTCCCAGGGGGAGTGATCGATGGGCTCTAACACCCCCTGAGCTATCAGTTTGTCGAGTTGTTCATCGATTTTCGACTTTAAGGCAAATGGAACTCGACGGGGCTTAAGTCAGATGGGAGCTATCTTTGGGTCTGGACTGAACGAAATCGGGGTCCCCTTGTACTCACCTAAGCTGTCCGCGAAGACGTCCCTGAACTCATGGATGAGGTCTCCCTCCCAGTCACTTCCGCTGACTCGGTTTATGCCGGCCACTTCAATGCCGAGTGGCACAAACCATTGGAGGCCTAGTAGGCTAGGCCTGTCTCTATCGATGACAGTTAGTGGTAAGTATGCTGTGTGCTTCTTGAAGGAGACTCGGACTCGGCAGGAACCAACGACGGGAATTCGATTCCCTTGGTAGTCCTTGAGGATGAGTCTTTGGGAGCGGAGATCTTGGCGTTGAATTGTGGGGATGAGTTGCTTAAGGGTCTTCCAGGACACCATCGAGAGGGACCATCCCAAGTCAACCTCCATGTGGCAAGGCTGGTTCTCGATGGCTACTGTGATTCTTATTTTCTTGGTGTCTAAAGCTGAGGCGTGACCGATAGTGATAGTATGGTGAGCCTCTTCTCTCTGCAAAACTCGATTTCTCTAGGAGTGGTTTACTGGCTCTCGCCGTACAGGACGGTTTCCTGTCAATTGGCGATAGTTAGTTCCTTTTGAGGCCTGGCCGGGTCCTGGTAAGCTTTGGCAGACCCGTCCGATGTGGCCTTGCTTCCCGCACTCATGGCAGAGCGCATCACGGAATTTGCATTCGGACCTGGCATGGTTGGCCCCACAGCCAGCACAAGGGCGTAAAGGCTTCGGGTGGTGGTCCCAGTCGGACCGCAGTCAATGGACCCCTTCTTTGTCGCTATCTGACGACGAAGAGAGGTCCTCATGGTGCATTGTTGCAAGCTGCCCTTCTGACCTGGGTAAGATGTCGCTTGTCGGTGGTGGTACCGGAGCGCGGTTTCGGCGTAGTTGTGCAGCCGACTTCCTGGTTTCTTCTGCTGCAGTAGCATCGGCAATGGCATCGGCAAGGCTGATGTCGCCTTTCGCCATCAGCTTGCTTTGAACACCTGGTGCATCTAGTCCCAGAACTATGCGATCTCTTAGTGCTTCTTCTAAATCGGCGAATCCGCAGAGGCCTCCCAAATTTCAGAGGTCTGCTATGAAGTCAGTCACGCTTTCTCCCTTTCGCTGGCTCCTCTGATAAAACTCGTGCCGTCTCACAAGTGTAGGCACGGTCGATGCGTAGTGATCTTGTAGGAGAGGTTCGAGGTCATCCCAATCCATCGCCTTCACTTCTCGGGGTTTTGCTAGTGCTTTAGCCATCTTAAATACGGTTGGACCACAATGCGTTTGGAACACCGCCCATTTCTTTCCTGGTGTGGCGTCCTTTAAGTTGTTGGTTTCTAAGAACATTTGGAAGCGATCCATGTAGGACTCTCAGTCCTCCTGTACTGGATCGAACAGAGCGGATGGTACGACAACACCAAACATGGTTCCATTGTGTAGCGTCGTCTGTCACGTGCTTGGTGTTCTTCGAAGTTTCGTTGGTTCAGATATCTCCACATCCCATCCTCGTCGCCAGTGTTATATTTGGAGCATGGGTGAGAAAGAATGGAGACAAGCCTCTGAACAGTGAACTTCAGCTCTTTATTTACATAGTGACTTCTGACTTCTATAGCAGTTTTAACCCGCCTTATATAGGCAAACCCCGTAACTATTAACCAATAACCAACGAGGAGCGCTAGCTCTCATAACCAATAGGAACTCTCTGTTAAGGGCCAATTGGATTCCCCGGAGCAGGCCAATCCGATCTGGCCATTTAACAACCAATCAGAAGTGCAGGGCCAGAACCCTGCACTTTACTCCAAGCTCACGCTTTATTAAAACTTTATACATTCACAACAGGAAACTACTATTATGGAGCCAATACTGCCAATATAGACCAGTAGTTTATTTACACTGCTTTAGGTAGATTTTTTCCCAGCCTTGTGGGAAAATGCCAGAGATCTTTAGACATTGTATTATACCATGTGAGCTTTTGTCTTCCTACTACTCATTTAATTAATCAAAATCTATACCCTATATTTCAATATATCTGCCAACATGGGAAGTAAATAATAATTAGGGCCCCCTGAAACTAGTTTGGAAAAAGAGCTTTAGACCTTTTTGATTTAGATTTCTATGCAAGCTTGGAAAAAAGATGGCCACCTTGCTGCCTCCCAGCAATTTGCCTCCTTGCACCAAACAACAAACAACCTGGTCAACTTCAGCACAGCTTGATTTAGCACGAGCAGCTGATTGGCGGTTGGATCAGCCTCCTGGAATACTGCCCATCAGCTGTTCCAGGCTGAGGGGATCACTGCCGCCCATCACCACCATTGCTGCCCATCACTGCCGCCACCTATCGCCACTTCCTCACACCCCATTTTTGACCTCCGCATGTTCCATTTTTGGTCTCTGTGCATCCCGTTTTTGGCCTGTTCCAATCAATGGGCATCGCTGCCACTGCTGCCTATCGCTGCTGATCGTTGCTGCGGTGGTGATCCCTGCAGCCTGGAACAATTCTGGGAGGCAGATCCAACCGCCAATCAGCTCTTCATGCTAAATCAGGCTGTGCTGAAGCTGACCATGTTGCTTGCTGTTTGCTGCAAGGAAGCAAATTGCTGGGAGGCAGAGGCAGATTTTTTCTTCTTCTTTTCCTCCTCTAAAACTAATGTGTCTTATAGTCCAGAGCGTCTTATAGCCTGAAAAATACGGTATTTTACATCTCTCTCTCTCCCTCTCTCTCCCTCTCTCTCTCTCTCTCTCTCTCTCTCTCAGCTGTACTGTACAGATAGCAGTCTGTCTATCCAACTGACAGACTTCAGAAAGAAAGAAACTTCTTGGTAAATTCCTATCAATATGTTTAAGGGAAAATATTGTAAGAATAAGATTCTAGGAGAATTATTCAAAAAGCTTATGTGTTATGTCGAAATCAAGTGAAAAGTAAATGAGTTCTTGGCTCTGAAAAGGAGGAGGCGGAGGAGACAAAGAGGAAGAAGAAGAGGAAGAGGAGGAGAATGAGGAGTACATACATATACACATATGTACACATACACACACACACAAACATACACATTCTTATACACTATCTGCCAATATTTTGAATACTAAGTTGACTAATCACTTTAATGTTTTCATATTATCAAACATCTCTCCTAATTTAGCAATTAAGTTATACTTCAAGACAACATTTAGACAGCCTCTAAATTTTTCACCAATATTTCTCAAATGTTGTAAGTCACACATCCTTTCTCTATTCCCAAATGTTCATTCAAAAAGAAAGCGAAAATGAAAAGGATTGTTTTTAAGGAAGAATAAGGGAATAGGGCTACAAATCTTACAACAAATGAAAAAGCAAGTTGTCTTTGGGATTTTTAAGGAAATAAAAAGCCAATAGCTTTTAAAATGAATTTTGTAAACAGGACAGAAGCCCAGATTGTGTTTGTTCAATTTCCTTGTCTAAAATGGAAATGGCATTTTTTTTTTTTATTAATTGGCCAAGTTGTGGTCAGATCTTATACTCTGTAACAGTGATGGCTAACGTTTTCAGCACTGAGTGCCCAAAGCGTGTGTATGCATGTGAATGTGTGCATGTGCACAACCCACCAAAATGCGATGTGTGCGCAGGCCACACAGGCGTGCCCATGCATGCACACACATCCACGCACATGTACCACACCCTCTGTGCATGCACATGTGGCCCCATGAATGCACCCCGCTCCCACACCTGCATGTGCAACCCTCACACATGTGCGGCAGAGACCTGAAGACCAACTCGCCAGTGGGAGGGGCGTGCGCATGCATGGCAGAGCTGAGCTGGGGTGACGGCTCCTGTGCCCACAGAGAGGGCTCTGCATGCCATCTCTTGCACGCATGCCATACATTCGCTACCACTGCTCTTTAAGCAGGATGCTTTTCATATTTGAGAGACATTTTGGTCTAGTGGTAAGGCACCAGACGAAAAGCAGGAGATGTGAGTTCAAATCCTGCCTTAACCATGAAAGTTGGATGATTCTCTCAGCCCACTTCACAGGGTTGTTGTTGTGGGGAAAGGAGGAGAAAGCAGGGGTGGGATTCCATTTTTTTAACAACTCGTTCTGTGGGTGTGGCTTAGTTGGTGGGCGTGGCTTGGGTGGGTGTAGCTTGGTGGTCATGTGACTGGCTGGGCGTGGCCAACTCAATATCACTCACATCGAGGCACGCATCTCCTCGCCTGGCCTCTCATGACTGTGGGGAAGCTGCAACAGTCGTAAGTGTGAAAAATGGTCATAAATCACTTTTTTTAGTGCCATTGTAACTTTGAATGGTCATTCCACACAAGCAAAGTACCAGCAAAGGAGGGGAAAAGAACTCCAGAGACGTTCTTGAGACAGGAAGTCTAGTCCTGCCAAGATTGTAATAAGGGTTAACGGAGAGTCAGTTTCTGTAAGCAACACCAGAATGTTTCCTTCCTGCCTTCCTTACAGGATTAGGCCAGTAATTTCTTCTAACAACTGGTTCTCTGAACTGCTTAAAATGTTAACAACCGGTTCTTGTGAATAGGTGCGAACTGGTAGAATCCCACCCCTGGGAGGAAGGTATACTGTATATGTTTGCCACTTTGAGTTATTTGTAAAAATAATAAAGGCATGAAATACATAAATATTCCCTTATGAAAATAAGCTGCAGATATACAATGTATATTAAGAAAATTTCAGCAACTGAAGATTTCCCAGTTTAGAACCAATTTGTCTGGAAGCAATTGTTTACATAACCGTCTCTGAATCCTTAATGAGCCCATGAACAATCATTATATTGCCTCTAATTTATCAACACTTATTCTGAGTCTCCACTTGATAGCTCTTGATTAACTCTTGATAGTTCTATCCAATGCAGAGTCTATTCATCTTTCTTGATATACCAATGGAAACTCCACTTTCCTCAGCATTCTACCCTTCCAACTTTTTATGTACATTCACGATTACCCATTTCACAGGCCCTATGCTTGCCTGATTTCTTTCCAAACAATGAAGCAAAATTAAACATTTTACTTTAAAAAAAAGATTTCTTGCTCTAAAGCCTTAATTATCTTCTTTACCAGCGGGTTGGCTACTGTATTTCATTAAATCTCTTTATGCACATTTTAATTCTGCTAGCAAAGGTGGTGCCTTAAATGACTCACTATGGCGGGAGACAAACAATGCATTTTAAAGATGATGAAGCTTCTATAAGGCATCCCTGGGCCTTATTTTATACATATTTTTAAATCCTCATAATACATTCAGTACAATGAAAGTAAAAAGTTCTCAACAACCAATGCACTGAATTCCTTGCAACTCTCAAGTTGCAGGAAGTGCAATCCCAACCGATCACATGTGTTTGTGTGTTTGTGTGTCTGTGAATCTTTGTGTCCCTGATCCATTGATTGTAAATATCCATCCATTCCTTCTTCTATCCTGTCAGACTTGGAGTTTTTAGAAGCTGTTGAACTAATTCTTTGGGTATTCAAAAGTGAGTTTCTTTTTTCTCCATTCCCCACTACTTAATTTGCTTAAGGGCTAATTAAAACCACCCCTATGTTATCTCTAGTTTCTTTATCCTATTTTCATTATTTAACCAAATGTTTTAACTTTTTCCTGACATGCATCACCTATAGTGAAACTGACCATACATGGACGATACAAAAAATGAATCATAAAAAATGTATAAAAAGCTTATTGAATTACAATTATGGATATGCTAGAAATTTTTTAAAAAACCATTGAGAAATTAGATGAAGCAAAATCATTCCCATCTACATGTAGTGTAATAACAAAATCGTTTTCCATTAATCCACGCAACCTTAATTCATAATTAGTTCTCCAAATATATATTTTTGTGAATAAATTCTCAGAAAAATGCATTTTAATAGTCGTATCGGCAGAAGGCTAGTTTGAAAGAGGAAACAATGGAAAAATCATGGTGTTGACATGTAGATTTAATCTGAACTTCCGCCAAGGACCTGGCAGGCATGGAGACCTTTAAAATATCAAATGTATGTTGTTGTTGTTTTTGCATATTTACCTTTACCATTGTACACAAAAGAAGTTCCATTCCCTTTTTGTTTGTGTAAGTTATAGAATACAAGCACCAATTCTACAAAAGTTTACAGAGACTCTATTGAAAAATACTGGGTAATTAAAATGGAAAGCTACCCAGCACCAAAGTAACACAGTAATCATACACAGCAAAATCTTCGAAATGTAAAGTACTTCTTTCCCCACTGGGATCTTTGCTAGAAATGATGCTGCAATTCCCTGAATGTGAATTTAAAATAATCAGTGACTATCACTTTAATATGGGAGGAAAATGGATGTTTACTTAGGAAAGTATAGATTGCAATTGGGACTGGAATTACCATGACTACACAATGGAGTCCTTAAGTGAGTCACATTTGATTTTACAATCTTTTTTTTTTTTGAAAAAGATTTTATTAATTTTCTACAAACAAACAAGACAAACAAAACATAAAAACATCAACTCTCATATGTACATCCAGTGTGTCGGTTGGTTCATCATTTTTGTGCATTCATTCTGTAGTCTCAATTACAATTATGTTACATAACATCTCATATTGTCAATCCAAACTTATATATCCTAATATCACTAAAAAAAGAAGTTTTTGACTATATTTTTAATCATTCATGCTTTATGAGCTAACAATACTTTAAACCAGTTTACTCTATAACAAATCATATAATCATATCAAATCAATCCTAAAAAACCCTTTATAAATATGTCAAATAACAAAATAATAGCAAAATAAAGATATTCCTTACTGTCTAACATTCTAAATATTCTATTATCGTATTTTATCATCTAGCCATTGATAAAAAAAATCCCAAATTTCATAAAATTGTTTATCCTCTTGCTCTCTAATTTCAAATGTCAATCTACTCATCTCAGCACATTCCAATATTTTCTTAATAATTTCTTCCTGTAATGGTATTTTCTCATTCTTCCAATTTTTAGCAAATACAATCCTAGCCGCTGTTAATACATTTACAATCAGGTACTTCAAATCTTTACTATATATATCAGGTAAAATTCCCAATAAGATCTCTGGTTTCAAGTCTGTGTTTCTTTGTCATTTTTTCCAACCACATGCGAATTATAGTCCAATATTTTCTAGCATCCTCACAAGTCCACCACATATGGTAATACGAGCCGGGTATCTGATGACATTTCCAGCATTTTTCAGATTTGTTCTTAAACTTTCTTGCTATTCTTGTCGGGGGAAAGTGCCACCTGTAAAACATCTTATACAAGTTTTCTTTATATGCTGTTGACATTGTCATTTTATAATTTTGAGACCACAATTTCTGCCATTTCTCTAGATCAATCCCATATCCAAAATTCTTTCCCCAAACAATCATAGTTTCTTTAACTTGTTCTTCCTCTAATTTCATTCCCAGTAAATAACCATATAATTTTTTAATCACCTTCTCATCAGTACCCATCAAGATCTTATCTAAATCAGTCTGCTTATCATAAAATCCCTCCGTTTTAGAATCTTCATCATACCTTGAATGTATTTGCGCATATGAAAACCAATTCATCCTTATACCTTGTTCCTCTAAGTTTTAGATCGTTTTAAGTTCACCCTTTTCATCCAAGAGTTCCCCATATCTAACTGTTTGTTCCTTCTTATAAATTATAGGATAGGAAAATGCTTCAATAGTCGATAACCAAACTGGAATTTTCAAATAGCATTGTCTTTTTATCCAGTTTAACCACAAAGACTCCCGCATATAATGATTTTACAATCTTTTTGGCATGGTCATTAAACAAATCATTCAGATATTAAAAAATCTGGTTTCTCACATTGATTTTGCTTGTCAGAAGATGGCTGGGAAGGCCACAAATGAAAATCAGGTGACTATATTATAAAGTCATCCTGGTTGCCAAGTGCCCAGATTTTGATCATGTGCCTGCAGGGACACTGACAGTCATAAGGGGATGACTAATTGTAAGTCACCTTTTTCATTATAACAAGCAATCATTATATGAATGGTTGTAAGTCAAGGACTACCTGTGGTCACAAAAATGAGCAACTTATTGATCCAAAAATAATGTTCCTGCTATTCTCTTATCATTTCACCCCAGCCTAGAAAGGTGACTTGTTCCTTGTTAAGATCAGCTGTTTGGCTACTGGCCATTAGGTAAACATACAGACTTGATCTCATAGGCCTTATGACTGGGGTACAAGCCCAGTGGTGGGATTCTCAGATTTTCACTGTTCTTTGGGCATGGCTTGGAGGGCATCATGTGACTTGGTGGGCAAGGCAGAGGAAGGATACTGCAAAATCCCATTCCCTCTCCACCCCACTAACCTGCTTTCCAGCTCTGTTCTCCAGTGCAGGGCAACAAAAGAAGCTGGGACTCGGGAGGCAGAGAAGAGATGGGTGCGGGGCCAGTCAGAGGTGGTATTTTCTGGTTCTCCGAACTACTCAAAATTTCCGTTACTGGTTCTCCAGAACTGGCCGGAATCTGCTGAATACCACTTCTGGACAAGCCCTAGGACACTTATGGAGTTCCATCTCCTTTGACTAATCATGGAAACTACATGGATTATCATGTCCACAAAGACAACCAAAAAGTGCAAAAAAGGGTTGCAAAATTGGGTGTTATGGTAACCTGCTGAGTAACCACAAAAACTGCATTTCCGGGCTCAGTTACAATTATATGTTGAAAACTACTGTAGTCACAGTTCAGAAGGATGCTTTTCATTCATGAATCTCAAATGTTGTTAAATGTCTATTTAATTGCTATGCCATCCTTCAGCTATATGCCTTCTCCAATGACTGTCAGGTGTCGAAGATCAGGTCTACATACGAAGGTCCAATTAAACTGATTTATTGCTAACCATGCCTATGATGTACTCAAATAACTGTTCGATAAGGTTCATTGGAATTCACGGGAGATTGGACTTAGATTATTTGTGGCTACATAGAAGTTCTAGGCAGATCCCTCTTTTGACTCTACATCCAAATTCTGCTGACTCCTCTTACAATGACAGAAGAAATGTCTGCAAAGCCTTTTGACTACTAGATGGACTTCATAACTATAAACTAGAGTGATGAATAAAAGAAATAAAATTTAAAAAACCATATGTGTGCTACTTCTGTTGAAACAAAAGAGAACATTTTTTGGTTCTCTTTGATTGGTGTTAATGAACATTTGCACAAGGTTGTTCATGATCCCACCAGAAGCTTGGCTCAATTCTGTTATTTGGTTAGCTTCTCATAAGGTGTCATTGATATAGAATCTTATTTTCAGCAGTGTTCTGCTGGCTCCACTTGTTGCCTTCATTTATAAAATTATTGGATTTATGGTGATGTATTTTAGCGATTGCAAGTGGACTTCAATATTTGGGGCCTGGAAAATTTAAATATGACCTTACATTCGTTTTTTATTACAATTTTATTCCGCAGAATTCCACTACAGTTGACATTTGTTTAGGATGTTGCCTTAAGAAGGCCTTACCTATAAAAATGGCAAATACAGCCTTTTGTTATAAGTTTCATTTATTTATTCAACTACCAGGCTGCCCAATTGGCAAACAACTGAAGCAGCTTTCAAGGACAGTTAAAAAGCACTATGACTAACCAAAATTTAATGCAATAAAAGAACTGTGCCAGAGGAAGACAAAACTCAACATGTGTAATACCCCCTATGGTCAATCACTCTGGGTCCAGCATCTGCAGGAAAAATAGATTCTTAAGGTCTCCCTAAAATACAACAGAATCAGGGCCATAAGAAATATACGGGCAATGCTGTTCCAAACAACAGGCATGATGATCATGGTTATCTATATGCTCTCATGATCTTTAAGTGGCAGAAATGCTGCATCAGAGGGCAACAGTTTTTGAACCAAGGTACCTCAAATGGGCTAATTTACAGAATGCACCCCAAATCTGGGACCTGTGACTCCCAAAGGAATGAAATTTGGGGAAATTGTGGCTAATCCAGTGCTACTGACTGATGCTATGCTATTGGGCTGCTGCTGTGGGTCACGCGATCCTCCTTTTCAATGTTTCATGATAGTTTCCCAGCCAGCCTCACAATCCCTTACTCCCTCCATCATGTGGATGGGGTGTGTGTGTCAAACTGGCGACCTGTAGGCCAGATACGTCACACATAGGCCACGGCCACTCCAGCTTTGTAAATGGGGAAAATATTGCAGAATGTCATGTGATGCAGTGAGTTCACCCATAACCTAGAAACAGCCACTAAGTAGAGAGGGGAGGGGAGGGGAAGGAGGGGGAGAGAGACAGACAGACAGACAGACAGAGAGAGAGACAGACATTTGGTAGGGAAACTGGAAGGTATTCAAAAGTCATTCCTGTTTCCCCTGCTTTTTTGCCTGTCCTTGGTCATTCTGTTTCTCTCTTTAGGTAAGGAAATACTTCTTAAACAATGACTCAACATGACATGTTGCCTAGTAAATACAGTATATAAATACAACACTTTTCTCTCTCAGAATCCAGATATACAATAAATGCCTGAAATCATGAAGAAGGGCGATTTTAAATTCAGAAAATAAGAAGGAAAAGATTTCAAGACCAAACCCTCAAAAATATTCCATACACATTCAGACAGTGCTGGATCCAGGGAGTATTATTTTGAGTTATGTAAGCCTGATATAAAACCAGCTCTAAGCTACTTGGATATCACACACATCAACTTTCAATGGAATACTCTAGCTTTCTGTACTGCTGCCTGTTTCACAAAATTGTGTGGTCAATGATTATAGAGAAAAATGTTTTCTCTTGGGTGGGCTGAAACTCTCAACATATATAACAGAAAACCACCTAGCATTTCCATATGAATCTGACATATTTAGCTGAGTCTGGGCAACATGGGTGGGAAATACCATGTGTGAATAAATCAGGGTTTTCTTTTTTTAAGAAATGTTAATGCATTTACTCCCATCTGGAATCATTCTTAAATTTATATAATTACACTATACAATTATACTATTAAATTTGTACAATGCTCCTAAAAATGCCAGAGAGCTATTCATTTATATATAATTCATCTGTCAATTATATTCATACTTCTTTGCTTCTGAAATTGCATTCCCACAATATGTGCAATATTTATAACCTTGCTTCTGAGACATGTGTTCTAAAATATTTCTGGCTTCCTTTGAACAGATTTCTGGTTACTTTAAAAACTCCTGAAGATATTTAAATAAAATTGGCAAAAAGCCTGCAGTGTTGACAATGGTGAAAATCCATTTAGGATAGTTTTAAAATCTGTTGTAAGAATAATTGCTCAAAACAGCTGTGCTGCATTTTTAATTTGGAATAAATCCAAGCCACCTCCCACATTATTTTGTTTTCATGTAAAATACCCTAGAGTGGAATATAATGAAATTTCACTGAAAAAATACGATCGAAAATAGACTTCATTCCTAACAAAAAGCAAAATCTCTCTAGAAATATATTTTACTTTGAAACTCTTCTCTCAAAATTCTCAAAACTCTACTTCATATGAAAGCAGATGCCAAAATCGAAAAATGGATGAAACTCTTGTAAAAAATGACCTTCGAGACACAGCCCTCCTTGTTATGAGTTAATAAAGGCGTTTAATAAAGTTTTAACAACCTTAAGAAAAAGCAGGGTTCTAATCCTGCACTTCTGTTTGGCCGATAATAGCGATATCGGATTGGTCCTTTCTGGGACATCTGATTGGCTGTTAACAGGCCAACTCTCATTGGTTCAAGGGTTTAACACTTCCATGTTTCTCATTGGCTAATAGGTCAGCAGCCAACCCTATATAAGGGCTGCTGCTGCCCTAGGGTTTTGCTCTGTTCAGTATGCCTAATAAAGAGTTGAAGTTCACTGTCACTGTCTCATCTCCGCTCCTTGCACCCATGCGCAGAACTTAACTCTGGCGATGAGGATGGGATGCGGAGACATCAGAGCTGACTGAGCACCAAACAGAGCACGTGGCTGAAGGCGCATCGACAACGGAAACCATGTCCGGTGGCGCCATACCACCCGCTCCATTTGACCCGGCACAAGAAGACTGGGACTCGTACATAGACTGGTTCCAGATATTTCTGGAGACCAACAACTTGAAGGACGCCACCACGGGAAAAAAGCGAGCAGTGTTCCTGACCCATTGCGTGCCTGCCGTCTTTAAGATGGCCAAGGCACTAGCGAAACCGGCTGAGGTGAAATCCATGAACTGGGACATCCTCGCGCCCCTTCTGCCCGCCGTACCAACGCTTGTCCGAAGACATGAGTTTCACCAGAGGGACCAACGGAAAGGAGAGAGCGTCGCGGATTTCATTGCAGACCTCTAGAACCTGGGAGGCCTCTGTGGGTTTGCAGACCTTGAAGAAGCTCTGAGAGACTGAATAGTTCTGGGATTAGATGACCCAGCGGCACAGAGCAAGATCATGGCCAAAGGGGACATCAATCTTGCCGATGCCATTAAAGACGCTACTGCAGCAGAAGCAATCAGGAAGTCGGCTGCCCAAATGCGCCGCACCAACGCACCGATCCGTCTACTCACCAGCGATACCTCACCTCACCTAGAGAGGCACACAACAGTGACCCACCACGAGGACCTCGAATCGCCATCAGAAAGTGATGAGGAGGACGTCAACCGGCTCTGGTCTGAATGCGACCAACGTAACCAGCTGAATCGAAGACTACCACACCAATGCGCGGGTTGTGGGGCAAACCACCCGCGATCAGACTGCAAATTCCTCGACGCGCTCTGCCATTCTTGTGGAAAAAGAGGCCATATTGGGAAGGTCTGTAGAAGCAAGCAAGGATGCAGCAATTCAGAGGGAAACAACTACCGCCAGACCACAGGGAATCGTCCTGTGAGTTGGAAACACTTGAATCACCAATGGAACAACCACTCCTGCAGAAATAAAATACTGGCCACTTCATCGAGATAGAAAGAGGCACACCAAACCATTACAATCGGTCACACTTCATCGCTAGATGTGAAGAAGATCCGAGTGAGGGTCGCCATCGAAAACCAACCTTGCGTGATGGAAGTCGACTCAGGATCCTCCCTCTCGATGGTTTCCTGGAAGACCCTTAAACAATTGATCCCTGCCATCCGGCATCAAGACCTCAGAGCCCAAAGAATTATACTCAAAGATTATCAGGGGAACCGAATACCAGTCGTTGGCTCCAGCCAAGTCAAAGTATCATTCAAAAATCGTACTTCATTGTTACCACTGACCGTCGTCGACTGTGACCAGCCTAGTTTGCTAGGCCTTCAATGGTTCGCCCCACTCGGGATCGAGGTAGCCAGCATTCACCAAGCCAGAGGTGACGACTGGGAGGAGGCCCTCGTCCAGGAATTCCAGGACGTCTTTGCAGACAAACTAAGCGAGTACAAGGGGACCCCAATATCATTTAGCTTTAACCCTGAAGTAGCCCACATCCGCCTTAAATCTCGTCGGGTATCTTTTGCCCTAAAACCAAAGATTGACGAGCAGCTCGATAAATTAATAGCCCAGGGTGTTTTAGAACCAACTGACCACGCCCGTTGGGAAACCCCAATCATAACAGCCATCAAACCAGATGGATCATTAAGGATTTGTGGGGATTACCGGGCCACCCTTAATCACGCCCTTCAACAGAACGCTTACCCGATGCCGGTCGTGCAACACCTTCTCCATTCCTTGGGGGGCAGAAAAGCCTTCACTAAATTGGATTTAGCACAGGCATACCAACAACTGCCTGTAGATAAAAAAAACCGCGGAAGCACAGACAATCGTTACGCACCGAGGTGCCTTTAAATGCAACCGACTCCAATTCAGAGTGAGCGTAGCCCCAGAGATTTTTCAAAGTCTGATGGAAAGACTCTTGCAAGGGATCAAGGAGGTCGTGCCCTACTTTGATGATGTTTTAATTTCGGCCCCGAATAGAGAAATACTAGAAAGGTGTCTTAAAATGGTTCTCCAGAAATTTAAAGACTCCGTCCTAAAGGTTAAAAAAAATAAATGTCAACTGTGTACAGAGAAAGTAGAGTTCCTGGGGTACCTGATTGATAAGCAAGGCATTCGCTCCACTAATAGCAAACTAAAAGCGATCAAAAACACCCCAAGACCCAGGAATAGGACAGACCTCCAAGCTTTCCTGGGGCTCATTAACTTTTACACCATCTTCTTTCCCCCAGAAAGCGACCGTAGCTGAGCCCCTACATAGCCTTCCCAACAAAAAAGCCACATGGGTCTGGGGACACCGAGAGGAGTATGCATTCCGACAAGTGAAAAACTTACTAACCTCCGATGCTGTTTTAATGCAGTATAACGAGACTTTGCCTTGAACAATTACATGTGACACGTCACCATTTGGAGTAGGAGCCATTTTGAGTCATGTGTTACCAAATGGTAGTGAGGCCCCGATTGCCTATTTTTCAAGGACCTTATCGAAGGCTGAACGTAACTATAGCCAAATTGACAAAGAGGCTCTTGCTGTTGTATCTGCTGTGAAACGGTTTCATGAATATGTATATGGACGAGTTTTTACTATTATTACCAATCACAAACCTTTGCTGGGGATTATAGCGGGAGACAAGCCAACCCCCTATATATTGTCACCTAGAATGACTCAATGGTCGGAGTTCTTAGCTGCACACAACTATAAATTACAACACCGCCCGGGAAAAGCCATTCCCCACTCTGATGCATTGAGCCGTGCCCCACTTCCGGAAACCGTTGACGACCCAGCTCCAACCCTTACGACACTCCAGATTGAAACACTACATTCACTGCCGCTAACAGCCAGAGACATCGCTATTGAAATGAAACGAGATCCTGTCCTGGCACGAGTCCTCAGCTGAGTCGAACGAGGATGGCCAGTAGAACAAACCCCTGATGACTTCACCCCTTTCAGAAACCGGCAAACAGAACTTTTCTCGCAAAAAGGCTGCATCCTATGGGGTGACAGAGTCATTGTCCCAGAGCGGCTACAACGAGCAGTTTTGAAAACATTGCATGACGGTCACCCCGGCATCGTGCATATGAAAGCGCTCGCACGAAGCTACACGTGGTGGCCAGGCATCGATAAGCAGATCGAAGCCTGGGTAAAGACTTGTCTAAAGTGCCAAGAAGTCAGCAGTGCCCCACCGAGAGCAACTCCAACGGAGTGGGAAACCCCCCGGGGGCCGTGGTCCCGCATCCACGTTGACTTTGCGGGACCTACTAAGGGACATACATTCCTCCTAACAGCAGATGCCTATTCCAACTGGCTTGAGATCCACAGGATGAAGACTTCTACAACCGATTCAGTCATCCGCAAATTGAATAGGCTATTTGCAATGCATGGGTTGCCAGATGTTCTGGTCTCCGACAATGGACCCCAGTTCACCGCCCTGGCGTTTGAGCATTACTTAGCGGATCGGGGCATCCGCCATGCGCTAACCTCACCAGCGCACCCTGCGGCCAATGGCAGGGCTGAGTGCATGGTCCAATTTGTTAAAAAAATTCTCCACAAAATGGACTATGGGGACATTGACGACAAACTAAACAGAATACTCCTACTCCAACATATCACCCCACACAGCGTCATCAACAAGACTCCAGCTGAACTGTTGATGGGATGTAAGCTCCGTTCCCACCTCGACCGGCTCCACCCATCCTACGCGCCAGAGAAACCCTGTGGATCTAGCGGAAAATGCCGTGAGTTTATGGCGAACCATTATGGGTCAAAGCAACCGTAACTCAAACCACCGAGCCCAGATCGTACCGTGTGCAAACCTGGGATGGAAAAATATGGAAACGCCATATAGATCAGCTTCGCTCTAGACTACAACCCAGTTCCTGTGACTCCTGTGACTCTCAAACTGAGGGTGGAGGGGATATCGAAGAAGCCGAATTCAAGATGGTGAAAAGCGGAAGCGAAGGAAGTCAGCAGCCGGGCACCTTACATGAAGAAGAATCAGGGAGAGGGTTGTCCTCGCCACAGAGGAATACCTCAACGGAGGCGAGCCCGCAGAGATCAGAGGACAACAACGATAGAATTAGCGGCACCGAGTCATCCAGTGAGGATGCGGAACCGCCTGTATCAGATATATTAAAAAACGTCCCGCCGAAGTTGGACTATAGACAGAAACCAGTGGGACAGCGCAAATCTAATAGACAGTTAAAACAACCTGCGTATCTACGGGATTACGTCACCGCACCCCTCAAACGGAACCTTGGGGGAAGGGGTGTTATGAACTAATAAAGGCGTTTAATAAAGTTTTAACAACCTTAAGAAAAAGCAGGGTTCTAATCCTGTACTTCTGATTGGCCGATAATAGCGATATCAGATTGGTCCTTTCTGGGACATCGGATTGGCTGTTAATGGACCAACTCTCATTGGTTCAAGGGTTTAACACTTCCATGTTTCTCATTGGCTAATAGGTCAGCAGCCTACCCTATATAAGGGTTGCTCTGTTCAGTATGCCTAATAAAGAGTTGAAGTTCACTGTCACTGTCTCATCTCCACTCCTTGCACCCATGCGCAGAAATTAACACTCCTCCTTCTCCTTTTCAGTCCAGCTTCATCATCAGAATGCCTCTAAATCCAAACTGAACATGTATAAGCCATGTTACAATTTTTGCCTAAAAATGTCATTTTTATATTTCTTCCGTTATGCTATCAGTGCATTTTAATATATCTTACCAGATGAGATATATTAAATATGTTGAAACAATACTCTGATGCTACAGAGAGTCACAAAAGAATAAAACTGAGCAGAAGAAAATTGCATGGAGACAATACTAATTTAACACCAAAATGTCACTGTAAGAGAGTAAGTCAGCAACCCTTCCATTGAATAAAATCTTTGTGGTTGGAATTCACAGATAAGAAGGGTATTCAAAGGAAAATCAACCAATGTTTCCGCAGAATAGAGCTGATAATTAAAAGGGACATTTAGATAATTCCTGAATGCAGGAATCCAAATTATAGCACCCCTGACTAAGATTGTCCAATCTTTGCTTGAATATATTTAGCGAAAGGAAATGCAACATTTTTATCAGTAATCAGTTCTTTTTTCAATTGGTTTTTCTTACTCTGATGAGATTTTCCTAACATTTAATCTGATCTCCCTTTTACAAGCTGAAATGACATTATTTTGTGTACTAACCCTGCAGGTATTTTAAAAGAACTTCCTTTCCAGCTTTTAAATGCATCCTATCCAAATTGCATTGCAGCACGTAAATGTAATTAATAGGCTGAGACAATTTTCACCATGCACCTCTTGCCTCTTTAAGTAACACCATATCAGAC
The DNA here is from genome assembly GCA_033807585.1 of Hydrophis major. Taxonomy (NCBI): domain Eukaryota; kingdom Metazoa; phylum Chordata; class Lepidosauria; order Squamata; family Elapidae; genus Hydrophis; species Hydrophis major. The sequence continues at coordinate 320,420,102 of CM066328.1, read as the reverse complement.
AAATACAGTACAAAGAAGATGAGGTTCCCCCTACCTTAAATGGAATAATTCCCTGGGTTAAGATGAAATTTAATCTATTCTTCCTGTAATCTGTTAGAAAGTCTGAAAATCAAATGCTGCACTAATTTCCTGATGCTCAGTGTGCTGGACTGGCTGACTGGAATATGTAAACTCTTGAATAGAATGTAGCAATAATAATGTATCATGATGGCAGACACAAATTAAATACATATGTACATACATACACATACAAATTTTTATTGAAAGTTTTAACAATAATTAGACTATTAAAAACTAAAGTACAATTAAAAAGAAAGAAAAAGAATTAAGAGTGCAGAAAAAGCAGACACAGAAGAAAATAGAAAAAGAATATATAAAATATATAAAGAATTGGCTTCCGATCTTCACAGAAACTATAGGTACAATTATATTTAAACCTCTCTGTCTAAAGTTATACCCTGACTCTCTTCTTTCTATAACCTATCCCAGGGGTATCAAACTTGTGGCAACACATTGTCATCATGTGATGTATTCAGACTCTGTCCCCATGGGCATGGCCAGTATATGATGCATCTGGCCTGTGGGCCATGAGTTTGACACCCCTGATCTATCCTATCTAATCATCAAAAACATGAATTATAAATTCATTTTTTATTTTTTCCCCAAAAAAAGTCCATAAGGGATTTCTGGTCACCAATAAATACAAATTAAATCCTTCTGAGATAAGCACTTGTCATTCACTGACAGAGGTCAGTGCTGTTTTGAGATCTTTGGGCATCTTCTAAGTGTGATGGATTGTTGTTTGGAAGGTGATAGGCAATAAGTGACCTGCTGTGTGATCTCTTTGAAATACTGTAGCACTAAAGCCTTTAAACACAATTGCATTTCAATTATCTGTTGAGTGCAATTTCCAAGTGTCAGAATTTAAGAAATTTAGTATCAGTATAACCATGTACTATTGAAGCCTTATATGAATCATCTGAATATGGAGGACAGTTAGGCAAGTTATTCCAGGAAAGCTTTTTCTGATGATTTGTTTCAAGTAAATGCAACTGCTGAGCTACTAGAGAGAAATGAAATGCAGGAAGCAGGAAGGCCCAACCCCGTTTTCTGTAGGCTGTTTTGTTATAAAAAATTCTTCAGTGTGATTTTATTTCAGGTAAAGAACACATTTCCTTAAAAATTTAAACACAGTTTTCCTGGATACAGGAGGAAACAAAACCCTATATAGCCAACATATTTCCTTTCCTTCCTAGGATGACCAATGAAGGGGAATTATATAAAAGGATCTGGTGACTTTAGAAGAAAGGATGAAGTCTGATCCTATCTATCTGTTATTGAAAAAGTAAGAATTTTATCGAGTATTCATACTATCATAGGATGGGTTAACGCCATTTCAAACTTGGCTTGAAGAATCTGTCTTGTTTTGATGAATACCGTAGCTCTATTTGTAGTCATTCATTTTAACCCTATTGTCAGAGACAGATCACTGACTGGTCAGCTTTAAATTGGCATTGGCTATAAATCTCTGCAGGGATAGAAAACCTACCGTAATATCCTGACAAAGTTCTTGGATGGCCCTGAGTGGTTTTTCTACAAAGTGCTTAGGAAATCACCCATCTTGTTTGTCGATGTTATTGTTGAAGTTTGGTCAAGCAATAGAAGGCACAGATGGCCTAAGCTGTTGACACAATTGTTCCTAAGTATCCTCTCCCCTCCTGCAGATTAAATTGGCATTTTGGTTTCCCATAGTACTGAGCACAGTGAAACAGATACTTAGAGGGATAGAGCACAATGCAAATGAAGGTACATTTGAGAAGGATCAGATAAAAACCAAGTCAAGGTTTCTATTCTGTGGCGATCCATGCAAAGAAGAGGCTATGGCATCTCTCCCACAAAATATTGGAGGAGAACACATTACTTGGGAATAATTGGGAGCAATTTTCATAGATTGATTGGATTTATTCCAACTGTGACTTTAAAGTTGAACCAGACTCTTATCCTTACATATAGGTTCTTATTCCTTATAAATGTATCAACCACCACAGTAGCCATCTGAATTAATTTTTAATATAAATTTAGTTGGGTTTTCACAAAAACATAATACAAAGAAAACATCTTTTTTTGAGAATCGCATGATCCCGGGTTATCACTTCTTCATACAGACACAAACTCAATTTCATATTCATCTTTGTGTTCTGTTCCATATCTTATTACTATTTTAACATTTTCTCCATAATTTTTCCCCTCCCTTGGTTTTCTCAACTTTATTTTAATTATCTCATATCTAAATTCAATTATATATCTTTTTCTAAGTTTCAATGTCTTTCCAATCATTATATTTATACTTTTGTCTGTCCTGTTTCAATTTCATATTATCTTTTCTCATTAAACACATTTTCCCCTGTAGTTACTAATTGGAGTATGACATCTTTATATTTATATATATATAAAACAATAATAAATAAAACACTCATTCCATTCTAATTCAATTCTATCATTAATATTAGTTAGAATCTTGACATCTTTAACATTTCTTTTCAATTGAATATCATACTTCCTTGTGAACACTTATAAACTTTCCATAATTAATTCTTTTTTTCATATTTCTCTTCACTTATATTTTTATAAATCATTAATAATAATTAAAATGTTTCCATCCTTTCCTAATTTCATTCTCTCATTCACTTTATTTCATTTATTTATTAACAAACATTCCACTGCATTACAACAAGCATTTTATCCATCATTTTAATCATACATTGCTTCATATTTTCTAAAATTATTTCTATTTCTAATATAACAATACTATCTTATGTACCTTTGTAGAATCCCTTTTTCAATTAAATTTTCACCCATTATCTCTAAATAGGCTTATACTTTCAATCCTTATACATTTTCCCTATATCTTGTTTCTGTCTTTTATAACTTCTTTTATTTGCCTTCTTCCCCCCCTTCTTTTCCCTCCCCTTTTTGCCCCCTTGTCTCTCTACTTCTAATTCTCTCTTCTGTTGCTTCCTAATATTGTAATTATTTTTCAAACTATTATTTTTTTGGTTGTTTTTCAAATCTTAAACTTTTCACTCTCTTTTCCTCCTTTCCTTTTTCCCCCCCACATAAAATTACTTGATCATTAAAGATGGCTTCTTCTTTGTCCCAACCTTCTTGTTCTACTAGCGTTTCTTATTGTTTCTCATAGTTCAGGATCTCCATTTCTAAAAATTGAAATATGAAGCCAAAAGAACCTCTTCCTTCTTGTGCATCTTCTTTCTGTTTTTTAAGTTCCATTTTCAGTTCTTCCAAAAGTGATGCCATTTTAAACACTTTTAAACAACCACCCAATTGAGTCATTTAAGTCCAATAGCCAAAAATCCAAAAATCACCAAGTAATCCAAATAATCCAAAGCCATTTCTTCTTGCTTCTTTTTTCCACTTTCTCTTTCTGGGGGTTCTATTATTTTGTTACAAAGTTTCAGTTAGAATTTATCTTTTAGGAATCTTGTTAAGGTTTCACTGTAAGTTCCTTTTAGTTCCAGGCAGTCTCCTCCATTTTTTTTCCAGATCCTGCCCTTTTATTCTTTCTTTTTCTCTCCTTTCCTGCTTTTAAAGGTTTTTGAGTGTCCAAAAGTCTTTATTATCCTTTTGACATTTTATTTTCAGCTTAAATGCCTATCGATGTCGAAGTGGATTTTTGTCAATTTCTTACTTAAATCTCTTAGCTGTCAGTATAGGGAAAGGAAGAAAAAAAAAAAGCCAAATCCTTTTCCTTCCCTCTTTCCTTCGCTGCTTCAAAGTCTTCTTTGGGAACAATGTTATTTTTTTTTTTGAAACAAATTTTTATTAATTTTAAAGATAAAACAACACATCATTAACCATTAAATACATAAACACATAAAACCTCTTAACATTGTAAATCCTTACAAGTCAAACAAAACATTATTTTTATACAGCATAATTCCAATTTATCCCATCTCCATATGGACACACAAATATCTTTCAGCAAATTTCTCATTATTTCTCTTTACTCCTATTCAATTTCATTTCTCTTCCATATTTATCCATTTTATAGTCATCATATTCTTTTCTTTCTGGCTTGTTTAAATTATTCTCATCTAACATTCCTCCAAGGTTTTATTGATTCTTTTTTCCTTTTTTTTTTAATAAAAAACAAATTTTGTTAGTTTTACCATAAACACAATACACAAACATACAAACACAAAACATAAACAAAACTAAAAGATCTTTTCTGAAGGTTGTCTGTTCCCGGGTTAAAACTCTTTACACAGACACAAATTCAAACATCATATTCAACCCATATCTCCTTCCATATCTTATTATCATTTTCTTTTTTATATATATATATAAAAACCATTTTTATCAGTTTTATAAGAACAATGCACAAAGAATCAAGGCATAACAGCTTATAAATTCTTTTCTAAGAAAAAATAATAATAAAAGACCAATAAGGCATAACATTTCCAGATTATAATATCAATATTTCATATAATATTAACTTCATATCTTGTCCCTACTTCTCTTTTCCATCCAAATTATTTATTAATTAAAATTTTATTGCCTTTTATCAATATACAAAGTCCAAAAAAAAAAAAAAGAAAGCATATATATCCTTCCATATCTTATTACCATTTTCAACAACATTCTTTGTCTGTTTTATTTCCAATTATCCATTCATCTTTTTTTTTCTTTTACTATACTTCTCCTGTACACCAATTGGAGTAACATCTATAACTCATTATCCTAACTTAGAAATACTACATATTACAATCTTTCTTGGGATTCTGTTTAAAAGATTCTAAAATTACATAATAAATTTTATATTCTAAATACACATATAAAAACACAATCTTATATACCCTCCAGAATCCCTCTTTTAATCTAAATTAAATTCACCCATTGTCTCTAAATAAACTTTTTTTCTTTAGGTCTTGCTTCCCCCCATTAAGGCTTCTCCTCCCCCCCTTTCTCTCTTGCTTATTCTTCTCCTTGCCCTTTCTACCCCTTTGCTTTTTCCCTTCGCTTTTCTTACTCCTTTTCCTTTGCTTTCTAACCTTGCCTCCACCTTTTCGCTCATTTTTCTCTCTTTTGGTTGCTTTTATAATTCTTAAAATCCCCTTTTTCTTATCCTTTTTCTCCTCCTCTCCGGAAGGGACCCATTGTTCATCAAAGATGGCTTCTTCTTCCTCTTCTTCCTTGTCCCAGTCCTTCTGCTGCGTAATCAACTTTTCAACAGAACATAACGCCATTTCTAAGAATTGAAACAAAGCGCCCAAAGTATCTTCTTTTTTATATTTTTGATATTCAATCTCTAGTTCATCCACAAACAATGCCATTATAAAAAGGGAAACTTTTTCCAAAACAACCACAAGTATTTTTAATCAAAGATAATCAAAAGCAATTAAAAAAAAAAATTCCAAAAGTTAATACTTTTCTTCCTTCTTCTCTTTCTCTTTCTGGATTAATTTTTAATCAAAGAGGTCCAATTACCATATATCTTCTTTTGGGATCCACAAAGACGTTCTAGACAATCTCCTCCTTTTTCAGCTTCTGCTCCAATTTTTTTTCTCCCTTCCCACTTGCAATGACAATTTTAAATAATCAAAAATCCATACCTCCAGCAGAGATTTTCCAATTTCTTAAATTTTTCAATGTCCAAAAATCCCTTTGTCTCTTAGCTTCAGCTTTCAAAGCAATCCACTTTCAATGTCTAATATATCCAAATATTTCTGCTTTTTCCGTGGGGTGGGAGAGTAAAAAAAAAAGAGTTCCCTTTAACAGCTTCTCCGCCGCTTTTCGCTCTTCTTAGGGATACAATGTATCCTCCAGCAATTCAAGCAGCTCAATTCCAGGCAGTTTAAAAGGTGTTACTTGACCCGGCTCAGACAGAACTTTCACTCTTCACACTTCCTCCAGCACAGTTCTTACCCGGTTGCTGGCTTCTTCATGGCGGCCATTGCTGACCGCCGCTCCACCGCCTTGGGAAAAAGGGGTTTTCCCGGAGAAGGGGGGGGGTCTGCGACACCCCCACCTCCCTATCCGACTCCCCTCTCTCTTCAGCTGTCCCTACAGGGCAGCCATATCCGCCTGACCCGTCTGGATCGGGGGTACCTCGACGGCTAGCACAGCAGGAATCGCGAGCTGTCGCGAATTCCTGCTGCCCCGAAGCCACGCAAACCGGAAGTCGGGAACAATGTTATTTTTTATAGTTCAAATTCCTGGGTACCTTACATTGTTGCTTTTGCTGTCTGACCTGGTCAACCAAAACTTTCTCTTCTTATCTTCCTCCTGCACATTCTTTTCCAGTCGAGTTCTTCTTTGAGGTAGCCATTTCTGACCACCGCTGAAACTGCCTTTGGGAAAGGGAGTAATGGTCAGTTGAGGAGGAGAGATGTGGCTCTCCTCAACCCTGCTGGCAGTCTCCCCCCTCTTCACCACCTCTACGGGATGGCTTAGCCACAAATCCAGCTGGCTTGGGGTGCTCCGGTGGTGAGCACAGATCAAAACTTCATGATCGCAGATTTCGGTCCGTCACTGAAGAAGCTCAAATCGGAAGTTGCCATCTGGACTAATTGAGCATTCAGTGCACTATATTGCAATGGCTCTATGCCTTCTTGTCAAATGTGTCCAGAGGAAAATCCTAAAGAATCAGATCATTGACTTGTTATGCCTCACAAAGTTCCATTTTGTCACCTTTATGAAAACAGCAAGATGCATTTGGAATCTTAAAGTGGGATGCCAACCATGTGTAGATAATATACAGTTCTAATGATCCTTATCATTTAACTCCAAAGTATTCAATTATTTTTATTATGATAATGATGATTAATCTTAATAATGGACTGAAGGATAGAAAGCATGGAGATGATGGTAAAACTCAGCAAGTATTGAGATTAAAGTTCTTGAGATGTCACTGCACTCAAAGAAATATTAGATAAAACAAATAAAAGAAATAATAGACAGTTTGGGAGTGTTTCTTTATTTCCAGGCATTGTAGTGATGACTTTGTTTGCACAATTATGGGTAGACCACTAGATACAATCCTTTGTGACTTGGTCAGATTTGCCAACAATTTAAGCATGTCTTGGTCACAGCTTGTCTTAACTACAGAAATGCAACGCTCTTCATGTGAATTTACCCTCAAAAGTATCCAGAAACTGTAATTGTTGCAACATATGGTGACCAGGCTGCTAATGGGTACAAGGAATGGTGATCACATGATATCTGTTCAGAAAAACTTGCACTAGTTGTCAGCTTTCTAGTGGGCACAGCCAAAAGTGTTGGTGTTGCCTATAATGATTGAAATCAGCAAGTGAGGCATATCTGAAGATCTCCTGAGCCTCTTTGAAGATGCCTTCTTCTGCACAGCTCCCAGGACATGGAAGATACTCTCTAAAAGACTTGTGTCTGGCTCCCACTCTCCAGGATTGAAGGAAATGGTCAAATTTCACAGAACTTTTAATTGATCTTAACTTTATTAATGTTAATGTCATACTTTGTAATTTGTCTTTTGGTTTTTAGGTATAAATTGCCTTGAACCTTACATAAGCAGAAAAGGAGAGTATATATTTTAATGTCAAACCTACAAAAAAAAAAGGAGAGAAATGCTAATATTTTTCTAGAAAATGGTTAAATGGATTTTAACTATTCTGCATTTAGGGTAAATATATGATTTCTCAAACCCAAGTAAATGCTCCAATACTGGACACAAAATTGCGGAGGGGAAACATAACTCTTTGTGCTTTCACAGCTACTTTTAGGAAGCAGTACTGTCTCCCTTGTGAATGGATATGTTTCACCACCATTGCAAAAGCAGGAAGCAGCAACAGAGTGACCCATATTTCACACAAGGCAACAAGCACCTGCCTCTATTAGTCACTCAGCCTTCCAGAATTTTTGATTTATTTATTTATGATCTCATGATCTTGGAAATTCCCCCTCTGTGTCTTTCTCTTTTGGTGAGGACAGGAAAATTGGTCTATCAGTACAGCACAGTCCTTAGCTTCTCTCTGTTTTGCCTGATCTCTTAAATAAAAGCCAAGATTAATTTTCCCGATTTTCCTCAGCATTTGAGGTGATTATGTAAAGGATATGTATTATGGAGAGTACAAATTACACACTTCTGATAAATGTCACATATATTGATTCAATGTAACATCTCTGCACTGCGGTAATTACTTTCGTTAAAAAGCGATTTAACCATTCACAACTTCCTTATTCTGCCAAATTCTGCCAAATTCTGCCAAGAATGTTGCACTTCTGCTTTTGAATATGCTTTAATGGGCCACTTTTCTGAAGAAGGTGAGGATCTAATGAGCGTATACAAAGTGAAAAGTGCAGTACAGAATGAAGAGATTGTCCCAGTGTACTTAGAGGGGACAGAAATAAGAAGAAAATACATCTGTCAGCAACAGAGATACCTATACTACAGTTGGCCTAGCATCCCAGAAACTGGACCAATTGCCCCACTGAAGCCCACATCTAAGTCCTTCTATCTTCCAAGCTCTCTGGGCATGTCACTGGTACTAGCTATGAAAAACAGTCCTAAGACAGCTAAACATCTCTTTTCTGTACATTATTTGAAAACACGGAAGGTCTGTGATAAGAGCAGTTCCTTTTAAAAAGTTTTTGCTTAAGTAGTGTGCTAAAAATAGGACTGCAGAAACAGAGAGCTCAAAAAGCTAAAATGTTGCAATTACCTCAGGAAAAAAGTGTGTATATATATATATGTATACATACATATATACATACACATACACACACACACACACACACACACACACACACACACACATATATATATATATATATATATATATATATATATATATATATATATATATATATATATATATATATATATATATATCTGGCATTCAGCTTTGTTCGGGTATTTTCCCACGTCATAATAGTGGTGCTTTTAAAGTTGTAGCAACGTTTCAGCAGAATCTCATCTGCCATCATCTGTCTTGTCTGCCAGGCGTTTGGTTCTAGTAATTAGTGTTTTAGCCACGGAGTTTATCTGCTGGGTGGTGGTGGGATTGGGCGTTGAGGTAGCGGTTGGTGTGTGTTTTCTTCTGGTATATGGTGTGTCCTAGTGTGCCATCTGTTTTCTTGTAGATTAGTACATCTAGGAATGGTAGTTGTTTGTTTGTTTCTGTTTCCATGGTGAACTTGATTTTGGGGTGTGCACTGTTTAGGTGTGTTAGGAAGTTGTTTAGGTTTTCTTGTCCATGGGGCCAAATCACGTATGTGTCATCGATATATCTTAACCATAGTTTGGGTTTGAGTATGGCATTAGCCAGGGCTCTGGATTTGAATTCTTCCATGAACAGGTTTGCAATGACAGGTGACAGTGGTGATCCCATAGGGGCTCCTTCAATTTGTTTGTATCTTTGTCCTTAGTATATGAAATATGTGTTGGTTAAGCAGTGTTCTGTTAGTTCCATGAGGTGTTTAGCTGGTTGGTATTTATTTTTGATGATTTCGAGGGTCTCTTTTATCGGGACTTGAGTGAATAGTGAAACCACGTCAAAACTTACAAGCAGATCTTCTTGCTCCACGTGTAGATCTTTGATCATTTCCAAGAAGTGGTATGCGTTTTGTACATGAGAAGCTGCTGTTTCAGCATGGGGCTGTAGCTCTTTTGCTAGGTGTTTAGCCAGACATGTAAGTACCCGCGAAAACTTAAGAAAACAAATATATATATGTATGTATGTATGTATGTATGTATGTATGGCATTCAGCTTTGTTCAGGTATTTTCCCACGTCATTGTAGTTGTGCTTTTAAAGTTGTAGCAATGCTTCGGCAGAATCTCATCTGCCATCATCAGGCTTCTGGTTGTGTCCATCTATATAAATGTACATGTATAAACACACACACACACCCCACACACAGGGAAGACAAGGAGGAATGTGAAAAGTGGTAATTTAAAGTAGCCTAAATGAAAGTGGTTTCACCAAAGCAAAATCACCATTGGAGATAACTCTGTATTTATTCTGCAGTTACTCCATATATAAGGAATACAAAACAGTTTTTTTGTTTTCTTTTGTTTTAATAACATCCTTATAAAATTTTATTAAGATAGACTTGGTATGATTTTATGATCTGTTATAAAATAAAGTAAGTAAATTATAGTTATCTCGCTTAAGTATGAATTAATAAAATTATAGTCAAATGATTGTTTAATAATGATATTAGGACATATAATTGTTGATTGATAATATGAGTTATTATGTAACATAATTACAATGGTGACTATGAAATGGATGCACAAAAAAGAGTGGCAAACCAACCGATACACTGTCTGTAAATTTATGAAGGAGGATGATGCTTTTATGTTTTATGTGTTTTTCTTTGTTGTCAAAGTCAATAAAACTTTTACTTAAAAAAAAAAAAAACAGTTTCCAGGGAGTATTTACTATGTGAACAAATACAAAAAATTAATAGAGTTTGACTGAATTTTAACAGATGAACCAGATAAGAAATACAGGAGGAATGGTAGGTTTTTCCAAGTTTGTTGTCAGGTTCCCAGACTGGAATTTGGCTGTAAATCTCTAGTTCTCCATTCTGCACAGTTTAACTTGATTGCTCAACAGAAATTTCTCAGAAGCTTGATACAGGCAGGTAGATTGGGATCTTTCCTGAAAACAAAACTGAAGCTACATTGGTTGATTACCATCTCTCAGCATGAGGGTGCAATCCCCTCTTACAGTTTAGATCAGGGCTGTGAAACTCCTGGTCCATGGGCCGGATGCATCATGCACTGGCCACACCCATGCCTGCTTTAGCGAAAGGGGAAAAAAGTCTCGATACATCACACGATGCCACCATGACGACGTGAATTTGACATCCCTGATTTAGACCCAATGGTGTTTCTTCTCATATTTTCCAGGTTTTGAAAGACTCTGCTTCCTCTTTCATAGCCTAAAGTTGAACAGTTGTAGATTGTTGGCAGGAATGACATCTCTGCCCTGAGAACTTCTGGCTCTTGATTTTTCTCTTACAATTATGTGTTCAGCTTTGGCAGGTGAAAAGGTTATCTCTTTAATAGTTGCTGATTGCAAGGTGTATGTCCAGAAAGAGGCCGATTGTTCACTGGTTGAGCAACTGATTCCTGCTGAAGTAGCAGAGACTGTAGGATGGATGGGGCAGCTAACTTACTGAGCAAGTGAGGAGAGTCAACCGTTGCTGAGGCGAACAGAAAAAGGGGAACAGAAAAAGAATTTATGTTTCCAAGAAATTTTCTTTTTAGGTCAGCAATATGCACTCAGGTAACCCATGCAGAGAACAAATAAACACTTTCTATGGCAGTGTGTTAAGAAACTAGACTGAAGATCTATGTGCAGAATTCTACAGCTGTAACTTACAGTGCTTGTAGCAGATGGCTTGGTACAGTCTGGTATATATTTACAGCAAGTGTTGTCTTGGTACAGTCTGGTATATATTTACAGCAAGTGTTGTCAAATTGTTGTGGGGCTTGATAGAAAAAAAAATCAGAGGATTGTAAAAGCAAATAGTCAGACTTCAGCTGATGAGAGTGTATAAAGATTTATCAGGTCAAACAAACAAGGTTACAAAAAGGTACTATTAGAGAAAACAACTCTCCCAAAAAGGTTGGTAAAACAAATTATAGTGATTTATAAATGTAACAACCAGAAGCAAGAGATATGTACGGAATACTGTGTATGAACAGAAGTTAGAAACAGCTTTGAGGATCTTTCAGAATAAAGAGGCCCTCAGCTTTTAGGGGAAGTAAAGAAATCATTGTGGATCAAAGGACAGGATGGTGATCTCCAAAGGATAGAAGAGCTGTGGTTGTGTCTTTCAAGATGTCAGAGAAATTTTATGATAATTTGTGGCTGCAATGAATGTTATTGCTATGGACTCTGAAAATCTAAAAAATTCTTCTCCCCCGATGAAAACTGGAACACGAAAAAATGACTAGCTACACAAATGGTGATGGAAAGAATGATTTAATTTCAGATCATCCTAAATTTTAAATTGTAATACTGCTAGAACAGGCTGAGTAGCATTTTATGGTACAACAACAACATTTGGCCAAACCCTGATAAATGAGAAAAGGTTTTAAACTGAGTTGTGTGGGGGGTAACAGACAAAAACTCTGAAGTCAGAACCTCAGATAAAGAGTTGTGATTTATAAAAGGAAGTAGAAATGTTGCTGCATTAGGGATCATTGATACCTGAATGTATGAAGATTAACAAAATACATTTGTACAGGAGTTGAGTAGGCATATTAAATGATTTAAGAAGTATATCAAAGACTGTATGGGATTGATTGATGTAATGTTGTGCAGGCATGCCCTTGGGAAATGGGGGGAAGAGGTGGAGGGATGATCAGTTGCATAACAGGCAGAGAAAGAAACTCAGAAAGTATCTTCCCTAACTAATCAGACTGTAAAAAGAGATGCTGGGGTATTTCTACTTTTAGACTGGCAAGATTCTGTTAGTGTAACCTTACAACAAGGTAGAATTAGCTCATCTGGTCTGTTTCCTACCTGATCTACTTGGGAAGGCCACCATCAATGTCTGAAATAATAGCGGTAATACACCATTTGTTAAATAATAGCGGTAATACACCATTTGAAAGAATCTGGCAACACTTTTCGTTACTCACTTCATCAGATGTATATAATAGATTAACTGATATAGAATTTCATACTTTGCATACATTTCATGAATTGAAGTCACACACACAAAATCTCTGGCTATTTCAAAAGGGGTCAACAAAACAAGAGTTGTCGACATATTATAGTTCTTAATTGATAAGGTCATCTCTTTCCCATGTAATCTGTATCTGCATAACCAGTCTGTTCCCCCTTCTGTCCACTCCCCATTTCATCCATATTTAAATATGGTATCAATCAAGCCATTCTATGGATCTGATGGAGTGAGTTGCATCCTATGAAAGCTAATGCTGATGTTACACTTAGTAAAAATACAAATGAAATATAAATAATATTGTAAATTTCAGCAAGACATACAATGGTAGGGATTCAGGAGAGTCATGACTTTTGACTTCTCTTGGGAGACAAACTTTGTCAAGTATGTTCCTTCAGGGAAATTCCTGATTTATTCTGCTGACAACTTTCTCCTTCTGAGGATGGAGGAAACCACCAGAGAAGCAGCTATCTATCTTTGATTTGATATAGAACAATAGGGATAACTTAGCGGAGGAAGTAAAACTATCTTCAAAGGAAAATGATCATATATTGCTACAATTCTAAAGGGAAATGAGTAGAATGAATTTTTGAACTGCAGGGAAATGTTTTAAAATAAACTCAGAGCAACAATTCTGAGGTTCCATAGCATCAGCAGCTAATGAAAAAAGGAGCTCAAGATGGATGATGATTCTTAAAAAGGAGATATTGAAAGCACAATTGCAAACAATTCCAGTATAGTATGGGGGAAAATAGAAGACAGCAAAAAAAAAAAACCATTTTTGCTGCACAAAAAGCTTAGTGAAAATGCAAAATGTTACATATAAGATATATAAACAGACTAGAACAATGGTGGTATTCAATTTTTTTTACTACCGGTTCTGTGGGCACGGCTTGGTGGGCGTGGCAGGGGAAGGATATGGCAAAATCTCCAGTCAGAGATGGTATTTTCTGGTTCTCCGAACTACTCAAAATTTCTGCTACCGGTTCTCCAGAACTGATCAGAACCTGCTGAATACCACCTCTGGACCACCAAATACCACCAAAGACTGTATATAGATAGCTTATAATTGTAAAGCAAGTGTCAAGAAAACTAAAACTCAGAAGGTTGAAGGATGATAAAAACAACAGCTAGTATACTAGCTGCTTAATGAAGATGATGAAATGTTAATAGATAACAAAGAAGAACAGAGCTGTTCAGCTCCAAATTTAGCTTGATCCTTTTGCAGCAAGTAGTTAGGTGATCTACCATTCAATTGTGCATAACAAAATCTAGAGGTAAGACTAAAGTTTGAAACTGACACAAATAAAGAATGTGCAAAAAATACATATTTATTCTGAATTACTTTAAATTTCTAAAGTGAGAAAAAAATGAATTTAGGACTGCTACATTTATGACAGTCAGAAATTCTGGGCTCCATTATGATGATAAGACATAAATCAAGATCTGTAATCAGTTTGCAGGTAGCACAGCATTGGACAGAATAGCTAATAATTTAAAATAAGGAAAGTATTTATGAAGATTTTGGTCAAACTGTTTTAGAGAAGGCTGACATGGAAAAATCATGGAAGCTATAAATTATTCTTTATGAAAACAGACTGGAGGAATTTGGACTCTTTAAGAACCATGGCGGCGTAGTGGTTAGAATGCACTATTGAAGGCTAATTCTGCTGACTGCCGGCTGCCTGCAGTTCGGCTTTGATTCACACCAGTTCAAGGTTGACTCAATCTTCCATCCTTCTAAGGTCAGTAAAATGAGGGCCGATTGTTGGGCGCCATATGATGACTGTAAACTGTTTAAAGAGGGTTGCAAAGCACTGTGAAATAGTATATAAGTCCAAGTTCTATTGCCATTTATTCTTGAGAAAATGAGGAAAGACTTGATACCAGTCTTCAAATATCTGGAAGAATATCAAATCAAAAATAGATCCATCTAAGTGTGCAGGGTATGGAATTTAAGGAACGGAAAGATAGATTTTTCTTGATCGTTTAAAAAAAACATTTCTAATTGTAAGAGCAGTTTGAAAATAAAAACAATTACCCAGAAAAATAATGGCTTGTGTTTAAGCAGAATCTAGGCAACAATCAGCTAGGGATACTATCTAAATGATTGCATATAATTCTATGGTTTATTTTATTCAAATAAAATATGTGTACAGAATACAGAATGCTTCTCCTAACCACACTGGAATGTGTGAAAATAAAAGTGGAACCGACAAATTTTCCATTCTCTGGGCACAGATGAACAGATACATAATTGAATATAGTAAGAAGGTGAAGAATAAAAAATAGATTCTACTAAGAAAATAAAAAACCTCAATATTTTTAGGAAGAAAAGCAATGGCTTTGATGAGGAATATTTGTATAAATTCAAGCAAGGATATTATCAACAGAATGTTATTAGCTGTTTAATGAAATGTTCATTTTCTCACTAACAGGAAAGTGAAAGATTTATTGCTATTTCCTGTCAAAATCCACAAGCTCTTCATGATGACAAAATAAAAATAGCGCAAAGAGCCAGGTTTCCCCCAGTCCCTAAGACAACCTTGTAGCATATGTAATTGATATCTGGCAGATGGACAAGCAAACGTTCAAAAGTTCTTATGGATTTCCAACTACAGTAGGTTAATTTTCAGGATCAGTTAATCAGACACTTTATTTAATGAAGTAATGATTGCTATTCATTTTGTATAACTAAGTGTACCAATCAGGACTTACCCTAATGGGATAATTGAAATCAGCTTAATCTTACTACTACTAAATAATTTCAGAACAACAACAAAAACAGAAACATGAATATTGTGTTATGACAGTAAAGTGATATCCCAAACTTTTGGAAGCAAATAAAAGGGAAAATAAGTTTTCCAATTTGTGGGCAGATGGTGGCCATATGAGAATTCCTACAGATACAGTTAATCCAGGAAGGAAGAAACCATTACTCCTGTCAGAAAAAGACATCAAAAATTTGTGGTTTAATGTTGATATGCTAAAAGAACAACCACACTTAAACAATTTATAAAACAGCAAAAGGTATGAAACATTGTTACAAAAAGAGATGCACAATCATATTAAGCTACAGTGGTGAGAAAAGGCTGAAAGGGATGGACTAGATTTCTTAAATAAAACTTTAAGGGAAAACATCTAGGAATTAATTTTCCATCTTTTTCTGGCACAGTTTTGGCCATGACTATATTCTTGCCTGCTTTATCAACAATGTAGTTGCTGATGTGGTCAAAGATAGGATTTACCCAGTTCTCATTAAATACTTTAGGCTGCTGAAGACATGTCCTCTTCTCTTTGGTCCCTGGAAGTTGTCTTCCACAACCATTTGGGTTAAATGGTGGAGAAACTGAAACAGGCTTCTGTAGAATCATGGACCTGGCCCAGTGGTTCCCAAAGTACTTGTTGGATTGTGTGACCTGGGTTGAAAAACAGGATTGGTAATCTAAGAAAGTAGTAGTCTTGTACTGCATAGAAAGATAGATTTAAGCAAGAAAAGAGATCCAGCTTCTGCCAGATGTACTGTACATTGCTGATTCTGTGGTACAGGTTTTCTCCTGGCAAATGGGTTTTTTGAGAAAAGCTTTTATTATTTTGGAGTTTTAACATAGTTGTTGAAACAACATACAATTCACATTAGTCAATGTAACCCACAGAAATTTATCCTTATTCTCAATTTTGAAATCAGTCTTTTTCATCAAAGTTGCTTGGTCTCCTGCAGTCCTAGTCTCCTGCGGTCTTAGTCTTAACCAATATCATGTTTTTTTTATTATTTGCTTTAAAACTGGTTAATGCACCAAAGTCCTTCAAGTTCTTCATTTTGGTGACACCATTAGCTCTTATATTAGATCATCAGCAGAGATCCTCAATTTATGTCTCTTTTTAAATTTTCCAACCCAATATTTCTAATGTCTAATAACTCAAGAGAAACCCATATTTTCTTGCATCCTTTTCTGATGGCTCGGGGGATTTTAAAGCAAATACTTGGTTATGCGCATGGTTGTTACCAGACATATCTGACTTTTGGCAATATACATTGGATGCAGCTAATTCTATGCAGAAGTATAGAACAAGAAGTTCAACTAAGTACAATGAAGCATGGTTCCACAAAAGTGTGTAAGAGAGTGGTGGAGCTGAATCAGACAATGAATTGATTTATTTTACATTGGGAACATCAATGTGTGAGATTGTCTGTAAAGATTTCCATCCTTTGTCCTACCAAAGTTGGTCTTTTACAAACAAGTAGAAGCGATTAAAAGAAATATATGGGGAGGAAAATTTTTGATAGCATCTGCCCCAGGCCTGTGAACAATCGTTCAATTTAATATTTGTAGTTAGTTGTAGAGAAAAAGTGGTAATATCAATCAATTCTTGTGGGAAAGTGTTCTATTTTATCCTGAGCAAAATAGATTTGTAGCCTTCCATGGGCCAACGAGCATCCCAATTTATTGTCTTCTTTTATCTGAAAAGCATGATGGATAAAAGTATTTGGCTCCATGGCATTCACACACACACACACACACACACACACACACCAAAATGAATAAGGAGAAAGTTTTGGGGCTCTACTATATGTTTCCAGAGTTTCATCTCTGTACCAATAGAGAACTGGAAAGTGCATAAAAGGATTTTTCAGAGTATTCAAAATGGTCTTTAATTTGGGGTAGTACAGAATTGTGAATGGGATTTGGACAGAGGTCAACAAAGATTTGAGATTTCTTATTCTGTAACATAACACTTTGGCCATGTCACATGGGGAAATTCACTGGAAAAAAGCAATTATGTTGGGAAGATTTAGGAAACCAGGCCCCCAAAGAACACAATGGCTAGACATCATCAAAATTGACACGAGCCAGAGCATAGAAAATCTCAAAGAAATAGTGCAAGATCGGAAGATGTGGACAGACCTGGCCCATAGAATCACCAAGAGTCAGATACAACTGAGTGGATAACATCATCATCATCATCCTGTAACAATAACAGTAATAAAATGATTTTCCCCCTTTAAGTTATAAACTGAAATGAAGGAAGCTTGATACAATAGTGCAGAGATTTTTTGTGTGGCAGATATGTGGTTATGTTTAATGTACTTGGTTTTTTTTTTTTATTCAAAACAGTTGGTAAACCAGGAATTCTTTCCTAGTATATTGTTGCTCAGACTTTGAGTTCATGGATCTCAGTGTTCTATTACAAAACAAAGTAGACTCCACAGTGCAGAAATAGACGTGAATGACTTTCAAGCCAGAATCTCTAATCCACTGTGCTTCAACTTGTCCTTTTCTAGCACTGGATTCATTTCAGACCTGGCCAAGTATGGTAGCAGCTGTAGCTCCAATATGCAAAGTGACAATTTGGGGAAGGCTGAGTGAGAAGGGGAAAGGCAAGGTGCACAACCAGAGCTCTGGAGAAGTGTTTGTGAAGCTGACAGAACTAGAAGACAGGGAAGTCCAAGGAGTTGCCCTCCTGTTTCACTCTTATTGTGGCTGCTATCCTGGGAATATCACTAGACAAATATACCATCCTTTGGTAACTTGATAATTATTGAGCAGGAGAAATGTAGTAAACTCATGTTGATCTTGTACAAGAAACCCATTTGGATAATGGAACTAAGAAAGTCCTGAATATGTTGAGACTATGGTTTTTGAGAGAAAGGAAAGGCCTTTGCACATTGCACTTTGAAGTTCCTATGATGTTATTTTGGTTAAGATCAAGAATGGCGCATTTTGATTTATTATTTTGATTGATTGATTGTGTGTGTGTGCACCATCAAGTTATTTTCAACTTCTAGATACTATATAGACAGATTTTTCTCCATGACAATCTATGATTGTAACTTTGTCACTTGTATCCTTACGATTTATATTGACTGTTTCCTTATTGACTGATTGCTTATCATACCCTATGAATATTAAGTGTCATACCTTATGATTCTTGACTCTTGATGAATGTATCTTTTCTTTTATGTACACTGAGAGCATTTGCACCAAGGCAAATTCCTTGTGTGTCCAATCACACTTGGCCAATAAAGAATTCTATTCTATTCTATCCCTAACCTGTTCTTTCAAGTCTCCCAAGGATGCATTCATTGCCATTATAACAGACCATCCACCTTGCTGCTGGCTCTTCTCTTCTCTTTCCTTCCATCTTTGCCAGCATTAAAAAGAAGCTTCTTTCTTCTTCTTCTTCTTCTTCCTCCTCTTCCTCCTTTTATTATTCTCTCAGGAATCCATCTATGAGTACAGCAGGAGATAAATGTGCCTAAGAAACGAAGAGCAAGTGTCATCCACGGGCTGAGCCTTGATGCTTCAATAAGGACCTGGTCCTCGTAAAAGCTCTGCAACAGGATGCATCAGATGCTCCGAATGTTTTCCCGCCTGTCATTCCTGCAGCAACTGTAATGGTTTTATCAATAGTTCTGCTTCCTTGGTTGAATCACGTTCCTCACATCTTCAAATTCAGCTTTTGGGGGCGGCGGGGGGGGGAGGTGTGTGTGTGTGTGAGAGAGAGAGAAAAAAATACGGCGGTCCTTACAGCTCGCTTTGTTGCTTCGGTTTGCTGCAGCCCTGGGGAGCAATAGACAGGGCGAGTCAGAGACAGCCCAGCACCTGGCGTCTTTCTCCCCTCGGCGGTACCGAGATGGCTCTCCTGGACGCCCGACCAGCCGCCTCCCCCCACCCCTCTTCCGCAAGCCCATCGCCTCGGGCGCTTCGGGCTCATTTCGCTTGCCCCCATCCCTTGCCCTGCTTTCTTCTCGAACACTCCGGCTCTCTAGGGCTCCGCATCCTCCCTCTGGAAGTCGCCCAGTCAACCTCTCTCTCTCTCTCTCTCTCTCTCCCCGCCTCTCCGGCCGCGCCGAATCAACCTCAGGAGAGCCCGCCCGGAAACGCGACCGCGTCCAAGCGAGCCTCGTTTTCCTCAGTCGAGGAAGGCTCTTTCTGGGGTTGCGCAGCAGCCCGGGCGATGCGGATAGGGGGGTGCCGAGGATATTTTAAGCGGAAGGTTGGGAGGGGAGGGAGGACAAGAAGTCAAGGCAAGACAAGGCTAGGCGGGAGAGGCTACTTGTGCAGAAGCGGGCTCAGCACAATGAAGGTGTGAGGGAGAAGCCGCCTGAGCAGAGGCTGCGCTGCCTCTCTGGTCTTCCTCCTCCTCCTCTTCCTCCTCCCCCACCCTCCTCCTCCTCCTCCTCCTCCTCGTCGGTCTTCAGCCGCCGTCTCCAGGAGAGGCATGGAGGGAAACGGATGTCCGACTCGCTAAGCAAGCCCTGTTTTGGATCTATCCCCGTGGTCGCCTCTCTCTCGAGGAAAATGGTCAATAGAGACATGAATGGCTTTCCTGTCAAGAAGTGCTCCGCTTTTCAGTTTTTTAAGAAGAGGGTAAGAAGAATGTCTTCAACCCAGGGCTTGTTGGTGATGCTAAAGCCTATTTGACTGAGCTCTCTCTCTCTCTCTCTCTCTCTCTCTCTCTGAATGGTCTCATTTGGAATGGTTTTACAAGTGCAATTGAGTGACATCAGGACTCTTGATTTGTTTTAAACAGAAAGTGGAGGACCAAGCAGGAGTGCATGGCAGTACATAAGTATCAGTTTTAATTTTGCGGTCAGGATGAGCTTGGATAGTAGGATGATGCCCGAATAAATTCGGTAGAGAGAGTGGTTCTGTATAAACCGAACTCAGGAGGTTACATTCTCTTTTCTACAGAATTCAGCAATAGGGGTTAGATGGAGCTTCCATGCTCAGAGGCAGTGTATCTTTGAATATCCAATGGCAAAGACAGAGGATGGAGAGGTTTGTTGCCTTTGCATCTTGTGTTGTGATCTCTCCAGAGGCATCCTGGAGTTCACTGAATTCAATAGATCTTTGATTCAATCCATCACAACTTTGTTTACGGCTTGATAGTCTGCATTTGGCTGTATGTTCTCTTGTTGAGGGGGGGAGGTTTGTTCATTTTTCTCTCCTTCCTCAGAGTTCCTCATCTGAAAATGGGAATGCACCCTGACCTACTTTGCTCCCCCACTAAAATGGTCATTGGTCATTGATTTGGTTATTGGAGAGATGGAAAGGACAAATATTGGAAAGAACTGTACATGAAAATAGAAGGCAGAATATTGAGGAACAGCAAAATGATGTTTGTTAGTCCTGTTATAGCCTCTCCCATTGTGTGGCTCTTAGCTTTTTTTGAATGCTAGATTTTAGCATTCAAGCCATTGGTGACCCTTTCATTCATAATCTCCCAAAGTGCTGCATTATTTCTCCTCCATTCATGCTGAGCTATTTGCAGGTTCAGCAGAACTGTGTCTCAGTCTGTAATCTACCCAGTAACCATGGTTTGTTCCATGCAATCGCGATCCTATGTGCTAAGGCAGGAAAGAAGAACTGGCAACAATTGTTTGCACTGGAAGACTAATACAGAGCTTATTTTGCTAAATTCTCTGGCTCCTTCTTAGCTTGTTGCACGATGTGATATAACAGATGAAATCCAGTTTGCTTTTGAGGTGGGGAAAATTGTGCCCATGATGTAATGCTTAGCTGATGATGCCCCCTTGTCTGGGTACAAGCTCACAGCTGCCTACAAAGTCTTCCTTGTTAGTCCTGCTAACTGCACCCTCTCATTCAGCAGTTCTGGATTTCATGAGAATAAGCTAATCAACCAGGCAACATTTTTCCTCTTAGAATGGCAATACAGAGATCGAGAACAGATGATTAAGAAACAGGAGCGAACAGATTTCCAGCCCAGTTTCTACCTAAATCCTTTCTACAAGGATAATATATGTGTGTGTGTGTTTATATTAGAACCATATATTTAGTGTGAAGTACAATAGTAAGAGTAGGAAGATTGTGCTGTTCCTTCATTCACCAATTTCCATTCACCCTCCCTCTGCCTTATATGGAGGAGACTGTCACTTCCATTTAGCCCAGTGGTTAAATGCAGAACAGAGATTCCAATTCGGAAGCTCCATCTCTCTTAACTCGCCACAGCAGAAAGCGTGACCCAGTTGGGCACCGCAAGGAACTCATTTTGATGCATGAAGTGGAAAATTGGAAACAATTCCCACAGCTGCACATTTGGTGTAACCGTACATGGTCTTCCCCCTTTCCGTAGCAAGCTGCTTTCCTCAGAGTCTGCTTAACTTGCAATCTTACAGACATCTACAGAAGGGTAAAACCATTGAGTTTAATAATGTTTACTCCTTGTTATAAATGAGGGTCACAGCCCTAGTCTGTGTAAGTTGTGTAAGTAAGACCACAATTAGTCTTTGGCAGGTAGGCCTTCTACAATATCATTGGCATTATTGTGGATAAAGATTCATTATATATTATTCTTTTCAAATTCACATTTGTTTAGTTTGTTTTCTGTACAGGTAGACCTCAATTTATAACCATTTGTTTAGTGACAGTTACGACGGAACTGAAAAAAGTGACATATGACCATGTTTTGCACTTACGACAGTAGCAGCATCCAATGGTCATGTGGTCAAAATTCAGACAACTAGCATGCATTTATAATGTTCCACTGCCCCAAAGTCATGATCAGCTTTTGAGACCTTCTGACAAGCAAAGTCAATGGGGAAGCCAGATTCACTTTTAAATTGTGTAATTAACTTATACAACTGTGGCAAGAAACGTCATAAAATACAAAGGGCAAAACCCACCAATGGCTCAATTGGGGTCGTAAGTCAAGGACTACCTGTCACTGAATTGTAACTGTATATGAGAGTAGGTCTTTGAAGTTTTGTCAGGGATAATCACTGCAGCATGCCAAAACCTCTTCCCCCTTCCAGTGCTATTTAATATGGCATCCCTGGTGGACACATGTCTCATATAAAAATTATCAATACTACTTCAGCTGGCGCCTTTTCTTTTTCTCTCACGTGCTCATCAAACTCTACATTCTGACCAAACTGTGGAATGTGAGAAATGTACGCCATAATAATTGCTGGTTTGTATAAACACCCATGCCTTGTGTTAGGTTCACTTGAGGGGAAATTCCATTTGAAGAGACTTCTGGCTTTTATTCACTCAGCGCTCCAGGCCAAAGGAAATTCTCATTTCTCCATCTGCATAGTCCCAATCAGAGACATTAGAGGTCAGGGCACCTATTTATTTCTTTAGAAAAATGTTTCTGCTCATCTTGACCCATCACTATTGCCTTGTCAGTAGATAAACCAACTTTCTCAGGAGAGACTACAATGCTGATGTGAGTGAATGGGTTTTGTCCCACTGATGGCTAGTTAGTCACTGGAATAATATTTGGGATACCTAGCAGCTCAAAACTCACTGTATGGAACGCATGGCTTAGGGTATTCTATAGATACCTGAGGAAAATATATATTTAAAGTTATGGGAAATTGGATATTACATGGGAATGCACAAGAGTTTAATATTGGTTTTAAGTTCAACCACGTATTCTAAATTTCACTTATCCTGATTTCTTCCATATGTTTACCTAGTCTGTGCATAGTATTCAATGACTGAAAGATAAGTGTGATATTGTTATAAAATATCTGCTGAGTTCTGCTGAAATTCCTATTAATAGATCATGCAAATGTAAACTGTACAATCTAACCAACAGTAGTGGATCTTAGGGCAAAATACACTTGCTATTGATATTAGAAGTAAAATGGTTTGCATATATGTGGATGTGTGCGTGTATATAAATTCAATATCAGAATAGTTTCATAAACTTATATTTCAGAAAATAAAAATGGCAAAATCAATACAATAACCAGTTAAAAAGGGGATATCCTACAAGAAAGATCATATGTATTATTCAACAAAACATGAAGCCAGTCCACTGTTCATTTCTGCAAAAGTTTTGGTAAGGCCTGCTAGCAAGCAGTGCTGATCAAAAGGGAACTTTTGAGCCAGGCTGATGGTACAGCAACACAAAATGATGAATTACAGTAGTGTCCTTTGGCAGAGTTTTCCCAGTGATAGTGCATTTGACCTTGAAAAATGCACCCCATCACAATTCTGCTGCAAACATCACATGCAAACCCTGTAGGGTGTGAAGGACTATTATTTCACAGGGGCATTGGGAGGAGTGTCAAAATCTGCAAAATAAATAAATAAAATAACATAGAAAAAATAAGTAGGTGTGACACTCCAATCAAAAACCTACAACTTTTTGTACAGGGATGGAAATCCCATCCCAATTGCTTCACCTTCCAATGAAATTAGCAACATGTTTTGCTTAAACTCAACAAGCATTTCTCCCAAAGACTGGAAACCCACAGATCTTATGATTCTGACTGTGTATTGTCAGATTTTTATTAAAAGTGTGGGATGTGTGTGTGGAGGGCAGATTGCCTATGCTATTGAGTTTGGCTAAGTCACGGGTTTTCAGACTTTTTTAGGCTATGGATTTAAACAAAGTCCCAGAATCAAGAGGCAAAGCTGTAGATAAAAACTGGACTGTGCTGGAGTGAACTTTAATTCTTTTGCCCTTAGCCTCTCAGACAACTCAGATTGTTTCAGAACACTGAAACACATATTTAAAGACCCTAACTAACCAAGTCATGCTAGAGACAAAAGAGAGAGGGAAGGCTTTTGATTGAGGAGGTAGGAGGACCAGGGAGTTGCTTGCATGGTCCTAACAGGTATACCCCATTGAAAATTATATGCAGATTAATGTTACAAGACCAATTGTTAATATAAAGCTATATCATTCACTGTGGAATAAGGTTACATATTCTATACAAATTCTTGCTTTTTCTGGTGCTGATTAAGAGTCGAGTGAACAATAGAAACCATTGACAAGGTAAATCCAAAAATAATTTGGATGCAATTCCGCATTATCATTCTTTGCTTAACACAAACCTACATATTTCTCATTTCTATTTTATCTGTGTACATCATTGTTGGCATCCCTAACATACAAATTCAAATTTGTATTGAGCTGGAATCCCAAATATCCTGCTACTGACAGTATATACTGAGTAATATGAATGGCTTTTATTGTAACCTAGAGTTAGAATCAATTTCCAGTAAGCTTTTTTGGGAGGAAAGATCTATTATATTATTTGCTTCCATGGAGATCTGTGGTTCAAATTATTCTCACATCAGTGTTGTATTCCCACAGCCTATGCCCAAGCTAGAATTCAAGACCCATTACTTTGCAGAGATTGGTTTGCAAGCTACACCAGGCCAGCAATATCCAGTTAGATCCCTAACATACTAAAATAGTACAAATAGGGGCAAGCAAGCTGATTCAGATATGATATTAATTATATCCAATAATATCAGGCATCTAAAGAATCCCTTTTCACTTTGTCCTTATAATTTATAAAAAGTTTTCAGTTACAGTGGAAATGAATTAAATATTCAAGCTATGAGCAATGAAACTGACTTTCAATAAACAGGAAATAAATGCATTCTTGTCCTTGTCTCCACAACTCTATAGTCATAAGAGCACAAAAGCATTAATGTACAATTCATAATTGATATGCACCCTGAAGCAATATCCTGGAATGCATTCTGTATGCATTCCTGCAGTCTGAGCTTGTTTCTTTTCCCTGAAGTTCATGTCATTAGCTTAAAATATGGTACAAGCAGAGTCTCTGTATTACATGATTTACCGGTATCAACACACAAATAAGTTATACACATAGCCACCCACACACTGTTAGGGCTGCTAACTGTAAGCAGAAGGTCAAAAAGAAATAAAATGCAGACTATATAGATTATTTCATTCATGTGACTCATTTTACATAAGTGTGTAAGATTTTTAAAAAACTAGGAAAATCACTCTAAATTCAGTTACATCCATTAACAGATCTTACCGTTTTTCTTGGCATGATATGGAAATAGTCTATCTTTATTTTTTGTGGGATGTTTGTTTGTTTATACTTCTCCATCAAGAAATTTGTGGGAAATATTAATTCAATTCAGAAAATAACTTTAAAAGTATCTTTAAAAAGAGCAAAGTTAAAGACAGAATCCTTTAATTTTTCAGGCGCTCTCAGATATATCTCCCTATTTCCCCAAAAGGAGCGCTGTTGCCTTATTTCAAGTAGAATCTTTTATTTATTTATTTATTTATTAAATTTATATCCTGCTCATGTCTGTCTGCAAAGAGACATCATCTTTAATTAAAGGGCAACAGATCAGTCATCTATCAACTCAGTTCCATGAACAAACTCACTAAATTAAAAAGCACACAACTCCAGACCATATAATAACAGTGATACTTTGGTACTCAACTGCTTTGAAATTCATCAAATTTGGTATTGAACACATTTTGACATGAAAATGTTGTCCCAGTACTCCTCATTTATTTGGTACTCAATGCACAAGCTAGAACTTGTTGGTGTCAGCTACCTTGTAACCCACTATATTATTCCATATGGAAAAAAAATCATTTGGTATTCATCACACCTCCTGGAACCAATTAACCATCAGTACCAAGGTACCACTGTATACTTTATGTTAAGTTTGTCATGTTAAAACAAATGTCTTCTGTTCAAAAACCTTATGCCTTACCATTTGAACTGAAATTGATTTCTTTCTTTCTCTCTCTCCTTTCTTTCTTTCGATTTATTTTATTTATTTTACTTTATTTTACTTTATTTTACTTTATTTACTTTATTTCTAAACTGTCCCATCTCCCTTGTTCTATTTAACTTCTACATTTCTACTGGCTAAATACTAAAATTTGGTGATTTTAGAATTACTCCATTCAAAAAGCTCCATCTTTTGCCACTCCTTTCATTCATGTATTATTTCTTGTAAGCCAAGCTATCTCTGAGTACTTAATTTCCACTGGTCCCATCATCCTAAACCCCGCACATTTGCAGAAGATTTTACATGTACATTCAGCTACCAGGGCGGGGGGAGATTTGTGGAAGGATTTTTAGTCAGCATTTTCATGAAAACTCCATTGGTTTTAGTGAATTATTATTGTTAGATAGGTTTTTCTATATTCTTCAAATTTAATTTTTCTTAAAAGTTAAGGAAAATATTGTCTTTTTAAAAAAACTAGAACAATATTCTGCAAAATGAAGTTCTGGCAGTAAGCATATCCATTTGTTTTTGAATCCAAGTCAGATCTGATTATGGAGAGAATATATTTAAAATACATTTGCTATGTTATTTAACCTAAATAGTTTACACCTTTTTTGTAGGTCTAAATTGTCTCCAGATGGTTTTAATAAGAGCTCTTTTGAAGTGCAAGTTTTTATTCTTTCACTTATCTTGGCTTTTCATTGTGTAAAGGAAGGCTAATTGCTCAGCCTGTTATGATAGATCAGCTCCAAATTTCATGAAATCATGTGGTGCTGTACATCAAATTGTACAGTGTGGGAGAAAGAGAGAAGAAAGGGGAAAATGGTTGCAGTTTCACAACTTCTGAAATGATGCTCTGCTTAAGCCCTGTGACAGATAAAAGTAGTAAACTCAACTATCTCCAATTTTACTAAAAGAAAGCTTATTTATCTGCTGGATAAAGGCTAAAAAAACAAATAGATGATGAATGGGAACAAGAATGTAGCCTTCTGCACCAGACGGGAATTAATTTTCTTTGCTTTTGAAAAACTGAAGTTAGGATTTATGAATCACAGTGCTGATAATGGATCTGGTTCACTTTTTAAAAATAGATAGTGATTATTCTATCAACTTTGAGCTGGGGAAAGAAGACATGGAAGCTGGAAGAGAAAATTGTTTTCCTTTCATTATAATTTTAAATAAAAGTAGAGTTTATTTTCAGGATAGTTTTGAAAAAATAATATAGCTTCATAGTAGAACTGGAATGCTATCTTTCTGATTGACAAAAATCCTTCTGTTCAGGTAATAAAGTATCTTTCTGTGACTCTTGCAAGCTTCCCCCCCCACCGACCCCAACTTGTATGTCTTTCCCTGCCTCAGTTTTGACTCTACCTTCCTCCTGGCATAGTCCAGCGTTGAAGTTCTAAAAATATTTCTGAGTGGATTATACATAACTGGGCATAATTTTCATCCTAATCAAAATACATTGAATTTGTTCTCACAATACAATCTCTCTGTCCAAATTCAGATTCTCTCTTCTTTGTGTTGCTGAACCTGGTACCATTTCTATTTCAAAGATCAACCTACTAGATGCCTCCTCCAGTTGTTTACAGAGATGGTATACCTATGATGGCCTTTTACTGCTGTTTGTTTCTAGTATCTAGAATATAAAGCTACTCTGATATTGAAGAAAACAATTCCATTGAACTTATCAAGCTAACAATTTATTTATCATTAGTGAATGTTTGTACTTTCAAAAACATTTCTATCTCACCCTGTGTCATAGATCTTATGTGAGATACAAGAAGTATAACAATAGATGTTAAAATATAAGCACACTTGCAACATTATGAAGTCAGTACTTGCAAACAAGCCAAATCTCACTGCCCTGATAATTAAGATAGAAAAGCTTATATTGGTTAACCAATTCAAAGAGTTTTAACCAAGTAACAAATAAAGTCAAGTTTAGTTACAATATCAGGGTATGTTTGAATATTTTCTTCAACCGTCTTCCAAATGCTGTGCTTGGTAGCTAAACAGATTTGGGTCTCAGTAGCACTAAATTGGGAAATTTCCAGGAAATTACAGGACTGGAGGTTGGATGAAACATGAAAAAAAAATCTGGAAGAAGTCAATAATTTATTTCCACATAGTTGCCAGTTAACAGATAATCAGAGTTGGAAGGGACCTTATAGGTCATCTAGTCCACCCCCCCGCACAAGCAGGAGACCCTACACTATTTCTGACAAATGGCAGCCCAATCTCTTCTTGAAAGTCTCAAGTAATGGTGCTCCCACAACTTCTGAGGGCAAGCTGTTCTATTGGTTGATTGTTCTCACTGTCAGAAAGTTGAGTGTCCCTATGAAATAACTAGGATTCAAGCTTGACTTGAACAACCCCCCCACCCCCAATTTAATTTGGAAAATCAACAAGAGGGGTAAAAGAGGCCATTTACATTGAGCAGCCATCTCTCAACAGAGGGGGAGGGATGAGACACCACAGATCCAGAGGTGCTATTCAGCAGGTTCTGGCCAGTTCTGGAGAACCAGTAGCGGAAATTTTGAGTAGTTCGGAGAACTGGCAAATACCACATCTGACTGGAGATTTTTCAGTATCCTTCCCCTGCCAGGCCCACCAAGCCACACCCACAGAACCGATAGTAAAAACAAAAAATTGAATCCCACCACTGCGTGACATATCCCCTGTCTACCATGCAGTCCTTTCAGCAGTTTCCACACACATTTGCACTCAGGTGACCATAAGAGAAAAAATAATCCCCAAGTGGCCTTAAGAGCTCTCAGAGAGAGTGCTAATGACCAGATGACTGCAAACAAATACAATCCTTCCACCACCACTACCCCGTCCTGTCAGAACCTATCCTTCCATCCCTCATCATCCAGTCTCAACTCACAGCACCTGTTCTTCTACCCCCCCCTCCCCCCACTCTGGCTATCACAACTGAGGGAGTTTCTTGAATGAAAAATAAAATTTCATGTTCTTTTGCTCAAGGAAAAAAAACAGTGCTGTTGCCTTTTGAAAAAGTACCATTGAGATAACTATGACCTGGATACCTGAGAATCTCCACAGACAAAACATCAATACATTTTTTTTCATTCAGAGTGCCACAAATGAGAAAGTTTTCTCATTAGTCTTGCCTCCTGGGATAGGCTAGGATAAATCATGAAGGAGTCAGGCCATTATTTGTGGCCCTTTCCACCATTACACCTTGCAAGAAGAGATACTACAGCATCTCCAACAGAAGGCTACCAATCTCTGTTTGAGCTCATCCAGAAAAGGGAAGCCTTCCATCTCCCTACATAATTGGTTCTGTGGTAAAACTGCTCTTATTGTTGGAAATGTCCTTCAACGGCAATCTGCTTTCTTGTAATGTAAGACCTTTATTTTGAATCTGGAACTCTTTGTTGACTAGAAAAACATGGCCTTCTTCCTCATGAGACCCCTTCAGATATTTGAAGGCAGTTCTCATAATTCATCTTCTCTTCCTAAATGCACCACCTTCCTTCTTTCCTTCCTTGCTCCCGCCTTCCCTTGTATGACTAACTATTCGATCTTCTTGTTATCTTATTCTTCCCTGAAGGTATTCCAAATATTTGTCCAAATTCTTCTTGGTGCAATGAGCAGAACAGATAGATTTCAGTCTATTCTTTTAGGCAACAACTTTCAGAATTGATTTCTTGCAATGAATTTTTTTTTTCTTGGATGGACTCTTTTCTCTAATTATAGTTTGCAGGCAAAGAGGAGGGGATAAATTGCAAATAGGTGCAGACTGCATGGAACCATGTGTTGAGCCTGATGGCTTGCTCCTGGGAAAATGGCAGGTTGCAGAATTATTTGCCTGTAACTATATTTAAGGTCATCTGGAGTTGCCTGGCTCTGGTAAATTGCATTTCCAGTTTAATTCATATGAAAGATTCTTTATGCTTTGTTTACTTGCAATACTGCCATTAGAAAACCAGGAAAAGTTCCAAGAAAGGGCTGCAAACTAGACTCTTTAGAATGATAATGATTTTTCCTATGGGGAATATCAAAAGTGCCAGCTAGATCTAGGCTAGCTGCCTACATTTTAACAGAGCCCTACAGCTAAAAATAAGTGGAAGCAATCTCTCTCTCTCTCTCTCTCTCTCGTTTCCCCTACTCTCAATTTGATTATAGTAAATAGCATTTTGAAGATTTTTTTTAAAATAGGCCATGCAAATGTTGTTCCCATCATGCTTTACTCTGAAGACTAGTCAACTGAATCACTGAAATTCAATTATTTTTAATAAAAATAATGCAAATGCTTAGCATCTTTTTGGCTGAATCTTAGTGTTCTTTTATTATCAGGGAAGGCAGATTTCTCTTGGCACTCCATGTGCTACACAGATGGAGAAGAAGACATGCTTCTGAGAAGCTGATACTTGTTTGAAATGTATAAATTTAGTTTATACATTTAGATTTATACATTTAGATTTAGTTTGAAATGTATAAATAAGCCGATACTAAGGCCAGACAATTGTTTAGCCTCAGTCCAGTTTAGGCATATGAAACACTGAATGACCTGACTCTTCGAATTCTTAATGTTATAAAGGGGATAAATAATGAGGACTAGTGTAGAGCTTGTTTTTCTTTGTACTATGGATTGATTGGGTCAAAAGTCCATGAAGGGTTGAATGTTCTGGCTCCAAAGCGTAACCATTTTCTTTGGTCTATGGATCTTAGATATAAGCACATGTCAAATTAAAAATATTATTAAACATTACATTGGATTAGGTAAGTAGGAGGCAACATCATTTGCTTAGGCCCCTCAGGTAGCAAAATTTGTGGGGCTTCCCTTTGATCTCTAGCTTAAGAGCAAGACTAAAATCACAAAGTAGATTGCTCTGAAACTCCTGAGCAATGATTATGTAAACATGAAAGGAGTAGTGGGGGAAACTTGGCAGAAGGCTTTAAAAAGCGGAATTAGGACAAAGGAAATATCAATTTTTCTACTCTTAGTTCCCATCTGAGGGAATCATGTTCTGTTTTTATATCTTTTATTTTTCTTAAACCTTTGTTTCTTTGGGTTTGTAATTGCATGAAGGTGATGTGGGACTAGGAGAAGAAAAGCAGAAAATCTATGGAAAGAAAGGAAGGAGGAAAGGAAAGAGAGAGAGAGAGAAAGAAGGAAGAAAGAAATAAAAGAGAGAGAAATCAAGAGAAAGAAAAAAGAAAGGAAGGAAGGAAAAAAGAAAGAAAGAAAGAAAGAAAGAAAGAAAGAAAGAAAGAAAGAAAGAAAGAAAGAAAGAAAGAAAGAAAAGGGTAATTTTAGGCCTGTCTTTCTTTCACTTTATTAGGGGACTGAGGCAAAGGAAAAGATGATACTTGGTTCTTATTTTTCAAATAAAAGCTGAATGGATTTGCAGGCTCCAGCACGTGTCAAATAGACTGAGAAGAATTGTGAAAGCCTCATTTTAACATGTTTTACTGTATGTCAGCTATATCTGACTCCAGAAGAAGAAATAGGACTTGTTATTCAGATTCCTAGGGTAGCTTGTCTGATGATCATGATTGCAGCTTTGTCCTCATAAATCATCTGAACAATCTTGGTATTCTTCATTGGTATATCTTACCTAGCTAGCAAGGCTGGGGCCAGGAAGGAATTACCTTTCCACTAAAATACTAGTATATCAGATTGGGCTATGAATGCTGGAGAATAGATGCTTTCTTCCTGTCACTGCTGAATGCTGTCAACATTTCAAGAACTGTATTTCCCAGACAGCTTCCCTAACGATCTGATAATTGTGCCAAAGAAAGAAGTCTGTGAGTGTGCTTTTCCCTCCCTGCCAAATTTAATCAGGAGCCCTAAATATGTGATTGATTTGCAAATATTCCTCTCTTATGCAAAGAAGGTATGACTTCATATATCCGATAAAGTAGAGTTTTGGCTTTTCTGTAATCTTCCTGAAGGATACTAAGAAGTTACTGTTTCTGCTGCTATAATCCAATGCAAGTAAAACTTTGAACACTTCTTTCACATTCTCCAAGTACAGGTAGTCCTCAACTTATGGCTACAATTGACCCCAAAATTTATGTTGCTAAGGGAAACATTTGTAAGTGAGTTCCCCTCATTTTATGACTTTTTCTTTCCCCATTCATTAACTGAATCACTGCAGTTGTTAAATTAAAGTTATAGTTGTGAAGTGAATCTAGTTTGCCCATTGACTTTGCTTGTCAGAAGGTTGCAAAAGGTGATTTCATAACCCTGGGACATTGCCACCGTCATAAATGTAAACCAGTTGCCAAGCATCTAAATTTTAACCATATGACCATGGGGATGTTGCAACAGTCATAAGTGTGAAAAACAGGCATAGGTCACTTTTTTCAGTGCAACTTCGAACAATCACTAAGCAAACTGTTGGAAGTCAAGGACTAGCTGTAGTAGATAATTTGAGAGAGAAATGACATCCTAGATTTAACAACTCCCGGCTCTCCTTCAGCTAAAGAATTGTTCTGCTTTGTATAGACTCCTTAATCAGAGTCAAGATGGCAGATGGATCTTTTTGACTAGATCAGTTCAATATTTATCCTCTTTATTAGTGTACAGTTTCCCTATATCAGTAGGGCAACTTCCACTATCAAGATTTTTTTTTAGTTCTGTCATTTTCAGTGAAATGATGTCAATACAAGCTTATCATAAATCAGCCAGACCACAAAGTGTTTTAAATTTGGCCAGGCATAATGAATGCTTCCTCAACACTTCTGTTGAATGTGCTCACCTTAAGTATTTCTGCATAAAGTGTTACCACTACCTTTGGAAATGTGCTGTGTGTATTGTTGCAGTTAATCACACTGTTGGCTGAAATGTAGCCAGTTTTTCGGCATAAAAAATGTTAACATAGCTTTTTAAACATCACTTCACTATTGGTGAAGTTATTTTTCCATTATTCTGTCCAAAATTCCATAAACATAAACCACCATCTTGTTATGAGACCAACCGCTTCTCTGAATCTTAGGCAAAGGAAATGGTAATTCATCATCATTAGCTCTGCCAACATTATGAAGTCCCAGACTGTCGAAGAAGTCCATCTTTTACTTCCCCACTAAATGTTATTGTATTTTATTCCTAGAATATAGTGCTGGTGAGGCAGTAAATGCAAAATAGTGTAAGAAGTTGCAATTATCTATCAGTCCTTCCTTCAGCCTTAGCTGACTCCTGGCTCCATGCGATTGATACTTGGCAGTTTCTTTCTAAAATAAAAATAAAAAAATAGCAGTACTGAGTTGCTACAGCTTCTAATGGAAGCTTTTAAAAAGATGTAGTACAGACGGTCTTTGTTTAGCAACTACAATTGGGTCCAGCAATACTATCATTAATCAAAGCAGTCACTAAGTCACAATCAGTTGTTCTTGGCTTTACACACCTGAGAAGGTCATAAAGGCATGGATTGATCACAAAATTACTTTTTCATCATTGTCTTAACTGCGAACAGTCACTTTCTGAGGAAACTGGTAAACCAAAACTACCTGAATACCCAAAATTAAAAAAAATAAAAACAAATTCCTGAACTGTTCCCCAGAAAGGAGAACTGCCCTTTCCCAATTCTATTATAAATTTTGCAGCCCTGGTAAAAAGGAGACCTACAAGATGATATGTCCCTAATGCCAAATTGCCAATCTTCCACCTCAACTTCCATCAGCTTCTACTAAAAGAATTAATCAAAACACAGTTATACAATACAAATTTTACATGCTCAAGATCATTTACTATTAAAAGAGTTAGTCACAACACATTTATACAATACAAATTTTACATGCTCAAGATCATTTACTACTAAAAGAGTTAATCACAACACAGTTATACAATACAAATTTTACATGCTCAAGATCATTTACTACTAAAAGAGTTAATCACAACACAGTTATACAATACAAATTTTACATGCTCAAGATCATTTACATGCATGCAATTCCATAACTGGGTTGAGAACAGCCAGTTGTGGAGTTTGGTTCCATCTAAGCCTAAATATACCATCAGAGCCAGTTTGGTGTAGTGGTTAAACCACTCAGCTAGAAACCAGGAGACCATGAGTTCTAATCCAGCCTTAGGCACAACACCAGCTGGAGATGTAGGGCCAGTCACTCTCTCTCAGCCTCAAGGAAAGGACAGGGCCAAATCACTTCCAAAAAAACCTTGCCAAGAAAGTTGCAGGAAGTAGCCCAGACAGTTGTCAAGAGTCAAATACTAACTTGAAGACAACCCTCCCCGCTCCCTAAAAAACGAGTATATCCAACAACAACAGCACTGGTATAAATAACCTAGATTGTATTGTTGGGTACTCTTTACTTTTAAGTAATTAAAGAAGCTATACATTTTTGCCAGGGGAAAGCCAGTAGTAATAAATTGGATTTGAATGTAGATTGGGAAGGGAATTACCTTATCCAATAGATAGGCTGAATGCCACACATTTTGGGAAAGAACATAAACTCTGACACTTTAATGCCCTATCTCATTAGCATGAAATGGGATATGCTTATACATCTTAGTTCTTGCCTAGGGACAAATTGCAAAGGGAAAAATTGTTATCCTTGCCCTGCCCAGAGGGAAAATTAGTTATCAGTTTCATCTCCTGCAGGGAATAAGGTTGCTGAACAAACATACAAACTTCCTTGTCAGTAGCCTTCTCTAATAAAAGCATATATCATTTAAATACACACACACACACACATACCTGGAGAGCAAATTGACTCTTAAGAAAGTAAAGTGCACCACAATCTTGAAAGTAAATTTGGAGTGGTATTCAGCAGGTTCTGATCAATTCTGGAGAACCAATAGCGAAAATTTTGAGTAGTTTGGAGAACCGGCAAGTACCAGCTCTGATTGGCCCATCCATTCTTCGCCTCCCAAGTCCCAGCTGATCAGCTGGATCTTCTTATGTTGTCCTGCACAGGAGAACGGAGCTGGAAAGCAGGTTAGTGGAGTGGGGAGATGGAATGGGATTTTGCAATAACTTTCCCCCAGGAATGAGGAGGGAATGGAGATTTTACAGTATCCTTCCCCTGCCACTCCCACCAAGCCACACCACCAAGCCATGCCCACAGAACAGGTAGTAAAATTTTTGAATCCCACCACTGATTTGGAGGCTGTATATTTTGTTACAATTTCATAATCTGGGAGAAGCAAGGGAAAGCAAGGATTTTTATAAGCTGTTTTTCACTTGTGCAAATTTATTCAGATTAATAATCATAAAGGGGATATAATTCTAGGAAGAAAAAACTAGGAATTTTCTACATATCCATAACTTTTTCAGTGAAAATTGTGTACGGAGGGAGGGTGGGAATGGCATGCTTTTTAGATGCTTACAAAAAGATAAAGAGCCATCAGAATTCCTGCATCTAGGATCAAAGTTGCTCATCTCTTCCTGAAATGATTCATTAGGAAATCCTTGCCTTCTAGCAGGTTTGCCTCCTGTTCTCTCTCACCATTCTCACCCTCCAGGCACTAATTGCCATTCATGAGATGCTCTTTTTGAATTTCCTTTGAGCTTTTTCAGCATAAAAGGCAAGCAAATATAACAGAATATTTATTTGTGACGCACATCTCCAATAAAGATAAGAGCAATCTGTCTCCCCCAAACTCTGTCTAATAAATCAAGGGCACAATCCAGCCAAAACTGAACACTTGAAGGCCTTGCTAATTTCCCTTGGAATAATAGGCCACTGAAATTGAGAAAACTGAAGAAAAAGCAACCCATTAGAAGTTGCTAATCCTTCAACCTGGTTAGAAGAAAGTAGCTAGGATGCAGGGTTCATTGAAGACAATACACAGCTGGTGTGACTTTGAAGTGATTTCTATGTTTGGCTTAGAATTGACATATATTAGAGATTAAGCATTCAAGAAGATTTTACTTACCCCTATGGGAGTGTTTTTAAAGCAATACTTTTTATAGCCAATAAGTGATTCCAATAAGAACAGAGTTGCTGTCTTTGGAAAGCCACTGTTTAAATATTACTAGACAACCCGTGTCCCATTGAGTCATCGTTTCAGAAATATTTCCTTACCTAACAAGAAAATTGAATGTCCAAGGGTAGGCAAAAAAAGCAGTGGGAGAAGTGACTTCTGATTTCCTGCAGGCTTCCCCATTGGGTTTCCTTGTGAGAATCTGGCTTGGAACATCAGAAATCTTCCTTTCCCAGCAGGTATGTAAGTGGCTGCTGTTGGGTGGGAGCAGGAGCAAAGGATTGCAAGACTGACTGAGAAATTGTCACACAACACTAAAAGTAAAGATTAGGTGACCACAGCAAGCAGCCAGTAGCACTGAAGGAGGCACAACTTCCCCAAATTTCATTCCCTTGGGAGTCATGGGTCCTGAATTTTGTAAGCATTTTGTAGGTTAGCACATGAGAGATACTTTTGTTCAAAACTGTTACCCTGCAGTGTTTTACCCAACAAGAGTTTTAGTTGTATATAAATAGAAGACAACTACTGGAATCATCAGGATGACGAGAGGAATCTCACTCCTTCTATTGAACCTGCTGTTTAACTTGCACCTGTAAATTTCACTCTGAGTGGCTCACTGATGAGCAACATGAGATTATTTTCCTCTTGGGTTTTGAGTAAGATGGTTACACTTTTAATAAATGGGTTTGCAACTTTGATTTATTGTGTTGCTGAATATTTCCTTTAATACTTTCAGTGCTGATCCCTCTTTGAGTCTCTCATTTATACTCTCCATCCTTCCTTTAATCCACTCAAGGAGGAAATATTTTTCATTTTGGCTTTCTAACTAGCAGCTGTTTTTTGAATTGTTCCCTAACCAGGTTAAGCAAAAATCACTTTGAGAATGCCATTGACTGATTGACTTCAGAACCGGCTGTGGATTGTAAAGTGTTATTATCTTGTGGCTTGGCCCTCCATTTGGGCAATTTGCCTGAGGCAGTTGGAGGCCAGCATGCATAAGGCTTACCAACAAAATATGTAATGACAACCATGTCCAGAGTGTAGATTACTTTGTCATTTTCAAGAAACAAATAACGTCGGAGCTTGTTTATACGGTGTTTCATAAAAACAAAATTGAACTGAATTTAAATGATTGTGTAGTGATTGCTACCAAGCAGCATGCCATTAAACTTCAGCCCTTTGTGAAACAATGCTTAGATATTAAATGAGGTCCTTATATAAATGGGTTTGGCTATCTTTTGACAGAGTACCAGACCTATATTTTAAAAACAGGGCTAGCTTTCTATGTTCAAGCCAGGATTTGCCAGCTGTGTTGTTGGTGGTTCTATCCAAAAGAATGCTTCCCCACCACCACTATTAGAAACCAGAAGCATCATATGGCATCTGCATTTGCCATTTCTATTTGTTTTGCTTATTCCTTTACCATTCTGCATATTCCATTGGCTATTTTCAGTTGCTGCTGGCCACAAAACCAGAACTGGATTACTTAGTCACTTACAGCAAACAAAACAATAATTCAATTACACATTCAGTTGTATGTAGACACTCCTATGACACAATAGAAAAAGGGTAGCAACTCCAGTGTTTCATGCAATTCATTCTCCATGGCTGTGGTCTATCAGTCAGGCTATTTTTACATATGAGTTTAGCAGGGCTAGTTTAGCTGATTGACAGATCCTGGAGGCAAGTAGAAGGAAGTACCTAGTGTCAAGCATGGGAAAATCAGGAAGCACAAGCAGTTCAAAAAATATATAAACGTTTATTGCAAACTTGTGCTCTCTACAAGAATCTGAGCTACTATCAGTCAAAGCCAATATGTGGTAGATAAGAGTCAATGGATTTCAAGATGGGCTGGACTTAGATCTCTTGTGGATGCAAAGGAGTCTGAGACTGATGATACGTTTGACCCCTCTCTCAGGTTCAACCTGGCCATCTTCTACACTCAGTGCTTCTAAAAAAACCCACTACCATATTTGTCAGTTATGAATGTGGAGTACTTCCATGCCTGCCATCTATCACAGACAACTTGCAAAATGGCTAAAGTTAAACCCTCCATTCTAGGCACTCCAGCACATATTAAAGTTAAACCCTCCATTCTAATAGAACTCCAGCACATATTAAGGCTATATTACTGCCTGTTTTTGCAACCAATATATACTGTTAAGTGAGAAAACAAAATTGAGGGAAAGTACCAATTACTTCTTATATTAAGTCTGAATACCAGTTTCTGGCTTCATCTAAGACAAAACAATGCTTGGTGATTAGGGATGAGAGATTTATGCTACCATGCTCTTTTGTTGATTTAAGGACTGGAAGAATGTCCATTAATGTATCTATGAGAAAGAGCCCACTGGCTCTGTAAATAGTTTTGTGTGGATACACAGAGATCCGCAAATGGAACTCCAACATGCAAAACAAGAATAATTGCAAATGCTTTGAACAGAGAATTTAGGACCAGTCTGCTAGCTGCTTTTCATTATTAGGACAGTGGCTTCAAGTAAGCCATCATAATTGACAATGATTCCATACCTCAGGAAGGCTCATTGCTGCTGCACCAGGGAGTCTACACACCATTGTTGTAATCACTTTGGAGCCAACCACCCAACTATGCTAGCATTACCAACATGCTGGTCCCACTCCATTCACTCACATATTCCCTCATCCAAAAAAAAGTTATTAATGATCATCAACCATGGCTGAGCTGGTGCACTTCAACAGGCAGTGCTCTGTATGCCACCATTTGCTCCAAGAGAAAAGGCAAGATATATTGGTCTATACAATATTCCATGTTTAAATGATAGCTACCTAAGGCCACAACATCTACATTGTCTATGTATGCATATATGTGTGTAATAAAATTAATATCCTAGTAATATTACCAGCATCAAAGTAATATAATTCTTCAAGTTATACTACAGCTATTAATAATTATTATTATATGTTCAGATATATGCCAACTGTTGTGAATTAATAAAAGTGCTTAAATAAAGATTATTAAAACCTTTAGAAAAGTGCAGGGTTCTGGCCCTGCACTTCTGATTGGCCGATAATAGCGACATCTGATTGGTCCGTTCAGGAGAATCTGATTGGCTATTAGTGGGCCTCTTTCATTGGTTAAGGGAACTAACGCTTCCCGTTTCTTATTGGTTATTTGATCAGCAGCTTGCCTATAAAAAGGGCTATTGCTGCCGTAGTTTTTGCTCTGTTCCACAATGTTAAATAAAGAATTGAAGTTCACTGTTCATCATCTCGTCTCCATTTCTTGCGCCCATGCGCAGAACTTAACACTGGCAACGAGGATGGGATTTGGAGACGTCAGAGCTGACTGAGCACTACAGAGCGCTAAACAGAGCACGTGGCTGAAGACGCACCAGTGGCTGAACCATGTCTAGCAGCGTCATACCACCCGCTCCATTCAACCCGGCACAAGAAGACTGGGACTCATATATGGACCGATTCCAGATGTTTCTGGAGACCAACAACTTGAAGGATGCCACTACCGGAAAGAAGCGAGCAGTATTCCTAACTCACTGCGGGCCGACCGTGTTTAAGATGGCCAAGGCACTAGCCAAACCGGCTGAGGTGAAGTCCATGGACTGGGACGTCCTCGAGCCCCTTCTATGGGCCCACTACGCACCAACCATACCAAAGCTTGTTCGAAGACATGAATTTTATCAGAGAGACCAGCGGAAGGGAGAAAGCGTTGCAGATTTCATTGCGGATCTCCGGAATTTGGGAGGCCTCTGCGGGTTCGCCGACCTCGAAGAGTCAGTCGAGGGCTACCTGGTATTTCTATCACTTTCCCTGCAGCAGGAAGCTCACCTATAAAACTGCACAGTTGCAAATAAGCTTCTTTTCTCTGACCCCTGTGGAACAGTGGTGGTATTCAAATTTGTTTACTACCAGTTCTGGGCGTGATGTGGCTTGGTGGGCGTGGCAGGGGAAGGACACTGTAAAATCCCCATTTTCACCCCGCTCCAGGGGAAAGGATACTGTAAAATCCCCATTCCCTCCCCACCCCACTAATCTGCTTTCCAGCTCCATTCTCCTGTGCAGGGCAACAAAAGAAGACTCGGTCGATCAGCTGGGACTCAGGAGGCAGAGAAGAGATGGGGGCAGGGCCAGTCAGAGGTGGTATTTGATGATTCTCCAAACTACTCAAAAATTCTGCTACTGGCTCTCCAGAACTGGTCAGAACTGGCTGTGGAGCAGTGAGCTAATACTGGCTTGGAGGGAGAGAGATAGTCAGACAAAATATGCTGAGAAACATTGCATTAATTCTCTTTCTCTGCCTAAACAGGCATGGTAACTTCTATTATTTAGTCTTAGAAAACCTGAGATTGCTCATCCCTGGATTAATTCTAAATGAAGAACTCTTCTGTTTGTTCATTTTCACTTCAAATGAATACGTGGTGACGATTAGGAAAATGATAAGTTTTATGGTTTAAAATGAAATAGTAGTTTGTTGTTTCCCAAATTTTGTTTTGTTATGCCCTACTGGAAAAGTGAAAAAAACCCGACTTGGTTCCTCAACTATTCCATTGGGGCATAACAGAGCAAGTCAATCCGAAGATGAAATAAATTAGTATGCAGGCATTACAGGTAGTCCTCAACTTACAACCGTTTGTTTAGTGACTGTTCAAAGTTACAACTGCACTGAAATAAATAGCATATGACCATTGTTCACATTTACTACCATTACGACATCTCCACGGTCATGTGATCAAAATCCTGACGCTTGGCAACTAACTCATATTGATGGTGTTTGCAGTGTCTCAGAGTCATGTGATCACTTTTTTGCAACTTTCTAACCAGCGAAGCCAATGGGGAAACCAGATTCATTTAACAACCTAGCTTGACAACTACAGTGGTTCACTTAACAACTGTGGCAAGAAAGGTTGTAAAAATGGGGCAAAATTCACTTCACTCTCTTGCAGAGCAACAGAAATTTTAGGCTCGGTTGTGGCCTTTAAGTCCAGGACTACCTGTAATTTCTTATTTAAGTGGCTGAGTATACATCATAGACAATGGGTCTTTCGACCAAACTATCTTTTTCATGGTCCAAAGTGGATTTCCTGATATTTACACACACACACACACACACACACGCAAACACATAACAAAATGTAGAGAGATAATGCCCACAGGAATAAAGGATAGATCAAATGAACTGAACTAGATCAGAGGGTGAAAGGACGCTTGGTATTACTGACATGCAATCACATCAGCCCTCGCTGTCTGGTGGAAAACAAATATTCGTCGTGTAGAATCAAC
Organism: Hydrophis major; assembly: GCA_033807585.1. NCBI lineage: Eukaryota > Metazoa > Chordata > Lepidosauria > Squamata > Elapidae > Hydrophis > Hydrophis major. The sequence goes on along the minus strand of CM066328.1, from coordinate 320,378,716 downwards.
TTCTTCAACCTGTCGCACTGCAGATGTGTAACTCCCAGCTACCCTGTCCCTGAGGAACTGTGAGAACGGCATTCGCATTCCATCCGGGAAGCATCAGATTGGATTACAAGTGTTAAGATGTAGTAGGTGATTGAAACGCAACCATGAGGGTGTTTTAGATTTCAGTGTTATACCAGCATTCTTGGAGAAATTGACAGGGAGAAATTGTCATCTACAAAGCCCAGAGAAACATACAGCAGGTGGTTATGAAACAGTTCAAAAGCAGAATGGTGTCTGCTTACCATTAGAAAGTTTTGCTTTGCTTTGTCTTTGTCATTGTCTGACGTCTCTCCTCAAGCCGATGGTGGGATTCAGAAATGTTTACTACCAGTTCTATGGGTGTGACGTGACTGGCGAGGTGTAAAATCCCCATTCCCTCCCCACCCCACTAACCTGCTTTCCAGCTCCGTTCTCCTGTACAGGGCAACAAAAGAAGACCCAGCCAATCAGCTGAGACTCGGGAGGCAGAGAATAGATGGGGGTGGGGCCAGACAGGGGTGGTATTTGCCAGTTCTCTGAACTACTCAAAATGTCTGCTACCGGTTCTCCAGAACTGGTCAGAATGTGCCATGTAGCAGGAAAAGCCACACTGTGACATAAAGAAATGTCCTCCGACAGGATCCTGGGGAACAGCCTTTTCTGCTGCAGCACCAGCATTTTGGCATATCATTCCTCCAAGATCAGCTTGTCCCCTATCTTGTTGGCTTCTGGAAGGAGCTGAAGTCATGGCTTTGCCACCTTTCCTCCAAAGTGGCTAGAGAAATTGAGTGCACTCTCTGACAGAGAGCATAACAGGTTTTTGTAACAGGTTTTAATCATTTAATTTTTTTTAGTGTTTGCAGGAATTTTTCTCATATTTTTGGTTATTTTGATGTATTGTTTTACGTTTTTAACTTTATATACCACGCAGAGTCACATACTTCCACAGCTTGTGATTCTATTGTGGCTGTACTACCGGTATCAGAAAGGTGCCATATTTGGGGTCCTTTGGTTAAGGTGACCAATTATCCTCCTTTAGGGAGGACAGTCCTTCTTTTGTAAGTTCTGTCCTCTCTCGAAAAGTGTCCTCCTACGTGTCCTCCTTTTTGACATTTGAAGACTAATCTGTAAATCTCCGTATTTGATTGATGCCGATCCGATCCGTTGTGTGTGATGTGACATATTTGTATTTGACATGACAATTCGTCAAGGCTCGGTACAGTGTGGTGAGATGTGATTATGAGACATCTGTACTCCACACAGGAGAATTGTTTTGAGAGAGTGCTCCCTGCGCAAGTGGCTTTGTTTTCTTTTTCTTCAATTTATTTGTGTCCTCCTTCTCATTGTAAAAAAGTTGGTCACCTTAGTTTTGCCAAAAAAAAAAATCACTGTTGAGAGAAAACTCCCTCTCTGCTTCCTTAGACTTTAGGGACCAAGTATCTAACTTAGAGTTTTTCTGACAGTACAACCCATCTTTAGGCAGGAAGAAACAAATCAGTTTGATGGAAGTGCTGCATTGTGCTGTTGATATATAAGCTCTATCCTTTTGTATCTGCATTGTGATGTTACGCAAATGCCAAGGGGAGGAGCTAGTAGGACAATGTGTCATGCAACTTTTATCATTTTAAACCTCCATGAGATGGAATTACAGTTCGATATCTTCTGCTTTTTTTTTCCTGTGTCAAACAAAGATTGCTTCACAGAAAATATATAGTATATCTCATCAAATTCAACAAATACATTTTCCCCCGATAAAGGTAATGCATTAAGTAGCAGGAAAATGCTCTCAAATGTGGCTGAGGAAGTCTGTTCCCTTGGTATGTTCAACTGACTAATCAATAAAGTATACAATACTATACTGATAGTCTGCTGATAGTACTGACGCAACAGAAAGAGAAAAGACCAATCAGGACCCCTTTCTTTGCAGCTCTATGTCTACATTGCAAATGTTTTTGGATAACTGTCAGTGATAAGTTATCCCTTTTTTCCATTGCATGTTCCAATGATAATAGGCATGTGTTTTGCTAAATTGTTTAACATAGCCTTAATACAAGATAGATTTCATGTCTGCCAACTGACAGAACTGCTAAGAGGTTTGCTGAGTGCAGATGATTGTAAATGCAAGAGTTTTTGAATGTCTGCTCAGTTTCCAGGAGCTTTTGGCAAAATTCAGCTTTGGCTTAAATGACCTTAAAAACTTTCTTTGGGTTGTGGGGTTCATTTGGAGCAGCTCTCAGAACTGAAACTTAAACTACTTCTGCTAAACTAACAAACCACATAAGTCTTGGCTGAACACTGAACTTAAACTATGCCTAACCAAACACTATCAAGTCAGGTTTCTTTGATTCCAGCAGTAGAGTAGGCAAATCTACATCAGCTGGAGGACAGAAATATTTCTTCAGAGTTTGGAACTAACAGGAAAGTTTTCGCGCTCATATCTAAAAAAAACCCCCAACTTTTCCATTCATGTAAACCTTTTTATACTATCCAGTTGCAATGAAAGAAGGAATGATTGTCACCCGGTGCAGATGAGAAGATGATGTTTGTAGCACATCAAGAGTTAGGACTGCAAGTTATTTAGTGGTAGTATCTCAAGAGAGTTACACAGGGGTAAGTGTTGGTCCTAGTAGTTACTCAGCTATGTTAGATGCTGATAGCAAGAAGAAGAAATGTATGTCTTTACTAACTTACAAAAGTGTTCTCTTTCAACTGCTAATTTGTTTCCAATGAGTTGTTGCTTTTACCTATTAGATTATTCATATTCCATTTTTCAGTAATCATATTCCAGTTTTCCTTATACTTATAATGGGAACTTCTTAGTTTGTTTCTCAAATTCATTTAAATTAATATCTGGGTAGTTTTATAATAAGCCAGCCAGGAACAGAATTAAGACTTAATTGGAAATAATTGTCCTGGAGCAAAAAGCATCCTCATGCCTATATTATTTCTGGCTTGACATGGCTTCTTAAGCTACATCTGAGAAGTTTTAATTCCAAACAAAGCATATCTTTAGAATATAAAAGCAAAGCAACAGAGGTAGTAAATATTTCATATCTTGTTCATTGCTCATATGCCACACATTCCTGAAAAAGGCTCAAGGGGAAGTTAACAACGTCAATAAAAAACAAAATAGCAACCCAAACTCCCAGGTACGAATAAAATGACAAAATCAAAAGAGGATTTAAAAATTGAAAAATTCAAATGTAATGTGCCACAAGCCCCACCTTCATTCATAGCAAACTCTCTTCCTATGCCAGGCAGTAGAGGTAGGACTTCAACAGTGAAGAGGAACAAAGCTGGCAGATCCCTGTTGGTTCCAGAGAGTTGGGGTGGCTACTAAAAATTCCATTTTCAAAGCCCATCGGATGGCACTCCCTAAGATAAAATGCATCAAAGATTTTGAGGATTCAAAGGAGGAGCAAAATAGTCAACTTGGAAAAAGGGACCATTTACAGAAGTGTCCAGGGAGGGAAAGCAGGAGGACCAGAGTAACTGTACCTCAATTATACTAGGTACAAGCTGTTCAAAGAAAATTACTTTGGGAAGTTTTTTTTAAAACTAATGTCAAGCCCAGAGAGGCTGGTAAACTTGAGAAACAAGAAGTCTTGGAAAGGACTTTTATAACCAGAGAGTAATATAACAGAATGTAACATTCCTCTCACAGCCAGTTTCAATTAATTGTGGCTGAGTGTGGATCAGACTGACTGACCTGGCATTTAATAGCAGCAGCCAAAATCCCTGGGGTTGAAGGATGTGGATATCTGGCTCCTGGTGTGAGAACTGAAAGCAAGAAAAAGCAATGAGTCCAACATACTAAACCTTCCCTCCATGGGTACGTTCACTCTCAGGGCCTCTTGCCTGTCACCCAAACCCCATTCCTCTGCAGCCCTCTCTTCTTATCGGCCAGCACATCCCTTCAGCCAAGGAATTGCTCAGATATCTAGCACAGAAACCTTTTTCTGGGCAAGATGGACAGATAAGAAGTAAGAGGAGGGGAGAGAGGGAGGAGAGAGAAAGAAAAAGAAAGAAAGAAAGAAAGAAAGAAAGAAAGAAAGAAAGAAAGAAAGAAAGAAAGAAAGAAAGAAAGAAAGAAAGAAAGAGAAAGGCAAGCAAGAGGAAAATGGCCATTCAAGTCTTGCTAAGTGTACATGATTCAGTCAAACCACAAGCCTGGCCCTGTTGCCACCTTACCTTAACCTGGACCAAATTTTTGAAATTGGCTTAAGAAATAGATGACAGCAACAAGAGGGATAAGAAGTTTAGGCTGCAATGCAGAATTGCCCTGAATCAGCCTCTCAAGCTGCTGTCTATACTACATCTCTGTTCCTCTCGTGCATTCCTGCTTTGCTTTCATCTGAGACAGAAAAGCCCTCACCAAATTGGGAAATCTGAAGCCCAGTGCCAGGTCTCAGCCTTTGAATAGCCCAGAAATCCAGCCCCCTCTCCTCCAAGATCTGAACCTGGCAATGTCCCTTGAATTGGGGAGACCAGCTCCTAGGAGACTGGGACTGATATAATCCAGCATTCTCTTTCCAACCAATATTGTAGGCTTCATTCTCTTTCCAACCAATAAGAAAAGGACCAGGCAGCTGGGAAGCATACTTTTCCAAATCAGTGTGTAGAAACCTTCAGGTCCCATCAGGGTGTGATATAAATTAGTCAGACTTAGATTTATTAATCACTGCAACACCAAATAGGCACCAATATGCATAACTCAACAATACACTTTATTTTCCAGTTTGAATGTATGTTCATCCAAGAGGTTTTGTTTTTGTTTTTTAATGTCAAGCTACCAAGCTTTGGTAAATAGGTCAAAGCACAATGTTATGATTTCACTCCTAAGAATGTACTTAGCAATCATTTTTCTTTGGCAAAAGAAATGCTACACAAACTTGCCAATTTTTCTTTAATCAAGTTGTTGTGCTTGAAACAAAGGAGACAAATAGCACACAGGAGTTTTAAAGAAATGGAGTAATAAATATATTAAAAGTTAGATCAAAAGCATATTTGTATTTTGCATCTTGGAAAACTAATTTGCTTTCTGTTTTGTCCTGGATATATATGAGTGTGAAAAAGAAAGAATTACATTGACATGAGTATATTCTGGTTCTTAGCAACAATCAACCCATGGAAGGAAAGGAAGGAAGGAAGGAAGGAAGGAAGGAAGGAAGGAAAGAAAGAAAGAAAGAAAGAAAGAAAGAAAGAAAGAAAGAAAGAAAGAAAGAAAGAAAGAAAGAAAGAAAGAAAGAAAGAAAGAAAGAAAGAAAGAAAATGAAAGAAAGGGAAAGAAAGAATAAAAGAAAGGGAAAGAGAAAAGTAAAAAAGAAAAACATTTCTCTGCTCTATTGGAAAACATAGACAAGATCTGAATCCTGTACCCATCTGCAAATGCTCTGAGATTCTGAAGGATTGAGAAGAACAGAGGTCTCAAAGAAACATCAAAGGTAACCCAGTTTTAAACTAATCAACAGACACTGGGGACTCCAGAGGGGGAAATACAAACATAGAAAGCATGGGAAAATGACAGGCATGCTCTTTATTTGTTTTGTGTCCATAGAGAAGTTTGTTTATGTGATTAAAAAACCCCATAGCCCTATAAATGTGATTGAGTAACTCATCAGTCACCATTTGAGTCTGTACTTTATGGTAGCTGTTTACCATGCATCCTTGACAACCAAGTGCCAGGTTTACTCTCAGGCTTTGTACAATATACAGGATGATTCATGAAATGGTTAATTACTTCATTCAGAGCACAAGCCTGGCTGTACTCCAGAAGGTATAAACAAAAGCCATCCCAATTGCTCTGCTGAGTGACACTTTGTGTGGTACAGGAAGTTGCATGGGGAATTGGTCAAACCATCTTGTGTTACTGTAATTAGTTAGTCATCAAGTGCTTTCCTCCTCATCTTAGCAATCCAGTAATACAGTTTAAGATCCATCCCCATGTACAGATACATCCAACTGCACATTTGTCTTCTGGGAGAACAGCAATAAATATTTATCTTCGCTGCAACAAGAGAAGGGTTTAATCCCTGCTCCCCACAGCATGCTTTTGTTGTCCTTGCTCTGTGCATTCATTAGCATTCTTGAAACCCCGCGCTTTGATTGGCCAAAGCGCAGGGTGATCTGATTGGTTTAGCGAGCCACGCTGATTGGTCCGCTAAGAATCTCCCGCGATTGGTGGATACGAATCGTGGGAGATTCAAAGTGGTGCCATTGGCTGCGGCCGCCGCGGCTTGAGAATAAAAAGCCGCTGTTTTTTCCCTTGGGACCAGATCGGTTCCGGGAACCAATAAAGAGCTGAAACCTAGTCACCGCCTCCTGGTATCCTTACCAATGGACACGACACTGGCGACGAAGGTGGGATCCCGATTCTGAACCCCATCGAGCACGTGTCCGATGGAAGCAAAACCGACAAGATGGCCAGCATCGCTCCGCCCGCACCCTTCAACCCCGCTAGTGAGGACTGGGAATCCTACACGGACAGATTCCGCATGTTCCTCGAATGCAGCGACATGAAGGACGCCATCGGGCTGAAGAAACGAGCCATCTTCCTGACACACTGCGGGCCCGCAGTGTTCAAGATGGCGAAAACCCTAGCGAAACCTGCTGACGTCACCGGGATGGACTGGGCCAACCTCGAACCTTTACTCCGAAAACACTACGCTCCCGCCATGCCCACCCTCATCAGATGGCACGAGTTTTATCGGTGGGACCAGAGGTCAGGCGAAAGCCTCAGCGACTTTGTTGCAGAGCTGCGGAACCTAGGAGGACTATGCGGGTTCTCCGACATGGATGAGGCCCTATGGGACCAAGTCGTGCTTGGGCTTCGGGACCCAGTCCTACAGAGTCGGTTGAAGGGCAAAGACGACATTGCCCTTGCCGATACCATCGCTGAAGCCACCACAGCTGAGACTACCAGGCAGTCAGCAAACCGCATGCGGAGACTGGACGCCGGGGACCGCACTGCGAACAACAACCCTGGACGGGCGACCAAGGCCCAACCGGAAGCAAGTCACCGTGAAACTACCACCCACCATGGCGAATTCCACTCTGCCTCCGACAATTCGGATGAGGAGGAGGAAATCCACCGGCTCCAGGCAGGACGCGACCAGCTCAGTCGGCGGGGTCGTAAGTCGGGAACCACGTGTGCCAGTTGCGGAGGCGACCACCCTAGATCTGAGTGCCGGTTCTTCGACGCAGTCTGCCGGCACTGTGACAAAAAGGGTCACATCGCCCGCGTATGCCGATTAAAGAAAGCCTACAGCCCCAGACGGCGGGACCACAGCGAGCGGAGATGGGACAGCACACCCCCCAGAACCAGAGATCGCCCAGCTGACAGCCGTTGGGACAGGAGCGGGCGAGCCCGACGAGGTGGCGAGACCCGGCGGAAGGAGGAAACCCACCAGACAGTCATCATCGGCCATGCATCAACCACCGACGCTCGAAAATTCTACGTGGAGGTAGGCATCGAAGGTGAGCCATGCAAGATGGAGGTGGACTCTGGGTCCTATCTCTCCATGGTCGCCTGGCAAGAAATCAAACACTTGGTGCCTACCATCCAAAAGAAGGGACTGGAGAACCAGAGACTAATCATTAAAGAGTACCAGGGAAACCACATCCCGGTATTCGGAACCAGACAATTCAGAGTAACATTTAAGGGATGCACTGCAAAGCTTCCCCTAACAATCGTGGACCGAGACCTACCCAGCCTTTTGGGACTGCAATGGTTCTCACCGCTCGGCATCGAAGTCACGGGCATCAACCACATCGCCGAGACCGATTGGGAGCAACAACTGGCACGGGACTTCCAGGAAGTGTTCAACAGCACCCTAGGCAAGTACCAAGGGCCCCCTATCTCTTTCAGCCTAGACCCGAACGTTCCCCCAAGACGCCTAAAACCAAGGCGGGAATCTTTCGCACTCAGGCCAAAAATTGACAAGCAAATTGACAAGCTCGTCAAGCAAGGGGTCCTACAACCCATAAACCATGCCCGGTGGGAGACCCCAATAGTCACCCCAGTCAAGCCTGATGGGTCGGTGAGAATCTGCGGGGACTATAAGGCCACCCTAAACTGCACCTTGCAACAAAGCGCCGACCCCGTCCCAGTAGTGCAGCGTCTTCTACACTCACTGGGGGGAGGCAAGGTTTTCGCGAAACTCGACCTGGCCCAAGTATACCAGAAGCTGCCGGTCAACGAAGAAACTGTGGAGGCGCAAACCATAGTCACCCACCAGGGAGCTTTCCGATGTAACTGACTCCAGTTCGGAGTCAGCGTGGCGCCGGGAATTTTCCAGAGCCTCATAGAGAGACTCTTACAAGGCATCAAGGGGGTGGTGCCCTATTTCGACGATGTGCTGGTATCGGCAGCCAACCAGCCAGAACTAGAGGGTCGACTAAGGGAGGTACTAACCAAATTCAAGGAAACCGGGCTAAAGGTGAAGAGGGAAAAGTGCCAACTTTACACAGAGTGGGTTGAATACCTGGGGTACCTCCTAGACCGGCACGGCATCCACCCAACCAAAACCAAAATTAAAGCCATTAAAGAGGCCCCCACACCCAGGACTAAAACGGAACTGCAGGCGTTTCTGGGACTGCTTAATTTTTACAATGTTTTCCTGCCCCAAAAGGCAACCACGGCGGAGCCTTTGCATAGGCTCTTGGACAAGGCGGCTACCTGGACTTGGGGGAAACGCGAGGAAGCCGCCTTCAGGAAAACCAAGGACCTGCTCACTTTGGATGCCATCTTCATCCAATACAACGAGACCTTACCACTAGCCGTCACATGCGACGCATCACCTTTCGGCATCGGCGCCGTCCTCAGCCACACTCTCCCCGACGGAAAAGAAGCACCCATCGCCTTCTTTTCAAGGACCCTCACCAAACCAGAGAGAAACTACAGTCAGCTGGACAAAGAGGCCCTGGCTATTGTCGCCGCAGTGAAGAGGTTCCATGAGTACCTCTACGGCCGGATGTTCACCATTATCACCGACCACAAGCTGCTGCTGGGAATCCTCACAGGGGACAGGGCCACCCCAAACATTCTATCTCCTAGAATGACAAGGTGGTCCGAATTCCTTGCCACCTACAGTTACCGGCTCATACACCGACCCGGTAAGACGATCACACATGCAGATGCTTTGAGCCGCTCACCGCTACCCAAGCTAGACACCGACCCAGCACCCACGATGACCACCTTCAGCATAGAGACTCTGCCCGATCTACCCATAACCGCGTCAGACATTGCCCGAGAAACTAATAAAGACAAACGTCTGGCACGGGTGTAACATTGGGTAGAGAAAGGGTGGCCGGTAAAGGACAATGACAAGACATTCAAAACATTCCAGAACCGGCAAACAGAACTCTCGCTACAAAAAGGGTGTTTACTGTGGGGGGATAGGGTGGTCATCCCGGAAAAACTGCAAGGGAAGGTACTGGAGTTGTTACACAAGGGGCACCTGGGCATAGTTAGAACAAAAGCCCTGGCCAGGAGTTACACTTGGTGGCCAGGGATGGATAAACAAATCGAGGCTTGGGTGGCAAGGTGTCAACGCTGCCAAGAAACCAGACCAAGCCCGCCCACAGCACCGATCCTAGAATGGGAAACCCCCAGGGGACCTTGGTCTAGGATACACATAGACTTCGCCGGGCCCACAAAGGGACATACATTCCTTATCACCGTAGACGCTTACTCCAACTGGTTGGAGGTAAGCAACATGAAAACCACCACCACAGATGCCGTGACCAAGGAACTTTGCAAACTCTTCACAACACACGGCCTCCCAGATGTCATCGTGTTGGACAACGGGCCCCAATTCATCTCGCTGGAATTTGAAAAATTCCTAGCAGAACGGGGCATACGACACGCACTGACAGGCCCGGTGTATCCGGCGGCGAACGGAAGGGCGGAACGGATGGTTCAATTCACAAAAAAAACCATCCAGAAAATAGACCACAGGGAGATCCAAGACAAAATAAATAAAATGCTTTTCATACAACACATAACCCCAAACACGACAACAAACAAAAGCCCAGCAGAGATACTAATGGGCAGGAAAATAAGGTCCCCACTCGATAGACTGCACCCACATAAAACCCGGAAAAACCCCAAAACTCCTCCAGCAAGCACCGATCCTTTGCACCAGGCGACGCCATCTATGCAAAGAACCTAACCGGAGACCCACTATGGGTACCAGCAACCATAACCCAACTGACAGGTCCCTGCTCGTACTGGCTACAAACAACCGACGGACGAGCATGGAAACACCACATCGATCAATTAAGATCGAGGACAGCCACAAGAAACACAACCGACATGCAACCAGACATAACCAACCCCCTTAACACAAACCAAGAGGGGAGGGAATACCCAGGGAACCAAAATCCAGAAGAAATACTCACCAGCAAGCAGCCAGCTCGGAACCTCACCAGGAAGAAGCAGCCAGGCCAGCTTGACCAGCCCGGAAAGACCAGGCGGGAGCAGCAAAAACCGCAGCTCAACCAGCCCGGGTAGACCGGGAGGGAGCTGCGACAAGCGGCCCGGCAAGACATACCAGGCAGTTCCACCGACGAGTCCGAGAGACACAGAGAACCCGACCGAACCGGCCGGGAGCCAACCCACAACTGACCTGCGCAGGTCCAGTAGGCAAGTACGGAGCCCCGCCTACCTACGGGACTATGTTACATAAGACCAAACCAAGAGGGGAGGGGTGTTCTGTACATTCATTAGCATTCTTGAAATCCCGCGCTTTGATTGGCCAAAGCGTGGGGCGATCTGATTGGTTTAGCGAGCCGCGCTGATTGGCCCGCTAAGAATCTCCCACGATTGGTGGATACGAATCGCGGGAGATTCAAAGCGGTGCCATTGGCCACGGCCGCCGCAACTTGAGAATAAAAAGCCGCTGTTTTTTCCCTTGGGACCAGATCGGTTCCGGGGACCAATAAAGAGCTGAAACCTAGTCACCGCCTCCTGGTCTCCTTACCGACGGACACAACAGTCCTCTTCCTTTATCCGCACCCCCAATGGCTGCAATTTTAAAAACCTGCACAAATACTAATGCACATTTAATAAAGCATTCATCTTGGCTATGCACATCATCTCAGTGTCTTGAGAATGAATTATTGGCTGTCTTTACTTTTCTATGGAAAAATAAAACACTTAGTAGACTGGAACCAGGTCAGGGGATGAACATTGATTAAGGAGTGTGTAGGGCACAAGAAACACACACACACACACACACACACATACACAAACAAATGCACAGAGATAAAAAAGAAGATATCTTTCTGATATGGTATTGTTTAAAAAATTAAAGAATAGCATTCCAGACTATCTTCAAGCCAGAAACTGTTGGAGATAAAAGGGGAAAAGATAAAGAGATGAAAACATTTTTTTTACAATGTGCTTGTGTCTGAGGCTAACACAAGTTTCTACTAACCCCAACCACCTAAGATGGTGATCATGCTGGCTGGGAATTATGAGACTTTAAGCCTCACAGATATGAATGGGGATGCTTCACTGGAAACTCAGAACTGACTCCTTCAAATCCCGCCAACATATTTCCATTATGCTCCATTCCATATAACAGAAAGTAATGAGAATGACAGTCCAGCTAAGAGCAGAATAAAATAAAATCCACTGAGCCGAAAAATGAGCAGGTACTTCCAAAATGTATCACCCCCGAATCTATAAAGCTGTTATTATTTTCTTTGAAGGTTACATCCAGTGGTGGGATTCTTTTTTTTTTTTACTATCAGTTCTGTGGGCATTGTTTGGTGGGCATGGTGTGGCTTGGTGGGCGTGGCAGGGGAAGAGTACTGCAAAATCCCATTCCTTTCCCACTCCACTAACCTGCTTTTCAGCTCTGTTCTCCTGTGCAGGGCAACAAAAGAAGAACCAGCCAATCAGCTGGGACTCGGGAGGCAGAGAATGGATGAGGGTGGGGCCAGTCAGAGGTGGTATTTGCCGGTTCTCCGAACTACTCAAAATGCTAGCGGTTCTCCAGAACTGGCCAGAACCTGCAGAATACCACCTCTGGTTACATCCCAATCTTGTTCTTTCTGACTGTTAGATTTCCATGAGGAAAAAGGCAATAATAGAAAATGTCCAAGAAAGCTTTTATCTTTACAGTTTTTATATGTACAGGTTTATTTTATATTTACAGGTACGAAGATGGATCAAGAGCCCAATGGTTAGCATGGAAAAACATCAGACAAGCAGCCTCAAATATCCGGGCGCCACTGTGATGCACATACCTCAGGGGGAGCCTGACATTGAAGTCCCGTTTTGCCAGATGTGCTTCAGTGATCACACGTTTCCAAAAGGGATCACCCCTCAGGACTCTGAATCCTGTTCCTGGGAAGGACCCCAAAGCTGCAATGTAAGCAGGCCTCTTTCTTGCATATTTATGTGATTAAAAAAAACCCATAGCCCTATCAATGTGATTTGAGTAACTCATCAGTCACCATTGGTGGCTGTACTAAGAAACACTCACATATTTGTCTGCTTTAATTATTTGGTTTATATACTCTATCTTTCTATTCAGCCAGACACGTGTCGAGGCTAAGTATAGTACAACTAAGAGCTCCAAAATACATACTAAAAACCAGTGCTAAAATCATTAGCAATTAAAGCCTGGCAAAAGAGACTCGGCATTGCTCCTTTTTGAAAGGAAGTGTGAATGAGGAAAAAGCCTAATGTACCTGGTGCATTTCATAATTTAGGAACAAGGCAGGAAAGGGCCCTTGCTCAAAAATCCCCCAAAGAGCATCTGAAACAGATACTTCTTCAGAAAGGCTTGACTCCTACATTTTATAGTCAGAATGTGATCATAAAGGAACATAGTAAACTTTGTGAGGATGGGGATGGAGCCGCAGCTCACCGATTGAAGAGTGAGGTAGATCTTTCAAAAGCAGTTGAGCTTCTCACGAAATCCTCCGTCCAGTCTTTGTTGTCTGTGTTGACTCTGCATTGAAAGACAATGCTGGGTGGAAGAACATGTTCTTTCAGCTTCCCCATACCATCTCTTGACCCAATCAGTTTAGCACCTTTCTGTTTGTATTGTGTGAAAGGGCTCCTTGCAGTTCATGTGAAACATTCTGCTGGGGATTCTGGAGAAATGTTAAGAGGCAGGGGAGACAACAGTACCGCTTAATAAAAACAATGAATACAGTAAAACACACTATGATCCAGTTTAAAGCATTGTCTGTGGTTTTATATAGGAACATGGAAAGTTAAGGTAAATGAATTCCTCTCCACCTCCTCTTCCATATATATATTCATACTTTGCACTAATGCGGATAGTTGTTTTGGCTAAATCTGTTTGTATTTTAACCAACAATTGTAGTCAATAAGCCAGGATAACTAATTGAACTTATATTAAACTAGGCCAACTGTAAGTTATTCATCCAAGCATGATTAAGTAAACTATTATTTGGTGCAATGTATTGTCAGAAGAATAATTTATATCCAGCTTTTGTGGTATCTGAGATTCATTCTCCAAGCAATTTTAATGATATGTCATAGGGCCTAATAGCCTTACTCCATTCCAAGAAGTTGCAGACAATTTGCCTTGATGACTTCAAAGTTGATTGGGGAAATTCAAGGAAGTATAGAGGTATCAAGATTCTTATTTTTGAAGCTTTAATGTAACTACAGGTCATGAGGCCCCATGCTTCCAAAGATCAGTTACAAGGGATTAATGGCGAGAGAGGGATACAGTTTTAATTATGTTTACAACTCCCCAAAGAAATATGGTTGGCGTTGGCCACTGTGAGAAACAAATTATGGAAATAAGTAGCCCTGGGCCTGATTCAGCAGCATTATTCTGATATTCATCTTCAGCATGAAAATAGAACTATTCTATTTGTTCTTGAGTTCATGCTGGTCTGTGCATTCATAAAATAGGGAGTATAATCATTGTAACATTGTAAATGGTGAAACTGGTACAGTGAATTTGCTAGAAAACAAGTGATTATATATTCCTGGGGCCTCAAAGAAGAGCTTTGCAACAAAAGTCCAGATCTCTCTGAGCAAAATAAAAGTCTCCAAACCTTAGCTGACTGGCCTAGGACTATTTGAATGGTATGGAATAATACACATTTCCACTGAAAATTAAGAAGGAACTTGTGCACCTTAAATCCAGAACTTGAAATTATCTAATTGCACTACTGTCCATGTCACAAAAAACTTAATGTGATGTGTAAGCCTAATGTTGGTCTAGCTAGAATCTATTGGAAGTCTTGGGGTAAATTTTTGATAGATGTGTCATTCAAACAGGGTAGGCAAATAGCCCCGGAAAGCTCCAACCTATTCAATGTCAACTCGAAAAACATGCCTGTTTCAGAGTTGCCATAAGCGGGGGAGGGAGGGAACCAGAAGTACATTCCACACTTATTTTACAAAGATTGTAGCTAGGCTACTGGATCTTCTGCCCATGAAGATCCTTCATTGGAGAGTGTGATTGATGACAGCCCGTGAATGTGCTTTGTTGGAGAATTTGATGTATGACATGCCCGGGGGGGGGGAGAGTCACAGGTGACCGTGAATTACATGTGTCAGAGTTGGCTTCAACTGGGATAATGCCGACATGTTGCTCCTAATAAATCTTTTGGATTCTTTTGAAGCTTGGCTCGAGGCTCATGATTTAATTGGGGCAATCACCGGAATCCTGACATTCAGAATGAATAGAGTCAACAGAAACTGTGAGAATGTTTCACTTTAGGTAAAGAAAAAAATATCTTTGCACAGAATTTTAGGAACTGGAACATGGAGGGGTTTTTTTTAATGTGTTTGAGTAAAAATAAAAGGAGAGAGAAAGTAATATGATACCATTGTGGGAGTTTATTAGGCACGGCAGAAGAAATTAATAAATCCTTTCTGCATTCCCACTATTGAAACAGTGATGATGAGTCAGAGAACCGACAAATGTTTTCCCTTTCTTGCTGATAATGTCTATCAGAAAATAAAAGAAAGAAAAGAGAGTCTGCTATCCTGGATTAAATCCTTACCAAATGGAAGGAATTTGTTCAAGAAAGGAAGGTGAATGAGTACCTTGGGGAAAAACAATAATCATCACTGAATTAATGATATCCAGAGGGAGGAATTGAAAAGAATCAAGCCTACATATTGGATTCCAGAAGAGTAAATTTTGGTAAAATCCAAGGGAAGGTCAGATCTAATGATTCTAAAGGAGAAAAGTGTCTGGGAGTGATGGAAAATTTTGTGAAACAAGATACCGAAAGCACAATCACAATTTCTGAAAGAATGACAAATTTGAGAAAATTTCAAGAAGCCATCATTGGATAGACGCAGAGCTTTCTAAAATACTCAGCAGAAATAAAGACATATACAGGAAATAGAAGGGAGGAGCACCTAAGCAAAGATGAAACAAGATAGTCTCTAGAAACATAGGAACTGCAGTAGGGAAGTTAAAACTCAGAACGAGTTGAGGCTGCCAAGAGATACAAAGCAGCAAAAAAGAGTTATACGGGCACATAAGAAAGAAATGTTAAATGAAAGAAGTGGTGAATTGGCAATGGGGAATGGTGAAAAGGCAGAACTTGCATTTTACATTTGTCTTCTCTTAGAAGGGTGATGGAAATCTACCGGGTCATTATCTCCTGCTATACACTCCTGGAAGAAAGAGGAGGCTGCAGCTTAGGATAGAAAAAGAAAGTCTGTAAAAGTATTTGAGAGCCAGTTTGGTGTAGAATGTTAAAGACACCCAGCTAAAAAACTGGGAAGCTATGAGTTCTTGTCCTGCCTTAGGCAGAAAATCAGCTGGGTGACATCAGCTCTCTCTCAGCCTGAGGAAGAAGTCAAGGACAAGCTACTTCTGAAAATGTTTCCAAGAAAATTCCAGGGTCATGTCCAGGCAGTCTGCAGTAGCCAAGATTGACTTGAAGGCATACATATACAAATAAGCTTAGCTAATTTCAATAAATTCAAGGATCCATGGCCAGGGTACACCTAAAGAATGCTCATTAATGGCCCCAGTTCAGAGACATAGGACTCTGTCCCTTACTGTCCAATTTTTGTACATGAGCCAACAACATAATACAGCTGCTGAAAAAACAAATGCTCTTTTGGCTGTATTAATAGGAACATAGAATCCAGTTCACAAATTATAATAATACTACATTTATTTGTCCTGATCAGATCTCACTTATAATACTGATTCCCCACAGTTCTGGACCCTACAGTTTTAAAAATTAAATGACAAATTGGAGTAAGTTCAGATCGGCTGTTGAGATGGTGAGAGAGCTGGAGATCAAATCTTCTGAGGAACAATCAAAGGACCTGGTTATTTAATAGAAGACACAACTTAAATGCAAGTTTCAAACAATTGAAAAGTTGTCATATGGGAGAGAGACTGTAGTCCCAAAGGCAAAACCCCAAAATTATTCATACTAGGAAGTGATTTATGCTGGACTTCAGAAGGAACATCTTGACTGTATGAGGTGTCAGTCAGTGGAGCAGGCTGCCTCATGAAATAATGAGTATTGAGTAATGAGATTTCCTTTCCTTATATCGGGGTGTGATGGCTCAGCGGCTAAAGACATTGAGCTTGTCAGCCAGCATTTGAGACCCAAGTGTCCTGTCTCCCATTACTTTCCCCAACTCCTGCCTACCAATCAGTTCAAAAGCATGCAAATGCAAGTTGATAAGCAGGTACCACTTTAGTGGGAAGGTAACAGCATTACATGTGCTTTTGGCATATAGTCGTGCTGGCCACATGACCATGGAAGTGTGGACATGGCAGTCCTGAAGACCACAGAATAGAAAAGAAGGAACTGGAGAAGATAACAAAATACCAAAACTTGCAAATAGAAATAGAGCAATTGTCGCAAAAGAAACCAAGGATAGTACCAATAATAACAGGTGCAATCCCAAAATAATTGGAGCATCATTTGAATACAATTGGCATTGACAAATTCATCATCGGTAATCACCATCCGAAGACAGCTTTACTCAGAACAACTTATATCTTGCAACAATAACACAATCAAACTTCAACATCTGCCTATCCCAGGTCTTTGGAAAGAACTTGATAGATGGATAAAAATGCCACACCCAGTCTGAACATATGGCTATCTGTATGGTGGATCATAACAACAATAACAGCAACATGATTTCCAAAGAGAGGATATTCCATAACATAGGCACTGTCTGTGAAAAGCAGTACTTATGAACCAACTTTGGGGAAGTGAGTGATCACCGGCAACTTCTCCCAGGATACACAGGCCAGGAAGGTTGATTGGAGAAGGTAATCTTTGGGAGTACCTGAATGCCAAACCATAAAGCCTTGTGACCTCCTGCAGATGTCCATGGGCCTATGCACTTTTCAGGGGTCTGTGAACATTAACCAAGGTACTAGGAATGCTCTTTTTTTGGTCAAATATCTGAATCTTCACTCCTACATTTGAATATTAGTAAGGTGCTCTTAAGACTTCTAATTGTGTCCTAAACAGGATGTACATTTGAAATGAAGACATAAGAGAAAATGTCAGGACAGTGTTGCAAAGGTCCTACCTAGGCTATCAATTCCTGGGCCATCTTAGACTTCTAGACAACTGCTATATCATCTTGATTTTTGTTAGTTTAGCCTTAAAATTCCAGCATGGAAGCATGAGATTGATTTGGGGGATAGATGGACAGGCAGACAGACACATTGCACAGAATTCTGGATGACAAAACAGCCAGTTGTGAGTCAGGAAATGAGTTGTAAGTGAGTAGGGAAATACTGATTCACAGCCTATCAAGAATTTTTGGCCAAGCTAAGGAATATTATATGATTTTGTTTATCCATTCGACTTCTGGCTTTACATAAACTTCATCAATGAAGGTTGTACTTAATTCTGCACTTTGTTTTGGTGTATTTTAAAACAAAGGAAATTGTGCATTATTATATAATAGAGCCTACTGTGAGTAATCTAGCTTTGAAAGAGCTAACAAACAAGTTTGAAGACCAGTTTTCATTTAACTTAATATGGGTGGTGTTTTTCTTCTCTAACAACAGGTTATAAAACTCTTAGATTAGCATGGGAATGCCTAATCCCTTCAGGAAGATTTTCTCGGCCAAAATTAACTTGTTTGTTTGTTTGTTTGTTTACTTACCTTAGGAGTGTGATTAGCTAAATTATAACGGTGTGACATGCTTATATCAAAAGAGAGAGAGAAAAAAACAAACTCCTGATTTTACTGTTTCAGAAAAAAAAAATCAGCTCCAAATATTTTTTCCGTGTTAAGCCTGGGTTCCCCAACCAGGGTTAAGGAAACAAGATAAACAGAATGTGCAGCGTTAGTCAGATAGGCACACAGATAAATGAGTGAGATAAGTTTGTATGTTTATTAACATACAGTAAAAATAAGATACGCTTGTGCTATCAAAAATATAGTTTATTCCATTTATAGCATAGTCAAAATAACAGTCCATTAGTCATGTATCATATCAGTCAGTCCATTCAAGGATATTCAATTAGCAAAGTCCATGTAGAATATCTAATGTCAGTTCACTTACAAATCAGTCGTTTGTTTATCTCTCCCGTTCGAGTAACGCAGTCTTGAGTCCATGCAGTAATTAGGGATCATCAAAGCCAGAGAGAGAGCAAGCTGTCGTCTTGCTTCTTTTAAAGTGCTTTCACAACCACTCCCCTAATTACATTCCCATATTTAAAGTTGCAGACACTTTAACTTATAAACTATGATTACATATTTATTATTTTACCTAAACCAGTTAGGGTAAACAATGTTATCCCTAACATTGTCCCCTTTTAGGTTAAATAATAATATAACTAATAACTATTTACATCTTTAAATTATATTTGTTACAACTCTCTTTAAACTTAATTACTCCTTGAGCTTTTGTAAACTGGTCTGCAATGTTTTCTTCCGTCATGCAGTATTCCAATTTAATTAGCCCATTCTTTACAGATTCTCTAACATTTAAGTATCTTAAATCAGTATGCTTTGATCTAGTTTTTACAGCAATACTAGTAGCTAATTTTATGGCTGCTTGGTTGTCCTCGTACACAATAATGGAATCTTTAACAGTTATACCCATGTCTAATAATAACTGTTTGTACAGAATTAAGTCAGTGCATAGTAATGACAGACATGAAAATTCCGCTTCCATCGTGGACAAGCTAATATGTTGTTGTCTGATTGACCTTCACCCTATTAGTGTCTTACCAAATAATATAGCCATCCCAGATGTTGATTTTCTAGTGTTTATGTCAGTTGCAAAACTTGCATCTGCATAAGCACTAAGACTCAAATCACCCTTTGGCTCTAAATACAATGCATGGTTCATTGTTCCTTTAAGATATCTTAAAATTCTCTTTAATGATTACCAATGACATTGATGTGGATCTGAATTAAAACGTGCCAGCTGATTAACACTATAAGCTATATCTGGCTTTGACCAATTGCTTATATATGATAAGCTACCAATCAAAGATTGATATATGGACTTATCAAATTTGGGACTTTGATCATCAGTTTGGCAAACTTCCTGACTCATTGGAGTCTTTGCCGGTTTACAAAGTTCCATTTTATATGTTTTAATTAATTGGCAAATTTTATCTTCTTGAGATATCTTAAATCCATTTTTTGTTTTGTTAATTGTCAATCCTAGATACTTTTTAATTTCACCTAAATGCTTTAATTTTATCTTTTTGGCTAATAATGATATAATCTCATTAGCTTCATTATTAGTCTTAGTTATCAAAGCAATATCATCTGTAAATAATAACAATAATGACACCGTTCCATTATTTTCTCTTTTAAACACACATGGATCTGCTAAACCAGATTTAAAACCTGTATTGTTTAACTCTTTCACAATATATTGGTTCCACTCAAAACCAGATTGTTTCAACCCATAAAGACTCTTTTTGAGTTTCCAACAATCATTACTATTTACTTTATGGTCTTTTATAATAACTGGCTTTTGTAAATATATAGTATGCTGCAATGGTGCATGCAAATAAGCAGTTTCGACATCTAAATGGTTAATGATATAGTTTTTCTTAGCTGCCCACACTAATGCTGCTCTCAAAGATGTTGCTTTAAGACTTGGTGCGAAAACTTCATCGTAATCAGATGCAGTTTGATTAAATCCTTGAGCTACCAACCTTATGGGTAACAGTCCCATCATTTCCAGTTTTTACTTTAAATATCCATTTGCACCCAATGGATTTTTCTCCTGGAGGTAATTTAGCATCTTCATATACTTTCATTATCTTTAATGAATTTAGTTCTTTTTCCATTGCCTTTTGCCAATTCTCCTGATCCTTAGCAGGATACATCTTAAGTTCATCTACACTAGTTGGAATTTTAGTTACTTGGCAAACTATACTTGCTTGATACCTATCAGGTGGTCTAGTTACACGTGTAGTACGTTTAAGTATTACAGGACTTACAGGTGGACTTTCATTTAATAACTCTTCTTGATTATCTAACTCTTCCTGATCAACAGTTTCCTCTTGTTCTGGTCCTATTTGCTCTTCTTGGACTTCTTCTTTAATTGGACTCTTCTTATAACTATTCTGATCTTTCTGCCTTTTGTGGGGTTCAATAATTACTTCATTATTTAAATCTTGCTCTCATCTATTCCATCCTACATGTTCTAGGAATTTAGCACTAGCACTGGTGTAAACTCTAGATGTACCTGGTTCCCAGAATCTATAAGATCTATGATTAGATTTATATCCTACAAAAAATAATCTTTTAGCTCTATGCCATTCTTTTTGTCTAAGTTGTGTAGGGATATGCACCCATGCTGGTGCTCCAAATGTGTGCATGTAACTTAAATCAGGTTTTGTACCATGCCACAGTGTGAATGATAATTCACCTGTTGTTGAATTAACAACATTATTTAATATATGATTACCACACATTATTGCTTCTCCCCATAAATTGTCAGGTAATCCTGAATCAGACAACATAGTATTTGCTATTGACTGTAGTGTTTGGCATCGTCTCTCTATAAAGGCATTATGTTGTGGCCTATATGGTGCAGACTTTTTATGTTGAATACCTAACATTCCTAGTCTGTTCTGGAATTTATTATTAGTAAATTCCGCACCATTATCTATCATAAGAGTTACTAATTTCTTTTTAGTTTTCCTTTCAGCAAATTTTATCCAATTAAAGAGATTTTGATACGTTTCAGTTTTGCTCTTCATCAAATAGCAAAACCCATATCTAGAATAGTGGTCCATTATACTTAGTATGTATCGAGCTTCTCCTACACTTGGTTTTTTCGGACCTATTAAATCAGCAAATACTACTTCTAAAGGCTCTTTGGTAGTAAATCCATCAACTCTATTAGCCGGTATGACCTTGCTCTTGCTTTGATTGCAAGCATTGCATTGCAAATACTTATTACAAGGTTTCAAACTTATTTCCTTAGATAATTCAACAGTTTTCTTAAGCATTTTAAAATTTAAATGCCCCAGCCTTCGATGTAACAAGTGAATACATTCATCATGAGGTTTCTTATTATCATAAACTGTGTTAGCCACCTCTAAACCATTATCATTTAATACATATAATTCACCTCTTAAAGATGCAGTAATTTTCTTATTTTCTTTCTCAATTATGCAGTTATCTCCTTTAAAGGTAACTACATATCCTAGTTTAACCAAAATTCTAACTGAAATTAAATTAAACTTAAGTTGTGGTACATATAACAATTTCACATTCTCTTTTATAAAAGAACAATATGCTATACCTTGACCTTTAGCTTTCAGTTTCCAGCCATTGGCTAACGATATCTGCTGTGTATTCTTGGACATTTTAATAAAATTTTTGTTATCATTTGTTATACAGTGGGATGTTCCACTGTCAACCACCCATAAATTATTTTTTACAGCTCCATTAGTATACATGGCTAACTCTAAATTTTTATTTATCTTTTGATGACTTTTAGTATTCTGGCCAGCGTTCTGGCACTTTGCTTTTTTACAAAGTCTTGCCAAATGTCCTCTTCCTCCACAATTAAAGCACTTTTTAATTGTATATGCAGTAGGAGATTTATTATCTTCTTTTTGAGGTTGCTGCCTCCTTAAGTGATATCTTTCAAGTCTTCTTCTGGCCTCTTCAATCAATCTGCCAGTTATATCAGTTAAAGTTAAACTTTCCTTAGGCAATATTTCAAGGGAAGTGACGTAGTTATCATAACTTACATCAAGTGATGATAGAATTTTGTAGACTTGGTGTAGTTCAGAGAAAATAAGCTCTTTCTCGTGCAGTTCTTGAAAAATGCTTTTCATAGTTTCCAAATGACTAAGCATATCACCATTCGTCTGGAGATGCGTCCTGAAAAGCTTCCGTGTTAGATTTATGTGTGCACCAATGTTATCTCGAACGTAAATCCTCTTCAGCTTCTGCCAACACCCAACAGCCATTTGCTCTCCGTGGATATGAACAAGTTGCTGGTCAGACAGTGTTAATCCTATTATGCAAATAGCTTGTTCATTTTTATGCATAAATTCTTCTATTTTTAGTCTATCTTCATCATCCTCTGGATCCCATTCCTCTACATTTGGTGGATTTTCAATTATGTTCCACAGACCTTCTCTTCGTAGAAGTAGACTACATTTCATAGACCATGATACATAGTTTGTTCCATCCAGTTTGGATATAAGGGACAAACTTTGTAGATTGACTTGTGCCATGTTTTCTTATATGGATATAAAACTATAATTAATAAAACACAGCTGTCTGTTTACTGTAATGTTTAACAACACAAACTCTCATTTTTTACATAAATCTTTTTTATCCTAGTTAAACTGACTTTGCAGCCTCTGGGCCCATAACCAGTGTTAAGCCTGGGTTCCCCAACCAGGGTTAAGGAGACAAGCTAAACAGAATGTGCAGCATTAGTCAGATAGGCACACAGATAAATGAGTGATATAAGTTTGTATGTTTATTAACATACAGTAAAAATAACAGATACGCTTGTGCTATCAAAAATATAGTTTATTCCATTTATAGCATAATCAAAATAACAGTCCATTAGTCATGTATCATTTAGTCAGTCCATTCAAGGATATTCAGTTAGCAAAGTCCATGTAGAATATCCTGTGTCAGTTCATTTACAAATCAGTCCTTTGTTTATCTCTCCCGTTCGAGTAACGCAGTCTTGAGTCCATGCAGTAATTAGGGATCATCAAAGCCAGAGAGAGAGCAAGCTGTCCTCTTGCTTCTTTTAAAGTGCTTTCACAACCACTCCCTTAATTACATTCCTATATTTAAAGTTGCAGACACTTTAACTTATAAACTATGATTACATATTTATTATTTTACCTAAACCAGTTAGGGTAAACAATGTTATCCCTAACAGATTCAAAGTTATTTTATTAACTGATGCAGAGACCTGTTTTAATAGCTTATTCATGTACACAGTTGCAAGAAAGTAGGCCCCAAGTCATCTAAATGAATCCATTACTTAGAGTCATCTTGGGTGGGTAATGTTGGACTAGATGACCTACAAGGTCCCTTCCAATTCTGTTAATCTTTTTTTTAAGCCACTAAACACATAGAAAGGCCAAAAAAATATCTGGGATATTGCATATACATGATATATAGAAGGCTGAAAGTTTAATCTGCTTCATCTTCATTTTTATCAGAAATTTCAGAAAAAGTGTTTGAAGTACAGCCAGGGGTGGGATTCAAATTTCCTTACAACTGGTTCTGGGGGCGTGGCCTACTTTGTGGTTGGCTTGATGGTCATGTGACTGGGTGAGTGTGGTTTGCTGACTGGGTGTGGCTTGGTGATCACGTGACTGGCTGGGTGTGGCTCATATGTAAATATTGTAAATATTTATGTAAATATTTAATTTTTTATTTTTAAAAAAGCAACTTTTACCCAAAATCAGGTAAAGCAGGCAGGTAGATTGAGTTGTTCACAGAATCATAGATTCACTCAGAGATCTATCTTTCTGCAATCGGCTACCTGAGTCTGCACTGAAAAATAGAAGCTTCAGGCCTAAGGAAGATTCAGCTCTGCTTTTAGATTAGCTAGAAAGTCTTGAAATCCAACGATCTCCTGCTTTCTAGCTAATCTAAATCTTCCCGCACAGCAGAACAGCTGAGGGTCGGGGTAAATAAAAAAGGAAAAATAGCAACTTAGCAGGCAAGTTTGATGGCACACATACCAGGTAAGGTGTGAGTGGGCGGGGAGGGGAGGGGAGGAGCCAGCCAGTGGCACGATTGCAGGTTCTTCAAACTGGGCAGAATTATAACAACTGGTTCTGTAGAACTGGTCCAACCAGGTAGAATCCCACCCCTGCGTACAACCCCTAAAGCACTTCTGAATATCATAAAATATCACACAGCCCCCACCTCCATAGTCACATGATCACATTTAGGCGCTTGGCAACCAGCTCGCATGGACAAGTGGTTGTAGCATCCCGTAGTCACAAATCGCAACTAGTGACCTTTTTATATATACCGTATATACTCGAGTATAAGTTGACCCGAATATAAGTCGAGGCACCCAATTTTACCACAAAAAACTGGGAAAACTTATTGACTCGAGTATAAGTCGAGGGTGGGAAATGCAGCAGCTACTGGTAAATTTCAAAAATAAAAATAGATACCAATAAAATTACATGAATTGAGGCATCAGTAGGTTAAATGTTTTTGAATATTTATTTCAAAGAAAAACAGTAAACTAGCTCTGTAAGTGGAAAAGAGAGCCAACAAAACCAATATGGTATCAACAATAACTTTAAAAGTACAAAAACCTTAGCTCAATCAGCAACCAAGCTAAAACACAAGAGTTAAAATCCTTCAAAACTGGATTCCTCCTCCTCATCTGTATGTCCAAACAGAGTCACCCTCTCCCTTGCAAGAAAAAAGCATGTGTATGTGCTGCATGTACATCCTGTTTTGGAGAGCCACCATCTCTTTCATAGCTCTCCCTCATGCCTCCATTGCATGTGCACACATGCCACGGCTCAGTAGTAGGTCAACATACAGATGTCACACTAGGTTCCCTCCTCAAAAGGAACATCCAACCTTTCTTGAGAAGTACAAACTTCATCTGTTCAGGATTGTGGTGACAAAGGTGAAGGAGGATGGGGCTGAGAGAAGGGAAGGGAAGAAAAGATCATTGACAGGGAGAAAGACAGGGAGAAACACCTGGAAGTGTGAGCCCTCGAGTTTCCTTAGGGAAGACCAGACAACAAGGGGAGAGGAGAGGAGGAGGAGGAGGAGAGTTAAAAAAAGAAAAGAGTGGGAAGCCAACTCACGCGTGCCATCAAAGCCAGGGGGAAGCGGGGCTTTCTCCGCCTGCTGCCGCCAGAGGAGTGTGGGGGGGGAGTGCGGGGAAAGGGGGTTCGTGCCGAGGCTCCGCAAGCGATTACCAGATTTGCAGCTCCGTTTGTTGGTGAAGCTGGAAGCGCGCAACGCAGGAGCTCGCGGGGGCCCTGGGCGCCCATTAATGGGGAAGGAGAGGCCGCTTGGGGTCGCCAGGGGGGTTCCTGCCATGGCGCAGCCAGGCACTTTGTCTCGCTGCCCCCGGAGCAGCTCTTCGCTGCTAGGCTAGGGGGTGGGGGAGGCTGCCTGAGCCTGGCGGTTTCTTGGCGAAGCTGCTCCAGGGGGCAGCCAGGCACTTTGTCTCGCTGCCCCCAGAGCAGCTCTTCGCTGCTAGGCTAGGGGGTGGGGGAGGCTGCCTGAGCCTGGCGGTTTCTTGGCGAAGCTGGAAGCGCGCAACGCAGGACTTCGTGGGGGCCCCGGGCGCCCGTTAATGGGGAAGGAGAGGCCGCTTGGGGTCGCCAGGCTCAGGCAGCCTCCCCCGCCCCCTCCCCTAGCAGCAAAGAGCTGCTCCGGGGGGCTCCTGCCACGGCGCAGCCAGGCACTTTGTCTCGCTGCCCCCGGAGCAGCTCTTCGCTGCTAGGCTAGGGGGTGGGGGAGGCTGCCTGAGCCTGGCGGTTTCTTGGCGAAGCTGGAAGCACGCAACGCAGGAGCTCGCGGAGGCCCTGGGCGCCCGTTAATGGGGAAGGAGAGGCCGCTTGGGGTCGCCAGGCTCAGGCAGCCTCCCCCGCCCCCTCCCCTAGCAGCAAAGAGCTGCTCCGGGGGGCTCCCGACACGGCGCAGCCAGGCACTTTGTCTCGCTGCCCCCGGAGCAGCTCTTCGCTGCTAGGCTAGGGGGCGGGGGAGGCTGCCTGAACCTGGCGGTTTCTTGGCAAAGCTGGAAGCGCACAACGCAGGAGCTCACAGGGGCCCCGGGCGCCCATTAATGGGGAAGGAGAGGCCGCTTGGGGTCGCCTGTGTGGCCCTCAGCGGGTAGACAGCTGCGGCGGTGATGCTGCCCTGGAGGCGCGATCGGTTGCAGCCACGCCAGCGCAGGCCAGGCATGGTGCCGTAGCGGCTGACTCGAGTATAAGCCGAGGGCGGTTTTTTCAACACAAAAAATGGGCTGAAAAACTCGGCTTATACTCGAGTATATACAATATATATATATATTTTCTGTGCAGAAAACAGCCCTTGGATATACTGGATTCATTGAATGACCACAAGGTTTGCTTCACGACTGTGATGTCTCCAACTGTTGTAAAAACAATGGCAAAATCAAGTCGGGTCACATAATGCCAGCTTATCAACTGCCCTGGCTTAGGTCCAAAATTCCAATTCTAATTGTGGTTAGAAGGGCAACTCCTACGTGAATATTCTGAAGTAAGTGGGAGACGTGCATAGTTCCAAATTGGATGCTGTCCTTTCCATTTAGCTATGCCATTTGTGTCTCCACAACCAAGTTCTTCTTTGCCTGCCAAAGAGAACTAAGACTGGGAACAAACATTTATTTATTTATTTTCATTCTTATCTCAAGTATGAGTACAGGTAGTCCTTGACTTACAACAGTTTGTTTAGTGACTGTCCGAAGTTACAACGGCACGGAAACAAAGTGACCATTGACCACTTTTCACACTAATGACCATTGTAGCATCTCTCACCTCACAATCAGGAGGCTGTGAGTTTGATCCTAGGTAGAGGCAGATGTTTCTCTCCCTGGGCACATTGAGAATATATCTGCTGAACAAAACTTCACATTGGTGACAGGAAGGGCATCTGGCAAGTAAGCATTCAGCTCCATTCAATTGCCTACACTCTACCCCACAAGCGATTATAGGGTTGTTAAAAGATTATGATGACCGTTGCAGCATCCCCATCAGTGGTGGGATTCCAAATTGGGTGCTACCGGTTCTGCGCGCTTCGCAGAGGGTTTCTTCTGAAGCTCTTTCCACACCCCACTCTTTTGGACTCACATGTTATTGGACCGATGTCTAGATTGCAGCTCTTCCTCCTGTCTCTCAAGGTCATTCCCACATGCCATTATAAACATAGACCCACTTTAACTAATTTGTACCTCACAGTCTGAGCTACCTAATCCATCTGGTGTTATGAGAAATAAAAATAAGGACATTGCTATTCTGTGTACTATTTTGAGTTTTTAATACTGGGGACTATGGGAAAGTTGAGGGAACACTTTTTTTAAAGCTGCAGTTATTAAAAAAATGACATAACATCATATTAGTTGAAGTCACTTTTGCAGGCTGTTGTTAAGTTAGAGTGTTTTCAGAGGTTTACCCATGCTGTCCCCTTCCCTGCAAAAAACTGGTGGCAAATTATGCCATTACCATTTGATGCTGTAAATTTTGGAGTTTCTGTTCTGGGAATACTCCAGGAGGATGGACAAATGGGATTAAAAATTGACACAGATTCCACTGCCTTCGGATCATTCCTTTCTGTCCCAAAAGAGTAGCACGATATACCATATTTTTTTGGACTCTAAGATGCACCTCTGTGCATCTTATACAGCGAATGTTGCCAAAGCCCCGCCCACCCACCGGCCCCCCCTTCGGCCTCTGCCTCCCAGCAATTTGCCTCCTTGCAGCAAAGCCTGATCAGCTTCAGCACAGCCTGATTTAGCACGAGCAGCTGATTGGCAGTTGGACCTGCCTCCCAGAATACCACCGATTAGCTGTTCCAGGCTGCGGGGATCGCCGCCACCCATCGCTGCTGCCACCTATCACTGCCTCCATATGCCCCATTTACGGCCTCCATGTGTCCTGTTTTTGGCCCGTTCCAGGCAGTGGGGATAGGCGGCAGCAGCTGTTTGCTACAAAGAGGCAAATTGCTGGGAGGCAGAGGCCGAAGGTTTTTTTTCTTTTTTCTTGTTTTCCTCCCCAAAAGCTCGGTGCATTTATAGTCCGAAAAATACAGTACATGGGGAAAAATAAGTACATCAATGAAACTTAACGCCAGAATTTTTCCTGAGAAAAGGAGGAGGATAATTTTGGCTAGGCTTGGCAAATTTGTGAGACTGATATTGCGACTTAAGATACAGATACCTCCGAGTATTAGAAAATCTGGCAGCTCTTTGCAATTTTTCTTTCTTCCTTTTCCCTTCCGCCCTAGAAAAAGGGTTGCATTTTAGCTCATTTGCTCATCTGCAGAGCTTAACTCTTTCATCTGAAAAGTTAAGATGCTATGGGAGAAGCAATTAGAGTTTGCCATTTTCAGTGTTCTTCACTGTTAAGTCCAATAGCAGCTGGCGTCCAATGTGTTATGTTTATCTGACTTGGCAAAAGCCTCGGAGTCATCGTTTTACTTGACAGACCAACACTCTGAAATGGAAAATACTGTTTTTGCAGTCACCGTTTCAAGTTATTTCCTAAATGGTCCCTTTTCAACAACTAGGCTAACAGTTGATATAAACATTGTGCTAATATGATTTCAACGGAATCAAGAGTGATCAAGACTTTGACTCTGGGGAGGTATAATGCGGGCGAAATATATCTATATAATGTTTTGTTTGTTTTGTTTGGGCATAGAATGTAATATAGTCTTGCTTCCTCTTACGGCAGTCTTCCCTAGTGCAAGATTCTGCTCTCAAGTTAAGTCTTAAAAGCAGAATTCATTTTTCTGTCCTCTTGGCTTGCATTCATCTCAGTCTCTGATCCAATAGGTTGAAAAAGAGGCTGAGAGTCAGAATAATTGCTAGAAAAAATCAAGAGCTTTTGCTTACTTGTTTACAAAAACTTTCATGAATGTATGTTTGCATCCCATATCTGCACTAGATTACACATAGACTCAGTTCACTAATAGCACCAAATGAGTGGTACTTACAGCCAGTTTTTACAGCCAGTTTCAAGTCGTGGCTGTCACAGCAGTTATATGATCTTGATATAAGCACTTATGTTGGTCCCATGGTTATGTGATCACCATTCGCAACCTTCCCTGGTGACTTCCCACAAGCAAAGTCAATGGGGAAGCCAACAGGCTAGGTTGCAAGTCAACCCTTTTTCTCCTGAGGAACCCTGCCATAGGATTGCATACTCAGCAGTGTAGCATCCCTCGGCCCATGCTCCGTAATGCGTATATAAACACATGGCCATAATTGTGCCATCTCACACAGTGGTGGGATTCAATTTTTGTTACTACTGGTTCTGTGGATGTGGCTTGGTGGGTGTGGTAGGGAAAGGATACTGTAAATTCCCGATTCCCTCTCCACTCCTGGGGGAAAGTTACTGAAAAATCCCCATTCCCTCCCTACCCCGCTAACCTGATTTCCAACTCCGTTCTCCTGTGCAAGGCAACAAAAGAAGACCCAGCCAATCAGCTGGGACTCAGGAGGCAGAAAATAGGTGGAGGCGGGGGCAGTCAGAGATGGTATCTGACAGTTCTCCAAAATACTCAAAATTTCTGCTACCGGTTCTCCAGAACTGGTCAGAACCTGCTGAATACCACCTCTGATCTCACAGCACCCTTGCAGCTGCACTGGATCACAGCATCCATCCCACCTGCAATTGGGTCTTGCGACAGCATCCTCCTCCACAGTCATGCTTGCATCCATTCCTAGCACCCCACCTCTCCTGCCTCTCCAGACTAAATAGCACTCAGCCTGCTTGTGCGCTGCCTAAGGAAAGGCTTATCATGAATTGGGCTTTGCAATTTTCTGAAGTCTTCCCCATTGACTTTGCTTATTGGAAGCTGGCAGGAAGTTGCAAGCCCCAGCCATGTAAGATCTTCACTTAATGACCCACAATCCTCAGTTAACAACAGCAACAGAGGCTCCCAGGGTTGTTGTCATTAAGCAATACAATTGTGCGATATTGCACTTTGCAATCACATTGCTAAGCAATGGAAATTAGTCACAATTACTGTGGTTAAGTGAGTGCTACCTGTTGTTTTTTTCATCTTTATTTTGAATATTACTATTGCTCTTTTTCAAATAGCTGAGATAAAATTAAACTACTTTTAAAACGAATCCTTAAAACATTCAGATTAAACCCACAACTGAAACTATCTCAAGTCTAAAGCTGATGCTTCCTAGAAGTGCACTAAAGACCTTCCAGAAGAAAATGGGCTCTATAGAGGCATGTAAAGATAGGCCTATCATTTTGGGTTTTTTTTGTAAAAACAGAGAAAGGAAGTCTTCTTGGCATTCATAATTTAGATGATAAATTAAAATAAAGTCTGAATAAAAACCTTGATACAAACCCAAATAAGGAGGAGTCCTTGATACCAGGCTGTGAGATCCTTTACCTCCAGGATTCAACATCAATTTTTGGTTATTATCAAGTCGTTGTACTTTACAAGTCATTGTACCAGCAGCAATCAATCCTGGATGTAACACCATTTAAATAACTGTTGAATTTATATGAAAGAGGGGGTGGGGGCGGGATGGCCCAAATTGAAAAGGAAAAGATGATTTTTTTATTTTCTTGATTTGCACTGTTGGAGCAATTGACAGCCAGAAGGATCAGCTGGGGAAGCAAAGTGTGCATTTTGAGGTTTAATTTTAAATTACAAGTAGTTGGCCTTCATGGCTTTATAATGGATTGACAGGTTATTAAGGATAATATTTATCTGTCCAAACTGTAGAGCACAAAAGAGTATTTCCATGGGGAAGGGCAAAGGGGGGGGGGGGGGGCAACCTGCAAAGTGGTAAGGATAAAATTATGTGAGAGTCTGATTAACAACATAAAGCTCTATAGTACACAGATGCTGCTCTTCTTCTCTGCAAGTAGTAAATAGCAGAACAAATGACACGCTAAGGGGAATCTATAAATCTGTTGCATGACTCAAACTGGAGAAATGGCACATCAGTTGTTTATTATACAAATAAATTGACTTGAACCCCACCATCTATAAGCCAGTTTTGTACTGGATAAGTTGTACAGAATCACCCTGCATCTAGTGGATCATCTATGAAAGGAGTATATTTAGTTTAGTTTAGTTTAGTTCAGGGGTCGCCAACCTTTTGGGCCTCAGGGACCACCAAACTCATGATTTTAAATCCTGGGGACCACTAATATAAATTCTGACTGACGGTGGCTTGCTGACATTGGTGGGAGAAAGAGAGAGAGAGATATCTGATCTAACCTCAGAGGGCTGGTGGTGATCTCTCTCTCTCTCTCTCTCTCTCATACACACACACACACACACATACGTCCCTCACATAGCCCACCCCCTCCATTGCAGCCACATTCCTAACTTGCTTTTCAGCTCCGTTTTCAGGGGGAGGGGGAGAGAGAGACAGTATTCTGCTATCGGTAGGAAAATACGGTGGGAGATTTTCCTGCAGACTTTTTTGGGGGGATTTTCCCAGGGTCTCTGTCTGCAGAGGAAAATTCCAAAAAGAGTCTGTAGGAAAATTCCGGACCCTGTTTTCCTACCGATCGATCGTTCTTTATTTGGGATCGTAGGATACCATTTCCAGCTCTGTTTTCAGGGGGAGAGACTTTTGGCTTCCTGCAAGGAAAGTAGCAGAAACAGCAGAAGTCTTTCTTTCTCCCACACCCCAAACTCCTCCAGAAATGAGTCTTTGCAAGCATAGCCTCTTGGAGCAGTATGCCCTGCAGGGTCCCAAAGATTCATTTCTGGCGGAGTTTGGGGGAGAGAAAGACTTTTGCTGCTTTCCTTGCATGCAGCCAAAAGCAGAAGAAGAAAGAAGTGGATTTTATTGTTTGGGGGAAGAGGAAATCTTAAATAAAATGTTGTCCATTGCATCCAAATGGAAGCCCAAAAGATAAAGATACTGTTGACCCTTATTCCTTTTCTGCAATTGATATAACATTGCTTGTCCCCAGTGAGAACAGCATTTGGGGTATATATTATTAATCTTATTATTCTTCAACTATTATTATTCTTCATGACCTGGAAAAGAACAGTTACCATCATGCAGATTACATGGGTAGCTGAAATAAATCTTTGTACATATGCAATGAAAAATATTAGTCAAATATGGGGTGAGAACAGGGGTTGGATTCTACCAGTGTGGACTGGTTCTGACGAATCGGATGTTAAAGTTACATCTGGTTCATCGAACCGGTATTTCAACCAACCGGCTGGCCCCACCGTTCCATCCCTCCCCTTCCTGGAGTCTCCATACAATGCAGGTAAGTGCAGGGTCCACATGGAGGCTCTGTTTCCAGCTTTAGAGGGCCTCCAGAGCCAGGGGGAGGCCATTTTCACCCTCCGAGCGGCTCAGGGGAGGCCTCTGGATCCTTGGGAGGGCAAAAAATGGCCTCCCAGAAGTACTAGAAATCTGGAAACAACCCTGTTTCCGGCTTCCGGTTGGCCTCCAGAGCCCGGGGAAGGCTGTTTTTGCCCTCCCAGAGGCCTGGGGGAAGTTTCTGGACCCTTGGAAGAGTGAAAACAGCCTCCCCTGAGCTCTGAAGGCCCACCAGGAGCCGGAAACAAGAAGCCCCAGTAGGCCATGCCCACCATGGCCATGCCCACACAGCAACCAGGCAGCGAAACGGTTGCTGAGATTTTTGAATCCCACCCCTGGGTGAGAAGTATAGTACCTATTTGCTGTATCTCAGATTAATAGTTCTGCTATCTGCCAGGACTAGTATAAGGCATCTTAAGAAACTTCTGAAGTTCCCCACTGTCTTTGTAATTTCCCAACCAATATTGTACTAGCTCAAGTTAATCTTGCTAACTGAAGCAGAGAGGTCGAAAGTTCTTGGGCCTAATTTGCAGTTCCCCTTTTAAGTTACTTTGATCATCATGCTTATGCAGAGAGAATGGAAAACACCTGATTTTATATATTCTTTTGACCAAAGTAGAATGCCCATAGGTAGAAATTCTGAGAAACAATAAGTGAGAATTGATTGCATTTTCTGTTCTTTTTCTAGCAGGAAATCTTTCTTGGTTATCATAACCAAGAGTAAGCTTAGGGCCAGGCCCAAGGCTTTCAATGGCATTTCATTGCCTGACAACAGTCATATTATTCCTACAAGTCATTTGTTCAAAACAGCTGGCTTTTAAGCATGACTGGGCCTTTGCCATGATGCTCTGTTTTTGTTTTTTTTTAATTACATTTTTATTCTGACTTTCCAGTGAAAAGATATAAATATTCCTTTTCTTAATAGGTTTTTTGGGGGGCAGGAGAATTACTGTACAGTAATTCTTTATGGGGTTTGCTGATGGAGTCTTTAATTGTGAAGATTGTGGTTAGCTGTCTTTATGACTTATTGTTATCTGATTTTGTGAAATAAAACACTTGGCATCTTTTTGGAAATTGCTTTAAGGAAATTTCCAAAACAAAAGCCACTTGTAAGTTAAAAGACTCTACTATTCTGTACTTTCTTGTACAGTATTATAATGTACCAATCATGGTAATGAATTCATAAAAAGTTTCCACTAAGGAATGCATTCCACTACTCAATAATCATTAGAGTCTTATTCCATAAATAAGAATCATTTGGGTAGATCATTCTCAGCTTGTATTTCTATTGTATTTATGTTGGTCAAAGGAGAATGAACCTAGAAAATTGGAGGTTCTGTTTGCAATGTATCATAACATAATAGACCACACAGAGTTTTGGAATTCTGATCAACCTGTCTTGCTAGCACTTTAAAGTATCTGACCAGCTTTACTTATAATCTGCCAGAGCTTAAGTGTACCAGACAATCACATAGGAGAAAACCCATCTTGTTATCCAGACTAACTTAACCTAATCTAAACATTGTATCTCTATCTCTACCACTATTTTTTTATGACCATGTTAAAAAAAATTAGAACATACCCTTGGGAGGCATCAAAAAAGCATACAAGAATTCTATTTGCTAGAAAAAATTTTAAATGAAAAAAACTGAAGATGACAAGATATATTCCCTCTGTTTTGAAGGAGGCCAACTAATCGTCAAGAAGCCATTTTTGGATCCAACAATCCTGGATAATTTTTCTCCAGTTTAAAATCTACCCTATTTTGGTAATATTGGTTAACATTTTCACAGGTCCCTGGAGGAAGTGGGAGAAGTCTAGCTCTAGAACCCTGAAGTGTACTGTACATCCCAGAGCTTAACTCTCTTCCCACTCCTACTTTACATTTACATGAAGCTGTTGGGTGAGATCATTAACTGGCACAGGATGAGGTATCACCTTTGGCCTGGGCTGCATAAGTATGCCATCAAGGTTCTTTCCCAGTAGCTGGACAATGAAGAATGTAATATATCTCAATTTTAGCAAGATTAATTCATTGTGGTATTTGGGACTTCCTGAAATTGAAAATATTCCATCCATCATTAAATATATTTCTGCTCCACTAAACAACTGATATAAGATTTGGGCTCCTGGATTGGATCGGGTTTCTGGATTGAAACTAATGGCGTACATTTATAATCCCTAATGCATTAGTCATTTCCTGAATGGATTACTGTATTGCAATAAGTTCTACATGATACCACCCTTGAAAAACGTGGGAGGGCTTTAGCAGGTCCAAATTACATCAACATATGTACTGTTGGATCAGTGGTGGGATTCAAATTTTTTTACTACCAGTTCGGTGGGTGTGGCTTAGTGGGCATAGCAGGGGAAGGATACTGCAAAATCTCCAGTCAGAGCTGGTATTGGCCGGTTCTCCGAACTACTCAAAATTTCCGCTACTGGTTCTCCAGAACTGGTCAGAACCTGCTGAATACCACCTCTATGTTGGAGGCATCAAGGGTGTGCCCATAGGATGCTAGAGTTGCATGAGCTGCACTGGCTCCCAATATATTTCCAGGTACAATGCAAGGGGCTGGCTATCATCATTAGAGCCCTGCATTGTGTACTTGTGGATCCATTTGTCTTCAATGATTTCTGAGTGTGTGAGCCCCAGGTCTCTTCTGTAAAACAATGTCTGGTGGTACCCAGGAGATGAGCCTTCTCTGTTGTGGTGCTTAAGCTATAAGACAGACTTTCTCCTAAGATTCAGATGGCCCAAACACTCTTAGCTCCCATGCATACCCAGCTTTCCTCAGGTGTTAGGGACAGATTGGTAGAGTTTGATATGTGTGTTTTGGTGTATGAGTTAGTTCTGAGATGCCATGGTTATTGTGCCTTGGTTATCATCGAACTACAATATTTTGGTCTTGCTTTATATTCATTTTACTGTATGATTTTTCATGTGTATTGTTTCTTCTTTATCAAGAGTTTTTTGTTTAAGATAGGTGGTCATATAAACTGCAGTTAGATACAATGAGATGAGATGGGAGGGGAAAGGATGAATCAAGTAATTACTAGGAACTAAGTTTGGGTTCTGTTATATATAAAAATACCACTATCATCAAAGCAAAATAAAATGTGGCTATATCTCACCACTCATTGGATAATTCTATCCTTATTCAAACAAGAGTGCCCAATATAGTTCACTGAAATACACAAGATTCAAACATCCATTCTCAGTAACATTCAGGAAGTACGTTGTGGCAACTAACAAAGCCTTCCTCCTTCTTTCAACTTAGTCGATTATCTGCAACATCACATAAGAATGTTTTGAACCGAAAAGTTGCTGGGAGACATAACTTGATTATGGATTCACTTATAAGATTATGGTTAGTGCTAGCATCCACTAGCTAGCAGGATGTGACATTTGTTCAGGATGCATACTTTACATTAATATTTATAAACATCATATATGCTAAAATAGCCTTTTTAATCTGCTGCTCTCTGGGGGTGGGGGGGGATGTATCATCCCCAGCTAGAAAGTTGAGGAATCCTGTATTAGAGGAATTCCTACATAATCTATAATTGGAGTTTTCTACATGTAAGGCATTGATTATTAATTAATAATGTGGATTTCCCCTTCCCTTTTGGGATACCAGGATTCAACCTTCCAATTCTGATGATTAGGCTGAATCGTAGAAGAAATTAAATCAAGATCTCCACTATCTATGTTTATTACCGTGTTTATTTTAACACTGTAATCCATGCTGTATGGAAGAAAAGAGGATGGACACAATCTAACTTCTCTCTTAAACCACACAGAGAATTTTAATTTGCCAAAGGGACTCCAGTTAGGCTTGTGCAAACAGCCTGACTGATACGATTGAAATAAGATTCTTTTCTAATGCTGTAAACTTTAAATCAACCAAAGAAGGAAATGTAGGGAAAAATTCTTCCATACTGATTAGATTTATATTTCATGCAGGTCTTATTTCTTCCAATGATTTTTTTCTTTAAAAGACTTCCTTGTTTCATAGAAAGGATTTCTAATGTTTTCAGGCCTCAATACTCAACAATAAGCTCTTATCTTCTTCTTTCTGATTTATAGATAAAAGAACTCTATGGCAAAGAAGATTTGCTGACTCAATCTGATCAGAGAACTTTCTGGAATAGTGATGATCCTGGTAAGTATAGAAAAGTTATTGCCTTTAATAAGAAAGCAAAAACATAAGCTTCAGAACACTATCTCCTTCCAGAAATGTATAGATGTATAGACTATTACTCCCCAACCCAAGCAAAGTTAAATGGCAAACCTGTGAATGATGGCTTAGTATTTTTGGTATTTAAGGTTTTATTGCGGGCTTATAGCAAAGCACAGCACATGATTGATTCCTCTTCTTTGCCACAATCACAATTTTGTGAGATATGCTATGCTAAGAGAGGCTGACCCAAAGTTAGCCAGAGAACTTCCATGACTGAGGAAAGAGAGTTTAGTCTGGAGTTCTCCAACTCTATCCTAACATTTTAACCAATGATTGTCAGGGTTCTAAGAAAGAACAGAAGAAGGGTCATATTGGGATGAATAGAGATTTAACTTATTAGAAATCTACTATTCTTGCTTTCCTAAGTTTCTTCTTCCCCAGTGATGGTGGCAGTGTATAACCAATATCTAGTATTCATTTATTTTTTTAACCTCTCTTCATATTCAGTGAGTTGGTGATCAACACATAGCATGTCTGCCAGATGGTAATAGTTATATACTGTAGAAACCGTGATAAGTTCTGATTTTGGAGATTATCTTCCATTCCAACTCCCATCCCCAACAGTTGGTCCCACTTGCTGTCCACGCCTTGGGCTTTGAACCTAAGGAGCGGGGGTGGGATTCTACAGGTTCACACCTATTCTCTAAAACCGGTTGTTAACATTCTAAGCAGTTCGGAGAACCAGTTGTTAAAAGAAATTACTGGCCTAATCTTGTAAGGAAGGCAAGAAGGAAACATTCTGGTGTTGCTTACAGAAACTGCCTCTCCGTTAACCCTTATTACATTCTTGGCAGGACTAGACTTCCTGTCTCTGGAACTTCTCTGGAGGTTTTTTTTACTCCTTTGCTAGTACTTTGCTTGTGTCGATGACCATTCAAAGTTACAATGGCACTGAAAAAAGTGACTTATGACCATTTTTCACACGTACAACTGTTGCAGCATCCCCACAGTCATGAGAGGCCAGGCAAGGAGATGCATGCCTCAATGTGAGTGATGTTGAGTTGGCCACGCCCAGCCAGTCACATGACCACCAAGCCATGCCCACAGAACCGGTTGTTAAAAAATTTGAATCCCACCCCTGCTACGTAATGGGGCTGCTACATAATTAGATGGGAGATTCCCCAAGAATAACATATCCCAAGGTATGAGCTAGATGGGGATGTCATTAAAATGCTCTGTTAAGAAGGAAGGGTAAAATACCAGCATGATTCAAGTTTAACATGACGGGGAACCTGACCTTTCATTCAACTTCTAGAAATGTAGCTCTGTTAATCTTTTGCAACATAGGCGACAATGGCCCATTTAGTTTTTCAAGGGACAAGCAGGTATAAAAGTATAAATAGGCAAACACTGACCTTGGAAATCAAAGGGTTGCCCACTTGGTGGGAGAATATTTTAATTCCTCAGGCTGCTTTGCCTGTAATCTCAAAATGATGATACTTGAGAATCTGAATGACAAAAGTTAAATTCCACTGAAATTGTGATTCAGAATTTCTTAGAATGCCCTATATCACTGATTAAACACATCTTTTTTCCATCACACTGCTTATATTATTATTAACAGTTATTCAAAACAAGATTATCCAAGTCATTCTTAAGTACCACTTAAAATTTGCTCTTTCCTCAAAGCAATTCTGTCTCTCACTTTTTCTGTCTTTATTGTTCCTTTTCTTCACCTCCTCTAACAGTAATCCTCTCAAAGGTTTATACTGGATTGTGATCTCAGAAGTTTATGTAAAAACAAATAGATTTGTCTTTAAAATGCCTGGCTCTTTTCTTTCCATTGGATTTTCATTTTATGAATTTTATATTGTTAGTCACCTGGTGTATCTTGTGGGAAGAAAAGCAAAATGATACAGTATTTGTATAAAAATGCAGCTTGAAGAATTATACACTTTGGTTTATGAAACTTGGATACAGAGAATTTTGGCAAACCTGATGGCAGAGGGAATCATATGTCTAATTGGCAAGGAATATTAAATTCTTAGGAATGTTTGCAATAGTTTGTTTTGGGAGATCTGGAAGCAAAAACAACCATGGAAAGAGATGGAGAAAATTGAAGAGAAATCTTCTTAGGCTAAAAAAGCACAATAATACTAAAAATAAATTTGGGCAATCTGAGAAAAGATTTATGTAATTGTCCATTTAGTTTATTGGGTGCTTCTAATTCCATTGTGTTTTTTTATTTCAAAAGTGTAGCAATTGTTTCAAGGAATCTAGTGTTTGATGATAGGAGCTGAAGGGGATGGGTTCCTGTGATTTGTATCTTAATGAAAAAGCTAATCTTTCTTTACATTTTTAAGGCTTTGTTGATAACAAACCCTTAGGTATTTGATGCAGATTTTTTTTTATTTGTCCCCAGGGAGACTGTCTTTCACAGGGCAGATAATTCCCTTTAAAAATGAATTAAATTACAGTCAGAACAGTAAATGGATCTGAAGTGATCCTTACACCTAGGCTAGTAGGATTTTTTCCATATGATGACAGATATTTCTGCACGTTATTTAAAATAAATTAAGGATATCTTTATTTTTGCATGTTATTAGTTTTAGCAGCTTGATAATTTGCACAGGAGGGTACTATAGTAATTGATTAATTCAGGAAAAATATATGTAGCTCAGGGTTCAACTTTACAGTTTCTGGTGCTCTCTGATCTTGGTTATTTGCTTGCAGATGATGTTACTCAGTTGGGTAATGAAACTTCAAGCAAACAACCAAGCTCACAGAGCACCAAGAACGATATTAATTAATTGAAATTAAATATTATGTCAATTTTCTAATCCCCTGATACATGAAAAAAATTATTTGTTTGTTGTTTATCAAATTTATTGGCCGCCCATCTTACCAAAGGGTACCTTACAGTCATATAAGAACAAGCAGTTTTGTGGTGCAATGTCAATGCTTAAATACCAGGTGCAAAACAGATACAGTAATTTGTAGTAGTATTATTTTTTTATCAAATGCAATGTTGATAACAAAGTTTTAAGTTTGCATGTCTTCATTTTTGTTCTTGGAAAGCAGATCTTCTGTCCAGATGAAAATGAGGATTTAAGGACTCTAGGGTTCAGAATCAACTTTCAATCAGTTTTATAGATATAGAAATTGATTGTCATGATCCATATAATTCTAATATCTTAAGAAAATGACCCCATGACATATTTTACTAATATTTGTACATCTTATGGTATGTATTTAAAATATATAGATAGTCAAGTAAAAAAATATTTGAATTGCATAGCTGAATTCTTTTGATGTCATGTATAATTGAAGTAAGATATATCTACACAGTGCCTCACTAGCCTTGGCTGATCTCAAAAACCAGAATAAGATCTGAATATGACTTTGATGAGATATCACCAAGAAATCCTGGAGTTACAAACCAGCTGGAAAATTTAAAAACAAAATCCCATAAAAACATCCCATATTCTTTACAAGAGGACAACTTAAAACTTTCCATGTAATCACCAAAGGTTATGCTCAACTTGAAAGAAATTCTACTGTGACTGTATAAATCAACAGATTACAAATTCAGATTCTGTTTTTCTGGGCTCCAGAAGAATGTGCTTTCTTAGATTACTTGCAAAAGTGTTGTTTATAATTCTTCCAACCCAACATTGAAAATAAATATTGCCTGAATCCATCAGTGGACTGATCCTCTTGCTATTGATCGACAATTTTACTCCAAATTATATTTTTCCCCCACTGGCATGGCTGGAATGTGCCTCTTATGTTAAGAATGTTTAGATTTGTTGAAGCACAGTAAATAATTGGAGACTGGTACAAGGAGCGAGAATCTTTATAGTTCTGATACCTACAGCTTTCCATAGTTATATGCTATGTTTTATATACATCTATCATTTGAATTGGCTGAGTTTCAATTGCAGATCAACTATCCCACTGAAGACTGGCAGAAATGAAAGTTTTTGCTCATTGGCCATTTTAACTTTTTCCCAACCACAGCTTTCAATTGGGAAACCATAACATTTGGAAGGATACAAGCTGAGTTATCAAATCTTCATCCAGGATCAGTCTATGGCATCACCATGTAAGATATGAAGACTATTATGTCAGAAAATGATGGCTAATTACTGTACAAATTGTGCGATGGTAGATCAGAGGAGAAGTGTGTTATGGACTAAGCTAACACATTCATTAACAACCCTAATAGCTTTACATTAACAGCAGGCTTGTAATCCTGCACTTCTCATTGGCCTGCAAATAGCGAGTCGTGATTGGTCGTTTCTGGCTGATCTGATTGGCTGACAGCGGGTCATCTCTGATTGGACGCTTGTTAGAGCGGTAAACTCAAATCATTGGTTGTTGTGACAGCAGCCAGCTCTATAAAAGAGCTGCTGCTGCCCAAGTATTTTGCTCTGTTCTGAAGTTACTAATAAAGAGTTGGAGTCACTATTCGATGCCTCGTCTCCGTTCCTTGCGCCCATGCTCAGGACATAAAACTGGCGACGAGAATGGGATGCGGAGACGATAGAGCTGACTGAGCACTCATCGAACAATACAGAGCACGTGGCTGAGAGCACAAGCAACAAACGGCAGGATGACCAGCAGCGCCATACCACCCGCTCCATTTGACCTGGCAAATGAAGACTGGGATTCGTATATAGACTGATTCCAGATGTTCCTGGAGACCAACAATCTGAAGGATGCTACGCCTGGCAAGAAAGGAGCGGTATTCCTGACCCATTGCGGGCCTGCTGTTTTTAAAATGGCTAAGGCGCTTGCAAAACTGGTGGAGGTGAAGACAGTGGA
Organism: Hydrophis major; assembly: GCA_033807585.1. NCBI lineage: Eukaryota > Metazoa > Chordata > Lepidosauria > Squamata > Elapidae > Hydrophis > Hydrophis major. Next base: position 320,337,213 of record CM066328.1, on the reverse strand, counting down.
TTGGGATAACCTCGCGCTGATCCTCCGGGCCCATTATGCACCCGCGGTGCCAACACTCATCCGAAGACATGAGTTTTACCAGAGGGACCAATGGAAAAATGAGAGTGTTGGAGACTTCATCGCTGACCTCCGGAACCTGGGTGGACTCTGTGGTTTCGCAAACCTCGAGGAAGCAATGAGAGACCGAATAGTTCTGGGATTAGATGACCACACGACACAGAGCAAGATTATGGCGAAGGGAGACATCAGCCTCGCAGATGTCATCGCCGATGCTACTGCAGCAGAAGCAACCAGGAAGTCAGCCGCTCGAATGCACCGAGCGAATGCACCACACCGCCAACTCACTAGTGATAGTCCACCTTCCTCTGAGAGGCACACTACTACCGCCCATCATGAAGACCTCGAATCCTCATCAGACAGCGAGGAAGAGGAGGTCAACCGGCTATGGTCAGAACGCGACCAACGAGACCAACGGAACCAGAGATTCCCGCGCCAATGCGCTGGTTGCGGGGCAAACCACCCGCGAGCAGACTGCAAATTCCTTGACGCACTCTACCGAGAGGCCACATCACAAAGGTCTGCAGAAGTAAGCGAGGGTCCAGTCCAATCCGGGGGGAGAATAATCTCCGCCAGGCTACAGGCAACCACCTGTAAATCGGAACTGCCTGAACCACCAATGGAACAACCACTACTACAGAAATCAAGCACCTGCCACTTCAACTAGATGGGAAGAGGCACACCAAACCATCACTATCGGCCTCACTTCATTCCTGGATGCAAGGAAGATCCAAGTAAAGGTCGCTATTGAGAATCGACCTTGCATAATGGAAGTCGACTCGGGGTCATCCCTATCGATGGTCTCCTGGAAAACCCTCAAACAGCTGATCCCTGCCATCTGTCGCCAGGACCTCAGCACTTAAAAAATCATACTAAAGGACTACCAAGGAAACAGAATTCCGGTTGTCGGTTCCAGCCACATCCAAGTATCCTTCAAAGACCACACCGCAATGCTACCTCTGACAGTCATCGATCGTGACTGGCCCAGTCTGCTAGGGTTACAGTGGTTCGCCCCACTCGGGATTGAACTAGCTGGCATCCACCAAACCGAAAGCAATGACTGGGAAGAGGCCCTCGTCCAGGAATTCCAGGACGTTTTCACAGAGAAGTTAGGCAAGTACAAGGGGACCCCAATATCATTTAATCTCAGCCCCGATGTAGCTCCCATTCACCTTAAGCCTCGTCGGATGCCTTTTGCACTCAAGCCAAAGATTGACGAGCAACTGGACAAATTAATAGCCCAGGGTATGTTGGAACCGATTGACCACGCCCGATCGGAAACCCCAATAGTAACACCCATAAAGCCAGATGGATCGTTAAGAATTTGTGGGGATTACCGGGCCACCCTAAATCACGCGCTTCAGCAGAGCGCTTACCCGGTACCGGTGGTCCAACATCTTCTTCACTCCCTGGGAGGCGGAAAAATATTTGCGAAATTGGTCTTAGTTCAGGCATACCAACAGCTACCCGTAGATGCGAAGACTGCAGAAGCCCAGACTATAGTCACACACAGAGGTGCCTTTAAATGCAATAGACTCCAATTCGGAGTAAGCATGGCACCAGGCATTTTCCAAAGTCTGATGGAGAGACTATTACAAGGCATAAAAGGGGTCGTGCCTTATTTTGATGATGTCTTAATAGCTGCCCCTACTAGAGAATTATTAGAAAAACGACTCAGAATGGTTCTCCAAAAATTTAAGGACGCCGGCCTGAAGGTAAAAAAAGACAAGTGTCAACTTTGTACGGAGAGGGTGGAGTTCCTTGGATACCTTCTCAACAGACAGGGAATCCACCCTACCGAAAAAAAACTAACTGCAATCAAAAACGCCCCAAGACCTAGAAATAAGACAGACCTCCAAACCTTCCTGGGACTCATTAACTTTTATAACATCTTCTTGCCCCAGAAGGCGACCATAGCTGAGCTCCTACATAGACTTCTTGACAAAAAGGCTTCCTGGGTCTGGGGACAGCATGAAGAACGAGGATTTCAACAAGTAAAAAACCTCTTAACTTCTGATGCTGTATTAATGCAATACAACGAGACTCTAGCCTTAACAGTTACCTGTGACGCATCACTATTCGGAGTGGGAGCCATCTTAAGCCATGTCCTGCCAAACGGTAATGAGGCACCTATTGCGTTCTTTTCGAGAACTTTGTCAAAGACTGAAAGGAACTATAGCCAACTTGATAAAGAGGCTCTCGCCATTGTGTCTGCAATTAAACGTTTCCATGAGTATGTCTATGGAAGACCCTTTGCCATAATTACAGACCACAAGCCATTACTCAGCATTTTAGCGGGAGACAAACCAACTCCCCACATCTTATCACCAAGAATGACATGTTGGTCAGAGTTTTTAGCCGCATACGAGTACCAACTGCAACACCGTCCAGGGAAAGCCATTCCCCACGCTGATGCCTTGAGCCGTTCTCTGCTACCAGAAGTCATCGATGACCCAGCTCCAACCCTGGCTGTATTGCAAATCGAGACTCTTCAGTCACCACCGCTGACCGCATGAGACATCGCTTCGGAAATGAAGAAGGATCCTTCTTTGACACGAGTCCTCAGCTGGGTGGAACGAAGTTGGCCTGACAACGAACCCAACGACACCTTCAAGCCATTCAGAAACCAACAGACAGAACTCTTCTCTCAAAAGGGCTGCATCTTGTGGGGAGACAGAGTCATCATCCCGGGGAAATTACAACATAAAGTTTTAAAAATGTTGCATGATGGACATCCAGGCATCGTGTGAATGAAGGCATTGGCAAGGAGTTACGCGTGGTGGCCAGGCATAGATAAGCAGATAGAAGCCTGGGTAGCTACGTGCAGCAAGTGCCAGGAGACTCGCGCCGCTTCTCCCAAAACACCCCCAACTCAGTGGGAAACACCTTGTGGTCCCTGGTCCCGCATCCACATCGATTTTGCAGGACCCACAAAAGGACACACTTTCCTTCTAACCATGGATGCCTATTCCAACTGGCTCGAGGTCCATAAAATGAAAAGCACCACCACGGAAGCGATCATTAAAAAACTGAACAAGCTATTCACTACCCACAGATTGCCGAATGTCCTGGTCTCCGATAATGGCCCTCAATTCACTGCCCTGGCATTCGAACAGTACCTAGCAGACCGGGGCATCCACCATGCCTTAACATCACCAGCTCACCTGCGGCCAACGGCGAATGGTCCAATTTGTAAAGAAAACTATACATAAGATGGAACATATCACTCCAAGCAGCACCACAAACAGAACCCCGGCCGAACTCCTGATGGGCCGAAAACTTCACTCACATCTTGATTGCCTTCACCCTGCCTACACACCAGAACAACGCACAGGGTCCAACAGCAAGTGTCGTACATTCCAGGTAGGCGACTCCGTTTTTGCAAAAAACCTCTCGGGTGACCCATTGTGGGTCCCCGCTACCATAACGCAATTTATGAGGCCCCGATCCTACCGTCTACAAACTGCGGATGGCAAAATGTGGAAGCGCCACATTGACCAGCTTCGATCCAGACTAGCACCTACTCCCATCTCATCCCCTGAATCTCAAACCGGGGGGGGGGGAAGGGACATCGAGGGGGCCGGAAAAGAAATAGCAGATGACCTAACAATTGGAACTCAGCAGTCTACACAACCAACCATGGGAGGGTTCCCAAGGGGAACCAAACTGGGTGATTGACTCGCCGTGTAGCAGCACCGCGATGGAAACAGATCCAGGGAACCCGGATGACGGCATTGGCGAGAGCGGAGAGGACAGCTCCGAGCCATCCAATGGAACAGTGGGACCGTCTTCACCATCCAACTCAGCAAGCAGCCCACCGGAACCAGAGCCAGGACAGAAACCGGTGGAACAGCGCAAGTCAAGCAGACAGGTGAAGCGACCTGCCTACTTATGAGAATACGTTACCCCACCCCTCAGATGGAACCTAGGGAGTTATGGTGTTATGGACTAAGCTAACGCGTTCATTAATAACCCTAATAGCTTTACGTTAACAGCAGGCTCGTAATCCTGCACTTCTCATTGGCCCGCGAATAGCGAGTCGTGATTGGTCATTTCTGGCTGATCTGATTGGCTGACAGCGGGTCATCTCTGATTGGACGCTTGTTAGAGTGGTAAACTCAAATCATTGGATGTTGTGACAGCAGCCAGCTCTATAAAAGAGCTGCTGCTACCCAAGTATTTTGCTCTGTTCTGAAGTTACTAATAAAGAGTTGAAGTCACAAATCGATGCCTCGTCTCCGTTCCTTGCGCCCATGCTCAGGACATAACAAAGTGATCATTTAAGCTAGCATCTAAACGGTCATGATCAGCAAATATTTTTGGGCTCCTGGAATGCAAAAACTAATACAGCAGCTATTGTCCTTTTATCTGAATGAAATAAGAGTCATTACCTTGGGCTTATTGTTTCTACATTTTTGTTTTCTTCATCAAAGAATTCACCCTAGTATAGGCAAAGATCTAATAAAACAGACTTCCTTTTTCTTTAGATCTATTAGGTATGTTTCTGGACATTCAGCTCTTTAATAAATCCATGTCCAACTTGAACTATTACAAAAGGCCACCCAATACTTTTTATATTTTCTTTGGCTATCCCAATATTCAAGCAATTCTCTACTCCAGGTTAACCGTTTTTTATAATTTATCAGACTCACATGGCTCAAGAATAATGTTTTTAAGACAAAGAAGGAAAATATTATTTTCTGGCCTTGATTTCAGTGTATTTAGCTCTCTCTTTTTAATAGAGATTCAGAACCAAACTTGTTGAGAGGGTAATCTATATGCTTTTTAGTTATGTAAACAGCCAGGGTAAGGAAGCCTCAATAACTTTGGACCCTAGGGTTGGAAGAAAATATTACCTTTTTCTCTACTAGAAAAACATTACTTTTCATTTTATATTTGTTTTAAAATATGGAATATTAATTACTGGGATACTAGTTGGAAGACAAATTCAGCAAAGTGATCCTCCTAAAATGCTGGATTTGTCTTGTTGATAACATCCTCCTTCAATAAAGAGAGACCAAAAGATCAATTATCCTTGAAAAGCAGAAGTAGCAGAAACTTTGGTGATAGTGACCTTATGTTAGAGTTCTAGTTTTTTGTTAGAGTTCTAGATTTTTGTTAGAGTTCTAGATTTTAAGAAGACTGAAGCTGACTAAGGTCAAAAATCCTGGACTTGAAATAATTGTATTTTAATAAACAATGGTAAGCTGGATTCCTTCACAGAATAAGCTGAAGCAAAGAGGAAGTCAAGATGGCTTGGGTTCCTAAAAAACAATACTAAAGGTTCCATTGGAAATAGAAAAATAGATTTATGTAAAAAAGAGAGGGCTATAGAGGCTTTCTGTGTGTGTGTGTGTGTGCGTGTGTGTGTGTGTGTGTATATATATATCTGGCATTCAGCTTTGTTCGGGTATTTTCCCATGTCATAATAGTGGTGCTTTTAAAGTTGTAGCAACGTTTCAGCAGAATCTCATCTGCCATCGTGGGTACTTACATGTATGGCATTCAGCTTTGTTCGGGTATTTTCCCACGTGGTGCTTTTAAAGTTGTAGCAACGTTTCAGCAGAATCTCATCTGCGATGGCAGATGAGATTCTGCTGAAACGTTGCTACAACTTTAAAAGCACCCCTATTATGACGTGGGAAAATACCCGAACAAAGCTGAATGCCAGACATATATATATATATATATATATATATATATATATATATATATATATATATATATATATATATATATATATATATATATATAGTTTTAGTTTACTTTATTGTCATTGCACCACGTACAATGAAATTAAATGCCATCTTCAGTGTACATTATAAATATAAAAATAAAACACAAACACAAATCCTTCACATTCTATACAGTTGAATTGAAAACCTGATATTGCATTAATATTACACTATATGTAGATATAAGGGTACATATAGGTAGCGTTGAATTGAAAGGTAGTCTTAGGTAAAAACTTAAAACTGAGAATACTGAATGATAATAAAAAGGGTTCCAATACAGGTAGTTCTCAACTTACAAAAGTTCATTTAGTGACTGTTCAAAGTTACAATGGCACTGAAAAAAATGACTTATACCTGTTTTTCAATCTTTGCAGCAGCCCCATGTGATCATGTGATCGAAATTTAGATGCTTGGCAACCGATTTATATTTATGATGGTTGCAATGTCCCAGGGTCTTATGTGATCACCTTTTGTGACCTTCTGACAAGCAAAGTCAATGGGGAAGCCAGATTCACTTAACAACCATGTTGCCAACTTATCAACTGAGGTATTTCACTTAAAAACTGAGACAAGAAAAATTGTAAAACGAGGCAAAACTCACTGAACAAATATCTCACTTAACAATAGGAATCTTGGGCTCAATTGTAGTTGTAAGTCAAGTCACTATACTACTTGTATATCCAAAATGAAAAGAAAAGAATCAATGTGTTCAAAAGCTCAGAAGACTAAATCTCTGGTCCCGGTGACTGACACAGATTGGATCCTACAAACACAATTTTTCTAAGACACTCATATTTAAAATGCAATCTCTTGAAGTCAACTTAGTATTGATCTCTTGTTTGGCTCAAGCCTAACAGTAAAACATCTTCTAAGTCTGTAGAGAATCCAGAAATAATTTCAAAAAGAGAAGATAAATCATCTTTGGAAGCAAGGTGTTAAAATAACCGTAGAGTCATGATGGCGAACTTATGGCACGCATGCCACAGGTGGCATGCAGAGCCATTTGTGCTGGCATGCAAGTTGCAGGCAAACTTACCTCACTGGGCATGCACGTGCCTCACAGCTGATTTTCAGCCGGTTTGGGGCCTTTTTCAGCCTCCCAAAGGCTTGAGGAAGGCTTCTGCAGGCTTTGCAGGATGAAAACTAGCCCCAATTCATCACTTCCTATTTTTCCAAAAATACCAGAAGTGATGAAACGGGGCTAGTTTTTGGCTAGTTTTAATCTTTAAAGAATGGAATATATATAACTACAGCACAATCAGGAAAAATAATGAAAAAAGGAATGTAAAGACTACATATAGATTAAAATAAACACAATAAAAGGAAGAAAAACTAAATAAAGAAAAATGAAAGAAAAGAGATCTATATACTATGCATATTAGGAATACATATGGCCTAAATTTAGTTATAAGCTTCAGGACTGAATTTTATTATTATACACTGCTCAGAGTCTCCTTTGGGGGAGATGAGCTGCTATATAAATTAATTATTATATATTGGTACATGGATCCTATGCTCAAATACATGTGACATATACACAGTAGACTCTGATAATTCACTCTGCAAGGGTTTTTTTAATGAGCAACCAAAAAGTGGAAGTATCTAAATAGGAAATCATGGTTTTTCAAAGCCATTTTAAGCATAGAACAAACTAAGAGAAACCATGATTTTCCATATAGGGAAATTACTCTGTCCAGAAACACTCTTCATCCTGCCTCTATAATCCCAGAATATTAAAGTTTTTAATTGATCATGCCATATGATTGGCACTGGGGTAAAATCAAACAGACAATGGATTTATGTTTGTCTGGGTAGTGTTGTTTATCTGGATGGTGACACTCAAAGCAGCTTAGTGGAACTCTTTCAGTCAATTCTGTTTAAGGTTTTTGGCAATCTTTTGACAAGCTCAGCAAGTCTTATATCAGTAAAAACGTTCTGTACATTCCTTAGTCATTATCCATTGGTCTATTGCTGACTTGTAATCCTGTTAGCAAGGCAAATGGAATTAACTATCCCAGAATACTAAATGACTATCCTATAACAATAACCCTTATGTAGGCAAAGTTATCATCACGTCCTTGAATATTTCAAGCAGAAGATGTTTCAAAAATGTAGGAGATGGTATATTAATGAAAAAAATTTACTAACATTTTGAATAATCATCTGCTGTTGTTGTTGATAGTTGCAAAGTCATGTCCGACCCATTGTGACCCCATGGTTAACATTCATTCAGGCCTTCCTGTCCTCTACCATCTTCTGGAGTCCATTTAAGCTCATGCCTACTGCTTCAGTGACTCCACCCAACCACCTCATTCTCTTTCGTCCCATTCTATTGCCCTCAATCGTTCCCAGCATTAAGCTCTTCACCAGTGAGTCCTTCCTTCTTGTTAGGTGGCCAAAGTAATAATTACCCAGTATTAAATATTTTACTCAGTGATTTTTGGTCACTGGGATAGCTAAACATATAATAAGTATATAAACAAACTAGAAGTCCAGTGGGACTTAGATCTGAGCAAATATACTAAGAACAGACTGTATAGGACTATAGGTAGTCCTCAACATATAATTGTAATTGAGCCTGGACATAAATTGAGGCATGACATGATTGGTTTCAAAATTACAACTTGTTTGACAATAGTTGTTAAACTATTTTAGTCTTAAATAAGACTAAAAAATTTATATAATGGTGGTTTAAATGTTTAACAAACACTTTCTTATTCTTTGCAAACTAATAAACCCATTTCTTTGCCTTTACCATCTTTTCTTGTTGGTATGAATGCTGCTAAATGGGTACTTTTCAACTAGCAAATATGGTGGACAGCAATTTCCAATCCAGCGTTCTCAAGATATATTGGACTATAATTCTCATCACCTTCAACCATTGGTGATGGGAATTGCCAAAAGTCCTGATACACTAATTGCAGATATCTGTTGAAAGATCCTATACATATGTCTCTTAGAGAAGATTACTAAATGACTAAAGTCCCTGCACAGTAAGAAATGCAGAGTCTTACATATCTGAGAGATAGAAGTGGTGTTTTTTAAAAAAAAATCTTGTGTGTGTTTATTTCCAACAGAGTATGGATAGTCATTTGATAAGCTTTAATTTGGATATGGCACTAAGAATGGGTTGGACCTAAGTGGCCCCTTCCAACTCTATGGTGTTTTTTTTTGTAGATAGAGGGTATAATTTTATGTAATTCCCAGTTATTTGCAGTAGCTTATTTGCTTGCAATGCTGATGTTTGCTTGCGATGCTGATCTTTGCAGTAGTAACAACTACTTTTGCAATTTTTTAAAAAGAAGATATCTCATTAATGCAGCAATCAGTACATCCAGTAAACTGCAGCCTAAGCATTTATTTCCTAATTTGGGGTGGGGGTAGAGAATTGGCCACAGGTACATCTTAGACAGTCAGAATCTAACAAATATAGTATGGGCAGGAAATGGGGAGTACTTTGCAGATAAGATAAAAGTTAGAAAAATACTAGCACAATTTCCTATATTATTTCGAATTTCCACTGAACTGTATTAGAGAAACAAAGAACAAAATGTTATTATAAGCTATTTGAGAGATGGTTGCAAATCACTTTAATGCAGGTCTACTTCATTTCTAGAGTAGAGGATTCATTCATAGTCCAGAGACCATATACACCATACTCTGGTAGCCTTGCACTAAGACTCCAGCTTCAGTACAGTATCTGTATTAAGACTGTTGTAACCTACTGTTGTAACCTCTCTTAGTATCACCCATCCACTCTTCCACCACAATAATTTGTAAGAAACTTTCCTAAGCTTACATACAAATACAGTACAGGATTGTATGTGGGGCTTTCCTTTTATGCCAGGCAACTTATTAGCAATATGAAAGTGATAAAAATAAGTTGTTGCAAGTTGCAAGTCAAAAATCGTTCAGCTTCAATCTCAGTTCCACGATATCCACAAAAAACCCAGATCACCCTTTCCCAAATCAATACCAGTAATATTGTGCATTTTAACTGTTTCACTTTAGTGGAGAGCCTTCAAGGCTGTGTGTGTGTATGTGTCCACCATACAAATTCTCAATTTTGAAAGAGGACTTTAGGAGAGAAGGATGAGGTAAGGACATTTCTATTTCAGTGGTGGCAAGAAGGTGTAAGGCAAAGTTACACTGCTGTATGCTTATGATGGTTACCAATGTCCTGGATAGCCCTTGACTTACAACCATAATTGGAACCAGAATTTCCATTGTAAAGCAAGGCAGTTGTTTAGTGAGTCGCATATGATTTTACAATTCTTTTTGGCCAGTTTTTAATTGAATTACAGTTGTTAAGTGAATCATATAATTGTTACGCAAGCCTGGCTCCCTCCCCCATTAACCTGGCTTGTCGGAAAGCTCCCAAATGGCAATATAATCCCAGGAGCACAACCATCCTAAATACATGCTGGGTACAAAGTGCCCAGATTTTGATCACGTGACCATGGAGATGCTGTGATGCATGAGGACTGGTTGTAACTCTTTTCAGTGTTGTTATAACTTTTGAATGTTGCTAAATGAATGGTTGTAAGTTGAGGACTACCTATACCTATTTTTTTTATTCCAAAATTGATTGATAAAACAAAGGGAAGGAAGAGAGCTGGCTACTACTTAGCTGCAATGCATTTATTTCCAGTTTGAATATATGTAGTTTTTTCATATTTTCCACCTGAAGTCCAATATAAGTAGATTCTATTGTTCGAATATTCCAGAATGGTTATCCTTTCACTCTCCTTCCTTTGTTCAGTATTTTATCTAATTAATATTCTGGAAAATCTGAAAGGTGTTTGGTGATCTTGGTTTAGCCTATGTTACCTATTGTCCAGTCTGGGTTTTAGAATTTTTTTTTTATCAATAACTCAGTTTGGATTTGGGGGCAGGGGTTATTCTCTCGAACTGGTAATTGGACTCCAATTCCAAAGCTGGCTGAGGAATTCTGCGAATTAGAGTCTACAAGTCTTAAAGTGGCCAAGGTTAGAAACCCCTGGACTAGATGGTACCAACCAAGCTTGGCTAACTTCTGAAAGCTGTGCGTGGTGAGGCCTTGAGAGAATTTGGAAGGGGAACCACCAGGTCAGCCCAGGACCAGAAGCCATATTCTAGAACAAGGGTCTTCCCACATGGCAAGTTTAAGACTTGTGGACTTCAACTCCCAGGATTCCTGAGCTAACATGACTGGAGGAGGAATTCTGGGAGTTGAAGTCCACAAGTCTTAAAGTGGCCAAGGTTGGCGATCCCTGCTCTAGAAAGTATTAAGGAAGGGAGGGAGGGAAGGAAGGAAGATTAGAGATGAACCGGTTTGATTCCAAAAAAATGCTTTCAATGCACAGAAGTGCAAACATAGCACCTGTCTGTAGGTCTGTACAGAGCCACTCTTTCCCCAAATGATGCAATCTCCATTCATTGCCCTATGCACTACAAGGCATCTTTTGGAAATCAAGTCCAAAGTGCTGCAGAGCCTTTAATAGCAAAGAACCAATGTATGGAAAAGGATTTGTCCAACGTGGAGACTGTAACACCAATGAAAGTGACAGATTCAGGAGATTTTACTTAATCATCAAGGCCTGAAATCCACACAAGGAATTCCTCAAGTCTTGTTAGGGTGAGGGGTGGAGATTTGCGGCTGGAAGTCACCCGCCTCAGCTTCGCGAGTTGTGTTGCAGACTTCATCCTCCACCTCAAGAGCACCCTGCCAAACTGAACCTCCTTTTTCAAAGCCCATCACTTCCTAGAACAGATGGCAGAGTTTCAGCGGGCCTCTTTTAATCTACCGGCCCTAATTTCTACTCAGCATAAGGCGCGATTGTCACAGGGCTGCGGGTGATCTTGAAAGCTATGATCTCCACGAGATTGCAAGGCCGTCCTTGCGCCCCCCGCCCCCTCCCCGGCCTTTAGAAGGTGAACTCGAGCGCCCCCGGCGTCCCCGTTCAAAGTTGCTGCGAGAAGTCGGTACTTCGCCGACTGTCTTCCTTCCCCCTGCGAGGAGAGTGAGAGGAGTTCAGCGGCCGCAGGCTGGGTTTCGGACTCCGGAGGCGGGAAAGCCCTTGTGCCGTGTGTCTCTCACTTTCCTGTTCGGAAGTGCTTGGTGCCAGGCCTGGAAAAGGGACGCCTGCTCCAGCCTCCACCCCTGGGCCGGCAGGAAAGCCCGGTCTCAACAACTTCTCTTTCCTTTGAAACGACACATGTTCGGGAGCCCAGATGTCTCCCTCCGCTGCTAAAAAGAGAAAGGGGAAGTGGCGTGGGAGGCTGGCTGGGTGGAGAAGGAGAAACGGGACGACACCGGCGGCAGCCGTCCTCTCGCGCAGTTTTGACGCAGAAACATTACACACACACACACACACACACAACCTCAGCAGCAGGGGAACATTTGCCCCCCATTTTCGGCGGCGATTCTCAAAGGCAATAAGCCGGAGCCCGAAGGAGTCACATCTGTCTTGTGTAGGTACTCCAGATTAACCGATTTGGGAATCGGCTGCTGGATGCTTGCTGCAGCGCATCGCGCGATTAAACAAGCAGCGCTACAAAACCGTACCCCGAAACTCCAGCCTAGCGATCCCAATCCACAAATCACACCCACTGAAATAGTCGCATTTCGGGATCGCCTTCCCGGCCCCTGATGCCTCTTGGGTCTGTCTGTCTATCTATCTATCTATCTATCTATCTATCTATCTATCTATCTATCTATCTATCTATCTATCTATCTGTAACACTCTTCTTCAGTTGTGTTTTGATTCAAGTCTTGCTGGGCTTAATTATAGGCGACCTGCATTTCTAGTTGCACACCGGGTGTGCGTGTGGGCATGTGTACACAATAAGCAACATTTCAGGGTTATGTTGCAACAATGTGGTTAACATTGAACTTTAGTTCTCTGTGTGTAAATCGCCCTTAATGCAAGGTTCATAAAGTGGGCAGCAAGATCAGCTGGTTTCTTTCCTCCATCGCCCGCCTCCTGTCAACCTGATTGGGAGGCGGACAGCCGTCCAAAGGAGACGTATTGTTGGGAATTACAACAAGCTAAAGGATTTAAAAGTACAGAACGGCACTTCTGTTGTGGGATCTTGAGGAAGAGGGGAAGCGAGAGCCATGAAAGAGAAAGAAGAAAAGTCTTCACTAAAAGGTTAGTTCAGTATTGTTTTGCTAACCATTCTTTTGTTTGAATATTGATAAAGGGGGGGTGGGCTTTTTCAACAACTTCTCTGGAGGAACAATGATTGAAACTTTGAAAGGGATGCTTACAAATTGTAATTACTTTTACCAAGTAAGCCATACAAAGATTGGAACTCTTTTTTCTTTTCTTTGGTGCTGTGGAAATGATGAAAAACCCCTTTTTAAAAACAAACTGAAGGAGTGAAATGGAGGAAGTTGTAGTGGAACTTAATTTCTTCAGAGAATCCTAGTGGGGGTGAAAGCTATAGCTGCTTTGAACTTAGCTTGTTATGCAGACTTTAGTTTCCTTTCAGGGCTTTTAAAGAGAAAAGACTCTGTGGGAAAGGATGAAGTAGCACTAGGACCATGGGTCTGTAAGTTCAGTTAAGGAGTTCTCTTTGGCTTGAGCAAGTAGACAAAGTCTTTGGACTAGATTTGTTCACTCAGACTGTTACGTGTGTGAAACCTGTCATATATTGAGGTAGACTGGCTAGCACTCTGAATACAACTGCAAGGCTTTAGACAAGCCCCAAATAGAGATGTGGGATTGCACATGTTTTAAGGCTCCCCTCACTTGGTGTCCTCATGCTGTAAGCATTGGCTTCCTCCAGTATTTTATGGGTGCTTTCCATTATCCTTTGCATCAGTGTTATGACAGATTGTTGATTGGAACTAATTGATATGATCCTGGCCTTTTCTTCCTTTTGTTAAGAATAGGGTCCCGGATCATCGAAATTGTTCCAGGAGCATTTACTCTGAGTGGCACCCATTGAGTGCCATTGAGACTTGGAATACCTAATTCCATAGTTCGACAACCTTGAGAAGAATGCTAACAAACAGACCAAGAAAGAAAGGAACTCAAATTAGAAATGAATGGCCTTGTGCACCTTACAGAACTACAGACAGCAGCCTTCATAACTTCTGGTCATTGCTATTGCTGCTGCTGCTGCTGCTAGGAACTGTAGCTCAGCATTACTTGGAGGGCCCAATGTTTCCCGCCTCAGATTTGGGAACTAATGGAGGACCGGCACAGTATAGTTTCACGGTTTCTGTGCCTTGATGAAATTCCTTGTGTTGGTTGAAACGGAAAAAAACCTTGAGACGGAGCATGCGCGTTGTCGGCAATGGAATGTACAAGAGGCGTTACAGTCGTCTACAGGGGGCGCTCTGCCTTCCTTCACTAAAGCAACCATATCCAGAAACAGAATTAGCAGTGGGATAGTCCTGGTCCAGCTCAGCCTCCAACGCGCGCTCTTCCCTTTTAGCCGAGTACTTCTTGCGGCGTAACCTGCACTACAAAGAATCCGTTCCGCTTCTCGGTTGCGAAAAATGTTTTCGGGCGCGCGCGCGCGGATTTACGTTGGAAGCGGGGAGGGGCAGTTTGTAAAAAAAAAAAAAAAGGGAGGGGGGAGAGAAGAACTCCAATTGGCTGTATTTCCTTCAAAATCTCGTCTAGGAGTCGTAGGTTGTCTGAGAAAGAAACACGTGAAAAAGACCCCTTCGGGTCATTCAATAGCATTCCTTCTCATAACTGATCCCAAGCGCAGGCTTGCAAGAACGGTTAAAGATGCAAAGGGATAAACTCTGAAGCTTTCACCCATTCAACGCCCTCCTCCATATCGGTGGCCTCCAGAGTTCCCATATCCCACCCATTCTTATGAAGTGTGCTTACCATAGAATAACAGAGTTGGAAGGGACCTTGGAGGTCATCTCGTCCAACCCCCTGCTCGAGCAGGAGAGTCTATTCCAAATATTATAGGATCGAACTCACATCCCCCTGATTGTGATTGTGAGGCGAGAGCTCCACCTCTAACCTTCGAGGGAAGGTGACAACAGAGGCAGTACCTGGCGGCAGTTACACTCAACAAGAGAGAGCTCTATTCTGTGGAGAAGGCTGCTATCTCCTCCCCCTTATATGTTGTGTAATCGATTATATATTATTTAATGCAATCTTATCGATAAGCGGTCAAGGCCTCCACCAGGAGGGGCATCCGTTCACGTTCCCTCAAAAGGTCTATAGGTGCCCTTTGAAGAAAAAAAAGGGGGGGCTGGGGATTCCACTAGTGCCCTGTTTCCGGGGTAATGGGTGTCGGAGCACCCCTTCCTCATCCATTCGCGCCCATCACTTATCTGCAAGTCTGGGCCTTGCCTGCCACCTGCTTTTTGGATCACCGGCCGGCGTTATCTGGGCCTCATCCATTCATAAACAATAACCCATCAACATGAGTTCCGCCGTACTGCAGCGGCCGTATAAATATATAGTCTTTTAAAGGGACGCACCGTTCTTCTGGGATCCCACGGCGATGATAATAATAGGGTAAAGCAATCAACTTTTTTTTTTTTTCCCGTTTCTTTCTACGACTTTTGCAAACACTGTATGGAAATTTCCATTGCCTCCTTCGGCTTGGGAAGCTCGTGCGGGTTTTTTCTCCTCCCCCCTCCACTTATTATTTGATTTATTTATCTATCGACTTGTATTGGAACGTTTTGGCTCCAAGCGTTCTCGGGAACAGCCCAAGGCAGTCGCGTGAACTCCAAGATCTTGTTTCCAAAGGGGTTCTTGTTTGTTGAACTGAGAAAGCCGGGCAGGAAATCGCCGTTTCCCTGAGTCCCTCCCTGAGGTTCCTTGACTTGAAAATGCCATTCCTGACCAGCCTCCGGCTCTCGCTGCTGCGGTCGCTTCTGCTGAGGGACAAAATTTGAACCGCGCCAGCCGGGCTTCTCCTCTCCCTTTCTTCGTAACGGAGGTGAAAGACTGTATTAAAAAGACCTGATACGGAAGAAGGGCTTATTGAGGCTCAAAGAAGAAGGGGAAAAAAAGTGCACTTATTTCTGGTGAGGCTTTTGGTAAGAAATGGATGGATAGACGATTTTACGCTTTCTTTCTTGCGGGCTACTTGACTGCCTTGCCTCTGGAAAACCACGAGCTTCCCTCCCCCTCCCCTCCCCCGGATCCCGACTTTGATGAGTTTGAGTGGCAGCAGACTTAATCCCCCCCCCGCCCCCGATGCCTCCTTTAGGTTAAGGATTCCTTTTAAAGGGGGCTGTTTGCGGCCTTGAGGTGGTACCAGCTATTGTAGCCAAGGGACAGTTCTTGGTACGCTTTTGGGTCATTAATAAATACCATCTGATAAGCCCAGGCTTTGCTTTGTTCCAGCGGTTATTGTTTCACTGTCGGAATTTGCTCTGAGGTGGATTTATTTTTATTTTTTTTGAAAGAGAAAGGGAAGGGACAGTCTGGTTTGGTTTGCAAAGAGGCTGCCAGTTTTAAATACCAGTCAATTACTGGACAGACAGTTTGGAACTATAGGTTGCCAAAATGCTTTGCCGATTGCCATGCTTTGAAATAGAAGCGAGAATGTCCACACTGACCGTGTTTGCTGCATTAATTCATACGGACATTAATGAGATGTTATTCCTATATATGTGTGCTGCAAGAGTAACTGAATTAGGAACCCGTGTGTATTAGGAACTCGTGTGAATGCGAGCGCAGGTAGGAAGAGAGGAATTCTTCGCAAACCACTTTGAATGCAGTTTACTGGCACTTTGGAGTTTAATGTTTCGTATATTCTATAGGTAAGCTGGCACATTTCAACGGTTTACAGGATTAAGCAAACAGGCAGACTAGTTTCCCAACCAGGCGCCCTTCGGGAACCGGCCTACAACGGCTGGCTGGGAATCCTGACATTGCAAACCCACCATTTGCGGGCGGGGGGAACACAGCAGATTGCAGAAGGCTGACGAAGACAAAAAAGGACACGCCGTAACGCTCAATCCCTCATGGGAGGGAGAATATCGTTCGGGGCCCGAGCTCAGCAGATGCCGGGGTGGGGGTAGCAAAAGCGAGCTGCCAGCGTCACGCTCCGTTTTGCGAGTTTCCTCGGGGCCAAAAGTTGAGAACAACCCGGAATGTCGCAAGGAACATTCTTATCTGTAGTACAAGCTGATCTTGCAATAAAGTCTTCCTTAGGGGCATTTCTGACAATCAAAATGCCACCGTCCTGTAAGTAGATAAAGAGATGGGTTTCTCTCGGGACTGTTGGCAAAGGAAGCGGGAAAAAGAGACGGATGCACGGGGGGAAACGAACAAACAAACGCAAAGACACCCCTTTGGTCTAAAACCTTCCTCGAGAGTATTTAAGCGACACCAAGCATCCGATTCAGCAACGGGGGGCGGGGGGCACATTTCCCGTCGCTACAGAAATGGCAGGGTGTGGCCCAAGGCATTCAATTGTTCCACTAGTGAAAGTCTTAAAGGAAAGCTACAAAATACTTAAGACAGACCCGAACCCAACCCCGCGTCTCATACCGGGCTGCGCCGCCTTGGAATCGCGCTGCGTTTACAAAGAAGCAATCCGTCCTAGTGGCCGATTTGCCCAACTTGTAAACCGCGCCATGCCCTCTTCCCCGCTGCGTGCCCTCTACGAACGCAGCCAAGGTCGCCTTAGGTCTCAAAAGGCGGGGGGGGGAAAGAGAATTAATCCCTTATTGCTTTCGCGCCCTCTCCCTCCTTCCTTCCCCCCCCAGCCCCGCTTCCAGTTATTTTTGTTACCCACAAAAATGCCCTCTAACCTTCCTAGATTCCGACCCCAACGTTGCACTGTTTCTTCCTAACCTCTTGAAAAAAAAAAAAAAAAGGCTTCTGGGTTGCCTCTCCCCCTTCCTGCCCACAGGCCCGCCTGGTCTGCCTCTTGGAAACGTCGAAGCGAAAGGAGGAAGGAAGGGAAGGGCGGTCTGCGCGCTGCCTGCGGCTGGGCGCCAGGCTTTGCGTATCTTCTGGCGGCTCCCGGGCGCCCGGAACAGCGACTCAGACTCTTCCTCATTGTTCCCGCGGGCTCCTCCCCTTTTTCCTCTCCTCCTCCCACTCCTAGCGCCGGGCCTTCGTTTATATAAAGCCTTTGGCGAGCGCCGGAGACGGGAGTTTCCTTTGCAGCCCGAGAACGGCGGAGCTTTGCTAAGCGTCCTTTGCGCTTTTTTCCCCCCCTGGGCTGGCTGGCGGACGGGTTAGCTGGCTGACTCCCTCACCATTCGCTTCACTCGGTCGTAGATCGATCTGGGTTTTATTTCCACCCCTCGGCTTGGATTATTGCTATCGTCTTCTCTTTTTTTTTTAACTCGCTCTGCGATGACAGTCAAAACTGAAGCTTCTGGATCCACCCTAACTTATTCAAAGATGAGGGGCATGGTGGCGATTTTGATCGGTGAGTAGCGGGGTCGAGCGAGGACCACCGAGCCGCGTCACCTCCTCAGGCGTTCACAAAAATATTTCCCTTTGAAATTTATTTTCGGAATGCCGGATGAATGAGCGCCTAAATAAATACATTTACATTTAATTTTATTTTTTTAAAAATTTAAATACATTTCAAGAGCATCCAAATAAACCACTTTAAACGTTTTTTTTTTAAAAAAAAAAAACCATGAAGGAAACGAACTTGTCGATTGATCAGGATTCGTTTTCTGTGTTTTCTTATTTGCAGCTTTTATGAAACAGAAAAGAATGGGACTGAACGACTTCATTCAAAAAATAGCCACCAACTCCTATGCATGCAAACAGTAAGTATGTTTTGCTTTTCTGCCTGGTGAATACCACGGAAGTTAACTTAATTACAGCCTTGTGCATGTTACCTAACTTCTTCCCCAGGGAGGAGAGGAGTTGAAACAGGATTTGTTCCTAAATTGAAACAGGATCTGTTCGTAAATTGAACTTTCTAGTCTAAGGATAACTACACAGAGTCAGGTTCCACAGAGTTCAGCATATTTAGGAAGCTGTTTAAGAATGTGAGTTTGGGTGCTTTAATACTTTGTTCAGAATTTCACTATAGAAATGTGTTATAGTGACTGCAATCCTATACTACTTACCTGCAAGCAAACCTCATTGAACTCAGTGGGAGTTGTTTTTGAGAAGGGTCAGGGCATGTGCTGGCTTTAGAAAATAGTATGTGTTTCTGTTGCTCCAATAGGGGCTAAAACTGTCCAGAGAAATCGCATCTTGTTTGGGTTTTTTTTTTAATCTCTGCCATTCCTTTTCATTCTGACTTATAATTACTGAAAAAACCTGAGTCTGTTTGCTCAGGTTTGTTGTCTCTTTTTCCATCTTACCTTTGAAACCTAATAAGCTGTTTCAATTGCCTTTTCTAAGTTTGCCAGCCTGAATTTTGCTCAATTAGAGTTAGCCTGCCACCTTGCGGTGAGATAATTTCCATGTTCCAGGCGTGCTGTAATTGGACTAATTCCATTCTGTCTAATCCTTGCAGTCCTGAAGTACAATCAATTCTGAAGATCTCCCAGCCCCAAGAACCAGAACTGATGAATGCCAATCCTTCTCCTCCAGTAAGTGGCCTGGGTTCCATGTATATTTAACTTGGAAAGAGATGTTTTAAAATAAAAATCCAGCGTGCTTATTTAAAAAGGGAAGATTTTTTAAAAAGTTACTTCTCTGTCTCATTTAAAGCAGGAAATTTGGCAACATTTTTAAATAAGCTTTATAATAAATTTTATTTCCCTGAAGCTAAATGGGTGCGTTTTCTGAAGCCCCATCACAAAATAGCTGACAATTGTATTTGTTGGTTTTAAAGTCTGTATCCAACTATTTCAGTACAAAAATCTAACACTTTTTGATTTGTTTTTCATTGCAGCCAAGTCCATCTCAGCAAATCAATCTTGGCCCATCATCTAACCCTCATGCTAAACCATCAGATTTCCATTTTCTGAAAGTTATTGGGAAAGGTAGTTTTGGAAAGGTAAGCTATGTCTTGATTTTGCTTATTGCTTTTTAAAGATAAACATTCATTGCTTTTATAGCCAGATGGATCCTCTGTTCTGAAGGCTTATTTTAAAATGCTCTCCCATGGCTTTGGGAAAGTCAGTCTCATCCAAGACATTTGTCTTAGTATGAAGTAGAGAAAATAAATTGAATTAAGTGCAGTTAAGTTGATATTCTTGAGAAAGAACAACTGAGAATTTGGAATTTGGACTGAGAATTTGGATTATATTCAAGAAGAGTTTGATGGCTTCATTGCCTAACTCTGTCTCTAAAATATTGCCTTTCAGATACAAAACCATAAGCCTATAATTATACTGAACTATATTTTTTCAACTATCAAAAAGGAAATTGTGGTTTTAACTTGTTTTTTTGGAATCACCCTTAAACTTACAAAAACTTTGGTTTCTTTCAGGTTCTTCTTGCAAGGCACAAGGCAGAAGAACAATTCTATGCAGTAAAAGTACTCCAGAAAAAAGCAATCCTGAAAAAGAAGGAGGTAAATATTGACTTTATCTTGTTCCAAAGAAATACCAAACAAGAAAATAATTCTATCTTACGGCAGTTGATAAATTACAATATAATGAGCAAGCTTTCAGCTTCTCAGAATTCCTCCTAAAGTGAAATGGTAAACAAAAAGTAGGCAGGAAGTAGAAAAGACATCACAAAGCCTACAGAATGTCTATTTTTTAAGGACATCACTTTGAAGTAGAATGTGGAAAATTAATCCAAAAATTCTTAGTTGCTGTTTTATGCCCTATTGAGTTGGTGTAAAGTCAGGATGTTTCTTGTGATCTTGGTTTTGATCTATAACAATTCAGTTGTGTTGTTCTGGCAAATACTAACAAATGATTCCATACTTCTTATTTTCTAGGAGAAACATATTATGTCTGAACGCAATGTCCTCCTTAAGAATGTGAAGCATCCTTTCCTGGTGGGACTTCACTTTTCCTTCCAGACAGCTGACAAGTTGTATTTTGTCCTAGACTACATCAACGGTGGAGAGGTGAGCAAAAAAGGACACCTGGGCCCTCCAAAGGGAAGGGTGGTTGAACGGAGTTGGGTTCTTGCTAGAAAGTAGAAGTCAGTCCATAGTAACACACACTTTAAGTGCCCTTGTTTGTTATATTAAAAAAAGGGACTCTAGAAGTAAAGGTGCTAGATTCAGTCTCCTGCTTGCCAGCCTCTAAGAGCAGGAAATAGCCAGAGGATTACTAGGCCATTTCTGACAATTATCCTCTCTAACATAGTGTGTTGTGCTTAAATTAAATTTATTGTTAAAAGGTTTGGGGATCACTAATAGATTTCTCTCCCCTCCTCCTTATCTTGCAGTTGTTCTACCATCTCCAAAGGGAACGTTGCTTCCTGGAGCCAAGAGCTCGTTTTTATGCTGCTGAAATAGCTAGTGCACTGGGTTACCTGCATTCTTTGAACATTGTATATCGGTAAGCACCGTACTTAACGTGTGCATATTAAATTAGAACATAGTTCTAATTTATAAGCTGTTTTGCCAAAATGTTAAACTATGGGCTTTGGGATCAGTAATTTTATACTCCTAAATAATTAGGGGTCAGGGGTTGCTGTTTCTGGATATGGGTAAAAATGGTCTAGAAAACTGTACGTGCCACTGGCTTATTTGCTTGTAAATTGGACAAATGTGAATTAGAGTTTCAGACAGGTAAGATTTGAAGCTGACCCGTCTTTCATATTCTTTGCCACAGGGACTTGAAGCCAGAGAACATTTTGCTTGATTCTCAGGGCCACATTGTTTTGACTGATTTTGGACTCTGCAAAGAGAACATTGAACAAAACGGCACAACTTCCACATTTTGTGGCACTCCTGAAGTAAGTCTGAGTTCTGCTTTCTCCCATGACGGTATTGTAGTATACAACT
This sequence comes from Hydrophis major, assembly GCA_033807585.1. Lineage (NCBI taxonomy): Eukaryota > Metazoa > Chordata > Lepidosauria > Squamata > Elapidae > Hydrophis > Hydrophis major. The sequence goes on along the minus strand of CM066328.1, from coordinate 320,315,605 downwards.
GCATGACCATGGCAGGAGTTTCCCTGATAAGATGATAGGACATTATGTGCCAGTCTTATGAAAGTGAATGGTCTTGTTTGATGGATATGCCACTACAGAGTTTAAAAAAAAAATCTATTGGGAGTTCCTGTAGAAAATGCTCAAGGTGTAGAAACTGGTTGGACTGTCCAGATTAACCTGGCCCCTAGTTCATGTATGTGAGCCCCAGGCATTTTGCTGAGGAATCTGTGATCTGCTGTATCTAATCCATCTTAGTTGACAAGATAGTGGCCAAGAGAATTGAACTGTAGGGCTGCAGGTGCCCCATCCCTGCCTTCAGCAAAATGCCTAAAGAAGGGTAGGTTTATCTTAGATTTGCCATTAGCTTTCAGGTTTTTTTTTTTTCTAATCAGATGTTTCCATTCTTTCATTTGTGTCCAATAGTACCTTGCCCCTGAAGTCCTTCACAAGCAACCTTATGACCGGACTGTGGACTGGTGGTGCCTTGGGGCAGTCTTGTACGAGATGCTTTATGGATTGGTAAGTAAGAACAGAAATGACATATTTAATCTGCTTGCTGGGAATGTTTGCCACTTCAGTAATTATAGCAGAGGAAATAAATACAAACTTTTTGGTGCTACTGAAATTCACTTGGAGTTTATGGGGCGATGTCAGGGATGCCCATATTTGCTGGTGAGGTTCCTCAGCAGCTCTCTTAATGGGTTTGATAATTCATGTAAAAAAGTTATTTTAAATCCTTGCCTTATTTTTATAAATAAGTCAAGGTAGCAAACATACCCAATACATTTCCTTCCCTTATTTCCCCACAACAACCTTGTAAGATAAGTTGGGCTGAGAGAGACTGGCCAAAAATCATCCATCCAGCTTTCTCATGCCTAAAGTCGGACTAGAACTCATTTTCCTGGTTTCTAGCCTGGTGCTATAACCATTAGACCAAACTGGCTATTTAATGGATATTACATTAAAGCAGGGGTCCCCAAACTTGGCAACTTTAAGACTTGTGGAGTTTAACTCCCAGAATTCCTCAGCCAGCTATACTGGTGAGGAATTCTGGGAGTTGAAGTCTACAAGTCTTGAAGTTGCCAAGTTTGGAGACCTCTGCATTAAAGTAAATTTTGCATCAAAGCTCAGAGACTGTATGGTGGGGTGATTAAAATATTTGAGTAGGATTGCAATCTAGCTTACATCACAAGTGGTTGTGGACAAAATTGGAGAAAAGAGTGGTGTGCATGATACTGTGAACTCCCAGAGGAAAGACAAGATGCACAAATCAAATCAATAAATAAAAATAGTAAGGTTAGACAATGGATAGTAAATATCCCTTCTCTTCTTGCAGCCCCCTTTCTATAGCAGAAACACAGCAGAAATGTATGACAACATCTTGAACAAACCTCTACAACTGAAGCCAAATATCACCAACTCTGCTAGACACCTTTTGGAAGGACTTTTGCAGAAGGACAGAACCAAGAGGCTAGGAGCAAAGGAAGACTTTGTAAGTGTAACTTTGAAAAGAGGTGAAAGCATTTGAGAATTTGTCTAGACTGTTTCAGTTCTTTGCATTTAAACTAATGTAATTTCCATTATTTCAACAGATGGAGATTAAGAATCACATTTTCTTCTCTCCAATTAACTGGGATGATCTTGTAAATAAGAAGATTACACCACCTTTTAACCCAAATGTGGTAAGCGCTCTTCTAATTGCATAATGGCCAGGGAAGAGTTGTTTTATTGGGGATGCCGGAAGTATATGTGTGCATAAATCAAGAGTCATGATTCCACAGGAAATTTCAGTTCTCCAGATACTTAATACCCATTACCAAAAACAAAAAAACCAAAACCAACCTTACCTGTATTTAACAGAAGACTTAAACATGTCTCTGCTAGATTAGAAGCTTTATAGCTTACAAGCCTTATAGCTACATCAAAACTTGTGGATCCAACATGTCTGCCTAGGCTACTGAATGAGGGTGCCTTTTGGATGTTAGTTATGAGAGCCACCAAATAACCTGGAACTACAACTTCCAGAATTATTTGGCTACATTAGCTGGGAATTCTGGCAGCTGCAGTTTTAGCACCTTTGAGGGCTCCAGAATGCAGAAAGTTGGCTTGGACCTTATTTGACCTCAGGAGTGGTGAACAGTGAGAAGAAACCTGAGAATTGGTTTCCAATTACACTTAGGGAAAATGTGGCTTCATTAGATCCTTGAGTGCTCACTTTGAATTGGAAGACAGTGTAGTGTATTAAGTGTCCTTACAGCCTATCATTTAACAACTAAATACCTCCTGTTTTTTTGCAGAGTGGGCCCAATGATCTGCGACACTTTGACCCCGAGTTTACAGAGGAACCTGTCCCAAACTCCATTGGCCAGTCTTCAGACAGCATCCTCATCACTGCCAGCGTCAAAGAGGCTGCTGAAGCATTTCTGGGCTTTTCCTATGCTCCCCCCATGGATTCTTTCCTTTGAATTTTGTGGTTTCTTTTTTAAAAAAAATAATAATTGTTGTTCTTTTGGCATTCTAATCAAGCTGCCAGTTGCCTGGTCATCTTGAAAGATTAAAAAAAATTTTTTGCACATCTTCCCACTGTGTGGCAGCATTGCAGCCTTAATTTCAAACTCTTGTTTGCTGAAAGCTTTTTTCTTTTTCTTTTTTCTTTTTTTTTGGGAGGGAGGTGTGTTCTTGTCCAACTGGAAGAGCACATTTAACTTCTTTTGAGTGAACTCATGACATTTCACTACTGGTTCTTCCCACTCACCAACCCAAGTGGTGCTATATCACGGTTGCAAAGTACTAAAAGGAGAAGGGAGAAAAAGCAGCTGCTGCCATAGATTGCTCTAGAGAGTATAAGCCTCGGAACAAAACTCTTTGTGTCCTTGATTGATTGGTGAGCATAGCTCCAACTTTGAGATATTTCTGGATGTGAAGAGAACTTTATGAAGACGTGCCTTTTTTCCCCCTCCAGACATTGAGATCTTTGTGAACTCTGAAGTTTTTTTTTTATCACAGAGTGCTTTTGGATTCATGTGTGAGTGAGTGTGTAATGTGGACAAATGGCAGGAGAGTGGTTTGTAAATTTCCACAGATGGACTTGGCTCAGAGGTGTCTGTGTGACACTTGGAGGACAGTGTGGGGCATTGTTTGTTCCTTCCATATTTGGAAGACAGTAAATTAATGTAGATAGTGATTTTTTTAAAGAAAAATATGTAAAAAAAAATATATAGTTCAAATGGGCTTCAACTACTTGTATCCCAAATGCTTGAAGAAAGCATTGCTGCTATGGAAATATATATATACAGATATATATGTATATAAATATTTCTATTTTTAGAAATGGTTTCTATGGACCAAAATGCCCCAGCTGTTGTCTGCTAATCTGTTGGTTTAGTTCAATTTTTTTGTTCATAATCTGTAAACTTGGGCATTATTTATGGGTATTGTTTGCTTGCATTCCTTGTTGTATGTATTTGTAAAAAGATGTGTATAGTTGATTGCAATGCTAAATGAAATATTTAAAAGAAAAAGAATTGCAAAGGCTCATAATGTATACCATCATTGTAATGTACTTAACATGGTTATAATATGTACCATTTTTGTGACCAAACCCATTGATTTGCAGTAAAATCTTGGACAATATTTCTATTCCTTTTTTCAGTGTCTTTATAAATTCAGGTTATTTCTCCATCTTTATTCAGAATGCACTTTAGAGTCAAAACCTGCCACTAATGATTCAGAATACTGTTTGCAGTATTGGACAACAATATTAAAGATACACAGCAGTGACTTTTGGGTAGGAAAAAAAATGCACACTCTGAAGGTGTTTTTATTTACAATTTCCAGTGGTCTAATATAATTAGAACATCAGAAAAATTATAATCATGGAGTATTGTTATGTGGCTACTATAGGGCACGGAACATAGATCTGAAAGTTCTCTCTGCCATTATTTCTCCCTTCCTGCCAGGCATAATAATGTTTAGCCTCCAAATGTCCTATCCCAATGCAATACAAAATAGAAAAGTTGAAGAGGTGACTGATCTGATCAATGACCTCCTCTTATCAAGTTTATTTCATTACAAAAATCTTCCTCCTCAATTGCGTCCTGATTGCGAATGCTGCTTGTTAAATGAAAGAAATGCAATATTGTAAAGCAACATTTGTGGCATACCTGACTATATCTTCCAACAGTGGCAAGAATATTCTTTTCAACTAACACTTTTAACCAAGACATCTCATAATTAGGCACTTCTTCAATGTTTAACTGAAATCTCTTGAAACGTGGACCCAGTGTTCTAGTCTGCAGAGCAACAAAATAAGTCTAGCCTCCCTATAACACCTTGAGCATATTTTCTCCAGGCCTTAGCAACCAAGATTTTTTGGTCAGCTTATTTTCAGAACTATAATGACCCTTGCCCTTCTATAGATATTACAATTTGTCAGTGTTTTTAGAAACTAGTTATAACAATATGATAGCCCAGTCAGCTTGATCAAATGAAGAGCATGAAAAGAACTAGGGATCTAACCAGATGCTAAAGCTGTGGTGGCACAGTGATTAGAATGCAGTTTTATTGGCTAATTCTGACTGCCAGGAGTTTGATCCTGACTGGTTCAAGGTTAACTTAGCTTTCCATTCTTCCGAGGTCAGTAAAATGAGACCCAGATTGTTAGAGGCAACATGCTGACTCTCTAAACTGCTTAGAGAAGGTTGTAAAGCACTGTGAAGCAGTACATAAGCCTAAATGCTATTGCTAAGTGCTAATGCTACAAAGGAAAGGAATTCTTGAGATGCATAACTCATTAGCCAGTCAAGGGGCCTAACTTCCATAGTAGCTATGGGAGCATAGCATCACACAAACATGGTTCAAAAGCCATAAGTTAGGGAATACAGAATCCTCACTCACTTTTTCCAAGAAATGCACGGTGGTATTTCACGAACACTTTATTATCATTATTACTAAATTTTTACCCAATTCGTATCTTTGCATGTATGTAACTCAAGGCAGTGAACATACCTAATATTGCCTCCCCCTATTTTCCCCACAGCAATCGTCTCATGAGAAGGGTTGGTCTGAGAGAATAATGGCCCCAAATCACCTACCATCTTTTCATCCCTAAGGGAAGGAAGGCCCAGAGATCACTGTCTCTTGGTTACTAGGCCAGAACCTTCACTACTACAACAAACCTGTCCTGATTGTGAAAGGGCTGGCAAACTTTATTATATCATCAACTGATTTAGGGAGGTTATAATGTTATGTTTCAGTAGTGAGCCTGCTTTTTTATTTGCTCTTTTTCTCACTAGGTTCTTCTCCCCCCCCCCCCCCAAGTTCCTACAACATAACAAGCTGGGTGGTATAGTTTTAAGTACAGTGCAAGAATTAGATGTCTTTCGAGTAAATCTAAATTAATTGCATGAGAGAATTTGCTCCTTGTATTCCCATGAGATACCACCACTCAAATAATTGTGTTGTGCAAATAGTATATACTTGCTTGTGCCTGAATCAGGCAAAACAGGGGTTTAGACATGTTTTATGCTGTGTCACAGTTACAACAGAAGATCAAACATATGGAAATTTAATGTGGATGAATCTTCAGTATCATGTACCTCACCGGCCACCTGGTCCGACACTGCTTGTTTTCCACATACCCTTCTAACACAGCCCCAAACATGTCCAAAGCTAAGCTTAGTAGGCTTAGCAGAAGAGATATTTTCAGATGGCACCTGATGATTCAAACATCTGAGTCATCCCACCTACCATGGGGGCAAAGTATGCAAGTACTTTCATCCTCCCTCTCAAAACATTAGCCAGCTGGGTTTAAGAGAAAGTGCAGACACAAACACAATAATGAGCCAGGCCCTTACATGTATGTACATATACCAAGAGATAATTTGCTGTTAAAGCTAGATGGTTTACAAAGGAATCAGAAAGAAAGGGGAATAGGCAGAAGAATGCATTATACACATAAACCCTACTCAAATATTTCCTCATAGCCTCTGAAAATTTCTTTCAGATCACCATTCCTCATTTTTGAAGCTTATTTCATAATTATGAGAGACTCCTCTGTTTTGGACAAATGGTTTATGTTCTGTCCCTAATTAACATTCTTGAGATCCCCGCGCTTTGATTGGCCAAAGCGCGGGGCACTCTGATTGGTTAGGCGAGCCGCGCCGATTGGCTCGCTAAGAATCTCCCGCGATTGGTCCATTCGAATCGCGGGAGATTCAAAGTGGTGTCATTGGCCGCGGCCGCCGCGGCTGAAAGAATAAAAGCCGCGAACCTTTTGCGAAGAGCCAGTTCGGTTCCTACCTTAATAAAAGAGCATGATTTGAAGTCACCGACTCCTGGCATCATTTCGTGGACACAACAGTTTATGTGGCAATGTAGAATGTGCGTGTCTTTGCTTATGTTGTATGTTTTCTTTACTAGCAAACACACTGTTTGTTCGTAGAAGGTAAAATTCATTTAGCCTGTTACATGGTCCAGAAGTGATTCCCCAGATGCTGTTGAACTAAAACCCCAAATATGTCACTGGTTATGCTGAATAGGGCTATTGGATGTTATAGTTCAGCAACATTGGGAGCGCTGCAGGTTCTTATTTGGCTTCCCAATCAGTGGCTTTTCTGCAATAGAAAAAAAAATAAGAAAAACAATACGAAAACACTGGAAGGTTAAGACATGAAAAGTGACTGCACTTGTATCCCTAACAAATCTCTGTAAATGGGTCATTTCACAATGAAGCCTTGTTTAGAATCAATCATGAAGTCAGCAGGAGATTTCAAGTTTACAGTGCACATTTTCCCTTGGAGTAATCTGCAGCACAGTGAAATGTAGATAAAATGTGACACCATGTGGTTTGCTACAGATTTGCAGATCAGTGCCCTGTTCCACAAAATGGACCAAATTGTTTTTTAATCCTTTAAGCTTTAAATGGCTAATGCAACACCAGGAAAAATAAGGTACTAATATTATTTCATGGGGGGGGGGGGAATTCTGGAGGTCTATGTTGCAAATTGTGTGCAGATTTAAAAAGTATAATAACAAGAAATCATTTTATTTATTTATTAAATTTGTGTGACACTCATCTTGTCTAGAGGTGACTCTGGGTGGCTTGCAAACATCTTACCTAAAAAGGTGGAAAGATGTCAAAATGTTGGAGATGGAATTTTGAGGAAGCATTTCAGTCCAGTTCCTAGGCAACAACTGATAAGATAATCAAAATGGATATCTTAAAGCAGTGTTGGCAACCAATTGACCTGGGACCATTGGTGGTCTGCGAGAAAATTTTGATGGTCCGCAGAGAAATGTCACCCCCAAAGCACCCCCCAAAGCAATTAATCCAGGCTGCGCGGGAACACGTGGCCCATGGGAACACAAGACTTGCGTCACTTGCATTGCAAACAACATGAGGTAGTGAGGGAAGGGGGGAAAGGGGGGAGGGGGGAACTTGCCCCACTCACCTGGCCTGGCCACTGGACTGCTTCTTTCCACTTCTTTCTTCTGCTTTTGACTGCACGCAAGGAAAGCAGCAAAAGTCTTTCTTTCTCTCCCCCAAACTCTGCCAGAAACGAGTCTTTGGGATCCTACAAGGCATCCTGCTCCAAGAGGCTGCACCGGTGTGACAAGTCTCACAAAGACTCATTTCTGGTGGAGTTTGGGGGAGAGAAAGAAAGACTTCTGCTCCTTCTGCACCTTTCCTTGCATGAAGCCAAAAGTCTCTCTCTCCCCCTGAGAACAGAGCTGGAGACGGTATCCTACAATCCCAAATAAGGAATGATCGATTGGTAGGAAAACAGGATGGTGAATTTTCTTGCAGACTTTTTTGGGGATTTTCCAAAGGTCTCTGGTCCACAGGATTTAAAATTGTGAGTTTGGTGGTCCCTGAGGTCCAAAAGGTTGGCGACCCCTATCTTAAAGGCTTTGAGAATACTGGATCAGAACATTGGAAAAAATAAAAAACAGAATACCTAGATATAAAATGGCTGTCATGGTGGAAGGGAGGGAGGGAGGGAGGGAGGAAGGAAGGAAGGAGTCAAAGCAAATTGATGTGGCTGTAGCTTCTTAACTCTTACAGCTTCTCTCTCTCAGTGGGAGGAGGGAAGATACATAGGCTCCGACATGAAATATAGACTATATCCATTTTTTATTTTGTAAGAGTGCCTAAGATGACTATAGGAAGCCTAGGGGAAATCCTGTAAAAACCAAATGGATAATGCCTGACACTTTATTTTGCAGCATACACGGTTTCCACTTAAAAATTAGAAGTTACCAGTGAAAGCATATTGATTAAATCAAGCAAGAGGAGTCTGATAAGAACTAAGGGTATGACTTAGACACAATATATATATGGGGATCACATTTCCTATTCCTGATTCAGATTGGTTGGTTTGTTTTTATTTATTTTTTCTAATTTCACATGGAATTGATTTTAAAAACCCAGTTTATTAAAAGAAACCAAATTGTACATATTATGTCACAACTATGATTATTTTTCCTTTCTCAGTTTAGGCGAGGTAAAAACATGCACAGCCCCAACCCCACCCCAAGACACATTTTATTTTAATCAATCAAGAATCAATATGTCCAGGATAGGAGTTCAGCTTTTAGATAGATTGATCCTGACAATGTAAACAATGTCTTTGAGGAAATCCAGAACCAATTACATGCAGCCCTACAGGGATTCTCTTCCTTTTTGATGTTGCACAAAAATAAAAGAATACGGAATATGCAACAAATGTAGAATTACCTATTCTAGTTCACCAAACTCTCTTAGTTTGCCAATGATTTCAAATGACCAAATGCTAATATTATCACAAAAACAGGATGATTTTGAATTTGGCTTAAATCACATCAGTCTTAATCACATTCAGTGCTAACACACTCTTTTTATTTTTACTGATAGGCATCCATTCCATATCAACCTTCTCTTTAACATTTCAATTTTTCATGGAAGCTTTTACTTGATAACACAACAAAGCGGGTGGGATTACATGTTGTAACCTATAATTTAGCCCCATTAAATGCTCTAACCCAGTTCATGGGTATTTCTCTGCAACTGTTCATCAACTATTTTTGAATTATAGGTTTCTTTGTTTTCCAGATAAGGAAATCACAATTACTTGACTTGGTCTGGACACTCCAATACAAAAAGATGCTGAGGTCCTAAAAAGAATGCAGAGAAGAGCAACAAAGATAATAAGGGGTCTGTAGGCTAAATGGTATCATGAACAGCTAAGGGAAACAGCTATGAATGAAGAGAAACTTAGTAGTGACATGATAACTGTCTTCCCATATTTGAAGGACCAGTCAAGAGACAAGGAGGTTGATTTATTCTCCATAGCACCTGCAGGCAGGAGAAGAAGCAATGGGTCATTGCTCATTGGAAAGAGATTCAACCTGGAACTAAGAAGGAATATTTTTTGACAGTGAGAACAATTAATCAAAGGAACAGCTTGCCTTCCAGAGTTGTGGGTTCTCCAACTGGAAGTTTTCAAAAAAAGATTGGACAACCATTTGTCCAGGATAGTATAAGAATTCCTGCCTTGAGCAAGTCTAGAACGGGGTTCTTCAAACTTGACAGCTTTAAGACTTGTGGACTTCAACTCCCAGAATTCATCCTCCAGTCATGTTAGCTCAGGAATTCTAGGAGTTAAAGTCCACAAGCCTTAAACTTGCCAAGTTTGAAGACCCTTGGTCTAGAAGACCTCTAAGGTCCTTTCTAACGTTATGATACTATGACTATGATCTCTAAAATGGCAGCAATGTACATCAATATAAAGACTGAATAAATAAGAGATTTTCAAACTGAATTTTCTTATTGAAGAAGAATCAACATTAAAGTTGGATGAGCTATAACTATGATGTGAAATGACAGACTGACAAGAAGGAATTTGATTAGATCTGGATGGCTGAGACTGTTTTGATTAGACTTGATTAGATCTGGATTCAACAAGAGTGTTGTTATGAAATCAGAGTTGGTAGTTGTAAGTCCAGACTTGTTGGGATAAAGCAAACAAGCTGGTTCATAAAAGTCTAACAGTGTGATTGCCTCTTGGAGCTAGGAGTAGCTAATCAAAGCAAGAATTATTTAACCATGGTCTGTTTAAGCCTTACAACTAAGTGGAATCACTGCTTTTCTCATAAAATATAATCTTAAACTGAGAATACAACAAATCTCTAGTTTCTAGAAATTCAGGCTTGTTCAAAGAACAACAAACAAGGTGTACGATATTAGCATACTCCAAACCCTCTTAACTGATTGGTCCAAACGGACAGCAACCTGATTGGTCGAATACTCGGCCGGGATTGGAGCGCTGGGAATCTACTGCGATTGGCTGTGCCGATTGCGGGAGATTCAAAGCGCTGCCATTGGCCGCCGAGCCGCAAGCCAGTCCTATATGAAGGGCTGCCGTGGCTTGCATTCCCCAGACTATTCTCATCTATAATAAAGAGCTGAAATCACAGAATGGTCTCGTGTCTCCTTCGACCCGATCCACCCCAGATCTAACACTGGCGACGAGGATGGGATTGTGAACAAGGAGACCCCAGCACGTGGCGGAGCGACACGCTGAACAGGCAGCATGGCCGGCATCAACTCGTCACCCGCACCCTTCAACCCTGCTACCGAGGACTGGGAATCCTATACCGATAGGTTCCAAATGTTCCTCGAGAGTAGCAACCTCAAGGACGCCAATGGCCACAAGAAACGAGCCGTGTTCCTCACGCACTGCGGGCCCGCAGTATTCAAGATGGCCAAAGCCCTGGCCAAGCCGGAGGAAGTCAAGGCAATGGAGTGGGACGATCTCAAGCCCCTGCTGCGAAGCCACTACGCCCCCGTCGTGCCCATCCTTATCTGGCGGCATGACTTCTACAGGCAGGACCAACGCGAGGGCTGGGTGACTTCATAGTGGCACTACGGGACCTGGGCGGCCTGTGCAAATTCGCCGACCTGGATGAGGCCCTGCGAGACCGTGTTGTCCTAGGACTCTGAGACCCCGTCCTCCAGAGCTGCATCATGGCAAAGGGAGACATCTCCCTCGCTGATGTCCTCACCGAAGCCGCTGCAGCAGAAGCGGCCAAGAAGTCAGCGGCTCGGATGCGACAATCGAGCATCATGCCACGAGCGGCGGCCGGAGAGACAACGTCGACCCCTGAGAGGCGACCAGACCACACAATCACATACCACGGTGACGTCGACTCCTTCTCAGAAACCGAAGATGAGGAGGAAGAGATCCACCACCTCCAATCAGCGCGGGAGCGGCGGGAACCACGAGGTCGTAAGTCGAGGTTCCAGTGTGCCGGCTGCGACGGCGATCACCCCCGAGCGGACTGCCGTTTTCTCGATGTCATTTGCAAGCACATCGCCAAAGTATGCCGGAATAAAAAACACTACAGCCTGCGACAACGAGACGCCAGCCCCCGATGGAGAGAAAGCACTCCCACCAGGAACCGGGATCGCCAGACAGAGAACCACTGGAGCCGAGAAGGTCGGAACAGGCGACTCCAGAAAACGAGACAAAGAGAGGAAACACACCACACCATCGTCATCGGCCATTCTTCCACCAGCGATGCCAGGAAAGTATATGTGACGGTCAGGATAGAAGACCAGCGATGCGACATGGAGGTGGACTCTGGATCCTTCCTCTCAATGGTCTCCTGGCGCACACTCAAGCACCTGGTCCCCACCATCCGCTGCCATGAGCTGGAAGACCAAACACTCATCCTCAAAGACTATCAGGGGAACCGAATCCCTGTAGTCGGCAGAGGCCATTTTAAGATCACCTTCAAGGGCCACACAGAAGTGCTACCCCTGACACTTGTCGACCGAGACCGCCCGAGCCTGTTGGGACTACAGTGGTTTGCACTCCTGGGCACCGAAGTAACCGGAATACACCACATCGGAGAGGCAGACTGGGAAATGGCGCTCGTGAGGGATTTCCGGGAAGTCTTTGATGACAGCCTAGGCAAGTACCGGGGGTCCCCTATCTCATTTAACATAGACCCGAGCATCACGCCAATCCGCCTTAAGACCAGGCGAGTGCCGTTTGCACTCAAGCCCAAAATCGATGAGCAGCTCGATAAGTTCATCGCGCAAGGGGTGCTAGAACTGATCGACCATGCCCAGTGGGAGACCCCAATTGTCACCCCCATCAAGCCAGATGGGTCTGTAAGAATTTGTGGTGACTACAAGGCCACCCTGAACCATGCGCTCCAACAAAGCGCATGCCCCGTCCCAGTAGTCCAGCACCTGCTGCACTCACTGGGGGGAGGCCGAATTTTTGCAAAGCTCGACCTGGCACAAGCCTACCAGCAGCTGCCAGTCGGCGCCACAACAGCAGAAGCCCAAACCATCGTAACGCACCGAGGGGCTTTCCGCTGCAACCGGCTCCAATTTGGAGTCAGCGTGGCACCCGGGGTCTTCCAAAGCCTTGTGGAAAGACTCCTCCAGGGCATAGAAGGGGTTGTGCCCTACTTTGATGATGTTTTGGTGGCCACAAAAAATGAAAAACAACTAGAAGCCAGATTGAGGGAGGTATTGAAGAAATTCAGAGACTCGGGACTTAAAGTCAAAAAGGGGAAGTGCCAATTACGGGCTGAGAGGGTCGAATTTCTAGGGTACCTTCTAGACAAACAAGGGATCCACCCCACAGAAAAGAAACTGAGAGCCATAAGGGAAGCACCTCGACCCAAAAACAAAACGGAATTACAGGCTTTCTTGGGACTGTTAAACTTTTATAATGTCTTCCTACCTCAAAAGGCGACCGTGGCGGAACTGCTGCATAGGCTGTTAGATAAAACAAGCACCTGGACCTGAGGAGCACGGGAAGAGAGCGCCTTCAACAACACAAAGAACCTGCTAATATCCGACGCAGTACTGATCCAGTACAGCGAGACCCTGCCACTGACGTTAACTTGCGATGCGTCACCATTTGGGATCAGCGCCATCCTCAGCCACCAGCTACCAGACAGGAGGGAAGCACCCATCGCCTTCTCATCAAGGACACTTTCAAAGCCAGAACGGAACTACAGCCAGCTCGACAAAGAGGCCCTAGCAGTCGTCACCAGCGTCAAGAAATTTCACGAATACCTTTACGGTAGGACTTTTACAATCATCATGGACCACAAACCGCTGCTAGGAATCCTGGCGGGAAACAGGGCCACACCGAACATTCTATCTCCAAGAATGACTAGGTGGTCCGAATTCCTAGCAGCATACAATTACCAGCTGATACATCGACCCGGCAAGGACATCGCCCACGCAGACGCCCTGAGCCGTTCACCCCTACCTGACCGGGAAGATGACCCAGCACCCACAACAGAGGTACTCCAAATAGAGACAATATCCAACCCACTCGTGACCACGCCAGACATTGCCAGAGAAACAAATAAAGATCAGCGGCTGGCGCGAGTCTTGAGCTGGGTTGGAAAAGGGTGGCCGGAAGGGGACAAGGACGAACTATTCAGACCCTTCCGGAACAGACAAACCAAACTCTTTACCGAGAAGGGCTGCATACTTTGGGGGGACAGAGTGGTAATCCCGGAAACATTACAGGAAAGGGTGTTGGGGATGCTGCATGAGGGGCACCCAGGGATGGTCAAAATGAAAAGCCTGGCCAGAAGCTACGCATGGTGGCCAGGAATGGACAAACAGATCGAAACCTGGGTGGCCAAATGCAAGCAATGCCAAGAATCCAGACCTAACACTCCCGCAGCCCCAACCTAAGAATGGGAAACACCCAGGGGCCCGTGGTCTAGGATTCACATAGACTTCGCGGGGCCAACCAAGGGACACATGTACCTTATCACAGTGGATGCTTACTCCAACTGGCTGGAGGTAAGCACCATGAAATCTACCACAACAGAGGCGGTAATCAGAAAACTGAGCAAACTGTTTGCCACGCACGGCCTGCCAGACGTAATAGTATTGGATAACGGGCCCCAATTTACCACCCTAGCATTCGAGCAATTCCTGGCAGGCCAAGGAATATGCCATGCATTAACCGCACCAGCAAATCCAGCGGCAAACAGACGAGCGGAACGCATGGTCCAATACACTAAGAAGGCCATCCAAAAAATAGAAGCAGCCAACATACAGGACAAAATTAATAAAATGCTCCTCGTACAACATATCACAACTAGCACAACCACAAATAGAAGCCCAGCAGAACTGGTGATGGGTAGGAAACTGTGGTCAACCCTAGATAGAATGCACCCAACATACAACCCGGACAAACCCCCGGGTTCCTCAAGCAAACACAGAACATTTAAAATAGGGGACACAGTATGCGCAAAAAACCTGTCAGGAGAACCACTCTGGATACCAGCAACCATCACCCAGATAACCGGCCCCATATCCTACCGATCAGAGACAAGCGACGGAAAAAGCTGGAAACAACACATCAACCAGCTAAGGTCGAGGATAGCTATCACCAACAACCAACTACCAGAGCAGGTAACTAGAAAGGGGGAGAATCGGCAAGCGAAAAAGAAAGAGCCAAAGGGAACCAACTAACACAAACAGAACACCCCCCACCCTCAATAAATAAACCACGAATAAACCGAGGCTACTCACCTGAAGATGCAGGACCCATGGAACAAGAAACCCCAGAATCTTCACCTGGAAGGAGCAGCCAAACCAGTTTAACCAGCCCGGAAAGATCCGGTGGGAACAACAGAAACGGCAGCTCAACCAGCCCAGGTAGACCGGGAGGGAGCTACCCAGAGAGGCCCAGCTCAACATTCCAAGCAGTTCCATCCCAAGGAACTGGAGCGACGAAGAAGACATCCGAACCGGTCAACGACCACACCAGAACTGAACCGCGCAAGTCAAGTAGGCAGGTACGAAGCCCTGCCTACCTACGTGACTCCGTCACAACGCACCCACAGGCGAAACCAAGAGGGGATGGGTGTACGATATTAGCATACTCCAAACCCTCTTAACTGATTGGTCCAAATGGACAGCAAGCTGATTGGTCGAATACTCGGCCGGGATTGGAGTGCTGGGAATCTACCATGATTGGCTGTGCTGATTGCGGGAGATTCAAAGTCCTGCCATTGGCCGCCAAGCCGCGAGTCCTATATGAAGGGCTGCCGCAGCTCGCATTCCCCAGACTATTCTCATCTATAATAAAGAGCTGAAATCACAGAATGGTCTCGTGTCTCCTTCGACCCGATCCACCCCAGATCTAACACAAGGATCTTGTTTTGACACAATGCTAAGCAAGATACGCATGGATCTAACAAATATACTGTGCTAATCATGCCCCCAGAAAGAGCCAAAATTGGCAAAATATACTGGTATTTTTTAACATCATAATAAAAATTCTGGCTTATTATAAAGTGTGACCAGCCTGCCAATGGGCAAATAGCTAAGCCTTGGCTCTTTCTTTCCAACATGGAAATATTATAAATAGTATATAATTAAATTTGTAATGTGCTTTGCATGTTTAAAATATTAAAAATGATAACATTTTGCAAATGGTTTAATCTGAGACTTGGTGAACTATATTGCCTACTAGAAGAGCAAATAGACAAAAATGTTGTTTTGATGACCTCTAGTGGAAGAAACATGAATATATTTTACATTGTTCCTGTTCATCCCTAATGAAAAACACTGCTTGTTTCTTTCATATTATCATTTTTTGGTGCCAAGGATGAGTACAGGAACTGGTACCCAAGAACTCATAAACACACTGTTGCAAAAAAGGATCAAATAAAATCTCTGAAGAAATCCAAGAAGAAAACTCAACACTTTCCTGACAATGAGTTCCGATTCTATAAAACAAAATCACAGTAATCCTATTGAGATGTGTTATACAGAAGATATTTCTTTCCACCTGGGATAACGTTCAGGCCACAAACAATGCTCATGGATGTGCAGAACTATTCCCTTTGGAGAGGAATATATGCTCACTTGAAATATATGCAAGGAGGGGATAACTTCAAAAAATAAAGGTTCCTGGTCCAAATATTTCCAAATTAATCCACCCTCCATCAAATTATGTAACTCAGCCATGCAGTTCAGCCAAAGTGAGTATGAAAATCCACCTGAATTTACACTTCATTATATGGAAGCTAATTATTCAGCACCCATGGGCAGTTATTTATAGGGAAGATCAAACTCAAGTAATAAGATCAATCTCAAGTAATAAATAAGTTGATCTTTCCTTTATTTTTAACAAGCTTAGATCTCACACCATATGAAACACGTTAAAGGAGGGAGAATTTGTTTTAAGAGGCAATGGTACTTAATTATAGTTATACTTCATTATAGCTGTTGTTCTTTAACTTCTGTTTGGAAATATCTATTGAAGGCAGGTTGCAATTTACTAAACCTTCAGTTGAAGCCTTCATCTGTTTTTTAGTCTGACAGAATACACAATATAGATAACAATGGTGATTTCCACTACAAAGTGCTATGAAGGACTCATACAGTAAACAACAAAAAACCAGCATTACTTCAAAGACTAAAATGTTCTCCTACATGAAAAGACTGTGATTGGCAAATAGTTCTTTCATCAACAAAGAAGTTTCTAGATTTTGTGTTTTCTAGTTTTTGAAATAAATTAGAAAAAGAAAAAGGAGGGGGGAAGCTGACATCCTGGAATAAATCATACAGTTTAATTTATAAACTATGAGGCATGATCAAATCCTAAAAGTTGTTGCAGGCACTCAGCTACCCATGTCACATGATAGTGATATGGGCTGCATATAAATTTAATAAATAATAATAATAATCAGAGATGTAAAAATTGTTGCTAAGAAAGACAAAAAGGTGTGGATGTGATAGTACTTAGACTATCAGCAGAACATAAGAGAAAGAACTGGAGAAAAATCACAAAATAAAAAGACCTGCAAACAGAAGTAGAACAAGTGTGACAAAAGAAAGCCAAGATAGGACCTGAAGTGAATATGAAAATCTACTTGAATTTACACTTCATTATATGGGGTCTAATTATGGAGCCAATCAATCTCAAGTGATAACTAAGTTGAACTTAATTCTTTAACAAGCTTAGATCTCACACCATGTGAAAGGAAATACATGAAAAGAGGGAGAATTTGTTCTGGTACAATCCCAAAACAATTGGAGCACCTGAACACATCAACATTGACAAAAATCATTATCAGTCAATTGCAAAAGGCAGCAAATACTTGGAACTGCTTATATTCTATGATTATACCTCTAACACCATCAAACAATAATGTTTGCTTATCCCAGGTCCTTGGGAATGACTTAGTAGGTGGATAAAAATGCCAAATCCAATCTAAACATGCAACAAACCACAGTTATATTTTTTTCTGGTCTGGTTTTGATCAGTGGTAGAATTCAAATAATTTAACAACCATTTCTCTACCCATATGATTTCTTCCAACACCCAGTTCACCAAACTGCTCAGAAACTTAACAATCGGTTCTCCCGAAGTAGTGTGAACTGACTGAATCCCACCACTGATTTTGATCCTTGCAATATATTTCACATTCAAGTGTCTTCACTGGATTTGGTTGTATTGCACTGTTCTTGTTATCCTTTACAGTAGTTTGTTGCTGAATAGATTGTGCTGAATGCATTTGCAAAAGATAGCTCTACATTGTTTAGCTATCTGAAGACGCCAATATTACATTCCAACAAATTCTACATATATATTTGCACCTTTTGGGCTACACCTAATCATAGTGAATATTTTGAAAATAATACACTTTTGTCAATATTTGCAGTAGAGAAAATCAATATAACCAGGCTAGACAGCGAGAGAGCAAAAGTTCTAGTCCTGCCTTAAGTACAAAGAAAGCTGAGTGGACTTGTACAATCAGTCCTTCTCAACATTAGGAAGAAGACAAGGGCAAGTCGTTTCTGAAATCTTGACAAGAAAAATGCAGGGACTAGTCCAGGCAGCCACCCAGAGTCAACAATGACTCAAAAATGTACAAAAAATAAATAAATACACCAGCTGTAATAGGTATATGACATTGGTTTGGAGAGTACGGTATGAACTACGGTATATCAGGGTTTGTTTAGCAAGGGTCTGTCTTCTCATTGGAAATATATTGCTCATTGAGTTATATGCTTGTTTGTCCTGAATATATGTAGTCACATCTTCCCTCATCCACCGTTTGGTTGAACTGTAAGTACTCAGTGAATGTTTTGGGTTTAATGACATTTTCTAAGAATTTTTCAGTTGAAAAATTCAACATTGCATGCGTATCCTCTCTTTATTGCCATTTGTTTTTTGCAGCTTGAATAGCATGAATACTTTAAAGCAGGGGTGTCCAACCTTGGCAACTTTAAGGCTTGTGGACTTCAACTCCTAGAATTCCTCAGCCAGCTGGCTGAGGAATTCTGGGAGCTGAAGTCCACAAGCCTTAAAGTTGCCAACGTTGGACACCCCTGCTTTAAAGCCTTGATAACAAAGGAATAATACAGATAGTCCTTGACTCACATCCATTTGTTTAGCGACTGTTTCAAAGTTACAACAGCACTGAAAAAAGTGACTTACTGTATGACCAGGTGCTTATGAAAACCATACTTATGACTACTGCAATATCCCCATGGTCAAAATCAAAATGATCAAAATCCAGGTCTTAGCAACTACCATGTATCTATGACAATTACAGTGTTTCATGGTTATGTAATTACCAGTGGTGGGTTTCAAAGTGGTTGACCAGCAGTTTTGTGGCTGTGGCTTGGTGGGCATGCTTTGTGCATGTGCCTACCCTTTGCACACACGTACGTGCCAAATCCGTGCTTGGTGCACATGCAGAGGCTTTCAGACTCACCTCCTGCAATCCTGCACTTTCCCTGTGTCTTCAATAGTTGACATGCAGCAATCTGCTGTGCCACACAAAGCAGCTGCGCTTCAAAGGAAAAAAATAAAGGTCAGTATGAAAGCCCGGGCAGGCAGGTGGGCCCAACAGCTGATCATTGGAGCAAAACGGTTCAATACCCACTGATCTTCGGAGCTATCGGCTCGGCAGAACTGGGTCGAACTGGTAGCATCCCGCCTTTGGTAATTACGATTTGCAACATCCCAGCCAACTTCTGAAAAACAGTGTCAAGGGGGGAAGCTAGTCATTCACTTAATTTCTTCATTATTAACAACTGCAGTGATTCACTTAACAACTGAGTCAAGAAAAGTCATAAAATTGAGCACAATTCATTTAACAATTGTTTTGCTTAGCAATGGAAATTCTGGTCCCAATTGTAGTTATGAATTGAAGAAGTGAAGATGTAATGGTGTCTTCATTTTTTTTCATACAGTGCAACATTTGCCCTTCAGAAGTGACTTTTTTTTTCCTGTTCTACCCTGCAGTACAGAAAATAGGGAAAGAAAGAAAACGACTAAGTTGCATCAGAGTACAAATATTGACTTTAAAAAAAAATTACAGGTCCCATTGTTGAATTGGGAAAAATATTTTATAGATGAACCTTTCCTTTGAATTACTCTTTGAAAATAATGAGACCATATCGGAAGTACAATTAAAGTTCTTGATGAACAGCTACTCATTTTTCTATAGAGGTTCCCTTTCATCCCGGTCACAATTGTCCCAAAGGCACTTTTATTTGAAGGCACTTGGAGTTTCTGATTTTTTTCTTTAAGATATTTCAGTTCTCATCCAAGAAGCTTCTTCAGTTCTTACTAAGATAGGCTTGAGATACAGAAGGATCTTGACAGACTTGAACACTGGGTGCTATCTAAAAGTAAGGCTCTACATTTAAGCAAGAAAAATCAAATGCACAGGTACAGTTTATGCGGCACCCTGCTCAACAGTAGTAACTATGTGAGGGATCTGGGAGTCCTAGTGGACAATCATTTAAATATGAGCCAGCAGTCTGCTGCAACTGCCAAAAAAAGGCCAACATAGTTCTAGGCTGCATAAACAGAGCGACAGAATCGAGATCATGTGAAATGTTAATACCACTTTATAATGCCTTGCTAAGGCTACACTTGGAATACTGCATTCAGTTTTGGTCACCATGATGTAAAAAAAGATGTTGAGACTCTAGAGTGCAGAGAAGAGCAACAAAGATGGTTAGGGGACTGGAGACTAAAACATATAAAGAATGGTTGCTGAAACTGGGTATGTCTAGTTTAGTGAAAAGAAGGACTAGGGGAGACATGATAGCAATGTTCCAATATCTCAGGGGTTGCCACAAAGAAGAGGGAATCAAGCTATTCTCCTGAGCACCTGAGGGTAGGATAAGAAGCAATGGGTGGAAACTAATCAAGGAGAGAAGAAACCCAGAACTAAGGAGAAATTTCCTGACAGTTAGAACAATTAATCAGTGGAACCACTTGCCTCAGAAGTTGTGAATGCTCCAACTCTGGAAGTTTTTAAGAAGATGTTGGGTAACCATTTGTCTGAAATTGTATCCTGCCTAAGCAGGAGGTTGGGCTAGAAGACCTCCAAGGTCCCTTCCAACTCTGTTATTCTATTCTATTCTATTCTATTCTATTCTATTCTATTCTATTCTATTCTATTCTATTCTATTCTATTCTATTCTATGTGAGAGGACACAGATTATTAGCACCAAGGTAGTTTCAACAACCCTCAGACTGTTGACCGGCTGTTTGAAGAGAGTATAAACGCCTTCCATGCCCCTCAAGTTAGTTAGAATTGAAGAAGCTTCTTGGATGGGAAGTGGAACGTCTTAAAGAGAAACCAGAAATTCCAGTTGTCTTTAAAATAAAAGCATCTTTGAAGCTTCTCATTTGCTTTGGGTTTTCCTCACTTGTCTGTTGATTTGAGTACTTCTGCCATTCACCAGGTGATTGTTACTATAAATTCCACTGCAGAGAACACTGAATGGATATGGAATCATAGTCTCCCCTGCTTAAATGTTAAGTTAAATGAAGTCTGATAACATTCTTGACAGGAGCTTTTGAGGGGTGCTTCTGTCAAAAAGTCAAGGTAGTGACAGGAGTGGTATGATCAAATCCCCATTTCTTTTTATACGCACTTTTTATACGCATTTTATATGCATTGTGTGAAAAGCTACAGAGCTTCAACCACACAATCGTGGCCCTCCTCTTGACTTTTTTCACATTTACAGACAACCCCACTTTGTGCTTTCCACTGTCCTCAAAGCTAGCAGAGTGCGTGTACTGAAATTTAGAATAGTTTTTCTTTCAAAAGGCACACTTTATAAAGCCATGATCAACATTTACAGCATTACCTGTTCAGAAATTTAGTACTTAAAATATTACTGGCAGGATGACACATTGTACTGAGGCAGTCTGGTTTTGCTTTGTGCAATATAATCAACCCCTGGGGTTTGTAATCCTGTAATCCTCCAATTGGTTTACAATTTAGTGGTTATGTGTGAACCCAAACAATTGTACAGGAAATTGTACAGGGTTGTTCAGGAAATGATGCTACGTAAATAGAACATCATGAGATTAATATATTTATTAAATTTACTGTAGGTAATGCTACATTCTCATGTACTTTCTGTGGGACAGCTGAATCCAAAATCATTATGCACACCCACATCCTACTGTTGCTTGTGCAAAACATCTTTAAATTTTTACAGAAATAATCTATTTTCAAGCTGGCTTTATAAGCATCCCCTTTTTTCTTTTCAGACATATCCAGGGTTCTGCTTCCTCCTCATTCCCAGAAAAAGGGGGGACAAAAAAGAAGCCAGACCAACAAACATTGAATTTGTCTTTGGAGACTCTTTCCCTCATTTCTTTAATTGCTCAGAATGGTTAAAAATAAAGGTATAAAAAGAATGGTCCTGTGCACTGACGGTACCGTGTGTGCTCGTTTGGCTTGTTTGTGTAGGCCCTGTAAGTACTTCAGCTCTTAAAACACATACACAAACACACGGTGGTGGGGGGACGGAGTAAATAGGAGCGGGGTAAAATACTCCTTGCGGAGAAACAGCTTAAATTAGAACGAGGAGCTCCAGAACTTCGGCTGAGCTCCACTTTCCTCCTCTGCGGGTTCTCAGCTATTTGTTCAAAGCGAAAACAATACGTCTGAAGAAGAGGGGGGGGGACCCTCCCTTTCGCGCTGCTGATAGGCTCCGCCAGAATAGCAACAGGCCGGGTCAATGAAAAGGGCAAAGCCTGCGGTAGCGGAAAGAAAAGTTACTCGCGGATCGCTGCAGTAACTTTCAGATTTCATCTTGCTGCCATGAGCAGGGAGGCGAGACTCATCCCGGTCTGGAGCGCCTGGCGAAGGCGGCCCTCCTATAAAGGCGTCTGAGTCTCGAAGAGCCCCTGAGCTTTTTCAGGCTCCAGCCATGTTACTAGGGCAGAACAAGGAGGATCTCAGTCCGAAAAGACAGAGCGAGGCAGAAGAGGGTACCGCATGCACGAACCTTCACGAACCTCCAGCTCAAACAGGTAAAACAGCCGAATCCGGATTGCGATCATGCCTGCAGACTTAACAGATGCAGATAAGTGCGCGCCTGTAACTTTCCAGTTTCATGAAACAGAACAGCAACGAAGGGCAAAAACAAAATATCTCGGAAACTTTGCAATCGCTTTGTCAACTCCACTTTCTCATTCCTGTTTTTCTTTAGAAAGGTGCTGGACGTTTACACTATAGGTATATGTACATTTGGCGATCAGAGGAGGCAGAAGGAGAAGAATTCTGCTTGTTCTATTTTAGTTTGGTAGTATTTCTGTGTGGTGTGTATAAAACTAAGCAAAGAGAGGCAGGGTGTGCGCCTTGGAATCAGTCTTGATTTCTAATGATTTCCAGGAAAATCCCCGCGGTTTTCTTGGCATGATTTCAAAAATAGTTTGCCATTGCCTCCTGCCTCTGGTTGAAGGAGAGTGACTGGCTGAAGTTCACCAGCTGGCTTAGTGCCTGAGGCAGCACTAGAACTCAAGTCCCGCAATTTCTAGTCTGAAGTCTTAATCGCTATGTATATCAACTCGCTCTCATTTAAACAATAGGTTTTAATACAGTTTTTTTAAATACAGGTTTAATACAGGTTTTCCTGGTCCAATTAAGTCTCCTTCTGCTACAGCACTTTGATCCTTGAACAATGAATGGCCTTTGCATCAGTTTGCATGTGAGGAGCGGATTGTTTATCTTGCACTTATTTTATTTCCTGGTTTAATTGGACAGACAAGGTGCCCAAACTTATTGCAAGATTTATTATAACCTAGAATGACTGTTGTGCTCTTTGCAATACACCGTGAAAACAACACCTGCCTCTCTTGAAGCTTCAATTCTTCATCTGACTATAGTTGTCTTTCCAAATGTTTGATGATGATTTTGGCTCTGATTTCAGAGCACAGCAAGACTGGTATTATGTGTGTTTTCAAAAACCCTTAAGATTGCAATGTCATTATTGTTCCATTTTGTTTATGCCTACTTGGGTCTTTTGCAGATTTCCAAAAGTAACACAAAAGAGCTACATGGGGTGGATTCACAATGTGCTGATGCTAAGGATTTAACTTTCACACGACAGCTGAGATACTTGGAATGGCTTGTGCAGATGACTGTTTTCAATACACACACAAATCCTTTTAGGAAGCACTTCAGTTCTAGCCAGTGAATTCATAAAATGCCCTCTCTTAAAAGCCTGCAGCAAGGAATGTGGGAGGTTGGAAGAGAACTTGTGTTAGTACAAGATAAGGACTAATGGGTATGGTTGATTAACCTTGACCACTTGCTAGATTAGTTAATTAAGGAAAGAACATGGGTAGGATCAGCTCCCTCCTTTTAAGTAAGCAGAGAGTAGAATTTCATGGAAAATGGCATAGGAGATAAACCGAAGCAGCAAGTACACAGGTAGTCCTCGACATGACATACGACGACAATTGAGTTCCAAATTTCTACTGTTAAGCAAGACAGTTCTTAAGTGAGTTTTGCCCCATTTTACGACTTTTCTTGCCACAGTTGTTAAGTTCGTGACATTATTATTAAGTGAATCTGGCTCCCGCATTGACTTTCCTTGACAGAAGATCACAGAAGATGATCCCATGACCTCAGAATATAAAATATGAATCAATTGTCCAGTATCTTAATTTTGATCGTATGATCGTGGAGATGCTGCAACCATCGTTAAGTGTGAGGAATGGTCATAAGTCCCTATTTTCAATGCCATTGTGACTTTGAACAGTCACTAAATGAATGGTTGTAAGTTGAGAACTAACTGTAATTAGCACCAAAAAAAACCCCCACCCCCAATCTCCCCCAACTGGATTCTGGGTTATGTCGGCTTAAAGGACAGAGTGAGGTTGGAAGGAATAGTCGGAGGGGATTATTGGGACCTAGAACAACTGCCCCATCAAGGCAGCCTCCTCAAAGAGGTCGAGCGGTGTTTACCTGCTTCCGTTGTAAACAACCCAGACATGGAGCTGCTAAATGTCCTATACCTCCTTTGACTGTTGCCAGACCAACACAGAAGTCACCTAATAGAGGGAGTACTCGCTCTAATCTTAAACAAAGTCAGGAACGCACCAGGAGCGTGATTCAATTGGCGGCAAATATGGAACCAGAGCGCTCCCCTGAAGAAGTGCCACCTATTCCTGTGAAGCCTTTACTTTTGGTGTTAGTGACCATCTCCAGAGTTCAGGAATCCCTACCTGAAAAGGTCCCATGTCTTCATTGCCTACATCTCTTAACATCTCTTAACGTACTTCCCATCTCACCTCACACCCTGAAGCTGCCAAGCTCGCTTCCCTAGCAAGTGTTTTTGATGGGGGGCATGTAAGTCCCTTGCTTTGTTTGATAACAGCATTCTGGTAATGAGAGGGAATGGGACCCATATATTGAATGGGTCAGGTTTGTTGTGGCTTATGGTATTCTTTCATTAGACCAGTGTTTCTCAACCAGCTCAAGAGCCAGTTTGGCCTAGTGGTTAAGCAGATTGTAAGTACAAGTCCTGCCTCAGGCATAATTAATGGTCTTTTGGCCAGTCCCATACTCTCAACCAAGCTCACTACCGCAGGGTTGTTGTTGTGAGGAAAATAGATGGAGGAAGGAATGTTGGATATGTTATCTGCCCTGAGGTATTTGTAAAAATAATAAAGGTGAGAAATAAGTAAAGCAAACCTTGGCGAACCTAGGCTGTGTGGACTTCAACTCCCAGAATTCCACAACCAGCATATTGTTGCTAAGGTTGAGAAACATTGTATTAGACAACTGGCAGGTATCCGTTGCTCTCACTTAAAGAGACATCACACAGTCAACACAATGGATATTGACCGTTCTGAATTTGAGGGCCGCAGCATCTGTCCCAGAATGACATTCTCAGATGGTAGGTTTGGGTAGAGGAAAAAATTCTGTTGGTTGATAATGGTCTAAATATGGCTTAGATTTAGATTATTCAGTACCTTATATCCAGTTATACGTAAAATAACTGCTTTCCCCCCCCAAAAAAATCCCCCATTGATAATGTAATAAAATGATGTTCCGATAATGGCTTCTTTCATATATCTGCAACATTAATTGGCTAGATTTTGGATCATTTCAAAGGCTCCTCATCCCCAGTGACCATATATGGCTGCAGAAAGAAGCAATGTAGATATTAATTATGCAAATAGTTGGATGTACATACGTACACACATATGCATATATAGATACATATACATACATATAATGCATGCACACATATGCACATATACACATGAATGTGAATATTTTGTAAAAACTCTCTATCTTTTAAATTTGCTGCATCTACTATAAAAAAACACTGTTATGTTGTTCATAATTTATATTAGGAAAGAATGCCTAGAAAGGATTTACAGTGTAATTAAATCAGATTTTTTAGACTTTTCATCAATGGCTTATATTTTGATTAAAAGAATGTCAATGTTTGTAGATCTTCAAAGTGAAAGTTGATTGGATTGGATTACATTACATCCATTGCATTCCATTTCTTCCTAGTATTTCTTTTTGTGCTGTTTTCTACTTCTTCCTTCTCGTTCATTTTGCTCTATTTCTGTTGTCCTCCTTTTGTCGACCATTAATTCAAATCTCTGAGTTCAAACACACCTGTCTATACTGCCTGCCTGAGACTGCTAATATTATATTGATATGAGAAGACGTAATGTACACACAGTATATTGTTGATATATGCGTGCTATTCAGATTAGCAAGTTAGAAGTTAATCAACATTAAAGTTCTGTAAAATTCTTTTATTTATCATATTTAAGAACCGCCCAGCTCTCTCACAGAGGGACTTTGGGTGGTGAACAGTAAAGTATTAAAAGCATAACATGGTATATAAAATTTAAAAGAGGCAAGGAATGTTAAAAGTTAGGGAGCACTTTCAGGGAGCTAACCCGCCCTATGGCTGAAGGTTGCTCTACACACCTGAAGCAAGGGCATAGAGCCATGTTTTTACACCTTTACGGAAGGTCAAGAAAGTGGGGGCCTGCATCACCTCTGGAGGGTGCGGGAGTGTTCCACAGGGTGAGGGCACAGCAGAGAAGGCTTTTTTCCTAGAGCCCACCAGTCAGAATTCTTTGGTTGACAAGATCCACAGAATATTTTCCCTGTCTGAGTGGGTGGGATAGGCTGATGTGACGAGATGAAGATGGTTCCATAGGTAACCCTGCCCCATACCATATATAGGTTTAAGGGCTATAACCAACACCTTGAATTGAACCTGGAAGCAGACTGGTACCCAGTGCATCTCAGGTAGCAGAGGAGTTACATATACCATTCTTTGGGAACTCAAGTTTGCCTGCAAATTAAATCAAACATTTATTGTCACTGTACAACATGTGTACAATGAATTGCAATGTAAAATGTACAAATTTACCACACTTTTTTAATCAGTTGAAGCTCTTGGATACTTTTCATAGTAGCCCCAAGTAGTTTTTTTTCTTCTTCTTAAAGCCATTTGTATAACGTAGTGAACAGGAGTAGGTAGGACAAAAACAAAAAGTAGCTGCCACAGTTTATTGAGTTCTCCCTCTTCATTGGAATGTTGGAACAGCAGGTGGAGTAAAAGCATTCTAGCCTCAATGGGAAGTGAAGCAAGATGTTATCTTAAGAGCATGTTGTTAACCTGAATTCATTGGCAGTAATGCAGCTGAGTAATTTAAGGTTGACGTCTCTACATCCCCCTCTTTCTTCATATGTTATATGCATTTCTTCACTATGAAATATACAAGAAATGCTTCTTCTCAGTGTCATTCATGTAGTAGTGAAGACAGGCACTAAAGAGATCCAGTCTTCTGTCAGCCATGAAAGCTCATTGAGTGACATTGGTCAGCCAGGAATTGGGTACGTCTAGTTTAATGAAAAGAAGGACTAGGGGTGACGTGATAGCGGTGTTCCAGTATTTCATAGGTTGCCACAAAGAAGAGGGAGTCAAGCTATTCCATAAAGCACCTGAGGGCAGGACAAGAAGCAATGGATGGAAACTAATCAAGGAGAGAAGAAACCTAGAACTAAGAAGAAATTTCCTGACAGAACAATTAATCAGTGGAACAACTTGCCTCCAGAAGTTATGAATGCTCCAACACTGGAAATTTTTAAGAAGGGATTGGACAACCATTTATCTATTCTGTTTGTTTTGTTCTGTTCAGTTCCGTTCTGTTCCGTTCTACTCCACTCCAATCTATTCTGTCTTTCTTAGCCCAACCAACCTCACAGGATTGTGGGGAGGGAAAGGAAAGGAGATGGCTCGGGTCCTTTATAATTCAGCTGTCCTAAGCACATGTGTCAAACAGTTCATGTAATGTTAATTAGTATAGCACTTGGAGTCAGTGTTGAATTGGGCAGAAATTTAAATTATTAATAAATAATCAGTTTTCTTTGCACTTACTTAATTTCTAAGTGCTTAATTCTGTAGTACCAGATAAGAAGTTATCATTTTGAGTAAAGTCTGCTGGAGTTGGCAGCTGTAATGCATTTAACGAAAGAAATAAAATGTGCTAATTGTAATGAACTAACATGTATGGGAAACTGGAACCATACCAGATTATGTTTTTCTTATTTGCGTCGTAGCCTTTTAGACATCATCCCTTTCAGTTTCTTCTCCCATGAATTTCCAGAGTTTTGTCATTTGCCTATAACTCTCACTCCTAAGAAGAACTACTATTAGAACTACTTGCTGAGTAGTATGCCCCAGATGCTATACATTCATTCTTTTTATGCTACTTTTATGCTACAAGAAATGCTTATTCTCAGTGTCATTCCTGTAGTCATTCCTGAACATGTTGGGACAGGCACTAAAGAAATCCAGTCTTTTGTCATCCATGAAAGCTCATTGAGCGACATTGACCAGTCAGTCTTTCTTAACCCAACCAATCTCACAGGTTTGTGGAGAAACATTGAGTGTTCTGTGACCATTGCTTTTCTCTCCTGAAGGGAGAAATAACAAACTACCCAAGTGCTTTTGTAGTTCTTATATAAAAATACATGGGTAAACAGCCCCCATTCCCTGAACCAAAGGTAATATACCAGCTCTGATTTGTTAAAGAACATGTTTAATTCTACCTTTGAAACTTTCTTAAACTAACTCTTGAAAATACCTGTGTCCTGGGGAAGAGAGAGCAAAAAAGGGAGGAATAGTATTAATAGCATAAGCAACACAACAGTTGGGACAATTATGTTGTTGTGTGTTTAAGAAATTTAGATTTAGATCATGTCCAGGAAAACCTTTTCACGCTTGGGTCTCTAAAGCAGTGGTCACCAACTGGTGGGCTAGGGACCACTGGTGGTCCATGAGAAAATTTTGGTGGTCCGCAGAGAAATGCCCCCCCCAAAGCACCCGTCAAAGCAATTAATCCAGGCTGCACCACCCACATGGCCCACCCGCCTGCTGGCCCCCACCCTTTGGCTGAGCGCAAATCTTACCTTGAGTAGAGCCACGCAAGCTGGACCAACAGCGGGGGAGGGAAATCTACCCCAGGATGGCTTGCTGATGTTGGTGGCAAAGTCAGTCCCATATTCCACAGCTGCAGTGGTTACAACTGGCCCTTTGGTCATCCCAGTGTAGCTCCTCCAGTCCATGGCAGGCCGGTGCACCCAGGTGGAGGAGCAGCTGCTCCAGGATGACCAAAGGGCCAGTCCTGTGACTACTGCAGTTCTGGAATATGGGACCGACTTTCCCATCAATGTCAGCAAGCCACCATCAGTCAAAATTCATATTAGTGGTCCGCGGGATTTAAAATTATGAGTTTGGTGGTCCCTGAAGTCAAAAAGATTGGCAACCGCGGTCTAAAGTGTATATTTTCAGAAAGCTATTTAGTAAGTATAGGTTGGGGAAGGTTAAGTTCTAAATGTAAAAGATAAATCTAAATGTAAAATCCAAGCTAGTGCAAGTCAGCCTGGGCAACTAAACATGCTTGTGCAAGAACAAATTCAAGTGCCTTCATATTTAAATTTATTACTTAGATGTTAGTCAACTGCTAAAAAATTTAGAAAAGCTTCCACTTGTACAAAAGTTGGAAGAACTAGAATTCTACCTCTGATCATTCAAACCACTAATGTCCTTGAAATTACCTGTTCTGTGTCCTGGAGAAAGAGAAAGCAAATAGGAGAGGAATAGTATAAACAGTGTAATCAACACAATATTTGGGACAATTCTGTTGCTGTGCATTTAAGACATTTAGATTTAGATCATGTCCTGGAGAACCTTTTGCCATTTTGGTCTCTAAAGTGCATACTTTTAGAAAGCTATGCAGTAGGTATTTGTGCGTTGGGGAAGGCTGAATTCTAAATGTAAAATGGAAATCTAAACGTAAAATTTAAGCCTGGACAAGTAAACATGCTTGTACAAGAACAAATGCAAGTACCTTTATTTAAAATTTATTGCTTAGATATTAGTAAACTTCTAATAATGCTGCTAAAAGAAGCAAGCATTAAATCTTGTGATGAATCATACAGTGGTAGGATTCAAAAATTTTTACTACTGGTTCTGCGGGTGTGGCTTGGTTGGCATGGTGTGGCTTGGTGGGCGTGGCAGGGGAAGGATACTGCAAAATCTCCATTCCCACCCCGCTCCACTCCAGGGGAAGGATACTATAAAATTCCCACTCTTTCCCCACCCCACTAACCTGCTTTCTAGCTCCGTTCTCCTGTGCAGGGCAACAAAAAAGTCCCAGCCAATCAGCTGGGACTCGGGAGGCCGAGAATAGATGGGGGCGGGGCCAGTCAGAGATTGCCGGTTCTCCGAACTACTCAAAATTTCTGCTACCAGTTCTCCAGAACTGGTCAGAACCTGCTGAATACCACCTCTGAAATCATAAGGCTTCATATAATTCTAAGAAGATGATGTTGTTTTCCATCATGCATCTGCTTGTAAAGGAAAGGTCCTTTGTAACTCAGCTGTTTTCCATCATGCATCTGCTTGTAAAGAAAAGGTCCTTTGTAACTCAGAGCGACAAAGAGTATGAGTAGTGTGCTGGAAGTGGCAGCCATAATGCATTTAATGAAAGAAAAAATTTGCATTATGTGTGGATTTTAATAAAGTAACATGTATGGGAAACTGGAATCATGCCAGATTATGTTTTTCTTATTTTCATAGTAGCCTTTGAGACATCATCACCTTCACTTTCTTCTCATATGAGTTTCCAAATGTTTGTCATTCGCCTATACTTCCCACTCCTAAATATTAGAATCACTTGGAGAATAGTATACTGCATGCCCTAACCTGGATGCTATATATTGATTATTTTTATGCCACTTTGAAATATAAATTTAATTTCATTTTCTTGATTACCTTGACTGAAATATGTGCCAGTTATCCATCATTAATTTTTCATTTACCTGACTAAGCCAAAAAACAACAGTCTCTGGTGATCTCCATTTTCTCCATTAGTTATTCACGGTCTCATTAGACTGAGTAGGCAATTACAATTTTCCACCCTGTTTCCTGATTGCTGGCTTTTCTTATCCCAGAGCATGATTCACCTAGCCAGATCATATGCTTTTCCATCTATGATGAAATAGTTGGCAGCAGCAAGCAGAGAGGTGAGAAAAAGCATGCAGACAATACATTGCTACACCAGCAACTTTTTCTTATACCATAGAACTTTTTAGAACTTCTAACAGAACTTCTGCTTTTTTTTTTCTTCCTGGTATTTTCCAGCAAGTGCAGGATCTTTTTCAGTGGAGTGTTGATCCATTGGTTGTAACAAGAATTGACTAACCAGCTTGTCACCTGAGCCTGATATCACGGGCTGAGAGAGTGGGATTGGCCCAAAGTTACCCTGCCTAAGATGGGTCTAGAATTTACAGTGTCTTGGTTTGTAGTCTGGGGCCATAGGCTCCAGATCAAACTAGAGATCTCTTGTTCATAGAATTTTTAATGCCATAGAGCAGGGCTGTCAAACTTGCAGTACATGGTCCGGATGAGTCACGTGCCGCCACACCCATGCCCGGTTTTGCGAAGGGAAAATAGTCGTGACAGTGCAGTGATGAAGCGAGTTAGACACCCCTGACATAGAGCATTGCTACACCAGCAACTTTTCTAATGTTGTAGTTCCATTAAGGACCATCTATGAAAAAGGTTTCATGCAGTGATTTGGCAGTTTTGGGTGTTTTGGAATATGCTCATTAAAATCCCCCCAAATTGTATTGGCTTCCATTGGGTTTCTGAGTACAATTAAAAGGTGTTGTCATCACTTATATAGCTCTACATGGCACTAGGGTCGTGTTATTTGCATGATAATCAGGTTCCATCTTTCTTTGTTCTACTAGGACCGGGGAGACATGATAGCAGTCTTCCAATATTTGAAGGGCTGCCACAGAGAGGAAGGGATCAAGCTATTTTCTAAAGCTCCTGTAGGCCAGACAAGGAATAATGGATGGAAACTGAACAAGGAGAGATTTAACCTGGAAATAAGGAGAAACTTTCTGACAGTGAGAACAATCAACCAATGGAACAGCTTGCCCTCAGAAGTTGTGGGAGCGCCATCACTTGAGACTTTCAAGAAGAGATTGGACTGCCATTTGTCAGAAATGGTGTAGGGTCTCCCGCTTGGGTGGGGGGTTGGATTAGATGACCTATAAGGTCTCTTCCAACTCTGATTATCTGTTATCTGTTAGTTCTTTATTTGACTGGAAAATGGAATGATTTTTAGATATTGGGCATGTGTTATATTATTGGGGTGTTATTTCTCTAAACTATTTTTTAATCACTATGAATCGCTATGGTGACATGAACAGCATATAACTTATTTAATAAATAAACAAGCCATTTCAAAATAGTGTCAAATGTTGAATTTATAGCTAATAAAATATGCAATTATAATAACAGGTAGCAAAAGAAATAAAAAAGTAATTTGTTTTTAGTGTAATGGATACACACTTAAAAATGGTTCACAATATTAAGTAAAAATACTTTTTGCAATTACTGTTCAGGTTTATGTATTGACTGTTACAGTTTTTTATGACTAACAAAAATAAAGTGAAATGTAGCATGAAATAATTTAAAAAGACCAAGTAAAAGGAAATCTAAGGAAATTAATCATTAAAATAGACTTGGGAGCCAATGTCTTTGTAACACATCTTAGACAGAATGCCTAGCAAAGAGTACAGACTCTGTCTTAAATAACTACCTACTTAAAAATAAATTGTAATGGTGCACGGAAAGCTAATCAACTTCTATTACCTGTTTTCAGCCATTATTCTGAAAATAATGAGTGTCTCAATCTCTTCCTTCTCCTTAATGATGAACATGGTGATCTGTATCTTTTGCTGGGCGCACTGTTAAATTATTAAATTATTAAATTTAAATTTGCATTTTAAATTATTAAAATGTGGATATTAAAATGTGTCTTAGGGGAAACTTAAGGGAAAAATGTAAATCATAAATAATACAAACGTAAGACTTACAAGACAGTCTGCATGAGTTAAACTTTACACGTACACACATAGATACAATGTGTGTGTGTGTGTGTGTATAGATAGATATAGAATATATATGGATCTTTGGTTATTCGGGCTTTCTCCCACGTAAAATTGGAAGTATTAGGCAACGTATCTAGTATCTAGCCTGAAGATGATGTATGAGACTTCATCGAAACGTCACCTAGATACTTCCAATTTTATGCTGGAGAAAACCCGAATAACCAAAGATCCACATACAAATACCCGCAAGAATCTCAGAAAACATAAGAAGCCTGATGATGGCAGATGAGATTCTGCCGAAACGTTGCTACAACTTTAACAGCACAACTACAATGACGTGGGAAAATACCTGAACAAAGCTGAATGCCATACATGTAAGTACCCGCGAAAACTTAAGAATATATATATATATATATATATATATATATATATATATATATATATATATATATATATATTATATATTATATATTATATATATATATTATATATACACACACACACACACATACATACATGCATTCACAGAGAGAGAGAGAGAGATGGAATAATAATCTGCAATCTCTCGTGTGGATAGGTTTTATGCAATGTGTTTGTATGCCTCACCTATGATGTCTTTTCTGCGATGTGTTGTGATTTCCTTGTTAAAAAACCAAAACCAAATGCAAATAAATAGTATGGGAGTTATTATCTGAACAATTTTACATTGCTACATTATTTCAATTGGAACTTCATGTGAATTCATGTTGCACTTTAGCAATTCTACTATAGTTAACCTAGGTCCTTTTCTAAATCTTAAATCTAAAGGATGAAAAAACCTTGTGGAAAATTCTTTTAAAAAAATTAATTATGGAGATCAAAGATGTTATGTTGTGAATACTTCCTGTAGATACACTACTTCAACTCCTAACCAGCACATTCTGTCATGGAATTGTTGTTGATGACAAAAATATATGATACTTGGTAGGACTTCACTCATCAGCAGACCTTGGTTCCATTTGGGATTCAGAAAACTGCCACAGCTTGTCCATGCTAACTAGTTCCTTAGTCAATTCTTAATTATCTGGGCTCCTACAGCAGAGGTGGTATTTAGCAGATTCTGACCATTTCTGGAGAACTGATAGCGGGAATTTTGAGTAGTTTGAAGAACCAGCAAATAACACCTCTGACTGGAGTTTACAGTATCCTTCCCCTGCCATGCCCTCCAAGCCATGCCCACATAACCAGTAGTAAAAAAAAAATTGAATCCCACCACTGTACAGCAGCATTCTGATTTTTGAAATAAAAATGGTTAATCTATTTAAAACTCTTTTTATATAATTCTCCATCTTAACTGCTGGAGCATCATAGAAAAGTATGGTTTCTAAGATATATTTACTGATGCAAAAAAACTAAATTGATTTTTCTCATATCCTTTAATTCCAGGTTGTGGAATGCTCACTCTCCTGTCATCTATCATTGCTGCCATCAGTGGATTTTTGATGGGATATGAGCTTGCAGTTATCTCTGGAGCTCTTCTTCAGCTAACTAGCATCCTAACACTTTCGTGCCAACAACAAGAAATTATTGTAAGCATAGTTCTTGTTGGTGCCTTATTAGCTTCAGTAACTAGTGGAATCCTGATAGACAAATATGGGAGGCGATTTACCATTATGTTGTCATCTGCTTTACTAATTGTGGGCAGTCTAATTCTGATCATTTTTGCCTCCTACGGACTACTTATAGCAGGACGGATTGTGATAGGGGTTTCTGTTTCCCTTTCTTCAACTGCGACATGTGTGTATATCGCAGAAATTGCCCCGCAGCACAGAAGAGGTTTGCTTGTGTCTTTAAATGAATTCATGATTGTTATGGGCATTCTCTTTGCCTACATTTCCAATTATGCCTTTGCTAATGTTTCTCATGGCTGGAAGTACATGTTCGGCCTTGTTATTCCATTGGGGGTTTTACAGATAGTTGCTTTATATTTTCTTCTGCCCAGTCCTCGTTTTCTGGTTATGAAAGGTTTTGATGAAGCTGCTAGTAAAGTACTTGGAAAACTCAGGGCAACCGAAGACACTACCGAAGAACTCACCATGATTAAATCTTCCTTGAAAGATGAACACCAATATCATTTTCTGGATTTGTTCCATTCCAAAGACAACATGAGAACGCGGCTCCTGATAGGGGTCACTCTCGTTTTTTTTGTACAAGTCACTGGGCAACCCAACATCTTGTTTTATGCATCCACTGTTTTGAAATCAGTTGGATTCCAGAGCAATGCAGCGGCTACTTTGGCCTCAACCGGGGTTGGAGTAGTTAAAGTGATCAGTACGGTACCAGCTATTCTTTTTGTGGACCACTTAGGAAGCAAGACATTTCTCTGTATTGGCTCATCCCTCATGTCGGTGTCATTGATTACCTTAGGATTAGTGATGCAAAATATACATGTGAATGTTACCACTGTCTGTAAAAACCAATCTGTGGAAGAGATTCTGTTTCAGGGAGCAGGAACCTTCACGAATGAAACTTTTAAGGAACGTTTTGCTGGCACAACTTTACCTGTTAAAAGTTCCTCGTGGTGGAAGGATGAAATTGCTGACCCCGAGGATCAGAACAGGACAACATTAGTAGGAGACAAAACGTTTGTCAGAATGCATACAGAATCCCAGGTTGCAGTTGAATCGGCCAAGGTGCAACCCTTTCTGAAATGGCTCTCCTTGGCTAGCTTGCTGGTTTATGTTGCAGCTTTCTCCATAGGACTTGGACCAAGTAAGTATTACATATATTGCTTTGTATATTTTTCTCTCATATTTTGGTGTAGTGTTAAGATGCTTGGGTTGAAGTCACTAGAATAGAACAGAACAGAATTCTTTATTGGCCAAGTGTGATTGGACACACAGGGAATTTGTCAGTGCATATGCTCTGCCAAGAGAGTATGATGTCTAGGACAGTGGTGATGCATAGACCCCGGGGTGTGTGTGCAATGTCATAGGGCTTTGATGGTGAACCTATGGCACGCAGAGCCATTTGTGCTGGCACGTGAGCCCCAGCCAAACTTACCTCACTGCGTATGCGTGCACCTCCCAGCTGATTTTCGGCCTGTTTGAAGCCTTTTTCAGCCTCCCAGAGGCCCGAGGGAAGCCTCTGCAGCCTTTGGAGGCTGAAAAACAGGCCCATTTCATCACTTTCTGTATTTCCGGAAATACTGGAAGTGATGAAATGGGCCTATTATTCAGCCTGCAGAGGCTTTCCTCAAGCTTCTGGGAGGCCGAAAAAGGCCTCAAACCAGCCAAAAATCAGCTGAAAGGCAAAGTGCAGGTAAAGGAGCAGTGTGCGGGGAGGGATTGCTCAAGTGTGTGTGTAGTTTTTGGCACAGGAGCCCAAAAAGGTTAGCTACCACTGTCATAGAGGATCTGCGAAGGTTTGAAATAATGTTATGATTTAAGTCTTGAGTTAAGTCTAGGTTGTTCATGACTGCAGAAGGTATTTAAAAGGGGTCTATGTTGAACAAAAGATTGAGAACTCCTGCTGTAGGAAATAGATTTGTTTGCAAGCAGTTGGATTCACCAGGTCAATGTTTCCCAGCCTGGCTGGCTGGGGAATTCTGGGAGATGAAGTCACACATCTTAGAGTTGCCAAAGCTCCAAAGCTTATTCTGCTACAGTGTCTGTCTTGTTAGCAAACAATACTTTTAGGTTGGAGGATACATTTTATTTTATAGTTTAAGAATATGTTTTGAGTGGTTACCTTGGATCAATTCAGAGAATGGTTGCCATCATGAACATAGCTGGTCACAAAACATCCATTTATTTGAAAGCAGGCTGGTGATATCGTACCCCATTATTTCCTCTAACTCCTGAAGGATGTGCTTAACCTCAGTGTACCATTACTTTGTCTCAGGTTAAGGGGATAAGCTTCTAATCAAAGATTGGGCTGCAGCCATTTACCTTTTATTAACCTAGGGATGGGCTATGTTGTCCCAAAGGCATTTTGGAAAAAAAAAGGCATCAAATGAGTTGATGCTGTGTATTATATATCATTATTATATTTTTTATTTAAAATATATCAACCAAAATAAATAGAATTTAGATAGGGCAGGGAACTAGGCTGACTTCAAGGAAGATTGTGGAAAACGAGGTGAAAAAATGATACCGGTGGCTGGTGCACACATCATAATAAGCCATTATGGGATCTATTTGAAAATAAGGTAACACTAAAATATTGTGGTTTGTAGTTTATGGTTTATGATTCAGGGTTATGCATGAAGCCAATTAGGCTTTTAAAAAGACATTGACTGTTTGTAATAGAAAGCTCTTTTTGCCTTGTAAAAACCATGATAAACAAATGGGCAGCTGACCAGTTTTGTTTTTGTTTGTATTACATAGAAAGTAAAAGGAATAAGAGGGCTTTTAAAACCGGTTTTGCATTCTTAAATGTGATTAAATTAAATCCAGCATCTCTTTTCTGCTTTCTATTTTAAGCTAGGTTATTCTAAATTATTAGCAGCTAACAAATACATACATCAATACTCTCAAAAATGAAGAATTCCCTTTGTTTGTAATTGTTAGTAATTTTTTGGCCTCTGCGGCTCAGATTTCCTAAAATCCCAAGAAACCTTTTGCTTCGTTTATTTTTTGATTCCATTGTAGTATTTCAGAGCTTCAGGTGGGATGAAAACTTAAATTGTCTGTCTGTTATTTCTTCAGAACCTTTAGCAGATTAGATGTAATGAATAGGATGGTAGCTTGAATATCCAACATTGATTAAACCCTTCCTTTCACTTTTTACATGAATTCTATTTTGAGAAATGCCTGAATCACAATGATTAATAATTCTATCAATGTGAAAGAAACAGTCTCCATCTCCAAGGAAGGCTGCTGAAAACCAAACAAGAAGAGGCTTGCCCTATTCTGAATAATAGATGTGAAAAAGTGTACAAACCTCAAGAACGGTATGGGAGCAAGAGCAAGTGAATGGATCTTGGCTGCCTTCTTAAGATTGAGATCTTTATTTGGCAACTACCTATGCGTCGAGGCTCCGACTAATGAACCCAATCAAATCAGAACTCTGAGAGTTGGCTTCTTCTCAAATGTCCTGTTTATTGAATATATCATATCAGCACAGCTTCGATGGGAAACTCTTTCCCGCGGTTTCAGTGTAATTAAAGTAGGAAATAATCTCATCACCAAGTGTCACAGGTCACACTGGCCAGTTGGGTTAATTGGCGGGCTCTTCAGGCATCCCTTCCCCAACCTTATCGGTTTGCCAGTAGAGATGACCTCACTTCTCATGAGAAAGCTCATTGTTGTGTCTAATAATGCATCCCAACCTCCTCCCCACCTTCCCCTCTGTGCGACAACTGAGGAAGAGAAAGATGGCTGTGGCCAGGTTCGGTTCGAAGTTGACATTATGCCATTTAGAAGCTTAACTTAAAGGTAGCTAATTTTGAGATGTTACTGTTCCTCAGTTAAGGAAAATTAGATAATAATGATTTCTAAAAATCTGAAGGACTATTTGAACACAATTGGCATTGACAAAATCACCATCAATTGCACCATCAATTTTATTTCGGATGTTAAACATTGCCATCATAATGCTTGGTTGCTTAGTTGCAGAAGGCAGCTTTACTTGGAACAGCTTGTGTCCTAAGTTTAATAAACAACAACATCTACCTATCCTGGTCCTTGGGAAGGACTTGATAGGTAGAAGGTAGGGAAGTAGGACTTGATAGGTAGAAGAAAATACCAGATCTAGTCTAAATACCTGGCCGACTATGTGACCAACCATATCAATTTGTTATGGACATCCATCCCATCTAAGTGACCCTGGGTGACTCAAAACAGGTAAAAACAATGGAAATGGGGAAGAGGGTAATCATTTATTTAGATTGCAACTAAGCAACCAAGCATTATGATGGCAGTGTTTAACATCCAAAATAAAATTAAATGGGTGTCCCGGATACAAGTTTAGAAAAGAATTATTTTTCCTGATCAGCAAATGTAACTAATTCAGTTAAGTCAACAGAGACGATAAATCAGAATGCTTTCATTTGGTCTCCATGCCTACTTGGGAAGTCCTTCAAGGTCATTTTATGTCAGTCAGCTTAGAATGGAGTTTCAAGGCCCAAACAGGAGAAAGTCAGGTTGTTGTTTAAGACCTAGAACAAAAAACCCATTGTTTATTACATGGAGACTATAAGC
This sequence comes from Hydrophis major, assembly GCA_033807585.1. NCBI lineage: Eukaryota > Metazoa > Chordata > Lepidosauria > Squamata > Elapidae > Hydrophis > Hydrophis major. The sequence continues at coordinate 320,276,657 of CM066328.1, read as the reverse complement.
TGCTTTATTTTTATATTTTAATCACAGTATCCAAGCATTTTGTGTTTGGATGGAATGCTGTTTTTTTTTTTTAATGGATCATTTATGTGACTTTTTTATTTTATTTTTCTAAAATAAACCTTCCATTTTTATTATCTATGTGTCTCGTCCTTCTGCTGCTTCTAGAACCTCTGCTATAGTTGACAATCCAGAATTTAATGGAAGTGTGAAATGTGAAGTGTGAAACTTGACCAGCTAACTGATTTTTTTTTTTTTATTTCAGTGTCGTGGCTGGTGTTAAGTGAAATATTTCCTGGAGGGATCAGAGGAAGAGCAATTGCTTTCACATCAAGCATCAATTGGGGGGTTAATCTCCTTATCTCATCAACCTTTTTGACTATAACAAGTAAGTGCGTTGGGGCTGGGGAATTACATCATCAGCCCCTTTTCTCCTCTTGGTGTAATCCTTTAAACATATAGTGAATTGATGCACATTTGAACAGAATTCCAGGAAACTGGGAAAGTCCAAACAGTTGTGGATGCTTCATTGCTGGAGGTTTTCAAGCAAAGTGTGGACAACCACTTGTCTGAGATAGGATGAGGATTTGTTGAAAATGAAACTTCTACAATGTTTGTTGAGCATTTTTCAATGTTGAGCTGGTTTCGTTGTTGCGGTTATTCTGTGTACTAAGATGTGTATGTTACAGCAAATTTTGAGTGACCTCAGATTGCTTGTCTAAGAATTTGTGTCCCTAAAGTATTTGAGTCAAACAATTTTTATTCTTTTTAGATTTACTTGGCTTACCCTGGATATGTTTCATTTATGCCCTGATGAGCCTAGCATCATTAGCTTTTTTCATTATCTGTATACCAGAGACAAAAGGATATTCTTTAGAGCAAATATCCATGGAACTGGCAAAACAGTAAGTACAAAGCAATCTGCACATATATTGTTTATATGCAAGTGTATTACAGGCAGTTCTTGACTTAATGATCACAATTGGCCCCAAAATTTCATTTGTTGAGTGTGTAGTAATAGGAAATAATGTCAGATTAAGAGTAACAGAGTTGGCAGCTCTCCCCACAAGTCATGCAAGCATGCCGTCACTGCCCAAATTTCCAAACCTGGGAGTTCTCCATTGTGCTCATAACTTTTCTGTCCATGTTTATAAAACAATATGAGAGAAGGTGCCATTCAAATAGGTCTCTTTAAAAACCTAGGACAATGTCTTAATAGCAGCATTGATGCAAATATATTATTATTATAGCTGCTATTTTTGATGGATTGTTTTTTTAGGTTTGTAGTTTTAACATTTGTAGAAAGTAGGGTTATGTGAGACACTCTTAATTTCTTTCAACAGTGCAAGTTATGTTGTGGAAGCAGCATATTTGGCCTTCAGAGATAGCAGAAGTCATTTTGTTTGCAGGAAGCCTATTTCAATACTTTCAGAAAGCTTTTGTAAACATAATATTCAGTGTTTGAAAATTATGTGTACAGAAGCCTCGACTGGACATGTCATAAAAGACACTTAGATCAGCATATCACAGAACAATATGATAGCTTTAATTTCAACTGGAAGCTAGGGAAATAACAGCTGCAGTGATGTGACTAGCCCTGCTTTAAGCAAGAAATGTAAGCACTGAACTTAAAGAATTTGATCCTCTTCATCAGCCTGGCAATGTGTATGGCAGTGAGTCCCTTGCAAAAACTTAAATACAAAGTCTTCACAAGTTTAAAAGGAGTAGAGAGCAAACGGTTTTATGTTAGTCAAGCAAAGCATGTGAATATGTATACTAGCGATTTTAGAATTTACTTGCATAGATAAAAATGACTTTTTTAGATCTTCTATTTAAAATTTTAAACGTATCAAGAAGTATTCTGTAGAAAGATTGTGCTGACTAGATATTTTGGAAATTGAAATACCCAATATCAACATGTACCAGCTTGAGGAAAGTTGTTGGGTATACAGTATATCAATATTCTTTTGAAAAGGAATGTGAAGCTTATCATGACAGAAATATTCCATTTAATAACTTCTGAGCTGTTGACATAGCATGGGAAAGAACAAAAAAACAAAGCTAATCCCAACTGCTACCCAACATTTTTGGTCCATTGAACACTTCTGGAATTTTGAAAGCCTATTTGCACTTTTACAAAATAGTTGGTCACACCTACCACGGCCTATATACCAGAAAGCAAGCAAAACTGTAGCCACCCATCCTTTTATTTTCTAAGAATTCTTCTGAGATATATGTGGGGTTCAGAAACATTAATGGAAATAAAAGTATTGCTGGAAATTGATTCCTGATGCTTTGGTCCATTCTAGTTCCTGTTGATTTTTTTTTAATATAGAAGAGTCTTAAATAAAATCAGGTAGGACAGAGAGTTTGGTAATATGTACAGGTACATTTTTCCATCCAAGTTGGAATGTAGGGTCTCAAGGCAAAGCTTTCCAAACTGGGGGTTGCAAGTGAGCTGTGTGTGTGTGTGTGTGTGTGTGTCATACTCCCACTCTGGCTGGACCAGACCATGCATGAGAGCTCAGTGCTGGGCTCCTCTTCTTTGACTTCATACCAGCAGCTCTTGCAAGATCTGAACCTGCTGTTGACCACTGCTCAAGGCAACTTGGCAGAGTCTTCATTTCTATCCTTTTCCAGGGACAGAAGGGGACAACTTGCCACAGCCAACTCGCTGTGGCCAATTTGCCACTGCTAACTTGCCACAGCCAACTTGCCATGGGACAACTCACTGCGGGACAATTTAACAATTTTATTTAATTATTTAAAGTAAATTAGAAAAATATTTTAATTTCTGTCATTCACATTTCATTCAGCCCTTCCTTTTGCATCCTTTCTTTAATGATTCTATTCCACCATTTCTTTGGTATTAGTGTAACTCTTGTCCTGCAGCGAGATGGCCATGGTGAGTTGTCCTGCAGTCAGCCGGATGCTGCAGTGGGTCATGGCAAGTAAGCTGTGGTGAGTTTGTTGTGGCAAGTTGGCCACGGCAAACTGCCATAGATCCTCCAGGGACAATTTTTCCTGGATTTGATGTTGTATCCTGGTAGTGAATGTACGTATTCACTCCAGGAAGCCTGAGCATTTAACTTCTTGCAGAAAACAACTTTGCAATGGGGAGCCAGTTTGACATCCCCAAGGAAAAAGCTGCTTTAAAACAAAGGGAAGGTAAGACTGTAAAAAGAGTGTTTTGTTACACAAATTCATTTAAGTATTTTCGAGGGTCATAATATCCCAAAGTTTGAGAACTTGTGTGTTTAGGAGTAAATGCCGAACTTTATGTTAAAGATTGTGCTGAAAATGTTTCCTCTTTTTCAGAAAGCATGCCAAGAATCCTTTTTGTTGGATGGGCCAGCGGCAAGACCAACTGATCGGTTCAGCTATAGAACTTTCTAATAAAGGCACCAATGAACAGTTCTTCTAGGCAGAAGCAGAGGCAGATGCTTGAGTCACTTAAGACCAGAAGAATTGGTTTTCGTAATGGACAACATGGTAGAATTCATAGAAATCCTGCTGCTACATCTGAATCCTTTAGCATCTTACTCTAAATTAGCTTTCTCTGATTTTTGTTTTCGAGGACTTTTTGGTCTGTGAACGTTACAGAATAATGAATTTGCACATTTTAAACACAGAACTGTCAGACTGTAAGGATATTTCTATGGAAATAAATAATAAAAAAAACATGAACACCATGCAGCCAATCATACAAACATGAGAAATGTGTGCAAACTTCTCTTTTAAGAGCGTAAAATATTTTAGTCATGTTCAGCATGTTTGTGCAATTGTAGTCATCCTTTCTAGGCCTAGTAGCTAAGCTCTTTAAAAGGTAGGACACTTGACTATTGCTTCATGCTAAATCATGAACACACAAACTGCATCACAGGTAGTACTCTGGGTATGTCCACTTGTTCAGCAACCATTCAAAGTTATGACGGCACAGAATTTGTGAATTTGTGGCTGTTGCAGCATTTCCATGGTCATGTGATCTTGATTGCAACTAGCTTGCAATTAAATCAGTTGCAGCATCTTACAAGCTTGCTGCTTCCTACAAAGTCAACAGGGAAACTGACAGGGAAAAATCACAAATTGCTCCCACAGCCATGTTCTGCAGCACATTCCTATCCTCCTGTGCCTGCCCAGGACACCCACCTACCAATGTTCAATACTGTCTGCCCATGCTACCTATCCATCCGTAGCTCTCACCTGCTGGCCTGCTTGCCTCTCCTGTTCCTGTGTTGTAATCATGTGAGATCCTTGTGTCATTCTGGGGTTAAGACAGCAGTTGGGACTACAGAGATTGCCATTACTTACAATGCAGTCACATGACTTCACACTTCGACCACATTACTAGTGATAGAAATGCCAGTCCCGTTGTTCTGAACAAGGCTTCACAAAATCACAAAACAGACTACTTGTCCTGACAAAACCTCTTTTTATTAGGCTAATCTGAATTCCTTTCATTCACATATAGCAAGTCCCGGCAAACAGTCTTTCAAGGGTGAATTACAACCACAGACTTTATCAGGCTTGGAGAGTTGATTGGCTGATAGCTTCCAAGTGCAGCGTTGTCCAAGAAAATGCTTGGCAAGGCATCTCTGAGTCACAAATAAATCTTCACACTAATTAAATGAACTAATTGTCTCCTGCAAACACCACTCCCCTTTTGCTCTTCTTTATTCCCTATGGGAGGGGCCATTCACCATCCACCTATACCTTTACTTTCAAGTGAACCCTTGCTCCTTAACTGTTCCCTTCTCCTGGCAGCTCTGCGCATGCACACATCAGGAACAGGCTGCAGCTGTTCTTCTGCCCCACTGATCTCTGACTCTGAAGGCAGCTGATAACTGTTGGACAGCCCTGGACCCATCTCTGCCTGCAACACAGAGCACTCATCAGACTCCAGGACTGGCCCATGTTCCTACCCAACCTCACTGTCAGTCTTCTGCCAACTCCACTGGCCACTGTCAGACACAATATCTATTGAGTTAGCGTAACCTGAGGACTACCTGCTTGGCAATCTATAATGGCTGCCTAAGAGAATCTACCCTAAGGTCATTAAATCTGTGCAAATGGCAAGATCTGGATATAGGAAGCTATGATTAAATTTGAATAGAGCATTGAATTGTGGTTTAGAGTTTCTGCACAAGCTTATCTGAAAACTTCCCTTTCTTTCTGGAACAACTGGAAAAAAAATCTGATTTTGTGGCTTAAATTAAACATTGTCCTTTATATTTCAAGTGGCTTGACCTTAAGTTATGGTATTTTTTTAAAGCAAATCAATATTCAAAACCAGATGGTTTAACTTTAAATCATGTTTTGTTGTGATTTGTCTGTTGTAGAACTCAAAAAATTACAGCGCAGGGCAACCAAAAGGAGAAAGGGCCCTGAATGATTCCCCTTAGAGAAGCTTTTTACCATATTTTACAATAAAGAGGAAAAAAGATAAAAATCGTGATGGATGTTGAGAATATGTTTGCTTGAACTGTGGTATTAGAAATCAAGGCCATCCAATGGAGTTAAATGGCGTGAAGCTTTGCGCTCACTGCTGTGGGTGGCCTTTCCATAGGCATTTTGTTGGCTATTGTACAGGAGCAGTGGCCTTGCAATGCCATTGATCTGAGTCAAGACAGCTCTTCAGTGTTTTGACTTGCAATATGAAGGGCTAGTTTAAGCCAAGAAATAAGGACTTCCAGTTTTCTATCACACCACAGAATGAGCAGAACAGATAAGAACTTGAGGCTTTTCAAGACATATCCTAGTACTGTTGAATTATGGTTTGCTGTTATGCTTGAAAGCAACTTTTCTGTTTTAGATTGTACAGACTACAGGCTAATCAGCCTTAATGACCAAAACTTCTCAGTACTGTCTCACAATTTTAAGCAGATTCAAAGAAAAAGGATACTGTCTTGTTTTAATGGATGCTTAGATGTGGGATGAGTAGTTGTAGCAGGCTTGAAGCCTAGCTGTGACATAAGGCAATTGGAGGCTTTACCCAGTGATATGTAGCCTCACGTGAAAAGATAGCATGTTTTTCCCAGCTGCATTAAAATCACCAGAGGAAAAGCTGAAAACCTTGATTACTTATCTCCTCCTTTGGAAATGATCCTCTTCCTGAATGGCCCAGCAGTTCTCTGGGTGAACACATTTCTAGATATGGCAAGTGGCAATACAATGGAGGATGGGGGTTCAAGACTTACATTAGTCTACATCAAAGTACCTGCAGGGCTGGTGAATTGCTCACTTTTGTGTTGAGTCCATGAAGACTGAAGCTTTTTCTGCTGTTAGATTTCAGATTAAGAAATGAAATTATGGCTAGACTAGCCTTTTTTTTTTTTTGTAAATTTTATTTGCGTTTTCACAAAGAGAAAAAAAATACAAATAAAACATCTTTTTTGAAAGGAGCGTAATCCCGGGTTACATTTCTTCATACAGACACAAATTCAGGTTCATGCTCATTTTTATATTATCTTTTCTCATTAAACAAAATTTCTCCTGTAGTTACTGATTGGAGTATGACGCCTTTATATCTTCCCTAAAGTTGTAACATTCAATATAATATATAACTTCCATTCGGATTCTGCTTGGTACATTCTTAAAATACACACTGTATTCTTTTAAAAAAAAATATAAATGTATATAATTAAAATAACATTCCATTCCAACTCAATTCTATCATTAATATTAATATTCATTAAAGTCTGAACATCTTTAACATTACTTTTCAATTAAATATTATACTTCTATGGGAACAATTGTAAGATCTCCATAGTTAATTCCCCCCCCCCTCTTTTCACTGATATTTTATAAAACATTAATTAAAATGTTCCCGTTCCTTCCTAATTCAATTTTCTCATTTATTTTATTTCGCTTATTTTATTTACAAACATTTCACTAAGTTACACCATTTTATCCCTCATTTTAATCATACATTGTTTCCAATTTTCTAAAGTTATTTCTATTACTGATATAATAATACAAACTTATGTACCTTTACAGAATCCTTTTCAGTTAGATTTTCACCCATTATCTCCAAATAGACCCTCTTTCTCTATATATTGCTTCTGTCCTTTATAACTTCTTTTCCTTCCCTTCTTCCCTCTCTTCTTCTCTCTCCCCTTTTTACCCTTGTCTCTCTACCTCTATTTCTCTCTTCTGTATTCCCCTTTTCTGTTGCTTTCCAGTATTATACTTATTTTTCAAATTATTTTTCTTTTCTTTGGTTGTTTTTTTAAGTCTTAAATTCTCCATTCTCTTTCCCCCCTTTCTTTTCTTCCCCACATAAAATTACTTGTTCATTAAAAATGGCTTCTTCTTTGTCCCAGTCTTCTTGTTTTGCAGATGTTTCTTGTTGTTTCTCATAGTTCCAAATCTCAATTTCTAAGAATTGAAAAACGAAGCCAAAAGAACCCTTCCCTTCTTGTGCATCTTCTTTGTACTTTTTAAGTTCCATTTTCAATTCATCCAGAAGTGGTTCCATTGTATAAATTTTTAAACAACCACCCAATTGATTTTAGTCATTCAAATATAATAACCAAGAGTCCAAAGATCACCAGATAATCCAAATACATTTTTTTTGCTCTTTTTTTTTCACTTTCTCTTCCTGGGGTTACTATTTAGTTACAAGGTTTCAGTTAAAATGTATCTTTTAGAAGTTTTGTTGAAGTTTTACTGTAGATCAGGGGTGGGCAAACTTTTTGGCTCGGGGGCCGCATTGACTTTTAAAATTTGACACACGGGCCGGGTCAGCACAATATACGATACATATAAAAAACTGCATTTGTTAACAGTTCCCCTTTTCAAGGGGAGGGAAGAGTTTTGTTTTTTAAGCGGGAGAGACGCCTACTCAGGGTAGGAAAAATAACTATTTTTTTCTCCCTCCAAAACTCAAGTTTGGTGTCATAGTTAAATTCGCACAACATAGATAGATAGATTCTTCCCCTATGAATAAACGACTGTTTGTGTGTGTGTGTGTGCATGTGTGTGTGTATGTATGTATGTATGTATGTATGTATGTATGAATGTACCCCCTCAGCTTACACAAGTTGGCCACTTATAAGATAAAAAATAAATAAACGCCCACCCCCCAAAACATAACTCCTCCGGTGCCCACAGATAAACTGTGAACCACCAATTAGTAGCAGGGCTGACCCTCCCTCTTGAACCAATGTCTAATTGGGGGGAGCAGACTGGCTTCAGTCTCTTGTGAGAAACTGCTGGCTAACCCTGCAAACCGCTTGCCAAGGTGTGGGGAGGGGGGGCTTTCGCCTGCCTTCCCCCTGCCCGCCCAGTGCCCATCTCGCTGCCGCTTCTGCCACTAAACCGCGAGGCCTCCCGGGCGCTTGGGAAGCCCACTCAGCAGGAAACATCTGCGTGCCTCTTCCAGGACCTGCCTGCTCTGCCCAGCCTCCTATCCCGGCTTACCTTGAAGGCCACAGGGAGAGTCTTGTTGCATCTCCAGTGGGAAGGCAGCACCGAGCACAAGAATTGCATTAATCGGGGCTGTTGGTCCTCACCAGTTCTCCCGGATGATCGGCCAGGACATCCACCACCGAGTGTGCCTCGGTCCAGCTGTGAGGTCCCAGGACCGGCACGCCTCGGGCGCTGCTGTTCTCTCCCATCTTACCACAGGGGAAGGCCGTGGAGGGAGGTATGAAGTGCCTGCTGGTGCTCGGGTCTACGGAATACACATCACAACAGCGGGCATTAGGGGAGGAAGGAGGCAGCGGCGGAGCTGTTGCTGTTGCTGCTGGCCAAGAGGCGAGGGAAAGGTGTGCCCAGGGCACAGTGAGCCAGATGCCCAAGAGCGCACGGTGGGCCGCTCCAAAGCTGGGCATGGGAGAAAACCGCCCCAGGCCCCTGCCGCGCAGGTCAGGCCCTCGCCGCCACTGCCAATCCCGGCCGCTCTGGCCACCAGTTACTCCCCGGGGGCACAGCTCTTCCCGTGACCCCGTTGTGCTTCTCGTGCTCCTCACTGCTGGTGCTGCTTGGGGCTCAGGAGCCTCGGCAGAGGGGGATTCCCCAGGACCGAGAGATCTGAGCTGGCCGCTGCAGCTCCAACGCGCCTCCTCCCGCTGCTCGGCTTTGCCATCCCATGGCGCTGGGTTCCGGATCGCAGCCCCAAGGTCTGCCAGCCACGGTAGGGATCCCGGAGGCGCTCAGTGGGCAGTTGGCTGAACCCCAGAGTGCTCCTTTGGTGCCGCCTCCCACTCCCCCTTCCAAATCAAACGTGGCTCAGGCGAAATCAAGTTGGGCTCCGTCGGTGGTGGCCACGAGAGCAGTGCTCAGGGCTCCTTTGCAGTCACGACGGAGGGGCGGGGAGGCAAGCCGGCAGCATCCTGCGCTCCTCCCGGCTCGGCGGCTTCTCTCCCCACGAAGGGACTGCGACGAGACCTCAACAGGTTTCAGCTCTCTTCGCTCTGCTGGGCTCCTGCCCCCGTTTCCTGCTCCGCCCGACAAGCCCACCAGGTGCCCTGCTCGCTCTCCGCTGCCCTCCCTCTGGCTCAACCGCCTCCTCTCGACTCATCTGAAAGCAGCCGAAAAGTGGCCGCAGTTACATACGGACCAATCTTCGGCAGGCCAGGTAAAAAAGACCAATGGGCTGGATGTGTCCCGTGGGCTGTAGTTTGCCCACCCCTGCTGAAGATTCTTTTTAATTCCAGGCAGTCTCCTCCCCCTTCCAGATCCTGCCCTTATTTTTTTTCTCTCCCTTCCTGCTTATAAAAAAGAAAATTTTTAATGTCCAGAAATCTTTATTATCCCTTTGGCATTTTGTTTTATTTTCAGCTTAATTGCCTATTGATGTCAAAGTGGATTTTTCCGATTTCTTATTTAAGTCTCTTAGTTGTCAGTATAGGGAAGGAGAGAGAAGAAAAAAGCCAAGCCTTTCCCTTTTCACTTTCCTTCGCTGCTTCCGACTCTTCTTTGGGAGCGATGTTATTTTTTGTAAGTTTAAAATCCAGGATACCTTAGTTGTTGCTTTTACAATTTAACCCGGTCAGCCAAAACTTTCATTTCTTACCTTCCTCCTGCACATTCTTTTCTAGTGGAGTTCTTCTTTGTGGTGGCCATTTCTGACCACTGCTGCAACTGCCTTCGGGAAAGGGAGTAATGACCAGCTGAGGAGGAGAGATGCGGCTCTCCTCGACCCTGCTGGTGGTCTCCCCCCTCTTCACCACCTCTATGGGGTGGCTTAGCCCCGAAACCAGCCGGCTTGGGGCGCTCCAGCGGCGAGCCCAGACAGAAACCGCACACGATCGCAAATTTCTGTCTGTCGCCGAAGCCCTTCAAACCGCAAGTCGCTATACTAGTCTTGAAATATATGATTTTAACTTGGGATGGGAAAAAAACTGATATTTTAACATTAGTACATAGGCACTATGAATCAGCTACTTGTAACCTAAAGCAGCACATAGACCATTACTGCTGTATATCATCTTTGTCCCTTACTAAACTAATAAGCCTTTTCAAATCACCGGCTGCAATCACATATTTTATTGTAAAATTATGTAGTCTATCTTAATTTTTGCTTGGTGTATAACATGAATTGGACAATTGTGGTCTGTAAGAGTTGTGTAAACCAGACTATTGTGATTTTTAAAAAAGATTAAAACAAATCATTGCTTAGTATAATGTGGAAGTCCAGTCAATGGAGAAATGCTCCCGGTCTTCTGTAATTGTGGGCCAAAAACAATTCCTACCTCATTTTACAAGCCTTTAAATCAGGGGTCTTCAAACTTGACAGCTTTAAGACTTGTGGACTTCAACTCCCAGAATTCCTCCTCCAGTCATGTTAGCTCAGGAATTCTGGGAGTTGAAGTCCACAAGTCTTAAGCTTGCCAAGTTTGAAGACCCTTGTTTTAAGTGTTCTCTTCAAACTCCTGATTGCCAGCTATCTTGATTTGGACAAATACCAGCTATATTGATCTAGACCTTATTTGTATGGGAATGTTTTCTCTGCTTTTCTGAGTTTCTTTCCATATAGTTATGATGCCCACATGTAACAACTTTTCTGTTTAGCAAAATGCATCACTGACAATTTTGAACAGCATAGTCCCACTGTCTCACTGCTGTATGAGTCACTTTTGTGCAAATGAATTCATATGAGAAACAGAATACTAATCGTGATTTCATTTTAAGCAATTTACTACATGTATGTAAAACCATGTTTCCTAATTGGAATAAAAACGTTAAAGGTAGAGTAAAAAATTTAGAAAGCTACATTTTGAGATCGCAGATTAGGTGTTATTGCTAGATTAATATGAAAATATTTGGGTAGATCAGTTTCCTGCACTTTATTCCTATTTCCTCTAGGTCACAGTTCTCAATATTGAGAACTTTAAAATCTGTGAACTTCAACTTCCAGAATTCCCCAGACAGCATGCTTCTGGGACTTGAAGTTCACAGATCTTAAAGTTGCTCTAAGCCAGGGGTGTCAAACTGGCGGCCCACACAGGATGGATGCATCACACACAGTCCACGCCCACCCCAGCTCCGTGAAGGAGAAAAACATCGTGAAATGTCATATGGCAGCAACATGATGAGTTTGACACCTGTGCTCTAGGCAATCTAATCTCTTTCCCCTCAAGTCAGGTTGATAACATCTAGTTTATACAATTTAACTATTTCAACAGTTGCTTCTCTTCTTTAATGGGGCAAAAATACCTCAAAAATTTTGAGCATCACATACAAATGAATTGATTAATAAAGTGCACCAATAAACACCCAATATACAGTATGTCTGAATACAAAAGATAAATATGTAAATATTTAGTGCTTTTTAACTTGCTGTACTCATTGCAACTTCTATCAGGTCAACTTGAAATTTGGCAAAATTGCATGCCAGCTCATGAGTCTGAGAAGTGTCACTTTTATAAGCAATACACTTTTGAAAAGTAAATTATGACTAATTAAAAGTTGATGAATGTAGAGGGTGCAATCATTCTCCTTATCATCCTTAAATTATTTATCTCCACACTTTCTCATACACACTACGCAGTTATCTTTCATAAGTTTCCAAAGAAGCAACTAACAAATTATGAACACTACACAATTAGGGGTGACAGCTTGGTGTAGCAGTTAGAGACCATGACTTCTAGTTCTGCCTTAAGACACAAAAACAGCTGGCTAACTTTGGGTGAGTCCTACCCTCTCAGCTCCCTAAGGGAGCAGACAATGGCAAACCATTTCCAAAATCTTGCCAAGGGAACTTGTCCAGGCAGTTACTATGATTTGATGGCACACACATAACAAAAAGATGATAATCAACATCAGCTTGATACGGAGGTGCTCTTCCTAGTTCCATTGTAATTATTATTAGGTATATGTATAATCATTGCTTCATGTTTTAATCTGTGTGAGTAGATGCCTCTCAAAAAGGTGAGCCTGCTTCCTGGATGAAAATGCTTTAGGAAGATATATTTAGCACATTTTCTGGTTGAAATAACACAATGTCTATTTATATCCAGTCCATTTGTATCTTCTCCCAAAGCACAATTTATATATCATTTTTCCAGCAGACCTCCAAAGTTCTCTCATGACATTTGAACAGTGTTTTAAAAATAGTTTGAAAAAATATGCCAATGGGATTTTTATCTGCAGGGCTCTGCTGAATTTATTTCAGTCTGAAGTGGAAGCTGAGAACTGAATACATGGTATTTGTAATATTCATATCAACATTTATTCATTTTTTGAGGCTTAGATATGAAAAAGAGACATCTGCATTTTTACATATTTATTGTATATGATGAGAGTAGCATCTTCATTCCAATTAAAATTTAGTAATACCACTCATCTGTACCAATGCACATGTACTGAGAGATTCAACGTTGGCTTTTGAAGTCCCAAGATTACATGTCAAAACCAAGCTTTCTTACATGTTAGAATAAAAAACAAAAACAAAAATGAAGTACTATAGCAGTATTTGGCAAGTGTGGACAATTTTTTAGAAGTAGCTAAAGGTCTACATCAATTAACTTTTTCCTGAAAAATAACACTAGTCAATGGAAATAATTCACAGCATTTTTTAAAAAATCAACCAAAACTGTATCTGGATTATGGACACAGTAAGCTGATTTTACTAACATCAAGTGCTATAATGGTACTTCTATCTTTACTGAATACAATGTTCATTAAAATTTGTTATGATCCAGAATGTGCCCTTGCTGAGCAAAGCAAAAATATATCAGCCAACCTCTGCATTTACTTACAAATACACTGCAGAAAAAACAGAGCCTGTCCTTTGTACACATACGTATCTGTCATTCACTTGAACCTAGTCTGCTATTGACCACTTTACACATGCACACTGAAACTGGAAGAAAAAAACTGAACAAAAGATTACATTAATAATGCTCTAATTACTTTGCCAATATACAATTGTTCATTGAAAAGGGAAAAGGGATGTAACAGAACAGGTATGAAGGAAGGTTTTGCAGACTTTTATTTGTGCATGTTTGTCAGATGAAAAAGGTAATGTCTACAGCTTCTTTGGTGCCCAACAGTCAGCATACAAAAATGTAAAAGACTATTAACAAATAAAAACACAAGCTCAACCTAAAGAAGTATTTCCAAGGTTAGTGCATATCATGACAATTCTGCTTATGAACACAGAAATCACTGCAGAAATAAATAGAATGTCTTGTAAAAAGCAGCAATGTCATATTTTTTGTAAACTTTTGTTTTTACAATACAGCACTGTTCAAAATAAAATCCAAAAAGGACTGGAGTTTATCACTCTGGCCAAGAGTTTGTACCTCTTCAGCTGTCTTGGTCCAGTTAATCCTTTTTTCTTTACCCCTTTTTTTGCTTTAAGTCCAATATGCAGCAGTCTTATAAAAGGTGCTTGGTTAGTTCACCTAACCGTGAAGTGGCAAATTATAAAATTTCTTTCCTGCTCTCAAACACATACGGGTAGATCTGTTCCACTGCAGTTGCAACAGCTTTTACATTTGGCCCTAAGAATAAACGGGGGGGGGGGGGGGGGAGGGGGGGGGGGAGAAAGGATCAGAAGAGACACACAAACAAACCTTTGAAACCCCTAAACTTTATTGGTGGAACTTAATACTTACAACAATTGTTTTCTTCAATATTCTAAAAGCGAACAATTCCAACACTACTGAAGCAGAAAATAAAACTAGCCTGAAAACTTTTATTGAATTATACATCACACACATTCATACATATCTTAGGTGGATCTCTGCTCTTCTCACATTGAAGACTAGCTATACCATAAACTCAAAGAAAAATTTGCAAATCAGCAACTGAATTTTCTACTTGCACTTTATATTGTTATAAATTACCTGTTATCATCAATGGCCACCTAACACTCCAACTCAAATTAGACCTTAATATAACTATTTATCTTGTTTTTCTTCAATTATAAGTCCAGAAAACTTTCACTGGTATCCCAATATGTATGAATCAAAGTCTTATTACTTCTCTCCTCAGCAAGACTGAACAAAATTGTTACTTCCCCAGAATTGCTAAAGTATAAACAGAAGAATGTTCCCATTGGTACAATGGGATATTTATTCTTAAAGTGAGTAAGTCAGAAGCAGAAAGAAAGGGAGATGTAAACCTTCTTCCATCATATGCTACATTCCCGATTTTTTAAATATATAATATATATCTATATCTATATAGTACGATATATATATTTCCCCACATGCTCATAATTAAATTGGATGTGTAACTAAACTACTTCCTATGATATAAGAAGCTGGTTCTTTCTCAGTTATATTGATTTGTGGATGGACTACTGAATTTAATATCTGAAACACCTAATGGTGACACAATAACTGATCTCACTCAGTTATGACTTAGTTCCTGTTTTTATCTATTAAATTTTTAAATTTCAATCTATTAGACTTTCAGTCTAAATACATTTAATTTGACTGATTTTTGTCACACAGAACTGACGATACCATTTTAATGGAAAAACACAGCAAGTGTTATGTAATCTACAAAAGTAATCATAAGAATCCACACTTAAAAATAAATTGTTTAAAAACAAGAATATGGCACTCTTTTTTAGTACTGGGGCCAATCCTAAAGAAATATTGCCTTCTATGGATGTTCATATAGCCTTGCAGATTAGAATAGCTATTTCTACAGCTATTAATGCTATATGAGGTATTAAGAAGTCTATATGTCGCTATATGAGGTATTAAGGAGTCTAATCATAGCATTATTTTCTACCAATATTTTTATAGCTTAATTTCACAATACTTGAATGTGTAACTCTTTAGTTTTCTTTTTGCCAATTACAGAAACTATAAATAATCTACAGTTTTGCTTACATATAGTCTCTTTACTTTCTCTTTTTTATGTTCTCTACCTAGGCATAAACTGTTTTACTCAATGCAAGAGATCTGAATTTTAGCTAGACTGTACTATCAAAGGTGAGAAAGAAGTAACTGGGGATTAATCCAAACTACAACTACTGCTTTGGGATTAGACCTAGCATTCATAACATTTACCTGTTTTTAGTTGTCATTCCTACCCTTCCACTCCAACACCACCTATATTTAACATCTTGCTGCGCAAAGAATTCAATTAAACTTGGATTTTTGCAAATTCTTTTGTAGCACATTGTCTGGTCTTAATAAAGGTAGTATCCACTAAGAAATGTTGTTATTATTTTCATGGTTATACTGCTATCTTTAATTACCTCAGGTCCCATTGCTAAGATATTTATTCACAAAAATGAATGAGTACCTGTAACTGTGATACTTCCTGTTGAAAAAATCTGTAAAGTAGCTCTAAGTGTTTTTATTCTGTAGCAAACTGCAGGATGAAGTTCTGGTTCATAACTAGGAAATAAATAAACAAAACGTATTTCAAGAATAAATCCCAATATAAAAACAAAAATAATTTTAATTTGTTCTATTCAAAGTAACAATTTCAATTTGTATAGTATGATAATATTGTTAAATTGGACTGTACCTGGCATGGGGTCGGTTGTTTTTTGTAAATTCTGGCAATCTGACTTCAAACGGCATGTTGCATACTGCTAAAACATTGACAACTTTAAAATCTGTAAAAATCACCTTTTTGAAGGAGAAAGAACACGTGAAGATAGAAATATTAGAACATTTTAAAAACTTAATTAAAGGGATTGTATACATTGTCTCATTTCAAAGAAGCCATCAGTTTTTTCCTACAACTATGGCCAGAATGTACTTTTTTAGTGTAAGGCCTTATTGAGAAAAGAAGTTAACATATTTTAGTCAACAGAAAATTATTTCAGTAATCAATTTCATATAATTCAATTAAGTTGCTGCAATGGCAATCAATTACTAATGTTTCTCAAAACTGAGAAATATTCTGTAATTGTCCTTTTAATCATATTTCTATTTCATAGCAAACAAATCTTCATTAGGAAGTACTGAACTTGCAGCTGCTCTCTTTTAAAAAAAGAGTGATTCTATTTTCCCATTTTGCTTTTAGAACTTTAATATTTAATTTACCTTGGCTAAAAAGAATTAAGAAACCAAGCTTTTTAAAAGATAGCTGCATCACTTGAAAGCAGTGTTTTGCAGGAGCCATATGGAGTGAAGTGGCATGAAACAAATCCCTAAAATCTACATCTATCAATTATTCTAATAATTTGTAGAAAGGACCATTCCGGAATGCTACAAACGCAAAATATAATGCCTATTCATTTATTCCTATAAACAAAAGCATGACAATATATAAACCAGCACTAACCAATTATTGGGATAGGATGGGGGAACGTCACATGTATGAGATACTACATCTGCAAAGAGTATCATTTACGTCAATGTTTCTCAGTCTCAGCAACCTTAAGTTGTGTGGACTTCTACTCCCAGAATTCCTTCAGCTAGCCTGGGAGTTGAAGGCCACACATCTTAAAAGTTGATGAGATTGAAAAACATTGATATAAGACAAGCTATATTGTCTGACGTGCCCCCCACATCCCACTGCACTCTTTGGGAAATAATGCATTTTGCTTCTTAAAACATATGCACATGCACTCCTGTATCCACACATACAGTGCAACTGTGCCTGAATACTATAATTAAATTCTACTTACTAGCCAGGCCTTCACCTTCTTTGAATTATATAATGTCAAATTGAACACATTGTTATTTTATTTGGCAATGGTATACTTTGTAAATAATAAATAAAAATAAATAAAGTATACATCCCTCTTTTCTTTTAATAAACTACTTAATTATATTGGGATTTATAATTGGCAAAGTCAGTATTGGTAGCTGACAAAACATTTTATTATTGACGTGTTAGCAAAGTAATAACATGCAAACCAGCAGAGATAAAATGAACACAAGGAACATAAAGGTGGGAGATGACTTGCTTGTAGCACTGAGTTTTTGCAGGAAATGCATGTAGAGCTGTGATGTTACTTCAATTCTTTTTGCATCCTGTCCCTTACAAAAGAACCTGGTTTCTTTTTAGAGTAAAGGATCTAAGCATTTTTTGCAATGACTCAGCTGATGAAAGAAACTTTCCTTTTCAAAGAAATTGATAAAAAGAAAAAATTGTTTTTGACGCCATTTTGTTTTGCCTGGAATGCATAGGATTCAACAGAGGGGTAAAAGGTTATAATTTAATTTAATATAAATCCTTCTTAAATCTACTCAGCAGTGAGTATAGTATAAATCAATATATATATATTTCAATAGAAAAATTACCTGAAAACCTAGTTTCTGCAGACTACGGGCTAGTCGTCTTGCACCAAATTTTGCTTCTTCTTCACTAGATTTCAAAACAAACAAACATATAACTAGTTAAGGGATTATGCAATTAAGCATTACTAATACATAAATAATTTCATTAAAAAGCAATAAAAACATAATTAATTATACCTTGTAGCTCCTGTGCAAATTACTTTCCCTGAGGACCAAATTGTTGCTGTAATCCTGGGTTTCCTAAGCTTCATTAATACTTTCTGAAATCAATCAGGAAAAATAGGTTGAAAAACAACTTTAAAAAGATCTAAATGCTACCATTTAGAAAGGTTCAACATGAAGTTTCACTTCTGAAATAGTCTACACTGGGGGGAAAACTAAAATATTTTTCACTACTGCAAAGTTTTTGGTTTTTTTTGAAACAATTAACTCCAATATAAAGGCAAAATTTTAAGCGTTTATTTTACATTACAGCTGACAGAAGATAACTGCTGAAATCTAATGCATCAAAAGGATACTAGGCTAAGGAAGCCTATGATAAAGTGTTATCTTTATTTTCAACTTTTGGATAGGCAGTATGTAACAATACCACAGTAGAAACCAAGAAAACTCTGAACCTCAACACAGTAACAAAATCTCTCCCTTTCTGTAAATATTTTAATCAAAATTGTTTCAGCTCTTCCTCCAATTAATTCTGACTATATTACTGTAGTTGTTCAGGCATGATGTTTTACCAACAAAACAATATTTATTTGCAAACTATTTACACATTATTGATTACTTGTGGACAGAATGCTAATTATATAAGCAATTCATGCTGACATTTTGTTTCTCAGCTACTCACTTTGAAACAGTTACACAATTCAAAAGTTAAAAAAACACATTTCATAATACTAAAACAGGGGTGGGCAAACTACGGCCCGCGGGCCACATCTGGCCCGTTGGTCTGTCCAATCCGGCTCGCCCTGAAAAAAAATTGCTGGGCGTGGCATATTGCCCTGCGCCGCGTGTCCCCCAAGGCTGCAAAACAGTGCGGAGCGCTCTTGGGGTAGGAAAGAAAAGAACGTTGCAAAAGCCTCGGCTGAGAGTTTGAAATCACCGAGTGTGACCTCTCTGAAGGTGAGTCCCTGCCGATCCCCCTTTTTTTTCCGGGGCTTCCAGGCTTAAATTTTGCAAAGGCAAAGCTTGCAGGCGGGAACGTCTTCCCGCCGGGAAAAGGGAAGGGTTCCACCTGGTAGGCGGGTGGGCAGGCTGCTTGGAGGAGGCGACCTGGCGGCCCTCCGGGTTTCTCCTCCACCGCGCTGTGCAAAGTTTAAGCCTGGAAGCCCTTTCGGCTTCCTTTTAACTCGCGGGCGCTTGCGCCTGGCCCCGAGCCCCGCGGTGGAGGGAAGCCCGGAGCGCCGCCGGGTTGCCTCCTCCAAGCAGCCCGCCCACCCGCTAGGCTTCCCTCCGCCGCGCGGTTCGGGGCCAGGCGCGAGCACCCGCGAGTTAAAAGGAAGCCAAAAGGGCTTCCAGGCTTAAACTTTGCAGAGGCAAAGTTTGTAGGCAGGAGCATCTTCCTGCCGAGGAAAGGGAAGGGTTCCGCCCGGTGGGCGGTTGGGTGAGCTGCTTGGAGGAGCCAACCCAGTGGCGCTCTGGGTTTCCCCTCCGCTGCACTGTGCAAAGTTTAAGCCTGGAAGCCCTTTCGGCTTCCTTTTAACTCGTAGGCGTTCGCGTCTGGCCCCGAGCCGCGCGGTGGAGGGAAGCCCGGAGCACTGCTGGGTCACCTCCTCCAAGCAGCCTGCCCACCTGCTAGGCTTCCCTCTGCGGCGCGGCTCAGGGTCAGGCGCGAGCGCCCGCAAGTTAAAAGGAAGCCAAAAGGGATTCCAGGCTTAAACTTTGCACAGTGCGGTGGAGGGGAAACCCGGAGCACCACCGGGTCACCTCCTCCAAGCAGCCCGCCCACCCGCTAGGCTTCTCTACGCCACGCGGCTCGGGGCCAGGCGCGAGCACCTGCGAGTTAAAAGGAAGCCAAAAGGGCTTCCAGGCTTAAACTTTGCACAGGCAAAGTTTACAGGCAGGAGCGTCTTCCCGCCGAGGAAAGGGAAGGGTTCCGCCCGGTAAGCGGTTGGGCGGGCTGCTTGGAGGAGGCGACCCAGCGGCGCTCTGGGTTTCCCCTCCGCTGCACTGTGCAAAGTTTAAGCCTGGAAGCCTTCCGGCTTCCTTTTAACTCGTGGGTGCTCGTGCCTGGCCCCGAGCCGCGCGGTGAAGGGAAGCCCGGAATGCCACCGGGTTGCCTCCTCCAAGCAACTCGCCCGCCGGGCAGAACCCTTCCCTCTCATCCCTTGGGTGTCTGCCTCGTTCCTCTCTCAGTCGCTCTCTTGCTCCTCCACCAGACCAGAAAAGAAAGAGAAAAAGAGGCTAATAGTTATTATTCTCAGCTGAAACAACCAGAAACGAAGGCAGGCAGTCAGGCAGAACGGAGCACTGGATTGAACCGTGGGCGGCTGTGTGGGGGTGAACGGGCGCTTCGGAGGAGCTGCGCTGACAGGAAGCCACCCTGCTGGCTTCTTTGAAGCAGTTTCTTTCTGGGCTGGTGGAGGAGTGAGAGAGCGACTGAGAGAGGAACGAGGCAGACACCCGAGGGATGAGCGGGAAGGGTTCTGCCTAGCGGGTGGGCTGCTTGGAGGAGGCGACCCAGCGGCGCTCCAGGTTTCCCCTCCACTGTGCGGCTTGGGGCCAGGCACGAGCGCCCGAGAGAAAAAAGCAAGCTGCAGGTTGCTGGGAAGTTGCTCGGGTGCTGGAAGCCGCTGTCGTGGTGAGCGGCTTGTCGGGCACGTACGCGAGGAGGAGGGCTTTTAAAGTGCCGCCCGAGCAGGACCGCCGAGCCAGGAAATGGGGCACCAAGGCAGGGCAAGGCTCCACCAGCAGCGGCTGAGCTTTAGGTGGGCTTGGATGCCCCTGTTTGTTTTCTCCTGGGACTCGCATTTGGAAAGCATGGAAAGTATTAGCAGGAGCAGCCGCGGTGTTACTTTTTCTTATATACATAATATATATATATATATATATATATATATATATATATATATATATATATATATATATATAATTTGCTGCATTTTATAATGGGCCCTTTATAATGGCCTTTTATAAAATTGGTTCGGCCCTCAAACACAGATCTGATTTTCCATGTGGCCCCCGACAGAAATTAATTGCCCACCCCTGTACTAAAATCAACATCTGTTTCAACCAGAAGAGCAGCAAAACTCTTTTAGGGTATAGATAAATGCATCTATTAGCTTTTCAGAAAGTTCGCACTAATGGTGCTAATCTACCCCAGATACCAAGTTGGAACTATTATAGAAAAAGTTCTCCCTCTTGTTTTAACTACTCAATTATCTCTCCAAATATGGCCAAGAGAGCCTTCACTCTGGATCCTGAAGTGCAGACAGATTGATAAAATGAATACAATTGTTCAAGCAATTTGGTTCAACTACTGAATGTTTTAAGGGTAAGAACTAGCACAATGCTTCTTTTTTTACTATATACACTAGAAGTGTACAAAACACTTCAGATTTGAAACAGATTGCTCAAATGTGATATTCTGCTGATTGAATGAAACATCACCATTCCAGCTTATAGAAATATTCCAATACTCTTCTGATTATGGCTGTTGGAACACTTTTGGTAAAACTGGCCTTTGAGCTTGAAATATTGCATAAACACGTTTGTACATTTGTTATACATGCAATGCAACAATTAAAATATGAGAACCCATATCATGATAAACTAACTCAAACTAAAAAGACCTGGCTGTAGAGAAAAAAATATAATTACTTTAAAAGGCTTAGGAGCTCCCAATGGCGTTCCTTCCATAATTTGGGAATAACACTGAGGACACTCTTCCGTGTTGTCTGACAATTGAATTTTGGACAATTAGCATGTTTTAGAAAATCCTTGCCTATTGACTGTCATGTCTAGGCAGGCAGCTCTAAAACAATCAGTTTTAGGTAGTAAAGTAAAAAACAAATGTTTCTAGTGAAAAAATAGGTTTTTCAGCTCTGGTGGAATAGCTTTAATACTAGGATCTGATTAGCAATTAAATCACTGCAAGTTTAATTGTAAATGTATTAATAAAGAATACACCTCAGACATCATTTATTCCAACTACCCTCTGATATTTGAATTTCTATATTCTACCAAAATTTTAAATCATTCTTTAAAAGTAATAGCAATAGCACTCAGACTTATATACCGCTTTACAGCCCTCTCTAAGCGATTTACAGAGTCAGCATATTGCCCCCAACAATCTGGGTCCTCTTTAAAAATAATAAAATTTAGTACATTCTAAATATATTAGCACTTCATGCTACTTTCTCAAAGTTGATGAATCAGCAATACAATTTATGTCTTTACTACTGGCACATTGTAAAAAAATAACTCCATCTATATTATCCAATAAATTATCCAAAATGTTTTGTTGTGTAGAGCTGTTTAGTTTCCAATAACACGTGAGAGAATTCTAAAATTAAAATGTTACTTACACCAACGTCACGCTTGTATATCACATTTGCTCCTTCCAAAGCAATCTTTCGCAAATTTAAATGACATCTTGTTCGGAAGACACAGACCACATTTGTGATTAAAATATCCAATGCAACATCACTCTCTGCATCCATTGGGGTGATTTAAAACACAGATTCCCCAGCACCATACCATGAAAGATCACATCCTGAGGGTAAGATACGTTAGTTAAACAGATATCTATCAAAAAATGTAACAGTAAGTTTTAATTCCAAAATGAAGTCCTAATTTGAAAAATAGTATCTTCCCGACAGACAAATTCAAAATAAATGTGAATGTTTAAGTTATAAACATTTCTCTGATTTGATTAGAATTTTTTTTACAAGTTTGATCTAAAGATATTGATATCCATTTAAAGATATTAACGTTAATGTATTTGCTTTTTTAGCCAACCAAAACTGTTAAACATACCATCATCTGCAAAATGCAGTACACAGAATACTTTCAAACAACAGGGTTAGCCCATGGAATTGTTTTTATTTATAATTTAATTTTCCACAACTTTTTCTTTTTTCTAATCTTTTTGTTATTACAATGATTTGAAACTATTGCTTCACTAATGTTTTGTTTTGTTTCATTAATTAGTTTAATACATTCCTGAAAACAATGTATTGAACTAATGTAAACAAATTTATTCCTAGTAAGACCTTGCTAAACATAAATTCATGTTCATAATCAAATCATTTTCTGTATTAATTAGTCATAAACCTATTTTCAACATTCTGAAAAAAAGTTTTGTTTGCTTCAGATTCATCTTTTATTTATATTCATACAATTTTTTCAAGGTGTATCATCACCAGTCTTAAAAAAAAACTTTCCTTGCATAAGACAAACACAATCCTTAGTCATTAAACTAAGGAAATTACAATCCTGAATTTATAACTATTTCCCATGTCATAAGAATCGGAGACACAGAAACCTAACTGAATTATTAATGTTTTTCTGCCTCCTGTGATCATGATGGCAGAGAGAAATACTGTGAAATTCAGTTTTTCTATGCAATATGATCCTTTAAATTATAAAATATAATCTATCAAAGTGTAAAATGTGCATTTTTGTTCTTTTATTGCAGAAGAAATTATGCCATTGCATTTGGACTCAGTTGGAGCTTGTTCATAATTTATCATATCATGTTCATAAGTTATCTTAAATTATTGAAAAATCTAAAAGCATTCCAAAATAAACACAAATTAACAGTGTAATCTGCATTCTTTAGTTATCCTACTTCAATTGAATTTATAACAATTATTTTTCAACCATAAAGATCTGTCTAAACGAAGTATGAAGTATCTGAATTAGGGAAATCTTTAACCATTCCTTAACTAGCTGACCTTAAATTACAACAAGTGTGAAAAATGAGTATTATATAAATGTTTGAAATCCAATACCTGTCACCCTTAGCCAATACAAGGAAGAACAGGAGTTGCAATTCAGTAATAACTGATGGTTCTCACATTATTCATTCACATTTTTGTTTCAGTTCAAAAAATTTTAATTTCAAATTCAAAAACTAAGAAAGAGACCACCTGGTAGTTCAAGATAGCAGCTGGAGAACTGAGAGAAAAATAATAATTAAATCTTTTATTGGAGGAAAGGATAATACAGGAAACCTACACAAGTTCTGGATACCATTTCCTGAAAGTGCTTTCTGTAAGTTAGCTAGCAGCTGTCCACTAAAAATATTTCATTTCCCACAATTACAGTGATTAATTCCTGAGCTCAGGAACATGTGTGAACATATACAAAACTTTCTTCTTAATTATACACTCACTGATTCATAAAAAAATAATTCTGCATTTTTTCTCTAGGATGCTAATCATAACTTCAGAATTGCAGGTGGAAAAAGAAGCATATAACAAGATCCAGTAAGAATCAAAGGGCTGGATGCTCCTGAAATAAATTCTAAGTTCATCTACAATATTATCCCCAACCTCCAATTAAAAATATTCATCACAGTTACTCTTTAATAATCTTCAAGGCTTGCATATTAGTTATATATTCTAAAGGAACCAATTCCTTCTTTTGATAATTGCACGCATTTCATCTTAAGAAAAGATTCTAAATTTCATTCCATTGGAGTGTTTCAAATGGGTTCATAGTGGCAAAATAGAATTCACTTGTTTTGTCCTTTTGTCATTACTGCAAGGTCCAATACAAAAGGAGTACAGGACAGAAACAGCTGTGTAAACTGCTTTCCACATAGTACAATAGCTCAGGCTGACAAGATTAATCTAGCTCTAATTTTAATATTGCATTACAGTTTAATTGCTCTAGAGAGATAAGAGTTCAAGACAATGTGAAACTGCAAATCACCTAAAGAGAGGCATTTATTTCAGTTTTACAGTTATTTGAGGGGGAAATTATTTGAATGAAAGATATAAACTTGACCATACACATTCCAATTCCAGAATACCTCAAGCCTTGCTTTTTTACAATAGAAAGTATATGGGGGAAGATGACTGATATTGGAGAAAAAGTTTCTTGCATTCTAAGAGATTCCAGTGATAATTAAAAATAGAGCTTCTAAAAATGGAAATCCTAGATTTGTGAAGGAGAGTAAATAGATGTATCACAGAGCAGCTCTACTACAGTATACCTGTGTGTCTTCTAGAATATTACAACATTTATCAACCTGAAACTCATTTTAATTCATTCTATTTTTCTCATCCTGTTCTATAGAATCCAGATTCAATTGTTGGTGAGTTTTCTGAGATATGGGGTGAGGCTAGAGATCGGGAGATGCTCTTTTGCATTTTAATTTCAATTATGCTTTTCTGGGTGACTAAGATTATTGGAGCATTATTTATAATGCAATTAATAATCTGCTTTTCAATATACTTTCTCAGAAACAAAGGAGTTAAAAACAAGTAAATAATAAAACCGGGAAGGCAGATAGCTACAGTGGCCTACTAAACTTGTCTAAAATACAAAACAGGAATTGAAATTCACTAATTCAGGCTTCTGAAATGTTACAGCAAACAAGAGAAAAAATAATTCAAAATGCAACAAATATCTGGTTTCACAGTCAAAAGGACTTTCTCGGGTTACCCATCCATGTAACTTCAGATGGCAATGGGACTCCAAAGGCAACCAATGAAAATTACAGGATGCAAGAAATTCTACCTATTGAACATTGTGTTGGTACAGAATAAATGTAGCTACTTAAGTGATGAGATGTTTTCTATCCATCCAGGTAACCTAACAGCTGTATTTTCTATAAACTGGAGTTTCTTTAGCAGAAGTCCTGCATATGTCACATTACAATAGAGAGCAGTCTGGAGAATTTACTGCAACGTGGATAGCTATAGCCAGGCTCTATTTAAGGGTGTTATTTTAAAAAAGCCTCAGGTCGAAATAGGACGCATAGCATTATGAAACCATTCGTCCCCAAGTAGCAAGATATAAATCCGAGCCTCCGCAGAGGCAACCCTATGGGCAACCGAACTGGATCTCTACGCGGATCCATTTCACTTTCTGCCTCCAGGAGAGGTCACAGAGCGCAGCCCTGGATTACGAGAAAGAAGAGCAATGGGTGAATGAAAAGGAGGGTCTTCAGCTTATTTACTTTTTATAAACGTGAGTCACTGAGGTTGCCAGGAAACGGAGAAGTGCCTGCGGAGGAGGTTGTTTCCTCCGCCTCCTACTACTTGGCTGTTTCCCAGGGAGGACGGATAAGGCAGCCATTCCCAACCCCGTTAAACGTCCAGATTTCTTGGGCTACACCTCTCTCCTCATCGCCGTTGCCAGCATGGCTGTTCCTCTATAACCCACCCCACCCTCCCCAAAAGGGCACAAGTGCGTTGAGGGAAGGCTGGTTTATGGCGTTGGCATTCCCGTTCCCCGCAGCAGAAACGGGAAGGAAGATGGGAGAAAAGCCCTGAAGCGGATACGGAGGGAGGAGGAGAAGAAACGGAGCAGTCTCCGCTTTGGCACCCAAACCAACTCTTCGGCCCTTCCTGGGCGCAGAAGCCTCCCTCCTTCCCCTCCCCCGCACCACTTCAGCTCTTCCTCCATCACAAGATGCCAGATGGAAAGGGAGGGGGGAGGGAAAAAAAAAACCCACCCCGGCACTTCTGACCCCGCTTCCCCGTAGGTTCGCGTGCAACGGTTCGCGGCACGAAGACCGTTACTGACGTACAGCCCGCGACGGCCTTCCCGCCTCTCCTCTTGCTCAACGGCTGCCGACAAGAAACGGCCGCGAAGCGACCCGCAGTCGTTCGGCAACCGCCGCCGCCGCTTCCCTGATGGTTCCGGGTTTCCAGGCCGCCGAATCTCCGCGACACAATAAAACATCACAAAGCGCGCGAACACCATAGACGGCGCCCCATCTCCTCTGCCTAGAGCGGCAACCGGATGTTCTCCGCGTGCATGATCTTTCCGGTTTTTGGTCTCTGAGTTTTGTTCGATTCATCTTTCTTCGAGAGTCCGAAGCTTCCGATGCAACTCGAGAAGGGGGGGAGGGGGAGGCGTGGTCAGGGAAGAGCAACCGCGTTTTCTCCCGCCCTCGGGGCTTTCCCGGCTGATTTCCTCAGCGAGCGGGTGTAGCTGAAGACTAATAGTAATTTAAAAAGTGGCTGTCGCTAGATGACAGTAGAATTCAGAGTTTTAGGTTTGCTGACTGCCGTCTTGCACAGGGGTCTCCAACGTTGGCAACTTTAAGACTTGTGGACTTCAACGCCCAGAGGTCCTCAGCCAGGGGCGTTGAAGTCCACAAGTCTTAAAGTTGAAGTCCACAAGTCTTAAAGTTGCCAACGTTGGAGACCCCTGGTCTAGCATTTATCCAAGTGTTTAATATAGCTCCGCTTCTGGAAATAGGGAGTTGTCTTCCTTCCTTTCTTTTTCTTTCCTTTCTTTTTCTTTCCTTTCTTTTTTCCCCTTCCTTACTTTTTCTTTCCTTCCTTCCTTCCTTCCTAAACTGACCTTTTATATACATAACTCAACCTGCCTCCTATTTTCCACACAGCAACCTTGCAAAGGGGGCTGGGCTGGGAGAGTGACTGGCCCAAAGTTACCGAGCTGGGTCTCTAAGACGGTGCTTTTCAAACCTGAGTAAATTGGGGGAAAGTATTTTTTTTCCCCTTTGGTTAATGACACACAATTACCTAATCACAACACAGACATTTAAATAAGGACTTTCTGATATGAAAAGGACTTTCTGATAAGCTGTTCCGAGTAAAGAAGGTAAATGTTTGGGAAGCACTGTCTTATCTCAGTGCGTAGCTGAGCTTGAAAAAGCTACCTAGATAAAACCTGAGCGAGAGAACCCCAAGACATTCTAACACTAAGCCAAATTTAAGACTTGAAAAAAACACCATGTCTGGAGGTCAGGAAAAGGGACTGAGCCCATATGTTGGTTACATTAACTTGTGACAGAAGATCTGTTTTTATTGTTCTGTTATTTTATGTATATTGGGAGGGGGTAGGTTTGCTTTTCTGTTTCTTAGCTTTGATATTATTTTTGATATAGTTAGCCATGAATTTGAAATGGGTGGAATGAATGAATGAATGAATGGGTGGAATGAATGAGTGGATGGATGAATGAATGAATGAATGAGACAAGCATGCAAGCAGTAGCAGCCACTTCATGTTAATATGATAAAATTTGGTGGGTTTTTAAAGAAAATGACTTCATCTCAAGGAAGAGATGCTTTCCCCTCCTCTTTGGTAATAATCCCACCATCCTTGGTGCTAGTTATAGATGTTATTCTAATCACGCATAACTTTTCTTCACCTGATCTCTTTGGCATATTCCATCTGCAAGAACTTTGTGTTGGCTGAAGGTGACCAGGCCTATTCTGGACAATGCAAATTTAGGAAAGCTGAGAGTTTAAGATAATTTATAAGAACTATTGTTGTTAGGAAAGGGATTCCAGGCCATGGGGACTCTGAAATTTACCCCATATTAAGTTCAAGAGGCTCCATGTTAAATTTTATTTTCCCCTATTAATGGGCTTCAAACAAAGTTATCAGTGCCTTCCTCCAAAAGCTACAATTCTTAAAATTTCAAATGTCATGGAAGTCATTAATCCGTGACTGCCTCTGAAGGTCATCTGTGAAATTAGTGGGCTTCCTTGTGCAGTTGCCTGGCCAGTGTGAGAACAGACTGCTGAACGAGATGGGGCAGGGGTCTGATCCAGCAGGGAAATACTTACATTTTTGTAGTTCAAGATGATGTATTTCCTAGTAAAGATTAACCTGTTTCACATTTCCCCCTCAATGTAGAAGAAATTGAATGTTGCCTCTGTTGTGTATGTACCATAGTTAATAAAGTATAAGCTTGAGGTAAAGTGCAGGGTTCTGGCCCTGCACTTCTGATTGGCTGTTAGGCGGCCAGATCGGATTGGTTAGTTCTGAGGAATCCGATTGGCCCTTAACAGAGAATTCTTATTGGTTAAAAGAGCTAGCGTTCATAGCTCGTTATTGGACAATTCTCACAAGGGTTGCCTATATAAGGCAGAGTTCACTATTGTTGTTTGGTGAGAAGTCACAATGCAAATAAAGAGCTGAAAGTTCACTATTCAGAGGCTGTCTCCATTTACTCCAACCCATGTTCAGTACTGAACACTGGCGACGAGGATGGGATGTGGAGACATCTGAACCGAAGAAGCCAGGAAGCAATACCAAGCACGTGATAGACGACACCAACAACGGAACCATGTCCGGCGGCATCGTACCACCCGCTCCGTTCGATCCGAACCAAGGGGATTGGAAATCCTACATGGATCGCTTCCAAATGTTTCTCGAAAGGAATAACTTGAAGGATGCCACACCAGCAAAGAAAAGGGCGCTGTTCCTGACGCATTGCGGCCCAGCCGTATTTAAGATGGCTAAAGCACTCGCCAAACCTCGAGAAGTGAAGGCCATGAGCTGGGATGACCTCGAACCCATCCTGAGAGACCATTACACGCCAACCGTGCCTATGCTCATGAGACGCCATGAGTTTTATCAGAGGAACCAACGAAAAGGGGAAAGCGTGGCCGATTTTGTGGCGGACATCCGAAATTTAGGGGGCCTCTGCGGGTTCGCCGATTTAGAAGAGGCACTACGAGATCGAATAGTTCTAGGACTAGATGCACTAGGCCTGCAAAGCAAGCTGATGGCGAAAGGCGACATCAGCCTTGCCAATGCCATCGCTGAAGCCATGGCAGCAGAGGCGACCAAAAAGTTGGCTGCACAACTACGGCGAAGCCGCACTCCGGTACCACCACCGACAAGCGACATTTTATCCAAGACAGAAGGACAGCTCGCGACGATGCAACACGAGGACCTCTCTTCATTGTCAGACAGCAACGAAGAAGGGGTCCATCGACTGCGGTCTGACCGGGACCCTCGCCCGAAGCCCTTACGTCCTTGCGCTGGCTGTGGAGCAAACCATGCCAGGTCCGAATGCAAATTCCGCGACGCACTCTGCCATGAGTGTGGGAAACGAGGCCACATCGGCCGGGTCTGCCGCAGTTTACCAGGACTCAGCCAGGCCTCAAAAGGGGCTAACTATCGCCAATCGACAGGAAACTGTCCTGTAAGGCGAGAGCCAGTAAACCACTCCTACAGAAATCGAGCTTTGCAGAGAGAAGAGGCTCACCATACTATCACTATCGGTCACGCCTCAGCTTTAGACACTAAGAAAATCCGAGTCACGGTAGCCATCGAGAACCAGCCTTGCCACATGGAGGTCGACTCGGGATCGTCCCTCTCGATGGTGTCCTGGAAGACACTCAAGCAATTCATCCCCACAATTCTACACCAAGACCTCCAATTTCAACGCCTCATCCTCAAGGACTACCAAGGGAATCGAATCCCCATTGTCGGGTCCTGCCGAGTCCGAGTCTCCTTCAAGAAGCATACAGCGTACTTACCTCTAACGGTCATCGATAGAGATAGGCCTAGCCTACTAGGCCTCCAATGGTTCACGCCACTCGGCATTGAAGTGGCCGGCGTGAACCAAGTCGGTGGTTGTGAGTGGGAGGAAGACCTTATCTCTGAGTTCAGCAACGTCTTCGCGGACAGCTTAGGCAAGTATAAAGGGACCCCGATCTCATTCAGTCTAGATCCAAAAGTAGCTCCCATTCGCTTGAAGCCCCGTCGAGTTCCGTTCACTCTTAAAGCAAAAATCGACGAACAACTTGACAAGTTAATTGCTCAAGGGGTGTTGAAGCCCATCGATCACTCTCCATGGGAAACCCCTATCGTAACACCCATTAAACCAGACGGGTCAATCCGAATTTGTGGGGACTACCGGGCCACTTTGAACCACGCCCTACAGCAGAATGCGTATCCAGTTCCGGTGGTGCAGCACCTCCTCCATTCCTTGGGGGGCGGTAAGGTTTTCGCTAAATTAGATTTAGCCCAAGCTTATCAACAATTACCAGTGGATGAAAAAACGGCTCAAGCCCAAACAATTGTAATGCACAGGGGTGCCTTTAAATGTACCTGATTGCAATTCGGAGTTAGTGTAGCCCCGGGGATCTTCCAGAGCCTTATGGAAAGGTTATTACAAGGAATCAAGGGCATGGTCCCTTATTTTGATGACGTATTAATTGCAGCCCCTACCCAAAAAATCTTACAGGACCGTTTGAAATGCGTCCTTAAAAAATTTCAAGAGGCCAGACTTAAGGTGAAAAAAAATAAATGTCAATTGTATACTGACAATGTTGCGTTTCTAGGGTACCAGATTGATAGCCAGGGCATTCATCCTTCCGAGAGTAAATTAAAAGCGATCAAAAACGCTCCCAGGCCACGCAACAAGGCCGATCTCCAGGCGTTCTTATGCCTCATTAATTTCTATAATGTATTTTTACCGCACAAGGCAACTGTCGCTGAACCGTTACACCGATTATTAGATAAGAAAGCATTGTGGGTATGGGGTTACCGGGAAGAGCAAGCGTTCCGGAATGTTAAAAAACTGCTCACATCTGACTCTGTACTCATGCAGTATAACGAGACTTTGCCGTTAGTTATAACCTGCGATGCATCGCCTTTCGGGGTGGGCGCCATTTTGAGCCATGTACTGCCTAATGGGAACGAAGCCCCTGTTACATACTTTTCGAAGACTCTTTCACAAGCAGAGCGGAACTATGGACAAATTGATAAAGAAGCACTCGCAATCGTCTCAGCTGTAAAAAAATTTCATGAATATGTGTATGGAAGGACATTTACCATTATAACTGACCACAAACCGTTGCTAGGGATAATAGCTGGGGACAAGCCAACCCCCTACATATTATCCCCTAGAATGACCCGATGGTCAGAATTCCTAGCTGCTTATAATTATCGCCTGCAATATCGCCCGGGGAAAACCATTCCCCACGCTGACGCATTAAGCCAAGCACCGCTTCCAGAGACTCTCGACGATCCGGCACCAACGGCAACCACGTTGCAGATCAAAACACTCAACTCACCGCCTATGACCGCCCGAGACATCGCGAGAGAAACCAAACGAGACAACACCCTAGCTCGAGTCCTAGGCTGGGTAGAACGTGGATGGCCATTGGACCAAGTACCAGATGACTTCGTACCATTCAAATCTCGACAAACTGAACTTTTTTCCCAAAAAGACTGTGTCATCTGGGGCGATAGAGTTGTTGTCCCAGAGTGACGCCAGAAGACGCTGCTGCGAATTCTGCACGAGGGCCACCCCGGCATCGTGCGAATGAAGGCGCTTGCACGGAGCTACGCATGGTGGCCGGGCATGGACCGCCAAATCGAGCAGTGGGTTAAAGCATGTTCCAATTGCCAACAAGTCAGCAACGCCCCACCAAAAGCCATGCCTACTGAATGGGAGACGCCATGTGGACCCTGGTCCAGAATCCACCTGAATTTCACGGGGCCAACACCTTCCTGCTGACAGTCGACGCATACTCCAATTGGTGAGAAATTCATCATATGACGGCTACGACCTCCGAGGCGGTGATCAAGATTCTAAACAGACTCTTTGCAACCCATGGATTGCCAGATGTCCTGGTGTCCGATAATGGGCCTCAGTTTACGGCACTAATGTTCGAGCAGTACCTCGCTGACTGCGGCATCCGCCATGCGCTCACCTCACCTGCGCACCCTGCGACCAATGGCCGAGCTGAATGCATGGTCCAATTTGTTAAAAAGACTTTGCAAAAAGTGGACTATGACAATATCGATGACAAGGTCAACCAAATTCTCTTTTTGCAACACATAACTCCACATAGCGTCACCGGCAGGACTCCCGCCGAACTACTGATGGGACGAAGACTCCGCTCCCACCTCGACTGGTTGCACCCTGCTTACGAACCGGAAAAGCCAATAGGATCCAGCGGCCGCTGTCGCACCTTCCAGGTAGGAGACCTCATTTACGCACGGAACTTATCGGGCGACCTGTTATGGATAGAGGCGACAGTAGTACGAGTGACCGGCCCTAAATCCTACGTAGTGAAATGCTGTGACAATAAACTGTGGAAATGGCATATCGACCAATTATGGTCATGACTCACAACGGCCAGTCAACAACTCCCCCATGACCAAACCGGGGGGGGGGGAGGTACGGAAGAACTTGAAGTTCCAGGGAATCTGCTCGAAGGGAGCGACGAACTAAGTGATACCCAGGAAATGGAGCAGGAAGGAGAAATGTTTGCACCGCAAGAAATTGCAGCTGAGCAAGAAGCAGAACCACTGCCAAACAACAATCTACCTCAACAGGATTGCAACCAACCAATCCAACGAAAATCCGAAAGAGTTAAAAGACATCCGTCCTATCTAAGGGACTATATAACTACACCGTAATTAAGAAGCCAGGGGGAAGGGGTGTTGTGTATGTACCATAGTTAATAAAGTATAAGTTTGAGGTAAAGTGCAGGGTTCTGGCCCTGCACTTCTGATTGGCTGTTAGGCGGCCAGATCGGATTGGTTAGTTCTGAGGAATCCGATTGGCCCTTAACAGAGAATTCTTATTGGTTAAAAGAGCAAGCGTTCATAGCTCATTATTGGACAATTCTCACAAGGGTTGCCTATAAAAGGCAGGGTTCACTGTTGTTGTTTGGGGAGAAGTCACTATGCAAATAAAGAGCTGAAAGTTCACTATTCAGAGGCTGTCTCCATTTACTCCGACCCATGTTCAGTACTTAACACCCTTCACACGAAGTTTCAGACAAGCTAAATTTCCAAAAGGATCATAGATCAAAAGAGAAAGTATGTGAAAATGGAGAACCTTCCTGAAAAATACTTAGGTTCTTTCCCAGTATTTCTCCCGCTCTTATGTCTATTTTTTTCAGATTTTAGGAACTTCCAGAGAGGACATTTATTTTACAATCACTGTGTCAAACATAAGAGTTTTACAGGAGATTTGGACTCATTGCTTCATTTCAGTAATGATTATGATAATATCAATATCTTAAAGGAACTGGACACTGTCAGCATTAAGAGTTATCCATAAAAGATGATTTGCAAGCAGCAACTATTGTCATTTGAATATTTGCTTTCCTCCAAATGTCTCTGTATGGACAACTTACTGTATGACAAACACTTCAGCTAGAAACATTACTTTCTAAGAACATGGATACAAGTACTTAAAGTTTTCAAAAAGTGAAATTTTTATATCTGTTGTTAATAATTTTGATCCAGAACACAGCACCATTTAAGCCAAGGCAAAACCAGGAATCTAATGCTAGGTGAGAGTATGCATTTTACTTATGAAAGCGGAAAACGAATGCTTTTATCAAAGGGTATTGTGGATTGCGTTGTACTAAATATAGAATCTGCAAAGTAGTTTTTCATTCTTAGAAAGCAAGCATTTTCTACCTAATGTGATTGCAGATCTGATTGAAAACATTTTGTATACATATAAATTTAGAAAATACCATACAATGTTAGAGACAGCTAATTTTAATTTCCCTCCATGGGTTTGTTTGTTTATGTGGTATAAAAATATACCAAGCATGAGTGCCACCTTGTGGCATATAAAAAGAAAACAATTGAGGAAATGTTTATCCTTTTAAATTCACCACATGGTATAGAATAGATCCTAAAGTTGGTACAATTTTTTGAATTTTTTCCCCAAGCAAGTTAGAATATTTTTCTGCATTTTTCTTTATAATACCTCTGTTAGGCTTTGATATCATATATTGAAATACTAACATAAAAAGAAAGGGAGTGGCAAAATGTATTAAAAGTTATAAAAAATATATACATCAAACAAATTTAACAAAGGTGACTTCTGGCTTCCTTTTAAGACAGAGATATTAGC
The DNA here is from genome assembly GCA_033807585.1 of Hydrophis major. Taxonomy (NCBI): domain Eukaryota; kingdom Metazoa; phylum Chordata; class Lepidosauria; order Squamata; family Elapidae; genus Hydrophis; species Hydrophis major. The sequence continues at coordinate 320,242,217 of CM066328.1, read as the reverse complement.
AATACAACCACCTCTCTCTAAGTTTTGCCCTTTTTCATAAAAGAAAATTGCTTTTAGATATTCTGTTAAACATTTTAGTAAATATTTGATTATAGCAGTGAGTATAAAAAGAAATCTATTTTCAACTCATATGAAAAAAAGTTTTGTTGCATTTATCGGTGGAATCTCTGTAGATAAAATTGTGTCTCTTAAATGTCTGTGTGGAAAAAGTATAATTAGTAATGTTTGCATGTTTCTTCATTTCTAACTCAGCAGTTGTTAGACAAACAAGCCTTCAAAGGGTGAAGATTGGCTTCCTGCTTCAGCTGTGAAATTTACAAGGATTTCTGCAGATCAGCCACGCTTCTATGCCCTTTAGAACTTGCATGTTTTTTTTTCCTTGTGCCCTACTGTATCCTGACCCTAAAGCAGAGGGGGAAAATTATTTTTCTGTTGAAGTTGTATTCTCTGTGAGGGGATGATAAAGCCTGTACCAAAATTAGATTAGGTGTCCTTCCCCTCTTTCTTTTTTTCTACTTTTTCCTCTAGGCAAGCAGACTTTGGGGGAAAGTATAAATTATTCTTGCCAAAAGTTTGAAACAAACATTACCAGACAATTTTCCCATCCCATCCATCATTCTGCCTGTTTTAGTCCACCCCCATCTCTCCACTTCAGTCTCTGCTCCCAACCCCCAGTAAATTGAAAGTCAGTTTCCCACTCCATTTCAGCTATAGCTGCTAAAGATTGTAATACTGTGACTTCTCCTTCTAGCTTATTGAATTTTGACTATCAAAATCCTAGCTGTTGAACATGGAGAGACAATGTACACGCTTCTGGTATTATTAGATTGTAACTCTTAGTAGCTAGATAGATAGGACTGATTGGGGCTTGGAAGGAAACTCTAACATAAGGATCTTGCTGTATACTTAAAAATTATTTATTAATTTAAAACATTTATATAGCCATCCATCTTATAACAAATTCTTGGCAGCTCTTAATTAAAAATTAAAATCATAAAAAACCACATTAAAACCTTTAAAATCAAGTACACTAAAAAAAATCTGGTGGAAGTCAAGCTTCTGTTGTGCAATCACCTCATCTTATCAGAGTGCCTGGGGGAAAAGTCGGGTCTCCAGCGCTTTATGGAAGTTAAGGACCGTAGAGGCCTGCCGAACTTTAGGGGGGTGTTTAGAAGGATGTTCCATGGGGCAGGGGCTGCCAAGAAAAGGAACACTTTCTACTGTAACTCCCACAAAATAGCAGTGTTGAAAGAAAGTTTAAAATGTTTTGGCAGAGGTCTGTTCTTTGACCTTGCTGTTTAAATCCCAGACATTTTGTTACCAAACTAGGTAACATCTTCAGCGGGATTTTTGGGTAAAGTGTCTCTATATTATCGAATAAGACAGTTTACTCCAAATCCTGCTGAAGATGTTACATAGTTTGGTAATGAAACGTCTGGAGTTGAAACAGCAAGTTCAGAGAACAGTCCCCTGCCAAAACCTACAACCCAAACTATGAATATTCTCAACAATTTCTAATGTTTAAAACATGCTTGAGAACCATATTTATAGGGTTCTTTTTCTGGTATCAAGACAACTACACCAAGACAAACATAGTTTGCTTAACCAACATCAATTTCTATAAACACTGGTTACCATTATGGTATTAAACTAAACTATTAAATTAAATACTGTGGTTTATCATATCAGAAACTAGGTTCCTGCAGTGTGTTAAGCTGAACTAAGGAAAGCTCATAATTTAGTGCCATGCATGAATGTGGCGTTTGTGTATTTGTGTGCAGATAGATGGGGACTTCTTTGGAATCAGTTGTAAAGTCAAGCCCTGATAAAAGGAAGTGCAAAGAGAAATAGCATGCTAGAGGCACTTTTTGACATATTGGGCATAGGTATTGATCTCCAATACTCTGCTCACAAAATGGACTCTTAAATTCTCTTAATCATAATGAGATGCAATGAAAGAAGGGAGAGGGCAGTTGGTTGCAAATGCAAGCCACGGGTTGATGTTTTTTATTTGAAGGGCTGGGCCCCTGGTGTTGGTCACATTCAAGCAATATTTTCCTCATCACAGCTGTTGGAGCCAATCTGCCAGATGTTGCAGTGCTTATTGGGTACAAAGAAAATTAGGACATCTTAGTTGTATTAATACAGAAGGTGACATTCTTATTAGTCTTTTATTAATGAATTTTCAGGTAATAGGATGCACACCATTCCATTTCATCAGGTTCAGAGGTTTTTTTTAAAAAAAGCTTTTGAGTAAGCATCCCTTAAAATGCAGCATTCTAAAATACATACCATATAAAAAGTAATACCATTTCCAGGGAATAAAAATATCTTTGCGTAGCTGGCATTAAAAGATAATGAATTACTGTAGGTGCTAAGCATGCCTTACTAGGGAGGGTTTTCCAGAAAGGCACTTGGAGAGGGCCAGGTGGCCATTCAATCAGAGATATTATTCTACTGATTTGACCCAATTCATGAGAACTAGTTCTTATATATTCACACACTAGAGCTCAAACCAAACTCCCATTTTCCTACTCTTCCTGACAAGTCAGATTGCTCTAATTTAGTGTTTTTCAAAGTTTTTAACTTTTAAAATGTGTGGATTTCAACTCCCAGAATTATAGTTTTCAAGTTTGAAAAGCACTGTTTTTCACACACAGAAAATACCGTGAAGTTCATTAGTGACTTAGTGAAACATCTTTATGTAATGTTCATGTTGTATTATCTCTTTTAGTAACACTCGATAAAGCTCTCACATAGGGAATTGGTAAAGCCACAAGCTGATAACATGCTGGATGCACTTTATTTTCTCCTATGACTGTTACCAGAAAGAGTGGCCATATATTCAGGTATCTTAAGTTTCAGGTACCTTAAACGTGGCTAGAGTCATGATCCTTGAAGAATAGATGACAATAGAATAGATGAGACAGTAACAGGAAAGAAATTAAAAGAAAGTCTGGGTTTCGGCAGAATTCCATATCTATGACATGGAAGATGGGGAACAATGTAGATTCAGGAACATTTTAAATTAAGGTTTGTTTGATTTACTTCAGGTGAAATACTAGCTATGAATAAATTTCTGTTATTCTCAAAGAATATAGAACAGAAAATATTCCAATTAAAATATATATAATTCAGGGAAAGTAATCCTGAAGAGGAAACATAGGAGCACTTTGCTAACAATTCTAGTTCTCCAGGTACAGCTCTATTTTTAAGGATGACAGACAACAGAAGGTTGGACATCACAAAAAGACAGCAAATGATTCATTGTTATGCTCTTGTATTGTCAGGCTGTAGGAGAGGCATCAGTGATTTTTCTGCCCTTAAAATATGAAATTCTAATAGAGTGTACTATTTGCTTCTTAGCCTCAGGAATGAAATGCCTGGCTTGAACCAACCCCATGGATGTCTTTTAGGTCAATAAAATCATACATACCCCACACACATTTGAACTGGGGATCAACTTTGTTGAAAAATTATTCTTAGATCACTCAACAATAAAGCTCTGAATATTAATTCATTTTAGGTCAGGATTTTTCATACTTGGCAACTTTAATATTTGTGGATTTCTACTATAGGAATTCCCCCAACTACCTGGGGGAATTCTTAAAGTTGATATCCATGTGTCTTAAAGTTGCCACATTTGAAAAACACTACTTTAGAGGAATTCTGAGCATAATGTTAGATGGGTTCAAACCTAAAAAATAACAAGACCAGCCTTTTTCTTTGTTTGATATAAAAAGATAGTCCATTCAAATGATTCAATTCAATCATAGTTCTTGTCTTTTTCAAACTTTGGGCAGGCTCTCTGTACATGTTTGTTTATTCAATGTAAATTTCTTAATTAATTACCTAATTAAATAAACATACACCATACTTTTTAAGTGGCAAAATGAGAGAGAGGACTAGATTTATTATATTATGTTATATATTCATTATATTGCAGGCAGAAGCCAATTAGTATTAAAGGAAAAAAGTCAGAAATATGCACAACTGTCTTTTGCTATAAATTCATTATCTCTTGTCTTACCTTCAGTGTATTTAAAGAACATCATATAAACATAAGATGTAAACATTTCTCAGGCCAGAATTCTAAGAATCAAATGACATATGTTGTTAACAAGAGTTTCCTTCCTGACACAAAAAGCTTGGGTAATAGGAAAATACTTTGGGTTAATCCTCTTCCATATGCCTTGGTCCCAATTCTACTAAGGTCCAGGGTTTTATTTAAAACATGATAGATTAAAAATGGCATCAACTGAGTAATTAGGCCCTAAGACTGCAGAGAGACCCCTCAGTTCAATGTTGTTGTTTTTAAATTTAAGACTGAATATCTTCATGTTGTAGATTTTTTACAGTTGAAATGTCACATATCTTATATAAATGAATGTGGGGGCCTGTACAATTATTCATTTAAATTTCATTGAAGATGGGGAAAGAATGACACTGTGTCTTTAGCATATATCTTGTACATACTTCAGATAAGCTAATTACCTCTTGGCATTCTTTAATGCTGCCTTATTCTCTCTCTTTATACTTATAAAATATAGCAGGGATGACTGAGGCCTTAGGGCTCATATGGCTCACTCAGGCCCTGTACATGGGCCACAAGTTTTAACAAAATTGGAGAAGAAACATAGTAAACATAGGAAGAGTTATATATAATTATTTTGGTTTAAATTCAGTTTAATTGGGATGCCTCTGAATTATTTTTAACAAGCTGAAAAGAGAATCATTAAATATATAAAAAGGGAGATATATTCCAGTTAATATAATCTAGTTAAATACAGTTAAAATGCTGCCGAATATTGGTAACCCGACAGACAAAAAAATACAAAATACATGGAGAGTTATTGATACTGCATTTAATTATTTGGTGTACATTTCAGTTCGATTATCCTGGATCTGTCCATATTTTTGGCCTGTTTCTATCCATATTTTGGAGTCTGGTGTTAGCCACTTGCCATAAAAACCTAATGGCAGATCTCTCCTGAAAAGACTGTTTACTCATTGAGGTGAAGTAAGTATTCTTAATTATTTTAATATTAAAAGAAGATACTGTAGTTATTTAGGTTAATTAAAACCAAATATATATTCATTTTGTTTTAGACGTATGCTTCTTACATCACCTTTTACAGTCATAATCTATGTAAGAATAATTTAAGATATCTTGATACCCCTAGCCACAATGCCCCTTATAATTATGAAGCATGGATACACTGGATATTAGAACCTAATTAATTCTGATGTCATGATGTCACAGAGAAATTAATGAACAAATCTGTCTCTCTGAAATTTGGTTCCAGAAAAATCCTGAGGATTTCTAACCTATTACAAAAGAGCATTAACTGTCTTTAGGTGTGTATTTTTTTTTTTTTTACTAAGCCTGCAACTTAGAAGTTAGTACTCTTGTGGGTCACACACACAAGCTAATAGAAAAAAATATTTATTTTCTTGTGTCTGATATATATGTGAGATTTGTATAATTTGCACAATATCCACATAGATGCATTGTGTGTTGCATGGAGTTTTGTAAAGAGAAATCTGGAAAATTTGTCAACTTCCGCCTTCTTAAGCTATCTTTATATCACACCATTAAGAAAAGTATTTCATGCATGTGATAAGATGGTCCATTAAAACTTCTACAATAAACATTATTTTTAAGCTTACGCAAGATAGTTACATCTTGGATAAGGGAACTTAATCACATCTTCCCAAACTGCCCTGTGTCCTTCTACATGTTTATATACCTTTTGGTTAGGGGTTTGGGTTTTTTTTTGCAAATTTTGCAAAACATCAGGCTTGACTTTAGTGAAACCTTCCACCACGAGAATGTTACTGTTCTGAAGAGGAATCCAGATATCAAATTAAACAGAATATTACACACACATATATATATATATATGAACAAAACTGTGGAAATTTAAAGCCCCGTTGCTGGAAATAACAGTATAAATAACTGAAGACATTTTGTAAACAGTGCGGTCATAACCTTGAAACGTTAAACAGTTCTCTGGGATCTGGCGCATCAGCTGCCTCTGGACTGAGCTGCCTCAGAGGAAAGAGCCCAGCACTTTCTGTTTATCTCTTCGCTTAATCTCTCACAGAGTAACAGATCAGATCAATAGAAAGAATGATGTTTAAATTAAAGCCAGGGCACCATGAAAGTGTACAAGGCAAGAGTATCTTTCCATCCAAATTATTCCATCAATATTATTTAATGTTCCTTAAAATACTTGCCTGTAGGAATGTGGTGGCTCAGTGTCTAAGACGCTGAGCTTGTCAAGCAGAAAGGTTGGCAGTTCAGCGGTTCGAATCCCTAGCACCATGTAATGGACTGAGCTCCCATTACTTGTCCCAGCTTCTGCCAACCTAGCAGTTCAAAAGCATGTAAAAATGAAAGTAGAAAAATAGGGACTACTTTTGTGGGAAGGTAATAGCGTTCCGTGCGCCTTCGGCATTTAGTTATGCCAGCCACGACGTCTTTGGACAGCACTGGCTCTTCAGCTTTGTAACAGAGATGAGTACCGATCCCTAGAACCGGAAATAGCTAGCACATATGTGCGAGGGGAACGTTTACCTTTAAAATGCTCACCTGGGTCCACCATCTTACTTGTTGGGAGGCTCTGGAGGGTTGATGAAAAGAAGAATTCCCTTTGCAACAAGACTGTTTTCAAAGTTAGGTACCGTATACTAAAGAAAGGAACTTATTTGAAAATATTCTTTTATCTTCCAGTAATATAAATTATTGATGATTAACAACAAATTCCAGGCAATTTGTTATCCAAATAGGGATGAGCAGTTAAAGATTATCCTATCCTATACCAAAGTATAATGTACATGCATAACAAGTGCTTCCATAATACTTCCATACTACTATATAAAATGTATACAGTGGGCCTGGGGAACGTGGAGCAGGATGGAGCCCATTAAATGGCTCATATGATGTGTTGTTGCCGGGATGGTGGGGGAGGGTCATTTTATTTTATTATATATGATTCTTTTATTAGTTTATTGTTTTTATATGCTTTTATATTTTTGTCAGCCTTGAGTTGCCATGTGTGAATAGGTGGCAATATAAATCACATAAATACATAACATACGTACATACATACATTTAACATACATGGAGATTGTCAATATAGCCCAGCCAGCCCAAATTAGATGGTTAACAAAGACAATACATTCATTTTAGTAAAACAGAAGTGTGGACTTCCCTTCAGTTTAAACGATGTAGACCTGTAAAGAGGTAAAATTTAAACTTGTGGTCCTACAAATGAATAATCTTGCCTTGACTGCTTGGTTAAACCAGATAAATATAAAGGTAGTTTCATCTAAAGAGTATTCTGATTTACCAAGAAATCATATTTGTAAAATACAGACTAGAAATAAAAATTAAAATAAGCAAGAAAATGGTAAGTCAACACCTGTCTGACCTTGATGAATATAAATCATCAGGACCTGATGGATTACATCCCAGAGTTCTGAAGGAACTGGCAGGTGTTCTTTTAGAACCATTGTATCATATCTTTAAAAAATCTTGAAACACTGGGGAACTACCAGAGATTGGAAAAGAACTGATGTGGTTCCTATCTTCAAAAAAGGAGGGGGGAAAAAACAGATCCAGGAAACTACAGACCAATTAGCCTAAGATCAATACCCGGGAAGACACTGGAAAATATAATCAAAAAATAATCTGTGAACATCTAGAAACAAAGTTATAACTAGCAGCCAGCATGGGTTTGTTAGAAACAGATCATGCAAAACCAATCTTATTTGATTCTTTGACAAAGTGACTAAATTAGTAGCCCAGCAAAATGCTGTGGATATAGTATATATAGACTTCAGGAAGGCATTTGACAAAGTAGACTACAATCTACTTTTTGATAAGCTAGAAAAATGTGGGATAGACAGCATCACCACCAGATGGATTTGTAGCTGGCTGACAAACCGTACTTAACAAATAGTCCTTAATGGTACTACATCTACATGGAAGTAAGCAATGGGGTACCACAAGGTTCTGTCTTAGGCCCAGTACTCTTCCATATCTTCATAAATGACTTAGATGAGGGTATAGGAGAACTCATCTGGCTGGCAAGAATAGTCAACACCCCAGAAGACAAGCTCATGATCCAAAAAGATCTTGACAAACTTGAACAATGGGCTCTATCCAACAAAATGAAATTTAATGTGGAGCAAAGCAAGATTTTACACCTGGTCAGGAAAAACCAAAGGTACAAGTACAGATTAGGCAAAACCTGGCTCAAAAACAGTAACCGAGAGGGACTTTGGAGTCCTAGTGGATGATCACTAAAATATGAGTCAACAGTGTGTGGCAGCAGACAAAAAAGCTACAATCCTTGGTTGTATAAACATGAGGCATAGAATCAAAATCATGTGGTGTATATTAGTACCGATTTATAAAGCCTTAGTAAAACCACACCTGGAATACAGCATCCAATTTTGGTCACTTTACAAAAAAGATATTGAGAATTTTGAAAAAGTGCAAAGAAGAGCAAGATGATTAAAGACCCGAAGACTAACCATATGAAGAATGGTTGTAGGATTTGGGTTTGGCTAGTCTAGATAAAAAAAGACGGGGGGTGGGGGACACATGACAGCAGTATTCCAATATTTGAGAGATTGCCACAAAGAGGAGAGGGTCAGGACAAGAAACAATGTGAAAACTAATCAAGGAAAAAAGCAACCTGGAATTGAGAAACTTCCTAACAGTGAGGACAATTCACCAGTGGAACAGCTTTGCCCTCAGAAGTTGTGGGTGCTTCATCACTAGAGGTTTTTAAGAAGAGACTGGACAGTCACTTGTCTGAAATGATATCGGATCTTCTCCTTGAGCAGAGCACTGGACTGAAAGACCTCTAAGGTCCCTTTCAGCTTAGTTTTGATTCCAATTCATTTCTGGATATATAAAGGTTTAATTGATATGAAGATAAAGATGGTGTCATTTAAAGAGTATTCTGAGTTATCAAGAAATTACTTCTGGGTTTCTTAATAAGCATAGGATATTGAAGACAATGTGTTACCTATCTTTATGAAATCATTATTTAATTAACATTATATATTTATTCAATTTTTATAGCTATCCAACTCAACCAAGTGATTGCCCCCAACACTGCTGTTGGTAGCTTGGGTCTGTCTATCTCTCTAATACTATATTACTATATTAGAGTGTTTGACAAAAAAAGAATGAAAAAAACCTTAAAGCAAAATATTTCAGCTTTTGCTTTATTTAGTTATTTTGAAAGGATATGGACAACAGTCTGAATGGCAGAACAAAGCAAAAGTTCAAATGTTTTACTGTGAAATTATTTACATTTTTGCTCTCATCTAATTCATATATAATTTAAATTATTAACTGTATCCTTGTGAGATTCAGAAAAAAAATTGTTTGATCTGCTTGATACTTTTCAAATAATTCCTTTCTACACAATTTTTAGTTTTACAAAAAAAGCAACCTGAATTATATACAGATCTTCAAGCTGCTTAGCTAAAAACAAATATGACGGGATGTAATCTGGAAGTATTTTTTTCTCTGCTATTCAGGGATGTATTATTTAGAGCTGATGCTAATTTCCAAATAGTTATTTAGGATTATCATATAAATCCCTTGGAAAGAAATGAAGTTAACAGGAAAATGCTCTGAATTTATCTGGGATTTATTTCAAAGTATAAATCAAATCACTTTAATCCTTCAAACGCCCTGCTTCAAATTTATTCTACTGAAAAAAATTGTACCTACCTTCATTCAGCATTTTTGTTTTCAGCCTTACATTGGCAGTGTTTAGAAAAGACACATTCCACGCTAACACTTAATTTGTATGACTTGTAAAAAATTATATAAACTTAGATTGTTTGGTGTGCAAAGACAATATAAAACTGTCTGCTTTCCATCCTTATCTTCTTTGCAAACAACCCATTCTAAATTAAGACAGGAATAGTAATGATAATGCAAATGTATGGCTTGAGCTACAAATTTGCATTAAACTTTGTTGTTAATTTCACAATGTCCCTAATTCTTAGTTAAATTATTGGAAATGTGACAAATAGGTTCCTTCCTTCCTTCTTGAGTGAGACAGCCATTACATACTGTTTTTCTAGCCATTTAAACCTCCTCCAAAGGATACGGTCTACCTCTTCTTAATTAGGAAAATAAACATTTCATAATCTGAGGTCAATGGTTTTTGCATTGTGTCACTTTAAGATTTGTAAAATCTGCTCACCCAAAATAAAATAAATAATAATCCTTTCTCTTTTCTTTGAAAACAAAAAAAAATCACACCACAGTGCACTATTTTTGTTTTGTTGAGAACTTTTTAAAAAAATATTACACAAATTATAGCAAAATTTGTTTGAAGAAAATATATTCATAGAATATCTTTAATGTGTATTCTTTTTAGAGATGTGATTTCAGAATTGATTCTAGGAATCGCCGTCTTTCACAAAGTGGAGTACACAAAGATAGAAAGTTGCAAATTTTGGTTGGATCCAGAGAACAGCACTTGGACCAGCAAGGCGTTGCTGCAGGATACTCAATATATATATATATGTGTGTGTATATATATATATATATATATATATATATATACATATACAAGTTAATAAAGTTAGATATATGTTCTTTGTGATTGTTTCATTATCCTTTGGCATAGTACATTTGGTCTTCTTTTCAGTTTTAGGATTTGTTTGTTCCATGAGAAAACAGTTTGTTGCCTCCTTGAAAGGCTTCCCCCACAAGTCCGTATACACAATGCACAAATGCATTCATCCAGAGAAGGGTGCTTTTCTCATGCTTGAAAATCCTGGGTCAGGAGGCAGTAGGGCCACACAACCGAGTTGTGTTCACTGCTTCTTTCAGCTCATTCTCTGGTTTGCCAGCAATCATAAAAGGCCATGTCTGTAGCCAAGGAGCAAAAAGGAGTGGGGGGTTGAGGGCAATGGAGAGGAAGAAAAAGAAAGGGTGAGGAAAGGAAGAGAGAGAATGAGAGATCAGTGCAGTTCTTGAACTGTAATAAACAAAGCCACAGACAACCCAGGTGTTCTTTCCAAACAATGGGAAGAAGTGGTTAGGCTAGACAAGTCTCAGCTGCTGAGCATAACTAGGTTCGTAAGATGGCTCCCCTGTATTGTCCCATGCAACTGCAGTCATAATAGGTTTTGCGCCACAAAAATGTTTTTTACTCTTTATGTTCCTCATAATTCTCAGAAATCTTTGAGGGTGAAAGGTCATGCTTTATTGGTTCTAGATACCAGCATTGGTTAGTTGATAGAAATGATATTTCTCTCAAATGTATGTATGTATGTATGTATGTATGTATGTATGTATGTATATGTATATATAATGAATGCAACCCAAAAAGGCATATTGGGGCAGGCATCTTTTTTTTAAGCCCCTGTCTATTCTTGACTGGGTAATGTCAAAGCACGGCTCCCCCTTCACTTTTGCTTTGTTTTGAAAAAGATAAGAGTACTATCTTCCCTAAAAGCATTTTAGAGTTGAAGATGGGGGTTTCTTCTTGACTGTATGCTTTGGTTTGCAACTGCCAAAGTTCTGCTGAGGTCAGAAACTTCATAAGGAAAGTATAATTCTAGAACAGTAAAATTACAATTCCATCCATTTCTTATGGGAAACAAAGACAATAGCTACAAATCACTTTTTTTAAAATGTCATGAATGCAAATTTGCTAGTAAAATAAAATATGTATGTATGTACTACAGTGGCAGGAAATATTCATTGTCATGCTATTGTAGTAACTAATCTCAGTGTCTTTTTAAAATGAAGTAAGCATATGCATGCAATAGTGATATCAGCACAAACAACAAGGTCAACCATATCTCACCCCTTCTCCCAAATCCATCAGTCAAAGTAGTTTGGGATTCTGAGTTTGTTTTGCTTTCAATAACTTTTTTATATGTTTACTGTTGCTAGCCATAGAGTAATAAATAAAGCCTCAGCCCTTTATTATGAACTAATTAACCATGAATACAAGTATGAAATTAACACAAGTATGAAAATAATTGTTTTACATATAGGACCACAATAAAAGTAAACCATCAATGAGATAAGTTAGAAAACACAGGGAAGGAATATAATGTCCTTTCCAATAAGGAAGGTTCAATCCTGAATGGATTTTTTTTAACCGAATTTCCTCCCTCTATAAACGTTTACGTTCGTTTCAGCCATAAACGGGCGCTAAAACGTTTCCCTCTTTATAATTAACTCAATTGCTAGAAATAACGGGGCCTCCAAATATCCGAATCGTTATCTATATCTTTTCTCTTATCCCAGGCTCGCATCTACTAAAGAGGCCGGAGAAGCTTAGAAGTATTCGAAGCCAGTTCCTAATAGCTCCGTCCGTCTTCTTTCTTCGTCCTTCGTGACCTACAAACGGATTGTGGCCCCCTTCGTGACGGAAGTCGAGAAGGTGGTTGTAAATTTGAAGGTGTGCGGTCCACATAGATACAGACCCTTCCAGTTCCGAAAAACCCATAATATACGGGGGGGAGGGGGGAGGGAAGAATCCTGACGACGGGGCGTGCAAAAAGAGACACGGGAGAAGTAAAGAGGCTTTTCGTTAAAAATTCCATTGTTATTCGGTTTTTCGGAAAAGCGGTTCGGATGGCGATTTAAATAGCGCTAACGGTCGCAGTCGTTCGTGGGTTCCGATAGTACTACTCGTAATAATTTCCAACCCTCGGCAAATAAAACGCGCCGAAATCAGATCCCGCCGACTGCCGCCGTTAAATCAATAAATCGAGCTATTTTTTTCCCCTCCCTTATTCTGATCAATTAGTGGACTTGGTGAGCGAAGGACGTGATTGCTCCCTTCAGTTATTGCGAAGCGGCCGGGCGGGCTGAAAGAGTTCTGTGGCGCAATCCGATTAAGAGGACGGTTTAAAAAAGGGGGCTTCCTTTAAAGAATTATTTGGAACAGATGATGATGATGATGATGATGATGATGATGATGATGATGATGATGATGATGATGATGATGATTATTATTATTATTATTATTATTATTATTATTATTATTATTATTATTATTATTATTATTCCCGTCACTCCCTGCGCCTTTTCGTCACCGCTCGGGACAAACAGACCGCCGAGTCGTCGAAGGGCGCGGAGAAATGCCGAGCGCGCCAAGCGGGCGAGGACTTTTTGCCCCCGTTCTCCACAGCTCACACAGTTGCCTCAGACGACTTAGGAGACAGACTTCCCCGCGAGACGGGCAGGCTGGAGGATTGGGGGGCGGGGGGGGAGGACGGCCGAAGCGAAAGGGAGCTGAGGGCGCCGGGAAGGCGCGGAGCCAGGTGCGAGCGTCGCGGTGCGCGTGTCCTTTCAGCCGCCGCCCCCCCCCCCGCCCCCGGCAGCGCGTTTCCCGCCTCCCGAGAGCCCCACTCACCAAATTGACGGGGTGAAGGTAGCCGTTCTCGTACTTGTCGCTGGCCAGGATCTGCCTCAGGTGGGCGATGTAGCTGGAGGCCAGGCGGAGCGTGTCGAGCTTGGAGAGCTTGGTGTCCGGAGGCACCCAGGGCAGGGTGGTCTTGAGGCGGGAGAAGGCTTTGCTCAGCACCCGCATGCGAGCCCGCTCGCGGGCGTTGGCCGCGTTCCGCTGGACCTGCTTGCCCTCCTGGCCCGCCGTTCCCGGAGGGCTCTTCTTGCCCGGTGTTTTCTTACGTGCTTTGCCCGCCGCCGCTCCCCGGCCTTTGCCCGGGGAGCCCCGCTCGCCGGCCGAGCCTTCGGCGGGGCTCTGACGTGGAGCGGACGGCGAACGGCAGCGGTCCATTTTCAGGCTGCCGGAGCAGCCCAGTATCTCCGCCTCGGGAAGGTCTTCGGCATCGCTCAGCGAGCCCGTGGACATGGCCTCGGGCCGGGGGGCAGGAAAAGGGAGGCCGCCGCCTGGGGACCCCCGCTCAGCCTTCTTCGCCTGACTCGGCGAGGGCGAGAGGGAAGGAGAAGCGCAAGTTGATGCGGAGCGCCCGGGAGGCATTTATCCGGGGGCGGGGGGGGGGTGATGAATAGGCGGTCCGGGGCAGCCCGTGGGAGGGGCTTTTCTCCGAAGGGTCGCCGCGCTGCGTGGACTGCTTGCACTCACCCCGGATCGGTCGGGGGAGAGGCCAGTCAAGGATCTGGGCTTTCCTTGAAACGGGGAGATCTGTCTTCTTTATTTTCTTTTGCTTTCTTCCCTCCAGATGTAGCTGCTTCCCCTTTTAGACCAGGAGTCTTCAACCTTGGCAACTTTTAAGCCTGGAGGACTTCAGCTCCCAAATTCCCCAGACAGCAAAGCTTGGAGTCGAAGTCCACCAGGCTTAAAAGTTGCCAAGGTTGGAGACCCCTGCTCTAGACTATAGGATGTCTCCAGAGATGGGTCTCCTTCCCTGGATTCCTCCCAGAGCTTTCTTAGGAACCTCTGGGATATCCCTGCTCAGATGACACAGTGGGATTTGCTTTTCCTAGTTGTTCAATACTAGGCCTTGTCTTCCTTCCTTCCTTCCTTCCTAACTCACTCATTCACATTCTTGTCTTCCTCCTTTCCTTCCTCCCTCCCTCCCTTCTTTCCGATTGCTATTACTGATGATATTTCTCCTGTGAAGTCTTAAATGCTGGCTCATTTTTTTTCAAGAATTGCAGAAATCTAGGCATTTACTCCTGAATTCCTGGAATATGAATGGGCTGACCAATGACGTCTGTGTCTGAGACCTCTCAGTTATTGATGGAACTGACGTAGCTTAAGCCTGTCAGAATTTATATACATTCATCTCATCACGCTAGACTCTGTTAGGCAAAGGAGGGCAGCCATCTCAGCAGCTGATTCTGGCTGTTATGAAAAGGCAGCAAGCTGCTATTTAATTTGTTGTTTATTGTGTCTTTACTGCCAAGGTTGGGAAGGGGTGCTTATTGGATTTTCTGCCATATGTGAGAATAATTTGTTTTAGGATATAGTAATTTATTTATTTTTTTGCTTTTGATGCCTTTGAGTCAGTATTAACTTCTGATGACTGTCTGGGCAAATCCCTGCAGTTTTCTGGGAAAGGATTTGAAAGTGGTTTGCCATTTCCTGCTTCTTGTGGGAATGCTGTAGATGTACTATATCTTGATTCCAGAAAACCCATGGCATTCAGTTTAGCATTGCAGTTGAGTAGGGGGTTGAACAGCATGGCAATTAAGTAGATTTCAAAGGAGCTGAAACACTGTATTCAGAGTGTTCATCAATGGTTAAATGTCTATGGAATTCTCAGTCATCCAGGGTCATAGCTGTCATGGCAAAACATCTTCAAGAGAAAACACAAAAGAAAAACTAGACACAGAAAGTCCAGTTGCCTTTGTAAAAAGCATCTTCGGGACACTCATCAATGGTTCCTTATCAACCTGAATCAAGATATCAAATGGGCTGCTACCAGGTTCCGACTCGGAGCCTGTTTTCTTCAATTTTATTAATTAATGACTTCAATTTTATTAATTGAAGAAGTGAATAGAATGTTATGGATTATCAGCTATTTTAGATCTGATAGAACTATGTTTTGTTTTTGTATGCTCTTATTTTCCCAGTAAACTTTTCTTTTTAAGTTTTGGTTAAGATCTATACTTTGAAGTCAAGAGATCTGAATTCTGTTCATTTCTGGTATCACAGTAAATGTATGTTATAAAAATATATCTTAATTGTGAGCCACTTTCTATTATTCTGTGCACAAGATCTCCCTGGGGAGAGCATTGTAGCAAAAAAGCCTCAGTTCAATATATTGTCTGTACAGTGTGCACATGCTCCCTCTCCTCAAAACATTCGTAACATCACAATAATGTATATTTGTTGTTGAATCAAATTACTAAAATATTTGAAAAAGTGGCTGTGACTTGTTTTGACTAATTTTGACTAGTTGGAACAGTTAGAACAATTAATCAGTGGAACAACTAGCTTCCAGAAGTTGTGAATGCTCCAACAATGGAAATTTTAAAGAAGAAATTAGACAACCATTTGTCTGAAAAGGTATAGGGTTTCCTGCCTGAACTGGTGGTTGGACCTGAAAGGTCCCTTCCAAATCTATTATTCTGAGACTATCTCTTACATAGCCATGTTTTATTTGCATCTTGTTCAATTAGTCTTTATTCCTATATCTGTTCTTGGTGAATATCTTAGTCTGGACTTTAGAGGATCTAGCCTGAATTTCATCAGCGGACCAGCTGAATCTGTAGAACTGTTTATTTCCCAGTGAGGATCTTGATTCACTTGAAGAGGAGATCAAATGGCAAGATGGTGCCCCAATATGCCACAACATGAATTCCAAAGCATTTTCAATCTCAGTATAAACTTCAGTTGTACATCCTGTCCAATAATTAAAAGAGTGCAAAGTACACATTTAGAAATATTGATCAAGATTTTCACCTCTTGGTAAAAGGTTCATAATTGGCAGTTTTTCTGTATAGCCAACTCTGTTAACAAATAGCAAATACAAGTGAATTAACATGATTTATTATAATATTTTTATGCACTGTGAAATATTGCAATAATTCTGTAGGAACTTTTTAAGTAAATATATATAATGAAGTGTACGTGGCATTAAAATTACAATATCCTTCATTAAGATAATATATAATAATATAAAATAGCATTAGTACCATCACTATACCTATAATAGAATAATATAGTGTACAATACACTATAATAGAAAATATTACATTTACATGTGTTTTGTAAGCTTTTATCTAAAATACATGTTCCCAAATTCAGTGGGAGCTAGTTCAGGGTTGATATATGTAGGACTGAATTCTATTGTTATTTAAATACTTGATTTTATACATCCTCTGTCATAACCTTCCCCAAACTAGTATACACAGATAAATTTAACTACAAAATTAAAAATTTCCAGTCACTTAGGTTTGGGCTATGGTACCTGGGATTAATGGAGTATAATACATTTGGAGGATATCAGGTTTGGGAAGGTAATTCTAAAAGTTTATAACATGTAAATACAGAATTCTGAGTCCTTTAGAGGACTAATGATTCAAAAAATGCAGAAGGATTTTAGAATGCTGTTGACTTTTCAGAACAGGAATATCTAGCCTGAGATTGCAGGGTTACATATGGCTCCCAAAGCAGCTTTGAATGTCCATCCAAAATTGCTAGAAATTTAGTTACTTGTAAAGAGTTACCTCATTCAATCAATGTGTGATTTTTGAATATAACCAAAATGGAAATATATTAAACGTACAGAAATGGCATCAATTATATTTAATTTAACCTATATGTAAAATTTGATCTATAGTAGTTTATATTTTGTCCTAGCTCTACTTTATGCTTGCAAAAGCCTGAATTAGAATCTATTCTGTGACACACCAACTGATACTTGTATAGGCTTTGACAGCCGATATCTAACGGGCAATTTTGAGTTTCAGGGTTTAATGTTCATAGTCTAAACAACAGATTCCCTGGTGTTTCACTAGCAACTCTGGCTGGCATCTTCAAAAGCACTGTGGTCTTCTGTGCAGCTCACAAAATTGAGCAAGGACTGACTGGGGCTCCTGTCCTTATAGCTGGGTGACCTGACTTCTGATTGTTTGCAGGGATGATAAATCCAGGCTCCAACACTGAGCTGGAATGCAGACAATTTCCTTTTAAGTCAGACAATCTGAATTTCACCCAAATTGTGATGTACCCCTGGGTTTTGCCTTTATCTTCTGCCTGTTCTTCAGTGAAGGCAATGTACAAGTTGGAAAGTGCCTAGGAAGTGACACAATGCCAGATTCAGGACCAAAGGACTATCCTAAAAGCTCTTGTTGTTCAGAAAGAAAATGGACTAACCCCAAAGGAAAGATCAATGATCCAGGATGAAGTCAAACTTCATTGGAGAAAATGGCTGTTTGGAACTCTCCGAGGTTCTGCAACTCCAGCATCTTGAATCTGGCTCAGTAAACTACCAGTTGGTGTCCATTATGCCCTGTAGGCTCCTGTTTTTACATTTTAAAAATCCTGCCTTTCTTATTTGTATAAGTAACCCAAGGTGGCAAACATACCCAATAATCTCCTCCTCCTATTTTCCCCACAACAATAACCCTATGAGGTGAGTTGGGCTGAGAGAGTGACTGGCCCAAAGTCACCCAGCTGGTTTTCATGCCAGGACTAGGCAGGACTAGATTATCTAATTAAAAATATTATACCAAGTAAGCATGATTTAAATGGGTCAATTATGAGAACCCCAAGTTAAAAAAAACACATCAACTTGATTGAGAGTGAATATGGAGATGTTTGTAACTAATACTGCATTTCATTAAGCTTTACATGGACTCATTGTTTTCATTTATCTTGGAATTGGCTACTTGACAGACTACTCTCCCAATCCAATATCCATCAGAGATGCTGAATTCAAATCCCATCAGCTGATGTGATCTTTGGGAGGGCTGCAGGTGAATTCTACCTCAATAGTTCCAAAGAATCTTGGAATGGCATTTTGCCTTTTTAGACTCCAAAATGGCTTTCCATTTTATTAAGGATGTTTAGAGTAACTTTCTCCAGGAACCCAAGTTATAAATGGGAATTATGAGAGCTATATTTCCACCGCAACTGGAAGGCGGCAGTTTCCCATCTTTTTCAAATCAAAGATACACTTGGATAAGTGTTACAACATTCATATTAGGAAAAAAAAAAAAGAGATAATTTTCTGAGTGATACTTGCAGAAAGTCCTATGAAGAATCTTAAAACTGCAGTACTTAACAGCATGTTATGAATGACCAAATGATCCAGTCATATCCACTGCAGATATATTTCTTCAAGTGATATTAATTGGAAGAGGCCAAAACCAAGAACAACTAATTTCCAGCAAGGACGAAAATAGAGTGGTAGACATATTTACAACTTAAGACGAGGTATAAAAAAGACACAGAAGGATTTGGAATTGAGGTAAAACCGAACCAATTAGACAAAATATTAGAGGGAACAGATGAAAAATTAATTTCTAAAATGTACGATTACCTATTAGAATTTGAAATGGCAGAAGAAATAAAGGCCCAATGATTGCATGGGCAAGGAATGTAGGGCACAATATTAATTTGGACGATTGGGAAAAAGTCTGGAAACAAAATTACAAAATAACAAAATCAGTTGTCTAAAAAGAAAACCAATATAAACTGTGTTACCAGTGGTATCTGGCATCCTCAAGGTTAGCGAACATGTATCAAAACTCAAGTCTGACTTGCTGGAAATGTAAGCAAACGAGGGGTACCTTCTTTCACGCTTGGTGGCTTTGCCCCAAAAGTAAAAAGTACTGAAAAAAAAATTAGAATTTAGATAAAGGAAGTCACAAATATACAACTAGAATTTAAGGCTGAAACATTTTTGTTGGGAATGTTACAAGGGGACTATGCCAGAGATGGTATTCAGCAGGTTCTGACCAATTCTGGGGAACTGGTAGCGGAAATTTTGAGTAGTTCGGAGAACTAGCAAATACCACCTCTGACTGGAGATTTTACAAGCCACGGCCACAGAACCAGTAGTAAAAAGTTTTGAATCCCATCACTGGATTATGCAAAATAAATGAAATATTTAATTCTCCATATAATTATGGCAGCAAGAATTTTATTAGCACAATGCTGGAAGGTGATCAAATGCCAACAAATAATTTGATAATTCAGAAGGTTCTTGACTGCGCTGAAATGGACTTACTAACCCAAAAACTTAGGGATAAGGTAAACTCAAAATATAGTACAGCTTGGGAAAAATAGTACAATTGGATCAGGAAGAAAAACCAGGGAATTAAAAGATAAGGATTTGGAAAATGAAGTGGTTAGATTAAGAGCATTTACCAAAAATAGGGAATGAATATAAGTAAAATTGTTTTCAGTAAAAGATCACACTGTCTTAGTTGATTAGAAATATATATGTTTTATGTTTATATGTTATGTATTTGTATATTGATTTCAAAATGTTGTATTCTATACATTGTATATAAAGTATATCTTTTTAATCTTTAATAAAGTTTATTTTATATTTTAAAAAAAGCAACTAATTTCCACACAGACAAGTAGGGAGACAACATCTTATGACGTTTATGCCAGGTTTAAACTTATCTATGTTTATATATAAAAGTAAACTCATATTTGCCTTTTGCTCCAAGGGAGGTTATAAAGTTAAGTGGCCTTGTTAGAAGGGCTAACATTACTATTGAGAGTTGTCAAATGTGGCTGCCAGTGAATGAGGTTATTGCTTGCTGTATGGATCTGTCATGCTCATTTGGGTTTAAAATGAGACCTCATAACCTGTTCTAGGGAGGAAAGACACACCATGCCAATTGAATTTGATGGTGCCAACATTCAGTTCCATTTAACTTATAATAGAGTGGTTCAACCCTAATTTAATCCTGGAAAAGGATCACTTCATAATGATCGTGCTCCACAACTAATAAAAAACAAAAAACATCTTAATATGTGTATACGTATGTGTGTGTACACACATACACACATATCTATATCTATCAAACTATATATATACATACACATACATACACACACACATGTATGTCAAGGAATTAAATAGAACTATTGCTACCGGTATTTATATGCAAAGTAATAGATACAACCATAGTGTAGAATAGGAGGAGCATAATTAGAGTACATCAATTTAAACACTGCTTCATCTGGGAATTCAGTACCCTTACTTTTATGTAAGCTAACACTGGGTTAATATTGTTTTTAATGAACTATTAACTAAACACATTGTCAGCTTAATTGATTATTGTACCTAGTTGTTTTAGACATGCATTCTTACCGATTTCAAAAATTACTCATCAACAAGTCTGAGATTTATGGCCTTTTTTGTTTTATGTTCCTGATCATTGTTTGTGCAGGTGGATCCCTACATGGTTGATTTCCCCAGCCATGATTTATTGCTCAAGTGATTGATACTATAAACTTCTCCCAGGATTCTTTTCCAGCTTTAAGATAAGAGAAATATCAAATTGAAGTTGTTCATATAAAAAAAATCCAGACAACTGAAATTGTGCACAAAATTAGTTAGAACTTAGACAGTACAAAATTAAGAGAAAATGGACTCACTGAGGTTCAGGGGCAGATATTTCTGAGCTGAACTTGAGGTACATCAGAATCTTGATTAGATACAAGAATAAGCAAACAAATTTTCTTACTTCCCTTACTTTTGTGATGCTCAAGCAAAAGAAGGGGAAGATAATTGAAGAAGCCAAACTTTTGGGTGGCAGAGTCCCAACTTTTTCCACTGAGAACAGTTCCTACAACAGCTAAAGTAGTCAAATATAGAGAAATCAACTGAGGTAGTGCATGGCTATCCTAATCTTGCTGTAAGTGTGCTTTCAGTATTGCTTAGATCAGCAGTCCCCAACCTTTGTGGCTCCATGGACCAGTAATGGTGGTGGCTGTGGTGACGGTGGGGTGAGGGAGCAATGGTTGCACATATGCAACCTAATCCCACACCTGCACAAATAAAACTGCACACTTGCCCACTGCTTGCATGGACTGGTTCCCAATGGACTCTGGATTGGTACCAGTCTGTAGACTGGGATTGGGGATGCCTGGCTTAGATTGATTATACCATTTGTTTCATAAACCAAACCTACCGAACCCAACACTTATGAGTATAATAATAAATAGTATCTTATATGTGGAAAGTTTGTAATTTAATTCAGACCCCCTGGTAAATAGATGTTTTTCAAGTTCTGTCAACAGGCAGAATTTTAAAGAAATTCAACAATCTTCACTAATTTGCAATTCTGATACATACATACATAAAAAATACATACATATGATGTTTAAACTAATTGTTTAAATATACACAGCTCTTTTTAGAACAGCGTTGACAACCTTTCTTAGTCTGTAGTGGGTTTATTTTTTTCTATTTGGCATCTTTGGAATGAATTGTTTTCTATTTAAAAATTTCATATTTTTACAACATTGGGATTTCACCCAAATGATGAAATTAAACATTTTGGATCCTTTCTCTATTTTAGAAGTTTGGGGAGTAGATTTAAGCAGCAAACATAGTGCATTAAACTTTGCAGTCTGACATCCCTTCAGATCAGTCTGAATCAGAGCAATGTGGACTTTTTAAAAAAGTTAGTGTGGATACCTTAAGATACTTATTTAAGATACTTAAGAGGCTTAAGATACTTATTTCACTCTTTAATCTTTTAAACCTCCTTGGCCACAGGAAAAAAAAAAGTATCAAAATATTTGGCCCCACACAGTCTGGGGAGGCGCTGGGGACAATAAATGGGGTGTTGGATTGGATTGCATATAGTAGTGGCCACCCATGGTTAAAAGCTCAACATTGATAGCAGTTATAATGGAAGAGAACCACTAAAACTGAAAACAGCACTTTATATGAGAATATAAATCAACAGGAATTAAATATTAGCAGCAAAATCAATTAAAATAGAAAAAACATTAAAAAAATCAGTGGCTGACAGAATTGGAAGAATCATACGTTGTCCTGGAGCACCACCCCTCCAAGAAGTTCTCTGGTTAGGATTTTGTATCACAGAGTCATCACTGTTCAAAACTTCCTCTCTCTATGCTTTCCTGCTAGCCTTGTGTGGTATATTAGATCCCACTTAGAGTGACATGGAAGATGAGTTTTGCTTTAGAGCAGGGGTGTCCAACCTTTCACCTTCCCTGGGCCACATTAGAAGATGAAAATTTGGTTTGGGCTGCACATATAATAAATTATTATAAAATAATTATATTATAAAATTATATAATAAATAAATTATTTTTATTATTTTTTATTATTTATTAAAATTATTAATTTTTTATTAATTTTCCGGCCAAATTTTATGGGGTGGGGGGACGGCGGTGGCGGTGGCAGAAGTGGCGGGAGCGGCGGTGGCAGAAGCGGCGGCGGCAGGGGCAGAAGCGGCGGCAGCGGCGGGGGCAGAAGCGGCAACAGCGGCGGGGCAGAAGCGGCGGGGGCGGGGGCAGAAGCAGTGGGAGTGGCGGGGGCAGAAGTGGCGGCGGGGCAGAAGCGGCGGGGCGGCGGGGGCAGAAGTGGTGGGGCGGCGGGGGCAGAAGCGGCGGCGGGGCAGAAGCGGCGGCGGCGGGGGCAGAAGCGGCAGCGGTGGGGGCAGAAGCAGTGGGAGTGGCGGGGGCAGAAGTGGCGGCGGGGCAGAAGCGGCGGGGCGGCGGGGGCAGAAGTGGTGGGGCGGCGGGGGCAGAAGCGGCGGCGGGGCAGAAGCGGCGGCGGCGGGGGCAGAAGCGGCAGCGGTGGGGGCAGAAGCAGTGGGAGTGGCGGGGGCAGAAGTGGCGGCGGGGCAGAAGCGGCGGGGCGGCGGGGGCAGAAGTGGTGGGGCCGCGGGGGCAGAAGCGGCGGCGGGGCAGAAGCGGCGGCGGCGGGGGCAGAAGCGGCAGCGGTGGGGGCAGAAGCAGCAGCGGGGGCAGGGGCAGAAGCGGCAGCGGCGGGGGCAGAAGCAGCGGGGGCAGAAGCAGCAGCGGTGGCGGGGGCAGAAGCAGCAGCAGCAGGGGCAGAAGCGGCGGTGGGGGCAGGAGCGGCAGCAGCGGGGGCAGAAGCGGTGGTGGTGGGGACAGAAGCAGTGGCAGTGGCCAGGGCAGAAGCAGCGGTGGGGCAGAAGCGGCGGCGGCGGGGGAAGAAGCAGCAGCGGCGGGGGCAGAAGCAACAGTGGTGGCAGGGGCAGAAGTGGCAGTGGCGGGGGCAGAAGCGGGGGTGGCGGGGGCAGAAGCGGCGGCGGCAGGGGCAGAAGTGGCAGCAGCGGGGGCAGAAGCAGTGGCGGTGGCAGGGGCAGAAGCGGCAGCGGTGGGGGCAGAAGTGGCGGCGGGGCAGAAGTGGCGGGGGTGGCGGAGGCAGAAGTGGCAGCGACAGGGGCAGAAGCAGCAGCGGTGGCAGGGGCAGAAGCGGCAGCGGCGGGGGCAGAAGTGGCGGTGGCAGGGGCAGAAGTGGCGGGGGCGGCGGGGGCAGAAGCGGCGGGAGCGGCAGGGGCAGAAGGGGTGGTGGCAGAAGCGGCAGTGGCGGGGGCAGAAGCAGTGGGGGCAGAAGCAGCAGTGGTGGCAGGGGCAGAAGTGGTAGCGGCGGGGGCGGAAACGGCGGGGGCGGGGGCAGAAGAGGTGGCGACAGGGGCAGAAGAGGCGGCGGTGGGGGCAGAAGCGGTGGCGAGGCAGAAGCAGCGGCGGCGGCAGGGGCAGAAGGGGTGGTGGCAGAAGCGGCAGCGGCGGGGGCAGAAGCAACGGGGGCAGAAGCAGCAGTGGTGGCGGGGGCAGAAGTGGCAGCGGCGGGGGCAGAAACGGCGGCGGCGTGGGCAGAAGCAGTGGCGGCAGGGGCAGAAGAGGTGGCGGTGGGGGCAGAAGTGGTGGTGGGGCAGAAGCAGCGGCGAGGCAGAAGCGGCGGTGAAGGCAGAAGCGGCAGCGGCGGTGGGGGCAGAAGCGGAATTATGTTATAAAATTATATAATAAATAAATTATTTTTATTACTTATTATTAATTATTTATTAACATTTATTTATCTTTTATTAATTTTCTGGCCAGATTTTATGGGGTGGGGGCGGTGGCGGCGGTGGCAGAAGCGGCGGTGGAGGTGGGGGCAGAAGCGGCGGCAGGGGCAGAAGCGGCGGCGGTGGTGGGGGCAGAAGCGGCGGCAGCGGTGGGGGCAGAAGCAGCGGCGGGTGCAGAAGCGGCAGCGGCGAGGCAGAAGCGGTGGTGGAGGCAGAAGCGGCAGCGGCGGTGGGGGCAGAAGTGGCAGTGGCAGGGGCAGAAGCGGCAGTGGCGGGGCAGAAGCGGCAGTGGAGGCAGAAGCGGCGGCGGGGGCAGAAGCGGCGGTGGAGGCAGAAGCGGCAGCGGCGGGGGCAGAAGCGGCAGTGGCGGGGCAGAAGCGGCAGCGGGGGCAGAAATAGCAGCAGTGGCGGGGGCAGCAACAGAAGGATGTGGCGGGATGGGACTTTTGGGCTGCGGCTTCCCGCCTTTTCTGTTGCTCGCCTCACCCCGCCTCGCGCCTGCCTCTGCTCCTGTAAATTAGTTATTTTTTACTAATTTTCCGGCCAAATTTTGCGGGGAGGGGGGAGAAAGCTTGCCCACCTCGTGCCTACCTCTCCTCCTGCAAATGCGGTGGGGATAGAAACGGCAGCGGCAGCGGGGGCAGCGGCAGAAGTAGCAGTGGCGGCGGTGACGTCAACAGAAGAAGGTGGCGGGGTGGGACTTTTGGGCTGCGGCTTCCCGCCTTTTCTGTTGCTTGCCTCGCCCCACCTCGTGCCTGCCTCTCCTCCTCCTCCTCGCTGGATCTTTCATGAAGGTTGGGGTGGGCGTTGGGCCGCACTACGAGGCGACCTGGGCCGCATGCAGCCCATGGGCCGTGGGTTGGACAAGCCTGCTTTAGAGGTACACACAAGGCTGGTTTAATCTTAGAAAATACAAGTTTTATTTTCTAATGAACAGAATAGCATTTGCTACTATAAGGCAGGAAATGTTGAAGCAGGCAGAGCCTTTAAAAAAGCATATTGTGGGTGCTAAGTAGATTCTAGGTGTGGAATGATTCCTTGAACCACAAAACAACTGCAGCCCTTTTTTTTTTTTTTTTTGGTAAAAGTTTTATTGATTTTAACGACAGACAAAAAACATATAAGACATAAAACATAGCATAAAAAGATCATTCTTCATAAATTTACAGTGTATCAGTTGGTTTACCACTCCCTTTTGTGCATCCATTTCATAGTCATCAAATTAATTATATTACATAATAACTCACATTATCAATCATCAATAAAATATCCCAATATCATTATTAAACAATCATTTGACTATAATTTTACTAATTCATACTTAAGCAAGATAACTATAATTAAGTTAAATTATTTTATAACAAATCATAGAATCATACCAAATCTATCTTAATAAAATATTCTTAAAAATTATCAAAACCAAGAAAAAATTATATATTCATTATTTCCTAAATTTCTAAATATTCTATTATTATATTGTATGATCTAACCATTGATAAAAAAGATCCCAAACTTCATAAAATTGTTTATCTTCTTGTTCTCTAATTTCAAATGCCAATCTACTCATTTCAGCACATTCCAATATTTTCTTAATAATTTCTTCCTCTAATGGTATTTTCTCACTCTTCCAATGTTTAGCAAATACAATTCTAGCTGCCGTTAATACATTTACAATCAAAAACTTTAAATTTTTATCATATATATCAGGTACGATTCCCAATAAAAAATTCTCTGGTTTCAAATCTATGTGTTTCTTTGTAATTTTTTCCAGCCATATGCGAATTCTAGTCCAATATTTCCTGGCTTCCTCACAAGTCCACCACATATGGTAATATGAGCCAGGTATCTGATGACATTTCCAGCACTTTTCAGATTTATTCTTGAACATTCTTGCTATTCTTGTCGGGGGAAAGTGCCACCTGTAAAACATCTTATACAAATTTTCTTTATATGCTGTTGACATTGTCATTTTATAATTTTGTGACCACAATTTTTGCCATTTCTCTAAATCAATCCCATATCCAAAATTCTTCCCCCAAGCAATCATTGTTTCTTTAATTTGTTCTTCCTCTAATTTAATTTCCAGCAAATAACTATATAGTTTTTTAATCACTTTTTCATCAGTACCTGTCAAAATCCTATCTAAATCAGTCAATTTATCATAAAATCCTTCTATTTTAGAATCTTTAAGATACCTTGCATGTATTTGCGCATATGAAAACCAATTCATCTTTATACCTTGTTCTTCTAAATTTTGCATCGTTTTAAGTTCACCCTTTTCATCCAATATTTCCCCATATCTAACTGTTTGTTCCTTCTTATAAGTTATAGGATACAAAAAAGCTTCAATAATTGATATCCAAACTGGAATTTTCAAATAACATTGTTTCTTAATTTTCTCCCAATTCAACCACAATGATTCCCGTATATAATGCCTTCTGAAATAACCCTGTGATTTAGTTCCCTTATACTATAAAAAAGCATGCCAACCCAATAATAAATCATGACCTTCTAATGTCAACAATCTAGTCTTTCTTAACGTTATCCATTCTTTAACCCGCATTAAGTTTGCAGCTTGATAATACAACTCCCAATTAGGAAGGCCAAATCCTCCTCTAATTCTAGCATCCTGTAAAAGTTTTAATTTTATTCTCGCTTTCTTGCCTTGCCATATATACTTCAACACAATTTTATTTAATTCTTCGAAGTAATCCTTACTTAACCTAATTGGTATTGTTTGGAACAAATATAAAATTCTGGGTAAAATATTCATCTTGATTGTTGAAATTCTACCTATCAATGACAATTGTAGGTTTTCCCATTTTTTCAGGTCAGATGCTATCTGCTGTTTAAGCTTAATATAGTTATTCTCTTTCAATGTAGTACATCTCGATGTCAAATATATCCCCAAATATTTAACTTTGTTCGTAACTTGAATTTTCAATAAATCTGCCAGCTCTTCTCTTTGTCTTAATAACATGTTCTTTGTCAGAATCTTTGTTTTGTCTTTATTTATTTTTAAACCAGCCATCTCACCATACGTCTCTATCTTTCCAATAGTTTTAAAGCTGTCTCTAAAGGGTCTTCCAAAATAAAGACCAAGTCATCCGCAAAGGCTTGCAATTTGAATTCCTCCTTTTTGACTTTCATTCCTTTTATATTTATATCCTCTCTAATATTTCTATTTAAGACTTCCAAAGTCAATACAAATAACAAAGGAGATAATGGGCATCCTTGTCTTGTACCTTTTTTAATATTGATAGAGTCTGTGAATTCTCCATCTATCATTACTTTTGCCATTTGCTTATAATATACGGCTTCTATTGCTTGAATAAATTTTCTAGCAAAGCCCATCTGTTCCAATAATAATAACATAAATCTCCAGTTCACATTATCAAATGCCTTTTGGGCATCTAAGAATATCAAAGCCATTTGTTTTTCTGGGTGCGCCTCATAATATTCCAACGTGTCCAGGATTACCCTCATATTGTCTTTAATCTGTCTCTTTGGTAAAAATCCATTCTGATTAGAGTGAATAAAGTTATTTAGGTATTTTTTAAGCCTTTCTGCCAAGATTGAAGCAAAGATTTTATAGTCTGCATTCAATAAGGAAATAGGTCGTTCTTAATTTGTAATGGGTCAACCCCTTCTTTTGGAATAAGTGTAATATAAGCTTCTGACCATGTTTCAGGTATTTTCTTATTTATCATAACTTCATTCATGACTTCTAACAGTGGGATGCTCAACGATTCTTGTAATGTTTTATAAAATTCTGCCGGGAAACTATCTGGTCCTGGTGCTTTTCCATTGTTCTGTCTGTTGAGTGCTTCAGTTAATTCCATCATTGTTATAGCACTTTCTAACATTTTCCGAGTTTCATCAGGTATCTTAGGTAGGTTAGCATTTTGTAAATACTGTTTAATTTTTTCCTCATCAAGATCCTCTTGTTTATAAAATTGTCCATAAAAATCTCGAATGATTGCCTTTTTCTCCTTATTACCATAACAAATTTGACCATGATCATCTATTAACTGTGATATTTTCCTTGACTCTCTTTTCTCAACTTATATGCTAACCATCTACCTGGCCTATTTGCATCTTCAAAATAGTTCTGTTTAGCACTTCTAATTTTTTGTGCCAGTTCTTCTTTCTCTGCTTGATCCATTTTATGTTTAATTATGTCCATTTTAAGTTTGATATCTTTTTTCTGTGGCATCTTCTGTAATTCTTTTTCCAGTTTTTTATGGTCATCTTCTAGAGCTTTAATCATTTACCTCTTCCTAATGTTCTTTTTCTTTATATAGACAATTATTAATCCTCTTGCATATGCCTTCATTGTATCCCAAACATTCTGTATTGAAGTATCTTCTTTTTTGTTTTCATTGAAGAAGAAGGCCAATTCTTTTTCCATCCATTGTGTAAAATCTTTTTCCTTTAGAATAGTATTGTTTAATGTCCATCTAGATCTTCTTTTTTGTCCTTTCCATTTAATTGTCATTGGATTTATGGTCTGCCCATGTACTTGTTTCAATATTTATTTCTTGAATATTAGATAATAATTCTGTTGATGTCCAAATGATATCTATTCTGGACCACGATAAATGCCTGTTTGAATAAAAAGTATATTGTTGAGTTTTAGCATTTCTTTCTCTCCATATATCTTTTAAATTTAGTTCATCTGTCATTTTAAAAAAGGATTTAGGGAGAGTTTTCCTATTTTGTCGTGTTGTTTTTACTGTATAGTCCAGTTTATTGTCTACAATTCCATTAAAGTCCCCCATCATAAGTATGTTAACATAGTCCAGTTCAATTATTTTCATATGTAATTTTTTATAAAATTCTTCTTGTTTATCATTTGGGGCATAAATTGCAACCAAGAGTGTTTTTATATTATTATCCACTATTTCAACTATTAATACTCTTCCGTCTTCATCCGTATAAATCAATTTGGCTGGAGTGGTTTCTTTAACGTACAAAACCACTCCTCTTTTCTTACAATGAGTCAGAGAAGTAAATATTTTCCCTAACTTTGGTCGTATCAATAATTGTTCATGTTATTTTTTAATGTGTACTTCTTGTAAGCAAATTATATCAAATTTTAGCTTCTCTAATTTATAAAAAGTTTTCCTTCTTTTAATAGCTGAGTTCAGTCCATTTATATTCATGGAAATCAGTTTTTTTCTCCCCATAATTATACTTTATATTTAGGTCTAACAGCTCTCGTGGATCTTATTTCACATTCTTTGATCTCCATTTGTCCACCTATTGCGCCTTCTTCTTTTTCCATCTCCATTTGGTCCTCTTCAAATTCAGTTAAAATCTTTTCTTTTTCTGTCTCCATTTCTCTTCTTTTGAAAAATTCCTTGTAAAACATTTCTGCTTTCGCAATTGAATCAATTCTGTGTCTCTGTTCTTGTCATGTAAACATTAATCCTTCTGGAATCAGCCATCTATAGTTCACCTCTTTTTTCAATAGCATTTTAGTCAAAAATCGATACTCTCTTCTAATCTCTCTCACTTTTCTAGGTACTTGTTTTTAGACCAAAATCTCTTTGCCTTTATATTTCAACCCCTTTTCTCTTACCACTTGTAATATTTGGTTTTTAATAGTTTTTTTTAGTGAATCTAACATGGACCTCTCTTGGTAATTGGTTCCTCGTCGCATATCTTGTGAAGACTCGATACATCTCATCTATTCCATCCATCATCTTTTCCTCTGCTATTTCCAAGACTCCAGCCAGAATTTCAATCATTACTGCCGCCAAGTTTTGTCCTTTTTCTTCCTCGATATTTTGGAATCTAAGATAAAATTCTGACCTGTCCATCTCCCATTTCAACATCCCACTTTTTTCTTGTTCGACCATTGTTAATCTGTTATCGATATTCCCAATTGTATCATCTCTTTGCTTGTCTTTCTCTTCCATTTTTTGGATTCTCTCATCATGTTTCACCATCATTTGTTGAAAATTTTCAAGTTTCTCATCCATCTTTCCAATTCTTTGATCAATACTCTCCATTCTTTGTTCCATACTCATTTTAAGATCTTGCATAACCATCGTTAAATCCACTTGTGCTTTGTCTTGCTTCACCATTGTTGAGAGTCGTCCTCCAGATGACGGGGAGACAGGAGCAGAAATTGAGATGCCCGAAGGTAAAATTTTCTTACTCATTTCGATAACTCAGGGTCTTCCGGGTCTTTTAATCCAATTAGTGAGGTAGCCAATTATAATCCAATTTTAAAAAAGGAAAACACCACAAAAAATGAAAAACAAAACCAGTAATAAGTAAAAAGCCCAAAATTAAAAGGAAAGAAAAAATTCTCCAGGTTCTTCAAGACCTTAATCCAATTGTAAAATACGCAAATATAATTCAAAAGTAAAAATTAAAAAATGAAGAGAAAAAAAGAAGCAAAATAAAGCCCAATAATATCAAAAAAATAATAAGCAAAGGAAAAGGAAAAGAAAAAAAAAGAAAAAGAGAGTTCTTCAAATTCTTCCCACCTTAATCCAATTGAAAAACCACAGAAAATGAAAAAAAAACAAAACTGCAGTCCTTTTTTTATGCATAGTTAAATCCATTTATATGCTTTGGAATAGTTATGTCTATATAGAAAAAGTACAGAGAAGAGCAACCAGGATGATTAGGGGACTGGAGATTAAAACATATGAAAAATGGTTACAGGAACTGGGCATAGCTAGTCTAGTGAAGAGAAAGACCAGGGGAGATATGATAGCAGTGCTCCAATATTTGAGGGGCTGCCACAGGGAGGAAGGGGTCAGGCTATTTTCTAAAGCACCCAAAGGCCATACGATTAATAATGGATGGAAACTGAACAAGGAGAGATTTAAGCTGGAAATAAGGAGAAACTTTCTGACAGTGAGAATAATCAACCAATGGAACATCTTGCCCTCGGAAGTTGTGGAAGCACCATCACTTGAGACTTTCAAGAAGAGATTGGACTCCCATCTGTCAAAAATGGTGTCGGGTCTCCCCCTTGGGCGAGGGTTGGACTAGATAACCTAAAAAGGTCCCTTCCAACTCTGATTATCTCTTCTCTGTTATCTATTGGGCATGGATTCTATAACCTACTTTTTCTTTCCTAGAATAGGTAAAATATATTAACATTCTGCATAATGACAGTAGCTTCCATTTTTAAAGAATCCTTTTTGTTTGAGAATGCAAAGGTAGTTCAGAAATTATAAAATATTCCAATTTCATAGATAATTATGAAGTTTCCCTGATATAAGAAGATTCAGATTGTCTTTTTCTGACCAGTTAAAATAAAAATGAAATTGGGCATGAAGCATACTGTGCAATATCATTGGTTTTACAGCTAACAGTTTGGTTTCACCATACCTAAAAAGATGATAATCTCTTGCCTTATGCAAGGGAAATGTAGCTATTGATAGCTGTGATGGATACTAAAAGATATGCAGCAGAAGAGAAAGTTCTAGCCATGCAAAAGTGCAATCAAGGTAGAACAAGAGGTGCTATGTTAATTATTCTACCCTGCAGGATATGACAAGAAATGCATCAAATATTTATTTAAGGTTGTACAGTAGACACAGAATGTTGCAATTCTTTCTTCCAAATATTCTGAAGAACAATTAAGGGGGATAGTCCCCTCCCTGGTATTTTATGACATCTTCTAACCAAAAGATTAAATTGTTCTAGTTCTGGATATATTTTTATGCTGTTTCTATGTTGGCTAATCCTTCACATTTTTGTGGTTTCAGAACATGATGAAACTGGTTGATAAGAAATAATTTGTTGAATTTACTTTCCAGTAATTAGAATGTAAGTCTGAAAAACAATTCCAGCGTTTCATAAATGTGGAATTACAAACCTCTAGCTTAATGTGGACATGGGTTAAGTATTAAGCCATTTAATTTAAATCAGTTGAGGACTTCTTGGGTCACAGCTGTGCACCGTATTTTCCACAATAATGTGCCAGATATCTCTGGGCCACCACAAATAAGCTGTGAACAATTGTTCTTTGCTGTAGCTTGGACTTCTGTAGCAATGAAGTACCATAATATGCATGCATATTGTTAATATATGAGATGCAAACCCTGCATATATGCAGTTCTGATCAAATTTAGAATTGAAGTAATATATGATTCTGCATTCACTGGTGGACAGAACATACACATACACACACACACACACACACACACACACACACACACACACACATATACTTTCCCTTATACTATTCAGGCAAATGCCATCCCTGGAAGATTTCTAATGGGCACCTCAACTTTTTGTCTGTAGGGAACTCAAGACAATTCCTGTCCACATGGAATTCAACTCTTGTCTTTATGGAACTCAACAAACCAGCCCAGTGTAGCAATTTGAATATTGAATTAAATATATAACATAAAATAGGTTCTAATTCACACTGTTATAAAGTCAAATGGGTCACTTTTGATAACATTGTTACAAAAATGAAATGGAGCAATGAATCATCTTAGATACAAATGCAATTAATAATCCATCTGCTTGAGGATTTCTGAAACCATTACTACCTGAGTAAGTACAAATTATCTCACCCTTCCTAACCTGCATCCTTCCAAATGTGTGGGTGTCAATTCCCAGTCTGCTAAGCCATTGCTCTGAATTCTTGGAGTCGAAGTCCAAACATCAGGAAGGCACCCACGGCTGGCCTATCTTATCTTACAAATAATTCATTCCACATCTGGATATTAAGTCAACCTCAGTTTGGCAAGCAAACATTCCAAAACATTCTAAATATTCTCAGCAGGGTCAACAAAGGATTCTCCATAAACTAAGTTAGTTAGAATGTTAGATTTAAATTGAATGGTATTTCATGGAGATGACTAAGAATTGTAACATTATATATAAGTAGAAAATGACCTTATGAATGAAGATGATTATATATGTATCCTGGGATAATGTTGCAGGATTCAATCGGGGTCGGTTATCAGGACCAGAGCAAACGACAGCTAATGACTTAAAAGCCAAGCCATCTTCTAAAAATCCACTCACAACAGACACTATAAAGTACCACACACAGCACAGCACAGCACAGCACACAGAACTCAGCTAGAAAGAAGTTCCCTGAAGATGGACTCCAGCACAAGTCCGAAAGCTCAGAAAATAAAACCTCTGGTCCCAGGGACTGACCCAAATTGGATCCTGCCAAATGACCTTAGCTTAAATTACTTAGGAATCCCTTGGCCTCTCAAGGAAGGAAAATAAAGTGCTACTTAAAGTTTCCTGTAATGCTTACAGTAGGATAACACTGGAATCTCAGAGGAGATCTGTCACAGCTTAGAGTGTTTTCTTACACTTTTGGGTAGTCATGTCTCCTTTACAAAACTACAATTCAAGTGCTGCTCTATGTCTCAGCTAGTGTAATTCAAGGTTTATGGACACAACAGTTAAATTCTAGATTTATCTTTAACTAAATGTAATTTTACCTCTAAGCACTGGTCCAGTATTTATTAAAGGTGAAACTGTGTCTCCCAAGAGAAATGTATCAGTGAAAACTCCAACATAAAATTTCCAAAAAATTATTTTTGGAGAAAAAGGTTATTAAATCACATTTTTTGTAATGCTATTCAAATTTTTTCTTTACAATGATCACCGTGTGGAGCTGAGACACAGTAATAGACCCAAAGTCTTTTTGTGAGTTCTGTGGCTAAAGGTGAGTTTCCTTTGTATAATGTTCTAGATAATCTATTTTTATTCTCTGCATTTTGGGTAATATATGCCTATAACTTCAACTTTGGAAATTTCCAACTGGATCATAACATCTAGACTAGATCTCTGTAGGGAGTTCTGTGCCAACAGAGGAAGAGAAGGGAGGGAAACAGGCAGAAATGAAAGTCCTCCAGAGATGTACTGTAGGTGTTGGCAAGCAGAAACCTAGCAGCACATTTTTTTTTCCAGTATCAAAGGAACAGTCAGACAACTGATACACATCAAAAGGTCTGGGTACACCAAAAAATGATCAAAGTATTACTTTACAAATGATAGTTTAAAACTTATGTCCATCAGCACACTCA
This sequence comes from Hydrophis major, assembly GCA_033807585.1. NCBI lineage: Eukaryota > Metazoa > Chordata > Lepidosauria > Squamata > Elapidae > Hydrophis > Hydrophis major. The sequence continues at coordinate 320,207,708 of CM066328.1, read as the reverse complement.
ATTATGCAACACAGCTATCCTTCTCACTCAGATCCTACACAATTACAACATTTCACAACAGTTTCATGACTGCTTCTCACACGCCCAAACCTCCTTCCCTTCATGATGAAACCATTTTCATCCTGCTTGTAAAGAAATAAAATAGATATTCAGATGGTGCCAAATAATATAATGGCTTTGAAACCAGTCCAGCAATTTCTAAAATTCAGCTGGAAATCCATTATGTGGGCATGTTTATCTTTGCTGTTATCTTGATAAAGATTACAGAACTAATGCAATGAACTTGTATAGAAAATAAAGCATTTTGTTTAATATTGGAAAATAAGGAGGTGAAGGAAAAGTAGATTTTTACAACGAAATAATGAAGAGTAAAGTACTTTGGATACTTGAAGTGTCTATTTGTAGATCACCTTCTTAGTGTATTGATTTATTAGAATTTTGCATCTGTCTTGCCACCAAAGGTTCACAGATTATAACATTATTGATTGATTAAGTCATTAGATCTATATCCTGTTTTCCCTCCATGAGGTCAAGAGGGCATGCACAAAACTTTTTCTTCCACTCTTCCCTCTGTTACTCCTTGCAACTATAATCCTGTCCCAAAGTTACCAATGAATTTCTATAGCTAAGCATGGATTTTCAGTGAGGTCTTGTCCAAAATAATGTGACCCTGCATTAATTCTGGGCACATTGGCAAAATGACCTCAGCATGTGTGTTTTTATGTTCCACTTCCAATGTACATTTTTCCAAGTAATGTCATTTCGAGTGCTTCTGTCTGTTTTGAATAACATGCTTCAATTTGCTGCAAGTTAACCCCAATAATTCATTTCCATAATGAGGAACACCCATTGATGGACGAAGTCCTTAGCAAAATGCCACTTATAATGACTGCTTGTACTAATAGAATGGTTAATATTCCTGCTTTCAAAATATAAAATTATTAGTTTGAAATGATTACTATTTTTTATTTCTCTGAGTGTGCTACTTTATCCTGTGCACAAGGGTGTCTTGTTTCACAATTTACCAGTCATCCCTGGTAACAGTGTTTCGCCCTCAACTGCCAACTGAAATAGTGCACCATTAGACTTTGGAAATAGTATAGATTAATTTGCTATTGGCTTCTTCTGGAATGCTTTTGGGGATGCTTTTCCAGTTTGTCTTCTAGTATTTCTTGCTTGTCTAGCATACAATTACTAATTGACCCTCTTTATCCTTTCAAATCAGGGTCCAATTCCGTGGAGAGAGGTTTTTCCACGGACAGCAAGGGGTGTGGTTTTGCCTGCTGCCTGCATCCCATGGATGGGCCTTCTCGTGTTTACGTGGCCTGGTTTCTGGCATGCCATGGCCAGTGCTGGTCCACAGATGGGGGTTGGGAACCTCTGTTTTATGGCCTTTATTTTTTTAGGAATTTTAAAAAATGAAGATATTAAAACTGGGGCAGTGGGTAGGATAGCAGTGGGATGGAAGATGATATTTCCGTGCTTCAAGTTAAGATAACTTCATGCAAAAGATGTAGAACTTTTTCGTCTTTTATAATTGTATCAGAGAAGAACACTGAAATTCCGCCCCTCCCCTTTGTGCAACAATTAAAGGTACAAGTATTCTACCACTTTTCTATCATGGCTTCTCATTGTCTTCTTTTCTTATCCACCCTCCCCATCTCCTCTCTTTCTTGCCCATTTTCCATTTTCTACATAACTTGAGTGTGGCAGGGGATGAGAGAAAGAGATGGAGAGAGAGAGTGAGGAGAGAGGAGATACTCGAAAATTCCTATTTTGTGGTTCTTTCTCTCAGACTTTCTCTGTTTCAGAAACAGGGAGTGAATATTAATGTTCCATTAACCTTCTCAACCTTGTTTTGAACATTATAGTTGCCTGTAGAAGTTAGAATAGAATAGAATAGAATAGAATAGAATAGAATAGAATAGAATAGAATAGAATAGAATAGAATAGAATACTGTATTGGCCAAGTGTGATTGGACACACAAGGAATTTGTCTTGGTGTAAATTACTCTCAATATACATAAAATAAAAGATACATTTGTCAGGAGTCAAGAATCATAAGGTACGATACTTAATGATAGTCATGGGCTACAATAAGCAATCAATCATACCAGGAAACAATCAATATAAATCGTAAGGATACAAGCAACAAAGTTACAGTCATACAGTCACAAGTGAGAGGGGATGGGTGATAAGGAGTGATGAGAAGATTAACAGTAATAGTAGTGCAGACTTTGTAATAGTTGAACAGTGTTCAGGGAATTATTTGTTTAGCAGAATGATGGCTTTCAGGAAAAAAACTGTAAGCTTACAATGTTGGTTTTGGGTTTTTTTTTTGGAATTGGTTATTGTAGTTGCGTGACACCCTATCACTTCACCCTGTGGTCTGCTTAATCATATGCTGGCTTAGTGGCCAGAGAAGATGACAGGGTTTAATTTGCAGGGAGATAAATAATTTATGCAAATAATTATTAACACGAAGATTATTTTGTTCATTTAATATAACATACTACAAATAATACATATTCTTTACAATTTTGGTAACAGCTAGGCATTTTATGAGTATTGTAGAACATGAATGAATAAAAACTTTATTCTGCAAAACAGACTACAGCATATAAAAGTGAATGCTTTCTTTAAAACAGCCTTACATATTCCTCTGCTTAGACTATAAATAACTTCACCTATTCTTCTTAATGTCAATTTAACATTTTTTTCATAAGTGTGCACTGACATCCTTCAGTACAATAAATAAGAGCTCAGTTTTAAACATCTCCCAAGGAATATTAAGTTAATAGAATATTATTTTGCAAAGGTTTATGCAGCTCAGGAAAGCAGTAGTTAAAGGCTATAATTCTATGTTTGAGGACAGAGGACCTGAGTATGATCTTGATATGGCACACAAATATGGGTCGAATCAACCAAAACTGCACCCACAGCAGAGTTGTTAGCATTATTTCTGACAGCAGATCCACAAATGAAACTGCAACAATGGTTTTGTGCTATACTTTATTTGGCACTCCCCACCCACCCCAGCCCTCCTCAATGTAGATCTATTCTAAGCATGGGAAATAAAATTACTGTAGAATTAGTGGGATGTATGCTGGGGAATGAATTAATTAGTAGGCTGTAATCACCTAGCCGGCATCTTTAGTCACAAGAAAATCTTGTTCTGTTCACTGGGAATGATCCTTCATTTTCAATCTTTAGTCAATGAACAGCTTGCGTTTCCTAAGGTTGAGATTGGCTGCTTAATTAATCATTTCCTGAAATAGTATCTAATCAGCAGCCTATCTTTAAATTGCAACTTCCCTAATCCCACAGGGTTATAACCATTTAGTTATTTTTTTTTTTTAACATGGATTGCAGTGAGTGGTATGGATGAATGAAAATTAAGAATGATTGAATATAGGCCAATGTGAGAGCATGGTAGAAACATTGAATGGGTGGGATCAACAATATCAAAATGCACTTGTACAGCCTCACTTTCTCCCTTTGAGATGTGTACAATGGCAAGTGGCAGGACTTGACTTCAGGGGTGGGCTTCTACCGGTTTGCACTGGTTCGGGCAAACTGGATGCTAATTTTACATCTGGTTTGCTGAACTGGTAGTTGCAACGACTGGCTGGCGCCGCCCATCCTGCCCTGTCTCTCCCAGGAGTCTCTATGCAGCTTGTTTTGGATCCCAGGTAAGTGCAGGGCCCGCACAGAAGTTTGAGAAGGGCAAAAAAAAACAGGCCTCCAGAGAGCCTCCGTAGCCCGGGAAGGGCAAAAAACAGGCCTCCTGGAAGTTCCAGAAGAGCCTCTGGAGCCTGGGGAGGCTGTTTTTGCCCTCGTGGAGGCTCAAGGAAAGCCTCTGGCACTTGGGGAGGCTGAAAATGCCTCCCCATGGTGCAGGAGGTCGACTACACTACGCCCATCATGGCCATGCCCACCTAGCAACCAGGCAGAGGACCGGTTGCTAAATTTTTTTGAAGCTCACCCCTGCTTCACTTATGCAGTTGTGCCTGTCCTTTCAACATCACTGAATGTCACTGTAGCAAAAAGAAATGAATGAATGCATGAACATGAATATAAAATGCCACACCTGAAAGGATAACCATAAAAATAAACCCAAGCCCAAGAGGGGCATGAAGTTAACCTTGACAACTTCATATGTCTAGATGCATTCATTAAAATCCTGCCTTTTGGAAAGATCAGAAGTTCACTAAGTTCACCGCTCTATTCTTAAAAAGAACAGTCTTACTCAATGAATTGCTTGAAGGAATGGAAGAAGCATGACTAAGATAGGTCAGGAGAGTACCCAGTTTTCTCTTTCCATCCCAAGTTGAAGAAAGAAAGAAAGAAAGAAAGAAAGGAAGAAAGGAAGGAAGGAAGGAAAGAAAGAAAGAAAGGAAGAAAGGAAGAAAGAAAGGGAAATTATCTCTGTACCTGAATAGAGAAAAATCAAATGCTATTGTTTTAAATGGAAACTAAAATAAGGTAGTGCACAGTAAAGTGATGACTAAGAAACTCATAGTTCTATATTAGAATTTCTTGCATTCCATAATTTTCAAGCCATGTGCATTAATTTAAGGGGCATCTAAATGCAACATTTTTATTTAACAATTGCATCAAAATGACTATGACCATCATCTTTTGTAAAAGTAGGAATGGGCAGTCTAATCTTAGCAGATATCCAGACAGTATCAGTAGGGGTGATTCTAACCTTTCACCACTTATTTATTAGATTCTCAGTACTGCAGTTTGTAAGGATTGACTTGATTACATGCCATCAGGTTGCTGTTAACACTTCAATATTCTCCATGATGATCTGTCCCCAACCTAGTCTTTCAGATCTTCTAATGGTCCATTTATTTCCACTGTAATTGAATCCATCCACCTTGCTGGTTGCTCTCTTTCCTTTCCACCTTTCCACCTTTCCCAGCATTATAGCCTTTTCCAGAGAGCTAGGTCTTCACATAAGTGTTCAAAGCAGGATAATTTGAATCTGGTCATTTGTTCCTTGAATGAGAAGTTTGAGTTGATTTGTTTGATGGTCCATTTGTTTTCTGGGTTGTCCATGGTATTCCCAGGAGTCTTCTCCAACACTCAAGTTCAAAAGCATCAATAGTTTCCCCATCTTCCTTCTACAAAGTACACATCAGTAAGAAAGATTCCAAGGAATAACTAATGAGAAAAAGAAAAAGTTTAAATTTCTGTTACATGCCAGCATGAATTGCACCTGAACATTTAGCAGTTAGATTATTTAGCAATTCTGTTTGGCAAATAAATATATGTTAAACATTTGGAACTGTCTTTGTAGTAGCTAACTTCTACGAAGCAAAATTGGGGTTTTGCTGATTTTCCTTTCCTTTCCTTTCCTTTCCTTTCCTTTCCTTTCCTTTCCTTTCCTTTCCTTTCCTTTCCTTTCCTTTCCTTTCCTTTCCTTTCCTTTCCTTTCCTCTCCTCTCCTTTCCTTTTTTCCTTTCCTTTCCTTTTTTCCTTCCCTTCCCCCTTCCCTTTTTCCTGAATAGGGGAGATTCTCTATCCTAGTTCCTGGTAAGCCTCTGTGTGTGCATTGTAAGATGACTGTCTCCATGCTCTACTCAGCCTACTTGGACCAATTTGTCAAGAATACTATCAGATAAATATCCGTCATTTGAAACCTTTATAGTGGCAAATGCAAATAAATCAGAGACACATTTTTGCTAAGCACATCAGCAGACAGCTCTGGACTAATGTATTGGCCTTCAGACCTCCAGTGAAGTTGTTTCCCACCCATCCTGTAAAGGAATAAATTCTGGCTAAATGAAACATTTTATAGGGAAATCAATTTAAATCTGCAGAATGTCTAATTGATTAAGTAATTTGTCCACAAAGCAGTTGCATGGTTATTAACTAATTCTCATCTTTATGTTTATATTTAGTGTTCATTTTCATAATTAATTTCATTTTTCCCCTTCCCTTCACTCAGCAAATTATTACTGTGAGTATTGACCTAAAAAGGGTTCCCAACTATGAGGAGAACAATGAGAAAAAAATTGACTTTCCAGAATTCTCTTGTAGAAATATATGGTATGTTTGGACCACTATATATTCTCCTTTCTCAAGAGGCACTTAATACTATTTGAAATTTCATTTGATATTAAAGGATGTTTGAGGTCTGCCATGTACCATTTGGCAAGTGTTCATTAGTACACTTGATATGCAAATAATATTGAGTACATGAAAGTTTGGATGGATGTATCTAGTAGTATCTGGAAAAGTGTGAAAACTGACATGCACTGACTCTTAATAAGCAATTAAAGCTTTTATCAATATGTGGTAACCTTGGTTATATTGCTGTAGCAGTATCCCTTTGTCAGTATAATAAATACCATTGGTAGTTCAAGTCCCCATTCTCTGCTATAGCTCTTATTAGATGAAGGGAACTTCCGATCTGAAGGCCAAGGACAAAGGTTCTCACTGCTGGCCTGATATTGGATGATGGGTGTCATGATCCAAAGAGAGAAAAAGGCAGGTACAATTCCAAAGCAATTACATTTTGATTTAATTTTCTCATTCAACATTAAGATTTCATCTTTGAGTTTCACGTTCTAAATTTGCTCAAACTGGGGATTCAAGACCAATTTGAATGTTTGCAATGCTATCTTAACCAAGTTGATTATAGTAAAAATATGTACAGTATAGGTCAGAATGTTTGACCCATTGGAGATCAGGGTGTGGATCATTATTTGTTTTCAATACGTCTCTTCCCCCAGCTTTGGCAGATTCATTTACTTTTTAGTCTTTTAATGAATGTTTTGCCCCGGTGTATCCAAGGTCTTAATGCCCTGATTCCCTATAGACTCTAAATTCTATCTTAGATTTCTCCCCAGTGGGATCCATATAGAAGCCGACTCAAATACCTAATGGCGCCGCAGGAAATTCTCTTGTAATAGATACCCCATGGTGTAAAACCAATATTTTGTTTTTAAAGTGATTTCCTTTTTTTGTTCTGTCTCCCGAACTTGCTTTTTGACCAAGCTAAAACATCAGAAGTTATTACCAGACCTGAAGAAGAGAGTTTAATAAGCTGATGAATGGTGGCTGATTCATGGATTACTACATAATTTATCAATTAATTTCTTGTAATTATTGCTCCATATCACATATTCCAGAGAAAGAGAGAGACCAAAATAATTATGACAAGATTTGAAGTAAATCTGATGTGCATTCTTTAAGGAAGAATTAAGAAGAATGCGTATTCTTAGTAATTTCACAGGCTATTACACAGTAAATATACATGTAACACACAGGAAAATTGAATTTTTCTTCTTTGTAAGATTCTCTTCCATTGAATTGAATTGAATAACTAGGAGAAAAAAACCCTGAAGAAATGGTGAGTATGGCTCTAACAAGAAGTCCTAGAAATGGATACACATTTCACTCCATTTAAATGATAGATACTAGGTTGTTTCTAGGCCAGCCAAACAAGTATAGATTATTGTATCCAAACAAAGCAATAACTTCATGTATAACTTGTCACATACCACACATACAGGTAATCCTTGATTTATGATCACAATTGAGCCCAAAATTTATGTTGTTAAGCAAGACAGTTGTAAAATGAGTTTTGTCCTTTTGATAACCATTTTGTCACAGTTGTTAAGTGAATCATGAAGCTAAACTGGCTTTCCCCATTGACTTTGGTTGTTGAAAGCCAGCTGGGAAAGTTACAGATGACACGACTCCAGGACAGTGCAATTGTCATAAGTGCCTGCCATTTGCCAAATGTCGAAATTTTGATCATAGCAATGCTGTAATGGTCGTAAGTGTGAAAACTGGTCATAAGTCATTTTTTCAGTGCTGTTGTAACTTCAAGTGGTTATTAAATGAAGTTGTAAGTGGAGGACTACCTGTATGCAAAAATGAGAGAAAACTCCAAAACAAATACAAAATATATTATAAAAACACTCACTTCTGCATATCACCTCAACGAATCCTTTCTTAAAACTGCAGTACAGAATCTTTGTATTACAAGAGTTTTTATGGAGGGCTTCACATTTCACAAAATCATGCACACACACACACACACACACACATATATGGTGTTCTGCTTTGTTTGGGTATTTTCCCACATCATTATAGTTGTGCTTTTAAAGCTGTAGCAACGTTTCGGCAGAATCTCATCTGCCATCATCAGGCTTATGTACTGGGTTCGTCTGGGTGTCAGGCTTTCACAGCCATTTCTGTTTTAAATTTGGTGCTAGCCTTGTGCTTTGTTAGAATGGTTTTTACTTCATCCTGATTGGTTGGGAGTCTTGGTCTATGTTTATTGGTCTTGGAGTTTGCTGTGTTCTGCTTGATTGGTGTTTCTAATATGTTCTGTCTGTTTTGTAGCATTTTTTTTTGTCTTGATTGGCTGGCAACAAGGTGTGTCATGTATTGGGGGCTTTTAGTGTGGCTTGGCTTTGGGTGAATGGCCGGCTATTTATATGTAAATTTATATGTATAAAAATTAATCCTCTAGATCTATGAAATCTATGTAGTTGCTGCCCCACTGTTCAAGATATCACTGCTACTGTCTTCTCTGGGGACTATTTTCCTTCCAAAGTATAGTGAGATCCAAAGCCACAACATGCATGCAATCACAAGAAAAGTCAGCAATTAAAGATATGGATCAGTTCATAAGAAAGGAGCCAGTCAGCAGAATGAACTGTTAAAATTGTGACTTATGGAGAAGAATGAATGACTAGTATCAGCAACAGTCATTGGCTCCCAACTTATACAATAAGTTAGGAATTTCATATTATACCTTAGTTGGCATAGACCTAGTAAATTCCAATACTTATACTTGCAGAAATAGGTCATATTTTGTACATTGCCAATTGTCAATATGAATACAATCACAAGGCTCAGAAAGAACTAAAAGCTGATTGGAGTATACTAAACATTGAAGTCCAGCTTCCAAACTGATTGCTTTGGATGTTGGGTGGCTTGATAACATAAAAATACCTACCTAATACAAATTCATTCTCCAGTTCTTGTTTATTTTTTTTAAGTTCCTAATGCTGTGAATGATTCTGGTCTTAAGGCAGAATATAGTGCTGCATAAATTTAGTTAAAGAAAATCTAGTTGAATGAATATTTGGATTGAACAACATTGCTTACTCAATCATTTATATGGTTCTAATTCCACCATAAACACATTGAAAATAAGGAAAATGTTCAAGGGCTGTGTGATTACAAAAATTATTCCACACACTTTATCCAGAGGTTACGTTGCACATACTCAAAGCAAAGCAAAACATAATAAAACAAAACAAAAAAACTCAGTTATTTCTGGAAAAAGCTAACAATTAAGGCCCTGATCTCTATAGACAGACAAATTTAAAAACCTGTTAATTGCTTCAGCAATGTAAACCATTACTCAGTGCACATACAAACATACGTACACATGTCTGCTTTGGCCATACAGACAACTTGAAATTAAACTTAGAGAATAATTAGCTCAGGAAATAAGAGCTGGGCCCTAAGATTGTAATTGTCCTATCATACCCTTATTATTTAAAAGTGGAAGGGAGTTGTTTATCATAACCAGCTTAGATTACCAAAATGGTGGTTTAGCCATTTATCAGATGTTCATGAGAATCAGGGAAGGCAGGCTGAATCTGCAGGACCCTCTCCCTCTGTTACCCCCTTCTTGTCTTTGGCATGTTCTAGTGGCTGACAGAGCATAGCAGTGTGTTGGGCTTGACATTTATCCTGGGAATAAATCACTTTGGATAGCCTTAAAGGGTAAATAATTGAACGCAGATTAGTGTTGAAAAGTGAGAAGGAGGAATAAAGTAAGTTCAACTCAAGAGGCCACCAACATATAATAAGAAAGTCAATATTTCCCCTAGTTTGTCCTTTCACCAATGAGTGCAATCCCTTGAGCACATTTATTTACTGTATGTGTAGATGTGTATATCCATATACAGTATGAATATGTGTGTGCGTGTCTGTATTGCTGACTCAATAAAGAGAATATATATATATATCTTGTAACCCAATCTACACCACAAAAAGAGGTATCACTTTCTAAGGCAATTACAGAGAAGTAAGTTTAGACTGCCTAAAAGCAACCCACACACTCATCTACCCTTCCCCCATGTTAGGTTACTGTAGGTAATCTGGAGAGTGGCTTGTCAAAGATAACAAATTGTGTCAATAGACTCTTTCAAAAGGATGGGTTAATTTGTGATCATTAAAAGCATCTGTAACTGCAAATTGTGGTTCAAGGATGAGATTCAATCCACTTACCTCCTTTCAACATTATATAATTCATGGGGTGTGTGTCTTTTTTTCTGCTTTTCCTATAATATCAGAAGTCATACAGTTGTGCTCTTACTCTCAATAACTGCTTAACTTACCAGGGATACCTAACTTTTAGTTCTAAAATTATGTAATATTCATCCAGCACACTTAAATGTATCCAAAACACACAGCCCTCTATGCTTGAATCACATTTTCTGTTTAAAATTAGATTCTTTCAATGCATTTGTAATAGGGGGGTTAAAATAAAACTTTTTTTAAAAAAAAGTTTTATTTAAGTTTTCACAAAACATACAAATACAAATAAAATATCTTTTTTTGAGAACAGCATGGCTCCAGGTTATCACTTCTCCATACAGACATAAACTCAATACATATTTATCTTATACATTCTAATCCATATCTTATAACTATTTTCATAATTTTTTCAATAGTTTTTCCCTTTCTTTACTTCCTATAGCCTTATTTTAAATTATCTCATTCCTTTCTTAATTCAATTATATATCTTTTTCTAATTTTTAAAATCTTTTGAAGCAATGTTTTATACTTTCGTCTGTCCTGTTTACAATTTCTTATTATCTTTTCTCATAAAACAAATTTTCCCCTGTAATTACTAGACTGGAGTGTAACACCTTTGTATCTTTTACATCTTTACAGTTATAACATTCATTCTTTAACCTCTATTTTATAACACATACCTATTTTCAATTGAATTCTGCTTGGTACATTCCCTTAAAATACACACTAAATTCTTTAAAAAAAAAGTATATATGTATATATATCTGTGTATATATGTATAACAATAGTAAACTGAATAATTATTCTATTCAAGTACAGCTGTGCCATTAATATTAATAACAATCTTTTACATTTCTATTTCTTTTAACAAACATTACCTAGTAATACTAGTTGTCTTTCACTTTAACCATCTTTATTTCATATTTTACTTATTACTGTCTTTAAATAAAAAACTAAACAATAGTTATTAAAAGTAATCAATAAAGTTATTATTCTTATTCAAGTTCATCTTATCAACTGATAAAAATATTCCATGTTTGTTTCAGTTTTTTTTAAACATTCTTTTTAAATCATTGAGAGCCTTATTCTCTTTACAAACAAATATTCCACTACACATCAATAGAAATGTTTTCTATCACTTTAATCATTTAACATATTTTCTAACCCTTTTGTATTTCTAATATAACAATGCTATCCCATGCACCCTTGCAGAATCCTCTCCTTAAGTTAAATTTTAATCATTGCCTCTGTGTCTTTTAAATAGGTTTTTACCTTTAATTCTTGTATGCTTTTCCTGTACCTCTATATCTTGTTTCTGTCTTTTGTAGCTTCTTTTCCGTTCTCTTTTCCCTCTCTTCTTCTCCCTCCCCTTTTTATTCCCTTTTCTATCTGATTCTCCCTTCTGTGATCCTCCTTCTGCTTCTTCCGGATATTATGATTACTTTTCAAATTACTCTTTTTTTGTTGTTGTTGCTTCAATGCTTAAGTTTGTAACTCCCTTTCCCCCCTTTCCCTTTTTTACCCCATTTAAAATTGCTTGGTCATTAAAGATGGCTTCTTCGTTGTCCCGCCCTTCTTGTTCTGCCAGCGTTTCTTGTTGTTTTTCAAAGTTCAAGATGCCCATTTCTAAAAATTGAAATACGAAGCCAAAAGATCCTCTTCCATCTTGTGCTTCTTCTTTTTGTTCTTTAAGACTCATTTTTAACTCTTCAAGGAGTGATGTCATTTAAAAATTTTTTAAACAACCCCCAATTGATTTTATTTTATTTCATTAGGATTCTCCATCCAAAATTCCAGGAATTATCCAATAATCCAAAACTGTTTCTTGCTTCTTTTCTCACTTCTCTCACTTTCTCTTTCCAGGGGCTTTGTTCTCTTGTAACAAAGTTTTAGCTACAATGTATCTTTTGCAAGCCTTGTTAAAATCCCACTATCATTTTTTTTTTAAAATTCCAGGTGGTCTCCTCCATTTTCCAGATTCCACCTCTTTTTTCCTTTTTCCCTCCGCTGCTTTCTTTCTTTTTTTAAAGAAAGTTTTTAAATTATCCAAGGATCTTTATCCTTTTGACACTTTATAGAAATATCCTATTAATGTCAAAGTGGATTAGTATCAATTTCTTATTTGAATCTCTTCTTCTTAATGTTCCAAATCAGTTAAAACTGTCGATTAGAGGAAAAAAAATCAATTCCGTTTCCTTTCCCTTTCTCTTTCGCAGCTTAAAATATTTTTTAGGAGTAGAATTAGTCTTTAAAATTCAGGTTCCCAGTACCTTAAATAGATGTTCTCCATTCAACCCAGTCAGTCAAACTTTCTCCTTGAGACTTCCTCCTGCACAATCTTGTCCGGTCGGGTTCTTCTCTGAGGTGGCCATTTCTGATCACTGCTGTAGTTGCCTTTGGGAAAGGGAGTAATGGGCAGCCAAGGAGGAGAGATGTGGCTCTCCTCAACCCCACTGACGGCTCCCCCTTCTTCACCACCTCTATGGGATGGCTTCAGCCCCAAATTCAGGTGGCTCGGGGTATTCCAGTGGTGAGCATGGATCAGCCAAGATAAATTTAGTTAACTCTGGTATATTGTAACATAATTGACCTATTGTATTTGGGTTTGACCACAGCTAGTTTTTCAGATGGCTGATGTATACGAATATCAAGCTTCAGAATCAGAATCACACAGAATCAGATATCACATACAGGTGGTCCTTGACTTTATGACAGGTCTCTTAGTAACTAGTCAAAGATACAATGGACCTTCCTGGGGGTACTTACAACCCATTTCCAAAGTTCTGACAGCTGCCTCTCAGCCAGCTTGCATTTATGGCCATTTGCAGTGTACTTCTGTCACATAAACACATTTTATGATAACAACAACATGAATTACAACTGTCATGATTTACAACCATATTGGGCAGGCCCCATTACAGTCAGAAGTTGAGGACTATCTATGTACCACATGTTTAAACCAGGGGTGTCAAACTGACGACCTGTGGGCTGGATGCGTCACATGCAGGCTACAAGGTGGTATTCAGTAGGTTCTGACCAGTTCTGGAGAACTGGTAGCAGAGATTTTGAGTAGTTCAGAAACCAGCAAATACCACCTCTGACTGGAGATTGTACAGTATCCTTCTCCTGTCACGCTCACCAAACCATGCTCACAGAACTGGTAGTAAAAAAATGTAAATCCTTCCCAACTCTGCAAAGGCAAAAAATGTTGCGATATGTTGTGATATGTCACATGATGAGATTGAGTTTGACACCTGTGATTTAAACAATTGAATAGCATTTTATTGTTCCTGATCTTTGGAACAGCTCTTTAGGTCTCAAGGAAACGTCTTCTCCTGAAATACATCCTTAAGACACATTGCTAAATGTTTGCTCTTTCCCACTCTCAGAAAACAGACAGGATCATCCAACCCAATAATTTTTCTCATTTTTTGTCAAAACATTTTGCCTGTTAATTGTGGGATGTTATAAAGCTGGCCACTATTCTCAAAACAATAAATGAGATTATAAAAATTTGTAGGAAGCCAGCTGCAAGGACAAAGTAAATTATTTGTTTCATCCATCAATTTGGATATATTTGCAGAGGCCGATAATCAGTGGTGATTTCAGAAGAAGGGGTAGGCTTCTGCTTGTCTGTACCAATGGTTGCTTCCAGTGTTCATGCTACCAACAGAAGGCCTACCCTCGCCTGCTCAATTATCTTTCAATCTTCCTGCCCTCCACAGAGTTTGATTTCTCTTATGTCATTAAAGTAACTAATGGCCTTCGTACTATACAATAGGATTTATACTTGTGATTTCTTTCATAATTCTATTTTGAATGAAAACAAGTTAGTAGTGGGTTTTGGGGGGTGGGTTTAAGACACGAACAAGCTTCTCTTGCTGGCATCTTAGCAGCAATTCTTTATTATTATTTGTACATCCTTTGTGATGGACGCTCTTCGTTAAGATAAATGTTCCACTCTGAATCTGTTTTTTTTTTTTTTTTAGTCTCAGGGATCATTTAAAACCAGCTTTCATTTAAGCCTCAGGAATGCAGTAGCATCCTAAAGTTTTGCTGGTGAAATACAATCATTGCATGTTGCTTTATTTATTCAGGACTTCATCTCCCCCTCCTCTCCCCCACTAACAAATATATTCCTGCTCTATGGAGCTATTGGAAAGCCAAAACAACCTGGGTCATGTTGACTGGGTCAGTTCTGCTATCCTTTAAGCACAGAGAAAACCAAAGGCACTGATTTGTGATTCCCTATGGAACAATTTAATGCACGAAACTGTTTAAAGATATAGATATAGAGTCCATGATGGAGGAGTAAATATACTGCAATCTCTCCATTATCTTTAATGAGTTGTGAATGGTAGGAGTGCAATACTTACTTGATCTAATTTGCATAGCACTTCTCATTATTAAATAAAGTGGCCTATATGAATGGGATTTAACTCATCTCACAGGATAATTCATAGACATGAGAGGATTACCACTTGCTGATTCTCCATCCTTCATATCCGATTGGATAAACATAGTTGTCAACCAGCCCAGATAATAAATCGTTAAACAAATTTTCATTTGGTAACTTAGGGCCCTTTCTGAAAGTATGTATTAACAAAGACTATTCTTTAATTACAACTGCTGTTAGTATAATTGATCAAAAGGCATTAACACAGTTATTCCAGCTTGCCTCCATCAATACAGAGTTTCTATAGTTAAAATGGTTGATTAAAATAGGATGGAAGCAAGAATGAGTTACAAATGGAAGATTCTGATAATACTGGCCTATTCAGATACCAGTAAAGATAGTACCAGTAAAGAGAAGAGAAAGAGAGAAAGAAAAAGACCTCATCCAAATACGGCACGCACTTAAGTTTTGTCAATCATTTCCTGTAATAAATGGCTGTGAAAAAAATCTACCATAAATAATTTGATCAAGGAAATAAAATGATATTTTCAGCCATCCAATATTGTCTGCCAACCCCATTACATATTCTTATGCCTGTCAGAGTTCCCTTTAGCCCAACCAGCTTCAGACAATTACTATTTCTGTGGAAGATCTGGATTGTCTGATCTTGAAACTAAGAATGAAGAATGAAATGAAGGAAAGGGTGGTCAAGGGAATTTGACTACTACAAGATAAAAACACACCAATTAATTCCTCATTATCTACTCACCATAGCAAAGATCTTGCCAGCCTCTGCACTGGAGTGCAAAAAGCAGCTGTTGTTTTAAAAATATCCTCTGGGATGTTGATGCATTTTAGAACCCAATCAAAAACAATGGATTCTTAGGACGTTAAGATCTCAAAGGATTCTGGGATGAGGACAAATTCCTAAATATTCTTAAAAGTACAGATGGGAGGAAGATTAGTTTACATTCTGGGGATTAATTTATGGACTGAAATTTAGTTTACTCTTGCAGTGCATACTTCTCAGTATTTTGCAAACAAATTACCAATGAGAAATGCAGCATGGAAATTTCTGTTTAAAAGTATGTATTTGTAAACATTTCCTACACAAGTCCATTAATCCTGGAAAATGAAAAACTGTATATTAAACAAAACTGTAAATAAAAATAAAAATTCAAAAGTAAAATAGCTGTGTTCACTCTTGTTTTGAATAGAAGTAGAAAGATTACGAATTGCAATTCCTAATTTCAATACTAGAGATATTGAATTTATAAACAAACCAGAATTCTAATTTGATCTGTGGCCATCAGTTCAACATATGGATTAATTGGTCAAGTTAATGCTTTTGACTGCCATTCCAAGAATCTCAAAAGATGGCTGTTCTTTTTCCAAACAGATCAAATACCTAGAAATCACTGTACCTCTCTGCAAGGTTTGAGGATTCACAGAAAAAGCTTGGCCATTTTGCAATAATAAGATAGTTTTGATTAAGATCAAGCCAAGCAGTAGGTCACGGGAAGGAAACAGTGGCCTTTGACAGAAGGGAGTTGACAAGTGATGAAGTAAGGAATGTGCTGATGTCCTTGAGTTGGCTGAGGGGTAAAGTGTGGGAAGGCACATGAAGATGAAATCACTGTTGGGTTAATTAATTGGGGTGGGATGACTGCATATTCAGGGGAGGAAAGAGGCTTAGTTTGCCCTAAATCTAAATTTCAAGTAGCAGCTACAAAGGATTCTGGAACTACAGGAAGCATGGAAGCTATTGGGTGAAGCTTGAGTTGGCTGCTATCCAAAGGAGTATGTCAAATATTAGTGAAAACAGACTGCAGCTGTTGTCTACAGGAGTATTTTCTTACAATTATGCTTTCACTCCTTCTCAAATGAAACTCCATGCCCACCAGGATTGCCACTGGTACCATGGAGGGAATGTATCTACACCAAGCTGGACGATCATCAAGACCAACATGCAAAGTGTGTGAGGGGACCAAAATCATCAATTCTGTGGGATTGATAGCCTTTGGTCGCTTTATGTACAAAACAATTTATGGACCAGAGGGACAATACTCAGTTCTTTTTCTTCAAAGCCAAGTTTTCGGCCTTGAATTTTGAGAAAAAAGCCTGGTGCATAGTGCTGGAGCATCATCGTCCATCAGTACAGTAGGATCTACCCTGCAACTCAAGAAATCTGCTAGGGCCTGCAAAATGGGCATATTACAGCACCCATCTTGCTCCATTATGTGTTTCTATTTAATGTTTATTATTATGTTTTAGAGAATTTTGGAGAAAAATTGCTCTCTTAAAGTATTTAAGGGAGTTGGGCATACTGTACAATCAGCATACTGAGGATATATTTATTCATTAAAATTGTTTTAATGTTTTCTCTCTAACTTCCTGCTGCTGCTCCTGGAAGATTATACATGGTGAAATGAGAAGAAAGCCAGAAATGACCCTAGGGTAATCATGCTAGCCATAATATCAGAGCAGTTCTGTTTGTCCTGGATTTTCTAGGAATGTTATATTTGTCAAAAATATCTCTATAGCTATCCATCTTGTCAAGGACTTTTGTCCTCCTGTGCTGCTTTACAGAATTACTTTAGATCTTTTGCTGCTTTGAACAACAACATCAACAACAAATGAATGCTCTGAATTGGCACTTCCACTTTAGCCAGGGGTGGGATTCAATTTTTTTAACAACTGGTTCTGTGGGCGTGGCTTAGGTGATCATGTGACTGGGGGGACATGGGTTGATGGTCATGTTATTGGTTGGGCATGGCCAACTCAATATCACTCACATTGAGGCACACATCTCCTCGCCTGGCCTCTCATGACTGTGGGGATGCTGCAACAGTCGTAAGTGTGAAAAATGGTCATAAGTCACTTTTTTCAGTGCCATTGTAACTTTGAATGGTCACTCCACACAAGCCAAGTACCAACAAAAGAGGGAAAGAAAACTCCAGAGAGGTTCCAGAGACAGGAAATCTAATCCTGCCAAGAATATAATAAGGGTTAACGGAGAGGCAGTTTCTGTAAGCAACACCAGAATGTTTCCTTGCTGCCTTCCTTACAGGATTAGGCCAGTAATTTCTTCTACCAACCAGTTCTCCAAACTGCTTAGAATGTTAACAACCAGTTCTAGTGAATAGGTATGAACTGGTAGAATCCCACCCCTGACTTTAACTGATTTCTCATTTTCTGGATTTCTGATCCATTTTTTTTTCTTTGCAAAGCATGATAAAATTTCCCCATTTCATCAAGCAGTAGAAAGTTTCTGGAATTTTTCTATTTTCCTGTGCTGTTGAATTCCATGCTGAAGCAAAATAAAGGAAACTATTTGTTGTTTATAGTTACATAAATTAGCTGCTAAGTCTAAGCAGAACTCCAAATGGAACCCTGGTGAAGTTCAAGGAGCAACTTCTCACCTATGTGATTCCATGATATTATCTTTGTTTTTAGCAAGTGAGCCAATCTATTTTTGGTTCATTTGCAGTTCAATAGGAAATAAATGGAAGCCAACTTTTCAGCAGAACTACTGGTGCTTTGTGAAGTTTAAGCTGATTAATATCTCATTGATAGAACATCTTGTCTCGTTTTTCTTCTTGTATCTTGGCTTTTTCCAATTTCTGCAATAGTACTTTCATATTAGCATTTTTTCACAGTTTGTAACTTGAACAGAGAGATGATGGCTTGGGATTTTTTGCAGCTTTAAATTGCCACACACATACACAAATACACACACACACACATCCCATCAAATGGATGGGATGAGATGGAGGAATGGTGTATAGGAAGTTCCCTGATTGCCTCCTGGGTGATTCTTTGAATTTTGAGCTCAAAAACCACAAAGAGGACTGCAGATTATGAAGTCCCTTCTAAGGTGGATCTTCCCAGAATCAGCTTCTCTGGAGGTCATTTTCCCAACTCCTCTTCAGTGCAGAAACTTGCAAGGCAAGCTGCTGAAACAGCATCTCATATGAAAATTTATTCAACCGTTGCTTCAAAACCTTTAAGACCTGCAGTATCCATTGACTTTTATTCCACCCATGGGCATCAGGATGGGGTGGAGACAATGGGACAAATTACAAAACATGCGTGCGGACAAAATCATGCAACTTACATACTGGTGTCAGAAGTCAGGACACAACTGCATAATTTGTGCAACATTATTTCAGCAGTGTAGCAGTTTGCTATGAACACTACTGGTTCCACTGTTCAACAATGATCAACTAAATTATATTTTCATGTAGATTCTACACCTTTAAACATAACTTTGCCTTCCAGAATCATAAACCATTTTTTTGCATGAGATATATTTTGGTACATCTCAAATATTTCTTTCTAGATACTGTTTTTGGTCCCTTTCTAGATAATGTCTTTCTTAAAATGCTGTCCAGTTCTGAATGCAAGACTGCAAGGTATGACTTCAAATTAGTACAGAATAATAAACTTTTCTGGTCTTTTAACATGGTATCTCTTCTTTCTTGATAAAACCAGTTCATATGAAACAGTCTCACAATTATCTTCAAAAAAGGTTGATATGAAGCTTATCACCCATATTATTACTCATGAATTATGAGATATTGATTTGTGTGTGTTTGTGTATGTATGTGTAAGACACATTATATCTGTCTGTCTCTCCAATTGAAAATGAGTAAGCCTGTTCTTGGTCAGAGCCAGAGAAAGTAATGTTCTAGCCACAGAAATGTTAATGAAAGCAACATTGTTGTGTCTTAATTCTCAACATACTCCACCATAATAATACAATAAACATGTTTACATGAATAAGCTCAATTAATAGTTTGGGCACATTATGCAAAGACCCAGATTTCTTGAGAAGTCTATACAGCTGGGAAAAGTAGAAGAAAAAAGAAGAAGATAATCAATGGCAATGTTGATGGACTCAGTCACAGTGGTATCGGATGAATTGTTGGAAGACACAAAGGGCCAGGTTCTGAAGAAGCAAAATGCAGGAAACAAATTAAGATCAGATTCTAAAGCAAATTAATTTTAGTGTAAAGCCATATAGGGTGTATTACTGATCTACTGTATGTATCCAGTAATTATCATAGCAACCAGGGACAGTATTTTTGGTCACTGTTGTTTATTTAGCTGTGAGAATTGCTCCAGGAAAATCTCCAGTTGCAGATTGGAGATAAAAGCTGATTGATTTTTTTCAGAATCTTCCCTTTTTTTGACTGCTTTAGTTTATTATTTATATATTTGTCAGATTTATACCCTCCTTTCCCTCCAAAGGCTCAAGACATCCTGCACATAGCACCCTCTTCTTTTTCTTTATCTGAAGACTGTGAGGGAGATTGCACCAAGAAATAAATACATTGTCAGAATCATTCAATGACTGAAGGTGGACTTGGTTCTTCCCAGAATTTATCTCACACTAATTACTACAAGCTCTGATTGAGAGCATCAGCAGCTTCTTAGGTATCAAAGAAAAAAGAGAGAGAACTAGAGTAGGTTCTCTCAGTAGATTCACCTTCTTGCATTTCTAATGTCATTTCTCTTAATGGTCTCACATAGATGTTAAATAACATGGACACTATGCAATGTAAATTGTATACATTGTTGAGGTATTCCCCGTTAGGAGAATGAGTGCACTCAGGGAAACGTAGTGAGAGTGGTGTTGAATAACACACAACCAACACACAGATACACCGAATAGTAAAATTTAGGTTTTACTTCCAGTAAACAGGTAAACAAAGTCCAACAAACAGTCCAAATCATACACAGTTAAAGCAGGTAGTATTCAATACAATCAGTCCAGGGATAATCCAAAAACGAAGTCCAGTATCATAAACAAAGTTCAATAAACAGAGTTTGCTAACAGTTTGCAAGACTCACAGCAATCCAAGCAGAACGACATTCAGGCAAAAGGCAATAGGGAAATACAAGAAGAGAACAAACCAGGTTTTTGGCTCCATCTTATGGCTGTTGGAGGAACCTCAGCCAATCACAATTACAGCATTCTCTTAAAGATATAACAGTATTAAATGACTATTCTGGTTTATATATTGCCAACCCAACTGTTAGGTGACTATCATTCCTAACACACCCCCAATGATTTACTTCATACAGTGTACAACATATAACATATCCTAATAGCCAAAGTGAACCTTCTGGCACCAGCTAATAAGAAAGGACTGGCACCATTGTAAGTTGCTATCATTATGCTCCGCTACTACTTTTGTATACAGAAAAAATAGATCTACAGAGGATGCTATAGCCATCACTCTTCACACTGCTCTGACTCATCTAGAACAGGGGGGGGGGGCTATGTGAGGATGCTTTTTGTGGATTTTAGTTCTGTGTTTAACACAATTCTTTCACATAGACTAGTGTCTAAACTTCTGGACCTTAGGCTTTCTAATTCAATTTGCCTTTGGATTATGAATTTCCTGTCTGGTCGCTCACAGGGGGTCAGATTAGGTAACCATACCTCTTCTGCCCTTATTCTTAACACTGGTACACCACAGGGTTGTGTGTTGAGTCCCTTACTCTATACTCTTTATGTGCATGACTGCATTCCCACTTACGCTAATAATACTATTGCTAAATTTGCAGATGATACAACAGTGGTGGGACTTATCTCTGGGGGGGGGGGGGAATGAGTCTGCCTACTGAGATGAGGTGGACCGGTTGCTTTCGTGGTGTGAACACAATAACTTGGTCCTCAACACCAATAAGACCAAGGAGCAGACAGTGGACTATAGAAGGAACAGATCAGACATCCAGCCCTTGCTTATCAATGGAGACCGAGGGGAGCAAGTGGCCAGTTTTAAGTTTCTGGGTATTACCCTAAAAGAGGACCTGACCTGGGGTGCCCACATTGTAGCCCTGGTCAAAAGGGCCCAGCAGAGATTATACTACCTGAGACTTCTCAGAAAACAACAACTGAATGAAAAACTGCTGGTGACCTTCTACTGCTGCACCATAGAGAGCATCTTAACCTACTGCACCTCTGTATGTTTTGCCAATTGCACAGTGGCAGATAGGAAAACACTCCAGGTGGTTAATGTCATTGCCCAGAAGATCATTGGTTGCCCTCTCCTCTCTTTGGGTGAGCTTTATAGCTCCTGCTGCCTTAAGAAAGTTCAAAACTTTCTCAAAGATCCATCTCATCCCGGGAACCCTTTTTTTGAACTAT
The DNA here is from genome assembly GCA_033807585.1 of Hydrophis major. Taxonomy (NCBI): domain Eukaryota; kingdom Metazoa; phylum Chordata; class Lepidosauria; order Squamata; family Elapidae; genus Hydrophis; species Hydrophis major. The sequence goes on along the minus strand of CM066328.1, from coordinate 320,185,851 downwards.
TACCATCTGGCAGATGGCACAGAATAATAAAAACAAGGACAAATAGGCTGAAAAACAGCTCCTCTCCCAGGGCAGTAGCTCTTTTGAATTCTGCTGGCGGTTTCTGGTTCAATGTGTGAAGGGTGAAGGATGTGTGTTTGTGTTTATTTTCATGGTCATGGTCATGGTCATGATGTGCACTGAAGATGCTGTTTGATTCCGTTATACGAGGTGCAATGACAATAAACTAAACTAAATTACTCAAAGTTTATGACCTTACACAAAAGGTACCAGGTTTTGACCTTCATCGCCAGCATTGGTCAACATGGTACCCAACATGGTGTCTGCCAGGATTCATTGTTTAAGTGGGGTCTTATCTCTACCCCTCAGTGTGACTGTGGTGCTTCTCAACAAAATATCCCTTACATTGTGTCTGAATGTCCATCAAGAGCTTACATCAGCCCAATTTTTTTCAACATAGGCCACCCTGTCCTTGAATGGCTGGGTGGACTGGACATTAACATTTGAACTACTATAAGTCCATGCATTTGTCATACGTTAAATAAATAAATCTACTCAAAGTAATCCAGGAATATTCTATGGACAACAGGACAGAAATCTACTGAGAAGCCATAAGAGATCCAAAACCAAAATAAAACACTTTCTCTGCTTAACTCTCTGCCAGTGCTCTCTATAGCCCCAACAGGCCCAGAAGCCAAGCTGCAGTTGGGAAGGGAGGCTTTATGGCACTGGCAGAAGGATTCTGCATATGTTGAACAATTTATTTCACTTTAATTTTAGCTCTAGATTAGCATATTATTGGCAGAGTTTTGAAAGACAAAAAGGTCATCTTCCCTCCCTCCTTTTCTGAGTATGTGTACTCTTCTTGAGCCAGGCTTACTTATTGAAAGGAAGATAAGCGAGATGATGAAGTTCAGAAATATAAATGTGGCCAACAGAATAAACAAGTTTATCATACTGTTTTAGCAGAGGCAAAGCGAGTCTATAAACAACTGCTATCCATATTTGTCATTCTTTCACATAAAATAGCTTCAAAGCATCAACATTTTCTTTTCGTTAGTTGACATTTTTCTCCATTTACAATGATTCATAAAGCTTTCTAATCAAAGGCTCTCTTTCTTCATATTAGCTAAGATATAGCCAATTTATCCAGAATTACTGGTTTATTTTAGCCCTGCCATATCCATATCAGTGGAACAAGCTCTCAAATATATGCAGCATCCCACTTTGACCTAACCTTCCAAATGAATACTTTACAATCATGTTTTCCATGTTCCTTAGGGAGCAAAGTTTATGTAAGCTAAATTCAATGCAATCTTCAAAACTTTTCTCTAAGGAATCAAACCATGTCAAAATCTTTACAGATTTCTTTTTAAATTTTATGCTTGATTTTTTTTTAAAAAACATACTTTTTAAATATAAAAGATATAATAAAAAGATGATATGTAAATGAACATTTTACACTAGACCTGTTCAGATATTGTCATAAATTCATAGTGACTTCAATAGGAAAAGAGGCTGGCTCTCTCCACATACAGTCTTGCATTTTCCTCCTTTCCAACTTCCAGACGTTCCTTTTTACTTGAATGTCAGTTCAGTTGTCCATATAAGCCAGAACCTACTCAAATTTTATTCAGTGAAGTTCTCTAGTGTTCAAGAACTGATTGTTAGAGCTATGGCTAAGGTGTAATTGCTTCTCATGTTATTATTAACTTTCAAAAAAATCAACCACAATAGTAAAAAATAGCTTTACCCTGTTGTCTTTTTATGTGAGTGTTGACTTCTGGTATGAGAAAATAGATACAACAGAAGCCATACTACAGAGAAACAGTTGCAAGTAAAAAAAAAAAAAAACTATTTAAGACTACAATCTAAATTCCTGTATGCTGAAAATAAGACCAATTGAACTTAATAGAAATTGAACCCAAATAATTGTACATATTAAGAAAAGGCAAGTTATCCAGCTGTGAATACTGAAAAATAGTAGTTGAAAATGAGCAGGTTAAATCTTGAAATCTATCATTATTAAGCATTTTAATATTTTAATATTTTATTAGTTCTTATAAAATTCTAATTTTCTATTTCTAATACAAGTACTACAATACTATCTTATGTACTTTTGCAGAATCTTTTTTTTTTAAATTATACATTACCCTTTATCCCTAAAAAAGATTTACTTTTTCCCATTTTGTTTTATACCTTTGTGGCTTTCCCCCCCATTTTCCCTTCCTTTCTTATCCCACCTAGTCTTTTTACCCCCCCCAACCTCCGCCTTTTTAGCTTCCCCTCTCTATTGTATTCCTCTTTTCTTTTGCTTTCTGACATTGTATTGATTTTGCATCTTATTTTTCTCTTTCTTGGGTGTTTTTTTAGGTCTTAAGTCCTTCATTTTCCTTCCTTTCTTTCTCTTTTCTTTCTTAATCAGATTTTTGATTCATTAAAGATGGCTTCTTCTTCTTCTTCTTCTTCTTCTTCTTCTTCTTCTTCTTCTTCTTCTTCTTCTTCTTCTTCTTCTTCTTCTTCTTCTTCTTCTTCTTCTTCTTCTTCTTCTTCTTCTTCTTCTCCTGCTTCCTCCATTTGTTGTTGTATTTGCTGATGAGTAGCAAGCACCATTTCTAAAAAGTGAAAGATATCTCCCAAAGAGTCCTTGCTTTCTTTCTTTATTTTTCCATATTCCTTTCTTAGTTCATCAACAGATAAAGCCATTATAAACCTTTCTTCTTCTTTTTTTTCCTCCTCTTCTTCTTAAAACAAGATGTTTTCCTCCTCTTCTTCTTAAAACAAGATGTTTCAAAACTTAAAAAACAGTTCCCCAAAGTCCCAGAGTCATCAAGCAGTCCAAGTAGAGCACAAAGTTCTTCCATTTGCACTTTCTCTTCCTGGGGTAATATCAGTTAAAAAAAACAACCCCGGTCTGTACTTTAAAGCCTTATTGCAATTAACTTCTAGTCTCAAAATCTTCAAGGCATCTCCTCCAACAAAATCTTAATATAGATTTTTTTTTGTCCTCTCCCTTCCCACTTGTAGCAAAGAGCTTTAAATTTTTACCTTCTATAGAAAAGCAGGTTTTTCCAATGTCCATTTGCAAAGTCCATAGGGAAGGAGAGTGAACTTTCCCTTTCAGCGCTTCTATTTGCTGCTTTAAGAATTGCGGTATCTGCTATCCCGCATCAGATGGGCGGCTCATGATAGGGAGCGAAGGAGAGAGAAACGACAGGAGGCGAAGTTCCTCGGGAAGAGCGCGCCCCAAAATGTCTTGGCGCACGCTCTTTTATTGTGCTTTTTTACAAGAAAATGATTTAATCAAAGCTCAAGTCAAATAAGATAATTCCATCAGGATGTGCATGTTTACAAAGCTGCATACCAGACAGATCATTTACAATGTGGATAAGCTTATTAACAACCGTCTAGCTCCTTGTCCCTTGTACGTGCCTTGCAAAGGTCACTGAAGAGACAGAAGTTAATGATTACACATGAATGATACATAGTTGCAATGATACATAGTTACAACATCTCCTCTGTTTTTATTATTTATGACGAGTCTTCTTCCTCGTCCGAGAAGACAGAAACCATTTTTATGGAATGTTCGCCATCCCCGTCATCTAGGCAAGAGTGCGACCCGTCAGCATCAGGGTTGTCCAAGGAGCGGTAACTCAGCAATGACATTTTTTCGTCCGGTGTTGAGGATATAACATGAGCTTGCAATAGCACATTAACATCAGCAGTTATGGAGGATAATTGATTTTTTAAAAAAATTGCAATATTCTATTAAAACAACAAGGTCCTATAATACATATCAATATAATGATTATTAATGATCCTGCCAATGCAGTTAAAAAGGTTGTAAACCATGGCGAAATAGAAAACAAGCCCCCCTGCTATCGGCATAAAAACAACATTCTTCTTTAAGCGTAGCACACAATCCCCCTTGTTTTAAAAAATAACAGATCTAAATCTTTACGATTTTGCAAAAGGGGGTATTCCATGGGTACCTGTAGGGATATAAAATCATCAGAGTTATACACACAAGCCATACTTGAATGCAAAATGATTTGGATTTAACAATTTCATCCCCGTGGACACATGCCGTGAGACCGGTGGAACAAGTCTAAACAAAATTATTGCCAGGGATAAAATACATTCCTTTCAGGCGTGATGTTAAAGTTCCTCCTGCAGTGGTGTAGATTGCAGAATATCCCCTGGTTGTGTGGGTGCGTCTGCCAAATCGAATTGAAGTGGTGGGTAGAAGTCTTCTATGCGAGAAAAATTGGTTGTAGAACTTAAACGAACTCCTTGAAAGTCAGTTATAGTCCAAGCAATATTATATCTTCTATGAGGCTTCTGCGGATCGTCATGGACAGTTCTTTTGAAGCGTCGTTTGTTGACAGGATCAGAGTTCGGGTATATAAAAACATCACAAGCAGGAGAGAGGGCTATGGACAAGTTAGTTGTAGAACATTTGCGAAATGAGGAGGGAATGCAATTAGTAGAAAAAAGATAATAATTACAATAATGACAATAAAGATTAATTTGGTAATTCATCAAGGATGTTAGTTGGGGTGGGGGAACCCATAATACAATAGAAGGACATCTAGGTCCCCCTATGTTTAGATTGAATAGAGGAAAAGATTTTAAGGTTCCTTTCCATAGGAAGAGTAAAGAAGGAACAAAAGAGCGAGTGGTAGAGTGTTCTTTGAACAAAACAGAAGTGACAGAGTGAAAACTACGGGTAGCATTTTCATGACGTACCCACATGGAACAAGTATAATAGCCTTCTGTTAATGAAATGGTTTTAATACGAATAGTCTTTTGACAGGAAGCATAGGTTTTGTTGAAGTAAGGTAGAAATTGCAAAGAAGATATAGGCAAGAATATCAGGAAGAGTTTTAAGATACAGATGTAGCAGAGGAATTCCCATGATAGGGTCTAACCGCCCTACCAGGGATCCAGCAAGTGGTTTTGTCTGGTAGTAAAATCGCAGCGTAGCCTCGTCCCCAAGTGAGAAGCTCAGCGGGACCCTGCCAGGCGGGATCTGGCAATCTGCGATAATATACCAGAGGTCTGTTAAGCGGGGGTGAGGGGGAGGAAAAATGACGCGAAGCAGCAGAAGTGGAAGGAATGCCAGTCAGATTAAGAAAGTTTAAAGTGTAAAGACAAATGTTAAGAGAATTTTGCAATGCTGGGAGGTTCGGGGTTTTTTCCCGCAACGAATATCGATCAAGAGCACGTTTCAGAGACAAGTTCGCTCGTTCCACAATAGCCTGCCCCTGGCTGTTGTAGGGAATCCCAAACTTGTGGGTTACATCCCATCTGTTACAGAAGTCCTGGAACGCAGAACTTGTATATGCAGGTCCATTGTCAGTTTTGATTTCTTTTGGACGTCCCAGTGAGGCAAAGGTACGAATTGAATGATTGATGACATGTTTTACAGTTTCTCCCCTTTGAGGGGTGGCCAGAATAAACCCTGAATATGTATCGATGGAAATGTGCAAATATTTCTAAGGGGCAAAAGGTGGATACTGAGTTACATCCATTTGCCAAATTTCACAAGTTTTTGATCCTCTAGGATTTACTCCTATGGGAATGGAATGTCCTTGCTTACTACATGTGGGGCATTGTTGAATAATGAGCTGGGGGATTGCCGGCTTGTATGACCGGATAGAGGGAAGCTGCTGCAAGGGTGTCCTCATCCATTTCCCCTTCATAAAAGGCTTGTTGAATGGCTTTTACAACACCCCCCCCCCACCTTGGGAGGGTGGTGGAGGACACGGGGACTCTACATTTGTGGAAGTGGATTGAATGGAGGGAGGCTCCCGTAATAACTTATGACCATCGGGAGCGGAGAGTTGAAGGACAGAAAAGTTATCATAACTTGGCGGGGGAGATTCAAACACACTCCCTGCTTCTATTTTATAATGGACCATTAAAGCCTCCATAATTTTCCTCCAAGTGACCAAAATGCCAATAGGTGCACGAGGAGGACTATGGAGATGTTCATCAATTTTTTGCCAAGTGGAAATTTTTAAGGACCCTTCCTCTGAATAATTGGGACAATGTTGCCACACATAAGCCAATAATGTAGCAATAGGTTTCATTTTTACAGGCGAGCCCTTTAAATTAGCAGAATATTTAGAAGAAGAAGCGACTAACTCCCTCAATTCCTTCAGATGCTGCGTCTGTTATTGAGAAAAGTTTCCACCCATACTTACGAAAGTCGAGACTGTGTTTCAGATCTGATGATGTGCAATTCGCTTCAGGCCTGGCGATGCACAGCTCCCATCGAGCTGATAAGATATGGGCGCGTCGCAACGTATCCCCCTTAGGGAATCACGTCGGGGTCACCAGAATGCGGTATCTGCTATCTTGCATCAGATGGGCGGCTCATGATAGGGAGCGAAGGAGAGAGAAATGACAGGAGGTGAAGTTCCTCGGGATGAGCGCGCCCCAAATGTCTTGGCGCACGCTCTTTTATTGTGCTTTTTTACAAGAAAATGATTTAATCAAAGCTCAAGTCAAATAAGATAATTCCATCAGGATGTGCATGTTTACAAAGCTGCATACCAGACAGATCATTTACAATGTGAATAAGCTTATTAACAACCGTCTAGCTCCTTGTCCCTTGTACGTGCCTTGCAAAGGTCACTGAAGAGACAGAAGTTAATGATTACACATGAATGATACATAGTTGCAATGATACATAGTTACAACAAAGAATCTCCTCTGGAAACAATGTATCATTCAAAAAAATCATGGTTTTCAGGATATTAGATGTATCTTAAAGTCCCGGTTCAGCCAAAGAACTTTCACTTCAAAATTTTCTCCTTCTTCCTCCTGCGCAATCTTGTCCAGTTGTCGGCTTCTTTGTGGCGGCCATTACTGACCGCTGCTCCACCGCCTTGAGAAAAGGGGGTTTTGCCGGCTGGGGAGGAGGTCTGCGACACCCCCAAACCCCTGTCCAGATCCCCCTATCTTTGGCTGCCTCTATAGGGCAGCCTTATCCTCCAGACCCGTTGGGATCGGAGGCACCAAGACGGCTGGCGCAACAGGGATCACGCAGGATCGCGAATCCCTGCCACCACCGAAACCTGGAAAATCGGAAGTTTTGTTTATCTTTAAAACTAATAAAATTTGTTTCAAAAAAAAAAAGAAAGAAAGAAAATGAGCAGGTTAAAATATCGTGGAATTTCTGAATTCAAACTGATAAAGTCTTGGCATATAACACACCAGATTTAACTAATTGAAAAAAAGAATGTGTAGATAACTCATGTGAAAATATCACAGGATAGTAGAATAGAAGACAAAGAATTGGAGAAGATCACAAAGTACTAAGATCTGAAAATCGAAGTTGACTGATTATGGATAATATGGTCCCAGTGGTTATCGGCACAATGGATGCCCTACCAAATAAAATCTTGGACAGCTCATAAAAAAATCTACACAAAGACAAATTTCCGTTTGTCACTTACAAATGGCCACACAGTTTGGTTCCACAAATATACTACACTAATACATTATATTATAGGTTCTTGGGAACTCAATGTATATGAAGGCCAACACCCTCTAAAGATTTGGCAGGTATAATTTCGCATTCTTGTGTATATAATAATAATTTATATAGCTTGGTTTTCTGCTATGAACCTAACACTGAAAAAGAAAACAACTCATATAAAAGCTTAAAATCAACTATTAAGTCAGAAGGTCAGTAGGTGCTATTGGGATATTCCCAAACTGTGTACCTACCCTTCTGGGGAAAACGCAAATTCACTTCGAATAAACTGACCACAATTCCAGGAACTGATTTCCTTGGTCTTGACTGGTCAGCTTATTCTGTATCCATTTAGTTTCACCTAGCTCCACTCAGAAAATCCATTAATTCCTTAAAGATACAAGTCAATATCACCAGTTTCCTGCATATCACCTCATGCATATATTCCCAGTGTTCATTTTAAGGAATTACATTTTGAATGTGTGGAATATTACAGGCTACTGGATTAGATACCAAGTAATAATCATGAAATGTCACGTTGTAGACTCAGCTTTACAGTAAAATAATTTCCACAAAGTCCATTCCTAATAGAAGATCCAGAAAGATACATGGCTAGCAGTAATAGAATCAGTAGGGCTGATAAACTTGTGCAGTTCTTAGTATATAGATCATTTGTCAAGATGATATTTCACTTTTGAATAATTTAGCCAGAAAAAAAAAAGTATGATGTGTTATATATAGGCTATCCAAATCTTTTCCCAGTTATTATATACATTTGTCTTCCTGTCTTTTTGATAGAAAGAGATGGAGGAAGTATTAATTATCTCTCTATATTAGTGGTTTTCGAATGTGGCAACTTAAGAATTTTGGGAGTTGAAGTCCATAAGTTTGAAAAACACTGCTCTAAACCATGGCTCCAGTTCTTAGGAGGTACATGGTTTGATGAAAGACCTTGGTGCTTTTCCGTTCTATACCTTGCCTACTTCTTTGCTGAAAAGAATCCAATACAACAGTGTTCTGTCCCCTCATTTGAATTCTTGAGATCCCCGCGCTTTGATTGGCCAAAGTGCGGGGCGCTCTGATTGGCTAGGCGAGCCGCGCCGATTTGCTCGCTAAGAATCTCCCGCGATTGGTCAATTCGAATCGCGGGAGATTCAAAGTGGTGTCATTGGTCGCGGCCGCCGCGGTTTGGAAATAAAAAGCCGCGAAGTTTTCCTGTAGCCTCAGTTCGGTTCCTGACTAATAAAAAGAGCTTGAAACACAGTCACCGACTCCTGGCTTCTGTCCACGCGGTCATAACACTGGCGATGAAGGTGGGATCCTCATCCTGAACCGAAGCACGTGTCCGACGGAAGCCAGCCAACCGATGAGATGGCCAGCATCGCGCCACCAACCCCCTTCAACCCCACTACCGAGGACTGGGAATCTTACACGGACAGATTCCACATGTTCCTTGAATGCAACGATCTGAAGGATGCCACGGGACCGAAGAAACGAGCCATCTTCCTAACACACTGCGGGCCCGCAGTGTTTAAGATGGCAAAAGCGCTAGCCAAGCCCACCGACGTTACCGCGATGGATTGGAAGGACCTCGAACCATTGCTCTGGAACCATTACGCTCCAGCCGTGCCCATCCTCATCCGACAGCATGAATTTTATCGGCGGGACCAGCGGTCAGGCGAGAGTCTTAGTGATTTCATTGCAGAGCTGTGGCGCCTGGGAGGACTATGCAAGTTCTCCAACATGAATGAGGCCCTTCAGGACCGAATCATGCTCAGCCTTTGGGACCCCATTCTCCAAAGTCGGTTGATGGCTAAGGGCAACATCGCTCTCGCCGACGCCATCTCCGAAGCCGTGGCCACCGAAGCAACCCGACAGTCAGCAGACCGCATGCGGAGACCGAATGCCGGGGACCGCACCGCAAACAACAACCCTGCAAGGTCGACCGAGGCCCAACCTGAAACCACCACCCACCAGGGCAAACTCCACTCAACCTCGGGCACATCCGACGAGGAGAAAGACATCCACTGTCTCCTGGCAGGCCGCGACCAGCGCAGCCGGCGGAGTCGTAAGTCGAGGACCGCGTGTGCTGGTTGCGGAGGCGACCACCCCAGATCCGAATGCCGGTTCTTCGACTCTGTTTGCAGGCACTGTGACAAGAAGGGCCACATCGCACACATTTGCCGCCTCAAGAAGACCCACAGCCCCAGGCGATGGGACCCGAGCGAGCGGAGATGAGAGAGCACACCCCCCAGGACCAGAGACCGGCCAACAGACAACCGCTGGGAGCGAAACGGACGAGCCCAACAAAGCGGCGAGGCCAGGCAGAGAGAAGAGACACATCAGACGGTCACCATCGGCCACGCTACAACCACAGACGCCAGAAAGGTCTACGTGGAGGTAGGCATCGAAGGCGAACCCTGTAAAATGGAGGTGGACTCCGGGTCCTACCTCTCAATGGTAGCCTGGCAAGAAATTAAACGATTGGTGCCTACCATCCAGAGAAAGCAACTAGAAAACCAGAGACTAATCCTCAAGGACTACCAGGGAAACCGCATCCCTGTAGTTGGAACAGGACAGTTTACAGTGACCTACAAGGGACATGCCGAAAGACTTCCCTTAACCATCATCGATCGAGACCGACCTAGCCTACTGGGACTTCAATGGTTCGCACCGCTCGGCATCGCAGTCACGGGAATCGACCACATTGCCGAAGCCGACTGGGAGCAGTGACTGGCCCGGGATTTCCAGGAAGTGTTCGATGGCACCCTAGGCAAGTACCGAGGGCCCCCTAAATCCTTCAGCCTAGACCCCAACGTTCCCCCGAAACACCTAAAACCAAGGCGGGTACCCTTCGCACTCAAACTGAAGATAGACAAGCAAATTGACAAGCTCGTCAAGCAAGGGGTATTACAACCCATAGACCACGCCCGGTGGGAGACCCCCATAGTCACCCCGATTAAGCCTGATGGGTCAGTGAGAATCTGCGGGGACTATAAGGCCACCCTAAATGGCGCCTTGCAGCAAAGCGCTTACCCCGTCCCAGTAGTGCAGCATCTCCTACACTCACTGGGAGGGGGCAAAGTTTTTGCGAAACTCGACCTGGCCCAAGCATACCAGCAACTGCCGGTCGACGAGGAAACTGCCGAGGCACAAACCATAGTCACCCACCGGGGGACCTTTAGATGCAACCGCCTCCAATTTGGAGTCAGCATGGCACCTGGAATTTTCCAGAGCCTCATGGAAAGACTCTTACAGGGCATCAAGGGGGTGGTCCCATACTTCGATGATGTACAAGTATCGGCAACCAACCAGGCCGAACTAGAGACTCACCTAAGGGAGGTGCTAACGAGGTTCAAAGAAACCGGGCTTAAAGTGAAGAGGGAAAAATGCCAGCTGTACACAGAGCAGGTTGAATTCCTAGGATACCTCCTAGACCGACACGGCATTCACCCCACCAACAAGAAAATTAAAGCCATCAAGGAAGCCCCCACACCCAAGTCAAAAACAGAACTGCAGGCGTTTCTGGGGCTACTTAACTTTTATAATGTCTTCCTGACCCAAAAGGCGACCGCGGCGGAGCCTTTGCATAGGCTTTTGGACAAGGTGGCAACCTGGACTTGGGGGAAACGCAAGGAAGCCGCCTTCAGAAAAACCAAGGACCTGCTCACTTCGGATGCCGTCCTCATCCAGTACGAGACCCTACCACTAGCCATCACATGCGACGCATCACCCTTCGGCGTCGGCGCTGTCCTCAGCCACACTCTCCCCGACAGAAAAGAAGCACCCATCGCGTTCTTTTCAAGGACCCTCACCAAACTGGAGTGGAACTACAGCCAGCTGGACAAAGAGGCTTTGGCTATCGTCGCTGCAGTAAAAAGGTTTCACGAGTACCTCTACGGCCGGACGTTTACCATCATCACCGACCACAAACCACTGCTGGGAATCCTTGCAGGGAACAGGGCCACCCCGAACATTCTGTCTCCCCGAATGACAAGGTGGTCCGAATTCCTGGCTGCCTACAACTACGGACTCACACACCGACCTGGTAAGACTATCTCCCATGCGGACGCCTTAAGCCGCTCACCGTTACCTGAACCAGACACTGACCCAGCACCCACGACGACCACCCTCAGCATAGAGACTCTACCCAACCTACCCATAACCGCGTCAGACATTGCCCGAGAAACTAATAAAGAGAAACGTCTGGCGCGGGTTTTGCATTGGGTAGAGAAAGGGTGGCCGGAAAGGGACAACAACGAGTCCGTCAGGACATTCCGGAACCGGCAAACAGAACTCTCGTTACTAAAAGGGTGCATATTATGGGGGGATAGGGTGGTCATCCCGGAAAAACTACAAGGGAAGGTTTTGGAACTGTTACACGAGGAGCACCCGGGCATTGTTAGGACAAAAGCTCTGGCCAGAAGTTACGCTTGGTGGCCAGGGATGGACAAACAGATTGAGGCCTGGGTAGCAAGGTGTCAACGATGCCAGGAAACTAGGCCAAGCCCACCCGCAGCACCCATCCTAGAATGGGAAACCCCCAGGGGACCGTGGTCTAGGATCCACATAGATTTCACCGGGCCCACAAAAGGACACACTTTCTTAATAACCGTAGACACTTACTCCAACTGGCTGGAGGTAAGCAACATGAGAACAACCACCAAGGAGGCCGTGACCAAAGAACTCTGCCAACTTTTCGCAACACACGGCCTCCCAGACATCCTCGTTTCCGACAACGGGCCCCAATTCATCTCACTTGAATTCGAAAAATTCCTAGCGGAGAGGGGCATACGACACGCGCTGACAGCTCCGGTGCATCCAGTGGCAAATGGTAGGGTGGAACGGATGGTTCAATTTACAAAGAAAACCATCCAGAAAATAGACCACGGGGAGATCCAGGACAAAATAAATAAATTACTTTTCATACAGCACATAACCCCAAACACCACAACAAATAAAAACCCAGCAGAACTGCTTATGGGGAGGAAAATAAGGTCCCCACTCGATAGATTACACCCCACGTACAACCCAGAGAAACCCCCAGACTCCATCAGCAAACACCGAACCTTCGCACCAGGCGACGCCGTCTACGCGAAGAACCTAACCGGAGACCCATTATGGGTACCAGCCGTCATAACACAACTAAGAGGCCCACATTCATACCAGCTATAAACAACCGACGGATGAGTGTGGAAACGCCACATCGACCAGTTAAGATCGAGGACGACCTCACAAGAGACCACCGACACACAACCAAGCAAAACCAACCCCCGCAACACAAACCAAGAGGGGAGGGAATACCCAGGGAACCAAAACCCAGAAAAAATAAACCAGCCATACTCACCTGGAAGCAGCCAGCACGAAACCTCGCCAGGAAGAGACAGCCAGGCCAGCTCAACCAACCTGGGAAGACCGAGCAGGAGCGGCGAAACCCGCAGCTCAACCAACCCGGGTAGCCCAGGAGGGAGCTGTGGAGAGCGGCCCGGCCAGACAGACCAGGCGGTTCCTACAACGGAGTCCGGAGAAACAGAGAACCCGACCGAACCGGCCGGGATCCAACCTACGACTGACCTGCACAGGTCCAGTAGGCAGAGACGGAGCCCCGCCTACCTACGGGACAACGCAACCTAAGGACTGAACCAAGAGGGGAGGAGTGTTCTGTCCCCTCATTTGAATTCTTGAGATCCCCGCGCTCTGATTGGCTAGGCGAGCCACACTGATTGGCTTGCTAAGAATCTCCCACGATTGGTCAATTCGAATTGCGGGAGATTCAAAGTGGTGCTATTGGCCGCGGCCGCGGCAGCTTGGAAATAAAAAGCCACGAAGTTTTCCTGTAGCCTCAGTTCGGTTCCTGACTAATAAAAAGAGCTTGAAACACAGTTACCGACTCCTGGCTTCTGTCCACGTGGACATAACAAACAGGACAAACAATTGCTCAGGTTAGAACATAATAGCCTGCCCTAACATTGAAGTTTAAGTTGAGATGAATTTGAGCAACATTATCCACAAAGAATGTGGCAAACTGCTCAAAACAAGCCACCAATTGCTCTGACTCCCATTTCCCAATAAACCAAGTGTGAAAAAATAATACGGATGTATTCTCTATAAATACAATAGAAGCATAGAAATAGGCATGATTTAAAACCTCCACTGCAAACAGTAGAATACTCCAAATGGAATTTTCTCTACGCTCAATGAAATGCACCTTGGAATTTCCGCCACCTGCAGTCAAACAAGTGGAAGAAATCTTATGTGTCCCCCCACAAACTATGGGGCTGATGTGGATCTGTGAAAGAACAGAGGCACTTGGGAGCAATCGTATCTACTGCCCAGGTCTTCTTCATATTTCACAGCTTGGCTAGAGTGTTGAAAGAAGAAGCAGACAGAGGAAATAGAGCCCTTCTCCAAAAATGCATTCGGGAATCCATTTGAATCTATCAGCCATCTGGCTCACCAGTTTTAACCAGATCTTGATTCCTGTGGAGATTCAAATCAGCAATCAGCCTAAGGCTGACTATAGACTAATCTGCCTATCACAATGAAATGACATAGAGCCCTTTCACTCTTAGACCAACCTCTCTACTTAGATGAAACACCAGGGTACTCACATACAGTGTCACAAACAAAACCCTGCATGATTCTGACCTCTGTAGGTATAGACAGGTCATTGGTCTACATATCTTTTCCAGGACCTTCATTGCTACCCCTCCAAAGAGTAGTTTATGACATATTTCTAGACTGCAGACAATCCTGGTCAATGCTGACTCCTCATTGATAGAGGAGTTGAACATCTTCTTTGCCCACTATGAGGTGAAAAGACCAGACCCCATAGCCTGTGCCTGCCAGTCTTCTGATTCCCAGCCACTCACCCTATGCGAACATCAAGTGAGAGCTGCACTGAAGGCTATGAATCCCAGTGAAGCTGCAGGTTCAGATGAGGTGCTATAACATGATAGTGGTAAAGACTTGTGCTGATCATTTAGCAGGGGTCCTGACAAAGATCTTTAACATTTCCCTGCAAACAGCCTGTCTTCCATCATGCTTGAAAACAGCCACTATTGTCCCAGTCCAGAAGAAAACAATTATTGCCTAAATGACTACAGAGCTATCGTGTTAAAGTCAGTAGTGATGAAAAGCTTCGAAAGATTGGTTCTCCAACACTTTAGGACATGCCTCCCACCAGACTTTGACAAACATTAGTTTGCTTACAGGGGGGACAAGTCAACAGATGACGCCATAGCTACTGCCTTACATTATATAGCGAGCCATTTGGAGAAACCCAGAAATTATGTCAGGATACTATCCTGCTGAGCATCCTTATCAAAAAGCTGACTGACTTGGATTTTCCCTCTTCCATCTGTGACTGGATCAAAGACCTTCTGAGGGACTGAGCACAAACAGTGAGGGCTGGGTCTGTCACATCCACTTCCCTGAAGCTTAGCACTGGCTCCCCACAGGGCTGTGTGCTCAGTCCCTACCTGTACTCACTGTGCACACATGATTGTGTATTGTCTGACACATCCACTGTGATCATTAAGCTCGCAGATGATACCACCATATTGGATCTCATTACAGGTGGAGACGAAACAGCATACGGGGGGAGGTTCAAAAATTATCCTCATGGTACCTAGAAAACAATTGGCACCTAAACATCAGCAACACAAAGGAGACAGTGTTAGACTTCCAGAAGAAGAGAGAGGAACCAGCCCTACTTTACATCGAGGGGGGCTGTGTGGAGAGAGTTTCCTCCTTTAAATTTCTGGGAGTCTACCTCAGCGAAGATCTCACCTGGAAAATCAACACAACCCAGCTGGCCAGAAGGGCCCAACAGAGAATCCATTTCCTTAGGGCCTTGCAAAAGAATAAACTGGAACAACGACTGATGACCTCCTTTTACTGGTCCACAACAGAAAGCATCCTCACATATTGTATTACGGTGTGTGTTCTGTCCTTATTAGCATTCTTGAGATCCCCGCGCTTTGATTGGCCAAAGCGCGGGGCACTCTGATTGGTCAGGCGAGCCGCGCCGATTGGCTCGCTAAGAATCTCTCGCGATTGGTCCATTTGGATCGTGGGAGATTCAAAGTGGTGCCATTGGCTGCGGCCGCCGCGGCTAAAAGAATAAAAGCCGCGATCTTTTTCCCTTGCGCCAGTTCGGTTCCAACCTCAAATAAAGAGCATGATTTGAAGTCACCGACTCCTGGCATCATTTCGCGGACACAACACTGGCGACGAGGATGGGATCCAGGCCCTGAACCGAACCACGTGTCCGACGGAAGCCAGACGAACCACCGCGATGGCGAAAATCGCACCCCCAGCACCCTTCAACCCTGCCACCGAGGACTGGGAATCGTACTCCGACCAATTCCGCATGTTCCTCGAGTGCAGCGACCTGAAGGACGCCACCGACCCCATGAAGCGTGCCGTCTTCCTGACCCACTGCGGGACCGAGGTCTTCAAGATGGCCAAGGCGCTTGCCAAACCCGTCGATGCGACCGCGATGGACTGGGACGTCCTCGAACCCATACTTCGGCAGCACTACGCCCCAGAGGTACCCATCCTGATCCGATGCAACAAATTCTACCGTCAGGACCAGAGGTCGGGTGAGAGCTTCAGCGACTTCGTCGCCGAGCTGCGGCGCCTTGGGGGGCTCTGCGAATTCGACAACCTGAACGACGCCCTGCGAGACCGAATCATGCTCGGTTTGTGGGACCCCGTCCTCCAGAGCCGGCTGATGGCCAAGGGCAACATCAGCCTAGCAGACACCCTCACCGCAGCCGCAGCCGCCGAAGCGACCCGAACTTCTGCCGACCGCATGCGCAGACCGAACACTGGGGACCGCAGCGGAAATAACAACCCGGCGAGGTCGACCGAGGCCCAACCCGAGACGACCACCCACCAGGGTGACTTCCACTCGGCATCGGGCACTTCCGAGGACAAGGAGGACATCCATCGCCTCCAGACAGGCCACGACCCACGGAACTGGCGGGGTCGTAAGTTGAGGACCAACTGTGCCGGTTGCGGCGGCGACCACCCCAGGTTGGAATGCCGGTTTTTCGAATCGATCTGCCGGCATTGCGACAAGAAGGGACACATCGCCCGTGTCTGCCGCCTAAAGAAGAATCGCAGCCCGGCACGATGGGAACAGAGCAACCGGAGGAGAGAAAGAACACCACCCCGGACCAGAGATCGCCCCTCGGACAACAGATGGGACCGGAACGGACGATCCCTGCGAGGCGGCGATAACCGGTGAAGAGAGGAGACCCATCAGACGGTCACCATCGGCCACGCCATAACCAATGACGCCCGGAAGGTCCATGTGGAGGTAGGCATCGAGGGCCAGCCATGCAAAATGGAGGTGGACTCCGGGTCCTACATCTCCATGATTGCATGGCATGAAATAAAGCGCTTGGTGCCTACCCTCCAAAGGAGGAACATAGACAGCCAGAGACTCATTGTAAAGGACTACCAGGGAAACCGCATCCCGGTAGTTGGAACCAAACATTTCAACATCACCTATAAAGGCCACACCGAAAGACTTCCCCTGACAATCGTCGACCGCGACCACCCAAGCCTACTGGGACTGCAATGGTTCACCCCGCTCGACATCGCACTCATGGGAGTCGACCACGTCACTGACGACAACTGGGAGCAGCAACTGGCCCGGGAATTCCAAGAGGTCTTCGACGGAAACCTAGGCAAGTACCGAGGGCCCCTTATATCTTTCAACCTAGACCCAAACGTCCCCCCAAAACGCCTGAAACTAAGGCGGGTGCCATTCGCACTTAAACCCAAGATAGACGAGCAAATTGACAAGCTCGTCAAGCAAGGGGTCCTACAGCCCATAGACCACGCCCGGTGGGAGACCCCCATAGTCACCCCGATCAAGCCTGATGGATCGGTGAGGATCTGTGGGGACTATAAGGCCATCCTAAATGGCGCGCTACAACAAAGCGCCTACCCCGTCCCAGTAGTGCAACACCTACTGCACTCACTGGGAGGGGGCAAGGTTTTCGCCAAGCTTGACCTCGCCCAGGCTTACCAACAGTTGCCAGTCGACGAGCAAACGGCAGAAGCGCAAACCATAGTCACCCACCGGGGGGCATTTAAATGCAACCGACTCCAATTCGGAGTCAGCGTGGCACCGGGAATATTCCAAAGCCTAATGGAAAGACTACTGCAGGGCATCAAGGGGGTGGTACCTTACTTCGACGACGTCCTAGTGTCGGCAGCCAACCAAGCCGAACTAGAGGGTCGCCTAAGGGAGGTCCTAACCAAATTTAAAGAGACCGGGCTAAAGGTCAAGAGGGAGAAATGCCAGCTATGCACGGAACGGGTCGAATTCCTAGGATACCTCCTAGACCGTCATGGCATTCACCCCACAAACAAAAAAATCAAGGCGATCAAAGAAGCCCCCACACCCAAGTCCAAGACGGAACTACAGGTATTCCTGGGGCTACTGAACTTTTACAATGTTTTCCTGCCCCAAAAGGCGACGGCGGCGGAGCCCTTGCATAGGCTCCTGGACAAGGCGGCGACCTGGACTTGGGGGAAACGCGAGCAAGCCATCTTCCAAAGAACAAAGGACCTCCTCACTTCGGACGCCGTCCTCATACAATATAATGAGACCCTACCTCTGGCCGTCACATGCGACGCATCACCCTTCGGCGTCGGCGCTGTCCTCAGCCATACCCTCCCCGACGGAAAAGAAGCGCCCATCGCGTTCTTTTCAAGGACCCTCATCAAACCGGAGCGGAACTATAGCCAGCTGGACAAAGAGGCTCTGGCTATCGTTGCCGCCGTAAAACGATTCCACGAGTATCTCTACGGCCGGACTTTCACCATCATAACCGACCACAAGCCGCTGCTGGGAATCCTTGCAGGAAACCGGGCCACCCCAAACATTCTGTCTCCCCGAATGACAAGGTGGTCCGAGTTCCTGGCAGCCTACAACTACGGACTCATACACAGATCGGGTAAGACGATCTCCCATGCAGATGCCTTAAGCCGCTCGCCGCTACCAGAACCTGACACCGACCCAGCACCCACAACGACCACCCTCAGCATAGAGACTCTACCCAACCTGCCCATAACCGCGTCAGACATTGCCCGAGAGACTAATAAAGACAAACGTCTGGCGCAGGTGTTACATTGGGTAGAGAAAGGGTGGCCGGAAAGGGACAACGACGAGTCCGTCAAAACGTTCCGAAACCGCCAAACGGAACTCTCTTTATTAAAAGGGTGCATACTATGGGGGGACAGGGTGGTCATTCCAGAAAAGCTACAAGGGAAGGTTCTGGAACTACTACACGAG
The DNA here is from genome assembly GCA_033807585.1 of Hydrophis major. Lineage (NCBI taxonomy): Eukaryota > Metazoa > Chordata > Lepidosauria > Squamata > Elapidae > Hydrophis > Hydrophis major. The sequence continues at coordinate 320,167,048 of CM066328.1, read as the reverse complement.
GGGCACCCTGGGATCGTTAGGACTACAGCCCTGGCCAGAAGTTACGCTTGGTGGCCAGGGATGGACAAACAAATTGAGGCCTGGGTAGCAAGGTGCCAACGATGCCAGGAAACTAGGCCAAGCCCACCCACAGCACCCGTCCTAGAGTGGGAAACCCCAAGGGGACCGTGGTCTAGGATTCACATAGACTTCGCCAGGCCCACAAAAGGACACACCTTCCTCATAACAGTTGATGCTTACTCCAACTGGCTGGAGGTAAGCAACATGAAGACGACAACCACGGACTCCGTGATCAAGGAACTCTGCAAACTCTTTGCAACACACGGCCTCCCAGACGTCGTCGTTTCCGACAACGGGCCCCAATTCACCTTGCTGGAATTCGAAAAATTCCTAGCGGAAAGGGGCATCCGCCACGCGCTGACAGCACCGGCACACCCGGCGGCAAACAGTAGGGCGGAACGGATGGTCCAATTCACTAAAAAGACCATCCGGAAAATAGACCACGGGGAGATCCAGGAGAAAATTAACAAACTACTCTTCACCCAACACATAACCCCAAATACCACAACCAATAAGAGCCCAGCCGAACTGTTAATGGGCAGGAAACTAAGGTCCCCACTCGACAGGTTACACCCCACGTATAACCCGGAGAAGCCCCCAGACTCAAACAGCAAACACCGAACCTTCCCACCCGGCGACTCCGTATACGCGAGAAACCTGACGGGAGACCCACTATGGATACCAGCCGTCATCACACAAATAACAGGCCCACACTCGTACCGGCTACAAACAGCAGACGGATGAGCGTGGAAACGCCACATCGACCAACTAAGGTCGAGGACTACCAACCAAGAGACCGCCGACGCACAGACAGCCGAAACCAACCTCCACAACACAAACCAAGGGGGGAGGGAAGACCCAGGGAACCAAAATCAAAGAAAAATAAACCAGCCGTACTTACCGGAAAGCAGCCATCACGACCCCTCGCCAGGAAGAGACAGCCAGGCCAGCTTGACCAACCCGGAAAGACTGAGCGGGAGCGGCGAAAACCGCAGCTCAACCAACCCGGGAGGCCCAGGAGGGAGCTACGGAGAGCGGCCCGGCCCGATCGACCAGCCGGTTCCCACGACGGCAGCAGGAGCAGCAGAGATCCCAACCGAACCAGCTGGGATCCAACCTACGACTGAGCTGCGCAGGTCAAGTAGGCTCAGATGGAGCCCCGCCTACCTACGTGACTACGCGACATAAGGACTGAACCAAGAGGGGAGGGGTGTTCTGTCCTTATTAGCATTCTTGAGATCCCCGCGCTTTGATTGGCCAAAGCGCGGGGCACTCTGATTGGTCAGGCGAGCCGCGCCGATTGGCTCGCTAAGAATCTCCCGCGATTGGTCCATTCGGATTGCGGGAGATTCAAAGTGGTGCCATTGGCCGCGGCCGCGGCGGCTAAAAGAATAAAAGCCGCGATCTTTTTCCCTTTGCGCCAGTTCGGTTGCAACCTCAAATAAAGAGCATGATTTGAAGTCACCGACTCCTGGCATCATTTCGCGGACACAACAGTGTGGTATTCTGGCTTGACAGCCATGGATAGAAAGACATTACAGAGGGTGGTGAGCACAGCACAAAACATTGTGGGCTGTTCCCTGATACCACTGAACAGATAACATCGCTAGGGCTCGCTGCCTCAGAAGAGTGAGGAAAATTCTCAGGGACGGCTCACATCCTGGTCAGCACTTCTTCACTCTCCCACCTTCGGATAGGAGATATAGAGGCATAGCCAGCTGCACCAACAGGCTGAAAAACAGTTTCTACTCATGGGCTGTCAGACTTCTGAATGGAAAATAACTTCATGTCAACACAGTATGATAGACTTCTGGGGCAGCACATTGTGCAGCAAGGTTACATGGTGCAATAAGATTGGGACTGGGTTACGGACTTCTGTCTTCACTGTGAGTTGTGTTGGGTGTGTGTGTACGAAGGGAGGCTCAACCAATCTCATTGTACACATGTTGTACTCTGACAATAAAGGTAATAATAATAATAACTCCAAAAGATAGAAACTGTAAAAGAAAGTAAGAACCATTATGAGAGGTGAAATGGCATCTGAGTGCTAGGAAAAATGCTCTTTGGGATAAGATACAACAAGCATTAGTTCTGACAATATTCTGTTATTATCTCTATAATAACAACTATTGTTCTTGTGGTGTCAGTTTCTTGACTTGCCCCACCTTGAGGGATGGAGAGAAACTATTCATCATTCACCATCTTGATTATAAATTCTAAACGTGGTTGTTGTACCACTGCCATTTGGCTGATCTTTTTTATATTTAATCCCAGGCCCTTTTCTTCCACTGTGCTGCTTGACCTTCATTACTAGAGCTCCCAGGTCATTTGTAATTTCAACTATCAGAATCATGTCATCAGCACAGCAGCGATCATTGATGTTTCTTCTTCCAGTTTTAAAACCACACTCACCTTCTTCCAATCCATCCTCCCTCAATATATCCTCAGCATAGAGGTTGAATAAATAAGGAGAGAGTCTAATCCTTGTCTAACTCCTTAGTACTAAAAATAACAAATCATAAGCCTAAAATACCTGCTACAAACCAAGGCAGAAATAGCAAGAATTTAAGATAAGAAAAATCAAAAGTGGCAAAAAGACTATATATTACATTCATTTACTCTGTTCCTAGATAAATATATATATATACATTTGTAGTCATACCACTCCACTTATATGCATACACACACAAACACACACACACGTTACATATATATATAATATCCATGTTACCATAGAGAAGGCTGAGCACCGAAGAATTGATGCTTTTGAATTGTGGTGTTGGAAAAGACTCTTGAGAGTCCCTTGGATTGCATTGGGGTTAAATCAGTTGATCCTAAAGAAAATAAACTCTGGCTGATGTTTGGGAGGACAGATACTGAAGCTGAAATACTTTGGTCACCTAATGAGAAAATAGGACCTATTGGAAAAGACTCTGATATTGGGAAAGATTGAAGGCAAAAGGAGAAGAGGACAGCAGAAGTTGAGATGTTTGGTAGTGTCATTGACACAATGAACATGAATTTGGGCAGGAGATAGTGGAGGACACGGGGCCCTGGCTTGCTGTGATCCATGGGTCATGAAGAGTCAGACACAATTTAGCAACTGAACAACATACCATATTCAATACAGCCCTCTTTAGCCTTGATACATAGGCTCTCTTATGATGTCAAATCTATATTGCAGAGACTTCAGTCAAACTATACTGCTACCTGCAAATTAGCCTTTCAAAAAAAAATTTTTTTTTAGTTTTCAACTTCTGACTTTCCCCACTTATTTTCAAAATTTAATGACGCTTACAGACAGCTAGAGGTCTCACTTGAACAGAGGCTCTCTTTTTGTAAAGCAGCTTGTAAAACTGAAGCCAAAACTGCAGTTAATATTGGTCTTTTTGGTTACGTTCTTTTGCCATTAGAGAGCTGCTCTCAGTTCCATGGAAAACATCAGAAAGATAACAGGGACTGTGATGTTCAACATACAAAAAGTCAAACAAGGCTCTTCCACTTATAAGGGACATTTCTCACGTTAAATTATGAAAGAGATTAAATTTGAACATAAGCTAATATTATGCATGGGTTGTAAGGGGGGAGATTCTTTAATCATCCAAATTAATACACTAACTAATATTTGCAAAGTATTCCTATAATGATGATCCATCTGCCAAGAATTCTCACTATATTGCAGAAGATTATAGTTAGGACTCATTTTCACCCACAAAGTAGTGTTGTCACGCCTTTAGAGACTTATAATATTTTGCGTGATTTTACACAGGGGACAAAATCATTTAATTTGCATGGCAAGTGAGTAGCCTAATTTACATTGGGCAAATTAATTGTCAGCCCTTCTAGGTGGACCAGACCAGAAAACTAATTCTTCATGAAAGCTGAAACTACCGTATTTCTCCAAAAAGACGACCCAAAAAGGGCTTGAAAAGAAGCCCTATAACATTTTTTGAGGCATGCAATCAAATTAAGCCCTACCCAACCCAGAGAGTGGGGTGAGGCACACTGGTAAAAAAATAAACTAGGGTGGGGATGCAGGGGATGGAGCTGCTATACTTACCAAGCCTCACACATCCTGCTACCTGCCTCACCTTCTTCTGCAGCCACTTCTCTTCTCCAGACTCTGTTATCATCTGAAAGCAAAATGGAGGCTGGGGCAATGCATGTGAGTGGCGGCAAGCAGCCGCGGAAGAAGTGTTCTCCTGCTGGGTGGGGTTGTCGGTGCCATCACCATGAGGTGAATCAATAATTAGAACCCTCCAAAAAGAAGGCTTAATCATTTGGGGGGGGGGGGTGTCAAAAAAAAAAAAAAAAGACCAGGCCTTCTTTTTGGAGAAGCACGGTAATTTTTTAAAGAGAGACTATAATAATATAATCTTGCAAATATGATCTCCTCCTCCTCCTCCTTAAAGATGCAAAAGTGACATGGATCAGAAAGATATATGTATTCTTCATAATTGGGACTGACAGAGAAGTTTGCTGCTCGATGCTTCATCAAACATGAAGCAGCAAACATCTCTGCAGCTGTTTTCCTTTCCCTCATGGAAACATCTGAAAATTCACAGATCTATTCCCTCTCTAATTTCATCTCCAATGGCTTTGTCCTGTGTCATCTACCAGTATGTTGCCTCATCCTCCCAGCCCTCCAAAGCATAAGTAAGATTTTTATTCTCTTCAGACTCTTTGGACATAATAGAATGGTTTCACTGGAGTGCTGTCCTCCAGGCCTAGAACCAGAAGGAAAGCATACTAGAATAAACTATAATGCTCTTAATGCCAGTGCCAATCCACTTATTCTACTCACTTACTAATTAAATAGGTGACAAGTTAAACAGTGTGATTCATGGATCCTTTGGCTTCATTTCCACTTTTACCAAGCATTTCCAATGGAGTGGACAATTGTAAGTGGAAACTTGAGGTGGCATCCATAGACACTGACTAAATTGCAATGCAAGATGATCTAATAGCCAAGCTATTTCTGATCACAAATATAGCACTCTTTGGGGGAAAATACCAAACCCATGATCAAAGATAGCCTGGCTGACAGGTAAAAGGTGTGGAGAAGTGGCATAGGTTGAAGCGGGAGAGAAATGATCAATAATAAATGTGCTCCATCCTCAATTACTGCTGCAAGATAATGGCACTTCTCCCAGTAAACGATAAAGAGCCCAGCTCTGATCTTGATGGCTGGCAGCATTGGGAAATAACTTGTGAATGATCATAAAGAAAATGCAATGATAATTTCCCTCTGCATTATAACAAAAAATTTGCCATTACCTTAATTAAGATGGACAAAGTGGTATCACTCCTCCATCCCCAGAAAGGAATAAAAATAATTATAAAGTGGACATGCAAAGTTCCTTGTCACCAGAAAATATCACATCCAAAGAACCAGCAATACACAGCTGGTATTTTATTACTGCTCTTTAAGTGGAGATGTTTTTTTCTCCTTTTGGAAAGAAAGAATGAAGACTGCTGATGGAACCCATTCTTCTTTTCCAGTTTCAGTCAATTTTCTGTGTTGTACAGGACTAAATCTCTTTCCAAAATCAGTGATAGTACTCTTTCAAAAGAATATTTTCAAAAGAATATTTTTTACAATAGCGTTATGTAGGAGCTAACCATCATTTTCCAACCAATTGGACTGGCCTTATGCTGCCAGGAGCTTTTGCAGAAGACCTTCCTGAAGACCAACTATTCCCAGTGACAGATGGAAGAGGGAAACTGGGAGAGACCTAAAGTGGTTAATAGGAGCTGGGGAGGTCCCAACCCATAATTACTTGGGAAACCATCTTGTGTCAGGAGAAGAGGAAAACACAACTTTATAATTGAATGTGCTATAAAGTCCTTTAAGATAAGAGGTGGTATTTAGCCGGTACTAATCAGTTCTGAAGAACTAGTAGTGGAAATTTTGAGTAGTTCGGAGAACCGGCAAATACCACCTCTGACTGGCCCCTCCCCCATCCATTCTTTGCTTCCCGAGTCCCAGCTGCTTGGCTGGGTCTTCTTTCATTGCCCTGCACAGGAGAACGCAGCTGGAAAGCAGGTTAGTGGAGTGTGGAAAGAATGGAGATTTTGCAATAACCTTCCCCTGCCACGCCCACCAAGCCACTCCCACCAAGCCATGCCATGCCCACCCAGCCACACCCACAAAACCAGTAGAAAAATATTTTGAATCCCACCACTGTTTGAGATATTTGTTTAAGCTGATGATAAGACAAAGCTATTGGCACAAGTACAGGGGAGAAAACAGTGCTGAGCAGGTGTTGTCCAGAACATAAAGAGGAGCCCTTTTCCAGTTTACCCTTCTTTATTCTACACTTGTTCTGTTTTTGTTTTTTGTATTGTTCTAATTTTTTGACTTGGAATTTGAACTTTAGATGGTTTTCCCACATAATTCCATGCTTTACCATTGAATCTTTGATTTGCTGGTTTGCTGATTTACATTAGCTATGCTTGTCCACTCCTTTTGACTTTTTAAAAAATATTTTCTCTCATCCAATGCAGAAAACATGATTCCATTGTGTTAGTACCACACATAAATAGTGGTGTTACTTCTGGTACTCCCCTATCATTCTGGCATCTTCTGTTCTAGGTGAAAAGGACCCAGGTTCTTTTCAAGTCTTTGCAACTCCACCAGAACCAAGAATCAGTACTTCAAGTATTCTAATCGTTGCAAATGGAGAAAGTTAGATGGACGTACGGATTGAGGTGAATATGAACAAACTGTTAAAGTTCCTGGAAAATTCATTTCCTAGTCTTTTATCATAGCATCTTTACTTCTGTCAATTTATTTATTTGTTGAGGAATATGGATATATACTGCCTAGCATGCAATATATCACTAGGTACAATGCATAATTAAATAGACATATCAATACAGTACATATTTATAAAACAGTAGTAACTTAGCCCAGCTATGTTCAGGTCCCCTAAGTCTCTTCTTTACATATGTCTTAGAGCTATGGAACAAGATGATTCAAAATCTATTTGCTCGAAAGAAAATTAATTGCTGTCAGTTTCAAAAGAAGCACCCATTTGTCTGTGCAGTTGTGATTTCCACCAAAATGCTTCTCACAACTCCTGCTTCTGTAGTAATATTCCCAAGACCAAATGTATAGAAACACCCACACAACTTTTAATTTTCAGATCCCCCAAAGTAAATGTTTTCACATAGCTATGGACTGCATCCAAGCCAATGTCTATAAGATGACATTTTTGGAAGCTTTTGCATCTTTACATGATGTTCTGTTTATATAATATGCTCTGCAACAAGAGGAAAAAAGCCCTACTAGCTGGCCAGCTGTTGACCTCTTTGAGTGGTGGCTCTTTGAGAGCTCTCTTTGAGTGGTGGCTCTTCCATTAGCCTCCCCATGAACCAGCACCTTTTACATCAGACAAGTTCAAAATTCGAAATGACTTTGAAGTTTGTAGCTATCTTTTTATAGTTTACTTAAAAATACCACAACGCAAATGAAGCCTTTTATTCAAGGCACTGCTCATTGGTTGCCCCTTCTGCCTTCTTTCTAGCTTTCAGAATGTGAATGTAGGCTTGATGTGTGATTATGTATACACATACACCTTCATTGGAAACAAGGTGTGTTATAAATGGATGCATATGATTGGCTGATTTAAAATGATTAAAGTGTCAGTTCAGTTTCTTCCCGTGTTGAAATTTATATATGAATTAGCGTCCTTGGTTTCATTTGATTTAGAATGGAATTGAGTAATATGTTTGTATCTCACCAATATACTGTACACATATTCTTTGGCAAGGAAAAGATTCTTAATTTTAGCACTGCATCTCAGGATAAAACTTCAAATAGCATTTGGTGCATCATTGATTAAAGGGCTCTCTCTCCCTCTCCCTCCACCCCTCTTTCTCTCACACACACTTCATTTCACTACAGAGTTCAGAGATAATTTAACCCTTTCTCACCAATGCTCTCTAGTCCACTATGTATCATTCTAGAATTTAGAGGTAAAATGGTGGCACTACTGGAAGACTTGATTTTTAAATAATGAACAGTGGCATTGCTACTTTGATACAATTTGTCTCACATGGGTGCTTAACATTATATACAGTAATTATACAGAATTTGGTTCTCATAGTACAATAATGTTTTACTTTTGACTTACATTGGAATACATCAATGCTGCCATTTCATTTAAAAGTCTTTATCTTTAAAATAATTTATCAGTGTGTAAAGCAATAAAGAGTCTCTTTGGACAAAAATAATACATAGAATGGGAAAGAATAATACAATGGAAAAATCAATGTTGGCATCCAGAAATTCCAAGTTTCTTCCTCTTGCATCTCCAGTTTTAAAAATAAAATTATTAAAAGAAGGGGTGCAGGGAGGCTGCTAGGGTCTGTGGAGAGTTGCTATCAATCAAAAAATAAGTGAAAACTAGGCTAGATGGTGTAAGACAACACAGTCGATTGAAACTATACAATTGGAACCACCGCTAAATGGAAAATAATATTGGAGTAAGTTTACTTCCTGTGATTCAATCTCCCTTATAGTTGATATGCAGACATCTAATTTTCTCCCTGACTTTTTAAGGAATTAAAGGAGTGGTGGCTAACCTTTTTGGGCTCCTGTGCCGAAAATTGAGCTCGTGTACCAGCACCCAGAAGGTAGTGCGCCCCTGCGCATGCATGCATGATCCCCCCACCTCCCCCTTACCTGCACTGAGCATACACATGCTTCCCAGCTGATTTTTGGTCCATTTGAGGCCTTTTTCGGCCTCCCAGAGACTTGAGGGAAGCCTCTGTAGCCTTTGGAGGCCGAAAAATGGGCCCATTTTGTCACTTCCAGTATTTCCGGAAATACAGGAAGTGACAAAATGGACCTGTTTTTCAGCTTCCAAAGGCTGCAGGGGCTTCTTTCGAGCCTCCGGGAGGCCGAAAAAGGCTTTAAACAGGCCGAAAATCAGCTGGGAGGTGTGCTTTTACGCAGTGAGGTATGTTTGGCTGGGGCTCGCATGTCTGCACAAATGGCTCTGTGTGCTACCTGTGGCACGCGTACCATAGATTCACCATCACGGAACTAAAGTTGTTGTAATCTTATAAGTCAATGCTGTTATACATGCTTATATACAAAAAAACATTTCTTGTCATATTTTGAAAGCAGAGTGGCAAATGAAATACTTCCCCTCATGATATGCTTCACCAAATGAGACCAAATGGTTAATCGGAGGATGAAATCACTGACATAGATCAAATGCAAACGTATCCAAGCAAAATGGTCAAATAACACATTTTCTTTAAAAAAAAAAAAAGAGGTTTGGGAACTTGTATGGGAAACCAAGAGTACAAAGCAGTTTGAATCATAGTCAAAAAGCTATTCCAAGCAACAATCTCAAGCCATGACACATTGCCAGAGAATTTGTAACCATAAGAATCCTATGATAAATTGTAATCAGAGCAGGATCCAGCTTTGAGGGAGGTGCCCAACTCTCAGACATCATTTATGGGTTCCCAGTATGACCTATGTCTAAAAGACATTTTAATGATAACAAGGGAAAGTAGATGGATCGACTTTACAGAGTGTTGAAGGCCCTGTTTGTTGTCATCCTCAGCTTCTATAAAGACCAGAGATTTTCAGAGGGACTCATCTGTCTTGCTATCAGCCCGCAGTACCACAAGGACGGAACTATCTCAGATAAAACATGCCAGAGAGAGACATTCACGCCTCAGCATTTCCTGTGGGAGTCTGCCCCAAATAGAGTTGTATTAATAAATATGAATTCTAGACCATTACCATTTCCAGAAATGACTTTGTGGCAAAGTTTTACCTTTTATAATCAGAAGGAGTTTTTCTCAATCTGTTTAAACTGCAAGCAGTCAGAGTTTAGACCTCCCCACTGGGACAATTCTTTTAAATTACATTAAAAGCTCAAAGGCTCAGATCAATTTCCATTATGAGGAGTATAATTTGCTAAATACTTTAAGTAATGTGGGATCTGTGAGTTTCATGTATTCCAGATCTTTAGAATGCCTGACAGATAAACAAAAAATGGAAGCATTTTGCCCTTATATTCCCTTTATTCATTTATTTGTTCATTCATTCATTCATTCATTCATGGCATTGAAATTCTAGAAAAAAATAATATAACATTGTACGAGTTAATAGCGCTAGGAACTGTAGCAAAACAAGTTACTTGCTCCTTTGGACAGAAAGTCCAAAGAAAGAAAAATTCTACCTGGAACCACATCTTGTTATGACCTTAGATAGTAATTGTTCTACCAAGTAGAAATACCTAGAGCCACTGAAATAATCTGTTCTGCTCAAACACAGATACTGTGGTGAGGAACCAAACTCAATCATCTGTGCTGTATGTTTTTTTCTTTGTACACTCACATGCAGAGGATGATCCCAATGACATTATTTTATAGCCTGAGATAGAATATTCAAGGGGCACTAATTTATCAAGATGCACACCCACACTTACACTGTGGACCTTTCTCCCATGAATGGAGGCTTTGCAGACTATCTCTATTTTGCTAGTCTCACATCATTTCCTGTATTTTGATAGACGCAGTTCATTTTGTACTATCAGCATGATCCTGAACTGGTTTGTTGTAATACTTTTGCCTTTTTCTGTGATGCACAGCTGTAAGTTCCAATTGGGCAGTTGTCCAAAGTGCATGCGTAATTGATGATTGATTCTTCACAATAGTTTTTTCTTATTTAGCCGATGTTCTATAAGTCTTTTTGGCACCGTTCTTAGCTTCTGAAATAAATGTGGATGTTGGGCAATTAATGGACAGTGTGTATTTATTATTTATTTATTGGCTCTCATGCTGTCCTTTTGGAAGAACAGTCCCTCCCTTGAGATGAGACGCTGGCATTTCCTGAAGAAGATTCTCTCCCTTCCTTTCAGCACACTGGATATTCTATTGTTATCGTACAACAGCACAGGCAGGGATGTCTAGGTGGTATCTTCTAAGAGTTCAAAGCCATTAATGATTCCAAGAAAATAGCATTGGTTATTGTGTTTTGGCTCAACTCTGTTACCAAAATGCTGGTGTTCTATCTTAACAGACTTAACTGGTTGTTGGAACTAAATATGGGTGAATTTGAAAATGAAAAATGGTTTGGTTCTTCAATAGGTCAGAAATTTTGTTGAATGATGCAAAATAGCCTGTGGTATGGGAAAATGCATCCTTGGTCTTTTCACCTATGTAGTTCTATAAAATAACTGAGATCCTTGGCCAGTATTATGATTTCACTGAAGCTTGAAACAATCATAACTACAGTAAGTGTCTTATTAATATTGCTTCTGGGATCTGACTGCATTTTTGTAAAATTATTGCAATCTTACATTGACATTAGCATAGGAAGATGACTCTGTAACAATTAGCAACCATCAATCCATGGTAGAAAGAAAGAAAGAAAGAAAGAAAGAAAGAAAGAAAGAAAGAAAGAAAGAAAGAAAGAAAGAAAGAAAGAAAGAAAGAAAGAAAGAAAGAAAGAAAGAAAGAAAGAAAGACAAAAAAAGAAAAAAAGAAAGGATTAAGGGTTGCTCCTAGAAAAATGCTCGGGGACCAAGGTGCATTATTTCAATTCTTCTTATCCATTGTTTGCTCTACAGATTAAAAGTGGGACAAGGCATGCTAGCTGAAGCTGTGATGTGACAAAAGCTCTGATGCATATGTTATTCTGAACAAAAAGATAATAATTCATAAGTGATATATCTCTGCTTGGTTTATTGTGGAAGTCTGTCTTGATCCCTTTACACAATGAATGTGGTTATCCATCAACAAGGAAAGCTATTGAAGCCAGGGAAGATAGCATCCCATAAAGTGGCATAAGAGAGAATTTGCTGATCAGAAGAAGGCATGTACAAGACAGAGACATTTTTGGACTAGGCTAAAGATTCTGAGAAGGATAAACATAGTCCTGGGCAGAAGTCACATTGAATAAATAATCTATAGCACATTCTGAACATGCAGTGCAGTTTTTTGAAAGGTAGAGGAGGTGAGATAACATCAATCAACAGGGTTTTTCAGAGTTTAAGGGAGTAAATTTGACCTTTGGTATGGAGTTAGATGAGCAGAGCCCTCCATTAATATGATCTCCAACTCTTTCGATAAAATATTTGGTGTACTGCCAAGCACCTGCACTGAAATGATTGCAGACCAAACTTTAGAAGCATTGAGTGTAGTTGCAGTTATATAATTTGTTATGTCCGTGAAATGATGCCAGGAGTCGGTGACTGCAATTCAAGCTCTTTATTGAATGTGGGAACCGAACTGGGGCAAAAGGAAAAAGGTCGCGGCTTTTATTCTTTCAGCCGCGGCGGCCGCGGCCAATGGCACCACTTTGAATTTCCCGCGATCCGAATGGACCAATCGCGGGAGATTCTTAGTGAGCCAATTGGCGCGGCTCGCCTGACCAATCAGAGTGCCCCGCGCTTTGGCCAATCAAAGCGCGGGGATCTCAAGAATGCTAATAAGGACAGAACACCCCTCCCCTCTTGGTTCAGTCCTTACGTCGCGTAGTCACGTAGGTAGGCGGGGCTCCGTCTGAGCCTACTGGACCTGCGCAACTCAGTTGTAGGCTGGATCCCGGCCGGTTCGGTCAGGATCTCTGTTGCTCCTGCTGCCGTCGTGGAAACCGGCTGGTCGATCGGGCCGGGCCGCTCTCCGTAGCTCCCTCCTGGGTTTCCCGGGTTGGTTGAGCTGCGGTTTTCACCGCTCCCGCTCGGTCTTCCCGGGTCGGTCGAGCTGGCCTGGCTGTCTCTTCCTGGCGAGGGGTCGTGATGGCTGCTTTCCGGTAAGTACGGCTGGTTTATTTTTCTTTGGTTTTGGTTCCCTGGGTATTCCCTCCCCCCTTGGTTTGTGTTGTGGGGGTTGGATTCGGCTGTCTGTGCGTCGGCGGTCTCTTGGTTGGTAGTCCTCGACCTTAGTTGGTCGATGTGGCGTTTCCACGCTCGTCCGTCTGCTGTTTGTAACCGGTACGAGTGTGGGCCTGTTATTTGTGTGATGACGGCTGGTATCCATAATGGGTCTCCCGTCAGGTTTCTCGCGTATACGGGGTCACCGGGTGCGAAGGTTCGGCGTTTGCTGTTTGAATCTGTGGGCTTCTCCGGGTTATACGTGGGGTGTAACCTGTCGAGTGGGGACCTTAGTTTCCTGCCCATTAACAGTTCGGCTGGGCTCTTATTGGTTGTGGTATTTGGGGTTATTTGTTGGGTGAAGAGTAGTTTGTTAATTTTCTCCTGGGTCTCCCCGTGGTCTATTTTCCGGATGGTCTTCTTAGTGAATTGGACCATCCGTTCCGCCCTACCGTTTGCCGCCGGGTGCGCCGGTGCTGTCAGCGCATGGCGGATGCCCCTTTCCGCTAGGAATTTTTCGAATTCCAGCGAGGTGAATTGGGGCCCGTTGTCGGAAACGACGACGTCTGGGAGGCCGTGTGTTGCAAAGAGTTTGCAGAGTTTCTTGATCACGGCCTCCATGGTTGTCGTTTTCATGTTGCTTACCTCCAGCCAGTTGGAGTAAGCGTCAACTGTTATGAGGAAGGTGTGTCCTTTTGTGGGCCCGGCGAAGTCTATGTGAATCCTAGACCAAGGTCCCCTTGGGGTTTCCCACTCTAGGATGGGTGCTGTGGGTGGGCTTGGCCTAGTTTCCTGGCATCGTTGGCACCTTGTTACCCAGGTCTCAATTTGTTTGTCCATCCCTGGCCACCAAGCGTAACTTCTGGCCAGGGCTTTAGTCCTAACGATGCCAGGGTGCCCCTTGTGTAGCAGTTCCAGAACCTTCCCTTGTAGCTTTTCTGGAATGACCACCCTATCCCCCCATAGAATGCACCCTTTTAATAAAGAGAGTTCCGTTTGGCGGTTTCGGAACGTTTTGACGGACTCGTCGTTGTCCCTTTCCGGCCACCCTTTCTCTACCCAATGCAATACCCGTGCCAGACGTTTGTCTTTATTAGTCTCTCGGGCAATGTCTGACGCGGTTATGGGCAGGTTGGGTAGAGTCTCTATGCTGAGGGTGGTCGTCGTGGGTGCTGGGTCGGTGTCAGGTTCCGGTAGCGGCGAGCGGCTTAAGGTGTCTGCATGGGAGATCGTCTTACCCGGTCTGTGTATGAGTCCGTAGTTGTAGGCTGCCAGGAACTCGGACCACCTTGTCATTCGGGGAGACAGAATGTTCGGGGTGGCCCAGTTTCCTGCAAGGATTCCCAGGAGCGGCTTGTGGTCGGTTATGATGGTGAAAGTCCAGCCGTAGAGGTACTCGTGGAATCTTTTTACGGCGGCAATGATAGCCAGAGCCTCTTTGTCCAGCTGGCTATAGTTCCGCTCCGGTTTGGTGAGGGTCCTTGAAAAGAACACGATGGGCGCTTCTTTTCCATCGGGGAGGGTATGGCTGAGGACAGCGTCGACGCCGAAGGGTGATGCGTCGCATGTGACGGCCAGAGGTAGGGTCTCGTTATATTGTATGAGGACAGGGTCCGAAGTGAGGAGGTACTTTGTTCTTTGGAAGGCGGCTTGCTCACGTTTCCCCCAAGTCCAGGTCGCCGCCTTGTCCAGGAGCCTATGCAAGGGCTCCGCCGCCGTCGCCTTTTGGGGCAGGAAAACATTGTAAAAGTTCAGTAGCCCCAGGAATGCCTGTAGTTCTGTCTTGGACTTGGGTGTGGGGGCTTCTTTGATGGCCTTGATTTTTTTGGTTGTGGGGTGAATGCCGTGACGGTCTAGGAGGTATCCTAGGAATTCGACCCGTTCCGTGCATAGCTGGCATTTCTCCCTCTTGACCTTTAGCCCGGTCTCTTTAAATTTGGTTGGGACCTCCCTTAGGCGACCCTCTAGTTCGGCTTGGTTGGCTGCCGACACTAGGACGTCATCGAAGTAAGGTACCACCCCCTTGATGCCCTGCAGTAGTCTTTTCATTAGGCTTTGGAATATGCCCGGTGCCACGCTGACTCCGAATTGGAGTCGGTTGCATTTAAATGCCCCCGGTGGGTGACTATGGTTTGTGCTTCTGCCGTTTGCTCGTCGACTGGCAACTGTTGGTCGAGCTTGGCGAGGTCGAGCTTAGCGAAAACCTTGCCCCCTCCCAGTGAGTGCAGTAGGTGTTGCACTACTGGGACGGGGTAGGCGCTTTGTTGTAGCGCGCCATTTAGGGTGGCCTTATAGTCCCCACAGATCCTCACCGACCCATCGGGCTTGATCAGGGTGACTATGGGGGTCTCCCACCGGGCGTGGTCTATGGGCTGTAGGACCCCTTGCTTGACGAGCTTGTTAATTTGCTCATCTATCTTGGGTTTCAGTGCGAATGGCACCCGCCTTGGTTTCAGGCGTTTTGGGGGGACGTTTGGGTCTAGGTTGAAAGAAAAAAGGGGCCCTCGGTACTTGCCTAGGTTTCCGTCGAAGACCTCTTGGAGTTCCCGGGCTAGTTGCTGCTGCCAGCTGTCGTTGGTGACGTGGTCGACTCCCATTAGTGCGATGTTGAGCGGGGCGAACCATTGCAGTCCCAGTAGGCTTGGGCAGTCGCGGTCGATGATTGTCAGGGGCAGTCTTTCGGTGTGCCTTTTATAGGTGATGTTGAAGTGTTTGGTTCCGACTACCGGGATGCGGTTTCCCTGGTAGTCCTTTACAATGAGTCTCTGGCTGTCTATGTTCCTCTTTTGGAGGGTAGGCAACAAGCGCTTTATTTCATGCCATGCAATCATGGAGAGGTAGGACCTGGAGTCCACCTCCATTTTGCATGGCTGGCCCTCGATGCCTACCTCCACGTGGACCTTCCGGGCATCATTGGTGATGGCGTGGCCGATGGTGACCGTCTGATGGGTCTCCTCTCTTCGCCGGTTATCGCCGCCTCGCAGGGATCGTCCGTTCTGGTCCCATCTGTTTTCCGAGGGGGCGATCTCTGGTGCGGGGTGGTGTGCTCTCTCTCCTCCAGTCGCTCTGTTCCCATCGTGCCG
This sequence comes from Hydrophis major, assembly GCA_033807585.1. Taxonomy (NCBI): domain Eukaryota; kingdom Metazoa; phylum Chordata; class Lepidosauria; order Squamata; family Elapidae; genus Hydrophis; species Hydrophis major. The sequence goes on along the minus strand of CM066328.1, from coordinate 320,151,060 downwards.
GGCTGCGATTCTTCTTTAGGCGGCAGACACGGGCGATGTGTCCCTTCTTGTCGCAATGCCGGCAGATCGATTCGAAAAACCGGCATTCCGACCTGGGGTGGTCGCCGCCGCAACCGGCACAGTTGGTCCTCGACTTATGACCCCGCCGGTTCCGTGGGTCACGGCCTGTCTGGAGGCGATGGACATCCTCCTTGTTGTCTGAAGTGCCCGATGCCGAGTGGAAGTCGCCTTGGTGGGTGGTCGTCTCGGGTTGGGCCTCGGTCGACCTTGCCGGGTTGTTGTTTCCGCTGCGGTCCCCAGTGTTCGGTCTGCGCATGCGGTCGGTGGAAGTTTGGGTCGCTTCTGCGGCTGCAGCTGCGGTGAGGGTGTCTGCTAGGCTGATGTTGCCCTTGGCCATCAGCCGGCTCTGGAGAACGGGGTCCCACAAACCGAGCACAATTCGGTCTCGCAGGGCATCGTTCAGGTTGTCGAATTCGCAGAGCCCCCCTAAGCGCCGCAGCTCGGCGACGAAGTTGCTGAAACTCTCACCCGATCTCTGGTCCCGACGGTAGAATTCGTTGCGTCGGATTAGGATGGGTACCTCTGGAGCGTAGTGCCACCGAAGTATGGGTTCGAGGATGTCCCAGTCCATCGCGGTTGCATCGGCGGGTTTGGCAAGCGCCTTGGCCATCTTGAAGACCTCGGTCCCGCAGTGGGTCAGGAAGACGGCGCGCTTCATGGGGCTGGAGGCATCCTTCAGGTCGCTGCACTCGAGGAACATGCGGAATTGGTCGGAGTACGATTCCCAGTCCTCGGTGGCGGGGTTGAAGGGTGCGGGTGGTGCAGGAGTCGGTGACTGCAATTCAAGCTCTTTATTGAATGTGGGAACCGAACTGGGGCAAAAGGAAAAAGGTTGCGGCTTTTATTCTTTTAGCCGCGGCGGCCGCGGCCAATGGCACCACTTTGAATCTCCCGCAATCCGAATGGACCAATCGCGGGAGATTCTTAGCGAGCCAATCGGCGCGGCTCGCCTGACCAATCAGAATGCCCCACGCTTTGGCCAATCAAAGCGCGGGGATCTCAAGAATGCTACTAAGGACAGAACATAATTAAAGTTGGATTGATATGGAAGGGAAAGGAAGGAAGGAGTTACAAAACTATGTGGTTGGGAGAGAGAAAGAAAAAAGGGGAGAGAGGAAGGAAAGAAGGAACATTACTTCTCTGTATTACAGTAGCAACATCTGGGGCCTGAAAATTGGTGCAATCAAAGCTCTTGCAGGAATCGTACCTGCACATAACATATCAGGTATGAATATATTGGCATTTGAACATCAGCATATACAAAAACAAAGTTCATTGCAGCCAGTTATTACATCATGTAGATCAGATCCTTATTACACGTTTTCACAATAGACCTTTCTTACATATTACAAATGACTTGTATAACCCCATTCCTTGTTGCAATTGCATTCATAATAAAAACAGCAGTAAGAGAAATATTTATTTTCCTCAGCAATAATATGCTTTTCCTTCTGAGATAATGCAAAATCCCAAAAGGAAAGAAATCATCTGGCTTTCCCATGCAACAAACAAATAACTATTCTGGTTTTTTTCTTCTTCTAAAAAAATGAAGCAAAACAACTGCCATGATATAACAGGAGGAAAGGGGACATGATCTGATTTTCATGATGAAGGAAACTTTCTTAAGCTGTGAGACAGGAGAACCAAGCAAAAGAAAACAAGGCCTTATGTCATGCATATTGACAAGGGAGGTTGGCCCTGTGATGAAAATATTTCATCCCAAGTATCCAGTATCTCTCCAAATGGAAACTGAGTAGGAGGAAGGAGAAAGAATGAGGCTTAGAATTAAGAAAGATTGGACAGATAGAGAACTTGGAGAGATTAGATAGCCTACAAATCATGACCAAAACAAGTCCCTGAGGTCATGTGCATTCACAAACATAGTACTGGCAACCACTGAGGTTTCAACAGTTTAGAAATAACGAATAATTAGGAGAGGAATGAATTATTCAGTAGATTCACTTCGTAAATTGTATTCCTACAAGTGGGCAACATATTTTAAAGATTGATCTATAATAACTAACCTATACCTCTGTTCTGTATCTAATTAATTAATTCATTAATATGCATCCAAATGTTTCACAAGCAGAAAACAGCTTGCATAGTTGACCTTATTTTCTTCTTCATTTGCCTCTTTGCTGAAAGAACTTTCCGTCAAGGAGTAGGCAGCTCTCCATTTTTAGGTTCTGTTCTGACAATACTCTTAATCTTATCCGACATTAACCCACTCACATGAGCTTACCTGGGATTGAGATATCATGATGGGATGTACAGCTGGAAAAGGAGCTAGCAATAGTGTTATGTATGTAAATAGTTTAAATAAAAGCAAGCTTGGGGTAAAGTGCAGGGTTCTGGCCCTGCACTTCTGATTGGGTGTTAAGCAGCTCGATCGGATTGGTTGGGTTCAGAAAATCTGATTGGTCCTTAACGAAGGACTCTTATTGGTTCTGGAGCTAGTGTCTTACAGCTCCCTATTGGTTATTTCACATTAAGGTCACCTATATAAGGCAGAGTTGTTGATGTTCACTCTTTTAAGTCACTATGTAATAAAGAGCTGAAAGTTCACCAACTAAGATTGTCTCCAGTTATTTCACCCATGCCTGAAACTATATCACTGGTGACGAGGATGGGATTTGGAGACATCTGATCTTAAGGAACTGGGAAGAAAAACAGAGCACGTGCCAAGACGACGCCACCAACGGAAACCATGTCCAGCGGCATCGTACCACCCACTCCGTTCGATCCGAACCAAGAGGATTGGGAATCCTACATGGATTGCTTCCAAATGTTCCTTGAAACAAACAACCTGAAGGACACCACACCAGCCAAGAAGCGGGCGCTGTTCCTGACGTACTGCGGCCCAGCTGTATTTAAAATGGCAAAGGCACTTGCGAAACCTCGAGAAGTTAAAGCAATGAGCTGGGATGACCTCGAACCTCTCCTGAGAGACCATTACGCGCCAACCGTACCTACACTCGTGAGACGTCACGAATTCTATCAAAGAAGCCAGCGAAAAGGAGAGAGTGTGGCTGACTTCGTGGCAGACCTCCGACACTTGGGAGCCCTCTGCGGATTCACAGACTTAGATGAAGCACTGAGAGACCGCTTAATTCTGGGATTAGATGCGCTGGGCGTGCAAAGCAAGCTGATGGCGAAAGGCGACATCGACCTTGCTGACGCCATCGCCGAAGCCATTGCTGCTGAGGCGACCAAAAAGTCTGCGGCACAACTACGGTGAAGCCGAAACCCAACGACCCCACAGACAGGCGACCTTTTATCCAAGTCAGAAGAGCAGCTTGTTACGACGCACCACGAGGACCTCTCTTCATCGTCAGACAGCGACGAAGAAGGAGTCCATCGACTGCGGTTCGACCGGGTCCCTCGCTCTAAACCCTCATGCCCTTGCGCTGGTTGCGGGGCAAACCACCCCAGGGCAGATTGCAAATTCCGTGATGCGATCTGTCATGAGTGCGGAAAACGAGGCCACATCAGTTGAGTCTGTCGCAGTTTACCGGGACCAAGTCAGGCCTCAAGGGGAACCAGCTCTCGCCAATCGGCAGGAAACCATCCTGTAAGGAGAGATCCAGCAAACCACTCCTACAGATATCGAGCGTTGCAGAAAGAAGAGGCCCACCATACTATCACTATAGGTCATGCCTCAGCCATGGATGCGAAGAAGATTCGAGTCACAGTAGCCATAGAGAACCAACCTTGCCACATGGAGGTCGATTCCGGATCGTCCCTCTCGATGGTGTCATGGAAGACATTAAAGCAACTCATTCCTACCATCCAACACCAAGACCTTCGAATGCAATGTCTCATCCTTAAAGACTACCAAGGGAATCGGATCACTGTGGTTGAGTCTTGTCGAGTCCGCATCTCTTTTAAAAAGCATACGGCATACTTACCTCTAACGATCATTGATAGGGACAGGCCTAGTTTGTTGGGCCTCCAATGGTTCGCGCCACTCGGCATCGAAGTAGCCGGCGTGAACCGAGTCGGTGATTGCGAGTGGGAGGAGGACCTTATTACTGAATTCAGCAATGTCTTCGCAGATCATCTGGGTGAGTATAAGGGGACCCCAATTTCATTTAGCCTCGACCCTAAGGTCACCCCGATCTGTTTAAAGCCCCGTCGAGTTCCGTTCACCCTTAAGGCCAAGATAGATGAACAACTTGACAAACTAATTAAACAAGGGGTGCTGCAACCCATTGATCATTCTCCATGGGAAACTCCTATTGTAACCCCCATTAAACCAGATGGGTCAATCCGAATCTGTGGGGACTACCGGGCCACTCTAAACCACGCCCTCCAGCAGAACGTGTATCCAGTGCCGGTGGTACAGCACCTCCTTCATTCCCTGGGAGGCGGAAAGGTTTTTGCTAAGTTAGATTTAGCTCAAGCCTATCAACAATTGCCCGTGGATGATAAAACAGCCCAAGCTCAAACGATAGTAACGCACAGAGGTGCTTTTAAATGTACCCGATTGCAGTTCGGGGTAAGCGTAGCCCCGGGAATATTCCAAAGTTTAATGGAATGATTATTGCAGGGAATCAAGGGCGTGGTTCCGTATTTTGATGACGTGTTAATTGCAGCTCCTAGTAAAAAAATTCTACAGAATCGTTTAAAATGTGTTCTTAAGAAATTCCAAGAAGCGGGATTGAAAGTAAAAAAGGATAAATGTCATCTGTATAAAGACAGAGTTGAATTTCTAGGTTATTGCATTGATAGTCAGGGTATCCACCCTACTGAGAGTAAATTAAGGGCGATAAAAAATGCTCCCAGACCCCGTAACAAAAAAGATCTCCAGGCATTTTTAGGCCTTATTAATTTCTATAATGTGTTTTTACCACATAAGGCGACTGTGGCTGAACCGTTACACCGGTTATGAGATTAGAAAGCATTGTGGGTTTGGGGTTACCGGGAGGAAAAAGCGTTTCGAAATGTAAAAGATTTACTTACATCTGATTCTGTACTTATGCAATATAATGAAACATTACCATTGGTTATAACTTGTGATGCCTCACCTTTTGGGGTGGGCGCTATTTTGAGCCATGTGCTGCCTAATGGAAACGAGGCCCCTGTTGCATACTTTTCGAAGACTCTTTCTCAGGCAGAATGTAACTATGGACAAATAGATAAGAAAGCTCCTGCAATTGTGTCAGCCGTAAAAAAATTCCATGAGTATGTATATGGAAGGACATTTACCATTGTAACTGACCACAAACCTTTACTGGGGATAATCGCTGGGGACAAACCAACCCCCTATATATTGTCCCCAAGAATGACTCGATGGTCAGAGTTCCTAGCTGCTTATAATTATCAATTGTTACATCGCCCGGGGAAAGCCATTCCCCACGTCGACGCACTCAGCAGAGCACCACTACCAGAAACTCTCGACGATCCGGCACCAACAGTATCGGAGTTACAAATCGAAACGCTCAACTCGCCTCCTATGACCACTCGAGATATCGCGAGAGAGACCAGACGAGATCACACCCTAGCTTGAGTCCTAGGCTGGGTAGAACGTGGATGACCATTGGACCAGGTCCCAGATGACTTCGCGCCTTTTTTCGCAAAAAGGCTGTGTCATCTGGGGCGAAAGAGTCATCGTTCCAGAACGACTCCAAAACTCGCTGTTACAAATTTTGCATGAAGGACATCCCGGGATTGTGCGGATGAAAGCACTCGCACGGAGCTACGCTTGGTGGCCAGGCATGGACTGACACATCGAGCAATGGGTCAAGGCCTGCACCAAGTGCCAACAAAACAGCAACGCACCGCCAAAAGCTGCACCGACTGAATGGGAGATGCCACGCGGGCCCTGGTCCAGAATCCACCTGGATTTCGCAGGGCCGATTAAAGGACATGCATTACTATTGACTGTCGATGCATACTCTAATTGGTTGGAAATTCATCGAATGACCCATACAACTTCCGAAGCTGTCATTAAAGTCCTCAATAGACTCTTTGCAACTCATGGATTGCCGGACGTCCTGGGGTCCGACAACGGACCACAGTTTACAGCGCTAATGTTTGAACAGTACCTTGCTGATAATGGCATCCGCCATGCGCTCACCTCGCCTGCGCATCCTGCTACCAACGGCCGAGCGGAACGCATGGTCCAATTTGTAAAAAAGACTTTGCAAAAAGTGGACTATGATAATATTGACGAAAAAAATAAACCGCATTCTACTTCTACAACACATCACTCCGCACAGCGTAACCAGCAGAACTCCCGCAGAACTTCTCTTGGGGCGAAAACTCCATTCCCGCCTCGACCGATTGCACCCTGCTTACGAGCCAGAAAAGCCTGCAGGATCCAGCGGATGCTACCGTACCTTCAAGGTAGGCGACCCCGTTTATGCAAGAAATTTATCGGGCGACCCAGTTTGGATTGAAGCAATGATAATACGCGAGACTGGGCCCAAATCCTATATTGTAAAATGTGTTGTTGAAAGACTGTGGAAACAACAAATTGACCAATAATGAACACGACTCCTTTCGGCCAGCCAGCAACTCCCCTACGACCAAACTGAGGGGGGGGGGAGGAATGGAAGAAGACAACATTCCAGGGAACCTGTTCCAAGAGAGCGATGAATCTAGTGAAACTCAGGAAATGGAGCTGGAGGAAGAATCATACACTCCAAGGGACATCACACCAGAACGAGAAGCTGAGCCACTTCCAAACAACATTTTACCTCAACAGGACTGCACACAGCCAGTCCAAAGAAAATCTAATAGACCCAAAAAACAACCGTCCTATTTGAAGGACTATATAACCACACCGTAATTGAGGAGCCAGGGGGAAGGGGTGTTATGTAAGTAAATAGTTTAAATAAAAGCAAGCTTGGGGTAAAGTGCAGGGTTCTGGCCCTGCACTTCTGATTGGGTGTTAAGCGGCTCGATCGGATTGGTTGGGTTCTGAGAATCTGATTGGCCCTTAACAAAGGATTCTTATTGGTTCTGGAGCTAGTGTCTTACAGCTCCCTATTGGTTATTTCACATTAAGGTCACCTATATAAGGCAGAGTTGTTGTTCACCCTTTTAAGTCACTATGTAATAAAGAGCTGAAAGTTCACCAACTAAGATTGTCTCCATTCATTTCACCCATGCCTGAAACTATATCAAATAGCACCACAGTTTCTCAGAGAGATGGCAGCAGTGGTGGGATTCAACCAGTTTGCACCGCTTTGGGAGAACAGGTTGTTAACTTTCTGAGCAGTTTGGTGAACTGGTTGTTGGAAGAAATCATTAGGGCAGAGAACCGGTTGTTAAATTATTTGAATCCCACCACTGGATGGCAACATGTTTCAGAGAGGTTCCTTAAACAAGAAACTTCAAGGTCCTGAATTGGTTGTGAGAGGGAAGAAAAGTTTCAGGGTAGCCATCTCTCTGAGGAAGATGGGCAGTTAAGAAATGGGAAATCTACATAATAAAATAAAACAATAAATTTAAACTAAACTAAACTAAAAATAAAAAATATTCCAGGGTGTTGGGCTCAAGCAACCAGAACCATTCATAAATTGCTAAAGAAAACAACCTTATTGTTCTCTATCTAATGTACATGGATCTCTTCAGACTCCCTGTCCATTCCTTGGGAATCAGTAGTGCTATAATTTTGAATGTAGTACCAAGAACGTCCATCATTCTGCAGTGGCTATCAGAGTCCAGCAATTTCTTCTTGGTCCAGCCAATTTTGCACCCCCTAGGTCAGAGGCCAGAATGAAGTCATGGTGCTGTTGTGGCAAGAGGGGGTGGGGTGGCAGTGCAAGTGGGCCGAAGCAATGGGTGTCAGCAACCCATGGCTTTTTCATCCTCCTGCTGTGGCTTCAGCCCTCACCCTCCCCTCCCACTCACTCCTTTCCTGACCTGAGAAGGGAAGGGGATGGAGATTCGTTCCGTATTCCAGAGCAGAAATGAAACTTCATCCCTTGCTGGGTCTCGCGGGTGTTTCTTCCAGCCCTTGTTGGTGCTACGTGACTGGGAGATGTGCAACTTTATCTCCGCTCCAAGACACTGGATGGCCCAGCTGAGAGAGATAAGAGAGAAAGAGATACAGAGAGAGATGAGAGAGAGAGAGCAAAAGTGAGAAAGAGATACAGAGAGCAAGATGAAAGAGAGAGAGAGAGAGATGAGAGAGAGAGAGAGGAAAGAGAGGGAAAGAGAGGGAAAGAAAGGGAAAGAAAGGGAAAGAAAGGGAAAGAGAGAAGAGAGATCCCGCTGTTTTGTTTTCTGTGGAAAATTGGTCCAAATGGCTCTTTGAGTGTTTAAGGTTTCAGAAACAGGTGGCCAAGCTAAATGCCTGAAGGACCCCATCGTGTTACTGGAACTCCAGGCACTTCAGCGAGTGGCATGCTGGATTCGTATTAGTGGTCTGCGGGATTTCATCAGGCTTCTGTAGACGAAGCCTGATGATGGCAGATGAGATTCTGTTGAAACGTTGCTACAACTTTAAAAGCACCACTATTATGACGTGGGAAAATACCCGAACAAAGCTGAATGCCAGACATGTAAGTACCCGCGAAAACTTAAGAAAACAAATATATATATATATATATATATATATATATATATATATATATATATATATATATATATATAATTTATTCGTGCCAATGCAAGCACGAAGCCAAAAACACCAGCCTGAGGATGGCGAGTAGGACCTCACTGAAACGTCACCAAGAAACTCTTAATGTTACACAGGAAAAGACCCGAACACACTTAAACCTACATGCCTGTACCCGTAAAAATCTACGAATATATATATATATATATATATATATATATATATATATATATATATATATATATATATATATATATATATATATATATATGGTAGTTTCAGCAGAATCTCATCTGCCATCATCAGGCTTCTGTATGGTGTTTGTCTGTGAGTCAGACTTTTACAGTGGTTTCAGATTTAAATTTGGGGCAGCCTATTGCTGTGTCAGAATGGTTTTTTCTTGCTCCTGATTGGTTGAGAGTCTTGCTCTGTGTTTATTGGTCTTGGAGTTTGCTGTGTTCTGCTACTAATATCTTCTGTCTGGTTTTTTTTTTGGGGGGGGGCTCTTTTTGTATCTTGATTGGCTGGCAACATTGTGTTACTTTATTGGAGGCCTTTAGTGCAGCTTGGCTTCGGGTAAATGGACGGCTATCATTAGTTAGGAAGCTGGGTTTCATCTGGGTGCCTGGTTGGGGTGTGTTTGAGCTGGAGGTATCAGGGGGGATCTGTTTGTGCCCAGGTGTTTGCCTGGCTTGTGGTGTGGAGATTTTTTTGTTTGTGAGTGCAGGCTTCCAAATGATTGACAGCCTGGTGGAATCATCTCTTCTGTTCATGCTTTCTGGTCTTTTTTCAATCTCTATGGCTTTTCTGATGATTCTGTGGCTGGGATTTTCTATGGTGGCTAGGGTTTTGGTGCCATTGAAGTTGATGTTATGACCTGTGGCTTCCATGTGTTGGACGAGTGAGGAAGTGTGTACTAGCTTTTTGACTGCATTTTTGTGTTCATCCAGGCGGGTGCTTATTCTTCTATTGGTCTGTCCAATGTATGTGGCCGGGCATGATGCACAGGGGACTTCATATATGCCTTGGTTTTCCAGGTCAATTTTGTCTTTGGGGTTCTTGAGGATGGCTGCTATTTTTCTGTCTGTTTTGAAGGCAGTCTTGATGTGGTGTCTGTATAGAATCTTACTAATTTTGTCTGTAGTGCCTCTTATGTAGGGCAGGACAGCTGTTCCATGGGACTGTTCATCTTCTGGGTCTCTATTATGTCTCAGTGTGCTTTTGTGGATCCACAAAATCTCCACACCACAAGCCAGGCAAACACCTGGGCACAAACAGATCCCCCCTGATACCTCCAGCTCAAACACACCCCAACCAGGCACCCAGATGAAACCCAGCTTCCTAACGAATGATAGCCGTCCATTTACCCGAAGCCAAGCTGCACTAAAGGCCTCCAATAAAGTAACACAATGTTGCCAGCCAATCAAGATACAAAAAGAGCCCCCCCCCCAAAAAAAACAGACAGAAGATACTAGTAGCAGAACACAGCAAACTCCAAGACCAATAAACACAGACCAAGACTCTCAACCAATCAGGAGGAAGAAAAAACCATTCTGACACAGCAATAGGCTGCCCCAAATTTAAATCTGAAACCACTGTAAAAGTCTGACTCACAAACACCATACAGAAGCCTGATGATGGCAGATGAGATTCTGCTGAAACGTTGCTACAACTTTAAAAGCACCACGTGGGAAAATACCCGAACAAAGCTGAATGCCAGATATATATATATATATATATATATTGCATTCAAATGCATTTCAAATGCATTTCAAATACATTTCAAAATGGTACTTCATCTTTTGGATGATGAGCCTGCCTGAGAGAGAAACATCAACAGTAGATTCTTCCTTTCCTTCAGCACTTCTTTCTTAAAGTATATTCAGCATTCTGGTTCTATTTCTTAAGAGAAGAACTTGCTCATACTGAATTGGCTTTGCTGCCTTCTCTCGGTACATCACTCAAGGACCAAGTACAACTGTCAGTATTATGCCCCTCTGTTTTCTTAATCAGTTCCCATCTGCCCAAGCAAACTGATGACTAAGCAAGCCTGGTCTAGAATGAATGAATTCAAGTCCTTGAAGTTGCCGCTTCACACACTGGATATGTCATAGGTATCTATAGTGATAGGTAATCTGATCAGGGAAATAATATGGACAAAGAGTTAAAGGAAATGTCAGGGAATTCTAACTTCAAGAAGTTCTAAATTCAGAACTTCAGCATATAATTGGCGTTAGTCCAGCCTATATCTTGACCCTTTCTTATTCAAACGTAACTGTCACGACTCGAATGAATGTATGCTTTTTACAATAAAAGGACTGTTTGTTGAGTACAGGTTTAAAATATATGATAAATTTTCTATAACATGCTTAAATCTTACGTTCTAAAAAGTTTTATTCCTGTATTAGCAGATCATTTATCATAGCTTTTTCAAGTTTTGTCTTTCCAGAGTTCGTTTTTAATGCAAAATGTGAGAATAAATACATTCAATACATATATTGAATAATCAGGAAAAATGCAACTCTGCCCATGTATCATTTCAGAGTATGTATAAATATTTACAAAGGATAAAGCTAAATCCAACATGTGGAAATGAAGTATATTGCAATGAGGTGGGGAAGGCTGTATTCCACAAAGTATGAAAATGACACATCAAATCCTTTCCAATTAAAGTCTTTTAAAAAAAGACCATTCATGTATCTTGTTCAACTAATTTATTTCCCATTTTTCAAGAAGAGTCTGTTCCTCAACTGCATATGAGTTTTATATGTAATGTAGTATAAAGTCAGTATATATCTGATTTTTCCTTTAGAATATTTGGCACCTCTTCAGCATTGGCAATAAAAGTCATCCATTAATTAATTATTAAGTGCTTTGTTTTATTCCCAAACTTTGGCTGAATCATTAGCTCATGATTCATAGTTCATGATCTTTAGATTCAACTTTCCAAAGAACTTTCCTTTCCAATTTTCCTTTCTTCAAAACTATTTAAAAAATACTTCCTCCCCAACCCAAATATCTTCATTTGCTGCCTTACAGAAAATGGCTGACTTGTAAAGTTTCACTGAATGATACTCACTCAGTCCAGGTTTTGGGCAATTTTCAGAGGCTCTTTTAAAGAATTTGGATTAAAAGTGATATAAATTATACTAACGGGCTGACTGCAAGTTTCTTTTCCACATAAGACAAGGGTTAGAAACTCTGTAGCTATGGCATCAGAAACCTCCCAATGTTCTGGAAGACTGTACATTGGGAAAAGCTGGATTATCATATAGTACAATATAGCTGTGTTGTACTATATATATTAACTACAAATATTAACTAATATGTCATTGACCTGTGCTCAGATCTGTCCTGTAATCAGTTTCCCATAAGGCTCCATCCTCTGCAAAAGTAGAATTCAGTTTCTGATATCTGGGTGGGGCAGCACTAATTTGTCTAGTCCATGGGTTCCATAGGGTATCTAACCTTGGCAACTTTAAGACTCATGAATTTCAACTCCCAGAATTTCCCAGTCAGCTGTGCTTAAAGTTGTCAAGGTTGGATATTCCTGGGCTATTTCCAGATGCTACCAGTGGGGCCATTTTTAAAAAAGTAGCAGTCAAGCATGAAGCTTGCCAGTGGTGGGATTCCACATTTTTTTCTACCGATTCTATGAGAGCTTCACATGCATGCAGCACTCAAAAACCGCCCTTAGTGTCAGCACTAGTGAGGTGAGCTGTTTTTTTTAGCTCAGCTGAGGCACAGCAATCTCCTCTGCCATGCGAATCAGCTGAGCTAAAAAAACAAGGGAATATAGGACAGGAAAGGGCGGGGGCAAGTGGGCGGGGCTAGCCAGAGGTGGCATTTGCTGGTTCTCCAAACTGCTCAAAATTTCCACTACCAGAATCAGTATGCCAGAACCGGTCCAAACCGGCTAAATACCACCTCTGGAGATTGTTTATTTGGGGGTATTTCCTCCTGCTTCACTAAGTGCTGTCCTTAATAGTTACCATTTTTATTCTATTTTTCCTGTGATTGAATACTGATGTTTTTAAAAGCCTGTCAGAACTGATAAAGAAATAATCATCAGTTTAAAAAAAAGTATTTTCCCATCCCCATGAGTTTGCACTATTTTTAGGAAGTGGGAAGCTGATTGGAAGAATCACTTCCTTGGGCACAGGGTATCCAACTTTCCATCAGTGTTTGAAGTCAGAGTTTTATTTTTTTCCTCTTTCTTTTGTCCCATAGGAGTTTCCAAAATCCTTGAGAAGCAGATCAGAACTGGGGCTTTTTAAATGCCAACAACAAGAAGGATCCCATCTACCCTGTTCTAAAGAAATGTAAAACCATATTCTACATTAGGGGCTTGAATAGACCTCATGTGTATGCATTCCTGGTAATTTCAAGCTGTATTTTTCACACATCTTTGGGGTTTTTTTAAAGATTCATTTGATTGCTAAGCTGTTATTTTCTGTTGCTATTTTAATGCCTATCATTGATGCTATAGATTAAAAGGATATTTTTAATTGCTACAATTTTAATTAATTAAGTTAAATTAAAATGGTTAGTATCTCAAACAGCTAGAAGAGGAGCTTAAAATAGTTAGAAGCTGATTTAAAACAAAAATAATACTGGACTGCTCCAAGTCGATTAAATAAAAGAAAATGTTGTGGAAAGAATCTCCAGCATCCAATTCTTCAACAACAAATTTCCAACTTTTAAAGTTTTCTTTTTTAAACTGAACTGAGCCTTGACATAGTCCTCTTAAACATCATTTCCCCAAATTTATTTCCACCGAAGGATTTACAAAAGATAAACATATTTCACCCTTTTGGTTTTCCTTGTTGTTTAGCATTGTATTATCAGATTTTCTAACATCCTCCAAATAAAAACAGAAATTTGTCATGGTCTTGATTTAGCTTCCTTCCTTGGACCTTCTTATTATGTTACATTCTTCTAATTTTGTTCTTAAAAGTGGATGAAAGGAAATGGCCAGAAAACATCCTAATATGTACTTTTACAACGTTGGGAAGTTCAGATTGATGAAGTGTCCGGTACTGTGCCTCTTAAATTCCCATTTGAGATTTCCAGCCTTGAAAAAACACTGGGTTGTTTTCCAGCTACATCCATGCTATTTGTTTCTCTACAGAAACAATTCTTGTCTACAAAGGCATTTTACTTAAGTAAACAAATACTAGTCAAACCGCTGCTCTGTCTTTGGGTTGCTACTTTCAGCTTCACGATCCATCTCACAAAAATGTGGGCGGTACCACGTATAACTACATTTTGTTCTCCTTGGGGGGACCAAATGTGTATTTTTTTTCTTCTTAACATCTTTAAATTCAGACCTTTTCTTACAAAAAACCAAAGGCATGACATTAAGTCTTGTCCTTCAAAATATGAAATTTTGTCTTAAATACAAAATGTCAATGAAATAAATGTATGTATATATATATGTATGTATATATGTATTTGTTTGTGTATTTATTTAATTAAATTTCTATGCTGCTCAGTCCCTGTAGGCCCTGAGTGGTTAACAAACACCAACATAATGCAAAACTATAAGCACCAATCATATCAAACATCCAGGATCTTAGTAGGGCCATCCAGGGGGTTAGGTTAAGCTTTTATATCCCAAATTAATTTTCCAGAAATCCAATTTGAAAGGCCTATAAGATGGAGAAGGATGAACATCAGAGGGCACTGAATAAGAAAGGTCTGTAAGGGGACATGCTTAAGTGCACCAGCATGCCTACTGTCCCTGTCCTACTGTTCCCATTTATTTGTACTCATTTATTATGCATATACTTATACCAGTTTATACTTATATGTATATATGTTATGTTCATATTTATGCTTGTTTTCTCATACATGTTTGACAAATTAAAATAAATAAATAAAGAAGCTCTGCCCTCAAGGTCCCAATAGATGACGTTCTTCTAAGGACTTTCAGCAAAACCACAACAAAGTTTAATATGAAATTATTCATGACACTGTTCTTAAGGAGTTATGGGTGACTTGACTAGAAGCCCTGATTCAGTCCTTCTGGCTACTCCACCCAAAGAAGCATGGGCATGCCCTTAACATTGACCTCACAGGCTGCATATTCAGAATTTGTTATACCTGTGATCTTTGACTGAATCAGGACAAAATGTTTTCTGCATGGTGAAGGAATCAATGTTAGCAGCTTAGTGCAGAAAACGAAGAACCTAATGCATGAGTGGAATGAAGAAATAGATATGAGGATGACACACAGGATAAACAGAGCTTTTTTCTTTTGCATCTTTAACTATACTATTATGTGTTCATTTGCCTTGGAGCCAGTGTTGACTCCTGGCCACTGCCTGAACTGGACAGATTTCTGAAATTTGGTTAGCAACCTTTTGGGAATTTCTTGTTTCCTAGGGCTGAGAGAGAGTGACTGGCCCAAAATAACTCAGCTGGTTTCATACTTAAGGTGAGCCTTGGATTTACAGACTGCTGGTATTCTAGCCTTGTGCATATAACCACTACACCAGATTAACTTCCATTATCTTGTTAAGAAGCACCAAAGTGGATTCTTGTTTGTTTTTAAAACCATTCAATCTCTTAATAGATTTTTTTTAATAAATGAAGCTAGTTTAGTCATGGGTTGTCAATGTTGTGTTATGTTTCTGTTACCTTTATATCCCATCTTTCTTCTGGGACCTTAAGGCAGTTTTCATGGGGAGCTCCTCTTTTTTGTCCTCATAACAATAACACAGTGAGGATTGATTGTGACAGGATATCTTTAATTATATAATATGAAATAATTTAAATCATGAGTTTCTTTATAGTCTACAGCAGGGGTCTTCAAACTCGACAGCTTTAAGACTTGTGGACTCCAACTCCCATAATTCCTCCTCCAGTCATGTTAGTTCAGGAATTCTGGGAGTTGAAGTCTTAAACTTGCCAAGTTTGAAGATCCTTGGTCTATAGTCTAAATGAGAAGGTTCCACAGTACTTTCTAAAAAAGATGAAGTCATTATTGGGAACAGATACAGCTGGCTTCCGATCTAGAATTTGCAAAACCCCAACATTAACATATAACATCTGAGGTTAGCTGCCAGGGATTGCAGCCTACTCCCTTTTATTTTTAATATCCCATGTTGACTTCATTTTATTTTCAACAATGTCCAGAGGGAGCCTGTTGTAGCATTGTTTTTTTTGTTTTTTGTTTTGCAAAGAAGTCCAAAGCAGAGCTTTCCAGATAGTACTGGACAATGTCACTCACCATTGACCAAGTTGGCTAGACATGGCAGGAATTAGCATTGGAAAGGTACGCAACACTCCACCCACATTAAAAAAAAAATCTTTCTGCATTGCTGGTCTAGACTTACTTCTCCTTTCAGAGTAAACAACACTGCCTATGTTAATACATTAAGCTGCCTTGTATTGAGTCAGAGCATTGCTTTGGCTGTCCTAGGACTGACTTTGTCAACCCTGAAGTATCTCATGAAAAACATCTACTTTTCTGAAGACGACAATAAGATAATAAGGTAAAGGTTATAGTGGACAAAGGTAGATTAAGCAATGTAGACAAGTGTATAGAGTTAAGATTTACGTAAAAGTATGCATACTGTCACGAAAGCATTGTAATGAATGGAAATGATGTTGTATACAAGAAAAATTGTTTACTAAAAATTATTTTTTTAAAAAAAACAAAACACATCTACTCTTCCTCTAAGCTATGACACCACTCTTTTTATTCCCACAAGTTAGCCATCGGGACCTAAATCTCAAGCTTGATCCGCTTTCCATTCACATACTGTTTATTAAATCCAAGGTGATATTTTACAGAAGAATACATTGCAACTTGCTTAGTGAACGGAGACGAGACGGTGAAAAGTGAACTTCAAACTCTTTATTAAACTTTCTGAACAGAGCAAAACCCTAGGGCAACAGCAGCCCTTTTATAGGCAAGCTGCTGCTCTAGTAACCAATAGGAAACATGGAGTGTTAACCCCCTTAACCAATGAGAGTGGCTTGTTAACAGCCAATCAGATTCTCCTGAATGGAACAATCCGATATCGCTATTATCGGCCAATCAGAAGTGCAGGGCTAGAACCCTGCTATTTTCTAAAGCTTTTGATAAACTTTATTTAAGTGCTTTATTAGTTCATAGCACCCCTTCCCCCCAGGTTCCGTTTGGGGGGGTGCGGTGACATAATCTCTGAGGTAGGAAGATTGCTTTGACTGTCTACTGGATTTACGCTGTCCCACCGGTTCTTGTCTGTAAGCCTGTTTTGGTGGGGCATTTTTGGGCAAGTTGGGTGCCGGTGGTTCCTCACTGGAAGACTCGGCACCGCTAATATTCTCGTCGTTGTCCTCTGGCCCTTGTGGGCTTGCCTCTGTTGGGTTGTTCCTCTGTGGCGAGGCCACACCATCCCTGATCCTTTTTCACTTGTTTTGCCCAATGGCTGACTTCTTTCGTTCCTGCTTTCCGCCATCTCGAATTCGGTTTCTTCGACATCCCCTTCCCCCTCAGTTTGGGAGTTACCGGAGTCGTGGAAACTAGGTTGTAGCCTCGAGCGAAGCTGATCTATATGGTGTTTCCATATTTTTCCATCGCAGGTTTTCACCTGGTATGACCTGGGTCCAGTGGCTTGAATAACAGTGGCCTCGATCCACAACGGTTCGCCAGAAAGGTTTCTGGCGAAAACTAAGTTGCCTATCTTGAACTCGTGGCATTTTCTGCTAGATCCACAGGGTTTCTCTGGCTTGTAAGATTGGTGAAGCCGGTCGAGGTGGGAGCGGAGTTTGCATCCCATCAATAGTTCCGCTGGAGTCTTGTTGGTGATGCTGTGCGGAGTGATGTGTTGGAGAAGGAGTATTCTATTTATCTTATCTTCAATGTCTCCATAGTCCATTTTGTGGAGGGTTTTTTTAACAAACTGTACCATGCGCTCGGCTCTTCCGTTAGCTGCAGGGTGCACTGGCGAAGTTAGCGCATGGCGAATACCGCGGTCTGCTAAGTATTGTTCAAAAGAAAGTGTGGTAAACTGGGGTCTGTTGTCGGATACCAGAACGTCTGGCAGTCCATGCATCGCAAATAATCTGTTCAACTTCCGGATGACGGACTCGGTTGTGGTACTTTTCATTTCGTGGATCTTGAGCCAGTTTGAGTAGGCATCCTCTGTTAATAGGAACATATGTCCCTTAGTAGGTCCCGCAAAGTCAATGTGAATGTGGGACCATGGTCCCCAAGGTGTTTCCCATTCAGTCGGAGTTGCTTTTGGTGGGGCATTGCTAACTTCCTGGCACTTATAACAAGTCTTTACCCAGGCTTCGATTTGTTTGTCGAAGCCCGGCCACCATGCGTAGCTTCGTGCGAGCGCTTTCATACGCATGATGCCGGGGTGGCCCTCATGCAGTGTCTTTAATACCACTCGTTGTAACCACTCTGGGACGACGACTCTATCCACCCACAGGATGCAACCCTTTTGCGAAAACAGTTCCGTTTGCCGATTCTTGAAGGGAATGAAGTCATCAGGGGTTGGATCTACTGGCCATCTTCGTTCGACCCAGCTAAGAATCTGCTTTAAGATAGGATCGCGTTTTGTTTTGATCGTGAAATCTCTAGCTGTTAACAGCGGTGAATGTAGCATTTCAATCTGGAGCGTTGTAAGGGTTGGAGCTGGGTCATCGACGGTTTCCGGAAGTGGTGGACAGCTCAATGCGTCAGCGTGGGGAATGGCTTTCCCCGGGCGGTGCTGCAGCTTATAATTGTACGCAGCCAAAAACTCCGACCAGCGAGTCATTCTTGGTGATAATATATAGGGGGTTGGCTTGTCTTCCGCTATAATCCCCAGCAAAGATTTGTGGCCAGTAACAATAGTAAAAACTTGTCCATAAACATATTCATGAAACCGTTTAACAGCAGATACAACAGCAAAAGCCTCTTTATTGATTTGACTATAGTTACGTTCAGCCTTTGATAAAGTTCTTGAAAAATAGGCAATAGGGGCTTCACTACCGTTTGGTAACACATGGCTCAAAATGGCTCCTACTCCAAATGGTGACGTGTCACATGTGATTGTTAAAGGCAAAGTCTCATACTGCATTAAAACAGCATCTGAAGTTAATAGGTTTTTCACTTGTCGGAACACATGCTCCTCTCAGTGCCCCCAAACCCAGGTTGCTTTTTTGTCGAGAAGCCAATGTAGGGGCTCGGCTACGGTCGCTTTGTGGGGCAGGAAGATGTTGTAAAAATTAATAAGGCCCAGGAAAGCTTGGAGATCAGTCTTGTTTCTGGGTCTTGGGGTGTTTTTGATTGCCTTTAACTTGCTATTGGTGGGGTGAATGCCTTGTTTATCGATTAGGTACCCCAGGAACTCTACTTTATCTGTACACAGTTGACATTTATTTTTTTTAACTTTAAGGCCAGAGTCTTTAAATTTCTGGAGAACCAGTCTAAGACGCTCCTTTAGTATTTCTCTATTCGGGACAGCGATTAAAACGTCATCAAAGTATGGCATGATCCCTTTTATACCCTGTAATAGTCTCTCCATCAAGCTCTGAAAGATCCCTGGGGCCACGCTAACTCCGAATTGGAGTCGGTTGCACTTAAAGGCACCTCGGTGCGTAACGATCGTTTGCGCCTCTGCTGTTTTTTTATCTACAGGCAGTTGTTGGTACGCCTGTGCTAAATCCAATTTAGCAAAGACTTTTCCGCCCCCCAGGGAATGGAGGAGGTGTTGTACCACCAGTACCGGATAAGCGTTCTGTTGAAGGTCGTGATTCAGGGTGGCACGGTAGTCCCCACAAATACTTAACGATCCATCCAGTTTGATGGGTGTTACGATTGGGGTTTCCCAAGGAGCATGGTCGGTTGGTTCTAAAACACCCTGGGCTATTAATTTATCAAGCCGCTCGTCAATCTTTGGTTTAAGGGCAAAAGGGATTCGACGAGGCTTAAGGTGGATGGGGGCTACTTCAGGGTTAAGGTTAAATGATATCGGGGTCCCCTTGTACTCGCCTAGTTTATCTGCAAAGACGTCCTGGAATTCCTGGATGAGGGCCTCCTCCCAGTCGTCGCTGCTGGTTTGGTAAATGCTGGCTACCTCAATCCCAAGTGGAGCAAACCATTGAAGGCCTAACAAGCTAGGCCGATCACGGTCGACGACAGTCAATGGTAAAGATACAGTACGATTCTTGAATGAGACCTGGACTAGGCTGGATCCAACGACCGGAATTCGGTTTCCTTGATAGTCCTTGAGAATGATTCTTTGGGTTCTGAGGTCTTGCCGCCGGAGAGCAGGGATCAATTGTTTAAGGGTCTTCCAGGAAACCATCGAGAGAGACAATCCTGAATCAACTTCCATCACGCAGGGCTGGTTTTCGGTGGCGACCTTCACTCGGATCTTCTTTGCATCTAATGATGATGCGTGACCAATCGTGATGGTTTGGTCTGCCTCTTCTCGTTTTGTTGAATGGGCTAGTGGTTTATTTCTGTAGGAGTGGTTGTTTCATTGGTGGTTCAAATGTTCCCGATTCACAGGACGACTTCCTGTGGGTTGGCGGTAGTTTGGTCCCCCTCTGAAATGGGCTGGATCCTAGCTTGCTTTGACAGACCTTTCTGATGTGGCCTCTCTTCCCACAAATATGGCACAGCGCTTCGAGGAATTTGCAGTCTGATCGTGGGTGGTTTGCCCCACAACCTGTGCATTGATACTGCAGTCTCTGGTTACGCTGGTGGCATTGGTCTCATTCAGACCGGAGCCAGTTGACTTCTTCCTCATCACTTTCTGATGACGATTCAAGGTCCTTGTGGTGGGCTGCCGTTGCCTGCCCCTCAAGGTGAGGTGAGGTTTCACCGGCGAGTTGGCGGAGTGGGGCGTTGGTGCGGCGCATTCGGGCAGCCGACTTCCTGGTTGCTTCTGCTGCAGTAGCGTCAGTGATGGTATCTGCAAGACTGATCTTGCCTTTTGCCATCAGCTTACTTTGCACGTGTGGTGCATCTAAACCCAGAACTATTTGGTCTCAGAGCTTCTTCGAGGTCGGCGAACCCACAGAGGCCTCCCAGGTTCCGGAGATCCGCGATGAAATCTGCAACGCTTTCTCCTTTCCGCTGGTCTCTCTGGTAAAATTCATGTCTTCGGACAAGCGTTGGTACGATAGGTGCATATTGGGCCCGTAGGAGGGGCTCGAGGACGTCCCAGTCCATGGATTTCACCTCAGCTGGTTTCGACAGTGCCTTAGCCATCTTAAAAATGGCAGGTCCACAGTGAGTTATGAATACCACTCTCTTTTTCCCAGTAGTGGCATCCTTCAAGTTGTTGGTCTCCAGAAACATTTGGAACCGGTCCATGTATGAGTCCCAGTCTTCTTGTGCCGGGTTGAACGGAGCGGGTGGTATGGTGCAGCCTGTCATGGTTTTCGCCATTGATGCACCTTCAGCCACGTGCTCTGTTTAGTGCTCTGTAGTGTTCAGTCAGCTCTGATGTCTCCGCATCCCACCCTCGTCGCCAGTGTTAAGTTCTGCGCATGGGCGTAAGGAACGGAGACGAGACAGTGAAAAGTGAACTTCAAACTCTTTATTAAACTTTCTGAACAGAGCAAAACCCTAGGGTAACAGCAGCCCTTTTATAGGCAAGCTGCTGCTCTAGTAACCAATAGGAAACATGTAGTGTTAACCCCCTTAACCAATGAGAGTGGCTCGTTAACAGCCAATCAGATTCTCCTGAACGGACCAATCCGATATCGCTATTATAGGCCAATCAGAAGTGCAGGGCTAGAACCCTGCTATTTTCTAAAGCTTTTGATAAACTTTATTTAAGTGTTTTATTAGTTCATAACACTTAGCACGGCATAGAAATAGATGAAAAGAAAGTGGAGGTGAATGTGGGTTTTTTAAAAAAATTTTAGAAGTTTCATTTCTCAATTGCCAGCTGCTAATGCTTGATGTTCCTTGCCCTTCTGAATCTATTTCATAACATATCAACAGGCACATAAGGGATTTGGGTTTATTTTTTTGCTAGTGTGGGATAAATGAACGGCCCCTCCCCACTGCATTTCTGACACGGTGCCAAATGCCTATGAGCAAGAAGCTTAAGAAGAGTGTGTTTCAATAAATCTTGAAGTTTGCCTGAGATTGATCATTCTGATATTGTCATCCATTACTGTATTCAAAGGAGCTGCCTGCATGAAAGTTGATAGAAGGCAATCAAACTTTTGGCACTGCTCAAAATTATATCATTAGGTGTCTGCCTATGGGCTGACTTGTTCTCAAGCCCCCAAAACTAAACACAGCTGAGATCTAAATCCCCTGACAAATGAAGGAAATGTGCAAGGATCATGAATAACACATGGCAAATGGAATTTCTAAACATCACTCTGCCATGTGGCATACACCTGATAAATGACTGTGTGCAAGAGCCCTGTTGAAAAGATACTGGACACCGGCCGAATGTCTTTCCAATAGAAGAAAGGAAAGAAGCACATTAAGAGAGAATTGTAACACACATTTTAAAGTTAGGCACCACAGAGAGAGAGAGAGAGAGAGGGAGGGAGGGAGAGAGACTTTTCCATTTCCACTTTTCTTTGTCTGGTAAAATTTTGACATCAATGAATGCAGAGACCAGGTGGGCCCTAGATGGCTGGAACAGTTCTGAGTTACAGTTCATTTCCCTATACACCTGGAGAGTATCAGGCTGAAGGAAATGAGCGTAGGGTAATATAACAAATGGCAGAGGTTTAGACTCTCTCTGTATCTTCCATACGGATTCTCCCATCAAAATCTGGGGCAAAGCTACGTACAAAATTTATCTGTGCAAATTAAAACAAAAACATGCCAGTTGACATACCCTGGCATACACATATCCTGCATAATTTAGGATTGTTGCAATTAAATCACTAGAAGGACTTGCTGTTGTGCCTGAGGTTATATTGGACACTACACTTTTTTTTTTTTTTAAAAAAAAACCCTTTTGAAATCGTTGACACAGATGTCTAAAAGTTGAATCATGGTAATTGGACCAACCTTTGTTCATCTGAGATATTTCTTTGCTCATCCAAGCAACTTCATCGGTCAGAGCAAGTTAGTTAGTTAGGCAGAGAGATATTGGAATGTACTGTTGCCTGTGACCTCAGGGATTCTCTCAAAATGGCTTGCAATAAGTCAATAAAGATTCAATCACCCAGGCCAAAGGTATCTACTGTAAAGATTGAATCATGGCAACTGGAGCAATCTTTGCTTATGTGAGATGTTTCACAGATGATCTGCTCTCATTCTAATATCAACAAAAAAGAATGCATTTTCTTGTTTTAATATATTTCAAAAGCATAAGAAGTGCCGGGGAAATCCTGCTAGCAAGGAATGGCCTACACCCGTGATGGTGAACAGGTGGCACAGGTGGCACACAGGTGGCACACAGAGACATTTGTTCCGGCACACAAGCCCCAGGCAAACTTGCCTCACTGTGCATGTGCGTGCCTCATATCTGATTTTCAGCTGGTTTGAGGCTTTTTTTGGCCTCCCGGAGGCCTGAAAAAAGCCTCTGCAGGCCGAATAGGCCTGTTTTGTCACCCACAAAGGCTTTTTTCAAGCCTCTGGGAGGCTGAAAAAAGCCTCAAACCAGCCAAAAATCAGCTGTGAGGCGCAAGCAGGTAAGGGGGGGATGGTGGAGGTGGGGGGATTGTGTGTATATGCGCAGGGGCGTGGAGGGAGTGCATTGCCTTCTGGGTGCTGGCACACAAGTGCGCCAGTGGTAGCACATGCACAATTTTTGGCACAGGAGCCCAAAAAGGTTAGCCACCATTGGCCTATTTCCATGATGGTGAACCTAGGGCACGCATGCCAGAAATGGCACACAGAGCCATCTCTCCAGGCATGATAGCTGTTGCCTGTTGCTCTTCTGGGTTCCAGCATGCCAGCTGGTCTTCACACACACACGGGATCACCGGAAACCAAAAGAGCAGCTCCCCATGGTGCATGTGTGCTTCCAGTTTACAGTGGGAACATGCACACTGGCCAACTGGTCTTCACGCATGCATGCATGCCAGAAACCAAAAGAACAGGTGGCCGGTGCACCAAACTGGAAGCTCAGCTTCCCAATATGTGCCAGGAGCTGCTCTTCTGGTTTCCGGTGTTCCCCTGCACGCGTGCTCCTATTTTGGCACTCAGTGCTGAAAAGGTTCGACAACGCTGTCCTATATTATTACCTATAAGAGAACCTGTTGTGCTCATGTGTTTCTTTCTTCACCTATCCTCTTTCCCTGGTTTAATTGATACCCGATTTCTTAGCCAGCAAATATTCCTAGAAATGTGGCATTAATATTTCATGTAACACTCAGCTAGACTCTATGACAGCATCTGCTGCTATGTTTAGGATGATTGGGATTATATAGGTGGTCCTTAATTTACTTGGTACCAAGTTGCTTGGTAACCATTCAGAATTATGACAAAAAAGATACTTACAATTTGGGCAACTCCGTCATGGTCATGTGATTGCATTTGGGTGCTTGGCAACTGGCCATTTATGACTATTTGCAGTGTCCAAATGATTTACAACATTTTTTTTTTTTGCTGGAAACTGGCATTTTCTTCCAGTTTCTGGCAAAAAAGACATCCATTGTGGACAATGGGTTCGCTTAACAATCACCACAGAAAAATGCAAAATTGGTTTGGTCACATGGTGACTTGTTTAATGATCAGCAGGATTTACTACCACGATACCCAGGTTCAATTATGGTCGCAAGCCAAGGATTACCTATAATTCATAGCATTCTTAGCAATAGGGAGCTATCATCTCAGTGCAACTTGTTTGCACAAGAGTAGGGTAAAGTCACTGTAGAAAACTTCAGATTGGCCCCTGAATTTATTTTCAGCTTGCTGCTGCTTTTGTTCAATAATCACATCTTCTTAACAGGAAGTACCTATGCTAAACACGCCACCTGTCTATTGGAAGTTTGCAGAAATATTCAAGGATCAGAGGAAAGTTTTCCTTCTGTTGCTCGTTTGTTCCAAGATGTGGTGGCTATTAAGGAGATAAGGTTTTGGAAGCAGTCGAATATTCCCAGCTGTTGTATGACTAGCAGCAGCAGCAGCAGCAGGTTCTCATCGCTAGACAGCAGAGCAACCCAGAGCACCCACAGCCATGGCAATGTCGGGAAGAGCATATGTTCCCTGTACACAGTAGCCAAGACCAAGAGACAGCAATTAGCACCAGCCGAATGAAAATGAATGGTCATAGACATAACCTTAATAAAAATGTCATAGATGAGAGGGGAAAAAAAATTCCGACCATGTCGGGTCCTTCTCCTTGATAAGAAAAGACATGGCTGGTTCTCTGCTTGTTCATTCACATTACCAATAACATAAAAAACTGCATATCATTTTCTATCTATCTATCTTATTATCTATCGCCTGTCTATCTATCAGCTATCTATCTATATTATTATCTATTATCTATCTATCTATCATCTATCTATCTTATTATTATCTGTCTATCTATCTATCTATCTATCTATCTATCTATCTATCTATCTATCTATCTATCTATCATCTCCCCCCTCATCATCTCCTTGGGGGACCATGATATTCTATATAATACAATAATTATTTTGTCCTTCTTTCCTTTACATTCATCTTTGCATAGCTACTCTAGGCATCATCAGTCTACATTTGTGTTCTTTTATATTCCAGGCTTCTGATTCCATTGTTAAATTCTTAATTAGGCTAGCCAGACAAATGCAACATTTCTTATTCACGAGTTGAGATCTTGTATATACTTTTTCCTTCAAAGGTCAATCATTTCTAGTGATGTAGCCAAGAGGAGAATCTTGTTGTCATCATGGCAGATGTCTTCATTCATTTTGGCAATCCAAGGAAATGACAAAAATCTTGAATATCACCAGCTATGGAAATGAAGGGGGATGGAATGCAGGGTGAAGGACCAAGTGCAATTAATGAAAGCAGGGTGAGGACCAAGTGCAATTAAAGCCAAAGATTATGTGCAAACTAATTCAATATCGACGATCCATTCTTTATATGATGGGAGGGGCTAGCCCATTCAAGCTATCTTTGCAAAACTTCTCTCATTCAGTCTCTTATGCAGAGTATCTCGACTTTGGCAGGCAGCCTAGCTGGGGAATTCTGGGAATTGAAGTCCACAAATCTTCAAGCTGCCAAGGCTGAGAACCACTGTTCTAGTGACTGCAATCAGGACTGAGAAAACTCTTGCTTGAAGATCTGGAGCTGTTGCCTTCATTTGCAAAACAAAAGCAGCATATTCCATTAAGGAGAGTCCATCCTAATGCTAACTCCAAAGATAATGTCTCTATTGCATTTGGGCTTTCCAAGAATTAATGCTCTGTGATATGGTAGCTGGGAAAAGGAAAAAGTCTTTTCCTTTTTATCTATCTATCTATCTATCTATCTATCTATCTATCTATCTATCTATCTATCTATCTATCTATCTATCATCTATCATCTATCTATCTATCATCTATCATCTATCTATATATCATATCTCTATCATCTCTCATCTATTTCTAGGCGACACATAAATTGGAATAATATAGTTATGAGAGAAAAGATAGAAGGATCCCAAGAGTATCTTCAATAATGCCTACCACTTAAAAAAATTAAATCAATTTACCATCTGATAAAAGGTTTTAAGTTTCTAAAATGTGCAATTGTACCTTCATATATTGTATTAAGATTTTGTTTGTAAACCTACATTTGCTTTAGAGTTATATTTGTTCTCTCCACACCCAAAATGGACATATTAACGAAATAGCAATAGCAATAGCACTTAAATTTATATACCACTTTATAGTGCTTTACAGGTCTAAGCAATTTAGACCTGTAGAGTCAGCATATTGCCCCCAACAATCTTGGTCCTCATTTTACCCATCTGGGAATGATAGAAGGCTGAGTCAACCTTGAGCCTGGTGGAATTTGAACTGCCAAATTGTAGGCAGCTGGCTGCAGAAGTAGTTTGCAATATTGCACTCTTAACTACTGACAAATGAAGGATAGTTGTTGCTGTTAGCATACAAGATGCCCTTGTGTGGAATTCCACAGCATATCCCCCTGCAAAGTATTTTTTTATATCTGAATTTTTTTGGAATATAATTATATAACATGTTGGGTTAGAGGTACAGGTTCTGCTCCTATCTTGGCAGCCAGGTATGTAAATTATATCTTCTTTCTATTTTTTTTTTCAACTGGCACCTCATTTCATGCAATGCTGTTGTGGGACACACAATTTGCACACTGAGTTGTAGTAGCCTGGCTGAAGGGTAATGAAAGCCATTCCAACCCATCAAAACAAAGCAGTCATGTCCCATCCTTTAAGATGGAGAAGATGGCTGAAAGGGAATGTGGGGGTATAGGAAAAAGACATATAATAGCTCTTGATTCTGAAGCACAAGCATGTATTTAAATAGATGAAATATCAAATACACCACAAGCCACAGGATACAGTTATAAACATATTCTACAGGGGGTTCTGTATTGCTAAAGATGGAAACATTTGTTCCACAATTATGCCCTCTGAGTGTGCTGTCTAATTGAGCCTGGAGAATGGACTTAATCCAAGACTTAATCCAATAGGTATATCTTGTCCTATATGTGTTTCTAGCAAGATTGAAGTGGAACCCTGCCTCAAAGTATTCACAACCAGCTCTTTACAGTAGCCTAGGAAAACATATGTTCTTTTCTCAGAGAACATGGAGAGCCAAAATAGAAGCCAAGTAATTCTGTTTCTCCATTATTATCCATTAGTGTTCTGCCCACTTCATACTTAAAAAGAGCTTTTTGTCATTCTCAATCTCCTTTGTCATTTTTCACTTTAAATATACAACAATGAAAGTCAGAAAACCTGCCTTTTAAGCCAGACCAGCTTTTCAGAATTAAAATTAAACTTTATACGCTTGCACTTGTTGTTCAAATGTACTCAAATAATTGTATCTTCAAGTTAGCTCTAAAATCTCATAGAATGTTTTGCTTGTTTACTAACTGGTCAATGGCATGTAGTCACGTGTGGCTAACTGTTTGATTTTGCTGGCTCCATTGCCATGCTGTGCCATGCTGCAGAACATCTGATTAGTCTGCTGGGCATAAAGGCTCACCTCTGATGTCAAATGGTTTGCAAATTTCAGAAAATTTAACAATTGGTTTTCAAGACGGTATGAGTTTGCTGCAACGCTCCAGTGGCTATAAAGTTCAGCTCAAGAGTGGCATTAAGGAAATCAATCCTGAATGGTCATCGAAAAAGTCCCTGATGTTGGGAAAGATTGAAGGCAAAAGGAGAAGAAGATAGCAGAGGATGAGATGGTTAGATGATATTATTGTTGCAATGAACATGAATCTGAGCAAACTCTGAGGCAATGGTGGACAGGGAGACCTGGTGTGCTATGGTCCATGGGGTCAGGAAGAGTCAGATATGACTTAGGGACTGAACAACAATAAAGAGTAGCATTATTTTTCTTTTCATTAGAGTGTTAGGACAAATTCACTAGGAACATTATCAACAGATTACTAGATTTCTGGTCAAGGGAGACATTGTAGTGATATTTTCCTCTGGGGTTTGGAACTGAGGGCTAGTCTAGAAAATCAGCTAATGGAGGTGGAAACCTGAAGGACTGAATGCCACCATATTAGAAGTGGTATTCAGAAGGTTCTGACCAGTTCTGGAGAACCAGTAGTGGAAATTTTGAGTAGTTTGGAGAACCGGCAAATACTACCTCTGACTGGCCCCACCCCATCTATTTTCTGCCTCCCGAGTCTCAGTTGATCAGAGTCCCAGCTGAGGTCTTCTTTTGTTGCCCTGCATAGGAGAATGGAGCTGGAAAGTAGATTAGTGGGGTATGAAGGGAACGGGATTTTGTAGTAACCTTCCCCCTGGAGTGGGGTGGGAATGGAGATTTTGCAGTATCCTTCCCCTGCCATACCCACCAAGCCATGCCATGCTCACAGAACCAGTAGTAAAAATTTTTGAATCCCACCAATGCACCATATATAACTCTGCCAAGAATATAAGTGTTCTGAACTAAGCAAACTCGTTAGCTTGCAATTCTAATAGTTTTCCTTCCATGACAGGTTTGTAAACCTGCACTTCTGATTGGCCCGCTGATAGCGGATCATGATTGGTCGTTGTTGGCTGATCTGATTGGCTGTTAGCGGGTCACTGCTGATTGGATGCTTCCAGTGCGGCAAACTCAAATCATTGGGTGTTGTGACAGCAGCCAGCTCTATAAAAGGAGCTGCTGCTGCCCTAGTATTTTGCTCTGTTCTGAAGTCACTAATAAATAGTTGGAGTCACTATTCGATGCTTCGTCTCCGTTCTTTGCGCCCACTCTCCCAGATCTAACAATAAGAAACCAAAAATCAGGAAGAAGGATGGGATTTGGGAATAATGTTTGTTCAAACATGTTGCCTTCTGTTTGTGCTCTTAAGTGGTATTGTCTAGGGCTAATTATTGTTGTTGAAATGTTACATTCCCATGGTCTAATTGTTAGTGATCTGTGCCAAGACAATGCTTTCCTTAACTGTTTTCCATAACACAGTGTTCCATTAATTTCAAAATATGTGATGAGATTCTAAATTCTTGAAATAATATTTTATCCAGAATATACTCTCATCTCTCATTCTTACTGAACATCCATCTCTGATGGATCCTGGAGGAGAAATCTGATTTTAGCATTGATTTATTTAATCATAACAATAAAGCCTCTATATCCATTACACATTTGCTAAGCCAAACAGATTTGGTAGGATCCAAGCAAGCAGGATGCTAGTTACAAATGATGATATGCAGGTCAACAGATGTTCTTGTGTTGATCTCACCAGATAAAGAAAAGGATGTAGTTAAAAAGAATAGAAAATATACAGAACTCTTTTTGGTCATTTTTAGAACCAGAGAGAGATGCATTTCTTCTTCCTTTTACACTGTCTAAATTTCATGGCAATCCTGCCTAAATTTTGCATGTCCATTTTAACAAACAGTGATATTAGAAATGGTGTTTATTTTATAACCTAGAAACTCCATTTTAAATGTTAGTGTAAGTTTATATGACAGTTCTATTAAATATAAAATCATCCCATTACAGAGAAAACCCTTTTTGCCTGCTTTTATCTGTGACTAAATGGCACAGGCAGCCCTGCAACTCTTCAAGTAAGACATTTTTAGAACTCTATTTATATTACAGCCATAACAAACTTGCAACTAAAAAATTATAATGGGCACAAACAGCTAATAAAAAAGAGATTGTTGAGAAATACTTCTTAAGAGCAACTTACAAGCAATTCTGATAAAATAGAGACTCTCTCTGCTTGGAAAAAGGCCACTGCTGTAACCAGAGCCATTTGGCAATAGGTAGGCCTGCCTAGCTTTTCCTTTTCCAAGGTTATTCTTGCCAAGCCATTGTGAGTAGTGGGCATTTTGTTTCTTCTTCATGTGATGAACTCAAAAGTAAACTGCCTACAATTACTATATCTCTCCCAAATCAAAGGTGAATGGCCTGTGGCCCTCCAGGCAGCAACCTCTAGAGAGTCCCACATCAAACACTCCATTTTTAGAGGAAGTAGAACTAATTAAATGACAGGGACTTCACTGGTGCGGTGGACCACAGATTCTTTTCCTGATTATATCATATCCTGTATGATTCATTTCAGTGTCTTCTAATGGACTTTTGAAGTACTAAGGAAGTACTGTACTAAGGATTAGAGGTGTTACTCCAAGTGATATCAATATGATCATGGCTTGATGGGAATCTTTATTATACTGGTGCAGCTGTGTTTTATGTTGCTAGATTCCAAGGACTTTGGCAGAGATATCAGATGGTGCTTGTGCAGGGGTGGGATTCAATTTTTTTAACAACTGGTTCTGCGGGCATGACTAGGGAGGCATGTCTAGATAGGCATGACTAGGGAGGCATGGCCATGTGATTAAGTGGGCATGCCTTTTTTTGCAGCATCCCCCTGGGGTTTTTTTTTTTTTTTGGTCTCCTGGGCCTTGGGGGAGCCTCCTGGGGAGTGTTCGTGCTCCCAGAAGGCTTCCCTGGGGCCCAGGAAGGCAAAAAACAGAGCCTGGGGTGGACCTGTGCAACACCCCCACTGTGCTCCATTTTTGGGCCTCCTGAGCCCCAGGGGAGCCTCCTGATGGGGCATTTTTGCTCCCAAAAAGCTTCCCTGGGACCCAGGAAGGCAAAAAATAGAGCATGGGGGGGGCACAGCTCTTCCCCCCTTGCAAGCCCCCTTTTGCCTCAAGGAAGCCTCCTGGGCAAAGCAGTAAGACAGCGAGGGGGATCCCAGCACAGCTGATCGTCGGAACAGCTGATCGTTGGGAGGAGAAAAAAAAAAGAAATACCTTAAAGAGTGACTGGTGGGGCAGAACGCAGTCAGCAATGTCGGGCATGCATGTGATGTTGTGCATGCATGATAAGAACTGACTGGGTGAGGAGGGGCAGGGAGGGAAGAGCTGGCGGAGAGGGGCAGGGCCAGCCAGGGCCACGATTTGCTGGTTCTCCGAATTGTGCAATATCATAACAACCGGTTCTATAGAACCGGTATGAACCGGTAGAATACCACCCCTGTGCTTGTGGCTTCCTAATAGGATTTCTCCCTCTATTCTGCAGAGTTGGACATCAAAAAATAGTTCCCCCTTGTCAAAAAATCGTTCCCCTGTCATAGCAAAGAACTGTGATCCAAAGATACTCTTGTAGTTTGGGGTATCTCATCAAAGGAAGCAGCTTGTAGGTTGATGGGTTCATATCCTCAGGAGATCTCAGTGTTAACTCAGCAGAAAACTGTGGAGGACATATAGCATCGGTGTCAAACTCAATTTCATTGAGGGCCACATCAGGGTTGTATTTGACTTTAGGGGGCTGGGGTGGGTGTGGCCAGGATGGGCATGGCTAGCTCAGCATCACTTGTGTTGGGAGCACCTATGGTGGCCTGAGTGCTCTGCCAGAGAAAATGCGCTTCCAAATTCCATTTTTGGCTGTGACGGCCTCCTGCAACCCTCTGTCAGTGAAAATGGAGCGCAGGTGGACCATGCTGTTTCGTTCTTCCCAGGTTGGCCACAGGGTCCAGATCTAAACAGCCCGCAGGCTGGATCCAGACCATGGGCCTTGAGTTTGACACCCCTGGCATATACTGACTGCACTACAGGGCTATGTATTGCTAAGAAGGATGCCTGCCAGACAGCAGAATGTGTAAATTAAGGGAAGTGAGGATCATTTTGCCATTGCTATGCAATGATTGGTGTTTTGAAGGTCATCATCTGTGCATAGTTGAATGATAATCAGCGATGTTGGAAAGCACATTGTCTTAGATTGGTATTACTTCATTATATATTCTGTCTGAGAATACACAACAGCCTTCCCCAAACTGGTGTTTGTAAAGGAACTGGGTTTCATTCATATTCAACTTAATTGGACAGCATGATGCTAAAGAAGGCCGCTATATCAGATCTCAGTGCTTGAGCTTGCTAGCCCAGAAAAATATAGGAAGGAGAGATGTCCCAACTAGAATTAATCTGCCAATTCTAAATAAACAGGAAATAAATTGATGCTACTAAAAATGTTCATAAGGTATGCTAGTGCAAAATAGCCTTTGATTTCATATTTGCCTCATTTTTAGCAGGGCCTTAATCAAGGTAAATGTTTATCCTGGTAAGGCATCAAAGGCAGTGGTTTTAAATGGGACCCTCAGAACACTTTACAAAGTCTCACTACATCAGTTATCACTAACCATCTGTGAGTCTGGTGTTCTACCAACAAAAATATAATCTGATGAATAATTGAATTGTCCACATTTGAAGTGAAAGATGAATCAGAAGTCTGAAAGCAAGCCAAGGAAATGTATTACAGGGTGCTTGTGGCTGAATCAATGACTGTTTATTAAATGTGTAGATTAAAAAATTAAAACTACAATATTCAACTTCAGATTCAAAAGCACATTTGTCATTACATAAGAACACACATACACACATACACGTTTTCGTAGGTATTTGTGAGAAACTCAAGCAAAGTTTAGTTTGAGTTTACTGCAAGCATTGCATTTCATCAATACAAACTAATCACGTGGAACAACTGTCTTTTCCTATGGAGAAATGTCCATCAAGCCATGTAAATTACATTTCCTAGGAAATGAAGTGTTTCCTTCTCATTCACCCAGTACACTCAACTGATTTGCTAAGTAGTGACTTTTAAAGTGCAATGACAGAAGGAGTGTAGAACATACCTGTCGGGCTGACAATGGGTTCAAAGCACTGTAAGGGTTGAACAGGCAATCATTCTAAGTATATATTTTTTCCAAAGAAATACAATATGATTAGATTACATTGAAAACACATCTAAGTATTCTGGAAGGTTACACCAGCAGATCTGGCATGATAAGAAAGTCAGTCATTTTGTATACATAAAAAGGGGTGGGGGGAAAGAGTGGTTAGATCTAGATTTTCTATAAAAGCTGCTGTATTTAAACAAAGGCTACATCTGCACAGCTCACCCACCCCATTAGGCATGTAAAAGAATTCCACCATAAATTCTGCTGGAAACGAGGTTGGGTGTTCCATTTCCACTGGACTTTGTAAAGGAGTGAACGCGAATGTTAAGCATCCCACAAAGTCTGCTGGAGTTCATCATTTCCAGATCAAAAATCTACTCCCTCCCCTTGAATATGATCTCAGTGAAACTTGTGTGCAACCTTCAATATTTATGAAGAGGGTGCAAGGTCTCCCATCTGGATCTTCAACTTGGGGCTCATCCACCCAGCCTGCTTTCCATGATAGAAAAACTCTCAGTCAACTCCCTATTTGCTGAGGATGACTCCTCACAATGAAACCATCACCTTATGGGCAACCCACAGGCTAAGGCAGGTTTGAAGTGACCCATGTGTTTCATGAGTAGAATTTTTATGGGGGAATAGAAGACTTCTCATCCAGGCAATCCATGGTGCATGGAGAACGAGAATTTGGTGATAAGATCAAGGATGGAAACCTTAGCTGCAGTTGGCCAACAGGTTTGGTCTGTGGCTGTGCCTTTCTGTCCAGTCCTCGGACACTGAATATATTCTGCAATTTGGGTATGAGAGAGACCAGAACCCAGTTTCTGCAGATACTTCCTTTTTTAAAATTGATTGCTTGATTGGTCAATATAGAGAGTGCAAACTAACTAGCCTACCCTTGGCTTAATGTAATTAAAAGGACTTGCGTGCTTCTGTAGCATGCAATTCCCTTCCCAGTGGCTACTGTTCTCAGGCAAATCTGACTCCTCAGTTTCTCTCATGTGATTTTTTTTTCAATCATCTCTAAAGTGATTTCTATTAATTTGATGAATATGTTTCCTCTGCATGAATCCAACCAACGACCAAATGGCAAACCCCCAAAATATGAAAATGCTCACTCTTTGCTGTCCCTAGTGGTCAGTTGTTTGAAGAGTGGGCCAGTCAACGGGTTAAAATTCTGCCATCCCCTATAGCTAATGGGGAGTCTTTTATTCATCAAAATTCCTTTCTTCAACTCCAGCTCTATGAATACTTAAGCAGCACGTGCATCTGGCCTGCACAAATATTGGTGAAGATGAGAAAAGCGCTCTGCCTACAAGTAATAGTTGTTATGTCAGTTGACAATGTTTTTGATGAATGGGGGAAATGAACACAAAAATTGAATTCAGTGGAACATCCAGACCTTCTAAACACTATCCCAGTTCAGATTTTGCATGTAAAGAATATCCTGTCCCCTGTTGTGGTCTACCAGTGGCCTGCAGAGCTGGCAGCAGAGTTGGACAGTGGGGAGGAACATGGCCCAGTACTGGAGTCTATGGGGAGGGCTTAGATGAGGGATCTGTGTCCAACACAGAGATGGGGCCAGGGCCATCTGAGAGTTATATGTGGACTCCGGAGCCTCCAAAATCTGATATCAGCAAGGCAGAGGAACAGGCCGAGCCAGTTCCCAGTGCATGCTTGTGCAGAGCTCCCAAAAGGCAAGAACAGTTAAGACAAAAGGGGAGACTAAGGCTTGGAGATGATTGGCCCCTCCCATAAAACATAAAGGAGGAGCAAAGGAACATTAGCCTTTTCAGGAAGCAACTTTGTTCATTCTGGTTGGTTTCAACTCTAAAGCTCCATGTTGACTTTGTGCTCCATTTGGCCTTGTAGAGCTAATTGGCAATTTGTTGGCAGTATTTCAAGGGAGATAAAGGTACGTGCTTATCACCTTTATCCTGAAGGACTGTGGCAGACTTCTGTTGGACTATGCATAAACTGTTTGGGACTCATTATGGGCTGTGAATACATATAATTCATAGCCGTTGAAATAAAACAAAAGGTTTTTGGGAACACCAAAACACCATGTGATTGTTACTGTCTCGGGAAGCCTTAGTCAGAACATCCCTCCTCCCCCATCACTGCTTCTTGCCCCCATCATATTTAATGGTGAAAGTGATAAAGAATCTGCCATTGTCTCCTTCTAGCTCAAGTGACAGGAAAATGATAACACTGTGGTCTATTCATTCATTCATTCATTCATTCATTCATTCATTCATTCAAGTTCTATGGATGCCTATCTCAGTTAATGATTCTGAGCGACTTACAGTTTCAAATCTATAAAAATAATAATATAAACATTACAATAAATTTAAAACAATATTTTAATAATAAACAATAATTAAAACAATAGAAATATCCAACAGCACCTCCTCCCCAACCCCTTGGTACATGTATGGATTCAGAGGGCTGGTAAATTTGGTCTTTTCAAAACCTTAGTCCTTTACCATGTCCAAAGTAAACAAAATACAGTAGAATTTTTTTTTATTGGCCAAGTGTGATTAGATACTCAAGGAATTTGTCTCCGATGCATCAGCTCTTAGTGTACACACAGAAGAACAAAATAATAATCATAATAATGATTATTATAATCACAATAATGAAAAAAAAATCCTTTCTGGAATAATATCCAGAAACGATTTTTTCAAAAGTAGGTTTCATTTCCAGTGAGATTATGCATTGGAGACAGCACTGTTACCTCTGAAATTGGATGTTGTGAGGTGAAACAATTCCTCCTACTTGCAAAACAGACACCATAGCACAATGTTGAAATGCACACTTCACTCCCAGTGTGGAAGACATTTTGGGAGTAAGGCTACACATCTGCATCACATTTGGATATTCTCCTCATGTGTGTGAATGTTCCTGAGAGCAGGAATTGAACCCGAGCAACGATTGGTGAAATAGGCTTTATAACTATAACAAAAACATTTATTTAGAAGAAGTATATTTTATGGGTAGGCAAAGCCTAACCCTGTCCTTTTACGGATAGGCAAGTCTAATTTTCCTCTTTCCAGTGTTTGAAATTAAAGCCATTATGTCTTGCTAGACCATAGTTGAGCAAATGTTTGACTCATAGGTAGGACTAAGATAAATGGACTGTCAGAGCAGAAAGCTCATGCTCATTTCATCACATGTAAGTGAACAAGAGACAGGCATGTTCCTAATTCTGATATAAAAGCAAAAGAAAAGAAGGCTTTTAAAAGTCTTAGACCAACCTCTCCCTCCCAAGCTGCATAGTCCTTTAAAAATAATAATCATTCTTGACAGTCATTTAATAATGGTGAGTGCTGTATGGCACTATTATTATGTGTTTCATCTAATGATGAATTTCCTTTTACCCTGTGGACAAAGTACAAAGCAGGGAAATTATCGCTGCGATACTTTTAATAACTTCCTGTGGGAATGCAAATGCCATCCGGTGCTGTCTCTACAAAAGAGTTAAATCATGCAATTTCACAGATTAGACAACATAGGGTTACTAATGAGAAACTTCATTTTGGTGATAAAGTCCCCCCCCCTCAAGAATATTTTGAGAGGCCTGTAACCTTTGGCTGACACCCAAGGAGGCTATTAGTTTAACCATGGGACGCACCAGCAAATATTCACGAGTCAGCAGAACCTCTCTTTTTCGGAAGGCAGTTCGTAACCTTCCCTACAAAGACTTTGAAAACTCAGGAAGAGCCGAGAGAAAGAAGAAAGTACATAGGAAAAAAAAAAACATTTGACTTATCAGCTTCCGATAGCTGCTTTGCTTTAGCTTCCAATGTCTTTTCGACAACGTAGGTTCAACTATAGCTGCTCTGCATCTCCTTTAAAATGTCATACTGCCCTCTGTTCTATAAACATGTATCATCCATCACTAAATATTTAGATCTGAATTGTTGGGGCTGAGTTCTGTGCCAGGGGTAGGGGGATTAATTCTTTTCAAGGTTCTGGTTTGATAGATTCTTCGCTGAAGTAAACATCCGAGGCAAGCATATGCTGAGGCCATAAAACCTAGAAATCTGCTTGGAAGTTTAACAAAGGGGTCATTTGAAGCATGTTATCATAATTTACAGGGAAATTGTCAGGTTTGGGTTTTTTTTGCATGACTCATCAAAATAGGCTCCTCCCTGTTTGACAAAAGCCATTGCTATGTAAATGATATTATAGAAAGAAATATCCCCACTCCCTCACCCCGGGGAACGCTTGAGGGTTCTAAAGAATGAGGCATGATGGACTGTTTGCTATCTCACATCTGCCTAATGAACTGAGATGTTTTACAGACTCAGGAAAACTATGTCAGGGTTTACAGAAGAGGTGACAATGGGAAGTAGTTTTGAGTGAATTTCTATAAAGTTAGGTCCTTTTTTCCCCCTTCCCTCAAGAGTGGCAGAACATTTACTTTAGTTTTCAACCTAGGTATCCTATTCTATTGTCATGAGCTCACATGTATTGTGCGTGCATATAGATGCACGCACCAAGTTCACTTTCTCAAATTGATATCTTGGTTAAGGAAAAGAAGAAAAGTAGAAATTGTGGTGGGAAGTTGTTCTAAAAGTATAATTATATATAAAAATATAAAATATGTAAGATGTCAAATGGTCCATGATTCTTAAATCAACGAATAAAATGTCTTTTCTTCATCTCATGCTGAGCTCTAGGAATCTGAGGGAAAGGAATCTGAGAGAAAAACTCCTACACTGTACATTATGAAGAACTCATGGGCCCATTTGGTATTCAACAGCAACAAAGTTTTTCATGGAATCTATGAAGGTAGCTATCTAATAGTCCTAAGTATGGTTGCCTTGCTGTATCCACATTTCTGAAACTCCTTGATGGGAAGCTTACATGGATCCCTACGTATACTGGCTTGAGCATTAACATGATAGAATACTATGAGGTACAATGTGAAAGGATCTAGTCCCTTATCTAACCCTGGAAACCAAATTAAAGTATTCCAAAAAGATTACTTTAATCCAATGACTCTTGAACATTCATTGATATTTGGTGTCTTTGTTGAATTCTTTTTATTTTTGGAAAGTTCCCCCCTCCAGTATATATATTATTTTCTTCCGAACTAAAATATTTTAGCTTCATGGTTGTGCTTCAGCATAGATTGAAAAGTTCTTTGCTTATTTATTTATTTATTTTGTCAAAAGCTTACAATATAACAGCAACAAGAATAAACATAAGTTTAAATACAAGAAATAGGAACTAATAATAGGGAACAATAGGACAGGGACAGTAGGCATGACTGTGCGCTTATGCACGCCCCTTACAGACCTCTTAGGAATGGGGTGAGGTCAACAGAGGTTAGTTTGAGGGTAAAGGAGTGGGTGTTTGAGCAGATGACAACAGAATCAGGTAGTGAGTTCCAGACATTGACCAGTCTGTTGCTGAAATCATGCTTCCTGCAACGAGTTTGGAGTGGTTTACATTTAGTTTATATCTGTTGTGTGCTCTAATGCAGGGGTGGGATTCAAATTTTTTAACAACCGGTTCTGTGGGTGTGGCTTAGTTGGTGGGCATGGCTTGGTGGTCATGTGACCGGGTGGACATGGCTTGGTGGTCATGTTATTGGCTGGGCGTGGCCAACTTAATATCACTCACATCGAGGCACGCATCTCCTCGCCTGGTCTCTCATGACTGTGGGGATGCTGCAACAGTCGTAAGTGTGAAAATGGTCATAAGTCACTTTTTTTCAGTGCCATTGTAACTTTGAATGGTCACTCCACACAAGCAAAGTACCAGCAAAGGAGGGGAAAAAAACCTCCAGAGAAGTTCCAGAGACAGGAAGTCTAGTCCTGCCAAGAATGTAATAAGGGTTAACGGCAGTTTCTGTAAGCAACACCAGAATGT
This sequence comes from Hydrophis major, assembly GCA_033807585.1. Classification (NCBI taxonomy): domain Eukaryota; kingdom Metazoa; phylum Chordata; class Lepidosauria; order Squamata; family Elapidae; genus Hydrophis; species Hydrophis major. The sequence goes on along the minus strand of CM066328.1, from coordinate 320,112,310 downwards.
TTCCTTGCTGCCTCCCTTACAGGATTAGGCCAGTAATTTCTTCTAACAACCAGTTCTCCAAACTGCTTAGAATGTTAACAACCAGTTCTAGCGAATAGCTGCAAACTGGTAGAATCCCACCCTGCTCTAATGTTGTTGTTGTTAAAGCTAAAATATTCATTAACCGGTAAGATGTTGTAACATATGATTTTATGTACTATGCTTAAGTCTGACCTTAGTCAGCGTAGTTCAAGGTTGTCTAAGCCAAGAATCTCAAGTCTGGTGTTATAGGCTATTCTGTTGCGAACAGAGGAATGTAGTACTCTTCTAGTAAAATATTTCTGGACTCGCTCAATTGTATTTATGTCAGTTATATAGTGCGGATTCCAGACAACACCCCCTCATTTCCCTCTTGACTTTAAATGGTTAACAACAGAAAATACTACCCTTGCTCCCAGACAAAAAAAAAACCTATCACAAAAACAAAACCATCAAAACAGCATGCAATATGTGATGCACCAAGACCCACTTAAAGTAATTATTTCTCACTGAACAGCAGTGATTAGACTCCCCTAACATTCTGACTCCAATAGTGAGGAAAAGACAATTTTAAAGGTTTTCCTAGAGATTAAAATGGTTGGGACCACCCAAATCTTGGGAGAAATGTTTTTTTCCCCCAGACAGCAGATACCACAATAGAGTAGGCATATCTCCTGGGTCCCATTAGATGGCATGTCCACTGATTTTTCTATTGTACAATTTTCTAAAACATCTTATGGTAGATATGATCCTCTTCTATCTATGATACCTTTTCAAACAATTAAATGGCTGCTGCCCTATATGAGACCTCAAAATTTGTTCCAAAACTTTGATGACACATCCAGAGCTGATCATGAAATACTGCAGAAAGAAGGAGAGGAGCTAAAAGTCCTTCGGGGCAAATAGTAATCTGATCACATAATGTTGGATGTGTCAAGGCTCTCATTAAGCCTTTCCAGTGACAAATATTACTACATCTTTCCAATGATTTGCTGAAATAGAAAAATGGAATTTTTCTGTCAATAAGAACATATAAATGAATAACAGTTCAGAATTTATGTTCTTAACATTAGTATTTCATATGCAAAGATTCTTGGGTGTGGACAATTTCTTTTTAAAATAAACCAAGAAAAAAAAAAGAAACTAAAAAGTGCACATTTAATTTGCAAGGTTTTTTGGGTAACGCCACAGAAAGAAATGCAGAACACAAGAAAATCCATTCAGAATATGCCTGAATAGATAAAGTTTGAACTTTATGAAAATTATGAAGTATTCTTGTAAGTTACAGAAAGAATTAATGGGTAAAAAGATTTGTCCATTTTCATTATGTAACATAAGGCTCTTGATAAGACCTCTCCAAAATTGTTACTATTAGATAAGTTTTGACTCTAGGTGGGTTTTGAAATTTAGCCAGGGCTTAATCATCCTGACAGGCTAAAAGCTAAGGGAGTTTCTACATTTGCATGTTATTTCAAACATAATACAATCAAATATGTTTGATAAGATACAAGGAGGCCCACCTAAGTAGAATATTTGACAATTCAGATTCAAGGTGAAAGTGAAACTAAGAAGGGCTTTCTTCAAATTTGCAACAGTTATGTACTCCTCAGAAAGAATAAAGAGTATTGTTCTTGGCATGAAAATAGATTTGTCTAACTAAGTGGTCATTTGTCAAGCCACTACATTATAATGGCTTAATGTGCTCTTCAGTTGACTTTTAACTGAACAGAACATTGTTATAGTGTTGTCTTTCAGAAATTGTGGATAATAACAACATAAAACATAATAACAACAACAATCAAAACAACAGTACCAAAGTGGTTGATGTGCTTGTCCATAATCTGAATGCAACTGGAGTAGATGGAATTTCAATTCATCCATTACAAAAAGCTGCATTGGTTACAACAGCAACTTTATTAGAACATTATCTTTGATTACTTTATATCCTGGGAAAAGATCTGATAGTCAAAAGGATCAAATCTAGTCAGAATTATCTGCTCAGTTGTGTGTAAATACTGTAGTAGGATTAGGAGTAGTAATAATAATTCAAAAGGATAAATATCTATAAATTGAAGTTGAAAGATTATGGCATAAACTGGCCAAGGTAGTCCCAGTGGTCATCAGCACATTGGGTGCCATACCAAAAGAGCTTGGACTGCACTTAGAAAATAGGCACACTGACAAAATTTCCATCAATTACAAAAGGCCGCCCTGCTTGCAGATGATGATGACATTGATGATGATGATGATATATATGATGATATATTTTCCTTGGATTGTTTTATCTATCTCTATCTCTATCATCTCTATCACCTCCATCTCCATATATATCTATCTATCAGTGGTGGGATTCAATTTTTTTTACTACTGGTTCTGTGGGCGTGGCTTGGTGGATGTGGCAGGGGAAAGATACTGTAAAATCTCTAGTCAGAGGTGGTATTTGCTGGTTCTCCAAACTACTCAAAATTTCCGCTACCGGTTCTCCAGAACTGGTCAGAACCTGATGAATACCACCTCTGTCATCTATCTATATCTATCTATCTATCCATCTATCTATCTATCTATCTATCTATCTATCTATCTATCTATCTATCGATCTATCTATCTATCTATCTATCTATCTATCTATCTATCTATCTATCATCTACCTGAAACAAACCAGGGGCAATGTTCTTAAGTTTGGAACCTGCTGATCAGCTGTTGAATATTTAAGCTGGAAGAACATTTATGAAGGAAGCCAACAGTAGGTATTCCTCTGTGGAGCTGGTTTTGCCAAAAAAGAAACTTGAATTTCTGCACCATCATGAAAGCAGACCCATTGAATACTTAGATATCTGTTTCTAGCCACATTAATGCCAAAATAACACACAAAAACATATGTCTTTATGTTGTGATGCAAGCTAGGCCATTTATTGTTTGTTTGTTTTTTGTAGGATGTATAATCTGTCTCGGTCCAAAGGACTCTGAGAGTTATCCATAATTTCAAACAGCAAGAACAATACTCATAATACAAGAAGAATTAAAATCCAATTAATATTTAAAAGTGGCCACCACAAGCAAAGATAACATCTTAGATAAAACCCAAGATAGGCTCCAGAAGTCAGTCAGCTGGGATAAAAAGATATTCATTGAAATAAAGCAGTTTTTACTTGTTGGTGGAATTGTGGTAGGGTTTCAGTTAATTCTGGGAAGAGAGTTAAAGTGAGGCTATTCCAAAGAAGCTTGGACTCTAACCTAACCCCCACAAACCTCACAAGGTTCATGCTTACATCACATCACTCACAAATATGTAAATGCCTGTACCAGAACATTGTGATGTGTGTTGTATCATGAGGTCTATGTTGGAATATCTTTCTGAATAGTGAAGGGAACTCAGATTCCAAGTTGGCCCCATCACTTCAGGGTGGCCAGACTGAGGCAGAATCATTTTGAACTACCATATGGTCTTCCACTCACATGTGGCATCTCTCTATAATAGATTCCCCCCAAGCTTGCATTTTCTCACTAGAAGTTTTTCAGTTAGTCTAATTGGATCTGGGGATACATTTAAAAGAGTAAAAGCAGAGTTATTGGTTATACATAATGATGACCAACCAGAGGTGGAATTCAGTAGATTCTGACCAGTTCTGGAGAACCAGTAGCCAAAATTTGAGTAGTTTGGAGAACCGGCAAATACCACCTCTGACTGGCCCTGCCCCCATCTATGCTCTGCCGCTTGAGTCCCAGCTGATCGGCTGGGTCTTCTTTTGTTGCCCTGCACAGGAGAATGGAGCTGGAAAGCAGGTTAGTGGGGTGGGGAGGAAATGGGGATTTTACAGTATCTTTCCCCTGCCATGTCCACCATGTCGCGCCACCAAGCCACACCACACCATGCCCACCAAGCCATGCCCAAAGAACTGGTAGTAAAATTTTTTGAATCCCACAAGTGTGACCAATGCTCACTGAGCCTTCAGAGCTGAGCCATGGGGGCCCCATCATATACAGAACTGGAATGGGGCGGTGTCTAATTTTCCATCCCACTTTTATTGCTCCAAAGAAAAAATCTTGCTCAGAAGTGTTTGACATATGAGGGGAAAAAAAAAAAGGAGTGCTTTTCCCCCCCTGCCCTGTACTGCAGCACAGAAGCACTTGCTGAACTCATAGTTTTGAGCTCCATCAGCAAGCTACGTTAGCAATCTGGACAATGTTTAGAAAGTAGATTGTTCAACAGCAAGGCCTAGGCAGCCCAAGGTTTTTTCTTTGAAAAATGCAAAGAACCCCAACATGAGCAAGAGGTTTCTGGAGAAAATCAGATGAAAATGTGAACAGCATGGATGTCCAAAGGAACTGGCTACTTTCGTCAGAATGAGGAAAGCAATGTCATGGCCTTTAGGTGAAAGCTCCACCCTCCTTTCGCACATGCATGCAACATTGTGATGTACAATTATGTGATGCTGCTTTTGTCCTTGTGCCCCACCTGCAGTTGCTGCTAGTGCAGAGAAGGGAAGATACAGGGAGATTCACTTTGTTAAAAAAAAAAAAAAAGTGCTGTACTGTACTCACTGTTCATTTTGTGGGAAACTACTGGGGAAAGAGAGCAACCGGAAAATGATGTTCTTCCTGCTGCCAACAATGGGGAACATGTACATGCAAGGGTGGGATTCAACCAGTTCAGGTGAACCAGATGTTAAATTTACATCTGGTTTTCCAAACCGGTAGTTGAATTGACTGGCTGTCCCCGCCTACCCCACCCTGCCCCTCTGAGGAGTTTTTCCATGCAGCCTGTTTTGGATGCAGGTAAGTGCAGAGTCCATGCAGAGGTTCTGGGAAAGTGAAAATCAGCCCTCCCTGAAGTTCTGGAAGTCCAGAAACAGGCCTATTCCTGGTTTCCGGAGGCCTCCAGAGCCTGGGGGAGGCCATTTTCACCTTCCCAGAGGCCCGAGGGAAGCCTCTGGATTCTGGGGAAGGTGAAAAATGGCCCTTCCAGAAGTTCTGGTAGGCCACGCCCATCATGGCCATGCCCACCCAGCAACTGGGCAGAGAACCAGTTGTTGGGATTTTTTAATCCCACCCCTGTGTACATGTCCTGGGTGCTTGAATGACAACTGAAACTAAAGAGCAAGGGAATTCTTTAAATATCTATCTATCTATCTATCTATCTATCTATCTATCTATCTATCTATCTATCTATCTATCTATCTATCTATCTATCTATCTATCCATCCATCCATCCATCCATCCATCCATCTATCCATCCCACCTTTCTTATTTTCTATGTAACTCCAGTGAACATTTCTAATACGCTTTCCTCCTACTTTCTCCGCAACAGCAACCCTGTGGCCCGAGATAGAGTGACTGGCCCAATGTCACCCAGCTTTCATACCTAAGGATGGACTAAAACCCACAATCTCCTGGTGCTGAACCATTACCACAAATTTATTGCAAACTCATTGCAAATGAGATAAGTAACTATGACTGTTATGACTACAGCAAAGACAGCCTTGTTGCCAAGATCTTCGGGAAAAAAAAAAAAAGTAAAGATAATTTGGCAGAAGGAAGACTTGTTCCTCTTTTACAAGTTTACAGCAATGTGGTTATTCTTTTTTTTTTTTTTTAAAAAATATGGACCTCATGAACCTGGAGGAAATAAAACAATCTAAATGCAAAATTAAGAATAGTAAATGAAAAAATAAATTATTCTTACTCTAAAAATGTGAAAGCAAACCAAATATTGTTTGAGCGATGTTATTTATGTATTTTAACCTATATTTTTCAAGTATTTTTTTTACCCCCAAACTTTTTCAAGTATTTTTTTTACCCCCAAACTTATCTGAAGAAATGCCCAACAAGTCAGAAAAACGCCTCAAATGATAGTAATATAACAATTTTGAAAAGTTCTTCATGCAACTTCAATAATTGAAAATGCAAAGAGACACACCTTGGTATCTTTTCCAAAGAGTGAGGCTCTTCGTAATTTTAAACAGGAGTACATTACAATCTTTGGAATCAACATAGGGGGAAAACCATTTTTTTCCTGTAAATACCAATATCCACAAAACAGCAATGACTTTTTTTTTTTAACAAATTTTATTAATTTTCAAAGACAATACACAAACAAACACAACATAAAACATAAAAACATAAAACATCTTTTCTGAAAGCAGCTTGATCCCGGGTTACATCTCTTCGTACAGACACAAATTCAAATTCATGCTCATTTTATATACCATTCCATATCTTATTACCATTTTACATTTTCTATATAGCTTCTCCCCTCTTTTAACTTTCTTAGTTTTATTTTATTTATCTCACCTCAGTTCAGATAATTATGCTTATTATTCTTTGTCTGTCCTGTTTCCAGCTGTCTATTAACTTTTCTCTTTAAGCAAAATTTCTCCTGTAATCACTGATTGGAGTATGATGCCTTAATCTCTTTCCCCTAAATTTATAACACTTAGTATAGTACATAACTTCCATTTGGATTCTGCTTGGTACATTCTAAAGTTACACATTATATTTTAAAAAGAAAAAAATTATAAATATGTAATATAATTAAAACAACAATCCATACCAATTCAAATCTATCATTAATATTAATATTCATTTAAATCTTAAACATTTTACACATTACTTTTCAGTTGTATCATATTTCTATGGGAACACTTATAAACTTTCCATAATTATTTCCCCCCCCCACTTCACTTATATTTTAAAACATTGTATCATTAAGATGTTCCCATTTCTTCCTAATTCAATTCTCTCATTTATTTCATTGCCTTCCTTTTGTTCACAAAAGTTTCACTGAATTACACTGAGTATTTTATCCCACTTTTTAATCACATGTTGTTTCCAATTTTCTAACATTATTTCTAATACAAATATAACAATACAATCTTATGTACCTTTGCAGAATCCCTTTTTCAATTAATTTTTACCCATTATCTCTAAATAAATCCTGTTTCTTTACATCTTGCTCCTTTGAAGCTTCTCATCCCTTTCTTCCTCCTTTGCTTCTTCTCTCTTTTTAGCCCCTTGTCTCTCCACCCCCATTTCCCTCTTCTGTATTCCCCTTTTCTGTTGCTTTCTAATATTATATCCACTTTTCACCTTATTTTTCCCTTTTTTGGTTGTTTTTTTTAGATCTTAAAGTCTCCATTTTCTTTTCCTTCTTTCCCTTTCTTCTCCAAGTAAAGTTACTTGTTCATTAAAGATGGTTTCTTCTTTGTCCCAATCATCTTGTTGCACAGTCAGTTTCTCATAGGTACAGATCGCCATTTCTAAGAATTGAAAAAGAGAGCCAAAAGAGCCCTTCCCCTCTTGTTCCTCTTTGTATTTTTTGAATTCCATTTTCAGTTCATCCACAAGTGATGCCATTGTAAAAAAAATTTTTTTTTCCAAACAACCACCCAAGTGTTTTTAGTCCTTCAAATATAATTTCCAAAAGTCCCAAAATCACCAAACAATCCAAATAAGCTGTTTCTTTTGACACTTTCCTCTTTCTTCACTTTCTCTTCCTGGGGTTACTGTTTAGTTACAAAATTCCAGTTAAAATGTATCTTTTAGAAGTCTTGTTAGTATTTAATGTTTCTTTTAAGTTCTTGGCAGTCTCCTCCTTCCTTCCAAATCCTGCTCCTATTCTTTTCCTTTCTCTTCCCACTTACAGCAAAAAAAAAAAATTTTTTTTTAAGTGTTCAGAAATCCTTATTATCCCCTTGACATTTAATTATCCAGTTTAGTTACCTATTGATGCCAAAGCAGGTTTTTCTGATTTCTCATTCATTTCTGTTCGCTGTCAACATTAGGAAGGAGAGTGAAAAAAAAAAAGAACTTCCCCTTTTAACTTTCATTCGCTGCTTGCGAGTCTTTGGGAGCGATGTATCTTTAAATTTAAATTTAAATTTTAAATTTCAGGGTGCCTTAATTATTGCTTTTTGTCCCAGTCAGCCAAAAACTTTCACTTCTTAACTTCCTCCTGCACTTTCTTTTCTGGCTGAGTGCTTCTTTGAGGCGGCCATTTCTGACCGCCGCTCTTACCGCCTTCAGAAAAGGGAGTTTAGCCAGCTGGGGAGGAGAGGTGTGATTCCTCTTGACCCTGCCAGATTTCCCCTGTCTTCACCACCTTCTACAGGGTGGCTTGGCCCCGAAGCCGGGTGGCTTGGGGCACTCAGGGAGCGAGAGCAGGCAGAAACCACGCACGATCACGGATTCCTGCCTGCCCCAAAGCGCTGCAAACTGGAACTCTGGCAACATCTTATTTTAATAGGCTTCTCCTAATACAAAGTCTGTGAATAGCGAGACAATGAACTAAATTTTTATGTTTTCATGCTTCAAATCAACACTGAGAATTAAATCCAGAAATAAGGTGGCAACTAGAAAAGAAATGTACCTTGTAATTTCTCAGAAGTCGCCCTTATTTGCAGAACAGATGCCTGTTTTCTTATTTTATTCTTAATTGCTTAAGAATTTATTTCCCATTTCTCTTCATTCTCCCCAACCCCCAGTTTCTTTTGATTAACAGGGCTCAACTATGTGACAGAACCTCACCAATTGGCTAACAATCTCAAAAAGCCATATGCCATGTTAAGCTTGTTTAGTCATCAGATTAGGGACCACCAGGTATTCCAGGACTGGAATGAAATTAAAAACCTATGAAATAAAATAAAAAATAAACCTCAGGAAAATGGAATGGCAAACTGAATTCTGTATTGTTGCAAAGAAAGCTACATGGATATGTGTCCATGATGCCTTCAAGTACTGAACACAATTGAAGGAGACTGCTTTTATTGAATGGGGCAGCTCCTACCACTTTTGTTTTATTAATATGTCAATCACTTTGAAGCCTTCATAGAGAACTTCCCAACCCAAATAATCCCCATTAGAATGGGTTTTGTGATGTTTTCCTTTGACATTTAAGGAAAGCATAATACGAAGCTAGAGCGCTGTAGCCCATTGGAGAGATTATTATAAAAATAAGACTGGATATGGACATATATCCTTGACCAATTCATAACTAAGTTCAGTATAAGACTGCCACACTCCTTCAAGGATAATTTTACAAGTTGTATCTCCTCTCCTTGAAATAACCTTTGAGCTTCCATTCATCAAACTGAATGAAAGCTAATAGAGAAAAACAAATATTGCTGAGTAATTTTAGCACTGTATTAATATGAACTCTGTGGAATGTAGAATCTTCAAGGATAATAGGATAAGCTTGCATAAGTGAGTACAGTACTGAAAAGGTGAAGGCACAGTCATTAACTGAATATTCAGGGATAGAACAGAATTAAACCAATCTATGAAGCTGAAACTGTAGAATCAAATAATCACAGAATTGGAAGGATAATAGAGTAATAGAGTTGGAAGGGACCTTGGAGGTCTTCTAGTCCAACTCCCTGCTCAAGCAGGAGACCTTATAACCATGATGGCGAACCTATGCCACCCGTGGCAGAAGTGGCATGCAGAGCCATCTCTCTGTGCATGCCAGCCATTGCCCGTTGCTCTTCCAGGTTCTTGCCTGTGCATGTACACCAGCCAGCTGATCTTCACATGTGTGGGAGTGCTGGAAACCAGAAGAGCATGCGCGTGCCGGCCAGCTGGTCTTCAGGCATGCGGAAGCAGTGGAAACTGGAAGAGAGCTCCCTGGAGTGCATGTGCATGCCAGTCAGCTAGTCTTTGTGCATGCATAGAAGTGCACGCATGGAAACTGGAAGACTAGGTGGCTGGCACACATAAGTATATCAGGAAGCTAAGTTTCCAGTTTCTGGCACTCCAGTGTGCATGCATCGGGGAGCTGCACTTCCAGTTATCAGCGCACACACCTCCCATTTTTGCCTTCAGTGTCAAAAAGGTTAGCCACCACTGCCTTATATCATTCTGGACATATAATTGCCCAATCTCTTCTTGAAAACTTCTGGAGATGGAGCACCCACATCTTCAGCAAACAAGCCATTTGGCTGATTAATTGTTCTGTCAGGAAATTTATCTTTAATTGGATCTCTCTTATTGAGCTTCCACCCATGACTTCTTGTCCTGGCCCCAAGTGCTTTGGTGAATAAGTGAATCTTCTCTTCTCTGGAAGAATATTAGTTATCCCCAATCTGTCTCTTTGTTAGACTAGGCATACCGAGTTCTCTTAAGTGTTCATAGTATGGTTTAGCCTTTAGATCCCTTATCATCTTTGTTGGTCTTTTCTATACTCTTTCTAGGGTCTCAGCATCTTTTCTGTATCATGATGACCAGAACTGGATGCAATATTCCGAGTGTGGCCTCACTAGTGCAATATATTGCAATACTACCACTTCTTAATGATCATGATGGTGTCCTTCTGTTGATGCAGCCTAGGACTACATTGGTTTTTCTGTCAGCTGCAATGCTGGCATATACTTAAGTGGCTGTCCACTAAGACACCTCTCACAGTTACTACTGTTGAGCCAGGTACCACCTATTCTATACCTCTGCATTTAGTTTTTCTTGTCTAAATGTGTGACCTTACTTTTCTCATCAGTGAATTTAATTTTGTTGGATAGGGCCCAGTGCTCAAGTGTGTCAGGATCCTTCTGAATCCTTCAACATCTTCTCTGGAAGAGTATTAGTCATTCCCAATCTGTCTCTTTATTAGACTAGACATCTTCCATCTCTTAGAGTAAATTGGAATGAGTGAGTATTCCCAAATTTATTTATTTATTTTGTCTAAAAAGACTAGTTTTTCACACTCAGAAGTTTTACAGAAAATGTGTTCTGAAATTTAACTCTGCATTGACCTATGATCTGTGTTCCAACTTTCATTCAGAAGCTCAAGGTAATATACACAATATTCTCTTGTCCTATTTTCCATAAAGCACAATCCCGTGAAGTAGATTGAGCTGAGAGAGACCCATCGGCCTTCTCAGGAATGGAGCAACAAACATATGGAAAATACATTGCTCATACTTTGTAATTCAAACTAATGAGGCATTATAATGATTTTTCTTGATTGCAGTTCACCGAATATGGAAAGAGAAGCTTAGTTTTGCAGAGCAATAGGACCATAACCAATTTTTAACTGTTTGAACAGCTCTAAGGACTTCATATTATTGAGTTTAGATAATGACAGGTCTGCTTTTTATCTCCCCTAAGATAATAAACAAAACCCAGTGTGAGAATCTGTGTGAAAGAGATCCACATTTTAAAAAATCTGTTAGGTTCTGTTAGTCACTTTTAAGTTTTGGTGGTGGTTTGGCTGCAAACAATTGCCTGTAGGTTTATTAGCATGTCTGTCAACAATTGAAATGTTTAAAAAGGCGAATAATCCCATGCCCAGCTCACCTTTTCCTTTTCTGTCATTCCTGCAGGTTAACCCAGACTGAGTTTGGATTTGGAAAGCTAGCAGAGGTCTTTTAACATTTGCATCCCATCAGCTCCCATTCCTTTTCCAGCGTTCCATATAGCTGGGGTGCCTGGTATTAAAATGCTGCTGATGACAGTCTAGGTTTTACAAGTTATTGCTGCTCATATTCCACGGTGAATAATAAATCCTCAAGAAGATCTTTAATATAAACATTAATAGTTTCCCACATCTTTGTTTAGAGACTCAGCCAAGGCTTTCTAAACTTAAAGAGCTTAGTCTTCCCAGAAAAATGGTTCTACTTATAAGCTCTCACATTTTAACCTTTCTAAGATCAGGCTTATTAAAAAAAAAAAAAAAAAACACTCAGCCCAAATTTGCAAATTGTTATATTGTGTGATTTTGAGATATTTCCCAGGTTCTGATTCCAGTTAGATTAGGCAGGTAGATGTTTGTGGGTATCTCTCTTTCTCTCTCTCTCTCTCTCTCTCTCACAAACACACACATACACACAGAGAGAGAGAGAGAAAGAGAGAGAGAGAGAGAGAGTCTTTGCTTGTTTAGAAACTCCAGTTGGTTCTCACAAAATGGTCACAAAGTAAACCATGTGTCTGTGAGAGAGAAATACTGTGAAGATCACTGGTTGTTGCTCTGTCACTTAGATAAAACTATCTCTGATAGAAATGTCAGCATTACTTGCCCTGAGTACAATGAGCATTGTTGTCAGATGCAGAAATTTAGCCAAAAGTGTGCACATTGGTTGGAAATTGACTTGTTTATTACTGTATACTATTACTGTTTCACTTGCAAATAGTCACTAATTGAGTAATTGCTAAATGAACAAGGGCTGCATTTGTATATCTATTATACCCTAATAAAAAGCATTTGGCCTTAGGTTTTAGTTATTTTCATCAGTGTATACATGCTCATATTCAGAGTGGTGCGGTGGCCTAGAGGTGTGCCTCTCACCTCACAATCAGGAAACTGTAAGTTTGATCCTAGGTAGAGGTAGATATTTCTCTCTCTGGGCACAATGAGAATATATCGCATTGGTGACAGGAAGGGCATCGGGCCACTAAACACTCAGTTCCATTCAGTTGCCCAGACTACACCCCACAAGGGATTATGGGGTTATTAAAAGAAGAAGATGATAATGACAAATACTCATATTCAGTTTTGTATTCATATTCATTCCTTTCATTTTAATACTCTCTTATGATGAAATGTGTCAAAATAAAGAGCATATTTTTTTTAACATCTACATTTTTCAAGTGAAAGTTAGTTATAAAATGCCAGACAACTAGTAATTTTTTTGTTAAAAAATGGAAAGTAAGTAAGTAAGTTTCTGCAATACTGACTGGTTGGGGAAGAGAAGGAGAAAAGGGGAAACTAGAGAGTAAAGAAGTGAAAATGGAAGATTGCTTGGTAAGAAAATGAAAAGAGGCGAAGAATATTTGGAAGGTTGCATGGTGTCATGTCCGTCGGTAAGGGGACCAGGAGGCGGTGACTATGTTTCAGCTCTTTATTTGGTCCCCAGAACCGATCTGGTTCCAAGGGAAAAAATAGCGGCTTTTTATTCTCAAGCCGCGGCGGCCGCGGCCAATGACACCACTTTGAATCTCCCACGTTTCGTTTCCACCAATCGCGGGAGATTCTTAGTGGGCCAATCAGCATGGCTCGCTAAACCAATCAGATCGCCCCACGCTTTGGTCAATCAAAGCGCGGGGTTTCAAGAATGCTAATGAATGTACAGAACATCCCTCCCCTCTTGGTTTGGTCCTACGTAACATAGTCCCGTAGGTAGGCTGGGCTCTGTACTTGCCTACTGGACCTGTGCAGGTCAGTCGTGGGTTGGCTCCCGGCCAGTTCGGTCGGGTTCTCTGTGTCTCTTGGACTCGTCGGTGGAACCGCCTGGTATGTCTTGCCGGGCTGCTCGTCGCAGCTCCCTCCCGGTCTACCCGGGCTGGTTGAGCTGCGGTTTTCACCGCTCCCACCTGGTCTTTCCAGGCTCGTCGAGCTGGCCTGGCTGCTTCTTCCTGGTGAGGTTCCAAGCTGGCTGCTTGCTGGTGAGTATGGCTGGTTCCTTTCTTCTGGGTTTTGGTTCCCGGGGTATTCCCTCCCCACTTGGTTTGTGTTAAGGGGATTGGTTATGTCTGGTTGCATGTCGGTTGTGTTTCTTGTGGCTGTTCTCGATCTTAATTGATCGAAGTGGCGTTTCCACGCTCATCCGTCGGTTGTTTGTAGCCAGTACAAGCGGGGACCTGTCAGTTGGGCTATGGTTGCTGGTACCCATAGTGGGTCTCCGGTTAGGTTTTTTGCATAGATGGCATCGCCTGGTGCAAAGGATTGGTGCTTGCTGCAGGAGTTTGTGGGTTTTTCCGGGTTGTATGTGGGGTGCAGTCTATTGAGTGGGGACCTTATTTTCCTCCTCATTAGTAGCTCTGCCGGGCTTTTGTTTGTTGTTGTGTTCGGGGTTATGTGTTGTATGAAAAGCATTTTATTTATTTTGTCTTGGATCTCCCCGTGGTTGATTTTCTGGATGGTTTTTTTCGTAAATTGAACCATCCGTTCCGCCCTTCCGTTTGCCGCCGGATGCGCCGGGGCTGTCAGTGCGTGTCATATGCCCCATTCCGCTAGGAAATTTTCAAATTCCAGCGAGGTGAATTGGGGCCCGTTGTCTGACATGATGACATCTGGGAGGCCGTGTGTTGCGAAGAGTTTGCAAAGTTCCTTGGTCACGGCCTCTGTGGTGGTGGATTTCATGTTGCTTACCTCCAACCAGTTGGAGTAAGCGTCTACGGTTATCAGGAATGTATGTCCCTTTATGGGCCCGGCGAAGTCTATGTGTATCCTAGACCAAGGTCCCCTGGGAGTTTCCCATTCTAGGATCGGTGCCGTGGGAGGGTTTGGTCTGGTTTCTTGGCAGCGTTGACACCTTGCCACCCAAGCCTCGATTTGTTTATCCATCCCTGGCCACCAAGCGTAACTCCTGGCCAGGGCTTTCGTTCTAACTATGCCCGGGTGCCCCTCGTGTCACAACTCCAGTACCTTCCCTTGCAGTTTTTCTGGGATAACCACCCTATCCCCCCACAGTACACACCCTTTTTGTTGCGAGAGTTCTGTTTGCTGGTTCCGGAATATTTTGAAAGTCTCGTCGTTGTCTTTTTCCGGCCACCCTTTCTCTACCCAATGTAACAACCGCGCCAGACGTTTGTCTTTATTAGTTTCTCGGGCAATGTCTGACGCGGTTATGGGTAGATCGAGCAGAGTCTCTATGCTGAGGGTGGTCGTCGTGGGTGCTGGGTCGGTGTCTAGCTCAGGTAGCGGTGAGCGGCTCAAAGCGTCTGCATGTGTGATCGTCTTACCGGGTCGGTGTGTGAGCCGGTAGCTGTAGGCGGCAAGGAATTCGGACCACCTTGTCATTCTAGGAGATAGAATGTTCGGGGTGGCCCTGTTCCTGTGAGGATTCCCAGCAGCGGCTTGTGGTCGGTGATAATGGTGAACGTCTGGCCATAGAGGTACTCGTGGAACCTCTTCACTGCGGCGACGATAGCCAGGGCCTCTTTGTCCAGCTGACTGTAGTTTCTCTCTGGTTTGGTGAGGGTCCTTGAAAAGAAGGCAATGGGTGCTTCTTTTCCGTCGGGGAGAGTGTGGCTGAGGACGGCGCCGATGCCGAAAGGTGATGCGTCGCATGTGACTGCTAGTGGTAGGGTCTCGTTGTATTGGATGAGGACGGCATCTGAAGTGAGCAGGTCCTTGGTTTTCCTGAAGGTGGCTTCCTCACGTTTCCCCCAAGTCCAGGTAGCCACCTTGTCCAAGAGCCTATTCAAAGGCTCCGCCGCGGTTGCCTTTTGGGGCAGGAAAACATTGTAAAAATTAAGCAGTCCCAGAAATGCCTGCAGTTCTGTTTTAGTCCTGGGTGTGGGGGCCTCTTTAATGGCTTTGATTTTGGTTTCGGTTGGGTGGATGCCATGCCGGTCTAGGAGGTACCCCAGGAACTCGACCCACTCTGTGTAAAGTTGGCACTTTTCCCTCTTCACCTTTAGCCCGGTTTCCTTGAATTTGGTTAGCACCTCCCTTAGTCGACCCTCTAGTTCTGGCTGGTTGGCTGCCGATACCAGCACATCGTCGAAATAGGGCACCACCCCCTTGATGCCTTGTAAGAGTCTCTCCATGAGGCTCTGGAAAATTCCAGGCGCCACGCTGACTCCGAACTGGAGTCGGTTACATCGGAAAGCTCCCCGGTGGGTGACTATGGTTTGCGCCTCCGCGGTTTCTTCGTCAACTGGCAGCTGCTGGTATGCTTGGGCCAGGTCGAGTTTCGCAAAACCCTTGCCTCCCCCCAGTGAGTGTAGAAGATGCTGCACTACTGGGACGGGGTAGGCGCTTTATTGCAAGGTGCAATTTAGGGTGGCCTTATAGTCCCTGCAGATTCTCACCGACCCATCAGGCTTGACTGGGGTGACTATTGGGGTCTCCCACCGGGCATGGTCTATTGGTTGTAGGACCCCTTGCTTGATGAGCTTGTCAATTTGCTTGTCGATTTTTGGCCTGAGTGCGAAAGGTACCCGCCTTGGTTTTAGGCGTCTCGGGGGAACATTCGGGTCTAGGCTGAAAGAGATAGGGGGCCCTCGGTACTTGCCTAGGGTGCCATCGAACACTTCCTGGAAGTCCCGTGCCAGTTGTTGCTCCCAATCAGTCTCGGCGATGTGGTTGATGCCCGTGACTTCGATGCCGAGCAGTGCAAACCATTGCAGTCCCAAAAGGCTGGGTCAGTCTCGGTCCATGATTGTCAGGGGAAGCTTTGCCGTGCGACCCTTAAATGTCACTCTGAATTGTCTGGTTCTGACTACCGGGATGCAGTTTCCCTGGTAGTCTTTAATGATTAGTCTCTGGTTCTCCAGTCCCTTCTTTTGGATGGTAGGCACCAAACATTTGATTTCTTGCCAGGCGACCATGGAGAGATAGGACCTGGAGTCCACCTCCATTTTGCATGGCTCGCCTTCGATGCCTACCTCCACGTAGAATTTTCGGGCGTTGGTGGTTGATGCATGGCCGATGATGACCGTCTGGCGGGTTTCCTCCTTCCGCCGGGTCTCACCACCTCGTCGGGTTCACCCGCTCCAGTCCCAATGGCTGTCGGCTGGGCAATCTCTGGTTCTGGGGGGTGTGCTGTCCCGTCTCTGCTCGCTGTGGTCCTGCTGTCTGGGGCTGTAGGCTTTCTTTAATCGGCATACGCGGGCGATGTGACCCTTTTTGTCGCAGTGCCGGCAGACTGCATCGAAGAAACGGCACTCGGATCTAGGGTTGTCGCCTCCGCAACTGGCACACGCAGTCCCCGACTTACGACCCCACCGACTGCGCTGGTCACGTCCTGCCTGGAGCTGGTGGATTTCCTCCTCCTCGTCCGAAGTGTCGGAGGCGGAGTGGAATTTGCCATGGTGGGTGGTGGTCTCGCGGTGACTTGCTTCCGGTTGGGCCTCGGTCGCCCGTCCAGGGTTGTTGGTCGCAGTGCGGTCCCCTGTGTCCGGTCTCCGCATGCGGTTCGCTGACTGCCTGGTGGCCTCGGCTGCGGTGGCTTCAGCGATGGCATCAGCGAGGGCGATGTCGCCTTTGGCCATCAGCCGGTTCTGTAGGACTGGATCCCGAAGCCCGAGCATGACTTGGTCCCATAGGGCTTTGTCCATGTCAGAGAAACCGCACAGTCCTCCTAGGTTCTGCAGCTCCACAACAAAGTCGCTGAGGCTTTCGCCCAACCGCTGGTCCCGCCGATAGAACTCATGCTGCCTGATGAGGGTGGGCATGGCGGGAGCGTAGTGTTTGCGGAGTAAAGGTTCGAGGTCGGCCCAGTCCATCCCTGTGACATCAGCGGGTTTCGCTAGGGCTTTCGCCATCTTGAACACTGCTGGCCCGTAGTGTGTCAGGAAGACGGCTCATTTTTTTGGCCTGGTGGTGTCCTTCATGTCGCTGCATTCGAGGAACATGCGAAATCTGTCCGTGTAGGATTCCCAGTCCTCGCTAGCAGGGTTGAAAGGTGCGGGCGGAGCAATGCTGGCCATCTCGTCGGTCTTGCTTCCATCGGACACGTGCTCGATGGGGTTCAGACTCGGGATCCCACCCCCTTCGCCAGTGTCGTGTCCGTTGGTAAGGAGACCAGGAGGTGGTGACTATGTTTCAGCTCTTTATTTGCTCCCCGGAACTGATCTAGCTCCAAGGGAAAAAACAGCGGCTTTTTATTCTCAAGCCACCGCGGCCGCGGCCAATGGCACCACTTTGAATCTCCCGCTTCCACCAATTCGTTTCCACCAATCACGGGAGATTCTTAGCGGGCCAATCAGCACGGCTCGCTAAACCAATCAGATTGCCCCGCGCTTTGGCCAATCAAAGCGCGGGGTTTCAAGAATGCTAATGAATGTACAGAACACATGGGGCAAGAAAGAATATGACTGAACCTCTAAAAATGTGCTTAACCGAAGTGTCTCCAACTCTGGGCACTGGGATAATAAGATTGGGATAATAAGATTGAAACCTGAAGATTAAAGTCATGAATAGGTATAGTTATGATGTTTCCTTGATTTTTTTTTTTTTGGGGGGGGGGGGTTATTTGTACTGATTTAATTGTGTTTTTATCACTATTGTTAGCCCTTCCCTGCTCCCAAATCGTGTGCTACAAGATGTTTGGCCATACAAATCTTATGAATGAATGAATGAATGACGAATAGTTTTTTTTTTTTTAAACAAATTTTATTAATTTTACAGAGAACACAATAAAACATAAACAAAACTAAAAGATCTTTTCTGAAGGTTGTCTGATCCCGGGTTGAAACTCTTCACACAGACACAAATTCAAACATCATATTCACTTTATATATCCTTCCATATCTTATTATCATTTTCTTTTTTATATATATATATAAACCATTTTTATCAATTTTATATAAACAATGCACAAGGCATAACAGCTTATAAATTCTTTTCTAAGAAAAAATAATAGAAGAAGAAAACCAATAGAACATAACAATTCCAAATTATAGTATCAATACTTTGTCTATTTAACTTCATATCTTATCCCAACTTCTCCTTTTCATCCGAATTATTTCTTATTAATTAAATTTTTTTTTTGCCTTTTTTCAATATACAACATCCAAAAAAAAAAAACCATAACAAAACCTTTATATATCCTTTCATATCTTATTACCATTTTCAATAATATTCTTTGTCTGTTCTATTTCCAACTATCTATTCATCTTTTTTCATTTATTATACTTCTCCTATACACCCATTGGAGTAACGTCGATAACTCATTACCCTAACTTAAAAGTACTTCATATAACAATTTTTCTTGGGATTCTGTTTAATAGATTCTAAAATTACACAATGAATTTTATACTCTAAATACACATATAAAAAACACAATCTTATGTACCCTCCAGAATCCCTCTTTTATCCTCACCCATTGTCTCTGAATAAACTTTTTTTCTTTAGATCTTGCTTCCCCCCATTGAGGCTTCTCCTCCCCCCCTTTCTCTCTTGCTTATTCTTCTCCTTGCCCTTTTTACCCCTTTGTCTTTCCTCCTCCCTTTTCTTACTCCCTTTCCTTTGCTTTCTAACCTTGCCTCCACCTTTCCGCTCATTTTTCTCTTCTTTGGTTGTTTTTATAATTCTTAAAATCCCCTTTTTCTTATCCTTTTTCTCCTCCTCCCCGGAAAAAACCCATTGTTCATCAAAGATGGCTTCTTCTTCCTCTTCTTCTTTGTCCCAGTCCTTCTGCTGCGTAGTCAACTTTTCATAAGTACATAACGCCATTTCTAAGAATTGAAACAAAGTGCCCAAAGTATCTTCTTTTTTATATTTTTGATATTCAGTCTTTAGTTCATCCACAAGCGATGCCATTATGAAAAAAGAAACTTTTCCCAAAACAACCACAAATATTTTTAATCAAAAATAATTCCAAAAAAAAAATAATCCAAAAATTAATACTTTTCTTCCTTCTTCTCTTTCTCTTTCTGGAGTTAATGTTTAATCAAAGAGGTCCAATTACCATATATCTTTCTTTGGGAT
The DNA here is from genome assembly GCA_033807585.1 of Hydrophis major. Classification (NCBI taxonomy): domain Eukaryota; kingdom Metazoa; phylum Chordata; class Lepidosauria; order Squamata; family Elapidae; genus Hydrophis; species Hydrophis major. The sequence continues at coordinate 320,092,929 of CM066328.1, read as the reverse complement.
TCTAGCAATCTCCTCCTTTTTCAGCTTCTGCTCCAATTTTTTTTCCTCTCCCTTCCCACTTGCAATATCAATTTTAAATAATCAGAAATCCATACCTCCAACAAGGGTTTTCCAATTTCTTAAGTTTTTCAATGTCCAGAAACCCTTTTGTCCCTTAGCTTCAATTCTCAAAACAATTCACTTTCAATGTCCAATATGTCCAAACATATCTGCTGTTTCCATGGGGTGGGAGAGTGAAGGAAAAAAAAAGTTCCCTTTAACAGCTTCTCCGCCGCTTTCGATCTTCTTAGGGATACAATGTATCCTCCAGCAATTCAAACAGCTCAGTTCCAACCAATTTGAAAGATGTTACTTGACCCGGCTCAGACAGCACTTTCACTTTTCTTACTTCCTCCAGCTCAATCTTACCCGGTTGCTGGCTTCTTCGTGGTGGCCATTGCTGACCGCCGCTCCACCGCCTTGGGAAAAAGGGGTTTTTCTGGAGGAGGAGGGGGTCTGCGACACCCCCAACCCCCTGTCCGACTCCCCTCTCTCTTCAGCTGTCCCTACAGGGCAGCCATATCCCCCTGACCCATCTGGATCGGGGGTACCTCGGCGGCTAGCACAGCAGGAATCGCGAGCTGTCGCGAATTCCTGCTGCCCCGAAGCCACGCGAAACCGGAAAACCATGACGAATAGTTTTGAGATCTGCTTAATTTGCTAACTCTGTGCACACTCAAAGATGTTGAAGACTGAATAGAAGATCCATTTTACATGTCACATCATTATAGTCTAGCACCTTCTGTTTAATGTCTACAGTTGTTTTATCAGCTGCAGTTGCTCCTGGAAAATAAGGTTCCATCTAGTGTCCTTTCAGTGCTGGTAACATCTCGGTAGCCTTTTTGTAACATGCTTTATGTGATGTTGCACTTGTTTTGAAACACAACTTGATTCAAACTTTGGCTGCTGTTCTACTGATGGATAGTGAAAGAGCAGGAGAAGAGAGTAATACACACTGATAATTACCGCATGTCATATTCAGGAGAAGGTAGGACTATATCAAGTAAGCACTTATCCTAATAACGTAGCCATAAAACTCCCCAATCCATTCATAAGCATTACTAAGCTCCACCAGAACACAAATATCTAAGAAAATATGGCTATGTTTACAGCTAATTTTGATAAAGAAAAAGAAGCATATATTCAGACTAGGAAGTTAATAATAAAATTAGATTTTGATAACTGTTCTTTGCTCCTGGCTTTCAAATTGTATTTATTTTTAAAATCTCTTCATCCATACTTATGGCATGTTTAAAATAATGTGCTTGTAAAAGAAGGTGTTTTTTTTTAAGATCAGGGAAATTATATTGAAATTAAAGACTTAAAAGCCATAATTGGAGGTAAACTGGCAGTCTCTAATGGGACATTAATATTTAATTGTGTCATAAAGCAACAATAAATTTTCTTCCAAAGCTCATATCCATGCTGTTTTTATAATGAAGATAAAGTACTAACAATTATTTCAAATATGTAGGACACAACTTCTTCCAGGAAGATAGCGAGGGCTCTTGTCCTTTTTATGGCATTTTCACTTTATAGTATAACAATTGTAGTGACCTTAGTGCGAGTAACAGCTCATTCTACAGGCATCCATTAACTCCGACACTTATTTATTTATTTCTGTAATCAGGATCTAATCTTCTGGAACCAAATCAATAAAAATAGCTGTAGTGAAAGGGGGAACTCCGCAAAGCTACACATAGATGTCTTATAGTAACTTTATGAGGATCCTGCATATTGTTTGATGTTTTCCCCAAGGAATGAAATGTTCTAACCTTCAGCATGAAAACTACATGTGGGTGGAACTCTTAAAAATCTCTCCATACCTCAGATCCTATCAGACTCTCAACATTCAGCCCAATGGGAAAACAATAAACATCTTTCTTACTGTCATGGTAGAAATAGAGAATACAACATATTTATTTATTTGATTTATATTTTAGTTTTCTACCAGGAGCCAAAGGCAACATACTGTAAGCCCCTCCATTTCCCCCCATAACAACCCAGTGGAATAGATGGGATTGAAATGGATTGGCATAAGGTCATCAAATGAGTTTTCATCATTGAGTGTAGGTTGAACCACAATCTCCCCAGTATAAAATGCAACACTTTAACCAAAGAAACCTGGTTCTTTGTTGTGTAGAAAATATTCTTATTGATCCTCTTTCACCAGGATGAATTACTAGAACATCTGTAAATATAATTTTTCTCTTAGATCACTGTGTGACATATTGCTCTTGAGCAAGGGTCTTCAAACTTGGCAAGTTGAAGACTTCTGGACTTCAACTCCCAGAATTCCTGAGCTAACATTACTGGAGGAGGAATTCTGGGAGTTGAAGTCCACAAGTCTTAAAAAAGCTGTCAAGTTTGAAGACCCTGTTCTTGAGTTTTCTGATGTGTGCTTAAATTCTTAAGGAGGTTTCCACAAGAAACAAGATCATAGCTCAATTATAAAGATATTTCATGGTGCCAGTTTCAATTCCTGGGAAAGAAAAAAACCCTGTATTACATAGCCACTGCCTCTATTTGCCAGTTTCCCTAATCTACTATCTTTCATATAACTTGGAACTGAAGTTCCCAGATAACATGGAGGACAACGTATATTAGATCTGGAGACTACAGGTTGGAGGAGGGACACTGTAGACTGAAGGATCAATGGTCTTACACATTATATTCTTACAGTCCTAATACTGTAGAAATGGCAGATTTTAGTATTATGGGACTATCATGGCCCTCAGTTGCTAAATATGCAGACTTAAAAACTATACCTCTGCATTCCACTCTCATTCCATTTGAACAAAAAGAGGAAAAAAGTTTGCTTTAAAAAATAATAGCTATGTAACTATTTTGTTAATAGTGTTATAAATATTCAATTGTATGTTCCTGTCCTTAAAATATTTAAGTAGCCATCCCATATAAAAAGGGATCCTGTCCACTCAGTAACATTATTATGTTGGTGAACATGTCTTCAGGGATCCTCCAAAGCACATATAAAGGTGAAATATATGGATAGTTTAAGTTTTAAAGGTTAAAAACCAATGTTTTGAAATGTACTAGAAGGACAATTAGAATATAAGACCCACCAAACAAAGTCCATCACATTAAAAACACTGTTGTTTTGATGAGCACATTTATTCTTCAAATACCCTGTTCTGGAACCTACTTTCAGGTAAGAGTGGCCTATAAATGTACAGAGTGGTATGGATGATATTGTTATTCACTTAAGAGTTCTGACAACTCTGAGACTCTTCCTCTTTTGAACTGCATCCAGTTTAGGGAATGAACTATCATTTTAGTTTGAGATTATAAATCTTAGGCAGAGACGATCTCCTCCTCCTCCTCCTCCTCCTCCTCCTCCTCCTCCTCCTCCTCCTCCTCCTCCTCCTCCTTCTCCTCCTCCTCCTCCTTCTCTTTCTCCTCCTCTTCCTCCCTCTCCTTCTCCTTCTCCTTCTCCTCCTCCTCCTCCTCCTTCTCTTTCTCCTCCTTTTCCTCCCTCTCCTTCTCCTTCTCCTTCTCCTTCTCCTCCTCCTCCTCCTCCTCCTCCTTCTCCTTCTCCTCCTCCTCCTTCTCCTTCTCCTTCTCCTCCTCCTCCTTCTCCTCTTCCTCTTGCTTATTCTCCTTCTCCTTCTCTTCCTCCTCCCCCTCCCTCCCTTCCATCCTCTTCTGTTAGCTTTGATAAACATATACACAATACAGTACATGCATACATACATACACACACACATATACACACACACACACACACACATACATACTTACATGCAACTGTTATGGGTTTCGATTGCACACAAAGGCTTTCCTCTGTGAAAAAAAGTATATTTAGAGTTATCTTTATGAGAAGGTTCAAGGAGAAGTGTTAGAATTTTTCTCTTACCCATTAGGTAGAATGTGGAGCCTCTTGCTGCTTCCCCTGCATTGAAGAATCTCTTCTACTGATGGAAATATGACATTATAAGATTATAAGAGCTCCTTAGAGGAATGGTGGATTCTTTATGCAATAACAAATATTTTCAAGCATAGAGACAAAGCATGATTTGATGTTCCTTAGGCTAGAGACAAGGCTTAATTTAATTCAGGAAGATCCTAGCATTGGTTAGATGAAATTTCCTTTGTAGCATAAGACAATACAAGCATCCCAACAAAATTCCAAAAAGCTCTAAAATTTTGTTCATTTCAATCCAGTTTTCATCATTAAACTGTCATTTGAATCCCTTTCTTGAGTACTGTCTTTCTTCACATATTTTTGTGTACCTTTTTTAAAAAACTGATTTTACATTTTATTAATAAATATGGCAACTTTTATACTTTTATACCTTTTCAATTGGAAATCTCCTTTTCTTTCCTTTTTAATCTAAAAAAAGGAAAAGACATTTCATTGTGAGTTGTCTACACAGTATAGAACTCAGTGCTACCAAACATTCTCACTTGTGACGCCTATATAAACAATCAGAGTATTGAAGTTTTGTCATCTTGAGCTTTTTAAACCATACTTTGGCCATTCGCTGCTTGGGATGGTCATATGGAGGCTGAGTTGATGCTGAAGGAGGGTTTCCATAGCTTCTGCCATTGTCAAGAAACCTGGGAGAAAATTGCATTTCCCTTCACTGATGGTAATATAAACATGTTCTCTCATGGCTAGAACAAGGCAAGCAGAATAAAAACTGCATTTACAGCTCTTCTTGGATGGAAATGTTTACATTTTGTTCTAAAAAATATACTGGGCACTTTAATAGTGTAGCTCAAAGTTCAGCTTGTTCAATGTGAAGAGAGCTGTGTGAGACCCTAAGGTTAGTATGGAGTGTCCTCCCTGAGAATGCTTGCTAAAATATTTCTTACAATTGGGTGCATCCCAAGGGAAATAAATTGTATCCAATATGAACTTCTGATCCTCTCTGATAAAGAATGATCTGGCCAAGATGTGGTAAGAGTTCAAATTCTATCAGGATATTATATCAGAGGAAAAACCGAGACAATGCTCTGGCACTTAACTCTTTAGAATGCTAAAAGCCAAATTAAAGACAGGGTAAAAGAGTGGAAAGATTGTGTGCATTTTCCTAGAAACCAGGGAAGAAGCACAATTCTGCCCAGATCTGTGATCAAGATGGAAGACATATTTTTTTACACCTTAAGCAGGAGACTCTATTCAGCTCAGGCACTGAATAGCCCATTGGTTCTCAGACAAGGGGCACATGGCCCCAGAGAGCCTTAGGATAATTCACAGGGGCCACAGGTTAAAAAAATGCAATGGGGGGGGGCATGGCACATGCCAACGGGGCAAAAGAAAATCAAAGTGAATCAAACTGCAACTACTTTCTTTCTGACACCAGAAATATTAGTGTTTCATGTCCCTATCCAGAATGGACCTGGACAGGGGCCCACAAGGGAAAATGACACATGGGAATCAGAGGCAAAAACAACAAAACATTGATATACTTAATACTTACTCATGCCTGCAGGGTTTGAGTTAACCAGGGCTAACCTATTGTGTGCATGTATGAGCTGGCTCCCCGTTTTAGTTAGATTTGATGATTTCTTCTGCATAGATTTATCATGCATTTTATTGAGGTTAAGGTCTAAGAAGTCCACTCAATTTCTGTATGGTGACATTTCCTTAGGATATATTGCTATCTGGGGAGGTCTGTAATTTGTTGTGCTTTGCATAGCTTTGGGGGTCTCAAGCACTATAAGATCCTTATCTGTTGCTGAATCTAGTCCAGTGGTATGCTAAGTTCGCTGTGGCAGGGCTTCCCAAACTTCGTGATGCTGTGACCTCCTAAAATAATACAGTAATAAAACTGTCAGACGGCATTCTGATGTGGCTCCTGAGCATGCTGGCCTTCTGTATTGACACATTTGTCCTGCTGCAAGAAATAAAGAGGTACAGTACTTTGATGGTTTAGAGTGGGTGTCCAGGCTTAGTGCCAAGTTCCAATGGGATGCTCCCAGGAGAGGCACCCTTGGAAGAAATAGAAGGTGAGCTTAAATACAAGTTGATCTAGGGCATTGCAAGAACTTTGATGGCCATGCAAGAATAATCAAAGAAGAATCTTGATACCTAGACCTTGAAGTCTAGTCCACTGAGGCAGAATTGTGATAGAACGCAGCTCCCTTTAGCTCAGCTAGACAAGCCCTATGTGAGGATTGCCAAAAGTGACGTAGTTCTTGAGTAGATGGTTCCTTAAGCAAATGGGCCTGGATAAAATGTGGGTGAGTATGGATAACAGAAAAAAAGGATGACCCAGTAAATATGCACAAATGTGGATGGAATGGGGTGAACATTAAATGATATTACGAACATGCTTTAATTCCATAGAAATAACTACATTGATTTCCAGAAGCCTTATGTGTTATACTTGATAGAATCCAGGGAATATTAAATAAACAAACCTCATACTTTCTCCAGCTTTGAAACTGGTTTTAACAATAGATATTTGCAAATAAATAACTTTCATCTGCCTTAGGAAACAGACTATTTGTTGATAGCCTCCAGCCATTTTTAAGCTCCATATATGTTTGACTACAATAGACTGAACTGGTTCCCCCATTGTTCAATTCCCAAAAATATATGTTATGTTTCTGCACAATATTCATTGGAACTTGACTGGTTCCATGACTGGCACTATTGACCACTGACAATTGCAGCAAAAATGTGTGCTTTTTGGTGACACTTAGAGATTGGGTTTTTATTGATAATCTTTTAATATTCTAGAAAATGGAATTCAAAAATAATGTCATTGCATAAATATAATGAGGAGACCCTATGCCTTGTCCTCTTCCCCTGCTCCCCAAAATAGAGTAGAGCTGAAGCCAGGCACCAGGTTCTCAGATATTAGAGGACAATAGTCAGACCTTACTTTGGAAAGTACAAGAAAGTAAAATATTTTGTTGGTTATAAAGAAAAGAAGCTGCACTTCATCCTCTCAATAGTTTTTGCAAGTTTTGAATCAATTATCAGGTCAATTCTCAAATCATTCTATGTCCCGGGATCTTATAAGGCAGGGGTGTCAAACTTGATTTCATTGAGGGCTGCCTCAGGGTTGTGTTTGACCTTGGGAGGCCAGGGTGGGCATGGCCAGCTCAATATAACTCATGTCAGGTTCACCTGTGGTGGCCTGGGCATTCTGCCAGTGAAAACGGGCTCCTGAGCTTTTTTTTCAGCTGCAATGGCTTCCTGCAACCCTCTGCTAATGAAAATGGAGCTCAGGAGGGCCACCCACGACCCTTGCGAGCTTTGTTTTCATCCGCGACAGCCTCCTGCAACCTTCTGCTAGCAAAAATGGAGCTTGGGAGGGTCACAGTCTGGTAATTCACTGTTTCCAGGTTGGCCCCATGGGCCAGATCTAAGCACCCCATGGGCCAGATCTGGCACGCAGGCCTAGAGTTTGAAACCCCTGTTTTAAGGCCTTCTTGATATGAAAGAAACAATTAAAAATGTGATCATGAGGCTAAGGAATGATATTTCAATGATAAGTACCTACTGCCAGTCTTTATTGTCTCTCTTCCAATCTGAATCCTCTTGGTGAGGAAACAGACTAGAATTCTGTTATGGCTACCTATGAGCTCCACTGTCATCAGCTTTGCCGCATTCTTGTAGTAATAAACATGGTTACTCATTACTATTTGATCCTTCTGTCAGTCAGGCTTTCTTTGAAAGGGTTAGAGTTTTAAAGAAAAGTATCATGTTTGGAAATAACCCAGGGACAGGTAGTAGGCATGGAGCACCTTCACATCAGCTACCTGTCAGTCATTCAAAAAGCCAAACTTAAACTGTCTTATCCTGAAGCATCCTTTATTACAGAAAATAATTAATGGCTTTGATGGCTTTTCAATTTAATGTTTAATTTCAATGGCTTTTTTCCATCAGCAGACAGTGCTCACTGAAGGAAAAAGTGAAGCCTAAGGGATTGAGCAACAAGGTTTCTTAATGTGTCTCACATAAAGCCTCTAAGGACAGCATCACCAAATAGACCAGGGTTGTCAAACTTAAGGTTCGTGGGCAGATCTGGCCCACGAGGTGCTTAGATCTGGCCTATGAGGCTGACCTGGAAACAGTGAAGGACCAGCCTGTGATGCATCTGCCAGTGAAAACGAAGCTCAGGAGGACTGCCCTCCTGAGCTCTGTTTTCGCTGGCAGAGGGTTGCAGGGAGGCATTGTAACCAAAAATGGAGCTCAGGAGCCCATTTTCACTGGCAGAGCACACAGGACTCCACAGGCATCATGACACTAGTGATGTCGAGCTGGCCACACCTATCCTGGCCACACCCATCCCAGCCTCCCGAGGTCAAACACAACCCTGATGTGGCCCTCAAGGAAATCAAATTTGACACCCCTGGAATAAACCTTGGTGTTGAAAACAGCACAACTTAACACCGCTGTACTTTTCAGCTAGCTCATAGTTTAGAGCAGTGTTTTCCAAACTTGGTGACTTTAAAGAAGTGTGGACTTCAACTCCCAGAATTCTGCAACTGTCAACATGACTAAAGGGTAGAAGTTTCAGTGCCCACAGACTTGTAGATCAATACATTTTAGCTAATCTTTTTGTTAAGTTCTGAGCATGGGCGCTAAGAATGGAGACGAGCCGGTGAAACGGTGAACTTCAAAACTCTTTATTAACATGGTGTAACAGCTCAGCTCAATGGCTGCAACGGCCCCCTTTATATAGGCAAGCTATTGAGTATTTAACCAATGAAAACCAGGGAGCGCTAGCTCCGTTAACCAATGGGAAAGGCTCATTAATAGCCAGATTCCCCTGAATGGACCAATCTGATGTCGCCATTAATGGCCAATCAGAAGTGCAGGGCCAGAACCCTGCACTTTACTTCAAGCTCTTAATAACCTTTATTAAGCACATTTATTCATTCACAACACCCCTTCCCCCCGGGTTCCGTTGAAGGGGTGAGGTTACGTAGTCTTTGAGGTAGGTTGGTTGTTTTGTTAGTCTATTTGATTTTCATTGTACACCCAGTATTGGGCTACAGTCTTGTTGAGGTAGGATGTTATCTGGTGAAAAGGGTGCCTCTAGTTCTGTATTCGAATTTTTGTTGTTGCTAACGTTTTCGGCATTTCCTTGCAGCGAGCTCACCCCCATCCCCGATCCTTCTTCACGTCTTGCCACTGCGCGGTCATTACTTTCGTTAAAGTTTTCTGCCGTTTCAAGTTCATCTTCCTCAATGTCTCCTCCCCCCTCAGTTTGGAAGTCAGGGGACTCGGAGATCCCTGACTGTAGCCTTGAACGCAGCTGATCAATATGGCGCTTCCATATTCTATCGTCGTGACATTTCACACGGTATGATCTGGGGCCGGTTACTTGGACCACAGTTGCCTCGACCCACAACGGATCGCCCGAAAAGTTCCTAGCGAAAACCAAGTCGCCTACCTGGAAGTTACGGCATCGTCCGCTGGATCCGTGTGGTTTCTCAGGTTCATACGATGGGTGAAGACGGTCGAGGTGGGAGTGGAGTTTCCGCCCCATCAATAACTCGGCGGGAGTTTTGTTGGTGACGCTGTGCGGAGTGATATGCTGCAAAAGGAGTATCCGGTTAATCTTGTCTTCGATATCGCCATAGTCCATTTTATGGAAGGTTTTCTTGACGAATTGTACCATGCGCTTGGCTCTTCAGTTGGCTACAGGATGCGCCGGTGAAGTCAGCACATGGCGAATACCACGGTCCGCCAGGTATTGTTCAAAGGACAGCGCGGTAAATTGGGGCCCGTTGTCGGATACCAGAACGTCTGGTAATCCGTGTGTTGTAAATAGTCTGTTTAGTTTCCTGATATCCGCTTTGGTTGTTGTATTTCTCACCTCATGGATTTCAAGCCAGTTCGAGTAGGCATCCACTGTTAACAAGAATGTGTGGCCTTTGGTAGGTCTTGCAAAGTCCAGATGAATACGGGACCATGGTCCCCTCGGTGTTTCCCATTCCATCGGGGTTGCTTTCAGTGGGACGTTGCTTACTTCCTGGCATTTGTGACAAGCTTTTACCCATGTCTCGATCTGCTTGTTGATGCCCGGCCACCACGCGTAGCTACGTGCGAGGGCTTTCATGCGCATGATGCCGGGGTGGCATTCGTGCAAGGTTCTTAGTATCGCTCGTCGTAGCCGCTCTGGGACAATGACTATCACCCCAGATAATGCAGCCCGTCTGGGAAAACAGTTCTGTTTGTCGATTCTTGAATGGGGCATCGTCGTCAGGTATCTGGTCCAATGGCCATCCGCACTCGACCCAACTGAGGACTCGTGCTAAGATGGGGTCGCGTTTTGTTTCCATCGCGATATCTCGGGTTGTTAGTGGCGGTGTTCGAAGTGTCTCGATCTGCAGCATTGTAACTGTTGGAGCGGGGTCATCAATGGTCTCCAGAAGTGGTGCACGGCTCAATGCGTCGGCGTGGGGAATGGCCTTCCCCGGGCGGTGTTGCAACTTATAATTATAGGCAGCCAAGAATTCTGACCAGCGAGCCATTCTGGGGGATAATATATAAAGGGTTGGCCTATCTCCCGCTATTATTCCCAGCAAGGGTTTGTGGTCAGTCACTGTAGTAAAGGCTCGGCCATACACATATTCATGAAATCTCTTAACAGCAGACACAATAGCAAGGTTTTCTTTATCAATTTGACTGTAATTGCGTTCTGCTTTTGATAGCGTCTTTGAGAAATAGGCAACAGGGGCTTCACTACCGTTTGGCAAAACATAACTCAAAATGGCGCCCACTCCGAAGGGTGAGGCATCACACGTGATCGTTAAAGGCAAAGTCTCGTTGTACTGCATCAGCACAGTATCAGAAGTCAATAATTTTTTCACATTTCGAAACGCCTGCTCCTCTCTGTGTCCCCATACTCAGGTTGCTTTTTTGTCCAACAATGTAGGGGTTTGGCTACGGTTGCTTTGTGAGGCAGGAAAACGTTGTAAAAATTGATAAGGCCTAGAAATGCCTGGAGGTCGGCCTTATTTCGGGTTTTGGGGTGTTTTTGATTGCCCTAAGTTTGCTGTCGGTGGGGTGAATGCCATGACTATCAATTAGATATCCTAGAAATTCTACATGATCTGTACATAGTTGACACTTGTTTTTTTTAACTTTAAGGCCTGAGTCTTTAAATCTCTGGAGAACCAACCTCAGGCAATCCCTTAGTACTTTTCAAGTTGGGGCAGCGATTAACACATCATCAAAATATGGGACAACACCTTTTATCCCTTGCAATAGTCTTTCCATCAAACTTTGAAATATTCCCGGGGCTACGCTTACTCCGAATTGGAGTCGGTTACATTTAAACGCATCTCAGTACGAAACGATCGTTTGGGCCTCTGCCGTTTTTTTGTCTACCGGGAGTTGTTGATACGCCTGGGCTAAGTCTAATTTAGCGAAGACTTTTCTGCCCCCCAGGGAATGGAGGAGGTGTTGCACCACCAGTACCGGATACGGGTTTTGTTGAAGGTCATGATTCAGGGTGGCTCAGTAGTCCCCACAAATTCTTATCGATCCATCCGGCTTGATGGGTGTCATGATTGGGGTCTCCCAGGGAGAGTGATCAGTTGGTTCTAACACACCCTGGGCTATTAATTTATCAAGCTGCTCGTCAATCTTTGGTTTAAGGGCAAATGGAACTCAACGAGGCTTAAGGCGGATGGGAGCTATTTCGGGATCGATGTTAAATGATATCTGGGTCCCCTTGTACTCGCCTAGTTTTTCTGCGAAGACGTCCTGGAAATCTTGGACGAGGTCCTCTTCCCAGTCGCTGTTGCATATTCGGTGAATGCCAGCTACTTCAATTCCAAGTGGAGCAAACCATTGAAGGCCTAACAGGCTAGGCCGAACCTTGTCGATTAAAGTCAGGGGTAGGAATGCTGTACGGTTCTTAAACGATACCCAGACTCGGCAGGATCCAACGACCGGAATTCGATTTCCTTGATAGTCTTTGAGTGTGAGTCTTTGGAATCTGAGGTCTTGCTGCCGGATAGTAGGGATGAGCTGCTTGAGGGTCTTCCAGGAAACCATTGAGAGAGATGATCCTGAATCGACTTCCATCAGGCAGGGCTGGTTTTCGATGGCCACTTTCACTCGGATCTTCTTGGCATCAAGAGATGAGGCGTGACCGATTGTGATAGTTTGGTGAACCTCTTCTCACTTTGTTGAGTGGGTTAGGGTTTTGTTTCTATAGGAGTGGTTGTTCCATTGGTGGTTCACGGGTTCTCACTTTACAGGACGGTTTCCTGTCGGTTGGCGATAGTTAGCCCCCCTTGAGGGCTGGCTGGGTCCTAGCTTGGCTCTACAGACCTGTCCGATATGGCCTCTTTTCCCGCACACATGGCAGAGCGCATCGAGGAATTTGCATTCTGATCGGGGGTGGTTTGCCCCACAACCAGCGCATTGGTGCTGAGATTTTTGACGTTGGTCTTGTTCAGACCGAAGTCGGGGACCTCTTCTTCATCGCTGTCTGATGACGAGTCGAGGTCCTCGTGGTGGGCAGTTACGAGCTGACCCTCTGACTGAGGTGAAATTTCGCGGGTCGGTTGTCAAAGCGGGGCGTGGGTGCGGCGCATTCGGGCAGCCGACTTCCTGGTTGCTTCTGCCGCAGTAGCTTCAGTAATGGCATCTGCAAGGCTGATGTCGCCTTTCGCCATCAGTTTGCTTTGGATATGTGGTGCATCTAGTCCCAGAACTATTCTGTCTCTCAGGACTTCTTCGAGGTCGGCAAACCCACATAGGCCTCCCAGATTCCGGAGATCCGCTATGAAATCAGCAACACTTTCGCCCTTTTTTTTTTTTTTGAAACAAATTTTTATTAATTTTAAAGATAAAACAACACATCATTAACCAGTAAATACATAAACACATAAAACCTCTTAATATTGTAAGTCCTTACAAGTCAAACAAAACAATATTTTTATACAGCATAATTCCAATTTATCCCATCCCCATATGGACACACAAATATCTTTCATCAAATTTCTCATTATTTCTCTTTACTCCTATTCAATTTCATTTCTCTTCCATATTTATCCATTTTATAGTCATCATATTCTTTTCTTTCTGGCTTGTTTAAATTATTCTCATCTAACATTCCTCCAAGGTTTTATTAATTATTTTTTCCTTTTTTTTTTTAATAAAAAACAAATTTTGTTAGTTTTATCATAAGCATAATACACAAACATACAAACACAAAACATAAAACATAGACAAAACTAAAAGATCTTTTCTGAAGGTTGTCTGTTCCCGGGTTAAAACTCTTTACACAGACACAAATTCAAACATCATATTCAACCTAAATCTCCTTCCATATCTTATTATCATTTTTTTTTTATATATATGTATATAAAAACCATTTTTATCAGTTTTCTAAAAACAATGCACACAAAATCAAGGCATAACAGCTTATAAATTCTTTTCTAAAAAATAATAATAATGATAGACCAATAAAACATAACATTTCAAGATTATAATATTAATATTTCATATAATATTAACTTCATATCTTGTCCCTACTTCTCTTTTCCATCCAAATTATTTATCAATTAAAATTTTATTGCCTTTTATCAATATACAAAATCAAAAGAAAAGCATATATATCCTTCCATTATTACCATTTTCAACAACATTCTTTGTCTGTTCTATTTCCAAACATCCATTCATCTTTTTTCTTTTACTATACTTCTCCTGTACAACAATTGGAGTTACATCTATAACTCATTACCTAACTTAAAAATACTACATATAAATCTTTCTTGGGATTCTGTTTAAAAGATTCTAAAATTACATAATAAATTTTTTATTCTAAATATACATATAAAAACACACTCTTATATACCCTCCAGAATCCCTCTTTTAATCTAAATTAAATTCACCCATTGTCTCTAAATAAACTTTTTTTTTTTAAATCTTGCTTCCCCCCATTAAGGCTTCTCCTCCCCCCTTTTCTCTCTTGCTTATTCTTCTCCTTGCCCTTTCTACCCCTTTGCTTTTTCTCTTCGCTTTTCTTGCTCCTTTTCCTTTGCTTTCTAACCTTGCCTCCATCTTTTCGCTCATTTTTCTCTCTTTTGGTTGTTTTTATAATTCTTAAAAACCCCTTTTTCTTATCCTTTTTCTCCTCCTCTCCGGAAGGAACCCATTGTTCATCAAAGATGGCTTCTTCTTCCTCTTCTTCCTTGTCCCAGTCCTTCTGCTGCATAATCAACTTTTCAACAGAACATAACGCCATTTCTAAGAATTGGAACAAAGCGCCCAAAGTATCTTCTTTTTTATATTTTTGATAGTCAATCTCTAGTTCATCCACAGACAATGCCATTATGAAAAGGGAAAACTTTTTCCAAAACAACCACAAGTATTTTTAATCCAGGACAATCAAAAGCAATTAAAAAAAAGAAAAAAGTTCCAAAAGTTAATACTTTTCTTCCTTCTTCTCTTTCTCTTTCTAAATTAATTTTTAATCAAAGAGGTCCAATTACCATATATCTTCTTTTGGGATCCACCAAGACGTTCTAGACAGTCTCCTCCTTTTTCAGTTTCTGCTCCAATTTTTTTTTTTCTCCCTTCCCACTTGCAATAACAATTTTAAATAATCAAAAATCCATACCTCCAGCAAAAATTTTCCAATTTCTTAAATTTTTCAATGTCCAAAAATCCCTTTGTCTCTTAGCTTAGCTTTCAAAGCAATCCACTTTCAATGTCTAATATATCCAAATATTTCTGCTTTTTCCGTGGGATGGGAGAGTAAACAAAAATAAAAAAAAAGAAAGTTCCCTTTGACAGCTTCTCCGCCGCTTTCGATCTTCTTAGGGAAACAATGTATCCTCCAGCAACAAGCAGCTCAATTCCAGGCAATTTAAAAGTTGTTACTTGACCCGGCTCAGACAGAACTTTCACTTTTCACACTTCCTCCAGCACAGTTCTTACCCGGTTGCTGGCTTCTTCGTGGCGGCCATTGCTGACCGCCGCTCCACCGCCTTGGGAAAAAGGGGTTTTTCCGGAGAAGGGGGGGGTCTGCGATGCCCCCACCTCCCTAACCGGCTCCCCTCTATCTTCAGCTGTCCCTACAGGGCAGCCTTAACCCCCTGACCCATCTGGATCGGGGGTACCTCGGCAGTTAGCCAGCAGGAATCGCGAGCTGTCGCGAATTCCTGCTGCCCCGAAGCCACGCAAACCTGAAGTTCAACACTTTCGCCCTTTTGTTGACTTCTCTGATAAAATTCATTCCTTCTAATGAGCGTTGGCACAATCGGTGCATAGTGCGCCCTCAGTAAGGGTTCGAGGACATCCCAGTCCATAGATTTTACTTCTGCCGGTTTCGCTAGTGCCTTGGCCATCTTGAATACGGTTGGTCCGCAATGAATTAGGAATACCGCCTGTTTCTTCCTGGTAGTGGCATCCTTCAAATTGTTGGTTTCCAGGAACATCTGGAAGCGATCCATATAGGAGTACCAGTCTTCTTGCGCTGGGTTGAATGGAGCGGGTGGTATGACGCCACCGAACATGGTTCCGCCATTGTGCATTTCAGCCATGTGCTCTGTTATCGTTCTTCATTGTTCAGTCAGCTCTGACGTCTCCACATCCCATCCTCATCGCCAGTGTTAAGTTCTGACCATGGGCGCTATGAATGGAGACGAGCCTGTGAAACGGTGAACTTCAAAACTCTTTATTAACATGGTGTAACAGCTCAGCTCAATGGCTGCAACGGCCCCCTTTATATAGGCAAGCTATTGAGCATTTAATCAATGAAAACCAGGGAGCGCTAGCTCCATTAACCAATGGGAAAGGCTCATTAATAGCCAATCAGATTTCCCTGAATGGACCAATCTGATGTCACTATTATCGGCCAATCAGAAGTGCAGGGCCAGAACCCTGCACTTCACTTCAAGCTCTTAATCACTTTTATTAAGCATATTTATTGATTCACAACACTTTTGTTAAGGCTAAAATACTTTGGCAACTGTTCTGTCCCTTAATTAGCATTCTTGAGATCCCCGCGCTTTGATTGGCTAAAGCGCGGGGCACTCTGATTGGTCAGGCGAGCCGCGCCGATTGGCTCACTAAGAATCTCCCGCGATTGGTCTCTTCGAATCGCGGGAGATTCAAAGCGGTGCCATTGGCCGCGGCCGCCGCGGCTAAAAGAATAAAAGCCGCGAACCTTTTGCAAAGAGCCAGTTCGGTTCCTACTTTAATAAAAGAGCATGATTTGAAGTCACCGACTCCTGGCATCATTTTCGAGGACACGACACTGGCGACGAAGGTGGGATCCAGACCCTGAACCGAACCACGTGTCCGACGGAAGCCAGACGAACCACCACGATGGCGAAAATCGCACCCCCCACACCCTTCAACCCCGCCACCGAGGACTGGGAATCGTACTCCGACCGATTCTGCATGTTCCTCGAATGCAGCGATCTGAAGGACACCACCGGCCCCATGAAGCGCGCCGTCTTCCTGACCCATTGCGGGACCGAGGTATTCAAGATAGCCAAGGCACTTGCCAAACCCGCCGATGCGACCGCGATGGACTGGGATGTCCTCGAGCCAATACTTCGGCGGCACTACGCTCCAGAGGTACCCATCCTGATCCGGCAAAACGAGTTCTACCGTCGGGATCAACGGTCGGGTGAGAGTTTCAGTGACTTCGTCGCCGAACTACGATGCCTAGGGGGGCTCTGTGAATTCGACAACCTGAACGACGCCCTGCGAGACAGAATCGTGCTCGGCTTGTGGGACCCCGTCCTCCAGAGCCGGCTGATGTCCAAGGGCAACATCAGCCTAGCAGACACCCTCACCGCAGCTGCAGCCGCCAAAGCAACCCGAACATCCGCCGACCGCATGCACAGACCGAACGCTGGGGACCGCAGCGGGAACAACAACCCTGCAAGGTCGGCCGAGGCCCAACCCGAGACGACCACCCACCAGGGCGATTTCCACTCGGCATCGGGCACTTCCGATGACGAGGAGGACATTCATCGCCTCCAGACAGGCCGCGACCCATGGAACTGGCGGGGTCGTAAGTCGAGGACCAACTGTGCCGGTTGCGGAGGCGACCACCCCAGGTCCGAATGCTGGTTTTTTGAGTCGATCTGCCGGCATTGTGACAAGAAGGGACACATCGCCCGTGTCTGCCGCCTTAAAAAGAACCGCAGCCCGGCCCGATGGGACCAGAGCGACCGGAGGAGAGAGAGCACACCACCCCGGACCAGAGATCGCCCCTCGGACAACAGATGGGACCGGAACGGACGATCCCTACGATGCGGCAATAACCGGCGAAGAGAGGAGACCCATCAGACGGTCACCATCGGCCACGCCATAACCAATGACGCCGAGAAGGTCCACGTGGAGGTAGGCATCGAGGGCCAGCCATGCAAGATGGAGGTGGACTCCAGGTCCTACCTCTCCATGATAGCATGGCATGAAATAAAGTGCTTGGTGCCTACCATCCAAAGGAGGAACCTAGACAGCCAGAGACTCATCGTAAAGGACTACCAGGTAAACTGCATCCCGGTAGTCGGAACCAAACACTTCAACATCACATATAAAGGGCACACCGAAAGGCTTCCCCTGACAATCTTCGACCGCGACCGCCCAAGCCTACTGGGACTGCAATGGTTCGCCCCGCTCGGCATCGCAGTCACGGGAGTCGACCACGTCACCGACGACAGCTGGGAGCAACAACTGACCCGGGAATTCCAAGAGGTCTTCGACGGAAACCTAGGCAAGTACCGAGGTCCCCTTATATCATTCAGCCTAGACCCAAACGTCCCTCCAAAATGCCTGAAACCAAGGCGGGTGCCATTCGCACTTAAACCCAAGATAGACGAGCAAATTGACAAGCTCGTCAAGCAAGGGGTCCTACAGCCAATAGACCATGCCCGGTGGGAGACCCCCATAGTCACCCCGATCAAGCCCGATGGGTCGGTGAGGATCTGTGGAGACTATAAGGCCACCCTAAATGGTGCGCTGCAACAAAGCGCCTACCCCGTCCCAGTAGTGCAACACCTACTGCACTCAATAGGAGGGGGCAAGGTTTTCGCCAAGCTCGACCTCACCCAGGCATACCAACAGTTGCCAGTCGACGAGCAAATGGCAGAAGCGCAAACCATAGTCACCCACCGGGGAGCATTTAAATGCAACCGACTCCAATTCGGAGTCAGCGTGGCACCGGGAATATTCCAAAGCCTAATGGAAAGACTATTGCAAGGCATCAAGGGGGTGGTACCTTACTTCGACAACGTCCTAGTGTCGGCAACCAACCAAGCCGAACTAGAGGGTCGCCTAAGGGAGGTCCTAACCAAATTCAAAGACACCGGGCTCAAAGTAAAGAGGGAGAAATGCCAATTATATACGGAACGGGTTGAATTCCTAGGATACCTCCTAGACCGTCACGGCATTCACCCCACAAACCAAAAAATCAAGGCCATCAAAGAAGCCCCCACACCCAAGTCGAAGACGGAACTACAGGCATTCCTGGGGCTACTTAACTTTTACAATGTTTTCCTGCCCCAAAAGGCGACAGTGGCGGAGCCCTTGCATAGGCTCCTGGACAAGGCAGCGACCTGGACTTGGGGGAAACGCGAGCAAGCCGCCTTCCAAAGAACAAAGGACCTCCTCACTTCAGACGCCTTCCTTATACAATATAACGAGACCCTACCTCTGGCCGTCACATGCGATGCATCACCCTTCGGCGTCGGCGCTGTCCTCAGCCACACCCTCCCCGACAGAAAAGAAGCGCCCATCGCGTTCTTTTCAAGGACCCTCACCAAACTGAAGCGGAACTATAGCCAGCTGGACAAAGAGGCTCTGGCTATTTTTGCCGCCGTAAAAAGATTCCACGAGTACCTCTACGGCCGGACATTCACCATCATAACCGACCACAAGCCGCTGCTGGGAATCCTTGCAGGAAACCGGGCCACCCCGAACATTCTGTCTCCCCGAATGACAAGGTGGTCCGAGTTCCTGGCAGCCTACAACTACGGACTCGTACACAGACCGGGTAAGATGATCTCCCATGCAGACGCCTTAAGCTGCTTGCCGCTACCGGAATCTGACACCGACCCAGCACCCACGACGACCACCCTCAGCATAGAGACTCTACCCAACCTGCCCATAACCGCGTCAGACATTGCCCGAGAGACGAATAAAGACAAACGTCTGGCGCGGGTGTTGCATTGGGTAGTGAAAGGATGGCCGGAAAGGGACAATGACGAGTCCATCAAAACATTCCAAAACCGCCAAACGGAACTCTCATTATTAAAAGGGTGCATACTATGGGGGGATAGGGTGGTCATTCCAGAAAAACTACAAGGGAAGGTTCTGGAACTACTACACGAGGGGCACCCTGGCATCGTTAGGACTAAAGCCCTGGCCAGAAGTTACGCTTGGTGGCCAGGGATGGACAAACAAATTGAGACCTGGGTAGCAAGGTGCCAACGATGCCAGGAAACTAGGCCAAGCCCACCCACAGCACCCGTCCTAGAGTGGGAAACCCCAAGGGGACCTTGGTCTAGGATCCATATAGACTTCGCCGGGCCCACAAAAGGAAACACCTTCCTTATAACAGTAGACGCTTACTCCAACTGGCTGGAGGTAAGCAACATGAAAACAACAACCACGGAGGCCGTGATCAAGGAACTCTGCAAACTCTTTGCAACTCACGGCCTCCCAGACGTCGTCGTTTCCGACAACGGGCCCCAATTCATCTTCCTGGAATTCGAAAAATTCCTAGCGGAAAGGGGCATCCGCCACGCGCTGACAGCACCGGTGCACCCGGCGGCGAAAGGTAGGGCGGAACGGATGGTGCAATTCACTAAGAAGACCATCCGGAAAATAGACCACGGGGAGATCCAGGAGAAAATAAACAAACTACTCTTCACCCAACACATAACCCCAAATACCACAACGAATAAGAGCCCAGCCGAACTATTAATGGGGAGGAAATTAAGGTCCCCACTCTACAGGTTACACCCCACGTATAACCCGGAGAAGCCCCCAGACTCAAACAGCAAACACCGAACTTTTGCACCAGGCGTCCCCGTATATGCACGAAACCTGACGGGAGACCCACTATGGATACCGGCCATCATCACACAAATAACAGGCCCACACTCGTACCGGCTACAAACAGCAGACGGACGAGCCTGGAGACGCCACATCGACCAACTAAGGTCGAGGACTACCAACCAAGAGACCACCGATGCACAAACAGGCGAAACTGACCCCCACAACACAAACCAAGGGGGGAGGGAATACCCAGGGGACCAAAACCAAAGAAGAATAAACCAGCCATACTTACCGGAAAGCAGCCAGCACGACCCCTCGCCAGGAAGAGACAGCCAGGCCAGCTCGACCGACCCGGGGAGACCGAGCGGGAGCGGCGAAACCCGCAGCTCAACCAACCCGGGAGGCCCAGGAGGGAGCTACGGAGAGCGGCCCGGCCCGACCGACCAGCCGGTTCCCACGACGGCATCAGGAGCAACAGAGATCCCGACCGAACCGGCCGGGATCCAACCTACGACTGAGCTGCGCAGGTCCAGTAGGCTCAGACGGAGCCCCGCCTACCTACATGACTACGCGACGTAAGGACCATACCAAGAGGGGAGGGGTGTTCTGTCCCTTAATTAGCATTCTTGAGATCCCCGCGCTTTGATTGGCTAAAGCGCGGGGCACTCTGATTGGTCAGGCGAGCCGCGCCGATTGGCTCGCTAAGAATCTCCCGCGATTGGTCTATTCGAATCGCGGGAGATTCAAAGCGGTGCCATTGGCCATGGCCGCCGCAGCTAAAAGAATAAAAGCCGCGAACCTTTTGCAAAGAGCCAGTTCGGTTCCTACTTTAATAAAAGAGCATGATTTGAAGTCACCGACTCCTGGCATCATTTTCGAGGACACGACAGCAACAAAATGGATTTTAAGGCTTATGCAAAGCTTTTTTGCACAGTAGACAGAGCAAAATCTTTATATATCTGCTGAAGAATGAAATGTAGCATATCTGCAGGCTTGCCAAAGAATATTCTAAAGGCAGATGCTCTGGTGTTCCTCTGTTCAGAATGATAGTCTTCAAGAATTGGAATTGGGGGGATTTTCCTGCATTCTTGCAAGGGTTATAACTGGAGGGAATTATGCCATAAGCCTGGACTTCCTCAGAGATGATCAACTCTCTCCCATGGATTTTCAAAGCTATCCATTTGCAATTGTTTAAAGAACAAATTTGGTCTACATGAATTAATTGTGTTAATATAATTGCTATACATTCTTGGCTGTGCAGCTTCATTAATTTGATCCGTCAATTTATTAAAAAATATAGGAGGATCTAATACCTATCATAGAAAATAAAATCAGATTAGCTTTCATATAATGTAACATCTACTTGCTATTTTATTAACTATTCAAAGTCCATTTTAAGGTTAATAAGATTTGAATCAGGATTTCTTACTTTCTTGGGCTTCAGACTTCATTCAAGTACTTCAGGCTGAACTTTTAAATTTATTTTTATGATAACAAACGCTAGAAATGATGTGCAATCCATACTTTGATATGGGACCTGGCAATGCAATAATGTTGGTCACGTAGACTTACTCTTTACTTGGTCACTCATGGGAGTAATGAGAAGTTTCTATTGGAGAAATACTTTTGACTGTGCTACATCTCATTTCTCTAACCTTGGCTTATGATTACATGATCAGAACCTCTGAATGAAAAACTTTGAATTGAGGATGTGAGTTGTGATTCATCACCATTTCTCATCTGTCAGACCATCAAGGTGGAACTGAGTAGACAGCTAAACTGTGTGAGTGCTGATAAAGCCCAGGAAAGTCTGGATTGTGCTGATTAGCTAATTTGATGCACCCCCACCAAAAATACCAAGAAGATTGAATGGCACACTGATAGGGCTGCTTACCCAGGGGATCCGAACAGCCTTCCCCATTCATTCGGTGGCAGGAAATGTTCCACTCATATCGTTCTGCAAATTGTTCTGAGCATTCTCTGACATTGAAGTGAAAGTCTTATGTGGATACATGTATAAACAGCTGCACAGATATGGAAAGCACCAGCTTTGTACCATCTCAAGCAATCCCCTTTTAAAGGACCTACTGGTTCCCAGATGGCCCGAAAATGCAGCAGGGGTGGCTGCAGAGGTTAACAGCGAGAAACTCAGCAGCTGCAAACTGTCATATAACATCTCACTTAAAATGTCCTGCATGCTACTTGGTTGAAACTGTCACCCCTCCAGTAATAATTAAAAAAAAACAATGCAGAGAAAGCAGATGTGTTTTCTATTTAGAATTAAACAGTTTATCTCAACCACTGTCATTGTTGCTGGGGGGAAATAAATAAATAGCCCTGGTAATGTAAACTTCAAAGGGATGGTCTTGCCAAAATGGCAGATTTTGAGTCTGGTATCCACTGAGAACCTTCATTTTGGCCATAGAGATTCTTCTCCCCACTCCCTCTTTCCAGAAAAAGAAGAGAGATATTGGCAGCTTGTGCTGGAGTGGAGTGGTCAGAAAGAATTTTTGGCTACTCTTAACATCCCATAACTCATGTCATTTGTATGTAATGGTCCAGAAAATTTAAGTAAACATCATAAATGTCTTCTGTTATTAAACTTTCCATTCAAGCATTTTGTTGAACTCTTAATGGATAGTAAAGGGGGACATAATGAAGCATATAGTGATTTGCCTACACAGTCTTTCTGACTCACAGACCTTGAAATGGATAGCTGAACCAAAACCACGCCCCAGGTTTTCAGCTGCCCAAGTAAAAGAAGAAGCTACAAGAGAAGTTACTAATGAACAAGGCTTTTCCAGGTTTGGAAATTAATGTCCTTGACTAGCTTAGGTCATGCTAAGGCTCTCTACAACTCCCATCATACCTAGTTCAAAAGGCCAAAGACAATACTGCTTGTGGGAGAAGAGAAAATGTTGCACAACATAACTGGAAACTGTCAAGTTGAGAACGGTTGCACTAAATGATCTTTCAAGGCTCTAATTATTACAATGACTACAATGCTGTGTTTCCTGGAAGACAATCACTGGATTGTTCTTTGTCTTCAAAACAGAAAGAAGGAATCTTTAAGATAGATAAGCAAATGTGCAGTATGTTGACTGTAATGTGCAAACACCTCAGAGCAAGGCGTAATCACTTTGATCTGACCACGTTTTTATAAGCAAATTTTAAAAAGGTCCAATTATTCTAACGTGAAGAGTTATATTTCGGAAACTTCCGGTTTCGCGTGGCTTCGGGGCAGCAGGAATTCGCGACAGCTCGCGATTCCTGCTGTGCTAGCCGTCGAGGTACCCCCGATCCAGATGGGTCAGGGGGATATGGCTGCCCTGTAGGGACAGCTGAAGAGAGAGGGGAGTCGGATAGGGAGGTGGGGGTGTCGCAGACCCCCCCCTTCTCCGGGAAAACCCCTTTTTCCCAAGGCGGTGGAGCGGCGGTCAGCAATGGCCGCCACGAAGAAGCCAGCAACCGGGTAAGAACTGTGCTGGAGGAAGTGTGAAGAGTGAAAGTTCTGTCTGAGCCGGGTCAAGTAACACCTTTTAAATTGCCTGGAATTGAGCTGCTTGAATTGCTGGAGGATACATTGTATCCCTAAGAAGAGCGAAAAGCGGCGGAGAAGCTGTTAAAGGGAACTTTTTTTTTTTTTTTACTCTCCCACCCCACGGAAATAGCAGAAATATTTGGATATATTAGACATTGAAAGTGGATTGCTTTGAAAGTTGAAGCTAAGAGACAAAGGGATTTTTGGACATTGAAAAATTTAAGAAATTGGAAAATCTTTGCTGGAGGTATGGATTTCTGATTATTTAAAATTGTCATTGCAAGTGGGAAGGGAGAAAAAAAATTGGAGCAGAAGCTGAAAAAGGAGGAGATTGTCTAGAACGTCTTTGTGGATCCCAAAGGAAGATATATGGTAATTGGACCTCTTTGAATAAAAATTAATCCAGAAAGAGAAAGAGAAGAAGGAAGAAAAGTATTAACTTTTGGAATTTTTTTTTTTTAATTGCTTTTGATTGTCTTTGATTAAAAATACTTGTGGTTGTTTTGGAAAAAGTTTCCCTTTTTATAATGGCATCGTTTGTGGATGAACTAGAGATTGAATATCAAAAATATAAAAAAGAAGATACTTTGGGCGCTTTGTTTCAATTCTTAGAAATGGCGTTATGTTCTGTTGAAAAGTTGATTACGCAGCAGAAGGACTGGGACAAGGAAGAAGAGGAAGAAGAAGCCATCTTTGATGAACAATGGGTCCCTTCCGGAGAGGAGGAGAAAAAGGATAAGAAAAAGGGGATTTTAAGAATTATAAAAACAACCAAAAGAGAGAAAAATGAGCGAAAAGATGGAGGCAAGGTTAGAAAGCAAAGGAAAAGGAGTAAGAAAAGCGAAGGGAAAAAGCAAAGGGGTAGAAAGGGCAAGGAGAAGAATAAGCAAGAGAGAAAGGGGGGGAGGAGAAGCCTTAATGGGGGGAAGCAAGACCTAAAGAAAAAAAGTTTATTTAGAGACAATGGGTGAATTTAATTTAGATTAAAAGAGGGATTCTGGAGGGTATATGAGTGTGTTTTTATATGTATATTTAGAATATAAAATTTATTATGTAATTTTAGAATCTTTTAAACAGAATCCCAAGAAAGATTGCTATATGTAGTATTTCTAAGTTAGGGTAATGAGTTATAGATGTTACTCCAATTGGTGTACAGGAGAAGTATGGTAAAAGAAAAAAAAGATGAATGGATAATTGGAAATAGAACAGACAAAGAATGTTGTTGAAAATGGTAATAAGATATGGAAGGATATATATGCTTTTTTTTTTGGATTTTGTATATTGATAAAAGGCAATAAAATTTTAATTAATAAATAATTTGGATGGAAAGGAGAAGTAGGGACAAGATATGAAGTTAATATTATATGAAATATTGATATTATAATCTGGAAAAGTTATGCCTTATTGATCTTTTATTATTATTTTTTCTTAGAAAAGAATTTATAAGCTGCTATGCCTTGATTCTTTGTGCATTGTTTTTATAAAACTGGTAAAAATGGTTTATATATATATATATATATATAAAAAGAAGAAAATGATAATAAGATATGGAAGGAGATATGGGTTGAATATGATGTTTGAATTTGTGTCTGTGTGAAGAGTTTTAACCCGGGAACAGACAACCTTCAGAAAATATCTTTTAGTTTTGTTTATGTTTTGTGTTTGTATGTTTGTGTATTGTGTTTATGGTAAAACTAACAAAATTTGTTTTTTATAAAAAAAAGGAAAAAAGAATCAATAAAACCTTGGAGGAATGTTAGATGAGAATAATTTAAACAAGCCAGAAAGAAAAGAATATGATGACTATAAAATGGATAAATATGGAAGAGAAATGAAATTGAATAGGAGTAAAGAGAAATAATGAGAAATTTGCTGAAAGATATTTGTGTGTCCATATGGAGATGGGATAAATTGGAATTATGCTGTATAAAAATAATGTTTTGTTTGACTTGTAAGGATTTACAATGTTAAGAGGTTTTATGTGTTTATGTATTTAATGGTTAATGATGTGTTGTTTTATCTTTAAAATTAATAAAAATTTGTTTCAAAAAAAAAGAGTTATATTTCTGGTGAAAACCCTCCAACCAAACTTGATGGAAATATTTCTTCTAAGAAACCTTAGATTTTACTTATAATAGATGAAGAGAAGAGAAACCTAACTTTAAAGCTACTCCCTATGCAGTGATCTTTTTAGATCCCTCTTCTTAACTGTAAAAAGTTCTTCCAAGCATGGCATCTCCAATGGACATTATCCAACAAGTTAAAAGGTATTGGTGTCAGAGGTCATTTATAGCCCTTGAAAGTTAAAATGATGATATTGATGATGATATTGATGGCTTTATACCTTGACTATTCACTCTTAGAGACTGCCTGGACAAATCCCTTCATTTTTCTTTGCTAGACTTTTGGAAGTGATTTGTCTTAGTCTTCTTCTTTGAACTAAGAGAAAGTGAGTGGTCTAAAATTACTCCACTGGCTTAGTGCCTAAAGCAGAACTTGAACTCATATTCTTCCAGTTCTTAGCCTTGTGCCTTAACCACTACACCAAACTGGGTCTAATGGATATTTGAAAGCAGAGATGATGGAATGACAGTTCCCCAAACAGTGGGTGTTGTAGTTTGAGACTGATGGATTTTAATCAGAAATTAAATAAAGAGAATGTTTTGTCTTTAGACCAGAGTTCTACTTTGGTTCTAATTACAATATTTAAGCTAAATACTTACTGGATTTCTGTTACCCATGATAATCATATTGTGATAAATAGCAACAGCAATAGCACTTAGACTTATTATATGCTGCTTCATAGTGCTGTATAGCACCTCTCTGAGAGGTTTAAAGAGTCAGCATATTGCCTCCAACAATCTGGCTCCTCATTTTACCAACTCAAAAGGATGGAAGGCTGAGCCAACTTCCATTCCCATCGGAATCAAACTCCTGACTATGGGCAGAATTAATCTGCAATACTGCATTTTAACCACATTGCTTCCATACTAAAGCAGTACAATGCAGAATGCAGCCTGAGAACTGTACCAGGATGTTCTCAGCACTAGAGTTCTAAATGACTGAATGGTAGTCCTTTTCTGAAATAGCCCCACCAGTGTGAAATATGCTAGCTTTAGAAATAAACTTGGCTCTTTCATTCCGGGTTTTAGGAAATCTCTAAAGATGTCTCTTTTAAAAAGAGCCTCCTTTTTAAGTGGGCCTTTGATGGTCCAGATATTTAGTGAAGTATAGGTGGTGGTGTTTTTTTTTACCTTATTTTAGTGGTTCTTACAATTACTGTTGCTCTGGGAATTGCTTGGTTGAGAAATTCTCCTGAACTTCTCCTTAGAGGTGTTTGATTGGGGTTGTAAATAAATCAGTGTTAAGAAAGAAAAAAAGAAAGAAAGAAAGAACAATTATGTTTTGCTGAAAGTGATAAGAACAGACAATGTTGCATATATTAGCTATGAATGTTTGACACCTCTTTACTCTTGATTGATTATTTTGAAAAGGAAAATTCAGCTCCACAAGGATACATAAGGGATAATAGACTCAGTGCCACTCCTTGAAGATGGAACTGAATTTTCTTCATGAAACTGAAATTGAGGATAGCATTTTATTATTTATGATGCTTCAGGTAGGATTTTAATTATATTTATTAATATTACATTGGTCTATATCAGGAATGTCAGACTGGCAGCCCAGGGGCCAGATGCATCACGTGCAGGCCACATCCACTACAATTCAGTGAAGGGAAAGAAACATTGCAATACGTCACATGATGGCAATGTGACACGGCAAGTTTGACAGTCGTTGGTCTATATTGTTAATATATTTTTTACATACTTATTTATAAACACTAGCTTTTTTACATGCTAGAAAAATCTGATAGGCATTAAATGAAAAATTGAATGAAACATTTCATACAGTGTATTCTGTAAATTCTAAATCTATCTTGAAACAAACATTATATTTCATTATCCTTTAATAAAAAGTAACCATTTGTCTGTAACATAATCCCTACCAGATTGTTTTATTCCTTCTTATTAGAAGCGAGGGAAGGAGGGACAGAAGAATTATGTAGTTCTCTTGAAATGAGGGACTTTCGTTAAGCTTCTAGAAGTTACCGTACTGTGAACTAAGACTCACCAAATGAAAGTCATTGTAAAGAAAATATACATATAATTTAAATATAATGTAAGAATGCAATAATTTATTTATTTCAAATGAATGGAGCTCAGAGTCATCAACAGCTTCTACTATTTCTCAATTTCAATAGGATAATTTAGAACCTTAGTTCTTAATTTGAGGATAATTTGGGCCTAAACCGGGATAATGGAGCAATTTGTAATTGCTGATTTGAGAGTTGAAGATCTATTTGGAGATTGCCACAGTTAAGATGCTTATGTAAAACAACAGCCTGGGAGTTGGTGGGTGGAAAGGGATAATGAGATCAAGTAATTTAAGATAAATATAATAATTTAATTTTATAATAAGCATATGCTTGTCTATATATATGAATAGATTTGTTTCTGCTATTCTATTCTATTCTATTCTATTCTATTCTATTCTATTCTATTCTATTCTATTCTATTCTATTCTATTCATGCCAATGTTATCTTTTCTGTGTGTCAGTCATGGCTCCACTATTGACCAAAATTAAGAATCATAATACCTCCATCATTGAGAGCAGCAGTGTCCAACCTTGGCAACTTTAAGACTTGTGGACTTCAAGATTGGACACCCCTGATTTAGAGTATCCATCTAAGACAGACGGATTGGCCATACATTGATATTGTCCTTTCATCTTGCCCTGGATTTACAGAAAAGTAATTTCTCAAAAATGTACTAAATGTACTTGAACTAAGCCTGTGCTATTGCTTTAAAAGGAATGTAAAATTATGCAGATGGTCAATAATGGAAGACCAGGTGGATTGCATCTGGCAATGTTTATCATTTTTAATATTTTGAAAGCAGATGTTGGTGCTGAGATACTATGGGTTGCATTCATAGGAAGCATTGTTGGACAGAGTGACTTGCTAATCTCTTCTAAGAAACTGTAGTGTTTTGATCTAATTAAGATTAGCTATTAATATACAACAGGCTAAGCATTGCTGCGGTTTGTTTTTTTTAAAATACGGAACAGATGCTTAATAGAAAGAAAACTATCAGCCAAAAGCATTCCTGATCTTTATATAAAAATGTAAACTTAAAATATTTTATTTGTCTTTTAATGAACTGCTATGAAACAGCTTTAGTAGTCAAAATATTTCACAAGCTCATGCATATGCAAGTTGTCATTGGTTAACATAATCTACCTTTCAACAGTTGGTCTGAGAAAATAGACACTATGAGCTCTCATATGCCAGGATGGCAAATGAACCATGATTTTCTGGATATTTTCAGATCTAACATGTCAGATATGCTCTCTACCTTCATTTGGAATGGCCCATTCTTCATTACATTGCTTATCTGCCAGCCAAGGCTTGACATAGATACTTACTCTGGAAGCTGGAGGCATTGTAAATATCCTGTGATTTAAAGAAATGGTGCCAAGGTGTCACAGGTTGTAAGTGCAACTACTACTTGTGTCCCAGTGACAACAAATGATTTTTTGTGAAGCTGCCTGGTTTGGAGTTTGTTGAATGGAGTAGATTCCTCCAGTTACCAAGCTTAAAATTCTTCACAGGTGAAGGTTTTTAACAGTACAAAGAAGGAAACTACTTTACATGCTACACAAATGCTATTCTTGTTCACTTCCTCCCATTTAACCTGGAAGGACATTTATCTAGGTAGAACTTATGATAAAGCCAGGAGTTGGACTTCTACAAGATAAAAACTTCAGTTTCTTTACCTATATATCTTTCATCATGATAGGACTGCATCAATAAAGGTGACACAATACATAAAATGAGCAATCTGTGTTAAATTCATTTTAATTAATAAATGTACTGTAACCCAGCATTCCCCAGCCTTTCCGGATTAGTGGCCTGGTCTGGGGAGGGAGGTGGAAAGAGGTGATGGCGTCAGGATTCTGGCAGTTACCCTCATTTAAATCATGAGTCTTGAACCAAACTTCCAAAAGTTAAAAAGAATTTATTGGGAGTTAACATGCCAACACTGCCTGGGTATGAAGAGCAGCCGTGGCTGCATTCATGCACAATTTCATTTGCGTGAGTGGCAGATGTGTGCACCTGTCACTTGCGTGAGTAGGGCTCTGAGCACTGGCGCTGCCACTCACACAAGTTGCCCCGGTTGTGAATAGGCCATGGCCTGGTAGTCATGGCCCATAGGCTGGGGATCTGGATTATTTTTGTTCTACATATCATAGCATCTATAAACTCCCTGGAGTTCACCAGGATTCATATGGTGGTTAAATTGCTTCATTCATTCATTCATTCACTCACTCACTCACTCACTCATTCACTCATTCACTCATTCATCCGTCCCCATCTAGTACAAATATCAGACACTGAATCCAAATGCAGATTGGACCCACAGTAGTTTGAAGGAAAAAAATTAAAGAAAACTTACCCTACAAAATCTGATACTAATAAAACAGCATTCATGCAAATTAATGACTGCATGACTTACATCTTGATTTAATTTGGCCATCACAGAGACAAGATAAAATGTGTTCTTTCTCTTCCCAAGAGAATAAAATTGTATTATAAGCAAGTATTTGAATCTGTCCATAGGCTGATAATTCTGACTCACATTCCTCTGTTCTGAATTGGGACTTTTTCCTTTTTTCCCCTTTTTGGGTGAGTCAGCATTGGGCAAATCTAGTTTGAGATATAAATTATAATGTCACAAGCTACATACGTCTTTCCTCTGTCATTTTAAATCAGAATTCTGCACCGAAGTCAGCTAAATTCTGTCCCTAAAGGAAGTTTAGGATAGAAGAATGTCTGCCCTTCTAGTCATAGGAGCTGTATAAGGTTCAGTCAATATTTCCATGCACCCAGTTTCATAGTGTCAAGCATCTGGTTTGAAGCCAAAGAGTTTGAAGCAGAGGTGATATTCAGCAGGTTCTGACCAGTTCTGAAATTCAGAGAACTGACAAATACCACCCCTGACTGGAGATTTTGCAGTATCCTTCTCCTGCTACTCTCACCAAGCCACACCCACACAACTGGTGGTAAAAATTTTTGAATCCAACCATTGGTTTGAAGATAAAAAATTCCGCCTTTTTTTTAAAAAAAGTTACAATTATCATCATGGAGAAATATCAATTGTTGAAAAGCAGGCTTCAGTAGTAATTCTTTTCAGTTTTTCATCCTAAAATGGTGT
Organism: Hydrophis major; assembly: GCA_033807585.1. Lineage (NCBI taxonomy): Eukaryota > Metazoa > Chordata > Lepidosauria > Squamata > Elapidae > Hydrophis > Hydrophis major. The sequence goes on along the minus strand of CM066328.1, from coordinate 320,062,108 downwards.
TTACAATCAAAATAACATTGAAAGCCTGGGATGGGCTAGCCTGGAATTCACAGAATAACAGAATTAGACTATTATCTAGTCTAATCTCCTGCTCAAGCAGCAGGAGACCCTATATCATTTCAAACAATTATCCAGATACCATGAAAAAAAATCACCTCTCCCAGCACCTTACCAAATTAAACGTAGCTTAATGTTGTTTTCTTAACATTAATATCAAGCTTTGGTGCTGCAGTGGTTAGAGTGCTGTACTGCAGGCCACTTCTGCTGACTGCCGGCTGCCTGCAATTTGGCAGTTCAAATCCCACCAGGCTCAAGGTTGATTCAGCCTTCCATCCTTCCGAGGTGGATAAAATGAGGACCCAGACTGTTAAGGGCGATAGGCTGACTCTGTAAACCACTTAGAGAGGGCTGTAAAGCACTGTAAAGTCTAAGTGCGATGGCTATGGCTATTATGATGCAGCTTCTACAAGCTAAATATAGTTGATTGCTTTTTTTAAAGATAAAAATGAATACTATTGAAATATAATATTAATATGTAAGGGGTGAATGATGAGATATACAAAAATTTATCTGCTATACTCACTTCCAAGCACAAGTTTAGTTGGAAATAAGTGCTAAGAATTTATTTTTCTTCCTCAGAAAAGCTAGGTATTGACACTACAGTTAAAGAGTATAATGCCCTCTTGTGTTTTTAAGGGATATATCTAGTTCTTAGAACCAGAGATAACATATTACAAGTTAAAATTTTAAAATCTACAATTACATAAGGAATTTAAAAAAATGGAGTAAATCAAACAAATTTGGAAGGATTATTGTTGGCTAGGCATAGACAGTTTGGGGGTTATAGGTTTCCCCTTTCCCCTTTAGGATTAAAGGTTGTGAATCTGTTTTCAGATCACAGGAGCTTGTACAGAAAAAATGTCTTGCTTCTTCTTCCCAGCAGTGCCATTTGGACCAGCAAGACATGGTGGAAATGACATAGCTGCAACTAAAGTTAAATAATTGGAAGGTAGACATTTATTTACAATATTTAAGGACTACCCATCTTCCTTGCAGAGTAGTGTACAATTAAATATTAAAAGTATAGAAACAGTAGATATAAAATTTTAAAAAAGACAAGGGGTGTTAAAAATTGATCAAGAGGCAGAGTCAAAAAACCAGCCCCTTGATGCAAAGCCACCATGTTTATATGCCTTTACATATCAAATAGGAAGGGTTGCCTCACCTCTGGAGAGAGTGTCCACTCCTTTCCTGGATGCTACCAATTGGAATTCTTTGGTTGACAAGGTCTGCAATGTACTTTCCCTGCCTGATCTGGTGTGTCAGGCTGATGCAATGGGATGATGTTTGTTATGTAGGTAACCTGGCCTCATGCCATGTAGGGCATTAAATAGGGGTGCAGCATTTCAAAAAGCACTTTTTTCCTGTTTTTTCAACCCTCAGCTGTGCCACGCAAAGCAGCTGGGGTTGAAAAAGCAGGAAATAAAGGGCAGGTAAGAGCCCAAGTGGGTGGGTGGGTGGGCCAAACAGCAGCAGACATAGAACCGGTTCCATGTGTTCTGCTCTTCAGAGCCACCAGTTCTACAGAGCCGGACAGAACTGGTAGAATCCCACCCCTGTTTAATGCCCTAAATGGCATGAGGCCAGGTTACCTACATAACAAATTTCATACGCGCACCACGCATCAGGCCTGCGTGTATGCACAGCACACATGCACACGCAAAACATAAATCACCGAACCGGTGGTTTCACTGGTCGGATCCCACCCCTGGCATTAAGGGTCATAACCAACACCTAGAACTGGACCCAGAAGCAAACTGGTACCCAGTGCAGCTCTTGCAGCTGAGGTGTTACATGCACCATTCTTTGGGCACCCAAGATTGCTCACATGGCTGCCTTTTGGACCAGATGAAGCTTTTGGATACTTTTTAAGGACAGCCCCATGTAGAGCACATTGCAATAGACCAAATGAGAGCTTTGAAACAATCCAAATGCAGGTTTTTTTTTGTTCTTAAAGATCTGGAAGCAGATGAAAATTTATCTTCTTCTATCCACTATTATATCCAAAACAAGGATCCAAAGCCCACCCAAGAAGGGGTTTTCACAAGCATCAAGCAAATTGATATACATTATTCCAGCATTGATTACTAGGAATGAAAGCTCCTGAAACAAATTAAAGTTTCATTTGTCAGCCTTACAGATAGGTAACTTTATCATGATTAATTCTTAATTCTACTATATTGTAAAGCTACATTGACAGAATCTTGCAATTCTGAAAGTACAATCCTTCCCCCGTCTCCTTTACCAGCCTGAAAAAACTAGTGAGGTTCTTGCCACGTCTACTATCCAGTTGTGGGTTATGCTGTGTCTTATCTGGCCATTCGCTTGGTAGAAACTCTTTGTCCAGTCTCCCAAAAGTTTTCCTAAGTATCCTTACAACATCAGACAAACCGGAAGCAAATCCTGGTCTCAAATAAAGTAACCTTTTATGTAGGTGAAGCTTTTACCCCCAGTGCATACATCTCTGAGCATAAACTTAATATTGTGGAGCTCCCCGGGATGAGATGATGCTTCAGATCTTTTCTCCAAACACAGCAAGAGCCTGCTAAGTAACATCATCTTGGTGTGACTTAGAGGTTCTAGGATTTCTGAACTCAGTTTCAGAACATAGACAAATGGCCTGCATTCTAAAAAGAGATTAAGTGCAAAGTAAGCTAGAAAAATGTGGGATAGACAGCATCACCACCAGATGGATTTGTTACTGGCTGACAAACTGTACTCAACATAGAGTCCTTAATGGAACTGCATCTACATGGAGGGAAGTAAATAGTAGGGTATCTCTTTAATATCATCATAAATGACTTAGATTAGGGAACAGAAGGGAACTCATCAAATTTTCAGATGACACTAAACTGGTAGGAATAGCCAACACCCCAGAAGACAGGCTCAAGATTCAGATGGATCTCGATAGACTTGAACACTGGCCCCTATCTAACAAAATGAAATTCAATGTGGAGAAAAATAAGATTTTACACTTAGGCAAGAAAAACCTAATGTACAGGTACAGATTAGGTGAAACTGGGCTCAAAAGCAGTAACTGTGATAGGGAGCTTGGAGTCCTAGTGGACAATCACTTACATATGAGCCAGCAATGTGCAGCAGCAGCCCAAAAAGCCAATCCAATGCAAAGCTTGGTTGCATGAACAGAAGGATAGAATCAAGATCATGTGAACTATTAGTACTGCTTTATAAAGCCTTAGTAAGGCCACACTTAGAATACTGCATCCAGTTTTCTCCACTTTATTAAAAAATGGCTGTACAGTCTCTGGAAAGAGTGCAGAAAAGAGCAACAAAGATTATTAGGGGGATAGAGGCTAAAACATATGAAGAACAGTTTCAGGAATTGGGTATGTCTAATCTGGGGAAAAGAAGGACTAGGGTGACATGATAGCAATCTTCTAATATTTGAGAGGGAATCAACAAAAGTCTAACTTTGCTTAGTGTGGAATCTGTGGATGTTATGTATGTAAATAGTTTAAATAAAAGCAAGCTTGGGGTAAAGTGCAGGGTTCTGGCCCTGCACTTCTGATTGGTTGTTAAGCGGCTCAATCGGATTGGTTGAGTTCAGAGAATCCGATTGGCCCTTAATGAAGGACTCTTGTTGGTTCTGGAGCTAGTGTCTTACAGCTTCCTATTGGTTATTTCACATTAAGGTTACCTATATAAGGCAGAGTTGTTGTTGTTCAAGTTCTCAAGTCACTATGTAATAAAGAGCTGAAAGTTCACCAACTAAGATTGTCTCCATTCATTTCACCCATGCCTGAAACTATATCACTGGCGACGAGGATGGGATTTGGAGACATCTGATTTTAAGGAACCGGGAAGAAAAACAGAGCACGTGCCAAGACGACGCCACCAACGGAAACCATGTCCAGCGGCATCGTACCACCTGCTCCATTCGATCCGAACCAAGAGGATTGGGAATCCTACATGGATCGCTTCCAAATGTTCCTTGAAACAAACAACCTGAAGGACGCCACACCAGCCAAGAAGCAGGCGCTGTTCCTGACGTACTGCGGCCCGGCTGTCTTTAAAATGGCAAAGGCACTCGCGAAACCTTGAGAAGTTAAAGCAATGAGCTGGGACGACCTAGAACCTCTCCTGAGAGACCATTACGTGCCAACCGTACCTACACTCATGAGACGCCACGAATTCAATCAAAGAAGCCAGCGAAAAGGAGAGAGTGTGGCTGACTTCGTGGCAGACCTCTGACACTTGGGAGGCCTCTGCGGGTTCACAAACTTAGATGAAGCACTGAGAGACCACTTAATTCTGGGATTAGATGCGCTAGGCGTGCAAAGCAAGCTGATGGCGAAAGGCGACATCAACCTTGCTGACGCCATCGCCGAAGCCACTGCTGCTGACGCGACCAAAAAGTCCGCGGCGCAACTACGGCGAAGCTGAAACCCACCGACCCCACCGACAGGCGACATCTTACCCAGCTCAGAAGGGCAGCTAGCGACAACGCACTACGAGGACCTCTCTTCGTCATCAGACAGCGACGAAGAAGGGGTCCATCGACTGCGGTCCAACCAGGACCCTCGCTCTAAACCCTCACGCCCTTGCGCTGGTTGCGGGGCAAACCACCCCAGGGCAGACTGCAAATTCCGTGATGCGATCTGTCATGAGTGCGGAAAATGAGGCCACATCAGTCGAGTCTGTCGCAGTTTACCGGGACCAAGTCAGGCCTCAAGGGGACCAGCTCTCGCCAATCGGCAGGAAACCGTCCTGTAAGGCGAGATCCAGCAAACCACTCCTACAGATATCGAGCGTTGCAGAAAGAAGAGGCCCACCATACTATCACTATAGGTCATGCCTCAGCCATGGACGCAAAGAAGATTCGAGTCACAGTAGCCATAGAGAACCAACCTTGCCACATGGAGGTCGATTCCGGATCGTCCCTCTCGATGGTGTCGTGGAAGACATTAAAGCAACTCATTCCTACCATCCAACGCCAAGATCTTCGAATGCAACGTCTCATTCTTAAAGACTACCAAGGGAATCGGATCCCTGTGGTTGGGTCTTGTCGAGTCCGTGTCTCGTTTAAAAAGCATACAGCATACTTACCTCTAACGATCATCGATAGGGACAGGCCTAGTTTGTTGGGCCTCCAATGGTTCGTGCCACTCGGCATCGAACTAGCTGGCGTGAACCGAGTCGGTGATTGCGAGTGGGAGGAGGACCTTATTACTGAATTCAGCTATGTCTTCGCAGATCATCTGGGTGAGTATAAGGGGACCCCAGTTTTGTTTAGCCTCGACCCTAAGGTCGCCCCGATCCGTTTAAAGCCCCGTCGAGTTCCGTTCGCCCTTAAGGCCAAGATAGATGAACAACTTGACAAACTAATTAAACAAGGGGTACTGCAACCCATTGATCATTCTCCATGGGAAACTCCTATTGTAACCCCCATTAAATCAGATGGGTCAATCCCAATCTGTGGGGACTACTGGGCCACTCTAAACCACGCCCTCCAGCAGAACGCGTATCCAGTGCCGGTGGTACAGCACCTCCTTCATTCCCTGGGAGGCGGAAAGGTTTTTGCTAAGTTAGATTTAGCTCAAGCCTATCAACAATTGCCCGTGGACGATAAAACAGCCCAAGCTCAAACGATAGTAACGCACAGAGGTGCTTTTAAATGTACCCGATTGCAATTCGGGGTAAGTGTAGCCCCGGGAATATTCCAAAGTTTAATGGAACGATTATTGCAGGGAATCAAGGGCGTGGTTCCGTATTTTGATGACGTGTTAATTGCAGCTCCTAGTAAAAAAATTCTACAGAATCGTTTAAAATGTGTTCTTAAGAAATTCCAAGAAGCGGGATTGAAAGTAAAAAAGGATAAATGTCATCTGTATACCGACAGTGTTGAATTTCTAGGTTATCGCATTGATAGTCAGGATATTCACCCAACTGAGATTAAATTAAGGGCGATAAAAAATGCTCCCAGACCCCGTAACAAAACAGATCTCCAGGCATTTTTAGGCCTTATTAATTACTATAATGTGTTTTTACCACATAAGGCGACTGTGGCTGAACCGTTACACCGGTTATTAGATAAGAAAGCATTGTGGGTTTGGGGTTACCGGGAGGAAAAAGCGTTTCAAAATGTAAAAGATTTACTTACATCTGATTCTGTACTTATGCAATATAATGAAACATTACCATTGGTTATAACTTGTGATGCCTCACCGTTTGGGGTGGGCGCTATTTTGAGCCATGTGCTGCCTAATGGAAACGAGGCCCCTGTTGCATACTTTTCGAAGACTCTTTCTCAGGCAGAACGTAACTATGGACAAATAGATAAGGAAGCTCTTGCAATTGTGTCAGCCGTAAAAAAATTCCATGAGTATGTATATGGAAGGACATTTACCATTGTAACTGACCACAAACCTTTACTGGGGATAATCGCTGGGGACAAACCAACCCCCTATATATTGACCCCAATAATAACTCGATGGTCAGAGTTCCTAGCTGCTTACAATTATCGATTGTTGCATCGCCCGGGGAAAGCCATTCCCCACACCGATGCACTCAGCAGAGCACCGCTACCAGAAACTCTCGACGATCTGGCACCAACAGTATTGGCGTTACAAATCGAGACGCTCAACTCGCCTTCTATGACCGCTTGAGATATCGCGAGAGAGACCAGACGAGATCACACCCTAGCTCGAGTCCTAGGCTGGGTAGAACATGGATGGCCATTGGACCAGGTCCCAGATGACTTCGCACCATTTAAAACAAGACAGACTGAACTTTTTTCGCAAAAAGGCTATGTCATCTGGGGTGATAGAGTCGTCGATCCAAAACGACTCCAAAACTCGCTGTTACAAATTTTGCACAAAGGACATCCCGGGATCGTGCGGATGAAAGCACTCGCACGGAGCTACGCTTGGTGGCCAGGCATGGACCGACACATCGAGCAATGGGTCAAGGCCTGCACCAAGTGCCAACAAAACAGCAACGCACCACCAAAAGCTGCACCGACTGAATGGGAGATGCCACGTGGCCCTGGTTCAGAATCCACCTGGATTTCGCAGGGCCGATTAAAGGACATACATTACCATTGACTGTCAATGCATACTCTAATTGGTTAGAAATTCATCGAATGACCCATACAACCTCCGAAGCTGTCATTAAAGTCCTCAATAGACTCTTTGCAACTCATGGATTGCCAGAGTCCTGGTGTCCGACAATGGACCACAGTTTACAGCGCTGATGTTTGAACTGTATCTTGCTGATAATGGCATCCACCATGCGCTCACCTCGCCTGCGCATCCTGCTACCAACGGCCGAGCAGAACTCATGGTCCAATTTGTCAAAAAGACTTTGCAAAAAGTGGACTATGATAATATTGATGAAAAAATAAACCGCATTCTACTTCTACAACACATCACTCCGCACAGCGTAATCGGCAGAACTCCCGCAGAACTTCTCATGGGGCGAAAACTCCGTTCCCGCCTCGACTGACTGCACCCTGCTTACGAGCCAGAAAAGCCTGCAGGATCTAGCGGACGCTACCGTACCTTCAAGGTAGGTGACCCCGTTTATGCAAGAAATTTATCGGGCGACCCAGTTTGGATTGAAGCAATGATAATACGCGAGACTGGGCCCAAATCCTATATTGTAAGATGTATTGATGAAAGATTGTGGAAACGACATATTGACCAATTACGGTCACGACTCCCTTCAGCCAGCCAGCAACTCCCCTGCGACCAAACTGAGGGGGGAGGGAGGAATGGAAGAAGACGACATTCCAGAGAACCTGTTCCAAGAGAGCGATGAATCTAGTGAAACTCAGGAAATGGAGCAGGAGGAAGAATCGTACACTCCTAGGGAAATCACACCAGAACGAGAAGCTGAGCCGCTGCCAAACAACATTTTACCTCAACAGGACTGCACACAGCCAGTCCAAAGAAAATCTAATAGACCCAAAAGACAACCGTCCTATTTGAAGGACTATATAACCACACCATAATTGAGGAGCCAGGGGGAAGGGGTGTTATGTATGTAAATAGTTTAAATAAAAGCAAGCTTGGGGTAAAGTGCAGGGTTCTGGCCCTGCACTTCTGATTGGTTGTTAAGCGGCTCGATCGGATTGGTTGAGTTCAGAGAATCCGATTGGCCCTTAACGAAGGACTCTTATTGGTTCTGGAGCTAGCGTCTTACAGCTCCCTATTGGTTATTTCACATTAAGGTTACCTACATAAGGCAGAGTTGTTGTTGTTCAAGTTCTCAAGTCACTATGTAATAAAGAGCTGAAAGTTCACCAACTTGTCTCCATTCATTTCACCCATGCCTGAAACTATATCAGTGGAGACATCCAATAATCTTATCTTTGTTTGAAGACCTCTAGTATAAAACTTTACCACTCAACATGGCAGCTTCTGACATCAAACATGAATCTACTTCCTTTTAGGTTTAACTCTTGGCCTGCCCTCTGCCATCTCCAGGTATTTAGGTATTTTTTATTCAGTAGGAAATGCAACTGGTTGGGGGCCTTCCAGGATTTCATGGCTTCAATCATATGAAATATCTCTTACAAAATTTGAGGTTTGCCTATATCCTTTGAGTGAACATAGCAAAACCCTGGAAAGTTTAATCTACTTTAAAAAAAGGCATCTGCTTCATGAACATCTCTGTATTTGTAGGATAAAAGTGCATTATCTCCATTTTTAACCAATCTCCCTTATTAACCGCCAACATTATATAATAACTGATATAATAACTATACTCAGAATGCAAGTTTTCATATTTTGTGATGTCTCTAAATTTAAAGCATAACATAAGAATCATTTGCTGATAGCCTGCAACTTGACTATAAGCTCAGTCTGCCTCCACCTAATTTAAGAAAATAGTTCTGAAGTTCAAATTGTTTGCTGAATAACCCCCACCCCATCATATTAAGTCGGTTGTAAGCTGAAGTAGTTATATCCTGACAAAGTAAAATAGCTTTCTTAATATAAGCCACTTTCTCCAGCATTGAAATAAGTTTTCTTTTAGAAACTTCCCCCAGAACTGGTTGAACAGTGGGAACTGGGGGAAGAAAATGGTTTTAATTTCTTGACAATTCCAAATATAGTAAGCAATAATTCAATTAACATTCCTGCTCGTCAATTGTTTTTTTTTAACAAGTGGTCCGAAATATTGTTTCCAACAGGTTACAGAGGAAGTGAGAAACCTTGTCAAATCAACTAAGACTTTAATTTCACACATTTCCTTTTCTTTTGATGATTTCACTTGAATGTGTATGTACGTATATGAGGATGTATATTAGAAAAGTAATTCTTGAATTCAATGCTTTCCCCGCTGCTTTCCTGTGTGATCACCAAATGGTGCCAAGTTTGTTTTCTTTAGGAAGATCAGATCTTAGGAGATCTACTCTTAAGGATTTGCTTTAACAATCTGCAGCTCAGTGACCACCATTCATTTTGCCCATTCTCTCAGCTTCAAATTCATTTGCATCCTTACCTCCTCCAAAACTGAGAGTAAGATGTTGATGAATTGTGTTCTTTTTTTCATTTCAGACCTTTAAATAAAATTCATAATGCTTACCAGATGAGGGCAGCATTTGATCATTCTAGATTCTTACTTGCATCAATGGACAGCAAAAGCCTTGCTAAAAAAAATTAGGGTCCTCCTTTGGCTTTCCAGAGATTTGAATCTACAGTTGCAACTGATATCCTAAATTAATTCATTTTGTTGTTCAAGAAACAACAAGCAAGATGGAAGAGCTGGCAGATTGGCCCTCTGGGCAAATAATGGGGTCACAGCATTGGCAGAATACTTCCAAAGTACAAAAAAATGCTTTGTAGCTCAGCATTACTACTTACAATTTCAGGCATGGCCTAAATACATCATTAGAGTTAATACAGCAACAAATTCTTCCACTTTTCTGAAAGCTTTCTTTCAGGGCAAAACCTGTCTGTACTTCACTCAAAGGATGTTTTTGAATCACCTTTGGCCGAATGTCTATGGGAGTACCCAGGGGTGGGATTCTACCAGTTCACACCTATTCACTAGAACCAGTTGTTAACATTCTAAGCAGTTTGGAGAACTGTTTGTTAGAAGAAATTACTGGCCTAGTCCTGTAAGGAAGGCAGGAAGGAAACATTCTGGTGTTGCTTACAGAAACTGCCTCTCCGTTAACTCTTATTACATTCTTGGCAGGACTAGACTTCCTGTCTCAGGAACTTCTTTGGAGTTTTTTCTCCTTCCTTTGCTGGTATTTTGCTTGTATGGAGTGACCATTCAAAGTTACAATGGCACTGAAAAAGTGACTTATGACCATTTTTCACACTTATGACTGTTGCAGCATCCCCACAGTCTTGAGGGGCCAGGCAAGGAGATGCGTGCCTCGATGTGAGTGATATTGAGTTGGCCACCCCCAGCCAATAACATGACCACCAAACCATGTCCACCCAGTCACATGACCACCAAGCCACGGCCATCACCTAAGCCATGCCCACAGAACCAGTTGTTAAAAATTTGAATCCCACCCCGGGAGTACCCTTGTTTTTTGCAAGGTGAGGTAATGTGCTAGTAGTTGTTGTTTTTTTAAACATTTTCTCTATTACTCTGATTGTCTATGTATTCAGATATGTTCTGAAAATGTCTGTGGGATGTCTTTCCTTTCCCTTGGAATTTAATTGAAACTTGGAAACTTTACAAAGCCTTTGTGCAGCTACATTTGGAATATTGTGTCCAGTTTTGGCCACCACAATATAAAAAAAAAAGATGAGATTCTGAAAAGAGTACAGAGAACAGCAACAAAGATGATTAGAGGGTTGGAATACAGTTGCAGGAATTGGGTATGTCTAGTCTAGTGAAAAGAAGGATAAGGGAAGAGATGATAGCATGTTCCAATATTTGAGGGACAGACACAAAGATGAGGGGAGGGCAAACTATTTTGCAACACCCCTGGAGACAAGACAAGAAACAATGAAAACTAAGGAGAGATTTCCTAACACTGAGAACAATCAACCAGTGGAATGACTTGCTTTCAGAGGTTGTGGGTGCCATATCACTGGGGGCTTTTAAGAAGAGAACTGGACAATCATTTGTCTGAAATGTAATAGGGTCTCCTACTCATGCCGGGGGTTGAATTAGATCCAAGATCCTTTCCAAATATGTTATTCTGTTAGGTCACTGAAGAGATACTTGAACAATGAAAGCTTTCAGCCCTTACAATTTATTTTTTGCAAGATTCCATAAAGGCTTCAGAACGTCATTTTGTTCTGATCCTTGGAAGCAATTGGATAAGTAAACGCCTCACCACAATAGAATTAAAAGAAAGACGTTCCCTTCTTGGCTTTGCTGTCAAGATTTGAGCACCTGCAAATAGCAGCATTATATTTGTGGGTGGTGGTAACGGATATAATAGTGCAACTTTCCAATGAGAATGCAAACATTTGCTTGTGCAGGGAATGTTCTGAACTGAGCAATCAAAATAGATGTACTTCTAGCAGGGATGGATTATTTGCCAAAAGAATCAAAGAATATGTTGTTGACAGAATTAAGCTTTTAAATATTTCCTGCATTTTGAAATCAGGCAGTGTGAATTAGGATCTTATGCAATAGACTGTAGAGTGCAGAAGCAACTTGGTAAATAGAGAATCAATTAACGTAGGGCATTAGAAGTCGGTTCTTAAACTTTGCTGGTCAGATGAGGACACAGTAATTGAAATAAACAAATACAGTCAAAAAACAGAAATCAACATTCTTTGGATTTTCACCAACAACTCAGAAGCTCAGCTCGATAATGAATACTTCAGCTGCTCTTATCAACTAAGAGCATATTTTTAAAAAATAAAGTTTTATTTGGGTTTCCACACACAAAATACAAGTAAAACATCTTTTTTGAAAATAGCATGGTCCCGGGTTGAACTTCTTTATACAGACACAAAACTCAATTTCATGCTCCTTTTTGTATTCTATTCCATATCTCATACTATTTTTACATTTTTTAGATAGGTTTTCCCCTCTTTTAATTTTCTCAATTTTATTTTGATTATCTCATCTCAATTCAAATCATTATATTTATACTTTTGCCTGTTCTGTTTCAATTTCATATTATCTATTCTCATTAAACAAATTTTCTCCTGTAGTTACTAATTGGAGTATGACACATTTATATCTTTTAATTACATCCATTCAACTCTTATTTAAACTTCAATATATACCTTAAGTTTATGACCTTCAATATAATACATAATACATAACTTCCAATCGAATTCTGCTTGGTACATTCTTATAATACACACTATATTCTTTAAAAAAAAAAAGATTGTAAATATATGTAATTATAAACCCTCATTCCATTCCAGTTCAGTTCTATCATTAATAATCATTAAAATCTTAACATCTTTAACATTTCTTTTCAATTAAATATCATACTTCCTTAAAAACACATATAATCTCCATAATTAATTTTTCCCCTTATTTCTCTTCATATATGTTTTATAAATCATTAAATATACCTTTTGTTACATTTATTTATTGACAAGCATTCCACTGAATTACGATAGCTATTTTATCAGACATTTTAATCATATATTGTTTCATATTTTCTAAAATTATTTCTGCTTCTAATATAACCATACTATCTTATGTACCTTTGCAGAAACCCTTTTTCTATTAAGTTTTCACTCATTATCTCTAAATAAACCCTGTTTCTCTATATTTTGCTTCTGTCCTTTATAACTTCTTTTCCTTTCTTTCTTCCCCCTCATCTTCTCCCTCCCCTTTTTACCCCCTTGTCTCTCTAGTTCTAATTCTCTCTTCTGCATTTCCCTCTTCTGTTGCTTTCTGATTTTATACTTATTTTTTACTCTATTTTTTGGGGGGGAGTTGTTTTTTCCAATCTTAAGCTTTCCATTCTCTTCCCCCCCTTTCCTCCCCCCCATCTAAGATTACTTGTTCATTAAAGATGGCTTCTTCTTTGTCGCAATCTGCTTGTTCTGCAGGCATTTCTTGTTGTTTCTCATAATTCCAAATCTCCATTTCTAAAAATTGAAATACGAAGCCAAAAGAACCTCTCCCTTCTTGTGTATCTTCTTTGTACTTTTTAAGTTCCATTTTCAGTACTTCTAAAAGTGGAGTCATTTTAAACAGTTTTAAATAACCACCTGATTGATTTTAGTCATTCAAAACAATAACCAAGAATCCAGAAATCATCAAGTAATCCAGATAGTCTCGAGTTATATCTTCTTATTTCTTTTTTGACTTTCTCTTCCTGGGGTTTTTGTTGTGATATTTCAGTTAGAATGTATCTTTTGGAAGTCTCATTGAGATTTTGCTATTTCTTTTTTAATTCCAGGCAGTCTCCTCCTTTCCAGATCCTACCCTTTTATTCTTTTTCTCTCCTTTCCTGTTTTCAAAAGCTTTTAATTATCCAGAAATCTTTATTATCCCTTTGACTTTTTATTTTCAGCATTAAATGCCTATTGATGTCAAAGTGGATTTTTTTCCCCAATTCCTTGCTTAAGTCTCTTAGCTTTCAGTATAAAACCAAATCTTTTCCCTTTTCTCTCTCCTTCACAGCTTAAAAATCTTCTTAGGGAACAATGTTATTGTTTTTTAACAGTTTCAATTCCAGGGTACCTTATTTGTTGCTTTTGCTGTTTGACCCGGTCAACCAAAACTTTCTCTTCTTATCTTCCTCCTGCATATTCTTTTCTGGTCGAGTTCTTCTTTGTGGTGACCATTTCTGACCAGCTTTGCAACTGCCTTCGGGAAAGGGAATAATGGCCAGCCGGGGAGGAGAGATGCGGCTCTCCTCAACCCTGCAGGCAGTCTCCCCACTCTTCACCACCTCTACAGGGTGGCTTAGCCCTGAAGCCAGTCAGCTCGGGGTGCTCCAGCAGCGAGCATGGATCGAAGCCTCGCAGAGACAAGGTTTCAGTCTGTCACTGAAGAAGCTCAAACCGAAAGTTTGTTCAACTAAGAGCATTTTTGAGTGCTTTATTCTATCAGTTTAATTCTTTCCAGAATTAAACTGAACTGAGACTGAGAGCTATAGCTCATTTAGAAAATCTTACTGTGGTGGTTAGCACATACTCTAGATCAGGGGTCTCCAACCTTGGCAACTTTAAAACTTGTGGATTTCAACTCCCAGAATTCCTTAGCCAGCTTTGCTGGCTGAAGAATTCTGGGAGTTGAAGTCCACAAGTCTAAAAATTACCAAGGTTGGAGACCCCTGTTCTAGATTGTGATTGGCCAAGGAATTGTACATCTATTGTGCCATCAAAAGTTGCAAGATATTTCTACAAAGAAGTATCGTATTTTAAAATGTTACAATCTATTAGTTTGATTTTGTTAATTAATGGAATTCTACATGCAGTGTTTTCAACCCACTTAAAAAGGTGTGCCTCCCATTATCCTTGGAATCATACTAAGTCAAAAATGTATCTTCTCTCTGGCACAGCAAAACTGTTTTGACTGGAAATAAAGAAATAAGAAATATGGTAGAAGTCAGAAAATTGCAATACTCCACTTTTTATTTGTGTAGAATTCACACTTTAGGCAAAGATTTGTGTGAACGTGGACCAGTGCTGGGCCATTAGCAGGTTTTCGACATCTAAAACAAACAGCAGACCGGAATTTGTATTTGAATCACAACGGAGAATCAAACTAGAAATAATGATCATGATAGTTTTTCTATCACTCACAAATGAACATTGGTATCCCAGCATGGAAAAAAAGCGCATCTTCCTTGCAGCTCTCACAGATAGCTTTCTACAAATCGACTCCATTGGGGATATAGGTTGAAATGTTCTCCTTCTATGGAACCTATACAATGCAGCTGAACAATGTAATGATGAATGATAGATACTTTACCTTTAAATTAAACTGCCTCTGAAAGCAGCTAGATCTCACTGATAAGCACCCTGTGCTGGCCAAGACATATGTTATCATTATAACGGCATTGACTTAACATTCTCAAGAAGTCTTGATTTCATGAGCCATCCAGGAAGTTGTGATTGGAGCAACTGAGAGTGTATGAACACCAAGTCTATTAAGAATGGCCCTGTTGATCTCTGAATCCATTTTTCCTTTCCAAAACCAAGAAGCAAACATTGTGTGGCACAAAGAGGGCTGAAGCTTTGTAAAGTTTTTATACCTAGAGCAATCCAGACCATCTCAGGTTATTGAAACCTATTTTGCTTTTGGGCCTAGGTCAAAACATAATCTAAAACTTTACTAATCTAAAACTATAATTGCTGCCAATAATGTATTGCAGATTTCTAATATATCATAAGCACTCTGGATAAACAGAATCAGATGAACTGATTTTTTTTTAAAAAAAGAAATATGTTGTACTCAAACTCCAGCTCCTAGAACTACATGCTCATTTTCCCTCATATGATATTTATATAGTTGTTTCCACACTGCTTATGATACATTCATATATTCCATTTATGCTAAGTAGTGAAGTATTCCTATGTAGAAAGGGGGAAAAATCATGTGCTATGAAATGGTTAAAATCAATTTTGTGGTTAATATAAATATTTTTTGGAAAGTTTCTGTTTCTCTAAGTGATATCAGGAATATAATTTATATAATTAAAAATTACAGGTAGTTCTCAATTTACAACCACAACTGAGCCCAAAATTGCTGTTGCTAAACAAGACAGTTCAGAGGGTTTTGCACCATTTTACAATGGTAAAATACAGTGAATGCAGTTGTTGTGATGACTCGTAGTCTCTCAAAATAACCCCAAACCCAAAACATATATTAAAGTCCAGTAAGGCCTTCAACTTAACTTCACTGTTTTATTAGGCACAGTTTAAAGTCACAAAAGTAAATAATGAGGCAAACAGAAAAACCAAAATAAACCGCATTGATTAGAGTTCCGAAGCAAGCCAAGAAAACTAATCATAAACTCCAGTAAAATAACTGAGAAAAGTCCATGGGAAGAATGCCAGCAAAGATAAACTTCTTTCAAAGTGAACACTAAATTGACTCCTGCAAATTCTAACTGCACAGTTGTAAACTTATATACATAGCTCCCACCTGCAAGCCACGAGGAGGGTCATGGTAATCTCCTCTTGAGTAGACCTCACTTTTCCCTGATCCTCTCCTCTCTGCCTGACCTAGGATAGATAGGGGATGGGCCTGGATCCTCCTCTGACTGCTCAGCCGGCCTCTGCCCTTTCCCAGCCTTCTCCACCACATCTGGAGCCACACTCCCACTCCCTATTGGCTGTTCCTCCTCTTCCTCAGAGTCAGTCTCCACCAGGGGCATGACAGTTGTTAAGTGAATCACTGCAGTTGTTAAGGCAGTAGCAGAGTTGTTAAGTGTATCTGGCTTCCCCATTGACTTGTCAGAAGGTTGCCAAGTGTCTGAATTTTTATCCTGTGACCACGGGAATGCTGCAATGATCTTAACTGTGAAAAATGGTCATGTCACTTTTTTCAGTGCCACTGTAACTTTGAAAGGTCACTAAATGAACAGTTGTAAGGCAAGGACTATGCGTATATAAAATCTGAAACAAAATTGGACACTTTTTGCCCGGATGCGGCAGGTGGCAAGAGGAGATACATTGAATACCCATCTGGATTAAGTTTCTTGAATAGGTGATTGAAAAGATATGAGGAATGAATAATATTAGAGGCAGATAAAATGAAGATCTATGTCAGGGGTCTTCAAAGTTGACAGCTTTAAGACTTGTGGATTTCAACTCCCAGAATTCCTCCTCCGGTTATGTTAATTCAGGAATTCTGGGAGTTGAAGTCCACAAGTCTTAAACTTGCCAAGTTTGAAGACCCTTGATCTATGTCACATTTCTTCAGCTGTTAGAAAGCCCATAGATCAGGGGTGTTAAACTCGCATTGTCATAGCGGTGTCACATGACATATTGGGACTTTCCCCCCCCCCTTTGCTAAACCAGGCGTGGACATGGCCAGCACGTTATACATCTGGCCCACAGGCTGCAAGTTTGACAATTCTGCCATAGATCACATCAGATGAACTCTGAAACTGGCTTAGGTGGAAACACCATGCAGGGATCCCACCATGCAGGCTTTCTCTCAGGGATGAAGTTCTCTGTCTGTTCTTTTGGATTACTCACATCTGCTGCTTTGAAAAAATTGTTTCCCAGCAGCTGGCACATGCCTCAGACATTCCATCACACATGGATGAAAAGAAGTCCACCTGACTGTACCAGTCAACCCCCTGCTCTGGATGGCTAAACTTGGGTTCGAAATCCTGATAGGCTGAAATCCTGATAGGCTGAACTAATTTATGAAGAGTCTGGAAGAAACTCTGACATTATGCTGTGCTGATTATCATGTCCCCAAAAAGCAAAAGCAGCAGAAATAAGATTCAAGACATCAAGTAGATACACTTAACTAATTCTTACAGTCTGTATGCATTTACTACCTTTTAAAAAAAGAGGAGGGAGGAACCAATCACATAGAAAATCAGTACACCTCACTTTTTTTTCTGCAATTCCACTTACAAAGATGGAGAGGTAAACAGAAATATAAAATACATATACATGTTTTTTAGTGCAAAATACTGTTCTTAAGAAAATCAGTCGAAGGCTTATCTGTCTTGTACATCATGGCACATAGCAAGGTCACATATCTTAAAGGTGGAAGATTTTTTTTTAAAAAAAGAAACAGAATCAACTATTGCATCGAAGATCACACAATAGTTTTAGGCTAATCAAAAGGATAAATATGAGGTAGAGAAAAGGTGAAACTCTAATTTGAAACCCAGGTTACACGAACACTTGATGAAGATGAGTGAATAAAGCATGTGTGTAGCTTGCTTCTATGGACATTAGGTCATTTTTAAAGTTTCAGAAGTTGCTGTTAGGTTTATTCTGGAGATAGTAACAAATTGGTGCTACCTTCATGGATGGAACATTGATAATGGTACTGTAAGCATACCATAATTTAGATCACAATAATTAAAATAAACACCATTTAATAGAGAATTCAAAGAATATGTTCTTAGAATGCAGCAAAAGCAAATATAAAACTGAGTTGTGCAAATGGGAATTCGGTATATTTTGCTTCTTGTTTATTAAGAGGTACACCCATACAGTTTTTACTTAAAACAGTTTAGTTGGTAATCAAACGGTTCAGAAGTGCAGCATATCCTCTGCGTATTATTATTTTTTTTACACAAAGTGAAAGTTTGGAAGAATAATGGAATGGGATACATCCAAGCATTAGTTGCTCCTTTGAAGCTCCTTTAAAATAATTCAGGAATAATTCAGGATCCAGAACTGATTCAAGAAAATTGCATTCATACTGCTTAGCAGTAATATCAGGCATCTGCTGTTATGGGGGAAGAATTCTAAAAGACAAGATGATTGGCCACAACTGTGCAACTAAAACTGCCATCTTAACTTTTTTTGACCTTTATCAGCCCTGATGCATTTGAAGACTACAAAACCAACAATGTTTGTTGGGCTTCTTGTATAGAAGCAAGCATTATTTATCCTTGAGAAATGGTATAATTTTTTTTTATCAGAAGGCTTTATTTATTTATTTATTTTATTTGTCAAGCATGTATGAGGAAACAAGTATAAGTATTGAAGGATGTGGATCAAAGAATATTACTTTGAATTCTTTTAAATAATTTATAGTATGTATAAGGGGGGGGGGTTTGCATTTGGTTCCACCAAGAACATTGGATAAAATTGCAAGTGGGACCAAGAAAAATTGCAAGTGGGACCAAGAAAAATTGCAAGTGGGACCAAGAAATTGCGAAATTAAATTTTTAATGGATACTGGGGCATTCTGGATATCTTGAAGCATAATCCCTCTGGGATGCAACATTAGCCAGAATTCAAATTTCAAAATCAAGAAATAAAAATCAACCCATGCCATATCAAATTTAAAATTATAGTATGTTGAGAGAGAGAGAGATCAAATATCTTGGACACTTGATTAGTGAAGGGAGTATAAAAATAACTCCTGCTAGAATTGAGGAACTAAGAGAGACAAGAAAGTTTTAGGGACTGTTAGGCAATTGTCAAAAAATTGAAAACAGCACTTAAAACAGCTCCAGTTCTCTCACTACCTGATTGAAAAAAAACAAAAACCTTTCCACTTATTTGTAACAGTCTGTGATGGAATAACGAAAAGGGTTCTTAGCTCAAAAATGGGGAAGTCTCTTAAAACCAGTAGCCTTTCTATCCAAATTAATGGACCCTGTAATACTGGGGTGGCCGGTATGTATTCAAGCTATAGTTGCCACAGCTCTCTTAGTACAAGAAAGAAGAAACCTCACATTTGGGGAGGGGGCTTTGGTGGTTACAGCCCAACATCAGATCAGGAGCATCCTGCCTCAACAAGCTCAGAGATGGTTAACCAATTCTTCCTTTCTTAGCCAATTACAGACAACATAGCCTGTGCTCTGTTTAAACTTAGCTGCATCATGTCCAATGTGCTCAGATTCCACAAGATCACATTTATAATGTCACTCCATCCAATAAATCTCTGGGTCTTTTAAAAGCGATTCCTATAAACTACTTTGGGGAAAGAGGCCCTAGAATATGATCTGTTTTATCTAACCCAGAATAGAAGCAGTCACTCCTTAAAAATAGGCAGAGCCCGAGCAACATGCTTGAGTCAGTTATGTTGGAGCTAATTTTTCAAGCTTTGCATCTAAAATATTTAGATTTTATTTTGTTGGCAGCTTATTTTTAGCTATATTTGCCTCAGTTGTTCAATAGCGTATATTTTTGTTGTTCTTATACCGGTATATTTTTGTGTGCTGCCAATTAAAAAGTTAATCACCTCTAAAAATTGACTTATGGTTTAGTGCATACTGTAAGAAAATTTTCATTTCAAATTTATACCCTGAAAATGTACCAGTATATTTTAATTATTTCCATTGCAGTATTGTCTTGAAAGTTCCTACTCTATATTATAAAATGAAAAATTTGATCTGCGGAGTTTTTGCTACTAGAGCCTTTCCTACTAGCTAGAGCCTAGCTGCCTGTCTTCTGTGTGCAAACATTATGGAATTGAAGCCAGTTTAATACTTTTAAACTGTACAATTTAAAGCTTTGTCCTTTTAGCACAGTTTAGTCCTTCTAATAATTTTTGCAGTTTTCAATTTAAGAAATGCAAGAATAAATGCACACAACAGAGCAGCTTGCTACAAAATCACTCTCACTAAATGAAAACTCCAAAAGTTGAAAATTGAAAAGTTACAGTGGAGCATATTTTCTGTTACAGAGTGGCACTGAAATATTGACATCACTAATAAAAACCGGTATCTGCATTTTTCTTGTTCATAGGAATGGGTGAGCATATCAGTTTCCAATTTGGTGTGTGTGTGTGTCAATGTTTTGTTGATAAAAGAACTTCTGAAGAGGCCTTAGGAGTATCTGCCTATCTTATCTCTCTTTTCAAAGGGATATTTCTTGCCTTTAATTCAGGAAAAAGGGAGGCTATTTGCAGCCATTTTGTAGAACATAGGGGAACAGACGCCTATATCACAGGGTATCACAAGTAAAATTCTGTTTACAGGAATTTGAGGATTGTATAAGCTAAACATTAAACATGCAAATGATGACACTATTTAATTATCCATTGAAACATATGCAGGGAAATTTACAGTGGTAACTGAAATTAAATGTCATAGGCCAGCCTATTATTTGTATGCTGTAGTTATGATAAGTTCACCTTCTAATGAACACTTTTGCTAAGGGTGATATTAAGTAAGGCTGATTTCAGTTGGAAAGAATTCAAGTTGTGCAAGAGATAGTTAGGATTGGTGGTTAAAGCAACAGGCTAGAAAGCAGGAGTCATGAGTTCCAGTCCCACTTTAGCCATGAATGCCAGCTGGGTGACCTTGGGCCAGTCACTCTCTCTCAGCCCAATTCACCTCACAGGGTGGGGAAAAAAGGGAGGCAGGTGCATTGGATATGTTTGTTGCCTTGAGATTTTTGTAAAAATAATAAATGTGACATATAAATAAATAAAAATGAAAAGATGATGGAACAATATTAGAGCAAGACTGCATTTTTTTCTTGCAGCTAAATACTAAGAGCAACATCAATCATATTATATGTGTTTCAGGTGCTGTTTCAATCAGTACACCAATTACAAAAGCATGGTATTCAGTACAGGTTTAAGTACCCAAATACTGTGTACATGTGTTCACAGGCACACATGAGAAAGCTATAAAGCACTAATAGCAATCCAAATGATAATAGATTTAATTCGCACAAGCTTTTTTTTTTAAAAAAAAATCTGAAATTATTTGATACACTTTTTTTAGCTTCTCTCTCTAATCTTATTGCAATTATTTTGACCTCCCTCAAGCCCAAGTCCAAAACCTCCCTTGCGCTGTAAGCCAGAGTCATCATACAGAAGCCTAAGCTTTTCAATAAAACATGTTGATAGAAAATGTCCTGATAGATCCTGAATGCTCAGAAAACAATGCCTTAAGTGTATAGGAGAAAGGAGAACTGACTTTGAATTTTTTTAAAGTGAAGAAAAGTTTATGTAGAGCAATCAATTGTGGAAAATTCTCTTCTACCCAGGAATCTTATTTTGACATAAAACACATGAAATTAAGTCCTGAATGTATGTTTTAAAAGCTGAGATTGGGATGCATAAAATCCTTTTTCAAGGATTAAATGTTCAATCAGAAAAAGGGTAGGATATCATTTCTGGCTTAAACAGCTGATCAAGGTTTTTCATTTAGGTAATAATTATATTAGAGGCACGCCATTTTGGATCAGGCCAACCGTTTCTACAATGCATTGCAAAACACGACATTTCAAAAGAGAACATCAAGGATACAGGACTATTATGATTGTGCAGAAAATGACAATATTTCCACATGTATTTATTGAGAAATACTAAAGATATACACATTTTGTACAAGCTTTCAATATTAATTTACAATTTCTTAAATAATATTATCCCTAGATAAAATCATGATTTACATTACACAGGTCCTTGGCTTTAAAAGTTCCATAAGGCTGCTATTGCTGGGCATTCAAATGCAATATTGGCTCATGTCAGTTATGCTTCACGCTAAAGTACTAAATACCGCATTGATTCAAGCATTTAAATGTGGCTCCAACCTTCCTCCCCGGAATCCAAAAATGAAAATCACATCTAAAATCAAAAAGGACACAGCCCCATATTTTTCAACATACAGAAAAAATTAGATTGGGTTCTGTGGCTCAACCTATTTGAAGAGAAAATTTACCTTGAATTACAACTCTTTTTAAATTTATGTTTGGTTTATAATATTTGAGTTGGCCCTAATTAAGATGTTACCCTATTAGAGAATTTGCCAACATATTTTACTTATTAAAATCTGCTCTAATTGCTACCATTATTTGGGAAGTATGACTAAAACTATTAAAATTGATCTGTACAAAAAAATTCTCTCCACACAACTGGATGCAGACAATGGAAAGCCATGGATAGGTCTGTCATGGCAAGGAACAGTTGATGCACTATGCCAAAGGCTAATGAAAAGGAGAGAAAGGAAGACATATTAAGTCCTAAAGGAAGACTGTGTGGAAAAATGAAGAAAAATGTCTACACACTTCATTTTCCCATCTCCCTATAGTAGTTTATTGATTTGAACCCTCTATTCCAGGGCTCCCCAAACGTGACAATTTAAGACTTGTCCACAAGTTTTGAAGTCCACAAGTCTTAAAGTTGCCAAGTTTGGAGATCTCTGCTCTATCCATTATTATTTTGTACTTTTCTTAAACTAAATTGTGCTGTTCCTCGATCTCAAGCCCTATATTTAAAGTGCTTCATATTTAAGTGCCATTTCTGTTCAAATTGGTACAGCAATTGCAAAGCATAATCTTCAGAATATACTGGTTTAAGTGTACAACTATTTAACAAACTTCGTGTATGTGTGCATATGCACAGGTAGATGCAAGAGAAAAAGCTATAAAAATACCAGTGGCAATCCAAATTTATTTATTTTTATAATTATATATATAATTATAATTATATAATTTTAACCTTTCTCAAATGTCAAAATCAGGCCAATTTAATTCGCCTCAAATTTTAATTCAGCAGCAGTGTCCTGTTTTTCTCCATTATCATTTTTTAAAGGAATCACTTAAAAGGTCAGTATTTGACACAGCTTATTTCTGCATCTAAAAGTTTGGCAATTCTGATCCTTGCTATTATGCATGGGATTTCATAACTTTTTGTCAAAACATTAATGGATACAATAATAGCGGAGCAATGTTTAGCAAACTCAAATGTAAAGCAGAATAAACAAAGGTGATTGTATCAATTGAAAACATTGCAATATCTCAACGGTACATCATTGCCAAATAAACCTGTACTAAATAATAGTGTCATTCTGTTATTTTGATAAAACAGCTTCCATTTACACTTTTATAGAATATCTTGAAACTATTGAGGAACACTTTTTATAAGAAGTTTGATTTTACAGCGAGATTAAAAATACACATTGTTCAATGATTCATAGGTATTTTTTATTATAATCTGAGACCAGGGATAAGAGCTTATGAATTTTCACCTTAACAAACTAAAATATATGACAAGTATAAAGTTGGTTGGATGGCTTGCAGATGTTATGAACATTTTATGGACGTTTTTTACCTATTTATTTCTAAATTTCCAAAGATGGCTAAAAAACATTTCTATATTGACAAGCTGATACCATAATTTTCAGTGGGCCTTTGAGCAAATAAAACAAGTTTAAAATAACAAGTTTGAAAAAAATAAAATGTTTGCTGCGTTAAAAATAATCACGTGAAATTGTGAGGAACATCATCTCTAAGCTCTTTTAGAATGAATTTTATTAATGTGGAGGATAGCATAGAAAAGAAATTCACTTCAACTGATAATAGGTTTTATATTCATATTGAAGACCAATTCATACCTGAACACTATTATTTTGTGCATTCCCAAGATATAAATGTTAAGTATCTTAGTCTTAGTACTCATCAAAGGATCTTTGAAAAAAAATGAACATTTCACTCCAGAGTGCATTTTGTATTCTGTAAGGCAAAAACGGCACCTGTATTTTCCATTATGAAGTCTCTGAATTTTGCAAGGATTTTCACTCGGTCAATAATGGTACAGATAGACCTAGCTTACCAACTTCCTTGCAGTGATTGCTCAATGTTTTGACAGCCAGAGAAATTTATGACTGTTCTTCATATTTGCGACTGTTGCAGCATTCCTGTGTTACTAGAGTGTAATTTGGGCACTTGGCAACACTTGTACATTTGCAACGGTCATGTGATCACTATTTGTGGATTTTACAGCTGGCTTTTAACAAATCAATGGGGAAGCTGGCTGATAGCTGAAAGTCGTTGTCGCACGTAATGTTTGCGGGGACTTGCTTAATGACCGCAATTCATTTATGAAGTTGGGTACAATCATGATGCTTCACTCTACAACTAAGTGGTTTGGATTCAGAGCTTCCACCACATATAATTGTGATTGGTAAATAAGAACTACCTGTGTAGATCCACTGTCCTATCACACAAATGGTTACAGAAAAATGTAACAAGCAGGGGTGGGATTCAATTTTTTAACAACAGGTTCTGTGGGCATGGCTTAGGTGATGGGTATGGATTGGTGGTCATGTGACTGGGTGGACATGGCTTGATGATCATGTTATTGGCTGGGCATGGCCAACTCAATATTACTCACATCGAGGCACGCATCTCCTCGCCTGGCCTCTCATGACTGTGGGGATGCTGCAGCAGTTGTAAGTGTGAAAAATGGTCACAAGTCACTTTTTTCAGTGCCATTATAACTTTGAATGGTCACTCCACACAAGCAAAGTACCAGCAAAGGAGGGGAAAAACTCCAGAGAGGTTCCTGAGACAGGAAGTCTAGAGAATGCAATAAGGGTTAACGGAGAGGCAGTTGCTGCAAGCCACACCAGAATGTTTCCTTCCTGCCTTCCTTACAGGATTAGGCCAGTAATTTCTTCAAACAACCGGTTTTCCAAACTGCTTAGAATGTTAACAACTGGTTCTACTGAATAGGTATGAACTGGTAGAATCCCACCCCTGGTAACAAAGGGCCAATTCATCTTGCAGATTCTCAGTTTTATCTTCCTTCATTTCCTTATGTTTGCTCAAGGTGTTTCAGATTTTCTAAACTCTTGTGGTCATGGTTTTTTAACTTGATATGCTACCACAGCTAATTATTTGGAAGCCCATTCTTTTTGTCCCATATCCAACTTCCCGTCAGCCACATGTGCAAAGCATAACCGCCATTAATTACATGAAGAGGCTGCTCCCTGTTCTTAAATCCTACCCAATCTCATTCCTTTCCCCTACTCCCACAAGGCTTGCCCATAAAATATACATCGCTAGAAAAATCACAGAATCACTGAATTGAAATTAACAAGTTGTGGCAACTACTGTAGAGAGGAGAGAATCTGGCCCTAAGAAAGGTGTACAAGGCAGTTAAGAAGAAAATATCACAAAATGGACTTTAAAAACAAAATCAGTACAGGTAGTCCTCGACTTACAACCACAATAGAGCCCAAAATTTATGTTGCGGAGACATTTGATAAGTGAGTTTTGCCCCATTTTATCACCTTTTTTGCCACAGTTGTTAAGTGAATCATTGCGGTTGTTACGTTAGTAATACGGTCATTAAGTGAACCTGGCTTCCCCGTTGACTTTTCTTGTCAGAAGGTTGCAAAAGGGGATCACAGGACCCTGGGATACTGCAACCATCATAAATGAGTCCATCTGTCAAGCATCTGAATTTTGATCATGTGATCATAGGGATGCTACAATAGCCGTAAGTGTGAAAAACAGTCATAAGTCACTTTTTCCAGTGCCAGTGTCACTTTGAACGGTCACTAAACGAACTGTTGTAACTCAAGGACTATCTGTAAAAGCAATCATTAAACTGAACGGAGTGGAGTTACAACTATCTATCTCATATTAGAAGTCCTTAGAAATGAGAAGGAACGAAAGTACTCTTGTTGCCCACCTCAAAGTCACAGCTTGTTTAAATTCTTGGGGAGGGGTAGGATTCTAAAGTAGGGGGGGTATTGCCATTGTCCACCTCCTTTGTAACAAATGACTTGTACACTATTATTACGCAAACACGAGATCAAAATAATATGCAGGGCTTGAATTTACACATTCAAATAAGCGATAATATGATTGTTTGATTTTGACATCATATATTGTATGAATCAAACCAACTCTGGTTTATTCAAGAACCCATAATATAGTGCAATGTTAGAAAAACCATTGCTGCAAATAAATGTAAGCATAGTCAATATGCATAGGAAAAACTATGCATACTGCATAGAGAGGAACGGAGCATTCACACTGACCTACAGCTACAAAATCAGTTATGAAGGATTTAAGTGCTGGTAGAAACTCATGAACTGAAAGGATCTTTTTGAATGGACCACATAATAGGCAATTTATAGACTGCATTTTTCTTTACTTGACAATTTTAGGAGAACATTATGGTTCATCTAGTGATCTTTTTGTATGTCTACTTGTTTTTTGTTGCACACATAGTCAACAATTCCTTTTTTTTTTTAATTTTGCTGTTTTCTTTTACTTAAACTTTCCTCATTCAGCCATGTTTATATGTACCTTACTGAATGTTAAGTATATTACATTATAATTTGATACGAGGTCAATAGGTAAGAGTAACCTGCTGGTTTTTTTTTTTGCACATATACCATAAATTAAACTCATTGCAGCACAAGTTAATTTTTTTTAAACGCAAAATTAAGGGAAAACTGTCAAATAATTTGTCATGTCAACTATTTTCTCACAATACCGAATATTCCAACCTTTTGACATTTTTTTGAAAAAAAAATATTTGCATACAATCAGTGGAATTATTAAGAATCTAAATAAAAGCACTAACTTTCAGTTATATATTTTTTCTCTTACTGCAACAAACACTTAAAATTGCTTTTATGCAGTACTGATTAATTGAATTTGAAATTTGGTCATGTCAAAAATTATCACAAAGATTTATCTTTTTATCTACATAATTTTAAACCAATGTTACACTGTAACACACAAACAAGGTCTTGTCATTTAAGGCACAACACATCATTACTCACATTCTGTCTGCCAAGTTTATAAAAGAGACAATTATTATTATATACCCCCTTCCCACATACCTCCAAAACAAAACAAAACACTATAATAAATTGCATCCACTTCCAAAGTCAGTTGCTAATGTCACAGTAAATTATTTTCATTAATAATTTACACCTATTATGGATTGAGACAGGACTGCCATTGTATAGTCCAAGTGCATCCCAATTCTCTGGGTCAGGTAGGTAGCCTAAAGTTTGATTCAAACCTCTGTGCTGAGAATATATCCCATTGTGAGGAATGTTGTTGAATACCACCCTTGTCATTCACAAAATGCATTCATTCTTCTCCTTCTCCTTGTCTATTGCAAACCTTGTTCACTCTGGCTAGGGCTCATTTGGTGTGGACCAGCAATCATTTTGCTAGTTTTTTTAATCATCAAAATGCTGAATATATAAGACCATGGACAGAATCCTTATGTCATATTAAAACGTGTGTCTTCATTCGATGATTTGAATTCTTTGCAATGGAATCCATATATTGCTCTTTCTTTTTAAGACGATAATATGTGTAAAGCCAAAGGCACCAGATCCAAAGTTAAAAAAAATCAGTGTACTTTGAAATATGTATAAAAAAAAGAACAGTTACAAATATTCTAATTCCAGCGCTTGATGTAGAGCCAGGAGGTCGGAGTGACTAGATATTCTCCAGAAGGGCATGTTATGCTGCATTAGTTAGGGGGGAGAGAGAGAAGGCAAGAAGAATGAACAATATATCTATTATACATCCCATATTTTTTTTAATATTATGATTATCCTGATTTTTCTTAGTAAGACACAGACAAGAAAATAAAACAAAGCAAATGTCCAAATAGATCTGAAAAAATATACAAAAAGCTATGTAAGTACCTTAATAAATTCAACTCTTTTTTTTTTTATCCTGTTCAATTTTATCTGTTTCTCACAGATTACTTAAATCAGTCCTTGTAGTTTTCTTGGCTTGGCAAAGTTATTCCAAAGTGGTTTGTCATTGCCTCCTTCCTAGGGCAGAAAGAAAATGACTAGCCCAAGGTCACCCAGCTGGGCTTTGGGCCTAAGCTGTGGACTACAACTCAAAAGTCTCCCAGTTTCTAGCTTGATGCCTTAACTACTATACCAAACCGTTACTTCAACTTTATTTATCAAGCATATGTTAGGAATAATATTGTTTATATTTCAAAGAAGTAAATTTAGTAAATCAAGAATGTAATAATCTTCATTACAAAATATATTTTGTATAATACTGGGGGAATCCATGATGTATAAAATATTAATGACTTTTGCTTAGTTTTAATTTACAACTATCATGCCTTGTGATTTCTTCAGAAAGTACAATTCTTGAGAATAAGCAGGCAAATGAATGTACCACACATTTAATTTTAGTGCTTACTTTCAGTTTAACCTTTACAATACAGCAGGTTTCTGTCAGTGATTGCCCATAATATATCTCCAAATTGAACCTATACTTCTGTCTACATGGGAGATACAAAAAACCCTATGTTGGTTATATATGGAATTAAATAGCTGTCATGTATGAAACTTTCCTTGAAAGCAACATAGTCACTTAGACTGTATTATTCAACAATCAAAACTTCTACTATGATTACCTTGTATAATACTGACTTCAGTGAATTTAGAAAAGTAAACTCTTATAAGGAGTTTTTCTGCAATTAAAAACATTGCAAAAGATCACGAACAGGTGTGATATGCATTTTAATAACTTTATTTTTACTGACTGCAGATCTATTTGAATAATTTGACTTTTTTTAAAAAAAAAAATCTACAAATGTTCATGCACAGAACAGGTAAAATTAGAGGAAAGCATGCCAACTCTAAAATAATCAATCACCCAGTTTCCTAAATAGGCTACTAGACAACCTCAACACCGTATTGCATCTATAAGGCAACCATTTGGAACCAGCACTGGATCTAAAGTTGTTAAATGAAAACCAGGAAATAATATCTATTATAAATCTCATTTATGTTCTCCAACTCTAAGATTGCTCTAGATCAGGTGTGTCTATCCTGCAGCCCTGGACAGCTAGTAATGCAGCCCCACAAGATCATAAACGTTTAACATTACTATGTGACTGATATATATTAACTATATTATATATTTTATATGCAATCCAAGACAAGTCCTTTTCATTCAGGGTGGCCCAGGCAAGCCAAAAGGTTTGGGCACTCATGCTCTAGGTACAGTATATCTGAATGTATATGCTTTCTTCACTTTGCTAATATTTATTCTGAAGTACCGTAGGAAGTGTGTTGAAGTACAGTAGACTTCCTGCTAGATTTCTTTAAGGACAATGTTTACTGGGCACTTATACAATCATAAATTACTTTAATAATCAAGCATACAGTGCTGAAATCTTATATGACTGTTCTACATTGAACACAAAGTGTTCAAAAATCAAATATTCAATTTAATAGAAACCATAGCTCTCTAAATGTAAATGAGGAATAGATACAGCTGTGCCTGTCTCAAGAATGAAATAAATTCAAATTTTTATTCTTAAAATATATTTATAGCTTACACTCTGAAATAAGTAGCTTGTGGCATATTATTCCCTTTTCAGATTTGTTAGAAGATCAAAGTGCTTTTTCCATTAAATAACACAAAATACACTTTTCTGGGCCTTGCAAATCCATGTAATATTTTTAATTTGCTTACAGTTTGTTTTTTTAAAAAGATCTATAATCAGTATATATTTTATTTAGTTTCCATATCTTGTCCATCCTGATAAAACCTGTGCTTGAATCCAAATGGTTTGATTATGTCTTATTCTTATGATCTTGGTATATGAAATAATTTGACAATGTGCCATATTAGCAGAAATGCAAACAAAATAAGCTTGCGTAAATATCTATAGAACACACCAACATTTCATGAAACAAGTTACCTTTTTTGCTGCCTGTTCTTCTTCTACACCATCCCCAATTACAACATATACTACTTTTCTGCCAAACCTTTGCATTATTCGTTCAAAGCAACTTTCTTTTCCTGGAAGATAAATGAGATAAGTGTTCAGAGAGAAGTTACCTGGTTAGCTGCATGCTCTTCATCTCGGCCATCTCCAATCACAACATAAGTTATGTTAGTGCCAAACCTGGACACTACACGCTCAAAACAGCTTTCTTTTCCTGAAAAATAATACACTATTTATTTGAGCTCTCGAAAAAGAAACATCACGGTGATCTCTAAAAATGCTAAGGGATACATTATATATGTACAAAATATCATACACTAGCAATAACAATAGCACTTAGATTTATATACTGCTTTATAGTGCTTTACAGCCCTCTCTAAGTGGTTTTACAGTCAGCATATTGCCCCCAACAATCTGGGTCCTCATTTTACCGACCTTGGAAGAATGGAAGTCTGAGTCAACCTTGAGCCTGGTAGGATTTGACCTGGCAAATTGCAGGCAGCTGATAGTCAGCAGAAGTGGCCTGCAATTTAGCACTCTAAACACTGTGCCACTGAGGCTCCAGACAAGCCTTTCATAGTATTGGTGCTTTAAAAATTTATTTTCTGCTACAGCTCAGTGGAAACTCATGCACCCTAATATTTGGTATGGTAAGACAACATACAAGGTATCCAGCTGAGAACTCCAACAAAGCAAATATTTTTTTTTATTCCTCTAGACATAAACTTCTCCTTTAATCTGGGTATCTCAAAACCTGTGCTTGTTTTCTTAGAGTAACCTTTTTATTTTCAAAGTTTAACATTTTTAAGTTCAATAAATTTTCTATCCTGGGAGAAGGTCAACTGTTTCTGAATAAGGATGTGAGTCAATGAAGCATGCAAAGCATTTTTTTAAAAAAGGTGTACAACAATATGCAGGTGTATGAAGAAACATGTCTCTTCAAATCATCAAAGCAGCTGTATATTTGTACAGTTGCTTTGAAAGCCATTCAAACATGCAGTCACTTTGCTTCAGATATAGCTGTGCCTTGCAAAAAACAGAGCTTATTTTAATGAGAATACATGTTTGTAAAGTACCTCTTTCAAACAGCCTTACTAATGATAATAGTATGGTTGGTACATCCAAAGGCAGGGGTGTGTGTGTGTGTGTGTGTGTGTGTGTGTGTGTGTAACTAGGAATCTCACTCTAGTTATCTGCCTCTTTATACATAGTTTTTACATACAATTCTTACAAGTGAAGACATTTCTTAACTAACTGCCATTAGTAGATTAGAAGACATTTGGAAACAATCAGCAAATTATGTAAATTGAAAAGAATTGAGATACATACCTATTTTAGTTGCACTGTAAATATTTTCAATAGGAAAAACACCTCCTAAACTATACAAAAGCACTTTTGCTAGGGCTGGTACAAGTTGAGTTGTTGTTACCAAGACATTTACACAGTTACTCCTATAGAGAAAGACAAGAGTATACATCTGCATAATGATACAACAAATTAGCTATAGATCAGCCATCAGTTACTACTTCAATTATTACTGCAG
Source organism: Hydrophis major (assembly GCA_033807585.1). Classification (NCBI taxonomy): domain Eukaryota; kingdom Metazoa; phylum Chordata; class Lepidosauria; order Squamata; family Elapidae; genus Hydrophis; species Hydrophis major. The sequence goes on along the minus strand of CM066328.1, from coordinate 320,030,511 downwards.
TAATAATAAATATTGCAATATTCTGCATGTTGCAAATTTTGTCATTGTGATGATCCATAAACACACACCTTCAACTAAGTTTCTAAATTCATAGAATCAGAATTACTTTATGAATGGAAAAACAGCCTTTTTGTCTGAGATATCATTTTCATTTATCACTTTTTCAACTTACACATACATCAACATAATTTTACAGGCTATACAATTTATAGAGTATGATAGCTAGATGGGCAAATAGCCTGGCTTGCTGTAGAGCAGTTCCCTGTACAGTCATCCTTGATTTACTGCAGCAAAATTTGGAGACCAGAATTTCCATTGCTAAGTGATGCGGTTGGTAGGGGGTCCCCAAAGCTGTGGGTCTGGGAGACAGTAGAGCAGTTGTGGAAAGTGTGTGAAGATGTGTGTGAGAGGCACAGCACAAGTGCAGAGGGATTTGGAAAAAGCAGGCAGGTGGTGGAAACTTATCCCCGTGATATGCAACCTTTCCTGCTGACTTCCCAAATCACTTCCTGGGGAAGCCAATAGGAAAGGTTGCAAGTAGCAATCATATGATCATCAGGCACTGTAACCAGTCAGAAATATGATCCACTTGCCAAGCTTCTGGATCACAATCATATATTTCCTGGGATGCTAAGATGAAACTCTGAGGAATAGTTATAATTACACTTATATAATTGTAATGGTCACTGAACAAAAATCCAACTATCCCTTATATAATGCAAAGGTGATATTGTAAGTAGAACATTAGGTTGGGAATTACCTCAATGCCCAATGTTCTACTTACAATGTCACATCCCTCTCACCATTCTAATTTATTTTCAAGGGGCAACCATGCTTCCACACCAAGTATAGTGTTGCAGTAATCCTCTATTTTTATTTTCTAAGAATGCCCATTCCTGTTAATAAAGAGAATACTATATGCTAGCATTTTATCACCCATTTATTTTTGATTAAAACAGAAATAAAAAATGCCAACTCAAAAAATACAGGAAACCTAATGGGTGTGCAGAACATATCTACAGGAAATTGAGTGCCTATAAGCATCTTGTTGTCTGCTCTTGCCTTTAATACTGTTTTGCTTCTGCAATATAGCAAATTTGTTTTTTTTTTAAATTAAGTTTGTACTCACCTTGTACTAATAATTGATAATGATTTAAGTGCATTGGTCAGCCAGGAGTCAGTGAGAGCCTCAATCTCTGCTCTTAACTGTAGCCATGCATCTCTTTTTGCAGGGCCAAGAAGTCCTGATTCATAAAGGAAAAGGTTCTTAAAAGTGCATTCTGTTTACCAGGAATTATAGTCCCATGTCAATTTAGGCCTACAACATATTTTTTTACAAAAATATTTCAGTTCACTTGTTTGTGAATAGGATAGAATAGAATAGAATACTTTTTTGGCCAAGTGTGATTGGACAAACACAAAATTTGTCTTTGATGCATATTACTACTACTAAGTTACTTAATAATACATATTAAAGGTTATTTTGTTCCAGAAGCAGTCCAAAAGGTGATGGTTCATTCATTCATTCATTCATTCATTCATTCACTCACTCACTCACTCACTGGTCACCCATCTTACCATAAAATCCTCTGCATGGCTTATAGTCATAAAATATATATATCTACATTAAAATATAAATAAATTAAGAACTGAAGAAGCTTCTTGGATGAGAAGAGATACATCTTTAAGGATAAACAAAGAAAGTCCAGTTGCCCTTTGAAAAAGCACCTTTGGAATAAACACTTAAAACCAAAGATTAAAATCAAAGGACATATGGGGAGGGTGGTAGCAGAGTGGTTGAAGATGGGGGTCTGTTGTTACTTGATCAACCACCTCCACTGTGCTGTTTCTCCATTGGGGGCCCAGGTCAACTGGCAGAGCCAGGTGTTTAGGGCCTTTCAAAGGATAGGAGGGCTGGGACTAGCCTCACATCATAGGGAAAGATGTTCCATGCACTAGTTGGGGTAGGACATTAGGATAAAACCAAGGCCACTGATGGCCCCTTTGGGAAGGCACATGAATTGAAGGAAGACAGTGTTGTAGGAGGCTATCTTGAATGGGAAGCCAATCCTTGCTATTGAGATTAGGGCAGTTTGGAACAGGTACACAATCTGGCTGACCAAGGGGAAGGACAAAAGAAAAGGCCTAGGGAAGATCAAGGAATGGGCTAGCAGGTTGGCTGGGTTCAATTGTACTGAATGCCAAGGGAAGAAAGGAGTGGGAAGCTAATAAGAAAACTGGGTATGGATCAGCCTTGAGATATAACATGCAGGATTGATTGGCAGTGGTGCTAATAATGGTTGAAATGAGAAAGGGAAGATGCTGAAAAGTTCATGAGCAAGGAGGCTGATAGGCTGTGTCATGCATGGATGTCAATAAGGGGTCCTTGTTGCTCTCTGAGCCTGGTTGTTTTCTTGCAGATGTTTCCTTAACAAACTAGATAAGTACTAGAGAGTGGGTATTGTCAGTATTGACAGGAGTGGCCTTAGTGGTTCTTTCTTTGGGCTGTTTATTGTTAGCTTGTTTGGTCGCTCCTTGGTTGGGATGTTGTTTGCTTCTTGACTGTTAGTCTAATGTTAATTTTAGTGTTAATCTCTGCTTATCTGCATGATGAACTTCATCTGGGTGATGATCATTTTGGATATCAATGATAATAGTGGCTAAAAGGAGAAACAGCAGACCTTCAGAAGACAAGGGGCAAGAAAGCTAGTGAGATATCCCATGGTGGTAACAGTGATGAGATGAGAAAGGAAAAGAAAGCACTAGAAGATGAGGAGATAAGATGGACTGGTAAGGTATGCTACACTGGAGGAGCTGAGGAGATGGTAGTCCACCTTGCTCTATTTATCCAATAATATCACTTCAAGGAGTTGTCAAGGTTTGTTTCATTTGAAACTGAAACACCCCAAAACATAAAGGATTTTGGATTTGCTGAAAAGGGATTGTCTACTGGTAATAGAGATTTTCTAAAACTATGCATATTCTAAATGTGCCCTCTCTCTTTCTTTTCCTCTAATATCCCCTTTCTGCCTTAACTTAGATATTTTTAAATCAGAAAAAGAGTTGTGTCTGTTGTCTAATACAATGCCTATGCATAGCCGCAGCCTTGCTCTAAAATATGCCAAATATAATTTCTTAAGGAAATGTGGATTTTGTCTTTCACAATCTTCTAGGTTGGGATCTGTGCTTAGTTTTGAGCCCTGTGGCTGAGTTAAAACATGCATAACATATAAGTGACATCTAAAATATGATTACATTGGAGTGCACGTGAATAATAATGCTTTTGAGTGCTACTCTACATTAATAATATATGAAAATAAAGTAGTTGCTACATGAAACTGTGATTGTGCTTATGATCTTACTTCATCTTTCCTTTGCTTTACAGACCTGTGAAGGTCATACACACAAGGATTAGTCATAAAATTATGTTTTCTTCATTGACTTAACTGCAAATGGTCACTGTACAAAGCAGTCACAAAATGAGATACATCTGTAATGAAAATCCAGAATATACAAAGCTACAACATCAAGGAGAAAACTATACTAGACCAATTTCTCTACAAATATTCTCTTCAAAGGCACAGAGGACTGTTTTAACTTGGGATGAAAAGCTAAAAATGACTATTTGTCATTTAAATGAACAAATGCAAGGAGAGCTGAAGAAACCAGCAATTTAAGCTCCAAACTTCATTCAGAATAGAGCTGAAGGTTATCTTGGAGGTCTTCTACTCCAACCTCCTGCTCAAGTACATATACAATTTGAGACAAATGACTGTCCAGTCTCTTCTTAAAAACCTCCAATGATGAAGATGCAGGCACTACTCAGGTGACACTGAGGACACCAATAAATCTCCAAGTGGCCTCGATGAGTCTATAATAAATGTAAATGACCAGCTGTCTGCAAGGAATATAAATCCTTCCATTCCTCACCATCTAGTCAGAGCTGAAGAAGCTTACTGAATGAGAAGCGAAATGTCTTAAAGAAAAACAAGAAAGTCTAGTTGCCTCTTGAAAAAGCACCTTGGGACAACCATGACCTGGATGACTGAGAATTTCCATAGACATTTGATCCAATGATGAAGCACCTACAACTTCTAAAAGCAAGCTGTTCCACTGGTTAATTATTGTCATCTTTAGGAAGGTTCTCCTTAATTCCAGGTTGTTTCTCTCCTTCATTAGTTTCCATCGTTTCTTGTCTTGACTTTTGGTGCTTTGGAAAATAAGTTGATCTCTTCTTCTTTGTGGTACCTCCTCAAATACTTGTATACTACTATTATGTCCCCCCTTGTCCTTCTTTTATCTAGACTAGCCATACTCAGTTCCTGTAACCGTTCTTCATGTTGTAGTCTTCAGACCTTTAATCACCATAGTTTGCTGTTCTCTGCACTTTTTCAAAAGTCTCAACATATTTTTTGTAACATGGTAACCAAAACTGGCTTTTGCCAACCTACCAGTTTGAAAGCATGTAAAAATGCAAGTAGAAAAATAGGGACCCCTTTGGTGGAAAGGAAACAGCACTCCGTGTGCCTTTGGCATTTAGTCATGCTGGTCACATGACCACGGAGACGTCTTCGGACAGTGTTGGCTCTTCGGCTTTGTAATGGAGATGAGCACCGTCCCCTAGAGCCAGAAACAACTAGCACATATGTGTGAGGGGAACCTTTACCTTTTAACCAAAATTGGATGCAGTATTCAACTTGTTAATAAAAGACTGCAAATTGTTTCTCCTTTTTCTTCATCCACTTTTTTCACAAAATTTCCAACTCCCCCCATGGTTATTTGTTGTTATATTTTAACAGTAATGTAAAATATAATTATTTTCAGAAGACTGTAAGATTGATGTTAATGTCAAATAGAAAAAAATCCCTCTTACCTCCTACATTGTTTTTATAAGTATTATATAATTCTTTGACTCTTCTGTAGCGGAATGCCAGCTTCCTCATCCAGTCAACTCCTCCTCTTACACCTGTTGGCAGACAAAGGTTTGCACTACTTGCAGCTGCATGGAAGCCATCAGTTGCAAAACTGTAGGTACTGCAAACACCCAAAATATGCAAAAGTGAATACTATTTCTTCCTAAAAATACATACTTATTTAAAATTGCTTCATTTTTTTTCAAGGCACATCTTACCTTAGGTCTTGTCCATTGTCATCGGAGGAGACATCATCTATATGTACTTGATCACATTCCTAGAAGAGAGTATGTTTTAGAATAGGGCAGCTATATCTTGTTTAATGTTTTACATTGGTGCTTTAATGTGAAAAATCTAAATGAGGATTGCCACCTTTATTGCCAGCAGATGGCAGAATATGAGCATTTACAATTTCATAAGGTAAAGCTATAATTTCTTTTTTCCACCACAATATGATCAACTGATATATTCCTAGATATATTGCAATACTTCAAAGATTGCTATAGTTATCAACAATTCCATGTAGTAAGTGAGTACACACACAGACCCCCCCCCAAAAGGAATGATTCCTCTTTGCTCAAATTAAGATTTACAAGTTTTAACACAATGCTTAAATTTATGTTTGCTTGTCCTGCACAAAAAGCCCCAATATAAAACACAAAATGAGAAATAAGAAGTTATTATTAGGACCATGTCAATAAATAGAACTTCACATCAATGTATTTATATAAATAAAAGAAGTAATGTATAACTTTCAAACTCTATTTTTTCATGTCCCATTGTTGACTGCCCTGGCAGGCAGTCATATTTATCTGTTTGAGAAATAGACTTTTAAAAGAAAAATAACTTTAAATAAAAATATATCAAACTGCAACTAATTCTTGATTGTGCATGATTTTATCAGTGGAAATCATATCTAAAAATATTGAATTTATCAGACCTGAACACCCAATTAGAAAAATCACCCTGCCTGGAAAATAGCATCTATTTTCTTAGATGCTACTTTATTAATTCTTAGGCCCTTGGTTAGGACCTGAATTGTTAAGTTTCTACCAGTCTTAGACTCTGAATATAAGTGTTAATTACCCATATATAACAATGATTATGTGATATTCATAACATAATAATACCCATGTTTACTGGTTCACTAAGTTGGGACTTGAGCACTCAGGGTTATAATAGTTCTGGTCTTGCTTATAAGACCAAAGACAATTTTCAAAAAACGATAATGGTGACATTTGATCACTGTCATAACCAATGACCTCAGTGCCCTCATGAGAGAAAACAAATCTTTCTCACAGAGATACTTATTTTAATTTAATAATAACTGGAGTGATGCACAGAATTTTCTTTAGAGCAGTTAGAACTGTAACCTGTCCAGAATTTGACGGACAGGCTGTTAAAAGGGAAAGCATGAAGGAAACGAACAACTCTTTTACTGAAAAACTATGCTGTCTTCCCATATAAAATGCTATTGCTGGTTCTTGAAGCAGTTGTTAAAAGAACCGAATTGCATGTCTGAAAAGATTTCTTCTCTATATTAACCTCTTCCACTTGGTGAAATCCTCCTCTATACTAACATTTCCAGAAACATACTCAATTGGGACTAGATAAAAAGCCTGTTTGTGGCTAAATCTAGGAACTGATGCTGTCTATGGTGAACTGAGCTTGGAAAGCAATCAATATCTTTTTCAGTTGTTTTGACTCAGGGGAAGGTCGCGTTAACCGCTCCAAACTTGATTGCAGAAAGTACAACTTTAGCAACAGTGGTCAATGCCTGGAATGCATTACCTTACTCTTTTGTTACTTTCTCTAACCCCCATTCCTTTAACCTTAAACTATCCGCTATTGACCTCACCCTATTCCTAAGAGGTCTGTAAGGGGCGTGTATAAGTGCACAATTGTGCCTACCGTCCCTGACCTATTGTCTCCATTTATTCGTACCTATTTCCTGTATTCTTACTCATGTTTGTACTTATACCTATTATCTTGTAAGCGATTGACAATCAAATCAATCAATCAGTCAATCAATATCATTTGCACTGCTTCATTATGGGCCAGAGGCAATTTTTAGGCTACTAGGGACAAGCTATAAAAAGGACACTGCAGTATGGCTTAATATTATCAGGGCATATATCTCTGATGCTGGGTGTCCTTTCGTGATGCATGAGCACAACTACTTTTCCATCTCTAGTTGATTAAAAAAAAATCATCATCAGTGATGTAATATAGCTATTTAATGTCAATATCAGAGCTAAGTTGTTGGGCTCTAACAGTTATTCCTGAATTTTTACTGTTTTACTTTTATGGTTTCTTCCTGCTGTTTCTAGAAAGTATTTTCATATCGGCGTCTAAACAATTATGTCACAGCAAACTTTATTGTTAATTACCTTGATTTCTTACAAAAGGGCATGATGCAAAAGTTTCAGTAGGATAATCAATGCATACTTTTTTTAAAAAAATCAGATTAAGATGTCTTTTAAGCACTACAAAATAAAAGTTAAATAATGAATGAAAGAAAAGTTATATGGGAAAAAATTCCTGTGATGAATTGTAATTTCTTCCACAATTTGAGTGTGGAATAAACGCTCCCTTTTCTATTAAAAACTCATCTTTTCTTCTAGAATTTATAAAAGTACAAGGATTCTGAAACAGAAGATTTGGGCCATAGCCATGAAGATGTAAGTGGTCAAATTAGGAACAATCCTAACTGAAAGTTTTTTTCTCTTAGTTATCTTAATCCCTTGCTTCCTATCTTTAATTTCTTTTCTGCTTTATTCTATTTACTTGTAGGTATCTGCAATTCTATTTCATATTGAATTATAATTTCATTTTCCATTCATCATAAAGCAGAATGAATTTGGAATTTCAGACCACATATCTCGCCAATGGTCATGTTCCTGTTGCTACTTTGTTAAATGTTCCATTTGAATTGAGAATATGTGAAATAGTTTAATAGTTTAGTTTAATGACTTTCCTATCCCAGTAGAGTTAGATAGATTATAGATCACAGATTTCCAACAAATACATTGTTGATTACATTCCAGATCACACTTTCCAATCAAAGTAGGCTTGATGTTTTTTCCTTGGTTTCTTCTTCCTATTCTTTTCTTTCTCTGGGATTTGTTTCCATTGTAACTATTTACCTCATTGCTTTTCATTCTATCTAGCTGAACCCACTTTTAATTCTTTGAGACCCATAAGGAATGTTGGACATAAATTATGCAAAGGTAACTGGTCCTTCCATCAGCAGAGTAACTTTCCAAAGGCTTAGAAGCATGAAACCAAATTTGGTGTCAGGGTGCTACAATAAATAATCAAATTCAAAAATGGGTCAGGCACTACAGAAAAACAAAAGTTCACAATGGATCCCTATGGAAGAGGAGGCTGAGCATTGTGTTAGAATATTGGCAATTGCATAATTCTCAGTTCTTAACTATCAATCACACGATCCAGAGTAGAACTATTATTAAAGAGTTACACAGGAGACTGCTTCACCACCTTGTTAAGGAATAATAATAATAATAATAATAATAATAATAATAATAATAATAATAATAACAACAACAACAACAATAATAATAATAATAAAAAACAACCACTTCACAGTGCTTTATAGCCCCCTCTAAGCAATACAGAGTCAACATATTTCCCACAACAATCTGGGTCCTCCATTATAATGGAAACTTAAACTTTAAAAAGAAAGCTCTTGCAAAGTGAGCCTTTGTCCCAGGTTTGCCTTTCTGAGATCCTTGCAATGTTTACTACTCTTATGCTAGACTGATATTTTTCTTATTCCTAATTGTTTTTTGCTGATCTGCCTGACGTTATTTCATGTGATCTCATTTGTTTTTCTCTATTAGTCCATTTTCTATTGTTCAACTCTACACTATTATAGAGCAGTTTTGAACATCCACTTTACCCTTGGCTCAAATTTACAGTATGGTGTAGCATGCAAGCAGTGATGAAAGGAATGGAAATGACTGATGAGTGATGCCACCAAGACATTTCAAACTTTCCTTTGTCTTTGTACTTCCTAGGGACAAAAAAATCTTGCTGTTAATCTCCATGTAGCAAAAAGGCAAAGATTTTGGATACAAACAAAAAAGCATTCGGCCCCTTTTAATTTCTCATGTCTCTTCCTAGTACTAGGAAAGCAATTTAGGAGGAAACAGTAAATAGGCAGACTAGCAGAAGCATGGCTATTAATACATAAGATTTTACAGGGGTGTTTCAGTCTAGCTAGAATATATTTAAGTAAGTCAAATCCTTGATGTGAATCCCAGTTGAAAGTATTCATAAATGGATTATCAAGCTGTCTTTCATGAATGATTCATGGGTCTTTTGTTTTCATGTATTTTTTTCATTTTTAAAAAATATTATAAATTTGCCATAGTCTTTAAAATTGGGACATCTATTTTGTTCTTTCTTTTAAAAATCCAATTATAATCTGGAAATATGATATGTGGCTTATTTATTTCTCTGACTTATGTGGTACACCCTTTTTATTATTTTGTCATTTCCTATTACATACTTTGAGGCACAAAATAGTGTTTTGTGCTCTATACTGTTTTCAGAATTATTATTGAAAAATTATATAGTTATTTATGCTAAATCCCAAACCTGTCAAGATTTTAGGCTAACTATACATAAATCAATTCATGTATAATGAAAGATTTGAAGGACATCAACCTAAATTAATTCCCTCCCATTCCCAGTGGAAATTTAAAATCTGCTTGCATAATATCAGAATACTGCTATGTGGTTATAATAGAAATGAGGTATAAATTGTGTTGTAAGGAAGCTCTCTGTTAATGTTAATTTAAGGTAAAATACCTTTTAAAACAGCTACAGAACTGGCTATACTCAAGTCACAGTGGGTCACTGGCTGTGCAAGTTCAAAACTAAGAAAGATAAAATATATTTTCCATTACTGAGCGTTTACAAATTCATGTGCAAAATGATTTTGACTGCTATAACATTAAATTAAATTATGTCTCAGTACAACTAGTTTCTTACCAAAGAATTCTTCAGAACTTGACATTTTAACTAAGAAGTATAAAACCTACAGTTGACCCACAAAAAAAAAAAAAAAAAACCATTTTGGAAATATCAGTAATTTCATTATCCAATAAAAACAATGACTCACTGCTAGTAAAAACAAAAACTCTATTATGCAGATCTTAGCAATTACAGAATTTAGGGCGAAGAACAAATTCTATTCATCTTTATCTGACAGATAACAACAAATTTGCTATAGATTAACTGCCAAATATAAGAGAAAAGATTTCCTTGACAATAACGATACAATGCAGGCCAACTATTTATATAATTTAAAGAGGTAAGGAAAATAAAATTGGACTTATCAATCCAACATTAAATATAAAGTAAATATAACTTTAGCAAATCTAATCATTGAAATGTTTTCTTAAAATTCATTATAAAACTATCCCAGAGCAAAATTCTGTAACATTAAGGAACAATAGCATGGAAATTTTATTTTGCCTAAAAGTGGAACTGAGTCTAGACACTGTTCTTTGTGCAGTGCTCTTGTGCATCTTTCTAAGTTCAACACTCATTGCAAGTCAGAATGTTTTCCTGTATTAATTAAAATTTACAGGAAGGAGGCTAGCGTACAGAATGTTCCCTGGTCAAAAGACGAATACCCTGAATGTCAGGATTCTGATATTTTTTATGAGAAAGTGAAAATACACGTTTAAGATAATAATGAGAAATGCCTGTCCTTTCACCTCTTCTTGTTTTGTTTCTGAGCTATCAGTAGCTATTTTTGTTAGATTTAGGAATTGGAACTATATGTTGAGATAGGACAGGCTGCAAAAACCGTGAATAGATGTTGCTCCTATTGTTTGCTGGGGAAGTTTCAAAAGCTCTTCAGTCCTTTTTAACACCATCCCTTGGCAAATGTATTTGTAGGTTGGGTGATAGCATACACTATTAGCCCATCTATTTTAATGTCTTAGGATGAAAATGAGAAAGCAAGAGGCTTCTTTTTAATTCTTATCATATCCTATAATAGAACAATGGAAAGTTAAATCTAATGGAATTTTCCAAATAGACCTGCTTCTCTTTTTAAAGTTAATAGCAACATAATCTAGTTAATGATGTCCATATTTTGCCAATCTGACTATATTAAAAAATATAGTATATATCAACTGGGAAAATGATATAGTTAACCTGGTTCACTTTCTATTTCTGGTTACAAACAATTGGAAGAAATAGAGATTATTGGATATAGGTGTTGTAATATATATTATATTTTATACATACCTCTAAATCATTGAAAAATAAATGAGTATCAGCAAGATTAAAAATCATTTCTTCCATGCGAAGTCCAAGAGTCACTGCTACAGGTGGATCCTTATTGGTTTGGAGAGAACAGAAAAGGTACATATTCTCAGTACCATGTAATGGTCAATACAAAGTTTACTTTGTACAATATACATATATAATAGAAAAATAAAAAACTGCAAATAATTGCACAATAAATTAATACGAATTCTACATGAGAATGAAATAGGTGTTTTCTTTGTGGAGTGTAATGTTACACAAAGCAGAAATTCTTACTATCAAAATCTTGAAAGTTAAGTAACTGGAAAGAATGTTAAGGTAGTGAAAATAGGCATTTAAAAATGTATATCATGGTTAACCTAAGATAGAGCAATTACATAATAGTTACAATCTAATTGTTGTAACTAAAATATTACTGTGACTATTAAAATATTGCTATGAAACAAAATACTTTTAAAATCCAAATTAAAGAGCTTATCCAAGAATTATATCCTCAGTGCAGAAAAAAACTTCCAGTTTGTAACCTCATCCCTTGGTAATGATATATAACCAGCAAGAGAAAAAAGAATATTTTAATATAATGGGAAATCACTAATGACACAACAGGAAAATTGAATTTGAGTTGGGAGCATGGAGGCCATAAACTTTTGTTAAGGTGTGTGAAAATAAAGTGATAAAAGGTAAAACACCTTAAAGGAAAGATGTAATGACTTCCCTTTGTGTTCCCCCTTGGATCATCAGACACAATGAAGAACTGGATTTCAAGTAGTGTGATCTATCACAGCATTCTGCCAAGAGCCATGATGGCGAACCTGTGGCACACATGCCACAGGTAGCACGCAAAGCCATTTGTGCTAGCACGTGAGCCGCAGACAAACTTACCTTACTGTGCATGCGCGCAGCTCCCAGCTGATTTTTGGCCTCCCAGAGCTTGAGGACAGCTTCTACAGTCTTTGCAGGCCGAAAAATAGGCCCATTTTGTCACTTCCTATAATACCGGAAGTGATGAAATTGACCTATTTTTCGACCTGCAAAGGCTGTAGAAGCTGTCTTCAAGCCTCTGGGAGGCTGAAAATCAGCTGGGAGGCACAGTGCAGGTAAGGGGGTGGTGGCGGGGGATTGTGCGTGCATGCACAGGGGGCATGGGGGGGCACACACATTGCCTTCTGGGTGCTGGCACGTGAGCGGGTGCGCGAGCACAATTTTTGGCACAGGAGCCCAAAAAGGTTAGCCACCACTGGCCTAGAGTATGAAAAATAAGGGACTAATATTTGCTAAACTGGATGCTTCTGTTGATGCAAATACGAAGTGGATGCCATCTAGTTCAGTTTTGTTAAATTTATTTCACTTATTGAAAATCTGAGGACAAGACAAAGACAATCAATGGGATATATCTATTTTATTTGAATGTTTTTTAAAACTCTGAAGTTCACACCTGATTCCTTTTAATAAGGTGGTTAGCATATGGGCTCCTTGTATACTGCATTGAGGAATATATGTTTGAGAGAGCTATTTCAAGAAAGTCACAGTATTTTTTGGAGTTCTTAATTATTTACTAGATCTAGGCTGAAAAAATCAAGATGACCACTAAATGACAGAAAAAAAGTTTTAATTCTTTGCTTTTAATTCTTTTAGACACCTGGATTTTTGTGTCCTAATCTGATAGTCCTACAGTGACCAACTAACATAATCTCCTATAGGAAGATGTTTGAGAGAGTAATGCCAATGCAATTTCAAACCCTTATAGAAGAAAGTAATCATTAGATCCTACTGACGTTTTGATTCGACTTACTTATCCATGACCACCCCAATGGTTTACATCAGGGGTGTTAAACTGGTGGCCAGTGGGCCGGATGCATCACATGCAGGCCATGCCCAGTTTAGCAAAGGAGAAAAAAGTCGTGATACATCATGTGATGACACAGTGATGATGCGAGTTTGACACCCCTGATTTACATTAATAATGGAGAGGAATACAAGGAATACAGTCTTGCTGTGACTATTGTTGAACCTTGTTCTTGTTTTCACCATCTAAGAAAAGAAATGGGTCTTTAGACTAGCGTTTCCACATCCCAACATTCAAACCTGCTGTTTATCTGCTTAATTTGCTTACAGCAAAAGAGCAGCAGGTCCCTTAGTTTATCCTCCCAGAAGTGGGAAACTAGCAAGGAGAATCTATATTGATTTACTATTTGCATGCTAATTTGGCCACAAGTAAATTCAACTCAAAATGGCTCTCAATAATAAAATGTTTACTAATACGTTGAGACAGAACAATGAAAACATAACAATTTAGATCAAATGCAATAAATCTTGTTATTTCAAAATTAATTTATTTCAACACCAGTATTTTATATGAACATATGATAAAAGAAGTCCAAGAACAATAAATGTACTTTATTGTATAAACATGATATAAATGCATACAGTATATGGAGCCAATTTTGTCTAGTGGTTGAGGCACCAGGCTAGAAAATGAGAGACCTTGGTTTCAAGTTCTATCTTAGCCATGAAAGCCAGCCAGTGAATTTGGGTCAGTCACTCACTTTCAGTCCAACACATCTCACAGGGTTGTTGTTGTGGGGAAGATAGGGGGAAGATATATTAGATATTTTCACTGCATTGAGTTATTTGTAAAAATAATAAAGGCAGGATTAAATCAATCAAATATAGAGGAACAAGATTAAGACTACAATATGAAGATGCATTAAAGGATTATATAATAAATGCAAAGCTTAATTGGGCAAGAATCAACTCCTTTCTAACAACTAATCTACATAGATCCTTGATGGTATGGTTATCATTTAGTTTAACCAATACCCAATTCAATCTGTTTATTAAAAAAAAGAAATAGTTTTAGCAGAATAACAGAGTTGGAAGAGATTTGGAGATTTTCTAGTCCAACTCTGATCAAGCAGGAGACTATTATTTTAGACAAATTGCTGTCCAATTGCTTCTTAAAAATCTCTAATGATAGAGACCCACAGATTCTGGAGGTAATTTCACTGCTTATGGCACTTACCTATGAAAATAATCCTTCATCACTTGTTGCTTGCATATACGCTAAGAGCTTATTCGTCGAAGACAAATTCCTTGTGTGTCCAATCACACTTGGCCAATAAACAATTCTATTCTGTTCTATTCTTCAGTGGTATTAAGTTTTAAGTAGGTGTGCAAAAACTGAATAGTAAGCTTTGCATATCATGTTTGCTGTGCTGTTTCTTCTTTTTAAATAATAAAATGCTGCTTTTAGTTTAAAAAGAATGATTAATACTTTCAGATTGGATTACTGTAATGCATTCAGTGGGGAGCTGCCCTTGGAAAGCTCTGGAAGCTAAAATTAGGGAAGAATGTGGCAGCTAGGTTACTGATAGAATTTTGTGGCTCAAAGTCCCAGATCAAGTTACACTGAAGAACATATTTAATTACATCATCTTTGTGGTTACTATACTCTTTGAGGGGAGAGGAAAAATCCTGCCCTGTGTCAGACAGTATAGACTGCTACTTGCTGAATTATGGATGTGAACCTTTCCTATCCATCCCACATCTTTGAAAAAAAAAAAAAAAGACACCCTTTTTATAGCCCCTTTCCAGGTACCAACACATTATCATCTTTCCTTTTTAAGGAATTACTTTTATCTTGCAATATTATTGTTATACTGTTGTAAATTATTCAGGATTTTATAATGATGAGCAGAATAGAAATATATTAAATACAAAATAAGAAAGCACAGCTGCACACAACTGGAAGAATACAACTGTCACGTTCTGGTGTCCCATGTAAAGAAAAGACAGCAACACAGCAACACATGTGATAATGTTTATCTGGGAACGTGGACCCGGCACAAAGCGACCAACTAGAAAGGAATCAAGTTTGTGCTACCATGGTTACTTCACCACTCCTTACATTGTGCTCCACTCCCCCATGTTACTCCCCTCCCGTCCCACTGATTGCTTGCTGCCAATATGGCTGACGTAGTCCAACCACGCCCCCAGCCACCCATCCTGGCTTATCACACCCAGCCTCTTGCTTCCAGCCACAATATGACAATCAGCTGTTTTCCCACCATCTGACATTCAGCTGTTCTTCCATGATCTGACAATCAGCTGTTCCCTCACAAGCCAACAATCAGCTGGGTAAAGTCTGCATCTCTGCTAGCCAGCCAGTAGCTCCATGGATGCAGGATCCATGTGATGCAGGCATGCGTCTGGAATGCTGTTTCAGCTGGCAGCTCCTCCCTGCCAGGAAAGCAGTCTGGTGTGGCTGTTGATGCCCATGCGCACATGTCCCAGCTGGCTACCCCTCCCCTGCCTGAATGGCGGCCCTGAGCCAAAAACAACTTTCTAGACTGCTATGAAAGGGGAAGAAGTTACAGAAGGATATTCCCTAGGAACTATTTACAAAATATATTATTTTGGAAATACAAATAGAGGGAATGTGAAACAAAGATTAATTTTTTAAAAAATCTATGTAGTAAGTGACCAGAGTAAAAAGATAACCATCTGGTTAATAGAACAAAAAAGCCAGGAATAGCATTGTGATTAAAATGAAACAGCAGAAAGAATACATGTACCAGGGTAAATATTTGATTGGTAATAACATCCTATAACAAATTGAGCAGAGTGGGTTATTACTTCTTCTGTAGATAAAGTGATTGTTGGGCTCCGTTAGTGCTGATAGATAAACTGAGCCCATCAGCACTTTTGCAAGAGCCGCTGAAGCTTGACACTATATACTTCCAGGATTGTTTAGCTGCATCAAACGCATTGTCGGTGGAGTGGGATGTCGATGGTGACAAGAGGGGAATCTGGGAAACCCCCGTCCTTTTGTGGCTTTTGGAATCAACTGTAGTGCTGCAATGGATGATGGGAGAGGGGAATCTGGGTATATAGTTTACTTGTGAGTAGGTAGGGTTCATAGGCAAAAAATAGATTGCAGAGATAGGAAACAATGGACACATTAGGTATAACCAGATGGTGACTTAGAGGGTAATTAGGGGCTAATTTGGGGTGAGTACAGGAGATAGGAGCATTTAGGTGGGTGTGTTTATACCTTTAAATAACATTGGAAGGCAGAAGCTTCCAGTGCTAATCTAGAACGGCATTGTAATGCTGTTCTTGCCAGATGGGAAGTTTGTTGTTTGGCATTAAACACCTTTAAACCTTCTTTCTGCTGTTGTATGGTGGTTTGTGTGCAAATCTGCAAGCTTTCAGAAGACCGGCTGAGAGTGATAATATTCCAATAAAAATAAGAGGTACACAAATTAGTCAAGATCTGATCTGACATATAGGTATCAACATTCTATTCCTATTTGCAATTAAAGACTAAAGGCAACAAGACTCAATTCAAATTGATTTGAAATTCAAGGTTCAACTTGATAAAGTATTTAATTTAGCCTACACTAGGGAAACATCATAAATGTGTCCAGCAACTTCATTTGAAGGCAAAAGTGGATGAAAATAACAAGGAGGAGAGACACTGCAAAGTATACAGTAAAGTTTCTTCAAAGGTTCCACAGCAATACATTTTATAAATTATTCCTTTCTCTTTTAAACGTTAGTGTTATTCTTCTTCTAGAACAACCAAAATGAATATTTTTATCTATTTAAAAGTTAAAATAATAATTGCTTAATTTTATTGCAAAATCATTGATTGCATAACAATTGAGATGTGGATTAACAAAAATTTTTCAATTGCTGCATTAAAAACAAATTTAAAAACAATGAGTAATCAGAGGAAGGAATCACAATTTTATCAAATTTGGATGGATTTTTAGGGTTTACCTCAACAGTAATCGATTATAATATAATATATAAGGCAAATTTGTACCTGTATAGTACATTCTGTTTACATTTGTTTGCATTTTCTATATCTTTTCTCTATGCATATTGGATTTATGTTATTTTAATTACTTGATGATGCTTGTTAATCATAGTTCAATAAAAATAATTTTTAAAAATTAGTGACATTTTGGAATAATGTGTTATATGCTGATTGTCCAACAATTTTTTAAAAAACAAATCTGATATATATGTTTTCTGAGGTTTTTCTGAGTATTTGTATGTGGATCTTTGGTTATTCAGGTTTTCTCCCATGTAAAATTGGAAGTATCTAGGCGACGTTTCGATGAAGTCTCATTCATTATCTTCAGGCATTTGTCTTCAGCTTTGTGCTTCTCGGAATGATATGAGCTTGCAACTGCTTCTTCCTTTTAACTGCTAGTGGGGGTGTGACTTGATTGGGTGGGGGCTTGGCTATGTTCTGATTGGGTGGGGGTGTGTTCTCATTGGTTGAGGGTTTGGCTGTGTTCTGATTGGTTGGGAGGTTGGCTGTGTTCTGATTGGTTGGGGGGTTGGTGGTGTTCTGATTGTCTGGGGGTGTGTTCTGTTCTGGTAGGCACAATCAAGCCCCCACCATACATGCGAAAACTTAAGAATATGTGTGTGTGTGTGTGTGTGTGTGTGTGTGTGTGTGTGTGTGTGTATATATATGTATATGTATGTATGGTATATGTATGTGTGTGTGTGTGTACATATATGTATATGTATGTATGGTATTCAGCTTTGTTTGGGTATTTTCCCACGTCATTGTAGTTGTGCTTTTAAAGTTGTAGCAACGTTTCAGCAGAATCTCATCTGCCATCATCAGGCTTTGTATTGTGTCCGTCTGTCGAACCCAATACAAAAGCCTGATGATGGCAGATGAGATTCTGTTCAAAAGTTGCTACAACTTTAAAAGCACAACTATAATGACGTGGGAAAATACCCAAACAAAGCTGAATAGCATACATATAAATACCCGTGAAAACTTAAGAAAACACACACACTCATATATATCCACTATTGCACATATAATATACAATGCCAATTAAAAATACTCTTAAATATACAGTACATAATCTACCAGCAAGCATATTATCTCAGGTCCACAGGAAAAATAGAGAATTTGTCAGAGAGACATAAGAGCAAGGTGATTAAAAAACAACAACAGTGCAATAAATTTAAGTTTCTCTTTTTTCTCTCCAACCTAATCAAATTCAAGAAGAGTGAAGCAGAAGGAACAGATCACATTACTCCAGTAGAGTTTCCTTTCTATACTTTATCTGAAGGCCCTGAATTTATGATCTGCATCTGAAAAGTCAATCTGAAAAGTCAATCAATTCCACACACCCCTCCCCCACAACTGAGTTATCTCTTGGAAGTTTCATACCAACAAAGAATATTTTATTTGAGAAAATAATATTTTTCAAAGAAAGTCGGTTTTGTTCAGCAGTTAACATACCACATTAGAAACCAGGTGGCTGTGAATTCTAGTCCTGCCTTAGCCATGAAACCCAACTAGGTGACCTTGGGCCAGTCACTTTCTCAGCCAACTCATCTGAAAGGATTGTTGTTTTGGGAAAAATAGGAGGAGGAAGGTGTGTTGGATATATGCACTATCTTGAGTTATTTGTAAAAATAATAAAGTTTAGCTACAGATAATTAACTAAATAAAATATTTAGAGTTTTACATTAATATAAGTTTAAAGTAAATTAACTGTTAAGTACCATTTTACTTCTTTGAATATTTAAGCTCATTATATCAAATATAATCAATATTTATCTCATTGTATAAAATTCATGTCAATTCTCCAGTCTAGAAATTACAGAATATACTGTATTTCTGTAGCAAATTGTGCAGCTTTTTTTTCCAAAGTAATTTATTAATCAAGCATGAGATGAATTCCATCCATTTATCCATACATAAAAAATGAAATGTGAGCAATTATTTTTAAACATAATATATTATAAAAGGACATTAAGAGATAGTAAAGAAACCATCATTTTAATAACGTACTACTGTCAAATTACTCAAAATCCAACAGGGATGGTTCTATGTTAATCTGCTTTGACTTTTCTTGCAGGTATTGCTGCTATAGATGTATGGAAAAGCCCTCTCAGGTTATTGGCTCATGGGAATATGGGCCTTATCCAGAGATTGCCAACATTGCAAGAGAGATAAGATCAACTATAACACTTCCTTATATCAAAATACAAATGCCTTTGGCTGCATTAGCAGTTGGCACAAATTGGAGCCAGACAGTCTGTCTGTTGACTTCTGTGCTGGATTGGGCCATCTCTACTAGAATGTCCCTTAGGAGACAAATACTCAAAGATCTCAGGAGGCTGAGAAGGAAGCTTGCGCTACGCTAAAAGCTATGCCAAAATTTGAAAGTCATGCAATGATATCAGAAGAAAATCAAAACTTGTTTAGAGCAACAGAAGTGAAGAAAAAAATTTTTGAAAGAGAATTTGGTACCAATTTGATTTCCAAGTTGTTTTGTGGGAAATATTAAATAAAGCAACAATCATATTGGATATAGTTTGTACCTAAGCATAAAATGGCGCTTTTCATATGTTAATATTTCCTTTTTTATTGTACCGAATCTCCATAAATTGCTTAGCTATTACAATCTGTGTTAAGTTTTTGTTAGGTTGTGAATGCACCAGGCTGTTTGGAAAGTGTTTGGAATCCTTCCTTCCTTCCCTTCCCTTCCCTTCCCTTCCCTTCCCTTCCCTTCCCTTCCCTTCCCTTCCCTTCCCTTCCCTTCCCTTCCCTTCCCTTCCCTTTCCTTCCCTTCCTTCCTCTTATTAAACAAGTTTTTAAATCACTGATTATTTTACTGTAACTTCTTGTTAAAAGCAGAAATTATGTAGTGATTTGAGTATTTGCTCAATCAATCACAAAATATTTCAATAGCAGTGTTCAGACTGACACTGACAGTGTCTGACAGTGTTCAGACTGACACATACTAAATGCTAGTAAAACACACATTGACAGTGTTCAGACTGACACATACTAAATGCTAGTAAAATAAAGCAAAGGAAGCTGATTTTAGTAAAAAAACAAACAAACCAGCAAAGCTTTGAGAAGTTATAAGAACAATGGGACAAAGTGTTACTAAGTATCCAGTTAAAGCAAACCTGTATTTAATGGCCTAGGAGTGGGAATAATCCTGTATTTAATGGCCTAGGAGTGGGAATAATCCTGTATTTAATGGCCTAGGAGTGGGAGATATAGGGAATTATGTCCATTAAAATGAAATGTGTATCATGTATGTGAAGTTATATTACTTGATTTTTATATAATTAATCTAAATAGTATCGATTGCAATCAAACTTAGTGAATACTGAAGTAAAATCTGAATGAAAAAAATTCTGTCAGGACTATAAAAAAATCTGTTTAGGACTATTAAAATCAAATTTTATTTATGTACCAGAAATACTGCTAAATACTAAGGGGATGATTCAATGACTTTCAACTTAGCAAATAAATTATTGTACTGCACAATAATTAGGTACAATAAAAGCGCTAGTCACATACCTTTCCATATTTCTGTGCATAAGATCCTGTTAGAAGCGAATGGAAGACAATGATAGTTTCATCCAAATCCCAAACAAATACACGCTGAAAACAAAAGAATCAACAAATCAATATATACAAATAACACAAGAACTAGAGGCAGCTATCCAGAAATATGCATAGCCCCAAGCCTGAGATAGAGATCTGTAGATTCCCTGGCTTCTCATACTTCAATTATACTTCAAGAGTAGGCATTACGAGGGAAAAAAGAAAATGTTGTCAAGTAGCAACTTTATGGAAATAAAGTTTTAAAAGTTCTTATACTGTATTTAATCTAATTTTGAGTGAACAGCATTTTCTATTAATATGTATTCATTCTCTCTCCCTCCCTCCCTGTCTCAAATGAATTACTTTTGACCTTCATATTACTATTAATTTAAAAGAATGTACCTCCAAGTCACTATCAGGAGGAGGAGATGGATTATTTTTCCTCCCTCTGCCCCTTGATTTTGACCCAGAACTCCTACACGTTCTTTCATCAAGATCTTTGATTGGAGTTGAAGGGCTCTGCACAGCATCAAACTCTCCTGTAAAATAAACGAACAAACACTTATCAAAAAACAAAGTATTCAATTTTATAGTTTAAATAAGATATTCCTACAGAGTGGTGGGATTCAAATTTTTTTACTACCAGTTCTGTGAACGTGGCTTGGTGGGCATGGTAGGGGAAGGATAAAATCTCCAGTCAGAGGCAGTATTTGCCGGTTCTCTGATCTACTCAAAATTTCTGCTAGTGGTTCTCCAGAACTGGTCAGAACCTGCTGAGTACCACTTCTGCTCCTAAAGCTTTAAATGGACAATTTGGATTATCTGTAAATCCCTAATTATTCAAGAGGAATGAACATAATCTGCATATTGAAATTCCTCACCTTCTTTAACTACGAGTTTGCCAAACTACAAAGACTGCATAAACAAATTTAAAGGCAAGCATTAGAGGATATTGTAGGAGTATAATCTCTCACATAATCATATCTGAGCAGTCTTATTTTTTAAATTAGAAACAAATTTAAATCAATCAATCAATTTTCCATACTATAGGATGTACAGTTCTGTTCCAGGATAGGGGTCCTTTAACATTTCGTCTTTCAAATATTATGCAATACCCACTTCATAAACGTCAAGCAGTAAGTGGAACATGCCCAAACACTTGTTTACCAAAGGAACTCCCATCTCTGAAACTCTAGGAGCAGATGCGAAGGCCACCAAGAAATAGCTTTAACGTTACAAATATGAATGAAACGTAACACTCTATTGTGCAGAAATAGAGAAAGTATTCAGATTGAAAATGTCTACCACAACATAGTAAATGATTTCTATCTAGGAGTAACCTTACTTTTTAACTTTATAGTCTAAGAGAGTAACAAATGCAGACAGTTCAGCATTAACTCTTTTCTGAAGAGCAGATTGCAAATTAAGACTCCCTGACTTTGTATTCTATTTGATGAGTTCTTCCCCAGATGGTGTATCTTCTGTGAGCTTTATACTCTATTAACAGAAGACCTGGAAACTAGCAGGGTAAAATACATTAGAGTTTATCAGTAGCAGCAGCTACAGAATAGTTATATGGTACATTTCTGGATGCAAATCTTTGAGATAGCAATAGCAATAGCATTTAGACTTATATACCGCTTTATAGTGCTTTACAGCCCTCTCTAAGTGGTTTACAAAGTCAGCATAATGCCCCCAACAATTTGGGTCCTCATTTTACCCACCTCAGAAGGATGGAAGGCTGAGTCAACCTTGAGCCTGGTGGGATTTGAACTGCCAAATTATAGGCAGCTGGCTGAAGAAGTAGCTTGCAGTACTGCACTCTAACCACTGCGCCACAGAGGCTCCTACAGAGATAATATTAAGTCAGAAATTCTTCTCAAACTGGAATGGATGAGGCTGTTAATACTGTCCAGATCTGAAGATATTTCCCCTTTGATCTTGAATGGGATGGCACTTCCATTCAATGGTGATATACAGTTTGGGAGTTTTCTGGACTTATAGCTCCTGCTTGATAAACAGCTATATCCAAGAAGGCCTTTGTCCTGCTTCATCTGAGCACTGGCTCAACCCTTTCATGGATTGGGATGAGGGAGGGAGGAACACTTCAAATAGCCCCTCAAGCTCTGATCACCTCATGGCTTGACTACTTCAATGTGTTCTATATGGGATTGTGCAATTTCCCCAATATTTGACTAATTCCCATCCTTTTGGCATTTTTTTTTTTGTAAATTTTATTTGAGTTTTCACAAAGAGAAAAAAAATACAAATAAAACATCTTTTTTGAAAGCAGCATAATCCCGGGTTACATTTCTTCATACAGACACAAATTCAGGTTCATGCTCATTTTTATATTCTATTCCATATCTTATTACTATTTTACATTTTCTGCATAGCTTCTCCCCTCTTTTAACTTTCTCAATTTTATTTTAATTATCTCATCTCAATTCAAATCATTGTATTTATATTTTTTGTCTGTCCTGTTTCAATTATCTATTATCTTTTCTCATTAAACAAAATTTCTCCTGTAGTTACTGATTGGAGTATGACTCCTTTATATCTTTTCCCTAAAGTTGTAACATTCAATATAATACATAACTTCCATTCGGATTCTGCTTGGTACATTCTTAAAATACACACTGTATTCTTAAAAAAAGAAAAAAATATAAATGTATATAATTAAAACAACATTCCATTCCAAGTCAATTCTATCATTAATATTAATATTCATTAAAGTCTTAACATTTTTAACATTACTTTTCAATTAAATATCATACTTCTATGGGAACAATTATAAGCTTTCCATAGTTAATTCCCCCCCTTCACTTATATTTTATAAAACATTAACTAATTAAAATGTTCCCATTCCTTCCTAATTCAATTTTCTCATTTATTTTATATCACTTATTTTATTCACAAACATTTCACTAAATTACACAAACTATTTTATCCCTCATTTTAATCATACGTTGTTTCCAATTTTCTAAAGTTATTTCTATTACTAGTATAACAATACAATCTTATGTACCTTTACAGAATCCCTTTTTCAGTTAGATTTTCACCCATTATCCCTAAATAGGTCCTGTTTCTCTATATCTTGCTCCGGTCCTTTGTAACTTCTTTTCCTTTCCTTCTTCCCTCTCTTCTTCTCTCTCCCCTTTTTACCCCCTTGTCTCTCTACCTCTTATTTCTCTCTTCTGTATTCCCCTTTTCTGTTGCTTTCCAGTATTATACTTATTTTTTGAATTATTTTTCTTTTCTTTGATTGTTTTTTTAAGTCTTAAATTCTCCATTCTCTTTCCCCCCCCCTTCCTTTTTCTTCCCCACATAAAATTACTTGTTCATTAAAGATGGCTTCTTCTTTGTCCCAGTCTTCTTGTTTTGCAGTCTTTTCTTGTTGTTGCTCATAGTTCCAAATCTCCATTTCTAAGAATTGAAAAACGAAGCCAAAAGAACCCTTCCCTTCTTGTGCATCTTCTTTGTACTTTTTAAGTTCCATTTTCAATTCATCCAGAAGTGGTGCCATTGTATAAATTTTTAAACAACCACCCGATTGATTTTAGTCACTCACATATAATAACCAAAAATCCAAAGGTCACCAAATAATCCAAATACATGCAAGCTGTTTACTTTTTTTGCTCTTTTTTTCACTTTCTCTTCCTGGGGTTACTATTTAGTTGCAAAGTTTCAATTAAAATGTATCTTTTAGAAGTTTTGTTGAAGTTTTACTTTAGATTCTTTTTAATTCCAGGCAGTCTCCTCCCTCTTCCAGATCCTGCCCTTTTATTCTTTTTCTGTCCCTTCCTGCTTATGAAAAAGAAAGTTTTTAATGTCCAGAAATCTTTATTATCCCTTTGACATTTTGTTTTATTTTCAGCTTAATTGCCTATTGATGTCAAAGTGGATTTTTCCGATTTCTTATTTAAGTCTCTTAGTTGTCAGTATAGGGAAGAAGAGAGAAGAAAAAAAAAAAGCCAAAACTTTCCCTTTTCACTTTCCTTCACTGCTTCCAACTCTTCTTTGGGAGTGATGTTATTTTTTGTAAGTTTAAATTCCAGGGTACCGTGGTTGTTGCTTTTACAATTTAACCTGGTCAGCCAAAACTTTCACTTCTTATCTTCCTCCTGTACATTCTTTTACGGTCGAGTTCTTCTTTGTGGTGGCCATTTCTGACCACCGCTGCAACCGCCTTTGGGAAAGGGAGTAATGGCCAGCTGAGGAGGAGAGATGCGGTTCTGCTTGACCCTGCTGGCGGTCTCCCCCTTCTTCACCACCTCTAAGGGGTGGCTTAGCCCTGAAACCAGCCGGCTCGGGGAGCTCCAGCGGCGAGCCCAGACAGAAACCACGCATGATGACAGATTTCTGTCTGTCTCCAAAGCTCTTCAAAATGGAAGTCCTCCCCATCCTTCTGGCATTTTGAAGAGCCCTCCAAATCTGACTTGTCATGTAGGCCTTTGGCGAGGATGATCAATCCAGTTTTCTTATTTTTTGTTACTTCCAAACCTTTTATCTTTTGATATCTTGTTGGGTACTAAAGGATTGATTCTTGCTTAATGGATTTTTGCTGATTAAGACTGGATGAGATTTGTCAAATTTATACTGGAGTCTGTTTTCATGCACTTAGGTACACTTAGCTACAATTAATGTTCACATGAATCTACACCGTGATTCTAAATGACTGGAACAAAAATCAATGAATGGTACCTGGTTGGGTAGTAAGACCTGGAAGGGATTCTTGGAGCTGGTATGTTGATGAGGATGAAGAGGTACCATCTGTGGTGTTATTTGTCGTCATGTATGCTCCGTATGTTGATGTTGAATAATACTGTGGATATTGATTTTGGCTGAAAGCTGCATATGATGGATAATCCTAAAATATTACAAACAATATTTTTATGAAGATTAATACCTTTAAAACTACATCATTTTTAACCTAAAGATAGAAATAGGACAACAGTCTTGTCCAAATCAATTGCCAAATCAACTTCATAATAGTTTGTGCTTTATAGACAAAAAAAATCATACCTGTTGTGAACTACTGAAGTTTGTAGAATTTGATACTGAATTGTTTGCATAAATAGTGGAGGATGGTGTAAAACTAGAACCTAGAGTTAAAAGAATAATTCCCTATAAGAGCTAAGCAATACATTATTCAAAATTCATACAAATAAGAAATGAAATTTTCAGATGAAAATTAAGAGTATGTAATTAAAATATGCACTTATCTCACCTCAACTTTTTTAAAGAAAATTTGATATACTTAACTATAGCTTTGTATAGTATTATTTGTAAAGAACATGAAGTTTAAAATGTGAACAAGCTATCAATAATGTTTGTAATTGCTTTTATATATTCCACATATTCATCTTTCATAAACAGCTTGCTATCAAGGTTCACAGAAACACTGAAAACAGACATTTATGTATCAGCAAATCTACTCCATTTCAAAACTTGTCCTTTTTTGATCCCCAGACTTTCCTTTTCTTTAATACAGCTGTTGCGAACTACTCGCAAAATATATTGATAATAGTTTGGGAAGTACAGGATGTTTAATGTAGTTTCAAGGATTAAGAGAACTTCTAGTCCACGAAATGACCATATTTAAGATGGCCATATCATTATCAAACAGAGAGTAGCTCATAACTCTCCAACATTCTCAACATAAATAGCTAAGGAGTAGAATCATGGTGAAGACAGCAAAAAGATGTCTTCAAATATTTAACAGCTAAGGCTGAGAAACCTGTTGTCTTGGGTTTTATTTATTGTTTTTGGAAATCTCTCTCCTCCAAGGTGCTTTAAACCATGGGGATTTTTTTGGCATATGGACATATGAAAATTGTATTGTGAGCCCTGAACCAGGCATATAACTATTAAAAAACCCACAAAGAAAACTCTGGAAAATCTTCTCTAAACTCAGCCTTGACTACATCTTGTGACATGCAAATTGGACTACTGAAATGCAATTTGTGTAGGGCTGTTCCTGGAAGTTTCAACTGGTGTATTCATGCCAGTTATTCAGCATATGTGAACCACTGCCCCATGAAGTATATTGGCTTTCTTTAAAGTTCTTCATGGCATAGGACTGGGTTACTTTGGGGATTATCTCTCCCAAGTTGTTTCTACTGGTCCTATTTGATTTTGAGCAGGAAGGACATGCTCTGGGTACCATCAGCTGAGGAGTGTCAGCTGGCAGGGCCCAGAAGATGAGTTTTTGCTTAATTCCCCTGAAGTTAGATTGGCCTCATCCTTCTTGGCCTTTTGTCAGGTGGTAAAGACCTGGTGTTGAACTGGGCGCATGTGAGTTATAGCTCATCTCTTGGTTATATGGATGACTGATCATGTCTGGCTGCTACATGTTTTTACTACCTATAACACATAAAATGAGTTCGGACACTATGTAAATTGAGTGAACGAATATTTAATGTAATGTGGTTTTACTCATTTTACAGCCTCAATAAGCCTCCCATCTTCAATACCATCTTCAACCACCAAAATGTTGCTTATCCTTGTTGATTCTGTTAAAACAGAATCTAATGTTCCAATATAGAGTGTTCTAATATGGAGACATGTTCATCCTACTCACGTTTCTATTCCCAACCACTAAACCAAAGTAACAGAATATGCATGATGATGTCATAACATAAAATCTGTGCTTTAATGCTTGTGTCATAACACTATATTTAACAAGTTCTGCTTGCCCTGTGATATGTATTTTATCACTTGCCATACCTTCCCAAATACCTCTGGATCTACAAGCATTTTATTATTGAAACTTTTGGGAACTGAGTTTAAATTTAAAAACCCATTATAGCTGCTTTTTGTCAGGGTACATAAATATAAAAGTGTCATAAATATTAAAAATATTAATTTTGTGCATTGTATTACAGACCAAGAATTTTTAAAAGATGCACAAATTATACAGAGATATGCTTAAGATATGGATCCCCAAAAACTATTTCATATAGGCTTTAGTTATGATTATTGCCATTATTATTCTCATTATCAATCAATGATTTATTACTAACAATGAATATTTTTGAACATTTCTAATAATTTTGGTAAATAACTCTTCTATGAATTTTAAATAAGTTACACTAAATGTGTAAAAATATCAACTGAATTATCTAACTAAAATTTCAGATCATTATAGCTTTCTTTTTTTTAATGTAAAAGACTCGGACCAATAATAAATTTTATCCACAAAACTTACCAATTATGTAAGAAATGTATGAATCTTAAGAAAATTAAAAATCTACAAAGAATTACTCACCTGGCATTTGGTATGAATATGGTGCTTGGCCTGGCTGTGGTGTGGAGAACCCTGGGCTGTAACTAAGACACCCAGTCTGCAGTGGTGATTGTGTTTGTGAAAGTCCACTTTCTGTCTTGATGCCCGGCAACATTACACCCAAATCTGTGTAAGAAATTAATATTCAATTCATTCTTAACAATGAAGCAGAGAGGGGAAGCTTCGAAATTCCATGATGCCAAAAATATTCGTAAGAAAATAAGGAACAACTGGAAGTTAAATACCGTAAGCGGGTAGGCTGTAAGGTTGCCCAGTCTGTGAGTAGGCTGTGTACACTGCTGGTTGTTGCATTCCTGAATACTGGGTCTGACTGGCATAGGCAGACATTGTTTGAGCTGCTGGAGTAGAAAGAATATGTGGATAGGGCCTAAACAGCAGGAAAGGGAGAAAAAACTATCCGTCATATAAGATAATATACAGATTGTTGATTCAAGCAAACATGCCTTAGTAATCCCAGTGGATTACTGAAACATGTTCTACATGGAATAGCACTTGAAAAGCACTTAGAAGCTGCAGTTGATCCAGAATGCACTGATAGAGGCAGCTTTTGGCATTTCTCATTATTACACATAACAGTATTTCTCTGCAAGTTGCACTGGCTTCCAGTGGGCTTCTAAGTGCAATTCAAAATGCTGGTTATTACCTATAAAACCATACATGGAATAACAGCCAAGTTATTTGTGGGTCTGGCTACTACCCACCAAGTTTAGCAACAAGGGCATGCTCCATATGCCTTCTATCAAACAATTGCATCTTATTGAACCTAAGAGTCGTGATTTCTCTATGGCAAGCACTTGTCTTGTGGAACAGTATCCCTCAAGAAAACAAGATCTATTAGATTTTCATAAGGCACTGATGACATATCTGTTCTTACTTGTGTTTGGAACAAGATTAGGCAAGCTCTATTGTTTTTATAAGTTGGGATTGCTGTTTTGACTGTGGGCATGAGGCTTTAGACCAGGGATGTCAAACTTGTGCTGGCTACCCCCACCCTCAGTTTAGTGAAGAGGAAAAAAGTCATGATATGTCATGTGACGACATGACACTGCAAGTTTAATGCCCCTGCTTTAGACTGTAAAAGGTAAGAACTAGGAATGTATTGTAACTAAAGTGAAGGATAACTAGCAAGCGTATTTTTAAGAATTATAAGAAATTTACAATAACATCTCAAATGTTGGAACTGAAATGTATAATTTTATATTTATAATTGAATGAGAAAATGACACATGTATGAGTGTGTTAATAAACGGTAAAAGTTAAGACTTGGGTCCAAGTGTTGATTTAAGAGGTATTTCAAAATATATGTGGATCCACACTTGGAAATTGAATGAATCTTTACTATTCCAGCCCACTTGGTCTATGAATCCAAATTAGATTAAAAAAAGTTTACTGGATGTTTGTAGATATAGAAAATATATGATAGGGTGTAAAGGTTTGAATTTTGGAATTTATTACCCAAATATGGAGTTGAAGGCTGGTTGTTCAATGTGATAACAACAACGTATGACTGAAGTAATGCATGCATGACAATACGCATTGTGCTGAAGAAATACTGGCAATCATTTGTCTGAAATAGTATCAGGTTTCCTGCCCAAGCAGGAGGCTGGACTAGAAGGCCTCCAAAGTCCCTTCCAAATTGGTTATTTTGTTACTCAACACTGAATAGAACAAATATTCGGTTAAGGTTTTTTAAAATTAAATGTGGAAAGGATGGCTATAGTGACGTTAGGGGTGCATTGATTGGGGACTTGAATATGGAAGTAAGTTTGTATGGAGATGGTGCTGTGCTACTAGCCGAGATTGAACAATTTCTAGTAAATACTAGATTGACCACAGGATACAGTAAGGGATACGGTTCTGAAAATTAATGCATCAAAGACTAACATAGCTGTGTTTGTCATGAAAGATGAGATGAATGAAAAATAAATGATTTAAACTAAATTAAGTAATTTAAGTCTGTTGTAATCTATTTTACTATACAGGTTAATGTATTTCTATCAATAAAATTACCTAAAAATGCAATAATAAATTAAAACGGCTATAAATTATATATAGGCACATTAAAACAATAAAGTACATACAATAATATAATAAAGACCTTAAGTTCTGCAACACAGTCCTTAGATATCAAATGTCCTGGGGAATAGCAATAGTTTCACTATGCACTTAAGTAGTGAGGAAATTGATGTGTGAGTAGTTAATTTACACAAGAAACTCAAAATCTTTTACAACTATTATCCAATTGGGCAAAAGATACAAAAATAAGATTAATAGAGGGCTATGCCTAACCATAACCAGATTTAGAGATATATACAATATGGTGCCATTCTTGACACCATTACTTCCCCTAGTCTATGCGCCCCAGATTCAGTCAGCAGGATTTCATCATCCTCCAAGCTTGTGTGCTTTCTGAATAGTTGTGGTAGTAATGATTGGAGTATACAAATCCAGAAAATAATGATGCCAGTGCACATAACTAAGAATTTTAAAACTTTGATTCTTCACATAAATAAATCACTCCAACATCAACGGCATTTAACCTAGCAAGAAATGAGTTTAAACTGGGCCAAAGTGCAAATCTCCATATAACATTGCATTTTATGCAAACCCAATGTAGTTTCAAAATTTAAACCGATATTTAAACCAAGTACTTGCAGAACCTGATATACAAATAAAATATTAGGATATGCATGCAAACTAACTTGGAAGGATATAGCTGCGGTGAGTATTGATGTGATGATCTTGGACTGTAGCTGTTACTTGTTATCACTGTAAAACAGAAAGCATTTACAATGTTCAATT
Organism: Hydrophis major; assembly: GCA_033807585.1. Lineage (NCBI taxonomy): Eukaryota > Metazoa > Chordata > Lepidosauria > Squamata > Elapidae > Hydrophis > Hydrophis major. The sequence goes on along the minus strand of CM066328.1, from coordinate 319,999,787 downwards.
TATCAGCTGTTAAGATTTTTTAAAAGGCTAAGAATTTTTGAATATTCTAAATAAAATTGGTAGCATTGTGTTATTCTTCATAATTTTTACCAGGAAACAAACAACTAATGCATATAGCACCTAACTTTGTATGATCTACTTTCCACACTAAGCTCAGATTCAAAAGCTCTTGTGCACAGAACTATATGTTGCAAAGAAAACTAGTTTAAAATAAAGAAAATGAAGCATGGGTATCTACAAGCCCATGTTACTCAAATCAAAATGACAAAAGCAGTGTGGGATCATAGACGCTGCTCATTTTGGACCTGTAGCACTGTTTTTTGTCTAGTTTGACACATCTCATCCCCCTGCTAATACTGTTGAAAGGATTCATGAAAATATTTTTGCATTTCTTTGGATTTTGGTTAACAGCATTGTTCTTAGCTAGGGCAATGGATTCTGGCTTATGTTGACAGTGTTTATCTTATTATTTCCACATATAAAAATACAATATTTCATGAAGTGAGAATGAAAACAGCACTAATTTTTCTTTTGAAAGTTATGCATTTATTTAATTTTATACAGAAAACTCACCAGCAGGGTAACTATCAGTTGCATACATGCCTATACAAAGAGCAGCTGTATTTTTCTGCAGAAGCTTAAATGATGATAATCATATCCTATTAAAATCGTTCAAGAATATTGCGTAGTCTGGACTGATTCCAAAAAATGTCAAGTTTCTCTTTCGTCTAACCATCTGTCTTGGCTACAGCAAATGTGTTCCAAATATATATACCAAAATATGAACGAAACCTTTCAGAGCCATTCCGTATCAGCACTCTAACATAGAGAATCTTTATTATGCCATCTGCATTTCATTCACTTTTAAAAAGATAAAAGCACTGTATAAAAGATAGTATTGAAAATTCTTTAGTGTCTAATCAATCATACTTTTACTTCAAATAATTTCCTTTTTTTCAATATGCCAGCCAATAGCATTTTACAGATACTGTAGGTAGCAGGTTCCTCATCATTTTGCAAAACACACTGTAGGCAGGAACCAAAGAAACATGGAGTAAGTGCCATGTACTTAAGACCTTTAGTTTCTGGAACAGAATTATGTGAGTATCACATTTATTTATTTAACCATAATTAAGCTTCTTCCACTTCAGCTTCATGACATCTCAAGAAACATGGTTAATTTCAAAAGCACTGTGTGATACGATATGAATGGGCTGATAATGAAAGAAAATCAAAACTTTTTGCTGGGTATATTGACAATTTTTGTCTCCCTCTTTACAAAGTATTTAAATATCTGTTTAATACATGACTTTAAAATAAACTCTAAATATTATAGACTTTAAATGATATTTTAAGTTTTTTTAAATGTTGAAAATATTTGAAATGGCTTTTGAAGCCCAGCAGAATGATATACAAGGTTTGGAAGTAGTATAAAAGTCATCATATTACAGCATACAATTCTAAGTTTTGTGAAAAATATGAACTTCAGATGATGGCCATTCACAAAAATTTTAGAATCTAATTAATCTGAGAACTGAGTATAATTAATGTATTGTAACTACATACAGCAAAGCCAACTTCCCATATTATCCTGAAACTGTTTTTGTATTCTTTATATTTTAAATATTATAATATTTCTTAGATGAATAAAGTTCTTTTTATGAACTTAAACCAGAAAGTCTTCTGCTTCCTTGCTATCTGGGTGATATTTGCAACTTTTAATAATAATTTTATACTTAATTTGTTTAAAAAAATTAATGATTTTTTTTTGTAAATTTTATTTGAGTTTTCACAAAAAAAAATACAAATAAAGCATCTTTTTTGAAAGTAGCGTAATCCTGGGTTACATTTCTTCATACAGACACAAATTCAATTTCATGCTCCTTTTTATGTTCTATTTTCATATCTTATTACTGTTTTACATTTTCTGCGTAGCTTCTCCCCTCTTTTAATTTTCTCAATTTTATTTTAATTATCTCATCTCAATTCAAATCATTATATTTATATTTTTTGTCTATCCTGTTTCAATTATCTATTATCTTTTCTCATTAAACAAAGTTTCTCCTGTAGTTACTGATTGGAGTATGACACCTTTATATCTTTTAAGTTTATCCATTCAACTCTTATTTAGGCTTCAATATATACCCTAAAGTTATAACATTCAATATAATACATAACTTCCATTTGGATTCTGCTTGGTACATTCTTAAAATACACACTATATTCTTAAAAAAAGAAAAAATTATAAATATATGTAATTAAAACAACACATTCCATTCCAATTCAATTCTATCATTAATGTTAATATTCATTAAAATCTTAACTTCTTTAACATTACTTTTCAATTAAATATCATACTTCTATTGGAACAATTATAAGCTTTCCATAATTAATTCTCCCTCTCTTCACTTATATTTTATAAAACATTAACTAATTAAAATGTCCTCGTCCCTTCCCAATTCAATTTTCTCATTTATTTTATTTCACTTATTTTATTCACAAACATTTCACTAAATTACACTAACTATTTTATCCCTCATTTTAATCATATGTTGTTTCCAATTTTCTAAAGTTATTTCTATTACTAATATAACAGTACAATCTTATGTACCTTTACAGAATCCCTTTTTCAGTTAAATTTTCACCCATTATCTCTAAATAGGCCCTGTTTCTCTATATCTTGTTCCGGTCCTTTGTAACTTCTTTTCCTTTCCTTCTTTCCTCTCTTCTTCTCTCTCCCCTTTTTACCCCCTTGTCTCTCTACCTCTTATTTCTCTCTTCTGTATTCCCCTTTTCTGTTGCTTTCCAGTATTATACTTATTTTTCCAAATTATTTTTCTTTTCTTTGATTGTTTTTTTAAGTCTTAAATTCTCCATTCTCTTTCCCCCCTTTCCTTTATCTTCCCCACATAAAATTACTTGTTCATTAAAGATGGTTTCTTCTTTGTCCCAGTCTTCTTGTTTTGCAGAAGTTTCTTGTTGTTTCTCATAGTTCCAAATCTCCATTTCTAAGAATTGAAAAACGAAGCAAAAAGAACCCTTCCCTTCTTGTGCATCTTCTTTGTACTTTTTAAGTTTCTCAATTCATCCAGAAGTAGTGCCATTGTATAAATTTTTAAACAACCACCCGATTGATTTTAGTCATTCAAATGCAATAACCAAGAATCCAAAGATCACCAAGTAATCCAAATACACACAAGCTGTTTCTTTTTGCTCTTTTTTTTCACTTTCTCTTCCTGGGGTTCTACTGTTTAGTTACAAAGTTTCAGTTAAAATGTATCTTTTAGAAGTCTTGTTGAAGTTTTACTGTAGATTCTTTTTAATTCCAGACAGTCTCCTCCCTCTTTCCAGATCCTGCCCTTTTATTCTTTTTCTGTCCCTTCCTGCTTATGAAAAAGAAAGTTTTTAATGTCCAGAAATCTTTATTATCCCTTTGACATTTTGTTTTATTTTCAGCTTAATTGCCTGTTGATGTCAAAGCAGATTTTTCCGATTTCTTATTTAAGTCTCTTAGTTGTCAGTGTAGGGAAAGGGAGAGAAGAAAAAAAAACCCCAAACCTTTCCCTTTTCATTTTCCTTCGCTGCTTCCGACTCTTCTTTGGGAGCGATGTTATTTTTTTTGTAAGTTTAAATTCTAGGATACCTTAGTTGTTGCTTTTGCAATTTAACCTAGTCAGCCAAAACTTTCACTTCTTATCTTCCTCCTGCACATGGTGAAGGGGGGGGGGGGGAGACTGCCAGCAGGGTCAAGGAGAGCCGCATCTCTCCTCCTCAGCTGGCCATTACTCCCTTTCCCACTGCGGTTGCAGCAGTGGTCAGAAATGGCCACCTGAAAGAAGAACTCGACCAAAATTAATGATTTTAAATATTAAATTCTGCTATGTCATATTTATTTCCACAATATTTCATAATATTTCATATTGTGAAAAGATAGTGCATAGAAACTGATTTTAGTGTATAATAATCTGTGAGATAATAATTGTGGAAAGCAGTCCATAGGCAAAATTACACTTCCCCAAAATTCTTGTCATTACTGTTACTGTCATTCATTATATCTAACTTTAGTAGCAGAAAAGCTTGTCATCAGATTTTATCTATAGGCACTTTTTTGAGCAAGGTAATAAGAATGGTACAAACTAACTGCTGGCATTTTTGCCATGCATTAGCTGATTTACTGTTTATTTTTGTGAACAATACTTTGAAAAACTATAGATATAGACCTACATGCAGTATTATGAGCAAATTATGTGTTTTACCTGACCCAGTAAAATTGTCAAGAGATCCATCTCCACTTGTTGTTGTTGCTGAATCATTACTGTTCATAGGCTCTGTTTTGACTGCAAGAAGAGACACTGTATAGAAGAATGAGCAGATGTGAGATTATATTTCTATATTTACATATATCATGCCAACTAAAGTAAAAAGCCAGTAAATTTGAGATAAGTCAAACTATACACAGACTCAAAAAATTAGTAAGATTCTTAGAATAATCTTCAGCTTTAAAACCATGCACTACTTTTTGAAATTAAAAATGCTAACATTTATTAATTTAAACTGATTATTATTTGATTTTGATCGACAGAGAAATCTAGAAGTACTTACACTACATTTTTCAAATATCCGTCTAACAAAAAGAGACGGGCTTTTTAAGACTATTTCACACACACCCTTTTCACTTTCAGGTTGTTGATCCCACCTCCTTTTGATTTCTAAATTTTATTCTTTCAGAGTGATTTATGTTTTAGAGTGGGGGTCTTCAAACTTGCATGCTGGCTGAGGAATTCTGGGAATTGAAATCCACAAGTCTTAAATTTCCCAAGTTTGGAGACCCCTGTTTTAAGAGTAAAAGATAATAGACTCAAACAAGTCTATCCCCAAACTCTCCACATAAAACATAATGTGCTTATGATGTTCACCTTTCTTTTTTGAGATTTTTTTCATATCTGTCTGTAGCATGTGTTTTGTATATCAATAATATGGCACATAGTTTCTCTATTAACCTAAATTCATGTTTTTAAAACCTTAGAAAATATATAAAGTGAAACTTCAACAGCAAATTTTTTGATTCCATTTTAACTAACTGCAATTTATGTCAGAGCCAAGATAAACCTTTTCTCTAGTAAAAAAAGATAACTTTTAATCACAGATAATTTATTATGGATTGCTTTTCAAAATGATAGTGTAAACTAAAAATAATTTTAGGTTCATAAATATAAATGTACTATGATGTTGTTAACAGCAATTCCAATCTCTACTTCATAGGCAGTCCAGAAGAGCAAGGAAGTGGTTGTTAGATATAAATTACCAATTTAATTTCCAGCTTTTACTCAGATAATACATGATTAAATAAAATTGTAGTTAACTAAACATAATTAATTTTCTTCCTCAGAATTATTTTCCTTTCTCAGGAAATCTGAGGAAGGAATTTTTAAACTACGTTTACTATAGAGATGAGGTATATTTGACCATATTTATTTTATTTTATTTATTATTCAATTTATAAGGATATCCAATTCCATGATAGCTCTGGTGGCAATAAAATCATTAATAAAAAAGGTAAAATAAAAAATGGCAATCATGCAGAAGAAGAAAGGCCATTCATTCTAAAAATAATACAACACCCAGTACCCATCATCTAGTCTAGCCCAAAGCCTTGAGGAAAGACCCAGGTTTAAGACTCTTATAAACGTGGTCAGGGGAAGGCACAATGGACCTCGGAGGAAATCTTGGTCCAGGAAGTGAACACTGTGACAGAGAAACACATTTCTCAGGTTTCCTCAGCCTGGCGCATGCCAACTCTGATCATACCTACGAACAAAAACTATAGAAGATAGAAGATCTCTTAGATAACCAGGCCCTATTTATAGCTAATCAAAAGAACCTTGAATTGCAACTAGAAATTTACTGGTAACTATTGTATGAACCAAAGTGTTACATGGGCATGACATGGCATATCTATAATTTTGGGTATTGTATTCTGGACCAGGTGAAGCTTCCAAATGGTATTCAGGGGCAGGTTCATGTATTGCAGCAGTCTATATATAAGGTGTTCTAGCACAATGATTGGCTGTGAGATAAAGAAAATTCTTCTTCTGAAGGGGAATTATATCTCCATTCAGAACTAAAGATAAAACATTCCCAGTCCTGGTGATTCCAAAAACTCTCAGCTACTCTTAATTACATTTATAAAATTTCTCTAAATACCTTTGGTACCAGTAGTTAGCAGTATATTATTAATGTTATTAATATTATAATGATTTATATGTAGTACACAGGTCCATTCTCTTCCACGCACAATGTTTTTTTTCCTATCAGAAGCTGAACCTGTGTTTGCTTCTTTTTGTTTAATTTAATTTTATATTATATATACTGGTATAAAATATAGCAGGAAATCTGTTGCACCAAATTTACACAACTTCCTTGTACAAAAATTATCGAAAGATTTATAGAAAAAGAAGGGGATGCAGCTATGAAGCAAAAACAATAAAGCAAATTATCAGATGCTCAACACAATAAATCATCAATCCAACCACACACATGCATTATGCTAGGATTGCTCATACTTGTTGCAGAAGAAGGAGTGCTGCAACTCAACAACCAGTCTGCAGTGTTTAAAACAGTCATGTTGTCTCCTGAGAATTGAAATGGTGTACAGTGTTTCATTTTCTGAATATCTCCTTAATGTAAATAAATATTTTTCAGGATAAAAAAAAACCAACCACACACTGCCTTAACATTGGGCTATACTGTATATTCACGTACAGACAGATAGACCTATACAAGTTAAAATAATCACTTATTTTCAGTAGTATGTTTTTAGATACCATGAAAAATGGTCTGAGTCTATTATAGTATGTTTTCAGGGGTCACCGTTCTCAAAACAAACTTCTTTGACTCATATTGTTGGAAGTGGGTATATAAAATAAATTGATACTTCCATGTAAAATTCAACATTTTAAGTATAAGTAGTCTTCGAATTATGACAGAAATTAGGACTGGAATTTCCATTACTAAGCCATATGGTCCTCAGGCAAAACTTCATGTGAAGTGAAGGTGGGAGGCTGCTTCCTCAGCTTCCTCATGACCTCCTCTCAGCCATCTATCAAAACCCTAATCTTGCCTTTTTGGCTGAACAGCACTCCTCAGTGGCAGTGCTAAAGCTGAAGTAAAGGTCCAGAGCCTTCAGCAATTTCAGCCATCCAATATCATGGCTGGGTCTCTACTTCAGAACTTCCAAGGTCTTCCCAAGCATTGTTGAAAATGGGACATGTTATGTGGAGAACAGCAGCAGCAGCCTCAGGAAGAAGGACTGCTGTAGCCAGCAGTTGCCCCATGTAAGGCCAGGTGTACCCAGTCAGCAGCAGGAGAAAAACAGCTAAGAAGAAGCTGGGCATAGGGTCTGAAGCAATGAATGTATACAAAGAAATTTCACCTATTTGTAGTGAAGTAGCAAATTTGGAAAAGGATAATGAGATTACAATACAAACAATATGAAAACAGGCGCAAAGTTCAATACGAACAATATGAAAGATATTAGTGTCATACTGGAAATGAAAGGGAAGAAAAGCAATATCTGCAATATTGCTATCTGCAATAGCTAGGGTATTCAGAAGACCATAGAATGTATTTTAAAATTATACAATAAGACACTATTCAGTAAACAAACAAAATATATTTATATAGTGCTTACTGCCTCATATTTAATGGATTTTTAAAATAAAAAATATAATGTATATTTATCTAAATTTTTCAGCTTTTAAAAGAATCTGATTATTGTTCCCCATAAAGCAGTTACATCTTGTAAAATGCTAAGTATTTTCTGGATTTAAACTGAAAGAGGTAGATTTTCACTCACCGCCTGTTCCATTTGTTGTAACAGATGTGGTGCTAAGATTAGATTTGTCCAATTTAGAACTACCTGGTGCTTCATTGCTTCCCACAAGATTATGAGGACTCGCTAGATCCTGCATTTCCATAGATCTATTAAAGGACAAATAAAAAGGAAAGAAAAAGAAATACTATCACTATATTATTTGCATCATAAAAGTACAGAGACTCCTCTGAGCTAGCCATACTTTAAAGTAAAAATTGAAAATGAACATTTCCTGAAAACTTTACATATGAAAACAAATACTAGTCTGTAATTAGCCTCATGATTATCATCATCATTATCCTCGAGAGAGAAACTGGTAGAAAAGGAAAAGACAAGAGATTAGAAGCATTCCACTTGAATCATATTCTTCTATCGATGGGGGGGATAGAGAGGGGGGCATCTAAAAGTTTTGTTCAAGAAACTTCAAATGCCTTTTGGATAGCAGCCTGCAATTATGCATGCTTGTGATTTAACTGAAGTTCATCTTCAATTAAAAGTGGAAATTATAGGTAGTAACTGTCATGGCTGATTTCACTCAGAATGTAAATGTGGTATGTGTATGTAGTAATATAGATATTTTGAATTATCTCAGGGGAGTTGAACAAAGACCTGAGAAAAATTACATTTTTTTAAAAAAAAGAATAATAATATCAATAGGAAATATTCCTCTCCTGAAACAACAGGGACAATATTGGGATATAATTTTAATATAGTATTTTTGCACAAATAATATGTAATTGGCATTTAATAGCCAATTAATGTAAGGGCTTTCATACAACTCTCCATGTATTTCTGGAACAGTAACTAAGATATGGAACTTATATCTCAGTGAAACAGTGACATGAATAGCAAAAGGCGGCAGTATTATGAAAGCAAATCTCCAAAATCTGGCATGCTAATTGGAGAAAATGACAATTAACTAAAATTTACTACTTTCCAAAAGTATTTGCTGAGGGTAGAAAATTCATGTAGTGGAAATTAAACACCAAGTATATTCTGGAATAGTAGAAAATTCTTGCAAATGAAAACTTCCTAGAGTTTGTCATAATAACGATAACTAATAATTTATATAATGGGAAAGACGGTAACTTTTTAAAGAAATCATGCATCTTGGAAATAGGTGGCTGAGTCAGACAGCAAAAGTAAGCTTATGGTTTCATTGCATAGCAAAATGTGGAGACTACACATTTGTAACAAAAATATACTATGAATGTTTGTCTCAGAAGGAAACAGAATTCGTATCCCATCTCATATTTATACATTTTCTATGACCACTTTTTAAAATTATTTTTTTCAAAGCCTTGCTTTATGATGTAAGAATGCTACAGTGGGCTTTTATAAGTGATAACATTTATATTTATGTATAATATATTTATAATACCATTCCAGCTGCTCCTCCATTCTCAGGTTTCATTCCTGGCATTCTCAAGTACAACTATTATTCCTGTCTAAAAAAATAGATATTTGTTGCCAATCAATATAATTAGCAGTGAGTAGGTGGACTAATAATTTGACTGAATATAAGGAAACGGTGTTCTCTGTTTTGAAGCAAAGGTAAGAATGGCAAGGCATATAGCTCCAATGTGTGGAAAGATAGTGATTTAGTGAGATAGTTAAGTGAGTTTTGCCCCATTTTATGACTTTTCTTGCCATAGTTGTTGAGTGAATCACTGCAGTTGTTAAGTTAGTAACATGGTTGTTAAGTGAATCTGGCTTCCCACATGGCCCTGGGACACTGCAACCATCATAAATATGAATCCGTTGCCAAGCATCTGAATTTTGGTCACATGGCCATGGAGATGCTGCAATGGTTGTAGGTGTGAAAAACAGTCATAAGCCACTTTTTTCAGTGCCACTGTAACTTCAAACAGCCACTAAATAAAGTGACACTTTATTTTTATCAGTATCTTGTAAATGATAAACTTCAGCTCTGTTATATTGATCTAACAGAATTCTAAATGTAGAGGCAAAAGAAATAGCAGTTCCAACATCTCAGGAAAAAATACCTCAGAATTCATGCTTTTTGGCTCACTGCCTTTGTCAGTATTGTAAATGTGAATACAGTCAGCTAAACCCCCCTCTCCATCTATCCAGATTCCATTATTGATGCGTGCACTTTCTCATATACCTCATATACCTTCTCATATACCTCTTCCAGCTTATAACTTAATTGTGACCTGCAACAACCTCATTATTCTAGTTCTGGGCCTCTTTTGAGCAGCAGACATGAAACCTCTAAGGACTGGACTGAGACCACCATACTCACTTTCACTTCTAACCAAATCCAGATTTCACTTTTGAAAATCTAAGGTAGAGAACTGATTACAGAAAGGCAAATCCATTTCTGCTGAAAAAGCTGGGTACAGTTACTGTTCTTTGGGAATTGACCTTACATTTAGTCACTTTCAATACTTTTCCGCAAAAATACAGCATGAATACTGAAATACATCCATTATATTGTAAAATCTGATTATAGTAATGTTGGGTGCATACTTATAGAAGCCTGTTGGCTGTTATATGAAATATCTCAAGAGAGACTGTGTGAAATTCATAAAGAATCTTATCTACTGAAGAAAGAATGTGGGGTCAAGAATTGATGAAATGGGGAGTGGGAAATAATCCTTTGGGATACTCACTTTGTGCAAACATCCCATCTGTGGTTCAATCACATAAGCGTCTTGTGGGCAAATCCAAACACATTAAGAGAAGTGCTTGAGGAATCTGCCAAGAAGTCAGATGCACTGATTGCAGAATTTCTCTTTTAGCTGTCATCTGAATCTTCTAACTGCCACCCAAAATATGAGCAATATGAAAAATTGTGACCTATAATGTGAGATGCAATGAGTACTACTTAATACTACCAAATGACCATCTGCATCCAGGAATGGATTGTTTAAAAGGATGATGTGAAAGGTAGTGAAGCTATGTTGCTGATGATAGCATTATTTATTAACTGTCCCTTATATTACTAAATTACTATTAAAACAGGGTTTCCTGTGCCCTTATTTAAGCAGAGTCCATGCTGCTTTTATGTTTCATTTTTTTAACTCCCTCAATACTTACTTTTCTTTACCACTGATTAGATGCTGTATCAGTTATTTTTTGAAATAAAATTATCTACCCAAAAAACCCCTTCTACATGCTATTCAGGTCTGTTCTGACTACCACCTTCTATTTAACATCACTGTCAATACTGCTAACCCTACAAAGCAACCTTGACTATGTGTCAGAATGGTTAAACAATTGGCAACTTCGAATCTCAATCAACAAATGCTCTGTCTTACCCATTGGCAACAAAAATCAGAACACCAAATACAAACTGGGCAGATATGACCTCATAGACCACCTTCACCCTGTCAAGGACCTAGGAGTACTCATTTCAAATGATCTAAGCCCCAGAGCTCATTATAACAGCCTTGCCAAAGAGGCATTAAGAGTTGTTAACCTAATTTTGTGAAGCTTCTTCCCCGGTAACATTGAACTGCAAACCAGGGCATACAAAACCTTCGCCAGACCAACTCTTGAATACCTGGAATCCATACTGTATGGATTCCACCATCTACCTGGAATCCACACTGTATAATAGACATTAATACAATTGAGCAAGTCCAGAGGTATTTCACGAGAAGAGTACTTAACTCCTCCCCTCGCAATAGAATATCTTTTGCTACCAGGCTTGAAATATTGGAAATATTAGACAACTTAGAATGCTGCTGCCTACGGTCTGACTTAAGCTTAGTACACAAAATTGTCTGCTACAACATCCTACCTGTAAACGACTACTTCAGCTTCAACCACAATAATACATGGGCAAACAATAGATACAAATTTAAAGTAAACCGCTCCAAACTTGATTGCGGAAAATATGACTTCAGCAACAGAGTGGTCAATGCTTGGAACTCACTACCTGACTCTATTGTTACATCCTCAAACCCCCAAAATTTTAACCTTAAACTGTCTACCATGGACCTCACTCCATTCCTAAGAGGTCTGTAAGGGGGCGTGCATAAGCGCATCAGCATGCCTACCATCTCTGTCCTACTATTCCCATTTATTTGTACTCATTTATTATGTATATACTTATACCTGTTTATACTTATATGTTTATTGTTAGGTTCATACTTATACTTGCTTTCCCATACACGCATGACAAACAAATAAAATAAATAAATAAAATTCCATCCACCCTTGAAAGTTATTGCTGGAGATGGGACATACCATACATACAAATTTGATCTCACATACAAGCAATTTTTGAAGCAAAGTGACAATTTAATATGAAGGTTGTCCAAGTTTCAACAAATCTGGAACAACTAAAACTGCTTCAAAATATACAAGTTTAACTTTATCCCACTTGCATGTGGAGTTCTCGGATGTGGAAGTGGACCTGTGATTTTCTATAATTTCCTTATTTTTACCATCCCCTTTTGACTTTAGAACATATAGTGTAGAACATGTAGTGCATAGTTTGAAGCTTCAGAGCTATATGCAGTTTTAAATGATTTCTTAAAAATGGTTTCTTGCTATTTTTCATGTAATAGAAAGAGATCATGATTACATATTTAGAAAGTATTCACACACTGTATACTCTGTGCGTGAAAATTAAAAATTTAACTATCGTCCCAGTACCTTCTACTTTTTGGAGAGTGGTTATCACTGAACAGCAAATCTCTCAGCTCATAAAATAATGGTGTTCTGCTCAAATGTGCAGCTAATAATACATCTGTATTTAAATGTATGAAGAGTTAAAGTTGAATATACTTCTTGTGCACTACATTTTTCTTTGATAAACTATTTGCAGTTTTAAAACAAGCTATTATTTGGCAATAATAGTAGCAATTTTATTTCTCATTAAGTCATTAAAACACTAATAAAATAGACAGAAATCCACTTTTCATTATCCAGTACAAGATAAGATTGTGGTGTGCTAAAATTTACAGACAGCATATTCAAATGCAGCTCTACTGTCTCCCATTTATAATTCTAGGCTATCATATCCATAACTGCCTATATAAATTTAACAAAAAAATTATGAGAAAGTATGCTGAACCTTCAATCTAAAAAAAAAAAAAACACTTTAAAAAGAATGTTTTACAGAATCTCAAATTTATACCAAGTGACTTCAGGCTTCCCTATCTTATTGCCACCGTTCATTACTGCTACCTGGTGAATAGATAATTAGTGTGCCAGTTATTTTTGGTGGCCCACATTTATTTTTAATATGCCATTGTGATCCTTTCCACTCTACCAGTTATGCAGGCCCAATTTAAATTTTTAGAAGTTAGAACTAGAATGGATTCCATTAGAAATAAATAAGTCAGTATATACCAGATAGTTGACTTGCAACTGGTTGCTTAGCAATCACTTGAAGTTACAGTGGATCTACCAGAGGCTACGTAGGAGCTACCTTTGAAGTTCTGAGAATCACATGACTGAACTTCAGACACTTGGCAACCAGGCTACATTTATGGCCATTTGCAATATCCCAGTCACATGACTACATTTTATGATGGTAAAATGCTAAAAAATGCTAAAAACTGACAGTTACCAAATGGCTGTGGTATTCACATAATGACCACCACAAAAAAGGTTGTTAAATTGTCTGTCACGTAACTGACCCATGTTATGACCATTACTTTACAACTCATGACCATAATTAAGTCAAGGACTACCTGTTCCATAGATTTAGGTCTAATAAATAACTTCACATATGAATTCTTAGATAACTGAGTTTCAAAAAAATTCAAATGTGTCTAAATACAGAGTTCTATTAGTGTTGGTTATCTTAGTATATCAATACTAATGTAAATAGGCTACATATTATTATCCTTTCCAAAAAAGAAGTTCTATCCATATATCATCATCAGCTGGAGAAAAATATTTCAGTATTCCATTTTTCTCTATAAATCTGATTCTTTAAAGGAAAGCCTCCTTACAGCTAATGATTCTCTCTCTCTCTCTCTCTCTCTCTCTCTCTCTCTCTCTCTCTCTCTCTCTCACACACACACACACACACACACACACACACACACTCAGATACACACATTATCATACTGGTAATGACTCTCAGCAGTCACTTAAGACTTCCAATGGTGGATCCATTGCCACTTTGTTGTTATTGTCATCTTTTCCCTCTTTGCTTTCACCTTTCCCAACACCACAGATTCCTCAAGGGAGCTGGATATTTTCATAATATATCCATATTTGAGCCTGGTCATTTGTACCTCAGATGAGAACTCTGAATCAATTTGTTTTCTTGGCAATCTATAATATTTTCAAGAATTTTGCCCAACACTAAACTTTGGAAACATTACTATTCTTTTTATTCTGTTTCTTCAATTTTCACTTTCCTATTGTGTCAGGGGAAAAAATAGTGCCTGCACAATACTGATCTTTGTAGATATTGACCTGTCCAGTATCAGAATATTTTTTTCCAAGGCCTTCAACTGTCACCCTACACCCTTCTGGTTTGTAATATATTTCTTGATTACTGGTTTCTTTATTATTGATAATGGATCCTAAAAGGCAGAAGTTATCTCCGTATTTGCATTGTTAAAGTTAAGGATGAATAAGTTGTCACTAGTTTGATCTTTATATTTAATTTTAGTCCAATCTTTTTCACCATGCTTCTTAATTTTGATGACTAGAGCATGCAGATCATTAGCAATTTCAGATATCTACAAACACAAACATATACCCACACATCATTCTCTGACTTAAGGGTTCATGCACATCAATTCCATTAATGAATTAACCCATCTATATAATTAAAAGTAGCTGGCAGGTTCAACTGAACCAACAGAATGGCCATTTAGTTCTCTGATGGTGTTTTTAGTTCTGAAATTATGTTTTACTTCTAAAGACAGATTATGATTCATTTCAGTCAAAAGCATTCAGATGTTCTTGAAAATAAAATGCTATTTTGCAGAACATAGCAAGGATAAGCACAAAATAGGGCATACTTGTCAAGCACAGGGAAATACAGGCAGTTCAAATGAATATAAAGATTTATTGCAAGTTTAACCTCTCCACAATAACCTGAACTAATGGTCAAAAGCAAATTGGCAGGAGATAAGAGTCAATGGAATTTAAGGTGGGCTGGAGTTAGATAGTTTGTTGAGTGTGAAGAGACTTAAGACTAGTGACATGTTTGACTCCTCCTCAGATTCAGTCTGGTCATCTCCTGCACTTTTTGTCTTGAGCTCAGAATAAAATCTGACACATTTTGACTACTTCAGCCATTGTGCTTAATCTTACAACACCCGATTCTTCCCCTTTTTAGCAGAGATATCAGCAAAGAACAACACAGATCCTTTTGCTGAACTATTTCCTAAATGGTAGGTTATGAAAAAAAAGAATTCAAATTCATTCCTTGTTCTTATTAAGTAAGTAGATATCCAAAAGACCAAGAAAATAATGTATAAACATAAGGAAAAAAAAGCATAATTATATGTACAAAAAGAAAAATATGATGTTAAATCAATTTATTTTTCTTCTATGCTTTAATTTGCTGAACTTCTCATACGGTCTAATTAAACTGAAATTATCTTCATTTATTCTCTCCATTGAGAAGAAGAAAATATTTTTCCTCCACGGGCAGGAGTAAAACTGATTTAAAAATCATCCCCTTGGCTAAATTTTCTGGAATTTTGGTGACAGAGAGCCTATAGTATGAACTAAAACTCCATCTATTCTTTTAGCTCTGGAATTACAAAAATAGAATAATGTTAAAGACATTTGCCCTTTCTTCAATTGCCTTATAAAGGGACAGCCAGTTTGTAAGTTCAGAGAAAGAGCATGAGAAAGAAACTGAAGAAATCTCTGACATAAGAAGCTGAAAGATAATTGGATTTTAAACTGAAAGTAATCCAGTTGCTGAAATTTCTGTAACCTAATCTTGCTTTCAGTACAGCGGTTGCCAAGAGTCAACTATTCTTTTAAAGGCATTGTAGAAGGAGAGCTGTGCTACTCTATGTTAGTCAAAAGAAATAGTCTGGTACCAGCTTTTAGAGATTAACAGATTTTATATAAGGCATAAGATTTCTTACAAATTCATAATGTGACAGCTAAACACTAGCACTAGATGAAGTTACCTAATTTGGGTAAAGAAATGTTTGTAAGAAAACAACCAAGCTCAGACAACAACCAAGATCCCCTCGTGACAGTTTAATGTTTAAATATTATAGTGCAAATCATAAACCTTAGAATAAGAGCAACACAGCTAATAATTGCATTGAGACAGTAAACTCGAGAGAGGATATGTTTCTACAAGAAATACATGCTTCTTAATTTTTTTCAGAACTGTTGGGTATTTTATTAAAAAGTCATAGCTTAAGTTCTAAACCTTTGAATTTGAAAACAATCAATTAATTAACTGTTGAGGTCTTGAGACTGTGTGTGTGTGTGTGTGTAATATTCTACAAGTATCTTTGAAATATGCATTTTTAAAGCTCCCCTTAGGAACGATGAAAGTACTGCACTTAGTGATTTCAATAATACACAATATCCGTAAAAATGATATTTAGCATATTCAAACCGCAATACAATAATTCTAAAATTGCTCTTCCCATATCTTTTTATGAAATTGCTTTGTAAGTACAGGTAGTCCTCGACTTCCTTTAGTGACCATTCAAAATTACAATGGCACTGAAAAAAAGTGATTGATAATCGTTTTACACACTTACAACCAACTGTAGCCGCTTCATGGTCACATGATCAAAATCCAGTTGCTTAGTAACTGACTCATATTGATGACCATTGCAGTGTCCTGGGGTTATGTGATCACTTTCTGTAACCTTCTGACAAGCAAGATCAATGGGAAAGCCATATTCACTTAATAATCCTGTTGCTAACTTAAAAATTGCAGTGATTCACTTAACAATTGTGACAAGAAAAGTCGCAAAATGGAGCAAAACTCACTTAACAACTGTCTCAAATCACAACAGAAATTTGGGGATCATTTGTGGTCATAAGTTGAAGAATACCTGTATATTAGAAACATAGGCACATAAAAGCACATAAATACATATTTCCACAAAAGTCACCATATGTTGTTAAGGGAAACCTGTCACTTATACTTTTATTATCTGTAACCATCTGTTACTATATTCACTTCCTTTGCATATCAATTGATGGCCAAAAATATTTATGAGCAAGTTTCAGGGTCAAGAAATTAGAAACTATCTATTTTTCCCTATGGATTTTAATTGCCAACCTTAAGTGCCTCTGGTTTTAAAAGAAACAAAAAACAGAAAAAGAGCAAAATAAAGAATTACAGTTATTCTGCTCAGTAACAGAAGCCTAATTTACTTGATTAATTAGAGATACATTTCATTTATTTATTAATACTATGTCTTTCTTCTGGAAATTCAAAAAGATATGCAATATGTAATACCTTATTCATTTTCCTTACAATAACCTCAAGTCATTCAGTAGCCTTACCATTATATGAAAAAGTACTCCCCATTGATTTTTTTTAATTTTTTCAACATATTTCCACATTTGATTTTCATTTAAACAATGCTAATAATGTAACAATATCATACATCTTTTATATTTTGTAGTCCATTTGTAGTCCGCTGTGTAATTTATGTAAACATAAATGCATATGGAAAAAGTTAAGCACACTCCTACATTCATCACTGTCTCAAATACCTAAAATTAGAATCAGGTGTACCAGATCAGATATAAATGATTAGAACATCATTAGAGACAATCTGGGAGGAAGCTCTTTAATTTAAATGTCAGACAGTTACTTTGATTTGCTCTTTGTTGTTGAACTTTGTGGTATCACCATTCATAGGTCGAAATATCTCTCTAAGACTTTCAAGAAAGGTTACAGATGCCTATAGGTCTTGGAAGGGATTTAAAAAGATCAGCAAACAATTGGACATCAACCACACCACTGTCCAGAAGATCATTTATAAGTTGAGGCGATTTCAAACAACTATCAATCTGCCCAGGCCAGACCAACATAGCAAGTTCAGAATGGAATGTAAGATGCTGAAAGAAATCACTAAGA
Organism: Hydrophis major; assembly: GCA_033807585.1. NCBI lineage: Eukaryota > Metazoa > Chordata > Lepidosauria > Squamata > Elapidae > Hydrophis > Hydrophis major. The sequence goes on along the minus strand of CM066328.1, from coordinate 319,981,893 downwards.
ACACCAGAATTTCATCACGTCACCTACATGTAGCATTTGCCACTATTGATGGCAAAGTACATGAGCCTGCCATTAGAAAAAAAGCTGAACAAATCAGATTTCTAAGGCAGTACCAATAATAAACTTTTACTGTCCAGAAAGAACATCAGGGTAAGACTAACATTTGCTCATGTACTCCTAGACAAAGATAGGAGTTCTGGAACATTGTGCTCTGGACAGACATAGCAAAGATAGGGTTATTTAGCTATAGTATCAGAAAAAACTGGCAACAAATAAAGACAGAATTTTATCAAAGAACTTGATACTAATTGCAAATCATAGTGATGGAAATGTTAAGATTTGGGGCTGCTTTGCTGCATTAAGGCTTGGGCAGTTCACCATCACATAAACCACTATGAATTCTGAACTGATTTGGAGTATAAAGTGAGAAGATTGAAGCTCAACTGAAAATGTAGCTTGCAACATTTTAGTAAACCCACCAAGATACAGCTGGGGGAAAAAATGAAGGTGTTAAGTTCTGTGCATGGGCGCAAAGGATAGAGACAAGCCGGTGAACAGTGAACTTCAAAATGGGCCCCTTTATATAGGCAACTCTTAACTTATTTAACCAATGAAACACAGGGAGCACTAGCTCCATTAACCAATGGGAGAAGCTCATTAATAGCCAATCAGATTCTCCTGAATGGACCAATCCGATGTCGCTATTATCGGCCAATCAGAAGTGCAGGGCCAGAACCCTGCACTTTGCTTCAAGCTCTTAATAATCTTTATTAAGTATTTATTGATTCACAACACCCCTTCCCCTCGGGTTCCGTTTAAGGGGTGCAGTCACGTAATCTTTGAGGTAGGCAGGTTGTTTTGATTGTCTATTTGATTTGCGTTGTTCTCCCGGTATTTGGCTACAGTCTTGTTGGGGTAGGACGTTATCTGGTGAAGAGGGTGCCTCCCATTCCGTATTCAAATTTTCGTTGTCGCTACTGCTCTCGGCATCTCTTTGAGGCGAGACCACCCATTCCAGATCCATCAAATGCTGCCTCTGAGTGGTCATTACTACCGCTTAAACTTTCTGCCGCTTCAAATTCAGCTTCCTCGGTATCTCCTCCCCCCTCGGTTTGGAAATCAGGGGGCTCGGAGATCCCCGACTGTAGCCTTGAACGCAGCTGATCAATATGGCGCTTCTATATTCTATCGTCGCGACATTTCACGTGGTACGATCTAGGGCCAGTTACTTGTACTACAGTTGCACAACGGATCGCCCGAAAAGTTCCTAGCAAAAACCAAGTCGCCTACCTGGAATTTGCGGCATTTCCCATTGGAACCGTGTGGTTTTTCAGGTTCATATGATGGATGCAGACGGTCAAGGTGGGAGCGGAGCTTCTGTCCCATTAACAACTCGGCGGGAGTTTTATTGGTGATGCTGTGCGGAGTGATATGCTGCAAAAGGAGTATCCGGTTAATCTTGTCTTCTATATCGCCATAGTCCATTTTATGCAAGGTTTTCTTGACGAATTGTACCATGCGCTCGGTCCTTCCATTGGCCGTAGGATGCGCCGGTGAAGTTAGCACATGGCGAATACTGCGGTCCGCCAAGTACTGTTCAAAGGACAACGCGGTAAATTGGGGCCCATTGTTGGATACTAGTACGCCTGGTAATCCGTGTGTCGCAAAGAGTCTGTCTAGTTTCCTGATGACTGATTTGGTTGTTGTATTTCTCATCTCATGGATTTCAAGCCAGTTCGAGTAGGCATCCACCATTAATAAAAATGTGTGTCCCTTGGTAGGTCCCGCAAAGTCCAGATGAATACGGGACCATGGTCCCCTCGGTGTTTCCCATTCAGTCGGGGTTGCTTTCAGAGGGGCATTGCTTACTTCCTGTCATTTGAGACAAGCTTTTACCCATGTCTTGATCTGCTTGTCGATACCCAGCCACCACGCGTAGCTTCGTGTGAGAGCTTTCATGCGCACGATGCCGGGGTGGCCATCGTGCAAGGTCCTTAGTATCGCTGGTTGCAACCGCTCTGGGACGACAACTCTATCACCCCAGATAATGTAGCCCTTCTGGGAAAATAGTTCCATTTGTCGATTCTTGAATGGGGCGTAGTCATCAGGTATCTGATCCAATGGCCATCCCCGCTCGACCCAACTGAGGACTCGTGCTAAAATGGGGTCGCATTTCGTTTCCATCGCAATATCTCAGGCTGTTAATGGCGGCGTTCGAAGTGTCTCGATCTGCAGTGTTGTAACTGTCGGAGCGAGGTCATCAATGGTCTCCGGAAGAGGTGCGCGGCTCAATGTGTTGGCATGGGGAATGGCCTTCCCTGGGTGATGTTGCAACTTGTAATTATATGCCGCCAAGAATTCTGACCAGCGAGTCATTCTGGGAGATAATATATACAGTGTTGGCCTATCTCCCGCTATTATTCCCAGCAAAGGTTTGTGGTCAGTCACTAAGGTAAAGGCTCGGCCATACGCATATTCATGAAATCTCTTAATCGCGGACACAATAGCAAGGGCCTCCTTATCAATTTGACTGTAATTGCGTTCTGCTTTTGATAACGTCTTTGAGAAATAGGCAACAGGGGCTTCATTACCGTTTGGCAAAAAGTGGCTCAAAATGGCGCCCACTCCAAATGGGGATGCATCACACGTGATCGTTAAAGGCAAAGTCTCGTTATACTGCATCAGAACAGCATCAGAAGTCAATAAATTTTTCACATGTCGAAACGCCTGTTCTTCTCTGTGTCCCCATATCCAGGTTGCTTTTTTGTCCAATAAACCATGTAGGGGTTCAGCTACAGTTGCTTTGTGAAGCAGGAAAACGTTATAAAAATTGATAAGGCCCAGAAAAGCCTGGAGGTCGGCCTTGTTCCGGGGTTTTGGGGCGTTCTTGATTGCCCTAAGTTTGTTATGCCTTGACTATCAATTAAATATCCCCAAAATTCTACACGATCCGTACATAAATAACACTTGTTTTTTTTAACTTTGAGACCTGAGTCTTTAAATCTCTGGAGAACCAACTTCAGGGGTTCCTTTAGTATTTTCCGAGTTGGGGCAGTGATCAACACATCATCAAAATATGGGACAACACCTTTTATCCCTTGTAATAGCCTTTCCATCAAGCTTTGAAAGATTCCCGGGGCTACGCTTACTCTGAACTGGAGTCGGTTACATTTAAACGCACCTCGGTGCGTAACGATCATTTGGGCCTCTGCCGTTTTTTTGTCAACAGGCAGTTGCTGGTATGCCTGGGCTAAGTCTAGTTTAGCGAAGACTTCTCCACCCCCCAGGGAATGGAGGAGGTGTTGCACCACCGGTACTGGGTAAGCGTTTTGTTGAAGGGCGTGGTTCAGAGTGGCTCAGTAGTTCCCACAAATTCTTATTGATCCATCCGGCTTGATGGGTGTTACGATTGGGGTTTCCCAGGGAGAGTGATCAGTTGGTTCTAGCACGTCCTGGGCTATTAATTTATCAAGCTGCTTGTCAATCTTTAGTTTCAGGGCAAATGGAACTCGACGAGGCTTAAGGCGGATGGGAGCTATTTTGGGATTGAGGTTAAATGATATCGGGGTCCCCTTGTACTCGCCTAATTTTTCTGCGAAGACGTCCTGGAATTCATGGACGAGGTCTTCTTCCCAATTGCTGCTGCAGGTTCGGTGAATGCCGGCTACTTCAATTCCGAGTGGAGCGAACCATTGGAGGCCTAACAAACTAGGCCGATCCTTGTCGATTATGGTCAGGGGTAGGAATGCTGTACGGTTCTTAAATGATACACGGACTCAGCTGGATCCAACAACCGGAATTCGATTTCCTTGATAGTCCTTGAGTATGAGTCTTTGGAATCTGGATAGTGCCTCTGGATAGTGGGGATGAGCTGCTTGAGGGTCTTCCAGGAAACCATCGAGGGACGATCCTGAATTGACTTCCATCAGGCAGGGCTGGTTCTCGATGGCCACTTTCACTCGGATCTTTTTGGAGTCAAGAGATGAGGCGTGACCGATCGTGATCGTTTGGTGATTGTTTCTCGCTTCGTTGGGTGGTTTAGGGTTTTGTTTCTGTAGGAGTGGTTGTTCCATTGGTGGTTCATGGGTTCTCGCTTCACGGGACGACTTCCCGTCGGTTGGCAATAGTTAGCCCCCCTCGCGGGCTGGCTGGGTCCTAGCTTGCTTCTACAGACCTGTCCGATATGGCCTCTTTTCCCGCACACATGGCAGAGCGCGTCGAGGAATTTGCATTCTGACCGGGGGTGGCTTGCTCCACACTCGGCGCATTGGTACTGCGATTTCTGGCATTGGTCTCGTTCGGACCGAAGTCGATGGACCTCTTCTTCATTGCTTTCTGACGACGATTCGAGGTCCTCGTGGTGGGCTGTTTTAAGCTGTCCCTCTGACTGAGGTGAAATTTCGCAGGCGTGTTGTCGGAACAGGGCATGGGTGCGGCGCATTTGGGCAGCCGACTTCTTGGTTGCTTCTGCTGCAGTAGCTTCAGCTATGGCATCTTTAAGGCTAATGTCACCCTTCGCCATTAGTTTACTCTGAGTGCCTGGTGCATCTAATCCCAGAACTATTCGGTCTCTTAGGGCTTCTTCTAGGTCGGCAAACTCGCATAGGCCTCCCAGATTCCGGAGATCCGCTATGAAATCAGCAACGCTTTCGCCCTTCCGCTGACTTCTCTGATAAAATTCATGCCTTCTAATGAGCGTTGGCACGGTCGGTGCGTAGTGAGCCCTCAGCAGGGTTTCGAGGATGTCCCAGTCCATAGACTTTACTTCTGCCGGTTTTGCTAGTGCCTTGGCCATCTTGAATATGGTTGGCCCACAATGAGTTAGGAATACCGCTCGTTTCTTTCCGGTAGTGGCATCCTTCAAATTGTTGGTCTCCAGAAACATCTGGAAGCGATCCATATATGAGTCCCAGTCTTCTTGTGCCGGGTCGAATGGAGCGGGTGGTATGACGCTGCCGGACATGGTTCCGCCGTTGGTGCGTTTCAGCCACGTGCTCGGTTATAGTTCTTCGTCGTTCAGTAAGCTTTGACGTCTCCACATCCCACCTTCGTCGCCAGTGTTAAGTTCTGTGCATGGGTGCAAAGGATGGAGACGAGCCGGTGAACAGTGAACTTCAAACTCTTTATTTACATGTGAAAACAGCTCAGTCAATGGCCACAATGGGCCCCTTTATATAGGCAACTCTTAACTTATTTAACCAATGAAACACGGGGAGCGCTAGCTCCATTAACCAATGGGAGAGGCTCACCAATCAGATTCTCCTGAATGGACCAGATTCTCCAATCAGATTTTCCTGAATGGACCAATCCGATGTCGCTATTATCGGCCAATCAGAAGTGCAGGGCCAGAACCCTGCACTTTGCTTCAAGCTCTTAATAATCTTTATTAAGTATTTATTGATTCACAACAGAAGGGTTTTGAAATGGTCAAATCAAAGCCTGAATATAAATCCCATCAAGAGGTGTGGGGTGATTTGACATAGGCTGTCTGTGCAAGAAATCCCCAAAACATCACACATCTAAAAATAATATTGTGTAAGGATGAAAATATTCTTCCAACCAGTGTCAAAGATTGATAGACAATTAAAAAATAATGCCTATATGATATTATATCTGCTAAAGGAGGCAATACCAAGAATTAAAGCCAAAGGTAGATTTACTTTTTCCACAGAAGGAAATGTCATATCTGTTAATTTTTTGTTGAATAAATGATTGAAAGCAATCTTTTGGGGGTTTTTTTGTTCAATCACATCCATTTTATACTGTTAAAATGAAAACAACATATTATTATTGATATTATATCTATCTATTCCTCTTTTATAAAAAGGAAAAGACGCTTTATATTGGATGCACTTACTTTTTCACATGACTGTGGATGAGTGAGAAAAGATTTGGACTTTGCTCCCCTACATCTTCATCTAGTACTTTAACATTACATTTTAACATTTTAAAGATATTATCAAGTTAATTTGAGTTGTGGTATAAATGAAAACAATGTGCAATATGGAAAAGCGGAAGATATATCTCTTCTAGACAAAACCCCCTGATTTTGTCAAAACAACGAATATATAGTAAGAACTGGGGTTACAAAAAACAAAAAAATATAAATTGCTTTCCTTCACTTACAGAGTCTTACATAACAGGACCAAGCACAATGCAAAATGATACTGGATGAACCTGTATTTCTTAGTAAGAAGACTAGTTATACAAGACATCTTGTCAATATATTTCAGGAATAATCTTTTCCTTATAATAAGCCATATGTAATAATATTAAAATATTATGGCTAGATATGCTCAGTTTACTGTAAAGGTACGTTTTCTTATAGGTTTACCTGATAACTAGAGTTTAAATGGAATACACTATAATGATAGTTTTCCTAGCAGGGCATGATTATGAGATCATACATCAATAATGTCTCAGCCAGTAGCTACTCGAATAATAAGTTTAAGGAGAGAGCTTCTAATTAAAAGCAAATCACTCTGAAGAGCCCTATTTATACTTTGGCAATCACAACAAATACTTTCATATATTTGGATGAATTATTGGGGAAAAATTATCACAAATCAGGGGACCATAGGAAGCACTGCAATGTGATTTGAAATTAGTGAAGAGAGATCTGCAGTCCAAGACTACACAACTAATATTGAAGCATCAGTTTTAAAGAAATTATTTTAATGCTGTATATCTTCATAATGTAAATGAAATTTATTTGATGTTTCAAAGTACATATATACAATTTACTTAATGATAACATAAAAGTAAAGTTAACATAAAAGTAAAGTTAAAGTAATTTAAATAATTACTTTAGTAAATATCTCCTTGAATTTGCAAAAAACGTATTAAAATATTGTAGAAAATCTAATGAAAATTATTAACTTACAAAAAGATAACATTAACAGTTCATTATTATTCCCTTTTTCCCTTTACTAAACTACAAATTAAATATTCTCTTTTTTGTTCATAGCAGGTATATACTGGACTCATTCTTCCCCTAGATGTATTTTTATATCAGTAAATTCCTTCAGATAATTATGTTGGCCACAAATAACAGCTTGCATATTTCTTGTAAAAGAAAAGCTAAGACAAAGAATTTGCTGATACACTCATGTCGCTCCAAGAATTCTCCTGACGTTCCCACACCCAACCTAATTACTTCCCTACTGTAAAAACATATTCCATCTGCACTTATTCCAATACTCTCAAGTCCAAAACCAATACACAATAAAGTCAGTTAAATAAATGAAAGATTGAAACCCATATAAAAAGTCCTCAGCTATTCTGCAAGGGAAAGCATCTCCAACACCCATTTTTATGCTGACATTTTATTTTATGTATAATATTTTCTTAAGCCCTGTTTATGAAAGAATTATCATGCTCCAGGAATATATTCTCTACCATATCACACTCTTAGTGTCACTCTGGTTTAAGGTTTATTGTTGACTTTATGTAATACTTTGCTCTGCTTTGTACCAACAAATTTTCATTTGAAATGTATACAGCAGCAATCCCCAAACTTTCTGGCATCAGGGCAGAAAGGCAATTTTTCCACAAACCAGGGAAGGATGATTTTGAAATCCTGCACATGTGCAGATGAAGTTTTGCTTGTTCTCCTATTGCTTGTACAAGTTTCAGGCAAGTAATGGTCTTATTTTGTTGCAAAACTAGAGACCAACACAATAAACATTGAAATATATTATATGAAATATTTTATTAATATCTGTTCCAGTTTTATTCCATGTAAAAGACAGAAACAGATGTTATAAATCATAATTTATATTTCACCCTAGTTTTAAGCTTGATATATATATATATATATATATGTATGTATGTATGTATGTATGTATGTATGTATGTATATATATGTATATGTATGTATGCATTGTCCAAATCATGGCATTTATATGTAGAATTTACAATTTTTGATAACAATTCACCCTCTTATTTTCATTAACTTTTGGCTTTAATATTATTTTTATAAATAATTTAATAGCTGCTTATCACTAAAATTTGTCAAATACCTGGAATTCTGAGATTCTGAAACATCTGAATCTGGGCACGTTTTTTTCACCTGCAAAAAGAAGAAATAAAAGAAGAATCATGCTTACAAGTGATCATAACCACAAAGATTTCCTCATTTGAAGTCCATGCAAAATGAATATTTATTATTCACCACAATCTCTGTAAAATGCTTCTCATATTCTATAATATGGACATATGATGTACAGAGTGTTTAATTATCCTATAAACAAATCAAATGCCTAAATTTTTCCAAGTCAAAATCTGAAAGCTAGATTGTTTTCAATTCTGTACAGAATTATTTTCTGAACTGATATCATTTCTATTTCTTACTGAGTCTTGTAATAATAAATACTAGATTCTGTGAAAAAAGTGCAGGATAATGCAGAAAATTTTGGGAGTTTAAATTCAAAATGGGACCGCAGCTGTTCTTACTGGGTATAATCCTAGAAAAAAAATCATCAAAAAACATCATGGGATATAAGCTTACAGCAGCAAGAATAAATTTTGCTCAACACTGGAAGAGCAACACAATTCTGGTAATATTTGACTGGGAATTTATATTTGGAAAATATGCAACAGTAGCAAAACTAACAATGTATGTGTGTGCACACATAGGGAGGACAACATAGCAAACTTAATTATAGTTTGGCTTCTAAGGGGGCCTAAATGTCTACAAATTATTCCATGTGATCATGTGGTGTTGCAACTAGTTATAAGTGCAAGCCAATTGAGAAATGATTGCCCAGATTGTGAACACGTGATTGTGGAGGTGTTGACCCAGCCATAACCATGAGAATTGAATATAAGTGCCATTTGTTCAGCATTGACATAATTTTAGACAATTGCTGAACAAATGGTTGTAAGTCAAAGACTATCTCTAAAATGGGAAAAAGGGCAGAGCTAGTTACTAAGTTTTGTCTTCTGAAATGGGTACATTTTTTTGCCATTGTGTGGTGTTCAAGTTCAAATATTTTGCAGTGATCTAATGACATTTATATTATGTACTTCACTTTTTCAATCTATCTAATAGATGCAAAAACAGCATTCAATGAATTTATATTTTAAAAGAACACAAATGAAGAGATTCAAATTTTTATGCTTTACATAGGGTTTGAGTCTTTTGAAACTCATGTAAGCAATTACAATTGAAACTTACACAAAATTAATGCAGTTTGGATAAAACTGTCATAAAAGCCCTACCATCATCTTACATGTTACATGTTTGATAGAAGATACTTTATAAGCCTGATCATATCTATACTCTTCTAGTAAAAGAAATACAGTTCAATATTGACAATCAAGTTAGAAACCATAAACTCAGAAATATTTTTTCAAGGATCAGATACAAGTTTCTACCTACTTTCATCAGTAAGAAATATTATTGACAATGTTCAAAATACAAATGAAAATCATTGTTAAATTTTATTTAAGAGCAATAAATAGCAAGCCTTAGCTTCCCCCTTTCTCTTCTTTTGCACCCGTTATCAAAAACTCAAAAGAAATTCATTGCCAGCATTTAATGCACCAAAGTACATGATTTGCAAATATATGGAATGGTTTAATACTTAGAAATGGGGGTGCGATGGCTCAGTGATTAAAGACACTAAGTTTATTAGCTGGAAAGATGGCAAGACCTGAGCACCATGCAACGGGATGAGCTCCCATTTCTTGCCCCAACTCTTATCCCCCTAGCAGTTCAAAAGCATGCAAATGCAAGTAGATATAAATTTCAAAATATAAATTTCAAAAATAAAAATAGATACTAATAAAATTACATTAATTGAGGCATCAGTAGATTAAATGTTTTTGAATATTTATTTCAAAGAAAAACAGATTAATCAATTTGGGAAACGATCTCACTATCATGAAAGGTTTAATTGATTCACTAACCCAAAAGAAGATGACGATGACAGTGGGAGGCAGGAGTCACTCTCTCCCTTGCAAGAAAAAAGCAAGAGCCGTTCTTATGATCTCTCTCTCTCCCCGTAATACAGTCAAGCCCTTTCCAGCACGCGCGATCTGCCGCCGCCGCTTTGCACCCTGCAAATGCAAAATCCCGGGGTTTTTGCATTTGCAAGGTGCAAAGCGGCGGGGGCGGATCCCACGTGCTGGAAAGGGCTTGACTGTATTACGGGGAGAGAGGGAGAGATCATAAGAATGGCTCTTGCTTTTTTCTTGCAAGGGAGAGAGTGACTCCTGCCTCCCACTGTCATCGACATCTTCTTTTGGATTAGTGAATCAATTAATTTGGGAAATGATCTCACTATTATGAAAGTCAGTGTTCTCTGCCAGTGGGGCATTTGGAAGAAAATGCCCCGCGGCATATCCACGCGCGTGTAAGGGGAATCAGAAATCCCCGTGTTCAATGCCTAGCACAGCAGAAGAGAAAACGCAGCTGTGAGCAAATACTAGGAAAACCTGATTGATCAGAAGGAAGGAGGCAAAAGAGGGAGGGGTGGTGGTGGATGGAGGTCCCACTGGTATTTGTGAAACACTTGGTCGGCAGCGCTTAAAGTCAACGTCCTCGCTCCCACCTACCCAAAGCCACGAAGTCCCCCAATTGCGCAGCCCAGAATCGCCCTCCCCTTGGGGCAGCAACGATGCCCGGTATTTCCCGAGATGAAGCTCCGCCATGCAATGAAAGCGCCCTGGCTCTAGGCTCGCGGGTTCAGAAAACAATGCGAGGCGAGGTCGCTTCGGCTCCGCTCAGCTTCGTTTCCTAGCTGCTTTCAGTCTGCTCGGGAGGAGGGGGAGGAGGTGGTGGCGGCAGCTTGCATTGTTTTCTGAGCTCTAGGCCACCACCTCCTCCCCCTCCTCCCGAGCGGACTGAAAGCAGCTAGGAAACGAAGCTGAGCGGAACCGAAGCGACCTCGCCTCGCGTTGTTTTCTGAGCTCTAGGCTCAGCTCAGCTTCGTTTCCTAGCTGCTTTCAGTCCGCTTGGGAGGAGGGGGGGGAGGAGGAGGTGGTGGTGGCCTAGAGCTCAGAAAACAACGCAAGCTGCTGCCACTACCTCCTCCCCCTCCTCCCGAGCGGACTGAAAACAGCTAGGAAACGAAGCTGAGCAGAGCCGAAGCGACCTCGCCTCGCGTTGTTTTCTGAGCTCTAGGCTCAGCTCAGCTTCGTTTCCTAGCTGCTTTCAGTCTGCTCGGGAGGAGGGGGAGGAGGTGGTGGCCTAGAGCTCAGAAAACAACGCAAGCTGCCACCACTACCTCCTCCCCCTCCTCCCGAGTGGACTGAAAGCAGCTAGGAAACGAAGCTGAGTGGAGCCGAAGCGACCTCGCCTCGCGTTGTTTTCTGAGCCTAGAGCCAGGGCACTTTCATTGCACGGTGGAGCTTCTTGTCTCGGGAAACACCGGGCGTCGTTGCTGCCCCCTGAGGGGAGGGCAATTCTGGGCTGCGCGATTGGGGGACTTCGTCGCTTTGGGTGGGTGGGTGGATGGGATGGACGGAGTCCATGAAGTGGGGCTTGCCTGCAGGAAAGCGGCTGCCCAGCTCCGGAGCTCCACACCATTTTTTTTTTCAGAGGGGAATCTGACTCGAGTATAAGCCGAGGGCGGTTTTTTCAGCACAAAGAATGGGCTGAAAAACTCGGCTTATACTCGAGTATATACGGTACTTCATTTAATTCAACATACTCTGAGAAGTATCCTTTCTAATACTTTGAGGACACTTCAAATCTTCAAAAGTTATTTACCTACATTGCTTCTATAGAGATTTTTACTTCTCTCCAGACCAAATTTATAAGACCTGCACATATAAATGGAACTTAAGAATATATTATGGAATATCTCTGTTGTATTAATAACAAATCCTGATATCAAATACTTCAAAGACATTAGTAATATTGTCAAAGCTAGAAGAGGACAATATATTATCAAGTATTAATCTCCTGGAGTATTTAAAAACACTCATTGTTAGAAATAGATTTTACAACAAAACAACAAACAACCTTGTAATTTCCTCTTCCAACCCATCTAGCCAACTAAACTAACTTTCTCCCATTTTTTTCTGATCTCTCTAGAAAACAGCAGTATTTAACTCTCATTCCATTCTTCCCAGTTGGCTTATTTTTTAGATGGTTCAGGCCAGTATTTGCTAGAATAGAAAGGCAGGGTATAACATAATTTAGTCCATTTATTTATGGTCACTGACCAGTCTATATCTACCCAGAAAAACATGAAAATGATAAATGAATGTAATGTGCTTCGTTTTCATTGCTAGAAAGTTCTCCAAATTGGGGTTGATTAATTCTGACTTCAGATTTTTATAAAAGTTACAACAGATGTGTAATATATTATCTTCTCACAATGGGAGTGATGGTGTAAATTTGGAAAACATGTTCACTGAAACTATTTTATTTACATATATGAGTAATATTGCTGTCTCAATAATGGGATTCAATGCAAAGTTTCATGATTTCACATACAGGTAGTCCTCAACTTACAACAGTTCATTTAATGATCGTTTAAAGTTACAATGGCGCTGAAAAAAGTGACTTATGACCATTTTTCAAACTTACAATGATTGCAGCATCCCCATGGTCAGACACTTGGCAACAGACATGTATTTATGACAATTAAGAGTGTCCCAGAGTCATGAGATTACTTTTTGTGAACAAAGTCAATGGGGAAGCCAGATTCACTCAATAACCATGTTACTAACTTAATAGCTGCAGTGATTCACTTAACAACTGAAGCAAGAAAAGTCATGAAATGGGGAAAAATTAACAAATGGCTCACTTAGCAACAGAAATGCTGGGCCCAACTGTGGTAAGTCAAGGACTACCTATATACTTTTGCTTCCCTGTGTGAAAAATGACTTGAATTTCAAGTATCAACCACACTTCTGAAGTCACTAATGATAGAAAGATATAAAATACAGTTCAATTCAATATTTTCTTCAGAAATCAGATTTTGAAACTATCTCTAGAAGATAGATAGATCTTTGTGTAGCGCACCCATTGCTCCCAGCATGGAACTGCTGGTGGGATCATATTGCTTTCAATGTGTAGAAGACCAAAAACTTACTCCCTTACAATCCCTCCCTTTCTAATCTCCCCGTTCTCAGAGGTGGTAGGGTAGAAGGATGAGACAAAGAAATTGCCACAGAAATCACCTGTCTTTCTCCTTCCCTCCTCTTTGTAGAATGGAGAGATTGGAGAGGAAGAGATTTCAAGAGAGTAAGCTGTTTGAATAGCATACCTGTGGTTCTCAGCTCTGGGCTTCTGATGCGATTGCATTACTTGTGATGTCTACAAGATAGCAAGTAAGCACTTGAACATTTCAAAGAGTAGGGTGGTGGTTAAGAGGCAAACAAAAACCAAAGGTGTGAAATTGAGCATAATAGTCCTTTCTTTTTCTATCTGAAAACTCAGTCACAGTCATATGATTTCCTATTCTGCTTAGCAACAGAATTGCTGGTCCCATTTAGATAAGAATTGTCTGTATTAAAAAATTATGGAAGTAAATCAGATAAGATTTACATGCTCTACTCATGCTGCTTGGGTTTACAATAGAACATGTACTGTATTATTTTACAGCAATCCTAGAACATAAACTATAAGCCCTATTTGCACAAGCTACAAGAAGGAAGATGCTCAAATTGATACAATTATTTATTACTCAGTCCTAGGAAACTCCTGCAATTCCAAATAACTTTAATCAGCATACAATTTATATCAATAACAAATATTAAATAGCATAATGCAGTTTTATTTTATATTCTCTTTAAATTATATTGCATAAAAAAAAATGTAGCTGCAAGTAGCTAAAAATAATTAATGCTCTATCTTGATATGAAGATCATGTTCCAAAAACTTGAAGGACAAAGAAATGGGTGTGGTTAAGACAAACTGGATTTACTTTATTTAATTATGTGTAGGTCATATGATTACATCCTATGTATGTAACAATTGTATGTAATGTTATTTCGTACTCCAAGTATATTCCCCTATTGCTTATTTTCAAATAAGCAATAATAAATATGTTCCAGTGATATATTTTGTAAAGCTTCTGAGAACTGCTGTCCACATTTCAAGTCTACATAAAGAAAATTAAACAGTTGTCAATAAATGTTACTGAATTCTAAAATCTCATGTTTTAATTGCTTATCTTTTGTTTTTTATTTTGTACTGTACACTCTTATTTGTCATTCGATATACTTAATATATGCACGGTGAATGATTTAATATTTTTAAATGATTTTACATCGTTTTTAATAATTCTTTTACAACTATCTAAGCATGGATTTCTTTTTCTCAGCATATATTCTTTTGTGATTCAGGCTAGGAAAATAATTCTACAAAAAACTATTTTTGTGGAGGCAGTATAATTCTAAGTAAAAATATGCCTTTAAAAACAATGCAAACATCAATGTTTTATCAGAATAAAATGTATGAAATCCTATTTTATAAACTTTTAGTTTAAAATTTGTAACTGATAAAAATATCAGATCTACCCAGTGCGCATCCTAATTAAAGAAACTTGCCATCTGATACTCCTGCATGCTGTTCACTGGATCATATAAACTAAACTGAGGAACAAATTGGTTATAATAATCATCTTATTCTTCAAAATACTGTCCTTTAGCAACTTCCTGTAACTGCAATCTGTTTTCACAATCTGTTTTCTTTCTCTCTTAAACTTTTCTGTAATAAAATACTATACCTATATAACAAATGTTAATTAATTTTTAAAATCCATAATTTATCTTGAATATAAATTATCTTGAAGGAAAGAAACTTTTCAAAATCAGTATTTATTAGAATCTGCTAATATTATAGAATCTGAATATAATACACCATTCAACTTTATACTTGTAGTGCACATTCTTTTAAAAACAGTCTAAGAAACTGTGCCAAAGCAACAATAGGCAACATTGTGTTATAGACAGATACATTAGTGAAATCTCTACAGTACTGAATCTATTTCTAAAAGGAACAAAAATATTTCAATGCTTTATACAACTCCTTTAAAGTACTAATAAGAAAGGCATGGGTCATTGTTTAGTTTAAATAGCAACAGTTTATTGGCTGTCGCAATACACACACACACACACACACACAATCTTTATACACACAGATACATTTTGATTATTCATTAAACAACAGGATTTCCGAGTAATTGTGAATGTAGCTATGCTGTTGTTATTTAGAAAACCAATTTTTCAAATTATAGATAACAATGCTTTCCCCACAAAATAAAACTGAATAATTCAATTATAAATTATCCAAGTTATCAATGGTCATTTATATTATGAATGTATAAACATACATTCAGATTATACACAGCTTTATAAAACAATGCTAGATATATAATCAATTTTGAAGTTCTATAAGCAAATATAATATGAAATTTATATTTTAATTTAAAAAGATCTAATTCATGACAACATTAGTCCCGTTAACATATCAATAATTAAAACCATAATTATTCTTTAAGACATAAATATTTTTGTCTTCCCTTGCTTCTGATAAATAAGAAATGATATGGAAATAAATTTCAAGCTTACCTCATTTTCTTCTTAAAAGACTTAAGTAGAGTAAGAGAATTCCTAAGCACAACAGTTTCATTTTTTAGCAAAACATACACACATTATATTAGGTTTAATATTCGGCTACCATGCACAGAATTATACCAGATCAGCTAAAACTGCAGAGAGCATTATTGTCTCATTTCAGGTAGAGCTAAAGATATTTCCTTTCTCCTTGAGAACAAATTCTAAATTAATCAAAGCCAATTCTGAGTTAGAAGCAAATTTGTCTCAGACCACAAGCTTTCTACATGCTTCTGTTTATATGACTTGCGTTCAGAGGTTGCTCACATCAACAGCTTTTGTCTTTCACCTATCTGATGCGGTGCATATATTTCAAGACTCTTTTAATGTACCCAGTTCCACAGTTCCTACTTGCCTGCTGTCACTATGACACATGTGCTTTGTATTTTACAAAGTCTTTTTAATTTAAAGGCAAGTAGGAGATCTACATAAACTAGTATTATATTTCATTATAGACAAATGGTCAGTAGCATTAATGTTTTTTTTTTTAAAGATTGTGAGGTTGGGATTTTTTTTAAAGGAATAGTAGTAATAATAATAATAACAATACCCTACTCCTACTGCAATATCTCTTATAGAAAATATCAGAAATAAAGGAAAGATTCTCTACTATCTACTGAAAAGTGGAATATCAATCCAACTGAAATAGAAAAATAACATTTGAAGTTACAAATGAGCAGAATAAAATGTATACAAAGAATACAATAATTTTATTTAATCAATATCACTGTTGTATCATTTTTCATTTATCCTTTCAAAAACACAAATATAAATTCAACAGTCTGATGAATATTTATAAATAAGTTAAAACAATAACTATTACTATGTTGAGGTACAATATAAAACCCATACTGAAAATATTATGTAAATATTAAAATTATTGAAAGTAATATACACAAAATATTTATAAAGTTACAATTCAATACTAGTAATATTAATCGATATAAATGTATACATTTCCCATCCTATTGTCATGCAGAAAGCCATCAGGAATAAATTTATATTTAAAGGACCAAAAAGCAACAACCTCAATATACAAACATGCTCAATGTTATTCTTCAATAGACATTTGAAACTGAAGATGGCACTCTCTCCAAACTTAGATACTAGTTTGCTACTGGTGAATAATATTTGAGTGAAACTTACACCTGCAGACCACTGCCAGCACAATGTCCCAATACAAGCAATATTTAAATGACAGCAGCTTGCAGCTGTAAAAGCTAATAAGTATGATTGATGACTTGGATTAAAAAGCTATCTAAATAGATTAGGATATTTGTGCAATCATTTGACAGTTCCAATCCTTTATTATTAGAAAGAATTGCCAGGACTACAAGTATCATTAATAATAGTTAAATTTAGGGCTATTTTCCGTGTCATTATTTATAATGTGTTATAGTGAAATAATAATAGCAAGGACAGCAGTTGCATGACAAAACATGAAGTTGAATGGCAAAACATGGAATATAGCTATCTAATTATGTCCTTTAAAAACAATTTACAGTGTTTGAAACTACAGAAATATTAAAAATATAAGACAATTAATGCAATGATAACTAGAATAATCCATACAAAACTCTAATACAATACTGGTCTATGACAAAAAACAATTATTAAGTGGCTTTCAATTTTTAAAATGTTTTTACTCATCCCATAGTGGCCTGTGCCATTATGCTAAATTAAAAGTCTTTTTCTCTTTTCAGAAAATTCTGAGATCAATAACATCAAATTTACAGTTGCTTAAATTACAGCTTCCATAATCATCCATGAAAAATTAAATATGTTTGCCAAACAGATGAAGTGCTGACCCAAATCCAGAACAGAAGTGCTGACCCAAATCCAGAACAGAAGTGCTGACCCAAATCCAATACTCTGATGGATTGATTTAATTAATGTAATACAGCATTAAAACAGCAGTTTAAAAGGTCTTCAATAAATATAATACATTAAAGATTTTTTTTGTTTAATCGTTTTGTATAAGACATGAATTTGTTTTAGATGACATATAAGCTGAATCAAAATAGAGTTGGAAGAATGTTGCTGAACTCATAAGAACATAATGACAAACATCATTTTACATATTAGAAGACCTAAACAAACATTCTACTAGGATTATTCTATATTCTGTACATTCAAATCCGTATAACTGTAAAATATGAGGCAAAATGTACCCATTTGGCCTTTTCTGAACTTTGCCCAAATAGGAACCAACATGACAATACTACAGCCTAATACTAATTTTCCTCTGCTGATGTAAAGCTTACATCAGTTGAAAAGAGATGAGTGCATTTTTTTTCAATCTCCCTCTTACCTGTAGCTGCTAATGATGCCTCCTTCCCAACATTTTGAGAGCCCACTCCAATTACAGTAGATATATGGAGGGAACGCAAAAGAAGGGGATGTTCAAAAGGGTTAATTCCCCATCTTTTTTTGCATTTATCTACGTGTTATATTTCTCAACATCCCAATCTATTTTATAACCCCAGAAATTATTCACCTAAATGGCTTCAGAATAATTTAAAGAACCAAAGACTTAATAACATTTGACTACCGTACTATCTAATTTATATGAGAGTGGGATATAATACCGTATATGCTACAAATAGAAGGCTGTGAATACATTGTATTAGACACAACACCAAGATCCTATTCAGTTTATTTTTGTGATCATATGAGGTATGACTATACAATATACATCACTGCAAAAATTTGTGATTCAAAGACTGATTTCTGAGATCACAATATTCAATAAGAGTTCAGATTAAGAACCGAAATGTTAAATTCATTCATTCATCCATTCACTCCTTCCCTCCCTCCCATTTTCATTCATTCATTCATTCATTCATTATTTTATATAGCCCATCTCACATTTATTTGATTCAAGACATTCACAATGATTGGTGATTTAATTGCTGTATTTTTTAATATTAGTTTTTTAATATTGTTCTGTTATTGTAGACTGCCCAGTATTAACAAATCTGTGAGGAGGCCAGCTATATAAACATAACAAATAAATAAATAAAAACAAATAATATTAATATTAAAAAAATAAATAAAAACAGAAATACATAGTACCTAAGCATAGTTTAATCTATCATCATCAACCAGAAGGTAGGCTCTAACTCATGCACAGAGTCCCAAGTTTGGGCACAAAGCCATATTTTCCAAGGCTTTACAAAAGACCAATCTCATCTCAGAGGAATTATGTTCCAAAGGGAAGGTGCCACAGCAGAAAAGTTTCTCCTTCTGGGCTCTGCCAGGAAACACTCCATAGCCAACATTTAGGAAAATCGGGTGTTCATATTATTATCCTGGAAAAGTAGCTAATAATTTCATTGCAGGAAGTACTATTTCAGCAACAGACTGGTCAATGTCTGGAACTCACTACCTGATTTTGTTGTCACCTGCTCAAAATCCCACTCCTTTACCCTCAAACTAACCTCTGTTGACCTCACCCCATTCCTAAGAGGTCTGTAAGGGGCATGCATAAGCACACAATGGTACCTACCGTCCCTGTCCTATTGTCCCCAATTATTAGTTCCTATTTCTTATATTTAAATTTATGCTTGTTCTTATTTCTATTGTATTGTAAGCTTTTGACTAAATAAATAAATAATAAAATAATAAATAATAAGTTATGACTTAAATATATAAAATGCTTCTTACATTCCATATTCAGCAGTAGCACATCAGGAGAGGTATTTTTTTTACAAACTAGATGAAAAATGCTGAATATACTCCTTATTTTTATTGCAAAGGATACTAAAACCCATTTCAGCATGAATTTATTTGCATCAAGTATTTCTCTACCCTCTGATATGGCTATAAATCAATTTACCCAATTCACCAATAAGACTGTGTGTACAAATACATACACATACATACACTTGTATGTATAATATATATGTATATATGTATACGTATAAAAATATGTTTTCTGAGGTTTTCGTGGGTATTTATATGTGGATCTTTGGTTATTTGGGTTTTCTCCCACGTAAAATTAGAAGTATTTTGGTGACATTTCGACGAAATCTCATTCGTCATCTTCAGGCTTGTGTCTTCGGCTTTGTGCTTCTTGGAGTAATGTGAGCTTGCAGATACTTCCAATTTTACGTGGGAGAAAACCTGAATAACCAAAAATCCACACATATATATATAGTCTTTGACTTACGACCACAAACTGTCTTGCTAAACAAGACAATTTTTACATTAGTTGTGCCCAATTTTGCAAGGTTTTTTTTCTCAAGGTTGTTAAGTGAATCGTTGCAGTTGTTAAGGGAATTTGGCTTTCCCCATTGACTTTGCTTGTAAGAAGCTGGCTGAGCAGGTTGCAACTGGTGATGAAACAATCCCCTTGCAGTGAATATAATGCAACCATCATAAATATATGCAGTTGCCAAATTGCCAAATTTTGGTCACATGACCATGGGTATGCTGCAGTTGTAAGTATGAGAACAGGTTATAAGTCACTTTTTTCAGTGCCATTGTAACTTTGAACAGTCACTAATTAAATGGTTGTAAATTGAGGACTGTACGAAGAATATATCTACTGTCTAATAATACATATTGCCATTATGTTATAAACTGAGAAGCAAAATAAGGCTACTCATAGATGAGTATTATATAAGTAAGAACTGCTACAAGAAAACAACAACAACACAACTTATAGTATTGAAAAATTTTTATATGGGAAAGTGTACTATAAAATACAAGATGTCACACTATATAAACACATTATAAGGAACGGGAGAATAAGATACCATTACTTTTTGCCTCTTTCCCCTTCTTCCCCCCTGTTCTATGAACCATACTATGGAGATACTCGAGGTACACTGAAGTCCTAAATGCCTTGGGATAGATTTCAACACACAGCTTCAGGTTTCCCTAATAACAGAGAATAACAGAGAACTCTTTTAACTTGTAAGAAGCTACAGCAGATCAAAACAAACCTGAAGGATTTATGCCAAAAATAAAAGTAGACACCTTTAGATTCTACACAGATAAAGTAAAAGGAAGGGCCCCTTCCCTCATCAAATTTAGTCCACTGCTCAGTGTAGGAATCTCAAATAAAATGTGTCCTGCATTTGGTAATATGCTATACCTTTTATTTAAATATATGAAATCAAGGGGAGCACACCATTCCACTAATAATTGGCTTCACTTTCAACACTAATATATGGGGCTTCTTACCAACCAGCCAGAATCACCATATGGCCATTCTAAAAACTAGATACAAAACAATGGAGAAAGGACAAACAACATAGTACAAGGACACAAATGTTTTATTTTTCTATAAATGAACAGAGCAATCTATGAGTATGATGGAAAAGGTCAAACTGGAGTATTATACTGCACAATGCCAGTATAATATATATCTTGATATGTCAATCAGATTATATTTCTATTATTTAAAATTTAACATGTATATTTAAATATATAATCTATAGTGTAAAGCAATATGGATCTTGTGCTTTCTACTGCAACATAAATAGAATTAACAAACATTAACAGCTGGGTCCCTATATTTAACGTGCTACTCTATTTCTCAACATCCATGAATAAAAAAAAAATTCTTTAACAAAATGATGTCAATCTGAGCCAGATGAACCAATCATGTGATTCAGTATAAATAGCTTCCATGCTCTCACAAATATGTCACTGAGGGGATAATTAAATGTGACATAAAGTAGTTGATTCTAAAAATAGAAAACATTTTAAATTATTAATTAAACCTGTTAATCAATGATGAGTTTTTCATCCAAAAATGTATGGCAACCAATATGTTATTTGATCATTTAAATTCAAATTTATTTAAAAGATGGATGGCTAAAGTTGTAATAATATCTGCGTTGTCACTCATAACTGAAGGACCATTTGGGTCTGTTCAGTTTCTGGTTATATAAGACAGATAGGAAGCCATGGTCTCCCAAATATTACACAAGTATTGAATTTTTTTTTTTTAAATGAATATCCTGGCATCATACTGAAATTCTTGATGGATAAATACAATCTCAGTTGCCTAGATGTCATGGATAAGAGTGAAGCATAAGTGTATAATAAATATCATTCAAAATGACAGTACAAATTGAAGAAACTAAATTTATAAAATTGTGCAAAACACTTTAAATTCAGTGTAGTATCTTCTGAGCTCCAAAGAGGCACTTTGAGACAGAAATGGGTTGTTTTAACTATTTGAGAAGTGTTTTAAGTCAACAATTCTCATTTTTAATACACCTCTACACTCATATTTAGTTCCCTTTTCAGTCTTTTTAATCATGGATACTTTTTGGAAGCTGAAACTAAATACCAGATATTAATCAAAACTCTTTTGACAGAGTTATGAAGCAATACTGATAGCGGTACCATCTCAACATAAAAAATACAGATACTTAAAAAAATACAGAAGGATGGGAAGGATGAGTCAACCTTGAGCCTCCTGAGATTCCAACTGCCAAATTGCAGGCAGCTGGCAGTCAGGAGAAGTAGCCTGTAGTACTTCATTCTAACCACTGCACCACCAGGGCTTAGGCACCCTTTTCTTGCTTGCTCTACAATTTGCTTGCTTTCCTCTTTTAAAGAATGCTCAATGGGACTAGATGATTGGCTGAGAAAATTACTTTATCCATTAGCTACAGAGATGTACAAACACCCTCCCTCTCTCCCTGTCTTTTGTCTGTGTGTTTAGCAAAGCAATAAGCATGCATTGTACTCATCCAGAAGAAAAATTCAACCCTTAATCAGGTGAGAGAGCTTCTCAAATGTAACTCAGAAGTTCCTCTTTGCCCATTTTAGATGTTAGACCTGTTTGCATTTTAAGTAATTATCACAGTATGGTTTTGGGTCAATAATGTTGCTCATTCCTGCATTACAATTAATGTATATTTTTCCTCTTCCTTTTTCCACTTGCTATTGGAGTTTGACATGGATTGATTACCATTTCATTATCTGTGCTGAATCTTCAGTATACTGACATATAATACTGATTGATCACTATGACAAATATAGAAGATGGGGCATAACTTTATTTTTGCATTGAGCTGTCATTATTACTTTTACTGCTACCATTTTTACAGTTTTGTAAAAATAAGCAAACTATGGTTTGGATTAAAAGTAAGCAAACTATAAATATACTGGGATGCTGTATTTATGAATTGAGGAATGATAAATAAGGAACTTGGTTAATTTCAATAAAGGGCTAGTTTCCACTGACCCCAAAACAATTTAAATTAAATATAAGTAAAAATTAGAGAAAGTTTATCAAAGCTGTTTCATTGTTGTTATCTAAAGTCTTACAAGGTTGAGTTTAATAAATCCACTAGCAGGTCCAAAGTACTGTATTGGCAAAGATGAAACCAAATATGGAAACATAATTACATATTTGATCGTCATGCATGGTTTTGGAAAACAGGTCTTATTTAAATTAGAAAATAACTAACTCCAATACTGGACTACGCTGGACTCAAGGTTGGATTTATTGTCAGCATTCAAAAAAGCTAATGTAAAATAATGAAAAAAATGTGTTAGTAACTACTAGATAATTTCTAATCCATGTATGGAAATACATGGATAGTGCAAATGAACAATAGGAGTTGTAGAACAACAAAAAAGAGTATGAGCCAAACTCAATTGGCACCAAAGGCAGGAAGGACTTTTGAAAACTTAAACATGTGATGTTCCCATATGTCAGGCATAGGGGTTCCACCATCATCTTCAAGACACATATTCTGAGCTTTAAAGTGGACATCCAGCATTTCCCCCCCATCATCATCCATTGCTTTTAAATCTGTCTCCTCCCAGGATGAACTTTCAGTGAATACAAAGGAGTCATCTGGTTTTCATATCTGCATCTCTAAATATTCTTAGCTTAGCAACCTTTTTTTGGCTATTCATATTTCTTATAGGAAGTTGTTTGCTTAGTGTTTTGAGTTTGAAAATTATTTACTTATTTATATACATTTAGAAAAAATTGCACAATTACATTCTTTGGCTATGTGTCCTCCTAGGAATCTCTACCAACTGTTTAGTTTACAGGACAATCTTTTCTGAAGGACATCTGCCCATCTTACCAGATTTGGTAGGGTAAGCCTACTCTTAGTCCCATAAGGTTTGAGTGAATTAAAGCAGGAAAATTTCAAAAGTTATCAGTAGCGAGAGCTGAGCAGAAGTATCAAAAGGAAGGTGCTGAGAGTAACACAGGGCAGGTGCATCACTGGTATATGTTGTTCTAGAGTTTTGACATTGGTAGTGGAAACACTTAAAAAGTCTTGTGGGACACAGTTCATATAACATTAATAGTAACACTAGGGGAAGGGAAGAAGGGAAAATAATTCAATAAAAAATTCAAGGATTTGGTTGGCCTGTGGGATATGTATTATTGGAAATTGCTTAGGGAATAGAATGAGTAATGTACACCATCCTTGGTTACTTACCTCCTCTATATTTTATAGTAACTGAAACATGGAACAATCAATGTGTTCTGGGTTTTAGTCCTGCTTGAACAACGGTCAACTGGAAAAGATCCAGCAGATAGATTGTTCTGGGGTCAAAACACTCCTAAAGTTATTGACAATATCTAGTATGAAGACAGAAAGTTAAGAGAATAGAAGGCAGTTTTTCCATCTATTGCTCAGAATATGAGTTACTGCCTTTTGAGTATATGTCATCAGTTTAGGCTTGGCATAATTGTGCACTTTCCTGTCAGGGAACAAGTTCATTCATTCATTCAATTAAGAGATTGAAATGGAAACAGCTAGACCCCCAAATAAATAAAGATGAAATTTTCCAGGAAGTGAAAGCTATTCAGACAGAAAACTGCTTCCCTTTGTCAATCATTCAGACAGTACAAAAGTCTTACAATCATATACTATACACTCTTAGAATAAAAATTTATACAAAATAAGTCTTATTTCTGAACATAAGAATGTGCTGGAAACATTCTAGACAATCTTCTCTCATGTAAGTTTGTGATAATTTAGATTCTTCATGTACTGTATATATTTGCAAATGAGCAATCCATTTCTTAAAAGACAAACCAGTCTGCAAAAGCTAACCAGTTAGGATTTTTCAAAATATTGCTTTTAGATGTTTGAATAGAGGAAGGAGGACTAAAATTACAAAATTGGGATACAAAATCATACCTATGCACAAATGCCAAGGTATGTGGTTTTCCAGAAGTCTAGCCACAATTAAAGTAATAGTCTCAGAATTATTTTGATTTTGTGCCAATATAATTAGGAATCCAATGAAAGTTATCACTTTGTCAATATAAAGAGACTGCATTTTTTCAGAAGTATATTTCTATAGCTAGACTTGCTCAATCAACTATGTTTAATTTGGCAAAACAATGAATGGGCGTTGGTAGAAGTTACCCTGAACACCCTTTCTATCTATGCTGCGAGAGAGCCCAGGATGGATGGGTTGACTCCTTTCTATGATGTCATTTAGCTGAGTCTGCACTAAGATGTAAAAGTCAGCCCCTGGAAGAGACCCCAGCTTTGGCGAAGATACTTGACAGACTGAAAGCACAAATGAATACAGAAATATGACTTTCCCTCTTCGGACGAATCAAGGAAGGGGCTGGGCTCTCTCACAGCATAGATAGAAAGGGCATTCAGGGTAGCTTCTACCAATGCCCATTCTCCTCCATGCTGCATCAAGAGCCCAGGATGGGACATACCAAAGCTTGCATGTCCATGGGCGGGTCCTTATCCGGCTCATCACACCGACTGTTGAACCACTCGTTGAAACACCTGTCTGCCGAAGTTGCAGTTGCAGAGGCAAAGACATCCAAACAGTAGTATCTGATGAAAGGAGACGGAGATGTCCACGTGGCCGCATGACAGATCTCCTCCAAGGCTGCTTGGGTCGCCCAGGCAGCTGAAGTGGCCGCGTTTCTGGTAGAGTGTGCCATCAGACCTTGAGGAACCGGAAGGGCCGCAGCTTTGTAGGCCTGCTCAATGCAAGATCTGACCCGCCTGCTAATAGTAGTAGAAGAGGCCTTGTGCCCCAAGTGAGAAGGGAAAAGGAAACAAAATGGCTTCCGACTTCCTGAAGCCATTAATGGATATTCTAAAAGCCCTACCTACGTCTAGCAAGTGCCACTGCTGCTCTAAGTCATGGTGCGGGAGGGGGCAGAAGCAGACAACATAATGTCCTGGGACCTGTGGAACAGGTGTTAACCCTTGGAATAAATGAAGGGTCCAGACTGAGGACAACCCTATTCTCCATAGAGCTGCTGTGAGCATTCAGAGTGGGAGATGCTCCAGTCTTCACTCTAACAGGCTGAGCTATAATTGAGGAACGCTCCTCCTCCTCCACGTGACTCCTCCACGCGTTCCCCAGTTTTAGCTCAGCCTCGCTGAGCTAAACAGGCAGCTTGAACGATTGCTCCTTGGCCAATCCAGGTTTTTCTTTCTACTCTTGCAAATTCAGGTTTGATCTCTCCTTTCTCCTTGTCCCTGCGCATTAGGTTTCACCCCAAATTTAGTGTAGGAGCAATTTTTCACCCCTTAGGGGGGAAATAGGGGGATTTGGAGCCTTTTGCCCCCCCACTCCCCCCTCTTCCTCTGCCGTTTTTTTTTCAAGCTGTGCTGCATTTAAGCAGCAGCTTTGGCTTGCGCTACCTTTAGCGCTACGTTGCGCCTTCCCCCCACAAACGCCTTAGAAGAAGGAGAGCTTCTTCTTACAGCCCTCGTGTTTTTCCTGCATTCCGGCTTGCCGTTTGTTGTTTTTTTGAGGGCTTGTGCATCTCTGAGGTATTCGCGCCAGGGCCGGCGGCCATTTTGGGCGCACGTTGTGGTCGGCCGCCATTTTGAAATTTTGCTGCATTGTTCCGATCGTGCTGTGATGTGAATTAAGGCCCATAGTGGGACTGGCAGGCCGTGTGGACTCTAAATAATCAAAGGGTTGTGTGGTTCCGTGCCCTGTTGCCCTTCCTTTTCAAGTTTAGTTGGCCGTTTTTGTTCCGCAGCTCACTCAGAGGCGCAGGCACCTACTTCCCATTTTTGTTGGGAGGCTGCCTCAGGACGCCTTTTTCCTGTTGTCTTTTTTTTGGCTTTTGTAGATATTTTTCCCTTTACTGGCCTCAGCGTTCATTTGGCCCATTGGATGATTAGGGTTTAGTTCTAAATTTCTTCTTTTTATTATTGGTATAACATAAATCAGCGATAAGTTGAAAACAGTTTATCATTATTCCTTTTTGGTTTTGGTCTTAATTGGCACCCTTTGGGTTCCGCCCACAAAAATAAATAAATAAATAAATAAATAAATAAATAAATAAATAAATAAATAAATAAATAAATAAATAAATAAAAAAAACATAGGTACAGAATTAAAAAAAAATTATCCAAAGGGGGGGAACGTGGCCCAACTTTAGGAAAACCGGCCTACATTGTAGGTTGAACTCCCAGGCGTGCCAACAGCCCTTTTTTGTTGTCTAATATCCTTTTTGGTATCATGGCAGAGGGCAATCCCAGCGGTCCTTCTTTGAAGGCCAAGTCAAAGATGCACTATTTGCGCAAAAGGGACAAGGACTCCTCCAAGGCCTCTCAAATGGACGCCTTAAGATGCCATAAGGCCTTGGAGAAGGAGTTTGACAAATGGTCTAAAGACTCGCATTCTGTAACCCTTGTCCCCCTCTCTACCTCTGTTCAAACCTCTCCCCTGCCAGGGCAACCTTCTCCTTCCAGGTGCAGCTCACCCGCCCAAAGTCATCAGGCCTCTCACATGCCTGAAGCGACCTTCACACCAACCGTCGCGGGCCTACGTCCAGAAGACCCATCCATAACCATCATTCTGGACAGTATTAGAGAGTGGATGCAACTGGTCATCCGTCAAGGAATAGCAGAGGGTATCTGTTAGGGATAACATTGGTTACCTAACTTAGTTTGGGTAAAAATAATATATAAACTATGTGAGTGAGTTTAAGTGTAAGTATCACTTTAACTGCAAAACATGTATTTTGGGTGCGGTTGTAAAATCACCATAAGAGGGAGCAAGAGAGCTCACTGTTAGCTGGCTTGTACTGGAGAGCTGACAATATTGGATTGATGGTGATAACTGCGTGTTTCCCTGCTGTTGCTGAGAGAAGAAAAGGGGTTTGATTTTCTTCATATCTCTGACTGCAAAAGAGATATATTGCTGGACTGATTATTTGTAAGTTTACTGACCTCTATTTTCAACACTGGACTTTGCAACTGATTAATCCCTGGATGGACTGAACTAGTGTATAATATATGGACTGTTTTTGACTATGCTATCACTCTTGCTGGAATAAAAAACTATTTAACTGGCACAGTGTATCTGTCTTACTGAGTGTAAACTACAACAACGTTTATCTCAAATAATTTGCCTGCCTGCTAGACTGCTGTTGCACGTTCTGCTAGGGTGTGTATCCCTAACAGTATCCAACAGCTGTCCAGACCAGGTTCCCAAATGATGGCGCCCGAGGTCGAATCTATGTCCGGAAGATCCCACTCCAGGCTGGCATCACAATGCGGTCAGGTACCTTCCCAAATGGAAGCTCCTTTCCTGGAAGGGGAGGAGGTCCAGGAAGAGGAGGAAATGGGCTTTGAACCCTTCAGGGAAGGGGAAGGTTCGGATAGGGGGTCTCTACACTCCTCTGAACCCTTCTTCGAGATGGACCCTATGGAAGGGGAGATGTTAGAGGACGAGGGCATTTCTCCTGACCAACCGGTATTTGTAGGCCTGTTTAAGCCTCATTTGTTTAAGTCCTTGCTATTTAAGGCTAAGAATGTTTTGAGTCTGACTTCCTAGTCTCCCTCTGATCCATCTCCAGCGACCCCGGGGGGCCCTGAAGATGCGATATTTCAACAGCCGGTCGTCGAAACCGAGGTTATTCCTATCCCCTCAATCTTTTCCGACTTGGTTGCGAGGCAATTGGCCTCTGCGGGTCCCCCTCCCGCCCCTTCCAGCCAGGACAAGAGATTGTTTAATCTCGACCCAGAATTTTCTACCATGCTAAGCACTCCTGAGGTAGACAACCCCAGAGTGAGACTAGCATCATCCTCCAATCCCACTGACACTCTGGAAGCGCTGAAGCCAGAGGATAAGCGGGCAGAGATGGCGCTGTGGCGAGCACACCAGTCGGATGCTTGGGCCATCCGGTCGGCCACTGCTGAGTCATTTTTCACTTGATCTTCCATCAGGTGGCTTGGACAGTTGAAACAGCATGTCCCCCTGTCAAACACCAGAGCCCATCAGGACATTGCCAAACTCACGGCCGCAGCAGAGTTTGCGGCCGATGCCACCTTTCATTCTGTGAAATTTTCAACTTGGGCCATCTCCTCACATGTTACTGCCAGAAGGCTGTTTTGGCTTAGACACTGGCAGGCCGACATTAAGAATAAAACTAAATTGGCCTCAGCTCCCATATCGGGGAGAAAATTGTTTGGTCCGGCACTAGAGCCATTGTTGATGGAGAGCCGGAATAAGAAGAAGTTCCTCCCATCACTTTTTTGCAGACAAGAGTCCAGAGGGTCCCAGCCCTTTCGGAGGGGCTCATTTCGAACCTACTTCCAACCATCCTTCACCCCTAGGTACCAGAGTTCCCCGACGTTCCAGTCAGCCTATCAGGCCGGAGCGACTCGGGAGACAGAAACAGAAGGGGAGGCAGCTACAGGAGGCCCTTCCGGGGTGCAGGGAATAAGGCGTCCCGCCGTCCCAGGTAGACTTTCAGCTTCTTATCCCATTGGCGGTTGCCTCAAGTATTTTCCGACCAGTGGGAATCATCCACTTCGGATGCCTGGGTTAGGGACACTGTAAGGTTTGGCCTCTCTCTTCAGTTTCAGTCTGCTCCTCCAGAGCACTTCATGGTTTCTCCCCTTTCCAGAGACCCGATTAAGCGGGCTCTCATGGCAGCCGCTATCAAACATCTTTCTGCTATCAAGGCCATCCAGCCCGTGCTGCCTTCACAGCGGGGTGGGGGGGTTCTATTTCCTCCTCTTCTTGATTCCTAAGCACTCCGGAGGTTGGAGGCCCATTTTAGATCTGAAGAGGCTCAATCGCTATATCGTCCATCATAAGTTCAAAATGCATACACTTCAGTCAATCTTACAGGGCACCAGGAAGGGGGACTGGCTTACATCCATTGACCTCTCCGAGGCATATCTCCTTATCCCCATTCGCCCCTCGTGTTCCAAATATTTGAGATTTTGCTACAACAATCGGCATTTCCAATACGTGGCCCTTCCCTTTGGTCTCATCTTGGCCCCGAGGACCTTCACCAAGGTGTTGGCAGCTCTGGCGGCTCACCTCAGGCACTTCCCTATCTGCATTCACTGCTACCTTGATGACATTCTTATCCTGTTCCCTACCCGGCATCAAGCCGAGAGTGACACTAAGACCATCCTCTCAGTGCTTCAGACTCACGGCTTCCTCATAAACTGGGAGAAGAGTCAGCTCAATCCGTCCACACGTATAGCTCACTTAGGGGCTGTGATTGATTCGGTTGAAGGGAGGGTCTTCCTTTCCCACAAGAGGTTCAGCAGTATCCAAAAAGCTATCAGATGAACTAGAAAGGCCTCATTGCTGGACTTATCCAAGTTGCTTGGAAAGTTTGTTTCATGCATATCGATTATACCCTGGGCATGCTTACATTCCAGATCCTTGCAGTGGTTCCTCCTGCCTTATCAGCGTTCCAGAAGGA
Source organism: Hydrophis major (assembly GCA_033807585.1). NCBI lineage: Eukaryota > Metazoa > Chordata > Lepidosauria > Squamata > Elapidae > Hydrophis > Hydrophis major. The sequence goes on along the minus strand of CM066328.1, from coordinate 319,951,652 downwards.
GCAACTCAGGCCTCATGGTGAAAGTTCCTCCAAGGATTCTTGCCTCCCTCCTCTGATGGACAAAGCCCTCTACCAACAGTGGTCATCTCTTCAAGGAACCCCAAAGGGTCACTCTCACAACAGACGCCAGCCTTTCCAGATGGGGGCCCACATACAGTCGCTTTCAGCCCAGGGAACTTGGTCAGCAACCGAGCAGCACTGCAGAATCAACTGGCTAGAGCTTCACGCAGCATACCTAGCCTTGCGCGCTTTCCTCCCTCAGGTGCGAGGGCGCCACATACTGGTCTTGACAGACAACACTACAACCAAGGCCCACATCAACTGTCAAGGGGGCACTCATTCCAGCCGTCTCATGAGGGAGGTCAAGCGGCTCTGTCAGTGGGCAGAGGTGCATTTCTTATCCATCAGGGCAGAACACATCTTGGGGGTCTCGAATGTCCAAGCAGACTGGCTGAGCAGGGCCACGCTGGACCAATCAGAATGGCACCTACACCCCTCTTTGTTCAGGGAGGCAGCAGCAATATTCGGTCAGCCCCTGGTGGACCTGTTCGCATCTCCGCTTAATGCCCAGACACCGAGATTCTTCTCATGATACCCCGCCAACGGGGCAGAGAACCACAATGCCCTGCGCTGCCCCGGCCCACCAGGCTTCTGTATGCCTTTCCCCCCTCTTGTTGATTCCCAAGGTGATTCAGAAATTGATACTCGAAAGGGCAGAAGTCCACCTGTAAGCCCCATATTGGCCCAGGAGACTGTGGTTTGTGGATCTTTGCAATCTGTCAGTGGCCCCACCGTGGAGGATCCCCCTAGACAGGATCTCATTGTCCCAGGGACCTCTTCAACATCCAGACCCACAATGGCTTTAGTTAGCCATCTGGAGGTTGAGCGGGAAAGGCTAAAGGGTGAGGGCCTGTCGGTCCAGGTCATCAATATCATCCTGACAGCAAGGCGGCCTTTGACTACCCGCATTTATAATGCAACTTGGAACATCTTTTGTAGGTGGTGCCATAAGTCATCCGTTGACCCGCTCTCCCCTTCAGTTGCACAAATCCTGACCTTCCTACAAGATGGGCTAGATAGGGGCCTCTCCCCCAACACCCTGAGAAGACAGGTTGCAGCCCTGTCAACGGTGGTCACTGGCAACTCTTCCAGCTCACTTTCCCACCACCCTTGCATAAGGGCATTCCTTAGAGGGGCTTCCAATCTGCACCCTCCAGTGATGCACAGATACCCTACCTGGGATCTTAATAAGGTTCTTATGGCATTGACTAAACCTCCCTTCGAGCCTCTCAGGGAGGTGCCACTACAGTCTCTCACATTCAAAGTGATGTTCCTTGTGGCGATAACATCGGCGAGAAGGATATCTGAAATAGCAGCTCTATCCATGAGAAAGGACCTATGTGTTTTCCACACTGATTGGGTGGTTCTGTGACCAGACCCCGTGTTAAGCCTGGGTTCCCCAACCAGGGTTAAGGAGACAAGCTAAACAAAATGTGCAGCGTTAGTCAGATAGGCACACAGATAAATGAGTGAGCTAAGCTTGTATGTTTGTTAACATACAGTAAAAATAACAGATACGCTTGTGCTATCAAAATATAGTTTATTCCATTTAGAGTTTATAGCATAGTCAAAATAACAGTCCATTAGTCATGTATCGTTTAATCAGTCCATTCAAGGATATTCAGTTAGCAAAGTCCGTGTAGAATATCCAATGTCAGTTCACTTACAATAAATCAGTCCTTTATCTCTCTCCCGTTCCAGTAGGGGAAAACGCAGTCTTCATCCAGTAATTAGGGATCATCAAGTCAGAGAGAGCAAGCTGACGTTCCTTGATTCTTTTATGGTGCTTTCACAACCACTCCCTTAATTACATTCCTACAGTTAAAGTTGCAGACACTTTAACTTACAAACTATGATAACGTATTTATTATTTTACCTAAACCAGTTAGGGTAAACAATGTTATCCCTAACATTCTCCCCTTTTAGGTTAAATAATAATAATAACTATTTACTATTTACATCTTTAAATCATATTTGTTACAACTTTCTTTAAACTTGATTACTCCTTGAGCTTTTGTAAATTGGTCTGCAATGTTTTCTTCTGTCATGTGGTATTCCAATTTAATTAGCCCATTCTTTACAGATTCTCTAACATTTAAGTATCTTAAATCAGTATGCTTTGATCTAGTTTTTACAGCTATATTAGTAGCCAACGTTATGGCTGCTTGGTTGTCCTCGTACACAATATTAGAATCTTTAACAGTTATACCCATGTCTAATAATAACTGTTTGTACAAAATTAAGTCAGTGCATAGTAATGACAGTCATGAAAATTCCGCTTCCATCGTGGACAAGCTGATACGCTGTTGTCTGATTGACCTCCACCCTATTAGTGTCTTATCAAATAATATAGCCACCCCAGATATTGATTTTCTAGTGTTTATGTCAGTTGCAAAATTTGCATCTGCATAGGCACTAAGACTCAAATCACCCTTTGGTTCTATATACAATGCATGGTTCATTGTTCCTTTAAGATATCTTAAAATTCTCTGTAATGATTGCCAATGACATTGATGTGGATCCGAATTAAAACGTGCCAGCTGATTAACACTATAAGCTATATCTGGCCTTGACCAATTGCTTATATATGATAAGCTACCAATCAAAGATTGACAGATGGACTTATTAAATTTGGGACTTTGCACATCAGTTTGGCAAACCTCCTGACTCATTGGAGTCTTTGCCGGTTTACAAAGTTCCATTTTATACGTTTTAATTAATTGGCAAATTTTATCTTCTTGAGATATTTTAAATCCATTTTTTGTTTTGTTAATTGTCAATCCTAGATATTTTTTAATTTCACCTAAATGCTTTAATTTTATCTTTTTGGCTAATAATGATATAATCTCATTAGCTTCATAATTAGTCTTAGTTATCAAAGCAATATCATCTGTAAATAATAACAATAATGACACCATTCCATTATTTTCTCTTTTAAATACACATGGATCTGCTAAACCAGATTTAAAACCTATATTGTTTAATTCTTTCACGATATATTGATTCCACTCATAGCCAGATTGTTTCAATCCATAAAGACTTCTTTTTAGTTTCCAACAATCATTACTATTTACTTTATTGTCTTTTATAATAATTGGCTTTTGTAAATATATAGTGTGTTGCAAAGGAGCATGCAAATAAGCAGTTTCTACATCTAAATGGTTAATGACATAGATTTTCTTAGCTGCCCACACTAATGCTGCTCTCAAAGATGTTGCTTTCAGGCTTGGTGCAAAAACTTCATCATAATCAGATGCAGTTTCATTAAATCCTTGAGCTACCAACCTAGCTTTATGGGTAACAGTCCCATCATTTCCAGTTTTTACTTTAAATATTCATTTGTACCCAATGGATTTTTCTCCTGGAGGTAATTTAGCATCTTCATATACTTTCATTACCTTTAATGAATTTAGTTCTTTTTCCATTGCCTTTTTCCAATTCTCCTGATCCTTAGCAGGATACATCTTAAGTTCATCTACACTAGTTGGAACTTTAGTTACTTGGCAAACTATACTTGCTTGATACCTATCAGGTGGTCTAGTTACACATGTAGTACATCTAGGTATTACAGGACTTACAGGTGGACTTTCCTTTACTACCTGTTCTTGATTATCTAACTCTTCCTGATCAACTGTTTCCTCTTGTTCTGGTTCTATTTGCTCTTCGTGGACTTCTTCTTTAATTGGACTCTTCTTATAACTAGTCTGATCTTTCTGCCTTTTGTAGGGTTCAATAATTACTTCATTATTTAAATCTTGCTCTAATCTATTCCATCCTATACGTTCTAGGAATTTAGCACTAGCACTGGTGTAAACTCTAGATGTACCTGGTTCCCAGAATCTATAAGATTTATGATTAGATTCATATCCTACAAAAAATAATCTTTTAGCTCTATGCTGTCCTTTGTTTCTGAGTTGTGTTGGGATATGCACCCATGCTGGTGCTCCAAATGTGTGCATGTAACTTAAATCAGGTTTTGTACCATGCCACAATGTGAATGGTAATTCACCTGTTGTTGAATTAACAACATTATTTAATATATGATTACCACACATTATTGCTTCTCCCCACAAATTGTCAGGTAATCCTGAATCAGACAACATAGTACATGCCATTGATTGTAGTGTTTGGCCTCGTCTCTCTATAAAGGCATTATGTTGTGGCCTATATGGTGGAGACTTTTTATGGTGAATACCTAACATTCTAAGTCTATTCTGGAATTTATTATTTGTAAATTCTGCACCATTATCTGTTATAAGAGTTACTAATTTCTTTTTAGTTTTTCTTTCTGCAAATTTTATCCAATTAAAGAGATTTAGATACGTTTCAGTTTTGTTCTTCATCAAATAGCAGAACCCATATCTAGAATAGTGGTCCATTATACTTAGTATGTATCGAGCTCATCCTACACTTGGTTTTTTCGGACCTATTAAATCAGCAAATACTACTTCTAAAGGCTCTTTGGTAGTAAATCCATCAACTCTATTAGCCGGTATGACGTTGCTTTGATTGCAAATAGAACATTGCAAATACTTATTACAAGGTTTCAAACTTATTCCTTTTGATAATTGAACAGTTCTCTTAAGCATTTTAAAATTTAAATGCCCTAGCCATCGGTGTAACAAGTGAATACATTCATCATGAGGTTTCTTATTATCATAAACCATGTTAGCCACCTCTAAACCATTATCATTTAACACATATAATTCACCTCTTAAAGATGCAGTAATTTTCTTATCTTCTTTTTCAATTATGCGGTTATCTCCTTTAAAGGTAACTACATATCCTAGTTTAACCAAAATTCTAACTGAAATTAAATTAAACTTAAGTTGTGGTACATATGACATTTTTACATTCTCTTTTATGAAAGAACAATATGCTATACCTTGACCTTTAGCTTTCAGTTTCCAGCCATTGGCTAACGATATCTGCTGTGTACTTTTGGACATTTTAATACAATTTTTGTTATCATTTGTTATACAGTGGGATGCTCCACTGTCAACCACCCATAAATTATTTTTTACACATGGCTAACTCTAAATTTTTATTTATCTTTTGATGACTTTTAGTATTCTGGCCAGTGTTCTGGCGCTTTGCTTTTTTACAAAATCTTGCCAAATGTCCTCTTCCTCCACAATTAAAGCACTTTTAATTGCGTATGCAGTAGGAGATTCATTATCTTCTTTTTGAGGTTGCTTCCTCCTTAACTGATCTCTTTCAAGTCTTCTTCTGGCCTCTTCAATCAATCTGCCAATTATATCAGTTAAAGTTAGACTTTCCTTAGGGAAAACTTCAAGGGAAGTGACATAGTTATCATAACTTTCATTTAGTGATGATAGAATTACGTAGACTTGGTGTAGTTCAGAGAAAATAAGCTCTTTCTCGTGCAGTTCTTGAAAAATGCTTTTTATAGAATTCAAATGACTAAGCATATCACCATTCGTCTGGAGATGCGTCCTGAAAAGCTTCCGTGTTAGATTTATGTGAGCACCAACGTTATCTCGGACATAAATCCTCTTCAGCTTCTTCCAACACCCAACAGCCATTTGCTCTCCATGGATATGAACAAGTTGCTGGTCAGACAGTGTTAGTCCTATTATGCAAATAGCTTGTTCATTCTTCTGTTTAAAACCTTCTATCTTTTGTCTATCTTCCTCAATCTCTGGATCCCATTCCTCTAAGTTTGGTGGATTTTCAATTATGTTCCACAGACCTTCTCTTCGTAGAAGTAGACTACATTTCATAGACCATGATAAATAGTTTGTTCCATCCAGCTTGGATATAAGGGACAAACTTTGTAGATTGACTTGTGCCATGTTTTCTTTATATGGATATAAAACTATAATTAATAAAACACAGCTGTCTGTTTACTGTAACGTATAACAACACAAGCTCTCACTTTTACATAAATCTGTTTTATCCTAGTTAAACTGACTTTGCAGCCTCTGGGCCCATAACCAGTGTTAAGCCTGGGTTCCCCAACCAGGGTTAAAGAGACAAGCTAAACAGAATGTGCAACGTTAGTCAGATAGGCACACAGATAAATGAGTGAGCTAAGCTTGTATGTTTGTTAACATACAGTAAAAATAACAGATACGCTTGTGCCATCAAAATATAGTTTATTCCATTTAGAGTTTATAGCATAGTCAAAATAACAGTCCATTAGTCATGTATCATTTAGTCAGTCCATTCAGGGATATTCAGTTAGCAAAGTCCGTGTAGAATATCCAATGTCAGTTCACTTACAATAAATCAGTCCTTTATCTCTCTCCCGTTCCAGTAGGGAAAAACGCAGTCTTCATCCAGTAATTAGGGATCATCAAATCAGAGAGAGCAAGCTGACGTTCCTTGATTCTTTTATGGTGCTTTCACAACCACTCCCTTAATTACATTCCTACAGTTAAAGTTGCAGACACTTTAACTAACAAACTATGATAACGTATTTATTATTTTACCTAAACCAGTTAGGGTAAACAATGTTATCCCTAACACCCCGCATTTATGCCTAAAATCAATTCGGCATTTCACAGGGCACAGGAATTGGTCCTGCCTAATTTTTGTCCGAAGCCTTCCCGAGAAAGGGAAAGGCAGTGGTACACTCTCGATGTGCGAAGGGCACTTCGTATCTACATCTATCGTACACAGTCTATCAGGAAGTCAGAGTCGTTGTTCCTGTCATTTCAGCCAAAGATGCTGGGCTGCAAGGTATCCCCACCTACTGTTGCCCGATGGATTAGAGCTACCATATCCAAGGCCTATTTGGCTCAAGCCCTTCCTGTTCCTAGTAGGATAACCGCTCACTCTACAAGAAGTGCAGCCACCTCGGCAACCTGGGCTACGCAGGCGTCGATTCAGGATATCTGTCAAGCGGCCACCTGGGCGTCTCCGTCTCCCTTTATACGCCACTATAAAATTGATGTTTACGCCTCAGCTGAGGCATCCTTTGCCAGGCGAGTTCTTCAACAGGTGGCAAGAGAACCGGAGGTGATTCCGGACCAGACGGAGTCCCTCCCGTAGGACAGGCCATGCTTTGGTATGTCCCACTCTGGATGCTCGCAACAGCTCTATGGAGAATGGGCATTGGTGCTTACCTGATACGCCCTTTCTCGTCGAGCTGCATAGAGCATCCAGCCCCACCCTAATTGGTCCGTCTGGTGGGGAGTCCTGTTTCGGCCAATGATGTACATAGTTTATAGTTGAGCATTGTATAATTGTTGACATGAGAGGATAGTGGTTGTCTTCTCATCTTCGTAAAACTGGGGAACGCGTGGAGGAGTCATGTGGGGGAGGAGGAGCGTTCCTCAATTATAGCTCAGCCTGTTAGAGTGAAGACTGGAGCACCTCCCACTCTGGATGCTCTACGCAGCTCGACAAGAAAGGGCATATCAGGTAAGCACCAATGCCCAACAAAGGTCCTGTCTGATGGAAAGAGCAGCGAGCTCGGATACCCACCTGGCTGAAGTGATGGAAACAGGGAACACTACCTTCAGAGATAGGAAACGGCGAGACAATGTTCTAAGGGGTTCAAAGGGGGGCTTTGTAAGGGCATTAAGGACCACATGAAGATCCCAGGAAGGATACCTGTGAACCACCGGTGGGTGCAGGTTGGAAGCCCCTTTCAAAAACCTCCTGACTGAAGGGTGATGGGATAAGGAAGGAAGCGAACCCCATGAAAGAATCAAGGAGAGGGCCTCAACCTGCCTGTGTAAGGTTTTGGGGGCCAAACCTTTCTCCAGATCATGCTGAAGGAATCTAAGAACCTCTGCCAACTGGGCTAAAGCAGGAGAGAGAGATCCTCCCTAAGGGAAAGGGCCTTCCAAGTGGCACCATAGGTGCACCTTGTGGAAGGTTTGCGAGATGCCAGGATAGTGATGATGACCCTTTCAGGAAGATCAGCCTCCTCTAGCCTCTGTCGCTCAAGTGCCACACGGTCAGCTTGAGCCACTGGGGCTCCGGGTGGAGCAGAATCACACGATGAAGAAAGATTAGATGGGCTGGGATCCTCCAAGGAGAAGCCACCGATAGGTTGACCAGGTCCGCAAACCAGGGCATCTTTGGCCAATAGGGTTCCAGGAGGAGCTCTGGTCGTTTCTCCAACATCTTCCGAATTACTGCCAGAATGATGGGGAGCGGGGGAAAGGCATAGAGGAGACTTTTGGGCCATCTGCACCGAAGGGCACTGGTCCCCTCCACTCCCTGGCAAGGAAACCTGGTGAGAATCTGGTGACCTGGGCGATTTAAGGAGTGGAGAAGAGATCCATCTCCAGCATTCTGAATTTGAGGGAAAGGACCTGAATAGAGACAGAGGAATGGACCATTCTGCCTGGTCGACTAGGCTCCTGCTGAGCCAGTTGGCCTGGGAGTTGTTGATTCTGGAGAAGTGGTCTGCCGAGATCGACAACAGGTGTTTCTTTGCCCATAACCCCAACCGTAGAGCCTCTCCCATGAGGGCTCTGGACCTGGTCCCCCCTTGCTGGTTGACATGAGCCATGGTGGCCATATTGTCCATAAGGACTAGAACATGAGAGCCGGTCACTGAGTGCCTGAAATGCTTGAGAGCTAGAAAAATGGCTCTGAGCTCTAGCCAATTTATGGGAAGGGCCTGCTCTGACCTGGTCCTGAGCTATCAGGCCCTGCATATGGGAACCCCAACCCATCGGTGGTTATCACTAGCCTGTCTGGGACCCTGAAAGGAGTCCCTTCCAGATTAATGGGGAACACCACCAATTGAGAAATCTCCGGATTTGTGGAGGGAGCGGGACCTTGATGGATGAGTGACTGGTTCCTGCCCATTGGTAGGGAAGCAGGAACCATTGGAGTGGACGAGAGTGGAAAAATCCATGGCTCTGGAGATATGACAGAGAAATTTGCAGATCCTGACAGGCTGCATGGATGGAAGAGGACAGAATCAAAATGTCGTCCAAGTAGCATTGGATCCTCACTGGAACAGAAAGCAGAGATGCCATCAATGCTGCCAGAACCATTGTGAAAACCCTTGAAGTAAATGAAAGGCCGAAGGGAAGTGCTTGATACTGGTAATGGGTATTCTGATAACAGAAACGGAGAAACTGGCGATGATGAGGCCAAATGGGGATGTGGAGGAAGCCTCCATGAGATCAATGGAAGAGAGGAGATCGCTTCCCGAATGCTCTCTAAAATAGAATCGCAGAGTCTGCATTTTAAATTGCCTGTATTTTACAAATTGGTTGAGAAATTTTAGATCCAGGATGGTTTGCTACCCCCCGAGGCTTGGGAACGATGAAAAGGTGAGAGTAAGCCCACCTCCCCATTGAGAGGAGGGAACAGGTTTGAATAGCTCAGATTTCAAGAAGTAGTTGAATGGCCTGATTCATGAGGTCTTTCCTTGAAATGTCCTGAGAGACAAGACAGATCAAAAAATTTTGGGGGGGTGGCATTAGGAAGTCCAATTGTAATCCTGACCTAATAGTGCTGAGCATGCAGACATTTGCCATGACTCCTCCCATTTGGAAGCAAAGAAGGCTCGGCAACCTCCGATGGGTGGGGAGAATGAGGGATTACTTAGAGCGATGGAAGGAACGACCCTCACCCTCCCGAAAGGGCTGTTTACCAGTATAAGGAGCTGGGCGATAGTTAGCTCTCTTCCCAGAGGAAGAGAAAATTTTACGTTTATCTCTGGTTTCAATGAGGTAAAGTTCCAGAGCATCGCCAAAAGGCTTATGACCCGCGAATGGAACTGAAGCCAGCTTCTATTTACGGTGTGACTCCGCCTGCCAATTTCTGAGCCATAACAGTCTTCTTGCTGCTACTGAAGATGCCATGGCCCTAGATGCAAATTTGGTGGAATTGAGAGTGGCATCTGCAGTGAATTCTGTCGCTGCGATAATCTTATTAAGGCTTTGGTGAGACTGAAGATCAGGTGTAGGCAATCTAATCTGGCATTGGTGCAACCACCATATGGATGCCCACGTGAGTGCCAGTAGATGAAAGCGAGGCCAGAACCGGAATGTCAACAGAAGGCACTGCCAGGGTATTGTCCAGGGTTGCACTGACGTTGTAGAAACACTTATCCGGAGAGGATGGGCGAGGACTTGCCGAAGGGGAAGCGCACTGTTCCTTGACCATGTCCAGGAACAAAGTGGGAGAAGGCAAAAGCCCTGCATGCACTACAGGCTTGGAGAAGAATGAGTCTCCCTGGCTAGAGGGAATTCCTTGTGGCTCGGGAGCCACTTCCTCTGGTGACAGCTTGGCAGTGACCTAGGCCTTGCTGAGTAATGGCCTGAAGAGAGAAGGATTGAAGACCAATGCAGAGGATGTCTGCTCTGGGCGAGAGTCCTCTCCCTCTGAAAGATTTTTGTCAAAGGTCTCACCCTCTTCACATTCTGAACGAGAGGAGTAACTGTGCTCAGATGGAGAAGCCCTTCCCTCCTCATCAACCTCCTCCCATTCTGGTAGAGAAGAATGGACCCTGAGGTCCTGGGGCCTTTGTAAATCAGGGTGATGAGGCAAGGAACGTATAGATTGAGAAGGGAGAAGGGCCTGAACCCTTTCCAGAGGTTGAAGGATTTGCTTGAAGCCTTCAGCCAATCCCTGCCTAATGGCCAAAGAGACTACATCTTGGATATCTCCTGCTCTATGATCAAAAGTAGAGGCAGAAGGCAGAAGGCCGCTGCTGTGGGAGTGAAGGTGGCTTCAGGCCTAGATTGAGAAGAGGTTAGAGGCCTGGAGGGAGGGGGAGGAGCATAGGGCCCAGAAGCCTGTTGGAAATAAGGCCCAGATCTGCTTAGATCCTGAGGATCATATTGTACTGCAAAGGCCTCAGGAGACCAGGATGGAAGATGGAAAGGCTCATAGATAACTTCTCCTCCCCTGGGAGGGCTTAGCTGGGGCCCACGGGTATCACCTGAAACCTGCTGTAGTTGCACTCCCTTCTGTTGAATAGTTCTGTTGAACTGCCTCTCTAGGGCTGCAAGTCTGCGCTTTTCTGCCCTCAACTCAGCCTGAGTGGCCTTCTTAGGGCTAGAGCCTTAGCTCTCATTTTAGCAGCCACCTCCCTCTGGATTGATTGGGTGCGTTGCCTATGACTTTTTCTCTTATTGGGTTTAAGAGACTGTTCCACTGGGGGGGGGGGCTTCTGCCTGACCCTTATCTTGCTCCATTTGAAGAATAAAGGCTCTTGCGATTGAAAGAAACGGATTGTAAATTTTTTTTATTAAGCCCCTTAGTGTATAAATTGGCCCCGGGCTTACAAAATGGCTGCTCACCTCATGGTGGAAGGCTTCAATCCAAGATGGCTGCTGACTATGGGAAACAGGCTCCGAGATCGAAGAATCTCTCCTTAGGCTATAAAGAGCCCCGATTGAAGTCAGCAAAGGAAAGGGGAGCTGCTGGCCACATGATCAGCTGGCTGACGCTGGTATCGGTTTGCCGATCACTTTTTATGACCGCTCAAACCACAGGCATGGGGGAGGTCTAGAGACGCTGCCCAACTTGCCTGAACAGCACTCTGGCAACGCTGCAGGAAAGAGAGAGAGAGCCCTGCTCCCCTGGAAGAGCAGCTGCCCAGATCCTGGGAGCTGCTTGAAATGAGGAAAAACGGTACTGAAGATCACTGGTGAGTGTTATCGAACAGAAGCTTTCAGAGACACAGCTACTGACTGAAAGGAGCTGAGTCAAAAGCTGGGGTCTCTTCCAGGGGCTGGCTTTTATATCTTAGTGCAGACTCAGCTAAATGACGTCATAGGAAGGAGTCAACCCATCCATCCTAGGCTCTCGATGCAGCATGGAAGAGAAACTCTGGCACTAGAGTATTAAAGATCAGTACATAGAAAGGTTTGTAGGTCTGTGGAATATTTACTAGAATGCCCAAATCTCTCTTTTAAGAAGCTGAATGCACATGAAAAAAGATTTTAAAATAATCTGTTTCTATTTATAACATTTTGAGACAGACAACCAAAATCAACCAAATCATCTTATGCTTCATTAAGCAATAAAATTCCTTATATTTTGCAGGCAAATCTTCATGTCAGAAGTATTTTTGTTCACAGGTTAACAAAGAGAAATGTGAGAACTTTGTTTGCTTGACTCTTGGAAAATATATATATTTTGTATAGCCTCTGTTATGTTTGGAGCATGGGCGAGAAAGAATGGAGACAAGCCTCTGAACGGTGAACTTCAGCTCTTTATTTACATAGTGACTTCTGGCCTCTATAGTAGTTTTAACCCGCCTTATATAGGCAAACCCCAGTAACTATTAACCAATAACCAACGAGGAGCGCTAGCTCTCATAACCAATAGGAACTCTCTGTTAAGGGCCAATCGGATTCCCCGGAGCGGGCCAATCTGATCCGGCCGTTTAACAACCAATCAGAAGTGCAGGGCCAGTCACTTCCCAGTCACTTCCGCTGACTTGATTTATGCCGGCCACTTCAATGCCGAGTGGCACGAACCATTGGAGGCCTTGTAGGCTAGGCCTGTCTCTGTCGATGACAGTTAGTGGTAAGTACGCTGTGTGCTTCTTGAAGGAGACTCGGACTCGTCAGGAACCAATGACGGGGATTCGATTCCCTTGGTAGTCCTTGAGGATGAGTCTTTGGAAGTGGAGATCTTGGCGTTGAATCGTGGGGATGAGTTGCTTAAGGTCCTCCAGGACACCATCGAGAGGGACGATCCCGAGTCAACTTCCATGTGGCAAGGCTGGTTCTCGATGGCTACTGTGACTCGTATTTTCTTGGTGTCTAAAGCTGAGGTGTGACCGATAGTGATAGTATGGTGAGCCTCTTCTCTCTGCAAAACTCGATTTCTGTAGGAGTGGTTTACTGGCTCTCGCCGTACAGGACGGTTTCCTGTCGATTGGCGATAGTTAGTCCCTTTTGAGGCCTGGCCGGGTCCTGGTAAGCTTCGGCAGACCCGTCCGATGTGGCCTCGCTTCCCGCACTCCTGGCAGAGCGCGTCGTGGAATTTGCATTCGGACCTGGCATGGTTGGCCCCACAGCCAGCGCAAGGGCGTAAAGGCTTCGGGTGGTGGTCCCGGTTGGACTGCAGTCGATGGACCCCTTCTTTGTCGCTGTCTGATGATGAAGAGAGGTCCTCGTGGTACGTCGTTGCAAGCTGCCCTTCTGACCTGGATAAAATGTCGCTTATCGATGGTGGTACCGGAGCGCGGTTTCGGCATAGTTGTGCAGCTGACTTCCTGGTTGCTTCTGCTGCAGTAGCATCAGCGATGGCCTTAGCAAGGCTGATGTCACCTTTCGCCATCAGCTTGCTTTGAACGCCTGGTGCATCTTGTCCCAGAACTATGCGATCTCTTAGTGCTTCTTCTAAATCAGTGAACCCGTAGAGGCCTCCCAAATTTCGAAGGTCTGCTATGAAGTCGGTCACGCTTTCTCCCTTTCGCTGGCTCCTCTGATAAAACTCGTGCCGTCTCACGAGCGTAGGCACGGTCGGTGCGTAGTGATCTCGGAGAGGTTCGAGGTCGTCCCAATCCATCGCCTTCATTTCTCGGGGTTTTGCTAGTGCTTTAGCCATCTTAAATACGGTTGGACTGCAATGCATTAGGAACACCGCCAGTTTCTTTCCTGGTGTGGCGTCATTTAAGTTGTTGGTTTCTAAGAACATTTGGAAGCGATCCATGTAGGACTCCCAGTCCTCCTGTACTGGATCGAACGGAGCGGGTGGTACGACGCCGCCGGATATGGTTCCGTTGTGTAGCGTCGTCTGTCACGTGCTCGGTGTTCTTCGAAGTTTCGTTGGTTCAGATGTCTCCACATCCCATCCTCGTCGCCAGTGTTATGTTTGGAGCATGGGCGAGAAAGAATGGAGATAAGCCTCTGAACAGTGAACTTCAGCTCTTTATTTACATAGTGACTTCTGGCCTCTATAGTAGTTTTAACCCGCCTTATATAGGCAAACCCCAGTAACTATTAACCAATAACCAATGAGGAGCGCTAGCTCTCATAACCAATAGGAACTCTCTGTTAAGGGCCAATCGGATTCCCCGGAGCGGGCCAATCTGATCCGGCCGTTTAACAACCAATCAGAAGTGCAGGGCCAGAACCCTGCACTTTACTCCAAGCTCACGCTTTATTAAAACTTTATACATTCACAACAGCCTCTAACTGGGAGAATGCTTTATACATATCTCAGTTAATTGAATTATTATCCTTTAAAACATTGATTCAAACTTAATGTTCTTAGAAGTATCCCACTGATATCATTTAAATAAATAATTAGTCCTGAAAAACAGAGAGTGGAATCCTGCAATTCCAGGGAAAGAATTTACTAATGAAGTAACTCAATGAAAGCCATTGTTTAAAATAATATATTTAAATTAGAGATGTAGTTTATAGAAATAAGGACCAAACTAGATATTATACAGAACAATTGAGCTCTATAGTATCCTGCAATTGAAAATATGATCACAGCTTATAAGTCTCTGTAAAAGAAAATAACTGTTTTAACATAGCATTTCACAATTTGCCAACTTATTTTAATTTAAAATAGAAAAATACTCAATAGTTTTATAAAGCCTAGCTTGGTCTTATTTACACTAGCCGCACAAACACTGTTCTTTTTGCTGAATCCCAGGGGGACAAAAATTTCATGCCAGAGGCTAGAGATTCACACAGATAGAAAAGCTGCTGATTATATGTTACTATTTGCTTGGTTCCAGTAATGCTTTGCCAACAAAAATAATGAGCGTGTAAGAATAATGTACAATGCTTTAACTTCTACATGTTATCTATATTTTTCTATTTAACAATGTTCTGGCATTCATATATTTAAGTCTGCGAGTCTGTCCAGATAGCATAACACCATTTCCAGTCCAGAAGTCCATATAAATCTATTCAAGATTCCTCATTATGTGTAAAACAGAAATCAAGCTTAACTGTGTGTGACTTCAATCTCTCTTCAGGTTTTCTGGTACAGAACAATAAAATTGGTAAAGGGAAAAATATAAACAATAAGACCAGCACAAATATCCCCATATCCTTTCTGCACTCAGACTTTTGAACATACTGTATATTCTTATTCAAGACATATCCAATGCTTTGGTTCATTGTTTATAGTATGTGGGAAAATCCATTGGCTTGGAAAGTAGACTGAAGGTTCGAAACCCCAGGTTCTTTAAAATAGTGTGAATATAACAGAATAAATGTTCTTTGAAAGTGCTTGTTGCATACCACTTGTAATATGCCATACTAGCCAATATGTGCCATTAATTAATACTGTCTTTATTGTTAGGAGAGACTGCTGCATGGTAGCAATTTGGTCGATATCTTCCCTACCATCACTAGAAACATTTCTGTGGAAGTCTCAATTGACTGAGGCCATGATGGCCATTGAACATCAGTGCCAATGGGTACATCAGGTAATGATTATGAAATACTGAACACACTGACTTATAATTTAGATAAATAAGTGGTTCAAGATGAAATAAAGAAGAAAAAAAACTAGACATGTGTGTCTATGAAATGAAAAGAAAGATAAAAGATGAATAAGTGTGGTTTGATTTCATGGAATGGGGTAGGTGAATATGTGCAGGGAAGTGAAGCTATAGGCTTAATTATGAATGAAAGGGCTAAAACATTAATTGGTGTTATTTAGACTGAGGGTGCATATGAAAGTAGGAACCAGCAACTAGCTTGATGATAGTTGCCATGTTACACAGCAGGGAATGGTGATAATGGATGAATTAAAAATGACTTTAGGGGAAATTACGGGACATTCTGAATGAGTGCAATCCATGTTTATTAAGTGACCTGAATAAATGGAAATGAGACAAAAGAGTGGCCGAGTCACTTAAGGACCCAAGAATTAAAGAGAATGATTCTGTTCAGTAAGCATATCCTTAGAAAAAAATATCAGCTTACTTGAATATGCGGTATAAGCATAAGTCTATACAACCACGGGGCAAAAGATGAACACCAGTCTAAAAGCATGATTTGTTTGACTGTTTATGATGAAAGGGTGATGACAGATTCTGAATGCAAGAAAGAACATTTTGAAAGTGCCAGAAGTAGATCTTGGGGGAAAAACAAATCAGACATTGGAAAAACAATAAGAAAAGAAAGTAAAATAGAACAAAGGCAGGAAGAAGCAATTTGTGTCCTGAATGAGAAAGTATTAGGAGACAGATTGGTTTTCCAAAAAGAATGAGAAGCATAAGAAAAAACAGGTGTTAAATCTGCCTGTTGTAGAATGAAATGAATTTATATTATAGAATGACATAATGTGGGTAATCATGTTAATGAGAAATACAAAAAGGGATCTTAATGTAAACAAGGTTATGAAAGGAAGGAAAAGTATACAACAATTGTGATGGACATTTAAAAAAAAGCTTCAGATGTAGATATAGAGAGTTATTAAGCAAGGAGTTTTCACGAGACTGAATGAATTAAAAAAAGTAATGAAACAGTTTGAGATGAGGCTGAAATAAAGGAATGTCAGAATGGAAAGAAATGATAGTCCAAAGAAAAGAAAAAGAAAATAATAAATGCTGTGAAATTCATTCAAAGATAACAACAGGATAGGTATAAATGGTGGGTGGTAAGTTTAAATTTCATACACTTTAAAATATGGTTTGTTTATAAAAAGCTTTGTGACTTATTTTTCTGTACTTAATGATTGTATAGAGGAAAAATAACAATATCCTTCTGAAGGGTAAGATAGCAATATTCATACTATCTTTAATCACACATATACATTTGTTTAAGTGTGACTAGGAAGATGTTGGCCAATAACAATCTACATTTTAGACTCTTGCAGATAAAACAGATTCTGATTTTGAAATCTCTCAAAGAGAGTGCAGCAGTCCTCTAAAGGAAGAGCCACAAAAGTTGTTGATTCTCCACCAGAAGCTGAAACAAACTTTAGCAAATAGACCCACCACTGAGCTCATGAAGTGTTTGCTTGAAGCAAACATGACAGAACAACTTCCAAGTGCAATGATAATTATTTCTTCTTGAGGATACATGTGGTGACAAACGATGCTGCAAACAACAGCTACAAAGTGTACCTGTACAAATAATATTCAAGATAAAGAATGACTTGGTATATACCAGCTGTTCAATGAACAAACAAAAAGCTAACAGAGATGGAAGAGCTATTCAATTCTGATTTTGGTTTAGTCGTCTTCAACAAAAACTGCATGCTCTGCTAGGAATCTGTGAAAGGAAGAATGAAGGAGCAAGGCTGCATGAGACTAATAAAACATGACTAGGAAATGCCACATTTACTTGAAAAGGACTTAAATCTCAGATGAACCTTATATTAGAATAATTAAAAAGTCAAGTAATGGATACCCTCTATACTTTGTAAAAAAAACCAAAAAAACTTTTGACTGGATAACATCTAAGTTTAAGAGTTGTTCTCAGTACCTAACTGAACATCATATAGCAACAAACCCAGAATTTTAGCTTTAAATAATTAAATGATGACAAAGATAGTTATTTCTGAAGTGACTTGTGAATTTAACAACTAAATGGGGCTCTTATAATAAGCTCTCTCACATTTAAAAATATTCAGTGAGTTTACTACTGAATACCCATCTACTTGGAGATTTAAAGGGATATCAAGACTTTTATTTTGGAATAGTTGATTTCAAGATGTTCTTTAGCACAGTGCAAGAATAAGGATTCTAGGATATTGCTAGGTGCCTCCTTGGGAAACAGACAGAATGGCTGCATCATCAGCCAACAGACAGACATAAAGAAAAGCAGCAGCACCAGCAATGCATATTTACATTTAACTGTGTACATTTAGCCTTGAGAAAATATGACTAAAGGGAGATACACAGCACTCTTCAAATAGCTGAAATGATGTCATATAGAAGGTAGATTCCAATTGACTAGTTAAAGAAAATTCTAAAAATTTGTCATTGGAACTGATTCCCAGAGAAGTAGTAGATTTCCTTTCATGGGAAGTGTTCCACTATTAAGCAGGGTGTTGGATTTGATGGATTATAAATTCCTTTTCAACTCCATGACTCAATAAACAGAAATAGGAAAACTGTGAAGATATGAGAAAAGCTTTGGGGTTACTTGCAATAGTATAATCTTTTGGGGATTTAAGGTTTGTTTTTATGATGTTATTGCATTTCTGTCTCTGTGTGTATCTCCATATAGTCCTTTGATAGTTTTTTAAGAAAGGTAGTGAAAACAAACATAATACGCAAGTCTTAGGGAAATTAGTATGGAATAAATTAACCCAAGAAATTCAAGAAGCACACCCAAATTTGTCTTAAATACTGAGAGCAAGACAAAGAAGGAAGTAAATGAACACCAGAAAAAGTATGATGAAAAATAAAGAAAAACTAGAATGGAATCATTGGAGATACAGGAAGGCATTTCTCCCAGTATATGGTTCTTCACATAACTTCATTATTTTTCCCTAAAAAAATATTTAAAGTTCTATAATATTTTCAAAGTAATAAAAAATACTTTAGGTTATGATTTGCTAGTTTAAAACATTCCATCCGCAATGGAGATGTTACATTTAAATTTGCAGTCTAAAGAAGGTATATAATGCCACTACAGAAAGCCTAATGCCAGTTTGTTAGGTCCTCAGCTAGAAACAGCAGACACAGCCTTTATCTATTATTTATGCTCCTTTGTGCCTATGTCAGCTCCTAATTAATAATTGATTTTAATTTCATTATGGCAGATTTTATTACAGTCTAATTTAATTAAACGGTGAATTGCCTCCCAGATGCCACCACTTGTACCATATTTTAAATAAAGCCGATACAACACAGATTTGATTGCAGTTTCATCCCAAGTAAAAACAGCATAGAGCCAAATTGATTCAAACGTTTTATATTGATATATGCAATGGATCAAATTGAGGTTTTGATGTGCAAAAAAATACATTTCGATTCACAGGCTCATTGAAGTAATAGCTTCTGTGATTCTCAATTCCAAATATCTGGATTATAAACCACTTTCTCTCCAAAGAGAAAGACAAAATATTTAATATGTGAGCATGGTGTTAAGCCTTTATATGAAGATTGTTTCAGGCTTAGGGTGGTAATGAAAGGTTACAAGCTTAATTAGATAGTACTTTGCCATGTGTTTGGATCTCAAGTTACATAAAGGCATTCTGAGATAAAGAAGCAATGAAAGAACTTCCTTTGAAGCTATAAATATCAGTCTTCAGACTTGCCTGACTTTAGAACAAGAAAGTTCTGTGAATTCTCATCAAACAAAACAATATGTATCCAATCATTACATTATTTTTCAATTTCTTAAAATTTCAGGCTTTACCAATATCACACACACACACACATACACATACACAACCCAAATTATTTCAAATTAACTATTTTGTGCAAGGTTTGTAAAGCATCGATGTGAAGCTTTACTGTACATGTAGAGAGTTGTATTTACAGCAATGATCAGTTCTAGCTTTTCTATACTATTGGTGTCAACATAATTCTTCAAGAGAACTATACGTAACTTTAGAAATCATTATTATGATTCTTCATTGACAGAAAATGTTATTATAAACTGAGCAGCAATTCACTTCCTCATAATCAAGTTAGTTCTCAATTCATGGTGCAGGTAACTTCATATGATAAATATAGTCATCAAAGTTTCAATAGTAAAAATGTTACTGTGGTAGATCTGTGACTGTCTAGATACCTAAATTATTATTAGGCTGTTTGCCTTAATGCATTTGATAAAAAAAAAAAATCAAATGACCTACTTTTGATAAAAGAATTACTATTATAACCACTGTCTGAGCACATTTCTTAAACACAAATAAAAACCAAACAAATTATCCTATTCTATTTTATCCTATCATATTCCAACAACATGCGCTACAAGTATAAAATTATTTTTAATTTACCATATAATTAACACATTATTTACAGCATAATTCTATACATGTCTACCTACAATTATATTGTACCGAGTTAAAAAAAACCAACATGCACAAATTTGGTATTTAAGAGATTACAACCTTAATCAATATTTTTATATTAAGATACAGGACACTCTAATTTGTCTTGAGAATTGTTCTATGAATGAAGTTTCTGTTCAAACATTGAGATACCATTTAGGAATCCCAAGACATTTATATCTAAAATTAAACCCCCAACTTCAACAAGTAATCCTACATATTGATTACCTACTAGTTTCCAGTTTTCATTACATATGTAGACTTCTTGCAAATACCCAAAAGAAAAAAAAATGGAAAAGAAAAAAAGAAAGAACGAAAATTAGCAAAAGGAAAAAGCTTTAGAAAAGAAACAAAACAATGGAGAAATGACTTTAATGTATTTATGGCTTCTTTGGAATAATTGATCTCATTAGACGGCTCCAATTACTGTATATTATTACAAGAAACAAAAAAGAAATACAACTTCAACCGTGACTTTTTAAAAATGAATTCTTATGTTCACATTCAAACCTATTTTTGTACCTTAGCTAAAATATATGTTCTTTGCTCTTGTAAAGAAAACCAGGTAGCTTTTAAAAGAATACCAATTTGGGATACTTTTAGATGGCATATAATCCAATATTCTTCCCAATTTTATTTAATTGAAATCCTCATGTTCTCTTAGAAAAGAATAGTCCCACATACTCTTAGAAAAAAGTGCTTATATCTTTCTAAATACAATTTTCACATTACCATTAAGGTTCTGCTCACCCTTTTTAAAGATGCGTTGATAGTATTTACCTTTATGGCTTGTTTTATTTTAATCACTTAAAACATCACTTAGATAATGTTAAAATTATAAGTTCTTTTATTATTCATAATCTAATATGAATTATTCATAATATTCTTGGACAAGAAAGAAATGTCCCTTATCAAATGATATGCTATGTTCACCAACATCCTCCATTAAATTGCCATAACTAAGGCATCTAGATCTACATTTGGCTGAAAAACAGAAGTGCATCCCTGCTAGGTTCCTAAGATAAAAAGCATCACAGTGGACTATAGCAGTAGACTCCAACCTTTCCGATTTGGTAGACAGTCGGAGGCAGAGGCGGTGTGGAGGAGAAGGGATGGTTTTGTGCACATGCACCACTTTCACAAATGCAGCTGCACCTGCTCTCTTACACACACACTCACCACTTCCATAGCCCAATTCTGAATAGGCTGCAAATTCTTGTGATTTTAATTCAAAGCATTCTTATAGCAATTCAGTAGTTATTTCTTCAAAGCAATACATGAAAGGCTTACAAAGCAATACATGAAAGGCTTACAAATCTTTTGCAAAAGAAGAAATATTCACCAACATTTACAATCATGTATTAAATAATTACATACTGCAGTGCATATGCATACAAACACACACACACACACACTTCAGAGTGAGGCAGAGGTCTATTTAATTTTTTCTGGATTTCCCTGAAAACAGGAATAGTAACTCTTCATGACATAGCTAAAGAGTTTAAAACAGCTTTAATGTTTAAGGGTATAATTCCAGAACATATTTTCAAAGAACTGAACAATCGTGAGATTATGTTTTGTACTAGAAGGCTGAATGAGATAGTACAGTGGAAGAAAAGTCTCACCCCATATTGTGTTCTGCTTTGTTAGTTGATATTGAAAAGCTAGGAATTGGAAGGAATATAATGAGAGGTTTTTATTCCATTATTTAAAAAATTTCACTGGGGAAAACTTTTGTCTTCCTGCTTCTATTCATGAATCTTTCCTGGTAATCTTTAATCATTTATTTTGCCATTTCAGACTGAAAACATGTGTTACAATGGTGTGTGCTTCTGAAACTTGAAAGAAAAACAATTTTAGGATCTGTAAACTTTTTCCCAAAGAGGTAATCCTTCCATGCAAGACATTAGAGCATACAGACCACAAGCCTGGAAGCTTTGCATTAGTTTTTGTTTATTAGAAGGACATGTGGGAATCTTGCAATAGAACCTGTTGTCATGAAATTATGGAAATGTGGAATTAGGAAGGCAAATTAAGAGTGAGAAAATAACATAGAAAAGTTAAGTTATTTGTAGTAAAAAAAGATCATGATTAACTCAAGTTTATTGTGAATAATGAAATATTCTACTTAGTGCAATTTGTACAATGATGCCAAGTCACATTTAATGTGAACCAAAATTCAGTTTAAGGCAAGGCTAGGGCATGCACAGTTGAAGTTACCAAGCTGCCACTGGGATATGTTTTATTTTTGTAATTACTTTATATAAATTAGAAAAATAAATGTCAGAAATAGTATACTTTCTCATTAGCTTTTCTTTTGTAACGCTATATGAAGAGAATACCTAGAATACCTATTGTCCTACCCTAGAATACCTACTGTCTCATAGAATACCTAGAATTATATTATTGGTACTGTTAGTTGCAACTTAGTATCAATATTTATACATATTTTGACATACATTTTGATAATTAGCTTGTTAAGTAAAAATGGGAAAACTATGATTTACAATGCAACCTCTTAGCATGTATATTAAAGATTTCCAGCTAGATTCCTAATGTATCAAATTGAACAGACTTTTAGTAACAATATTATGAAATTCTTTCTAGATGTTAAAGATATGGTGGGTAATCCTTCTTTCATCTACAGTAAAAGAAATAAAACAAATATACATGTATGATATTAATGTTCTGCCCTCAATATTATTATAAAATTAAATCAACCGTAATTGCATAGTATTGTGAATGTATTATTTCCAATTCTTAGATCTATTGTTTAAGTTAAAATGAGCTGGAATTATGGTTGTAAGTCATGGTAGTTGTTAAACAAAGTAATTGTACACAATTTTACAACATGTTTTGCTGATATGGTGGACATTTAAGCAAAGCTGTTTTTACTAATGGACATTTTTTGCTTGAAGTTGGAAGTAAATGCTGGAAATTGGCAAAAAATTCTGGAAATCTTGGCCATGTAACTACAGGAAAACGCAGATGGCTACAAATGTGAGACAGATGCCAATTGTTCAAAATGTGACTGTAGGGAAAAATCTGAGTTCTTGGATCACGCAGAGTCTATCAGCATTGAATCTCTGATTATCAGAGCCCAGATACGATAGGTGGGACATGGCATCAGAATGAATGACTGGTGTATGGTCCATGAGTGTACTGAGTCCAGAAAGAGACTTTGAGGACAACCACACAAATGCTACAAAGATACTATGAAAGAAACTTTGTGCCATTTATAACATCCAGCCAAGAAAACTAGAAGCTGCAGCTCCTCTATTATGAAAGCCTCACCAGCTTTTAAGACAGCCATAATCAAAAACTAATAGAAAACCATGAGTGGTGTCACAGAATGATACTCTCAATTAATAATTAATTATTAATTAAATAATTAAATAATAATTAATAATTAATAATTAATGGACTTCCAATTCTCCTCTATGTCCAGAATCCACAAAAAACAATTATAATATCTAGTGTTATGGAAGGGATACCTGTTGTCGGAGGCCTCCTGGGTACACAGTTCTGATATGACAGTGCCAGATTTCACCACCAGAATTCCACGAAAAGAAGTTCAGAGTATAATGGATTGAACTAATTCTATCTTTTGTCTTATAGTTGCCATCCCTGTGGTGGTGGGGGGTGCATGTCAGCCCTGGGACACACGGGCTGCCATTTCGGGGGGTGGATGACTCACTCAGCACTGATACCTATCTTGATGGCATGGTAGTCCTTCCATCCTTCCAGGATGGATAAAATGAGGAGCCAGATTATTCTGTTCTAAGATCAGAACCGGACAGACTGAGGAAAGGCGGCTTTAAAGGTTGCTCATGGTTTATTTCAAAAAGCACGCTAACGTGACAGTTCTTGTTTAGCCGTGAAGCAACAGCTGTTGGCCTGTTTGATAGTTTCTTTTATATTGAGCTATAAAAATGGCAGCCAATCAGGTTGCGGCAGTGTGCTCCCTGCAGGCGCAGACCATAGGGAGAACTTCAGACACAGCATTCCTTCCCACCTCGACAGCGCATGCATAGTCTTGGGAGTCTTGGAGGTAAGCATGGTGGTGTCTGGCCCTCATGGACCTCTGCAGAGTAGGTTCAGTCATTGCTGCTGGAGAAGTCGAAGTTTCTGGAATGGCCGGAGACTGCATCAGTGCTTTGCCTGGAATGAGTTCGACCAGAGCTGGAATCTCTGCTGGATGGCATGCTGCGGGCGTGGTCAGCTCGAGCTCTGCTGGTGGGGCCTTAATGTTGTTCCAAGGTGGATAATATTCAGGCCCAGGGTTTCTTCACTCCCCTAACTGGTTAATATGGAGTCTCCACACTCTGCCATCATTCAACTCAGTTACAAAAGAACAGGGCCCTGTTATTTTTATTATAGTGGCTGCTAGCCATAGAGGGTTGCCTACATAATTCTGGGCACAAATTGGGTCCCCTATTTTAAAAACCCTGGTCTTGCTGGAGGAATCAAGTGGCTTCTCTGGAGTGAAGCTTGGGGTGAAGCTTGTCTAGGTCCTCAGCCTTTGGCCCATTAAGAGTTTGGCTAGACTGTAATTGGTTGTGGGGCAGGGAGCAGAGTGCTGTACCATTAGGAACTGTGCTATTTTAGCTGGCCAGTTCCCTGGGCCCATTCTGGCCAATGTCTCCTTGGTGGTCCTCACCATCCTTTATGCAATCCCATTTCCAGCAGGATGGAAGGGGGCCACCAATGTGTGCTGGATCCCATGCCCTATTAAGAATAACTCAAAGGTTCTGGACATATATTGGAGCACATTGTCTGTGACTATGAGATCCAGGAATCCATATGTGGCAAAGAGTTTCTGTAGGGTGGTGATCATAGCCTTAGACGTGGTTGAGGGCATCAGCAGTATCTCTAGTCGCTTTGAGAAGGTGTCAGTCGTAATTAAGAAATCCTGCCTTTAAAATGGCCCTGCAAAATCTATGTGTAAGCGGAACCAGAGGCCTTGAGGGCTTTCCCATTCCCTGACTGGCACTAGAGGGCATGTAGGCCTTGATTCCTGGCACTGCTTATAGCCTGACACCCATTTGGAGACTGCTTGGTCTATTCCTGGCTACCACATGTCATTCCGGCCCAACCCTTTCATATGGACAATGCCTGGATGACTCTTGTGAAGGGCTTTCAGGACTGGGCAATGTAACAGGGCTGGGGCCACTACTGTACTTCCTCCTAAACAGCCCTTAAAAGTGGATAGTTTGTGCTGATGGCTTTTAAAGGGGCGAAGATCCTTGCTCACCAGCCCCAGTGGCCACTCCCTTTTCATCCAGTCCAGTACTTGTGACAAAATGTTGTCCTTAGCAGAATGTTTAGCCACGCACATCTGTGGCTGTTAATGGGAACTGATGGTGGTTTATAAGAAAGATAGATAGTGCTAGGACACAGCACAGATTGTTTGGGAAAATATGCTGACTCTGTAAACTGCTTAGAGGTGGCTGTAAAGTACTGTGAAGTGGTATATAAGTCTAAGTGCTATTGCTATTAAGCATATGGATTTTTACTCTGGTATGAAAATTGCATCTTCAATGGTACAGTTCTGTAAATCTCTCCATCTATTCTGCAAAGCTATGGAAACTTCCATGGGGAGACTTACAAACTTCCATGAGGAATTACAAGTGAAATGAAAAGTCTGGCTGTTCGAGCAATTTTCTCACATAATGTTGAACCAATCCCATTAAAGAAAAATGTGTGACAATTTAACCAAATATTTACTTACTGACTGTTCATTTAAATCCTGAGTATCTTCCATGGAGATTACTCACTTTTCTTCCACAAAGAGAACCGGTTGAGAAGTAACTGGATGTCCTAATTTTAAAAACAAGAAGACAAAGTATTACTTGGTTTCTACAGTTGTACACACACACACACACACACACACACACACACACACACAAAACCTACATATTAGAAACTAGGTTCTATGCCTATACAGTAGATTCATTTGTTCATAGCTGAAAGAAAATTTAAGTAAAGCAACTAATTGGCATTAGATGTTCAAACAAATCTATAAACAATGTATATAATACATTGAAATTGGAACTGACATCAATAAGTAGAAGGTACACATTTTACTACCAATATATTTTTTTCATTTCCAGCCATGATTTTCCTTCAAATCATTTTTTGTTCATAGAAATAGAAAACTGTATCAAAAATTTCAGAATTTATCTGCATTTTCAATTTTTGGTGGCAACACCATGTGAAATGTAAACCAAATTCCAGTTTTCATATGCAAATGAGAGTTTTTGGTAGAAAAATCATTCTAAAATCAATCAGCAAAAGCATTAGATAAGAATCAGAACTAAATAAGATTAAGATTTGATGAATCCCTATCCGAACGTAGAAAAGGTTATAGAAATATCAAATACAATATTTTAAATTTGTGATCCAGATCTTAGAAATATAAGTTAACAGTTCCATTTAAAAGAATTACTTGGATTGTTAATGTTTGTATCTAAAAAGGAAGATAGTCCACTTTTATGGCCAATTCATGAAAGCAAGATAAAAATGGCACTTCAGTTAATTAGAATATAACTTCATGCTGCATGGTAAGTAATACATCCACTCTTTCCTGTGATAACTTGCTAAGTAGTACCTTTTATTACAACATGGAATAATTCTGTAAAAATATCTACAGACCCCTCACATCCTGGACATAAACTGTTTCAACTCCTAGCCTCAAAACAACGCTATAGAACACTGCACACCAGAGCAACTAGACACAAGGATAGTTTTCCCCCGAAAGCCATCACTCTGCTAAAAAATAATTCCCTCAGCACTGTCCAACTATTTACTAACTCTGCATTACTATTACTATCAATCCTCCCATCCTTCCTATCATCCATCTCGTCCCACTTATTACTATATTACTGTAGCATTGTTGCTTGTATCCTTATGATTTATATTGACTGTTTCCTAGTATGATTTGATTGTTTATTGTACCGCATGACTATTGTTAAGTATTGTACCTTATGATTCTTGACTCTTGGTGAATGTATCTTTCCTTTTATATACACTGAGAATATATGAACCAAGAGAAATTCATTGTGTGTCCAATCACACTTGGCCAATAAAGAATTCTATTCTATTCATGAAATTATTTTTAAGTTCATACATGAAAATTTACTCTCTTAGAGATGGGGTTATTGTTGATATATTTGTATACTGCTTTATTTCAAAACTCCATGCAGTTTATAATAAAATAAACATATTCACTAACAATTACACAAACCCATCAAAATGGAACTAGCCAATATTTTCATGATGGCATGAGAGATAATTAAATTTGTCCATAGGACCTCTGAAAAAGCCTTTCTGAAGAATAGATTACTCCAAAGGATTTTAAAACCCAGGGAAAGTCATGATAATATGGTTACAAGTTGCATCTGTTTTCATGAAACATGCCTAAAAGTGTACTCCAATACTAGACAATAAAGTTGCTCCCTGTAGCAGGCCTTAGTCAACAAAGCATTCAATCTAGCATTCTAAATTGGCTGCAGTTTCAATACATGTAGAAAACTTTAAAATAGGCCAAAAGATAGTCAGATTTGGAAGGTTCAGAATTACTGTATATACAATTGACACAGAGGTCATAGTTGTGCAAATACAATCCTATTTTCAAAATGGAAATTTAAATAGAAAGGTTCTTGTATATGTAAATAAAGTTTATTCTTACTGAAAAAATTACTGGCATCGAACTCTAAAACTGAAAATGTCTTCTAGTGAAGCCATGTCACCCTTTTTCACTCCTTCAGGTGAGCAGCCATAGCATCAAAAATAAGGTCAGTCCCATTTTTTGAAATCATTTGAGCAGGGCTGCCAACCTTGAGTGATAGTTCAGAGTGAGACACTGCGAGGGAGCGAAGTGACCGAGGGGGGGATGGTGTGGAAGGGGGGTGTCCCCCCTTCCACGGTAGGGAGCTTTGACAATTTTACATTTTAAATGGTGCAATCTGATGCATACTTTAGTCATGATTTGGACATATACATACATACATACATGCAAGCAGCACCAATGTACTTGTCCTTCACTCCCCCCTCCCAGTCTGTGCATGGGACCCCCAGCAATGCTGCCATCAGCTGCTCCCCTGCAGGGAAGTCCTGGATTGTCTGGGGGAGGAGAGGAGAGGACAGTGGCCACTCCCCCCCCCTTTGCTTGGCATTTGTGGGGAGACCCCTCAAGGCGAGATTCCTTCCCAGGGGCTCCCAAAGAGCATCCAAACGTTCCTGGCATCAAGTGGGGAAAGAAGCCTAAAAAGAGAGAAACTCCTGCACCGGCTGCGATTGGGGCTCGGAGGGGACAGGAACCCCCCCTCCTTGCGAGCCCCCCCGCCCCGCTCCAGCCTGCCCTCTGGCGGGACCCCCTTCCTGGAGAGGCTCCTCCCTGCCAGACCCTCTTGCAGCCTCTTGGACCCAGGGGAGGCTGGGGGGGCGCATATCTAGGTGCAAAGGGCGGGGGGAGGGACACAATGTACCTGGGAAGGAGCCCTCCCCCCCTCTTCCCCCTCCCTCTCCAGGGACTTCCCATCAGGCTGGGGAGCGAGAGAAGCCGAGGCGCGCAAGAGGCCAGCCACGGCAGCTCCCCTTGCGAGAGGGAGGCCGGAGAGGGACGCGCCTTTGCGCCCCAATCCCAGCGGCCTTGAGACCAGACGGGTGCGGGGAGGGGATGATGGGAGCTCAGCTCTCGAGAAAGGCCCAGGGATGCCCTGTAGTCGTACTTCATGGGGGATAGAGAGTTCGTCTCTCTCATCTCCGCCTGCCAGAGCAGAGTGCAGCGCAAGGGTTAAGCCCAGAGAGTTGTGACATCCTAGAGCGGAAAGGAGCAACCGCTTCCTGCAGCGTGGAATTCTCTCCTCACCCCAGTACAGAAATCAATGCGGGCAACGTCCTCTCGCACATGCTCTGTTCGCCCTCTGAAGCCGCCCAGGATCGGAGGCTTCACTTCTCGAAACTTTGGGCTTGGGCATATCGATATTCGGAATATCAGAGAATGTAGAGATATATTTATTTTTGTACATTCCATTTTGGGGGTTTAGCGTGAGATTTCGTTTATCAGAGTGAGACAGTCAAAATTGGTTGAATTGCGTGAGTCTCACGCTGATTGCGTGAGAGTTGGCAGCCATGATTTGAGCAGGATAGATTGAAGCAGTTATAAGCTAATGAGTCTAAGTCACATCTTAATCAAGTAAATTATTATAATAAAAGTGACCCACTAGAATTTGCATCTTATAACCAATGTATCAAAGGTGAATAAAATATCTTTTTAATAATTAATAAATAAAATTAAAATAGATCCAGAAGATATGCTTTATCTATTAAGCATCAAGAGCTGAAATGACACCAAGCATAGATTTTTTGCTCTCAGAAAACAGCAACAAAGCAGTCAGATCATCTGAACAAAAACAGAAATGACAATTATTTCTCCAGCATAACCACCATCAAGCAGCTGTTCTCTCGAAGTCATGTATCAGTTTCTTCTGAATTTGCTACTGATGCTCTAGCCATCACACTAGTTATATTACTGCTCCATCAATTAATTGAAGCTTCAATATAAGTGTAAAATATTTTTGTGGTTATTTTATTTTTTCCATTAAAAAACTTCACTTAACAATGATATAGCATATTATACATACATACACACACACACACAAACATACATACATACCTCTTTCAATAAGTACATCAACAGTGCTTTGTTTATTATGGATGATAATATTGTTAGCCAGATTACTATCTGTTCACAACAATTGAAGTCACAACTGCAAATTCCTTAATCAGTGTTGACCTTCATATGCATCAAGAACCTTGCATGTTGTAATGAACTGACATAGTATATGTCTGGATACAAGCTGTGGCCTTTTGCAATTGACAGATGGAATTTTATCGATGTGCAGAATTTCTAAGTACCATCCAAGATGTTTTTGTATGGCACCAAGTGCCACATATTTCCCAAATATTTCTCTGTTTGGATGATTATTTAACAGGCAAAACCAGAGGTGAGGCTACTTTTGATTTATGCTTTTATACTTTACTCTTAATCAATATAGGCACAACTACTCCAAGTAACAGTGGTACAGTCATTATAAGACCTGATTGCTAACATTACACAGCAAGCAAAACTATCAGCAGGCACAGAGCAGAGGTGGTATTCAGCAGGTTCTGACCAGTTCTGGAGAACCAGTAGTGGAAATTTTGAGTAGTTCAGAGAACCAGTAAATATCACCTCTGACTGGAGATTTTACAATATCCTTCCCCTGCCACGCCTACCAAGCCATGCCCACAGAACTGGTAGTAAAAAAATTTGAATCCCACCACTGGCACAGAGACAGCAATCAGGAGAAGGAAACACTATGAAGCCATTAACCTTTATTGTTCAGACAATGATGTGATTTAATTAGATTCTAAAATGGAAAATATCCATAGTGTAAACAACATGGCAACTAAAATTGCCAAGCATCAAAGAAAAGGAAAGTGACAAATATGATTGTCTGAATTCTATAGAGCTCCAAAACAACAATAACAATTTGAAAGGTCAGAGATATGGGCCAGACAAAGTTCCAATACAGCCACATTTGACAGTTTTATCTCAGTCTTTCAGGTGAATTTTCTAAAAAAAAAAAAAAATCCTTGAAACTAAGAGCAGACTTTAACTGGATATTATTTTGTTGCCTAATATACATATACAACATTGTTTCCCACATCT
The DNA here is from genome assembly GCA_033807585.1 of Hydrophis major. Lineage (NCBI taxonomy): Eukaryota > Metazoa > Chordata > Lepidosauria > Squamata > Elapidae > Hydrophis > Hydrophis major. The sequence continues at coordinate 319,920,994 of CM066328.1, read as the reverse complement.
TGTGCCTTTCTCGTGTTGTTCCACTAAGTCAGCGGTCCCCAATCTTTTTGGCAACAGGGAACGGTTTCATTGAAGACAATTTTTCCACAGACCATGAGAAGGATGGTATCACGCGCAACCTAGATCCCACACATGCACAGCTGAAGCTTCACTTGCTTGTGCAACTCTGTTCTTAACAAGCTGTGGACCACTACCAGTCCATGGTCCAGGGTTGGGGAATTAGTGATTTATTTTACTCCAGATCAATAGAAAAATACTATCAGAATGCTAAGATTAATTTACACTATTGTGGCAAATGTAACTGATACATACGGGGATGGACAACAATTCCTCTTTTAGTTTATTCGGAGAGCAAATTTTGCCATAAGAATTTAGAAACCAAGCAATAGTCATAATAAAATTGAAGTAACTTTAAGAAAGTACCTTCCACATAGAATATATCCACTCAATTAATTTAGGAGGTCCTCACTGAAGCCAGCCCAAACACTTGAGATTATACAGTGTTTCAGTGACTAAACACTAGATACAAAAAGAATACTATGCAAAATGACTACTAGTGCTCCTAACAGTTTGCATAACACATGTGAAAATCATTCAACACTAATGATAAAAATATTAGGTTTTAATTAGTTAAAGGGTACTTGTTTTAAAATTAACTGTGGACCATTCCAAACTAACTCATCACAAAATATTTCCACTGGAACCTTGCCACTTTCCTTACAAACAACATTCATTTATGAGAACATGTTTAATTATCTTACAGTTAAAAAAAACAAAAAGAACAAGTCAAATGACAAAAACCTGAAATTTAACAAAACACCACCATTTAAATTTAGCTATATTCCCATAAAATGATCCAATATACTCTAATAAATCATATATGTGTGCATAAGTACACCAATTTTCTGATGTTACTGTTATTTGCTTAATAAATTAAATGTATAATGACCATACTATATGTATCTTCTATAAATACATGGTTGCTATTTTCCTAATGTAGGAAATATCCTAATCTTATTTTTACATTCCCTAACTCATAGATAGTAGAGCAGTGTGTGGATGCGCACACACACATTCACATTTTCCTGTACACACACGTGCAAATACTTGTAGGAGCTACTTCCTCAAATGTTCACATACTTCATCAGATGTTCACATCACTATATCAAAAATTAAAAACAACTACGTTTTAGTATGAGAGACATGAAATTCTATCTTTGCAACTGACATAAAAGTTGATATCTGATCCTGAAGTCTCAGGCCCGTATAGTCTTTCAAATTAGTAAGTTTGTGCCTACTGTATAGAATATTGTGCATGTGCATACATACGTACATACATTCATAATTTTTAGAATACTGTAGGTGGTAAATAAGTAAAAAAATTTACTTTCTATATTGAACTTTTACAAATCCAACATTTTAAAATCGCCTCCAACAGTTTTATTATTTACAAGATAATCTGCAAATCTAAACTGATCACTAAATATCTGCAGCCAAAAAGAGAACAAATCATTACATTAGCATTTTTTCTATTTACATATAGCTTTTTCATTCATTTCTTCTTCCATATCAGACTTGTTCCACGTATAGAAAACTATCCTCATATGAAATGCCATTCATACATTGTCACATACAGAACAAGAAGTGAATTGTTTCCAACTGGGTTAATGTACATGTTTGGCTAAGTATTTAGAAATATAGATGTAAGTAAGCCTTTACAAACTGCAAATGTCTTGGGCATTTGAACTGACTTAATTATTTTATTTTTCTTCAATTATTTTTTTGAAGGTAGCAGAATAGCTGATTCATGATAGGAGACAATAATCAGAATTTTGTTTTTTTTCCATTTTGACTAAGGAATAACAAAAAAGCAGTTATTAACTGCATATAGCATACAATGTTTCAACAACACTACTTTTCCAATTCTCAATCTAATAGGTCATTAGTTGTATACATTTCTGCTCAGAAGGATGTCACATTAAGCTAAACAGAATTTACTCTCAGGTTAAATTTATCTTTGTTTCAAAGCTACTTGACAAAGGGTATATTTCAAAGTAGATTTGTTCAGAACCACATAAACAATGCTTTAAAAACTTATCTATCCCAACAGATGAGGTTCTTATTGAAAACCTCTAATATGGAACACTAAAGTAAAAAGAAAGTAAATTAAGGCAGCTGGCATGGGCATACAACCAATGAAACATCTGTGCCTGTCCCCATGATATATTTATCACATTTTACAAGTCTCTGAAAACTTGGAGTTTATATCCACTCATGCTAGTTTATAAATCTGTTTTATAAAGAAACTGCATTATCCAAAGTATTCAAAATTATGAAAAGACTTTTTTAAGCATTCTGCTGTGGTTTTATTTATATAAGTTTATATTTATACAAATGCACACAGCTATGTGAAATTACACCTAGAGTGGTAAGAAAGGAAAACATTTAGCTTACCTAAAGAGAAGACTGCCATTAAAATACAGTCTGTGATGCAGTGGAATTGTTCATTGCTTTATTTTATTTTACCGACCTTTATCCTATGTAGAACAATTAAAACTTATGTAAAAGTAAAAGTTAAAAAAAGTTGGGCTTGATTCCTGATAACCTTATAGGCATGTTCATACAGCTTTCTTGACAACAAGAGATGTTTCTTGTTGCCTACAAGCTTTAAACCAGAGGTCTCCAAATTTGGCAACTTTAAGACTTGTGGACTTCAAGTCCAGAATTCTCCAGCCAGCTATTCTGGGAGTTGAAGTCCGCAAGTCTTAAAATTGCCAGATTTGGGAACCCTTGCTTTAAACTATTACATTCAAGGTATATTTGATTGTATATACATAAGCAACTTGCTGGGTTGAATTCCCAAATGGATCGGTCTTCTAATTGTAAATTTAAATAAATGGAATTGGTATAACTTACAGCTACAGTTCACCAAAATTATTTAAACAAAACACAATAGTTACATTTGTGTATTCAGGATTCAATGAGTGATTTATCGAACAATTTTAAAACTTTCTGATTATCAGAAATTGCTTTAAAAAGTGTCTCAATTCCCAAAGTGAACTTTTGATATAGTTATCAGCTTATTACTTTTTTTTTTTTTCAAAATATTTTCCCCATAGCTTCTGCTTAGCACACCAGATAGAGCACAAAATGCATGTGCTGGGTTCTCTCCACTCAACAGGGTCATCCTGTTGGATCCAGAAGTTGTGTTTCAATTGTGGCACCTAATCCTGGAAACGTATCTCTTCAGAAATCCAGACAGACCGTCATGTTAGCCCTTCACCAAGCTTTGAAGACCAGATGATCGGGTCAGATAGTTAGGTGTGGGCTAGTTTTTCAAATTTGGTTGTTGTGTTTTAAACTTGGACATCATGGGTTACATACAGAAGCAATAGCTGTTCTAATAATTGAACGCCACCAGAATCACTGTCCTGAGATAGGTAGCCATGTAAACTATTTAATTAAAAACATACAAATCCTGGCTTTTAGAAACATTATATTTGACTTCAGTTTATTTTCAGTTGAAATGAAACTATATAAATGGTTTACACAGACAGCAAAGGTAATGTAATAGATCATATTTTGGCTCTTCTGTGAATATTGATATTATTTTTATAGGTATAAAATATACCACTATTCTAAACTTACACAAACTATCAATCTTATTTTCTCTATTGCACTGAAATATTGTCTAACAATATAATGTGCAATTACTGTCACTTCAAAAGGTGTAGATCAAAAAGCTCTATTATACATATGTTAGTTTTATATCCTATTAACCCACTTAAAAAGTAATTAATGTTCCTTTTGTTTATGAAGACTTATCAAAAATGAAAGGAATTTGTTTTAAGTAAATTTATAAAGTGCTAAGAATAAGTTTTGAAAATATGTTGAAACTAATGTTCTACTGGAAAATGAATAGGTAAATATTACATAAGAGCAAGGGTCAACACTCGAATAAAATTTCAAAACTAGCATGTAATAAAATAATAATCCAAAAGGTTCTAGATGTCTAAATATTGAAGTTAAATGGAAAATGATTGTTACACTTGGATCCCACTATTAGTCTTGGTCTTATCCTGAGGACCTCTCTTGTTCCTCTTGCATTTTGATATGGGGAGCTGAGGAGGAGAGAAAGAATTGCCATAGCTTACTATTCCATGAAGTATAATTTCTTTTGACTGTCATATTTCTGAAGTACAGAAATGTCAAGCCCTGATTAATACAGCTTGATTGATTCAATAGGCCATAAAGGTTTAGGATTCAGGCATAAACTTGCATAATTTAAAATGCATGCAGAAATATCTTGTCACTGATGTCCTAAAGCACAGAATTTAAAAAAAGATTATATCCAGTTTTTAAGAAAAATAAATACAAATATATGATTAGTATCCAGATGGATTATTAAATCATAATTTCATACAAACAATGAGATTAAAAATACTTTAAAAGAACATGTTATAAGAAAGTTTGAAGCATCAAAATAAGATATTATGAATATACTTTAAGTTTAATAGTATCTTAATAATATGCAAAAGTTTCATTCAGCTAAATACCCAGTTTTTGAAAAGAATTCCTAGTAAATATGTTCTATTTACAGTTAAATCAGTGATCAAATATTCATTAAGTAATTTCTGCTGCTAAACAATGTAGTATTGTTGATAACTATCTGCTATCCAGAGCAAAAAATATTTATATTTATAATCAATACCTTTATGTATTATTCTCAAGATATAGCCTGAAGCCATGAAAATGTTCATGCCTTTAGTATACTATATAAAACATTATGTAGAGCTTATTATTGCTAATAATCATAGTGTCAATAAATGATATTTTATTATGCTTGACATCAAATTTCAAATCATACTTATTTATTCTTGGCATTATAAACAGATTTATACAATGATATTTGCATTAATTCATAATAAAATAATGAAAATGAAAATAACAGTATGGAAATATGTAGATTTCTGATGTTGTTGTACAACAATTTCAATTTGTCACAGGTTTGCAATATGAGTTTGGGAAATCAGTTAAGATTTCATTGCACAAAGAAGACGAATATGTTCCACACCGTAGATTATTTATTTTAAACAAATGTTAACTGAAGGTAAAACTGATAATGAAACAATTGCATTACAAAATACTAAACAAATATACATTTTAACAGTTTCTTTGCAGTGGACTCACTTTTCAAAGGAGACTAAAAGCATACAGTATTACATCAAGAAAATAAATTTCAACTATTCTTTTTGTTTAATTTTAAAAGCGTACCTGCTTTTTGTTTAAAGATGGATTTTAAAGAATAACTCTTCCATTTATTTCTTCAAGCAGCAATTGAAAATATTTACTACTAGGCAGAACCTAATTTTAGGCTTTAAGTGCTTTAACAGCTCTATGAAATATGATCAGCAGCTGCTATATAAAAGTATGCCGAATAAACTCCTGTTGTAAAAAAAAAAAAAAAAGCCCTCTAAGCAGTTTGGATATTTTCATTTTTAAAGGTTACACCAAGAATTTTATTAAAAATCACTCCAATAAATACAATTATGTCCCAGGTATGATATTACCTGAAAATGAGAAGGTAAACATTTAATGAACCTTCACTTTCATATGTAGATTTTCCCTCTTCTGTAAAATAACCACAACAGTAGATTTTGTCCATGATAACTTGCAAAATAATTTAGTTCTGCAGTCTTCAAATGATTACAATATTGTATATAATAATTTACCTATTTTAGGGGGTGGTACTATTTGTTATAGTTAAGCTTTTGTACATCTCTCATTTCCATCGGTAGTATTAATAATACTGGGGTGCTTAATTAATATTCATTTTTAAAAACTGATATCAGAACTTCATATTTCTTTCGTTAAAAAGAGCTTAAAAGTCTATTATTGTATTAATAACAATACATAAGTATAAAAATTGTACAAATAAGGAGTAAAAATGATGGCAAAATGAGTTAGATGAGTTAGAATTTTATCAATCAATTCTTTCTTACCATCAAAACAAGTTCCTATTACACAAAAATTCAAAATTACTGTGGCTTTGCATCATTAGAAAAAAAGTATCATTTAGTGCTTGTATTTATTTATTTAATTTCTATAGTATACTTCACTACAAAGATACTCCATTACCAATAATACTTATAACAAACATATTTTTTACAGTAAGGATACCTTAAAAAACACTGCCATAAACAAAACAGTATATTGGTAATTGATGGGATACTGCTTAATAAAAACTCTTAAACAAAAATGCCAAGCATTTTTAAAATGCAGACTGGGTGAAATTAAGAAATATATCTGCATTCTTAATGAAACTACTAGAATGAACTATGGTATATTTATATCATGACTATGTTCGCAATGCTGATAAATTAAGGGGAAAAAACAGTGCTTGGATCTCTGTTTCCCTAATCACAAACGCCTGGCCGGAAAATAAAGGATATACAAAAGTCTCAAGTGCAGAGAAACCTATGTATGCTGGAACTGGATTCAAAGTTACCTAATACATTCATTTATGAAAAATAATCAATTAATCAATCTTTCTCTTAATAATCTAATGTAAACTTATTTTTAAATTTCAAAAGGTCTAATTATGTTGCCGGCTGTCCATTTTGCCAACCTTAGCTCATTCTAACAATGCAGAGATAAAAACAGGAATAGATCAATTTTACTAACAATAATTTTCTGTCAGGTGGACAAAATCCCCAGACAATCATTGTTTTTGGAAAGTAAAAACTTTGTATGCCAATGTCATTGCATAATGAAATAGTTGCAAGTAGAAGAGCAACATACAATAGCCCTAATAACAGACAAAATAGCTTGATGTATTAAATTTGTCACTATTTATCTGCAGCATTGTCACAAAATGCTAAATTTTGAGATCGTCCAGATCCAGGACATACTATTTTGTCATAAAGCCTGCATTCTTTCTTCCTTTTTCTTTTATACCAAAGCATCTAAATGAGAAGGCAACATCAATGGCTAAAGCCCAAGGGGCTGAATATAAAATAACTATTACTTCAAGGAGGACCAACCACAAAAAAGTCTTCCACGTGGTAGTATTTTAAGATCAAAACACAAGTCATTGATTGTATAATGTTCACTGCACCTCACTCAACTTGATCTACAAAGTCAATTCCTCCGCTGCTCAGAATAATTGAAAGAAGGGAAGGAGTTTACTATGTGTTTTGTAGCTGTAAGCTTAAATTCGCTCATAAACGTTTGGTGTGTTGTTTTTTTTAAACCTATTCACAAAAAATGCAGGTGGAGCAGCTTACATTCCTTTTTTAAAAAAATTTCCTATGTTACTCGAACTCTAAAAATCAAACTTCCTCATTAAGCCTTGCATGGCAAACTTACTTCTCCAGGATAAACATGAAGTTCCAGGTTTTCAATGCAACAAAGTATCGCACGGTTTAGGTTCAACATTTATAATCCTTAAGTTAGGGCAGAAAAAGAAAAAACCCGACTGTTTCCCAAAAAGGCTGGCACAGAGTTTCTCCAATTAAAAATACAAGTAATTTACAAAAAAAAAAAAAAAAAAAACCGCCAGAGTTTGGGAAATTTTTCACAATTTTTTCCCTCGTCCCCTACTTCAACCCACCCGACCCCACCCCACCTACAGCGACGATTCCCTGCCGAAACGCCAACTCCGTCCCGGTTTGAAGCAAGTCCAGTCGAGCCACAGTAAAGAAACACAACGCTAGATAAACAAGCGACCTTTGGAAACCAGAAGCCGAAAAGCGAGGAGGAACCCAACCCAGGGCGTCAAAAGCGGCTGTCTGATTTCTCTTACCGGTTATGTCACGTTTTGTTATGCGACCCTAAGCGACGGGAAGAGGCAAAGAAACCCGAGATGGTGGGGGAAATGTAGCACAGGCAAATTGGGAATTCTGGCCAAAAGACCCAAGGCGAACTTTTCTCAAATGCGGCGTTTTGTTCCGAAGAGGCCTCACTTACTTACGATATCCTCGATCCTCTGCAGAGGGGGGGGCGGGAAAGGCACCAGGGCGGCAACCCAAGCACCCCTCGAGTCTGCGACAACACCCCCCCCCCGTCCCTCCCAAACGGAACCGCCCCTCTGAGGAAAACTTCGCGTGTGTTTTTTTTTTCCCTCGAGACCCAAACAACACGCGCGCGCCCCCTCTACGCCCAGGTCCCGGGACGCGAAGAGCAAAATAGACTTGGGGAGAGCCGCTCGCTGGGCACCGAAGTCGGGCTAACTGAGAACGCCCCTTTGGTCAGCGGCTTTTCTGTTTCGGTCGCCAACCTTTCTCCCCCTGCCGCCCTCCCATCCCTCCCCCGCCGCGCCGTGGTTGTTCCCTTAAACTTGAAGGTTTAAAGGAAAGCGCGGTTAAAGCCAAGGGACCAAGAGGCGCGTCTTCCCCCCCCTCCCCCAACGGGTTTAAGTGGCCGCTAAAAGAAAACGGGTTGGGGGAAACTGGAGAGGAAAGAGAAACGAAAGGGTGGGGGGGGGGAGGTAAGGGAAATAATCCTACCCACCTTTTCTTTCCTTTTTGTTTTTTCTTCTCTCCCGGGCCAGGACTCCTTCGGTCTATTCTTACAAGTTGCTGCTCCTGCTTCTTTTCTGAATTATGTTTATTCTCTCCCCCGGCTCCAAGGCGAAGGTGCCGTCTTGAACGACTCTTTATTTATTTATTTATTTATTTTCTTGGTCGGAGGAGAACCATCCCTCTCAAAGTTATATAGCCTTTTTTTTTTGTTTTTCTTCACGCAACAAAGTCACAACGGGCGAAGTGGGGTTGGGGGGGAGGGGGGAATAAGAGAAAATTCGCTCGACAGCGCGGCCGATTAAAACTTTTAAAAAAAAAAAAAAACTTCCTTAAACTTTCTTGAGGAGTCGCTAGTTTTGTTCCTCGCGCTTTTCGCCCCTTCTCCGTCTTTCCAAAAAGAGAAGGAAACGCTCCTCTTTGCAAGGGAGTCCCGAGCTCAGATAAAACACCCAGAAATTAGTGTCAGGGAAGACAGGGAGGGAGGGTGGGTGGGTGGGTGGGTGTGGGTGTGGAAAGGGTTTTTTTTAAAAAAACAACAACAACAACGCGCGCCACGTTGCCGAATGTTTTGCGAGATGCCTTTCCTCCGGTTTTGTTTTGTTTTCTTTTTCCACTTGTGCGCCGACTTGTTGAGAGTTCGGGAGCGGCGCTCCCTGAAAGCGGCAGAAGGCCGGCGCGTGCGTGCGTGCGTGCCTGTCTAGAGTGCTAGGTGAGGGCGGGACGAGCGGAGTTTACAGCTGGACAGCCGCCGCTTTGTCATTGGCTACTTTCTCGCCTGCGTCGATTGCGAGGCGCGGGAGGGAGTCGGCACGTGGATGGATGCTGACGCCGGGCACCGCGACGCCCTCGGGTCTCCTGGCTGGTGGTGGGGCTGAATTGGCGAATGGCGTCTACTGTGCGGTGCGTTGCCTTGTTCTCCGTATCCCGGGTGAGGTTTCTCAACACCCCCATGAGCTTCCTCTTCTCCTTAGGAATAGTAAAACAGTAATAATTAATTACACAAGTTGTGGCCAGTAGTAAGCAAGCACTGATCCCTTCCACTGTCTAGGATTTAGGGCAATGTTTCCTTAAATCCATTCCCCACCCACCCACTCTTCTATTCTCCCACCAGATACAGTGGTGGGATTCAAATTATTTTTACTAACGGTTCTGTGGGCGTGGCTTGGTGGCGTGAGAAGGGAAGGATACTACAAAATCCCCATTCCCTCCCCACTCCTGAAGGAAGGGAACTGCAAAAGTTCATTCCCTCTCCATCCTGCTAACCTGCTTTCCAGCTCCGTTCTCCTGTGCAGGGCAACAAAAGAAGACCCAGCCAATCAGCTGGGACACCAGAGGCAGAGATGGGGTGGGGGGCCAGTCAGAGGTGGTATTTGCTGGTGCTCCAAACTACTCAAAATTTCTGCTACCAGTTCTCCAGAACTGGTCAGAACCTGCTGATTACCATCTCTGCACCAGAACAGGTAAGAAAAGTCATTGAAGCTTGTTCTTAAACCACTCGTTATAACTACAGGGCCACTAGCCAATTTCTGTTTTATGTCCGGATTCTTGCAAGTTGCAAGCTGCTTGCTTCATTTTGGAAAAGTAATCACTGGTCACCTCTGGAAGTGGATAGTTCTGCCCAGATGCACTTCAGTTAGTTTGCTTTTTCTTCAAGCTTGAAAGCATGGGATCAGATAGCCAATCTGAGCATGTGGTTTCCCTTTCTGCCCCATATGGATTTCAGAGTGAGCCAACAACTTGAGTTGGATGTAAACATTAAGTCAAAGCCAAGAAGGCAAATTCTGAGCGGATGGAGAAATCTATTAGTGCCTATCAGCTACTGCAAACAAATGAAATGTCAAGTGGTACTTTCAGTGATTGCCACATGCCAGAGGGCAAATAAGGATGAGTGGCCGACATTACCTATCTTGTGAACTTCTCAGAAACAACTGGTTAGGTAGTCCATGGAAATAATATGCAAGAGACTTCCCCTATTGTAAGCATAGTCACTAATGTGTTGGTCTTTGGAATACATCCAGCTATTCCTGAAGTCACATTGCCCTGAAATTGGTCATATACAGTTAACATTTCACTTCAGAGGATTAAGGTAGCAAATAATTTCTTATTGTATAATACTAAAGATTGATATGGCTGGATAGTATTGAAATAAAGCAAAGGTCTTCAAACTTGACAAGTTTAAGGCATGTAGGCTTCAACTCCCAGAATTCCTCAGCTAACCTGACTGGAGGAGGAATTCTGGGAGTTGGAAGTTCACAAGTCTTGAAACTGTCAAGTTTGAAGAGCCTTGACATAAAGGATCATCTGGGTACTGAAATTATGCAGATTAGTCAATAATGATATAACTTTTAGTTCTGCCTTTTTTTCTCAGTGACTTGCATAAGTTTGGAACTTTCCATTTCTGCTTCTTTGGTGGAAAACTTGGTTTTTTTAGTAAGTAAGTAAAAATTAATTCCTATTCCTTGCAGAAAATAATTGGATTGTTAGCAAACCTAGCAACCAAAATGTCTCAGGATAACTAACTGCTGCTACTTAAAAAAAAGCCAGCTTGGTGTAGGGATTAAGGCCCCAGCCTAGAAATTGGGATATGGTGAGTTATAGTCAGGGGTGGGTTTCTACCGGTTCTGTCCACCACTGTAGAACCGGTAGCTCTGAAGAGCAGCAGACATAGAACTGGTTCTATGTCTGCTGATGTTTTTGCCAACTTGCTCACCCGGGCTCTTATCTGACCTTTATTTCCTGATTTTTTCAACTTGTGCGAGGCACAGCTGCAGTTAAAAAAGCAGGAAAAAAAGGCTTTTTGAAAGGCTGCTTCTCTGCATGCAACATGCTGATGACGATTTACAGGTGCGCCAGCAGCATGCAGGGAAGCAATTGTAAATCTCTGAACCTCATAAATGTCCAAACTGGTAGTTAACCCTGTCAGATCCCACCCCTGGTTATAGTCTTACCTTAGGCAAACAAATTTAATAAATAAAAAAGCCAGCTGGGTGACCTTGGGCCAGTCACCCTCTCTTAGCCCCGGGAAATAGGGAATGGCAAACCACTTCTCAAATATTGCCAAGACAACTTCAGGGACTTGTTTAGGCAATTGCCAAAAGTCAGCACTGATTAGAAGGAGCAAACAAACAAACATACAAAACTATAAACCTTATTAATCTGAACTTATTGTTAGATGTTTCTGTGTATCTAGTGCAGGGCTGTCAAACCTCATGTGCTGGCCACACCCACACCCAGTTTAGCGAAGAGGAAAAAAGTCCCGATATGTCATGTGATGCTGCCATGAGACTGAGTTTGACATCCCTGATCTAGTAAATAAAAAGTGATGTAAACCTCTACTTTCATTTGTTGCATGAAAATTTCTTTCTTTTTCCTTTTAAAATATACTTTAAAAAGCAGATCTTTAAGCCAACATTTTCCAGATTGCAAGTGATTTCAAGTAAGACAGAAATATTATTGGGAAATGAATAAGCTTATCTAGCATCAGTGTTTCATTTTATTTCAAGTCCATAGTTTTTTTAGAGCAGTTGACTTTAAATATATTTCGTGGACTATAGTTTCATTTGCTTCCCCCCGCCCCTATCTGAGCACCATATTACTGGACCTGGGTTTGCAGCTCCTCCATAAGAATGACTAAAATATGAATTAGCCTCAAGTATTCTTCTCAGCTAGATGGAAAAAAAGTAATGCAATAAACATGACAATAAATTCTCAATTTGTAGTTGTTATAGGATGAATTGGGGCTTCCTAATGACACAAACTTTTTGCTTTGGCAAGACTCTTTTCTCTTTTACCACAGACATGCTCAGATCTCATGTGATACCACAACTTACTATTTCTTTTGATGAGATTCTTATTCCTGCCTAGAAGAGCTTTGTCTATTTATTCTGCCCAACAAGGCCTTGTTTTCATCTCAAGGCAATTTCATCAAACTGTTTTAGTCCATACACTGAGAATCTCACCTGTATTTCAGAGGCTCAAATGCCAGCAAAGTAAAATGGAATAGGCTATTTTTTTTCTGTTCCAGCTGTCAAGTAAAATGAAGAAAAGTAGCTGAACGAGTATCTTCTTACAAAGGCTTCTTACAAAACAACCTTGATTCTGATGATTTTCATGTACAATAATAATGGCAACAGTTATTACCATTCGTTGTTTCCAGTTTTGTTTTGTTTTTAAGGTCAATCTAACAGCAGTCCAGAAATTTCCTGAAAATTGCTCATTCCAGCACTAAATTGGTCTTACCCTGTTTATCTTTTGGGGATGGGTCAAGGTTGGCCTAACCCATCTCAAATACCAGCTACTATAGACAAAGATATGCACCTTATTCAATACTTCATCATAAATGTTTTCTGTGGAGTTTATATACTACGTTTCCCCAACTTTGAGAATTATATACTGTAAATTTTTCAGCTATGCCTTTTCTATTAAAATCTTAGTTTAAAAATTGAATATATAACTTTGTACAATACTTTAAATATCTAAGCAAATATTAAAAACAGCCTTAATCATGAAACCTAAATGGTTTAGATATCTACATAAATGGTTTTCTGTGAATCAAGTTTAAACTTTCAATCAAGAAATTGAATTTCACTAAATGAATAATGTATTTGTTTGATATAGCAATAGCAGACTTATATACTGCCTTATAGTCCTTTACAGCCCTCTCGAAGCAGATTACAGAGTCAGTCTATAGCCCCCAACAATCTGGGTCCTCATTCTACCATCCTGGGAAGGATGGAAGGCTGAGTCAACCTTGAGCCTGGTGAGATTCAATCCGCCAAATTGCAGGCAGCTGGCTGCAGCAGAAGTAGCTTGCAGTACTGCATTCTAACCACTGCACCACCAAGGTTCTTCTACGCTTATTTGCTGCACCTAGATTGGTTGTCATTACTTTTCTCCGTTGTCTTACAGCACTTAAGCATGCATTTTGAATGAAATTTCTAATGCTTGAGGCAGTTTTTCTTTATGAACCATTAGTAGTTTTCCATTTGAAGTTCAATACAGAAAAAGTTAAGTTACGCAGGGTCTTTTCTACTATTCAGCAATACCAGACATAATAGCAATAGCATTTAGTATATACCGCTTCACAGTGCTTTACAGACCTCTCTAAGCAGTTTACAGAATCATCATATTGCGTCAAACAATCTGGATCTTAATTTTATCAACCTCGGAAGGATGGAAGGCTGAGCCAACCTTGATCCAGTCAGAATCAAAACTGCTGAAATGTTGGCAGCCAGCAGAATTAGCCTGAAATTCTAACTACTGCACCATTACAGCTCTAATAGTCAGATAAACAGTAAAAGAAAGTAATTCTTCATCATTAATATTTTTTTTAATGATTATGCTTTTGCAGGGTTAAATTATTGTTTGGAATTGTTTTTTTTAACCACATTATTTACTTGGCATGTATAAATAACTTCTCTGTCTGAAGTATCTTATAACACAGTCTTGTATTGTTTATGAAGGCCTATTAAGCCTTGAGCTTAATGGGATTTAATAGCAAGTAAAATGGGGGTATAGGATAGTAATTTTAATTAGCATAATTAATGCACTAATTTTATATTTTAAGTAAATCACTTAAAAGATGATACAGTTTAAGCAAAGAGGAATTTTAGAACTGATTTTTTAAAATACTCATAGTAATTTTCCATAATTTTACACATATTGCATTAAATAATTCCAGGTGTCCTTGTGCTATTTACATCTCCTGATTATTAGAATGCTAATTCTGTTGTTGTTAAACTAAGAATACTTTTGGGAAATTTGATCTGCCAGTTTAACCAAGAAGTAATGTTTTACACAAAGATGCTGGTGGAGCCAGAAAAAGACATTCCCTGTGGCTGCCCTAATTCTTGGTTTGTTTGTTTATTAGTTTGTTTGATTGAAAGAATTGGTAGGTTGTCCTACTCCAGACAATGCTAGACCACATTTTAGAAAAGCTTGCTAACTTTATCCAAGATGATTCCGCTTCCCTCTTGGTGAAGGCATTTTGGATCACGTTCAGAGGACAATCCAGCCTCTGAAGACCTCCAGTAAAGTAGTAGAACAATTTCTAGCCAACCTATTCCAATTATTGGCAGCTCTTATCATCAGGAAATTTCACATAATATTTAAAATGAATCTTCTTTGTAGGGTCAACCCACTGGTTGCCCTCCAAAGCAACAGGAACCAGGTCCATTCCTTCTTCTGAAAACTGATAGCCAACCTATTCCAATTTTATGTCATTTTTTTCAAAAAAGTACACATGGGATGTCATTTCTATTATCATATTGTCATCCTCTGAACTTGCTTCAGTTTATTGATGTCATTAGATTGCAGTATCCAAAACTCTATACTGTACAATATTCCAAGTGAGAGAATAAAGTAGCTACTTCCCATGATTTTGTCTCCGTTCTTTTTGTCATTTTAGTAACTGTATCATGTTGCTGGTTTAAGTTATGATCGCTCAGATTAGCCCTGATTCATTTCACATATATTACTGCTAAACTAGGTTCCTTTCCCCAGTCCACAATCCTATAGTATTAGCTTTCTTTTTCTTATCAGAAGCAGTCTTGTACATTTTATCCTGTGGGTTACAGCCTACTATTCTATTGCATGTATCTTTCTCTTTCAAAATGTAAGCCATTCTTCCTAGTGTGGTTTCCTCCGCAAATCTGATGGTCATTTCTCAAGCCCTTTACTCACTTATTAATAAAAATATTGAACTAATAAAAGGTCCCGAACAGAGTCCTCTGATACTTCATGTGATACTACATTTCAGTCTGAGGTCAAAGTGTTTATCATATGTAGCAGGCCAGCCAGTAACGATTCCAATAAATTGTTGGTTAGCATTCAATAGTCTGTCATGATGTCCTCATTAACAAAATGCTAAAATATTGGATGAATGAATATGTTTAAGTAAATATGTTTCTTGTTGACTTTCAAATTCTATAACTGCTTTTGTTTGTCAAAGGATTTTAAATTCCTCCACCACCTCCTCCTCACCTTTAATTAGTACATTAAAAAGTGCCTGTCAATATAAGTTTATATGGTACATATGTGCTCTGGTTTACTTTTTGTGTTGTATAAATTAGGAAGCCCTTATGCAAAACTCCTTCAGTTTCTATGTTTTTAAAACATTGCTTTTTAAATTTTATGAATAAATGCTTTTAAATTACTCAGAAGCAATAGCAATAGCACTTAGACTTATATATCACTTTACAGCCCTCTCTAGGTAGTTTTCAGAGTCAGTATATTGGCCCCCAACAATCTAGGTCCTCATTTTACCAACCTCGGAAGGATGGAAGGCTGAGTCAACCTTGAGTCGGTAAAGATCGAACTCCTGGCAGTGAGATGAATTAGCCTGCAATACTGCCTAAGTTATTGGTAAAGTATATGAGTATATATGGGTATACCATGATGTGTCAAGGAGTCAAGGAGATAACTTCTTTTTCATTCCCTAGCAATTAGGACTTTAAAATTGGAAAAGTATACAGGATTATAGTACTGCATGTCATTCAACTATTCATTTGGATAACCAAAAACCTCTTGATAACTAAAAGCTGCCATAGGTCTGATTCCAAAGCATTATTTGTCAATTGGAAAGAATTTCAATGCCACAATTACTAATAATTGGAAATGGAACAGCAGGGGGGGAAATAAAGTAGCTCTTTAGAGACCCAATTTGAGACAAGGGATATCCTCTTGAGAGACATAAGTCAATGTGAAATGTAGCACAGCTGCAGTCTTAACTTTCAGAATGAACATCAAGATTTGGCTGGATCTCTCTCGCTCTCGCTCTCTTTCTCTCCCTCCCTTTCCTCTCTCCCTCTGTCTCTCCTCTCTCCCCCCTCTCTTTCAAAAGGGACATAAACTGTATTTTTATTTTCATGATTTCAGATGAAGCATTAATGTAAAATTAAAATTCTGTTAGGTACACATGATGATTCAGTGAGTTACACTTTTCTTTCAGAAATACATTCCACGATAAATATTCAATAGTGTTAAAGAATGAGAAAACAACAAGAAAATAACTTAAAGGCTATAAAGAAATCCTGTGGAAGTCAATAATGTAGTGAGTACTCAACACAAACTCCTCTATAGATTTAGGTAGCATTATGTTTTGTTTGCCTCTAAGGATCTAAGTTTGTATATTTATCTAGTGTTATTTACAACCTTTTAAACAGGAATATCAAAATATTTTACTTAATTGTCTCATTCCAGTAGATCCCAGTGAATTATTTGCTTTTTGTTCTGCTAGATGGTTTCCATTGGACAGCAAGTTCTGAATACAGTACGGCTGGAGATAAAAAAACATGATTCACTACAGAAAAAAAATGATCTAATTCACTAATTTGTCCTGGGTGCTAACTTACTTAATATGTCCAATATATTTAAATGGATTTGCTTCCATGTAATTATGGTTAAACTAGCTTGTTTTAGAATATTTCCAGATGGAACTATATTACGTAGGGCTAAAATCCAATCAAATATATCTCATAGTGCAATATTAGTATTGCACTATGTATGCATATTTAAAGGCAGAGCCATTCTAAGAGGTGAGTATAAAATAAGGTTTCCCCCACATATTTCTATACATTTTATGATGCTATTTTTTTTCACCAGTTTCAAAAGAATGATAGAGTTGGCACAAAATATATAGGACATTACTGGCCATAAATTAGTTATTGTTATTTAGCTGTTTAGTTGTTATTGATTGCTAAATTGAATTGTCTGAAACAGTTGAAGCAAATTAATAATAGGACTGGCCTTTCCTAAAATAAACTGCCATTAAATTAATTGAAACCTGTTCCCAGGCAAGTGAATATAGGGGAAGATTTGGGAAAGTCATCACTTAATGAAAACATTAAATTAAATTAAATTATTATTTGAAACAATTTTAATTATTTTTAAATAATTATTTAAGATTTTTTTACATTTTCTGTAAAGATAGTTTTGATCCACCTCACTGGACCTGGAAGTCTATAAATTATTGTTTGGGTTGAAGAAAACATTTGCTTTTTTTTTTTTGATAAAATTTTTTTTATTGATTCCTAATTGGGAGTTGTATTATCAAGCTGCAAACTTAATGTGGGTTAAAGAATGGATAACGTTCATTCAAAGAAAGACTAGATTGTTGGCATTAGAAGGTCATGATTTATTATTGGGTTGGCATGCTTTTTTATGGTATAAGGGAACTAAATCACAGGTTTATTTTAGAAGGCATTATATACGGGAATCGTTATGGTTGCATTGGGAGAAAATTAAGAAACAATGTTATTTGAAAATTCCAGTTTGGTTATCAACTATTGAAGCTTTTTCGTATCCTATAATTTATAAGAAGGAACAAACAGTTAGATATGGGGAAATATTGGATGAAAAGGGTGAACTTAAAATGATGCAAAATTTAGAAGAACAAGGTATAAAGATGAATTGGTTTTCATGTGTGCAAATACATGCAAGGTATCTTAAAGATTCTAAAATAGAAGGATTTTATGATAAATTGACTGATTTAGATAGGATTTTGACAGGTACTGATGAAAAAGTGATTAAAAAACTATATAGTTATTTGTTGGAAATTAAATTAGAGGAAGAACAAGTTAAAGAAACAATGATTGCTTGGGGGAAGAATTTTGGATATGGGATTGATTTAGAGAAATGGCAAAAATTGTGGTCACAAAATTATAAAATGACAATGTCAACAGCATATAAAGAAAATTTGTATAAGATGTTTTACAGGTGGCACTTTCCCCCGACAAGAATAGCAAGAATGTTCAAGAATAAATCTGAAAAGTGCTGGAAATGTCATCAGATACCTGGCTCATATTACCATATGTGGTGGACTTGTGAGGAGGCCAGGAAATACTGGACTAGAATTCGCATTTGGCTGGAAAAAATGACAAAGAAACACATAGATTTGAAACCAGAGATTTTTTTTATTGGGAATCGTACCTGATATATATAATAAAAATTTAAGTATTTGATTGTAAATGTATTAACAGCGGCTAGGATTGTATTTGCTAAGCATTGGAAGAGTGAGAAAATACCACTAGAGGAAAAAATTATTAAGAAAATATTGGAATATGCTGAAATGAGCAGATTGACATTTGAAATTAGAGAACAAGAAGATAAACAATTTTATGAAGTTTGGGATCTTTTTTATCAATGGTTAGATAATACAATATAATAATAGAATATTTAGAAATTTAGGAAATAACGAATATATAATTTTTCTTGGTTTTGATAATTTTTTAGAATATTTTATTAAGATAGATTTGGTATGATTCTATGATTTGTTATAAAATAATTTAACTCAATTATAGTTATCTCGCTTAAGTATGAATTAGTAAAATTATAGTCAAATGATTGTTCAATAATGATATTGGGATATTTTATTGATGATTGATAATGTGAGTTATTATGTAATATAATTATTTTGATGACTATGAAATGGATGCACAAAAGGGAGTGGTAAACCAACCGATACACTGTAAATTTATGAAGAATGTTATATTTTTTTAATGTGATGTTTTATGTCTTATATGTTTTTGTCTGTCGTTAAAATCAAGAAAACATTTGCTTTTATGGCTCCATAGAACTATAGAGAGGTTGGCTTAATTCTTGTTCTTGAGATGACCTCATGACACTTTCAGTCTCAATGGGTATCTTTACTCTGAGAAGGATAACAGAGATGGCTTTAAACTAAGTAGGGGTAAAATATAACCAAAGGTATTCAACCTACCATTTCCTTTCAGAGAGATAATTTCCTCTTGGCACCAAGCATTTTGCTTTTATCTCTCAACAAAAATGTTGTCTAACCACTGTATACAAACTGAAATATGGATTATGGATTTCAGGAGATCATTTGGTTTGGGTTTTTGCTTTTGTTTCTTTTTGTTTTGGCTTCAAAAAGATCTTTTTCTTTTAAACACGAAGCATTTTTACATTCGTAGATTTACCACATGCACAAACACGCATAAAGGAGTAAACACACATTAAGGAGAAAAGTGAAATGTTGAAACAGTAGATAAAAAGTTTCCATATTGCATTATAGGAAACAAATGATTTTTTTTTTTGTGCATCCATTTTTCAGTTTCAGCTTGTCACTGAAATTCAGTGACTGGTTTAAAGAAGCGGCATATGCGTGTGCAAGCAAATATTGCTCTTTGGATTATATACTGCCAAATGCTCTTTACTGAAGACCAATTTAATGTGTTACTGTATTAAACTATGTCTTACTAAGATTGCTAGGAACTGTCAAGCCCTTTTGTCAAAGAATTTTTATTTATTAGCTCTGCATGCAAACCATTACTGATCTACCTACTGGCTTGGAAAAATAAATAAATTCATATATGTTTCTGAATATGTATGTTTATTTAAAATGGACAATATGCCATTTAGCATATAACTTTACATCACTGGGTGTATCAGATGCATAATTTTATGATAACCTTGGTTTCTCCTATATGTAAGAAAGCTAATATATTTGAAAAAAACTACATTCATACAGAAAAATAATATTGGTTTGACTGAATACATTCTCTTGGAAATATTGCCGAATGCATTAAGCCAAAGCATTACTTCCCACTCCTTTCTTATTATCTTCCTTCATAGAATATATAATTAGCTACATTCCTGTTAGTTTTGTACCTGCCAAAAAATCTTGGCAAAGTAAAGTTGCTTCAGTAGAAATGTATCAACTGACAAGCAAATTCATTCTGAAAATTCATTTCTCATGGAGGGTCACATAATAGAATGTTGGGAATAGAATCTGTTTTACAAGTTTCTTTTTGTCACAGCAACCTTTTGAAAAACAGAAACAGTAAGGCCTAAGAAGTTGAACAAGTATTGTCAGTAATATGGAAGAGATTTATGAAATACCAGTGACAACTACAGTATATACCCTGACACTTTATTTCCATCAGCTGAACTTGCTTCGCATTTGAGAGAGATGGTTAAGCAGGTCACAGTTATTTGGCACATATATTCTTCACTTATAGGCAGAATCTCAGTTTAGTTTCTGTGAAACACTACTACATAGATATTTTCCGTATACAGCAAAGAATATTATATTTTCATTTAGGGTGCATAAATATTGGATCAAACACCATGCCAAAACTATATATGTGATACTGCATACCTAGCCAAGACACCAATAATTATATGCAGTTAGTATTATTACAATGTTGCTATTCTGTTCTGAAAGAGCCATCATAGCTCCTATGGGGTCAGAATTTTGTGCTTGATTAATGCAGTAAATAAATTCATATTAGTTTTAAGATTTCTTGCAAGCTTCCTCTAACCAGAGGCTTACCCTATTCATATGCATGTATTCCTAAACACAATGATGCCAGGATGATTAAATGTATATTGCAAATTAAAGCAGATGGTCTATTAATTCAGGCTTGTATGCACATAAGTTTGAAAACTTACTTATTTCCACTTTTATTATTTTTACAAATAACTCAAGGGGCAAACATAGCCAACACACTACCTCCTATTTTTCCCCACAACTACCCTCTGAGGTAGATTGAGCTGAAAAAGAGAGATTGGCCCAAGGTCCCTCATGACTTTCATGGCTAAGGAAGGAGTTGAACTTACAGCCTCTCATTTTCTAGCCTGGTGCCTTGACCACTAGATCAGACTGGTTTCATTTCCTTCTCTCTGTGCAAATGTGTACAACTCTAATGGTAAAATATTTCTAATGGATATGCATTAATGATGACTGCATAGAATTTTGTTCAAATTATTAACTGTAAAACTAAATTTTCTTTTATGAAAATGAATGCAGTTTTGCCTTCTTATCAAACCATTTTTCTTTCAGAGGCCACCCTGAAATATTTTTATACTGAAAATAAACATTTGGTGTATCAGAGAAACACAAAAGCCAAAAAAACCTGTTGGGATATTAATATTAACGATAAAGGAGTTAGAATATGACAATACAAAACACATAAAGTACAACTGTAAGAGAATTAGCCATAAGTATTTTAGGTCAAACAGAGAGTGACTTAATGACAGCACTGCAGCTTAAATATGCAGTGGTTAAGGTGTGGGATAGCATGGTTAAAATTCCCACAGGGAATTGTGATTATTTAAACAATCTTGAGACAATTGCTATAATTCAGCATGAGCCAAAATCAAGCTTGTGAAGATAAAATGAATACAGAAAGTGTGGGAAAAAATTGGATCTCTCCATCTTTCACATATTCCATTTCCTCGTCCCATCACCTTTATGGATTTCAGTCTTGAAATATAAACAGTTATGAGGAGAATCAAGAGTAGAATGTGACAATTCGCCAACTTGCTGCAGTTAACTCACATCTACCAACTCACCATGGCCAACTATTTAAAATAATTTAAAAATAATTTTACTTTTTGTCACTTACATTTTATATTGTCCTTCCTTTTGTATTCTTTCTTTAATGATTCTATTCCATCATTTGTTAGATATTAGTGTAACTCTTGTCCTGCAGCAATTTGTCCTGCGGTGAGTTGGCTGTGGTGAATTGTTCCATGATAAGTTAGCTGTAGTGAGTTGACCGTGGCAAGTTGGCCATGGTGAGAGGCAGGATGAAGTGAGACTTCCCATAAAATTAGGAATGGACTATGAAGATTTGCTACAGATTTGCTACAAATAAGTGCTGTAAAACTAGTAATAAATCAGCTTAGCCCCCAGACCTTCTGATGTCATAAAACAGATAAGTTGGAAAGTGATTCCAAAGTTCCACAAAGACCTTTGAGAAACTGTGGGATATAATACAATATATAAAGGGAGAAAAATGCAAACTAATATAATGTGGAAATTAACGTTCCAGGCTTGGGGAAAAAAGAGAAATGTGTATAAATCCCCATTAAACCACAACGTTGGAGACAAGCCAGTCACTACATCACAAGATTGTTATGAGGATAAAAATGTTAAGATTATTATTTGAAAAATATTATATATCCATTTCTTTTAATAGAAGAGTGATTCCATCTCATATTGTGGTTCTCTTAAAAATCTTTAAAATGCTGGAATTGGAATATGATGATTCTCATTGAATCTCTTTACGGCCCAGAATTTCCTTTAAATTTCCTGTTGCAGGTAATTGGGATTAACCATGAAAAGAACTGAAAAGTGACAATAAATTTACACTTTTCTAGATGCATTATTATTACAAATGGTAATGCTCAATTAATCTCTCCTAGTTGAAATTACTGAAATTTCCTTTGGCTGAAAAGAAGACCTTGAGAAAATGTCCCAGCAACTTTTTCTCATTCTGTTTTCTTGCAAAAAATAAAAAGGGGGAAATGAGTAAGGAAGTTATCATGAACTTTATAGTAATGGAATGTTCAATAAATTAATTCAGTAGACTTGACTGTCTTAATAAATTCAGAAATAGTAGCCATACATTCTTCAAAATGACTCTATACATAACAAGGAATTTTCATATGACGTGAAATATAAAAACACTGATATGACAGAAATGTCTGTCTGAAACACCCAGTATGTATGATAGAGTATGATCGTTTGATTATGAAAGGAATATATACAGAATAAATTTATTAAATAAACAATTGATTCCAGATTCTATGGAAATGTAAATAACAAGATAAGGATATGGGAAAGGGGAAGAAATGAAATTGCTGATGAATCATGTATTGCTTATGAGTAGAAATTGTTCTATTTTCATTTAAATTCTACATTATATATTGATAATTTGTCAATTAGAAAAAATATTGAAATATTTTCCCACTGAATAACTTTCCAGCCAAGAAAGAATTTGAATATTGGTTCTATTATTTAGTAATGACATTCTGGTCCCACAGATATCTAATTTCTAATAGGCTCAAACAAGTGGTTAGATCATACTACTGTTTTTATCCAGGAAATTTCTCTTGTACTTCACAGATTTAAGAAAATTCTATCACCATATGGAGTATCTAAAGATAATTTCTAGCCATTGTGATCTGGAAATGAATAAACTTTGTCACAGCAGCTTCCACTGGTTTTGAACTACTGTGCTGTTGAATGTTTTATGGACTAGAAATAGGAAGTTTATTTTAGTTCATCAAAAAGAAAGTATATGAATAGTTATAAAACACTTAGTACTGTTTTTATTGTTTAGTTACTTACTAAACTGATCTGTTGTTTTTGATAGAGCATTGCCATTCTTATATCTCTAAAATTATTAGTTCATGGTAAAACCATGAATCCATATTTCAACTTTCATTATATGGAGAATGCTAAAACATGAAGTTAATATGTTCTGATACATAACACTCAGTAAAAGCAATAAGTATTGTATATTTAGCAATAAGCAATAATAGATGAATTTAGCTTAGCATGTCCTGTTATCTTTCTATATTTTCCTTTCCTAATTCTTGGCTTGGAGGATTTTGATCATACCATACTAACTAGAGATTATGGAAAATGAAATCCAAAACATCTTACAGGCAAAGCTTGGAGAAGGATTGCTTAGTGTTTGAATGATATTGTACCTTTTATTTGCCAGCAAATTAAATATCCATTAAGCAAAACACAGAGATTATATATGAAGATTTTGGGGAACCAAACCAGGCAGATGGCATTTGGGACAGATACCTTGCATCTTGCAATATTTTCTAGAGAAGGGAGGCAGGAAAACCAGACACTCCTGTCCCCATCTTCTTTCTATAGTACAAATTCCTCCTTTGATTCTTCAAGTGGTCTTGAATACAATTTAGACTATATCCGCATCAGCAATAATCATAACATTCATCAAGGTTTTTTTAAAAAGAATCCTGGTTTCCAAATTTATTTTAAAATCTGGATTTGGGTGGTGGAAGTAATCAATGAGCAATTTGCTTGTGCTCATTCATCAAAAATAGTTTTGGTGGCGATATAACAGCAAAAACTAGCAAGAAAATCAAATGAGAACATACAATACAGATGGAAGAAAAAGAGAAGGTATTAAAATGATTTCCAGACTGTAAACTATAGATTTTACAAGGTATGGGTTGTGACATGAAAGCTAAATGCACTGTATTGGTGCACTTGCACTAGTTCTTAATCCAAGTCACATATGTGTTCCCTGAGATAATGATTTTTCATATATTTACTCTGTGATCAGATACTGCATTCTGTACGTGAAAATCCCAAGCGGTATGTTCTTCGAGAGAATGATTCTTAAGACAGCCTCATCAGAAACAAGTGCAACCGTCAATATGATTGTCAGGATCACTGAAATTAATTGCAACTACAAGAGTGATGGAGCTTAAAATAGCATGAGCTGTTGGTGATCCAAAAAACCACTCACAGCATGTCCAAGCTAGTATTTGGCAGAGCACATGCCATGCAGCTTAAAAAAAGAACACAACCCTTTAGGTTCATACAAGCAATTAAACATTTTGTGGAAATGTCAGACAATAAGTAGGAAAAGAATTTTCAATTTTTTGTGAAGTATTTTCTTCCAGTTTGTGAGAGAGATTTTAATTTTTACCTGCTTTTTTTTCCTCCTTGAAAAAGCCAGATAAGCTTACATTTTAGAGGGCAGCTGTTCAATTAAAAAACAATAATTCTTGCCAAGATAGACCCCATGATTCTTATGATGGAGTGGAGGAGTATGAGTAAATGTCAGTCAGCTTAGCAGTATTTAAAGATATGTAAGGAACTTAGCTTGGAAGCTCTGTTGACGATGTAAAACTTGGAGATATTTCCAGAAGTGTCTGTCAGACAAAGTGTAAAAATAATCAGAGGCTGATGACATCAGTTAATGAGACTTTCACTGGAAGGCTGAAGCACACAGTGGGACAGAAAATAAAATAGGCTCCATTGTTGCCTTTTTATTGATCAATAAATTAAAAAGTGCTATTTCAAAATGTGATATGCCACACAGTTTATAAACTTGTTTAATTAAAATATTAATTAAACTCTGAAGTCCTAAAATACAACCTTATTTGTGTGAGGAATCCTATATCTGATGAAAAGTGTCCCAGAATTTAATGAATGTGAAAGTTCTCAGCATGTTTGGAAAACATATACATGGTCCCAGCTACTTTTTTTTCTTAGGATGAGATAATATTATTCCCATGTACTATAAACAACCAAGAGGGAGGGGGGAATGACACGGGGAACAAGTGACAAAATATGTTTTGTGACATCAGGACTATGTTGAGACTTAAATATAGAATACTAAGGTTTGTATTGTGATGTTGCAATTTTTGTAGTTCGTCTCAAATGCATATGCCACCCATCCCTTCCATCTTTTCAACCTTTTTTTTTTAAAAATCAACAATAATTAAGACAGGTAAAGTGTTAATGAAAACTCCAGGAAAATGTTGCAAATATACACTCCTAAAGTGTTGAAAGTCGAGATAGGCAGTAGGGGTGAAATTCGACCACTTCGGCCCAGCTTGGGAGACATGGTAGGGACGATTTGAATCAGTAAAAAATCGGCCCTGGTTGCTATTACTATTATACCAAGCCATGCCCACAGTCACGTTCACAGAGCCAATAGGAAAAAAAATTTGAATTTCACCCCTGATAGGCAGCACAGGATTTTTCTGGCCAAGCAGACTTTTGAGCTTTTCCTGGAATTGCTATATGTCAATCAGTCTGAGAAATCTTACATTTATATGATTACAAAGCACTGGACATTGGGCTCCAATATTGTAGAGTGAGCCACCAGATTAAATGAAATTAAAATCCTGCAATGACAACAAGTGACAGCAGGTAATCAGAGAAGTGGGAACAGGTTTAGGTTTACTGTCCCTAGTTCAATCATGGATTCCACTACTAATTCAATTTTACATAGATCACTGGCTAGAAATTATTAAATAGATTTTGTACAGACTTAGACTTTTATTTTCTTGTTCATTAATCATCAGAAAGATACTAACTATAAAGACAATAGGATCAAAAAGATAAATTGTCCCTTCATTTATTATAAAACTGCATGTCACTCAGAGCAAATATTGTCACCTAGCCGCTCTAGTAAACAAACTAACATTCAGGAATGAGAGAGAGGTGAACTATAGTTCTGTCTTGTGAGATGAGAAAGAGAATATGTATGTATGTACGTATGTACGTATGTATGTATGTATGTATGTATGTCATTCAGCTTTGTTCGGGTATTTTCCCACGTCATTGTAGTTGTTCTTCATCGAAACGTTGCCTAGATACTTCCAATTTTACGCGGGAGAAAACCCGAATAACCAAAGATCCACATACATATATACATATATAAATATATATATATGAATACATAACATGCTTCTTCCTCCTCCTATTCCCCTTCCCAACAACCCTGTGGGTTGTGCTGAGAGAAATTGACTGGTCCAAAATCACCCAGCAAGCTTTCAGGCCTAAGATGGGACTTGAACTCAGGGTCTCCCAGTTTCTAACCTGGGGCCTTAACCACTGGATGAATGGTTCTCCACCTGTGATCTGTGAATTTCTAGGGGGCCACGCAATGTCATCACAGGGGGTTTGTGAAGGCTTGAAGAAATGTTAAGATTCAGATCTTATGTCTTGAGGATCCATGGTCTGTAGCCACAAAAAGTATTTAAAGGGGTCTCATGAAGAAAATATTGAGAACCAGTGTGCTAGATCAAATTGGCTCTACTTTCTAAAAGGAAGCCTCTTAATAATGATCACCCTTTGGGATTGTCCTCTGCAAAGCTTGCGAACAAAACAGAAATGTTATGAACAGAGTCAGCATTAGAATAAATTCCACCCTCTTTTTTTTAATCAAAGCAGTAAACATTTGACAATACATAACAGCTGGCATTCACTATTTAATGGTATGTAACATGCAACAGGCAGCATTTGACAAGATCTGACAGGTGACATGCAGCAGCAGGTAATACATAACAGTATTTCAGTTGGCACTGAGTTTTGGAATGAGTAATTCAGATATAACCTCTTCCCAGTTGTAAAACCCTTACCAATTATATAAAGTACAGTCCCTACTCAGAAGTTTAGCACTGTTCAATTCATAGAGCCAGATTTTCCTACCACCAGTTGCCCGTTTCCTTCATTTTCCAACTGAATAAAAATGAGCAGCACACACACACTCACACACACACACACACAAAACAACTGATCACAGCAAAGGAAACTTCTAATATTCCTGAGAGCTTTCAGTGCTGTATTATTTAAGTTCTTCCAGATAGAGGAATGAAAAGGACCCCAGGATCTCTAGCAGTGACAGAGATGGATGAGAATGTTTAAAAGTAGTAGCATTACTGGAGGTCAGAATTGTTTAGACCATAATTCAAATATAGCCACTTGAAAAGATGAAATATATCAGCATTGGATCAACCATTTATGGATGGACAGAATTTGGATTTAAAAATCTTCTGTTTATATGACAGAAATGCACTGAACATTGGGTTAAAATGGTTAAACTTTTGGAACTGAAGGATATTAACCCAGTGTTTGAAGGTTATATATGCTTTTCAAGTACTTTCCTGATATTTTTTTTTTTACCAAAAGGATTTTTTACTGAATTAAAGACAGTCTGGCTTTTAAAAATATGTCCACACTCCAAATCACACTTTTCTTCTTCTCCAGTCCATATCAGGACAGAAGAGATTTACTTCTAGCCACCAGAAAAAAACAACCAAGAAGGGAGGACAGGGGAAGAGAGAAACAGTTGGGATTTCCACCTATTAAAGTGTAGGACATTGATGATTCTATGGCAGAGGTGCCAAACTCATGTCATCACAGCAGTGTCACGTGATGTATTGGGACTTTCCCCCCTTCGCTAAACCGGGTGTGGGCGTGCCCAGTGCATGATTCATCCAGCCCGTGAGCTGGGAGTTTGACAGGCCTGTTCTATGGTGACCATACTATTTGTTAAATATAAGTTTACAGTAACAATATAAACATATAGAATCACAAAACTTTTCTGTCTTCATTGTGGGCTGTATATTACTTTGGAGAAGCTTCTGGTTGCTTTGTAGCCCATTCAGGCTATTTCACCTCCCATCTGAAGCAGCTGCCCTGACTTAGTCCTTCATGTCCTAACTATCCACAAACCTTAGTAGCCTCACAGAGGAAATTATTAGAGTGAGGAACAGATGGGATTTCCACATATTGAACTGGTGCCCTACATCAACCCTAGCATGTCTCCAGACCTCAATATCAAACCTGCAGAGTCACCATCAGAAACAACTGAAGCATTCCAACTGATGCTGTGGCACCTTTTAATATAATATCCAATATTAGAGAAGATAATGTTTTTTCTCTTTTCCTGAGGGTGGCAGTGAACACTGATTTTTAAAAAGAAAGGGAAGGGTGTTCTGTTTTGTTTTATATGAACAGATAAAGAAAAAGAGATAAACTGTGCCCTGGATAAGTATTCAACCCCAGGAAATTCAGAAAGCCATTAACAGCTGCTGCTGTGTTAGCTCAATCAGTTTGTGTCATGGCCTACTACCCTAGACTGTACTCTATGCTACATGTCAAAATGAGAGCAACCTAGAGACAAAATTTTGTTAGACTGGCATTCAGTGACAGTATTTGGTTTAAGAAGAATCTACAGACAATAAAAAGGGGGAAAATATGAACACCACCATATTCTACCATACTCTCAGTGCTTTGCTGGACAGCTCCCTGATGGGAAACAGTAAGAGAAGGTGAAAATGGACAAGAAAGTACTTTATTTCAAACAAGAAAATACCCTGTGTGTCATAGTAAATAAATTATAGCCCTCTCATTTGAGGGCCAAGAGACAGGACAGACAAGTTCCTATCTGCTTCTGTTTCTGTTATGACTTTCCTCAGCATTTTCTTGGGGTGAGAATGCTGGTCCTTTGCATGAGATGTGATTGAAATGAAATGAAATTGAAATGAAACTAAGCTACTGACTCAAGCAACACAAACATTCTTATTTTTTACATCCTTTTAGCTATAAGAAAGAGAAAATATCTCCTGCTTTAATTTTTAAAACAATGGCTCTTCTAGCAGATATTTGTAGCATATTTGGATAAAATGTAAAACAGCAGATACAATTTGTCAAGGAAAACTTTCCTGGCATTTGGAAATTAATTTAGTAACTTGATGTTCCCGGAATATATACTGTACATATGTTATGTTATTTACATATTGCAATTTTATTAACCTGATTTATACTTGCTTTTCAGAAATGATTAGTGATTGGAGCAGCATATAAGCCTATATAATGAAGAAAATAAAAAAAATGAAATAATTGCTGTTTTTAACTTCTGTTCAAAAATATTTTGGATTAATATATTCTGTGTTTTTCTCCAGTTCTTTACTGCTTTATATTACAGAAGCTTCCCCACCCCACCCCCTCTGAATTTTCTACATAATAAGATGAATATAAGAAATAGGAACTGGGAATTATTCTATCATCCTCTTTTGACTCAAGTTGACTGCTACTGGGAATAGAATACTGGACAATGTAGAGCCTGCATCTAATAATTCTTTATCTTTCAAATTTAGCTAATCAGTGTAGTGATGCCATCCTGCCTTGTATAAGACCAATGCAATGTAACATAATGAAGATTTAATATATTTTTAAGAAGTATTTAAAAAGCAAGTTGTTCGTACTTTCATCAGTTACCACAAAGCTATGTAAAATAGCTATAGCTTCCATGTACAGCTAGTTATCACTGAGAGGTTTTTGTTTTTTTTCAATTTCTGCACCAAGCTACCACTGGGAAGAACAAAGGAAATATTTAGCACACTGTCAGTTCTTCTGCAACTCTTCTGCCAAGTGGTCAGAGTTCAGATTACAAGTTTAAAACCAACATTTGAGAGCAATTTTGGCTGTGCTTTAAGAAGCCACTTAAGGAGACTGCTCCTCATTGTTTCATCTAATCTTGTATTAAATATATGCAGAATAAGATGTAACAAACAAACATTCATCTACACTGGTCCATTGAGGCATGCTGGAGGAAACAAATAGGTCACAATACTACTATAACAGAATATCTTCTATCTAGGACAAAAAAAGACTAAGATATTAAGCAGACTCAATATAGATAAGAATAGAATAGAATTCTTTATTGGCCAAGTATGATTGGACACACAAGGAATTTCTCTTTGTTGCATATGCTCTCAGTGTACATAAAGGAAAAAAAAATACGTTTATCAAGAATCATAAGATACAACACTTAGTGATAGTCATAGGTTACTAAGGAGATTCCTGCTGAAGAATAAGAAGTGAGTCACCACTGAGGTTAGAGAAAGTTACACATAATAGGCCATGAGGGAACCAAGCACAGGCATCATACAAATCACAATCATCAGAGAACATCAACAACATTAGAGGGCCAGTTTGGATGAATCAGTCAGATTTAGGTGGAATGTACATTTTTGTTTATTACTGTTGTCTTGGATCATCTTCATAAGGATAAGGGTAGTTGTCTTGTATCAAACTATTATCATCATTGCATCAGTGCATATCATTTAACTATCTCCTTCCTTAGCAATAGCACTTAGACTTATATACTACTTCACAGTGCTTTACAGCTTTCTCTAAGCAGTCTACAGGTTCAGCCTATTGCCCTCAACAATCTGGGTCCTCATTTTACTCACCTCGGAGGATGGAAGGCTGAGTCAACCTTGAGCCTGGTGAGAGCTGAGCTGCCAAATTGCAGTCAGTCGGCAGTCAGCAGAAGTAGCCTGCAGTACTGCACTCTAACCACTGTGCCACCATGGCTCATAGCAGTAGAAATTCTGGTCCCAATTGTAGTGGTAAGTCAAGAACTATCTGTAATTGTGGCTTTACAAGTTATTATCAAAGTGGTGCATCTCGTCCAGGATAAGTCCTGCCTCAACTCTCCATTAAGGCAAAGCAACACTCTTCACTGAAGACTTAACAGGTGATTTGCACACCCCTTTCATGTGGCCAACAATAGCTAATACAATAAATCTTGGTTAAAACAGACCTGAATGAGTACACTATGAACCCAGGCCTGAATAGAAATACCTTTACAGCAGATGTTAAGTCAGTTTATTGATTCATCTAGTCCAGGGGTCTCCAACCTTGGCAACTTTAAGCCTGGTGGACTTCAACTCCCAGAATTCCTCAGCCAGCTTTGCTGGGAGGAAGTCAATCAGGCTAAAAGTTGTCAAGGTTGGAGACCCCTGATCTAGTCATCATACAAATGGGCAGTGGCTGTTCTGTCCTATATTTCAGCTATGACTGCAAATCCTGGAAACAGTTACAGTATTTTCTGAAATTTGTATCTTAAAATGATAATCACCTAAGAGGAAATGGTGTAATCTAAAAGTCTAATCTTTTAAGACTGGAAAAATACATATATTTGTATATGGACATATTTACTGTGATATACAATAAAACACGCTCTTTAACACAATATCTCACCCCTGAATAATGCTTAACATTCCATTGGCAGAATTTATTTGCACCTGGCCTATTCAAAAACTACAGTTCTTCTGCTCATTAAAGAAATTTAATAAGCACATTTCACAGGTGAAATAGTTCAGAATTAGGTGAAAAGCCTGGGTTGTTTATTTTGTTGGTTGGTTGTATGCCAATGAATCATCTTTTGAAAAGCCACACTGTAAACACACTTGTATTAACATAAAGATTTCTGAAGACAAAATGAGGTGTGACTTATTCTGAATCTTAGCCTTTGAAGGCCAAGGAAATGCCAGATCACAGTGGGTAGCATCAGAACAAAACAAATAAATTTGATGGATTTTAAGTTTCAATTAGATTCAGTTATTGACAGATTGCAATGTAGTAACTACTTTTGGAAATTTGTTGTAATCAAGGGCTTCTGGACCTCCTTCATTCTTGTAACTTAAGCTGTGTGTTTATGGGTGTTTGGAAGTGTGGGGTCCTTGGTGGTCCCTGAGCTTCGTTGTTTTCTTGCAGACGTTTCATTATCCGAACTAGGTTACATCATCAGTGCTAGATCTCTAGCACTGCTGATGTTTCTTAGTTTGGGTAATAAAACGTCTGCCAGAAAATAACCAAGCTCAGAGACCACCAAGGACCCTTCATTTCAACCTTGAGCTACAAATTTTCTCCTTTATTGTATGGAAGAATTATTTAAGATATATCTTTCGAATACAAACGTTAGCTATTCCCCCCCTTAGTACCAACCATTTCAAACAAAGTTGACAACTGCTACTCTTTGAAAGATCTGTCCCATAACTGCTCAAGGCAGAACTGTGGACTTCACAAACTCAAACCCTCCTTTATTAACCTGAACTATTCCATACTTCTTTGAATCAAGCTGATACTTTTTTTTCATTTGTTCTTCAGTGAACAAATGTGTTCACTTTTATTGCTAAACTCTTTTACATGCTTCTATTTTATAAATACATTTTTGTCTGTGTTTTACCAGAATATAAATGTACTGGGGTGTGGGGCTTTAGGTTTGCTTTTTTGAATATGGGAAGCTGTGCTGAAAGATTAAAAAATAAATAAAATCCACATGTGCTAACATGAACAGTGTTTGCAGAAGTGGATCCTGACAAACGCCTAAGCTGCTTAGGTTCAGGATTTTGCAAAAACCTTGGCTATTTAAATTTGCTCCAGAAGACAAAATGCTGCCTGGAACAATTTTAGCAACCACCTTTCCTGCTTATATGAATTCTTTGATGTCTACCATCTTATTCCTTGATTGCTGGACATGGCCTGCTTATTGGGGCCTTGACCTCAGTCTTACTTGAACACTGCTATGGCTTGACACCTTGTAACTCCGACCAAAGGCGAAGAGACCCAGTTTATGGTTTTTGTAACCAAATATGATGAGCAAGTGGGCTTGATTTTGTTCTCTGTTAGGGAACAAAAATGTCCTCTCGTGTTCTTCAGCATCTGTTTTTTGGAACTGTGCTGCCTTTGATACTGAAGCAGCTTATATATATATCATAACAATAGTACACATCATAATAGTTGTGCTTATATGTTCGGGTATTTTCCCACATCATAACAGTTATGCTTTTAAAGTTGTAGCAACGTTTCAGCAGAATCTCATCTGCCATCATCAGGCTTCTGTATTGGGTTCGTCTGTGAGTCAGACTTTTACAGTGGTTTCAGATTTAAATTTGGGGCAGCCTATTGCTGTGCCAGAATGGTTTTTTCTTCCTCCTGATTGGTTGGGAGTCTTGGTCTGTGTTTATTGGTCTTGGAGTTTGCTGTGTTCTGCTTGATTGGTGTTTCTGATATCTTCTGTCTTTTTTTTGGCTCTTTTTGTATCTTGATTGTCTGCCAGCCAAAGATCTACATGTGGAGCAAGAAGATCTGCTTGTAAGTTTCGACGTGGTTTCACTATTCACTCAAGTCCCGATAAAAGAGACCCTTGAAATCATCAAAAATAAATACCAACCAGCTAAACACCTCATGGAACTAACAGAACACTGCTTAACCAACACATATTTCATATACAAAGGACAAAGATACAAACAAATTGAAGGAGCCCCCATGGGATCACCACTGTCACCTGTCATTGCAAACCTGTTCATGGAAGAATTCGAATCCAGAGCCCTGGCCAATGCCATCCACAAACCCAAACTATGGTTAAGATACATTGATGACACATTTGTGATTTGGCCCCATGGAAAAGAAAACCTAAACAATTTCCTAACACACCTAAACAACACCCCCCCCCAAAATCAAGTTCACCATGGAAACAGAAACAAACAAACAACTACCATTCCTAGATGTACTAATCTACAAAAAAACAGATGGCACACTAGGATACACCGTATACCAGAAGAAAACACACACTAACCGCCACCTCAATGCCCAATCCCACCACCACCCAGCACAGATAAATTCCGTGGCTAAAACACTAATTACTAGAATCTTGCCTGGCAGACAAGATACACATTAAGACTGAACTATGCACCCTGACTAAAGTACTGACAGCCAACGGCTTCCACAGAAGCAAAATCACCAGCTTGATCCACAAAAACACACTGAAACATAATAGAGACCCAGAAGATGAACAGACCTATGGAACAGCTGTCCTGCCCTACATAAGAGGTACTACAGACAAAATAAGTAAGGTACTACACAGACATCACATCAAGACTGCCTTCAAAACAGACAGAAAAATAGCAGCCATCCTGAGAAACCCCAAAGATAAAATTGACCTGGAAAACCAAGGCATATAGGAAGTCCCCTGTGCATCATGCCCGGCCACATACATTGGACAGACCAATAGAAGAATAAGAACCCGCCTGGATGAACACAAAAATGCAGTCAAAAAGCTGGAACACACTTCCTCACTAGTCCAACACATGGAAGCCACAGGTCATAGCATCAACTTCAATGGCACCAAAACCCTAGCCACTATAGAAAACCCTAGCCACAGAATCATCAGAGAAGCCATAGAGATTGAAAAAAGACAGAAAGCATGAACAGAAGAGATGATTCCACCAGGCTGTCAATCATTTGGAAGCCTGCACTCACAAACAAAAAAATCTCCACACCACAAGCCAGGCAAACACCTGGGCACAAGCAGATCCCCCCTAATACCTCCAGCTCAAACACACCCCAACCAGGCACCCAGATGAAACCCAGCTTCCTAACTAATGATAGCCGTCCATTTACCTGAAGCCAAGCTGCACTAAAGGCCTCCAATAAAGTAACACAATGCTGCTAGCCAATCAAGATACAAAAAGAGCCAAAAGACAGACAGAAGATATCAGAAACACCAATCAAGCAGAACACAGCAAACTCCAAGACCAATAAACACAGACCAAGACTCCCAACCAATCAGGAGGAAGAAAAAACCATTCTGGCACAGCAATAGGCTGCCCCAAATTTAAATCTGAAACCACTGTAAAAGTCTGACTCACAGATGAACACTATACAGAAGCCTGATGATGGCAGATGAGATTCTGCTGAAATGTTGCTACAACTTTAAAAGCACCACTATTATGACGTGCGAAAATACCCGAACAAAGCTGAATGCCAGATATATATATATATATATATATATATATATATATATATATATATATATATATGTGTGTGTGTGTGTGTGTGTGTGTGTGTGTGTGTGTGTGTGTGTGTGTATGTTATGTCTCACCTATATTCACAAGTGAGAACAAGGAGTTCCACAGTTCAAAATATTCAAACAAAATAGAGCCAGACTAAAAAAGGGTTAACAGTATTATATTCCAGTCCTTGGCAGACTTCCCGGAATCTGTCTGGTAATTCAGAATGTCCATAAATCACAAAAGGATACATCAAATACTTTGCTGCCAAGCAAAGTTTGAGAATCAGCAATCCTCCTTAAATCACCTGGATGGGCGTGTCAGTCTCTCAATCAATGTCTGGCTTGACGCCTCCCTTCAACTTGGCGTTTCATTTTTCTCCTGATTCTAGCATCAATCCACGATCTGTCAGTTTCCCCATTAGAAGCCTCTGACTCATTTTGTGGATCAGTTGCTGGCGTGAGTGAATTCGAAGGCTCTGGTGAGGATTGTGTGTCCGATAATCTCTTATCCTCCTGGCTCACATCTGTGTCCTCTGATAATTCAGACTCCACATTCACAGCAGGCTCCACCCTTTCATCTTCAGAGACATCAGAGTCAAAACTCACAGCAGGATTGATCCTTTCAGTCACAACACTTATACACACACACACACACATACATACATACATACGTGTGTGTGTGTGTGTGTGTGTGTGTTTTCTTAAGTTTTCGCGGGTACTTACATGTATGGCATTCAGCTTTGTTCGGGTATTTTCCCACGTCATTGTAGTTGTGCTTTAATTATGATGTCAGATGAGATTCTGCCGAAACGTTGCTACAACTTTAAAAGCACAATTACAATGACGGGTTTTCTCCCGCGTAGGATTGGAATTATCTAGGCAACATTTCGATGAAGTCTCATTCATCATCTTCAGGCTTGGTCTTCAGCTCTGTGCTTCTCAGAGTGATGTGAGCTTGCAGCTGCTTCTTCCTTTTAACTGCTAGTGGAGGTGTGACTTGATTGGGTGGGGGCTTGGCTGTGTTCTAATTGGGTGGGGGGGGTGTTCTCATTGATTGGGGGTTTGACTGTGTTCTGATTGGTTGGGGGGTTGGCTGTATTCTGATTGGCTGGAGGCATGTTCTGTTCAGGTGGGGGCTTGGTTGTGCTCAGGTTAGTCTTAGTTGCTGGGGGATTTGAGCTGGTGAGCTGTAATCTTGCTGTTTGGCTTCAAATTCGTGGTCGTGCTGCATATTCATGGTGGGGGTCAGTTTGCTTCATGTATGGCTCAGAGGGGTTTGAAGTGGGTCGTGATGCAGCTGCAGTGCGGTTTCTGGTCCGTGGTCGTGTCTCATCTTCTGTGTGGGTGTGAGTCTGCTTTCTACGTGGAAGTGTGGTGGTGGCATCTTGTGTGGCTTTCAGGGGTGTGGGTCTGGTGTCATTGTCATGTTAGGTACGCGTCTGTTCATGAGGGCGGGTTTCCAAATGGCTGGTAGGCGGGAGGTATCATCTCGTTTATTTATGCTGTGTGGGCGTTTTTCTATCTTTATGACTTCTCTGAATATTCTGCTGCTGAAGTGCTCGGTTTTGGCGATAGTTCTGGTATTTTTAAAGTCAATCTCATGTCCTGTGGCTTTGAGGTGTTGGACCAGGGAAGAGGTCGGTTCTTCCTTTTTGATTGAGTTCTTATGTTCTTTAATGCGTGCACTTATTCTTCTGTTAGTTTGTCCAGTGTATGTGGTGGGGCAGGCAGTGCAAGGGATTTCATATACACCTTGTTTTTCTAACTCAATTTTGTCCTTAGGGTTTCTTAGGATGGTGGATATCTTTCTGTTTGTGCAGAATGCTGTCTTACTGTTGTGTTTTTGGAGAATCTTGCTGATTTTGTCTATAGTGCCTTTTATATATGGGAGGAGGGCTTTGCCATTCTCGTGTTCTCTGTCTTGGATTTTGGTTGGGGTTTCTTTTTGGATTAGGTGGGTGATCTTCTTTCTTTGGAATCCATTGGCTGTCAGCATGCCAGTGAGAGTGTGTAGTTCGGTCTCTAGGTGTTGTTCGTCGGCTAAGCATTTTGTTCTGGAGATGAGTGTCTCGGCTATGGAATTGATCTGTGCTGGGTGGTGGTGTGAGAGTGCGTGTAGATAGCGGTTTGTATGTGTTTTCTTCTGGTAGATGGTGTGTCCCAGGGAAACATTGGATTTTTTGTATACCAAGACATCTAGGAAGGGAAGTTGGTTGTTAGCTTCTGTTTCCATGGTGAATTATATTTTGGGGTGTAGGCTGTTGAGGTGTGTGAGGAAGTTGTTCAGTTTTTCTTTCCCGTGTGGCCAGATTATGAAGGTGTCATCTACGTATCTGAGCCAGAGTTTGGGTTTGTGGTCATATTTTTCTAGAGCTTGTGTTTCAAAGTGTTCCATGTAGAGGTTAGCGATGACAGGTGGGAGGGGTGATCCCATGGGTGCTCCTTCTATTTGTTTGTATTTTTGTCCATTGTAGGTGAATATGTATTGGATAGGCAGTGGTTGGTCAGATCTAGGATGTGCTTGCGGGGGTTGTATTTGTTTTGGATGGCTGTCAAGGCTTCTTTTATTGGCACTTGGGTGAAGAGGGATATGACATCGAAGCTCCCTAGTAGGTCACTGGGTTGTAAGTTTTGTTTCTTTATGACCTCGATGAACTGGAATGAGTTTCTTACATGTGAGTTGATGGATTCTGCACAGGGCTATAGTTGTTTGGTGAGAAATTTGGCTAGGTTTTGTAGAGGTGAGCCTATGGAGCTGACTATTGGTCTAAGTGGGGTTCCTTCTTTGTGTATCTTGGGGAGACCATAAAGTTTAGGGCATCTGGATGATTTCTCTCTGGGTATGATTCTTTGCTGGATTTCTTCACTGATGGGGGAGGCTTTTATTTTGGATCTGGTGGTTTTTTCTAGGTAGGTGGTAGGGACTGTCTTTAGGGGTTTGTATGTGGGGTCTTGGAGTAGGTTGGTTAACTTGGATTGGTGGTCAGATGTGTTCATAACCACTGTCGCATTGCCCTTGTCTGCTGGTAGGATTATTATGCTGGTGTCTTCTTTCAGATTAAGTAGTGCAGTTTGTTCTTCTTTGGAGAAGTTGCTTTTGGGTGGTTTGCTAGTGCAGAGGATGTTCGTGATTTTGAGTCTGATTCTATTAGCATCATCAGGGTTGGTTTTGGTCAGGCTGGTTTCAAGTCTGCATATGATGGTTTCTGTGGGGATGTGTTTGGGAGCGACAGCAAAGTTGAATCCTTTAGAAAGGGCCTTGGTTTCGGCTTCGGTGAGGATTTTGTCTGAGATGAACAGAAAGCATGAACAGAAGAGATGTTTCTACCAGGCTGTTAATCATTTGGAAGCCTGCACTCACAAACAAAAAAATCTCCACACCACAAGCCAGGCAAACACCTGGGCACAAACAGATCCCCCCTGATACCTCCAGCTCAAACACACCCCAACCAGGCACCCAGATGAAACCCAGCTTCCTAACTAATGATAGCCGTCCATTTACCCAAAGCCAAGCTGCACTAAAGGCCTCCAATAAAGTAACACAATGCTGCCAGCCAATCAAGATACAAAAAGAGCCAAAAAACAGACAGAAGATATCAGAAACACCAATCAAGCAGAACACAGCAAACTCCAAGACCAATAAACACAGACCAAGACTCCCAACCAATCAGGAGGTAGAAAAACCATTCTGGCACAGCAATAGGCTGCCCCAAATTTAAATCTGAAACCACTGTAAAAGTCTAACTCACAGACGAACACTATACAGAAGCCTGATAATGGCAGATGAGATTCTGCTGAAACGTTGCTACAACTTTAAAAGCACCACTGCTATGACGTGGGAAAATACCCAAACAAAGCTGAATGCCATAAATGTAAGTACCTGTGAAAGGAAGCTGGGTAAAAGGACAACTTTTTCTTCATTCCCTTGCTATTTGGAATGCTCACCCTGGGACTGGGATAATTAGAAGAGAGTTAATATTTGAATTTACATTCACTGGAGAGGAAGGGTTTTTCAAGGGAATAAGCAGGCACACAATGGAGAATACACTAGAACCTAGCTGTTCCAGACTCAGAACCCCCAGAACAGCTTAGAAAACAAACAAAAGCCTTTAGTGTGAAACTGATTAAGATCAGAAACTGATCTTATTAGTGTCAAACAGCAGCCTGAGCTGGTGGGAGGTTCTAACCAACAGAGTTCAGCTTGCTAATTTGCTTTTAGTACTTTTTAGGGATGCACCATGGAGAAAAGCAGCGCTAATGAGAGCTTATTTGGGCAATTTTTCTACTCTGTGAGGAGGGAAAATAGGTCAGGCACAGTTCAGTGCATACTAAATAGCTGTGAAGGTGAACATGTGACTGAGGGAGAGATGTTGCAAAGGTTGCAAATGCAGCATCTGTCACAAAGTCACCTTTTTATCACACACACACACACACACCACATACACACACGACAAATACTGCTTTGAACATAAGGGTATTGCACTTTTAAAACCTTTCTTAAACTGTTTTGATTTAAATCTGATTCAGAAGACTATATGTTTGAAAAACAGTACAGGCAGACCTCGGGCTAAGAATGTTCAACTTAAGGACAACCCCTATTTACAAACAGGTTGCCTATTATTAAAAATGGTGGACAGTATTTTTATTTATTTATTAGAATTTGTCAAACAAAAACAAGAACAAGAATAAGCGAATAAAAATACAATGACAGGGACGATAGGCACATTAGTGCACTTATGTGGCCCCTTTGTGCTTCCCCAGACTGGTGAACCACTGAAGCCATGCACTGAAGCTATGAACTGCTGAAGCCCCGTGTTTTTAAAATACAGCCTGTTTTCAGTGGTTCATGAAAACATTGCACAGCTTCAAATATTCCATTAACTCAAAGAAGGAAAATGCCATCCACCATTTTCAGCAATAGGCAGCCCTTTTGTAAGTATGAGTTCCAACTTGTGTACAAATTTGAATTAAAGGCAGATTTGGGAACAGATCTGGTTGTTAACCAAGGGATTGCCTGTAGTAATCATGAGGAAATTAGTACATTTATTTTGGTCAATCAGTTCAGCCAGATGTAGATAATAGGATCAATTAGTTCACTAAGTCACATTATTAAAAATTTCATATTAGGACTGCATTACAAATGAAAGCAGGACCTGAGTCACCTGAATTTGGCTGGTGCAGGGATGAATAAGATACTGAACCTTGATTCTGTGGGGCTCCAACAGGATATGAGGCCCATGGGATGCACTCTAGCATTCTGCATTCTGTGGTCAATGTGAAGAAATTTTACGAGCTAATGAGGACCAACATTTACAACATATTAGAAGACTGATAGAATTTTATTTTAAAAATATTAAGTTGGAATTCCACCTTGGATATCGTATACTTCTTCAAAGAGTCAATTTCAAATGATGTGGGAATTTTCCCCATCACTATTGATAATATTGACAATTTCTTAACCATAGCCAACATCTTTTTGACTTAAATGAATAAAAGGTGAATTTACCACATCAGTGCTGCAGTGATTTAGTGGCATTCCTGAATCAGAACATTTAGCTAATGAATTTGGCTACCTTTTTGGAGTTCATGCAGTTCAGGCTGCATTACAAAAATTCTTTTTTAAAAAAAGATTGGAATCAGATTTGACAGTTAAAAGCTGAAATCTGAATTAACAGGTGTCTTTAAAATTTTATTTGGTATAAAATAGCACTTTGATGGAAAATACAAATCTGCATCCTATTTAAAGTGGCATTCCTGACAGAAAATATTTTTCCCATAACTCTTGTGGGGAAAAGCTCACTCTTAAAGGATACCTGAGACTTGTCCTTCCAAAAAGCAAAATGATTTTGTTTCCACACTTCTTTGTTATAAAATAATTGCCTTTTTTCTCTCTCTTAAATTGTTTGGCTTCAATCTTATGCACTCATATCTAGCAATAACCTCCACTCAGCTCACAGAATTATAGTTGTATCTTAATTCTATTCAGAATACAGCCTAAGGGTGTCATCCTTTGTACACACACAATAGAATATGTGTACCAGATTGAATAGGCTTTAGAGATAAGTGCATATGTGCCTTGGACACTTAAGCTGTAATCTGCACTTTTGCTGCCTTGATTCTAAAGCATATTAAGAAAATCCTACCCAAACTCAAAATACTTTTCCAACAGCTTGCAAGATATCCAGTGAAGATTATAGGCTACCACATCTGCCCTTTGGACAGCTCTTCAGTTCCGTGAGTGAATGAGACACATTCACACAGACACAGTAAAAGACAGATATGCCAAAATGCCATATAATAGATACAAGCAAACTTTTTTAAAAAATCATTTTCTCCTTGACTATTTGTTTGTTTTGGTAAGTCTACTAGTACTTCCTTACACAACCGAGAAACGATGAAACAGTGAATTCATGTTCTTAATAAAAAGTAAACAAACAACACAGCAGGAAGCAAGTAGCTCAGGAAAGATGTATGTTCATTTGTTTCTGCCACTTCTGACCCAGAGACATTAAACAAGTACAGGTGAAACTCAAAAAAATAAGAATATCGTGCAAAAGTTCATTTATTTCAGTAATGCAACTTAAAAGGTGAAACTAAGATAGACTCATTACAAGCAAAGCAAGATAGTTCAAGCCATGATTTGTCATAATTGTGATGATTATGGCTTACAGCTCATGAAAACCCCAAATCCACAATCTCAGAAAATTAAAATATTACATGCAATCAATAAAACAAGGATTGTACATAGAACAATATGGGACCTCTGAAAAGTATAAGCATGCATATGTACTCAGTACTTGGTTTGCGCCCCTTTTGCAGCAATTACTGCCTCTATGTGGCGTGGTATGGAAGCTATCAGCCTGTGGCACTGCTGAGGTGTTATGGAAGACCAGGAGTGGCCTTCAGCTCTTCTGCATTGTTTGGTCTCATGTCTCTCATCTTTCTCTTGGCAATGCCTCATAGATTCTCGATGGGTTTCAGGTCAGGCGAGTTTGCTGGCCAATCAAGCACAGTAATCCCATGGTCATTGAAGCAGGTTTTGGTGCTTTTGGCATTGTGGGCAGGTGTCAAGTCCTGCTGGAAAATGAAGTCAGCATCCCCATAAAGCTCATCTGCGGAAGGAAATATGAAGTGCTCCAAAATCTCCTGGTAGATGGCTGTGTTGACCCTGGACTTAATGAAGCACAGTGGACCAACACCAGCAGATGACGTGGCTCCCCAAATCAACACAGACTGTGGAAACTTCACACTGGACTTCAAGCATCTTGCAGTGTGTGCCTCTCCATTCTTCCTCCAGACTCTGGGTCCTTGGTTTACAAATGAGATGCAAAAATTGATCTCATCAGAAAAAAGGACTTTGGACCACTGAGCAACAGACCAGTTCTGTTTTTTTTTTAGCCCAGGTAAGAGTCTTCTGATGTTGTTTGTTGTTCAGGAGCGGCTTGACAAGAGGAATACGACATTTGATGGATCCAGGATCCATTTGTGTGTGGTGGCTCTTGATGCACTGACTCCAGCCTCAGTCAATGCCTTGTGAAAGTCCCCAACACTTTT
Source organism: Hydrophis major (assembly GCA_033807585.1). Lineage (NCBI taxonomy): Eukaryota > Metazoa > Chordata > Lepidosauria > Squamata > Elapidae > Hydrophis > Hydrophis major. Next base: position 319,878,024 of record CM066328.1, on the reverse strand, counting down.
GAATGGCCTTTTCCTGACAATCCTCTCCAGGCTGCGGTCATCCCTGCGGCTTGTGCACCATTTTTCTTCCACACTTTCCCCTTCCACATAACTTTCTATTAATGTGCTTTGATACAGCACTTTGGGAACATCCAACTTCTTTTGCAATTACCTTTTGAGGCTTTCCCTCCTTATGGAGGGTGTCAATTATGGTTTTCTGCACAACTGTCAGATCAGCAGACTTTCCCATGATTGTGATTCTTATTGAACCAGATGGAGAGATCATTTAAAGACTTTGCTGGTGTTTTGGCTTAAGTAGCTGATTAGAGTGGGACACTTTGAGCCTAGAATATTGACTCTTTTCACAATATTCCAATTTTCTGAGATTGTGGATTTGGGGTTTTCATGAGCTATAAGCCATAATCATCTCAATTATGACAAATCACGGCTTGAACTATCTTGTTTTGCATGTAATGAGTCTATCTCATATATTAGTTTCACCTTTTAAGTTGCATTATTGAAATAAATGAACTTTTGCATGATATTCTAATTTTTCGAGTTTCACCTGTAAGGGCAATGCAGGTAATCCTTGACTTACAACAGTTCATTTAGTGACCCTTTGAAGTTATAATAGCACTGAAAAAAGTGACTTATGACCATTTTTCACACATTGTAGCAGTAGTGGGATTCAAATTTTTTTACTACCGGTTGTGTGGTCATGGCTTGGTGGGCGTGGCAGGGGAAGGATACCGTAAAATCTCCAGTCAGCAGTGGTATTTGCCGGTTCTCCGAACTACTCAAAATTTCTACTACCAGTTCTCCAGAACTGGTCAGAACCTGCTGAATACCACCAATGCATTGTAGCATCCCCATGGTCATGTGATTTACATTTGGATGCTTGATAACTATCTCGCATTTATGACGGTTACAGTGTCCCAGAGTCACGTGGTCCCCTTTTGTGACCTCTGACAAGCAATATCAACGGGGAAGCCAGATTCACTTAACAACCATGTTACTAATTTAACAACTGTAGTGATTCACTTAATAAACGTGGCAAGAAAAGTCATAAAATGGGGCAAATCTCACTTAACAAATTTCTCAACATAAACCTTGGGCTCGATTGTGGTCGTACTTTGAGGATTACCAATATTTCCACTATTTTGCTAGTAAGTTAAACCTGCTATAATAGGATCTACAGCAGGTGTTTTTGAGGAAAAGCAGCAGAAATGTGGTACTTAGCTATCTACTTTTTGAATTGTATTAGAGCGCTAGAAGTGGCCTATACTGATAACAGGCAAATCAAAAGTATGAATAATTAAATGAGAACTACAGCCCAAATAATTTCCCCCCATTTCTTTTATACATTACTTTCCTATGTTTTGACATTTAGTTATGTTTTCCAGGAAAACCAAGAAAAGTTATTTATTGGCTTCACAAACCTCCAGATAATTAGTATGTAAGTTTCAATGGATAATTTACTTTGAAGAGTCATGCTGAAATACATAATAAAAATGCAAAATACAAGTTATGTGTGAATAAAGCATAACTAATACCTCCAGCTCATTGCAACCTGAAATAATGATACTGTAATGATATAAGATTGCCTGCCTAAAAAGTAGCTTTCCCAGGCAAAATGTTTTTACAACCTCTGATTTCAGATTGTAAACTACAGATTACAAACATCTTTAGAAGGCTGAGTGAAAGGCAGGAATGCCCAAGATGTGAAACATATGATCAAATAACAGTAGCGGAAGGCTTTCCATCAGATTGCATAGTGTGCATAGAGCATGTTTGCTAAAGCACAATTAAAGTTTTTAATCATCATATATCTGCCTTCATTCTATATAATATGTAGCTGTAGGCTATCTGGATATGAAGGGAATTAAATAAACAAAAGAAAAAGGTAAAAATTAAGGATACATGGGCACATGGCCAATTCATGGAGATGCACACAAACATCTACCACATTTCAATAACAACAAGCAAACCCCCCCAAAACCAGATTTTGAATTTCATCAAGTTTGGTTGCTGTTGTTGTTTTGCTAATGTTGTTATTTCTGGAATTTCATGAAAATGTCCTACTTTCTGGAATATGTTTTTCTTTTCTTTACATTTCACCTTATCCTCTGAAGAGGAGGTAATTTCATTAGATCTGAAAATAGTTGTTCATTAATTCATTCAACTTTAAGTTGAAGTTGCCCAACTCTTCAAAACAAGTTCATTTATGTTAGTTATACTACAATCTGACTACGGGAAGAGGAAATGCACACAGAGATATTTGAATCCATTGGTCAAAACACACTTTCTTATTGACCCCAAACCAGCCATAATAAGCCTGGTTTGTCAATAACTTAATGGATTGTGTGAACCCATTGGCAGCTCCTTCAGTTTTAAAATTATTTTGTTTAAGTGCTTTAAAGTCTGTAAAGTACCAGTGAATCCAGAGTAAATGTGTTTTGAATGGAGCCATGAGAAACTGACCGATTCACAAAACCATTGAAGCATGCCAGAAATTGGGCTGAAGTCATCTATGTTTGCTGTTTTTCCATGGTAAATTGGTTAGCAGGAATGTTGAACAAGTCCATTCCTCTTCTATGGAGACCCATTTCCATCCATTCAAAAAATGATATGTGCATGGAAAAATGGCCACTTGGATCTCTAAAAATTATTTTATGAAAAGTCGTTAATCCTTCATATTTTGAAAATAAGCAGTTGAATGCTCGTGTGGCAGTTTCACAGAATTCATATGAAACACACCTTTTTGGCTCTACAATAGCAATGCATTTTGATCAATGATTATTAATAAAAAACCAATGAATTTCATAGCTGAAATTATTAGAAATAAGAAATCATCCTGATACAGCATCTTTCATTGGTGATGCTTTTAGAATAAAGTTTTTTTCTTAAAACAACTGCCCTATAACTTCACATAAGACAGACCAAATTATTCTGAGTCCCCAAATACTAACATAGTTCTTCTTTCACTGTATTAATAATTTAAACCAGTTAACAAAGTGAACTTACACATGTTTGTTATGCTGTCTATTGGTCACAAGCAACAAAGAAAAACCCTTGAGAGTTTTGAAAAATTCTCTTTTGAACCCTCCATAAGGTACAAAGACAAAATTTTTGGTGCAAAAGCCATACAAGAAACCCTAATATAGTGAGATAATTTCTGGTCTCACTGCCACACTGTAAAAGTGTTTGATAAAAAGATATCACATTATATAGACAGGGGACCTCCTTGGCTCTGAGCCACATGAATTATATTGGTTGACTATAAAACATACAATATCAAATACTTTATCCAATTGCATATGTTATCCCCAGTACTCTAAGTCAGGAGAAAAAGAACAATTTATTTGATTCTTCTCTAGAATGTTTGATTAATTGATGACTTGGGTTATTACTTATCCCTGGTTAAGTATCTCTGATAATGGACCAATGATTCACTGACAATAGGCATCCATGTACAGTATGTACACATGTATTAAAAAAAATAAGGTAGTGGTTGTCCATGACCATGTGACTGAAGTTTTTTTTTACAAGTGGTACCATAAAACAGAGTAGAACTTCAATTATGAAGTAGGTCTACCAGCTTAACTTTTTTGGACCCTCTCCCCTCCTGCAAACAACCCTGACTCTAGTCAAAATTCATAAAAACTGGAGATGGTAAAAATTATTTCAATAGTTATTGAAAAATCCCATAATAACTCTTCTATTCTACTTAAGCCAACAATAATAAGTGAAATAGTATGAGATAGAATCTAAAGATAAGGCCACCTTTCTCTGCACCACAAAGACCAGTGCTAGAGACAGTTTGAAACCCTGTTCTCTGAAGATCAGAAGGACTCTGATATTTCTAACTGGGAAAGAATAGACTTTCTATTGAATAAACTACCATTCTTACAGACACTATTTTTTGATATCTAAAACTACATACTCCAAACTTTCATGGTAGATTCTCAGCACAAGCAATGTAATATCAGCACAATGTGAGTGGATTAAGTTATGAATTCTTGCATTATCTCTTCATCGTTGTATGTAGTTCCCTAAAGCTTGTTTAGTTTGGAATTCTATAGAAACTGTAATTTTCATGTCCCCTGCTCAAAATATTGACATAATTTTGAAGAGGAACTTGCATTTGTACATTTAATTTATTTAGATTGGACTAAACAATCAAGAGCAAAAGAATAAGATCTAAAAAAAAATACCCCAGCTGACTTGACATAGATTGTAAAGGGTTGGAGAAATAAATTCAAAACAATCCATTTGAAAGCCAGAAGATAACATAAACCTTTTGCAGATGATGGCTTTTCCTACATGCCAATTATTTGCCCTTCAGCTTTTTGCAGCTTAAAGGAATTTTTGCATAGCTTGTTACAGGAAGCTAAAACACATGAAGAGCAGTTACAGGAATTGGATATGTCTAGTTTAATGAAAATAAGGACTGGGGGTGACATGATAGCAGTGTTCCTATTCAAGGGGCTGCCCAAAGAAGAGGGAGTCAATCTATTCTCCAAAGCACCTCAAGGCAGGACAAGAAGCAATAGATGGAAAATAATCAAAGAGAGAACCAATCCAGAAATAAGGAGAAATTTCTTCATAGTGACAACAATTGCTCACAGCTACTCATGTATTTGTTACCTCCCAAGTGGACTATTGCAACATGCTGCCTTTGAAGACCACTAAGAAGCTACAATTGATCCAAAATGCAGCAGTACATGTAGTTATGGATGCTTAAGACCCAGCTCTTTCCCAGACTTTGGACCACAGTAACTACAGTTCCCATTTTAGGCAGTGTAATGTAATTTAGCCATGTTCTCCATTTATTGATTTTAATGATAATCATTCAAAGTCATGGTAGCGCTGAACAAAGAAACTTACAATAACAATATAGGTTTCCCATGGAAACCTACCTACCATATACATTATTTAATAACCCAGAATGATATGAGAGGTGATACAGCATGAAAATGAGAAGTATGCCACCAAAATCCATTGGAGCTGGGCAACTATAATAAATTTAAATAATAAACAAATAAGTAATAAAATAGCAAGCTCCAGACCCATGCTCTGTATGTGTTCCTATAACAAATCAGAATGACATTACATCGGGGGTGGGATTCAAATTTTTAACAATCAGTTCTGTGGGCATGGCTTAGTTGGTGGGTGTGGCTTGATGGTCATGTGACTGGGTGGACGTGGCTTGGTGATCATGTTATTGGCTGGGCATGGTCAACTCAATATCACTCACATCGAGGCACGCATCTCCTTGCCTGGCCTCTCATGACTGTGGGGATAATGCAACAGTCGTAAGTGTGAAAAATGGTCATAAGTCACTTTTTTCAGTGCCATTGTAACTTTGAATGGTCACTCCACCCAAGTAAAGTACTAGCAAAGGAGGAAAAAAAAAAACTCCAGAGAAGTTCCTGAGACAGGAAGTCTAGATCTGCCAAGTATACAATAAGGGTTAATGGAGAGGCAGTTTTTGTAAGCAACACCAGAATGTTTCCTTCCTGCCTTCCTTACAGGATTAGGAAAGTAATTTCTTCTAACAACTAGTTCTTCAAACTGCTTAGAATGTTAACAACTGGTTCTAGTGAACAGGTGCGAACTGGTAGAATCCCACCCCTGCATTACATTAAAAATATTATTCCTAATTAAAGTGGCTGTTCTCACATCATTTCCTATCTATTTTTAATGGCCCAGGATAGGGATCCATGATGTCTTGATATGAATCCAGCAGCCTTTAAAAGATCTGCTGACACCAGACTCTTCTATCAATATTTTGGTCTTGTTAACATCATAACATTAGAAGCTGTGATGGTGCAGTGGTTAGAGTGCAGTACTGTTGCTGTTATGTATGTAAATAGTTGAATAAAGGCAAGCTTGGGGTAAAGTACAGGGTTCTGGCCCTGCACTTCTGATTGGGTGTTAAGCGGCTAGATCGGATTGGTTGGGTTCTGAGAATCTGATTGGCCCTTAACGAAGGACTCTTATTGGTACTGGGGCTAGCGTTTCACAGCTCCCTATTGGTTATTTCACATTAGCATTGCCTGTATAAAGCAGAGTTGTTGTTGTACAAGTAAGAAGTCACTATGCAATAAAGAGTTGAAAGTTCACCAACTGAGACTGTCTCCATTCATTCTACCCATGCCTGAAACTATAACAGTTGGCTACTTCTGCTGACTGCTGGCTGACTGCAATTTGCCAGTTCAAATCTCACCAGGCTCAAGATTGACTCAGCCTTCCATCTTTCCGAAGTGGGTAAAAGGACGACCCCAAAATTGTTGGGGGCAATATGCTGACTCTGTAAACCACTTAGAGAGGGCTGTAAAGCACTGTATAAGTCTAAGTGCTATTGCTATAGTCAGGAAAACAAAAAGTAATGGACAACTTTTTACAATGAAAGGTAAGTTGTAAGTGATTCAAAAATTTAAGTTAGAATTAATCAAAGATCAATAGAAAGACACTTTACACAGCAAATCATAAACTGAGCATAGTTTACATGTTATTAAAGAATTTTACGATCTCAAAAGCAACATTCTCCCACTCCCAGTCCTTCTTTTATTTCTGTTCTTACATTAGTAAACTGTCCTCTGTAATCCTGGTATGTAATGTCCTTTCAGTGATAACTAAAAATAAAAGAGACTAACAGTTTAATCTTAGGTATGTCCCCAAAGGACTCAACTAAGTCCCAAATGGGCTCATAGGATTTATTCTTCCTAGGTAAGAATGTATTGGATTACAGACTAAGGCTTAATAGTATAAAATGTGAAACTCTACACCACACATTTTTACAATCTCAGTTATATAGAATGACTAAAGACAATCTAAGAAGAAATGGAATGCCATTCTTCTTTCCCGTCCCCCACCCCAGTCCCATCAGGACTCACTCTACTTTTAAGTTAGTTTTGTTTTCATGAGTTTTCCCCCCCTCAACCTCTGCATTACTTTATCTATATCTTTGGTTTACCATTCTGAGTGGTATTTAATTGAGTTCATGTGCAAGTCTCTGGAGTTACCGCTTGTGGCTTCAATATAACTGTTCTTGTTTGCAAATAAAAGTAAATACAAATAGCATTTGAGCCTTGTTGTTGGGCACAGAAATATGTGAAGACTCAGAAAAAAAAAGATGTGGTTGAATTTTTCTAAATTAAGTCTCACCTTTCCAATGAATACCTTGCAATGAATCTTGCAAGACTATCAGGAGATTGTAGGAAATAGAAACCTAAGACACTTTGAGAAAATCATGTATTTTTACAGACTACTAATGTGAACACAGAGCTGAGGTCCTTGACATGTTGCTGAATTTGTTCTGTCCTTCATTAACATACTCGAGATCCCCGCGCTCTGATTGGCCAAAGCGTGGGACTCTCCGATTGGTCAGGCGAGCCGCGCCGATTGGCTCACTAAGAATCTCCCGCGATTGGTCCGTTCAGACCGCGGGAGATTCAAAGCGATGCCATTGGCCGCGGCCGCCGCGGCGAAAGGAATAAAAGCCATGGGCTTTTTTCCTTTCGCCAGTTTGGTTCCCGCAGATCAATAAAGAGCTTTGCACTAAGTCACCGACTCCTGGCATCATTTCGCGGACTCAACACTGGCGACGAGGGTGGGATCCAGACCCTGAACCGAACCACGTGTCCGATGGAAGCCAGACGAAGCACCGAGATGGCGAAAATCACACCGCCCGCCCCCTTCAACCCCGCCACCGAGGACTGGGAATCGTTCTCCGACCGATTCCGCATGTACCTCGAGTGCACCAGCATGAAGGACGCCTCCGGCCCACTGAAACGTGCCGTCTTCCTCACCCACTGCGGGACCGAGGTCTTCCAGATGGCCAAAGCGTTGGCCAAGCCCGCCGATGCGACCGCCATGGACTGGGACATCCTCGAACCCATCCTTCGGCGACACTACACCCCAGAGGTACCCATCCTGATCCGGCGCAACGAGTTCTACCAGCGGGACCAGAGATCGGGTGAGAGTTTCAGCGACTTCGTCGCCGTGCTGCAGCGCCTAGGGGGTCTCTGCGAATTCGATAACCTAAACAACGCTCTGAGAGACCGAATCGTGCTCGGTCTGTGGGACCCCGCCCTCCAGAGCCTGCTGATGGCTAAGGGCGACATCAGCCTAGCAGACACCCTCACGGCAGCCGCAGCCGCAGAAGCAACCCAAACTTCCACCGACAGCATGCGCAGACCGGACACGAGGGACCGCGGCGGAAACAACAACCCGGCAAGGTCGACCGAGCCAAAAACCGAGATGACAACACACCAGGGCGATTTCCACTCGGCATCCGGCACATCCGATGACGAGGAGGACATCCACCGACTCCAGACAGGGCGCGACCCACGGAACCGGCGAGGTTGTAAGTCGAGGACCAACTGTGCCGGCTGCAGTGGCGACCACCCCAGGTCGGAATGCCGGTTTTTCGATTCAATCTGCCGGCATTGCAACAAAAAGGGACACATCGCCCGGGTTTGCCGCCTGAAGAAAAACCGCAGTCCGGCACGATGGGACCAGAGCGACCGGAGGAGGGAGAGCACACCACCCCGGACCAGAGATCGCCCCTCGGACAGCCGATGGGACCGGAACGGACGATCCTCACGAGGCGGCGACAACCGGCGGAGAGAGGAGACCCACCAGACGGTCACCATCGGCCACGCCATCACCAACGACGCCCGGAAGGTCCACGTCGAGGTACGCATCGAGGGCCAGCCGTGCAAAATGGAGGTGGACTCCGGGTCCTACCTCTCCATGATTGTATGGCACGAGATAAAGCGGTTGGTGCCTACCATCCAAAGGAGGAACGTAGACAGCCAGAGACTCATTGTGAAGGACTACCAGGGAAACCGCATCCCGGTAGTCGGCACCAAAAGCTTTAACATCACGTATAAGGGGCGCACCGAACGACTCCCCCTAACGATCATCGACCGCGACCGCCCAAGCCTACTGGGACTGCAATGGTTCGCCCCGCTCGACATCGCCCTCACGGGAGTCAACCACGTCACCGACGACGGCTGGGAGCAGCAACTAGCCCGGGAGTTCCAAGAGGTCTTCGACGGAAACCTAGGCAAGTACCGAGGGCCCCTTATCTCGTTCAACCTAGACCCTAACGTCCCCCCCAAACGCCTGAAACCAAGGCGGGTGCCATTCGCACTGAAACCCAAAATAGACGAGCAAATTGATAAGCTCGTCAAACAAGGGGTACTGCAGCCCATAGACCACGCCCAGTGGGAGGCCCCCATAGTCACCCCGATCAAGCCCGATGGGTCGGTGAGAATCTGTGGGGACTATAAGGCCACCCTAAATGGCGCGCTGCAACAAAGCGCCTACCCCGTCCCAGTAGTGCAACACCTACTGCACTCACTGGGAGGGGGCAAGGTTTTCGCCAAGCTCGATCTCGCCCAGGCATACCAACAGTTGCCGGTCGACGAGCAAACGGCAGAAGCGCAGACCATTGTCACCCACCGGGGAGCATTCAAATGCAACCAACTCCAATTCGGAGTCAGCGTGGCACCGGGCATATTCCAGAGCCTAATGGAGAGGCTATTGCAAGGTATCAAGGGGGTGGTACCTTATTTCGACGACGTCCTAGTGTCGGCAGCCAACCAAGCTGAACTAGAAGGTCGACTAAGGGAGGTCCTAACTAAATTTAAAGAGACGGGACTAAAAGTAAAGAGGGAAAAATGCCAGCTTTGCACGGAATGAGTGGAATTCCTGGGCTACCTCCTAGACCGGCATGGCATTCACCCCACAAGCAAAAAAATCAAGGCCATCAAAGAAGCCCCCACCCCTAAATCAAAGACTGAACTACAAGCATTCTTGGGGTTTCTGAACTTTTACAATGTTTTCCTACCCCAAAAGACGACGGCGGCGGAGCCCTTGCATAGGTTCCTGGACAAGGCGGCGACCTGGACTTGGGGGAAACGGGAGCAAGCCGCCTTCCAAAGAACGAAGGACCTCCTCACCTCCGACGCCATCCTCATACAATTCAACGAGACCCTACCTCTGGCCGTCACATGCGACGCATCACCCTTCGGCGTCGGCGCTGTCCTCAGCCATACCCTTCCCGACAGAAAAGAAGCGCCCATCGCGTTCTTTTCAAGGACCCTCACCAAACTGGAGCGGAACTATAGCCAACTGGACAAAGAGGCTCTGGCTATAGTTGCCGCCATAAAACGATTCCACGAATACCTCTATGGCCGGACTTTCACCATCATAACGGACCACAAGCCACTGCTGGGAATCCTTGCAGAGAACCGGGCCACCCCGAAAATTCTGTCTCCCCGAATGACAAGGTGGTCCGAGTTCCTGGTAGCCTACAACTACGGACTCATACACAGACCGGGTAAGACGATCTCCCATGCAGACGCCTTAAGCCACTCGCCGCTACCGGAACCCGACACCGACCCAGCACCCACAACGACCACCCTCAGCATAGAGACTCTACCCAACCTGCCCATTACCGCGTCAGACATTGCCCGAGAGACTAATAAAGACAAACGTCTGGCGCGGGTGTTGCATTGGGTGGAGAAAGGGTGGCCGGAAAGGGACAACGACGAGTCGGTCAAAACGTTCCGAAACCGCCAAACGGAGCTCTCGTTGTTAAAAGGGTGCATACTATGGGGGGACAGGGTGGTCATTCCAGAAAAGCTACAGGGGAAGGTTTTGGAAATGCTACACGAGGGGCACCCTGGCATCGTGAGGACTAAAGCCCTGGCCAGAAGTTACGCTTGGTGGCCAGGGATGGACAAACAAATAGAGGCCTGGGTAGCTAGGTGCCAACGATGCCAGGAAATGAGGCCCAGCCCACCCACAGCACCCGTCCTAGAGTGGGAAACCCCAAGGGGACCTTGGTCTAGAATCCATATAGACTTCACCGGGCCCACAAAAGGACACACCTTCCTCATAACAGTTGACGCTTACTCCAACTAGCTGGAGGTAAGCAACATGAAGACGACAACCACGGAGGCCGTGACCAAAGAACTCTGTAAACTCTTTGCAACACACGGCCTCCCAGACGTCATCGTCTCCGACAACGGGCCCCAGTTTACCTCGCTGGAATTCGAAAAATTCCTAGCGGAAAGGGGCATCCGCCACGCGCTGACAGCACCGGCGCACCCAGCGGCGAACGGTAGGGCGGAACGGATGGTCCAATTCACTAAAAAGACCATCCGGAAAATAGACCATGGGGAGATCCAAGAGAAAATCAACAGACTACTCTTCACCCAACACATAACCCCGAAGACCACAACCAATAAAAGCCCAGCCGAACTACTAATGGGTAGAAAGCTAAGGTCCCCACTCGACAGGTTACACCCTACGTATAACCCGGAGAGGCCCCCAGACTCAAGCACCAAACACCGAACTTTCGTACCCGGGGACCCCGTATATGCAAAAAACCTGACGGGAGACCCTCTATGGATCCCAGCCGTCATCACCCAAGCAACAGGCCCACACTCGTACCGGCTACAAACAGCAGACGGACGAGCATGGAAACGCCACATCGACCAACTTAGGTCGAGAACTGCAAACCAACAAACCACCGACGCACAAACAAACGAACCCAACCCCCGCAACGCAAGCCAAGGGGGGAGGGAATACCCAGGGGACCGAATCCAAAGAAAAATAAACCAGCAGTACTCACCGGAACGCAGCCATCACGACCCCTCGCCAGAAAGGAACAGCCAAGCCAGCTCGACCGACCCGGAAAGACCGTGCGGGAGCGGCGAAACCCGTAGCTCAACCAACCCGGAAGGCCCAGGAGGGAGCTACGGAGAAAGGACCGGCCCGATCGACCAGCCGGTTCCCACAACAGCAGCAGGAGTAACGGAGATCCCGACCGAACCGGCCGGGATCCAGCCTACAACTGAGTTGCGCAGGTCAAGTAGGACCAGACGGAGCCCCGCCAACCTACGTGACTACGCAACGTAAGGACTGAACCAAGAGGGGAGGGGTGTTCTGTCCTTCATTAACATACTCGAGATCCCCGCGCTCTGATTGGCCAAAGCGCGGGGCTCTCCGATTGGTCAGGCGAGCCGCGCCGATTGGCTCACTAAGAATCTCCCGCGATTGGTCCGTTCAGACCGCGGGAGATTCAAAGCGATGCCATTGGCTGCGGCCGCCACGGCGAAAGGAATAAAAGCCGCGGGCTTTTTTCCTTTCGCCAGTTCGGTTCCCGCAGATCAATAAAGAGCTTTGCACTAAGTCACCGACTCCTGGCATCATTTCGCGGACTCAACAGAATTCATAATGGTGCTCTCTCTCTCTTTCTCTCTGCCCCTCCCTCCCTCCCCTGTCTCTCCACATAACCACATGTGTTCAGAAAATCTGTAACCAGTCATAGGCAGGGTGTGTAGGTGAAACAATCTCTCCACATAACCAGATGTGTTCAGAAAACCTGTAACCAGTCATAGGCAGGGTGTGTAGGTGAAACAATCTCTCCACATAACCAGATGTGTTCAGAAAACCTGTAACCAGTCAAAGGCAGAATGTTTAGGTGAAACAATTCATAAGGTGACAGACAACTACACCTTTCAGGAATTCTGGTGCCACTGTTGAAACATGTTCTTGAAATCTCTGTGCTTGGGAATACATAATGTGTCAGCCAACCAAGTAGAAGGTCCCTGTCAGATGGTATGAAAAAACTATGGAAACCCCAGCATTCTAAGTGGTAAAAGCAACATAAAAAAAATTGCCACTGACATTTTGTCAGCCTACTTGTAGCTACTCTGATATATATTCTGCAGTCTGGTAACTATTATGGTGAGACAATCAATATTTCTCTCTTCAACAGAGGAGTATAAATAATGATTTCCAATAAAAACCTATTTCAGACTCTTCTGACCAGAGAGCAGAGACAAGTCATTGAGAACGGTGCACTTAAAACCTCGTTCTTTTAAAAAGCCTGAATAATGGAAGAAGATCTAGTGATTAAATGTGGGAGAGAACATGTGCTCATGCATGCATACATACACAGAAAGAGAGAGACATACACAAGGATTTGGCCCAGAGCAGTCTGCTCTACTAATGGCTGTAAGCTGATATCCATAATGAAATAAAAATGTCTCATCCCAAGCACATAGGCCCCACATTATTACCAGCACTGGTCCTTCTTTACAACTGAAGAAATGTGTACTGGAACTATATTTTCCCCTTCAAAAACAGTGGCAAAGTTTGCCCAAATAAAAGAAGCATGCTTATTTTTATGTGACATATTTTTGCCCTTTTATTAACCTCTCAGTGGTGATTCTGGAGGCATTGTCTGCCATTTTAAATATAATAAGGAAAGAGGAAGTGTACTGCAGAAGCTACTATAATAAGCTTTGTAAAACACATGTGGAAACACAGACAGACCTGTTTGTGCATTCATCCAGGGATTTTTCTCCATGGTCTCAATATGTATACACCGGGTACCAGAGAAATAACTGTACTGTGATTTACATGTAATCTATCCCATCTGCAAAGACCTGCCATAGACAGCCAAAATAAAAACAGCAACCTAGAAGTAAGGAGAAATTTTCTGACAGTTATAACAATTAATCACTGGAACAACTTGCCTCCAGAATTTGTAAGTGCACTAGCACTGCAGCTTTTAAAGAAGAGATTGGAGAACTATTTGTCTTAAGTGGTATAGGGTTTGACTAGAAGACCTTCAAGGTCCCTTCCAACTCTGATATTCTGTTTAAAAATATACTGTTCTGTTAAAAAAATATGATGTTGCCAAGTGCATTCAAACTGTATTGCCCAGGTTAAAGTGTTCATTCCTGGATCTCTTCACAGTTTGCACTTATTTAATTTCAATCAGAAGCAGCTCCCTCTGTTTCTCCCTCCGTGTGTGTGCCATCATCAATCTTTCCCTGCTCTTCTATGAAGAGCTTTCACTGTTCAGTTATTAATAAGCATTCTTTTGATAACTTTTGTTATAAGACATAATGGAATGTCTCTCTTTTCATATAAAAGGTAGGTCTCATGTGCTTCAAACTGAAAGAGCAGAGAAATGGAACAACAGCTGGTTTCCATCAATGGACAACTTTTTTATGGGGGCATTCACTCTTTTCAAGTACTCCCTAATTTGGGGCCTACCAATTTCAGTCTAACCCAATTTAAAGACTTACGGTGAAGAAATAAAATGATAAGGAGAATTATGTATAATCCTTGAACTCTCATTGGAAATAAATATGATAGCAACATTCAGTAACAATAGAATCTGAGATTATTATCATATGATACTATTTGTCTGTGGAAAAAAGCCAAGGTGTTTGCAATATTTTTGGTGTGTTGTGTATCTGTATGTATCTGTATGTGTGTGCATCACCTTCCATTGCAAAGATCACATTTCTGGTGATAGGAATCCATGGAAAATGAAGCACATACATACATATATGATTTGTAACACAGATAATCTGAGTAACTTTATCTTTCATTCCAGCTCATCATTCACTTCTTGGCTGGGCTCAATAATTAACATTAAGATTTGTGGGTATTCATGTGCACAATATAGTACATATCATGTTATTTATAGCATCTTTATATGAAGGATTGAATTCTACAGTACTATACTTTCCCGATATATTTATATGTCTCTGAAAATTGATAATTTATTTATTATTGTGCTCAAACCTATATATCACCTATTTTTTCTTGTTAAATATTAGGATGCAGCATTTTTGCTAGTTAGGCTAGTGTTAAAGGATTTCTAATTTAAAATATAAACTCACTGCCTTAATATACATAAATTGTAAACCTCCTTAGAGAGTAACTTAACAGCAGAAAGAGGACTGATATTAATCCATCTTTTACAGCACTTTTTTCATGTATAATTATTTCAATTTCCTTGAGTTTACAAGTGTTGGATCTCTAGCAGGATAGATTCTGTTCCATGTGGAGCTGCAGCAGACTGTTAAACATATGCAATAAATAAAATTAAAGGTCTACTTTTTCAGGAAATAATGTTTTCTTACAGACAAAAAAAAAAGTATTGGTATATTTCTGGTTTGCTTCACTCTCAAATTGAGGGTAAGAAAGAGTTCACTAGATTTCATCTTAACTCTTAACCTTTTTACAATTTAGAATTCCAGAAAACTTGAAGGAATGAAATATATATTTACTGGAAATTTTTGCAATGTAAATTTAAGCACTGGTGAGCAGCATCTTTTAAAATGTATATAAGAACCAGTTTTATTGGTAATGAAAATTTAATTGTTGCCATTTTCAGATTTGGCAACTATTCTAATAAATGTTTAGATATTAAAAAAACAAATAACACACCAAGCCCAGAAGAAAATTATATTTGACTTAATGTAATTAAACTGTAAAACAACTATAGCTGGAATGTTAAAATCATTAATTCTATCATGATTGATATAGTTTCAGGCAATGGGTGAAATGACTGGAGACAATCTTAGTTGGTGAACTTTCAGCTCTTTATTACATAGTTACAAAAGGGTGAACAACAACAACTTTGCCTTATATAGGTGACCTTAATGTGAAATAACCAATAGGGAGCTGTAAGACGCTAGCTCCAGAACCAATAAGAGTCCTTCGTTAAGGGCCAATCGGATTCTCTGAACTCAACCAATCCGATCGAGCCGCTTAACAACCAATCAGAAGTGCAGGGCCAGAACCCTGCACTTTACCCCAAGCTTGCTTTTATTTAAACTATTTACATACATAACACCCCTTCCCCCTGGCTCCTCAATTATGGTGTGGTTATATAGTCCTTCAAATAGAATGGTTGTTTTTTGGGTCTATTAGATATTCTTTGGACTGGCTGTGTGCAGTCCTGTTGAGGTAAAATGTTGTTTGGTAGTGGCTCAGCTTCTCGTTCTGGTGTGATTTCCCTTGGAGTGTACGATTCTTCCTCCAGCTCCATTTCCTGAGTTTCACTAGATTCATCGCTCTCTTGGAACAAGTTCCCGGAATGTCGTCTTCTTCCATTCCTTCCCCCCCCCTCAGTTTGGTCGTAGGGAAGTTGTTGGCTGGCCGACAGGAGTCGTGACCGTAATTGGTCAATATGTTGTTTCCACAGTCTTTCATCAACACATTTTACAATTTAGGATTTGGGCCCAGTCTCGCGTATTATCATTGCTTCAATCCAAACTGGGTTGCCCGATAAATTTCTTGCATAAACGGGGTCGCCTACCTTGAAGGTACGGTAGTGTCCGCTGGATCCTGCAGGCTTTTCTGGCTCGTAAGCAGGGTGCAATCGGTCGAGGCGGGAACGGAGTTTTCGTCCCATGAGAAGTTCTGTGGGAGTTCTGCCGGTTACGCTGTGCAGAGTGATGTGTTGTAGAAGTAGAATGCGGTTTATTTTTTCGTCAATATTATTATAGTCCACTTTTTGCAAAGTCTTTTTTACAAATTGGACCATGCGTTCCACTCGGCCGTTGGTAGCAGGATGCGCCGGCGAGGTGAGCGCATGGCGGATGCCATTATCAGCAAGGTACTGTTCAAACATTAGCGTTGTAAACTGTGGTCCGTTGTCGGACACCAGGACGTCCGGCAATCCATGAGTTGCAAAGAGTCTATTGAGGACTTTAATGACAGCTTCGGAGGTTGTATGGGTCATTCGATGAATTTCCAACCAATTAGAGTATGCATCGACAGTCAACAGTAATGTATGTCCTTTAATCGGCCCTGCGAAATCCAGGTGGATTCTGGACCAGGGCCCGCGTGGCGTCTCCCATTCAGTCGGTGCAGCTTTTGGTGGTGCGTTGCTGTTTTGTTGGCACTTGGTGCAGGCCTTGACCCATTGCTCGATGTGTTGGTCCATGCCTGGCCACCAAGCGTAGCTCCGTGCGAGTGCTTTCATCCGCATGATCCCGGGATGTCCTTCATGCAAAATTTGTAACTGCGAGTTTTGGAGTTGTTCTGGAACGACGACTCTATTGCCCCAGATGACACAGCCTTTTTGCGAAAAAAGTTCAGTCTGTCTTGTTTTAAATGGCTCGAAGTCATCTGGGACCTGGTCCAATGGCCATCCACGTTCTACCCAGCCTAGGACTTGAGCTAGGATGTGATCTCGTCTGGTCTCTCTCGCGATATCTCGAGCAGTCATAGGAGGCGAGTTGAGCGTTTCGATTTGTAACGCCGATCCTGTTGGTGCCGGATCGTCAAGAGTTTCTGGTAGTGGTGCTCTGCTGAGTGCGTCGCCATGGGGAATGGCTTTCCTGGGGCGATGTAACAAACGATAATTATAAGCAGCTAGGAACTCTGACCATCGAGTCATTCTTGGGGACAATATATAGGGGGTTGGTTTGTCCCCAGCGATTATCCCCAGTAATGGTTTGTGGTCAGTTACAATGGTAAATGTCCTTCCATATACATACTCATGGAATTTTTTTACAGCTGCCACAATTGCAAGAGCTTCCTTATCTATTTGTCCATAGTTACGTTCTGCTTGAGAAAGAGTCTTCGAAAAGTATGCAACAGGGGCCTCGTTTCCATTAGGCAGCACATGGCTCAAAATAGCGCCCACCCCAAACGGTGAGGCATCACAAGTTATAACCAATGCTAATGTTTCATTATATTGCATAAGTACAGAATCAGATGTAAGTAAATCTTTTACATTTCGAAACGCTTTTTTCTCCCGGTAACCCCAAACCCACAATGCTTTCTTATCTAATAACCAGTGTAACGGTTCAGCCACAGTCGCCTTATGTGGTAAAAACACATTATAGAAATTAATAAGGCCTAAAAATGCCTGGAGATCTGTTTTGTTACGGGGTCTGGGAGCATTTTTTATCACCCTTAATTTACTCTCAGTAGGGTGGATACCCTGACTATCAATGCAATAACCTAGAAATTCAACTCTGTCTTTATACAGATGACATTTATCCTTTTTTTACTTTCAATCCTGCTTCTTGGAATTTCTTAAGAACACATTTTAAACGATTCTGTAGAATTTTTTTACTAGGAGCTGCAATTAACACGTCATCAAAATACGGAACCACGCCCTTGATTCCCTGCAATAATCGTTCCATTAAACTTTGGAATATTCCCGGGGCTACACTTACCCGAACTGCAATCGGGTACATTTAAAAGCACCTCTGTGTGTTACTATCGTTTGAGCTTGGACTGTTTTATCATCCACGGGCAATTGTTGACAGGCTTGAGATAAATCTAACTTAGCAAAAACCTTTCCGCCTCCCAGGGAATGAAGGAGGTGCTGTACCACCGGCACTGGATACGCGTTCTGTTGGAGGGCGTGGTTTAGAGTGGCCCGGTAGTCCTCACAGATTCGGATTGACCCATCTGGTTTAATGGGGGTTACAATAGGAGTTTCCCATGGAGAATGATCAATGGGTTGCAGTACCCCTTGTTTAATTAGTTTGTCAAGTTGTTCATCTATCTTGGCCTTAAGGGCGAACGGATCTCGACAGGGCTTTAAACGGATCGGGGCGACCTTAGGGTCGAGGCTAAATGAAATTGGGGTCCCCTTATACTCGCCCAGATGATCTGCAAAGACATCGCTGAATTCAGTAATAAGGTCCTCCTCCCACTCGCAATCACCGACTCGGTTCACGCCGGCTACTTCGATGCCGAGTGGCACGAACCATTGGAGGCCCAACAAACTAGGCCTGTCCCTATCGATGATCGTTAGAGGTAAGTATGCCATATGCTTTTTAAACGAGACGCAGACTCGACAAGACCCAACCACAGGGATCCGATTCCCTTGGTAGTCTTTAAGGATGAGACGTTGCATTCGAAGGTCTTGGCGTTGGATGGTAGGAATGAGTTGCTTTAATGTCTTCCACGACACCATCGAGAGGGACGATCCGGAATCGACCTCCATGTGGCAAGGTTGGTTCTCTATGGCTACTGTGACTCGAATCTTCTTAGCGTCCATGGCTGAGGCGTGACCTATAGTGATAGTATGATGGGCCTCTTCTTTCTGCAACGCTCGATATCTGTAGGAGTGGTTTGCTGGATCTCGCCTTACAGGATGGTTTCCTGCCGATTGGCGAGAGCTGGTTCCCCTTGAGGCCTGACTTGGTCCTGGTAAACTGCGACAGACTCGACTGATGTGGCCTCGTTTTCCACACTCATGACAGATTGCATCACGGAATTTGCAGTCTGCCCTAGGGTGGTTTGCCCCGCAACCAGTGCAAGGGCGTGAGGGTTTAGAGCGAGGGACCCGGTCGGACCGCAGTCGATGGACCCCTTCTTCGTCGCTGTCTGACGACGAAGAGAGGTCCTCATGGTACGTCGTAACAAGCTGCTCTTCTGACTTGGATAAAAGGTCGCCTGTTGGTGGGGTCGTGGGTTTTGGCTTCGCCGTTGTTGCACCATGGACTTTTTGGTCGCCTCAGCAGCAGTGGCTTCGGCGATGGCATCAGCAAGGTCGATGTCACCTTTCGCCATCAGTTTGCTTTGCACGCCTAGTGCATCTAATCCCAGAATTAAGTGGTCTCTCAGTGCTTCATCTAAGTTTGCGAACCTGCAGAGGCCTCCCAAGTGTCGGAGGTCTGCCACGAAGTCAGCCACACTCTCTCCTTTTCTCTGACTTCTTTGATAGAATTCGTGGTGTCTCACGAGTGTAGGTACGGTTGGCGCGTCATGGTCTCTCAGGAGAGGTTCGAGGTCGTCCCAGCTCATTGCTTTAACTTCTCGAGGTTTCGCGAGTGCCTTTGCCATTTTAAAGACAGCCGGGCCACAGTACGTCAGGAACAGCGCCCGCTTCTTGGCTGGTGTGGCGTCCTTCAGGTTGTTTGTTTCAAGGAACATTTGGAAGCGATCCATGTAGGATTCCCAATCCTCTTGGTTCGGATCGAACGGAGCGGGTGGTACGATGCCGCTGGACATGGTTTCCATTGGTGGCGTCGTCTTGGCACGTGCTCTGTTTTTCTTCCCGGTTCCTTAAGATCAGATGTCTCCAAATCCCATCCTCGTCGCCAGTGATATAGTTTCAGGCATGGGTGAAATGACTGGAGACAATCTTAGTTGGTGAACTTTCAGCTCTTTATTACATAGTGACTTAAAAGGGTGAACAACAACAACTTTGCCTTATATAGGTGACCTTAATGTGAAATAACCAATAGGGAGCTGTTAGACGCTAGCTCCAGAACCAATAAGAGTCCTTCGTTAAGGGCTAATCGGATTCTCAGAACCCAACCAATCCGATCGAGCCGCTTAACATCCAATCAGAAGTGCAGGGCCAGAACCCTGCACTTTACCCCAAGCTTGCTTTTATTTAAACTATTTACATACATAACAATGATCATTATCACTGTTCACAGCTATAATGTTTAATAGATTTAATGTTGCTTATTAATTTCTTGATTTAATGGATCGTGTTCTTTTTCTTTTCATTTTGGATTTTTGCCATGGTCATTTAATTTATATTGCATATTTCTAATGTAGCTGCTTGCAGTAAGAAAAGATTCAGTAACATATAAATCTAATACAAAAATAAACCATTTAAAACTGCTTTGATACTCCTAGATGTCTGAATTTTGGGCCTATATTTCCTTAGATCATAAACTGTTCATTCCTTAGGTCATAAACCATCCATTAAATCTTCGATTATTTTTTAAAAGTTGTTTGGGTTTGGAAAGGCTTTTAATATCTAAGCATGCTTTAAATAACAACATAAATAATAACAACATTATTACTGTAACCCCTCATCTAGTATCAAGCTAGTATCAAAACCATACAGTGCCCAACAAAAACAGCAGAGACAAGTAGGCAGACATAATAAGTTAAAAAGATATTTAATTAACTGATTTCCAAAATATTTCTCTCTAATCACCAAGGTAGCTGAAACCAGAAATATATTAGGTGATGAGGAGCAAGATACTCCAAAATGTGGGTTCAAATTATGGCTGTAACAATCCTGTACATACTCACCTATGAAGGAAGGGATGGAAGGCCTTCAAACGAAGATCTATTGAGATCCAAAAGACAAGGGAAGTAGCCCTTGTGAAATCTTTATTTCCCAGTTTTTGAATGTTCAGGATAATACAATTGCATTAATTGGGCTTCTAAAGAAGCAGACAGCTCTTCGATGAATGAGAGACGATTGCCACTACATTTTGTACTAGCTTTCATAGTAAATGTAAAAATACATTCTGAAATTCCCCAGGTGTTATTGATACAAAACTGTGCCAAACTAAAGCATAACACAAAAAGCTTCATCCAATGAAATCCCTCCATCAATATCATTAATGAACACCTTTGACTAATTCTACTATCTAAAACTCTACAAGGCAAATGGAATTACAGAGCATCTTCAAATTGTAAAGCTGCTCCTTGCCAGGCAGCATAATTCCATGCAGGCATAATAACCAAAATATAAGGTAGATCTCATTTAACAACTGCCAACCAATTTCCCAACAATCCACTCCCACTATTTCTGAAAAATTAAACTAAAATAACTAAGATAAGAGTTCTTCTGTCCTGGAGAGCGGGCGCAATAACGGAGACGAGACATCGAATAGTGACTTCAACTCTTTATTGTCACTTCAGGAAAACAGAGCAAAAAGCCTGACAGCAGCAGCTCCTTTTATAGAGCTGGCTGCTGTCATAGTGTCTAATGGTTTAACTTTGCCGTGCTTGGAGCGGCAGCCCGTTAACTAGCCAATCAGGTTAGTCCGGAATGACCAATCACGACTCGCTGTTCACAGACCAATCAAATATGCAGGATTACGAGCCTGCTGTGTAAAGGGCCAGTCAGGTTTGCAGGCTTATGAGCCTGCTAGCTCGGAACACCCCTCCCCTCTAGGTTCCGTCTCAGAGGTGGGGTGATATATTCGCGCAGGTAGGCAGGTCTTGGCACCTGTCTACCTGATTTGCGTTGTTCCACCTGCTCTTGCTCAGCCGCTGGCTCTGGTGGACTGCCCGCCGTGTCCCGCTGTAAAGGTGACTTGGCTTCTGTGCTGGGTAACCTCGAAGGTGACTCGGGGATACCTTCAACGTTTCCTTCACTTCTGTCCTCTGGATCCTCTGGATCCTCTGGACTCACTGACCCCGCCCAGCTGCTGCTGCCTGGAGAGACGATCATCTGCCATGGCTCCTCTTCAGCTGGTGAATATGCTGGGCTTGATTGTGCGGACTGTGGGTTTGCATGTCTAGGACCAGGTGTTAGTTCATTTTCAAAATCCTCAGTTTCCCTTCCCCCTCTGGTTCTGAGTTCAGAGTTTGTGGAGGGAGTAGTTATCAGCCTGGAACGCAGCTAGTCTATGTGGCGTTTCCACAATTTTCCATCTGTGGTTTCTAATCACAGATTACGGGGGCCCATAATTTGTGTTATTTTGGCGGGGATCCACAATGGGTCACCAGTAAAGTTCTTAATGAATACGAGGTCTCCTACCTGAAATGTGCGATGTCTGCTGCTGGAACCTAGGGGCTTTTCTGGGGTGCAGGCAGGGTGTATACGGTCCAAATATGATCTAAGTTTCCTGCCCATCAGGAGTTCGGCTGGGCTTTTGTTTGTGGTGCTGTTTGGTGTAATATGTTGGAGGAGGAGCATCCTGGTGACTCTGTCGTGGATGTTCCCTTGGTCCATTTTGTGTAAGATTGTTTTAGTGAACTGAACCATTCGTTCAGCCCTGCCATTGGCCACCGGGTGGGCAGGTGATGTCAAGGTGTGGCATATCCCTCAGTCCACTAGGTATTGTTCAAACGCCAAGGCGGTAAACTGCAGGCCATTGTCGGAAACCAATACATCTGGGAATCCGTGTGTTGCAAATAGTCTGTTCAATTTTTTGATGACTGCATCTGTGGTGGTGGTCTTCATCTTGTTCACCTCGAGCCAGTTCAAGTAGGCGTCTACTGTTATTAGAAAAGTGTGTCCTTTTGTAAGTCCCGCAAAATCAATGTGGATACGGGACCATGGACCCCTGGGTGTTTCCCATTCCATTGGTGGTGCTTTTGGTGGAGCCGAACGTGTTTCTTGGCATTTGCTACAGGTGGCAACCCAGGCTTCAATTTGTCTGTCTATACCTGGCCACCAGGCATAGCTCCGTGCCAGTGCTTTCATTCGCACGATGCTCGGGTGTCCATCATGCAGCACTTTCAGGACTTTCTTTTGTAGTTTTTCTGGGATGGCTACTCGGTCTCTCCACAACACGCACCCTTTTTGTGAGAAGAGTTGTGTTTGTCTGTTTTTAAAGGGTTTGAACATGTCATTGGGTTCGATTTCCGGCCATCCCCTCTCCACCCAGCTGAGGACTCGCTCCAAACAAGGATTTTTTTTTGTTTCCAATGCGATATCTTGCGCAGTTAGTGGAGGTGAGGGAAGCATCTCAATTTGTAGTGTGGATAGGGTAGGAGCTGGGTCGTCTAGGAACTCCAGTAATGGTGAATGGCTTAAGGCGTCAGCATGGGGAATGGCTTTCCCTGGTCGATGTCTTAACTGGTAGTCGTAGGCGGCAAGGAACCCCGACCATCATGTCATTCTTGGCGATAGGATGTGGGGAGTTGGTTTATCCCCTGCCAAAATGCCAAGCAATGGCTTGTGGTCTGTGATTATGGAAAAGGATCTTCCATACACGTATTCGTGGAACCTTTTAATTGCGGATACAATAGCAAGGGCTTCTTTATCTAACTGACTATAGTTCCTTTCAGTTTTAGATAAAGTTCTTGAAAAGAATGCGATAGGCGCCTCCATACCATTTGGTAAAACGTGGCTCAGGATGGCTCCTACCCCGAAAGGTGAGGCATCACAAGTTACAGTCAAGGGTAGTGTTTCATTATATTGGATTAACACTGCATCTGATGTTAAAAGGTTTTTGACTTGCTGGAAAGCCTGCTCCTCTCGACATCCCCAAAACCAGGAAGCCTTCTTGTCGAGGAGCCTATGCAGGGGTTCAGCAACAGTCGCCTTCTGGGGTAGGAAGATGTTATAAAAATTGATGAGACCCAGGAAGGCTTGGAGGTCTGTCTTATTTCTAGGTCTTGGAGCATTTTTAATAGCAGCCAATTTCTTTTCAGTGGGGTGAATTCCTTGTTTGTCAAGAAGGTAGCCAAGAAACTCAACCCTCTCAGTGCATAATTGGCACTTTTCCTTCTTGACTTTGAGTCCTGTGTCCTGGAATTTTTGTAGGACAGTTCTAAAGTGCTTTTCTAACTGACTTCTTGTAGGGGCGGCTATCAACACATCATCGAAGTAGGGTACAACTCCCTTTATAATCTACAACAACCTTTCCATCAAACTTTGAAAAATGCCAGGTGCTACGCTTACTCCGAACTGGAGTCTATTACATTTGAACACACCCCTGTGCGTGACTATGGTTTGGGCTTCTGGGGTCTTTGCCTCTACTGGCAGCTGCTGATACACTTGGGCCAGGTCAAGCTTCGCGAATACTTTTCTGCCCCCAAGCAAGTGAAGAAGGTGTTGGACCATGGGAACTGGATAGGCGCTCTGTTGAAGTGCGTGATTCAGGGTGGCCTTGTAATCCCCACAGATTCTCAAAGATCCATCAGGTTTTATGGGGGTTACTATTGGGGTCTCCCATCGGGCGTGGTCGATGGGTTCTAACACGACTTGTGCTATTAATTTGTCCAATTGCTTGTCAATTTTTGGTTTGAGGGCAAAGGGAACTCGGCGTGGCTTTAAACGAATGGGTGCGATATCAGGACAGAGATTAAATGAAATTGGGGGGCCCTTGTACTTGCCTAGTTGCTCAGTGAAAACTTCTTGAAAATCCCAGATGAGGGCCACCTCCCAGTCTTTGTTTACGGTCTGGTTGATGCCTGCCAATTCGATTCCTAACAGAGCGAACCACTGCAATCCCAATAAACTGGGTTGGTCTCTGTTGATGACGGTGAGAGGTAGAGTTGTGGTGTGGTCTTTAAACGAGACCTGAATGTGGCTGGAACCAGCAACCAGAATTCGATTGCCTTGGTAGTCCTTTAATATGAGTCTCTGAGTGCTGAGATCCTGGCAGCGGATGTCAGGGATCAGCTGCTTGAGGGTTTTCCAGGAGACCATCGATAGGGAAGACCCGGAGTCGACTTCCATGATGCACAGTTTATTTTCAATGGTGACTTTTACCCAGATTTTTTTTTGCATCCACTGATGAAGCGTGGCCGATGGTGATGGTCTGGTGTGCCTCCTCTTGTCTGGTAGTGGTAGCAAACATTTGGTTTCTGTTGTACTGGCTCCAGTGGTGGTTTGGGCGGTCCCTGTTTGACGGGTGGTTGCCTGATGTCTGCTGGAAGCTATTTTCGTTTCTCTTGGGGCTGGATCCTCATTTGCTCCTGCACACTTTGGGGATGTGGCCCCTTTTATCGCAGGAACAACAGATGGCGTCTAGGAACCTGCAGTCTGCTCGTGAGTGGTTTCCCCCACATCCGGCACATTTAAAATTGGTTTTATGACCTCACTGGTCTCGCTGATCACGCTCTGATCTGAGTCTGTTGACTTCTTCCTCTTCACTTTCTGATGAGGACTCGATGTCTTCGTGGTGGGCTGTTGTTGTGTGTCTCTCTGTGGGTATTGTAGTGTCACTGGCGAGTTGGCGGTTGGCCCCATTCGCTCGGCTCATTCGGGCTACTGACTTCCTGGTTGCTTCTACTGCAGTAGCATCCGCTATGGCATCTGCGAGGGCGATGTCTCCCTTCACCATAATCTTACTTTGGGTGGTGAGGTCTCTTAGACCAAGGACAATCCGATCCCTCATGGCTTCTTCCAGATTTGCGAAACCACATAGTCCACCCAAATTCCTTAAGTCAGCTACAAAGTCCCCGACGCTCTCGCTTTCCCGTTGGTCCCTCTGGTAAAACTCGTGCTTCTGATGAGGGTTGGGACTGCTGGGGCATAATGAGCCCTGAGGATGGGAGCAAGGATGTCCCAATCCATGGTTTTGACTTCAGCTGGTTTTGCTAGTGCTTTAGCCATTTTGAAAACGGCGGGTCCGCAATGCGTTAGGAAAACCACA
The DNA here is from genome assembly GCA_033807585.1 of Hydrophis major. Taxonomy (NCBI): domain Eukaryota; kingdom Metazoa; phylum Chordata; class Lepidosauria; order Squamata; family Elapidae; genus Hydrophis; species Hydrophis major. The sequence continues at coordinate 319,852,156 of CM066328.1, read as the reverse complement.
CATTTCTTGCCGGGTGTAGCATCCTTCAGATTGTTGGTTTCCAGGAACATTTGAAACCTGTCCATATACGAATTCCAATCTTCGTTTGCTGGATCAAATGGAGTGGGTGGTATAGCGCTGCTGGCCATTCTGCCGATATTTGCGCGATGTCTGCCACGTGCTCTGTCAATGCTTTGCGAGTGCTCAGTCAGCTCTATTGTCTCCGCATCCCACCTTCGTCGCCAGTGCTGTCCTGGAGAGCGGGCACAATAACGGAGATGAGACATCAAATAGTGACTTCAACTCTTTATTGTCACTTCAGGAAAACAAAGCAAAAAGCCTGACAGCAGCAGCTCCTTTTATAGAGATGGCTGCTGTCATAGCGTCCAATGGTTTAAGTTTGCCGCGCTTGGAGCATCCAATTGCGGCAGCCTGCTAACTAGCCAATCAGATTAGTCCAGAATGACCAATCACGACTTGCTGTTCACAGACCAATCAAATACGCAGGATTACGAGCCTGCTGTGTAAAGGGCCAGTCAGGTTTGCAGGCTTATGAGCCTGCTAGTTCGGAACAAGAGTAAACATAAAAACATCAAGCCAGTTTGGTGTAGTGGTTAAGATGCTGGCCTAAAAACCAGGAGACTCTCTGTATTTTAGTCCCATCTTTAATACCTTGTGGAAAAAAATTGTGCGGACCAACACATTGTGTGAAGTGCTTGTTTCAAAGGTTTTGCACAAGTCACCTTGTCAAACCTTGAAGAATGTTAATGATTAAAGCTCTAGAAGATGACCATAAAAAACTGGAAAAAGAATTACAGAAGATGCCACAGAAAAAAGATATCAAACTTAAAATGGACATAATTAAACATAAAATGGATCAAGCAGAGAAAGAAGAACTGGCACAAAAAATTAGAAGTGCTAAACAGAACTATTTTGAAGATGCAAATAGGCCAGGTAGATGGTTAGCATATAAGTTGAGAAAAGAGAAAGAATCAAGGAAAATATCACAGTTAATAGATGAGCATGGTCAAATTTGTTATGATAATAAGGAGAAAAAGGCAATCATTCGAGATTTTTATGGACAATTATATAAACAGGAGGATTTTGATGAGGGAAAAATTAAAGAGTATTTACAAAATGCTAACCTACCTAAGATACCTGATGAAACTCGGAAAATGTTAGAAAGTGCTATAACAATGATGGAATTAACTGAAGCACTCAACAGACAGAACAATGGAAAAGCACCAGGACCAGATGGTTTCCCGGCAGAATTTTATAAAACATTATAAGAACATTCCACTGTTAGAAGTCATGAATGAAGTTATGATAAATAAGAAAATACCTAAAACATGGTCAGAAGCTTATATTACACTTATTCCAAAAGAAGGGACTGACCCATTACAAATTAAGAACTATAGACCTATTTCTTTATTGAATGCAGACTATAAAATCTTTGCTTCAATCTTGGCAGAAAGGCTTAAAAAATATCTAAATAACTTTATTCACTCTGATCAGAATGGATTTTTACCAAAGAGACAGATTAAAGACAATATGAGGGTAATCCTGGACACATTGGAATATTATGAGGCGCACCCTGAAAAACAAATTGCTTTGATATTCTTAGATGCCCAAAAGGCATTTGATAATGTGAACTGGAGATTTATGTTATTATTATTGGAACGGATGGGATTTGCTAGAAAATTTATCCAAGCAATAGAAGCCGTATATTATAAGCAAACGGCAAAAGTAATGATAGATGGAGAATTCACAGACTCTATCAATATTAAAAAAGGTACAAGACAAGGATGCCCATTATCTCCTTTGTTATTTGTATTGACCTTGGAAGTCTTAAATAGAAATATTAGAGAGGATATAAACATAAAAGGAATAAAAGTCAAAAAGGAGGAATTTAAATTGCAAGCCTTTGCGGATGACTTAGTCTTTATTTTGGAAGACCCTTTAGAGACAGCTTTAAAACTATTGGAAAAGATAGAGATGTATGGTGAAATGGCTGGTTTGAAAATAAATAAAGACAAAACAAAGATTCTGACAAAGAATGTGTTATTAAGACAAAGAGAAGAGCTGGCAGATTTATTGAAAATTAAAGTTACGAACAAAGTTAAAAATTTGGGGATATATCTGACGTCAAGATGTACTACACTGAAAGAGAATATTAAACTTAATATATATTAATATATTAAACTTAAACAGCAGATAGCATCCAACCTGAAAAAAATGGGAAAACCTACAATTGTAGGTAGAATTTCAACAATTAAGATGAATATTTTACCCAGAATTTTATATTTGTTTCAAACAATACCAATTAGGTTAGGTAAGGATTACTTTGAAGAATTAAATAAAATTGTGTTGAAATATATATGGCAAGGCAAGAAGGCGAGAATAAAATTAAAATTTTTACAGGATGCTAGAATTAGAGGAGGATTTGGCCTTCCTAATTGGGAGTTGTATTATCAAGCTGCAAACTTAATGTGGGTTAAACAATGGATAACGTTAAGAAAGACTAGATTGTTGGCATTAGAAGGTCATGATTTATTATTGGGTTGGCATGCTTTTTTATGGTATAAGGGAACTAAATCACAGGGTTATTTTAGAAGGCATTATATACGGGAATCATTATGGTTGCATTGGGAGAAAATTAAGAAACAATGTTATTTGAAAATTCCAGTTTGGGTATCAACCATTGAAGCTTTTTCGTATCCTATAATTTATAAGAAGGAACAAACAGTTAGATATGGGGAAATATTGGATGAAAAGGGTGAACTTAAAACAATGCAAAATTTAGAAGAACAAGGTATAAAGATGAATTGGTTTTCATATGCGCAAATACATGCAAGCTATCTTAAAGATTCTAAAATAGAAGGATTTTATGATAAATTGACTGATTTAGATAGGATTTTTACAGGTACTGATGAAAAAGTGATTAAAAAACTATATAGTTATTTGTTAGAAATTAAACTAGAGGAAGAACAAGTTAATGAAACAATGATTGCTTGGGGGAAGAATTTTCGATATGGGATTGATTTAGAGAAATGGCAATAATTGTGGTCACAAAATTATAAAATGACAATGTCAACAGCATATAAAGAAAATTTGTATAAGATATTTTACAGGTGGCACTTTCCCCCGACAAGAATAGCAAGAATGTTCAAGAATAAATCTGAAAAGTGCTGGAAATGTCATCAGATACCTGGCTCATATTATCATATGTGGTGGACTTATGAGGAGGCCAGGAAATACTGGACTAGAATTCGCATATGGCTGGAAAAAATGACAAAGAAGCACATAGATTTGAAACCAGAGATTTTTTTATTGGGAATCGTACCTGATATATATAATAAAAACTTAAAGTATTTGATTGTAAATGTATTAACAGCGGCTAGGATTGTATTTGCTAAACATTGGAAGAGTGAGAAAATACCATTAGAGGAAGAAATTATTAAGAAAATATTGGAATGTGCTGAAATGAGTAGATTCACATTTGAAATTAGAGAACAAGAAGATAAACAATTTTATGAAGTTTGGGATCTTTTTTATCAATGGTTAGATAATACAATATAATAATAGAATATTTAGAAATTTAGGAAATAACGAATATATAATTTTTCTTGGTTTTGATAATTTTTTAGAATACTTTATTAAGATAGATTTGGTATGATTCTATGATTTGTTATAAAATAATTTAACTCAATTATAGTTATCTCGCTTAAGTATGAATTAGTAAAGTTATAGTCAAATGATTGTTCAATAATGATATTAGGATATTTTACTGATGATTGATAATGTGAGTTATTATGTAATATAATCATTTTGATGACTATGAAATGGATGCACAAAAGGGAGTGGTAAACCAACCGATACACTGTAAATTTATGAAGAATGATATTTTTTTATGTTATGTTTTATGTCTTATATGTTTTTGTCTGTCGTTAAAATCAATAAAACTTTTATCAAAAAAAAAAAGAATGTTAATCTTAACTTGCATATGATGGAAGTAAGAAAGTTATTCTACAGTGTCACAGATACGTTCATTCATAACAGCCTCCCATTTCTTTTATCTTTGAAGTAAGAAGTGACAAAATGGTGGCATTTACTCTTCTGCTCAAAAACTGTAATTGACAGTCAGAACAATATCTACCAATAGATAGAAATGGAATGGTACCTCAACAACATCATAATTCCCAGAAAGACAAAGCTTTTTCTTTTTTCATTCTCAAGAATTGAAATGCATTCTGTTTGGAATTCATTACATGCCACCGTCCTTTTATGATTAAAAAAAACCCATCATTTTGAATTTATCTTTTTTACATTGATTTCAATCTTTCATTGTTTTGTTAATTTCCAAAAGTTTTTTTAAAGCAGTTGTAGTTAAATGCTTTTATTTTTTAAGCAGATGTATTTTCCTAATGGCATTTTAATAAAAAGTGCACAAACACACACTCTTCTGCATGTATGTCTGGTTATTTATTAAGAGTTAAATATTAATATTATCCTCCAAGAGCTGAAGAAGACATACATAACATGTTCTCCTTCCTTTTCACCAGAATGTGTGGGATATGCTGGACTGAGAAATAGCAAGTGGCTGAGAGTGCATTAAATCCAGATCTTCCAGAACTTAATCTAACATCTTAATCATTACATAGCTCCATCTCCATCTCCATCTCCATCTCCATCTCTCTCTCCTACACACACATAAACATGTGCGCACACACACAAACACAAACATTATGTGGAATATGAAGGAATATATTAAATACTTTTATTACTGAAGTGACAAAAAGAATCTGTACAAAATCTTCAGTTGGGTGGGGTTACAAAATCTGTCATTGAAAAAGAAGAAAAAAAGCAAGGAAGACACACAGACTCAAATATTGTTAAAAGTGATAGTTTATTTGGTTACATATATGAACTCATATTTATTTTGGAGAGAATGGACCATTCTTTGAAGAGAGTTGGGTGGACATTTAATAACATTTTACCACTGCAGTCTATTTCAGATTACTTTAAAAAAATGATTTTCTATCATTTGTTATTTTAAATGCCTTTTATAACAATCCATGTTTTTCAGCTGAAAAATAAAATGTTAAACCATTTACAAATCTCTTTCTCTTTCTATAATCATTTTTCCACTCAATTCAGTTAACGTATTTTAATAATCCCTTAACGCACTGTTTGGTTTATGTTTCTTCATTTTGCTAAGGAGCCCATAACTCTATTAAAGTGAGAGTGAATGATTAACTAGATGAATTTGAATGGATCTTTTAAAAGAGCTGCTTTTCTATAATCAGTGTATTAAAAAATGTTTGTGTCCATTTGCATTAAGGACCTCATGGTTTTTGCTAGTTAAAAATGAAAGCCAAAAATCTAGGACTGATGTCTGATTGGCAAAAAGCCAGTGAAAAGAAATTAAGAACACATGTTGGAAAATCCATTTGTGACAGCAGATCCATTTCTCAAAAATGGTAGCTTAAACCTCCGTCTATGTGGATCGTTTTACTCCCCCCTCTTATACCTCCCCCTCTGAATTTTCTTTATATCAGTGACCCTTTTCCTTAATACATCGGTTTATTTTCCAGAGTTGGACCATACTAGCTGAAGGTTCTCTCATTTAGCTAAGCTTTTTCCCCATTTTGTAACCTTTCTTGCCTCAATTGTTAAGTTGAATCACTGCCGTTGATAAGTTAGTAACCTGATGGTTAAGTGAATCCCCATTGACTTTCCCATTGCTTATCAGAAGGTCACAAAAGACGATCACATGACCTTGGGAGACAGCATCACTCATAAATATGGATCAGTTACCAAATACCTAAATTTTGATTACATGATCATGAGGATGCTACAAAGCTCGTAACTGTGAAAAACGGTCATAAGTCACTTTTTTCAGTGCCATTGTAACTTTGAACGGTCACTGAATGAACTGTTGCAGGTGGACGACTACCTGTACAAGGCTCCAGGCCAAAAGCAAACCTGATTATTATTAGTGGCTTAAGGTCACATTTGTTATTATTTTTGCATAGTAGAGATATTTGGAGATTTTTTAATATATAATTTTGACTTTTGTTTTAGGGACTGTATTACAGTAACAGGTGTTTCCCAGACCCAAATGATGGGGAAGCATACCTTTCATGTCAGCAGAAAAATCTCTGAAAGACCTAAAAAGGAATTCCCTTGCTGTGGCCACAGTGGTTGAATTCTGGTTTAAAAAGAACATGTGACTCTAGCAATAGGCTATACAGTAAATTATACATGGTTCTGAATAGAGATGAATGTCATGGCCTTTCCAGCAATAAATGTACTGAAACTAGATCAATAGGATTTCATAATATTAATATTTTGTAAAACTAATTGACTAGTTTATCTTACAAAATATGAATGATTATATAAAATGTCTTTCTTCACTTTTCAGGGCCACAGAGTCCCACGGTTGGCCTGGTGACTAACAAAAGATCCTTGAAATAATCTAAACAGGGTTTAGCTGGAAAAAAGAGGCATAAGGCTTGTTCTCTCATATACGTAAACAGCTTAAAAATAATACAACTTATCTTCATTTCAAGAAGTCAGATTCACAAGTAGGTGGTTCTCCTTCAGGAGGAGGCTCTAAACTTTTATAAAAGATTATGAACTCAATGTTCTGCAATGCTCACAACAGTGGAATAATTGTCTCTATTACCAGAAGTCTCTTTATCTATTTTTATCTATGTCTATGTAAAATTAAGGACTGGCTCATATGCAGTGTATCATCAGCTGTGGTTTATCCCATAACAGCAATTATATAAAAATAGACACAACAAGCTTAATCTTCAAAAGTTCTATTAAATAAGATGCCTGTCCATTTTCCAAATCAATGAAGATCAATTATAACTTTGTATTTTAAATGGGATTTTCTAATGTGACCTGCAGAAAAGCCCACACACACATCAATCTTTGTGGCCAAGAGAACTCAATCAATGTTCCATCATTTTATGCATACCTCCCAATATATATCCCACTGAGGCACCGTGATTCTTTTGAAATATTAACTTCCTTTTTGCATTTTACATCTTTTTCATTCTGTTGCATATTGCATTAAAGCATCAAAATTCATTCTGATGTGCCTTTTGGATATTCACATGAATGTGAATCTCATTTGTTTACATTGCATGATTTCAACTGGCAGCTGAGTTCTCTATGGCTATTTCACAGGCATGCCTTTATGGTTATAAAATAAAGTCTCTTGGTTCAGTTCAAAACTAGCAAATCTAAATTTGTGGAGCCTGATTAGCTTGAGATAAATCCATGTGTATAGCTTGGATTTGAATGTACCATTTTCAGGATAAAACCAGTTATACTTTATGTTATGAACTAATAAAACGCTTGAATAAAGTTTTATCAAACCTTTAGAAAATAGCAGGGTTCTAGTCCTGCACTTCTGATTGGCCGATAATAGTGATATCGGATTGGTCCATTCAGGAGAATCTGATTGGCTATTAACGAGCCACTCTCATTGGTTAAGGGGATTAACACTCCACGTTTCTCATTGGTTACTAGATCAGCAGCTTGCCTATAAAAGGGCTGCTGCTGCCCTAGGTTTTTGCTCTGTTCAGAATGATTAATAAAGAGTTGAAGTTCACTGTTCACCGTCTCGTCTCCATTCCTTGCACCCATGCGCAGAACTTAACACTGGCGACGAGGATAGTGTTAAGTCTGGAGCATGGGTGCGAATGATGGAGACGAGTGCGCACGATGCCAGGGTGGCCATCGTGCAAGGTTCTTAGCAGCGTCTGTTGGAGCCGGTCTGGGATAACGACTCTATCCCCCCAGATGACACAGCCCTTCTGCAAGAACAACTCTGTTTGATGACTTTTGAATGGTGCAAAGTCGTCTGGTACTTGGTCCAATGGCCATCCGCGTTCCACCCACGTGAGGACTCGCGCCAAGATGGGGTCGTGTTTTGTTTCTCTCGTGATGTCACGGGCAGTCAATGGCGGCACGTGAAGTGTCTCGATATGCAACGCTGTCATCGTTGGTGCAGGATCGTTGATAGTTTCAGGGAGCGGTGTACGGCTCAGTGCATCGGCGTGGGGAATGGCTTTCCCCGGACGATATTGTAGCCGATAATTGTAGGCAGCCAAGAATTCTGACCAGCGGGTCATTCGGGGAGATAGTATGTAGGGAGTTGGTTTGTCCCCAACAAGGATCCCCAGCAATGGTTTGTGGTCAGTTACAATGGTAAAATTCCGGCCGTACACATACTCATGAAACCTCTTAACTGCTGATACAATCGCCAAGGCTTCCTTATCGATTTGGCTGTAATTTCGCTCGGTTTTCGAGAGCGTCTTTGAAAAGTAAGCAACAGGGGCCTCGTTACCGTTAGGTAACACATGGCTCAAAATAGCGCCCACTCCAAAAGGCGATGCATCACAGGTTATGTTTATTGGCAAAGTCTCATTGTACTGCATAAGCACGGCTTCTGAAGTCAGTAGTTTTTTTACATTATGGAACGCCTGCTCTTCTTTGTGACCCCATACCCAGTTTGCCTTTCTGTCTAAAAGATGATGTAGCGGTTCAGCAACAGTCGCTTTGTGCAGCAAGAAAACATTATAGAAGTTGATGAGGCCTAGGAACGCCTGGAAGTTGGTCTTGTTCTGGGGTCTGGGAGCGTTCTTTATTGCTCTTAATTTACTATCAGTAGGGTGAATACCCTGACTGTCAATTAGGTACCCTAAGAATTCAACATGATCGGTACACATTTTGCATTTATTTTTTTCAACTTTCAGGCCTGCTTCCTGAAATTTTTGTAATACTAATCTTAGACGCTCCCGCAAGATTTTTTGAGTGGGGGCAGCAATAAGCACATCGTTGAAATAGGGGACAACACCCTTGATCCCCTGCAATAGTCTCTCCGTTAGGCTCTGAAAGATCCCTGGGGCTACACTGACTCCGAATTGAAGCCTCGTACACTTAAAGGCACCTTGGTGTGTTACGATAGTCTGTGCCTATGCCGTTGTTTCATCAACTGGCAATTGCTGGTAAGCCTGAGCTAAGTCTAATTTAGCGAAGACTTTTCCGCCCCCCAGGGAATGAAGGAGGTGCTGTACTACCGGCACCGGATATGGGTTCTGTTGCAGGGCATGATTTAGGGTGGCTCGGTAGTCCCCGCAAATTCTAATGGAGCCGTCCAGCTTAATGGGTGTCACAATCGGCGTTTCCCAAGGGGAGTGATCCGTTGGCTTTAAAACTCCCTGGGCAATCAACTTATCAAGCTGCTCGTCGATTTTCAGTTTTAGAGTGAACGGAACTCGAAGAGGCTTAAGGCGGATGGGCGCTATCTTTGGATTAAGGCTAAAGGATATCGGGGTCCCCTTGTACTTGCCTAACTTTTCCTCGAAGATGTCCTTAAATTCACGGGCGAGGTCTTCCTCCCAGTCAAGGTCGCTGATTTGATTAATACCTGCCACTTTGATGCCAAGTGGTGCGTACCACTGTAGGCCCAACAGGCTAGGCCGATCCTTATCGATCACCGTCAGGGGTAAGTACGCCATGCGGTTCTTGAATGTAACCTGGACTCGGCTGGATCCTGCAACTGGAATTCAGTTCCCCTGGTATTCTTTTAGGATGAGACGTTGAAATTGAAGGTCTTGGCGCCGGATAGTGGGGATGAGTTGCTTGAGGGTCTTCCAAGAGACCATCGAGAGGGACAATCCCGAGTCTACTTCCATTGGGCAGGGCCGATTTTCAATGTTCACGTTGACCCGAATTTTCTGAGCGTCTAATGAAGAGGCATGGCCAATAGTGAGTGTTTGGTGAGCCTCTTCTCGTCTCGCTAGACAATTCACGGGTCGGTTTCTGTAGGAGTGGTTTACTGGTTCTCGCCTTACTGGGCGATTCCCTGTCGATTGGTGAAGGTTGGTTCCTTTCGAGGTCTGGATGGGTCCGAGGAGCTTCTACAGACCCATCCGATGTGGCCTCATTTCCCACACTCATGGCAGAGTGCGTCGTGGAATTTGCAGTCAGAGCGAAAATGGTTGGCCCCACAGCCAGCGCAGGGTTGTTGGGACTTTGGGTGTTGTTCCCGATCAGTATGCAGGCGATGGACCTTTTCTTCGTCACTATCTGACGACGAAGAGAGGTCCCCATGATGGGCTGTAGAAAGCTGCCCTTCTGCGCTAGGTGAAATTTTGCTGGCCGGTTGGTGGGCATGAGTGCGATTTCGGGGTAGTTGAGCAGCCGACTTCTTGGTTGCTTCCGCTGCCGTGGCTTCAGTTATGGCATCTTTAAGGGTGATGTCGCCCTTTGCCATTATTTTGCTCTGCACATTTAGAGCATCGAGCCCGAGAACTACTCTGTCTTGCAAAGGCTCCTCCAGGTCGGTGAATTCGCAAAGGCCTCCCAAGTTCCGGAGGTCTGCAATGAAATTGGCGACGCTTTCTCCTTTTCGCTGGTTCCGTTGATAGAACTCATGTCATCTTATGAGCATTGGAACAGCGGGTGCATAGTGGGCCCTTAGTAGCGGTTCGAGGATGTCCCAGTCCATAGCCTTCACCTCAGCCGGTTTTGCCAATGCCTCAGCCATCTTAAAAACTGTTGGACCGCAGTGCGTCAGGAATACCGCCCGTTTCTTTCCGGGCATGGCATTCTTTAGATTATTTGTTTCCAAGAACATTTGGAAACGATCCATGTAAGACTCCCAGTCTTCTTGAGCCGGATTGAATGGTATGGGTGGTATGGCGCCGCCGGACATTGCTTCACTGTTGTGCACTTCAGTCATTTGCTTAGTTGGCTCTGATGTCATCCAATCCCATCCTCATTGCCAGTGTTAAGTCTGGAGCATGGGTGCGAATGATGGAGATGAGCTGATGGAAACAGTGAACTTCAAACTCTTTATTTACATATTGTGACTGCTCAGCCCAAAGGCTGCTCAAGCCTCACTTATATAGGCAACTCATTAACTACTTTACCAATAGCGAACCTGGAGCACTAGCTCCGTTATCCAATGGGAATGGTCTGTTAATGTCCAATCGGAGGCTTCTGAACGGGCCAATCCGATCGGGCCATCAACAGCCAATCAGAACTGCAGGGCCAGAACCCTGCACTAGACTTCAAGCTCAATGATAACTTTATTGGTATTATGCATTCACAACAGATGGGATGCGGAGACGTCAGAGCTGACTGAACACTATAGAGCACTAAACAGAGCATGTGGCTGAAGGCACATCAACAGTGGAAACCATGACCGGCGGCACCATACCACCTGCTCCATTCGGTCCAGCACAAGAAGACTGGGACTCATACATGGACCGGTTCCAGATGTTTCTGGAGACCAACAACTTGAAGGATGCCACTACTGGAAAAAAGCGAGCGGTATTCCTGACTCACTGCGGACCTGCCATTTTTAAGATGGCTAAACCGGCTGAGGTGAAACCATGGACTGGGACGTCCTCGAGCCCCTCCTATGGGCCCACTATGCACCTACCGTACCAACGCTTGTCCGAAGACATGAATTTTACCAGAGAGACCAGCGGAAAGGAGAAAGCGTTACAGATTTCATCGTGGATCTCCGGAACCTGGGAGGCCTCTGCGGGTTCACTGACCTCAAAGAAGCTCTAAGAAACCGAATAATTCTGGGTTTAGATGCACCTCACGTGCAAAGTAAGCTGATGGCGAAAGGCGACATCAGCCTTGCAGATACCATCGCTGATGCTACTGCAGCAGAAGCAACCAGGAAGTCGGCTGCCTGAATGCGCTGCACCAACGCCCCACTCCGCCAACTCGCCGGTGAAACCTCACCTCGCCTAGAGGGACATACGACGGCAACCCAACATGAGGACCTCGAATCATAATCAGAAAGTGATGAGGAAGAGGTCAACCGGCTCCGGTCTGAACGAGACCAATGTCACCAGCGTAACCAGAGACTGCAGTATCAATGCGCAGGTTGTGGGGCAAACCACCCACGATCAGACTGCAAATTTCTCGACGCGCCCTGCCATGTTTGTGGGAAGAGAGGCCACATTGGAAAGGTCTGTAGAAGCAAGCAAGGATCCAGCCCATTTCAGAGGGGGACCAACTACCGCCAAACCACAGGAAATCGTCCTGTGAGTCGGGAACATTTGAACCACCAATGGAACAACCACTCCTTCAGAAATAAACCACTAGCCCATTCAACGAAACGAGAAGAGCCACACCAAACCATTACAATTGGTCACACCTCATCATTAGATGTAAAGAAGATCCGAGTGAAGGTCGCCATCGAAAACCAGCCCTGCGTGATGGAAGTAGATTCAGGATCGTCCCTCTTAATGGTTTCCTGGAAGACCCTGAAACAATTGATCCTTGCCGTCCGGCGGCAAGACCTCAGAACCCAAAGAATCATACTCAAGGATTATCAGGGAAACTGAATTCCGGGCGTTGGATCCAGCCTAGTCCAGGTCTCATTCAAAAATCGTACTGCATCTTTACCATTGACCGTCATCGACCGTGATCGGCCTAGCTTGTTAGGCCTTCAATGGTTCGCTCCACTTGGGATTGAAATAGCCGGCATTCACCAAACCAGCAGCGACGACTGGGAGGAGGCCCTTGTCCAGGAATTCCGACGTCTTTGCAGACAAACTAGGCAAATACAAGAGGACCCCGATATCATTTAACCTTAACCCTGAAGTAGCCCCCATCCGCCTTAAGCCTCGTCGAGTACCTTTTGCCCTTAAACCAAAGATTGATGAGCAGCTTGATAAATTGATAGCCCAGGGTGTTTTAGAACCAACAGACCACGCTCCTTGGGAAATCCCAATCGTAACACCCATCAAACCGGATGGATCGATAAGGATTTGTGGGGACTACCATGCCACCCTTAATCACGCCCTTCAACAGAACACTTACCCGGTGCTGGTGGTACAACACCTCCTCCATTCCCTGGGGGGCGGAAAAGTCTTTGCTAAATTGGATTTAGCACAGGCGTACCAACAACTGCCTGTAGATAAAAAAAACAGCAGAGGCACAAACAATCGTGACGCACCGAGGTGCCTTTAAGTGCAACCAACTCCAATTCGGAGTTAGCGTAGCCCCAGGGATTTTTCAGAGTTTGATGGAGAGACTCTTGCAAGGGATCAAGGGGGTCGTGCCATACTTTGATGACGTTTTAATTGCTGCCCCGAATAGAGAAATACTAAAGGAGCGTCTTAGACTGGTTCTCCAGAAATTTAAAGACTCCGGCCTTAAGGTTAAAAAAAATAAATGTCAACTGTGTACAGATAAAGTAGAGTTCCTGGGGTACCTAATTGATAAACAAGGCATTCACCCCACCAATAGCAAGCTAAGAGCAATCAAGAACGCCCCAAGACCCAGAAATAAGACTGATCTCCAAGCTTTCCTGGGGCTCATTAATTTTTACAACATCTTCCTGCCCCACCAAGCGACCATAGCTGAGCCCCTATATAGGCTTCTCGACAAAAAAGCAACCTGGGTCTGGGGGCACCGAGAGGAGCATGTGTTCCGACACGTGAAAAACCTATTAACTTCAGATGCTGTTTCAATGCAGTATGACGAGACTTTGCCTTCAACAATTACATGTGATGCGTCACCATTTGGAGTAGGAGCCATTTTGAGCCATGTGTTACCAAACAGTAGTGAAGCCCTTATTTCCTATTTTTCAAGAACTCTATCAAAGGCTGAACATAACTATAGTCAAATCGATAAAGAGGCTCTTGCTGTTGTATCTGCTGTAAAATGGTTTCATGAATATGTATATGGACGTGTTTTTACTATTGTTACCGACCACAAACCTTTGCTGGGGATTATAGCAGGAAACAAGCCAACCCCCTACATATTATCATCTAGAATGACTCGCTGGTCGGAGTTTTTGGCTGCGTACAATTATAGGCTGCAACACCGCCTGGGGAAAGCCATTCCCCACGCTGACACATTGAGCTGTGCACCACTTCCGGAAACCGTCGATGACCCAGCTCCAACCCTTACAACACTCCAGATTGAAACGCAACATTCACCGCCACTAACAGCTAGAGATATCGTGATCGAAACAAAACGCGATCCTATCTTAACGCGAGTTCTTAGCTGGGTCGAACGAGGATGGCCAGTAGATCAAACCCCTGACGACTTCACTGTTAGGGATAACATTGTTTACCCTAACTGGTTTAGGTAAAATAATAAATATGTTATCATAGTTTATTAGTTAAAGTGTCTGCAACTTTAACTGTAAGACTGTAATTAAGGGAGTGGTTGTAAAAAGCACCATAAAAGAAACAAGGCACTGCACTTGCTCTCTCTGACTTGATGATCCCTAATTACTGGATGAAGACTGCGTTTTTCCTTACTTGAACTATTGACTTATTGTAAGTGAACTGACATTGGATATTCTACACGGACTTTGCTAATTGAATATCCCTGAATGGACTGACTAAACATGACTGATGGACTGTTATTTTGACTATGCTATAAACTCTAAATGGAATAAACTATATTTTGATAGCACAAGCGTATCTGTAATTTTTACTGTATGTTAACAAACATAAACTTATCTCACTCATTTATCTGTGTGCCTATCTGACTAACGCTGCACATTCTGTTTAGCTTGTCTCCTTAACCCTGGTTGGGGAACACAGGCTTAACACTGGTTATGGGCCCAGAGGCTGCAAAGTCAGTTTAACTAGGATAAAACAGATTTATGTAAAAAGTGAGAGTTTGTGTTGTTATACATTACAGTAAACAGACAGCTGTGTTTTATTAATTATAGTTTTATATCCATATAAAGAAAACATGGCACAAGTCAATCTACAAAGTTTGTCCCTTATATCCAAGCTGGATGGAACAAACTATGTATCATGGTCTATGAAATGTAGTCTACTTCTACGAAGAGAAGGTCTGTGGAACATAATTGAAAATCCACCAAACTTAGAGGAATGGGATCCAGAGATTGAGGAAGATAGACTAAAGATAAAAGACTTTATGCAGAAAAATGAACAAGCTATTTGCATAATAGGACTAACACTGTCTGACCAGCAACTTGTTCATATCCACGGAGAACAAACGGCTGTTGGGTGTTGGCAGAAGCTGAAGAGGATTTATGTCCGAGATAACGTTGGTGCTCACATAAATCTAACACCGAAGCTTTTCAGAACACATCTCCAGACAAATGGTGATATGCTGAGTCATTTGAATTCTATAAAAAGCATTTTTCAAGAACTGCACGAGAAAGAGCTTATTTTCTCTGAACTACACCAAGTCTACATAATTCTATCATCACTAAACGAAAGTTATGATAACTACGTCACTTCCCTTGAAATTTTGCCTAAGGAAAGTTTAACTTTAACTGATATAACTGGCAGATTGATTGAAGAGGCAAGAAGAAGACTTGAAAGAGATCAGTTAAGGAGGGAGCAACCTCAGAAAGAAGATAATGAATCTCCTACTGCATACGCAATTAAAAAGTGTTTTAATTGTGGAGGAAGAAGACATTTGGCAAGATTTTGTAAAAAAGCAAAGCGCCAGAACACTGGCCAGAATACTAAAAGTAATCAAAAGATAAATAAAAATTTAGAGTTAGCCATGTATATTAACGGAGCTGTAAAAAATAATTTATGGGTGGTTGACAGTGGAGCATCCCACTGTATAACAAATGATAACAAAAATTTTATTAAAATGTCCAAGAGTACACAGCAGATATCGTTAGCCAATGGCTGGAAACTGAAAGCTAAAGGTCAAGGTATAGCATATTGTTCTTTCATAAAAGAGATTGTAAATATGTTATATGTACCACAACTTAAGTTTAATTTAATTTCAGTTAGAATTTTGGTTAAACTAGGATATGTAGTTACCTTTAAAGGAGATAACTGCATAATTGAGAAAGAAGATAAGAAAATTACTGCATCTTTAAGAGGTGAATTATATGTGTTAAATGATAATGGTTTAGAGGTGGCTAAACACGGTTTATGATAATAAAAAACCTCATGATGAATGTATTCACTTTTTACACCAAAGGCTAGGGCATTTATATTTTAAAATGCTTAAGAAAACTGTTGAATTATCTAAAGGAATAAGTTTGAAACCTTGTAATAAGTATTAGCAATGTTCTATTTGCAATCAAAGCAAAGGCAAGGTCATACCGGCTAATAGAGTTGATGGATTTACTACCAAAGAGCCTTTAGAAGTAGTATTTGCCGATTTAATAGGTTCGGAAAAACCAAGTGTAGGAGGTGCTCGTTACATACTAAGTATAATGGACCACTATTCTAGATATGGGTTTTGCTATTTAATGAAAAGCAAAACTGAAACCTATCTAAATCTCTTTAATTGGATTAAATTTGCAGAAAGGAAAACTAAAAAGAAATTAGTAACTCTTATAACAGATAATGGTACGGAATTTACAAATAATAAATTCCAGAATAGACTTAGAATGTTAGGTACACAACATAAAAAGTCTGCACCATATAGGCCACAACATAATGCCTTTATAGAGAGACAAGGCCAAACACTACAATCAATGGCACGAACTATGATGTCTGATTCAGGATTACCTGACAATTTATGGGGAGAAGAATTATGTGTAGTAATCATATATTAAATAATGTTGTTAATTCAACAACAGGTGAATTACCATTCACACTGTGGCATGGTACAAAACCTGATTTAAGTTGCATGCACACATTTGGAGCACCAGCATGGGTGCATATCCCTTCACAACTTAGACAAAAAGGACAGCATAGAGCTAAAAGATTATTTTTTGTAGGATATAAATCTAATCATAGATCTCATAGATTCTGGGAACCAGGTACATCTAGAGTTTACACCAGTGCTAGTGCTAAATTCCTAGAACATGTAGGATGGAATAGATTAGAGCAAGATTTAAATAACGAAGTAATTATTGAAACCTACAAAAGGCAAAAAGAACAGACTAGTTATAAGAAGAGTCCAATTAAAGAAGAAGTCCACGAAGAACAAATAGGAGCAGAACAAGAAGAAACAGTTGATCAGGAAGAGTTAGATAATCAAGAACAGTTAATAAATGAAAGTCCACCTGTAAGTCCTGTAATACCTAGACGTACTACACGTGTAACTAGACCGTCTGATAGGTATCAAGCAAGCATAGTTTGCCAAGTAACTAAAGTTCCAACTAGTATAGATGAACTTAAGATGTATCCTGCTAAGGATCAGGAGAATTGGCAAAAGGCAATGGAAAAAGAACTAAATTCATTAAAGATAATGAAAGTATATGAAGATGCCAAATTACCTCCAGGAGAAAAATCCATTGGGTGCAAATGGATATTTAAAGTAAAAACTGGAAATGATGGGACTGTTACCCATAAGGCTAGGTTGGTAGCTCAAGGATTTAATCAAACTGCATCTGATTACGAAACTGCTTATTTGCATGCACCTTTGCAACACAATATATATTTGAAAAAGCCAATTATTATAAAAGACAATAAAGTAAATAGTAATGATTGTTGGAAACTCAAAAAGAGTCTTTATGGGTTGAAACAATCTGGTTTTGAGTGGAAACAATACATTGTAAAAGAATTAAACAATATAGGATTTAAATCTGGTTTAGCAGATCCATGTGTGTTTAAAAGAGATAATAATGCAACGGTGTCATTATTGTTATTATTTACAGATGATATTGCTATGATAACTAAGACTAATAATGAAGCTAATGAGATTATATAATTATTAGCCAAAAAGATAAAATTAAAGCATTTAGGTGAAATTAAAAGGTATCTAGGATTGACAATTAACAAAGCAAAAAATGGTTTTAAGATATCTCAAGAAGATAAAATTTGCCAATTAATTAAAACGTATAAAATGGAACTTTGTAAACCGGCAAAGACTCCAATGAGTCAGGAAGTTTGCCAAACTAATGATCAAAGTCCCAAATTTGATAAGTCCATATATCAATCTTTGATTGGTAGCTTATCATATATAAGCAATTGGTCAAGGCCAGATATAGCTTATAGTGTTAATCAGCTGGCACGTTTTAATTCGGATCCACATCAATGTCATTGGCAATCATTAAAGAGAATTTTAAGATATCTTAAAGGAACAATGAACCATGCATTCTATATAGAACCAAAGGGTGATATGAGTCTTAGTGCCTATGCAGATGCAAGTTTTGCAACTGACATAAACACTAGAAAATCAACATCTGGGATGGCTATATTATTTGGTAAGACACTAATAGGGTGGAGGTCAATCAGACAACAGCGTATCAGTTTGTCCACGATGGAAGCGGAATTTTCATGTCTGTCATTACTATGCACTGACTTAATTCTGTACAAACAGTTATTATTAGACATGGGTGTAACTGTTAAAGATTCCATTATTGTGTACGAGGACAACCAGGCAGCCATAAAGTTAGCTACTAGTATTGCTGTAAAAACTAGATCAAAGCATACTGATTTAAGATACTTAAATGTTAGAGAATCTGTAAAGAATGGGCTAATTAAATTGGAATACTGCATGACAGAAGAAAACATTGCAGACCAATTTACAAAAGCTCAAGGAGTAATCAAGTTTAAAGAAAGTTGTAACAAATATAATTTAAAGAGGCAAATAGTTATATTATTATATTTACCTAAAAGGGGAGAATGTTAGGGATAACATTGTTTACCCTAACTGGTTTAGGTAAAATAATAAATATGTTATCATAGTTTATTAGTTAAAGTGTCTGCAACTTTAATTGTAAGACTGTAATTAAGGGAGTCGTTGTAAAAAGCACCATAAAAGAAGCAAGGCACTGCAGCTTGTTCTCTCTGACTTGATGATCCCTAATTACTGGATGAAGATTGCATTTTTCCTTACTCGAACGGGAGAGAGAAAGGACTATTGATTTATTGTAAGTGAACTGACATTGGATATTCTACACGGACTTTGCTAATTGAATATCTCTGAATGGACTGACTAAATGATACACGACTAATGGACTGTTATTTTGACTATGCTATAAACTCTAAATGGAATAAACTATATTTTGATAGCACAAGTGTATCTGTTGTTTTTACTGTATGTTAACAAACATAACAAACTTATCTCACTCATTTATCTGTGTGCCTATCTGACTAACGCTGCACATTCTGTTTAGCTTGTCTCCTTAATCCTGGTTGGGGAACACAGGCTTAATATTCACCCTCTACAAGAACCGGCAAACAGAACTATTTTTGCAAAAAGGCTGCATCCTATGGGGGGGATAGAGTCGTCATCCCAGAGCGGTTACAATGAGCAGTATTAAAGACACTGCATGAGGGTCACCCCGACATCGTGCGTATGAAAGCGCTTGCACGAAGCTACGCGTGGTGGCCGGGCATCGACAAACAGATCGAAGCCTGGGTGAAGACTTGTTTAAAGTGCCAGGAAGTTAGCAATGCCCCACCTAAAGCAACTCTGACAGAGTGGGAAACACCCCGGGGACCGTGGTCCTGCATCCACATTGACTTTGTGGGACTTACTAAGGGACATACGTTCTTCCTAACAGTGGATGCCTATTCAAACTGGCTCGAGATCCACGAAAGGAAGAGTACCACAACCGAGTCCATCATCCAGAAGTTGAACAGGTTATTCACGACGCATGGACTGCCAGACGTTCTGGTTTCCAACAACGGACCCCAGTTTACTGCTCTACCCTTTGAACAATACTTAGCGGACCGGGGTATTCGCCATGCTCTAACTTCGCAAGGGCACCCTCTGGCTAACGGAAGAGCCGAGCGCATGGTACAATTTGTTAAAAAAAACCCTCTACAAAATGAACTATGGGGACATTGAAGATAAGATAAACAGAATACTCCTTCTCCAATACATCACTCCGCACAGTGTCACCAACAAGACTCCAGCTGAACTATTGATGCGACGCAAACTCCGTTCCCACCTCAACTGGCTTCACCCGTCTTACGAGCCAGAGAAACCCTGTGGATCTAGCGGAAAATGCCGTGAGTTCAAGATAGGCGACTTAGTTTTCACCAGAAACCTTTGTGGCGAACCATTGTGGGTCGAGGCAACTGTAATTCAAGCCACTGGACGCAGGTTGTACCGGGTGAAAACCTGCGACAGAAAAATATGGAAACGCCATATAGATCAGCTTTGATCGAGGCTACAACCTAGTTTCTGTAACTCTGGTAACTCCCAAACTGAGGGGGGAGGGGATGTCAAAGAAACCAAATTCGAGATGGCGGAGAGCAGGAATGAAAGAAGTCAGCAATCGGGCGTAACGAATGACGAAGAATCAGGGAAGGGCGTGTCCTCACCACAGAGGAACACCTTAACAGAGGCAAGCCCGCAAAGGCCAGAGGACAACAACAAGAACATTAGCAGCACCGAGTCATCCAATGAGGAACCACCGGCACCCGACTTGCCCGAAAACGTCCTGCCGAAACAGAGTTACAGACAAGAACCGGTGGGACAGCGTAAATCCAATAGACAGTCAAAACAACCTTCATACCTCAGAGATTACATCACCACATCCCCTAAACCGAACCCGGGGGGAAGGGTTGTTATGAACTAATAAAACGCTTAAATAAAGTTTTATCAAACCTTTAGAAAATAGTGGGGTTCTAGTCCTGCACTTCTGATTGGCCGATAATAGCGATATCGGATTGGTCCGTTCAGGAGAATCTGATTGGCTATTAACAAGCCATTTTCATTGGTTAAGGGGGTTAACATTCCACATTTCTCATTGGTTACTAGATCAGCAGCTTGCCTATAAAAAGGCTGCTGCTGCCCTCGGTTTTTGCTCTTTTCAGAATGATTAATAAAGAGTTGAAGTTCACTGTTCACCGTCTCGTCTCTGTTCCTTGCGCCCATGCGCAGAACTTAACACTTTAAATATAATAGAACTGCACATTTGGCCACTTTTAAAAAGAAAGAAAAAGAAACAGGTTTGATTTCAATTTATTCAGCAACTCACACATTTATTTCACTGTCATTGAGGTAATGCATTATATGTTTTTTTACTTATCAGCATTGTAATTGGTGTTTATACTTTGTGGCAAACAGTCTTTTAGAGAAGAAAAAGTGAAATGGAGTATGTATAATCCAACTGAATCAGCCTTTGGGATCTGACATTGATTAACTACACAGGAGCAGGAAAGAGGGAGCTACCTAGACCTTAAAGTAATTGCTCTCCTTTCCTTACCACTTTACAATGTATTGAAAAACTCAATGACTACATTATGAAAACATCAATCAGAATTAACTGCTTATCAACAATCATACCTGAACATTTTGGATATCATGAATGCAAACACTTCACATTCCTCTTAGAAAAAGGAAGAAAATGTTTTTTTTTTTTAAAAAAAAAAACAAACCATCCAGCTCTTGTGTTGTGCATTCTTTTATGATGGTTGGAATTTTGTGGTTTTTCTTTCCAGATGAATGTTTTAAAGAACTAAGTCCAAGGAAAACAAAATGGAGGGTGTGATTTTGGTCCAGATGAAAGTGTTACCTCAAAAAGGTAAATTTAATCATTTGAAGGTGTTTCAAAAAATTTTTTTTCTTTTAAAGACACTAGTAAAATTTGCCAATGATAGCATTGATCTAGGAAGGACAGGGTGTGTATGGTGGAATAGGTTAGGAACATATGTATTGTATTTGAAAGGGCATTTTCAGTTCAAAAATAAAATAGCTCATGTTGCTATACGGTCTGTTCATTGCACAACTGAAGGGGAATCCTATGCCTATGTGAGGTCTGCTAGCCATTCTTTGTGACTCCCAGGACCAGTATAACCACTGTTATTCAATGGGGAAACAAAGGAACAACTATGGAAAATGAAGCAAGTGAAAAGATATCTAAGGTAGAGATGAGATAAAGCCAAAATATCATCAAGCACTAGCCGAAGTCCACACAATGGCAGTAAAAATGGCAAAGCATGTCCACCTTTTATTTACTGCATAAAACAGCTCTTGGCTTACAATCATTTGTTTAGTGATCATTCAATGTTACAATGACATTGAAAAACAGTGCCTTACAACCAATCCTCATATTTACAGCCATCCCAGTATCCCTTACATCAGGGGTGTCCAACCTTGCTTTGCTGGCTGAGGAATTCTGGGAGTTGAAGTCCACAAGTCTTAAAGTTGCCAAGGTTGGACACCCCTGCTACATGATCAAACTTTGGGTGCTTGGCAACTGACATGTATTTACAATGGTTGCAATGCTCTGGGGTCATTCAATTGTCTTTTCTGACTTTCCCGGCCAAGTTCAACAAGCACAGAAAATGGGGGAAGCTTTCTTCTAAGCTATCAGTTTGCTGTTTAAAAATGGGCATGCATTTAAATAAAACATAAAATGCTGTTTTGAAGTGGTTATCCAGCCAATCAGTGGTGCCTGGATCAAGTGGGCAGGATAACAAAAGCTGGTTATAGTTTAATCTATAACCCCTTTTGTATATGTATTGCAATATCTCTCACACACATATAAAAAACTTTTATTTACACACATATAAAAAACCCCAAAACTTTAACCTTAGACTGTCTACTATTGACCTCACCCCTTTCCTAAGAGGTCTGTAGGGGGCATGCATAAGCGCATCAACGTGCCTACGGTCCCTGTACTATTTTTTTTTCTTATATATATCCATTTCATGTTTTCATAACTTTGTTTATACTTATACCTATTATCTTGTAAGTGATTGACAAATCAAATAAATAAAAATAAAATAAAAGGAGTAACATAATTCTTCAATGCTGCTTTTGTCATTTTGATACAAGTAGCAAGATCCCGCAGACTCCTATGATTCTAATGATGGATAAATTTTACTTTCTAGATGACAGGTATGAAAAGATGCCAAACTACCCAAAAAATGAAAAACCAGGATCTCTTAAGGTCCTACCAGCCAGTGAATGCAATTGCACCCCTTTTCTATCACTATAGAGAAATGGCTAGATAGCCTTGAACAAGGGTCATCAAATTTGGCAAGTTTAAGACTTGTGGACTTCAACTCCCAGAATTCCTGATCTAACATGACTGGAGCAGGAATTCTGGGAGTTGAAGTCCACAAATCTTTTTTTTTTTTTTTGAAAAAGTTTTTATTAATTTTCTACAAACAAACAAGACAAACAAAACATAAAAACATCAACTCTTATATGTACATCCAGTGTGTCAGTTGGTTCATCATTTTTGTGCATTCATTCTGTAGTCTCATTTACAATTATGTTACATAACAACTCATATTGTCAATCCAAACTTATATATCCTAATATCACTAAAAAAAGAAGTTTTTGACTATATTTTTAATCATTCATGCTTAATGAGCTAATAATACTTTAAACCAGTTTACTCTATAACAAATCATCTAATCATATCAAATCAATCCTAAAAAATCCTTTATAAATATAATATCAAATAGCAAAATAATAGCAAAATAAAGATAAAGATATTCCTTACTATCTAGCATTCTAAATATTCTATTATCGTATTTTATCATCTAGCCATTTATAAAAAAGATCCCAAATTTCGTAAAATTGTTTATCCTCTTGCTCTCTAATTTCAAATGTCAATCTGCTCATCTCAGCACATTCCAATATTTTCTTAATAATTTCTTCCTGTAATGGTACTTTCTCATTCTTCCAATTTTTAGCAAATACAATCCTGGCTGCTGTTAATACATTTACAATCAGGTATTTCAAATCTTTACTATATATATCAGGTAAAATTCCCAATAAGAAGATCTCTGGTTTCAAATCTATATGTTTCTTTGTCATTTTTTCCAACCACATGCGAATTATAGTCCAATATTTTCTAGCATCCTCACAAGTCCACCACATATGGTAATACGAGCCGGGTATCTGATGACATTTCTAGCATTTTTCAGATTTGTTCTTAAACATTCTTGCTATTCTTGTCGGAGGAAAGTGCCACCTGTAAAACATCTTATACAAGTTTTCTTTATATGCTATTGACATTGTCATTTTATAATTTTGAGACCACAATTTCTGCCATTTCTCTAAATCAATCCCATATCCAAAATTCTTCCCCCAAACAATCATAGTTTCTTTGACTTGTTCTTCCTCTAATTTCATTCCCAGTAAATAACCATATAGTTTTTTAATCACTTTCTCATCAGTACCCATCAAGATCTTATCTAAATCAGTCTGTTTATCATAAAATCCCTCCGTTTTAGAATCTTCATCATACCTTGAATGTATTTGTGCATATGAAAACCAATTCATCCTTATACCTTGTTCCTCTAAGTTTTGGATCGATTTAAGTTCACCCTTTTCATCCAAAAGTTCCCCATATCTAACTGTTTGTTCCTTCTTGTAGATTATAGGATAGGAAAATGCTTCAATGGTCGATAACCAAACTGGAATTTTCAAATAACATTGTCTTTTTATCTTCTCCCAATTTAACCACAAAGACTCCCGTACATAATGTCTTCAAAAATAACCCTGTGTTTTAGTTCCCTTATACCATAAAAAAGCATGCCAACCCAACAGCAAGTCATGCCCTTCTAATGTCAACAACCTATGTTTCCTTAATGTTATCCATTCTTTGACCCACATCAAACTTGCAGCTTGATAGTACAATTCCCAATTAGGCAGACCAAAACCTCCTCTAATTCTAGCATCTTGCAAAAGCTTGGGTTGGCATGCAAAAGCTTTAGCTTTATTCTCGCTTTTTTACCTTGCCATATAAACTTCAACATAATTTTATTTAAATCTTCAAAATAGTCTTTTCCAAGCCTAATTGGTATTGTTTGAAACAAAAATAAAATTCTAGGTTAGATATTCATCTTAATTGTTGAAATTCTCCCTATTAATGACAATTGCAGGTTTTCCCACTTCTTCAAATCTGTAGTTATCTGTTGTTTAAGTTTAATATAATTATTCTCCTTTAATGTGCTACATCTTGTTGTCAAATATATCCCCAGATACTTAACCTTATTTGTAACTTGAATTTTCAAAAGATCTGCCAATTCTTCTCTCTGTCTCAATAGCATATTCTTTGTCAAAATCTTTGTTTTGTCTTTATTTATTTTCAAACCAGCCACCTCTCCATATGCCTCTATCCTTTCCAGTAACTTTGGAGCTGTTTCTAGCGGATCTTCCAAAATAAAAGCTAAGTCATCAGCAAAAGCTTGTAGCTTAAATTCTTCCTTCTTAATTTTCATTCCTTTTATGCTTTTATCATCCCTAATATTTCTATTCAACACTTCCAAGGTCAACACAAATAGCAAAGGAGATAGGGGGCATCCTTGTCTTGTGCCTTTCCTTATATTAATAAAATCTGTAAGTTCCCCCTCCATCATTACCCTTGCTGTCTGTTTATTATATATAGCTTCTATTGCTTGAATAAATTTTTTAGCGAAACCCATCTGCTCCAATAATAATAACATAAATCTCCAGTTCACGTTGTCAAATGCTTTTTGAGCATCTAGGAATATCAAAGCCATTTGCTTTTCAGGATGAGCCTCATAGTATTCCAAAGTGTCCAAGATTACTCTCATATTGTCTCTAATTTGTCTCTTTGGCAGAAATCCATTTTGATCTGAGTGAATAAAATTATTTAAATATTTTTTAAGTCTTTCTGCTAAGATTGAAGCAAAGATTTTATAGTCTGCATTCAAGAAAGAAATAGGTCTATAATTCTTAATTTGCAATGGGTCAGTCTCTTCCTTTGGTATGAGTGTAATATAAGCCTCTGACCATGTTTTAGGTATCATCTTTTTTAACATAACTTCATTCATAACTTCTAACAATGGGATGCTCAATAATTCTTGAAATGTTTTATAAAATTCTACTGGAAGCCCATCTGGACCCGGAGCTTTCCCATTATTTTGTCTCTTAAATGCTTCATTTAGTTCCATCATTGTTATATTGCTTTCTAGCATTTCTTCAGTCTCTTTAGGTATCTTTGGTAAATTAGCTTCCTGTATATACTGTTTGACTTTTTCTTCATCAATATTCTCTTGTTTATATAATTGCCTATAAAAATCTCGAATAATTTCTTTTTTCTCCTTATTCCCATAACAAACTTGGCCTTGTTCATCTATTAACTTCAATATTTTTCTTGATTCCTTCTCTTTTCTCAATTTATATGCTAGCCATCTACCTGGTTTATTTGCATCTTCAAAATAATTCTGTTTAGAGTTTCTAATTTTCTGTGCCAGTTCTTCTTTCTCTATTAGTTCCATTTTATGTTTAATTACATCCAGCTTCAATTTAATATCCTTTTTCTGTGGCATTTTCTGTAATTCTTTTTCAAGAATTACCATGGAAAATGAAGCAAGTGAAAAGATATCTAAGGTAGAGATGAGATAAAGCCAAAATATCATCAAGCACTAGCCGAAGTCCACACAATGGCAGTAAAAATGGCAAAGCATGTCCACCTTTTATTTACTGCATAAAACAGCTCTTGGCTTACAATCATTTGTTTAGTGATCATTCAATGTTACAATGACATTGAAAAACAGTGCCTTACAACCAATCCTCATATTTACAGCCATCCCAGTATCCCTTACATCAGGGGTGTCCAACCTTGCTTTGCTGGCTGAGGAATTCTGGGAGTTGAAGTCCACAAGTCTTAAAGTTGCCAAGGTTGGACACCCCTGCTACATGATCAAACTTTGGGTGCTTGGCAACTGGCATGTATTTACAATGGTTGCAATGCTCTGGGGTCATTCAATTGTCTTTTCTGACTTTCCCGGCCAAGTTCAACAAGCACAGAAAATGGGGGAAGCTTTCTTCTAAGCTATCAGTTTGCTGTTTAAAAATGGGCATGCATTTAAATAAAATATAAAATGCTGTTTTGAAGTGGTTATCCAGCCAATCAGTGGTGCCTGGATCAAGTGGGCAGGATAACAAAAGCTGGTTATAGTTTAATCTATAACCCCTTTTGTATATGTATTAATTGCAATATCTCTCACACACATATAAAAAACTTTTATTTACACACATATAAAAAACCCCAAAACTTTAACCTTAGACTGTCTACTATTGACCTCACCCCTTTCCTAAGAGGTCTGTAGGGGGCATGCATAAGCGCATCAACGTGCCTACGGTCCCTGTACTATTTTTTTTTCTTATATATATCCATTTCATGTTTTCATAACTTTGTTTATACTTATACCTATTATCTTGTAAGTGATTGACAAATCAAATAAATAAAAATAAAATAAAAGGAGTAACATAATTCTTCAATGCTGC
The DNA here is from genome assembly GCA_033807585.1 of Hydrophis major. Taxonomy (NCBI): domain Eukaryota; kingdom Metazoa; phylum Chordata; class Lepidosauria; order Squamata; family Elapidae; genus Hydrophis; species Hydrophis major. The sequence goes on along the minus strand of CM066328.1, from coordinate 319,825,045 downwards.
TTTTGTCATTTTGATACAAGTAGCAAGATCCCGCAGACTCCTATGATTCTAATGATGGATAAATTTTACTTTCTAGATGACAGGTATGAAAAGATGCCAAACTACCCAAAAAATGAAAAACCAGGATCTCTTAAGGTCCTACCAGCCAGTGAATGCAATTGCACCCCTTTTCTATCACTATAGAGAAATGGCTAGATAGCCTTGAACAAGGGTCATCAAATTTGGCAAGTTTAAGACTTGTGGACTTCAACTCCCAGAATTCCTGATCTAACGTGACTGGAGCAGGAATTCTGGGAGTTGAAGTCCACCAATCTTAAAGCTGTCAAGTTTGAAGACCCCCAGCCTCGAAGAAGGTATGCAAGGGACAGTTAATGCTAAATAAATGACAACTTAGTCCGAGGAAAGAGGAAAATGTGAGAAAGAAACTCAAAAGAACCCTGCCTTGATACATATATTTGTATGAGAGGAGAGAGGCCTTGAATTTGTTACTGTAGCTTTTTCCTTATATTTTGTTTAATTTAGCTTCTCCTTTGCGGAATAATGGAATGCCTTCAGATAGTGTCTCTTGTATGATGCAATGCTATTATTCAATATATTATCTATTTTTACTTCTTAGGAGTCCACGGTTTTCCTATTTTTCTTCCATGCCCAATCTTGGCATTCCAAGCCCCGGCTGCTGCTCTTATTATCTTTGAACCTGATTATATACAGATTGAAATGGGATCTTTTATCCCAGCAGTCTAGGGGATAAAACAACATCTGGTTCTCAATATGTGTTGGGTCAAGAAGAAGCTCTGTGAGATCACTTAACTGGTATAAGTATTAAGGTCTTACCCTCAATATTTAGCCCGGTGTTTCATGCTGCCTCATTTTTGTTGCAAACAAGACCCCAGAAAATACCTCTGATTTTCTTTATGTAGCTTCTGCTTCCGCATTTATCCTGGGATAGTGGGAGAAGAGGAGTGGGTGAGTTTGTTTAAAAGCCAATTTATGTGAGTTCTTTGTGCAATACATGAATGTTTTTTTTTCCTGTTGAGATTCTACCTTTTTTTGCATGTTTACTATACATTTCTGATTTCTGCCCTCAATTTTAATCATTTCCAGGTTATTTGCCTTATATGGAGGATGAATTCTACTTGCTAAATCCCATTCCATGGTAAGCAGCTTTTTGAGAACAGTTAATAGGCAAGTTTGCTTATGATTTCACTGAAGGTTACAATGCTACACTTATCTGAGAGTACATCTACTGGCATGATTTATTTTATGCTACACTTATCTGAGAGTACATCATTGGCATGATTTATTTCTAAGCATTGTGACCTTTGTTTCAGCTGCATTGGCTCTTTGAATTTGCAGCCTTGCTGACAGCATGGTCTGTTCAATCCAGACTTAGCAATAGTCTAGAATAATTACCTTATTCTCAGGTAAGATGATGCCTACAGCAGCCTCTGTACTTTCCAAGTAGTACTACGCTTTAACTGTTGCCTCTTTAAAAACAATTTTCTTCTGTCCTATGCACGCTATTCATTCAGAATCTGCTAACTGTTCAGGCTTTTAAACACCTCACTATAAACAGGATCTCTAATAAACTGCAGTCTTGTAGAGATAAGATTAATATAATTTTCTTAGGAATTGAAAATATGCTTGCCTTCCTTATTCAAAACTCCAACTGGTGGTACATTGGCTTTTTCACTGTAAAGCTGGAATGCTATGAGAGAACAAAACTTCCATTCTGCAGGTGTGCACACAGCTTTCTCAGGCTAAAAACCTGACAAGGCCAAACCATTTTACCAGCTTGAGAGAGGGAAATTAGGTCAAAATAGCCAACAGAATTAACAGCCAGGTCTGCTTTGTGTTAGGGAGACAGTAGCTGGAGACAGCAGAATAGAAGATAAAGAACTGGAGAAAATCATAAAATACAAAGACCTGCAAATAAAAGTAGAACAACTGTAGCAAAAGAAAGCAAAAACCATATCAATAATGACTGATACCTTTAATGCAATCCCAAAACATCAGGAACACTATTTTAAAGCCATTGGCATTGACATATCATTATCAGTCAATTGCAAACAACAGTTTTATTTGGAATAGCTTACATCCCGCAATGATACCTTTGGCATCATTAAACAACCACATCAGCCTATCCCAAGTCAATGGGAAGAACTCAATACAAGGGTAAGAATGCCAAGTCCAGTTTAAACAACTGGCTGACTGTGCAACAAACCATAATTTTCTTCAGTTCTTTATCTTCTATTCTTTATCTTCTATTATGCTATCTCCAGCTACTGTCATGTCTACTATCTAGATTGTTTTTCCTTTCTTCTTAACTGGTGGTCCCCAATCTTTGTGGCTTGGCAGCCCAGGTCAGGAAAGGTATTGGGGCCCCCTATTATTAATTGTTAAGTCTCAGGTGTTATGTGGCAGATGCTCACCTGTCTGAATTCTACAGTATTTTAGTTTCTTCATTTTCCATTACTTTATCTATTTTGTGATCTTGTTGGTTCTTGCTTGCAGGCAAGTGGCATTTCTTTCACCTATTCCAGAGCACAGTTCTGGTAAAATTCTATATTTCCAGATATTGAGGGAGGCCTTGAGATATTGCTCCAAAGGTTCCAATCACAATTGGTATCACATTTACTTTTCCATAAGTGTTCAGTTCCGGTCTGCAGGTCCTGATACTTCGTTATTTTTTTTCAGTTGGTTTTTTCCTCACTTCTTGCATCATCTGGAATAGCAACATCAATGAACCAGACTTTCTTCTTTGCAGTAACTGTTATATCAGACATGTTATGACCCTGTCTGTCTGGATCTTAAAATCCCATAAGTACTTAATCCATTCATTTTCCAAAACCACCTCAACATGATGATCCCAATAGCTTTTACTACATTCAAATTAAAACCTCTGGCAGAGTTTCCAATGAATAATTCTGGCAACTCAGTCATGATGCTGCTTATAGTGAGTTTGTGAAATTTTGCTGAAGTTATTGATCCAATGGCCAATTATTCAGTTCTTTTTACTATAAAGACAACATTTTCTGTTATTTGTTACATGTTGCATGTTTGCCTTCATACAATTAATCAGCAAAGATTGTCCTTGAGATATTCAAATAAAACCTTCATGAGGGTTTTTTAAATCAGCTATTCCTTCTATATTCTTCATCTACTGATCATGCATTAGCTTATTCTTCCAATTAACAAATTGGTTTTCAGTAGTCCCTTCATTTTTGCAGCCTTTATTTTTGTTGTCTTCAAGAATTTTCCTTGATTGACTTCTTTCAGCAAGTTTCTTGGCTTTTCTTAATATAGTCATTCAGGTCATGCTTTTCTTCACCCCCTTCAGTTCTTTGCAAATGTAGCAAATCAATTCACTTTTGGGTTACAAAGCATTGTCATTAGTTCTCTTACTCTTCTAATTTAGATTATCAAGTTCCATATGTATTATTAAAAAACTCTATTAAAACTATTAAAAAGCACAAAGCTAAAAGAGAAGAGATACAAGGAACAAGTGTTAACTGCACCAAACTCAATTGCAGGGAATATGACTTCAACAACAGAGTGGTTAATGCCTGGAATATACTACCTGACTCTGTGGTTTCTTTCCCAAAGCCAAAAAACTATAACCTTAGACTGTCTACTGTTGACTTCACCCCCATTCCTAAGAGGTCTGTAAGGGGCATGAATAACCACACCAACCATCCTGTCCTTTTATTCGTATCCATTTCATGTATTAATAATCATGTTCATCCTTATATCTGTTATCTAATACATGCTCGACAAATAAACAAATAAAATAAATTAATGACAATAGAGCTACCTCAGTATTTCACCAGTACATTGGGCATCATAGGCCTGATGGCACAATCAGATTTGAGGGATTCCCAGAAAGTCAACAGGAATCAAGCCAGCTTTGCTTTTGGGGTAGGGGTGGAGACTATTCCTCATTGCTTAGGACCTGCCAAATGTAGCTCCCTAGCCAACAGGAACCCACAACATGTCCTCTCTGCTGGATTAACGGTAACATTGCTCTTCCAGTGGAGGCACTCTGCCCAATATCATTGCTTCTTTTTCTAGTTTTTGGGGGAGGAGCAGGGGATTTAATTATTTCTAAAACACAATTAAGAGCCTGCTTGGACAAAACATATATCCATACCACACTGGTGATTTATAGCTTCTATTAATCCAACTATCATTGTGGCCTATAGGAGTAATGAGGACAGGCTTTATAGTACTCCAGGAATGGCCAGGTGATGCTATGAGGAAGCAATAAGTCTAGTGTGGAAAGGACTGAAAAACCATTTAAGCTCTTGGGCATCTTATTCCCTTGGCTGCCATACTATTTCAACTAGCTCGGTGCATCCTGACTTTCCACATATTATAGAGTAATATTTCTGATTCAGCTGAACAAAATTGGACAGAGGGACTCAATGAGGCTTACATGAGTGTGGGATTGCAGAGTTTTGATGCAATCCTACACATGGCAACTCAGACATGAATTTCACCAAGTTAAAATGAGCATCTTTCCAGGTTGTTGATACAGAATTGTGAAATAAGTATTGAAGCCTACTTGAAGTTGAACTTAAATCCTAATAATTAATACAGAATCTTAGGAAACAATGAAAAGCTTCTTAAATGGATCAGAAAGGAAAATACAAGTAGACAAACTTTCCTGCTTCATGGAGCCCACTACAATAGTGCAGCTGTTGTTTCTTTCATAGTGACAGATCCCTAAAATAACAAAAACAGCATGTTCTATATCATTCACAACATCTGAAAAGATAGGGATGGCACAAGCCTGTGTAAATCATTAATATATAAAAATACTACAAAAACAATGAAAGCTGCTTAAAATTATGTATTGAACCTTTTAGAAATAGGCAGATTACCAATTTTGTTTCTTCACTGTCTTTCTGTTTTGACGATCTCAAGAGAATCCATTAGATCTGGGTTGTAACTATACTCATTTTTGTGCTAAGCTCTAGGCAGAATTTTTTAGGGGTGGGGGAAACTGTGAATATAATTAGACATGGGATACTTCTAACAGCTGGATGGATTTCACACATAGTCCCTAATTTACAAAACATTGGATTTGGCAGCATTTCAGCCCTAGCCCTGCAAGTCATAATTTCTTTGACGTATTTTTGGCATTGCAAATTATTTATGTATGAATATATATCATTGTAAACGTGGAGGGAGGGAAATATTCTGCCCATACCTAGTTAGTGATAAATGAGCAACTTCAGAAGCCATGCCAGAAGTAAATAACGATCTTGCAAGGGCTCATGTTCAAAATGTAAACTAATTTCTCTTTTTGTTTGGAAAAGAGCCTGCTCTAGATTTCCACATTACTGTAACTGGCTGCAATACTTCTCTCAAGCTTTAATGAAATCAATTTGTGTGAGATTTACAAGAAAAATACATTAAAGAAGTGCCAGAGTGCCAAGAATAGCTATACAGGCTGTATTGATTCTGCAATTTTTGTGTGATGTTATTTTTTTTTTCTTTGACAGACAAAGTAAAGGACAAAGTAAGGAAAATTCACAAAGCTCTTGTTTGTTCTAGCACATAATAGATTTGCAAACGATTGCTACCATATTGATTTTCCTAAACATAACATCTGCATGCCTGGTAAGACAGTGATCAATTGACACAGTCAATCTAGATCACAATCAGCCCAACATATATTCCACTGAAATCAATATTGAGATGATGGTTATGGGGATTCTTCCTTCCAGGTACCAATCAAAAGAGCAACTTCTCTTATCTTAACAAATTAGCAGATACAGTTCCTTGACTTTTTCTGGGTGAAGTGCAGTTCCCAGAAGTTAGCTAAGATAGCCAGGAAATCTAGGAATTGGGATCCAACTCAGGAGGAAAATGCTATAATGTGGGAAATGATTTTAGACTAATCTGATGTCAAAACTTGCCTTTCGGTGTCTGTCGGTCCATCAATCCAGCTACATTGGTAATAAATACAGGGGAAAAAGTTAAATACATTGCTCAGGAAATAGTATGGCAAAGGAATAATGTGGCCTCTCATTTAAACAGGCAATTGAATTGAATTTGGCTGCCAGACCATCAGTTGAAAAGCTGAAAAAAAACAATACAATTCTATCCTGTGCTTAGGAAGGGGCAGCATATTGATTGGTATTGATTGGCACTGTGTTGCTACTTAGATCAATATGCTAAAAGAAGAGATATGTGTCTGCTTGTGTTTGGCTTTGCACCAATGATGATAATGATGATAAGTATTTCTGTATAGAAATAGTTTTTTGCACTTTTTCCCAGAGGAGCCCATTTGATTGTATGTTTGTCTTTCTGATGTTAACGACAACTTTAAAGATTACAGCAGTATAGAAAGCAGATTACTTAATTAATTCAAAGACAAGTGTTATGAACTAATAAAGGCATTTAATAAAGTTTTAACAACCTTAAGAAAAAGCAGGGTTCTAATCCTGCACTTCTGATTGGCCGATAATAGCGATATCGGATTGGTCCTTTCTGGGAAATCTGATTGGCTGTTAACGGGCCAACTCTTATTGGTTCAAGGGTTTAACACTTCCATGTTTCTCATTGGCTAATAGGTCAGCAGCCAACCCTATAAAAGGGCTGCTTCTGCCCTAGGGTTTTGCTCTGTTCAGTATGATTAATAAAAAGTTGAAGTTCACTGTTCACTGCCTCATCTCCATTCCTTGCACCCATGCGCAGAACTTAACACTGGTGACGAAGGTGGGATGCGGAGACATCAGAGCTGACTGAACACTACAGATCACCAAACAGAGCACGTGGCTGAAGGCGCATCGACAACGGAAACCATGTCCGGCGGCGCCATACCACCCGTTCCATTTGACCCGGCACAAGAAGACTGGGACTCGTACATAGACCGGTTCCAGATGTTTCTGGAGACCAACAACTTGAAAGATGCAACTACGGGGAAAAAGCGAGCACTGTTCCTGTTCCTGTACCTGCTCGCTTGTGGACCTGCCATCTTTAAGATGGCCAAAGCACTAGCAAAACCGGCTGAGGTGAAATCCATGGACTGGGACGTCCTCGCGCCCCTTCTACAGGCCCACTATGCACCTGACGTACCAACGCTTGTCCGAAGACATGAGTTTTACCAGAGGGACCAACAGAAAGGAGACAGCGTTGCAGATTTCATCACGGATCTCCGGAACCTGGGAGGCCTCTGTGGGTTTACGGACCTCAAAGAAGCTCTGAGAGACCGAATAATTCTGGGATTAAATGACCACACGGCACAGAGCAAGATCATGGCCAAAGGGGACATCGATCTTGCCGATGTCATCAAAGATGCTACTGCAGCAGAAACAACCAGGAAGTCATCTGCCCGAATGCGCCGCACCAATGCACCACTCCGTCAACTCACCAGCGATACCTCACTTCGCCTAGAGAGGCACAAAACAGTGACCCACCACGAGGACCTCGAATCGCCATCAGAAAGTGATGAGGAGGAGGTCAACGAGCTCCGGTCCGAACGTGACCAACGCAACCAGCGGAATCAAAGACTACCGCACCAATGCGCGAGTTGTGGGGCAAACCACCCATGATCAGACAGCAAATTCCTCAATGCGCTCTGCCATTCCTGTGGGAAAAGAGGCCACATCGGGAAGGTCTGTAGAAGCAAGCGAGGATCCAGCCCAATTCAGAGAGAAAACAACTACCACCAGACCACACTGTGAGTCGGGAACACTTGAATCACCAATGTAACAACCACTCCTACAGAAATAAAACACTGGCCACTTCTACAAGATGGGAAGAGGCACACCAAACCATTACAATCTGTTACGCTTCATCATTAGATGCAACGAAGATCCGAGTGAGGATCGCCATCGAAAACCAACCTTGCGTGATGGAAGTTGACTCAGGATTGTCTCTCTCGATGGTTTCCTGGAAGACCCTTAAACAATTAATCCCTGCCGTCCAGCGTCAAGACCTCAGAGCCCAAAGAATCATACTCAAAGATTATCAGGGGAACCGAATTCCGGTTGTTGGATCCAGCCTAGTCCAAGTATCATTCAAAAATCGTACTGTGTCATTAACACTGACGGTTGTTGACCGCGACCGGCCTAGTTTGTTAGGCCTTCAATGGTTCGCCCCACTCGGGATCAAGATAGCCGGCATTCACCAAACCAGAAGCGATGACTGGGAGGAGGCCCTCGTCCAGGAATTCCAGGACGTCTTTGCAGACAAACTAGGCGAGTACAAGGGGACCCCGATATCATTTAACCTTAACCCTGAAGTAGCCCCCATCCACCTTAAGCCTCGTCGGGTACCTTTTGCCCTAAAACCAAAGATCGACGAGCAGCTTGATAAATTAATAGCCCAGGGTGTTTTAGAACCAACTGACCACGCCCGTTGGGAAACCCCAATCGTAACACCCATCAAACCGGATGGATCGATAAGGATTTGTGGGGACTACTGGGCCACCCTCAATGACGCCCTTCAACAGAACACTTACCCAGTGCCGGTGGTGCAACACCTTCTCCATTCCCTGGGGGGCGGAAAAGTCTTCGCTAAATTGGATTTAGCACAGGCGTACCAACAACTGCCTATAGATAAAAAAAACCACGGAAGCACACACGATCGTTATGCACCGAGGCGCCTTTAAAAGCAACCGACTCCAATTCGGAGTGAGCATAGCCCCAGGGATTTTTCAAAGTCTGATGGAGAGACTCTTGCAAGGGATCAAGGGGGTCGTGCCATAATTTGATGATGTTTTAATTGCGTCCCCGAATAGAGAAGTACTAGAAAGGCATCTTGAAATGGTTCTCTAGAAATTTAAAGACTCTGGCCTTAAGGTTAAAAAAAAGTCAACTGTGTACAAATAAAGTAGAGTTCCTGGGGTACCTAATCGATAAGCAAGGCATTCACCCCACGAATAGCAAACTAAAAGCGATCAAAAACACCCCAAGACCCAGAAATAGGACAGACCTCCAAGCTTTCCTGGGGCTCATTAACTTTTACAATATCTTCTTGCCCCAGAAAGCGACCGTAGCTGAGCCCCTACATAGGCTTCTCGACAAAAAAGCAACCTGGGTCTGGGGACACTGAGAGGAGCACGCATTCCGACAAGTGAAAAACTTACTCACCTCAGATGCTGTTTTAATGCAGTATAACGAGACTTTGCCTTTAACAATTACATGTGACGCGTCACTTTTTGGAGTAGGAGCCATTCTGAGTCATGTCTGTTAAGCCTATGTTCCCCAACCAGGGTTAAGGAGACAACCTAAACAGAATGTGCAGCGTTAGTCAGATAGGCATACAGATAAATGTGTGAGATAAGTTTGTATGTTTGTTAACATACAGTAAAAATAACAGATAAGCTTGTGTTATCAGAAATATAGTTTATTCCACTTAGAGTTTTATAGCATAGTCAAAATAACAGTCCAATAGTCATATATCATTTTAGTCAGTCCATTCAAGGATATTCAATTAGCAAAGTCCGTGTAGAATATCCTATGTCAGTTTACTTACAAATCAGTCCTTTGTCTCTCCTTTTCAGTAGGAGTAAAACGCAGTCTTCATCCATCCAGTAATTAGGGATCATCAAGCCAGAGAGAGAGCAAGCTGTCGTCTTGCTTCTTTTAAAGTGCTTTCACAACCACTCCCTTAATTATGGTCTTAAGTTAAAGTTACAGACACTTTAACAAATAAACTATGATAACATATTTATTATTTTACCTAAACCTAAATGTTATCCCTAACATTGTGTTACCAAATGGTAGTGAGGTCCCTATTGCCTATTTTTCAAGGACCTTACCGAGGGCTGAATGTAACTATAGCCAAATCGACAAAGAGGCTCTTGCTGTTGTATCTGCTGTGAAACGGTTTCATTAATATGTGTATGGATGAGTTTTTACTATTATTACCGATCACAAACCTTTGCTGGGGATTATAGCGGGAGACAAGCCAACCCCCTATATGTTGTCATCTAGAATGACTCGCTGGTCAGAGTTCTTAGCTGCGTACAACTATAAATTACAACACCGCCTGGGGAAAGCCAATCCCCATGCTGATTCATTGAGCCATGCCCCACTTCCGCAAACTGTCGACAACCCAGCTCCAACCTTTACGACACTCCAGATTGAAACACTACATTCACCACCACTAACAGCCAGAGACATCGCTATCGAAACGAAACGAGATCCTGTCCTGGCGCGAGTTCTCAGCTGGGTCGAACATGGATGGCCAGTAGAACAAACCCCTGACGACTTCACCCCTTTCAGAAACCGGCAAACAGAACTTTTCTCACAAAAAGGCTGCATCCTATGGGGAGACAGAGTCGTCATCCCAGAGCGGTTACAACGAGCAGTATTGAAAACATTGCATGATGGTCACCCCGGCATCGTGCATATGAAAGCGCTCGCACGAAGCTATGCGTGGTGGCCGGGCATCGATAAGCAGATCGAAGCCTGGGTAAAGACTTGTCTAAAGTGCCAAGAAGTCAGCAGTGCCCCACCTAGAGCAACTCCAACGGAGTGGGAACCCCCCCGGGGTGTGTGGTCCCGCATCCACGTTGACTTTGCAGGACCTACTAAGGGACATATATTCCTCCTAACAGTGGATGCCTATTCCAACTGGCTTGAGATCCACAAGATGAAGACTACTACAACTGATTCCGTCATCCGCAAATTGAATAGGGTATTCGCAACACATGGGTTTCCAGACGTTCTGGTCTCTGACAATGTACCCCAGTTCACCGCCCTGGCGTTTGAACAATACTTAGCAGACCGGGGTATCCACCATGAGCTAACTTCGCCGGCGCACCCTGCGGCTAATGGCAGGGCCAAGCGCATGGTCCAATTTGTTAAAAAAACTCTCCACAAAATGGACTATGGGGACATTGACGACAAACTATACTCCTACTCCAACACATCACCATGCACAGCATCACCAACCAGACTCCAGCTGAACTGTTGATGGGACGCAAGCTCTGTTCCCACCTCGATTGGCTCCACCTGTCCTATGAGCCAGAGAAACCCTGTGGATCTAGCGAAAATGCTGGATGGTGACTTAGTTTTTGCTAAAAACCTTTCCAGCGAACCATTATGGGTCGAAGCAACCGTAACTCAAACCACTGGGCCCAGATCGTACCGTGTGCAAACATGGGATGGAAAAATATGGAAACGCCATTTTGATCGGCTTCGCTCTAGGCTACAACCCAGTTCCCATGACTCCTGTGACTCTCAAACTGAGGGGGGAGGGGATGTCGAAGAAACCAAATTCGAGATGGTGGAAAGCAGAATCGAAGGAAGTCAGCCTTCACCGCCACGAACATGATAGCGTGATACATGAAGAAGAATCAGGGAGAGGGTTGGCCTCACCACAGAGGAATACCTCAAATGAGGCAAGCCCACAAAGATCGGAGGACAACAACGACAGAATTAGTGGCACCAAGTCGTCCAGTCAGGATGCGGAACCACCGGTACCAGATATATCAAAAAACGTCCCGCCGAAACCGGACTACAGACAGGAACCGGTGGGACAGCACAAATCTAATAATCAGTTAAAACAACCTGCATATCTTAGGGATTACGTCACCGCACACCTCAAACGGAACCCGGGGGGAAGGGTTGTTATGAACTGATAAAGGCGTTTAATAAAGTTTTAACAAACCTTAAGGAAAAGCAGGGTTCTAATCCTGCACTTCTGATTGGCCGATAATAGTGATATCGGATTGGTCCTTTCTGGGGAATCTGATTGACTATTAACGGGCCAACTCTCATTGGTTCAAGGGTTTAACACTTCCATGTTTCTCACTGGCTAATAGGTCAGCAGACTACCCTATAAAAGGGCTGCTGCTGCCCTAGTGTTTTGCTCTGTTCAGCATGATTAATAAAGAGTTGAAGTTCACTGTTCACTGCCTTGTCTCCGTTCCTTGCACCCCTGCGCAGAGCTTAACAACAAGTATTACATAAAGCCAGCACAATAAAAAAACTAGCCAACTTTAAAAATACTAAATGCAAAAAAATAAAACAATGTTCATTTTGAAAAACAGAAACAGAGAATCTGCATAGACATTATGTTCTACACTTTACATAAAGTACTATTTTATTTTTATTTCCTCTTCAAAAGCTAAGCAAACTATTCTCCTCAACAGAGGAATAAATAACTGAAGTGAAAAGTATTTATCCCTTCAGGATTTGTGATGCCACAGGTCAGACAAAGAATTATAGTTATAAATTAATAAATACTTATATGACATTACAGCAATATTCAAGTCAAACTTTTTCATAAAAAGTATTAATGAATTGAAATATGTTTATGGTGTTTTATAGATTTATTTAGTGCCATGCACTATTCAATACCATGTCCCCTGGTGGAATGGCAATTGATGACTTATGTTAAATATCTTAGCTGCCTTCATTAGTAAATCAAGTGTAAATATGTGTAATGGTGCAATATTCAGCGTGACATACCTGCTTCATGCAATTAAATCATCCCTTGGTTTTTTAATGATCAAATGATGGATGTACATCTGTGAATTTTGGTTTGGATTAGGCATTGTACCAGTCCATTGTCAACAGTTTATTAATAAGCCACAACAATGACTTCAAAATGGTTGTTCAATAAGCCATGGTTACAAACTATGATAATTTGGTTCTTACAACATGCTAAGTAGTGATACTAGCTCTGCCCCTTCTGTAACAACATTAACAAACTATGCATGTTCCTGGAGTAGAGCTTCCCCTGCAAGACTCCATCCACTATTTTTGCTAATTGTGATGCACTCCAACCCAGAAAATGCCACCTATAGCACTAAAAAAAAAAAAACACCCTCTCCAATAAATCATCACATGCTACAATCCAATCCTTGTATAATGAACTGAAAAGAGAAAGAGAAAAACTGCCCACATGTCATTTTCCTTCCCTGAATCTTCAACCTGCTTGTAATTCCCAGTTGTAGGATGCGAGACAATAGCTGAAAAGAACCCTTATCAGCAGTGATACATAAAATCTGAGTCATCTCTCTCCTTTCCCTAAACTGCTTCCAAATGTCCAACACAGAGTGAAAACTAGGGCGGAGATGAGGGTGCTCTGGGGCGGATATGGTCTTCTTGACTGCCAGTGAGGGGGAACACCTCATGCCTCGTATGAGTGTAAAACATTTTAACAGAATTTATGAGAGCAGTAGCTGTAGACAAAGTTCTCTTGTCAGCTGCATAGCTGTTATACCTATTGGTTTCATAGAGAATTGCATGCTGATGATGGATGTCAGGGATTTGTTCCAACCAAATCTCTTAATTGTTTTCAGCTTCACCTCTCTTGGCACAGTGTATGGTTTTCATTCTGTGCACTGCAAAGGATGCAAGAGAGAAGCATGCTTTTCCAGCTTCCTTTCATCGCTATGAGGGGCAGATCATCTTAGCCTGTATTTCTTGGAACTGACCTCCTGAAACCAGTGGGGCTGCCTGCCAAGAAAATGTATGTAAGTTGGAAGATCCAGATTTCACTTGTCTCAACAACACTGATTCGCTTCATACTTTAGAATAATAAGCTTTAAATATGGAATTCAGAGATAACTATCAGGCTTAATAGTTAAAGCCAGTTCCAGAAGTTGTGATGCTGCTGCTGCTGCCATGACTACTGTTTTCCAAAAATGTAATAGTGTTTGTGAGGGTAGGGCCACTGCTGACATACATGCAAATTCCTCACCTCCAAAAAATTTAAAAATACTCAAAAAGTATGAAATTTAAATGCTCTACATTACAAAAATTACGAAAGGGCCCACTGGCTTGTTAGCATCGGTTATGTCACTGGTCTTGGTGACCAAGTGTGCATGCATGAAGTCAGCATGCCTGTGCTATTAAGATTGCATTTCTTCCCGTTTTTACTTACAACCATGTGTGTAGAACTTTGCATTCTATTTTTTTTCCTCTTTGGCTAATGTGAATGTAATTCAAGATATTGGACAGCAGCAAGTAAAGTCAGAGGAGTCATTCAGTTAGCAGCACCAGAAAAACAAATTGTAAGCCAAGAATGAGCAATTTCTCGGTGTTGCTGAATTATAGCTCCCGACATCTATGGCCATTGGTCATACTAGCTATGGCTGCTCACCATTATCTTCTACCAACACCCGAAGAGCCACCAATTTCCTATCTCTGTAAACCCCTCCCCCACTTTAACTGCCAATAGGAATGACTACAATAGCTAGAGAAGAAGATGAGCACTCAGAACACATAGTTAATTTTTCAGGAAATTCTAAAAACTGTTTTTGGAGGTTAGGGATATTACTTCTGAACAGATATATTGCACTCTTTTCAGTTTGTTTGTTTGTTTGAACCTTAAAATCATTATTAATGTGTTAAATCAAAAAGCCAAACATTTTAAGCAGTGAATTTGGGCTTTATGCATATGTGCAGGGGTGGGATATTACCGGTTGGGCCTGGTTCTATAGAACCTGTAGCTGCAAAGAGCAGCTGACACCGAAACGATTCGGTGTTTTGCCCACCCAACTGCCCCAGCTCTAGGGTGTCCTTTATTCCCTCCTTTTCCCTCCTCAGCTGCTTTGCGTGGCAGGAAGCAGGAAACAAGAGGATTTTCAAACACTGTGCACCCATGCACAGCACTTGTCAGCTGTCCAGGGGGCACAACTGATTTCTTTTAAACGCTGCTGCACACACCCGAAGTTCAGAGAACCGGCAACTCCTCCACTTGCTAGCCCCTCCCCTCCCCAGTGACTCCTTACCTGGCATGCGAGCCATCAAACTTGCCTGGTTTGGTAAGTTTCTATTTTTCCTCCCCCCCCCCCCGCACCGAACATCAGCTGTTCTGCTCTGCCAGGAGATTTAGATTAGCTAGAAAGCAGGAAATCTTTGGATTTCTTGCTTTCTAGCTAATCTAAAAGCAGAGCCCAACCTTCCTCTACTTTGCAATGCAGACTCAGGTAGCTGATTGGAGATAGATAGATCTCTAAGTGAATCTTGATTCTGTGAGCAACTCAATCTGCTTGCCTGCTTTGCCTGCTTTTGGGTAAAAGTTGCTCTTTTTTAATAAACAAATCAATATTTACATCAATATTTATAATATTTACATACAAGCCATGACCACCCAGTCACATGACCACCAAGCCACACCCAAAAATTAGGCCACACCCACAGAACCAGTTGTTAAGAAATTTGAATCCTACCCCTGCATATATGTAGCTCTTTTGGTTTATGATGAGGCAAATAATCTTTTTTTGATGTTCAATATGCTTACTTACCAAAATCTGGCTCCCCCATATTAGTAGCACGAATAGTCAGAAGCAAGGGTGGGATTGTTCCGGGCGGGGGGGGGGAGGAATAGCAAAGGGAAGTAAACTCCAACTCTTAGTTTAACTCTGTATTCATTAGAAGAAGAAAAATTCTTCCAATCAGGTTTTGTGCATTTTTTTTCACTCTTGGCTTTCTTAGTTAAGAGTCAGAATAAGCTATATCAAGAACCTGGAATTCTAATAGCAAGGCAATTGGGCATGGAAGCATTGAATATGTTTTGGGAGGAATATTCAGTGTTTCAGTTTCATTTAATCCTCGTTTATGCAATAGTTTTGTAGGAAAAATCTACATCTTTGCCTTTATGTCTGTTTCCATACATATACCCCTTTTGGAATAGTAATAACTGTAATGCTTTTCTTAAAACAACAATATAACAAATAACAAGTAATGAGAAACAGATCCTTCCCTTTTCTCAAGAATATGAACTTTGTTGCATCTCTTGGGGGGAATAACTAAATCCCACAGATTAGGTGTCTTAAATTCTTGATCATATTTTAAGAAGGGAATGGCAGATTCACCATGCATTATAGGCTGTTCTAATAGCCTTTTCAGAAAGGCTAAGTGGATGTTTGCATGCATGATGACCCTAAAGCTTCCCAGTTGTTTATTTCAGATCTGCAATTATATATTTTTTGCCACAGAATTTCAGCTTTTAGAAGAGCTTTATGAATCCAGCTGCAGTGGTTATTGGTAGCTTTTATAGGCCCTTCAAACCAACAGCACATATGTTCTATGGTGTATGTTGATACCAAATCTCTCAAAGTCATGCAATTGTTCATGAGGTGTGCTTGTAAATCCAATAGTAAATGTGCCAGCTGTACTCATAAACCCACATTAACAGCTTTCTTTCAGTTGCCTTACAAAGCACTTGAGGCAATAAATTTGAGGTCAGTCCATATACGTACTTGAAAATATTTCCCCTTCTATTATCTATTCCCCATAGACCAGACATTCAATAAAAATGAAAGTAAATGGAAGGGATAGACAACAAAAATTGCTTTAAAAAGGAGGGGAATTCATAATATTCTATTTATTTAAGTTATTAAAAAGAAGAAGAGCCATAGCAACATTCACAGAACTTGTGAGGACCTATTGAAATTTCTTTAAATTCAGTTGGGTCTTTGTAGAATAAAAAGTTGTTCAAGAGCATATCTTTTTTATAACACAAATATTGGCATAATTTTTGTATTGGGTAGACTTTTGTGATCAATATGTTTATTTTAACTATTTGTTTGTTTCACTTGGTATTTTTGTTGTTATTTTGTACACTGATCTGAGCTTCTTTGGTAAGAAAGAAAACCACACAAAACTGAAGGGAGTTGGATAGCATATACTGCAAATTTAGTAATTAGGGATGATTGCACAGTAAGCCAGAGATTTAAATTGGATTTGGCCAGCCTTGTTTTGGGTAAAAGTTGCTCTTTTTTTAATAAAAAAAATTCAATATTTACATAAACATTTGCAATATTTACATACAAGCCATGCCCAGCCAGTCACATGTCCACCAAGCCACACCCACAAATTAGGGTATGCCCACAGAACTGGTTGTTAAGAAATTTGAATCCCACCTCTGAATAATAAGCAACAATCCTGTTCCAAAAATAATGTTTTATTAAAGAAAAAATTGGTGGGAATAACTTTTTTTATCAAAATGGGGAACTAATAGTATGATGGGTTTAGTGAAAAGACATGCTAACTGTTCTTAATTTCCAATGGCGAAGTAAAATTGCTTCTGAGGAAACATCATTTGTAGCTAACTGCTTGGACTAGCTGAAATGCTAGCTTTGACAAGCTGTGAAAATGATAAAATAGAACCCTGAAAAAAATCCTTTTAAAGGAAGGTGTCAATGGATTAATGCACCTGCAGGTAAGCCAAGTAGCTCATTGATATATACAGTTCTAAAACTTCCAGGCGTATCTACTGTACATGGGCACTACTTCATTTAGCTCAAAGCACAGAAGAGTTTATTTATTGTTACCTGTACAGAAGAATCTAATCAACTAATGATCAAAGTTGGTGCTAAAGGTCAATGGTGCTAAAGGTCAATGGAATTCATGTGGCAGATGAATTGTTCTTTTGTGGCAACACAATTACTCTAAACTGATGACATGTTTAACTCTGCCTTCCAGCTCAGTCTGCTTTTCTCCTACAAGGATTACCTGTACACATACAGGATTGCAACCTTAAGTTGTTGGTTCATGTTTAAAGAGGTGAAGATCACAAAATATAATGGCCTTGATTATGCATAATGCTAAACAGGAAATAATGGCTTTATTTATACCTACTGCCTAAAATAAAAATAAACTACAATATGAGTTAGTATGTTGTCTTCTAAATTCATTTCAGAGGAGATAGATACAGGATTGCATTAATACATGATACAGTCATCCAGGACAATTTCTTTCTGTATACTTTAATGCTCAAAGGGAGGTTAGTGATTCCTGATTAGAGATACTTTGATACATGGTATATGCACATATAATAGCAGGCATTATTATCATTGGAGGAGTCACCAGACACTATAACAGGAAGATGACATCAGATGCATTATTTTAGCTGACAGGAGATAGATAATTTGGTGTTGATCCAACTTCTAGCCTGGAATATTGCTATCCGTTTTTCTGGGTTTCAGGTCTTTCCCTGTATTCAATGCGAAGGCCAGGGAAAGGATAGCAATCTAAAGCTGAATTGAGTCAAGAGAGAATTGTCTTCTTCACACTGAGGTGTTT
Organism: Hydrophis major; assembly: GCA_033807585.1. Classification (NCBI taxonomy): domain Eukaryota; kingdom Metazoa; phylum Chordata; class Lepidosauria; order Squamata; family Elapidae; genus Hydrophis; species Hydrophis major. The sequence goes on along the minus strand of CM066328.1, from coordinate 319,807,043 downwards.
TGTCACCCAAAAGGGTGGCTCTACCTCTGAAGGAGCAGGACCATGACTTAAGGCGTCTTGGAGGAGTTCCAAAACTCATATTTTCCATGCTCCTGGATGGGCATACAGAGTCTGCAGCCCATCTTCACTTGGTATGTGAATTGTGGCCCTACTTGGAGGAAATGTCAAGAAATGCCAAATACTTGTGATCGTATTTTTATGCCTTCATCACTATTCATTTTGTAATGTATTATACATTGAGCGTAAACTATTGTCTCTGAAAACCACTTGAATTCTACAGTTGGCCCAGAATGCTGCAGCCCATTTCTTAATTGGCACCTGTCATCGTGAACACGTCATAGCCTAAGACACAGGTTCTGCATTGGCTTCCTGTTGACTTCTGGGTACAATTCAAAATGCTGGTCTTAACCATACACCCTGAAGTATTTGGTATCTTCAGGACGGCTTTTCCCAGCTGGAGCCAACCTGTCTAATCCATGTATGGTCAGAGAAACTGAGAAAAGGAGTCAAACTCTGCAGGTGCCATTTATCAGTGGACAACACATAACTTATAGGACTGCCTCTTATTGGAGATCAGATTTACCCTCAAGCTGTTTACAGAAGTTACTAAAAATGGAAATTATCCAGAACACCTGTAGAGTCTGACATGACATTATTGAAGCTTATTGATATTATGCTTTTCTGGTTTCTTCTTTAATTATATCTTATTGTTTTTATTTTAACTTAGTCTGTACCATGGATGATTTAGTTACTGTTATTGACCCTGCCATTATATGTAAACTGCCAAGGGTCTGATTTGCTTGTTGCATTGTGGAAATTTAATAGAGAGATAAGATGTAACAATCAGCTATTTCTTTTTCTTTGTTGTCTCGGAATTTTCACTGTTGTAATATCCAGCAGTGTGGTGTCAAATTTCAAGGGGTCACTTTATTTGAATTAATTTTCAATCCAAATAGTCCCTTAAAAGATGTTGTTGAAATACCAGTTCTGAGCTGCAAGGCACTGGGCCAAATAGCTGAGCTGTTTGAATGATTAATAAAAGGAACTTTTGCACATGACCACTACATGTGTAGTTGTCTCTTTTGGTATAGCAAGGATACCAATCAAAGTAACTGTAGGTCAGCCCTACCTTGATGCCTTGTCAGTGCAAAATCGTAGGACTTATTGAGATTTTGCAATTAAACATCTCTTCAAGATGGAATGTCCTAATTCCAATAGGTATTAATCTCTGTACTGTAAGTGGTTCATGCATAACATGTTTGCTTTGACTGCATTTTTATATTGTTTTAAATTTGATTTTTAGTAATACATTTTAATCAACCAAAGCGACAGCCTATAAACCTTATTTCCTCAGATATACTTCCACTTGTAAACTACAGCTTCTCATGCAATCAACTTTTTTTTTTGCAAGGGTTGTTTTGTGGATTGCACTATATGCAAATAAGTCAAAAGACAACTGATGGCCATCCAACCTAAATTAATTGAGTTGAAAGTAAAACTAATCAAAAGCAAAGAATAACATTCTGGAGAGGTAAATGTGAATTTGAGTGTTTGTTAAAGAATACAAATACTCAGAAGTTTATTTATGAGTTTGAAAAGCCTTTTCAGTTCAACTTTATTTACTTTGGTTTTACTCCATGTGAATTTTTACCTTCTGAATTTCACATTCAGTCTCAGGGTTAAATGAACAAAAAAAATGTAATATAAGTCACACCTGAAATTCCCAAGGATCACTTGCTTTCACATCAATGCTCAAGCTCTCCAAACTACATTTCATATAAGTTTAACTTGGAAAAAATCAAAATGTCAATTTGTGATCATGCTCAGGTATATGAAAAGGATTTTAAAGGGAATAGTAAATCTGTCAGAGATCTTTTTTTAAATAAAGTTTTATTTGGGTTTTCACACATACAAAATACAAGTAAAACATCTTTTTTGAAAATAGCATGGTCCCGAGTTGAACTTCTTTATACAGACACATAACTCAATTTCATGCTCCTTTTTGTATTCTATTCCATATCTCTAGTTCTAATTCTCTCTTCTGCATTTCCCTCTTCTGTTGCTTTCTGATTTTATACTTATTTTTCACTCTATTTTTTTTTTGGAGTTGTTTTTTTTCCAATCTTAAGCTTTCCATTCTCTTCCCCCCCTTTCCTCCCCCCCCCATCTAAGATTACTTGTTCATTAAAGATGGCTTCTTCTTTGTCGCAATCTGCTTGTTCTGCAGGCATTTCTTGTTGTTTCTCATAATTCCAAATCTCCATTTCTAAAAACTGAAATATGAAGCCAAAAGAACCTCTCCCTTCTTGTGCATCTTCTTTGTACTTTTTAAGTTACATTTTCAGTTCTTCTAAAAGTGGAGCCATTTTAAAAAGTTTTAAACAACCACCTGATTGATTTTAGTCATTCAAAACAATAACCGAGAATCCAGAAATCATCAAGTAATCCAGATAGTCCCAAGTTATATCTTCTTATTTCTTTTTCGACTTTCTCTTCCTGGGGTTTTTGTTGCGATATTTCAGTTAGAATGTATCTTTTGGAAGTCTTATTGAGATTTTGCTATAAGTTCTTTTTTAATTCCAGGCAGTCTCCCCACTTCCAGATCCTACCCTTTTATTCTTCCTCTCTCCTTTCCTGTTTTGAAAAGCTTTTAAATATCCAGAAATCTTTATTATCCCTTTGACTTTTTATTTTCAGCATTAAATGCCTATTGATGTCAAAGTGGATTTTTTTTCCAATTTCTTGCTTAAGTCTCTTAGCTGTCAGTATAGGAAAAGGAGAAAACCAAATTTTTGCCCTTTTCTCTCTCCTTCACAGTTTAAAAATCTTCTTAGGGAACAATGTTATTGTTTTTTAACAGTTTCAATTCCAGGGTACATTATTTGTTGCTTTTGCTGTTTAACCAGGTCAGCCAAAACTTTCTCTTCTTATCTTCCTCCTGCACATTCTTTTTTGGTCGAGTTCTTCTTTGTGGTGGCCATTTCTGACCACTGCTGCAACCGCCTTTGGGAAGGGGAGTAATGGCCAGCCGGGGAGGAGAGATGCTGCTCTCCTCAACCCTGCTGGTAGTCTCCCCCCTTTTCACCACCTCTATGGGGTGGCTTAGCCCCGAAACCAGCTGGCTCAGGGCGCTCCAGAGGCGAGCACAGATCGAAGCCTCGTAGAGACGAGGTTTTGGTCTTTTGCTGAAGAAGCTCAAATTGGAAGTCCAATCTGTCAGAGATCTCGAAAGAGAAACTGGCTTCAGTCTCTCTTTATCTGAAAAGTCTGCATGCTCTGAAAAGTCTAATCTCAGCTTGAATAAAATTGGCATAACAGAGTCTTCTTAATTAAACCTACTGCTTAGAAGTCAATGTATTATGAACAACTTGGATGGAGGGATAGAAAATATTATGAATGGACATGCAGATGGTGCAAAAGCAGATGGGATAGCAACATTTTAGGGAACAATAGTGGTGAATATCTGTAGCTCAGGTGTAGGATGAGGGTGAAGTTTCGTTCCCCGAGTTTGTGGGTTGGTTTCCAAACATTTCTTTACTAGGCTAGGTAATATCTTCAGTGGAGTTAGGGATGTCAGTGTCGGTGTTCCTCTGTTTATAAGGGCTTTAGGTGTGGGTGTGTCAAGTGAGGGTCAAGTGATGGGAAAGAACTTGATAAGCTATCACAACAGATATAAACCAAGAGGACTAATTTCAACTTAGATAAATGCAAAGTTCTGCATCTGAGTAGGAAAAATCAAAGGCATAAATATAGGTGGTAATGGGTAACCATTGTTAAGCCTGGGTTCCCCAACCAGGGTTAAGGAGACAAGCTAAACAGAATGTGCAGCGTTAGTCAGATAGGCACACAGATAAATGAGTGAGATAAGTTTGTATGTTTATAAACATACAGTAAAAATAACAGATACGCTTGTGCTATCAAAAATATAGTTTATTCCATTATGAGTTCATAGTATAGTCAAAATAACAGTCCATTAGTCATGTATCATTTAGTCAGTCCATTCAAGGATATTCAGTTAGCAAAGTCCGTGTAGAATATCCTATGTCAGTTCACTTACAAATCAGTCCTTTGTCTCTCTCCCGTTCGAGTAACACAGTCTTGAGTCCATGCAGTAATTAGGGATCATCAAAGCCAGAGAGAGCAAGCTGACGTTCCTTGCTTCTTTTATGTTGCTTTCACAACCACTCCCTTAATTACATTCCTACAGTTAAAGTTGCAGACACTTTAGCTTATAAACTATGATAACATATTTATTATTTTACCTAAACCAGTTAGGGTAAACAATGTTATTCCAAACATTCTCCCCTTTTAGGAAATAATAATAAATATAACTATTTACATCTTTAATTCATATTTGTTACAACTCTCTTTAAATTTGATAACTCCTTGAGCTTTTGTAAATTGGTCTGCAATGTTTTCTTCTGTCATGCAGTATTCCAATTTAATTAGCCCATTCTTTACAGATTCTCTAACATTTAAGTATCTTAAATCAGTATGCTTTGATCTAGTTTTTACAGCAATATTAGTAGCTAACTTTATGGATGCCTGGTTGTCCTCGTAAACAATAATGGAATCTTTAACAGTTACACCCATGTCTAATAGTAACTGTTTGTACAGAATTAAGTCAGTGCATAGCAATGACAGACATGAAAATTCCTCTTCCATTGTAGACAAGCTGATATGCTGTTGTCTGATTGACCTCCACCCTATTAGTGTCTTACCAAATAATATAGCCATCCCAGAGGCTGATTTTCTAGTGTTTATGTCAGTTGCAAAACTTGCATCTGCATAGGTACTAAGACACAAATCACCCTTGGGTTCTAAGATACCTTAAAATTCTTTTTAATGATTGCCAATGACATTGATGCGGATCTGAATTAAAACGTGCCAGCTGATTAACACTATAAGCTATATCTGGCCTTACCCAATTGCTTATATATGATAAGCTACCAATCAAAGATTGATATATAGACTTATCAAATTTGGGACTTTGATCATTAGTTTGGCAAACTTCCTGACTCATTGGAGTCTTGCCAGTTTACAAAGTTCCATTTTATACGTTTTAATTAATTGGAAAATTTTATCTTCTTGAGATATCTTAAATCCATTTTTTGTTTTGTTAATTGTCAATCCTGGATATTTTTTGATTTCACCTAAATGCTTTAATTTTATCTTTTTGGCTAATGATGATATAATCTCATTAGCTTCATTATTAGTCTTAGTTATCAAAGCAATATCATCTGTAAATAATAACAATAATGACACCGTTCCATTATTTTCTCTTTTAAACACACATGGATCTGCTAAACCAGATTTAAATCCTATATTGTTTAATTCTTTCACAATTTATTGATTCCACTCAAAGCCAGATTGTTTCAACCCGTAAAGACTCTTTTTGAGTTTCCAACAATCATTACTATTTACTTTATTGTCTTTTATAACAATTGGCTTTTTCAAGTGTGCTGCAATGGTGCATGCAAGTAAGCAGTTTCTACATCTAAATGGTTAATGACATAGTTTTTCTTAGCTGCCCACACTAATGCTGCTCTAAAAGATGTTGCTTTAAGACTTGGTGCAAAAACTTCATCGTAATCAGATGCAGTTTGATTAAATCCTTTAGCTACCAACCTAGCTTTATGGGTAACAGTCCCATCATTTCCAGTTTTTACTTTAAATATCCATTTGCACCCAATGGATTTTTCTCCTGGAGGTAATTTAGCATCTTCATATACTTTCATTACATTTAATGAATTTAGTTCTTTTTCCATTGCCTTTTGCCAATTCTCCTGATCCTTAGCAGGATACATCTTAAGTTCATCTATACTAGTTGGAACTTTAGTTACTTGGCAAACTATACTTGCTTGATACCTATCAGGTGGTCTAGTTACACATGTAGTACGTCTAGGTATTACAGGACTTACAGGTGGACTTTCATTTATTAACTCTTCTTGATTATCTAACTCTTCCTGATCAATAGTTTCCTCTTGTTCTGGTCCTATTTGTTCTTCGTGGACTTCTTCTTTAACTGGACTCTTCTTATAACTAGTCCGTTCTTTCTGCCTTTTGTAGGGTTCAATAATTACTTCATTATTTAAATCTTGCTCTAATCTATTCCATCCTACATGTTCAAGGAATTTGGCACTAGCACTGGTGTAAACTCTAGATGTACCTGGTTCCCAGAATCTATAAGATCTATGATTAGATTTATATCCTACAAAAAATAATCTTTTAGCTCTATGCTGTCCTTTTTGTCTAAGTTGTAAAGGGATATGCACCCATGCTGGTGCTCCAAATGTGTGCATGTAACTTAAATCAGGTTTTGTACCATGCCACAGTGTGAATGGTAATTCACCTGTTGCTGAATTAACAACATTATTAAATATATGATTACCACACATTATTGCTTCTCCCCATAAATTGTCAGGTAATCCTGAATCAGACATCATAGTTCGTGCCATTGATTGTAGTGTTTGGCCTCGTCTCTCTATAAAGGTATTATGTTGTGGCCTATATGGTGCAGACTTTTTATGTTGAATACCTAACATTCTAAGTCTATTCTGGAATTTATTATTTGTAAATTCTGCACCATTATCTGTTATAAGAGTTACTAATTTCTTTTTAGTTTTCCTTTCAGCAAATTTAATCCAATTCAAGAGATTTTGATACGTTTCAGTTTTGCTCTTCATTAAATAGCAAAACCCATATCTAGAATAGTGGTCCATTATACTTAGTATGTATCGAGCTCCTCCTACACTTGGTTTTTTTGGACCTATTAAATCGGCAAATACTACTTCTAAAGGCTCTTTGGTAGTAAATCCATCAACTCTATTAGCCGGTATGACCTTGGCTTTGCTTTGATTACAGATAGAACATTGCAAATACTTATTACAAGGTTTCAAACTTATTCCCTTAGATAATTCAACAGTTTTCTTAAGCATTTTAAAATTTAAATGCCCTAGCCTTCAGTGTAACAAGTGAATACATTCATCATGAGGTTTCTTATTATCATAAACCGTGTTAGCCACCTTTAAACCATTATCATTTAACACATATAATTCACCTCTTAAAGATGCAGTAATTTTCTTATTTTCTTTCTCAATTATGCAGTTATCTCCTTTAAAGGTAACTACATATCCTAGTTTAACCAAAATTCTAACTGAAATTAAATTAAACTTAAGTTGTGGTACATATAACATTTTTACATTCTCTTTTATAAAAGAACAATATGCTATACCTTGACCTTTAGCTTTCAGTTTCCAGCCATTGGCTAACGATATCTGCTGTGTACTCTTGGACATTTTAATAAAATTTTTGTTATCATTTGTTATACAGTGGGATGCTCCACTGTCAACCACCCATAAATTATTTTTTACAGCTCCGTTAGTATACATGGCTAACTCTAAATTTTTATTTATCTTTTGATGACTTTTAGTATTCTGGCCAGTGTTCTGGCGCTTTGCTTTTTTACAAAATCTTGCCAAATGTCTTCTTCCTCCACAATTAAAACACTTTTTAATTGCGTATGCTGTAGGAGATTCATTATCTTCTTTTTGAGGTTGTTCCCTCCTTAACTGATATCTTTCAAGTCTTCTTCTTGCCTCTTCAATCAATCTGCCAGTTATATCAGTTAAAGTTAAACTTTCCTTAGGCAAAATTTCAAGGGAAGTGACGTAGTTGTCATAACTTTCATCTAGTGAAGATAGAATTATGTAAACTTGGTGTAGTTCAGAGAAAATAAGCTCTTTCTCGTGCAGTTCTTGAAAAATGCTTTGCATAGTTTCCAAATGACTCAGCATATCACCATTTGTCTGGAGATGTGTTCTGAAAAGCTTCGGTGTTAGATTTATGTGAGCACCAACGTTATCTCAGACATAAATCCTCTTCAGCTTCTGCCAACACCCGTTTGCTCTCTGTGGATATGAACAAGTTGCTGGTCAGTTAATGTTAATCCTATTATGCAAATAGCTTGTTCATTTTTATGCATAAATTCTTCTATTTTTAGTCTATCTTCATCAACCTCTGGATCCCATTTCTCTACGTTTGGTGAATTTTCAATTATGTTCCACAGACCTTCTCTTCGTAGAAGTAGACTACATTTCATAGACCATGATACATAGTTTATTATATCCAGCTTGGATATAGGGGACAAACTTTGTAGATTGACTTGTGCCATGTTTTCTTATATGGATATAAAACTATAATTAATAAAACACAGCTGTCTGTTTACTGTAATGTATAACAACACAAACTCTCACTTTTTACATAAATCTGTTTTATCCTAGTTAAACTGACTTTGCAGCCTCTGGGCCCATAAACAGTGTTAAGCCTGGGTTCCCCAACCAGGGTTAAGGAGACAAGCTAAACAGAATGTGCAGCGTTAGTCAGATAGGCACACAGATAAATGAGTGAGATAAGTTTGTATGTTTATTAACATACAGTAAAAATAACAGATACGCTTGTGCTATCAAAAATTAAGAGAAAGAGGAAGGATCTAAAAAACTGATCTTGTAGAAAGAAGTTGACGGATGACAGTAGGGAAATGAAGGTATAGATTTGATCATGAAATGAACTAAAATATGTCCTTTCAGTTTATTGTGATTGGACATGAAGGGAGATCTCATGTGTTTGTGACACACTTTTGGGGAGAAAGTGTACAACATCCTCAATTCATGCTTCTAAGAGGGTTTTTTTCCTGTTAAATGACAGGAATGATACATGGAGATGAGATAAGACATTACAGAAAAACTGATGAGGCTGTTTATTCCAGTTTATAGCATAGTTTATTCCATTTATAGCATAGTCAAAATAACAGTCCAATAATCATGCATCATTTAGTCAGTCCATTCAAGGATATTCAGTTAGCTAAGTCCGTGTAGAATATCCTATGTCAGTTCACTTACAAATCAGTCCTTTGTCTCTCTCCCGTTCGAGTAACGCAGTCTTGAGTCCATGCAGTAATTAGGGATCATCAAAGCCAGAGAGAGCAAGCTGACATTCCTTGCTTCTTTTATGTTGCTTTCACGACCACTCCCTTAATTACATTCTTACAGTTAAAGTTGCAGACACTTTAACAAATAAACTATGATAACATATTTATTATTTTACCTAAACCAGTTAGGGTAAACAATGTTATCCCTAACAACCATATTGAGCAGCAGTATGCAAAACAATATGGTACTACACATGCAAGAAAGAAAACAAAAAAACAAAAAATGTAACACAGACTACATCAACAGCAGTTGAGTGAAGTCACTATGGCACTCTAAGCTCTGATAGAAAGCTTATCAATAATTCCAAAGTCTACCAGAAGTCATTGCAGCTATGAATTACACACACATAACTTGGTATAAACTGAAATGTCCCCCCAAATTCTCCTAAGAATGTCCATATTGGGTATTTTCATGATAATTTATTACATGCTCAAGTACTTGTATGTTTTTGATACCTAGTTTTACCCCTTTATTATTTACTTTCAGTATTTGGCATCTAGAAGCTAGATGTTTAAGCTCTAGGCAGAAAATCACTTCTTTTTAATTTTTTTCTTCTTTATTAAAATATCCTTTTTGAGAAGGGAGGGAGCAATCATTTTGCTTTATATACTGCACAGTAGTGTACTCCACTACTGCATTCTTTCCGTTCATTATAGTAAAATATCCTTTTTCATATTTCCTATTGGTTTAATGCCACACACTTCTGTGCCATTCTGTAATTTTTCACTCTGTTCTCAGTAATTTCCATGTTGTCCTTCCTTACTTCCATTATCCATTCATTCACTTGAAAGAGTAATCATAAAGAAGCAAATAAATCATGCTTGTAGTTGTATATTTATTTCTTTGCAGTGTATATGAATATAATGCTTAAATCACATATTTTTCCAAGGAAATAACAAACAGCCTCATCAGTTTTTCTGTAATGTCTTATCTCATCTCCATGTATCATTCCTGTCATTTAACAGGAAAAAAAAAACCCTCCTAGAAGCATGAATTGAGGATGTTGTACACTTTCTCCCCAAAAGTGTGTCACAAACACATGAGATCTCCCTTCATGTCCAATCACAATAAACTGAAAGGACATATTTTAGTTCATTTCATGATCAAATCTATACCTTCATTTCCCTACTGTCATCTGTCAACTTCTTTCTACAAGATCAGTTTTTTAGATCCTTCCTCTTTCTCTTAATTTCATAGAAAATATATATCATATATTATACATTTATCTTCTCTTAATTGCATTTAATAATGACACTTGACCATTTATTCTCTTGCATTCCATCTCACAATCTTTCTTATGTTATCGTGGTCACCAGAGTAGTAAATCTACTACTCACCATGGCTTTGTGAAATCAAGGATTTCACATGCTTGTAGCAAAATAGAGAAGGTAGTGTAGATTAGTAGGTATAGTGTGAGTTGTCAATCTTAGTCAGACCCATGCTACGCATTTAATTCCTTGTTACTTGTAAGATCTGTAAATGCCCATTTGAGTACATTTTAACCAGTATGCTATTAGCATTACCAGTTTTATATCAAGCATAATGACATGTTATAAGCAGGTTAGAATGTTCCATACTCTGTACAGTGTGAGTCTATAGATGCGAGGGAATTTCAAAAAGTAAAAACTAAAAGAGCAGTTTGCCATTTCATGGCAGATAACTGAAGTTGATCTGAGGAGAGGATACAGCAGTAAATAAGAACAGAACATTAAACTAGACTCTAAAAGAAAGGGTAATCTCAAGAGCTGAATGCTCATACGAAACTAGAGTCTCTTGCTTCCCCAGGCATAAGTATATTCCAGTTATATTCTAACTTAACTTCTGCTGGTTTATGGATGATTTTTTTTTTAAAGTGTTGCACAGTACTTTCTGTACATTGAGGTCAGCTGTGGCCATCAATCAATGGACACTTTGCCTTTGGCAGCACATGTTTCCATAAAAAAGAGTCTTTGGCAGGCCCCCTTTAGTTAGAAATTACAGAGCAACCTCTGTGTCAAGACATATACTTGATAAATTTTGCATGTGCTGTTGACTGACAGAGGTTCTGGCTTCCTGTTGAAGCAGCCTGTACAAGCTTCAAAGCACACAGAAATCCTTTTCTTCATCCCAAGTGAAAAGCCCTGAAGGGTAAAGAAAAAAGAAAAAAGAAAAAGAGAGAGAGAGAGAGAGAGAGAGAGAGAGACTGCAGTCAAGTTGAGCCAGAAAACCGTGCCTTTTGCGGATAGGGTTGGGGGCCATGCTGGCGTTCAGTAAGCTGAAATAGTCCCTCTTCCCCTCTTCCTGGCTGTATTTGCTTGTCACTTGCAATCACTTTGCAGCTCTCTCAGACTTCTGATAGAGTGCTTAGCAGGTTCAATTATGTGAAATAACAGTCTGATTGAATGATCCTGCAGCTGAATGGGTATAAATCTAATTCACACACTCCCGCCACTGGCCAAGATTCCCTATCTTTGGAAATCAGGAAGGAGGGTGGAGCAGTAGCCCTTTGTTTAGTCTGTGTGGATATGGTAATTATGTGCAGCTGGGGCTTCTGCTTGGCTTTGCTTCTCTTTTAAGGTAATGCCCCAGCTACAGGGATTCTGAAACCCACTGGGGATTTCCTTCTTAAAGACAGAGTAAACACTGCTCAAGTCTTCAAAAACCTTAGTCGATTAAGGGTGGCAGAGCCTTGCACATTAGTTGCAGTGCTTTTCACTTGTTTCCTACGCTGTGGGACTTGCTCAAAGATTCCAGGAGAGAAAGGAGGGAGAGAAAAAAAAAAAAAAGAGAGAGCAGGAGTGCAGAATTCAGCATCCTCACTATTTCTGTTTAAAATGAAGGGTTATTATCCCTTTGGATTACTGAGCATTCAGTACAGTTAAATTGGCACTGAGGACCCCTCTTCACATCATAGCCTGGCTACAGGGGTGGGCTGCAGGGGGTTCACAGGGGGTTTGGGAGAGTCGCTAAGATTCTGTGCAGTTCCAAGAACCCCCAAATCCCACTCCTGGCTGGTTGCACCCAGCCCACCCCGTTCCTCCCAGGAGTCCCCACACAGCCCATTTGGGATGCAGGTAAGTGCAGAGTGTGCACAGAGGCTCAGGGAAGGCAAAAAATGTTCTCCCCAGAAGTTCAGGAAGGCCAGAAATGGGCCCGTTTCCAGCTTCCAGAGAGCCTCCGGAGCCCAGGGAAGCTGTTTTCTCTCTCCCAGAGGCTCAAGGAAAGCCTCCAGGGAGAGCAAAACACCCTCCCCCCCATGGTGCCGGAGGCCATGTCCACTATGGCCACACCCATCCAGCAACTGGGCAGAGAACCCATTGCTAAAATTTTTGAAGCCCACTCCTGCCTGGCTACAAGGAAGTTGTGTCTTTCCTCAAGGTAGGCATGTCCAAACTTGGCAACTTTAAGACTTGTGGATTTCCAAACTCTTTCATCTTTATAGAAGCGACTGCCTTGTAGAGATGAAGAAATAGCAGCAAGGATATGACATCTTTTCTCAGAGTCCTTGTGATAGACTGTCCAGAAGGGGTCTGTAGGGTGGCCCCAAATGCACGAAGGTATGCAAATCTTATTGCCACCACCCCTATTTAAAAGACATTGATTGCATGGGTGTGGCTGCCATCTTGACTTTTTTGACTCCCTATGGGAGATAACAGTAGGAGCCTCCAATTTCTATGACAATAAAAACTGTGAATCAAGTTCCTTATTTTCTTCTCTTTTTGTGTTATATTTTTTGAGTTAAGCTAAAAAGCAGAGATGATCTGCTTGATGATTCTAAGTCACTCTAAAATTGGAGTGCAGAAGCTCACATGGTTAGGATTCTGGCTTGACAATCAGCAAGCCCACATTCGAGACCTGAGTGCTGCTGCATGATGGGGTGAGCGCCTGTCATTTGCTCCAGCTGGCTCAACTAGAACTTCAAAAGCAAGCAACTCTGAGTAGATAGGGGTAGGAATCCACCAGTTCGCACCTATTCGCTAGAACCGGTTGTCAACATTCTAAGCAGTTCGGAGAACCTGTTGTTAGAAGAAATTACTGGCCTAATCCTGTAAGGAAGGCAGGAAGGAAACATTCTGGTGTTGCTTACAGAAACTGCCTCTCCATTAACCCTTATTACATTCTTGGCAGGACTAGATTTCGTGTCTCTGGAACTTCTCTGGAGTTTTTTTCCCCTCCTTTACTGGTATTTTGTTTGTGTGGAGTGACTATTCAAAGTTACAATGGCACTGAAAAAAGTGTCTTATGACCCTTTTTCACACTTACGACTGTGGCAGCATCTCCGCAGTGATGAGAGGCCAGGCGAGGAGATGCGTGCCTCAATGTGAGTGATATTGAGTTGGCCACGCCCAGCCAATTACATAACCACCAAGCCATGTCCACCCAGTCACATGACCACCAAACCACACCCACCACCTAAGCCACGCCCACAGAACTGGTTGTTAAAAATTTGAATCCCACCCCTGAATAGGTGAGTACCACTTTGGTGGGCATTTTAATGGGGAGATGAAAGGATCCCCCAATTGGGCATCCCCCCGGCAGATAATCTTTCCCTGGAAGTGCCTCCATGCTCCCAATAGGACAGTGAGTCAGTCACTCTAGAAACCATTTAGGCTGAAAAAGAGCAATTACAAACTAGGATTATTATTATATATATATATTTTTAAAAAGCTTACTTGTGTTCAGAAAAATGATCATGGGGGTGTCATTAAAGATCAGCTGAGATCTTTGTTCCTCTCCATGAGAAATAATTGAAATAAGCAAATTTGCCAGATTATTATAGATATACTGGATGT